>JAHSQG010000001.1:0-4800000 GCA_020631755.1 Colletotrichum sublineola
CTCGGGTGGCTTGCAGGGCTAACCCAGGTCTGTCTATAACCACTAGACCACGGGGTCCACATACTCGTAACATACCTAGGTAGTACACTAGTGCTGTGAGATAGGTACCTACACTAGGTACCTAGGTAGTGCCGTAAGATGGTACGATGGTCTGTCTCTACTGCCGACCTCACTGCTGGCTGCCCTCCTCCATGGATCAACCCCCATGAAAAGTCGTCCCATTGAGGGTGCGCCCAATCACCCCCCCCCCCCCCCCCCCCCGTCCCAAGCGACCCTACACACTCGTCAAACGCTTTCGGGCCCGAAGCGCCAGCGCTGCTCGGTCCACTGGACGTTGTTTTTACTTTTGCCCTTTCGTCCTCATCCTATCCTGGTGTCAGACGCAGGCAGCTGACTGTCTGTCGACTGACTGACTGGGTTGAACCGTCGAGAGCGCATCTCGGCAGTTGCTATGCCTTGGGTATTGCACTGCCTGCTGCCACGTTTCCGTTCTCGGTCTCGTAGTGTACCGTACTATAGGTACCTATAGAGCGCAATACTCACTCACTTCAAGTCCCTGCCTCGGCTATCTTCTCCCACCGCCGGCGTCCGAAGCTCTCGGTCGTCTCAGCACCGCGCAGCCGCCCCCGAATACTGTAGTGTACTCAGAGTACAATCGCCCGTGTGACAACCCACGGGTTACAGCAGCACAGCACAGCACTTTTGGCTTGCTTCTCAAACTGCTTTCTTCTCTTCTACATGGTAGTATATGTAGTAGAGTCCTCGTCCCGCGGCCGCTCGCTCAGCCAGGGTCGAGAGGCCGTGCATGCTCTTACGGGGCCACTCGGAGAGGAAGAACCGGACCTTGTGACGAGATGAAAGAGGCCATACCATGTCCCAAGCCTTCCGGCCCGGAGCGGCAGTATTCCGCTGTCCCCCCCCCCCAATAGCAGCAGCCCTAACTGCTTACTGTTACCTACTAAGGTACCTAAGTTCGCCTGGCAAACAAACCCGGGCCTCTGAAATTCAAAATCACCAAGACCAAGCCAGCCGTCCTATCTGCCGAGCCTGCCAGCCAGCCCAACCAGCCCCAAGCCCGCCATCCGGTCCCTAAACCCTTCCACAACACGTGTTCGAGGAGGGGGGGGGGGGGACCTACCCGAAGAACCGAACGCTTGTTGCACGCCGCTCCCCGTGCCACAGTCTCCGGCTCATTCTCATAGGTTGAAGAGGGGGAGAAAAAAATAACAAAAATGTTCTAGGCCTTCAAATCAAGTCCCGGGGCTCTGGACCGCACCAAACCTGCACCACCACGGCTTACCGCTCGCCGCTTCGAGCTAAGGCGCATTCATTCACTGCTTTCCAACGCGGCGGCTCTCTCTCTCTCTCTCTCTCTCTCTCTGTCTATCTGTCTCTCTCTTGCGGTCAAGCGCAATCGCATCCTGTCCAGTCAGGTCCTTCTGGTCGTCCTTTTCCATCCCAAGCCGGAACTGACGACTCATTTTTTCCGAAGGGGGAGACAAAATCAGCAACAGAGTAAGGCCGTCCAAGGACCGACCCTTACGCTCCCCGTTCCAAATTCCCCATGTCCCCGCCCCCCAAAACCAGCAGACCCAGTGTGTCACCTACGTGGCGTCGCAACCTCCCCCAAGCAAATCATTCTCGGCAGTTGTTTTGCGCGGATTCTCTCTCTCTCTCTCTCTCTCTCTCTCAGAGGGCAGAAGAGAGCGCCCGACTTTATGCACTGTCCGGTCTGCACCGAGCTACGTGTCGTAGCACTCATACGGCCGTCCATAACGCGGACGAGATCGATCGGGGACCCCGTGGAAATAGAACAAGACAAGGTACTAGGAGTATGCGAGCACGGGCTATGTGCCTCTTCCACGAATCCCCTTTGCAGAGCCTGTTTCCGGCCCCTATATTCAACCGTAGTAAGATTCGCCGTCCTGCCAAGACCGGCGTTCGGCGTCGTGTCGGCGCCGCATCGTCTTGAACGAATGAGGAGTTGTATCGCATACCGCTGCAATGTCGACCCCTCCCTGCCTAAAGCCTCGTACGATGCGGCGATTGCGACTCGGAGCATTGCCGCTGACCACTCCAATCATACAAGGTTAGTGTAAACTGCAAGAAACATCGAGCTCGTGCCCTCATCGTCGAGTCAACGATGCGCGTGGAAACCCTGCGCAGAAGTCTTGGTGGACGAGAATGTTTGACAAGCCTGCCTGGGCTACGAAAGCCACTGTCTGATGGCACTGGCCTGCTCGACATAGTGATGCCGACAACATCACGCCATGAAGCTTGATTGCATTCCAAATCAATGTCCAGCTTTCTGGAGCTGGGAATCCTCAGTTTCTCAGGTTGAGATGTACGGATCCAGTTGTTCACCGCGCAATCCTCTGACGAGTACTAGCCCTATGATCCCCGCACAGCCTGCCCTTCTTCGAGTACCTACTGCCTCCTGGGATTCAAGTCACGCAGTTACTGAGCTGTGTGTTTTCGATGCTGGATTGAACATGGTTGGAAGCTTGATAGGGGTCTCATCCACCTTAGTCGCTGCCATTGCTGGGTCCGCTAACGAAATGCATCCTTTCAGACGATGTGGTGTTCCATTCGAGGATGATGACGCCTTTGCATAGCTGGCCAAGGAGGAAGTCCTAGTGAGAGGCACAGTTTATGTATGAACCAATCAGTATTCGCAGACGACGCGGCAGCCTGATGCGGAGGTGTGGCCGGCCTTACGTCCCAATCGGAGCGCTCCTTGATAGCCATCATCATTCTTTGCCTCTATCTCCATATTGATTCTCAAGGCTTTTTTGAGCATAGTCAGCAAGCCCTGGCTGAGTAGACAAGATACTTCTTAGATAAACGGCCTCGACAACATCTTTGAGGCCTCGTCATGGCCAACCGGCCACCTCGCAACGAAGACTTCCCGATCGTCATCATTTGCGCACTACCGGTCGAATACGATGCCGTCGCACTCATTTTTGATGAGTTCTGGTCCAAGAACGAGTACCCTCAGCCTCATCCATCGGGAGGTTCCGGCTATATACAGACAGGTCGGATCGGAAAACACAATGCTGTCCTGTGTCTCCTCCACAACTTGGGAGTGGCCAGTGCGGCCGTCACAGTATCCAAGCTTAATTTAACCTATACCGGGCTTCAACTGGCCATCTTGGCTGGCATCTGCAGCGGAGTGCCTAGTCCAGGGACCGACAATGAGATCTTGCTGGGAGACGTGATAATCGGTAACATCGTGGTTGACTACGATCTGGGCCGCAATGACCCCAGAAATTTTATCAAGAAAGGCAACGAGGACGGTGTTAAGCAGCCAAGTAAAGACGTCCGCGCCAACTTCCCCATCTTGTATACGCAATTCGGATTGAGCTACCTGCAGGAGCGGTCCTTCGAGATACTGGAGCAGCTCCAACAGACGGCCATCCAAGTGGGTTGTCGAACACACTACGATCGTCCCGCTGCGGAAGAAGACATCCTTTTCGAGCCGAATTATCCACATCGGCATCGAGATCCTTCAGATTGTAGCTGCGGTGAAGGCAGTACCTGTACCGCAGCAAGTACGGCATCATGCACGGAGCTTCAATGTGACGTTGAGCATCAAGTGTTGAGGAAACGCCTTGAATCCAAAAGAAAGCGGCAAGTAGGAGAGAAAGAAAGCACCGCGAACACGCAAGAATCCCGGATACACCTTGGTCGGATAGGCTTAGGTAAGACTATATTCACATCGGGCGAACTGCGAGACCGGGTAGCCAGAGAGCACGCCATCAATGCCTTCGAACCGAATGGAACTGGTATATTGCATGGAATTCCCTACATAGTCGTTAGAGGGGTGTGTGACTACGCCGATGGTCATAAGGACAGCAAGAGTTGGCTGGATTTCGCTGCTGCAATGGCCGCGTCCGTGACCAGAGCGTTTCTCGAATACTACGAAACAAAAAGGCCGACGACCACTGGCACTCCGCGTACGTGTTCAGTCCAATGCCTAGTGACTTCGTTAACGTCTGGAAGACCTTGTTCCATATAGAGAAAATCCAACCTTTTTAGGACGATCCGACATCCTGGAACACATCAAGCAGGTCTTCAGGGATAGGCACAGTGAACCTCGACAATTCGTTCCCGGACGATCCCTGAGAATAGTGCTTTACGGACCTGCCGGCATAGGGTATTTACAGCGTTGATATTCAATGGTATTTTGCTCACTACCTGGTACAGAAAATCGCAGATTGCGCTCGCTTACGTATACTGGCTACGGGATGCGCACCCTAAAGTCTCTGTGTTCTGGGTTGCTGCAAGAACCGTAGGAGGGGTTTCGCCAAGCATATCACTCGATCGCTGAAAAACACCACATTCGTGGGCGCGATGACCCTCAAGTCGACATTATCTCTTTGGTGAAGACTTGGCTGGCGAAAGAGTATCGAGTCTAGTGGCTGATGGTTATTGACCATATCGAGCGCACCGAGTTGTCCTTGGACCAAGCTGATTTAGAATGCTATATACCCGAATATCGTCATGGGGCGATTCTCTTCACAACTAGGGATGAGCAGACGGGGTTGGAGCTTGCGCAAGGAGGTCCCATCATTGAAGTTGGCAAGATGACTGAGAGCGATGCGCGGCAGCTATTTCAAATGATAGCTGGAACCGAAACTCCCGTTGAAAACGTTGCGGCTCTCTGCGTTCGACTTGATCATGAGCCACGGGCAATTGTTGAGGCTGCTGGGTTTATACTCGAAAACGACATCTCAATCGACGAATACCTTGACCGCTGCAACACAATCGCCGACAGCTACGCGGATCGACAGAGAGACGATGGCGTTTACGGCCCCGATGATTCGGCTTCTTCTGACACGCCAGTACGAAGAGCGAAACCTGACTCTGGAACGCTACCTTAACAACATCGAACCCACTTCCAAGGGCCTGCCCGCAGACGCCGTGGAAACGGCGCCGGATTTCGATGAAGACCAAAGCTCTATGGATGAAGAGGACTACCGCAGCATCAATTCCCTTGTTGATCTCGAGGAGACCAGGAGCTTCTTTGTCTCTGGCAAGCCACTGGCTAAGTTTAAAGCCGAGTTTCGTGACTTTCTCAATATCGGCCGCGAGCAAGGAAAGGATACGCCGCAGATGGAGAGCACGAAGTCGGTTGAACGACCAAAGGTCTTGTGTTGGAGAGCAAAATTGTCCGCTTGGATTTTTGACCTTTGTTCACCTCCGAAGCCCGGCAATCAAAGAGTCAGGTATATATGTGTAAGTGGATGCATTCCCCCCCCCCCTCTTCTCACCCTGCTCCGTAAGAAACTTGGGCTGATTTGTTTATAGGAATGTGGCGATAACATGTTTCTAGATGTCAGAGAGCCAAGTCCAGGCGGAATAGGCCGGTTTCGCGAACGGTTTGCAAGAGATGGGCTGGCTAGCTTTGCCGCCGCCCAAGACTCTACGACAGACGTCCCAAGCGGCGTCTCACCGCCTCCCGCAGCACATCTCCGGCACGAGAGAAGCCCGTCTACCGCTTCGAATCAGGGCTCCGAGCTTACGAGCTCTTCATCCACAACGCGGTCCTCAAACTCGTCAACCTCGTCGTTGTCCGACGAACCATCCCTGAGAGAAGAGCCGTCGAATCCCCAGTACCTGCTGGTGTGCATCAACCAAAAGAGCCTCCCGATACTGGTTCACATCGAATGTAGTTCTTTTGAGAACGACCAGTACCTATGTCGGGAAATTTTGGAGAACTATCGGATGATACGGGAAGACGCAACCTGGAAGACGGCCTTTCTTGTTCCTCTATCAGTCGCTAATGTAATAAATGGCGTATCGAAATTTCTTGAGCAGAGGACTCCTAGCTGGCTCCAATGGATTTCCCGACTGTTTCGATCCCTATCTGATACCAGCCTCTTCAAGATGGACACTGGCGATTTCGTTCGGGTAACTATCCTCTGCTCTTGTCCCTGGAACCAAAAAATGGGGGGACACGTCCGCTAACCCAGCAAAAGTTTCAACTCGTGCCGGTTGGAGAGGCCGACGTGCCGAACCACTTCAAGTGCGCGGAGAGTTCCCCCCCGTGCTCCGAGGTGAAAGCCGGAAACTATCTACACGAACCGGTACCGATGGTCGACGTGGCGCTCGCGTCCATCCCAATGTGGCACCTCACGCGACCCGGCCGACACAGCGACAAGTACTGGATCACGACGTTCCCAAAAAAGCTCCGGTGTCACCTGCGTCGCGAGGCCGGGGTTTACGGGAAGCCGGCCATCGGATGGGGTATACGGGTCAACGAGCGCTTCAACTGGGGCCAGTTCCTGTTCCTTATTCTTGCGGTAATCGTTATGATTGGTGCAATCATGGGCGTTTATTTGGCTCTGAAGGCGGACGATTCCTCTGGTTTCGGGCTGGCGGCGTTCCTGGCGGCGGTGGCCGCGCTTTACATCCCACACCAGTATTTCGCTTGGAAGGAGAGGCTTGATTAGTCCTCTCGACCAGTGGAGTTTCGTTGGGCTCGGGTTCGTAGGTATCGGGTGATAGTGTAACGACATGCGCTAAAGATATCCTTGCTATCATCGATAATAACGTCCTTTCCAATTTCTCAAACTTCCCATAGGTAGCAAAATTTATGCATATCTGTGCTTAAACAATACCATAGGACGCCGATCCCTAACACTACAGCAAAGACACGCTTGCTTGGGTATCATCAAAATAACGATGTCGCGACTAACAAATGCACCACAGCAGACGATGCGGCACGCCTGTGCCTCCTCAATTGGCGGCAAACGCCGGGACCGCCATGCCCTTGGACGCGGCGTACGTCCTGGCACTCCGCTTCAGCAACTCCACCATAGCCTGAATGTCTTCCTCGCTACGCTCAAACTCCCACACCAGGGCCTCCATCTCAATCCACGGCCTCGTTGTCAATATTTGCAAGAGCTTCTTGGCGTCGTCTTCGGGCCACGGCTCGCTGGGTCCGACGTCGGCGGTGTCTACTCGGTCCCCTGGCTCGGTCCGGGCCGGCGCTGCTCGTTGTGTCCCGCGACTTGTCCGCTGAGAAGACAGCAGCTGCGAAGAGGGCGCCAACTGAGAGGGGTACTGCGACGAAGATGTCTCTATCTGTGTCGTTTGGACGGCACCGCGTCTCAGATGCTCGTGCAAGCGCCTATCGCAAAGCTCCCGTTGCCGTCGTCTCGCTTCCTCCAACTCGCGCTGCTCCCGTTCCTTTCTGGCTCTCAACTGCAGCAACTTCTCCTCATAACGCTGCTGCCGCTCTATGAACTCATCTGTCTCCTCCCATATCTGCCTGAGTTCAGACTTGAAACCTCGCAGATACTCGCCCAGCTTTCCTCGACTGGTCCTTTTCGAGAGTGACTGCTCCAACAGCCTTCTTCTTGCTAGGCTCGCCTGCATTGCCTCGTACAACCTCTCGATCCAGGCGACCATTCTCTGCATGATCTGCAACAATATTTTGGTGAACCTCCCGGTGTACCACAACCTCTCGCTTTCGGCCCCCTTCTGGAACACGACTCCGAGGATGTCCACGAGAAAGGGAATGATCCTCTCGTAAAGGTCTACCACAAAACGTGGGGGCGGCATATGTGATTCCTCACCATGGCTGGGTCTCTTCGCTTTATCGACTATCGCGCGAACAAGACTGTCCACGTTCTTGATGATCTGCCGTGCACTTGTTGCATCTTCGTTATCTGAATGCAAGTAGTCGCATTGCTGGTCGAACAGGGGCGCCCGTGGCATTCCCTCCCAAAATTCCCTGAGATGGCAAAGCTCGTTCCATAGAGGACGTGTCCGTTTCGAGAGTCGCTCTTTGTTTGTAATAAGCGTGATACTTTCGCGAGATTTCGTCCAGCCGTTTCCACACATTAGCTCCGTAATGCTCTTCAAGGAATAAGACTTGATTGGGGCTGCGGCCACTCGGTCTTGTTTCGTAGGCATATTGAAAATGAGGCGGTCGTCCGGATACTCATCATCAACTTCATCCGAGGGTTCGGAAGGTGCCGGGCCCATATCGGTGACAAAGCGTTGGAGTTGCTCAGTTGCTGCGCTCGACTGCGGCCCAGCCACGTGGACGACATCTTCGGTGGCCTGACCCGTTTGCGCCGAAGGTGGTAGTCCTACAATAGTAGGGTCGTCATATAACTGCACATCTTCGCGGGTCTCATCTGCGCCGGTCCCATCCTTTTCGTTCTCATCTCCTTCATTCTCGTCTTCGCCATTTTCATCTGCATCATCTACCTCTTGCTGGACAAAAAGACCGTTGCCATTTTCGAAATCCTGCGGGGTGTATACTCTGCGGTTTCGGGGTCTACTGGCCGCAGTTTCCTGTGATTTGGGTTTCCTTGGCGAGCTAGCCCTGAAGTCGTAAACATCTCCGACGGGCTCAGTCTCGGCAGCATATTCGCTATCGCCCAGCATGACGAATCCTGGAGGACGTGCCTCACGCGGGTTTCTGGCAGACCTCGTCAATCTGTTTTCCCTGCTTGTGTTCCCGGGAGCTTGGAGGGCTTTTGCGACCTTGGAACTGCGACTGTTCTTGTGCTGTGTGGTGTTCGCGGCCTTGCGAAGTGTGGCTACTCGGAGATTCGTCCGTGCCTGTCGCCGATCGGATCTATCCGTAGCCTGTTGGATCTGTGTGAGGATGGAGAAAGACAGGGGACTTGGTCTAACTTACGTCCGGCGCCGTCGATACGGCTGTAGTGGTGAAAGTGGCAGCATCTTGGCCTTCATCTTGATCGTCTTCGCCTTCGTCATGATCGACTTCGTCGTTGCCCTGGACGTCTCCTCCGCCACGGCCCTCACTCTTCCGTCGTCGTTTCCTTATCCTCAACGCTTCATAGTCCCGTATATCCTCGATTTCGACGTGACCCAGGCGCTTGCTACGCCGATTCCCGGGACGAGCATCATCGAAGCTAGTGTGTAGAGGTCGTTGTCTGGTGGAGGTCGGCATGGCAACATGGAAAAGAGTGAGGCTAGCAGGGCAAGATAACTTTCGCGACTGAACAAGACATGAAGAGAATGCAGCAAGTGCTGCATTTGTGGTATTCAATGAGCTTGGCGTTGCATTGTTTGTGTTGCCGTAGCGTAGCTGATGGTCCAATGACGGAGGGACCGCATAGAGCTCAGCGCACTAGCGTCCGGTGCTTAGCGGGGCCGATAGGTGTCCCACACTCTCCCGACTGAGTCATCAAGGAAGCTAGGTACCTGTCTAGTGTAGGTACCCAGAACTTGGACCATTGAAGAAAGGAAGCTTGATGTCACAAACAACTTCACGACAATGCCACCATGATTCATGGTCTGAGTCGCGGAAGGATGCACAAGCACCATAGACTCGCGCCTTGTCGGCCTTTGCATCCGAACAGACAATCACCACAAATTGGACTCTTTGTCCCTTTAACATCATGCCGGCAAAGCTTACCCGAAATGAGCATGTAAAACGGAACCATTCAGTCCAACAACCTTTCAAGTCAACGCAACGCCCGCCACCAAAGTAGAGGAGGCATCCACAAATTCCGACACCTTCAGCAATGCCATCCTGATTTCAACCAAGATGGGTTTGGCTTTGCAATGCAAATTTTGCATCATTCCTTGGCTTCACACTTCATGTCGTCTTCGGCTCATGATGGCTATCCATCCAAGCCCCGAATACGACAATGCTGTCTCTGTCTCGCCCATCTAGACGTCATTTGGACAGGTTTCCAGCCTGGCCGAAGTCTTGTAAATGCAACACAAACATCGCCAAGGGCCGTCCTTTGGCCCGAGTCGGACCCTGCCACATTGGAAAGGGCTCGTCGCAACTTGTTATTGACTCTAACTTAACCCAAGTTCAAACAAAGTGGTATCTGCGTACCTTGACGATAGGTTCGCATACACTTTTCACAAACCCCGATACCTAGGATAGAAGAACCAGCATCATGGCAGTCACGCTTCCCACCAACCCATGAGATATGAACCACTGAGTAGGTATACACAAAATCGGCAGGAAAGCATACCTCATTCAGCCCAGGCACACAGACATGTCGAGCATGGAGGTCCATGTCAAACAACGACGTGTTCCAACACGACAGCGATCCAGCTCCACCTCCGTTTCACATCACCTGCCCGAGGCTGATCTTCTTCTCGTCCTCTTACTTGTCTTTCAGTCCCGTCTTTTGTACCGTACCTTGGAAACGCCTTGCCGATCGTGCATCATGCGGCATAGCTCCTTTCGTCCGAATGCTGCGACGCGTCCCGTTCACTTACTTCGCTTCCCGGAGTCAAAGCTTCATGCCATCACTCTCGAGCATCGAAATGCCGCCTCTGTGGCGGCCGTCTTCGTTTCGTCCCGTGTGGTTTCTTGGCTAGCCTTAACAAGGACGCCAAAAAAGATAATGCCGTTCTTCCTTGGCGGCAAGGTTGCTGGATAAGCGTTCGATCGCCAGGTCGCAAATAGATCTCTTGTGGTACTCGGAAGCATTGGTGTACTTCTTCTAGCTTCTAGCCGCTTGCAAGATTCAGTCATATCGTGTATACACTAGGTATTATTTTTCCAGGGCGCGGCAGTCTGTTATTCCGCGCTGCCCAACCCCTTGTTGCTTGTCTTCGTCTTCGTCTCCAGGAGGTACATATGCCAGGCGTCTTGCCCAGCCACGAGATTGGTTTAATGTACCATCCTCTTCGATTCGAATCTTCACGACGAGCCCCGCCTAGAAGGTTGGTTCTTGCCCGGTATGCTTTTCAGCGTGGGGATCGCACTTCTTTTCGGCCAGGCACTGGCCTTGCCTCGCGCCTCTCAGCAACTCCGCCAACGACAAGGCAACGACTGCCCGCCCGTACACATATTTGGCGCGAGAGAGACGACGGCACCTCCGGGCTTCGGAGCGGCAGCTGGAATCGTGGACGATCTCACCAAAGCGAATACGGGGGCCACGAACGAGCCCATTGTCTACCCTGCCTGTGGAGGGGCGGCTGACTGCGCGGGGGTGAGCTACGCCGACTCGGTGAAGAATGGGACTGCAGCTGTGGCTACAGCCGTCAACGACTTCAACAAGAAATGCCCGAAGACGAAGATTGTCATGCTGGGATTCTCGCAGGTGAATTGGACGATTGTCTACACCTAGATGCAAGATGCTAACCCGCGTCAGGGGGCCCAAATTATGGACAATGCGTACTGCGGCGGCGGAGACACCATTGAGGGCGTCGAGGGCACCAACGTCCTCATCTCCAACGAGGCCTTGGGGCAGGTTAAAGTGGCCATCTTCATGGGCGACCCTCGATACGTAGCCGGACTCCCCTACGAAGTCGGAACTTGCAAGACACAAGGAGTAAGTTCACGTCACACAGTAGAAGACTGCGGGTCTGTTAACACAAATTAGTTTGCACCTCGACCCCAAGGGTTTCAATGCCCAAATGGGGATAACATCAAGTCGTTTTGCGACGAGGCTGATCCCTTTTGCTGCAACGGCAGCGACCCCGTCGCGCATCTACAATATCCAAGTGTCTACGGTGACCAGATCAAGCAGTTCGTCAGCGACAAGCTGAAATAGACATTTGCTTCAGAGGAAAGAAAGATACCGCCATGAACGGTCCAAGAACCGATGAGGAACACAGACCAAAGCGGCTTGCGGCCCAGCTCGCACTCGGAGACCTGCGGATAGGACGACCGGCCTTCAAAGGGCCGCGCGGCCTCATGAAGATAATAGAAGACTTTTCGAAACACAAGTCATTGTGGTTTCTTGTTTCCACCTATCTCGAATTTCCACTCCGCTTCTCTAGATTCTTCGGACGTAGGGTTTCGGCCGAAAAGTACATACAGAAGAGAGAATCCATAGAGTCGAGGAGCGAGCCCCATCAACGGCGCTCAGACACGGCCGAGGTTTGGATAGGAAACCTAAGCATAGACGTACAATAATCACAGCCCGTTCCGAGATGTGGTTTCGCTTCCACCTTGGTCCCTTGCGAGGAGCTCTTGACGATACAGAAAAGAAAAAAAGGGAAATCCGACTAGGACTGGAAGTCAATTGGAAATCCTGTTTCCGAGGCCGAGATGCCTGAAGACCAATCTAGCACAAATCGGAGGAAGTTTGCATTTGTCCCAATCAATCGATGAGAGAAGGAGAAGGACCCCGCGGTCCGGTCCGCTGACTAAGGCACTGTGTCGTCACTTGCCCCTCCATGCTTCACCTTTCCATCCGCACGACCACCAGGAGCTGTCTGAGCTAGCACATACATCCCGTCCTTATTCTTGCATAGCACACGCTCGGCCTGCACACCAAAACACATACACACACGCACACACCATGGACCCTCCAACATCGTTGACAACGGCGACACCATCGCCGCCGACGCCGTCGCAAACACCCCAGCAGCCCGCCTTCCCTTCCATCAAACCCCTGCCCCGCGCCCCGCGCAGCTTCCAGACCCCTACCAAGCGTATCAATACTGGCCCCGACCTTTCGACCTTCCTCACGACGACAGCATACCGCGACATCCTCCTCTTCCTCCTCCAGCTCAACCGTTCCCTCTGCCCGCGCCGCTCGCCCGGCGGCGGCCCCGCCACGACTTACCCCTTGACCTCCGTGCCGCCCACGGACCGCCTCCCGCCCTCCATCGCCGCCCTTCAGAACCTCCTCGCCGCTGCCGAGTCCCTCATCGACCTCGCGCCTCCGGACCCGGGCCCCCGCCGCTTCGGCAACGTCTCCTTCCGCAAGTGGCACGAGCTCCTCGCCGAGCGCGCCCCGGCCCTGCTGGCTGAGCACCTTCCCAACTCCGTCCTCTCTTTCCCTACCGCCCCAGGCTCCGACCCGCCCTCGTCCGAGCTGCTCGCCTACCTCCTCGGCGCCTTTGGCTCCTCGCAGCGCCTCGATTACGGCACCGGCCACGAGCTCTCCTTCCTCGCCTTCCTCGGCTCCCTCTACAAGCTCTCCTTCTTCGCCGACGACGTCCCGACATCCCCCGCCGGCGGCGAGCCGGATACCGCCGCCCTCGACCGCACCATCGTCCTTGGCGTCATCGAGCCCTACCTGCGCGTCGTCCGCCGCCTCATCCTTACCTACACCCTCGAGCCCGCCGGCTCCCATGGCGTCTGGGGCCTCGACGACCACTCCTTCCTCCCCTACATCTTTGGCTCCGCCCAGCTCACGAGCCCTGTCACCTCGGACGCCGACCCCATGCCCACCGAGGGCTCCGTCCGCGGCGCCCCCAAGACGGGCGACATCGTCAAGCCCGCCGTCGTCGAGGCCCAGCGGTCCGAGAACATGTACTTCTCCGCCGTCGGCTTCATCAACGACGTGAAGAAGGGCCCCTTTTGGGAGCATAGCCCCATCCTCTTTGATGTGTCGGGCGTCAAGGATGGATGGGGGAAGATCAACAAGGTGAGTGTGTGTACACGGTCCGTGATGGACCGTACCAAGGGAACGGAAACGTATTGACATCCCCCCCTCGCAGGGCATGCTCAAAATGTTCAACGCAGAGGTCCTCCAAAAGTTCCCCGTCGTTCAGCACTTCCCCTTCGGCTCCCTCTTTGCCTGGGACCAGGACCCCGACGCCGCCCCCGTCCCGCAGTCGGTCCACGCCGCGAACCAGCCCTCGTACAACTACCCCGCGACCACCGCGCCCCCGCCTACCCAGGGCGCAGGCACGGCGGCGCCCTGGGCGACGACCGGTGCCCCAGGCCGCATGCCCCTACCGCCGGGCGGCCCCGGCATCCCCTACACGACGATGCGTCAACCGTCGGCACCATCCCCCGCGGCGGCGGCGCGGGCACCACCCGCTCCAGGCATGATGCCTATGCCTCCCGGCGCGCAGCAAGCCAGGCAAGGCAGCGGGGCCGGCACGACGGATGCGCAGATTACTTTGACCAAAGCGCCGTGGGCCAAGTGAACATGGTTCAGCAGCATGAGATGAGATGAGACGATGACTGGTTGACTCCGCTGGTGTCGTATGGAAGAAAAAAAAGGGGGGGGGTGGGTTGCGCTTGAGGTCCATCAAGAAGGGATGAGCGCCAGCATCAATATGAGAGGAGTGCGAAAGAGGGTGGGCCGAGCAAAGATCTTGAGCAGCCTGGAGCTGCTGCTGCTTTCTGATCCGAGATGTTGCGCGAGAAGGCCACCCCGCTGAGGAAAACACCCGCTTCTTCCCATACAGTCTTGCTTTCAACGCTAGTTCGGGCAAAGTTGGCAGTAGAAGAAAAGCAGTCTGCAGCTGTATTGGTATGGATGAGTTGTCACGATTACTCGTAAAAAGCATGGGCGGTTTATCCTCCTTCGGAACGGTGTAAGCAAGGTACAAATACGCTTGGTTCAATTACTAGACTAATGGGTATCCGACAATTAAGCAAATGAACATAGTAGACCGAAGGTCTAAGCAAGAAAATCACCCAATTTCCCTTCCATATGCATCCCTCTCCATGGTATACTTCCGCGGGCTTGACGGGTGGCAACGTAGTTTTGTGACGCTGCCTGCCTACCCGCTGCGGCCCTCAAGACACTTTATCGCAAGCCCAAATGGTAGACACTCAGCAGCGCCGTCTAAGCAGCCGTGGCCTCCTTCTTCTCCTCGGCCGGCTTTTCCTCGGGCTTGGCGGTCTCGGTAGCCGGGGCGGCAGCCGGAGCGGCGGCAGCGGGGGTCTCGGTCTTGGCGGGCTCCGGTGCGGGAGCGGTAGCGGGCTCAGGCGCCTTGGCGGCCTCGGCGGCTACTGCAGGAGCAGCGGGGGCGGCAGGAGCTAAGGAACGAACTGTCAGCTTATGCAGGTTTAAAGCAGCTCGGCTGTTTATCTCAACATACCGGGCTCGGGAGCCTTAGCGGGTTCGGTAGTGGCCGGGGCATCGTCCTTCTTGGCTTCCGGCTCGGGGGCCTTGGCCGGCTCAGCAGCGGCAGCGGCAGCGGCAGCGGGGGTAGGAGCAGCAGGCTCGGCTGCGATTTGTTTGTCAGTTGCCGCTTCATGGAAAAGGTAAGGGAGGTCGGATAGCAGAACGTACTGGCCGGGGCAGCGGGGGGAGCTGCGTCGGTCTTGGTGGGCTCTGTGGCCGGAGTGGTGGTGGCGGCGGGAGTCTCAGCAGGCTTGGACTCGGCGGGCTTAGAGGTGTCGGCCTTCTTCTCGTTCTTCTTCTTGAAGATGGCCTTGAACTTGGACTTGAGGTTGTCCAGGGCGTCGATGGCTGTTTGTAGGGACCGTGTTAGTGGATATTTCTTGGCACTCGGAGTCGGGTGGTGTAAGTGTTCATATATGGTCCCGTTGGTGGAGGGTTTGATGTGCATCGTGATGCCGCAACGGACAGGGCAAGGGCGAAATGGTTACTCACGAACTCCAGGCATGATGAATGATTGTGGCGCGGGTGTAAGCTTTCAGAGGTAGGTGGGTGCTGTTGGGAGGGTCGCGCGACGGCGTAAGCGGTAGTGGTTGATGAAAGAGCTACTGGTCAGAAAAAAGATGGGCTTCCGTAGTGAACTGGCTGCAACGAGCAGAAAAGCAGTCAGTCAGTCAGTCAAAAAGATGTGGAGGAAGCAGAAGAGGACACGGGTGACGATGATGGGGTCTCGTGATAGAAATAGACGCCCAGGGAAGGGGGTCGTCTCGTCTCAGCACAGCATAAGGTGGCACACACAAGCAGCGTGACTGCCATGCCATGCCATGCCATGCTGTGCTTGGCATTGGCGTGGGTGTGGACAGTGAGTGAGTGAGTGGGTTCCAAGGGAAAGAGCTTCCCCTGCTGCTCCTTCTGTCACTGCAGCAGGACCTTGCACTTTCTGTGCAAGGCGGCAGAGAGAGAGAGAGAGAGAGAGAGAGAGAGAGAGAGAGAGGGGAATAGCTAGCTACCTACGGATACGTACACTACCTAAGCTATCTCAGATCCAATGGGTTGCATTACAGCCCTGGAAAGCCTGGCTGAGGCAGTGACAATCAATGGGGACAACCGACAGCGAGGGTTCCACTCGGATCTATGTAACACACTACCTTAGCTACACTAAAACGGTTACCGATATATGGGTATGGCTGGCTGACAGGCGTGGTGTGGTGTGGGTGTGGTAGGATAGGGATGGCAGCTGCGGCACGGCCGCCATGACAAGGGATGAATGAATGAATGAATGAATGAATGGACGAGTGAGTACACGGGCCAACAGGAGGTCTTCCCCCTCCCAACTCTGCAGCCACCTCGTCTGGCCAAGGAACTGCCCATCATTGCATCCGTCTCGCAAGTCAACAACTCAAGAGATGATGGCCAGTGGCCGAGGCATACGAGGTCCTCATTATTATCATCTATGTCTCTCTCCGTCATCGCTGTCAAAACTCTGTAACATGCCGGTAATTGCCTGTCACCCGCCGCCACCAAGGGGGCAGAGAAGAGACCTCCCCCGTAGCAAGTTTATTCCGTCAACGGCCTTCTTCGTATCGCAAGAGCTCCTGCGAGTCCAAAGTTAGATGAACAGGATGACCGGACAGCAGGATGCTGAAACCCTGCTTTTCGGGGGGCTGCTTGCTTGCTTTGCCTTGCTTTGCTTTGCTTTGCTTGCTCGCTCGCCCGCTGCAGATGCGGCCAAGTTTTTTATTGCATTTTATTTTATTCCGTCTTTTCGGTCCAACCCTGTCCTATCCCTCCGCGCTGGCTGGGCCAAGGGCTGTCATCTCTCCCGCCCCATCTCATCCGCGGGATCCAGGACTGCCCTGATGGGTTTGGTTCGTCCAGGTTGTGCGAGTGAAGCAGGCGCAGGCGCAGACGCGACATCTGACGGAATGCCGTCATTCCCATGAAGAGCTGGGGGGGGGGGGGGGGGGTATTCCAGGGGTCCGACACCACCCTCGAGGCAGCCCGCGTGCCGCTAGGCTGATTCTGGGAGGGAGCTTCACCACTCGAGAAAAAAGAAAAGAAAAAGTGAATAAAAATAAAAATAAAAAAGAGAGAAAGACAATCAGCGGGTACCGAAAGGCCAAACGTTGGAATCCGTGGCTTGAGATTGCTCAAATTTGGCGCGGATGGGTCTCGTTGCTCGTCTACCTACTACGACACTGGCGGCCGCTCATCTCGACTGGCCTGTTGATCTTCACCTAACTTCCCGTCGCTTTCGTCGGTCTATGTCCTCCAACGGAATGGAGCCGCCCACAGAGAGGCACGTGGACGGTAGCACATCAGGTGGGAGGGAGCAGACTTTAGCAGTCTCGTATCCACCTCGTGCATGCGCATCACAGTAGCATAACTCTTGGACGCACTCGTGCAGCTTTCTTTCCGTGTCTACCTAAACACCTATCATCCCTCCCTTCCTCCCACCCATCCATCCATCCATCCATCCATCATGCCCATCATCACTAGCAAAGAGTAGTCATAAAAAAAGTCGCAAAAGAGAAAAAGAATTGGGGCTCAACCGTGGATCGAACACGGGACCTCTCGCACCCAAAGCGAGAATCATACCTCTAGACCATTGAGCCATGCCAAGCCGATTATCGACTGGAAAGCAGTTGTTGCGATGCCAGGGAAGGCGGGTTAGCAGCCTATGTTCTGTGACTCGTGCACTGGCCACAAAACATCGGACAGTCTGTCAGTGGGCTCGCCTACCGCTGCAGCGCTGCGCAGGGTCAAAAGCAACATTTTGGGGGTCAGTCTGGGCTTCCTGTACGTACTGGCGTTATTTGGACACATGGGAACCGGGGCAATGAGTATCAAAATGCACTTTGTGTGAGAGAGAGAGAACCCCAAAACTGCCTTCAGTGATGTTGAGGGAAGATTGATTTTCGACAAATTTTTTTTTTCCAAGGAATGAAATCAAGTGTAAGTGGCTCTCGGCAGGCCACCAAATTGGCTGCTACGGGCGGAGCTAGGCCCGAATTACTGATTGGACGGATCCTGATTTCCGAGAGCAAGGGCCGGCCTGCAGTTGCTACCGATTTGCGGTTTGTGGTTTGCGGAGTTGTTCTATCTGAGACCAAGATAATCAATGGCAATTCACCTTCCTTCTCGCTTCACATGGCGACTCTCACCAAGGCTTCCAGCAAGACAGAAAGTAGCGAAATGATATAGATATATTGTCGTGCGATTAGGTAAGGTGACCGCGACTGGAAAGAAATGAGTGAGATGAGACAGATAGACGGGGAAGGCGCAACTTGTCTATTGCCGGGGTGAACATTCGAAATCTTTCATTGTCTACCAAGGTATGTAATCAAGCGTTGTAGGGGGTTTTCCTCAGCGTGATGGACCATAACGCCAACGCCGTAGAGGGATGTGTCGTGGTCGAGCAAGAGAATGGACTCGAGCTGGCTCACTGGATTGTTTCAAACACCTTCCTCGCAAAGCAATGCCTCCGCGATTCCAGTGACGTTTCTCTGCTTGTACCTCCATCCCACAGCCTCGTTTCTGCTGCCCAAGTGAGCTGGTCCCCAGACGATTGCTCAACCTACATACTCGGCATCAATGTGCATTTCAGCTGCGACTGTGATACGCCAGCATTCCTGATGCGAGGAAACCAGACTCCGGAAGCAACCAATCACTTACGTTGGGCACCCCGTCCGCTTCCAAGTGCCCTGCCACCAACACCAACAGGCAGGATGGCACATCAGATTGCGGTACGAACCAATCACGGCAGCCGTCCATCCAAGCTCACGAATGACATAAAAAAGCCCCAATATGCTCGCTCCAACGCTGTCAGACGAGAATTATACACAAGCATCTCTCCTTTTCAGAGTTCGGGTGTAGGACTACTACAAGAGACTTGGACTGCCCATCTCTAAGTCAAACACATCTTCTCTCGGGATACGAAGCACGACAGTAGCCGCCAGCATGCCTCCCCGCGCCAAGAAGAGCGACATCAAAGACGAGGACTGGGAGAAGTTCCAGCCAATCATTCGGAGGCTATACCTTACCGAAGACAAGAGTCTGAAGGACCTCTTGACAATTCTCAGCATGTCCCATGGCTTCCGTCCGAGGTTAGTTATCTGTGCACTCCCTAGGCTGGATATGGGAGCATCCAGGTCCGAGGATGCTTCAGGCTTCAAATTACTCTGCAGTGTCAGTATACTAACGTCCCTACAGTAAAGCTCAGCTCGAGTGGAAGCTGACGCAATGGCGCATGACCAAGAAGATGATCGCTTCGGAATGGAAATATGTACACCATCGCATTCGCAACCGCCGCGCCGTAGGCAAAGAAAGTAGTGTGTATCTTTCAGGCGTTCAACTGCGAGATGTGACGATTGAAAAGGCGAAAGTTCGCCATTGCTACGAGACAGCTCTAGAGAAGAGCATGGGAGGTCAGTTTTGGCTTGCATTATCACTGCTTTGCGGACTACCGAGTTCTAACAGCCGTGATCAGTTGTTGTGCCACCGTCGCCAACAGATCTATCGCTGATCATACGGACGCCGTCCCCCCAGAGAGATCCTGAACTGGACAACATGAACGGAATTCCTTGGTTAACAGCCAGAAACTTGATCAAAGGTACGTTTCCCTCATGGACTACTGATGACTTCTGGCATATCAAACCTTTGACGTTCATTCATATACTAACTTGTACCTTGAAGACTTCAACGTTTCACTGTCTGGTCGAGTCGGCAAGCATTTCCAATTTCCGGGCGACAAGATTCTCATGTTGGCAATGAAACGTCCTATAGTTCAAGCCAACCATACAGCCAGGCTCCAGTCAACATTTGAGGCCCTTTCCTTGATAATGCCTGAGCAACTCCAACAAGACCATGTGTACCACGCCGAAAGCCTTCTCCTGTCATCCAAGCATGGCAGCAATATCACAGGTGTTCTTCAGATGATGTTGTTTCTCTTGTCCAACAACCTCCTTGATAAGAGGTATCCTTTTCACAATGGGCACGATGAAGTCATCGAAGTGTTACTCGATGTGTTGCCGCAAACGGACGGTTGGACGGCTTTGATGTTGCAGCAGTACACCGAACTTCCGATAAGCATTCAATCGGCATTGGACCGTCTGTTCAAGGAATTCATCTTGAGATCCGATCTTGATCTCGTCCGGTCTTTGACCCGAGTTGGTGTTGATGTCAATCAAGTCATGATTGGCATCCTCAAACAGTATCAAATATACGGGGCGGCAACCGCATTCGAATACGCAGTGTTTAAAAACAACTGTCCCTTGATTCAATTACTGATTGAGTCGGGTGCCAATTGTCGAACAAGCAATTTGCGAATGATAGAATCAGCTTGGGCATACCGGGACACCCCCGCCTCGACGTTAGTATCGATGGCAACTCTGCTGTCATATTTCATATTCCGTCAGGAAGACGAGGAAGAGGCTTGCGAACTGCTTGAAAGTATCGCTTATGACGAGGCATGCCCAATTGCCGAACAAGTTTTTGAATTCTTTCGTACGAGGCTTCATACCCCAGCATCAAAATCAATACTACTCGCATCAGCTATCAAAGCACGAAGTAGGATTGTCCTGAATCTACTCTCAGAAGACCAGGAACATATCAGCACATATATTAACCACCCGACGTCCGAAAATAGAGGTACACCAATGATGGCCGCTATCTATGTAGGAGACACAGATCTTTTGGAACGCCTCTTTGAGCTGGGGGGCTCTTTTGATCCACCGCCGGCGGTCTTTACTTCTTGTTCTCTCCTTCAATACGCAGCCTATGTGTCTGATGCTGATATACTTCAGAAGATGCTGTGGCATGGAGTCAATCTTAACTATCGCCGTCCTTCAAGCTCCAGATTTGCATGGCCTCCGGAATATCTAGACATGGGGGAGCAAGATTATATATATACTGGGAAAACTGCGCTCCATTCCGCTTTGCTTGGAGGCAATCCCGACAATGCAATCATACTCCTAGAGGCAGGAGCAGAGCTAATCGGAGGCGAACTGGCTATCGCAATCACATCCCAACAAGACAAGGTTGTTGACAAACTCCTCGCGGAGGGATCATCTTTCACGGAGCCTTCAAATATATCTGGCACACCCTCAGTTCTAGAGGCTGCGGTTCTCACAGAAGACACGGATCTGATCTCGCGGGTTATCAAACACAGCTCGCAAGCTGTTGTTGCGTCTTCGCTCTGGGCGGCCATATTTGTTGCCAAATCCACCTCGAATCTAAGCATATTCAAAACTTCTGCTGGATCAAATTTCAGTTACGTCACAACCGGAAGACCTTTTGTTAGGTACAGCGATGTGCTTGGCAGTGATATTTGGGGTTCTTGAAGTTGTGGAGCTAATGCTGGCATCGGGGCTGCGACCAGAGAAGTGTCTGATTGCACCTATCAATTTGGGTGACGACTTCCCCACTAGCCATATTGGATGGGGATGTTTCCAAGTGCCAGATGATTATGTACGATGGCGCCGAGAGATTTCAATTCTTCACGCCGAAAACTACACGAGGCATGACCTGTTGGAAACTGCGCTCGGCCTTTTCAATGATCGAGGAGTCGGCTTCCTCATCTTGCTGCGACAAGACGGGTACCACCGGATTATTCAGTGCCCCAGTTTCGGAAAGTGTCTAAGTCTTGAAGATCTCCAAACCCTACAAAGCTTTGGTGTGGAGATGACCTGGAGAATACTCTCGACTTCGATCAGGGATAGATGTTACGATGTCACTGAGTGGCTACTTGCATCAGGTGTCGATGTCAACGTCGCGATTGAAGATCTCGGCAATGAAGAAATTTATACGCCTGTACAGGAGGCTGCTCGGCAGGCCAATCTACCTCTGGTGGAGGAACTCATGAAGCATGGTGCCAACATCAACGCTCCGGCTAGCTATGATGGCGCCACTGCTTTGCAAATTGCTTCAATAGGGGGTTATTTTGGGCTGGTACGCAGGTTATTAGAGCTTCAGGCAGATCCCAACGCCCTGGGAGGAAAGTGGAGGGGGCGGACAGCGTTAGAAGGCAGCGCAGAGCATGGTAGATTGGATGTTGTTCAGTTGCTCCTCAACTCCGGCGTTGAGACCGTCGGCAGTGGTCGTGGTCGTCGCGGATACGTCCGAGCAATCAGATTCGCTCAGAAAGAGGGCCATCATGCAGTGGCAAGACTAATCAAGTCTTATCGGCCCTGGGAGGAGGCCGATCAGAGGCTATATGACGATAAGAATCTCCTCCACGATGATACCGAGGTGTCGGATGATGGGATTGGAGGAGAAACAGAAGATGAGTACGGGTCTTCAGAAGCCAACTCCGAGGCATCAGGAGTCCCATGTGAGGTCTCAAGGGAGAATTTCGAGGTGGACGACGAAAATGGCGACCCCAGCACAGATTTTGGCGAAGACGAAGATTTTCAAGAGTATCATTCTATGGTGCCGGATGATACCAAAGAAGGGCCCGCATACGGTATTGACGAGAGGGTAGATCGTCCAGGAGACATAATCTGGAGGGAGATCCACAAGACATTCTCCTCAGATTTACCCTGGTTGTCGATGTGGAAAGAAGAATAGACTGGGCATGATGAGCGAGATCCGAATCAATACCAATCAAATTTCGCGGGTATTCATGCAGCGTGTCCAGCTTCTTCTCTATTCTTTCGGCTACGAGATAAACCAACATCCCAAGTAGACACATATTTCACCCAGGACAGAAGCCCAAGCAGTCTTAATGAGCTCGTTCATGTCTTGTTGACCTCGAGCAGCAGCTCCACACGTCAAGCGACAAAAAGCAGAATCAAACTTCATGAAGATTCTAATACTCTGCAAGCGCATAGAGAGCAAGCACGAGATTTCCCTGCCTCAAAATAGTCGCCCAAAGTAATCCAGAAGAATCAAAACCAGGACCGAGGGTCGAAAAGGCAAAAAAAGTACACGCCCAGAGCTCTTCCCACTTGGGTTGAACCTGCGCGTCACGCGGGTTAACCAGAGAGACCCCGATCGTGATATTTCTTTGGTCTCTTCCACCAACTAGACCATATGCCCTGGGTACACATGGTCTAGCTGGTCCCGGTTGGAAGGGGATGGAAACATTTGTCTGATAAAGGGCCGGACGAGGCGGATACTGGCTGGGACTGGATGGGGAAGAAGCGAGGAGGGCTGGTGTACCAAAGGTAGGTTCGGTGATGACTTGGTAAACCGGGACTTCACCTCGTCATTCCACGTGACTGGGTTGGTAGGAGGACGTAGGAGTGCTCCAAAATGTCGTAGAGCTAGCTGCGCCTCGCTGGGGGACGACCTCATCCACGTTACCGGGAAACTCTCGAAGCGAGTAGACCCAAAGAAACAAACTTCTGATCCATTCAGCAATACTCGAACGGAAAGAATGAAGAGTGGAGAACTCGATAAAAAGGGGGGGTATCACAAACGTATCCTGTCCTCCAGCCACTCCCGCACAGCCTCCTGTCCCTGCTCGCCGAGCTCCATGCCCTCGTTCTCGCCAGCGTCGACGACGTTGACCCGCCTCTCGACCTCGGCGACCTCGTCAAAGTCCTCGTCCCACTCCATCCGCGCCTTCAACTCCAGCTTCTCCAGGCTCCGCCTCATTAGACCCGCCAACTCCGTTGTCTGTGCCTTGAACGTGTGCCCGGCCACCTGATGCCGCCTTGCCGTCCTCGAGGCGAGCTCCCTTGCCAGTGATGATGCCGTATTTTTGGTCCTGCGCCGGGGTGCCGGCTCGGTCGGCGGAGAGTCGTGGAGGAGCAGTGTCGAGGGCAGCTTTAGCGTTGACTTTCTCGGGGGAAACACGAGCGGGCTCCGTCTCGGCGCTGCAATCGAGCCGCCAGTGAGACCCAGTATGTCCGACGGCTTCGCCTCACTCGTCACGGAAGACAGCTTGTCCAAGAAGGAGGACACGGCAGCGGCCTGCGTAAATGTCGACGGCGTCACCATGCCCGCCGTCTGGAAAAACAGGCTCGGGCTCGCAAAGGGGTCCATCAGGTCCACCGGCGCGCGGAACAGCTCAGGCATCTTCGTCTGTAACATATGCAGCGGCGAACCCTCTTCGGGCCGTGGTGGGAGCTTCTTGCTGCGCGCGGTGGCCGGCTTATTGATTCTGTGGTCCGGTAAAAACATAGTCCAGTTGTAGATGCCGTTCCAGGCGACGAGTCCGCGGACGGCCATGCACTCATGGTGGTGCGACTCGGTGAGGGCTAGGGAGGCGGCGATGCTAGCTCCAGCGTGAGAACTATAGACGTAAACGTCGCGACGGGCGCCGCAGAGCGGCCGCAAGTTCTCGGTGATCCAGGTGTAACCGGCGAGCGTGTCGTGCAGCGGCGTCGGCCATTGCAAGGGCGTGGTGAAGTCGTGCTCTTGGTCGACGGTGCCCGAGGGTTGCCGTCGAGTTGGGTCCACAGCGGACCACCTGTAGTTGATGACGACGGTAGGGTACGGGTAAAGGAACCGGGGGACAACCGGCTGTGTACCCGGGGCTGGTGAGAAGGGGGGAATGTACAGCACCAGGGGGGTTGAGGGGGGATGCCGGGCGACATTATGCAGGCTGAAGAGGCGTTAGCTTTGAGAATACTGAGGGTTGGAAATAGAAGGATATGTACTCTACTGTGATGCTCCCCGAGGAAGCACACACCACCTCGACAGAGTCAACAACGGAAGGGTCATGATGGAAGCATTGCCGTTGAAAGATGTGGCCTGAGTGGAGACGAGATGACAGCCTGGGTCCCGGCCATCTTCTCATCGTCTAAAAATAAGAGATAATACAAGGCAGATATTGCGCGCCTCTCATGGTTCAATTGCCTCTTACTCACGCAACTCGCATGAGTGGTGACCATGAAAATCACCATGTACGATGTAGGATGTAGATGAGTAAGTAAACACCGAGCGGAGACGCGATTTTTCCGCGCCTTTCCCTGACGGGGAATCCTTCGGACCAACCAAACGGCCAATCCATCCTCTCCACATCCCACATTAACACATCCCTCTTCCCCCCCAGCTACATTAGCTCTGCACCACCGCATCGCTCAGGATCCCAAGTCTTCGTCTCCGTGGTTCGGAACAAAGACCGCTAAAAAACGGGGTGTCGAGGACATCTCGTGGCCGCCAAATGAGCCAAACAGCGTCCTCCTCATGCATCCATCGCTTGCTTTCTCCCTAGGGCCAACAGCCAAGGGGCGTGTCGCCGTGCTGCATCAAAGATCATGAGTCCCTCGTTTCTGCATGCATGGGCAACCTGGCCTGGCCGATGATCGACTATACTAGAATCCCCCTGTAGACAGACGTGCAGTCTATGGCGGGCAAACGAGAAGGATGAATTATTAAAGGGCCATGTCCGGGTTGACGCCGTTGTTCAACACGATGGCCGCGCACATACAACCACGGCTGCTTGGGGGCGCTCGAAAAGTCGCCAGATTCACGCTATCACTTTCCAACGACTTCGAGCTCTCAGGGATCATCGGGACGAACAGACACAACCCCCACGTTTGTTTCGCCTCCGAATGCGAGGGACTAAAACATCGTCCGGTGTCGTGGCATGAAAGTCAAGTGGCCAGTGAACCAAGGACAAACAACACGGGCTGCACACCCTCTTTGAACCACCGACAGACGTCATCGCGAGGTACCTCTTGTCTCTGGTCGGGGGCACCCCAGCCAAAGGGGTCAGAAGAGCGACGCTCTAGTCCGAGACCACCACGGGTCTGGACCTTGAGTCAAGGTTGACATTTATTCTCTTTAATGACGGGTCATCTTTTAAACTCTTTTCTTTGACTATCCAAAGCTTCTTTCGCCGTTGCCAGTATCTTCTTCGGGGACATGGTCGTGTAGCAAGCCGAGCTATATGATAAAGGTCTGTTCAAGCGATGATCCGAATCAAAAGAATCTTTTGCGAATGAAAAAAATCTTTTTTCAGTTAAAGATTCTCATATTAAAAGACGTTTTCGACTAGCCAAGCATCGATTTTTCACGCTACTGCCACCCCCAGCCAGAGACTACACCGTTGGGAATGCCTTCACCCCCGGCCCGCCACCACCGCCGCCGTCCAGACCAACCGCCGCAATGAACGACGCCGACCTGGGCGACACCATTGAGGAGCGCATCGGCCAGCTCGAGGAGTCTAAGTTGCGGTCGAAGAAGCGCTTCGCCAATGATACCGCCCACCTCTACCCGAGCCGCTGGTGGTTCGCCTCCTCCGCCTTCCCTATGATCGCCGGCACCCTCGGCCCCGTCGCCTCGGCCTTCTCCATCTGCGCCCTTGTCCGCCCTTGGCGCCAGCACTACCTGCCCGGCACCGACATCACGACCGCCGCCTTCGTCAAAGACCCGAAATGGTACGCTTCCTCC
Organism: Colletotrichum sublineola; assembly: GCA_020631755.1. NCBI lineage: Eukaryota > Fungi > Ascomycota > Sordariomycetes > Glomerellales > Glomerellaceae > Colletotrichum > Colletotrichum sublineola. Next base: position 26,115 of record JAHSQG010000001.1, read on the forward strand.
GCCCGCCTCCCTCCCCCGCGGTATCTTTCTCTCTTGTCTTATTCTTGTTTTCTTCCCCTGGTGTAACAGCGCGGAAAGGCGCAACAGGAGGTATGGCAGGACTGACACCAGCCCGCCCGCAGGCTCATCATCGTCAACGCCATCCAGCTCATCATAGCCATCATCTCCAATGTCTTCCTCCTTCTCAACATGGCCCGCCGCGTGCGCTTCTCCCTCGCCCAGCCCATCACCATCGCCGGCTGGTACATCTCGGCCGTCTGCCTCATCGCCCTCAACGCCACCGCCGCGGGACCCCTCTCCCTCACCCCCGCCGACGAGTACATCCTCTCCCAGGCCTTCTACTACGGCATGTTCGCCGCCATCCTCTACTTCGTAACCGCCTCCCTCATGGTCGTTACCGTCTATGGCGCCTACACCCGCCACTACTCCAAGGACTTCCAGCTTACCCTCGCCCAGCGCACCCTCATGCTGCAGACCATCCTCTTCCTCGTCTACCTCCTTGTCGGCGCCCTCGGTTTTTCCAGCATTGAGGGCTGGGCCTATCTCGACGCCGTCTACTGGGCCGACGTCACCCTCTTCACCGTCGGCTTCGGCGACTTTGCCGCCGCCACCCCGCTCGGCCGCGCCCTGCTCATTCCCTTTGCTCTCATCGGCGTCATCAGCCTCGGTCTCGTCATCGGCTCTATCCGGAGCCTGGTCCTCGAGCGCGGTCGCCGCCGGCTTGACGCCCGCATGGTTGAGAAGAGGCGCCGCCAGCTCATCCGCAAGATGACTCGCAAGGGCAAGGACGACGTCCTCAAGCCCATCCGCGAGAACTCGGACGTTTCCGCCTCTTCCACGCCCTCCTCTGCGTCCAGCGCCGAGCTGCAGCGCCGCGAGAGAGAGTTCAACCTCATGCGCAAGATCCAGGACGAGGCCTCCGTCCGTCGCCGCTGGATGGCCATGACTATCTCCCTCTCCTCCTCTATCGTCCTGTGGCTCGTCGGCGCCAAGATCTTCCAGGAGTGCGAGCGGCCATACCAGAACTGGTCGTACTTTGACGGCTTCTACTTCGCCTTCGTCACCCTCACCACCATCGGCTACGGCGACCGCACCCCCGTCTCCAACGCCGGGAAGGCCTTCTTCGTCTTCTGGTCCCTGCTGGCCCTGCCCACCATGACCGTCATGATCTCCAACGCCGGCGACACAGTCGTCAAGGCCGTCCGCGACATCACCCTCGAGCTGGGCAACATCACCATCCTGCCCGGGGAGCTCGGCTTCCGCAGGGATCTTAGGATCTTCCTCCACCATCTCACCTGCGGCTACCTCTTCCGTCCCCCCGAGAAGGACGAAGAGACACAGACCGAGGATGGGGGAATGCAGACTGAAGACGGGGAAGAAGACAACGGGCTCCCGCCAGGCTTCCTCTCCAACGTCCACCGCCGACGCCAGACCTCCTCCGAAGACGGCGACACCGACAGGACGGAAGCGTACGCCCCCGTCCAGGACGGCGGACGCTCCGGGCCTCAGCCTACGTTCGCGCCCGGCTACAAACGCGCATACAGCACCCAGCAATCGTCGCCGGACCTCGAACACCGCGAGAAACAATCCGCCCAGGACCAGTCCGCCGCCCCCGGCCCCCGCCGCCGCTCCATCTACCCCCAACGCTCCCCGACCACCCCCCTCCCGGCCTCCCGCGCGGACTACCACTATCTCCTCATCTCCGAGATCGCCGTCGTTCAGCAGCACACCAAGGAGAAGCCCCCGCGGCGGTACACCTTTGCCGAGTGGGCGTGGTACCTCAAGCTCATCGGCGAGGACGAGTCCAGCGCCGAGACGCACCGCAAGGCGCGCCCGCACGTCCACTCCAAGAAGCGGGGCAGGAACAGCAAAAGCAACATCAACGGAAGAAGAACTGAGAATGACGACGCCAGCGATGGGGAGGACAAGTGGCGCCTCGAGGAGGACAAGTGGTCCTGGGTCGGGCCGCAGTCGCCGCTGATGGGGAGCCAGGAGGAGAGCGAGTGGATCCTGGAGAAGCTCATCGAAAAGCTGCAAGACGAACTCGACGCCGTGCGGAGCGAGGAGCAGGAGAGGAAGAGCACAGCCGACAGGGAGCGCGGCCTGGTCGACGAGAAGAATGGGCGGGACGAGATGCAGGATATATTTCGCGAGTGATACCCCCGGCATCGGTTGATTTGGCATTCTATCGTTTTTACGTTTTGCTATATACTGTATGCAATATATATCCAGCATTCGAAGTACAAACTTTATTTAGTATTAGCATACGACAGCATAGGTTTACGTATTTCATTCAGTCCTGTATACAACTCTCACACTCACGATCAAAAATCACCTTGAAAGCTTGTTATCGTCGCAAAGGGGTATCAGTATCATTAAATCTCATCCATCCTACAGAGCAGCAAGCCCCGTTCCTCAAATGTACTCAGCCATCCCGTTTCTCCCATCCCATGGGCAACCGTGGAAGTACAAATAACAATTATGTACAGTAGTAGACTACAACATATCTTTAAACCGGCAGCACAACCAACTCCCTGTTTATGGCATGAAAAAGCTTCGCCGAAAGGCTCCGAAGAAAGTATCCTGAACGTCCCCTCCATATCGTAACAAGGCAATGCACCCCGCCAATCATGGCGTCAAACGCGACATCAGACAAAAGCCTTCCCGAGACACACGATGCAAAATCACCAGCGCACCCCTCCAGCATCCGACAGCAGATCCAGGATGGTGCCAACCACGCCAACCCCCAATAGCGTCTGCATGGCCACGGCCACGACGATCCTATCAACAAACTCAATCAAACTCACGGCTAGTCATCTACCGCCGAGAAGTAGTCTTCGGTTACGCTTAATGGCTTGGTTCAGACCCTTCTCGAGCTTCTCCGTCTCCTTGCGCGCCAGTCCCAGCGCCGTCTCGGCGTCCTCGACGCTCATCAGCGACATGGCATTGAGAGGCGTACCGGGAAGCTTGGGGTGCGCGCTGCTGCCGTGGGCATGAGCCTGCGCGGCAGCGGCTGCCGCGGCGGAAGCCGAGGCGCTGGCGACGGCGGCCTCGCTACCCTGGTGGTGCGGCGAGTCCAGGCCACCAAAGGGCGTCTCGTCTTCGGGGATATCTTTGCCTGAACCGCCGCTCTCGGCCGAGTAGATGCCCGCTCCAGCCGCGGCGTCATGGCCGTAGATATAGGGAGCCAGCGAGTTGAGGCTGGCAGCCGCCGTCTCGCGCGCGGAGAGAGCGTCCTTTGCGCCCGGCGCAGACTTCCAGCTGCCTGGGAACAAGTTGGTGTTGCCAAGATTGAGCCGCGGGAGGACAAACTGGTTGATGTAGCTGATGGCCTCCTCGCGCTGAATCTTATTGACCGGGTCGTCGGAGAACATCTTCTGCGCGTTGGGAGGCGGTGGGAAGTACGACGGGGGGCCGTTGGGCACAGCCCGTCCCTTGATAAGAGAGAAGCCACCAGGGCGAGCTTGGTGGCGTGGTGCAACGAAACTGTCAGGCTGCTCGCTGGCTGCGGCAACACGCTTTTGAAGCTCCAAGTATCTATCCTCCTCCTCCTCGGTGAGGTTGCGGACGCAGTCGCCGTTCGGCGTAATGAGCACGCGATGGCCGTCAATCACTTTCCTAACCGGCTGGCCAGTCACAAGAATGGCGTGGTCTGCTTCCGAGATCATATTCTTGGTTGCGGTCGACGGAGGCGGGTTGTTGCCATGCGCCGCAGCGGCATGTGCTCGATCAATGCGGGTATTTTGCTCGGCGAGCGGCTTGAGCAGCGTAAGGGCGTCCGGCGGAGGAGCCTCGCCGGCGCCGACGAGGTCCTGGAAGACGACTTCCGGGATGGTCTTAGGGTTCTCTCCAATGTCTTGCGACTCTTCGGGCGCGACAACGGCAGTCGGCGCTGGAGGCGACAGCGTAGGTGTCGCAGGTACCTCTTTGCTCTTACCCTTCTCTTCGGCTGCCTTTGCCATCTTAGCGGCGTTCTTGGCAGCCTTGCCCTTCGGCGGAGGTAGGTCAACGACCGTTGTCTCGAGGGCGGGCTTGGGAGGAGGGCTGGGCTCTTTCGGCGGGGGTGGCGGCGTCGCCGCACGCTCGATAGCTTTCTTAGGCACTACCGGGGGCGTGGTGACCGGCTTCTCCTTCTTCTGTTTCTTCTTACGGCCAATGATGGGCGCTTGCTCCTCGGCTTCCGCTACTTTCGGCGCGACAGCAATGGTGGCCGACTGTTCCTTGTGGGCCTCCTTACGTTGTTTGCGCTGCTGGCTCTTCGTCGTAGTGCGGACGGGCGCTGTCCCGATCCTGCTGGGAGGAGGCGAACTCGTGCGGGATGCAGAAATAGATGCCGATACAATGGATGCACTGTCACTGATGATCTCACTCGCTGGTGTTCCAGGCCGACCGTGAGCGGTAGACACGGCTCTGGCGGCAGTGGAGGCGGTGCCAGAATGCAGGGCCGGCGGCACTTCCGCCTTGGGCGTCGAGACGACACGCAGAGTCTTGGGTGCAGCTCTTGTAATGGGAGATGCGACACTAGCAGTTGTAGGAGTGGGCAAGGCGGGGAATGCTGAGGATTCTGACTGTTCTGCCGTCCCTGTCTCGGACTGCTTCGGCTGAGCCGCTTTAGTGGCCGCGGCGATGTTCAAGATGCCCGGCATCGGTTTCTTCTCAGCGGCCTTGGGCGTGAGCTTGGGCGCCTCGGTCGCCGGAGCTGAAGCTGTAGTTGGGGCCTCTGTTTGGGGCTTCTTGATACTGGCCGGAGCAATCTTTGGCGTTGCAACCGCAGACCTGGACGGCGTGCCAGGCCGCGTGGCGATCCCCTTGACGGCATCCAATGCAGGGAAATCTTCTTCCTGTAACAGAGGCCTGCCCTTGGATGGGGAGGCTTGCGACGCGATGTCTTTGGACAAGCCACTTTCGACTGCCAAAGCCTTGATGTTTTTCTTGGCTTCCGTACCGGTGGCCTTCTTACGGGGGGGCTGATCCGGAGTCGACGTACGGACAATGTTGGCCATGGTGGGAACCGCAGGCTTCGGAGCAGCAGGCGTAAGTGGCGTAGCAGGTACCACGGGAATCGGCGCTTGCCGTGGAGCCGGCGATGCAGTTCTTGAAGGATGTCCGAGACCAGGCGGTGGTGTCGGGACCGCTGGCCTTGCCAACCCACCGATCGTCCCAACATGGCTCGGCAGAGGATCGTCAGATACCAGTGCGTCAACCGAGAGGAAGGCAGCCTCATCGAGTGAGAACAACTCGTCATCTAGGGAACCAGTTAGCCAGGGGTTCCCCAGAGCGCCGTCGAAGAAATGATGCAAGAGAAGAAAGAGACGCCAGAGCATGGTAGCACGAGAGACAATATTTATATACAGGGGTGCGGATTACAGGAACACTTCACGGCTGCCATCATCGTCTTCCTTGATGGTTTTGCGGGGACAACGAGCGATAGGTGTGAGCAAAATGCTATATTGTTCCTTATGCCACCCACCATCCTCATAACCGGAGGATGGTCTGCGAGTTAACGTACATTAAGGCGATTTGGAAGACGATGATGGCTTGCCTGACTGACGTGACCCATGAACCATGACGTGCGAGTCCCAAAGAAGAAAGAGGTATAATGTGCCGGGACGAGTGTAGGTGTCGGTCCTTGTCTGCCCATAAGAAAACGTGTGAAGCGCGACGCCAAATGCAACCCTTGCCACTCCCCTGAGCGGCCCTGATATTTTCCGCGATGCTCGCTGAATCAATGCATGATATGGGCGGTGCGCTCCCGGCCCCCTTCAAAGGACCGTCGTCCGCCCGTGATGTGCCGCGATGCCCTCGCTTCTCATGATACATGAAGTGTGTGTAAAACAAAAGCCGTAAACGACCAACATCAAGCCCCTAGTCTATCGCGCTGTCTCTTGAAAAAGGCTACCAGCCGGCGCCGGGGAAGCGCGTGTTGTACATCATGTTCGGGTTGTACCCACCTTGGCTCTGTCCACCGAACAGTCCCTGTCCGACTCCGGCGTTGCTCTGCGACTGGTGTTGCATTCTCGCTTGCAGGATACTCGGGTCCGCAAGATCAACTAAGCCACCTCCCCCAGAGGAGGAAGTGTTAGCATGTCTGTGCTTCTTCCCCTTCTTCTTCTGCTTGGGACCGAAGTCTTGGAATGCTCCAGGCTGGTTACCGTAGAGCGACGCCAGGAGGCCCGAAGCAGGAGCTGGGGTGGAGGAGGTAGAGGATGGGTACTGATTAGAGAAAGAAGATAACATGTACTCACGCTTACCAGCATCATGACCCTGACCATTGGCTCCTCGACCGCGGATCAACGTCTGAAGAAGCTCGGCGGAATCCTTTGAGGCCGCACCGAAGCTGCCACCGAACGAGTGGCCCTGTCCAAACATGTTGGGTGGTGTGCCTGTCGACTTGAGACCCGGAGGAGGTCCGGGCATGGAGGATGCATAATACTGGCTGCCGGGCTGCGAGTGGAAAGCCGACGGCATCATGGCCGTCTGCTGCGCCATGATTCTCGGGTTCGCGGCAACCTTGACTGAAGCTGAAGTGCCCGCGTTGTCATTAGCAAAGCTGAACCTCGATCCTTGTCTGTTGTGGTTGCCACCTTGTTGTTGAACCGCCGAGGGCTGCGCAGTTGCGATACCCGGAGGCAAATGATCACCGAACCCGCTCTGGGACCGGACAAAGAGTTGTTGCTGAGGCGTCATCGAGCGGCTACCGCCAACGGAACCGCCAGACACAGACGCTTGGCCGAACCCTGAGCCAAGTGCAGGGCCGAAGAGACCGTCACCGTTGGTACGCTGGATAGGCGGCTGGGTTCCAGGTCGACGCTGCTCGAATGCGACATCGCGAGCGGCATCTCGATCCTCAGGCTCACCGCCGAGAACTAGGCTGCCTCCCGTCTCTGGCTCGCCTTCCGAGGCTTCCTGGGCATCGCTTTGCTGCTCCTGGTCGACGCCTAAGCGCGACTCTTCCTCCTCACGCATAGCTCGTCTCTTTTCGCCTCCGCGGGTATCGAACATGGGGGGGTATATCGTCTCGATCTGATTCGTATCGGGCGCATGGTATCTGAATGGACAACCCTGCATGGCCTTGAGGAGTCCCTTGAGGAGGTTCTCCGGGAGACTGTTGGATTTTCTGCTGTCAGCTGTGGTGGGGGACTTGGAGGCCTTGCTCTCAGTCGCAGGTGCAGGGGACTCTTTTCTCGAGGGCGTCTCGTCGACAGCCTCAGGTACTGCCTCAGCGGTTGCGGGGAGAGCTGTCGAAATTGCAGGGCTTGAGGCGGCGCCACTAGTGGCGTGGCTTCCTCTACGACTACGTTGAGGATTTCTCGCCCAGTTGGCCGACGCTGGCAGAGCCGGGCCATCGCCACCGTTCTCGGATCCCTCTTTGCTTGACGATCGCGCCATGGGTTGCGATGCCGGAGGCACAGAGGGAGTAATGTTCTGTTGCCGCGATGCAGCGCGTGACGGTCCGCCACCGCTGTTGGATGAGGAGCCACCCGGCAGCGGCCGCTGAGAGCTGATGCTGTTCATCGAAGACAGGTCCTGCCGAGTGTAGCTGTCCTCCTCGTCGCCCAACTCGTGCAGAAACATGCACTGCCTATTGGCGCACTGTTCGTGCCGCAGCCATGCCGAGCAGTACTTTGTCGTACCCAGTTGAGCCCTTAGTACGCGATCACCGTTCTGAGAACCGTTGACCGCCTGAATGCATCGTTGGGCGTCCTCCTTCTTCTCGAAAGTCACATAAATTCCGAGCGAGTTTTGGCCGTCAGACGTTTTCCGGTTGCTAATCGAGATCTTCTGGATGTTGCCGTATTGGCCGAAAAACTCTGGCTTGCGCAGCGTCTTGAGTAGTTCGTCTTCTCGCACTGTAGGTGTCAGACCGGTTACATAAACCAGGTTCTTTTGAACGACCCGAACGCCGACGAGATTCTTGCGACTCTCTTTCTCAACTTCGCGCTTCTGAACCTCTTTTTGCTTCTGATCTTGGGCTCGCTTCTTTTGGTTCTTCTGAATGTTTGCTCGAAACTCGGCAACCCTAAAACTTTGTCAGTGTGGCGTTCCCGAGGCAGCCTCAGAGGGTTAGTAAGGTTACGCACTCTTCCGTGGTAACGACCTTCCACTGTATTGTCTTCTCGTCGTACGGTCTTCTGCATGCGGGACACAGGCCGTTCATATTGTTCTTGATGTTGTTGAAGCAGAACTGGCACACCTATGAAACAGTCAGAAATCAATGGTTGTCGGCGGGGAACTAGAATGGGCGGATCGAGGGGTCGCCGTACCTGGTAGCCACATGGACAAGGTCGGAAATTCCGATCGGACAGGTCGAACTCTTCGATACATAGCGGACTGTGAAATGACAAGTTAGTTCACGATGCCCAATACTCGAAAGCCTTTGCAAGTTTGCGATGGACGTGAAATGAGAGGAAGGAGAGCGGCATACCAGGTATCTTCCTCCTCGTCAATAAAAGTATCTTGGGGTGCCATGGTGACAATCTGGGGGCGGTGTAAAGGTGTTGTTCTGTGTGAGGTTGGTTCGTGTGCTTCTGGGTGGAGGTGGTAAGGAGAGGGAAGTTGTTCAGTTGGTACGCAAATGAAGCCAAAGCCTTTGCTGGCTGGGTCGTCTGTAGGTTTGGCACCTTAGGTAAGAAGACAGATGCCCCACAGACACCGTCACGTGGTTTCCGCAGTCTTCCGACTTGCGGGCCAATCAAAAGGCTAAGAATGGTGCAAGTCAGCAGAGGCTAGGGAGACCCCCCGTCTGTCTGGAATCTCAGGGAAAGAACGGGATAGCGTCAGGTATCATATGCAGACACATAAACCATTGAAAGAATATGGTAGTTTATACTTTAGGCTGGTGGTAGCTGTGTAAAATCATGCTTGGAAGTACATAAGAACTTTATGACAGTATTTTGGTATATGGAATTGCAAGTGGCCGGGACTGTGTGACTGAAGCATTCCAAATTTCATGTGGCAGAGGAAGGCAAAAATGACGCCCCCGGGGTAAGCCTAAACCGGTTAGCTTCTTTCTATCTCCCAAGCATATCACAGAAGCACAGCATCATCAATCACCATTTCCTCAGAGGCACCAAGCCCCCCAGCACTGCAACAACGGCAACGATGGCGACCAAGCTCTATCGTGGTAGAGCTCTGGCGGGCTTGCGCAACTGCCGCCCCAGCGAGATTCGCTGCTTTTCGACCTCCATCCCTCAATTGGCCGGCTTCCCGACCGGGCTTCCTAAGGATGCCGAAAACATGAGGAAGTCGCCTCGCCAGCACGTCGGCACCCTCAAGGCCCCTATCGTCAACCCGGCCGACAAGTACGGCTCCAAGGCCGATAACCTGCACAAGTATGGATCTTGGGTCATGGGCTGCTTGCCCAAGTACGTCCAGCAGATTTCCGTCTGGAAGGACGAGCTCACCATCTACGTCTCTCCCTCGGGAATCATTCCCGTCATGGCCTTCCTCAAGTGTGCGTGTCAATCGTCCGTGACGTAGCCCAATTCGCATCTAACAATCGCCAGACAACACCTCGGCCGAGTTTACTCAGATTAGCGACATCACTGCGGTCGACTACCCCACCCGGGACCAGCGCTTCGAGGTCATCTACAACCTCCTCAGTGTCCGCCACAACTCGCGCATTCGCGTCAAGACCTACGCCGACGAGGCCTCGCCCGTCCCCAGTGTCACTTCCCTCTTCGACGGAGCCAACTGGTACGAGCGTGAGGTCTACGACCTTTTTGGTGTCTTCTTCACCGACCACCCCGATCTGCGCAGAATCATGACCGACTACGGCTTCGAGGGCCACCCCCTGCGAAAGGACTTCCCCCTTACCGGCTACACCGAGATCAGATACGACGAGGAGAAGAAGCGTATTGTCACCGAGCCTCTTGAGCTGACCCAAGCTTTCCGCAACTTTGAGGGCGGCAGCAGCGCCTGGGAGCAGGTTGGACCTGGCACTGACAGACGCCCGGACACATTTAAGCTGCCGACGGCGAAGCCTGAGGAGAAGAAGGAGGAGCCCAAGAAATAAATCAGAAGGTTCTGATGTGTAAATAACCGACCTTGGAATCTTCTTTGTTGTACAACCATCATGCCTAAACTGTCTGCCTGAAACTTGTGCGGCTGTGCTAAACGCTTGAAAGTGTGGTTGGCTATGGCATTTGCCATGCCAGATTGTTCATAGCCATAAACCGGGTCGAATTATCGTGAGAGTTATGGTTGAGGCGTTTTTCGCAGATGATCACTTGCCGCCGTATACTAACCTTAATTTCAACCATGGTTCACCAACCGTTTGGGTTTGGTACTACTCGTCATTATTCCCACCGATTCTACATATAAAGCCTTGCTCGAGGCCAAGAAAGATTCTTGTTTCTTTCATCCATTCTACTCTTCCTTTCCACCCCAGTCCCAGTAGCCATACTCACTTGACTCTTGACGAAAAAGGGCCCTCATCTCAACAAGCATTTCAAGTCAACGTATCAAAAAGATTCTCCCACATCCTAAAATGATGACCGCCTTCACTATTTCGGCTTCCCAGCTTCTGTCTGCGGACAATATGGCAGAGTTGAGATACGAGGCCAAAACCCAATACTACCAGAGCCACGCCCTTGACCTTGGCACTGACGACATTACTCTTGAGGACTTCATCGATGACTACATCGAGGACTACTACCGCCTTCAGGCCACCTCTACCCACTCTTCAGCCTCGCTGGTGTCTGACAGCTCTTCAACGGAGTCCAAGTCCAAGTTGAGACGCTTGCTCCAACGTATCATCAGAAAGAAGCTTTGAGGAGCTCCTTGGTGGCTTCCCTTGGATGGCTTCGTACAACCATGCGAATCACCAAAAGAATCCGGTACAAGCACTTACTGAACAAAATTACGATTCGTAAACTGTCGACCAGTATCGTCAGGCAATTACTTGAGCTGGCTCTATTTCTATCGAACAACATACGCATCAGGCTATGGGCTTGTGCTTGGCCACAGGATTGTGAACCATACACACCATGGCACTATCCCAGTGGAAGGCTCGGTCTGTAACAAAATATTAGAAGGGGGGCACATGCGCGGAGCGTGGTGTACGGAGATTTTGATATTCAATCAGTGGGCGTTGGGGCTGCGTTTATACTACAAGTTGGATAGGGTCAGAGCAGAGAGTCGGAACCGATTCACAATTCCACACACCGTTATTTTTCGACCACCCAAGAAAATGGCATGCAATAAGCACCTAAAGTGAAAAATGAACAAATTTACATCGTGCATTCAAAGACCTTGACTGCAACCGCCTTTATCTGTACACACAATGTGCCGTGTTATTGTCAGCGAACGGGAGCAAGAGCGACTGTAACCAAAAAGATAAAGTATTCTACGGGAGAACATCTCGTATTAGTGCCTTGGTACCTATACCTCCCTCTCAGAGTCAGCTATCCGGGCAGTATATATAGTAAGGTACAAATACAAAGCGGTCCCTCGTAGGGTAGCTTAAGTACATAGTAATGGTCTCACAGCGAAAGTATGATGCTTCATAGGTACTCAACCAAAAAACACGATGGTTGGCAGCATGGGGGCCAAACTAGTTTACTCTTGCCATGCAGGAGGTAGTGTTCGATGCCGTACCATTAGATCAACCAGTAGAAAACACGATTGAATTATTGGTCACTTGCATGATCTTAAGAGGGATCACCTATCTCTTAGAAACGAAATTGTGTCTTGGATTCACTTAAGCGGGCATTCTTGCATCACATGCATTTCCCCTCCCGCCCCGTTTTATGCATGTGATGTCAGATGTCACCACCTCCGACACGCCAGTTACACGCGTAAATCAATCCCGCTTCCTACGCGACGCGCCCTTCGAACCGCACAAGGACTAGTCGGCATGCTCTCGATCACCTGAGTTGGCCCCCATCCTGCGCGCAGGTTCAACGTTTCACCCATCGCTCATTATCGACGATCCACACGATCTGGAAGTGATCACGCAAAGCTCCCACCAGTGACAATTACACCGTCGTTCAACATGCCACCACAGACCCGCTCCGGCGGACGGGTTCCCGCTGCCCCTCCTCCTGACCGAGTCTATAAGTCCGTCAAGCCGGCAAAGCAAGCAAAGTTTCCCCATCGACGAACCGAAGTGCGAACCTACAGTGCCCGCAAGCCCACTGCTCGTATCCCCAATCACCAGCAAAAGACCTTGACCCAGATGTTTGAGACCACGCGCTCATCGCCCGTGCGCTTCGACCTATCTGACGATGAAGAAGACCCCACGCCCAAGAAGAAGAGGAGAAAGACCACGGGGGATGAGCCGACACCGAGCTCTTCCTTTCACACGCAGACCTTGACACAGATGTCGCGGAGATCTTCAGATAAATCGCCAGCTGAGGAAGAGGAAGATGTATGGCAATTCCAGCCATCGGACGATGAGGCAGAGAACGACCCACCGGTGCTTCCTTCGGCCAACGACAAGGAGAACCTAGTGTCCGGCAAGAAAGCCCCAAGCAGGACTCCGTCAGTTGTTCCGCAAACCCCAACAAACAAGCGCATTGTTCTCGAGATTCCATCATCGCAAGGCAGCCCGCTTACTCCCATGCTGGCTAGATATAGCCCGGCGCCGACGAGGTCTCCCTTGAAAGACAAGTCAACCAACACAATGTCCCCGCTGCCGAAGCTTACCGGATCTGTCAAACGCCCACGAACTTTTACAGTTCAGGACTCGTACGCGACAACAGGCAGCCAGGGTTCAAGTCAGCAGCTTACCTCTCCTTCCAAAGTGCCACTGCAGCCTGCCAAGAATGTCCGTTTTATTACGCCGCATCCCACAGCCAGCCTGACTCCGGCGGAGGAGATGGTGCAAGAGGAAGAGACGGACAGCGAAGAACAGGAAGGACGTGATGTCAGCCCATCACCCCGCCGACCCCCAAGGTCACCTTTGCGCGAGATTGCTGACTCGGAGGATGAATCCGAAGACCTTGAAATCCTGGACGAAGAGGCTGAAGGATACGACGCTGTCGGCGAAGAAACTCAGCTCCAGATGGACCAGCTCCTTGCTTCGTCGGAAGAGAGGCAGGATTCCAAGGAGACATCCCCTGCAGGTGAGGGCGACTCTGATAAGGAGAACGTCGCCCCCTCTGTCGACGAAGAGGACGAAGAGGAAGCCACGGTGGTTTTGTCGAAGCCTTTCGTGTTCCCCAAGCTAGGACGCCAAGGCTCGAACGCGTCAGATCGCAGGGAGACTGTCGAAGTCATTACGTCTTCTCCTGAGCCTACCCGCAACAGTGACTCCAGTATTGATGAAGTAAGCGGAGAGACCAATGACGAGTCTGTTTCTCAGACACCCACGCAAAGCCAGAAATTACCCGACACCAAGGGACAGGGCCTTGTTGAGACGCCAAAGACGCCTCACACCCAAGGGTTGGAGAGTCAGCGACTTCCTCGGGATGTTATCAACGGCATGGGCCCTCAGGGCGATCGCACCGACATCTTCATCTCAATACACCCGGAGCACATGGAGGAGATTGTTTCCGGAAGGAAGAACCACGAGTTCCGCAACTACAAGATCCCGCACACCGTCTCGCGCATGTGGCTCTACATCACTCAGCCAGTGGCAGAGCTGAAGTACATGGCATGCTTCAGCGACGCAAAGTCGCCGGGCGAGATCGATGAAGACGGCATTGGCAACACAGAGTTTAACCAGAAAAAGGGTGCTAAGTTTGCCTATCATCTGTACAAGCTCTACGAGCTGAACGATCCGCTGTCTCTCCAGTACATGATGGATCGGGACTATCTACATGGACCGCCACAAAAGTACACCTATGTGCCGCCGGCTGTCGTTGGGCATTTAATGGCCAACCTGCGATGCTCCGTTTTTGGAGATGACGAGGACGAGGAAGATGAGACCGAGCCTGAAACCGGTAGGAGTGGATCGTTGCCAGCTGCTGGGGGAGGGCCTTCACAGGATCGCACGGTATCGCAGCAACTGGCTGAGCAGATTCGGAGCGATATCGAGCACTCGACACAAAACCATTCATCGGACGCCGACTTGCTGGTACCATCCAGCCAGACGCCAACCAAAAGTCGGCGCAAGTTCGGCACGGAGCTCCACCTCACCAAGCCAACCCTGCCGCCGACGCCCTTCAGCCGACCGACCAACCCCACACCCCGCCGCGCGGTGCGGTCCTCGCAGGCAACGACGGCCAGCCGTGCGTCGAGCCCGTCGCAGTCGCCGTCCAAGTCGGTGCCACGGCCCACACGCGCGGACTCGAGTCTGCCCATCTTCGTGGATGACGAGGATGATAGTCCGATTCGCTTACCGTCTGGCACGTTCCAGCTGGACTCTTCCCAGTTGCTATCCAAGAGCCAGATGCTGCCCGAGAGTTTGATGCCAGATGGCCGAGAGGACGAGGATGATATTATATTTGATTCGGAGCAGGATGGGGAGTTGTAGCAGGGACTGGCTCACGCTGCTGTCGACGGGATCGGGGAAGGGCTGGTTTGCATTTTGGAGCGATGGAGTTGGGAATTGGCTTCAAGGGGACACAGAACAAGGCTTGGGACATGGCAAGGTATTAATCATGGATGGGACGCCTGGACTGGTAGTCGCAGTCTGAATTATAGGAATCGGGGCTGCATGCGGCCACCAGTGGAATTCAAACTTTATATTATACCTGACTGTTGTGATACTCCATATCCCTACAGAGCTATGGGGTCCCAGAACAATTATGTTCAAAAATTACCCTTAGAGTAAGTAAGAGGTACTGAGCATTCCGTATCATACATCCTTAAACAAAAGCAAGGGGTATCGCGGACTAATATACAGCCTCCCCCCCTTTCTTAACCTAACCTCACCTGCCGCCACATGCTCAGACACTCCTGCAGATCCACGCTCGGCCCGCCCTCGGCCGCCGTGCCCGCGTCCCGAATGACAGCTACAAGCAGGCTCGCGAGCGCAAAGGGCGCGGGCGCCTCGCGCAGTGCATCGAGGTCGGCCTTGCGCATCCCGCCGTTGTCGGCCCACGCCTTCCAAGCGTCGAGCACGGCGGCCGTCTGGGCGGCGAAGGCGCTGTCGCGGAGCATGCGGTGCAGCAGTGCGGCGGCGGCGGCGCGGGGCCCGTCGGCGGCGGTCCCGGTCCCGATGTCGGGGGCAAGATGACCGTGCCGCCGGAGCCAGGGGAGGGCGTGGGAGGCCACGAGCGCGGCGTCCCATTTGGGCGACTGGATGGCCTCGTGGACGCGGAGGTCGCGGCGCTGGACGTCGAGGCGCATCTTGTCTCGGACTGCGGTGGCGTCAGAATAACTTTCGTGGAAATGTTGAGAGGTCAAGGTTGGAATGGTAGGAGGAGAAGGTGGTGGTGGAAGGGGGGGTTTGGGGGAGGTTGGGGGGAAACCTACGGTCATCCAACCTTTGATCGGCCTCCTTGCGCATGCGGTCGCGGACGGCCTGCTCCTTGTCCTTGGGGCTCATCCTCGACTCGGCGGCCATGGCGTTGCGCTGCTCGCGCATCCGCCGGCTCACCAGGTCGAGGTTATCCCGCATATCGTCATGCGAGCTCGCCCACTCGGGCGTCTGGGAGGCGTCGACAACGCCCAGGAGCTCGAGCACGCCGCAGGGTACGGATGAACCCCGGGCGAAGCGCAGGATATCGTCGGGAATGTGGTAGTTCCAGAGGATGGTGGCGCTCGAGGTGCCGTAGGCGGTGGCGGCGCTCGCGAACCACACGCCCGCGGACAGGCCCGGCCGGATGCGGACGTGGTCGATATGCAGGGGCGTGGCGGGGCGGTCGTCGTCAGCCTCGGGGTGGGCGGCGATGAGGCCGTGGGATGAGATCTTGCAGGCGATGGGAGATTTGGCGGCGGTGTCGACGGCACGGGCTATGCTAGAGATAGAAGACGTCGGGGAGGGTGTCTCTTTCGCGTCCTTGGCCGGTTGGGGTTGAGGGTCGGTTAAAGGGACCTCGGGAGGCGGAGGAAGACGGACCCAATAAGGTGGTAGAGACTGATGGCTTCTCGTGGTCCAGTGGGAAGACCAGGTTACAGATAACGAGAGATGTCCGTCAGAGTCGTTCAGAGGCGCAATGGTAAGGGCCTTGTGCTGACCATCTGGACTGTGCATTAGAGTGCAGCCGACAGGGGTCCATAACCCCGTGCTTCTGAGCAATCTCCATCCGTGTGCGTCCGGTACGGCACCGAGGTCCAGAAGATACGAGACCAGCTCCTCGAAGTTGATGACGGCCTGGGGCTGGCGCAGTTGGTCGGCATACTCGACTCTCTGGGTTTTGAGGCCGATGGTGTTGGTCCGCCAGTTGAAGGTGGTCCACGAGCCGCCGGGAATGGACGAGGGGTGACGAGAGAGGGACCAGTACTCGTCACGGTGGTCGTAGCGGTCCCAGGGGGTCACGGCGTAGCGCGGCAGGTCGACCTCTATGACGCGGTTCACGATGTCGGAGCGGGTCAGAGCGGTCAGGCGGGCGTGGCGGAGCATGCGGCGGATACGGGAGCGTGCGGCGAGAGTGGCGACGGTGTTGTACAGGATGGGGAGGACGCCGAGGACGGCGAGGGGGACGCCAATGTAAGTGATGACGTCCGTGGCCGTTGTGCCGGAGTCGTCCATGGTGACCGGGTGGGTATCCCGGTGCGGGGGAAAGACGCGGAAGCGCGGGTTTTGGATGGACAATTAAGTGTCTTGGAGGACCAAGGGAGTTCCT
Source organism: Colletotrichum sublineola (assembly GCA_020631755.1). Lineage (NCBI taxonomy): Eukaryota > Fungi > Ascomycota > Sordariomycetes > Glomerellales > Glomerellaceae > Colletotrichum > Colletotrichum sublineola. The sequence continues at coordinate 42,791 of JAHSQG010000001.1, forward strand.
GAACAGGCTCAATGGTTGAGAGTGCGTCGTAGCGTCGTAGAAAAGCATGAATAGTTGCTCCAGTTGTGTGAACTCAGTACCCCTGGACGGCGACTTTCAGCCGCACCGGTTCCTGGCAATTTTGGGAAGCCATTGGCGATGACCTTAGCCGTTTTGGTGTTAAGCAGAGGCGGGTGCCTGTGGTATCAGCAGCTGCAGCGCAGGGGTGTTGTAGCACCATGAAAATATACCTATCGTCCAATGCTGTGAAAGTGAGGGTGGTGTAAGGTATATCGTGCTTCCAGAGTAGAATAAGATCAAATGGCCAAAGGCACCTAGCGTGTCGCTGAGAATGACAAATGTATTCTGTGCCAATCTTTGACTCAAGTTAGGTACAGCTAGCTATGCATGCCTGCCTTGGTGAAAATGGTCCCGGCAGTTAGGTTCGGCCCATTTCGAGCATCGTCGGCCGTTCGTCTGGTGCTTGAATAACCATCAGTCACCCGACGAGATGGGACGAACGGAGGAGCATCTCGTCTCCGGGATCGCTGCGATAAAGCGGTATCTCCAAGCCAACTACCGAGGTGGGTGGGTGCAGGAAGCCGGTTGAAACGCACTAGTTACACACGATGCCTACCTTACCTAGGTAGGGCAGTGTACACTGCCTACTACCGGATCCCGGCACCCGTGGACGATCCCGTCGACGAAAACGCTCCGCGGGCCGCGTGCGTCTCGATAAGCCTGTGCCTCCTTGTTCGACTGCTGTAAAATTAGCCCAGTGCGGACACCACCAGGATGCAGGGGCACGTCTGCCAAGCCGCTACCCCAGCGGGAACTGCGAACCTTCAAAACGGTCACATTCCTCTCCCGCCCCCCATCCCGGCAGCTTCGTTGCTCCTCCATTCCACGCCCTCGTCTTCTGTTTTGCGCCATTCCTCCCATTATTCTTCAACAATTCCATTCGGGGCCCAATCTGCACACCCACACCATAACGCGGCGTCTGTTTCAGACCTCGACAAGGACAACCACACCAACACGAGTCCGTCGTCCGGCCCCGACGACAGAGGATGCGCCGAGGTCACGATGCTGGACATCTCACCATGCGCCTTTCCCACGCTGTCCTCGCGGTCGCCGGCCTGCTCTCCAGCTTTGTGGCCGCCCAGTTTCCCTCCACCTCGGTCAATCTGACTACCATCACGTCGCCAGTCGACGGAAATGTCACTATTCGCTACAAGATCCCCGACGGCGCCTGCAAGACCGCATACGACTCTCAGCAGCAGTACACAGGATGGGTCACCGTGCCCGGCCCCTTCCCGACCAACATGTTCTTCTGGTTCATCGGTGCCCGCGAGCCCACCGAGGCCATGACCATCTGGCTTAATGGCGGCCCCGGTGTGAGCTCGTTGTTTGGCATGTTTACCGAAGTCGGTCCTTGTGAGGTTGTCGAGAAGGGCCTGGATCAGTATGAGACTGTTGCTCGGGAATGGGGCTGGGACCGCGCTTCCAACATGTTGTTCATCGACCAGGTACACCCTTTACCGTCCTCCAAGCCGTCGCCTAGTCTCAAGCTGACCCTCTACAGCCTAATCAAGTTGGCTTTTCCTATGACATTGCCACCAATGGCTCCATGAACCTCTTCAATGCAAACCAGTCGACCCCGCCCCAGCCAGTCCCCAACGGCCAGCCGCCCGCAACATTCCTCAATGGAACTTTTAGCTCGCTGAACGTCAACAACACCGCAAACACTACCACCACGGCTGCAATCGCCATATGGCACATGCTTCAGGGTTTCTTGGGCGCCTTTCCCCAGTATAACCCTCCCAACAACGGCTCCCTTGGCATCAACCTCTTCGCCGAGAGCTACGGAGGCAAGTATGGCCCCGTCTTCTCCGATGTTTGGGAGATGCAGAATGAGAAGCGCCAAAACGGGTCCTTGTCGGCAAACAACACGCTCGACATCCACCTTACCTCTCTGGGCATCGTCAACGGCTGTATCGACGACCAGATCCAGGCCGAGTTTTATCCTGTCATGGCCAGCAATAACACGTACGGTTTTAGGGCCATTAATGACGTCCGCGCGAGCCTGGTCAACGGCACCCTCTACAAACCGGGCGGCTGCTTGGACCTGATTCGGCAGTGCCGCACCGCCGAATCTGTCTTCGACGCCAACAACACTGGCGGCGTGCCCACGGTGAACAACCTATGCTCCCGGGCGTATGACACCTGTAACGATGACATCGTGGTACCCTATGCCGATTCCGGTCGTAGCTGGTACGACATGGCGCGCAAAAACCCGGACTCATTCCCGCCAAACACCTACCTCGAGTACCTCAACACGGCAGGTTTCCAGCAGTCCATCGGCTCCACCGTCAACTTCACCATGACAAGCCAGGCGGTTCTCTCGGCCTTCCAGACGACCGGCGACCACATGAGAGGGCCCCTGGTGCCGAAACTTGCCGGCCTTCTCGAGCGCGGGGTCCGTGTCGCCCTCATCTACGGCGACCGCGACTACATCTGCAACTGGCTCGGCGGCGAGGCCGCGTCCACCACCCTCGCCTGGCAGGCCGGCCCCATCTACGGCCGCAGCTTCAGCGCCGCCGGCTACGCGCCCATCATCGTCAACGACTCGTACATTGGCGGCGTCGTCCGCCAGTTTGGCAACCTCTCCTTCAGCCGCATCTACCAGGCCGGCCACTCGGTTCCCGCCTACCAGCCGGAAACCGCGTTCCAGGTCTTTGCCCGCGTCATTATGGGCACCTCCATCTCCACAGGCGACCGGGTGGACCTGGCGAGTTATAACACATCGGGCGACGCACACGCGACGCATACGGACAAGCTGCCCAGCTCGCCGGACCCGACGTGCTGGCTGCGGTACATGGAGGGCTCCTGCAGCGACGAGCAGGTTAGCATGATTGCACGTGGCGAGGGTACCGTCATCAACGGCGTGCTGTACAGCGCCTCGAGCGACTGGCCCCTGGCCACGCAGGCCCCGACGTCGACGCAGCCGGCCGCTTCATCCTCATCGACGGTGCTGACGGGGTTTTTTACCGCCACGGCGACGCCCAAGAGCGGCGGTGCCGTCAGCAGGCCGAGGGACTCCCTCACGGCCTTGATCGTTTTGATGGCGGGCGCGGCGTGCATCGGCGCCGGGGTTCTGTAAGGAACCAAGTTCGGGAGAGCATTTTGTACATGGTACGTTGAGGAGCATCTAGATGAGGTCTAGGGGCATCCAGTGATTGGCGTTCTTTGAGATTTGGATGTGGACATAACCTCAAAAAGGGGCGCTGCAGATATGTGCTGGACGTGTTGGCTGATTACTCAATGATACCCCCTTAATGATAGCTGTAATAGCAACGATTTTGCGCCCCTTGCATATTCCCTCTGGCTCTGAGTTTTGCCGTGGATTGAGGGCAGCCAGGATCGAAAGCCACGGCTGGATTTGCTCCTATGACAGGAATCCACACAACCAAGGAAGGGAAGATAGAACTGGGGAGAGACCGGATGAAGGGAAAGGATGAGGGAACGGAGGGAAGATAAGAAGTACAATTTGTCTAACTACATACGTATAAAGTGGTTGCCGGATACTAACGTAAATGTATCCATTGTATGTTGGCTGTTGTATATCTGTCCGAGGATGGCCTCGGAAAACCGGAAAACGATAACCCTGCCAGAGGCACACCCGATCACAACGGTTGACCCTCGAACAGCTGTCTCTGAAGAGCGGAACTCGACTGGCAACCAAAGCAGGTTCTGGCCGTTCCAGGTGATCCAGCAACGATCTCGGCTAAGGCCGATGCCGAGAGTACTTAATGTGCAAGTTCGTGCCCCGATAGCACTGTTGGTTAAGCCTATGACACCCATATCGGTAACTAGGCACGTGCTGCCAGGTTCAGATGACATGTTGCCAGGCTCGGATGACAAGAGCCGCATATCCCACCCCTCTGTATGGATTACTCGAACGCAGTCGCCTTTATCAATGCTCCATACCCTGATTTGAGTGTCCGATGCTGACACCACAAAGGTCGAGTCGTGTGAGAAGACGGCAGTTTCAACCCATTGTTCATCGCTCTTAAGCGTTTGGATACACTTGCCTGTATCAGTACGCCAGATCAGAATGCCACTATTCCCAAACGCCGCTAGGAACAGGGCTGAGTCGTGTGAGAAAGTGGCTGAATAAACTTTATCGGTGGTGCCTCTAAGCACGTGTACGCAATCGCTTGTGTCAGTACGCCAGATGAAGACTTCCCATGGTGATGCTGACGCTATAAGGGCTGAGTTGTGTGAGAAGGCGACCAAATCGACGTAATTGTCGCCGGCCCTGAGTTCTCTGACACAGTTGCCTGTCCTAACGCACCAGACTCGGACTATAGAGCCATCTGCTGATGCTATAAGGGCCGAATCGTGCGAGAAAACGGCCGGTGAGTCATAGCCACTATAGATGTCGCCTTCAAGTTCTTGGACACAATTGCCCGTAGCAGTGCGCCAGACTAGGGGCCCGTGGTGTGATGACGATGCTATCAAATCAGAGTCGTGTGAGACGACAACCCATTTAACAGCATGGCTACTCCATCTGACAGCATCGCTGTGTTCGATTTTTTCTAGAGTATTCTTTTCGGCTTTGGTATTCCAGATCCTGACTGTGCCATCCTCTGATGCTGACGCTATAAGGGTCGAGTCATGGGAAAAGACAGCTGACTGCACTATGTCGCTGTGGCCCTCAAACTTCTGGATACACTCGCCTGTACTAACGCGCCATATTTGTAAAGTAGAATCTAGAGAGGATGACACTATAAGGGCTGAGTCGTGGGAGAAGGCAACTGACTGAGCTTTTCTACCATAGTCAAGTTGCTGAATACACTCGCCTGTACTAGTGCACCAGACCCAGATTAAGAAGGCTGACGATGATACTATAAGGGCTGAGTCGTGGGAGAAGGCAACCGACGGAACATCTTCACTGTGTTCAAGTTGCCGAATACACTCGCCTGTATCTGTACGCCAGACTCGGACGGTTGAGTCAAAAGATGCCGACGCTATATAGGCCGAGTCGTGGGAGAAGGCAACTGATGACACTCCGCCTATATGACCTTCAAGTTGCTGAACACACTCGCCTGTATCTGTACGCCAGACTCGGACGGTTGAGTCACGAGATGCCGACACTATAAGGGCTGAGTCGTGAGAGAAAGCAACTGACCGAACTCCTGCTTCATCGAGGTCAAATTGCTGAATACACTCGCCTGTGTCTGTACGCCAGATTCTGATGCTGTCTGATGCTGACACTATGCAGGCCGAGTCGTGGGAGAAGGCAACTGATGACACTCCGCCTATATGACCCTCAAGTTGCTGAACACACTCGCCTGTATCTGTACGCCAGACTCGGACGGTTGCGTCACGAGATGCCGACACTATAAGGGTCGATTCATGTGAAAAAGCGACAGAATTAACAACACTGCGATGTCCTTCAAGCTTTTGCAAGCACTGATCCCAGTCTAGTTCTGGTTCTGGCTGGAGGGTAATCCAGGAGGGCGTAGTCTCTGCGAAAGTCCGACGCACAATGCTTCTTTGGGGTGTAAAGACATGTGCAGATGAATAAAGTTGAAGAGGTGCAGTGTTCATTATGTGCAAGTTTGACTGGACGAATCTAATTGCGTCGCCTACGAACTCTTGAAGTGCAGCGCCGTCCGAATGCTGTTCCTTGGTCAGCCATTATGTACTCAGCGGGTCTACATGTACTTACTGCGGCAGCGGACTGAATTGCTCGAAGCATGGGAAAACTGTCATAGGCCTTCCCGAGCCAGTCCAGCACTTCAAGCCAGTGTAGAAAATGGCGGCAGAGAAAATCGTAAACGGCTCCAAAAAGCTCTGCCCCAGAGTCCGCTTGCTCTGCATGATGTGTCCAGTAAAGGCACGCATACTTGGCTTGTGATGGCAAGCAAGCATCAATGTCCAAAGAGTCCACCATGGATTGGGGAGTACCCGGCCGTTTCAAGTTGAGAATGTTCTCGCGGAGATGGTTCCCCATGACACGGAGGCAGTTTGTTGCCGTTTGGCGGTGGACCTCCCTTTCGTCTATCCAAAATGGGTTGCTATCTCGGTAGTGAGGATCCACCAAAAAGTCGCGAAAGGACAGATGAAGCAATCGCACAGGAGAAACAGAATCCTTAGGAACGTCGAGAACGGAGTGAAGCATGTCAAGCCTGTCTTCAACGCTATGCTGAGAGATATCCAATAGCTGTGCCACACCACCCGCCGAGAGGGGACTTGAGAGTAAGACGATGGTGCCAACAATATGACGGAACTCCTGGAGAACTTCGTTTCTTTCCAAGGGAGAGAGACCAGTAAGCTGCTGATCTAACGCTGGCCGATAAGTCAGGTCGAATTTGGAGACCAAGTCTGCTTTTGGTTCCTGGCTTCGGTTCCAGTGCTTCAAGACTCGTTGTAGTTGTTGTTCCGGATTGCCGCGCCGACGCTCTTCAAGAAAACGACACGTGGTTGCAGCGAAAATGAAGAGTGGAATCGCCATTCTCACCAGTGTTTGAACGTTGCATTGGCCAGGCCAGTCTGAAGGCAGTCGTCTTTCGTCTGAAACAGAGTTGTTGTAATCATCCTTAATTTGCGCCAGTCTATATTCCAAAAAAGCTGATATGTCGTGTTCAATAACCGGGGCCGGTATCTCATGAAGAACTAAATTGTTATATGTGCCTCGAACGGCACTGAACCCTAGTCGAACAGGAAGTTCTGGTCTGCTCGTGAGCAGGACCTTGAGCCGAGGGAACTTGAGAGCCCTTGCGGAGGAAAACAGATTGATAATAACTTTGATATCATTGTCTTGCTCGCACTCGTCTAGAGCATCAACAACAATAGCAATAGAGGCACCTTGGTAAGCTCCTTGAAGTTTTTCAAGAGGTTCGAAGATAAGTCTGTTGAATTGCTCTCGCAAAAATTTGGTGTGTATTGCTGGGTCGGCATCGATCGCATTCTTCACATGAAGCGCCAGCATTGGGAGATGAGTCGTTAGCTGTGAGGCTATCGTCGTGAAGAATTTGGATGCGTGACCTCGATCACCCTCGCCCCTCTTGAAGAAGAAGCTGGCACCTAGCTGGTTCATGTTGGCCAAGGACTGGGCGACAGTCCGGGAAATTGTAGATTTCCCTGTCCCTGCCATTCCGTTAAGCCAAAAGACGGTCTCTGCGCTGGGGTTGTTGATCCATTGATCCAGTTCCTTCAGCAGTTCTACCCTCGTATTTGGTAGACACGTGGGGTTATGCTCTTCGGCGTGGGAATTAAATGAGGCATCGGGGGCGATGGGCAGTTTATCGAGCACGGATTTCTGGTCGAGACTGAGTAAAATCGTTCTGTGCCATGGGCTGGTTAGCCTATGGTACCTTACAACGGTGTAGGAAATGGCTTTCGTAACGTACGTCTGGTCAATTTGTAGCCCCATTGAGATTATCTGCGTGTACCTCTCAATGTCCCGCACCAGCTTTTCGACATCTTTACTCTGGAAAGGCCACTTGAAGGCCCGGACGCCGAACCGGCGCATCGCCTTGCGAGTGTCGGAAGGGCGAAGCTCGACATCGAGGGTCTTGAGCCGTGACACAGCTTCCTGGGCGGCACCGAGCAACGCCTGGGACGTTTTCAGCATGGCGCCGCCTTCGAGTAGCTTCAAGGAGCTTTCGGCGACGACTTTCAGGTTGAGGGTCTCCTTTTCGACCCGGGCAATCTCTTCCCTTGCGTTCTTGACCTCTTTGGAATACTGAAGGCATACTTTCGCAATCTTCGTTGATAGTTCAACGATGGCGGCAATGTTGACCGCGAGGCCCAATGCTTCTGCCATCTTGTAGATCAGAGGTATATGGTCTGACCCTCCCCAAATATCCGCATCATGAAGGTAAAAATCTAGACGCTCGTCCAGAGTTCGTCCAGACTTTCGTCTAAATGAAATCCGGATAGCGCTAGACGAAGAGGCTTCGTTTGAAGCTGGTGTCGATAATGGCGGGGTTGCGTGAATATGGGGTCGATAAAGGCAGCGGCAAGGCAGGCATCTAGTACTTTGATGCAGGGGGGGTTCAGCCACGTCAGGCTTACCTGCAGGATGTCCCCGCCCTGGTAAATAGCAAACATGGCGCCATTGGGATCCAGCTAGGTACACCACGGTGGACAGAGTATTGATCTGTCCGATTTACTTAGCATTGCAATCACACATAATTGTTCTGAAAAAGCGTGGTCACATGTCTGTGAGAGAGCAAGTATATCAAAGTTGACTATATGAAGCTCTTAAGCGAGCCATTGAATTCAAGCATCTATATAACTCTAAGCTTACCGTTGCTGCGCCAACATCATTGGGCATATGTGCATATAAGATCCTGACAACTTCAGTTAGCCACTGTTTGCAAAACACACGAGAAGTAAACGGTGTCAAAGGCGTCATGTCAGTACGGAGGCCTTGTCAAAGGCATTATCATCAAAGCATATGGCTATGGAGACCGTCGTGAAAATTTTATGATCATCATGTAGACGCGGGGAGGGCACATGGAGGTGTGAAAAATAATGGCTTACCTGTTAGCGCGAGGTTATTGCTGATAAACCATCGAATGGCATGGGATCCAACATGGGTCTGGAGGTCAAATTAGCCGACTGCATTTCTCTCGAATGATCCCAAGAAAAATGCATTTGTGAGGTCGTTTGATCAGAATGACTGGTAGTCAACGTGTCTCAGCTTCGCCGTTAGGCTCTGACATATGCTTGTCTTTGGTTTATCGTTCATCATAAGAACGGAGCCATGGGTAGGCTGGGGTGGTGGTGGAAGAGGAAGAATCTGTGCTTACCACTTGAACCATGAAGTTTCCCCCGGGTCATATCATGTCAATAATCTGTAATCTGGAAATGGTCAGCGATGTTCATGCTTCATCGTCTTTCAGAAAAATGTGTATGATTGCCAAGTTCAGTCGTTGCATGAATGGTATAAAAAAGGGTTTATCCGCATTGGAAAATCCAAATCAGACTCGTCATCTAATGTATTCATCAGGTAGGCAGTGGGAAGTGCAAGGGAAGAAAAATAAGACCTACCAAGACTGGACCAGGAGGAAGGTGGCTACCCCGAAAAGCTGCACTAGCAGCACAGGCGATATTCTTTGTAGCAAAGTTCCCATCTCTCGACACTGTTGCGGGCGAGTCAGCCTCCTGCACAGCTAGATGTGTACCGACAAGTTGGGTGTTCGGCTCGAAATCAGTGGGCGAGGTTTTCTAGGCCTGCCACAAAGCGGCTTGTCTGCTCATGGCTGAGTCCCTTATGGGTACTCTCGGAGCCCAGTGCCGTTTCATCATCTGACGATGAAGGGAGAAGATGGGGTTGGTATGTACCTTGTCAACCAGGTATGAGATGGCTATTGGATTCAATGTTAGTTATGGTGATCCACGAGTACACACAGCACACGGAAATGAGTGGTGACGAGAACAGTCAGAAACAGCCAGTTGTTTTCAACAGTGAGTTTCAGCCGGTAATTCCAACCGTACAATGTACGAAAAAATGATCATCAGGTTCTCGGGAATGGGATGAGTGGGCGGGAGAGGTGTAGGGAACATTTACGGGCGCATCGTACCTTTTGTCAAGCCATCTCAGGGCGGGAACGTAGCCATATGAAGCGCGGCGTCAGAAGGATCTGCATGTAAAGCCTGTGTTGCTTGCGTTAGCGACTTTGCTCAATCGAAGCGCAGGGTCCAGCAACGAAAAGCCAAGTTTGTCGTGTCCTATCAGACTGACGTGTAAAACAGAGGTTTCATTCCATTTAGGTCAAAGACTCTAGTTTGCGGTGTTTGTGTGTCATCACCAAGGATGGGGGTGTAGCAGAAGAAAGTAGATATATGAGCACACGTTGTAGACTTACCGGATCATGTGAGGCCACGTAGCTCCCTGCCGCCGCGTTGTTTCGCGGCGTTGGTTGGTGAAGGAAATGATCGTGAAGATGAGGAAGCTTGCGAGGGAAGATTTTTAAAGGTGGTGGAAAACTGAGCCTCGAGTGGGGGTGACTGGGAAAAATTCGGCGCGCGCGCGGTCGGCCACGACCCACTAAAGCAGGGACCTCATCACGTGTTGTCGCGGTTCGAAGCGCGAATGCCAGGGAAGAGCTGCTAGAGCTCGACGCGTCTTGTTTGTCTGCGTCATGGATCCGCTCGTCCCCATCTCATCATATCTCCGAGCAGAGACGGTTAACGGTGGGTGATTCGAGTTATTTCACAATCGTAGACATAATGCCTGAAATTGCCGAAGGTATGACTGGTATCTGCCTCAGTTAGACAAACAGCTCATGCATCTGTAGTCGCCCGGTGCGTGCACTTTCTGCGCCACCATCTCCTGGGTAAGAAGATCGTCAAGGTCTCTGCCCCTGATGATGCCAATATCTTCGGGAAGGTCGGGACCAGCGGCCCAGCGTTTGAGAAGGCCGTGAAAGGACGGAAGGTTGTGTCGGTCGGCAGTCAGGGGAAATACTTTTGGTGTGTCTTGGTCTAGCGTATGAGGAATGCCGACCACTTACAATTTTTGCAGGATTACCTTTGACAAACCACCTCACGCGGTGATGCACTTGGGCATGACGGGTATAAGCACCAAATCCGACCAACCGCCCTGCTACTGGTCTGACACTTCATAGGATGGATCCACATCAAGGGCGACAGGACGGCCTACACAAACTATTACAAGAAGATGAAGGATGGCGAGGCCGACGTCTGGCCCCCGAAGTACTGGAAGTTCCAACTCGAGACCGACGATAACCCCCCCGTCGCGGCCGCCTTCACCGACCCCCGCCGCTTCGGCCGCGTCCGCCTCGTGGACTGCCCCGGCGCCGACATCCGCAAGCACTCGCCGCTGAAGGAGAACGGGCCGGACCCGGTCGTCGACGCTGACATCTTCACCGAGGCCTACCTCGCCGGCAAGATGCGCGCGCGCCACGTCCCCGTCAAGGCGCTGCTGCTGGACCAGTCCCACATCAGCGGCATCGGCAACTGGGTCGCCGACGAGGTGCTCTACCAGGCGAGGCTGCACCCGGAGCAGTACTGCGACAGCTTCGACAAGAGCGAGGTCGCGCGGCTGTACGAGGCGGTGCGGTACGTGTGCCAGACGGCTGTCGACAAGCTCGGCGACTCGGACGAGTTTCCGGCCGACTGGCTGTTCAACTACCGCTGGGGCAAGGGGAGCAAGGGGGCGGCGTCGGCGCTGCCGAACGGCGAGAAGATCGCCTTCATCACCGTCGGCGGTCGCACGAGCTGCTACGCGCCAGCGAGGCAGAGGAATACGGGGCAGGTCGTGGCCTCAGCCAAGGAGGAGCCCGTCAGCGGGGACGAGGAGGCGCAGCCTAAGGCCGTTCTGAAGAAGGTCGGTAAGAGGCAAGCGAAGGCGCAGGAAAGCGAAGACGAGAAGCCTATCAAGAAGGCACGGGGTGACAGAGTTCCCACACAGGCAAAGCCCAGCTCAGGGATAAAGCAAGAGGACAAGGCGGGGGAGCTGTCTCTCGAACCTCCCAAAGCCCCGTCAAGCAGGAAACCAAGGGTATCCAGGGCCTCAGAGAAAGCAGAAAAAGCCCCTTCGAGAACCACAAAGACCGCCGCGAAGGAGGAGACGACCGGGACGCGGGCCGGGGACGCGGGTAGTAGACGGAGGTCCCTTCGATTGAAGAAATAAACTATCGGGCCCTGGATCGAGGTCGCACACTGAGTCCTTCCCCCCTTTTCAAACATCGCTACTACCGTTCCCCTTAAGAAACCTTCTTTTGAAAAGGTACCAGAACAGGGATGACGGGCTTGTCGCTGCCCCCCCCCCCCCCCCAAAGTAACGCCCACCCCGCACGGCGGAGCATCGTTCAGTCCCGGTCCAGTCTTCACGGCTCCGACTCGACGTCAGGAGGGAACGTCCCAAACATCGCCATTATGTGCTGCGTCTCCTCCCGAGACAGCTTCTTCCCCTCAGCGACTGTCTTGCTCACTGTGCGGAAGTCTATCGAGGCGTTAGCTTTTTCAACGGTCACAACACCCTCAACCCCATCTATGGGATGACAAGCACGCGGCTATCCAACGGGAGGGGGTTTCTTTTTCCGACTCACAGTCCATGTAGTACCCTAGTTTCCTCAAGTTAGCAATGGGCTGAATGGGTGGGAAAGTCACGCTGCCATATGTCTGTGGCTGCCGTGCGACATACCAGGGGTGGAAGTCATAAAGAACTCGGCAGACTCGGTCTCGGACGGGTTGGCGAAGGTGTGGATCGCCCGCGGGGGGACGACCATGAGCTGGCCCTCCTCGGCGTCGACGTCCCCGTCAGGTGTCTTGAAGCGTACCGTTCCTGATTCGTCAAGTTCGTCAATACAGAAGAGAAAAGATACATATCCTCCCCTCTCTCTTCCTAATTCGTTCACTGCGTCTCAAGCTTCGTGGTACAAGCCCGGGGGTTGCACACAAGGAGAAGAGGGAGGGGAAAACAACCTACCCTTGGTCACGAAGAAGCACTCGTCGTGGAACCGGTGCCAATGCATCGGCGGCCCAGACGCGGCCGGCGGTAGCTCCAGCGTCATACACCCGATCCGATTGTCTGTGTTGCTCCCGTCCTCGAAGATGTAAATGGTCATTGGCCCGACGCTGATCTTCTCGCTGTCCTCCTTCTTGTACAGCTTCACCGGTACAGGTCCGCGGAGAGGCATTTTTGCGTGAGGTTTTTTTTTCTTTTTCTTTCTTCGTTTTCCTCACCTGTTACCGTAGAGGTTTCGCTTTCTAGTTGTTTTTATCTTCTCTGGGTTACTCTTCTTCCTGGTTATCCTTCGTTTCTCTCTGGATCACGTTGGCCGCCCGTGTCGAGGCTTTGGTCACAGTTCCAAATGGACGATATCAGAAGGAGGCAGAGGACAACGGATCGTAAGGATTGTTCCCCTGTCGACGTCGAGAGGGCCCAACCAATGTCAATGTATCAGTCAGCAGTATAACGGTTGGGGGATCCCGAAGTGATTGACTACCTGCTGCCTGCACCCAATCCGGACGTCCGGGCTGCGACGCCAATCGCGTCGACACCTCTGTCCGACAGCACAGGGTACGGCCGGAAACGGCAGAAGGGACAGAGGGCAAATAAGGAGAAAGGGCTGTGGGGCTTTATTACCAATTTAGGTACCTACGACGAAGAGAGCAGGTTGTTGCGGCTACCATCATTTTTCGCATTTTATTTTCCTACCGCCCATAGTGCTACTATGTAGGTAGATGGGCAGGTAGGTAGATAGGCTTGTCTCACCATTTGTGCGGTGTGACGTCCGCGATCTGGCGAATTATGGGGGTGCAAACAGCTCGTTTCCCTATTGGGGAAGGAAGACCTGGACTTCTCCGAAAGTAGTTTTTCATTTTTTAGGTTTCCTTCCCGTCACAATGATGCGCTGGGAATCACGCCTCGCAAGTATGGACGTCATCTGTTCACTCTGCTAAATCATCCAAGACCTAAACATCCAAATACAATGTCGGACCAGAGGGGGAAAACTGGTTTGTTTGTCCCAAGAGGAAACGCCAGTGATTTTCAATTTGCCGACAGCCTGGGCCTCTTTATCTGTGCTAGTCTGTTTTGGCATGATCAAAATACCATGTACATGATAGTAAATTCCCAGAAAACTCCAGTCAAAGGCCAATGCCCGACTGTCAACGCCATCGCAGATGCTCCGAGCCTTGTCCGCTCGTTTTGAATGATGGGGGAAAGAAATGCTTGCTACCCATTAGGGGATGCCTCCAGTGAGGTTGAGAGGGGGGGGGGGGGGGGAAGGAAGAGAGGAAAAGAAACAAAGAAAAAAAAAAGGAAAAACAGACATCTTCATGTACACCTAAGAGTGACTCCGGATTCCCATAGTCAACCCGCTCTTTTGTCATTGCTTCTGATGTTGTGCTTTGAAATTCACTCAGGATCAACGCCGTAAATAAGAAATCCAACAATACAGAATGAAAAAAAAAATCCAAACGTCGTTTTTGTTGTGAGTCGCCTGAGCTCTAACATGCGTGTAACATGGGTATCGTAAATGCCTAGTAGCATATGCCTCGCTCGTAGAAAGTCGCGACATACGTGTTGCCTTGAAGAAAAAGGGAAAAAGAAAAAAAAACAATGTTTCCACATTACGGAAGAATTCCAGTTCCACTTCGGAATGGGAAACCGGTCAAGAGTCCGCTGACTGCCTTGTGCACCGCGGAGCGGCAAACAAATCAGTCCTCCCGCTCCACCTGGAAGCCGACGGTGTAGCGGAAATCTTGAGAGTCCCAGCGGACGGGGATCATGGTGAGGAGGTTGACAAAGGGGGTGCCGTCCTTCTTGAAGTTGAGGACCTCGAGCTGGACCTCGTCGTTCGTCTCGACGGCCTTGCGCATGTTCTTGACGGTGTCCATGTCGACATGCTTGCGGGTCGACTTCTTGCTGACCTTGCCGCCGGGCGCCTGAAGGAAGCGACAGTTCTTGCCGAGGATCTCGCTGTTCTTGTAGCCGGTGAGTATGCTGAAGTGCTCAGAGGCGTACACGATCGGAGTGTCCGGCTGCTGAAGATCGCATAGCAGCAGGGCAACAGAGCAGTCGATGGCGCCAAGTTCGACCTTGGGGTTGGGACGGCCCACAACGCGTAGCTGGGCCTCGTTAGTTGCGAGGGCTACTGATGGGTATTCTCATCCCGACTTACAAGAATGCTCATCATGTCGAAACCCGAGGGACAGTACAGCCCGGGGTACATGACGGGATCGGCGGCGGCATGAGGTCGCCGCCAAGACGCAGTGTCTCCCTGAGAGCCTTGCTCGTTTTCGTTGCCGGAAAATTGATACTGGTCGGGAAGTCAGTTACCATTTTTGGCAAACGGGGGATCGACACTGCTCGGTACTCACTTCAAGCGCACACGACTCCCAAGGATTCATGATCGAGGGCTGCCGGTACTGAGTCCGGAATGATAGAATACGGTCGGTCTTCTCAGGTTGGAGATAAGACCTCGGAAATTGAAGCTCCTGTGTAGACATGATGGAAGGATGGCAGCGAGCCCGAGTATGATTATAAGGCGACGGCACGACAGGCGAGGGCGGGATGGCAGGCCAGGGGATGGGCAATTGACTAGTCTGGACAATAGATAGGGAACAAGGTCCGAAAGAGGTAATATGAGAAGTGAGGTGGTTAGGCACTCTGCATCATGCGGCTATTCGTGTGCTAGGAGGGAGGACAGGAAGTCAACCATAGGCCGAGAGGATTTGATAATGTATGGATGAAAGGTCAAAGTCAGAAAAGGTGACAGGTCATTCAGCAGATATGTATGGTTGAAGAGCGACAGGCTGCTTAACCGAAAACAACTTGTAGACTATACACACGAGACTTGCCAGGCAAAGCACGACTACTTAGGGAACGAAGGTGGTGACGGCTGGTGGGGATTAAAGATGCCGTTGTCAGCGTGGGTAAAGTTAGGCTTGATCGCGAGTTGATGCATGGAACACGGTGATCGGGGGAAAGGGGCGTGTGGATAGAAGTCTAGGACGAAGGGTCTCTGCCGCAATGGTCGGGTGAGGTAAGCAAGTGTGGAGGACTACGTAGTAGAATATCGATCGACAGGAAGAAGGGGACCCTTTCTCTCCCCCACTCAGTACCGATATGGGTGGTCGACCGCATTTCATCCAATCAATCCGAGAACGGGGTGTTTGCAGTCTGATACCTAGGGAGGGGGATACCTAGGTATTACACCATTGAACCAACCATCGATTCAGTCAGTACCTGTCCATACCGGTAGTAATGGCTGACGGGAGCAACAGGTCAGACCCATGTTCTCGGTTCGCAATGCTTCCACTTTCATGCCCGAAAGGGCTGCAAAGGGCGCGGGGGATGGTTGGCTGACTACCCAAACCGGTGAGGGGAGAAACGAGAGAACGAACGCTCTGCCAGGTAGGCCATGACGGCAATGGAGCGTCACCTTATCCACTGGCCAGAAACGTACCTAACCAGGTGCTGTGTGGTTCAGACGGGGGTCAGACTGAAGCTTAACAATACGACGAGGGGTCGGAAACACGTTTGGGCATGATGTGTCGGCTATGGGAGGCAGTGGAAGAAAGGCTCACTGTTTGGTCATTATCAACGTGTGAGGCAAGGTATCCTCGGACGGGCTTCGTGGCCTCATCTTTAGGTCGTCCAGATGTAACGAGTTGTGGCGGGCCGATGCTCGACGCGAAGCGCAGGGCGTGTGGGTGTCACATGACGTCGAAGCAGAAATCCGATGGTCAGATTCGCATTTTGTCCAGCCATCGCAGCGATCGCCATACTATGTGTGTACACAGTAACGGCTTTCTTCAAATCCCTGCTCCGACTTACAGCAAGTACACCAACTACCTAGTGCTTCCCCCTGCAACCTTTCCAGCCCGGTTGGATGCGCAAATTGTTTACACGAAAAGTCGGCTGATTTTGCCATGTTCGTGGTGGAGACGGCCCACCAGCATCGAGACAGCAATCGGTCTTTTGTCTATGGAGAATCCTTCCTGTCTGACAGGTAGTGCTCATGATCCCCATGATCCCCATGATCCATGGAGCTTACATACCGGTACATTGACTTTGGGGTGGCAGGCTTTCCAGCTTCAGCCCCGAGACCTTTGGTCCCCTTCCGTCGTCACTCCTCCAAGGAAGAGCTCTGTGGGCGACTCGGTAGGTTCCTGTTTTCGATGGCAGGACGATGGGGGTAACCAATGCAATAGCAAGTTGCCACAGTGCCTTTGTGTTCAAATCGGTATTTTGTATGCATCGGTGCTTGCTGACAAGCGCACCCACCGTCAGTGCGCAATCGAGATCTGTCACATTATTGTTGTGCTTGTTCTCACTTTTTTTCTTTCTTATCCCAGTGGTCCGGCTCCTTTTCAGAGGCTGCTTCCGCATGAGGGGCTAGCCAGTGGCTGCATGCAAACCGTCCTTGCGTCTGTTGGGGGGTTTTAGACCCGGTCTCCGAGATGCCTCATTTGGTTTGGGCGCCCTTGATCGGTCCAACAGGCCTTGTCGGCCGAAACGGAGGGATGAAGGGGGATGGTAAGCTTGGTGCTCCTGTGCCATCGAAGCAAGCTCGCGGCGGGCAGAAGTCGTGCACGATGAGGACTTGACGATGCCAGGCACTCACCGGAGCTTTTGCTACGCGACAGTTGTGAGTCCTATGCTCTGGCGAGTCAATCGATCCGACCATGTTGGTGGTCTTGCAAGCAGATCGATCCGATGATGGCCTCAGTTCCAGTCCGATCGATATTCCCCACGCACGGCATGTTGGATCACTCATCACAGATGGGAATGCCCATTCCCATCCACGTCATGGATCCGAGTCTCCATCGTTCACACCCCTTCCATGGATCCACTATAGCTATCGAGCTGCATGATCGGTCAATCGGTGAGAGCGCCGCCCCCCTTCATGTTTGCTGACGCAGACGACCCCATTCGCCTCATGCATCCAGCAAACCAGCCGCGATAGATCAACATCTATCGAAGAGACCGATACCCTCCCTTACTTGCCCTGCGGCCAACCTGACCACGACTCGCGAGCTCAGGCGCGCTCTCTCTCATTCCGCCCCAGATTTGGGACGAGAGCACGGGCGGCTTTGCTGCGCGATTGGGTGAGGCCGTCTCGGTGTAGCCTGGAACGTCGGGGGCTGGTGTCGCGCTCATCGAGAAATCGTGTGGCATCGTGGCTTGCGTTGAGAAGATCGTGATGGTTGGGCCCAGCTGCCGGCAGGGCCGCTCTCTGGATGGGATGTACTTCACCCTGCCCTGGTAAACACATACACGTGAAAGTATCCGTACCTGCCATCAAACTACAAAATCCCTAGACCCTTTTCGGTCTTTGTTCCTAAATTAATCAAGCGCACTGGCTTGTGCATGCTTTGCATCCCAATCTAGTAGGTATCCATAGCCTGCGGAAGAAAGTACTCGAATCCTCCGTTGGACTCAATGAAACCCCTGATATGGTGTCTCAGATCGTGTGTAACGATTCCTTCAGAACTTACACTACGAATGGTCTTACACTGCATCTTACGATGAGACAGTGGTTGGCCCCGGTGGGGCAGAAATATAATTGACCACGCAACCCCCATGAAGCCCCGTTCTTCTTCCGGCCTGGGGAGTCGAGATGCCGAGAAAGAAAGCTTCCATCGTCCGACAACCAAACTTTGTTTTTCCCGGGACGGCTTGTGTATGTCATCCAATTATAATACTACCGTATTATAATAACAAGCAGATACATAGCATATAGCACAACGTTCTTCTAGAGTTCGGGATGGCGGCTGTGGAACCTTGGGCAATCGCCGATTATCTATTGACTTTGGTGCACCAAGGAAGCTGGAAAATCAAAATTAATTTGGTGTGACTGTTTAATCTGTCCATTTGCACCTTGGCCATGGTGACGTATGCTGTAAATATCCACCGGGAAGTATGACAATAGCTATGCCGACGACTTAGTAGAATCTTCGGCTACACCCCTGACTGACATTACTAGCCTCCCTCAGAACAATCAGAACAAAAAGATCTCCGAGGCAACCTCCTCCCCCTCCAACCACCCGTTCAGGACATCCAGCATCTCCAGCCCTGTGCACAGAAAGTACCTTTTCTTTCCCGCCCCTTCCTTCACGTCTCCCTCCCGTATCCTCCGTCTCTCGGCCGTAGCTCCGAGGCTCACAATCTCCCTGATAGCCTCCTCCTCCTCCGCTTTCCCAGCCCAGCCCGTAACGAACACCTTCAGTACACTACCTAACCCATCAACCTTCCTACAAACCTCTTTCACCAGCTTCAAATCCTGGGCTTTAACACTCCACAGCACCTTCATCCTGCCCCCCGCTCCCAAGACACCACCAGCCTGCGCGAGCACGGGCGTGATTCCGACGCCGGCCGCTACAAACACCTCCATACCACCCCCTTCTCGTCGCCCCAACCTGAACGCCTCTTCACCGCCGAAACCCAGCACAGGAACCTCCAGCGGGACCCTCACGTTCCACCTCCACAGCATGTTCGTAACAGGTCCCTTGCGCCTTGCCGTGATCTCGAGCTCTTTCCCGTCTCCCGGCGGGCTAGATACCGTGAACGTCCTCACGTAATCATCGTTCAAGCCCCGGGGATCGTCGTCGCGCATGTGGCTGTAGCCTACGTCCAGCTCCTTGGAAAAGTCGAGGGTGACGTACTGTCCGGCCTCCCATTTCGCACCGGGCTCCAACCGGAAGACGAACCGCGCGGTCGTCGGGGTGATCATCTCACGACGGACGAAGGTTGCCGTCCTGTTGCCTTGGGCTTCAGATGACAGCGTGTGCTGCTGCTCGCTGAGCAACTGCCGAACTGGTGGGTTGTAGGGCGACGCCTCCAGGGGCGTGCCGTCAAACGGCAGTCCGGACTCGACGAACACGGCCGCCGCCATCGTGATCTTGACGGCGAGCTTCGTGTGTGGGAGATAGGCGGCAGCGTCCTCGCCGATGAGGATCGACGCCGATCCCGTGAGCTTAACCGTAGTTAGTCTTTGTCACTGGTTTGGGCATGGTTCTCTTCTTCTTTTCTTGTTTTCTTCTTCTTTTCTTTTTTATGAGAAGGGTGTGGGTTAGGTTGAAAGTGAGCGAGACTCACGTAGAGGACGTCGGATGTCTCAAAATCTGGGATCGCGAGACCGACCAAGGGGTTCAGCTTAAGGTTGCCGAGCGTCTGGTACAACCGATTGCCAGAAACTGTAAACACGTGTCAGCCCTCTACCCTCAGGTTGCGAAACCGAAGGAAAACCATGTAGCCGGGGGATGTTGTTGTGTCACCCTCCCTCCCGGGTAGTCACGAGGAGAACTCACATTCGGGATAGATGATTTCCACCCCACCCTCGTCGTTGCTTACAATCCTCACGAAGCCCCTCGATCCGCCCCGATGGTTTGTGTCCATAGTTCCATCGTAGGCGCTGGTCATGAAGAACATATCCGCCCGTCTGACGACCCCGAGCGCCCCCTCGCCCAGCGGCAACCCCCTCTCCACCCTCCCCTTCTCGATCGAGCCTCTGGCGGTGACGTCCTTTTTGTTCAGATACTTTGGACAGTTTCCTAAACTTTCTTCCACCCGGACCGCCATCTGTACCTCCCCACCATCCACCGCCCCGGCGACCATCCGACCCGCGAACTTGACCCGGTCCCGCGTTAACAGATCAAGTCCCAATCCTGCCACAAGCTTTCCCCCATCCGTCTCCAGTCCAGGCTGTACGGCCCCCTCCTTCACACCCTCTCCTTCCTCGCTCGCGCCTCAGAGCGCGGAGAGGACAGGATCATCAGTGAGATCGACCCGGCTCCGGACGCCCAGCACGTTCTCCGCGAGTGGCCGTGCAACAGCGCCTCTCTCGCCGCCCCAGAGCGTCGTCCACGGCCGGCCTTGGTTGTCAAGTGTGCCGAGGGCCACGAGCGGCGATACGGCGATGCGGGCGCCGTAGGACGGCGGGAGGCCGGCGGTGGTGGGGTTGGACCGGCGGGGTATCCTGAGGAGGTCGTGGAGGGCGACCTCACCCGGGTGAAATTCGATCGTCCGTGCCGGCATTTTGGGTGTTGTGATGAACAGAGCGTCTGGCGGGAGGATGTGTGATGCGAGCAGAGTTGTTAGCAGGATGGTGTAATTCATATAGAGGGTTAGACCTCGCTCTCAGCTTTGATATTGTACTCGGGGTGCTCAGGTAAGTGATATCCTATTAATCAGCAGCGGCGATTGCCAGTGGAAACGTTCGAGGAACCGTGGCAGCAAAACTCCGCGGGATTTGAACGTCATGGCTTACTATATTGACATGAAGGTGACAAATCAGCACTGAAGGGCGCGCCATGTCGCGATGAATGAGGAGTAACTGACAGCACTGTTGGCAGTTGGCACTTATGAGCTGACAGGGCTGGCTCATCAGGCGGGCCGGTCCAAACTCTAAAATCTCCGATGCAGCAAGGGGCGCGGCCCTGCAAACCGCGGGGATTACACGAAGATAATGCGCAATGCAAATACCATTACGGATAAAAAGAGAGCCAACATTGGTTTGTTCGTCAGAGGATTAATCTATATTTCTTTGGTAGCTAGTAGTACAATGGTTCTGGGTTACCCCTAGCGGCTCATGGAGCACTTCTGTAGCCAGTAGACCCTTATTCCCCTTTATAGTACATGACGAATGAGAAGTGAAAATTTCGGAGGGGTATCGAATGGATGGTCGTAAAAAGATGGGACAGCCCGATGCGTGGCCAAACATTTAAATCCAAATCTGGAAGTGTGAGGCTCAAGCCATGGGTGAAGAGAAGATGGTGGGAAGCCTTTGGCCGCAGTGCGTGTTTTCTCTCACGCTGCAAGACGTCCCCTCGAATTGTAAAGAGACATTATGGAAAAGAATAATGCGGCTTGCCCGAGCCCGACGATGATCTATGAGCCCCAAGCCCCAGTCCGATATGCCTAGTACCGCTGGTTTCTTTGAGATTCAACGTCGTCGTTGTAGCCATAGCCCTGGCCGCGCGGGGCAGGTCTTTGGCTTTGTGACGTACCCGGACGGGCGATGTAGTCTTCCTGCGGGCGAACAGGTACGGGAGCCGTCATATTCCGCATAGGCGCATTCGGCGGGCCTCGGGGAGGAACCGGGCCAGTCGCACTTCGCATCTGATTGTACGGCTGATACGCTTGGAAGCCGGGGTTATTGAGCGGGCCAGGACCACGCGGCGGGGGAGCGCCAGAGCGAGTCGAATAGACCGAAGGCGCGGGGCTGGCTCGACCATTAGACTGGCTTGAGTAGTCGTCATAGGTGCCCCTCGGTGCCGGCGTAGACCGGTCAGTCTGGTAAGTGTTCTGTCTCTGTAGGCCGTAGCCGTCCATCGTCCGGCCACTAGCAGACCTGGCAGGAGGAGGAAAAGGGGGCAAGGCGTCTTGGGAGTATGCAGCGGGGCTCTCAAAGAAGCCCCCTCGTAAGGAGCTTTGTGAGTTGGTATGCGCATGTGACAGTGGAGGGCGGAAGCTTCGTTGAGAATTGGAGGTACCGGGCCGAGCGGGCGGGTAGTTGTTCAAATCCATTGGCGGGAGTGACGGAACGGGCGAGGCAGATCGCTGGTAGCCAAAGTCCGCCGCACCACCGATCAATGGCGCACGGGAAGAATAACTGGCAGTCGAGGCCGTGGTACCCATTCTCGAAGGCAATGGACGCTTCTGGTCCATCGAATTGAGCTCGATGCTGCCAGGGGTACCAGGTCGAGACTCGTACGCGGGGAGGGTCGCAAAAGTGTCGTTTCGGCCATACATGGGCATCTCGGCAAGCTTGTCGGGGTCTCCCACGTTGGGGAGCGTAGGCAGAGTGGCCTGCCGCTCAAGAGGTAGTTTCTCGCCATTCTTCTTGGCCGCCTTGAGTTCAAGCTTCCGCTTGGTTTCTTCCTGTTTCGCCAAGGCCTTGTTGACCTTAGCGGTCACGATCTTCATGAGGGCCTTGGTGACCTTGCGTTCACAGTAACCTGACAGACCGCCGTCTGCCTTGGGTATCCAGTGGAACAGGAAGAAGGCGTAGAAGAGGACGGCCAAGATGAGATATAGGAGGGAGAAGACCCAGATGACGAGAGTGAAGAGCATGCCGGACAGGATAAGGGCCTGCTGGTAGTCCTCGGTGGCGAGCGACCTGATCTTATCAAAGAATCCCAGCAGAGATCCCTCGACGGATGCTTCGTGAACTGCGAGCTTGGCATCGTAGACCGACTTCAGCGTCAGTGCATTTACAACTTGACGAGGGCCGGAACAGACGAGAACACGGATCCAGGCTAGGGGATGTCAGTAGATGTCGTGCAATAACAAACGCCAGTAGTGCGCCTTACATTGGAAACTGAAGTAGGTGAAGAGCGCAATATACTCGGCTCCCTTCTTGCTCTTGGTGAGCTCGGCGAAGACCAAGAAGCGCTTCCAGCCCTGGCCCTTGCCCATCCGTACACTCTCGAGGCGGACAGCGATGTTGTCAAGATAGCATTCTGCCACATTTCCGCGTTTCATGACGCGCATGGCCCTGAATTGCTCAAAAGCAATGTTGACGAAGGATGCGATGATGGAGATGGAGAAGATCCATTTGGAGATTCGGAATTCGATGGCAGGGTCGATCTCGGAAGACCAACGGTCGAAGGCCAGCAGGTTGACAGCAGTGAACATGTCGACGCCATAGACGGCCATTGAGATGACCAACATGAGCCAGAGGTAAAAGTAGGCGAAGGGGGTAAGACATCCCCGTGAAGTGAAGTCGTTCAGGTTCTGCAAATTATTAGCGTCTGGATAGGGTGTCGTTGTGACAATGAAATCAGCCTACAATGTAATCCCATTTCTGTTCGGCACGCTGCTCGGTGACCTTCCTACGGTGGCTGAGGCATCCCATCTTGAGAGTCGGGGTGTCGGTGAAGACAGCGATTGGTTCACCAAAGGGATCGAAAAATATCGACGCAGTCGAGTCGAGTCAAATCGGGTACGACAAGGAGAGGACGAAGAAAAAGGAGGAAAAGAAGCTGTTGGTGGCCTACTGGCACCGAAGTGGTAAAGGAGTGTGATGGCGCAACTCGGACCTGCCGTCAACACACGTCGTTACTCGCCCGCGAAGTAACCGACAGTGTTTCTCTTCGTGATGATGTTGAAGAAAATGGTCGATACCGAAGAGACGGGACGACGGGGGTTGTAGAGGAAAGAAGAAGACGAAGTAGAGGGCGAATGATGGAATGTGGGTCAAGGGTGCGGAGGGCTTAAATTGTGCGACACAACAGAGGTCGGACCGCGCGCGGCTGTTAAGCTAGAATGGCCGAGCGACTGGGTGTCTGAAGGTGGAACCAAAATGGATAATGACTGGTTGATGAATTGACGACAGCGGTGACAAGACCAAGTCGGGTTGTTCAATAGTAGATCATTCGTACGGACTTGGCCGGATTGTCGATTGATAGTCGGGAAGGGGGAGAGGGGGATGAAAATGAGCGGTGTCGTGGGGGGATTGCGGGTTAAGGGACACGAAATTCTGGTAGGCGATTATCCGCGTTTGATCGGCCACCGCGGGCTGCAAGGCTGAGTCTCAGGATGTCGAAAAGAGCAAAGAGGTGAAGCAGCTGTGATTCAGCAGACGGATTAAAATGCGCGGGTTCGAGTCGTTGAAGGAGAGTGGGCGAGGTTCGTAACAGAGGGAGAGACAGAGGCGGATTTCTCGCACGATCGGAAAAGGTCAAATCGAGTCTCTCGCTCTACTCAGTAGGCTATGAGGCTGCTTCGTGAAGAATGTTGAGGGGTGTGTGTGCGCGTGTGTGTGTGTGAAAGGGCGAGGATCGCAAGACGGGAACGTATGCGTGACCCCCGAGTCTTGAAGAGGGATCCGCGGGCGGAGAGGACAAGCATAAGAGACAGTACTAAGACAAAGGGAGACAGGGTTTACTACTCTATACTTTGGCACGATTATTCAATTAATTTTCATCCCCAGCCGGTCGCAGACACAGACTGACTAGACGGGGTTGTCGCGGGCGCTGGCAGGGCGGTTTTGGCGGTTTCGAGCGTCCTGGAAGAATGTGGAGCAACGGCGTGGACTTCTTGGGTAGTGTACAGATACGCTATACCCGCAGCGTAGCCCTTAACGCAGGTACAACGCCACTATATATCCCGCTTGGGATTAGCGTATAAATTGAGCGTTTGAAGTTCCATTTCCCGTGCGGCATCGCTTCTCTCATTGGCTCACCCAGGGTACCCCTCCCCTTGACGTAAGTACGTACTTGGGTACCTATCCCCCTCCCTTCCCCCACGGGCCACAGTGTATCCGCTCCATTCATCCCCTTCATCGCTGCTCATCCACCAATTCATCCACTCACGGAGTATCTGCCAAACTCTACGTCTGCCTGTGTCTGGCTATAGGCGTGGGTTCGCGGCTGAACATGGCCTGCAGGTTCGCGGCCTCTGTACAAGAACACACCCGCAGTTCGGACGCGCCCGTCTTACCCATCCAACCATTGAACCAAGTCCTGCACCTCTCGAGGGAACGCATTTGTTTTACTCGCGTGGCCTCGACCCTCCCGAAAGATCACGGGCTGATTGCTGGCCACTATCCCCGCGATCTGCAACGTCAGCTTCGCAAAGCTAGAACCGCGCCGGCGATTGGTGCAAGGCTGCTACGAGGCCTCCTCGATCAAAACCCGACGTGGATGACCACCAAGCACCCCCCAAGCATCCCAGTCCGGTTCTAATTGAGAGAGAGAAATAGCATTTGGGTCGTTTCCGGCGTTGCGATTCGCTGCTTTTCCATTGTCGTCACAACCAGAATGGATGCTCTCTCTCTCCTCGCTGCGGACATCCCGTCTCAACATTGTTCAGCTTCGCCCGAAACAGTCTCAGTGAAACGCGCAGCCCTTGTCCATACCCCGGCACGCATGATGTCGACTAAGCCGGAGACGGCTCCCTTGACGTTGGCAGGTCTCCATCACTGCCTATTATCCTCAACCTCCGACTTGGCCAGTGCACCCTCTTCTCGCATTGTTACTTACTCCATTTATATCACTCGACGACGGTTCACCCGATCGCAAGTAGGGCCGTTTTCAGTACAGACAAGCTACAATTGACAACAGCCCTCCTAGCGTCGCTCCTACGCCTCCCCAAGCATAGCCCAACCACTCAGTGGACCAACCAGATTCCGCAAACGCCTTGCAAGGGAGATGCCAAAAACACTCTCGGATCAGACGGCAGGTCTTGTTGGCCAACCCTGTCCTGCAGAACAAGGGTACCATAAAAACATGCCCAGGCCAATCTTGGCCGCCTCCCACATTGGGAAGTCGCACCATTTCGTTTCCACGGCCAATTTACTTAGTGGGGAGGTGGTGGCTCTCGTGAGAGGTGCTTGCGAGTTGCACGTGGATTACCCCTGGCAATCGGCTATCTTTATCCCTATCCCACTCTTGATGATGCAACAGGCCGATAAAGGTGTGTCTGTGATATGGTGGCTACGGTGGGTTCAACCAAGGCTGTGTTTTCGCGAACCCCGCGGTTTAGGTCTGCCAAGCGGTTGACGCCTCAATGTAGGTGCTTGAAATGTTTCCTTATGTTTGGCCAAGCCTGCGACAGTGCTCGGAGAACGAAAGTGCAGGCAACGGTAGCTTGGGTACACCATCGGTAACATTGACCTAGAGAAAACATCGCCATGTTGGATCTGGACGTCTCGCGAACCCGACAAACTAAAATATAACCGCTCCGACGTCCAGGACACTTGAACTAGTCCTGCAGTGATTGTTTTTGACTGCTCTGTTGTATCCCGACCGTCGTGGGAATTAAATGCAAAAGAGGCGCATGCGGAAACCGTTTTTGGCTTGCCAAGACGGCAACCGTTGAATCGAAAAGGAGGACAATGGCAGCGAAGCTGCTCTTTGTGTTGACCGCGAAGGGTGTGCATTCACGAAGACGCTTCGCTTCCCCGCAGGTTACAATGCTCTACAAAGAAGACCTACAAAGATGACAACATCCCATTACTTGGGTTCCTGTCGCGATGCCTGGCCGTCAATCACATCTACGTCGTCTGCATCGCCTCTTGACGTTAATCTGCCACTATCTTGTTGCAACCACCAAAAATGGAGGACCTAGATCACCCCCAGTCGCCTTTCCAACTCGTCAAGAGAGTCCAGGACAATATCTGGCTGACGCGGCGGGTCGCCCAGAACCCTGGGTATGCCGACGGCGAGGAGTTCATCGCGCGCAAAGTGGACGACTTTGACGAATATTACGAGGCGGGCAAGTACTCGATGAGCTTCACGACAAAGAGGCAGCGTCAAGTCAAGGGCCTCATGGACCTCCTCTACGACTGCAACCTCGGCCGCAACATCTCCCACATCCTCAACCACGAGAACGTCATCTCCCTTGCCGGCTATCTCCGCCAGCAGCCCGTCCACCCGCGCGTCGACGCCACTGAGGACTACCTCGTCTGGGATATCTGCGACGCTGGCACGCTCGAGAACCTCCTTGCGAACCCCGAAGCCGATGCCGACCCCGGCTGCTTCCTGCCCGAGTCGTTGTGCTGGCACGTCCTCGTGTCTATCGCACGCGCCCTTGTCTGGCTCCACGAAGGGTACCGTCAGGAGGTGAACTGGGCCAGCGGCGAGCGGCGCTGGATCAAGACGGACGCCGAGTGGATGCCTATTCTGCACCGGGGCATCGGCGCCCAGACCGTCTTCTTCCAGCACCCGCGCGGTAGGGAGACGTACGGCGTGTGCAAGCTGGGCAAGTTTGGCAACGCCTTCATATCGGGCGTGCCCGCGCGGCGGGACGAGGCGCCCGACGGCGAGAAGCCGCCGCCGCACAGCATCGGATTCCCGATCGCACCCAAGGAGGGGCACATGGGCCTGATGGATATGATCAAGCAGTGGGGGGAGTACCTCGATTCCGGCAGAAATGTGAGTCCTAGAAACCCACTGCGCGCCGGCGGCAACTAACCAACACCGCAGAGCAAACGGCTGTACACGCTCAGCGACGAGCACTGGGCCCTAGGCGCCATCCTCTTCCGCATGATGACCGGCTACCCTCTCCCTAGCCTGGACGGATGTAGAGCCTGCAGGTGCATCCACATCCGGCGGTGTGTCAAAGTCAACTGCGTCTATAGCGGAGAACACTCAGGCCGCGAGTGTGAGCACAAAGCCTTCCACGGGTGCCGCTGTCCCACGCCCTGTAACGTCGAAACAGACATCCACATCGATGAGGCGCTATACCGCACGCGCTACTCCTTGTACCTCGTCCTCGCCGTGCGGATGCTGCTCAACTACGACCTCGAGGCGCCGGCCGTCGGCACTCAGGGGCTGGCTGTTGAGGTCGAGGTGCTGTACCGGCGCTGGCGGAACGAGACGGAGGACGGACGGGAGTATGTGGACGTCGAGGACGACCTTGGGTATCGGTTCTTGGTGTTGAACAATGCTGCAACCGTTTACAAGGGTGAGGAGATGGAGGAGTGAGTTGTTGATTCGGCCTACACTGGTGGTCTGGTTCGGTTCGAGATGGTTTGTCCGTCTATTTCCACAATGAGGATGCATAGTACGCGTTGGTGTCGATATCCCGTAGCGTCGTTAAATTAATAGTTACCAATCGTCATTTGCACCCACAGTAATAACACCAGTCCACGCTCGTTCTATGAAAGTTTATCCCATCCATCGCGGACGGGTATGTCGAGCAGTATTAGTTGCAGGAGATGTCGGGCACTAATTAAAGCAAGGCTATAAACACAATCACGGGTGCGCCCAACCCCACCACCACCACCATCAGCGGCCGGTAGCGGTACGTACCCTCGAACCGTTTGACGACCATAATGGCCCCACCCGGGCTCATGGTCCGTGAGGCTCCTTAGTGTATTCTATTCTCGATTCAACTTCGATCTTTCTCTGTGCCTTTGCCCGTTACATTCTCATCCCAGCCCGGCTTCAAGCCCGAGATCCCGTTGCGAATACCGTCCATTGGCCGTGACGACAGTCTTGAGCTTTTCCCGAAAAAAAGAGGAGAAAAAAAGAAAAAGAGAAGAAAAAGGGGCGATAAACCTACAGAACCACAGGAAAGCGACACGATAACCGTCCCATAGGCCCAACCCCCAACGGGTCCCTCCCCCAACCCTCACACCACACCATCACGACGATCACGAATCCCCTCACACCCGACACAGCCTTCCCACGACGAACGGAGAGAGGGAGAAAAAAATGTCCCTCTCCCAGCCGACGCCCCCTCTCCTCCTGACGAAGCGCCTCACGGCCTTCCTCGCCTCCAACCTCAACGCCCACCTGCATACGGCCCTCCTCGCGACCACCTCCGGCCGCCTCCTCGCCCACGCCTCTCCGGAGCCCGTCTCCCTGCTACGCACGCAGTCCACCGTCGCATCCTCCCTCTTCGCCCTGCACGCATCCACCGCTCCCGACATTCCCGACGCGCTGCCAAACTCCTCGTCGTCCCCGCCGCCGCAGTCGTCCGCCAACAATAACAACAACAACACCACCACCAGCAGCGTCACAGCCGGCGGCAGCGCAGCAGAAGGCACGGGGAAACCGCTGACCATCACCGTCCAGCTCACTTCCGGCGTCGTCGTCATCCGCCGCCTAAGGTGCGGCCTGCTCTTCGTCTGCATCGGGCCCCTCGCCGAGTCCATCGATCCCAACGCCCCCGAGCCCGCCCACGGCATCCACACGCAGCAGCAACAACAGCAACAGCACCAGCAGCAGCACCACCACCCCAATGGCGGCTCCGGCGGTGCGACCCCGGCCCTCGTGCCCGCCTCCCCCTCTGAAGCCGACAGCGTCCTCAGTGTTGGCGCGCAGACGACGGCGAGCCTAGGCAGTGTCGGCAGCGTCAACACGGCCGGCGTCGTGGTCCTGCGCCGGCACGCCGAGGACCTGGCCCGCTGGCTCGACGACAAGCTCGGCAGCTTGCGGGTCCCCGAGGAGGGCGTCGGCGTCGAATAGGTTGACTCTCGCCCCCTGTGGAGGCAGGAAGCAGGAGGCAGCCGGGGGGGAGGGGGGGTGGCGCTGGTTCCCAGTTAGACGTGTACGATGTGTGTCGAATGGGAGGGCTTTTTTGAGAATGTTTTTTGTTACTATTGATCATCATATACCTCTGCCACCGGGTCAGACTGAGCTACACAGGGGTGCATCTTTCCCCGTGTCGGTTTCGATTCTGGGGACGAGAGAGGGCTTTGGGGTGCATTGCAGCTACAGTTACAGGCGTATACAGGAGTTGGGGAAGAGCAAGATACCACGGCCAACAGTTACTATGTTCGTATAATCACTCTGTACAATGCCTTCGTTCACTACGACTATATTCCGTTCGCAGTGTTTGTTATGTGTGTTGCTTTTGTTCACGTCTGTGTGTCGTCGGGTAAGGCTTCTATGGATATATTGATTGCCCCCCCTCCGCCCCCCTTCCCTTCCTCTCTCTCTCTCTCTCTCTCTCTGTCTCATATAACCTGCCGATTCGCCCTGATTCCGTCCCTTATGTAACTTTTCAACCAAAGGTGACCTTCACCGCCCCGCCCCTACCAAACGCCCAAAATGCAGATTGCGCCGAGACTGCTCCAAGAGCGCCCTGAATAAACCAAATCATCACTCGATGCTCATACGCATCAAGCCGTCGTGGGTGTCGACCATGCCCTGGAAACCAACACGTCCCTTGTTGCCGTTTACACGGCCGTTGGCGCCGCTGCCGGGGGTGCCGCCTAGGCTACCCGACTCGCTCACAGCACCGCTTCCGCCGCGCTCGCCGCTGTTGCTGCCGGGCCGTGACCCCCAGGGCGCCACGTCGCGCTGCATGGGGCTCTGCATGATGGGCGAGTTGTGCACGCTCATGCCGGGACTGACGGCCCGGCGTTTGAGGCTGACTGGGTCGTGGTCGTCGTCCCGCCGGCGCTTGTTGTTGATACGGCGTGTGATATCTGCGGCACTGGGCGCCGGTTGCGGGCCCTGCGCGAGCAGAGGAGTGTCACCCTTTTGGGATTCGCCGCTGCTGGCGGCCATGGCAAAACCTGCCGTGGGCCCGAGTGACGGCGAGTCCATGCACATGTCCTCGCTCATGCCGGAAGACGAGCCACGGGGCAAGCCCCCGTTCGGGGGCGGTGGTGTTGTGCGGGTGCCGATGCTACTCGACTCGGAAAACGTGTCCCAAAATTTGGTGCCCTTTGAGTTCTTCAAAACCTGTTGCTTAAAGCTGCCCGAGAGGTTGAGGGCCGATTCGGTGATCATGCTTTCCGGGATGTCGTCGAGAGGCTGATCTTGGGGTCCGACACTTGGCGAGGAGTACGCGGTGGCTGGCGCTGTCTGCTGACGGGATCCCCCAAGGTCGACGTCGCTCTCACGCACTTGACGGACGACTTCAGCCTCTCGTTGAGTTTCCGTCTCGATAGGGGCTCCTTCCTCGAACAAGGCAGCCCGGATACGAGCGAAATTCTTCGTCTTGGGCAATAGGTTCCCACGACGTGTGACAACGCGTCGCATGACGGTAGGACGCTGTCCGTCTCGACTTGGAGTTGTGACAAGACCATCGATGTTATCGCAGCGCTCTTCCTCACTCCCGGATATGTGGAGCTGGTTCGCTTGCCAGCTGATGCTCTCACGCCGAGAATGACCGGCTATATCCTTGGGCATGGTACTGGGCGGTGACTTGGAGACTCCGGCGTTTGTGGAGGGGCTGAAGCCCAGACCCAGAGGCAACTTGTGTTTCTTTTTCGGCTGTTTTCTTTGCCGCTGCCTGTGCTGAAAGCTCATAAGGCTATTCATCGCAGGAGAGCCTCCCCATGGGGCCATCATCGGCGGGATACCGAGAGGAGGGGCGGATTTGTTGGCGTGGGGTGTCCCGACGTACGGCTCATCCATATCCTCGTCCATTAAGTCGTCATCGTCGGAAGACGACGAAGAATCTGAGCCTAGTTGGTTCATACTGCCGAGCGAGCTGGACACGGTCATGCGCTCGTGGTTCCCCATCATAGACCAGAGGGAGTTGGTGGTCTGCTCGGCCTGCCCGTAGTCGTTACTCCTGCGGGCGGGGATGTTCATGGCTCTTCCCCCAATCGTTGGGGATGAATCGGGCGACGACTCGGCAAGGGTCGAGTGGTGCAGGCTGGTAGCAGCGCGAGAGAAGTCGAGGCCGCGGGAACGACGCGGCAGGATGTTGGTCGGGCTTGCATAAATCTGGGAGTGATCGAGCTTGGGCGATAGCGGTGCGGGTTTCGTGAAGGTGGCGGACGAGGAGGCTGCAGAGGAGACCGGGTCGCGGTTCGTGGGCATCTGCAGTGTGAGGCCTCGGAGGGGAAACTCGGATCGGTGGGGAGTGACAGGCGTGGTGACGGTTTCCCTGATATGGTTGTCGTCCTTGGATGCCTGGCGACCGTCGGTAACGTGCGGCGAGGGCGTGAGCTTCACCGGGGTCCCTCCTCCATCAGACATGGAGCGCGTCTTGGACAAGGGCGAGCGGCCCAGCGGGTGTGGGGTAGAGAGAGCGTGTCCGACAACAAAGTCGACGTCTTTTTCATCGTCGACGATGGCGGATTCAAAGTCCATGTCCCTCAAGTCCATGGCTCGATCCATTGTAGCAGCAGAGCTGGTTGCACTGTTATTGGCGAGGAGGGAGCAAGGCAGGTAGGCCGTCGACTGCTATGGGATAATAGGTATTCGGCAATAGTGGGTAGTGAATCGTTGGTGCTGGGGCATGGGTGGGTGGGCTCGGTGACGTTTTGGGGGACGTGATTACGGGTTTGGGAAGATCATTGAGATACCGGGTAAATGGTGTATTTCGACAAATGGCATTGTAATATTGTCGCAGTGTCGTCTGAAAGCGTGGTTTGCAAGAGGATACCGGCGAGATGAGAGATGGCATCAACGCGTCCAACCTCTCATGGCAGTAGGCGTGTCGTGGATTGAGAGCAGAGGTTGAGTCGACGCGGCGGGAAGGCGGCGGCGGCGTTGGAGGGTTAAGGATCCCGCATAGCCACTTACAGGGAACCCTCGGAGTGATGCTGAGGCTCTTGCGCAGGCGGTAGGTACCCTGCAAATGGCAGACAAGTACCGGCACTCACAGATTAGTAGGGGTGGTACCTCAGCGACACGTCGATGCTTCTGGCCATTTGTTTCGTCGATCCACAGAGCGGGTGAAGACTACCTAATAATAATACCTTGGGTTACCTGAGTAGTGCGACCTTTAGAGACCTCAGTTGCCTGAATAGGTAATTAAGAGAGAGGGAGATACGGAGTAGATAGTCAGCGTATAAATACACTTATGTGCACTCCCTCTCATTCTCCCATTCGCATTGTGAGAGATACACACACAGGACCTCAAGACCCCGCACCAACCCCGAAACACCGCGGGAAATGCTTTAAACAGCAGGGTGTTTTCTTCACCTTGTAGGGGCCCGCCGTTGTTACCACCAACGCTAGCTTCTCACCAGTTGCGTCACGCGTTGAGACTGGCTTGCCCTCTGAGTACGGTGCATCTTATTGTGGCCAGCCGGCCGTCGGTTGTGCTGTGGCCAGCTCCACGCTTCAAGTGGGGGAGGGGGAAGAGGAACTACCTACCCGGGGGTGCCAGGTTTGGATTAAAGTTACACACCCCCTCACAGAATACCTAGAAGACGAAGCAATATACCTTAAGACCTGCGGCACGGACGTGACGGTTAA
Source organism: Colletotrichum sublineola (assembly GCA_020631755.1). Lineage (NCBI taxonomy): Eukaryota > Fungi > Ascomycota > Sordariomycetes > Glomerellales > Glomerellaceae > Colletotrichum > Colletotrichum sublineola. The sequence goes on from JAHSQG010000001.1 coordinate 75,884, forward strand.
CTATAATCTAGTATAGTCCTTGCGCGGCATGTCAGGGACTAACTGACATTCAATGGGAGCAAACTTGCCGTTGCTTTGACGGTTAAATTATAAATCTCACGTCTAGTCAACCTTTGGTCACCCACCCTCGATTAACTGACTAGTGCCATGGTTTCGACGGATAAGGCACCCTCAAGGTTATGACCCTGTCGACAAGTTAGCTACGCATGGTCATGTCAGATGTGATGAGGAGTAGCTAGCCACCTACTTATATAGGCGAGGGAGGTCGTTTACCTTGATTTATATACTTCTATCAAGGGTTGATGCTTTCCATGGTGCAACCAACTTTGTCGAGCTACTTTGCCGTCATGCGTTCGATTCCTTCATGTGACACCAGACGGAACCAGACGTCTGGGAAGCCAAATTGACCTACGTCTTACGAGGCAAGCATAATATTTGTTCGCATCCCCCGTCCGACCGTGTCCGCAAGGGTCTTTATGTGAACCATCAACATGTTGTCGTCGTCGTTGTTGTTGCTGGTATCGGACGAATTGCCGAGCCCCAATCGATATTGCGCCGACTCGCGACGCTGCCTCGTAGGGCGTCGACAAGCACTTCCCAAAGAGCGGCGGGTCTGCCACAGCCCACGTGTTTGCGGCCATGACTACCTACCTCTACCACCCTAGGGACCCATTTGAAAACAAACAGCGAGTACAATGACCCCCAGCGTGCCCCAAACCGGAATGGGCGATTAATACAGGTACATAGCTATCTGGGTACGCAGCGTGATCCTCAAGAGCCAGTGCCGATGGCAAGAAAGGCCGAACAGGGCTGATCATCGGGAGCCCCACCCCGAGCCAGCTCGGACAAGTCGTGGATCCGACGTCCGAGAGAAGCGGAACTGATGATGCGCTCATTCTCTACTTCGTCATCTTTGATCCATCCATGCTCGGCAATTGCCCCCTTCTCCTGTCTTATCTCGGCTTACGGCTACATTTTCAAATGCACATTGGTTGAACTGCAGCCGTCGTAAAACCGCGAAAGGAAGTATCCGCAAGGTAAGATAGGCACTTATAGAGACATGGTTATTCATTCGTACGTGGTGGGGACGCCCTGGACGGCCCCTGGCTCAGCGCGCCGTCTCACCGGGCACGAGCATGGCATGGCACAGCATGCAAAAGAAACCAATTAACTTGTAAGTCAAGGTACCGTAACTGTGGTGATGATCTCGTTTTTCCGCCAAGAAGGAGTCGCTCCTCGGACATTTCCCTTCCCCTTTCTCTACACTACCTATCCACATCGTCACCTGAGCCCTTCCGTCCCAACACAGACAAGCTCACGCCGAGAATACTGTGGTTTACCTATTTTGGCTACCGTATGTTGAAGAAGCTCGGGCTTCAGCTGGACTATCCCTGTGGCTCGTGAACGTGTAATTAGAACTTGTTTCTTTCATGTACAAACGTGACTCGTGGAAACCATAGCTGCCAATCCTGTACCATCATGGACATCGGTCTGGCGTATAGGAGGATAAGTATCCCTCTCTTACCCTCCTTATCCAAACCGGTCCATCCTTCTTCTCGCTTTATCCCTTCGCCGTCCTTTCTACATCCTGTCAAAGGAAACCTAGCAACAATACACAAGTATATCAGTGAGGCTTTCTCCCTTAGAGCAAAAGGGAGGGGGAAAAAAAATCAACAGATACGTATAACACATAACATTGTTTCCCAAACACCATGTACTCACAGTATCCCAAAGAGGTACTTGGCGACACTACCACGTCGGCCTACCCATCCATCACCGCCGAGAAGCAAGATCCCCCCCTCAATGACATGACCACTGTCGCCCACACGCCCAGCAAGCAGGACTACAGCTCTGAGGATGACAAAGTCGTGTACCCTTCCGGCCTGAAGCTCGCCCTCATCATCATCTCGCTGTGTTTCACCGTCTTCCTCATCGCGCTGGATCAGACCATCATTGCCCCGGCCCTGAGCGCCATCACGGCCGAGTACGGCACCGTCAAGGACATTGGCTGGTATGGCGCGTCCTACCTCCTCACCACGACTGCTCTGCAGCCTATGTACGGCACTATCTACAAGCTCTTCAAGATCAAGTTGCCCTATCTCGCCGCCATCGCCATCTTCGAGATCGGCTCCCTCGTCTGTGCTCTGGCCCCGACCTCCACCAGCTTCATCATCGGCCGCGCCATCGCCGGCGTCGGCACCGCCGGCCTGTTTTCCGGATCCATCGTCATCCTCAGTTACACCATGCCTCTCCATAAGCGACCCCTGGCCCTTGGCCTCATCGGGGGCATATTCGGCGTTGCCTCTGTGGCCGGCCCTTTGCTCGGCGGCGTCTTCACTGACAAGGCCACCTGGCGGTGGTGCTTCTACATCAACCTACCCATCGGTGGCATCGCCATGCTCTTCATATTCTTTCTCCTGACCATCGACCAGGAGAACAACATCTTCGGCGAGTCCATCTTCCAGCGCATCCTGCAGCTCGACCTCATCGGCACCGCCATCTTCATCCCCGCCATCGTCTGCCTGATCCTCGCCCTGCAATGGGGCGGTAGCCAGTACGCCTGGAACAGCGCCACCATCATCGGCCTGCTTGTCGGCTTCGCCCTCATGGCCATCGTCTTCGTCGCCATCCAGTTCTGGCAGGGAGACAAGGGCACGCTGCCTCCCAAGTTCTTCAGGGACCGTAACGTGCTCTGCGCCTTTCTCTTCGTCGCCTTCTTCGGCGTCGCCTTCTTCCCCCTCATCTATTACCTGTGTAAGTGCCCTCCTTTTTGCCGAGCGTTGCCGTCCTCCACAGCATGTTGATATATACCACCAGCACTTTACTTCCAGGCCATTCAGGGCGCCAGCGCCGTCCAGGCCGGCATCAAGATCCTGCCCTTTCTCCTGTCAACTGTCGTTGCCTCCATCGGCTGTGGTGCGGTCATCTCCTTCATCGGATACTACAACGCTGTTGCCCTCCCCTCTGCCGTCGTGTTTGCTGTGGGTGCGGGCATGATCACGACATTTGACGTCGACACGCCCATGTCCAAGTGGTTCGGCTACCAGGTCATTGCCGGCCTCGGCGCCGGCGCCTGCTTCCAACTCGGTGTGCTTGTCGTGCAGACCGTCCTGCCACAGGACGAGGTCCCCGTCGCCTCGGCCTGCGTGCAGTTCTTCCAATCCTTGGGCGGCTCCGTCATGATCGCCGTCTCCCAGACGCTGTTCCAGACGGGGCTCATCGACGGGGTCGTTAAGAATGCCCCCAGCATCAACCCCGCCATCTTCATCAACTCGGGCGCCGATCAGGTCCGTGGCATCTTGACCCAGATGGGCCGCGCCGACCTGATCCCGGTGGTACTGGAGGCCTACATGGTGGGGCTGAGGCACACATTCTACGTTACGCTCGCTGGCGCGTGTGCCAGCTTCTTTGTCTGCTTGGGCCTCGAGTGGAAGAGTGTTAAGAAGCAGGGTGAGGGCGGTGTCGCTGCCGTTGCCGTGTAGATGTGGAACTACGACTGTACGATATCGACGAATGCACCATAGAGCATACCGCGGGTTTAATGCTCCCTCCTCTGAATATGATTTTCAATATTAATGGATGCGTTTTTGGGCCATAAAAACTGTATAGAGAGAGAAAGAGAGAGAGAGAGAGAGTGTGTGTGTGTGTGTGTATGCTTGTGTATATATATACATGTGTGAAGCCGCTCACTGTGTGTCATCGGGCGGCGCATTCCAGCCCCTCTTCTTCCCCTTGGCGGAGGTCCTCTCCTCCCCTCCCACGAACCTCAGCACCCACTCCCAAACCCTCTTGGTCTTGACGAGCTGCGGGTGCGCCCCCTCCCTGCCGCCCGCCTCCAGGTCCCTCCGGCGGTAGTACCCGCCCTCGTCATCGTCGTCGTCGCCCAGCTTCCTCCGGTACAGCACCGTCGTCCTCGTCAGCCCCTTGCGCAGGCTCTGGCCGTACACCTTGCCGCGGAAGACGTGCAGCGCGACGTTCTGCAGCAGGACGACGTCCTGCCTCCGCAGCCGCATCGGCGTTGTGCCCGCGTTCCTAACACCGCCGCCGGAGGGGAGCCAGAAGGTGACACCAAAGCCGGCGCGGGTGTCGTCGCCGATCAGCACCTCGACGAGCGACAGCTCGTTGCCCCAGCGGGTCGTCACGCCGCGCGGCTCCGAGACGGAGATGACGCCGGCAATGAGATTCACCGTCACCGTCTGCGGCGCGAGGCGGAGGAGGTCTGGGCCGGCGGGGATGTCCTTCAGGTCGCTCAGTTGCTGGTGGGGCGGCGCCGTGACGGGCGGGGGCCGGGCGCCGGACGACGTCAGGTCGGCGGTGGTGTCCTGGAAGGAGTCGGTCGTTTCCGAGATGAACGAGTCCGTGGCCGTCGCGTCGAAGGACACTGTGTGCTGCCCTGCCGTCGAGGGGGGAAGTACGCGGCGGCAGCAACCGCCGGCGCCGGGTGTGTCGGGGTGCGGCGGGGTCGGCGGCGGGGGCAGCTGCGAGGAGGCGAGGTCGTGGTGCAGGGCGAGGGAGTGGTTGTAGAACTGCGACAGGAGCTCCTGGGACGCGCCGTCGGTTGTGTCTTGCTGGGAGTCGGCGTCGAGCGAGAGGGAGAAGAAGTGCGCGGGGGGAAGGAAGTCGGAGGGCAGTCCATGGGGTTGGGAGAAGCCCGTGATCAGTTGCCGGCGGTGGAGGGGGAGGGAGCGCCAGGCCGGTGGCGCGGCGGGGGGCGTTGATGTTGAATGCGAGGTGGGTGCCGGGCCTGGAGCGGAAGAGGAGGAGGAGAGGAGGAGGTCCGGGGAGGACCAGTCGGCCTCCGGGGCGCCGGTGAATATGATGACTCTCGGCATGCAGGGGTCCTTTTTTTTTCGGGACCAGCTCCGGTCCGGGAGAGGAGGGGACGAGTGGAATGTGTTGGTTGACGTGTGGGTGGAGAGCTTTTGGTGCGAGCAACACTGAACGATGTTAGTTTATCCGTACCTTGCTTGGCACCCAGGTAGGTACTGGGTACGTAAGTCACTACGTACAGTTTATGGTGAAGAAGTGGGGCCTCCCTGGCTCTCATTCCTCGCCATTCGATCTCGAGCACGACTGATTGACTGACTGGGACTGGGTGACAAGCAGGTAGCAAGCAGTGTGACAGATGGATGGGTGCATGGAGAAGCGTGGTGAGGAAGACAAGACTTGCACCAAGGCGCGTACAGAGACTGCAGAATCTCAAACGGTGGCTGGCGGCGGCAGTTTGTACCGCCCTCCGATCCGCTGGTTGGCTTCTTGCTATATTTTTTTTTGCTTTTTACTCTTCTCCTCTTCCTTTTTCTACAACCTAGGTGTCCCAAAGCACAACTGCTGTCTAACGCGGCCGCGTTACGACGTTTCGGGAACGTGCATTGCCATTTTCTTTCTTTTTTCCCCAGGTTTGCAAGCCTGTCGTTTCCTAAACTGATGCGTATAAGCTCTCCTTTTTTTTTGTCGTACATGCTGAGGAACGATGTGTGCAAGGGTCAGGACGCATCGAACCCCCTGTGGAGGGAGTTTTGTTGCCGGTAACCGCTGTATGTGCCGCGCTGGAACCTCGGTATCTCCACAAACCCCCCCAGACCCCAGACAGCGATGGGGAAAGTGTGGACTCCCTCGGTCTGTCAACCTCGTCTCATACTCCGGTGCCCGATGAATTGCGAGACGGCATTTTGAGATAGCCGACTCATTCTCCATCTCAATCCACGCTCGTTCATTTCGATCGTTGTCGCGAGCTCCTCCTACATCACACATCGCATTACATCAAAACCCGGGCTCCAACCTCATTTCATCCAACCCGGCTTAAGCAGGGCGCATCGCCACCATGTCGTCGTCGTCCGTGTCCTCCATTTTCCACATCAAGGAGCACGTCCTCGATGGTTCTCACATCCGCGAGTTTCCCCGTGCCCTGGCGCACTCCCAGGAAGACGTTCTCAAGCTGGCCGTGAAGGAGTACATTCCCAAGGACAACCCGAATCCCAAGCCCGGCGACGTCACCATCATCGGCGCCCATGCCAACGGGTTTCCCAAGGTCAGTCATGACGCTCACCTATTTTTTTTTCTCGCTCTTCTCATCTCATATTTCCATCCATTCTCTCACAATCGGCAGTGGCCAGCCAGCCACATCAGTCGCTTACGGGTCATGCCTCTGCTTGGCACTCACTCATCTAAAGAACGAATCACTAACAACTCCTTCAGGAACTCTACGAGGCACTGTGGCAAGACCTCCACGCTGAGTCCCTCAAGCCGTCCTCGACCTTTCGCATCCGCTCCATCATCATTGCCGACGCCGCTTGGCAGGGCGCCTCCTCGGCCCTCAATGAGCCCCTCCTGGGCAACGACCCGGGCTGGTTTGACCACCCGCGCGACCTCCTCCACCTTGTCAACACCCTCCGCCCGCCCCGGCCCCTCGTCGGCGTCGGCCACTCCTTCGGCGGCAACGCCATCGTTAACGTCGCCCTCGTCCACCCCCGCCTCCTCTTCGCCCTCGTCCTCCTCGATCCCGTCATCTCCAAGTGGTCCTCCAACGCCAAAGGCACCGTCGCCGCCTCCCCCGCCGCCGCCTCTGCCCGCCGCCGCGACCTCTGGCCCTCTCGCGACGCCGCCCGCGCCGCCTTCCTCCGCTCCCCCTTTTACCAAGCCTGGGACCCCCGCGTTTTTGACGCCTGGCTTGCTCACGGCCTCCGCGACGTGCCCACCCAGCTGTACCCCGCCCCCGCGGCCGCCCCGCCCGGCAGCGTGACCCTCGCTACCACCAAGCATCAGGAAGTCTTCACCTTCTTCCGCCCCAGCTGGCACGCCTACGATCCCGCCGGCCGCGACGTCGTGCACCCGGACCTGGTCCCAGACCTGGACCCCGACCTCAACGAGCGCTACTTCACCTTTCCTTTCTACCGCTCCGAGGGCGCCAGCACCCTCGCGCGCCTGCCGCACGTGCGCCCGCCCGTGCTGTACGTCTTCGGCGGCGCCAGCGACATCTCGACCACTGAGCTGAGGGAGGAGAAGGTGCGCCTGACGGGGTCTGGCGTCGGCGGGAGCGGCGGCGCCGCCAGGGGCAGGGTGAGGGGAGTGACGCTTCCCGGGGCCGGCCACCTTTTCCCCATGGAGGTGCCGGGCGAGAGCGCGCGCCTGACGGCCGGCTGGATCGACAAGGGGTTGGCCGAGTGGCGGAAAGAGCAGGAAGACTACGAGCGGTGGACGAGGTTGAGCGTGCCCGAGAAGACAACGCTGACGGACGAGTGGATGGAGAGGTTCGGGGGCTCGGCACGGCCGCCCAAGGCCAAGATGTGAGTGAGTAGGGACGCACAAGCAGCGACGTCTTTTTATTATATTTTTCTTTTCTCTTTTCTCAAGCGATAAACTTGAACGCATGTGCGATGGTAGACACTTTGTTCTTGTTTTTTTTGGGACGTTAAAGAGTTGGATGCTAGGGGCCCTAGATCTAGACCATGTATATACAAGAAAGCCTATCCTGATTGGGTTGGCCATCATCATCTCTCTCCATCTTTCCTTTCCTCGTCCTCCTCCGGCGGGATCCACACCAGCAGCCCCTCCTTGTCGATCTTCATGCCCTCCGTCGGGATGATCCTCAACACCTTCTGGAAGTACTTGTCCCTCACCACGAGCGTGGGCCGGATATAGTTGCCTCTCACAAGGGGCAGCAGCCGGTACGTGACGGTCCTCCTGGAGACCGGCAGCACATGCACCGTCGTCTGCTTGGAGCCCGAGAACGCGAACTCGTCGCTCGGGTCCATGCTCAGGCCGAATGTCAGGAAGTGGCTTGACGGATTCTCGATGGTGACGTGCAGGTTGATCAGGCCAGTCAGCGAATTGGCGAGCAAGTACGAAGCGAGGACGCGGGGCTCGGTGCCCAGCACAATGTATCGCGGGACGGGCATTCTGGTCGTGTTGACGGGCGCCGACCCCGCCCCCGAAGAAGACTTTGCCCGCCTCCACCTGAGGACAAAGGCCACGTCAAGAGACGCCGGTCCCTTGTCGTCGAGACTGAACTTTTGCGCCACCAAGTCGAATTGCGCCTCCTGCATTTGCTTCGGCGTGATGCGGAGGCCTCCTTCGGGAATCTCTGGCCGGCTCACTGTGGTGCATCGTGCGTGGTTTTGGCACGCAACCACCTCGGCGTCCATGCTGACTATCTCCAGGTCGCCCGTCGCGAATGACGCGAAGTGGCAAACCAGACACCACCTCTGCGCCAGTCCGCGAGGCTGCATCGCGGCTTCGTCCAGGGAGGGATCCTGCACGCCCTCATGGTCAAACAAGCTTGGCCAGGGATCGGGATGGAGGCGGGGGACGAGGTCGTAATTAGCCTCAAAGGGGTTGACAACAGTCAGCTGGACCGGCAGGATCTGCATGATCAAGGTCGCCGGGTCTGAGGTGAGATGGTAGAAGACTCTCAGCGTCACGTCATACGTGGTTGGTAATTGCACCGGGTCCAGGCCGATCTTAACGCGGGTCGTTTGTGATGTCGCCAGCGTGCCGAGCGACAGACCGGCGAGCTTGGCTTCCTCCTTGCCGGCTTCCGCGGTGTGCTCCTCTCCGTTCTCGATGTGCACTCGGAAGGGCGGGATTTGTTCGCCAAAGACGTGAACCTCCAGCTTGGCTTCCGCGTCTGCATCCTCCGCGTTGATCACGTCCAACAGGAACTCCATGGGCTCATTCGCATAAAACTGTTCCAGGGGTTGCACCAGCTTGATCTCCAGCTTGGGCGGCCTCGCCTGTACTTGGATAACGTGCGCGCTCTGCCGCACGATCCGTCTCCTCGCCAATGAGGGGCTAAACCAGAAGTCCGCCGGTCCTATATCTCGAAAGGCGAGGGTGTAGTTGAGTGTGAACGCGTCAGTATCCAGGATCAAAGTCACTGAGGAAGCGTGAGCCTCCCCGGGCTCTCGCAGGGGTATCGCCATTTCGTAGACATTTATGTGACCCGGCTTCACTGACAACTCTGCCAATCCGCTGAGCCCTGATGACCCCTGCTCGTCTTCTTCGGCATCTGTCCGGACTTTCTCAGTCAGGGGCACCTTTGAAAGCGTTACATTGCCCTTTTCTGTGCATGGTGTTGAGCCTGTCTCGTGGTCTAGTGTGATAGTCTTAAGGCTGCCTTCGAAGTCGATCCTCAAGCCTTTGAGAGTTACCGTCGTCGCGTCCGGGAACGCGTTTGATTTAATTGCAAGCTGTGCCTGACAAGTCTCGCCAGCCTTACCGTCTTCCGTCTTGAAGATGAAGGATGCAGATATGAAGGATGAGATGACTTTGTCGTTCATTGTTACCGTTGGCTTCGAGTCTAGTTTTAGACCCTCTAGAGATCTGGAGATGTCATAATGCCACTTGGGCCGCCGCGTGAACTCTGCCAGCAACGTTAGTCTTCAGCCAGTAGGAGGTGGACGGGCACGTCTTACTCCTATTCAGCAGCTCCCAGTCAATGGCAACTACAAGCTCTCCCTGTCCAGCATGGACCGCCGCAGCACGTAGCACCCAACTCAGGTCTTCTGTGATGTTCAACCAGCCCTCTGTTCTGAACGACATATCCTCCCAAATCGGCCGCAACAACGCCACTATGTCGTCCCACGCCTTCATATTGACCATTTCCTTGGCACATTCCAGCGACAGCTCGGCCGACAACCGGAGCTGTCGCCGCGCCTGGAATTGCGAGTTGGCCGCCATTAAGCAGTCTATGATGAGCTGAGAGTGGTTTACGCCCATTCCCTGAACAGGAACCTCTTCATGGGGGTCTGGGCACATGTACGTATCGTATTGGAAGGCCTTGCTGGCAAGGGCTGATGCCGGAGTGTTCTCTGGCGAGCGCCGGTCTTCTTCCGGAATAGACCGAGCGAGGGCCCGTCGGACAACCAGATGCTCAGCAGCGACACGGTACCAATATCCCGTGTGGTGCAGCATCTCCCAAGGCTGCAGTCGCTCGCCGGCGGCAACCTTCTCTGGCTGAAGGAACAGAGCTCGAGTCGACGGCGCCAGGCTGCGGATATCCACCCGCTCGATCAAGTTAGCCATGACGACGGCCCATCTTGATTCCCACGCGGCCCAGCCGTAATTGTTGGTGCCTCGGCCACGCCTGTCAACGAAATCTGCTATCCTTTCCCGGTGTATTTGCCACCTCCGCGCTGCAGCCGTAGTCTGCCCAGCCCAGAGCAAGCATCGCATGCAGCGTATCGCAATGATATCGGCCAGCATCCGCGCCTCGTTCCATCTCGGACTCCAGCTGGGGATGATGTCCATGACGTCTTGGCTCAGAAGTCCTTCGTAGGCCTGGTCGTATGAGCGTAGCGCAGCATCCATTTCCTGGCGATACTCAGCGAAGACAGCTGTCTTGTAATCATACCGCACATTCCAATCCTGCACCGTCAGTGTTTGTGATGTGTTTGTAGGAGGCACCGTGGGTTGTGGAGCGACACCCCGACTGCGCTTCTTCCTAGCATGACGACCGAGATCGCGGTAGTACTCTATGGCCTGAAGAAAGACGGCTGCCAGCATAGAATCTGCTGCATGCTCCAAGTCTTTGGATAAGTCGTGAGGTGACAAGTAGAAGAACGATTTGGTGTCCAGAGCAACACCTTTTCTGATGTTGTCAAGACGGTCCTGCATGAACTCTTGCATGGAAGAGGACATGGTACCATCACTTATGAGAACCACAACAAAGCGTGTTCTGTAGCCCGACCTGCTGAGAGCAGTTTTGGTGTTATTGATGTCGGTCTTGAGCTGGTTGTCGTGAAGTGTCGCTAGAGTGGGATCGGCCGTCAAGGTGTAGCATGACACATATACGCTAGGGACCATATCCTCATGTTTCTGAAGCCAATCGGTATTCATCAACCCATCGGGATATAGAGGCGACGCCGGACTCAGGGGTGAAAAGGGTGAGTGCAGGACGGCGGGCGTCGCGGGTGCCTCGAGGCCCTCTGGAAGCCTGGCGCGACGGGGAGGAAGGACAAGAGACTATGCAGGAGTTAGCCTTGACACGCACGACATATGTTGGTGGTGTAAGCCATACTCGACCAGTCACGGTGACCCGCAGCTTGTAGGGTTTCCCGCTGTCCCTCCCATTCCAAGGCTGTTTTCTTCCATCCTGGCGCACAACGTAGTCTTTCAGAGCTTCGGCATCTTTGCCTTCAATACTCGGCAGTTCTGAACGTAGGAGGATGGCCTGGTCTCGAAGCTCTGCGTTCAGAGGCAGGTCTCGTGTGGGAGTTGACGCCAAGCCTGCGAGAACGATGTGCGGGATGTTGTGATCCAGGCTTCCGACTGGATATCCGTCCATTTTCGAGAGGTTCTATGGTACACAGGGTAGGCGGCGGCCATGAAGATAGATAGCGATTCGGTTCGCGGGAGTCGGCCGTATCGCAAAGCTCTGGTATGCTAAGGGCCAACGACGTACTTGTAAAGCTGGGGTGACAGGTACGGATGGTGGTGCTCAAGGGAGCATGGTCGCCGGGACGAGGATATCAGATGTTTGGCGGCAGGAGACGACGCAGCAAAGAAAGACTGTGAATTGTCGCGAAGTGGGAGCTTCAAGGGTCTCCTCCGCGAGCGGTACAGAGTGCAGAGAGGTACATGTCACAGGTGCCGCAAACTCCCTTCCAGCGATCCCAGCCCACCACACTCCGCTTGCCTACCTACCTACCTAGGTAGGTATGTAGGTACCTGGTAAGCACCTACTGTACCGTGGTAGAGTACCTACCTGAGGTGGTCACTTCACGGAGGGTGGGTACATTTATACCACCTGGCCAGCACTTACCGCCACCCTCCAGCTGGCAACAGGGCATCTCGGCGTTGGGTAGACTGAAGTGGATACGATGTGCTGAAATAACGACACGTGATTGGCCGTAGATGCAGATGCGGTCATGGGCCCCACCGCCAAAGAGCGGAAGCGCGAGCGCACTCGGCAGCGAGCCATGCCAAAGGTGGCCCTGGAGAATCGGAGAAGTGAATTGTGCAGTGCAGTGAACCTTTGGAGCCAGGAAACCGAAAGACAGCCTTGCCGCCCGCGTGGTGCCTCTCACTCCCGCCTCGTCACAGAGACTGCGCGCAGAAATTGAGGGCTACCCATCCTACACCTCTTCCCACACCACACCAACCTGCTTCTTCGATCTCGTAAATGACTCCCTTTCGATTTCATCTTGCCGCCAATCCTACCCTGACCTTAATTCGCTCAACCTTTATTTGTTTCTTTGCTCGAAAACGCCTGTTGACCATACCCTCCCCCTCGCTGTCGCCCGCGTCGTCCTCCTTCCTCTTCATTGACCGACCGACCGACCTCCGTGATCGCTCCGGCACGACGCCAGGAGCAACAGGCCATACGGCGCAATGGCTACACAACAGGTTCTTTTTGCCGAAACGGTAGCCGCTATGAAAAAGGCCCTCAAGCGGAAAACCTATGGTAGGCTCCCGTCTGAACACCCTCTCGGCCTCGACTTCGCCGTCGCCCTTGCCTGTGCCGTTCTGACAAGCAGCTTCGCAGAATCCGACTCGGACGACGAAATCGACCACTACGGAAACCGCGGCCACAAGCTTAAAAAGCGTGCCCTCTTCTCCCACCAGGGTCAACTCGCACCGCCCTCCGGTCCTGAAGTCTACAATGAAGTGCGTCGCCCGCCCCTGCTCACTCGCTCGCTGTCCAACTGGTCTTCGATTAAGACTGTCTTGACTGACGACTGCAGGTAATCGACTATGCTGGACAGCAGCGCACCATAATCAGCCGCAACCCGCCAATTGTGGACGACGAGGGATACGAGATTGACAGTGACGACGACGAGGAGCGCATCCAGGAGGCCGTCTCCGCTGCCACCGAGCTCGATCCCTATGCCAACATTCGAATTGAGCGTTAGTCCCCTTTGCTCGATCCCGTAGCGGCATAGCTGACCCCGTTCTTCCAGAGATCCTAGCTCCATTGACTGCCTCGACCGACCTCCCAAGCCATCCTACCCTCTCCAAGCCGTTTACCGCCAAGACATTAGACGAGATCGCTCAGCAAAGCTGTGAAGTCAGACGCAAAGAGAATGCATCTCTGTGGAGAGTAAGGCACCTCTTCACAAGGCTATGTGGCGACTACACATGGGTGCCATGCGGCATGATGGTTGGGCCTGACGACGCCGATCTCTACTCGGCTGACTACGTGGAGCGCGGCTACGCGCGCAAAACAAAAGCTCCCGCCTCGAGCGAGACCGAAGACGCTACTTCCGGAACAGTGAACGGTGACGCAAAACCGGGGCGAGCGCCAAACGGCACGAACGGAGAGTCTTCGGGCGACAAACAGAGCAGTGACGAGGACGTGACCATGGCTGATGCAGGCTCAGACAAGGGGGGGCTCGGGAAACAAGCGTCTGAGAAGTCAGCCAAGGTGGACACAGCTATCGGAGGCGAGGCGTCTCGGCCAATCAACGGCGAAGTATCAAAGACGGGCACAGTCCAGAGAGTGAGAGCCGACGAGAGCATTGCCGACAAGAAGCAGAAGCAAAAGGCTGTCGATGTTGAAATGCACGAAGGCAACGCGGCGCTTCCATCGCAGCCCGGGACGAACACGTCAGACAGCAACGGAACGCACGCGCCATCAATAGCATCGGAAGAGGTGGACGAGACCTTTGTACACCCGTTCTTCCGACCGCCGCCCAACGCTCGTCCAGACCGAGATTTGGGTTTGCCCGAGGCCGAGGCCGAGGATATCCGCCGGCTGCTGGCATTGTACGTACAGAAGCAGGAGGAGGTCTGCCGCGGTGCCATGAAGCTCCACGAAGGCCTCCTCAAGGCCAACCGGCTGCGCAAGACGGTGCTTCACTGGTCCAAGGCGGAGGCGCACAGCGGAGCGAACAGGGACATGTCGGACGGCGAGGACTGGTACGACAAGGAGGAGTGGGGTCTGACCGAGGATCTGAAGAAGGGCCAGGACGACGAGGAGGAAGACACGGGCACCGTGGCCAAGAAGACTAGGAATCGCAGGTGACGCGGTGCCTGGGCGTTGTTGTTGGCTTTCCCAGCTCCGAGCGAACGGTTCTTTGTTCCAGGTGTTTTGAGGATGCGGTTGATACCCCCATTTGCGAATTGTTTTGTCCAGGCGTCGCGGCGATTGCTATTTCACCCATTTAGAAAGAATGAAACGACGGATATTTCGATGGTTGTTGACAGGCCATTTTTTGCTCTTCCTCTTTCCCTATCCTTCTCCTTCTTTTCCTTTCCACCTACGTTTATTCTCCTGTTCTTGTACGGATGTGTACGGCACCGCTGGAGAGAAGGCGTTTCCCGTCGAAGAAGGCGGCTGTGCGACAGTACCACAAGCGGGGCTTGACTTGTTCTTTGGGGCTCTTTGGTGCCAAGCAATTGATAATTGATCGCATAGCGGTGGCGACATGGAAGGTATTTCTTTACCCCAGCCCCCCGAAGGTTGGTTGCCGAAACCCCATGAGGAAAAGCAGTCAGTCAGGTGCACCATGCGTTAAATGACGAAAGCGCTATGGCCAAGTGGCCCCCCCCCCCCCCCCCCACCAACATAAATACCTGGGTGGAGCAAGCTTCTGTCACAAGCAAGAGACCGCTCCCACCTCTTCTTCCTCCGTCTTGTCTGGCTGTTCTCAACGCTTCTTCTTCGAAAACGAGCGCAAAAGAGGAACGAAACCCCGGTATTTTCCCAGTTCATTTTCACAACACAAGTCACTCCGAATTGATACCAAACTCAAACACAACATGGCGCCAGTCGAATTCGAAAGCAAGGCCCTGGTCGATTTCAACCAGAAGAGCTTGTTCAGTACGTCATGTCGTCTTCGCAGAGCTTGGGCCTTCTCACTGACCTGCTGCACATAGTTTCTGCCGCCGCAATTGCATTCAACCCGTTGTTCTGGAAGTGAGTTACCCTTCCCCAATGTTCCTCAGTCAAGTCGTGTGCTGACAGCTGCGTAGCATCGTCGCGAGACAAGGTTCGTCCACTGCTGCTGTTGTGCTCGATAGTGCTACCCATCTAACCCAGCTTCCCTCCAGAGTACAAGAACAAAGTCCTCACCAAGCTTTTTGGCGGACGCTCGCAGGCTGCTTGCTACGGCCTGGCGGTTACCATCTTCTCCCTCGGCATCTTCCGTGACCTACTTTACGAACGGGCTCTTCGCTTCCAACCCTCGCACCCTCTGCTCTCGTCCGATGCGGTGACCTATGTGGGATATGCCCTTGTGGCCTGTGGCAACGTTCTCGTTCTCTCCTCGACATGGCAGCTGGGCATTACCGGCACGTTCCTCGGTGACTATTTCGGCATTCTCATGGACAGCATTGTGACTGGCTTCCCCTTCAACATCACCAATGCCCCGATGTACAATGGTTCCACAATGAGCTTCCTCGGCGCCGCCCTCATCTACGGCAAGCCCGCCGGCATTCTGCTGACCGCCTGGGTCTTCATTGTCTACCAGATTGCTCTGAGTTACGAGAACCCTTTCACTGCTGGCATCTACGCCAAGAGAGACCGTGAGCGTGCCGCTGGCAAGGACACCAAGAAGGTCAGGTAAACGTGCCAAGAGGCCCAGCTTCAACAGCACTATGATTCTCCACATCCCGTCCGGATCGGGGCCGCAGCGCAAGACCGGACGTCAGGGGGTGTACGGAGCCATGCAGGCACGGTCCCGCCGGGGGTGGGGGAAGAGACGAGATGAGGTCCTCCGGCGAAAGCCGTTCAAGTCAGCCCGGTGAGCTGGCCCGCCACATGCATGCACCCATTTACCGGAGAAAAAGAGAAAGAACGGCCGACCGGCAGAGTTCAGCCCAAACCGGCCCGCCAAGAAATAAAGATCAGCCTTCAACAGAGTACGGCTGCCCGGAATGCCTTGGTGATCAAAGACCGAGGAACCTTCACTTCTAGTCAGACCAACCAGAACATGAGAATTTACATAGCACAATTGGCGCCTCCCTTACGCCACACTTAACGCGATTATCCTTCTGAGCCCATTGCCTATATATGAATTGGCAAGCCATGCCGTAATCCTTGACTTTTTCTTTTCACGCCCATCCCACGCTGGTTCTTCTTGGCATGCGCCCTTCTGCGTAGGGCTATTCCAAAGACAGACAAAAGGTCTCAAGACTTGGTCCAGAAGCATTCTTTCGAGACGCAAACCGGGACTGGTGGCGGGAGAACTTCTTGGAGAGAGACCTTCGTTTAGTCCCCCGACCAGGTGCCAGCCAGGCAGGACCCTTGAGTGCGTGGCTCGTTTCGAGGACCTTGTAACAAATTTCCCTACTTTGCCATTCCCAGGTGCCCACCGGCTTGGCCAGCTCTCAGCGGCGCGCCCATGACGAATCGCTGTCTTGCATGAGAGAAGCTGTGCGCTCTCGCAGTGCCGCATTCGGCGAGCGCTGCCATTACGTGGGGTCCGGCCTCGTTTGGAAGACGCTTTCGGCTTCCGCCTTGATATATCAAAACTCGCGGTTTCCTGTTCTCTTCCTAGGAGGCCTTTATGTTCCTCCGCTCCCTTTCCCCTTTCCTTTGATGCCGTCGCAAAGAACAAAACACTCTCGCTCATAAGCGCCCTCATGGTGGGCTGATCATATCTTTTCTGTCCATCTGTTGCTTCCATCGACTCTAATCACCTTTCACGGGGAATGCAGCCTCGCGAACCTGCACAACGCCCTTCGCTGTTACCAGGGATACCATGAAGCCGACCTGGCTGGTCGAGCCCCAGAAAGGGGAGGACGCCCACGGCCGCCGGAGCCCCAACCTCTTCACAGCGAACTACACCATCAACCAGACGCTGCATGGGCGGTCGCACGCAAGGGCCAGACGGTTGAGCATAGATGTGCCGCCCGACTACATAGTCCTCGAGACGCTCGTCTCGTCCCCGGGAACGTCGGAGAGCACCGTCGATTCCTTGCAAACGCCCAAGAGACTGGAAACGATAGACGACCCTGGACCACTGTCTCTTTTGCCGGGACCGACATCTCCTTATCCCGTTGACGGGCATCGCAAGCAGCGGCCCAAGTGGGCAACTCGACAATGGGACCACCTCGTCACTTTTGCAAAATTCCTCGGGCCCGGGTTCATGATCGCCGTTGCGTATAGTAAGTCGACGAGAGCAGACGCGAATGAGCCGTACAGGGACTAAACCGCCTCCGCAGTTGACCCCGGGAACTACGCCACCGACATCGCCGCCGGCGCATCATATCATTTCGACCTCCTGTTCATCGTCCTGCTGAGCAACGTTGTTGCAATTTTCCTTCAGAGCCTTGCCATCAAGCTCGGTACGATCACGGGCCTCGACCTGGCCACCGCATGCCGCGTGTTCCTCCCTCGGTGGGTCAACTTCATCATCTACGCCCTCGCCGAGGTCGCCATCATCGCGACCGACATGGCCGTCGTCATCGGCACCGCGACGGCCCTGCACCTGCTGATACCGAGGCTGCCGTTAGTCGCATGCGTCGTCCTGACGATCCTCGACGTTGTCTTCATCGTGGTTTTTTACCGACCAGACGGCTCGATGCGGGAGCTGAGGATGTTCGAGATCGGCGTCTGCATCCTGGTGCTCGGTGTCGTCGTCTGTTTCTGCATTCAGCTTTCTCTGATTGAGAATACAACAATCAGCCAGGTATTCCGGGGCTATCTCCCGTCCAGCTCCATCATCGAGACTCAGGGGTAAGCAGCAACAGCCCGGCACCCTCCTCCCCCTCTCCCGAAGAGCATTGTCCCTGCTGATACACCCAACTACATAGCCTGTACCAGTCCTGCGGCATCCTGGGGGCGACAGTCATGCCGCACAGCATCCACCTCGGTTCCGGCGTTGTGCAGTCCCGCCTCAAGGACTACGACACTAAGCAGGGCAACCTCCAGGAAATGCCCCGGACCGATACGATGATGACAGACAACAGCTACCGCAAGGTGTTTTACTTCCCCTCTATGGCGGCCATCCGACACTGCATGAAGTTTTCCATCGCCGAGATCGTCTTCTCCCTCTTCGTCTTCGCCCTCTTCGTCAACTCGGCCATCCTCATTGTCGCTGGTGCCGCGATGTACCAGGATGAGACGTCTTTTGCATCGGACATCTTCGGCATGCACGACCTCCTGTCTAACAGCATCTCGTCCGCCGCCGGCATCATCTTCGCCTTCGCCCTACTGCTGTCCGGTGTCTCGGCGGGGCTGGTCTGCACCATCGCGGGCCAGCTCGTCAGCGAGGGCGCGCTCAATTGGCGCATGCGGCCGTGGTTCCGCCGCCTGGCCACGCGCATCATCAGCATCACGCCCACCGTCGTCATCGTCGCCATCGCGGGCCGGAGCGGGCTCAGCAACGCGCTGACGGGGACGCAGGTCGTTCTCAGCACCGTGCTGCCCGTCATCACGGCGCCCCTCATCTACTTCACCTCGCGCGACAAGTACATGACAGTCGTCCCCGGCGCCGCGAGCTACGGGTGCGACACGGGCGTCGTGCCGGCGAGGCGGTTCAGCGCCGTGGGCGTCAAGATGACCAACTCGTGGTGGGTGACGGCGCTGGCCGTGCTGATCTGGTTGATGATCACGGTCATGGTGGTTGCGAACCTGGTCTTGTTGGTGAAAGCAGCGTGACGTAGTCCGGGCTGCGGCCAATGGGACGTGTGAAAGAGGGAGATGGGCGGGGGTGAAGGAATGCTCCACGACTTGACGATTTGACGAACTTCCTTTGCACTAAGCGCCACGGTGCGTGTTTTCTCATTCCTTTCTGGTTGCCTTGCTTTGTTGTAGGAAAGCAGTGTACGTTACATACCTATGAAAGAGGGGTAAATGGAGTTTTGCGGATACGAGACCAAGTTCATGTTACGTCGATACCATCAAACCAAGTCCAACTCTTCAAAGGTTCAGGGGCTGGAAAAGCCGCTGTTCGAAACCGTCTTCCCTGCAAGCTGTATGTTTATATTATCAGGAAACGTGCCTTTGGCAGTCGATTGTACAACCTCCACCCAAGTGCGCGTTGTATGCATATTTCTCAAGTATAATGCGCTTGCTTCATTTCAGTATAAGATGCTGATCCGGCTATCCTGCCCAAACGCTCACCATGCCCAAACATACGGGCGGATATCTGCGCTCAAACAGCATCTCGGTTTTCCAATTGTAGAAAGGTGACGGAAGTCAAGCGGTTATATAGACGTCAAACGCTAAAATGGAGAAAGCCCTTCACTTGTTACATGTTTTGCGCCACTAATGAGCGCACGCAAACTTGTCCCATGCATTAACCCCCCTTTGAACGCCGAGCTCCATGTAGCAAACAAACCTCATTTTTTCGCCCTCCGCTTCCCCTTCCTCTCGGGTACACTAACGCTCCCCTCCGCAACCTCCCCGGCCTCGACCTTCCCCTCGCTCTCCAGCTCCTTGAGCTTCTCCTGCCCCGAGATGAACATGCTCAAGTCGCGGTTCATCTCCTCTAGCTCCGCGATCTGCGCCTTGTGCTCCTCGTCCTTCTTCCGGAGCGCCTCGACTTCGGCGTTGTTGTGCTCCACGCGCTTCATAAGCCCTTGCGTGACCTGCTTCTCTTCTTGCAGGGCCTTCCCCATGTTGCGGGCAAGCTCCTGGGCCTTGGTGGCCTTGTTGCGGTCCCGCTCCGCGTCGCGCTCGAGCTGGGGGATGACCTGCGTCCGAAGGCGGGCAAGCTCCGCCTTGAGGGTCGCGTTCTCTTCCAAAGCTGTAGCCGCCTGCGTCGAGGCGGACTCGGCCATCGCCGCGGCTTTGGAGGCTTTGTCTGCTACTTTGCTGAGCATCTCCTCAAAGTATACCCGCTGTGATTCGAGTTGACTCGTCAGGAGATGTGTGTACTCCAAACCGATGTTATCCAGCTTCGCTCGCGGTACGGTATTCTCGTAGCCACCCTCAGGGTTGTGGTGATGCCCGTTGCTCCCTGGAAGCTCGACGACCTTGCCATCTCCCTTGTCGCGAATCAAACGGTGGACCCAGGTATCGCCAGCGTAGTCCCACACATGCTGCGTCTCTAGCTCCAAGGCAAAGCTATGTGCCGTCTCCTTCCAGTGGTCTTTGGCGTGGCCGCCCTTATACCGGCCGCATCCCACGTTGCCGCAAATGAGGCAGATCCACAGGTCATCCGTGGAATCGCAGACACTGCAGAGGTTCGATACTGAGGATCCGAACGGCTGAGTATACGGGTTCGAAGGGTCGTAGGCCGTCTCCGGATTTGTGTGTCGGCAGACCGGGCATCCTGAGCCCTTCCAGTTTTGTAGGCAAGTACAGTGGAACACGTGCTGGCAGGGAATAGTCATCAACCCGGTTGTGTCGTCCATGCGTTCGAGGCACACCGGACAGGTCGGCAGTTCGACAAGACTTGGTGTTGGCGGGGGGAAGGGCTTCAAGCTGCTCGAAGCAGCGACCGAGGATGAATTTGTAAAGGGATCGTGGTTGAGGTCGGGAAATGTGCGGTTTTCCCTCGTAGGCGTCTCGAATGTGATCGATCTGACAAAGACGACGTGGCAAACTTGCGCCTGCGAGAGGTTTGTCAGTGGTTTTTACCAGTCACCAGTCGCTGGGACTTCTCACCTCCATGCTGTTGAACACCTTTCCGTCAAACTCCTTCTGCCACTCGCGCGCCCTCTTGTTGTTCCTGAACTTCAGTAGCACAAGGTACCGGTTCATCCTGGCCGTCATGACCATTCTGTAATGACTGATGTCGTCCCTCCATTTCTCGCCAACATATCCAAGGAAGTCGCCCGGACTGAGGTAACTGGGAACCGCGGGTATGCACAGAGTTGTGCAGTCCTCCACCTCTACGCTCACGTCTTCTGAAGGCGGCAGCCCCAGTCCAGGCGTGTCCTCCTCTTCGCGATAGAAATGCACTACTCCCCAACCGACCTCTGTGTTTTTCGTCTCCAGCGGAACGTACTTCGCCTTAGTAGACTTTCCTGTGCCGCCAAACGTCGGTCCGACACCCAAGTCTGCTGCAGAGCTCGTTGCCTCGGTCGCCATCTGATTTCTATGCGTGTCGCTTCCCAGGTCGACGTCAATACTCTCAATGCTCACTTGTCCGAAACGCCAGTCTCTGACGGCCGTCTCTGGTCGTAGCGCAGCCGATGAAGGCGGAGGAGGAAAGCTCTGCGTGCGCGCCCTCCACTGCCTCTCTGATATTCTCTCGATGTTGCTGCCACCGTCCTCCTTAACCGGCGCTCTTGAAGGGCCGCAGTCGATTAGGTTGGGACTCGAACTCTCGGTCGGCGCTCGCAGTGTACTCGATCGGTAGGTATCGGCGGGGTAAGGAAATTCGAATGACTGCAGTGGCGAAGGCTGCGGTCGGTATGAAGGGTTCGCCTTTCTGGATTTCTTCTTTGAATGTACGGGAAGTTCGGCAAAGATGTCGGCACCTTTCGAGGGAAGCCAAAGATCCTTGTCAAACACCGCTGCTGCCTGGGCTTTCCCTTTTGTTTTCGTCGCGTCGACTGTCGCAGGGCTGGAGGTGGGATAGAGCTCAAACTTCAAGTGGTAGAAGAAGGACCGCATAGCCTCTCAGCTTTACCAGCTGCTCGCTCCTGGGCGATGCTGCTGCCGTTCCAATCCTTGGCCAACTTGGGGATGATTGAGAGAGAAGTTTCAGGATAAAAGCGAGCCACTAAGGGGGCAAAAGCACGTGTACCTCCAAGCGTTTGCAAAGATTCCGTAAGCTTCTCATGTCGCGGCGCAACACGGAGACAAGCCAAGTATGTGTATTCTGGCGAACATTTATTTGGGTGCAGGGTTCTAGCAGCTGTTGTGGGAGTATTTCACTGCGGGCTGCCCCGCTATCGCATAAACGGGTCCACTTATGTACGTCACTGATAAGAGACCGATGCAGCCCAACTGTAAACACGACATCACGAACAGGAATAGTCTCACGAGGGAAATAAGTTTTAGACTTCAAATAGAGTCCAGTTATTGAAGCGCTTTCATGAGCGCAAAGTTCCTAGCCAATGCTTAGGTGTGCGTAAGAATTTCATCCATGCCATATCCCTTAATCATAACCCGTGAACGCCGTGCCCTGAAGTAGGCAGCTTCTATATGTACCGAAGCCATCGCTTACTGACCGCCACGCAGACGGAGGACGAGGTGAAGCGTTGACTCCTTCTGGATGTTGTAATCGCTCAGGGTGCGACCGTCCTCCAATTGCTTTCCAGCAAAAATGAGACGCTGCTGATCAGGGGGGATGCCCTCCTTGTCTTGGATCTTCGACTTAACATTGTCAATCGTGTCCGAAGACTCAACCTCCAACGTAATTGTCTTTCCAGTCAACGTCTTGACGAAGATTTGCATACCTCCACGCAGACGAAGGACAAGGTGAAGAGTTGACTCCTTCTGAATGTTGTAGTCAGACAAAGTGCGACCATCTTCCAGCTGCTTTCCGGCGAAAATCAAACGCTGCTGGTCGGGAGGAATGCCCTCCTTGTCCTGAATCTTGGACTTCACGTTGTCGATCGTGTCCGATGATTCGACCTCCAGCGTGATTGTCTTTCCAGTCAATGTCTTGACGAAGATCTGCATACCACCACGGAGACGGAGCACCAAGTGAAGGGTGGATTCCTTTTGGATGTTGTAGTCCGAGAGAGTGCGGCCATCCTCAAGCTGCTTGCCAGCAAAGATCAAGCGTTGCTGATCAGGAGGGATGCCTTCCTTGTCCTGAATCTTAGACTTGACATTGTCGATGGTATCAGAGGACTCAACCTCGAGAGTGATGGTCTTGCCAGTAAGGGTCTTGACGACTGTTTGGAGTCAGCAATAGCTCAAAGGAGCAGGGTGGCAGCTCTACTTACAAATCTGCATACCACCACGGAGACGGAGCACCAAGTGAAGGGTGGACTCCTTCTGAATATTGTAGTCGGAGAGGGTGCGACCGTCCTCAAGCTGCTTGCCAGCGAAGATAAGACGCTGCTGGTCGGGAGGGATACCCTCCTTGTCCTGAATCTTGGACTTCACGTTGTCGATAGTATCAGAGGACTCGACCTCCAGAGTGATGGTCTTGCCGGTGACTGTTGCAAAAAGGTTACTAATTGATAGATGAGAGAGGGTCTGATGTGTGAGGTGACTTACGAGTCTTAACGAAGATCTGCATGATGGCGGCTTCGTGGGGGTCTGTGTGATTTGAAGTGATGTAACGTTCGTAAATCAAATGCTCGTGATCGAGGGATTCGCTGATGGATTTCGCGAAGCGAGAGCGGGTTGTAGTGATTGGAGTGGAAGAAGTGCCAGAGGATTGGGAGGAAGAGGTGAAGTTTAAATACCAAGGATGAAGGTTGGCCTGGGTCGGTCTGTTGGAGGGAAGGAGCGGGTTGAGTGGTGACTGACCGCGGAAGGCAGGCGAAAGGGAAGGGGAGAAGGCCGCTTGATTGGAGGTGCGAGGACGAAAAAGTGGAGAGGATTATGCAGTGAGTGCCTTGTCTGGGGGAATGGCGAATGATTCATCAGCAACTGCGCAAGAGCGTTAAGGTAGTAGGCAGGAGCAAGCCGGAACCCTCCAGAACCAAGTGGGGGTTTCGGAGGGCAAGTAGAGATACCTGCCACCAACAGAATGACTGCCGAAACGACTACACGAGTAAGTATCAGTACTCTTTATCTTGGCTATCGGACTACCTCCTTTGGCCGGCGAACCTGGGAGGCTGGAACTCTGACTGCTGTGTCGGATGTCTCAGTTGCACTGGGACGGTTGGCCACTCGCCGCCGCCACGCTTTCTTTGATCAGATGGTCTTGTTCATGCCGCCGCTGCAACCCTCCTTAGTCCTACGGAACTGACTGACACAATGTGGCTTTGAGAGAGAGAGAGAGAGAGAGAGAGAGAGAGAGAGAGAGAGCAAAGACTTGCGTTTCCTTTGCTTGTCATGCGAGATGAGAAGTTCCTCGAGGAAAAAAGAAACGATAATCACGATACCTAGCTTGCTGTTTCCCCAGAAAGCCTTGGGGGCGGGCGCGTTATCGGTGAGGAACTGATGGGTCGATACAGCCCCTCTTCCCGGGCATCAACCAGCGACCCTTGCAGTTGCTCCGCCTCTTGCCCCCGTTTTCTCCCTAGACGTAAACATTAGACAGCCCGTCGTCATCGTCCACGACAGGTCTTGGGGCTGAAGCACTCGCCGAGAGCATCAGCCTGGAATGTTCATCTTGCCCCGCAGCGTCCGTGTTCGATAATGGGAAAGAATGAATTCTCCATGACTGGAAAAGGCTGGCTTCATTTGGCACCTCACTGGAATCGCCGTGTCTCATTGCCTTGCAGACAAAGTCAGACGCCAGCCGAGCTTTGTGCCCCCAAGGTCAAAGACATCCGACCCGACCGTGGACTGTCACTCACAAACATACGCCCCACCCACTAGCCTGATGCGAGCCGGTCCAGGCGCCATAAACAATTTACTGGCTGAGCCAAAAGGGAAAAAAAAAAAAAAAAAGTTGTGTCACACTGGTCGCTCTCACATTCCCGAAATCGCCACCTTTGGCGTCCTAGTCAATCCTCGCCTCGTCCGAAGATTCGCTTGCCTACCCATGCAAAAGCTTTTATCAACTTCAGAAGAACACGTTGTATCAGTTTACTCACATTCGGAACCCGTCCAGTCAGTCAGTCCTCAATCGATACCAGTAAAACGCTCAAGGGCGGAGAAAGAGAGATACAACAGGCCAGACCGGGATTAGACCACAACCCGACGTCATCCCCACCCCCAGAACACCCAACCTCTTCGTCCCTTGAACCATCGCCCGAACGAGAACAAACACCATAACAACCCTTTCGGCCTTCCCTAACGATGGTCGGGAACGGTCAACTGAGGGTTGCATGCGACTGAACACGCCTCAAGAAAATGCGAGTGTAGACGAACCATCGCCGAGCAACCTCCATCCCTTTCTCACAAACTTTTCCTCACCACCCATCCCGACGCTTACGTTCTACCGAGGAATGGTCGATGGCGACATTGATGTTCTCCAGCTCGGGCCTCATCGTGAAATCTGTCCCGCGTTTTCCGAGTGCACCGGCATTGGCCACGCCCGACAACAGTAGGTTGCATGTAAGCCCGAGTCCCCTGTCAACGTGGCAGCCCGTTTCTGCACCAGAATGCAAACACCACAATAGCGTACAGCCACTGCATCCCTCCTCCAGTCTCCCCTGCTCTCATTGGATTGGCCTCGACGATATCAAAGCTCACTCGCTCGCTACCCTGCTTTTCACTTGGTTAGAACATGGCCTCGCTATCAAGGTAAACCGAGGAACGCCGCAGAGGTCCATCCCCTTATCAGCAATGCTACCCTCCCCTACGGCCTTCGCGCTTGCCCTGCAATTAGTCGGCTACGATGGTCGCCATCTTATCTTTCAAATGGTGTGTACCGTCTTCAATCAATGCATTGCCTTGTTTCAATCAACGAGTTCAGGAGTGCAAAAAGAATTGAAGGGCATGAAACAAACAATCCGATATATCAATTCCTGGCCTAACTACAACAAGTAATGTTGATAAAGGCCAATGTGCCCTTTCCAAGTGGCTGGAGGTTTTTTCTTTTTTCCTCCAAGGGGCCTTCCCTTTCGCCCAATTCCAATGCATATCGTAATCGTCTATGCTTGCTATGCTGTCGTTTGCCTGTCGTGCCGGCATGATCGTCTCCATGAACGTCTCTGGCGCATGTCGCGTCTCTCTTGGCCGCTGCGCAGCCCTTCGCACCTGCGCGCGACTCCAGACCACCACCCCCGAAGTTTCGAGTCATACATTCGTAATTTGAATCATGATAAAAGGTCGTAACACATCGCGATGAATCGTCGTGGTGGGGAGGTGACCAGCCGAAAAGAAGTGAACTGAGGTGTGTGGGGAGGGGTACTTTGTGTGTGGTGTCTCGTTTCAACGCCGTCGCTGTGACTCAAATAACAAAAGAAATGAGAAGAAATTGCCCACCCGAGGCATTTCCAAAGAAATCATAATCTCGAGAAATATATGGCAGCATTAGTAGCACAGTAAGAAGGCTTTTAGTTGGCACGAATGACGAGCTTCGACAGGAACTTGTTGGACAAGCAGTCAAAGTCGTTGCGGTCGAAGCTGGCATCAGGGCGAGTGCGCAGGTATGCCTCTAATCAAATCATTAGCAACTTGTAAAATATCGCCAGGTGATTGGCGCGTCACTTACCGTGCTTGATGACATGCTGACGAACTTCGGTCATGGCCTCGCAGACGGCCACGTTGTTGTTGAGGAGGTGACCGTGCTTGGCGGTGTCCCAGTCC
Organism: Colletotrichum sublineola; assembly: GCA_020631755.1. Classification (NCBI taxonomy): domain Eukaryota; kingdom Fungi; phylum Ascomycota; class Sordariomycetes; order Glomerellales; family Glomerellaceae; genus Colletotrichum; species Colletotrichum sublineola. The sequence continues at coordinate 102,048 of JAHSQG010000001.1, forward strand.
ATAAAGGCTGGGAGCTTCTGCGAGATGGCGTGGAAGAGGCCAACAATGACACCGACGGGAGTGGTCTCCATGTCGTTGCAAAACTTGTTGACGGCAGCCGGGTCGGGGACGCGGTAGTGGCAGTCGAACTGCATCTCCTCCCAGACGGCAAGAAGAATGGATGCCAACATGAAAATGGTGGGCCAGTTCTTGAGGCGCTCTCCACTATACACGCTCGAGTACAGAGCAGACAATTCCTCTAGAATCTCCTTCTGCAGCTCGCGCCACATGTCGGCCATGGCGCACTTGATCTGGAAGTTGATCATGACAGGGGCGACAGTCTTGCCGTAGAACTTGGAGTCCTCATCGTCAATCTGGCCATCAAGGGGAATTTCCTCGCCTTGGCTCTCGACCATGGTGATGTGCAGGGTGAGGTTGTAGGCAAGTACCAGCTTGAGGGCCTTACGGATAACGGGCATACGCTCCTTGACGTAGTAGCGATGAGCCGTCTTGAGGATTTCTGTGATGAAGGGAGTGCCCTCGAAGTGGTCCTCAATGAAGTCCTCGAAGCCGCCATCGATGTGCTTGTCAAGGTAGTCGGACAGAGCCTCAACGGAAACACCCTTGGCACCGACATCGAGTCTCTCAGTGCGGAGCTCGAAGTCGATGGGCTCCTGGTCAGTCAGGCAAGACTCAACCCAGTCAACCTGGAAGCAGCTCTCGTCGGCGACGTAAACCTCGCGGACATAGACGGGAAGGGCAAAGCCGTAGCCGTGAGTGATCCACATGATCGTCTCGTTCTGGGCGAAACCCTTAACGTTGTAGACCGAGACACCGCGACCGAGGTGGCGCTCGTAGTCGGCCTTCCAGTCCTTCATGAAGTAGCCGATGTCCTTGATGTCAATGCGGGTGCAAGGAACCTGCCACAGCCTAGCGTGAGATGGTTGGCAACCAGCACACGGCTCGCCTTTGTCGCACGTCTTCTTCAGGAACTTACAACGCAGGCAGGCACGGAGCTTTCTGATCTCACTCGCCTGCTTACGCTGTTCGGGAAGAAGGGGGCCTTTTCTGCGACCAACCTTCTTCACCTCCGTACCGTCCTTTTTGCCGGTTGAAGTGCGGCGGATAACAGCCTTGGTAGCCTTGCCTGTAACGGGGCTCCGCTTCTGACCCGAATTTCTCCGAGCGGTCGTGAGGATGGGGGGAGACGTGGCACCGGAGCCGCTGGCGGGCGTGGGCCGGGGCGGCGTGGTCGAGCTCTTGATCGCCATAGGAGGGACGGCCGCTGCAGGGCTGACTGTATCGTGGTTGTGAGCATGGGTATGAGCATGAGCATGAGCATGAGCGTGGCTGTGGGCATGAGCGTGGTTGTGGTTGTCTCCGAAGCAGTTGCGGTGCGACCCTGCATCAACATACCCATCGGACTCTGGTGAGAAGGGCGAGATGGGGAATGGGGCGATCTCCTCGTAGCTGCCAAGTTCAAATGAGTTGGCACCGTCCGACGAGTCCGAGTTGGTTCTTAGGTGCAGCGTCTGGCCCGGGTTGAAGATGGCGGCGTTGGGCTGGGCCTGCTGGAAATGGTCGAATCCGGCTCCGGAACCCTGCTCAACAACCATTGACCATCCCTCACCGTTGCTGGAGCTGGGTAGAGACAGGACCTCGAGGAAAGTGCCCGTGGGCGAGTTGCTGCCGATGCTATGTGAGAGCCCCTCGATCTGGAGAGCCGAGGCAGCAGCCTGAATGTCGTGCCAACTCTCCATGCCCATGTTCCAGTTCATGGCGGGAACACTCTCATCCATGGGGGGCATGGTGTTGAAGGCAGATGCGAGTTGAAAGTTTGCCGCCTGCAGGGCTTGCGTCGTCGCCGGAAGGAAGTCGATAGGATTTGTCTGGAAGCCAGGGGCATAGGGGTTGTATGTGACGGGCATGTAGGCGTCTGATACGAACTGGGAGTAGTCGGGCAATCCATGAGGCGTCTGTTGTTGCTGGTGCTGGTGCTGTTGAAGGGCCCAGTCGGTCAACGAGTTGACGGGTTGCTGATACGGCGAGTGGTGAGAGTGTTGGGACAGAGGTGATGAGCTATGCGAGGGCGAATGGGCTTGCTGGTCCTCGGGAGGACTCGAGGCTGCGACATTGGAGGTCATATCCAGAGGGATGGGCCAAATCCTCTGAGCGGGCATGTTTGTGACGCTCTGGGGGCTATTCTGGGACGAGGGGATTTGCGAGGCGTAGGAAAACCGGTCCCGCTGGTCGAAGGAGGAGAGGTCCAAGAGGCCGTCGCCTCCACTCGAATCAAAGTTGACGTTCATATTGGGTGAGATCAGTCGTGGGAAAAGGTCCAACAAGGGAATAGGTGTAAGTCGAGGGACGGGAGTTGGTGCGCAGATATGGTCTTTTTCCCCAAGACACCGCTCTTTCGTCGGGGCGTCGAGGATGTGGATGAGGGTAGAAAGAGTGCCTTTCTTCGCTGACGACCAAGATTTTGGGGGACGGCAAAGGTGGGTTGAGAGGGATTTGGGTGGTAAGAGAGGCAAGAGGACTTGGTCGGGGGACCCAGAAACGGGCATGCGTGGGTGAAGAGGAACGACGACGAGCCCGCGAAAGAAGCGGTGAGAGGTGCAGTTGAACGTCCAGCCCCGGCCGGGAGCCAGAGCCAATGAACGGGGCCGATTGTCCTTCTGCAGCTGCACGAGTGTGAAGCGGAGACGACCGGGGGTGGCTGCTCTAGTTGCGCCAGTAAACTAGAAGGAGGGTTGGCGGATGGGGGGGAGGGGACACTGCTAAGGGTTGGAGGGAAGGGGTGGGGGGAGGGGGCGGCTGCTCACGAGGACCACTTTGTAACCCGAGCTCGTCCAATCAACCAGCCGACTCCGTGTGGGTGAGACAGTGTTATAAATCACTGGACACTGTATTTTGCAGGCAGGCCAAGCCTCCACGGTTAGCGGGTAAGAAACTGTGGGATGGGCGGTTGCAAAACGTGTCGCTAACAGTGAGTGAGTGGGTGGACTGGACAAAAGTTGGCGGATGCTGGGCCTCCTCCCATCAGACCCTGTTCCATGGCGGAATGGCTGGAAAGTTGATATTGGACGGCGCAGAAAAGCGAGACCCGATAGCTCTCAATGGTACGTATCTAATAGAGTGCCCATCTACCTAGGTAGGTACCTAACTACCTTACCTCCACACACACGGGACTTGACATTCCCGCTATCGCAGCCGCCATCAGTGCATAGGTATCCGTACTTACCTATGATACACTATCTATCTACTAGGTACCAACCGACATGCCTAGGTAGGTAGGTAGTGCAGCGCGGTACGTACCTTACAGGGCTACCACTAGGTACGTACCTCCCATTGCCCTCCACCTTGGAAGCGTCAATGGAAACGTTCTTTTCCTGCCTCTGACGAGGTATCTGAACCCTGCTTCCACCTCAGTCCTCCTCCTCCTCCTCTCCACCCTCGCGATACCCATAATCGTACACCTATCTACCTGCCTAGTGTACCTAGGTAGTAAATGGACAGGGTCCGGATACCAAAGTCACCTCCATTGTCACTGCCACTCTTGTCTTTTCTCTCATCGTGATTTCCCTTTGTTCTCTATTCACAAGTACAAGCACATTTCACACCTCTACACGTTTGGGCAACCATCGCCGGCAATGGTCACTTTCGCTACCGTAATTAGACAATGCTGCTCCGCCTCGTATCACCGCGATTCATGAGTCCTGTTACTACCGATTCACTATCTACATAGTACCCCAGGGTTGGCGAGCACAGAAGTCGGCCATCGCGGCTCTAACAAAAAATGCGCACACAGTCGCCTGATCCAGATTCCACATTCCAGAGCTCGCCTCGTGCCTGCAGCACGCTGGGTCAAAGAGGCAATAGTTTAAAACAAGAGGTTGCGGATATGATCCACTGAACGGACATCTCCTCGGACGATTCCTTCATGAGCCTGTAGCTGGTCATCGGCACTGGGATGCAAGCTTGAACCACTGCCCACAACGTCTCCCTCGCCTCTCGCTCAGTTGACGCTGCTGCAGCCGCCACCACCGGCCGTCCTTAGCGGGTATCGTCAAACAAGCGTCCGGAATTATCCCCTCCCCTCTTCCCCAAGTTGATCCCTCCTCCAGGCTGGAGGAGACGTGACTGATCGACTGACGGATTGATGATGATGCGTGTTCACGTATTACATGCACTTTGCCTGCCTGTACAGAGTTACCCGATCTGTAACTCTGCAAAACAGAGCCAGTCGGGCTGCCCCGAAGCATTCGTCCGTTCTTGCGATGCAAAATACATAGGTAAACGTACAATTCAATCAATGCACGGCCCACGGACGTTGGCCGGTGGCTGATCAGGGCACCATTTGATCAGCATCCAACCGTGCTCCCGTCTTCCCTTAGTTACTGTGAGTAAATACCTACTTAGTACTAGAGTGACTTAAAGTGGGTGGGTGGCTTGGAAAGATACGATTACAATGAATGGTTGTGGCGCCTGCAGTGCAACTCACGACGACGCGATGAAGCAGCGCAGCAGCCGTTAAGCCAGAGAATAGCTCAGCGGAGCACACAGTGCTAGGCGGGCAATGGAGAGGCAAAGGAATGGCACCCACGGCCTAACTTTTTGCGAAACGATCAGATCAACTCCTCGCGGCATTGGACCGGCTGTCAACGGGTAACTCTATCTACACCTCGCGTCAACGACACTTCTGCTCCCTTCCCTCCATCCCATCTCCTTCGTTCCGGCAGGGTCTCGTCCGCACTGAGATGCACACTGTGTATCGCCGTTGCTTGCAGCTCGCATATCCATCCATCCATCCATTAGTGGCATCATTGCCGCCCTGTTTCTACAAGCGGTAATACCGAGCAAACAAGTCCAAGGTGGAAAGGACCGCCAACTGACAACCTCGGTCAATAAAACTCAATCAGCCCTCGTCCCGCGATACGAAACCTGGCTCTCCTGGACCCTCTCCCATGATGCCAAGCCCACCATGGCTGGGGAACAATCAGGGCCACACCCTCTCTCACCACCGACTAGACCCTTCGGAGTTTTCAAGCCGCCCCGCCTCCTACTGCTTCTACACTAACTACCTACGACCAAGAGCCCCACGAGCATGGACCAGAGCAGCCATTAGCGACTCGCCTGTTACGCAAGGTCTCGATCGCAAGTTGCCGCAGATCTACCATGGCAGCATTAGCAAAAGCCAGGATAAAAATCTTCTCGTACGGGACGCCCGCCCCAGTGGACAACAGATCCAAAGTCCAGAAGCCTGCACAAGTTCGTACGGTACACTACCTACTCTGTAAATACGGATCCGGGACATCCCTACAGGCACGCGAGTAACTCGCCGACCACAAAGAGTCGATGCCGCCGCTCGCGCAGTCAGTCGGCTCAACAAAACCCAGATGAACCATGAGCCCTTGCACGCTCCTTACAACCCCCAGCTACCGTATACACTAGTAGTCTACGCCTCGACCGATGAACCGTACCATCTCTCCATGCCCCCGCTGCAGAGTGCAGGTGGGCGAAGCCACCTTTACCAATGGCCCAGCGACTTTGGCAGCAACGGAACGAACTTGATGCCCCCGAGACCCCTCTCCCCCCCACATCGTGGAGACCACCTGCGTCCGGATTGCCTTCTTGCAGACCCCGCCTCTGCTTGGCCCTGAGCTCCTGCATGTTGGCTGGTTGGCTTCGATCATCCGTAGCTGGCCTCGGGCTACTTTGGAACGGTTCAGAGGCCTCATAGCCGGTTGCCTGGTTACGGCGGATGGGCGATATGCGATGCTGCCATGGCACGGTGGACGGGTCGTACGGCTTAGTGGGAACCTCCTCACGGGAATAGTTTCTTCCTGGAGGATCGCTGAATCATGCGCCTAATTTTTCGACGGTTTGCTGCCTGTCAAGGCCATCACCGTCCCGGTGGTTGGCTGGAACATCCGGTCTAGCCCGAGCACCAGGTGGATCGCGAAGTGCCAGTCCAGAGACCTTTGCGAGGCTTACCAGATGTCCCTCCTCGAGGGTAGTGTACGAAATACCTACGTGTATCCGTGCATAAACTAGTGGCTCGACACAGCAAGGAGGGGTGCGCAGCCCACAACCTGCCAAACAAACCAGTCGCAGATGACGAAACAAGTCGCAGCACAGGGTCCAGGCTTGCCCGTCGAGCAGCCGGGCTCGACACGGCGCGGGCAATCAGCCAGCGGTAGCTTAACACGATGGGTTAATCCCCACCCCGTATCACGGATCATGTCTGGAAATGCGCTGCTCGAGATCAGGGTGCATCCCAACCTCGAAAGACCCTCTTGCTTTGAATAGGCCATCAACGTCACAAACGGGAGTCTCTTTTTAGCCCTCCTTTGCCGCGAGCGCACGTCTCCCCAATTGGCTTCGCCTGCGAATGAGGCACATCAGATCTGCGCCAGTCCCCCGACCGATACAGCCTGTTCCCAGCTCCTCCAGTTCACGAAGGATGGCCACACCCTGCCAGGCACTTCACGCCATATGCAAAAAGGGCAATAAGTATCGGATTTTTCAGGCAATAGTTGACCCAGCATGTGCACTTGCAAAGGCAACGTTTTGTTCTACGATGGCGATCCGTGTGCCAGTTGCCTGTTCTCGGCTGCCCGCATTTATGGCATTAAAAATCGCACATCATCTTGCATACTCTCTCTACCTCTAACCATCTTGGTTTCTCCGCCACTTGTTGGTCGGCCGGGCTCCACACGGACCGGACAGGTGCTGGACATTTGGTACTCTGAGAATCGAGATGGCACGCGTGTGGTCTCAATCACGTATCCGCCAAAGCCGACGTCGTACAAAAGCCACAAAGCCCGGAACCCGTTGTCGGAAAAGCCATCTGTCTCGTTTGAGCTGCGAACCTCGTGCCAAAGTGAATCATAGTTTCATGGTCAAATCCAGCCCGGCACCGGGGCGGGCAATGCAGGAAGGCCAACAAAATAGTCTAGCAGCAGCGATGCAGGCAAGAGCCATTTTCGCCTTGTGGCCATTGGACACAGAACATTGCTCTGGAGGAGCCGCCCAGCAAGGGGCTCATTCAGGTACGGTCGTTTCTCCCCGCCATCACCCCCCTTCTTCCGTGTCCGCCCTCTTGAACGGCAAAAGAAACCTGCTGCAAGCCATCCCCTGGATTTCGAAATTTCGAATTGCGGTGTGAGATTTTCCATCTGAAAGAAAGGCCTGGAGGTGCCCGCCGGCCAATCACGTTGACCCGCTGGCGGGATTCGCCCCGAGGACGCTATCGCCCTACTGTCTTCCTTGCATTTTCCTGATGCAAGTAATGCTTCCCGCTGCTGTCTGGACTGTGACTATTTGAGGCTATGGGCGATCAATCTGGAACGCTTGCTCAACCTGACTTAGGTGCTTGGTTGTCTTCGAGACTGCAATAAACAGCTTGCCGACTGGCAGTTGATTCTTCGAATCGATGACGGTTCAAGTTCAAACCACAGAAAGGCCAATCGAGACGGGAATATCCGTATCTGAGTGCGTACGGGTCAGATTGGGTACCGTGACCCCTCATGAGGCCCCTCCTTTCTCGACGCGGGGCACCGGACCTCCTTCTTCTCCTTGGTCCATTTAACCACGCTTCCATACCTCTCGCGACGACCATTGCCGATTAAGGCTGCCGATGACGGTTGCGATGCATTTCGTAACCAATTCATTGTCAATGGCAACCCTCCGCGGACGTTCCTGGTGGCCTTAGCTCGAAGGCCGACTACTGTATAGCCTCAATGTCACCGTGGCGCCCTTCACCTCTAGTGGAAGTGCGCTCGGATCTCTCAAAGGTCTTGACCGCTTATTGTTGATGCTAGAGGTGTGTGTGTGTGTGTGTGTGTGTGTGTGTGTAAATGTGTGGCTCAGTCCTGCGATCGCTTCCAGCGTCGTCTTCTAGGACTACCACATAAATCGCAATCATACAAACGTATTTCCTTGCGGTGGGCTCGGCATGCTCTCCAATGGCGGGAGGGGGTTTCTCTCGATGCAATTGGCAAGTGCACGCAGCTGAAGATATTCGAATTATCTGGAATGGAGCAACACATGCGAAATACATGCTCCTTGGCTCATGCAGGGACGTAACGATGATGTGCTGGCTCCAGTCGTATCCCGGGTAAAGGACTGACCGCTCGGCGGTGCAAGGGCGGAAAAACTTGGATGCCGCACACAACGTGTATGTGTGTGTGTGTGTGTGGGCACGCCGTCCCTATCGTCCGCAACTCATGCATGCCACGGAAGGCATTCGTTTTCTTCTAAAGTAGGTGCTGTCGCCGACACTGCTAAGGTTGTTTGCATCATCTCCGCTGTGTGCTGTCATGAAACACTTTGGGTGGAGGTTGCGTCATTGCCGACTTTGTACGCCGGGGAGAAAGACGATGGGGTTCCAGAATTAGGTTCCAGAATTAGATTGAAGGTTCGGGTACCCCATTGCTGCTTGGGTGTCGATGAGTCAGTGGTTCTGCGTGAACTGGTCTCTTGGTTCTCTTCTGCCTGCACGTATGTCCTGTATCAATCTCGTCAGTCGAGGTCTAGTGAGAGAATGAGAGAATGAGAGAGAGAGAGAGAGAGAAATGGTAGATTATGACTCTAGGGTGCACGGCATCCGTTGAAGCCAACGATTCGAACTCATACCTGGTCTTCTGCTATGCTGCTATCAGTTTCGATATGGCGGAAAAGTGGTTCAAGTGTTTCTTAGCTTCTCGCGAAAGACTGTCGTCGACCATGACTAGATTCCAAGCTGGCCGTTGCTCTCCTGAGCTGTGGCGAGGTGAGTGTCTCTAGCTCGAAGCACGCATCTGGTCCCTGTCCAACGTGCTTCATATAGCCTGCCTCATCTCTTTTTTCTCTCTCAGTATCTTTTAACTAGAGTGTGTCCTCATTCCTTGCTTCAATACCCCCCGAGGACACATGCACAGCCGCGATATGTAAGCCCGTTGCCGCACTAGGCAAGGACTAACACGAGTCATCTCATTAGCAAGCGCAATGGCTCTCCTTGCCGGCGTCATCGCCAAGGCAAAAATAGATGCTATGAACACGGACGAGGCTGTCCACCTACTGTGGGATTCAACTCAGTAAATGCCCCACGGCTGCCTCAACAAAGTCTCGCTTGGTTAATCTTCTTATGGAATTTGAGATCGCACGGCCACATTTCTGGGCGCTCGGTATAACATGGTGTTGTCTGTCACTGCGTCGAAGCATAATCGGAATGGGATGGATATAATCTTGGGTCCTGGAGGAAAAGAGACCGGACGAAACCGAGTTTCTGCACTATTCTTCTCCTCGGCACTTGGCCAATGTCTAGTCATCTTATTAGGGATCTTCAGATGTAGTGCTGGCGCTTTAATATCTTAGTAGGGTGTTATTAGTCTTATAGGTATAGGGATGGTATGGGTTGATGACCTAGAGGATGACATAAGGCTTCCTGCGAAGCATTCTCCGATAAGTACACCCTTCTAGTGGCCTATGTGCAGGGTCCTAAATACGTTGCTGTTGTCTTTATTCAACGGCATTGTTCATGGTTTCCCAGCCATCCTGTTTCTTTAACGACCATTCTGGTAATCTTATCAAAAACATGGATGCCGCCTGCTATGCATCAGCCCCTCTCAAAATCAAAATGAACTACGTCCGTCATAAGTGCTTATGGCCCACTTTATATGACACGGAATTATGAGTACCAGTTGTTTGCAGTCTCAGGAGCCAAGAACTCTTTACAAGTGGTACTTTATGAAGGAAGAGAATAATTGATCCTGTTGCCCTCTTTTGGGAAGGTTGTCAGATATCAACAAATTAGGAAGACTGTTCAGAAACGCATTGCAAGCGGCTTTGGGGGGTTCAGCTTGAAGGGTAAACCTCCTTCTCAGAAAAAGTGCGGAAATAAAATCAATCGACCAGTGAGACTCAACCCTCAGAACACCATCTTTGAGTGGGTATGATGCTGTGATCAGACTGCTGCTCGATCAAGGTGAAACCTTGTCTCGGCAGGAGAGATGCGTGACAGGCCTGGACGTTCAGGAACAGGCTATCCACTATAAAAATTCCTGGTGCAAGGCTCTGGCCTAAGAAGATCTTGAATTATATTGGAAGCAAAAGCTACTTCTTCACATGTCAAACGCTCGGCTAAGCAACCAAGTTTCTGGTGAATGACGGGTCACGGCGCAGGGCTTTGAGGTCACGCTGGACTCGAAGGTGCTGTGGAGGCTGGCCAAGATAACAAAACCGTAGCCTAAATCATGAGTACATATCTCCACTCGAATCTCGAATTTTACAAAACTAAATGAACGTGCCAGATATCAGTGGAATCATGTGGCTGAGACCGGTGTCATGAGGATCGCTACCCTACACGGTCACTTGGTCATGATATCCAGCCTAGTCAGCTGAGCTATTAGTAGCGTCAGCAATCCCAATATCAGCAAAGTGAAATTGTCAAAAACACTCCTGTTTTAGCGTATTTTGTAGTGAAACACGGCGCTGTGATAGTCTACAACAAGAGATGCCAGCTTCTAGCAAACGTGATATGTTTAAGTAGGAAAGAAACAAAGGGGGGGGGGGGGGGGGGGGGGACCCCCATGAGTTAGGAAAGCTCCGTTCGATAAATTGAAGCATGCTTTGGGCCAGGAATATCAATTTCTCTCGTTCTGAGTAATTTTAGGAAGCAGCAGCATCATAGTATCTTGTCCTTCCTCATTTTCACTCTTCTTAATTTGTTATGAACCTCAGTAGCTGTACGCGTAACGGGGCTCTCTTCGGATGTTGAGGCAAAACAGTCAAAAGCAGCAGTTCGTCCTGCGGCAGAATAGCAGCTGTTCGCCATAATACCTGGTTATCTCGGAACACAGCTGTGACAAAGATCATGACGGTGTTGTGTTCTGGCTCAACCGATAGGTTCTGGTTCCGGCCAGGAAAACTCTTAGGGCATGGAAAAGTGTAGAGAGAAGCTCTTGTTCATGCATCTAGCCATCAAATGCTGGATACAGGCCCGACTGTGCCCACCTCCATTGCCCCTTTCTGTAAAATTTCCACTATCTGAGGACCTTACTAATCCATCCGTCCCGTCGGGTTTATACAGCTTCGAGCTTTCGTATCTGAAAGAACTGAGGAGCTTCGCCGCAACCAAAAGCATATCAAACACCGCAAAAGAAAAGAAACCCTTTCTTTCTTTCTTTTTTCTACAAAAAAATCTCTCTGATGATTATTTGTGTATATTGTACTATGTCGTATAAGTCTAGGAATAGCCTTCTTGGCGGCTTAGTGATCCATCGCGAACTGATGGTCTATGCAACGAGTTTCTATAATTCTTTACTGTGCTCATAAAGTTGTAGATGCTATGCGATATCGTCAGATACTTCTTCATTTGTGAGTGAGAATACTGCTTTGACTAGACGATCCGTAACTCCAAAAATAGAACGTCTTGAGAAGCACTCCTTGCTGCAGAAGGCGCAGAACCGGGAGTGTGAAGAGGGAGTGGACGGTAAACATTGCGGTGTTCAGCCAATCCATAACTTATAAGTTTTCCGTTCTTGCTTATAATTCAAGTGACTCTAGCGCTGTCCATTGGCAAACTCTTCCATTGGTGATGGACCATGAGATACTGCTGCCAGGGTTCTGGTTATAACACCCTGGATATCCTACTAGAGTGATGTTGTGGAATACAGTCGGAATTTTCAAACCTCGCTCTCCGGTTCAATCGCCATTATAGTTTTCCATGTCTATGTAGCCAGTCATTCCCTGTTGAGGGTTGGATGATATATTTGAGACTCTTATGGGTATATGATTAAGCCATAGAGACATTTGACTAACCACCTTTATCTCGAACTACGCCAAAACAGCTACCCGTGCACCCTATTAATACAGGAGATAGGGAACACCCCTTCTGCAATGAAATTACAGATCATTACACCGAGACGGCTCACGGTACGAATGCATACGTGAGATTATAAACTTATTCTGAGTGCTAGTACAATCTGTTTTCATAGTTGCCAACGACTTCGGGATCACTAATGCTATTTTTTTTTATTTTTTTATTTTATTTTCATTTGTACAGCAACTTTCTGGGACGTTTGGTAAACAAAAGGGCATCGACTCTCGAATTGAGGAAAGCCGGAATGGAATATGTACCTTTTCATCGTCATTTGGATTATTCAACGGAAGCCATTAAACAGATTGACCTTGACACAATTCCGACCGACTACATTTAGACGGAAAACGAAATTTATATTAATACTTATGTCGTTGAGGCTTGATACATGATTTGTGAAGGCCTTGGTGGTTAATTACCAGATCCCCTTCTTAGTAATAGCGCCGTGCTCTGCCAGCCAATCAGATGCACGGGAGTCCGGTTTTATCAACTCCCTCACGCGAGCACCACCACTGCTGGCTGGTGGGAGGGGCTCTCATCGACCGTCACTGTCCAAAGCAACAGCATTCTTGGCTTGGAATCACTCTTCCTAACCTCAACAGAATGAAATATTGAAGGGGGATAAAAAAGGGATTACCCGTTAATGAGAGTGACGGCCTTGAATCGACTTGTCAGTCACCTTGGATATTCCCATTTCCTGCCGCGAGTGAGATGAGACCCCGCATCAAACCTCTCAAACGCCGCCCCAAAGTCACTTTCATCAAGCGCGCAGCACCAAACATGACCGCCGCTTCAGCCCAAACACAGGCCCAGGCCGGCGAGTTGCCGCAACGCTCACCAGAGAGCGATGTGGACGAGGAGTTCGTTGACGACTCCGCCAGCGATGACGTCCTGAGCATCGAGGCAAACCCGGCCGTGCCAAACCTTTTTACGGCGCCTCCCCCCGTGCGCGATGCGCTCGCGACACCCACGTCGCAAGCGCAGGACGAGACCGTGCGAGAGTGCGTTCCGCTGCTGGCCGCAACGGACGGCGACATCGAATACAACGCCCACGGCGTCCCCTCGCTGCTCCGCGACAATCACATTAGGTTCCTACAGAAGCAGCTAGGGCGGTTCCCCGCCCCCTACGCGGCCGCCGATGCCAGTCGCCCATGGTTCCTTTACTGGTCACTCAACGCCCTGGCCTTGCTGGGCTACGACACGGCGGTGTACCGGGAGGACCTGATCAAGACGGTGCAGACCATGCAGAACCCCTCTGGTGGCATGGGCGGTGGCCACGGGCAGAACTCCCATCTTGCCACAACCTATGCCGTGGTCCTCGCCCTCGCCATTGTCGGCGGTGAGGATGCATATGAGGCCATAGACAGGAGATCCATGTGGAGGTGGCTCTGCTCCCTCAAACAACCAGATGGAGGGATTCAGATGACACTGGGTGGAGAAGTAGACGTCAGGTGGGTTTGATATGACAACAAGCTCTCCCTTCCACCCCTGACCTGACCCCCTTTCTCGCTCCCTCGGCGTGGCCACATTTTCTTTCTTTTCTGACAGGTTTGTAGGGGAGTATATTGTGCAACCGTTATTGTAACCCTCCTGAACCTCCCTCTAGACCTCTCTACCGACTCGCCGGCCTGGACGCCTGAGCGGCCCACGCTCTTCACTGGATTGGCGGACTATGTACGCAGATGTAAGTCATCCTTTAGCCCCGGTTGCCTCACTTATCGTCTGCCTAACCGTGCTCACCCAATAAAGGCCAGACGTTTGAGGGTGGAATATCGGGAAAGCCGGATGGTGAAGCACATGGAGCGTATGCGTTCTGCGCGCTGGGCTGCCTCTCCATCTTGGACACTCCGCACCGCATTATCCCAAAGTACGTACAGGCCTGCCGTGAGCCCACCCCCTCGTCCACTGAGGGGTTGACATGAAAGCAGCGCATAACTGACTTTTTCTGCTTCCCGGGTGACAGGTACCTTGACGTTCCACGACTTATCTCTTGGCTCTCGTCACGGCAGTACGCCCCGGAGGGAGGATTCAGCGGCCGTACAAACAAGCTCGTCGACGGATGCTACAGTCACTGGGTTGGCGGGTGTTGGCCGTTGATCGACGCCGTGCTGAAGGGTGCGAGCGAGCTTGAGGACCAGCCGGCCGAGGGTCGACTCGCTCCCCATCAGGGGAGCCTATACAGCCGAGAAGGGCTGATCCGGTACATTCTGTGCTGCGGCCAGGACCGATCGAAACGTGGTGGCCTTCGTGACAAGCCCAGCAGGTGAGACATGGCAATCGAGTGCTTGCCTCCGTAGACAGTTTGTCGCTGATTTTCTCGAACGATTTAGACCGTCAGATGCGTATCACACTTGCTACGTCCTCTCGGGACTGAGCTCAGCGCAGCACCAGTGGGATCTCACCTATGTCAACGAAGATGAGACAATCCTGCCGGAGCCCAAGTGGGTGGTGTCGCCTAGTACCGATGGAACACAGATATTTGACGAGGAGGACCGCGTCGGGACGATCCACCCTGTCTACACCATCCCCCAGGAGAGCGTCGACGACATGAAGGCGTATTTCGCGTCCCGACAGGGGTTCTGAAATCCCGCCACCGAAGAGTTGGCTGCCTTCGAGGCGGCCGGTCCCCCCCCTCTATGTATATTAGGAGGGGGGAGGTGGAGGGACATCGGACGTCCTGTATCACGTGGGCTGGACGAAGAGAGGACTGGGCCGTTTAGGGCGACGGGGATGTTTCCGTGATGAATTCGTCGATTGTATAGATGGGCCTATTGACGACCCCCCGGCGACCAGAAGGGGAAAAGAAAGGGAGTGGGTCTGCGTAACGAACACGACGGAACGGCGCCTGCAGCCCGAAGTCGAGCGGCGGCGTGAAAAAGGAGATCTCGGACAGGGGTCGTATGTGATGTTTTGAACAACTCATCAACGGCAGTACGGCGGCGCAGAAGCACTGGTGGAGGCGGCGGGGGCGGTGGCGGTCGTGATTGTGCATGTCGAGTTCATGTTGGGCCTCCCGAAAAGCCAAGTTGCATGAGGAATCCATGCGCCAGCTGCAGCACGCGAGTCGAACGTACAACCTGTACGGACGGGGTGGATGGATGTGTCATGGCAGATAATACATATCAAAACAACGTTTCTGACCTACAACGGGGCCAACCGGCCGCCGGGGACAGATCCAGTCGGGCGTGTACCTCGCCTACCTCGCTCACTAACTATCCCATGACGGGCCAACATACCCGCCGACACAATCCTCAGCGGCCGGACGCTGTTGTCGGTCCGGAAAGTAGGATTACTCTCTGCTGCTTGTTCTGAATTGCGGCGCCACAACATAGTGGCCGCGAATTGTACCTCATCACCATCAAGCCAGGTCAACCTGTCGGCGGCCTGGGCCCCTGCAACACGCCACTTTGATGATGTCTCTGCCATTCGCTTGTTATGTGTCCGCCCCACGCGTAACTGTATCCAGGTATCTTAAGAATTATATGGGACGACCTGCATGCTTGTCTTGGGATGGGATGGCAGGTCTGAGACATGATGGCAGTAGCAAAAGGCCAGCCCGGCCAGGCCTGACACCGCTTAGGAGCAAGAGAAACTGGATCGGCATTCTTGTGCGTATGTGGACGGTAGATCGAACAAGAGAAGAGTGTTGATTGCTGCGAGCACGGGTGGATAACCCCCGGCCCATGGCAGCCACACGAGGTTCGATTGGCGCATCTCGCCTGACAGCAGCTCACAGGGCCCGAGCGCAGATGTCTTTGTTGTCATACGTGAGCAAGACGCAGGCGGCCCCTCTTTTGGGTAGTCTCTGATATCAAGAGCAATAAGAGCTGAGACGGTTCTCAGTCGTGTCCATGGCCGCCGAAACTGGCCGCCTGTGCGCCGAGAGGGCGATGTTAGTTTCCCGCTTTCCACGAGGGATAGGACGCGTCGCTGGCTGTCACGGGCAAGGGCAAGAAGATGTCAAGATTGGGCCCGCCAGGTTGGACTCGACGGTGAGCGGCATGGTTATGCTGCTCTCGCATCACGTAGTGAAACGAAGACATAGAGCCATCCACAGGAAGGCGTGGCATGGTTTCTCGCAGGCCAAATGGCAGAACGGCGGTCTGGTAATGTGGTGTGACATGGACTCAACGGGGGCGTCACTTCGAGGACCGGCTCCTTTTTGGACTCTGGCGAACCCCCCTCCTTCATCCTTCTGGGTCCATTGGTGAGTGTATTCGATGGCGATTTGTATGTATGCGACCTTGGGGGTGCAAATGACGTTGAAAGAAGGCCAGTTGTGTTGTTTCTCCGGGCGGAGGTGGTGTATTTGCGGGATGGGTTGGCACAAAGAGAGGGGTGTTCCCTGATGTCTCTCGTTGATTTTCCTTTTTGCCCCTCACACCCCTTCGTCGATAGCTACTGAGCCAGGTCAGGCCAGCTTTAGATGTAGTCAGTAAATGATACACAAGCGGGACGCCAGCGCCATCATTTTTTGGTATTCCCAAGCCGCCGGATCCCGCAGGTTGCGGTCACAAAAGTCCGATTTTATCGATGCTGGGGGTTGGGGGGGTTTTTTTTTTTTGGAAACGTCTTTCATGATGAGTCCGAGGCGTGGCTGGTTTGTACGTGTACAAGGATATCTCGAGTCCAATATCTTATTTTAAACTTGGTAGATGGATATCTAGATATCCTAACGGCCAAGCTTCCGGAACCTATGCACAAAACGAGTTTGACATGATTTGGGTTTGGCATGCGTGTTTATACCTAAGTGGAGCAATAGAGGAGAAAGCAGTATTCGTCCCGGAAAGATGCCATTGTCGAATCAGATGGCGGGATGGCGTTCTTGTTCATAGCACCTTCCGCGCTTTCTTCTTACCTCTCGGTAAATTTGTCAAGGAAGGTCCATGGAGGGAAAGGAGTGGGTTCGTTTTTCTGTGGCTACCTACGTACTTACTACCTGGTTACCTACCTAGGTAAGGTAATTAATGTGTAAGGTAAGGAAGGTATCTAGGTAAGGTAGGTAGGTGTACCTTACGTTATCAATTCAAACGACGAGCCATGACGATGACGACGATCCAAAGGAGGCAGCCGTGGAGGTAGGGAAAGCAGGAAGACACGAATACCTACCTAGGTAGGTAATGAACATGAGATCTCGAGTGTGAGTGAGGTCGCCTGGCGCCTCCTCCTTCTCGCTTCCAGGTTGCTTCGGAAAAAAAGAGCGCGGGCGATTCGCTGACCGATCCTTGCCCTTCCTGCACTTTCAATCTGCACGCCACAAACTGCCAACCTCTCCGTTCCATGAACAGTAACAGTTCGCCCGCCGCAATCTAACCTTTTTCTTAACCCAACGTGCATGGCCCTGCCGTACAAATACCCACCCATCCACCCATCAGTGGCCTCTACACTAGGTACATACATACATACCTGACTTGCCTTGCATTGCCAGATCGCAGTTGCGAACCGAAGGGCAGGGCAGGGCAGGGCAGGGCAGGAGGTACATGTCCCTCCTTCTACCGTGTTTCTCGTCAATGGGAGGAGGGGTTTACTGAACACGAGAGTTTACGAATGCAGATAGATGCCAGGCGCAGGCAGCATCGCATCGGTGGACTTGGAGGAGGCAAGAACACCTGACATCTCAGGTAAAGCCAATGAGGCAGGTGAAGGTGAAGGAAATCGATGCAAGTTAAAGTACCTTCCTTGCCTTTGGATCGAGGTCTCGCCGGCCTTGTTTTCCTCGCTTCTGCCACCCCATCTCCATTAAAGCAACACCTTCCAGCGGCATTGCCAACTCATCATTGCATGACCTGCATACCATGGACCTGCGCTTTCTTTGCCTAGTCTCGTCTCCCCCCCTCTCGCGCGCGCACTACGGTGTAGTGTACAGAACCAGCCATTGCGCTGCATCTGGCTGGACGGCGGCTGCTACTGAAGCGGCGGCGCCCACCAAAACCGCGTCTAGGGGTATCTGGATCCACCTAGGTATTTCTATGGATGATGGGTAATTATGTAGTAATTTGCTGCATCGTACCTAGGTACCCTACCTACCCTATACAGGGGACAATCGTACTCAATGACCGAGGTTCTTCTTCGTATCCCACGTTGAGCAGCATCAGCAACAACACAGCACGACACATTCGACCACTCAGGGCTCGTCAGCTCCACGTATTTGTCCCTGGGCCTTGATCTGACCTCACAACACTCGTGGCTTCTCACCCTCAGTATCTCCGTCCTCCCACCCCTCTCGGTCATGTCGCAGTCGTCGTCCGTTTTATGGCCATCCAACGGTTTGCGTTCGCGTGGCTTTTCGGCCTTTTCTTTCTTTTTTCTCCAATCTTCCCCCAACCCCCTCCCTCTTCGACCCCTCCACACTAGGCTGCCAAGTCCACCCTTTCGTGTCATTTAGCTTTTGCTTCACCTTACAGCAGGAGGGATTGACTCTTCGGTTGATTTAGGTACCATGCGGCACTCGCTGCAACTCTCGCTACATACCCCCATATAGGGAGAAGGAGGGAAGAAGTGGGAAGCGCAGACGGGCATCCATTCCTTCTTGCAGCTGGGTAGTTGACGTGCAATCCAAGCCGTCAGCGCACACACCCCCCATCGGCCCCATGCCTCTCATCTCATTCCAATGTCGACAAGAGTTCCTCGCGTCAATGGATCTCGCCCCGTCTAATCCACTCACAGCAGCCATCTTTCGGTCCTGGGAGCGTTCATGCACGTCGTCCATCAAAGATACATAAGAGATGAGCCCTTCACCGACCTCAGCATCCTATCCACGGGGGTTGTGCCGCCGGCCTGCGGGGGCCATGAGCATTGACTGTGGTTGGCTACCAAACGCCCACCATGTATGTAGTCTCAACGTTCTATCAAATTCACAGCATTAGCAGCACCAACGGCAGCACGGCTACGAGAAGCAGCGTCTCGCCGCCCCTCGCCCCTCGTCCACGCCAATTCTTCTTTGCTCTTCTCTCTACTGGCCTATATTTTAGTCGGCACCCTGGCTTACGCACCCGGGCTAACGGCCGACCGGCCACCCAGCGACCATTGATTCGCAGCCCCATAGAAGCACCCTGTTCCGTCATCGCAAGGGGTCTTTGCCGGTGTACGGACACATCATCGCCCATCGTCTTTCGTCTACTTTCTCTGCAGTTGATTTGTCGAGGTGCCTGAAGGAAATTTTCATTTTTCGCCATCTCTAACTGGGCAGAACCACTGCTCTTCGCGACGAGACAGGCCGAGACGATTTTGACTTTAATGATGCCTTGCGAACCGCCCCCCTATCGCTGCACATCATTGGGAGCCACTGGATGATCCCAGACGTGGGCCCCAGCGCCTGGCATTCAACCGCTGTCGTTCCCCTGTCCAGCTTAGGTACTATGTAGTATCAATTGGCTCTGCCAGGCTTTCCTTGACATAGGTAGCACAGACGAACCTGGAGCTGTTGGCGGTTCTTCGAGTCCCAAGTTCTTGATCCTTCTCTGTTGGTATCACAATGTCACCTTCCAAGCTACCGGCTTTGTCTTTTCAATGCCTCTGCCTCGGGTCCATCGAGTTAATTAACCAGCGGAGCAAGAGGACTCGGTCTCAATGTCTGCCACAACTGTAGTGCAGTGCACACAACTCAGAGTCCGAACCCACCGTATGCATCAAATCGACCACGCCGAGTCCGACAAGAGCGCCTCAAGAAGAAGAGGGGGGAGGGATCTGCTCCCTTGTAAAATGAAATTAAAAAACTCTCACTTCTGACACAATGCTAAGCATACGTCCACGGATGCTAACCGGCCCTTTGCTCGCTGCTGCTGCTTGACTACAGGTACATTAGTCGCTGCTAACACACAATGAACATCCCTCCCCGGAAGCGCATGAGAATCAGATAGATAATTATGCCCTGGCGTTTTGACTTGCCATCAGCTAAAAAGGCAATCCAACCAAAGACTAGGGAAATAATGACTTGAGTCTGAGTCCATGGCAGTTGGGTAGTTCTTGGACAAAATATGGTTGTGAGAATCGTCTCAGTGTATATGTACAGCCAAACGAAACCGGTCCATCGAATCGGGCTCTGCCGTTCTGAATGGTTGCATCTCGCCACCGAGTGTTTTTTTTTCTTCTTCTTTTCTTTTTTCTTTCCTTCCCTTTCTCTATCTTTGCCGGGTTTCCTTCGCCTCCGAATTGGCCATTTTGTCCGCTGTGTACATAGCCCTAGAGCAGCTAAAGCAACCCGCTATGCGACCCAGCGGGGGCCACACACGGTCAGAGAGAAATTCATCCAAAGTTTCGATCATGTAGGAATGTACATTCATTGCTTGCTGCTTGCATATGGAGGCGCGCGCCTTTGCTTGTGACAATGATGTCGTCAGCAAACCACAAGCCGGCTTTAAGGCCGAACAAAGTGTAAGTCGGTCCATGGTCGGCGGCACGACCGACCGCTGCACAGAAAGAGACAGTGCTAGAATCATCACAGCCAGGGTTTCCAAAAACGGCTCCGCGTTGATCACAAGCTTCGAGGTAATCGAAGCACCCGAAGACTCCGAAGCATCATGGACGGTAAGGCTCCCGAGATGGAAAGCGTTATCGGGGATTCCCTCTGTATGTACACTCAATACCTACCAATCCTATTCTACAGCAATGGTTCCTGATACCTACCTACTCATTCGATACAGCCCAGGGACACCAAGAACGGCCAGAGCCTAAGAATGGGCGACCGGATGGCCGGAGCACTAGGTTACTAACAGGCCAGCAGGAGACCGACCTCTCAGCAGAGGTAGATCTTTGTCTGGGCCACCCCGGCCCCTGGCCCAGCGATGATGCTGGTACCCCTCCCCTCCTCGGAGCGTTGCTGTGTGTGGAGTTGTCGGGTATCCAGCGGTTTTTTATCAACTGGCAACGAGACGAGCCAACGCAGCAAAGCATGGGTCACACTCTTTCGAGAGCCGCATCGCTGCTTGCATCTCGAGCCAAAAAGACCGAGGAGAGGAAGGGGATAGGGAAAAAAAAAAAAAAAAAAAAGCAGAGAACACCTTTATTGTGCACTTTCCGCAGTGCCCGGTTTTTCCTATTCCCTGTCCACTCGGCGTCTCTCTTCCATGTCCTCCACTAGGCCTGAGGTACCTTCCTACCTACCCTACGGTAGGTACTAAGTGTAGTGTAGGTAGGTATTCCATGTCCCTGCCCAGAGACATAGACGCCCTGCTGCTTGTCGTCGTCCTCGTCCTCGTCCTCGTCCAAGGTACACACACTTGCATCCCCTCTTTGGCAAATCCGGTCCCTCATTTCCTGCCGCTGCCATTGCCGCCGCAGTTCTCATTACCACGTACTGCTGCGGATGGTGTCGTTGCTAGGCTGATGTACCTTTTACAAATGTTGATGTTGGACCCGGGATCTGTTGCTGGACCATCCCTCCACCCCTCCCCCCCTGCCCCCGCACTAGTTCATCAACAAGCCCAGAGCACGAGAGAGGGGGGCAGAAGAGAGAAAGAGAATGCACCCTTTTCTGCAATAAAGCAGACACATGTCTCGCCATTCATGGCTTCGAAGCTTTCCTGCGACCCAAGAAGCGGAAGCTCTGGATACGTAGCCTAACTTACAACACCACCCACCCACCACCACCCACCACGCACTACACACACCACGCACACACACACACACACACACAAACACATACTTCACGAGTTACAACACATCAACACCCCTTCCACCGACTTTCTTCATCTTGCTCCCCCCCGTCTCCCAATACCCTCCCCAAGCCTTACTTCTCCAACCTGGAAACCACGAAAACAAATCGAAATCCGACCGGCCCCAGCTCTTCTTCTTTTAGTCTCTTTGAGCCAACTCATACATACTCGCCTACCCTCGAACACACCCCAGATTTCTGCCCTACGCTACGCCTTACATACAACCCACCCAAGACACTTCGGCGTGTGGTGCGTAGAGTGCGTGCGAGCCCAGGCCATCCTCAACCACAGATCTCTCTGCTCGCCTCACCGTTGGGCCCGATTGCATCTCACAGCGTCCGGATACTGATCCCCTTGTCTGACTGAGAGTCGATTCCTCTCTCCTCTTCCTTGATTTTTTTTTTCTTTCGCTCCGGCTTTGAGACATCGTTCCCCCCCCTGCTACCGATCAGTCTGGGTTCGAACTCAACCTGCAGTCCCGAGCCGCTTTCCTTACCTCCTAATCGACCCATTGGGAACCACCGTCAGTATGGGAGGCTTCTACATGCAGTACCTTGAGAGTAAGTCGCCGATTGAGTTCCACAGATGCTTTGTTGGAGCCCGATGCTTCCCTGAACCTCCTCTTCACCATTGTCTGTATAAGTGGGGCTGGTAGTCATGACCTGGGTGAACAGGTCAGATCGTGTGCCTACCCCTGCATGCTCTCAAGAGGCCGGGCGGGAATGACATGCGTTTCTTGGACCCTGACGGATCTTGACAAGTCGGGGTGTGGCTTCTTGCCCCTTGATCGACGTCAGCCTCGTGTTGCGGCTCCCAAAGAACGACATGCAGGGCTCCAAGGGTGAAAACCGGCGCAAGTTGGGTTGGGCTCAGATACAGACATCACCCATTGCCTCGCCGATCACGCTCAGCTCTGCCATCATTATGATCCCGAGTGAATGTGAGAAATACCAGGGACTAACTGGTGCATTCTAGGCCTTTGCCGACGACGTGGGTGGATGGACCCTACATACGAATGCTACCGGGACCACAGTGGCTATACCTGCCTGGTTCTGGTCAACGGGCGAGAGTACCAAACGGATCTCGCGTACGAATCAGACTCCCTGGCCCAGGAAAACGCCGCCATGCGTGCCTTCATGGTCTGCCGCAACTTCTCGGTCAATGGTGGCATGCTTGCCCGCAACGGCATCGTTCAGGGGTTACCAGCCACTGAGACTCCCCGCCGTTCCAAGAAGAGCCGGCACACGTCATCCAGTCACAGCTCGAGAGACAGCCACCGTCGATCTGGTCACCATTCTAGCAGCAGCTCGACGGCCTCCTTTGACTAAGATAGGCTGGCAGACTGTGCCCCTGCCCGACGTGGTGGCAAGGGCAGTGGGTGGGTGTCTATAAAAGGCATTGAACGGCCACAAAAGCTGAGCATTCGGACGAAGACAAACCAACACCTCCAAGGCGCCATGTCCGGAGGCTACACAGGATTGAGGGGGGGAAGAGATGGGCCAAGATTCGCAGAAAGCTATGCGAATCCTGCACCGGCAACGACTCATAACGACTTGATGACTTAGACTCATGCTTTCCGCGCGGCACATTTGGTTTTTTTTTTTTTTTCTCCCTTCCTTCTTTCCATTCCACTCCTGCGTTTCATACGTCTTCCGGCCGGTCACTTTCGATTTACGGACAAAATCATTGGGTTCCTTTACCTCTCTCCTTTTCCCTTTAAAATCTTTGGGGCTCTTTCCAAGACTTTTTGATGACCAGGCGCTTGGCTGCGGTTGTACAGTACCAGTCAAAAGCCGTCCACTGCTTTCGAACGGATCAACAGCCAGAGGCGACTCTGACCGATCGACCATCCATTTCGCTCTTGACGTTTTCCAGTGTCGTTCTCCAGTGTTGGGGCTCGGCACTCCATGAGTTTGGGCTGCTCTTGTTTCTTTCTTTTCTTCATTTCCCCTCTCGCATTCGTTCGTTTCACCATAAAAGATTGCAACAAAAGATCATGATGGGGCGGCTAGATTCAGGCTTGAGACGCGGGGCGCGGCACAGCAGTATCTTCTTGCTATTTTCTTTTTTACGCTCCTGCTCACGAGACAGAAAAACAGATGGGAAAAAAGGGGGGTAATGACGAAAATACTGGCTTATGAAAAAGAAAAAGCAACCCACCCCTTCATCTGCCTCAAAAAGCGAAGCATAATTTACTCTGGAACATTCGATGAGAGCAAAGGGTGTATCGTGGACGGGTAACCCGTTGTGAGACCTCGTTCTCGCGAGCCGAATCTCTCAAGGTGCAGATGGCTCTTTCATGTTTGGTGAGGCGGAGGCAGATCTTGATGCCAGCGGACGGACGATGGCCCAGAATAGGTGGAGGAAGTTGGGGAGAGAGGAAAAGGGGAGGACACAACTCTGGAAGAAGTAGGAGGGACCGTGATGAGATTTGAATTCTCCAGGGGGAGCACTCATGGCTGGACGTGGAGGGTGGATGGATGACATGATTCTACGCCATTTTATCTTTCCACTTGTTCCCTTCCTTTTTTTTTTTCCAGGCACGCTTTGCGCGGCGCCTACGATGATGATAACGACCACGATGACAAAGATTTCATGATATAACTGCGAGAACGGAGAGACAAGAGAAAAAAAAAACAAGAAAAAAAAGCATTTGAACTCATTCGGCGTTCGTTCATGAGATTTGTGACCATCGATGCGGAGGGGAAAGGTGAGCTAGATGTGAATACGAACGGCGTTACAGGTCACGACGAGGTGAGAACAAGTAGTCTGTCGCGTCTTGGCAGGAACGGACCCGATGTTGCCCCTTTCCTCCGCACCAGCGGCCGCCAACGCCGGGGGAGAGGGGCCGCGTACGGAACATCTGCCGATGAGTTCGGGGCCCGCCAGGCTACACCGGGCTTGTGTGGGCGGGGACGCTACCACAAGGAGGGGGGGTAGGGGGCGCCCGTAGGAGCCGAAAACGTGGAATTGGAGGGACGGATGGATGGAAAGGGAGGGAGGGAAGGAGGGGATGTATCGTCATCGGTTTGCCGTGACCAGGAGCCTCTGAGACATGGCGGTTCACATTGAACATGGTGGGCGCAAAGACGCAACGTGGAAACATGCAAGAAGCAGCCACACTCATGCGAGTGCGAGTGTGATTGTGATTGTATGCGTGCGTGCCTGCGTGCGCTTGTGCTGTGTGTGTTGCGAAGGGGTGTGTGTGTGTGTGTGTGTGTATGTGTGTATGTCCAAGGACCACTCATCGGTCAGCTCGGCAACGTGGCATGTACTGCGGTTTAAATTAGGAGGCGCTGTTGGTCCCGATGGAGGGAGATGGACTAGGGAAGCTGTGGCTAGGGAGAACGGGAGAACACTTTCGGCGGGCGTTCCGGGAGGCTAAAAAGAAGAAGAAGCAAACAAGGAAAAGAAAGCTTCGCGGCATCGTTACGAACTATCGCCTTGTTTGAATCGGACGGGACGACTTGGATGGTAAGTAGGCTAGCTAGGTCTTAGTGTCCGTGGGCTGACAAGACATGTGTGGCGCCTGTCTCCGAAGGAGGAAGAGGAGTATGGGACGAACCCCCCATATCCCACGCATCTACAATATTGCAACGTGGTTTTTCCTTTCTGTGCGGATGCGATGCCCGCAGCCATGTCGGATTGTGTCGCAAGCTTGCGGAGGTCAGTCCGTTGATGATGTCAACTTCGACAAAGTCAGTTTGCCTTTTTTTTTTTTTTTTTTTTTTTTTTCCCTGCGTGATCTGCAATGATCGAGCTTGAGAAGGAACCGGATTCGGATGATTTCCCCCCTTCTCTAGGTATGTAGGTATTGAGAAGGACGGGAGTCCGTGTGGCGTGCTGGGATTGCACCGGGATTGCGAACGCTTAGACGGGGGGTTTCCCTCCGTGCTAGACCAGGGAGGCCTGCTTGCTGGCCACTGTGTAAGAGGGAGGCACGACGAAGCTGCGATGCCATGATGGCCCGGCCGAATCGGACGCCGGGCGGCTCCGGGATTAAGGAGCTGTGGGTTTGGGGTCTGGCTCTCTAAACCGCATATTGTCACGCTGGTTCATCTGGCCTCAGTTGGTGTCTCTGCCACGTTCGCGTCTGGGAACAGTCCCTCCTCCAATCGTAGCAATCGCTTCCGAGAATGTCCGAAAATAGTTGAACACCATACAAGAACATCACGCCGCATGTTGCATCTCTGTAGTGAGTGGTATGGCTTCGCTCGAAGAGAGAGGACTCCCTTTCTATTTCGAGGTCACCGGGTGGTTTTTGTGGCGACGACCATGATGATGATGTGGAAAGACCCCACCAGTCCCAGCTTGCTGAGGACATGTGGGGGTATGCATGAATTCGCCGTGTTTCTGTCGCATCTGGGGACCGAAAAGGTTAGAGAACAGGAGAGCAAGATAGATGTTGGAATAAGCCTGAAAGCTACGATGGCTGAAACTAGTGCAGCCCGTGCAGTGCTTTTTAATCTATATGGCCCAATCAGACACGAAGGCGCCAAAGGAGGAGAAGAAGAAGAAGAAGATGCAAAAAGGCTGCTTGCTATAAGGAATGGGATACGGGGGGGAGAAGATCCGACATTGCATGTTCCTCGTAACGTGGCGGCTGTGGGCGTCAAGCGCAACCCGAAGCGGCTGAAGAACACGACGCGCGACTGCGAGGTCCTCTTTCGTCCGTTGTTGGACTATATTGGAGGGTAATTCCTGTTTTCGTCAGGTTGCCGGTCCGCGTGACGGGCCTCGCAATGGCGATCGATAGTCTCCAAGGCCCCGCGAGAAGAAGCAAGAAAACAAGGGAAAAAAAAAAAAAAAAGGCGCGAATTGAGTAAGGGGCGCGGGTCAGGTGTTGTCGGTCCGTAGGGAGAGCCCTTGCATGGGCTCTCGCTGGAAGGTTTCGGATCGGTTCAAGGAGAAGAAGAGGACGCTGTCGGGGGCAAGGCCAGCAAGAAGCAAGGGGTGGGGGTGCAAAGGCATGAACAATTTGATCAATTTCGGTAGGGGAAATTGGGGGTCAGAGGGGGAGGCGCAGACAGACGTACGTACACTTACACTCGCATGCGTGTACTCGGTACATGGCTAGTATCCGAACCATCCATTTTGGATAAATGGGATGTCTACCAACACTGGTGCAGTGCAGACAGAGTGTCTAATATACCACCATGTCGAAATGTATACGTACGTGTGCGCATACAAACAAGCAGGCCGTGCTTCGAAATGGAGATGACGAGTCTGGGCAGAGGTGTATTGTATAGGTAATTAGTGAGTCGACCATCATGGAAAGTCAGCGTCCGAATTGTTCCCCCACCCCCTGACAGCTGAGCGTTGAGGCGTAGGCTTTTGGCATGGTCTTTTCTTGAGCTTCGTCACGTCCCCCTCGCTGTGGGATTGGACGACGGATCACATGAGGGGGAGCGCACACGGCGGAGGAACACACACAATTGGATGGGATTTTACATTGAACTTTGGTACGTAACTCTGTGTCTCCTGGATCAGTTACATAGGTAGGTACTCCCGTATTTCACCCCTCAACCATGACATCCAGACACAAGTAGTAGGTTTGGGCTGGTTGATGCATTGCGTTCTCACCTCAGCTACGCCGCATCCACACAAAACGTGGAGCGAGAGATGACTCTGATTGGGACGAGGACCCGAAACGAAGGAAGAATAAGGAAAAGGTCTAGAACAGTAGACACAGGAGAGGGAGAGAGGTAAAAGTGTGGGTGTCAGACGATATGTGTCCAAGGTATCCGTCGCTACCTAGGTATCCGTACACCTTTCAAGGTCCCTTACTGGAGTGCAGCCGGTAGGTAGTGTACCCGTTCCTGCTGCTTCAAACCCCTCCCGCCCCTTGACCCCCTTCTTTGGCGTCTTTTCCCCCTCCCTTCCCTTGGGTGCCCTGTGCTTCTCGGTCGTGCTTTTGCCCCCCCCCCCATTGGATTGCTTGGTCCGGCAGCCCGCGTAATGTCCATGTATGAATGTACGGGTGGCATGTAGGCTGTACTTCGTAGGTAGACGGGACCGACTTGACTATAACCAAAGAACCAGGGCCTTGAGGTGGTAAGAGATGTGTCATTTTGGAAAGAGCGTCTGCGCCTCTTTCTGCCACTGTACTGCACCGCACCGTGGTCTGTCTGGACGCTTTTGGCCTCCTTCGCTCTCCACCTACCTTACCTCCCTTTTACCCCCATTAACCTCTCTCTTCCTTCGTTATTATTGCCTTCATTGCACTCGCTCTTCCTCCTTGCAACTTCCAACTTCCCCAAGCCTGCCAATTCTCCATTAGCGGATTTATCCTTTCTACGACACCTTCGACTCTATATACCCTTGGGAAGAAGAAGGCTCTCTCTCCCGCTTCCTCTCGCTTTTCCCTCCTTCGACCACCTTGTAATTTTTTTGTTCTCGACTGGACAAACAAGGGAACCGCAGTGGTTATCCTGCCAACAGAACACTTTGCTTTGCGAAACATCCGAAAGCGAAATCTTACCCCTTGTCGCTGCTGCCGAATATCGTCGACCAGTCACGCTATTTTCCGCCCCAAAAGAAGAGGAGCTTCTTCCCTTTTCCACCCTCAATTCATACACTCGTTTTGCTTGCGCACTGCACCTCACACGGAAGCCGTCGTATTGCTACTCTCTTTACTTAATCAACCGACATCGAATCACCACGTAACTCCTCAAACAAACTACCACCAAGATGAAGGGTGAGCACTACTTGTTTTCGATCGCCATCTACCTGCCCGACCCTTCTGCCAGAACCAGGGCCAGAGCCGGCCTCGCCAGTTGCTTCTGCACCCACGGGACTGACAGCCACGCCACCAGGCAGCCGGCGGGCTTGTTGACACGGACATGCTAACGCCCATACTAGCCATCATCCTTGTCGGCGGCTTCGGCACTCGTCTTCGTCCTCTGGTGAGCTCACAAACCCCCTCTTCTAGCATGACGCGCGGCATATGGCGACCGCGCCGCCTGCTGCGCCAGATGCTCTAGACGCTTGACAGAACACGCTTGCTGATTCGGTTCACGATGCGCAGACCCTGACCCTCCCCAAGCCCCTGGTGGAGTTTGGGAACAAGCCCATGATTGAGCACCAGATCGAGGCCCTCGCTGCCGCTGGTGTCACCGATGTCGTTCTCGCTGTCAACTACCGTCCCGAGGTGATGGAGAAACACTTGGCAGAGGTGCGTCTTTTCCGAGGCCTCCCCCCCCCTTCCTCCCCCACCGGGTTCTCCCTCGAGCTTACTACTCCTACCCCGACCAATGCTGACGCGCATCTCGACAACAGTACGAGAAGAAGTTCGGCCTCACCATCACCTTCTCCATCGAGACCGAGCCCCTCGACACCGCCGGCCCCCTGAAACTGGCCGAGCATATCCTCGCCAAGGACGACTCCCCCTTCTTCGTTCTCAACTCGGACGTCATCTGCGACTTCCCCTTCAAGGAGCTCGCCGAGTTCCACAAGAACCACGGCGACGAAGGCACCATTGTCGTCACAAAG
Organism: Colletotrichum sublineola; assembly: GCA_020631755.1. NCBI lineage: Eukaryota > Fungi > Ascomycota > Sordariomycetes > Glomerellales > Glomerellaceae > Colletotrichum > Colletotrichum sublineola. Next base: position 131,034 of record JAHSQG010000001.1, read on the forward strand.
GTCGAGGAGCCTTCCAAGTACGGCGTCGTCGTCCACAAGCCCGGCCACGCCACCAAGATCGACCGTTTCGTCGAGAAGCCCGTCGAGTTCGTCGGCAACCGCATCAACGCTGGCATGTACATCCTCAACACGAGCGTCCTGAAGCGCATCGAGCTCCGCCCCACTTCCATTGAGAAGGAAACATTCCCCGCCATTGTCCGCGATGGCCAGCTGCACAGCTTTGACCTTCAGGGCTTCTGGATGGACGTCGGCCAGCCCAAGGACTTCCTCACCGGCACCTGCCTGTACCTCACTTCCCTCACCAAGCAGGGCTCCAAGGAGCTCGCCTCCCCCTCAGAGCCGTACGTCCACGGCGGCAACGTGCTGATCGACCCCACTGCCAAGATTGGCAAGCATTGCAAGATCGGCCCCAACGTCACCATCGGCCCTAATGTCGTTGTTGGCGACGGCTGCCGTCTGCAGCGCTGTGTCCTGCTGCCCGGCTCTAAGGTCAAGGATCACGCCTGGGTGAAGAGCACCATTGTTGGCTGGAACAGCACCGTCGGCAAGTGGGCTCGTCTGGAGAACGTCACTGTTCTCGGCGACGATGTGACGATTGGCGACGAGATCTATGTCAATGGCGGCAGCATTCTGCCTCACAAGAGCATCAAGGCCAACGTTGACATTCCCGCCATCATCATGTAAACCACCCCATCGAAACCGGACACTATACCTAGCCTCGGACATATCAACCCGAGGCTCGAGCTCTTTATACTTTCTTTCTGCGCGCCTATTCTTATCGACTTACTAATGCCAAGTTGCGATACGATTTACCACTCCACTCTATGAATTCCGAGAACTTCAAAAGAAAGGGGGGCGGAAACCAAACAATCATATTTTGGGCTGGCGTCGGCAAGGGGGATCATTCGGCGAGCGCAAAAAGCACTTTTGCTTTGCGGTGTTTTTTTTTCTGTTTTTTTTTTTTTCTCCCGGGAAAGATGATTGCCTCATTTGTTACGAGTGAGAAGGAATGACGGTCGGGGTTTCTCCCAGTTTGAAGGATACTCCCTTGGAAGTGTCGTTATCACGGGGACCCAAATTGCTGGGTCCTGCCCGAGACAGATGACAATAAATACGATACCTGTGGATTCGGTGCGCGCAAAGGTGTTTTCAATTACGGTCCATCGTGCTCAGGCACACATGTGCGCAGTCTAGGCAAATATCTCGTGATTCAGCCTGGGGGGAGCGGCCCAACATCAGCGGTTTCCGAGTGGAACAGGTGCGATGTGCACGACGAGCAAGAGAGAAACTGACTTGATAGGTATCCTTGTCTAAACCGAACCTAGCACCCCGGATATCGTCCCAATATTCACCTGAATTGAAAAGGGAAAGCAATCGCTCTGCCTTGTTCTTTTTCTTTCTTTCTCTATATCTCAATGACTCCGGAATCCAAAAAACGAAAAAAAAAAATTCGGTTATCTATACATAGCGAGGGAAAGGGGGCAGGGGGCTACTACTCTATTCCAGGTCGTTGCGCACCCAGCCCCTCGACATCTCGACGGCCTGCTCCCACTTCCTGAACATCTTGTCCGCCTTCTCCTTGGTGATCGAGGGCGTAAAGATCTTGCGGCCGCTCTGGTTGACGTGCTCGAGGTCCTCGAGCTCGTCCCAAACGCCGAGGGCGAGGCCGGCGGAGATGGCGGCGCCGAGGGCCGTGGTCTCACGCATGCCAGGGCGATCGACGCGAATACCGCTGATGTCGGCCTGGATCTGCATGCAGAGGTCCGAGTTTGAGAGGCCGCCGTCGACGGCGAGGGACTCGAGGGCGTGGCCTGAGTCCTTGGCCATGGCGTCGAGGATGGCTTTTGTCTGGTAGCACGTCGCCTCGAGGGTCGCCCGGGCGATGTGGCTCTTTTGGGTGTGCGCCGTGATGCCGACTGCGAAGTCGGTGTCAGCTTGCAGCCACAGAAAGATACAGGGAGGGGGTAACTCTAGGGAGGTAAGAGGGGGAGAAACTTACACAATGTGCCCTTGGCGTCGTCGATCCAGTATGGCGCGAACAAGCCACTAAAGGCCGTCACGAAGACGACGCCGCCATTATCCGGGACCGTCTCGGCCAGCTCGGAGATACGCGCGGCGTCATCGACGAAAGAGAGGTTCTTGACCAGGAAATTGACTCCGGACCCGGCAACGGCGGCACTTCCCTCGAGCGCGTACGCGGGCTTGCGACCCTTGCCAAAGTCGTAGGCGACGGTCGCCAACAGGCCGGACTTGGATATGATGGGCTCGTCGCCGACGTTGTAGAGCAGGAAGCAGCCCGTGCCGTACGTGTTCTTGGCCTGGCCGGGGGAGAAGCCGCACTGGCCGACGAGTGCGGCGGACTGGTCGCTGAGGCAACCAGCGATGGGGACGCCCTTGAGGACGCCGCTGGCGAGAGCGCCAAAGGCGGTGGGATCGGAGGAAGGGGCGATCTTAGGGAGACGGATCTTGGACCTGTCGATGCCGAAGAAGGAGAGGAGCTCGTCGTCGTACTGCAGCGTGCGGAGGTTCATGAACATTGTGCGGCTGGCGTTGGTCGAGTCGGTTACGTGGACGGCCTTGTCGCCGAGGGCGGCGCCGCCGTTGAGGCGGTAGATGAGCCACGAGTCAACGGTGCCGAAAGCGAGGTGGCCGGCGTCGTAGGCCTCGCGGACGGCGGGGACGTTGTCGAGGAGCCAGCGGAGCTTGACGCTGGATGGGTATGTCGAGAGGGGCAGGCCGCAGAGGTCCTGGAGCCTGTCGGCGCCGGGGCGGGCGCGGAATTCGCGCACGATCGGGGTGGTGCGGGTGTCGGGCCAGACGATGGCATTGTGGAGAGGCTCGCCTGTGCGGGCGTCCCAGAGGATGGTGGTCTCGCGCTGGTTGGTGATTGCGATGCCACGAATGGCGGAGACCGAATGGCCCTGGGCGACAAACTTGGCCGTGGCCTTTTCGATGCATTCCTCGACGGAGGAGAGGAGCTCCAGCGGGTCGTGCTCGTGCGATCTGGGCTGATGTTAGAGGGTCCGATTTCCAGGATCGCCGCGTCCCCAGACCGAGAATTGGGGGGAGGGCTTCGACTCACCCCGGTCGCGGGTAGTGGTTTTCGATTTCGATTTGGTGGATGGCGATGGGGTCGCCGAGGCCGTTGAAGATGAGGAAACGCGTCGAGGTGGTACCCTGGTCGATGCTGCCGACGAACCAGTGCTCCCTGAGCTCATTCTGGGTCTCAGTGATGCCGGCGGGGAGGTGTTCGACCGATTCGGCGGCCCGGCGGAGGCGTTTGGGTTCTCTTGTCTCGGCCATTGCGCCGTTGTCTTGGCCGCCTCGGGGGTTTCTGTGGCTGCAGGTGGTTAGTAGGAGGAGGGAGAGGGAGGGTGAGGTGTTCAAGATGGCAAGAGATGTACGTATGTAAAAGAAAATAGGGAGATAAGAGGGTTAGAAGGCAAATCAGGGCTTTACTGGAGAAGGAGGGGAGGGGGAGTATCGCTCGGAGAACAAATCAACGGCAGGGGCTGAGGGATACAATGCTCGTTCGTCCATGCAAAAAGGCCTGTAGAAAGCAGCGTATTTGGCGGGGCAAAGAGCAGGGACAGATTGTGATCGTGGAAAAAAGAGGCATGGAATTGGAACGGAGCACGTGTGGGGGGGTGGGAGGGCAATGGCTTGTCCTTTCCCGTATGTGTGTGTTTATGGTTTTCTTTGGGAATGACTGACTGTCTAGCTAAGTATGCTATCGTCCGCCGAGGTTGGCCGTTGACGGCTCCGATAGGTCGACAAGAGGTCTTCTGGGGACGTCTGGCCGGCGTCGTCCCGCAGATCTGGGTCTGTCTCTGCGTTGTCCGCCCCGACCAACTCCGGACGGATTGAAGCGGCGACCCCAGCTTTGCGCCGGCAGTCGGGATGATGTCAGAAGCGGGAGGCGGGCGCTCATTGGAGGAGCCATTGAGGGGTTTGGGAGGCTGATGGCGAAGCTGCTGTGCGCGACCAGTAGCTGCTGCTGCTGTACCGTGACCGTGGATGCGACACCGGCGGGTCCCTGGCGCCGGTGGTATTGATGTGGGCCGCCGCCAACACCTCGCATTGCCATTGACTTTTGCCAGCTTGCTGCTGCTGCTCAGGGAGAATGACCTCGTGAGAAAGAGGGATATCCTGGGGAGGGTTCGGGGGCGCATGCTGAAATTGGCAGGCTGGGATATCAGCTTCTTGCTCTCTCTGTCTGCGAGTGAGGGCCCACGATGCGGTTGGTTTCTCAGCAGATGTTTGGGGAAAAGGGTCTTCTCGCGACGTGATTCCGAGGTGCATTTCATTTCATTCTATGGGGACATGGGGCGCTTCAGGCACGTCGGGGTTTGACTACCGAGCGGGCTCCATCTTAATGATATTACCTACGCAGTAATAGTAAACTATCAATCAATTACACTAGGTAGGTACACTACACTACCTACCTAGGTAGCATCTACACGTGCAGTATTACATAGTGCACTGGGGCCCCTGGCGGGGGTCTGGGGTCGAGAAGAACTTGAGGGGCTTTCGACACCGAGGTGTGTCGTCGGTGTGACACGACACCGACGCTCCTTTCTTCTTGTACTTGGGTAGTTTTCATGATCTCAGGAAGCTATGAGTTTAGCACCAGCCATCATTGGTGCTGTGATTTTCTATTTTTTTGCTGGTAGGCCGACGGGGGAAGTCTTTATGCTCGCACTTGTCCGGCTTCTTATGAGAGAGCTTGAGAAAGAGGACAAAAAAACTCATCTAGAATGCCTTTGGAACCTTCACAAACAAAGGCAGGATACAATGAATTCGTCTAAGTCCTAAAAAAATCAAGATGAAATCCAACTGCCTTGACCATTTGCACATTTTTGGGTCCCCGGCTACCACTTTTTTGTCAGAAATCCCACACAGCCAAGAATGACGTGTCGGCATTGTTATCTTGATGTGAAGCTTCCTCACCTCAGCTTCCGCTGCCCCTCCGGCAGCCCAAACCCTTTCCCGGTAACCAAACAGCCCAAAACAAACCAAAAAAGGACAAAAAAGAAAAAAAAACTAACTCCGTTTGCTCCCAAACCTCAAACGACACAAACAGCTCCTCGAGAAAACGCGGTCAAAGTTTACCAACACAAACCATCGACAAATCCCACAGCGCATTTCTTCAGAACTATCACAGATCCATAACCGATAAATTTGGTCTGGGAGGCTGACATTTCTTGGGTCATCGAACATAGTTCCAGGCACTCAGACCACGTCTATGATGGGCATTTGATGACCCCCCCCCCCTTCCCCATCAAAACTAACGCATATGTATCAGGTATCCCGCCTCGGCATACAGATGGAACATCTTGCAAATATCATGGATGTCCAAGTCAACAATGAAGAGCTAGATGGCCCGGCAAAGATTGGAGAAGTCGACGTCCCGGTGAATCGGGGAGAGCGAGATGTCCAAGTAAAAGCTGAGGAGGAGGAGGAGGTTTACGCTCTTCCCACTCGATCATCCGTCCAGATGCCCTGCGCTCTTTCGTTAGGAGCCTCGAGGACGCCTTCACAAACCCAGAGATCATCTTCCAGCCTACTAATGCAACAGGCCAACGCTCGCCCACAGGGTGGCTGTCCACAACAACGCTTCTGCCATTACTGCCTCGATCACTCCGGCCAATCTCGTGGGCCGTCAGGCTTCAGCTAATTCTTCACTCCCTGCCCCCTCCTCGGCTCCTAAATTGGATATAAAAACCAACGTGCCTCCTCCCAGAGGGTCTGGAGCTCGCCAATCCGCCCCCACGAAGCTGCAGTCTGTCACTGCCGAGTCAAAGTCTGTCTTCAAACATCAGCCAGTATCACGTTCAGGTCTCAACTTGACTCTCGATGCTTTGGTTGTTCCACTATCTACCCTCCCGTCACAACCCAACAAGCACATACAGAACAAGAGAAACCCCGTTAGCCCCATGAAGACGACGAAGTTCATGACTGGACCAGTCCAGCCTGGAGTTGCCGTGCCCTTCTGCAAGGAGACTCGAGCCGGGCTCAATAACGAACCTCATGACGACTGGATCTACACGACTTCGACCGGGAGCATCAAAAAGTTGCCTCCAATGGACAGCTGCGGTTCTTGGGAAATTTCTCTGCCTTCCAAACTGGACACCGCTATTTATATCGACCCTTACATCGATCGACTGAGCCGTCTCCTGAATGTCAAGATCGAATCTACGAAATCTCCCCCGTCAATCCACGTCAAACTCTTTGAGTCTCAGTTCGCTGAGCAGGCGAAGCACTCATATTTGCTCGAAGAGCACACAGCCATGAAATGGAAGGCCTGGGCGGTTCTGGCTGCTTGGGCCGATCACTTGATTCGACGCAGCGCCCCGCCAGCCATTCCTCCCATTGACCTAGTGAGCTTTGTGAGGAACAGGCTCCTGACAGAGGGCCGCCACGCCAAGGCAACCGCGGTCAACCTTCTGCACGAGCGGCAGGTTGCGATGCTGCTCCCCGAGGGGCATGGAACATGGCAGATGCCGAGACTAACACCTGCTGACCTTGTGCCGCTACCTAAACCGCCTCCGCCGGGTGTTCAGCAACCTAGTTTGATGCCAACCAAAAGACTGCCTCAGGCCTCCAAGTCTGAACACAAGCATCTGCTCTCTAACGACTACAGCTCAAGCTCGAGTTCGGACTCCAGCCCGGAGGTTCAGACAAAGCGTCTCCGTCGCAAGAGCTAGGTAGTCTTCAGTTAGTGCTATCTTCTGTTCCATTTTGGCCAATGAAACTGATGGCAGGGCCAAGAAGCAAGGGTACCGAAGAAGATAGGTTGATTGGATAAGCTAGGATAACTAAGGGTTCATGGTTTGCTTGATAGACTGTTCTGATAATATTTTGGGAAATGGTAAAGGACAATGAGTCTGAACCAGCTAACACCGAGAGTTGTTGACACGCTGTGTTTATTAAATCTTTGCTGTTGATTGTTAAGGGGCTCTCAGACATATCCAGAGTAGAGGATAGTAGAAATACCAACAGTTAGGTAGTGAGGGACTATGCGTATGGCTTTTCTTTTCTCCCCCCCCCATGAAGTATAATGCCGTATCCGAGTTATTCAGTTGGACACAGTCAATTTCTCGGATAACTGTTTTCTTCTGCAACATGCAAATTATCACTACCATCCACAAATACAAGCTCAATAGATCACCGTAGGCTTTCACTTACGAAGGATATGTTTCTTTTTTCGTTACATATCCGTCACGCGGGGTGACAACCTTGGACTAAGAGTGCATCATCCACAAATAGGGCATTTAGGTTAATTGATGATTACGAGACATGATGGGGGTGTTATGTATGTTAGGAAAAGCACAATACCATTATTGGGTGATGTGATAGAAATGCTATTGGTCCAAGCAAAGACAACCTACCTATTTAGAGACATATGGACGTGATGTGAGGGATGCCCGTCTCATTCGAGCTCTGGCCACCAGCTCCAAGAAGACCATTACCCCCACCATCGCCGCTAGAACCCCTCCCCCCCCCACCCCCCTCCCCACCAACCCCTCGGGTGCCTGCACTCCCGCCCCCCGCGAAGAGTGACGTTCCATTCATTACCCGAAGCTCCAGCTACAACTCCCTCAATCCCAAATACCTACCTACCTAACAAATACTGACACAACCACCACCACTGCGACGCACAAATGGCGACGACATCACCCTTCCCCTTCCCGCGGGAGTACTCCTTCCCGCCCTTCTTCACCCGCCAAACGAACCTGACAACCCACCACGCCCAGCTCGTCAAGTGGTCCGACCTGATCCTCGCCTACTGCCGCCACCACCGCATCTTCAAGCTCTCCCTCGGCGCCGCCATCCCCTCCGCCTCCTCCGCGCTCCCGCACGCTCTGCCGAACCACAATGCCGCCGCCGCCTCCCCGCTCGCCGAGCAGCCGACGACCTTCTCCCCCGCGACGGCCGCTTCTTCCGCCGCCGCCGCCCCCGAGGAGCTCTTCCACAACAGGGCGCTGAACAAGCGCCTGTCGCTCGCCGACGCGCGCGAGGTGCTCGAATTCATGCGCAAGGAGGGCCGCGCCGAGCCCCTGCCCACTGGAACCGACGTCTTCTGGGTCTACTGGCATACCCCCGACGAGTGGGCCGCCTACGTCGAGGGCTGGATCGACGAGACGGCGCAGAAGGGCGTCGTCCTGACGCTATACGAGCTGACCGAGGGCGAGAGCACCAGGGGCACCGGTGAGTTAACCTAACCCCTCAAAGGACCCACGGAGCCACAACGACGACGACCACGAGCTGACCTGATTGCTGTTTTGTCAGAATTCCACGGCCTCGACCCCGATTTGCTCGCCAAGGCGCTGCAGATCCTCGTCAAGCGCGGCAAGGCCCAAATCTTTGGGCAAGAGGACTCGCAGGGTGTTAAGTTCTTCTGATTCACTCTTCTCTCGCTCGGCAATTGACGAGCCATGGTCTTGTTTTGTGGTTGCTGTTGTGCCGAATCTCTAACTAGACGTATCACGTTGACACATTATTCCCTCGAGCGATCATAATCAACATCAAAGCCCCCTTAAGAAGGCGGCGGCGGCGGCGGCTCCCCCTACTTTTCCGATGCATCCTCCAACTCCCAAGTCAAAACGCAAGTATATACATGTACAGCAAGAACCACCAAGTCGAGGTTGCCTGCAGGCGTCCTGTCAATTACCCAACATCTACACATCCTTATCGAAAAAGTTCCTGGCAAGGTATTTCTCGTCAAACGACACCTGCTGTGTCATGGCCACGTCCAAGAGCCAGTCCGCCGCGACAATGCGTGGCTCCATGTGGCCCTTGCGCGCCATTTCCTCAAACTTGGGCCAGAGAGACCTCTCGTCGGCGCTGTTGGAGCTGAGGAGGTAGACGGGCTCCGGCGGGGCGCCGCCGTCTTCTTCCTCCGTCGTCGGCTTGATCGTCGTACCGCTGCGCGCGCGGTACAGTTTGAACATGGCCCCGTTCGCCTCGGCAATGGCCTTGTAGCTATCGGGACCGTTGCAGATGTTGGCTGTGCAATAGATGGGGACGCTCCACAGGAGCTTGCCCAGGTTGGCTCTTGCCCTGGACACCGCCGTCTCAATTGTGACACCGAACTTCTTCTCATTCTCCTTATCGTCCAAGAGGAATTCCTCGGGATCCGGGACCTCCCCTGTGTCAAGGGCAGCATCGATGAAGTCGGATGAGAGAATGGTCGGGCCCTTGGCCAGCGTCTTGAGGAACTTGACTGTCCGTACCATGTGAGGTGCAGCGAGATAGTCGCATGGCTGATTGTCCTGCACAATCAAGATTCCCATGTCGCGGAGTTTTCTCTGCGAGTTGTTAGCACAGAAAAAACTAATGCCCAGAAGACAGACCACTTGACTTACCCTTTCCACGTCCTCCTTGGATTTGCTGTTGACCCATCTCGTGAAGCCAGTCAAGACGACTCTTATCTCAATGTCCGGGCGCGAAGATCTTCTCTTCTTGGCGGGCCGTTTGTCCTCATCATCGATATCCATGGCTTGCGCCGGGCTTGACGTGCGTCCGCGTTCCTTGTCAATCTGGTCGGCAGCCCGCTTGCCACCCCACGGGCCATGTCCGTCCTTGCTTCGCTTCTTTTCCTTCTCATACAGAGCGATGTCTGGGGCTATGCGTTGAAGGTTGGTGAGAGCCTTGCTCTTTGCGCTTCGGCTGCCGGTCGAAACGACCGAGGGGGTGTCATCGTTCTCCTTGCCACGACCGCCCTTTTTGGGACGGATGGGCGTCATGAAGCTGTCATCAATCACCGCCTCGTCATTCTTCTCCTCTTGTCTCCCGATGACAACACCCTCGGCGGGTCCCTGATTATACGAGTTCTCCTGTGCAGCCTCAAGGATCTTGCGCCTCCTCTGCGCTCGCGGCGACATCCCCTCCTCGCCACCGGGGTAATAGGTCTCTCGCAAACAGTACTCATCGAAGAAGGTCTGGCCGATAACCTCGCCCAAATTCGTGCGAACCGGAAAATGGGAATATTTGGGCACGGTGACCCTCTGCATCTCGCATTTGGCGTAGCTTTCTTCGATCCACAGGTGATTGACCGTCTCAATGTTCCAGTCCTTGGCTGCCTCGTACTTCTCGCTGCTGCTCCGTGCCGTGATGAGATGAGTGTTCTCTGCCTTCATGGTCTTGGTGTACGTGGCCCCGGATGCTCTTATTAGGTTCTCAAGGTATATGCGAGCATCACCGCCGTAGTTGGAGAGGCAGATCTTGAGATCTCGGAAGCCCGGGATGCCGTCTCGGGGTACCGGGTAGTGGAGGAGCCGACGGAGAGGGGACGTCCATTCGTTGTGAGTGATGAGGTGGTAGAGCCACGACAGGTTTCCGACGTCCTTGCCTGACTGGGCAGCCTTGACATAATGCTCCCCGTCACGGTATTGGCAGACGAAGTAGTCGCACGCTTCCACATCGTCTACGGTTTTGCCACCGCCGTTCACAATGAGCTGCTTGACAACCTCTAGTGATCGTGGGGTGATACTAAGATCCTTCGAAAGCATGACTTTCTTGTCTCGGAATATAGTGGCCGCCCTCCGGGGGGCGTCGGCAAGGTGATTGGGGGTAGTGGAGGTCGCTCCCTGAAGGTGGTCGTACTGGGGGATCTGCACCTCACCCTGATTTTCAGACCTGCGCAGAATTTCGGGGTCGGGGAGCGTATAGGGGCCTTCGTCGATTCGTTTGCCGAGCTTGAAGCAGTCTTCGAACCTAAGAGCGCCGTCAGCAACATGGAATCCGAAGCTTGGGGTTGACCAAACCTACCAGTGAGGCAGAACAATCTTGCACTTGAGTCCCCTTTCCGTGGCGGTGATACACTTGGGATGATCCATGGTCAAGGCGCAGATGTGGGTGGTCTGTCGCGTGACGTCGGCGCTTTCCGTACCGCCCATGGCCAAGGTGGCACCGATGATGGTCTCCTTATCGATTTCAGGGAGACCAGCGCAGGTAAGATTAACTTTGGAGAAGAACATGCGCGGGTCGGGGGAGAAGGGCCGCACTTGGGCCTGCTTGTTCCTCTGGATCGATGCCTTGATCCAACCGGGGTTGACGACGGGGATCATGAAGGCTTGTGTTTCGGTGAACTGGGGGAAATCGATGGTGTTGGAAATGATGTGAGAAACGGCCTCGAGTCTGATGGAGCCATCGCGTCTCGGATCCAGGACGGTGCCGCCACGGCCCTTTACGATTTCTGCTAGGTCGCTGATCTCCTTGGGAGCCAGGTAAGCGCTCGGTACGAAGGCGAAGGCGCATTCTGAGAATAAGCCCTTTGGTTCAGACATGGCTGATGTCTGGATACTGCATGCAATTGGGGAATTAGAGCCAGTGGGCTTCGGAGTCGAGGTTAAGGCATACGTGGGGCGAGATTCTGTGAGCTGTCGAAGTATTGTTTTGTGGAAAGCAACAAGAGGCAAGTGTGGTCAATCAAGATGGGAGGCGACTTTGACGCGAAAATGTTAGCAACACGGCCGGCTGGAGGAGGACGCGAGGTGAGCTCGCAGTCACGTGCTGAAAAGGTACTGATACATATAGATCTGTGTATACTGCTGGTAGTTCAGGGTGCCGGTACCTTATCTATTAAGCCTGCTATGGGACGCGTCGAACAGCCACTAAACAGCTGGCACAGACGCTTGCCAATTGCCGCTTGTCAGCAGATCTACGGATATAGTGACATGCATATGCTTAGTGTCAGCACCTAGTAGGTAGTTACCGTGTTACCCGACTAGGCGTAGGGGAAAACAACCTGAAATCTGGAACCTTGATGCAACCACGATTTCCTTTCCCCAGATTCTTTTCCTTTTTCACACACAGTATCATCATCATTTCTTTTTGACGACCACATGCAGCCGGGAGTCTGCTTTTGCCAATTATCCCCTCGATTGCCGATTTTGGGTATCGTCTCGCCTGTATTTAGGAACAATTGTACCGACCAGGACGGGATTGTGTTTCATCTGGCTTCTGGCCAATACATTGCATTGTCAACTATCCACGGTTGCTGACTTGACTTCGCCCAACTACGTCGCGTCCATATCGGCTCTGGGGATGACTTCTCCCATCTCGAGCCTTGCCTTGTTCAAAGACTCGACTTGATCAGATCGGCAGCACGCTCGCCAATGGCATATACCGTCGCCTGCGAGTTGGCACGCACCGTGATGGGGACAATGGAGGCGTCAGCCACCCGCAAGCCACGGATACCGTGCACGCGCAGCTTCTCGTCAACCACTCCGCCAAGTTCACGAGGCATCATGGAGCAAGTGCCTGTAAAGTGGTGAGCGCCAACTGCCGTCTGGCGCACAAACTCCTTGGCTTGCTCGAGATCAGCCAAGGCAATGGCCGGGTTACGCTTTCCTCCCGCCTTCAGCTTACTGCGGAGCGGTTCGCTCGCCGCAATCTTCTCCAGGAACTGGTAATGCCTGGCCAAAACCTCGACGTCAACAGGATGCGAAAGATAGGCGGGGTCGATGGCCAGGGCGGCCGACTCCAACGACGCAGACGTGATGTGACTCGAACCTCGCGAGAGAGGATGAGCCAGGAGGGCAGCAATCGTGAAGTACTTCTCTTCGCCGGGAGGCGGCGGTGCCATGTGGCCATCTCCGCTGAACAAGGCGTATCCGGGGAATGAGAGGTAGTACCCCGAAGGCTCCGAGGGCGACGTCAGGACGGACCGCACATACGCCTCAAGAGCTTTTGTAAAAGCCGGGGTCGCCGATGTCTTGGGTCCGTCCAGCTTGTCGAGAACCTGGCCCAAATCCTCACCCGCCGGTAGAGGGAGCTGTGCCGTCGCCGAAGTACCGCTTCGGGTGAACGGTCCGGTGCCCTTGCCATACGCCTCCATAGCAGCTCCGACAGTCGCCGGATCTTGGCGGACAAGGCCATCCATGGTGTCCAGTTCTGGAAGGGCTTCGAAGCTTGCGCCAACCAGGACGTGGTTCTGGAGGTTCTCGCCAACATGGGGGTGGTCAAGCACAACGTCGATGCCGAGTCCACGGAGAAGCTCTGCATTGCCGACTCCAGAAAGCTCGAGGAGTCGTGGTGAGTTGAACGTGCCAGCTGTCAACACAACCTCTTTTCGTGCCGTCACTGTTTTCCTTTCGCCATCCTTGGTGTATTGAACAGCTTCGGCCACTATGTCGCCAGCGTCCGTCTTGAAGATGATCTTCTCCACGAGCGCTCCCGTCACAACAGTCAGGTTGGGCCGAGACTTGGCAGACTGGAGGTATGTGCTACCGGCATAGCTTCTCTGCTTTGTCTCGGGGTCTACGGTGTCGGGCGTGATGCTACTGCCGACTCCTTGGCCACTCAAGGGATCGCAAGAACCCGCAAAACCTAAACCGCGGATGGTTTCTTGCCAGACCGTTGGCCATAGAGATTCTGCGTTGTCTGGAAGAGACAACTTGAGAGGACCTTTTCCTTCGCCAGATGCAACGGAGTAGGTCTTCTCCGAGGCCTGTTTGAAGGTAGGCCAGTCCCAACCGGGGTTACCCAGACCAGCCCACGCTTCAACGTTGGCCTTCGTGGTGACTGTGAAGGAGAGGCCATTGAGCGCACCCGAGCCACCAAGGAGGCGACCCTGAGGCACAGCGACCTCTCGACCACCTAGGCCTTTCTGCAGATGACTTCCTGTCAGCAATCCAAACTTGCTAAGAGTACATGTTTTGGAAGAGACTCACCTGGGGCACTGTCCGGAACTGCCAGTCGGAAGGCGTCTTGACAAGACTAGGGCCCAGTGCGGGGATATTGACCCGAGGGTCCGCCGTTTGGTCTTCACCCGCCTCGAGAACCAGAACTTGGAGCTCGGGGATTTCAGACAGGCGTGCCGCCACTACCAAACCGGCGACGCCGCCGCCCACAATGACAAAGTCGTACGTCGCAGCCATTTTAGAAGAAGTATGTGATGTAGATTGACGCAAGCAAGTGAATCTACGGAAGCAGAGGAGAGCGTTGGAGCTCTCGCCACTGTTAAATCATGACAAAGGGCCCCTATCTTGAGACGTGTACAATTGCTGCGAAGCATCAGTTGTCATAGCGCCCAAGATGCTCCCAGCATCACCCCGCGCCGCCGTATTGCACCGACATAGGATGTCACGTCAACCGGCCATTTCTGGCACCGTTGGAAGCACGTTCCATTGCAGAGTTGCATCCGTTTGTCTGTATTTATGCAACAGGTACCTAACGTTTTGGGACGCAGACCCCTCTCACACTCCCTGGGGTCCCTGGTCGGTGGCATGACTGGGGAAGGGGGTCTTGGTGGGTGTTCGGATATCAAGGTTAGGATAACCCATGGTCACCACGTCGCGATATTGGTTTGTACTTCACATCAATCAATACAACCTTCCGCGATAAAGTGATGGTCGTTGCAGACTGTGCTAGCTTAGACCTCAGCCATTGGACGCTAGTCGTCGTATGTAGGATTCGGCTTTGCTCAACTTGCCACCGGATGGTGAGTCTAGACTGGACCCAATCATGGAAGAGAGAGTCATGTTGGGCTCTATGATAGCACAGCTGGTGTATGTAAACCGACTCCGAGCTCGAGTGCCGTCTTAGGCGCAAGTGATATGATAGACTCGCACACTGCCAGTACGTGGGATTCGAGCTTCCACGAGTCTCCCAAGTACACGCCACTTACACACATCACGAACTTCATGATGAGTACACTTTTCGGTTCCAGCTACCAGGACGTCCTCGGCTACGGCCTTGGAGTTCTGTGCGGTTTTGCTGTCCATCGGGGAATATTCATCCATGGCGAATGGCACGTACAGGCGCCTCAGATTCTATTGGGTCACTTGTGGCTCTTTTCTTGTTTCGCAGGTCTGAGCAGATACTACGGTGGCACTGCCATCGGGGAGCTCTCACGTTCTCTGCTGATTCTGTCTGTCGGGTATCTTCCTGGACTTTTTGCTAGCATTACCTTATACAGAGTCTTTTTCCATCAGCTCAGCACCGCCGGATTCAAAGGTCCGTGGTACGCCCGTATCACGAAGCTCTGGCACATCTGGGCCGCCAGAAACTGCAAGAACCACTTAGTCCTGGAAAAGTTGCGTGAGCAATATGGGGACTTTGTGAGGACAGGTAAGTGGCCCGACACATGAGCCTTGAAGCACATTCTCACAAATGAAAAAAGGTCCCAGTGAAATTACAGTTTTCCACCCGGAGGTCTTCATGGCTGTGGATGGCCCCCGATCCGAGTGTATCAAGGCAGAGTGGTACGACATTCTACACCCCGACAGAGCGCTCGTCACGACACGCGTCAAGCCTATCCACGCTGCCAGACGCCGTGAATGGAACCGCGGTTTCTCGGCACAAGGTATACAAGCCACGAAACCTTTTGACATATTAAATCCATTTCTAACGAGCCGCGTCGTGGTATAGCCCTCGTCCAACACGAGATGAAGATTCTCAAGTGGATTGAGCAGCTTGACATGTGCATCGAGGCAGATGCCAAAGCTCATGTCCCTTCCGAAGTTCGCGACTTGTTCTTCTGGTTCGGTTTCGACGTCATGGGCGATTTTGTCTTCAGCAAGTCGTTTGATATGTTGCACCAGCAGCAATGGCATCACATCATTGTCCGGCTGCAACGCGCCCTGTCTCTTTTGGGCCCGTTCAGCCCAGCCCCGTGGCTCATACAGGTCGGCTTCAAGCTCGGTCCACGGATCAGCGTCCTCAAGGACTGGTTTGACATGGTCGCCTGGTGTGAGCGACAGATGTGTGCTAGACTGGACGATGCGACCCCGAAGCCGGCCGCGCCGGATCTAGCCCATTACTTGATGGAGCTCAACGACGGTCAGGCTGGGGAGAACGACCGCTTGACGTGGCTTTTCGGTGACAGCCTGCTTGCCATTGTAGCTGGAAGGTGACTCTTACCTCCCTCCCCCCTTCCCAGGCTTTCAGAAGCTAAAAACAACATAGCGAACCGACGGCTGCCGCTCTCATCGGCATCTTTTGCGAGATAGCCAAGCACCCGGAGCACGCCGACAAGATCTACGCGGAAGTGGAAGACGTTGACGCAACCAACCTGAAGGTTCTCACCGGCCTTCCCCATCTGAACGCCGTTATCAACGAGGGTCTCCGTCTGTACCCCGCCCTCCTCACGGGCGGTGCCAGGAAGACGACGGAGAACGGGGCGACGATCGGCGGGACTTTCATACCGCCCAACACAACGATCATCGCCCCACGCCACGTGATATCTCGAAGTAAGTAGCTGTGGGTTTCTTTGCGTCCTTATTGCACTTTAATTAATTCTTCGATCTACACTGCAGGAGAGGACTGCTTCGAGCGGGCCGCCGACTTCATCCCTGAGAGATGGACCACGCAGCCGGAAATGATCCGCAATGCAGCAGCTTTTGCGCCATTTGGCACAGGTACGGTGAACTCCCTTGGCTTGCCTTCCTGACTCAGCAGCTAAAACGTGCTCTTCTTTGCTCTTTTTATTAGGTCACCATAGTTGTCTGGGCCGCTTTCTCGCCACGGACACCATGAGGTTCGTTGTCGCGAGGCTGGTCAAGAAGTACCATATCCGCCTGGCACCAGGAGAGACTGGGAACCGCGTGTTTGACGAGATCAAGGACCAGTTTACGTCCAACCCGGGACCGTTGTCTCTGTGTTTCGAGTTGAGATAAGCGGATCACGTGCAGAAACCCAACTACATAGATGGGTACTTTACATAGTAGCTCACCATTAGACACCGGACCAAGGAAGGGTTGGACGACCCCTCCCTAGTAATGTAACTCTAGATTATCTGGGCGTGACTAACTTCTCTTGCTGTATCACTCCAAAACGCTGATTGATTAAGCCAGTCCTTTATTATACTGTCTACCTACTAGGTGAAAAAGTTGCTGGTTAAGCAAAAAGGACAACCTAATTAATGAAAAGTAACCGAGGGTTCCATCGGCTTAAAGTCTCATTACCGACTCCACTGCAGGTACTGATTAGGTTGCTCTTTTTTGCTGTAACTAGACTTGTGACCTAGGACTATACCACTACTACTGATATTGGCACCACCAACCCCCACAACAACATGAGCGCAAGCCACGTAACAGGCTTGTTCACGACCGAGATACCGTCAAACATCACGCGAGACTAGTGTATGGCCATCCGTTGATCCCACTCGTCAGCAGCTGACCGGACTGGATTGCCTCGGCGCTCTTCTTCAGCTCTTCAACATCCCAGTTCGCCCAAACGGTTCGGCCACTCAGGAACGCCGCCTCGGGACTGGTCAACCAGACGGTGAAGTGGGCTGGGAGTTGCACTGCAGCGAGGTATGTCAGTCACATTGCATGTCCCACAAGACAGCTACAATAAATAGGAAGAAGATGAGGGGATCTATTATCTGGGAGATGCACCGCGGCAGGCAAAGGGAAGGGCTTTGGTTTAGGTAGAAGGAGGACGTCGACGAACGCACCTTTGTCCATCGGGAGGGCTTCGGCCTTGGCGCCGCTCTTCTTGAAGATGTCGGTCTCGACCATGCCCGGGTGAAGGGTGGCCGCGAAGAGGTTCGGGTTCTCGGCGGCGAGGAACTCAACGATCTTTGTCTGTGCCAGCTTGGATGCCATGTAGGCGGACAGGCCCGGGAGAGCAACTGCCGGCAGGGCTGTCGTCCCAGTGGTGAGAGCGACCACAGCTGCGTGTGATGGGTTGGCGGTGGGGAGGAAGGCCTTTGTGACGAGGTACGTGCCCTTTGTGTTTGTCTGCCATGTGCTGTGAGTGAGTTGCTCGGGAAGCGCATGGACGGTGGGGGAGAGGGGAGGGGGGGGGGGGGGGGGGGGGGGGGGTTCTCTCTCCCTCCCTACAAAGTTGGATTGGGACAAACCCCGAAGGGCAATGGGAGCCGAGCAGGGCATCAGAGACTCACCTCGAAGCTTTGCCACCACTCGTCACTGGCTGATGCCGTTACAGGCGAGGGGCTGGACACGTAACCGGCAGTCAAGACGAGGACGTCCCACTGGCCCGCCGCTGCCGCTACCTTAGTCAAGGCTTCTTCGTTCGTGATATCCACAGCGTGCGCGTCGCTCTGCACCGAGGTCGGCAGTGACGCGGCCGTCTCTGCTATGGCGGCCTCGGTGCGGCCAAGGAGAATGACTCGGGCCGCCCCGGCGGAGGCAAAGGCCAGAGCGGTTTCTCGGCCGATCCCACTTCCCTTGAGGAAAATTCCAATTAGACTCAATCGCGCGGCACAAAATATGGAGTTGCGAGGGGCAAGAAGCTCTTTCTGGGGGCTTCAGTGTATTGGAGCCACGATCCAGCGGATACCATGGGCAGGGTGGCTGGGTCGCAGTGACGAGACAAGAGGGGAAGAGAGGCGGGTGGAGCAGAGGATGGGGGGCATCGATATGGAACTTACCGCTCCTATCACGATGATGGTCTTGCCTGCCGCGCTCAGTTCTGGGCGGGAGGGCGAGATGGCATCGTAGGTGTCGTTGCGCCAGGTGGGCGTGACGGAGGGCAGAGGGGGTTGCATCTTTCGGATTTATGGAGGTGTTCCGAAGTAGGAGCCTGGCTATCTTGGAGACTGAGAGGTGGTAGTGGCAAACACAGCACAACGAACAGGCTAGAAGATTCAGCAAAGAAGTAAACTAGTGATGAATAGGGGGGCAACTTGGATCGAGAAAGGACATGGGGTTCGAAGTGGTCCAGTCGATTGCTATCACGAAAGGGAGCGGTTCTTTTATCCCCCGTCCCCCTCACGCAACTGAACGTGTACCGCAGCCGATGGCTGGAACCGGTTGACGAGGCAGCCTTGGGTTACAGCAGACGCGGCACAGGTGATCTGGAGCATATGGCGTGACTGGTACCATGATATGATGGCGGCGGTATCCTTTATTGATCCCGCGCGAGAAACGGACGGGTCGGGAACCCTAGCTGAAACTTGTGCCGGTGCCTTGCATGGCAGCCCGGTGAGGCATCCGCAAGCTCGAGATACAGGTAGTATTGCAACATCACCATTCCCGGTCGGACAAAAGGCGCAGGTCCCTTACTTAGACTAGAAGGTCGATAGCGGCCGCGGAGAGCTTTAACATTGGAACAGATCTGGTCACATAGGATGTTTTTGAGAGGCAGCCACCTGGGTTGTCGTGCATGTGTGGGACTCATGGTCTTGGCATGTGGGTTTTGTGTATACCTATATGGATGTATGGTGTGTATTTGTATTGTATTTGTGTGGATGGATGTATGGACATACGGATTTAGTGCACAACATAGTAACATATAATAGGAAAGCTAATATGTCAACTTGCAGAAACTCCACTCCGGAACCGCAGCAGTGTACTGAGTACGGAGTACATAGCTTGGTACGAATGACATCTGACAATTAACTGTTAGTATCCATAGTGTACACCGTAGTCTGTAGCAGCACTGCTATAGAGGCGCAAAGACTCAAACTCTATAAACTGAGGAACAGCATGACCCCTGCAACATGTAAGGGGTAGAGCAGGGGTGGACGATGAGCGTTTGAGACGAAGGCGAGATAGGCGGGAGCAGAAAAGTTGGCAAGCAACCAGGGTTCAGGACGTGGGGAGTTCATCAAGCACATACGCATACGCATGCCTGTTCCGATCAAATCTGAGAAGGGAACGATCATATGGGGAATAGCTGGTTTTCTATCGATGCGGTCCACACGTGCAGCAACACCACACGGATGGTTCGCCCCCAAGAGTAAGTCGATGGCACACCTCCCGTCACAAACGGTTACCCTTTGTCATCGGATCTTGTACCAACCCCATATTTAGGCTTTGCAAGGGCTCGAGTAACCGACTTATGCACATGGCAGGTGAGTGTGGGTGGGGTGACAGAATGCAATGTCATGAGATTGCAGAAGACTCTTACTGATCCATGACATATCCGTCTTCCTCTGCCCATCTATCAGATGTCAGCAGAGGAGAAAGAGAGACTATTGACAGCTTGATGGTACAGAAGTTGGGATGTATGATACGGGTAACGCAACCATGACCAACTGTACCCGGTCGAACCAAGCTCGTCATGGGTAGATTTGCTTAGCGTGTGTCTTGTAGCATATCACATACCTACCTGGGTACAAACAGCACCGAGGCTGGGAGCGACGGCGATAGGGTCACATCCACTTATGCCTTACTATCCTGTACCGTCACCCACACTTCTGTCAGAGTGTTCCTTGGTGTAAGTGATAGCCGCGGCGTACCATGTTTCGTCTCGATTGCAGCGTATGCGCATACGTGTGCGTGTGGCCTTGATGGGCTTCACACCGCAGCTTCTTGACGCCGTCGAGCATCGATCCCGCATCCCCCCATAAGAGTCGACGGCATCCCGCGCGTCTGTCTGTGCCACTAATGCGAACTGGTTGTCTCATATCTACCCGTCCGATCTTCTTCTTCCTTGCACTTGCGGGTTCCCGAACCAACCACATCAACTGCCCGTCTTCTTGAGCCCAAATCCTTTCGTGATCCAAAAAAAAAAAAAAAAAGAATCCTTCAGCATGCCTGGCGCTGGCGCGAGGGGCATCAGCCTCCTGATCTGGATCGTCGTCTTTACCACCATCGATGCTTCCATACTGTGCCTGCGGGCGTGGTCCGCGAAGTTGATGAGGAGACCCTTCTATTGGGATGATGGCATGATTATTTTTGCATTTGTAAGTCACCGACTCCACCCCCTTCTTGTCTCTCGTTGGCTTATTTAACTTGTGGTAGGCCAACGTGGTGGCGTTGGAAGGCGTAGTCATCTGGGCTATCTACAACGGCCTTGGTAAACACACAAACGAGTTGACTCTGGAAGAATATGCTGTACAATTCAAGGTAAGTCTTTCCCAAGTTTCTCCTCCTCTACTCTTACAACAGTTCCCTAACGTGTGCTTGCACAGCTCATCCTCGCCAGTGGCGTGACCTGGCTGCTGGGAACCGTCTTCATCAAGATGGCCATCCTGTGGCTCTACACAAGGCTCTTCTCCACGGCCCGGTTCAAGCGCTGGTCTCGTATTGTGATGGGCATCACGGGTGCCTACGGCGTTGCTTTCCTCATCCTGTTCATGAGTAGGTGCACGCCCATGTCCCAGCAATGGGCCCCAGTGCCGGGCGGTCACTGCCGTGACATCACCATCGACCAGATCGTCTCGGTGTCGATCAACATCGTCGTCGACGTCGCCATGACTGCGCTCCCTATGCCGATGCTCTGGGGCCTCCAGATGCCCCTGAAAAACAAAATTGCTGTCAGTGCCATGTTCGCCATGGGTTTTGCGTAAGTCGTCCGCCATTTCCTCTTTCCGTCCCTGAGAGCTCGACTAACACGAACAGAACGATCGGCATCATGATCTGGCGTCTCTACAACACGCTTACCACGATTGGGGACCCAGACTTTGTCTTCATTCTCCACGACATCGGCCTCGTCAGCCTCCTCGAGCTGTGGATCGGCATCATCGCTGCTTGCCTGCCAACACTGGGCCCTCTATTCAAGACATACGTGAAGCCCGCCGTCTCCAAGCTGACGAACCCCTCGACCGACAAGGGATCAGTGCAGCTCAACGACGTCTCCAATAGCGGCCACAGCCATCGTGCCCCCCGTCGGGTCTACGACAAGCTCGGTGACACTGTCTCCTCTGTAGACGACCTCGAGCGCGCCGAGCTGGCCAAGAACGGCGCCGTCACGACGCGGTGCCATTTCTCCCCAGAGTTCGAGCCACCCCGGAACAGCAGGCCTGGCATCTATGTACACCAGAATATTGAATCAGAGACATACCCACGAACAGGACCACAGCAGTTTTGAATCAAGTGCGGTAGTCACAGTTAGTGTCTAACGTTTCCGGAGTTGGATTTGGGTTATGAACCATGTATGAAGCTTCTTGGGGGTTTTATTTTACCTCACCTTTGTAAGCCCAATGTAGGCTTTTTCTTGACGATTCTCTTCAGTCTTGGGCTATTTTATTTATCGGACGTTTTTATATCTTTACTTTCTGAAGTCGAAAATCATAGTTTGTCAAATGTTCACTTTGTTTTTTTCTCTCCCTTCCTAAGTGATTTGCGCCCAAGGGTCTCAGGATTTGCAGCTACTACCGTTGTATGCCACAAATAAGCTTCCGGGAGCTTTGATGCGATCCCTCTCACGCCAATGCTCGATATACTTTTCCCCTCATCTAAGCGAGTGCTGCGCAAGTATGCGACTACGGTCGAAGGGGAGAGGGGGGGACGATGAACTGTTTACCCGAAACTACCCATTCCTCCTTCATCTCCACCTCGAGAGAGACGACATGAAAATCCCAGGCGGAGAAAGCGATGGAGTTGGGAAGACTCGATATCGCCGCTAGGTCCACTCTTTGTCTGTGGCTTGGAGAGTCAGTCTTGTTTTCTCTTTCTCTGTCAAGGGCACGAAGACGGGCGGGCAGATAGTCTAAGCAAACGAGACATCTCCATTCCACTAGGGAACCACGGCTACCGGAAGGAGCTATAGTCACATCTTGATCATACATTGAAACTAACAGTGCGTGGGTGATTGCAGTGGGTGGGTGTATAGATAGGAGAGTAACACACGTGGTTGTCACTCCGTGCCCAGAAGGAGGGCTGCAAGAAGGAGATATCAAGCCAACCCCCTCCCAGTTCAGTCTCCACACAGTCGAGTATATCGTGTTTGTCTGCTCAGGATGCCACCCAATTCCAAATTTCCACTCAACCGAGGGACGTGGCAGTGTCGGACTCGAAACTGGGCCGAGGTCACTCTACACGGTTCCTTGCTTCGCCCCAGGCCCCGTAACATTCCCCTACTTGATCACCGTAATTACAAGTCATGATGGAGTCGCCCTTGTCACGTTTCTTATCCGTTCCATCATCACAAGGACCACGTGTGTGACTAAAGACTCTAACGTTGCATTTCATGACTTGCAGGCTCTCGATACCTCTCGACATGGGCCGCACTTGACTTGGAAACTCCTGCTCCCTGGAACGCTTCACAAGGAATTCCTTGCACCTTGGTTCACCGCGAGAGGCGTTCCAATAGATCGCAAGTCCCGGCAAATCACAACGAAGGAGAGCCGTATGGAGCTCAACGCATTATCGCCCAGGGTTTGCCACACCTTGCATATGTGTATTGCCTGCAGCATAAGTCACAACATGGATGACTCCTGTGAGAGCACCTCGGAGGGGTTACGTCGACGAGACTGCAACACCAGACATGTACCGCCTAACAATTAGACATCCGGCGATGGAGGCATCCAGCCGTTTGGGTATATGCTGGCGATGGCCGGGTGAAGCGGTGTGTATACGGGTTCGGCACAAACCCCCCTCGATGTCGACAGCGTGTAACCCTCGGCTGGCCTTTATCTAGGGGTCATGAGCGCCCCATTCGAGAGGGAGAGAAGCTGAAAGAGAAGTGATTCTCTCGGTTGGAAGAACCGTCAACTAAGCTGCCGGATCGTTGTCCACGGATTTCTCATCTCTCTTGAACGGCTCATCATGCATAGCACAACCGCCGGGGAGCGCTCTCCTCTCATGCTCAAACAATCTTCGTTTGGGGACGACATGGCCTCGAGCCGCAGGCCCTCTTCCACTCTCTCGTCCCTCCTCCGCGTCCCTCGGCTGATCTGGGACTTCACAGAGAGCAACTTCTTCACATTCGTCGTGCCCAACACGGCCTTTGGCCTCCTGGGCGGACTCACGGGGCTGCCACTGACCTCGGGCCACGCAACGGCCCTCTCGGTCCTGCAGCGCCTTCCTCTGATCGTCGCCTTCAACTGGTACAGCGTCCTCATCTTCGACCTAGCCAACCAGCGTGGCCCCGAGTCCGTGGCCGAAGACCACGCGAACAAGCCCTGGCGTCCGATACCTGCGGGCAAGGTCACGCCCGAGCAGACACGCAAGTCCATGCTGGTCGCCATACCCGCGGTCTTGGCGATGAACTACGTCCTGGACGTCTGGAAGGAGGGCGTCTTCATCCTCATCCTCACGTGGCTGTATAACGATCTTCGTGGGGGCGACGAGCTCCTGCGAGACCCCATCATCGCCATGGCCTACGGCCTTTTCAACACGGCCTCGCTCAAGATCGCAATCAGCGGGGACACTGAGGCGGTCATCACCGACGAGGGCTACGCGTGGGCCTCCATCATCAGCGCCGTGATCCTGACGACGATGCAGGTGCAGGACCTCAAGGACCAGGCGGGCGACCGGGGCCGCGGCCGCGCAACTGTTCCCCTATTCTTCGGTGACAGGGCCTCGCGCCTGTCGATCGCGGTGTTCGTACCATTCTGGTCCTGCGCATGCGTGTACATCTGGCGGATCCGCTCGTGTGCAGTACTGCTGCCCACGCTGTCCGGGGTGCTGGTGATCGCTGGCGTCCTACGGACAAGAACACCGAAAACGGATTCTCGGGCTTGGAAGTTTTGGTGTCTGTGGACCATCTGTCTGTACTCCCTGCCGCTGGTCGGTAACGGTTTTGTGCCGTTGCCGTGGCGGACGTAAAGGGGGGCGGCGCGGACGAGCGAGAGGTTCCAAACGGCACGAACCACCTGTTCTGCGAAAATGTGTCAACGTTTTCGTGGTGTCATTTAGAGTTGGACGTTCAGAGTTGATCGGGGTTGACCAAGGAACCCTAGAGAAATGCGAGTCATGAGCTATATGAGTGACTGGGTTGGGGAGGGAAGCGCGGGGGTCCAAGAAAGGCTGTTATCGAGTCGTTGGCGTACGCGGCCCGGAACCGACATGGGTCACCAGGCCAGCTTGGGGTAGGAGCGGGCCGCCAGATACCGGTATATTACAGTGGCGTCGCCAGATACCGTCGCTTGTCTTGTTCCTGATCCTTGTGTGCAGGGTACACTACATCGTTTGCTTGTATAGTACATAGATACCAGTAGTTCTCAAAGCGACGAATTAAACCGGTGTGGGATCGGCCAACCAAGTGTGAGTGTTGACTCGTGCAGACCCCCCCCCAAGTTAAACCTTGCCAACGGGAGGATCATTTGGCATTCCCCTCCTTCTCCTTGGTAGTATCCACTCGCGATGAGAAACGGTGATGGTGTCGACTTTCCGCCATATTGTGTAGAGATATCGAGCATGATACCTATATGGTGTTGGAAAACTGTGTACCTGTACGACCCTATGGGGGGCGGGACGCCTTGTACTAGTCGGCTTTCCGCCCGGCACAAAGCGTCGACCGTTCGACCTCGAACAACGGCCTGGGGTAAACCCTCTTTGCGGTACCACCTCTCCGGTTCCGCGGAATCATGGCATGTTGGATGAACCGTTGACGGGCAGTCAGTCTTTCTACCTAGGTACGGTTGGGGCTGCATCCGACTGCCCTTGTTCCTTGGCAAATGCGAGTTTGGTTCGCAGACGACAGGTCGTCTCGCAGGCCTCCCTCTCCCTTCCCTTGTCCTTTCCGAGGTTAAACCGTAGTGTGGTAGTATCTGGGCAGGGAGGGTATTGTCAACTTCGCAGATGAAGACGACATCCCTGATCAGAGTTCACATATTAGGGGCCATCCCTTGAATATCAAGGACACCGCGATACTACCTGCCTATAGTAGGCCACCAGAGAGCAGACGAAGCCGATTTTCGTGGAGGTCGACAGCCCCCCCTTCCCTCGTCCCCAATATCGAGGTCCGGTGAGTCTATCGCGTTGCAGCGAGTCGCACACGGCAACCGGCCCCATTGCTTTTCCAGTGTTCCTGTGGCCTGGCAGGGTTGAAGAGTCAGGAGAGTGGCAGTACCGACGTAATCTATCCAATAGTTCAGAGGGATTTATTGATTTCTTTCGCAAAAACACCATGTGGACGCAGTAGTAGTGGCCCGGTGAAGCCTACTATGGGCATGGATACCGGGCAACCCGTAGCCGTGTCGCTGGGCCATCTAGTCGTATCCATCGACCTCATTTCGCCTTGTTAATGCTCTTGATCGTGGCCTGCTTCTTAAACACGAAGGTCCCGGTAGCTTGGGCTCAGTTCGAGGAAGGAGCCCTTCACCTCACCTCACTCTTTCCCTTCGCTCCACCTCCTCTCCGTACGTACACCTTGCCCTCCGCAAGCGATCGTGACGGCCTCACGCTCGTTTAAGATGGTGTCGTTCCTCAACCTCGTTGCGCTCGCGCCTGCGGCTGTCTCTGCCGCATCTGTCGGCCGAATCGGTCTGCGCGGAACGCCGGGATGCGAATCGGGCGTACAAGTCCGCCAAGATGACGCGTCGTGCCGGTGCTACCCCGGAGAAGCGTGTTGGCCGACGACGGCGCAGTGGGATTCCTTCAACCAGACCGTCGGCGGACGCCTGATTGCGACGGTTCCCATCGGTGCGCCCTGCCACGACAGCTCGTTCGGCGCCTATGACGAGGCCAAGTGCACGGCTCTCCAGAACGTCTGGGGCAAGGCGGAGACGCACATTCAGACGTCGTCCTCGGTGATGGCGGCCTTCTTTGCCAACCAGAGCTGCGACCCCTTCCTCGGCCGCGACGCGCGCTGCATCATAGGCACATACGTCCAGTACGCCGTCAATGCCACTGGCGCCGACGACTACGTCAAGACGATCAAGTTCGCCCAGGACAACAACATCCGCCTCACCATCCGCAACACCGGCCACGACTACCTTGGCAAGTCAGGCGGCCCCGGCGCTCTGGCGCTTTGGACGCACCACCTCAAGGACATTGAAGTCTTGGATTATCAATCGGCGTCCTACACCGGCAAGGCGCTCAAGGTCGGCGCTGGTGTCCAGGTCGGCGAGGCCCAGAGCGCCGCGCACGCCCAGGGCCTCGTCGTGGTTGGCGGCAACAGCCCGACTGTCGGCTTGGCGGGAGGCTACACCCAGGGCGGCGGACACGGACCCCTCGTTTCCAAGTACGGCCTCGCCGCCGACCAGGTCCTCGAGTGGGAGGTCATCACGGCCACGGGCGAGAGGATCGTCGCGACCCCTACCGAGTCTTCTGACCTGTACTGGGCCCTGTCGGGCGGCGGCGGCGGCGTGTACGGCGCCGTGCTGTCCATGACGGTCAAGGCGTTCCCCGACAGCATCGTGTCCTCTGCCAACCTGACGTTCGCGACCACTGGCATCTCGGATGACGCCTTCTACGGCGTCGTCAAGACGTACCTGACGTCGCTGCCCAAGATCGTGGACGCCGGAGCCGTCAGCATCTGGCTGCTGGGCGGCGGGGCGTTCCTCATGCAGCCGACAACTCTTCCCAACAAGACCAAGGAGGAGCTCCAGACCCTGATGCAGCCAACCCTTGACGCGCTTAATGCCGCGGGCATCCAGTATGGTAAGTCAAACGAAGCCTAAACCAAACCGAACGGAACCGGTGAGCCCCATGTGTGACGACAGCTCGACTGACAAAGGGAAAACCCCCAGATTACCACATCAACCAGTACAATACCTTCTTGGACAGCTACAACGACATGAACCCGGAGCCCGCCGTCACCGAGTTCAACATTGGCGGCCGTCTCATGCCCCGCACGCTTGTCGCCGATAACGCCTCGGCCGATAACCTCACGCAGACGCTGCGCTCCATCGTCAACGACGGGGGCCTCATCTCCGGCCTCTCCATCAACGTTGCCCGGCCCGATGGCGTGGTACCCAACGCCGTGACCCCGGCCTGGCGCTCCGCTCTCTTCTCCGCCGTCGTCGGAACGTGAGTCACCGCCCCCCCCCCCCCCCCCCCCCCCTTCCCGACTCGTGGTCATGTGCCGTCGAAAGGAGCCCACACTAACAAGAATAAAAACGCAGTTCCTACAACCGCGACAATTTCACGACCCTCGAGGTCGGCCAGTCGATGGTCACGGACGTGATTCTTCCCCAGCTCAAGGCGCTGACGCCGGGCGGCGGGGCGTACCTCAACGAGGCGGACCGCAATGAGGCGGACTACCAGGACGTCTTCTACGGCGGCAACTATGCCAAGCTCAAGGCGATTAAGCAGAAGTACGACCCGTCCAGCACCTTCTACGCGCTCACCGGCGTGGGCAGCGACGACTGGACGGTGCGGAGCGACGGCCGTCTCTGCAGGGTGGCGGCGTAAAGGGAGTAAAGGTGAGGGGCATGAAAAGACGGCGGTGCATAGCGGGTTGACCGAGGTTCGACTGTATGCAGTTAGTTTATATGGTAATTTTACATAATATAATGATAGTGCTCCGTATAGCGACGCCGCGTTGTTGCGCGTTGTTGAGTTGAAGTTGAGTGCGAAACGTGGACGGGGGCGGCTCGGTAGCCAATCACATACGGCGTCTGTGACGAATTGAGCAATAATGCGTTCAGAGTGTGACAGAGACAGAGAGAGGTCCGTGATCTGTTTGATTTGGTTTAGTTTGGTTTGATTTCCTCGACTAAGCGTGGCGCGAGAGAACCGGCCGAATCCGGTAGAGTAAGCGAAGCGAGGGTTTGGTTTTGCTTGGTATCTGAGGTGTCTGCATAATTGTTGATTGATTGATTGCCTTGACTGCCTCAACTCGAATATCGAAAGTCCATTGTGTTCCCAGACCTTACGGTAAGCATGTATTTAAACACGTTCGTTTCTGTTTCAGGATAGACCGAAACGCTTTGATATGATGACCCCCCCCCCCCCCCCCCCCCCCCTCGAGACTCTCCATTTTCCTCTGTCAGAAATCTCAGCCCAGGAGCCATGTGTCCCCCCTTCCGGCGTCGGAACAATCACTACCGCCTACGCTCAACAAAGCTTCTCTAAAATGTTCACAGTAGGAACGCACTCTCGCATCCGTATTCGGGTCTCCAGCCGGGACTTTCGGACGCAGCGGATACCGTGGTTGTACACTACCTCATGTTAGCATACACTACTAATAGTCGTCGACAGTTCAGCAGGAGGACCTGCATGTGAATTCGACAGGGACCCCCAACCTCCATCTCCAAGGCACACCAATCATATCACCAGCCACATGCAGCTCTGCCAGGGACGGTAACGCATTTATTATTATTATTATTATTATTATTATTATTATTATTATTATTTTCCCCCTCCAAGAATGACACACTTTGAAGACGTCGTCCCGGCGCGTCGTTTTGGAGGCCGACTCACCTCCCGCTCGGACAATGCACAGAGGCATTGGGAAGTGAATGACGCAGTAATCGATACTGATGGTTCAATGCCTTGTACAATCAATACACCATGGCCATAACGCAGAGTCGGCGGCACGTGGAGTTCCCGCGGACCCGCATGAGACGCGGGGTGGCCCCCGTTAGCATTTTTCCCCAAAGAGGCAGCGACCTATCAAGCTTTCCCCGTCCAAAATTGGGATAAGACGAGACTCACCGCCAAACATTCCCGTCATTCATTCAATCAATCAATCCATCATTCAATCCCCCCCCACTGTGAAGCTGTGACCCCCCCTTTTGTGATATCCTCCTTTTTCAATCGACAGACACACTCACACACACACACATCCAGAGAGAGACAGACGCACAATGGTCGCAGCGCCTTGGGACAAGGCCCCACCCCGCGAGCAGCTCTTCGTGCTGGTCACCGGCGCAAACAGGTAACTTCCCCTTAGCCGCTCGCCCTTCCCTTGTGATACTCCCGCTGACAATCCCTCGCTCGCCCAGCGGAGTCGGCCTCGGCATCTGCGAGCGCCTCATCGACGAATTCCTCGCCACCCGGCCCCTGACCGCCCACCTGATCCTCATCCCCACCACCCGCTCCGTTCGCAAGTCCCGCGAGACCGTCTCCTCCCTCCGCGACCACCTCCGCCGCACTGCCACCACCTCCCCGACCCTCCGCTCCCGCGCCGGCTCCTCCTACTACGACCCTCAGGACACCATCGACCGCGTCCATCTGCTCTCCGCCCAGCTCGACCTCTGCGACCTCACCTCCGTCTACTCTTGCGCCGCGAACCTCGTCGCTGGCGCCGTCGCTGACCCGACTGACACGAGCCCCGCTGCCCCGCGCTACCGCGTTCCCCGCCTCGACTCCATCATCTTTAACGCCGGCTTCGGCGGCTGGACCGGCCTCGACTGGGCCGGTCTCTTCACCGACCTTTTCACAAAGGGCATCCTCTCCCTCGTCACCTGGCCCTCTTTCAAGCTCGCCCGCCCCGGCGCCGTCCTCAACCAGCGAACCGTCCGCTCCGATCTGGTACCCATAGACTCCCCCGATAACCCCCTCTCCCTAGCCTCTGCTTACGATACTAAGCCCTCGTCTCCCGTCCTCGGCGAGGTCTTTTGCGCCAACGTCTTCGGCCACTACGTCCTCGCCCACGAGCTCCTCCCCCTCCTCAGCAGGACCGCCACCCACGACACGGCCCCCGGCCGCGTCGTCTGGACGAGCAGCATCGAGCCCCAGGCCCACCACTTCCGCCTCGACGACTTCCAGGGCGTCGAGACCGAAGGGCCCTACGAGTCCTCCAAGCGCCTCACCGACGTGCTCTGCCTGACCTCCCATCTGCCCGCCACCCAAAAGATCTCCGCCGCCTACTTCACTCCCGAAGACCCCGACACCGCGCGGGCCCTACCAGTTCGTCCTTCCTTTTACCTCACTCACCCGGGCGTAGTCGCCTCCAACCTGTTCCCCGTCCCCTTCCCCTTCATCCTCTTCTGGGCTTACAAGTTCGCCCTCTACCTCGCCCGCTGGCTGGGCTCGCCCTGGCACCCTGTCACGGGCTACAACGGCGCCGCTGCCCCCGTCTGGATCGCGCTGCAGGACGACGAGACCCTGATGGAGCTCGACGCCAAGAAGATCAAGTGGGGCTCCGCCGCCTCCTTCTCGGGCCGCCAGGACGTCAAGAAGACCGAGGTCGAGGGCTGGGGGTGGGAGGGCGCCATCGAGGACCGCGACTCCCTATCCCGGGACCCGGCCACCGGCGTCCTGCGCAAGGCCGTCGGCCGGAACCCCAACGCCAGGGACCTGACCAGCGAGCAGCTGGCCGACTTCGAGGAGCTTGGCGTCAGCATCTGGACCGAGATGGAGAGGCTGCGCCGAGAGTGGGAGGAGTTCCTCGACATCCGCGGACGCGGCGTTAACAGTCACGGCGATGGCAAGGGCAACCGTCACGGCAACGGCAAATCGGGTTAAAATGGGGGGCACGTTAACATGGAAGGGAAAGGGGAGATGCTTGAGTCTTGTTTTTTTCCTTCTTCTTTTCAATCCTTCCCTGGCTGGCGAAATATATAGAGGGTATCCAAAAAAAACGTTTACTTAAAATAATGCCTAATTACATCCTATTTATTCACAGAAATACACCCGCCCCAACCTCATTACTTCATACACACGTTACCGGCAAACAAGACCTCTCTCTCTTCCTCTACGGACCCTACAGGTTCTCCTGCTGGGTCCTTCGGGTGTCGGACCTGACGCGCCTCAGGCTGACCTTGTCGCTCCGGCCGAACAGGCCGAGGCACAGCGGGAGCGGGACGATGACCATGGCGATGACGGCCTGGAAGACGAGCGCGTTCTTCATATTCCTGGGCGGATCGGCGGCGGCGCCGGCCTGCAGGGCGTCCGAGACGATGATGAAGACGGCGCCGAGGGCCTGGCCGCCGGCCCAAGCGATGGTGCTCGTGACCTCGGGGCTGACGGGGTGGCTCAGCTCGATGAGCAGCTCGAGGGCGACGGGGACGAGGGAGAAGGAGGCGGCGCCGAGGACGGCGAGCACGACGTAGGGGCCCGCGACGGCGCGCGTCTCGGGCATCCAGACGAAGGCGAGGTAGCACAGCGCGATGACGGGGATGGCGACCTTGACGGCCGGCAGGAACTTCTTGGTGCGGTCGAGGACGGGCGAGGTGACGGCCGAGACGACGAGGCCGACGACGATGAGCAGGGCGCCGGCGATTCCGGCCTCCTCGTCGGAGAAACCGTAGGGCCCCATTATCTGGTTGAGCAGCGACGAGATGGAGTTGAAGAAGCCGACGTAGATGGCGTAGGGGATGAGGATGAGCCACAGCTCGAGGGAGCTGCCGACGGCGGCGACGGACTCGCGGATGCCGAGCTTGGCGGTCTGGGACGAGGGCGCGACGGGGGTCGGGGGCCGGGCGGGGACGAAGAAGGCCGGGAGGGCGGCGACGGTGGAGATGACGGCGACCCAGAGCACGCCCGGGGACATGTCGCCTGGGGAGGTGACCCAGAAGGGCACGATGAGCTGGCCAAGGGCGGCGCCAAGCGGGTTCGCGAGGGAGGTCAGGGCGGTGGCGGCGACGCGGCCGCGGTCGGTGAACCACAGGTCCGAGTACCTCGTCGGGGCGGCCAGCACGAAGGGCTGGGCGAGGCCGGTGAGGATCTGGCCGAACATGACGACGCCGTAGCTGCCGCCGGCCCGGGCGTGCGAGCCGCCGTACCGGACCCAGTTGCCGACGAGGATCAGGGCAGCGGCCGTCGCGAAGGCGGGCTTGGGCCCAAAGTGGAGGATGCGGATCGTGACGGGGAAGATGAAGACGAAGGAGAAGAGGAAGGCCGTCGAGAGCCAGTTGATGGCCGACTCGGAGACACCGTAGTAGGCCGCGGCGTTAGAGGCGACCGGGGCGAAAGTGAGCCACTGGGGGGGGAAACAAGGTTTCTCGCGTCAGCTTCTTGTCTTCTTATTGGGATTGGTTTTCCTCGGGTTGGAGGAAATGCAGCAGCAGCAGGAGTAGCAGCGGTTTTTTTTGTTTTTTTTGTTTTTTGGTTGGCTTGGAGATCGTCTTCCCATCATTCGCCAGCCTGGTTCGCGACCGCCGGATCGTGGCTTGCGCGGGAAGAGCTGCAGGTCGCAGGTACCTGGGGGCCACGATGCCGAGTCTGCACGATGAACAAAGAGGAAAGACGTCATAGACAGGGCAATGAAAGTAAAAAAGTAAAAGAGGGTTCGGGACATGCAGGCATTCCCTGGCTTTTTTTCCCTTCCCCTTCAATCAAAAATCCTCTACTTACATCCCAGGACACGATGATGTTGAGCAGGGTCAGCTGTGCCAGGCCGAACCAACGGCGCTTGTACGTGCGGTACTCGACCGTCGTTCCTTCGAGGACGCTGTCGCCGTAATCGGGGGCGGCGTCGGCAACACCACCACCGACGCGCATGCCATCGAGGCCGCGGGGTGCGCCGGCATGGTCGCGCGACGCAGACGAGTCCGCATCGCGAAGGTCGTAGTCGTAGTCTCCGAGCTTGCCAAAGCCGGGGCCGGGCGGGGCGGGGTTCGGCATGTCGCTATCGGGCGGCGAGGTGGGGTTCGGGGCCTTCTTGTCGGGGTCGTCTCTGTCCTTTTCCTTTTCCTTGTCTTTGCCCTCGGCGTCGTCGTCGTGGGCTTCGATGGTGAGGGCGTCGGCGGTGTTGTTGTTGTTGTTGTTGTTGTTGTTGTCGTTGTTGTTGTTGTTGTTAGTTCCGACCGAGACTTCGGGAGTCTGGCGTTTCGAACGGCGGGAGAAGTGCATTTTTGTTGTTACAGACACTAGTCGCTGATAGACTGGGTCGTGCGCTCCCTCCTGAGACGAGTGTGTCGATTAGCGGGTGCGATAGATTGGCCTGAGCGTATCTTGGCGTTGTCCTGCTTTCTTTTTACAGTCTTTGTTTCCTTTTCTCCGTCTCGAGTTCTGTCCGCAAGCGCAGCAGACAACAAAACACTGCGTCCCCGACGAGGAGGGTTGATTGCAGCACGAGGGCAGCGACAGCCCACGGTCGAGGATGGCCACGATGAGGGGAAATCTGGCTGAAGAAGAGAGAGATACACCAAGGGAAAAGGTGGGAGGCCGACTTGGATAAAAAGGGTATGGGAACCAGGGGGGGAGGGCGTACATCAAGTCGAACCTGGTGGTAGTAGCGATATATACGGAATAGTGCCCTTTTGCTATTCTGTTGCGCGTCCGCCCCCCCCTCCTTCACATCCACATACGGCGAACTGATACTGAACGTGGGATATAACCCGACCTTTACTGTGATCAAAACCACCTCAGATCCCACCCAACAAGCCCTTATTTCCTCATCTCGACGCTGCCCCCTGTGGCTACCACCATGCGGCAGAGCACACTTACTACGTACGAACTGGCGAATCCAGTCGCCTTACCCATCTCCGTTCTGCCCACTGCACGGGATCCTCCACCCCCTGTCAGCGCATATCGGTTCAGTCTCCATATCACTTGCGCCCGGGGGCGGGGGGTGACATGGCGCCAAACTCTCCCACCGGCGTGCCCTCCACCCTCACTTCTCGGCGACGCCCAGCAGTGAGTGCCATGTGCTAATCAGTATGCCAGCGCCGGCCGAATGCGTGGTCGGGTGTCATGGTATGTCGACGACTCGACGTGAAGAATGGAGGGGACGGGCGACGGAGCCCGCGACGCTGGTTAATGTTGCGCATCTGCGAGGGACAACCATGCTTCCCTGTTGCAGCTGAACCGAACCTGCTGCATGAGAAGCTTGGGGCCTTTTGTGCACCTAGCAAACCACCTTCTTCTCCCCAAATGGTCTCGCATTGAGGTTTGTGCGATACTTACATGCCTTGCACCTGCAGCGATATATGATACTGGCTTCCCGTGGCCGAGGAACACCAGACATATAACGCGCTAATAGCACAAAGACGACGCAGCCAGGTGGAAAGAACGCGGTTGGCCGGAAACTCAAGTGACCTTCTCCCCCCATTGTCCACAACAGGGCCGGACGGCGAGGAAGGGGGTGGGATGGATGGGAGGGCGGGCAGGTGGGCGGGCGCTGTGTGACCCGTCTCCCATTGGTCTGCCTCTCGGCCGATTCATCGCATTGGGCCATCTCTCCTGGCCCGGTCAGCCATCCGAACTTTCGCCAATCCCACCCAGCAATCGTCGTCCGAAGGGTGCCGCAGACATCGCTAACTTTGTACTGCCGCAGCCCTCGGAGGTCCAGGTGCCAAGACTCGAGGGAAGGGGGAGAGTAAGAGGAACTTCAGAAGCTCTGCCACACTGCTCCCATCGTGACATGCTTGGGTCCAACACGCTGGCGACTAGGAGTCCAGGCTGAATGATATCGCCGACCGCCATTGCCCCGAGTCTAGTTCCTATCGCATTTGCTACGGACGGACCACACTAGGTAACCTCCTTCTCGGCTGCGTGCTCTTTCTTGCTTGCCCCTTTCCTATTCTTTCTTCTCTTCGCGGCACTTGCCCTCGCAGGGTAAAGCTGGACGATATCATTGGTCTCAATTGATCTCACTATGCATCTTTGCCAGACACTACTACGGTTGCCTGTGCCGTAACCAACTGACTCTGGGGTTGAGAAATATCCTCAACCGTGGAGGGAGCATGTCTTGATGCGGACCAAACTCCCAAACACTGGTAGATTTCC
Source organism: Colletotrichum sublineola (assembly GCA_020631755.1). Taxonomy (NCBI): domain Eukaryota; kingdom Fungi; phylum Ascomycota; class Sordariomycetes; order Glomerellales; family Glomerellaceae; genus Colletotrichum; species Colletotrichum sublineola. The sequence continues at coordinate 166,184 of JAHSQG010000001.1, forward strand.
AGATCGGAACATGTCAATGGTCTCTCGAGCCTGGATTTGTAACAGGGGCCGGACGAGTTCAAGACCGAGCCTGCCGAGGCTGCTGGTCGACTGCCGTGGCGAGGGCAATAGTAGGATAAGTCATAGAGGAATCTATTGTGGGCGATGCCTATGGTACAAGGGACAAACAAATATCGGCGCCACAAGCCCGACGGCGCCCACTGCTGAGCGACCCGGCTTGATGGGCACCTTGGGGTACAGGGTTGGTCCCAAAGGACCGGTGCTAGACGTCGTCGTCGTCTCGTCTCGTCTCGGCATCTCATCTCTCACGGCCACCTTCTAGAAAACAACCTACGCCAATGCTGCTGCGATGATCTTTGCATCCGTCGACGCCGTCTTTTCGTGAGTCGGGTGCGTCAATTTACTTGAGCTTGGCCCAGAGCTTGGGAGCAGCACACTGAGTGGCGCAGTGGGCGAGGTGGAAAACTGTGTGTAGCAATGTCAGCGTTTGTCCCTCAACGAGACCGAACTCACACGCCCATGGCCTTGCATCGCATATATCCGGCAGGTTCGGGTTACTTACACTCCTCGACGCAGTCCTCCTTGGCGCCATCCTCGCTGTCGGCGGCCGCGGTGACACGCTCGACGCACTCGTCGTAGTGGTGCTTGACCGATGCGCAGGCCTTGGACTCCGCGCACTCTGTTTCACATGTCAGCGTTCTGTTCCGGTGTAGTTTCTGCTACCGCGATATCGCATCTGACTGCCGAGCCACTGAGCCAACGCAGGGGCCGGACAATGTATAAAATTGCACAATGTACGTGTCATCGACCGCCACCAGCAATTGATATCGCGTGTGCATCCAAGGATCGGGACGACGGACCTTTCTCGAGCTGCTCCTTGGGGTCGACGGTCTCCTCCTCCTCCTCTTCCTCCTCCTCCTCTTCTTCCTCTTCCTCCTCGGCCTCGGCCTCGGCCTCGGGCTCCTCCTTAGACTCCTCCTCGGCGGGGATTTCCTCCTCCTGTAATGTCGTCAGCGGACTGGTTCAGGATTTGCTTGGGTCGAGAGGAAAGTGCCGCGGGATGCACCGAGGCTGCGTGAGATCCCGTCGGACGTCGCGGTAGCGGTGTCGACGTGTCTCGCCCAGCCTCAGACCATTGGGCAACAATTTGCGCAGCTCACCTTCTCCTCGGTGGCAGGAGCCTCGGCCTCGACGGTGGACCACGGAATGGCGGCCTCAGCGAGGTCTGCGATGGTGTCCCAGAAACCCATTGTGGCAGAGGTATGTGCTCTCAATGGCTTGACGTGATGGCGTGAATTGTGATGGAAGAAGTCGGAAGCTTTCGGCGGATTGAAGACGAAAACTGCGTGTCTGAGCCGGATGCTAAGTTATTCCCAATTGGTCGTTTTTGATTGGCTGCGGTGGAAAGGCTGGGTGACTAAGCGTCGTCGAACGTGACCTGGGCCACTAAGATTTCCCGGCGCATATCTCTCCCTCTTGGACGAACTGGTCTGAAGCTCGAGCTCTAGTCACATGGAAACCCAGCGCAAGCCCAAAGGTTATTACCGTTTTTTTTTTAGATTGAAAAAAAAAAGGATGGGGGAATACAGCCTTACTCCCATGTTTGCGTACAGCCTCAATGTGCCGTACGCGGCCATCATGATAAGTAAGGGGCGATTGATTAACATGTTGCCATGTGAGCCGGCATATGCACGCAGGTACTTTAATGGTGTCCTATCTCTTGTATCCTGGACGTATATCTCCAAAGTCACCGTCAAAGCATGCACCGTCGTTTCTACAGTGCAAAGTTCATCAAGAAATGCGAATTCCGCCAGCCGCTGATTTAGATGCCATAAAAAGTACATGTGTAGGGAGCGAAAAAAAAAAAGTAAAGAAAAAAATTTGCAAGGTATCGATGCAAAAAAATGTTGTTCATGAGCCGTAACGAACCACTAACCACTATGCTCTATCAGACTCCTCACGGACGTGGTCTTCGAGCCGCATGCTCAGTGTCTGGGCTTGCGCCTCCTCGTAATCTGGTGGAGGTTCATCCGGGCGTCGGTTTTGATTCCCCGAGCTAGCCGACAGGCGGGCCACTGACTCCTCCTGCGGCTGCTGCTGATATTGTTGTTGCTGCTGCAACGGCAGCGGCTGCGAAGCAACACCGCTCGAAACGCCTGCGCCTTCAGTCGCCTCGTATGCTGGTAGCGGCTCGTCAGGGATATTGACCGTTTGACCTGTCTCCTGCTGCAGACGTCTGACGTGCTCCAGTCGTTCCTTCAACTCTTCGAACCGCTGTCTGAATTCGCTGTGGCCGCCTTCCTTGAAGCTTAGCTTCACTTCGACTCTCGGTATGTCAGCAGGTACGCCACCTCCGGCAACCGGCACGACAGTGGCGGACCAAAACCAGGCGCCGAAGAAGGGCGAGCCCACATACGAATCCGCACAGTTTAGGATGGGCGCATGGAACGACTTGAACTCGGGAGTTGGTTTTGCGGGGACGTATATGACCTGGATGAGGGATGTCAGTCAATTGGGAGCTCCGGCACCACGTTCCGGGGCAAACACGTAGGGAACCACGCACCCTTTGTGTTGTGATGTATGCGGTGCCATTGTCACTCTTGCGCGTGAACGGCGTCCTTCCTTGCTGTAGTGACTTGGGAACCGACAGCTCCAGGCTGACCTTGGCGTTGGATCTGTGTCTGATGTGCTCGTGAGGTAAAGGATTGATTTCACCCGTCTGGGTGATCATGACCCAACTATCGCCATGGTCAGAATCTAGGCGGGCTTGGGCAAGTTGGCGTTCTCTCTGGACGGTGCGGGCAATAGTAAGGGCATGCTGCTCTTGCAGATATTGGTCCGTCATTATGGACGGGAAGTGTGGGGTGGGAACCAACAAAAGATCAGGTCAAGGTTGGCAGCGGGGTACCACGGACTCTGACCGGGATGGCTCCGGGTGGTGATGGGGCTCGAGCGGCGTGGGATGACGGGAAGATGAAGGGGGAAGCAGAGGTAGAGAAAGAGCATAGAAGGGGGCCGGACATGGAAGGACGTACTTTATTGACATTTTGAACGCCGAGCCGCTGCAGCGCAGAGCTTCCTAGTTCGTCTCAGCGAGTTGAGGGTTGCGTGGGAGTGGGCGTGGTCGGTAGCGGCAGGGCTTGCAGAGAAGCTTCGGAGATCTGGATACTTGTGGTGGGGTGGATACCCTGGCAATGGACACAGGCACAGGGGAGGTACTTTGAGGGAAAAGGGCGTTCGCGTTCTGGGCAGAGGCGGAGGCGGCGTCGGCGTCGGAGAGTGGTGGTGGTGGTGGTGGTGGTGGTGGTGGTGAGTGCGGCTGCTGTCCGATACAGGTCGAGACGGGCAAGAGGAGAAAGGCGCCAAAGGTGTGAGAAAGGGTGCAGAGACTGATAGCGTTAGGGTCAGGTTAAGCAAGGTAGCTAGCTAGCCAAGGTAGCTGGGCGGATAAGTGAGGCAAGGCAAGGGTTAGGTAGGCACGAAATGTTAGGTTATGGTGATGACAAAAGTAGGGTCAAGGTCGGCAGGCAGGCAAGGTTAGGTAGGTTTAAGGTACCTTGTGTTTTTGGTCGGTCGAGACAAGGCGCGGCAAGGCCAGGCCGGACAGTGAAAGTCGTGGAAGACAGGCGAAAGAGGAGCGGACCAGGCGGCAAGACAGAGCGAGAGAGAGGAGGCAGAGAAGTCGTCGACCAAACAGATGAAGAGGACGGGTCAGGTTGGGGTAGCTACTCGGGTTAGACGGTGGCTGGGGAAGTTCGGAAGCGTAACAAGGTAGGTAGTGTACAAATACAGTAGGTAATAGAGGTGGGGGAGGGGTTCTGTGACGAGACAAGCATTGGTGTGATAGGATGGGACAAGACGGGGGTGGGATGGCCAGGCAGTAAGTAGGTAGTGTACCTACATACCTAGTAAATGATGGGGGAGGATGCTCTCTACCTAGGTAGCTACCTAACCTGAGGTGAGATGGTTGTGTGAAATGCGGATGAGGTCTATACCTACGACAAGGTGATGATAACTGAGGTGCTGGAGGTCGACGACCAAGAGAGAGATTAAGAGAGGCAAGGCACAGAGAGGTAGTACAGTAGGTATCCGTACTTCAGTCTCCAAAAAGTCTCCAACCGAGTCTGCATCGCAACCTGCGTTTTGTGGGTTCTTGGAGTCTGGCTGGCTGCTTACTGCCATGTCATGCCAGGGTAGGATTTTATTATTTTTATTTTTATTTTACGCGCAAAAGTCGACCTCTTGTCTGCCCGGGCTGCGTGTTGTTTCGGTGTTTGCTTGCTTATGCTGTGCGGATATGCGCGGGATGGATCAACATGGAAGGGCTGGCTGGCAGGCTGATGCCAGTACCGTATCTGCTTGCTACTTACCTACACTAGTAGCACTCCTACTCCTTGCTTCTGCCTCCTTGCTGCTTGCTTCCGCGTGAAGAAGGATAGGTTCGGTCTGGAGCATCCGTGGAAATCGCTCTGCCGTCCTGCCCGTTGTCATGATTGTCCAATCCCACTAGCGGTTTGCGTGGTTTAAGCGGTTCAAAGGTCTGCAGGCTCGCAGGTGGGGGGTGTGTGTGGATGAGGTGCCAGCGGCATGGGCCCTGCTGGTCAAAACTGCTGCTGCAGCTCAGAAGTCGAGTATGGACGAATGAGGCCTGCAACCGCTGCAGCCACGAGGAGGGGGGCTCTGTGCGCCGCAGGAGCAGACGCATTGGATCACGCAGGCAGGCCTGGCCTGGGGTCCCCGTCCGTTCAATGCAAATTTGTGAGGTTGCGGAGCTTGAGGCGACGTCGTCCTGCAGTTGGCCCAATCAGCTACGCCAATGAACTATACTTGATCTGGCCCATCCGAGGTTTACCTGCCAGGCGGCGCAGATGTGGAAAAGGTGTCCAAGATGCCCCCTACCTCTTCCTAGGGAGCCATGCCGCACGCAGCAAGTCAAGTCTTGACCAAGGTCCCAGAGATGGGATCATCCATGTCAATGACCAAAAGAGAAAAAGAGAACAGCAAATGCATGATTGTAACCGTACCTTGGTTGCGGTACCGTGGCGTGCTGCCGCATGCTGCTCGACTGCATAGATAGTGATAGGTAGGTAGTACACATGTAGCAGTCATGACTTTGGGGATCACCCCCAAGGGACGGACCGCCGGGCTCGGGTCCAGATTGACGGGCAAGGCAGCGAAGACCAGAGCCGGAGAGCAGACTGTCAAGGTGTAGGTAGGTAGGTAGTAGTGTAATTAGTTTAGACCAGGGACCTCGGGATGGACGCGCGCCGATCCTTTCACACCCGACTCGAGCCAGGAACCCTCGTCTTGGAACAAAAACGTCCCTGAAGCTCTCCCGTCTGGATTGGCTCGGTGAGCAACTTTCACCTTGTGAACTGCAACGACAACCTTCGAGACTTCGAGCCCGGTTCATCATGCCATGCCTGGCTCGTCTCATCAGGTTTCCCACTAAGGCAATGAATCATGACGATGAATACAAAGCAAGGCACATCGCGCCATGTCTTGATGCCTGAAGAATTGGCCCTGACTGACGAGCCCGAAGACGATGTCATTCGTACCTGATAGACGACCTGAAGTCAAACAAGCCCCAGCTGCCTCGACTGTAGCGGCGGCAGGGCCACCACCACCGACCCTAAATGCTTCGACTATCGGCGCCCCAAGCCAACGCGGCGTGTGTCTCACCTGGACAATTAGACAAACGAGAGTTTTTTTTTTTTCTTTTTTTTTCTTGTATGATTTTGTACAAGAAAAAAAAAAAAGAAAGCAATGGAAATATAACAATAACTCCTCCCGAGTCAAGAAGAATGTGATGGTCCAAGACTATCTCCCCGTTTTCCGTCAAAGGCGGCATGATCTTCAGCGGGTCGGAACTTGCCACGACATCGGGATGTCCAGTGGCAGTTTTTAGTCTCAACTATCTCCCAGGCCTAGTATCAAGTTGTGAAGAAGGACCAGTCAGAGGCTTCTATTCAGGCAAAGCGCGCTCGGTAGCATGGCTGTCCGAAACTCCCTGGCTTGCATTCCGCTTGGAGCCCGGTAATCAACGGAGATCTAAGCCCAAGGGGAGGGGGGAACGCAATGTCGGGGCTATTAGGGGGCCTTGGAGAATGCGTAGTTGACGAGCGAGGAGAGAGCGATTGGACTGTGGGACAGACCCTGACCCGATCCGCGGTGGGTGGCCAGTGACGAGTGTTCCGCGTCATGTCGTTGGAGTCGTCGTCAACTCGGCATCTCTGATGGTACAGCGATTGGCCCCCCAGGTGAAAGAGGGGTACGGTGGAATATTGAGTTTTGAGGCCAGTGTTGCATTGGCAATGAATCAAGAGGTTTTTACTATAGCAGTGCTACAGTACATCGGCGCGATGGCAGTAGGATAGTATAGGTAGGTGGGAGCCGAGCGGCATGGGGTACGGTGACCGAGAAGAACGGGAGTCGGGTGTGCGGAGAGGGATGAGGGGCGTCATAACTAGGGCTATCGCGACATGGTCTCTGAGGCCGTCTCGGTCGATAAGCTCGGGGAGCTGTGTCGCTGGCATCGTGTCTGGCGTTGTTGAGGTTGAGGTAGGTAGGTAGGTTACCTCCCTACTCGAGGTAAAGGAAAAAAAAAAAACATCAACACCTCATGTAGAAAGGCGGGAGAAGCGAGGTACCTCTCGCCTCACCTCATAACTGCCGTTCTTTCTTCTACCAGGATCCGCACGCATGCAGCTTCGTGGCAAGAAAAGGAAAGAGCCCGCCTGGCTCCACGAAGCTCTTTCCTTCTGCATTGCCTAGCTGAAATTTATTTTGCAGGTATCGTACACTAGGTAGGCATCGTCACGTCACGTGGGTTCATGATAAGACACACAATGCAAGAACGTTGTCCTCGGTGGGACTCGAATGTGGTGTGATGTGATGTGATGTGCCTGCCAATCCCGCTGACCACAGGGTTTGACCCCCAATGTTACTATGGGTACATTTTAATTTCAGTCTATCTAGCTAGGTAGTCAGTCCTCTTGTTCCGAGGCGAGTCTAAATTCCTTTTTCCTCAACGTCAGGACTGTCTCCGATCGAGCATGTTTCGACCCCTAGTGGACTGACTATGTTATGTGGTCCCTAGCTAGGTTAGGTAGACTGATCCAGGACTCGGCTCGCCAGAACTTCTCTTTTGACAACTAACGACCCGGCATAGGTAAGGTTCTGAATCTCTCATTGTCCCAAATATACTTTTGCCCTTTTTTTTCTGGAACATGCATACAGGTTTGGAGGGATCCCCCCCACATGTCCATCTTGGACACTTGCACTTGACCCATTTCGAGGCCTACCTTGGTCTGCAACTTACCAGCTTCCCTGTCCGCTTATCTCTATTCCCGGGACGAAGCAGGCCAAGAGCTGCAAGAGAAGCGAGCGCATAAGAATGCAAACCTATTACCGCGAGTCGGAGCATGACTGCCTGCGAGGGTTTGGCTTTTGTTTTACCCACACTCAGAGCCAGTCGGATGCCGCGCTGCTCAACATCAGACCGGCTTAATACTCCGCAGTCACATTAGCATTTTCCGTCTGATCAAGATGCCGGCGGCAATAAGAACCATTAACAAAGGTGAATCAATCAAGCCAGAGCACGGGCACCTCCGGTCTGTGGCATAATGCCACTAGCATTGTGTAACTGCCTAGGTTAGTGTATTGTTATTGTGCGCCTGCGATTTCTACACCCACCTTGACTCCAACAGTCTACCTAGTCTACCTACCTACTAAGAAAATGTGCAGAGTTGCCCGCCTTCCTACGCCAAAACCCACTCGTTTCCCGCGTCGTCGTTCCGCCTGGACCCGGGAGATCGGTCGTTCGCCGCGACCGCTACCGTACCTAGCTTTCGCCCTCCAGGATGGGGCCCGCCCCTTCCCCGTTGTTGTCAGAACCTGGACCGGAGAACGGAGTCGCTCTGCTGCATCAACCAACGTGTCGTTTCTGCAGGCGACAGTAACAAAAGGCTGGAAACAGAATATGCAAAGAAAGGCCTTTGCAAGTGGTGCCAAGATGGGCCTGACGCACTGCACCACTCACATGCTGTTGTCCCCTCACCACCGCAATAAGCCTCCAACGTGCATTCCACACACAAGCAGCCCACACATATCTGTCTTGAACACCATCTGATTGGATGGGCTTGCCCTCAGCGGCTCCCGAGCATCCAACTTCACCCGAATTCCCCAGCTGTGCCGAACTCCATGCCTGCTTACTTTGGAGCCAACAGTCCGTCCATGTTAGCATTGCGACCAGAATCCTATGCTCCATCGTCGCTCTTGAATGCCTCTTGACACATACAGGACCCTGAAGTGGCTCCCCCGCGACTAAACGTCGTCTTCTTGCTCCCCAACCGCCTGTTTATTTGCTCTCGCGGGGTCATCCTAAATTGGTCGTCGCCTCTCCCACCCCCACCCCACCATCACCATGGCCACCACGGACGACGACGCGCGAATCGCCTCTCTCCAGAAGTTCACCGCCTGTGATATATCGGACGCACTCGTGAAACTCAAGGTCCCCGGAGCTGGCTTCCTGCCCGACCTTCAACTGCTAGGCCAATCAAACGCCGCGGGCGCACCCGTAATCATAGCACCGGCGTCGACGATCCTGTTTGCTCGAAAGGGGGAGACGCTGGATTCGCCACCGGCCAACATCCCCAGAGATGCCCATTGGGCCGACGTCACCCAGCCAGGCACCGTCGTGATCATCAGGCAGCCTGATGGGCAGAAGAACGCCGTCTGCGGAGGCATCATGGCTGTCAGAATGAAGGTTCGCCAAGCCAAGGCGGTGGTTGTCGTGGGCCGTGCCAGGGACCAGGGCGAACTCGCCAGTACGGGCCTACCCGTGAGTCGAACCCAAAAAACGTGCCAGTTCTCCTATCGTGACCGGCCAACGGCTGAACCAAACCCCTAGATATGGACGAGAGGCCTCTCCACCGTCGGCGCGGGGGCAGAGAGCACTCCTTGGGCAGTGCAAGTGCCCATCGACGTCGACGGCACCGTCGTCAGCCCCGGCGATCTCATCTTCGCTGACCCTGCCAACGGGGTCGTTTCCATCCCCAAGGACCTGGTCGGCCAAGTCTTGGAGCTGCTCCCCAAGCTGACGGCCGCTGATGACAGGGTTAAGGAGGACGTGCTGAAGGGCGTGAGCGTCTACGACGCCTTCAAAGCCCATCGAAGCAACCTCTGAGCCTCGGCTACTGTTTCCCTGGATGGACCTGTCTCGCTTCCCGGTGGCGGCGTATCGACATGGTTGGGTGACAACGTCTTCCGCGGGCCCAATCAAACGAGTTGGCGCTTTCACAGTTAGCACCAATGTTTGGCTAGGGGCCAAGACAATGCTGGTAACGGAGCCAATGTCTTGAACTGCATGCCCGTCTTTGGTCACAGATATACTCGACATCCACCCGCCATCTCTCGTTTGCCCTCCTCACCTTGCTCCCGAGGACCTGGATAGAGAAGACGCATAACGGAGCAATGCAATACACAACCCCGTCATCTCGTCACATCATCTGTGCGCCGAATACTCCCCGACACTCACTACCCAGGAGCGGGGGGGCTTCGGTTCGTTACCCCGGCCTATCTTGGTAATGAGTCCCCCCCTCCCTCTTACCCCCTGAGGCTGGCCCTCATTCGCGAATCATGCACACTGGTGAGCAGCGCATCTGCCAGCCAGCGGGGGCTTTGAAATCGCCTGTCTGCCCTGTCCTCTTTGGAGCCCGACGGCTTGTTCGGCATCCGTGCCTTCGGCTCGCTGACGCCCTCCCCTACCCCTTGAGCTTATGTACAGTGTATACACAACGACTAGGCTTGTCAGTTTTCAGGTTTTGTCTTGTTCCCCCCCGCATGGAATCCTTCGCTCGATTGCAACAAGTCATTCAGACACAGACGCAGACACGCAAATTGGAGGAGAAGGACGGATAGAGAGAGGGAGGTTGAGATCTTTTTTCAAGATGAAAATGAGCGGCGCGCACCACAAAAAAAGCTTTTTCTATGTATGATGATCATCAATTCATAAACGTGCCCTTCATAAGAAGCATTAGGCAGCTTGGATGTATAAACCAGACAATTCTCCCCGTGATCCCAGCCCCATGCCAAAAAAAAAAAGTCAACAATGGAAAACAAGCAAAAAAAGCAGCACGAACAGGGAGGGGGGAAACGGAAAAGCAATGATGAAGACGGGAGAGGGAGAACCAATGACGGGTGGAAGAAAAAAAAAACGACAACTCCTTTCCCTTTCCTTTCCTTTACCCCTCCCCTTTCCTAGACCCAACCAAAACCCGCAAAGCAGCGCCGTTAAATCCCGCGACACCTCCGGCCCCTCCCCGCCCTCCTCGTCCATCGTGGCCTCTTCCTCGGTCAGAGGAGAGGGAGGCGGTATAAGAGAGAGTCTGAGAGGTTATTTGTGTGTGTATGTGAGAGGAGGAAGACAGATGGAGAGCCGCTTCACCTGCCTGCGTTGACAATCTTGAGGGATTCCCTGACACTGAGGGAGCCTGGACGACATGTCAGCCCCCTCATCCTGTTTTCCTCAAGTATCCCCGTAGCAATGATGTACAATCGTGTCTCGGAGAAGAGGCCGGCTCCCGGCTGGTAAGGCCAACCGTCTCCGAGCTTGTCTGCCCTTCTTTTCCAACCCCCCCCCCCCTTTCACTAGTCTGTAGTGTTGCACACACGCAGGCCGACACATACACACACACACACACACACACATGCACCTTTCACGACAGCCAGGCATCCCTCTCCCTGACCGGCGTGACGCGGTGGTTGTCGAGTCCGAAATCTAATTTGGGCATCTCGATCTTGGGCGCTGGCTCGACCGCCTTGGCCTTCTGGGCCGCGTTGGTCTTCTTCCCAGGGCTGGTGTTCCGTGACTCGGGCGGCGGGCCGTACCGCACGTCCCGCGCGTCCCAGCCGTCCTCGGTGGCGGCCGCAACCCAGCACCGGAGGGCTTCGTGCACGCAGCCGTAGAACTTTTCTTTGCAGAGCCGTAGGCTGCCGCCAAGAACTTTCTCCCAGCCCGAGATCCGCAGCTCGTTGCGCAGGTTGTTGCGCTGCGCCGTTGTTGGCGTGCACGCGATAATGGCGTTCATGAGGTCGAGATGCGAGGCGAGGTAGTTGGTCGCGTCCCATTCCACTCCGCCGACGTAAGGCGCCGCCGGGACAGGTGGCCTCTCCGAGGGGAAATGCCTGCTCATGAAGCCGTACGGTTCTTGGGCGCCGTTCGTGATGGTGCTGAGCGGCGCGCCGCCCTTGGTCGACATCTCGGAGGGCAGGGCGATGACATTAAGGTGGTGCAGGAAGATCCAAAAGACCTCCTTTGTGACACTGACAACCTCCTTGTTCCAAACGGTGTAAGGGCGCTCTTTCCGCATTTCCAGCACGAAGCCGATGGGCCTCTCTTCCTCCTTGGGCTGGGGGTTCCGCAGGAAGGACAGCACCTTTTGAGCGCGAGCGACCCGCTCCGCGGGGGACGCCGTTTCAATATAGGTAAATAGTACTGATGTGATGATGTTGCGTGTAGTAAACTCACTGGGACCCTTCTTTTCGGGGTCGAATAGCATGTGGAGGAGCTTGGGGAAAAGATCGTCGTGGATGGAGTGGAGATATTGCAGAGCCAGTGCCGTCGTGCAGAGGGCCTTCAGGCATAGTAGGTTCTCGTGGAGCAGGGCGTCGTCGTGTTCCTCCCTATTGTCTGTTAGTATCGGTCCCCATTTGTGAGTCTGGCTCCGACGTACCTCCACTCAATTTCAAGAATCCGGTTCAGCAACCCGACAATCTCCTCCATGCCGCCTTGGCGAATGAAGTCCTCCGTCCACGAAACGGTCTCGTTGCGCAGGAGCAGCCGTAATTTGTGCAGCTTCCCGACCTCGACCAGTTCCGGCTTCTGCACCTTGCGCAGATACGAAACGTAGTCGCCCGGCCCCTGGCCGAACTTGATCTTAGAAAGAATGCCGTTGCTCGCCGTGGAGCTTGCCGACACAGGCCGCTCGCTGACTACGCTGTCGGAGGACTTGCTTCGGAAGTGACGGCCGATGGTGCTCCCGTCGCCCTTGGACTTCTTGGTGGGGGAGGCAGGGTCTTTCTTGCGCGAGAGCGTGAAGCTTCTGCCCCTTGAGCGCTTAGACTGTGTTTCTTCGCGGTCTGAGCCTCCAGTCACGGCGGAGGTGGGCTCGTTGCTTTCGGCGGCGCCTGCCTGCTCCTTGGCAGCCATCTCTGCCCAGTCCTGTCGGATAAACTCCATCTTGATCGTGTTGGCCAAGTTACGCATTTTGTAGCGCTGGTTCTCGGGGATGTTGCGCCGATCAAGCATGGCCTCCAGATGGGCATCAATTTCCTTGGGATCGATGGCCCTATCGGAAGAGGCGTCGGACCCCTTGGACTTTGTGCTGTGGCTCATGGCGGAAAAGGCCGTGAAGAGCTTCGGCCGCTGTACCTTGCTCTTGATTCTTTCAGAAGCAGAGGTTGCGCGACCGTTCGTCGTCGACTCGCTACGTAGGTCAGATGCCGACTTCTGCTCAGATACCGTGGTGGACGGATGGTAGGATTTTGGCCTCTGCTTCTTCACCTCGCTCGAGGCATCGCTTCCGTATCGCCCACTACCCGCATCAAAGGATGTCTTGCCACGCAACCCATTGCTTCCAAGGTCTTGGCTGCAGAATTGCGCGTAGATAGGCGGCGCCGGCCCTGTCATGTCGGCACTCGACGTCGAGCTGGGGGGCGTACGATTCTCCTTGTCCTTAGCCGAGCGACGCTCCTCCTCCTCCTTCTGGTTCTTGTTGAGGGACATGGTCGATCGGGGCCGCGACAGGAAGCCTGTCAAGTTCGTGCTCGATTTCGTCTTCTTGGGCTTCTCGGGGGACACGTCGCGTGATTTCCGTGTCTCCTTGGCGAAAGACTTGAAGGTCATGTTGCCAAAGGTGGACTTTGTCGGCGAGCGCGAGCGGTCACGTTCATCGTCCTTGCGGGGGGAACGCGGTACGGGGTCCTTCTGGAAGTTGTTGTTCAGCTCGCCGAGGGCCCCCAGGCCTTCGGTGCGGATGGGAGGGGGCGGCATCCTGCCTTCGAGCTGGGCGTAGGCAGCCTGGATATGTTGTGCGGGCGTGGTGGTGACCTGGACGGAGGGCGGGGAGGTGAAGAGTGCAGACCCTTCGGACTGGTTACGGCGGTGGATGAAGCTCTTCAAGACCGAGGACCTGGGGCGGCCTCCTCCATTGTTATCTCCTGCAGCGGCGGAGCCCATTGTCGAGCGAAAATGGGGGCAGGAATGTTGGAGACAGGGTTCTGCTGGTTTCGTTGGATGAAAACAATGTCCCAGGGCGGAATGTGACTATAGTCGATGCTGATCGAAGAAAACAAATTCGTAATTCCAATGCTTCTGTGATGAATGAAGACGCGAGAGAGCCTCGACAGCTGTGTTCCGATGTTTTTTCTCTTCCTGGTCACACCATATTGGGGGATAGGCGGAGAGGAGGTGGTAGAGCAAGCTGCGGGAGATGGCTCAAAGCCAGACGACTTCCCCTTTGTGAATGTTTTTTTTTTTTTTTTCAGTCGTAGCAATAAGAAAGATTGGGAGCTCTGGGATAGGATGGGGATGGTCGTGTCGGTGAGCTGGAAGTGTGGTAGTGGCTCGAGGGAATGACCGTGGGGATTGTTTATGCAGGTAGCTTAGTTGTCTGGGCGACCGTGGTGGGTCCCTTCCCCGTTGTGCCGTCACTGTAGTGAGGTTACTAAGTTGGGCAGGGTGCTTGCCTACCTACCGACCTAGGCAGTTAGGTACCCAATAGGGTACCTAGGTAGGTACTTAGGTACCTAACCTTACTATCTTATCGGCCAACGGAGCTGGGTGCGGGGCGGCCCGGTAGTGACCGGAGTCCGTGCTCCGGGCTGGCACTTTGCGATGGTCGTTAGAGAGAGACATGCATACCATCTTTTGTTTCTCCTACTGTTGCACAATAGAGAGGTCACAGGAAAAGCCTTGCCTCTTACTGACTGCGGTCACAAAGGAATCGCAATGTTTCAGCTCATCAATGTTGACCCAGCATAATAAGCTTCTAAAAAGCCGTGACCCGTCACGGCTCTGTAAGTATTAGGAATTTCGGGCTCCTTTTCCTCCAATGCCACTTCCTATCTTCCTGCTGATTGTTTCCATCAATCAATTTTATCTGGATAGTGTCATTCGCGCCCTCTCATATAGCTCTTTCATGCAGAACCGTGTCGACCCTGCCTCCGTGTATACCCGCCAAACGCCCACACACACTCGCATTCGATGGCTGTAATGTCATTCGCGGAATGCTGTTTCAATGACTTGTATAACACCCCCCCCCCCTCCCTGATAACGATAACACCCATCCATCCCAACCCGCTTTCGCTTACCAGCTCATCTTCCCCTTCGCGCGGTCGAAACCGCCGCGCAGCTGCGTCTCGGGCTTGACAACCTTTCCCTGCAGGACCGTGTACCGCACCAGGTTCTCGCAGTCCTCCGGCTTGATTCTCGCCAGCCAGATGCACTGCGCGGCACCCACGTCTTCGGTCTCCGGCAGGGCTGCCGTCCTCGGCTTCGGCGCGAGCTCTTCCTCACCGGCCTTCGCCCGCTCCACGCCGTCCAGGCCGAACGCGTCCGGCCGGCGATACACCATGACGTTGGCGCTGTACTTGTGGCCCCCGACGTGCGAGATGAAGTAGATGCCTACGCCACCGGGCCGCTCGTCGTCCAGGTCGCGGAAGAGGCCCAGGGGCCGCAGGTGGCGCTCGAGTTCCTTGCGCAGCAGCGGCGCCGACTGCCCGCACCGCGCGTCGCGCGTCTTTTGCGAGCAGAGGAGGATCAGCACGCTGTGCGGGCACGGGCGCCGAGAGATCTCGGGGGGTATGCCATTCGCGGCGTCGGCCTTGGACGCGTCCACGGGGACAGATGCGGGAAGGGTGAGGGGCGCGAGCGGGGAGCTGTTGGTCGGCGCCTTGTCTACGAACTCGGTGATGAGCTTGGGAACGCTCTTTGGCGTGACATTGTCGATGATGACGAAAGCAGGAAGCAGGAGAACGGTCGTAGGCTCGGAGTAGTCGGTCGAGTGTGTTGGGGTAGGGATATTGGAAGCGGACAGCATCAGCCTCTGTTTCTCGGGTCAGCGCGGTTTCCCTCAAGCATCCACGGGAGAGAAGGGGGCGCATACTCCATTGCTAGGTGCGGCAGCCTTGCCAATGGCTTCCATCACGCTGCCCTTTTCATCCTCAACGTCCCTCACCCAATCGCTCTTACCCGTCGCCACAAGGGCGTGGGTGCTCCATCTCTTGACGTGGCCGTACAGCTCGTCGCTTCCTTCAATCTTGAAGCCTTTGGGGTACTTGACATGGCAGCTCTCGCAGTCGTGGTTGCAGTCGTCGCCGTCGACGGCCGGGTCCGTCTTGGGGAACAGGTCGAGCGCAGGCGCCCCGTTGAGGGTCCCGAGAGCGATCTTCTTGGCGCTAACAACAAACGACTTGAAAGCGGACGGCATGATGTTTGTTGTAGTTTTCAGGAATACACTTCAAATCTTTGGCCTCTGCAGAACAATGCAGCAAACTCCTCCAAAAAAGGCGGCGGGGGAGGAAGGGGACAAAGAGAGGACGGGCAGTGGAGGTCTAAAATACTGGAGAACAATAGTAGTGTACGGTAGTGTGGCCCGGGGAGGGGACACCCAGCGTCGTTTGGTCCACCTTTCCGAAAGGTGGCGGCGGGATGTGGGGTATGGAGATGTCACGAGCTAGAACACACACAGCAAAGGCATAAGAGCAACAGGTTGAAAGAGTGCTTGAATTGAGGAAACATAGTTGAGCAGTATAGACAGTTGGTATATATAAGGTACATGACTACCTAATGAACGGAACACGGAACATACAGCACGTGATGAGGCCAGACCCATAAGCTTCTACCTAGCCTGACAAGAGATTCATTTCCTGTCAAGCCGGAATGACGCTCATATCAAAAGTACCCGGCTACCTCGGGAACAACGGGAATGAGCGGGAAGGGAGAGAGTTCCGTGGGCGGAACCAATGCGGTTGCTTGCTTTACTATTATTGAGTCAAAACGAATCCAATAAGCTCCATGATCCCATCCTGCTAGTCAGTCCCGCGCGCTTCCCCGTTTGACGGCCCGGGCATAGTTTCGTATCGCCGAGAGCTCGGCGATTTCACTAATACACCGTGGGCGAGGCTGCCTAAATCACTTGGTATGCAAAAGCACCGACGGCATGGGTAGCCGGTCGGGCTACGCTTATGTACCATTGCAAATTAGGTGACGCCGACAGCTCTAAAAGTAAACACGGTGAAATAGTGTAACAAGGCTAACAGCTGGTGGGCGAGACGGCCTAAATCACTAGATACGCAAGCACCGATGGCATGGATAGCCGGTCGGGCTACGCTTGTGTACCATTGGAAAATAGTTGGCGCCGACGACTTCAAAAGTAAATACGGCCAAATAACGCAACAGGCTAACCAGCTGGAGGGCGGGATGGGGGGGGGTTTTTTTTTTTTTCTCTTTTTTTTTTTTCGAATTATCAGATCCTGCCATCACATCACCAAACCGCCACACACCCGGCCGACGGGGTTACTCGGCCTTCACTTTGCAATCGCCGTCATTGGCTGCGCATTGGCCCCATCCCTTTGCGTTTCCCCTCACCATCGGCTCTGCTCAATGGCACAATGACTTTCACGCGAAATGGTAATCCGCGTTCAAGTATTAAATCGCTGTCTATAAGTACTCACAAGTACCTTACTCCAATTGTAGTGTAGTCGCCTGCTCCTCGGTCTCCACACAAACAAACCTAGAGTGCCGTTTCTCAGAAAGCTTACAACAGCCAAGCGAACTCACGCGTTCTTCTTGCGCGCCTCGTTGTACTCCTCGTCCTCGCTGTCGTCAGCGCCCAATTCCATCCGGTGGTCGCCGCTCCGTTTCCTGCGCAACTTCATAGCCTCGCGAATCTTCTTGCTTGCCTCGTCAAACCCGCCGGCAGAGTCCAGGGTCGTGAAGCCACTGATAGGGAACCCGCCGGACCCAAGACCGCCTCCGCTACTGCTGCTCCTACTCCTGGAGCGCGAGGGCGGCCGGGTAGAGAAAATGCCAACACCGCCAATGTTGCTGTACGACTCATTACGAGGCAGGCCACGGCTCGATTGGTGAGTTGCTCTCCGGGAGATGGACGTCGGTGGCGTGGCCGCTTCGTAGACGCTAGATGCGTCGCTATCCCTACGGGCTGGCGGAGTGCGAGGTCGAGAGTGCCCATCAGCCTTGTACGGATCCGCAATCAAACGAGTCTTTTCGAAGTCGGGGAACATTTCAGGACCGAGCGTGTTGATAAGATCCGTGACCTGAGCGCTGAGGTCGGCTCGTTTCGCTCGTAGTTGTTGAATGTTGTAGCTGGAAGCAGGGTTCAGACACAGGACTAGCGGCCTCAGAGACTTGAAAATATCCATGCCAACTTCGCCGAACCGAAGAGCGGCGAACGTGACGCCCACCATCAGCGGCCACATGACCAGGTACGTCGACCACCATGGCACCCATTCGGGAACGTAGCCCCAAAGATGGTCCTGCCACACCTTGTACGTGACAATGGCCGAGTAAAAGTGGTAGAGCGTGGGAGCCAGGAAGATGGCCACCAGGAGCTTCCATGTGGCCATGACGTCGCGTCCCTGGATCTTGACCGTCGAGCCCGCCAATGCCTGCTTCGCCTTACGAACGCTGATGGCTTTGGACGCGGCGAACACGGGGGCAAACAAGATGAGGCCCGGCAGAACGCCAATCAGCAGAACAAGAAGCTTCGTAACCCGGTAGAACAACAGGAAAACGACCTTGGGAATGGACATCTTGGCGTACTGTACCTGATGGTCGCGTAGGTTGACGTAGCGAAGCTCCTTGTTGTACTGCTTGACTGCCTTGATCACGTTGACGACCCGCTCGTCATCCTTGTACTTCTCGTACCCCATGGCCAGCCTGCGGTTCAGCTCGATGACGACGGGGAGTGGCAGCTTCTTGCCGGTGGGGTTGTAGAGGCGGCGAGCAGCCTGGAGCATCATCAAGGTGTCGTAATCAGGGGTAGAGACGGTGACGGCGCTCAATGCCTGGTAGACGGTGTCGAGAAGCTGACCGATGGCCTCGCGTCTCTGGTTGTTCTTGTACATCTCGACCAAGTGCGGGGGGACGCTGAAGGGGGGTCCGAATTCAATGACAGCGCGACTGCGGAACTTGTGGGCGTGGAAGTAGTTCATGCCAACGGGCACGATCGTCAGGCCGCAGTCGGGAGATTCGGCGAGGGCGCCGAGAGCCATGATGGCGACACCGGCCTTGAGAGGCAGCAGTTCGGTACGGTCGTGGCTGCCGCCCTCGGGGAAGATGCCTACGCAACCTCCGGATCTCAGACGGTCGAAGACGGCCTCGTACACCTTTGTCTGGTCGATGTGGGGAGCGAGCTTGTACTTGGTGCCCTGGAAGCCAGGCTGGCATCCCTTGAAGTCCTTGTTGGTGAAGTTTCCATTCTCGTCAATGTCGTCGCGTCCAGTGAGCTGCTCCAAGGCAAGCTTGCCCTTGAAAGGGCGCTTGATGCGGATCTCCTCGGGGCCCAGGATCTGTGCAATGTCGACGCTGGCGCCCGTCTGCTTCTTGGCAGAGGGCAAGAACAGCATACCATGGACCTCGCCTTCACCCTGGCCGAATTTGGTGCCGACGCCGCGGATGAGGGTAGGGTCGTTGATGGGGTCAGGCAGGTAGATGACGCCAGAGCCGGGCTTAGCGGCGTCTTGAGCGCGTCCGACCGGCACGGAGCCGACCTGGCGCGAACCCCATCCGATGAAACCGTGTACGGACTTTTGGGCGATGAGGAGGGAGACTCGGCGGCCGGCCTCGTGGCGGAGGGTGCGTTGGAGGATCAGAGCATCGACGAACTACAGACAGAGTTTGCGGTTAGCATGTGATAATGACAGGGGGTTCCAGCAAGGGGGGATGGACGGACCTGATTCGCGTGAGGAGCGGCGACGAAGAGAACGGGACCCGACTTGGGGACTTTCCAGGCGCCTCGAGGGTGAACTTCGCGGAAGAACAGGTCGACCAGCACGCCCAATACCCAGAGGAAGAGGTCGTACTTCCAATTGACCATGGGGTAGAGCTCCTTGGGAGGGGTCGGATTAGACTGGCTCTGCGGCGGCGCAGCGGCCGCCGTCCCAGCGTGGTCGGGCATGACGGCTGGGTGGGAAATGTTGGAGGACGATCTGGGTGGTTTCGAACACGAGTAAGATGGGAAAGGAAAAGGAGCTGCGTGGAAAATCTCGCCGACTGTTGCGCCACTCCCTTAGGCTTTCATCCTCGGTGGTGTGGTGTGGTGTGGTGTGGTGTGGAACCTTCGGGTGCAATAGGGCGGGCGGCGATAAGAGTACCTAGATAGCTACCTAGATCAGCTAGGTGGTATTGTGTTGGTGGTGGTGGCCTGGTAATCGCTTGCTTGAACAAGAATTGTGGTGAAGAGGAAAACGAGCGGCAGGGCAGAAACGATGGCGGCGAAGTATGGCGTCTCCTACTGTCTGGCGATGCGACTAGAGACGCAGATGGTGGAAGATGGACAGGTGAGGATGGGCTGTCCAAAAAATGGGAGGGATGGGCTTCTATGGAGAGGGAGGCCTGGAAGGATGGAGAGAGAGAGAAGAATAAGGTGAGGCAAGGCAAGGGGAACGCGCCAACCAAAGGGGGGGAGCGGGGCCCACAATGTCAGCCAAGCCCGCGATGTCATCCAGTTTTCTCACCCCCGGACGCCCCTCTCTTCTTTTATTTTCTGTTTTTTTCTTTCCTTTCTGGGTGATGGATATGCAATAGGTATCACGAATACTACTACCCTCTTGCGGCTCTTGTAGTGTCTTTTCGTCTTCTTCGGTATAAGACAACACACGTGTTGCACAGAGCAATGTCGCATGCGATGGCTGTCGAAAAATCGAAGAAGGCAAGCAACGGCTCCCTATCTCTCTATCTGTCCATCTCTCTCTCTATAGCTATCTCTCTTTCTTCCCCTACCCAGTCGAGTCTTGGGTGGGGACGGGCTTTTTTTTTCTTTTCTTTTTTTTCTTTTTTTTTCTTTTTGCCAGGTCCTTGCAGAAAAGATTAGATCATTCCTCACTCAATGCTCAGATAATGCGGGGGAGCCGCCACCTACCTACCTACACCTACCCAGGAAAGAAAAGAAAGGAGATTACAGAAGCTTGGGGCGCCAGGTAATCATTTAGCAGTATTTGTACTCTTCTGTACCACATGAGGTTTGCACAGTACAGTAAGTGTACATAGGTATGTAAGATACCTGCTACTTACCTCTGTCCCTCACATCAAACCCCTCACTCAACCGCCCAGATTCCCTGCATTTTGTTGGGGCGTCAAAGCTCTCCCTCTCTCTGTGTATGTGCCATTCTCATGTTCAACAAGTTTCTACCTATTCGTTCCCGAACTGGTAAACGACGCCCCCTATGCCTGCCGTGTTCCCGAGAGCCGCCTGGCCAGCTTCCGTTTGCCCGGTCCCAGACGCCGATTCGGTCGCTGGCGAACCTTGGGAACATGGAAAGATTTACATTTACCGCTGTTTGGACGATCGTTCTTTCCCCCGGGAATGTCAACGGCGCCGCAGCTGATTGGATGGTGCCCCGAGTTCTGCATCAGTCCGTGCTGTCTTGTTTCGGCCGCTGCAGTTTGCTTGCCTGCATCACCGCAAGTGCTTGGAGACGCCACGCGCAAGTCATGAATACGTTAGGTCCGACGCGTCCATGACATAACGTGCCTAAAGTATATGGCGCCCGACTAAAGCAACAGCCAAGAGTGGCCGGCACGTTGCCTGATCGCGCGACGGGATACACGGGAGAGGCTCCGTCTTCCTCGCGGAGGTCCCGTCCCTGTGTGTAGGTACGGAGCGAAAGGCTACATTGTTGCTACAGGGCGGCATGAGGTATTGTAAGCTTGACAAACTACCTAGGTAGCTGTTACAGTTGCACATCATGACGCAAAAAGAGTTAGGAAAACGGTCCAATTGTAAGCTGATGGGCCCATTTCAACCTGTGCCTGTTGAAGCATCTCTAGTCAATCTCGAATTAGACGAGCAGGTTGGGTGTCTGGCGGCATATGGAAAACCTGAGAGAGACTACACCTAACAACTCGTTGGCTCCCGGAGCGTTTCTGCTTTTTGGAAGGCTTGTCCAGCCGAAGCTAACAGAATGACGCACGATAGGTTAGATTAGGTACCTAGGCAACTCGGACTTCTCTCACTTTCTCGTAGGAGCCATGCCATGGCTTATGAATTTCAAGTTATTGTTAAGGTCTAGTGGCCCTCGGTTGGCTAGTCTCGCCCACTTCACCTTTGGGCAACGATATTACCGCGCTTGGTTTCTCATTTCTTCACTTTCACCTTCAGCGGCAGCAATACATGCATATACTGCTGATATTGCTCCGTTCGTTGTGTCCCATTGCCACCACAGTTATTGTACACAAGCAAAAAACAAAAGCTTGAGAGCTTCGTTTTTGTGGGTCTGCCAGTGATTCCCCCGTCATCTGCATCTGGCTGTAAAGCCCCGTCGACCTGGTTTCCTATTCACAAGCATTCGATGTTATCAAGATGCCCGCTACCGCGAAAAGCACCTGGAAACGAAGCATTAGTAACGGAGACGCCGCGAACCTCGGAGGCTCCGAATAAGGAGGAACCCCTGGCTTCTGATCCTGTCTCTGGAGCTCACCCTGATTCTTTCTCCGGAGTCGATCCTGATGTTGCTCCTGGAAACGACCCCGGATTCGCCACGCCAAAAAGCCCTCCACAAACTTTAGAGGAAACCAGGGCGTCACCAAAAGGTCGATAGAAGCCAGTCGTCTGATTCTGATTTCCAACACGACCTCCCAGCCGTATGAGCCATTGCCCCTTAAAGCAGCTATATTCGACGCTTCTGAGCAACAGGTTGTTCCCGCCACAGTGATTGATCACGAGATAGCGTTGGGGGGGGCTTCGGAACAAGATTGGTCTCTCCAAGTTTCACAAAGCTCGCGGCACGTTCTCCCCAGTTGCCATGATTCAAAAGTTCTATCCCGGCCAGTAACAAGACAGAACTACAGGTATGACCTGTCAGGCGATTGCAGATCTCATAAGAAAGCATGTCAATGTAAGTGTAATATCAAACAGTCCGCATTGCCTCCTCCTCCCACTCAGTGTTCATCACGCAAAGAGAGCTTTCTTCTGATTGACAAGTGTACTGGGAGCCAAGGCTGTACAGAGGTCGCCGCGGAAGGGAGAAGCAAAGCTGAGAGCCACTTAAAAGAACGAAGCGTACCATTTGCCATGCCCGTCCTGCATTCCCTTGCTTCAGCCGCATCTAGCACTAGGCTATCAAACCCCTAATCCAACATGACCCTGATAACCTGGATCTGCTCCAGCACGCTTGATCCACTGGTGCCGCCTTTAGCTGATTTCACCTAGACACTCGTTTCATATTCGAATGCCTCCACAATGCCTACTATGAACCGAGAATCGATGGCTTGCAGTTGCTTGAGGGTCAGCTTGTCCATTGAGACTTTCAGCTTTTCAGACAGTGTAACGACGCGCCTAGAGATGTGAGCTTCTCTGAACGGACGTCCCTTCCTCACCAACCATTCTGCAACATCAGTGGCTACCATTGTTTTGTCCAGAGCAGCCACCATCCGCTCTGGCCGCACCTTCAAGGTAGCAATAACCCCACTGGCTATGCCTTGATTATCCAACACAGTCTGGACCGAATTCAGCATAGGCTCCCACCCTTCCTGAAGGTCTTTATTTGTAGCAAGATAGCAAGCCTTTTAGACTCTTCGAAATGAATAGTTAGTAATAGCTACTCTCGGTATGCTCCTCAAAGCCAAGACAACCGGCTGAGATGTTAATATGAGAACTCACCGTTATTAACCCAACCACTTGACCGAAAGCACGGCCTGACTTGCCGCGCAAGAGTTCTAGCGAGTCCGGGTTACATTTGTTCGGCATTAACGAGCTACCCGTCCTGTAGGCGTCGGCCAGCCGCACGAAACCGAACTCGGATGTGGAATATCTCGGCTATCATGTTTCGATCAATTCGAAATGGCTTACCGGCTAAAGCGCCACAACCAAGTCGACTCAGGTTGACCCTTTCGAAAACTTGGCGCAACCGCTCGAGATCCTACTTAAACGCAGCGGCATATGACATCGCCCATTGAGACCATCGAACTGGCTGAGCACGCTGGAGATGAGTGTATCCAGGCATGATATAGTCTCTGGGGTTGTCAGTCAGCAAGGGGTGGCTTTTGGCCAGAGGTGGGGGGTGGGGTGCGGCTAGGCTTACATTTCAGACTCGGCACGTGTGACAATGACCTTGAGGAATGCAACGAGTTAGCAGTTGATTTTATGGATTCGATCGTGTAACTACATACGCATATCACAGACAACTTACTCATTGCGGCTCCGACCTGTGTGCAGCTTACCGGCGATGTTCTAACCAATGACCTCTCCTAAGCGACGTTTATTTACCGTATAAATCTGGTCTATTGTGCTAGCCTTAAGAAGTTAAGTAGAATTAAGTGGCCTCCCATATCCTTGTCATTCGGAATAGTAGCGAAAGTTCCTCGCTCCATTCTTCCATCACCTGGAGCAAACCACGTTTAATTACCTGGAATCAGTCCTAACTGATGACATTCAAACCTGTGAACCTGCCCCCTCCCCCCCAAGATTATGCCAGCTGTCGGGGCGTCCGCCTTTTGCTCGGCCATGTTGAAAATGTTTGTGAGGTCGTTGCGTTTTCAAGGCCGATGAAATCAATGGGATGGATGAGACCCATGGAGCATATGGGACGTAATTGTGTTGATCGGCGTTCGAGATCAAGGGCGTGAGTAATCAACGCCGATGATGGTGAGAAATTGAAATGCTCAAGATTAATGGTGGGTCAGGTATACATACATGGTACCATAGTCATAGTACATCAAAGTTGAAAAATGAAATGGGCGGTAGTAATTAAGTCCTTACGCCGGCTGTCCGCAGCCAGCAGGCATATCGGGGAGTCCCCCCCCCCCTCTTGCCCGTGTGACAGGGTATTGAGGCAGGTACCGGCGCTGGGTGGGTCTCCGCGCCGTTATGAAAATCCGCCTTCGGGCTGTATCAACGGGCATTGACGGTTCAGACAGGCCCTCCTTCCATCCGGGAACAGACGTCTTTCTTTTTCCCATGAATGATCTGTGCGTGGAAACTCTCTATGAACTTTACGAGAACCTGGCTGTCTCCTGCGGGAACCTGTCACAGGTCGTGATCGACTAGTCACAGTGCCTTCCCCGGCCCCGCGATCGAGCACAAGACACCGAAGTCTAGATGAAGTCTAGATGACATCCCCAGAACGCAAAGCTGCAACGCCAGCCAAACTGACTTCCAGATGCTTCTTAACTCCCGCATTGCGCTGCCACCGACCGAGGCCCTGCTCTTTTTTTTTTTTTTTTTTTTCCCTCTTTTTTTTTTCATGCACAAACACACACAGAGCACATTGCATCCCGCCTGCTCCCTCCGGCCGCCCGTGCCATCGGCAGCACCAAGAAAAAACAGGCCGTCGTATGACCAAAAGTTGCAGAAGCTTTGTGCGTTCTGCCCAGCGTCCGATATCGAGGAATGCGCAAAGCAAAGTTAACTTACACAGCGCAAAAAAAAAAAAAAAAAAAAAAAAAAGCCCCATGGAAGACCCCACCGCGCGTTGCTCCCGCCCTCCCCACCCGGGGGCGGCTGCTCTCTACCTAGAGAAGAAACGCTTATTCTCGCTCTGCGGAACACGCGTTTTAAATTTCTGAGTACGCCTTCCCCGCCCGTCCGTCTTTGACTCGAAAAAAGAAAGAAAAAAAAAACGGGAGATGTCACGCTAGAAGGGTGGACCAAGTCCTTGGGCTCCTGCAGCTTTGTCCCCCGGCATGGAAGCAAGACCGACGGCCAGGAACATTTGCTCCGACCTGTCTAGCTAGCTACCTTCTAACCGTACCGTAGTTCAACCAAAATCGTCCACATGCTGCCCCCCTCCTCGAAACTACTGCCCCGCCTGCTCGGGCCTTTGCTCCCCTGGCCGAGCTCGCATTGATCTACGCAGGGGAGGGGGAGCGGGAAGGGAGGTGCTGAAGAGCTTCTGTCAATTGGTTATGATTTCCAGTTGCTTCTCCCTCGCTGTCGATGAGGGGGGGTTATCCCTGCGTCTGGATCAATGACCCCTAAGCCAGTGGAGATGGCATGTGTTGTCGCTGTGGTTCCAGAGGCCAGCTTGTCACTAAAAGGCATGAATGAACTGTGGGTTTCCTGCTTGAATTTGACATGCTTGCTCCTGCTCGCTGATTTCGCCGATTCTGTCGCTACGCATGTATGTACAAGGTCTCTAAATGTCTATCAAGCTGTCCTCGCCACTCTTGGCCATCTCATCCTTGGCCCGCTGGATGACGTCAACCCAGTTCGGCGGCCTGCAACGCTCCTTCGCGAACAGCTCTTCGGCGTCGAGCCCGAACTCGAGAAGGCTATGCTCGTCCGTCCACTCGCCCATGCCCATCAGCCCGATGGGGATCTTGCCCATGGTCTCGGGCCCGGCCTCGCAGCCGGCGCCGGGCTGGTCGTGCGGCACGACGTAGCCCGCCGGGACTGTGATGCCCGGGAGCCCGCAAAAGTTGCCCATCCACACGTACTCCATCGACCTGATGGTGCGGTCGCCATCACTCACGCCATAGGCCAGCTCGCCCTTGCTCATGATGGGCCACCCGGCGCAGGCGGTTGTGGGGGTGACGATGATCATGCCGGGGTGCATGCGCCAGAGGTGCGCGAGGTGCGACATGAGCAGGCCGCGCAGTTTCTGGGCGAGGAGGTAGTCCATGGCGGACGTGACACGGCCGATTGCTAGGAGGATGCGGTTCGCGTGCGTGAGGTTCTTGGTCTCCGGGAGGAGGGCGGCGCCGTCGGTGAGAACAGTCATGGCGTGAGCGAACTGGCCCTCGACTAGGAACGGGATATCGATGGGGACCGTAGTGTAATCATGGTTCGTGACCAGCTTCGTAATCATGGCCCTGCACATGCGTTGGATGGCCGGATCCGCCTGCCCGAACCAGGCCTCGGGCACACCGAGGATCTTGCCGCGCTTCTCGCTGGGAGCAGACATGAATGGAGACGCCTGGATAAAGTTGGAGTCAGGATGCGGCGCGCCGATAGTCTCAAAGTAGGTCGCGAGGGACTCGATGTCCGCGGCGATGGGCCCATTGACCGCGCAACTGTTGCTGTGGTTTGGACAGGGGTGGAACGAAACGCGGCCGTGGGTGGGCTTGAGACCGTAGACGCCACACATGGACGAGGGGATACGGATGCTGCCGCCACCGTCGCTGCCGAGGGCCACGGGAACCAAGCCGGTCGCGACTGCGTATCCGGCTCCAGAGGAGCTTCCACCAGTGTAATAGCCCCGGTTGTAAGGATTTCGTGGTGTTCCGTAGATGGGGTTGTTTCCGGTTGTATCTGGTGAATTGTCAGCGTGCAGCTCCCCTTTTGTTTCATAATCCCAGGCTCACCGAGTCCGAATTCGTGCATAGACAGCTTTCCCATAACGACAGCGCCTGCATCTTCCAATTTCTTCACGCACCAGCTTGTGATGGATTGGCCAGGCTCGGCCTGCGTGGTGTAGTCGTTCCTGGAACCGAGGCAGGTCCGGTATCCGTCAATCTCATACTCGTCTTTGACAGCCGTAGGTACACCGTCGAGAGGACCCAGTGGGCGCCCCTCTTTGTACCGCTTCGTAGAAGCCTCGGCAGCGGCCAAAACTTGGGCGACCTTGGTGTCGAACCACGCGAGGGAGTGCTCGCCTGGCGGGTTTGTATCGCGGCACACCAACGGCAAAATGACTCGGGCTACAGCGAGCGGCGTGATGACGCCCGAAAGGTACATCTCATGATAGTCGTTGATGGAGTAGTATCTAAAGGGGTGTGGCTTCGCCTTTACAGCACTCTCGCGATGGAGGACAGCCGGGTCCTTCGCCTCATCCGTCGGCACGGGGAAAACAGTTGGGTCGTAACGGGGCTCGGCATCTTCGATGTGCTTCCGAATCTTCCTGACACTCCCGAAGCCGGCATTTTTCCAAATAAAGGAGCGCACGAACCAGAAACATTCCATACTGCATCTTGTCAGCATATTCAGGCAAACGTCATTTAGTCAGAGATGCAACTTACGCCCACGCCGCCGCGACTAATATCCAGCCTCTAAGAGGCGGATTGCTCTTCCTGCCATTATAGTACGGGAAGGTTGGCCTGGGATACCAATCAGCAGGTTGTTGCGACATGCAACCGAGAGAAAAACGAGCCAACGAAGACATCCGCCGCCCGAGACGAACGGACTAGGAACCTGAGGGGGGGGGGACTCACCCAGGGATCGGCAGAGGGTAGTTGATGAATTTCTTCCGCGTCTCGGTACTCATGATGGGCCGTCTATGGACGGTATAATGTTGTAGGCCGAGACCAAGTCCAAGATCGGTCTGGGGTTCAAATGTCAACTGTGTATCGGTTTCGGGCCTAAGAAGAGAATCTAGAGTCGGCGTTGAATCTGGCATATTGAAACAGAGCCGCCGCGGGGGTGGGCCGTTACAAACTTATATAGGCCTGTGTCGAGTTTGTGTCGGAAACACCGAATTCAAGGTGGATGCGCTGGGATGCAGTCGCCAGGACCCCCTCGTACGAGGAACCTGGGCACGACCATGCGACAGATGTGCGCCTAGGCCCTCCTTGGAGCGCGTGAACGAACGAACGCAGGGGAGCGCTGTCCAGTATGGCAGCTGTGCAGTCGTGCAATGTCTCTTTTGTTTCGTGATGTAGCCCTAGGTCGTTATTTCTCCCGATCAACAGTTGCGTTCGTCTGAAAGCGATGTGATATGCCTGCGTTCCGACTCCCTCGTTTACTCCGGCTAGAGACGCAAGCACGGCTGGTCAGTCGCGTTTGCTTCGGGATGGTCGATGTCGGGATCCTCGGCCGACAGACGCACCTAATCCCTGCCTCTGACCTTGCAACCCTGGTTCGGTTGCTGAAAGTGGATGAGGTGAAAAGAGGTGAATACGTACAATGTACGTGATGTTCATGCTGGTGATGAGTTACGCAGTACCTCGAGCCGGAGAGGGGGGGGGGGGGGGGGGGGGGGGGAGGATGTCCAGATAGGTAGAACCACCGGTAGCTGACTGAGCTTGTTCCCGTTTAGGTTTTTGATCGATGAGTCCACGCCAGCGCCTTCACCCCATCATCGGGCAACTGGTGACCTTGGGCGAATGACACGATCCTAATCGCACACAGTGTGGTAGGTACATAGCTAGAGTACACAGACGGGCAGATCGAGCTTACACTACCTACCTTGGGGGGATATCATTCCGCTTTTATCTCTCTGGTAGCTTAAGAAGAACCCAGCGAATAGATTACGAATAGATTAAGCACCGACTTGCACGCTGTCATAAGACATTAGCCATTCCCCGGATTACGGCTGCTTGAAACCTGCTGGAATGCAGCCGCCCGTTTGGAGTATTTAAGCGCACCATGTGTGATGAGCGTAATGCACTAGAAGCGCCTGAAGTTGCGGCGAACCAGCCTCGGGTAGAAAACCGTTAGCTTGTGCTTTCCCACTGAGCGGGCCACTGATGTCGTGCCACGGTGGTTTAAAAGGGGGGACGGTGAGTGAAGTCATGTGTGGGGAACCTCGAAGGATGTCCGCTGCACCGAAGCTTCAGCCACATGACGCCACCCACCAAGCTGCTCCAGCTTTGCCTGAGCCACGAGTCAGCCACACTTCGAAACGGCACGTATCCAGCCCGCAAGTGCCACACCAGCCGCTGAACACACCACCCACCCCATTTCACAATACACGTATATACTTTCGATACCTAGTCGTCATGCGGCGGATTATTTGACTGGCCCAAAAAGTCCGACCCCAGTGACACACTCGCTGAATCAGAGCCATTCGTTCACTGTCCTCACTTCTTTTTTTTCTCCTATAGAAAACTTGCACAACCGGAATACGCATGCCAAGCCCGCGTTTCCCATGAATCACCAAGCACTTACTAGATCTCGCGCTTGAACCCTTTGGCGCCAAGCACACCCCTCTTTTGGACGTCGGCAGAAATCGACAACAATTATTTCCAAAACCAGCCCGCCCCGCATCCCGCGTCATTCTCCTTGCCGCGTCAACCCCTTCTTCCTCAATACCCCCAGCGTTTGTTTGTGTGCAGCGCAACTCGGCTGGCGTTGCTCGTCTGTCTTGTTCGTGCTTTGTTTGCATTGTCATTGACCGGCTTAAACTACTAAACTATTGGCTATCTCTGCCATCAACCCTTGAGCAGCAAGATTTCTGTACCGTTTTTTTTTCTCTTTTTGCCTCACTATGACTAGCGAGCTCATCCGGATTATCCCACGACGATATCTCGAACCCTAAAATGAATACATCAAAACTCGACGCCTTGGTGGTGAGTGACGCCTCACAGCTCGACATGACTTATGTCATGCTCCTTACTCGGTCTCATGCCCAGATGACATCATGAGTGAGCCATGTCATACCAGACGACTTGTGACAACACCCCGGCAGCGCCTGAATGTGCTGAGAGTCGCCCTTCGTGCACTAGGCTAACAAAGCAACCCAACAGGCGGAGTTTCCCCTCCTAGACCCGACTGTTGTCATCGCTATTGCGAGTGAGGTGGACCTCGACGATGCCAATCAGCTTAGCCAAGTCCGAGGCATGCTACAGAGCCTCTCCCAGAATGTCTTGGATGAGGAAGCGAGCGGCTTCAACGCGAGCGGTGTGCCCGACACCATCGGTTCTATTGATGAAGCAGCCGATGCGCGGGATGGCTCTACTAGCCCCTCTGAGCAGCTGCAACCCAAAGATACAGACTCTTCGGGAACCACACTAACGAGCCCTCCCCCCTCTGAGCCTGATTACGATGTCCCGCGCATCAAGACGTTCGATGGGGACTCGGAACAGGAGAAGATTATGCAGCTTCAGGACATGTTTTCGGACCTGAAGCCTCACGACGTGAACTTTGCTCTCAAGAAGGCCCAGGGTGACTTCCAGACAGCCCTGGAGACCTTACTGACCCTTCAGTTTCTCGAGTCTATTGGTGAGAGGCCCAAGGGGGTCGACGGCTTCTTCCAGTCAGAAAACACGCAGCCTTCTGGGAAAAGGAAAGGCAAGGGGAAGAAACGAAAGGACCCACGTTCAGATCTTTCGTCAAGTTCTAGCAGCGTCAAGGAGGGCTCGCCTATGAACGACGATAATGAGAGTATGCATTACAACCAAGTTATCGAAGAACCAGGTCTGACGATTTGCAGAACTCGAAAAGATACTCTTCATTGTGGAAAAGCTCGACTTGCCGTTCGAAGAGGTGTCTGACGTTTTTGACGCACACAAAGGCTCCACGGAACTTACCATCATTGAGTTCCTCGACCGGCATGTCAAACAAGGCGTCGGCGCATGGAGCGGCGAAGACGATTTCCGGAAGCAGCGCATTCAGGAGCTCAAGAAGCAGTATCGGCATATTCCCGAGCAATACCTCGCCCCTATTACTGAAGTCACGCGGAGTGACCACCAGTGGACCGAGGAGGTTGCCACCTTATTGAATCGCTACTTTGGCAAGTTGCCGGCGAGGCGACTAGACATTAACTACAGGCTCGCGCCTCTAGCGAACGCGGAGCTGGAGGGATCATCAGAAGGCTGGCAAAGGGTGACGTCACCAAAGTCGGCAGTCATGTCACCAACTGCACGTACGCTCAGTACACCCACCTCCTCCTGCGCTAGTCCATCCACATCCACTTCTTATCGGCAGGCCATAGAAATAGCTGGTGTGTACCGTGATGCCAGTAACCACTCGTACAGCACCGCCGGGCAGGTGTACAAGAAGGGACATCTGTACAGGCAGGCAGCAGGATATTACGCCGAGCGCGGACGCGAAGAAGCGCGGAATTTTGCCAAGGCTAAGAGTGTGGCCGCCGATATACATGTTGCGAGCACCAGCTCAGCCACTGAGATCGACCTCCATGGTGTCGAGGTCGCTGACGGCGTGCGGATCGCACTGGAACGCGTTTGGGACTGGTGGAACAGCCTGGGGGAGTACAGGACGAGGAAGGCCCAGGAGGGCTTCACGATCGTCACGGGCCGGGGCCTCCATAGCGCCGGCGGTGTTTCGCGGCTAAGACAGGGTGTTATTGCCGCCCTTGTCAATGATGGATGGAAGGTGTCGGTCGGGACTGGGAGCTATCGAGTGACGGGCCGCCGGTGACCTGGCTGGTCCAAGACGCGTCCCTTGCCATGGAAAGTTTGTGCTTGCTTGCCTGCGTCAGTCGTCGGCGTCTGGACTCGGCCATGAAACGCCTGGAAAGTTTCCCGGCTAGGCACCAGCATTAAATGTTGTGGAACTTGCATATCACATCGCCCGGTGGTGGGTCATCTTTTGGTTGTAATGAGGTGGAGCTATCGTAAAGGGGCAGGTAGAGTTCCGGAAGATGGCTTTGTTTTGAGTTACGGTTATAAGCGAGAGATACCATTGGGATAAACTATTTTGAGGCGACTTGCGCGCCGTATAAGTGTAGTGCGACAGAGGCGACTGATTAATGAGGCTGATGAGATAATCTAAATCGACAGAGAAGGATTCGACGACAAAGTAAAGAGGGTCGATGTCATATAATGTTTAGAGGAGCACAACTGTTCCGTCTCCTGGTCTGAACACCTGCGCCACGGCGACGGATACGGATCACTTAGAGATGGATAATTCACCTGGTTGGCAAAAGCCCGGGGAACAACGAACATAGCAACGGGCGTCTGCGCCGGCCAAGATGTGAGGACACAGCCGACGTGATATAACCAACCACCTTGCCACCTGTGTAAACACCGCCGCAGGATCGCCTACCAGCCCATGAATGGTTCGAAACGGCCATCGATACGTTGCTGCAGATGACTGATTACGCGTAACGCAGCACGCCAGACTATGTACACTATAGTCAGTGGCCCAACGGGACTTTGGCGTCGATCACCGCCCTGCTTAACCCCGCGGTTGACCAACACGTAACAACCAAACAAGCTCCCGTCAACCCTTACCTCGCCGCTAACCCCCCCGGCCGAAACCCATGCGGCCCAGCGGCCGCCGGGGCCAATCACGATGTCGAACCAAAAAACAAGAAGACGCCAAGTGGTGTCATTGTTCTAGGTCCAGCATGCACCAACATTTGGGTGTGTAAGTGGATCTTCCAGGCACCCGAATTCCGGACGCCTTCAGTGGCTCAAGCGAAGCACTTGGCGAGGCCGCAGGGCGTTGGTCGGGCGCATCTGCGGCTATCATGGCCTGTTTTATTTTAAATGGGTTAACGGGGAGGGAGGACAGTAGTCGTCGCAAGAAAAGGGGGTTCCCGAGATGGTACAGACAGCTAAGGGACGGCGGCCCCCTTCCCCGCTTGGAGCCAAATGACAAGTTTAGTAATGCTTTCTCTATTGGAAAGACACGCGAAGAAAAACAAACACGAACCGCCAATCCCAGAAGCTCTCACTAGGCTACGGTCCCTAGCTTGCCTTGCCTTGCCTTGCCTTGCCTTGCCTCTCCCCGGGCATGTCATGTCTTGAAACGGAACGTGCCCGGCTCGTATAAAACCAGTCTCTCTCCCTTCACCGTCGAACGACTCTCGATGTCCTCCGACTCGCTCAAGTCAGGCATCTACCCGATCCTCCCTTCACAGGACAACACAGGTCCTCCGCATCACGACGTCACGTACGACCTCCCTTCGACAAAGTGCCTGGGCACCTTCCGCACCATGGCGACCGCCTCACCCCCCTCGGCCGAGAACAGGCCGCTCAACCACAACATCGTGTTCCCTCCCGGCACGCCCCCGTCCCGCGCCGCCTCTGACTTGTACCACCCCGGCACCGGCGGGGACAACGACGGCTGCTCGCCCAGGGTACTCGCGAGGTTCGCCTTCAGCCCCGTCGCCGCCCTGCGCGTCGCCGCCATCCCTCTCGCCGTCGCCCTCGTCGTCATCGAGGTCCAGGGTAAGACGTGGCGTGATGGGCTGGCCACTCTCTTCATCGTCCTGGCCGGTCTGCAGCTGGCCTGGCTCGTCGTGGCGCTCCTGACACAGGGCCACTTGAGCCGCGGCGGCGGCGGCGGCGGCGGAGGAGGAGGAGGAGGAGGAAGACGGGGCACCGGCTTCACTGTGGACCTAGGGTTTGTTCAGTGCATCTTCGGGCGGAGGCGGCGTCGCGGGGACGATGCCGGCGAAGAGGAGGGCTTGCTGGCCTGGATGAAGGAGGACGGCCGCAAGCGGGGCAACAGGGTAAATACGGTCTACACCACCGTCGACATCGCTTTTGCGGCAATCACCCTGACGGCCGGCATTGTCGCTGCTACCGACCCAAGATGTTGGTCTTGGGGGCTTCATGCCGGCGTCGCCGTTTTTGGTATCTTTCTTGGGTGAGTCCCTAGCAGACATTCTCTCTCTCTCTCTCTCTCTCTTCTTCACTGACATGCGAAAAATAGAATCCTCGAAGGCGCCATTGCGCTTGCTCAGCAGTTTGCAGTCTTGATGCGTGGCAGGATCCAGGTCGTGTGGGATGCGGGTGAAGAAGAGGACGACCTCGGTTCCCACAAGTACCGCATCCGCCTCCCCCAGAGCCCTGAGCAGAGACATGCCACCATGTCTGTTGCGGCCTGACGGCGAGGAGCAGCGCGCTTTTCAGAATGATGCAGGTGCTGGCTTGCCAGCCCTGCCTGTGCTATGACGATGTTGGACTACGGAAGAAGGCGAGGGAAGTTCTTCGCGGGAACGAAGTTAGCGGAAAGCGTGGGACTCACGCTTGATCTATAAACCCGGGGTCTTTTTGGGGCTCTAGAGCGGGTAGCCCAGTCTCTTTATCCCCTCTATCCATTGTATCGTAAAACAAACCTTTATCCATCGGACTGTGTACATGTTTTCAAGAAGCTCTCTTTGCCTCGACTGCGGCGCCGCACCTCTCCCAGATGTCCCTACCCGTCAAGAAAGTCGTGATGAGCATGGCGACCCCGACGGTGCCCGGTTGCACATTTACCCAGCCCAAGATGGCGCCAGGGATGAGACAGTCCAGCGAGTCCGCGACGACCTTTCGTCCCAGCGACCTGACCTGGAAGGCCACGCTCTTCCTCCACCTCTTCCTCTCTTCCCGCCGCTTGGCCACGATGGCCCTGAGCCGGGCGCGCTCCGCCTGCCAGTCGAGCTTCTCGTCCGCGTCATCGGTGCCACCGTCGTCCGCCTTTTTCTCCCCGCCCGCTGCGTCCCCGGCCTTCTGCTGCGCCTGCTCGCCGGTCCCGTACCCGTGGCCGTGCTGCGGCACGGGCGCGTACGCGAACGCCTTGAGCATCCTCGTCAGGTTCGCGAGTACCCCGGACGCCAGCGCGAGCAGCCAGAACCGCTGCGCCTCGAGGTTGAGCGCCCGCGTGCGCTCCGCGCCAAAGACCTCGAGTTGCGGGACGCCCAGCAGGTCCGGCAGCGTCAGGGACTCGAGGCCGCCGTAGAGGCCGAGCAGCGTGAATTTTGCAATGTCGAGCCAGGTCTCCAGGCCGATGAGGCCTCTTCTATCCCGGGAGCCGCCGGGCGGCGGCGCCGAGCTGAAGAGATTGTACGACATGCCAAAGGAGTTGAGGAACCAGAAGAAGCGGATGAAGCGGCGGGTCAGGTTCAGGTGGCCCTTCAGCGGGCCGAGGGCTTCAAGGAGGGGGGAGTCCGAGGCCAAGAGGATGAGGGAGATGAGGGACGGGTACGCGCCGAATATTACGGTTAGTGCTTGGAGGCCGCGTAGGATACGCTCGAGTCCGGCTGTAGCCGCATCAGTATTTCGAAGGGTGCGCGGCGAGGAATGAGTGAGAAACGCGCGCTCATTGCGAGCAATCAGTGACCAGCTCGGGAGCTACGAAAAGAAAATAATAGATGGGCGTGGTTTTCAGCGAAACCGCGACAAGGTGAGGCGGAAGGGTCTGAAATAAAAGCGAGGGGAGGGGAGTACTTTACTAACCGCTATCGGACCCGAAGGCTACAAACTGATCATACTTGAAAGATGTCATATCCAAAAAATATTCCACTGGCAAGGACAGATGAGAGATACTCGCGCCAGGGAACCAGAAAATGAAGGATATAGCGAACTGAAGCGCCGACTGTTGATGTTCCCGCCGGCCGGGGACTGGGTGTTGAGGAGAGACGGGGCGGTCAATGGGGTCGGGGTGTTCGGTGGTCGTGGTGAAAAGAAAACCCCGTCACCGTCAGTGGTTCACCGACCGGGTCCAGCGGAAGGTCGGATCTGTGGGCCGAGAGAGATATCCTAGCTGAGAAATCCAACAGCCTCATTGGGTAAGCATTTTGCAGCTTAACGCCGAAATCAAGGCTTTGCCAGGAATGGATGGAAATGAATCAGAGATTGGCCATTCCCTCCTCGGACATGATAAATTCGTGGCGTCCGGCCATATAGCATATCCTTGGGACTGACGGCGTCCTGTGTCAACCCACTACCAAATTGATCACAGATCCCAAAGATGAATACTGGATTGATGTGAACAAATGAACTCCGGCGGCACATTTAGGGCTATGCTAATGTACGACACTAATATATACACAAGCCCTTGGGCGCCAGTCTACAAGCATGCAAACCCTCAGCCTTTTACTGTCCTGGCGAAACCAACTTGCCCTGAGCCCGGGAATCGGGCGCCCAACCACCGCCCAAGGCGTTTGCACCGCCGTTCTGGGCGGCGTACTCCTCCATTCTCTTCTCAAGCTCGGGACGGAAATGTCTAATGAGACCCTGCAAAGGCCAGGCAAAAGCCTCACCAAGAGCTAGAACAACAGACGTTAGCATTAGAATCGTTTACGTCATGACGAGTACATACCGCAAATAGTGTGGCCCTCGACCTGCTTGGTGAGCTCCTGAAGCATGTCGATCTCACGCGGCCGGCCTTGGCCCTTCTCGAAGCGCTTCATAATCTGGTCGGTCCACTTGCTACCCTCTCTGCAGGGCGTGCACTGACCGCAGGACTCGTGGGCGTAGAAGTGGGAGAGACGGCTGATGGCGCGGACAACGTCGGTGCTCTTGTCCATGACAATGACGGCGGCGGTACCAAGACCGGACTGGCTGTCCTTCAGAGCGTCAAAGTCCATGAGCTGGTTGTCGCAGATGCTCTTGGGAAGGATCGGGGTGGAAGAACCTCCGGGGATGACAGCTAGCAGGTTATCCCAACCGCCACGAACACCGCCGCAGTGCTTGTCGATCAGCTCGCGCAGGGGTATCGACATCTCCTCCTCGACGGTGACGGGGTTGTTGACGTGACCAGAGATGCAGAAAAGCTTAGTGCCCTGGTTACGCTCGCGGCCGAAGCCTGCGAACCAGCTGCCACCACGTCTGCAGATGGTAGGCGCAACAGCGACGGTCTCGACGTTGGCCACGGTCGAAGGGCAACCGAAAAGACCGACGGCGGCAGGGAAGGGCGGCTTGAGACGGGGCTTTCCGGGCTTGCCCTCGAGAGACTCGATGAGGGAGGTTTCCTCACCGCAGACGTAGGCACCGGCACCGCGGTGGATAAAGACGTCGAAGTCGTATCCAGAGTTGCAAGCGTTCTTGCCAATCAAACCGTCCTTGTACGCCTCGTTGATGGCGTTCTGGAGCACGGCGGCCTCATGGACGAACTCGCCGCGGATGTAGATATAGGCGGCGGTGGCGTTCATGGCTCGGCCAGCGACCAAGCATCCCTCGATAAGCTTGTGGGGGTCCTTTCGCATGATCTCACGGTCCTTGCAGGTTCCAGGCTCACCCTCATCGGCGTTGACGACCAGGTATCGCGGCTTATCGTCCTTGTCCCAATCCTTAAAGTTCATGAACGACTGCGCGGGTGCCATCTGCGTTAGCCCGTTGTCACGTCCCTTCCCTTGATTGCCGCGGCAATAACTCAGTAGCTCCTGGGGTGTCAACCTACCCATTTCAATCCTGAAGGAAAACCGGCACCTCCACGGCCACGGAGACCAGAGGCCTTGATCTCGCTGATGATCCAGTCGTGTCCCTTGAGAATGATCTCCTTCGTCTTGTGCCAATCGCCCATTTTCTTCGCAGAAGCCAGCGTCGGGGGCATCCGGCCGTAGAGGTTCTGGAAAATGCGGTCCTGGTCCTTCAGGCCGCCATATGTTCGTACCGTTGCGAAGTTTCGCGCAGCCTGCGCGGCATGCGCGGGCAACCGCCGTGGAGTGGCCATCGTGGGCGTTTGCGGGGGGTTGGTGGTGGATGGAGGGTGTCGGTCGGATGAATTCGCCTTCGTCGAAACGAAGCTCTGCTGCACCAAGTCGATGATGCTTATTTCCAATTGGCGTTGATTGGCCAATGCGGGCCGTTAGTCAGCGGATATGATCACGTGAGAGTCATCGATGCATCAACCGGGGTTATGTATTGGGCCAGCTCTAGAGACTGAGCAATGGCGGCCGGTGCAACGCCCCACGGCAAGCTCTCCGATCACTAACACCGCTGCGCGTCGTCCGTCAGACAATCTGCAAAGACCCGGTCCCGCGTTGCGATCGTCTTCAAGAATGTCCTATACATCTTCCGGATAGCAAATCTCTAGGGGCGGGGCAACCCAAAATCACACTTCACAATGTCGTCTAGTAAGCGGCATTCTATGCTGCCCGCTGTATCCAGTACCGGCCCGCGACCGCCAGTCAACTTCTCTTCCTCCCTCACCGTTGCCGACAGCGCCATTCTCGTCGGAACGCACTCCATCACAATTCAGTCAGAAAGTGTCCTGCATCCGCGATCGAAGCTGGAATCGACCAACGGCAGTATTCTCATTGGTCGACGGTGCATCATCCACGAGCGAGCTCATGTCGGCGCGGTTGGCAACGACGATGCCAGTGGAGGCCTTTCGCTCGGAGACTACGTGACAGTAGAGGTCGGCTCGGTCATTGAAGCGGGAGGCACAGAGATCGGGACGGATACCGTGATTGGAGTCCGCTCCCGGATAGGAAGTGGCGCTGTCATTGGCAAGGTTTGTGTAACGTTTCCCTTGACTAACTCGGATGCTGACCTCCATAGAATTGCACGATATCACCATCGAGCGCCATCAGACCCGGCGAGAAGATACCAGACTACACAGTTGTGTACTCGAATGGCCAGCGACGGACCGACAAACGAGGAGTTGCAGACTTAAAGCACAAGGCGCAGGCGCGGCAGATTGATGTGCTCAGAAGGTTGATACCCAACAAGGCCGAGAAATGGCTAAGTTAACGAACTTCGTTACAATGATACCCCGTGATTCATATTCTTAGAAGATTGGTTCTCAGTGCAAGCTGGAGGCCGTTAATGAGACACTACTCAGATATTCAAAGCCTACTGACCTTTAGTCCCTTTCCACCTGGTAATGGGTCAAAGGCAGATGTGGATTTTTTTCTGAGAACAAATACTTGCCGGCCCAGAAACCCTCATACACTTTCGGTAACTTAGGTGTAACTACTAGACAATGAGAGGCTCTTTATGTGGTTCAAGGCATTCCTATCGTACCGCAGTCTTCCCCCATACATTTCCAGCGTTTACCCCGAAGTAGCTCACAAGGTTTCTCTTGGCTGCCCCTAGCATGCTTCCGTTTGCTCTTAACACTGCCCCAAGGGACATGACGCACCGCGCCTGATACCACATGTATGGATACAGATCGTAATGATCCAAGTGCTCATTGATAATGTGGGTCGACTTCCTGAGACCGAATAATTTCTTTGTTTTAACCACCCTTTCCTGTTAGTCTGTGGGACATTTGATTGACCAGGGGAGCAGAACTTTCGATCTCACTCTGCAACTATTCAATTCTTCAGACTGCAATCGAGACAAGAATTGCCAATATAGAACAAATATACTTGGCCCAAAACGCATTCTTTACCGGAATCTTCAAGTAAAGTGCCTAGCCTGACTGGATTTGACACTTACCACCTGTTATGAGTTTTGAAGCCTTTAACATCCATCCAACATATCAGACACGCTTCTAAGAACCGTACTTTTTAGCATAGCCCCTCGTATGCCGCAGGTGTGACTCCAAAGACGGACTGATCCAACTAAGAAAAGTCATGTGATTTGGGTCATGTGTTGAAAGAAATTGACGTGAAGATTCTATTTGCACTGTGCCTATCCTAACAAATCATTAACACCTCATCCATCCATTTGCTTCCTTCCCGCTCATTCCTGCTTATCCCTAATTTCGAGTCCCTCTTACTCATAACCAAAGTCGAGCCCAGTATGGAAACGAACAGGCTGGAGAAAGGGGGCGGCAGAGAGAGCCTTGGTACCGAACCACCAGGTACCAACAGAGAGAATCGAGAGAGCCAGCAAACGCCCCTCATCCGAAGCGAGCCGTCCGACTTCGGTACGTCTGGCCAAATGGTCAACAAACCTCTCAACGTCCCCCAGCCAGACGGAATCTGTAACTATAAGCTTTCAAACGTCATGCCCTTCAGTTCACCTTTCCACCCAACGGCCATCCAGCGCGCCCCCTCAACCCCCATCGATAGACATGGCCGCATCATGCATCCCCTTGACGGCCAACCACCTCGGTCCACGAGAACATCCGCATCTTCATTCTATCACTCGCCCGCACCATCCAACTTGTCACAAACACGCTCGAACCAGCAAATTTCAAGCCAGCGGACCCCGAGAGCCTCGAGGTCTCCATATATCACACCGGATTCAGGACAGCCTATCATCCCGTTCTCGTCCATACAATCTGCTGTGACTAATCAGGACAAGGGCCCCGACATAAATCGCGTTATTTCTGCTATTCAACAAGCGAAAAATCTAGTAGAAACCCTCGAGGCCGTTCGTCAAGTTGTTGTATCTGAAACCCACAAGAGAGAGTTGTCTGATACCAGATTTCAGGCCGAAGTGGCAAAGCGGAGAGAGTCAGAAGCCGAACTAGGGCGCGAGAAGAAGCGGAACCAAGACATCCTTCTGGAACTGCACGACATCAAATACCAGAAGTCACTCATCGAGGCCCGTATAGTCACAGAGAAGGAGCAAAAAGAGGCCCTGTACGAAGAGCTGCAGGGTTTCAGAGTCACTCAGCTGACATCCGCAGCAGAGAAGGGCGGCCTTCAGGCGGAGAACGCCAGCCTCCAAGACGTCTTAAGCGACACCAAGGCTAGACTCAAGAAGTTGGAGTACAAAATGGCCGACTACCATATCGACGCCTCGAAAGGCCATAATGACAACGACACTCGGAGCGAAAAGAGGCACATCGAGATTCTTCGTGCCATCAATAGCCTGCAGTCGCCGCAACGCCTCGGTTTTCAAACAGCGGCACGCAAGAGAGCTCGCAAAAGTTCCGTCTCTGAGGACGTCCCACTCACACACGTCTGGCAGAGCAGACTCGACAGACTGACATCCAACCTAAACAGATTCGACGTCGTTCAAGACCCTGAAAGCGAGGACTCACCGACTTACAAGTCCATCTTCCTCGAGCTCGTTCCTCTACTGAGTACCCAGAGAGGTACACCCAGGCTTGATGCCTTCTTGGAGTACTCGAGACAGGGCTCGACTTATTGCATCATTCAAGCGTTGCGAGAAGTCGACTTTGAGGCAGGACAGCAGGCAGAGGTCCTCAAAGGCAACGGCTGTAAGGATCACAA
Organism: Colletotrichum sublineola; assembly: GCA_020631755.1. NCBI lineage: Eukaryota > Fungi > Ascomycota > Sordariomycetes > Glomerellales > Glomerellaceae > Colletotrichum > Colletotrichum sublineola. The sequence continues at coordinate 206,834 of JAHSQG010000001.1, forward strand.
GGGTATGGATGAGTGTTTGAAGGTGGAGTGCATATCTGAAGACAAAGAGGCGAAAGCGTATAGGTTTCTTCCATTTGACTGGAGCAAGTTGGCTACCAACTGAGATGGCTTGGAAGATGAGGAATTAAGGAAGGAACTGCTTCGAAGGAACACTGGGTTAACAACCATGATACTATACAGCGACTAATGTTTTGTCGCCGGCGAACACAGAGCTCAAATTGGAAAAAATGTTGTATAATGAGAGTGTGATTATTAAAAAAGACTGCCCGGGTTACTAGCAAACATTTATCAAGGCTCATGTATGTCATTCATGCTGTTGCATACCGCGCTGTTACTTGCAGGATTCCGTATTCCTCCCCGCTCAACGAAGCAGCATGCCCCATCAACGGGAAGCCGTTTAACAGTTGCGTATAGGCGGTTGTTCCTCGCGAAAGAGGTTTGGGTTAGCGATAGTTTGCTTTTGTTCGAGAAAGACAGGAAACAAGCAAGCGCTCGGCGGCTTGTTAGTGATGGCGTAGGCAAGAAAATTTCTCTCTTGGCCATACTGCGCTCCTTTTGTGAACCGAACAGTTCGTAAAAAAAAAAAAAAAAAAAAAAAAAAAAAAAAAAAAAAAAAACTCGAACAGAGGTAGTGAAACGCCTCCATAGTAATGTTCCTTGGCCTAGAACTCATGGTCTACTGCTAGAAGCTCTCGTCTGGCTTTCTGCTGACAGGGGCTCAGAGCTGTAGAGAGTGGTCAACAACTAAAACTGGAAAAATTGGAAAATACAGAAATCAGACGCCATCGATTATTTTGAATGATCAATCAGCCGAGCCGGTGATTACAAGACACGCACTTGGATGTGATTGATCGAAAGCATAAGGAAGGCGTCGGGGGAAATCTCAGGACTAGAAGATGCCAAGGATTATGCACAACAGTCGCACCTATATTGGTTATGCGTGGTATTGGAAAGTTAGTAATGCTCCTGTGCAACTCCAATTTGGCGGCTGGCGGGCGTCCTCCGTCAAGGAATGCTGGAGGACATCGGCGCATGCCCATCGACAGCAAGACCGGGCGGCCGTTAGTGCGCCGTGATCTCCATTTTCCCCACTGCCGGCTCCGATGACCCGGGGTACCGATCGCCCACACCAAGCACCAAAAAGGCCGAACGCCTCACTGGCTTTCGGTATTGCAAACGAACCCTTGACGACACAAATTCACCGACGATCCGCATGTTCTTTTTTCTTTTTCTTTTTCTTCTTTTTTCCCATTCGGTACTACTCAGCGAAGACTTGTATGAGACGCCAGAAGGGAACATCCGCAAAGGGGGGGGCGGATGGCTTATCGATTGTAAGAGGTGCCCCGTGTTTTCAACCTCTCATATTGTCATCATTTCACTCACCAGCCTCACATCACCGGCGTTCTCGCTTACACTCCGCCATCTCACCCGCCCACACATTGAAGGAGATTTGAGTCTACACATGACTGCAAATGAGACAGGGGCTCGCTGGTATACCATTTTAGTCTCACTTAAGACACTACCTACCTACTGCACCTTCCCTTCTCCCTCGCCAAAATGAGCCACGCACAACAGGAGCACCACCCTCACACCCCCCACCGCGTCGGTCAGCTCGCCGAGCCGGACTCTGACAACTACGTCGTCCGCCGCTTTCCGACGGCCCACGTCGAGATCTACGGCGACGACCCCACCAACTTGGAGATTCCCGGCGGCACTGCTCCCTTCAGCCTCCTCCACGTCCGCTGCCACGCCGCGGCCGCCGCGGCCGACCAGAAGCCCTCGTGCCACACCGACTCCCTCGTCGTCGCCGTCCACGGCATCTGTCCCCCCCAGAACAGCCCGGACCAGCCGCCGACGAGGTCCGCCGTCGGCGTCTACCTCGGCCCCAACAACATCGTCAACCGCGCCTGCCGCATCCCGGACGCGGCGGATCGCGGCCACGTCATGCTCGACACGGACGGCAGCGACAGCCGCGACCGCCCGCAGCACACGCAGCAGCGCGCCGACCTGTACGCCGCGATCGCGGGGCTGATGGAGACGATGCGCCTCGCGAAGCAGGGGCTGCCGTCTCCCCGCGGGGCCGGCAGGGCGCCGGCGCCGTTCAAGCTGCACCACGTCGTCGTGAAGAGTGACTCGGCGTACCTGGTGGAGGGCATAGCGGGCGGGCGGGGTGGAGAGTCGCCGCACATGAATAAGTGGCTGGCCAACGGGTGGAAGACCGCCAAGGGGGAGAAGGTCAAGAACGAGGACCTGTGGGACAACCTGATGCTCATGATATTGGCGCTGGGCAAGCTGGGTGTTGCAGTGGAGTTCTGGCAGGTGCCCAAGAAGGAGAACAAGGAAGCGGACAGGCTGGCAAAGTATGCGCTCGAGCAGGACGTGAACTGGTTTGACGAGAAGGACATTTTCGGCAAGTCCCAGCACCAGCGTGGGAAGAAGACCGAGGCGGCGGCCAAGGACGAACTGGTGGCCATGGAGTGATCTTGTTGGATGATAGGCACACAAGTTACAGAGGAAGGGGGAAAAAAAAAAGGAGCTGAATTATCAATGGTCTACGGAGAAGAACGGGCAACAAGTTATTCCTACAGCGTTCGGTGACGGTGAGGGGTTGTGGAGTTGCCTCCGATGAGCGGCAGGACCTCGATCTCGGGGGTCTCGAAGATATCCCAGTTGTCCGACGCCTTGGGGTTGCCAAACGGTTTCAGAGCGGCGAAGCGCCACCTGACCATGGTAATCAGCATCATAAACCACCACGAGACAGCATTTGGGGCGCAGGGAGGGGGGAGGGCAACTAACCTGTACTTTCCAGGCTTGATCTGGCTTCCGTCCGCAAGCTTTCCAAGCCACCACGACTCGTACGGCGAGTCGCGGGGGCGGTCCCGCAGCGGGTAGGAGATGGTGTTGTTGACATTGTCAGTGGCAGGGTCGAAGACGGGATAGTTGACCGAGTTGTAGACGTCGAAGCTGGCGACGGAGCCAACGTACTTGTTCTGGCCAACAACCGGCGGGTAGACCCATTCACGCTCCTGGTAGGTGGACTGGAAGACCTAGAATGGTTTGTTTGCGTCAGCAACTCGCGGGTGCGAAGCGGGTACGGGGAGGGAAGACAAGGGCTTACATCCCAGCGCAGCTCGCGCGTTCCCCAAGTCAACGCGACTTGAAGTTTGACGAAATCTTGCTTCTCCAGGGAGAGGTCGAAAGTGAAGCTGATTAATCTCAGGTCAGTCATGCCGATCCTCAGCACAGAATATCGGGAACCTACCTCGACTTATCGGACAGTGATGTTCGATTGACGCCAGAAATGGCACGGGGGTATCCCAAGGACGTGTAGTACATGTCGGCGATATTGTGCTTGACGCTTCCGCCGACGCCTGCAAGTGGGTGGTTAGCAACGGTTGAGTCAAAGCAGAGGGGCCTGAGCCGCACCATAGTAGGGCACAGAGAGCACATCGCCAGCGCTGGAGCCGATGAGGATCTTGCCACTGAAAACAGGGAGTCTTGAGGCGTTGAGGCCCTGAGGGATGTCAAAAGAGAACCTGGGAAGCACGTGAGCTTGTTGTCAACTCCGGTACGGTCTTCAAGAGAACCACCTACTTTGCAGTCTTGGTCTGGCCAGGCCCGATCTTGAACGTGCCCGAAGGCACGCTCACGGGGGTATCGATCTTGAACGGCTCGATCTCGACGAGGTCCTTGATGCGAGGGACGAGAGAGATGCCGGCGTCCGCAGCGTCCGCGGTCCAGTACGATTCGAAGCCGGCGGCATCCTGCACCTTGAACGTGTACTCGAGCTCCGTGGCGCCGGTGTTGGTGATGTCGACCTGGTGGTACCGCGAAAAGTGGTGCGTGTCGTTGAGCGCGAACTTTGTCTCGCCCGACAGCTGTGAAGTCGCGTTCAGAACGGAGACGGCGTCGATGAGGCCGCCCCCGACCTGGATGGGAGGGGCCCAGAAACCGAATTCCTTCTTGGTTCCGTCCGACCATGGCATCACGCGGCCGGAGGCGATGATGCGCGCGTGCAGGGCCTTCGCGAAGCCGGCTCCGTGCGTGGAGCGCCCGCCGTGGGCGCTAATGTACAGGGCGGCGACGCCGGCGACGTAGGGGCAGGCCATGGAGGTGCCCGAGAGGTCGCGGTAGCTGTTCCCCGGGAAGGGGGCGAAGATCCTGCCTCCGGGAGCGGTGATGTCGGGTTTCAACTCGAGGTCGAAGGTGCCACCCCAGGAAGTGAACTGGGAGGGCTTCCCGCCACCGGCGTTATACATGGCAACGTAGTGGTTGTTCTGGTCCAGGGAGAAGTCGGCGGTGACGTTGCCGCCGGCGATGATGGTCTTTACGATGGCCTCACCGGCGTCCTTGGAGAGGAGACCCCATCTGCTCTGCGCCCAGCCGATGCCGGAAAACCCGGGAATGGGCCTGTCGGTCATGTAGAAGAGCATGAACTTGGCGCCGCGCTCCTGGACCCATCTCTGCCTAATGTAATCATCGCAGCCCTCGTCGAACCGCACGAGCGGAATCGTCCCGGTGAAGTTCAAGCCCTCAGGCAACGGCTGGCAAGCGTCATTCTCGACGTTGATGTCGAGCGTAATGGGCACGATGGGCCAGCCCACGACCTCGGCGGGAAACTGTTCCTGGACTGGGCGGTACCCGAGGATAGTCCGGTTAGAATGACCATCGAGATTGAAGGTGGCGGCGAACTGGCGGGCTGAGACGATGGAGGCTTCGGCGGAAGCCACGGCAAGGACTTCCTTGCCGGCGGCGCCACTGCTAGGAAAGAAGGCGCCGAGATCGCCCGAGTTGCCGGCGGCGATTGTGACCACGACGCCTTGCTCGACGATGCGCGAGGCGACGAGTGCCCAGGCGTTGTCTGACCAGCCGCCGGTGGAGCCGACGGAGGCCGTGATGATGTCGACGCCATCGTCAAAGGCGCGAAGGAAAGCCTCGATCAAGACCTCCTCGTTGGTACCTTCTGAAGGACCAAAGACCTTGTAGGAAAATATGGTGGCTTCAGGCGCAACTCCGGTGAATCTGATGAGAGTAAGTCGGGACTCGTTTGGCCTCTCAAAATAGCAGACTCACTCCGTGCTCTTACCGGCAATGATGCCGGAAACATGCGTGCCGTGCCCAATATGATCCAAGGGATCAGCGTCCGGCTGTCTCTCTTGGCCGGGGTATGGCCAGTTGTCTGTTGAAGTCAGCTACCGTTCTCTTTTTTTTAGGATTCAATGTCCAACTCACTGTCATCGCCCACAAAATCATAGCCAGCAGCAACCTTGCAGCCCTCTCCGAAGCAGCCCCCAAGCTGTGGTCAATTAGCCAGCAGTCTACAAAGAGCACGCGCAGAGATGTGAAGCTTACGGCGGGATGAGTGTAGTCGGTACCGGTGTCGACAACACCGACCTTGACGCCCTTGCCAAGAACGCCCTGCTCATGGAGCTTATCGACACCCGTCATCCAGTGGATGGAGTAGTTTAGCGCTTTGGCATCGTCGCTGAACGATTCTCCCGTCACGACGGGGCCCAGCTGGATGCGGGTAGAGTGCCACGCCTTGACGACCGGCACGAGCGCCTCGAGCGAGTCCGTGTTCTCGCTGTCGGACTCGACGGCGATGCCCTTGAAGACGGAGTGGTCGAAGACCTTGAGGACTTTGCTTCCGGGAATGGCCTGAAGCTGCTGAACCACGGCGTCCTTGTCGGCCCCCTGCGAGATGTTTAGCGTCTTGCCTTTCAGGGATCGGCCTCGCCTATTTTGCGTACCTGTTCGAGCTCAAGGATGAACTTTTTGGGCGCGACGACGGTATCGTCGGACGGGCGGACGTCCTCGTCGGCGGCACGCCGAGAGACTTTGGCGACACCCGTGCCGGCCAACGCCAGCACGGAGACCAGGGCACTCGCGACACGCATAGTCGGACAATGAACGAATGGAATGTCGAGACTCGAGTCGAGGGCCGATGGCTTGTTCTCTTTCGCCGCGATTCGCCGGGCGCCAAACACCTTTTATGAGCCTGCGCAGCAGCCTACAATCCGTAGTACCTGGTTATCCTTTTGCGCAATGCCATGATCCGTTGACGATCTCGTATTGAAGTCGATACCCTGGTACGCACAACCAACTTCCGGACCCTGGCTTCTTGTCCCCTTTCGGCAGTCGTCGCAGTGGCATCTCCACCCCTGAGGCGACCTCACCGCCGAAGCCAAGAAATTGCGGTCGACCTGCCATCTTTAGCTTGGTCTATCAATCCATCACCCTATTTCTGTGCGGGTTTTTAATTTTGGGTATGCACGCTAGAGACGCGCTTCTTCGTATTCTATGGTTCGGAGGGGGGCACTGGTCAAGACTCGAAGATTCTCTACCGGCCGAGCCGCGCTTCGAGTCCAGCTCCGCTTGGCAGCCTACTATAGTATTTTAGCGCAGCTGTTCCGGGACGATCCGGTCGTGAGACGACCCGTCCCTTGACTTCATTGTTATCTCCACCTGAATGGAGGGGTTCGTTACCACGGACAAACAGCAGTGGAACGGCTTTATGGAGAGAACAATCATCGTACGAGCTGCCAACAGGGTGAGATATCCGTTGAAATTCGGGTGTGAACGATGATTTGAAGAACATCTCCAAAGTGGCAATTGGGGAGATAGGCGGACGCAGATCTGTCCAGAGTAGAACGGCATGGCAAACAAAGCTTCATGGTGCAAACATGTCTGGAATCGCCCCCCCTCCCCTTAGATAAACCGTCATCATCACGGCGACCCGTGAAGAACCAGCGCTTGTTTGAGATGGTGATGGGGTAGATTCGTGAGCTGAACAAGCTAAGCGCCGTGGTTCAGTTTTGGCATGTGCCCAAGAGCGAGGAACAGGGAGGCCGATAGGCTTGCTAATACAAGGCTTGGATTAGAGGGCTTCAAGTAGACGTTGTCACCTGGAGAGGGAAAATGACATATGGTTGCAAAGTTTATTATTCGTGATTGTGAGAGCAAAAAAGAGCGAGGACATAGCATGAGTCTAAAATCTAAAATGGTGTCTTCCCCACGAGCGTTTGTTGTGTCTGTGGCATCAGAGATCGAGATCCTCCTGCCTGCCGCTCGGAAAGGAGAGACTCGTGTGGGTGTGGGTTTTTATGACAGAAAACGAGGGAGAAGCGGTCGCGAAAAGGACACGGTCGAGTGTCACTTTGCATCGCCGCCACCTGCGCCCCCTTTCCCTTCCCCTTTCCCCCTTTTGTTTCGTGGCTAGGTACAAACGTCTTTTGCTTCCTCTGACAAGAGGGACAAAGAGCTATGTGTATATAAAACAGGAGGAAAGTTATACATCATTATACAACCAAGAAAGGTTCATAAATCAGGGAGGAGAGTGAACCAGTGCCGCCCGGTCTTCTCTCCCTGAAACCCCCAAGAACAAACATGACAAGAGGCGCGGCTTCTGTGGTCACGCCTCCGGGTATTTTTTTTGTTTCGCATCGCACATTTTTGCATGGCGTCCCGTTTACGGCTTCGACACCTGCTCCTTTCTGAAGAACTTGAAGAACAAGACGGGGATCACCAGCTGGAAGCCCAGGCAGATCCAGAACCAGTAACTTGAAATGCCCGGCATCAGCCCCTGGGAGAAGTCGGGGAAGGTCGTGTTGGGCGACAGAGCGTTGGGGCTTGTCGCGCGCGCGAGCATCGTGAAGGCACTGCCAACGATCTGCGCTCCGATGAGGACGGCCATCACGTGCTGGCGCGTCAGTGTAGCAAGCAGCATCATACCCAGGCCGACACCCTGGATGTTGTCCAGAAGGCCGAGCCAGAGCCAGAGGCAGCGGGAAAGAATAGCTGAACCGACGGGGCCGCCAGCCCAGGGGAGGTACATGCCCATACTGCTGGTACCCCAAAGCATCTGCGCCCAGCGAGGAGCGCACAGACCGATGGCGAAGATGGGCAGAAGCCAGGTGTGGCTCTCGGAGAAGAAAGAGAAGGCGTAGAGGATGATGGCCCAGAGCACGACGAAGAAGCCAAGGGCGAGCAGGACGACGCCCCACCCGGGGATGAACTGAGACGCGAAGAGGAACTGCCAGTTGCGACCGTAAGGTGCGGACAGCCAGTAGTTCTGGATGATGATCATGATGAAGAAGACCGGAACAAGCTTGCGACGGACGAGCGAAATGTAGAAGCCAGGGATGTTGTCCGGTGCCTGGCGGTAGTAGTCAGGGAGACCCAAGAAGAGGATAGCACCGATGGCCCAAAGCCCAATGGCGACGGGAACGCAGATCACCAGAGCCTTGGGGATGGTGGTGCCGTCGAAGAAGGCCATCGGAGACGTCTCCGGGGTGTGGGTAAGAGAACCCCAGTACCATAGCATCAGTGAGTACACCTGAGCAACACCGGCAACAGAGAGAGCGCGAGTGATCCATTGCTTTGTCGGGGCGCCACCTTCGTCGCCAAAGTTGAGCGCAAAAGACAGAGCACCGGCACTGGCGCCAGCGGCGTACAGGGCAGTGGCGGCGTCTTGCATGGCAGCGCGGCTCTGCCACGGGTTCAAGTAAGGCGACATACCGAGCAGGAAGAAAGCCATGCCGAAGAAGACCCAGGGAAGCGACAGAGCATACACGGACTTGGTGAAGCGGACCATGAGCCACCACAAGATGGATGTGACGAGGTAGGTGGCGGCGACAATATACAGCTTGACAGGCGTTTGGTTCGTCTCGCCCGTGAGGAGGACGATCTGGTACGAGTTGACGGAGATGACCTGCATAAAAGAGAGGAAGAAGGCGTAGATGGGCCAGTCGCCAATGCGGATCGACAGGATTCTAGAACGGGTTAGCTTTCCCTGTTGCAAAAAGAGTCGGAACAAACTCACTTCTTGAGACCCGTGGGCGCGTTATAGTTGTCACCCAACAGGAATTCGTCGTCAACGGGACTGTCATCGTAGTGGGAGCCACCGGTAAGGCCGCTTGGTGTGCGGCTGCGACCACGGTCTCCGTCAAAGGTGGCACCAAGACCCTTGCTCGAGCCCGGGCGACTGGGCGCGGGACTTCTCGACCGGCTGTGGTCCCTTCGGCCAAGCTTGGCGTCACGGTACCTGGCGAACCACTTCTTCTCACTCTTCTTGAGGAAATTCTCGATGCAGAGGTCATTGCCCGAGTTCTTGGCGGTCAGGTTGTTGAGCATCTGCTCGAACTCGGCGTAAAACTCGCCGTTCTTATCGGTAAAGTTCTGGTCCACGTTTTGCAGCTTCAGGTCGTGGCGGTCACCGACGACATCCGGCAAGGATAGCTGAGAGCTGTTACGCTGCTGCTTGTAGAAGCTCGGTTGAGGCAGGCCAAGACCATCCAAGCCGGGGGTCTGGGGAGATGAAACGTCGTTCTGGGCGCGCATGGCAAAGCTGTCCACGCTGATCATGCTCTCACGACCGCCGGCGAACATGCTTTCGCGGGGTGCAAGCATGCTGTCGCGGCCATTGATGGAGCTTGAGAAGGAGCTGCGACGGGAAGAGGGTATTGTGCTCCACGGCATGTTGGGTGTGCCCAGGTCAGGCGAGTTGATGCGGCCCGCCGGGCTGGCAATCCGGCTCGGAGGCGGGAGAGGTGACGGGGCCCTTGATCCAGTGGGCGTGAGTTCGGAGCCATACTCGCTGACGGCGACGCTTGACCTCAGCGAGGAGTCGGTCAGATTGCGAATGCCGCCGGCCTTCTTCTGCTTGGCAGCCTCCTTCTGGTGAATCTTGATCGATTCGTTATAGAGCGTGTCGAGTTGTCTGATCCACTGCGCGACGGGGAAGCGCTGCTTGGCACTCCAGGCGCGCATGAGGGCTCGCTTTCTAGGCTTGCAGGCGAGAGCAGAGGCAATGGCCTGCTTGAACTGTTGGAGCAAATGGGTTGGGCTCATGGACTCGACGGTGTACCAGAAACCAGGCATCTGACCGAGACCACCGACACGGGCACCAACGCCCAAGGCACCCTTACGACCGAACTCGACGGCGACCAGACCAAAGGGCTCGTCACGAGAAGGAATCAGGGCAAACTCGGCACCGCTGAAGATGTAGGGGGGCAGCTGGGTGAACTCGGGCTTGCTGAAGACACGGCCAGGGTACTTCTCCATAAGCTTGTTGAGCTTCAGAGCCGCGAACTTGCCGTACAAGTCGATAACGGGACCGACGCAGATGAGCTGGACAGAGGGGTACTTCTCGAGAATGCTGGGGAAAAGATCGGCGATCAAGTCGACACCCTTTTGCAAACTCCATCTACCGACGAAGACGAAGAGATCGGCGTTCGGGTTGACCTCAAGACCGGCCCACTCCTGGGCTTGTCTTCGGAGAGTGGCTCGGTTGGCCTCGAACGTCTCATCAATCCTGATGTCGTCCTGGGCATTGGAGATGTCCTCGTCGGGGTTCCAGTCGCCAGTGTCGGAGGGATCAGGGTTGGGCAGCTGGCCAATGTTCTTCAAACTCCAGAAGATGGGGTAGCGGGCCAGGGACCGATCGCCGTACTTCTTGGATACACCAACGGCGCCGAAACCGCGCTGATGGATGCGGAGGTAGCTGGCGGCAGCGTGCAGAAGGTTGAAGGCGGAACCGTACTGGACGTAGTCCTTGACGACCTTGGGCGGGAGGTTGAAAACGCTGTAGACTTCCTTCTGCTCTGCCTCGGTCCTCATGGGCCACATGCCCTGGAACTCGGCATTGTGCAGCGACAAGCAGACAGGGATGGTTTGCGGCAGGAGGTAGAGGGGTGCAGCGGCGCCGTGGTAATCGTTGATGTGGTAGATGTCGACATTGAAACGGCGGATCGATTCCGCAATACAGCTGTTCCAGGCGCAGTACAGGATGGCACTCTCAAGATCATCCATGCGAGCGATATAGGGATCGGCCTTGGTTTGCTGACGGAAGATGGGAGCATCGAGGATAACGTACGTAATGTTCTTGGACTGATGATAGTAGACCTTGACCTCGAAGGAATCACCCATGACTTCGACGAACATGGGTTCGGCCTCGTTCTCCAGGGGGTAGTCGACGTCGCCGACACAGGGGACAACCCAGATAAGATCCACGTGGGAGAGGGCCTGGCTCATGAGTTTGGCCATGACACCAAGACCACCGATCTTGATGCTGATCTTCCAGTCGTCGATGTTGTACTCCATGGTGGCGATGAGGACCTTCCTCCGGGCAGCGCCACCCGCAGCCGCAGGGGCAGCGGGCGTGAGAGGGGTTTGAGTGATTTGTGACATCTCGAGACTTTTGCCTTTTTCGCCGAAGTTAATGTTGGACTCATTCCCGAGCTTGAGTGGTAACCAACCCTTCTTGGAGAATCCTGACTTGTTGATCTTGACCTGGTAGAAACCCTTCATGTAGATCCAGCCGGCCAGTCCGGCGAGAACAATGGGCATGAGGCCAAGGAGGAAGAAGAACAAGATCTGAATCCACATGTTGCCCTGGGGAACAGCGACGTAGTTCCAATTGGCGTCGTTGAGGACCAGCTTGTAGGAAAGCGCGGGCATCGGGGGTGGCGAGGTCAAGTTGACTACATTGTCGGACAAACTGCTCGGGGGCAGACGGTCAAGGACACCATCGCCGTTGGGGTCGCCGTAGATGAAGGAGGCGTCAGGTTGATTGTCTGGGTTGATGCCCCAGATGTTCAGTTGGACCTGTGCGGGCCATTCGTACATGAAATGCAGCTCCCAGAGGTTGTTGCCAACATGGGTCATCAAGTTTGGCAGACCAGCATCGTAACCCCACTTGTTAAAAGGGCCGTGCAGGAAGATGTGAGGCCATTGCCGGGAGAAGGGAATGTCACTGCTGTCGGAGTGTTGGATAAAGGAAGACGAACCGAGAGGTTTGCTGAAATACTGAACCATTAGATGCTCGCCCTCCCACTTCTGAAGGTCGGTTCCCTGCCACGCCTGAGGAATCATGCGCTGTCTGGCACCGGTGTATGGCTGCCAGCTACTCCAGCTGGAGCCCCAGTTGGTGCTGTAGCGGAACATGGTGGCACCAGGAGCGGCGTGGTTGATGAAGAAGATACCGTTAGACTCTTGCATGAGAGATCGCGAGTAGTTGGCGGAAGCTGGGAACACGACGGGGTTAAACGGCTTGCCGAAGCGGACGAGAAAATGGTCGACAGCGTTGGTGAACTTGCCGCCAGGTGCTGTGATGTTGTTGGCAGTGATCTTGACGATGCCGTCTGGAACGTTCTGAAGGGTGGCGGACCACTTCCAGACGGAGGCGACGGCGCCGGTCCAAGACTCCTTTTCGATGGGGTTCATGGCACCGCAGACAGGCGTGTCGAAAGTGACGGGGGTCTCGGTGTTGGCATCAACAGTGACGCGAGCAGAAACAGCCTTGGTGACGTCGTCGCAGGACATCTCGGTCGAAAACTTGAAGGCGATGGGAATCTGGCCGTTGGCATTGGTTGAGTCGATGGGAGCGTCATGGCCAGGCTCGAATCCAGTGATGGAAGGCGCAATGTCCATCCACTTCGTGGCCGGAACGTAGGCTCGGAACTCAAAGGGCGACATGGTGATGCTGCTGAGGCAGCCGGCCTTCTTGCCGTTACCGTTGAAACCGTTGTTCTTGGTCGAGCTTTCAAGCGTGATGGGGCCATTGGTGTCAAACAGATTCCTGACCTGTGAGTTTTCGTCAAAAGGCGACAGGAAGGCATCTGCCTCGTTGCTGCAGTCGAACTCGTAGGTCGTCTCGTTGGGGCTGTTGTGGTAAACCAGCCAGACAGGGTCGCCCTTCTGGTCCTGGGCGCTGCTCAGGTAGCCACGCGCGACACTCCAGATTCCGGTCTCAGTCGCGACGCTACTGCCATTGTACTTGATACCATGCGTCTTGTTCGACAGCTGCTCGAGAAGCCAGCCGCCCTCAAGGACTGGGTACTCCTCGCGGAAAGCGAAGAGGCGCTTCATCCAATTGCGAACCGATGCTGAGGGATCACGGTGGTCGTACGCCACGGTAGGGTCCTCGCAGCCCTTTTTGCCTTTGGAGATGGGCCAGCCAACGTAGACGGAGTTGTCGCCGGCATAGCATCCGTGAATTTTCCAAGCTTGGGCGGCAGAGAAGGCTTGACGACCGAAAACGTAGTTTTCGGCCGTGTTGTCCAAGACGTAGAAGTTTTGCTCCTCGCCGTAGTAAACAAGAGGGGAGCCGGGGAGGAGCATGGTGGTGATGAAGTAGGCGAGAAGCATGCGCTCCGTTCCAAGTTCAATGGCAGGCCACCGGAAAACGTCCTGGTTGGTGACGCCATACAGATGACGCGGGTCGAATTTGCCAGTGTTTGCGTTATACAAGTCGTTGGTCAAAATCATCTGGTTCCAGGTCTGAACCCAGTCGGTCGGGAGATCGTAACCGGCCTCAAGGTTACCACTTAATCCGAGGAAGCGGGTCATGTAACGGTAGATAGAGTAGTGGAAGGCACCCGCATCAAGCGCACTCTTACCAGGCTCACGGATGAAGCTGCCAGATGTCGAGCCGCTGGTTGAGTCGAGGGACGCGGCTTGCGCGAGATCCAAAGATGAGGCCATCTGCGGGGTTCGGCCACGTCCGAGATAGATGGATCCCAGGGTGTTACCACTGGTGATTTCACCAACAACAATGAAGTTATTTTTGCCGAGGTCCTTCGCACACTTGCGCATGGCCGTACTCCACTCAGCCTGCGCGTCGACCGTGACCTGGACAGCCTTGTCGATACGGAAGCCGTCGATGTCGAGCATTTGGATGGTCATGCACGAGTAAAGCTCGAGACGCTGCCGGACGGAAGGAACCCATTCACGAAGACGGTCCTGCACGGAGGCGAACTTTGCCAATTGACGCTGCCAATCGGGGAACACACCAAAAGCTTCAATGTCACCGTATTGGTCGAAATCACTGTTGTAGCAGCCTTTCAGCTGATCCGTGACATTTTTGGCGACAAGACTGCCGTCTTCGAACCAGAAAGCCGGGTACTCGCATGATTCGTTGTACTTGTTGCCAATGTCGAAGTCAAGGTATCGTCGAGACGTTTTCCACTCCACCTTGTGCTCGTCGGTCCGGAACGGCGTCGACGTGTTAAGGTATCCCTCGAATCCAATCAAATCACCCATGCTAGAAGAAAAAACAGTGAGTGACGGCAATGCCGCAACGAACAATTGAATACTTACGTCGCCATGGTCTGGTCCATGACCACATACATGCCTCTCTTGTGAATTTCGTCGATGGCCACTTGCCATGCCGTGATATTACCGTAATGCTTGTCAAGAAGGGTGAGGTCGAGTGGCTAAGGCTTCTGTTAGCACTCTCGTGTCTAGGTCCTGTCGCGGGAGGGGGGCGGGGAGTATATTCGTACCGAGTAAGAATCCGCCTTCCACGGGTCGTTGATGAAGGGGGAACCGGCGATGTAAAGTGCCTTGATTCCCATGCCCTGAATGTAGTCCAATGTGTCGACGAGCCCGGCCAAGTCTCCGCCATGGCGGAGCTGGTTGCTCAAGATATCATGTTCGAAAAGCGTGCCGTTGGCATTGTCGTTCTCGGGGTCACCATTGACAAAACGGTCGATGAATAATGTGTAGTAGGGGAACCGCCAGTTATCTGGCGAAGGGAAGAATGTGTGATTTTCTCGCTTTCCCGAGTATTCGTATGGGTTCGTTGCTAACCTGTTCTGATTGAGGTTGTAATCGGCTTCGCTCGCGGTATACTTGAGTCCAGAAACGACTGTTGATGAGGCGGTAAGGAGTGTGATTGCCCAAGACAATACTGAATTAGACATTGTGACTCTTACTCGCCGGGAGGGGCGAGTGAGCAAAGGTGTACAGCAAATCCAACCAAGAAATAAAATAAAACAGTAATGAGTGACGAAGTGAAGCTCCAAGGAGTGTGATGGTGATGGTGGGATAAGGGGGGGAGTGAGAGAAAGGCCGCGAAGCAGACCAGCAAGCAAGCAAGAACGAATGACGGGATGAGACACAAGGCAAGGCGCGGGACGGATGGGAAGAAAACTCGGCCGTCAACACCGCGTTGGTACCTCAGAAAAGGGGGTAATCTCACGGGAGCTTGGGTCAGCCCAAATGCAATATGCCCCAGGCTGGAGGCGAAAAAGGGGATCACTGGTAGGGAGGCACAGACATGGACAGAGGCACGAGTGCAGGCATAGGCATACTTAGCGGTCTCCAACGTGGCTGGGGCCGTAGAAGAGTCCATGAAGGATCTGTCCCGTCCGCCTCGCCTCTCAAGGCTCCAGTTTCGCAGTCTACGGAAAGGGGAGAAGGGAGGGGAGGGGGCCAGAGTGGGATGCAAGGCCGCAGGGCGTTGATTCCGTGATGGCGATTGGGGGGGGGTTGCCCCTTCTGCAGGAACGGGCCAGCCGAATCGTTAGCTCTTCCATCTTTCCCCAGTTTCCCTCGAGAGGGCGTAAGAGTATGAGAGACAAAAGAGAGAGAGAGAGGTACCCGGAAACCCCTCTTTGTGGTACCATGACAGTGTGGCTCCGGGGGTGGTCGGGGCTAATTCTGGCTATACGAAGTTTGGAATATGGATATGCATAGGGTGCAGGCAAATGCCTGGTTAGCAGCGAACCATGAGAGCGATGGGAGATTGGCGGTCTCCGTCTTGGATTGCCGTTTTGGTCAAATCCCACAGCAGAGACTGACCAATACGGTGGCGCGAGGTCAGCAGTGGCAGGGGTGGGTGTTGAAGACCAAGGATAAGCCAGCACAGTGTAGTGCTTCTTGTTGGTCGAGTCGGGCGAGTTCGTCGGTCGAGGCATCCGCTGTCAGTTGGCCCTGGCCAGTGGGCATGCTGTGTTGTATCGAGTCAGTTTTACTTTGTGTGGCCCCCTCCCCAGCAGAATACGAGGCGTTCGAGACGAACTGGGCTGCCCGGACTGATGATCCATGCTTTCGAAAATTATCCAGAAGCAGTGGGTTTCCCTGTCGGAACGATTGAGGCTCGAGGGCAGGGCCCGTGGAGCACGGTAGGCGGAGGCAAAGCTGATACGGACAACAGATGACCACCGAGAAGGGGCTCCTCTCAACTAGCAATTATCCAAACGTTCATGCTCCGGGGATAGATAGTGTGTAGTGTATGTAGCACTCCTTCCACCATTGTTGGCAACGAGTCCCTCGTCCACACAAGCAGAAGCGTCGGCCGGCTCGCTGGTCTGGGGTCGGAACCTGGAAAGAAAGCAGAGAACAAGTTTGTTCTGGTGTGAATGGACTGGGCCAAGACAGAAACAGATTGGGGGCATCTGTCGAATCACAGCTGTGACGTCGGCGAGCTGCAAAGCTAAGGCAGAAGAAGACAAAGTCGATCACGGTGGCTGCAGGGTGGAAGGAAGGGTTTGCAGAAGCAAGAATAAAAAAGCAAATCGCAGTTGGCGTTCAGACGGTGGTGGCATTGGCGGGCGGGCACAGCAAGCACAAGCAAGCCAGCAAGCAAGCAAGCAAGCAAGCAAGCACCGAGAAAATGTGTGTATGGTATCCGAACTCTTCTTTTTATTTTTTTTCCCGGCCGATGCAGTACTACAGATACAGCGTCAGAGGAAGAGTCGGCGCCAACAGGCCAGCACAGAAAGAGGAAACTACTGACTGTATGGAGGAGTCGAGGACTGCGTATACTGTATGTGCCGTATCGTACGGAGTACAATACAATGCATGCAGTAGCGAGAGAAAGGGATTTTACTAGGTACGGTGCCTAGGTAAAGAAAGAGTGTGTGAGCATTGGACGATGGAGTGAGTGTCGTTGCAAAATATCCCGAGCCATCCTGAAGTGAGTGGGTCGGATAAATGGGTCATGCTCGGGTCATCTCGACCAATCATTTGCAACCGTTACGACCTTAGCCACAGACTGCGCATCCAGGCGTTTTTCCTTGTTTCCCTTTTGTTGTCCGTACTATGTACATACAAGCCGTACTTTACTATGTAATGTAGGCAGGAAGGTACTCTACGATGACTTGTCCACTGCGCGCCTGTCTGACGCCTACCGTCCCCCCCCCCCCCCAACATCGGCAAGGGACAGTCCCATTAAGTCCCATTTTACTGGAGCAAGTCTTGTATTGACTCCACTCGCCGTATCCACTTGGGCACGTAGGAAGTTGTCCTAAACTACAATGGGACGACATCGACCGGGATCTCTGGTCTAGCCTTCAGGGGCCAGAACTGCACCTGCACTTTTGCGGTGTGGGGCGAGGACCCCCCCTGCTCAGCGCAATCACTGTGCAGCGCAGCATTTGCCATGCATGGTTCAACGATCGGCTATTGCATTCGAGCGAGAGGGCAGGAGAACAAAAGACAAGAAGAATTGGTACGATCTAGGTCGTCCAGTACATACCCTACAATGTACAACGAACGAGTCAGATATGAGACGCGGGTAAGGATGGCGCGCCGTTGGACATTGTTCGCCTCGGTTGGCGGCACTGGGCACTCTCTCGGCGCACTGAAACCGGGCAGGCGGAGGGACAAGGAAGGGGAAGGAAGGGGAAGGAAGGGGAAGGAGGTGCTGAGGAGAAATGCGAGAAATGGGGACTACAGGTACACTGCCTACATTGTACACTCCTAGAGGTAGGCACACTATGTGTGTACTGAGGACCATGTTCGCCCGAACCCAGAAGGCTAGCCGAACTGAGCCATGACCCTGTAAGCTCCTTTTCTTTTTTAATATCTTATTCTTGCGGTGGCGTTGCCTTTTTTTTTAATTATTTTCTGTCGTTACTTTATTATGCTGCCTTGGTCTCCCTACCCAGGTAGCCCAGTCACCCCGGTCAAGTGCTGTCTCATAGTGACCAGATACTATCGGCATCCGGGTCTGCCCATGCTTCTCAAGGCCATTTTTGGTTTTCAGGAGAAAGGAGACGTGACCATCCAGGAGGAGCATCAGGCAAAACGGCCCGGTTTAGAAACCCGCCTGTTTGACAAAGAGGGAACTCCCCGACAGATTCTATAGAGTTTGAAAAGGTGCAATAGGGATTCTCAGCTCCCTAGGTAGGTAGGTATGTACCTATAATGTAGGACCCGGCTATTCCCAGTCTCATCGGGTTCAATCGAATCGACTGTGGGTAGGAACTGCGCCGAGCTAGGTGTCCAAATCGGGAGGTTGCAATACATACCGGGAGAGGGTGCTTACTGATCTCGGCACCTACGGCTATTTTGCTACCATTGGTGGGCAAGCAAGCAAGCACAGCGTAGCGCCTGCCATTCAGTCATCCATCAATCCCACCCACCCCGGCAGGAAAGTGCTATAGACACTAGGCAATAGGTATAAAGTTGGCAGGCACACAGACGGACAGGCAAAAAGCAGGAATACTGCGTATGCCTATCTACCTGGAGTACATACATATATACGGATACGCAGGTCATGTAATTAACCATCATCACATCAAATCACACATCTCAGTCAATCATCAATGCAGTGAATGAATGCAGTGGGCCCTGCAGTGCGGCGCAGACGAGCAAACACCAAGGAAGCCACCCGCCAGCCAATTGCATCAAGCAGCCGACGGCGACTGTCAAGCACCAAGACCAAGAGACCGCCCGCCCAAGCACTGCTCACTTCCCGGCATGGCATGGCATGGCTTTTCACACTACCGACCTAGGGTCAGGTACCTACCTACCTTACCTACCCTACCTTTTGCAGCGCCAACCACCTCTACCGCCGCCCGCATCCATCGCCCACCCGTCCGCGCCTGGCATGTCCGTCAACCGTTAACGACACGAGGCGCATCACTGACACTTCTCCGACGCGGCCTTCCACGAAGAAAAGGTATCACTAGCAGTGCTGCTAATACCACTGCCGACCTGACATTCCCGCAGCATCCTGCCACCACACCATATCGGGATAAGCTTGGAGCCCCGTTGGGCCAAGAGGAGAGGCGGGGTTCCAAGGCCCTTCCAAGGCCGCACCGTTGGCCGTGCTGGCGTTCCTTGGCAGGGGAAGCGAGGATTTTTCAAATTGGGACGCTCCCGCAGCGACTACCTTGCCAACTTGCCGCCAGTACAGCAGATAACATGCAAATACCTACGTAGCTGTTAACTCCCCTACCTATATCATCCGGTACGGCACACCACATCCTAGGTAGGTAGGTAGCCATCACACACACGTGCAGCTCTCTGCAAACCAATCATCCAAGGTCACTGCACTCACTACCGAGCATCTAAGTAGGTAGGTAATCAGGTACCTACCTCGTATACTAAGGACAGCAGCTCCTTGGCCACAACCGTACAATCCTTCCTCATTGGTGGGCGGCGTTTTAATCACAACAAAACCATTGATCTTGCTGTGCCGTTGGCGGCAGTATTGCACCAAACACGCAAACACATCCATCCATCCATCCATCCATTCACCCACATCCGATTGCTCTCTCGCATACGATGTTACGGCCACCCACAGCAGTATACACATGTCGTCAATCCGCATACCGTTCCGTTGCTAAGTAGGCGCGCCAGAAGCCGTCGAGCCGTCTTCCGCCTGACTATTCCCCTTTGGGCACTACCATGCCTCCACTCACACACACGCGCACACATACACCCCGGCTTGGCCTCCGTGGTGACCATCGTATCCCGTAGTCACTAATATTCTTTGCTTGGGTTCAATTTCCTATCGACCACCTCTCGGCCATTCTTATCCACGCTGTCTGCCCCTCCCCGGTGGGCCCTCTTCACTCATCTGATCCGAGGCATTGACTTCCACGCCTGACTATGGCAAGGTCGCCAGGAACCCTCATCTCCTTCAAGGCCTTTCCAAGCCTTTTCCAAGCCTTTTCCAAGCCCGTCCGCCCAGTGTGCTGTTGCTGTTCCAGTGCGCCTCTCAAGTGTCTAAGCTTGGGACTCCTGCTCCTCCGCGCCTTGCTTTCTGTTTATTCGTCTGTCTGCCTGACTGTCTCGCCTACCTACCATGCTTGCTTTCAATCCCCCCCCCCCCCCCCCCCCCGTAGTACCAGGTTCTGTGTCCGTATACACAGCAATGCTAGGTAGGTAGGTAATAATCATAGAAATCACTGGGCTGCACATAGAGTTTCCATAGCCCACGCGCTGTTTTCTCGCTCTCTTTGCTGATCTCTTCGTGTCAATGTCGTCTTTACGCGCTTCGCCCCTCTTCTTTGGCCTTCAACCGACTCCACGTTACTTTCTACCTAGTCACTCTCTTAATCTACCTACCCCCATCCTCCCACCCCTTTTCCCGATCCAGTCCAATCCGACATCCAAGGACCAGTCACTCGCTCGCTCTAGTTCACTACTGAAAGGGTCCCCCATCCGTCCATCCGCTCGCTCATCTCTCCGGCTGACGGTCAATCCTATTACCTACCTACCTACCTGACCTACACCCCCAAAAACAAAAGTTTCTATATCGTCCGACACTATTCATTCCTTTTACCACGCTCACACGCAAAGCGCAAAGCCAATCGTTTCATCATCGCCCATCCGCGGCGCAGTCTCTCGTTTAATTCAACTCTCACAGTCAATCCTAATCAGCCATGCGTACCTCAACATTTGCGTGGGCAGCCCTCTCGGCCCTCTCTGCCTTGGTCTCGGCCGCCGACCTCGAAGAATGGAAGTCGCGATCCATCTACCAGGTCATGATTGATCGTTTCGCCCACGATGACGGGTCTACCGACCACGAGTGCGAGCTGTACAAGTTCTGCGGTGGCACCTGGAAGGGCCTGATGAACAAGCTCGACTACATCCAAGGTCAGTGACGCAGCGAAACCACTTTCGGGCATCCATCCGCCTGAGCCAGAGCACAGCACCACGACTAACAAGGACGTGCAGATATGGGTTTCACTGCCGTCCAGGTCAGCCCCATCGTCCAGAACATGGATGACGATACCGCCGTCGGTGAGGCGTACCACGGCTACTGGTCCCTCAACAACTACGCCACCAACGACAGGTTCGGCACTAAGGAGGACTTTGAGGCCCTCGTCGCCGAGATGCACAAGCGTGACATGTACATCATGGTCGACGTCGTCGTCAACAACATGGTCCAGAAACTCGACGCACTCCCGCCTAAGCTCGACTACAGCAAGTTCAACCCCTTCAACGACGAGAAGTACTTCCACCCCTACTGCAACGTGACCGAGTGGGACAACAGCACCAACTACCAGGACTGCTGGCTGTACCCCTACGGCGTCGCCCTCGCCGACCTGGCCACCGAAACCCCGCCCGTCTACAACGAGTTCAGCAAGTGGATCAAGGAGCTCGTCTCCAACTACTCTATTGACGGCCTTCGCATCGACGCCGCCAAGCACGTCAACGACGCCTTTTTGCCCACCTTTGTCAACGCCTCGGGAGTGTTCGCCTTGGGCGAGGTCCTGACCGGAGCCCCCGCCGACTTCTGCCGCTACCAGACCCTGAACCTGCTGCCCGGCATGCCCAACTACATCGAGTACTACCCTCTCAACTCCGTCTTCTTTGGCGGCGACATGAACCAGCTCGCCGACTGGCGTAACCAGGCTCGCGACGCTTGCACCGACATCTTTGCCCTCGGATCCTTCGTCGAGAACCACGACATGCCTCGTTTCGCCGTCCGCGATGAGGACATGGCCCTCGCCAAGAACGCCATGGCTTACATCCTTTTGACTGACGGCATGCCCACCGGTAAGACCCCTTCCCTCTTCTCTCACCCCCTCTATCTAGCCCAGTGACATGCCAGGCACTGACATGCGTGTCTCAAACAGTCTATCAGGGCCAGGAGCAGCACTTCAACGGAAACTCGACCCCCTTCAACCGCGAGCCCCTCTGGCAGTCCAAGTACGACACCGAGGCGCCCCTGTACACGCTGACGTCCACGCTCCTCAAGACGCGCAACCAGCTGCAGAAGATGAACAGTGCCTTCGTGACGACGGCGTCTGAGCAGCTCTTTGTCGAGGAGACGCACCTGTGCCTGCGCAAGGGGCCCGACGGCTCCCAGGTCGTCTTCTGCATCACCAACAAGAGCTCCAAGGGCCCCTCGTACGAGCTCAGCATCGGCGGGTTCAACCCGGGCGACCAGGTCGTCGAGGTCCTCTCGTGCGCCACCAGCACTGCCGACGGCACCGGTAACGTCACCCTGTTCATGTCCAAGGGCGAGCCCAAGGCCGTCGTCCCCGTGTCGGTGCTCGATGGCACCAACATCTGCTCCAACGGCACCAAGGAAGCCGGCAAGGACAACGCCGCCGCCGGCCTCGGCGGCAGCCTGACGCTGGTCCTGGCCTCCGTCATGGCCGTTTCCTTTGCTCTTCTTGCATAAACAAAAAAAAGAGAAGAGAAAGCCCATTGGTTTGAGAGCCATGAGAGAAGATGGGAGAGCAGAGAAGAAAAGGAAAAGAGAAGCCGGGCGGCCTCGAAGTTGTGGAGCACACTGCGAGCCGGACATCATGCTTGATTTTTTTTATATAATAAATTCAGTATCCGAATGTTTTGTTACTGTTCTCGCTGAAGGGGACCGGATAGCCATGGGCGGCTTCGGCGCAGGCTCATCACCACATCCCTTTACCGCTCTTTTTTTTTTTTTTTTTGGTGCCTTACCCTCCAGCGCGGTCACCCCTTTCCTCTTCCCCCGGGTCTTTACCAAGCATCTCACGTGGGTCTGGTGAGTAAATGTATCGTACTGTTTTTGTTCTTGTTCAACGCCCCCCCCCCCCCCCCCCCCCCCCCCCCCCCCCCGCCTCTTGCAGCGAAACCATGATGAACGTTGGTTTTTTTTTTTTTTTTTGGGCGGACATGAATTGAAAGTAGCAGTTGTTGTTTTGTATGTATGTAGCAGAGCAGGGCGCCGATGGGGGCGAATTTGTTTGTTGGTCAACGATAGCAGACTCATTGGATTGAGAACCTAAAGCGTGATGTCAAAAAACATCAATCCCGCCCCCACACATATAACCGTTGTATGCATATTGAACTGTGGCTTGCGATTTGTGAAGATGCCATCGGACTCGATCCCGCTCGGGGGGCTTACAGTGGCGGCGGCGCCTGGCTCATTGGTTGGATGTCTGGTCCCAAACCGAGACATGGAAGATGCGCTAGAGGTTATGGTACGTTTAGAACGGAGCAGCCCTCCCCCCCCCTTCCCCGATGCAGCCTTGGCATAAGGTAAGAGGGACCGTTTGTGTTGTTTGCACCGCCACCACGCGAAGAGCATGAATAAGGAACACGGACAGCAACAAAAAAAAAAAAAAAAAAAAAAAAAAAGTAATGCACACTGAGGAGAAGGAGAAGAGAGGGTGCGAGATTACCGTTATCCCTGAACATAAAACTGTGGGACCCGACGGTACCCTTTTTTGCCATCTCAAAAGTCCCCCCTTGAAGGTCCCTGAGAGGTTGGTTCTCTAGAAACGAGACCCTCTCTTTCCTACGCCCGGGGATAAGTTGGGAAAGAAAGAGAAAAGGGGGGGTTCTCGAAGGAGGCAGTAGGGATCTGTATCCGTACCAGACTATCCGTACTGTACCTGGTGCACATTGGGACGGTGTGTCGATGGTATTGAATGACCGGTCAAATCCGTTCGGTTCGGACAAGTCGGCCCTGCTAGGAGACTCGGTACGAGCACGCACCATCTCCACTGTCACACACTGGGTAGGTTACCCGTTCCTTGCGTTGAAATTTTAAAAAGAAAAGAAAAACGGACCGGACCCCGGCGAGATGGCAAAGTTCCTCGACATGATCCCTCACTCCTCTGCAAGGGGGGCCGACTGGGGAGCGAGCTCCAATCAGTCCCACCCGCCGTACCCGTACAAGTATCGTCTATCGTACATATGACTGCCTCTCGACACGGTGCAGACGGGGGGACGAAGGAACGGCCGTTCGGTTTTAGCCCCTTTGGGCACCCCCCCCCTCCCCTACAACACCACAATTACAAGCGCGATCCAGTTGGTTGGCTCACACCTGAACAGCTAAAATAGGGGGTTAGGGACGGTCCAGAGAACTCTGAGCGAGATTGGACCAAGATGGCCGATTCGGCAGCAACACACGCACACTGCACACGCGCATATCCACGCGCTTTCTTCATCAAGAAACGGCCATTGTAAATCCCCTTTCCCTGGGGCGGGGGGAGGGGGGACCGGCCAGTTCCCATGTCGTATCGGGTGTGGGATGGAAAGCGCGTATGCGTGTATGAGTTCCGCGCGCCAGCTGTGGCCTGCGCTCTGGTGGGCGATCACAAACCGCAGACGGCGGGCAGACAGGCAATAAGACAAGGAGGCAAGGGACGTTACCTACACTGCAGCGGACGCGGACGTCCTGTACACTACGTCTGAGACTCCATGCGTCTGCCGTACGTACCGTACTCCCGTACACTTCATAGTCTAGTATGCGGTATGTCGCTCTCTCACTCTCACCGGTAAATGGTTCGTCGGTGCCGACATTGAGAGCGGCACATGAATGTCTGGAACAGGCTTGGTGTGGTGATGGTTGTGCTATCTCACCCCCTACCCCCTGTCTTTTGATATCAAATAGCGTGCTCCCCTTGCTTCCCCATCAGCCCAGGAGATCGACGGGCGTGCGAACAAGGACGACGAGGGAACAGATCTTAATAGGTCAATACGTGGATCGCGGTGTGGCTCGCAAGTTCTACCTCAAGCGATTCACCGTCGTCCTTCTAAACATCTAGGACTCTGGCGGTCCTCTTCAGGCAAATCATCGAGAGGAGCCTCGATCAACGCAAACGAACACCAACCATCGCCGGTGAAGCGGAGGGGGGGGGAACAACCCTATGAGGGGAGATCTGTTGATCTTGCAACCCTTCTGATTGACTGATAGATAGAGAAAGATAAGACTGCCTCAGCTCCTTTCGATGACGAGCAGGGGGTCGTCTGTCTTCTTGCCTGGCACCGGCCGCGACTTTGCAATGCCACTCCGAGTGGGATGGCCGGCCATCTGCTTCTTTGTTTGTTACTTCTTCCTCTCGTGTGCCTATCGCTCAACGAGCCCGATGGGGGAAACATTTCGTACGAGATGAGGTTTCTCTGCGGGGAGCGGTCGGACAGCCCATTTCTTGAGAGAGAAGCGTACACGTAGGGCGCCGATCCCGTCCGGCCCCGCGCCGTGGGTCGGGCTTTTTTTTTTTTTTTTTTTTTTTTTTTTTTTTTTTTTTTAGTTAGTTCCTACACTACCTACTAAATATTCGTATCATGTCCGCGGTTTTCGCTTCCGGGATTTTTCTTCTCTAGTTTCCTCCCAAAATTAAAAATAAAAAAAATCTCTTTTGCGGTGGGGTTCTCAATTGCCTGTCGACATGGAGACCTTTTTCGAAACCTTTCCAATTACGTTTCTTCTCTAGGTATTCGTCGCCCCGAGCATGCTGATCCCTCTTGCGGCCGGTATTTCTGTCCGAAGGGGAGGCGGCTGTCATAAGACAAATGGTCCAAGCGACCCTTGCCGGGCCACGAGTGATCGGCGAGGGGAACGTTCAGAATTACCAAATTCCAAAAGCCCATCGGGTGGGCCTTGCTTGTTCTTTGTCTCGTGTTTGCTTTTAGTGTACAATGTCATGTGCTTGGAACGTGCTTCTCGGGCAGGACACGGCGGGAGCGAGATTCGGTCCTGGTAGTTGGAGGAGGGAGGCTGAACCGGCTCGCGCACGGCTGACGGCCGACACTCGCTCCCTTGAGTCCCTGTCCATGGCTCGTGTACCTTCAGCTTGGTCGTACAACACGGGAAACTCGGGTTCGTCCTTGGCAGAGATGGAGCAGAATTCTCACGAGTCCCGCAATCATGGTTGAGTCGACTCCATACTACATGATCCTAGGAACATGCTGGTGTGAGCGACTCGCCTTGGCAGCTTGAAACCTGATTGTTGTTGAAGCTGCTCGTGGCCGAGACTTGGTTGCTCAATTTTCTTACTTAAAGTTCGCATATCATCATTAAAACGTGACGGCATCTTCGAGTCTATTATATATACATATATATATATTAAATAACAAAGAAACGATCGCCAGATTACCGAGTAAAAAAAATAATAATAAAAAGTTAGACAATCATGATACTATTGAATGACAAGACAGATAAACAAAAAAGATGAATAAAAATCAAGGGAAAATACATGCAAAAATAAAATTCAAAAGAACATGTTCCGAAACCGAGAATCGAACTCGGGGCTATGCCTAACCTCCCAAGAGATGAGAGGGCATCATGTTGGCCACTACACCATATCGGAGGTATTTTGTGTTGTTGATCCCTATCGGATGCAGATTTGTTGGAGTGGAGCGAAAATTTGTGTAATATGTATCCTCACAATTCCACATACCCCCCTCGTTCTCCACTCCCGAGGGCGGAGCCCATAGACGAACTTCAACAAGGCAGCGTCATTGATATTAGAATCGTTTTCTCTTGCTCTTGGGGTTATTTGTTATTGCAATCAACACCATATCGGGCTCATTTTTTGTACTTGAATTTTGTTGTGTGGTGACTCAACACTATAGACCCTTTCTTGAGGTCTAATGACAACCTTGGATCTTATTATACTTCCAAAAACACAACGATATGCTTCACCGTCCTATTCCAGACACATGATGTCTCTATACATCTGTTGATTCGAGTAAGATGTATTGTCACGCAGACGTTGGGTGCGACGCAGTACAAGCTACCGCTACTCCATGCCGGGGACCATCGCCTCTTCACGGCCCGGGCGTCGCAGGATGCACCCCTATAAGCCATGCGCCACGCTGGCGGCCAACACGTAACTCCCATTGGACGACTTTCACCTGTGGCATCAGCTTAGGAATGTTGGAAGCCGGTTTCGACGGACTTCGATCCACTTTGTGTTTCTTGAAAGAGTAGATATTCGTACATGAAGCCATGGCAGCGAGGCTGTCAGACGAGAGCACGCACATTTATCATTCATAAAACACCCGCCATGTGAAGGTCCTTAAGTGGTCGACAACTTCCCGTGTCGGCTACGTTTGTCGTTGGTTGCACTCAGCCTTCATTGCTTCGTCGGTCCCGTCACACGTGCTTATGGAATGTGAATACATTCCGTTCCCCGCATCACATATAGCACGAACCTCAACCCCGCAATAATGACACTTCCGGCACCGAGAGTAGTGGGTATCTGCGGCGCCGCCATCGCCGGCCCGACCCTTGCACTGCACCTCTTATCCCACCCCATTCTTCGCACCCTCTTCCGCCCGGTTCTCTTCGACCAATCCTCCGTCTCGGCCCCGGTCCGGGTCACCGGCGATGGAAGCTCATCTCCATCCTCGTCATCAACCCACCACCGCCACCACCAGCGCGCCGGCGCCTCCGTTGCCCTCCTCCCAAACGGCTTACATCCTCTCCTGGCCCTCGGCCTCGGCGATGCCATCCGTAAACACGGCTACGAATGCAGCGACCTGACCCTCTGGTCCGGCCCCTCGTCTCTAGACTGTGACGCGGACGCCCCGCTCACCCACCTCAAGACGATGGTCAACGGGTTCTGGTCCCACGACATGCAGATGGGCGCCATGTACTTTGAGCGTGCGGCCTTGCAATCTCTTCTTATAGACCGCGTGTGCGAGCTAGGGGGCGAGTTAAGATGGTCCAAAAGGGCTGTTCGTTTTGAGCATCTCGCCTCTTCCAGCAGCAACACAGAAGTGAAAGACGGCCATAGGGACGGCCAAACTCGTGTAAGCTTCGCCGATGGCACGCATCTTGATGTCGACCTTCTCGTTGGCGCAGACGGTGGGTACTCCGACGTCCGCCGCCACATCCTTCACCTCCGTAACCCGGATACTTCCGAGCGGCGCTGGCTGCCGTATCATATGGGCATGACAGGCATCTATGGAATATCTTCTGCCGACAAAACGCTCGCTTCGCACATACCTGAGCGTCCGTTCTCTGAATCGCATTCCGTGTGGTTGCCGCAGGGCTTTCTCTCCACGGGGCCATGTCCTGGGAGAATGATTCGCTGGGACCTGATCCTCCCTGAACAGACGCCGCCAGAACCCCGACCAGACCCAGCAGGAGACTCCAGTGCAGCTTCGAAAGACATGGATGATCCATCCCCAGATGTAAAAGGGACCGAGGAACAGTGGCACGCCGCCATTGCACCCGGCCAGTATCCTAGATCTACCACCATCGGAATCCTCCGCGCCCACCTGCGTCTCCGCCACCCGTTCGCCGGCGACTTCAAGACGATGCTGAGCTCGGCGGACCGCATAATCCACACGCCCCTGCGCCAGCGGGTCTGGAAAGAAGAGGAGATCCGATGGAGTCCCCTCAGCGGCGGCGGCGGCGACGTCGTTCTCCTTGGCGACGCCGCTCGGCTGATGCTCCCCACCAGCGGCCAGGGAACGGGCTTCGCGATCGAGGACGCCACCGTCCTCGCGAGCATGCTCCTGAAGCACTGCAGCTCCTCCGTCGTCGGGACTGGGAACGTGCCAGGCGCGGGGGGGCATCTTCGGGCGGCCATCGAGGAGTATGCCAGGCTCCGGGTCCCCAGATCGGAGAAAATGGCCACCGCGGCGTCGTGGGTCGGGTCTGTTGGCCTAGGATCGACGTGGTATTATCGGCTTTTACGGAAATATGCCACCAAGATGTCGCCTGGGGCTGACTTGAAGTATGTCTTGATGATGCCCCCCTGTTTCTTGTCCACTCGTACCTTGAGACCTGCGTGAATGGATGTGTTATCTGGCGCTGATTTTACTCGTGTGACCAGGGCTAAGAAGACTAAAGACCCGTGGCCCATGGATGCGCGTTTCGACGTAGACAGGGCAACCTGACGAGGTGAGACCTCCGCCACAATGAACACGCTACAAAAAATGATCAATGGAGCGTATCTAAAAGGACCAGTAACCG
Source organism: Colletotrichum sublineola (assembly GCA_020631755.1). Taxonomy (NCBI): domain Eukaryota; kingdom Fungi; phylum Ascomycota; class Sordariomycetes; order Glomerellales; family Glomerellaceae; genus Colletotrichum; species Colletotrichum sublineola. Next base: position 235,500 of record JAHSQG010000001.1, read on the forward strand.
CATAGCTGCATATCAACAGGTCGAGAAAGAAGACCGAAAAATATAATTTGGACGAGAAAAAGAAGCGGCGGTGAGGCAAAAGAAGTGTTTGCAACTATGTACTCTTCACTCTTCTCCTGAATCCTATAACGTGCCAACTCTCTGTTCATAAAGCGGACGCCGATTAGCCCACATCCCATCACGAAGCCGATTCCTTGGCTAGAGCGAATGTCACCATCAGCTGTGTGCATTACTCCAGAGGAGCACATCGATACACCATATTTTTAGCCAAAATCGAATGGTCCCTGGAGGACGAGAAATTTTGTTTTTTGTTCCTAAAGAAGCTCTCTTGGCTGCTGGCCGTGCCAGAAAAACAGATCGAATAGCGGTAGGTTGTGATCTGCGGCAGTAACTCTCCGCGAAGTTGACCTAGTTTCCAAGTGCCTTTCGCGGCAGGCAGTCTACGGCAATATTGAACCCGCAAGCGGTCGTTGAACAAGACGTCTTTGAGCGGCTGGAAATCTCGTGGTCGACAGAAGACGAGAATGGATGGATGCGAATCCCCGGGCGATTGGCCACACATCCTGAGCGTGTAGTCTATGAACGGTGCACTGTCTCTCAATTGGGCGTTGTTCCTGGTGTTGTACATGAACAGGTTGACAAGTTCCTGAAATCTCTGCTGGAATAGCAGGGGAATCTTGTCGCCGCTGTACGGATAGACGAATATTGGCGGTCGATGGTTGGGAATCGTCTGAGGCTCACGGTACGGATCATTTTCGCTCTCAGTAACGGATGATGTAGAACCATCCAGTAGAGGCTCGTTTGAAACTACGCCCTCACTTGTTTCAGCAATAGCTGATGCTTCATGGGGGTCAATGACCACGTCCTCGTCTCCAATCTTAGGCGCTAACCCTGTCGTTGCAACCGACGTCTGAGAAAGCGGCGGAGGTGGTCCAGAGTGCTGTCGCGAGAGCCTCGTCGGAAGTTTTCCCGCTCTTCGATCGCTTAGTATCGATGTTGAATCTATTGAATATTGGTCCTGCTTGGACTCCAGCCTTATTTGGCTTGACTGGTGTCGCATGTTGTAGAATAATCGAGTTGGGCTAAGACGACAAGACTCAGGTTCTGCCCCATAATGCAACTTCAGTCCAATGAGAAACACACCTTTGCACTATAGTTCGTGAAGCTTCCCCCCGTAACTTGAATCTCGAGTTACCACAGAGTTAATGGATGTTGATCATGTTTGTAAGTTGAAGAAACACGAACAGATGGGAGGGAGGCCAGAGAAAAGAGTTGAAGAAAGGGGTATGGCAGAGATGGGACATGGGCGGCTATGCAGGCCAATCATTGTCTACATCAACATGCACGCAGACGATATGCAGGATGAGGCGGCAAATTGTGGTGACATCTCAACCAGTAGACTTGCGCCAACAAATGCTTTGCCGCACTAAGTGAGGGCTCCAGAATCCTAATTCTCAAACCTCATCTCAGAAACCATTCATTTCAGTTAGCCGCTGGTCAACGAGCAGATATGTTCTACCCAAGCGACAAAGAGCGCGAGTAAATAGTTACTTCAGTCTTTGGCGATTAGCTTGCTCACCGTTGGAATGGCCCAGCATCCCAGGCGTACTTCAATCATTATTGATCCTTGATCTGTTCAGAAGATCCAGGAGATGCCATCATTCACATCGGGTCCCAGATGCTGAGGTGTCATAATGATGTATGTCCAGCTGCGTCAAGGCCCTCCGCAAGAACCTTTCTCTGACATTCAACGGATTCATCACATAGTGTATGGGCTTTGAGATTTTCAGCATTAAAGAAAAGAAAAACATTTTCTAAGCTGATCGCCTAGGTCGCATTCATGATTGATTGCTCTTCTGGAGACTACTATGCCGTGGGGCTCGAACGCAACGACTTCAATCGGAACAAGTGGGATTAGAGACGTCTGCTTTACTACCTATATAGAATAAGCTTTTACCCAACAGCATTGTGCTAAGATTATCAGAAGAAGGCTGTAAAAACCATGATGCAAAAGAAGTCGCTGAAAACTTGGGGGCTAGCGAAAAGATATGACACAAAAATCAACAACTTGCTGGAGCACCTTCACGACGCTATCAAACGTCCGCCACCAACAAGCCCGGTGGTTTCCTGGCTCGAGAGATACATATCTGAACGTAACGTTCTAACGGTGGCCATTAGTGAACTTTTTTTGGTGGCGCTATTCGGTTTCCTCTCGTTCATTGTTGGTCTACTTCAGCCCTTTCTGGCGTGGGTGACCTGGAAGCATCCAAATTAAAGGCGAATGGAGTTTAGGAACTTTTTTGAAAGAAGAGCTCGAGAGTTCTGTCTTACTGCCAGCCCTTACAAAATACATGGTGCTCAACAGAGTGATCATATCCAGCAGGCAAAACGGTACCGAACCATCTACTAGTTCTAGGTATTTTGTAACTCAGGACAGTTCAAATTCATGTTTCTGCATCATCTTTTGTTGAGATCAGAGAGTTTTGTGTTTGAGGAGCCGGACGAGGGGTGAGAGCCAGATAACCGTCAGAAGACCTCGGTAAATGTAAAAAGTGAACAACAAAGTATGAGAGCGGCTTGATGCGATACCATAACTATAATCAGTATGGAGCGGATGAATCAGTCAAGATGATATCTTAGATGAGATCCACCTCAACCTCCGGTCTGCCTTCCAACCAGGACTCATCTCTCAGGACGAACCACCCGACACGCTTCCATTTCGCCTCATCTTGGGCAACCATCAACCCTTCTTTCCCAATCAGCGGAAGGCACCAAACCTCCCCGAACTGCTCTGCTTCCTCGGCCACGTCAAATGCTCCAACCGCAACCACACCGTCATCCGAGCTGGCCGCAAACGGATTCCTCTCAGCGGAGGTGAGCAAGACAGCGTGGCTCAACATCTTGCTGTAAGGAAGCCATCTCTTCCTCGACTTGTCGGCTGCGAACCACTCCGCAACGCCCGTCTTGATCAAGATGGCCTTTGCCGTGCGCCCCAGGATCTGGAGCTCGCAATACGGCATATGGAGCGCCGCAACGCCGCAGTCGTCCGTCGCCGCCCACCTCTTCTTCCCCAGCCTGGGTCTGATCTTGACGTAATCGCCGTCTTGGAACAGCTTTGATTCCCTCAATTTGTAGAAGCGGCGGACGGGCCCTTGGACGGATGCCCAGGACCATGACGGCGCGCGGACCACTGGCGCTGGCGCGAAGGGGGTCGGCTTTGGGCGTGTCAGCGGCCCTTTGAAGAATGAATTCACCTGGTGACGTGGCTTCCACGAGAGGCCTCTGACCAAGTCGTCCTCCCATAACCCGGCGAGATAGCGGGACCCCAGCACGTCTTGGGCAAGCCCCGCGATGGAGGCGATGGCCGCAAAGATGTCGTGAGGGTTAGATAGATCCCGCATCGTGTACGTGTCGACGAACTCGTACCACATCATGAGGGTGGTCTCTTTATCGGCCGCCGAGTGCGTGGCGCCGGTAGAGAAGCCGGGGATAAGAAACGTGGGGTTGAGATCTGCGAAATTGGTTTGGCCGTCCTCCCAGTTCGTTTCGCTGCGGCATTGGTAGATGATTTGCTCCTGTCCTAGTATGACGGCCCGCGTCGAGAGCTTTTCTTCCTGGAAACACCACCCCCGCGTGGATACCGGACCGATAGCGTGAGACCTTGGAAGGCAGACACTGACTGTGTCCTTTGTGTTTGGAGCGAGTGGCAGGGCACACGGTGGGACCTTTTGAGCAAGTCTGTTGGTGAGGAAACCGTCGCGAGCATCGTTCGAACGGCCGGCAATTATGGTCAAAGCTGCGTTGCCGTAGACTTGGGCCATGCGTTGCGATTCGAAAGCCCAGTCATCGGCATCGCCTTGTATGATGCAGAGTGCGTCGATCCAGACGTATTCAATGCCCAGAGAACGCGCAAAGTGGATAGACTCTTGGTGAGTTTTTGTTAGCTTTTCTTCAGTGACTCCGCCGAAAAGCTCATCTTTAGTCTCATGGGTCAATTTGAAGGTATCTCTTCCGGGACCCCAGCAGTAGGACAGGGCCAAATAAGACTCTTGAAGGCCATTCGTAACTATGAGTTGTGGCTTTTGGCCAGCCTGACCTACTGCAATGACACGAGTTGGCATCTCGGACGACCTCGGCCTACAGAGCTTGTGAGAAGCCTTGCACTTTTTAATGCGCCAACCGGTCAGGTGTATGTAGAGATCAGGATCATGATCCGCAGTAGAGAACCGTTCGATATACTTAGACGCCGCCGGCGTCGAGATACTTCTGCAAAGGGTCAGCTCTCGTTCAAGGTATCAAGCTTGTGGGGTTGTTGGGCCACCCGAGCATAGAAGAACTCATCTTGGTTAAAGGACTTACGCAAATACAGACAGACGCGAAGCAAACGGCATGCCAGGGTGATTTGTTTCTCCTTGACCACCGTCCGGATGCAGCCTTCCACAGGAGATCCATATACCACATCCTGAGATTTCTTTGCTGACACCGCGGTTGGCCTGCCGCACTTCGCCGTGAAGCCAGACGCTCGGGAAGAAGGATTCCTTTTCGTAGCCTTCTGGTATTCGGTCGTCGAGAAGAGCGTCTGTGATGCTGCTACTGGTGTCTTCCATGACGCGGGTATAGCAAAGGCTGCAGAAGGGGCATCTTGCTGCAGCGCTCTGCTGAAGGGCCTTTAGATTGGGGTGAAAGCGAACGTCTGTTCCGTCCAGTTGCTCCATGTCGAGCTTTGCGCAGATTTGGCAAAGTGACATGGCTACATACGGTATGTGTGGATCAGATATCTTAGCTGACACGCCAGTGATGAACTGTCGTGGGGACGACATCATTGAAGATGGAACTGCGAGACGAGGATATGTATTTCTATCTAGGTAGCCACGAACGACCGACATCACATCGGACAGCGGAAGTGGGGATGCATCGAGACGATTCTATTGGTCCTTGAACGCCAGGATGACTTAGAATATGCAGGTAATACAACAGGGTGCTGGATGCAGAATGGTAGAAGGAAGCTGGTAGTCTAGGACTGATAAATGCGCCAGTATATATATACGAGAGAAAAGGGATGTTTACGATACGGGGGAACCCGTCATCTCCTTTGTAGGTAGACTGACGCGGAGGTTGTCCTTTCGACCAGCCAGACCACCCGCCATATGCCAGCTTAACCCCTAAAAGTAGCGGTTCATCAAGATTGCTATTCAAGACCTCACACATGGACGGCAACTAATAATATTCGAAGTGACTAAGACTGTTACGTATTTCTGAAGAATTCGAAATCTCCCGCTCATCTGGGGACACAGCCATGAATGAAAAGAGAAGATGAGGATGCGGACCATGAGAAGACGGCACTGCATCTCTGCCCTGTGTACCCTGACTGATCTTTTCAGGCTTCCGAATAATATCATATACGCTCCTACTTGGCTTTGTAGTCTGTTTTGTTTCTATGGCTATTACGTACTCTCGACAACACTATCATTTCTGTCCATCGCCTGGCTTCGTAAAAATATAGGTAACTACGTCAGGCGTATCAACCACCACCAACCGGGACCCAGCTCAAACAAGATGAGGCTGGCCGATGGGCAGTCAGTCGAGAATCGTTGTCCGTAGAATAAACCGCCTTCCGTTCCACAGATGCAACATCTCAGGCTACTGCTGCGTACGGTCTGTGGGCCTGGGCATCATCTCCATCATCCACGGGTCCGGACGATGCAAGGTTCTTTTTCACACATCACGCGCTGTGCTAGCAAGTTCCGCATCTCACATAACAGTGGCGCACATCGTCAGCTCCATGATGGCAGGATGGATAACGGAAGGAGAAGCGATCAGTGGGTCTTCTCGCAGAAGTTGATCGAGAACTTTCCCATTCGTAATGGTGTAGGGATGAATGACGCAGGCAAGGAACCGACGGTAAGTCCTTGAGGCGTGAGGCCTCCTCCCCATCGTATCTCATATTGATCATGTCCCTAGCAAGGACGCCCAAACTGGACAGTATCACACCCATCAAGCGGCCCCCCTCTCAATCTAAGGCCACAACAACAGTCCGCATTATCATTATTTTTATGTTCTCCACCCTCCCCGTCATAGATAATACGATGCGTGCCGTTCGACGCAGCTTCAATGCAGCTCCAAGATTCGGTGGGGGACGGCGCTAGGCTCTCGCTCTAGGCCACGGCGAGGACGGAGAGGCCGAGGACGGCGAGGATCCGGGGGGTCTTCATGGCGGCGGCGAAGGCAGCAGTGACGGTATGTTTGAGGTTTCGGGGTATTTAGCGGCGAATAGCAGGACCAGACAACGAATACCGACGAACCATTGCCGTCTGAGACGTGGAAGGTGTAAGAAAATGCCGAGGAACGGCTGCGGCCGAGGTGAAGTGAGGTTTACAGATGTGCGTTGTCGGTGGTTTGCCCCGGTCCGAGACAGACCTTCGCCCGAGGCAGCTGCCAAGCGACATGGAAGGCACCAGCACCAAGGTTCTCCCCTCAGCACGCCTTGGCAAGGGGAAACGAGCCGTCAAAAAAGAGCTGGACTCATCCGTCCGTCGCATGCGAGTGTGTGTATGTGTGTGTGTGTGTGTAGGTATGCGTGGTTGCTTGGCCCGTTTGCCAGTCCGCGTCGCCAACACGCCAGACAAAATAGACACGACACGCGGCGCTCACACCTGCCTCTTTTTCCATTCCTCCCAGCTTGGCGTACGCAAAAGAGCCGCCGGGGTTGCTGGCGACCCGTCGGTCAGGGACATCTGGGCGTCTCCCCGCTTCGTGTCTCACTTCGCCACACTTACCCAACCCGACCGCCCCGGTTCGGCGGTCGAACGGGGCCGCCGTCTGTCTCGGATTCGCCCAGATGCGAACAGGCTGGCCGGGCCATCAAGGCCGTCGGGCGTCGTCTTCGTTCGGCCGGCCAACCGCACGGCCGATTAGGAGTGCCTGATGCGATGCAAGGCTTTCGTAGGGTCTCTGTATCTTCGTTCTTGCTACGGTCAGTGCTGGTCAGAACTCTTTGTAACAGTGTTTTGATTAGATTATAACTATAAATAATAGGCTGCCCTTACGTTTATGCTTGGTCTTCCCCCACCTTGCCTTCTACCCCCTACAACCTGTAACTCTCTATTTATCCGCAAGGAGGAGGTACATATTGTCATCCCTTGACTTCCCCCGCTTCACTTTGAACTCCACGACCTTCTTATCAATGCCAAGTTCCCTTATGGCGCCCTTGATGGAAGAAAAGAAGATGGTCTGCCCCAGGCTCTCCCAGCAGCGCTTCTTGCCGTCGTCCTCGTCCGTGGCAACCACCGAGAATTCGGCTCGACCTTCCAGGCCCATGTCCCTACGGCACTTCTTTATAGCTATTTTCATGTTTTCGTTGGAGACGCTTAAGCCCTTAACCTCCCTCAGGTCTGCGGGCTCCAGACCAGTTATCTTCCAGCACCCCGCAAGGATCTGGCGCATCTTAAGGCGCGAGGGGGTCACATCGTAGCCGTTATAGGCCCAGATGACGGCGAGGCGCTTGGTATTGGTGTTGACCTTGAGATAATCCATGGGTATTGGTTCGTCGTCGTCATCAACCGGTAGGTGAGCCTTTGAAAAGAGTTTGAAAGCCCATGTGTGGCCGTCTTCCTCTTTATGAACGTCAACATAGTAGTCGGGGTGTCCCTGTATCGATGTTAGTAAAATCCCTGGGTTCCTAGGTGGGATGGACACTGGCTTACGTACTAAGAAAGATTTTACTCGTTCTGCGGAAACCTGGTCGTTAACATTAGTATACCTCTGCTGCTCTGCTCACCGTTCCTTTAGTGGAGAGGGGGGGGGGGGGGGGGGGGAGGGGTTAACGGGATTGTCCATCTTGACTTACGAGGCTATGCAGTAGACTAAAGATCGTATAGAAAACTAAAAGGTATTGGGGAATCATTGTGAGATTTGGGCTCGACTAGAGACGAGACGGTAGCTGTATAGACGCTATCTAGTGGTGCGCAGAGGGGAGAGATAAGTGACTAGGAAACTTAACACCACATGAAGAGTATTGAGCCTGGTTGACTTTATGCATATATGTACATCTTGTTGAGTAGTAGGCATCTCTAGTATATATTAATATAAAGTGCATCTAGCTGCATAGCGTAACCACATTAAGTGTCAATTATATTAAGGTAGTTATTAATTAATAAATATTAAAAATGTACGGAGATTCCCTGGGTTCCTAGGAATGGGGACTCTCTGCAAATAGTCGCTGAGCTTCCAGTCAAGCCGTTTGATCACGAGCTACACTACGTGGTCTAACTCTGCAAGCTTAAGTCTTACAATATACGAATACCTACTATTGAGCCTCAACTGGTTAAGTGTAAACAGCCAACTCGTACAAAAAGGGTATAAAATCCTACATCAATATTCTTGGCCCTATATTATTGTAATTGTATTGATTTAATAAAGTAGGTAGAAGTGATTACGGCAAGAAAAAAATAATATACATATTTTTAGATTTTATCAAAGTATTCTAGAACAGGTCTTTTCTATCGCTATAAAACCTACTGATTAATGCCGCTGTCATTTGAGCGCTAGATTGATTTCTTACATTTAACCCTAGGAAACCTGGGTACAGCGACCGTTTTCCGTCACACACACACACACACAAAGGGCGTACCTTAAATGATTATGCAAGCAGATGTAGCAGGAGACAGTGAAGCGGTTTATAGGAACCGTATCCATACAGAACAGAACCCATAATTTCTTTGCAGCCATTTACAACCCAACTTCAATACCTGCCCTCACTGGCTTATCTGTGGAAGAGTGGACGGGATCCTAAGTTTTCGTCAACGCCGCAGACCTCTTAGGCAAGCCACCAAAGTTATTATCGCAGTGCAAGACTAAGGGGGTAAAAGAGTATTATAAAAACAGAACAAAGGAGGAAAAATAATAAAAACATACAACACCGGGTATTCGCTGATCGTCACCGACTCAACTACTAATCCGGCCCTCACTGGCTTATCTATGGGAGAGCGGACGGGATCCCGAGTTGTCCAGTGGGTATGGTCGTATGTGGTGGTTTCGCTGTATCAAGTTGTCTATGTTGCCTTTTTGCAATGGTGCGTGTAAGCCAGTGTCACCATACCATCCCCCCTCAACCCTGCGTGGCGTGCAATTGCCATGATCTGGAATCATTTGAATCGGATGACCGATCACAAAACTACTCTCTGTCTTAAGAGCCGTAGGAATTTGTTTCCCCTGAAGTGAGGTTGTGTCGGGAGATGGCATAGCGGATAGCGTTCTCGGCCTCAACTTCGGTCCACAATGATCCCTCAAGGCGTTCCTGTAAATTACTGTCGACTGGGGCCAGCAATAATCCTTGGCAGCCTTTGAATTCACGACATCTATAGAACCTACAATCTGTTACAGGGAGGCAAGGGACTGCGAAGGAAAAACAAACAGAAGCATCACCTCGTTCTCTCCGGGAGCATCATAGATCTCTCGTCCGAACAGCTAAACACCGAGATATGAGCAATTCAGTAAAGCACGTCCATGGAAAACAAAAGTGTTCAATGCGTCCTCATTTATGCGCGTTTAGTGTACACAATAGTGAAGTCATGTCATGCTTCATGCTGCCGACGCCGATCAACCTGCCAACACCAGAGACGAAAATTGCATCATGGAATATCTTTGGGCAATGTCTCTTTTTAAATCCCAAACGAAGCAACAACAAATCTATGGATTTAAAGCTCGTCGTGGCTGGGGGGCTCGTCCTCGCCGCCAGCACCACCGGCGCCCTGGTACATCTTGGAGGTGATGGGATAGGCGACGTTGGACAGCTTCTCCTTCTGCTCCTCGAAGTCCTCAGTAGTGGCGGTGGCGCTGTTCTCCTCAAGCCAGTCGGTGGTTTCCTTGACAGCCTCGAGGATCTGGATGCTTCGTTAGTCATCTGTAGCGACTGATAAAGGGGTATGAGCAAACTTACAGTCTCCTTGTCCTCGTCGTCAATCTTGCCGCCGAGACCCTCGTCATCATTGACTTGGTTCTTCAGGGAGAAGGCGTAGTTCTCAAGACCGTTGCGAGCCTCAATGCGCTCACGGGTAGCCTTGTCCTCCTCGGCGTACTTCTCAGCCTCGGCGACCATGCGGTCGATCTCCTCCTGGGTGAGACGGCCCTTGTCGTTGGTGATGGTGATGGACTCCTGCTTGCCAGTGCCCTTGTCGTGGGCAGAGACCTTGAGGATACCGTTGGCATCAAGCTCGAAAGAAACCTCAATCTGGGGAACACCACGGGGCGCGGGGGGGATGCCAGTGAGCTCGAACTTTCCGAGTTGGTTGTTGTCCTTGGTAAGAGAGCGCTCACCCTCAAAGACCTGGATGAGGACGACGGGCTGGTTGTCGGCGGCGGTGGAGAAGATCTGGCTCTTGCGAGTAGGGATGGGAGTGTTGCGCTGGATCAGCTTGGTCATGACACCTCCGGTGGTCTCGATACCGAGAGTCAGGGGGTTGACGTCCATGAGGACAATGTCCTCAGCACCCTCCTCGTTGGAGAGGACACCACCCTGAACGGCGGCACCGAAAGCGACAGCCTCATCGGGGTTGATGCCCTTGGAAGCCTTCTTTCCGCCAAAGTACTCCTCAATGAGGCTAACAACCTTGGGGATACGGGTAGAACCACCAACCAGAACGATGTCGTCAACGTCCTCCTTCTTGATCTTGGCGTCCTTGAGCACCTGCTCAACGGGCTTCATGGTCTTCTTGAAGAGGTCCATGTTGAGCTCCTCGAACTTGGCGCGGGTGAGAGTCTCAGAGAAGTCCTTGCCCTCGAAGAAGGCCTCGATCTCAATGCGAGTGGACATCTGGGAAGAGAGGGTACGCTTGGCCTTCTCGGCCTCACGCTTGAGCTTACCCATGGCCTTAAGGTCCTTGGTAATGTCGACGTTGTTCTTCTTGTTGTAGGACTTGGCGAAGTGGTTGATGATGCGCTGGTCGAAGTCCTCACCACCCAAGTGAGTGTCACCGGCAGTAGCCAAGACCTCGAAGACACCATGGTCGATGGAGAGCAGGGAGACATCGAAGGTACCACCGCCGAGGTCGTAGACAATGATCTGGCGCTCGCCGTCAGTCTTGTCAAGACCGTAGGCGATAGCGGCGGCAGTGGGCTCGTTGACAATGCGGAGGACATTGAGACCGGCAATGATACCGGCATCCTTGGTGGCCTGGCGCTGGTTGTCGTTGAAGTAGGCGGGAACGGTAACAACGGCGTGTGTGACCTTCTTGCCAAGGTAGCTCTCGGCAACCTCCTTCATCTTGCCCAAGATCATGGCGGAAACCTCCTCAGGGGTGAAGCGCTTAGGGGAGCCAGCGACCTCAACCTCGACGATAGGCTTTCCATCCTTCTCAATGACCTTGTAGGGGAAGTGCTTGATGTCGGACTGGACGCTCTTGTCGGAGAACTTCTGGCCAATCAATCGCCTGCCGTTGGTTAGTTTATGTCTCAAGTGTTTGAGGCCAAGTTGGAGCTTACTTGATGTCGAAGATGGTGTTCTTGGGGTTGGCCGCGGCCTGGTTCTTGGCGGCGTCACCGACAAGTCTCTCCTCCTCGGTGAAGGCGACGTAAGACGGAGTGATACGGTTACCTGTGATGAAGAGAGTCAGTTGGGCTGTCCGGAGCTGAGGCTATGGTGGGGGAGCTTAGGCAGCTCTGGCGGTCAAGTCTTACCCTGGTCGTTGACGAGAATCTCAACCTTGCCCTTCTGCATCACACCGACGCAGGAGTAGGTGGTTCCAAGATCCTGTGGACAGAAAGGTTAGGACATGGTGTTTTTTATGCGCGGCCACCAGGAAAGACGCCAACTTACAATACCAATGACAGTGCCATAGTCCTCAGTGTCCTGAGCCTGAGCGGTCTGGAAGAAAGCCAGGGGGGAGAAGAGAAGAACCATCCAGGCCAGGAGGCCGAAGCCAAAGGCCATCGAGTTTCTGGACCTCGACATTCTGGGAGACTTTGGTGCTATGAAGCTACCTTGTGAAGATGAATTGCGCGCGCGTGTGGTATCTCGAGCTTTTGGGCAACAATAAAAAAAGAAAAAATAAAATAAAATAAAAAGCCGTCAATGGAAGACGTGAGAAGGTTGACGAGATTCCCTTCTACTTACTAGCTGCGCACCCAATCGAACTGAGGTGGTTTGGCAGGTGTTGGATTGGGAGAGGTTGGAGGTTAAGCGGCGGGAGGGAAGAGCTGTCGGCTTTATGAATGGCTTCTCCAAAAAAAGATTGAGGTGTCCAGATTGCACAAAAGGCCAGATTTCACCTTGAGAGGCGCCACACGTGACAGGGGTCGGTTCCTTTTGGGTTGGGAAGGTGTCAGTGGTGGATCCCTACTGTGTGCAAAGCTACAGCTTGTCCGCTGCTGTAATGCAGCTCCTCCGGCAATTGCAGGAACGGGCATGATGGGCAGGCAGAGATAGGCGCTCGGGAGAGCAGTCTCCGTCAGACCAGCACAGTAAACTATGTACCGTGCGAACAAATCACCTTTAGCCACGGGACTCAAGGTGTGTGTGCATCTCCCTGCCTCACCGCTACCGCTGCCTACAGAAACCCTACCTACCTACCTACCTACCTAAAACCTACCTTAATGCTGATGCTGGCCTTTCCATGTACCCCACCAAGGCTGCCGATTCTGGAGATTTCCATTATTACAGGTCGCCCCCAGCCTTCCATGGGCGTTCGGCCGATTTCTACGACATACTATCTATGCCTTGGCCTGAGCTGCCTGACTCCTTTTTATCTTATTTTCATTTGACAGTGACTCACCATTTCAGCACTTGCATGCCACTTTCCAAAGTGAAGAAGAGACAATTGCCACGTTGGGTCGTCCTCCGCGCCCGTTGTTGGCTGTATCTGATCAATTCTCCGTTCCAGTTTTGATATCGTCAATCTGTCATGTCTTCACCATCTGGGGAAACGGACAGAGTGGCCTCAAACGAGTCTGGTTGCGGTGGCCCTCATTTCGGGCCAATTCATGCCTTTTTCCCTTTCCAGAATATTCCCACCACTTGCCGGCTGTGGGGGCGATCAGGCCGGCATTCCGGGTAAAGTAGGTAGGTAGTTTAGGTACTACGGTACCTTATGGAAGACAAAGTCAGCCAGGGGCAAGGTGCAGGCAAGTAGAATGGGACACCTTACCTCACTTAAGGTGCTCCTTACAGTGCCATCCCGTCTTCGCCCTGAGATGAGGGGGGGGGGGCAACAGGGGTGAGCTTTGGCTCCTGGCCCATGCTCTTCCGCGCAGTGCTTACCTACCTACCTACCTAGGTACAGTGTGCGCTTGCCAAGGTACAACGTGACAGTAGCCCCAAGCCAAAGGGGTTCCGTTCATGACATATCTGTCAACATCATCGAGTGGCTGAACCTGAAGGACCAATATCCCAAAGAGTCATGCCCCAAGAATAGTGGTAAACTTATATCTTACCTAAACTTAGTAGTACGGGCTATCTGCGCTCAATTGGCAACTCTCTTTTAAACATGAGTATTCGTCCCTTACTGGCTACGCTTCAACTAATGTCGCCAACTCTATCTTCATTACCCAACCCTAATCGTGATTCATTGCGACTCTGTCCAGGGCCGAAAGTATCGTGTCACAGTCATCACCAGATCCTTTTATAAAGTCCTTGTTTAAGATCCACGCCACGTTGCTTTTTGATATCTGCACCGTTTACTCCAACAGCCCTGCAGCGATTGTCTCTCCGCCACTTCTTAGCACCACCCGCTGCCCCGCCTCCAACGGCACCTTGGATTCCAGCTTGACCACGACCCGCGCAACCTTGCCAGGCTGTACAATCTTTGGGTTCTTCTTCACCGTTGCCCCCGTCAGCTTGTCCAGCACAGCTGGGATGACCTCGACTCTGCCGGCCGCATGCAACCGACCGCGGTGAACGTCTACAGGCATTGGCATCAGGTGGTCGAAAGCCAGCACTTTCATCGTCAGGGTGTCGCTCGTCTCGATAGGCGCCGCCTTGGTGCTGATGATGTCGCCCACGCGCACATGGATCGGGTCGATACCGTAGAGACCAATGTTGACGTTCTGTCCTGCGACTGCCCAGTCTTGTACCTCGCCATCCACTTCGATCGACCGTATTGACGCTGGCTCTCCACTCGGCTGAACAATCAACGATTCACCATTCTGTACCGTGCCCGACTCTATCCGACCAGCAACAGTGAGTTGGCTCTGTTGTGTCCTGTAGATTTCCGAAATCGACATCCGGAAAGGCTTTTCTAGCGCTCTCGTCATCGGATCAGAATCTTCCAGAGCCTCAATCAATGTTGGGCCTTTGTACCATGAAAGACCTTCATCATCCGGCCGCTGCACCAGGTTGGCGCCGCTCAGTCCGGATATGGGCACAAAGGTGACGTTCTTAAGCTGAAACCCGTTGCCCTTCATGAAGCCGGTGACTTGCTCCGCGATCTCGTCAAACCGATCCTTTGACCAGCCAACCATGTCAAGCTTATTGACAGCAACAATGACTCTTTGCACACCCAAACTTCTCAGCAGAAGCGCATGTTCTCTGGTCTGCCCTTTCAAGCCCCTCTCGAAGGCTCCCGTGTTGGCGTCAATGACGAGGATGGCAAAATCTGCCTGACTGGCTCCTGCAATCATGTTGGGCACGAAATCTCTGTGGCCGGGGGCGTCGAGGATAGTAAACCGTGTCTTGTCGGTCTCGAACTGATTCGTAGCGATGTCGATGGTTACACCCCGCTCACGCTCTTCTTCTCGCTGATCCATCACCCATGCGAGTGCAAATGACGATTTTCCAATCTTCTCACCCTGTCGTCGGTAGCGGTCTATGAGGTGCTGCTCAATATATTTCAACTCCAACAACAGCCTGCCCATCAGGGTACTCTTTCCGGCATCGACGTGGCCTTGAGAGTGTCAGTATACTGGCTGAAGATATCTACGTATGCGACATACCGACTACCACGAAGCTGGCACTTCTCTTGTTCTCGCTCTTTTCAAACTCCTTGAGAACATCCAGCTTCTTGTTTTTGGGTGCCGCCGAATCGTCGAGCTGAAGCTGCTTCATCTCTCCTGTGGGCGTCTGAGAACCCGTCGGTTTGGTGACGACTTTCTTGGTGGCGCTCTTAGCAGCAGCAGCGTCGAACTTGGTGCCCGCTGGGAGGTATTAGAGTCAGCGTCTTACTGGGTCGTCGCAAAACGCGAACCTTTCGCCTGAGCAGCGAGTACGATGTCATCAGGGCTCGGCTGGGAAAAAGCGCTAGGAACAAAGGCGGAAGAGTCCATGTACGGCAGAGTGTAGGTTTGGGAGGCGGCGGCAGCATCATGAGCAGGTCCAAAGAGTGTCTGAGCAAAGGCAGATGGTCTTGTTGACGGCACCACGAAACAGCCATCCTCAGCTTCTTCCTCATCTCCAGCAGATGACGCACGAGACTGGTCAACATCCATGTCGACCGGGTTTGGGACAGATTCATCTTGTTGCAGCTGCGAGACAGGCGTCGAAGTTTGAGATCCTTCTGCCAGCTTCTGTCGTTTGGCAAGGATGCTCAAGCCAGATCTCTGAGCTTCCTTCGAGGGCTCGTCAATGGCCAAAGTCGACATTCTCTTCTCCGCTCGATCAACTCTGTCATCTGGCTTCTTCGCGTCCGCTGTCTTCTTCTTCCGCGCAGCAGCCAACGCCTGCAACTTAGAAAGCTTGGGACCCTCGCCGCCACCAAGCAGGCCGCCTGGGAGAGGACGAGGTGGAACAAAAACTGCCTTTCGATGGCTGGGTACTTTGATCCAAGATATGCCATGAAAAAAGGAAGCTGGAGATAGAGAGGCTACCCTCCGAATGGGATATTCCGAAGTTGATGCCGTGTCGTAATCCGAAATCTCACCTTTCATGCCTCCAAGACCAAAACCATCTGCCAAACACTCAATTTCTGCTACTGCCGCTGCCTGACATGAAACATGAGTAACATGCGTATAGAAATGCGACTTACCATCCTTGGCCTTTTTGGGCTCCTGTTTTGGGGCTGGCGGTGGTGCAATGAACTTCTTCTGCAAGTAAGACACCGTCTTATCGATATCGTAGTAATAGTACCACAGGGCATCCTGAATTTGCTGCACAGTCACTTTGTCGCTGTCAGGGCCGAGTGCGCTCTGTACTGTTGCGGTCCCTACGTTCATAGCCTCGCGATCTTCGGGGCTTAGCTGATCGGTCTCTTCCTCCTCAAAGTCCTCCTCGCCTTCATACTCATCGAGGGCCTCGTCGTAGTCAAGATTGCGGACTGCCTGGTGGCGCGACATTTTGACTAGGTAGGCACGGAAGGACTCTCGTGAATGAAATTGGCGCAATTGGGAAAGTAGTGAGAGTTTGGGGGATGTCGTAAACTAAAATTTTCAAAATCAGAAGGAATCAGAGTCGTTATTGCATTCCGTATCAGACCGGGTTTTTCTGTCAGGAAATGATGCACTGAAAGGTGTGACTCGAACTTCTTTGCCGTGGTAGTTGGAAACTTGCAAATGACGGCACCTGCACTGGTCATGGAGTGGGATGGGATGGGATGGCGTGGGGCGCTTTGGTCATGGAGGGGCAACCACGTCGGATGGCGGGGTATTGCTTGCTGCCTCCAGGCCTTTCTCTGGTACCTTAGGCGGTGAGCTCCCGGATTATCTGCCCCCCGGACACCGAAGCTTCTGGTCGCCCAGAATGGTAGGCACCACCAATTATTCAGAAATTTTGGTCCACCACGACCCGGTCCTTGGAGCTCAACCCCCCTCAACGCACGATACCGAGATCTCCATCCCCCCGGCGTCACTCCCAGTTGAATCGCACTACCAACCCGAACTCCTAGTGAAGTGCGAATACCTTCAACATGGCTATGAGTATGTGGCAACCCCCCTAATTTGTATTGCACGCTGCTAACAACATGCATAGACCTTGATATGGCCAATGGTGAGCGCCACGATCACTAAGAGCTCCGCAATGGAAATGCTAACAGAGATACGCTTCAGCGGCCGTCATGAAGGACGAGCAGGGCCGCCCATTCATCGTTGTTAGAGAGTAGGTTCTATCCATACTACCTCTCGCCCAAGAGAGGGGCATTATACTGATTGCCCCGCAGCCAGGGAAAGAAGAAGAGACAATATGGCAACGAAGCCGTCAAGAACCACATCCTCGCTGCCCGGACGGTCGCGAACATCGTCAAGACCTCACTCGGCCCCCGCGGTCTCGACAAAATCCTCATCTCCCCCGACGGAGACATCACAGTGACGAACGACGGTGCTACGATTCTGCAACAGATGGAGATCTCCAACCACGTCGCCAAGCTGTTGGTAGAGCTATCCAAGTCGCAAGACGATGAGATTGGTGACGGTACCACCGGCGTCGTTGTTCTCGCTGGAGCTCTCCTTGAGCAGGCGGCGGAGCTGATCGATAAGGGCATTCACCCCATCCGCATCGCGGACGGATATGATCAGGCCTGTGATATTGCCGTGTCGGAGCTTGACAAGATCTCAGACGTGATCGAGTTCAGCAAAGAAGAGACAGGAAACTTGTTGAAGGTGGCACGGACGAGTTTGGGCAGCAAGATCGTCTCCAAAGCACACGACCAGTTCTCTCAGATCGCTGTGGACGCCGTCCTATCGGTGGCCGATCTCGAGCGGAAAGACGTTGACTTCGAGCTGATCAAGGTTGACGGCAAGGTTGGAGGAGCTTTGGAGGATACTATGCTGGTCAAGGGTGTCATTATCGACAAGGACTTCTCGCATCCCCAGATGCCCTCGGAGGTCAAGGATGCCAAGATTGCCATCCTGACCTGTGCCTTCGAGCCCCCCAAGCCCAAGACTAAGCACAAGCTGGACATTACCAGCGTCGAAGAGTTCAAGAAGCTGCAGAACTACGAGCGCGAGAAGTTTATCGAAATGATCCAGCAAATCAAGGACTCTGGCGCCAACCTTGCTCTTTGCCAGTGGGGTTTCGATGACGAGGCAAACCACCTTCTGCTCCAGAACAACCTCCCCGCCGTGCGGTGGGTTGGTGGTCCTGAGATCGAGTTGGTAGCCATTGCGACAAACGGCCGTATCGTGCCTCGCTTTGAGGACCTCAAGCCCGAGAAGCTTGGAACTGCAGGTATCGTCAGAGAAATGACCTTTGGTACCACAAGAGAGAAGATGCTGGTTATCGAAGAGTGCGCCAACACCCGGGCGGTAACCGTCTTTGTCCGCGGTAGCAACAAGATGGTAAGTTGTGGACTCGTTTTTAATCGAAATGATGTTGGTTACTGACTCCATGATAGATCATCGACGAGGCCAAGCGCTCGCTTCACGATGCCCTTTGCGTTGTCCGCAACCTGGTCAAGGACAACCGCGTCGTCTACGGTGGCGGTGCTGCCGAGATTGCCTGCTCCCTGGCGGTCGAGGATGCCGCTGTCAAGACCCCCGGCCTCGAGCAGTATGCCATGCGCGCGTTCGCCGAGGCTCTCGACGCCATTCCGATGGCACTGGCCGAGAACAGCGGTCTGAACCCCATTGCAACGTTGGCCGAGGTGAAGAGCCAGCAGGTCAAGGCAGGCCCTGACGCTCGCGGCAAGCTCGGTGTGGACTGCATGGCCCGCGGCAGCAACGACATGAAGGATGCGTTCGTTATCGACCCCCTTATCAGTAAGAAGCAGCAACTCCAGCTCGCGACGCAATTATGCAGAATGGTGCTGAAGGTCAACAACGTCATTGTTTCCGGGTCTGGCGAGGAGGACTTTTAAAAGTAAAACGGTAAAAAGGTTCTAGATGGATCTATGGTGTTTGGGATTATACCAAGCTGTGTACTACGCAAATAGAGAGGCCCCAATGTCGAGACCACAAAGTCCGTCTCCAACCCAACTGATGCGCGCATCCCCTTTATTTCACTGCATCCAGCCTCGCTGGGGACTGTACTTGAGGTAAGGCTCCATCTCACGGTAGAAGGTCTGCCTCAACTCGGCCTGCTGCTCCGGCGTCGGACGAGTGTTTTCGCCTTGGCGACGCTCCCAGCTCTCCTGCGTCTCCTTGAGGAACGCGTTAGGATCCTGGCCTGTAGGATCCGCGAATTCGTAAGATCTATATTCGGTGTTTTCCCAGCCAGTTGCTGTGTGCTTGGTCAGAACCCAGTTTCACTCGCGCCACATGGGGACGCTCTCCGCCTGATGCCTTGCCATGAGATGATTGCAACGTACCTTTCTTTGGACCGATACCGGACCAATCGTCCGTCAAGAAATGCAGAATGCCGCCGTGCGTGACGACCACGACGTGGTCATCGCCCTGCACATCCCCCACCAGCTCCCTGAGCGCCCGCCTCGCCTCGGCCGACCGCTTCTCCAGCTTCTCCAGCGTCGGCTCCCACGGGGAAGCGGGGCTCGACTTGTCTATCCAGTTCTCTGGGACCCTGCTGAAGTCGACGCGGCCGGCGAACTCCTCCTCAATGTCAGCGACCGCGGACCCCGTGTCGCACGGCGCATCGGAGACCTCCTGTACCTCGGGCAGGGCGAGGACCTTGAGGGACCTGCCGACCGGGGCGGCGGCATCGGAGGCAAAGCCCAGAAGACAGGTGTACAGCGTCCGGCGAAGGGGACTGGCGACGAGGTGGGTGAGGCGGGCGTGGTAGGGGAAGGCGGCGCGGAGAGCGGCGCACTGTTGCTTGCCCAAGTCCGTGAGGAGGGGGTCGCGGATCGCCTCGTTCTCGAGGGAAAGGTTGTGGAAGCCCTGGGCGTGACGGACGAGGTGAATTTGGACGGGCATCTTTGCAAGTGCGGCGGGGGGTGAGATGAAGGGGGGGATGTATGCTGTTTGTCTGTGAGTCTATGATGGATCTGCGATGAGATGAGACGGAAATGAGAGAGTGAGTGAGCGCCGCACGATGCTGCCAGTTGTTGTTCCTTTCTTTCCTGGAAGGTCGTATGCCGTCTAAAGATCTATTCACGATGAAACAAAGAGGCGGGAGGTTGAAGCCCTGGGCATGTTGGGGGTTCACGATCCAATTATAAGCAACCAGTTGCTGTCGGTGTGGGAAGCAGAAAGTAGCTACGTAATGGCATCCCGCATCAATCGGGAAAATTCCTTGTTTGGGATGGGTGGGCTTCGACTATGCTTTTTGGAGATGACTCAAAAACCGGACAGGTAGGCCGCGCAGCGGCGAGAGAAAGACATTGGAGAGGAATGGGAATGGATCCACGTGGGCTGCTGCGGACGTGCCGCTGGTTTCAAGCTCTGCAGGCTAGCAAAGGCAAAGTACCTCCCTGAACGTATGTGTCCTCCGGCGCCGATGACCGGCGAAAAGTGGAGAACCGGGCCACTGGCGCCGGCCGTGGTTGGCCGGTGTGATTTCGGTTTGCCGAACTGGTCTACGAGTCGGGGAAGGGAATGAATAACAAGTTCTACGGGCCGTCTGCTCGCTGCTACGCCGAAATCCAAGGGTCCTGTCAAATTAGAAGCAAGACGTGTTTAGTAAGGTTCGACGAGGGGCCAGCCGGGTGAGGATTCGCCAAAGTCTCTTCAACTTCCATTGATGCCATTCGTGATTGTTTCAGCTGACTTGATGCAAGGTATGCTTCTCATAGACCAGTAACTCCTACCAAAACAAAATCGGAGACAACTGGTGCCGTAGTCGGCCGACCTAGCCATTCTGGAGAAACGACTGTGATGGAGCATCGAGAAGCTCAGGCGTTGTAAGGTTAGTGATCAGAATGATAATAATAGCAATAGCTGAGAAACGATACCCCATTGTTCACCACACCTAGGTTGCAAATCTTTCGCCACTGCCGTTGCCGGCTGCCTGTCTCCTACTTGACAGAAACCAGACCGAGTATCAAGGAAGAAAACTGCAAGGGCCACCACTCTCATAACTTGTACAAGAAGGGAGAAGGGCAACTGTAACAATAGAGCCAAGCCTTCTCCCAACAAAGCCTCCCTATATGACGCACAAGTCATCACCGAAAGCCGATTGTCAAGAATCTGATTTAATTACAAAGCACATCGAAACAAAACACAGCAGTAGACGTGCAATGGCCTCCCTTGCTTCTCAGCCGTCAGCGTCACCGTGTACGGGGTGGGGTGTGTTTGGCCAACCAACAGCGACTGCTGATGCTGACCAAGCGCCTAAATCGCCGTTTGTCCACCACACCACAGTTGACAAAGAGAGTCGACCACACATGGTTTCACAAGGGTACGCACGGCACATCGCAAGGTGGGGAAAAACACATTTTCAGGAGAATATTAATCTTTGTTCAGTCTGCTAATATCAGTCCATATTCAGGGCACTGAATTTTTCCCAGGAAGAACGCCGTACAAGGAATGCATATCGTCCAACATAAAGTATCACTATACAGCCCATTCTTAAGTCTGAATATGCTTGCGTTCGGCTCCCCTTGTGACCATGAAACACCAGGAACCAATATTGTAGACCTGCATGCTTCCAAGCCACTGTGTTCTTTTTCAAAGCTCAATTAGACTCTCCTCCACTGCCGGCTGCTTCGGCGCGTTCTGTGGCGCAGACGGGAACGACTCCTGGGTATATACGTTGTTGTTGTTGTTGTTATACTGGCCTTGCCAATGTTGTTGAGAAGGTGCAGATTGCTGTGGAACCGAAGGTTGCCAGTAACTCTGCTGCTGTGGCGGGGCTTGTTGTTGCGCGGGCTGAGCAGCTGCTTGAACAGGTGTTGCCTGCTGAGACATGGACTGTCGGTATTGCATTGACTGTTGGAGATTTGGGTAGGGGGCCGAGTTGGAATCTGCAGCGGGCAGGACAGAGGGGGGGGCGCTGGGTTGTTGAGGGTTGAAGTAATAAGAAGCGTTAGGATCAGTAGAGGGAGTTCCAGCAGGCTGGCCAGGGTAGCTCTGATGACCTGGTTGTGGTGGCTCACTAGGAGCGTACGGCTGCTGCGGCGTATACTGTCGATCGGGGGCGGAACCGGCTCCGCCCCTCCAGTTATCTGTCTGTTGGGGGTCCTGGGGAGGGTAAGAACCTGTAGGTGGACCAGCCATGGAGGCGCGCTTGTCATAAGTCGCGTACTGAGTTTGAGGTGCGTGTTGCGGGTGTTGATGGTATTCTTGGGGTGGTGGTGCGTGGCCGTAGTCTACTTGTTGTGAGCCGGTATAGAAATTCTCGGCAGGCCCGGCGCTGTTTGGCGCGCTCGCATGGAGAGAAGGGTATGCGCCAGAGGGCCCGCGAGGAGTAGGAAGATTATAGCCCCCAACGGTGTGTTGGCTGTATGCCTTGGAGAGGCGTTCCTCCAGCATTCTGTCATAGTAGCGAACCACGGTCGAGAGCTTGGCATGAAGGTCAAGAAGTGTGTCTGGGCAAGTGTTAGCAGCGGCTTGTGAAAAGAGTTGATTGATACACACCATGTTTGCTCATGGTCTCGCCATAGGTGCGAGCAAGCTTCGGCCGCAGCGTGCCAATGCTGTCGTAAAGCTCTTGAATCTGGGGCTCACGCAGGATCGTGCCCGGGGGTTGCGTCTGTAGACGGTCGACGAGAGTTGCAAAAAGGTTGATGTTCTCGGCCTCGACCGGTGTGAGCTCGTAGTCGTTCTTGGGCAAGGAGAACTGTTGTGTGGAACTGGGACCAGCACTCGAGGTCTGTTCCTTCAACGCACTTGCGTGCCTCTGCTTCTGCTCTTCCATATCGGCCAGCGAGGCAGCAATCGCAGCCTTGAGGTCAGCGTCCTCTTCGTCTGCGCCATTTGATGCTGCGGGCTCAGAGTTGCCGTTGACCTTGGGCCCTGAAGGGCCGTTGGTGGTGGGGGCGACGTATCCTTGAGAGTAGCCCTTCACCTCCTCCAAGCTCATAGCCAGAGCCTTCTTCAGGTCCTCATCGAAGGCGTCGTCAACGCGAGCATTACGCGGCTGCATAGCAGACGTGCTCCGGGTCTTATAAGGATAGGTGGGAGATCGGTCTTGCGGCAGGGGCGCACCTCCCTTGGCAGACTTGTCCGTGAGCTTCGCGTAGCAACCATCATCGACACGGACAGGTTGCATAATGCCGAGGTGCGGGAGGGGACAAGTCTTGGCCGAACATTGCTGATCGAAACAGTTGCCACAGTTCCGGCAGTGATGTTTCCGATTTGTGAAGGTGAAGGGGGTTCGGCATCGCATGCAGACATCTGAATCAACCCACTCAGGGGGCTTTGAAACCGGTCAGTTGGGGGTGCCGCAGAATGACTGGAACGGACGATGACCTACCGCGCTGCTATCAATCATGCTGCTGGCGACGCTGATTCTGGGAGGAAACTGGTGGCCTTCTCTCTGCAACGTCTTATAAACCTCTCCGATGTATGCCAAGTCGTGACGCCCTTCGGTGGCGGCAGCCCAAGACTGGATCAGCTCGAGAATCTTTTGTTTTACTTCGTGGTTGACGGCGGCGGGTCCGACGGCTTGAAGGAGTGAGGTGAGGTTGTCCATGAACTCTCTTGAGGCGATTTCAGCAAGGAAGTGGGCGCCTCCATTCTTAACACATGTATCGGTGAGCTGGGTACGGGTTAGCTTGGTCAAGAAGGAGGATCAGACAGCAAGGATGGCTTACATTCAAAGCGCTCAGCTGGGTGTTTGGGTTCTTGTTCCCGATGCGCTTCTTCAGGGAGCGCATAGCCTCCTTGGGCTGGACCGTTTTTGACCTGATGACATCAGAGATCTCGAGATTCAGGGCGATATCTTCCCTATAAAAATGTTAAAGACGGCATCACGAGTGATGTATAGCAAGGGACCGTACAAACTGCTGCTGGTCGCTTTCTCGATTTGCTCATCCAAAGCCGTGTTGGCCGAGCTGGACCACCAGCCCATCATCTTGGCAGGCTGGGTGGGTTGGGTTGGCGGGGAGCTAAATCGAAGGGGGCGGGTCTGGACGGTATGGACGGTTGGGTTATCTAGCTGGGCGGGGGTAATCGATCGCAATCGCAAGGTCGGTCCGTCGTCGTCTTGTGTCGTCAGCGTAGGAGATGAGGCCCAAGAAAATTGCGCGTATGCAGAGAATGTGGATGAAGAGGCGACGGATGAAAAGGTTGGATGCGTGTTTGTCCAACGGGTTGGTTGCGCGGATGCAGCAGCCTCAGGGTAGGTGCGGCGTCGGCTGCGGGTACGTAAGAGGTGGTTCAGCCGGAGATGCAGCAGGCTTCGGCGGCGTGGGCTCGCTCAGGACGGACTAGGTAGGTACCTAGTAGGTGGTAGGCAAGACATGGACAGCTTCGGGCGCGAGAGACAGAGAGGGTTCGCTGGGTTACGTGGGCTGAGGACGAATGTGCAGGGGTTTGTATGGACGGTGGGCTGCCTTGTGTGACCAGTGTTTAGTGTAGCAGGCTCCTGTAGCCCGTCTCGTGGCTGCAAGCAGTACGTGCACATTGATGGTACCTAGGCACTTACCTAGTGACGGGTTCCCCAGAGATGACGAAGCTGGGAAGGATCTAAGTGGATCACGTGTGGCGTATGTGCCTGCCAGGTGCCAGCGAGGCTTGACCACTTGGGCTACCTAATGTACGGATAGTGTAAATCAACATGCTTGCATAGGTACGTACCTTTTGGGATGCCGCATGAATCTCTCGGAAATCGCAACATGACTTACTTTCCATACTTGATTACTCAAGCAAGCCAACATGGGTCTCTCTCCAAGGCTCAAACAATGTCCTGTATTTTGCTTTGGGCCAGCAACTTGAGTCGTGAGAGAACAATGCTCTCAAAAGTGTGCCATTTTACGATAGAGCCACAATGGCTGCGGCGTTACATGAGATCAAGGTTATGTATGGATCAGTCGGTGCAAGTATCTTTATTTTACCTGTACAAACAGTCCTGAACAGACAGTCGGTAGCTGCGGCCCAAGGAGCAATGCCTGCCCACCTGCTTCGGCGCCCAATTTCGTCCTCCGACTTCCTTGGTATTCTGTCGGAAGTGTCAGGGAGCTGTCTGGTCACTTGCCACCTTGCTACGGTCCCTTACAGTGAGCATATGTCCTAAGGTAGTAAGGTGACTGAGTACTATAGGTAGTAGGTAAGTAGGTAGGTAGGCACCTAACGTCCTGGCCCCCGAGTTAAGAGGTACCGGTCCTGCCGGATAAGATACCGACTCGTTCCCCCAAAACACCGCCACCCCAACGGTACCGTTTACTCTCCACAGTGTCCCTGTCATTGTTGAAACTGTTAGCGCCAGTCGATAAGGCCGTCCTTCCACCACGGGCCATCTGTCTTTCACAGGACCGCCACTGTGCTTTACTTTACCTACCTACCCAGTGTACTTGTACACACCTACGTAGGTACGGCACTCGTAGCATCCACCTCTCGTTCGTCGTCAAAGAAGGCCATTCTTCCGGTTTGCCCATTCTACACGACGCCCTTTTTTCTACCCTCGACTCGGTTCAAAGGAAACATGTCCGTTTCAACCCGCCCAGCAGCACCGACATAACGAACCTGCTGCTCCATCTCGATACCCCCTACAAGAGTAGTCGGTCCCCTTGTCTGCCACTCATGACGAACCCGCCGCCGACTGTCGCGCCCGCCTCCCGTCCTACATACAGCGACGATTCCGAATACTCCATCTCCTCGACACCACCAACCACAGCCCTCTTTTCCCGTCCCCGAGATATCAAGCTCGCAGCGACATGATCCAGGCTCCAACCCAAATTTCGACACGTCCTTTCTCCTCCACATGAGCTCCACGGCCTCCTCGGCCACCAGAACCGTCCTTGGTGGCGGCGGCGGCGGTCCGGCCTTATCCAACGGCTCCGGACTGCACTCCTTCGCCATGGACAGAGATGGACCTTCTGCCGGCCGTGGCCCCAGGCCTCCGCTGCCACATATAGACGACCTCACCTCTACCGTTCCCAACATCGACATGAACCTCCCCTTGCGCAAGATCCTCGAGATCGGCGACAACGCCATGCGACAAGCCGAAACTTTCCGCGACTTCGGTCGACCCGACATGGCCTTCAAGGAGTACATCAAGGCTTCCTTGATCGCAGTCAAATACGTGCCAATGCACACCGAGTCCGTCTCCCTCAGGGGCGGCCGTGGCGACTTGAATCGCATATATACCGCTCTTATGAAGAAGATCGACTCCCAGCATGGGAATTTTGAAAAGATCAAGGCCGACATCATCGCCGATAATCGTAGAACCGGCGTCAGGCCCGCCTCGTCGAGGCCGTCTTCCATCACTAACGGAGAAGTCACCCGACCGCAGACGCCCCGAAGCCCGCCCGTAACGAGTCCAACCCGGGCCGAGGCCGGTCTGCAAGTGAATGGGTCACCGGCAGCCAAGGCAAAGCCGGCTGTCCAACCAAAGCCCGTGTCACTGCATGGGAACGCCTTAAGATCTGGCACTGGAGGTCCTGCTCTTCCCAAGAGCAAGGCCGCAGAGGACTTGGCAGCCCGCTTCGCCAACCTGCGAGGCCCTGTTGCGTTACCGGGTCAGGATCCACGCATACGAACGCACCCCATTGTGCCTCCCAGACCGGCAGGGCCAAGAGCGATGCCCGAGTCGCCCGAGAAACCGAAAGTGGGCGTAGTGACCAAGCTGCCGGACCTGCCCAAGATGCCAGATGCCATCTACAGCCCAGCTAGAGGTACCGTGTCCAATGAAGCGGCTTCACTACCATCAAGTACGCCACGAGGTTTGTTCAGCAGGACCGGCTCTTCCGCTTCCATCAACACCGTTCTTGCCAACAACAGTAACAACAAGTCTTCCGAATACTTCATTTCTTCTCACTCGGCCTCCAATGCTGCGCCTGTCGCTTCCAGGGCCTCCAGCGTTACGATACCCGAAGGCGACTCTATTACGGCTGAAGACCTAATGAATTACATAAAAAGGGGCTCGGCGGCCCTGCAAGTCTTAATCATTGACGTCCGGACCCGGGATGATTTTGACGAAGGCCACATCCTATCACAGGCCGTCATCTGCATTGAGCCCAGCATTCTTCTGCGTGAGAACATTTCATCGGAGCAAATAGCCGAGAGCATGGTTCTCTCACCCCCCCAGGAGTGCCACCACTTCGAAATGAGGGACGCCTTCGACCTCGTGGTTTTCCACGACCAGGACTCAGAATCCATCCCCCGGTACATTTCACCTGACATGGACGCCGCCGCGTTGCTATCTTTGCAGCGCGCCCTGACATACTTCAACTACGGAAAAGAGCTGAAGAACCCCCCCAAGCTGCTTCAGGGTGGGTTGGATGCTTGGACTGATTTGATGGGTAGAGGCGCCCTCGCGACCTCGCAGACTGCAGGCACCGTGCGAGCGCCTATCGCTCGTTCGCCTCTGAAGCCAACCATCTCAATCTCTAAGCCGAATAGGAAATATAAGGTCACTCCGCTGAAGCCGGAAGAAGTCAAGATCTGGGAGGAGACACTGCAGAATGCCGAGCTCGAGACTGCGCGGTCTCCTGGCTTTATGCACGTGCGCAGTACGGAGGAGTTCCTGCGCAGGTTCCCTGCGGTATCAACCGAACAAGAATCCATGCAATCACCTATCAGCTCGGAGCAGCCGACTTATGGCCACCCTCAAAACCAGGTCGACCTCTACTCGGACCTGCCGTCACCACCAACTCGGCCCGCCCCGGCTGTTCCGCGTCCCAGTTACAGCGGCCTGTCACAGACGCAGGATGACCATGAGGGGCCTGGTGCTATTGCCTTCTCTGCACAGTCGCGGAACGCGAAGCAAGGCCCCCTGGCCCGGCCAGACTCTCCTTCGGTTACGAATACCGGCAAGGACAGTCTGCGGATCACAGGTCTAAACAACCCGGGCGTATGGTGCTATGCAAACAGCTCTATACAAGCTCTCCGAATGTCACCCGGGTTTGGGAAGGACTTAGCCACATTTGAGTGGCAAAACATGTACAAGGTACCAAAGAAGGCCGACGAGAAGACCGACCATCCTCAGTTGATGTCCCGAATCTTGTCCAACTTGTTCCATTGGTTGGACTCTGGCAAGTTTGACGTCATGAAGGCGCAGACACTCATGGTCAGTCTTTCTGTCTCCTGCAATTTCCATACAGTTGCTAACCATTCCCAGGACTACTCTCGATCAGTGTGTGAGAAGAGTCGTCACAAGGACAGGGGCGATGAGTTCGGTGGCGGTCGCCAACAGGATGCTCATGAGTTTATCTCATGGCTCATGGCGTATCTTCATGACGAGACAAACGTACGGCGCGACCGCAGTAGCCCCGAAACACCTGCACCGTCAATGGGTGGCAAGTCGATGCTCCAGGGCGCTTACGAATGGTGGGCACAGTATCAAAAGAAGAATGCATCCATTGTCGATAGATACTGGCGCGGCATAGAACTTTCGACTGTCGTGTGTGCGCAGTGTAAGAACCGCACATACACCTGGGACACCTTTGACTTCCTGTCGATACCTGTCAACCGGGAGACGCGTACACTCGAGGACTGCCTCAGAGCCCACCTTGAGCCTGAAAACATCTCCGACTACCAATGCGACAGTTGCAACACGAAGGGGCTTGGCAGGAAACAGGCTAGGCTGGCGCGAATGCCAGAACTCTTTTGTCTATGCCTGAAGCGGTTCACAGTCGATAATCACGGAGCGGTGAAAAAGGATCTGAGTAAGGTCACCTGGGACTTCAACAGCTTCAACGTCGACCAGTTTTTTATCCCAGCGGAAGAGCGGACCGCAGGACCTGCACCGGACGACAAGTTTGAACTTCCGTTCGACTATGAGTGCTACGCAGTCATTATCCACTCAGGGCCAAACATCAATTCTGGTCACTACTACACTTATGCCAGGGACACACACAACCCTGATCCCACCGCCTGGTACAAGATCAACGACTCCCAGGTGACCAGTATCAGGATCGACGGGACCGGGCGGTCCACTGATTACAGTGAAAAGGTCTTCAAAAGTAACGGCGAGGTCCCGTACATGGTTTTCTTCCGCCGAAAGGGTAGCCGGTCGGCGAGGTGATGTGCTGCTTGTGGCGGAAGTGGTTGTGCACTGCAAAAGGTGGTTAGAGGGTATATGTACATGGCAGGCGCTGACATTCTGGGCTGTCGAAAGATGGTTCTCAACTTCATATATAGAGTGTGATGATGTGGCGGGGGCTGGATTTCACAAAGCATGGAACGTCATGGAACGTATGAATCTTTTGCGGGTTGTGTTTTCGAGCGCTTCCAAGCATGGCGTCTGGAGGGTCTCTGAGCCCCGTTATGCGTTGGGGTTACTGTTTCTTTGGTCTAGCTGGCTCCTTGATCTCTTGTTTTGCGGAATGGATTCGCTATGAGGCCATGACAAGCATAGTACTATCCAATAAATGGTTGTGTTCTGCACATTGCCTGGGTATGTGGCCATGGTATCTTTTCTGGGGTTGTGACTGTCGGCCCGAAGCGAGACGTCGACTTCGAATTCGTGATGGGGGCAACAGCATCTCGGGTCTGCAATCAGGTGTTAGCGTGTGTTTGAGAGCGTGTTCTGCAACTGGTCAGACGAATGTTGTGGGCTGCTTTGATTGTCTCTCGCGCGGCCTTTCGTCTCTCTTCCTAGTCTCCCCGTCCGTGTAAGTCATACATCTACCTACCTACTCAAAGGGAGGCAGGCACCACCCACGCACCTCTAACGATCCACAGGATATTAAACATTCTCTCCAGCACGCATCACACGGGGGAAATTTGAGCGCAGAGATAGAAGGCGCAGCCGCTGTGGTTCAGCCAGGCTCACTTGCCTCCCCGACATCAGCTCCGGCAGTTGTAGTTCGGTTTCGGAGGGGCGGAGCGCACCAGGCTGGCTGTACATGGGTAGGACAATTCCGGGATGTTTCGCCGGGCGTTGGCGAGGCCTCGACGGTATCGCGTATTGTGGGACTACACACCCGGCAAATTCTATTGATCACGAGGATAAATGTTTTCTGAAACGAAAGTCCTAATTAAAAGTGTTCGTACAGCAAGATGTCGGGTAAATCCGAGGTGTCATCATATACTATAGCATCTGTTCACGCAGTCTTCCACAAACCAGAAGCTCACTTGCCAGGATTTCCGGTTCTCTCTCCTTTCTTTGTTTCGATAAAGTACAGATTGAGAAACTCTCACTTAATATTGTACTCGTCAAACTTGCCACAGTTCTTCAATAACGAACCCCATTTTTGAAGCCACAAAAGGGATATCATTCACGTTGCGACTTTAAGCCCACGATACACGTAGTTCCAGTAGCCTTTAATAGGTTGACTGGAGTGATGACGAAAAATGTGTTGAGGTTGGTATCGTCCCTCACTTCCTTCGAGTAAGAAGAGCTCGGCGCGGTTGGTGAGACGTTATATGACTCCTGACTCTTGCCTGGAAAGAGAAGGTTCTCCGTGCCCCCCTCGACCGTCCTTCCTTCTGGATATAGAGTCTGGCAACCCCCCCCCCCCCCCCCCCCGGTCCTGGTCGCCAGCCCGTCGGCGGCACAGTCGTGACGGGTAAGCATTCTTAAGCTCAATTCGGAAGGAGAAGAAGGGGTGGGGGGCTAGCAGAATACATTTGAATACCTACCTACATTTGCCCATTCAGGATGAGCAAAAAAAATAAACACGACCCCTGCATCCTTTCGAATGTTTGCTTACCTTGAACACCTTTGCCTGCCTGCCTGCCTGCTTGCCTACCTACCTACTTACCAAACTTCTTTTGTCACCCTCCGAGAACTTGGCGAGGCCATTTGGTCCCATTTGCATGCTGTGCCTCAAACCGCCCATTCATGTAACCAATTGCTGCTATCTAACACACATTCGTATCCGTATTTGGCGGTGTCCTCCTGCATTGTGATGCATTTAATTAGGCTGCAGTCATCATCGGCACCTTGCTCGCAGCATCTGCTACTCCTACTCTCTTATCATCATGCTTCCATCTCTTTCCCCATCTTTTCTTCTCTTCTATTTTGCTTGTAACGCACGTCCACGAAAAGGAGCGACTTCCACCGAACCCTCATTACAGGGAGTCAGTTAGTTGGGCGTCGTCCCCCCAGCAGTGGCAAGAGAATTGGCAGCTCCTGCAACGTGAAAGGCCCAACTTGTCTCGTGTATCACGAAGTCGAACATTGCAATGGGGAAGCTGTCTGTTGCCGTCTTGTCGGCCCTTGCGTTTGCTCACAATGCCGGCGCCCTCGACCCCATCATCATGAAGGTAAACCGTCAACACCAGCCAGCCCCCGATGACGTTTTGGCCCTACCGCACTTGATGGAATCTCTAACAATTATCTAGGGTACGAAATTCTTCTATACAAATGGAACCCAGTTCTTCATGAAAGGTATTGCCTACCAGCAAGACACCGCCGCCGCCGGTGGGGAGTCGGTCACGGGCGAGTATAAAGACCCCTTGGCCGACGAGGTGGCTTGCAAGCGCGATGTTCCAATTCTGGTCAACGCCGGGACCAATACCATCCGTACCTATGCCATCGATCCCAAGAACGACCATAGCGCCTGTATGAAGCTGCTCAGCGACGCCGGTATCTATGTTGTGTCCGATTTGGGTGAGCCCAAATTATCTATCAACCGAGAAAACCCGCAATGGAACACCGAACTATACGATCGCTATACCTCTGTAATCGACGCTCTTGCACAGTATGATAACACTATCGGCTTCTTTGCTGGTAACGAGGTCTCGAACGCCAAGCACAATACAGAAGCCTCTGCCTTTGTGAAGGCTGCTGTCCGCGACGCCAAGAAGCATATCAAGGAAAAGGGGTACCGTTGGATGGGTGTCGGTTACGCTGCCAACGATGACGCAGACATCCGCGTTAATTCTGCCCATTATTTTAACTGTGGCGACCAGGCTGCCGCTATAGATTTCTGGGGCTATAATATTTACTCTTGGTGTGGCGAGAATACTCTGAGAGGCGCTGGCTTCGACAAACAGATTGATTTTTTTCAGAATTATTCTGTTCCGGTTTTCTTTGCCGAGTATGGCTGCAACAAGCCTAGCGGAGGTGACGGCCGCATCTTCCAGGAAACCACTGCTCTGTACGAAAAGGAGATGACTGACGTCTTCTCTGGTGGCATCGTATATATGTTCCATCAGGAGGCCAACGACTTTGGTATGTCTCCTGTTGTGTCTTGGTGCCCCCGAAGCCTGTGCTGATGCATCCCCAGGTCTCGTTGAGATCGAGAACGGCCAGGCGAAGACGATGAAGAACTACGACCAGCTTGCCTCTCGGGTTCTGGCTGCCAATCCCACTACCATACAGATGGATTCCTATGAACCAAGCAATTCCCCCGCCGAGTGCCCCAGCACCGCCGCTAACTGGGAGGTTGACGGGAACACTCTGCCTCCTACTCCTGATAAGTCTCTCTGCGAGTGCATGACCAAGAGTCTCTCATGTGTTCCCAAGCAAAATCTCAAGGCCGAGGCTATTGGCGACATATTCAGCTTCGTCTGCGGCGCTGCGCCAGACTCTTGCAAAGGAATCGCCACAGATCCCCCCGCTGGCGTCTACGGGGCCTTTTCCATGTGCTCTGATGAGCAGAAGCTCGCCTACGTGATGAACGACTACTACAAGTCTCAGAAGTCCGCCCGCTCTGCCTGCGACCACGGCGGTCAGGGCGAAATAGTCAGCCCTTCCGCCGATGACACCTGCAAGAAGGCCCTCGCCTCTGCCACCGACACCAGCTCGGCCTCTTCCACCGCTAAACCCAGCTCGAGCTCTTCTGGCAACGCTGCTGCTGGCAGCCTCTACCAGCCCGTTTTCAACTTCGGAGGGTTAGCCGTTGGCGCATACTTGATTGCCAGCGCCTGCGTTGGTGCTGCCATTATGGCCTTGTAAATGCAGTCTGTAATGGGCCGAGCAAGGGGGTGCAGGTCGCGTGTGTTACACCTCATATGAGGAGCTCAGGTTTCCTATACAGGGAACACGCGGCGCAGACCAAGTCCGCAGCTCAATGTTTACCTCTTTTGGCATCGAGCGCGTTTGTATCTATTTTATATCTGTAGTCTTTTATCTACCCCTAATAATTGTTGTTTTCTTGTACTGTTGAGAGGCTCCTCCTTCAGTGCTTGAGTGAGATCGGATGGCGCATTCCAAAGCCAGAGCCTGGCGACATGGCATCCAATCTCTCCATCAGGCGTTTCATCAATAAGATAGCAGATGAGTATGCTCAACTGGTAGTTTCCGCAGCTAGTGAGGGAAATTATGCTCGTGTTAGCTGCATCGATAGGGCGCAGCTCTGGGGCGATTAAGGGTGACGGAGGAGAAGAAATGGAAAGGGAGAGAGACCATCCACGGACGGGCGCACCAAGACGAATAAACAAATTAGGTTTGTGCCCGAGAACAGGTCGGTGCTTTTACACGCGCCAATCATCTGGCTCGCAAACGAGCCGACATGGGCCAGGGCATGTTGCTTGCTCCGTCTTCCGCCAGGGGTGGGCTAAGCTTGCTCCAACGACGTCCAACACCATCACGAAGGACGTTTCCCAAAGAGATTGTTTCGGTCGAGTGAGTCGAAGCCGCAGCAGGCATCGTGCCACGAAGGCTCTCACATGCGACCAGGGGCTTCGAAATGACCCACGCGAAGTCGGAACAAGGTCCTCGGACTCGACCCGTGGGCTCATCGGGTGAGGATGGGAAAGCTCGTTGAGTTCAAACCACCGAGCAGTGGGTGTCTCCCCCCAATCTGTCGCTGTCTCTTGTTTTTCCCTCTTTTCCTCTTCTTTTCGCAGCATTCAGATGCGGCAAGCGACGACATGGGTCGCGTCGACAACACGCCATGATCCCGCATGTTGGGCCTGTTGGATCCACGGCGCTTTCTGCAGGTACAGCCGAGTGACTATCTAGGGGGGAGGGTCATGGGGCAAGCCGACAACCACACCCTATTATCTCCGTAAGGACCGGGGCCGGTTGACGGCCCTTCTATCCAGCCCAGCGTGCAACGGCGACCGAGATGGCCAGAGGGATCTTGCCGTCAAGACAGCGCGCCCCGTGAGCCAACGTGGGTGTGTGCATCCATGAAACTCATGGAGACTGCCGAAAATCGTCTCAGTCGCTGGCCGGGTTGTGAAGCGCCCATATGCCTCTGGAGGGGTTTGACGTCGCTTCGTCTCTGTTTGGCTGATTCGGGCAGTTATTGTCACACTGGCTCATGCCTTTCCAGATGACTCTATACTTCTCAAGGCTTGCCTGTCATAAAACAAGTCATGGCTTATCTCATCTTGGTGGATTGCAGAACTTGTTGGTGAAGGTTACTTATCTCCATCAGCATGTGGGGGCTAGTACCTGACTAGCCACCGCAGACAGGCCGGGCACAAGCAAGCATCGAGGGGCATAGGACATGTGTCTTCGCTTTCGATGGCTCGTCCAGACATTTACCTCGCACTGTTCCTCAGACTTTTACTTCTTTCTCTTCTAAACATTGATTTTCTCTTTCTGGCTATCCCATATGAAACCAAGGTGCTCGCGACAATACCACATTCTTCAACCTCGGCACCCCGTGTTCAAGCATGATTACAGAACAATGAAAGCTCTTCCCTGCACGGATCCGCTTTCCGCTTTTGCGCTCCACAGGAAATATGGCTGTGGTGATTTGCAAGTGGTGTAGCCTTCTCTTCGGACCGCCAGCCCTCGGTCTTTCAAGCAAGGCAACCAACCAGAAGACGAGAAATGTCTCGGCTATGATATCAATCTGGTTTGGAATACCGGACACATATGGCTCAAACATATACTTGGTAAAGTGTTTTGAACAATGTCTGGCAGCAGCAGTAGTAGCAGTGTTGTCAGCGTCAAGACTTCTCATGTCAAAGTCAGCTAGACAAGAAGAATGGAAACGAGAAACAGCGTAATGTGATAATAAAAATTGAATACCTCAGCTCCTCTATGGTCAAACTACCAAGTGATTGGCTTCTAGGTGACTACTCTACGATAGTCACACGCGGGTCTCACATTTGTACAAAGAATGTCTGATCCGTATGGGTCAGCGTACCCGACTTTTCGGGGAGTCAATCATCTAAAAACGGACTTGTAAGACTAGTTGTCGCACGTTCATTCCAAACAGAACGGCCGGACAATGCAAACCTGGCCAGTGACGCTGCAACAAAGGCAACGCGATAATAGTTATGGGTGGGGTTGTTACGTTGGCACAATGAGCGTGTCAGCTCTTTGAACATAAGGCATCGCGGTTCTCATATTCTCAGACCTGCTGACCACCTTGCATACAGAATGCATTGCATTTTTTCTTCAAGGGCTTCAAGAGACCCGAACAAGACATGGGTGTTGCGGTCGTGTACGATTATACAGCTAATATGGCTATTACGGATCTCAAGACAGCTGGCCGACATTTTCTAGGGAAGCATATATTGAACTACCTAGATGGCCCTACTGGTTTCTGAGAAAGGTCAGTGAACATGGGACTAGGCAGAAAAGCAGGCCGACACCTTGATCGGAACATGGTCGAACGGAGTATATGCAACGGTTTTCCGTGTTTGTATCATGTATAGAATAAGGTATGACAATATCGTTTTCCCCCGAGAGTTCCCAATTGATCTGATAACACGCAACTAGTAACGTCATAGTTACAGATTTTTAACGGTCGACGAGTTGTTACTGTGGCCCCAAGACGCATCAATAAGGCAGGTGGTGTTCGGACACGGGCTGAATGTCAACGAGCGACTCTGGAAGGCAACATTAAAACAAGTAAATGGGACGGATAGTAGTAAACAAAATCACAGCGTTACTATAACAAAATATGGTAAGTTTTGTGTACAAGACGCTGTGCAGCTCGTTTGACGGCGGTATCACGGCTAGCCATAAATGTCAGGTCCGCCGTCCCCTACGTGCCCGTCGTCCTCCGGAAACGCCGGAGGTGGACCAAAATCCGCCATCGCTTTTCCAAGGCAACGGAGTGTCACTCTATAGGCAGAAGACATGTCAACGGGATCCATCAGAACGCGCGCAGTTTCCCTGGGAAATATATACCAGACACATCGTGAAGGACACGCAAGGAAAGCCAGGCCAGATGGAATGGCTTCCACCCATGCTATAATGTCCCTTTCTCGTCAAGTCCCTATGCCAAATACTGCTCACGCTACTATGCTTTCCCTCTCCGGATGCTCCTTAAGGATTGTATTTAGATTCCCGGCTACTCCGGTCTCGCGTCGACACCAACGCCATACTGCAATGTCCTTTCCCGAAGCGCTTACTATCAGGAAAGCGGACCGGCTTACTCAACACACTGAGTGTTCTAATTCCATATCCAAGAGGATGAGTACTTCGAGTCTGTAGTCAAGGCGACCATTGGGGGGGATACTTGACCTGACCCGACCATTGCTAACTAACTGACCTAACTAGTGGGGTACTGTATGATTAGTGGGGCGCCCCTTCCCTAATTAGGGTTTAAGTGGGTCTGTACTCTCGCTTAAAAACTTACGTAGTGGTCGGGCGCTAGAAATAGTAGTTAGGTGCTGGAAATAGTGGTTAGGCGCTAGAAATAGTAGTTAAGTGCTATAATATAGTAGTTAAGTGCTGTAATATAGTGGTTAGGTGCTGGAAATAGTGGTTAGGCGCTAGAAATAGTAGTTAGGTGCTGGAAATAGTGGTCGGGTGCTAGAAATAGTGGTTGAGCGCTAGAAATAGTGGTTGAGCGCTAGAAATAGTGGTCGGGTGCTGGAAATAGTGGTCGGGCGCTATTGTTTTACCCCTGTTACACTAAGAAAATTAAGCGAGGGCCTAACCCCACTACAAACCTGGTCGGGTCAGTTAGTAAGCAATGGTCGGGTCAGGTCAGGTATCCCCCCTAATGGTCGCCTTACATGTAGTCTCGAGTACTTCACAGCCGAGGGATTCCCGGGCAGTGCTAGGTATAAGGATGAGCCACACAAGAAGGACCGTGGTCACTAGGTCGGTTGCTGAGATGAGCCTCGAACTAAGTCAGGGTCAGCGTAGTGCTCGACCCGGGAACGGCGCCGTTAGCCTCGACAGGTTTCACGCGACACGAACAAGACGCCAATGAGAAATGCGCCTCGAACAAGCCCAAATACCAAAACGAAAAAGAAAAATACACTCAGTATAAGTAGATGCCCAAGGACCTTGGCGTTGTCGGCCCGAACATACACACACACAGAACGCGGCCGGTAATAGAGAAACCAGGAAAATCCGGGTCCTCTGCATAGGCACAACATACGCCTTCTCGAGTGATTCCGTGACGAGTCCTCACATTGGTCCGGCGTTCTGGGTCCATCGGGATCTCTGCTACCTGCAGTAAGAGAGCGCCGATAGGCGACCGACCGGCCATGCAGCATACCTACCATCGGGAGAGGGGGCAACTGGAAGATGGCTGTCGGCAACCAATCGGTCTTTTACTGGGTGTGGTTTCTCGAATGTCACTCACTTGCTCTTTGACAGAGCTCTCCCTCTTTCGTCTCCATGCCGCCACCGTCTTTCACCAACCATAGTTCTCTCTCCTACGCAAATGTCCACGGTAAAAACCAGTCCACACGTGGACTTTGGGGCGTCCCGTGTGTGGCCGGGCGTCGATCAAAATGAAGCTGGAGTTGTCCTTGGACAGCCAGCCACCAGCGCCTACCTTTTCTCGCCTTCTCTCCCGTCCTGCCGCGGTGAGAATGGCGCCGCCGGGGGGAAATATCGACTGGCGTCCGTAGCGCTGCACAGATTGGGCACGTCGCAGTCAGGGGGGCGCAGACAATTTGATTTTGTGCAAATCCCTTCCATTCCCGAATTCCTTCCTTAAGCGGTCTACATGCAAGATATATGAAAAAAACAAAAAAGACCTAAGACGCTTCTGTCTCATTACACCCCATTCTAACCCAAAAGGGGAAGGGAACTAATACAACATGAGATTCTCCTTGCGCATAGGCGCGATAGAAGAAATAGACAAACGCCCCGACGTATCTCCAACCGGAACCCCCCTCCCGAACATTGTTTGACTTGAACGACCACGGGCGGCATTATACACTAGAGGAACCATCTCGTAGCCTATTGAGGAGATGGTAAATGATTTTTTTGTGATGCGATGAAGGAGATCGTAGATGTCTCTAAACTGGATAATTCAGTCTTGTCTGAGCGCATTGCTTCATGGATGCGGCTGGTTGTTGTCATATTGTTCCGGCTGCAGCGGCTGTGTCTCCGTTGGAGATGGGAGCGGTGATGGAATCGGAGCGTCGTCGCCCTCTATGAACGCCGCCGCGGTGGCCGCCGCCTCGCGGAGGTCGCTGCGTGCCGAGAACCGCCTAATTGACCTCGTCGACGCATCGGAGTACCGCCTCATCATGTTTCTTTCGCTGTGAGAGGCCTTGCGCTCCGGCGTCGATGGTGCCGTCGCAGGCGCAGGAAGCGTGTTGGGGGGAGAAGGGGCCTCCGTGGCGGTAACGTAATCTTTGGGAGAAGGTTCCTGGCTCGCCGATGAAGGCTCGCCGCGGAGAGTCATCGCGTTGGACCACCGTTCCGTGTTAGGGCGCGAGGGCTTGAGCAGGAAGGACCGCCTCTCAGCAGGCTCCTTTATGGGAAACGGGCTGTCGAGGAGCATGTTCTTCTGGGCGACGTGCTCATCTTCGTAGCGGGACGATGAAGTCGACGCTGAGTGCTCCAGGGGAGTGCTTTCGTCGATATCCGCGACCATGGGGGTGGCGAAGCTCGAGATGCGCTTGTCATAACCTTCACGGTGTATGGGCTCCTTTATCGTCATGGCGGAAGACCATCTCTCGCTGCCGCGCTTCTTCGTGTCTTTGCCGCCGCTCTTTTCGTTCATGTTGTCATCAATGCCGGCGTCCCTGAGCGTCATGGCGGAGGACCAGCGTTCGCTGTTATGACGGAAGCTGGGTGGGATCATGGGAACCGGCTCGATCGTGTCGTCTTCCGTGGTTTTCTTGCCGCCCGTCTTCTCGCTGGACGAAGACCCCTCGATGGAGGCGTCCATGCTAGCTTTTTTCTTGAAGATGTCCTCCTTGCTGACGGCCTTCTCGCTGGCGGATTCGCCCTCGAGTCTGAGAGTGAGATACGTGACGCCAGACGGGTAGTAGCCTTCCTCGATAGCACGGGTGAGGTCGTACCGGGCTTGGTCACTGATCGATCGGGTAAGACGCAGCTTCTTTATGTTATCGGCATCGACAGTCTCTTCCCAGGTCTTCTGGAACATGAGCGCGAGCTCGTTGACGAGCAGCAGAAAATAGAACCCAGCGATGATGGCCAAGTCCTGCACCTGGAAGGTCGTAGGATATTCGGAACCCATCCGCCGAAATTCTGGACTGCGCATGCTGGACCGCTGGATCGTGAGGATTTTGATGATGGTGATAGCGACACTCATGATCCAGAAGATCACATTGGCCGGTTGCCAGTTGCGTATCCGGCCCTTGGCGCCGCGGGTGGCCTGCATGACTGCGCATACACCGCAACCAGCAAACGCAAAGGGGATCAGACCGATGGCGAAGCGGAGCTCTGCCAGCCGTGCCATCTCGAGAATCTCCATGAGGAAGACTACAAGGATCGAAAAGTAGTAGAACGACAGCTGGGCGTGCCTCTGCCATTCCTTCTTGACGGCATACCGCTTGATCTTGTCGACGATGAGGACTGGAATAACAAAATGGAACAAAGCAAAGGTGACGACAAGACGGATCCACGCCGGCAAGGGGACGAGGATTGTGTCGAAGAAACACGTCGACGGCAGAGGGCTGAACTTTGAATGGACCGTCTGGACGGGAGCATTAGCTGGAACATGACGATGCGCTGGTCGAGGCCAAGGGAACAGGGGGGAGACTCACCAGCCCTTCGGGGCGCATACCACACAGCCTCTGCATGATGGCTACTCACAGTGGGCGAGATAGAGAGGCAGCGGGTTCGGTTGGGTGCCTGTCAGGCAACTCTGGAACGACGGGAAACAGGACAAGAGTTCGTCTCGAAAGAGGGAGGAACAGCTGCGGCATAACTTTATCTAATATCATCAATGCCGTACCGACAAGACGTCGGAGGTGCGCATTCGTGTTCCTTCGAGGCTGGTTCCAGGGCTAGGTGGGCCCATGGGCCCTCTGGCACCTCTGTGCTGCGGCTCTTGGGCATATTATGCTGGCGTACGCTCGGGGCTTGCAGAGAGGGCGTTTCAATCTTGTGACACTGGTGACGACGTGTATATTTTGAGAACTGTGCGACGGCAGCGAGATCGAGCGGCACGACCGTTGATGGCGTATGATTGGTCGGTAAGGGAAAGACACACAGGGGAGGGGGGTCAGAGTCCGATGGGGGAAGTCCATTCTGGAATTGCAATGGCTGGCCTCTGGTTGGGTGCTCCTACACGGCAGCCCGGCCCAGATTGCATGTTTACAAGGTGCGACAGTCCTTTCCTGCGAAAGGATGAGGCTAAACCCACGGTCCCTTGGTACGAGGGAAGCAAGGAGTGCCGAGCGGTGCTGTTTTAGGCCCAAGAGTGTAAGCCGTTAGAGCAACGTAGGTCCCGCTAGGCTCTAGCACCACGACGGTAGCAGAGACTGGCTCTACGCCTGGAAGAGGTGGTTCCCGACAGGTAGTCCATCCATACTGCAGATAGAAGAAAAGAGCGACCTTGCCTTGGGGTTTGTCTGACAAGCTGTCCGGTGACCGGTCGCCTGACTTGCCATGTCCGACCTCTCTCTCCCACCCCCCCACCCCCCCAAAAGGCACACTAACCTCTGGGCTGGGTAGGTTGGTATGCTTGTTGGGGAACCGGCTGGGACTCCGACTAACAGATGCTTCCCCTGCAGCGGCGGGATCCTGTTCGGAGCCGTCTGTACGCTCGGCCCGCAGGGAGAGGCACCGTAAGATTGGGATGAACGTAGCGTTGCTATAAATTTCTCTTTAACCGGCTACTAGCGCAGGATGAGTGAGCTCTCTCTCACCGTGGCGTGGCCCAGATGCCGCCCTGAGCTGACGGGCTTGACCACTTGGTTTCCACGGTTTCCTTGCTTATTGTGTGAACGCCACACCGTCTGTCATCGTCATTGTTGGCTGTTTTTTTTTTTTTTTCTGTCTGCTTCAGAGATGGGTGGGGAACAAGAGCTGAGATGTTTTGGTTCGGTCTAGCTCGCCGTCGGGTGGCTCACTGTGGTTCACTGTGGCTATAGCTCCTTCCAACTGTCCAAGGAACGTTCATGCAGGCCGTGAGCTGCGCATGGGGAGGCATCCGACTCGGCCGCAGGATTTGGAAGGACGAAGAGGCGTCGACGTGATACATGTTGGCAGTGTCAGGCAGCGTGGGAATAACCTCGGGTGCGGTGGGGCGCAGAAGTGTAAACCACTAGGTAAACGAGCTAGTTTACTTTGTGTGAAGGCAAGAGGAGTTCGGGCGACTGATGGTCGGTTGGAAAGGTGCGATGAACCAAAGCCTATTGTAGACTGATGAAATCCAATGAATGACATCGGGCGATTTTGGAGATTCAGATGCAGGATGGTAAAGCAAGTCAAGTAAAGACAGGGATGATCGAGGGAAAGGCAGTTGGAGCAGTGGGCCACTGGGCATACAAATGCACATAGAAAGTGGTGGCCCGTGGAGCTTCTTTTCGCTCCTTTTCCCTGCTCTGGCCTCGGCTGTCGGTGCAATCCCGCTGCATGTGTCAGTACTGAAGGTGGTTTTTTTTTAAATTGCACGTGAACAGATCGCCAGTTCGGAAGTTCTGCCGTGCAGGAAAGGGTAGATTAAACGAGATAGGCGAGGCCGATGGGAGCATCATCGAGACAAAACAGAGGCTGTATACCCATGCTGAGTGCTCATTGGTGTTGCTACGAAAGTGGGTTGCGGTGGTGGCACTGATTATGTCCGAGTCAAAGACCTGTATTAGAGGTAATCGTACGTAGGACGCGGTTTAAAAGGGGGACCCTTTCTGCATCGAGGTGTGAATTGGGCTTCTTCCTTTGAGAGAGGGAGAGGTTGAGCCGCCGACTGGAATTGGAGCGAATGGTTCCGAACCGCCGTCGTCGATCGCTCTGCTTATCTGTCCCCATGTCCCATGTCCTGGCGTCCCCTGCACGCCCGAGCGTGCCAAAGCCGGCATGGGGCTGATATTGCTGTCATATGCCCCCCCAGTCCTATCTAGGTAGGTAAGCAAATCGTGTCTACCTACGTAGTAGACATTGTGCGCTGAGGATGACAACATTGTTGAGCGTTGGGAATGAAACTGTTGGAAGGAATGGCGAGCAATGGTGTCAGCGTACAGATACGCAGGCTAAGAAACGATTTGCGAAGAAGCATCCCATGTCCCCAGGCTTGGTTGTTGAGAGAGTATTTGATTTGATCAATGGGCAACGGTGTCATGGTGACACAAACCAGCCAAGGAGATCAACCAGGTCGGTGATGGCAGGCAGAGAAAGAGGGAGAGAGAGAGATCTCGCATTTCGCTGAAACCGTGTGAGTAGATAACCCAAGCAGGGCACCCCAGTTTCCCTCTCCATTTTTTATCCGCACACTAGTGGTTGCTTGGCTTGTACGGAAGTGGGAATGCACTAGACTTATGGAGACTGGTGCTGAGAAGCTGTCGAGCCTCGTGAGGCCGAGGTAAGCTGTCATCTTGGTCACGGTAGTCAAGTGTAAAGCCTAGGCAAAGGCAGGCATTGGCCGTTGGCCATGCCATGGCAGTCGAGGTCTATACACACGTACACTGCATACGCACACGTGTTACGACATTCCCCAACATGCCTAGGTAGGGTACTAGTGTACCTTACCTACCTAGGTACTATCAAGACGGATGCGGGTCTCTAAATTGACGGCTGCTAGACTGACTGGCCGTAGCGGCCGCTTACGGGTAGGTAGACATCCAGCTATCCGGGTTGACGCGTTGTGTCGTTTGTGAGCCCAGCCAAGGAGCTGGGCCCAAGAGGTGATGTATGTCTACCAACCTTTACTCGCCTCAAGCAGAGGTATGTATGTAAGTTCTCTCTCACCAGAATACATGTACTCATGGTCATATCTTGCAAGTGATAGGATGAATATCATACCTACCTACCTAGGTTGGTCGAGGAGCACTGCAACACAAAGATACGTACCCCCTCTGCTAGCTCTAAGAGGCCCCTAAGTGGCCCCAGAAGATGCGGGCCCATCCAACACGTACCGGCCAGTGGCGGATCGACCAGCCCCTGCTAGCATGCCCGCCTTGCAGGCCTGCTACACTACAGCAGCATTCCAGCGCCCAGCTCACAACCGTGACGCAATTAAAGCCCCGTCACTCTTCTTTCTTTAACTTTCCGCTCCTGCCCGCACACATAGCTCCTCGACCCCCCTCAAAGAGACCAGAGCAACAACTCGAGGCTCTCCCTCATCAAGTCTCGAAACTCTGTCCACGTTGCAAAAGCTGCGGCCGTTAACTCTCGCCCGATTCCCGCCTTTCGACGATTCCGACGCTGTCACCTTGACACCCAGGGAAGCCTGTAGCTTTGCCCTCGATCCCCTCCCTGTCCGTTCCGCATCTCAGACCTCAAGGGGCTCACAGGCCGTAAACCTTCCCACCATTCCGTCCATTATCACCGCTCTTCTCGTCCTCTCCATTGCCCTTCTCATCGGCTTGTTCCTCGCAAGCTCTTCCACGAACTCCATCACCACCACCGCCGCCGCCGCCACAATGGACTGGACCAAGGGTATCATGCCCCTGCGCCCGGTGCACAAACCCCCTTTCACCGTCGAGTCGCCTGGCTACCAACGTGTCGAGGGCGAAACCCTCCCCCGCCGCCATTGGAAAGCCAAGGACGGCCTAAGAACCCGACCTCATCCCGACATTCACACCGTTTACGACATTGTGAAGCGGAGCGCCCAGGTTTATCCTAATGAACCTGCCGTGGGCTCCCGGAAGCTCGTGCGCCTTCACAAGGAGAAGAAGAAGGTGCCCAAGAACGTCGACGGAGAGATCGTAGAGGTCGAGAAGGAGTGGCAGTACTTCGAGCTGTCCAGATACTCCTATATGACTTATGCCGACTTCCTCACCTACGTCAACCAGATTGGCTCAGGCCTGCGCAAGCTGGGTCTGAGCAAAGGCAGCAGAGTCCATCTGTTTGCGACCACTACGTACGTCCGGGAGCACCACCCTCTCATATCCTTCCGCGTCCCGAGCACCCCGCGAGGGATTCCGTCTATGCCCGCCAAGAAGCTAACCCGATCTTTTGGGATCTAGTGCCAA
The DNA here is from genome assembly GCA_020631755.1 of Colletotrichum sublineola. Lineage (NCBI taxonomy): Eukaryota > Fungi > Ascomycota > Sordariomycetes > Glomerellales > Glomerellaceae > Colletotrichum > Colletotrichum sublineola. The sequence continues at coordinate 279,504 of JAHSQG010000001.1, forward strand.
CTGGATGGCCATGTCCCACGCCTGTGGTTCCCAGTCCATCTCAATTGTCACCGCCTACGATACCCTCGGCGCTAGCGGCGTCGAGCACTCGTTGCTCCAGTCCAATGCTGAGGCCATGTACATCGATCCCCAGCTCCTCAAGACGGCAGGCGGTGCTCTGAAGAAGGCTGAGAATGTCAAGTTTGTCGTGTATAACAATAACTCTATCTTTTCCGATGGCACTGAGGTCGACGCTTTTAAGAAGGCGAACCCCGACATTAAGCTCCTCAGTATCGAAGAGGTGCGTGCCTTGGGCGAGGAGAACCCCGTCGACACCGTCGAGCCCAAACCCGAAGAGCTGTTTTGTATCATGTACACCTCTGGCTCCACTGGCCCGCCGAAAGGTGTGCCCATGACCCACGAGGGTACTGTGGCAGCAAGTAAGCCATCTTTTCCTCGCTTTCATAGGCTACCAGAAGCTAATCGAATTGTACACAGTCAGTGGTCTGTTCACCTGCGTCGAGGAATGTGTCAGCCACAGGGACGACGTCCTGGCATACCTGCCCTTGGCTCACATCTTCGAGCTCGTCCTCGAGAATCTCGTCCTGTTTGCTGGTGGCACTCTGGGTTATGGCAACCCCAGAACGCTTTCCGACACATCGGTCAAGAATTGTGCTGGTGACATGCGCGAGTTCCGTCCGACCGCCCTGGTTGGCGTGCCGCAAGTCTGGGAGACAGTCAAGAAGGGTATCATGGCCAAGGTCAACAGCTCCGGTCCTCTCATCAAGGCCCTCTTCTGGGGTGCCTTCAACTACAAAACTTTCATGGTCAAGTATGGACTCCCAGGCGCAACTGTCCTTGATAACATCGTCTTCAAGAAGGTGCGCGATATGACGGGCGGCCGTCTCCGCTTCATTATGAATGGCGCCAGCGGTATCTCGAACGGGACCAAGCACTTCCTCTCTATGACCATTGCGCCCATGTTGACAGGCTACGGTCTGACTGAGACGGCTGCCAACGGTGCCCTTGGTGATCCTCTGGAGTACACGTCTACTGCTATCGGTTCTATTCCTGCTGCGGTCGACCTCAAGCTCGTCTCCATCCCGGACCTCAATTACTACACCGACTCGAACCCCCCTCAAGGTGAAATCTGGATCAAGGGCCTTCCCGTACTGAAAGAGTACTACAAGAACCCGGAGGAGACGGAGAAGGCCATCACCAAGGATGGCTGGTTTAAAACGGGCGACATTGGAGAATTCGATGCCGTCGGTCACGTGCGTGTCATTGACCGCGTCAAGAACCTCGTCAAGATGCAGGGCGGAGAGTACATTGCCCTCGAGAAGCTGGAAACTGTATACCGCGGCAGTCCCTTTGTTGCCAACATCATGGTCTACGGCGACGGCGAGCACTCTCGTGCCATTGCCGTCATTGCCCCTAACGAAAAGGTTCTCGCTGAAGAAGCGCGGAAGCTTGGTGTCGACGAGCATAGCATGCACACTGATAGGAGGATGGTTGAAGCCGTGCACAAGGATCTCGTATCACTCGGTAAGAAGGCCGGTCTGACAGGCCTCGAGATTGTCGGCGGCGTTGTTTTGACCGAGGAGGAGTGGACCCCTGACAGTGTAAGTTCCCCCACACCAGCGGTCCGCACGTACATGAGCCAAATTGACATGGTATACAGGGGCTTGTCACCGCCACCCAAAAGGTCAACAGGAGAGCCATCAGGGAAAAGTACAAGGCCCAGATGGAGAAGGCTTTCAGTGAGTGATCAGGTTGAAATCCGAAATGCTGCTGGAGAAGTGGTTTTCTCTACAGACCGAGACGACTGGTCTCTTTCCCTAAGCTTTCCTCGCCCTGTAGACCGCTGAATCGAGTATTGGCAAGAAAGCTGGATCAAAAAAAGAGGAGAGGGGATGGGAGGTACGGGAAATCTCCGCTCTGCTCATCGGGAATTTGCAGCCCATCGTTGTTTTGTAACACACTGGACGATCTATCATGATGTACACTATCGCCAATCCAACCTCGATTGCCAAAAACTCAAGTGTGCTTTATATTCCTTGTATTAATTGCTTTTTGGGCGCGTAAGTGAAGTGAGTGCTTATGATGTTTGGCGCACCCTGTTTTGCCAGCTCACTCTCTGGTTTGCGGTGAGCGATGAACTCCTCACAACTTCAGCGTTGGCGAGAAGAGCCTCTGTCCATGCGGCTTCTCCGGCCTTCTTGGAGTCTCTGCTTGATTTCACCAGCGTTCAGCAAAAAGTACATGGCACAACAAGTCATATGCAAGCCCGATCCAGTATTTTATTCCATTTTTCTTTTCTTTTTCGATTTGTATGTTTCATTTTTTATTTTTTTGTTCGCGCAAGAGTGTTAAGCTCCCGTCATTTCTGCGCCCCAGAAAAGAACGCAGTATATATAGATAAAATGCCGCTACTACCCTTGCCCATCATCTCCTATTATATTTACCACTGCAGCGGCTCGGCAGGTGGTTCATCCGACCAGTTGGCGGCGAGACCCCACAGGTGCTGTCGAAATCGTTGATAGGATTCCTCCTCCGCCGTCTGGGTGTACTGTCCGGACTCCTAGTCCCGGGGCGCACGGGAACTGAGTCCCTCTTTGACAGCCTCCAAGATTAAGTCCTTGGCCTTCTCAACGCCGTCAGCGGTGCCAATGATCTCAATGGCATCCTCCTTGTCATCGTTGTGGGGCACGTTGATCTTGCAGCCGCTCTGCTTACGGATCGAGTTGACCTTGCTGCCGCCCTGGCCGATGACATAGCGGTAGGTCTTGGGGTCGGGCAGGACCAGGTAGCCCGTGTGGGTGTTCTTGCGAGCCTGCTCGATGGCCGAAGCGATGGCGGCCTTGGCCTTCTCGATGTTCTCGGGAGAGCCGCGGAGGACCCAGGGGATGTCGCCATCCTCGCCAGCGGCGCTGTCCACGACCTTCCAGGAGTGAACATCCGCAGTAGCATCATCGTCATCGGTGATCAAAGGCAGAGCACCGCCGTTGCTGCGGCTCGCACTGGGTTTAGGGGGCAGGCTATGGCCAGCGTGGTCGACGGAGACCTGGTGGTCTTTGCGGAGCTGGCGGAAGAACTGGCCGTTGTTGGAGATGGAGTGGTGCAGGCTGCGGGGAACCTGGAGGGTCTCTCCCTCCTGCTCCTTAACGAGCGAAGCAATATGCTCCTTGGCCTTCTCGACGTTCTCGGGGCGACCAGTGATCTTGACGCCGGTCTTGCCGTCACCCTGGCGTGGAATGTCAATCGAGACAGTAAACTGAGACTCCAGCTGTCGCTTAGCATCTCCACCACGCCCGATCAGGGTCCTGTGCTTCTCGATAGGGACGTCAAGAATCTCAGTGACTTGGCTCTCTTTCTCTCTGACAATCTCTTCAATTCTTGCGCAGATCTTGTTGACAATGTCGGAACGACCCTCGACTTTGATCGTGTTGCCATCGGCCTCCTGCTTAGGGAACTGAATGGTCCGGGCAAGCTCGCGGCGGTCATCGGACCCACCAGCCTTGACAACCAGGTCGCGGAGATTGGCACCTATCGCATATTAGTTTGAGCTAAGCGGGATCGAAACGTCAATGACCATACCTCCAGCACCGATGAGAGACTTGTGATGCTTCTTATCCACCTCAAGGGTTCTCACAATGGTGTCGTTGAACACATCTCTCTTCTCCTCGAGGGCCTTCTTGGCAGCCGCCACCTGAGATTTGGTACCCTTGATCTGAATGTCGACGGTGTCGGCATCACGACCGCTAGGAATGTCAATCTTGGCGCCGGAAGATACTCGAAGTTCCTCCAAGGCGGCACCACCCTGTCCAATAATCGACGGAACCTGCTTCTGCTGCACAGAGACGGTGGCTGTAAAAGAATTGTCCTTGAAGTACTGGAGGAGAGACAAGAGCTCATCGCGAGCCTCATCCGCTCCCTTCTTGGGACCGCGGACGATGACTTCGTCAGGACCCTGCTGACGCTTGGGTTTGCCGGCATCGCTGGCACCGTCGGCGTCAGCATCCTCGTCCTTGGAGGCCTTACCAGATCGCGGGAAGAAGATCAGGACCTTGTACTTGCTCTGCAGGCGATTGGTGACGCTTCCTCCAGCACCGATGAGCTCGCGATGGAACTTGGGGTCAACCTTGAGGATGTGAGTGACCTCGTCGGCCAGGGTGCGGCCGAGGGAAGTAATGTGCGCCTTGGCAGCCTCGGCCTTGGCCTTGGGGCCCTTGAGCTCCACCTTTCCGTCCTGAACCTGAATCTCAACGTCAAAGCGGTCACGAAGCTCCTTAATGTTCGTACCGCCCTTACCAATGAGATGATTGGCGAACTTCTGGGGGAAGTCGAAAGACATGGTGAAACCACGCTCCTTCTCATCCTCCTTCTCTTGCTCAACGAACTCGATAACCTTTGCCTCGAGCTTCTCGACAGCGGAAGCGGGACCACGCAGAGTAACAACGGTACCGACCGAAGACACACGAATGGGGATCTGGTCGTCGGGCCTGTTGGCCTGCTCCTTCTTGATGAAGCGGCGAAGCCGCTCGTGGAACCTATCAACATCAGCAAAATGCACTTCTGCAATGGGCTAAGATAAAACTCACTTCTGGGGCACATCAATGGAAGCAGAGGCAATCTGTTCTTGCTTGTTGATGATGTCCAAAATCTGCTTGCGCACATCCTTAAGGCTCTCCTGGAAAGTACGGATCTCGTCCTGGGAAGGACGGCCAGTCTTGATCTCAGGCTTGGGCTCGGGAGCAGAAGGGCCCTCGAAAACCAATAGAACAGGGGCGTCAGGCTCGCCAGCGTCGGGGAGAATGACGTGGACGCCGTGGTTGTTCCTCATGCGAGGGCTGACATCCTTGTTCAGGTAGTTGTGGTAAAAAGGGTCGACGGGAATGGGGGCAATTCTGGCAGGAGGAATGGCATGGACAAGCTTCTCAATAGCCGATTGAGCCTGGAGAACACTCTTGCCGTCACGAGCATACAACTCGTAAGGGGAAGCACCGTTAGCGGAGAAGGGTGTGTTGATGTGAGTGCCGTGGGCTCTTTCAATCTCGTCGAACAGATCACGGTAGCGCAGGTAACGGGTGACGTTGCGGGCGTGAGTGTTGACACCGCCAGGGGCGTTCTTGTGGAACCGGCCAATGTCGAAAGTAGAGAACTGCATGTTCATAGCTCTGTCCATGGCAGTCTCAACACCTTTGCTCAGCTGAGCGGCAGGGCCAATGACAGTGACAGAGTCATCATCCTCGTCCGTGGGCAAGAGGATAGTGCAGCCAGTCTCGTTGAAGAAGTCGTCCAGAGATTCGCCGCGACGGCCGGCGATGAACTGGTGGCGACCCTTTTGCAGACTGAACTGGTCGGTGGCGAGCTGGTTCTGCAACTCCTGGACGCGACGCTCGATCTCGGCACGCGCGGCCTGGACAGCAGCGCGGTCGCCAGCTAGCTGAATATGGGCGTCGGCCGCGGGGACGAACACGGGACGCTCACCCTCATTGACAGCGAGGTTGCGGCCACGAGGAGCCCAGATTTGGTGGGGAGGAACCCGGACCTGAACACCATTGTTCTCGTACTGGTTGACGAAACTATTTCCAGGACCCGCAATAAAGGGGTAGAACTCAGCAGGGATGCCGCGCAGCTTGGTGTTAACGTTGGCCGAACGTTCATCAGCAATCTTCAGAATCTCATTGCGAGCCGAGGCAGCGGAGAGTGCGTTGCCCTCAACGAGAACATCGATGGTGGAGTCATCGTCCTCATCGATTGGCGCGCTACCATCCTCCACCTTGGGAAGCTGAACGCGTGCACCAGACTTCTCTTGGATAGCCTTTATTACCGAGCCGCCTTTTCCAATAATGTGAGCACGGGCAGACTGGGGGATCGGAACCTTGATGGTAGTCTGAAGCAAGAAAATGTCAGCGTGGCATCAAGCGTGGTGGCACTAATGTTCCCTTACCTTGGTGCCAATCTGCTGGACAAGATCCTTCAGTGCCTGCTGAGCAACATCCTGAGGGCCAGTCGCATCGAATTTCAGCCTTCCGTTGGTAGCGGTAGACAGAGTGATGTTGGCACGCGACTTGCGATTGATGTCCTTCATGATATCCGCAATGGGGCGCTTCAGCTGGCCGCGCGGGAGGATGAACTGGGGCTCCAGCACAACCGTCTCGACGTTGCGGCCAGGGATTGACATGGAAGGGGGGCCGTTCTTTGGGGTCGCAGCTCCCGAGGCGGGGGTTGAGGAGCGGGAAAGACCGTTGGCGGGGGTAGAAACGTTGCTCTTGGCTCCCCAGATGGGGGCGGCGTTGGTCTTGGACTTGGGGCCTCCGGCCCCGAGCTCAGGGAAAAGATCGTGGGACTGGGGGTCGAACTTCTTGCCGGGGGCAGAAGTTTCCTTCTGCTTGCCCGCAGCCTTGGTAGACATAGGGTCGGCCCAAGTTGCCGAGTCACCAGACTTCAAGGGAAGGTCCTCGTCGGGGACATCCTCGACAGTGGGGCGGTGGTCGGCATGAGTCTGAAGGAGCTTCTGGGCAGCCGAGGGCTCCGCGCCGTTAGAGACAGTAGAATCGGCAGAGGCCATTGTATAGCGTGATGACTAGCGTAGTCGTCTATCGAGAGCGATAGAATCGTGAGAGTAATCGGAGAGCGTTTCGGTATATCTGAAAGGGGTAGGTAGCACTGGTTAGTTATGTTTGTTGGCTAAACGAAGGGCATGATGCGGATGCGAGCATGACACAAAAGCACGAGAAGGAACTCACAACTGACGATATATACGGCAATTGGGGACAAGACCAGTAGAATCAGACTTCCGATGAAAGAAGGCTGAAGCGTGAAAAACCGTTGAGCAGCAGATTAACCGATGGAGAGGATGGACTTGGAGTGCTGGCTTAGAACATTGTGACCCGGAGCGGCAACAATGATCGAATCCAGGTGAGGTTGAATCGGGAGAGATGAATTGGCAGCGTAGACGAGCCAGCCAATTGATGGTCCGAAGGGGATGGGGAGATGGGAGAAGGGGGATGGGATGTGATGGTTTGTAGTAGAATAAGTGTGAGGTGGAAGTTTCTCGACCCCCGACGATGGTCGAGCTGTTCAATTGGAATGGGATTTCTGAAGGGCAGGGATACCACAGCACTATGAGCCTTCTCCACTTTCAATGACCCCACACTTAGCCTCAGCCACAACCTAAATTGTTAAGGCCCGGGCGAGCCGTTGCACCCGGAAAGACCAGACTCCATACCGGCATCCGTGATTGGACAAGCTCCGGAGAAGGGTTCCGGCGTCGCGGGCTTGTCGAACTGTCTTAGCTCGGTGTGTAGCCTTAAGAATTAGCCCAGCCTGTCTTCCGGCGTTGGGATTTCATTCAGTAAAACTCAAGCTAGTTGGAAGAGAATCGAGGAACTGGAGCCATGTGCGTTTTCCTTGATTTGCCAGGTGGTAAAATCAGACAATGCGATGTTCTTGTGCTGGAGTTGAGTCTACGGTTCTTGCGGCCGATTCACACAGACGGTTGAATAGTGACATATTATGAGAATATAACATTATATGGTACGCTATTACGCGGTTCAATGCGTACGATTAGACCTCAGAAAAGAGTGTGAATTATATTTGCAAAGATGATGGTGATCTGGGGCGGCCCTCGGGGCGCCATCTGGGCTGCTGATTATCAAGCCCAGAAACTCGGGGTTTGTAGACTGTGTAACACTCTAGCAAAAATTAGCAAGGGGAAGGCCCTTGAGCAGGAACATATTTGGCTCATGGCGTTTGCGGCTATGTCTTCGACGCACCGAGATGAACCATGCGATGTACCCACGTAAACGTTTCTATTATCCGACGGCTCGCAATCATCCAACTACCTGCCATTCTGCTTCCTGACGTAAGTGCACCAAGAGTACTTACTATACGGTACAGCTTAAGGCAAGAGGCATTTGGCTCCAGGAAACAACCTACGGAGTATTGTTTGTAAGACACCCATTTTTTCGCATAAAATCATGTAGATAATTTCTTGAGTGTTGTATAGCGGAGGTACAAGAGTCGCCAACAATGACTCTCTACTCTTGGAGGCAAGACTCATACAACTACCCAATGATTTAGGACTGGGAAACTAAAGTTTCGGCCGACCACTCTTAGACCGGACGACATGAGCACTGAGAAGACCATCAAATCTCGGATTTCCCTGGACCCATTGCCTTTAATACTCCAAGAGAGAATGGAAAGGACGGTAACCAGTGTGTTCAGCCAAAGGTTATCTCAACAAGGTTGAGGTGACCCGTTGTAAGTGAATGGCCGAGCTTGTGTTTTTAGCATTGTAGCACGTGAATAGAACTTTTGGATTAGGTTGCAAGAAGTGATTGAGTATGACTAGGAAGCCTAAATCTGACGCGATGCTATTTTACTAGCAGGTCTTGTTGTTACAAGAAGTGACGTAGCTAGCTAGACTTAATCGAAGGCGACATGGCCTCAAGCATCTCAGAACCATGCTGCCACAGCTCGATTGATGCAGAGTTCAAGTAGCTGCAAGTCAAGTCATGCCGCACTCTGCAAGAGACATAGCAAGGGAGCGGTTGGTTTTGGTCCTTGAGACAAACTAGCATACCGCAGGTGTGCAACATGGCCAACCACTGGCGACAGAGAGAAACATGCTGAGATTTAGAATTTGGAAAGCGTGAATATACCGAGGGCGCGGATTGATCGCATGATACCATCAACAACCCAGACCCGCCCATATTCAACACGTTGAGGAATGAGTACTCGTTCCGATTGATGGCGGGGTCATCGTTGTGTGCGTTTCTAAGGCACGAGTCCAAGACGTTCCCCCGTAGGGCCGTATAGGGTACGTGTTTCCTACTACGTAATAAGCATGTAGGTAGTGAAAAGGTTATACCGGTAAACAAGAATTAGGACATGTACGAACCTGAACCTTTGGCGTGTCTGAGTTTTGGAGCTCAGCATAGCATTGGCGCGCTTCCTCGGGGGTTCATAGTCTAGAGCCTTGTTTGACGATAGTATTTCATGTGACTTTGATGCGCATGGCGGAGATAAACACCTGGTAGCATTAGCACTGTATTCTATATGCCTAAATATCTGAAATGACTGGCTGAAGAGAGCCGCTGAAGTTACAAATGGCTTAGATAAGAATTGCCGCTGAAGGGACAGTTTGTAGCCAGTTCGATCGATCAAATATCCTAGAACCCTTGAGTTCGTGTCGCAAATAGGACCATCCATGAACAAGATATCCTGTCAATCGCAATGACGGGATCTTGCAGGGAATGGCACTTGGGCGAAGCTACGGCGGCAGATCGGGTCAGTAGTTTTCCCACATGAATCGTCCTGGTTTGAGAATGTTAAATGAGACATGTAGCATCGTGATGAGTGAGGCCAATTCTGGTATTTTTCGAGACGGCTCCGAAGAAATAAATTACGAGAGCTGTCATGACTGAACTAATACCACATGTAACTCGAGCGTGGCCTCGATCCCGATTCAGATGAATGCGTTGGCAAGGCCGCAAAAATGTAGAATCGAGATGAAAGTAGGTAGGCAATCCCGACGCACATAAATGGCAAGGCTAACCAAGACGATCGTTGTATCGTCTTATCCAACCATATGCCTTGTGTCGAACGGAACCGCGACCGGTTCTATGGTTAGTGCATCCCACAAAGAAACCGCCATGTGTAGTCTTTAGATGCAGGGGGTAATAGGCAACGGCACTACGGGCGGGAAGGTGGAAGCAACTAAGAAAAACTCGACACTTTGGTGTGTGCTCGCTCTGTTAGGAACAGCGCTACGCGGAGAGGCATTGGTGTAACTCTCGCGGTTGGAGTTTGCTGCAGCTTGTTGGGATATCGGGCCTGGGCGCTGGAGATAAAATTGAGGAAGCATTACTGGGTCCTTTGTGGAGCAAGAAAGAGTCCAACTGCCAGTAACTCTCAATGGTTTGAAACGAGATATCAATTCCTAGGTATTGCTCCGTAATTAGATAGTGTTCCACTTCGGCACTGCACTCTCGACCTCAGGTACAAGTGTCTACATACATGGGGTAGTGTCAGTCTAGGTGAGATAGGTATACTTAGTGACAACCTAGGTATCTACCTACCTTGGCAGTGTAAGTAGTGGACCCGGGAAGGACGGACGAGCCCAACTTCACATATGTCTCTGAGTAGGTACAATATATCAGGATACCTAGGTATCGCACCTTGTTTGCGGCACGCTACCGCAATTATCTTTTCGTTCCTGGTACCAGGCTTCGCTACGCGACAGTTGCTGGAGGTAAGTGCGGATATGTACAGTACGTATTCGACTGGGACAAAAGAAGAGTTGGAGAAGGCGGGAGAGAAGGAGTGGATGGGTGGCTGAAGCTCCTTGGCTTGCTTCTGGCCTCCTTCTATTTGCTGAATGGAACATCTTTCAGCGAGTGGACAGGCTCTTCTGTTCTGATGGCCGGGAAAGTGCAGGATGATGGTCATCCCCGTGGCTGATTGGGCCATCGCGCGGGAGTTGACAAAAAAAAAAAAAAAAAAAAAGTTCGCCAGTAGAGTGCTGAGCGAGAAACCAAGAGGCGTGTGTAATGTCTTAGAACTTCAAGTGTTATTTGGGCAATCGTCTCAGGAGTATATGTTCGGGCTGAAAACACACGACTTCTAGAGGGGGCTTTCACTTGGACAACAGTCAGGTTGACCGACCTGAAAATCAGACTCGGAGGGTTGAACAATGGTAACTTGGTGGAGCTGCCTCGCATTGGCGAGGCTCCCCTCACCCCGAAATACATGAGGACGTACCTACCTACCTCTTCCAAGAAGGTTCGATCCTTTACATACACTAAGGTACTGCTACTATACCTACCTACCCAACTATCTACGTACCTCACGCTCGCTTCCCATTCCGGTGCCAAAGTCGATAGCAAGTCTCTGGCCAATAGTCACAACACCCGGCGAATTCCGCGACACAACAAGAAAGCATATCCCTGTCGGCGTGAAATAAGGTCAGATCAAACAAGCTTGTGGTCCAGGAAAAAGAAGCTTGGACGAAAAAAGAAAAAGAAAAAAAAGCAACTTCCCTCATCTTGTTTCTCCCGCAATCCCAACCGGCATCGTCCCTCACTCCGGGTCTGCCTTCCCTTGTTGGATTCGATGCCATCCCTCACCTCACTTGCAGTTTACACGGGGATTGGGCCATGGCGGCGGGCAGAAACGAGCCGCCGGTCAACCAGCCATCCACACACCACCCATGGCACGGCTCCAACGATTTCATGCAGCACCCATTGACACAACATTGCATGTTTCCTTAAACTCTTACTTACGTCTGTACCTACTTATCTTCGCAGCTGGGAAAGTCTGTTTGGCACCGACTACTACCGCCAAAACATGCCTTGCATTGCCTGTTGTCTGCACACATACGTCAGTCGGCCAAAAGAAGAAAGGAGCCTTGGTAAGCAACAGCAAAGCACCAAGCCGCCCCGTCCGGCCCGTTACCAACAGGTTTTCACAATGTGGTCGCCCACTTTCCGAGTTTCTGCTCTGCTTACCCACAACCGGCCGGGTTGACGTCCGACGAGTTTGCGGCAATGTAGCGAAGCAGCGGGTTCGTTCCATTCATGGACTACACTGTCTTCTGGTTGTCTCGATCCAGCTCAGACTCAAGACCCTTGGTGCCTCAGCTTTCACCCCACTGACATTACATTGTCCCCGACCGCGACCCTTATCCTTGACCCCCTGGCACGCCGGCCCTACCCTACCGGTACCGCACCGCACCGCATGGCGCACTACTCTACTACTAGAGCCGCCGTACGATCCATCCGCTCCTTCCCAAGTTCCGTCAAGGAGACACCCCCCCATCTCACAACTGAGATCAACCAAGGACCGACCGTCAGTCCAAGGCTCCAGCAGCAAGCAGTCAATGGAGGTGCACATGCAGAGCACCGACACCAACCTAGAGCATCCCAAATCGAGGCGCAGCTCACCGATTAAGGGAGCATGCAAAGCAAGCCGTCATTGTTGCTGCCGGTCGCCCGCTCTCTGCCGCTCCCGAAGCAATCAGTTCGAACCACAGACGAGGCCCAGGACCTGCGCCATCTGCTCCGGCTCCTTACCCTCCCAAACACGCCAGTGATTCGACACTGAGCCTATCTTAGCTTAGGTAAGGCATGTCGTCCACCTAGGTATTTCCCCAACCAGTACCTTTTAGCACCGCAGAGCGAAAGCGCAAGCGATTGCCATGTTGCTAATATCGTCGTCCTCTGCATCTATTCTGGGCACGACGCGCGATCGATGCACAACTACCAGAAATACAGCCACGCCCCTGTTCACTTGTGGTTCTTGCCGGAAGAAATATTTGTATACGAAGAGGTTCGCCTCCGGTCTACCAGCATATGTATGCTACGCTTGGTGGGGTTTTTTGTTTCGCCAACGTTTGCCCGATGTGAGCATCATCCAGGGCTGCCAGACAAGGAGTTCCCAGGAATAGAGGGGAGCAGAAGGTATACAGTACGTAGTGGGAACCGCACCGTCCTGGAATGTTGTCGCCAGTCTCGAACCGCCCGCTGCCGAGCCGCCTGACCGCGTCCATCAATTCGGGACAGAAACTTGAAATGACAAGCTCTACGACAAGAACACGGAGGAAAAAAAAAAAAAGAAATGTCAAGCGGGTGGTATACTTATGTTCATGGCATGTCATTCGAGCCGGCTGCCATTGGCGAAGGTGCACAACGGTCAAGCCGGGAAATGAGGTCATTTCGAGTACAGGAACCATATCTGCAAATCAGAAGGAGAGGTCGACTGATAGGGACCAGCGCGGAACGAATACACATGCTAGGTAATCTTTGGTGCAGCGGGCAGGCAGGCAGGCACTTTTTTGGTTTCTTCTTCTGCTGCCGCAGCGCATTGCCGTGGGTGCTAGAACGCACGCATCGCATCACAGACCCAGCAGCAAGCAATTCCGGTACCTCGAGCCAGCAGCCAGGGCCGGGCGCGCACTCGGTAGCTCGAGTCGCTTCTCCCGTCCTACCCCCTGCTTAATCTCTCTCGAGCTACTACGGGTGCTCATTGAGGTTTCCTGATGTTTGCTTATCTTCCTGTAGTGTATGGAAGTTGGTTGTCAACGAGTTGCTTGCCTGCTTTTTTCTTGCCCATCGGCAGTCAAAGAAAAGAGAGAGCAAGAAGGTACAAATATGAATGTGCACCGTGCTTTCTCCTTTTTACCATTTGATTCATTACAGCACATACCAGTACACAGGAACTTAGTCGGGCAGGCAGGCAGACGGAGTTGCGACCTACCTACCCACAGTAGGAGGGTAGGTTAGTAGGTACCTGCCATGTCGAGGTCGTAAGAGGAGAGCAGCCCCTCCCACCCATCGTCCTGCCGCCAGGGCTCTGTCATCTCAAGGCGCGAGGGATAGCAGCAGCAGGAGACAGGGACAACCCCCCAACCCCAGGATGGTACACTAGTACGATACGTAAGGGCAAAATCGGTACGTACAGTCTTTCGCTCCCCCCCCCCCCCCCCCCCACTACACCAACAGGTTACACCACCCAAGGTAGGTAGGTACACCATGACCAAACGGCCACACGACCCCCAGGCTACTGTTAGCGTCCTTGGTAGTTGCAGTCCATTCATTCTTCGATACCCACAGCAAGTGTGCCCACCCCCTCTTCTCTCTTCCACCTCAAATTCCCACTTTATTTTCCAGCACGACCAAAACAAGCCTGGAAAAAGATGCGAAAAAGAAGAGGGAGAAAGGGAAGGAGACATTATGCGAACAATCATACACACATTGACACAACCACCCACTGCATTGCGTAGAGTATCCGTATCCGTATATTGCTCGTCTTTACTGTATCATACACCACGCACCACACATACACACACACGACTCCATCATGCCCTGCCTGTCTGGCCATGACATGTATCGTTCCTCATACACGGTCAAGATTCCAACACGTCCATTACTTTCATCCATCCAGCCCGAGCCACCCAATCGACCGGCCAGAGCTGTCTCTCTCTCATTTTCCTGGCCTTGCTGGTGGTACTGGTACTGGTACTCGTGCTGCTGCTGGTGGTGCTACTACTTTTTCTTGTATTTAGTTCTAATCCTGGTTTTTACAAGCTCCAGGCCCAGCAAGGTGGAAGCTGCAACAAAGTGTCCCATCATCCCGTCCGTCCACTTCCATCCATCCTTGATTCCTTTTCCAACTCAGCCCACACACAGCCTAGGAAACCCACCCGTTGACTCCGTTCAGCCAGTGGCAGTCAGTGCCCCGGCCCATCAAGCACAGAGTGCTGCGACCCAGCGCGCATGTGCTTAGATTGATTGCCGCCGCAGTTTGGTTTGCTGAGAGCAAGGCCAAGGCCGCTTCGCACACACACACACACACACTCACACACACACCTACTCGCAGCCTCTCGGTCTGTGTCCTGCGCTGTCCTCAAGCCTCTCGAGCTACCGCTTCCACACTTACGTCGTATGCTGCCGCTGCCCACTATACACTGCCCGACTTGTTAGGTACTACGACAACTACTGCATCCACCGGCCGCGGCCGCTGCCACTTCCACTTCCACCACTCCCAATTCCACTCCCACTCTCGTTCCCACTCTCACCACTGCGTACCTACCGTGCCTCCCCTCCGTCTCCCGTCCCCCGTCGTCCCAAGCACAAGTCGAAGGGGGCAGCATCGCATTGTGTCCGTACCGAATTTTTTCCTCCTCACACACCCTCTATTCATACCCTCTGTCGCTTCCTTCTGCCTTCCCTCTTTTTTTTCTTTTTTTTCTTCTCCCCTTTTCCTCGACGTTTTTAGACTTTTTAGGGTGTATCATGGACGGCACCCAGGGCACGACTGTTTCCAACGGCACCTCCCAACGTCGCAAGCTCACCAAGAAGCCTCCCCCGTCCTACCAACAACACACCCGCTCATCGAGTGGTCTCGATGGTGGCATTGACGCTCAATCTTTACAGAGTAAACGCAGCTCTACCTCGCTGAGACGCGCTCCTTCCGCTCCGCCTGCTCGGACGGCCCCCTCAAACGCTGCCGCTGCTGCTTCGGCTGCCATTTATCCTGGTGTTGCTTCTTCTGCCGCTTCCAACAACTCTTCTCCCCGTCACCTTCCCTCAAGTCAGACGCACCTTCCCAATCCCTCCCCCATCCTGCCTCAGGGCCAGTTCGTCGGAGCCGCTCCTTCCCCGACTGCCTACCACCACCCCCAGACCCAGACCCAGGCCCAGACCCAGACCTCCACCTTCCACGGCCACGCCAACAACGCCAGCACCGCCTTCTCTCCTCACCTCCATCAGAACTTTAACTACCCGTCCAATTTCTATCAAAACAACAACAACACCGCCTCTATCTCCACCACCACCAACAACTCTGCCTTTGGTAACGGAGTTGGTGTTGGTATCGCCCACAGCAGTGATCGACCCGTCGATCCCTCCGCGGTCACACCTCTCTCGTCACAACCCCACGACGATTTCATCGGCGCTCCTTTTGACGGTGCTGCGGTCCTGAACCGCATTGAGCAGACAAAGTCGCCCGTCGCCGCTCAACCACAGCCTCACCAGGCCTTCTACCAGCGACAGAACGCTCCCCCTGCCCCCCTCGTTAAGTCGGCGACCGATTCGCGCATCAGAAGCCCTGTCCTTCGACAGTCACGCAGCTTCACGAACGATTTTGCAATGAACGAAAAATCACAAGGTGGCCGGGTGACAGACAACTCAATGATCAGCCCCAAGAGGTACTCGGACGAGGCAAAGGAACCCCGGATGGGCGTCCTGCGCAAGAAGTCGGGTTTCTCTGGCTTCATGAACAGCCTGGTCGGCACCCCCAAGAAGCCAGTCATCTCGGCCCCTGAGAATCCTGTCCATGTCACCCACGTCGGCTACGACAGCTCCACTGGCCAGTTCACTGTCAGTCATTCCTTTCCACTCTCCGTTGCTTACTTACCCTCTTCATCTGCTGCTGTTGCTGCTGCTCTCATGGTGTTCTTGCATGTCGTTGCGTTTGTTGCGGCTGACATTTTTCACGCTGTAGGGCCTCCCGAAGGAATGGCAGCGATTGATCAACGAAAGTGGAATTCCCGAGAAGGAACGTAGGGAGAACCCCCAAACCATGGTTGACATCATCACTTTCTACAAGGAGACGACCGAGAAGCCGGCCGAGGATCAAGTCTTGGAGAAGTTTCACGATGCCAGAGCGCCTGATTACCGTCAGTATGCGAGCTCAAACTCGCCGTCAGGTGCCATGTCGCCTGGCATGTATCCACCAACAGCTTATATGGGTATGTCACCAATGATCAGTCCACCTGCGAGCCCTAGGTTTCCAACTGTCAATCATGAAGGATCTTTCGAAAACCCCCGTCAGCCGCCCCCCGTCCCCGGAGTTGGTGGAGGCAAAGGTTTGAGCAACAAGGACATCAACTTGATGCCCAGCCGCCCGGCCCCGAAGCCGCCCGTCAGCCTCCCGATGAGGTCCGCTCCCGCGCCCTACCCCGCCAAGGACTCCGGTATTGGGATGTCTCAGCCCGGCGAGGACCTGCCCCCGGTCTCATACCAGCCACCGAAGGAAAACGTCCCCATGCTTCCCGAGGAGCACCGCGGGGAACACCGATCCCGATCCCGATCCAACTCGCGCGTCGGCGCCTCCCCCGCCTATGTACCCCCTACCCCTAACCCGCAGAATGCCCAGGCGAGCCTGTACCAGCAGCAGCTCATGCAGCAGCAGCAAGAGCAGGCCTTGGCCCAAGCTCAAGCGGCTATGTCTGGCCAAATTAGTCGCGCCCCAAGCAAGAGACAGCCCGCTCAGCAGCCGACACCGCCCCAGTCGCAACACCCGCACCCCCAGGGTCCCACGGCTAATGGCGGGCCTGGCCAGCGACAGCAGGTGGGCGTTCCTGGCGCTCCTGGCTCCAGGCCTCGACACCGTCCCCGCCAGAGCACTGGCATCGACGTCGTCGCTGCACTGAAGCGCATCTGTTCCGACGGAGATCCTCGCGAAGTCTACAAGAACTTCAATAAGATTGGACAAGGCGCGTCTGGCGGTGTTTACACCGGCTACGAGCGAGGAACCAACCGGCTTGTCGCCATCAAGCAGATGAATCTTGAGCAGCAGCCCAAGAAGGATTTGATTATCAACGAAATCCTTGTCATGAAGGACAGCTCTCATCCGAACATTGTCAACTTCATCGACAGCTATCTTTGCGGAGGCGAACTCTGGGTGGTGATGGAATTCATGGAGGGTGGTAGTCTGACTGATGTAGTCACGTTCAACATCATGACCGAAGGACAGATTGCCTCTGTCTGCCGGGAAACGCTTAAGGGCCTGCAGCACCTACACTCTAAAGGTGTCATCCATCGCGACATCAAGTCGGACAACATTCTCCTGTCGATGGAGGGCAACATCAAGCTGAGTAGGTTTTTAAGCATTGTTCAAGGTGTTGAGATGCTAACAAGAGGTAGCCGACTTTGGTTTCTGCGCGACCATTAACGAGGCCCAAAACAAGCGTACCACTATGGTTGGCACGCCTTACTGGATGGCCCCTGAAGTTGTCACGCGTAAGGAGTACGGGCGCAAGGTTGACATCTGGTCACTTGGCATCATGGCCATTGAGATGATCGAGGGAGAGCCGCCTTACTTGACAGAGTCTCCCCTGAGAGCGTTGTGGTTGATCGCTACCAACGGCACACCCCATATCAAGGAGGAGTCCAACTTGTCGCCAGTGTTCCGTGACTTCCTTTACTTTGCGCTCAAGGTTGACCCTGAGAAGAGAGCAAGCGCACATGACCTCCTTAGAGTAAGTTTGGCCTTGTTCTTCATAATAACCCTTTGCTAACTCTCTTTGCAGCACGAGTTCATGAAGGGCTGTGTAGATCTTTCTCAGCTGTCACCTTTGGTGCGTGCCGCCAGAGAAGCACGCCTTGCAGAGAAGGCTAGAAAGGGACAGTAGGACGCCTTCAGCCATGCATCCAAGAACATCTTTCGGCGGTTGAAACGACACTAATCACGACCTTGACGACAACATACTCTGTAATGGGGCTACCCCTTACCTGTGCATTGAGATACCCCAGGAAGTACTGTTGGCCTCTGGCACATATGGCTTGGAGACGCTTTCCATCTACATTTAGCACGGTTTCCTTCTCTCCGTGGCCAAGTCTCCATTGATTTTTGGCCTGTCTTAGGAAGATAGAGCGTGCGTGCCACGGCTAGCAGCTTTCAGCCCCGATCATAACACTCTACTTGCTTTCAAGATACCACGTCGGAGGCCGTCTGACCTGTTTTCAGCATGGACCCCTGGCCTTTCTTTTATTCTTGACGACTTGCACATGCACACGCACACACCATTCAGCATGTTGGCGACCAAGCAGCGTCTTTTTTTCTGACGGCTTTCCTCTTTATGCATTACATAGAGGCGATCACGACCCTGGATCCGCCAACTTGCCTTAGTGCCAGGCTCCGGTTGTATAAAGGCAACCCTCCCTTCTCATTGGATTGAGAAATCCCCTTTGGACCAATCATGTTACCTTAGTTTTGGTGACGAATGCCACCTTGGACGTCAAGTCGCCGAGAGAGGAGACGAGACGATGAATTGCATGATTTGCTTTGGCCAGCGGGAATGGGTGGCCAACTCGGATATGTTGGGGCAGACAGGCAAACCCCTTTTAACCTGTCGTGTGGGATTTTCACTACTTGGTATGGAACATCGAGGGGGGAAAAGGATCAATCTTCAGATGAGACGTCACTGGATACTTACCAAGGGCCAGTATTTTTTTTTTTTTTTTTTTTTTTTTTTGGCTCTTTGGCCCGTTATGCCTCACGCCAAGTGGAGGAGGGGCATTCTTTACTAGTCATGTGCGAGTGTGCCACATAGGTTGTGGTTCCCTAACTCTAGGTAGTCTAGAGAGACTCGGCTCGGTAGGAATGACCTCCAGGCCGCAAGCAAGCTCAAGAAAGTTAAAGGCACTGCGGTCCCAGTTTGTCCACGGGGTGATTGATGTAAGTGATATTTGATAACTGATGAAGGTTGGGGATATAGCTTTCAGCTTTGTCTCCTTGTCAACGTCTTTCGCGCTCTACTGGCTGCTTGTTCTGTGATAATATAGTGTTACTTGGCAAGTCTTATGGAAATTTAGCCAGAGTTTTGAAGTTCATAACTCGCTATCGGATACTGGAACGACACATTATCTTGAAGGTCTGGGAGTTTTATATTTTGCATACAACTCGGTCTTATCTTGTGCTTTTGGATTTGGTGGCAGGCAAAAGACGGAGCCAAGTCACATAAACCCAGGCCAAGATGATATACAAGCACTCTGAGCCACATCATCTCATTCATGTATGATCCTCTTTTCTGTCTCCCCCTCTCTTCTGCTCTCTCTCTTGTCTATCTCTCCTCTTCTCATGTCAACTCCTTCCAACCCCACAACATCAGAGCAGAGAAGACAGCGAGCTAAAGGGCGTCGCGCCGGATAGGGATACAAACACGCGCGTTCACTTGTCCCCAAGAGAGGGTTAAAAAATAAAAAAATAAAAGGCAAAAAGTCAATGGAAGTCTGGGTCCCTGACTCGGCGGACGAGGACCCGAGGAAACAGTGTTTCAATCTGCGTCAGGGGTCAGAGGGGAAGCTTTTCTGCGTCTCCCCCCCGATGCTCCCAGGATGCGCGGGGGATGTGAAGCCGCTGCTGTTCACTGCTGCTTGCTGCTGCTTGCTGCCGCTGAAACAGGTCGCTCCTTTCCTTTCTCCCCTCACCCTCTTCATTCCGTTCCCCGACCCCTCGGCCTCGTCCGGAGGGCTTCGTTCCGGCGCTGACATCATTTGCCTCGAGCTTGCGGGCCTCGGCAAGATTAAAGCTGGGACAGGTGGGCTGATGACCTGATGGCTCGTGTAGTCCCCGTCTGTGCGCTAGCATGAGCTTGTAAGAAATGCCAAAGCTCCAGTACACGTAGTAGGGAAATCGTCATGGGTCTATCACAAGGTTTCTTCTCATTTCCTCCAATCCCCTCTCCAAAGCCCATATCTCGAAGTGTATGCTGTGTGTGACTGATTAGAAAGAAGAAGACCAAGTCCCTATACATTGTCCCTCCATCCCCCCCCTTTCTCCCTGACCCAAACGCCAGGACTTGCCGAAGAACGAAGACAATCGTTATCATAAAAAGACGTTGTGCTAGGAACTGGATGAGGGAGCGAAAACCCCACCACCCGGAGTATCATGAATAAACAGAAAAACCTTTAGAGTCCACCCTTCAAGCCTTGCACTCCTCACCTGCTCTCTGCATGCGTACGACTTGGTTTTTGGCAATGGTTTCGAATGCAAAACAAACGGGTATCCAACTCTGCCACTCTGCTGCCTTCAAGCCTTCATAAGTCTTTTCACTCGCGCATCTTGACGTAGTTGCTTGGGAAGATGCCATGCCTCGTGCCAATCATGCCAGTCCTGTTGTGAATGTCAGCTTTGTGCCCAGACAAAGATAAAGAAAGCCATCACGTACCACCAGTCATTTTCGCTCTCGGTCCTCTTCAGCACCGTGATGACGTCACCCTTTTTGAACCCAAGGTCTCCGGGCTGGTCGGCGTCGAACGTGAACAGCGCTACTGCCTCGTTCTTCTTGAGCATAGCAGTCTTGGAAGCAAAGTTTGGCTTCGGCGCCGCAGGTCTGCCAGGTGCTCCGGTCTTCTGGTCGCTGACGAAATTGGGCGAAGGGTTGTCTCTGTAGACATAGTCGTCATTGTGGCTTCCTCTTGACGCAAATGTGTTGGACCGCGATAGTCCAGTGTTGGCACGCGACACTCCGCCGAAGCCTCCGTTGCTCTGCCGATCGTAGACATCGTCCTGCCACGTACTGGACCTCTTGGGCCCACCGAACTCGCTGGTACCGTCAGCACCCCCATTGGGACCATGACCTGAACCGTAAACACTGCTGCGGTGGTTCATGTCCCCCTCTCCGAGACCGGTGCCCTGGCGGCCGTGCCATACCACGTTGTCATGACCCTGGTCGTAAACGGGGATGTCATTGTACATTGAATCGTTGACTTGGCCGGTGCGTCCAGCGTTGAAGGCACGGGAGTTGAGGATATTCATGAGCGGCGCGGCTTGGGGTGGGGGGCGGACGCTACCAGTCAGGATCTGGGCGGCGGTGTAGCGGGTTCCGTAGAGCTTCTCGTTGGCGTCGCGGCGCTCGATGATGACGGAGCCTTCCAGGGAGACGCCGGCGAACAGGCCCTTGGTTTTGGAGTAGGCGAAGATGCCCGCTACGCTCTTCAGCGACGCGGCACCAGCAGCTTCGGCATTGCGACCGACAGGGCCGGCGGCAATAGAGACGTTTCCACCGAGCGTCAGCGAGCCGGCCTGCGCGAATGTCTTGACGGCGCTCGCGTCGTTGAGAATGAAAACAAAGTCCGTCAGCTCGAAGCCGATCTGCCCACCGAAGCCTGCGCCCGCCGTACCGATGGCGCTGGGCGCACTCCATGATCCGTCGGGGAGTCGCGCGACGGTAAGGCCGCTACCGAAGCGACCGGAGCCAAGGAAACCGGCCTTGAGTACGGTGAGAATTGCAAGGCCCTAGATTACAAATCGGGGTACGTCAGCAATTGCGTTCGGCAAGAGAATTGGTGATGGGCTGGGAGGCCTCTCTAGCTTCGTGTGCGCCAAGGAGGCGGGCGGCGGGGGTAGAGCGCGAGTTCGAGAGAGCGGGGTGGGAAGTCATGGCTCACCTTTGCGTTGGCGAGGACGGACGGAGGGATGATCTTGTCGGGACTGAAGGCTTGCCGGGGGTCGATGAAGGAGGTCAGAATCTTGCCGCACTTTTTGCATTCCGCTATTTGCGTCTGTCAGTCGTGATCGCGCAACGGTAACCGGCGGCCGCGGGATGATCGGCAGCCAGGGAAGGGGGGGGGGGGGGGCAGAGTGGACTTACACGCCATAGACGACGGGAGTGGGTTGTGAAGGCCCATGCTGACGGGTGTGTCGGGGGGAAGGCTTTACGATATGTATGATCGGTCGCCGGGTTTGTCGAGGGTCGAATCGAGGATCTAGAGTAAGAGAGAGAGAGAGAGAGAGAGAGGGCGGAAAGGATGGCGAGGTTTGGTGGTGAAAAGGGAAAGAATAAAAAAAGCAAGAGGAGTGTGTGCCTGGGATATTTGGGATGCGGTTAGGTACTGTTCCTTGGGGATCCTCTTCGTCCACAGTTCCCGCAGCTTAGGTAGTTTACGTGCACCGAGAGAACCGAACTACTACGTATGCAGGCGTGTGCGTGTGTCCACACCTCCACGTAATTAACGATTGAGTGGGGTTTCCTGGAAATAGGTGAGAAGAGCCGCCGAGAGGGCCTGCTCGATCAAATTCGATTTTCCTCCTTATTTTGTTTTTTCTATTCTGTTGGAGGACGAGAGTCTGTCTACATAAGGCACTCGTTTCCTTACCAAGGATTACCTGTTCAATGCTTTTTTCGTTTTTTCTTCCACGCTTTGTTGGTTCAGCCGAAGTCTCCCGTAGTGCACGAAGCGCTGTGTAACGATTAGACAACTTTTTGCAGCTCATCAAACACGAGAAATTGCCAGGCGACACCAGTTGATGCATCCCAGGATGGGGAGTCTGACAGTCTTTTCGACCTATTTGGGGTCGAACAGCAGCAACAACAGCAGGAGATGACATTTCTTGTCAGCTTTGGGATCACCGGAATCCAATTTCGGGAACCAGGACCGGGAGGCGAGCTAGCTGTCCTCGCGAGGCACTGCGACCTCGACATAGGCTGGGCGGAAGAGGGTGTGACCTTGAAGAAAACCGGGCCCGCATGTACATGTGTGGTGAGGTAATCCGCCCATCTAGTAATTCGCGGGGTACCTACCTACCTCAACGTCCAATCCAGGGGGCGGGAGTGCTCCTTTGTCCTCTTCCAGGCTCCGAGGCAGTGTGGCGCAGGTCTACTGACGCGCAACCCCCACTAGCAAGGGCTATGCTCTCTCTCTCTCTCTCTTCTGCAGTGACCATCTGCTAACAACCCGCCTATGCAATGTCACTTTTTTTTTTTTTTTTTTTTTGAGAAGCCGCCCCGGGGGTTGGTTGCTTCCTTGGGGGCCGAGGCCCGGTTCCAGGCCCCAGCCTCGCCTTAGTGAGCGCAGATCTAGCCAGCAAGACCGATGGAAACGCACCGGCCTCCGAACCCCTTCGTCATTGTTTCGCCGTCCCGATCCAACTACACCCGCAACCTCCATCGCCAAAAAGTCACGATATCCACGTTTACTCCCGCTCTCCTCCTCACCCCCGTCGTTCCCCAACAGCTTCACCAACGGCCAAACCCCACCAGAGCCACGTGGAACCTCTTCTCCCGTTCCCAATTACCCCCACCAACCTACGCGACCACGGGAACTACGATCGTACACACGTCGATAAAGGCACTCCAGCACGCGCGGCAGTCGACATAAGTCTCAGCGGTGTATATACAACCAGGCGCATCCCCACCGAAAAGGTTCATCGAACCCTTCCCATCCGCGTCGTACCACTCCTGCGTCTTCGAACCCCCTTTGTTGTTAGAGAATCTCTTCCTGTCTTCCCCCTCCATCTTGTCATCCATCCTCCCGACGAAATCCGCAAACATGTCAGAAGCCTACGAACGCGAACGCCAAAACAACGCCCGCCTTGACGAGCTGTCGGCCAAGGTCTCGGCCCTCAGGGGCGTGACGGTCGACATCTACGACAACGCCCGCGCCCACGAGGTCATTGACAGCACCGTATGTAACCCCTTCTCCCCTACCCCTTTTACCACAGGTGCGCCCTACTTCCCGTTCGTGTCCGGACGTGGCTTGTCTTTGCAAACCCCGGCTAACGATTCTGCTCTTCCCCTCTGGCAAACAGTCCGAGACCTTCTCCTCCATGTCCACCCAGCTCAAGGGCTCCGCCGGCCGCCTGACCCGCATGGCCGCCTCGGGGAACAAGGTTGCCATCCTCAAGTTGTCGGGCATTATCATCGGCGTCTTCATTTTCTTATACTACGTTGCCAAGCTGTTCCTCTAAAACTCAGTACCGGTAGATGAATATCAATACGGCCGAGAACGAGAAATAGTCTCATCGGGCATCGTTCCTCCTTCCTCTCCGTGGCAATAGATTGTAACGTCTAGGCCACGATCGAATCAGGGGTGGAGAACAGAGCGAAGAGCGAGCAAAGAGTTATTTTAGTGGTTTTTTTTCCCCCTCATTTTCACTACAAGAAAAAAGGAAAGAAAGAACAACGAGGCTTCAAACTACAGGAAGCAAGAGGTTGGGGGAGGACAATCCGGAATCTGCCTCGAAACAAACACCGCGGAAACGACACATATGGAAGCAGGCATTGATACAGGGCAGGCGTGGACGTTCAAATACCCTACGCATGGATTTGGAGTTTTTTATATTTGGGAGGGTGGGCAGCAGGACCGACTGGACTGTATTGGCACTAGCAAGTAGCACGGCGCGCACGAATGTTCATGTTATTTGTACCGCAACCTCAGATGCCTGTTTTATATTCGGGCAAACTCCTCATCTCTTACGCTTTTCCGTTAGAATCGCAGGGCATGCCCCCTTAGAAGATTCCCCTTCACCAAGCATATCTGCCAACGTCCTCAATGATTATCTATAGATCAACGTAAGCTCCGGAACCTGGCCTTAGAAAGCGTCTACTAGCCTCTCATTGATCTCAAGTCCCTCAACGCCCTTAACTTGCAATTTACTGCCAGACATTCGAAAACAGATCCTCGCTGCCTCCGATTGGCTTGGCAGATCCGGAGCTGGCAGCGGGTTCCGTGCTGCTGGTCCATCCACCAAACTCCTCGTCAGCCGCAACCTTGGGCGCGGCGCTGAAGCCACCGGAAGCTCCAGGAACGATCGGCGTGTTGGCAAAAGATCCAGTAGACAATCCGGAGGATACTCCAGACGAGCCCCATCCGCCAAAGTCGCCAGTTCCTCCAAAGGCCGGTTTGGGTGTTTCCGCAGGCTTAGGAGCGGCAGGCGCAGTGTTCGTGTCTGGTGTAGTCCAGGCGTTGGAGCCCCAGACGTCCGAGTTCGACCAGGTTGCTGTGCCAATTGCGCTCGTGGCGGCAACGCTCGGGCTGGCAGCAGGAGGCGGTGATTTGGGTTGGTTCGAAGAGAGGTTGAAGACGGAGGAAGATGCAGGGGTGGGAGAGGGCTTGCTGGGAGCGGCGGCGGGTTGGGAAGGAGCGGACAGATCGAACAGGTCTCCCATGGACGATGCTGGTTGAGCGGGTTTCGGCTGGGACTGGGCCGGAGCTGGGGTTGGAGAACTGGACCAGCCAAATCCGCCAAGGCCACTGTTAGAAGGTTGCTTCTGATGCGTGGAGGGCGCCGGGGCGGCCGGCTTGGAGTCGAAGAAGCTTCCGCCGCTGAGACCGCCAAAAGCGCTGTTGGACGCGGGCGGTGGTGATCTGCTACTGCTGACAGGGCTAGCCAGGCTTGCAAACGGGTCTGCCTGAGCTGGCTTGGGGCTGCTTGTGCTGGAGAAGCTGAGGCTGCTAAAGGCATCAGTCATACCGCCAAACGATTGTTGCTGTTGGTGTCCAAAGGTAGGCGAGGGCATGCCGCCAAATGCTCCGCTGGCGGCCTGAGCCTGTTGTTGTTGTTGTTGTTGCTGCTGTTGTTGGGGTTGCGGTCGCGGAGCCGAGGCGTAGAGTGACAGAATAGATTGCTTGAGGTCTGGCCGCGAAGGCCCTCCCATGCCCCCCGCATTGTTGGTGCTGGCGGGTCGAGGAGGAGCAGCCGGTTCGCCAAAGAAATCCAGTCCCAGTAGAGAATCCTTAGTGCTCGTAGCCTTGGGGGGCGCGGGGTCGGATTTCGGGGGCACCTTGCCGGGCTGCGGGCCGGCGGTGCTGGCTCTCGGGATTGGGTCGCCGCCGATAAGATCGACCTGAGGCTGCGGGGGAACGACGTTCCTGGGAGGGGCTGCCGATTTTCCAACCGAACTCTTGCGAACCGATTCCCTTCGATCCACGTTCTGCTTCTCTTTGACCAGGCTCAATGGCACATCGTCATCACCATCGACATCAAGACTGGCGGGGTCAGGAATGGGGCCGTCCATTGTCCATCGCTTGAGTTCATATTTGGTGCGGATGAAGTTCTCGATCTTGGATTCGGAGGGGACGTGGCCGGGTGCCAGTTTGGCCTCCCAGTACTTGTTCGCGCGCGCATTGCCCCAGCTGAGGATGCTTCGGAGCTGTTCGTCGGTCCAGGAATCGAGGTCGACAGACTTGACTCTGCTGATATGCGTGCCCATGCCACGGTGGATGCCCGAACACCGGATACAGATAAACACGCCGAGGTTCCAACTAGCCCATCGCGGGTCTGCAAACGTGGCACCGTCAGTGGAAGGATTGAGGGGCAATGGGAGAAGCGTTGCCTCCAACTTACGCTTGTTCTTCTTGCAATCGGCGCATATTTTGTTGCATTCCAACTTCAAGAGGCTCTTGATTGTCAGCTGGTTTTGGGCCGCTCTTTCAGCAGCGGGGTTTGGCGGCGGTCTTCGAGACATCGTGGCCTTTGTTCGTTTGTGTGTACCAGATGAGCAGGGACGGAAGACTCTGTAGCGGGCGAGGTTTGAATTCGTTAAGCGATCTCCTGGTGATAGGGTAGGTGCAGGCGGAGGGAAAGGGGGAGGGATCGCAAGATCGCAGAGTTGTCCAGTTGGGCGTTGACCGTCGTGTGCCAAGATAGGAGGACTGAGATTAGGTATGGAATAGTATCCATGCGGCGCTGATACTGGCCAGGTAAGGGGCAACTGGGGTCGAGACCGCAGGTAGAACATGTCCCTGCCTAAGGCAGTGATGACGGCAGTGGAGGTGGGGGGGTCCTACATTCCACTGGACGTCGACGGATAGAGTAGGTAGCAGGTACCTAACCTAGGTATGTATTGTATCTATTATAGATGCGCCCTGACAGGTGCCCGCCTCTATTGGCAGCTGTCCGAGTTGAGATGGCTGCTTTTTGCTTTGTCTCGACAACACGCCATTTCTTCGCCTTTACAACATTCATTATCGGCAACCGGTTTACCTACCTTCTGTCTTAATTCTTAAAAGCTCTACAGGTAAATGAGTTGAATCCTGTGGTCTTTGGCCCTGCCATTCCTAGCACTAGCGTTCCATTCAAGACACGCTGTGCTTAGACCTTGTTAATAATTGGAGTTTATCTGAGAAAGAGAGGTATGCATGGAAGAACTACAACTTCAGACGAAGTTAGCAGGAAGTAATTGCCCACCTACATTGACGTTCGGACTGATGCCTCAGGATGTGGTAGACAACCCTTCTTGTCTTCAAAAACGCTTGGCCCTATGAGCCTTCGCCCCAGATACCGAGTCGGCCTGCTTCCAGGCGGCCAAAACCAGCCTGGATACCATCGCAATTGCCTGTCGGCCATCAAATAACATATGTAACATAGCATTGATCCCGCGTACATTTATAGAGGCAGGCTCCTATTTCGGACTGGCATGAAGTGTCCGTCCACCTTCCGAGCATGGTGTTGCCCATCATCATGTACAAGTTAAGACTGGTTGGAAAATTCAAACTCAGCTCGTCGCTGTTGACTTTGACGTAACTACTTGTCGTCCCTTCATCCTAGCAAATGCTTACTACTTCGACGGAAGAATAGCTTTGGAT
Source organism: Colletotrichum sublineola (assembly GCA_020631755.1). NCBI lineage: Eukaryota > Fungi > Ascomycota > Sordariomycetes > Glomerellales > Glomerellaceae > Colletotrichum > Colletotrichum sublineola. Next base: position 307,085 of record JAHSQG010000001.1, read on the forward strand.
TGTGGGTATAGACACGTGCTGAGGGAACTTTTAGGATTACACCGTAGCATCTGGTCTCTTTTCAGAACATGCCCAACTATCCTGAAAAAAGAAAAGTCAACAAACGCGCCTCCAGAGCTTGGAACGCACCTTGGTACAATAACCCCGAGCCATGGCAACGGTAGGTCGTCTATAAGGCCTACAACGCCATCCAAGATCGTCCTCCTGTGCCACTTCCCGTGTGTTGCAGGAAGCCTGGAGAAAGCGACACTCCTCCAATTGAGGGCGTTCCGGTAGCGTTCGCCCGGACCTGAACCAGCCAGACTTGATCTTGATGGCCGCGAACATGCCGCAGATCCAAAGGGACTGAGCCAAGGAGGCTAAACAAGTTAAGTTGCGGGGACAGGGCGCCAGTATATGGTGAACGTGGGGAAGTGAGGGGTCGCGCGTACCTCGCGTCCGACTTACACCTTAATCCGTCACATTTTGATGTCTCTCCAACAGATCCGCTATCTGTCATAGGTAGAATCGTTCCTCGAATCCGCGTCTGTTCGCCTCGCGGCGTCATTTCCCGCATCGGACACCCATTTCCCATTAGCACATGCCATTACTTGTGCAAACGTTACCCGCTGACGGAGAGGCGCGACGCTCCAGGAAGTCTTTCTCGGAACCTTTCCCTTTAGATCCGGCTCAGACAGGCAGGCTCCCCTCTGCCATGGTAATTTCCAAATCGGACGAGCGTAGCCACGCCATGCGGGGGAGTAGGTATCTGTATATAAACTTAAGTAGTTGTCGCGGGAATAAGAAGTCTCCTTGGTGTATTTTGGTACCCCTCAACTTTGCGACCTTCAGTTTCTTGTCCTGGTCACTTTGTTCTGCTTCAGACCGGACTACAAACGATCGAACGTGTAATTTTCAGTATTCTGTGCTAGCCATGATTCCTTCCGCTATCGAGAAGATCACGTCGAAAGTGTCGTCTTTTTCATCCTGCAGGCCTCAAATCCTTGTCCCTGAGAAGCTCTCTTCAGACGGTCTCGCTATACTCCAGGACAAATACGATGTGGACAACCGCACCGGACTGTCTCCCAAAGACCTCGTCGACACCATCCCGAACTACCACGCGCTGATCGTGCGATCGGAGACGAAAGTGAATGCGGCTGTCCTTGCAGCTGGGAAAAGGCTCCGCGTCGTGGCTCGAGCTGGCGTGGGCGTTGACAACATTGACGTGGACGCAGCGACCAACCAAGGTATCATTGTTGTCAACTCACCTTCCGGTAACATTGTTGCAGCTGCCGAGCATACGATTGCCCTTCTCCTCGCCACCGCACGCAATGTTGGCCGCGCGGATATCACAATGAAGGAAGGGAAATGGGAAAGGAGCAAGCTTGTCGGTGTTGAAGTTGGTAACAAGACGCTTGGCATCATTGGGCTGGGGAAAGTGGGAATGAAGGTTGCACGGATGGCCGTCGGCCTCGGCATGATGGTGAAGGCGGTTGACCCCTACGCCAGCGCAGAGGTTGCTCGCCAAGCGAATGTCGAGCTTGTGCCTGAGCTTGAGAGCCTGTTACCGACTGTGGACTTTTTGACAATCCACACTCCGCTAATGGCAAGTACGTTAGACCTGTTGAGGGAGAAGGAGTTTCAGAAGATGAAAAAGACTGCCAGGGTTCTGAATGTTGCCCGAGGCGGGGTGTACAACGAAGCCGCCCTTCTTCGTGCCTTGGATGAGGGATGGATCGCTGGAGCTGGCCTTGATGTCTTCACTTCAGAGCCCGTCGTGGCCGGCTCTACAGCGGCGCAGTTGACTCGACACCCCAAGGTTGTCGCTACGCCGCACCTGGGGGCATCCACGGTCGAAGCCCAGGAGAACGTCTCGATGGATGTCTGTACACAGGTGGCCGAAATTCTCCGCGGCGGACTGCCGACGGCGGCCGTCAATGCGCCGCTGATCATGCCGGAGGAGTACCGCAAGCTGCAACCATTTGTAAGGCTCATCGAGAAGATGGGCGGCCTGTACACGCAGCATTTCGTTGGCAGTAGAGGCGGCATGGTAGGAGGTCGAAAATTCGAGCTTATCTACCAGGGCGACCTGGCAGGCACCGCAAATACAAGACCTCTGTTTGCCGCTCTGGTAAAGGGTCTTGTCTCGTCCATAAGCGACTCTGGAGGACGAGACGTCAACATTGTGAATGCCAGCCTGACGGCGAAGCAAAAGGGCATCATCATTAGCGAGACACACAGCGGGGAGGTTAAAAACGCTGTATATGCCAGCCTGGTGACGCTCCGGTCACACGGCGAGGGTGGCGAACAGGTCATCGAGGGGTATGTGGCGGGACAGAGCATATACATCTCCAAGCTGGACCGGTTCAGCGCAACGTTCCAGCCGCAAGGAACGATGCTGGTGTTGCACAACTACGATGAGCCAGGCAAGATTGGCGGTGTGGGAACGGTTCTGGGGCGGTATGGAATCAACATCACCTTCATGCAAGTAGCCAGTCTGGACGGAGAGAAGAAGACAGCGGAAGGGGGCAACGAAGCCCTTATGATTCTGGGTGTGAAGGGAGAGATTGGAGGCGAAGTGGTGAACGACTTGAAGAAAGCTGAGGGTATTCTGAACGTGAGCCTGGTCAAGTTGTGAGGGGGGTGGAGGAGAAAGTCTGTAGACGTCTGTAAGCAGGTGTAGAAGAAATCGTGTACCGCATGCCGGTGATGAGCCTCCTGGAAGACCGAGGCAGAATCGCTGTTGGAGGAGAGGCCTCCTTACGAGTTCGTGAATCTCGGCAGCTTTTGCGATGTTATTGGCGAGTACAGTAAGTGACATGGCAAGTAACTGGAGAATATTGCAACGCTATACGCGAGCGGACGGACATGGTTAAGTTTGGTTTCCTCACTGGGAGCAGCATCGAGGGGTATGTTGCCCTGCTCTAAAGGTGAACAAATCGATTCTGAATCGTGTCGCAGTACAGTAGCTCGGATAACAACAGTCATTGGGAAACGGCGGGGCTTGCGAATTCCCCCCCCCCCATTCTCTTCCCCTCCACTCGGATGCATCGCTCGCTCCTGTAGCCGAAACTTTTGCAACATTTGACGGTAGATTCGATGGCCTCATGCGGGTTTTCCGTAAATGCACGATGACATGGATAGGGTGTGGCGATGCGGAGGATTTGGTTCACCGAGTGAAGGGCAATGTGATCTCAAAGTCTGTCCACCCCGACTGGCGGGCGCAGGATCCGTTGCAACGACTCATGGTCTAGACGTCTAGTAGTACCGGTAGTACCTGAAGTTTTGAAAACATAAGGGCAATCCTTCGGGTTTGTAGTTTGCAGCTGATGTGGGCTAGGCACACAGCTCGGCCGGCTAACGTGTCGTACCGTCGAGTCGCTTTGCTGCAAAGGCAGGCTCATCTGTGCACACGAAATACCACGAGATCCGCCAGTAAACACCAGGGATGGACCTGTATCTTTGCACTGCAATGCACTGGTTGTGTCCCCATCGATCAGAGATACCAGCATGTGCCTAGGCCAGGGCCATGAGCTTTACTAGGTACCCTACCTACATAGATAGCGTCGTACCGGTACTCTGCCAACACCACAGCCGTGGCCAAGGGTGATTAATGGACAGAACCATGTAAGATATGTAGGTATGCTGCATAACTTTACCCCGGGTTTTGCACAACCCCAGTACGAGATGTACACTAGGTACCTAGAATGAGGAGGCGTGCGGAAAACGGCACATGGCGGGGCAAGTGAGACGAAAGCAAGAGCGTTCACTCCTAGACTTTGCCCGTGTTAGAAAGTAAAATCCAAATAGAATAACATAAAATAGCACGAATACAGAGTAGTACAGAGTACGTGTGCGCGATGACAGGCAGATCGCATGCCAGTGCGGCAGCCCTAGAAAGGTCTCTGCGGCAATGATGCATCATTCATCATTCTCGCATTTTCCCCCCAAGACATCCCTCCCCGGCCGTTGATGACGCCAAGCCTGTGCGCCACGAGAGCACTGGATTGGCTGGCTGAGGTAATGTAGCATCCATTGAGGAAGAAGCAAAGAAAGAGGCAAAGCTTCCGTGAGTACGGAGTACCTAGCTAAAATATAGAAGGTACCCTTCCTTGTAGGTACCTAGGTACTGTAAACTTACGTACCCTCGGTCCTTTCCTCCCCTCCTAGGTATCTTTCTGTTTTCTTTCCATTAGCTCCGTTCTGGGCTTCTTGACATCCTCGTCTCTCGTCGCTGGCAACTCCCTACTCTACCTACGTTACAGTCTACCGTCGTCGGCTTTAGTTCATCAATAACAGCATTACCTATCCAACTACCCAGGTACCTTCCTAGGTATCTACCCACTCGTTTTCCGATCTTGGTCCGTAGGTGGAGCTTCTTCTCCCCCCGCCTTACTCGTGCCTAGGTACCTACCTAGTAGTGTACTGTACGCACGCACAAGCATCTGCAGGTAAACATAGGTAGTGGAGCACTGCACCTTATCACCCTGAGTTTGCCCCATTTTCTCGCCCGTCGCCTGCGTCTGCCACATAAAATGTGCGCTTGACCTCACTGCTCTTCCACCCACTTTACGCCCCTTCTCACGATACACCATTTCTCAATTGATCACTGAGGATTATGGCCACAAGGGGAGTCGTCCCGACACGACGGGCCAATAATGCCGGCGGCTTCGGTCTTTTCCGCACTGCCGTGCTTGGCCTTACTAAGGCCTTGACACTGGGCGTGTCTTCGGTCGCTGCTGCCCCCATCCACGCCGTAAACCACCCCGACCGCGAACCCGAGGCCGAGGGGGGTTCCTTCTGGGTCCTCATGGGCGCCTCTATCGCCCTCGTTCTTCTCGGAGGTGCTTTTGCCGGATTGACCATCGCGTAAGTGTCTCCTATTTATCTTACCTCTGCTTTGCCTCGCCCATGCCATACCCGTTTGCTGACACTGCTTTCTAGCTTGATGGGACAAGACAGCATCTACCTCCAGGTCCTCGCCGGTGACCCCGACGAGTCCCAATCCAGAAACGCCAAACGCGTCTATGATTTGCTCAAGAAGGGAAAGCATTGGGTCTTGGTCACGTTGCTTCTTTCCAACGTCATCGTAAACGAATCTCTACCCGTTGTCCTGGATCGCTGTCTTGGCGGAGGTGTCGAGGCTGTTGTTGGCAGTACTGTGCTCATTGGTACGTCGGAACACACAAAAACGCGTTGGTTTCGCACACTTGACTAAGCACATTTACGCAGTTATCTTTGGCGAAGTCGTACCCCAATCCGTCTGCGTTCGATACGGCCTTCAAATAGGCGGCTACATGTCCAAGCCTGTGCTTTTGCTCATGTGGCTTATGGCGCCTATTGCTTGGCCCACGGCTAAGCTTCTCGACTGGGCTTTGGGCGAGGATCACGGCACAGTCTACAAGAAGAGTGGCCTCAAAACCCTGGTCACCCTGCATAAGTCCCTTGGCGAGGTTGGCGAACGCTTGAACTCGGACGAGGTCACTATCATCAGCGCGGTTTTGGATCTCAAGGAAAAGCCCGTCGAGAACGTCATGACCCCCATGGACGATGTTTTCATCATGGCCGAAGACACCGTTCTTGATGAGAAGACCATGGATAGAATCCTATCCGAAGGCTACTCTCGCATCCCCATTCACGCCATTGGAAAACCAACCGACTTTGTAGGCATGCTCCTGGTCAAGATTCTCATCACCTACGACCCCGAAGACTGCCTGCAGGTGAAGGACTTCCCTTTGGCCACGCTGCCTGAGACACGTCCGGAAACGAGCTGTCTGGATATCGTCAATTTTTTCCAGGAGGGCAAATCCCATATGGTCCTAGTGTCCGAGTACCCTGGTGCCGATTACGGTGCCATTGGTGTCGTTACCCTGGAAGACGTTATTGAGGAGCTTATTGGAGAGTGAGTTGTGTACACAGCTATCTTATCGTGAAAGCCTATTGACGCATGACATAGGGAAATCATCGACGAGTCGGATGTATACATTGACGTACACAAGGCCATTCGTCGCATGACACCCGCACCTAAGGCGCGAACCCCGAAGAAGGCAGGCCTGCCTTCCCCCAGAGTCATTCCCAAACACGGCGATCTTATCGAGTTAGGCGAAGAACCACATCCCCCGTATGAACGCAATGGGTCTGTTGGTGCGCTTAGCGACGTCTCGGAGAACAACCTGTCTAGCAGTGCGCCGAGGACGACATTCCTGATGAGAAGAAGTTCCACAGGTCCAGACGGGCGTATGACTTCGTCTGCCGTCCCAGTCAAGGCCACATTCAACGAGGCCAAGCAGCACCTCAAGCACCTGGGGCCTTCCAATCCTGCATCGAACCCCAAAAATACAAAATCCACAACAGTCAAGATCAAGCCAGTTCAAATTGGCCCGCCTCTATCTCAGATCCACACTCCCTCTCCGGCTATTCGCCCCGCTTCCGTGGCTGGTGACGTGAATGACCACCGATTGGACGAAGAGACGGACGAACAGACGCCTCTCATGCGGCCCAAACTCAGCGGAAAGGGCGGCGTCCATGCTCTCCGTAAGAGTTATGGCGGGGCGGGCATGAGCGAGGCCCAGGCCAGGCTCTCCAGTGCCGCTCACGATGTTGAGGATAACAAGGCTGCCGGCGAGGTGAATGTACCTCCCACCGTTCCCGAGAATGATGACTCCAAAACTATGCGAAGCGGTAGTCCCGAGGCTGCCCGGACAGATTTGACAGTCATCGTCTCTCCCGGTCGGGCCAGCAACGGAACAAGCGGAACAAGTGTGACGAGCGTTGTTGAAGATGAAACCGCAACCCCAAAGCGCCGACCTCTTGTTCGAAGCGGTAGTATCAGCGAGAATGTGGTTGAGACCAGTAGCGGCGTACGGAAAATCATTATCCAGGCGGCCAGCTCGGATTCCGACGAGGCTGCATCTAAGGGATCCTCCGGACACCGTTCTGGGTCTTTCGGTCGGATCAATGTTCAGACTCCCGGTCGCGATACGGAGGGCGACGAAAACGATGGCGATGGCACGTCCAGCACTGCCCAAAGTATCAACAATAACAGCCAACAAGCGAGTAAAAAAAAGAACAGGAGAAAGAAGAGAAAAAACAAGTCGTAGAAGTATGTGTCTGTCCGGGTTTAGTTGGCAGGGTTGCATCTGTATGATACCGAATAGCAATTTGAGCAACTACCATGGTTTCTCGCGTTCAGCGGTGTGCCGTTCTTACAAGCTGTCAGTCACCCCGGCGACTCTACGGCACCCATTACCACCGTTGTTGAGGTTGTCTAGACTAGGTACCTAAATATTCACGGTGTCTATGTTCTGATATACATACTCTTTGTCGCATCACTCTTCCTAAGCCGGAACCCCGCGAAGCGTGCGTCCCTTGCCTACCGATATCCGAAACTGTGTGCTTATTGCCCCGATGCCTCCTCGGTGCCTCAATCATACCAGATGGCATTCATGCCGAACCCGGGCTCGGGGATGCGCAGCCTCGCGGCGCGGCCGAGGAACTCGTCCTGCCAGCGGTAGATTTCGATCCAGCCCTCTTGGTCGTCGGTGATAGCGAGCCACTCGTCAGTCCAGGGGCAGGGGCTGACGGCGTTGCTGTGACCGCCGCTGGTGGGGGTGGGGTTGAGGCAGATCTGGCGGGCGATGTGGCCATCGTCGTCGAGGCGGAAGGCGGCGATGTAGCCGGTGACATCGAAGCTGTTGGAGCGGGCGGTGGCGAAGAGGTAGCGGCCGCTGTGGGAGAGGGCGCAGACGTCGGAGCGGTACATCTTGTCCTTGGCGCCGGGGATGCCGGGGGGGATGAGGGGGAAGGAGCGGTGGGTGTAGACAGGGAGGTGGGTGGCCGGGTCGACGACATACTCGCAGAGGCGGTTGCCGGCCTCCATTAGGGCGTAGAGGTAGTTGCCGGTGGGGTGGATGGCGACCCAGCGCGGGTGGTCGCCCGGGTCGGGGGCTTCGACGGAGCCCACGAGGTCGAGCTCGGGGGCGTCGGGGGACCGCTTCCTGTGGACCCACAGCTTGTTGGCGGTGAGGTCGGCCGAGTAGAGGTAGGTCTCGGTAGGGTCGAAGACCATGCCGTGGATGCCCGTGTTAGGGTCGTATGGGTAGTTCTGGACGTTAGCGTCGAGGGCACCGGTGGAGGAGACGGCGAAGACGTTGCCGTGGGAGGCGTGCTTGTAGAAGGGGTTGCAGTAGACGGCGTAGGGGGGCTTCTGCGCCGCGAGGAGGAAAATAGCACGCGTGTTTGTTGTCGGGAGGGCGGCGTTGGCTGGGAAAGGGAGGTGTAAGCTTTTGGTGAGAAGATTTCATGACATCCCTGGGCGAGGACACTGAAATATGGAACAAGAGACGTACGGTCATGGGTCATGTCGTGAGACGCCTCGTGGACGATCTCGGAGGGGCTCTTGACGGCGAAGCTGGACCACTTCTTCATGGCGGCGCCATATAGGTTCTTCTTGTCGTGCTATATAAGTAATTGTCGTGTAAGCCAGTGTTTTCCTTTTTTTTTTTTTTTTGTTCCGGTTCTCCAAACTGGTTCTCTCCCCTCGCCAGACAGAAAGGCGCGCCGCGCATCATCCATCCCTACAGCAACTCTAAGAAAAAGGTTCATCTTACGCTGAAGGTCATCCACGAAATGGGCTCGTCCTTGGGGATCTCGGTGCGCTTGACGAGCTCGAGGGTGAACTTCTCATCGTCAAAGGCGACGGTGAAGATGGCGCCGGGCGGGGTCCATGTCCCTATCATGAGGTGATGGACGGGCATCCTGGGCGTCGTGGAGAAGAGCCTAGCGGTGGGGGTCGTCTTGAGGGCCTGAAAGAGTCGCGATGGCCGTGGGGGCATGTGCTGGACAGGAAGTGTTTCGCAGTAGGGGGAAAGATGGCGCGAAGCCGGAGTAGCTGAGAGCGAGGCTACGTCAAAAGCGGACGAGTCTCCGAGGTCACAGAGCTTCTAGTGTAGGTGTGTATATATAGCGCGAGCTCCAATTGGGCAAAGATCACGATACCTGTCAGTCTACAAGGCCGAAGTGAGAACCATGTGAAGAGAGAAAAGGATGAGAAGAAACCGAGGTGATAAAAGCTTTAAGAAGCAGAAGTATGTATATACCTTGCATCATGGGCGGAAAGGGGGGGGAGGGGTGTACTGCGGGGTGAGGAGAGATAATAGCTGTTGCTGCCCCTCGTTTCCCGAACCCCAGACGACGAGGGGCACGGTGCGTTGGAGGAAAGGAAAAATAAAAAGGACCTGCCATTTTACGATTGCAGTGTGGGGTCGTCCACACCGGGAGATGTGGACGGTAATTGGCCTTGCGAGTAAGGGCGATTGTCCCCGGTAGAGTGTTCTTCCCCCGCCTTTTCGCTACTGGACCTTTTTTCCACCTTCCTCTTCCCTCGCACTATGTCCAGCCCAGCGCTCGGGGCTGTAATTCCACGGATGTCCAAGCGACGGGAGTGTTCCGTGCCGGCTGCTGGGTGTCGGAACGCTCGGTCCGGCGAGATACTTCGACATCCGAGGCAGCAAGGCCCGGACGCCGGCCGACGGCACAACACCCACCAGAGACGGCCATTGTATACACCAAATGCAAAACTCACATCAAAATATTGCTACCATGACAACCACACTCTATTCTAGTGCCTGCATCTCATCTCTTTTGGATATTACTGCAGCAGAGGGGTATCATTTGGTATTACTCTTACCTTGCCCCTAACAATTAAGTACCTAGTACAGTGACACGGCTGGGAGTAAAGTGATGCCTTGTGCTCGATGTCGAGGAGACACACCTAGTGCGAGGTGCGAAGATAGAAGTGTTAGATGGCGTAGAATACAGGAATCAGTAAGGGGAGGATGGCGGCCATGTATCGAGAGGATGCGGAAATCATGATGAAGCAGGCCACGCCGAACGCTACGCCTAAGTGGGACGAGAGATGGTGTGAGTCTTGTTTCGAGGGGTGTGAGTGTGCAAACCAATGACTAGCCCGAGTGCGGCGGACGGCAGTTCCATGTCGATGAGCTGGAGGCCCTGGCTGAATCTATTGACTGTGACACCGCTGTCTATGGAACTGTGGAATGACATCGGTGCACTGGAGTTGTTTGTCTACATCCACAGGTAGGAGGGAATACCTGCGCCGTACCGAGACGTGGTTTCAGCAAGGCACCGTGAAAATAGACGCCAGAGCAATTGATGATGACAATGAAGAGTTGCCTGATATCGGCTGTTAGAATGGACGTGGAAGCAAATGCTTTTCTCCTCGGCTTACCACAGGCCAAATAAAACGGACACTACAGATCCGATCCCGAGAGCAGCGTATACACCAAGCCACTTACCAAGGTCTTGGTCCGGTCTAGGCTCGTTGAATTCCGCCCACCACTTCAGCCAAATGTCTATGACCCTCCAATATCAGCTCAGGAATCAAGTGGCGTGTAAGAGAACCGGTACAAGTTTTACCTGGGAAAGAATCGCAAAAGGCGAACACAACCATGGCACCGGCGAAGGCATTCAGGCTGAACTATCCAGCGGCATTGGCATAGAAGCTGTACATCTCCCAATCGCCCAGTTGACGCGTGGCGTCAGCCTGATCCTCAAGCACGCCCCTATCAATCCAAAGCCATGATTATTGTAGAGCCGCGTTTGCGACTGGCTGGCCAGGCGGATCGACTCGTCTATGAGAAACGGCTGGGCATAATTGAAAGCGACCTGAAAGAGTTTCGGGGCAATGGGCGCGGATGCGGGACCCGCAAACGTACAGAGCCAGGTGGTAAACAGGGCGCCGGGCGCGGCTTTGTCCGGGACTTTTTCGCAGCAATCACATAGATTAGTCTGCGGGGCAATGTGTTGTAAATGGAATGGGCAGAGATCTTATGCTCACCTTCGTCCCACCCGTCGGCTAGTTTCCTGTATGTAGACCTCGAGGCTAGCTTCGGATCCAGCGGGTAGAGATCTTCAAGGCGGAGGATGTTCCTGTATCTATTGACGAAGAGCAACGTCAGGCAGAAAGAGACGGATCTGCTGAAAGTGCGGCTGGTGACCCTGAAGTATGTCTTGTGTCGCGGGACTAGTATGCGCCGCTTCTCTATCAATTCAAGAATCACCAAGCGCCATGACTGCCCTCAACACCAAAGTACACTAAAGATAGCAGGGATGGCCCGATTGGAGCCCAACATCCACAAAGTTCCAGTACTGGCGGTGTCCAGCAGAACTGACAGGAAGAGGTAAGTGGAAAGGACGAAAGACGGCCTTAAAGACCGTTTGTGGGAGAGCCACGACAACAAACCAAACCCGAAAGAGGCGACGACGCCGAGGACAGCGGTGGGAATGGTTGCCCGTGAGCGAGGGAAGACGTCGGAGGACGTGGCGATTCAGAGTATGAGAAGCGCAATGTTGAGGGCAATCAGGCAAATGGATGCAGACTGTCAGCACGTCAGCCAGCCCAATCATGGTAGGTAGCAAAGTCATTTCGTCGGGACTGACAACATTGAGGTGGCGCAAGGTGCTAGCGGCGACCTTGACATCCGACCTTGCTAGGCGTAGGGCACAGATGGGAAGTACGAGCAGGAGGAGGGATTGCAGGGGAACCGCAAATACGGCTTCCTCGAACAGTAGCGTGAGATCAAAGCCGCCCCGGCAGTCGTCTCCGGCCCACGGACCGAGCGAGTCATCCTGGCCGGGAGGGCAAGCAGGCTGCGAGACCCACATGGTTGTTAACCAGGCATCATAATTTCTGTCGCTGATGGTGTTTCAAGATCATCTAGGGAGTGAGGCAGTCTTAATCATCAAACAAAACATTGGCCAAAGGCAACGTTCTGATCATTACTTTTGTGTGCTGGTATCAGCGTCAATGTCAAGGGCGAGGGGACTTTGTAGGAACGGTGCAAAAGCAGTGCCGAGGCATTGCCTAAACTTGTAGCATATTGAAACGGGAGACGGACTGGACAGTCTTGTTGGAGTGCGAAGAGAATGGGACGGAATGGAACACACGTCGCTGTAGCCGCCGCCAAGCCCAGACGAATTTTGGTTGTCAGCTTTAGGCAGAGCACCTAGGTAGTGTAGGTAGGGAGGTAGTCAAGTCCAAGTTTTGGGTCCAATGTGGTAAGGGGCAGGGGATTATGAGTACCAATCGGGTTGGAGGCGTTACCGGTATCGGGGAGCGGCTCGGCGAAGGGCAGACACAGCCACCCGGTGAATTGCCTAAATCAGATTCGGTCTCATCCATGAATGATGAACCAGGGGTCGACCACGGGGATGGGGTGCACTGGGATGTGCAGTTACCGGTGGACGGGAAGACAGGCAGACGGAATCTGATCGGCTTCAGGAGCACCAGGCGGTCGGGCCCCTATGGGTTGGACGGACGAGTCGGCGTCCGCGCCGCGGTTCGGCACACTGGTCTTGGAGGGAGGGGGGCGGGAGGAGAATGAAGATGCTGGAGCACTGGGAAGAAGCCTGGCCATTGCAGGCCGGAGGACGTGTCAAGTCTGGCCTTGGAGCCGTCTGGGTCTGAGGGCGTTGGAATTGATCAGATGAGTTTGAAAAGACTTGAGATGACGACGATTACGGAAGCCGTTGCCAGTCATGCATGTCGGTAGGCTACCTACCTAGGCACTTGGCAACGTACCTACCTTAGTGTCTGATGTAGGTAGGTATGTATGTAAGGCAGATAGGCGGGTGCAAATTGTAGAGTGGCGGTGCCTAGATCCCCTCCCCTCGCAGGTTGGTTCACTTACAACAAGCACCTTGACATCGCATATATGGGTGGATAGAGGTCTACCTACCGGTTCCATGAAAAAGCAAAACAGGCATGTACAGAGGACAGAAGCATTTGGAATAGGGGTGCCAGGCCTTTGGTAGATGGTGATACTACCTACCTACCTAGCTAGGGAGGTAAACCAGGTGGTGTGTAGGTGATGGAAGGGGAAACCTGACAAATCTGAAATGGGAAGCACGACCGGGCAATGCAAAGAAGCCATGTGGTCGTGTAATTAAGTACTCGCCAAGTCTGTCAGTCAGTCTCGAGCATTTATCACGGCTGCGACAGACCCGTTGCCAAGAAAAAAAACTGGGCAGGAAATAAGGAAAAGAAGAAGAAAGAAGGGATGACCCTCCAGCCAAATTTGATGCAGAGGTCCTGTCTCGTTCTCTTCCCCATCCTCGTCCCCGTCCCGTGGGGGAAAAGCAATGCCGTGAACAACATCTAGAGCATGGAACACGGTCCCGTCCCAGTCATCACTGATGAGGCACACACGATGGAAGCGGGCCTTTTTCTCCTGGTGTGGGTATTGTATGTATGGGTGTGGGTGTGATTGTATGATTTTCTGCCTCGCTCGCTGATCGTCTCTCCAGTCTCCTCCTCCAGGATTTTCCAAACAGCATCACAAACACACCTGTTCGTCCCCTGATTCTCCTCGCCAAAATGCTTGGCTTCTACCATATCTCTGAACTCTGGAGACCGTCTGAACGCCCCGGTGATCCCCAGAAGCACAAGCACCAAGTCCGTGATCCTGAGCTTCTTTGGACTCCAGCGTCTGAAGACTCAGCGAGAAAGAGAGTCGGGGTCTGAGGTTGGGTTGATTTGGTGACAGGTCAAGCCTGCGCCACAAAACCAAGACCATGACAGAACAAAGCGATATCTAAGACTCGGCAGCCAAGACCAAAAGCATCACCAACCCTCATAAGCAGGTTGCTGAGTGGTATCATTAACGCTTAGCTCTATTATCAACACCGCTAGCCACTCACTCGCTTTTTACCTGCTCGACATGGCAAGGCCCAAGTAGGTATGCGGCGATCATTCGACTTTGTTAATTTCCTCGAGACGGAAGGCCTTGGCAATTCGATGCACTAGTTGAAACACCATCCTTTCTCTCCAACCTCGACCCTCGACCCTCAAGTCACCCTGTTCGTTGCCAGCCGACCCCCGACCTCGCTTGTTATCCTGGCTCCCGGCATTGAATATGTGAAACTATGGGAACGGACTTAACGGACGGGATCGAGACGGGCGGAATGGCGCAGCTACGCAACCCGCGGGCTGGGTCGAAACAAACAAGCAGCTTGCCTGTCCATCAAGGATGGCCACTCCCTCCGATTGCAAAAGAAATTCCCTAAACGGGCAACGTTGCGCTGTGAACGAGGGGGAGGGAGGATGCAAGGATGGCATGTAACGATTTCGGCCAGGGGCCACAGTACACTCATTGCCTACCTACCTACAGTCTACACATACGTTACTACCACACTGACTGTCGTCTTGCAGCCATCGAAACCTATGATACAGCAGAGATCAGGCACATTTTGCGAACTCAACCATCCAGAACTGTCGCTGCTTCTGGAACAACCGGGGGCCCGTTTTTTTATTGACCAGAGAGGCCCCTGTTCGTCAGAAAACGGCACAGGGTGCGTGCATCTTTGACAGCCTGAAAGTTAGACATTGTCGCTTCGGCCATGCGTCGTCCTTGGACCGCCATCTCGGTGTAAGTATACCTATAGGGCTCCCGGCAACATGCAGATGGGTCGCCCACTTGTCTTTACGACACCAGCGACTTGGGATGGATCCAGACGCACACAAGGAAGGAGCAGGCCAACAGGATGCGGAGGAGGAGGAAAAGGCGGAGGAGGCTCCAGAGAAAGGAGTTCGCCAAGCGCTCTGGCTGGCGACGTTTCATACCAGGTTTGGCAACCTGCCTCCCCTCCTCCGATCAAACTACAAAACCCATGGGCTGTTCCACTAGGTAGTGAGCGGCCTTGCTAAAAACCAAGGCAGTGTGCTGCTGTTGGTGATTTGCTAGGAACTGATCGTCGCGGGTCCCCTGGGCGCGTCTCTTCAATGAGCCGCCACGGTGAGAAGCCTAAGCTAAAGTACGTACCTACTGTACGGAGTAGGTATGCTACCCACCTAGGTAGTGTAGCTGGCGTGGCTCCCACCTCTGGAAGCCCAACCCACACTGCACATGCACTGAATGAACAACGGGCGGGGCCTTTCTGAAGCACCTCCCGTATGATCAACAGCCGCCCTCCACGGGCCTCTCTGCACCACCAACCACGGACAACCCATCATGAAGTCAATGATCAGTCGGCTACTTTCACCTTTTTTTCTTTTTTTCTTTTCTGTTTTGAAAACAATATCCTACCATAGTTCGCACATTTATTTTCGGACTCCCGTCTCCACCCCCCCCTTTGGTTCGCGGCTGCTCACCGGGGTCTGTCGCATCATGGCCGTCGTCGTGATCCTTGGTTCACACCGTTACCAGCTCATCCTCACGCCTCTTCAGCCCTCTCTCAAACGGAGGAAGGCTCTTCCTCTCTCTCCTGTCTCCACTGATTCTGCACTGCCCTTGCAATGGATCACGGCCTGTGACATGGTTGACATGGTAGCGATGACCGCGTGGTTATGTTCACATCATTCGTCTGACAAGATGTCTCAATTCCTTGGCACTGTGGACTCAGTGTGGTACTCTTGGCACCTGAACGTTTGGCATGGAATTCCCCAAGGGTCTCGATCTCGACCACATTCGCTCCAGACTGATGGTCTATATCAACCCGGCCAGCAGCCCATCCTGATCCTCCTAATGTTCTCTTCTGCCGGCACTCCAAAATCTTCAAACAAATCCATCTCTGGTTCTGTTCCTTCACTTTGGCTGGTCCAGTCCTTCCTTTGAGTGTCCTTTTTTCTCCATCTCGTTCCATTCTCCCGGTTCTGCGAACCCTTTTTTCTCTTTCCGTTATTGTATTATCGCCGTCTTCTTTTCTCATCTCTAAATATCTTACTTCCGTCACTAGAGATATCTTCTAGCACTTCATCCAAAATGAAGAGCTCCATTCTCCTTTCCATTGCGGCCATCGCCGCCCAAGTCATTGCGCTCCCCACTCATGATGAGCGGTCTGTGGCTCTGCCCGTCAGGGACATGGAGTTCGCGGCTAGCATAGACGTCAGGCCCAAGCTCCGCCGTAACAAGGCCAAGGAAGCGCAAGGTACATACCGAACCCACCCGCCTATGCACGCGTACTGGAACTAACTTCCATTGTCAGCTGAAGCTGCCGAAGACGACGAGGAAGATGCCCAGGGTGACGCCGGCGCTGAAGCTGCCGACGGTGCAGACAAGGACGCTAAGGACAAGGACGCGAAGGACGCAAAGAACAAGAACGACGGAGCAGCTGCTGGTGGTGCTGCTGCGAATAACGGAACCGCCAACGCTGCTGATGGTGCAGGCAAGAAGGATGGTAAGGGCAAGGACGCCAAGGACAAGGAAGCAAAGGACGCAAAGAAGAACAACGACGGAGCGGCTGCTTGTGGTGCTGCGAACAACGGAACTGCCAACGCTGCTGACGGTGCAGGCAAGAAGGATGGTAAGGGCAAGGACGCCAAGGACAAGGAAGCAAAGGACGCAAAGAAGAACAACGACGGAGCGGCTGCTGGTGGTGCTGCGAACAACGGAACTGCCAATGCTGCTGACGGTGCAGGCAAGAAGGATGGTAAGGGCAAGGACAAAGAAGCAAAGGACGCAAAGAAGAACAACGACGGAGCGGCTGCTTGTGGTGCTGCGAACAACGGAACTGCCAACGCTGCTGACGGTGCAGGCAAGAAGGATGGTAAGGGCAAGGACGCCAAGGACAAGGAAGCAAAGGACGCAAAGAAGAACAACGACGGAGCGGCTGCTGGTGGTGCTGCGAACAACGGAACTGCCAATGCTGCTGACGGTGCAGGCAAGAAGGATGGTAAGGGCAAGGACAAAGAAGCAAAGGACGCAAAGAAGAACAACGACGGAGCGGCTGCTTGTGGTGCTGCGAACAACGGAACTGCCAACGCTGCTGATGGCGCGGGTAAAGGCAAGGGCAAGGACGCCAAGGACAAGGATGCCAAGGGCAAGGACGCCAAGGACAAAGAGAACGGTGACGCAAACGGTGCCGCTGCCGCAGGCAAGGCTGCGGCCGGGGATAACCAGATTCTCTCTGAGCTTCTCTCAGGTGTAAGTGTTGATTGAACCCAGTCGTGGATGAAGGACAGCGATGCTAATCTAGCCACAGCTCACTGGAGGTGCTGGTGCTGGTGCCGGTGCTGGTGCTGCCGACAAGGCGGCCGGGAACAACCCTCTCTCGCTCCTTGCCGGCCTCCTCGGACGCGACGAAGAGTCAGCTGATGAGGAATAGACGGCAGTGGGCGTTTCCGTCTGGTCCCCGATGCCGGAGCTGAAGCATCATCATGCCGGGCCGGGTCCTTCAACGGGGGTTATACGAATGGACCCGGCCAACCTAATGGCGAAACAAACCCATGGCAGCTACGCTGGTAGAGCTGCTTGTCGAGTGTGCTGATACGTCGCGATGACTGGGCGGGAAAACAATAAAAACTATATGTTTTTCTTCTTTTTGGCGGTGCGCATGGAATATGGCTGGCTGGGTCTCTCTTGGGATCATGGCGGAGCAGCTTTCCTCCCGTCGCACTGCCGTGAAGAATCTCCTCTTGTTTGGGTGTATTCTTAGAACGGGGTTTGCTGCGAGGGATTCTCCACTGCGTGGGCTGAATCTTCTCGGGATACTTTTTGAAAACATTATTGGGGACCCGCGTGTTTCCTTCTTTTTAGGGAAGTTGAGTGAGGGTCACGTCACGCACCACAGTTGTGGGCAAAGCCGCCCTTGGAACCTCAAGTAGATTTGCGATACCATGAGAACGAGAATGGAACAGAATATTCCTCCAAGCCAAATCGTGGCGTGCGACTGCTAGGGTGTGTGTTGTGTGTGCGCGAGAGAGAGACGGGGGGGTTAAGTTCCGACCAACACGTGAGGGAAATGATTGGCAAGCGATAAAGCACAGATTACCTATGTAGTGTACCATGATCCATCTCCCCTTATCCCAATCTTGCCCAGTCCTTGAGGATTACCTTACCACCTACCGCTTGGGCACGGATACATATGGTGTAATTGATTTTCTCTTCCCCACCACTGGAGCACGCGTATCGTGTGGCTTCGACGTGTCTTGGCGCCTGAGGGCTCTCACTTGTCCGAGGAAGGAGTCGTCTTCCCTCTCCTTACTGGTTAAAGCGGATTGCCAGTCGTAATTATAGCCTCTTGGATTGGGTCATTCAAGAGGCAGAGTTGCTTCTTGACGTTCATTCCTCATTTCCTTACCCTCCTACATTACGATATGCCGTTCGATCTTTTAGTCGTTCCCCACTGGGGCTAGCCACCCGTTCACCTTCCCGATCGGGCGTGGGCTAGCCAATACATCGTTGCGGCGGTTTGCGTGCTTGGCTGCTAGCTTGGTCGCCTTATTTGGCCGTGTCGTTACCGATGCCGTCGTCAAGGGTGCTCGGGGATCAGAATGTGACAGGCACGGGACGCTCTGAGAGGTCAATTGATACGACACAACGCCGACCCTTGTTCACCCATCGATAGGATCTCTGTTCGTTCTGTCCAGTGAGAACCCATCTCCCTCGCCCAATTTCTTCTGATGCAGATGGGGATCGTTTACGCGCATGCTCACATGCAAAGAACCAGCAGCTCCCGCGATGCAAGGGCGGAATGGCACACAGGGCCCGACATGGGAGGCTTCCCTTGGCACTCGACTCGGCACGATACGACCCTGATCAGGGGAACCGGGGACGAAAACCACCAGCTGGAAGCTCAGCTCCATGCTACATATAGCGGTGAAGACCCCGCCGTTCAATAAAGGTCGAATAACCAATCTCTATCTTATTCCAGGACGTCGATTCGCAGGAAGAGCTTTGTTGTCTTCTTTCTCGTGATCCCCTCTTGCGCCGGTGTTCTTGCGCGTGCATGTTCCTCTCTGTCTCTCTCTTTCTCCAAGGATCGTCACGAGACAACCCGCGTCCGTCAAGATGAAGGTCGCGTCCCTCTTGGTCTCCGCCGCCGGCGCCGCCTCGGCCCTGACCATCGCCGAGATCAACGGCAACAAGTTCCTCTCCCCCTTCAAGGACCAGTCAGTGGCCAACGTCACCGGCCTTGTCCTCGCCAAGGGCCCCAACGGAATCTGGATCCGCTCGACAACGCCCGACGACGACCCCGCCACCTCCGAGGCCGTCTACGTATACGGCAGCTCCGTCGGTGCGAACCTCACCGTGGGCGACCTCATCACTCTAGATGGAAAGATCCAGGAGTACAGGTAAGACACATCCTGACGCGCTGCGCTCTTGTGTACATAGATGGGAGCTTTGACTAACACAGCGTAGGTCCGCGGCGAACTACATTTACCTCACGGAGCTCAGCTCCCCCCAAAACGTCGTCGTCGTGTCCAAGGGCAACGACGTCGTCCCTCTCGTCATCGGCGTCGACACGCTGCCCCCTCCCACCGAGCAGTACACCAGCCTCGATGGTGGCGACATTTACGCTGTGCCCAACGCTGTCGCCAACATCTCCACCGAGAACCCCGTCCTCAACCCCAAGCTCTACGGCCTTGACTTCTGGGAGTCCCTGAGCGGCGAGCTCGTCACCGTCAAGAACCCCGTCGCCATCACCCGCCCCAATCAGTACGGAGACACCTGGGTCGTTGGCGACTGGCCTACTACCGGCCGCAACTCGCACGGTGGCATCACTATGACTGACAAGGGTAAGATTCAATCTACATGAAGAGGCGAGTGAGAGGCTGACATGCGCCCCAAGACTCCAACCCCGAGGCCATCGTCATCGGCTCCCCCCTAGACGGCACCAAGAACCCAGAGTCCAAGATGGGCGACCAGCTCACCGAGATCACCGGCGTCGTGACCTACGCCTTTGGTTTCTACCGCATCCTGCCTCTGACGGCCATCGCCATTACCCAGAACGCCACCAACGCCGCTCCCGCCACCTCTCTCGTTAGCCGCGGCGACTGCACGGGTATCACCGTCGGCGACTACAACGTCGAGAACCTTTCTCCCTCTTCGGCTCACCTCCCCGCTGTCGCCGCCCACATCGTCAATTACATGAAGACGCCTGACCTCATCTTCGTCCAGGAGATCCAGGACAACAGCGGCGCCTCAAACAACGGCATCGTCTCGTCCAATGTCACACTCTCCACCCTCGCCGCCGAGATCGAGTCCCGCTCCGGTGCCGTCTACGACTTTGTCGTCGTTGACCCCGTTGACGGCAAGGACGGCGGCCAACCCGGCGGCAACATTCGCGTCGCGTACCTCTACAAGCCCGACATCGTCGAACTGTGGAAGCCCAACCCCGGCGGCAGCCTTGACGTCAATGAGGTTCTCCCTGGTCCCGAGCTCAAGTACAACCCAGGTCGCATCGCGCCCACCAGCAGCGCTTGGGATGCCAGCCGCAAGCCCCTTGTCGCCGCGTGGCGCGCCGTCAAGGGCCCCCAGAACAAAATCTTCTTCACCGTCAACGTTCACCTTGCCTCCAAGGGCGGTTCCTCCTCTCTGCATGGCGACCTCCGTACCCCCGTCAATGGTGTTGTGAACCCGCGCATTGAGCAGGCCGAGCTCGCCGGCGTAAGTCCCTCTTCCCCCTCGCTCTTTGAACCTCGTGTCCCGTAAGCCCTTGCTGATCCCCTCCTG
This sequence comes from Colletotrichum sublineola, assembly GCA_020631755.1. Classification (NCBI taxonomy): domain Eukaryota; kingdom Fungi; phylum Ascomycota; class Sordariomycetes; order Glomerellales; family Glomerellaceae; genus Colletotrichum; species Colletotrichum sublineola. Next base: position 327,535 of record JAHSQG010000001.1, read on the forward strand.
TACAACAGTCCTTCATCGCCGAGATCCTCGCCGCCGACCCCAACGCGCGAATCATCGCCGCCGGCGATTTCAACGAGTTCGCCTTCGTCGAGCCCCTCAAAGCCTTCGCCGCCAAGTCTGGCCTCGTCGATCTCGACGAGGCCGTCGGCATCCCCCTCGAGGATCGCTACACGTATGTATTCGACATGAACGCCCAGGAGCTCGACCACATGTTTGTCAGCCCCGCGCTCGCTGCCAAGAACGGCACCGCGTACGAGCACATCCACGTCAACTCGTGGGAGCTGTACGACGAGCTCGTCAGCGACCACGACCCGTCCGTCGCGCTCTTCAACGTCTGCGGGTGCTAGGTGTTGCATCCCCCCCCCCCCCCCCCCCCCCCCGAAAAGAGAATAAGTCATTGTAAATCCCGGGCCGCTTTGAGTGCCCCTTTCTTGTATATCTTTAAAGACGTCGATGAGACACGAGAATAATGTTGATTGTATGATCTACCAATGGTGTTCCGACTTTCATAGACACGTCGGAATAAGTAAAACCTAGATAAGAGTATGGGTTCTCCTGGGTGGATTGCCTGTACGCCTGATTGCGGCAAAGTTTCCCGGCTCAGATGTTAGAGCGATCAATGATCGTACAGAATAAATCCACAAATATATGAGCTTATGTCGACAAAATGTGAGCCAGGTAGGTTCATGGCGCACCCTGGCCAAGAAGACTAATCTGCGCCAAACGGAATGATCAAGCATAATCTAAAGAAGTGCTTTGAAGCCCATCCGCTCCATTGATACAAGATCCGCAATTACAATTTGCATAACCGCGTGCCACGAACCTTCGGGTCTCTCCGTCCTTTGTTACTTCGTCCGTGTGCCGGCCCAACGTCCCGAGTGGACCCACACCGGCCGTCGGGTGGATCAGATTTCTGCGACGCCAGCGCCGCCCGCATGCCGGGCTCTGCACCGCTCAAACGACGCAAATGCCTTCCCACTCATTTCTTTTGAAATAGTTAGCCATGATTTCATTGCATCGGAGAGTATTCGCAAAATCTTCCTTGTGCGGGAAAAGGCTTGCCCGAGTTTCCCTAACCAAGTCAAGGAGTGGCGCCCAATTTGCCTCAGTGGCGGGCGAGACTGGCCTACAGAACGAGCCCGAAATTGGGGACAGTCAGAAGAACTCGGAGCGATCCACTTCGCTGATATCGCCTCGGGAAGGTAGGTTCCACCTGCGGAGAAAGGTTGCTCCCCAGCTTCGTCTTCGATGCCCCATACTGAACAATAGACCCGGGTCATCTTGAAACTTGACACTATTCCAAAGAATGCCTCTTTCGAGGTGGTTTTTTTCTTTTTCATTTATGTTGAATGACTAGCGGGGAACGTAATTTGATATCGAGTTGTTGGCTTCAGAGTGAATCCAGAATAATGTCAAGAGGGATGTCGTTCCTGACACTTCGAGTCGATTCGAAGAACCGCTCGAGCTCTGTCAGGACTTGATATATGTGTTCTTTACACAGATCTTCTGACCCCAATCAATCCTTGCGGCAATGTTTATCCAGTTTTGGTAGCCACCTAAGATTGTCCGGTCCCTCACTGAGGCCCAGATTCTCTACCCAATTCCAGTGGGTTTTGGACAAGAGATCAGTAGTTGTAGTGTTCACCCATTTATTTTTGGCCGCATTCTCCAGCGATGATCCAAACAAACTCATGTTTAGAGGGGTTGAACGCATCTGAGGGGGCCGAGGCTCTTCATCTTTCCCGAGGAGCGTGCAAACGATGGAGATTTCCCGGAGAACCTCTGTTCCAATGGACTGGCAATCGTGTTATTTTGTTGACCAGAAGCAATAGATTCTTTGGTAATTTAATTCAGGTATGGCTGAGGAGACGACCTTTTCGTCGTTTCTTTTCTGGCGACAGTACCTTTGAGGAATTATGACGCAGCCGTTCAAGAAGACCGCGACTCATCCTCCAGTAGCTTCCAACATTTTTTCTTATAGCAGAGCAAGCGTCTTCCGTTGCCTGCCACCTACTCAAGGTGTATCAAGCATCGTCACCCAAGATGTATTCCTACTTGGAAGTCAGCTGGCGGTCAATGGCATCGCCCATTAGGTCGTCGATTTTGTGTCGTTCGCAGATGGCCACAAAATTGTACTTATTTGTATTGTGTGGAACTAGTCCGAGGATCATCAGGTGATGAGAGAGTTCTGCTACCGCAAACGTCTTGTCGCTCTTTTGTACCCATATCACGATCTCGACACGCGGCTTTTTTGAAATTGGGTAGTAATCGATGCTCTTTACTTTGCCTGGGGGGGAGGGGGTTGTGGTTGGGTGGGAAACAGCATTGGTGAACATACAATTTTCTGAGGGGAAGAGCGAAACACTCATCATCCAAATTCTTTTCCCTTTGTGGGTCCCGGCAAGATGAGGTGTGATGACCAACACCCGCTCCATGCTTAGGGATTAGTCAGTGGCCAGACCGGCAATTTCTTCGCCAGGAAGCAAACTTGATATCATGAGGCATCGCCTGACTGGTCGGCCCAGGTATTTGGCAGGGCCTCATACTCTGACTCGTATGCCAAATCCATAGCACGTAGCTCACCCCTGGTAGGGCCACCGTACGCCCCAGGAAGCATTCGACGTATGCAAATCTTGCGTGCGAAAATGGGGTCATACAAAGGTGCGGCGGAAGCCCCTCCAAGGCTACATGCGTTTACCGGAATAGAGTGGAACTAGGACGACTGGTCTTGGTCGGTTGTGTCGGAAAATGGCAGCGAAGACAGCCAGCAGAATTCGAAATTGGTCGTCGATGGCGGTTAAGATGGTATCACGCCCAGTGCCGCGCTCTTAGCTTTTTGGTTGTACTGCTGTCTCGTAGACAGACGATCGTGGTGCTTAGTGATGTTGATAGCACGGCTCAGAGTGTGTTTGATAGAGGTGGAGATACTCTATGAGACCAAACACGCAGATGAATCGATGATAGCGATTTCAAGAATCGCAGAGAAAGATGTCTTGTGACAGTGTAGTAGGGAGGGTTTTGCTGAAAGGTTGAGCAGTACTGGCGAAGGCAAATCAGGCTGGTTGATGTCTAATTACACACGGGCGCCAGCGAAGTGACTCCCTTCAGTACAGCCAACGAGCGATTCTTCTGACTGTAGCACCCATCGGTTTGGCCATCGCTGTGTGATGTTGGCGCAGCTCTGGTTGCCTTGAGTTGATGCTGGCAAGGCAGGCTTCGTGGTGTCATGCCTGAGTTGGTCGATGGACTACAAAGTTCTCAAATTGGAAAGTGGAAGGACCCTGGCCGAACATTCACGTAAACAGGCGATAATAGAAGGGCAGACCGAAGGTAGGTGCTGATGATCGTGGGACCAGGCCGCACGTGTCCGCTATCGTGGTAAGGAGTCACGGCTGCTCGGGTCAATGACAATCAGAAACAGGTGTATCCTTTTACCCTCTTTCCGATGCAAGAAAGGAATCCTAAGGATATCAAGACCGATGAGAATGCCCCCCCCCCCGGTCCATTCATAGAGCTCTTTATTCTAACATACAGCTCCTCACCTACTTTCGCTCAAGCAAACCCAAATCCCTGTGCATTTTCCAAGGCCATTGCCAGCCTCTCTCTCAGAACGTCCTTGTCCTTGTACTCCGGTAATAAAAGTGTGCCGTAACATGTATATGCCGTAGGCAGATGCCCACGCTCGCTTTCCTCTTCGCCATTCCTCTGTACGACGAACTGCAGGTTCTTCATGCCACCCACAGGCACACGGTCCGAGGCTGTCACGAACTCCAGGAGTCGTCTCTTCATCTTTTCGTCATAGCGTTTGACTATTGACCAGAAGTCTCGTACACCGCGGTGGCTGGCGTCCCACCCGACATACCTTGTGTATCTGCGTAGCTCCGATATGTCGATCTCTTGCACACCCTCGACGAGTGATTGGAGGAGCGGAGGTGTCAGAAGCTGTAGTGCCTTGGGATGTAGACATGCTCGGAAACCGCGCTCGAACGCTTCGTATTGTGGGCGAACGGAAACGTCTGTGAGGTACTTGATGTAATCACTCACATAAGCGTTTCTGTTCTCGTTGGTTACGAGCGGAGCGTCCTCGGGATTCTCGTCCCCTAGTGACTTTCCTGCTGCGGCTCCGAATTGTGGCCAGCTGTGAGCCTGGTCGTTCATTTCACGAGAGATCGGCTGGCCGAACATCGAAACCGAGAATTCGTATGTGCGAGCAAAAACGTCCTCTACCAACCCCTGCCTCTCGTCCCATTCGAGAAGCGTAGTCAAGCCCATAGCGAGGTCCGGCCACCCATCAGCGATGTGATGCAACTCGTCTACAGGCTCGCCCAAGAGTTTGCGGTAGAGTGCTCTTGGGAAAGTGATGGGCAGCGTTAGGCCATTGTAGACAGCCAGCGAGACCAGTAGACCAAGAATCTCAAACTTCCAAGACGGCACGATGGACCCAGGAACAAACCAAGCCATGCGGGTTCGTTCGTCCACCGTAAATGCGCCATAGTCTGGATTGAGGCACTCAGCCACAGCAAGTCGAAAAAACTCCTGTTGAACTCCGCCTGAATCGAAACCTTCTTCTCCGGCATCTTCGCCCAGGTGAATCTTCAACGGTCGGTGTAGTTCTCGGTCCTCCCGCCGCCAAAGCTGATCAAAGGCATCCCTAATAACGTTCTTGCGGCTGATTTCAAGGATCAAGTACTTTGAGGATGCCGTCTTTAAAAGATCCTGCAGAACGAGCTTGTGATGGGGGTTGGTAATGAGACCTCCAGGGGCAACAATCGCTTTCATCCGTGTTTGGAGCGAGCTGGATTCCTCGTAGCTTCGGCTCATCTTTGAAAAATTGATAGATCGAAAGTAAGAAACTAGGGTAGATGGGTCAAAAATGAAGGGGAAGTCGAGTAGATGCTTCCTCTGCCTGGATGAAATATGGGAAAGCCAGGCGACAGGCATATTAATCGAGTCAAGCCTCTCTGCGAAGTAGTCCACGCGGAATTGAACGTCTCCCAAAAGCAGGTCTTGACGTTTTTCGTCTGTAGAAAAAGTTTAGTTGACGGCCTAAAAGAGGATAATCTGCAAAACTTACACATGGCAGCAATTAACGATAAAGCTCCGCCAAAAGAGCCATCGCAAGATATTTCAGGCTGACCATCCCACTCCTGAAGCATAACTGTCTTGGCCCAGTCTAAAAGCAGAGTCGATACCCTCGATTCGTGACCAGCCCTCTCAAGCTGTCCCAGTTCGGATTTTGAAGACGAGTACGAATTGAGTAAGTCTAGTTGAGACAAGAGCGGCCGAAGGGCATCTGACCCTTGGTCATCATCCTCAACACCATCGTCTGGCGTGACCATATCTGCAAAGCACTTCCGCGCAGAAATGGCAGCAAATAGGCGCCTCGCAAGCCTGAGTGCCAAGCCATTCGAAAATGCGTCATCGTAGAGAAGGCATAACCAAGCCGGTTGTCGCGCCAGAGCACCGCTTCCTGCTAAAGTCAAACCATTTGAGCGAATCCGGGACATGTCAAATAGTATTCTAGAGTCTGTTATCAACGGTGCCGCTGCCACCAATGCGTGAAGGCATATTGACAGTAAGTGACCCGCCTCAAGATTAGCAAGAGACCGTTCAGTCTGGCGAAAGACTCTGGTAGTCGGGGACCGCAGCGACTGGAGTGACTTGGGTGCTCCAAAAAGACTCCCAGCAGCCACCCACAAGCTGTGGAAAACCAGACTAGGAGCTACTCGTGTAAGCCTCAGCATACAGTACCAAATTGTGTGAGAATCAAGCAGCTCATCATCCTTGACGAAGGATGAGACCAGGGCCGTAGGGTCACTCAAGATGTTGAAGAGGCTTTGCTCGATGAACAGCTTCCACTGCCGTCGGAGTCGCTTAGGATAGCTGCTTCGAGGCTTGCGCTTTCTCTGCATCTTGGGAGCCCGGCCCTTGAGCCCGGAGTACGTGCTGGTGATTTTTGGAGGGTCAAAAAGATGGGATTCCGAGGTGCCATCGTCTTGGAGGATGTCACACACAAGATCAACCACTTCGACGTTGAGGTATGTCAGTGATTGCGGCAGCATGTTGTCGGCGATTGACACATCGACCGGCTCCTCGCTTTGCTCGCTGTGCTTGGTATCATTGATTGAATGGTCCGGCTGTGCACACTGAGTCTGGGTTTCCAACGCCGCTTCTTGTGGGCTAGAAGACTCTGCTGGCGATCTAACGTTGCGTAAACTTGTCTTGAACGGTGACTCTGGCTCCTGGACAATCGTTACAGAGTGGTTTTGCAGCGGCACATTGTCAAAAAACGAGGGCGTAGATGGTATTTCCGGGATGGCGTAAGGGTTAACGTGAGATGGTTTGGACGGCCTCGGTGGCTTTTCATGCGACATTCTGGGAGAAGCGAGCCCCGAGGTGACGTCCTCGGATAATGATGACGTCGGGTATGGCTCGATGGAGAGCTTTCTTGTCGGCTTCGAGCTGGCCCTTACTCTAGCGCTTGAGCTCTTTTTAGGCTTGCTGGGCCGTGAGTTGGGCAACGTCGAGGTTGAACCATGGAGCTTTTGAGAAGCCTGATCAAGAACAGAATCCGGGCCATGGTCCGTTGCCGTCTGGGCCACATCGCTCGAGGTTTTGTCGGTGTAAATGACCGAGGGTATCGACTGCGTAGGCGTTGACTGGGCTGATGGCTGCTGTGATCGTTGAGTTTCTTCCCTTGAGGGACTATGCGTCGCATCGGCCTCTAGTGCAGCAACCCTTTCAGACATGGCATCCAGGCCAGCTGGAGTGAGCCATTCCAGCATTTTAAAGGCGACCGTCCCGAAAACGTTGGCGGCGAACGAGCGATAGTCCTTGCTGATGGGTCGCTCAGTCACTTTGAGAGTGACCTTTGCGGCGCCCGTCGTCGAATCGAATTGCGATCGCTCCTTGGAGACAGAGGGTGGCCGGCGTCCCGTTTCTTCAGTATCCGAAGTGGCCTTCTGGGAGCCACTGTCTTCGCCATTAAGCTTGGCAGAAGTGACTGATTTCCGCCGCCTTGGATCCTTTGGTGTAGCGGAACGCTTCGTAAAGGGGTCGTTGAAGGCCGGCGTGGCGGGGTTCGGCGAGAATATGAGCGAGTTCAGGGCGGCCGGGGTTTCTTTCGGGGGCTTGAGGTAAGGGCAGAGTCCAGTCTCGGGGTTGTCCTGGCTAGCGAGGTAGACAGCCAATGTCCTTGCACTCGTGGTATTGTATCTTCGTATTGGCGCCTTGCCGGCGAGGCGCTTGCGACAGGAGAAACAGGTCGGGGTCATACAGGTCTTGGAGTCGCATCCGTATCGCAGCTGAAGAATATATCTGAGAAGAGGCATGTTAGCTTGGGTTGCACTGAACGAAGGCCGCCAGGTTTATGGAGACGCACATCTCGACAAGGATCTGAAAGTTATGACGGCGACTGGCGCGGTGGATGGCATAGACACGCTTCGGATTCTCGATGGTCTGGACCATGTCCTTTAGTTCGGGCGGCGCATCGGGAGGCAGACGCGCAAACGGCGCGTCTTCCCATAGCGCCGCTAGGAGATCAGCATCGAGGCTGGTCTCATGCTGAGGTCCCTTCTCAGGGCGGCGGATATCTCGAGTCATTACATGCGGGTCGCAGGCGCCGTGGAAGTCTTTGATGTTTGAGTTGGAGAGCTCTCGGCGATGGAGGAGGAAATGTGGCAGAGGGCGTGTAGCGAAGACTGGAGACCGAAGCAGTAAGGAGAGGTTAGAAAGTACAGGGGCCGCTGTTTTTGTTGAAATGTAGTGGTACTCGTACAGAAGATATTACAATCACCAAGCGGCAGCTGGAGCAAGCAGAGAAAGGTTGGCGATGAAAGAACAATCTTGTCGGGATGACGGGTGGATAGGCAGGGAAAGCGGGTGGATTGCGGACTGCGTATCCTCCGTAGGTAGGCAGGTACGCAGCAGTCTCGCCTGGCGTAAAGGAGGAGATGGACACCGTATGGGCACGCCACGGGGCTCGGCGATGACACGGTGCGGTTAGACAGAATGGGACACGGCCTCCGGGTCATTCTCCAATAGTGGATCCGGAGGGACGGGAGCAGGCAATCAGAACATGGAACATTCCGCAGAGGGTCCGAATTTAGCATGCGAATTCCACCCTCGGGTCCAAAAAAGGACGAACCAGGATAGGGTGTTTCTGATATTAGCCGCATCGTCGCCGCCTGCCATCAGGGACGGGACCAACGGGACGTCCAACCAGGCAGGAAGGCTCGGTGCCATCGGCGGCTTTTGCCTCCAATCTTTTTCAACTCGACTGCCGCCGCTGCCCACCCACCGCGTAATCCCTCCATCAAGTCAATAGGTCATTCACTCATTTGGGTGTCTGATGATTTTGAAATTTCGAACTCACGTGTCACTCCTGTGCAACTTGTCATTTTTGTGAACCAGCTTGAAATCGTATTGTTTTACTAGAAGAATGTCCAGCAAATAGACGCCATGTATGAACCAATGTCGCACTGTGCAGGAGGATCACCATATTAGTTAAAGCTACCTACCTATTCTTGGTTATCTGTTTGTCAGACAAGTCTCCAGTGCTGCTATTAGGTATTCATTGATCAAGACCTGCATGTTGAGGCGCAAGTTGAGCTGGCGCCAGCAGCCTCCAAACCCACACACGATGAGTTAGACTTGCCGCGTAAGGAACGGTACCTTAATTCCAAAACGGCGACAAGCACACGGCCAGAGTTTTGCCTCCTCCTCGTCTTGCCACCCAATCTGGACGAATAATCCTGATATGTCAGCTAAATCAGGCCAGAAAGAAGCAAGTAGAACCCTTGTCCACCTCGATCCCCCGAAACTAGCAGCCTACCTGCCTAGGTATTCCGTGCTTCGGGAGGATGACACCGCCCCCACTTAGCAGGGCAGCAACTGCCAGGAACACGCTAAAGGTTCAAGCCAGTGGCACAACTTTTCAGGACAGGCTCGGGACAGGCCTAACCCAAGGAAGGGCTCTAAACTGCAGGCGATGTGCCTATCACGTCCCTCCAAACCCCCGCCTAACCCACTAAAGCCCTGGCGAATTTTCCTTTCCCATTTAAAATCATTTTCCCCTCCATCTGCCCGACTTTGACGCATCTGCACCACCAGGACGCTCATCTTTTGCCTCCCTTCTTCCTCTTCTTTTGCGTATCGCGGAACTTTACATTTGCGCGCAATCACACTCCCTATTTATTCGGATCCTTCACACACTTGCGCTCACAGAGGAACGGACACCAAAGGTAGATCGCCCCTTTCGCGCACGACATTCACTATGGCGAGCGTCGATGTTGCTGCCCTCGGTGCCATTCCTGCCAATGGAGGGGCAACCGCCGCTTCCCACCCCTACACATGCAACACCTGCTCTGTTGCGTACCGAAACATCGACCTGCAGAGAGGGCATATGAAGAGCGACTGGCAGTATGTATTTTATCGTTTTGTTTCTGTCTATTCTTTATCCACTTGTGTTACCCCTTCTCACACTTTCTCCGTCCTTTGCCCCGGACTTCCCGCAGCGTTTTCCGGGCTGTTCCGCTCAGACCAACTGACATCATCTTCACAGCCGGTACAACCTCAAGCGCAGAGTCGCCTCCCTTCCTCCCATCTCCTCCGAGGTCTTCAACGAAAAGGTTCTACAGGCCCGCGCCGTTCAGACAGCCGAGGCAGAGAAGGCCTTGTTCGAGCGCAGTTGTGATGCGTGTCAGAAGTCGTACTCCAGCGAGAATGCATACCAGAATCATCTCACGAGCCAGAAGCACAAGGTCCGCGTTGCCGCTATCGCTAGACGCAAGGGTGGCGTTGTCGATGACGCCAGCTCTGTTATGAGCTCTACCTTCTCCCTCGGCGAGCCCATCGCTGTCGACAAGGAGAGCGAGTTGGATTCCGAGGCCGAGGAGGAGTTCACACAGGTTGTCGAGGGCCTCAAGAAGGCCAACATCCACGAGCCCCACGACGAGCGCCCCTCCCCCGTCAAGCGTCCCTCAAACCCCCACTTGTCTGCTCAGGGCCAGCGCACCGGCGATGAAGCCTCCATCAACCGCGAGTCCGACTCCACTACTCCCATTCCGTCGAAGCCGGAGATCGCATGGAGCACAAAGTCCTGCCTTTTCTGCAATTACGAGTCGCCCACTATCCCCCTCAACGCTAACCACATGGAACGATTCCACGATATGTTCATCCCCGAGAAGCAGTATCTGGTCGACCTTGAGGGTCTGCTGCAGCACCTGCAGGAGCGTGTCCACGAGGGCCACCAGTGCTTGTATTGCTTCAAGACCAAGAAGACGGCATTCGCCGTGCAGACTCACATGCGCGATAAGGGACACTGCAAGATCCCTTACGACACCGAGGAGGTCCAACTGGATATTGGTGACTTCTACGATTTCCGCAGCACTTACTCGGATGGCGACGAGTCTGAGGATGACGAGGCTGACCAGAATGGAGGAGCCAAGCTGGGTCTGAAGCGCCCCACGAAGCTGGTTGGTGAAGACGGTGAGGAGGTTGAAGATGGCGCGGATGACGGTTGGGAGACGGACAGTTCAGCTTCTTCTCTCGATTCGGCTGATTTGACAGCCTTCACTGCGGATGGCCGCTACGAGCAGTTTGAGCGTCTGGGCAAGCACCCTCACCACGCTCACGACGACCCCCGCAATCATCATCAGGCAGACGGCTGGCACTCTCATGCTCACAAGCACACCCGTGCCGTCTTCTATGATGAATACGAGCTTCACCTGCCGTCTGGCAAGGCAGTCGGCCACCGCTCTCACAATCGATACTTCAGACAGAACCTCCACAACTACCCCACTGCCGAGGAGCGTGAGCAGCGTTTGGCTATCGAAGCAGGGTCTGGCAATGAGATGGATGTTGACGGAAGAGAGATTGCCACCACTGGCAACCAGAAGACTCGCAACCACCGTGCCGTAGCTCGCAGAGATGCTGCGGGCATGGCTGGTGCGACTGACAAGCAGAAGCGTGTCGTCAGACAGGAGGAGATCAGAGGCCGTAGTAACGCCACCCGTCACCAGAAGCGTTACGACTATGGAGTTAGCGCGAAGCTCAACAACCAGAAGAACTTTTACTACCGCTACCAGGCCGGTGGTTAGTCGATTCGCTAACGGAGTGGAGGGCGTTCGATGCGTTGGTTTTGCTTTCTTTTTTTCTTTTTCTGGAATTGGTCTGCACGATGTTTATGAACCATGCATAGTGAAGATAGATAAATTAGAGGTCATTGAAGCCGTGTTATGAAGCCTTGTGAAACTAACTGTCTGGTCAGTGAACAAGCGAATATTTGGTACAACGTGATCATGTCTCTATTTGCATGTATATGCATGTAACGGGACACACTCCGTACATATTTCCCAGCAAACTCAGACGCATGCCAAATGATCTGTATCTTCTACAACCAAGATCGTCTTCACCAGATTCTACCTCATTATTGGTGGCGATGAGCTGGATTTTTCATCACGTCATTTACTGATCTTAGTGATCGACCTTCGAGATGCTCAGAAATGTGTGCCATTGCCGAGCCATCAACCAAAGGCAATGCCTCCTAACACAGAGGTGGCTGAGCCACACGCCGACCAGGACTTACATCCCGCGCCCTCAACCGGACGCGGACGGGTGGTTTGGCGGACGGAGGTATCCTAGTCGTCATGAAGAACCCGGGTTTGAAAGGCCTAAGCCCAAAGACGAAGAGTATGGCGGGCGGGACGGGAGGACCCCGGCGCCGTCGCGGGCGGGCGCATCTTACAGGGGGGTGACCGACCGGTTCAATCCCGGAGGCTATAGAGATGCCCCTCGAGATGACCGCGGGCGAGGCGGAAGATTCTCGTCGCCGTTGCGGATGGACCCGCCTCGCAGGAGCAGACCCGCGAGGCCGAAGACCAAGGCTCCGGAGAGGAAAGGCGGCGGCTTCGTTTTGGTGGTAAGTCTGCATCCCAGGCCTGGAAGGAACCATGGTTTTTGAGACCCTATATTAACCATCCATCAGCCGAAACTGTCACAGGATGAGCTGGACAAGATCAACACTGCAAAAGACGTCTGGGAGGCCAGATCGCTTTATTACGTGCCCCCTCAGAGGTCAAAAGAGCACCAGCGGCCTGTCTCCATCCCCAAGGCCCCTCAACCCACATCGCGACAGAATAACCGCAGTACCGGTATCGCCTCCGTGAGCGAGATTAAGGCAGCGATCCAGGGCATGTCCCAGGACCCGAAGCCCAGCCCACCCCCGCCTCTCCCCGTACTCGAGGGCGACGGCGGCTTCATCGTGGCCTCCCACGCCCGGGACGTCCCACACGCCCAGGCTTCCCGGTTTTTCCTCTCGCCGCCCGCCAAATTCCTCTATTCGGCCTTCCGCCTCCGTCACCACCCGCTCAACACGACAACGCCCGAGATCTGCGTTGTCGGCGCCAGCAACTGCGGCAAGTCGTCCTTCATCAACGCCCTCACCAACGTCGCCTCCCTCGCTAAGGTCAGCGACCGTGCAGGCAAGACGGTGTCGATGAACGCGTACGGCGTGGGGTCCCTCGCCGGCCTGCCGTTCCGGGCGCCCGTCGCCGCCGAGGGCGGCGGCGTGACCAAGGAGGAGCGGCCGGAGCACGGTATCGTGCTCGTCGACACCCCCGGCTATGGTCACGCCTCTCACGAGGAGTGGGGACGTGAGGTCGTCGAGTATCTCAACAAGCGCACCATGCTCCGCGGCGTCGTCCTGCTGCTTTCCTCAGAGAAGAAGGTCTCAGAGAAGGACGTGCAGATCGTCAAGCTCCTCGCCGACGCGGGACGGCCGGTGATGCTCGTCTTCACCAAAATGGACAAGGCGTTGCTACGCAGAGCCCGGGAGGAGGGCGGCATCGCCGAGCGGCTGCGTGAGGCGGAGCGGTGCTTAACGAGGACCGGATGGGACGGGTGGGTGCGCAAGGTGTACATCACGGCGGCGAAGATGGAGCGCGATAAAGCCTGGAAGGTCGACGGGACGGGCAGCGCGGCGGGGATGGCGGGCGTACGGATGGGCGTTCTGGAGCTCGCTGGGATCAGGGAATTCGTCGCGCCGGAGAGGGCCAGGGCCTCGTCGCCAAAGACGGGAAGGGAGGTCAGGGAGGAAGAGAAGAGGCTGGAGCCGGGTAAGGCCTTGGAGAGTGACCCGGCGGCGTGGTCGGGCGACGTGGTTTCTTTCGAGGAGTTGGAGAAGAAGTTTGGGGATTGGAGCTCGTGAGGCGACAGCCGCGTTGCCCGTGTTGTAGGATAGTGGTTGTGATCTGTCGAATAGACAAGAAATACCCTACAGGAGAAATGATAATCCATACGACATAAAGGTGAACAAAATAAATGGTTAATGTCTCATGCGAACATTTGGACGAAAAGTGAACAATGTAGGCGATATTTGTTGCCTCCGAAGGCCATCGGCGCTTTGCATAGGTTTTATCATATGGGTGGGTATATTAATCGAGACAAATTACGAGCAGTCGTCGTCCGACCATACATGAACCCTCGAGAACTCCTCCGTCCATACCAATACAAATCGCCAGGTGATTGAACTATAATTCAACACGGCCCGTTAGTCATAATTACTGCTTATCACCGGCTGTAGCTCCCGAGGCAATCGAGTGCGCCGTTCCCGGCCTACTCAGCTGCCGGCGTAGCTTCTTCGCGTTTTTCGACTCGAAGAGACTCTTCACCCTCCGTAAACGCGCCCAGCGCTCCTTGTCCTTTACATCCCGAGACTTCTCATCCTCTTCGCCTCCCGGCTCTGTTGCAGCACTCGGTGAGTCGTAACCACCCGGTGTCAAGGGCGGCGCGACACCTCTGCGTACCGGCGTCGACGGTACCGAGGCTCCTCTGCTGTGCCACCTGTTCTTTGGGCGATCATACAGTGCTCCGCGCAGGTAAGCGTCGTTTCTAAGCACTTGTACCAGGCACTTCCACGCCGCCATGTCCGACTCAGAACCGGGCTTCGCACTGCCCAAGCGCTGTGTTGCTGGGTTTTTCCATGGACAGAAGAAGCGGTGCTCTCTTATGGGATCCAGATGGTCCATTGGTGCGGGAACAAGGATTTCGCCGTCAGCGCTAACTTCCTTGCTCTTGAACATCCATAGCCCCAGGCGCCGCAAGCAAGTGTTACAGGATGCCGAGTTCGGCACCGCGCCAATGCGAGGGTTTGTGAGGCCTTGCCATCCCGTCAAGGCCAAGGCCAAAGCAACTCTGTTAGGTTGCTTAGGGTCTGGCGAGTCCTTGGCGGGTGGCGGGTTGGTAAAGAAATCCTCCGGTAGGTGGGTAAGAACACTATCAATGTTGAGACCTTCGGGGAGCTTCAAGTTGAACTCGTAGGGGAGGAAGGGTTTCCTTCCACAAAGATCGTCGTACCGGTACCGCAATGCCTCGATACTAATCTTGGCATTGGTCAAGGATAGCCGGAGCAATGAATCTGAGCAAGTTAGTGCAGGTTCTCTAGCTAGGATTTTATCAAGACATACCATCGCAGCCCTGCTTCCTCCATAAGCACTCTTCCAGATGTGCCGTGACAATCAGTTCGGAGTACTTGCTGACCAACGCTTCCTCTGCTTCATCAATCAGTTGCGAGTAGCGACGAGTGGCAATCATGAACCTACCAACATCTGATGCAACGAGAACAGGCACTTCCTTGCCGTCGACCTCGTGTTTATTCAGCTTCACAACGAGCTCCTTGTTGCATAGCGTACACCGCACCCGATCCTTGCCCTGACATACCCATCCTCTCTTAGCCCATTCGATCTCGTTCACCGCATCGGACTTGGGTGTCCAGTCCGTGATCTCCTGGAACGAAGCCAGTCTCTTCAAGAGTTCACTTCGGTCGCTCGGTGCGAATTTCGATACGACCTTGACCTCTGTCTCCTTGGACGGGTTGGGCGTCCACTTCCTTAACACAATGTTGGTAACGGTCGTCCCCGGTCCCGTTGCACGAATAGAGGGTGAACTTCTCATCGTGGCGGCGTTCTTCTCCGTCAGCGCTTGCAAGCGCCGGCGCTTCAGCAGTATGTCTTCGTCGACCGACATGCTCGGCTTGTTGTTCACCGTCGTAGTGGTTGCCATGGTCGTAGTCGTAGAGTTTGTGTTGATGGGCTGAAGAGAAGTCGTCGATGGGCGAGGTGACTCGATGGGCAGACTGGAGGAGTCGTCGGATTGAGTCGAGGTGGAGGATTTGCCCATGCCCTGGATGAGGGCGTTAAACTTCCGTTTGGTTGTATTCATTGTGTTTCTTGGTCCAGTGTAACACCAACGGCGGGTATGCAACGACAAGCTCAGGAAACCAGAGTCTAGGAAGAAGGAGCAGGACAGACGCCGTCAACTCGTGTGGGTGGCGGGATTGGGGTGGGTGAAGGCTTTATATCAGTTGTCCTTGATCATTTGCGTCGTGTTGCACCATGAAACAAGATCCCCAAGAACAGGATGGTGCTTCGTCTACTAGTCGCCTCCTAGACGCCCAGCTTTGCGAAAGTCAACAAACGGCAGTTGCTGATCGGGCAATCAGCTTTCACCCCTGCCGTGGCGCTAGGGCGCAAGACGCAGCAGCAGCATATGAGTTGGAATATCGCGTTTAGTTGCATACCCCATTGGTCTACCGAGGCTGGGTCGATAAGATAACAACGACATAGAAAAAAAATCACGAGCAGGGATCATCATGCTAAAATTCTGGAGACACCGACTGGCCGACAATTGATTCCACAGAAATTTTCCCAGATGAAGGCCGAAGTCGACTACACTCTCACCGAGGAATTTTCCACGCGCCTGGCTTTTCTTACTTCCTTACTCTTGCCATTGCGACTGACAGAAACGTCTTCTATTTCTTCCTCAAATACATATGTCAGCTTCTGCACCTCCGTCCTGGCTTTTCTCCAATAACTTCACCAAGACCAACGATACCATCCCTGCTACCACTACCACATCGCAACAAGACAAGATGGTCAACAAGGAGAAGAAATCCGAGAAGAAGGGCAAGGCCGTCACCGCGCCTGCCAAGCAGGCCCCTCCTGACCAATTGATGGATCTCGTCGACTCCTTCCTCTCCGAGAACGCATTCGCCTCCGCCCACGAGGCCTTCCAGAAGCAGCGCGCCCAGCACGGCTGGAAGCCTTCCAAGAAGCAGACAACCCGCCCCGACCTTGTCACCATCTTCCAGACCTGGCAAACCTCTCTCGGTGGCAAGACCGCTGCCGTCAAGGTCGATGTCAAGACTGTCAAGGCCGTGAGCAGTGATAGCGACAGCTCTTCTAGCGACAGCGACAGCAGCAGCGACGATGGTGACGTGGACATGGCTGATGTCGCTGCCGAAAACGATAGCTCCAGCAGCTCGAGCTCAAGCTCTGACTCTGACTCGAGCAGCGACAGCGAGAGCGAGAGCGAGAGCGAAGATGAGAAGCCTGTACCCAAGGCCGCAACCAAGAACGCTCTGAAGCGTAAGGCGCCCGAGTCGGACAGCAGCAGCAGTGACAGCAGCAGCGATTCGTCCAGCTCAGACGACTCCAGCTCCGAAGACGAGGCCCCCAAAGCCAAGAAGCAGAAGGTCAAGAAGGACGACAGCAGCGACTCCTCTGCCTCGTCTTCCGACTCCAGCTCGGAGAGCGGCTCTAGCGATTCCGACTCTTCCGACTCAGACTCGGATTCTGACTCTGACTCTTCCGACAGCGATTCTGAAAGCGATTCCGACTCTGACGGTTCCTCGGCCGCAAAGGTGCCCCTCCCCGAATCTGGCTCTGATTCCTCATCTTCCGACTCATCCTCCGACTCGGACTCGGATGAAGACACCAAGAAGTCCGCCAAGAAGGCCGCCAAGGCCGCCGACTCAGCCTCCAACTCCTCCGCGACCCTTGAGAAGACGTCCCCTGAGGCCTCCACCGCTGCTGACCCTCCTCTGCCCCCCGACCCCATGCTGAACCGCACCAACAACCGCGGCGGCAAGGACGCCAACGGCAAGGGGAAGAAGGTACCCAACAAGCCCTTCTCTCGCATCCCGGACGAGGTCTACGTCGACCCCAAGTTCGCCAGCAACGAGTACGTCCCCAATGACTACTCACAGCGCGCGCACGAGGACCTCATCGTCACCAAGGGCAAGGGCTTCACCAAGGAGAAGAACAAGAAGAAGCGCGGCAGCTACCGCGGAGGCCTGATCGATATCTCGGAGAAGAAGGGCATCAAATTTGACTATTAGATCGTCCGACTAGCTCAGGCCTTGGCTCGTTTTGCGTTTTGATCTTGGAGTTTGGAATCCCTAAAAAAAAGAATTACCTTGCATTCGGGTTTGGTGAAAGAAGCAGGGAGGGGTCGGTTTGCACTATATGCGTTTTTTTTTCTCTATTGGCCCAGAGCATTGCACCTTTTTATTTATAGAGGGGGGGGGGGGGGGGGGGGGGGGGGGGAGACAAAAGACCTTGGTCGGCGGTATAATCAATAGAGCCGGTCTTGGCTCCCACGATCGAATATATGTGTAGATAGACTTCAAAAAGTTGAACATCTTCCATTTTCAGAGCATCCCCTGGTAGTATCGCTATGATATCGGAAGTTGTCACACTCAGTGACATCGGATCAGAAAGCACTTTCTAGTCCCGTAGTCTGACTCACTCGTAATAGCAGTGCTAGTTGATGCGCGACATCCAACGACTCAAATACGTATGTCCCGAATGCCGTCATCACGTGAAGCCATCATTATGCGCAACATTGACCACGTTCACGTACCCGCGATAGCCACACCCCTCCACGCCAGAACGAGGCCCGGCTGGTGATACAACCACCGTGGCACAGCTAACAGACCCTCAGGGGAGAAGGGTCTGACAACGTCCAGAGCTTGGGGACGCGACTGCCATATTACCGCTGCTACCCACCCTGAAATTGCAAAGAGGACGAGACGCCCTGGTTCCCCCGGGTCCCTAGCCTGAGGTTCACAGTCCCCATGCGGGGCTGTAGCCAACGCCCAGTGCCTTGTAGCGTGGTATCTGGTGTCATCGCGTCGCGGGATGAAATCAGGGGGAGCGGCGGTGGACATGGGACGAATACGGTTGGATCCCATACACTACGCAAAGTTCGGGCCAGATCTTTAAGGAGGAAAGGAGTTCAGTGTGCCAGCAATATGTGGGTTTCGGTTGGGGAAGTTTCTAGGCGGGTAAGGGGGCTCGCCCCAGTCGCGAGGTGGTGCTGTGAATGTACCTGTAACCTACCTGCGTACCTAGGTAGTAGCTGTGTATGTGTGGAATGGGGCGGGCCGGTGCTCCACCGCGCGCTTAAGCTTAAAAGTCTAAAATCAGAATGGGTTAGGGTTTTCGTGATGGGCAATTACGATACCCAGAATATACCTACTTCGCTGTGGAATTGGGTCGCAAGGCACGGACCCGGCTCCGGTAGGTAGGGAAGACGTACCGCTTTCGTGTCAGTAATCGGTTCGCCACCAAGGCGTTCGTGATGATGCTACTACAAAACGTAATATACTTTTCATAATTCCTAGGCATGGTTGAATTGACGAGTCTCGATACTGTTGAAGGCAAAGAGCAAAACCGGGGTCCGGTCACGAACTCACGACGGGAAACTACTTGGCCTAAGGTGTCTGGGACAAAGTCCACCTAGTCAAATCAAGGATGTTCTCTAAGTTCCGGGAGGAAATAAGCTCTTTTACTCTGATCATCAAAACATAAAGGCATGCTTCGTGGCTGCCGCCGAAACCCGAGATCCAAAAGGCAGGTCTCTCAATATTTCTTCTACGCCTTGGAATCGTCCTCCAATGCCTCTGTGTTGCCATATTCGGCAATGACCCAATCCAGAAAACCCTCCCAACGCTTCTCCCAGTCCGCCCGCACGATGATCAGCTCCTCCTTGGACATGCAGGAATGTTCCAGGCTCCATTCGATGAGCTGTCGCCAACCGTGCAGGGTCATGTCCGTCTTGCCAACCGTTGCCTGATAAAAATCATGAGAAAGACTCGATCTGTAATCTTTGATCAGCGCCTTCTGAAACGCAATCCAATTCATATACATATAGCCTTACCTAAATATGGTTCCGTTATCAGAGTTCAAAGTGCAGTGTACGTTGTTCGCGAGAATATTGTACATGGCGTGCCCTGATACCCTCGGTGTGAGGCCGAGCTCCTCGTTAGAGATGGGGCAGACTTCGAGGCAGATCCCCCTTTTCTTCATGTGTTCCATGATGTACGGGTGCCTTGCCAGCGCAAAGCCGTGGCCGATACGTTTTGAGTTGAGCAGAAGGGCATCCACAAGATTACCATCTGTATCATCGCCGACCTCCGTCGTCTCGCCGCAATGAAAGAGGAACGGAATTTCAACGCCAGACTCGTCGCATTTCTTTCTGAATGCAAGGAACTCAGTGATGAAGTCTCGCAGTGGTCGGCCCTTGGATTCTTCGCCAACCAGATCAAAGCCTGGCCTGTTAGTTAAACGCCTCGTTCGGATCTTTTGGGCTCCCAGAACTTACCGGCAATCCACTTGGGCCACCTCTTCTTAAACCTCAAGCACTCGTCGAGCGCAAAAGCCACGGATTCGTTGGAGAAGGACCGAGGGGTGCAGTAAATGATCTTCAAGCCGCCAAAAGAGTTATTAGTCCTTTGCTGGAACTGTTCGAATTCCTCAATGATGATGTTCATTATGCCCACGTTGTCGATTTGTCGGGTACCGTCATCAGTCCAGAGCTGGTTGGTCTCCATGAAGTTTGGCCGAATCTCGGCGTACTGAATGTTGTCACGGACAAAATCCTCCAGGATCCCCTGAGTGTATTTCCGATAAGCGGTCTCGTAGTTAAAAAGGCCCTTCATCATGCGGGTTTTGACGTTGAACTTCTCCCAGGCGCCCTGGACTGTCTGAAGCACGTTGTGAGCCTCATCCTCGTGGAAGACGAGTTTACTTGTGAGCCATTCCTCTGGGTCTTTCTTGTGTTTCTTTGGGAACTCTTGGAGAAATTGAGAATATTTCATCGTCTGTCGCTTCACGTAATCTGGCGAGAATATGTCGCCCGGCTTTTCCTTTTCTGGAGGCAGAATGGAAAATTGAATTTCACAGAGGTGAAGAGCGTTCCGTGCCTCCTCGTCCGTCCTCCCATCGCCGCTCGCATGCAAGGGCTTATCGCTGGTGATAAACATGCGATCCATGCTCTTGGCGATGCCCAGAAGGACATGAGGCTGCAGACAGGCATTGAAATGTATATGAAGGTGCGCCCCTTTGGGCATCTTTTTCGTGATACCAAACAGCCTCGTTCCGTTGATCAAATCAACGTTTGATAGGAAGTGGTCTGCAGGAAACCGCGGGTGGTTCTGGCCACCCCACCCTCGCCTTGGCTCAGCCGCGTCATACACCAAGCGCTGGTCCTCGGCCTTGACGGCTTGAATGATGGCGTTGGCCTCGATTTCTTTGGACGAGGCCAGGGCCGTGAGACGAAAATCAAATGCCAGGACTTTTTCGCGATTCATGATCTCGAGGCGCTGACGGAAGTATTCATCAGGCTCCTCAATCTTTTCGGCAGCGGCCGACCCTGTCCTTGCTCGATCGAGAACGGTGGTCTGGCGGCGATGGCGTTTGAGGCCGTCGCCGACGCTATCAATGACTTTGTCGTGGGCGTCAATCATTTCTTGGGCCATCTCCACGTCTGCCTGGTGGCGCTGGTGGATGTCGGCTGAAGGCGAATCAGAGCGGTGGTGATGAGGCTTCCGTAGCCTTCTCGAGGAGTGTCGCGTGGGATTATGGTCGTTCCTTCTTCCCTGGCCATCCTTTTCGCCAGGTGCATCGTCCTTTTGAAGGTTCGAGCATAAGCTCCCCATGAGACTGGAATCTTGGCACGAACAAAGAAAGCTAGCGCTCCGAGATTTTTGATGCTGTATTGCCGAATCGAGGCACCAAGTTCTGTTCCTGCGTACCGAATAGCGCTTTGTCGCAATGAATGAGCTTGGCCGTTCCGGTTGCGAACGAGCGGTCGCAGGGATGAGTATCAATTGTTATTTAAATGCGCAAGGCTCATGACGCTCGACCATAATGAGCAAGGGATCCTTTTCATACTATGTAGTCCATAGAAAATGGGGAGAAATGGAAAAAAGAACCATCAAAGGGTCGGGGCCCTCTCTCCGGAGTTGTAGGATGCGTTGCGAGGAATAGTCAGAAGTGCGACTAGGCATAAACGTGAGATGCTCCTCTCGCATGTAACCGCTCGCATTGGGGAGAGGGGGATGGGGGAATGGATGACAGTTGGGACCTGCGGGCCTGCGGTTGGTCATCCCTGCCTAGCGTCTAATTAACACTAGGTACTCTCCTCGGTAGATAGGTACCTTGAGAAACAGCTAGGCTGGGCTGGGCTGGGCTCAGTGACCTGGCGTTTGCTTGCTCAATTGGGGCTAAGCTAAGCCACATACTGCTGTGGGCAGATCCACGGGCGTTCTTCGATTGCTCTTCTCCTCCTCGACAGGTACCTGAGGTAACTATCTGACTAGGTAGGCAGGTATAGCAGGTACAAAAGGCCATGCGGCTAAGTCAGGTGCCCGCCCGCCCACGCCACCACTTCCTCACATACCCCCATGTCTTTTCTCTCTTTGATACCAACAAGCACTGAACTGTATTGACGGTTAAACATAATTACACTCCTTGAACGGACTACGACTTATTGCCTTCATCCGGGAATCCCGCTTCACCGTATGAATCATTTGCTTCTTGCTTTTGTCCTGCCCCCTTCACCAAACGCAGTCCACAAGCGCTGAGAGTGCCCTGCTAAACTCTTTCATCCATCGTCGAACCAACCCGCCGACTCTCATCCATGGAAAACACACTACAACATCGTGTCAAAGCCGCACACCTTCCAGTTTGTCAGTCTAACAAACAAACAACTGATCAGGGGCCATTTCGAATGAACGCCACACCGTTGAGGATCTGCAAACGCCCTGAAACGGGGTCTCTATGCAGTCCGTCCCAGATCACCGGGACTCTTCAATCTCTGCCCCTAGTGCGGGACCCCTGTTGGACCGTAGCAGCTCATTGATCTCCTTTGGTACGATTCAACCCTAGTTCAAGGTAGCAGGGCTGTATGTACAGCGTTTTCTCGTCGACTAAGACTGCATATTGGCTAAACCCACATGAAGCATGGCCATCCTCAGACGGCGGCTAAGCTTTCCGCTGCGACTGGACTGGAGGTAATTACGATGTAACCAACAAGCGCAGGCCTTGGCCTTGACCGATTTCAAAAACATAGGTGCAGTATTACCGTCTCGGCGTTGCCGCTGCCTCTTACCCATCTGATCTCAGAGCAAGTGGAATATTGTGTCATCCGCCCACCAAGCCTGTCTTCTAATCAGCAGGGAATACTCAGCCTCCAAAATGGTCCAACACCAAACAACCCTTTACGCACATACTATCACAACGTGGCTCGGATCAGGATATATTATGTGGTTCTCGATATACAAGTAATCCAGCAAAATTAGAATCTACACTCAGAAGACGATCGGTGGCATTTTCGGGTGTCAAGCGTCCATGTCCGCCGGAGGCAGTGCCACCCACACCCTTCCAAGAACAGCCTCCAAAGCCCATGAGCCAAGACCAAACTTAGACTGAGACCCATCGCACTTTTCGTATACGAAACTGGCTCTTCGGAACATCATAAAAGCCTATTTACATTCCATCTCTAAAGCCGGTTGTACTGGTGATGGTTCTCTGCTGAAGTCCCGAGCTTACAGTCCGTGCCGCAGAAAATAGGTCCAGACTGCGGTCTCCCACCCCACCACTCATGGCCTTTGCCTCGTGGGAACAGCGTAGGGGAGGTCATAGGTTACGGGCATGGCTGCCAGCGGCACTTTTCTTGGCCGCCGTCAGGATTCACTGATGTGTCCGCACAGGCACTGAAACGAACGCTGGATATGGCTTACCAATACGTCCTCTATTAAATCTTAGCCGGAGTCGACGCGGTGATGTATATATTCGCCGCCTGAGACCACGAGCCAAGGTCCCTGGATGGCTCTCATCCTCCCGTTCGCCACGACAGAAAGACAACTTCGCCATGAGTAGCGTCACCTTGAGCTCCCTGCTTTTGAGTCAGCCTCCAACCAAGGAGACGAATCCGACCCAGCCCTTGGTTATCCAGTATTGCTGTTAGCGAATACAACACGGCAAGCCTCATTCAGGGCCGTGTTATCGTCCCCGCCCCCTTTCACGTAATAACGCCTCAGCTGCGTTCACATAGAGTTTCTGTATGTGAACAGAGCAGTAGCGGCTTCCATTGGCGGCTTGTTGAGAGGGCGTGGCTTGGAACTATACTACGGATCCTATCGGTGCTGGCTTCATAGTTGAGTAGACATGCCACAATAGTCATGGAAATGTTACGCTTCTTGGTTGTACATGGTTGTGCGCTGTATATAGTTTTTCTTCCTCTACTTCATTTTTCTTTCTGCTTATGATAACCCTGGAATGAGGAGCCCGGAAAGGCGCCTTGGGTCGATGGTGTACTTCTCAAACGTGTGGTATTCACCCAGCAGATGGGCCCAGGTGACGACCCGCTCGAACCCATCCAAGTGGCAGTGAACATATGTACTGACCCCTTCTTCATATTGTTGGCATCGCATTGACAGTGACACTGACCCTTTGCAAGGGAGTCACGGTCTCTCACTATTGGCGACAAGCTCACGGGAATGATGAAGCGCAGCATGGTAACAAAATCCTAGACAGCCCCCGTCCAAAATTACATAAGGGAAAACCTATGTTGCATATTCAACAAGTCGCGCAAAGAATCAGGGGTATCTCGATTCGTCTGGAGCGCTCATCTCGTGTTTTGACTTTCAGGGCAACGACATGCCCATTCTGTGTGGACAAGGTCCTCGGCCTCGTTCATCAAACGGTCGTGCCATAATACTAAACGGTAATAAGCGCGCCTATGATTATTTCGAGATGCCAAGTCCGTGCCCAGTCCCGATATTTGAGGCTCTAGTTCGGTCAGGGCTTTGAGCGAGGCAGACCGACAAGCCTGGTTTGCGCTACGAAGAGAAGATTCGGGCAATTTCAGGAGCGACACAGCAGTCTCCCAGCGAAACAAAAGTAATAGGTATCACCGGCATCAGGATTATCTGAACCCTAAAGTAAGTTCTTCTAGAAAGAGTGATCCTGGTCAGCGGCCTGCAAAGGGGGGCTCAGAGGCACAGCCACTGTCAACTCGACAGCAACCGTTTCCACTTTGACGCTAGGCAAAAGTTCGAGCTAAAAGACAACCGATGTACTTTCTAAACCAATATGTGGTTTTCTCACAGTGTGATGGGCACCGCAGTGACATAAGGCGGTTGCCCCAATGAGGTTCATTACGAATCTTGTTCTCTTGAGGTAAGAAAAGTACTGCTGCGGTATCTTATCTTTTCGTCCAGTTCAACATCGAAAGGAATTCGAAGTCCACCACAGATGCTGATGATTTTTTTTTTTTAAAAAATTCATGCAGACCAAACAAATGACGCTCGGTTGATCCATCGACGGTCGCAAACATGGTTGGCGCAACACGAATTTTCACGCACTTCTGTCTCAATGGTTTCTTCGGAGTGGCCGACATTGTGTACACAACTTGATCGTGCTCGAGCCTGTCACTGTGCGATCTAGCACTTACCCCGAGGAATATCAACTAGTACTGGAAGAATGCGCAGCAATATGCTGTTAAAAAAAGAATTGTGAAAACGATTCTTCGGTTCTATATTTTACTGTGCTCTTTTTGTGAGAGGCCTTACGTCAACTGCACAAAAATAGTATTTTTAAACTAACAGCCACAACTTCACGCAGAAGGGGCTCAATACGCGAGGGCGTTTGTTTCTTCCTCAAGATTCAACGTTAAAAGTATCTTTGAGAAACATGGGGAAAAGTAATAATTGCCGGTGCGCGTCTTTCGCAACACGAAATAGAGGCATTTGGCGATATTGAGGGGGTTAACTTCCCCCGTGACTTGGGAGCTGGAGTCTTCTGGTATCAGCTGTTGTCTGATCCCGCGACCTCCACACGGTCAATGACAAGGAAGAGCCATTAAGACAGCAAAGAGGCTGCGGGGGTCAACTACGAAAATACCACCGGTCGAAGGGTTCTCAAGATTCTCTTCGAGGGTAAGACTGCTGTCGGTGTTTCTTTCATTGGAGCGAACCCTACCACCGCCGCGGCGCGGGTAAATGAAAAATCACCGTTGCCATTGAAACCATCCGTAATTACCAGATTCTTCAGTCCAGTAAATCCAGGTCCAAAAGGCAGCTTGAGGCTGCCGGGATCGGTGTCATGGCAGATCTCTTTGTCATCGAAAAACCAAGGGTTGTATACTGACTTCTCGCAGTCACCAACTACAACATCCACCCCGACATGACCGACCTCGAGAACAATCAGAACTACGCCGACTTTGCCCAGCCTGAGTCCGGAGTGAAATGAACAGATGGTCTTAATACTTTCTCACGACAAAGTTGTCACCCATCATAAAAGCTCAGGACCTCTCACCATTTGAGTCGGGAACGCAACCTCTTTCCTCCCCTTCCCCGTCATCGCCCTGGACTCGTTAGAACACATCACGAGCGCCTGTGGATTTCAACTAAGTTTTACCCGGTGTGCACTGCGGTAATGATGCCACGAGAGCTTGGAGGTGTTGTCGACCAGAAGTTGCTGCCCTATGGGATCAAGGGGCTGAGTGTCGTGGATGACAGCATATAACCTGACTTGTCCGGTGCTTACACGCAGCAGCAGACTGCCTGTGCCGTTGCTGAAAAGGTGAGTATTTTGTTATAGTTGAAATTGGCGTTTATTAATTCTATTCTCAATATACTTGGTCAAAGCCCGGGCTAACGGTAGCTGTAAGTCGGCAAGGACGCCTCGAAATTGCTAAGATGGCAACATAACCACTAGGTTACTGGTAGCCTACTGTCTGTCCACTGCATAGCAATGTAGACAGTACAAGCCCGTCACGAGACCTTTCGCCATACCAAGTAATATGAGAGAGATGACAAGAGAGCCAACAATGTATCAAAACGGAGATGTCGGCCTCGCTTACAATAGCGTAACAGCAAAAGACATTGGATTGGATTGATATCCTTGGAAATCAAGAGAGGCGGTCCATACATATACCTACCAATCCTATGCTAGCCATCAGTCTCTCATCTGTCTCACATTGAGGTTTATCCGCTTATTCTGCATCCACCCATTCCATTCCTCGTATTTCCCACCTTCCGCTGGCCAATCAGCCAGATAGTCAGGGCATGTCCCCTTCATGACCTTTGGCACGCCATGCCATGCGAACCGAGAATCCTTAGTCATGTAAATAGCATCGCCGGAGCGCAGCCGGAGGAGGAGGTACTCCTTGCCCGTGGCCTTTGCTTCGTCAGAAATATTCTCGGGGTCGTTAGGCGCGATCATGAAGAGACCGTCACAGCCGAAACTCAGGCTGATGAGGCCCTTGTCGGTCTCCTCGCTGACGTCGCGGTGCATCATCATCGTGTCACCGGGCGTGTAGAAGTTGACGATGGCGGCTTGGGCCAGAGTCTCGGGGAAGAGAGCCTCCAGAAATTGGGCGATATCCGAGGGGAACCTAGGGGGACAATCTTCAGGATATATTCGGTTTGTCCAGTCGTACTGGCCGCCAAGGGTGACCCAGTGGAGGCGCCTCTCCATGACCTGCTTGATGGATAAGGGTTTATGAACTGAAGGATCCTTTGGAATGAAGATGGGTGTTTGGTCAGGCGGGTATGAGAAGAATGACTCAGAGGATCCATCTGCAGCTTTTGGGTAAGGTAATTCGTAGTGTAGGTGAAGGTTTGTTTGGTGTGTCGGGATGCTGAGGTCTCGGTTGATCATCAGCGAGAGGAGAGTTTTCTGGACTTGAGGAGGCACCAAGTTCGGTGCGATGAGAAGGCCTGAGAGTCTTTAGTTACCAGGACCAGGATTCTCATCCAAGTACTACAAGTACTACCTACATACCTGGCAGAAGCGAGTGGTAAAGAATGGGCACTTCCTGAAGTGTTGATGCGTCGACTGCGGCCGAGCTTATGTGAGAGAAAGCAGCTGTGAGCTGGTCGACCGAAATCATTCCAGCCACAGAGAATTTACCAGCTTGATCTGGTGATCTAGGGTCATCAATGGAATCTCCATTAACGAGTTCTTTTTGATCAGCTCTTGAGTACCCCTTCCACTGTGCCCGCATCGCCTCTGACGGCTGCTCATGAGCATCGAGCTCGACTATTCCAGCTGCCATTGTGAGTTCTGAAATCAAAGTTGCAAAGAGATGTGAGGGCAAGAAGATCTATGTGAAACGAGTTGTAGATAGAATGAGGCCAAAAACCAATATTGCAAAACTTTCCAACTAAATACCATCGCCTTGGTGATAGCCTCATATCTTCGTACGTTCCAAGCCTCAGTGAGTGACTCTGTGGGACAAAACCGAGAGTCCGTGACCCCACCATCAGTGACCTTATCGATAGGAACAAGACAGGATAGTTGATTATCGATAAGCCTTGGCGTGGGCAGCCTGTCAGGGGAGCCCACGCATAAGTTAGGACGCGACCTTGGCTACAGCGGCCCTTGGTTGGATGAGATCAGATCGCGCCTTGTTTTTCTTCATTGCTAGTAAACAACGACAACCAAATACAATTTTAGCACCACAAAACATCCCCCAATCCGCCGACCAACATCGCCCTTCCCGCCAGGGCCTTTTTGCGACTGACGGCAACATTGCAATCCCCTTCACACACACACACACACACACACACACTCTCTCTCTCTCTCTCCTCTCTCCTATGGCGGCTTCCTCTCTTGTAGCAGCCGACTTCTGATCTTTCTGTTGCTTAATCCCCTGCGTGCATCACGTTGCCCCCTAGTTGACGACAACGACGACTGTTTTCTCTCCCTTTGGGTGCTTTCACCTTTTGTTCCTGGAAAGAGACCAGCAATTGTGCCCCTCCAGACCCTGAGGAGACTGCACAACGCAGCACCATTAACCTAACCCCCACCAATAAAGGCTGCTTCAAACCTCACGACTGCTTCCAGCACTCTTTCGACCCAACAGACAAGTCGGATCGATTTAGCTCTTGCAACCACTTTCAGCAAATTGAGCCTCGCTTTGTCACTTTCCTTGCATCGCAATCATGGAGAACTACCAGAAACTCGAGAAGATCGGTGAAGGTGTGCATCCCCTCCCAGACCTTTGCATCCCGGGCACCAAATCTGGCACAACATGGCGCAAGACCACTCAAATGCTAATACTTCCTCCCTCGTTTAGGTACGTACGGTGTCGTCTACAAGGCTCGAGACCTCCTCAATGGCGGTCGTATTGTGGCCTTGAAGAAGATCCGTCTCGAAGCCGAGGATGAGGGCGTCCCCTCCACTGCCATCCGCGAGATCTCCCTTCTCAAGGAGATGCGCGACCCCAACATCGTGCGCCTCCTCAACATCGTCCACGCCGACGGCCATAAGCTCTACCTCGTCTTCGAGTTCCTCGACCTCGACCTCAAGAAGTACATGGAGTCCCTTCCCGTCGCCGACGGCGGCCGCGGCAAGGCCCTGCCCGAGGGCAGCTCCGAGTCCCTGAGCCGTCTCGGCCTTGGCCAAACCGTCATCCAGAAGTTCATGTGGCAGCTGTGCGACGGCGTCCGCTACTGTCACTCCCACCGCGTCCTCCATCGTGACCTGAAGCCCCAGAACCTGTTGATCAATAGAGAAGGCAACCTGAAGCTGGCTGATTTCGGTCTCGCTCGCGCATTCGGTGTTCCACTGCGCACTTACACCCACGAGGTCGTCACCCTGTGGTACCGTGCCCCGGAGATTCTGCTCGGTGGACGCCAATACTCAACCGGTGTCGACATGTGGTCCGTTGGCTGCATCTTTGCCGAGATGTGCACCCGCAAGCCCCTTTTCCCTGGTGACTCCGAGATTGACGAGATCTTTAAGATCTTCCGGTAAGTACAGCAGCCCTCAAGAGGGGTTTTGCTTCGTCTTCGCACAACTCGCTAACATTGTATCCCTCTCAGCACGCTCGGCACGCCGACCGAGGACGTCTGGCCTGGTGTCACCTCGTACCCCGACTTTAAGAGCTCCTTCCCCAAGTGGATTCGAGACGAGTCTCAACCGCTGTGCACAAATCTCGACGCTGAGGGCCTCGAGCTTCTGGAGATGATGCTAGTGTACGACCCGGCCAGCCGCATCTCAGCCAAGGCCGCGTGCAACCACCCGTACTTCGAGACCTATCCCGACCAGCACTCTGGTCAAACGGTAAGAGGCAGCCGCGCCAACACCAACGAATACTATGGCAACTAGGAGTTTCCCATGCTCGCGCACGCGGCCCCCATGCAGCAGCAGCATCACCACCATCAGCGCTTCGACTACTGAGACGCCCCTTTGGGAGCCTGCAGCAAGCATATCGGCAGCAGGCAAAGTGTCGGGAGGCGAGGTCTGGGACAAACAGCATACTCTTTATGACTCGTTATCCTATCTGCTTTCCAGGATACTGAGAGTGGATGCCTTGTCTTTTTTGTGTGCTTGGGTGGTCACACCACATTACCAAACAAACTTTTTTTCACGTTTCCATCGTCTGGGGATAAACAAGAATTGGGGGGACTGGTGAGAGGCGACGGGAAGCGTTTGCAAGAAACTTGGCACTCGACAACACAATACCCCTCCTCCCTTGAGATGTGACAATTGTCGGGTCACTCAAACTGGTTGTCAGGCTGTGAGACATTGCTACAGCATGGTAGAGCGTCTCTTGTCTCTTTGCGTTTGGCTTGCCGGGCACATTGCGAATCATAAGACATGTGTCTTGCACTCGTCGGTGGTTCATCTCCCAGCAGACACCGAAGAGGCGGCCGGTCCAGCATGAAAAATCACCAAAGAAGACCCCTTCCCCTCCCCCCCTGTCCAACGCACTAGAGAACTCGACTTCTCTGATTTCTTTTGTCGTAAATCTTAATGTACGGAGTAGAGATGATGCATACGGTCGGTTTCGGTAGGGCAGGTCAATGGAACAAAAAAGACACGTTTGGCATTCTGCCTTTCTCCCACGAGAGAAACCAGTCAGCATCCCCTGCACCTTTGCCCCCGCCCGCCTCAAGATGTGATGTGTTTGACTAGGTGCCTCCAGGCCAGCTCAATCGATCCAGTGCTCATTTTACCCTGTATCCCTCTGCAGAACTTGTGATTTGACGGGAACGGTGCACCTTTCTTGCATAAGCGTTGATCCTAGCCCGCAAATAGGGTGCGACGGCCTGATAATCTCGACCTAGGAGGTTGACCAGACACGAGATATCTTCACGGAGTATACAAATCAATATGTCGGCCCCACGATCGCCGGAAATAGAGAGCTGTAGGACCGGCGATCATCCAAAACTCTATCATTGCACGGAAGGAGCGGCGGGCAGAGACTAAGGAAACCCATGATTGTGGTCCTCGCAGCATCCCGAGGCATCGACTGGGCACCGGAATCTAGCAGGACTCCTACTATGAGCTAGAGGACCATGTCTCTTAGGAGGGGCCAGCCAAAGGAATATGATGCGTTCTGTCCCAGTGAATTCATGCTCCCTCTCTCGCTCTCTCTCTCTCGCTCTCTCTCTTTTACACACAAACACACAAGGCAAATGGTATTTTCGCCAAGGGCGGCAGATATATCTCCGTTACCGCCGAAGTGACTCGGGCCAGCCTAATCGCTCCTAACAATTCACATGTACGCCAAAACATGCATGGTCCTCTCTTAGGACCAACCAGGTCAAGTCACCTCATATTGTCTTGAACGTTAGTCTAGACTCCTAGTGGCGTCTCGGGGAGAGGGGGTTAAGAGGAACACGTGGTGATCATAACACCACGGTAGACGGCGTTCTCTCCCACCGCAAACGCTTCCAAAATTCAATGGGTGAATAAGGTGGGCGTGCCTCACATGTGTCTTTTCCCCCTCTCCGCCCGGCAGTCTTGTCGCCCAGCACTTCATCCGGAGGGTTTCCCTCAACCGTGTAGGGACGTCCGCCTCTGAGAGTCTCTAACGATATGTGAAGTACGTGGTATGGAGTCGAACGTACATCTTGGGGCCACCAGAAAGCAGGAAGGGAAAGAACAAAAAAGGGGTGGGGAGTTGGGCTTGAACTAGTTCCACAGCCGTCTAGTGGCCGTCAGAGGTACCGCCGGGTTCCTACATCAGCCCAGTTGTCATGCCAGTGTAGAAGCACGACAGTTGTAAGTGTGGTATCCCCATCCGTTGACAGCATTCCGATCGCCCAGCGGAAGGGTCGGATGGTGAGGGGTGGAAACGGGCATAATTCGAGGGGGGGGGGGGGGGGGCGCTATGGACGGTCGAATCATCCAGCAAACAGCTTTCTTTCCTCACCGTTCATCGACTACGCGAGAGTGTAGTCGGGCCTCCGCGGAGATCGACGTAGATAGCCGTACGCGTGGATTTCCATCCGTCGCTGGTCTCATCCAGGGCTTCATCGCAAACAGCGTTCGTATGCCCTCCTGGTACAGGGTGCACATCCAGCGATACAGCGAATCTACCCTTCCCCTACTGTCATTGCTTTCCCATGATGCAATGGCTATTGGATGAGTTGGTCTCTTTTGTTTCGTTTTCGGGTCCGTAACCTCACTACTTTGTACGGCGAAACGGTTTCCTTTTTCGGCGGTTGTAAAAGAAAAGAGAGGGAGGGGGAG
Organism: Colletotrichum sublineola; assembly: GCA_020631755.1. NCBI lineage: Eukaryota > Fungi > Ascomycota > Sordariomycetes > Glomerellales > Glomerellaceae > Colletotrichum > Colletotrichum sublineola. The sequence goes on from JAHSQG010000001.1 coordinate 359,151, forward strand.
AGGGGCGAGGTGTGCTCCTGCCAACTGAGACAAGGAAGGAACACCAAAACAAACGCCGAAAGAGAGGCAACGTCAGAATGGGCTACTCTCGTCTCGCGAAGCCTCGGGCCGGGCGTGTCTCCGCTCGCCCACTGCCAGTTGCCCATTCTCGGTTTAGGTAGGCGTCAGACCGCAAGACGTCCCCCTCCGGACAGCATCGCTCCGTACGCCGGGTCGGCCGATCAAAACCCAATGAAAAGACACATCTTTCATGACACGGGAATAAATGTTAAACCCCAGTGTCGATACAGGGGCGCACCGCGGAATGAAACCGCAGGCCTGTATGGCGGAAAGCAAACGGCTAGGTCAGTGGGCTCATGACTCCAGAAATCGGACGTGTGGCGCATACAACACGCAACTCCGCTGCAAATCATCCACAAGCGTCAGATCAAGATCTAGGGTGACTTGTACTTGGAAAAAAAGGGGAGGGGGAGGGTGGAGGAGGTAATCAGGAACAGTGATATCAAACAGGCCAATGGGAGCCCGGGAACGACGTCGATTTAACAGCCCTCCCTCCGTCTAGCGGGTCTGGCCAGCTTTGGCCAATTTCACGCTGACGGTCTGTCGCGCGGGAAGCCTTGGCGGGCTTTGGGAATAGCAGGATAAGCACGGCGTGGAGAGTGGACGGTCGCTGAGCTGGTAAAATATTCGTGTCCGTGTCAATTTCTCATTCACGGCCACCGTCTCCAACTACAGCCGTTTCCGGCGAATCTGTATCTTTGGAGTGAATGGCACCCCTTTTCAGGGCAGTAAGAAACAAGGAGGGTGTCCTTTTAGCGACTCGTCCGAAGGAAATGGAACGTAGGCAAGCGACAACAAGCTTCCTCCATCGGGGACTTTTGCAACAAGCAGCACGGCGTTGGGAGGGGACGAGGCCGACGGCGGTTTAGCCGTGTAACGGAGCTTACTTCTCGGGGACGGCTCGGGCTGGTATCAAAAAGCACAGCTTCGGGGGCAATCTCATTGTATACGTGCACTAGCATGAAAGGGTATGCGTGCCACATCAACATTGTACGTCACAGACGACTAACATCGACATCGGGACCAGATCGCCAACGTCTCGAGCGTTACTGCGATCCCCATCTTACGGGCTCAACCTCTTCCCTACTCCCCTAAGCATATTCCTTACCTTAACCCAGTACCCGGGCCCTCTCCTTGGACTCGTCTCAGGGTAAGACAAGACCGCCGACTGTTTCTTACGTGCGAAACCAGTGAATCCCAGGAACCAGGTTTGAACGGCGGGGTGAGTAAGGAGGACAGGAAACCCTGGAAACCGGAAACAGCTTCAAGTCCCGATTCGTAAACTCTTCTCTCAAGACCAAAGACAAGAGACCAGTGAGCTCATGAACACTCAACAGAGTTTTGAACTTGGTCGGCCATGCCCCAAGTGGACAAGATGAGAGACATGGCCCTTCCCCGTTGAGGCTCCCCTGGAAGGCTGGCCTAACCTCAAGGTGGTGACGACGGGCGTCGGTGTCCTTGTGTACCTAGCTTTTTTTTTCTTTTCTTCATTATCTGGATGTTGCTCGGGCAGATAAAACTTGAGTTCAAAAGGGAAATGGATAGGCGGGAACAGTGGCTACCATGCAAAAGAGCTCTGTGGCTCACAGCTAGCATCACCACGACGCTACGGACTCTCGGGGTCTTGTTGGACAAGCTCGCGTGAGGATCCCATGAAGACATCATCTTGGCGGGCGTCGCCCCGGCCTATTTCGACCCGGGCTTTCTTCACTACGGCGGGTGGCTGCTTTGGTAAACAGGTTTGGAGCGTGTGGCAATGGTTGCATGTGTGCCTGAGTAGTGACGGTGAGGACATTAGAACGAGCTAGAAGGCAACGAAGAAGTTTTTGCACGTCACCAGCGATGCCGCAAACGGGAGGCTTTTGACTTGAGACTTGAGACAGAATCGTGCAGCGGACCAAGATGTCGTGGGGCTTAGGCCCACCGAAATCTCCCACATGGAGGGCGTGAAACGAACGGAACGAAAACGAACGCAATAAGGGATCCGTCCAAAAGAAGCGGTGCCTGTATCGGGGACCTGGAGCTTGCGGTACGACCAAAGTCGGCACTACACCTTGGATGGAAGGACGACTGACAGAAACCGGCGGGATGCGCACCTCTAGCCTCCCGCAGACGGGAAGATCGAAAATGTTGTGGAGGCTGTGCCCGTTAGGTTTGCATTGTTGGTGATGCAGAAGGCTGCCATGTGCGCTCGCTGAAAGAGGCTCGCCGGAAGCGGACCGAGGTTGGTGGTGGGTGAAGGATGATATGCAAAAGGAAACACTTTTGTTAGTTTTGGGGGTTCGTCTCGGGGGCGTGGGCAAGACGACGAGGTGTGCTACACCTGCTGTAGGATTCCCCGTCGAGAGGGTTGAAGGGCGGTCCATGTCTCGGTCTTGGCAGATAAGTCTGAACGCCGTCATCCAAGCTGTTGGGTTGCTAGACTGAATGACGAGGAGGATGCAGCGAGGCGTAGAAAGGCACAGTTGGGTTCCCGAACCGTAACGCAGCGAGTGATACTGTTTTCGGCCATCTGCTGTTGTTTGTTAGCGGCTCAACATGCTTGGAGGCGAGTGTCAATAGAGTGACTGCGGCTGCGGGGCCAATGAAGACTCAGGTGGATGCATGAGCGGTTGCGCAGATTGCCGTGGCTATTTCTGTCAGAGGAGGCCCGTGCGGCGGTTGAGTGCAGCATGCCGCCGGGGATGGACCAACAGGCGCATCAAATGCCTGATTGACGAGCGCTTGTGGAGGACGGAAGACAACGGCCTCCCGAAGACATGGGACGGAGGCCTGTTCGGATGATAAATGCGTGGACGCTACCTAGTCATGGCCGTGCAGTGCAGTGATTGAGCAAGGGATGAGGCTTAGACGACACGACGCGCTTGCTGAAACGCAGCGCTTGGGGGCCGCGACCTGCCGAGGAAAAGAGAGACAGTATGTGTGAGTGTGTGAGTGAAAAAGAGCAGGCGATCGCTTGTTCTCAACGAGACTATACCTTGCTCTAGCCAATTGCAAGGCTGAGGGGCTTTTGCTCATGGCCTTGGAGGATAATCAGCTTGCAGCTCCTGGCGTCGGGCACCAATCCTTGGCCTCTGGAACTCGATTTGGTCCTCTCAATGTCATGCGGGAGCCTTCTTGGCTGTTGATGGAAGCCGGAGGGCGTCTACATAGCAGGGTGGAGGTGTCCATATGCTAAACTGCATCAGAGTGTGGACGGCAGGTCTCACATTTTTTAAGATAGAGTATATGCTTTTTTATTGTCTTTTTTTTTTTGGCGATCCTTGGGCGGCGTTGAGGTTGACTCAGTTCCTAAACAGGAACAGCGTTTTGGCGGCGACGTGCCGAAGGGGCGTCACGGAAGACACCGTCGATGAGAGTCGAGTACGCTTTTACATGTAGGTAACCAGCCAGATCAGGGAGAAAGCAGCGAAGTTATCCGTGTCGAAGCTGCGGTTAGTTGAATAAAGAATCAAGGCAGCCGGACGGACGCCACGCGCCGGCAAGCGAACGCCGCTGGCGGCTGACCAATAACTAACTCGTCGCCATTTCGTAACGATAGGTTCCTCAGGGTGGTGAAGTTCGTACGAAAGAAAAGCTCGGCGGGTATGCTGCTGAGATTCCTCCGGGGAGGATTATTTCTTTTTCTTTTTACTGGACTTTTTTTTCTTTTCTTTTCTTCTCTCGTTTGGTGCAGTTGTGCGTGACTGCACCGCTGTGGTGTTGCTAAAGTTGAGATCAGGAGGTCAGTTCGCAATTCGACGGCTTATGGGGTTGACAAGGCCTCGCAGCCAGGAGACACGGCGTAAATAACTAACCACGAGGCTGGGGTTAGGTCCGGGGAGTGGCGGGCTGGGTGAGAAGGAAGGGGAAAAGGCTGCCTACCTAGTCTTTTCCTGCATCGTACCTACGATGCAGGTCCTGTGGTATGGCTCTGGGCCCGGGGCCGGAAGCGATTCGGTGCAGAGTGATACATACCTATCGCACAGGTGGAGGGAGCCCAGGAGGGGACAGCTGGAGCAAGGGGAGACCGATGCAGGGCAGCACGACCCCTGAAGAGTATCATCGGAAGGATCAACTGACTAACGAGCCGAGGCCGTCGATCAGCTATTGGGATGGGATGACAGATTGCGAACGCGCACGCGCCACACCTTACAGTCCCTGCTGGGTGGGCCAATGGGGATGTGCGAAAGCCCTGGCCGGTCCAGGACTTGGGGGGGCGTGTGCTTCGAGCATGTGTGGCTCGAATAGGAGGGGCCGGCCTACCTAGGTACATGGGTAGGTAGGTAGGTATGCGGGGTACCGATTCAGTGATAGGTAGCCTGGCTAGCCCAGCAGGCATGAGGCATAAGGTACCTAGGGCAAACATACATCGAATGAGCTGGCGCAGCCCAAGCGAGTATAGCCTAAGGACGCGACACCTTCAATGGTTCATCGTCTCGGTGGTCGCATGAATCTGTATCGACGAACATGTCCATTGCGGAGATGACTGCACTATCTGTTGTGTCAAGCAAATGTATGTCTTTGGATGGCCTATCTATCTGAGTCACAATGCAGCACTGCACTATGGTTGCCCTTGTCCAATAGAGGGAGAGGGAGGGGGGAGGCTCTCCTGCTTCAAGGCCTCCCAGTCTATGCTGCGTGCACCAGCCACACATTGTCTCAGCACCCAGCCACCTTGTGTGTGGTCCGCGTGGTGAAGCCCTATTGGCAAACTCGTACTGCCGGGGTGGTGTTTGGTCCGCAAGCCATCTGGCCAATCGTGGCGCTCTCGTCAGCATCGCTCGGAGATGTCTCCGACGCACCAGGACCGAAGCGGCAGGACCTCCCGGGAATTTATGGAGAGGGAGGAAACCGGGTGCGCAGGTTCAGCTTGGGATTTGGACTGTTGATCTGGTGCACAGCAAGAATGAAATGTCAGGCCGACGAGAGTGATGCACGGAGACGTAGTGGTGTTGGTTGGTAGTCCTGGTAGCGATGGTGGTAGCGCCCCTGTGTGTACCTAGTAGGTTTAAGTAGCTAGGTAGCTGACTTTGTTGCCAATACGAGTTACCTCATCGGCCAACCCCCTGGATTTGGACTTCATTATCGGTACAGAGCAAACCGCCAGTGATACACTCACTCACTCTGGCTGCCACATCCCCGTTCTTCAGGGCAAGCCACACAACTCGTGTTTCCGTTCCCACTGCGTTGCAAACAAGATGACGCAGGGTTGGGCGCATCATTCAGGGGGAAACTTCCGCTGGACGGGATAAGCTTTGGCTGTTACGGAACTTCCAAGCGTGAGATGGCATCTGAGCACCCAACGCCTCGATGCATGGGTGGCGGTGGTTAGCATAGTACTGCCCAAGATAATGCTTCCCAAAATGGGCCACCCCCTCCAGACCCATCAATCGAACTGACGACGCCGCGATAGGTAGTGGAGGCCCCTTGACTTGGTCAATCAATATCCTGAGTTCTGATAAAGGCTATGAAAGGAGGGGGGAATTTGGGTCAGACTATCCGTAGCTCGCCTGGTACATCTAACAGACTGGTCGATGGTCATGGCGACGCCACCGTCGCAGGAGGTCATTCTGAAATTTTCCATGGCGCGGGGCTATCTACGCCGCCCCTTGTCAACTGCCATCCCATATTCTTGCAACCGGGCCGCCATATCGGACGAGAGTTTGTACGGATCGTTGTGCTTCGCGATAAACACTACCGGTAGGCAGGTAGACCGGCGCTGTTTGTCAGTGCCCGCGTTGGCTTCACAGCCAGCCAGCATGACGGTCCGTCCGCGCATTCCCAGCCTCTGCCCTGCGCCTGGGCGTCAGTCCACCGATCCGGCAAAACGGAAAGTGAAAAGGGGAGATGTGGATCCAATAGAGGGATCTGGCCACGTCGTGCCGAAGGGGGAGTGCATTCGATTGGGAATGAAGAGCAGACACATGAAACTGTAACGTGGGGAACGATCTTCCTCAGGGAACGAGAGTCACAGACGGTGCGTGTGTGCGTAAGAATTCAATGCTGACCGATAATTACTACGTATTGCCAGCGGTGGTGTTTCCGTAGAGAGAGTGGTACCGAGAACGAGCACGTTCCCTGTCACGGTACGGCCAAGGCCTCTTGTCAATTGCGGGAAGGGAGCGATCAGTCATGCGAAGTCGAAACCTTGACTTTGGGCCAATGATGGGGCCGTGCTTGTCGGCAGCTTTGGCAGAGACTGTGTGCCTTATGTGTGTGCCATGGACATCATTTTGAGCGTAGCGTGACTTGCTCTACCTACCTAGTAACAGCAAGGGGATTCCTCAATATCATCAGGTTTCCGGGGCAGGGAGAGAATTGCATGAGCCCCGCCATGGAGAAATTCCGATGACTTCCGAAGTCCCTTTGAGATTTCAGTAGGTGGCAACTGGCAAGCCGTGGTAAAGCCACGGGATGAAATGGCTCCCTCGCCCTTTCCATACAAGCGGGGATGCGCCAGGCGTTGGAATGCTTGCTGATACATACCCACGGTAGGTACCCAAGAGCCCGACAAAGAAGCAAGTTTCGGAGTAACGCTCGAGGTTCGTGGGGGGTACTTTGTAGGTACGGTAGATGTTGCTGGCTGGACTGGGCTGATCAAAGTCTAAAACCTCTTCAGGCCCATGACTGGCCACTGATCAGCATGTCGGTTGGCCGCTAGGGCAGGAAGGGTTGGTGATGGTTCAGCGACTATCCTTTGCATTCCGTTAGCTGACGGTTAAGCTGGCGACGGTATTGTGCAAGGTTCAGGGAGTGTCTCAGAGCATAATAGTGATGGCGTTGAATGTTTCGTTTCATCAGCACCACAGAACGCTTAGCCTTTTGCGACGCCCGTTCTGCTGCTGAACTGCTAATGCAGCATGGGAATCGTCATTCTATGGTTTGCGGGCGTTGGTCTTTGAAAGATACCAAAGTCTAATCCATGTAGCTCTTCAGTTATCAAAATCTCGTAGGTGAAGCGGCATCATAGAAGACCGGAATGCGTACCAACCCGGCTTTGGGTACAACATATATGGCTTTGTTAAACGACTCTCCCGCCGTCTGCGGGCCAGAGTACAAAAACAATGTGAAAGAGGCCCGAGAAAGTGCGCATGATTGTTTGTTGGTTAATTGGATCGTTTATGACGGTGTGACAGGCCTCACTGCAGGACTGTTGATGTTGCCAAATGCGGCTACGGAGGCGACGAGGAAGGAGATTGCAGGCAAGCAGCAGAAGCGTCTCTTGATACAAAGCAGGCAGCACAGCCAGACCTGAGCGGTAGCCCAACAGCGGTCGAACTAGATTACAGCAGACTAGTAGAAAGAAACAAGATGAACCACGGAGAACAGCGGGTGTACCAAGAGGCGAGGAGTAAGACGGCGCCGTGTCGGCGTCAGGTCAAGAAAAGTCGGTCGCAACGCGGGCCGGTTGCTTCCAGCGGTTGGTGGCCACGCAGCGAGTTTGCTAGGTACACTAGGTAGATGTAGGTTGGCCATACTACCGCGCGTCGACGGCGCCGTCTTGATCAGGTATGGCGAGGAGGCAAGGCACGTCGATACGCTGTTTCAGTGCAGGGGGTAGAAATCAAGAATAGCAGCGATAAACGCCCATTGGACCAGGGGCTATACAGGAATAGGTGGAGAGGGGGAGGAGGAGGGATGTTCATCGCCAATGCGGATCCGAGTTCGAATCCGCAGAGGACCTTGTTCTTCTTGCTCTTGGCCTTGGATCGATTGGTAGAGAGACGGAGGGAGAGATGTCTATCGCTTGTTTCATCTACGCAGTCAGCGGAAGACGCGGCCACCAATGAGCCGCGCGCATCTGTCGTGTCGTGTCAGTCCAAAGTCTTTTGGAAACGACGTCCCTGACCTCAACAGGCAGGGTGAGGACGGGAAGAAAGCTGACGTGCGTTGGCCTGCCCTGGTCCTATTAGGTATTGCTTGATGCTTTTTTGGTGCTGAGCTGGCGGTTGATGAGTGGTTTCTTCTTTCGCTTATGGATGCATGCACGCACCTACCTACGGCACCCGAGACGCACGAGGCAAGGGAGAGGAGGAGGAGCAAGACACATGTACGTACCTAAGTACCTACCTAGGTACAGTGTGCACTAGATGTAGCCTCTGTATGTGTGCCGTCGTTGGCCAGTCGGACGGTAAGAAGCCACTGTTCAATACGAGAAACAGCCAACCAGAAGGACGGATACCGAGCAGGCGTGAATGGGGATAATGAACGAATGGCGGGGGACGGGCCATGCCGGTTTCTGGTTTCTCTTCCATTCCTCTTTTTCTTTTTTCTTTACTTTTGCAGCTCTGAGTGGGCGTAGGTACTTTGATTTGATATTTGCTACAATCTTCTTGCTTGGGTGGGTGAAATATTCCCGCTACTGACTTGAGAGACATGGGCCCTTGTCTGTGGGATCGTGTCATGATGTTTCTGCAACCACTGGCTGAAATGGCATCAATTCCGGTGCGAAGCGGAACCGGGATGTACGAGGTGGTACTCTCAACAGAGCTGCGATGGCCAGTCAACGGCCATCATGAGACACTCAATAAAGTTGGTATGGCGGTCGTCGTCGCCGTCGACAACCAGCGGGTCTCCTCATGCAGCTGCTTCGGCTCATGGCAGGGTCGGTCGGTTCCTTGGTACGGGGAAGCAATCTGGCTTGCCTGGTCTGAGCCAGCGGGTAATGGTCTTGGTGTTCGGCTTGCAAAAGTAAATATATCAAAGTCATCCCTCACCTCGGCGCCTCTTGCACTATAGTCTTCATCCCTGTGTCCTCCTCCCTCTTGAGTCTCGAGTCTTGTCTGGTAGGACTGGACTTTGATTTTTAATTCAGTTGCATCATCATCACCTTCGTCACCGGTATTCGAGGGTTGTTATATTGAATACGATAACTGACCTGACTATTTTTGCCGTGGCAGCATCATTGATCGAGCTTCACCACCATTCATTGCCAGCAGAGCAGGGAGACGACAGACAGACGGTCCGACCGAAAGCCACCGATCTACCACTACGCCGAAGACTTGGCCCAATTCATCTGCACTAACAACCGGCCTGATTAATACGAATCAGATCTGTTTTGCCATTTTATATCCCTCTCGTTCCGGCTTTATCGTCTACTACCTTATTCATTTGCTGGACATAACTGTTTTCTCGTCCGATCTAGGTACCTGTTGAGGCCCTTCCGTTGCTGGTCATCGCGTCTCAGTACCCAAGCTCCTTCCCCCTCCAACGACTGTGCGTTCCAATCAGTGGACACCGCCCCACAACAGCTGCCCAAAACCCCCTCCGGTACACAGCACATTCCGCCTGCTGCACTCGCACAGTCGGAAATTGGAACACAATAGATTCTTTGCTTGTTGGATCTATTGAATCTATTCTATTGGGCATCGTCGCCGTCGACTTTCCCTCTGTTCCTCATCCCAATCCGCCCACGCGAGTCTGAATTATAAAGGTGGACCCCAGCCGCGTCATTCGATCAGTCATCCTCACCACCATCATCGGCACCATCACCACGAAACACCACCTTTGCCCAGGTGCTTTTTTGTGCTTATCCCGCCTACACTTCCCACCCGAGGCACATCGCTCCAGACCGTGGAGTCCACCAATTCGATACTTTTGTGTCAAGCCGTGCATCAGCAAGGTCGAGTCTCGCCACACCACCAAAGCAGTACAGCTGTCAACTTTCACCTACATCCACCTCGATTGACACCTTACACCCTCGTGTTCAATTCCGCCTTCAATTCTGCCCCAAAGCCTCGACCCTTCGACAAGCACATCTTGCGTCCTAGCGTGTGTGGTCCTGAATCAATCCCATCCATCCAATCCAGTCGACGCCGTCTACCCAACTTGGAAGACCCCTGCTTGCGGCTTTCCATTCGCGGAAGACAGCCAGCACCGCCTCGCGCCCAACCAACTTGTCGGCATTTGCACTTGGCGAGCCATCAAGTACAGGCTACTTTGTTAGGCACGCAATTCGTCAGCCATATTCCGCGTACTCTCTACTCTCTCCACCGCTTCATCTATCCGTGGAAAGCAGTCTCGCCTCGGAAACGCGCATTACCAAAGCCTCACCCTCTGGCCATCCTAGGACGTTGCTTAAACCTTGCTGGTCGACTGTCGTCATTTTCCCGATTCTCCTTCATTGACTCTTGGATTTCTCGTCGTATCAAGATATTCCAGACTAGAATCATCCCGAGGCTTCACGCTTGATCCTTCTTGTCCTGTGACGGCTACTTCGCCTTGGTTCATCTTTTGGCAACCTGTTGCCGGTCGAAGTTGAGAGAGCCTGGCCCTAGCTTCCACTTTGCGCGCAAAGAAGTGCGAACAGATTTCTCCATCTTGGACCGCTGCCTCACGCTTCCGGCCTTCGCATCCCAGCTGAACAAAGCCCAGTAAACAAGCACTCTTTGTGGTCCCTGCTGCTTGACCTAAACACACTCCCGCTCGTTGCCTGCATCAGCAACATCGGCCGCGGCCCCGAGAACAAATCATCGACAATCATCAAACGCCGTCCGCTGGTTCGGAGGCACTGCAGTTTAAACAGTCGTCAACCACAGCTGCCAATAAACCCGATCTTCCACGGATCCCGCCCTTCCGCTTTACCGCCTCAAGCAACTAATCAAGTGAGCAAGATCTGACCGTCAATCAATCTCTCAACCAGTCCGGTTAGATAATTTGCAGTCCGTCGGCTCAATCTGTCCTAGACGGCTTGACGCATTATCTCATTTCGTCGAGCACCAAGGAATTGCATCGTCATCTTAATCCTTTCTCTTAATCACCAAACCGCACACCCTGACTCGCCCTGGTCGTTTTGTTTGACGCCCTCCTCACCCACAACTTGTCCAAGCACTTGGCAGCTTTGACTCGATCACCGCATCCGCTTGCAGACATTCAAAACTCTGCCCATTCCTCGATCCGTCGTAGGCCGTCGGGTAATTTTTTTCCAGAAAGTGGAAAGTTGTATTTGGTCTCTCTTGGATTTCCATTGTCGTCAGTTTCAGCAGTTGTACAATCGTCCAGGCACTGTCGTGGATCCCTCTGCTTCTGGCTCAAGAATCCAGCCGACCAGCGCCCTTTCGTTGCCAACTCTGCACAATCTCCAACTGCTGCCAACTTCCTCGGTGTTTTCCTTCACCATTCCAAAATAGCCACTATCAGGATACAAGAGCAAAAACACGCCCGCTAGACTGCCGTGTGTTCTGCAACACACCACTCTACACTGCCAAGGCTACACGGTCAGAATCGCTATCGCAAGATCTATTGCAACAAAGTCATTTGTCTGAGCAGAGAACTGAAGCAACAGCAGCAGCAGCAAGAAGAAAGTGTAATCCGCAAGCACCAACTCTCTGCAACCCGTCAAATCCAGACCCACCCCTGCCGGCTAGTCCGCTCCCTTGCGACAAAGTCGTATCGCCACACCACCGAGACTTTCACACCCCCCTTCAAAAAAGTCCATACACCCCCCCCTTGCCACCGGAACCAAAGCACGCCCCTCATCTTGCTCGCTTGTACACCCTTGCACCCCTAGGATCTACACCATTCCAGCCCACTCCAAGCATCCAAGCCCCTCCAGCAGGCACTTCCGTCGGCGTCCTGCTGAGACTCCCTAAAAAACTAACCAGCCCCTACTACGCTAGTACTTGACTAGCGACCCCCTGACAACCTGCCCACTCAGCCTCGTGGACCGCACGTCACCCTGCTGTTCCGCATCCCTCACTGCCGCTGTTAGCAGGCCCATCCTAGAGCCTGGCCCCAGGACTTGCGACGAGGCACATGAACTTCGCCGCACACCACACACGCACCCTCCTTTTCGTCTAATATATCAGCTCAGGCTTGCCCATCTGCGATTCCGTTTTCTCTCCTCTTATTCCGTCACTCTCCAACGACCTCACCAACGATAACCCAAAGGATACCTCCTTAATTTACCTGCCCGCCCCAGGAGCCCTTCTTATACGACTTGACTACTTCACCATCAATCTGGCCTCCCATCCTCACCCATAGGATTCCCCAACCAACCACACTCGCACATACACATACGCGACACAATGGAGTCACGGTCACAACTCAGCTCGGCCGAGCTCAACGCCGCCGCCCTTGATCACTTTGTCTACCAGCCCGTCAGCAAGTCGATGATTTCATACCTAGCCGGTGCCGCCTACAACGTCATCGCATGCGACAGTGGTCTGATGCCTCCCGCATCCGCAGAGGCATATCGCCAACAACAACTCCCCCCGACACCGCCCAGGACGCCCGAACCACGAGCTGTCCGCGCCGAAGATGCTGATCTGCCTACGCTCGAGGCCTTCATCACCCAACTCGTTGTCTCGTCCAACGTTCAGGTCCCAACGCTCATGTCGACACTTGTCTACCTCACTCGGCTCAAATCTCGTCTACAACCTATGGCTCGTGGACTTCGGTGCACTACCCACCGCATTTTCCTTGCCGCCCTCATATTGACTGCCAAGTACCTGAACGACAGCTCGCCCAAGAACAAGCACTGGGCTACTTACAGCCATGCTAACAACGATTTGTCCAACTTTGGCTTCAGCAGAACGGAAGTCAACCTGATGGAGAAGCAGCTTCTCTTCTTGTTGGATTGGGACCTGAGAATTACGGAGGAAGATCTCTACAGCGAGCTTGACCCTTTCCTGGCACCCATTCGCGCCGAAATCGAAGCCAAGCATGCTCGTCGCCTGGCGCGCCGTCGTAAGCAGGAGGAGGAGATGCGCCGGAGACAGGAGGAGATATTCAATCTGACCACCTACCCCAGCCCCCCTTCCTCCCGCGCCAGTTCTCGTTCACGACAAGAGACGCCGGATCATGCTCGCACTTGCAGCAATGGCTCTTCCATCACACCCCCCGGCCTGTGTTATAGCAGCAGCTACGGCAGCTCTATTAGCTCCTATGCACCTTCAATAGCGTCAAGCCGCTCCCAGTCGCGGGCCACGACGCCGCTGGACAACCCCGCCGATGAGCCATACATGTACGTGCCCAACGGCAGCTTGTACGACTCGCCGGTCGAGGTTCACATTGAGAATCCGGCGTCCACCCTGTCGAAGCGGAAGCCACTTCTTCCCTACGAGATCAGCAATGAGGAGCTTCGCGACATGCAAGATGGCACCAAGGCCAAGAGAGCACGCATGGGCCGTGGCATGTGGGGCCGCGTTTTCGGCGGTGCTGTGACAGTGCGGTAGACTGTTGCATGGCACCCAATTTTCTCTCTGTTACAGCCACATCTTTACCTTTTTTTGCGTTTTGAGCCAACTCCCCCCCTCACCCCAAACAAAAGCATGGTGTTGGATTGTGCTATAGAGAGCAAAGGAGTCGACAGTTTTTTTTTTTTATCCCCTACTCCTTCTTTTCTCCTTTTCTTTTCTCCCTTTCTTCTAATCTCCTTGAGGGCGTTGGGCTGGCTAATGGATACTGGTACATGGAATACGAATTGAGGATAGAGCATCCCTGGGCATTTGCATATATGGCTTGGTGTTGGGCGGGCATTTATGGATATGGGTTTTCCCTACTTTTTCAGGTTGTTTAGCATCCTCATGTGGCAGTGATGCGGAATTTGAAATGGACTTGGGAACGCTGCCGCATAGAACGGCCAGCGCACATGGTGTAGCGTAGCAGAAATACCCCCTGGGTTGACAAGATCCAAGATCTCACCCACGGAATCAAAAACAAACACTGTGGCATAGCCGCTTTCAAATAATTACAACTGTCCCGAGTCTTTGGTTTCGTGAACCACAGTTTCCCTCCCGCTTGCAGTCTGGGCCAGTTTGGGTTCCGAGTGTATGGTCGAGAACTGTTGGCGCTAGTGGTGTCCTCAATTGATGCCCTCGTGATTTCGAATGCAGCCAGCGGGGTGCGGCCAGGCGGCCTAAAATGGATTGCATTCAGCTTCACATGCGAGACATTGGCATGCTTACGCTGCGGTCATCCAGACAGCCATCATGTCTGTCTGCCTGCATCTGCGGTAACGTGGTCAGGCTGTTTTACTTTCTTTTTTACTCCGCTTCTTCGTTTTCATGGACTCTCGAAGAGGGACGCATCCAATCCTCCCGCCGCCTTACAGGTGCCGAGTTCTTGCGGCTGCCCACCCTCCGAAGAAGAAAGAGGGGGGAAAAAAAAAGCACCTCTTAGTGTCTGCGCTTCGCCCGAGTCCTTTTGCACCAAAAAGGTCGGTGGAGGATAGAAGACATAGCCGGCGATCAACCTCTGCCCTCTGGCCCTGGTGGCCCGGAGGGGGAGTGCGCCGGCCGGGCACGATGATGCATGTCTGGGCGCGCGAGAGTTTATCGGCCATTTCCCTCCCATGGTCACAATATTGCAGATGGTCGTGAGTGGCCAATAGCCACCCTACCCCCCCTCCCGACATGAGTCGGACTCTTTAATCTTGCAACAACCTTATACAGGGTGTGTGTGTGTGTGCGGCGTATGCACAGGAAGCCTTTTACTCTTAATTTAATTGTTGTTTGATATTATTGGAAGAAGGGAGGGCGGGGGCAAAACCCGTCCCCTTCTTACTCCAATCCAGGCTTAGGGAGAAAATCCTGACCGCAGGCCAACCAGCTGGTCACAACGGTCTTGTTCGCGGCGGGTCTTGCGATGTAACGACGATTGCCTGCGGGTAGTAGTCGAGAGATGGAATCTGGATACCGAAGGCGGATGACGGGGAGGGGGGGAAACGCCGTTTATGGCTTCGGAAGGGGTGATGCATTCCGCAAGCCGGTGACGGGCTTTTACCTCACCTCCTTCTTGACTCTTGAACGGGGAAAAGGCTAAAAGGGTAGGGGGCGTGATGAGAGAGACACGCATGAAAAGAGAGAGATCTAGATAGGGATGCACGGGCTAGACGAAAGGACGGACGGAATGGGTAGGTAGGTAGCAGACAGGCGAGACTAGCGGTCGACGACGCCGGTGCCAATGAGTGGATTGGAGATAAGGTCTGGGCCTTTGGGGCGGTCTACAATGTCTGATTTGGTGGGAGGGCGGTGGGCGACATGCCAAATCATCTTTGCTACTCTGGTTTACCTACATAGCGGATCTCGAGCGCACTAGGAGGGTTTAGGGCGGTGATTCTTGAAGTTGTTGAAGAAGGGGATGGGCTTGCGGGGGGATCCCACAAATATGGACCCCCGCCGTACTCGAGGAGGGGGCGTTTCGTTTCTGCTTCCAGAGCGGGAAATTTTGATTCATAGGCCTGGCGACAGGCGACTGGAATGCGGTTCATGACGTCGCGGAGGGGGGGATAAAAATGCTAAATGTGGCAATGGGCGGGACGCTTCCAACACCGCTTCGTCCGCGTCACTTTTCTTGCACGGCCGACGAATAACGGCATGGAAAGACGTACAGAGTGCAAAAGAGGTTTTTGCAACTGCCATGCCATGCATGGCGTTTGGGCGATGTAGAGCAAAGTTCCGGAGTGCAGCACGCAGCTCCGTCACTGACAAGTGTCATCCTTAGGGGTTCAATCAGGACCTGTTCTTCGATAAGGGTTGGGCAGGAGGGGTCGATAGGTAGGGGCGGTATAGAGTATACTACTTTGACCCTTTTGCTTGCTTAGGCGTCCTGGCCTTGCGGACGGTACGCGGGGATCTTGCCTGTCAGCGATGGTCCACGTAAACGTTCCCCGTTCGGGAGTGATTTTCGACCAGAGAGGGGGGGGGGGGGGGGGGCCAACAGTCGTTGTCGTTGCAGAAGCACCGCATCCTTGGCCGCCTTCGGGTCTGGGATGTGGGCGTACAGTTGGGGGGAAAGTCGGTCAGGGGGAGGCGCCAGAGGGGTGTATGTGTGCGGTGATGTGGGCGTGGTCGGGCGTGCCACATTCGTTGGAGGATGTGGCTGGGGGGGCCGATGGCTGGATTGTGCACATAGTACGGAGTAAGGTGCATCACCCTTCGTGATAGTGGATGGAGCTTCCCTCCGTGTCCACAGTCCACAGCCCTGTCAATGAACAATGCTTCCAAGAGGTCGCCATCCTAGGGGTGGGTGGCCTGCTCGTGTTGTGCTTGCACCAGTCGTGCTGCCTGGTGAGGACGGAATTCACCCTGGCTGGCTGGCAGGCGGACGTTCGGGGCAGGTCTACAGTCCGGATCGGGGGCTGGGGATGAGTCACGAGATCGGAGCCAACCAGCTTGGCAGCCGAATGCCTGTCTATCTACCTCCTGAGAAGTTGAACCATTCCCGCAACATGCCACCCGTGCCCCTTGACGTGCGCAATGGATTATGGAATTTCCTTGCTGTTGGTTGACGTGTATGTCTATCAACTTACCGCCCGCCCGCCCTCTCCCGGATTCGTGGACGGCGACCGTTGCACAGGTCGTTTCGTGTACAGGTCTGTTTGGTAGCCCGCAGAACCGCCACATACGGCCGCGTTGCGAGCACCGAGTGCTCCGGCTGGGCATCATCGTCTACATAGTAGATTCGTTCTGCCGTTGTGGGTCTCACCATTCACTTACTTTCCTTGGTTACATGCGTAGCTCTTCCAACAACCTGGAGTAGTTGTATAAATCCGCGTCACTTTGCCCCAAGGCTCTGTTAAACCTAATAACCCGCTGAGCGGTGCTGCGCCGGCTCAGCCCCATGAATACCAACAGGAGGATGGTTGAGGGCGTCATCGCATAGTCGCGGATATTTTTATGTTTTCTTGGCGACACAGGCCATGGGCATTCTCGTTGCCCAGCCGTTACAAGGCTTTCAGAGCACACTATTCCTAAAACCTTATGGGGAGTATGAAGCTGGCGCAGCCCGTATGTGGTAAGAAACCTGGATCACAGGGGACGGACGCCACAGAGGCTTGACACCATATCCAAGTTTGTCGATCCTGATCGTGAGATTTCGAGGGCATGCATAGCCACGCCTCCGGACGTCGGCTACGACAAACAGAGCAATGAAGCAGCGAACCGATTGTGCGAAAGAGTTTGTTCCTCCTACGGGTGTTGGAATATAAGTAGGCTGATGCTTCTGGGATGACCACTGATGGCACAGCCTCCGTGGTTTGTCCAATCTCGACACAGTCTCAAGCCTCGAACTGCGTCTCTGCTCGATAAGCTCGACGAGATGTCTTGTTTCGGATATGTTCGGAGTTTTCACCCATCAGGTATCCTGTGACTCGGGCGATTGAAAAGTGTGCTTTAGCGAGTCTGTATCAAATCCCCTCGGGTATCCCTGCATCGATGCATAGACGGTTTGCAGGTGGACGCAACAAGGTCAGTCCGCAGGGCCATTTCGGATGTCGGAACAATGTATTAATGTTGCTCGTGGTCCAGCCCCTGCGTGTGGCATGTCCACCCACCGTCCAACCTTGGGAACCCTGTCTGTCTTTGCTCAGCACCTTCGCAAGCAACGGAACTGCGTCCCGGTACCCCAAGTGCAGGATAAGCGGCGTATTGCATCAATCCGCACGGTCTCGAGGACAGAAGGCATCTGGATGGCCAGAGACTTGCTCACGACGACAAGTCGAAGATAAAGAGGCCCGAAGGCAGGTTCCGAGATCGACAGGAACGGTATATCCTAAGCTGATCAGGCAGGTGTTTCAAGTGCTGATAAGTAAAAATCGGGAACCGAGTGGATTCAGCTGCGGCTAGCGGCTAGCGCATTGCGGGGGGGGGGGGACGCTATAGACGCCGCTGGCCAGGCTTGCCACTGTGAATTCTGCACATAGTGAGTGGTTGGTACAGTACACCAAATGGCATATCAGCTTATGAGAGCCAGAATCTTCATGTCGTTTTTCAGCAAGCCCAGGCCACAAGCGCGCTCGGTTTTGGCGTGTCAACGTGCCTGTCCTGCCTCCCCCTGGCGACAGTCGAATGAAACCCGAACAGACCCGTTTTGAGCAGGTTACGTCACAACTTGCGCTTTTTGTGCCCGAAACACAGTGCAATGACAGTGCCGCTTCCCCTAAGCTGAGCAGAGACGGACGGTTCAGCCACCGTGTTCCTAGAGAAGCGTACCTACCTAGTGAGCCGCTGACTCTGACACCTGAGAAATTCTGCACCGCACAAAACGCGCACCTAAAAGAGGCAAGACCGAAAATCTGTCAAGCATTTCAAAGCAGCACAATTGCCGCGAAGTTATTTAAAAAGTCAAATAAAATGGCCAGACGCCATAAAATGAAACCATAGATTCCATTTCCTTGTTACTACCCATCTACTCCCTCCCCCTCTCACGAGTGAAATCGGGTCTGCACGGGTCAGACAGACAAATATTGGGAAAACTCGGACACGGGGCTTGAAGCACAAACAACACCATCCATCCATTCTTTCCCCATCAACCGGCCCTAAAATTTCTGCTTCATTCCATCATCAACTCGACAATCTCTTGTATACCTATTGCGCGGTACCCGCAGGAATATTCATCAAAGGGAAGATAACCGCTGGGTGTTGGCCAGAGGGGCATCTTTCTGCAAGCCATTCAATTACCTGATATCCTTCCGTCACCTTTTCGGTAAGCTCGTATCGGCATCTATCTCGCTGCATTCCTTCGCAGCCGTCCACCGCCGCGCTCTCATCCCTTGTGTACCATCCCTTTCGATCCATGGGTATCTCAGGCGCAGATACTCTAGCGACAACCACAACGATCATCACAAGAAACTGTGACTGTCCAGTCTGCAGACCTGTCACCATGGACGACGGAAGGAGCTCCCGCATCACCACCTCCTTCCTGCTGGCAAACCTGCACTGTCCGTCATGTGTCTCGTCGATCCAGCAGGCTCTTCAGGAATCGTCTGGCCACGATGTCATCTGGGTTTCACCAAACGTTGTCACCTCCGTCGTCACTATTGAACACAGGCACACGCCAACCCCTGATATCACCATCCGATGCATGGCCAAGTCACTTCAAGATGCTGGCTTTGACATCTGCGGTGTTACTACCACGGCTGCTACCCACACGGACCTGGAGACAATCGCTCAGAGCCAGCCACAACCCGTGGTGAATGGCCCCTCTCACTGCAGTGCCCTTGATGGACTGCTTTCCTTCTCGCCTAAGTGGTCTAGGGAATCACCTGAAGCGCAGCGAGAAGCCCATCTTCTCAATTGCAAGCAGTGCCGCGAATCCGAGGACCCGACCCATAGCGAGGGTCGAGGTGCGCCATCACAACAAACAAAACCGCAACAGAACGGTCTGCGGAAATCAAGTAGCAAAAGCAATGGCGTTGCCACTGTGAGGGACATGGCATCAAACGGTACAAAATGGAGAGCGACGCTCTCTGTCGGTGGCATGACCTGTGCATCTTGCGTCAACGCCATTAGAGAGGAATTGAACAAACGGGATTGGATCGACAGTGCCACTATTAATCTGGTCACCAACAGCGCCACGGTCGACTTCACGGGCAAGTCGAACGCCACGAGGATCGCTGAGGCCATTGAAGACATGGGTTATGATGCAAGCCTTGACAATCTCACAGAACTCACCGATAAGGCCGATGGAGGCAGTGAGGAAAACAGCGAGAGCAAAAAGTGGAGGTTGACTGTGGCCATCGGCGGCATGACGTGCGCCTCCTGTGCCAACACTATCACAGAACAGTTAAACAAGAAGGATTGGATATCCAATGTCTCGGTAAACCTGGTTGCGAACAATGCCACAATCGACTACACCGTTGAGGGCAAGCAGGACGAGATCATTCAGTCCATAGACGACATGGGATACGACGCCACCTTGGATACCGTAACGAGAGTCAAGTCTGAGGAGAAGAGCGCAAAGCAGCGAACGGTCCAGATCCTGATCGAGGGCTTGTACTGTCAACACTGTCCTGGCCGAGTGACGCATTCTCTCACGTCGTTCACGCATCAACTGAAAGTCCTTTCTCAGCCCACTCACGAGAAGCCTCTGGTTACTGTCAGGTATGCACCGGACGCACCGTCCTTCACCATCCGACACATTCTGTCGGCCATTGATGCCGCCGACCCCTCGTTCAAGGCGTCCATCTACCACCCTCCCAGTCTCGAAGAGCGGTCCAAGCTCATCACCCAAAAGCACCAACAACAGCTTCTCCGACGAGTCTACTTGACTTTCGTGGTGACTATTCCCACTTTCATCATTGGAATCGTATATATGAGCCTGGTTCCCGACTCGGACCATGGCAAGCATTATCTCATGCAGCCATGGACTTCGGGCCTCAATCGTGCCCAGTTCGCCCTATTCATCCTCGCTACGCCCGTGTACTTCTTCGGAGCCGACGTGTTTCATGTCAGAGCCGTCAAGGAAATCAGGAACCTGTGGCGTCGGGGGAGTAAGACGCCCATCCTTCGGCGTTTCTACAAGTTCGGAAGCATGAACATGCTCATGTCTCTCGGCACAACCATTGCCTACGTCTCGTCCATCGGCCAGATGATTTCTGCTGCCATCAGCAAGCCTGTTGAGATCGACGATACTCACTTTTACTTTGACTCAGTCGTTTTCCTGACGCTATTCCTCCTGTTAGGTCGTTTGATCGAGTCTTACAGCAAGTCCAAGACGGGTGACGCTGTTGAGATGTTAGGCAAACTGCGTCCGACCACTGCCATTCTCGTCACCAAAAACGCTATTGGAAAGACCACCGACTCGGTTGTTGGCGTTGATATGCTCGAGTACGGTGACATCGTTCGCGTGCCCCATGGTGCTTCGCCTGCAGCAGACGGCATTGTAGTCCAGGGGGAGAGCAGCTTCGACGAGTCTAGCTTGACGGGCGAGTCCCGGTTAATCAAGAAGATTCCCGGCGACGAGGTCCATGCTGGCACCGTCAACAAGGACTCCGCCATTCAGGTTCGCATCACAGGTGCTGCTGGAGCGTCCATGCTAGACCGGATTGTCTCGATCGTTCGCGAGGGTCAGACCAAGAGAGCGCCTATGGAGCGCGTCGCTGATGTGCTGACGGCGTACTTTGTCCCTGTCATCACCTTGATTGCCGTTATCACTTGGCTCACCTGGATGATTCTCGGCTTCGCCGGTGTTGTTCCTGGACGGTACCTTGACTCCGAGAGCGGATGGGCAGCCTTTGCCCTTCAATTCGCTATTGCCGTCTTTGTTGTTGCTTGCCCTTGTGGTCTGGCCCTGGCGGCCCCAACAGCCATCTTCGTCGGTGGCGGTCTCGCTGCGAAGCATGGTATCCTGGCCAAGGGGGGAGGAGAGGCTTTCGAAAAAGCCAGCAATGTTGACGTCGTCGTCTTCGACAAGACTGGTACACTGACTGTAGGCGGTGAGCCCAAGGTCACCGACTCGAAATTATATCTCGACCCAGAAAACAGCACGAGCTTGGAGTCTAGCATGGTCTTGGCTACCTTGCGAGCAATCGAGGAGAACAGCAGTCATCCGGTCGCAAAGGCGATTGTGTCGTTCTGCACCACACAGACAGACGCTTGGGTCCATGTGGATGACCTCCAGGAGCTCCCTGGTAAGGGTATGAAGGCGACAAACCGCGGGGAGAAGCCAGAGGATTCTTTCGACATGATTGTGGGCAACGAATCTCTCATGCGCGACCACGCCGTCAACTTCGTTGAGCATGTGACTTCTCAGCTTCAAAAGTGGAAGAGTGAAGCCAAGTCGGTTGCCCTGGTGGCTGTCAGACCTAGCATGTCCAAGCCCGACGCCAGCTGGACCCTCGTCGCGGCCTTGTCCATCTCCGACCCCATTCGCCCGGAGGCCGTCCGCATCATCAAGGCGCTCCAGGAGCAAGGGATCCGTGTCTGGATGCTTTCCGGTGACAACGTCGTCACCGCCAAGGCTGTGGCCAACCTCGTAGGCATTGAGCCGGAGAATGTTCTAGCCGAGGTTCTTCCTTGGGAGAAGGCGGACAAGATCACCTACCTGCAGACGGTCCTCAAGGCACGTGTCGGGCGAACCCGTGAGCATGCTAAGAACCGCGCAATGGTCGCCATGGTTGGTGACGGCATCAACGACTCCCCCGCGCTGACCAAGGCCGACGTCGGTATTGCCATAGGAAGCGGCAGCGATGTGGCCATCTCGAGCGCAGACTTTGTCCTCGTCACCAGCGACCTACGCGCGGTCGTGACGCTGCTTGAGCTCAGCCGGACGGTGTTTAGGCGCATCAAAGTCAACTTTGGATGGGCAGTCATCTACAACATCCTCGCGATCCCGATTGCCGCAGGATGTTTGTATCCGATTACGACTAGTGAGGGGCAACACGTGCAGCTGGACCCCGTTTGGGCTAGTCTGGCAATGGCATTGAGTAGTATTAGTGTAGTCTTGAGTTCTTTGGGCTTGAGGAGTAAGGTCCCCTGGATAGGGTTTCGGGCGAAGAAGATCGAGTAGTTGTAGGTGCAATGTTACGTTTGTATTGATACAGAGCAGCTGTATAGTAGCTTCAATCGCGAAAAGCATTGGGATTAAGTTCCTACTTGCGATATGTGTCCCAGGGATCCAATGCTTCGGTTGTTCATTTTAAGGCATGTTACGATAAATACATCAAAGGCGGTTATAGAATTTGGGCGCAGACGACATTCAATTGAAGGCAGACTCTACCTAGAGCTGGTCTCTAAGAATCCTCGAAAGGAGCAATCGAGGTACAAGCACGCACTGCGTTGGGTGATGCCTTTGTTGCTACAATTCTTCTGGCATATTTGTTTGCTCCAATGAAAGGATACAACTGAGGCGAAAATACGACGGGCAAAGAAGCGAGCAAGATGAGGCGGCGGAGTTTTAGAGGCGTTCCGCCTTCTTCCTTGGCGTGAAATGGCGTTGGAAGTATTATCTCGAAGCAACCGGCTGAGCCACCCAACACAACACGGCATCTGGTCAACGGTAGCAATAGAGACTCCGTAGAGGCTTTCAATCCCCTCTCCCACTGCCTTCTTCTTTTCTTACACTTGGGAATTTAAAAGCGACCATGAATCATAAAACCCTAACTTCTCAGATCCGTCTGGATGTTTGGACTCCAGTTGCTGAGCATTGGTCACATCATCAAATGTAAAGGGGATTGGGCGAGGTTGGTCTCGCCGGGAGCGGAAGCCGGTACCGTCACCGAGCGGGTACCGCCCACCCGAGAGCCGGGACGGGACGACCGACAGCCTTGGTGTCTATGACACTTCCGGAGGGGGAAAGGAAGGATTGCCACCGAGGAGTGTTGAATCTGGGGCAAAAGGGCCGCAACAAGAGGCCTTGCGTTTCCGGATGGTCGAGCACGCAATCGCGAAGCCCAGACCAGATAGGTTTGGTAATCCAAGTGCCACCGGTCCGGGGGGGGCATCAAGTGGGTCAGAAATGGCGAAATATGGGCCCGTCGCATGTGCGGCCAGGGCGCTCATTGGCGCGCGATGGCGCAATTGTTCCTTAGTTGCGATTTCCCAAGCTTCACCAAATTCCAAACGCCGAGTTTCGCACGCCAGCATTGGAAAAAGTCCACGAGATGGAGAACGTCAAACGCCAACGGCGCTGCGCGTGGCCTGGTCCCCTGTTGCTTTACAAATGGCCATGCTCTTTTCCCTCGGTGCTTGGCACTTCGGCTCCTCGGTGGCTACGCGCGCAGAGGCAGAGGTAGGGGTCCCCGTCCTCTTGTCTCGTCTTCTCTTTGGATTTTTTTTATATGCTCGGATCCTGTTCGGAGTCTATCGAGACTTTACTTCATCACTCACACGCACCTCTTTTATTACCCCTACAAACCTCAATGTCCTCATAGGAACGAAAAAGCTTTTTTGAGCTCTCGTTCGGGTTGGTGCAAGTGAAATTACTTGCTCTTGAGTGTGTGACAATCGCTTCTGCAGCTACACATTCTTTTAAGGGTGGTCCCGTATAGCCTGGGCCATATTCAGTCGCATTGTATTTGCCTTGTTTCTTTCCAATCTTCTGTCTCGACAACCTCTCAAGATGCAGTTCAAGCAACAGGAGAGCAACGGCTCCGCCGCCGTGCTCGACGCCCCCAAGTCGCAGACTTCCGCCTCCGCCTCGGCCTCCCAGAGCAAGGTTTCTTCCACACTCCCCTTCGGCCAGCCCGTGGCCCTTTCCTCCATCTCCGGGCCTACCTACGTAACGGCTCAGGTGCTCGTTCAGCAGGTCGCTTTCCTGCTGTCCGACAAGATCTTCTCCTACTCGGCGCCGACCTTCGACCTCGACATCGCCGCCAAGGCCTGGGCCGAGGCTAAGGAGCTGAACATCCACGGCGAGACCACCGACCTTGTCCAACTGCAGACCAGGACCGGTGCCGGTGCCCTCGCCCTGGGCTACATCTTCAGCCCGGACTTTGACCTGGCCAAGAGGCACCTGCCTCAGACCCTGCTCGCTCCCAGCCTGAGCTTGAATAGCCTGCGTGGCGCGTTGGACCAGCTGAGCCTGCTGTATGGTGTGGCCCCCCCTTTTGTTGCCCACGTCGCCGCCCTCGACTACGATGCCGCGAACGGACTGGTACCCGACTATGACACCGCTCTGCGGACCGCCGAGGACTTGGGTCTCGGCCTAGTCGCCAGCTCCAGCGCCTACGAGACGCAGCACATGGCGCTCTTCGCAACCCTCATGGCCGCCCTGATGCCTACCCTGCACATCTACGACGGTATCAGGCTCGCCCGCGAGACCTCCCGTGTCGTCGACGCCCTCAGCCAGAGCGGCATTGCGGAATTGTACAACAACATCACCTCCGAGTCCACCGGCGTCAGCGAGAGGGCCGCCATTTCCTCCAAGGTCGCCGACCTCCTGGATGTCTTCAACAAGCACCTCGACCCTACTGAGGACCATGAGAGCCAGCACACGGCCCTTCTGGCCACCCTCATGACCGCCCTCACACCCAACCTGGGCGTGGAGGACGGCGTCAAGCTGGCCAAGAAGACCCTCAAGGCCTCTGACGCCCTGAACAAGAAAGGCGTCGCCGAGACGTACAAGAAGATATCTACCGAGGTCCAGTCCCTGAATAAGAGGCTCGATGACGCCGGCAAGGTTGTTGAGCTCCTGAAGCTCTTCAACAATGAGCTAGGCACCGCCTACAACCTGTTTGAGTACCACGGACACAGCGACGCCGAGGCCGTCCTTGTCGTCTTCGGCAGCGCCGAAGCCCAGCTCGCGAAGCAGGTCGTCGGCCGTCTGGCCGCCGATGGCGTCAAGGTCGGCGCCGTCAACGTCCGTGTCTACCGCCCCTTTGTCGAGGAGGCCTTTCTCGCCAGCATCCCCGATTCGACCAGGACCATTGCCGTCCTGGGCCAGGTCAAGAATGAGCGGTCCGTCAACGACGCCTCCCTGCAGTCCGCCCTCTACACCGACGTCCTGACCTCCGTCTCCTTCTCCGGAAAGTGGCGGCAAGATCCCGCGGTCTCGGATGTCAAGTACGCTGCCTCGGAGGCCCTGACGCCTCAGGCCGTTGCCAACGTCTTTGGCAAGTTCCTCGACGCTGACGCCGAGCCCAAGCCCTTCCCCGCGCTGTTCCAGGCCCATCAGTACACCTTCTGGGACGCCGACAACTCCGTTGCCGTCGACTCCCCCGCTGTGGTCAGCAACCTGCTCTCCCGCGAGTCCACCAGCAATGTCTACGTCCACGAGTCCTTTGACAACCTGCTCCAGGGTGGCATCGTCCGCACGGACATCCGCAGCTCCAAGAAGGCCATTGAAGCCCCGTACGCTGTCGAGGAGGCCGATGTGGTTGCTGTCGGCGAGGAGAACCTTTTCAGGGACCTCGACATTCTCAAGAGCGTCAAGGCCGGCGGCAAGCTGCTGCTGAACCTCCCTAGCTTCAAGGAGGAGGACCTAGACAAACGCCTCTCCGCCGTTGTCCTCAAACAGGTCCGGGACAAGTCGGTCGAGCTTTACGTCCTCGACACCACTAAATCATCCGTCTCTGAGAAGGAGGCCAAGGCTGCTAAGATCCTGTTGGAATTCGCCTTCCTCCAGATCGCCCGTCCCGACATCATCGCCGAGGAGGTCGCCAAGGTCGCCCTTCTCGAGGGCGTCGCTCTTTCCCTGACAGAGACCCAGGAGGCCCTTGGTCAGTCCCTGCGCAAGGTGGAGTCCCAGGCCACCTGGGCCGAGCTGCCCGCGCACGTCATCGCCAGCCCCCTCCCCGCGACTATCAAGCCCAACAGCTTCGTCGGCTTCGACAAGGAGGAGCCTGAGGAGACTTCCCAGCTTGTCGACTGGCAGTCTGCCGCCAAGGGGCTCGCCTTCAAGGAAGCCTACGGCACGCAGACCTCGCTCCGTCCGGAGCTCCCCGTCAAGACGCACACCATCACCGTCAAAGAGAATCGCCGCCTCACCCCAGAGACCTACGACCGCAACATCTTCCATATCGAGTTCGACCTCGGTGACTCGGGCCTCACCTACAACATTGGCGAGGCCCTCGGTATCCACGCCGAGAACAACGAGGATGAGGTCCGCGAGTTCATCAAGTGGTACGGGCTCGACCCGGAGGCTGTCGTCCAGGTGCCCGCCCGCGAGGACCCGAATGCTCTTGAGACCCGCACCGTCTACCAGTCCCTCAAGCAGAATATCGACGTTCTCGGCAAGCCGCCCAAGCGCTTCTACGAGGCTCTGTCCGAGTTTGCCTCAGACGAGCGCGAGAAGGCCGTTCTGGCCAGCCTCGGAGGCGCTGAGGGCGCCGCCGACTTCAAGAAGCGCGCCGAGGTCGACTACGTTACCTACGTGGACATACTTCAGGAGTTCCCCTCGGCCCGCCCCTCGTTCCACGACCTCGCCCGCATCATCGCCCCGCTCAAGCGCCGCGAGTACTCCATCGCATCCGCCCAGGCCGTCACCCCCAACTCCGTCGCTCTCATGATCGTCGTCGTCGACTGGGTTGACCCCCGCGGCCGCAACCGCTTCGGCCACGCTACCCGCTATCTCTCCGCCCTCCCAGTCGGCGCTACTGTCGTCGCCTCCGTCAAGCCCTCCGTCATGAAGCTGCCCGCCTCCTCCAAGGCGCCTCTCATCATGGCTGGACTCGGTACCGGCCTGGCGCCTTTCCGCGCCTTCGTCCAGTACCGCGCTCTGCAGAAGTCTCGCGGCGAAGAGATTGGCTCCATCCTGCTCTACCTCGGCTCCCGACACCAGCGCGAGGAGTACCTGTACGGCGAGGAGTGGGAGGCCTACGTTGACGCTGGTGTCATCACCCACCTCGGCGCCGCCTTTTCCCGTGACCAGCCCCGAAAGATCTACATCCAGGACCGCATGCGCGAGTCCATGCGCGACGTCGTGCAGTCGTACATCCGTGACGAAGGCAGCTTTTACCTGTGCGGCCCCACCTGGCCGGTGCCCGACGTCACCGACGTGCTGATGGAGGCCATCAACACCGAGGCCAAGATGAGCGGCAGGAAGGTCAACGCCCGTAACGAGATTGAGAAGCTCAAGGAGGATGGCCGCTATGTCCTCGAGGTGTATTAGACTGTTGAACCCTCCTTTTGTTAGGAATCTTACAGGGGTGGTTGTAATCGCTACATTGTGTATATATCGTCTACGGCTGTCAGTCGAAAAAGTTTTTCTTGCGTATTAGCCGCTGTTCTTTCTTTGTTTTGAGTAGTCTTACTGCTTCAGTTTTGGCATCGACCCATCCGATAATGCGTGATGAAATGTTATCAATAGTTCCCGGGTAACAGTCCTCGGCATCGCAGACCAAGCAAGACAATGCAATCAACGTAAAGTCCTCTTTCATTACCCAAGGTCTCAGTCATACCCGATTCCTCTCTGCAGTTCACGACAGTCATCATCAAACATCATGAGTGCACCAAAGCATCCTCAAACAAGCCCCTCAACTGTTCCCTTTCCTTTTCTAACTCCGTCTCCAATCCCGGCGCCAACATCAACACCCTGGCCTGCGGGATCGTTCCCTCCACCAGATCATCCAGGTGCTGAGTGCCAAAGCCCAGCTCCTTGATGCCCGCCGGTTGGTCACCGAGGTCTGCAAGGAACTTTGTCAACGCGTCGGCGAGCACCGCGCCGGCGTCCTCTTTACGGACCCGAGAGACGTCTACACCAAAAACCTCGGCGGCCTGCAGGTGGCGCTCCGGGTTGGAGGCGCCCGTAAAGCGGAAGACGGCGGGTGCGGTGACGGCAACGGAGACGCCGTGGGGAATGATGGGGTAGGAAACCTTGTAGCCAGCGTGCTGGTATCCCGGATTCTGGCCCGATATAGGGTACGACATGCCTGAAAGCTCAAGTTAGCTACGTTCACTCTGGGGGCGCCTCGAAGGGAATACCGTGACAGAGGTGGACGCCGGCATTACCGAATCCAACACCGGCCAGCGTCGCAGCGAGAAGCATTTCGCTCTGCGCCTCGTAGTCATCTGGGTTCTTGACGGCACGAGGGAGGTACTTGACTGTGGCCCTCAGCGCGTGGAAGGAAAAGACATCACTGATGGGGTTGGCGCCCTGGTACGCCGGCCGCAAAATGGGATTTTTGGGCCGGGGCACACGCTCGTGGTAGGGGATGGCAGTCCAGGACTCAAGAGAATGGCAGAGCACATCGAGTCCCGAGGCCGCCTTGACAGCGGCGGGCATGGTACGAGTGTTGAGCGGGTCGCAGATGCCAAGCGTGGGCTTGAGGTTGCGGTGGGCGACACCCGTCTTGGCGCGCTTAGAGACAAGATCGAAAATAGCGGTGCCTGTGGTCTCGGAGCCGGTTCCCGCGGTGGTGGGTACGGCGATGAGGGGCTTTAGCGCTTTGTCTACGGGACGTCCATTGCCAAGGGGCGCGTTGACGAAGTCAAGGAAAGGGGCGTCGGGGTAGCAAGAGTACAAGTTCATCAGCTTGGCAGTGTCAATGACAGAGCCGCCACCGACTGCCAGGAAGGCGTCCGGGGAAAAGGGACGGGCCCAGTCAATGGCCTCGCGGATGCTGCTGTCCTTGGGCTCGACACGGGTCTGGTTGTAGACCTTATAGTTAATGCCCTCGCGGTCAAGGGCTTCGCGGACCTGCTGCATGGCGAAGAGGCCATCGATGACGGGGTCGGTAACGACGGCAACACGCTTGGCGCCCATGTTGGCGAAGTCCATGCCGACCTCCTGCGTAGAGCCCGGGCCGAAACGAATGGAGGAGGCAGCCATTTCGAAGGCATACTCCTTCTGGGGGCCATCCACTGGGGTGGCAAAACCACGGCTGCTGTTTCTTGTTCGCAAGGGCCGCGGGGTGAAGTTCAATGGGTTATGGTGATGGTGATGGCCGGGGTTGGTGTGACATGGGCATGATGGGGGATGGGCCTGAATCGTCCGCAGAAGGGAGACGGCACGAGATGCGGCCTGGAGACATCATGAGTGAAGAGCTGGGCTGGGAGGGGAAGAGACGTACGTTGGGGACGACTCGAAGTGAGGGCGTCATGACTGATGCAAATACGTATGCTGATATTCAACGGCCTACGCGATATGTCAGATTTAG
Organism: Colletotrichum sublineola; assembly: GCA_020631755.1. Lineage (NCBI taxonomy): Eukaryota > Fungi > Ascomycota > Sordariomycetes > Glomerellales > Glomerellaceae > Colletotrichum > Colletotrichum sublineola. The sequence continues at coordinate 388,450 of JAHSQG010000001.1, forward strand.
GTATAAGATTGTGGCCAAAGGTTGATTTCTGGGTATGAGGTTTAAAGACGAGACAAGAGATGATGACTCGAGAGGAACATGAGGTAGCAACGCGTAATGAAAGGAGCGATGTCGGTCTTTACGTCCTGCGCCTCCTCCGCACAGAGCTCTCAGATAGGTAGGCCAGCTTCCCCGGCTGTTGGAGCAGCTTCCCCGCATACTGACCCCACTTGCCGGCCGAGCGATCAGTGTGGGTCTCATTTGCCGAGGTATATATCTACCGCAGTCCGTCCTCATCATTTCGTCTTTGATGTTCACAAATTTCAACCCTGCGATAGACAAGGCCTCCAAAATCACAGCTGGGACTGTCATATAGAACCGTATGGACCGGCTCATTTCTTGACCACGTCGGAAATGCAAGCCGGTAACGTAAACGAGGTTGGCTGATTGATCCCTGGTATCCGCAACGTTTCTCCGACCCACCTGCCCAAAAGAGCTCGCCGAGCGGGTGAACTACACGAAGCTGTCGAGCAAAGCCATCAACACGCGTGGTTGGCCAAATAGACCACAATGTACTCTTTGTGGGTACCAATTCGATGGAATGCGATGACTGCGCAGTGAAAATAAGTGGAAGCGAGGTATATACCACTTTGGTATAAAATGAGCCGCAACCCGACACCATGTTGATTGAAGGTTAAGGGTTGAATTGCACAGCATTTTCTTGTATTTCGACATTCCAATATCTTTCCAGCCAACAGAGTCATCATGGTCACCCAGTCACCCCCCCGTGGCCGTATCCGCGATATCCTTCCGAATCTTCACCTGGGAGCATGGCCAGTGGGACCCAAGAACTCCATTACCGATGTCTCCGGCGTGTTGGCCTCTACGCAGAGTATCCACACTGAAGACGGAGTCAACACCGGCGTGACAGTCATCGTTCCCCGCCGAGAATGGTTCAACCAGGCCTGCTACGCTGGTATCTTTCGCTTCAATGGCTCTGGCGAGTTGACCGGGTCTAATTGGATTGAGGAGACGGGCCTCCTTTCCAGTCCCATCGTACTCACCAACTCATTCTCGGTTGGCGATGCCTACCGTGGTATCTATGAGTACGCCATAAAGCATTTTTCCAACGGTGATGAAGTGGAGTGGTTCTTGCTGCCGGTAGTTGGCGAGACGTTCGACGGGTACCTGAACAACATCCCCAAACTGGCGGTCAAATCATCCGACATTGTCAAAGGACTCGAGGCAGTGACAGATGAACCTGTTGCCGAGGGCAACACTGGGGGCGGTACGGGTATGATCTGCCACTTCTTCAAGGGTGGAACCGGATCCAGCAGTCGTCTTGTTGAAGGCTTCGACAGCGAGGGCAACAAAAAGAACTACACCGTCGCCGCGCTCGTACAGGCCAACTATGGAAGAGCGGGACATCTACGCGTGGGGGGCTTCCCTGTTGTTCGTATACTCGAAAAGGAAAGAGCCGAGGCTCAGGCCGATGTAGCACGTCACAAGGACAAGAAGGATGGCTCCATCATCGTCATCATTGCTACCGATGCTCCTCTGACGCCGATCCAATGCGAAAGACTTGCGAAGAGGGCAACGGTTGGTCTGTCGAGGGTTGGCGGCTATGGCCATAACCCCTCCGGCGACATTTTTCTCGCCTTCTCAACAGGAAATCATGTTCCCGTCCAGAGGCTGAGCAAGGAGGAGCGGGATGATCCTTTCAAGGCCAAGGCGATGAATATTGAGGCAATCGACGATACCAGTATCAATGGACTCCTGGAAGCGGCAGCAGATGCAACGGAAGAAAGCATATACAACGCCTTGTGCTCGGCCGAGACAATGACGGGCTTCCTCGGACACAGAGTTGAGGCACTGCCTCTTGATAGGTTGAAAGAAATCATGAACAAGTATGATTCGTAAGTTTCCAGACTGCCCACCGACAAATCCTTGTCCTTGAAGAAAGCAGAGAAGGCTTTTCTAGTTCACATCTACTACATCCCCCCCCCCCCCCCCCAATCTGTTGTTTTTGTCTCCCAACCTGTGCCATTTCTCATGCTTGAGCACCGTCTTTTGCACCACCGCCTTAGTTCATGTATAGAAATCCTTTGGATTCGTCTCTTTGTTGACTCCTTTTCCTTTTCCTTTGCCGATAAGGCAGTCATATAGCTCCTAGGGTATAAACAGGAAGACTCTCTGTCGAAGATGACGAATATTGCTCATCAACTACTCATTCCCGCTGACATCGAGGTGTTCCTCAATGGACACGGCCATTCTCACAATTCTATCGGCAAAGTTATAAAGCCCCGTAATAATATGCTTGAGGGCTTGGCGATTTACTTTTCACACATCTGTGGCAGTTTCGTCATCCAGTGGGACTGCTGAAACTTCGTACCGCTCCTGAATGGCAGTTTTCCTGGTCCATGCAAATAAATGGTTGTTTGCAAGATACCATCTGGGAAGACAACTTCCTCTTCACCACCCTCATCACGCATCAGCCACAGAGCTAAATGTAAGACCATTTCTCCCCTGTCCTCTAAAGCTTTCTTTGCCTTGGATCGAGAAAACTCATGTACTGTGGAATTTAATTTCATTGGTACCTAGGTAAAGGAGGATAGAGCCGCAGGGAATTATTCATCTAGATCTTACCTCACATCTGCACCACTATAAGTTTTATCCATCCAAGTATCTTTGAATTAGAACAATACAGGTGAATAACAATCCACACTTTGAAAAGATACACAACTTGAATAACAGCAACTGAAATTACCCAAGTTTTTTCAAAGAAAGTCATTGCTATTGGAAGAGAAACCAGACGAATGCGGCCCACCTGCATCTCTTGCCGCTTGCAGCGTCCTGCCCATACACTTGCTAGCCTGAACATGCACATCAATGTTTCCAACCCCGAGTCTGCGTGGTTCTACTACTGAATTACGGGCGTTTCCGGTGTACGTCTACATGTTAAATAGGAAGCTGCTCTTTCCAGTAGCTAGTTGATAGGAAGTTTCACTTGGTGTGATATATATCTGGCTTGGTGGTGAAGCCCGGGAATCAGTATTGAAACACAATTGAACAGCGAACATTGGTAATGGTCTGACCGGAGTTAATCTTTATACCACAAAAAAAAAAAAAAAAAAAAACCCCCAATCAATTCGGTGAGTGATAATATACCTAAGATACGTACTTATTTAACTGAAGGTTCCAGATCGTAGAAAAAGCCTTGTAGAACTGCAGTGGAAACTTGGGGGGAAATGCGTGACTGGCGTGTTCATTTACTGGCCACCAAACTTCTATGTAAAACTTCCCAGCGAGATGTATCATTTTTATTTTATTTTACTTTACAGAAACAATATGATACAATCGCTCCAGAAAATCGACCATTTGCTGACAAAACTCTCCGATCACTTCGTCTCATACGGCAAGTCTTTACTCCCAACTCCTCCTCCTTGGCGTACACTGAGAGAGACCAAGGTCTCTCGTAGGCAATGCTCCGTCAGAATCCAGGATTACATTATAACCATGTGCGTGAAAAAGAGCTTGGAAGAAAACAACTTGGCGGGTTGGCCGTCGCTAGCCATTCATCACAGTTGGCTGGACCTGGATACAAATCTCCTAGGTAGGTTGACAGTGCAAAAAACACAGTGTCGAAGAGGACGACGCGGCAAAAAAAGTAATACATACCCCTCCCCCACGCAGGTCACTGCCCCTCCATCCAGGGCGGTGAGTCAGGGCAAATGAGTCAATCGCGCTACCCCGCTGTAACCAATGCACTGCTGCCCCTCGTCCTAGCTGGTAAATAATTTTACAAAATCTCGATCGCGAGACGCAGGAAATAATTTTGGTGAGTTGTTCGAATCTCCGCGGGCGCTCCCCTTCACAAACCTCAACTTCTCAACGGAATCATCTCTATTGACCAGGTTCCCCGTGACACAGCAAACCGCAATCATGGCCGACCCCAGCGCTTCCGAGCCCCCCACCGAGCAGGTCAAGGACCTCAAGGTCGAAGAGACCGTCAACCTTCTCAAGGACGATGTCACCGGCGAGATGGTATCCAAGACGGAGCTGAAGAAGCGCCAGAAGGCCCGCCAGAGGGAAGCAGAGAAGGCCAAGAAGGCCGCTGCCGCCCCTCCCAAGCCCGCCGGCAACTCCAAGAAGGGCAACGCCGAAGCCGACGAGAAGAACCTGGACCCTAGCCAGTACTTCGAGAACCGGTCTCGTGCCATCAACAAGTGCGTGTTATCCAGGATGCCTTCGTGATACGTACATTGGGACTGACGATATTGTAACAGGTTGCGCGAGACTAAGTCTCCCAACCCTTACCCCCACAAGTTCCACAGTGAGATAGATCTGCGCAACGTGACCCCTAGACGAATTTATATGCTGATCCCAATGCATAGCCAACTATGACTTGCGCAACTTTGCCAAGGACTTCGGTCACCTCAAGTCCGGCGAGCATGATAAGGAGAAGGTCGTCCGCGTGGGCGCTCGTATCTACAACAAGCGTGCCTCCGGCAACAAGCTCTTCTTCTACGATATCCGCGCCGAGGGCGTCAAGGTCCAGGTCATGGCCCAGGCGCAGGAGGTTAGAGAGGGCAGCCCGTCTTTCGAGGATCAGCACATTCACCTCCGCCGTGGCGACATTGTTGGTATCATCGGATACCCCGGCCGCACGGCACCCAAGTCCAAGATTGAGAAGGGTGAGGAGGGTGAACTGTCCATCTTTGCTACCGAGTTCATTCTCCTTACTCCCTGCCTGCACACCCTACCCGATGAGTACTACGGCTTCAAGGACCACGAGGAGCGCCACCGCAAGCGCTATCTGGACCTCATCATGAACGACAAGAGCCGTCAGATCCTCATTACCAGATCTAAGATGGTCACCTACATCAGAAGATTCTTCGACGACAGGGACTTCGTCGAGGTTGAGACGCCCATGATGGGCCCCATTGCTGGTGGTGCCACCGCCGCTCCCTTCGTTACACACCACAACGACCTGGACATGACCATGTTCATGAGAATAGCTCCCGAGCTCTACCTGAAGGAGCTTGTTGTCGGCGGTCTCCACCGCGTCTACGAGCTCGGTCGCCAGTTCAGAAACGAGGGCATCGACCTTACCCACAACCCCGAGTTCACCACCTGCGAATTCTACCAAGCCTTCGCGGATGTCTACGACATTATGGATTTGACCGAGGAGCTGGTCAGTGGCCTCGTCAAGCACCTCACTGGCGGTTACAAGACCAAGTTCCATACCCAGCACGGCGAGGTATATGAGGTCAACTGGGAGAAGCCCTGGAAGCGCTTCGAGATGATCCCCGAGCTCGAGAAGGCCACGGGCGAGAAGTTCCCTTCGGCCGACCAGCTGCACACTGCAGAGACCAACGAGTTCCTCCAGAAGGTTCTCAAGAAGATGAAGCTCGAGTGCTCGCCGCCCCTCACCAACGCCCGCATGATTGACAAGCTTGTCGGCGAGTACATCGAGGAGCAGTGCGTCAACCCCTCCTTCATCTTCGGCCACCCGCAGGTCATGAGTCCCCTCGCCAAGTACCATCGCGAGATCCCTGGTCTGTGCGAGCGTTTCGAGGCTTTCGTGTGCAAGAAGGAGATCGTCAACGCCTACACCGAATTGAATGACCCCTTCGACCAAAGACTGCGCTTCGAGGAGCAGGCCCGCCAAAAGGACCAGGGTGACGATGAGGCTCAGCTCATCGATGAAAACTTCTGCATGTCGCTCGAGTACGGTCTGCCGCCTACTGGTGGCTGGGGCATGGGTATCGACAGAATGGTCATGTTCTTGACCGACAACTATAGCATCCGTGAGGTTCTTGCCTTCCCCTTCATGAAGGAAGAGAAGCAAGCCGAGAAGAAGGCTTCCGCCGCCGAAGTTGTCGGCGTTAAGCCCGTCCCTGAGGAGGGAATTCGTGAGTCAAAACACCCCCCTTCGACATTATGAAACCTCGACTAATGCCAAGTTACAGCCCACAAATAGAAAACTCATCTGGCGCGATGGGATTGGATGTCAAGACAAATCGCCTTGTATGATGATTGTCTACTCGTGAGAGCACATCAAGGTGCCACCAGTGATATCCGGCAGACATTCCATAGTCTAGGAGTTGAGCTTCTATTTAACAAAAAGAAAATTGAAACGGGATAGACAGGAATTACATAAAGGCCACCTCCAAAGGTCTGGCCGTGCCCGTCCAATGATGGGTATTGCTATAGTGTGTTGTTATACATATTTACTCGTGTGTGAATCAGGTGCCATAGTGCAAATACTGTTGCTGCCATAATGCAGCTAACCAATGTGAATGCAACTTTTAGAGTTCGCTTAAACGCAAGCTTACCGGGGCTTGACAGTCTTCATCCGCCTCTGGATCATGGCCAGCGTGGACTTGGGCACACGCAGGCGGTGGCCGAGAACCAAGGCACCGGTGAGGAGCGCCAGGGCGCCAGCCTGGTGAGCCGCAGCCAAGGGGACGGGAACGATGTAGATGAGGGTGCTGATGCCGAGTGCTGCCTGCATCAGGACCAGGTGAACGGTGCCCAAAATACCCTTCTTCACGTTCTTGGGGAGAGCGCCAGCGACACGGCGGGTACGGGAGTATGCAAAGAGGGAGAGGATGGAGCAGAGGGTGGTCATGGCGAGGATGCGGTGATCCAGCTGGACGGTGCTGGGGTTCTCGAGCATGTTGCGCCACCAGAGGTCAGAGCCATCCTCCTTTCGGGAATAGAAGTTGTCCCAGAGCTCCTTGGACGGCGGGGTCAGGCCCAGACCCATGTAGGGGAACTCGTTGTAGATAAGTCCAGCGTCGAGGCCAGCAACAAGGGCACCAGACATGGCAGTGGTGAAGACCAGGGCGACGAGACCAAAGGAGAGGCGGCGGAATGTCTTGATGGCCGGGTTCTGCAGCGCGGCAATGGCCTTGGTGGCGGCGACGGGATCAGCCAACAGACGGCGGGTGCGGAAGATAGAGAGGGCCGAGAGGAGCATCCAAGAGTAACAGACGAAGGCCGTAGCGAGATGGGCCGTCAAACGGTACTGGGAGACGCGCGGGTGGGATCCTGGAGCGAAAAGGTCATCTTTGAGGCCCGACTTGACCATCCACCAGCCGATGAAGCCCTGGAAGCCGATGAGACAGGAGATGCCACAGAGGTTGAGAGCCATCTTGGGGGTGACGCGGCGGCGGGCGATGAAGTAGAGGGTAGGCAGAACGAAAGACATGCCGATAAAGCGACCCCAGAGGCGGTGAGACCACTCCATGAAGTAGATCTTCTTGAACTCGGCCAGGTCCATATGCGGGTTGAGAAGCTTGAACTCGGGAGATGCGCGGTACTTTTCGAACTCGGATTCCCAGTCTTCCTGGTTTCGTGGGGGGAGGGAACCGGTTACGGGACGCCATTCGGTGATGCTCAAGCTGCGTTGACGTTAGCTACAGATCGCAGAAGGCATAGATGGGCTAAAGGGGGAAGGAGGCATACCCGGATTCAGTCAACCTCGTGAGGCCACCCCAGACAACGATGCCAAAAACGCTGATGGCGCTACCAACGAGCCAGTAGCCAACGGACTTGGAGTTCGTCTCGGGCCACGCGGTCTTCTTGATGCCCTCCTTCGCCGCGGCGGCAGCCTGCTCGGCAATCGGGGAAGCCTTATCGGCGATGGCATTACTGTTGAAGCTCAACGGCGCCTTGGTCTGGTTGAAGCTACGGGTCTGCTGGGATCGTACGACGCTGTCGATGATACGAGACGGAGACGAGCGTTGCCATTGCGGCTGCTGGAGCTGGCATTGTCGGCATATAGAGAGCGTGGGAGATGCCCTCAGGGCGAACCTCCGCAAACCGGGTGCGAAAGACGCCATGTTGGGTGGTTGCTATGGTGTTGTTTGCGCAACCGCACAGAAAGATGCGCCGGTGGGATGGACATATGGATGAATCATTAAACAATTTATTTACACTGGAAATCCAAAGCAGCCGAGTGGCTCGGGGCTCCCTAACCAGTAAGTTCCGGGCCCTTTCGGCCTGCACACTGTGGTGAGTGGGCCCACTCGTTCGATCGCAGGGTTCCCTGAACGCCGAAGGGCGGAACAGCGTGCAGGTGCGAATCTACTATGTACGTATCCGTATGCCATTCATTGGATTGGTGTCACTGGCAAAACCCCGACAGGGGTCTTTCCTACCCCACTGTAAATTCTCGTTCACCGCCCTTGTGTTCCCCACGGCAAAATCAGAAAAAAGTTGCCCATGCTCTTGAACGGGTATGTGCGTTGCGTCCGAGTCTGTGGCGTGACGAGTGAGGATTGAGCCCGTGGCCACCCAACACTACCGCCTTCCCCCGTTCTCCTGTTCCATATAACATACACACACACACAGAATGCCCGGTAGACAATCCCACGGGCGGCCACTGCTGTCCTCAAAACCGGCGCCGAAGAACTTGCGCAAGTCAAAATCCAAAGCACAGGCCAAGGCTCTCGACGCCTTTACCATCGCCTCTGAGCAGTACCCGACTAGGGAGAAACGCACACCGCGATTTCGCGAAATCGAGGCAGCACCTGATACTGGAAAGAAACACAGCCGAGCAAACGAGGAAGAGGATGAGGATGAAGATGACGACGAAGAGCGGCCCAGGCGGAAGAAGGTAAAGCCTTCTGCTGGAGGCGCCAGTGGCAATGAGTCGGACGAGTACGGCAGTGACAGTGAGGGGAACGAGTGGCATTATGGTGTGAATGAAGACGAGGACTCGGAGCTCGATAGTGACGAGGCATTCGGAGAGAGCGACGAAGAAGAATTCCAGAGTCACACCTTTAGAGGCAACAAAACCGTCACGAAGGGAAACCAGGTTTGTGACAAGCTGGAATGTATTTCTGCCGTCATTTTACTGATAATGTGACTAGGATGACTCGGAAGAAGAGGAAGACGACGACGAATCCCTCGGTGAAGATGCGATAGACCTGGCACAAGCCCTCGACGAGTACGAGTCTGACGAGTCCATGGTTGACCCAGGCGGGGAGGACTCGGACGGCTCCGACGATTCCGATTCCGAGGTCGAGAGCCCGCCATCCTCAGACGAGGACGACGAAGACCAGGAAGCCGATCCATCGAAGCTCGGCGACCTCCAAAAGTTCATCGCCGGCTTTGGCGGCGAAGACGACAAGGACACTGCTCCAACGAAGCAGAAGCAGAAGATCAACCTAAAGGACCTCGGTCTCGCGGGTCTCAAGGACGCGCAGATGCGCAAGTCGGTCAAGCTCATGGCAAAGGAGGAGAAAGAGACATCTCGACCTGGCGCGGGCAAGAAGCTCGAGGTGCCGTTGTCGCGCCGGCAGCAGGATAAGCTGCAGCGCGCGGCGGCTTATGAAAAGGCAAATGAGACACTCACACGCTGGCAGGAGACCGTCAAGCAAAACCGTCGCGCGGAGCACCTCATGTTCCCGCTCCCGCAGACCGCCACCGACGCGGGGCTCGACAACCATGAGCTGCAAGCCATCACGGCCAAGAACTCGGCGTCGGAGCTTGAGCAGACGATTCTCGGCATCATGGAGCAGTCGGGGCTCGCAATGAACAAGCAGGAGGAGAACAGGATGAAGAAAGCCGAGGCGGAGGAGGGGCTCTCCCAGGAGGCGCTCAAAGACCTTGTTAACCAGCGCCGGCGCGAGCGGGAGCTCAACTCGCGCGAGGCCAAGCGTGCGAAACGCATTAAGAAGATCAAGTCCAAGGCGTACCACCGCGTGCACCGCAAGGAGAAGGAGCGCGAGGAGATGAAGCTACACGAGGCCATGGCGGAGAACGGCGAGATCGACTCTGAGGCGGAGCGCGATGCGCAGGACCGCGCGAGGGCCCTCGAGCGTGTCGGCGCCCGGCACAGGGACTCCAAGTGGGCCAAGCTCGGCACCGGCAACAAGCGCGCCGTGTGGGACGATGACTACCGCGCTGGCCTGCACGACATGGCACGCCGCGAGGAGGAGCTGCGGAAGCGCAAGGAGGGCCGCACAGGCGGCGATGACGAGGACTCGGGCCGGTCCGACGATGACAGCGACAGCGACGGGTCCGACAACGAGGGCGGCGAGCAGCGCAAGCTGCTGAGGCAGCTCAACCGCCTAGAGCAGGAGAAAGACGACGGCCCCGCCTCCAAGCTCATGCAGATGAAGTTCATGCAAAAAGCTGAGGCGGCGCAGAAGAAGGCCAACGACGAGCTCATCGCGCAGATCCGCCGGGATCTCAACTCGGACGCCGAGGAGGGTGACTCGGACGCGGAGGTCACCGAAGTTGGCCGAAAGAAATTCGGTAGCGCCGCACAGTCAGCCACCTCAACGCCCGCTCTATCGGCCAAGAAGCAACATCAGAAGAAGGCCACACAGGACACCGAGGATGACGGCGACGCCCTCGACAACAGCGCAGTTAACACGGGCTACTCTATCACCGCCGAACCCTCAACGACGGGTTCAGCGTGGTCCTCTGGCCCGCGCAAGAAGTCCGCCAAGACGGGCGGCAAGAGCGGCGGCCCGCGTGTCGAAGACCTAGACAATACCGTCGCTATGACGGCAGTGCCGGCCTCCTCCGGCAGGTCCAAGCCCTCCAAAGTCAAGTCGTCCGCCGCCGCGACTCTCGCGGACGAGGACTCGAATGACGACTCGGACTCCCTGGACGTCCACCTCCCCCTCGCGATCCGCGATGTCGCGGCCATGGACAGAGCGTTTGCGGGTGACGACGTCGTCGTTGATTTTGCGCGCGAAAAGGCCGAGGCCGAGGTCGAGGACGACGACAAGGTCATCGACAACACCCTGCCCGGGTGGGGAGGGTGGGTCGGCGACGGCATCAGTGGCCGCGAGAAGAAGCGCCAGCAGGGCCGCTTCGTGACAAAAGTCGAGGGCGTCAAGAAGGCGGACCGCAAGGACGCCAAGCTGGACAAGGTTATTATCAGCGAGAAGCGCATCAAGAAGGTTGGTCCCTTCCCCCTTTTCCCTCCTCTTCCCCTAACCTTCTACTTTCCTGCTTTGCTTACAAGCTCTCATCAATTTTTGTTGGGCTTTGCTAACTGTGGCATCAGAACGACAAGTACCTCGCCACGCAGCTCCCCCACCCCTTCGAGTCCAAGGCACAATACGAGCGCTCGCTGCGCCTGCCTTTGGGCCCGGAATGGGTCACCAAGGAGTCGCACCAGGAGGCGACGAAGCCGCGCGTTCTCAAGAAGCAGGGCATCATCGCGCCCATGTTGAGGCCGACCATGTGATGGGAGGGAAAAGCTACCAAAAGGCATTGATTGCATGTTGTTGGTGTTGGACACCACTTTGAACTTCAGAGGTCGCTTGTGGATAGAACTCTTCATGACGGTACCCGGCGTGGTACCACGGGCGCCATAGACAATACGAAAAAGGAAAAAGATCTTTCAGAATTCAGACAATATTTGATTTTTATCCGTCTCTCGTTGAATCGGAATACATAATGCAGACGGAGAGGAATGGGCTCCCTCATTCCTTTTCCGTCTCTGTGCTCCTACCAATTTTACCGTTTCGCAAAAGAAACCTGTAATCCGAGCCTGCCCAAATCCAGCCGGAGAAGTATAATACAGTACGCACTCAAACTCAAAAGGAAATACATATGTTGATTGCGCAATTGTCGTCTAGGGAGTGGTTTGTTTGCTGACTTCTGTTCAGCAGCCAAGATTGATGGACGACTTCGTGACAATGCGGTGGATGCCAACGCCCTACGCGGGTATAGTGGGCCCTCGTGGATTTTTTTTTGTTGTGATTGCGTCGTAAATTGCAACCATGTCTCATCTCTCTCAGCCCTTTGTTCCTTCAACGACTTACAGCGGACAAAACTCTGTCCAACGCATCGCTCGGGCTAACATAGAAGGCCAAGGCAATGATGATGTAGAGGCCAAGCAGCATGGCTCCCTCGAGGTAGTTGGACTTGCCGTCCTGCACAGTGTACGTAACTACTAGCACAGAGAATGCGAAGGCGACAGTCTCAAATGTCTCAAAGTGGAGAGTCATGGGCTTGTCAAGGACAGCCCATCCAAGGATGACCAGGAAGGGAGTGACGAGAAGGGCGATTTGGATGCTGGAGCCGATGGCAACACCCATAGCGAGGTCCATCTTGTTGCGGATGGCCACAACGACGGCTGTTACGTGCTCTGCCGCGTTACCAACGATGGGAATAAGGATAAGTCCAATAAAATTCTTGCTAATGTGCGCCGTCTCGACAATTGGGTCGATGCTTTCAACAAGGTAGTCGGCGCAAATAGCAACCAGAACGGTGGTGACAACGAGCACGGCGGCGGCGGCGATAGGGCCCATAACAGGCTCCTCGGCCTCCTCCTCATGGTGATGTTGGATCTCGGCATCGAAAAGGTTGGGGTGAGTGCGCAGCTGGAACCAGAGGTAAAGGACATAAAGCAACAGCAGGATGACGGCAGTGCCACGGGACAGGACCAGAATGCTGTGGTTCTTCTCGACACTATCGGCCTTATCGAGCACGGAGTAAAGCTGCCACGCACTATTAGTTAAGGAACGAGGGGTGTTGGGATGCTGCTTACCGTGGCGGGAATGACGAGCGAGGCAGAAGAAAGCGTCATTAGGGAGCAGGTGGTTTGGGCAGTGGCGGAGGCAAAGCTCTGCTCCATACCCTGGCCGGTAACCCTGTCGCGCATGTTGACAATGCCGCCAAAGAAGAAGCACATGCCCATAACGAGAAGCAGATTTGAGAGAATAGAGCCGAGCATAGACGACTGGACAACCTCGATCTGGCCCTCCTTCAGAGCAACAATGCTGACAATCAATTCGACCGCATTGCCAAAGGTAGCGTTAAGTAATCCACCTAGAGCCTCACCCAGCTTCATAGAAATTTGCTCGGTTGCGAACGACAGGACAGCGGCGAGCGGGATAATGGCAAAAAAGTTGATAGTGAAGACAGCAGTCGGGCTCCAGTGAAGCTTTCCGGCAACGATGCCCAAGGGTACCATGACAAGAAGAAAGTTGACGTAGTCTGTGACAGAGAGACTTGTTAGCAATCGCGGCGCAATGTCCCCAGCATCCCCAAGGTAGGGAAACGGATGCAACTACTTACTGCTCAAGAGGGAGACCTTGGTAACGTGCCATGCCTGGGAGGAGTACCTCACGGCGATGTTGGGGCTGTCGGTGCCCGGAGTATGTGTAGAGTTGAAAAGGAACTTGAGGGTCTTGTTGCCGCTGTCGCCGTTGGCAACATGGGTCTCATGATTGCCGTTTACAAGGAGTGGCGAGTTCTCGTTGACATTGCCATCGTGACCATTGGGCTTGTTGGCGGTACCCCAAGAGCGGACCTGTCCGCGGAAATGCTGATTGACTGAATTGTCGGACATTGCACCCTCATAATTAGCCGGAGCCCTCAGCAACAAGGTAGAAATGGGTCTCCCGTCGCTGTCGCACGTCCCGTTATGGGTAGGAGTATCTCAGGATAAGGCAGTCGAAGAGAGGGTGAAATCGAAGACAAGAAAAAGGGGAATGTGAAGGTAAGGAGGGAATGACGATGGAAGAGATAACGCGACCCAGGATAGAAGAATGTGCGCCGCGGTCGCTAGTTGGGTAGGAGAAGAAGAAGAATGGAAGAAAAAGTAGTGGGTGGTGGCTACGATGCCAAAATGTGGCTTGGAGGAAAAAAAGAGGTGAATGACTCTGGCTGCAGCAGAGGGCAGAAGAGAGAGAGAGCGCGCGCGCGAGCCTAAGGACTAGGCGTGCCAAGCTCAGGGTACCCAGGAAGGTGCAACTCTAGGACATGGGGGGACGAAAGTCCAATGGGGGCTTTGCCGGGGCTACACTAAAGCAAGTAGCAATGGATGGTGGGAAAGTGGAAGAAATACAGATGTGCGAATGAATACAAACAAGGCGGGTGGTGAAGGAAATGAATGCCAAGTTCAGCAGGATGTTGGGTGGAGGCAAGTACTTACACAACATGTCGAGTGCGACGAGTGAATCTGTGCTTGTTCTTGCTCAATAACACAGACGGCATACACCTAGCTACCTAAGCTCTGGTATCTCCGATGATGGTCGGTAGTTACCACGGACAGGACGAGGTTACCACTAAAGGCCCTATGCCTGCTGCGCCTGATAGTAAAGGAAAGTGGGGTAACGGTCGGTCAGTACGGTGTAGTCCAATGATGCGAGGCTATGGGATGCACGTTGGGCGCCAAGTCCAAGGCACGAGTGATCTGTATCGAAAGGCGGTCCAAGTGGGTTGGATTGAACGTGCAGAAAGGGCGTGACGATGCTGTGGTAGCGGTGCTCGAGGGTAAGTAGGTAGGGTGGAGTGAGGGCAGGAAGGGGGCGAGGTGAGTCGAATGGGGGGGGAAGTTAAGGCGAGAGTACCGAGTCGGGTTGATTGCTTGCTTGCTTGCTTGCTTGCAAGTGGTGTCCGTTCGTTTGGAGAGGTGGTGTGCGAGCGAGCGCAAGGCCAACTGATAGTCTCAGCGCGGCAATGCAGGAGAAGAGCGAGACAGGCGAATTGCTGGTGTGATGGGGAGAAGTAGTGGCAACGATCCGTTGGACAAAGCCGTGTTCCAGGAGCTCAGGCTATGGCGAAATGGTTGCGGATGTTGGTATGAAAGACTCGGGACAGTGGTTAAACAAGAAACGAACACAGCCCCCTTTTCCTGTCAGGCGATATGCAGAACGTGGAAGAGGTACGTATCCAAGAGAAGCGGGATGGACGGGACGAGACGAGACTGACGTTCATACATCCGTCGGGTTGTGAGCCGACGGAGGATAGGAGGGAGTGGCAGCGGGTGGGAATCACAGCTTTTGGGTGCGCGGGCGGCCTCCCAGAGTCGAGGAGATGAGAGGACGATCCGGATGCGGACCAGTAGGAACATAGCACCAGTCGATTCCAAGGCTTTCAGGTTTATTATCCTTCGCTTTCGATGATAGCTAAAATGACTGCATCGGTGCATTCAAATCCTGCCAGCACTGCGTTTCCCTGGCGCTTTAGGACTACGCTCCCATGACCGCATCGAGCTGTCAGAAAGATCTACGGGAGCGCCCCGTCCATGACAAGCAGCAACGCAAGAAATGAAAGCTTCAGAGGGCTGCCCCTCTCTCTTTCTTTCTGCGAGGTCCTCCCAAACGTCATACATACAACTACCCAGCCAGTCACGAACAGGTTTCAGCCATGGATCGTCAAGTGGTGGATTCGATGACACCCAATGGGGAGCTTCCTGGGTGATGCCAAGAGTGGCTGTGTTGTCTGGCGTTGTTCTGATATTTCTCCGCTGTTTCCTGTCCGACGCTCGCCCACTTTTGAGTGAGTGCCGTCCTTCCGTGTGGTGCGTGCACTCCTCCTTCGCCGGGATCTCCTACATTTCCGCGCCTACAGGTACGTTGCCCGGGACACTTAGGTTACCCTTTAGTGAACGGAACACTACTTAGGGTGTGCTCGGCCGCGTGCCCAAGGCCAAGATTAGTGGCCAGGAGGGACTTTCTTATACCTGGCCACTCTAACTTTATGCTTGTTGTACCGCCGAAGTGGGTATAGTTACTGCCACTTGACCGCTTACCTGAATAGTTAAGGGTTCATAAGAATAAACAATTACGCATTCTTCGCTGGCCACTAATCACGCTGGCCACCCTTTTGGCAATGCGAAGACCAACGGCAGAAAAAAACACGCTTTCCTTGTTTTGGTGGTAAGTTGCGGGGGATTCAGAAAGATACATTGCATAACTCTGACTTTTTAGTTGTTGCAGGCATGGCGGCTCCGGATATCCCTCGGAGGCAGTTATGCAACCGGATATGCCCCCTGGCCACTAATCTTGGCCTTGGGCACGCGGCCGAGCACACCCTTAGGAAGTTTCCCGGCGCCGACCAGCGTCTGTCTGTCTGTCTACCTTCCTCATCCTCCATGACTCTCGTTGTCTCGGTCAGGTAATTAAGTACAAAGATGATCACATTTCTGAGGTACTGTATGCTTGAACCACAGTTTTTGGCATAGTCGCCACGCATTGCCTTTGCGACCTAGAAAAAAAAATATATAGCAAGAAAAGAAAAAAAAGAAAGAAGAAGAAGAAGAAGAAAAAAAAATAAAGACATTGACCGAGTTGATTTGGCTCGACAATCCCTTTTCACAGCTAATCCGTCCTGACATTCGACTCAGAGACCGGACGATATGCGACAAACAGCTCGAGCTCCTTACTTCCATCCGCTTACCCTGGTGTTGCATAGTCCGGCGCCCCCCCCCCCCCCCCCCCCCCCCCACCCGTTGCATTTCCGGTTCCCTTGTGTTAGATTCTCTCCAGAATTCCAAAACGAGGGGCCGGTTCCTAATCTTGAGATCCGTTGCTCCAGACAAACAATAAGTTGTCATGTCGCTTGCTACGGGGCACTCGGAAAACATAGATTCGCTGATTGTTCCATAATGTGCAAACCATGTCCCCCCTCATGGGCCTGCCTCTTTGCCTCACCCTGCAGAAAGTCTCGCGAGCGTCATCCCGTAAACAAGCTCCAGATTAGAGCAGCGCAATATTGTAGAACGAATGGACCCGGAAATACTGTTTGCAGTTGTCCCAAGAAACGGCCTGTCTGGCTTGCCGGGAGCGGGCGGCCCACCCTGTCCACTCGGATTCCGAGGCCCATGCACCGATCTGCGGACCCTCAACCACGTCGACGCTGAGTGCCATGATCAGACATGGGGGGCACGCCACCCAACCAGCGGGCGCTGGACCCCTTATCGTCATTGTTCTTATCGATAAAAGCTTGCCTGTCCCGTGTATGTCTCTCACGAGTCACGGCCTTCTATCGCTCGGGCTCCATGCTGAGCCGCAAGGCACGAGGGCGCGTGCCTGCCTTTGGCAGCAACAGAGATTCCAACTCTGAAATGTGGGGGTGGGATGGTAACCTATAGGCCAGCCCTTACGATTCATTCACAGTCAACCTCCGAGTCATCCATCCTCCATACTTCATTCAATGCGCGCGCTCTCTCGATGCGGGCGGCTTCGTGCGCTGGGCATTTCACAGCCACCACCATACACCCACACAGATCTAGCGCCCCCACTGGGGGATACCGACCACTTTCGCCCGACTACATTGGCAGACTGTTCCATTAGGGGTAGTAGCAGCTTGAAGGCAATCAACCACCCGGGCGTGTATCCTTCGGCGCACATACATCAAACTTGACAACTTACAGCGGACGGATACAGTCCCCTGTCCCCTAAAATTGCAAAGTAATACTGTAGGTACACTCTCAACAGGCTGACTGTATCCGATGCGAGTGACGACGGCCTCGGGAGGGGGCTTGCGGTTGGGAAAATGCTGCCGGTTCCATGCTCTGCGTCAGCCCGGGCGCCGCAGCTTTCGTCGGCACGCGACTGCTTGACCGTCGACCATTCGTCTCATATTTCACGCCAACAAGGGTTGTCATCTAATTAGCGTGGCCCCATCAGCCAAAGCTACAATCGGCTGAAAAGCAGCGCAGTTCTCTAAGGCATATATCTAGGTAATTCACAGCACCGTACGGATATCATATGTACCTATGCAAACCCGAAGACCGTCCTGAGTTGCGCCCCTCAACGAGTCTCGAGCAAGCCCTGGGTGCATTGAATACGCGCTAATCGGACAGGACACGGCCCTTAGGCGCGGCTTTGGAAAAGAAGTAGGTAATACACACTGCACGTCTTCGGAGTACAGTGTTTAAGGACGATGCACGGGATGGAAACACGGTGTTTGTTAGGGGCTTCGGCACCATCTTGGACAGTGCCACGCAACCCAAATTAGAGGTGCCCCTCGACCCAGTTTTCGCCGTGTTTACTGTACTCAGTATTCTGTTTACCATATTGTGAGAAACCCCATTTCCTTCCGCAGCCTGATTTTGATTAGCAGTTGCAATAAGCATTTGTGGCATCCAGGAAGCTAAGCTTTCCTGGCCCTCAACTTTAACTTCTTTGCTTTTATTTCCCCCCTTCCTATTGTTGCGCCGCCCACGATACCAATCACCCCTTTCGCTCCCGAGTCTTCCCCTCCGCCAAAGGTCCAATGGGTGACGCGTCGTACTGAGATACTTAATACAAGGCGGTCCCTCGTAGGGTCGCACAGGCACACAATGATAGTCATACACTGTGAGATAAACACAGTAAAAAGTATCGTGACGCGTCGTACAGGGACGACAGAGGGTAACCCTCCCCCAATCCACTCCCCCGGGATTCCTCCTGCGAGTTTCCCCAGACCTCCTTAATTCTCCAAGAGAGTGTGTCGGGTGTGTCCGTTTTCTGGAAACGGGTTTTTGTTCTTGTCTGTTTTTCCCTTCCCCCTTTATCTAGCCCCATCCTCGAGCATCGAGCTAGCGACGTACAGCCGTCTTTTCTTGCATGGCCAAGCCTGTCGGCCAGAGGCCGGGAGGGATCGGGACACTGATAGGAAACGCAGGGTCGACTTGCTGCATTATTCTCCAAACGCGCCCGGTTACGGAATAAGCTACCTAGATCAGACTTCGAGAAGTTCAGACCCGGAGTCTTGGGACCCATGGGGGTCCTTGCATATCATCTGTTCACTGCATGGCCATTACGAAACGAATGGAAAGATGGGTGCTTCACGTTCACGTGCCTGATGGACCGTACAATGTTCAGGTTCAAAGTAGTAAACTCGCGTTTTCGTTGAAAAAGATACTATCTCATAGTGTCTGTGATTTCGGTGTTGTAGGGGCTCTGGTGTCGTTTTCGTGGTCGTGGTCGTGGTCGTGGTCGTGGTCGTGGTCGTTGTCGTTGTCGTCGTCATCGTAGAAAAATCACTGTATCCTGCTATTTGTGGTCGTTTCCCGTCCTATCATTACTCGTTTGCGTTGCAAATGAAAAAGAGAAAAAGAAAAAAACCCGAATTCCCATAGTGCGACCTCCTCTAAGCTCCATGTCTCATCCACCAATCATAAGGGATGCATGACAATCTTGGTGTTTCTAGTAGTACTAGCGTCTCTTCATACGCTCCTTCATGGGGGCAGCATTAGACGTTGCCCATCACTAAACATCAAGGTCAGTAGCCGGACTTTTTGGCATGCGTGGACTAGGGCTTGACTTACAAGCAGCATACGTCAAGTACCACGTCAAGCTCGCACCGCCATCGATCCAGCTAGGATCGAAGTCGGTGCTGTTGAAAAAGTTCCACGCGGTCCTACCATCAATGGTCGCCAGGTTTCCGTATATGATGCCCCTCCAGCCGCCCGCAATGCCGTCCACGCGACCTTCGCTAAAGTACACGTCCCACTCCTCGCGCACAAAGTCGGGGGTGCGGACAAAGGGCGAGGGTGCGAGAAGGGGGATCATATGGATGCCCTGGATGAACTCGATATTAGCGCCAAAGTAGGTTGTGTGGTCGATCTTGTTCTCGAAGAGGATGCCGGCCACCTTGTTTCCGATAAACTGGGGCGGCTGCACGGCGTTGTCGCTCTTGTATAGGTAGTAGTGCTGGAGTGCGCGTGCGATGATAGAGAGCTGTAGATTGCTTCTCATCGAGAGCATGGCGTCTCCCGAGGCGTCTCCCCACATCTTGAGCGCGTATGCGTGCATCATATCCTCCGAGCTTGACTCTTGGTCCTATTTTTCATGTGAATTGATGCTCTTCGTGCGCGGGCAACAATGTTTACCTTTCCATCGTACGAAGCATACAGCCCGTGCGCCCAACTATGGCCGTGGTACCAGTCGAAGGCTCGCCACGTAGGGAAGTATGTGTCCATTGTGCTGGGATTGGCGACATCTCGTACAAGTGTGTTTACATAATCTCTGTTCTCGTTCAACCAGCCTGGATCCAGGTGAGCAATGGCGGCCGCGGCCAGGATGTGATAACCGTAGTGGAAGTGGTGGTCGTTGTATTGCGTGTTGCCAAAGTCAGCGCCATCGTTGCCCGTGACGTAGGTTGCTGAAGACACGACACCTCCCCAAGCACCTGCAATTCTGGTTAGTCCGAGGACCCATCTCGTATGTGAACTCAACTCACTCTCATATACCAACGGAAACTTCTGCTGATTAGAAGCAAACTTTGCAAAAGCCGCCTTGAGTCTGTTTAGACCCGACTGTGCTAAAGCTGGGTCTTGCAGAATGTCCTTAATTACGACAATCAGCAGGGCAAACTTGGCGAGAGCCTACACCCATGTCAGTCCACGTCTCACGTTGAGGAATGGGAGATACACAAACCTTTCCGCTAAAATACATGGAGTCCAAGTCGGACTGGGCCATCATATCTTGGGACACCTCCTGGGCTGCTATCCCGCGGATCACGAGCCGAGCGTTGTCAGACAGCATGGTTAGACTACCTCTATCAGGAGTCCAGGGAGCAAAGTTCATGTCAATGGGCATGTTTGCCTCGATCATTGTCCACTGATCAGCCAATACCGCAGTCGCGATGCCCTTGGTAGGGGTCATCATCTGCACCGGCCGAACGGCGCTTCTTGTAGTGGAATCGAACGAGGAGATGTGGTGAGGTAGCGCGTACATGACCAGTTTTCCCTCGGGGTGGCCGTCTTTGGCAAACCTGAAGCTGTACGAGCCTGTAGTACCGCTCACGGAGCCAGTCAGCTCGACAGTTGTGGGATACACACCAGCAGCTTCGTCAAGCAGGGCCTCGCCGTTTCCTGGGTCCTTTGCAACTTGGATGATACCATAGAATGACTGCGTCGATTGGGCAAGTCCATTGTTGACAACCTGCAGGTTAAGCTGTGGTCCAGTGGTTGCATAGGCATACAACCGCCAGATCTTGCCATCTTCAAGTTGAAAAGTGAACTTGGCAACGCCGGGCTTTGGGTCCTGGGTCACTCGTGTGACCGTTTTGAAGAACACGCCCGTTCTGATAACAGGGGTCGCGCCTGCATACCGGGCTGTGATGAATGGCATCCCTTGGACGAGGGGAAAGGATACCGCAGGCACAGCTTGGGCGTTCGGCTTCAAGTGGACCGTTGCAGAGAAGGCCGTGATGCTGTCGATCCCCACGGCGGTGTCTGGACCAAGCTCCTGGGCGCTGATGACCATCGATTGAATACCTACCGGGTTGATAAAGTAGGCGGCAGCGCCAGAAGGCTTAGTAGGCCCAAAGACACGCTGATTCGCCTCGACATGGGAAATCGTCATGCCGAAGCTGGCAGCGGCCCCTCGCCCTGCTCCCCATGCTATGCCATAAGGGTAGGTATACGTCGGTGCAGTCTGGTCCCCCAAGAAGAAATTGGAGAAAAACTTATTTGTCTGAAGTGGTGAAGTCGACGTGATGCCCTTCCTCGGAACGGGGTGGTCGCTGCGAGCCGGGATAGAACCAGGAGGTGCCACCGTGGCGATGGGCTCTGCAAAGATGTTTCCGGATGGCATTGGCGCAGATGGCATTGGCGCAACTGTTGTGACTGGTGATGTTGAGTCAATCAAGCTGGTTGGAACCGGGATACTATTTGACATAAGAGGGCAAGATGTTGCCTTGCCAGATGTGTCCAGACTACTGGGTATGAAACCGGTTGTTTGAGGGATCTTGTCAGTTAAGGAGGGTAAAATCACTACTGTCCCCGTGGGATCCGCGGTGGTGATAGCCGAGATAATGCCGCTGGTCTCAAAAACGGGTGCTGAAGTTTGCTGTGCCCCTCTCGTAACTTTAACTGTAACGGTAAAATTCGCCGTTTCCGTGACGCAGGCGAGATCACGCCGGTCGAGTAGCAAGGAGCGGACGTTCAGCTGGCCAACAATTTCCGGGCCTGGGTGCGCAGGGTGAAGCCGAACGTGCTGCTGGTGGGATAAGGCGTGGGCACTTTCGCAGAATAGGACCTGTATTAAAGTTAGCCCTATGATCGCCATTTTCAAGTGAAGGTCCGCCATTGCGGGAGAATGGTGCTGGGGTTTGTTTTCTTCGTTTCGGCTAACGTGTATCGAGATTTTCAAGCCCAACTTTGGCCCCCAATACGTGATAGAGAGTCGTTAAACAAGGACAAGTTCTCAAATGGTTAGCAGGAAACGGGCAGTGCTCCCAGGTTCATATAAATGGTTATGTCGAGAGCTGGCGGGACAATAATGGAAAGCATCAGCAAGGAGGAGGCGGCGTTGTGGTCCCTTGACCCGCATACCAGAGCCCAGGGGATGATAAGTTTTGTCGTTACCATGCAACACGAGAGTGCAGGAATTTGGGTTTTCAGGAACAATGGAGAGGTCTCACCTGTCAGGAATGTAGAACGTCTTGCCCGGGAACTCAGTTTGTCAGCCAAGTTCGAGAGTGAAGCGGGCAGCGCAATGAGGCAACGAAGAGCTTAGGCACTGAGAAATCGCGATCGGGCAAGACTGACATAGGAGTATCCGTGGTAAGTCAGTCATATATTCGTATCGCTGGAGGATACAATGTCTCTTCCTAAAAGTAGGTAGTGACGGTAAGATATAGAATATCGATACGAGGGACGTGGTATAACAAGGAAATTGGCCGTCCTGCCAGTTCAACTGTGAGGTTCCAGGTGATTTGATGTTAGGGGTAAGAGATGAAGAAGTTGCGATGTGAAGGAAGGCATACGACTAATGCTGCACCAAGCGACCCTTTTTTGGCTGACGCATGCTTGCCCTTGGCGTGGGTACCCTTCGGCATCCAAGCTGCCGTTAAATAATAGGCCGGGACCACTATTGGGGAAAACAGCCAATGGCAGGAAAGAAAGCGTGCAATCGACAGAGCAACTGGTCACTTGGCCTCGATTGCAATGGCACGCAAATGGGATTAAAAGCCGTTAACGGGAGGCAGGTATGTTGTCTCTCTCGGGGCCACATTGCCATAGAGGGGGGAACCCGTTGAGCCATTTGACGAGACACTCGGCCTAGTGTCGTAGATACTACCTCCCATGTCCAGACCAGCTGGATAGGAGTGGTATTTGCAACTACAGATCATGTTCGAAAGGCATGCAGGGAGAGGTTCTCTATCTGGTCAGAAGACCCATCGCAATAATATCCTTATGTTGACATGTAGGCAGTCGTTCTGGTGCAACCAGGTCTTGCCAATTTGTCACCTGTCAGTCAGACTTGCGGGGGTTGCCTTGGCGTGTTTCTTGGCAAATACCTGCGACAGGATTCGGATGGGTGATGAGGATAACATAATAGCAATTGAGATGAAATGTGTTTAACAGAGCAAGATGTCACAGGGTCGAATGAAACCTTCCGGGTACCGGCTGGAACACAGTATTGTATGAAACCTGAATATCAAAGTCACCCCCGGGTATCAAATACGAAAACCAACTCTTCAACGCCTATACCGTCCACTGTCAACGTCCCAAGGCGTCAACCCTTTCCCTGATGCTGTCATCGAGGACCTGCCGCAAGAGGCTGCCAGGAGCACCTGTTCTTCTATCGGAGCTCCTGACCCCGGATCTCCTCAACTTATGGATACGATATCGATTCTCTTCCACAGCCGGATCCGTAGCTGCAGAGGCCAGTAGAGGCTTCGGTAGTCTTTGGGATTCCTTTTTCAGTTTGTAGGCACGGTATTGGTCTTCTTTTGCAGCCGCCGCCGCAGCCGCCGCCAGGGCATCGGCCTTTTGCCGCATCTCCTCTTCCACTTTCTTCCTTTCCGCGCGCCTCTTCTCCTTCTTGCGCCTTTTCTCCTCCCTTTCGTCACCCGTGGTACCCCCTATCTCTTCCTTCTTGCACATCTGGATTTGCTTCTGGCTGAGCACCCACGGCTGTAGGAGCACCTCATTCCGGAAACGTGTGCGGCGTTCCCACAGCGCCACCTCCTGCTCCGTGGACCTGAGGATCCTGACTTTTTCGATTTTGATCTGCATCTCCTCGCGGAAGGCCGCGAGCCCCCCCTTGACGTCGACGACGCTGCCCACGTCCACGTCCATGCAGTCCGCGGGCGGCTGCGGCTGCGGCCTGTTGCCGCTGGACCATCCTCTTGTGTCGGGTTTCGGTGCACTCGCGTCCGATAACGGCGGCGTTTTCAGCGCGACGACGCATTCGATGCAGGCCCCGCTGCTGTCGTCAACCGTGTAGATGCGCCGGCCCGGGAAGTCATCGATGGCAACGACGATGCCGACGATGCGCGCCCATTTAATGGGTAGGTTCTTATGAAAATAGAAATTTTGGACTGCAAGACCGGAGGCCTGTCAGCATGAACTCGCAATGCCTTGCTAGCTTTCGCTGCGGCATACCTTCATATTCGGGCACGGATTTCAGGCCGTGGATGTCGGATGCGTGCAGGAGGCACCAGGTGTTAAAGGTTGGGGAGAGGTGTAGGCAGTACCGCGGATAGAGACCTGCAGATTGATCGCTCGTCATGGCATGGTCCTTCTGGATCAGATGGGCTCCATCTACCCAGATCTGATCATGACTCCCGAAATGAGTTGCTACTGATTACGGATGGTTCGTCGTGAGACTCGAAAGGACGCGTCGCATTGAGGACATGCACGTGAGTGGCACTGAGAAGTTTACTGGGAAATGGTTGACCTGGGGACGTGTATGTGTTCCAACACAACGCTAAGTGGCGCCCCGCATTGTGGCGCCATGCAGCAATAAGGCGCTAAGACCTGACCATGCGCCTAGATTCGGCTTCAATGAAGGGGGAAAAGAAAAGGTGAAGGAAAAGGCCGAAAAGAGTGGCCATTCTCGATGGTCAATTCACTCCAACTCCGTCATATCCATTGGGTCGAATCCAGCCTTTCCCTTAATCGATCCCTTGCCTATTATAACCCAGTCTCCAAGACGCCAAACCAACAATGCCACTTTTACCGCTTCGATCTTCGTCCCGCCTTCGCGGGTTTGCTTTCCTCAGCCTTAGCCTTCTTCAGTCGCGCAGCCGCAGCCTGGAAGGCTTCTTCTGACGGCTCTTCTTCCTCTTCTTCGACAGCTCTCTTCTTCCCCTTCCTCGGCTGACTGGTAGCTCCATATTTAGCGGCGAGATCATCCAGAAACCCAGCACGCTTCTGCTGATTGCTCTTAATGAGCGCCGCCAGGTCATCCTCGCCGGCGTCCTTGGCCTTCTTTTTCCCCTTGGTCTCCTTATCGCCGAAAAGTTTGTCATGTACGCCCAATTCCTTGGCGTACTCCTCAGCCTCCTGCGCCTCGCCCTTTGCGGCTTTGACGCGGGCAGCTTTAGATAGTCTGCTCTCCATGGTGAATCGCTTGAAGCGTGGGACATCTTCGTTGGCAATGGCGTCGTTAATTATCTTGCGAAAGCGTTCGTCGTCCTCAAGGACGTCGCTTAGCATTACTGTCTCATAGATCTTGTCCATGTCGCCCTTGTGCTCCTCATAGGCAAGCAGAACATCATCCTTCTCTTCGTCGGAACCTTTGTACTTTTTTGCGAATTTCTCGATAGCATCTGCAGATATCGCATCGCGAAACTGTTCGCGATAGTAGTCGGACCAGTTGAAGCCTTCCGAGTCTACTATAGACTCGGAAGTCGAGCCAGTAGTATCGTAGCGCTTGCGTCGCGTCGGATCGGAGAGTATGGCGTATGCGAAAGCGATGGACTGGAATCTTTCCTTGGCCTCATCTCTTTGATCATCGGTGACCTTGTCTGGAAGAGGAGAAACTTAGGTACGATGCAATATGCGAGCACGTATTGGTAGCTTACCTGGGTGGTTTTTGAGTGCTGCCTTCCGGTAGGCTGATTTGACTTGGTCGGCCGTGGCCTCACGCTCGAGCCCAAGGATCTCATAAGGATCTATCACTGGGGGGTCGCCTTCAACTAGATCGTCGGAAGAAGGCATTTTTCCAAGATACGATGGCGAT
Source organism: Colletotrichum sublineola (assembly GCA_020631755.1). Lineage (NCBI taxonomy): Eukaryota > Fungi > Ascomycota > Sordariomycetes > Glomerellales > Glomerellaceae > Colletotrichum > Colletotrichum sublineola. The sequence continues at coordinate 414,102 of JAHSQG010000001.1, forward strand.
GTCAGCAACGGGGTGATGAAAGGCGGAAAGCGGAAGCAAGCTCTGCGACGCGCTCATGTTGGTAGACGCGCCTGCTAGAGTGGTAGGTCGGAAGGTGCTCAGTCACCAAGACCGCCAGAAGAGCCGTGCGCTACGTTGCTTAAAAGTGGGTCATCAGTGGGACGGGGTGTACAGCACCGATAGGAACCTAGACTTTAACGAGATCCAAACCAGAGGCTTCTCTACCCCTCCAACGCTGACCTGACTGTAACAAATATGTTGCCCACTTAAGCTTGTACGACAGAAGTATACGAACGGATCGACCAGTTGAATTCAAAGAGGAACACGAACACGACACATAGGACATCAAACCACTGCCAGGCTCATTTATCAGACAGGCACTTGCAGTGCTCGTGGCACGCTTCTCGAACAGCTCCAAGATGACGTCAGAGGTCGATGGTATACAGCATGTGTCGATAACACCAGGCGACCACTCAACGTATCTCCAATATGCGCTCTCACTTGCAGAGAGGTCGCCACCCAAGCCTACCAACTACAGAGTCGGGGCCGTGCTTGTCAACCCTGCCAACAATTCTGTCGTGTCAACAGGGTACACGTTGGAGCTTCCTGGCAACACACATGCCGAGCAATGCTGCTTCATTAAACTAGCCGAGCAGTATGGGGTAGCCGAAGAGGACCTCTGCTCGGTGGTCAAGAAACCTCTAGTTCTTTACACCACCATGGAACCGTGTTCGGTCAGGCTCAGCGGAAATATGCCTTGTATCAAGAGGATTCTCCAGCTGCGGCCTCTTATCAAGGCTGTCTACGTTGGTGTCCAGGAACCGGAAAAGTTTGTCCGGGACAACACCGGGCGGGGTGCTCTTGAGAGGGCTGGTATCAATTTTGTTCATGTCAAGGGTTTGGAGGGGGAGATACTGAAGGTGGCTACGGCCGGCCATATCAAGAATCCGTCGTGAAAAACTGCCTGGGGCTGTTGTTGGCCGAAGTTTTCGCCAAGTGGATATTGCTCAATACCTGATCTGCCAGCGCTCGCGAGTGCAACGATCCGTTTTCATCCGCGGCGTAGATGGCGGATTCTGGAGCAACTGGCTTGACAGCAAACGGGTCAAACGGCTAGCAACTGATAACCCTCTCCACTGACATGCACACTCTGCTCCGGCTCATTTGGCGGAATTTTTCTCTCTTTAGTTTTCTACTTTGTGAGAATGGGAAGGGGAACAGCTTTGGCAGGCAAGTGGGGGTCGGCAACTGTATTGTCTGGACATGTCTGATTTGTCTTCGAGGCAGACACCATGAAGGCCGGCACAGTTGGCATGGGCAATCAAGGGAAAGGCAACTGGAGAAAGCGGCGCGGCAATCCAATAGGACCAAGAAGCATGGCGGGTAGGACCAGAAGCTCTGTGTCACGGCTGACCAACGACGATTTGTTGCTTGCTGTCAACAGCCCACGCCGCATCTCCATTCTCCTCAGTCTGAACGTGTTTTCAAATTTGAAAAGTAATACTCTGCAAACTGTTTTGCACAGGCACATAGTCCACTATGAGTAAATTATAGTAAGCTGTGAGGGCTGTCTTTTCTCCCAAGGCTTGTGTGCTTGCAGTGATCGTTTGCGCTGGACGAAGATACCAGAAGCAGCTGTGAGAGGACCTCGCAGCTACTATGAGGCTTCCTATACGCCCGAAACGATACACAGAAACCACAATTTTCTCGTAGCAAGAACACTATGAGCGGGGGATGTCTTGCAGCCGTTTCATCATTTCATGCTAATTGGGAGCTTTGATCACATGTAAGTGTTATGCTGCGGTCCCTCCCGACAACAATACTCTTAACACAGTTGGAAAAATACAGTAAAAGCATCATGGCAGACACTCAATACCATGGAGGTTTTATAGAGAGAAAAGGTATCACAGAATCTCGTAACTAAAATGCAAGTGCCATGCAGCTTCTCTGCGCTGTCTTTGCCGGATGTCTACACAAGGGGGAAGAGTGCCATTTGATGGATGTAGCTCCTATTGGGTGAGCAAACGTTTTGTGCTTTTTTTTCACATCGGCAAAGGAATTAACAAGAGCAACTGAGTACTGAGCCACCTATTTTTGGTCCCTACCTGCAATGCCTTGCTCGTCATTGTCCCATTCACCGAGTCATGCCAACCATTTCCGTGATAATCTGCAATCGTCCATCTTGTTAGCAAACTTGGCTAGTCCGCTTAGTTCCAGATATCCTCAGTCGTCAAGAGTCCACATACCGGGGTCGGCAGTTGAGGGATCAAGTCGGTGAGTGGTTTGGTTTGCTCTGGAGCAATATACTGAGATAGTTTACAATTTGCTTTTTGGCGCAGCTTGATTGGGTATCATGGGCGGGAGTAGCAAGCACCACCCTGGAGGTAGGTAAATTAGGTACCGGTGGGTAAATTAGGTACCGGTAGGTACCGGTAGCACAAGGGGGGTTTATTTTCTTTTCCCCACCACATACATACGTATGTAGGTCCCCTCCAACATCTCTAGCCACTCAGCTTCAGGCTCGCTGCAGTGATTCAACGACCTCCGACATTTGTTACCGATCTTGCCTCGTCTGTTTGCAGCCGCATAATTGCCAGCAAGCAGGCTTCTGATACTTCATTCCGTTTGGCGGTGGTGCTTATGCGCTCCTTCCCTTTTTCGTAAGGCAGCGAATTATATTATCTCCATGTAGAAATACCGACCTCCAAACCTCAACTCCGTTCATCGTTTCGCTACACAGAACTGCTTTGATGCCCTTGCCCCAAAGCCCACCCGAGTCATAATTCATTCTTCGTTGGATCTCTTACTCATCTAACTTCATTCCATCCGATGGCGGACTCTGGACGTGGAGGCCGCGGCCACGGCCGAGGTGGTGGTGGAGGATTCCGTGGTGATCGTGGTGGCGGTAACTTCAGAGGAGATCGCGGCGGCCGCGGCGGCCGCGGCGGTGGCGGCGGTTACGGGGGAGATCGCGGAGGCCGAGGCGGCGGTGGTTTCGACCGCGGTAGTCGAGGTGGCCGCGGCGGTGGCCGCGGCGGTCGCCCTCCTCCGTTCGATGGCGAAGGTCCATTCTACGGGCATGTTCACTATCACTTCCTTGACGCATAGGGTCAGCTAACAGGTGCTAGTTACAACATGTCATCTATTCCCCAGCCAGACAACAGCATCACCGAGCTTGAGAACAGGATCATCAGGTCCCACCAGGCGAAGGACACCGACCTCGTCAAGAAGATGAGCAGCATGACTATCACTGAGGCAAACGCTGCCGCTCTCATGCCGCGTCGTCCTGCCTACGGCACATCGGGCAACAAGGTTCTCCTTTGGGCCAACTACTTTCGCTTGACAGTAAACCCCAACACCGTCTACCGATACAACCTTGAGGTTCGCAAGGGTGAAACTAAGGAAAAAGAACGCGGGAACACTGAAAAGGCCAAAGGCAAGGGCAAGGGGAAACCGCAAGGCAGCGGTGACGGCCCTCCCTCCACGATCCCCGCTCGCAAATTGAAGATCATCCTGCAACATGCCATCGAGGAGCTGCGGAGGCTCGAGCCCGGCGCCATTGTCGCCACCGAGTTCAAAAGCCAGCTCGTCTCGCTCAAGAAGCTCAAGCTGGCCATCAACCCTATTGCGGTTATCTTCAAGCAGGAAGGGTCCGATCGTCAGGAGTCGTACTTGGTCACTATCGTTGGCGAGACGGAAGCTCCTTTGGCCGACATGAAGGACTATCTGAAGACCATGATCGACAGGAGTGACCCAGACGAAGCTCATTTCCCCAGGTTCGCGACCTCTGTGGATGCTCTTGGAGTCATTCTTGGCTACGCTCCACGGAGCAGTGAACAGGTTACTGCTATTGGCAAGGGCCGTTTCTTCCCGTGGGGCCCTGGAGCAGCCAGCGCCCAGCTTGGCTACAATGACCCGCTCACGGCTATCAGGGGCTACTTCCAGAGTGTCAAGCTCGGCACCGGTAGGATGCTCCTGAACGTCAACGTCACTCACGGCGTCTTCAAGACCCCGGTCAACGTCGGTGAACTCTGTCGTTGGTTCCGTGTCGCAGTTTTCGGGCAGGGCGATCCAGCCGCAGCCAAGAATACTCGAATGCGCCTCCGCACTTTGTCCAAGTTCCTGGCACGCACTCGAGTCTTGGTCAAGTTCCGTGACTCCAATAATAAGGAGATCACAGGTAAAAAAACTATTCTTGGTCTTGCTGATAGATTCGACGTGTCCCAGTCTGTCCTGGGCAGGGATGTGCTGTTCCAGCCCGAATTCAATCACGGCGGCCCTCGGGAGGTCAAGTTCAATCTGCAGGCGCCAGAGGGTAAAGACAAAGTGATGGGCAATAAGCCCCCAGGCTTTTACACCGTCGATCAATATTGGACGTGGAAATATGGAAAAGCTCCCGACAAAACCATGCCCCTCGTCAACCTTGGATCGCGCGACAAGCCCATGTTCTTCCCTGCCGAGCAATGTACCATCATGCCTGGCCAAGCCGTCCGCTCAAAGCTCACTGGCGACGAAACGACGGTGATGCTCGACTTTGCTTGTCGGTCTCCCTTCGCCAATGCCATGTCCTTGACGATCGACAGCTGTTCAGCGTTGGGCTTTGATAGTGACCTGCTGAGCGGATTCGGTCTGGAGGTGGACAAGAAACTTCTAACGGTCACTGGGCGCGAGCTCGCCCCACCTCCTGTATCCTACAAGAACAAGGACATCACAGCTAGAGCAGGTTCTTGGAACATGAACGGTGTGAAGGTCGCAAAGTCTGGACGGAAGATCGATGCTTGGACTTGGGTGCGCATCATTGACAATGACAAGGGATCTTATGTCACAACCGATGATGTGGGACGTATCGTCGGAAACTTTTCTCGGTTCCTTGAGACTAGCGGCATTCCGATCAATCAACAAAGTGCTGCCACGCCACGCGAGATCCGCGTCAGTCCCGGCAATTACGACGCGCCCATCGACAACTGGTTTGCCGGCTTGAAGAGACACCTCCAAGGTAACACCAAGAACTACTTCTTGCTTGTCGTCCTTCCACGCCAAGACACTGCACTCTACGGCACCATCAAGAAGCTCGCAGACACGCAGTACGGTGTTCACACGATATGCGTGGTAGAGAAAACCTTCATGAAAGACAATCCACAGACTTACGCCAACGTCGGACTCAAGTGGAACTTGAAGAACGGAGGCGTCAATCACATTGTCAAGAACCCTATTGACATCATCAAGGCGGGCACAACCATGGTTGTCGGATACGATGTGACTCATCCCACGAACATGCCTAACGACAAGAATGCTGCGCCTAGTCTGGTTGGGCTGGTAGCCAGCATCGACAAGGATATGGGGCAGTGGCCTGCAGTGGCGTGGGAGCAGAACAGTCGCCAAGAGATGCTAGGTGATGAACTGGCCGGTCACTTTGGGGATCGCTTACGGCTTTGGATGAAACACAACCAAAATAGGCTGCCGGAGTACATCGTCATATACCGCGACGGCGTGTCCGAGGGCCAATTCACACAGGTCCTCGAAATCGAGCTGCCCATGATCCGCAAGGCGTGCTCCAAGCTTTACCAGGCTGGCCGCAAGCCCAAGTTATCGATCATTGTATCCGTCAAGCGCCACCAGACCCGGTTCTACCCAACATCGGAGCAGACAATGGACCCCAAGTCACGCAACATCCGCAGTGGCACTGTCGTCGACCGCGGTGTCACCCAGGCGCGCTACTGGGATTTCTTCCTCACGGCGCATACGGCCTTGAAGGGAACCGCCCGCCCGGCACACTACACGGTCCTCTTGGATGAGATTTTCCGTGGCAAGTACGGCGTTGGTGAGACGGCCGCGAATAATCTAGAGAAGCTCACGCACGACCTGTGCTACTTGTTCGGCCGAGCGACCAAGGCGGTCAGCATCTGCCCGCCCGCATACTACGCAGACATTGTATGCGAGCGAGCCCGTGTACACCGTCCTGAGCACTTCGATGCACCAGACACAGCCTCGAGCATTAGTGGTGTATCGGGCCTGACCACGAGCAGACGCGTACACGACAACTTGAAGGACACCATGTATTATATCTAAGGACGAAATGGGCTGGATATTGCGAAGACGATTGGATCAGGCGCAATTTGGAGAGATGGCGAGCAGAAACAAGGTACACTACACAGCAATTGGGTGATGGATTGAAATTGAGTCTCACTCTGGAGTTAATGAATCACATGCCATAGAACGTTGCGGCGCAAATTGGAGTGACAGCCATCCCGTGCCATGCCGTGCCATGCCGTGCCGCGCTTGCAGGTATGGAGCCTCTGTCGCGTCCCGTGTCCGGGCCGGGCTTGGTTTACCGGCAACACTGTGGACTTCTATTGGCTTCTTGTTGACGTCAGCGGGGCATAGTGAGATTGTCATGCACTCCCCACTACCATGTTATGTCCGAAAAAGAGCTCGATCTCGTAAGCTTCAATCCCCGAAACCCGGTTCCCCGCTGCAACTTCCTCATAACACCCGTTGCACACAAACGATTGCTTCTATGAACACTTTCAGAGCTCTGCAGAGAATCAAGCTTATTCAGAACACACTCACAGTTAGGCCACCAGGTAAGATCCAAAAAACCTTGGGTCAGTTGAGAGCTTGTGCACTGACTCCTGTCAACCTTCCTAGGACGAATCAGTCAATTTGCAACCATGGCTACCACGACAGATGTCAAAAACTACAAGTTCAACCACTCAATGGTGAGTATGCAGGCCCGTTTTCGGAATCATTTTCAAGCTAACAACGTACCAAAGATCCGAGTGAAGGATCCCAAGGCCTCGGGTATGATGCAAAAGAAGCCCCACCACTGGCTCGCCTCGACTTCTCTTACTGACCGCCACTAGTCAAGTTCTACGAGACCCTCGGTATGAAGGTTATCAAGAAGATGCCGCAACCCGAAGCCAAATTCGACCTCTACTTTCTGGCCTATGACTCGCCTAACGCGGTGTCGGCGGGCAATGATGCCTTCGACCGTGAGGGCATTATCGAGTTGACGCACAACTACGGTACCGAGGATGACCCGGAGTACAAGACCAACAACGGTAACACGGAGCCGCACCGCGGCTTCGGCCACACTTGTATCAGCGTCGATAACATCCAAGCGGCGTGCCAGCGCCTTGAGGACGCCGGCTACACCTTTAAGAAGAAGCTTACAGACGGCAAGATGCGCCACATTGCGTTCGTGTTGGACCCGGATGAGTATTGGGTCGAGATCATCGGTCAGAAGCCGATTGAGCAGACGGAGAACGTCAAGGAGACGGATGTGACGACATACAAGATGGTGGGTTGCCCCAACATGGAGTAGCAAAAAGAGGAACAACACAGACTGACTTGACGGTGTACTAGAACCACACAATGCTCCGCGTTAAGGACCCTCAGAAGTCGCTCAAGTTCTACCAGGACGTCCTTGGCATGTCGCTGATCCGCAAGAATGAGTCCAGCGACTTTACGCTCTTCTTCCTGGCCTACGGCGACCTCAAGGAGGGCGAGAGCCAGTCGCAGCGCGAGGGCATCCTCGAACTGACGTGGAACCACGGCACCGAGAAGGACGAGAGCTTCAGCTACCACAACGGCAATGACCAGCCTCAGGGCTTTGGACACATTTGTGAGTTCTCCTCCGTCATGATAGATGTTTGGGTATTTGGAGGGGGTGAAAGCTAACGATGGACGCGAAATAGGCGTCTCAGTCGACAATATCGAAGCTGCATGTGCTCGTTTCGAGGACTTGAAGTGCAACTGGAAGAAGCGTCTCACCGACGGCCGCATGAAGAACATTGCTTTCCTGCTGGACCCCGACAACTACTGGGTTGAGGTTGTTGAGAACCCGAGATTTGCCAGCATACAGAAATCTTAAACTTAAATCGGATGGGGAGGAACAACTGACTGTAGCTCGAGAAGGCGCAGCGGAACGGCATTTGGTGAGAGGTAATGAAATGGTGGGGGCGGAGGGTTGGTATAGGTGAGGCGTATGTGAACCGAGTCTACAAAGCCATTTGGGTCCTAGGTGATTTGCTGGAACCCCAGCGGGTTATCTATCCTAGGACCACCGCATATACCTGCCGATGTATTCTGAATTGAGATAGGCTTCGGAAGCAATTGATTTGGAATAGACAATCCTCATGATGAGATAGCAAGTTTTATGTGGCTGGCGCTATAAGGGCAGACAGGTATGTAATGTAGGTACAGTTGGGGTCCGAATGCGCAGAAAACAAGTCGACCCATCCTCGAATAAGCACACGTTATGGAATCATGATGGAATCAAGCGCATGATTCCATCCTGTGGCGTTGTAGTGCCGCTGTGGCGGGACCTCTCCCAATCCTTTTTTTTGTCGACGCCCCACTGAAAGTCGCTGACGCAACACCTGTCGCCGGCCACGGACCCTGTAAATATCCTTCAGGGATCCTATTTGTCACTTGCCTCACCACCCCTCCCACGTTGTGACATTCTGATTTAGACGCACGGTATTGCAACGGCATCGCAGTTCCTTTATTTAAACCTCACGACTCCCATGAGGCCTTCTTCTGCTCCACTCGACATCTCAAAGTACTCGTTCGAGCTCGCCAACTACCAACCGGTGAGATACTAGCAAGACACCATACGGTTGACGAATTGCAAATGCGATTCTCACCCTTCATTTCTACGCTTGTCTACACGGTCTCCAACCTCACCCGTGTCCGCGCCGCGCAGTCTCTCGGTGCCCATACACCTCTCGCCGTCTCACGCCCGCTCCGCGCTTCTATGCCCTCGATCCCGTTCTTTGGCGCTCTATTCGGATCTTCCGCCTCGCAGCAGGACAAGATGTCGTATCCCGTCAAGAAATCCGACGATGAGTGGCGGGCTGTCCTAAACAAGGGTATGTAGTTCCGCTTACGGTCACTGGAAGCTTCTGGAGCGGGACAGGAGCTGACACCGCTACCAGAACAATTCCGCATCCTCCGCGAAAAGGGAACCGAGCCCGCCGGCTCTGGCAAGTTCGACAAGCACTACCCTGAGGAGGGTGTCTACGCCTGCGCTGGGTGCTCCGCGCCGCTGTACAAGGCTAAGCACAAGTTCAAGTCGGGTTGCGGCTGGCCTGCCTATTTCGACTCGCTGCCCGGCGCCGTGGAGCGCCATGAAGACCGCGCTTTCGGCATGCTGAGAACGGAAATTGTTTGCTCCAACTGCGGCGGTCACCTGGGACATGTGTTCAAGGGCGAGGGCTTCGACACACCCACGGATGAGAGGCATTGTGTCAACAGTGTGAGCTTGACGTTCTCGCCGGATGAGAAGAAGGCGGGCGAGGGAAGTGTCGAGGGTGCCAAGGGCGAAAGTAAGGTTTGAGGTTCGAGGGATGGGTCTATTGATGAGCTGGTGTGACTGATTGAGGTCGGTCACGATGGCGAGGCTTGGTTTGATGTTGAAAGAGTACCAAGAGTGCATGTATGAGATGCTACTAGGTTGAAGGTTACGGTTGTGAACGTTTTTGAGTGTATCAACAGACTTGGATAATGAAGCAAAAAACATTGCGCAAGACGATCGATCACAGCCATCAAATCTGACTTTTAACCATGTCGACCACAACTGTCTATGAGTGATTTCCCAAGTTTTCTGCTTTTATTGTTTTGGCCAGGCCGTTTCTTGCGCCTTATCTTTGATGAAGCATGGGCATGGGATCAGTACACGTTACCCATGAATTGCATCTTGCTTACTTGTAAATCACTTGTCGGCCTAACCACGCACCACATACTGTCTTTTGGTGCCCTTGTCTGCGGTTTAATCCATGGATGGAAGATTATGCACCCTTCTTGACCCAGCTTCATAACCGACTGTGGCGATCAAAAGTCTCTGTGGCTCGTACACTGTCTTTTTCGCCAGATTCGGTTCATAGCACCCTGGGACTTTCGATGATGTGGCTGCGAATCGAGGAACAGGAATGTCACTGAGTACAACGTCACAGTGGTCAATCATTGCCACAACCATGGTTACTCGAACTCCTTCACTATTTGCCAGTATAATTATCTACCGAGAATTGTATCCCAGCGATCAACTATTTTTAAACGGCAACGTTCTCAAAATATAAGCAAACCCCGTGACTATTATCTAATGCTGCCTAGACCCCTATATCCGAGGAGGCAATATTCGCAGCGTATATAAAACGATGTTGATCCTCCGAACCTGATTTGTTTTCTTTCCTTTCCCATAAAGAACTGCTGGTTGATTGAGTCTTGGGTCTGAGGTTAAGGACAAACACTAGTCACCTACTTTGCTATCTTATCTTGCTATACCACATCGGCCCTCCATCCGCTGTCATCAGACAAACCCACAAGAAGCTGACATTAGCCAAAGCCTCAAATATTAGAGCTTTAGCCACCATTAAAAATGTATGCACTGCAAACACCGTAAGCACCACCCTGACCCACATCAGCGATAACATCTAGGCTGTCATCACTTGCTCGATGCTCTCACGACTTCGCCCACGGATCCCCCTCAACTCAGAAACAAGCGCGAAATTGACTTCCTGCCAAAATTCATCAGATCGCCGGTCTTCTCTCTAGGACACAAAGACAAGTCCCGCAAGTCCTGCAGGTGGAGCTACAGATGCGGCATTATAGTCTCTAAGGAATCCAGAAATTTGATCGACATTTTCACCGATAATGCTAATGAAACGACTAATTCTACCCCCTTTATCGAATTCATCTACCCCGAAACTCAAACCATTCCGCCTCTTGATCTTCAACAGCCTGAAGGTATTTATATCATGGAGCACATCATTAACGGGATCAATGAGGATGATATGTCTCTCTCTTTTTCGTCGAGTTCACATATCGTGACATAGACAACAGCGTATTGGATGGCTCTGACAATGTTTGACTTAGAACCTCACGCGGACGAAGGAGTTAGGGCCAGCTCGCCAGGTGTTGTTTCCGCCGGGCCTATACGACCAGCCGGCCATGAGGAGAGCGGGAGAAGAATGCCTTGTGTCGTTACTCTTCCAATAATTGTAGCACCCTTGTCGAAGAAATGTGCCGAAGAAACCAGGGTCACGGCTTGGGGCTGAGCTTGAAGGTGAATAAGTGTGGGAATGCAAGTGAAATGCCAAGGCAGGTCCCTCGATCGATGACAAGGCATGACCTCTTTGCTAGTTAGGTTATCTCATCGTCTAATCGAACAGTCGTTTGAGTCCCATCTAAACACGTCAAGTGTGCGCAACGTACACGCTTCTCGTAGCAGCTCAGTCAATGCCGTAGGATATCAAATGGTACCTCCGATGCCCAGCAGATCCCTTCGGGGTTGAGGTGCAAGTCAACAAATCGCACCATTTTCAGTATCGCGGTCGTATGATGGAGTCCACGAGCTTCTCGTAAGGCATATCGCAAATAGCAAGGCCATGCCGGTCAATGGCGACCTGGCACAGATCAGTGGTGTTCTTCTCCAGTTCCTCGAGGGCTTTCGTGTCCTCCATATGGTTTGGTGTTCCGGTATCGGCAACAAGTCGCTGGAAGCACCGTTGTTGAAGATTCCTGATGTCCCACATCAGCTTAAATTTGGCTACAAATATATCTTCGTCTTTTGCAGAAGTACTGGATGAAACAGGCAAAGTTTGTGTGCCCTGATCCATCTTCTGGAATGCCAGCTTAGGAAGTACATTGCTGCCATCTGTTATTATTGATATCTTTTTTTGCCTATTGACAGCAAAAGTCGATTCTAGGCCAACCTCTGATTCTGTTGCTTCTTCCGACGAGGTTGAGGTTGAGTCTGCGGCGGGTGCCACGGTGGCATCTGCTTTGTTGAACTCCTTTACCAGGAAGGTCTCCGTAGGATATGTCGCATTGGATGAGGAAGAAGTGGAGAGGCCTTCACTTTGTTCGTTTATTTTCTGAACGGCATGATTAGGAGGTTGATTAGACGGGGTAATGGGTGCGCCCGTTTGCCGTACTATGGCCTTCCGTTCAAAAGCTGCGGAAGGAACGGTCGACAGCGGTATCGGTGGGGTGGATACGGGTTTCTTGTTTGAATTAGACTTTTGTTTCTTTATGGCCGAATTGCTGATGAGTTCGCAATCCTTTCGTTTGGCAACAAGCACCCCTTTCTGTAGTGGCTTCTCAGTTTGTTCCGCTGATAGTCGAGACTTCGAGATGGTCTGTGGTGTTGGTTGTTGCAAGGCTTCCTTCCCCTGGCTTACTTCCATCGACCTATCAGTCTGGTCTAAAAGCTTAAATGGTTCTTGTGATCGCTTCTGAACCGTTGGCCCTGCCTGCTTTCCTGACAAGAAAGGCAGCTCACGCCGAGGAGGGAGCATGTCTTGGAGTGCGGCACCAGAGTTGGGCCTCGATCTTGGTTGATCGATCTCGCCCAGTAAAAGATTCTCAGCGACTGAACTGAAATCCCTACCTAGGTCGACGACTGGCGGGGAGAAGGTCTGATGCGGCCTATGGTGGGTATTGGGTGTTGATTCGAGAACCGGGGCATACTGCCCATTTTGAGAGGATCTGAAATATGTTCCCATTCCCTGCCGGTCTGAAAATGCAGTGCGCGCTCTCTCATATTTAGAAAATGGTTCCATTGTAAGAGAGGAATTAAGAGGAGTTCCATTGCGGTAGCTTATAGAACTCATGGACTGGTGGTCGTTTCTATGTGCATTGCGGGCTCGTGAGGATGGAATTCTCTCGTCCGGAACAGTGTAACTATTCATAGAAGAGCTCAATGGCCCAGAGTAGTGCTGAAGCAGCGGAGCAGTACTTCTTCCGGAAGTGAAAGGATGGTTTGCGGATGAGGGTGGGTAGTTGCTGACCACTGATGATGACCGGAACGGTTGTTGAGAAGCCGCTTGACGCGTAAGCCCACGCAACGATTCGACACGTATGGCAAGATTATGAAAGAGCCGCAGCACTTGGTCCTGGTCGTTTCGGTTCTTGAACTGAAGGACCAAATCTCTAGTCATCTGTATATGGTAAGTGAGCTCTCATACGTATGCAATGATGGAATGACTTCAAAATACGTCGTGTGACTTTGCTCTGATGCTCATACTTCCAATTTCCTGCTTGTATCGAACGCCGTAGACGAATTCAGGAGCTATGTTGCCATCACGACTGCCGAGACCTAATTTGAGCTAAAATGCTAGTTAAGGCTAGAATCCTGTATGTAGGGTAGGGCGACTTACTGCTGGACGGTCTTGCAACGGGACGACGAGTACGTGGTTTGGTTCTTTGGTTAGGTGTCCCCTTGATCCCACAGCATTTGCAAGAAGTTTCTCCTGTTTAATTGTAATGACAGCATTGTCCAATATTGAAATGGTGTCCCATTGGCATGCACCGAGCAGTTTCTGGCGAACACAAGCCTGGCTCAACGTGAAAGCCCAACTCTGGAGTTTGCGCGCCATATTCCGAGGCTCCCGCTACAATGCCCCGGAAACGCGGGACACCACCGAAGGAATTGGCGCAAAAAAAGACAACCGAGGGGGCAAACCTGTAGCTTTGCAACCATGTAGCTTACATAGCCGACGATAACAACTTCAGACTTTAAGTACTGGCTTAGTGACGGAAAATGGTAAGCATAGCATTGATGGCCCGTGCTCTGTATGAGGAGATTCCAGACCGTCTCGAAGCACGATGGCAGTACAGGGCATTGGAAACTTGGATGTTGTCGTACGGGAATCAGGAAGAGGACGATGCAAATATTGACTTCTGGTAGAGAGCACTCAGGGAAAGTGCCAAGCAGGGATCTACTCATCTCTTACGTACCTACCTAGGCAGGTAGGTACCGCCCACCCCTGCCTGCGCAGCTTCTGGGGAAAGTGCAGCTAGCTCAGGTGGGTCTCACCTAGATATGGCCTTCGTTAGCTCAGGCACAAAACTACCCGATAAGTAAGCTCGATCACGTGGAGATAAGCCTCAAGGTGACAGGGGAAATTTCAACGTCGCGTAGTGCAAGGCAAAACACGGTTGGGTCGGTTGTCATCCGGCGCATCACTGACCGATCGCAAAGGGCCCCGAACCTGTCTGCGCAACAGCCCACTCAACCCCCTTCTTCCGTTGGGCGCTGCGGCTTTGCGAATTTTCATACAAACATTGAGCGCATCCCTCTATTGATTGGCCCAACCTGGAACAGCATCGCGCAACCCCTTGACGTTTGCCGAACTTCTCGGGCGCGTTCTGGACCCTCACAGGCCACTGCCTTCAAACATACACACATCCATTCAAGTGGTCTGTCAACTTGGATTGCCTCGCGACTGCTATCTGTTGCGCGCATCTGCTTAGAAAAACACTCGACAGTCTTCGCGATCGACCCGATATGGCTCCCTCAAAAGAAGCTGAGGTTGAGCTTCATGCCATCAACCGGACCCCCGAATATGAGGAGTTTATGGCCAAGTTGAGAGCTTACCACCAGGAGCGAGGTACAACTCTCGAAGTCGAACCCAAGGTCGGACCGGTCTACCTTGACCTCTACAAAACGTTCAACCATATTGTTGCAAATGGCGGCTACGACAAGGTGTCCGATGAAAAGCTGGCTTGGCGCCGGATGGCCGAGCAACTCGGTATTCACTCCTCCAACGTAGCTTCGACTGCCTTTTCGTTGAAGGAGAAGTATTACAAAAATCTTGCTGCCTACGAGATCAAGTTTGTCCATGGCAAGGAACCGCCTCCGAAGGACATCTTGGAGGACGTGTCGGCTAAGGGTGGCGGCCTCTTAAGCCGCACCAGGGAGAACTTCCGAGGAGTCAAGCGCGATAGCGGCACGGTCGGTGATTCTGCAGCTGCTTCTGGTGATGATGGTACCCCTACCCGAGAGCGGCCAACACCCGATGCTGCTCCCACGTCTAGTGTTCGAGCTTCACGAGGTCTGCGCGAAGCTCCGCCTCAGAGAGTCATCTTCCAGCCAGACACGGGCCCATCCAGACCAACTCGTCATGCTTCCGGTCAGCAGCTAAGCCACGGCAACACACCTACTTCCGTAAGCCAGCCAGGCGGTCACCATGCAACGCCGCAGCAGGTTCAACACACTCCTGTGCCTCTTCCTCATCAGCCCAGAGCCCCGCCCCGTGGACCTAGCGGCAGCTTCAACCCGCCCGATGCTGAGAACACGTCGACCGGCGTCGAATCATTTCTCCCCCGCTCCCTGCAGCCCCCGCAGCAACAACACATTCTTCCGATGCGCCCTGTTGATACACCGAGTAACAATCCGGCCGAATTTGCTCGGCGCCGTCAGATCAGACGATCTCTAATGGAACCCCCTCGTCGTACTGGACCCTATCCTGGAGGTAAGGAACAAATCTAGCGAGCGGACCATGCGCATTTGCTAACTAGCCCTTAGTCGGTTACGACGGACCGAACATCTATATCCGTTGTCTGTACGCCTTGCGCTCGGGCACTTTCGAAGAGCAGCAGTTTGCGCTCTACCACCTCGTCAAGATCTCATATGAACGCCATGACAAGTTCAAATTTGAAGGATTTCCTGGACTCAGTGAAGGCCTTGTCGAGAAAGTCTTGGAGATTGGCAGCATTTTCTACAATGTGAAGTGGAAAATATCTTGGGTATCCCAGGTGGCCGCCGATAATTTTGACACCCTTGATGGCAATGAAGGAACTGAAGACATTCTTGAGCGCATCGACAATCTCGAACCCAAGGAGATCAACGAGCACATTGTGCCCGAGGACCTTGCGGACCAGATGGTCCTCATCAACGAAGCGGCTTTGACGCTGAGAAATATGTCCCAGCTACGAGAGAACGCTGCTCATCTGGCCGACTTTCTGCCAATCAAGGATCTCATTTGCATTGTGCTGAGCCTTCCAAAGCACGAGTGGGTGGTTGAAGTGAAGCATGCGATGCTTGACATTGCCGAGGCTCTGACCCCCTACATTGAAATCGACTCTAGAGACCCCTTGTACCAGGTTCTCATGTGGCAACTGAACGAATCCGACGACCGTGGCATCATACTTACGGCTCTTCGCGCGCTCGGGCGTATCTCAATGAACCTTGAAGCTACCAACCGTCTGGATAAGGTTCCTACAGCCGTCTTGACCAAGATCGGCGAGCTGATGCTTCTCAACGATGATGAGTTGAAGGATGCTTGCCTCGATTTCCTGTACCAGTACACAGCAGTCGTCAGCAACGTCGACAACCTAGTCAAGGCCCTCAACTGCGAGCATTTGGTGCAGCACCTTGTTCGCCTCCTTTCCCATAACGCTAGACGATACCAGGAGGAGACGCTCTTGAAGCCCATGATGAGACTACCCTTAACCGATGAGCCTGCTGCCATGCCCGAAGACCTGTTGCAGGATCTGCTGAAGCTGGAGGAACCCGAACGATGCAATCAATGGGTCAAGTGCTTCTTCGAGGAGGACAAGGATTCCTTCGTCACTCAGATTGCAGCATGGCAAGCATACCAAAATGCTTTCAAATCGGCACTTCAAGCCATTGGCCAACCCCTCATCACACCAGCCGACTTCATCAGAAATAGCTGCTCGGTCTATAAAGGCTCCAAGGCCGAAGTCTGGGCTGGCAGCGGAGTTCCTGGAGAGGTGCAGCAGAAATTCATCATTCATGGAATCCGATGCCGAGTCCGACCTGTGGGTGTTAAGGGCGAGGTGTTCCTTCGGTGCCTTTGGGATTCGGCGTCTGGTCGACCAAACGAGAAGTGCGGCCATTTCTTTGGAAACAAGGAGACCATGTGGAACCACGTGGTCAAGGTTCACCTCGGATTAACCCGTAACGAGAAAGGTTACTTCGACAATAAGGAGGAGGAGATTAGATGCCGGTGGGCCGACTGCACCAAATACCCAAAGCCCATAAAGATGAAGCTCGCCCTCATGGGTCATCATCTTCAGACACACTGCTGCCAGATCTTCAATGGCATTGCCATCAACGAGAGGAAGGCACTGGCTGGACCTCAACCTAGCGACAATCTCGTGGTTCACTTCGAAGAGACGGCCACAGTCCCTGACGAGCAAAACCCTTCGGCTCCTCCTCAAGCGGCTGGCATCCCTCTCAGTGCAGTGTTGATTCTCCGCAACATTGCCCGCAACGTTGTCAAGACACCTGCGCAAGAGGACCTCCTCAAGCTCCATGAACTGGGCGGCGAGGCTGGGGGCTGGAATGAGCGACTATTCCGGACTGTACTGCCTCGTCTGTACGAAGTCATGACTGAGAACAGAGTTTTGGTAAGTTTGATCTGCACCACCTTTTGCCACCATGAAGTTAACACATTTTGTGCACAGCGACCCCACGTGTTTTCACTCATCCAGCTCGCTGAGTCAGAGAGGGACCTCTGATACAGATCACAGACTCGTGCAGCCTGCATTTTTGGATGCCCTAATCTCCACTCCTCGATCTCTGGTTATGAATAACCCTGAGGTGGAGTGGCATTGTAAGGGCGCTCATGGGCGGCTGTACGCGCGACCTTGAACAAAATCCCTCGTTGTATGAGACAGGTGAATGTTCCGTGTGGTCCATGTTCCCAATCTTTAACCATGGACTGCACCCTGAGATGGCGTTAAGTCAGTGAGTGGCTGGGGCATGTCACCTTTGTGCTTTTTGGGATAGCAAATACCCAGGCGTTGTTGGGGAGGGTTAACTACAAAACCGTTTGCAAATGTGGGATAAGCAAGCAGCGTGATGGTGTATTTTCTGTTTTATCTTCTTTAATTCTCGGGGTCGGATAGACGCTCTGTTGTGTTTCTCCTAGATCACCCTGAGACTGGTGGACGTTTTCCAGTGTCCATTCGCCAGGGCTTCGGTTGGGAGAACCTTCAAGAGAGAGAAAGGTACAGAAGAGCAGGTCAATTGATGGGCGAGCAACATGTCTGACAAAGACACGTTATCTCGCACACCAAACGTTGTCGTCATGTAGTATAGAGCGAATTCTGAAAACAGATTTGATGGGAAAAAAGATATCCCCTCCAACTAAAGGCTTGTCTGCTACAGGTATCTTGGGAAGGGAGGACCTGCAGAAGTTCATGAGTTGGGGAATTGTTGCCGGCTGCTTGCTAACGTACCTAGTAAGTTGGTTTCTGCTTCCAACACATGCCGACCGTTCCACTGAAAAAGAAGCATTCTCTTATACCTTGCGTCGAGTCCTCTAGTTGCGATCAGTTGATACTGTTTTTTTTTTCCGGCGCCCCCCCCGTTTCAGAATGAGCCCCCACAATATTTCTGTCTCCACGATGGTGAGAACATCGCGGGGTGAAGGGGAGCCCTAGGTAAAAAAATCTGGGCCCTCCCGTTATCGTGGAACACCGTTAGGGGTGCCCAAGGAAACAGCCGCCCCATCCTGGGGCTGGGGCGGGTTTCACGATGGTCAGTCCGCCCTTGTGGGTGTAGTGGCCCAGCTGGGTGTGGGAACAAAGAGGGGGTAGTAAGGACCGGGCCGAAGGTTTGTGACCCTGATATCAGATTCATCGCACCCTGCCATCCTCTCACAATGCACCCGTTTTCTTATTGCTTGCTTTGACGGAGTAGCAAGAACAATCACATCAAACCACCACCTACTGCGTTAGAGCTCACAATCTTTGTTATGGGGTGTCCTTCTGTGTGTGGGGGGCGCTTGAAGTTTCTGTTTTCTCTCTCTTTTTATTCTTCTTCATTTGCAATTTTCACTACACAATCCATATCATGTCTGCCCTTGAACTTGAACTTGTGTGTCTCTAGCTATGCATGCTGTGGCCTATGATGAAAGTTCTGGGGATCAACGACGACCTCAAGGTGCACTTTGCCAGAATCATTTTTGAAACCGTACATAACACAAATACATATTGTATACTTGTCACGTCATATCGATTGCATCGGGGTGATGTCTCATAGAAATACCAAAGACGTGACCATTTTTGCCAGAATCTATTGTGATGTCTGCTCTCTCTCATCTATCAGGAATCCCAGAGTCCAAGCCAAACCTTTTCTCCTTTTTATCACCTGGATCTTGTGCCCAAAGCCACCAACAAGAGTCAAAAGCCAGGAAAGAATTCAAGTCCAAATCCACAAAGGTTCGGTTTGTCGTGTTGACTCCTTCAACTGCCTTGGCTGCTTGAGGATATATGCGCAATGAGTCAAGAAAGTCAAGGGTCGATTAGGTGCTGTACCAGCTTTGGACCGCTACCAGGGTATAGTTCCGGGTGTTCTTTCTAATCGGCCGGAGAAAAAAAATTTGACACTAGGAAATCGGCACGAAGTCGCGCGTTGTTGTACGCGACCCTGTCGGAGCGGTGGTGTTGATGCCACAGGTACCACATATGCCCAAGGCAAACGTACCGGGAGTGCGGATCAACGATGCTCGTCATTCGTTCACTGCATGACGTCGATTGAAACTGACAACCATGTGCCAGGGACGATGCAGACTGGAAGCTCATAACTCGCCAGACTCGTACAATCACCCTCTCCACAGCAAAAGCGAAGCTCTGCGAGAGAAGGCGTCCTCGTGCACAAGCTTAGTAGCAAGTGTAACCACCGTCAATAATGACGTTGGAGCCAGTCATGAAGCTGGAGGCGTCGGAAGCCAGGAAGACACAGAGGCCGTTGAGGTCGTCAACGCTGCCGAGGCGGTCCTGGGGAGTCAGGGATTTCCAGATCTTCTTCTGGGCGTCAAGGGCAGGTACACGGTTGAGGGCAGTGTCCATGTAGCCGGGAGAAATGCAGTTCACACGGATGTTGTACTTGGCCCACTCGGCAGCAAGGGACTTGCCGAACTGAATGACGCCAGCCTTGGAAGCGTTGTAGCAGGACTGCTCCTGGGGATAATTGACGATGCTGCCAGACATGGACGCAACCAAGATGATGGAGCCGGGCTTGCCAGCCTTCATCATGGCACGGCCAACGGCCTGGGACATAAGGAAGGAACCAGTAAGGTTGATGTCAATAAGACGACGGAACATGGCGGGGTCGTAGGTTTCGGCCTTGATGTTGGAGCTGTTCAAAGGCATGTGTTAGTGGGTCTCGCCAAATAAAAACGGGGGATATGCTGTGCATTGGGTGCACACTGCATTATGTGTAATGACGTACTCAGCGATACCAGCGGAATTGACCAGAACGTCGGGAGCACCGTAGAGCTCGACCACGGAATCAACTGCAGCGTTAATGGCAGCCCCGTCACGGACATCCACCTTAAAGAAGGTGACGGGCAGACCAGTCTTCTGATGCAGCTCAGAAGCAGCCTCATCGCCCAACTCCTGATTAGCGTCGAAAATGACAAGTGCTTTAGCACCAGCCTCAGCACAGGCGCGGGCCATGTAGTTGCCTAGACCTCGAGCACCGCTGTGAGACTCCAGTCAGCCAAGGAGAAAAATAAAAGCGGTTTCATTAAGGTGCGTGCTAGGGGAAATCCAATTGGAGTGAAACCCGTCACTAATTGGTTTTGGAGGGGGGCAAAACGTACCCAGTGATGACAATGGTCTTGCCCATGACAGAGAGCTTCTGCATCATGGGAGGCATCGAGTCAAAGGTTTTGCGGGTAAGGGGAACGACATCATCGTTCTCGGGACCAGGAATGGGGGACTCGGTGGGAGGGCGAGAGTCATGCTCGCGAACGGGGATGGAGAAGTGGTCGGATTGACCGGCGCCCTTGGCATCAGGAGCGTAGACGGAGACGGGGATCTCCTTCTCGCTGACAACGTCGTTCTTCAAGGCACGAGCAGAGATGGAGAAGGGACGAGCGGCCTGACTGCGGATGGCAACGCGAGGAGCAGCGAAGCGGGTGGTGAGACGGAAGGCAGAGCGAGCGGCGGCCATGTTTGCGATCGGTCGGGTGATGGTAAGGATGTAAGATACAGCTGTTGGTGTGATGAAGAAGGAGGAAGATGGGCTAGATTGGTAGACGAGGGGAAGTCTGTGACCGCTGATGAAGGCGCGAAGATGAAAAGTCTGCGCAGAGGCCAAGCTTGATGGGGAGAAAACGAGAAAAAAATGGGTGGTGGATGGGAAAAAGTTGGACGGCAGGTAGGAGAAGGGGGGAGCGTGTCCAAGTTGATATAGGTCCGAGGGGAGGCGTGGCCCGTGTAAGCTCGAGCTTCTGGCAAAGAAGGAAGGAAGGGCTGGCCAAGACGGTGTGAGAGAGGTGAGGGAAGCTTGGGAAGGTATGGTACCTATCTAGGTACGGTACGTATCCGGATGGGAACAGGTGAGGTCGAGGTTGACACAGCTGGGGGACAGGTACAAGCGACGTAAGGTACCTAGGTAGGTAGGCAATGGTCTGAACTGTTGCGCCCTTGCGTTGAACGCTACCCCAAGTTCAAGAGAAGGGAGTGAAGGGAAGGGGTCCGTATCGATACCGCCGTGCGTTATCCCCCTTCTTTGCCATCCTACCTAACGTGTACCTACACTGCCTAGTTCCTACGCAGTAAGAGTTGCAAGTGATAGACGTGGAGAATCTGAGCGTGGCGTGCGGCGATTGCGGAACCGCTCTAGCGCTTGCTCCAAGGGCCCCGGTTTTAAACTGACCTTATAACTTGCGTGAGGGTCTGTACAAATATGTTACTCGGTACCTTCTTCTTGTGGTTCGTAGTAAGATATGTAGAAACACCCAAGAAACCCGTCTGCTGGGCGCCCTGGTGGTGTGGGAGCTCATGTGGGTGCAGACTGACGGTGAATGGGATTGTTTTGGCCGGCCGGGATGGCCATGTCCGTAATATGGGATGGCAATCCGGCCACACGCCCACTTTTGATTCCGTTGCGGCTGTTGCTACCACGTACAGGGGTGGGCGATGAGAGGAATTGTCTCCGTCCTGTATCGAGCGCACCGCAGTGCATACAGCACACGTCTGGATGGTAGAGGGAGAGAATCTGAAATAAGAGCAGCCCTGTTCTTCGTCCCCCTTTCAGGGCCAGTTACAGGCAGCTTCTTGAGTCCAGCCAGTCCATGTCGAGAGTGAGTTCCGCTAAGACAGGACAGCATGGCATGGCATGGCATTGCCCCTAGTGCCCCTGGATGTCTGGCAATGGAATCTCCAATCTGGCAAGCCGAAGTGCTGAAAGTTGGAGGTCTGGCAGCGGCGGTGGTTGTGGTGTGGACGGGTCCCGGGATGCCAGGGAACTTCTGCTAGCCAAGAGGTGGGGGGGTGTGAGGTGCAGCTTGAATGTCCAAGAGGATGGCGGCTACTCCGTCCCACGTCTGCACCTCATAACCTCATGCATGGCACCTACACTTAAGATAGACACCACGACCTACATTGCCTGTCGCTGTGCTCTGGCTGTTACGCTGCTGTTGTTACTGTGACGCTAATGCAGAGCCCCCCGTGCGAACCCACTGTACCGTAAAGAGATATCCATGTCCAGCGTTTGAAAAGGGACAACGGATACGTCAATCTGCATCCGCGGACACGTTCGCCGGACAGGCAGCTCTGTATATAGCTAAATGGACAGACAATTCCCTGAGAGCGAAGGGTCTGCCAAAGCTGTTACACTCACTGCAGCTTGTCTCTCAACCTTTGACTGGCCATTGCATGCAAGCACATCCATCTGCGTTCCCAAGCGCAGTGGTTCGAAATGCGACGAGGGAACTCGCCGCTGTCATATGCGCAGCCCAAAGTCAAAAGAGGGAAGAATAATAATAATAACAATAATAACAATGATAATGGATTCGGGTTGGTGAAACTTGCCTTTCATAAGGAACGGGAGGTCGGCATCATCAGCGGGTACGTGTGCGGGTGCTGCAAGCTTGGGGAGGGGGCGTCGTCGTGTGGGCCGGCCGTAGAGTTGAACAGAGGGGGGTAACAGGGACATGTTGCAGCAAAGTTGCTAGGGTCTTGCTGGCTAACAGGAACTCTCCGACAGGGCTAGCCGTGCCCATCCATCATCGTTCTAGACTCGAGGTGCTTCGTCCAATACCCCCTCCACTTTCAGTGCCCGGGAGACCTGATTGTAGAATCCAACAAGGGTTTCTGTTATCCTCTTTTTCTCATGAGTGTGGTTTGTTCTGACAAAATGGTGTCTGGACTCTAATTAGAGCTTAGCACGCTGTGAGAGAGAGACAACCTCTTAAGTTCCTGCTACCAATGGAAACTGTCGCCCTTGTTGTTTTTCAAACAGTAACATCTTTTTTCTGTTTTCCTGTCGTTTTCCAACTAATAGGATCAACATCTGTCAATCAAAGGTTTCTCTTGCGTCATACCCAATCCACAGCGACCGCTTTTTCTCGCTGCCGCGGCGAACCCCTGTCTCTGGTGGGACCAAAGCGGTTCTGAATATATCCGAGTCGGGTTGTGAATCTCTATTTCACCGCACGTAGGCGTAGTCTTGAGAGACATTTTCCCTGAAAACGGTCGGAAGACGACAGCAACGGTGGCACCTTGGAGGCGAAAAACAACAGCTAGGTGGCAACATAGCGGCGTGTCGATCGTTGCTGTGCTCCCCCATCCAATTGCTGCTTCAGCCAGTTAGTGGGACCAAATGGGTGCTATGATGTAGAACGACGGGGGCTTTGAAGTCGCTCGAATTCTTTTCCGTAAGTGGCCCTCTGGTCTCTGGTCTTTGGCGCCCTTCAAGAATGACGTCGGCTGTATTGCAATGCTTGATTCATTATGTCGACTTACAAGACCTATCTGCTGTGCGTTGAAACACGGTGGAAGCGAGTCATTGTCCCTGTAGTGGTTGATCAACCATTTTTGCCGTTATTATCTCGGCCTACCACGACACTCAGCCCAGCCAGGGTGAGGTTCAGTCAAACAATAACTGGTTTGAGTAATCCCGTCAATTCCTCATCTTCGTAGGTCGAGTCTTCAAGACTGCCCAGCTCCCATGACATGGGAGCTCTCGGTACGCGCCGTTATCTTTGCCGGCGTTACAGAGACCTAGCTGCGTCAAACCGCTTAGTGCATTAGGTATGTACATTATGTAGGTGCTCACTGCTGAACCCGGCACCCTCTCACATGTCTGAGATGCGCGGTGAGCTTGCAATCGTCTCAGACGGGTGCATACACCCGCTTTTGGGGAAGCTTGGGCAGCTTCTGGGGGAACTGCTAGGGGATAGTCTACGAGAACAGAACCCCCCGGACTGCAACGACGCTGCGACTGTATGTGTAGGTAAATGTTGAGGGGATGATAGCACACTCAAGACGCTGGACCTGGTGACCCATGCAGGTCTCAAGTCCCTGTTAAGGAGCGCCCGCCTGACGGTGATAAAAGCGTCGAGTGCCGCTAACGTTGCCGACGCTACAGCTGAGTACAGAGCTGCCCGGCACCCACGGAGAGTTCAGCTCAATAGTCGTTGGCAATAGAGGCGGGCCCGACCTGGGTACACGTGTGGTTACGGTTTATACCTTCTTCCAACTCCATACCTAGCCCAAACGACAGATCTCATTCGGCACGAGAAAACGTGGGACGGACAACTCTCCGTCGGACGGCATCAAGGTACGGATGAGTGATCAGACAAGCTGATAATTAGCTCCCCTGAGCTGCCCGACCCATCACAGGGAGAGTTTGGCACATTAGTACCCAAGAATCTCCAGCAGTCTACATACTTTGTAGTACATAGAGTGCGGGTGCTCAGAAGCTTGTCTGTGCGGTGCACCGGATAGCATCCCGCGCTTAGGTTGGTCGTCTCCAGGGGTGGCAGTTGGTGGTCTAAATTTGGGACTGGAGGGGCGTCCTGCTTCCCTCATGAAGTCTGCAGACGCCCTAGCGTTGACGGTGGTAGTAGACCAACAGTATCGGACGATTTACCACAATGCACCAGATACCTTAAAAATATGT
This sequence comes from Colletotrichum sublineola, assembly GCA_020631755.1. Classification (NCBI taxonomy): domain Eukaryota; kingdom Fungi; phylum Ascomycota; class Sordariomycetes; order Glomerellales; family Glomerellaceae; genus Colletotrichum; species Colletotrichum sublineola. The sequence continues at coordinate 438,772 of JAHSQG010000001.1, forward strand.
GAGGGGGAGAACGGAACCGGCGGTGTTGTCACTTGCTTCTGTAGTTGAACACTCTCTCTGCCATTCGCAACAGTCTGGCCTCACGCATAACTTAAGCCAGCCTCGCTTCCTTCGGGTCACCAACTGCCCGGCGGCAGACGCATCAACGTGCATCTGTTCCTCCATTGGCCCTGCCCATATTAGAGGTAAGGAGCAAAGCGCTGTACTATGTCTCCGGGCGTCAAGCTAAGTCGAGGAGGCCATGTGTGGCTGCATGGCAAAGGTGCGCGGCTGTTGTTTGGCTTGGGCCATCGAGCTTGCTGATAGCTTGTGGTGATGAGTGACAGGGTATATAGTAGTAGCTAACCCGGCAAGCTCTGGCATGACGTGGTACAGGTATGTCGCGACTGAGCGCCACGGGTGCTGTCCCTGTCTCGGTTGGTGAGGACGGTCTGGAGACTGGAGGTGCCGGGGCTAGCGTACGGTAGTGAGATCTGCTAAAATACCTAGTGCTAACTACACTACGTAGGTACTCTAGCGACGAGGCATAGAGAAAGGAGAAGCTTCCCCGGCCGGCCCCTGGTCATCGTGGGGCTCATCGTGGGGACTTGGGAAGCAACTGCGCCTCGCCAAGCGGCTCGCCTGGGCAACAATTGTCTTTCCTCGCAGATTACATAGGAGCTCGGGCCAGGAGCTAACGTCCGCGGATGGTATGTCACGGTACCGACGGGAGATGGGAAAGACAGACTCGGGCATGGGTGTCTTATTTGATAATGGTCAGATGACAGGAAAGTTTTTTTTTTTTTTTTTCTTTTCTTTTCTTTGCGAGGAGATGAGATGCGTTGGCCGACTCGGCTCAGACACCCCTGAAGAGCTTCAGGAGCATGGCGTGGAGAGTGTGCATAGAACCTAGGAGGCGATGGCTTGCCGTCCTGGAGTCTGGAGCCGCCTTTGTTTTTCTTCTTTCTTCTTTTCCAGAAGTTGACCGGAGGCAGGGAGGACATACATACTCGGACACCTAGGTACCATAGCAGTAGGCAAGCTTCATATATGGGGTAGCACCACCATCTTTCATTAGCACTGGAAGAGATGCGAAATTGTACTTATTGGCGAATAGTAGTAATATCCAGTACCTGTGTGCTAAAGCTAAGTTGCTTGTGAAGAATCTCAGGCTTTCTTACTACTATGTGAGAGCTCGCCGCAACGATACTAGGTAGTTTCGCAACCCCGCCCGTCACATGTAGGATCGAGTGTCCGTACAAGGTGTGGTCCCCCCAAGCTCTCGGGAGTCTGGAGTTTGGAGTTTAGACTTGCTATAAACCACCACCTCCCGCAAGCCGGAAGCTCGGAACTGTGACTCCCGCCAATATGGGGTTGGTGCATAAACCACTGTCCCCAACTGAGGCTAGCTACCTTACACTGTGCACTAGGTACGACCTAGTAGGTAGGTTAAACTAGTAGTTTAGCACTCTCCTCCCGTCTGTTCGTACACGTGTACTGGTGTAACTGGTCTATACATAGCGCTGTGTATAGACCCGAGTCAGATTAGGTAGATAATGAATCCCACCAGCTACCCTGGTCAGTTGGAAACCACTGTTGCTGCGCTCTCTGTTCCCCGTCATCAACGTTCGCCATCCCTATTCGCCAACAACTTCCCAGTCCCAGGGCACAAGAAACACCATACTGGGCGTCACTTTCACCCACTCGCTCGCTCGCTCGTTCAGCACCAACAGTGAACGATGCAACGCCTTCCAATGCCGTTATTCTCCGACCCTACAGTCAGCCCAAGACCGATCTGCCTCAACGAAATGAGTGACAAGTAACAAGAAACCAGCACACGATTGGACAGCTACTTTTACGTGCCGATGCTTGGCAGCTCGTTTCCTCCAATCGGTTAACTGGTCTTTCCCCTGTTCGAGATGGTTATGATACGGAGTTTGGAGTCAACAAGGCTACCTTGGGAGGTCAACCATAACGATTGTGCAGACATTCTCTCTATCTCCGTAGCAGTACAGGGAAACTCCTTTTTTATCTTGCCGTATGAGATTTGACCTGTCTCCCGGTGGCGGCACCGGTTTTACTCAGACGCACCGCCAGGCTCCTCGAGTTGATGGTGACGATCCAGACTTCCCGTCAAATATCGACGCCATCTACATCCCTAATTATGGTACTACCACACTCCGTGGATGTTACAGCATCAAAGGGGACGATGCTAAGCTCCTACGCTTCGCTTGTGTTCACGGTCAGATGGGCTGTGTACCATTTGCATAACTGACTCTGATTCTCCGTGACTGACAAGGGGCAACACGCGGACCGCGAAGCCAATGAACGTTGTGATGGTATTGCCAACATGTTCATGATAAGAACATTGTTCTATCCTGGGTTTTTAGACCAAGTTTCCCCATGATAATGAGACAGAAGCGACAAACTGACAAATCAAAAGCAAGTGATACCTGAGTTGCATCCTCACCTAACCACGATGACTATCTTTCAACTCCCACTCTGGTAACTGCAACACTAAGAGCTGGTAAGCTGACAAATTAAAACCCGTCTTTGGTTGAAGATACTCCCCGCACCTTGCCTCCGTTACTATAGGTTCATGGCCGAACTGACTCTTTGACGTGGATGTAGAGAAGTCGTCGCAGTGGCAGCACCTCGATCGTACAATTAACCATAGTGATAGCTGCCATTTTTATTTTTATTTTGCTGAAGGTGGTAATATCCAGTCTAACTTACAAGCTGGTGGTGTGTGGGTCGGCGTCGTGCGAGAACTCCAGGTAGATTCCCTCACTAATGAACGTTCATCCAGCTGAATGCTAGTCCAGTATGTCGGGGCAACAAATCAGGAGCCCCGTCTCTCCTTCTCTATTAAACCGCCGTTGAGACTTTATATTTCAATTCAGATAATCATCAATTGGCTTGGGTGGGATTCAAAGGCCTCAAAAGCAGAGGTCGGTACCCATATGGATTCTTTGAGCCGAAGTTAGTTTGACCTTGGGTTCGGCGGGCATTCAGCCTCGTGTGACTCCTCCTGGAAGAAGATGGGGGCGTGAAGAAGATGCTACCATAATCCAGCTCTACGCTGCTGCGGTCATCCTGGTTTCGTTCCAAGCATGGGTTTGAAGGTGATGAAGGTGTTATATTTGGGTTTACAACTGAGCTTGCCCGCAATCCCCACCGTATTTGCGCCTCTGTGAAATGATCTCCAAAGCATATTCATCTTCATCTGTGGGTGATGGAGGCATATCATAATGTGCTCGTCTACTGCTGCTACATCAACTCCTCTCCAAGGTGACGACGCTCTAATCGAGTCTGCGGCCTCTGGCATCGTTCTCAAACGACGTTGAGAGCTCTGCCCACGGTGATCGACATTGGCTTAACTTTTGTATTGTCTGATGATTCTGGCTTGTTGGAGCACTGGAACCTACGCGGGAGGCAGGACGGCTCTCGTGGCTTGTTGCCTTGAATACAGAGGCATGTTGGCTTGCTAGCAAATGTCAGGTCCAGTGAACTAGGCAGCTACTGTCATGAGGTCTTCTTGCCTGGTTCCATTCCAGTGGAGCATGGTCCGCGTTGCATCCTGAAATTTCTTGTGAAATAGGAACCGTTAGTCTAATCCGAGTGAACAGTAGACTTCGTATGTAGGATTTATGGCGCCTGCTAAGCTTCTGGGGCTCAATCTGCCTTCTATTTTACCAACTTTCAGCAAAAGTTGATTTTGATGACCAAAGCCCTACCCATTGTTTTTATTCTGAAGCACTCAAGCGGATGCTCCTTAAAACCCAATTATCAGCTATAATAATATTGAGATGTGATCTTTTTTTACCCCTCTCAGTGGGCAACGAAGTTGGGCTGACGCAATTGTAATTGTCATTTTCCAATTCGCCTGAGTTTGCCAGTACAAATGGGAGAAGCTCCGAATCTACAATTAGGATTGGATCGTACTTACGACTATGGTTCCATAGACGTAATAAAAGATAGTAAGTTGAAAAGTCTTTTTGAGAGCTAGCTAGTCAGAGCCTACTTCAATAGCGCCCGTTTTGAATAGGAAGTTTTCGACAACACATAGCCCTGCCCCAAAAAGGAGGAAAGGTGGGTGGGGATGCTGCGCACGCTGGTTTAACTGATCGATTAAATGTGATCTTAGTGAGGGGAAGCTCACCCACAGCATGCCGTCAAAATGCAGAAATCAGCTCCCTTCGTCAATGGTATTCCCCCAGATACCATAAAAAGCAAACATCTCCAGCGAGGCTCTAATAATATGGACGCCTTTCTCAGTTCCCTTAGGCAGAGTCACTTGGTTTGCTTCGTAAAGGAGTTGACCTCGTATATTTCCCCTTCTATTCGACAATCTTCAGACTCGGCTCCTCGTGGATTGGACTTTGGACAGCTTTTCAGCTCAAGGACTAATGATAAGAGCTTTTGACTGGTTGTAAGATTAGTACGTTTTTACTGCTGCAACTGGGATGTCTGGGAAAGCCCTGTCAACCACACCCCTAGCTATTTGAGAAGTGCGCTCAATGGCGAGCGATGCGGCATGCCAAGGCTGAATAGCGTGCGACGGATGTTATCCAGTACCTTTGGATATCAGTAATATACTATAGTGAATGCAATTAGGATGAAATTGTATCTATGTTTACCACTTGTCGTCCTTTCAGAAGTCGGAGGGCCAAGACGAAAGGCACCTCGCGTCTGGTCGGCGGATTTTTATTTCATTCACTCAAGGACAGCTTTGCATTGATTAGCGCTATGCCATCCACTTGCTGTGATTAGTCGGTCGACGTCATTAGGCATCAATCCGATGCTGGCCTTTTGTGTCCAGATACTCACTGGCTTCGCCCCTTTCTAGGTTGTGGCTCTTTATGTACAGCCTTGCCACTTCCGCTGCTCCTACTTTACCGTTTTATTCGTCAGCCTTTGCCACTATCGGTAACAAAACGGCGTACACTTCCCTCATCAGGATTATCCGTCTCGAGCCTGTTTATAAAGAGATCCTCTCATAAGCCTGCTCCGATACGTTACCCTCGGCTCTAGTTTGCAGGGTGAAGTCCCTTGATGACTTGTATAAGTGTCTTGGAAATCAAAACAAAATACCTCTGAGGACAACAGGTGGGACTATCTCGCAGGATGCGGGGGGACTTTCTGTTAAACAGCGCCTATCACTGTGCCGTTCAACAAAGACGACGCCCCCTATACCGTTCTGACTCACCCGCAAGCTACATCAGACTAGTTCTTGATGCGATAGCGAGTATCCGCACTATCACTACGCTGGGCGCCCGCAGTCCGAAGGAGTCATCGGTACGAAAAAAACGTCGCCAGTCGCAGGAAGAATTTCTCCGATGACAACCTCCAAGGTCGGAGAATCCATGCTGTAAGCAGCTCAGCCGGGTCTTCGAAGCTGACGTCCTTACACATCCCGTCCCCTGCGTCTACATGTGGCAACATGATCAACTCTCCCGGTAAAACGCATCAGAGAAAAAGGAAAGAATCCAGCTTGGCGTGACATGCTTACTGCTGGGATATCAGAGTTAATATCCGAGTACCATGGCTGCCAACTGACCTGGGTTCTTGCAACTTTGCTGTTGTAAATGACGGCCTGCCAGCAATGGACGGCAGAGATATACTTGTCAGCGAAAATCATTGAAAAGCTCTCCAAGGAGTGTGGGATATCTTGAGATCAATGTACGAGGATTGGCCGAAATGCTGGGAGGGCCGGGAAGCCGTCAGCGTATTCGGCAAGCCTGTGATCGCCATTCAATGGATCTTGAAAGTGGCTTATACAACGCATACATATGGCTGAAGACTGATGGTAGCAGACATTCTCCCCACAGAAACAAGCTCGCCATTATTCCAGGAGGTCGTCAGGCCTTCTTCGACCTACATCCAATCAACGAACCTACTCTACTGCAAGCTATGAGCTGACATACCTTACAACATCATTCCCTTAGATGAACACCGCGCCGCCGTATTTCACCCCAGAAGGTTCGGTCAGATTTGACCAAACCCATGCCGCCAACGAGTTTTGGAATCTTCACCATGGCATCTCTGTTCTACTCAAAACTGTACAGCCGATGCTTTCTACAACAATACCTCAAAACTTCATGTCCAAGCCTTCACTAGACATCTTTGAAACACAAACGCCTCAAATCAACTTGGCTTCAATGGCCCTGAAGCTTCAGACTATGCTGCTGACTCTTTCGGATTTCCAATGCAATGTAATTATTCGCCGGACATCAAGAGCACATAGCATCCATCATGAACAACATGCTATTGAGAACCACAACGACTGAAGACCACATGTTAACGTAACACCAGGTCATTTTTAACACTTCGCACTGGGCAACCGAATCGGCGAAGGTTTTCTTTCAGTACGATCCTCAGCTCCCAACTACGCCGAACACTTCCTCGGCACTGCAAGTTCGGGCGAGTCCACCTTCGGAGTAAAATGAATTCTTGCCCTCTATACGTCACCATTACTACCATACGGTGCTGAATCAACCTATTAAAGATCTGATGTAAGTGAAAATGTTACTTGCATTGTCTGACATATGTTTCTAGCTGTTATAGCTAGAGAATGATAGCCAAAAGTTTGGCATGAGATATATTACAAGAACATGGAATGATAAGATTCCAGAAGAAAGTGCAATCTAAACATCGATCCGTTTTACTCATCAGTTTTTGCTAACTGAAGGCAGTCTTCAGTGTTAACTTACACTTAGTGTTGTGCGCAGCGAGTTTAAAAGCGGGCTGTACTATTCTGTTTGATTCATTGTACCTTGACGAACCAGTTTGTTTAGGACTGCAATTTCTCAGCATTGTAGCCAAAGTTGTGTTTTTCCTTCCGGATAATAATCGTCTTTCAATATTGTCGATGTGATCCTTAGAAGATCAGTTCTTTTCAACAAAGACAGCCTGGCTGTCTGCCAGACAGATCAGACCGACAGCAAATGGTTTATCAGTATTCATTCCCCAGCAATGATATACAAAACTGTTACCCCTTTGAAGTATCATTTCCGCGCTATGTTCCTTGGGGAGCTTGTTGGACATGCTGTTCTCATACCTGCTCTTTTCGCAATGCCCGGAAAGATCAAGAGAGATGGCAACAGCAAGAGAGACAATAGCACCAAAATGAACATTAGGGATAAGTGAAATCACCTGGACAGAAGGCATGGCAAAAAGGGGGCAAGAGAGTCCTTCCAACTGCATGATGCATATGCCGCATCAACATAGCACCTTTTCGCAACCCAAACACACAAGAGCTACTAAAGAGTCAAGCAGCTCCACTGTCCAGACCTGTCTGTGAGTCTAACGATAACCCTTAACTCAAATATTCATCATGGTTCTTCCTTTGAGGCGCCATGAGCTGTGCTATCATTACATCCTTTCCCTAAGCTTACACCTTGTAGAAGCAGAAAGCGGAGTAGAAGCTTGCTGCTTCCAACTCCTCTGGCGAGACGAGAAGGCGTCCACCACCGCGCTCCCGAACACCCATTCTCTCACTCAGAGGACCAAGTGTCTCATCGTCCTTCTCCGACTCCCAAATCTCCATAAACGTCTTGTGGTACTGCAGCTCGAGGTTGTAGTCTTCAGCCAGAGCTCTAAGTACTTCCCATGGAACGACGTACTCAGGTACTTCCTCCACGGCTTCGTCAAGGAAAAAGTTGTACTTCCAGCCGAACGCGGGCCGGAAGACGCCATCAGCTGGTGTCTTCCCCGGGAATCTGACTCGATAGATGGAGTTGCCCCACTCCGCCGATTGTTCTGCTTCGCCATCCTCCAGCTCACCCTCTTCTGCCTCCTGAGGCGGCTCTTCGGCGGCCTTCTTTTTCTTCTCCTCCTGCTGCTCATTGAACTTTCGGACGTGCTCACCGAGGACGTCGGAATTAGGGATACATCCAATTAAGCGCCCTCCTTTCTTCAATGAGCCGGCAACATTGCGCAGCATGGTACGAGCCTTCTGTTCTGTTTCGAACGCGTAGTGCATGCAGAACATCATGCTCACAACGTCGAAACCTTGCCGGCTAAGGGGATTGGTGTCAAATCCGACCCGTCTGATGATTTCAATGTCCTCGATGTTTTCGCCGTAGCAGTCCTTGACGTGGAAACGTGCCTCGAAAAGTCGCGGGGGCGGTCGTCTGTATCCACCTCTGCCGCCCCTGCCACCCCCTCCACGACTGCCCATCTGGCGATAGCGCTCCCGAGCCTGGTCAATGCTGATATCCGCGGGATCCAAACCGACGTAGAGTTCCACTGGTTGCGGAGCTTGCTGCCACTTGCCCAGATCGCCTCCCTTTCCGCAGCCGATGTCAAGTACGAGTAGCTCTTTCCCAGTCGAAAGCCCCTGTTCTCGAGAGCCAGGGGTATGGTCCTCATCCGGCGAAAACTTTTGGATGATGCAGCTCTTGACCCAATTATTGAAGGCGCGAAGTCCCTTGATCTTGCTGTCTGTTCTTCTCCAGTCCCTGCCACGTTCTGGCACACTATTGTAATGCTGCGTAACCACGTCGTTGCTGACGGTGCTACGTTGGCGCTCCGCGGCAGCCTGAGCCTGAGCTTCCAGTTCCCTCTCTCGTTCTAATGCTCGCTGACGGATTGCTTCTCGTTCGGCTTCTGAGATACGAGCTCGCGCCCCGGGTCTCTTCAATTTGCGAGGTTGCTCCGAGGGAGAGACGGCTCGTCGCTTGGCGGGCTGAAGTTCCTTTGCATTGTAGGGCTGAGGGAGTTCATCGGTGCCGCCGTCGTCGCGATTTTCACCTCGACGAGAGGCGGAATTGCCATTCCTGGGTGGCGATTGAGATCTCTTGCGTTTCTTCGCCTCGTGAGATTGAGACTGTTGTTCATGTGAGTCGGAGTCGGAGTTGTAGCCCGCCATTGTCCCCAAGTTTTTAGACAATACGCAGTGATATACTCTGGGATAACGTTTTGGTCTTGAATGAAGACCTGGTTGTTTGTTTGGTCGAAAATATCTGGACGACTCGAGGAAGATGGAACAATGGATGATGGCTGAGGAAGAAAGAAGCTGCTGAGCGTCGCTGGGGTCTTGCTGAGGATGGTAAGGACCCACCCAACTGTATTTACCCAAACGGCAGGGGTGCCGTTATAAGAAAGAACAAGAACATGACGCTTTGCAGGTTGAAAATTGAAAACAACAGCAATTAGGACTTAAGCTTTAATGATGACAATAGCATACTTGAATGAAATGGGAAAGAACACCTCTTAATCAATGAAGACCTCAGTGGCAAGCTGGTACCGTGATTCCAGGCAGGTCCGGTACGTGTCGCACTGCAGCCTTGCCAGCTTGACTAAGCTCACCCCCGGCACGGAGCCAATCAAGTTTGAGTGTACTGGCTGCTTGCGGGTTACAGGGGGGTTTTCCCAAGCTCCAGCTCCAAGCGCCTCTAGACAACGACATCACTCTCGTGCTCCCCAAGGAAACCCATCGCGCAACCTCATTTTCTTCCCTCACATACCACATCATAGGACCCTCTATTCACCGGTGCTCCCGAAAAATCCAACCGCAAAGATGGGCTCAGAACCCCAGTACGCAAAGTATCCTCTCCTCCCGCTCGCCCAGCATGTCTTTGCCCTCACAAATGCCTACGCCTCCCGGCCATCTCAACAATCAGCCGCGAAAGCCCTCAACGATGCCATCACCGAGCACAAGATGGCACCGCTCTACCGCTATCTCGCACACCCACTTGAGGGCATTCTGAACCAAGTTGGCGAAGGTGGCAGCCAGACGCCAGGCAAGCCATTGAGTCGGAAGTCGAGTTTGGCGGGCATGATCGCCACCAAGAGCACGCCGACCACCATCAACCTGCCCTGGGACGAGGCTCGGTACCAAGAGCTTAAGGCCGACAACGACAGAGAGTTGGAGGAGTTTCAGAAGGAGGAGGAGGAGGCCGTCGAAAAGGCGGGCGACACGGAGATCCAGGCTGCGCGGGGCAAGCGAGCGGAATTTTGGGCCAGAGTTGGTGACAAGGTGCGTTTGGAAAGGGTGGACGCGAGACCGACTGTGAACACTGACCTTTGATTTAGGACCGGGCGATCGCCGCATACGAAGATGTTTTCGAGAAGACCGGTATCCTGGGTACCAAAATCGACCTGGTTCTCGCAATAATCCGGATGGGTCTGTTCTACGGCGACAAGCTCCTTGTGAAGAAACACGTTGAGCGCGCAAAGACCCTGGTTGAGTCAGGTGGTGATTGGGACCGTCGCAACCGCCTCAAGGCCTACGAGGGCATCTACCTGTTGACCGTTCGGTCGTACAACCTGGCGGCCCCGCTGTTGCTGGACAGCTTGTCCACCTTCACCAGCTACGAACTCTGCACCTATTCCTCCCTCGTCGTCTACTCTGTTCTCGCCGGATCCGTATCTCTGAAGCGCGTTGATTTCAAGAGCAAGGTTGTTGATGCTCCCGAGATTAAGGCTATCCTTGGTGATGGAGATGATAAGCTTCTGGCCCTATCCGGCGCTCTCAGCGCCGGCCCCGGTGCCGACGACACCATGCAAGACGCCCCCGCACCTACCGCAGCTGCCAAGACTGCGGTGAACCTGACCACTCTCGGCACGAGCACTGAACAGCCTGAGGCTGAGATGGCCATCGACTTCTCGCCTCTGGCCCAGCTTGTCTCAAGCCTGTACAATGGTCAGTATAAGTACTTCTTCCAGGCTCTTGCCGAGGTCGAGGAGAACTTCCTCACGCAGGACCGCTACCTGCACGAGCATAAGAATTGGTTCATCCGCGAGATGCGCCTGCGCGCATACCAGCAGCTTCTTCAGAGCTACCGTGTGGTTGGGCTAGAGACAATGGCAACCGACTTTGGCGTCACCGTTGACTTCTTGGACCGGTATGGAGCTTCACCCCTGACTTGAATAGCTTTCGATTGCTGACTCTTTAATAGCGACCTCGCCAAGTTCATTGCTGCTGGGCGCATCCCTTGTACAATTGACCGCGTTAGCGGCAAGGGCGTCATCGAGACCAACCGCCCCGATGACAAGAACAAGCAATACCAGGATGTTGTCCGCCAAGGTGATCAGCTCATCACCAAGCTCCAGAAGTACGGCCAGGCCGTGCGTCTGAGAGGAAGCGAGCGGGCCTGATCTGCCGGCCGGGCCATTAAAAGATGAGAGGGCTGACACGCTCTCTCCACCATATGCTTACACAATTGTGTGTCCCGGTCAGGCTTTGGACGGCCAAATTGGCGACGTCGAGATGCCAGGGCGAATAGAACTGGGGGTTGGGCAAGCAAATGTGTGCCACTACAATAACTCTGTATGATACCTACGGATTAGACGGGCCAATATGAGGAACCTTGGCTTGAACGAGGTCAACCACTTTCCCCCTTGAGATGCCATAATGCCCAGTGCTGGGTATCCTCTTTAGTCTCACCGTTGACCCTTTGGCAGGATTATAAGAGCATTTTGTGGGTGCTAGATCTGACAGCCGGCGGAAGATGGCCAGTTTGTGAGCAAAGGTTATTTCGGGCACCTTCGTAAGGTTCAATCAAGGCTGAACAACGGGCCACTTTTGTGAGTGGAAAGTATTCTATTCTCGCAAGCTATGCCAAAACAAAAAAAATCCACCGGAATACCCCCCTAGCGCTATGCGAGCTGTACTGCGTCTATAAGAGGTCTTCGCGCCCTGCCTTACGCACCGCTTCTTTAAACCTTTTCGATATATCCAGATGATATCTATGCTTTTTTATGTGCTTCTAAGACCACACGACGAAGTCGTGCAACATTGCAAAACTCCTAACCGCGCACTCACAATCAAGGCGAGCCTCACTCTGTCCAACGACGGCTGGCCTCTTCACACCCCACTGGTCCCTTTCCTATATGGCCTCGATAGGGAACTTAACGGCAGACACCGCATACTTCACTCACCGGTACTTTTCAACAAAGTCCTTGTGGAAGTTGATGATGCGGCCGACCCAGTCGGTGCCGGGGGCGAGGAAGGTGGTGCGAAAGTGTAGGGTGCCCTCCTTCTGGCCGAACCCGCTGCCGGGCACGACGCAGACGCCGGTGGCCTCGAGCATGCGCATGCAGTAGAACTCGTCGGGGGTGCGGCCCTCCTTCTTGGCAGCCTCGGCGGCCTTGGCAGAGAGCTTAATAGTCGGGAAGAGATACATGGAGCCCTGGGGCGTACCGCATTCGACGCCATCCATCTGGTCAAAGGCCTTGTGGAGCGCCGTGGCACGCTCCTTGAGGCCGTTAAAGATGCCGTCGTACTCCTTGCGGTAAAGCTCGTAGCTGGGCTCACCCTCCTTGGGGGGGTTGACCATGAGCTCGACGATGCACTGGCCGATGACGGGGGCGCAGAGGGTGATGGATACGAACTTGTAAATGTTGGCCTCGACCTCGGGGTCGAAGTTGACGAGCTCGAAGTAGCCGCCGCGGTGGCCGCACTCGCCAACCATGCCCTTAGAGATGGAGTGCAACGAGGCAAGCTCGACATGGTCGTACTTGCCCGGGATCTCCTTCTGCAGCTTGCGCAGGACGCCCTTGAAAGAGTGGAACTTGCCAACAAAGACGTTGGTCTGGTAGACCTCGTCGGCCATCACGACAAGACTCTTCTCGGCTGCGAAGTCAAAAACGGCACGGATGTCATCCTCGGACAAGGAGGCACCTGTGGGGTTGCCGGGGTTGATGATGACGATAGCGCGAACATCAGTGCCTTCCGAGGTGGCCTTGTCGTAGGCAGACTTGATGGTGGCCAGGTCGGTGCCCCAGCCAGAAGCCTCGTCGAGGTAGTAAGGAACACAGGTGGAGTTGAGGACGGAGAGAGACGCCGTGTAGAGCGGGTACTGGGGAATGGGGACCAGAACACCGCTTGTAGAGTCCTTGGCAATGATGTGGAGGAGCGTATTCACGCCGGAAGAGGCACCGCCAGAGAGGTAAATGTGGGCGGGATCGGCGGGGAACCCGTCTCGGCCTGCAAAGGATCTTTGTTCAGCTTTTACTCGCGGCACAAAGCAATCAAAGGTTTCAACTTACGCTCGATAAAATTGGCAACGCTCTCCTTGATAGCAGGGACACCGGCGCTGGCGCTATAAGCACCAACAGAACCAACCTTGCTCAAGAGCCACTTGGCGCGAGAGATAACGTCGCTCTTGTAGCCGAGCTGATTCAGCAAGACATCCTCGTGCTCGAGGAGCAAGGGGTTCTCCAACAGACTGGTGACCTGGCGGAAGAAAGTAATGGGCTTCTGGTCAAGCTGCTGGGGGTTTCCGATGTTGGCCGAGATGACAGCATCGAAGGGGAGGTCCTTATCACCCTTGGCCAGCTTCGCACGGTATTCCTCCGACTTTACAGCCAGCTCGCCGCGAACAGCGTACTCGGCAGCAACAACATGCTGGTTGATGTTGTGCACGTTCAACCGACGGGATGGTGTGGTCGACATGGTTCGATGGTGGGGTGACAAACGGCTGTTGCTGTTGCTGAAGAAAAGTTGCCTCTGCGATGGCGGGGTATTTGAGAGGAGGATCTTAGGGGACCGCGGGGTATCTGTGCAAGAGTCATATAAAAGTTAGTCAAAAGGGCTTTCACCGCGCAACAGTGGAGATCAGAGAGGGACAACGGGCAACCTTGATTGAATCGATAACACAGGGGAGAGTCCGAGCAAGGATTGTAATAGATAGGAAAGGTCAGGGGAGGAACAGAAGATTAAGAATTTCCAAACGCTCGAAAATACACGCAGCCAGCTCAACTATTATTTCATTTATTCTTCGTTGGCAAGTAGAACGAAATAAACAGGACATGGGGAAAAATCAGCGCACTTGCTTCCCGTCATCGTCCGATGCAGCCGGCTTCTTATTCAATACCTTTGACAGCCACGGCCAACTAGGCCGATACTGAGACTCAGGACATGGTGCACGAGACACAGACTTGCACTATGAATGGTCGAAAGGGGGCATGGCATCGTTTCTGTGCTGCCGCGGGATGCCTTCTATGACGGGCTGTGTTTGCCCCCTCTTCTTGCGGGACGCCAGCCAAGCGCTTGCTGGTTGCTGGAGTCGAAGACGAAGACGGGGGATCAAACCAGGCCGTGTTTGGCGTGGATTTGCTTGAAAGGCCTGTGTCCGAAACCGGTGGGTGGTACAGACAAGGGGGCGAAAGCTGGGCCTAAAGCTTCTGCCCCCAGGGCGGTTTGAAATCCCGACTTTTTGGAGAAATTGTTGGTAACTAGTAAGTAGCAAAACAGGGGAATATGAGAAGAAACGTGTAATTCTTAAGCACACTTGACCCGATTCGTATAAATAATCTGGTTTGTTATGCGTCGTTTGTTTGTGTTCGGTGAAGGGATAGCGTGGTGCGCAGTGTAATCAAGTGAGAAAACTGGGAAGAAATGTAGCTTGAAGGAGCTGAGACCAACTGAAGATGGGAGCTCTCCCGCTTGGAGAGGCCGCAAGAGAATATGAGATCGGATGGCTTTGAACTGCACGCCACCATCAACACAGCTAGCTATTAGCATGGATGATAGAAATGACACCAGCCTGAAGCAGAATGCAGGCACTGACAACCAACACCCCTTCTTTGAGGCAAACAAAAACCCTCTAAAGAGGACCAAAATAATGTAGGAGCTTTAGCAACACCGCGACGTACCGTTTGGCCTGTGGCTGCCGTTGCTTCCGCTGCTTAACATTCGGGTCTGGCTTGTCACGACGGTCTGCCTTATTGGCGTCCTCAGCGACCTAGCTGCGCCGGCCACCCTCGTTGCCATTGCAAAGCTTATTGCGCCAGTCGGATTTCACAAGGAAATATAGTATGGTCGGCCTGGGGAACTATCGTGGTGCAATCGCCGTTTCCGAATGCCGTGGGCTTGCACTCCGTGTTCTTTGTCGGCGCTGATGGGATGGAAACAATCAAGGTCTGAAAATGCCTATAGAAAGAGTCTCGAGAAAGACAACGGATATCTGCTCCCGGCGTGTTGGAGATGCCCCAGTAGCCAAGGTGCGTAGAGCTGGGCATCAAGAGTTGGAGAGTGGAGGAGAAGGAAATGAAGTATGAGCGACAAGCCCATCTTACTTACCCTCCCCTCCACGGGAAAAAGACAAGACAGGATGTCCGTTCCCCTTTGTTTGCCCATCACCTGCTGCTCACCCAATTCAGCCCACCCTCCTACTTCGCTCATTTTGCGCCCTGGGCATGCATCTCTTCTGTTGAGAACCCACGACCCGAGCTGCTGCGAGATAACATGCGCTCCCAAAGGCCCGGCCGTCGGCCCAGTCGTGGGAGGGAGGGCCTCTACGTCTGCTTGAGAAAAGCTACTCTGAATTAACTGCGAGCTGGAATCCAAAGAGGGACGCATGCAGCAAGGAAGAGCGTGCAACGAAAAGGCGCGAACCCCCTTAAGCTCCAGTCGCCGAAAGTGTGATGGACTCTATCCGTCCGAACACACGGCGGTGACGCTCGCTCGGTGCCAGGCCCTGCAAGCTCTAAAAAGATTTCGGTCATCATCGACTGCTCTTCTCAAAGGGGCTACTCATAATATTAAATCTTCACGCGCTTATTGCTTGGCTTCTTCTGAACGGTCTCACTTGACTAACATTATGTCATAAGAATGTCTCTATCGACAGAAACTAAATGAGACAGCCCACTATGTAAGACACCTGCAATACGGATACCTTCGTGCAGCTATCCCAACGCCAGTTGTTGCCACTGGGCCCCGGCTGGGGCTGAGTGAGTGCAAAAAGTCGATCCGTTCAGACCGAGCCCTCACCGACATAGACCCTATCAAGTTCTCGGTGAGCGGCCCGTTTCCCTCCGATAGCCTCTCACCACCGCAAATTTCCGGTCAATACCGTGAAGCTATCCTCCCAGATCGAGTACAAGCAGCTTCAAGCTCCAGCACCACCAATCGCGCGGTGCAATTACCCCTTAAGATGGCCAAGAAAGGTGTGTTGCTCGGGCTCCACGGAAACTTGACAAATGAGGCCGCATCTCTTGGATTGCCAGGCTAACTATGGTTTCCCCAACAGCCAAATCCCGTGTTATGATCGTCCGGCTCTTGTCCATGGCCGCGACTGGATACTTTTACACTTTCAAGCGCCTCCGAACCGCGTCGCCTATGAGCATGTTGAAATACGACCCGATAGGTACGACAATACGTCTAACCCTTTGTCTTCCAACATATCCATACTCCTTTCCACGAACGTCCACTTGCATCACGCAGCAAAATCGAGAATGGGATGGCAGAGCTGACGATATCACAGTTAGGAGAAAGGTTTTATTTCTCGAGCAGAAGAAGAAGGGCAAATGAGTTCGCATTTCGATTCATCATTCGACCAATGACACATGTAACAACACTGATATCACCATACACGGCGTTCACGGCGGCATGCAAGCGGTTTTCGGAAACCACATGGACGGAATGTACATCAGCATGCGCACCTTAAGAGATGTCACGTCCTAGGGAGGACATTGGCACGTTGTACCGGCACGATGGGCTGGTTGAGAGTAGAGGCTTCAGCTGCCGCGATCTATATGTATATTCTACAGAAAAGAACAACACTCCCAACTTATTTCGTCCTATCGAATTACTACGATCTGTCTCGACGTCCCCCAAAAGCCCAATCAACGATATTACAATATTCTCATATCTTGGTCATGCCGGAATCGCGCTGCGAAGGGACTCTTTTCGAACAGCTTTAGTGCTGTTTTGTATCTTGGCTGGCTGTTGCTTCTGCTGCGAGTCCTTGTCGTGTCCCACGTTCCCCCGGCAGCTTGTATCAGCACCTGGCTTATGCGTACTTTGATGAAAATGGGGTGAGGTGCGGTCGTTGTCCTGAGACTGTCCTTGGGAACTCTGACTGCTATCTATCTCGGTTTGCTGTGATGACTTCATTTGCTGAGAGTTGACAATGCTTCCCTCCCCAGCCACTGAAGACCCTCCATTGCTATCATCATTGTTCACATGAAAGCTAGTCTTCGACCGTTTCGAACGTTGTGAGGATGGTGGAAGACTGCTGCTCCGTTTGGTCCCTTGCTGAACGCCTTGGCTTTCGTCCGCGGTTATCTTCTGCCAATCACCGTGACTCATCAAATGTGATATTTGAACCTCACGATCACCCAGAAGATTGGATCTGATATCTGAGATGGCAGTTGGACCGGCCATAAAAGCGCTCTGGACAGGTCGATTATACAAAGAATGTCCGGCATGCCGAGTAACCAAAGGCTCTTTTGGAGTGTTCAATGACCCTGTCGCCATTCTTTTCTGACGAAGAATTGGCTTGGGATGGGGGCCATGGCCTTTTGCCTTCCTTCGATCAAGTTTCTCCTGCGCAACTGAAGGTGCAGGCACCTCTTGATACGGCTCCTCGACAGGTCTGCGGAACACTGTCTTCTTCCCACTTTGAACTAGTGCAGTTTCAGAGGAGGTGCCTTGTTGCAAATCGGGAAGATCCGGCTCTGGTACCACCAGACTGTCGGGAGCTAGTATATCGTCGCCTATTGAGGCATCTTGTATGGAGAGCATTGTTGCAAGCTCTTTGCCGACCATCGCATAGGTCTTGCCACTTATCTTGAGTTGCCTGATGTCCTCCTTCATGTTGTTTAGCTGGACAAGCTGTTCAGCCAGTTGGTCAAGAACTCCAATGTCAACAGCCGTTGTCTGTGTTTCCCGAAATTTAAGAGTAAGATTGACAATCCTTTGGTTTGCATCATTGAGCTCTTTCCGAAGGGTTATTACCTCGGAGTTGTCTCTCAATGTCTTCAGACGTTTGATCTCCGCCTCGCTCTCAGATAATTGCTGCTGGATATTCTGTCGAGAGTCCTCTGAGTGTCTCAGTTGAAGCTCCAACTCTCGTTTCTTCTCCTGTGCCTTTGTGGCGATACCATTCTCCTCAGTGAGCGTCTTACACTGTGAGTTCTTGACTAGCTCGCTCTTTTGACGGACATCTTCCTCGGCCTGGAGAAGCCTCTCTCGCAGCTCGCGAAGCGTTACCTCGTGATTTTCACACTGGAGTTTGAGCTTAGACTGAATCTCAGAGACTTGGTGATCTCGAATGAGCAAAAGTTCTTGCAAACCCCGAAATTCTGCTTCCGAAGTTGTTCCATTTTGAGAAGCAGGTACCGCGGATGTCTTCAGTTCTTGGAGCTTATGCGCCACATCGGAAACGGCATTGAAAATCTCCGTCATTTGGTTCTTCCTGGGCTGGAGAGTTAGAAAAAGGTCTTGAATTTCCTTCTTTTCTTGGGAGATTTGCCGCAGCAGTTGGTCTTGTTGTTTTTGACGTTCTGTTCCAGCCAACACCGCCTGGTTCTGAACGATCTTTTCAAGACTCTGAAGTCTATCTTCAATGGTGGAACGTTCAGTCGCCATTCCTTTCATTTGTTGCAGAAACCTGGAAATAGTTTTAATTGTGCAGCATAAAGCAGAAGAAAAGACTTACTGTGGCATGATCTCTTTTTGGAAGTTATTCAGGGCTTGGCGGATCTCGTCCCCAAGCTCCGCCCATGGTGCTGATTGCACATATGCCGTAATCTTGTCCAGCCTATACCCGTTAGTCTGGCACCCATTGCTTAATCGGCAGACCGAACCTGCCTTTCCGTGACATTGATTGGCACAGCATGTGCCTGCACCGACTTGACGTGCAATTCGCTTAGCTTATCAAAGATCTGTCTGATGTTGTCTTCGACCCGCAGCAAGAAAGTCTCCCGCTCTCTGCTCTTGCTTAACTGTTCCTCCAAACCCTTGGTTTTGTCTGCTTCGGCAAGCAAATCTCCCTCGAGTTTTCCCAATGCGGACTCCAAGCTCTTGGTTTTTGAGGCAGCTGTCTATCGTCAGCCATATTATCCTGATGCTATCGCGCCAACTTTACTTGCCAGCACATAGCTCCTGTTGAAGTACAGCTCTTTTGTCATTGAATATGCGATTCAGCTTGTCTTGGGCACCTTGTTTTTGCTCCAAGGCTGAGCGGAAGTGCTCTTCGGACTCTTGGTGTTCCTTCCTCATGTCGTTGATTGCCTTTTGGCTGATGTTCCTGGATTGCTGCCATAGCTCCTGATGTTCCGCAATGGCCCTATTGAGATGATCCTTGTACCCACGTCCTTTATCGTGTAACTTTTGCAGCTTGGACTGTGTGTCTTCAAGCTGGCATCTCAAATCAGACTTCTCCGCGGCATGCACCTCTCCCAGGACTTGAAGTTTGGCAACCTCTGCTCCCAGCTCTTTCTCTCGGCCATCACGTTGAGCCATGATGGCAATGACTTCGTCCTTTTTCTGCTGCAGCAGTGAAGATATTTCGGCGTTAAGGGTCTTTTGGTGTTCTTGCTCTTGCTGATGGTGTAGGTAAGACCTTTCCATACGTGTCTTCAATGCTTCTACTGTTCGCTCCTGACCTGCAATCTCGGCTCTCAGGCTTTCTTCAGTCAGTGTGGCATGCTCAAGGAACATGTTGTGGTGATTGATCATGCTCTGAAGTACACGAAAGTGACTTTTTTGCAAGTGGTTCTGTTTGTGGGGTTGCCCGTCTCGACGGTCGGCCTGGCCTTTGGAGCCGAGTCCCTCTTGAGTTAACTGACTGTGCCTCTTTTGGTGATTACGCGACAGTTGATGTCTTGACACATTTGAATGACGTGAAAGTGTGCGTCGAGAAACAGACTCCTGTTCTTCTTCGTGTCTGGAAGGCTGAATCGGCTGCTGTCGAGGAGTACGGTGCTCTCGTTGCTTGCCGGCAGTGCTTGGAGTACTTTTCTGCGGCAGTTCGAGATCACCAACCGGGGTGTGTGAATGGAACACATTTGCTTTCAGGTGCTGCTTTTTGTAGCGAGGTGTGTGGCATTGCTGTTCGTGTTTGGCTCTCTCGGAACTGTTACCATTGTGGGACTGCGGCATATCGACTCCCACTATGGTCTCCATCCTTATGTCTGATGCACGCATGGGCTCTACCATGCCGTTGACTGCTCCTCGGGGGCCGTTGAGGCATAACATGGTTCCTTTATCAATGACTGGACTTTGGCCTGATTTCTGGGCAGGTGTCCGATGGAAACCAGGAAAGCTAGCGTCAGCATCAGCAAAAGGACGATCGTTGAGCCGGCCTTCCATGGCGAAACTTGGACGACAATCGATACTGTTTTTTTGAGAGTCCGAAAAGCCTCCTACAGCGGAATGGTTCCCGAATGGAGGGCTCATTCCACTAGATATATACTGAGTTGGCATCCCAGCCCGAATGCCTATTTGTTCCAGTTCAGGTTGGACAGAATTCTGATCCCCATTACCAGTGATTAATTGACTTTGCTTCCCCTGGTGGATATGGCTAGATGAATTGCCTGTCTGAGAACCGGCAATCTTGCGATGGTGATCCCGGCTGTCCTTAGGAGAAGTCCGTTCCCAGCGTTGACGTGATCTAACGGGCTCAGAAGGTGGCGTGTCCACGATAACCCTCTCTGCCTCATCTTTTGGCGCTTCAAAGGTCTCGAAGTCAATGTTTAGATGTCTTTGACGACCAGAAAACTGATTAGGCTTGTGCTTTGGCTGCGGTGCAAAAGAGAACGATTCGTTCGTTTCAAGAACCTGCTTGTCCTCCGGTTTGCCTGACTGTACTAAGCGGTTTTGGTTTTTTTTCTCATCTTGAGAGACACAAGCAGTGGTCGATTGCGATTCAAGTTGGATAAGAAAAGCTGGCTGTGATTCCGCGTCGGAAATGGAGTTGTCTCTTGGAGTGTTGTTCTTCAGAGGGCGATGGGGACCGGGATCCTGAAGCGTACCAGGACTGGATTCGCCAGCCATGTTGAAGATCCAGGCGAGGCTGCGGCGATGCTGTCAGTGGTGGGAATCAGCTCTATGTCTTTGAGGAGCAGGTATCGTGGATTGTGAAGCCAGAAGATTTTGATTGGCTGGTTACCTGGGCAAGAGGGTAGCAGGTGAAGATTATGAGCAACAGCATGACCTGGCGATTCTTCGACTTCGCACCGTGGGAAGCACTGCTCAGAGCGCCTACTACAGTAGGGCTGTGTTTAATCCCCAGGCAAGAATGAGTGATCAACTAGGTTCCTACTTATCGCTGGGATTGAGAAGCAGAAGCCGTGAGACACATGCTGTGGTGATTACGGAAGGCGCCAACTTTCCAAGGACATCGATCAGTACCTGCCCGGTTGTACAAGTCCATGGCTTCTTCATTGTGTCTTGAATAACCGAACTGACACCTATTACAGCAGACCAGCGGCTTTTTCGAATAGATACAAACGCTTGGTTTCGTAGCCACTGCCCGAGAACTGACATATGATGACAAGTCGTAGAAGGTTTCTGTCTAGATGACACTAAAACAAGAGAAGGCAATTGGGCTCATTAGAGTAGTTTCCTGTAAACTAGCAGTTTTGCGTAATTCGATCTTCTCACATATATGCTGTTCACAAGATTTCGAACGAAATAAGAGAAGACCTCTAACGAATCTTACACCGACCAAAGGATCCACGTAGGAACCCATCCGATCAATCAATATCAGCACCTTTCCCTGCCAGGTCTTGTGTCTGCGGCGAAAAGAGGCTAAGCAGACCGAATGCTAAAAATTCAAGTTGGGAATTGGACTGCTGTGTGACGGTGATGAAGCAGGAATTCAAAACTGTACCCAATAAGACATCTCAATCCAGAATCCCACGGTGTAATCGTCCTGCAGGGCAAATTTGGTTATCGGAACTCCGTCCTAACTCCGTACATCAAAGCATGGCGGAAGAGGACACTCGACTCCGGCCTTACGATCTACTCCCTGGTGCAACATGCTGAATGGCCGATGCAGGCCCCAGCAACGAAACTCCATGGCGGCCACACGGGAGACATCAGCGTCTTCCAGGATATGTACAGGCCAAAGCTACTGTCCATTTCTAGAGGCTCCATAAGAGAAATCCGAGTAGCTCCAGTTCCCGGCAAGAGAACGGCATGAATAAAAGGGAGAGCGAGCGGCAACTGATACCTCGGCGGCATCATCATCGGATTCGGCGTGATCCGCGCCTGAGAGTGGGCTTAGGCCGTGGCCGACCCCTCACCCAATGTGTTCCCTCGTCAGCAAAAGCGTGACAGTGACGAGATGTGCAGATGCCATCACAGAAAGCGAAGCCACAGAACGTGTCTCGCTGACGAAGGCCTTCAAATCAGCTCAGGAAGTTCGCTCGTCACGCCGCATTGTCGAGCCGATGCCTGCGCATTCCCATCCCGATCACACAATTATGCTTGCTAATATAGCATCCATTGCCGTACCGACTGGCCCACTGTGGTTGCTTTCAAAATGCGGAGCGCAAATATATGCAGTTGCCAAGAGACAGCCATGGGGACTGTGATAGTGTAGATGCGACGCACGTCTTCGTCCTTTACCCCCCCCCCCCCCCCCCCCAACACAAAACCGGCCGAGCCGCCCACCCCAGGCCCCACCCGCTGATTGGCCACCACACCCCTGCTCCCCAATGTGAAAGCGCTTTATGCTGGCGCTTCGAGGCCGCTCAACGCCAATGAGAGAGTATCGCGAGCCAAACTCGGCCGTCCGGGACTTGAGACTGTTCAGGGTATGTAGAACAAGGCATCTTGATACGGTTCCTGCGTTTTTCTTCGTACACCCCACCACACACACCCACAAGTGCCGTGCAAGAGGTTGTATGAGGAAGGGAAGTCGCTTGTAGCCCATCACATATCCTGGCTTCTGCATCTTCTAGCTGCCACTTGCAGGGGGAGAGAGGAACAGCAACGATTGGCGCTGGGCGACTATGTAAAAAGACACCCTTGAGGCGCTTGAGCAATGTAAATAGTGAGTTGGGCCACATCCGTGGCGCCGGGTATCCTTTTGATTTTGTCCAGCGTTGTTTCTTACTCTACTCATACGATTCTGACGCCGTTTTCCCATTTCTTCTCAGCCCATCTAGTTTACTTGCGCCTCTTGAGCTTTCCCCGATCCTCCAAAACAACGACTCTATCTCCTCTCTGCGAGCGGTATTTTGGCCAATACCACCATGTCAGCCACAAACTCCAACTTCTTCCCACTGGCGAGCGAGACCTATTTTCCAGACACACCCGGCGCTGCCAGCTCGTCTGGGAATGGAGTCGACACCGAGGCAGGGGCATCTGGTGACAGCCCCGGAGCAGTTAACTTGTCCCGCGAAGCTATGATTGCTATCATCGTAGTCGTCTCCGTGGTTGGCGCTCTTGGAAGTACGTGGAAAAAAGAATTAAAGACACCAACTGCTGCGGAACACCGTTTTGCTAACTCATACACAGTTGGCATGGCCATCTTGTTCTATGTTGCCAAGAAGCGTGAATGGAAGATCAGAGAGACCATGCGCAAGTCTGCCAGGAAAGTCGTCACTGCCCTCACGCCGCGGAGGACAGAGTTTCCCCGATCAGTTAAAGAGTCTTCGTCCCCGCCACGCAGCCACCGCGGCCGCGCGAGACTCGCTGATGACGTGCCGCCCACACCCAGAGTCCGTCCAGAAGATCTTGAAAAGGGTCTCGAGCAGGCTGAGTCGAAGCGCAAATTGATGAGGTGGGGTCGGAAGTGAGCAAAAGACGGATGGTAGTAGAACCTAGAAACTGCGGGCCGCCAACTGGCTTGGTCCTGGTGTAATGTGTTCATTTGCTGAGGCGGTCGAGCTTGGACGATTGACGAACATGGTTCTGCGTGCGGCGTAAAGAGTTCTCTTCTTTGTACCATTATCTTGCCCCTGGATATCTGATGACGGTTATACTTATAGCCTTCGGAACGTATTTGTGCTCGCGCTTCTTCTCGAGTTGTTCTTGTGGTCCCGAGGTCTTGAGTCGTCGCGGTGATCGGTTTGTTGCCCGCTATGCTTCTTCTTGCCATGCGGAACAAATGTGACCGTCTTCTCACCGTACGCATCTCCGCGATTCATCTTGTTGATGCGACCCGACTTTTGTACCCGGACACCCAGGGCAGTGTCCCTCTCTTTTCCACCCTTTAGGTTGGAAGAAGAAATCTTCATTTCGTAATCCTGGGTAGCCTTCTTTCCGAGGCCCTTGGGACCCGAGTCTACCGCAGGGCGGGCAGCAGAACTGACACCGACCTCGTGGGTATCTTTTGCGGCAACCTTTGTACTAGGGTTGAGAGCGCGGAACTCGTAGGTGGACTCGTCGACGGCGAAGTCTTCGTCTTCGAAGAGCTTCCTGAAACGATCGTCGCCGAGGAGGCCGGCCTGTGTGTCCACAACCTCTCTGTTCTCCTGCTTCTTGAGGAGCTTGTCGGCGAGCTTCTGGTTGACCTTGACCTTTTTGTTGCCTCTGATTCTGCTGGCGCGCTCCTTCTCGACCTTCTCCTTGATGCGCTTCGTTCTCTCCTCCTCCCATACATACGGGTTCGCGATAAGACGTGCCTGCTCGTAGAGCTTGGACGCCACAAAGTAACCGTGCATGTACGGCCGAAGCAGGTTCGTCTTGCCGATCAAATGCTCCATACTCAATTGCTTGAGCTCTGGCAGCGTCAAGAACTTGTAGTTGTCATAGGTCTCCGAGCGGACCTCTTCTGCCATCTCCTCGACCATGTTGTCCAGGAACGAACACCATCTCGGGGCCGGTCCCAGGCTAGGGATGAAAAAGGAGTGTTGTGATTTGCCTTCATTGGCCGTAAGAAGCATGCCGGTGTCCTTGCACCAAGCACTAAATCTCGGTTAGCGGAATCCTAAATATGTCTGGGACTCCAACACTTACACGTCGTTGAGATCCACGATGGGCTCAACTGAGGTCCACGGCGTGCCGTCGGTCTCATCCCAGATTTTGATAATCCTTTTGTCGGCAGAAAGAATCTTCTTCTCTTGTGAAGCAGTGGTCATGTGGATTAGCTTCTTAATCGGGAACCCGTACCCTTGGTCCTTGGTCAAGAGAGGAACAGGGCGACGCAAATCGAACAGCTGAACTATGCCGGTCGCGGAACCGGCGGCAATAGACAGCCCTGAAGCATTGAAGTCCAAGGCAGTGATGGCGCCCTCCTGGCACCCAAGACGCGCCACCCTGGACTTTGATCTAGGGTCCCAAAACTCAACTGTGCCGATGGACGTACCGAAAGCAGCAAGGCCATGGGTGCCCTCAGCCAACGCAGCAGCGTTGACACTTCCCGCCTCAATACTACCCTGAAGACCAGCCCCTTCTTCATCACCACCGACATCAATCTGGAATGACTTCATGAATCTGCCAATCTCGAGGTTCAGTCGGAAAACCTCGCCCAGGCCATCCTGATCCACTCCCACTGCCGGGATGAGTGCTTCGGTAGACTGTCTGTCGTAAAGCAAGTCTCGCCCATAACGGGGAATGCGGATTGTGTAGTGACAGCCCATGGGGGTGTGAAATTCGAGGCGTCGGTCGTCTTGTAAAAGCAGAGTTTTCGAATAGTCGGAGGAGAGGATGGTCAACTTTTCGGTAAGAGAGTTCGTATGGCGCGCGAATGACAGTGATAGCTGAGGGAGGTTGTGAACGTGGATTTGAGGCTTGTAGGTTCCTGCGCTGACGGCCCAGTCGCCATCTTCACTGACACGAATGCAGGTACTGGCCTCTTCGAACTCAAAGTCCTGGAGAAGCTCGACTCGGTTTTGGTATTCAGGGTCGTTTTTCAGCGATCGCTTTCTCCTTCTCGCCAGCCAGTCCGGTAAAGGTCTGGCTGTCGAGGCGCCGGAGACAGTGTAGACCGGAACAGTTCCCGGGTTTGTCAATTTCATCGTGTTTGTCGGAGACCACGATCGAGAATTTCCAGGTGTGTTCTGCGCGACGATGTGACGATGCGACGACGAGAGTAAGAAATCCTGTGGTCGAGGGGAGTCTGCAAAGGAACTTTTTTTCCTTTTCTTATCGATAAGCAAGTCTATGCGGGAGCCACGCATCAAGGACCCGCCCACCCTTATGTTGCACACTGGCTGGGCCTGTTAGTGCACTCCGCGGCTCCAGTTCAGCCTCCGGCGCCATCCTGACCCGGCCTGGCTATGGTTGCCAAATCTTCGACAACATCCAACCAACAACGCACGACTACGATTCCAACGACGAAGAGCGAGCACCGGCAGCATTTAGGTTTCCATCGCCTTGCGGCTAATTGGCAAATATTAAATCGTTAAACGTTACTTGATAATTCTGGAACGGTTCTGGACTCGGTTGATGCCGAGAAGCCGGTCCTTTGGTCGCGCTTTGGACCCACGGAGATGGAGTCGATGACTTCGCGCATTCGAACAAACCACTTTGCTGAAATCCTTTTCAATCGCATATCAACTTCCAACCAATGCCGAAACAAAACGACTGTTTTATGACTGCCGATATCCAATTGTGAATCGGCTCCTGTGGCCCCTGGGAGCTTTAGCTACCGAGAGTTGATGTTGCGACACGGAAGACATCCCGCCATCGCGAGACTCGACCGTCGATATGGACACAAGCGAATATGATACTAATACCTTATTAAATGTACGTTTCGGAGCTGGAAATCTTATGTCTTTGACTGACAAAAACTGCTAGAATAATATCTCGTCAATCATTTACCGAGTTTATGAACCATCTCAGGAACACGCGCAAACCTTCCCTTCTGCGGCGGCGGATATCGAGACCGAGCTAAGAAACCGCGGCCACATTGTCTATTACGATGCAACCAGACGCGTTCTGTGGTACTTCCACATTCCTAGCAAAGATGCGGTCTTGGGCGACGAGAGTCATGGCATACTGGGCAACAGTGTCAGTATCGCTGGTGCAACACTGTTGACGGTTGACGACGGGTCTTTCGAACCAGTCAGCTTGTTCAAAGGGCGGGCGCTGGGGCAGCAACCCGCAAATACACCGACGAGTTCGTCGTCGAGCAACTCGGCTCTTGACTTGTCGCTTCGAAACCAGCAGACGGGGACCTCTGCACCGCCAACCTCTTTTGACCCCGAACCGAAGGGCACAGGCTTAATTGCTCTGCCCGATGCATATGAGCAGTTCATCACGGCAGTTCTATCGACGGTATCGGCGGTCTTTTGCAGCCGCGTCTCGGCGATACCCCTGAATCACCGAACCGTTTTGCTGCCGTCAAAAGTCATGCGAGATGGCCAAGCTGAACGGGCTCTAGACACGGAATCCGCGGTTGTTGGAACATTCCGGATCTACCTCACCACGACAGGGACGTTGGTTATGAGTCTAGCTTTGTCCTGCTGCGAGGGTCTTTTGTCAGTGAACGAGCCATGCTCGCCGAGTCAGCTGGTGCTCGGGTCTCAGATCCTGGCCGCCCCCTTTGGTGTTCTGGCAAACTATCAGGGATTCGTAGGCGGAGGCTTGTCATATCCCGAACTTGGCCTGGGACAAACGCCAGATGCACAGCTTTGGAGAGGCGCGGACGCTAGATCTTCACAATGGAGAGATACCTGCATCAACATCCTCCAGTCCCGCGGGCTGTCCCCCACCCTCCTTCAGTCTTGTCCATGGATCGCATTGCAGATACTTCGCCGAAAATCTGGCGAACACAAGATTGAGGGCAAAACGACGCCATTTCCTTCCACATTGGCTACGATATCTTGGCCTGCAGTTCTTTGTTTCCGTAAAAAGTCTGTTATGCTCGCGCGAAATAACGGTCTCGGGGATCCTGTGCTACTGGCCCAAGACGAGACGTCTGATTTCTTGAATGAAGCAAGGACATGGTTTCAGCTCGGCACTGAACGAGATGAAAAAATTTCTAGACGAAAAAAGGAGAGGGAAATCGCGGCATCAAAAGAGGCTGCCGCGGTCGCTCCGGCACAACAAGCGAACGGGCATTCACCATTAGGACTGAGACGCGCAAGCAACGCCGCTGCGGCGGGTACGATGTACCCCACACCACCAGACGGAGTTCAAAATCCCCTGGGTATAACACCTTCCATGGACGGGACGACTTCTAGCCCGGGTGCTCCAGGGACTACAATGGCGGTAGTTGACATCGATACGACCATGGCTGACACAGGCACGCATGACACGCCTGCGATGAACACCAACCAGCACAGCGAAGCATACGGCGACGGATGGCATTCGAGCGATAGCAAAAGAGACCGGGCCGACTCATTTTTAGCTGGCGATAATGATAACCTGTTCGGTGATATGGGACCAGACATGTTTGGGGATACAGACATTACCGACGCTGATTTCAGCTTCTTCGACGAAGAGGGCGGCGATGACCTCGACCTGTCGGTCTTGCCTGACTTGGGTATGCCTGACGCGCCACCTGCGCCACCTGCAATTCCGGTACCTGTGCCTGAGCCCGCAAAATTGATGCTTCCAGTCGGAGAGGAAGCTAAGCCGGCACTCAGTCCTCCGATATTCGCGAAACCCGAATTGAAGCATGCTCGAAGCACGCTGTTGGACGAAGGGAAGCAAAAGTCCAACGGGGAAAGGGCGGCTGGTGTCAAACGTGAATCAAGTCCGTTCGACCCAGATACTGTCTACAAAAGAGTTCGGGCTTCCCTGGCGGACCTCCGCTCTACCCCACAGAGAACACCCGCGCGGAAGGGTAGTGTCTTCGACAGCGTGGACTTCGACCCAGTTCTGCCTCTTGTGAACAAGAAGTATGAACAGGGCGGACGTTTTGACTGTCTCCCGAGATTTCAAGGCCAGCCGCAAGACGCAAGCAAACAGATAGTCTCGCAGGGCCCTCCAATGACCGACTATCTGCGAAGACACGGAAAACAAAGGAAAACACTGCGACAGCCGGAACGCACAAATGCGGTGATTCGCACAATTACGGGTAGTCTTGAGAACAGCTCGCTTGTTGCAAGCCCCGGAAAGGGGGATGACTTGGCATCAGATGCAGACGATATCAGCCTGGTATCAGATCAGGATGATTCGAGCGCTTCGGAAGATGAGCCAGCATCGCCCTTCAAGTCTAGTATTCGAAGGCTGAACCTAGACGACGACGTTGCCTCTCATGTCACCTCCTTAAAAGACATCGAATCCGTGGATGATTCTGACCCAGCGTTGGCTTTGGATCTCCCGAAACTTGCCAAGGCTGAGGCGTCAGAATTACTGATACCCAAATACTTTGAAGACGCAGAGTCGCTCCCTATTTATCTTTCGCTCCCAGACGAAGATACAATTACCATTGCGCAGATCGTGACCGAACAAGCCGTGACGGGTAACCTGAGAATACGCGATGCGCTTGCGAATACATTGAATACCGCCATTGTATCAGATACGCGGCGCCAGCTGTCCTCCCTTGGCCGGACTGCTTTACAGGCACTGCGCGAAGTAATTCCCCCTTGCCTCGGAGAGTTCAACACCTGCAACTTTAAAGGCCTAGTCGAAGTCCCCGACGTTCCTTTGATCGGACCGCCCAGCCGACTTCATCCAAGGCCGGTCAACCCGCGAGACAACGCGGAGCCACCGAAGCCAAACAATATCTTTCAAATCCCAGCTCCTCACATGGAGCTGCGTCGTGCGGAAGCCAGGCTGTCGGTTCTGCCCGCAAGTGTCCAATTTTGGGAAAGCCTGGGGCTTGGTCCTGCTCAAGGGACAAAAGACGTCAATGTTGTGTGCGTATTCCCTCATTGGGACGGGATGTCAGATGTTGCCACAGCATTTTTGGATCGTATGCGAAACGTATACGAACTTTTGAAACTAGGCTCCTTTGAACGACTGCCGTCCAGTCCTAAAGTTGCTGATGGTTTGTTGCCTTTCGAAGCAGACAAGGTCGCAACTTCACCCGGCACCGTTAGCCCTCACATTGTTGCGGCTTTGGGCGAGCGCATGGAAGCACTTAATCAAAGCCTTCTTTCGGCTAACGCTAAGGGGAAGAATTTCGTGATATATTTTGTATATCCTCCTGACCATCCTGGCTCCATCGTCGAGGCCTGCACTGCTTTCCAGCAACTTTTTGAGATGCACAAAAGGTCTCTGACCGACAAGAGGCAAACGCCGGCCAATGAGTTGGTCTTACAGCTGGTACCGTTGGACTTCCTGACTTCCTCGAAAGGGATGGTGGAGCCGACACCAAGCGACGCGATCAAGTTGGCGATCGAGACATACGATCGTTGCACGCTATTTGGCGGGCCGATGCC
This sequence comes from Colletotrichum sublineola, assembly GCA_020631755.1. Classification (NCBI taxonomy): domain Eukaryota; kingdom Fungi; phylum Ascomycota; class Sordariomycetes; order Glomerellales; family Glomerellaceae; genus Colletotrichum; species Colletotrichum sublineola. The sequence continues at coordinate 468,715 of JAHSQG010000001.1, forward strand.
GTCGCCCGCCATCATACTCGAGCAGTCATTCCCACGAGGTATCGACTTCAAACTCTCCGCCACCTCATCATCGTCGCTCATGCATGAGAACACTTGCATTCACATTGCCTACGCACAAAGCATCGATGAACGGTGGGTCACCGCTGCATGGACCGACAATAGGGGCTGCCAGCAGATGACAGCGTCTTACAACCTTGGTCGCAAGGGCAAGCCCCTTTCGACGTCGCTGAATGATGTCTGTCACGAGATATGGGAAACTACCCATGATTTGATCTCCAAATGGAAGGTCCATTGGCGTGTGGTTATATCCAAGTGCGGGTTCATGGATGCGCAGGAGATTGGATTCTGGCAGGGGCTCGCGCAGACGGAGTCGGTGGCGACTGTGAGCTTAACATTGATATCGGTCGACACAAACCCGTCGATGCAGTTGGTTCCACCCGCTATCAAGGTCTCGGCAACGGCGCCATCGGCTTTCTACACAACTCCTGTTTCCACCCCGCAGCCGTCCATTGTATCGCCGGAGCAAAGTGGCACACCTGTAACACCCATGAAGGAGAACAACCCGGTGAACGCTGCGACCCCGGGCGGCACTCTTGGTGATGGCAATGCCGAGCCAACCGAAGGAGATGCCATCCTCCTCGATGTCACGGATCAATCATGGGGTGCCGTCCTCGCGCACCGACTGAATAACTCATGCTCGCTAGGCGAGTTGAACCCGGCCCTCATCAGCGGCTACCTCGTCAAGCGCGGCGGGACAAAGCTTGAGGACCCACCCGTCATCATGGAGGTCAACATTGTGCACGCAGACAACAACCCACGCATGTACGAGCCGCTGATGCGCGAGATGCTCACCTACTTCAGGGGCCTTGGCACTCTGGCTCGCGCGAGGGGCGTTACAGATAGGGGGACGGATGTGCGGCCTTGGCACATTGCGGCGGCGGAAAAGGGCGTTCGGGCATTGTACCTTTTGATGTGATTAGGAAACGACGAAAGTGCAAACGTAGATATTGTATTTGGGTTTTTTTTTTCCGGCTGTGGAGGCTTAAAGGACAAAAAGGTGACGAAACGTTTTCCCGAGGCTTTCAAGCATGTAGGGGAACGTTGTTAACGCAAAGAAATCACATTAAACGAAAACCCGTCCAACGTTGTGTTGACGCTGTTGTATCGCTTCTTTTGCATCTATTTTGTGGCCTATCTCTCTTCCAGCCCGAGCAGTTGCTACTGAGGCGGTTTGACTCTACCATCGCACACTCATGAAAGCAACGTCCATTGATATGTGCTAACGCTCATTTAGTATTTCCATACTAACACCGTTTCTTCCCATATTTCATCGTTCAAATAATGACAAAAGAAAACACCGCCCTGCTGTCAGCTGTAACGCAGGTTACACTCTAGTTCCAGAAGCCAGGGAAAAGGAACTCAACCCTCTTCATAGCCTCGGGGTCACGGCCCTCGGGCTTGGTCATGAACTTGACGGCACCCTGCGAAGAACCCTCCCATTGCTTAGCAAGGACCAGGTTGCTGTTGTCTTGCTTGGACAGCTCATCAAGGACACCGCCGACGAGGCGCTTGGCGTTCTCGCCGTTGGCGGCCATGTACTTCATGACCATGGCGACATCCACGTCCTCGAACGAGTGCCAGCAGTCGTAGTCGGTGGCCATGCAGATCATCTGGTAGGCCATCTCGGCTTCGCGGGCGAGCTTGGCCTCGGGAAGGGCCGACATGTTGATGACGCTACCGCCCCAGGAGCGGTACATGTGCGACTCGGCGCGAGTGGAGAATTGGGGGCCCTCTGTGTCGCTTCGTCAGTATACAGCCTTCACTCGACAGCGCCTCGCGTGAGAGGAAAAAGACTCACCCATGCAGATAATGGTTCCCTTATCATGCAGAACGACTCCGTCACCCTGCATATGCGCTGCGCACCTCTTCACGATCTCGGCAAGCCCCTTGTCAAACGGGTCCGCGAAACCGACATGCCCGACGACGCCGCCTTCAAAGAAGGTGAAGGGGCGCACGCCCTTAGTGCGGTCGATGACCTGGTCCGGGACCACAAAGTCCATGGGCTTGATCTCCTCGCGCAGGCTGCCGACCGCCGAGAAGGCGATGACGCAGCGCACGCCGATGGAGCGCAGAGCAGCGATGTTGGCGCGGGCGGGCACCTCGTGAGGAGCGAACTGGTGGTGCAGGCCGTGGCGGGCGAGGAAGGCGATGGGCACGCCGTTGTGCTCAAGGATCTGGATGGGCGAAGACGGCTTGCCCCAGGGCGTCGTCGGGGTCAGGGATGCAACGGGGGTGTAGCCCTCAAGCTTGCCCAGGCCAGTACCGCCAATGACGGCGATGTGGACGAGTCCTATTAGAGGAAATGAATTGTTAGCTGAGACATGGTTTCATGCAGCGCGCAAGATCTGGCGCGCAGGTTGGAGGCCTGGAGCACACTTTGGGGATGCTTACGATCAAAGGACTCGGGAAGGCTGGCCATTGTGTCTCTCAATGGTCGTTATGAAGAGGGCATCAATGATTCCGAGGGAATAAGTCGAGATAAGCAGGAAAGGATGGGAAAGTCAAGCATTGATGACGATAAGCGCAAAGCTTGAGTGGGATGGTGATAACTAGGAGTCTGGTACTTTTTCCGAGTAACCCCGCCGAAACTTACCCCGCCATCCCATGCCTGGTTGCCACACAACTGGCCACAACTGGCACAAGAAGTATATAGAGGTACTCCAACCACGAAAGTACTAGGCAATACAAGCTCTTTCTTACATAACTAGGATACCCTAACAATCTAGTAGCATAACCCTGGTTTTTCCAAACCACCAGCACCAATCCATTAACCAATCAATTAAATCCATCAATCCTCATCTCTCAATCAATCAATCTGTTAATCTGCATCTCCCTATTTAATACCCTAGCCACAGTAGTCTCTTAACTAATAACAGCAACGCTATAGGCGTGCTAACTACTCTAATTCTATTAAGCCTACCCTACCTATCCCTTTATCGTCTAAGTCTTAGATAACAACTAAGAGTATGCTTACTATATTCTCTAGCTTATAGGCTAGTTAATTAACTATATTACTAGTAAAATTAAACTACTATATCTAATTAACTAGGCTAAGATAACTTATAGTATTTACTCTACTATATATATAATTTAAGTAGAAGCTAGATAACTCCTAGATAGTAATAATAGACTACTAAGAGTATAGCTAGCTATAATAGGTAACACCCTACTACCCTATATACTAGGATAATAAGTATATAGACTAGTAACTCCTCCTACCCTAGTAATAACTTATATAATATTACTAAGTCTACTAGAAAGTATTACCTTTAACTTAGGTAACTATACCCTATCTATACTAAATAATAAGTAATAGATAGTAGATAACTTTAAACTAAAGATTAGTAAGATATTAAATAATAGAGCTTAAGCCTAATTAGTAGCCCTTAATCTAGAGGTACTTACTTAAATTACTATAGTAATTACCTTAGTACTCTAAAATAATAATACTAATAATAGTAGTAGATAAAGTAGTCTAGCTAATAGTAATACTTAACCCCCCCTTAAGCCTAAAGAAGTAGGCTACTTTAATCTAACTACTTATAATCTATTAAAATATAGTATTACTTTAGGAATAAAGTATACTACTTATATAGATATATATATTTTCTATAACTACTTATATTATCTAGTAATAACTTAGGGTAATATAGTAGTTTAAGATATCTAGTTAGTATATTTACTTAGTACTACCTTAGCTTAGTATATAACTAAGCTTACCTTATTAAAAAGAGTTAGCCTTACTAGCTATAATATTACTATAATTACAAATACTCTTTAAAAGTACTTTAAATAGAACTTATTAGATATATTAGCTATACTTTATAGCTATAAACTTATAATATAGTACCTTAGTAAGAGATTTATAATTAGACCTTTTATCTAAACTATAATTTATAACGCCTATAATATAGAAATTATAGACCTTTATACCTAACTTAGAATTATCTTTAAAGCTCTAGATAGTAATATCTAAGTATAGGTTAAGAAGCCTAACTAAAATACTATATTAGCCTAATTCCTTAAGCGACTTAATAACTAAGAAAGTATTCTTATATAAATAGCTAAAGATAGATTTCCTACTTATAATAATTTATACACCTAGACGTAAACTTAAGTTATAACATTCTATAGAGATACTATATTATAACCCTCTAACTATAGAGGCTACTATACTACTTTATACCTAAATAGGTACCTAAAGTTTAACTACTACTAGATAAATAGATAGAATAGTTATAATAAGAACTTAGGGAGTTAGCTATTAAATTCCTTTTAGCTAAGAATACTATTATAATATAGATAACTATATAATTAATAATATATAATAACTACTTAGTAATAACTATATAGGCTACTATAGATATATAGTAACTTAGTGCTACCTAGTTAGTAGCCTAGTTAACTTAGGACTCTAAGAGCTACTCCTACTCTAATAGGCCTAACTTAGAACAGACTGTTCTATTTAAATAACTAAAGGTATAACTAATAGAGTAACCTCTACTAATAAGGTAACATACTAGGTACCTAAAATATATAAGGATATTAATATTAGAACTTTAACTAACCTTATTACCTTTTATATGTAGTAGTATACTTAGTAGATAACTATAAGGAACCTAAGTAACTAGTAGGTAATATAATAAAAAACTTAAATAAAGACTATAGTACTAAGTAACTATAAGAAGGTAACTATTATAAGTAAGAAGAGAATATAGATTATATACCTCTAGACTATACGCCTATACTAAGTAATAAATATAAGGATATAGCTTTCTTTACTATAGGCATAACATATAAGTAAGAATATAAAATTTATAGTAACTAATTTCTATTAGGAAACCTCCTATTTAAATATTTACATAACTAATATAATATACCTATTAATAGTTATTATAGTAATAAAATAAATAATAACTTAATAGACGCCTTCTTAGGAGTAGCTAACTTACTTAATACTAATAATAAGTTAAAAAACTCTTAACTAATAATATTAATAAGAATCTAATAGAGGAACTACTATTACTAATAACTAATAACTTTTCCCTAGATAAAGTAAAACTACTAGTTATTACTTTATTAATAAATTCTTATCTAGACGTTAGTACTAGATTTAGTATAAGAAAATATACCTATATATAAATAAACTTAATAACTTCTTTAGATAATTCTACTAAAGAGGATATCTATAGTAATACTAGCTATAGTTATATATTAGTAGATAAGTAATAAATTATAAAATAATTTCCTTTCCTACTAATTTAATAATATACTTAACTACTAATAGTATAAGGTATTAGTATAGATATCTATTAAATAGCCCTCTACGTAATTTTCCCCTTTTTCTTTAAAGGTAAATACTAATATACTAGTAATAACTTATATACCTACTTTATAAGAGAAGTTTTATTAGTTAATAGACTATAAGCTAAAATACTTATTAGTACTAATATTCTTAGAGTAGAATAATTTAATATTAAATTCTCTAACTTAACTATAATTATTAACTCTTATAAAGTAACTATCCTAATTTAGTATAATATTAGAAGGCATCCTCTAATTAAGGCCTTAGTATAATTTATAACTACTATTATACTTTAACTATATATAACTACTATAGTACCTATCCTATATAAAGTCTATATAAATAAAGATCTACTTTTTAAACCTATACTATATAATAACTTTATATCTTATATACTACTAGTAGATAAGAACTTAGGATATATTATAGCTACTAATAACTTAAATAAAGTTATTTAAATCCCTACTAAGGCCTAGCTTAAAACTCTTAATTCTATTATTAAAGATGCTTACTATTAGTAAACTATAAATACTAACGCTAGTATAGTAGCTAATAATAGCTTAATAGCCTTTAAGACCCTAAAAACTATATAACTAATTAACATAATACTATCTAAACTAACTAAGTAAACTAATAATAAAATTACTATCTATAATAGTATAAGAGAGGTAGATAACTTTATTAATCTCCTAATAGAATTTACTAATATTTTTAATAATATAGGCTTTACTAATATTCTATATAAATAATAGTTATAAGTAGTACTTAAACTAAGATAAGAAAAAGAAATTCTAAAAACTTAAAGAATATATAGCCTTAGTACTAAAGACTAATAAGTTATTTATAACTAAATAGATAAACTAGTCTTATAATAATAAGCTTTTTAAACTATAAACTTAGTATTATTTACCTTCTTAGTCTTTATAGTTTAACGTAATATTAATAGTAAATAGAAAGGACGTATAGTTATTAATATTTAAGGCCTTAATAAAAGTATTCTTCTAGATACCTACCTAATATATTTATAAGATAATATATTTAACACTATTAAATATAAAAAAATATTATAGTTATAGATACTAGCTCCTTTTACTACTAATAGTATATCTACCTAAAGTCCTATAATATATTTATAATTATTACGCCTAATAGATAATATATATTTAACTATATAGTTATAGGCTATAAGAATAGTAATACCTATATTTAATATTAGATAGATATTCTTTTCTTAGACATCCTAATAAAGTTATACTATAATAATATTATAGTTAGATTAGATACTTTAGAGGAATATATTATAGACCTCTATAACGTCTTCTAACTCCTCTACTATAAGAATATTAGTATTAACCTAAAGAAAACTTTTATAGTATTCCTAAGGACTATAGTACTAGGCTACTATATTAATACTTTTAGACTATTAATAACTATAGAGAAACTTAACGCTATCTAATAACTAAAGTACCTAATAACTCTATATAAATTTAAAATATTTATAGGCCTTATAGGCTACTTATAGAATAATATACTATAATATATAGTAGTTATCTAACTACTAGAATAACTAAAGATAGAATTACTAAAGTAATATACTAAGGATAGTAAAAGGATTACTAGTAAAGATCTAGGGCGTAAAAAATAGATAACTTTAGTTAATATTATAATAACTAAGAAAGAATAGCTAGCCTTTAAAAAAGTTAGAGTAGAACTACTTAATAAGGTATAACTATACTATTATAATCTAAAGTAACTACTATTTATTAATTTTAATATTACTATAACTAGTATTAAAGTAATAGTCTACTATATTACTCCTAATATACTTACTATAATTAGTAATAATAGAAGACTCCTTAAGCTACTACTTAAGTTAGCTATTTAACCTATAGCCTATCTCTTATATACTCTATCTACTATAGAAAAGAAGTATTAGCCTATAGAAATAGAAACCTTAGGTTTTATTTAGGTCCTTAAGAAGTATAAATACTAGATTATAGTATTATAACTTATAATAATAGTTATTACTAACTATTTAGCTATCCTAGGGCTATAATAATAATCTAATATTACTACCTTAATAGCTAATAGTACTAATAATAAGAAGCTTATTAGAGTAATAAAATATATTAGCTAATTTTTAGTATAAGTTATATATAAACCTAAAAAAAAATATATTATCCTAAATATATTATTATAACTACTAGCTAACCTAGGTAATAATAACCCTAAACTAGACTATAGTAGTCTTAATATCTTACCTAATAATACTCTAGATAACTAAGTAATATAGGTATAAGTATAAACAGCCTTTATAGACTATAACGTAAAGCTACCTCTACTATAGCCTAAACGTATATAAAATTACATACTACCTTTAATATCTATAGTTTAATAAAATAATATTTTAATAGACGCTACTAATAACCCTATACTACTAATAATATAGGATAGTATTAGTATAATTATATTAGAAATAGACCTAAACTTTAAAAGGAGGATATAATAAGGCTATAACTTAGATCTAACTTTTAAGACTATTATATCTATAGTCTATAAGAATCTCTCTCTAATAGATAACTAAGTGTCTATTCTATTTACCCTATAAGATAGTTTACTCTAGAAGATAACTTTAGGAGTCCCTAATTAACTCTATATTCCCTAAACTTACTAAGCTAAAATCTTTAAAATAGTATATAGTAATAATTACTTTACTTATAATAAAATAGCTATAATATTAAGTAGATACTATATACCTTATATAATATATAATATTAAAAGATATATTATTAGCTATTTAACTTATACTATAACTAAGTTAAAAACCTATAAGTCTTATAGGAACTTATAACCTATTATACTAACTTTATATTTATACTATATAATTATAATTAATTTTATTTTAGGCCTACCCTAGTTAAGAGAAGGATTTAATACTATAATATCTATTATAGATAAGATGTCTAAATAGATTAGTCTTATTCCTAAGAAAAAAATAATAACTATAACCTAATAGGTAACTAAGTTAATTAACTTCCTCTTATATAATAATTAGGGATTCCTAAAGATTATTCTTAGTAATAGAGATCCTAAGTTCTTATCTATAATATAGAAATATATCTAGGAAAAAGTAGGTAGCAAACTATTATACTTAACAGCTTATTACCTATAAACTAATAGGTAGAGTAAACATACTTACCTAATAGTTAAGTTAGCCTTAAGAACTTACTTTTTAATACTAACCTCTCTAGAAGACTAGCTAGAAGCTTTACTATAGATCTAATTTAAAATTAATAATATAAAATTAGCATTAATAATAAAGACTCCTAATAAAGTTATCCTAGGATTTACCCCTAATAACATCCTTAATATAATAACTAATATAGTTAAAACCCTAACTAGCCTAGAGACTAGACTAAAAGCCTATAATATAATTACTACTATAGTAATATAAGTAAAGATATATTATAACTATAAGTAATTACTAAAGCTCTTTAATATTAGATAATAAGTTATATTTAGGCTATACTATAGATATAGTACCCTATAATTAACTATACTAGGAAAAAAGTATATATAGTAGTATACTAGACTTTTTATAATTATAGAATAAGTTAGATAACTTATATATAGACTAAAGCTTCTAAGTTACGCTAAGATTTATAATATAATCTTAATTAACTACCTAAAACTAGCCTTACTAATTAATATCTATAGGAGAGCTTTACTACTACTATTAAATATCTTACTTAGTAACCTACTTAGATATATAACTAGTATATAACTATATTAAAGTAAGCTATAATTCTTATTATAACTAAAGGGATTAGATAACTAATTTTAATAGTAGTTAAACCTCCTATATAAAATTATTACTACTTAATAAGTTAGGTAAGAGACTAAATATCTTATATAACCTATTAGTAACTTATTCTTATAGTAGATAACTCTAATAAATATACTAAATCTCTCTAATCTCCTTTATTCTTTCTAAAAAGAAGTAACTTTACTACTATTACTAGCTCCTACCCTATAAAGTAGGCTATTAAAATAAATAAATCTACCTTATTTCCTATTTCTAATATTCCTATTTCCCTTTTCTTCTCTTCTCCTACCTACTATAAGTAAAATATTTATATAGTAAATAGATTATTTACTATTTATTTACCTTATATAACTATATAACTACTAAGTTATTAAGAAAAACACTAGTGTAATTTATACTTTATCTTTTAAAATAGTAAATAACTTAATTATTACCCCCCTTAATAGTAAAATTATCCTAGGCTATATTATTAGAGCTATAGCTATTTAAGCTACTTATAGTAACTATAATTATACTATAGATATTATATAGACTATAAGAGGTAACTATAAGCCTAATAAAACTAGTATAAATAAAACTCTTATAACTACTATTAATAAACTAATACTAACGTAGTTCACAAGCAAGCAGGTTATATAGGCGACCGGGTTACTCCTTATTACTAAAAAAAAGCCCCCTTTTTAACTATTTATTAAAAAGCAAAACTATAACTAAAAAAGGTCTAGTTTTAATTTATAAGCTACAATAAGAGTTAGGTTCTAGAAAATAATACTATAGAAAATACTACTACACCCTAAGTATTAGATACTAAGTAAGCCTCTTATCTAAGGCCTAGATAAGGGATATATAGTAATCTAGGAATTAAAGTAAGATAGGAATTTCTATAGTATTTTATTTTAAAATCTAACTCTTATTATAGCTTATATATTAAAACTAGATCTTTTTTAGTTATAGTTTTGCTTTTTAATAAATAGTTAAAAAGGGGGCTTTTTTTAGTAATAAGGAGTAACCTGGTTGCCTATGTGACCTACTTGCTTGTAAACTATGTTATAGCTAACTACTAAGATATAAGAGATAACTCTCCTTATTACTACTAATACCTACTAAGGCATAAAGAAAGTTATTAAGGTTAATAATAATTCTATATCTTTATTAGATAATAAAGAGAGCCTCCTTACTCTAAAAAGATATAAGATAGGTATAACTAGTAGTAACTCTAAACTAAATAGAGCTAACTCTAAATAGAAAAATAGTAATATCTTTTTAGATATAGCTAATAGTAATAATAATAAGGAAGATAATAACTTATCTATTAAGGATATTAAGCTAAAGGGTAAGGGAAAAGCTGTTACCTAAAATAAGTATAGACGTACTATAACTAAGACCCTAGTTAAGAAAATTACTATCCTACCTAAGATATTTATACCTAATAAGTCTTATATCTAGTACTACTTAGTATAGAAGTTTAGTAATAAACACCTTAATAGTAAGATTTATTGTTAGAAGTAAGAGTATTCTCTAATACTCCTATACTTCTTTATCTTATATTTCCTCTATTATAGAGTTTTATATATAAGATATATATATATATATAATCTACTAAACTAGTAGATTAATATATATATTGATTACGTAAGCAGGTGATTACGTAATCACATCCTGATGCTAGAAGATTCTATTAGGAGCAAGATTGGCTTTACTACTCCTCTCTCTAACTATCTAGGTTATCTCTTTAAGTTAGGGTTATTCAGTTAGGGTTAAGTGCTTACGCGTCTATCTAGTTGATTTCTAAGCAGCTTACGCAAGTATGGAATATTCTAGTAAGCTGGATACGGTTATATAAGGATGGGAATCTCCTATATTCTACACTACTGTCTTTCTCTCTAAGTAAGCAATATCTATAGTAACAATCTAACTACTATACTCTCTTTATATCTTCTATCCCTTTAACCCCTTATATTCAATATATCTCTACCCCTGTTATCCTATATTCTTGCTTCTATAGGATATATTCTTATATAGGATATCTACTATCCTATATATCTTTACCTATTGTTCTAAAAGGTTATAAGCCCAGGTCTTTAACCTAGGGTATCTACCTATACTATAAGAGATAGTATATCTCTTTAGTAGCCTATTTATCTTTATCTATATATTCTATAGCCCTATTTATATACTTTATTATAAGAATAATAAGGCAGAAAGAGTAAGCCCTTATTATCTCTTATAACTAAAGGAATATAAGTAACTATAGAACTAAGAGGCAACATAAGTCCTTTTTGGCTGTAATAAGACCTCTATATATCTGCTTTATATATATATAAAGAGGTAGAAAGAGTAAGACCTCTATACTATTCTATAGATCTATATATATCTATAGAAAATACTAGTAAAATACTAGTAAGATGGCAGATATTATTAAGGCTACTACAGGCTGTATAATGCCTGCAGAACAACGTCTCCAGGGTACTAAGAATTGGAACTCCTGGATAACAACTATCCATCTCTTTTTTAAACTACTTAATATTAGTAGTTATTTTGAAAAAGAAGAGGAATATAAGGGGATTCAAGAACAACAAAAAACACAAGCCCTATTAATAATAAGGCAAAATCTACAAAAAGAACCTTTATCTCTTATTTTTGATTTAAAGGACCCTAAAGAGGCTTTATCTATATTAAAGTCTTCCTATGAGGGTACAGGCCCTGTTCTAAGGCAACAGTTATACTTAGAATTTCATGCTATTAAACTAGAGGCTTATAACTCTTTAAATGAGTTTATTAGCTCCTTTAAAGGTTATATCTCTAAGTTAAATAACGTAGGGGCTAAGATAGAAGATATAGACCAAAAAACGGTCTTTATAGCTGCTTTAAGCAGCTATTTTCCAGTATGGGCAGAAAGGCAAAGAAGTGCTCTAAGGACTAAAGAGCCACCTTCTCTACAAGCCCTTATAAACGATATATTAGACGAAAATAGGCGGGATTTAGATACCCCTATGTCTAATAATAGTAATAATTATCCTTCTAATAAGGATAATAACCCTAGGGGATATAAGAATCCTTTTAATAAGGATAAGCCCTATAAAAGACCTAAAGGAAAGGTCTATAAGCCTGATTTGAACCTACAGCCTCAAAATCACACTAGAAAGGTTAAGGCAACCTTTATTACCAACCAGACCAAACAGACCTCTCAAGAGGTTATTCAGAGAGGAAAAGAATATACCTATAAAGCCTATTCTTTCCCCTTATCTCATAGGGATCAATGGCTCTACGATACGGGTTCAATAGTCCATATTTCTAATAATAAGGACTATTTTACTAAATTAACTATAGAAAATAACATACCTATAGTTAATACAGGAGTAGGTCCTATTAAACCAAAAGGAATAGGTACTATTCTATTACCTATATGGTTTAAAGGGGAAATTAACTATATAAGGTTAATTAATACCTTATATATACCTGAATTTCCTATCTCTATATTCTTAGGTCTTTTACACTATAAAGGAGGCGGTTTTCTAATAAACTGGAACCTCTGTGATAGTAATAAGGAACCCTTTGCTAATATAGATATAGCAAAAAGGGGGTTTTACCTTAATATTGCTAATAAAAGACCTATTAATAGTAACTCTACTATTCTAGAAGATAAAATATCTCTAGAAGAAGAAGAGACTATTAATACTATAGAAGATAATAAATCTTCTAATATAGAAGAAAACGAGGTTTTTTCTTCTATAACACAAGAATGGCATGAAAAATTAGGCCATCCCTCTTACCCTTATTTAGTTAAAACAGCTAAAATAACTAAGGGTATTCCTTTAGATAAACTAAAGGAAAAGGACCTATATTGTCCTAACTATATAAGCTCTAAGTTAACTAGGCAACAGCCTAAGATTAACTATAATAGAGCTACTTTTCCGTTAGAAAGGATCTGTATAGATACCTTAAAAATAACGCCTACCTCTATTAACGGAAATAAGTATGCTATACCCTTTACAGACGACTATTCTAGCCTTAGAGATATAGAATTCTCTAAGAATAAAGAGGATATAATTAATATCCTTAAGAATAAGCTAGAATACTATAAAAATCAAGGATATAATTATCCTAAGAAAATACGCCTAGATAACGGTACTGAATTTAATATAGGGGAATTAACCCCTTATATTAAAGAAAGAGGGATTATATTAGAACCCTCTACACCCTATACACCAGAGCAAAACGGTATAGCAGAGAGAACAAATAGGGCTATCCTAGATAAGTCTAGGACTATTATAGCAGCAAATAACTTACCTAAGTTCCTATGGGATATTATCCTTAAAGAAACTACTAAGTTATTAAATTATACTGCTATAAAATGCTTAGAAAAGACCCCTATAGAGGCTTTTCTAGATCACTTTTATCCTAATAAGGATAATAAACCAGATTTATCTAATATACGCAAAATAGGCTCTAAGGTATATATATATATACCTAAAGAGAAGCGTATACAATCTAATAAGTTAAATACCTATACAGAAGAAGGTATTTACTTATCTCAGGAAGGAAATAATATATATACTATATATATTCCTTCTAGGCCTTATAAGTCCTCTATAGTAAGGACTTCACATATTAAATTTATAGAAAGTACTATAAGAGAGGGAGAAAAAACTACTATTCCTTCTAGTACTTCTATAAAACCTCCTCTTAAGCCTATAACTAATATAGAGGTTAATATACCTTCTATATCTAAAGAGGATAAAGAAAAATATAAGGCCTATTCCTCTAAAGTAGAGGATATATACTATAATATTATAAATTATAGTATAATACCTATAGAGCCTACTACTATAAAACAAGCTCTAGAAGGAAAAGAGAAAGAAAAATGGCTGGAAGCTATATATAAAGAAATAGCTATAATTATCCAGCGAGGCACTTTTCAAGCTGTTAACCCAAAGGAGGCCTATAAGTCTTCTAGGGTACCTTTAACAGCCAAATGGGTCTTTAAGAAAAAGATCAATATTAATGGAAATATTGATAAATATAAGGCCAGGCTGTGTATAAGAGGATTCCAACAGAAATACGGAATCGATTATTTCCAGACCTTTGCTGCAGGATCCAATCCAACCACTTATAGGGTCCTATTAGCTCTAGCAGCAGCATTAGACTGGGAAATCCAACAAATTGATATAGTTGGAGCTTTCCTATATGGGGATTTAGAAGAAGAGGTCTATATAGATCCTTCTAATATTCCTCTAGCTGATTTCTTTAATAAATATCCTAATTTAAATACTATAAATTAGGATAATAATAAAGAACAGCTTATTCTATTAAAAAAGGCCCTATATGGTCTAAAACAAAGTCCTAGGCAGTGGCAACTAAAGATAAAATCTATATTAAAAAATATAGGTTTTATACCTTTAAAATCAGACGAGGCCACTTATTATAACCAGGATAAAACAAATCCTGCTTATATTATTACCCACGTTGATGATTTTCTTATACTTAATAAAGATATTAAGTATATAGAAGATATAAAGGGTAAAATCTCTAAATATATAGAGATACAAGACCTAGGAGAAGTTTCTAAGTTTCTAGGGCTATATATAACAAGAGATAGATCTAAAAGATCTATAACTATCTCTCAAGCCCACTATATCCAGCAACTTCTAGAAAGATTTAATCTTCTAGATATATCACCCTCTAATATTCCTATATCTCCAGGAATATTAAATACCTCTTTAGGTAACGAATTAAAAGGATATACTCCTTCTAAGGACCTATTAAAGGACTATTAACGCCTAATAGGATCCCTTATATACGCTATGTTTATGACTAGGCCAGATATAGCCTATAGCGTATCTTTTACCTCTCGTTACCTACATAACCCTTCAGAATACCTATTAAAACAAGGAAAAAGTATATTAAGTTATTTAAAAGGGACTATTAACTATAATATTACCTATAAAGGTAATATTAATAGCCCTAATATACCTTATTTAATAGGTTATACTGATTCTGACTGGGCTAGTTGTAAAGAGACTAGAAAATCTACTTCTGGTTATCTCTTTACCTTATTTGGCGGTCCTATAAGCTGGAAATCTAAAAAACAGTCAACTATCTCTTTATCTACTACAGAAGCTGAATTTAATGGCTTACAGGAAGCTATTAGAGAAGCTATATGGATAAAGGGTCTATTATCTGAAATAGGGTATAATATAACCCCTATATCTATTAAAACAGATAATAACGCAGCTCTAAGCTTAGCCTATAACCCAGAATATCATCAAAGGACTAAGCATACTGCGATATATTACTACTATACCCGCCAAGAGGTTGAAAAAGGCAATATAGAAGTAGAATATATACCTACTTCTTCTATGCCTGCAGACGGCTTAACAAAACCCCTTCCTAGGGTTAAATTTCAAGGATTTGTTAAGCTTATAGGCCTATTTAATAAGGATATGCCTATATAATATACCTATATTAAGGGTATATTTTTCCTAATATTTTTAGGAATTTCTATTAATAAGTTATTAAATAAGATAACTTATTAATATTTTAACTCTAGGGTAACTCTTTTACCTTAGAGGTTTTTTAACCTCTATAATAGAGTAAAAGAGGGAGTGTTAGAAGTAAGAGTATTCTCTAATACTCCTATACTTCTTTATCTTATATTTCCTCTATTATAGAGTTTTATATATAAGATATATATATATATATAATCTACTAAACTAGTAGATTAATATATATATTGATTACGTAAGCAGGTGATTACGTAATCACATCCTGATGCTAGAAGATTCTATTAGGAGCAAGATTGGCTTTACTACTCCTCTCTCTAACTATCTAGGTTATCTCTTTAAGTTAGGGTTATTCAGTTAGGGTTAAGTGCTTACGCGTCTATCTAGTTGATTTCTAAGCAGCTTACGCAAGTATGGAATATTCTAGTAAGCTGGATACGGTTATATAAGGATGGGAATCTCCTATATTCTACACTACTGTCTTTCTCTCTAAGTAAGCAATATCTATAGTAACAATCTAACTACTATACTCTCTTTATATCTTCTATCCCTTTAACCCCTTATATTCAATATATCTCTACCCCTGTTATCCTATATTCTTGCTTCTATAGGATATATTCTTATATAGGATATCTACTATCCTATATATCTTTACCTATTGTTCTAAAATTTATACTACCCTTAACTTTATAGTTAGTATCTTTAATAATAATTAAGTAGATTATTAGAATAGTAATCTTATATAACTATATAGCAAACCCTTAAGTTACGTATAAAGAATAAAAGGCTATTAGATTAGAGACTTAGACCTTAGGTATAAACTAGTATACAACTTAGACTAAACTAACTTAAGCTTTATAACTAAGTATATAACTATTATATAGCAGCTATCTTATAGTTAGAAAGTATAGTTATAGATAATATATCTTTAGTTTACCCTATATTTTGTTTACCCCCTTATGCGTAAGGGACTCTTATAAATAGGAGAGAGTCTATTTAATACTAATTAGTAGTTACTTAGGTAATTATATATAATTACTTTATATAATTATAGATTAGTAAGAGTAAAGAGATAAGGACTTAGGAATCTAGGAGGATTACCTTATGCTAAGAGCCCTAATCTTACTGTTATTGCCTAGTAAGTTAGAACTAGATAGTAAGGGTAAGAAAGACTAGATACTATTATATTATATAAGAAAGTATCTTATGTCTGCTCTAGTAAGTTAGAACTAGGTAGGAAACCTATTATATGCTTTACTAGTAGATAGTATATACTATAGTATATTATATAACAACCTAATGCTATATAAGACAAAACAGCTACTACCTAACTATAGCTTTAGCTTAAGAAATAGAAGCCTCTTAACTAGAAGAGGAAATCTAGTAGAATAATAATAATATAGATAAATATTAGATTACGTATAAAGACATAAGTAAGAGGAGTAGTATTCCCCTTAGTATCTAGAAGAAGTTAACTAACCTAAGATTCTAAATATAAATACTAGATATTATAGCTACCCTAATAGAAGTAGAGCTTACTATATATATTAGATATATTATAATAAATATAATTATAGTTAGACTACTAAATAAAATCTTTATTAACTAACTATATAAAGACTTTAAGGACTAGTTATTATATTAATAGTTAAGAGTTAGTTATATATACTAGGATAAGTTTGTCTAACTACTTACTAAATAGGAAATTTAACTCCTAAAAGGTAAGGAAAGATTAGCCTCTATATAAATTACAAACTTTATTAAAGGGATTAATAAGGAAGATATAGAAGATACTACTATAACTACTCCCTCCTATATAATTAATATACTAATAACTACTGTTAGGAACCCTAAAGTTACTACCTAGTAGAACATAGCTAAGCCTCTAGTAGAGTTAATTAAACTTTAGAATATACTACTAGCTTAAGGGACTAAAGGGTTTAATATATAAATAGTACTACCTAGGATAAGATTTATATAGGAAGTAGAGAGCTTCCTAAGATTATAAAGTCGTAGTATACTAGCCCTATAGAAGGATATTTATAACCTTCTACTAAAATAAATAGTATAGAACAGACCTTATAAGCCTTATATAATCTCTGTTTTCTAGAAGGGATAGAGAAAGGATAGGAACTATATAAGTAAGCCGTATAATATACTATATAATAAGGCTAAGGTTTTTATTAGTTTCTATTAACACCTCTAGATTATAGAGGATTAATACTATATAGTATTTCTAGATATCCTAGCTAATTATATAGAAGAATTCTACCTATACTATATTAGCCCTATATAAAGGTAGGATAAGATATATAATATACTAGATATATATTTTAATACTAGTATTAACTATAGTTTATATTAGACTAACTAGACTACTATATTATTTATATAAGTTAAAAGAGAGAACCTAGATAAGATACCTATAGAGGTGTTAGAAGTACTTCTAGATAAATTACCTCTTATATAATAAGCACTAGGATCTAGATTCTAAGGAGAAATTATACTTTATATATAGGTTACTTAGGCCTACTATAGTATACTAGAACTTAAGATAGCTCTTAGTAACCTTAAGGCATATTATATATATAAAGAGTTCTTCTTAAACCTTAGGGCTTCCTTATAAGTAGCCCTAGATAGGAAGACTACCTTATATAATATATACTTTATAGATAGGAGATATATATCTAACTATAAAGATTAATAGTAATAACGTTTATATAAGAGAGGACTACTATGTTAACTATTCTATAAGAGTAAAGGTTTTTAGAATAATAGACCTAGACTATATTATATAAATATAACTAAGAAATATTTTATATATAAAAAGGAGGGATATTAGTTAACTAACTACTTAGAGGAGGAATGTAATTATATAAAGACCTAATACCTCTAGGTATATAACATACTTAACTAGGAACTATATAAGGATTTCT
Source organism: Colletotrichum sublineola (assembly GCA_020631755.1). Lineage (NCBI taxonomy): Eukaryota > Fungi > Ascomycota > Sordariomycetes > Glomerellales > Glomerellaceae > Colletotrichum > Colletotrichum sublineola. Next base: position 487,345 of record JAHSQG010000001.1, read on the forward strand.
TACTATATCTCTTAGAGGTAGAAGGAGAAGACCTTATTAAGGAAGAAGAAGATAACTTATATAATAAAGATAAACACTAGGAAGACTAGGATATTTCCTAATACCTCCTATTAATATTATTTCTTTATTATACAACTAGAGAAGATATCTTCTCTAAATAGGTATTAGAGGAAGGGGAGATTTTTATGTTATAAGACCTATATAGTACTATATACTAAGGAGAATTATAAGACATAGGAGTAGCTAAGTTCTCTACTATTAGAAGGCTATAAGTTATAGTATACTTATAAGAGAACCTATATATAAAGGTAATATAGAAGCTAGGATTAGCTAATATATAATTTAGAGGAAGTAAATCTATTACGTTAATTAGGATAATAGAGATAGATAACTAAATTAGATAAGTTACCTATTATATCCTAAATATGCTAATACTATTCCTATTCTTACTATATAATATAGATAGGCTAGGAGCCTATTTTAATAACATATAAAATACTATTATTATAAAGGATAGTAAACTAATACCTATTATATAAAAATAGAGATACCTATTCTTTAACCTAAGCTGTATAGAAGCTAGGATATTCTTTACTAAACCCTAGTTAAGGTAACTCTATAGGAGGTTTAGATATCCTTATATAGATTACCTATACTACCTCCTAAAGAAGGCTAGATATAAGGATGTTAATTTTAATATTCTAGAAAAGATCTAGAAGTTCTGTTATTATTACTAATTATATAACCAGGCCCTAAGGAGATTTAAGTTCTTACTTAAGGATAAGAATTACTTTAACTATAAGATTATTTTAGACGTTATATAACTAAGGGATAAGAATACCCTTTATATTATTAATATAGAGATAAGCTTTTAAGGAGTAATATTTCTTAAATTACTATCTATATAAGATACCTAGAATATACTCCTAAAATACTAAATTAATATATATATAGGTCCTCTAGACTATATTATATATAACCTAGGTATAAACTTTACTTTAGAAGAATTTAGGAATAATACTAAGATTATAGGTATATTATATAAAGAAATACTAGTTAAAGCTTACTAGGCTATAGGTAAGATTAAAAGGGTATATATACCCTTAAGATATATATATAAAATACTCTATAAGGAATTAGGATATAATATAGATAAAGAAGTTATTCTTTAGATAGTAATTAAGGCCCTAAATAATACTACTAGACTATATAGTATTATACTAACCTTTCTTATCTTTAGGATATATCTAAGGATTAATATAGATTTACCTCTATTATATAATATTACCTAGTAAGCTAAGGCTATACAAAAGGCTATAAAGATGCTTTAAGGTATTTAGGCTAAGGTAGAAGTTAATTATATAATTAATATAAGGAATAGCCCTAACCTTTACTAGGTCTTATTACTCCCTATCTAGAGTAAAGTCCTTATATAGAGAGAAAATAAGGGATAGACTAGACTATATAAAATCTAGGGAATAAAGGGATATACTATTATAGTTAATATAGTTAATAGTTCTACCTAGTTTTATATGATATATATTAAGCCTTACTCTAGAGAGGAGATACTACTAGAAGATCCTTAGGATATTATATAACTAACCCCTTAGTAGTAACCTAGGAAGAGGGGAAGACCTAAGAAAGGGTAGAGGAAGGCTATATAATAATTACTAAGGGCCTTCCTATCCTAAAAGGAAAAGGATTACTATAAGCTAGCCTTAAAGTTAAGACGTAATAACGTTATTACTACTTTAGGAGTACTATATAAAGAGTCTAATAATATTAAGATTAACTCCCTTATTAATAAAGGAGTATTCTCTTTTATATACTATAAACTAGTAATATATAATCTTATATAGATCTATAAAATAAGGATAGTAAGAGAAGTTAAGAACCTACTTACTAAGCTATATAAGAAGTCTAGACTTATTATCTAAGGCTATAAAGACTAAGAGAAGGAGACGCTCCTTATATAAGCTCTTACTATCTAAAGGATAAGCTAGAGACTCCTCCTTACCCTTAGACCTACTCTTATATAATTATTTAGTTATTAAGGAGAGCTTAGGGATATTACTTAGGTATATACCTAATTCAATAACACCCTTACTAGGACTATTATTACATAACTTCCTAAGGAACTAAAGGATAAATATCCTCTAGATATACTCCTATATATTACTAAGCTACTATATAGATTAGTAGAGTTAGGCCTCTATTAGTATAAGACCTACTTTAAATACTATAAGGAGGACTTAGGTATAATAGAGTTAATATATAACCTATACCTCCTATATATAGTTAAAGATCTAGAAACCTTTAGTATTATAGTAATATAGATAGATAACACCCTAAGCTTCTATATAAAGGTATTCTTAGAAAGGGAAGAAGAGGCGCTATAGGTAAAAGGACTTTATATAAAGCTAAAAATAGTCCTTACTATTAATTAAGATATTAATTTTAATAGTAGAAGGATTTATATATATAAAGATAATAGTATTATATTCACCCTAAAAAGTTAAGCTACTAACCTTTAGTAAGTAGATACTAAGGTAGAAGATATATAATAATAATATGTATCTTAGAGAGTAAGAGGTACTTATCTTACCTCTATTTACTAACTAGAAGTATTATACGACCTGGCTATTACTACTTAGGTTAAGGCTCTAGATAATAATAATATTTAGGCCTTAAATATATAACTGAAATAGTAGATAGATAATTACTAAAGAGGGCTTACCTATATCCTACTTAACCTTATATATATAAAGATATATATCTTTATAGATAGGTCTTTTATAAATAATATAGACCTATCCTTATAACTTAGATTTATAATTATACTTATAAAAGAGATTACTTATATAAATAAGGACTTTAAAATTAGAGGTAATATCCTCTACTAGAGTTTAACTAAATATAAAAGAGTTATATAAAGTATACTAGTAAGTAAGTTATATAGTATAACTATAGGATTTAATAGTAGGATTACCTTAAGTATAATACTTAACTAGATACTCTATATGCTTTAGATACCTTATATACTAGTAGTAGTATATTCTAATTTATATTTCTTATATAAATACCTTATATAACTAGGTATAATAGATAAAAAGAGGTTAATAATAGATATTATAAGCCTATATAAGTTATATAAGAAGAAAGAGATCTTAGAGGTAAGATAGATTAATAGATAAGATAACCCTATAGATATGTTTACTAAGAAATTACTAAATTTAGTACTTTAATAACTTATCTTATATAATATACTTAAGATATATATTAAAGTATATATAGATAGAATAGGGGAAGTAACTTCTAATTAATAACTACTTATATACTTACCTATATAAAGAAGCTATTTACTTCCTATAAGTAAATACTAACTAACCTAGGTATTATATAAGAACTAAAAACCCTAACTCTAGAACTATATAACCCTAAGAAATAGAATAACTATTACTACTTTATACACCCTATCTTACTATAACTATAATATATATAAGGATTAGATATACCTTTTACTCCTAATTAATAACATATAGAGAAGAGTAGTTATTAAGGTAGATAAGCTAGTAAGATATAACATACTTATAAGCTCTAGCCTTAGGAGTAGGGAGGGCCTTCTTAGTAGAAGGAGCCTCTAAACTATTATTTAAACTACCTCTACTAGAACTAAAGCTAGAACTACTATTACTATTATTATCTTTATCTAAAGACTTATAACTATAATATATATAGGAAGTAGCCTTAGACTACTAGGCGTACTTAGCGTATACTCTACCTTAGAAGTTAGCTATATAATAATACTTATAGAAGTACTTCTAACTATAGGTAGAGTAGTAACTATATAGAGTAGTATAGAGACGTCTATAGGACTAAATAATAATTCTGACTATATATAAAGACTATTATATAATTAAAGTAATAAACTCCTAGATAGATATTCTAATAGTTATTTAGATCTTAATGTTATAAGAAGGGTAATTAAGGGTATAATACTCCTTATCCTAGAAAAGATTATTAGCATATAAATAAGGTATAAAAAGGAAAAAGTAATATATATTAAGAGTAAGAGTAGCTATAAAGTTATAGTTACCTTAGGTTAATATTAGAATAGTTAACTAGTAAATACCACCCTTAGAGTAGATAGTAATATTACTAAGGGTAGAAGGCTAGTTATAGATAAGAGATATAATAATAGGTGTATAATTAATCTATTAAAGTTAGTAGATTAATAGGTAAGAAGGGAAAGGAAGGAAATATATAAGAGATATATAGAGAAGAAAAGAATAATAGTAAGGAAGGTAGGTAAAGTTATATATTAGAAGAATTAATAATATATGTGAATATTATTAGCGTATAAAAGGTTTAATATAGTATAAGGAAGAAAAGGGAAAAGGAGGAAAAAGGTAGGAAGAAGAGAGGTTTATATACTACTAGAGGTAAGGGCTAATTAGTACCCTCTAGGTAGTAGTATAGGTAGAAGGTAAAGTTAAGGAAGGAGCTTATATATATACCTACTAAACTTGTTTATAATAAGGAAGGTATGTATATAAAGAGTTTTTACCTTACCTATTATTTAGTTTAGAAAGGGTATATTTAGAGTTTATTTTTTACCTAGTAAATAACTTTATTATACGTTTAGTTAGTAGGACTAGCTAAAGGGAAGGTAAAGCTATTTATAGGTTTGTTTTAAGGGATTTAATTAGATAAAGGGCGTATAGTTATAAAAAGAAAAAGTTATAAGTATTAGAATAGTAATCTTATATAACTGTATAGTAAACCCTTAAGTTACGTATAAAGAATAAAAGGCTATTAGATTAGAGACTTAGACCTTAGGTATAAACTAGTGTACGACTTGGACTGAACTAACTTAAGCCTTATGACTAAGTATATAACTATTGTATGGCAGCTATCTTATAGTTAGAAAGTATAGTTATAGATAATATATCTTTAGTTTACCCTATATTTTGTTTACCCCCTTACGCGTAAGGGACTCTTATAGATAGGAGAGAGTCTATTTAATATAGATATTATTATTCTATTTAAAGATAAAATTAAAATCCTTTCTACTTTATACTAAATCCCTATAGTAACTTAAACTAAGGGAGATATCTCCTTATATCCTATAGCTTAATATTTTTATAACTATATTAACTACTAAAAGAAAGGCTAGATAGTTATATTTATAAAGTTACTTATTACTAACTTACTTTACTATAATAAACTACCTTTAACCTAAGGTAACTATAGTACCTATATAAAGCTTATTATATATTTATATACTAATAAGTTAGATAACCTAAAGTTAGAGGATAGATTAGATATACTATTAGTAGTAATTTTATATAACTATAATAAGCTACGTCTAAATAAGAAGGTTAATAGTATAAAAACTAAAACTTAAGTAAAGCCTAGAAATAACTAGAAGACTAAGACCTTAAAGGGTAATAAAGTTAAGACTATAAGATCTAAACTATAAGTAGTCCCTAATAAGGAAAAGGAATTCTATAATCTTATACTTAAACTTAATATAACTATAAGCATAGAAAATAAAGCTAGATTAGCTTTTATTCTTAGCTAACTTAGAGAGTATAACTAGATTCCCTTAGCTAACTATATAGCTAAAATAACAGATAAGATAATTAATAAAGAAGAGTATATAACTATCTATACTAAATTAATTATTAAGCTTAACATAAAGCTTTATAACATAGTAGGAACCCTATTACCTTACTACTATACTTTTAAGTACTAATATAACTATAAAACTATATTCTAAGGTATAACTTAGAGGAAATAAATAGAGTATAATAATAATTAAGTAGTAAATAGTAAACGCTTAATTATAGAAGAGTAATATGATTTTAAGTAGGCTGATATGTATAACTAGAGTTATCTTGTTATTTAGAGGTGAGCAACGAGGGCGCTGCCTTTTCGACAGGGGGGAGGTTACCACACAACTGGCCACAACTGGCACAAGAAGTATATAGAGGTACTCCAACCACAAAAGTACTAGGCAATACAAGCTCTTTCTTACATAACTGGGATACCCCAACACTGGTTGTGTAAACTACATTCTTCAGTGCCCCGCCATGTCGGCGTCCGAGGTGTCCCACTCCCCGAAAACCCACCACACAAGCTCACCATCTACACCACATGGGACATCATCGTAAGATGTCATCTCCTTGGCCAATTTTGATGCCCGGATTAAAAATGTCATCTAATCATGAATGCATTTACTTGTAGCTTTCCTGATTTGATTAGGAACTCGATTCTTTGATATGCTCTTTTCATCCAAGGTATCTACTCTCTAGACTGTGTCTCCTTTTTCCGCTACCTTAGTCTCCATCCGAACTCAAATCCATAGTAGTACGTACATACACAAACGCTTTCTTTATGCAAGTAATAAAGTAAAAATCACTGGGCGGCGTCCTCGGCTGGTCGCACAGGAAGCTCCGACTCCTTGGCCGCTCCGTCCTGGGCCGCAGCGCCACCCTTGCCTCCGCCGGGGTAGCGGGAGCCCTTGTCCTTGGGCTGCTTCTTCTTCTTCTTCTTTTCGTCCTCTACCGGGGGGTAAGCCTTCAACGTAATCTCCTTCCACTCCTCCAAGTCCTGGAACGCCTTCTGGATGGGCGCCAAGAGTTCGTTAAGAGCCTTGGTCACGGCGGGCTTCAGCAGCTGCGGCGTCAACTTGGTTGATGTTAGTATTTGATTGCTGTATCTCATGCCTTGTGGTACTTACTACGTCGTTCTTGTAGTCCGTGTGCATCTCAGCGATGTCAGTGTAGACCAGGGGTTCGAGACCGTCGCGCTCGCGCTCGACGCGGAATTCCTTCTTGCCCTTCAGAGCCGCGGCAGGAAGCAGCACGTACTCGACAAAGGCCAGAACACCATTGCCCTCGGCCACTTTGGGCACACACTCGGCCTTTCGGAGCTTCTTCTGGACGACCTCAGGCGCATCGAGAAGGTCAATCTTGCTGTCTAAACAATTATGTTAGAGGCAGTTCATGAAATGAGGTAGCTCAAATCTTACCAGGGTCACTCGAGCTCATCTTGCCGCCGTTGAGGCCGGGAACCATAGGGTTCAGCAAATGTGCGCGCACCTGATATCCGACCTTGGGCAGCCACTCGGTTGCCGCCGCGAATAGCTTTCTCTGGTCCATGCCTGGAAATCGTCAGCATAGAAGCGAATCCAAATTCTAATCGCCGATACATACCTCCAAACTGAGCATCAACGCCCAAGTGCTCCTCATCGCAAACCTGGAGCACAGGATAGAGTAGACCACTCATGGGGGCGTTCTGCCGCAAACGTCAGCTTCGTCCACGTACCCGATCCCTCTAGATTTCTTACGTCAGACTGCTTCACAACCTCGGCACCAGCCTTCTTCGCGTCCCTCTCGCTGATGAGCGAGCTCATCTTGTAGACGTCCATAATGTACTCAGGGCTCTTCTGGTAGGAGCTGCCCAGGACGAACTTCAGCTTCTCGGTGGAGACACCGACGGCGTTGAGGATGTTCGTAATGGCGAACTTGTAAAACTTGGCGCGCTGCTCGACGAGCTCGATCGGAGCCTTGAGGTTGTCGAGGAAGCCGTGAATGTCGGCAAGGAGGACGGTCAGCTCGCAGCCGGCGGCGAGGAACTGAGCCAGCTTAATGGCAGGCACGAAGTAGCCGCAGTGCGGTCTGCCAGTTGTCGCGGTTCCTGCAGCGCAGAAACACGTGGAGGTTAGCCAATGCGCCAACTGGAGGCATTTGTATTTGGATTGGGGTGGTACTTACCCCAGTAGATCTTTGGGTTGCGTCCCTCGGCCAAGATCTTCTCGATGATCTCGGGGTTCATGATCTCGGCCAGATTCTCCTGGATGAGGGCGAACCTCTCCTGGGCCTTGGTGCCTTCCGCCATATTGATGTTGGCTTTTTGGGTTAAGGGAGTCGAAATCAGTACAGTACGGGTATGCTCAAGGAAGCGAAAACCCGAAAGCTTCGCGGCGACGGGATCGGTCGAGATCTGGCTGTCGTGGGAGAGATTTATGTCGGAGTGAGTCAAACCGTGACTCAAATCCGCGTTGGAGACCAGACACTGGCAGCGAAATTACCCCGCCGAGGGGACGTCGTCGGAGCGCAAAGATGGACACAGCCGATAGAGGGGGGGGTCTACGGTACACAAACCCCTGAACCATTGGTTGGGTTTAGGGGGTGTCGTCTTGTGGAGGAGTTGGCACCAGAATTCCACAGGGCTGTCGACCCGGAGGGGCAATTGTATCCTGACATGTTTAGCTGTCTTTATTCACACAGCATAGCAAGAACATGGGACAACAACTTGAGGTGTCAAAAGGGTCTTGGGAATAACCAAGCTGCTTGTATTTTTTTATTAAGTTTCACGTATCTCAAGCGTTGACGACCTTTACTTCAAGAATACCATACCAAGACCCAATTGCGAAATGGCTCCAACGGGCAATTGGTCTGTGTGTATCTGCTGACCAATTTGTGGTGCAGAGATACTTCGGGGCTGTGGATGGGCGGAAATTTTCCTTGCTGACCATCCATACAACGACAATCCTGGTCCCGCCACCTGGACATGCGGATTCTTCACGAGAATATTCCTAGCAGCACAACAACGTCAGTGTGTCTTTCTCTTCTCTTTGAATAGCTCTGAACTTGACCCAGAAGCGAAATTGCATTTTCTCAGGATATTCGGTCCCAAGCTGCAGCCGCCTTTGTATCATCCACCGGTCATTACATCGTTCAGTCACAAGCGTGCCACGGACTCGAAGCCCACGGCCGTCCATCTCGAAACCCCCACCATGACGGCTGACACGCCGCCGCCGTCACTGCCGGATCTGGACCTGGAAGATGGTACGCCCGGATATGAGACCATTGAGGAGCGCTGCTTCTCGGCCGCCCTCATCTGCCTCGAGGGCCACTACACCATCCCACCCATGGGACCACAGACCGCCGCGAGAGTCTCATCTATGATCGCGAAAACCCTCGAAAAAACTCACACCTTCAAGCACGTCAGGTAGGCCCACTCTTGCCGCGCATCTAAGTTTCGTGCTTTCTCATTTGCCTAACAAGAATCAGAGAGACGCTCTCAAGGAACGTCGAGATATGGATCTGGTTGACAAAAATCTTCGGCGCAGCCATCCCCAGCCTCACTACGCGCTCAGTAGGCCCCTTATCAAGTCTAAATGACCCTGAGAAGGGGGTCACCCCCCAGGAGAGCACCGCTCTCATTGTGAAGAATCATCACAGCCTTAAGGACGACCTTTCCATTCTGAACAAGCTCATGCACATTGCCAGAAATTTGCTGGTGACGTCGGAACCGGAGGTGCCTCAAGACATATGTGCCGCCGTTCACTTTGACCAGATGGTTTATCAAACCATAATTCTATGTGTGAATGTTACCAGCAAGGGATACGATGGCGAGATTCTGGATGAGACGTCACGGGCCAAGCTCAATGAGATCACCGATATGTGTAAGTCCTTGCTCGTCTATCATGCTAAGACAGTTCACTCACTTTTCAAAAGACAAGAAGCTCCTCGTTACATCTCTCCAGCAGGCACACAATTGGACGGCTAAGAACGATCGCAACAAGATGTCGTTTTGGTACGACGTGCTGTTCGACGAAGACGCGCAGCTCGACGATCCCCAAGAAGGCATGGGCGACGGCTCTGGGTTCCGCGTCGACATCGCTAAGACAGAAATCCAACACTGGCTGGAGCGCAACTCGAGGATGTGCGATACTGCTCGGAAGCTTCTTACGGACTATTCGCAGAACAAGTCTCATAAGCCGCCCGGCGTCCTTGCGCCCATCGCCCCCCTGGCCTGGAACTGGTTCCCCGAGGGCCAGGTCAAGGTCCGCGCCGACAATTACAAGGAGGGCGAAAAGGTGAACCCTAGGTGGGACCCTGACACCCAAGACAAGTTTGAGCAGGACCGCGCCTACTGCCGGGTATCGCGAGAAATCGACACATGGTGGATGCGTGCGCGTGACGCAAACTACGAGGGATGGGTGGTGCCGATGCCGTCCGTCGACTTCGCCAAAACGCGGACGGAGCACTGCAAGAACAACCTCCTCAACCGCTACACGCCCGTGATGCGCACCGAGGACCACCACGAAGTCGTCGAGGTCGAGGAGTCGGAGCAGGACCTAGGTCCTGACGACGGGGGCTCGGTGGGCGGGACGGGCGCATCCGTGGAGGAGGAGTACGCCGAGGGCTATGACGACATGATGGATGACGAGGACATTGACGACGACGAATCCTACGGCGAGGGTCCCCTGACTGGTCTCTTGACCGAGATCCCCAACATACTCGACCCGAAACAAATCGAGGCCCTTCACATGATTGTCAAGTCGTGCATTCTTGACTCAGCCGGCACGGGACTCACCCGCGCGGGCGAGAACCTCCAAAAGACGCGCTGCCGCATGTTCCTCGCCCTCGACTGCGGCAAGTCCCTGCTCCGCGAGATGCTTGTCTTCATCGCCGTCTGGGAAAAGGATGAGCAGTCCCTCATCTTCCAGATCACCTCCCAACTCATCGAGGCCCTACACCACTCCGCATTGGTGCCCTACGCCTGGAACTCCCTCCGAATCCCCAAGGACATCATTTCACCGGCGCAGACGGTCCTCCTCCGTCTTGTCAATCACATCTTCCGCAGCCGCATCAGCAATCCGCCCCAGGACAAGAAGGACCAGGAGCGCGATGTCAAGCTTGTCATGTTCTTCTTCAGCTTCTTCCGCAGCCGCATCGTCCCCGAGTGCGTCGCCCTAATGCACCTCCAGGCCCAGATCCGCGAGGACAACGTCGACCCTGCCGAGTTCCCCGTTGATACTTGGGACATGGAGCGTGCCAAGGACGGCCTTGCGCAATACCTCGACTTTCTCACCACCGCCTCGGAGATCGCAGAGTCGAGGAAAAAGCTTATTGAGTGGGAGGCCGTTTACGACCTCATCACCCTCCTCAACGGCCTTGAGGCTGGCGTTCCAAAGAAACCCCTTGTCGACACCATTCCCAGCCGCAACCGCCCCTCGGCGCCCCCTTCGGACCAACAATCCCAGTCCTCCCAGACGACCCCGATCGTCGAACGCCCCTATTCGACCGGCGAGTCCCTCCCGCCCTCCCCTCCGCCGCCGTCCCTGTCCGACCCCGCCCATAAGTACCCATGGTCTGGCATCAAAGGCCAAATCTTCACCATCCTCGCCACCCTCCTCCAACCGCCTCCCGGCCAGTCCACACCCGGCAACCCTGACGTGCAGACACAGATGGTGAACCACAACGGTATTGTCCCGCTCCTCAACTGCTGCGCCTACGATGACCACAACCCTTTTGCCAAGGAGCGTGTCACAATCTGTCTCAAGTGGCTCCTCGACGGCTGCGAGGCCGCCAACAACTTCTTCCGCGAGCTCGTCAACCTCGGTGCCCCGCAGAATCTGCGCCCGCCGCCCGGCGGCACCACCGTCTCCACGATCCGCGTCGACGGCATCCAGGGCGAAGTCAAGGTGCAGGTGCGTTCCAACTCGGCCCCCACCGGCGATGGGGAGGGACAGGAGGGCGGCGGCGGTGGGCGGCAGCATACTCACGATCCGTACGGTCTGGCAGAAGGAGCGGCGAAGATGAACATTCGGTCCAACGCCAGCAGCGACCCCTTCACTGACGACGACTTTATGTGACGGATCTGAAATGGATGTGAAAAGGAGAAGAAATGAGCATTTTCGGGTCATTGGGATAGAACAGGCCCTTTTGGAATCTGGGGGAGGGAAAAGCCCAAATTTTCTCCCACGTAAAGTCATATCAATGAGCGAAATACGTTAGCATCAAAGCAACATTTAAACTAGCGAGAATCTATCAAGAATACCTAAAAGGAAAGGGGCAGGGAAAAGACGTGGGCTTTTCAAGTTCTGTGTCCTGTGTTCCACCAAAAACATGCTTTCACCCCTTTCCGGCCAAGAACCAATAACCATGAACCGTCCCTGTATGAGTACGAAAGGTAAAAAAAGGAGGAGAAAAGAATGCACAGTCATAAAACCCAAACAAGCCATTGCATTTTCTTCCTTCTTTCTGTTCAACTTCAACAATAAAATGACAGGCCGGGGGGACTCGAATCTGGAAAGCTGAAAGAAACCGACACCGCCAACCATGACTCCCTTCATCATCTACTGCTGCCACGGCTGGCCATCTTAGTGCGGCACGCTCTATCGAAGTTCTCGCATCAGCGGCGCCGACAAGTACATCTGCGACCGGGGCAGCGGCTGCTGCTGCTGTTGTTGCTGACGTTGGTGGTACAGGTACTGAGGTAGGGGCTGTTGATGCGAGTAGCTATCCGGATGATGGGGGCTGGGATGGTGGACGGAGTGCTCCTGAGGGCGCACCGGCCGCGGAGACACGTCCACCTCGTTGGTGGCGAACAGTGAGTAGTATGAAGCGCCGTCGTGAAGGTCCGCCGACGGGCTGGGCAGCGTGCCGTAGGGGCTCTGTGCCACCCCTTGCTGCTTCCACGATAATCGGCGCCGGCGCCGCTGCTGCGGTTGCTGCGTTTGTTGCTCGCCTCGCTCCACTTGATACAGCTGAGCGTACTGGGGGCACGAGATGTTCTGTTGCTGCTGCTGTCGGGCTCCTCCGCTGTACGACAGCTGCGGCGGCAAGTCCCTAGCATACGACGCGTCAGGAGCTTGTGAGCCAGTAGTCGTGCCGATAACGTTCATCATATCATCCACGAAGCCGCCGTTCCCTGCCGACTCGGAACTCAGGCTGCTTCCACAGCTCTGAGGACTGGTGGGCCGGCCGTAAGCATCCAGATCCACGAGAGTGAAATCGGAGGCCATGCTCCCTCCTACGTCTCCTCCTTCGCCGACCCCCTCAGCGGAGTGGCATTGTCCGGCGCTCTGGTGAAGTTGGTGGCCGCTAGTATCCTGGCTCCGACGACGTGCCGTCCGTTTTTTGCAGTTATACTTGGCCAGGCCCCATTTATCGAACTGCTGGCGGTATGATCGGGTCCTAGATAGTAGGTTAGCATATGCGAATCGGATCACGCTATGTGTTCCACCCAGAGCGTGGTGGACTCGGCGTCAATATCATGGAAGAATTTCGCGATATTCAAAGACGAGAAAACATTCAACGGCCACCGATACTAGGAAGGAAACGGGATCCGGGGGCGAAGGGGAACGGTGAAGGACTCACGAGGCCTTGAAATCGTGGTGCTGTTCCATGATCGCCTTGACCTCGTTCAAGGTCTTGTTCTCGTCGATATAGAGCCTCGTGATGTCGACCCGCTTTTCTCCCCACGCTTTCGTCATTGTTCAGGTTGAAGACAGGCACGACCGAGAGGAATCTGAATCATTGGAAGGAATGTGAGGCTGGGGGAACCACGATGATAGGCCAAGGCTGGCTACATTGATGACGATCAATAGAGTCTGACCGGGTTCAAGCAAGTTCGTTCACAATGAAATGGGCAACTGCTTGCGAAGCTCGTATATATGTCGCTGACGGCCAGGCTGAACACTTGTCTGTTTGCACTGCGACTATGGTCTGTAACGATTTTGGGGAGGGCGGTGGGGCTTCTCTGGGTTTCCAGGGCTGACGAAAGGGAACTATTCTGCGTGTCTCAGGATCTCTCTGCATCAAAGAAGCATCATTGCATTCCCGTGTTCTCGAGGCTACCGAGCTGCTCGAGTGGGTTAAAGGTGCAACTTCATCTTTGGCCGGTTCCCACTGGCAGGAAGCCAACAACACATTCCGTTACCGATTGCACATACGGTGCGGAGATCATGAAGAACAGGCAGAGTGCGCCTTCTCGAATGGATACTAAACAAAAACCCAAGGGATGTAGTGGTGAGTGAGAGAAGGCTAGAGGCATCTGTAGGGGGTGCCTTGTGTACCACACCACCCCGCAGCCAACCTTCACCGAACTTCAGCGAGGTGTGCAACCCCCACTGTTTTGCGCAGATGGCTTCCTTCCTCAGAAGTGCAAGACAATCGATGCCGACGACTTGCATAAATTCAAGATTTCTATATCTCAGCGCCATGTCTCGAACGGGGGAGGGCGGTGGTGAGGCGCAGTAGTCCTTACCGAGGCAATGACTGCCAGTGTCAGCCCCTCTATAAGCGCGTCAATGTCTTTGGTATCTTTGGTGAGCCAAGGGTGGCGATGAGTCTGACAATAATCATCTCCAGGAAAGGCAAATTATCAAGAATGGTGTTTGATTAGGGCTCCTACATATTATAACCATGAGATCAGAATGGTATCCTCCAAACACGCGCGTCGAACGAGGCCGCAGGAAAAGAAATGGACATAAGGCTCTGGGTGTTGCTGGAAACTGACTTAGCCAATCAGGAATGGTGGTGACGTGTTGTCGAACTCATATACGCTTGTCCGCCTTGCGGACTGGACATTGAGGCAACTAAAGGGGCACAGAACTCGCATTGTGGCCCTGGCATCCGCCTCACTTTGATAAAAGCAGGGCGGCTGACCGGGCTCTCGACATGGTGCTGGACTATACCTGCAAGTATAGAGATCCCAGAAGTTGAAGGTGTTGGGGAAATCCTCAGATTTTCTTCTCGTCAACTGGTGCCGTCGTAACAGGCGCAGCACTGGAAGAAGGCCCATCCACTGGACTCAGCAACTCCGGGCTCGCCGTAGGGTCGGCGCCGGTGACGCCGGCCTCTTGTACTGAGTGGCCAGACTGGGTGGTTGCGGCGGGCGCAATCGAAGGCATTTTCTCGTCGGATCCGATAACAGGGGAGACGGGAGTCGAAGTGGGCGCCGAGTTGGGCTCGGCAGGCCCTGTCGCTCCCGCAATATTCTTAATAATCTCGAACCATTTCTGTGCGTCAGCAGGCGTATGCGCCTGGAAGGCCAACTCCGAGGATCCGGTGAGCTTGGAGCTGATAGACTTGCTCTTATCCTTGCCCTTGACGTTAAACTTGTTTCCGTTGGGTGCCCCAATGACGGCCTCAGGCAAATAGATAGAAAGCTCCGGCTTGGGATCAACTCGGGCATTATCAGAGTCCTTAAACTCGTGCAAGAACTTGGCAGGAGTAACAACATAGTAGCCGGTGGAGTAGCCCCAGGAGAGCTTGTTCCGCGACTTGCGCTCTAAGGAGCCCTCGATGAGAGGCTTAACAGCAGAGTGGTCCATATTGGGGAAGGTGACGGATTCAACTGAGCGGGGAGGGTCATTGGGATTGACCAGGCGGTCACCACTGCGAGCGACGAAGCCCTTCCACTCAAAGTCGGCTGGAACTCTTTGGATCGCACCGAGCATATCCGAGTAGAGGGCGCGAGTTTTCTCAGCCTGACCGCCAGTCAGCTGGATAAATGCCTCCATCGCTTGCTGAACAACCCCGATGACGTGAGCTTCGAAGGCTTCGAAGTTGTTCTGAATAGCGATGAGATCATTGCGGTTGTTGTTCTCCTCCAGGACCTGCTTGTGCAGCCTGTGCAAGACGCCTCGGTGAATGACGTAGGGGTCATCGGTTCCGTGCATCTTACCACCGGCCGACTCGAAAGCCGCAGTCTGTTGGCCGAGGAGCTCAATGTGCTTTTGGGTGGTGTTGCGGGCCTTCTCAACCTCCTTGGCGCCCTTGTGGGCACCATGTTCGAGCTCCTTGCCTTTGTGCTTGATCTCCTTGTGCAGGCGTTCAAGAACGGGGAGGACCGAACCCTTAATGCTCTTTTCTGTCTCGAGATTGGTGTTAATAATCGCCTGAGTGTTGGAGCGCATGTTCTCAAAGTAGCCGGCGACGCCGCCGAGGCTCTGGTCGAAGTGGTGACCTTCCTTTAAGGGGTGGGAGATAGCCTTAAGAGCCTTCTCGTACTCCTTGGCATGAGCCTTGTGAATCTTCTCGACGACCTCCATATAGTCCTCCAGGTATCCGACAGCATGTTTCCAGGCTTGGAGGCGCTCTGCAAGGAGTCCGGCAGTCTGTGCAAGTTCTTTTAGCCAGAGTCCATAAACGGTGCTCGTGAAGCGAGTTGAGGGAGTGTTCTGATGGGACCCAAGAGTCCAGACAATTCTTGACCTTCTCTCGTTCGGAAATAAAGGACAGCGGTACTTACGCTAGTGGGGTCCACCTCAGGGACGGCCTCGTCGCTGAGGATGGACGTGTTGGTCATGGTGGTGCCCGCCCTCTGAGGCAGTGCCTTGGTGTCGGCCATGGTCGTGATGTGCGGAATTGACTTTGGAGAAGTAGAGACGGGGTTGGGTTTTGCGTGTTCGAAGTGCGGGACGAATAGTGTGGGGTCGTATGTTGTAATTGGGGCGTTCGTCCAAGTTGTGTTCAGCCGTTGCTTCAGGATGAAGAGGAGAGGCTACGACACGAAAGGGTAGGAGATTATATCGCTGGCCTGACAAGACACTGGATGTGTCCCGTCCTGAACTCATGTAACCCCGCGCGCCAGTGACAACTGATAATTTCAACACCGCCCAAGCTTCTGCGCCAAAAGAGAGACGAATGACGTTCTCCACCAACGCCAACAGCAAGATTGCGGTACTAGCGCCGGGCTCTTCTTGCTTAGAAGTTTGGCTTGCGCCCCCCCCCCCCCCCCCCCCAATGTGGGACTAGCTTGGAAATCCCCCTGTGACGATCTCGACTGCTCAAGGGACGAAAGGCACGGTAGGGAAGACGCATCCAAGCTTTCTTTTTTCTTTTTGCTCTTGGCGAAAGCTGAAAGCC
The DNA here is from genome assembly GCA_020631755.1 of Colletotrichum sublineola. Classification (NCBI taxonomy): domain Eukaryota; kingdom Fungi; phylum Ascomycota; class Sordariomycetes; order Glomerellales; family Glomerellaceae; genus Colletotrichum; species Colletotrichum sublineola. The sequence goes on from JAHSQG010000001.1 coordinate 504,021, forward strand.
CCAGCATTGTCTCGCTCTGTATCCGCACTAAGAAAGGCATTCATTGGCTCTACTTGACTGAAACCTCAGCTAGGCAGGGTCCTCACCACTACCTAGGTACTTGTGGCACGATTGGTCGGCTGCACACAACTGCGCTAAAAGAAAGGGCGAGTGTTTTTGGAGAACATGACGTCAAGAGTAAATTGAAAGGCTACTTGGTTTTCCAATGCACAGTCGCGCTACGGTTTCCAACTGGTTGCCATCGACGATGTGAGAAAGTTACGTCGAGCTCACTGGCTAACACAAATGTTATGTAAATCCAGAATTCCAACGTCTCCACATTGGCAAGGTTATCCCTCCCAGATGGAAATAAGCTTTCCGGTCACCCAGCGACCCGATGGTGACGGCTGTAATGACAGCAAAACAGGGTTGCGGCCGATATTGACAGAGTGGTATTGGTTTTTCACAATGGCCATCCGTATAGATTGCTTGGTCCTTGCGCTCGAAATGTTCCAGATCCCTATACATGGAAATCGTGAGTGATGGTGACAGCGGACTCCACGTTGGAAGGGTGAGACTATTTCCCAAGCGGCAACCACCTGCACCGACTATATAGTACGAGTTTCCGACCCGATACTTCGTTCTGGGCCGTCTTCTATCCTCCTTTGGGTGTTTGAGCGCAACGTCACTCTAGAACGCATGAGTTTGGGGGCCTCCACGATATGTCTTCTTTCACCAGACTCTGCCTTGTCTCCATCACCTTTGGCGTAACTAAGTCATGAATGAATGACATGATGCTAGCAAAGGATTTGCAAGAAGCCACAAGTGGCTCCATGGCACCTTATGCCGGTACACTTCAGACCGAAGTCTACATTAGGGGAAACGGTGGCGAGAGGGTATCCCAGAGTGGGCAGGTAGGATTCGGGCGTCGGAGCACATGCATTCGTCTATCAGTGTCTGACCCAGATCCGGCGTGATGCAATGGCACATCGGCGACGAAGGCCCTCTTCGGCCGAGCCGAACGGCGACTCCATGTCCGAGGTTGTTGTGCCGAGGGGACACCGTTGTAGGATGAAGACGGGAATGAGTCAACAATGAAGGCTTACCATTGCCATGGTATGGAAGTAAACAAGGACATTAACTCGAACGACGCAGACAGGCAAGGGGAGCGGATGCAAGATCGAACCTTGATCTTGATGTGTAGTGTATTTTTAACATCTTGTTGTCTCGCACTCGACATGCCGCGCTCTAAGCGGCGGGTATATGGTAAACTGTGAATCCCTTCTCCATACAGCCCCAGTAGTATATCCTTTCTGAAGTATCAATCGCTCCGTATACTTGCGTGTCTTGAACAACCCAAAGAGTTCTGATGCCTCTTCAAGACGCAAAATCAATTGCCCTTGTAAACCCAAAAGCCCCACGCATGTTGGTTTCCCTTCCGATCTTTAACGCCAATAACACGCCTGAAGTAATGTTCGCCGCCCTCTATAGCTATAATATGATCAAATCAGTGGCGCAAAGTTGCCTCGTGCCAGTACGCTCAGTACACTCTCTCTCGGCCCTGAATAAGATGTAGCCGCCGGTCATCATTGCCTTGAACTGCATGGAGCAAGTTACTCATGCTCGCTGGGCGATGCCACGAGCGTCGCAATCCACCTGGTGTGGTAGGCTCACTACCGACGCTCTCTTGAGACTCGGGAATCATACTCAGCGGGTCGGCAACGGGGACCTCGCTCGCCGGCGGTGTGTTTGGAGCACTCATCGCGGAGAAGTAGTCTGGCAGTGCGTCGCTACTGCCAGCACCTCGTCGGAGAGGTGTCTTGACAGCCGTTGTATAGCTGGGCACCTTACTCAATATGGCCATGTCTGTGAAGTCGAGATGTTCCGGCGAAGCGCGACCCGAAGAGTGCATATTAGGGTGATCCTCAGCGCTATTCTGGCGCATCAGTGCAGTCGAATGCGACTGCGAACTTGCTCCCGTAGGGATGGATGTCGTGGCGGGGACATCCTCCGTGATAGCGTTCAGCGAGTTGAACGAAGTATTGCGATGTGTAGGATCCAGGGAGACGCTCTGTAGACGCGAAGAGAGAGCGGCTGGGGCAATGCCATGGCCACCCATCATGGCTAGAGAAGCAAGATTTTCTGACGAGCCTGCACGGGATTGAGCGTAGAAGGGGCTGCTGAAACCAGACTGCACGCCAGGAGTCTGAAAACCGCTCATGTCGACGTCCTCGTAGAGTTGGTCGAGGACGTGTTCACCGTAGCCAGGCGGCGCAATTCTGGTAACCTCGGCCTGAACCGGCGCTCCGGGGGCCTGGTCAACGAGAACTCCGTGCTCATCGAGAGGCATATTAGGAGAGATGAAGATTGAGACGGGTAGTGTAGCACGCAGCTAAATGTTGTTAGAAGGATTTAACGATCATGAATGAGGAATGGCATTCAATAACTTACCTCAGAGATGTGACCGTCGGGGTTCTTCAGGGCAACAACGAGCTTGAGTTTGTGGCGCACCTTGATACCGTTGTGATTCAGGTCCTGAACACATTGTCGCAGTCTTTTGGGCAGGTTCAACTTCTTCTCCACCATCCACCCTTCCTGACCAGTATCTTCGATTGTGTCGTGCCAATGCTCTTCTCGGTCGACGTCGAACTTCCAGTTGGAGACTTCTCTTTCGGTCCTGTGCTCCTTGAAGATGCTGCCCGTGGGGCCCAATAATGTGCATTCGCGGATTTCCAACATCTTGACTGATATCTCTCCCATTTCGAGGCCCTTCAAGAGGGGCGTGAACCGCATCTGGAGTGGAACAGTAGCACCGAAGACGACGGCTTTTTGCGGGATGATGATGGAATAGTCGACCTTGTTCGGCCATATGTTCTCGACGCTCATAGCATGCAGAAATTCAAGTGCAGCGGGTTCGAGGGTGCGGATAATGCGCAGCGCCTTGTAGGCGTGGAGATCGTAGGCGAGCTTGCCGCGGGCGACCGTAGCCTTGAGCTTGTAGGTGATGCTCGCTTCGGGAATGCCTTCAACGCTCTCGGGAGTGTTGCCTGGCAGGGTGTACTCGAAAGGCCACTCATAGTTGCCAGCCGGCAAGACGGTGTTCTTGCCGCCAGGACCGCCGACGAACGGAGCCCAGCGATGATGGAGTAGGGTGGTAGTCTTGTCGACCTTTTGAGTGGAGACACCAGATGCGACGGTCTTGTGGTTTTCCCACCTATTGACGGCGCAAAGGTCAGCTGACCGGTGTGCATTGCGAAGCAGAAGTTGAGGAGGGGCTCATACGTTAATCGATGGGTGCCGGTCAGGCGAAGATGGACGTCTTCGATCTTCAGCGGCGTGGGTAGACACAGCACTACAACGCCCTTGAGAACCTGGCCAGCAGACTCGTCCTCCCCCCCGCGAAATACAATGAAGTCATTATCTAGTCTGTGGAATGTCCACCGTTAGCAAATGGCGTCGGAAAAGAGAGCGAGAGCGACGCCAGAGTGAGACAGGCGTGTCGAACGATGGGAGAGGGAAAAGACTGCAGTTGGAGAGAGACGGAGGTGTAGGGAAGGGGCGCATATACCTGATCTCGAAGAGCGAAGCGGCATGCTTGCCGGTGACAGTCGAAAATGGATTGAATGACGGCATCTTCAAAAGTTGGAGATGACATGAACCAAGCGATATGCCTGGTCAGAGAGAAACAGCCTAGACATATAGAAAAGAGAGGTCTGGAGACAGGCTTGTATTTATCGACGGGCGACTTTCCTGGGTACGTAGTTCATACATCGATCTGATCAAAGGTGGGCAGGGCAATCAAGTAAACGCAAGCAAAAAAAAAAAAAAAAAAAGCTCGCGTATTCAACATCACAAATAGACAGCCCACCCTCGTCCAAAGCCCACGCCCCTCGCCGGCGGGTTCGCTCCTGGTGGGGGGCATCTATGGCCCGAGAGTAAAGATTGGGTGAGAGGGTGTGAAGAGGTTCCTTGTTCAGGGTCCCCTTGGGCCTTGACTGAGTAAGGATAAGAAGAGTACTTCGTGCCGTGTACGATGTACATTACCTAGAAGTGGTAGCAGGGGAGAGATGAGCCCAGGCCCAGTCAAGGAACGGCGGGAGTACGTCCTGAACTGGATCCGTCGTTGGAGATTGTGGTTTGGGAGAACGAGGGTCAGTCGAGAAGGCGGCAGCCGCCGGGCACATTGGCACGATTTGCAAGGAAGGCGGGCCCAAAACGGAGCCGGGAGGCCCATGGCATGGACGAGCAAAGCAAAGAAAAAAAAAACGAGGTGCAGGGCTGGTTCGATGCGCCAGGTGCGGCGAGAATGAGGTAAGGTACGGGTGGTACGTACGTCCTACTTCCCTATCACAAGCCATGTACCTATCCAACCCCTGGGGAAAAGGAGAAAATGTACGGATATGAGAGGAAAAAAAGAGTCCCGAATCTATACCGACCGATCAACTGACTGGATAGACGGGCCTGGCAGATTGAAGTCAGCGGGAGAGCACACACACACTCTCTCTCTTTCGTTATGGGGTGTGTGTCTGACTTGTGCCCTGTACAGAGCATCGACAGGCTCATTTACGCCTGGGTTGTAGGCGGGAACCAAGACGGGTTCGCTGGTGGATGAAAAGTGGGATCTCTCTCTCTCTCTCTCTCTCTCTCTCTCTCTCTCTCTCTCTGTATGTGCGTGCCTCAGGGCTGATTCCTCGCTCGTACTGATAGCGCTCGCAGGAGGGGGAGTGGGTTGAGCATGGTCAGTCTCTCGGTCAAACCAGACATGGGGACAAAGTCACGACGAGCGTGCGCGACATTCATTCGTTCGCTATGTTTCCGTACCTCGAGTTGGCTTGGTCCACGTCAAGCTAAAACTGGCTGTGTGTCTACAGCGATTATGACCTGATAGCGTATTTTCACACGGATTCGGTGTTGAGGCTGGCTGATGCTGATGCTGATGCGGGTGCAGTCGGTCTCTCGCGCTTTTCTCTGACGGGTTTGTGTACTTGGCTTACTTAGATCGGCTAAAGAAAACGCCTGGCTCCCGCTGACTTGGTTTGGTGGGTTGTCTGGCCGGCTTGGCAGTGTCTTTGTGTCATGCAGATCATGATGTAGCAACGCCTGCTTTGGAAAACCCAGCGCTTATCTCGTACTCATTGTGCCAACCGGCCATCGTCAAACCACATCATTACGCCCCTTCCCCCGTTTACCCCGAGACTGCGAGAGCGGTCATCCGACGCATGCGTGCTCAATTCAAACATGAAAATCACCTAAAATATGGTGTGCTATTACGTAAAGACCTATATCGAAGGGAGAGGAAAGGCAATGGATTGCTGCGCTGCTGCGCACGATAGCAAGAAGCAACGAAAAGGAGGGAGACAAAAGTCAAGTTGGAATCACAACTCATGGTTCAAGCGCCTACACTTGCACGCTGTTGCCCAAACTGCACCTACTTTAGACAGGTAGTTATCTAGAGACGCCGATGCTACTCAACGATAGTCCGCATGCACCTTATTTGCACACAAGATATGTAGCAATTAAGGTATTCACTATACCTTACAGGTACGGGATTATCTGCTGGTTATTTAGACCGTCTTAGTTGGTGTGGAAGGGAATTAAAATGCCTGATGCATTGCGCTTCGTTGCGCAGTAATTCCGACGAATCCCCGCCATAATGGTTAGTTGGTGTGTCCCTTGCGCAGGCAACTCAGTCGGCTGACAACAAGCGACGGAAGTACAAAGGAATAAACTAAGTCAGCTTAAACTGAAAGAGAAAAAAAGAAAGAAAAAGGAAGAAAAAAAGCAAGATCACTTCTCGGATTAGGCGATGTATGACATTGATTGGCCCCCTCATGAATCGTGCGATAGAATGGAAGTCTAATGGAAGCTGCGGGCCTTCCCTCCTCCTCCTACTCCTTCTCCTCCTGTTGGTTGTGGTTGTTTGTGGCTGTGATGTGCGTGTGTGCCTATCCCAGCTGTCACTGTCCGCGGCCACACCTCCAATTCTACGTACCACATAACCTCCTGCAAGAGTGACGGTGCCCGGTGCTAATCAGGGAATGGACACCATCGACCTCGGATTGAGACGCCCGTTCTTAGAAAATCGCAGAGTCAACACCGACCCAGTGGGTCCTCGCGTGGGATGAGCATTGTTTCCTTTCACATCACGTCTGGCCCTCCAATCCATGATCTGGTGCGTGATTGCGGATTGACACGGTCTTCATTCCCTCCATTATGGAACAGGGACAAGGTAGACTGCTTGGCATACTTACTACCTAATTACCTCCAGGCAGATAGGTAGGTAGGTGTCGTAGGTCAGTACCTACCTACCTAGGTAGTGTTGTTGTCTCCTTGGTCTCATCCCTCCACCATAATATGCCTTACATTACAGTTTCGTTTGTTGGCGTGCGCCCGATATCTCACCTGGGCGGCCGTCAGCGGGCAATGCAACTTACGACACAGCCTGAACTAGCAAGAATACGCCAATAGACCACCTCGAAAACGCCATCGTCATCAAATGTGGCTTTGGCATCCAACTCCATGCACGAAGCTATACGCGTCGCCAACGGGGGATCTTTTGGCGACGCGGGGGTCATCACTGGCCTGCTGTCAGTCTCGCCCGAAGCCATCGCCCCTCATCTCCAATATGTTACACCTACCTGTCGCCCTGAACGGGCAAGACTGGTAACCAACCCCCCCCCCTCTCCCCCGAGCAGCCACTGTCGATGATGGACATGAGCAAAGCCATGTTGTGTTGCCTGACGTTGGCGCCTGCGAACGTGATCCGATGGAGGGGCGATGGTGGGTAGATGCTGCCCGCACGCACATGAACGATGGCAGACTCCTTCGTGGTCCGCCGTTGCTTGTTTCAAGCAGTATGTGCAACATTGAGACCTGCAGATAAGACAGGCCGAATGCAATGGCCGTGGTGTTTCCCACAATACCAGGTGCACCTGATAGACAGAATCTCACAGCGTTGTCGAAAAAGGGATCAGTGATGCTTGCGGCATCCCGCGGTCCGTCACGCGAGGGACTCAGCAGCTCACCATCGCGCTTCTTCGGCCCTGCGCCTCATGACGGCCTTGGAGGTCTCGCTCTTGGTGAATGAGGGGCCATCTTGGTTTTGGTTGGGGGCGTGACCCCTCCCTCCGGAGTGGAATCTGCAGGTCTCGCCGGGAGCCCGATGCAAGTCAATTTATCCAGCGTCTTTGGCAGGCCCGTTTGGATGGGGCGGCGTGCCGCATGCAGCATTCTCAGCAGACAAAGGCCGTCCAGACCTTACGCCCAGCTAAACTGCTAGTCTGGGCATCGCATCTTACGGATCCAGCGTCCATTGAGATCCGCTGAGTCGACAGTTCTCTTCGACTCACCCCCATCCCCTGTCTGGGATCCTGTGGGATCGTCACCAGGAGAGAAGTGGAAACACTCTGGCAACTGGAGGGTCTGGCCCTGACCCTGATCCCGAGCAAGCATCTGGAGCCCTGCCATGAGAGCCCACCCACACAGGACATCAGGCGTTCCTTCTGGACTCCTGAGGGCTCGCTAACATCTCCACCGATAAGCACCAGGCATTAGCCAGCATTTATCCGTTTCTTGTTCCAGCTCGAAGCGAAGAGCAACTCCTGAGGTTTCTGAATCCCAGCACCGAGACTGAGGGTCCTGCTTCTGGGCTGCTGGCCTATCAACTCAGGATGCCACGGTTACAGCGCTTCTGTCGATACTTAGCTCTGCATGAGAGATCATAAGAACCTGGGCTTGAAATCAATCCATAAGCATACGATTCGGCGGCCGATAGCGTCTGCACTGCCACTATTCTCCCTTTCCGAGGGCTTTCAGCCCCTTCGCCAGGAACCACCAAGAGGCGGGAACAATGGATCTCTCACCGACTCAACCGTGTGTGGGTTCTTCGCTGAATTTTTGGCCATGGCGCCTTCAACCCTGCTTTTTCCTCCGATTGCACATCGGTGGCTGACAGCCAATAAGCGTCGCAGTAGGATGAACGGCTCTAAGGAAAATTACACCGAAACGCTAAACCCACGTTCGAAACTGCAGAACCCGAACCTACGCCAACTAGAGTTTTTCGAGATAGCGACGCGAGTAGCGGCGATTGCCAACGGGGGCTATTCCATAATCGCTCGGCGCCCGGCACAAGTTCCGGCGATCCAGATGGTCTTGGTTAGACTTCCTGGTGCCGTCTGGGTACATGTTTGCCGAGGGTTAAATCGGGATTGTGTCATCAGCAAACTCCAACCTACCTAGGCAAGCGGGTGACAAAAAAAGCCGCACTCAGTAAAGTTGACTTAAGGTGGCCTGTGCCTTGGGGATCTACGATATGTTAGAGAGATGGATGACCAAAGACCACCTACATACCCCAAATTTTAGCGTATAGGTACTCAAGTTAACCACTATAATTTGTGTGTGCGGCTTTTTTTTGTCACCTGCTTGCTAGGTAGACCCAGACGGCGCCTTCTTCAGCCAAATCAAATGAACTGCAGCCATCCGCCGCGGCAGTCAAACTTTCTTGACCCCTGGCTGTTATCGCTATTGCAGTCACGGAACGCCGGGTAATCCCAAGCTGGCCATGCTACTACGTACCGCTTGATCCTTTCACCTCTGGAGAATCTGAAAAGCTGTTTTATACGACATCGTCTTGGTATCCGTGTAATACTGGAGCATCCCAGTCTAACAGCCCGTACAAATCGCTCCGCGGGCGGATAACTAGCAGAAGCGAGTTCAGCCCATTTATCCACCATGGCTCCGCCCTGCAGAGGGCGGTTGTCCCGTCGAGCTAAGATAGCGCTACACCATAGAAGGACCGCAACTTGCAAGGGGCTAGAATGCGAAGTCCCAAGATTTCCCAAGGCTACAAAGAATAAGTTCGCTAGTTGAATTAGCGTTGACTGCCGCAGCCACACAGCTCCACCCAGTCGACCCTGGGCGTGTGTAACGAGAGCATTATGCCTGTTTGTGATGTCAGATTACAAAAGAGGTCCACTGATATCAACATGACATCGCTCTTTTCTGTCGTACAGAGTGTATATCTCTGGTCCCTACATCGTACCTACCCGGCCGCCTCGCCTGAGCCGGTCTGTCTCGTTCCAGCACATTATGGCCTGAGCACCATTCACTGCTCATACATGCCAGCAATGAAAATCGACTGAGGGCCGTCGGAACCGAGCGACCCCGGCCGGATGCGTTGAGCCGTAGCATTTCCGTAGTGCGACTTAGAAAACACCGTGCACTACTTATAGAGTACTTTCTTTCAATACTCTCAGCAATGTGCGAAATTCTTGCTGACAATGGCCCATGTTGGGCACCGAGCTAGTGTACGATGTACATACCTATGTATATGTACACTAGGTTGAGTCACGAAGCTTGGCCCCAAATCTCGCCAACTGCCGCGTACCGATATCCACTCACGCTGAATTCTCTCACCTTCGGCCCTTTGCAGCAGTTGGGGGGGGGGGGATGGGCGCCTTAAGTCTCCCATACGGATGAGGTATTCGTAAAGTACCTACTCAAAACCTTGATGCCTCGATACTACATCCTCTAGTTTACTTTGGACCAATTCCAACTGTAGAGCCTCTCATTCAGCCTTGCCTCCTGACTTCCTGACATTAAGCTTCCTGGCGAGCACATACACACATAGTACACACACACACAAACAAACCACTCAAAGTGGGTCATCTACCCGTTATCCATGTACAGATGGTGGATACGCCAGTACCTATGTCACCGAGAAGTTGCTTCACAAGGTGCATCGACTATGCCGAGAGAGAGAAAACTTCTACATGGACTCTGTGACCATATACCACATGCCTCCGTACAACTCACACGCTACAGCAATGCTGCTGCATGAAGCACACTCTGCGGTTGCACCTGGTAGAAAAGCTCAGAAAGCATCATTCGACGACCAAGAGTTCCCCTCCATCACCGGTTCCGTTATCACGACGCGCCGCATGTCGAACTTGAGGCTGGCGCTAACAACATGTAAATGCGGAAGAGGGCTCCGCCCACTCGCGACAACGACAGCAACGAGGTGTTTTCCGTGGCCGCGACACCCTTTCCTAGCTTCCTAGCAAACCTGTCGCATATCATATCAAAGGTGGATACGTCGGGAACTTGGTTTCCCTGCTTTTGGAGCAGGGGAAAGGGATAGGTTGGCGAGATCCATGGGCCTTATGAGAGAAAAACCGGTCGGTTTTGTCTTTTGAATTGTGGATCGCGTTCCAGAAGCATGTGGTATTCTATCTCCTCACTCCGTACAGCCATAACCCGTTCAACTTTTCACCCGACTTCTTTTCGTCGACGTGGATCAGGAAGCTCATCGGCCAGGTTGCTATCCATTTTATCCCGCCGCCACCCCCCCTGCCAGCGGCTGGCAAGCCTGTTCCCGTTCCTGCCCGCCGTCGCCACCACTACGGCCTCACACCCGGGTTGTTTCCGTTGACATGGGCTGGCATAGCAGAGAGGAGCACAAGCGACGAGCCGGCTCGGTTGGTGGAACGAACCCCCACGCATCGTGCACGCCCACGCCTAACGTCAACGTCAGACGACGCCGTCGGACTCATGTCGCAACATGTAGTGTAAGTGGTAGTAGGGCCACCCCAGTGTGGAATGAATGGCCAGAGGCGGTACAGCTGCAGTTGCACAACTTCATAGTCCACCGCGGAGCCGCATCTTGATTTCCTGCCAGCCAATGCAGATGCATGTCTCCAATTAAAGGGTCCTGAAGGTTCGGAAGCTCTAACATCTTAATCCTCAAATCACATGCCAATTACGCGTCATCACTGTTATCTTGTTCCTCGTTGGGAACGGTGTATATCAAGGGTTTGCTACGGCGAAAAGGCGTTTCTGCACGTTCAGGAATTGTTTGGCCAGGGAATGAAGCAAAGTGCCTTCCTTATTCTACTTTAACGTTTTTCAAGATGATGGAGACACAGTGCAATGCCGCTTGGTTAGCTAGTGCTACACCTATGTTCCAGTATCTGCAAAAGAAAATCCTGCCTAGGGCTAGGATGGCTGAGATGCGCCGTCTGTCGGCACCGGTGCATCAGTTGGTCTGTTCCACGTTCGGATATGGCCTAAAGCGGAGTATGTTAACATTGGGACACTTTCCTGCTGTTGCAAGGTCAACCTACCATTCTTGCAGCTCGTGATGATAGCCTCTTCTGTAAATTCAAGCCAGCATAATGGGTGGGGATCAACCGCCTTAGACTACGGCGATAAATGTTAGCAACCAAATTTTCTTAACTCTGCCGACGACGGGGGAGTGCGTGGTGCAGCCTACGGAAACAGGGGGGAGCATGGCGATTCTCGCGCGAGGCTCGACTGGATGGATGATGCTGCCTTCTTCGTCCACGGCGCCCCCAGATAGTGTAGAGTTGGAGCGGATCCGGCTCGTCAAAGTGTTCGCTGTTTCTTGTCTCTGTAGGGGATTGGCGAACCGTGATGAGACGGAACCACGATGGTGGACAGAAGCCTATCTCGACGGTTAGCGTCTTCCGTACACATGGCGCTCTCCGGCGCCCGACTCGAGCCGACTACGTACCGCCTTGGGACGATGCAGCATGCCGACGTTGAAATCCCACAGGCACAACCTGCAATCCTCGCCGACGCTTCCAAACCGGTAGTTCCTGTCGTCGCAGCGCCACGGGTCGAACGCTACTGATGTCACCCAGGATTGATGTCCCTGACAGCGCGCTACGATGGCCGACTCTACGACAGACCAGATAGAGATCAAATCATCTTGGCCTCCTGTCAGTACGTACTTGCCATCCGGAGACCACGTTACACAGGTGAAACCGCCATAGTATGAATGGTAGAGGTCGAGCAGCCTACGGTTCGTCAGTAAAGTCACTGCAGCTCCGGACAGCGTACACACTCTTCTTTCAGGTAGTCAATGATACGGAGCGAGCCGTCTTCAGAGACCACTGCCAGATGTCGGTTGTCTGGGCTAAACGCAAATGCATTGATCCGCTGGTTCGACAGTTTCCATGATGCCACCGGGTTGGTCTTCTGGTTCTTGGAGTGAACCGACTTGTTGATCTGAATTTTGAGATTGTGGTTGACGCCGCTTGTCGAGTCGCTCTCTCCGTTCGTCGAGCCGTTTGTTGGCGACTCATCTTCCGGCGAGAACTGTGCGTCTTCCTTATCCTTATCATAGACCACCAGCGAACCATCCATGTGCGCTGCCAGAAAGAGAGACTCGGAGCCGGGAATCCACCTAATCTCAGAGACGGGCGTGCCGTTGATGATGCCCTAGCAATGTTAGCCCATTGTACGGGCCTGTTGAACTCCCCGACATACGTTCTTATTCAAACGAGTGTACCGTTGCGAAACGGGCTCCCACCAGATGATCTCACCGGTAGAGAAGCCCATGATGACATCGATGTGTGCAATGTTCTTGGTGATCGGGTTGACATCGTGGCATAGGCAGTGGGCCTTGGTAAACAGAATCTTGGTCAGGTAGTCGGCCTGGAACCTGTCAGTGCGAGGGTCACATTAGCCTCAATGTCGGGCCTCCGACCTTTGTTGGCGACGACAGGTCCAGCCACTGAAATGCTCGGTTGATGTTGGCGAAAGCAAATACACCGTCTGTCGGCCGTTCCTGCAGCTTCTTGGCCAAGCTCTCATTGACGATCACCCTCGAGATGAAGGAAGAATTACTCTTCGTCATATTGTTCTTCGGCTTAGCCACCTTCTTCTTAGCAGCATCCTTGGTATTGGCCGGTGCCAGCGCGGTATTACCGTCGCCAAACGCCGGAGCCGAGACCATGGTCAAGGATGTTGGGGGCGCATCGCTCAGAGACCCGCCGCCTCCATCACTGCTAAGCCCAGCCTCGGTCGAGTATCGGCCTTCATTGGGGTGTTCTTGGATATCGCCCCCCAGTGATAACGTCGTGGAAGAGGAACCCTTGTAGAAGAAGGGTGGCGCGGCGCGCACATCGAGGCTTATCAAGGAGAGCTTAGTTCCCGCGGTCGCGGGCTGTGGGTTCGTCGCGAGAGGATTCGGGTTCACGACGGGGGCTTCGGAGGGGTGCGGCGGCGGCGTCGCGAGGTGGAGGTCTTCCTTCAGCACGTAGGTGCCCTCGCCGACCAGGAACTGGTACTCGGGTCCCTCGGGGTTGGAGAGGATGTTGTTCGTTTCGATCATGGGAGCGAGGCCGGCGCCCATGGCCCCATAGGCGCCCGAGTGAGAAGGGTACCGCGGAGGGGGCGGAAGAACACTGGGAAATCGCACGAGGTACTAACGTTAGCAGTGGTTCGTGTCTTAACATTGCGGAAATGATGGAAGGCGTGAATTTGCGCCCGAGGAATGGCTTCGGGACATGCTGTCGACATCGCACAGGTACAAGGTCTGTGGACACGGCAGCCGCAGGCAAGACAAGCGTTCTTGAGGTACTTACAACATGACGGGCTAGCTATGATATATGGTCCGGTCTACAGTTGAATTCGATTTTGCCAATAGTGATTGGCTACGGACGATGAGTCTAGCAAGCGGCAGCGCGCAGGGAAAGCCTTCGACGATGACTGAATGTTTGAGGTGGCTATCGTCGGACGTTCGGGAAGGGCATTTGTCGTCGGCTCCGCCTCACGTCACTGGCGGCCGCGGTGGGGGTTCTAGGCCTCTGACAACCGCCGGGGCGGTGGAGAGAGGATTGACAGCAAGGACGATAGCGATACCTAATTGACGTTTTTGAGAAAGTCGCCGCACGAACAAGTGATATCGATGGCTTTCGGGGACTCCTGGACCGGATGGCAAGGTGTGTCGGGGCGGGAGGGAGGGCGACTGGTGCGCGCCAACGACCAGATGAACTCAAAGGTGACCGTTGTGGTCTGCGCGAGAGGATGTGAGGCGTGTCACGAGTATTAATAGAGGCGAAATGAGAGAGGTAAGAGGTTGGCACACAAGGACAGGGCAATGCAGGGTAGGTTGGCGGGTCGAGGTAGGTTAGTTCATGGCCAAGGTGCGCCAATCCCAACTCAGAAAACACACCTCCTCTCGCACAGTTCGAGGGCTGCGTCTCGGTGCGGTTCTGCTTCCGGTTCGGTCCCCGCCCTTCCCATTGCCCTGGGGCCATGTCCATGTTCTGGGATGAGCCATTCTAACTTGCCCATGAAGAAGGGATAGGAAGAGGCAAGTCAACTTGGGGTCCGGAGAAGGATTGCTGTAACATGAGTGGTGGGAAGAGGAACTGGAGGGGGTTGGCCCACCGGGGGAAGCCAATACTAACTGTGGGGAGAGGACGCCGTGTACTTCGTAGTCGCATCAGCACGCTGGAGCAGATGCCAGGCGAGTCGTCCCTGACGCCCGGGTTCAATGTTCCCCCTCCGCGGAAGTGTGGGGTAAAGTTGGGATTCGAGTGAGTTCCGAGTCCTTCTCTCGGATCACTTGCCCGAAGAGACGACATCTGGTCAGCCGTGAGGAGAGATGACCTATGGAACGTGCTATTGTGTTAATTGACCCGAGAAACTGCGCACATGGCAACCGTGTCACTGCAATGCTCCGAAGATGGCCTTGAGACGGGGGAACTTGACAACCATAGGATAGTGTCTTTCGGGGTTTACAATGCAGAAGCTGCAGGCAGGAAGGACGACAGCTCCAAGACAAAGAAACGACGTAGATCCGCCGTTCCTCGATCAGCTTAAGCGCAGGGAGAGAACGTATAAATGTTTACCAGCTTGGCATCGGTGCTTCACAAAGGGTCATGTTATAATATTACATGTTTCGGCTCAGAACTCGGGCGCTGGGGGCGATATTCAACTCCCCAATTGTCTCCCCGTTCCTTAGAGAAGTCTTATGTAATCTGCATATCCCTCTTCACCTAGGTAGGTACCTCCATAGGTACCTGTAACGCCTTTATACACCGTACATAGTAACTAGCTCGCTTATCATACCCCCAGCACTGGTCCGCTCATCGGTCTTTGTGTCCCCAACGCGCTGATGCCGACGACATCTGTGCCTCCCTCCCACTGGTCCCCCACCGGAGTTATCCTTGCAAATCAGGTCGTCATTCGAACTATACCCCCGTCGGCCTGCCGATTCCCGTGCAATCGCTTCGAAGCTGCTCTCAACCCGTTGGGCCAATTCGACCACAACTGCAATCCAGCGAAACATCCCTAACTATCAGGTTTCATCTCAAAGCTCAACTTTACTCTATCAAGGAGATGCTCTTGCAGACTAGTTGGCAATAAATTTGTCATGGCATTACCATAGAGTCGCTTCTCTGAGCTCCATCGACATTGACCATGGCTTCTGGTAGGTGGCCTGACGGCCAGCTATGCTGCATCCCTATCCTCGTGCTCTTGAGCTTCAAACTGACCACTTGCGCCCTACTCTAGTTCGCATCTGCGTTTGCGGTGATGAGGGTACTGGCAAGTCCAGTCTCATCGCTTCGTTGGTTAAGGACGTCTTCATCTCCAACAAAATCCAATCCGTCCTCCCCTCCATCACGATCCCTCCCCAACTCGGCACGCCTGAGAACGTCACGACCACGATTGTCGACACCTCCGCCCGGCCTCAGGACCGCACCACTCTACGAAAAGAGATAAGAAAGTGCAATGTCATTCTTCTTGTCTACTCGGATCACTACAGCTATGAGCGTGTCGCTCTCTTCTGGATGCCGTACTTCCGCTCCCTCGGCGTCAATGTCCCCGTCGTCCTGTGCGCCAACAAGTCTGACCTGACGGGTGAAGGGAACACGCCGCAGGTTGTTGAGGGCGAGATGCTGCCCGTCATGTCGGAGTTCCGCGAAATCGACTCGTGCATCCGCTCGAGCGCGAGGGAGCACCGAAATGTCAATGAAGTTTTCTTTCTCTGTCAAAAGGCTGTCACACACCCTATCGCCCCGCTATTCGACTACAAGGAGGGGAACCTGAAGCCGGCTTGTGTCGATGCATTGAAGCGTATATTCTACTTATGTGACAAGGACCAAGACGGGTATCTCAATGACCAGGAAATGCACAATTTTCAGTTCAAGTGCTTCGACAAACCTCTATCCGCAGAGGACCTGGAAAACATCAAGCTCTCGATCAGCAAGACAGCGCCGAATTTGTCGACCGAGAAGGGCATTGACCAGCTAGGCTTCTTGCAGCTGAACAAGATATACGCTGAGAAGGGCCGACACGAGACAATTTGGATCATACTGCGCAAGTTCCGGTACACGGACAGCTTGAGCTTGGAGGATAGCTTCCTGCGCCCCAAGTTTGATGTGCCAGAGTATTCTTCGGCGGAGCTGAGCCCTGCAGGATACCGCTTTTTTGTAGACCTGTTCTTACTGTTTGATAAAGACAACGACGGCGGTCTGAATGACAAGGAACTCGAGGCTCTTTTTGCGCCGACACCGGGACTTCCCGCCTCCTGGATCGAGACCTCGTTCCCATCTTCGACTGTGCGTAACGAAGCCGGGCACGTCACTCTACAAGGATGGCTCGCTCAATGGAGTATGACAACCTTTATGGAACCGAAGACGACGCTTGAATATCTGGCCTACCTGGGGTTTGAACCCGCAACTGCTCGCGAAACCACCACGGCGGCGCTCAAGGTTACGAAATCGCGGAAGCGGAGAAGACGACCAGGTAAAGTGGAGCGTAACGTCGTGCTGTGTTATGTGCTGGGTGCCTCGGGGGCTGGCAAATCGTCCTTACTGGACGCCTTCTTAAATCGACCATTTGATGCCCTCTATCGACCAACGATCAAGCCGCGACGGGCTGTCAATAGCGTGGAGCTCCCCGGCGGCAAGCAATGCTACCTGATCCTAGAGGAGTTGGGCGAGCTTGAGCCCGCTATCCTGGAAAACCAAGCCAAGCTGGACGCCTGCGATCTCATCTGCTACACGTATGATTCTTCGGATCCAGACTCCTTTTCTCATATTGTCGAGCTGCGGAAACGCTACCCACAACTAGACGACCTCCCCAACATTTACACGGCCTTGAAGGCGGATAAGGACAAAACGACACAACGTAGTGAGATGCAGCCGGACACATACACCTCGAGCCTGATGATGAGCACGCCTCTTCATGTTACTGTCAAATGGTCCAGCATCAGTGAGCTGTTCATCGCGCTGGCGGACGCGGCGACGAATCCCAGCACAGCTTTCCCGCGCAGCGAGGAACCGCCGCCGGACAGGACTAGCCTGTACCTTGCCCTGGGTGCTACGGCTTGCGCTGGCGTTGCGGCGTTCATAATATGGCGGCGGTCAACAACGTCAGCCTAAAAAAAAGTATTCGTTTCAGGCTCGTTGTTCCTCTACTTGCATCTTCTCGGAGTTAGCGCGATGTCATATTCTTTCCCATCCACTCGTTGAAATATATATATGATACCCAACTGCGCCCTACGCATATAGTAGGGATCCTAGTGTCTAATTAAAGTAATATAAATGCTCTTCCTGTGTTGGTCGCTCAAATTTGTCTTTCAATAAATGCCGATGTTGTCTAGAGCATTTTTACATCAGATCCATAGCATAGCCGATACGTTCAGTCCTTTCAAACTCCTCAACAATGCGTCCTTACCGGCAGAATCCTGTGATGATAGTCTATCATGCCAGTGCTTTGCTGGAAACAACCACTGCCCACCTGGATTGTGATTCAACATTCGGTGCTGCCCTCGAACGGCAGGAAGGGTGTTTGTTCTCTGCCTTTATATTATTCGCTCTCGTCGCTTTGGTCGCTCTTGAAGACTGATATGGACACAGCAGTATATATAGGATATAGTTTCGATGGAGCAGGCAAGCAGTTATGCAAAGTTTAACCCAGTTGAATCTAACCTTCCCTAATCTTCCATCTCCGCCCGAGAAGCAGAAGAAAAGAAAAGGGAAGTATGAGTGCCGGTCAAAATGAAGGGTACAGAATGCCTTGCTGTCAACACACGAAAAGTGTCTGCATCGCGAACGTCTTGTTTCGTTCAAGGGTTTTCTGTTGTCATCTCTTGGGATCATTTGCACCGGCTTGTATGCCTTAGTACTCTGGCATTATGGATTAAAAGACTGGTGTGGACTAGGCACCCACACGTACATGTTTCGCCACTGCTGATGGACTCCAGGTTATCCCTGGGATCATAATCTTGGGTTGTTGGCCACTAAGGAAACATGTGAAAATGCTCCGGTAAGGATCAGCTTATTTCGAACCAAAGCCTTGGCAAGAGCATAACGTCCAGAACCCGACGTTGGTATTCTCCCGTGCAGATCCGTCTTCCTCTCGTCTTGGCTAGGACAATCTAACGGCGACGATGCACACTTCTCACCCTCCGCATGCCTGTACGAGAAGAACCCATGCGATTCACAGTCCAGTTGAAATCATGCTTTTTTGGAAAGCCCTGGGGCCTCAACCTCATCGGGCAGAGATTTTGGCCAGTGGCTCTCCTCATCAGTTGGGAGAGATGATGGACATGGCGCTTGAAAGTTGGAGACGGTGGATGGGTACGTGTGGCAGAGTTTCTCACGGTGAATTTATCACTCTGACTAGCTTCATCGTGTGCTCCCGGCACATTTGTACTACAGGCTACAAGAATCCTCAAAGTTGCTCTGGCCCCCGTTGGAAGAGACGCATAATGTAACCACTCTTCTAATTTTACAGACTGACAGGAATGAAGGAAGACCACTTCTCAACAGGATACACATGTGTTCCTGGGAGTCCTAATGGCACTGGCCTGTATGCCAAGTGAACGGAGTGCGACTTCTTTGTTGAAGGAATTGTACGTATCAATACCATGCGGAATATGGGTCAATAATTGGAAGAGGAAAACAACCAATACCATAATGGTATTTGAAACTTTCCGGCCGCATACAGAGAAATCGAACTTGTTACCATACATGCGAAAGTGGAAAATTACATACTGCGGGAAGACGAGGGAAAAAACCAAGAAAAACCCCCACCCCAAAAACCCAAAACTAAAACTACAGAGTTCCAGCTTCTTGTCTTCATAAACCTCGTAGGTGGGAGAGAACAACCCCCCTTCGGGAGAAAAAAAAAAGGCGTCATGTAGTACGACACGAATAGCTCCAGCCCGTACCCGTCCGTTACCCAAAGCCTAAGCCTGAACCGAACCCGTTTCGTTACCCAAAATATAGACAGTAGGCAGCCAATCGTACTGAAAAGCCCCGGTGTCTCAAACCCGCATCGTACGCCTTTTGACTCATTATACAGCCTCGTCAGAAGCCCTCGCCCAAGCCGTCGTATGCCTCGACACAGTCCTGTTCCTCGTCTCATCTCGTTTCGTTTCGTTTCGTTTCCTAAGCCGCGAACGAACACCGCCACCACCACCCGCCGGACGTGAGACATAAGAGTTCCACCCGGTTCTCAGTTCATTAGCCGGCCTCCGTTGACCGGGATGACCGTCCCCGTAATCCACCTGGACTCGTCACTCGCCACGAAGGCAACGACGTCGGCAATGTCCTCGACGGCGCCCAGCCTGGCCTCCGCCGGCGTGAGAGTCGCCCTCTCCAGGTCGGCGCTCCGTTGGTCGTCCGGCAGTGAGTCGAACATCTCCGTCTTGACCGTACCCGGACTGATGCAGTTCACCGTGACGCCATGCGCCTGCCCCATCTCCCGCGCCGCGACGCGCGTGAAGGCCTCGACGGCCGCTTTACTGCCCGCGTACGCCATGCTGCCGGGGCTGTCGGCACGGGCCGCGACGGACGAGATGTTGATGATGCGACCGCCGGGGGCGATGTGAGGCTTGACAGCCTGCATCATGAAGAAGACGGCGCGGGTATTGGTGTCGAAGATACGGTCGTATTCCTCAGTCGTGGTGTCGTCAAGCGACGCACTAAGAGTCGCCGCGGCGTTGTTGACGAGGATGTCGATCTTGGTGACGCCGAAGGCCATCATCGTACGCTCGATGACCTTTTTCTGGTGCTTCGAGACGTCGGCCTGGATAGCCGTCGCCGAGGACCCACAGGCCTCGATCTCGGATATGACCTCGTGGGCCTTTGCTATTGACGATGTGCTTACAAACGTGAAGGCGACCTTTAGTCACGCAAATCACGGGGAACTGGCTTTAGCCATGGTTCTTGCCTTTAAATCATCAAAGAAGAAGGGAGGGGGAAGAGACGGAGGTGGATGGTGGGATCGGGAGACGCACCCTGGCTCCTTCTCGTGCGAGCTTCAACGCGATCGCGGCGCCGATGCCTCGCGCGCCGCCGGTGACAATGGCCACCTTCCCTGACAAGGACATGTTGGGCGGTGGCAGCTGCGGGAGCGGTTTGGTCCACAGAGCAGATGAGGCGCGCCTCGCAACGCTTTCGCTCGTCTCTCCCTCGCTGATCTGGGGTGACTGGCTTTGCTGATGTTGTTGCTGTTGGCTCAGCGCCTTGCTCAGGTGAGACTGTGATAAGGGTACACTGTCAGCGACGATGTCCGATGGCATCCTCGAACGAAACGCCGGTGTAGTGCAGCAGAATACCGGCAGAGTCTGGCTCTGGAGCCAATGCGTAACGGCTCGGAAAGCCATTTGACTGGGATCCGTAGTCATGGCATTATCTTCAGTGCGTGCGAGGTCCATGCAGTTATGCTGCAGCGGTTTGGGGGGTGTGATGTGATGACGAAGACTGTTCGACTGGCAAACAAGAAGCTAGCACACCTAAGCTATGCAGCAGTTTGAATGTCAGCCTGGCCTTGCACACACACACACCCAATGTCTCTCGTGCGTTGGAGATGGTGTGTTGGTGTGGCGGCGCGGGGAACGTCAATGTGTCGACCTCAGTGGATGACCAATGTGAGACATCGGTACAGGCCATACGAGCTTGCTCCAACTCGACTCAAGGTTGCCACCGTCGGTCAGTAACTTCTGTGCTCCGTTGGCTGAGCAGTCTACAACGCAGGACGCAGACCCCAGCCGTTGCAACTGTACTATGCAGTGTATTGTAAAGATGGAAATCTAGACATCAAGCCACACACACCACCGTTTGGGCTCTTTCTTTTTGGGGGGTCGTGGTGGTGTTGCTTTGGGGGTCAAGAAGCCCTCTGACCTGACAGATGGTAGCGACGGAAGCCAATCGCTGCAGCCCATATCTAAAGGAACCAGTTCAATTGTATTGCTTCGGTACTGATCGCTCGATCGCTGGCATTTGCGGTTGAAAATACATCGACCAAGGGGCATGCTGTACCACTATCAATCAGTCACACGGCTTCTGATAGTATCTCAGAGGTGCATGGCTTGTACATGTACTGCGTGGACTCGGAACCTATCACTAAGTATATATAAATATAGAGTACATGCTGCCATAGTAGCAGTATAAATGGCCTTTTTTTATTCTTTTTTTATGACAACGACGCATCCCAACTAGAAAGCCCTATAGATCGTGAGGGGGGATTGTGCATCTTATCACGCTCAGCAGCCACGCGCCCGTGACCGGCTTTCCTTTTTTTTTTCTTCGGCTTTTTTTTTTTTTTTTTTTATGGCGGATGACGAATACCCTTGCTAGGAAGCGGCGGATGGGATAGCAGCTGGGCAGGCTTTGATTGGCTGTCCTTAAGGAATGGTTTTCAGAGCTGGCTAGGGCGCTTTGTCTTGGTCTTGATGGCAGACAAGGGCAAGCGTCTCGATATCGAACAGGACGAAGGTGGTGAAGCCGCTAGGCGTTGAAATGAGATTGCACATTCAGGTCGCTCTGGCGCAGTGGAGCCAACAGGGCAGACGGGCCTCGAAATCAAGAATCTCCAGGCACAAAAGAATTGCAGGGGCGAGCGCTGGAGATAACTCCAATGATACGACATGCCGACGACGGCCAGCAGCGCCGGTGGTGAATAAGAAATCGAGGTGGTGACGATTACCGTCTACTTGCCAAGAATCCGACCAGCCACCCTTCCAGTCTTCAGGAGTTCTTCGAGAAGGGTATGGAATAATAGGGGGCCACCTCGGCTTCGTGGAACCCAGCAGTGGGTTGCATTCCTAATACCCCTCAGGGCATGCTCTGATTCGGACGGCCTCGGTTTCGGCGGCACAAAGAAGGCCAATCGTGCGTCGGGCAGAAGCAGAATGAGAAGGGAGGCAACCCTTGTTGAAAAAGCCAAAGTTCCCTGGCATAAAGTGGTAAGCTATTCTGGGAACATTGAGTGCGCTGGGCCGGGGCCGGGGCCCTGGGATTGCCTTGTATGGTTTGGGCAGATGAGCTGTATTAGTGTCGATTCTCGGTAGCAACCATCAGCGAAGACCGATTCTGTTACGACGTCGGCTCAATGCGATGGGCGTCAAAGAAGTCAGTCGCTCGAATGGCTTGTTACCTACAGAGTAAACGTAGTATATAATATGATATACCTGTAGGATTCTTGAGCAAAAGACGGAAGTGAGCGTACGGTGGTAGGTAGGCAGGTATGCTAAGGTAGGTGTCACCCCCTGAATGCACCTACGCATAAATGACAGAAAAGGACGGAGTCCTGGCTGCACATCATAGACCATTTTTCTTGGGCGGACAGTCCCTGCATCATTCGGAAGTCATCGAGGCAGTGAGGGCAGCGAGGGGTCAGGAGAAACCCTTTCCAGATTCAGCTCGGGTTAGAGATGAGACGCGAAAGAGAGTCCCGGACTCGTATTGTGGTTTTGATTGTTTCACGGTTCTTTTTTGGCGACTTTAAGGTGATCTGAATGGACATGGACTGATTGCAGTCATGGAGCGCTTATCCATGTTCCACCCACATCCAATACCCGGAACTCGTGGCAAGTGCTCTATGGGAACAATTAGCCGGAGCCAACTAACAACTTACTTGGTTCGACTCGTCACCCAACGTCAATGTCAGGGTCCTTGCCTTGGACCAGTAATGTAGAGTAGGAACAAGAAAGGGTCAGGTAAGGCGCCGTGCTCCAGGCCACTCTAGAGTCCGAGTGTGTCACCAAAGTGGGCGGATTGGGTGCTGTTCGGTCGAATCGGGGGTTGGATCTCTGCTGTGACGGAGACAAGGTGAAGGCGAGGGATGGCCAGCCAGCCAGCTAGCCAGCGCTTCTTCTTCTTCTTCTTCCCCCCCTTTGTGGCCCTTCTCTATCCTTTCCTTTCCGTTTCTTTTCTTGCCATCTCGTCTCCTTCCATCCGCGCAAGCGCAAGCGCAAGTATCCGCCAGCAACGCCTCGATGTCAAAATGGCAGCCCTTGGTTGGCAGTACACGAGCCAGGGGCTCTTACCGCCTTAATGCACCAGTGACGACGGGGAAAACGGACGATTCGTGCGTCTAAGCTCAGGCACGCAAGCACGACACCGAACAGACAACGGACTATTACTGTGCCATACTATGTAGGACGGGCTAGCACATTAGGTAATCTTTAACGTTTCTGGTTGGTATCGATTCCCCTTCTGCCTCTGCCCCCATCTGGATCGAAGTTCGCAGTGTATGTTAGGTAGTGTGCACTATTTACGAAGAAAAGTCCATTAGTTCGACCAATTCCATCAGTTTCTCCCCGGATGTTGGATGGTAAGCCACCTCAACTAGTAGCTAGGTACCTTGCTAGTCATTCCCTCGCCCAACGTACCTACACTTAGGTATCTGTACATTGGTGGTCCATTACATAGTACCACTGGCAACTTGCCAGGCAGACGGGGCACGTGACGGGACAGAGGTCATTCTTGCCAGACCACCTTGACTGGCCGCTTGAGCCTTGAGGAGTCCGGTTTAATTGGCGCTAATGCAGTCGGAGTGGCACCCTCCCTTCGGTAGCCACCTAGGTAGGTAGGTGGTACGTATGTCATCCACCGAATAGGGGGTATCAGGTACTTTCCCCTCTCGCACCTCCACTTGTTTGGTTCCAGCAGACCGCTCACTTCAGACGACCGAGACCAGCACCTTGTCATGGGTTGTCTCTGCAAATAGCCATGTACCCATCTACTTCGACTCCCAAGTATCTGATCTCCAAGACGTGGCCTTGACCTAGTAGCGCCTCAGTCTATCGCTCTCTTCCATTCATTCGCCCGTTCAGACGATTTCTGTGCGTGCTGTGGCCACTGCTGCCGCTGCCGCTGCCGCCGCTCTCTGACCTGCAGCAGAGTAGGGGGTAATAATCCATTGCCTGGTCTTGCTACGCCTGTCTGCACCTGCACTGCCCTGTCCGGACGGAAATCCCAACTCTCCATTTCGACAAGGTTCAGTCCCAAAGACAAGACTGCACTGGACTCGACGGTGAACAATTGACACCATTGGCCTTACCGAGTGGTACATCTACCAACGTCTTCCACCACCAACTCTCTCTGCCTGCCTCACCACCACGGCACAACATAATATTGCAGAGAACCCGCCAACCGACTGCCCGCCTTTGGTGTTCCTAGTTCTGCCCCCATCCTCGCCCGTCAAGTGCTCTCAACAGCACTTTTTCGCCGCTTCCTTTCCCCCCTCTCTGTTCGCAACGGCCGGCTTCCACAGTCTCCCCCCTAACTCTTATCGCACGCAGTACATTTCGGGTGCTGCTCCATCACCTTTTCGCATGCGATACTAAACATCGCGGCCGACCCGAGAATCGATAACTGTATGCGTATCCCAGATTGACTTACTCCAACTCTCGCTCTTGAGAAATCCTCGCCTCCTTTCTTCGCCGCGCCTATGCTGCACCTTATCCCCGACAGATGAGATTTCAACCACGCGCTCTTTACGAACGAGATACTTTGGACCACAAGTGGTATATTCAACGGAAACCTTGGCTTTTCGGCCTCCCTGCGGGTCATTCACTTTCCTAGATGATGGTGCGTACCCTCGTCCGCAACCCGCTATGCTGCCTAGACATTTAGTCGCTTGCCTTTCCAAAGGCCCTGCCCTCGACTTGTTGAACCGGTCGTAGGCTCCATCGAATCTGGTGTCTCGGGCTCCCTGCTCTTTCCCACTTGAATCCCCTTCCATAATCCGCTTTAGTTGCTGACTGTCCTTGCTTTACACAGACCTCATCTAGACCCCGCGCCGATGTTGGCGGCAGCTTTGCGAGTCGACGCGGTCATGCTACCCAGCTGTCAATCTCAGACCCCAGCCATCATGTGACCGAGACTATCGGGACTCTATATGGAGACGAGGACGACTACTCGAATGACCAGCAGCCTTTGAGTTTTTTTGGGTCCTCCTACTCCGATCAACATAATAAGCAGGCCGAAGCCGACCCTTCCGCCGAAGACCCTCGTAGGCAAATGTTGCGTTCAGCCTCAGACAAGACGGGCTTAGGAGCGATACAAAACGGACCTCCCGCGCTCAAAAAATCCCAGACGATGCCGACGCGCTCGCCTAGCCAGCGAAGTAACTCACTCGAAATTGGACCCAAGTCGCCACCAATGTCCCTGCGCGACGTCAAAAACGAGTCCTCTCAATTTCCCCTGGGTAGCATCGAGAACCCGAACGATATTGCGCAGGAGCTCAGCAACTTGCAGGCCTTAAGACGCATGTCTATGGATGTTGGAAATAACGCTGACCCCGATATGTTGCCCTTTTCCGGTCTCTCTCTCGTGGCGATGCCTCCAATCGCCCCAACGGGAGATGATGACGAAAACGACCCTTCGAGACTGCTTTGGGTGCCTGCAGCCGTTCATCCAGAGCTTGCGCCAACAGAATTCAAGAATTTTCTGGAGGACCGGGTCAAGACTATCAGGAGACGATCAGGCGAATCCAATGACAGTGGTATGAATCGGAACGACTCCAATGGTGGCCTGAGGCGGAAGAAGAGTATGCTCTCACGGCAGATCGACAATTCAGGAGGTAGAGGAGCTGTGGGATACGTCGACGGCGCCGAGAGACTCGGACGGAAGAGTTCCCTCAGGGACTATTCGACCCCAGAGCTCAACCTGAATGAATTGGTTAAGGACCCTACCAAGGTTGTCCGAGAGCTTGCCCAGGAAGGCCAAATCGAGGGTGCTACTGAAGATATGCCTATTCTGCCTGTTGCCCCCGGCATGGGACTTCGTCGATCGACCAGGACAACTTACCGAAAGAACGGCAGCGTGCGTTCTGGGGACCGTTTGCCCTTCTCGAAAAGAGTCACGAACCGGCACGGTCAAACGGACTCATCCGACTCGGCTGATACGGTGCCCCCTCTGCCGTCCGACGTGCCCGAAGTGCCTCCCTTACCTAGCCTTCAACGAGTTCAGTCAGAGCCGGTAGCGGAGAACTTCTCACGTCCTAACCGATCGGTACGCCGGCAACAGAAGTTTTCTCAGGATATGGGCACATTATCCGATGGTGCAGTGTCGGAGGTCGAAGAGCCTGCGTCTCCTCTCAGCACTCGTTCCGAGCAGCAGCAACATCCCACGAGGACATCATCGGTTTCTGCCGACGCGAAACAAGCTGTTCCATCCATTGTTGAGTCGCCAACGGCGGAGGAGAATGGACAAAGACAGCAGTTTCCTCAGCGATCCTCTTCGCAACATGCAAGCCAGCAGGCGCCTCTGCAGTCTCCAGTGGAGGAACCTCCTGCTCGTTCGAACAAGCGGCCTGGGTCAAACAATTCTGTACAGAGCCCGACTCCTATGGTACCTCCACAGCCACAGGTGCAACACCCCAAGCACCCCGCCGCCGCGTCTAGCCACACGCCGAACGACATGGTTCCTCACCCATCCATCTTGCCTGGCAGCGGTGCCTCCCGAACAGACACTCTGACTTTCATTCCTACCTTGCCGGCAGAAGAAAAGAAGCCGGAGGAGAAAAGGACCGGGGGCAAACTCAGGAAGGAAAGAGATGACGACGCGTCTAGCGTCTCATCAACGAAGTCTTCCGGGGGATGGTCCAAGTGGCTCAAGGGCGGCAGTGACGACAAGGACAAGAAGAAGAAGGATGAAGAGAAGAAGAAGAAGCATGGCGCAGAAAAGGCACAAGACAACGCCCGACTGGACGTTCTGCAGAACTCTATCGAAGGTGCCTCTACCACCAAGGGCAGAGAGAGCATCATTGTGGATCGCGACAACGTGGACACCAAGCTCGCAGAGGAGCGGAAAAAAGAAAATAAGAAGACGGAATCCAAGAAGGAGAAGGAGGGCGGTCTTTTCGCAGGTCTTTTCGGCGGCGGTAAGAAAAAGAGCGAGAAGGAGAGCAGCAGCAAGAAGAATCAGCATCTGCGCGTGTCGGAAGACGTGCCGTATCGACCTCTCAAGCCTGATGTTGATTACCATTGGACCAGATTCCCGCTCCTTGAGGAACGAGCGATTTATCGGATGGCTCATATCAAGCTCGCAAACCCGCGCCGGTCGCTACTGAGTCAGGTTCTGCTCAGTAACTTCATGTACAACTATCTCGCCATCGTCCAAGCTATGCATCCTCAGATGCAGGTTCCACAGTCACCGCAACAAAGACGGCTGGAGGAGGAGCGCCGCCGCAAGGAACAGGAGGAACAGTACCTCGCACAACAACAACAACAGCAGCAGCAGCAGCAGCAGCAGCAGGATGCGCCAGATCAGGACACTACGGGCCAGTACAACTTTGAGTACCATCGGGTATGTTAAGCCATAGTTACACTTGTCGGGCTTTTGAAGCTGACTCCATCTCCAGGGTGACACCCAGTACGGAGACCATCCCCATGATGAGGTGGACTACGTGGATGATGCTCAGATTTACGAGTATGACCACGGCGGCGACATTGACAATGGACGCGGCAATGGTTACAACGGCCCTGACAGCTACGATGCTCAGCCTGGCAAGCAGTATTATCACGACCAGTACGGGCGTGATGGCGGCGATGATGCAAGGCGTAGAGACGACCGAGAGGACATGTGGTAAATTTCGGGGCATTGGTGAGCAGTGAAGAGGGCGGCAGCGGCAAGCTGGGGCGTACATTGACGAGCAGGGAGGTCCCCGGTTTTGGTCCGGACCATAGAGCGAACTCGTTTAAAGGCGCTGTATCTTTCAAACGCATGTGCATAAGGCGGAGTTCACGGAGTGCGAGTTCAACATGTATTCAGAAATGGCTTTTGCTAAAGGCTCGGCGGAACCTTGGGTGGCCTTCTTTTTCCTCATTCTTTTCTTCTTCTCTAGCATATTTGATCTCATCATAGTCACTATCCTATCGATTTGTATTGTAGTGGACGGAGGTATATTTGGCGAGGCACATGTAAACAGATAGCATAGCGACCGGGACGATCTGAAGGCTGCTTGAGTTCGATGATGTTGCACAGGGATGAAGAATAAAAAAAAACACCACAAGGACAGGCACAAGCACTGGTCAACACAGCGTACGGTGGATCTATGGATCTTAGACATCAATTACCGTCGGGCCGTCGTTGTTCTGTCGTCGGCGTGGCTTTTACATCTCGGGATTGGACCTCACGTGCCAAGGTTGTCCAGAGCAGCGGCAGTATACTTGCAGTGTCTATTTGTGTATGGGACGGGGCAAGAAGGCAGCCTGCAATGGAACTATGACAAGACGTGCAGGTTACGGAGGGGCTCGAAACCCTTCACTAGTTATCCATGAAAGTGAACCAAGGTGCCGGTCGCCTCTGTAGCTAGGTGTAGGTTGAACGAGACATCGTATCTGTCCCTGACAGGTCCAATTTGGGGCGCCCACAACTACCTAGGTACGTAGTAGGTAGATACAGAACAATGGGACACAGCCTAGGTAGGTAGATAGGTACTAAAATATATGGATGACGGAAGATAAAATTGGAAGAAAGGAGCTGTATTGATTCAGCGGTATCCAACCCCCGCTGCGGGCGATCGATAGATACCTACCTAGGTAGTTAGGTGGATGTGGGTGCGCTAGTATAGGTAGTAGGCACTTAGGCTTCAACCCAGCGACACTCACAGCGCTGGACAAGGTGCTCTGAGAGAAAGAGCAGGTTGGCCCCTGCCAGTTGTAAAAATACACGCTAAACCATTTGGGGCAGCAGCAGCCTCTTCTGGCAGTGCGCCAATTCGTCCGCTCATTGCTTCCACCTACACCTTGCACTTTTCCTTAACCTCCAGAAAAATATCACCAGCCTTGTGTAAGGGGAGCTTATTCCTTGTCTCGTCGCAAACATCACTGGCTGCTTCTTCTAACCTCTCTCATCTCCGTTGATACCCAACCCCCCCCTCTACCACCTCTCCGAACCGAGCGACCGGTCAACCACCCGACAACAACACCGGCCCGATCGTCCCCTGTGACCTCCATCGCCCAATCGACATCTCGCGATTACCCCGACAACAACCTAGCATGGCTGCCGTGAGTGCCTCCTTTTTCTCGTTACATCGAGCTCCAGCTGGCGATGGAATGTCTTCGCCCGCGATTCGTCTGTCGTTACGCCTTGTCCCCCTCCTTCACATCTGTCCTCGTTACTGCGATGCTCCCTCGTCGACCCCCTGCCGGACCTTGACAGCTCCTACCTGTCCCGCTTTCAAGCCCCATTACTGACATGCCATCGTTGCTGATAGCCGCGTCCATACAACAATAACCCGGGCTACATGCCTAACGGAGCTTCTTCAATCCCTCCTGGAGCTGCGCCGCTCCTCCCCAACCAGGGTCGTGTTATCCAGACTGGCCCCATCCGCGTCCTGTGCATAGCTGATGTTCGAGGTGTGTCGCTATTCCATCAGATCCAGTCCCCTGACACCCACGGGATCCCTGACTGACTTGTTTGTGATAGGAAACCTCACATCTTTGAACGACCTGGCGAGACAAGCACGAGCTGATCACATCATCCACACCGGCGACTTTGGCTTCTACGACGACACCTCTCTGGAGCGAATTGCAGAAAAGTAAGGAACACTCCACGATCCTATAACCAACCGTTGTCATTCTGACATTGGTATCAAGGACCCTCAAGCATGTTGCTCAGTACTCTCCTCTGATTTCGGAGCCCGTCAAGAAGGCGATCCAGCAGGGCGGCCCTGGGCCCGTCAAAAGCCGATTCCCCGCAAACGAGCTCCCTCTTTCCGAACTTCCTCTCCTCCTGAGCGGCGAGATCAAGCTCGATGTTCCGGTATACACCGTCTGGGGTGCCTGCGAAGATGTCCGCGTTCTGGAGAAGTTCCGATCCGGAGAGTATAAGGTACAGAACCTGCACATCATTGACGAGGCTCGTTCGATGCTCCTTGAACTCGGCGGGGTGAAGCTCCGCCTTCTGGGTCTAGGCGGTGCCGTTGTTATGCACAAGCTTTTCGACAATGGCGAGGGTAGGACCACCATTGCTGGAGGCCAGGGAACCATGTGGACTACCCTTCTCCAGATGGGTGAGCTCGTCGATACCGCCCACCGAGTCTACGATCCCACCGAAACTCGCATCTTCGTCACCCACGCCTCTCCCGCTCGCGAGGGTATACTGAACCAGCTCTCCGTCACCCTCAAGGCCGATTTCTCTGTCTCTGCTGGACTTCATTTCCGATATGGCAGTTCCTACAACGAGTTCAGTGTAAACCCTACCCTCGACCATTATCGCGGTAAGCTTGCCGCCTCCAAGGCGTCCTTCAATGACGTCTGGGAGACTGTCAAGAACGAGGTTGAGCCGGCCATCTCCCAGAATGAGGCGCAACAGAATCTGCTCAAGAACGCCCTCCAGATCGTCGAGAAGATGCCCACTACCGCCGCCGGTGGCAACCCCTTCGGCGGCCCTGTTGCCGGTCAGGCTCAGCTCGGTCAGGTCGATGAGAGTGCTTTCAAGAATATGTGGAATTTCAACTTGGCAGATGCCGCATTCGGCTGGTTGGTGCTCGAGATCCAGGACGGACGTATTGGAACCGAGATGCGTGCCCAGGGCTTCAACTTCTCGCACAGAGGTGCCAAGGCGGCCGCGCCCGTTCCCTCCGGACCGGCTGGCGCGGGCAACATTACTACTCCGGCGCCTCCCTCGACGCAGACCACAGCTCCTCCGCCCACCAGCAGACAGCCTTCATCCCAAGCCCCCCCGAAGCCTGCTGTTGCAACGCCCCTGCCGCCTGCCAAGCCTGCGACCCCTCAGCCTTCTACTACTCCTGCACCGCCCGCTGTACCCACTAAGGATGAGCGCCCTGCGCCCGCCGCTGCCAACGGATCGGCCAATGGCCCTGATCCCGTCTCATCGCCTGCGCCCAAGACGCCTGCTCAGGATATCATCGGTTTGTTTATTATGAATGTCAGTTCTGAGGAGCAGGCGCGCGAGCTCTTTGACGGCGAGCATAGAAACAACATCCTCAAGGTCGAGAAATGGGGCAACTCGAACAAGGTTGTCCAGTTCAAGACTGGCGAGGACCGTGATGCCGCTCTCAACAGCTTGCCCGAGGACCTCAAGACTCGTG
Source organism: Colletotrichum sublineola (assembly GCA_020631755.1). Taxonomy (NCBI): domain Eukaryota; kingdom Fungi; phylum Ascomycota; class Sordariomycetes; order Glomerellales; family Glomerellaceae; genus Colletotrichum; species Colletotrichum sublineola. The sequence continues at coordinate 535,113 of JAHSQG010000001.1, forward strand.
CTCAAGAGGACCGGTCCCGTCCCCTGGTCAAGGTTTTCCAACACCGCGAGAGCAAGTTTCAGCCTCGCGGCGGTGCTGGCAACTGGGGCAGCAGCAGAGGTGGCGGTAATTCGGCGAACACCGGCAGCGGTTACCGTAGTGCAGGTGGCGCCAGCGACTCTGAGAGCACCCGCCGTGGTGGCCGCGGTGGAGGCCGAGGAGGCCGTGGAGGTGAGCGGGGACGTGGCCGTGGCCGAGGCGGACTTAAGGGTGAAGGTGGTGCCTCGCCCGCTCCTGGCCCTGCCACCCCTGCGGAGTAGGACTCTTCGCTCGAACCCTTTGATGAACTATGGAAGATGGCGCGGGCTTCGGTATCGAAGCGACGTCAACCATCGAATGAAGTCTTTGGAGTCTTAATGGCTAAGTTTGGCCCTCGGGAGTAGGAGAATAAAGGACAAAAACAAGAGCAATTTTTGCCCGGTAACGACAGGAGAAAGGGGAGGGCCAAAGAAGAAAAGAACCAAGTGCTACCAAGTCGTGTACGCGTACCTTAATGAGAGCTTGGGTGGGAGACGGGGGTGTTTCTCGAGGAGCTGGACGGCAGTCTATCCGAGAGTCTTTTTTTCTTTTCAAAAAGAAGCCTTTCTTTCTCAGTTCCTCCATATTTACCCATGCTGGGAGATCTTTGATTGGCGAGAGACCAAAGTGGACATTTTACAGCTTCGGCGGGGAGTTGGAAGCGCAAGAGGGAAGACGGACTTGAGGGATGATGATGTTTCATCTATTCTGGTTGATTCGCCTCCCTTGGAAGCCGGGAAAAGGCTGGGGTATCGGAACGAATAGATTCCAACTCAGTGTCTAACAGAACACTCCTTTGTGTACTGCTACCATGGGATGAGTGAAGTATCGAGGTCTTATGTGTAAACAGGGTGTCTTGTAATTACCACAATACCATTTGTATGGATGAGTGGTCTAATCCTTGCGCCTGGTGATTCGCGCTCTGTGAAATACTTACAGCATTCGCTCTAGGAAAGATTGAAACTCTACGACAAACGGGCATTGCAGTTCTTGGAGCTATCAATCGGCGACGACCTTTTTCAATCCCCATCCTTTATCACCCTTGTGGAACAGTAAGGCGTTACGTCCTGCCACTGACTCGGGTTAGCAGGCATGGCCTTGATCCTGGATAAGGTGCACAAAATCCGCCAGCATACCAAGCCAGACTCGCACAATAGGAGATAGTAGATAAGTCGTGTCTTATACTCCGTAGTGGCCATGGTGAGCATGAGGGTTGGATGAATACTGTTAACGCTTCCCGAGCAATGTTTCATTTCCTAAGTCACAAAGAACGCTACCATGTTTTCCGGTTGCTGCTTGCTGTGCTTTGGAAGGATATGACGGAAGAGGACAGACAAAGTAGATGTATTGGCTTGAGGAGTACTTAATGGGAGAGGAAACCCTCTACTACGATGTCAGGCGTCAGGATACAGTGCGCCCAGGTCGCAGGTCAGTGCAAGTGAGTCTGATGCTTCTTCAGTCGAGTGACAACCGTTGTGTCCTATGAAGCTGTAGCGCATCGGGTGGTAGACAACCTGCGTACACGGCCTACTAATCAAGATACTAGGAGCACTTGGCCACATAGCGATGCTGTACCTTTTTAGCCAGAAATTTCATGACACTGTCGACGAAGGCCTATTTAGTATACATACGAGAAACTCTGAGCGCTCGAGAAGACACTCTGGCCGCAAGTGGCTGTTGTACAGGGCCAGCGGCCTCCTGATGTACTTTTTTTTCAATTTTTTTTTTTTTTTCATTCTGGATGCCCGCCGCCTCTGCAGCCATGCCGCTGATCCATCCTTCTTCCCGTTTTGTTACCGATACAAACATTATACACGAGCCTTGCCGGCTCAGCCCGCCCTTCATGAGGCCCTTCTCACATCTTGCCTCTCTGTTCCCCAATCGCATCGCTTAGGCGATAGGCTTCATACCCTTGTGGATAGCTGCAACGCCACCTGTGAGATTCTCATAGCCGTCACCTGAAATCACAAATCCGGCGTCCTTGATCATGTCCCTGAATTCTTCCTGGCTAGGGAAGCGCTCGATACTCTCAACAAGGTACTGGTAGCTGTCCCTGTCACCAGCAACGAGTTGGCCGATCAGGGGAATGGCGCTGAAGGACCAGCGCTTGTAAATGGTGTTGAAGAGCGGGTAGTCATCCGCCTTGCTGAACTCGAGACATGCAAAGACACCGCCGGGCTTGAGTACGCGGTAGGCCTCACGCAGGGCGGCAGGGATGTTGGTGAAGTTGCGAATACCAAAAGCAACGGTGTACAGGTCGATCGAGTTATCCTTGACAGCACCCTCAGGAAGTTTCTCGGCATTGGCCTCGAGCCAAGACATGGCGGCCTGCTGGGAGGCGGGCAGAGCCTTTGATCGATCGCGGCCGACAGCCAACATGGAAGGGTTGATGTCGGAGATGGTGACGCGCACGTCGGGGTTGTGGTTGATGTTATGCGCCGTGTGAAGCATGCGGAAGGCGATGTCGCCAGTGCCACCAGCAATGTCGAGAATATGTTGAGGAGTGGGGGGAGTTGAAGCTGACAGACCTGGCTGGAGGCCAGAGACGAAGTGGTCCCTACAATTTAGGTGTTAGTGGTGGTGTGGTGGGATGCACCAGGTGAGGGAGACGTACTTCCATACTCTGTGCCAGCCAAACGACATGAGATCGTTCATACGATCATACGAGTCTGCAACGCTGTGAAAGACGCCGGCAACACGATCGGCCTTTTCTGATTCAGGCACAGTCTTGAAACCAAAGTGTGTTGTCTTGCTGTCAGCAGACGACTCAGATGTGTTGATGGATCGTGAGGCGATTGCGAAGGGACGAGAGACGGGGGTGGGTGGTTTGCTAAGCTGGTTCGATAAGGATCGCGCGCTCCATGAGGAACGGAGGGCGCGTCGGTACGCCATTGCTGAAGAATGGCTCGGGGTCACGAGAGAGGGAGGTCCTGGAGGCGCAATGAAGTCAGTCGATCAGTGCTTGGGACAGCTTCCAATGGAATTTTTGGAGATGGAGACATGGTGTGGCTGATGCACGCTAGGTCCTTCAGTGACCGGGGTCAAGCCACATTATGAGAATGATTGGGGTATGGGCGATTACCCCGAATCGTGTAAGTGGTGGGATGAAGAAAACATGTTCATAGGATTGGCTGGTGTCCTACCTTTATACGGACGTCTCGTTGGATTCGTCTACAGTCGTATTCTCCTTGCGTGCTGCCCGGTAATGAGCGAGGGTCTTGGCGAAGGTATGAATTTGTTGGCGGGCGAAATAGGCGATAACGCAGAGGAACAGTGTGAGCATGAGGACCAGAACGGTGATCTTGGCAGCGGGGCTCATATTTTCACACGTGATTCCCGTGATTGAATACTTGGGTTCTTGTGTTTCTAAGATTGCGTTTTGGGTGAAGGAGCAGTCGAAGGTATGGTGAAGTCTAGGCTTTAGACTTGCTGGTTTCGTTGACGGTGGACGAGGTGAGTAAGGTAATTGTTGTAACGCCTGATAGCGGTCGATGTCTTTCTCAGTAGTGGATATAGAATAAATTCCGAGAAAAAAATTCTTGTCCGCCTTGAATAATACTTTTATTTACTCCATTTCTGATACCCTTACCTAGATCCATTCTAGCAGGGCCTGCTTTGTAGAGCCAGGCAGTCAAAGCCACCTCATTAGGTACTCTAGGACCCTGTCAGCGGCATCCTTCACCGAGATGCCTCACTCACCGAAGGAGCGTACTTAGCTACCTGGGTAGGTAGGCAGGTATCCACTGATATCGGCAAGTGGGTCCGTGATGGACCCTGCCCCTACCTAAGCAGCATGTCTTGTTACAGCGACAGTTCCGTAATTAATTAGAGACTTACCTTTGCGGATAGCACTTTCCTCTTTTACGTAGTTATCTTATCTGCCTTGCTTCATCAACTTCTTATTCGTCGTTTTCTTGTCTGCACGCGTCTCTTATTCATCAGGCAAAATCTACAACGAGAGCAATAAGAAGGGCAATGACCTCAACCCCTGCTTGGAGAATGTGAAGAGTGTTTACCCTTCGATTCGCGTGGACCAGTCACATTCCCCATCGTTGCTTTCATCATCTTGTCCGCCAGTATCCCAGCGAGCGTCTCTTATCTATCAGGAGAAAATTGCCGAGGTTGGGTGGCGCGCTCGTTGGTGAGGACAGGCTTGGTGAGGATGCCCATTGTGGATTTCGCGGAGACGCCGCCGGCCAAACAATCCAAGCCTGCGCCTTGACAGCCTCATCTTGCAGCCGAAGCTGGCGACGTCGCCCTGCAACAGCCTTCCCCCTTGTTGATATCACGTCTTCTGCACTGGGAAGCACTGTTCCCACTTCGCTATTCAGGGCACTGCTTGCCCCGTTCACTACACTGTTCTGACTAACGAGGCCAACATGAAACCCAACGACCTTCAGCAGATACTCTACGGTCAGTGCTATTCGTACGCTCGCTCAACGATTCCGGTCTCACTCCATCTCGCCACCTACTACGCGGACCAAGAGATGCGCTTTCGATTTTATAGGGATACCACAACCAATCATTCCAAGTCTGCCCATTTGCAGTCCCATCCTGCTTCCGAAGCCGCTACTACTACAAAGTTATCACTAATATGCAACCCTAGAATGATCCAATGGCTTATATGTCGATTGTCAGCTAGTAAGTACGCCTTAGCCCTGGACAGATTGGAGCATTACTAACGTGGAGTGCAGAGTTCGCACAAATTCCCCCTAGCATCTGCACCAGCGGAGGCAGAGCAGCTACGGATGGGCAAGTAGTCTTCCCATCTATTCTGAGGGATCAATACACTGTCCTCAGCCTGCTTCACCCCTTCCCTCGATGAGGTCAAAAGCCTTAATAGTCATGACGTAGACCTTGCGGCTAAGCAAATTGAGCCGGCGATCATGCGCCCTCGTCGTCACCGGACGAGGATGTCGCCGAAATCAATCCCGCAGATGAGGAGCTTGATGTTGTAGGCTTAATGGTACACTGGTGTTACCAAGCAAGTTACTAACTGCCAAACTGCCGTCTAGGCCAGCTTCTCCGAGGCTCAAAGGGGACCTTACAGACACTCCCAAACCTTTCATGACGAATTTGCAGTTGAAGCACTATTGTCATGACCGGGAGGGCAATCACGTCATCTATCACTATGCTGCCACCCACAGAAGCTTGATGCGTCAACAGCGAGGAGAGAAGAAGCGTCGAGTCATCCGTTTTCAGCCAACCGCATAGCAAATATCTCGACACAAGCTCACTCACCAAGCAGGCTAGTCTGGTGACTACAACAAGCAAGCGTCAGATAAGGACTCCTCCCCGATCAAGTGTGAGTAGTATGACTGAAAGTATTGCTCGCCATTTTACCAAGTCTACCAGTCGCGGAGATGTCGCACCATAGTGATCCAACTGGTGCGTAGACTGAGGCGCCTCTATATACACTTGTGTGTCGCATTGTTGGTCGATAGAGTTGACGCAATACATCAGAATACTATTCGCGTGACTATATCCACCACCGCGTTTCCCAGTTACACCTATCTCACTTACTATATGCCTTGAGGGAAAGAGTGGGTATCAGAGTACGAGTCTCTCTCAGTCCAGGTTGACGGTCTTGTCTATCCCAAATTTCAGCATATGTGGAATGTAAACACTTTCATGGATATGAGGGCGGTAGTTTAGAGCCTGGATCCATTTCACGCCAAAGCCAGCGACTACGCAGACGGGAAATTCTGTCAACAATCTGAGCCTGCAGTTGGTCCTGGCGGTCAACTCCGATGCACATGACTCCGAAACTCGAAGTTTCCCAGCAAAAGGGTTCGAGGAGACGGCTCGCAAAAGAGCTACCTGAAGAAACGGTCATGTAGAAAAATAATAGGAAAATCGGAGACATTGCAAAAGCTCTACCAGTTTAACAGGCTTCCGATGCCAACTCAAACGGGTGTCTATAGCGGAAGCAGAATATGCATCTGTTCATCCTTGCATTCTCAGCGGATCGATAGCCAGCGACAGGTGATATCGGGCATACGACATTCACTTTTTCTCGCCAATAGACACATCTGGCATCTGGCTCAATGTCGGTGAGCCCCCTCCCATTTCGCTGCCTTTGAAATGTCTGCCAGATGCACACCAACTCCACATCTCTGGCCACGTTCACAACATGCATATTAAGTGGCACGCACATCTGGGGTACCATAAAAATGGACGTCCTTGAAACGGCTGACAGATACACACGGATATTCATACGTGCCACATCATGCTCATGGCACATCGGGTGCCCTTAAAATTGAACGCTACTGCAATGTCGGCCAGGTAAGTACCCATGAACATCCATACCTGCCACATCATGTCCACTGCATGCATGTTGGAAGGAACCAGTGATGCCAAGTACTTGCGTGGCGGCAGCAGTCCTACTGGATACATTGTCGACTTTCCCTGTCACAGGCAGAGACAGAAACATATGCTTGACATCAACATCGAAGACACTATCCATCTTCCAACGTTTGATTCATCCAACGACTATTGTCAATTTGTTCCAACCACACTCGAAACCTTTCTTAACGCCTCTTAATACACCATAGCGCTATCTACTTGTCCTCCTTTGGGTCGTTCCCATCCCCAGCAAACCCCCATCGCCCAGGCCACGCCTGAGGAGCCTAAGACCACCCCCTCTATTGCTAGAGAGCATGGTGATGAGAACTCTGGTCCTCTACCCACTGGGAAGAACATTCCCAGGTCGGCTTGTGGCAAACCCAGCTACAGGGTCTCCTCTATGGGAGCATATATTACCTTAGATTCTGAGCATGACTAGGAATACAATTGGAAGCCACCTTCTAAGTCGTTCAAGTGCCTATTGGCGGCGATTTAGCCCCCTGATGACGAGGATTGTGCATATTCCCGCTGCACTAATCGGTTGAAGCAGTGTGTCCAATACCAGGACGCTACCTCTGGCTTTGGTGTTGATACTGTCCTCAAGAACATGCCAGTGCCTAACTATGGCGGCCTGGATGCACCAGAAGACCAGAAGATGTCGATCTTTTTCGTCTTGATCTTGACCTTGATCAAGATACTGAATGAGAGAGCGACTGCAATGGCTCTGATTTTGACGACGCATACAACGAAGAAGACGAAGCAGTTAGTCATGTATCTAACAGACTATATGCAAACAATGATCTCCTAACTAGGGAAGCCATTGGAAGTCTTCTTGATACACAGTTTGAGACCATCCAAGAGAATATTGATAGGTTCTCTAAAGAGTCTACATCTTATTTAATATATGTTGGAATGGACTGCAGGTTAATTGGGGAAGACTGCGCTCTCGGAAGGCGATCCATTCAAGTATCCAATTGCTTATAGTGCAATACGCTTTCTGCGCAAGTGGGATTCTAGGGACTTGATAAAGGATGTTCTTGACTTAATCCGAGTAGAGACATAGTTAAGTCCGGGAAACAGGGATTTACAGTCTAAGGACATCCTGAGATATCCAGATTTTCTAGAAGGACGTCTCTGGTGGGTCTACGTTGACCTTACCACTCAACGACTAAACTGTTGTCTATGTGGTATGTACACTGGTTCGGGTACTAATTCACTCCAAGGTATTAACTCCAGAACCCGTTATCACTGCCTAACAGCAATGGAGGAGTAACCTGGGGCGATCATCCAGGCATCTACCCATTATGCCACGATCTATAAACCAGACATGGATCTAAACATCTCTGTTAGAAGACCTGAGAGGGTGTAGCAGACGAGATTGGTTAAAAGCTTCTAAGCTTTTAAGAGTTTTCGTTAAACAGAGCCTAGGCTCTCCATCAAGGCTTTAGGGGGCTCACTAACTCCCAGCGTCGTCAACACAGAGCATGGGTTAAAGCTGGTAATCCTGATGTATGTGTGAACTGCTGAATCCCTCGTCCTGAAGGCTAGGATGGTGAATAGAGAAGCTTTTCAGCAAATCGTGTTGCAAGGCTTGTGCCGATTGTAGGAGGAGGCACGCTGGCCAAGAGCGCCTATCTGATCGATGGTTGAAGGCTAGAACCCCTGCTGGACATCAGGCATGGGTTGCAAAAGGCAATCCCAACGTCTGCAGCAATTGCAGAATACCTCGCCCATCTGGGAACAATGCGTCCATGAGATGGTCTGGCTTTTGCGAGTTCTCGTTATGCCACCCTTGTAGCAGTTACCAAGCAATACATGGCAAAGCGCGTCCAGCTCATTTGTTTGGCAATGTTCGATACATACTTGTCGAACACACAGCATAGGTTCCCAAAGGCAATGCTGATTTCTGTTCAAAATGTAAAGTTGCTCGCCCAGGTCGTAGCAATACTGCAACGAAATGGATTAACTATTGCGAGAAATCGCTGTGTCAAACCTGTTTTGCCTGGACCAGGAACCATGACACACCGCGTCCACTCAGTCTGGTGAATGAACTCGCAAAGATCACGAACGATGGGTTACAGAAGGTAATCCAAATGTTTGTAGAAACTGCCGTGTACCACGCCCAAGGTCAATCGACCCGAGAAGGAGTGGCTCGGCTTTCGCAGCGAATCGAGATGTTCTCCTTGCAAGATATATAGAATGAAGCATCAAGTTGAGCGCCCATCCCGCTACTTTTACAATCAAGATGATCACAAATAATGGCTTGCAGCAGGCAACGGTGATGTTTGTGGAAACTGTGGTAAACAGCGTCAGGGTTCAGGGTGGACATTCTACTGTCGTGAAGCATGATGCGAAGCTTGCTCCCAGTGGAGGCGGGACCATGACGATCAGGAACGCCCGAGCGCCAATTGGAAGCGGGACAGTACTTGATGGAGGTCCGCAACATACACAAACCAGTCACAAACGTGACTGATGGCAAAAGTCCTTCCCGGTGTATGTTTGGTAAGTCGATTGGGTGGACACTCATGTCTGGGCTTCATGCTTGGCTTGGGAGTCTTCTCTGTGGGCGGTCGATGAACGCAGGTGCATCGAGCAATAAAAGGCCAGAATCCACCTCTGGTCCAAGGTGGTTCTTAAATGGATAGGCATTCACAATTAGACGTTGAAGCATGAGCTGTGCCGGCGGACTCTGTGGTTTACTACTAATCGTCCGGGCTCTCTCCGGACTGGCGCCCCCGTTCCCCGAGTGTTATCAATCGATTCGGCGGCCATAGCTGAACCGATATCTTCACCTCGGTCATCTCGGTCCCCACCAAGAAAGATCCACCCACCTTCGCATTGCGTGATAGCCCAAGACGATTTCGTCAATCTAATGGTTACCATTGTCTCCATATCGATAACGACGCGACGTGAGAGCGAAGTTGAGTTGGAAAATGATGTGGAGTGGAATTGAAATATCTGCCGTCCGCCACGGCTTACAAGAGTACCAATCGCGCTTACATATTGGCTCCTCGTTAGCTTAATAAAGTTGTTGGTTCCATTGACTAGTTGAGCTGTCTCATTTCTTGATTAAGTTGGGACTTTCCAACCCTGACTTACCCAGCACCTCGGCGTGTGGCAGTTTGAATCGTCTACAAGATGGATCCCGAACCAGTCGCGGTTGACAACAACTCAACCGACCAGTCTGAGGCCAAAGACACCAGAGTTATGCAGTACGACGAGACTCTGGCACCAACGCCAGCCCAGAATCGGCGTCTGCTCATGAAGACCGATCTTGTGGTCCTGCCATGTGCCGTGATCAGCATGACGCTAGCCTTCCTCGACAAGGCAAGTTGCTAGTCCTACTGTATTGCAAACCTCCCCAACTGACCATGTGAAATTGTAAAGAACGCCCTGGGGTTTGCCGCTATCTTTGGCCTGCGACAAGACGCCAACCTCAAGGGCCAGGAGTACTCCTGGCTAGGCAGTATCTTCTATTTCGGTTACCTGGCTATGGAGTTCCCCTCCCTCTGGCTGATCACAAAGGTGCCCACCGGTAGGTTCATAGGCACTTGCCTCATTCTATGGGGCGCGGCTATCTGCCTCATGTCGGCGTGCCACAACTTTGCCGGCCTCGCGACGATCCGTGTGCTCCTGGGCATCTTCTAGGCCGCCCTCCTGCCCTGCATGCTGGTCCTCAACTCGACATGGTACCGCCGCGAGGAGCAGCCCTTCCGCACCGCGCTGTGGCACAACACCTTTGCCGGCGTCTTTGGCGGGATTCTCTCGTACGCCATCGGCAACATCAAGGGCTCGCTGTCAACGTGGAAGTACATCTTCATCATCTACGGCGCCGTCACGGTCCTAACCGGGTTCGTTGTGCTTTTCGCCCTCCCAGACTCCCCGCAGACGGCGTGGTTCTTCACCGAGGAGGAGAAGAAGCGCGTCGTCGTCCGGCTAGCCAATAACCAGACGGGGATTGACACAAAAAAGAGGTTTGCCTCGCGGCAAATCATCGAGGCCCTGAAGGACCCTAAATGCTGGTGCGTCTGGGCGTGTGGTATCGGCTACGCCATTGCCAACGCCGGCATTACCAACTTCAACCCGCTCATCATCGCCGGGTATGGCTTCAGCCAGACAAAGACGGTACTTATGGCCACACCGCAGGCGGCGGTAGCCATGGTCGCCGGCGCGACGCTGACGACCATCTCCCTCTTCGTGCAGAACCTGCGGTGCCTGTTCTGGATTGCTTCGGCGCTAATTGGGCTTTCCGGCGCCATCATGGTGCACACGCTCGACGTAAACCAGCAGCGGGATGCATCGCTTGCTGGCGTGTACATTATGGGTTTCTACAACGTACCTTGGGTATTTATGCTGAGCCTAAACTCGTCCAACACAGCCGGCACGACGAAGAAGAGTTTTATGGGTGTCACTGTCGCCGTGTGTTATGGTATGTTGCCCCCCTTACTCACTATCCAAGGGACTATGACTGATGTTGACTGGTCGACCTATAGCTACTGGTAACATTATTGGCCCACAGCTCTTCCTGTCTAGTCAAGCACCAAGATACCCTCTCGGAATTGGTGCCATGATGTTCGCCTTTGCTCTCATGGCTGTGTCGGGGATGGCGTATTACCTATTGTGTGTTGCTGAGAACAAGCGCCGCAACTCCAAGTATGGTGTGCCTGAAGGCATGCTTCAGGCTGGTCTTGAGCAGGAGAAGGAGGATAAGACGGACTGGGAGAACAAGGCTTTCCGCTATGCATATTAATTACCCCGGCCGATGAATGGCTGTATTGTGTAACAAATCTCAAGTTAGAGTACAAATCCACTCGGTATTACCAATTTTTATCTCTCATGGTGTTTATGAATTGCATCAAAAACGCAGGGCTTTTCCACAAAGGCCTACCCATCATGTAGAAACCACTATGTTTTTTTTTTTAGCTGGAAAAATACTTGACGTAATTTTAAAGAAAGCCTTTGAAGCTGGGTTGTTGGGCTTACAGGCGGCTGAGATATGAACTCAGCGATAAGTCGATTGGCATAGCTTTGTTGCCAAACCGGCTGTGGTTAACTAGCCGATCTGGTTGTTAAGTTGGACCGTCATTTTGCGGAAAAGCAGTTCAAGATACGTTTGAAGTTGAGGAACCGCAAACCATATGGTATCCAACAACCGTAACGCTGAAAGAAGGAGTGAAAAATGTTATTGGTTTTTAATGCGCACCAAATCCCTGATAGCTTGGTAATTGTAGTGTTTGAGCAACACCCTCAAAGCAGCTTCATTAATGGGCCGACGTCCCGTACATAATACGGTAGGAACACCGTAACCGCCGCCCAAGAAATGTCATCGCGGAAGAAAAAGGGGCTACGTCCACATGAAAACTATGTCGACGACTAAATAGTCTACCAGTCTCATACAAGGACGTGCAAAGTGAACCAACCTCTCTAATAATGGAGAAAATCATAAACTTGTCGAAGTGTCCATAAAATCCAGACCGTGGCGGCCGCCGCCACCTCCAAGGTTCGGTTTATTATCGTCCATCTATCAGGGTCCTGCGCGGGGGAGACTAACGGGCATGCTGGGGGCTTATTACGGCAGACTGCAAGGCCAACTCCGCCAAAACCCTCCTTCTTACTTGGGTGACTGCCCCCGTGGGATTATAGTTGTGGGTCTTGGCTACTAGATTTTTACCCACAAATAGAATATTATGTTATCCATAGAATACCATACAAGACAGTATAGTAATATCTATTAACGTACATATCTGAAGTCACGTGAGGGTTGTCGGCCCCCCCCTGCCCCACCCTTGCCAGTTGCCTTACCAATTTCTTCTGCCGATCCCTTCCTCTTTTTCCCTTCTAACCCACACAACTTTTGCCGTACGTTACGCCCCCCCCCCCCTACTGCGCGCCGCGCGCTGCTGCTGCCACAAACCTTATAGTATAGATCCTTATAATATAATATACCGCTATATGCTATTTACTACTTTATTTTAATTAAAAATAAGCTTATAAATAAGTAGTTTTTTTTATAGTAAAAATTAGCCTAGATTTAGCCCTTTTACTATCTTAATTAATAGTAAAAGTATACTTACTTTTAGGCTAATTCTTATTACAAAAATAGCAAACATAACAGATTTCTATATAAGCTTATTACAGAGTTTATATTATTATATATAGCCATATAGAATATTAGCTAACATAACTCTATAGAAGACAAGATAGTATAATCCTATATATATCAGCATAATAGCGACTACTATTCCCTAGGACATTTAGGGAGTAAACCTTCCTAATCCCCCTAATACATAGCCACACAGCTTTCTATAGGACCTTACATCCCTAGATATAACTACCTTTCTCCTTAAAGGTATATACCCTCCCCTATACCCCTATATACCTACTAACACACCTATATAGAGGTAAAGTAAAACGTTATAGGCATATTTATTTATAAGTACAATACTACTACTACTATAGTATATTATATACTCCTACTCTACTTACTATAGTTTAGTACTAACCTATACAGCCCCAGCATATAATTAAACTACACCTAAGAATTACTTAACTAGGCCGTACAGTCCCAGATATTAATACTTCACGCCTATAAGCCTGTAATGCCATCTAGACGTACGTGTATAGTACTAAGAATACTAGTATAGACATATATACTAAGTGTTGTAATAGTAAAGGCTTATTTAAGAAGTATATATCCTTTATAGATATATACTATACTAATTATAACTATTTGTCTAAGGGCCATACTTATACAAAGTCAAGCTATTCTGATATCACCCATACGTCTCTATATATACTAACCTTGACCTATATACTCTACTAACTACCTATACTAGCCCATACGACCCCAGTCAAGACCAGTTGTATCACAAAGAAGCACCATACAGGCATGTCCCGTAATCTATAGACCCATCTAAGTAAGGTCCTATCTATACACCTCTATACCATGGCGGAGGCTCTTAAGTCAATCACAGACAATATTAAGGAGCATAAATCTAGTATATACAGCTATATACAGGTTTATAGGCCTTTATACTAACATTTACAGAACTTAACAGCAAGGTTTAGATAGATACAAACCTATACACCTATATACATAGCAGTTTTAGTATATAGGATAGTATATAGTATTATATATTAGCATATATTAGCATACATATCAGTAGGGTAGGCAATTAGCAGCCACAATCCCTTATATAGGCTTTTAGAACTATATAGACACTCATAAGGCAATATAGTACTTATAACTCATATTCTCTCCTACTCTATAACGTATACCCCCATATAGGCTTTAATATTTATATATAATTTAGAAAAACTTAATATAGTCTTATAATAGTTTCTAACTTATATGTATATAGGTATTTATATCTATATAGAGCCCTACACCCCTATATAGATATTTATAAACATTATATTCTATTACTAAGATACTATATCCTTCTATTAATCTTTTACCCTTCTACCTATTAATTACTAAGAAGCTAGAAGCATAGTAGACTTATAATACTATTCTTACACATATATCAGAAACCCATAATATCCAAATTATAAAGCATACCTTTAAACAGCAGCTTAGAAAATAGGGCATCTAGCAAGAAGAGTATATAATATTTTCAAAAGAATTACTTACCTATATTTAAGAGCTTTTCTTTCAAATTAGCCTAAACAACACTAATATCCTATATACACTTTAATTAGAGGGGTTTATAATTACACCTTATAGCCTTATAGTTATCTATAAGCATAATCAGCTTTAGAGACAATAGCCACCTAAGCAAATTACTTAAGTATAATAACAACTTAGGGAATTCTTCTTAAGTTCACCTAAGGTTACCTACTATATTAAGGGGTATAGTTATAAATACCTATATATATAGGTTTACTAGTAAGGGCATATTATTAGCTAAGACCTATTATTTACCTTATATTACTAAACATTCCCAACCTAAGTTAATAACCATCTTTAAGAGATATAATACCACCATAAAGGTTAGATAACTCCTAGCCTAAATTATATCTAGTCTCTTAATATATATAATAAGCTTTTACTATTTAGGTTTAAGGTTTATACTACTATTAACGCCTATTTATAGTTTATTATATAGTTTTATATTAGCTTTTTAGCCTATACGTCTTAGAATGTTCTTACCTAATACCTTACTATTATCTAATAACATAGGTATATACCTTTATAAATTTAGTTAGATTAGGGTAAAGAGACTATCCTTACAGCTAGTATTTATTACTACCTTATATAGTAATGTTTAACATTAGAGTTACCTATTACTTTTTATAACTATTAGATATTTAGGAAAAATATCTATAATATTAAGATTAAGAGCTAGTAGAACTATCTCTACTAAGGGCAGTTAGTATACTAAAGAGTAAGTATTTATATTATATCTTATATATATTTATACTAACTAGTATAGGAATATTTCTAGTTACTTAAGCTATAAAATCTCTTTTCCTTACATATACTAGCTAATTAGATTACACTCTTATTTATCTATATGCTACTTATCTATAAGGACTTTATAACATTTGTTTAAGTCTAGAACTTATATTAAATCTATTGTTAAAAGGGGAGACTATATATTATTACTAGTTAACTATAGTACCTCTATTATCAACTAGACACTAAAATAGTATAAGACTTTAGGCAGACAATTAATTAACAGTAAGTATAAGAGTTACTTACTCTTATAAAGGGTAATAGTAATATTAATAAATTCCTTCCTTAAGATACTATATAGGTCTATATACAAATTATAGACTCTTATTAGTCTATACTTATACCTAAGACAAAAGTTAGAGATACTATATATCTATCTCTTAATACATACTAGTACCTTCAGACCTATTTAAATAAGTATATTAAAGAACAACACTAACTAGAGGTCTCCCTTCTAGATAAGCTATAAGGAGGAATTATATAGGTTTAAGAATAACTTTAACAGTCTAGTATTAGTTTAGAAAGTATAAATACTTCTCTAGTAGAAAGTAAGGAAGAAGATAGTAGTAAATAAGGACTATATATCTCTATTTTCTTTAAGAATTAACATACAAGTATGTATGTTTATATCCCCTCTAGTATGTTTCTCCTCCCTTATATATAACCTCCTCCTTAATATCCTCTTTTTCCTCTTAGACTTGTTCCTTAATTTTTGCCTTTTTACTCTCTAGCTCCTCCTTAACCTTTACTATAGGTTTAATTATAGTACCTATTAATAACCTTATCTTTAGTTTTAATATTATTTAGGGTATATTAGTTACTATATCTTATTAATTAGAAGTATTTAGCTTTATATAGGCCTTACCTTTTTAAGATACTTAAGGTTTAATAGTTAGTAGTTTGATTTAGACTTATGTAATAATAGTTAGGTAGTATATATCCTTTTTATAAGAGATTAAAGCCTTAAAGAGAAATAACTAAAGTATAGTAGCTTAATAGGCAGCATTATAATACTCTAAGATATTATATAGGTTTTTTATATTAATTAGTATAGCTTTCTACTCCTTACTAAGGAATTATTATTAGGTAGTAAAATTAGAGATAATACTCTTTATTATACTTATATATAATAGAAAGACTATAAATAGATTAAACTATATCTTACTAATAAACTTCTTAATAGGCTAAACACTAGTATATATTAGGACTTAAATACTATATACATCTATCTTAAAGTATGTTATGTTATAAAGAGTAATAGATAACTTAATTAATAGAGACTTCTTAACCTTCTTAGTTTACTAAATACTCTATTCTTATTCTTACGACCTAGTATAGAGTAAGTTAAGGAGGTTTAAAGATATTAAACCTTATACGAAAAGGGCTAAAGTTAGTATAGAGGGTCTTAGAGTTAAACGCTTTAAGATAGGTCTTTCTAGAGAAGATATAAGGTTAATTAGATCTATATAAGTATCTTTATAAGGTGTAATAGACTATAAGTTAGCACCATAATACCTACATGCCTTCTAATTGTTAGTAGTTTTAAGGACATAGTAGTTCTTACCTAATAATAGGCAAAAAGGGGTAGTTAACCCTATAGTAAAAGGATAAAGGAATAAGTAGAGATATAAAAAGAAGAAGAGTTTAGAATAATAATAATTATTTATGTTAGGTTTTATACGTATGTGTATGGCCCTATAGAAAGTAGGGTTATTACAATACATAATAGTAAATAGGCGTGCTACCTAGTAAATGCATTATTCAATAATTTAAATTTCGTTAAAGTAGGAGGGTGTAAAGTTTTATAGGGTAGGGGCCTACCTAACAATAAAAACAGGCCAAAATTTGGTTTTGGCGGAGTTGGCCTTGCAGTCTGCCGTACTTATCTACATAAATTACGGGTTAACTGCGGTAATCGTTCACCCTAGAGTGCCTCGCTTTCCGTCGGCTCAGCCATGACGTCGAGTGCCGGCCGACGATAGACGGTCGCCCCTCGGCATAGCTGTCTCAGCTTTCCTCCAACACGCCGACCTTTTCCCTCGAATCCTATGAACTGCTGGAATTGAGTTCCGTATTTCCTCTTCCAACGAAGAATACTAAATTTGCTTGCCCTAGGAAACTGAAAATGAAGTCTTCGAGGATCCTTCGCCGCGCCCCTTTGTGCGGGGCCGTCTGCCGAGCTGGCAGAACCACCACATCAGTTCCCTTCGTGACACCGTCGACAACGACGACCTCTCGAAGCCAGCGCCGCCGAGCGGCGAGCAGCTTGTCTCAACGCCCCAACTCGAACCACGTATCCTTTCCGGGCGCCGTGAAGAGCGCCTTTACGAGCACCCTCAAGTTCGAGACACCCGGCGACTACCCCGCCGTACCAACTTACCGCGTTGTCGACCAGGACGGCATCGTCGTTGACGATGCTTTTGTGCCGGACCTGGGTGAGAAGGAGATCATCAAGCTCTACAAGGACATGATTTTTATCTCGGTCATGGACCTTATCATGTTCGACGCCCAGCGCCAGGGCCGGTTGAGCTTCTATATGGTCTCGGCGGGCGAGGAGGCGCTGAGCGTCGGTTCAGCAAGCGTCCTGACCCCTGAAGACGTGATCTTCTGCCAGTACCGCGAACAAGGCGTTTTCAAGCAGCGCGGTTTCACGACAGCGGACTTCATGAACCAGCTATTTGCCAACTCCAAGGACCCGGGCCGGGGAAGGAATATGCCGGTGCACTACGGCAGCAAAGAGTTGAACATTGTAGGTCCACGCGCTCCCATTCCTACAGAGAGTCTTGCTAACGGCTGTATTCAGCACACCATCTCATCACCCCTGGCAACACAGCTGCCACAAGCTTCCGGGGCTGCCTATGCTCTCAAGCTTCAGCGGATGCAGGATCAGTCCATACCTCCCCGAGTGGTTGCGGCTTACTTTGGGGAGGGTGCCGCCAGCGAGGGCGATTTTCATGCGGCGCTGAACATCGCGGCCACGAGGTCGTGCCCTGTAATTTTCATCTGCAGAAACAACGGCTATGCCATCTCGACGCCAACACTGGAGCAGTACCGGGGCGACGGGATCGCCAGCCGGGGTCTCGGGTATGGCATCGACACCATCCGGGTGGACGGCAACGATATCTGGGCCGTCCGGGAGGCAACCAAGAGGGCGCGTGAGATGGCCTTGGAGAACGGTGGCAGGCCGGTTCTGATCGAGGCCATGACCTACAGGGTGAGCCATCACAGCACTTCGGACGACTCGTTTGCGTACCGAGCTAGGGTCGAGGTCGAGGACTGGAAGCGGAGGGATAACCCCATCACGCGGCTGCGCAAGTACATGGAGGCCAAAGGCATGTGGGACGAGAGCAAAGAGAAGGAATGTCGGGATTCTACGAGGCGGGAGTTGCTCAAGGCGTTCAAGGAGGCCGAGATGGAGAAGAAGCCATCTATCCGTAGCATGTTTGAGGATATTTACGAGGAGCTGACGCCGGATCTGAAGCAGCAGATGGGGCGATTAGGCGAGCATCTGGCCAAGTATCCGGAGGAGTACAACTGTAACGAATTCGAGGGAGGCAAGGACAGCCTGAAGGCGTAGCCCAGCGATGTTCTATTATACCTGTCTAAAAAGGGAAAAAAAAGCAGAAGACGTTCCTGGTGACATAGTCAAACGGGATGAGATCGTCCCCCCAAACCAATAACACTCCCCGCCCTGCCTTCGTATTGGCCCAGCATCGTGAGTGTTTGTTTGTTTCTAATAATGGATCGTTGGCCCAAATATTGCACTCGTTACCAGACTTGATCAGCAGCAATGACAAGTTGCTCTGTGATAGTACCCGTGTGCTGTAGCGCGGAACTTCCAACATTTGGTGGCAGGGCGGGGTTGGGCTGTTGCTGTCATGCTGTGCCATGAGATGCCATGACCTGCCAGCGTCTGCCAAACGCTGCGGCAGTGCACTGCAGCGACTGCACGGTCAGACACCAAAACGCAGCGGCTTTACTGGGGTACGTATCCAAGGCGGTCCTGCACAGGTACACATTGATAGTTACAGTACGGCCCCCACCTCTCCCCCCGGTTAGTGTGCCGTCGCCAAGCCTCTTTTGTTAGTGTATTGATTAGTTTATAGTACATTATAAAGACGCTGCATGACTGTGTTAAGAGTACCTGCACACTGCACTTGGTCGACGTCACGTCTATGATTGGGTGCGGGCGACGGTTGGGGGTTGGGACGGAGCCAAACGGTGGATGTGACAAGAGGAGGACCGTTCCATGACATACGGACGTCTTGCGTGTGGCCGCTCCCCAAGGCGTATGTTGAGCTGTGGACGCAGGGATCCCCCCTCCGAGTCTTCGCCAGAGTGGGCGCTCCACTGCTCAGTGGCTGCTCCGGAGGGGGAAAAGTGGACTGGCCAGCGAGTATTGTATGGGCGGGCGGGAGAGAGTGTGGCCTTGTCTTGGGTGCTTGTGTGTCTTGTTAGCAGTAACGGTGTGTGGTGTCCCCGTTCACCGGCCACGGCCCATCAGTCAGACTAGACCCGACCAACACCTCTTCCCTCCATGCTGCTCTGTCGCTGCATAATTTCAACCGAACCGAACCCCCCGTAGACCTTACCCGTACTTCGCCAGCCGACATCCTTTCTTCTTCTTTTCATACTGACGACGACGTGACAACGGCGACAACGACTACAACGATAACGACCACACCCGTCTCGAAGAACTCCCTCTTGGTCGATGACTGCTACCAAATTGAAGACGCTCTGTTTGATCCGTTGATTTCGGTTGAGTCTTCTATACTATCCCGCCACTACTGTATCGCCTCTGGTGGACATCCCGACCGAACTGATAACATCGAAATACCGCCCCTGCCCAATACGTCAGCACCGCCCGAGCTGTCCTGCCTCATGGCGTAATCCATGGCAGAACGAATAGCCTCTGCAAACCCGCGCTCCAGATCGGTAGTCGACCACGATCCCTCCGCGCGCCTCCCGTCCACGCCGACGACATCGTCCTCAGCGTCGGGCTCACCCGCCTTCGCTTCGACTTCGCCCTCTCATCGGTAGGTAGCCGCGCCTGTCCCCTATACTTGACGCGTTTCTTTTCGAGCTCTTTGCACTTTTTTGTTACTTTTTTTTTTTATATTTTATTTCGTGCGTATTGCAAGAGACCAAGAGAGAAGGGAGATCCGAGGGCGAAAAAGAGAAAGCAGAAGAAAAAGAGGGGAAAAAAAGGTCGAGAGGCTTCCAGCAGATGAGCACAAAAACCACATTCAATCGGAGCAGTAGCAGTGTTGGGAGAAGGCAGCTCAGTGCCCAGGTGCCGAGGGGTAGCCAACAGTCACACAGCCAAACCGCTGCCTGCCTGCCTGCCCGCCTATCTGTGTTCATCAAGCCCGTTCGACTTTACCTCCTTCCAGCTGCGTCATTTGATCTCAAACCCAAACTCAGAAGAAGAACAAGAAGAAGAAGAAGGCCCCTTTGCCTCAGAATCCGGCGCGCCTACTTTCCTTCTTCCCCTACCCGGAGCTACCTAGGTACCCGTCCGGTTGGGTTAAGCGGGTCACTACCATACCTGCTATAGAAAAAAAAAACAGAGGGAGAGAGAGCGGGAAACGCCTTCTTTCCCACCATTGAAACACGGCTGCATCTGCATCGCACCGCTCCTTCACCCGCACCATCGACAATTGATCTTCTCTTCTTCGACGCTTCTTTTTCCTCTTCGCCTCGACTCTTATCTTTTTCTTGCTACTCCTTCAGTTGCTTGGTTTGCTTGGTCAGCCACGGCCAGTGCCATCCAACAATCCCCTCCGTCTCCTCTACCAGCCTAGCCCATCCATTCATTACACACCAACCCACCCCTACCTGACATCAAACCTACACTACACATCCGCATCCACACCACACATTTGACCTGTTGGGCCACAGATGGCTGTCCGCACCCTCGATTCGGCTGCGTTGATTTGATTATCACCTCTCGTCTTTCTGTTTATCCGTTCGGTCGGCATGCCTCGCAAAAACCAGTCACTCATGTCTTCTAGAATTACTAGATCTTCTGCTCGGCAAGCAGCGAGTCTCGCTGCTTCACCCGCCCAGTCTACCGCCGGCCCCGATCCTACCACGACCGCCCCGGCTTCGACGACATCCAGTCCTCAAAACCATCCTCCGTCTGCCTCGCGGAAGCGAAAAGCTCCAGCCCAAGCAGTCAGCCCTACTTCAGGAACACAACCGCCAACGAGCACTTCAACTAGACGGTCTAAGCGTCAAAGAGTAGCCGACGCTGCTCCGCCTACTCAAGATCCTCCTACACAAACACCTGCTACGTCTCGCCCAAAGAGGAAGGGGAAATCTACCGCTACCATGTCGAGCCCTGAGTAAGAAGTCCCGCATTGATCTCGCGTACATCTTTGGCTGACTGTGTTCAGCACTCCTACTGACCTCGCAAACGCATCTGAGAATACTGCTCCTTCAGCCTCCTCTAGCCGGAAATCGAGTAGGAGCAAGAGGACAGCTCCCAGCGTTTCAGGTATTTCAATGCTGCTCCCGATATCGCTCACTTTGGGGATTATGAGACTGACATGGCTTACACAGATCCTTCTGCCAACACATCCGGTTCTTCTCGTCGGACGAAACGAAATGCTGCGAACAACGCCGACCAGGATACCACAATGACGGGTACAGACGATGCAGAGAAAGATCCTATCCCTCCCCCGCCCCCGCCCCCGCCCGAGCATCATGACGACGACGACGATGATAGCGATGAGAACGACGATGATGATGAGGACGGTCGAAGATATGACGACGAGGACGATGATCCATTCGGAGGATTCGGCGGTCCTGGCGGCCCCGGTGGCCTCTCGAGCACTTTGCGAGCGCTGACAGGCATGATGTCGGGTATTTCATCACGTTTACGAGAGCTTCTCAACAATCTGCGTCAGAAAGACGACCCTTCGATTCAGTTGATTGCTCTGCAGGAGCTTTCGGAGATCCTCCTAGTCTCAAACGAGGATAATCTCTCCGGACACTTCTCGCCCGATTCCTTCGTCAAGGAATTGGTAATCCTGATGCAACCAAATGAGATCACGGGAGAGGAGAACCCGGAAATCATGCTTCTTGCCTGCCGTTGCCTGGCAAACTTGATGGAGGCGCTGCCCGCAAGCGTGGCCAACGTTGTATATGGAGGAGCTGTTCCGGTTTTATGTCAAAAGCTTCTGGAGATCTCGTTCATCGACCTCGCCGAGCAAGCTTTGAGCACCCTCGAGAAAATTTCTGCCGAGTATCCCTCCAGTATTGTTCGAGAAGGTGGTCTCACTGCCTGCCTGTCCTACTTGGATTTCTTTGCAACAAGCACGCAAAGAACAGCCGTCACCACTGCTGCCAATTGCTGCCGCAACATTCCCGAGGATTCCTTCCCAGTCATTCGAGATGTCATGCCCACCCTCCTCAATGTGCTGGGAAGCAGCGATCAGCGAGTTGTGGAACAAGCCTCCATTTGTGTCTCTGGAATTGTCGAGAGCTTCAAATACCAGTCTGCAAAACTGGAAGAGCTTGTCAGTGTCGACCTGCTCAAGGCGGTTTTGAGACTACTTGTACCTGGCACCACCAACCTTATTAGGTCGGATATACACACTCAGTTCCTGCGTGTCTTGGCCTTCACAGCCCGTGCTAGCCCTCAACTGTCGGCGGAATTGTTCAAGCTCAACGTTGTAGAGACTCTCTACCAGATCCTGACTGGCGTGTCTCCGCCAAGCGGGACGGAAGATGTTGCCTCCAAGCTCGACAGCGTTGTTATCATGCAGGCGTTGATTCACCGACCTAAGGAGCAGGTTATCGAGACGCTCAACGTCATTTGCGAACTGCTCCCAAACTTGCCCCGCAACGCCGACCCTTCATACGGCGACTTCGTCGAGATGAACTCCACAGAACCCATTACTCCGTCATCCACTGCACCTGGAAAGGCACGCAAGTCACCCAACGATAAGAGAATTGAACTTCTTGACGGCTGCAAAGCCGAGGTCCGCCGTTTCGCTCTCATTCTCTTCCCGACCTTGACCGACGCTTTTTCAAGTACAGTCAATCTCAATGTGCGGCAAAAGGTACTTACTGCACAACTGAAGATGCTTTCGAACCTGAACGAAGAGATCCTCGGAGAAGCCTTGAAGACTGTTTCATACGCTTCGTTCTTGGCCTCAATTCTGTCTCAGCAGGATCATCCCTCACTCGTCATGCTCGCACTCCAAGCTACGGAACTCCTCCTCAGTCGTCTGGAGGATGTTTACCGTTACCAACTGTATCGTGAGGGTGTTATCTCGGAGATCACGAAACTCGCCACCGAGGAGCAGACTCCTCCACCGGCGACAGAGCCGACCGGGTCGCAGGAGACCAGCAACGCTGACCCTCAGGCTTCTGCAGACTCGGGAGAGCCTTCGTCGGACAACGAGGAGTCGGAAGTTGATGAGGATCACGAGGAATCAGAGGACGAGGAGAACGAAGATGAAAACGAACACGAGCATCATCCAGACGACATCACAGGTTCACCAGTTAGCTCACGCGGCTCAACCATGTCTCTAGACGGACCTCCGCAGCACTTCTTGTCTGACGCCCCTTCGATGCGAAGTAGGATCCGCGAGGTGGCTAAGAAGTTTTTGGAAAGCCACGAGACCGAAAAGCATGGTAAGACCATGAAGAAAAAGGCGATGAAGATTCTGTCCAACCTGTCGGATCTCGCCGAAGAGATCGAGGCCTTCTACCTTCGCAGAACGGCGACCAACCTTACTCCCGAAAACGGAGTGGAGCTCTTCAAGAAGCTGGCTTCGTCATTCGATGCGGACGTTCTCGAAAGCGTTACAAGTGCTGAGCTTCTAGCTTCCGGACTTGTAAGAGTGCTCCTGGAGGTTTTCAGCAATCCTGACGAGGAACTAGCCCGAACGGCACAGTCGGCTTTCCTGCAGGTGTTCATGGGTTACTCCGTCAGGTCCAGGCCTAAGACCGCGACTGCCGATTCTCCTGCGACCCCATTTAGTGTCATGGTTCACAAACTTCAAGATCTTCTCAGTAGATCCGAGCATTTCGAAGTTATCACAGTTCACCAAAACACCTTCGACGGCAATCGCAGTAGTGCTGCGTCCATGCTTGGGAAACAAATCCGGCTGAGACTCGTTGCCGATGACGACTCCGACATACCGCGGTCTTATCGGAACATAATGGTCTCAATCCACGCTATCGCTACATTCAAGTCACTGGATGATTACTTGCGTCCCAGAATCAGCCTGTCGGAGCGACCACGCGGCTCTCGGCGAGCCGATAATTTGTCCAGAGCTCTTGCTTCACTTGCAGGCTCCGCCGGCTTGCCTTTGAGCCACGCAGCTGCTAGACTTGCTGAACGTGCTTCAGCTGCCTCTGCATCAAGCCCTATTCCGCCTCCTCCCAACGTGGCTACGCCTAGCGGTTCGCGTTCTCTTCGCAAGACCAAGACCAAGTCAACACCGCAGTCTGAAGCTGCAGCTAGTCCCGACACCTCTTCCGCAACGAGAGATAAGGGTGTTTTGAGAAGGTCTACCCGCCGTAGTGCGGCGTCCACGGCCGAAAGCCCCGCGCCCTCACGACCGCCTCCGGAAGAGGACGATTTGGAGAACGCACTTGAATGCGCAGATGAGAAGCACTTGTCTGATGACGAAGAGGTTGGTGGCAGCAGCGCTCTCGATGCTATTGTGGGTGACCTGGATGAAGATATGAGCGAGTCCCCCGGTCCTGAGCCTGGTGCCGTGAACATGGAAATAGCAGCTGGTGGTAGGGTCACCGCACGCAAAGACGATGGGACTAGAGTCCCCACGCCATCGCAGAGTGCTCTCCCTACGCGATCAGGGACTCTCCCTCCCCCGCAAGCGCAGAGCACACCCACGCCCTCGACTTCGTCGTCACGGCCCATGTCTTACGCTGCAGCTATCCAAGCTGTTCCCCAAGACTGGCATATCGAGTTCAGTCTTGATGACAAGGTCATTCCTAGCGAGACTACCATCTACCGTGCCGTTCATAACTCAGCCGCCAACTCCGATGAGCACTTCAGCCGAAGTGTCTGGTCAGCGGTCCACCCCATCAAGTTCCGGCGTGCTCCTGGTCCGCCACCTGTGGAAACCCTGTCCTTCAGCTCCAATGCCGAGGCTAGTACGGAAGACAATGGAGACGGAAACGTGCCGGCGTCCCTGGCCAAGCATCCTTCTACCGCCTCCATTCTCCGTTTACTCAATATCCTCCACGACCTGAATGCCAATATCGAGGATGTTATGGTGGAGAACAGCGAGAAGGATGCCGTCCGACTCAACGTGGAGCCCTTGTCACAGTTTGTCAACACCAAACTCACTGCCAAGCTGAACAGACAACTGGAGGAACCGCTTATTGTGGCGAGTAACTGCTTGCCAAGCTGGGTAGAAGATCTTGCAAGACTGTATCCTTTCCTCTTTCCTTTCGAGACGAGGCACCTGTTCTTGCAGTCGACCTCATTCGGCTATGCCCGTTCTATGACTCGATGGCAGAACGCTCAATCCGCGGACGACTCTCGTCGTGATCGTCGTGACGACAGACCCTTCCTCGGGCGACTGCAGCGCCAGAAGGTGCGCATCTCTAGATCCAAGATTTTGGAATCAGCGTTGAAGGTCATGGAGCTCTACGGTGCTTCTCAAAGCATTCTTGAGGTTGAATACTTTGAGGAGGTAGGAACAGGCTTGGGACCTACCCTTGAATTCTATTCGACGGTGTCGAAGGAGTTCTCTAAAAAGAAACTCAAGTTGTGGAGGGAGATGGACTCGAACGACTCTGAAGAGTATATCACTGGTGCGAGCGGCCTCTTCCCTCGGCCACTTAGTGATGATGAAGCCGGCGCTCCAAATGGTGAACGAATTCTTCAGCTCTTCAGGACTCTCGGAAAGTTTGTGGCTCGGTCAATGATTGATTCTCGCATCATTGATTTGAACTTCAACCCTACCTTCTTCCGCATTGGAGACGGTTCGTCGGCACCTGGCGTCAAGCCATCCCTCGGCGCGGTCAAGGTTGTCGACCCTGGTCTGGCTCGGTCCTTGAAGACCATCAAGAAGTTTGCCGTGGCCAAGAAGGAAATCGACGAGGACCCTTCACGCACCCCTGCGCAAAAGGTGACCGACACCGAGAACATTGCCATTGACGGAATGAAGCTAGATGACCTATGCCTCGATTTTACCCTGCCCGGCTATCCCGAGATCGAGCTGATGCCTAACGGCGGCCAAGTTCGAGTCACTATTGACAATGTGGACACGTACCTGGAACGGGTCGTTGACATGACTCTGGGCACCGGCGTCCGTCGCCAAGTCGATGCATTCCGAACGGGCTTTTCCCAGGTCTTCCCCTACTCGGCCCTGAGCGCCTTCACTCCCGATGAGCTGGTCACGCTATTCGGAAGAGTTGACGAGGACTGGTCACTTGAGAGTAAGCCGCCTTCCACTCCTCAGGCTCTCTTGAATGTTTACTAACCTCTTTGATAGCACTTATGGACTCGATCAAGGCAGACCATGGTTACAACATGGATAGCAAGAGCGTCAAGAATCTACTTCAAACTATGAGCGAGCTTTCTCCTCCTGAGCGCCGTGACTTCTTGCAGTTCACCACCGGAAGCCCCAAGCTCCCGATTGGAGGTGCGTTTACCTTGCGTGTCCGCTACAAGAGATATAAACTGACCTGTATATATAACAGGTTTTAAAAGCTTGACGCCCATGTTCACTGTTGTTTGCAAGCCGAGCGAGCACCCATACATGTCGGACGACTATCTCCCTAGCGTCA
The DNA here is from genome assembly GCA_020631755.1 of Colletotrichum sublineola. Classification (NCBI taxonomy): domain Eukaryota; kingdom Fungi; phylum Ascomycota; class Sordariomycetes; order Glomerellales; family Glomerellaceae; genus Colletotrichum; species Colletotrichum sublineola. Next base: position 561,754 of record JAHSQG010000001.1, read on the forward strand.
TGACTTGCGTGAACTATCTCAAACTACCCGACTACACCAGCATCGAAGTGATGCGAAAACAACTCTCCACTGCGATCAAAGAAGGCCAGGGAGCGTTCCATCTGTCTTAGATGGCGTTCCCCATTTACCAACGAACTCAAAAAGAAAAAAAGAAATACGAACAAGGAAAAAGAAAAAAAAACCGGTAGTATTGATGGTCGAGTGGTGGCCATGGTAGCGGACAACGGCAGGTCACATGAAATGGAATGGGACATGCATCAACGAATATTGCACTTCTCCGGAACAGGGGAACTTAATGCATTCCTTCTGCATCTGACGATATTATTCACTCCAAGACTTTATGGATGGTGACGGCCTGGGATGGGATGCACCAGTTTCAAGTGAGGCGAATTGAAGGGCGAAGGGGCAACATGCAAAAGTCCCCACCCCCAACTTTGCATGGCAGGGTTGTTCAGGCGTAAGAGCTTTTTTTCAGTTTACCTCTTTGCTCTGGCCTCGGCATTTCTTCATTGATTCGGCACTGCCTCTAGGGTCCATGACCAGGCCCACTTGAAGCCTGCTTTGATGCGAAGTGCCATAAGGGTTTTCTAATTGATAGAATGGTCAAATTGATTTGTGAGAAGTAAGTTCTGTTTAGAGCGTTTTGTCGAGGTGCTTGTGATGTATGAAAGTTGATAGCATGACTGACTCCACAACATGGTCGGCATTGAGTCTTACGACGAATGTAGTAGCAGAATGACCTAGGAGATTATGTGAGGATGCTTATGATCTTTTCACCGTTCGTCCCGTCTTGCTTCTCTCGTCCAAACGATAACTTCCATCAACCGGTCACAGAACAGGCCGTCATGATGTGGTATGCAAGTGTAAAATAATAGTCTCTTTCGTTACAGGATCTAGTGTCCCTTATTTGCGCAACCAAAGGCTTGCCCAAGGCACCAAAAAACAAACCCTTTGATCCCGTCCCATCGGGCACATGTCTCGCATGCCCGCCCAGAGCACACAAATGACACAGAAAATTCAAAACATTGGTGACCATCCCCACCTCTAAACCCCCCAAAACCTCTTTTCCGTCGGTGTCCTCAACACGCTTTGCTTCCTCGAGCCAGTAATTGGGGTAGCAATGATGGGTACCCCATCCCCAAAGTCTCGGTCGTCCGCCTTGCCTTATTGCTCTTCCCCACGTCCTAGCAAGCAAAAACCAAAACGGTAATCGGCGAATGGCAAAACAAGCTCTTTAAACATCTTTGAAAGGGCGGCTGCCTTGGACGGGTACTGCGGCAACCACCTTCGTGCATTAAAAGGTGGCTCCGGCCTTCAGCAGCTGCAGCTTCGGCAACTGCCTCTAGCGGAAACCAGCCTTGACTTCGGCGCGCGGCCACTCGAACAGGACGTCCCCACCATAGACGTCGGCCGTGATGCGACTAATGCGCAGCTCCACCTCGCCGTAGAAACGCTCGCACTCGCGGAGCACCTTGGTCACCAGCTTCTGGCTCAGGGCAAGGTCGTCCGCATCACCAAAGTGCTTCTCGACGCGCTTGCGCAGCGTCTCGATGCCTTTACGAACCTCGCGCGCGTCATACGCTGCCAGGACCTTGTGGAAGGTCGACTTGGAGTTGGACGGCTGCGCTGCGATGCTCGAGCCGGACTTACCCGACTGGAGCTGCCCCTCAATGTTTTCAATATATTCGAGAAGCTTGCCGAGAGGGCGGCGCATAACCGCGTTCAGATATAGGCCCATGTGTTCGTTCAGTTCATTGGTTGCGGCCTCACGCCAGTCTTCAAGGACATCAAGGCCGTGCGTGTTGACCTCCTCTAGGAAGTGGTTCATATTCTCGATAAGGAGGATGCGGAAGTTGAGCGCCTCCTTATCTTCTGGATCAGCACCCGCCGCGCCGACGCTGACAGCCGGGTTCTCGCGTGCGATAATTTTGAGCGAGTCGAACATGGACTTGAGGATGCGGTCGTATTCGCGATCGACTGTCTTGCGAACTGCCAGGTTCGGGTCGATGCCCGTGAGGATGTTTTCGACCGCATTGGAAAACTGAGGGAAGACGCGGATGAACGAAATAACGCCCTTGCGCTTGTTGATCTTGACCTTAGTCTCTTCAATGGCACGGATTTGCTCATCGACAAACTTTTTAAAGCGGGACTCCAGGACGCTGTGAAGCTTTTGCAGCATGGCGTTGAGGAATTCCTGGTTGGATTGTTGGATGTCGACAAGGTTCCGCTCGAGAACAGCCAGGACACCGGCTCCTTGCCTGGTTCAACTAGTTAGCACCTCATGTGTTGAGCGGGCTCTCTATAGACTTACAAAGGATCGGTCTGTATGACCCATTCAATGAGTTTTGAAACCTCCGTTTCGAGGAAGATAAATATGACTTCCATTGCTTTGGTGACTCTCCGAGCAAGATCGCGGTCTGGCTCCATTAGGCGATGGCGACGCAAGTCACCACCTCTTCGGTCTTTCGGTCTGCTAGCTGCCACCAGGTCAGGGAAGTCTGACTGCTCCAGCGTCGTGGCATGGAAAAAGTCAACAATGAAGTTTTGTTCCATCTCGACCAACGGCAAGAGGTCATCCAACACATGACCAAACACCTCGTAGGGAAAGCTACGATTCTCGGCTACCGCCTCTTTGAGATTCGTTCTGCTGCCGGTGTCAATGGGCGAACGTAAACTCTTGGCCAGCGTTTGACTGCGCTTGACGGTGAGCTTCCTGACAGCAGTCGCCTTGCCTTCTTGTTGCTTTTCGACTTCAAACGAAAACAGAAGCTCAGTTGTCTCATCGGCAGTCATCTTGCGCGCGTTGCGCTTCCATGCTTCCAAAACCTGCCGGAATTCGTTTTTGTATACGGGATGGCTTTTATCTTGGTAGACTTGGATCATTCGGTCCCAGTTGGCCAGGTCGACATCCTTCAAGTACTTAATCAAAGGACTGTACTTCCAAAGCATGTCTCGACCAACATCGTGATGACGGGAGTCCACCTTCCTCGACAGGGCCTCGCGAAGCGCTTTGTTGACCTCATTGTAGGCCGCATCGAACTGCTGTGCCATATATCCAACCAATCGTCGTGAGAAGGCGGCGCTTTCTTGACGATACATTTCTTTCTTTTCTTGGACGATTCTCATTTTGCCGTAGTCAGTGTTCTCAAGTCCAAGAGCTTGGTCGCCCTCACCAACAAGATCTTCGCTCTTCCTTGGCTCGCCTCCTAACAGTGATGGGTCGATCTTGATCATGGCCTTGTACAGGGTGACTAGGGACATCTCGATGTCTTCGAGGCCTCCGAGATCCTCAAGAGGCGCGGCCTTCAAAGCGTTCAGATCGGCCGTGGTGATGGTTGTCGTCTCCAAGAGAGACTCCAGCTCCTTTCTGAGGAGTTTTTGATTGGCGGTCTGAACCTGAAGGCCTTGGCCTTGAGCTTCGATATAGGCAATATCATCGGAAAGTGTCTGTCTCGCGTCAGTGGAATTCTCCGCCAGGCATCCAGCTAACTCACCGACAGTTCGACACTGTAAAGTGTCAATAGGTTCTCCATCTCTTCACACTCAGCGACTGCCAGGTCGATGCCACGCTTGATGGCCTCAACTCGGTCATCCTCTTCTTGGAATCGGGCCAGCCAGCCCCCAGCTTGAGCTTTGTTGAGCTCTCTCTCGAGCTCAGTTCTCATATCATCGACGTTGCGAGATCTCATCTGCTCGCCAGGTACCCAGCCGAAGTAATCCAGCCACTTGGTGAACTCTCCACTCTTGTTATCCAATACAGTGGGGTCAATGCCCAGAGACGCAAGATATTTGGCGTCATTACCGACAACGATCGACTTGCGGTTTTCTTCCTTTGTTGTTGACTCATCGGGCTTCTTGGGCTCCTTGACTGAAGGTTGTACGCTCGTCGGACGGCTGGAGTTGGGTACTGTGATCTTTACCTCAGGCACACCGGATGTACGCTTGGAAGGTTCCGTAGGAACTGCTGATGCGGCGGGTGAGGCAGCTTTCTCAGCAGCTGCCTCTGGAGTCTCGATTCTGTTGGGATCGTTAGAGGATATTGGTCTGGGCGGGGGTTGGAACACGGTTGTAATCCCTTCTGCCGGCTCAGAGCTCTTTGTAGCAAGTTGTCGTAGTCTTTCGCCAGCCCCACCGGGTCGGGGCTTGAAGGCTGTGGCAGCAGACGCAGCCTTCCAGAGCACGCCGGCGAGGTCTCCCTTGGACTTCTTGGACTTGATCATCGGGCCCAGACCCGGCCGACTCTCTTCCTCCGGCTCAGCAGGCGGTTCAGGCACCGGTGGGGATACGGAAGCTGCAGGCTCCTTGGGAAGAGGTTCATCGACCGGAGGTAGAGGCGCTGGAGACGGAGCTGGAGGGGGGCTCGTGGCTATGGGGGAAACGGGGGCAGGGGGCACCGGGGCCTCTGATGAAGGCGAGACGATTGCAGGGGTTGGCCCCGTAGGTGTAGCCCCGTTTGGCTCAGGCGTTCTGAGCGCGGGAGCAAAATCTACTGTTCTCGGATCAACAGGAGTGAGGGGGGTGACGGGCCTGTTGTCTCTGTAAGAACCAACGTCTGGACGCTGTGATATTGAGTTCTTCCTGGCTGTGCTTCTCGGCGGAGGAGCAACTTGATCTCGTCGCATCCCTGGACTAATTAAGGGCGCGGGAACCAAGTCTCTGTCGGCGAAGCCCTGCGGTCGTGCCGGGTCCATCGGGGGTCTCTTTCTTTCTGGTGGCCGGCCTCCCTCTTCCGATACTGGTGGCGGCGGCGCCGGGACAGGCTCAGATGGCGACTCGGCGAACCTGCCCAGTGCCCCTTGGCCAGGCATACCGTTCCTCGAACGGGGCGGCAAACTGCCCGCATCGTCGCTCTTGGCTCCTAGAGATGGGGCAAACGATTCCTGGCTCTTATTTCCGTAGCGCCTCAGCGTAGGGGGGGGATCTTGTGAAAATGACGAAGCCATACTCCCGACGGGTGAGTGGGAAGGCATTCCGTTAAGAGGCGGCGGCCGGCGTGGGCCAGGTGGCCCTGGAGAAGGAGTACCGCCATAGTTGGAAGGCGCTGTGTTCATAGTCAAGTTCGACTGACTAGAAGCAGCATCTAACATAGGCGGGGGCGGTCTAAGAGGGAGCTGTGCAGGCGGCGGCGGTCTTCGATCGTTTCTCAGGATCTGGGCTATTTCGGAGGGGTCAAAGCCTAACAGTTCGGGGACCTTGCCGCCCGTGTATTTGCCATAGATCTTGACCAAGCTGGCAATGAAGAACTTCTTTTCCTTATCCGATTGCGCATTCCAGAAATAGGGCTTGCCGAGAGTCACGACGAAGCCAGTGTCCCCGGCCCAGTCACGGAAGTTTGGGTTAGCCGACGGCCCTGTAAAGGATTCGATGGCGGAAAGGTCGTCGAGGTTCCATGTTTTCCCAATGGAGAAGGAACCGTTCGCGTTCTCCTTGGTCTTGTGCATACGCACTCGGCCACTCTTTCTTACAGCGACGATAATGACGCGAGGTTTTTGGGATTCGGGGGTTCGTGCTTGAGGAGGCGGCGGAGACGTCGGATGGGAGGAGTACTCTGTGATTCGGATGTGGGTGATGTATGTCTCGAGCACTATCGTCAAGAGGCAAAAGTTAGTACTGTAGGCAACCATCGGGCTGTTTATTCCCGAAGGGGTGGAAACCAGGCAACGGCATTAGACGCACGCGATCCGTCCACATCCTTCTTGAGGAAGCAACTCTCGATGATGCGCCGCTTCTCATCTTCGAATCGCTGGGCCCTGCTGTCCATGATTGCTCGGTTGGGCGGTCCCGTCGCAATGAAATGGGGCACTCATGAGGGGGTTCGCAATGCCACGGGAGAGATTGCTTGCATGACTATCGCGGCAAACGGATGGGTCGACGAGGGGTAAGGGAGCGATGGCGGCAGGCGCTCGAAAGGGGATTCGATTCAGGTTCTGGTGGGATTGCGAGGCCGGGTCAGTGGTGATGCATGCCAAAATGGGAGCGACGTGTGCAGGTAGGCAGGTAGGTAGATGTGTGTCTGGTCCTATGGGGGGTAGCTTGCTGCCAGCCTCTCTGGTTCCGCAGGGTGTTTAGAGGTGGAGGTATCTTGTCCCTTCATTCTGGGGCTTCTGTTAGGGCGCGTCTAGTTAGCGACTCGGAGTAGTGCATCACCTTTCAACATGTTTCTGAATGCAGCGATATCGCTTCAGCCACCTGGATAAGATTGTTGTATGTTTTTCTTGGTTTTGATTTTTCTTTTTTGGATGCCAGAGCTGGCAGAACCCCTCTGGATGCTCAGTATAATCGAGTACCTCTAAGCAACTGAGTTCTATGCCCAGCACAATACATAGACGATACCTCTCCAAATGGGTGCCTATCTCTCTGTTGCTAAGTACCTGACGGGAACGTGCAGCAACGTCATCCTCCCTAGGCCGTGTAATGGGGCGCTGGGACTTTTCGGACAGGCACGAAGCACAGAGCACGGAACATGAAGGCATGAAGGGTGTTGGAGGGTGGCTTCTTCCCACCTAAGGTAGTGTACACAATGCCATAACAGAAAGTCACCGCGGAATGCGGAACGCCACCAATTGACTTCTGCAGTCTCTCAATCGCCTGGCTCGTTCCCTTACAGGACATCCCCTGTTAGCATAGCATCTTTATCCACGAGATGCTTGTCATCTGCATCCAACAATGGTTTGGCCTTATGCGAACAAGAGAATATCAATCCCGGAACAAGTTCGCTTTTTCTTTTTCTTTTCCTTTTTTCTTCTTCTACTTTTTCGTCTTTTCAATTTCCATATTACTCCTAGTTACGTTAGTACCACGCTGAGATCAGACGCATTGGGCCGGGGTGTCGTGTCGTCAGAGAGAGCTCGGGCGCCTTTCGTCATGCCTCCCACTCGCCCTTGTTTCAAGCCGCCCTAGTCTCGACACACCCGTTATTGCACCATCCGGGCTTCCGAGCCTGTCTTTGCCTCCCTTCCCCTGCCGAAGCTCCGGGATCCGATGCTCCAAGCTCGGTGCGTTTTCGGGCCTCCATCTCGCCGACTCCCAGACATCACCCGGTCCTCTTGCGAGGTTCAGTCACTAGCTACAATCTTTTGTATCAATATCCATGTAGAGGATTTTGTCTTGCTTCTCTGACGGGATTCCGCGACCGCGGGTAATGACTTGTTAAGTATCAAGCTTATTGAGAAAAGTGAAAGGAATGAGTCGACGAAGCCGGAAACAACCGCCCCGTTTAGTAAATAAATAAACGTGCCATATAAGGACATAAGGCAGCGCAAATGCCGCTCCCTGAAGCAACTTGTGATTTTATGATAGGCTTGGAACAGACTAAAAAAATTAAACAAGGCGTCTTGTCAGCCCCTAACGTTGGGCTGCCCGATCAGGCCAAAATCCTGGCATCCTATTGATTGTTTGACGACGAATGAGACTAATTGCACCAAGGGTTTGACATTGTGGTCATTCTCATTAGTACTGGCGGAAAGAAACTGAGAAAAACTGACAGTCTGAAGATCCTAAAGCCAATCCGTCATGGTGGGAGTCATCAGCGCGAGGGACTGATACAGCACCTTAGGGACCGGTCCACCGTGTGCGGACCATGGAAATAGAAGTATGATAAATGCACTAGTATGCCTGGACTACCTAACATTGAAATTGACCGCTTCATCATGCGTTGACGGAAAAGGCTCGGTATCTCCGCAAGATGGCAGGTACAGCAACTGCATACATCGCCGCTCTGGTTCTGTAGATCCGGCTTGCCTCCTCTCTGAATGACAAAACAGCTACCATAATCTCTCCCTTTCCCAAACTTTTCCAACCCCCAAAAGTAATTGCGTCGTTCCAGGTGGGTGCTGCAGTTTCGCTCGTAGGAAGTCTGCCGTGGCAGGCATGACCTGTCTTTCCTGACGTCTCTTAATATGCAGCCCGCGATGCGGAGTGCCCTGAAAACTACGCCGCTGATACGCAAATTGGCGAAGACCCTTCTCTTTAGTTACCGAATACGGTATCAATTGTTCCATTATTTCAAGGCTCCTCGAGAACTGGAGAATCAGTTGGAAGACCGGTCATGGGCCAGAAAGGTGAAAGTAAAAAAGGGGTGGTATAGAGCGGGAAGGGGTCGATGCAGTCTCAATATCATGGTCGTTTTGTACGGCTTACACCTCTCAAATGGGTTCAAATAAGTGTGTTGCGCCAATAAAGGTGTGGGCTCCGCATGAGATGTGTGCCGTTTGCTTTGCGCAATAGTTCATAACCCTAATCACTTCATATTCGACTAACCATTGCCGCCATCGTCAACATCATACAGAAGCAGAGGCCTTGGAACGCGTACAATCTGGAAGCCTTGACCAACAACTCTGCTAACCACTCAAGAGAACTGTTTTACATGGCTTTGAACAGTCATAGTTGGCCTACTTCGTCTGCTGTTGACCGCCAGCCGGCCTCCAGTATTGAGTCTCCGCATCGTTTTGGCAAACCGCCGCATTAGGACCATCGAAGGTATTCTTCAGTAGGAACCCAAAAGAGGGTTCCAATATGTTGAGTCAACGACTGGTGGTAGAATGGCTGTGTTGACTAGAGTTAGTGGATGCCCTCGGCAGCTCCTGAGTAGACTTCGAGCAAACTTGCAAGGAACAGCTTATGCGGAGGGGCGAACATCACGACTTCCTCCCCCCCCCCCCCCCCCCCCCCCCCGGTGTAGAACTCAGAATTGTGATGTTCTCACAACACCGACCGAATTCGCCAACATCAGGCCATCGGATCTAATGCCAGCACGTTCTGCTCAGCCGGTCACATGATCCATGCCCGGTAAAAGTCCCCTAGCCACCCTTTCATCACCATTACTATCGATGCTCTCTCACTTCAAACCCCAAAGCGATCGCCCGCGACAACAGAAACCAACCGCCCTCCGTGATTGCAAACATCATCTCCTCATCTCCAGCCCCTGTGACCTCATCATTCATACGTCAAACTCCCTCCTCCCCTTCCACCCCCGTTCTATGAACCCCCCGCTCATCTCTCCCCCTGAAGCCATATCCGCCCACGGCCTCAGCCACGAACGCTTGTTTCTCGCCGCCCATCTCACCTAGAAATAGCCTGGTGATAGACCCATCCGTTTCCTTCTCGAACATTTCCCCGGCTTCAAATGCCGGATCCACGGCCACCGCCTGACCAGGAACCCCCCTCACAGAACAGACCCGTTCGACCATGCCAACCCCCCCCCGTCACGCCCATTGGGACCCGAGATGGCTTTGAGAAAGGTGGATAGATAATGTTACCAAAAAGAAATAAAGACCTAAAAACCGCATGCGAGGTGCCGTCCGAAATGGGGCCGCCCAAGAACGACCTATGACACAATAAGAACAACCACCCTTTTTCGTCTTGTTCTAGGGGATCGACCCGATAAATGAGGCCCGCCCGGGAGATGAGATGAGAGCCATTCGATTTTGCTGCTCTCGTTCCACAAGAATCTAACAAGTAACAATCAATTAACAGAGTGCGAATCTCTTGCGGTCCCGGTAGATTGCGCTCCCAGAGTTAAACGAAGTCGTCTCCATCTCCGAACCAACCCCCACCTATCCTACCGGGCTCCCGGTCAGCTCTAGGAAGGAGCCCAGCCCGCGCGGTAGTATCGTCAAAAGCAGACTATTGGCCGTCGCAGCCCCAAGGGCATAGACGCGCACACTCTGCATAACTCGGGGTGTCGCCCCGCTGGTTTCTCGCGACTCTGTAGACGAACTGCCCATATCCGAGCTGTTTCCACAACGGGAGGGAATCGAGGAAAGGCTTGGCTCGTTGACTGCCCGCCCCACATCGTCAACCAAAGTCTGGGCTTTCCCGAGCCTTCGCAGCAGGAGACCCGATTTGCATACCTTCTTCCAAGTCTTGAAAGGCCCCGGGTCCAGGACGGCAAGCAGTGATACTCTTGCTCGCTACCCGCCTCGTTCGTATTTTCCATTTCCCCGACCCAGACACAAGTTACAGACACGTTACTATTCACTTCCCATTCGCACCTCCCCCACAGCGGCTACCTCACTCTGGGACAGTGAACGCTGGCGGAGGAGAAGCCAATTAAGCAGTCAATCCTACATGGGGAGCTAAGCTAATGACCAACCCACTCCCCCTCTTCACCGTAACGTAACGTCACCGGCGGAATGATGACACCGAATAATTTTGACAACGTAGGTCCCCCGGAGGCCGAATCCTGGAAAGACTGGTCCTAGTTCATATTGGAATCCTCATGTCAAGCCGTAATTTAGACTTGTGGATAATTCGGTTATTGCCCGTAACTTAACTGAGCCCAAAATGTATGGCTGATGTGTGAGCGGATGCCTATGTCGTGCAAGGGATAGCAAAAGGCCTGTATTCACATGCTGCAAGGCAGAACAGGAGTATGGAAGGAGTCTCTGTCTCATCCAGTAGATGAAATTTGTACTAGAACACCATTAAAAAAAAAATCTAGAAACACCATTCTTGGCGACGCTTTGTATGCGTACTATATGCCTCAGAGATGTAAAGTAAGGTTATACAACGGGCAATCACCCTGAACACAAGCTGCTGCCTAATGCAGCAGCTCTTTTGCTTTTTTCGCTGTTATTTTTCTTTGGCTCCCCCTTGATCAAGACTTTTTTTTATCCCAATGACACCCTAATTGACGGACCCCTTCAATCCATGTACATTGGATCACCTCTCACCTGGGACATGGCCATTCCCATGTCGCCACCATGCATGCCCTGCATCGGTGCCTGCATGTTCGGCATTGACCTGCTTATGTTGATTCCACCCCGATTCGCATTTGGATTACCGTTCGGCATCATGAACCCCGCATCACTCGCACCCCTCTGCTGTACCTGCCTCGTCCGCGGTACCTCAAGGGTGGCTTGTCGTTGGATTGGCTGCTGAGGCATGGGTTTGGCTGTGGGCGTGTTCATTACAGCAAAACTGTCATCTTCCTCCATCTCGGCGTCGGCATCGGCGTCTCCATCGGCATCCCCATCGGCGTCCCCATCGGCATCTTGGTCGCTAGCATCATCGATTGAAGGCGGACCGCTGGTCGACGCACCTGGGTCACTATGGCCAGTGGTACTAATCGTTGACTGTCGCTGATCGGGGCTTGGGAACTGTTGTGCTTGTTGCACTTGTTGCTGTTGCGGCTGCTGTTGCGACGGCTGCGCCTGTTGCTGTTGATGTTGCTGCTGCTGTAGGTTCTGTTGTTGTTGTTGCTGTTGCTGCTGCTGCTGCTGTTGTTGCTGCTGTTGTTGTTGCTGTTGAGGGGTCGGGGTCGAGGTCGGGGTCGATGCGTTACTGTTTGTTTGATCCAAAGCCCTTTGAGCATTCATGCCGCTGTTAGCAACACGATTCATGCTAATGACCGTCTTCCACCGTTCGATGGACCTCACGACAGCGTCATTGAGATCCAGTTGTCGATCCTCCAGCCGCAAACCTACGCCACGGCCACCGCTCTTGATCCCTGTTTCCAAAACGTGGGTCAAGAGCTGTCGCTCCAGGGGAATTGTAGCCGGGGAGAACAGTTTGAATTCCCGTGGCTGTTGCAGACGATTCAGCTGGTCAATTTGTGATTTCAGGTTGGCGTTCTCTTGCTGCAGTCTGTGCTGGTTGTCCTTCATCTTGTCAATCTCGGTCTGCTTCCTGCCCACGCTCCTTGCCATTTCCAGTAGCCATAGTTCATTTCGCCGCTGAACAGGTAAAGAGGTCCAAACGGCAAAAGCCGATTGCAAATGCTCATTGACCTGCTTTTCAAGAGTTTCCGCCGACTTTTCAGCCTTCTTCACAGCCTCGCGGGTATCTCTGACCAGACCCTCACGGGGGGGATATGTCAGCTCCTCCATCACTGCCGTAGTAGCAGTAGCGCAAGTGACCTTCCAATTACTAAACTCTTCTCGAAAGAAGGCTCTCAGCGCGTCGTATTCTCTTTGACCAGGTGACTGAACAGACCAAGAAGTGGAGGTAGGGTGCTGCGTGGAAGAGAAGAGAGTAGGCGGTGAGGCAAGGCACTGCAGCGTCAACGCAGGAAAGTCGAGGGCGAGAGGGTCGAAGTCAAAAGGCATAGAGTTGTTCTCGATGTGTTGCCTGGTTCGAGGTTAGTAAATGCAGGGTCTTCCCTGTCACATTTGGGGGGAGGGGCTCACTTGGCTGCTCTCCAAGAGCTCAAGAGCTCTCTGAGGGCGAGCTCCGCCGCGCGGGCGGTATCCATAGCATCGGCAAGCTTGTGCTTCACATCAAACTGAGCCTTTTGCATCACCTGCTTGCTCACTTGCCTTGGCCTCTTGCCTGCATTCTGGCTCCCCTCCCCATCGGTAGAGGCAGCAACATCGCCGTTCTTAGAAGAGATATTGTTGATGACACCGGTGGCCTCCCAAGAAGGGGTCCAAGGGTACTTGCTTAGCGTCGAGTCGACAGCATATTGGCCGTCCTTGGGCAAGGATGGAGACTTGTGGGATTCGGCATCTTGAGTAGCGTCCCGCTTGGACTGGACAGGTCTTGGCGTGCTGGCCGGTGTCGAGGCATTTCTGGTGCCCATCGACCCCCTCGATTGTCTCCGCGTGATGCCGCCTCGGAGACGCCTGATGGCGTCGACGTCATGGATTCCATCTGGGGGCTTGGGGTTCTTTTCCTTGATGTAGAGATCGAGGTGTCGACCGAGAGACGAGGAGGTGAATGCCTGGCCACAATAGGGACAGTTCTTGTCCTTGGGGGCGCTCAGTTTCTGCTGACTCGAGTCGGCGTTGTTCGCGGTTTCTGTCATGGTGGCGAGAGTTTGGAGTGCACAACAGGACGGCGGGAAATAACAAGTAGTACGGAGGATGATGTATCGAGGATGTCGAGGACTCAATGGAGATCGGCTCGGGGGGCTGCAAGGTCTTCGTCTATGAGAAGACTTGCAGCTGCTCCAGGGGAGCTATGTAATCGAGGGTCATATGTATAGAGGGGTCGGATAGGGAATGGTCCAAGGCAGAAGCAGCAAATTTCAAAGTAGGTTAGGGTACAGCAAGGAAATGAATAGGAAATGAAGAAGGGCAGTGATAAGTAGATACGTAAGGGGACGAGGTATAAAAAGAGGGCAATGTAATAAAATGAGGGACTGGATGCTGAAGAGCCAAACGAGTGTGCGAAGAGAAGGAGGTCGGCAGGAGATATTGAGGAGCAGCAGCAGCCCTCGTACGGCCCAACCCCTGTGCGTGTATATGGAGAGGATGGGGCCTCCGGGTTCGGGGTCGTCGGTACGAGTGGCGGTCGAGGTAGCGAGGTGTGTTGGCGAAATAGGTAGGAGAATAACGGTGGTGGTGGTAGGAGGGAGGAGGAAGTACAGTTGGATCCCTGGTATTAAGGAAGCACTTCGCTGTTGCTGTTCTGTCTCTCGCGCGCGCGCTGGTGTGCAGCTCTCTCAATTCACCCGTGGACATTCGCAGTCTCTCGACCTCTTTGCATAGACACAAAAACAAACATAAAAGAGAGAGAGAGAGAGAGACAGAGAGAGAGACAGAGAGAGAGAGAGACGAAGAGGACGTAGATAAAGAATGGTACGGCAGTGGTGAAGTAAAGTACAGTAGAGTAGGGGGAAGATGTAAAAAAATGTCACCCAGCATTTTTTTTCTTCTTATTTTTTTTTATTTTTTTTTTAGTAAGGCACAGGAGGATGGCAGGCAGGGGGTAGCAAGCACCACAGTCCACGGTCCAAAAAAGACGACGAGCAGCAAAAGAGCTCTCTCTGTTCGGGTATGCACCCCTCTCACCCCCTTTGCACTCATCCCATAGGTCCCATCCACCGACCACCATCCCATGGCTCATCCTCCCTTCCCTTCCCTTCCCTTCCCTTCCCATCCCATGCTCCCCAGATTGGCGCCAGGCCAGTGGCTGCACAGACGGAGCCAAGGACAGCCCAGACCAAGGACAGCTCAAGGCCGTACAACGGTCCCACCTCTACGCGAATGCGCTTTTAATAGCGATTGCTGCTAAGGTGGGGGGTTCTACCGGTAGTGCCCACGGCAATGCATTGCACCCGCCAGCTACTTGTGATCGTAGCCAATAGTGCGCGTGCAAGAGAATAGGGGAAACCCCGAGGCGAGCCGCATAAGAATGAGCAGCCAACAAACATAGGAAACGTTTTGCTACACCAACTTTGCAATCGAGATCTTTGCAAAAGTACCTACCTACTCACTCGCTGCATGTCAACCAAGTAACTACCTAGGTAGATGTATTTAAACCATTAGTGATAGTGGACTTCTGAACCATGTTCAGGAGCCACCTCACCTAGGTAGCCTAGACCTTGTGTCCATCAACAGCACACCCCTCATCGCTCATCCATAGCAGTCTCTCATATACCTACCTAGGTATAGTTTTGCTTTGCTTCGTTTCCTTTTTTCGTTTCCCTTGCGAGGTTACATGGCTCAGCCAGAGTTTACCCAACCCCAACCACAAGCAGCTCCTCGGTTGCGCAGTACCCAAAAGCCTTCAACTCGACGCCTCTCCATATCAAGACGCCCCTAAGGCCGCAAAGCTCGTAATGTGTTCGACTTCGGTTCGGTTCAGAACTTCAAGGCCGTTCCGCCGGGAGTCTTTCTCCCCGTGGCCCTCATTCGAACTCTCTCTCTCTCTCTCACACACACACACATGTTCCGTTATTCGCTTAGTACTGCTAATCTAGCCCGCGGAAAGGAGGAGAACAACCCGGCACCGCCCTGTGCATCACTTTTACCGGCCTAGCGCCGCTGGGGACCCTTGGGGGAGGGAGTGCACGGGGAACTTTTTATTCGAGGAAGCTCGCCCGAGGATTTTCGTCCGTGTTCTTCTCCCCTTCAGGATGCTTGGGTGGGCACACCGACATGCCGACCTTTCGAGAGGTGACAAACACCACTTCAACCCTGGCGAGCTGCCTCATTGAGCCCAAATTGCGTTGGGTAGCCTGGATAAAGTCTATGACTCGAGCCCACTGCGGGGGGTAATCCGGGACCTGGCGGAGCTCCATCTACCAAACTCATTCGAACAGACAGGGCACGCACTCACCCTCATTATGGTTTAATCACTATTGGACGTGTCCCGACACAAGATCGAACAGTGAAACTTTAGTGCAGTACTGGTTTTCACCGAATTAGAAATATGAGCTGAGCCCTACCTATACTACGATGCTCGAGTCCTCCTGGCTTTTTCAGGATGCAGAGACCGGCAGTTTTATGCACACCTTTGACCAACCCTGCCTGGCCCGCAGTATTAGTCCTCGTTTCTCACCAAGTCTCCAAGTCACCCTCATTCAGCGTCTTCTCTTGAGAGTCTGTACTCACGCCACATTAAGCACATCACGCTTCGCCTGAGTAAGCAAGCGCTCAACCTAAAACTAGTGTCCAAGCATTTCCTGCAAATTCATATTAAGGCTTGGGGCCAGATGCCAACTCTGAGCTGTTGCCGCTTCACTCGTCATTGTCGAATTTATTAGCAATATGTTCGTTCAAATTATCGCACTTATTCTCTTAGCGCCAACTTGTATCCCCATGGCCGGCAAAGACTGTATCGTTGCTTCCGCTGACTGTTCCGGGATTACCTTCGATCGACCTTCTGGTGGTACTGAGACTCAGCCCTGTATCTCCTTGTGGCAGCTACGTTGAGAGTAAACAAATAATCTGCAAAGGCATTCCTGGTCCGATTGCGACGAATGGCACAGCGATTGTGGCAAGGAGAACATGAACATCTCTTTTTATCCTCTCCATCGTCCTGTCTCGTAGCTGGTGGTTGTATTCCTTGTGCTATTTTCCATGGCAGCAATCCGTTCCCACCGTGGGCCGACGACCCGAGGCTAAGACACAGCACCTTTTAGGTAATTTGCCTTGTTGGCCCGACTGGCCGACAACAGGGGTGCGGGCAGGCGTTCCTGGTTTGTTTCTTTGGGTTCATGGGCCCACATTGTTGATTTGTATCCGATCTTACTATGGTGTGATGGGTAAGTAAAACCGGATAGTTAGGTAGTGACCCGCAGACAGGGACTGAGCTGGATGGCCAACAAGGGGCTAAAAATGGCTGACATAAGTCAGAAGCACATAACAAACAAAGAACTCAGCATAGCTGACATAAGCTGAGATTAAATGGTTATATGGGCAAATCACTCTAATGATTTTGGGCCCTTTGGTTGGCTAGTTAAGTGGGCGTGGGCTGCCCCACTGGTACTTGACGAGGGGGTTAAACTTTGGCCTGATACCGTAGTATTGTTCAGGCAGGGGTGGGGGAGGGCTTCCGGGAGATCATCCAGGGGAGTCGGTGAAGGACTTGGTGCCAGCGGTGCCAACAGAATCAGTCGTACACATAAACATTGAGCATCCACAACACACCACCCTCAGCCACGGTTGGCTGGCTGCGGGTAGGCTCGCGGACTGACTATGTACACCTTACCCCACGTAGAATGACGGGTTGGCATCTGCAGGATGCGTAGTAGGGAAGATGGGATATTCGCGCGCTGATACCTCCAGTTCCAATTGTCCCTGGCGCTTTTGGCCTAGCGCAGCCTCCCGCAGCTGCAGAATGGGTTAGCCCTGTCCGGGCCGTTTCGTACTGCCCCCATCAGGGAGTTCATCGGCAACTCCACGCCAGAGGACACCGCTGCTTCGCCCACTGCTGCTGTAGCTAATACCTCAGTGAGTGTCCCGATGTGCCTTGTCCACGTTCAGAGCAGCAGGCGCATACTGGCCCGTCTTGCAGCTTCAGGATATCTATCGCCTTGTGGCTACTGCCCTGGAGTTGTTGCTGTAAGAGAGAAGCGAGGCGTTGTTGGTTAAATCGGACCATACCATGGTTCTCATCACCCATGATGGCGGACACTCGCCCGCAGGTGGAATTCATGCTGCGAGCGCTTTTGTCTAAGCCTCAATGAGGATGGATAGTCCGTGGCGTTGGTTCAAGGCGAGAGGTGTACGGTAGATTTTGGTTCTTTCTTCTTGCCCGCAACAAACCGCTGCCCCTTTTTTGCGCTGCAGAGACTTTTGATGAGAAGCTCATTACGCTTCTGCAGCTCTGTGCAGACGCGCTGCATGTCGAGAGGCGTTCCTGTTGGTTGAAGTGTCACGGTCGACTTAGGATCTGGAAACTGCTTTTTCAAGAAATTGAGACCGCTTATGGGCTGTGCTGTAGCTTCTGAATTTGACAGATGCTTTGGATTGAAAGATTGGACAACGTCTGATGCTGCGGTTGTTGTTGAATATTGTCGCCAAGATGCTCCATACCTTTATCGTGATTGATGGTCATTTATGAGGTCGGTACTGAATTTGAATAGGAAGACAGCAACTTCAATTCGCGGAAACCCATGACAATAGGTTTTTTTCCGTTAATATTGTTGATGTAGGCTCCCAAGCATATGAACAGATATTCCCATCGCCCAGTTCATCTGGATTCACGCCCAGAAACATCGAAGCTTCTTACTTATGTGATCTTTGACTCCCTCTTCTAGGGGGTACCTGAGGTGTCTAGGTATCCACAAAAAAAATAAAAAAAAAAGACATCGCAGCTCCTAGCATCGATGCACATGCTGATTGGGCTGTGGAGCTTGGTCCACCCGTTCGGGCTCCTCACAAGCTCTTGCTTGCGGTCGAGAGTTAGAAATAAAGCACCTACTGCTGGGTAAGTCTACGGCTGTCAAAGTATGGGCAACAAATGTGTTGAAGTACGTATATACGGCGATTAACCTTGTTCAATTTCGTTGATGTGTATGTGTATGTATCTGGGCCCATAAGTGCCCCTATTTCCAATTGCCTAAGGCCAAATGCACGCGTCATTGTTTTTCCTTGTTTTAGGTGGGGATTGCCTATAGCCGAAATGCGCCCGACATTTTCCCCACGGGTGCGGCCGGCGCCCCACTTCGTGGCCCATTTCTTGCCCATACTTTGACAGGATGAAGCTCCCCAGCCACGTGGCACAGCACGCGCCACAGGCGGCCGTGCAGTGGTGAATGGGCGACTTCCCGCATTTGCGCTTGCCTGGAACCGCGTCGCTGCTTCCTGGCATTCTTCGCTTCGCGCAACTGCCATCAACAGATCACATCATCCAAAATTTTATGCGAGCAGCTGCCTTCCTAAAGAAAAAATATCACTCGCGATGCCGCCTGGTAAGCTTACCATCTTCCCAACTTCGGCCCTACGCCGCGTCGTAATCGAAGCGCGTCTTGATTGCCACAACACAACTGATGTCACGATAATCACGACAATCACGCCAAAATGCCACGTCCAAAGACGTACAAACAAAAAAGACCCAAGAATCTGACCGCTCCTACAGCCATCAGTGACGACGAGCAGTCCAATGTGAGCGACGAAATTGCGATCCCTCTCAAAGAGAAGCGCGCCAAGTCCCGATCGGCCGAATACCGAGATGATGTCCTCCAGACTAAGAGCGAAGAGGAGGATATAACGGAGATCAAGGGCGGTCTAAACGGCGGCTCTGCGAAGAAACCGATCGCGAATATTGATGAAGATGAAGACGACGAGGAAGATGCGGATGAGGACGATGAGCTAGAGCCTGACGAGTGCGTTCTGCAGGGCCGCTTCCACACCGAATCAGTCAGGCTAAGATCATTTCAGGTACATCGTAGAGAAGATCCTCGATCATCAGGTTGCCGAAGATGTAAGTTTCTATTCTGCTGACCTGCACTATTCAGTTACCAAGACGTTTCGTAGGGCACCGTCACCTTCCGCGTCAAGTGGGAAGGTTATGAGAAGAAGGCCGACCAGACCTGGGAACCTGAAGACAGCTTGAAGTAAGTTGCGCCATCCGCCAAAGGGAGGTAGGCAAGGCATTGGGCAGCATACTAACACATTGATAGGGAAGGCGCATCCGAGATCTTGGAGGAATACCTGAAAAAGCTCGGTGGGCGCGAAGCGCTGTTTGAGGAGAAGTCCAAGGCGAAGACCACAAAGAAGCGCGGTCGTCCTTCGGGATCTTCAGCCACGCCACCGGCAGGTACTAAGAAATCCAGGCGCAACGGTCACCCCGCCGAGTCTACCCCTCCTGCGTCGGCAAAGGAGGCCAAGAGCAAATCCTGGACTCTACCTAGCGGCAGCTGGGAAGAGGAGGTCGAGAGCATCGACGCCTGCGAGGACGAGGAGTCTGGATCGTTGATCATCTATTTGAACTGGCGCAATGGCCAGAAAACTAAGCACTCCAAGGATGTTGTGTACAAGCGATGTCCCCAGAAAGTAAGACACATGCTGCCAATGGCCCCACTCGCTTTTTCGAGAAGCATGCTTACAGAACACTAGATGCTGCAATTCTACGAAAGACATATTCGCATTATCAAGGCAGCTCCCGACGCCACGCCGGAGGCCGAGGTGTAGTACAAAAGCCTGGCATTGGCGGAGATTTGAGGGTATGAAATTGGCGTCCGGGCTTTTTGGGACTTTTATCCGGGGGTTTTTTTTTAAAAAAAAAAATCAGTGATCTTTGTACCTCGGCGGAGTTCTCTGGAGATGGTCTAATAAGGCTTGACTTGTTACTTAGGCTCAGGACTTTCCGGCTACGCCTGCTCTCTTACCCCGAATTCACAAAAATATGCGGAAAATAGGATGCGGATTTCCTAATGCTGGAAATAGGCGATGGTTTTCTTTTGAAATCCCTTTGTCGACATAACAGGAGGAAACTAGGCTTCTTTTCGAGCGATCCGATGTGTAAATTAAGATTCGGCTCATGTCAGTCGCAAGCCTCGTCACGAATTCAAGATCTATTCCGAGTAGATGTCGTTGGATGCTGAGTTCAGGCACGATGCAGGTACGGCATGTGGGATCTCGCCTCCAGAGTCCCTTTGTACTCAGAAATGTATGGAAAGGTACATACAAGTACAGAAAGGAAGAAAGACGGTAACCAAGCTGAGCAGCCCACGAGGTTGGGCGAGGATGTCGAAAAGGCGGCAGGACCCACTTAGCCAGCTCGAGACCCCTGTTTTGCAGGCGGCTGGGTGTCGTGTGTAGTGTGGTAGCGCTGTCGCGGTTTTTCTAGCAACCAACCTCTCGCATTTCTGTTGACTTGGGCCGTAAAGCTGGTGGCGGGGCAACGCTGCTTTTTAACGTGAAGCTGCCCGCGCCGCATTCTTCGCCTGGTCTTCCTTCAGCTCTCCTTTTTCTCTGGTGTATCCCTTGTCGATAGCCTGTTTCCATCTACATTTCACGGGCCTCAAGAAGTAAAATTGTCACCGTCCGTCTCGGTCAACCTACTCAAGCTCCGCCACCTTGCACCACAACTTGAGATCTTGTATACCGCGGGGAACCTTGGGCAACTTCCACACACGGGTCTTTCGATTGGGAAATTTCAAAGAAAAAAGCGCTATATCCAACGTCTATCCCGCTCGCCGACATCACATCCATTTTTCAATCTTTCCTCTTGGATATTCAGTTGAAAATCATTACTGGAACCCAACCTTTCTCCCGAGACGCAAACATTCTTTGGCGCACGGCGACTCCGCTCGAGCTCCGTATCTCTTCCACCCATCCTAACCCAAGCCACCGGAACCCACACCAGTCCCACCGCCCGTTGCACCTCCATTCTCCGTCCAGCTCCTCCGCGCCGGTCTCAGATCGTGACGGGAAAACCCTCGCACCGCAACCGCAACCATGGTCAAACAAAACGACGTTATCGCTATCATCGTCATCGTCCTCTTCGTCGTGCTCGCCCTAGTTGCCTTTGGCATCTATCAATTGGTCCACACTGCGCGTCAGAGCATGAGCGTGACGACGTCCGGGTCGAGTAGCAGCAGCTCCGACGAGATTGCCGACGATTGATCCTGGCGTTGTCGGTCGCTTTCGCAGCTGCAGCTGCTACTACCTTGGTTACACTAATATACCACGCGACATCCTGCCTCGGGCGCTGCGCCCTGTCTACATCTACAGCACTCCGCCGCTTCGTTGCAAGCAGGAGTGGCGGCCACCTACGAAGCTGCTGAGATGGAAATGTAAAAAGCACGAATGATTTAGCTCAAAGAAAGACATAATGAGGAGGGGGAAATGGGAACCCTGGAAAGGACATGAGACATGATTTATTGGGCTTTTACAGCATCTTGATTTGTTTTCTGCGTGTTCATATGTTGGATGGAGTTACAAAGGATGCCGAAAGCAGCTGCACGACAAATATTTGAGTATTATGTCAACAAAGTTGAGGCCATTGTTGGGACTAGAAGTGGGACGGGCTGGTTGAGCATCGGCTTGACGTATCTACAGATGAGGTGAGGGTTGAGGGAGCCGGCGGACATAAAAACCAAAGCTCCTTAGGCTGAGAGCACAATAGAGAACCACTCCACCAATAACACTTGACATCCTTCTCACGCTTGTTTCTTGTGATCGGATCTCAAGCGGCAATATCAGTGCTCCATGATCTGGGCCTCTGAGCGCCAATACACATGGGCCAAACACCAATCTCGTCAACAACGGCTTTTTGTGGCCATCCATTTGGTGTATAGATAGTCCTTGGTTGAATGCCTGCCTCTTACTGCATAAATATGTCTTTAGCCATATTTCCTGGAGTGACTGCTATACTTCAATGGCCAATCTCATTACTCAAGCCACCACAAGGACTCCTTGTCACGACATTGACGGCACATCTGTCCTCATCGTCAGCCACAAGAATGGCATGACTGATGACAGTATCTGTCTGCTAATCTATGCTCAGAGCTGGGAATGTAAAAGGAAATAAAACCAAAGCAGGCCAGGGTGCGGGTCTGGAACGGTCAACGGAGAGAGCCGCGGTGCTTGTCCTCCCCCCGTTACATCAGGACTTCATTAAGTGAGAAGGTGAGGGGTATCACAGTTCTTTTTAAGCCCGGCTTCCTGATCGTTTTGCAGAGGGAAGAACCACGGAAGGCGAAAAAAAAACCCCAAAAAAAGAAACTACCCATCCATCTTAACACACCCTTGCTTGTCAATAGGCGGCGGGGCCCGTGTCCGGAGTCGTTCGCGGCTCATGAGGACTCGACAAGGATTCAGTTACGGGTATAAGTATCGACCATGCCCCAAATATGGTTTCAGATAGCAGGGTATTAAAAGACCAAAAAAGTTTTACAACTGATATCACCCGACAGCTTTTGCATGCCCATATCAAACCGCAGTGCCTCGCGCACACATACGACCGACCAGCTGCCTGTCAACAAGACGCATCAAGACGACTGCGAGAGGGTCATTGTGAACAAAGCAACAAAACATGCCACCTCTGATACCGAAAAGCGACTGGGCAGTAGTGAGATGATCGCTTTGGAGTGAGCATTCCGGCATGACGCGGTATCAGTCACAGTGAATGAGATGCAAGTATCATTTCCAAACGTCACCTTTAGTATGGTGGGACGTACAGCCAACTAAGACGATGTTGTAATGGTGGACGAAGGTGATCAGGACCCTGTCAGGGCGGCCGGTGACTATGTTTGGCATCTAGTACACTGAATTACTTGCAGAGTTAGAGCTTTCGAATGGTTTACTGCAGCCAAAGGTCAAAACCTCATCGCAACACCTCCAATCAGGCTTAAATATAAGAAAGCACAATCCGCTCACTCAAGGGGAAGGAGCACCAGATTTGCATCACTGGAGAGTGAATCAGGATGGGCATGGCCCGCTGAGACAACTATGAGCGATCAGTGAATTATGAGGCCCGCGACAGTCAGGCTCAAGGCCGAGAGGTGGAACCTGCAGAGATGGCCGAAATAATTAGCGGAATTCGATAGGCGTATTGACGGAGATAGCTATCATACAAGACAGTGAAACCATTTTAGAGGGATGTTCTGCTCGAGGATACTCCACAGGGACCACACCGGCAGTAGAGCAGCCACGGGAGGTACGTACCTGGCCACCTCTTTAACCCCACCGACGCGCTACGGCACGTCAACCGCGTCGGCCACTTTGTCATCTTCGCCAAATTTCCTATCAATTGCGAACCTATGAGGCAGATCGTATTATCGATACAGACAGCTGCGGTACATACCAGAGGAAACAACCCTTGAGCGCGTGAAGACCTGGCTCTCTTGGGACACAGGCACCCACATCCTACAATGCCCATCCTTGAACGCCGCCGACCAGGCCAGCGGCGCCCCGAAAGAAGAGTAATCGACGACGACGATGAGGCTCCCGGAAGCGACCTCCCCGAATACGAACCACTCGCTTGCCCTCTAAATGCGGACGCTAAGCGCGCTATCGCTGAACTCTCGAACAGTCGTGATGTTCACCGTTACCGGAACCACGTAAAAGCCTCTATCCATCATCTCGGCCTCTCTGTTGCTGGCATCAACGACAGCGTCCGCACCCGTCACGAGCACCTCCAGCGCCTTGCCGAGAAGCGCGCGGAGTCCAACGACCTTGATAGCCAGGAAAAGTCACAGCGCGAGCTCGAACTTGAGGTCCACACCGCGACTCTCGACGACGAGGTCCCTCGCCTCACGGCCGAGGCCGAGGCCGCCCTTCGTGACCTCATCGACAGGCAGGTTGAGCTCGATGACGAAAAGGCTGCTCTGGCGGAGACGGTGTCGTACTTCCAGACCATCCCCGAGCAAGCGCCGCACCAGCGCAGACGGACCCGCGCAGAAGCGAATGGTGACAACTCGAATATGGATGAGGAGGAGAACACGGTAGACGACCTGCCTCTGCCGCCGGATCACTCCGTCATCGACGTTCTCCGCCAGCATCGTGCCGACAAGACCCATGCTTACCAACTTCAACCCGCGTATCAGCGGTACGCCTTGAACAACGACTACGCCGCTTTCAAAAAGCTCTGGCACGACGCCGCGCACGGCGACACCGAGGTGCCCCTGCCTAACGCCAAGAGGTGGTTTGACAATGACGGGAATCCCGTTATGCCTGCTACACGCCGCCAACCCGGAAGCATCAAGGGCGAACCCGGAGCTCAAGGTGCGGGCGACAGTGATGAGGATATTGTTATTGCTGGCGAGGTTAGAGATTACAGGTGCCCGCTTTCCATGCAGCAGTTTGAAAACCCAGTCAGCAACAATGTCTGCAGCCACACATACGAGAAGCAGTGGATCATCGACATGTTGCGAAAAGCACCAATGAAGCGTGCGCAGTGCCCCGTTGCGGGTTGCTCAATGGTACGTACTTGTTGTGAAACTCCAAGAGCGCTCCGTCTGACCATTAGTACAGGAGCTGGGTCTCGACGATCTATACGACGATCAGGTGATTCTGCGCAAGATGAAGCGCGCGCTGGAAGAACAGCGTCGCCGCGAAGCGGAAGAGGCGGATGACAGTAGCTCCGATGACGAAAATGAGGACAAGTCCCGTCAGGTCAAGCGCGAGGCTCGCAGCAAGAGTCAAAAGCGCAAGGTTGAAGAGATTGACGACGAATGAGGGTCTTTTGCGGTCAAAACGGCGTTACAGGGACGAATATGAAAGCAATGATACCCAAGAATCAAAACATGTACGAGCTTTTAGCCGCACCAGTGATCTTGAAATTGAAAGGCTACGCCTGTAATTATGTACGTGCTTTCGTTTTTATTACTCCTCGCCATGCAACCCACACGCCGATTCCCACCGGATTATGCAATCCTTACGTTCCGACACTCTGCGCGACGTAATTCGCACTCGGATGTATCGCACGCCCTTGCCAGCGCAACGCCAGCCCCTAGTAATGAGCTCTCCTTCGCCGGCACGAGGTCGATGCTCCTGTCTTTCTGGCTAACCAGAGCATCCACATAGTGCTGGCACATGGCCAGGTACCCCGGGTAGCACTCGATAACGCTGCCGTTATACGCGACCATGGTCCGGACCAGACTCGACTCCTGCGCTACTCTGTTAGAGGCCTCATCCTCTGGGTTCTCTTCGCCCAGCGCCTCGAGGCGCAAGGACCAGACTGCGTGTAGACATGCAGCGATGATGGCGGCCGACCTTCTCGAGACGAAAGATGCCAGGCTACGCAGTGCTGACATGTCGGACGAGGTTGGTGTGTGGGAGGAGGGATGGCGTGAGACGAATAAGTCTATGGAGGACGTAAGCAACGGCGACGCATCTCTGTGATGTTGTTAGTGCCTTCGAGCAGATGACGGCCAAAAGAGGGAGCGTTACCCTTCAACGGCAGATATCGTTTCCGATTTGAGAGAGTACGGCTCGTCGAGCGACTTAGGCACAACGCCTCCAAACAGCCCGGTCGTCTGGATTGCCTCGATCAAGGCAAACCTCACCACTTCTCCGAGATAGTAACCGCTCACCATCTGCTCTAGAGGCTGAAAGTCCGGCCTTGGATGCCCCTGCTTCAGCAACCTGTCCCAGCGCGTCACGCTTAGCACGTCCTGCCCGAACATGCCGAGCTCCGTGTTGACGATCACGTCGCGCGCCTCGTCCCACCACTCCCGCGGGCGGTCGCCGAACTTGGGCTTCCCGATGAGAGAAACGGGGAGGTACGCAGCGATGTTGACACCGGTGCCAAGGATAAGGCCGAATCGCGTGGCCGGGTGGATGTAAGCCTGCGAGAGCAGTGTGGCGCCGCCGTCGTTGAGAATGACGCGCAGCTGCGCGTTCATGCCCTTCGCCGTGCAGGCGGACTCGATGATCTCGCCGAGGTCTTTGCCCATGAGGCCTTCGGCGGCGAGAAACCCCTTCCCCATACCGTGGATACGGCCGCCTTTCAATGATGTTTGGCTTGAAGAGGGTGTAAGTTAGCTTACCGCGGAGGTGTAAGAGCGGTGACCGGTATGACTTACTCGATGGGAAAGCTCCAAGCCAGCGCCATGGGCATGGGCCGTGAAGGGTCCTGTTCGTCTTGTGAGACCATCTCCCATATCCTCTCGGCCATCCAGTCGAAGAAAGCCATGCCCTTCAGGTTCCTGACGTTGCTGTCAATCTTGCACGAACTCATCCGCACGATCTCGCTCTCACTTCCCTTGGCATCCCGGCCCCGAAGTTCCACCAACGCGACACGGAGTGTCGATCCTCCAACGTCCACCGCCAGATACTGACCGACTTCGTATCCGCCGGGGAGCTGATGGTTGTACGAAGGCAGCATGCAGGCCATGCTCGTCTGCAGCTTGTCCCTAAACTGAGCCTTCAGGGCGTTGGAAAGGTCGAGTAGACCATTGCCGAGCAGAGGGCCAAGGAGTAGGTTTTCGGCCTCCTTCAAGAACTCCTCGACGTCTCGTGATGATGTCGTCGTCGCGGACTTGGGGCACTCAACGACTGGCCTCGTCTGTTTGCCGGAACTGGAATGAGGATTGATCCAGAAGGCCAGTAGGGCCTGTATCAGAGACTTGCCCCGGAGTAGCTGCTTGACGATAGCGGCCAAGAAAGTTTTCGGAAACGTAGTCATGGCAAGAGGAGGATACTGCTGCATGGTTCAATGAAAGGTTTCGATCGATTTAGCTGCGAATGATGCTGGACCATCTAGGTGACAAGATATTGAACGATAGATAAACAGGACAGGGCACGAGCCATGCCACCCAGAGACAAGCCCGGGGAGACGGATGAGTGAGATGCGTGAGGAGGAAGAGGAAGTGGAAGTGGAGGGTCGCAAAGATGTCGTGTACAACGTTTAAACGGCAGCCTTCAGGGCGGATCGAAAGACACGCCCGAGTATGGAACTTGGCTATTGTAGACGGAACAAGAATGAAACTTGCCGGGTAGTTGTTTGACTACCCAGGGTCAGTGTATGCTGGAGACGTCGTATCCAACGGGGTCGACAGTTGGATGAGTAACAAACGGAAGAGACAAAAGGCGACAGCGACAATGGTTAACGACCAATGAGTTACGGACTAGAGCAACTCCAGTATCTAATATGCGGAAGAGAAGGAGAGGCGGATGGGGGGTGCCAGTTGGAGGCGAAACCACGTGCCGCCTGAGCAAGGTGAGAGCGGGAATGGCCAAAGGAGCTTCACTCTTCAACGTCGCACAGGCAATGGGGCGACGCACCGTATCCTGCTACCAGGCACGGCTAGCCTGGTCCAGTCAGGCCCGATGCTGCAATCCACTTCACTTGGATGTCGAATGCTCGTGTTGATGCATGGATGGACTAAAAAGAGAAAGGGGGGGGGGGGGGGGGGGGGGGGAGGTTGGACGATGGATGGTAACGGGGGATGGTTACTGAGGATGAGCAATATTGCGAACCCCAGTAGATCGCGATGGGTAACCGAGCACGTGTAACAAGAACCAATGCAGTAGTGGATAGGTGAGAGGTTTCTCGCCGCGACAAGAGAGCCGAACCCACTTACGAGCGACTAATGGAGAGGTTTGGGATGGAAGACAGATAGTGTGCCAAAACAACGGGACGCACTTGTTCTACGTCTTCAAGCAGCAAGCCACCATTCCCGCCCTCAAGGTACGGTACTCCTAACTGGGGGTGTGGCTTAACCCATCCATTGGGTTTGGTCGTGACTCGGGCCTCTGTACACGATAAGCAGTGATTGTTGCAGTTCAACCTGTTCGAGGTGAGATGCGATGATGGATGGGGCAAGGAAATCGCCCCTCCAGTTGTAACGTTGCCTTTGATAGACCAAAATACCCCTCCCCTCATGCTTACTTATATGAAAAGAGGAAAAAAAAAAACCCCTCGAAAATGGGGGTGGGTGGCTGACTTTGACCACACCCCAGAGCTGGAAGGGTCCAGTCCCGCTCCCAGGGAGGAAATTGTGAAGACCCACTGCCCGAGTGACATGCAACAACCAACAGCGGAGTCTCTCAAGGAAGCAGTCATACCGCAACGACACGATGTGAGACGTGCCCGGGTGCTAGGACCAGGGGTTTCCCGAACGATCAAGCCTTCTACCTCGTTGGTTCTGGTTTTTCTGACTACCTAGGTAGTCCATCCCGTCGACCGCAATCAATCATCTATCAATCGTGTCCCAGGACCTCTTGGTAGCGTCTTTGAGAGCTGGCATCATTGCCGACGTCCGAATGTCATGGCCAGGCCGCCACCCTCGTGCAACCAGCACGAGCCGTTCAGCATGTATTTCTCCGGGGCATGCAGCCGGGCGAGAAGCGGGAGCCGTGCCCGTTACGTTAGATCGCTCGCTCACCTTCGGTGCCCTTAACCCATGTATCACCTTGTATGCGAAGCACGAACTCCGCACGCCATGCAGTAGTAACAAGAGCCGCCGGGACCCGGCTTCATGTCACGGACGGACGTTTGGTGGCCCCCCTCCCACTACCGCCGCCCATGTCGATGACGAACTACTGCCTTCTACTGACATGCCAACCTTGACCAGGGACTTCGGACCATGGCGAGTTTAGATCGTGGATGACCATGATCAACGAGCCGAACCGGTACTCTTTACCCAAATCTATAGTCCATAGAGGAGTTGATAACCCCCTCATCAACCGACCACTCTGCAGGCCACGTGAGTCGAAAATTCTCTATCCAATCCTGCGAACCAGGTGACTCGGCCGAGACCTGCAACTGACAACGTTGATAATAATTAATGACCCCCCAGTAGCATGTGGGACGCCCGCACTGGTGGTGGGACTCCTCTTTCGCCCTCCTCAGACACCCCCGATAACGGTGACGTTCCATCCCACTCCACCTCCATTTAGGGGGGAGGGGTTTGATAAAATCTTCAGCAGACTTTGGGGCTGATTCCCGCACGTTTGTGATGTCAGGGCGTCTGCGACGAAGGGTGCGACGAAGGGAAGCACCCCATGAGGGAAGGGGGAACCCCCAGAACCTTATGGCCGCTGTCCTTCAATGTTCTCGTCCCTCATAAGCAGGGCCCATTCGGCTTTGCCCCCCTCTCGTATCTCTTGCTCCTTCAGAGTAGAATCCAAACTTAACAATCTCAAAATCACCAGCGGCTTGCGCCTACTATCCCTTATTGTATCGTTACAATCCATATTAGTCCCTATTCGTTGGAATATCCCACGATGAGGCTGATTATCCGCGATGATGCCGACGCGGCCAGCGCGTACGTAGCAAGCTACATCGTTGACCGCATCAAGCACTTCAACCCTACCTCAGCTCACCCGTTCGTGCTCGGTCTGCCGACCGGAAGTAGTCCCCTGGGTGTGTATAAAATACTTGTCCAGAAGTATAAGGCCGGAGAGGTAGGTCCCTGTGCCTGTGAGCTGGATACTTGCGGCCTGTAGCTTACAGCCGTAGATCTCATTTGAAAATGTCATCACTTTCAACATGGTACGTGAGCTGTCATAGAAACCAACCTCATATCGTATCCCCTCACCACTTTGTCTGACGATGAACAGGACGAGTACGTCGGCATCCCTCGGGACCACCCAGAAAGCTACCACTCCTTCATGTGGAAGCATCTTTTCTCCCACGTAAACATCCACCCCAACAACGTCAACATCCTCAACGGCAATGCTCCTAACCTGGAGGCCGAGTGCGTCGCCTACGAGGCCAAGATCAAAGCCGCCGGTGGCATCGACCTGTTCCTCGCGGGCATCGGCGAGGACGGCCACATCGCCTTCAACGAGCCCGGCTCCAGTCTCGCCTCGCGGACGCGCGTAAAGACCCTCGCCTACGACACCATCCTCGCAAACTCGCGCTTCTTCGATAACAACGTCGACAAGGTTCCGAAGCTCGCCCTGACCGTCGGTGTACAAACCGTTCTCGAGGCGAGGGAGGTGGTTGCCATTATCTTGGGCGCTAAGAAGGCGCTCGCCCTGCAGAGGTGCATCGAACAAGGCGTGAATCACATGTGGACGCTCTCCAGCCTGCAACTGCACCCTCACCCCATGATTGTTGTGGACGAGGACGCGACCCTGGAGCTGCAGGTCAAGACGGTCAAGGTGAGGGCTCTCTATCCTACGGATTCGACCCAGTAAGAATTACTAATCGATAAGCGCAGTACTTCAAAAGCATCGAAAAGGTCGCAAGGGAACAAGGCTTCGAGCAGATCCTCCCCTCCAGGATCCGCACCGGTCCTGGTCCCGTGCCGGTCACAGTCGTCGACGAGGTCGAGACCCCTACCATCCTACACCCGCAGCCCACCACCTCACGTCTGCTGCGCGCCTCGCCGGCGACGGAATACCCCATCCGCTCTACGTCGCCCGACATTGAGCTCGTCTTCGAGAGCATGGTGTCCCGCACCAAGTCCCCGACAGAGCAGCAGCTTCGCGCTGTCACTCCGGACCTCATCACCGACAGGATGGCCACGCGGATCCCCGAGCCCGCACTGGCGGGCCGTCTGACGCCAAACCCGGAACAGCAACAGCAGCTGTCTAGATCGGTAACCCCTGAGCTGATCCCCGACCGAATGGCTTCGAGGATCCCGGAGCCGGCGCTTGCGCGGCGATTGACGCCAAACCCGGAGCAGCAGATGATGTCGAGACTGAACGCCGTTGGAGCTTGATCGAGCGCATGGGTTTGGAATTCAGGCGTTTTTTTGTTCTTTTTTTCCCTCCTTATATATACATATATATATTGGGGTGTGAGCATATAGCATCACTGCATTCTCTCGTTACTTACTAGACGCAAAGTGGGGTTATTTAAGAAATTTGCATCGCGGTGGGTTAGCTGGGAAGACGCTGCGACCAGACTGTAGCATAGTAGATTGAGGTTGAAACAAAGGGGGGCTCGTGAGCTTCGGCGACAACTTGGCGGCATGAAATCGAAGGACTGCGCGTCCGCTCAGGACGTCGACTTCTGACGAGTCAGAGCAGGGCTCTCTATGAGTACTACCTAAGGAGACAATAGTAAAATAAAAATCTTGAGACCTTGTAGTCATGAAAGAGAAATAGAGTCCGTATCAGAGTTGTATGCGCTGTCAGGCGCAGAAGAGCAATGTCCAGCTCCAAAGGAGAAGCGGTGGCGAACGGGCTTTGATCTGGTATCATTATTCAATTCGATTTCGAGTAACTGCATCACCTAGACTAGGGTATAACCACTTCCCGTGTGCCCTCTATTCCTCTCTGCTGCTCTGGCTGTCCGTCCGATGCCAAGCAAGTATCATTACCATATAATACACTCCAAGAAAACAAACAGATATGGCTTCGTAAATTCATTCCGATAAACCCCCCCGAGTTCAGACTGTGACAAGTGCATGAGATCAGCGTGTCGTCGATGGGTTTAGATGTAACTGGAATGCCAAGCTGAGATGACCTTCAAGATTCGGCTGTGAAGTAGCGCTTCGCCTTGCTCCGCATCTGCTGCGCCTTGATCTCTGGCGGCACGATGGTGTGATGAACGACATGAGGCCGGTAGATCGCTTCTACTGGCGGCATCCTGTCATGGTCTTATTAGCAGTAAAAAGCAGAAAAGCGGCACAAGGGACTTTACCAGTCATCCACGCTGAGAGGAAAGTATTCGTAGAGCAAGTCCTCCTCCTCCTTGGGGCTCTGGCTCGGGTTCTGCCCCGTGAGCGTTGTGGACTTGGTAAACTGCGGGCTCTGCACGTCCGAGTTGGACCTATTGGGGCTCCTCTCGTCTTCCGAGAGAGACAGGTTGATAGGGCCCGATATTCCGGCCCGCGCCGCCGAGCCCGACGTCGATGTTCTAGTTAACAGCCTTGATGGTTCTGAAGACCAGGCTGGTATTGGAGGACGGTTGATCCCCGGAGACATAGCAATTTTCTTCGCCGGAGGTGGACCCCCGCTTCGTTCCCGGTGCATCGGCGGCGGTGCCCAGTCCGCTTGTTGCTGGACGTTACCCAGGGCCTGGTATTTCGGTATAGGCGTCGGAGCGCCGTTGTGGCTGTTTTCCTTGACGGGCGTTGCGCAAGCTTCACTGTTACTTCTCACTCCCGGTTTCTTCTCTCCACCGGTCAAGGGTATGTCCTTCCGACTGTCGAAGTTCCGTGGGCTGCGGCCTCTCACGATAACGGGCCCAGAGTGGACCTCGGCAATCTTGGCGTACTCGCCGTTCTGTTGTTTGCCAAGGAGACTGATTTGCACAAGGTAGTGCTGCTGCAGGCCTTTCCTCCTTCCGTTGTTTGCCGTAGCATGCTTGAACTGCAGCCTCTTCCATGACAGTGGGAGAGACACTCTCTCCGCATCGACTTCTTGCCCATTTGTCAGGTCCAAAACAATGCTGGGCGGTCCGCCAGTAGATTTGGGTTCCTCTGCGCCTATTGGGTGCGCGCTCTTCCAAGGTATTGAGATGATCTCCGTCGCCTTGCCCTCGATGGACTCTATCGCCGTTATCGAAGCCGCCAGCTCGAATATGGGTATCTGCCGGCCTTGTTCGTCCACAATGTGCGTGATGCGTCGAGGTAGGGTAACCTGTCCAGAGCACTGCCACAGGTTTCTCCGGTAGCAAGTCAGCTCGAGAGGTCTGCCGCTGTTCTCCGCACCAAAGACGTCCTCGGCCACGAAGAACATGCCGTATAGTTCAGCCGACATGTTGGGCTCCACACGCTGGCCTGTCCCGTCCACGACCGTGGCTTTAAGTAACGGCGCCGAAAATCCCAGGAGCTTGTTGTCCAGCTCTTGCGTAGGTGAATCCTGGTTGAACTCCTCGAGCGCTGGCTGGACCTCATACTGGCGGTTTGAGTATGCGAATGGATCTTCGAAGCCTGTGGTGGAGAAGTCTTGAAAGTCGTAGGTCGGCGTAAACGGTATGGTAGGGAAGGTTGTGTTTACAGTATCCCTATAGGATAGCGAGAAGGTTTAAAATTAGCCAAAGTGACTTTCATCCCATGGTTGCGACAAGCAGGCTGGCAGAGAGAGAGAGAGAGAGAGCTGTCCCCAAGCCACGTTCTTGCGGCCTCGTTTGTTGCTGAGCGATACTTACAGCAGAGAGCCATCGAACATGGAAGCATCTATGCTGTCCGCCACGGCGTTATTAAGGGCCATGCCATCTCTGGGCATCATGCTGGACGACATTGAGTGGAACGCAGCCATGGCATGGTAGAGCTCCTGTCGCAAGCGCCGGCCGACAATGCGCAAGGTACTGTCGCGAGCTGAGGAGCGGCTGTCGGCGGCCCAAAAACGTATCCGAATGGCTTCTGCGTGTATCGGCTGAGAGGTTGGGCGCAACCCCTCAATTTCCGTTAAAGTTAAAAAGCAAGTCGAATCGAGAAGTGCAGCTGGCAGTAACGAATGTCTTGTCCGAGCGAGGATCGATGGAAATGCAAAAGCGGAGGATCTCTTTAGAGAGGAGCGAGAGTGGGACAGCCAGCACGCCCCTATGAGGAAGCTGCATGACCCTTACCATTGGACGGTTGGGGTTATCAACGGCTACAAAGTACTGCACTGTGGAGGCAGTTTGGGGGGCTGGCAGGGTGTGAGGCATCCTGGCAGGAGCACTGACGCTTGATGGCACCGATATGCGGGGGTCCAGGGATGAGCCTGCAGGGCTAATTGTGGATCAAGGACCGGAAACACAGTCTCCCTCGGTCATGTCACTGTACAGCTGCAACTCTCACTTGGAAATCTTTCCACGTGCGAAAGCCGAATGTCGGCGTCTTTAATCTAACTCGACGTCGTACAAACATGCTCTTGCATGTATCATAAGCTTGGGCAAAAGCAAGCGAGGATCCAGACCGCGCCGTCTTTGTCGCTTTCACCCTCTAATCTTTGACCCGTGGCCCGTACTTGAAACATCCATTCATGACATGGTTCGGATGGCAGCTCCAGGCGTGTATAGTCATGGTAAGGCCTGACCCTGCCCTTGACTCTTTTCCCCGAGATACGATAGCTTGAAGCCCTTGACTCGCGTGGTTGGCCCTTTTATGGAGTGATCGGCGATTGGCTCTCCTTCCGGGTCGACACCAGCCCTCCAGCTTTCCAAACCTCGTCAACAATCAACTGAGTAGCGCCGTCTCTCACTTCTTCAGACAAAACGACCAAATCAGCATCGGCCCCGTCTTCCAGGGAGCCTTTGACGCCCTGAAGGCCGAGCATCGCTGCAGGCGTTGCTGTCACGGCTTTCAGAGCCTTGGGGATGCCTGCGCCCGACCAGCGGAGAAAGTTGTTTACACATTCCATCAGAGTGACAGCGCTATCGCTTGTTAGTCCAGGTCCGTCGTCTTGAAGTCGGCGTCTACTCACCTTCCAGCGATGGTGCTGGTTCCCTCCAGCAACAGCGTAGAGCCGACCTTGATGATGTTGTTCACATCCTGCCCATTAGTCCACTGGTATGAGCCGTCTGGGAGGCCCATCATGTGCATTGCGTCCGTTACTAAGATGAAGCCTTCGGGGTGGGCGTTGTAGGCGATCTTGATTGTTGTCGGATGGAGATGGATGCCGTCGGAAATGATACCAAAGTACGGTCTGTTCAAGCTCTCGGCAGTACCCAAAACGCCAAAGACGCCAGGGTTGCGGTGGTGAAGTGGCCGCATGGCGTTGAATAGGTGAGTAATCATCGTGGCTCCCGCAGCCACTGCGGCTGATGCTTCCTCGTATGTTGCCTCGGAGTGGCCGATAGAGTAAATGATGCCTCTTTTTCGCAACTGGGGAATGATCTCAGTCATGTTGCCCCTTTCTGGGGCTGCCGTAATCATCTTGATCGGGATCGTGGCTCCATCCGTGGCAGGCTCAATGTTGTCGGCACCGTAGCAATTTTTCAAATCATTGAATGTTTCTGCTTCTTGCAAGACATCAACATTGTGAACGCCGTTTTTTGAAGGGTTCAGGAATGGCCCCTCGACGTGGGCGCCCAAGGATTCGGCACCGTCGCGAGCGGCTTGTGAGCCTGCCGACGGCCCAAGATGCGGAAGTGCCTGTCAAATCTTAGTATTTCTCAAGGTACTGATAGTGTCACGCAGGCTCACCTTCTGGTAAAGCTCGGGTCTCTGGCTGGTGAGCGTGGGGACGTAGGACGTGACGCCTGTGGCCACAAGCTTTTTGTTGAGCTCGCGGACCTTCTTGCCATATTGCGTCATGTCGTCAAGCAGGGTGGAAAAGTTGAAGCCGAAAGCACCATTGAGTTGGCAGTCGATCAAGCCAGAGGAAACAATGCGACCGCCCAGGTTAATGGTTTCATCCGGGAGGCTAAGGTCGTCGAAAAACGCTGCTTGGCTGTGGATGATTTTCCCTGTGACAGAGCTGATCCAGATGTCTTCCTGCACCAAGGCGTCGCCTTTAACAAGGCGACAGTTTGTGAACTTTGTGATGCCATTCTTTGACGTCTTGGGAGTGGCGATAGGCATCTTGTCAAACCGGGTGATGAGTGTTGGCTGGCGTCTGGGCGGATATGGGGTCGAGCGTTGGGTTGATCCTTAACAACAACGCCATAGACAAAGACGAAACAGGTAGCACGAGGGACTGAGTTGAGTATTATTCACTAGAGGCGCTGCGTGCAACATCTGTGACCAGGGCGTCAAAGGCTAATGGTACCGGCATGGCCTGGTTTGCATGGAAGTCCCATGGCCTTCCATAGGTAGCATCGGGACATCGTCATCGCCCCTCACAGTCACTGCGGGACGGCCACCACGCATGGCGGTATGAGATAGGTAGGACAGAGACTTGTGGGTGCGTGTTTGGCAATGGTATCAAACGTATCTCCAGAGTGGGGGAAACCCAGAGCCGATGGCACCGGTGCCCGTTGCACTGCCATGTTGCTTCATTCATTACATGCTGTGTCCCCCTTCGAGTCATAGAACCAGGTACTCGACCAACAGCCGCTCCACGTGGGAGAGGGCGTTGGTTTCTGGACCTTTGTTTCATTCCCACGTACCCAAGCACCCGGCGCAACGCATCAACTACTGCTTCCAGATTCCATATTCGGGGACTGGAGAGGAAGAGAGCCCCACCTTGTATCAGGGCGTGGGGCGTAAGAAAGGAAGACTCCCGCTTGCCATTGCGGTGCACAAGGCACAGAAAGAAGGTTTGACGTGGTGAGGCTCCATGTAACGTTCCGTTGTCAAGGCCGAGGATCAGATACGCTAACGTCGGAAATGGAGCTTGGCCCTCCCTCTCCCCAATACGTACCTACTATGTACCAGCCGAGCACCCGTCCCAGTACGGCACACAAACACACCCGCCCCACACACCACAAGAGCCTTGTATCAGTCCCATAGGCCTTAGAGATAACGGCCATGGGCATCGGCCAATGATGGTTGATCGTGGCTGGTGCAGCAGCCCACACATGGCGTCCCGTCCTCCTCACAGACGTTCCTTCATGTCCCGCGCGACGGCCCCGGGTCATACCCGTCCATCAACCGGAAGTCAACGTCTACATTCACGTCCACATCCGAGAACGGTCATTGTTACCTCTCCCCTCCGAAGATACGCTACCTCGAGAGGTACTATGCGTGTCAAAACGTGAAAACCCGTAGACCACTAGCCATGGCCCAGCTCAACATGGAGCTCGACCCACTATGGCAGGATCTCGATTGGTACGTTGGTTTTCACGCTCGACCCGCCTCTCCTCCATCCCAACTTGCATCGCCCGTCTCCCCTTGTACTGTGGTAGCACCTCTCGTTATAGCATCGCGTCCGGGCGGGATAGTGCAAGTTAATCGACCATATTCCAATTCGCCAGCTGACATGCCGTGCTGTTGCGCCGTACAGGGCCATTGGCCAGATGCTCATCATGGGCTGGGACGGCACCGAGGTGACGCCCCAGATACGCTCCCTCATCGAGGACCACCACCTCGGAACCATCATCTTGACTGCCAAGAATCTTAAATGTCAGTAAGCCTCGTTGTCTCTGGACATGTCGTTGGAATGGCAGCCTGTAAATCCATGCTGATCCCACGTAGCTGCTCAACAAACGGCCAAGTTGGCCAAAGAGCTCCAGACCATCGCCCACAAGGCTGGGCATCCCAGGCCCTTGCTTATCGCTCTGGATCAAGAGAACGGGGGTGTCAATAGTCTATTCGACGAAGACTACGTGTGCCAGTTCCCTAGTGCCATGGGCGTGGCGGCTACGGGGCGCGTTGAGCTGGCTTACGAAGTATCAAAGGCTACTGCGACCGAGGTCGGGGCGTGCGGCATCAACTTTATGCTCGGTCCTGTCCTCGACGTCCTCTCCAACGCCAGATACCAGCCCGTTGGAGTGCGCGCTACCGGAGACGACCCGCAGGAGGTCTCTCAGTACGGCATCGCCGCTATCAACGGTATTCGCGATGCCGGTCTTGCCTGCTGCGGGAAGCATTTCCCCTCGTATGGAAACCTTGACTTCTTGGGATCCAGTCTAGACGTCCCAATCATCACCCAGACGCTGGAAGAGCTGAGCCTGAGTGCGTTGGTACCCTTCCGCAATGCAATTGCCACGGGCAAGCTTGACGCCATGTTCGTGGGCGGCTGTGGCATTTCCAACCCTTCCATGAATGTGTCTCATGCTTGTCTGTCCAACCAAGTCGTGGACGACCTCCTCCGTGAAGAACTAGGGTTTGATGGCGTTGCCATCTCAGAGTGTCTGGAAATGGAGTCACTGACCCATGAGCTCGGGGTTCAGAACGGAGTAGTCATGGCCGTGGAGGCTGGATGCGACCTGGTTCTATTGTGCCGAGCCTACGACGTACAGCTGGAAGCCATCAAGGGTCTCAAGCTGGGGGTTGAGAATGGCATCTTCACCAAAGAACGGATCTACACCTCAGTGAAGCGCGTACTGCGGCTAAAGGACACTTGCACATCTTGGCAGACAGCCCTCCACCCACCTGGGATCTCTCTCCTCTCTAAACTGCACCCTTCGCACATGGCGTTGTCTAGAAAGGCATATGACGATTCGATCACGGTCATCAGGGACAAGGAGAAGCTCTTGCCCTTGTCGGAATCGATGCATCAGGAGGAAGAGCTGCTGCTTCTTACACCGCTAGTAAAACCATTGCCAGCCTCAAGCCTGACAAAGAGTATCCTTCAGGCCAGGGACGCACAAGGACTAGCTCCGACACCTCACGATAAATGGCTTCACCGAGAGAAGGGGGCCATAATGAGTGGAGAGGGAGTGTTCAGGGAGTTTGGACGCTCCCTAGCACGATCTCGTCACGGGAAGCTCCTTCATACGAGCTACACAGCCAATGGAGTTAGGCCAGGTATGTTGCCTTCTCTTCCCAATTCTGGGCGTCCAGCTGATTGAGACACCTTAGTCCACGAGAACCTCATCCATAGAGCGTCCTGCATCATCATTGTCACTGCGGATGCCAACAGAAACCTCTATCAAGCTGGCTTCACGAAACACGTAGAGATGATGTGCTCAATGCTGCGAACGCGCGGCCAAAAGAAGTCTGTAATTGTTGTAGCCGTGAGCTCACCATACGACTTCGCCATGGACAAGTCCATCGGCACCTACATCTGCACCTTTGACTTCACCGAAACCGCAATGCATGCCCTGGTACGAGCTCTATGCGGATACATCGTGCCCAAAGGGACTCTGCCAGGGACGCTGCGGAAAAGCAAGAAGGTGCTCAAAGCACGCCAACATTGGATCGTGGAAGAGTACGATCGCCACCGTGATAGCCATGGGCTCGAAGAGCTTACCAAAGCTGTTGCCCGGGCCAACATAGCTGACCTGGGTCACTTGGAGTCGATGCCCGCTGCGAGCTTCGAGCTATCCAATCAAAACATCGGAGAAGCACACTTTGTTGTCAGAAACAGCAGTACCCATGCCTTGTACGGGTTTGCCGCCACTTACTTGGTAGACGGAATCGGCATTTTAGGAGCCATCTTTGTGGATCCTTCCAAACGCAACGTGTCGGTCGGACGATCTCTCCACCGACGGGCGCTGCGCTATCTTGTCGGCCAGCGAGGTGTCAAGAAATTACAGCTTGGAACCTCGTTTCCAGGCGTGCTCTTGGGCATTCCCATCGACGAGGGCGGGATCAAGAGCTGGTTTGCCAACAACGGCTGGGACGTCCAGTTCCCCAAACGGCTAACAAACCTGATAATCAACGACCTGGGCAGCTGGAGCATACCCGAGGGCTTGCTGCAGAGCATCCAGCGAGCGAACCTAAGCTTTGATCTTATACATGGTCTGGACAACGCCGAAAGCGTCCTCAACCATGTCGGCAGCTGCGCGAACCCCGAGGTCTTGGAGCTGTACAGGTGCGCTCTGCAGGAAACAAAGGCTTGCGGTATAGTGCGAGCCAAAGGACCGGGCGACACGCTTCTCGGAACCATCATCATCTGCCGACCGGGCAGCCCGCTCTCAACCTTTGTGCCTTCGCTACTCTCGAATTTGGACGATGGGATTGGGGGCATCCTCGCACCGGTCGTACGCCCAGGGCCACAGGACATCTTGGTCCTCCAGGGGCTGACTCTGATGGGCGTCCGGCAGAACAAAGCTCACAAGTCGGCAAAGACAGTGCTCAGCTGGGTAAGCTCCCCTGTGCCGGTGGGATGAGTGTCAAAGCTAACGAACCGACGGGTAGGCCCAAGACGACTCTTACGAACATGTCATGGCGATGGGATTTGAAATTTTGCAGGCATATGAGGAGCTTACGACTGCGCCGGACAACGTGAGTTATGCAATCGGGTGAGGTGTTGAATTGGAAAGCTAATCAAGACCCTATGTTAGTGGACTGATTTGAACTAGCAGCCTCTGTGATGTGCCTAGGGGTGGCTCAGAGTATAGTATACCCTTTGATTTTTCGCTTCATCTTCATTGTCTTGCATCCCAGAAGGATACCGTCAGTCCAAAGATGGAATGGCCTGTCCATTTACTCTATTTACGTACACATATACGCCAATTGTGTTTTGATCATATATTATCCAATTTGCAGGTGCTGACGCAGCTCGGCAAGACTTTAGCAGTTGGGTTCAGAAGGAAGTGAGGGAGCACTTGATGCCTGATATATGTGAGATCCTCACGAAGCTACATCGCAGTGACACACTTTGAGACCCTAGCTGTCAGGGCCTTGGTGATCTACCCCAATATTGACAAGATGTGACGACCGGGCAGAACTGATAAGTTCGGGCTGCAGTGATATAGCGCCTACTACTCGTCATTGCACCTGCACGCTGTGATCTGGATGGCGGCTACTGGCCTTGATTTCCGGCCCAGACAGGTTTGATGGGCCTGCGAGCGAAACCTCTGGAATGGGGACACATCGATTGCTACTACTGCGCAATGTCGTCTAATCAAATTCCTTCTACGCCTAACTGCACGGAATCCGCCCTCATCTTCGTCGCTCCAAGGAAGCGAATCAAGGATACCGGAAAAGAGTGCAGGTTGATGAGGTCAGGATGAGACATGTAAGTCTGCTGGAGAAGGTTTCAATCTAATAAAAAGCAATCCGTATAGGCGGAGGCCATATCAACCTATTCATTTCTTTCGCTCTCACCACCCTCTGACATTAGGCACCCCGCATTGGTGGGAAACCTCAAAACCGAGATTCGGAGAAGGCGAGTTAGTGTGAGGTGCTGCGGTATGTAAAGTAGATACTAGTGCCCGCAGCTTACCCCAATTCCGGCACACTAGGTGACATCTGTGAGCCAAGTACGAAAAGAAAACCTGATGATCTCGTGGTCCTACGCAAGTTATGAAGCCGGCATGAGCAGAGCAGCCGGAGAAGCATCGCGTAGCGGCGGCATTGGGGTTCTGTGAATGGTCACCTTCCGCCTGGGGTGTCTGGGTCCCAGTGAGGGGTAGAGTGGGGACCGAAGGCGCAGACAAGATGAATCGATCGTTCGTGGTTCGCGGGGAAACTATGGCCGACAGGATTGCGGCGGAACTGGCCCTGCAAGAGCTACGCGAGAGCTGCGAGGATCATCACCCGGCAAGCTCTTCATAATAAGAGATATCGAGGACGAGGAGCTTGTCTGCTGTGTCCCGAACCATGAGCGGTGATTTCGTAGCAAGATCATGCGAGGTGAGAGAGGAGGGCCTGCATCATGAGGGATAAGATGAGGGGCTGGCCGCTTCAAGACCAAGAGCCATGACGTGGGGTATGCTTCTGCCTCGACGCCCAACGGCTCCGCGCCTGCAGCAAGACCCACCGGATCTGGGAATAGTCGTCGTCTATCCGACAGGTCCCAGTTGGCTGGTCTCCCCACTGGAACGGGCCGAAAAGGTCTTTGGCGACAGACAGCGACAGTAAGACAATATTGGAGGGCATCGTAAGCTTTGCGAATATCGGTGTCATTAACGATGAAGGAAACCCCGGCTCTAAGCCATCTAA
Organism: Colletotrichum sublineola; assembly: GCA_020631755.1. Classification (NCBI taxonomy): domain Eukaryota; kingdom Fungi; phylum Ascomycota; class Sordariomycetes; order Glomerellales; family Glomerellaceae; genus Colletotrichum; species Colletotrichum sublineola. The sequence continues at coordinate 602,639 of JAHSQG010000001.1, forward strand.
ACCTGAATATGCAGATAGCTCATATGTTCTTGAACATGGCAAAACCGCGCACATGCGCAGCCTCTAAGAAACGTCCCTTAAAGCTCCATGACGCGGAAGTCGCCCTTCAGGACTGCGGTGTCCTTGAGTTTACGGTCTTCGCCGACTTCCAAAACGCCAACCTCCCGGCCCTCGCTGTCAATGATCGTTGCCCTGGCGCCTTCCTTGACCTGGTACAGCCTGACCTCGACGTCTAGCGTATAGTTGTACACCGCGCCGACGGCTTCTTCGCTGCCCAGGACGAGGATCGTGTTCTCGCGTACGTAGAGCGGCAGCGAACCAAAACTGTGCGTCTCTTTGAACCAGCCGGGTCCGTCGCGGGACTCACCCGAGAAAAAGGAGGTCCAACGCCCCTTTGGCAGGTAGAACTCCACCTCGCCCGACTCCTCAAAGATCGGCGCGGCCAGGATACTGGGGCCCAGCATAAACTGGCGGTCGAGATACCAGGATGTTGGATCCTCGGGGAACTCGATACACATGGCGCGCAGGGACAGAGGAATCCCTTGCTCCACGGCAGTCTGCGCCTCGGAGAAGATGTACGGCATCAGGCGTGACTTAAGCGCCGTCCACTTGGCTAGCGTGCGCGAGCAGCCCTCGTCGCTGGTGTCGTCGTCGTCAATGACCCACGGCACACGATACGAGCTGCTGCCGTGGAGTCTGCTGTGGCTGCAGAGCAGGCCCATGGCCACCCAGCGCTTGTAAATCCAGGGTGGCGGGTAGCCCTCGAAGCCGCCAATATCGCAGCTCCAGAAGGAGAACCCGCTGAGGCCCAGGCCGAGGCCGCCGCGGATTGACTCGGCCATGGCCTCGGGCGTGGACTCGCAGTCGCCACCCCACTGCAGGGGGAACCGCTGGGTGCCGGCGCAGGCGGCCCTGGCGAACAGGACGGCCTCGTTCTGGCCGTAGCGTCTCTGGAGCGCCTCGTAGACGACCTTGTTGTAAAGGAAGGCATAGTAGTTATGCATTTTGACGGGGTCGACCGTCTTGTCATGCCACTCGACGTCCAGGGAAGGGATCCGCTCGCCAAAATCCGTCTTGATGGAGTCGACGCCCTGGTCAAAGAGCTTATTGAGTTTGTTCTCGTACCACCGGCATGCGTCGGGGTTGGTGAAATCGACAAGGCCCATCCCGGCTTGCCAGAGGTCCCACTGCCACACGTCACCGTTCTTGCGCTTCACGAGGTAGCCCTTCTCGGAGGCCTCCCGGAATGCCTCGCCATGCTGCGCGATATACGGGTTGATCCACACGCAGACCTTTGTGCAGAGGCCCGATTCCTTAAGCCGGGCTATCTGCGCCCTGGGGTCGGGAAAGCGCTCCGAGTCGAAGGCGAAGTCAGTCCAGCTGAAGGCCTTCATCCAGAAACAATCGTAATGGAAGACGTCAACTGGCGAACCGCGGGCCTTCATGCCCTCGAGAAAGGTGTTGACCGTCTGCTCGTCGTAGTTTGTCGTAAAGCTCGTCGTCAGCCAAAGACCGAAACTCCAGCTGGGCACCTTGCCTGCCTTGCCTGTAAGTGTGGTATAGCGCTTCAGGACATCCTTGGGTGTGGGGCCGTAGATGATGTACCATTTGAGTCTCTGACCCTCGACCACGGTCTGCAGACGGTTGCAGCGCTCGCTTCCGATCTCAAGCTCCACCTTGCCGGGCGTATCGATGAAGACGCCGTACCCGTTGGAGCTAAGCCAGAAGGAGACGTTCTTGTAGGCCTGCTCACTGGACGTACCACCGTCGGCGTTCCACAGGGAAATGGATTGCCCGACCTTGTTGTAAGCGCCAAACCTCTCACCGAGACCGTGGATGGTTTCTCCAACGCCGAGCGTGGTCTGGGTGAACATGTAGTGTTTGAAGTCGCGCATGTCGGCGGTCTGCATTGGCGTACTTGGCGCAGGGCTATATGCGAAGCCGACGCTTCGGCTCCCAAGGGATGTCAGCCGCTTGGAGCCGTCGGTACTGTGAAATTGGATATTGAAATCTGGATGAATGGTGGCGGACAGCGAGCCCGAGGATAAAGTCGTGCTCTTGTCGCCTTTCTGAATCCGCGCCCCGACGTCTGGTCTGCCACCGGGGAATAGCTCGAATTGAGGACCCTTGTTGAGCGCACCGGCCCAGTGAGTCGCCTCGACTGAGATGGTGCCATCAAACTCGGCCTTGATATCCTGTTCTGATTGTCAGCAATGAGCTCGAGGAAGACTTCGAAGGGCTGGCTCGCTCGCCGGCTGAGTCCTTGGCTTACTAGCGTCACAGTGCTCGCGTTCAAAGTGTGGCCGCGGGTTTTGATTTTCCTCGTCGGGCACAGCAAGCTGAGGCCTTTTCCGCCTTCGATCTCGGTGATGTAATAGACCTCTTCTGCGTACTCAGTCGCTGTGCCCTCAGCAGGCAGCCACATGCCGTCGCGGAGGCGGACCATGATGAAGGTCGATCAAAGGGGCACCTTGTGCACAGACAGACAGACAGACAGACAGATAAGTTGTGGCCCAAGCTGGGAAGCCGCTCAAGACTTGAGTGAATCTCGTCTCTTGTACGACAAGTGCTTCGCAGTGAGGGTTCGAGGGTTGCGAAGGATTACTCGGGACAGCGAAGGCCGGCACGGCAGAGTACCGCTGCCAGGGCCACAGTTAGCGAATCTCATCGTCGGAATCCCGCCAGTATCCGCAATGAAGTGAGCCTCGGCCATGAGGCCACTGGTTCATGTTTACTATAATATGTAGCCATTGGTATCACCTGATTGGTTCCGGGGCGCGGCCCGACATCGCAGGATCGGGCGGGCTGGAGCGGGCTAACAACAAAGTGAGAGGAGGGAAGACAGAGACTGGATAGATAGATAGCAGTGAGCGAAGAGCGAAGCGTGAACCTAGCGGCAGAGAAAGAGGAGGGGGGAAGGGTTGAGGAGGGGAAGAGAGCAAACAACAATATCAGACAGCCACAGCAGAACACGGCAGGCTACTCGTCGTTATTGCAGAGATCTGGGACCCATCCACTACTTCAATGTTGTGCCATTGGATGGTCGTTGGTGTGAGGGTGAACGATAAACCTGCCGTCCCCGGTCCCATGAGTGCAGTGTCCACAGCATCGTTCTCCAACCGGATTTGAGCCTTCTCGGGGTCCAGCTGGGGCCGCAGCCGGCGTCATTGGTGGAAATAAGCCAGAGCGAGACCCATTTTGCCAAGCAGCGGCCAGGCTGCTGTATCTGGGGGGGGGGGGGGGGTGCTTTCCCCGATTTTTGCTATCTCCAACTGACCTTTCCCCTCATGCAAAATTCCCCATCACCACCAGCTTTACAAGCCGATACGCACATCGAAATGGCCTGCTGCAGGTCCATCACCTAATTAGATTCTCAACAGCTCTTGGTCTGTTGTCAGTCGGTTCATTTTGGCCACCGGCACCGTCACACTATAGGTTTCTGGGAGGCACCATATGCAGTAACGGCCAAGGGTCTTCATGTCTGTCCAATGAAACCCGCACAAGACAGCTGCAGGAGCAACTTAGCAGTCACATCACTCCATGTTTTTTGTTTGTTTGTCTTCGAGAGGGGAGAACTGGGGTAAACCGGTGGGGCAGCCATCATCAATGTAGAGAAAGCTGTGCTCTCACGTCGCTTGTGTGCCTAACGCAATTACGTCTGCACTTTGGAATTTGGATCCAGGGCATCATGTCGCTGCAGAGTCGGGTCGAAGCAGCTGCACCAGTGATAGCCGTATTAATACCTTCCAACAGCCCACGTCGTATACCAGGGCCGTATTCATCTCGAGCGTTGGAGCTGTATGCAAAGCGTCAATTTGTGTTTCATTGACCCGCATACTGGATCGAGAAATCATGAAGCTCTCTCTGACTTTCGCCTTGTCGCTGCTGGTCGCGGCCGTCGCTCAGAAAGGTACCTACACTAACGGCACCGGCATCCCCGTTTACAAGAACCCAAATGCTACCATTGACGACAGAGTGTCTGACCTTCTCAAGCGCATGTCAATTGAGGAGAAGACTGCCCAATTGATCCAGGGCGATATCACCAACTATCTTAACCTGACCGATGGCACTTTCAACCAAACTGGTCTGACCTGGCTTGCGGAGAAAAGATCCAGCTCCATCTGGACCGGTCTCTACACCAATCTTACTACCCTCGCCTATGGGGCTAGGGTAGCCCAAGACTACTTGGTGCACAACACGACGCTGGGTAAGTGAGGACGTGATGGACTGGATTGAATGAAATGTTGAGACCTCCCAGGTATCCCGGCTTTCATCCAGAGCGAGGGTATTCACGGCTTCCTCGCCCTCAACGCCACCATTTTCAACTCGCCCATCGCTCACGGCTGCTCGTGGAACCCTGCATTGGTCGAGAAGATGGCGAGAGTCATTGCCATTGAGTCCAAAGCTCTCGGCGTCAACCAGCTCTTTGCTCCAAATGTCGATTTGGCTCGTGAGCTGAGGTTCGGCCGTGTTGAAGAGTGCTATGGCGAGGACCCTTTCTTGTATGTACCATTGACCGCAGAGACAGACAAATCCGACTGACACCATGTAGAGTCGGCGAGTACGGCTACTCCTACACCAAGGGTCTCCAAGGGGAAGGCGTCTGCGCCATGATCAAGCACTTTGCTGCCTTCGCTACCCCTGAGCAGGGCGTCAACACTGCCCCCGTTCACGGCGGCCCCAGAGAGCTTCATACCACCTACCTCCCTCCGTTCAAGCGCGCCATCATTGACGCTGATGCTTGGAGCGTCATGTCTTCTTACAACGCCTATGACGGCGTTCCCACCGTGACCGATCACCACCTGTTGACTGAGATTCTCCGCGAGGAATGGGGTTACGAATACTTCGTCATTGTACGTTGATCCGATTGGCCTTGGGTCTAGCTAACAAAGCCCAGTCCGACGCTGGCGGCACCGCTCGTGTGGGTTCCGCCTTCCGCATCTGCGGAGAGGCGGACGATTCTTGCATCACAATGAGCGTCAGCATTTCATCTCCCCTTGGGTCGGTGACGGTTTGCTCACATGATACTAGACCCTGCCTGCCGGTAACGACGCTGAGATGGGCGGCGGCCGCTACAGCTTTCAGTACGTCCCCGAGCTCGTCGCCAATGGGACTCTGCCCAAAGATATTGTTGACACCGCCGTTTCCCGTGTCCTTCGTTCCAAGTTCAAGTCCGGCCTCTTCGAGCACCCCTATACCGGCGTCCCCGATGACCAGTTCTTTGACTACGTCAACACCGAGGAGCACCGAAAAGTTGCTCGCGACCTCGACGCCGAGAGTATCGTTCTGCTTGAAAACCACAATGAGACCTTACCTCTGAAGAAGGATGCCCACGTCGCCGTTATCGGTCCCATGGCCCACGGTTATGTCAACGTAGGTGACCCAAGCAGACAGACAGACCTCAGCTGAACACTAACAAGACTTCAGTACGGCGACTACGTCATTCACACTGCCATGGAGCGTGGTGTGACTCCGCTTGACGGTATCAGGGCCGCCAGCAAAGGCACCGTCACCTACGCCAAGGGTGGCGAGCGGTGGTCCAACGACCAGTCCGGCTTTCCCGAAGCCATCGCTGCTGCTGAGGCCGCCGATGTCGCTGTCGTGGTTGTCGGAACCTGGTCCCGCGACCAGAACGAGCTTTGGGCTGGTCTGAACGCCACCACCGGTGAGCATATCGACGTCCACGACTTCAAGCTCGTCGGCGCCATGGGTCGCCTGGTCAAGGCCATCATTGACACCGGCAAGCCCACCGTCGTCGTCTTCAGCTCTGGAAAGCCCATCACTGAGCCCTGGATCTCCGACGAGGCCGGTGCTCTGGTCCAGATGTTCTACCAGGGCGAGGAGGGTGGCCATGCACTGGCCGACATCTTGTATGGCAACGTGAACCCCTCTGGAAAGCTCTCCGTTGCCTTCCCCCACGACGTCGGCACCACTCCCGTATACTACGACTACCTCAACTCCGCCCGCAACTCTCCCAGCCCGGGTAAGGAGTACCCTAACGGTACCCTGGTCTTTGGCAGCAACTACGTGCTGTCGACTCCTCTGCCTCTATACGAGGTAAGTAAGCATAGCCCTAGGCGCTTTGGACAGGAAGAGCGCTCTTCTAACATGTTTGTAGTTCGGTTACGGTCTCTCCTACAGCACCTTTGACTACGCCGATGTCAGCGTCTCCTCGTCGTCCGTTTCCCCGACCGACACCGTCACGCTCAACGTCAAGGTGACCAACAACTCGACCCGCGACGGCGCAGAGGTCGTACAGGTCTATATCAAGGATATGCTCTCGTCCGTCGCTGTGCCCAACAAGCAACTCCGCGGCTTCTCAAAGGTCTTCGTCAAGGCCGGCGAGACCGCCGACGTGTCTATCGACTTGCCCGTCTCCGGCTGGGGTCTGTGGGACAGGAAGCTGCGGTACGTCGTCGAGCCGGGCGACTTCACCGTCCTCGTCGGTTCTTCCAGCGACGATATCCGTGGCAACGCCACCGTGACTGTCGTCTAGGATGTGTTCCTACTACGTGCTTAGCACGGTGTTATCTTACAATGGCGACCCGTCAACAAAGGCTCTGAATTCAAACCGTTCAATCAAGACGACACAGCCTTGACATCAGCTTTGGTCGTTTTCTCTGTATATAATGTTTGAACAAAAATAAAAGACGAGGGCCGAGTGGCGTTCATCTGTCAAAAGTCTGGTGAACACGAAGAAACCTTTTCTCTACCCCTAAACCCAGCTTGTGGCATCGTCCAAAAGGCCATAAATTCTGCCCGGCAACCTTTATCGACATTGACATCATGGTTCTTCTTGGTCGGTATGTCGTTTCGACCTGACCCTCTAACCCGCGCGTCCCACATACCAAGAGGGCAAGAAGAAACCCGAGAGAACCCCCCGGATTCGCCTTGGCAAGATCCGTGGGCTCTACGCGTATTTCCTCTGTCGTCCCCTCAATAACTCGCTGACCATTAACACTCGATCGAGCAACGAAGGGGGCCCTGTATCGTTTCACAGGGTTGCTTACAACAATTTCTCCAGCCTTGAAATCTTACCGCATTACGTGCCACTTCCTATCTCGAGTAGAACATAGCGAGAGAGGGGCGAAAGGGAGAAAGGGGCGGAGGTATGTGCCCGTCTCGAGTTACCCCGACGCAATGACAACGGGAAAAACAGTACTCTCCCCATTTCTCCTCATGACCAGCGTCCAAGCGGCCTCACGACCTCCCGGTTCGAGTTTCTGTTTCGTTTGCCCTTGTCCCCATTTTCTCACCCCCGATCGCGCCGATTGTCTCTCCCTCGAACGCCGGATGAAAATCATCCACAAAGGAGGGGGGGAGGGGGGGCTTGACCACGTAACGACTCTCTCGATGTACAGTAGTAATCGGTAACAGTTGTTGTCGTGGTTCCGTCTGGTGTGTGCGCCTGCCTTAGGTAGGTTCCTGATGGCAATATGTAGGTCGGTTATGTGGCTATACCGATGGTTGTACATGCCCATCGTGCGATCTTCATACACGCGCCAAGACCGTGTATTTGTAAAAAAAGAAAAATGGGGAAGGAAAAAAAAAGTTCCCTCGTCCTCCACCTCTGCATCGGGTTCTGAACTTCTGATACACAAGCCTGTCGACATGCCCACTAGGTCAGCCCCCCTTCCCTCTCCCTCGTCTGGCCCTTTCAGCCGGGATTAAGAGCCACTTAGGAATGCCTCGAAAAGGTCAGATTACAGATGCCGCAGTGCACGGCCCGTCACCGTTGCGTTTCTATCCACCTTTTCCCAGCAAGAATGTTTTCTTCGCCTTACGAATGCCCTTCTTCCTCCACCCCTTCCCTTCTCTGTACAAGTTACAGGGGAAGAAATCCTAGCAACCCCCACCCCCGCCGTTGGGCAGGACTTGAACTGATCATGATAAGTCTTGGAAAAGAGGCCGTGTCTACCGGACATAGTTTGGTTCATCTTGCGCCGTGCTCCACTGCCGTTTTCGACGACTCTCCAAAGGACCATCTCATCAAGCACTGGGAACGCGTGCCAAGAACGCCAAGCCCGCAACTCGGCTGTACAAGTTCGCACCTTAATGATCCTGCTGACACACATCATTGGTTGCTTCTGTACCTACGTACGATGTGCCTTACCTAGGTAGGTATTCTAAGTAGGTACCTAATCTAGGGAAGGAGCGCAAACGGCTGCTGCCGGCGCTCGATTGACCCGGGCATGCTCCGGACACCAAAAAGGCGGGAAAGAGGCAGACCAGAAAAGGGAAATTAAGGTTCAGAAACAGTCCCTTTGGCTGCCATCAACAGCCGTCCTGCATACAGGCACAACCCTTACCTAACCCCCACTCCGTTCCTCCCTTCCTCTCGTCTGGAGTTTTGACCCTTGCCTCTCTCGGCTGCTTCAGATTCAGATTGTCTGAAATCTTATTTTTAGTCGCAAAAGTCACACCACGCACATCGTTATGCAACGTCAAGCTTCCTATACGAATTTGTACATTGTACGTAACAACAGCCCAGTGACACCCTGCACTCGAATAAGGTCACATCAACAGCGGCTTCTACCCCTTCTTCCGCCCTCCCCCCTTCTCTGCCTTTGCAATTATCCGGCCCGCGGGACAAACCTTATGTATGACATGGTTAAGCTACAACAACCTGGCACCCTTCAGCCATCAGCTGTCAAGGATGCAGGCAGTCGAGAGACAGGCAGTGCCTGGAAGTAAAACATGAAATAAAAAAACAAAATAAAAAAAACGCTGCACTGTGAATATCGGCTCCGAGATGCAAAAGAGGAATGGATGTTGGGAGAATATCAAAAAAGAAGAAAAGGATCGAGGCTTGATTTCCCGACCGTGATGTAAGGGCTCTACCTAGGTAGACTCGAATGCTTCTTTGTCTTTATATAACCTATCCCAAGTTCACGGGGCTGACCCTGGTTCGAACACCCCTTAAACCGCAGTCTCTCGACCTGGCTTCACCCTTCTTGGTGTTTTCAGTACCCCGCCTCTTCGTTCCTGTTATCTGCTTCGCGTTGCTTGGCATCTTGTCTTTTCGCCTGCCCGTGTTCATCGATCCCTACTAGTCTTCTCACCACTACACGCTATCTCGGGTTACTTGACCCTTTCGGCCAACCACTACCCTCACTTTTTTTTTTATGCTTGCACCCGCCAATTGAGTGGAAGTGACATCTTAACTGATTTCTCGTGCTATGGTTGGTGCGAAGTTGGCTGGTGGTTTCGTCATACTGTGGCTTATGAGACATCACTGCAAGAGACATATATCAGACTGCAGAAAGTCTGGTTCAACTATGTATCAAAGTAGGGTGGGAGCAGGCGTCTCTCACCTCCATACACACAAGCACCTAAACCTAACTAAAATCTTCATATCCTACAACCACTCTAACTCGATCTCCAACACTATCTAAACCTGCCCCTTAATTCTAACCTAACCCTAACTACTATCTGAAAATTGCATCTTTTCAAATACTTTCTAGGATTCTATGTGGGAAGGGGCAAGATGTTGCGAAGAGAAATGTGGGTCTGTACATTCGTGTAGCATTTGGTGGCGTTCAGCGGAAACCACTTTCACCCTCAAGGTATGCTGCCCTTTTACAATCTAATGGTGGTTTTTTTTGTCGGTCTGATTTCGGGAATTGCTATTGTACAAGATGCCAATTTCCATGTCTTTACATCGTGAAACTCGTAAGTGTTTGTATGCCCTTGGAAATTAGCTAGCACTATAATGAATGCTCGTTTATGCTTGATCTGATAATGTTCCAAAAGAAATTGTTGCCAAGTGAGCGAATTTGCGTTCGACATGTTGTCTACTGAGCGAGACTGCGTGCCACAACATCACTATTATTGTATAAGGGTCCCGGCAGCTGATTGCACCCGGAATAATGATAGCAAAGAAATAACGAGCGTGGTAGATTCTGCGAGGGTTGCTGTTGGTATCTCATAACAGTCCGTCTCCTCCTGGCTTTGCGTGACAAAATCTGGCGCAGCATCGGCGAAAACCGGGCGTTACTCCTTCGCTACCAAAGTACAGTCGAACGCGGGATGTGTTGTGCCTTTTGTGTATCGTCGTGCGGTCCTGAGGAAGAGGCGTGGCAGTTTGACTGCGCGGGTTGGTTCCTCTCGCGGGAGAAGGGTCGAGGGGAAATGAGGAGGTGGAAGTAAGATTCCCTGGTGGTGTTGGCAAGGGCTTAGGCGAAGATACCGACGATGGACATGCCGGCGGCTAAAGAGGAGTTAGTCTGGGATTTATTTTGATAGCAGAGTAGGCGCGATTCTACTGACCTCCTGCAAGAACGAAGCAGAAAGCATTGATCTTGTCCTTGCTGGTGAGAATACGGTTGGCCTCTTCGGAAAGAAAATCCTCAGCCAAGAGGTCGACCAGGGCAGCGTAGAGGAGCAGGCCGGAGGAACTTGATCATGTCAGTCGAGATCTCTAGTCACACAAAAATGGAACTTACATTGCGTTAAACACACCAACGATGATGAGACCGAAGGCGCTTTCGGGATCGTAGGTGCTCCTGGTGAACAGTCCGATGGCTTGTCCAATTGGAGCCGTAGTACCGAAGGCGACGACCAAGACCCAGGGGCGAATGCTGCCCTTGGGGTACGGCACGGCGGCAATACGGGAACCAAGACCAAGACCCTCGAACATTTGGTGGAATAGGATGGCGACGAGGAGGATAATGAAACCGTCAATGGTGATGGAGACAGTCATGCCAACGAAGACCGAATGGAACAGAATACCACCTTCGAGCATGGTAATGTTAAGAGACATCTTGCGGTATACGGCTGGGTCAACCTGTTGACCTTCGGCATCGTAAAATGGATCTTCTTGTTTGACCTCCGTCACATTGACTTGGGACGCTTGCTTCTCCTGGGCGGTGCGGATCATGTTCATCATCTCCATGCGCTGACGTACGTACTGCTCGTAGAAGACGACAAACCAGGGAGGCATATCAGAGTCGGACAGGACGTTTGAAGGCTGCTCGCCGTAGGCGGGCACGCGGGACTTCTCGTCGCCGTAAGCGCGCTGGGCAACCCTCTTCTCAAATTCGAGGCTCTCGGCGTCGGCATCGAAGCTTTCACGAGCGAAACGGGGGGGGCGCGCAGGAGCACCTGGTGCGGGGCCATGCGAGTGCATCACATCGCCAGTGGGACCTCCGTGGCTATGGCCTCCAATCTTGGCGTTGATCCACATCTCGATGGTGAACAGGATGAACATGGAGCCCATCATAATTGCACCGGGGAGCGGCGGGTAGTCGTCGGTGAAGAGGTCTGGAAGGCATGGGTTCATGAGGTTGCCGAAGGCGGTTGGTAGAAGCTGTGGCAAGTCAATCAAGGTCCCATGGGGTCTAGAGACAGAATGAAGCCACTTACATGGACAAACGCAGTCGCAATGAGCACACCGGTACCGAAATGCTTGCATGCGAAGAAGATCTTGGGAGGCACTTTCAACCACTTGACCTTCTTGGCCAGGACGGGAAATCCAGCACCGAAAATGGAAAAGGCCAAGACCAAAACTGCGCTATGTTAGCCAATTTGCTAGTTGTCACGACGTCTCTCCAGTTCCAACTTACAGAGACCAGCAACGTGCAGTCCAACGTCATATTCGTCGCCGCCTTTGTTTCCACCGCCGCATTGCGGCTTAGGCTCCTTCATTTCGTCCATTGTGATTAAAAGACGGTATGTGTTGTGGAAAGGGAGTTACTGCCTGATTGGTAATCCCAAAATAAAAAGGGAGGAAGAATGCGAAAGTAAACAGCAGCCAAATGATCTGGGACCGCCTACTGACAACCACTCATTTGCGAAAGGAAGGGCAACTGAGAACAGGGGGACACGAGAAGCTGTCCTGCAGCTTCAGAAGTAGAACAGATGAAAAATGCTGATCAAGCCCCTGCTGTCGTCAGTTGAAAGCGCAAGGGGAAAGGAGTGGACAAGAAAAGGGAGAAAGGAAAAGAAAAACGGCAGGAAGAAACGGGTGAGAAAGGAATAGAACGACAACAGACGCTCTTGTGACGAGAAGAGAATGCTTGGTTGAAGTCTGGGCTCGACTTGCTTTAATAGGCTTTGCGTATGACAGGCCGCACAATGCGTACCCATGTACAGACGGGTAAGGCAAGATTAAACGTCGACATGGGACAGTGTGGAACGTGTACTGCCCGGCTGATTCAGAAATAGAAGATGTTACCAAGGATGGAAGAGCTGAGGGTGAGCCTGGATGGGTTCGTGATGGGGGATGTGGCCTTAGCGTCCGCCCTGCGGGAGGCGGGAGGCGGGAGAACCAACACCTGTTTCGACGCAGACGGCGGGTGCGTGTGCATTGGGGTGAGTGAACGGGAGACCAAGTTGCAGCAGCTGCGGTGCCTGACACCCATGTTGTCTCTGTTATCGAAGACCGGCCAGTATCCAAGTTCGATGTGGGTTCGTTCAAGCATGGTTTGCCGGTGTAGGCGAGACTGGGTGTCTGAGAGCCCGGTTCGACCTGACGGATGAGAAACTGCTAATGGGGTGTATGAACAGCAGATCGGATGGTAGGCGGTGGCTAATCTAGCATTTCGTCTCGAATGGGCCAGCTTCACACTCGCGGCGCGTGGCATGGACTATCGATAGTAAAACTGATAATGGGGTATAATTGCTGGTAATGGTCGACATTCGTAACGAGACGACGGTCGATCTTCACCGGGTAACAGCCAAGCGAGAAAGGGGTTGTGTCGTGGGGTGCGCAGCGAATGGGGGGGGGGGGGGGCCTAGTCGGCACTTGGTAGATTTGGGTTGTGTGAAACAGCGGCTCCTTGGAGCCTACGGCTAGGGACGCCCGTCGGAGAATTCTTAAACTCGATTCGACTTTGATGAGGCTTTCGTTGTGGACAGCCACAGAGGAGCGCGGGGGAGGGTGGGCTAGAGAGGCGGAGGCCGGGGAGAACTAGGCAAGAGAGGGCATAACAGGCACAGCCGTCGAAAGCCAAGAGTCGAGCCAAGCGCGGTAACACATACACACACACCTGCACCTCTTCTCAAGTGAATTAGCTTTCTGTTGGTTAGCTTGAGCTTGGCTTGGCTCGGCTAGGACCAGCCATCACAATGGGTGTCTCTGCATGTCCATCTGCCCAAATCTCAACGGTACCACAAGACGAGGGCGCGATCTGCTTCGGATCCGCTTCGCCCTCTGGAGCTGTCTCGTGTGGTCTACTCCTCCAGTGTCTCGCGAGCTGCTTGCTGCAACGTCTGTGTCGAGCCAGCAGTCGAGGGCAAGTTTTGCCTGGCTAGCAACGACCGGCCATGACCGCGACAGCGTAGGTCGGGGCTTGGTCGGAGTGCAGGTTTGGCGCCCATGGTAGAGTCAAGAAGGCCAAACAGGTAACAGAGTGAGTATGAATGAATGGGGTCACTGTTGGGATGGGATGACAGTTTGGCGCCGAGAACTCGTCAATCGTCCCGCACGAAGGGTTTCTGACCAGGGCTGGTAAAACTTGGGAAGCCAAGAAAATGGTGGAAAAGAGGAGCTCTCGATGTCTGAGATGACAGATAATGGGGCCAGGCGAAAAGGCCGGCCGCGTGTTGTTGCTATAGATGGTCAAAAGAAAGTATTGCCTCCGAGTGCTGGTTGCACTGAGGCTAGATTTGGCATGCATACGGGATTATTCGTACCCTGGGTAGGTATGTATGCAAGGGAAATGGAAGGTGCAGACGACACCGGGTGGTCCCTATTGCGTGTTGCTGTCGTTCATTCTTGCTTCGGAACGAAACAAACAAGCAACTTGTTCCGAGTGCCCAGACTGGGGACATGCTAGATGGAGCCTTCCCAAAACACTGCCCGGGTCTGAGAAAGAGTGGTACCGAAGTCTCGTGCCACGACAGCAACAACCAACGACATGCGTGGGATCGCGCTGTAGCGTCGACTGGCCCACACTCTGTAACAGCTCCAAACTCTTGGCAGAATGGGACCGTTGCCTTTTTGTCCTTGTGTCTCTACGCGGATTCTGGGGCTGCCGTCCGTGTAAAACGCCATCCAGGCCAATCGGCGTCATATTCGCCCAGACCTCGTTCTGATCGTCCTCACCACATATTGGCCACAAGTGCACCATCTTCGTAGCATCGTCACAACCCTTGCAGGGGTCATCTCTGGTGTTTGTCATGGATCTGGCCACTGTCACCTATTGCCCCGCTCGACTCTGCTTGCCAACTGCGGGCGCCCTCGCTTACACTTGTAGGTAATCCAACCCGACACAACCTGTTCCGACCAGGAAGACGCATTTAGATGACCCCTGGGCTGACAACTTCGCGCGCAATCATCACCACCCAACTGTGGAGTTGCAATGACAACAAACGGCCAGGAAAGCCTCCCGGGCACGCACAAACTTGAATCTTCCCGTCGCCTTCAGGGGTTTGGTTCTCCTCCTTCTCGAGGTCTAGCCCGTAGGATCGCATTGAAGCAAGTCTCCGACAGCGACTTTCCTACCATCTTGTTTAATTCGAGGACCTAAGGCCCCCCGTCTTTGTAGCCGGTTACCTCCCCTAGACGTCACGAGGGCGAGAGAAAAGAAAAATAAAATAAAAAACATGACATGAACAAGACGTAGGGTGCCCTCGCTGTTTATTATATGACCACCACTCTCTAGTCGCATCCGCACCTTCATTTTACATCCCCATCTACCAAGACATAACCCAGCTCGATATTTCCCAAAAATGCATATTCCACGCGAGTCTCAGGACGGTGGCCAACCATCACCTAGTACGTGGGTTTCGGCTCAGTCTCTTTTCCGGTCACACCCCTTCACCCCCCTTCCCTTTACCAAGCACTCCATTGCCTCACCTGTTCCCTCCATATGCTGGTTCATCACATCATCGCAAAGATGTGCAGAGATGCTACTCGCATCGACTTGCTTGCAACACTGACCACCGCTTGCCATTGCTCCATCCCACTTGACAACGAGCCAACCGTCGCTGACCCTTACCACAGTGGCCTCATCCCAGCGGAACTCTGCCGGCCACATGGGAACTACGTCGAGTAGTGAAGCGAACAAGGAACTCAACAACTACCATAAAGGCAACACAGACACCATCTCTCCCGCCCCAGTGTCTGGCACGGACACCAGCCTCAAGTCCGACGGACCGTCCGTTTCTACCTCGAATATTCCAGCTGGCAATAGCGAGGTTGTCAGAACCTCCTCTAGGGGACCGTACTCCAACGTTGACGCCACAGACGCATCCGCCGTCGGTACCTACCGACCGGATCCCTACGACTTCGGTCGGCACCGCCGTGATAATGTTTCCAAGAAGCAAATGGGCATCGACCATCCCAAGGGCAACAAGAGGAAGCTGAAGAAGTTTTACAACCGGCAGAATGAGCTCATTGACCAGTTCCTTGGTGCCGAGGATGAGGAGAGACAGCAGGTTGCTGAAGATGCGCGAGTGGCTCCTAAAATTAAATTTGCCGTCAACGCTTCCTTCACTGTCAACTTTTGCCTGTTCGTCATCCAGCTTTATGCTGCCGTTTCGACTGGGTCTCTCTCGGTAAATTGGTACCCAAGTCCCTGTTTTTATCGACTTTGTTGACTCGTGGAATCCAGCTTTTCGCTACTGCAGCCGACGCTTTCGTTAGTAGCTTCCTTTTGCTCCTACATAGGTTCTCTGTAAAGATTGACCAATTGACGATGACCAGATGGACCTAGTCTCCTCCTTCGTGATGCTAATCACCTCACGCATGGCAGCCAGGCCAAGTATATACAAGTACCCCGTGGTAAGTTATCGCGACGCCTCGGCCAGGAGGGGATCAATTTCTATTTAATCAATTTTTTTTTCTCCGTCTGACAAGTGGGAAATCATAGGGACGGACCAGGATAGAGACAATTGGCATCATCTTGTTCTGTGCACTGATGACCACCGTTGCCATTCAGCTTTTGGTAAGTTGCCAAGTCAATGCATTGCCTAAGTTGTTTGAGATGTTGACCAGGGGCATAGGTTGAGTCAGGCCGCTCACTTGGCGAGGGCCAACGGACCTCTGAGCAGTTGCACATTGTGCCTATTGTCATCGTCGGCGTAGCCATCTCTGCCAAGGGGTCCTTGATGGTATACTGTTTTGCTTACCGAAAATATCCCTCGGTGCACGTCTTCTTCGTATTGTCATCCCATCCACTAGTTTGGATGACACCTACTAAAGAGAGGCATAGATCGACCACCGCAACGATATTATCGTTAATAGCTTTGGACTTATCATGTCCGTCGTCGGAGACCGATTTGTGTGGTATCTCGATCCTATCGGTGCCATCTGTATCGCACTCCTTATCCTGTTCTCCTGGGTTTCGAATGCCTTTGACCAGGTTTGGCTTCTGGTTGGCAAGTCAGCACCAAGGGACTTTGTCTCTAAGCTCATTTACATGTCAATGACTCACGATACTCGAATTCTGAAGGTCGATACGGTAAGAACCTTGCTGTCCAATACGACGAAACCGTCTGACTGTGAACAGTGCCGAGCATATCATGCCGGGCAGAACTACTATGTTGAGATTGATATTGTTATGGACGAGTCCACTCCTTTGAGAATCTCCCATGATGTTGCACAGGAATTGCAACGAAAGGTTGAAGGTAAGTTCTTTTATTAGAAGTGCGGTAATGTGCACGTCTGACCTTCTTTAGGCCTGGGAGATGTCGAGAGAGCGTTCGTCCACGTCGACTACTCTGAAGCGCATGACCCTCACGAAGAGCACAAGCCATTGTAAGCAAATCTCCAACTTCTCCTCTCGTCTGTGATCAGTGTCTTACCATATCGTCGTTTCCAGGTACGAGAGGCAGCAAAAGAAGCCCAGCAGAACGTTGAAAGAAATACTTTTGCGAACGAAGAAGGACACAACTCAAGTGAGTGAGACTGAAATTCAGAATGGACGGAACTCAGCATAATGGGAGGAAAAGGTGGGCGTGGAAGAGGGGGGCGTCGCAAGGAATAAAAGGTAAACGAAATATGAGGGGAACAAGCCACTTGGTGTTTGGGCACCAGTATTGTATAATCTGTTTTATCAATCTCCACGATATCATTAAAAGAGTGCCCTGCCATTGTGCAGCAACCCTGTTTCGACAGGGGACAATGCAACCACGGGAAGAGACGGGAGCAAGCGGGACAAACCTGCAACAACTGTGGTGCCATAATAGTGTGCCGCTGTCCAGCTTCGCGAGCGGGTTTTGGCGGGCCATGAAACTACTATGGGGACGGCAGATGGCGCTTCCTGCAGAGAAACGTAGATGAAATACGACAGAGAAATGTAATAGGGTAGCTTATGAACATAAACAACAGTCTACAAGGGTTCGCTATCCACGCAAAAACCCTCACGAGTGTCTGAGGTTGCTGGCAACTTTGCCTGCCTACCCAAGATGATATGGTGCTGTCGTTGGAGAGGCCCGGGAGGCGGAGGGGAGATGTAAGCGCTGCTGTGACGGGCGGGCAGCGTTTGGCGTGATAGGAGTGTCACGCCAGATACGACTCTGCTTGCTTGCTCGCCCGAAATCTCCACTATTACTCTGTAAATGATCGCCAAATGAAATGAGCGGTGTGCTTGGCGGTTGAGGCAGTTCGAGACGGTGCAACCAAGGAGTTTGGCCAAGTCGTACGTAGTCTTTCTTACCCCGGAGTCAAATATTTGGCTACATGTCCTCCTGTCCATCGCCCCCAGTCTTGGCTTGGCGGAGAAAGAGTTCGGATCATGGGTCGAGCTCACGGAACAGATAGGAGGATGGGGGCTGAGCGGACAGTAAGGGGGGGAGGGGGGGCGGGGATAACACGGATGAAGAGGGATGGACGTGCGTGTTGATGGGCTCATGTCGACACAGCCGAGGAGGGGTGGCTTTTCCATGTTCCACATCCAAGGCTCGTGGTTTACATTGACAACAGCCGTCAGGGCGTCGGGGGCATCTGATTAACGGCCAGGTTCTTTGCATAACAAAAAAGGTCTCTGTGTAGATGGTGGAGTGTCGGGTTGGTTTCGGAGACATGTCCGGGGCCGATTTTTTTTTCCGTGAGCATGGTGATTCCTATGGTGCTTGCCTATGTGGACACTCCTTGTTTTTGTCCGTGGATGTTGCAGTCATATTAGCCTATGTATGTTTGATCTGTTGAAGGAGTTTTCCATGTCATTTGCATCTAGCTAGTAGTAGTTTACCTAGCCAGCTTGACCTTGGGCTCAAGACAAGCAGCTGTTGCAAAGGAGAACCAGAGGGTGATGTAAAACCCACCCGTGTCTGCAAGACTACCATTTTCAATAGCCGCCATAGACAACTTAACCCGAAATAGAGCCGAGGATGTATGATACACCTTGGGGCGGTTCTCTAGTTGATCCCGCGGGAACTTGTCTCAAGCCGAGGGCGGAATGCAACATTGGACCTTCGATTCGAGCGAGAAGATCTCCTGCAACGGAGCAGTGTATGTTTATTCTATTATTAAACTTTATAACCTAGTTCTAATCGACCTCTTAGCCTGAACTGGGAAGGCCTACAACGCATCCTTAACCTCAATAGATGTTTTCCACTGAGCCAGGCCCAGCACACAACATCTGGAGAGGTTAAAGAGTTAGTGTTTCGATGCAATCACAGGGACTTTGGATTAAGGCTTCCGAAGTTGTCACCGGCTTGATTGAATCTCTTATTTCAAACCCTCCCAATCCGCCTCACAAAATCTTTAGGTCGCTCACTCAAATGAGAGAAGTTCGGTGGTGCAGATTCTGTGACAAGCAGGTGATGCCGATGAAGCCACCCGGGATGCGGCGGCTGCGGAGTTGTGTGGGGCGGCCACATCCCCACCTTAGACTTTGCTTGCTGGCTGCAGCTTCCGGCCGTCCCAGACTTCACAATCCGCAACCCACTGTCATCCACATGCCTCAATTCAAACGAGACCACGCTACCTGAAGCAAAACCCCCACTGTCAAAGCATTTAGGACACCTGCGGATGCTTGGTTCTTCTCATAGCATCGTGACAACAACTTGGTCTCATGCACCACCAACGGGTGGCAGCTGGATCTTGGCACTGAGACCCAGTTAACAGCGTTTTCGGTCATGCCGCATCTGGCGGGAAAAGCTCTTCAACACAGTAGACGGGGTTGAAACCCTCATAGTCCCTTTTTCTCGTCTATGCTTTCTAGTATCCATATGCTGTCGATCTTTAATTTCCTAATCTACAACCTGAACAATTTTCAACCCGTAGGGTAGTCCTGTGAATGTGCTGTAGGTACAGAGCAGAACGAACGACCCAAGACGCTCCGGTCCATCTCTAACGATCAGCAGAGTTGGGAAGCGTGTGGTATAATTATGGTTGTCGTTGACGCTGCCACTACAATTCAGTTACTCGAACATATGTACGCAAATTTTTCTATGCTAATCCAAAGGACGATTGATAACAAAGCTTCATTGTTTGCGAAACCCTTGCCGAAGGTCTTCCCTCAGCACCATGCATTTAGAAGCGGTATATGGGCCACTCATGGTTTTCTATTATTGTTATTTTCTCTCTTTTTTAAAATTTTTTTTTGTTATGTTTTTTTTTTCCTTTGGCATCAGAGCCTGCATCGCCATGGCAAGGAGCCTCTAAGCGGCTGCGGGTTCAAAGCAGTTGGCTGGACATACAAGCGAAAATATTTTGGTCAATCATATTGAAAGCTGCCAATGGTTCTCAGAAGACTCTCCAGCGTGATGACACTCTAAACTACCGCAGCATTAACGCCGTCCCTTGATAATTTCTAGTTGGAGAGCCTTTATTGATGCAGGCAAACACCCTCTGCCTCGAATTCATGGATTGGAGGCAGGATAAAGCGCTCCGGCGAGACAATAGTCATTATTTTCCACAAACGATACCGGAACCCCGAATTCTCTGGTACAGAAATGTAATCATCGTGACGATGCCTTGGTCCTGGTGGCCATACTGCATTGACTTGATCTCAATAGTACTCAGGAGATGCCAGTGTGGGCACGTAATGTTGGTGGCAATGTCAAGTCCTCATGCATCAAAACGTTCATTATGATATGCATCGTGCTTCTCTCAGTCTCAGCAGTCTCGAAGTATCTTGGCTTTGTACTTTCCGGTATTCAGGGTTCTCCTGGCGCCCCAACCAGACACCATCTCAGCGGCTTCTTAGATTGAAGTCATCATCCCTATGCTGATATAGGGTAGAAAATGACATGAAACCGCCTGATCATGCGAGTTTTCCATGTTAGTGTGGTTTCTACAATATAGGGCAGGCTCAGAAAGCACAGTCCTGTCCAGGTTTGTGTGAATGTTTGCTGGGCTATATATATGAATATCATTCAAACCCGCTTCTACGTAGAGATTATCCAGTATAGCTAGCTCCATTCGAATGCATTTTCCTTCAGGACTAGATCGTAGGTCATGACATGACGCGCTTCTTCAGGAGCAACTTTGCTCCTTCAAGCTTTCATTCCCCTTGGTGTCTTCGAAGCTAACTCCAGTAAAACGCAAGATGTAAACTCGGCAGCTTCAGAAATCGTTGTCATCCTTCCATGATAAGTCAGCTTTTCAACATTTTATACGAACGGCTATCTATTACAGCTCTGTAAGACTGTTGGAAGACGAAGAAATCTTTTCAGAGATGAGTCCTTCTAATTTTCCAATAGAGATAAAATGTTCTAGTTCTTTCTAGCTTACATGGGTGGGAGAAGTTAACCTAGGTGTTCTCCCCGTACGCATTCAGCCTGGTACGCAAGCAGGGCTGTCGTATTCAAGACAACTGGTCGAATCAGAAGCCAGAAAATGAGCTCGATACCGCATAAGCAACCAGCTTAGTGGACCATTTATGGCTATTAATCTGTGTTCCTGGAGTCGACACTAACATACGTTCAAGGATGCTAGAGACAAGGTTACTCACTTCGAGATAAGAAACCGCATACGACCACTTCGGCTATCTTGAACTACAGGCAACCTACCAGCCTGTGAAAAAAGGCGGAAGAGCTTTAAATTGTGTGATTTAACATAAGTAACTGGTAATGTGCTACCGTACCTTGCTTTTCTCCGAGCATGATGCTGTCGCCTTCTGTCCATGTCAAAGAGAGCTGGGAGACTCAAAGTCTACCAACGTAGGTTACGCTCACAATTTCTCGAAGATTAATATCGCAGCATCTGGAATTATGTAGTTGATATCATCGTATTCATTGACCGAGGCAAACGGGCCGCTTGGGAGAGGTTCGATATGATTTGGAGGTAAACAGTAATTTTCGACGTTCGTTGCTTAATCGAGTAGTTGTCTTGCTTTTGGTTGGACCCTTACCGCTGCTAGACCTTATAGATATTTTATGCTTTCGGGATTCGACTGGGATTTCCATAAGTCCCGGCGGTGCTATCCAAAAGCTACTCTCAAACTCGTCCTTTAGGCCACCAGGAACACATTTGGTGATGTAGATAGGCCCAAAATTGCGGAACCATGACCTTTCCCGGCACATGTAGAAGCACATTCCAAGAGTCCAAGAGAAAAAGAGAGAAAAACGATCGTTAGAGTCATCCAATTATTGAATGATTATTTCTATGATTGTATTTCCTTCAATATGCTATTCTATACTATAACCACTGTGTCCGATGCCATGAAGAGGGGCTCATAGGCGAGTGTAGGGGTAGAATGCCACTGATCAAACAACCGGATCAGACCCACAGGAAAGCACAATATTCAAGGAGATCTGCCCGTCGATCTAAGCTGCCTTTTTTCGAAATCATCGTCGCATGGATTTCGGTGCCTCCGGACCCAGTCCGGTACACTACGGCGCTAAGTCTCTCCACTAGGGACACTAGGGAGGGGTACCTGAGGTCGGGTGTCTAACATGCACGTCCCCATATTAGCTGCCGGACCGTGATCCGGGCGTAGGCTGACAGGGATATAGCGTCGGCAAAAAGGATCAACTCTTAATCCGGCGCAATCGCGCGGCGCCAAAATTTCTGGGAACCAAGATACCATCACCTATCCTCAAGCCTTCAAGAAAGGCGACGACGACGACGACGACGACGACGACGAACCGAACGCAACTCACGGACCTTATCGTTCCATTTAAAGAATAACGGTCAATTGGCCGCAATTCTCTTCCCAACCGCAAACCACCATCCTAATCGAACCGCCGCCGGGCCCCAACCCCGACAAGACCGCCCATCATGAGGCCGTCCCCCATCCTGCAGGTGCTCAAGTACAAGCACTTGCGCCTGACGACAAAGGACGTCAACAAGGGCTTCTATAAGGGAAACCGCACGGGGGCCATGGGTAGGCACACAAAGTTTGGTGGATACGTCATCGAGTGGCACAAGGTGCGGACGTACGTCGTGCCAGAGGGCTTGAACAGCACCAAGGTCGGTTCTTTTGTTTTTCATTTTATGACTTCTATTTACGCGTTCCGCTCAAGCCTTGTCTTATGCTTCGGGCTTCGCAAGAAAACGGAGGCCAAGGAGAGATATTTGCTGACATTTCCCGACTTTTCAAGCTCACGCCTTTCGTCTCCGACACCATCCGCCCCCTGAAGGGAACATACCCCTCGAAAGAGGGACCCCGCGATCCACAGCTCTACCTCGACACTTGGAAGCAACAGAACGGCGTCGACTAAGGGGGTGATCGGGAAACGGTGGCATAGAAAGACTCGAAAGACCCCTCTCGGCTACCAATGTCGGTTGGCGCTGGAACAGCACAACGTCGGGGGAAGAGGGGGTATGCGAGACCCGAGCAGAGTGTACAAGAGCTGCATATACCCTCGTCATTGTAACATCATGTATTAAATAAACTAAAAAACTACTACCACAAGAAGGGGAGCATTCGAGAGTTTGCGATGTTCAGATTAGCCAGGACTGGTGAGCTAGGCCAGGAAAACAGAAATCTACCACTATACACTGACTACAGGGGTATTGATTATCATTGTACATGACTACGCCGTCAGCCCGACATTCCCATTGTCAACCTCCTTCTCCTTGCCTTTGCCCTTGGCAAGCGAAACGTCCTCCGCCGCCGTGACGAAGTTGTCAAGCTGGGGCCGAGTGTGCTCAGCCTCAGCGACCCGAGTGGTGGCTTCGGAGGCGGATATCTCGTTGAGGTCAGAAGTGTCCGCTCGGCTGACAGGCGGCATGGGGCTGATCGGTCGACTGTCACCTCCAGACATCAGTGTCATCATACTCGCCGTGTCTGCGTCCTTCTTGCCCAGGCTGAAGGGTAAGGCGATTCCATCAAGGAAAGGCCGCTTGCCAGCGACACCCGTCGTCCCAGGCACGAAGTCGGGAGTCAGGCGACCGGCGGCACTAGCAGCCTCCTCGTTCAGCCTCTCTCGCTCTTTTCTCATCTCGATGAGAGCAGCCACCGGAGTCTCATCTACCATGGTGGTCTGAGACTCTTCTATCTGGAAGCCGGATACTTGTGATGTGTGATTTTCATCCACGACATCTCTCCTCTTGCCCCCTACCGATGCAGCCGGCACACGCTCCTGGTTCTCAACGTCTTGGAACGACCTGGCTCCCTCACCGCCTCTTGGCGAAACCTGCGAAGATGGCGTCTTTGCATTGGAGTCTGCCTTCTCCCTTCCCATTGTTGTCTCGTCATGCTTTGAACCCCAAAGTGACCACAATGCCAAGCCGATACTCTTTGTCTTCTTCCTGTCCTCCAATTCTTCCGATGCTTTCCTCCGCCCTGCCAGAGCGGTGGGTGGCGGTTTCTCATCATCGCCAAAGTCTACGTAACCATCTGCGAGATCTTTAATGATAGCTTTGTGCACCTTTGCCTTGGCACTCGAGAATTTCTTATCAAAACGAGCCTTGGTGTCCAGCCATCTCCTCACCGGTGTTGCTTTAACGACACCGATCTCTTCTCGCTTCATAATGCAGCCTGGCAGTTCCGACTCAGGAACAAGATCATGGATGACGCCATTAGTGGTAATCCTTTGTCGGATCATATGATTCTTGAACGGCGGCAGTGGCATACCAGCTTTGCCAACCTTGTTAACCTGTTCTGGAGTTGATGATCCTTCTGTATGTTCTGGCTGAGCATTATCCGAACCAGAGGCCGAACTTGAAATATCGGAGATATCATCATCGTTATCCGTAACCTGAATCTCCGTTTGTTGCGCCCTTGCAAGGGCCCAGGCGCCAAACTGTGCAGCCGCTCGATACATATGTTTGGCGGGCCGGGTGAAACTGAGAGTCGGAACTACGTGGCAAAGGTCATCCCAGACCTGGAGCTGTACATCTGTGGGCTTGTACTGCTGCAACTGTGCCAGGCCTGCTTCGTTCATACTAGGAGGTGGATACTTGGCCGGGTTGGCGCACTTGTGTGCAAGGTAGATTTGTTCGTCGCGGAGGACTTCACCACCCCCCACCATGATCAACAATGGCGGGAGGCCACCGAGCGTCGGCTGCATAACAGGACTAACCAGCGGATGCGACAGCAGCGCATTTGTCGTGTATAACTGAAGCTGTTAGAGTTTGCAAGTCGCCAGGGACAGTGAACCTACTTGAATCTGATCCTTGACCGTAATGAGCTTGCCATCGATAGTCACAGATATCTGCAATGCTGTCTTGAGAGGATCTGCCACATCCGAAGGCTCAGGGCTATCCTCTGCGGCTCCATCGCCTCCGTTCAGTGCAATTAGTGCAGCCTGCTTCTTCTCAAGGTTGTTGAGTTTGGTGGCACTCTTCTCTTTGCCAGCTCGTGCTTTGATAGCCTGCATTCTCATCATCTCCATATCGTCCTCGTTTGGAGGCGGCCAAGCTCTGGATGGCTTGTGATGGAAGCCAGAAGTCGGAATAAAGTCGAGCTCATTGTCGCCAGAGACACTTGGAAACGAATGGGTGAGATCTACCCATGGACTGACGAGGACTGCTCCGGCCGGAAGTGGGATGCCCTGATCTCTCAAGAGGCACAGAATTGACAGGATCATCCCACCACCCGCTGAGTCGCCAGCCAGCAAAATGGTTGTAGGATCTTGAACAGTAAGCAGGTAGAGATAGGCCGCTAAACAGTCTTGCAAACCGCAGGGAAAGGGGAACTGTGGCGCCAGTCGATAACGCGGTGCGAACACTCTCGCCTTGAGCTTGCGGGCATATCGTTGCATCTGGTATCGGTGCTCGTCGACACTGCCGAAGAAGTAGGCCCCTCCATGAACGTAGAGCATCACTCTCTTGGTCTCACCGCCGTTCTTCTTCCGTTCGTTGTAGTCGGCTCGCATCTCGATCCACTCGGCTTTGAGCGGGCTCTGCGGCTTCCGCCATTTCCACCATTTCCGTCCCCCGACTGCCCTCACGCCTGCGGGCCCCAGTTGTCCCTCGATCAGTTTGGCGGATGTCTCAAGCTGGGTTTCGGGGATCGCAACGTCCTCGACCTTGACCCATTGCGGATGAGGAACCCATTGGGCCGTGAACGCTTGCAGTTCCTCGACGGTATGATGAGATGCGAATTCGAGGAAAGTTCGGACAAGGTGCAGGCCCTCATCATAGGACAAATGAGCGGCAGGTCGCTGTTTCGATGGCTTACGGTTGAGGTACTGATTGAAAGGTCAGTTAACCCATACGTTATGCAACGAATTGACTGAGTTGCATCGCGATTCAAACGACGACAAATCTGCGGAAAGCTGGGGAAAAGGACGCAAAATAGGGGACTCACATGGGAAAAGAGGGTGGATACGACGGTTGGTGTGACCGCCAATGACACCGAAGTGGTGTTAAGCTTCAACGGATTCATGATGTGTCACGGCTCACGTCTTAGCGACTGAGATTGCAGCGCTCCCCGTTGACGGCGGGCGGTGGGCACACGGGGCTTTTTGAAGCACCCGACAACGATAGGCGATCCTCGTGAGAGGTAATTTGTGGACAGACCACCATGTCGTTGAGGAGCATGGAGGAAGATTGACCTTGAAACCCCCCCCCCAGAGAGCGCTCGGAATAGGGGACTAATGACATCACTGCAGCGCCCAAGTGGATGGCAATGTCCGACAGCGTGACCAGCACTTGGGGATGTCTGAGTGCCTATAGCTTCAAAAGGTACCGATATGAGCATGAAATTGTAGCGAATCTTCAGGAGAAGCTTCCGAGGTAATTTAACCATGCCCTGATGTGACACTTGGCGAACCAACTTGGCATTTACTTACGTTGAAGCTTACTTCTCCCTTCTTCGCGAATTTGACAGCCCAATCTCATAGGACCCTTGCCCAGGCTAGATTACGGGGCCAGGAAGCCCCGCACAGCGCTTTCTACAGTGCTATATGTCGCATGCACCGTCTCCCACCCAGAAAATTGTGATTTGATTTTGGCAGCACTGTCACTGACGAGGGGAAAAAAATAATTGCCCCTCCAAGTACCCCGCGAGACAGCAAGTCAGTCAAATATGGCAACTACGGGATCTTCCAGCCCCATCACGGCAGGCAAGTCTACGCATCCGAGGCTCGAACTATGCATACATGGCAGGATACTAACATATACCTTCCTCTTCCTCAGAGGCCTGCCAGTCAGCCTTCGAGCAGGCCGTCGCCCTATCGCTACACATGTGGCCGGCGCTGTCCCTTGCCGTCCAGAACAATTGGGGCGGCCCAGACTCAGCCGACAAGAGGGACTGGTTTGCCGGCGCCGTTGTCGAGGCTTTCCCCGAGTATTCCAAGATCATAAATGGCCAGGCCGTCCCCGCCGCCAACGCCCCCGAAGAGCCCGACACCGAGTATGTCGAGACTATGCTGCTGCAAATCATGCTGGACGAGTTCGAGGTCAACGTCGATGATGAGACTGGTTTTGACGTTGCCGAGCAGATTATCAAGCTGAGGAGCGACATCGCCAAGGGTAACTTCGAGGCGGTCGACAGCCTCCGCAACAAGTGGGAGAGCCGCAAGGGCGCAAAGGTTGAGGGGCTGTACAAAAAGGTGGAAGGCGGCGACCAGGAGACCGACTGGGAGGACGATAGCGAGGACGACGAGAGTGAGGACGTAGACATGGAAGACGCCCCACAGCTCGTGCGTGCACCCAAGGAAAAGCCGGAGCCAGAGGTCGACGAGGACGGATTCACCACGGTCACGAGGAAGAAGAGATAAGTGATTCGCGCGAGAGAAAGGGGAAGGAAGAAAAAAGCCGACTTGTCTTAAAGGAAACGGTGCGCTACGAGCCGTGGCTGATGTACAAATATCCGCAAATTATGAACTGCCATTCGAGCCGAAAAACCTTTAAATCCAACCAACGCCAGCCACAGAAATAAGCAAAATAGGGACCAAGCTCACTCCCAGTCGTCGTCGCTATCGTCAGCCTTGCGAGAGTCCTTGGGGCTGTTGGGGGCTTGGCTGGTCACACCGGATGTGGCACCAACCACGTCGTAGCTTGTGTCGCTGTCGGCCTGAGACTTTTCATCGTTCGACTTGCGAGACTCGGCGGCAGGCTTGAGACCGGAGCTTTGGGCAGGGGGTTGGATGGTGGTGGAGGACTCGGCCGAGGGTGGGCGGACTTGCTTTTGTTCGACCTTTGAAGCAGAAGCAGGAGTGGCGGCGGGGGTAGGGGCCGAGACCGGGGCAGCCTCGTCATCAGAGTCATCGTCCCAGCCGACTTCGTCTTCAGCAGATGCAGCTGTGTACCCATTAGTATAGAGTCATTGTGTCTCAAGGCTGCGATACTCACCCTTGAGCAGATCACGTCTTCGTGTCTCGGCGGCCTCAAGACCATGCCTAAGGAAGTAATATCTCTTCCAGAACTCAGCATAAGGAACCTGGTCAGGCACAAGCTTCTCCATCGTTGTTCGCAGCTCGGGGTATTTGTTTAGGTCGTCACTAATATCAGCCGTCTTCTTCTCGACGTCAAACGTCTTGGCCCATGTAGCAAACTCCTCCGTTGCGGGGTCCTTTGCGAAACTCTCCGGGCTTGTGTGAATAACGTGAAGCTGGGCGTCCTGCCTCGAGGCGTGAATGACCCGTTTGCCCTGCGCATCCTTGCTCTCGAACAGAACAGTGCTCCCCTGGTTGCTGGAATCGGAAGGCGGCGCGATACTGACTGCCTCTTTGAGGAAATTGCTGATGTTGGTGCCGAAACGGAGAAGAGCCTCATCGGCGGCGTCTTCAGCCTTTTGCAAATCCTTGAGCCGCTTGGCTGCCTCAGAGCGAAGCCTCGCTAGGTAGTTCTCCGAACTGCTGCTCATCGTTTCGTCCGATGCCTGGTCTCTTAGCTTGGTCGGCGTCGTTTGGCCGTCGGCCTCCTTGGTCTTATCCCCCGAGGGATCACCTTGCGCCGTGTTGACGGTCAGCGACCGGGTTCGGCTGATTATGGATGTAAAGCCCTTGGCCGCATCTTCGCCGAGCTCGGTGACTTCCTTAGAGGCTTCTTTGTAGACTTCTTGTCCCTGGCATCGGATTAGTCCGGCCACACGTTGCAGAACCGCATGGCGACTTCTTACCTGCTTCACAGCGTTTCCCAAGAACCCCCCAATACGCATGCCCCAGGCGCTAGACGAAATGGCCTTGTATGCCTCCTGGAGGTCATCGTTGAGCGAGTGCTGCGGCTGGTCCGACGTGGGGTTCTTGGTGTCGCCCGACTTCTTGTCGGCATCCTTGGGGAGCGAGCTCTCCTGGATGTGATCGTACGCCAAATCCATCGCAAGGTTGCCGAGCGCGCGCTTGAGTGGACGCTGATGTTATCCGGGGTTATTCAAAGGGCCTTTGCGAGGCTAGGCTGACGGGCGTGGGTCAAAGTTGAAGCGAATCTTGCGAGGTGTCGAAGCTGGCGGACGAATGATGTCGGGCTTCTGACATGAGGCTGCTTTTCTCCCTGAGGGAGGGGGGCGGCCGCTGCACGGTGGTCAATGCGGGGAATACTGTACTAGGTTAGGCAGTGTACGTGGGTACGTAGGTACCTAGAAAACAACATGTAAGCACTTTCCATTGAATGCACATACTCACAGGCAGGTGGAGACCCGGCGCGGCCACTACCGGAAGAATGGACCATTCCGCGCTTTCATAGCTAGGAGGCAGCAGATAATCCTTCGAAAGTCCAGAGAAGTGTTAGTTACAGGGACGCATCTTGAGTGAGTCGTTTCTTATTCCTGCATGAAGGGACCTGTGAAGGAGTTTTGAGTCTCCGCCCCCCTTCCACATGGTAGTGGTCAGAAAAAGCGGGCATCTTTTCGCTCACCCGAGTGCTAGGCAACGCGCCCTCCAACTACCTTGACACGACGAATGGCGAAATTGGAAGACGGCGATAACTTCCCCTCAAGTGGCAAGATCGCAACGAAAATTCAGTGGCCCAGTCAGGGTTGCGTGCTCTCCCTATTGGATGGTCCAAGGCTATATAAAATGGCGTGTTTGGCTCATCAACTGCCTTACCCTGGTCCGGTAGTTGCAACCATTTGACGATGCGCCTTCTCCATATGCGGGTTAGCCTTTTGCATTCGCTCGGGTCCAGTGATTGGAGATAGGTATGCTCTCGAACAGGTTTATTCCTTTTTGTCCTTGATACCTGGCCAAGCCTCTAAGGCTAACGGTGTGCAGGTATGTAAGCTTTTCGGACGGAACAGCTCGGATCTAGACACCTCGGGTTGTGGCGATTTATGCAAGGAAGCCAGTACAGCGGGCAGATCAGGTATGCCCCATCCGCCCCCCCCTCGACAATACCTACACTACCACGTACTCCGTAGTTGTTAGGAAATGTGCAGGGCAGGGCGCGTAAACAAGAATTTCAGTCTGGTGCTGCAAATATTGGCTGCAAGTAACCTGAAATCCGTGTTATGTCCTTCGCCTTTCGGGTATTTGCGTGCTGTTAGCGTAGCAAATTGATGACAGGGTTACTCTGATTTACACGTATAGCCCAATTTTCAACTAACGCCCCTCTTCTCTTCTCTGCAGTCTCGCGCTAGTAGTCAGACAAGGTCAGGGTGGTCTCGCGGGGCATCTCTGATGAATGAAAGCTTCGGCCATTAGCGACTTTGACGCCTCTCCGGGCGGAAAAGCGAGCGTGAGCATGGGGTTGCCTGATGTGTAAATGCTATCGGGACTTTGTCGGCAGAAGGGATCGAAGCCAGGTACCTACATATATCCGATGGGTATCGGGCGGGGGTGGTTTCGGTGGACGTGGCACTCCGGATAATGCATTGTACAGCTCCTGCAAAAGGCAGTAGAGTGCAGATCGTACATAGGTAGTTTACACTACTGCTGCGGTTGCTTGGTGTTGGGGATGATCCCGGGTCATCCCGCTGATCGGACACGCTGTTTGAAGAATTGGCAGCCCTCCGACTGACCAGGATTGAAGTGCGGAACTTCGACCTTTGTTCTTCGGCCGAGGCCCGCCACTAGCAATGTTACGCAATGAGTAATCCCATCTCCACATCATGCGGCACACGGCACTGCTGAGCCACCAGCCAATGCTGAAAGGTTGTGGCCGTCCTGTTGACGTGGTCTAGACCCAGTGAAGTCGCGGTGATCCGATACTCTAGAGAAGACGGGACGAAAATACTGGACGACACTCAGTATCCCCGCTCCTTAGGGAGCGTTTCTATCACCCTTTGCGGTGATTGCGTCTCACCGATGTCCCGTCCTCCCCAAAGTCGCAAATGCAAGACACGAGGAGACGGCAGAAACGATGCATGGAATGCAGTCTTCTTCTACCTGAAAGGAAGAGGGACGAAGACAGGGACGCAATCTTCCGGCTAGAAAGGGTCCTTTTTTCCAGGGCGAGGTGGGCAGGTTCTATTCATACTAGTACCGTCTCATCTGACCTACCTACTTAAATAGGTAGGACTGTAAGAAAATGCCCCAAGAAGAGGGGCGGCGGGCGGGGATCGCGGATGAGAAGGAGGGGGAAGCAAAATGGGCAATTGTGCCACCAGGCAGTCATATCAACGACTGGATGATGCGGAATCGAAAGCTGCGCTATTTGGGTTTACCGGCGATAACCAGGCCCATCAGCCAATAGATAGGCATGCTTCAATGGGCCCCTGCACAGGACCCATGCGCTTAGGATCCCCGACTCCGTTGGCCGACCCCCTCCATTTTTCCCTTCCCTTCCCTTGGTGCCATGACGGCTGACAAATTGACATGAAGGGCGCTGCTGCAATTCTTCCCCTCCTCACCGTCTGCAGCTATCCATTCAGTTCGATTCTCTCTCCACTTCCCACCTCAGACGCACCACCGCGGTCACCACAAACCAACATCTTCTGTTCCCCTTTGCCCTCTTACCCGTCACCACACACCCTCTCCAAATCACGTCTTGCCCCCCCCGACTGCCCTGCATTCTGGTTCATACGAAGGCCGTCCACAGAACAATACGGTGGCCTTGGAGACTGGCCTCTGAGTCAGGCAGCAACTGTAAGACCCAAAGGCATCAACTCTACCACTTCCATCCTTCCCTAGACTTGAACTATTTCGTCACCTCTTAGCACTTGGGCCTTTTTGCACTGAACCCCTTACGGCTCTCCTACTTTTGTTGACGGCGAATTCAACGCCCAAGGGCCACCGAAAAGTTTACAAAGTGTCGCGCGGTACTCGAGTCTTTCTTTTCCAACACCACTAAGACACTGCCGTCTGCCTGGAATCCCAAGTCATCCCAGCCCCGGCCTCCCGAGCCGCAATCGGCCTCCCGGGTCTGCCTCATTTCATAGCCCTCCTCTCCGAATTGATTCCTGTTTCCCTACGTCTCCTCGCCCTTCTACATTCCTTTCGCAATGGCCTCCGCAACGAACAATGGTTTCCCAACCAATTTCATCTTGACTTCGCAGCAGCAAAGCCTGCTGTTCGCCGCTCTCAACTCGAACAAGCAGCAGCTTGCGAACCAGTCACCCACTACCAAGGACACCTCCCTGTCACCCTCCTCTTACCAAACCTCGCCGGCGCAGGGCGCCACCCACGGCTTCCAAGAGAGCCCTTACCTTGACAACTATGACTACGACTTTGGCGACTCCAGCTTTGACTTCGATCTTAGCACCGTCGATCAAGGCAAAATGATCGGTGACATCCCCGGAGGTGCCCAGTCAGCCCAGTCAACCAAGTCGGACTCGACCGAGAACGATGGTACCGACAAGAGAGCCCATCCCGACGACGAGGAAGACGAGGACTCGCCTAGGAATGATGCAAAGAGGCGCGAGGGTGGCGAGAAGGTTCCGAAGAAGCCCGGACGCAAGCCGCTTACCTCTGAGCCGAGCTCAGTACGTTTGGAGTTGTTGCCTCCTGTCTCCAGAGTCACACTAACAACAACACAGAAGCGCAAAGCCCAGAACCGCGCTGCCCAGCGTGCATTCCGCGAGCGCAAGGAGAAGCACCTGAAGGATCTCGAGACCAAGGTGGAGGAACTCGAGAAAGCATCGAAGGACGCCAATAGCGAGAACAGCCAGCTTCGTGCCCAAATCGAACGGATGACGGCGGAGCTCAATGAGTACAAGTCCAAGATGGCAGCCATGAGCACCCGGTCTGGACCCCATAGCAAGTCGCCCATGGGATTTGGAGCATCCGCCATTGGCAACCTGAGCGACGTCAACTTCCAATTCGAATTTCCCAAATTTGGCGTCCTGCCAGGATCCCAGATGCCTAACAAGCCTGCCCAGAGTACGAGATCTTCCTCCTCGCCTAGTGTCAATGGGAGCAACCCTGTCAGCCCCCTGAACAAAAACAACAGCCCTAGCGCCGTTGCTGGGCTTGACTTTAGCACCAAAGACGATCTGGCCAACTTTACTTCCCTTTTCAGTCCATCCCTCGCTAATGGTTCCACAGGCACTGGCACATCGCGCGCCAGTGTGGACTCTGGATCGTATGGTATGAACAATGGTACATCAACTAGCTCGCCGTCAGCGTCGTCGCAGTCCAACGGAGGCGGCCCAAGCTCATCTTGCGGCACCTCTCCTGAGCCGTTCACCCAGTCGCCCATGGGTTTCAAGCCTGTTGACACGATGACGACCATTGGCGAAGAGTCTGCCAACCAGCAATCTTTGTTTGCAGGTATCGACACTAGCAATTTTGACTGGCTTGCGCAGCAGAACGGCGGACAGTTCGACCCCCAACTCTTCGGTGACTATCGCGAACCGCAAGAAAACGTCCTTGCGGGCACCACCTTTGACGACAGCTTCTTCAATGATGCCATTGATGCCGATTTCATTACGCCATACAACATGGCCCTCAGCCCTGTTGTGCCCAAGAAAAACCTCATCGACCAGATTGATGCTGCCAAGAATGCAGATGATGATGTGATTAAGGAGGCTGTCAAGGCCGAGAATTACAACTGCAATAAGATTTGGTACGACCTAATCCAACCAAAGGCGATTGCTTCAATTACTTACCAAGTCTATAGGGAGAAGCTTCAGAGCTGCCCCAGCGTTCAGGCCGGCGAATTTGACCTTGATGGCTTATGCTCCGAACTCCAGAAGAAAGCCAAGTGCTCTGGCCAGGGTCCGGTTGTTTCTGAGACGGACTTCCAAACCGTCGTCAACAAGTGGATTGGCAAAGATGCCGCAGCCTGCCTTACGAGTGAGGAAAAGAACAAGACGAAAGCCTAAGCAGCCTTTTCGACATTAAAATGTACATTGGCATAGGTGCCCTGGGTAACGACCGGGCGATCGGATCGGAAGGCATACTTTGAGGAAACGGTCGGTAAACATTGAGGAAGGCAGGCGTTAAATTAGGGACCAAAATAGGGCGAACTCGAGGTTTATTTCGACCCCACCGGCAAGGCGAATGGTTGTTTCTCCATTTCAGACACTTGGGTACGGACATAGGGGATCTTCTCAAGCCAAACACAGGTACTGCTTTGTACTTGGCGAGATACCCCTTTCAAGAGTCTGATTGTGGTTCAAGGAGGCTATGATGATGAAGTTTTGGGTGGCCTGGCGACCCCTTCCTGGAGTGGAGGGATTTTGGTTCTCCAGATGTAATTTCTTTTCATGCTACAATATGCATGTCTTTTTGACGAGCGAATAACAATCTCCACATTGGACTACATTTTTCCTTCTTTGAGATGAAGGAAAACCGGCATGTGTTTGTTGTCTCGAGGGAAACAAACGTTTACTGCTAACCTCTTGCCAACCAGCATACCCATCTCAAAAACCGATCCGGTAAAATAAGATTCGTCTCCATGTCTGGCGTCATTGAGTTTGTCAGGAACTTGTCCTCGGGGCCTCCGCAGGTTTGGGGGTGAGGTCGGGGGAAGTGGCATTGATCTCCAGGGAATGTGTGTCGTCGGAGGAAGGGGAAGAGGTCGAAGTACCAGAACGAGACATAAGACACCGGCCTAGGCTTGCGAGAGCTGGAGTAGAGTTGTCGGCATCGTAGATCTGGACTACCTACTTGGCAGGCCGTCTGTCCGTACAATCCCGGCCCTTTGGCCATGTGTCTTTTCTCAACAGCAGCCGCGCATCTCATCCTGGTCCGACTCCCTTTCTTTCTCCCCTTAGGTCATCCTCTCACTCCCCACCACTGCGACGCCCGTTGACTTTTTATGCCTGAGCGAGGCATCCTGGACCGCCATGGGAGGACATGACATGATGACACGACATTTCAAAGTCGAAATGACATGACATTGCAAAGTCATGTCATAACGAGAGTTGCGACCAACCTTATAGCCGCAATTTAGTCGCCTGCCGTCCGTCCATTCATTCAACTTTCCGGCTACCTGTTCTGTCCCTGTGTGTTTGCCTGACAGTTTACCTAGGTATCTCTCTGTCTGCCAAGCTGATTCCGCAGCCGCCCGCAGCCGCACTCGCGCCCCCCACGCCCGTCCGTTCCACTTCCGAAAATCTTCAGCGCGCACAGGCCGGCGGGCATGACACCGACAGTGGACCGCTACGTTGGCCCTGTAATACCTAAGCCGCCACTGGGCGGCCGACACATGAAGCCGTGGACAGTGATCACAGTCGGTACTAGCAGGTCAAGGCATTGCGGCACGGTAGACATGCCGTAACGTCTTGGATGCAACGAGGGTCGGTGTTTTTTTTCTTCTTTTTTTTTTGGGGGGGGGGGGGGGGCGGCGGTTGGAGCGGAAAACATGATGAGCTGGTACTTTGTCGCTCGATTCATCCTCCAACTTCCCTACTCCCGCGTGTACGGCCCGGGGCCTCTCACACCTCCCTTTCCTAGTTCAAGGTTTGGGTTTGTGGGCGTGTACCAAGAAAGGACAGAATAAACGGTCGAAATGGTGTGACATTGAGAAGAAACAACCAAAGTTAAAAAAGAGTCGGAAAAGACGAAAGGATAGTGCCAAGGAAACGAAAAAAAAAAAAAACGAACGTGCGTGAGCAGGCGGGTGGGACGGGATAGACGGCACATACGGATATACATACTGAGTATACACGCGACTCGGGAGGGATCAAAGTTGAGACGATGTCGATCAGAAGAGTTGAGGATGGATGGGCGGTAAGATCGTCATACGCGGCGTGCGGCCCACGATGAGCAACCTGCTTCCACCACACTAGAAAGGTACCTAGATACCTACGTAGGGACGGAGACGCTAGCCCCTATATTCGTCGGAGAAGGAGGGGACGGCGTTCTCTGGCTCAGCCCCGCGATGGCTTTCACTGCAGGAAACCAGGGAACCGGCGCCGGAGGATAGGGACAAAAAAAGGGGGGGAAAGGAGGGGAAAAAAGAAGAAAGAAAAAAAAAAGAGGGCGGCAGCGCAAGGATTCAGACCCCTATCCTTCTTAATTAACAACCCAATGCACAAGTAGACTCTTTAATACTGTCTTTTTCCCGGTCTTTCAGGTCCTCTTCCGACCCCTTTCCGCCTCCAGCTGACTCTCTCCATATGCCGCCAAGGCGGCATACAGTCGGCACTTGAGAAGGATAGGCAGGCATCACCTCCTCCCGTCTCTCTCACTCTCCCCACCACATCTTGGGGCACCACGTGCAGGTTCCCGGTGCTTGGGGTCCCCTCGCTTGTTCACTCCATTGAGATACCTAGGTAGGTAGCTATAGGTTTGAAGACTATGTTAGTGTAGATTGACCCGCTGCAACTTTGTAGTAGTGTAAGGTGCGGTGGGGGTTCGAGCAGGCGGTTGGAGGCTAAAAAGAAAGAGAAAAGGAAAAAAGGAAAAAAAGAAAGAGAAAAAAAAAGGGAGAACCCCACACCTTTCCGATCTGTGAGTGCTTTTCCCCTCCAGAGAGCGACCTGCCGGTTGCAGCACGGTGGGTGCAGCCAATGACGAGGTCGGGACCGGGGCCGTACTTGCTTGAATCGTCC
This sequence comes from Colletotrichum sublineola, assembly GCA_020631755.1. Classification (NCBI taxonomy): domain Eukaryota; kingdom Fungi; phylum Ascomycota; class Sordariomycetes; order Glomerellales; family Glomerellaceae; genus Colletotrichum; species Colletotrichum sublineola. Next base: position 638,743 of record JAHSQG010000001.1, read on the forward strand.
AAACGTCATCCAACCCTCCGTCCTGAGGCAGACGACAAACTCAACGAACCTCCAATCTCACACCCTCACACTGGACGTGACGAGGTGATGGGACGATGGTGTGTGGTCATTCGGGATAGTCAGCATTTTGATCTCACGGCTAGAGCTTCTTGAATCCCAAAGTTCATAGACCATTCGGACTTGAATAGCTAGCACGAGGCAACAAGCACACTCAATCAGTTAGATAGTGTATATGCGATATGCAAAGCAGACTGGTATTACAAAGGGTATATTTCTCCATGGGTCGTCAACCTTTTGCCTCTGCTGCTTCACAGTACATCCCATCCGATGCTCCATGAATCGATTGCCCTTACCGGGCCCATCGTGTCGCCCTCTTAGATCCTGTGACTCGACAGGTCGAGGTGCTGTCTCTGATTCCCGGCCTAGCAAGGGTGGCAGCCGCAATAGTTTGACTCCGGTCCCGCGTTAGAGGGACAAACCGCCGTCATCCTGCCCGCCGGCGAGATATCTCCGCCCTCGGACAACATATTCTGACCAGGGCTGCCACAATGTCTAACGTCTCGGCGTCGTGGCTTCTGCCCTGTAAACCCCCCATAGCGCAAGCCCCACGAGGTGTTAAGGCACATGGGCTCCGATACTGGGTGTTGGCGTGCCACGATCTATCCGTAATTGGGCCAGTCTACACCCTGGGTTCTGCGGTGCGTTGGTAGGTGGCCCTATGGTGGACCGTTCAGTTCGTCGGGTATCGATCCTTCTCTCCTCGTGTCTATCCAACTCTTGAGACAGGCTGCAATTGCCTTCTAGCCAATGACCTGCCTTGCACCTTCCTTGCCCAATACTCCTCTTTCTTTCGGCTTCGGGCTATGTCCTCTCCCCTTCTTTCCCCTGAGAAAACCGAACACGCCGCCTGAGCTTTCGGATTTACCTTCGCTGATGGCGTTGGCGTCCGTTGGTAGCGTGGCGTCCTGTCGGGCGAGGTCAGACCAGCTGCCGCCACCATCCAGTGTGACCTGCATGCCACCAGTCGGACTAGTGACCCTCTGCCCTGCTCCGGGCGGCACCGACCTCTGAGTGGAATACTGGCTGGGATAGTGTGGTATCGGGGGTGGTTTAGAGATTGGTCGACGAGGCGTGCCGGAATGGCTGCTCCCCGCCGCCTTCTCCAAGCTGGAACTCTTTCGCAACGGACCCGGAGGCTGCGTGGCTTTCGATGAGCCTCCATTCGCAGCCATTGCCACGGGTGTAGCCTCATCGGTCGTCAAAGCCTGCGGCTGATTCATCGCCACCATATCGCCATTGACGTATCTACATTCGTTGGCTTGACCAGTGATCCTAAAGGTGCCCAGTCAGTACGAGGAGCGGAGGGGAAAGGAGCGGATCCCTACTTCTTGTAGGCAGCCAACGTGTAATCGAATGGGCGAAATTCATTTTCAATCATACGGTAGAGTTCATCCTCTCTGATTTCCTTGTCAGAGGCGTCCTCCTTTAGCCGCTCACGGGGCTTTTGTCGTCTGGCTCTCGCTTCGAGAGGAGCCTCCTCCAGCAACAGCTCCTCGAGGTCATACGTGGCATCGAAGTTGGTCTTGTCGGCAGCTGGAACGAAAACGGGCTCGATTTCTTTCCGCTCGAGCGCCTCAAAGTCGATCATCATGAAAAATTCGTGTTTGGTAAAACTCTCCCACGTGGAACCCATTCGCTTGTCACGGTTGACGTCCAAGGCATCTCGGATGGCGTATAAACAGGGTAAACTGACAGGCGGTGACGTGATGGGGTATTTGGGATTGGCGAGCTGGATTTGCTGGCTCAAGGTGCTTTCCGAATTGCCGTCGAATGGCCTCTGCAGGATACTGTCAGTGAGAACGACCGTCGAGTGTATTTAATGGCGTTGACCCACCTTGTTGTATATGCATTCATAGAAGAGGACACCCAGTGACCACCAGTCTGCACGGACGTCGTAGCCCTTGCCGGCATACACTTCTGGGGCGAGATATGCCAGGGTGCCCGACTTGCTCGACAAGACCTTGCCTGGAATGATATCGGAGGCGACATTCTAACACAATCAGCAAACACGAACGTATATTGCAACCGCGAGACAACTTACAAAGTCGGTCAAATGCACGTGGCCGTCGGCGTCGAGGAGAACATTGTCGGGTTTCACGTCGCGATGAATGATGTTTTGGCTGTGAATGTAGCGAAGAGCGCATCCTAGTTCAGCAATCCAAAAACGCACCGCGTCCTCGGTAAAGGTCTTTCTCGAAATATGGAATCGTAGGTCACCGCCGCTCATCAAATCAACAACCAGGTACCTAGTGAATGGGAGTGTTAGCCAACAGACGGTGGACGGTGTCGAAAGGGTTATGCCTCCATACATGTACTCGATATCTTGGAAACTGTATCGCAAGTTGCAGATAAAGGGATGGTTCACGTGCTCGAGCATTCGGCGCTCTCGTATGATATTCCGTACACTCTCGGATCGTACAACTATTGCAAGGACCAGCCGTCAGCATCAAAGAGTTGCAATGTGCTAGGCCTCGCGCCTTGGCGGCCGGGAGGTGAACAGGCAGCGAGATAAGGCGGTAAGGGACGAGGCGGCATGTACCTTCATCTTTCCGGATGTATTTGAGGGCGAAGGAGAGATTCGTGTCTTTTCTTTCGACGATGCGCACCTTGCCAAAGGCTCCTCTGCCGACTACTCGTAGCAGGCGGAAATGGTTGAGGTTGACTAGACAGAGAGAAAGAGAGACGAAATGAATTAGCTTGGCGACACATGAGATCGAGGTGGCAGCAGCAAGTGGTGGGGGAGAGGGGGAAGATCGAGCAGAAAGGATGATTGGGACACGCGGTGCAGTGCCACAAGAACAGCAACTGCAGCAGTGACAGTTCGGAACGGCGGTTATTGTCATTTAGCCCATCCCGCTTGGTGGTGGTCAAGGTGGTGTAAGATTCCGGTGGTGGTGGTGGTTGTTGCTGGCCGTGTTGCGTTGTGCTGTGCTGTGCTGTGCTGTGCATTCAGGGAGAGGATGGACTCGAGATACATACCTTCACCATCCAAGTCGATGGGCTTGCCCTGGCTATTGCCCATTGCGACGTGCAGCAATCGTCTTTCCCAAGAAGCGTCTCGCGTCTGCACTTGTTTGGATCTAAGGGAAAAGGTGTTGAGTCGAGTGCACCATGATCCAGACAGGGGAACAGTGGTTTGGTGTTTGATTTTCGGTATTTCTTTGTAACTTTTTTTCCCCCAAGGGGAGACGAAGGCGGCGAGTGAATGGGATTGAAAACGATAATGGGGGTTTTTGGGGGGTAATTGCGAAGAGGTAGAAAGCAAAATAAGGCGAGGCAAGAAGGAGAGATGAGGACAAGAAGAGTGCGAGCGCACTGACAACACAAATGGAGCACAGGCAAGATAGATAGGAGTGGAGCCCGTTGCAGTCAGCTGGTACTGGGTGACAAGGGGGTGAGCGGACGCTGGAAGGGCCAGTTGGATGGTTGATGGCTCTGGACTACGTAAGTTGGGTCGACCGGAGATGGATGTAGAGGAAGTAAGGAAGAAATGGGGCTTAGGAGAGGGGAGTGGTCTAGCTGCAACAACAGGGGAGACGGAGAGGGAGAAAAAGAGAGAGCGAAAGAAAAGAGAGGGGAAGAAGGGGGGAGGGACAAAAAAATTACCAGGGGTTCACGGGCCTAAGTACACTACATACCTGGGCCTTGGCTTACTTTCTGTAAAGTACCTACCTTAAGCAGGTATTCATTAGGTACGCCGACGATGGGTGTAAGTAGAAGGACGTCCCCGGGGTTGCTAATTACCTGTAACCACGGTAAGTTCGAAATGCCAGGGGCTGGACTATTGAAGGCGAATGACTACCGCCCTCAGACTGACGGCCTAGCACTGACACAGACGTGATAGAAGACTACCAGCAAACTCCTGGCAGGGCGGATGCAGGAGACCCAAGAGACCAAACAAATTACACCATAGTAAGATACAAGACAATAGCTTGCCTCCTTCTCCCACCTGGCAATGAACGATCAGCAGCAGCTACGTGCAAACTGTTATGACCCGTCTTGTTTCCTTCTCTCGTAGGTATGTATGGACTTTTTCTCCTTCAGGTTCGCTTCCAAGGGAAACTAGCACCAGCGAGAGGCCAGGCCAGACCAGCCCGGGCCGAGCAAGGAGAGCAAAACCTGCCAAGAGTGAACCGATAGACAACGTCGGCCCGTCAATGTGCAAACCCATCACCGCCCTGATCGATTCATCCCTTTAAAGCGCAGCTAGCAAATGTTGGGATGGGAGGCTGTACCGGAAATGTAGCCGATGCTGCTCGAACTGCCATGCGTGTCAGTAGGTAAGATGCGAGTGAGACATGTCTTCTTTCTGGTGCTTTGCTACTTTGATATCACCCACCCCCAATACTCGACTTGCGAGACGTCTTCAGGACATATCTAGCTCGAACGGTCTTGGCCACCCCGAAAAGGGTACTGTCCATCGTATATAGTAACGTGCAGTACGCTGGGGTTTGACGTTGGTGGCAACGGAACCACAGTCGTTTCTCCCTTCACTCAGGCTCGTTGTTTCCTTCCACGGACGCAAAGTCGGTCTGCGGCTGCCATATGGGTTTGCTTTGCAGCGAGCGTTGTGCTGCTTCTTCACCCGTGAGGCAAGAAAACCCCCAGAAGACTGCCGCGATCGGTAATGTATGTGCGCCAAGCTACCGTAGTTCAGGATGTATACAGAGTACCCCGTCCGTCCCACGTTGTCCATCCGTACCTTTTGGAATTGCAAAGTCGGCCCTGGCGCTTCTTACTCATAACAGGGGGGAGGCTCAACATAATGTGGATGGCAGCGGGCGCGTGGGAGCGAGTGTGGGAACCGGCAGGCTTGTGCAACGAGGCAGGGATCATAGCCCGAGTAAGGTGTGTGTGTGTGTACGGATATCCTCCTCGAGGGAGAATTGAGGACAAGGGTAGGGGAGAAGAGGGTTTGCGGAATGTATGGGCGATGGATCATGCTGGTAATCGACAAAGCAAGACGGCTTGTAGCAGTCCGAGATGCCCTGGTCCTGTTGTTGTTTTGCTGCCCAGATAAGAGAGTCCGAGGCTCTCGAAAAGAGAAAAAAAGCGACGACATGGAATCCACCCACCACCATCAACCCTACCACTTGCGGTGCTACCCCACCGAATGATGAGTGTCGAGCCGACTGCTGATCGACAACAGATAAGAAATAGAAGAGATGTTAAATCTAAAATGGTGCAACTGTGAGAGATCAGAACCGAGCGGGCCGGCAAAGAGGGAAAAAAAAACTTATGTGTCTGGGCAAAGTAACATGACCTCTCGTGACTGCCGCATGTTGCTCGGAGTAGTGCAAGTACGTCAGTACGACAGGTGGGTAATGCCTTCTAGTTAAGCCGCACGTGTGGTGGCAGAGCACACGATCAAAGCCCCCGTATTATGTAGGCGACCTTTTTGTTTCCGGTCCTTATCTTCGTCGTCAGCTGTGTCCGGTTCATTTCTCTCTACATAGTGTGTGGACGACGCGGTAGTGTACAACGGTATCAGGCCAAAATTTAACCCTATTGTCAGGTAAATGTGGCCGTGCTTCTTTGATTATCTCAGCAGCTGGTACTTTGAGGTTCTTGTGCACATCCAGCACAAATCTAGCCAGTGAGAGTCTCTACCTATGTGGGTCATAACTCCACACTACCTGTTAGGGAGTTTTTACTTACCCATCATACCATAGTAGGTAGGTAATGGGTATTGAGAGCGTCCCCTGGCTCACGGGTCCTACTCCGGAATGGCCGCGGTGGGGGTAAATCACCGACTTTGAGTAAGCAGGAGTTTGCTACTAATTTGGCCAAGGCAGACAAACAGACAAATACACTAACTGCCTAAGGTAGATGATAGATACCTGGGGTCACCATCCATCCACCGGTGTAATCAGCACCGTTCATGCTAGCTGCGACCTCGGGTAAGTTTATACCTACCTACTCCGTACCTGTCCCTAGGTAAGCGAGGTGCTGTGCCTGAACTCTAGGTAACCACACACTCCCACCCGAGTCAATGGAAAGGTATCATACATAGTGTTAGGTATGTTTATTTCTCCTCTGATACATATGCCGTTTTTACTGACACCCACCACAAGGTTCGTGAATGGGCACATATCCGGTAGGTAAGGAAAAAACGAATAGGATCCTCACCCGGAGCTGGTGCCGACTGCCCACCACTTGTCGCTTACCGTATGCTACCTTATTCCTGTGCCGTCCGACCAGAAACAAGTACCTACCTAGGTATGTAGTGTGGCTGGCATTTGCGGCAACAAATTCAGAACGGGCACTGCGTTTGGGCCGAGATGGGACGACCAACCTCTCTAACCGAAGCTCTAGCACCTTACTCCCTGCCCCTTGGCGCTGTCCGACATCACATTCGGCAAGGAGTTGGGTAGGGAACGCCACACATCAAACAACACTTCGCTTCTTGGACAGTACCTACCAATCCGACTCGGACTCGACCAAAGTTAACCGTGCTTCATTGCGCAACCCTTCTCTGGGTGCCTACCTAGACGTCAGCAGCATGTTCTCTTTTCCGTCCAAGTCAAAAGCCGTCGCCCGTGCCACGGCCGCTATGGCAAACAGCCCTATCAAACAACTGGATTGCGGACATCTCGCCGACCATAGCCAGGACTTGACTCAACTCGAACCTAACACTTCCGCGGCTTTCGACAAGCCAGCAGCATCTGAACCGTCAACCACCTAGTGATATCGAATCCTTGTGCTTGGTCACTGGATGGATTCGAGGGTTCATAGGTAGGTAGGTAGGTATTCCCTTAAAGACAAAGCCCGATGGAGTAGGTACTCGGGAAGGTTTTGTAGACCAAGAAGTCAAAATGATTCCACCAATTACCGGCGAGTCGAGGGTCAACCAGCTATAGTTTCAATAGCCACGGCAAAGGGGGTAGATTGGACAACGAGCCAACACTCGGGCCCATATCGCGCCGTGAGAAGTCCAGCATCCCCTAGATCAAGTGTCGTGGCCACGAGGCAAACTGCCGACAAACCGCCGACAAACCGCCCCGAGTCTGGACGGGACTTGCTTGGCCCTAGTTGCCGGCCGTCCGTTACCCAACTTCCCCCCTTTCCCTCTTCCGGCATGCATATGGATGGCGCGGCGCAACCTACTAACCAGCAAACCAGTCTATTATCACATTTCCTTCCCAGGGTTTTCGAGGCTTTCCGGCGGTACAGACCAAGCCGCCATGGTTCGCCTTTGATATTAGCAAATTCCCAGAAACTCACGCTGCTAAGATCACGCTACTAAGATGCTTGGACTATCTGCTTAAACACCGGTACCATGGATCTCGACCGCATGCCAAGGTCTACTACTCCGCACGGGGCGTGAGAACGCAGCGTCGGGAATCGCGAACCTGAAAGTCATGTAACCAATACAGTATTAAATTAGACCACTTATTTTTATTTTTCGTCTTTTCCGTCGTCTTTGCAGACTAGACCACAACAAGACGGATGCAAGGGGCGCTACCACGTCTTCGTTGTGTCCTGCCCTGCAAACGGGCGCCGCATGTTTGCTTTTGCCGGATATGGAGCAGTCGGTGTATCAACGGGATGGTAGCAACTCGATTCGGTATCCCTCACCCCCCCCCCCACGTGCGGATAATGCTGCGATGCCCTTTCCCTAGCTCACCTCTCTGCGTGTGACCTTCTGCCACATGCCCAACAAACCTGGCTAACACCAACCATCACAAGGGAAATTAGGCAAACCTACACTCTGCGGCAGCCGGCAATCGGCCTCTTCGCAGCCTGTACTTTCTGTCAAACGGATCTGGTGTATCACTGAGACTCCGCGCTCCACAGTCGCGTGTACGTAGTATGCTCCATCTCTAATCCCGTCTAGCGTACAGGGAGGGCCGCCTCTAACAGACTCGTGGGTCCAACTAACCATGCAAGAAACATCTTCATCGGCACAAATGGCTGTCGAGGCCCCGTCAGCATCAGGTGTGTCCCCTAAGAAGCCCGGTCTGTTCCACTGTTTCTCGAAAAGTTGGTGACCGAGGCTTGCGCATTAGCTTCACCGCCAAAAGCAAAAGAAGGGGAGGAAACCCACCTCGAAACTCTGTACAGTTGTTCTCAGTGTACATGTACTCTGTACGATACAGACAGATGTGCTGCTCGGTACCTAACGGCAACGAAGACGACGAGCACCATGCATTTACTGTACTTGTACGTACGTGTACCGCGGCTTGCTCCGCTCTTGATGGATAGTTGACCCGCCTGAGAACGAAGCGCACGTACGTCTGGTCCAATCCGAGACACGAAGAACAAGTGGAACACGAAGAACACGTGGAACACGAAGAACATTGTGCAGTCTTCTGGAAAGATTCCGCCACTTAGATTTCCTGCTGCCGGCTCAGATTAGCGACTTATCACCTGTATTCTTCCCGTACCCAAAATGGCTTTTCCACACACCGACACGTCAAACCCGTGATTCCCCATCAACCAAGCCAAAATAGAATACTTGAATTCGAGTTTGGAGGAGGCCCGTCTCTCAATGACAAAAACTGTGTCTACATGGTACAGGTGCACCCAAGCGAACAAGCACCGACCATGACATGGAGTTCTTAATCAATGCCATGTTGACACGAAAATATCATCCCGAAATCTTGCAGGTTCGTTTCAGAAGCTCCGACTGGATCAGCATGCTAGTAGTAGACGTGCGAGCACCCATCGCCGGTCATCTCCGTGTCAAACACATGACACAATCCCTTATCCCCCCTCCGCTTTTTTTTCTTTTTTCTTTTTTCTTTTCTTTTTTCTATGTCTCCCTTCTCCCACTATTTGACAGCCGATGGTATTTTTGCTGACAGTCTCCAGACTGTCCCGCTGTCGCGGCTTGCTTAACTGAGGCACGGGTACAAGGCAATCCCCCGTAGGGTCGCACAGCTACACTGTCTATTATCTAGCTATATAGCTAGCTGAGTACACAGAAGAAGAACACTGTTTGTCTAAGGACGTAAACCATCCAGGAGAAACCGTCCATTACACTGTGAAAAGGTGCCTTACCTAAGAGAGATGAGCACCTTGGGATTTGGTAGGAAAACTGTGGGTATCGCTGTTGAAGAAGATTATACGGAGTACTGTGGAAAGACAGGTCTGTGGGACGGCTTGCCTGGCACTCGGGTGAAAAAAAAGAATGGCCGGTCACTCCCACACCTGGTGCGGTTGAGACCGGCCAATATTTTTTTCACCCGAGTGCCTGGCCACTTCCCGCTAGTAACAACGCCGCGGTGGGTTGCACACACGTTCACTGCTCAGTGCCGCTGATCGTGCAGATCATAACCAAACTCCAAACAATGCTGCCACGGAGGTCGGTCTTTTCACCAAGTTTGGCAAGCGCCATGTTCAAGGGTCTGTAATGTCCCTCCGGGGATTTCTTGGATATTATTGACTTTTTTCATTTTACATCTGGATGCATCCATAATCTCAATTCCTTCCCTCCTATCAATGTACGGCCCTGCTCATCTTCCACAGTTGAAACAGATTCGCTTCTATTGACAAGCACGAACACGACGTTATGCTGGCGTTATATGACGGGTACTCCCAAGCCTTCATGCACGTGGCAAAGGAGCAATGAGTCCCGTGGCGGCCCCGTACAGGCATGCATGCGAAGGACGCGCAAGCTTATGCAATTGCAGCAGTCAATAGCGCGTTGTGGGCTATCGCGGCAGCATTAGGTTCGCGGCGATGTCTCCGGCCGCTCAACATACCTTTCCTTTCTCTTCTCACCGAGAGGCAGTACATATGAGAGTGGCATGCCGATCTCCTGGTCATGCCAGTCAGAAGACGGCGCGTCCTCCGACATGCTTGTTTCAAATTTCTCTCAATAAAGTTCCAATCATCCGGCTGACCAACCCTAGGATCACTGCGGCTTGCTTCAAGACCCCGAGCATAGGCAAATTGAATTCGGCTCTCGTCGGCGAGCTGGAGGGCACAGGATCGGCTGGACCAATTGGGCGGGCAGCATTGCATTCTGCCAGAGGACGGGACTGCAGGAGATTTGGTTTCAACGAAATGACTGCACTGGCCAGCAGTGGTTACGCATTATATGTGGCGCGACGATGAGCCTCGATTGAACGGGTCGCCAGGGCCCGGCATCCCGATTTCATTTGGAAATTTTCAGGCCAGAGTATCAACCAACGTTGCGCAGGGTCGAGAGCCGGTCGGTAGACAGGCCTTGTCATGTGCGACCTCACTCTGCTGCCGGGCGATAGCATCCGCCACTGTGCCCCCTCCGGTTTCCGCTGAACCAGTATGGCACAAGAGCTGACAGTATCTGGCAAGGCCTCTCGAGTTACAAAGCCGTCGCGGGACATGTCCGTGTGTTGGGACAAATGCCAGCATCGCCAATGGGGGATGTGCCAACGTTCGTGGCGTGCCCCTTTCCATGGGATGCAAGCTGGAAAACACAGCAGACGCGCTCAACAGCCTTAGATTACTAGTCACCACACAACCCAACCTTCAATAGTACCTGGATATTTTGGCCAATTGTCTCCGGGACCGGTATACGGCCACTCCGCGCCACACGAGTGATTAGACGAATCACGCACAGCTAGCCTGATTGGTTTCGGCCGAGATCTACCACCACGGGTGGTACAGAACCGGGACTTCACTCCGGCTCTGTAGAGCCAGCTTGCCAGCCTGTAGGCAGTATCCAAACTACACTATAGATAGGATGGCATTCTAACGGCTTGATCATTACCAGTGCATTAGGCGGCTTTTTAGAGCCGTCCGGTATCTTGGGGTAATCAAATGCTGGGGGCACCAGTTCAACAACCAAACCCATTCACCCGACTCTCATCAACTGTGGGAGCATCATGCACCTAGCGGCTCTCGGTCGTGAGTGCTGGGCCACCCATCCGCATGACTGACTAACAAAGCCGGAAGGTTATAATGCCCTTTCTAATCTCTGTTCTCTTCCTGCTGTCCTTATAGGAAGTAAACAAGTCAACATAAGACATGGCGTGAACTACAACCAAAGGCACAAATGTGGGATGAGGACAGATATGGCAGAGAGGCGATGAAGGCATATGGGGCCCTGAGGTGTTCAAGTTGCTCTTTTCGTGTCAGAATGCCGTTTTGGACTTGCAAGCAGCCCATTCCAGTCAAGTCTCATCAGTGATCCTACTTAGCTAAGTTCCAATGCCAATGAGGTTGAGACAGTGACAATTGCAACCCTATTCTTAGCTTCTTTGGGCGTCTTGTGAATGACCGGATGCATCCTCTGGCAATTGGCTTGTATGACGACTCGGCCGTAATGGGCTTGGAACGTGACCAAATGGAACCTAGAACCCACAGGTGTCAAAGGAATGAGGGACGGAAGCTAAATGACTTTGACAAGCCGCCATGTTTCCGAGGGAAAGACTGATCGGAAGCTCCCTGGATGCCGTCAGTGGTTTGCTAGAAACTTACGGTCCCTACAATGAAACTCTTGAGAGGGTGATAGGTCGCAAGGGTAGACGGACAAGCTCCGACGACCATAGACGAGTAGGGGGGAAAGGGACAACAGAGCACCACAATGATCGCCGAAGAGAACAGAGCAGGTTCTGCGCCTCGCCAGAAGTCCGTACAGTTGATAAGTGAGGGAAGACTCGGTTTTTCTATTGTTCGGAACGCCTACAGCGGTGGAAATAAGAACGATGAACAACAATCTAGGGTAAGTAAGCACGCCAGATGCCACCAGCCGCAGCTGGTCCAGTCCGTCATTGCACGTATGGATGACGTCACGAGCACGGAGAGCTCTTCTCCCTCATCACCGTTACGGCCACTTTATAACTCTTTTCTTCCCCCTAAGCCAAGCAAAATCCTCTGACCGACCAACTCAATTGAACGAGACGGAGCTGAGCCGAATACACAGTTCAAGAACAGAAGAAAAAGAAGAAGCAAATACATCCGCAGCCGAACTTACATCATACAACATCAACGACGACAAAAAGAAGAAAGAAACCGACACAGCACCGCCACGGAAACATGGCATCCCGAGCCCTCCGCACGTTTAACTTCTGCGCCGCGGCTGGACGGCTGCGCTTGACCGCACCCGTCGCCGCGACCAGGAGCCGGACGTTCGCGGGCGCAGCGGTGCGGCGGCTAGCCTACAAGGACACGCAGAACCGCGAGTCGTTGAACCCGAGCGGGACCGAGGGCACCAAGACGGGTCGGGACTCGGACGTGGCACACGAGGACGGGGCGTTCGACCCGTCGACGACAAGGCCGGGTTCGGAGAAGGACGAGGCCGGCGGCGGCTCACTTGACGTGTCGGGCGCGAACCAGGCGGCGTCCAAGCCGCAGGGCGACAAGGCTACCGGCGACAGCGGACCCGGCAGGGAGACGAGGAAGGGGGGCAAGAGCAGTGGGTCGAGCGCGGCCAAGGCCGGTGACGTCTGACAACGTTTGCGCGATTCTCCTGTGGGGATTAAGGGGAAGTGGTGGTGTGTATGTGGATAGAAAGGAGGGGAAACGCTCGGAGCGGTAGAACAATGGAGAGTGGTAGACATGTACTACTATCATCAGCATCAACCTCGCGGGGAGAGAGAACATGGCATTGTTTTCGTCTTGACGTCAAACGCATGGCCATTGAGCATTCATGGAAACACGTAATTGAGTCCGCCTCAGTATGTTTTTTGTACGTCCGCCGTGAGAAAAAAAAAATCATTCAAAAATCAAAGGGGGTATCAATTGCAGGCCCCCCTCCTAACCCCCTCAAACTCCGGGCCCTTTCCACGTCTTTTGTCCGTCCCCTGTCCGCCTAATTGCCAACACCAGGTTTGCCACCCATCTCATGCTGTCCCCCTCCACAAATACGCCAGGTTCATGTCTCGCGCGGTCCCAATCTACGCATACAATCCATCAGGGTCGTCGTTCTCCTCCTCGTCAGGCACGACGAACTGCTCCTTCTTCTTGGTCAGGTCCTTGCGACACATGGGACAGCTGCCCTTGCTGCGCAGCCAGGGGCTCACGCACTCGAGATCAAAGCGGTGGCTGCTGTGGCACGGTAGCTCGACGACGAGGGGGTACTGGTCGTCGAGAAACTTTTCTGCGCAAATCGGACACGCCTCGTCCTTGCCAAGAGCCTTCTTCGAGACGCGGTCAAGGGAGTCGAGGTACTCCTGCGAGACGCCAGGGATCTCGGTGGGTGGGCTGGCGATGTCGCGCTCGAGGGCCTCGACGAGGCTGGAGAGGAAGCGGGCGTTGTCGGCGTTGGGGGCCGTAGAGAAGAGCGTCTGGAACTGCTGCTGAAGAAGTTGGTAGAGTGCAGCGGCGTCAACGGGGGTCGGCGTCGCGTGCGGGTTCGTGTGGCGGGTCGTCGACGGAGCGTCGTTGGTGGTAAGGTTTGTGAGGAAGGAGGTGAAAGAGGACATGTCAATGCGACGCGTCCCTTCTTGAGTCGAGGGGCCGGGCTTGATGTTGTGCTCGACTGCGAGGGAGGGGGTGTTGTTAGTCAGAGAGCGCATGATGAATGAAGATTGGGTTTATAGGATTCAAGGCGGAGGGGGGGGCGATGGAGGGGTTATGCTCACTCTCGTATTGTGTAGCCATTGTGGGCGGCTGTCCGACTGCTAGGACTTGTTGAAGGCGACGCGGGGGATTAGAATTAGAGGTAAAAGCTCTTTCGAGGATCGAACTCGAGGTGGAGATGCGGTGTGAATCTTTTTGCCTTTCCTTTTGTACGTCTTTCTTGGAGAAGCCAGGACGAGGCTGCTGCGATGATGTGGCTAGGCAGTCGTTGGCTGTCGCAAGTTCGGAGAGGTATATGGTGAGGGAGGGGCTAGCGAAAAGGAGGGGAAGCTCTTAGCACAGGGCGCGGCAAAAAAAGAAAGCAGATGCAGGGATCAGCACCCCGCCCTGGTGTGGCTGTCCACCGCATCTCGCACCTTACATCACCTGGACCTTCCTACCGGTAGCTGACGTGGGCCACTAATGTCCAAGGGGAAGGCTTGCCGCATTACGGACCGTATATACCAGTGCCCTGCTGCTGTCATCGTGACAATGACTTTAGATCCTACGGAGTCTCTCCTGCAAGCTGATGGGTTCCCTGGCATTGGATTTTTGAGGATTCGGGAGACCCGACTCGTCAATTTCCGTGATGGGTTCCGCGTTGGCGGAGATTTGGACATAGGCGGAGATTTGGTCATGGGCGGAGTTATGGACACAGATGGAGAGTGCGCACGTCGCCTTGTCACTAGAAATAACTACCTATGATTGCAGATCTAGTTGACCGAGTTCGATACAAGCTGGAAGGCAAGATAACATGATATATCCTTATGCGGCACTGTATGGCCATGGTTCCAAGGCTTAGCAAGTACCATCGGGTAGGTACTAGAGAGTTCGTGTTTCTAAACCTAACTGGCAATGCTTTAACCAGCCGGGACCAAAATTCTCGGCAATTTGGTGTGCCAAAGAGGCGATGGAAGCAGGATCCCGGCCATAAGGCAGCGAATCACACCACCGCCGAGCCTCTCTGTACAATGCGGAGTCCGTATGAGGAAAGGTACTAGCACCTCGGTACCTTAGGCATGGTGTGCTGCTGCACCTAGGAAACCAATCACTATGGTGCCTTGACAACATTCATCAACGCATGTCGTTGATCGTGCCCTTGCGCCTCAGTGTTCTGAGAGGTGCTCCGGCACCAGGACAGTTGAATTAGGAGCCCCGGAAACGAGGTAGTCCGAAGGTGCTAGCCATGATTGAACGTGCGTAGATTTCTTTGTTCATGCGAGGCTGTACGGCCAGACTGGGTCAGTTTCGGTGTAAGTGCGTCTTGACAGGATGGTGAGGCAGAGTCAACGATAGCGAACTTAGATACAGTGGAATTAGATTACGATGAAAGAAAGATGCGAGCTGAGTGCAACGGTGAAGAAACTCCCAAAACGATTTTCCACAGACTGTCTGGTTGCCAAAAAAGAGAAGGACAGGTGTGGAGTACCTAAGCAACATGGCCGTTGAGGACGTCATGTACCTACCATCTAATAATTACCATCTACCCACCTTGAATGTGAACTAGAGAAGTCCGCTCCGACCTCCCCTGGCCGAGTTTAAAAATCACACCATTCCAACTTTCCTAATCGTCCCGTCTGCAACGCGGTGATTTTCTCAGCCACTCTACCCCCATCCAGTCCCATCCCGGACTACCCGTCATCTGCAGTGTAAGTGCAGGTGCCAACATCAAGTCACCATAGCTGCAGGCCTTTCGTCATCTCCCAGAAACACGACAACCATCATCCTCTTTCCTTAGCTCCAGCCCTATCAACAAGCAAGCATCCCATCCATTCGCATTATCCAGCTCTCTCCTCTTGCCGTCCAAATCACCCATCCACCCCCATTTTGCCTTGCCTCGCCTCGTCTCGCCGCAACTCCCCACCCCTCCCTCTCACAACCTTGTCTCACCAAAGGCACACAGACAGCGTAGAGGTCTGGTCCTTGAACCCGAAAGAAAAGCAGGCAACAAGTTCCCATAAAGCCCGCATCAACATATCCCACGGACTTCCTGCACTTCGCTCTTGCGCCTCTTTTCTTTCTTCTTTTTTCTTGTTCCACACACAGGCAGAAACATCTCAGACAATCCCAAGCCGTCTACGCCAGATACCAGGCCGCCGGGTCGTCGACTCCATCATCCTGTTCTTCCCTTTTGCCATTGCAACGCTGGTATCTGCTTCTTCAAAGCTACCGTCGCGCCAAAACTCTATTCTTACTACCATGGCGCACTCAGCCGCAGTCATTGGGTCCACCGGCCTTGTCGGGTCCCACATCCTCACGAACCTCATTACCTCGGAGGCCTTCGCCACCGTCAACACCATCTCGCGTCGCCCGCCCAAGGCCGGCGGTCTAACCCTCAAGCCCATCATCGAGAAGGACACCTCGGCCTGGCCGCCCAAGCTAGCCGCTTTGCAGCCACTCCCCACCGTTGTCATCTCCGCTCTGGGGACTACTCGCGCCGCCGCCGGCAGCATCGCTGAGCAGTGGAAGATTGACCATGACCTCAATGTCGAGCTCGTCAAGGCCGCCAAGGCCGCTGGCATCAAGGCGTTCATCTTTATTTCTAGCGCCGGCACCCGCAGCGCCCTCGCGGCCCAGACGCCCTACAGCAAGATGAAGAACGGCGTCGAAGACGCCATCAAGGAGGCTGGATTGGACCACGGCATAATTCTCAAGCCCGGCTTGATTCTCGGTCAGCGTGAGCAGGGCCGCGCCGCCGAGGGCATCTTCCAGAGTGTCGTCAAGACCCTTGGCATGGTCAGCCCCAAGATTCAGGACAGCTTTGGCCAGGACGCTGAGGTCATTGCCCGCGCCGCTGTGCACGCGGCCGTACTCGTGGAGCAGGGGAAGGCTCCAGCCGGTGTTTGGGAAATTGATGGCTTCGAGATTGTGAGACTTGGACGGACTGAGTGGAAGCACGGCCCGTGGCCCCGCTCTTAAGT
This sequence comes from Colletotrichum sublineola, assembly GCA_020631755.1. NCBI lineage: Eukaryota > Fungi > Ascomycota > Sordariomycetes > Glomerellales > Glomerellaceae > Colletotrichum > Colletotrichum sublineola. The sequence goes on from JAHSQG010000001.1 coordinate 655,215, forward strand.
TATGCGTGGATGCTAAGTGAGTTGATGGAACGGTGTGATGGAACGGTGCGGTGTAACGGAGGCGTAGAGATTGAGCGAGGGGTCGCCCGCTAGTATCCCCCGGATACATTCGTGTGGATTGTCAAAAGTGTTCGACCTTGCTGATCAGCCGTGGGTGTCGCGTCTTGAAAGGTGTTTTCTGCCATGACACGGCGCCGGCGAGAGCTCCTCTGAACCAATCACATCTTGGTCGGCGGTTACAACGAATGCAAGAGTTAGACAGGTTCACGATGCCACGGTCGACAATGCTAAGGTTGCACACACTCTGGAGAATCTTGCTTCGTACGGTGGCGCGACGTTGCCCCTCGTTGGTCGCGGAGGTTGTTTTAGTTGGTAAGGAGAATTCAGCCTCCCGCTTACTCCTGCAGTTGGATTCTTATGTCGTTGGTTCTGCTTTATTGACCTCTGTTGATATCCCCTCTTGTATGAGATACCACATCTACTGTCTTGGACTGAGTATGTTTAATTTTGTATCTCCTAGCAGATTATGCAGAAGAAGAATAAACCGTCGTTTGTCAAATCCATATGACAGGATCTCCGCACCTGAGAATTTTGCATGGGACGGGTGTGAAATACATAGGATTGGACGAGACGAACCAGGCACCACCAATGTTGTGATGATGCATTGTCATACAGGCAGCCTCCGAGCTGCCGGCTCGTCCTTCCCGAAGAGGATGGACCCACTTCCCCGACGTGTGCTACCATCCTACTCCTGTACCCCTCCCGCTCTTTCGCTTTTGATAACAACGGCCAGAGCCTTATCGAAGGTGCCCGAACCACAGACCGCAGCTGACCCCTCCATCCAACCCCACCATCACATCTCTATCGACCGGCGACGATTCACCACTCATTCCATGCCGCAATTCTTCCGTTCTCGAAAACCTTGAGCTCATCTCGCCTAAAAAAAACCCTCCCTTCCTTTCGCGCCAAGTTCCACCACTGAATCCCAGCTCTTCTGACTTGGAATCACAGTGTTTGAGCCCATTCTTCGTTGCGCGAAAGGGGATCCATCCACGAGGTCGCGAAGCTCACCCGGGTGTGGATTAATCAGCACCACCTGAAATCCCTCGCCGCAGCAGAGAGGTGCACAAAACGCTCAGATAACGACACTTGCTCACCACCCACTCACTCACTCACACGACAAGTACAAAATGGCAGAAGAGACAACACGTCCTCTCATTGTAGGCCCGGACTCTGGCCCCGAGCCCCCCTTCCCGCTCAAGATGGAGGGCAAGGTGATTTCTGGCTTTGGCCGGGGGTCCAAGGAGGTCAGTCAACGTCGCGGTCTCTCACGACATGCACGCACGCCTCGTTCTTCGCACCAAGCATATACTACACCTGCCTAGTACCCTCGCTCTCACCCATCCACACTCATACTCAACCATACCAAAACATTTCTCACACGAGAAGGCTCATAAAGACCGCGCCGCTGACCAAGTTCCCTCCCACCACCACAGCTCGGAATCCCTACCGCAAACCTCCCCGTGGATTCCTCTGAGACCCCCTGGATAGACACCACCAAATCCGGCGTTTACTTCGGCTGGGCCTCTCTCTCCCTGCCCGCCTCGCACCCGGACCGCATCGCCCCGCCGCTCTCCTCCGGCTCCGGCCCGGCCCAGCCCCACCTCGAGTTCCAGTTGTACCCTATGGTCATGTCCATCGGCTACAACCCCTTCTACAAGAACACGGTTCGCTCCGCCGAGGTCCACGTGCTGCACAAATTCGCGGCCGATTTCTACGACGCCCACATGCGCCTCCTGATCCTCGGCTTCATACGCGAGGAGAAGGACTACAAGAGCCTCGAGGCCCTGGTCGCCGACATCAACACCGACTGCGACGTCGCGCGGAGCTCGCTCGACCGCGACTGCTGGGCGCCTCCCAAAGCTCTAAGGCCCGGGGCCGACAGGGACGGCACGTTGGACGCCAAGTGGCTCGTCGAGTCGCTGCCCAAAGCCTAAAAGGCCTCCGCGCGGCCCTGCCGGCCAGCCACCCCCTCCCTATCCACAATGATCATGACGATTTTGATAGGGCAAGGGTGAGTCAAAACGTAGAATGTACATAGAAGAAGAGGTAATCATTTAAAGAAGAATAACACAATGTTCTGTCTCTGCCAGTAATGGTAAGGGGGATGGGGGAGGACTATATGGTCGACATCCTTGCTCCTTCCCTCATCAAAGAGTATGGTCGAAGTAAAAGTCTGTAGGAAACCGATGAATATGAATGTATCATGATCCAGAGATGCGCCCTTTCCCGTCTTCCATGCCAAACAGGGCAGGCAAAACCATGCCTCGGTTGATGACGGGGGACAAAAAAAGCCCCCCCACAAAAGAATACTGTCCCGATTCGAGACCTTAAAAATAAGAAAGAAAGAAAAACGCCACCATGCCCCCTCCTTCATATATGCCCTGATCACTCCTTTTCTTTTCTTCTCCTCCTTCTGTATCTCCGATTTATACTGCCAGGCCATGTGGTTCTTTATTCTGGTAATAGCACGGAAGGAACTGTCCTCTGTTAGTTGACGGCGGCCTCGAGACACAGGAGTATATCGGTTTGAAAGGTGGAAACGGGAGCCAGCACTCACGTTCATCACAATCAACATAGGGATATCAAATACGTCTCGTTTAATCATCCAGCAATACCGGCAGTCCACCTTGCCGTCCTTCTCGATCTTGGAGATGCCGTGCTCGCCGTCGATGCGGGTGACGCGGTTGCTGAGCATGCTCTTGCGCGGGTCCTGCTGTGGCGCCATGTCCGTCGACCCCGCGGCCTCGGCCTGCTCCTTGGTACGGTACTTGAGAATCCGGCACGTGCGGTTGACGCTGCCGCGGCTGTCGCCGAACGCGAGGTGAGAAAAGTCGTCGTAAAACTCGACGACGCTATCGTCGTCAAGGATCTCAGCAATGAAGACAGGCTGCTTACGCGAGCCGCCCTCGCCCCTGAGGTGGTCGAGCGTTGAGGAGGGCGGCCTAGGCGTCGAGATGCCGGCGCGGCCCGTGTTGCGGCCGCTGTTGGTCGTCGATCCCGCCCCGCCCGTGTTGACGTTTAGGTTCGGCTCGTTTCCCAGGAGTACGTCCTTGGTCCAACCGGTCAGCGCAATGAACTCCTTATTGACGGCGGCGATCTCGCCCGTTCGACGGAGGACGATGGTCGGTGCTGAACAATGGTGCATAAACTCCTCGTACTCGAACAGGGTCCGTTGGAAGCACTTCTCCATGAAGATGAGGTCCTGTCGGCTGAGCGTCTTGGTACAGGCGATAAATGACGGGCGAATGCTGGCGAGTGCCTTGGCGATGCGTAACGTCCGGTTGGCGGAGAAGCGTTTTGGCAGGTAGTCGATGAGAGCGTGGAAGCCGGCCAAGTACGGATACGGCTCTTTGACGGTATCATAGATAGATGACGGGTCGCGCTGCCGCTTGCCCAGGAGTGTATGCGGCCCACTCTTCTGGGTCTGTCCAGGTTTGGATTTGGGGCGACTCGGGGCGGTTATGGTCTGAGAGTTTCCAAGAGCGCCAAAGTTCCCACTTGGAGATCCTTCAAATGTAAAGTTAGTAGGTTGCGGGCTGGCGGTCTGGTCTGTGCTGGGACTATGTAGGCTTGTTGGACCAGCAGCAATGGCGTAGGCATGTGGAAGGCCATGTTGCAGATTGCCTTGTTGGTACATGCCGTTGGAAGATTGGTCTACACCCATGAAATCGTTGATCATACCGCTATCGTAGACTTGGCCAAACTGGTTGTTGCCGTTGCTAAAGACGTTTGTGGACCCGAAGTTGACTTCACCACCCGGTCCGGATAAGGAGCCATCGCGCGGGGGCGTCTCTGCCGCGCCGGACGACATGTGCCCAAGCATGCCGAACTCCATGGCGCCGTATTGACTGCCAAAGTTGAGCCCTTCCAGATCAAAATTGAAGATTGCCGGGTTGCTGGGGTCAAACAACGTATTAAAGGGGTCGTTGGCGACCTGAGGCGAGATCATGCCGCCGAGGGACCGCGCGGTGTTGCCCGGTTGTGGAAATGACGGCGATATCGGTGACGGTTGCGCTTGAAACGGTAGATTCTCGGGAATCCCGACAGGTGTTTGCTGTCCAGAGTAAACGGGGAAGGATGCCGTCGAGGTTTGGCCAAAGTACGTGCTACCTGCGGTAGAGGCCGTGTCCGAGGCCCCGCTGTGATGACGCTGGCCGTTGGGACGGGTCGGCGCGGCCGTTGGGTTAAAGTTGGGCCCCAATACGGGCCGGAGGGCTTCTGGCGGAGCATCGTGAAGATACTTTGCCTTCTTGCGGACACCATCCTGGCAAGCGTCTGCGAGTCCACGCTTAATACATCGCTGACATGGTCGTTCATCTCCTATAGCCATCACATCAGCAAGATTGCATCGCAGATAGGCACACGAGTGGAGCAGGGGCAGTCATGACCCCTCTGCAAGGGATATAGACAAACAAAGCGAGGGAAAAGTAGGGCGAAACAAGACTTCAGAAGCATTTCCCTCGACCAGAGATTCTAGCGAGCCGGACCCTGAGCAATCGGGCAGAGCTTACCACAAGTCAGGTGGGCTCGTTGACAGGCGAAGCACGCCCGGCGAGCCTTCTTCCTCCTCGGTCGTGAAGGATCCTTGGGATCATACTTCTTCTTGGCCTCGCCGTTGGTGTCGGCGCCGCTCTCGTGGGATTCGGCCATCTTGTCGTCGTCGTCGTCTTTTACGGGCGTGTCGTCGTCGTACTCGTGGTCATTATCTGACATGGCATCCGAGCCCTCTGCCCCGGTGTCTTCGGGGCCATCCGGCATGGCGTCTTGGGTTTATATACAAGCCTCCCCTGGGCAAAAAGAGAAAACAGCGCAAATGAATGGCGTAGTGACGGCACCGTACTGCAGAGCCTGATCCAGGAATCTCACCGGTGCTATGCTTGCGAAACCACACGGCTCACCCTCAAACGTAGGTATGCGAACCTAGCCTAGCCTGGCCTGGCTTGGTGTCGCGCTGGGCAGGCGTTGCAAACTAGGAAATGTATTGGGAAAATCTCTCTGCGGTCAGAGTTGAGTGGCACACACCGGGGGGTCTGGCTGGATTGGCGAGGCACACAGTCTACAATGCAGCACTGGCTTGGCTTGTTGTCCCCAAAGCCCAAGTGCGCAAGGGCAGCTTCGAGTTTGCGAATAGGATGCGAGCCAGATACTGGTACCCGCGTCGTTGTGGTATGGCAGAAGCAGGACCCGAATCAGGCGCTGTGCGCTCCCGCCGTGCGGACGGAAGGGTCCTGTTATCTCCCTTCCTTCCAGATGCGCCGCGCGCAGGCAGACGAGCGGCTTACAAGCAAGGCGACGCAGGTGAAATTGGGTGAGAGAGTCTTGGGGTTTTCGTATCCTCAGCAGTTAGGCGTCTCCAATGGTAGGTAAGCGGAGAGAAGGAGGCGTTCCTTGTGTAACGTGCTCGTCACGACAGGACTAAGACTCGACAGTTGGCGCAGTCGTCTCGAGACCGGAGGTTGCGTCGCGGACCACATGAGGTCACGGGGACGAGGACGTGGGATAGGATCTTGGGGGCTGATCGAGGGCTGGCGGCGGCTTCGAGCCGGAGTGGATGTGACAGAGGTTCTAAGAGGTCGACAGCAAGCGTGATGTCTGCAGGTAGCCGTAGCCCTGGTGCTTGTTGCAGACAGGCATAGACAAGCAGGCAGGCGAAAGTTGAACGACTATTTTGGAGCAAGCAATGCTGGTGGAGGGGTGGGATCGCATTCGCCGTTCAAAGTGGAAGAAGTCGCGGCGGCGCAATTGAGCGAAGGATGTCGTCGTCTTCGTCGTCGTCTTGTTCGGGGTTGGGTCGGGGCCGGTGATTTTTGGAGTCCCGATAATTATCCTCGGTCGGGTGGAAGAGGAGCACGCGAGGAGGTTTCGTCTCTGGAGCTGGCGGTAGCCGAGAAAGAGGAGGCCGATGGAGAAAGAGAGACCGCAAAAGTAACTCACACTCACAAGCGCAGACACTGGCAGCCAGTAAGGACAAACGCCATGCCCCAGCCTCGTTGTCGTTGGTCAAAGATTTACTTGCTGAGCTGCGGGGTCCCTCTTGGAGAAAATGCCAGGCCTGCCATTTGCCGAGCGAGGAGGGATGTGGACGGCTTATGTGGGTACAAACCCAACGACCCATGCCGTATTGGCGACTTCAGAACGACGGCAGCTGTTGCGGCCAGACAGGCGCCGTAGACGCCCAGAGCTGAAGTATTTGATACTCTCTGTCCGAGGTCTGTTACCTAGATAGGTAGGTGTTGCCCAGAGTCTACGCAGTCGGTCAAGTCCCTTGAAGAAGAGGCTTTTGATAAATACCTACCTACCTAGGTACGTGCCGGGGTACTATACCTATCATCAGCCCATGAACGAAAGGTTGTGTTGTGCTTTGGCGCTAATAAGAAATCAGAATGACCTTTCTTGCTTTCCATCGGTCCTCGGTACCTCTTCAGGCTTGTCCTGCCGCCCGCTGGCTGCGCTGCGCCTGCGCCTGCAGAAGCTGCACCTGTGCACATGCAGCTTGGGCCCAGACTCTATCGCACAAGCCAAAAATACCTAAAGGTACTGTGGGCATGGCCCAGGTTGACCTGACCACATCTTGTTTCTGGTCCGATTCACCTCACTTACGTCAACCTCTTCAAATCTCATCAAAATCTCATCAAATCCGAAACTCAACGATTATCAACAACAGCCCACCCGCCTGCCTCTGTTCATAATACCCATGGTCCATGGCCCCTCGGATACCCCTTGTCTTTTTGCCAATATGACCCATACCCGTTGCACAGCATTCAAGCCACACTATTGGACATCTGGCATTTACACTGTTCCCGTGCTGCATGTGAGATCCAATTACGATCTATACGTCCGCCTATCCAGCGCCGAGCTGCCTCGGGACCAAGCAGAGGCCGGCAGCGTAGTGTATTAACACTGGCTTCACCTTTGAATGTGTGGCCCAGGCGTTACTCGCCCGAGCTCTCGAATGGTATTATTGCATTAAATTTGGTATAACCCACGTGCCGAGCATCGGCCTGTTCATCTATATGCAGTGCGCCAAGGGGTATCATGTTGCATGCGAAGACAAACCCATCCAAAGCCTCACGCCATCATTGGTAGCCATTCTTTACGCTACGTTGTGTAGCGTAACCCTCCGCCTTATCGTGTTGCCACTTACATCTGATGCCATTGAGAGGCCAAGCCTCTGGCTTTTTGCAGACGGGCTACTGCCGTCACCTCATGACGATCATCGTGACCAACCAACAGCAGCCGCATCTGCCGCGCGACGTCTCCCGCCTGCTAGTCGTCCAATATTGCCATACAGCATCCTCGTTCGGTCGTCTGGGTCAGGAACGTGCACGTTGCGTGGCATGCACCGAACCAGGAAGCAATACCTAGACAACAACGGGGCTGCATGCGAGGCCGTCGGTCATTCAAGGCCAACCTGGCTCTGTCAGTCCTCTGGTGCCGCTCATGTCTGATCCTTCACCGGCTGTCGCTGAATCTCTCGTCGACTCGGCCCGCTCGTCACCGACCGCTTGCGCTTTCTTTATCAGCCTCGAGTGTTCATACTCCTAGGTACGGGTGGCGAATCGGCTGCGATCCCTGATCCTCTTGCCGTACTTGAAGAAGATGAACGGAAACGGCAACATGGCCACCGTCAAGAAGGCAAGCAACGACGAAGCCCAAGAATATCCAAGCTTGTTGTACATCTGAGTCCCGAACAATGGGAAGGCAGCTAATCCAAGGCATCCAAAGTCAGCACAGAAATGAGACACGACACCACCCAGCCGGGTGGTTATGAGCGTTGGTGCCACCAGCTAACTCACCAGCAAACATGCATCGCACAAATGCATTGCTTGCGAGGGCCGAGGCGGCGTACAAGGGATAAGCATCGACCTGTGAGCCAAAATTTTAGCACAATTTCCTCGGTGTAACCTTTGGTCCTGAGACTGATTCCAAACCCCTGGAACGCCACAGTCGGGGAGCCGACAGCAGGAGGGCCACACTTACAAGAAACGTAAAGATGCCAGTAAATACAAGGAGGGTTCTGTGGCACACCAAGGCGGTCAGCTGCATGTCCCTCATACAAGTTGGGGGATAAAAACAAGACGACACTGTGGTCCGTAAGGCCTGACAAAGCTTGCCTAACGGCCAAGAACATGCGCGAAGATACATGAACCTGCAGAAACCTGCTGGACGCGATCACAGGCATGTCTTGTCACGGCAGCACGGTGCAGATGCCGTGGAACCACGGGTCTTTCTCCAGCTTTGGGTCATGCTTGCGATGCTGTGCAAAGGGAAAAACGCCGACATACCCTGCTCCGAAGATGGCAGATCCAATGATGGGCACGATCCAGTGCAGATGAAGACTCCATCCAAACCAAAAGATGCCAATGGGGCACAGGAAGGCGCCGCAGATGACTGCAGGTAGGCGGAATTCCGGCTCGCTTGCCCCCTCGACACCCATCTTCTTCTCCAGATCGGCTATGAGCCGACTGCGGATATGGTGCCACAAGGGGTCAGTCGCGGCGGCAACGAACATGCCCACGAGAATGCCCATGAAGGTCAAGCCGACTTGCCACAGGTTGAAGCCGTGGACGTTGCCGAAGACTAGCGGGAAAGCGCCGAAGAAGAGATACAAGATGCCTAGGAGAATTGCCGAAAAGATGTCGAGGTTGAGAACCATGGGCTCGAAGGCGAGCAGCTGGAAGGGGCGCATCAGCGAGATGCTGATGGTCTTAATGACGGACTTTGTTGTCTTCTCGATAGGGGCCTTCCAGCGTTCGTCTCCTGTTTCCTTTCGTATCTTGCGTGCCTTACTTCGAAGGACAATCGGATCTGTACCGCACACGTCAGCCGTCAGGAGCTAATCCAAAGGGGCTATATTAAGAGGGAAGCCCCTTCCTCCCTCCATGGGTCAACTCACGATAAGTCTCAGGTACGAAGACGATAATGGCAACCAACAGCGCAAAGGCCCATATGATCATCACGTAATAGGTCCACCTCCAGTTGGCGTTGTAGTTGATGAAGCCGCCGATCAGCGGGCCGATGCACGGCCCGATGAAGGGGGCAAGCGAGTACATGAGCATCGGAGCTTGGAGCTCATGACGGGCGAACAAGTCACTGACAGTGCCGCCAGACACGGCAAGGAAGGCGCTGCCCGACAAGCCATCGAAGAAGCGAGCGACGATCATGGTCGCGATGTTCTGGGCGACGGCTGAGGGGATGATCCAGATGACATACATGCTCCAGGAGACAAGGTAGATGGGACGGCGGCCGTAGAACTCGCTGAGCGGGCTCAAGAACATGGGGCCCAGGCTGATTCCAAGGACGAAAGTCGACAGGCCGATGGTAGCCACGATGCGGGAGTTGCCGAACTCGGCGTCCATTTGACTGTAAGTCGATGTGTAGATGGAACTTGCGGCAGTGCTGCCTCACGTAGTCAGCACCCTCGTTCCCCAGACCCCCGCCCTCGCCCGTCAGACGAGTAGTTTCAACTTACACGCAAAAGCTGGCGCACGACACAATGGACACGATGAGCCACTTCCTGAACTTGCCCATGCTTCGTGGGCACATGGGATCGCTGTCGCCGCCGTCAAAAGCCACCTCGTAGGGGTCAGGCCTTTTCTCTGCCGCTTCTCCCTCCCTTTGCGGACTGTCGTCGGTGTGCTCGTAGTCGTCGCAGCTGTAGCCGTTGTGCGAGCGCGGCCGGCTGAGGGACGGCGAGCGCCGGGAGGATCGCGTCGGTGTGCTGCTGCGGGCGCCAGTGCGGATGGGCTCGAAGCCCGACTCCCCGTGAACCGTGGTGCTGTCATTATCAGGATAGGACGAGCGGCTCTCGGCCTTTTCAATGTCGTCCATTATGGTTGGGCAACGGAAGCTGTTGAAGCGAACGAGAGGCAGTTCCAGACGATTTGGTATTATTGTTTTGCCCTTCCTTGATACTCGGGTCGAGTATGTCAGGTATAAGTAAAGGTTGTTCCGGTGTGTGAGCCGGGTTCCGAGTTCCAGGAGGCTACTGTGGATCGTGATCGGATCAGGAGCAAAGGTCCAGGGCTCGGCACAGTTTTGCCTGCTGGGAACAGATACGACGTAGGGTGTTGATAGATTGTAGTTAGAAATGGGGGAAACAAGAAGTTCCTCTCATTGAACCGCTTCTGTTTTTTTCTATTCGTACCCACGAGCACGGAAGAAAAAAGTGGAAGCGGGCCAAAGTCACCTTTTTGTTTGCCGTTCGAACAAGGCAAAGTGGGTGGGTATGGATGGCACGGCAAGATCTTCATCATCAGACACCGTAATCCAAGCTACGTATCGCTTGATCTCCTGCACTGCTACTCGCGCAAGTTCCATTAGTCAACGACGGATGAGTGATGCTAGCGGCGCATCCCGTCACCGTTTGGTAGTTTACCCGGCCTCCTACCCAGCTTGGCTAGTTGCGCAGGCTTGGAACCTCGGTCGATTATTCAGCCCAGAGACGCGGTTCGCTCTTGATTCAATGGCACCCCAGACGGGCAGTGGGTCTCGTCATTGTGGTCAACGCGAAGAGCAGACATGTCATGGAGTCCCTGTGGACAAGGGCGGGGGACGGGTGGGACTGGATGATGCTGCTGTACTTTAGCAAAACGGGGATCGCCGCCGCCTTTGCGATTTGTTCTCAGAGGCATGGCAGTGTCCTGCATACTCAGCCATTCGTCTGGTGGTATCACACGATAACCGCAACCATCTCGTTGGGCTATCAGTTTTGTCGCATTCCGTTAGTGAGCACTCTAGAACGAAAAGTGCCGCATGGGAAAGCGAAAAAAAAAAAAAAAAAAGGTCCGGCGGAGCGGCATCGGAAATAAACTGTCGTCGATGCGACGTCGCAAAAACCGAGAGAGCTCGCTCGCGCAGAGCGGAGACCCCTCGGCATCTGTGCGGATTCGGGTGAGACAGGATGCGCTTGTCAGTCAGTCATTCCAAGTTGACTTCCCTGCAACGAGTCGTAGGGCTAGAAAGAATATCCCTTGTAACGTAGGCACTTGCTGGGAAGGCAACCCAAACAGATACAAGCACACACCAGACGGCGTAATTCCACCACCTAGGCATTATGCCACTTCCTTCCTTCTCTTCCTCTTCCATAACCTCAAGACTTCTTCCAAAAGAGAAACTTTCCCACCATCCTCCTCAAGACTCATGACGAAACCAGAACGTCGCGGATCGCGACCTAACTGATGGAAGGGGAGGAATGGGACGTGCATCCCCGCACCCGATTGCCTACACTACCTGGGTCCCCATACCCTGGGTAGTAAGGCACTTTGTAAACCTCCAGCATGCTGGTTAGCGCCATCCGGATGGCGATGGTTCGTCGCTTCGCTCGCTTCTTGTGCAGAGAGCCGAAGCCGCGAGAGATCGGATAGCATCACGGCACGCCCGAGCCGCTGGTACAAAAGTCTGTGCTTTCTCGACAGCTTCTTACTAATTCATCTTCCTAACCCCATTCTGTGTCTATCACACTCTCTCGCTTCGCGCCCGCTGGCCATTCCGCGCCGCCGCCTGACTCCGGCTTACTATGAAGTGACGTGCTGCTACCAGTACCCAGATTCGCGAACGCGTGAACCGTGGATATTACTAAAGCTTGAAGACCCCCAACGCGTGGTGGATTGGTCATGCTATTCGTCCGCTGCCCATGATCTATCTAGGTATCTACCCGTCACATGGTTACCAAATGTCCAGTCAGGGTTTTCAGGACTAAGAAAACATCAGCACAAGAGCACACCAGTCTAGTTATGTAAACTCTCTTCATCCTTTGACTATCTACTCGGAGCCTTGTCGTGTGCATCTCCATCAGTGTACTATTATCATACATGGCCTTCCCATCTTTCCCCGTTACATGACTGTCATTGCCCGTCTCTCTTTATACATAAAATATGCCCCGTTCAACCAATTAAAAATGCAGTTGCTGAGGCCTGAAAGGAAAAAGAAAGAAAAAAAGAACCAAACGCCAATTGCATGCAACAAAATGCTCACATGTCGTCCGTGTATAGTCGTCTACTAGTCGTCTGCCAGCCGCCGGACCTCCGAGAGTCCGCCTTCTCACATCCGGTAGTACTCTGGCAGGTCGTCGAAATTCGGCACGGTCCCTGAGCAGTCAAAGTCCCGATCGTACGCCTTGGCCGGCAGGATCCCGGCCTCGAGGCCCTTCTTGTAGCTCCAAAGCGGCGCGCTCTCCGTGTCCCAAGTCCAGTACCACCACCCCCACCCCTTCTCGAACGAGTGCATCTGCGCCTCGGCGAACATCTGCAGGAACTTCTTGTAGTCACTGCTGAACCCATTGGCATCGCCGTTGGCCGTGTTGCAGTCGCACCTCGTGTCCTCTGTCGGGCACCGGGGCTCGAGAATTGACGTCGTCGCGTTGCCCGTGTTGTACGTGCCCGTCCACCGGTTGCCCCAGCCGACGTTGGTGAGGTACTTGGCGCAGTCCGTGTCCGCCTGCGACCACTCCGCGAAGAGCGTCGGCCCGTAACCCGTCGACGTGTCCATCGACTGCTCCGCCTGCTCCGTCCACCCGCTACACGCGTACTCGACCTTCTTCTTGTGCGTGTAAACGATCTGATTCGTGTTGAAAATGACGTACTGGTGCACATCGAGTGCCAGATCGCTGTACCCTGTCAACTTGCCCTGCCAGTTGCCCAGCCCCATGAACCCGTCACCAAAGACCACAATGCCCCCGATGCCGTTGCTCTTGACCAGTTTGTACGCCTGCTCCGTCCACGACACCACGTCTGCGTTGTTCAGTTCTACGTTGCGCGGCTCGTTGGCCAGCCCGTAGAAGGCTATGATGTTCTTGTACCGGTCTTGAGCGAAAAACTTGGAGAGCCGGTCGTGCATATCGAGACTGCGCTGCGCGTTTGTCGCGCCGTCGGAGCCGTTGAGCCAGCCGATTGCGCCCTGACGGCCCGAGTGGTTCCATCCGTTCTGGCTGCCGGGCAGCCCGTGGACGTCGAGGTTGACCCGGAGGCCGTACTCGCGAGCCCACTCGATGGCGCGAAGGAGGTAACGCCAGGAGGTGCGGAAGAGGTATGGGTCGCTGTCGTAGACCTCGACGGCCCAGTAGCTGAAGGGAATGCGGACATGGTCGAGGCCTGCATCGGCAATCTCCTTGAACGTCGATTTCGTAACGAATGTCGAGTAGTGGTTCTCAAGGACCTCGGCCGTCTTCCTCGTGCCGAGATGCTGGCAAAGCGTGTACTCGTCAATGATACCCAATCGTGAGTCATAATCGAAGAGTGACGGCGTGATGAAGGGTTCCAGGCTTAGCCACCCGCCGATGTTGACGCCGCGGGCCGGTCGTGATCCGTACGACCCCCAGGAATCTTTGATGGCTGGTACCTTGTCGTTGGCGCGCTTCGAGTCGTCCCAGTCGGTGTACAGACCCATGACGGGTAAGTCGCCAACCATTTGGTCGGTGAAAGTAACGTTGAAATCGGTCGTGTCCTTCCAGGACCACGGGTCGAGGTATGTTCCGCGCCACTGCATTGGTACGCTCTCCTTGTTGCTGTTGTCCAGGGTAGTTTTTGACGGGCTGCTCTTATTCGACTTGTTCTTGCTGACCACTACTGCCGCCACGATGATGATGATGAGCAACACCAGTGAAATGCCGAGGCAAATCCCTGCCAAGGTTAGTCGTCGTCGATAATGCCCACGTCCGTTTAACTCACATAGCTTCTTCCGCTTCCTCACGGGCTGCGGGGGATCTACGATCAGATACTCCTTCTCGAGACTGTGGTCAGAACTGCTCCATCCGCCGCCTCTCAAGTGGCCGCGTGAGCGTCCCTCTTCCATCACAGCGCCGCTGACTACCCGTCTCTTCTTCCCATTGTGGTCTCTCCTTGGCTTTTCGTAGACGACTTCTCTGTCCTGTTCCCGCTCCGTTCTCCTTGGACGCTCCCGCGGCGCATCTCTGTATTGTTGTTCGCGCCGCGCCCTCCTCCTCTCTGCTCGTTCCGCTGCCCTCTCTGGATCCCTCTCTGGATCCCTTGTGCCATCCGCACGTGACTCCCTTCTCTTTCTCCTCTTCGTGTTCTCGTGGTTCAGTGCCGCCAGCGCATCAGCAGACAGTGTTTGCGACCTCCTCTCCTCTCTGCTCTCCCCAGAGTCTGTGGCCGGTCGTCTTGATCCTTGCCCGTGTGATCGTCGTTTCTTGTGATGCTTCCTACCCGATGAGTCTCTTGGCCGATGCGACGACGGTCTGGAAGATTCACCGGGCGCCATTTCGGTCGACGATTTGTCCGTCGAAATGCTACTCGGCGTTGCACTGGAATGTTTTGCGTTCAACTGACATTCCAGACGTAAAGAGTGCGCTTTGGCGAATACGTATGGACGTGGTGACGCGGCACCACGATCGAATCCAATTCCCCTGCCCTGCCTTGTTTTGGAGGTGCATTGGCATCTCGGCAGTTGGCAGGACAACAATCGATGGATTCTGTCTTATCAGGGTGTAAAGTGGCTACAAGGGTCTGTAGGGGCCAAGGGCCGCTACAACCCCGCGAACGCCGGCGCAAGCCGAACTTGACTTACATCACCCGCCATCCCTCGGTTTAGGTCGAGGGAGTCCCCCTCGTCGAGCCGGCCGCCCTCAGTCCCTTCATCTCTAACCGCCCCTTCAACCCCAGTAATCGAATCCTCGTAAAACTTCCTGTGGCTCTATCAATCATTCATAATGCGGTCTTCAATTTCAATTCCATTACGACGAGCGCTGGCGCAGTCGGCCTCAACACAGCTTCCTCTCGCCTTCTCTCGGCTTTACTCGACACACCCGCCCAATGCGAAGCTCAATATTCCTGTCGACTACGCGACGACCTCGTTGCTCGCACACACATCCCAGACGGCTCTCAGTACAACAGAGCTTCCGGCGGAGGTGCGAAATGGCACGACAAAGAAGATGAACCTGTTCCAGGCCATCAACGACACCCTTTCAATTGCGTTAGCGGAGGACGACTCAGTCATGGTATTTGGCGAAGATGTAGCTTTTGGTGGTGTCTTCAGGTGCACGATGAAGCTGGCGGAGACATACGGCGCCGATCGCATCTTCAATACGCCTCTTACAGAACAAGGCATCATGGGCTTCGCAATTGGGGCAGCAGCGGAGGGTATGCGACCAGTCGCTGAGATCCAGTTCGCCGACTACATCTACCCGGCGTTCGACCAGCTGGTCAACGAGGCGGCCAAGTACCGGTACAGGGATGGAGCGTGCGGCCGCAGCGTGGGCGGCCTGACTGTGCGAATGCCTTGCGGTGGCGTCGGCCACGGCGCTCTATACCACTCTCAGTCGCCCGAAAGTCTGTTCACTCACATTCCTGGCTTGCGAGTGATCATGCCCAGATCTCCTCTTCAGGCCAAGGGTCTGTTGCTGGCAGCCATCCGCAGCAACGACCCCTGCATCTTCATGGAGCCCAAGATCCTTTACAGAGCCGCGGTTGAACAGGTTCCGGCCGGGGCATATACGCTGCCTCTGTCCAAAGCGGAGGTCCTCAAGGAAGGCAAGGATGTCACGATCATTTCATACGGACAGCCTCTGTACACGTGCATGTCGGCTATTCAGCGAGCTGAGGAAGACTTGGGTATCTCTGTCGAGCTCATCGACCTGAGGACCTTGTACCCTTGGGATAAGGAGACCGTATTCCAGAGTGTGCGTAAGACTGGCCACTGCATTGTGGTACACGAGGCCATGGTAAATGCTGGCATCGGAGCCGAAGTTGCTGCTAGTATTCAAGAGGACCCAGATACGTTCCTGAGACTGGAAGCGCCTGTTGCAAGGGTTGCGGGATGGAGCATTCACACCCCGTTGTTATACGAGAAGTTCAACATTCCGGATGTGGCAAGTAAGTCTGACCCTGCCCTATTCGTGACATTGAGCAATGCTGACTTGCCCAGGGGTTTACGATAATATCAAAACAGTGCTAGACTATTGAGGTGGTGGTTGCCGTTAGATAGGGAGTTTCTCGAACGTGGAGTAGCAGATGCCAAAAAATAGTACATACCCATGATGAAAAGACGAACCATCTCCGAGTATACGGGATCAGTAGAATTGCGAAATGTAGATGCCATTGCAATGATGAAAGCCAGATTGTATCGGTAGCGTAGCGATGAGAAAGTACCTTGTTTGCCCCCACTTCCTTGCGCGTGAGTGGAGGTTTAGCGCTAACAATTCAGCCCCTTTCCCAGCCAATCCGCCGTCTCCAGTCCTGCCTCCAATTGCCCCGCATTACGTTTCAACGTCAGGAGCAGCAACAGCTCGATATTGCAGCCGCATCCGCATCCGCATCACCGCTATTCAACGTCCAACGTCTAGCTTGCACAACCTACCGAGCCTTTTTCCCGTGCGCAAGATTCACAATGTCCCAAGTTGAGACCGTCTCCTCCTTCGTGGAGGGAGCCCCCCCAGGCGAGGTTCGTCTATTAGCTCCCTAGTCGCATAACTGCAAACCAAGCTGACAAGATGAAAGCTCGCAGATGTCATCGCAGGTAATGCTACACGCTCCGCGCGCCACTCTTAAGAGGACCTTGGACTTTAACAATACTAATGCGACCTAGACATCAAGTCTCTCACTGTGTCGGATCCCGAAATCGTCTCCAGCCTTGAGCCGGCGTTTGAGAAGTATAACGAGGAGCAGTTCGTTACGGTAAAGCTGCCAGGCGGAAGCCAGCAGGTCAGTTCGAACCGGCCGCCAAGAGATATTGGATTTTAATAAGGCGGTGCAGGTCATCATAAGCTCCCACAGCTCACTCGGCGACGGCCAGTATTTTGACGTCGAGAGCTCGACGAGCTTCTCCTTCGACCACAGCACACAGAAGGCCAGCAATGTGCAGAGCTATGTGCTGGAGAGCGCGAATGCGGACCTAATGTAGGTATAACAGATCATATAGAGTGATCGTGACGCTAAGGACTTTGCAGCAAGTCGACGTTGAAGAGTCTTGGCCCCTATGTCCAGGAGCACTTCCCCAATGCCGCGTATGGCGTCTACCCAACTGCGAACGACACCCAGGTGGCAATCATCATTGTCTCGAACAAATACTCTCCCAATAATTTCTGGTACGGCCGCCCAAATCTGCATTGTCATTTGATGTACTGACAGTGTTCAGGAACGGCCGCTGGCGGTCCCTCTATATCTTCGACCCCTCTTCCTCGAGCCTCGAGGGCTCCGTCAAGGTTGACGTGCACTACTACGAGGATGGCAACGTCCGGCTTCTCACCAACCGCCCCTCCCAGGCGTCGGTTTCGTCAGGCACGGGCGCCGGCATCGTCAAGGAGATCTCGACGTCGGAGAAGAAGTATCAGGAGGAACTGAACAGGGGATTCACAAACCTGAGCGAGGGCGCGTTCAAGGGCCTGAGACGGCAACTGCCTGTGACGAGACAGAAGATCGAGTGGGACAAGATCACCTCATACAGGTTGGGCCAGGATATTGGCGGCGGCGCGAGACGATAAGCCGGGAAGGTGGGAGGCCGGCGTGGAACATTTTTCTGGAAGGGGCCACGATCTGGACGACGGTCTTTTGCGCATTCAGCATGCAGGCTAGAAATAATTAAAAGCTTTTTTTACACACAAGGGCAGTACGCTGGTTTGTGTTCACGATGAGGACCGAGGCGCATTCCTCAGCCTAGCCTTGTCGAACGAATACATCGTATTATCTAATGCTACTCTTAAAGGGATACGGCAGCTCCGCGGAACGGCGAAAATTACCTATTCAGGCAGTGTGACGCGAAACCACATCGTCGGCGTTGGCAGTTGGCCATGAGGAGCTGGATCTCTACCCCGCGCGTTCCCCACCTTTTACTTTCCATGGGACTGAGATCACAATCCCCGAGACATCCCGAGGGTGCCTCGGCATTATTCGAAGGTTCTAATGGGTAGAGGCATTGCCCGTATGGGAACGAGAGATGTGCTAGTAATAAACCTCGAAGCATGTGGCCAAGGGCAGGGGATTGAAGCAGGGAGTGGCGTTCGGTAGCCAAATTTATATTCACATTTGAGAAGCAGGACTGAGATTCGTGCCGTTGAGGACCCCGGAGCTCTCGGATCAGGCTGGGGAATCTGAGATAGGTGAAGGTCCATCAAGCGCCGAAAGGCCGGTAAGATAAGAAAAACGCCGAGACAATGACATACACGTATGGACGGGCGGGATTACGGCAGAGATGCCGGTAGCAGTCAAGGATGATGCTCTTCCATTCGCCTCTGAATTCCAACGGGATTAGGACAAGATGAGCCGTTGCAGCTGCAGCGGTGGGCTCAGCGAGGTCGTAGTCGGAGTTGCCGTCATGTCCATCCCGAGCCCGGCGATTGACGACCGGTAAGGATACGAACACGAAAAAAAAACAAAAAAAAAACGGGGACCGGACGGAGTTATAAGTATGCGATAGACCGATTAAAGCAGGCAAAGCGGTTCCTCGTAAAGGTCATCGACCGACTGGACGAAAGAGATAGGAAGCATACTACGTGGTTATAGGCCCGCCCATATGGCCAAGGGTTTCCTACGCAAGAGAAAACAACAGCAAGGGAGGCTGCAGCATTGTTTGCGGGCCAGGCGAACAATAACCGCCCGCCCCCAGCCCACGGCCAGGACCCGGACACCGAAGATTCCGGCGGTTCGAGGCACGAGAAGAGGGGCGCGGCCAATCCATTTCGAAACAAGCTAAGCTGTCTTTGTGCGCTTCGGGAGCTTGGGACCTTAAAAGCCAGTTGGCTTGTAAGCAGCGGGTAGTTATTGTGCAACGAGAAACCCACACTGACTCGAGAGCATTGTGTCGAGTCTCAATTGGTGGTTGACTTGGTTATCTGGTCTCGGAGATGCACAGAGATGATGGCATATTATCGGTGCAAGTCGTCGGGGGTGGGATGGAAGAAGAATGCCGGTACGGATACTGTTTTCCTCGCCGGTCCAAGTCCAGGTGACACCGCTGTGTCACTGCCCAGCTAGCTAGCTGACCTTTGGCGTGGTGGACCCTCTTCCTTCAGGTACCTAGGTAGGTGGTACCTTGCAAATTGCCCTCTTTCCCCCAAGGCGCCCCCCCAGACATCCGGCGAATCATGGTAACTGTACATTAATATATGTGTGATCTGATTGGCTCTGCTTACCACCCCTGCGCGGACCACCGATATCCTTTTCCCCTCCCCAAGCTGTCCACAGTCCACGCTGGCCCCGGCGGAAGCTTTCATGACAGTGTGTCCCCCCCCCAATTTTCTGGGACCTGCGATAAAGGTGTTGAACGGACTCAACACCTGAGGGACCGACCTCCTTCTCGTTCGATCTCCTCTTGCACTAACTCCCCTTGTAGCCAATTTCGCCAAAGGAAAAAAGCCTTTGCCGTTTACATCCTCCCCTTTGAACCACTTCACAACTTCTTCTTCACATAAACTACACTTCAAATTCACTCCTGCATTCGCGCTAAACAGCAACCCCAACAAACCAGTAAACAAAAACACAAGGAGCCACCTTAAACGGCCGAAAAAAAAAAAAAAAACCCTTAGCGGTTTCCGAAATCTGTCAAAATGGGCGTTGAACTTACCTACCAAGATGTTGCTGAGCACAACACCAAGAAGGACATCTACATGGTGATCCATGACAAGGTGTACAACGTTACCAAGTTCGTCGATGAGCACCCGTAAGTCCTGCCTCTCCTCTCCACCCAGCTTTGCGCTGCGCTGTGCCTCCCCCAGGTTTTCCCTGGCCCTCCTCAACGCCGTAACCTCGGACTGACTTTTGTCTTTGCACAGCGGTGGTGAGGAGGTTCTTCTCGATGTTGCCGGTCAGGATGCTACCGAGGCATTCGAGGATGTTGGCCACAGCGACGAGGCCCGCGAGACCCTGGAGCAGCTGCACATCGGTGAGCTGAAGCGCCAGGTGAGTTCCCACGCAGGAGCAACAAAAAAGACGACAGACACTACCCTCCCACTCCCCTCTACACAATTGCGCATCGCATCAAGACCACACCCTGACTGGTCAAGGGAATAAACCTTGCTGACCTCTCCCCTTGCAGCCCGGAGATCCTGCCCCCAAGAAGGCGGCCGCCGCCACCAGCTCAGCCAGCAGCACCGAGAGCGGTGGCTTCGGCATCGGCTTGTACGCTGTCCTCCTCATCGGCGGTATCCTCGCCTACGTCGGCTACCAGTACCAGCAGCAGCAACAGAACACCTCTGCATAAAGTGCCCGCTATTGCAATCTTTTACTCTTCAAAGTATGCCGAGAACTCGGCTCGAATCGCCTGCTCCTAAAAGCGGGCGATTTCGAGCGGATGCATACACGTCGCCCGCGAGTGGAAGGTAAGCCGCTGCCTTCAACAAGCAGGGCATTTGCCAGTGAGGATTCTTCACGAAACCCCTTGCGTGGCTCGGGGCTTACGGTGTCTGGAAGGAGATGTGTTATGAGCTGGCGCAGACGGACTTTGCAAGCTTTTTGATGGCAATTCAGTGGCAGAGGATTCAGCTGGTCCACTGTGACCAAGTCGAATCTGCCAGGGGAAGTTATGTCTTTAATAGAATATGCGTTCTGGTCATGATTTTTTGTCGGTTTCTATTTTAGATATACAGGTAGCAGACAGCGCGATGCTGCACAGATGGCAAAGCAAACGTCTTGCATACCTATTCACTGGATCTTGTTTTACCTCGCGCGTGCTGAATGAATGATCAAGCCGCCTTTCGCTGTCAGCATCGCTCTGCGTGGAAGTAATTTCAGAAACTCCCGGTCAATAGTGTCTCACAAGCGTGTTCAATAGCGCCAAATTCGTAAAACCCCGAAAGCCCACCTTCGCCTCAACCGGTGTTCCTACGACCAAATGGGCCTTTGCGGAAGCGTCCCGCCAAACCCACCCACCTCGGAATATTTAGAAGCGGAATTGGGGCGGCTCCAGATCCTGAGCCAACCAATCGATATGTGGCTGAGGTAAGTCACCAGCCTCGACCGTGCGCCACAACGTTGAACGTCGAGTTTACAGAGAATTGAATCAGCAAGCATCCCACCCACCCGCTGACTGACAAAGAAGGCCTTCCTTTTCACCTCCCAAAGCAGGCTGCCATCTCACAGCGAAATCCCGCAAGCAGACCGTAAACGAAAGTACGCCGAATATACGGGTATCCGCAGCTGGCTGTTCGGAGCAAGAACTAGTCGAGTCGTAGGGACACGGGTGAAATCGATTCGAGCGACCGACCACGAGGACGACTGAAGCTGGAAGCCTGAAGCTTCAGGTCTAGAGACGGCGATACCCAAACAAAGCGCAGACAACGGGCTCGACGAATCAATAAAAACTAAGATCAATTATAAGAGCGGCTGTTCCAGCACCGTCGATCGGCACGTCTGGCTGCACCTGCGAATCGAGAAGCTGCCATTCGGAGGATCTGGTTGTTCCTACCTTCGCAACGTCGGGGATAGCGCTGGAAGAAACAGTTCAGTTTACGCAAGGCACTCGTATCTACGAAATCATCTCGTTGTTTCGACTAGTGATTGACTAAATATCGTCGGCAAGGCCAATCTGCGACGTCGTGGAAGGTTCTCGGAACGCTTCATCGAGATCGACCGGTCGGTCCACTTCTACTGTCCTCTCCGTGGAGCCACATCGAAACCGTAACATCGTCACTATTATCCCGAGGCGGATCTATACACGTCCTCGACACAACCAGGAGGCAACGCGAGAAATTGGATAGAGCTGGTCCCGAACTTTATTTTTCCCCGTTCATCACCTGACAAGTCGTTGAACCGCTACCTGTGCCTCCAGGCGCTGTCGCTGTAATCCTACATTCATATCATTATCCTGGGCGCACACAACATCATCGATTCGAACGTCTTAGCATCACACATAATCCATTATGTCTTCTCTCCTCGAGAAGCAAAAAGCGGCCTTCAGCAGCTCGCTAGCCTCGGCAGCGAGCAAGCTGACGTCAAAAAACCCATCGCTTGCACCGCCGTCGCCGTCTCCATCGGTCGGCAGCACCGCTTCCAAAAATGAGACGACGGCATCGGGAAAGCGCAAACGCGACCCCAACGCGATTGTATACTCGCAGCCGCAAAACACCAGCTTTGGTCAGGAAGTTTTCACCCAAATGCAGTATGCTCTCGAGTGGCTGAAGGGCAAGGATGATGCTAAGACAGCTACCGAAATCTTTGACCACCTGGGCCAGACCCGCAGCACCGACAAGCACAAGCAACAGCTGGTTGAGGCCATGCGCCGCCATCCCCGTATCCAGTGGATACCTGACCCCAAGCTCTCGGAGCAGACGTGGAGGACAGGCACGTACGTCCACCGGCCCATCATCCCAGGCGTCCGAGACAAAACCTCGCTCCTCCGCCACCTCCAGAGCAAGAAAGATGCCGAGGGCACCTCGGTCAAGGACCTCAAGGACGGCTGGCCGGACTGTGACCAGGCGCTGATGGAGCTTGAGCGCGAGCACAAGATCCTTATCGTCAAGACCAAGAAAGAGCAGCACCCCCGCGCCATCTGGCTCGATGACGCCTCGCTCCACCACCACGTCGATGACGAGTTCAAGCGCATGTGGAACGCCGTCGAGGTGCCCACTACGGATGACATTGTGAAGAAGCTCGTCTCCGTCGGGCAGAAGCCCGCCAGTGCCGATCCCAGCACTATCAAAAAGGTCGACTCCAAGAAGCAGCAGAAGAAGCGCGCCGTGCGGCGGACTGGCAAGACGACTAACACTCACATGGAGCACCTGCTCAAGGACTACAGCCACATGGTTAAGCGATAGGCCGGGTGGCATTTTTCGCCCTCGGGTTTTGTACCGAAGTTTTGCATTCTAGAGGCGTTCAGGGACTGGGAGGACAGGCTTAATTGGCGAAATTGGCAGGTTTCTTTCGCTTTTTCTGCTCCAGCTATATAGACAAGTACACAGATGACTTTGTCACGGTCAATGGAGGGAATGTGGGGTTCTCGCTGATACGACCGGATAGAGAATAAAAAGGACATTGAAATCCACAAGATAACCGAGTTCCGACGCTCTGCTAGGAATGGTATCCCGATACTGCAGTGCCGCTGACTCGACCAGGGTGCGACGGAAAACGTCGCTTCCTCCGTAGTTAAGGCCTAGCCTGGCCTTGGCTTGCACGCTACTCGTCCTCGACCCGCTCAAACACCCTCAGAAAGACATCCGGCTCCTGGCTCCCGCCCACCCTCCACCGCCCCTGCACTGTGAACGTCGGCACCCCAGTAATGCCGGCTCTCCTCGCCTCCATCACGGCCTCGTCGACAGCCTCACCGAAGCGGTCGCCGTCTAGCACGGCCTCGGCCTCGTCCGGGTCGAGCCCCACGGCGGCGGACGTCGCGGCAGCGAGCAGGTACCGTCTGTCCGAGAGGTCGGCGCCCTCCTCGAAGTGGCCCCGGAAAAGAGCCTCAAGCAGGCGGTCCTGGGCGCCTGGGCCACGGCGCGCAAGGGCGAGGGCGAGGAGCTTGTGGGACTGGCGCGAGTTGCCGGTGGCGCCGGCGAGGCTGAGGACGATGCCAGCGCGAGCGCTGGCGGACACGACGCGCGCGAGGGCTTCGACGGGGTCGGCTGTCCCGGCGAGGCGGGTCCTGTAGATTGTGATCTTGTCGTAGCCTTTTTTAGGGGACGACCGGGTTTTTGATTTTAGCTGTTTGTGTGCGGTGTTCAACTGGAAAGGCAGCAAGGGGGAGGGGGGGGTTGGATGAGATTGGTAATGAAGGAAAAGGGAAAGAGAAACTATAGGGATATACGAACCAGTGTTCTTCAAGTCCGGGCTCAGATAGAAAGGCTTCCAGACGACTTCGAACTCGGCTGAGGGGACTGCGGCGCGGTATTGCGAGATGGCGCGGTCGAGGTTCCTCTTGCCTATGTAGCACCACGGACATAGCAGATCCGTGACAGCTTCAATCTTGATGACCGTCATAACTTGGGCGTCCTCCGGCTCCTTTCGGCCTCTGCGATGGGGTTGGTGGGGACGAAGAGTGTGTATGGGCTGACTTAGTCGATCGACCACTGCAACCGTCTTCTGAAGGAGGAAGAAATGAAGGTCGCGAGAATGAGGACGAGCGCGACATAAGATCGAAGAAGACTTATACGGAGATGCTGCGCCTTCCTTTCTAGCTCGCACACCCCGTTCGCAACACGGGTTATACAAGCTTCGCGCCGACAAATGGTGTAAGTGACGGGGGCGGGCCTAGTCGGCTTCGGAGACCAGGTTCGCTCTTGCGGGTTTGAGTGGAAACAAAGCTGAACGTCAGAAGGCAAGCTCCAGCAGTCTCTGCTTATGAGACTCTGACCGAGCCTCTCGCGTTGTTCGCTCGACGGGAGGATGACAGGGAAAGCCGGAGAGCGAGGGTGGGCGAGCGGCACACACACACACACACATACACATAACAGGGAAAGAGACCGAAGCGGGTTGGAATACTAATCAACTCCAAAGGGGCCTTTAGGATAAAGCTAACAAGCACCCGTGCTTGTTCGGCTCTGACTGACGGACATGAAGAGATGAACGAGAAACAAATACATACGCATACCAAGTTCCGCTGCAATACTTTTACTACTAATCCAGAATGAAACCGACAAGCAAATAGACTCCAGGACCGAGGTAGTTTCTGTGCAACTATGGGGGAGTGAAGAAGGGGTGAAGGGATTAGAGCCATAACCAAGCCATGTAGGTAGCAGTCTGAGCATTTTTGACGGGGAATCAACTCAGTCACCCACTCACTAGCCATTCGACTCGCTATTATTTCCTGGCTGTTTGCTTGCTTCAATCTCGCCCCGCCTGCTTTTACTTCCTCTATTGTCTTTTTTCCCCCCTTGTCTTTTCTTCCCACATGAGGTCGCTGGTTTACTGGTTTACTAATCATCGCCCAAAAGCAAACCGACCGCCAAACGAGAGGGGTACAGACAATTGCAATTCCTCCACCCAACGGGATTTTCCGATTATCTCATCAGCCCGATCGATCCCTTTTACCTTCAACCGAACAAGAAGAGAGGCAGGGAATAAGAATTTAAAAAAAAAAAAAAAATCAAACCCCGCCATATTGCCTCGGCGGTGTACCCCTTCTAATCCTTTACCCGTCCGTCTGGCTTGATTGTAATTTGTAGTCCCCTTCTCCGTTGACTCTTCCCTATTTCCCAACGAAGACATTCCCTCCTCCTGCGAGCCCCATACCTGTCTATGGTTTGCTCTCAGCAAACTTGGCAATTTCCCTCATAAAGTTGTAGCGCCAGGCCTGGCACCTCTCTTGCAGCAGACACTTTGTCTAAAGCGCGCTGTTGGTACTTTGTTCTGGTCGCTCACCAAATTCGATCCACAGCTGTCCTGCCAAGCACTTGCTTGCTTGTCATGACAATGCTTTGCCTCAATTTTCCTTTTCCTTTCCTCATTAGACATCCTTTGTAGTCACTGGGTTGGTTTGCTCCTTTGACGAGGTACGTGTAGTTTTTCATCGGGGTCAGTTGTAACAGGGGAGGCAGCCCCGGATCGCCCATCGACAGGATCTAGATCTTGCCTCCACAGATGATGCATGGCGCTTCACACAGACCATTATGAGGTCGACCCTCAAGCTTACCCGGTTAACTCCACCGACAAGACGACACAATGAGTGAGACAACATTCCAATAGGTGTCATGAGAGAACAAATGTAGCTGCGAGCTTTCATTGTCTAATACAGGTTTGCATACAAGATTCCGCAAAAAGAAGGTCAAATTCCTTTACCAAGTGAGTCTCAACCAAAACCGTCGGTGTGCTGCTCCAAAAAGCACTCGTCGTTTCCTATCTGGAAACTCCTCCTAACCCTTTTACCTCCAGCCTATGCCCATGGAGACCCTGTCATCATGAAGTGTGCTTTCCGCCAGTCTATGATAACAAAAGAAACGGCGTTTGTGTGTGAAAACGAACCAGATGGCTGCCCGCCCCTTTGGTATCTTCCTGGCCTTGTCCCAGTGCAGCCCGCAGTATTAAAGGTGTATGTATTTACCGTCCCCAACCTGCCATGCGAGAACTTTTCGTATCTGATAATAAGGAGAGAATGAACGCGTCAAGGGAAAGTGCTGAGTCGTCAGCTGCCCTCTATACCTCACTATTTATGCAGGGAGTGCCTTCAGCAATACTGATACAAGGGCTCATTCTAGTGAGCACCCGCCCACAACTCGCTCTGACGGCCCTTGATGTCATAAGCGCCAGCAGGGGGCTCAGTGCTCTGAGGTCGGCGGACCTGTCCTGGGTTGCCGTAGAACATTTGGCCACTGAGTGAGGGGGCAGCAGGGTATGCGTCGGGGTCAGGATAGGTGTAGCCGCCGCCGTTGCTGCTGTGCGAAGGAGACGCGACATGCGAAGGCGACTGCCAGCCGACGTTGCTCATATGAGGGCTGCCGCCAGCACTGCCAGGGCCCGAGTGCTGCTCGACGCTCGGCTCCAACGTCGGAGGGGGTCCGTAACTGGTGGGGTGCGACGTGGGTCGCATGCCCGTATTGTAACCGCCCGAAGTCGTTGACGAAGGGCTACCCACGTGCATGTCCCGCTGGAGATGAACAGGGAGCGAGCTGTTGCCCATGTACTGAAACTCCGAGTTGGTACGGTGCATGCCATCTGCACTAGGCGACATCGAAAGGGTTCGCTGGCCAGGCGAGGGGGTGGTCAGCGGGGAGCCACGGTTGGATATGGCATCTCCATCGGAGCGGGACGCATTAGGCTTAGCGGTTGCCCCACGAGCAGCGAGGGCGGCAGCAGTTGCAGCAGCAGCCTCCTCAACCGTGCCGGTATGATGATTTTGATGTCTCGTCAGAGTGGTGCGGCGGGTGAAGGTCTTCTGACAATCCGCGTAAGGACATTTGTAGGGGCGCTTGCCAGAGTGAATCCGACGATGACGTGCCAGAGAACTGCTGTCGCTGAATGGCTGCCAATCAATGTCAGCGCGGGAACTTCCATCGTCTTCCTCAAGTCTCGACATACCTTGCCGCAGCGCTCACACATGTGAGGCTTCTCTCCGGTGTGAACTCGCTGATGAACCGTGAGAGCAGAGCGCTGGATGAATTGTTTCCCACAGTTGGGGAAGTCGCAGACATGCGGGCGAATACCGCTATGAATACGTTCTACTGCCATGTTAGTAACGAAATTCGAACCGAGCTTGGTGCTTCGGCACATACCGTGGCGAGCGAGATCGCTGCGTCGGGCAAAGCCCTTGCCGCAAGTACTGCACGGGTAGGCCTTCGTGGGCTGTTGGGGCGCCTGCTGGTCGGGAGCCTTGTACTGAGGTATGCCTTGGGACATGTCGTGCTGAGGGATACCGGGCAGGATCACGGGGCCTGGTGCCATGTGGGAAACAGGCACCTGCATCTGCATTGGAGCACCAACCATGGCGCTGGGGGATGGGTAGGAACGCGGAACACCTTCCATGGTCTGACGAGAGTATTGAGAGTGCTCAGAGCCGTGAGGGGAGCCTGCGCGGTCCATGGGTGGTTCGGGCATGTTTCTCGCAGTAAGTTGAGGAAGTTGGTGCATTTGACGTTCGGGGGTTGATCCGTGGTGGAGGGAGGCGTGTTGTTGCATAGCGGCGGTTCTTTGATTCATCAAGTTGCCAATGTCCATTACCTCGCCCGGAGCTGGCGACCTCATATTACGGCGGAGGAAATCGCTAGCAATTGTCGGGACTCCTGCGTGGATAGCCAGCTTGCAGGATTCTTTCAGACGATATTCCGCGTCAGACGAAGGTGACTTTGAGTTTATAAGGACTTCGCTACCTGGGAGAAAGTTAGTTTGCTCATGTTCCGAGGGGCGAAGAGTATGAATAAGGGATCTGGACGAGAGCCAATCTGACGGGGGATGCACATTGCCACGAGTAGGGAGTGTTTGGGTAAGTTCTGAGGAGCAGAGTTACAGAGGGGGGATGGATAACGGGGATAGCCCAGCACAGGCTTGGGCATGACTAGATGTGCCAGGAGCACCTGGTGGCGGGTCCTTTGAATCAGAACTGATGGATTTTGCTGGCAGGCTTACCTAGTGCGGATATTGCAATGAAATCCGGAACAGACCGACCACAGAACACGGACCAGTATGTTGCTCGTTCTCGCCGTTGAAGTACTCGTCGTAGTTGAGCTAGATCTCACCAATCGTGGCAATAATGCCGATGGTACCGTGAATGTGTTGGGATCGACGGCTCCCGCGAAACCTCGTTCAAATGGTTGCTTTCTTGATGCTCGGTATATATAGAGCTATCGTGTCGCACGACTATGATCTGACGTGGCGCGAAAACTCGAGTTCTCGTGGGAGGCACAGCCAAAGGATGGGTCGATGGGCGTCAAGGATTCGAGTAGGCGTACAGAGTACTCGTCTTGTACCGTTGGAGGGTGATGGATCTCGTTCGGGTATGTGATGTAGAACCAGGACCGGTGATGGAAAAGGGGAGGGAGCTTGTAGGCAACGAGGGTCAGAGGATGGAATGACCTATACGACGCGCCTCCGGTTAGTGTTGGTCGAGATGGAATGCAACAAATACAAGGTCGAAAAAGAGCGATGAAGTATGCACTTGGGGGTGTGCAGCGCCCGGGGAACAGGCGAAGTAGGATAAAGCAAGAAACGTTGGTGCCTCCGGACCGAGGGCTCAACCAGTTGTGTCGAGAGAGAAGTGTTTGTCAAAGTTCGCGTGTGCTGTGGTCTCGGACGAGAGATGAGGTAACAGGGGGCCAAGAAACCTTGATCGGGGGTGCAGATGGCCCGGCAGGGTTAGGAGAAGAAAGATGGGTGGTGGGTCAATGAGGAAAAGAGCGAAAAAAAAGCTGAGGCAAGGCGGCAGACGTGACCAAGGCTCTGGACAGCCCCCCGGACGCGAGGACAGGGCAGCCACAGAAGCAGCCGGCAAGCAAGACCCAGTACGTATCCTGCTAGGTAAGTAGGAAGGATGCGAGTGCCAGTGTGCCAGTGCCAGAAACGAGCCCAATCAGCAGTCTGCGCCGACGTCGACCACAGCCACCCGCGAAGAGCAGTGACAGGTAGCCACGTCTTTGATGGGTGTCGGAAAAATAAAATAAAGGGCTTTTGGTATCGGCTTCGTCTTCGACTTGGACTCGGGACTAGAGCTGGGAAAAAGAAAAAGGGGTGGATATGGAAGAGGGAATAGGGAAGGGACGGTAAGAAAGGGGGGTATCAAGGGAATGTAACATTAATGTTGAACATGAACAGGTTGCAACTTACTTGAAGGGGGACAGTTCAAAGGAGTGTGTGTAAGAGAGAAGTCGAGCTGGAATGAATACTTGGATATGGAGGGTTGGATGTCGCAATTGCAATTGCGTTGTCGGCAGATTGCAAGGAGAAGGGTGGGAAAGTAAGGAAAAAAGAAAAAACACAGTTGACTTGAGTTTTGTCGCTGCTGCAGAGGGAGCGTATGAATATGTATGAAGGAAGTTGATTAAGACCTCTTTTTTAGGAAGAGAGCGTAGGGGTCCGGGCCTTGGCTCGAGGGTCGTATGTGGTGCAGGGTATGGAAAGAGCAAGGGGAAGGGGAAATGGAAGCTGTGACGCAGTAGGCGGACCGCAGGGACGGGCGGACGGACGGGGTTCGGCAGGTGTTATAAAAATGTCAACGGAGACGATCTCTCTAGTGAGGCCGGGGGGGATGGAAGAAGGGAAGGAATAATGGAAGAAGGGAGGGGGGAGGGGGTGCGTCTGGAGAAGAAGGGGGTCCTAGAGCGTTGTTGTATCCGTATGTACAGCTGCTGTCTGTCGTAAGAATCGATTAGGAGAGGGATGAATGAATGAATTGGTGAAATTAGTTATCCTTATGGATTGAATAGATATGTATAGACAGAGGATGTCTACAGAGATGGAGAGACTGGGAGCAAGAGAAGAGGACAACCCAGGATATGAATGCATTTCCATGTCAAGATGAAGCAGTTTGGTCCATTGCACACACACACACACACACTCGCAATCGTACATGGACGTACACCACGCATACATCACACTGACTTGCGCACACACACACACACACACACACACACACACACACACACACACATACACATTCGTACTACCGCGAGGTACCTTCCTTGCAATACCAATGCGAGGAGTACACACGTTAAGTGTCTGTAATTGTGGCCTATCTGCACTAGACCAGAGCGCGCGCACCCTCCCCCCGAGTTAGGTCAAGTGAGAGGTCCCAAGTGTGGAAGCTTGGTGAATTGAAACGAACGGTTTAGCTGGGACAATGGGGGTGGGCATTCACACTGAAGCAGGAACGAACGGGGGTAATGGGAGTTAGGCAGGGAAAGGAAGGGAAGGTAAGGGCAGGCCAGGCCAGGTACAGGGGTGCAAGGATGTATGGGTACCTCGAGTACATGGGTACATGGATACAAAGACGAGGTATACGTAACTCACCTTCTCAGACGCATGGAAGGAGGTAAAATACTCGAATACCGGGGTGCGTGCCCCCTTCCCCGTCTATGCCTCACCTACTCAACCTGGTTCATTCTCTTCTCTCTCTTCCTCTCTCTGCCCTTAGCTCCTCCACCTCCATCATCCGTTCCCTCTCTACCACTCCCACATACCATACGTCCCTCTCGTAATCCCCAAGTTACTTACCTACCTAGGTAGGTAGGAATGTATGTATGCTATCGCCTGCCATGCTCCTAAGGAATACAACCTGCTAGCGGCTTCATACATTATGCCGTATACGGTGTGGACAGTGCGGCGGATGGCCATGATCTGGTGCTTGGTTTCTCTTGGAAGGGGCGGCCTTCAAGCACTCAATGCTCTCCAGCCCCCCTGTCCCTGTCCTGCTCCACTCTGCCGGGCCTACTTACCTACCTATGTACGAATGATATGTAGTGTACCGGTACTAGGCGTGTGCTAGACCTGGAGTCAGTGACGATCGCCTCTGCCGTCGCCGCTCAGGGGTTGGGACCACCTTGCGAGCTCGACGTGAAGCTGGTTGCTGGCCTCCCCAGACGGGTGTGTTGTACAGCCCAGGCCAGGCCTACACTACCTGTGCCTTCCAGCGAACACGGTACGGGACACTCACTACTGGGAGCTCCAGGAATGACAAAAACTTGAGCCTCACCAAGACTTAACCATCATCACCTATCAAACTCCACACCTTCCTTACCTGTTATTCTGGGGGGGTTTTTTTTTTCTTCCTTTTTTTTTCTTCCTTTTTCTTTCTTTCTTTTTTCTTCTTCTTCTTTTTTTTGTGCCTGCTTCAATACATCTCCTCCGTGTGCTTTGGGTTCTCCAAGTATCCATGCACAACACCACTGTGCTTAGCACATCCCATCATCATCAGACCCAGAACCAGGACGTCGTCCTCTGCAATGCTCCTTGCTTACCTACCTACCTAGCTACCTACCTAGGTAACATTCGCTCACATCCTCCACCAATGTACAGTATAGTATATCCTGCCACGTCCCTTACTTTGTTTTGTTTTGCCAGAGCCCCGCGGCTGATGCTGCTGCTACTCGATTCGAGAGATGTCTTAATAGGCGCTGGTTTGCCAGCGTCCATGAACCACCACCACCGCTACCTCCTCCTCCTCGGGCACTCCGGCAAATGATCCAGTGACATTGACCAAACAACCCAAGGCCCATATGCATGCCCTGCATCATCAGTGACAGAAGGGGGAATAAAAGACCGTTTTTCATCATCGCTGCCCACCATCTCCTCCGCTGCCCATCACTATCATCATCAACTGCAGCCTCTCTGTTTCTAACCTTCAGGGGGTAGGGGGCGGGCCTCGTCGAGGCTTGGCTGGCCGCTGGTTGCTCGCTCGTCAAACACCCCCAGCAACCCATTTGGCTTTTTGCTCGTTTTGCCTCGTCATCATCAAACAATCGGGTTATTTCTGCCATCATCTCCACTCGCACAAAGTGGGTCTCTATCTCGCCTCTTCCAGTCAGGTGCTAGGACGAGACACCAAATTACCTTTGGAAGCCCCACAGACGAAACTTACCGTAGGGCGGAACAGGGGCTGGAGCTCTTGCTCGCATCTGTTTCCCATGATTTGGGGGTCGGGCTACCGCATCGTCCTCACTCAATCGATGTTGTAGGCGACGCGCTTTCTGTGTATCTGGTACGAGCGCCGACTCGAAAGCGTGATATATGCGCTCCCTTCTCTCTCTCTCGCTCTCTCTCTCTCTGTGCGTGTGTGTAGCCGGATTTCTGCAGTTCCCATTTGTCTCGATTCAATTGACTGCACCTGTTCAGTCGGCCGGCGTGAACGAAACCTTCGGCAACGACGAGGACGACGACGACAACAACAACACCCAGATAACCTAGACTTGGTGGTGCTGTGACCCCCTACGCCCAGCGAATGTTCCAAAGCTTCCATGCGGCGGCTCTCCTTCTCCATTGGGTAATAGCTGTTGGTGCTCTTTGAGCGTGCACCTGTCATGAAGGACCGACAGAGTATGGTCAAAGCCACTGCATTCGCGACCCCAACGTGCCCAAGTACCTACATACCGGGGTAGGTAAGCAGTACACCAGCTCGGCGCTACAGGTGCAGCTGCATACGGGGTATCCTTCTTCGCGCCCACTCTTGTCAATACGAACGGCAGACGAGCCCGAGGGATGGGCGAATGCGCATCTCCATCCCACTCATTTCCCATGCGTCACGCTCGTAAAGACGCGCCAAAGGCGTGGCTGCCGCGGATCCTGTCGCTTTCCTATTATTTGCGCCGGATATCCTCTTGGCGACCAGCCATCGTCAGTCACACTGCTTTACAATAGCTTTGTCCTTGAACTGCAATGCTACGGCAAGTAGGTGCAGAGTGTCATCTGATGAACGCTCGGGCACGTCGAAATTCGTTGCGGCCTCGGAACCACGTATTAGCATCGCGAAACAAAGTTGCGCTGGAGCCGTTTGAATGGACCCCATGCTGCCATGCCAGTCTGTCCTTCCCTATAGTGTACGGATTCATCATACAGTATTCTGTAGTCGTACCCACGTCCAAGACCAGCTTCATCGCCATCACCATGCCGACGGGACGCCTTTGCATGGCCAATCTCGATCCTAAGGCCCTGGGATAGTAGGTACCTAGTGCAACTATATCAAGGCGCAGGGGCTCCCGGCTGGTCCGCTATATGAAAGGGGCATGGTCGTGGAAGGGCCCCATTCCTTCTGGAAGCGGTATATCTTCATGCAGAAAGGGGCCCGGCATCAGGCTCGAGCGACTTGTCGAACATCGAGACGATCTGGCCCTTGCCATCGTCATCGTTGTCATGGGCTTGATATTAAGACTGGGGCCTGGGCGCGACTGACAGAGCGGGAGAGAAAAAGACAGCCGTTGAGCCGTTCTTCGAGGCCGCCTACGCTTCGTCATTGGATTTGGACGACGGAGGAAACATTGTGCGGTCAGGGCTCGCCCGGTGCCTCCTTCAAAATGCGTCACGCGAGCTGCCATGACCGCCGAGACGATGTTTCCGCAAACCAGTGGGGTCTTGATTTGGCAAAATTTCTCAGGTCAAATTTCGTCCACGGCACCGAGCCAGCCTGCCAGCCTTCTTGGTCCTGAACAGGAACAGCCAGCCCACCGCAAACAGGCCTTACCAGCACGCGTGCCGATGGCATACGAACAAGAATGCCTACATAGTAGTGTTTGGCGAGGATCATCATCGTGGCCTGGCCTTTGGAACAACCGGGGCCACCCATTGCGAGAGAAGGGACAGCTGAGCATCTGAGTTAGGGGGGGGGGCGATCAGCGGCCAAAAAAGGGGCGCCGTCCACCATCTCTGACAAGTGACCTGCAGGGTTGGGGGCGCAAATCTGGTCGAGGGAGATTGGCGCTAAACCAAGTATGGAAGGTTTCCAGAAGGCTTCTGGAAGTCGTTGGCGGCGTGAAAAACCATGGTGTGGAATTACGGATACATGGTGCGTCAAAGAGATGAGCTATGCCGCTGTCCCGCCGCTTCATCTGCGATGAAGGTGGGTACATGAATGCCAAATCATCCCTGGAAGAAGCCTGCCTCCCTCTCTCCCTCTCCCTCTCCACTCCTTCCGTACTGCTTCGAGAAGGCTGGCCAGCCTCAGGGGTCCCCGGGCAACTGGCCAACAAGCAAGATTAGCCAGACTCTTTACAGCACGGGGCCATGGCTCAAGACGTAGAGTGAGAAATGCAGGAAGCCTGTGTCGTATCAGCCTTGAACCGGGGCGCGCATACATACTGAAAGGACCGGCTCCGACTGCTCGAGTACCATGGTACTGTTGTCCCAAGAATTGGTGAGGGCGTGTGCCAAGAAACAAGCTCAGGGCCGCCTTCGACGTGCCCGTTGACTGGCGAGGTTCGGGACTTGGCTGGTGTGTTTGTCGCCATGGCCTCCCGTTCGACTGCACACATCGCTGCTGCCTTGGTTTGTGGACGGCACGGCCGGTTGCAAGCGACTTTCTTTCTTTCTTTCTTTCTTGTATTTTTTATTTTTTATTTTTCTGTTGGAGGACTGGATGATGGGGTATGTCATGAGCCATCACCGCCGAGACTCTTGCAGGCTGATGAGCCCAAGGCGTCAGAACAACAACAGCAGGGCGGGGGCAGAAGAGGACGGGCATGTCGAGCGGCTAGGTAGCCAAGCACCAAGGTAATATTCCGCCGGCTCTGCACCCGAGAGCTCAGACACCGGGTCCCCCCCCCCCCCCATTGACGGGCGGCCCTCTCTTTGAATTGTTCCCGCCTCGCCAGGACTCAGCTCAAGCACGGGCGCATCGCAGCATATCCCATATGGGGCATGGCCAAAGTAACCACGGTTTATTGCAACCGTCATACTATGTATGCATAGTCCAAGGAGTGGCCTAAGTGACAAGGTCCTGGGGCTAGTGAGCTGCCTCAGCGGAGATTGCCGCAGGCGACTTTGCACATCCATTGTCTGTGCGGCCCGTCCTACTGCAGTTACAGAGGTCCCAATCTGTCAAAGCCCGGGAGGAACCTAGCAACATTGACCCCCTCATTCCGAGAGATGTGATGTGGGAAATCTATTGCCCTAGCACAGACACATTGGACACGGTCGCCCCGCGGGCGAGGCGGCGGTCAGTTAGGTAATAATGGTTGACAGGAGAGGATGCTTTTCTTTGTTGAGATGCGTGATGGTTGGGAGGGGTAGAGCGGAGGTGGGGGTGATGTAAACGAGTCGGCAACCAACATTGCATAGGTACCTAGCTAGTATCATCCCAAACAACAAACATGAGCTGAAGTGTGCTTGTACGACTCAGAGGACGAGGCATCTCGGGGACAAGCTGTTTCAGATGGCCTGTTCCACAGAGAAACAAGCACAAACAGCGACGAGGGTCGCTCCAGGTTTTGTCGGTGAGCGTATGTCAAAAACGGACGGACTCGAACCAACGTGACTCGAGTCTGTCGGAGCCGGTTTGGCTGGCTTCAAGGTCACCAACGGTCACCAGTCTGTCATCGGGTACCTACCTACGCTATGATAAGTTGCATTTCAACAAGGCCAAGGATGGGGTGGGGGTGGGTAGAGGGATGACTAGACGAATCCAGGATACGCAACGCACAGCGTCCCAAGTAGGTAGATAGGCGGCATGCCAGCGGCTGTCAGAAGGTGCTAACGGGCCCCTCGAATATACTAATTAATCATGTGCATACATGATATATCACACAGCAAAAGTCTCTTGGAGGCTTCTATACATGTACTTGTTCCATGCACGTTTCTACACGACCTACACTACCTAATGAACGTAGGTAGGTACCTACCTACCGCTACTGAATGTACACACTAACGGAGTCGTTGCCGATGGTGGCTTCTTTTGCATATACGCTAAATACCTACCTACCTGCCTGACGTCCGGTATCTCAGGTAGCGCAGTACTCTGGTAGAATGCGATGCACCCCCTTACCGTATCTGGCCTGAGGTTGCAGGATCCGTCCCCACATACACTTTCCACATTGTGCCGCGGGGGGCCGCACCGTGCAGGACCTTCCCCACGGACAGAAGGAAACATTGTGTCAGCGGTGATGTGTGAAGACAGACAGACAGACAGAGAGGCAGTTGTGGGCAGGTGCTTCCTTCCCGCGACGGCTTGACTGTGTGCTGCCCCCTTCCTTCCTTCCATTCTCCCTCCACGACTCTTGGCTCCAGCCTTGTGCCATGACCAATCTCTGCTCTCTGTCCTGCTCTACTTTCTGCTCTCGGCTTCATTCTTTGTTTACCTCAATACACTGCGACTTTTTTTTTTCTCCTTCTTGTCTCGTTTTTCTTCCCGTTTGTATAATGTACATACATGCATACCCACCTACCCTGGATGTCCCTGCTGCCCGCGTTGCGAAGCAAACGCGACCACTTCGTACCTTGTTGCGGATACAATGAACCACATCGTTTTCTGTATTTTCGCGAACTAGAGTCCCTGCGTTCGTCCCTCTTCTCTTACCAAGAAACTACGACGTTTTACGCACACTGACCAAACCAAAACTTCCGCCCGCCACCAAGGTATCCTTGCCTTCCCACCGTCGACGATGATGGTCTACTTATCTAGGCCACTTTATAGCATATAGTACCTAATCGGCGAGGGCCGCGAGCCAAACCCTCCCGTCTATTTTCGTCCCAGCTGCTTCTTGCAAATGCATTCCATTCTTCACGCATATCGAGAGCGAGAAGCGCACCCCAGCCTTTGCTGCTCTGGAAACAAAAAAAAAAAAATGTTTGAAGCACCAAACACAAGCCGTAGTCTGGATACGGCAAGTGGCCCCTACTCAGACTCCGAAATTCCCGACCCGTGAGGCCTTCCGTATATGCCTGCTTGCCTGCCCATTTCTGTTAATGGGCACCCGCGCGCACGCGCCTCGCCCTGCATTGAATACCCCCTCGCCCACACGGTACGATCTACCGACCGTCCGTCGCCACAACTTGGTCCTACCTTAAGCAACATCCCCCAACCCAAAATCGATGTCGCCG
The DNA here is from genome assembly GCA_020631755.1 of Colletotrichum sublineola. Taxonomy (NCBI): domain Eukaryota; kingdom Fungi; phylum Ascomycota; class Sordariomycetes; order Glomerellales; family Glomerellaceae; genus Colletotrichum; species Colletotrichum sublineola. The sequence goes on from JAHSQG010000001.1 coordinate 692,102, forward strand.
TACCAGGAATACCTACACACGCTGGACGACAGCATACACGACGAACGCTAGGCCTGGTCGTACCTTGTCCCCGATTCAACTGAGGTAGCGAGTGTACAGTGCCAGAGTCAATGCTTCCCCCCTCAATGCTTCCCCCCCCCCCCCCCCCCCCCCCCCCGATTCATCGCAACCTGGCACAAGAGCACAACAGGACAAAGACATTTATTACCAGGCCTCACAATCGGATTGCCAAAGAATCACAACTGCCCCTGCAAGGGGGGCGCTCTGCTCTTTGTGACTGACGAATGTACATGCCAGCTAATAGCAACCCTCCCGGATGCGAGCTACTACGTAGTGGTGTAGTCGGGATCAAGGGCGGAAAGGGAAAGGGAAGAGAAATAGGTACAAGTATGTCGGCAAGAAGTCGTCAACAGTCCCCGCCCTCTAGTCGACTCCCAGAATGCCCCGATTCCATATTCTCCAATGGCAATTTCGTCAATCTCCTGCCTGCAGCGGCTGTCCCGTTGGGCGCGACGCCAGGAGACGAGTACCTATCTTCATCTGTACCTTGATCCCAATCCACAACCATTATCTTTTCTCGATCTGGGAATGAAACGCCCGTGCCGAAACCTGGCCCATGGCCATCTCTGCCAGTTGTCGCGTTCAATTTCACTAGGTACCTAAGGTAACTAGCATGCGTCCAGAAGGCACTGGCTTCTTCGCCTTGTTTGCTTGCCTTACCTACTTGTCCACTAACAGACGAGTAGAAACGTCAGGTTGGTAGTGTCAGGCCAGGGAGGAGCCAGGCCAGACGCCGGCAGTTGAAGGGATGTGCATGTTAAATCTCGTTAGACCCACTCACACGAGGAACCTACGACTGCTAGCCAAACTTAGCTGAGTGGGATGAACTGACTCCGAGATGACCGCTAGTCGGTCATGTTACGCTGTCCTCCAAACTACCACCACATAGACTACCACCGCCGCCACATAACACACCAGACGCCTGGAGGGATGCCATTCAACCCTTTCCCCCCCAAGCTTGCAGCATTGCATTGCATTGCATTGCATTGCTCGCTTGCTGCTCTATGGGGCACTGGCGGCCTTCGCGTCACGAGGCACACTAATTTCAAGCCGATGTTGGTCACTTAGCTGTTTCGTCCCTTTGACTGCCTTTGCAAGGACCTTCATCATAGGTATCCACATAGAAACGCGCGCACACACCCCTTCCGCCGGGTACGCTAGTGCATAGACACTTTGGGCGTCCGGACAAGACCCATGCCGTCGATTCAACTTGACACCTACTAGTGTACAGTGGTGTAGAGTCGCCAAACCCTGAATGGACAAAAACCCTGCGAACCTAGTACAGAAAGCATACGTGCACATCAAATCGACCCCACAAGCTTTCTCAATAGACCACCCTGCGGCAGAACCGGCATTTCCGCCGCTCCACCATGACCCGGGCAGCTTGCTACATAGTAGGATTGCGGACAGCGGAGAGGATCACGACAATGCAAGTGTCGAAACCGACGGCTGACATGGGCTAACTAATTACGGTACGGAGTATGTACGTGTAGGTCATCAACAAGAAGTTGCTGTCGTTTGAGGCTCTGCAATAACCCTCGGCATTATGCGGCCCCGTGGACCCAACCTGAGGACAAATCCTTCGAAACGGCGGACGGGCAGAAAGTCAACGGTCGACAGGTGCCTGCGCTGCGCACAGGGTTTTTTTTTGCCGCCCAAGAGCCACAATGACACGCTTCCTAACGCAGAAATCACGACTGACTTGACTTTCGTCCCCGGCTTCTAGAAGATATCGATGCCGCCACCATCACGGCCGCCCGTAAACGACTCCCGGCCGAACTGTAGCCTGCCTGACCTCCACCTTGGGCACCATTGGGCTTCTACCACGATCCTCACAACGTTCGTCTCTTTGTCCACTGCCGTCGAGGTGTGCCAGGGAGATGAATTTAGTTGTTGTAATCGCCCAGGCGTCTTGGCCACCCTCCGCGTCCTGAAACCACCATTGAAAAATTTAATCCGGGCCGAGTAGGGAGACTCGAGTCAAGCAACCGGGCACAAACTCCTACACACCGAAGAGCTGCCTCCACACCCTCGTCGGGGCCGACGCCCGCTGTATCTCCACTGTTCCAACGCATCGTGCTACTTGCTACCTACATAGTAGTTCACCTCGGGTGCACCTGCGACTTGTCTCTCTCTGCAACAACGTCTTGGTCTAAGTTGCATGCTCATCCACTGCCTTTGGAACGAGCTACTCGACTCATTGGCGGTACCCAGGACGGCGTGTGTAGTTATGCTATCGATCGACATTAGGAGCCGTCCTTGTTGCAGTCTCCCAACTACGACAACAGTACCACCCCTGGATCTTTGCTCAAATCTCGAGCTTCACGCCGCCCCGTGGGCCTGTGAGTGATCATCGGAGCAAACTGGTAAGCGTCGCCGTTGGGGTTCCAGCAGGCAATCCCATGAAGGCAGTACAGCAAAGACGGCAACCTACGGACAGTCCAAGTTGGCCACACACGCGGTTCGGGGTGCTCAACAGGGGGGATTTGGACCATGCAGAAGCAACGCTGACCCCGGCCAACCTGACCGATGGCCCTGGGCCTTGCCTGCCTTGCCGAGCTCTCTCCAACATCCGACAATATGGTTCACCCGTGGTTACCCAGAAATCTGGACGGTTAGACAATTTACTCCTGGGAAGCCCAAAAGTGCAACGACACCGAAACCTGCAAAGACGTTATCAACATGCCCCGAGCCTCTTTGACTTCCAGAACAGTGAGCTGTGTTGTTAATATACCATCCGGAACTAGGCCATGGCCTCTGATCATCGTTCTCAGCCAAGGCGCGTGCGTTGTTGGCAACAGCCAGCAGGTCCAGGCCAGCCGTGCCACAGTCATGCTTGAATCCGATCCCTCTAACAATGCCGGAAGCCATGAACACACGCAAGTCCCCGAAACCTGCTACAAAGGGCCTACGTGTGTATTGTCATGTTTGGTCAGTTTCCCTATTGGTTATACCATAACTTAGCAAATAGCCAACCTCCATGAGACGTGGTTTCTTGGGTTGATATGCTGGTATTCCGAGCCACTCGCTGTTGGAAGATAGAAAATGTTCCCTCCCCACGAAATGTGACCGAAATTCCAGCTAGTATGACTGCATGATCGACTCTTGGCCATGACTGGGCGCTGGACCGGATAAAGACGTTCCGACTGGCTTTACGCAACACGATCCATAAGTATGGACTTGCAACGTGCTAGGGTTGCATCCAGAGACAGGAGCGGTCACCACGGCCGCAAAGGCCATCATGAGGCCATGTGCATTCGTTATGTATCTTTACCAAGCGGCCCGCTCCGGTAAGCCACCCCCCGGGGCGGCCGGCGCCCTTACCCAGGGCCGCGTCGGCACAGACCAGCCTTGCTGCACAAACAAGTTAAAGCCGAACGGATTTTTAACTACAGCCGTATTATAAGCGAGGGATAGAGGGATAGAGGGAGGGAGAGAGGGAGAGAGAGAGAGAGAGGTGATACTCGTCAACTCCTCTGCTGGAGTGCGTCTCCGTGGCCAGCTCTGCACCGTTGTCGCTTGCCACTTGAACCACGCAGACGCAGACAGAGGACAGGTCCTTTATCAATACGGTCATGTCAGATTACCGACGAGTGCTTAGGCAAGACTTCGAGGCCAATGTGCACCTTTTTGAGGGAAAGGATCTTCTCAAGACGTTGGTTTCCATCATCGCTGGCTGTTCCATAACCGCCCATCACTCGTATGCTGCTGTTTGACCCAGGAAGTCTAACCTAACAACCCCCCCTCCCCCCAGGGTTCAGTGTGCGAGGGACATCATCCGTCCAACGCATTTTATCGCGCATATTCACCGGTCTCATGCAGTATGACTGCCAAGCGTCCGAGGTGCGGTCCCCAACCCGAATATTTCTTGTATTACGGAGCACGCGGTCTTTGTTGGGTTGGCTGCGCATCTTGGCCGGGAGACAGCCTGGGGGGGGGTCTTTGCTGAGGCTGGAAGTCGATGAGCGCTTCAATTACGACTCGTGGGACCCCTTTATGAGCCGAGGGAGGGGCAACCTCGGCGTCCTCATCCAACGGCTGCTCGACAAACAATGTTTGTCGAATATGGGCATTGCCAGTCGCTTAAATTGCCCGTCGTACCAACAGTCCAATGATTAGGAGAAACCAGTCTCCCCTCCCCCCCGCCCTTACAGTCCCATCGTCGTCGATTTCGCCTTCTTGCTTGGCACCTCCGATTTCTCTGCCAATGCCGATTTCCCACTTCTCTAGGAGCCAAAAAGAAGGGGGAAAAAAAAAAGCTGGCTTTAGCATGCCATGTTGGCATGAGAAACGAAACAACTTCGCGAGCTACCTCGCGGTTCCGCTCTCCCCATTGCGCCCGACGAGCCGGGCCTTGCTTCTGTGCTCCTCATTGGCGGGGCGCCCTTGGGCCTTGGCTCTTTATCAAGTTCGATCCCGTCCACCCTGCGAGGATGTTTGGACTTTGGAGGAGGGGCCTTGTTTGTGTCGTTCCAGCAAACAGCTTGTGCACAAGCGAGGCCGTCTTTCGGAGCTGAGTTCCCAAAGAGAGAGGTATCTGCGTCGCAGGCCTGCCTTCAGAAAGGGGGCAGAAGCCCTCGGCGGTGTGTTCTACTAACGCAACACAGGAAATGATGTAATGCCCAAGCGAGAAGAGGAGAGAGGCTGCTGAATGTCGATGTGGCCGAGGGAAGGGGGGGAGGAGGTGAATGGAACGGATGGGAGACCGCATAGAAGTGAATGCCTGCGGAAACCTCGAGACAAACATGTATAAAAAGGGCTCCAGGAGCCAGCACCCTTTGGAGGTTGTTGTCCTGCATCACCACGGTCTGCAAGCACGTATCTCACACCTCTTTCCCCCCTTTTTCTTTTCCACATTTCACCAAGTCCAATTTAGGCACAAGCACCAAGACATCAAGACATCATCATCACCCAGAGTAAACCCCGCAGCAATGGCGAACGGACAGACGGCAGCTGTCCCCGAGCACGGCAGCGTGCTCGACATCGGCGGTGGAAAGATGTCGTCTCACATCCTCGACGACCTGCGCCGCGTCCTCGTCGCGGCGGGCGAGCAGACCCCCGGCGGCCGCGCGGCACCGCCCACCATGCCCGACGAGCTGCTGTACGACGACAAGGGCCTGGCCATCTGGGCCGACATCATCTTCACGCCTCAGTTCTACCAGACGCGCGACGAGATCATGCTGTTCCAGAAGCACAGCGGGGAGCTGGCGAGGGACTACATCCCCGACGGGGCCACCATGATCGACCTGGGTGCAGGGTGAGTCTTTGCTTGCTTTCGTGATTTTTTTCTCTCTTGTGCCCCCTTTCTTCTAGGGCCAAAAAGAAAACACTTGGATAAACACACTGTCGGGATGATAGGCCTGGCTAACCCGTTTGGTAAATCTTCAGAGACATGCGCAAGGTCAACTACCTTCTAGAAGAGCTGGCCCGCCGGGGCCGCTGGGCGACGTACCTTGCCCTCGATATCTCGAGACGCTCCCTCACCACCAACCTCGAGGCCCTCGCGCCGCGCCACGACGGCGGCAGCATCCGCATGGCGGGCCTCTGGGGCGACTTTGCGGCGGGTCTGGCCTTCGCTGAGACCGTCACGACGACCCCGCGCGTCTTTCTCTCCCTCGGCTCCGTCCTCTTCAACGACCCATGGAAGAAAGCCGTGGCCACCCTCCGCGACTGGGCCGCCCTTATGCGCCCGGCCGACCTCATTCTCGCCGGCATGGACGGACACGACGTCTCCTCAGCCAAGGTCTGGGACGCCTACCATGCCCACCCGGACCTGTTTACGCGCTTCTTCCACAACGGCCTCACGCATGCCAACGCTCTGCTCGGCGACGACATCTTCCGGCCTGACGACTGGGACATCCGCGCCGAGGTTGACGCTGCCGAGAAGCGCCACCGCTTCTATCTCCAGGCCCGGCGTGACGTGGATGTGAACGTCGCCGCCGTGGGAATGACGACGACGAAGACGACGCTGCGGTGTGGCTTCGAGGTGGACTGGTTCGACGCCCACAAGCGGTCCGAGGCGGACGTCCGCGGCATGTGCCGGGAGGCCGGCCTCGCGGTCGTCAAATCGTGGGCCGTCAACGGCTCCGAGATGCGCCAGTACCTCATCCGCGTCAACCCTGATGGCGCCGCCGCCGCTGAGAACTCGTCTGACGAGAAGGATAGTGCCATCTCGGTCAGCGGGGATTAAAAACGGCCCCTCGGTCGCCAGCGAGAAACGGAGAGGAGGAAAATAGGGACGGAGAGGTGGGAGGGAGGCATGCCCATGCCTTGGGATTCTTTTATTCTTACAATCTTCCCTTTTTTGTTTTCGTTTTCGTCTTTCAGCTGTGGGGAAAAGACAACAAAAAGGTAGTATTGCGCGATGGCCAAAGAAACAGGCGCAGGCGCATTTTTCACTTGGCTATGTAGCCTTCCAGTCAACTTGGAAACCTGCCTGAATCCAGCAGTGGTTCTGCAAAAAAAAGGTACGATAGCTAAAACAAAAGAAGAAAGATGATAAAGTGAAAAGAAGAGAAAAAAAAAAAGGAAGAAATTGACCGATGCTTGCTTAATATCAAAAATGCGCGACTCAGTGAAATATGATCGTCATGCCCCTCGGCCCCGACTTCTCTCCTAAATCAGGCACAATGTCCCTTCCTTCGAAGCAATGTGGGAGACGAGCGTCTCCCACCAAGGGTACCGCTCCGGAATACGCCGGGGAAGTTCGGAAAGGTTGCCGTCGCGGATGTTGAGGTTCACCCATGCGCGGATCCTATTTAGTGACTGGAATGCCGGGGGCACGCTCTGCAACGAAGGGTCGATTAAATTGGGCAAAGGCCACGCAATGACAGATTGGACGGAACTTACAGAGCGGCAGCTTGTGCTAATGACTGAATGGAACCAGTCCAGGGCACACTGGACGTGCGCCTCGTATATGGCCACAACACCCAGAAGGAAGACTGGGAAGAAGGGAGCCTGGGCGGTAAAGAAGGTACCTGACGTCGGCATCATCCGTATGCACTTCACCAGCTCTGCCACCAGGGAGACGACATCTGGATGGCAGCGGGGGAGCCTCTCGAGACGACAGCGGAGGTAGATGATGGCCGCCAAGCGCCATGCCTCTGCTGTGGTTTCCGTCATGGATTTCCTATCCATGATAATCCCGTGCTCGTCCAGTCTGATGGAGGACAACAAGTCGCGGGGATGAAGTTTGTCTCTGAAGCTGTCCGGTCGAGACGCAGCCAAAGATGAGGCAGCATCGGTCCATTGATGCAAATTCCTCAGTTCCTCGAGCTGCCTGTCGGCACCCGGTTTTATAATGAATTCGCTATTCTCAGGATCAACCGATAGAAACGCGCTCATGTGTGTGATTTGTGAAAAGTGATGCAGGAGTTTTGGGGACATGCCGCATACGCCATGAACTCTGTTGACGTCGTGCTCCGATCCCTGCAATAGCCACGCGAACTGGCGGTTGTTCGTGGCGGCCAAGTCGAGGGGAGCCATCGGAAGGGCCAGGATGGCTGCTCTGGCGGCAATAATCATATTGCCCGTCTGCGCCTCGGAGGGTTGGATGTTGACGGGGTTCCAGTAGCGGTGTCCTGGTTCCGTTGCATCCAATACCCTACACGCAAGACGGGCACCTTCCAACCAGCGAGGGACGCTGTTTGGTGGCCGTCGCTGCTCCGGAGACACGACGTCAATCATGTTAAGGAGGCCCATAGCAGCCACCATGCAATCTGCTTCACTATCAGTGGGGAGCTGATTACGAGTTTCCCGTAACGCCATGTTCAAGAGTATGACGGCCTTCTTGTAATGGCACTGGGCAATCTGTCGAATCCTCTCTCTGGGCTGGTAGTCGAGCACGTACGTCCCGGCGAGTGCCAAGATGGCAGACCTGACACACGAGTCTTGAGATGCCATTCGGGGGATATTTTCGAACCAGCAGTTGGTTTTATCAAGAACACTCCTACCTGGGCACCAAGCCTTCAAATCTAGTAGACGGTTACTAAGTGTTGACCCAAGTGATGGCCATGGACTTACAAAACGCGAATAGACTTTTGTCGTCCTGATCTTGCAGCCCCATCTGCCCCATGTACTGCGGGGAGAGGTACATGGCGAGGGTCGATCGGGGAGAAGACTCTTGTCCGCTTTCCTTATACATAAAGACAGCGGCTCCAGCCTCGTTGCCCGACTTCTTCTTCTTCTTCTCGTTGTGGAACTTGATGTACCCATCAATCCTGGTGCCCCTTTCTATTGGCCGTCGACCCAAAACCAGACGATTTTCGTCATCGGCATTGTCGTTAAAGGGGTTTGCCAAGTCCAGGTTTTCCAGGTAACGGGACTCCGGGGCTGGTAGCACTGCTTCGAATACCAAATTGGCCGATCGGCGAGGAGAGATGGGCGGACCGTACAAGGGCGCCTGTGCCGAGGAGGCGACTGCGCGATCATGACGTGCTATGCAAATCATCAGCCTTGAATGCTTTGGCCATATTGCCAACCACGTGCTATATTTGTCTACTTTTCCGTTCTTTCTTCCCCCATTTCCCTCTTTGGGTGTTCAAGAAGGGGCCGAGCAAGCACGGGTCACCAAAGTCAAGAGTTGATAATGAACTTACACGCCGGAGAGGATGCTGCAGGCCGGCTGCTGGCTTGCGATCTAGAAAGTTGACGCCGACGTTTTGCCGGGTACGAGTCAATAGCGGACAAGGGGAAATCTACCGGCGTGCTCCACAGTTGGTTGTCTCGGTTAATGATGTCGTTATCGATGTCGTCGCTGCTAGAGAAGGGAGTTGATGCAGGCGTAGATGAAGGTGGGGTTGTCGGGGCGGAGAGTGAAGTGGTCGAGTTGAGAACTGGAGGGGGATCCTCGTCAAGGTCCAGGGTTCTCTTGCGGGTGTGCTTAGCCGTCACAATGGCAGCACTGTCCATGTCGAGTCGGGCCATCAACATGCCGGGCCCGTGTGGAGCATCAAGACCGGGCTAATTACGGAACCTTGGTCGCCGGAGAAACAGAGACATGAGCCCAATGAGGCCGGCCTCCGACAAACAAGAAGACAATGTCCTGAGGGAGAGCGAGGACGTGCACCAGTATGTGGGGATCCAAATCAAGCGGAGAGGGTGATGGGGAACGGGAACGAAAAAAAAAAAAAAAAAAAAGGAAAGAAAGAAGGAAAAAGGGAGAAGCAGTTTCGGGGCCAGGGATGCGACAGAGCAGCGGAGGTTGAATGTGAGCCGGGACCGTGAGTAGCATGAAGCGGCAGCGGAGACGGCGGAGCACTAACGTTGGCGTGAACTGAACAGGCAAACGCAGGCACAGGTGTGGGATGCCAAATGAAGGCAAGATGGGGCTGAAGGAGAGAACAGCACCAAGACCGACCGCCGCTAGGTAGTAGCAGGTAGGCAGAGGCGAGAGCACCACGGGTGGGCGCCGGGGCACGGGCTGCCCGTAGCTTCACTAGCAATGACGACTGGCCAACGCGCGCTACTGTCAACCCAAACTCAGGATGTCTTGCCGTACCCGCTAATGGACGGGGGCTGGGGTTGTCGTGTGCGTACGTGCGCGAGTGTGTGTGTGTTGCCTGTAGATGTGTGCGGGTAGGATGAGGAAACGAGGGAGGGGAAACGCGGGAGATGGTGGTGGCCGATCCGCAACGCGATAAGTGACAGCGAGGGTAGAGAGAGGTACGTGTATGGTGGATGAGGTAAGAGGATGAACAAGCCAGAGGGGCGCTGGCGAAGCGGAGCGACGGGATGGGCACAGATGTTAACGCCCCACAGATAGTGATACCGTCTGTACGAATAGTGCCGTCGACCGCTGCGGACTCAACGGGAACCAAGGTGTCGGGGGCCTCTAATTTAGTTTAGTTTAGTATGACGGCGCGACCCCACTCCAAAATGCAGGTCAGAGTCAATGAGACCACCCGTGTCATGGGCCGGTGTACGTCTTTTGCTAGGTATGCGAGCCTCTGCCATCTGAGATGGTTCGGATCAGGCTGGCAGTATCAGGCAAAGCGAAGTACCTCAGGATGAAGATTTGCCGGCAACGCTTTAAAAACGTATCTCAGTGCGTGCGTGTGTGTGAAGTGGGGTGTATCATGACCCCGAGTAAAGAATACGGAAGGAGGAGGCTGACTGGTTGAGTAGATGCAAGGAATCCGATGTTCTTGTCGTTGATTCAGAGTAGGAACTTGGGAGCTGTGAAGGCGTGCACGCATCAATGATGGATGACGACTCGTGTGTAAGTACGTGTCTGGGCGGCGAGGATGAACTGCGTTAGGTGACTTGGGCGTGGCCCTCCCTCCTTCTCCCCCGAGCAACGAGACGATGTCTTGTCCAAAGCTGAGGGGACAAAGATAAGACTCAAGAATTCAAGGTACCGAAGCGGTGTATAGGTATTCTGGGGGCAGTATCGGCAGGTAGTGGCAGACGGTTCGGCAGTAGACAAAGTGGGTGTTTCGACAGCATTAACGGATAGTGCCCCAGGAAGAGAGACAAGACAAGGGCGAAACTAACTGCATATCCTTTGTCAGATGACCTGATGTACCGGTGATGTCTTGGGGTTGGGTCGAGTCCGTGGGTTAGAGTTTTAGCCCAATGGGACTTCCCGCTCCTCATCGGATGGTCTTACTTTGAGAGTCTTGCCCGCATGAGACGGAGTACAGATGGACGGGGTGGTCGCACGAGGGATTTTGTCGCGGCAGCACGGTCCATGAAAGGCCGCCCTGTGTGGTCTGTCTTTCTGTTGTCTCTGCCTTAGCGCGGCTGCGAGTGGTGACGCGAGCTTTTAGGGAGTTTTGCTGCAAGCCAAGTCAGAGGGAGAGACAGAGGGAGAGACAGAGAGAGAGACAGAGAGAGAGAGAGAGAGAGTGTGTGTGTGTGTATGTATGTGTGGGTGTGGGTGTGGGTGGACGGAGGCGAAAGGAGGATTGGGAAACCGCAAGGGCTAATGGATGGACGAGTGAGAGCAATCAGACTGTACCTCCCTTGAACGGAATGAGACGTTAAGCTACAAAGGAAGACAAGATGATATTGGGCGTTGTCTTGGTGTCAAGCATCCAACGAGCAGACGGGACATTCTGTGTGACGTGAAGGATTGGACGGGAAGGGAGTGATGGGGGAAAAAAAGACTAGATAGACATGCTCTCACCTTGACAACGAAAAGCCCCTTTCGATAAACGGGACATGGGCTCAAGGAAAGAGGTATATATGAATAGTAGGTACTTGGGTACGATAGCGGAGGGGGTGGGGTAAGAATAGGGGAATGCGAGGGAAGGAGCAGCAAGTACCTACCTACCCAGGAAGGGACCAGAACAGAGAGAGAAGAGAAAGAAAGAACTTGACTACCTAGGTGGATGGTAGGAGACAAGAGGGCGGGAGGAACGAGAAACGAGGAAGGGGGAAGGAGGGGACAATGCTCAACAGCGACGGCGTGGGAAAAGACGACGAGGGCGAGAGCGAGAGGGCGCCCGCGACTGCGACTGCGACTGCAACTACGGGCCAACGTAGGTGGTCCAGTCCTTGTTGCGTTGTGTCAGCCCTTGCGCATATCGCACCAGACGAACGAACTCTAAAGGCGGGCGGTTCATGAGGGGGGTGTGAGCTTATTTCGACATCTCTATTTATTTGTGTGGAGAATAGCTTCAACCGGAGATGCATTCGATGTACAATGAGATGGAATGACGAAACACAACCTGGGTTTACCTAGGTAGTCTTGATGCTTTCACGTCACAACGAAAGGGAAGGGGAAGCGGGAGGAGAAGGAGAAGAGGGAAGGGGGAAGGGGGAAAACCACCTTCCAACATCCGAGGGGCTTAGCTTCATGGGGCACAACAGAGGGAAGGATGACAGGAAAGGGAAGAAGGGGTAAGAGGGGGGGGGGGGGGGGGGGGGGGGGGGTGAGAGCAAAGAAAAAGAAACAAACCCACTTTACCTAGGAGGTGTGTATTGCAGACCAAATGCCCAAACAGAAGGAGGGAACAGGAACAGCAGGAGGAGTCACACATACGAGTGTCTCACTTCCTCCTCTTTTCCTGACTCCGGACTAACAGCTCCAACTCCAGCTCCCTTTCCCTTGCCTCCCTTCTTTCCCCGCCACCAATGCATGCAGAAGCATGTCGTGCCATTCGCCATTCCCTTTTTATCATCGCCTGCATCGTCCTTGTCGACGTGTAAACCGAACCAACCGATCATTGCATTGCTACGGGCTCTGTGCCGAGCCCCAAGGGGCCTTTGCCGCTTACCAGCTCCCGAGTACTCATCCATCCATATCTCCGTCATCCATATTCTACCTACTACCAAGGCATTTTTTCCTGTTCATTGACGCTCTCGCACTTTGCCTACCCTGCTGTTTTCTGGCCTCGAATTAATCCATTTGCAGCGACCCAGCTTGCCAGGCCTCGAGGTAGTGTAGATAGGAAGCTAGCAAAACAACATCATCTTGTCTGTACCTACCTAGGTCGATACAATCATGAATCTCTGCGTGCCATTTTTGACACCTGTGCGGGCCAGTCTGTGTTACTCGGTTAGTGAACATGGTACGTGTCGGATGCATGCACCTACCTGGGTGCTCAAACCAATCTTGAACCTCACTGCCCCCTGACACCAACGACGCGCAACGACGAGGGTAATGCACATCACCCATCTCCTATTTCCGAACGGCCGCGGCACGGATATCCACTAAACCTTTACTGAGACGTCTCTGTTGGGAGGGGAAAAGACAAGGTCACCAACATCACAACGGTGACCCTCCACTCAGGTAAAAAGAAAATGACTAGTCACTCTACAACTACCTACTAACAGCACACTACTTTTACTCTTTCTACTCCCCACATGGAAGAATCCTAAAACAAAATCTAGTATATATAGAATCTTCCCAAATAGATGACTTAAGTACCCAGAGGCTGTATTCCGTTGTTGAATATGATGTGGATGTGATAGGCTTCTAAAATGTAAGTGTGTTAGTGTTTTCGCGATATAGTTCGTATCAGCCTTAGCCTTTTTTTTTTTCCCCTCTCTCCACCTGAGCGCCTCCCACCTCCTCCTCCACCACCACCACCATCACATAGCGTACCTATGTTCCCACTTCCAACTCAACTGGCAGACAGGGATCCAAGACTCTGCCATGCTACCTAGGTAGGTACCTACCGTGCCATGCTCTGTCACTTCAGCCGGCAACGGCAATGCCCAGGCTAGATAGGATAGCGCCTGGGTAGCGTTAATCCTCCTCACATCGACCAGACACGACACCGCTTATTGCCCTTTCGTTGATGCTAGCTAGGGCTTCCCGCGCGCCTATTCGTGTCTGCTGCTGACCTTGCCTACCTAAGTACCTCTGCTGCGTTACCCTGGCCTTCGCCTGTCTGCCCTTGTCCGCCTGCCCCCCACTAGACCCGCTTAGCCTGCCTTGTTCGCCCGGTAAACGGTGTCTGTGAGTCTGTGGGCCTTCGGCACCCCTCCGTCACCTCCGTCCTTTCCTCCACCTCTCAACTCCCACTACCACAATTTGACCACACACACACACAAACACACACACCACACCTAAGCATGGGAATCGCCCACGTTCTAGACCTTGGTTGACCCTACTTTCTCAAACCGCATGCTTTCTTCTTCCTACCGCACACCCACCACATCATTCCCTCTTTTGTCTCTCTGCTTATCCTCGGTCTGCTAATCCATACCCGCAAACCCAAACAGACAGCCATCTTATTGGCTTGCCTCCCCCTCCCTCCTGGACATGCAGGAAATGGGAAATGGAACATGCAGAAAGCCAACCCAGGCCCTCATTGCCTCACCATGCCTAGCAGCTTGCCGTGTCTCTTTCCGCCCTTTCCCCCCGCGGCCGCCCATCATTCTGTCCCTTCTCCTCCTTTTCTCGAACTTCCTTCTCTCTCTCTCTCTATCTCCCCTCCCTCCTGGTTCCCTTGGCTCTGTTCATCTGCACCACCGTACGGGCGTAAAGAGGCAAGGGACTGGCACTACGCCTGAGACCGCGTCTGCATATGCATTCGCGTCTGCTATCTACCTAACTCACCACTCTCTCCATGTCTATCTCTCACTACACGCCCCCCCCCCCCCTTCTCTGCTCTGTCTCGCGTTTTTCTCGCTTTCTCTCTCGTCCCTTTTCCCATACCTTACTCCGTAGTGTAGGTACGCAATCTGGGTCGGATCCACAACACCACCACTGACATGATACCAACACGCCGTTCCATTCGTGATCCCCCGTCGAGTCGTTGCCCCATCTCCCGTCCACTACTACCTACCTTAGGTACCGACCTACATTAATTAGGCTCACCGTACCGTACATGCTATCTATCTAATCTTCTGGGTGTCAGCCTCCCCCTCCCGTGCCGCACCCCGTCCCCTCGCGCGTCTCCATCCATCTCCATCAGACTACGGCTACCCGACCCGACTGACCTGTCCTGACCCTACTCCCAACTCCTACTGCCTTGACTTTTGGCCCCCCTCTACCTTATCCCGCCAGCCCTCGTGTCCTAGAGTCTTATCTCTTTTCTCTTTTCCCTCCACCTCGTTCAAAGTCGACGCCCTCTCCACCTGTCTCCATCTTCCTCTTCCCTCCCCCCTTGCCCAAGTCCTCTCCTCTTGATTTTGAGTTATGACCAGGACTCATCTTGTCCTTACAAACTCTCCAGCTTCACCAGCGCCAATCCTGTCGCCATATTTCCTGTCTCTTGATTCACTGCACATGTTTTCCGTTCTGGATTACACCTTCAACGACCCACTTGGAGCGTTTCGACATAGACTCTAGAGAACCGTTACGGCCGTTCTGTCATCTGCGTCCCGTTTTTCCAGCTTCCGCTCATTTACCCCGTCTGGGCAGCATCCTCGCGATCCATTCGACCCGCCACAGACTCTTCACGTCAAGTTTTGCGGAATCAACAGAGTCATTTAGCACGGTGTTATGCGCTCAGCTTCCTGTTCTGCTCGTCATGTCGTTCAAGATCAACTCGCTGCTAAACCCCGAGGGATCAATCGATCAAGAGGTTGAGGTCCGCAAGATCCTTAGCAAGGTATATGCCGACTGCGACAGGACACTACCGAAACAGAATCCCAAGGAAGGCGCACTAGCATACTTTAGTGATGTTCTTGTCCACATCACCGAGGTCTTGTACAAAAACTTTACTGACGAGCTCCTGGACGAGGAACGCTTAAACTCGACGGGCCATAACATTGTCGATCAGGCGTACCGCGCCAATGGGTTCAATGACATGGGAATCCTTGAGTTCCATACGAGGAAGCGCAAAATGCTCAGGTTTGTCCAGTCTTGCCATGTCGGGGTTTCCCCGTTGCTGACGTCCGACCAGGAGCATGAAGGAAGCCGTCGACGCCAATGCGGCCAGCCTGAAGAGCATAAGGGAATGCGCCTCCCCCACCCAAGAAAAGCGCTCCTCGGAACCTGGTCAACAGACCTTCTTCTCGGAGTCGAGCTCTAGGTCCTCCTTTTCTTATTCGGCATCATCGTCTGGGGCCGGTTTCTCCGCAGTCACATCACAAGCGTCCGTATCGGATGGCTCACATACATACCGCCACTCTGATGGATATCATCGCTCAACCACCCCCGACTCACCGCGAGAAGGTGACGACGGTATTGATGATATCGACGATGACACAATGATGGGCGACGACAGCATAGAAGGCGCAAGAGCAGGCGCCAATGTAGACATGGACTCTTTGAGGCACAGAGGAAAGGGCCATTACATCTGCCCCCATTGGCAGACGTGCCAAAAGGGAGGCCAAGACCACAAAGGGGGGCCCAAGATCTTTTACCGCAACTGCATGTACAGGTAATGGCAATATCTCCACTCGTCAAGATAGCCCGCTGATAAATACGACAGGCAGCATCTGCAGAAACACTCCAAACCCCACAAGTGTATGCTGCCTGGGTGTCCGAACAAGGACGGGTTTGCGAGGAAAGACCAGCTAGTGCGACATCAGGCGAATGTCAAGCACGACCAGCCGTTGGCTTTGCCTGTACCCCGGAGGTAGCGCTGCGTTTAGTACACAGGAGTGGACTGCAACCAGGGTTGAAATCCGGACTCACGGCTAGGGAACCACTCTTGTTGAGATAACACGGGGTTCTCTCGCGCCACTTTATCGATTATTTCCAAGCTGTTATATTCCCTCTCCCCCTCCCCCATTCGGCTCGGGGCACATGGGTCAAGCGTTGCAAGGCGTTGGGTTGGCACATTGTATCACCATCTCTCTCATCGTCGACAGGGTTCGGCGCTGTTTTCTGCATCTTTCTGGTCTGGTTTTTTCTGTCAAGTCGGGGCATGCTACATGTTATACCCGTCTTGGATGAGTGTCACGGGGTGGACATGGCATCTGGGGCAAGGTCATGGATTCATTTGGTATGAGAGCGGAGTGGCAGATAGAGACGAAGTCGGCGTAAAAGAAGGTACGGACGGGCATGAGGGTACGAGAAACGAAGGAGCGGGAATCCACACAGTTGGATACCGAATAATGACTTGTTGAAGCAACCAAATATCCACTGTGCATCTTGATCCGTCACAAGGCCCGACAGAAGAAAGCAGAAAATAACGACCAAAGGGGGGGTTTTTTTTTTCTTCTATTTTTTTCTTTCTTTTTTTTTTCTATAGTGGTGGACTCCTGCGGCGCTGATTGACGGAGAAAATGGCCCTAGTTCTGCAAGCTACCAATATCTCACAGACGCCAACAACGATGACGAGCAGTTGTACTGTCTGTATGTACATATAACGCGTGGCATGTCCCGCTGAAATCCAGCCGGCACCGACTCGGCATGTTATTCTAGGAAGCGAGGCTCTCGGGGGGAACCACTAATAGCGGAGCTCATGCCGCGGGCGTCAGTGTATACGGTAAGGTGGTGTATATGCACAGATGTGTTGAGAGCACCACTGGACCTGCAGTTTCCCAGATGGAGGGCCATCTATGATAATATCAAATAGTGTAGGCCATATTCGTATAGCCATTCGTAATGTTCCCTCCCTAGCATACGCACTGCCAATGCAACCGGACCTCGTGGTCCGATCTCCGCAGATTATCAAGTAAGGAATCCTGTCCCTCCTTCGGGGTCTCCTCCGCCCCTCCGCACCGCAGCCGCCCCCCCCACTCTGAAGTCAGTGCGAAATGACGCTCCTGTAGAAGCCCCAGACCCACCAGGCGAAGCGGTTGGTCCTTATTAATCACAACTTCCAACAGGGATATATATGCGCTTGCAGCGGTCTCGGAAAACTTGCGTTGGTAGTTTGTTAAGTCAGCAACGGGATAGGTACGACACAAGCGAAGGAGGAGGAGGAGGAGGAGGAGGAGGAGGAGGAGAAGGGAGGGGTCAGACAAACGGGCACGTTTGCCTGAAGAGGGAGGTATCGGCCGAAGGGGTATCTTGGTTGTTGTGTCCCGGGTGGCTACCTGTACCCTGCGCGTTACAAGGCTGTTATCGCAACTCCCACCCTTGGGACCCTCGTTCATTGGTTCAGTTCATTCATTGAATTAAAGTCGGAGATACTTCTGTCTCCGTCGCTGAGCAGGCCTTTTTTTTTTGTTCCCTTTCCTCCTTTTCCTGCTCTCTTCTCTCTTCTTGTGTGTGGCTGTCTGTAAGGCGATCAACGTGGGTAAACCAAGGAGAGTCAAAAGTGCGTACGCTGTGAGATATGATTTTGTTTCGACACAAGAAGGATATCGTTGTTTTTGCCTGCTTTTGGCGGAATGAATCTGGGCTAAGCACACTCGCGCTTGGGCAGGAACTGCTTATGGACGGAGGGACATGGACATGATAGATGCCCGGTTTGAACCAAAGTGCCAATCTCATCTCTCGTTGTGTTGTTGTTGGGAGAGCTTAAACCTACCCAAGTTGTGTACCTTGGTAGCTACCTACCTTAGGTACCTATCTACTGAGAAAAGAACGCTAATTGCCTAGTAGGTAGGAGGTGCACATGTCCGTACTGCGTCTAGATTCCTTCCTAGGTAAGTATTTACCTCCACCTAGGTACCTGTAGATTAGGGATCTGGGGGGCTTGGCTAGCTGAACTACACCGGGGGCTTCTAGCTGAACAGCAACTCCGGGGTCGCGATTGGCTTTACAGACCACGGATCTTTTCCCGCCAACTAAAGGTGTGGGAACCGACATGGCTCTCAGTCTGAATCCACGCACTCGGGTTGCTTAAGAAAGCACCCCTAACATAGGTACCGGGGGACTTGCAACAAAGAGTTATATTCAGTTCCTACCTACGCAAATTAAATGCAAAAGAAAAACAAGCAAACAGTTAGGAGCTCAAGGACCAGTTTGAGTTCATTGGTGCGGCGAGTTCATTTCTATTTCACCAACACACCTACACATACAATTGCTGTAAAGTACCTACTTAGGTGGACAGATGACCGTGCTTAACAAGCAGGCTCTGCAGTGTCCAGTTTTTGTTTTTTTTTTCTTTCTTTTCTCCCTCTCTTAGACCAGGTATCACGCGCAACCAATCCGACACCTAGAAAATCGGTCTCATCCCCCATATTCCCTGTCCTGTTCCAACAACATGGGAGGCGACAACCTGGGAGGCGACAACTTTCAAACACGAAGACCTGCAGCCGCAGATCTTTCCCCTGTCCTGGATTGAAGTGATCAAAGTCCGAGGTGATGATCACTACATTTACATAAACCCCTGGTCATCGGCAGTCGCACCTTAAGCAACCACCATAACACAGCACACCATACCATATGCACGCCTACGCTCTCGGTATGTACAGCACACCCCCAAAGGCCTTTTTTGACGTGTCATATTGCCTCATAAGACAATCAACCTTGTTGCTGGCGATCCTCCATCATACGATGGATACTTACCGGAATCTGACCAGATGGGAAATCATGCTTACGGGAGCTAAACCAAGTTCCATCTGACCTGCTGCCGCCTGCTTCTCTCATAAACGACCGCCTATGCCATGCCCCGCCTTCTTTCCTCCTGCTGCACACATGCAGAACAGAAACCCACACCGCTACGGCCGTGGTCTCGATCATCAACAGCCCAGCCTCGGGGCCAATCCCATTCGGCTTACATGATGACGACAAGGGTCGCAGGAAGCGTCTTTCTCTCTTTAGGTTTCTCCTGCTCGCTGCTTTGTATCACGATCAGACATCCCGAAGCGGATTGATGCCAACTCGGACGACGTCGACGGGTCTTGGCCAAGGGAAGGGACCGGTTCGGCCCAATACCCCTGGATGCCTTCTGCTGTTTCCCAACAACACCAACCAAGTCTAATCCATCCAACGGTCCAAGATGCTGCTGACTTTTTGTCTATATTAGACTCAATTTCCGCCCGCAACATGTGAGGTGCTGCTCGGACAATCAGAAGCAGAGTTCGGAATCGGGTCCATTGCATCACAGACACACAATGGCCCAGTCACAGCATCTCACTGTCCTTGAATCTGGCGACGCCAAACCCAAAGCCTTCATCATCGTTGGCGGCGGCGTCTTTGGCTTGTCGACGGTCCTCTGGCTGCTCAACCGTCATCCTGACTGCGCAATCATTCTCGTTGACCCTACTGAGTTCTCCAACCCCAAAGCGGCCTCTCATGACATTTCCAAGATCCTGAGAGATGACTATCCCAACATGTTGTACGCGCCCTTGGCTATCGAGGCCATGGACCACTGGAGGGCCGACGGCCTCTTCAAGGACTTTTACCATGAGGTCGGCGTGCTTCGCGCGGACCCTGGCAGCCACAACGAAAAGGCCCAGAGTGCGCATCGCAACCTTGGTCACGAATCCGGAGCCACCTGGATGACCCCCGACAAGGTGCGAGCCACATGGCCTGCTTTCGCCACGACCGACTTTCAGGGGCTCGACCGCGTCAGGTACAACCCTAACTGCGGCTGGGTTGAGGCCGCCAATTCCCTCGAAGCCGTTCGTCAGCATGTCATCAACGCTGGAGCGATCCTTGTGGTTGGCGAGGTCAAGACCTTGCTGTTCGACACCAGCGGCGGATGCACCGGCGTCAGGCTGGGCAATGGCGACGAGCTGAGCGGCACCGTTGTGCTCTGCACGGGTGCCCGTACCGCTGCCCTGCTCGCCGAGAGTGCCCCTGAGCGGAAAGAGATCCACGCCGCTCATAGACTGGCCGCCACCGGCGCCATAAGCTTCACACTTAAGGCGGAAGAGAGGCAAAAGGACAAATTCAGGGGCATCCCCGTTCTCAAGAACACTCTGCCCTCGGTCAAAGGTAAACCAAACCTAATGGCTCTGTTAAAGAAAGGCTGGCACTGACCAGCGCAGGCGAGTCCATGTCAATGACTCCGGACGGTACACTTAAGTTCAACTGTGATATGGCCTTCTTGTACAACCAGTTCCACGCCCCCACCGGCACCGCCATGTCTCTAGCACCGACAAACCCCCACCTTACTGAGTGGACAACCGAGGAGCACATTCCCCGTCATCTGAAGAACCGGGCCTACCAAACCCTCAAAGGTCTGTACGGAGATGGAATGGAGGGGAGGACGATCGAGAAGTACCGAATCTGCTGGTGAGTGTGTCGTCGTTGCACTGGGAGTAGTGGCCACGAGTCTTGGCGTGTCTTGACTAACACCACGCCAGGGACACGACGACGCCTGAACACGACTTCCTCATTACCCCCCACTCCCAATGCAGGCATCTCTTCATCGCGACCGGCGGCTCCTTCCACGGCTGGAAGTTCTTTCCTGTCATCGGCAAGTATATCGTCCAGATGCTGTACGGCGAGCTGGAGCCCGAGTACGCTGCCATCTGGGGCTGGGGCCGCAAGGCTGGCGGTCAAGTGGCAAACGCCACATACAGCACTGAGGGTGACCTAGGTGAATGGATCAGGGAAGATGAGAAGTAGTAGTTATGTGCTCACGTATTGAGGTAAGGAGGGACATGGTTTGTCTATCTGGTGAAGTCGACGAGTCCTGGTAGCATGGCGAAGCATTATTTGGTATCACTGGCTAGGTTGCATCCGCAAACCTATATTTTAGGTAACTTGCTTCCAGAAGGGAGATGGGCGCGAGCTGCGTTTGGAAACCGGGGAATGACTGCAGTTGACCGCATTTCCACTTGACTAACGGGGACGGTGGCCACATGGGGTTCATCTTAGCAGAGCAGCATGCTACGACATACCTAAACAGTGCCCCCCCCCCCCTTCCCTCCTCAAAAAAAGCGAGAAAAAAAAAGGCACCTCGACTGTGCATGATGATTTAGGAGAAATGAATTGAGATAAGCTGATTGTTTTCCGAAGATCAATATGCATTATTTAGTTGGAAAAAAAGACCCAAAGACATGGAGGAAACCCAAGGGGGGAGCTACGATGTCTACTGTTTCAACGTAAAAAGAAAATTTAAGAAAAATAGATAAAAAAATAAAGAGAGAGAGAGAAGAAAGCAGAAACAAGATAACATGACTGACTGCGCTAGCGCCACGCCCACGAGGTCATGTGCGTGAGCTGTCTTGGATAAGGACGCGTTCCACCGGGGGGGTTGGGGGCTACGCCTGATTGTGTAACGACCTGGGCCGTGTACCGGAGGCGAACGATGGACCGACCCGGCGCCCAAATCCAAACCGTCTCTTGGGTACGCGGTCGGCCGGTGTTGTGCGTGCTGCGGATGCGCGGGTGATGGTGCGTGTGTTCGGGGTGGTGCAGAGGTGGGGGAGGCATATACGGAATGGATGCTCGATGAACTGCCATTGCTTCCAATCATAGTGTTCCATCACGCGTGTGCATTTCAACCACAAGCCGGCCCCCCGTTGACCAGCCTGGCAAATACATACGTAAAAATTAAGACAAAAAAAAGACTAGGTTCCTCTCTGGTTGGATGCTCCCAGCGAGAGCAGGTTGGCTACCTCTAGACCCAAGATGCATCGATAATGAGACGCAAACAGGCGGAGCTGCGAAGAGCAGTCTTTTCTCTCTCTTCCCTTCCCGTCTCTTCTCTCTGTCTCTTTTATTCAAAAATAAAATAAAATAAAAGGAACCCAAGCGCCCAATTTCTTTTCTTTCTTTTATTTTTATTTTTAACAGACCTGCGCTGGATATCCATGGATATATAACGTATATACCGACAATGAGACGCCCCGTTGCCTTCCGCTGGGTGCCATTTTTTCGAGCTCCGCAGCCTTGTAAATGCCAGATAACCCAACCTCTCATAGTCTCTCTCTCTCTCTCCCAACTCACACCTGCTCTCATGACGACCCATTGACGGCCAGCTTGCCCTCCGTCTTCTCGAGGTAGGCGACGAGGTCGGCGATGGTGCAGACCTTGAGGCCGAAGCGGCGGGCAAAGTCGATGCACTGCTCGCCGCGCATCATGCCGGCGTCCTCGTGGAGGGCAGCGCCGTCGATGGGGCGGCCGTCGTCGACGAGCTCGCAGATGGCTGCGGCCTCGGGCTTGCCGGCGAGGCGGCACAGGTCGACGGCGGCCTCGGTGTGGCCGGGGCGCTCGCGGACGCCGCCGGGGCGGGCGCGAAGGGGGAGGACGTGACCGGGGCGGCGAAAGTCGGCGGGGCTGGATCGGGGGTCGGCGAGGGCGCGGCAGGTGAGGGCGCGGTCGTGGGCGGAGATGCCGGTGGTGACGCGCGGGTCGGCGGCGTCGACGGAGACGGCGTAGGCTGTGCCGCGAGGGTCCTCGTTGTCGGCGACCATGGGCGGGAGGGCGAGGCGGTCGAGGAGGGCGGGGGCGAGCGGGGCGCAGACGTAGCCGGATGAGTGGCGGACCATGAAAGCCATCTGGGCCGTTGTCAGGGCGTCGGCGGCGATGATGAGGTCGGCCTCGTTCTCGCGCGAGGGGTCGTCGAGGACGACGAGGAACTCGCCGTTGCCTGGGGTTGGAGATGGATGTTCAGCTTCATGGTTGATTGGTTTAAAGGAGGGGGAAGAAAGTATGATGGTTTCGTCTCTCTCTACGCGCGCGCGGGCAAGGAGCGGGCATCGATTGACGGCAGAGCGCGAATCGGCGCGGGCGGCGGGGAGAGGTTCGAGATCGGGACTTACGGAATGCCTCGATGGCGTCCGGGATGGTGTCGAACTTGGACTGGTCTATTGTTGAGGAAGGCATGATTGCGGCTGTGATTCGGGGGATGGGAGAAAGAAGGGGAGAGGGAGAGAGAGAGAGAGAGAGAGGGCGCGTATGGAGCGGGCGGGCGTATAGACGGAGGAGTGGGGTTGGTGAGGTGAGGTTGAAGGTTCGTCGATGAAGGTAAAGGTAGTGACTGGGCGGGCCACTGGCGGGGGTTGGCAGGCAGTGAGGGGGAGGGGTTGACGGGATGGCGTTGCTGGTGCTGCTTGCTGCTTGCGCTACACCAGGGGATTCTGTTCTGTTAACGCGAGGGCCGAGGCGAAGAGGGGCAATAGAAAAAACCGATGGCAGTAGATGGATGGGGAATTTTTTCTGGGCCGAATCCGGGTCCCGCGTGGTCTGGGTCTGGATCCGGTATGATGTCGCGGATACGATATCCAAGTACCTAAACTAGTTTCCGCTTTCCTACCGGTCTTGGCCACGACGTGTACTTTTGTTTTTTTCCCTCGTGCAAAGGTGTAAGAAGGGGAGAGAGAGCTGATGCTGAGGCGTGCTGGATCGGCTATAAAAGGATGATGGTCAAGGTATGTGAGGGATCATCCAAATGTCGTCAACGAGAGAATGAGAAAAGATCCCGAGGATCGCTCGGCCACATTGTTGGTTGACTCATGCCTTCCCTGCATCTGAACCCTGCCCAGGGTAGGTACCTGGCTACCTCTACCAGTACACATATCTATCTACCTAGGTAGGTAGGTAGGTACTTACTGGTGAGCCGAGCTGACAGCCCACTGCCGAACCCGCCGAGGAACATTGGTCTGCACGGAGTTGTTCTCGTCTCTATGGCCATTTCTTCCTTCTCCCCCTTTTTGTTTCTACTTTTTCTTCTTTTCTTCTATATCATTTTTCCTCGGTCAGTGGTCGGGCTTCCGCTAACTGGTGACCCCCGACGTCGGCGTGCGGTGCACTTTCAGATGTGAATCGGCCCAGCCCGACGCGGTGGCGTTAGTGGGGTTGGATATTACATAAGCCGTCCACTCTCACGGGAAGCTCGTCCATTGCCATTCGTCAATGCCATGATTGCGACGATGGATGGATTACTGGCGCTGACAAACACTCCCGCGCGGCCCCGTTTTTTTTCCTTAGTGTATAATGGATACCTAATCTCGGCGACTTCCTTCTTTGCTCTCTCGACTTGTATGGTTTTCAGCGGCTACTAAGCCGTGGCACGTTCCCGGCAAGGAGGACCGCCTCGACAACGGACCTTGGTTTTGCTGCTCAGAGCTGGCCGTGTATACCTCGGTTGGGAATGGACGGTCTCGGCGTGAGAATCCCGTTCTTGAATGCAGATGAAGGTGAAAGTGAGGTACGTGTCTGAGCAGGTACCTACCTAGGTAGTAGGTATCTAGGTACCTATCCACATATGGAGGGCCCAGGACGGGTGCGTGCACTGACGGTGGACGGCTTTGTCATCAGCTTTTTCTTCCCCTAGCTCCGTATTCCAAGTCCTCCTACACCCACCTTCCCAGCATTCGACGATACACAACCGCCATGGCATCTTCTCGCCCGGCGACAGCCGCTCTGCTGCGCGCATTACGGCGGACGACCACTGGTGTAGTGGCCAGGCAGACCTCGGGCGCCATCGCGACGCCGCTGCTCCGGACGGTACCCGCCTGCCGTCAGAACTCGACATTCTCCTCCGTCTCCCCCGATGAGGTCGAGCACTTCAACGCCCTCGCTGCCGACTGGTGGGACCCCCACGGTTCTTCTCGCCTGCTGCACTTGATGAATCCGCTCCGACACACCTTCATCCGCGACTGCCTCGCCAGCCAGCCTGACGCCCCCGCCACCCCCGCCCGCTTCCTCGACGTCGGCTGCGGCGGCGGCATCTTCGCCGAGAGCGCCGCTCGGCTCCCCGACACTACCGCCGTGACCGCCATCGATCCGACCCCCGGCGTCCTCGCCATCGCCAAGGCGCACGCCCGCCGGGACCCCGCCCTGAGGGGCAAGCTGGAGTATCGAGCCGCCACGATTGAGACCCTGCCCGTGCCCGCGGCGCCTGCCGACCGGTATGACATCGTCTCCGTGTTCGAGGTCGTCGAGCACGTGGAGTCGCCTGCCGAGTTCCTCGACAGGTGCGCGCCCTTTGTCCGACCCGGCGGTTGGCTCGTCGGGAGCACCATCGCGCGCACGTGGGTGAGCTGGTTCACGACGAACCTGATGGCCGAGGACGTGCTTGGCATCGTGCCTAAGGGGACGCACGACTGGCGCAAGTACATCAACGCCGACGAGCTCCGGGGCATGTTCATGGGCAAAGGATGGGAGATGCCCCGCATTATGGGCGTCGCCTACGTGCCCGGGCTGGGCTGGAGGGAGGTCAAGGGCGGCGAGAAGGTCGGCAACTACTTCTTCGGCGTGAGACGGGCGGCGTGACGAAGCGGAAACGTCGACATCCCTCCCCGTGTGTATACATACATGTAACTGTATAGTAAGGCAGTGCCGGTGATAGATACCCCGAGAGGCTAGTGGGCCGTGTCGGAACCGATCAACTCCCGTCTCAAAAACAAAAAACTGAGATGGGAAATACAATAGTAAAACAAGCCTTACTCAAGAGCCGCCGGTGCCTATACCAGGACAGGAGAGGATATCGGCCCAGGGCTGCAGGTGGCAACGGCCCGACCTGTTAATGAGGTGGTTTCTATACCTACCTACTAAGTTGATGCTCTGGCATGGACGAGAGGTAGGTAGTTGGTTCTGTCAGCGTGCAGCAGGCCTGCTTTCGATTGCCAATGCAGTTCGCCTTACCTTGGTCTGATGTTGACGAAAGCCGTGGCTTCTCTTGGCAGGCGGTTTCAGAAGTAATCAGACGCAGAGCCAAGCTTTCGCCACGACGAGCCGGGAGCAGACTCAACCTCTGTGAGAGGAACCACACTCCGTCATATACTTAGCCTTATTCTACCTGCGCCGCCATGTGTCATGGCGAGTATCTGTCCGTGCTCAGTATGTCTGCGCGATAGTGTTGGCAACCACCAATCTGGAACATGCGTAGGTAGCTACATAGGTAGCTATCTTTTAGGCGGCGGTATGTCATGGCTACACTACCCTGGATATTAGGTAGTGGCTTATCCAATCAAAGGCCGTCGAAATCAACAAACGAAGTCGCACTTATCAGTTATCAGGGCAAATGAGGCGATGCATGGTCGGCATCACCTACTTGCCTACCTACCTATACTAGGTACCTAGGTGCCTAGGTAGCTTTCTCTTTCTCCTAGGAGATGGAAGAAAACAAGACAGGTCTGTCTCGTCTCCGCACGCACCACCCTTGGTCCCCATATCCGCACGTGATTTAAGTCATGGGCGTCATGAAGCCGACAGACCACAGCATTCATAAGGTGTGTGTGAGGTGCCATGAATAACCTACCTATCTAAGGATATGGAGGGCTCTCCGAGGCGTCTTTCTCCGCGGGCGCAACTAGAGCCGCCCGCTCGGGGCCGTTGTGGTGCCTCTGATTGGCCCCTTTGGCCTGCCTTATCATCCGATGGGCTCTTGAAGTCTCCCTGCCCCTAGGCAATGCAAGCAAGGCCCGTGGCCCGGGCCACCAGAAAGTCTGAAGACAACCGTGGAAATGCACTTCCAGCTGAGCCGCCGTTGTCTCCGCCCTCGTGGCCAATCAATACCCCTTGCCCCCGGGACTGGGTGAGCGTGGCACGTCTCACCGGAGATGCTGTTCCCAACCGGTCAATCAACCTGATTTCATTGTGCGCCGAGGGGATAGGCGATGCGTCTTTTATTCAACGGGGGCGGCTCGCTGGTTTGGACAACAATTATTAGTCTGCTCAGGAAGTCCTGATCTTTTCTTTTTGGGTTTTCTTTGCTTGTGTTTCTGCTTCTTCTTCTTCTTCTTCTGTCCGAATCTGTATTTTCGTCTTCGCAACTATACCCCCCTCTGTCGTCTTTTCGTTTTTTTCACATCGCCAAGATGGCGCAACGTAAGAGACTCGTGGTTATCGGCCTGGGCATGGTCGGTATCGCTTTCATGTGAGTGGCATCGATAGAGGGCCTTGAGCCGCGCGACTGGACCGGCTGACTGACTGACTTTTTCCATCAAGTGAGAAGATGCTGAAGCTCGATGCCCGCGCAAACGAGTACGCCATAACGGTCATCGGAGAGGAGCCTCACCTGGCGTACAACCGCGTCGGTCTGACGAGCTACTTCGACCACCGCAAAGTAGAGAACCTCTATCTCAATCCTGAAGAATGGGTATGTGCAGTGCCCCACCGTGCGATCTCGCTTATCGCTGATCTTATGAGTAGTACCACAGCACGCCCCAAGGCTCATTGGGTTACCACGTCAACACCAAAGTCACAGACATAGACCCCCAGGCAAAGACTGTCAAGTGCTCAAACGGCGACGTCGTGCCCTACGACATCCTCGTCATCGCCACCGGCTCGGATGCTGTCCTCCCCAGACACACCCCCGGCCATGACGCAAAGGGAGTGTTCGTGTACCGCAGCATTGATGACCTCATCAACCTCATCGCCTTCGCCGCCCAGCGGAAAGACACCGTGGGCGCAGTCGTCGGCGGCGGCCTCCTCGGTCTCGAGGCGGCCAAGGCCATGATGGATTTGAACTGCTTCAACACCGTTAAGCTGATTGAGAGAAATCGGTGGGTCCTGAGTCGTCAGCTCGACAGCGATGCCGGCTCCATGGTCGTCGACCAGGTCAGGGAGCTCGGCCTCGACGTGCTCCTCAGCAAGCGGGTGGGCAAGATCGAGGTGACGAGAGATAATCACGTCAGGGGTATCGTCTTCGAGGACGGCGAGCGCATGGAATGCTCGACCATCTGCTTCGCCATCGGTGTGAAGCCGCGCGACGACCTCGCACGGAGGGCCGGTATCAAGTGTGCCGATCGCGGTGGCGGCATCGTCGTCGCTGACGACCTAAGCACCAACGTCCCAGACATTTACGCCATCGGCGAGTGTGCCAGCTGGCAGAACCAGACTTTTGGCCTTATCGCCCCCGGCGTCGAGATGGCCGACGTCCTCTCCTTCAACCTTACACAGGCCAAGCTGCACCAGCCGCGGGCCTTCAAGAGGCCCGACCTCAGCACCAAGCTGAAGCTTCTGGGCGTCAACGTCG
This sequence comes from Colletotrichum sublineola, assembly GCA_020631755.1. Classification (NCBI taxonomy): domain Eukaryota; kingdom Fungi; phylum Ascomycota; class Sordariomycetes; order Glomerellales; family Glomerellaceae; genus Colletotrichum; species Colletotrichum sublineola. Next base: position 720,283 of record JAHSQG010000001.1, read on the forward strand.
CCAGCTTCGGCGATTTCTTCGCGGACCGCGACGGCCCGCAGTATCTGCCTCCCAAGGTGGCCCGCAAGGTCAAGAAGAACGACGAGCAGAGTATGCTCAAGACGTTGACTAACGGTCTGCCGCCGGCCCCTGTCAAGGCGCTCACCTACCGCGACCCGTTCCAGAACGTTTACAAAAAGTACATCTTTACCGAGGACGGCAAGTACCTGCTGGGCGGCATGATGATCGGCGACACCAAAGACTACATCAAGTTGGTGCCCATCGTCAAGAACATGAAAGAGCTGGACATACCGCCCAGCCAGCTCATCCTCGGTGCCAACAAGGATGCTGAGGACGAGGGGGACGACCTGACGGACGACACCCAGATCTGCTCGTGCCACAACGTGACCAAGGGCGACGTCGTCAACTCGGTCAAGGACGGTTCTTGTAAGACGCTCGGCGAGGTCAAGTCCTGCACCAAGGCCGGCACCGGCTGCGGCGGTTGCATGCCGCTGGTGACAACCATCTTCAACAAGACGATGCTATCCATGGGCAACGAGGTCAAGAACTACCTCTGCGCCCACTTCAACTACTCGCGCGCCGACCTGTATAACATCATTCTCGTCAAGAAGCTGCAGACCCTCGGCGACGTTATGCGCGAGGCAGGCAACGACCCGGATTCACTCGGCTGCGAGGCCTGCAAACCCGCCGTCGCCAGCATCTTTGCGTCCCTGTGGAACCGCCACGTCATGGACCGGCCTATGCACGGCCTGCAGGAGACCAACGACCGCTTCCTCGGCAACATCCAGCGCAACGGCACCTACAGCGTCATACCCCGCGTGTCGGCCGGCGAGATTACTCCGGACAAGCTCATCGCCATCGGCAACGTGGCGGCCAAGTACAACCTCTACACCAAAATCACGGGTGGGCAGCGCATCGACATGTTCGGCGCCCGGAAGCAGGACCTGCTCGACATCTGGCGGATGCTGATCGAAGCCGGCATGGAGTCTGGGCACGCGTACGCCAAGTCGCTGCGGACGGTCAAGAGCTGCGTCGGCACGACGTGGTGCCGCTACGGCGTTGGCGATAGCGTCGGCATGGCGGTGCGGCTGGAGGAACGATACAAGAGCATCCGCGCGCCGCACAAGATCAAAGGTGGCGTCAGCGGCTGTGTCCGCGAGTGCGCCGAGGCTCAGAACAAGGAGTGAGTAATCGACACTTTTCCATCACGAGAGAAAGAGAGAGAGAAACAGAAGACTAACCCGGCCCAGCTTCGGTCTCATCGCTACCGACAAGGGCTTCAACATCTTCGTAGCCGGCAACGGTGGCGCCAAGCCCAAGCACTCGGAGCTGCTCGCCAAGGACGTGCCGCCGTCCGAGGTCATCCCCATTCTCGACCGGTACCTGATGTTCTACATCCGTACGGCCGACAAGCTACAGCGGACGGCGCGCTGGCTCGAAAACCTGCCGGGCGGCCTCAAGTACCTCCAGGAGGTGATCCTCCAGGACAAGCTGGGCATCTGCGCGTCGCTCGAGGCGCAGATGCAGGAGCTTGTCGACAGCTTCTTTGACGAGTGGGCCGAGGCCATCAAGAACCCGGCCATCGCGGCCAAGTTCCGGCAGTTCGACAACACGGACGAGGCGGTCGAGAACATGGAGGTCGAGCTCGAGCGCGGCCAGGTGCGGCCCGTGTACTGGGCGCCGGAGGCGGCCAAAGAGGACTTTAAGGGCCTCGCGAGCCGGTGGACGAGCACGACGTGGCAGCCCGTGCTGCCGGCCGGCCACTTCTCGGGCGCCGACGAGACGCCCAACGGCATCTCAGCGACGGTCAAGCGCGGCGACACGCAGCTGGCCGTGTGGCGCGTCCGCGGGCGGTACTACGCGACGCAGCAGATGTGCCCGCACAAGCGGCAGTTCGCGCTGTCGGACGGGCTGATCGGCGAGGCGCTCGGTCCGGAGACATGCGACGACGCCAAGAAGCCCGATTCGGGGTGCGGTTCCAACGGCGGCGACGCGAAGCGGTCGGCGCCCTGGGTGTCGTGCCCGTACCACAAGCGCAACTTCGACCTGGCGGACGGCAGCTGCAGCAACGACGACGAGCTGAGCATCGCGACATTCGAGGCCGAGGAGCGGGTGGACGGGCTGGTGTACCTGCGGCTGCCGCCGGTCGACGAGCTGGACGCGGCGCTGGGTACGTCCAGGTGGAAAGTGCGCAAGGGCGAGGCGGGCGCGTCGCCGTTCGAGAGGCTCGACAAGAAGATCGACTTCAAGGGCCACCGGGGCAAGAAGCCCGGGGTCCGACCGATGGCGTCACTCAAGATGCAGAAGCCGGCGCAGCTCCTGGTCGGCGGCGGCGGGTGTGGAAGCGCACCGGATTGGTAGGCCGGTTCAACGAAATGCTCATGCCGGGTCGTTTCAGGTCATCGGGGAAGGCGTTTGCGGGATTTCGGTAACGACTGCATTAGATTGGACGGGGGAGGAGCACATGCAACCAGTATGGTAAAAAGAGCCAATCGGAGTTTATGGTCTGCAGACAATGAGTGTCCCAGAAACCGGTCATCGATGTTGTGTGATTTATGTAAGCTTTTTTTACATGCCGTGAGGGGATGGGATAATGATGGGCTATACCCTCGAAGCGATGAGCTGCCTCGCACTTTGTAGGATGTGCGAGCGTGACGCTCGAGAAGGCCTCTTTCTTTTCTTCCTCATCAACCAAGAATCGAGTCTCGTTCTGTCTGAAATGCGTTATGGTCCCCCGGGGATGGGGGCAGAGTCCCGGTCGTTTGCCAGGCTTGGTCGTCGTTCTAAGGATATGTATCGGGGCCCTTTTTTATCTTCTTGAAGAGTTCCTCTCACCAAGCACCAAGCACCCAGACACCCCCGTCTATTGAGGACGACGTTTTTTTTCTTTTTCTTTTTTTTTTCTTTAACGCTTAGCAACAATAATAGAGAATTTATTGACTCGTCGGTCGGCATGTATACATACATCACTTTTTCCTTCTTGTGTAGTGAGTATTGCTGAGACTGTAGGCTCTGGATCCCTCTCTGCAATCAAACAAGTTGATAGGTAGGTGTCTGAGAGCTGTGCGTTCTTGAGCAAGTACCCGCCCAATTACCGCTTAGGACGCCTCTCATGCACGTGGAATGCTGTGGCCCGTTGCGTTGTGCATCATCACAAACCATCCCAAACACAACTACCTGCGAATGGCTTTTCATATGCCCCGTTGGCCGAGAGGGCCCAGATAGATACCGGCTTCGTGTGCACTGGTCAGCTAAGGCACCCTGGAAAGCAGAATATCTGCCCAATAGTCCACATTTATGATAGTGTTCTTCGCGGGGAGCCCATGTACACTAGCCGGGGACTTAGATGTTAGCCCCCCTTCGGATTCGTATTTTTGTCCATCGTATTCGTTAGCAAGTTCCAGCGGCCCTGGCTCGTATTCGGGAGTTCGGGATCTCGGGCCCGCCCCAGGCAATTGATGCTTGGTATCCCAATTGTCTTCGGCTCTCCTCCACTTTCTTTCTTTCCATCCTTCGAGCCCTCCATACGAAACCGAAACCGCTTCCTGCTATCCACCCCAGAAGAAAGAAATTCCAGTGCCAAGGCAAACTCAAGCCAAGCTAGCGGAAAACGAAAAGGAACCAAGCCCCGTTAGCACTGTTTGAGCGCCATGGAAAAGCGTACCCGGCGTCTTGGTCATAAGAAGTCGAGGAACGGGTGCCAGCGGTGTAAAGCGCGCCGCGTCAAGGTACGAAGGCCCCACGACCCGCGGCACGACTATAGTATGTGCTCCTAAACTCATGTCGGGATCGCCCGCAGTGCGACGAGGGACGACCATGTCAAAAGTGCGTGGCCCACGGCGCCCGCTGCAGCCTCCTCGACCATCCCGTGCCGTTGATGGCGCTAGCCACGCTCCCCTCACCCTCAAAGCCTCCCGAGCCTGCCCCGATCCGCCCGGCGAATGGCGTCCAGGAGGCACCGAGCGAGGCGAGCCTCACTCCGACACCAGGTATGCACACCAACTTCCATCCTAGTCCAGAGGCGAATCTCTGAGGAAAGGAGGGGGCGGGAGGCAAGATAGTGAGTGTGTTGGGCGGCTGACACTCGCTATTAGTAAACAGCACATCCCCTTATCCTGCAGAATCGGCGCCTGATGCGCAGAACCCTGTTGCGGGTCCCTGGGACCTCTCGGAAGATTGGATGCTGAGCCTGCGCCTAATGCACCATTATAGCACCAAGACCCGGCACATCTTACCCAAGGATGCCTCCACGGAAGAGATGTGGAAGACCGTTTTACCCGAGATGGCTTGCTCGCATGTATGTCAGCACCTTACCTCTCCGGTCGTGCCTGCGTTTCCCTTGCATATTTGTGTGTGTGTGTGTGTGTGTGTGTGTGAGAGAGGGTTGTCGCGGGATAGCCCGAGTACCTCAGATTTACATGTTAACTTACACACGATGGTGACAGAAATTCCTGATGCACGGCCTGCTGGCTCTCTCAGCCCTGCACTACGCCTACGACCACCCCCAGGAGCTTAAGAAATGGGACATCATCTCGGTGCACCACCAGAACCTGGCGCTGCGCTTCTTCGCCCTCCGCCTCACCGACATCAACAATGAAAACTGTGAGGCCTACTTCCTCCTGGCCACCCTTATCTTCGTCGTCAGCCTCTGCTCCGTCGCCCACAGCGACAGCCTGGGCCGGACCGTCTCGCTCGGCGACGTTGCCCAGTCCTTCATGCTTCTCCACGGCGTCAAGGGCATCCTGGACTTCCAGCCTATTGAGGCCTGGCGGGCGCGCAGCGGGCCTCTCGAGGTGCTGCTTGGGCCCCCCATGCTGCCGACCGGCCAGAACTGGGCGTCGTTGCCGTTCCAGCGCCGCCTCGACGCCGTCACCACCCTGGCACGGGAGGTCCCCGCGTCCTTCACGACGCTCATCAACCCGCAGTCCGTCTGCGTGCTGGTGCTCGAGTCCCTGCGGCATACGCACCTCGTGTGCAGGACCGAGGCGGCGGCGGGCAAGTCCAACGGCGTATGGGGGTGGTTGACGACGCTGCCGGCGCTGTTCGTCGAGATGATCGGCAACCGGCACCCGACGGCGCTTGTCATCCTCGCACACTACGCCGCGCTGGAGTGGCCCTTCGAGAAGGGGTCCTGGATGTCGAGCGGGTGGGGCGCCGCCGTGATGAGCCTCGTGGAAGGGGCCCTGGACGACGAGTGGCGGCCCTGGATAGCGTGGCCGAAGCGGAGTTTGACGGAGAAGATCGAAGTTGACGATATGGATATTTGAATAATTGATACCCGTGTTTTAATTTATGCTGAGACTGATGAAACCATGAACTAGCTCGTAAGGACTCACACGTTGTGCTACAAATGTAACGCAACAAAGCCCAAAAAAAGGGTCCCCCCCCCCCCCCCCCCCCTCCCACCCCAAAAAAAGAAAAAAAGAAAAAAAGAAAAAAAGAAAAAAAAAAGAAAAAGAAAACCCCCCAGAATATATCAGGAACGAGTTCTCAGGGATAGGGAGCAGTCTTTCAAGAGCCATCTCCATAACGCTAGTTTTCGTCACGAAGCAAACACCATGAAACTCATATTCGCATCCGGTTTACACCACAGCTCTCCTAATCATGACGGTCTTTCTGGGGTCAGGAGACGACTGGGAAATATTATAGGTCAGCTCTGAGTCTCAGTCTCGCGAGAAATTTAAATATTTTTTTTTCAAAGATGGGTTACTCACACTTGAGCCAAAGATCAAGTTCTTGTACCTCTCCGTGACGTTGTCGGGCAGCCGAACTTCGTAGTGGTTCAGTAGATTGGCCATGATCATCTTGATCTCGTTAACGGCAAAGAAGCGGCCGGGGCAAGCGTGCCTGCCGTAGCCGAACGTCAAGTGGGTGGTGCCGACGCTGACGAACTGGGCCTGCATAGTGACTTCGGCGGCCTGGGCGCCGGACGTGGCGTGTTCCTTGGCCTCGCGGAGTTTGTAGAAGCGGAGGGCGTCGAAGGTGTCCGGGTCTGGGAAGATCTCGGGGTCCATGTTGAGGCCGCCGGCGGGGATCTCGATGAACATGCCCTCGGGGATGGTCTGGCCGTTGGAGAGCTTAAAGGACTTGAGGACCTTGCGCTGGAAGGATGCTGGCAGCAGGGGGTCAGAAAGGTTAATTTTCGTTGTTCTCTCGTCAAGGTCACAGACAGAAACACAAACACACCAAACATTGATTCCTAATCCATGGTAGAGTGGTCGGAGAACTCATAAACAAACAGGGGAAGGAGGTGGAGAAAGGGGGGGCACAATACATACAGGCATTGATCGGGGAATGTCTCATGACCTCCTTCAGGAAACTGTCCACTTTCTTCATGTTTTGCAGAGCACCGCTCGTGAATTCCCCCCCGGACTCGAGGAGCGCCTGTTGGACGTCGTCGCGCAGCATAGGGACTAGCTCGGGCTTCGCCGCGAGCCAGTATACGGCGTTGGTCGTCGTCATACTAGTCGTGTGGATGGCGGCGAAGCTGATGCCAAGCTGGGTCATGGCGAGGTCGCGGTCATTAACGGCGCCAAACTTTTTCTGCGAGTTGAGGATCCACTGAAGCATGTCGTCGGGCTCCTGGTAGTCTTCCTTCTTGGCGGCCTCGCGGCGGGCGGTGACAATGGGGCGAAAGACTGCCTCGGCTTCGTCGAGGCGGCGGTAGAGATTCTTGGTCGCCGGCAGCCTGTAGGCGATGAGGGGCCGCAGGAAGGAGGGGACGTTGGTGATGGCTCGAACAGCGGCCATGACGTCGACGGTGTAGTTGATGGAGGCATCGAGGTACCTCTCGTCCCGGCAGAGCTCAGAGCCGATGAAGATCCGGCCGGAGGCCATGGCGATGATGCGGAGGAGCTTGGCGTTGATGATGACCTCGCTCCAGTCGGTGGACTGGGGCAGCTCGAGTCGCATCGCCTCGGCGACCTCGTCCGCGACGCTTGCGTTCAGCCGGGCTGTTATGGAAGATGGTCAGTGATGGCTGCCTTTTGCGGGAGATGATACGCGGTGATACTGACGTAGAGCTGGCGTCAACGACCCTCTGACGGCGTGCATCATGATGGGATTGTCGGCTACCATTTTCGTGTACTTCATTTGCATTGACTTTGGGAAGTCAGTATCTGCAGATAAACACATCCACATACACAAACATAAAGATAATCACGAAAAAAAAAACACTGGAGCGAACGAAGAGCTGCATACCTCGTCAACGGCCTTGGTGAAGCTGATGACATCGTCAGGGACTTTCTTCAAGTCGGGCAGGTACTTTGGCGGAACACAGATGGTATCCTTCGCTAAGGAGGGAGGGGGGGGGGGGGGCCGTCAGTCGTTTTTCAGGCAAGTGGACGAGGGTTTCTTACTCCTGGCCGTTGTGATGCGGAAGACGCTGTCCTTGAACTAAAGCAAACAGTCAGGAGTCAAATCTCGGAGACAGTCTCATAGAGCAGAACCACACGGACCTGTTTATAGCCATCGACGTAAAGCTGAAATCCTTTGCCTTGCAGGAACTGCTCTCTCCGAGCCCACCTGCCGCCTTTTCCCACGACCGGCACGTAGGCCAGGGGGTCAGCGGTAAGCCAGCGCTGGGCCAGCAGGGCGAGAACGACGAAGATGAGGCCGGCCGCAGCGGTAGGCCAGTGTTGCAAGGTTTCGGTGTTCAAGACGCCGGCCACGGCGACGGGATGGGTTGCGTGTGTCATGATATGTGATTTATCGTCCCGATGAGGAAGAGTGAGTGTGGGATCGAGAAGGGGCTTGTGGGAATACAACGGACGAACGACTCGTATGGAAGGGTGTGTTGGCATCTTATATGCTCATTTCCCCCGGCTGACAATGCCCATCTCCAAAGAGCCATGGGGAGGGGGGCTTGCTAAAGGCCGTTCTGGTTTACTCCTATTAGTACAGCCCACAGGCGGGGAGACATGACGGCTCCTCGTGGATGCTGCCGTCAAAGGCGGTCCAGGTCCAGCCCGGCGGTTCTCCGCAGTCACACAGCATACGTGCATAGTAGCATTCGCATAGGCTTGAACTAGCTAAGCTATTCGTAGTTGCCGCGTGGTTTTGTCATTGCGGACCCCCAAGATTCAAGGGGGGATAGGCCATGGATGGTCGGGTTCGTTTTCGCATCGTCTATGGAATACGGTGGGATGGACTTCCGCGTCCGGCATGCTACAAAAGTTAGCGCGGTACTTGACTTTCCCGTTTCGAAAAGTGAGATTCCTAAGTACTGGATTAATTTTCGAAAGGCCATAGGTACGTCGCAAGACGGGAGTACCATTCCCAGTGAGGCTAAGAGTGCCCCCGCATATATCCAGGGCAGGTACGGTACCTATGCGTAGAGGCTCCTGCCAAGACAGGTACTTGTAGACCAGTTAACTTGCTTGGTGCCTATCTACCTAGGTAGTCGTATGATTACGTCATCGACGCGAGAAATTCGGGTAAAGTCACGTGTACCCATTCTTCACCATGCCGTGGCGGTCGTCAGCATTGGTTAAACAGCAGGCGGCTACTCCCGTCTGTTGGTCTCTCTCATTTGGTATCCAAAGACAGACAGGCAGACAGACAGACATTCGAAGCGCAGCCTCAGTTTTCCAGCCTCATATTTGCATCCGACCGCATTCAGTGGTCGATGATATGATTCAGACGAGATGCGACGCAACACGACTCAATACTGGTTTCCGAGGATACTACGGCAGCCTGCAGGGCTTACTCCGTCAAAACAGGGAAGGGGCTACACCTACCCCTCCTGCCACTACGTGTAGACTACTGATTAGATACATACACTTCTGTAAATAAAATAAATTCCTATCCTCTGATTGGCTAGATAAGATCTGTGTGCCGCCCCCCCCCCCCACCCCTCTATTGATCTCTTTTACCTGCCAGCAACTTTCTAATTCCTCTTTTTTTTTCCCTATGCCTATATAACTTTTGTAAGTTACACCCACCTTTAACCTAGGATACCTCATAACCCTTACTAATTTGCGGTATTTTAATATGAGATATAGAATCTCTAAGTTATTTTAATTAAAATACTATATCTTTTTACCTATTTATTATAGGGCGTAGCAATTAGCAACAATTAGTGGCTTTTTGCCAACTTTCCCCTAGTTGTGTTACTTAAATTATACCTTCCTACGCGACTTTACTTATACTTTCTATTTTTTTTTAGAATTTAGCTAACTTTTATATTCTTCTATATAGATCTATATACACCTAGCGTTACATATATAAATCTAATATTTCTCTTTATACTCCTGATAGCTCTTATATAAGCCTCTATAAGTATATATAAGCCCCTATAAGTACATACAAGCATGTATATAATTAAGCATAATGTTGCTGTTGCTCCTGAAGACAATTAAGGGTGTATAGCTCCCTAAGGATACTAGCAAGCCTGATTAGCTGGCGTACCTAGCTAAGCTAGCCTGTGTTACTTTGTGGGCTCTTGCTGGTATGTGTATACTCCTATAGCCTCCTATATAGGACTATACTAATCTATACAAAGCTGCTATTACTTATATTAGTTCTAGTATATCTTTATATATTGTGCTTTAGAAACCACCTATTGAGGTATATTCCTATACATATCCCTATGCAAACGTATATAGACTTATATGCTTACTAGCTAAAGAATATAATTAATCTCTATACTAGAGTTAAGAATAGAACTATATGCTTCTATAACCTTAATCCTAGTTACATATAGAATGCAGATATAGTTATAATCTATATGTATAGAACTAAGCAAAAGGGTATAGATATATATAGAAACTACTAGAAAGTACTTAGTCCCTTTATAACTTATATCTAACTTATAAAGAATAGTATATATAGTAACTACTACTATAATAGTAGTGTAAGCAGCTACTCTCTTAGTAAGTCCTATATATGTCTGTATATACTTAAGGGGTCCTATACTAACTTATATAAGAGTATACCTAAAAGCATAGTAGTAGTCTAGCCCTTATAACCCTATGTAAGCTTAAGATTTCCTATATAGAAGCAGACTTTCTTATAATAGTTTATAATATTTATCCTAAGTAGCTTTAGGTTCTAGGTAATACCTTAGTAGGTGTTATAGACAAGCTTAATAATATTAGATATAGTAAGTTTCTATATAGCCCTATATAAGCCCCTTTTTACTACTTATACTTTTATATAGACCCTAATACTCCTATATGCTTTCCTAAGCCTAAGTCTGAGGATAAGGATAAGGAGTAAGTTACATATGTGTTTGTATACTTCTATATATTTAGCTCCTAAATTTATTAGTTAAGCATTTCTCTAAGTAAGGATTTACAGGTATATAGGGAGGCATATAGGGGTTAATAGGACCTTATGGAAAATAGCATAATTAGGGCGTTTTAGGTAGGTTTTTTCAGGTATAGGTACCCTTATATATAAGCGTATAGGGGCGTATAGATCTACCTTACCTTTAAGTTTTTTTAGGTTTTTAATACCTAAATAAACTATTTTATATAATCCTATATACCTTATAATATATCTATATAAAATACTATAACTACGTATTAACCTTAAGCTATTTTGTAATAATATCTATAAAAAGTTTTAGGCTAGCTAGAAATATCTAGTAATTATAGCCTTTCTTTCTAAATCTAAATTAATTATAATATCTCTATTAACTCTTAAACGCCACCTATAAAAATAGAACTTTTACTATAAAATCTAAACTGAATTTTTAATACCCTTACTTTCCTATATCTTTAAGCTATTTTTTAACTAATAACTTACTAATAAGTATATACTTATTACCCTTATAAATAAAGGCTTTTAAATATCCCTAACTAGTCTAGCTAACCTCTAAAAGGGTTACTAATTATAGTAGTAATAATTAAAAGAGTAACTTACTATAGCTTATAGTAAAGTAACTAAATACTTCTATATAAATAATAATAATACCTACTAGATTTATACTTTTAGTTATAAGTTTCTTTATACCTATATATAGTAGTAAGGGTATGTTATTAGCTATGACGTATTATTTAAAGCGTATTATAAAGTTTTCCTAAACAAGGTTAACAACCGGCTTAATAAAATATAATACTAATATAAAGGCTATATAACTACTAGACCTAATTATATTTAGTTAATTAACATATATAATAAACTCCTTCTATAGGGATTTAAAATATATACTAGTATTAATATATACTCCTAGTATATTATGTGGTTTTACATAGGAGTTAAAGCATATACAGCCTAGGCTATACTTCACTAATATCTTTATGTTGTTTCCTAATAAGGTATTATACCTTATAAGATATAGTTAGATTATAGTGTTAAGACTATACTAGTAGCTAGAGGCTATTACTTTTTATTATAAGACTATATAAAGCCTAACCCTTTAATACCTAATTAAAATATTCTAATTTAGTTTTAAGACTATTAGATTTTTAGTAAAAGTATCTATAACGTTAAGATTAAGAGTTAGTAGGGACAACTTTGTTAGGCATCTTTAGCTTAGTAGTATATAAGTATATATACTTTAATATAAAGCTATACTAATAGGTAAATAGGAATACTTTAGTTAACTATAGACGTTTAGGTTATTTAACCTAAGCTCTCTTACTAATAGGGTTATACTATTGTTTATCTTTATACTATTAATCTATAAGGACTTTATAAATTTTATAGAGGTCTAGAATAATTACTATATTTACTTATAGAAAAGTTAACTAAATATAGTCCCTAGGTAACCTTAGTAACTATATTACTATCCTAATAAGGAGTCTACTTAAGACTATTTATACCTATATAACCCTTTAAAACTTTAGATAATATTAGATATCTTAGGCTAAGATATAATATTAATAGCTCTTAATTAGTACCTACTAGATAAAACCTTCTAGCTTTATAAGAAGCTTCTTAAAGGCGTTAGTAACTTTACTAAAGTTACCTAATTTAAAGGAGATATATATCTATAGGTTGAAGTATATAAGTTCTTATAGTAATATTTAGATTTATATTATTAGTCTAGTACCTAGCTAGTAATTTTATAGTTAGGTTAATAAATAGGTAGGGTTAATTAGGTTAAGTAGTAGTTATAGACATATAGTATTAATATTAACAAACTCCTATAGACTAAAATATATACTTTAGAAGTAGAGGGATATAGTAGTATATAGATTACTCTACTATACTTTCTTCTTTCTTTTCTCTAACTATAATAGTTACCTCCTCCTTTAGTATAGGTACTTCTAACTCCTTACTATCTTCCTTCTTAACCTCTAAGTATTTATGCTTTTGAGAGGCTATATATTATTAGGATTGCTCTGTTATCTCTACTACCTTTTATGTAAGCTTTTACCTAGTTCCTGTTTTTAATCTTATTAATATAGACAAATTGTTATTAGACTGCTTAGATATAGTTTGTACTAATGTCTTTTGTGTATTCTATTACTTCTTTGTAACCTTAGGGGCTTAAATAGGTATATCTATACGTAATAGGGATATAACTAAGAGGGTATATATATCCTTTTCTAGAAGAAGAGATACTTTAGAAAAGAATATATAAAGTGTTTTTGCTTTATATATAGTACTTTAGAATTTATATATATTAGTTAGGGTCTTTAGATTAACATGTATTGCCTTCTAGTCTTACTTAAGAAAGTGCTTTTCTATAGTAAACTTTAATAGAATTATTTATATTATATCTAGGTATAACATATATAGTGTTGTTAAGAAGAAGGATAATGTTCTACTAAACTTCTTTAGTAATACTATACGTATATATATAGTAATTAGTATCCTATTAATCTTAGTCTTGTTATATGAAGCAAGCTATAAATAGATATTAATTGAAATAGATAGGGAATTCTTTATAGGCTTTTTTGTCTGTTAGATACTTGATTTATGTTGGTGAGAGCCCTCCTAAGTAGCTCTAAGAAAGTTCCTAGTATTAGGTATAAATAGTGCCTTATTCTTAATACTTGTTAAAGATTTGGTTGGTTGTGTATAGGATACTACTTAGTTAATAGGGGGGGTTTTAATATTATTAATAACTGTAAGGTTAATAGCGTCTGTAACACAGTATTTCTGTGTCAACGTGGGTCACGTGCCCTGTCACGTGACCCACCCATGTGGGCATAACCCACATGGTCCATAAGTCCTAATATGGGCCGGCTGGATAACCATCCAGCCGGGCCACGCCTTTTGGGGCAGTGGGTTAGGCACTTGCCCCTTCTAGCCTGTGACAGTCTGGCTTAGGGATATTAGAAAGATCTTATAAATAGAATACATAAGTTGCCTACTTCCAGACTAATTTAGCTATAAAGTAGTTAACCTTATGGTTATTGGGGTACTTCTGTGCTATACTGAATTAAGGATGTGTAAAACTAAGAAAACTGCTCTTCTCTATATGTGGTTATATAAAATATATTGTGGTCTTATGGCTACGTACGAGCCCTTGCCTAATTAACCTTGCTAATTCCATAATGTACTTTATGCTATAAGTAAATTATTTATTGTGATAGGGGAGTGGCTGTATAAGCAAAAAAGCCACTTTTTTATATCCACTTGGGTTTTGACGGAGTAAGCCCTGCAGGCTGCCGTAGATACCCAACACGTGAGCAGTCAGGTGAAGCATCTCTGTTACTAAGAATCTCTCCTCCCTCTGGCGAATTGGGTCCCTTTGTTCGAGAGGCGGGAAAGCGGTGAATGCACGGAACCGGTACCGGTACCCGACCAACCTCGCAATCTACCTACATACCCATCCCGCGCATTTGGTTCGAGAACCCCGCGGCTCTGGCTGTACTTTGATGGTGTCGCTACCATTGTTCCACACTGCTCAATAGAACCATGATGGATAACTTTGCAACCTTTGGAGCCGATAGACCTCCCTCGGAGCCTTTGACATTCTACAGCTATGCCGCCCTTCAGCATGTTCTCGCAGACCCCCGTCTTCTCCCTCATTTCTCACACCCCAAACTCGAGAACGCGACCTTGGCCATGATCAATCACCGCGAAGCTTTTAATGTCATGCACCTCGTCGATATCCTGCGCGCCTCCATCGCCGCCTTGCTGGTGTGCCTCGTTCTTGCCAGACCGCTTCTTCGCAAGCGGCCCGCCTGGTGCCGCGGCTTCGCACAGGAGTCTTTGTACTCCGAGGCCGTCCATCCTTCGTCGAAGAAATCCTGGACATTTTGGACTGTCTACCTTTTTGCAGTCGCACTTGCTGGGCTCGCCCAGGCTTTATTATCTGTTCTTGCCCCGCCGCCCCGCGTCTTCTCTGTCCTGAAGCTCGTGCCGTGGGTTGTAGCTGTTCTCATCACCGCCTTCGACCGGCCTACAAAGACGCCCAAGACGTTACTGCTTCTCCATGTCGCAATTCTGGCGTGCGGCGTTGTCTCCACAGCATTCAGTTACACGCTTTACAAGTCCGTCTCTGCTCTTGTTCTGGCGGATCCCATTATCGCCTTAGCAGGCATCGTCGGCATCCTTGCGATGCCGATGCGGGACCCTTCTCTCGGCAACGATGACGTTGCCCGGAAGGAGCCTACCGATGAGCTCCGTAGCCCCGAAGACAACATTTCACTCTGGCAATTCATGACGGTCTCGTGGATGGCACCAATGATCGCCAGGGGATACGAAAAGCAGCTGCATAATGAAGATGTTTGGCAGCTGCCCTTTGACTTCCAACACGAGCGGCTCCACGCTCTCTTCCATGAGCTCCGTGGCTCCATGACGGCCAAGCTATTTTTGGCCAACGGACTAGATCTCATCATCCAGTCCTCCCTTGGAATCATTGAGTGTGCCGCAGCTCTCTCGGTACCTATGCTGTTGCAGCAGCTCCTGCGCGCCATCCAGAGGGGTTCCAGCAATATTGAGGTCTCCGTCTTGTACGCCATCGCCATCTTGGCTGTTCGTCTGCTTGCCTGTCAGGCAGCTGTGTTCCAGCTTTGGTTCTCCCGCCGTTGCTATGAGAGGTCCCGAGGCGAGATGATCACAACCATCTACGCCAAGACTTTGTCTCGGAAACACTTTGGCCAGCCTGCCGGTGAGAAAATGATCGACACTAATGAGGATGAGGACGGCGGTGACGATGACGAGCATGACGAGGAAGAGACCGATACCAATGTCACTGCCGATAGTGACGAGCAAACCGGCCGCTTCAGCAGAATCCTGGGCTGGTTTCGTCGCGGGCAGTCCGCTCGTCCCAGGTACCAGCGGCTGCAGAAACAAAAGGCGCAAAGGCAGCCTGCCACCACCGGGAAGATCCTCAACCTCATGAGGAACGACGTCTATGAGATTGCCCAGCGGTTCTGGGAGTTCCCCACGATTGTCACGAAGCCACTCCAGTTCATCTTCTCATTCGTCCTCGTGTGGCAACTCCTCGGCTATTCCTGCTTGTTCGGAATGGCTTGTGTCGTCCTTGCTCAACTGCTGAACACCATCTTCATCACTCAGCTCCTCAAGAACGAACGCGTACGCAGGGCTGCCACTGATGCTAGACTGCAATCCACCTCCCAGTTTGTCGAGGGAATTCGGCACCTGCGATGGTACGATTGGCAATTGAAATGGCTGGATAGTATCATGGTCACTCGACGACACGAGCTGCGCACCAGGGTCGTGACGGGTCTATGGAGCATTGCCATCTCCACCCTCAACATCACTTCCGGCACCCTCTTCCCGGTTGCCACGTTCTTCGCCTATACGTCCATTGCTGGCAGAACTCTGACGGTTGACGTGGCGTTCCCCGCCCTTTCTCTTTTTACTTTGCTAGAGACCAGTTTTAAAGAGCTGCCTGGCCTCATCACCGTTCTTTTAAACGCATCAATCGCCATGGGCCGTATCGAGGATTTCATGAGCGAGCCCGACAAAGAAGGCGTCTTCTCAGACCACCTTACAAATGACATCAAGTTCACCAAGGCGACGTTTGCGTGGCCAGGATACAAGCACCCGGTGCTGGAGAGCCTTGATATCAGCTTTCCCCAGGGTCTCACTGTTGTGTTCGGCAAAGTTGGGTCGGGCAAGACGGCGTTGCTACAGGCGATTCTCGGAGAGCTTGATCGGCGGGCGGGCGAAGTCATCATCCCAACCGAACCCATCGGATACTGCGCTCAAAGCCCCTGGCTGCAGCACATGAGCATCCGTGACAATATTCTCTTTTCAGCGCCATTTGACCCCACTAGATATACCCAGACGTTGGATGCCTGTGCGCTGCTACCAGATCTGGCAAACTTCAAACACGGCGATCTATCGGACATGGGAGAGAACGGTATTGGCTTGTCAGGTGGCCAGAGAGCGCGCGTAGCTTTGGCTCGGGCGGTATATAGCCAGTCTCGGGTGCTGCTGCTGGACGACCCCCTCGCCGCGCTGGACCATAACACCGCCGAGTCCATCGTGAAAAAGCTTCTTCAGGGCCCACTTGTCGAAGGCCGCACTGTAGTTCTCGTCACCCACAGAGTTGACCTTTGTCTTCACCTGGCTAGTCAGATTGTGGAGATTGTCGACAACACCGCTCGGGTTCTGAACTCGGAGGAGGCGGCTGCGGAGGTTGCCAAGTTCCTCTCCCAAGATGACGACTTAGCGGGGCGCCACGAGGAGCCAGAGCAGACACTCGAGGAGCAGCAAGACGCTGCCGTGCCATCCAAGTTTATCGAGGAGGAACATCGAGCTCATGGAGGTGTGATGCTGTCTGTTTACTGGACCTACATCAAGGCTGGCAAGCTCAAGTGGTGGGCTTTGCTTCTGCTGGTGTTCGGTTTGTTCAGATTGGGCAGCCTCCTTAACTACTGGTTCCTTAAAGCCTGGGGAGAGGCTTACAAACACGAGACCTCGACGAAAGGGACACCGGATGGCACTGATTTGTCCAGGCTTTTTGACAGACTCCCGGATCCCAATGCCGATCTTCGCCCATGGCTGTGGGTCTATTTTGCCATTGCCGTTACCCAGGCTCTCATCTACACCTTGTCGGAGGGCCTCACTCTGCTCATGGTCATCACGGCAGCAAGAGATCTCTTCAAGAGGGTCATAACCAAGGTCAGCAAAGCGACCTTTCGGTTCTACGACGTCACTCCTGTCGGGCGCTTGATGAATCGCCTCGTGTCCGACATTGGCATGATTGATGGAGGCATCATGAGGCCATTGCGCGAGGTCGCCGTACAGTCCATCACGTGGTTCTCGAGCATGGTAGTCATTGCCTCCGTCACGCCGCTGTTTCTCCTATTCTCTGTTGGCATGACCCTTTGGTTCGTCTACATCTTTACGCGCTTCTTGCCCACCTCTCAGAGCCTGCGAAGACTGGAGATGGTCTCTTTGAGCCCGCTCATGTCCAACTTTGGCATCCTGCTCGATGGACTAGCGACTATCCGCGCATTCAAGGCCCAGCACCACTTCCAAAATATGAACATTGTGGTCACCGATGCCTTCCAGAAGATGGACCACTTCTACTGGAGCCTTCAAGCCTGGCTCATGTACCGATTCGACGCTCTGTCGGCCATTTCTACCTTTTGCCTTACCATCGTCGCGCTCTATAGAGGCCTGTCGCCTGGTCTGACGGCATTTGTCTTGACCACCGCGTCGGCGTTCGTCGAAGCAACCCACAACCTCTGCAAGCAGTACGGTACTCTGCAGATGGACTTTGTCTCTGTCGAGCGTGTAATCGAGCTCCTGGACATCCCCGAGGAACCTTGTGGTGAGATCATGCCTCCTATCAGCTGGCCTCACCATTCGGACGATGTCACCTTTGAAAATGTCACTCTCAAATACGCGCCTCACTTAGACCCCTCTGTGTCGGAAGCTTCTTTCACCATTCCCGGCGGTTCGACTTGCGCGGTCCTCGGTAGGACGGGGTCTGGTAAGTCCACCCTGGCCCTCGCCCTTCTCGCGACGATTCAACCTTCCGAGGGAGCCATCCGCATTGGGAATTACAAACTGTCCGACGTGGACGTCCACGTGTGGCGACAGCGCGTGAGCTTCGTCGCTCAGGATCCGGTGCTGTTCCCTGGAACACTGCGAGACAACCTAGACCCGCTGCACCAGTACACCGACACTGAGTGTGTTATCGTCTTGCATCGCGTACTCGGTCCCGGCTGGGACCTCTATGCGCGCGTTGAAGGCGGCGGGAAGAACTTGAGCCAAGGACAGCGTCAGCTGATTGGTATTGGCCGGGCCGTCCTGAGACGGAGCCCAATCGTGGTCCTGGACGAAGCCACTGCTTCGATCGACAAGGAAACGGCCGCAAGAGTACAAGAGGTTTTGAGGACCGAGCTGACCACGAGCACGGTCATCACCATCGCTCATCGACTAGAGGCTGTGCAAGACGCCAACTACTTCATCCGTCTGGACAAGGGAAGGGTCGTTGAGCATGGGCCAACGCAGGGATTAAATCAGTAGAGTAGACGAGCATTGCATTGTTGCCTATATAAAATGAGTGTTAGACCTTGAAGTAGAATAGAAGTGTCGAGTTTCACAAACCCTGTTTGGCACAGGTCATGGGCATCGGGCCTCGGAAACTGAAGGGCTCCGGTTGCTTTCCTACCCTACTTCTAGCTGACCCAAACCAACACCTTTCCAGCCGTATCGGACGAACCGGCAGCACCGGCATTACAATCGACGGTGGGGTCTTTGAAGATGAATGCAGCTCCCCAAACTCTTGGGCGATCCGATCTGTGTATAACGCATTGCGGTATAGGCCATACAAGCCTCAATTCCAGACGTGCCCCCCTCTCCACACACAGGCCACATCCTTGCCATCCCAAGTGTCAAACTGTAGAGCAGTCGGGTTCTCCCGTGGCTGTTCTGGGCCCATCCACTTGGGACGGACGGAGCAGGTTCCTCATTTCCGGAGTCCCAGCGGCTCCCCAGGAGTAGCACAGACTGAGGCAATCCAAGAGAACCCCCACGCAACCAACCGTCCAGGCTGCCGTCTAACCGGATTTCCCGCCCCCCGTCTCTCAGGAACTCATGGTTTCCCTTCCTCAGGGATCCTTCCCCCATCTACAATAGGTACTCAGTAGTAAGTGAAGCTCTGTTTCTGGGGTAGCCGGTCAATAGGACCGCCAACTGGTCAACGCAGACAGACGGTACCAGGCGAAAAAACTGCGCAAAACTCTAACCGGGGGCTGCTCGAGTCGTGATCCTTGACGACGTCTCCTATCTTCAGATTCGGCCCCGCCGCAAGCTAATATGGCAATAACTCAATTCCAGCCCACCGGTACGAGTGCCCGGGGGATGAGGGAAAATGGTCGTGAAGAAATCATGAAATGGATGTGTACTTAACTATATGATCATCCTCCCCCCGGATGTTCTAACTTCTTGCCCTTTACCCTTTCACCACCTACATCCATCGCGTTTTTGGCTTCTTCCAAATCGCATAGTCTCTCACTTAGTCTCTCGCTTCTTGTATTTTTCTCACACATTCTTTTTCATCAAAACACATTCGTTCTCTTTCCACCCAACTTGATTCCCCCTTTGAGATCAACACCGGCAAAAATGCACTTCAACGCTCTCGCTGCCGTCGCCCTCACCGGCTCCGTCTCGGGCTTGGCCCTTCGCCAGAGCACCCCGATCTGGGAGACCTTGCCGCCGACCCCGGAGCTCCCGAGTCCCATCTCGACAGCCACGACGCCGATCAACGGCATCGAGATGTGGTTCCAAAAGTACAACGAGGCGGCCGGCGGCGTGCCCATCGTCATGGACCACGGCGGCCTGGGCTACTCGGCCTACTTCGCCTCCGTCATCACGCGCCTCGTCAGCGCCGGCCACTACGTCATTGCCGTCGACCGCCGCGGCCACGGCCGCTCGACGTACAACAAGGACGACGTCTTCACCTATGACCAGATGGCCGCCGACGTCACGGCGCTGCTTACAGGCCCCGCGGGCGTGACGCAGTACAACGTCGTCGGGTGGTCCGACGGCGGCATCGTCACCCTCGCGACGCTCATGAACTCCACCACCTCCAAGGCCATCAACAAGGCCTTCCTCTACGGGGCCACGGCCACGGTGGAGCAGGCCAACGCGACCTTTAGCCAGACGGCCATCTTTTCCGAGTTCGTGTCGCGTTGCCAGACCGAGTACGCCACCCTGCAGCCGGGCGCCAACTTCACCGATTTCGCGACAAAGGTGGCGACCATGGAGGCCACGCTGCCGCAGTACACGGACGCGCAGCTGGGCACCATCGACGGCTCCAAGGTCATGATCGCCGACGGCGACCACGAGGAGGCCGTCAACCTCAACGTCCCGGGCCTCCTGAACAAGGCCATCCCCGGCAGCAGCGTCGTCACCCTCACGGGCGTCAGCCACTTCGCGCCCATGCAGGATCCCGACCAGTTCACCAAGGCCGTCCTGGACTTTTTCAAGGCCTGAGAGGTTCCGAATCGGCGTGCACTTGGTTTTTGCTTCTTTCGCTTGGTTCTGGGTTTTAATAGACAGGGGGTCACAGGGAGGCGTTTTTGCGTCTGGATAGCCGTGGGCAGGGTATCGATGAAATATCATAATACAATGGTTGGTTAGAGACTTTATCTCAATTCTGTGAATGCGATGTGACTATGAAGCCAGACAAGAACCAACCAAGGGGTGGAGGAGACATGCAGGGATAAAAGTCGTCAAAGTTGACTGTCAGGAGAACCGGCAGGTCAGACAAATAGTCGAAATGACCTATATATGGAATACCAACAGCACCGGGCGAACTAGACTAGACCGCTTATGGGGGTTTAGAACGACAATGATATTGTTGGTTTTTCGTCACTAGGGGTAAGATAGGATATCCCTTTTTAGTTATAACTAATAGTATATTTAGTAAGGTTACAGATAGTTAATTAATTAAGTATGTAAAGTAAAAGAGAGGTAGGGATATAGGTAAAAGTAGGTGTAGGAAGGAAGTACGTCACGTGACCTTCCTCCTCCCACATGTTCCCTCATCCAACAGATATTAATAACCCGAGTTCATTATACTATCCCCGATCATTGCTTATGAGTTTAGCAACGTCTTGGTTCAAGCAGCACTAATTCTTAAGAGCATACAATTGTGAAGCATCAAGAAGTATAACCTGCAATCTCTAACGCTCTGTGTCAATTTGTTGGTTACTAAGTAGAACCTGATTGTACCACCCGAAATTGCCCTTTTAATCTATGAACTACATGAAAGAACTTAGTAAACCTAGATTCCGGAGCTACAGAGTCCTCGAAATGTCTGTTTCGCAACCAGGCCCACTATCGATGGATATCTCGACCCCTTCGGTCTACTATGAAGCAGATTTAATTAACTAGCTCCGGTTCAAACACGTCGGGAAGACGATTTCTAATCTTGCGGAAATCCCGGGCTCGTCTGCGCCACTCTATCCAGAACCATAAACCAGCGGAGACAAAGGTCAGAAACATCAGGGGAAGGGTAACCTGGAGGAATCGCTCTAGAGCTATCATCGAGAACTTCTCACCCTCCTGATACGTTATGATATCGGTGCTGAAGAAAGTCTGGTATAACAGGAAGGGTCAGTGAGTTCCTAAAATCATTAGATTCGTATAAACTGTGGAAACCTACACTAGAGAAGGTTGCAGGCAAGTAGATCAAGGTAACGATTGTCACTATTCGAACTGCAATAGCCTCCACAGCACTACGATCAGCTTGTTCGTACATCGTGACCGTGAGCTTTGAGGACACAATAGCATTTTGTGTCTGAAAGTGTTGAATAAGCTGAGAAGGCCAAATGTCAGCACGATGCCTGCTATCCGACAACGGCCTCTGTGCACTTACAATGGTCTTTCTATCTGAGATCATTTTGACTAGTAGTTTTGCTCTAATGATCTGCATCTGAGTCTCACAAATGAGCTCCTCCAGTTGCGAATCGAAACTCGCTACTGCTCTCATGCAGCCTTGCTTCTCTGGGCGAGGGAAGTCATTGTCTTTCACTAAGTCCCTGTAAAACTTTTTCTGCAGCTTCAAGATGTTGACATTGGACTCCATGGCCATGATTGCGTCATTTGTTCTTTCTTCCCAGTTCTGGACATCGCTCAGAGATTCCGGTTCTAATTTTTCGATGTGCACCTTTTCTCTGATACGGGCAGGTTTTGTCTTGGGAAAGCTGATTAGCCGAGAATCAGTTGAAAGAGCACTTTGGGGTTTACGTCTTACGAATTCTTCGGCTTTTCCCTCCAGATACAATATATGCCATCTCCATTCCGACGTTGCCCACTGCGCAAAGTCCAGATGCACCTCCAGAGATGATTTGAATCCTTCCTGGACTGTACTGAAGCTCGTTGGGTAAGTGTTCCGGTCCGAGAAAAGCCCTGCGATACGATCCTTGAGGGTAGCATGAGGGTCCCCGATGATCCATAGTTGAGTGCCTTGACCTAAATCAAGCTGGTGGTGCAAGACAGCCTGTCGAATCTTCCACTCTCCGTACTTTTTGAGGGCCACGGTCTTCAGATTAAAGCATATCTGGTATCTTCTTCCGCTTCTCCCAAGTTGTGGGATTATGGTCCCTTTAATGGGATTGGCTAAGACCTTATCTGTTCGGAAGCCACTAAAGCGGAGTTCTCTATCTCTACCGTGTTGCGACGCGTAAACAAGAAGAAAATCCGAGAACTGCGGCATGATCTGGTAAAAGGTCATTAGACGGAGTAGCATAGTTTCATTCAATTCCAATGGCCCAATAGTGCGTGGTGCACACAGGTGTCTGGCTCAAGTCAGTCAATCGCAGTTTTGGAGACCTCTTCGAGGATAAAGTGTTTCTGATGGGCAAAATGCATGTAAACTTACACAAATCGACACTTTGCATCTGGCTTGTATGATGAAGCACCTTCTATCTCGTTTGTTGGAGCGTCACCAAGGAAACTCTTAAGCTCTTCCTCGCTGAAAAGGTTTATTTTTTCAACCCGTCCTGCCGCCGAGATATCCCTTACCGGTATCTTGTACTTTCGATGTTCCTTGGTGAAGAGCTGGTCCTTACTTCTTTCAAGCCTATCGAGCGCAGCCTTCCCGAAAGTTGTCGCGGACATGTACTGCTTTGGGTTCTGATCAAATGATCGATATGACGCTGCCAGCCCTAAAAATGAAGCCATCATCGTTGAAGTTTGCAATGTTGCAGGTTGAATGTGTTGGATGCTATGGGACCTTGCGTTCTATTTTGTATAGCCGTCTCTGAGGGCTCCGACTCAGAGGATCATCTGCCTTTTGTGTGAATGGCAAAACTGCTCATCCCTTACAAAGTGTTGGTGTCACAGGTCTGGAACATACCAAGTTCTAGACCTTTGTGCTTCGCCTCTAGGCTGACGCAAGGCTCTCAATACTCCCGCCAATGAGCTTCTGTCCCTTCCAAGGATGGAACCACGCTTCATTCCGCTAGGCCAATCAAGACGATACTCTTCTGCGCGTGTTTACATGACGAGATCAACGCTCGGCGCCCCAGAGAGGGTGGCGCCCAGCCCCCCTCAGCTACGCCTTTTCTCGGTGATGCATGGCTGAATCATGGTACTCATTATTCTTATCTTCTTGCAGTTCGTAACACTTATTGAATTCGCTACAGGCCACCCACCCCCTTATCTTATCCTTCCCAACAGCTCCTAGGAACACTGAATTCGCATCCTTCCTTCGCCAAACTCCTAGCCAAATTCCGTCCAGTTTTCAGATTGTAACATGATACATATAAAAGGGTCTAAGGATCCGGAGTATGAACATCCCGATTTGCCTGCCTCCTTTCGTCGTGCTTGCTAGTCTCGCGCAATTTATTGTCAATGTATGTCCGTTCAGCCTGTGGCAAGTTAGAAATTGCTCGGTTTGCGACGAATGGCATTGCCCGTAGCCCTCAGGACTCACATCTGTAAGAAGTCTCGGGGCGTAGAACAAGAAATTATCGCTGTCCATGTTCTGGAGCGATGAGGTGTCAGCCCGTCACAGGCCAAATTCTTCAATTTCTTCGTAATAATGCATGACCAACCTGACGTTCTTCGAACTTGCCACCCTGATCTTTGAAGGTGTCGACAAGCCACTGATGTAGCTTGTACCATTTCAAATCGTATGCCGACACACTTTCTAAAACCCAACCCGGAGGTGGAGGTGGAAAAGACATGGTTCGGTGTAGTGTCGGATCTTCCACAGCTTCGTTGCTCCAAAAATATCTCTTCTTTGTTCCTTGGGTAAATCGCGCCATGTTGAATGTTTTCGAACGATAATGGTAGTACGAGCTATGTTTATTACTAGGTGAGGCGGCAAATATCCAGGGTGCTTGGAAGCAGGCTGTCCGGGATGCCAATCTGTGGACGGAAAAAGACAAGCTGCCTCTGGTTGAAGCAGGCTATGACAAGGCAGATAGTTTCGGAGAAGTCAAGTGGCTCAGGCAAAATGCCAAACGGGCTGGGTGGTGCGTACTTAATAACTGTTTGTGTCAGACACTATTGGGATCCGTATCACCTTGGAAGCGGATTAAGGTGGCATTACGGAGCAGGCTGACAGCAGGCATCTGGCCGCCTTACAGCATCCCCGACCATTGAAGGCGACCATCAAGCCATATCCAACCATTCCGCCGCATATGGGCTGGATATCTGCCTCAGATTTATGCGTGTTTGCCTCATGGCCACCCATGAGCCGCCAATGAATAGGTATACAGTCATGCCCTCTTTGTCACGAGTCACGTTAGGTCTAGCGACTCTACACATCCAGAGCCCACACGCTTACCCGTGCCTCCAAAATGGAGAGATTGTGTAGTTGAAGGTTCCTCGCAGATGGCGTGGCGTAGCATTCAAGAACGATGTGCGGATAAGGTTGCGGCACCGCGGGTCACAAAGAACTGCCATACTATTAATGGTTACGCAAGGGCAAGACCGCGGAGACCGGCGGAGACCGTTTTGTAGCCTTAGATGTTGCGCCGCAAGACAGCAGTTCAACGGATAAAGCCTTTGTAACTGGATTCTGTTACCGTCCCAATTGCTGACCAAGGCCAACTCTTCCCGCTTCTGCCTGGTCGCGTCGAGCGTGGAGGAGGGGTAAGAATGCCCCTGGCCGGCAACCATACCAGCGTCCAAAGTGTTGAGATGTGCGTCAGTCAGGCAGCACGCCATGCAGCCAGTTTGCTTCCTTGGTAGTCTTTTTCTCCCACACACACATACACTCGAATCTAGCCAAAGACTGATAGTCTACAACTCCCTGTATTGGGCTTAGCGACTTCTCTGCTTCCTCTCTCTCGGCCAGTTCAGCCGCACAGAGGCAGTGAGACAGCGGGCGCCCCTCCTGGGGGAGAGTACTGATTTCTTGTCCTGGGCTTGCAAAATTTTCTTTGATTCCTGCATGTATTCCCGCTCACAAACTTGGTTGTCAGGCTCGACATATTAAGATGTACTGTCCCCCCCCCCCTCGTTTCAGTACACCTTTCCAAATCGCACCGTTCATTTACCTTTTGCCTTCATAGATGGGTAAATGCTACCATTATCTCTTAAACTTGCAGCATTCGTCTCATACTATTGGCTCTATCTCTTTTCTCCTTTTCTTCGCGGTTTCTTTTCTCTTTCCCCTCTATCACTTGCGGCTCCATAGTCACCTTACGCCATGATTTCGGGTCAACCAGACTTTGAGCAACATTTCCAGACGGCTCTCTCGGAATTCGAAGAGCTTCGAAAGCAACAGACGAGAACTTCCGCTCATGGCCAACAATTCGTGTTGATGAAAAACGTTACGGCGCGACTACAACAACGTTCTGAGAGCTGCCCATTGGAATATCAGCATGACCTGGATAGGCTCGGTCAGACAGCATATCTTCGAGAATATGACCAACCCCCGCAAATGCGAACACATCATATCCAAGAACACCTCGCCATTTTCTATAACCTCTTAGAAATTGGCGCGGCATCTCTGATTCACGAGTTTCGGAATAAGAAACTTACTACTCTTCCGATCGAGATGGATACTTTGAAGAAGCACATCAAGGGACCGTCCAGTTATTCCGATTTCCACGGAAAGTTCTATCAGAATCAGTTCGTATGGTGTCCAATTCAGTTTGAAATGGATATGGGCCCTTCACGCCACTCCCGCAACCTCATCAGTCCCTTCTCGAGGAAAGACCCGATCGAGCCATACCGCGATGGTAAAGGACCTCGAGTGAACACGGCCACGTTGTATGCCATTGAAGTGCCGGAGGAGCTCGTCGGTCCTAGACTGCAGAAGAAGATGCCATCAGCCAAGAAAGATGGAACAGACAGTGGTGCTAATGGAGGAAAGGTAGGACGGCTCACGCTTTTATCGTCCACTTCCTCCAAGATGTTGTTCAAAATACTAAAAATAAATGTATGAATAGAGATACCGATTTGCTTTGAAACAGTTCAAGGAATCGAAACACGAGCATTTCGTCAACGAGAGACAAATGTTTACGAATCTGGAAAACAACGATGGCATGATTCAGTACATCGGCTGGTTCAAAAGTTATGAACCAGATGATCAGGGAGGTCTGGTACTGTACTGGAACATTGTACTGGAACTTGCAGACTTCGACTTTTACACAGCGATTCGAACGGAGTCCCCTCCAATATCAGCCAAAGAGATACTGGGATTCTGGAAGGCCATGGCAGAGATATCGGGAGCCTTGGCCTCTATCCATACGGTTGATATTGGTAACAGGGAGTATTTAACGTATGTACATCTCTCTCAGTTGAATTATCAAATTCTAATTGCGAGAACAACACAGATGGCATGGCGACATCAAGCCCGAAAACATCCTTCGTGTCAATGGTCGATTCAAATTAGCAGACCCAGGAGAAGGTAGAATGCGACTCAAATCCATCGGAACAACGGGAGACCAGAAAACAAGAGCAACAGGAGGGACCCGAACTTATGGTGCTTCTTTCCCTATTGTTCGTTCCCTTAGCCATACTGACCATGTTATATAGCTGATCCTGAGAAAGCCGCCTATCTGGATTGTCGGAGCGGGAAAAAACCAGAGGTTTCGCAGACTAGCGACGTGTGGTCTCTCGGGTGTGTGCTTTCCATCGCGGCAACCTATGTTGTTCTAGGGACTCAAGGCGTCCTTATATTCAATCAACTTCGCCGCGAAGCCATTTTCGGAATTACTGGAAATCTGAGTGACGCATTTCACGATGGGAAAACTGTACTTGCGGAAGTCCGGCATTGGCACGATTACTTGCGCGAAGCTGCGAGAAGAAATGATTTCTACACGTCAGCTGTTCTGGATATGGTTGACAACCATATGCTTGTCGAGAAATGCAGGTGGTCTGCAAAAAGAATCTGTCAAAAATTTGAAGAGCTGTTCGACTCTCACAACTCCGAAGCGTCTCGAGCGCCCCGAAGCTTGCACGAGTTATTACAGAGGATCGACCTCCAGTCCGAACAACTGTTTGACTATCGTCATTCAGTCATCAGGAGGGTAGATTCGGACGACACAGCCAAGCAAATACAACAGGTGCCGAGCCTACCGCCTGCTGATGTAGAGTTCAAGAGTCGAGAACAACTTCTGGAACAGCCCATTCAGCCAGTTGCACAGCGCTCACAGGATCGTGCGGCGCCGCTGATACACTCACGGAATCAATCGTACACTTCCCAAATAACTTCGACTCAATCACGGCATCCTGATTCACCCACTACGCGTCGCAAACCCATCACCGTTTGGCAAGTGAAAGACGCGCTCGAGAGAAGAGGCATGGCATTCAAACCATCCATTAGAAGCTTCGGCTCCCTCATCAGCAAGCAGCCGCTGGCAGTAAAGGGCAAGAATATATCAGACGACCTAGAGCAATTGGATCGGCGCCTCGAGGCAGAGTTCAAGAACCGCGATATAGTTGGTGAAACTCAGTGCCCCTCGTTTGTGACCCAGTTAACAAGAGTAGATATATCTCGTCGACAATGGGACAACCATGGCTCCGTATTGGTCACAGGCGACTCACCTTTTAGAGGTCCTTGTCTGGCGATCTTTGGGTTATGATGATAACGGGATGGAACTCTACTTTACGAACCCAGACACCAATCCGAAGGCAATGATCAAGGAGTCTCGTTCACAAAAGCTTAAGCACTTTACAAAGGCTATGGATATAGCAAATCCAGCTGTTACCAAGTTCCAAGGAGAAGTGGTCGACACTACTATTGTACCGGAGCTCACGCGTATCATCAACGGCTACACGCGAGCGAAGACTTCCAAATCTACGCCACGCAAGAAGACAATCATCATCCTAACGGATGGTATCTGGAAAGGCATGAGAATGGAACACACCATTGATGTCTATCTCAGATCGATTTTTAATGAGCTGAAAGACTTGCACGGAGACCTATCATACATACCACCAGGGAAGTCACAAGAGCAAGCAGACATATCCAAGATCCGCCCAATAACTATACAGTTCGTTCAGTTCGGAGACGACCAAAACGCCATTGAGAGACTTCGACGTCTGGACGACGATATGAGACTCTATGGCTGCCCGTAAGAGGACCCCAATCACAAGCATGTGCATTCATGGTTCACTAACTTCTGTCTCAGTGACCTGATTGACACGGAACATGCGTATGGTGATGTCTACAAGGTGTTCCTAGGAAGCTTATGCCAAGATATAGACGGGCATCCCAGTATCGAGCGACAGCCTAGCTCCATTTACCACCGAAGTAGCGCCCATCGCCAGGATTTTCCACAAACGCCCGTTGATCATGGTTCAGTGGGTGTCTCACGGAATACTTCACAAGCATCACATCGAGCCAGCCAAGTTTCACCTGTTCGCGATCAGCCGTCATCCTCCACCATACAACACCATGAACTCCCCGCATCACCAGAGGACCCTAACAGTCCTCATTTCCTTATGTCCACTCAGAGATCGTCTACCATCAAGGTGACAAACACGACATCACACACCGGTCCGTCATCGAATAACACAAGCTCCATATGGCCGCCGTCCTCTCATGAAGACACACAGCATGAGCAGTCTCCTGTCACACCAACGTCACCAATTTCACCATCTCAATCAGATCGTCGACAACAGGCTTATAGATGAAAATGGCATTAGTATGTGAGGCTTAGGGCTTGTATGGGATAGGCTGATTGGGATTGGATTGATATCCTAACTAGGTATATATGGTATTGGGTAACCTGAGGTACTGGCGTCCGGAGTACTAGTTCTTTTTCTTTGCTTTCTAAAGACATATGTGTATGAGCGGCACATGCGCCTCTTTGAGGAAATACCAAATCATGAACTAGAGCACTTCCTGAGTTATGGTGCTTATTAATGTACGAGATTGCGTCTTGAAGATGACGCCGAAAAGATTTCGAGAAGTAAGTGGCTTATTGGGCTCTTCATGTTCACAGGAAATATACTGTGTGGTGCCTCACCGTGCTCAAGGATGAACACCAACATGCTCTGGATGGCGAAAAATATCGATCTATCTATATACCTACAGCAACCGAAGTGGGATGATATTTCTTCCGTCTCCCTGGATTAAGACGCCGGCATTAAGCTTCCGATGAAGTAGCTGTTAAAATGAATGACATAAAACATGTATACAAAATTGTGGTCATGTTCTTTTTTGTATCCTTGCCCTCCCTCAGGTTGTCCTTGAGATGCTCTCTCCTATATTTTTGTAGTATTATGTACCTGAGCGAGGGGCCGCCATGGATACGTATCTCAGCCCTATTGAGTACAACAGTAATAAAAGGGGCCTTGAAGAACAGAAGGAATGAGGATCGGCAGCATGCACAACCTGGGCAACGAGAAAACATGATTGAGAAAATACAAAGGCAGATATGATGGATGATGAAGACATCTACCTGGGGTTAGTCAGTGACAAGCAGGTTAGTCAGCAGCGGTTCACTTCTGTCAAAGAAGCGGGGGCGGGGCAAAGTGGGGCGGGCCGTGAGCAGGTACACGTACACTGGACCCCTAGAATGCTTATCGCTTCTCCCTGACCTCCTTATCGCACCGCGCTA
Organism: Colletotrichum sublineola; assembly: GCA_020631755.1. NCBI lineage: Eukaryota > Fungi > Ascomycota > Sordariomycetes > Glomerellales > Glomerellaceae > Colletotrichum > Colletotrichum sublineola. Next base: position 750,147 of record JAHSQG010000001.1, read on the forward strand.
AGCCAAGCCTAGAGCAGTTTAGTTAGGTCCCTGTCTGTTCCTGGAAATTTTCCCTTTGACATTACCTCCTCCCTCATCACGGCCTGAAAATTCTCGCCGTAACCCTCTCCCTCCCAGAGAAACTTGCCCCCAAATTGATATCATGGACCGCAGAGGAAGAGGCTCGAACCAGAGGCGTGGTGGTCCCAGACGTGACCGTCGCGATGCGCCGTACAACGATTCGCCCAAATCGGCCCAGTCTGCGCCGGCGCCGGCTGCCGCAGCGCCTCAGAGCACTGCGCCGCCACTCACCGAACCCGTTCCTCAGGACACGCCTAGGTTTGCCGATATGGTTGGCGTCAACCCGGCCCTGATCCAGGCAATTACGCAGGATCTCAAGTTCGACCACATGATGCCCGTTCAAGCGGCCACCCTGACCGAGCTTCTGCCTCCTAAGCGTGGCGACTGTCTTGTCCAGGCCAAGACCGGTACCGGCAAGACCATTGCCTTCCTCCTCCCTGCCATCCAGACCCTCATCACCAACAACCGCGGCCGCGGCGCCGGAATTTCCCTCCTCGCCATCTCTCCTACTCGCGAGCTGGCTATGCAAATCGCCAAGGAGGCCCAGGCTCTGCTGCAGCGTCTCCAGCAGTACCGCGTCTGCATCGCCATCGGAGGCACCAATAAGGACCGCGAGGAGAAGCAGATCCTCAACGGCTGCGACATCCTCATTGCCACCCCCGGACGTCTCATCGATCACCTGTCGAACGAGTACATCAAAGACTCTTTCCGCCACCTCGACACCCTGGTGCTCGACGAGGCCGATCGCCTCCTTGACATGGGCTTTATGCCTGCTCTCAAGGACATTGTCCGCGCCCTCCCCGACAAGGCCCAGACCAACCGTCAAGGCATGCTCTTCTCCGCCACCATTGCCCCTCACGTCGAACAGGTCGCCGGTCTCGTCCTCTCCAAGGGTTACAAGTTCATCTCCACCATCCCCGCTGGCGAGGCCAACACCCACGAGCGCGTCCCCCAGCACCTCGTCAAGGTGCCCACCTTCGCTGCCGTCGCCCCCGCCATGGTTGGTGCCATTCGCGAGGAAGCTGCCCACGTCGGCCCCGAGACGTTCAAGGCCATCATCTTTGCCCCGACGGCTGCCCTTGCCGATTTTTACGGCGACATCCTCGCCAATGTCCCCGGCATGCCTCCCACCGCCGTCTTGCACTCACGTATCTCCCAGAGCAAGCGAACAAAGACGACCAACGACTACCGGGACTCCAAGTCTGGTATTCTCGTCGCCACCGACGTCATCGCCCGCGGCATGGACTTCCCCGGCGTCACCTCCGTCTTCCAGGTTGGCATCCCCGCCGACAAGGAGTCGTACATTCACCGCCTTGGCCGTACCGCCCGCGCGGGCGCCGAGGGCCGTGGCATCTTCATCGTCGCCGAGGTTGAAGGCTTCTTCCCGCAATGGACTCTCAAGGAGATCTCTTTCGAGACCCGCCGTGCCGACCTCTCGTCGGCCGAGCAGGTTTACGAGATCGCCGAGCAGCGCATCGACGAGACGCAGAAGGCGAAGATCTACCAGGCCTGGCTGGGTTACTACAAGAACTGGATGAAGTCCCTCAAGTGGGACAAGGAGCAGCTCGTCGCCGAGGGCAACATCTTTGCCCGTGACGCCCTCGCGTCCCCCGAGACGCCCGCCATCCAGAAGAGCACCGTTGGCAAGATGGGCCTCAAGGGCACCAGGGGCCTCGTCGTCGTCCCGGATGCGCCCAAAAGCCGCCACGGACACCGCGGCGGCGGTGGCGGTGGGGGAGAGGGTCGCAGCGTTGGTTCGGGCGGCCGTGGAGGTGCAGGTGGCGGCGGAGGAAGACGTGGCGGACGTTCTTAGAGTTTCACGACGACTTCATGCCCTGGTTTTTTTTTTCTCTCTTTTCTGTTCTTACCTGCGCATTTTTTTCAGGCGATCCCTAGCTTGTTTTCGCTACTACAACTTGATACCCTCATACATCTGTACGACGGGGAGATGGGGAAATACATAGACCTGGTTAGGGGGTGGGATAAGGTGGACTTGGCGTTCTTTGGTAAATTAGACGTGGTTTTACGGTTATCAAGAAGTCGGGAAAAGAAGTCAAACCGTCATGAAAAAAAAAAACCAAGGGCCTCCTCTGGTTTGCAATAAATGGGAAGAAAGGGGAGGGAATAGCCTCGAAAGGGCACTTTTCCCTTTTCTTTTTTGAACTTCTGGAGAAAAACAACTTCCTCGTCCCATACTGTTCGTGATGCCCACCCTCATTGTGAGTTCCCTCCCTCTGTTGAGGTTCCGATCCCGAGCCAGCGCTTTTTCTTTTCTTTTCTTTTTTCCCAGTCCCTACCTGGACTCTTGTTTCTCACCACAAGCAGAGCGAGTATACATCGCGCGACAGGGCGGCGACACACCCCACGTGCAGAAAGGAAGTAGAACGAATTTAAGACATCTCGAAAAGGAAGGACCACGACGGCCTGGGTACGTCCTCGCGCACATCGGGACCGACATGGGGGGACCTCTAGTACTAGGATAGGGGGTGCCTCGGAAACCACACACACACACACACATGACAGAGCCAATCCGGAAGACGGAGATTCCCAGGTAACAGTATTATAGCATTGGTGGTGGACATTGATTCATCATCGCCGGTTAATACATGTGGTACGACGTAGGTCGAGGTAAAAAAAAAAAAAAAAAACCCCAAACGACATAAACAAGGCGTCGCCGATCTTCCCGGTGGTCACTGATAGACCTCTCTCCGCGCCATGAAGGGAGAACGACGACCTCAAGTTAAATGTTTTGCCACGAGGGGGGGGGAGAGGGAAACCCTTCATCCCCCCCGCCACCATAGCCCAATCCTAAAAGAAAGACAACACTCCTTTAACCGACTATTTCAAAACTTTTCCCCTTTCCCTGTTTTGTATAAAAAATATAAAAAGAGTAAAGAAGGCTCCCCAGGTTCGCACCTTTGCCAAATGAATCCAAATGTCGAATATGAATACAATGAACCGCTCCTCAGTCCGTCTGACGCCGTGCCGTGCCTTGCTTTGCCGTACCGTCTCGTCTTGCTTCGCCTCGTCCCGTGCACTAGTCTATAAGTTGGCTCATGTCCCCAGCCAGAGGCCTATCCTACCCCCGTTTTGGTATCCGACGTTCTTATCGTCTCTCCTCATGTCATAAGGCCCGTCATCTCCTGGCTGAAGGTGATGCGGCCGGCGCTCGGCCATCACAGGGTTTGCTCCGCCAGCCGGGCCTCCTACACAGGCTGCCATCCGCTCATGCATCAATAGTGCATTGCCCATGTCGGCGTAGCCTGGCGGTCCTCCTTCTCTCGGCGTCGCATATGGTCCGGCGACGTAGTCTGTGTACTCTCGCGGGCCCGTATCGCCGCTGCTGGGGCTCCAGGTCGTGTCAAAACCAGGCATGCCTATGGTCGCCATGTCGGATGTATTGCTTCTTGTCAAACCTAGTGGGCTCATCAGATCAACACTGCTCGCCTCCATGTCTACACCAGCCAGACCGCCAGTCGTTTCTCTATTGCCGAGGTCGAGACCCATTCGCATACCTTGCATGCCGGGCTGGTGATGCGCCGGGGCGCCTCCGATATCCAGTCGCTGCTGTTCCTGTTGTTGTTGCTGTTGCTGCTGTTGTTGTTGCTGTTGCTGCTGTTGTTGTTGCTGCTGCTGTTGTTGCTGCTGCTGTTGTTGTTGATGTTGTTGTTGTTGTTGTTGTTGTTGTGGTGGTTGTTGTTGTGGTTGTTGTGGTTGTTGCTGATGATGCGTGTTGCCGTTGCTCTCTTCGTTATCGTCAATGACCTCGCCGACGACACTCCCACGTTGTTGGCCCCAGCCTGCTGCATCCATTGCATTGGGCCCTTGTTGGCTGCTAGCCATCATAGCGGCAGCGGCAGCCCCCATCCCGGACATGGCCGGGCTGAGCTGCGTTCTCATGCTTCCCGGATTCTCCCCAGCAGCCGTGAGCAGTTTCTCGGCGAATTGTTTCCGCGAGTTGTCGCTCGCGCTCAGCGTCCGGACGAAAAATTCAATCGGATCCAGACTGGCACCCTTCCTGCCGCTGCCTAGCACGCCCATGTCGCCAGAGGTAAAGTCCATGGCTGTCGAGAACCCAACGCTCTCGCAAGCGCCCAGTACGTTGACGCACCATGTTCCGATTTCGTAAATCTTTTCCATGATACCCATGCCGTGTACCTCGACGGCTTTGCTCGGCAGGCTCGACAGGATCGAGGCAGTATCACGCGCAACTGTCAGCGGAAACGAGAAGCACATGCTGTTTCCTCCTCCGGCTCCGTTACCCGATGATCCACCGACTCCCGAGTCAGCTGGATTCGTCCAGCTCAGCAGACCTTGCCGCATAGACGACTGCCAGACAATGAGACGGAGCCACTGTTGCGTGATGAGCAAGTCCGCCTTTTGGATATCCGTCGGCTCTGGCGCTCCCGAATCTCTGGCAGCGGACGTTGTGCAAAAAGAGTCCATGAGCTGCTCGTGCTGTTGTTGGCTCGGTGGCGACCGCCTTCGTGAGCGAAGAAATGCGGGCGGGAGGGCGAGAAGGTTTTGCAGCGCCAAAAACGTCGTCGCGCTGACGCGGGGGTCGGAGCCCTCGTTCCATGCCGTGACGAATGATTCGTCCAGCGGAGTGTACGAAGAAACGAGCTGCAGGAACCCGGCGTGGATATCTGGAGTCTCGTAGGGATGCCGCGTTGTCGGCAGCGACGGCGTCCTTTTGAACGTGATCGGCTTGTTGCGCAGAATCGCAAAGGACCTGTGTACCGCGAGGCCTGTTAGCACTGAAATGATCCTGCGACGTTGCATTTCGACAGACGTCGCCTGTGCGGTTAGCCCGTTACCCACCTTTCTGTCACGAACAGGATCCAAAAAACCCTCTGCCGACAAAGCGTCTCCTCGCGGCTCAGCCCGTAGTATGTCGAGTCATCCTGTAGTCCTAGGTCTTGTGCGTTTGTCAATGCTTCTCGTAAGTAGTACCAGGATTTGCGCGACTGGTTGATCTCGAAAAACGACGTGCTGAGGTAAAATGACGAAATCACGGCAGACAGGGACAAATCCTCGAGGAAGTCGTACGAGTGCCTCGTCGAAATGGTTTCGTCCAGGAAAAAGCGGCCGACGACTTCCCACGATGTAGGGCCCGGTGCACCTATGCTCTTGCCAGACATGTGCATTGATGTCAGGGCGCACAATGCGTAGACTAGGTTCCTCTCGCTCGGCGTCATGGGCCGACTGATCGTCTCGCGTATCGATGACATGTAGATGAGTGGCATGATTGGGTAGATGTGTTCGTAGTATAATTCGACCAGCTGCGGGATCATGTGCAGATAGCTCCTCGTCCTTGGTCGCAGCTCATCGCTCGAGAACATGCCTCTGGGCTCCGGTACGTTGTTGTGTGCCGGATTGGATGTGACAGCGGCCCAGAAACCAGGCGGGGTCGAGGCTGCGGAGGCGTTGGAGGATGCCGCATCTCCTAGGTCGCTACCGCTCATCCCAATGTCGATGCTGTCCACGTTCAGCGGCGGGCAGGCAGCTGACAATCGACGTCGCACATACTCTGTAGGACTTTCCAGTGCATTATCTGCAATGAAATGCTTCTGGCCGGCCAGCGGTTGCTGCAGTTTGTACGACTCCCTCGCACGCAGCTCGTTTATGACCCGACCATGGCCACGCTTCGGGCCTCTCTTCTTGGGGACATGCTCACGCTTGCAGGTGAGAGAAGCGTGCACGCATTGTTCACATGGAAACTTGCCATCGCAGCGGATTCCTAAGAGACGGTTAGCAATTGTCTCGGCGAGTTATGAGTCGGGAAGGGGGAGGGTGCAGCAAGGGACATGAATTGCGAACATAATGAGAGTGTGTGGCCATGGGCGGATGGTGAGGTGACAGCGATGACGTGCAAAGACGATAGCTGAGATGGGATGATACCATGAAGGCGGCAGATGGACTGCCCAGGCGGCAGATTGCTGGGAAGAGGTAGGATGGCACGGAAACTCATGAGCGCGATAAACAGGTAAGGCGAATCGGGGAGTTGGGCGATAAGCAATAATGGTACGGGGAGTGAAAGTGGAACATCATACTTCTCCGGCGACAATGATCGCATACTGTTCTCTTTGGCGGTGCTGACTGTTGGGTGTGGTTCGGGTGCTGCTGTTGCTGCTGCTGCTCTTGCTGCGGCTGTGGCGGCGGCGGTGGCGGGCTCTGGGCGATGGACGCGTCCGGTGATTCGGCCTTCACTTCGGCAGAGCTCGCTCTGCTCGCAGCATTTCTCGCGGTATCTGTGTGGTCCATTACGGGCACATGACGCACCGTAGGGTAAACAGGAAAAGGGGACGGTTGGGGGGGGGGGGGGGGGGAATAAAGGTAGAGACGGCGGGAACTTCTGTCACAGGGGGGGGTCGGACGTCAAAAGGTTTGAGCGAGAGATTTCGCGGTGAAGAGGGGATTTGCAGCCTAGTTAAACGCAGTGCAAAAGCAGAGAATTGACATGGAGCAAATCTCAGACTTAAACAATGATTTTGGTACAGCCTCCCCCCGGTCCAGGTCAGGCCACTCTCGGCCACCTCAGCCCCTCACAGGCAAGGGGAAGGAGAGTGCAGCGAAACTCGAAATGTTTAGCTGGATAGGCAGGGTCGGTACAGCGTGCACCAGCGTACGTAGCAGAGAGAGAGAGAGAGAGAGAGAGAGAGAGAGAGCGAGGAGGGAAAAGGCAAGGAGAGAGAAAAAGAACGAGAGTGAGAAGGAGACAAAAAAGGGTACGCAGTAATAGGAGGCGGGCAGGCTCGTGGCGTATACGTAGTAGTAGCGTGACGTCTACTGGCCGTCCGTTGTTCTCGTCAGAAAAAAAGGTGTCGGCAGCTGAAGCTGGTGGTAGTGCGTGTAAAGTTGTTGGCTAGTGCGTGTCTTTGCTGGCATTTGTTGCGCATCGCCACTTGCAAATGGGGGGGAAGAACAGTTTCGAGGCCAAGAATGGGGGGGGGGGGGGGGGGGGGGGGGGCGCGTGAAAGAAGAGAGTTGAGAGTAGGTAGTGCTGCCGATGCCGTCGCGGAGTCAGCTGATGAAGTCGGGATGATGGGAGTTGATCAGAGACACACATACACACACGCAGACACACACGCTCGAACATGTGCGGGGGAAGAGGATTGGAGACCAATCAACTTCGGACGAGCAACACAAGGCGAAGCCAGAAAGAAAGATGGAAGAACAAATAGGTTTCCAAGTTTGAGCGTTTCTGCGATCCCCGTCCCTTCGCGGATCTGAGAGCTGAAAAGGCCAGGCTGAGTCGGAAGAGCATCCCGTCCCGGGCTCGCGATTGCCAGGGACCTCTAGCTATTTTGGATCCAAATCGATGCGCGGCCCTATTCCGGCCCCTCTGCCAACAGAGCCTTTTGGCTGGCTCCTGGAGTCGTGCCCGGCACCCGCCCGCTCACGCCAAGATGCACCAACTCCTCCACTGTGTATACCTTGCCCCCCCTTGAGCGGAGCTTGCCGCAGCACCATCCCCGCCGTCATCGACCAACATGCTGATGAGCTGCTCGCTTCGTAGGCAGGGGAGCCCGTGGAACCTGCGTCTTCCCTTGCTTTCTTTCTTTCTTGCTTGCTTGACGTTCTCGCCAAGCTTGAGATTGCTACTTTTTCGATTTGGACCTCATTACCAGAATCATGCCGACCATGCCACGTTCCAATGCTGACATTCAGTCCTCGACACCTCTGGCTGGCCTGGCCCAATGGTGCGCCTGGCCCTGATTGCCGCCTAGAGCCGTTGAGCCAGGATGGCCATGGGCGGCGCTGTGGGCTGAGACCCGCAGCCATCAATATCAGACATCAAGCCTCTTACCGGATCGAGGCTTCCCCCACAACCTTCCCTTATTTACTGCCCATCTTCACGAGTGATTGATGCAGTTGTGGTGGTGGTAGGTGCGTAGAAGAAGAAGAAGAACAAGAAGAAAAGTGTCAAGCTGCCGATCACTTCTTAGAGTAGACGTGCTTGGCGTGCTGCAACGGGGATTTTCCTAGGCATGGAACATTCCATCTGAGTCGCAGCCATGATCGCCGTCCTGTTACCGGCAGTTCATTGAGCCGCTCAATGACCTGATGGGGAATGTTTGATATAGGACAAGGGACGCACGGCCCGACGATGCGGTGTTATCCTACAGACTAGGACCGCCTACTACCGTCAGATTGTAAATGGGGTAGTTATCTGCCCATGTTGCCATGCAATATGGAATCCGGGGAAGCCGATGGGGGGGGGGGGCCAACGGGCGCAAGGGTGCAGATCGTCAAGATGGCAACCGAGTGACTCGGGTTGCCGCCAAGTAGCCGTTTCACGAAACGAAGCATCGTCGACGGAGCCATGGGCCGTCTGGGTGGGCCCAGCAACAGCAAAGATGTTGGTGTCGAGGTTGAAACACTGCGAAGGTAGCTGAGCGGCCAAAGAGCCTAGATGCCATGCCAAGCAATATGTCAATCTTGAGATGAACGCTTGACATGTTGTGCAAAACAGTCCGCCGCGGTTACTCACGAAGCAAACTGCATTCCCGAGCAGATCAGAACCAGTGGCGCGTTCGTTGCCAGTCCCTTTGATATCGAAGGGCTAGACTAGACGGACTTGGCCGTGGACCGGATTGTTTCCTTCAGTTCAGGAAGCGATTGATGGTAGGGTCGACGTTAAGCGACTTCTTAGATTTTGAGCACTTGAGCGGAAGTGCCGGATATTCAATATAGAATGTCATGGGCTATCAGCAGCGACAAGTCCCTCGATGCAGGAATGTCCCCAAGGTAAAAATGACCCAAGCCAGACCTTTAACATCGGGCATTACCGTTGAAGGCGCCCCACTCCTTTCATGTGATCGTATCTGCAACGCAGCGCGCACACACAAAAATGTGTTTTGTTTGGAGGACGAGGCGAGGTGGTAGAAGAAAATTTCTTCCGAGTCCAGTTTAGGTCGTCCGTCCACCTTGGTTTGGGCCCCTGTACGGCGGCTCGACCGGGGGCGCTATGCGGCTGATTGGGAGAGTGAGCAATAAGCTGGCCGTAGATCTTAGTAGCATCATGAACGACAATGCTCCTCACGAAATCCGTAATGGGGACCCCTGACTCAGTGACGGCAATGAAACCAACGTACCATATACCCATGCATATTTGACGTGAACAAGAAGCCCACAGACGATGGTCCTTCCCTCTGGATTGACGAAGGAGGGGATTCCTTATCCCAACGAACTGCTTCGTGCCCCTGAACGTAAGCTTTCCGCCTGTTCTGGAGTACCGGAGTGGCCTTCGGTGTGATCCAGCCTGATCCCTGGTGGGATTAACACCATTCCCCAGACACGGCGAAGATCAAAGCATCAGGGTTGCTTTTTTTGGGAAACGGGAGCCACTTGCACGGCGACTATTCAGGACGCACTCCAGATGCTGTGGGGGTATAACAAGACAGAGAGGAAGTTGTTTGGTTCGTTTGGTGCGGTGGCACGATGGTGATTTGTGCTGCGATGGGGGTTCAGCATGCCCAATGAGGGACATGGTCGAGATGAGCAGTCATGCTTTGAGTGGTTGACACCGGAGCGTCCGTTGAGGTTCTCGAAGCGAGGCGAAAGCCTGGAAATCGTCAGCGCCCTCGACCCTTCAACGTAGCAGTAGAAGGAAATAAAAGGGGGAGAACGACGCGAGGGGACAGTATCCGAGTCGAATATTCGGGCCGAAATTACAGAACGTCGTGATCCAAGTTCGAAATAGACAGTAAACCCCTGCCTTGAGTAGCATTCAACAGAGCGAGTGCCTTCCGTCAACTCCCGTGCCAAGAGGAGAGCCGCAAAATGTGGAAAGAACCGTTGAGCCGTGTACGGGAATGGAGGCACCTTCCTGGTGGCCCAGATGGAAAGTAGGGCAAGAACACGCGACCAGCGGCAGGCAACAAGATGTCAACGACTTTTGGACAGCATTCGACTCACGAGATAAATGCTTATCCGAGAAAGAATATCCGGGGCGGAGCGAAAATGCCTGTTGGAGTCTAGACCAGCCCCAAGGCTAGATACATCATGTACCTATAGGTAAAGCTTATCAAACTAAATGGTACCATGTGGGCGAAGTGTGGATAGATGCGCGAGTTTCAAGACGTACTTCGGACATCGTGATGACTGCCTGCCCGGTGAAACAGACTTTTCCCCCAGGAAACTTAGGTTGGAATCATACTTTATACGAGGAACTGTGATTAATCCTCCACAACGCTATCCGGCCGACATCGGGAAGGCATGCGTGTTGAGCCAGATCACGCAGAAGAGAGATCCCCGGCCAAAGATCCAAAAAAAAGTCTTTGATCGCTTGGCCCCTCCCTCCTAACCCCTTTCTCTCTCTATACGTTTGCATCGGTTTCGTAACCCATCCATCAAAGGAAAAAAGAAGAAGAAAAAGGTAAATGATGCTCCGACGAGCATGGTAGAGTCAACCTCGCTGGTCATGAGAGAGGGCCTAGAAGTAGCTAAGTCGATGGGGGGTCACAAAACAAAGAGCATACATTTCTATTCCTCGATAATGCGTCGGTGTATATCAGTACAATGGTCACAAAAGCCCAAAACGCCAATGCTGTCCCTCTCAGTGGAGGGGGGGGAGAGAGGTTCTTAGAGCTCCTCCTTGAAGAAATGCTCCTCGCTGCCCTCTTGCTGCTCCTCGCCCTTCGCTGAGTCCTTCGTCTTCCTCTTCCCCTTCCCCTTGGCGCCGCCATCGCCGTCGTCCTCCCTTTGCTTCCCTTCGGGGCCATGATCCACGACGCCCCGGATCTCCCTGGGGTCGCCCGGCTGCTCAACAACCTCGAGCTTCCAGCCCTTGTCGCCCGCGATGCGCTCCAGCTCTGCCCGCATCTCCTCCACGAGCTCCGGGCTCAAGTCCAGCTTCTTGAGCTCGCTCTCGTCGAGCATCTCCGTCGTGCCCCCCTCGGCCTTGCTCTTGGCGCTGGCGATGATCTCCACTAGCGGGCCCTGGCCGCGTCCCGGGAGGTAGCTGCGCGGCGGTGTAAGCTTGGCCGGCGGCTTGCCCTCCTCGTCCGCGTCCGCGAGCACGTTGCGCGCCCCCACGATGACGCCGCCAACGTTGACGCCCTTGGCCCCCTCCCTGGCGTTCGAGTCGTGCTGATTCTTGTGAGCGCCCAACTCCCTCTCCTCCGTCGCCGCCGCCGCCGACGTTGTCGAGGACTCCCCGGCTTCCAAGGCCCGTCGGCGATGCCAGTCGTCCTGCGCGCCGGGATCGTCGGAGGAAAGGATGGGCCGGCAGCTAATGGCATTGGCGCTCGTGACCTCCGGCGGCAGGAAGACGTCGTCGTTGCAAAGCCGCGGGGTGTTGACGACCATGAGGTAAGCGCACGTCGTGACCTCCTTGATCCAGCCGATGCGGTCCCCCTTCATGCCTGGCACGCAGTGATACTGTACTTCGACCGTGCGCTCTCGGCCCGTAAGGTCGCAAAGGGTGCCCCCATCCATTCTCTGGACGAGGTAACGCTGGTCGCCCTTGATTTGTAGATCCGTGTTCGCCGGCAGATCACCAGACTTGGTCGTCTGCTGCTGTTCGCCATCCTGCGTTGTATGGCGCTGGCTGGGAGACTTATGGACTCTGCCGAGCACATACTTCGCCGTGTGGGGGTCGGGGACCGGCGGCTGCCCGTTGGGGACCGTCGGAAGGGCGTGGAACTGGACAATGTCGCGGTTGTAGCAGAAGCTGTAGCTCCACCACCCGGACATGAAGTACAGACACTTGCCTTCCAGCCCGTCCAGGAGCTCCCAGCCATGCGCCGACGCCTTGGCCAGCTCCCGCGCCTCCTCCTGCTTCGCGAGCTCCGTCGCCGTGTGGTTCTCGGGCGTCTGCGGCTCCAGCACGGGTATCGAGCAGAGATATCTCGAGTTTTGCATCGTCATGATCTCGTACTTTTCAAAGACTTCCGCGGCCGCGCCACCACCACCGCCGCCGCTGCCATCGTGGGCGTCGCCGGCCTCCCTGATGTTCTGCGAGATGTCGGAGGCCGCCGAGAACTCGGCCGAGTACGTTGAGTGCGGGTTTGTGCGGTCCAGGAGTGCCTGTGCCTCGTGTTCCGATATAAAAGATTCAGGAAAGACTATCTCGTACTGTGGGTGCGTAACAATCGGTCAGTATGCCATGGCTCGTTCCGACGGCGATCGGGGGTCTTGGCTTCGGGACGAACCTGGGGATAAGCTACTAAGTCATCGTGGATGCTGAAGCCGGGATGACGAGCCCTGCACAGCTGTGCTGTCGCCAGCAAGACCAGATTGAGACGGCGCATCGTGCCGTAAAATTGAATGTTTCCTCACATATAGAGGAGACGGGGTTGTGGTAGAGAATGTGCCCGTCGCTCGAGTGGCTACTTGGAAGCTGCTCAGACATGCGCGCGCCGGCTCCGTGGTTCCGTAGCTCACAGGTGTCATCTAGGTAGGTGCCAGGTGTCGCTGAGATCATTACCGATGTTTTGCCGGTGGAACTGGCAGAGACCCCTCCGATAACAGATAAGAACTGACGTCACGTGCTGCATTGTCACGACTGCTTTGCAAGCTGACATCAAAGGTACTTCTCATTCTTAGTCAACATCACTTCATCCAACGTGAATATGAGCATAGATTTCTTCTTTTAATTGAAATTTTGATATGAAATAATCTTTTAATGGCTTGGACATACTGTTTGTCAATCAGGAAAGGGCGCGGCTATGAACACAAGTCGGAATAGGACCTGCCTCGTTCTGGCGTTGCATCTAGGCTCTATTTAGGGCGGAGATACTGCATACAGACGCTGTAAGCATCCTCTCAGGAGCGGTTAAAATTGCAGTGCACTCTCCCATAGCTAAGCCAGCGGGTTCCTGTGTGTTGAATACCTAGCAAGACAAGAGGATGGCTACAGCTAAGCTGGTGGCCGGCCTGGTCAAGTTGAGACGCTGTCTTTAGGACCAAGTTCATGACGAGAGAACTGGGGGCTGGGCTTCTCCCCCCCATCCCATACGGTCGACTACGTGGCCGACAGTTCGGTTGCAAACACCTCCCACGAACAGTCGCCATAGCCGTTGTCGAAAAAAAACAGATGTGCACCTGCGCGCCCATCTGTGGCCGAAACGCGGAAGCGGGACTACACAAACGACAGTCGTTGCTAGCCCGTAAATGAAGCACCACATTGGAAAGCGGGCTCGGCAAGGCAGACCTATCATGACCACGTAGCACCAGTACCGGTGTCCCTCGCGTCTGACTGCTCTCGCCTTGCCATACATTTGAGGCTCTGGATTAGGCTACCGGGCACTGCCTTTTGGAAGCCAATACTCCCAATTCGGTCTCACATGTTTGCCCCGCGAGATCGCCTCCGCTGTGGCGTGAGTCACAGGCACTTGATGCACAAACACGCCATTGCCGGTGTCGATGAGGGGAGATGCATCATACCGGCAGCGCGCTTGTGTACCGGTTCAACGGCCTGGAATTCGAAGCGCAAGCAGGCGCCCACCATTGGCTGGCCCATCATCCTTACCTGATACTAGAAAGCAAGTTGAGAAGGGCTTGAGTATGTGCCCAGCCAGCCTTTGCCACCCAATGTCCTCCAGTCCCGGCCCAAAGTATCTTCACTCGGTTGTCAAGACTGTCCCTGGGCGAGTTAATTTTGCAGTAAAGACGGAAAACCCAGCCGGGAATGGTCAGCAACCGTCACCCAACCACTGGCCTTCGATGCTCCAAGAACCCAACCGCAGCAGCGGCGCCGGGCGGCAGCCAAAGGTCGGTCTGGCTGTGGCCGCCTGATCGGTCCAATCTTGCGGTAGGCTGACGGGCAACTACTGCAGGACTGACACGACAAGCCGTGCTGTTGGGCAGAATAGAGAGAGGGGAGGGACAAGGTATAGGCTTTTGTGCGTTCGGCGCTGCAGTGCCTATGCCATGCCATGCGATGCGATGCCAGGCCATGCGGAGCATCTGCGATGCGGTCCGGTGCCGAACGAGCACAAATCCCATTCGACGGAGGAGACGCACCCTTCGTACCTAGAGAGAGGTATGGGAAAATATGCCTTGGGCAGACGAAGCCCAAAGGTGGCCTTGGAATTGGATGACAACGTCCTGGCGGCAAGGCCTTCTCTGTCAGTCTTGCATCTTATCTCTCATGTACGGTGCCCTCCGCCCCCCTCCTACCTCTCACCGAGGATGGGCGTGGCGAAGATTGACCAAGCAAACAGATGCTAGTATCCGTTGAGGATGCACGAGGCAGTTTTCCGATTGGAGAGAAACGACGTTGAAAAGCAGCCATGCGTTCCATGTGTGTGCTCCATGCAGCCAACTTGATGGGCATTGTATGGCGTAGCGCACAGCCTCCGCACGAGAGGACGCAGAAGTCTGGTTGGCTTCCTGCACTCGGCAGCAGGAGTTGACATGGACTTACAGAGCCAACCATTGAGGGAGACGGGAAAGAAAAAAAAAGCAAAGAACAAAAGATCGACAAAATCAAACCGATCATGCGGCTCTCGATAGAACAGAAGCTAGCTAATATGTATCGTCTACTTGGGCAACCCCCCTTATCTCACTTGGCGCGCGGACTGCTTTCCATTGGAGTTGCACCGCCGACGATCTCCGAGGGACGGTAAGGGCCGTGGCGTCGATTCGGTGCAACGGTGGCATTTCGCAAGACGGTCCAGAAGCGGCGACGACGAGGGGCGCAAAGGAAAAGCGAAATGAGCACCAGAAGCCCAGGGCGCCAGCGGTGCAATGCGGAATACGGGATACAACCCACGGCCGCCACGTTCCGTGTGTTGCAACCACTGCAGTCAGTGGTCGTTGTCGTTGTCGTCGTCGTCGTCGTTATTTCTCCGTGCGCGTGAGTCGCGCGAGAGGAGAGAGGCAGAAGAAAGAGCTGCGCAAGGGTCAGCCAGTCAGACACCCCTGCGCACTCTGCCTTGGAGTCTTAGTCTTGCAGACTCCCCCGTGAGATTTGACCTCCAATAAATATGGAGCGATCTGCGAGGAAAGATTGTCGCAGCCGCGCTCCACGGGTCGGATTGGGAAAGGCGTGAAGAGAGGGAATAAGTGAGACAAGACACGCACGCACCACACGGCAGGCGCAGTCGCACACAGAAGGGGAAAGGAAACGTCCCCGGGGCTGCCGGGTACACACCCCTCCGCCTTCCAATGCCAGAAGTGAATGGCGAGGAATTGTCGCAACGATGCATGGGCCGTTTACGGGGCAGGCCATTGGCTCATGTGTATCGTATGTAGCGGGGAGGAGGAAGAGGAGGAGGAGGGGGGGGTTCGGCGGTGGATGGGCGGGCATCTCATCTCTCCGGCGGTCAGGAGAGGCGGGCCATTCTGGAGCACGGAGATGGCTCAATGCCGGGAGCTGCCAACTTTCGGCGGCTTGTTTTTTTCCTCTTGGTTGGAAGTGGGCGATTAGGATGATCCCTCAAGAGCGTGGGGCATGTTGCGCAATGGGGGTTGCGGGACGATCTCGAGCTTCTTTTGGAGATGTTCCTATTATAGCTTCGTATGCAGCACTATTAGACCAGGGCAGGCCAGGTCAGGTCCGTGTTTACTCGGATGGAGTAGGCTGGGGAGGTTATTGGAGAGTTTAGTCGAGGGTTCTCGAGATGAGGGGGGACTGGCTGGAATAAGCCCTTGTCTGGCATGTCCTTGGAAATAAATCGAGCCAGGTAAGAAAGAGATGGAGAGAGTTTCCGTTCGGGAGGAAAAGCCTGGGCAGATGAGACGAGGAGAGATGGGGGGGAGAAAGAGACTAACCGCGTAGGCGAAGCTCATGAGAGAAAAAAGCAAAACGCGGCTGCTTTAGATCTGAGGTACTCTGTACACAATCTATACAGCATTGATAGCCCATTTGCATCGGGAGAGCATGTACATGATATCTACCAAGAAGTACATATTTATCCATACCCAGGTGGTGTGGTGGTGTTAGTGTAGGTAGGTAGGTAGGTAGTGTACACCAAGCAGGCACGGACGGCAGAGGGCACTTTCCACCAGCGATCTCTCTGTCCATCCACTCCCACGTTCCCCCCACATGTTGTGCCGGCGCGGGATTGCAAGAGCCAATGACTTCCGGAAGTGGGGCGGCAGCCTCACTTTACAGGAACGAGCCGTGGCCAATCGTCTGACGCCCTGTGGCGCTAGTCCCTTTCTGGTCATGGCGTGAGGAGCTGTGATTCGCCGAGGTCAGATCTGGGTTTGGAAAGTGGGGTATGAAGTTCGGAGGGAAGGAACATGGAACGTCCCTGTCCATTTCAGCGGTGTCAGCCACACAACTAATGATGGCTCTTTAGTGGGTTCTTTGTGTCCCTACTACTGAGTACGCTATCACTCTGACAAGTCGCTGTCGCTGTCGATGTCGCTGTCGATGTCGCTGTCGCTGTCGCCAGCAAGACGGCACGCTTATGGTGATCATCTGGTCCCGGTGGGGAGGTTCTCCAACGGGACAAAGAGGAGAGAGATGGTGGATACCTCGTTCGATGTACCTGCCTATCTACCTATACGGTCTCTCCCTAGGTCGTTCTGACAGAGAAGGAGGTACGTACCCTCTCTGAGAACGAGGCAAGCAGCTCGACGATTGGACCACCACGGCCAATGCATCTCACTGGATGGGACGGGGAATAAGAGGAGACGAGATACATCCAGTGATGAACGTCGTATTGCATCGGGTCAATCACACAACACAGATTCGGGGGCCACTCGTGCGTGGGGTGCGTTGTGATATGAGGTGCGAGGTGATGATATGATGGGACGGATGATGGTCTGTTGGATTTGGGGCCATCCCATGGGCGAGGTAAGTCGACAGAGCAAGCGGTCAGGCGTTTCCCCCCCTCACCATCTCCCCGACTTTTCCGTCCGCGATGCAGTGCCGTCCTGTCGAATAGGACGTCAGCCGGAGGTGATACAGAACATACCTACAGGTACAGGAGAGACAAAAAAAAAGGACTGCGGGTATCGAGTATACACTACACAGAAAGATGCTCGGTCAGCAGCACCCTGGGGTTGCCGGGGTCGAGGGCAACCCTACGTCGCACCATTACTTCTTCGAGAGCGATGACGAAATGCGGTTGGTGGTCGACGTCCACGAGGCATGCATGTGGGCTGCCAGACGCACGCGACAAGGGGGGTGCACGACGAGAGGGGCCAACCGGCTGAGATGTTCGATGTGCCTGATCATCACGGAGGTCCCCCGTTCTGAGCCTCTTTCAGGAGATGACAATGGCACAACATGGCACGCAGGCGTGGGATAGCCGTCCGTGACATTCAATGGTCTCGTCCATTCTTTCTGCGTGGCCGTGAGCACATCGGCCATCTCGCCATAGCGTTCTTCGTAAGGACGCTGGACGAAAAAGAAAGAAAAAAAAAGGAATCTGCTGTCACTAGTGTGTCCAGATGTCGACCACGATGACGGATATTGTCTCTGGCGGTGGTCAATGTCCTCTGGCTCGGGCTCAACACCACACCATCAGGAAATTCCTTGGCTAAGATGCTGTCTCCGAGGCACCCCCGAGCCGCGTGCATGTATGTAGACACGAACCCGACCATTGCCGTCGTGTTCACGTTGCTTTTTCTTCCCGCCGTCGACATCCCGCGCCCTTCCAATGTCTTAGGGCGGCATGTCCGGGGCCCCCTTCCGGCTGTTCCCCGGCTCCCAAGCCCGGGTCTGAAGATCAACTCAGATTAGGTAGTCTCGGGCGTGAGCTTCTTAGGGGGGGGGGGGGGGGGGGGGGCTGTTTTTTCGGGACCGAGACACGCTCCTCTGTCCCTCTTTGCGCAAGCAAGCTCACGTTCGGGATGTCTTTCCTGATGTGTGACATGTCGTTACGTGGCGGAATAGACACAAAAGCATATCGGGGAACTCCCCCCCATCACGTCTTCGTTTCGTCCGTGCTTTTTGGTCGGGCGACAGCGCAGCGTTTGGCGCGGTTCCGTCATTTTTTTTTTGAGACCTATAGTTCAATCACTGCTCCTGCGGGAGGTTAGTCACCCCCTGTGGCGATCGTCGCCAAGTCGGCACCTTAAGGGGGGAGGAGGTGGTGGTTACTCGGACCGCAAGTGTTGCACATCGGGTATTAAAAAAGATGAAAATAACGAGATATGATCCGAGGACTGGGACGAAAACCCATGAATCTAGCGTCTCAATTGCCGAAGCACTCTCCCGCCCTCGTCCCGATCTCGTCCCTTATTAAATAGAAGACAGGGGGGAAAGCCAATTCGCTCTTTGACCTCTGTGTGCGTGTGTGTGGTAATATGTGTGTGCGCGCGACGGATGACCACCCGGCGTTGTAGATTGGAGAAAAAAGAAACAATACGCAAGAGGGATGGAAAGAAGGAGGTGAATGTGAAGGAACCGGGGAGTCCTAGGGGGAAGTCTCGCATGAACGAATTCGAAGCCATGCTTTGTCGTGAGAGGGAAAAGAAAAACGGATTTGATGAAGGACGACGACGAAAGGCTACGAGTCTATGGCGGGGAAAGAAGTTACAGAAGTCCAGACGAATGAAGGTTGCTCTAAATGGAAATCGTCCCTTTGGCCGACGGCCCCCCTCTCTGATATCGGAGGACACGACCTCCGTCAGGTGTATGATGAATGATGATGATGGCAACCAGCGGCCGACTTTTTTCGTCTGGTGGTCGCGATGTTGGGTTGGTTTTTTTTTTCTTTTTCTTCTGTTTCTTTCTCTTCCGTTGCTTGGCCCCCGCATCTTCGACCGATGAGATGATGTCAAGTAAGATTTACCACTTTTCGCCGCAAATTGATTCCCCACCCTTTTCTTTGTTTCTCTTTCGGTATTTGCCTTTTGTGTTGCTTTTTGGCCGGCAAAGAAAGGAAGAAAAAAAAAAAAAAAGTAGCTGTCATGTCATGTACCGCGGGCACGGCAAACCTAAAAGCCAAAAAAGACGGTTGAAATGGCGCGCGCCGCGGCGGACGAGTCATGAGCTGAATTTCTTGCGGTAAGACCTCTTCGAGATGCCACACGTACGTACACACACCCCAAACGAGTACGATGGTTTGGCTGGTCTGGTTTGATCGTGGTCTGGTCTGGTGTTTTTCTTGAAGCCTGCCGACGAATGTCTTCAATGCGTTGTGTTGCAGAAGTCGATCCGCAAACACACACCCCCCTCCCCTTGTCTCCTCATCTCCTCATCTTCTCACGGACGACAGACAGGTCCCGGGTGGTGCGGTGCTGCGTGTCGAAGTGCAGAGAGGGCCGTGACGCCGCGTGGGCGTCGGGCCCGCGCACAGCTCTCTGGTGTCGAGCGCGATGGTCACCATGTTGGGACAAGCCAGCGGCAAGGGGAAAACGGGAAATTGGTGCAAGAAGGGCGCGCTGCACGGGCGGCGGCTACTCAAGGGTCAAGAGACGGGCAAGGGATGAGCACGTAGATGATGACATAGATGAGCAGAAGTCAAAGGGCCACGCCGCCTGTTCAGACAGCCGGATGGGAGTGACGGGAAGAAGTGCGACAATTCCGACGAGGTCGAAGGAGAGACGTACGTACATTGGAGGGGTTTGGGTATCTCATCGCATCGCGATCTCGTTCTCTCACGAGCAGTCGAGGCCATCTTCAAACGAGCTGCGGATCCCTCCTTCCTAGGAGAGTTCGGCACGACCATTTTGCTGTGTCGCGTGTCGTGAGTGTTCCGTTCGGAACAGGACGTAGCCTGGTCCTAGGCCAGGCCAGGCCTGACGCTTGTTCCTCTTGGCTTTTCGGTCTCATTTCTCACTCCCCGTGCTGCACCGATTTACACGGAGGCTCTAATCGTCTATGATGCAGCATGTTTTGAGGGTGGGGAAATTTGACAGCGCGGCTGACTGACTGAATGATGACTGTCGCCGGCGGACTAAGAAAGTCAGGTCATGACGGCCGACGCTAAGGGGGGGGAGGGCAGTTGGAGATTGGGGGGAGCGGCCGTTATGAGGAAGGTTCACGATTTTAAGGTCCCCCCGGCAGGATTTTTGACAGTGACAGCCAAGCTATAACCCAGCTTACGAGCCTAGCCAAGAGCGAGGTTCCTGAGCCGCAAGGTCAAGAGACAGGCGTCAAGAAGACGCCAAAAAAGAAGAAAAACGCCTCGGGGCCGAAGAACAGAGAGACCGTCGTCGTTGGCGGCCGTCCTTCAGTCACACGAACACACTAACTTGGTCCCCGGGTGGTCCAGTGAGCTAGCTGGTCGACTAGTGTTGCACTACTTTAGCGGAACGGCAGCTAGTCAACAACTGAGACCCTGAAAGTGAGAATGAGCAGCGACTGTGAGTGAAATTTGAGAGTGAAAGTGAAAATGAGAGTGAGCACAGGACGTCGTCGGCAACTGCCAAAAAGCTGAAGAAAGCGAGCGATGGACAAATGATTAAACGTCGCACCCCTGACCTCACAGGCACTAGTAAACGTGTCCAAGTGTCCACACCACACACACACACACACACACACACACAACCACAGGCCTGTGCATAGGTTGTATACGACCAATCATACACACCATATTTCCATCGCCAGCACAACACATCCACACCACACTGGGAAACCACTAGAGACAGACAATAGACATGCCGCGATAGGACGGACTGGGGGATACTCGTCAACGAAGCACAGGATACTTTTCTTTTTCCGTTTTCCTCTTCCGCCCAGCACTTGGTTCCACGCAAAAAGCGGGGGCGGGCTTCGGGCTCACAGGGCCAGCCATGCAAGAGATAGACACAAAGCAACGGCGGCTCGTAGCCCGACGAGGGAGATGCCAGATGGAAGGGTTTAAACTTTCCCGTTGAAGTGTACACTGCTGGGCTGGCTGTTGGACCGGTTGGGACTGGGACTGGGACTGGGACTGGGACTGGGACTTTGGGCTGGATGGGAGGGAGGGAAAGAGCGAGCTGCCACCGGCTGACACAAACATAGTGGGGTACGTACCGTGGGGGGGTTTTCCAGAAGAGAGCTGCACCGCGACTGGATAGAGTCCATAACATTACAAGTCTCCATTTAGTGTGTTAGTGTACCTAGTCGTCGGAGAAGGGGGGGGGACCACGGACGGTGGGCGGGCGGCGGACATGTACCCCCCTCCCCACTTTAACCTTCTATCACTTCCATTCGTTCTTTTGCCTGCATTGTATTTTATTTTATTTCGCGTCCGTGTCTGGTCGACACCAATGGGCAAATTTGTTTCGTTCCTCCCGTTGTTCAGTTGTTACCTACCGTCAACCATGACCGTGCTCTGGGAGCGGTCCGTCCTTGGCCGGCCTGGTCCGATCCGGTTTGCAGCCGTGCTTCTGTTCCTGCCCCCAGCTCAGGCTCAGCTCCTGCTCCTGCTCTGCTCCAGCTCCAACTTCGGCTCTTGTGTGACATGGAAAAGATACGTACCGTTTAGGATTACCTTTATTCTTGGCTCGTGTCTCCCATCGCTCGTCCCACCCCCCCCCCCCCCCCCCCCCCCCCGTTTTCTGTCTTTCGCCCTTTCCCTCCTCTCACCGCACCTTTCCCGCTGAGCAGATTAAACAATCGAATCCAGACACGGAGAAAACAGTTGGCGTCATGACTGCAATGGCAGAGATAAACCCCACGGAAGAGCAAGGGAAGGCATATAAAAAAACCAAAAAAAAAAAAAAAAAAAACCCCAGGACATACATAGGAGGACCACCAGACAACAAGATGTGAGAGACGGCACGAAGCATTTTGGGCATTAGATCCATCCGTACCAAGTAGGGACAGAATGTCAGTCGGAATGTTCAGTCCCAAAATGACCAGCCAATCACGATGCAGCTCCACGCTGGCCAGCTCATCACCATCACCACCACCTCGCCCTCATCCTCGTCCATCTCTCTCTCTCACTCACTCTCACACTCTCCCAATCATACCCTCCCCATTCACCTATCCACCCTATCATCTTCCCTCTTTCCACCTCTTCTTCTTCTTGTTCCTCCTCAGCCCAACCATTCACCACTTACGCAGTACATCTTCTCCATTCATCCCACACACACGCCCACCCCTCTTCTCACCCCCCCCTCAACTTCGAAAACGCACGCACACACACACACGTACCACACCTCTATCATCATCATCGCAAAGTTCACCCCCCCCCCCCCCCCCCCCCCCCCCCCCCACCCTTTCCCTTCCATCCATCCTCTATCCAGCAAACTACAATGTACCACCACCACCACCACCATCATCCAACACCCTCCATCCCTCTTCTTCCCCCATCCCTGCTCGTCTAGCGTGCTCTGTCTTGCCTGTCCCACCGACATTACCAGCTCGCTGTGGAGACGCCGCAAAGCCTCACTTCCATGACTGGACATTCGTTGCGCTGCTGATCCTTTCGACTTCTTTAAACCACTGGCCTCGCGCCGTTCGCCTTCCCATATCTTCCCACGATCGTCTTCCTATTCGAAGCCACAATCTCCCTGTTCCATTGACTTGCCTCGCCTCGCCTCGCCTCGCCTTCCAAGTCAACCTTGAAACCTACTGCTCGCCCACATCGTTGGAATCTCACAACAGAGACCACCCCCCTGAGAAACAAGAGCCTCAGCGGAAGAAACAAAAAAACAATAATCACCACCGCCGGGTTTATTGTTTCGCAGACAGGACAAGCCAACAAACCTCTTGTCTTGTCTTGCGTGCTTGCTCCTCCCCTCGGAACATTATCCCCGCCGAGTTTCCACCATCCTCCTTCCGGGGGCCCTTGGATGCGCCCCAGAGACAAGAGAACGAGGCTGCACCACCAATCCCGCACCCGTCACTTCACACCTCGCCCACCCGCGGCTGCCGAGCACGCACTTCCGTCTTGACTCGGAACGGACCCGGAATATCACACCCTGCACCAAGTTGACGCCGGTCAAGCTTCACCTAAGCACGAACCAAACCAAACCCACTACTATCCTAGCTTCTTCGCCCGTCAAACCCCACCTGTTTGTTCGACGTCAACTTATGATCAACATGAGCCATCCTTACCAGAACGTCCAAGAGATCCAGCGGCAGATGCACCAGAAGCAGCAAGAGCTGGCAAACCTCCACAACCTTCTCATTCAGCAAAATGCAACCGCACCACTCACTGCCCAGAACAGCAATCCCATGAGCCTGCTCCCGTCCCAAGCTGACTTTCATGTTGATGCTGCTGCTGCTGCTGCTGCCGCCTTCATTCAACAGCAACACCAACACCAGCAGCAACTGCTGCAGCAACAGTCAAATGGCGTCTCACTGGGTCGCCGGGCCACAATACCTAGGAGCAAGTCCAACATGGGCTGCTCTGCCGCACCCACAAGAACAATGGTATTCATGCTCCACTTGTCGTCAACACCGTGAATCTAGTCCCGTCCGTGCTAACGACCTTCCAGGAGCGCTGCAGTGACGACTCACCGCATCCTGTCAAGCGCGCCAGAGTCATGTCACAGCAGCACCCCCGTGCAGTGCCCATGACAGGGGGCATGGCAAGAAGCGCCTCCAACAGGTCCGAGAAGTCAATCCCCTTTGTCGCAAAGGGTCCTCTGCAGCCTCTCCAGACGTCAAATAACCAAAACACCATGATGGACCGCTTCTACCAGGGCCAAGACGATCCACACGTCTTGTTCGAGTCTTCTCTGCAAAATACGCCGTCGAACCGCCGTCATTCTGGCCTCTCGCCAGTGGAAGAGCATGCAGCCTTTTTGGACCCCGGCGTTGGCATGAACATCGCCGACTACTTGGCCGCACATGACGAGATACCATCTCCCGCCATGATCCCGCCGCCCCAGCAAAGCTACCTGAACCCCTACGACGGTCGCAACTCTCAGGCCAGCCTCATCACTTCTGCCTGCCCGTCAATGAGCTCTGGTACTTCTGCTGCCGAGACGATGCCCCTGACAAGGGAGAATAGCTCCTTCGATAACCGTTTCGACAACCAGTCCCTCACTGGCGCCTTTGAGATGGCAAGAATCAACTCGACCCAGTCGCAGGTCGCCGACTGCATGCCCCCTGACGTGTACGCAGTCCCGGCTACCGGCACATCGCCCAATGCTAAACCAGAGAGCTACCTCGCCTACGTCGGGGCCGGTGCCAGCCTCTCACCCCAATATAGCCAGCAGTCGCCCATGGAAGACCAGTTCCTCTCGCAGGGCTCTTCGATGATGGAGCGTTCCGTCTCCGCCAACAGCACCGCCTCCACCAAGTCCACCACGGAGCGCCGGGCGAAGGAGGCTCGTCTGCAGCAGATTCAGAACGCTCACCGGACCAAGATCTGCCCCAAGCCTTTGGAAGCCGCCAAGCCGTGCCAGTCTGCCGCTGCCAAGAAGGAGGGCAAGGTTGCCGTAGCCAAGGGAACCTACACTCGCCCCAAGCACCCCAAGGTGTTCTGTGACATGTGCAACGAACACCCCGACGGTTTCCGCGGCGACCACGAGCTGCGGAGACACATTAACGCAAAGCACGAGGGTATCGTCAAGAAGTTTGTGTGCCGTGACCCTTCCACGGTCGGCATCCAAAGTGGCGTCCAGGCCATCAACCCGCTGTCAAAGTGCAAGCAATGTGTCGCCCGCAAGCAGTACGGTGCCTACTACAACGCCGCGGCCCATCTCCGCCGCACCCACTTCAAGCCCAAGACCCCCCGCGGCAAGAACAAGAGGGGCGACGATGAGGAGAAGCGCGGCGGCAAGGGCGGCGGTGACTGGCCCCCCATGAACGAGCTCAAGCAGTGGATGGAGGAGGTGTTTGTCACTGCAGACGACGAGACCGCCGAGGCTGAGGCCCAAGACGAGGACGAGGAGGAGGCCACCGCACAGTTCGACCCTTCCATGTCGATGGATCTGTCCCTCGGGCACATGGGCGAGAATATGACGTACGACATGGGTTTCACGACGACTTCCTACCAGATGCCCGAATTGGCGGCTATCGATACGTCCCAGGCCTCCTACTTGGCCGTCTCCAACATGCCGCTCTCGTCCGCGTCGGAAGCGTTCGCCTTTTCGCCTTTTACTCAAAACACGCCAATGAACGGCCTGTCACACGAGCCGGCCTTTTCCATCTCGTCCTCAAACACCGTCACACCAACCACCTTCCAGGACCCGCTCGCGGAAGGCTTCGACGGTTATGTCGCTTACTGATTGGAGCGTCTTGCAAATCTTTTCGACCCGTTTCTCTTGGCTAAGGATTGTCTCTCTCTCTCTCTCGTCGTGTTGCGTCCCGCCCCTGAGTGTGGCTCGGATCGCTGTTGGGCAGCAGCACTCGGGCACTCATTGGGCTGACTGCACCCTTTGCATGACGCGAGCCTGCCCAACACCCGCCCACCAACATGCGATCGACAAGGTCAAGCAAAAGTAAAACGAAGTAAAGAAAAAAAAAGAAAAAAGCTCTCGCTTCTCCTACCGGTAAATCGCTGTCATGAAAACATGCTCAGCACAAGATGGGTTGTCGGATGCCAGCTTGGTAGGCTGCATTTACCCTGCCGGTCGGTCTATTTTCTGTCCCCGTTTGTTATTTACACGCTGCTTCTTCCGAATGTTTTTTCTATTTTCTTATTATGTTCATGAGTCGACGGCAAAATGTTTTGGATGGACCAGTGAATTGCGGTGACAGCAATTTACGCCTTCCTGCGACGAGCCAAAGGCCTGGGAGTGTACTCTGGGTTGGAAAGAAGCTGTACATAGGACGCAAAGTCTTTGGGCACCAAAAGGGTGCTGTGGGTCACGGGTTGGGCATGTCATTCCTGACTTGAACGGTATAGGCGTTTCCCTCTCCGCAAGGAGGATTGCTTACAAGATTTGCCTTTTTTTTTTTTTTTTTTTCTTCTTCCGCAAGGTGTTGGGGATATGGTTTGTCTTGTTTCTGGTCTGATTCGGGTCCGGAAGATGGGGGAGGGCTTCGGATGCCCAACGGCGTCGGCATGTATATACACGGGACCGTGAGGTCGGTTGGATAAAGCGCACTGCACACGGCTTGCGTTGGGTAGTGAAAGGACTCGGATATTGTCCTGAAGAGTGTATAGCACGAACAAGAATCGGGTGTTCAGCGCCCAAGAAGTCGTCAACGGTTCGAGCTTCTCGATTCGGCCCTTGTGAGTGTCGTGCCTCTGGGTCTAACAAACCAGGCTAGTGCACCTCGTAATGCATCGTATTCCTCCCTCGGCCTGCCAGAATCATAGTCGGACCGAACCGGGAGGAACAAGGGTGTTAATTCCCGATGTTCTCGGATCCGGAAAAAGTGCCGAAACACAAAAGACGATTTTTTTGTTTTGTGTTTCCCGCAAGTAAAGCAGGATGCATGACTCGGGAAATGGAGTTTCCACCCTCTCCCTCATCCAAGGCCACCACCCCCCAAGGGCCTCACGGACCCCCCCTTTCCTCCCCTTTCCTTTCCCCCGGTAGTACGGACGACTCTCTGGAGCAGGGACCCGACGACGAGCGGCGATGGACGGCGGAAACGGCGACGATGATGTCCAGGCTGAAGGAGGGGAGGTGTGTGGTGAGCCATGGCCCTCTCGGGGCGGAGGAGCCGGCGGCCGATGGACCCGAAGCCCACCCTGCCCCCATCCATTCATTGGCTTCGGACGCGTCTCCAAGTGCCGAACCCGGGGTCTGCTCCCCCCCGGTTCTCTCCTTCCCTCCGGGGCTCCCGCGTCATCCGCATTTGCTCAGCGCGGTTGGTCAAATGTGGTTTCTCCTACCCCTCCTGTTGTCTTTTTGCGTTTTTTTAGTGACAAGGCCTGTTGGAAGGGGGGGGGGGGGGGTTGATTGGTTGGTTGGTTCCCAAGGACCGGCGACGACGGCGGTGACAGCGGCGTGGAGTACCAGGGGCGGGGTTGGGGTTAGCACTCGTCCGCATGAATCCAACTGACGGTTATAATCTTGACGATGTAGAGAAGAGTGTTGCGCATTATTCATCGCCGGGTGGGTGGGGGGGGAGGCAGCGCCCCCCACATCGGTCACGAGCGACAAAAGAGGTATTCGTAGCTTTTGGCGGCGGACTTTTCCCGATGCCACTGCGCTAGGTCCCCCCCCCCCCCCCCCCCCCCCAATGGCTCCAGCTTTTCTCGTTCAAACCTTTGATCCGGGGAAGACGAGTGGTGGTGGTGGTGGCGGCGGTTGGAAAAGCCCATCATTCGTCCCTGGGCGGTCAAACATACTGTTTCTTCGGTAGCGAGGATGTCGCGCGCGCGCGTGCGCGAGCCCCCATCAGATCCCAATCCCCTCCCTCTTGTACCGAATGGCGGATTAGGGCAAAATCGGGCCAATCGTGTAGGCGAACGTGGTCAAATCCTCCAGAGGGTCGTCTTTTTTTGTAACTTGATCGAGTCAGAGAGGCGAGCGACCTGACTTTCTTCTTGAACAGTCTGGGTCGGGTCTAGGCCTTACTTTGGTCACCTCGCGCTTGGTACGGAAGACCGATCGAAGCCCACTTTCGGAGGGGGAAACCATGGTACGGCCGGCTCGGTGGACCGGGCGCCTTGGACTGCTAAGACGACGGTAGTTGGTAGCTTCGTTCGGCAGATGGTTGTAGAGGAAGGGAGGGGGTGACCCAGGCCGAGGGTGTGAAGAATACTTGGGGGTATGGCGGTCATTATTCTCATTATGCGTAAGGAAGAAAAGAAGCTATCGCGTCTTGCCTTACTGAGAGGTGAGGGAGGTATCCACCGCCGCCTTGGTAGATAGATATGGTGGCAGAGGGGCCGTATCGGAGATACACCTTTGTTTCGGCGATATCTCGCGATGCCGGCAACCGTTCCGAGAACATTGGTAAACAAGGTAGAGAGATGGGACCCCCTGGCAAGCCTTGTAAGGCTTGCTGGCTGTAAAGAACTGTCTAAAAGAAAAGGATTGCGGGGAGAGAGAGAGAGAGAGAGAGAGAGAGAGGTCAGAAAATGCGAATAGACTATGGAGGAACATGGAACTTGATGGCTGACAAGTTCATCCCTTTTAGTTTGACACGGACGCTTGAACTTTATGAAATCATTTATTCTATTACAAGAGAAATGAGGCTGTGAGTTGTGAAAGTGAACTGGGGGTATATCTCCCTTTGCCATCACTTTGTTGTCGAATTGGAGTTGCGATGATGCTTGTTGGTTCTTATCAACCACGGCAGCAGTAGGATAAGGGTGACTGACTAATGGTATGAGTGAGTCCTGCCCGTACTTGTCGGAACGCGCGCGTCCCCTCGGAACCATTCCATTTCATTAACACCCGCATCGCTCCACGATTCCGATCACTTCCGCGGGGCTGTGTTCCCATCAAGATACTGTCTACCCACCCACGCAAGCATGGCCCCGGAACCCGACGTGACGGAGGCCGTGACGCCGCAATCTACAGTTGCAAATTCCGCATCCGCCCAGAAGCGCACTGCCCCTGGATCTGCTTCGGGCGAGAGCCAGCGGTCCAAACGAGCAAAATACACCCCTGTAGCATGGTATGTATGGCGATGCATCTTGCCATTAATATGGTGTTCGCCTTGTCGGTACCACGGCTAACTAGACGAAACATAGCAACGAATGCAAGAGGCGGAAGCTCAAGTGCATCAAGGAAGAGGGTCGGTCTACTTGCCGGCGGTGTCTTATGAGCGGAGGCGAGTGCGTCTTTGTCCTCGGTCCGCAACAGACGCCACTTAGAGGACGCGAGCTCACGTTCGAGAGGGACGAGCCCATCAACTCGTACGATGCTCGCAGCGACGCCGCAGAGAACCACTCCATGTTGACCGCGCCCACCGGCTCCCAGTACAAGAGCCTGAGCGACGAGGTCGCCGTCCTCCGGGAGCAGGTCGCCACCTTGACGTCGTCCCTCAGGGAACTCACCGGCAAGATCGCCCACGTCAACACGCGGTCACCGGCGGCGCTCAGCGGCCCTCCACAGCCGAGCCCTCTGTACGTGAGCGAGTCAACCAGCCGGCCCAGCGAGCCGAGGGAGCCTCAGTTCGTCGGTCCCACGAGGTCCGCCTACAGCCTCCGTATTGCTGAGTCGTCCCTCTCCCGGGTGCCCGTCCAGGCGCGCGACGCCTCGCCGACGAGCAGGTCCGCATCTCCCGCGGCCTCGGCGAGGGCGCCATCCGAGGTCGCCGACCGCCACCCATCGCCGTCCTCGGCGCAAAAAGAGTCCCCAAGCCCTCTTTTAACGTTGGGATTCGACGAGGTTGTTCGGCTGCTCGATGTTTACAAAGAGGAAATCGAGTCGGTTTATCCCTTTACTGATATTAAAGACGTTTTGGTCAACCTGGCGTATATTCTCGACTACGCTGGGAATCCGCGCAACCCACCTGCTGAGGACCGTCCCGAAATCGAACTCAAAGATGTTCAAATTGTCAAGGTTGCAATCGCCACGTCCATAGTGATGGAGGCCCAAGGACAGAATGCCATCAGCACGAAACTTATTGACGAGGTGGAGCCGGTTGTCTGTTGTATTTCTGGAGATGCCTTCATAGACTTGAAGGAGCTGCAAATTATGACCATGCTGGTAAGATCCAAAACGAGGGTCCTTGCGAGTGTGGCTCGGCTTTTTCTGAAGCCTGTGACTAACCATGCGTAGAGCATCTACTGGTTCCATTGCGGCGAAGAACTGCTAGCTTGGAGATCCATCGGTATCTCGGGGCGAGAAGTCCTGGAAATTGGGCTGCACCGGCGAGCCATCCTCATGGAGAACTTCAAAGACCCCAAGCAGAGAGACCGGGCATTGCGGTGCTTCTGGTGCGTCTATGTTCTAGACCGTCGTTGGAGTTTCGGTACAAGCTTGTCATTTGGAATCGTTGATAGCGATATCGACCCCGAGTTGCCTGAGCCGGTGAGTCTCCACCACCGCCCTATGCACCAGCGCTACTTTCGACGAAGTAATTGACAGGCATGGTGCAGGGAGACGAATATCCCTATCTTCGGTGTATGGTTGCGTATGCGAGGCTCTGTTCCAAGGTCTGGAAAGCTCTCCCACCGTTCGAATCGCCGTCGCAGTTCATTCCCAAGGACACCGTTGCATTCCTGGATTTCATGACGCTGAATTGGCTCAGCGCAATACCTGAGGACTTGCAAATTCGTCATCCGAGACTGGGCCTTGCTCCCAGAGCCCAGCCACGTAGCATGCATCGCCTGCGAACCCTCCTCTACCTCCGTGGCAACCAGATTCGGATGCTCATCCACCGACACCACGTCCTCAGCACCGCCAGCATCAAGGCGGATATGCAGAACGCAAAGCTCGTGACCGAAATCGCGCTGGACTCGATCCAGGTGCTCGTTCACCTGAACGACACGAGCGACATCTACGCGCGACAGCAGAACGCATTCAACTACTTCCTCATGAGCGCATTGGTTGTGATCCTCCTCGCTGTGTGTCATGCACCAGGTGTCTTCACAGAACCGTGCAAGGAGCCCTTTTTGAAAGCAGTTCAGCTGGTAAAGGGCTTTTCCCGTCACGGCCATGCAAGCCGGAGATTATGGAAAACCATCAGGAGTCTCCTCCCCAGTATCAAGTCCCTGGGTTTGCGGAGCGACGCGGACAAGGGAGACGCCCCTCCATCAGCGGAAAACGGCAACGAGAACCCGACACACGCGAGAGCGGATGAGACGGCCCAGGACACCAATCAAGACGAGCGGGAAAGGAGGCGGGTAGAAAACCAATGGGACGTCTACGACGCGAGTCATCATGCGGATGCTTCGATACCGGACATGTTCAAAATGGGAAACGACTTGTTGGACCTCTTTGACGCGTTCGGGCATGCGAATGCGGGCCATCCGACGCCATCAGATTTTCCTGTGGGGTTCTTCGGGGGCAATGAGCATGGCATGCCCCTTGGCGGCCCGGAGGAGATTTCGCGACGGTTCCAAGGGCTCATATGAGTAAGGAACCCCATCATCAAACTACGAGCGTTCAGGCATAAAACATGATACTATTCCAAAGCTATGTAAAATGGATTTACACATCCGCAGAAGCAGGGACACCGTTCACTACATTGCTGCCAACAACTGGGACCTCGAATTTCTTCTTGCCAAAGGACAGGTAGTAGGCAACACCAAAGAACAGCCACCCCATCATCACGACGCTGGAATAGTTCATATTCTGTGGCGTGACAGGCATCGCCGAGGGAAAGGTGCTGAAGACGATGACGATGGTCATCCATATCAAACTGATGATGTTCAAGACAGGGCCCAGCACTGGGCCCAACTTGAAAGGGCCGTAATCGGAAGGACTCAAGTTCTTCCTACCGCAGGCCAGCATGTAGGTAATAGGCAAGATGTAGCTAGCGTACATGCCGATGATGGCCATCGACAAAATTGCGTTGAAGGCAGTAGTGTTGCCGAGGTAGATGAAGCCCAGAAGCATCTGCAGGACGGTCACCAAGACGACGGAGTGAACCGGAATCCGCTGACGCTTGTTGACCCTGCTTAGGTAGCGATCATAAGGTGTGGCCCTGTCGCGGGCGAACGCCCACAGCGTCCGTGAAGTGGACGTGATGCCCGCCACGGTGGCCGTTATGGCGGTGAAGATGAGCATTATTGACATCACAGTCGCGCCAGCGCGGGACTTCGTGACGTCCACGAAGATCTGCATGAACGGGAACCCGGTCGGGGTCGAGAGGAGCGCCTCCAAGGGGCCGGTGGAGAAAAGCAGCACGGTGCCGTAGATGAGGCCCATCAGGCCGTTACCGACGACGCTGCCGACCATAGCAAGGGGCACGTGGCGGCTTGCGTTGGGCATCTCCTCAGCCAAATGGCATGCCGCGTCATAGCTATACAGGTCGTCAGGAGAAAGTATAGATGAGAAAAATGGTGAGCTCTTACCCGAGAAAGGGATAGACTGCGCTGATGAGCCCGACGAGCCACGAAACGCCGTCACTTTCCCACCCGCTCGAGTTGACGAATTCAGTGAAGACGAACGAGGCGGTGTTCTTGGGTGCCATGACACCGAGCACGATCAGAATGGCCAGGAAGCCCACGACGTGGAAAACACCTATACATGTGTCAATGAACCAGGACCTGGAAGAGGACGAAACGGTGTAGCTTACCGGAAATCATGTTTGCCGTCGGCAGAAGCCTGTGGCCCCAAATGTTCATAACCATGCCGTACACCAGAATCGCCCAGTAGAAAAGCATGCCTTGCCAGCGTGCAGGGATATAAGACTCGTCGTCGAGGACAATGAGGGCTTGAGCCTGGAGACCGGCCGCAAACGCGGCGGACGAGGTCAGGACAACTTGGCCGCCGACGGAGATCCAGCCGGTTGTGAATGCGGCCGCGGACCGAGTCGATGTTGGGCATAATGCTGCAACCCAGTGGTATTGGCCTGGACAAAATGAATAAGAAAGAAATCCGCTGTTAGCTTCTTCTCGGCACCATAGTCTCGAAGAATTCACCCCCCAGCCAGAAATGAGCCTGTGATATCTTACCTCCGGCAGTCGGATATATGGAAGCAATCTCTCCGAGCGACGAAGCGATGCAAACGGTGCAGAAAATTGAAAGAATGCTTTGGCCCCTAACGTCAGTTTCGCTGGTTTGCAACACATGAAGCGGCATTGCCGACATACAGGTTATAAAAGAGGCAAGGCGCGCCACCGCTGACTAGAGCCGGTGCGATGACAGTTGACAGAGCTTCCCAGGTTCCCATGAGACAGAGACACAACGCTCCCAGGGCGGGCAGTGAGAAGCTTCTCTCGAGCTCCTGCGCGTGCCCGAGCTGAGCGAGTCGGTAATCATCATCTTGAGTAGCATCTTGATGAGAGTCAGAGTCGACTTTGGCCAGAGTTGCTTCGTCTTTCTTCATGTAGTTACTCATTGTGTCGAGAGAGGTTAGGTCTGAAGTCCGACGGTCCTACAAAGTCCATCCTTGTGCATCAGCCGTTTCCCGAGTTATGTACGCCATTGACTGTTACATACGACGTAATAAAGGCTCGACCTTATCTTTCAAGTTGTCAGATGTTTCCAAGTATGGCCGTGGCAAGTCCTTCGGAATGG
Source organism: Colletotrichum sublineola (assembly GCA_020631755.1). Taxonomy (NCBI): domain Eukaryota; kingdom Fungi; phylum Ascomycota; class Sordariomycetes; order Glomerellales; family Glomerellaceae; genus Colletotrichum; species Colletotrichum sublineola. Next base: position 783,042 of record JAHSQG010000001.1, read on the forward strand.
AGACAATGTCCCATCACAACGGTATCACAGTTAGTAGTAGTATGGGACGCCTTATCTCTGGCGATGGATCCAATCACTAACGACATCATAATCAGCGGCCAATCGAATGAGCCCTCCGACAAGCCTCCAGACTTTGGGTTTTCTAATGACTCAACTGCCCTAGCCTCCTTTCCCATGCTGGGGTACGAGATAAGAACGATGCGGGGGGTGAGTGATCCTTGTCTTCAATGGTCCCGTCCCACTTGTGCTTCCGAGCCATTCCGCTGGCATTGCTCGGAACTAGAAACGCTTCCGATCTCGCAACCATGCACGCTTCTTGCCCCGTTTACTGGAGCCCTAAGATCGCGGAATAGCTGTCTGAGCATCTCATATAGAAGCTCACGAATTGAACGCTCAAGAACCACAGTCCTTCACCCTTTCGAGCTTTCACAAACACAAGATATTGTTCAGTCTCGAGATTCACGCCCCCAATATCGCCTGCCACCTCATCAGTGTTTGTCCTGTTCACAATGTCATCAATCCCACATCCCTTGTCTGCTCTATCTCTTGAAGAAACCAACCAGGCCAGGGACATCGTGCTCGCCGCTCATGATGGATCCGTCCTCGACTTTAGACAGATTTATGTTTGGGAGCCGCCAAAGGCCGAGGTTCTAGAATTCCTGGACCTTGAGCACTCTGGGAAACTCACAGCTTCATCGCCGAGACCAGCGAGATGCGCACAGGTCTTTTACGATGTCATTGGCGGCGCCAGCAAAGCGCAGTACACAGAGTCCATTGTGGACCTCGGTCTGGGTAAGATTATTGACCAGAAGGTCATTGGTTCCGAGCACCAAGCAAGCTTGACAGTGTACGCCTACCCTCCCCGGCTTCATCGCCTTTCTGCGATCCGTGTGTTGACGCGCATGGGTGACCCAGCTACGAGTTTGAGACCGTTGTCCAGGTCGTCCAGAATTCCGCACTCTTTAAAGAGAAGATCGCCGAGCTCACGCTGCCGGAGGGCTTCGAGGTGGTGGTCGAACCCTGGCCCTACGGCGGCCCCGATCCGGCGGACGGAGACAAGCGCTTATTCCAGGCCCTCATCTTCGCGCGGGACACGAAAAGCGGCAACCCAGACTCCAACTTCTACGCCTACCCCCTGCCACTGATCCCCGTCGTGGATGCACACACCAAGGAGATTGTGCGCATCGAAGAGCTCGCCACTGGCGGCAAGGGCGAGCCTTACAAGGGTAAGACGCACGCGGCTACTATCCTTGACCACTGCAAAGAGAGCGAGTACGCGCCAGAGCTGTTGCCGAACGGTACGCGCAAGGATCTCAAGCCCTTGACCGTGGCCCAGCCCGAAGGACCCAGTTTCTCAGTCACGGACGGCAACCTCATCCAGTGGCAGAAGTGGCGCATGCGCGTTACCTTCAACCCTCGCGAGGGCGCTGTTGTTCATGATATTCGATACGATGGCCGGCCGGTGTTGTACCGTTTGAGCATTAGTGACATGGTGAGCCCTCGCCCTTCTGTCTTCGAGTCTTTGAGGGGGAAATGACCGTATTCTGATAACTTTGTCTAGACTGTGCCCTACGCAGACCCTCGCCCGCCATTCCACCGCAAGCAGGCGTTCGACTTCGGTGACGGTGGTCTCGGCAACTGCGTCAACAACCTGACTCTCGGCTGCGACTGCCTCGGTGTTATCAAGGTGATTTCTCACAGATATGGTCGTTTCGCCTGGTCTCAATGCTAACAATGGACACAGTATTTCGACGGCGTTCTCATTGATGCCAAGGGCAGTGGGGTTGAGAGCAAGAATGCCATCTGCCTTCACGAGCAGGACAACGGCATCGGCTGGAAGCACACGAACTGGCGTACCGGCCGCGCTGTTGTCACTCGTCGCCGCGAGCTCGTGATCCAGTTCATCATCACGCTCGCCAACTACGAGTACATTTTCAACTACAAGTTCGACCAGGCGGCCGGCATCGTCGTCGAGGCCCGCGCCACCGGCATCGTGTCGGTCGTCAACATCGACCCCGGCAAGACGGCGCCCTGGGGCAACGTGGTCAGTCCGGGCGCCCTGGCGCAGAACCACCAGCACGTCTTCTGCGTGCGCATCGACCCCGCCATCGACGGCAACGAGAACACGGTCGTGCAGGAGGACAGCCTGCCCCTGAAGATGGACCGACGGACGAACCCCAACGGCAACCTGTACGAGGTCAGGCAGACGCCCATCACCACGTCGGGCGGCTTCGACGCGGCGCCGATGAACAACCGCGTCTTCAAGATCCAGAACCTGAAGAAGCCGAACCCCGTCAGCGGGAAGCCCGTCGGGTACAAGATCACGCCGCCCGCGACGCAGCTGCTGCTCGCCGACCCCAACAGCATCCAGGCCAAGCGGGCGCTGTTCGCGCGCCACCACCTCTGGGTGACAAAGTACAAGGACCACGAGCTCTACGCCGGCGGCCGGTACACCCTGCAGAGCAGGCTCGAGGTCGGTGGCGTCCGGGACGCCGCCGACAGGAATGACGACGTCCTGGACCAGGACGTCGTGGTCTGGAGCGTCTTTGGGCTGACGCACAACCCCCGCATCGAGGACTGGCCCGTCATGTGAGTTTTGGATGATCTCCCGTTTTTGTTTTTCTTGGTCATCGAGCCCCCCGCCGCTAACAATGGAATCCCGCAGGCCCGTCGAGATGCTGCAGCTGCACATTACGCCTTCTGACTTCTTCACTGGCAACCCGGCAATCGACGTGCCCTCGAACAAGGACATTGGGTCTCAGCTGACCTCGGGCAGCCAGAGCTGCTGTGCCAAGGAAGAGCTCCCCATTCGAAGCAGCTTGTAGAACAACAGGGGGGGGTTGAAGTCATCTTTTACTGGTTGGGCGGCGGCGTTGGCATGTGTAACGTATATATGATGTTGAAAAGAGAAAAATGATGGGATCTATAGCCAAGGTAGCAGCTTATATAGGACTACGAAAGGGGGACCAAAGCTGAGTACAAGTATATATAGCCGCGGGCGAATTGGTATTTAGCCGTATTTACAGTAACTGCTTTTAGTAAAAGCGCCTTTAAAAGGGAAAGGGGGTAGTGAAACCAGGGCTTGTACTTCACAAAAAAGAGTACTAACACATTCTCCATCCAGACTCGCAAGTGTTACCCCAAAAACGAACATGACGTGATAGGGGAAACAGGGGTCAAGAAATAGAGAAATAGGAAGATATACCGGGTTAAGAGGAAGGAATATGCTCTTAAAGCTAAGGGAAGGTATTAGCGCTACGGTCAAATACCAACGGCAGGGTCTTATGAAACAAAGTGCGTTCTAGAACCTCGTAAAACGCAATAACAAACTATCGTGATGGTATATAAGTCGCAATTACTGCCTTGTAATTGTGGTTCCACTTTTACTCCTGTTCATCACACAAACATTATTGCGACTGACCAGACCGGACGGGGCCCTTGAGTACATATACCTCGGTCGATCTGCAAGGCTCAACCGGGACTACTCATGAGGCGGGTTGTCTCCACGCCAAATGCCGAGAGCCGTGACTAGTTAGCCCTGTTTCTGAAAACCTGCAAACAGGCAACCATCCGAATCCAATGAAATCGTAGGTTAATTGACATGGGGCCAATCCCCTTGTGGTGGGTTAATCAACTGGAATGAGCCTCCCTTGTCACTATGAGCTACACTGCATGCGACAGAAACATGGCTGTGGCGTGGAAGTTGGATTCCCGGGGACTCACTCCACTGACGCACTGGGCTGCCGACTGAGACGTTGAGCAGAAGCTTTCGCATTTGACAGCGCTTAGCCTCAATGCTTGAGAAAGCTTTTCTTCCCATTCTTTCTCTGCTATCAATTTCTCTCCAGCCGAGGTCCTAATAGAGTTTCCTGTGTATGTATCGCTTCAAGGGTCAAGTATACTTATATTGAGCACCAGACCGAGCACTGAACAGGTTCTCAAGGGAGGCTGCTGAAGAGGCAATCATGCGGGTGGGCCCTCTTTTACTGTTTCTTTCATCTCTCTCGTCTAGAGGCTTTGCATAGGAAGCTGGAGGGTACCCTTTATGTGCCGTAAGAAGCAACTTTTTTGATATTTCTTATTAGGCTTGTGCTAAACCGTATCAGGTACGTTGCTTTCTGAAAGTCATCCCTCAGACATCATGCGCCGCAACAAACCAGACATGCCTTTGCCAGGATTCCTCATTTTTCAGACTGGTAGAACCCTGTGTCAGTGTGAACTGCACGATTAAAGAAGCTTTGGGTTCGTATATTCCATCCTTTGGCGGACCAAAAACGAAAATGTGTCTAACAAGTCAAGTAGTAACAAAAAACATGATATCAAAACGCTGCAACCTTCCCAAGATCGACGAGTCCGACAAGCTTATCCACATCAACCTATTGATCATACTACCTACAATAGCTATAATTATGCGCATGATCGTCAAACTGCAAAGATGGTCGGCATGGGGGCCTGACGATTCCACTATTGTACCAGCTTATGTAAGTAAGGTTTTACCTTCCTCGACGTTGGCTAGAGGAAAGCTGATCTCGAATTCAAGGTCCTTCGTATTGTCTTCGTTCCAATGAACATTTTCAGTAAGTGTCACTCTATATACGTAACAAGGAGAGGATCGTACGAAACTTGAAGACTGACAGGTACCTTATGTAAGGCGAGAGGAGCGGGGCGGGCAGAGACATCTGGACTCTTTCGTTCGACCAAGTGAACAATTTCTTCCTGGTATTATCTTCCGCCATGGTCCTTTGCATTTATCAGTGGAGATGCATTCTGACTGAAGCATTATAGATCTTCTACATCAGCCAAGCTCTTTACTATGTATCATTGGCACTAACCAAAGCATCAATCTTGTTCATGTTTCTGCGAATATTCCCTGGTGATATAGTTCAGCTGGCGCTGTGGGGTACGCAGGCTGTCAACTTGATGATCTGCCTTGCATGTGTCTTTGCCGGGTTGTTTCAATGTCACCCTTTGAGTCTGGCATGGCAGTTCTGGTCCCGGGACCATCCTGGACATTGCACCAACCGACCCAAGTTAGCACTCAGCCATGGACTTCTTAACGTCGCGCTGGATGTTTGGATGCTCATCTTACCTGCTTTACAGATATGGCGGCTAAACATGAAATGGAGACAAAAGCTTGGCGTCATGTCCATATTCTGCATGGGGGGGGGGGGGGGGGGGGTTGTGAGTTTCCCCACATTCCCTCCCAAAACCCTCATCTCGTCTTCTTCCTCCGCAGGTCGTCTAACCGCATGCCAAAGTCTCACCTTCGCGAGTGCTTATCGGGTCTATGCATTGCTAGATAATACCTACAAGTCGAAGAATATCACTGGTAAGTCAGTCATTATCGGACAGACCTTCCAAAAAGTACTGATTGTTTAGTCGACTCTCTTCCGACTGCCCTCTGGTCGAATATAGAAATTTGCGTAGGGATCTTCACCGCCTGCATTCCGAGTATGCGTCAGTTTTTCGAGAGGGTGAAGCGCGAGATCTTCGGTAACATCAGTAAGCTGCGAACCCAGTCGGGATCGCGATCTCAGAGCGGAAAGTGTCAGAGGCCAGCGGAGGGCCAGCAGGGGCCCCCCCCGGCAGATCGCGATTAGTCATCCAGATGAGGGATAAAACCCCTATTCGGATCCACGATAGTTAGAGGAGGCCAGATTCGAATGTTGTTACACTACCATACCTACCTTCTAGCCAGCTGAGTGTCCTGTTATCGACCCCTTCACTTGATACTAACCACCCTCTGACAGAAAGCCCTTGGCAAACACGGAGATTGCCACTCAAGTAGACTTGTAAGAAGTCTTTAGCCCGTCAGAGAATGAACGCTAATATCGGTCAAGAAACACGGAAGAACTCAACAGCGAGGACTTCTCTTCTAGGCGCCCAGCTTCATGGGTCTGGTTCAGACGGTATAATAACATGGATGTATGCAGTTTAATGGCATATTTAGAAGCCATTTCTGTTGAGAATTATCCATATAAGAACTCGATGGTAGTTTTACACGCAAACTCATGTTTATAGATAAACGATGACAAAGGCGCTGGTCCAGATGTCAGGCCATGTTTGGTCAAAGAGTTTAGTCCTCCCCGCGAGATACAGAGAGTTTGTTACTCAACTTCGAATGATAAGGTCAGCACACATCACTTTCGAACAACATTTCTTTGTCTGACATTATAATGAGAAACTGCGGTACAGAAACATTTACGGATCAAAACACTTGTAAGACGGTCTAGTGGTACGCGCAGACAATAGCTTAAAGCCTGTGCCGAGGTTTCAACGCGGGAGAGTATTGTCTCGTGGGCAATGATATAGCTTGATAAACCTAACAAAAAGCATACCAAGCAGTCCGAGCTGCTCGAAAGCTCGCATTTAATGAAGGATGGCAAAGATTGGAGGGGAGTTTATCAGCATCAGCCCATTGGCTATCATCTGGGCGCGGGGGCATGATCAGTTGTCGCAAAGACGACATCGTCAGTTACGGGCAGTAATTGACACCTTATATCCCTTGCGACAATACTATATCAAGGCGGATGGCCTTGTGAAATCTTGCCCAGCTGCACGCTGACGTATGAACAACGTGCAGCGTATTGAGTCAAGAAAACCATGGTCTATCTCAAGTCTCGCTTTTCAGCGCTCGGGTTGGAAGTAATATATATACTGGAGCTCTTGGCTCGGTGGCCTGGTATGACGAAATACCCCAAAAGTTGGATGCGCAAAGACCCTTTGCAGCACGTGGCTGTGGGGTGCCCTTGAGGTTCATCAACCCCCTTCCAGAACAATTCTAAGACCAAAATATGGGTTGAAACACTTGCCACACGGCCCAAGACTGCTTCATCACTCATGTGCGGGCACAACAACGTCGAGATTCATTTTCCCCTATGATATGGCCCCGCAATATCTTTCCCCTCATGGGTACCCCATGTTTAATTGCCTGATGGAAGCGGCGGGATGATACGCAAAGATCGACTCATAGATACGATCCTTCTGTCTTCCCCTTGTCCGTTGACACTAAGGGCCCCGTACTCCAAACAAGCGTTACCCCGGTGTGTTGTTAAACGCAACACCGACAGCTTCCTTGAATAATTACACTCGCGGCAAATGCTCGATCAACAGCCGAGTACCCGGTATGAAGTTAACCTCTGATGTCAAAGCTTCAACGTGACCAACGGACAGTGACGCCTCCTTTGGTTAGGTATACCTTCCACCAAGAGAGACCGATTTTGTAGGCCATGTCGGTGAGACGCTTGGAGGACAAAAAAGAGGGCCGCTTTTCCTTACTACTACTGTATGACAACCGGTCCTCTTTTTTGTCCCCCAAGTGTGAGGTTGACGTCAACGACTGATGATTCGTACATCTAACCAACGAAGGCGCAAATACAAGGAGTTTCGCCTCAGCCTTGTGCGTACATCTGACGAATGCGCGAACCATTCCCATGTTACCGCCACAGCGCGAGTCAGCCGTAGAATGCCGATTGAGCCCACCGGTTTCAAAGGCAACACCGATCGGATAACTTACGGTGAATTCCAGCTTTCTTTGGGAGCGACTAGCAAACCTTGATACGGAGAGTTCTGACTACTGAGATACATATACAAGGAGACCCCCCGTAGAGAAATCTGACCATAGGATGAGCAAAGACTAACATCTCGCTCGTCTTAAGTAGTGGGCCATGAATCTCTCCAGATACTCGGTAATTGCAGCTACACTATCGCATCTTCGATTCCGTCTTGCGCCAACTCTTTGTTTGTGCCTTTCACGATGCCTCGCAAAAGGAACGGACTGCCGGCGTCGTCGAATCACCCAACTCCGCTTCTCTATCTCTCTTCTGAGAAATGGCTGGTGAGACTGGAACCGTCTCACTTTCTCAAGCCCAGGCGATGGTGATGGTCGCCTTTGCTGCGACCGCATATTATAACACTATTGAGACATTCTTCTCCATCTTCACCACGTTCAAACGCCGCCAAGGGAGATACTTTTGGAGCATGATTGTTGCTAATACGGGTATCAACATCAACGTCATCGCCTTCGTCCTTCGATATTTCGGCCATTACCACGAAGCCGTTGTGGCTTCCAGTTTCATGATTCCTTTTGCCTGGTATGCCATGGTCACAGGCCAGGCCATCGTACTGTGGTCACGGCTTCATCTCGTGATTCACAGCCAGCGGAAAATCCGTCTAATCCTGTCAATGATCATATTCAACGCGGTCACAATGCATATCCCAGAAACGGTGATATTCGTTCTCGCCAACTTGAAACCGCAACAATGGATATTTCCTTTCAAGACATATGAGAAAGTCGAGCTGGTTGTCTTCTTCCTCCAAGAAACCATTATCGCTGCTGTATTCCTTTACGAAGGTTACAAAAGTCTCAAGCCTCTCAGCGCGATAAAACCGAAAGCAGTCACAACCATGGTTCGTCACCTTGGAGCTCTTTTCGCAGTCGTTTTCATCCTCGACACAGGTCTCATCATCTTGGAATACAACGACAAATTCGAAGTGCAGACTATGTGCAAGCCGTTCGTTTACAGCGTCAAGATCAAAATGGAGTTTGTCGTACTGAACAAGCTATTAGCGTTCACCCGGATGAGTACATGCAACTGCCGAGGTCCCGAGACAATACCTTCAAACACCTTGCCCGACAGCAAAAATCGAACGACTATAGGGGGAAACGCAAATAACGGTGCGACACAGCCGCTTCCGTACGTGGAGCAGACAGGCGGATCACTATCGCCAATTTGGCATACAATCCAAGAAGATCACATATTCGACGGCAGGGCTTCACAGATAAGCACGCGGAGCAGACGTCAGTTTAAAGACAACCAGGCCGAGGCTACAACAGCGGAGGCAGTCCCGCCACCCTCGCCGCGTACAAAAGCTTAGCAAAGCAATAGTCAGGTCGCGTCCGAAGCAATACAAATTCAGTTCATACTCGAGTACCTTCCTCAAAGCATCCGGCTCGATTCTTCTTCAAGCCCCAGCTTCAGTGGCGTAGCCATTCGTACTCGTCGCTTAATACCTGTCACGACGTGATTATACCATACCACATGGTATATTAGCTACAATTGCAGTATGGCAATTATGGTTCCACTTTTGTGCCTCCTGCGCCTCATTCTATTCGTCACAATACCCATATATAATATGGATCTCAGAGTTGGAGTTCTGGCCATCTGAGAAATACCAAAGTGATCGGGGGCAGCGCCGGGAAGCGAAAGGGCAACCCTAGCGTCACAAAATACACACCATTTAGCCCTTAGTACACTTCAGCGAAGAAAAGGCTGCGTAGACCTGATAGAGTTGCGAGAACGGGGCTGTTGACACCTGTAAGGTGGCACTAGTATCGGCACGAGTATCAGGCCACCCAGGCGTATATATCGCATCGAATAGCAGAAAAAATCGTGTCGATGTAGTATAGTTACTGGAAAGGAAGGAAAAAGAGAGTCAACTATTAAATAGGCTTCCTACATGCATGTATAGCAAACTTGGAGTCGTTGAAGATGTAGTACGCCGTGATTGTTTCTAAGTAGATCGTGATCCTACGTACGCGTCTTTATAACCTCTCACGGAGACTGAATTTCGGACCGAGCACACCTTGATACATCCGGTAATAATCCAATTCCGGGCGATAGTCTGTGCACTCGTTCTTCGGTGTCTTGCGGCCATGTGATTGTGCTGTTCCAACAGAAACAGAACTCAACCCCAGGTGATCTTTTGTCTTTGAAGCTTCGCTGCAGCAATTTGTCATTACTCGTCAACTGCTTCCATATACGAAGATTGCTTTTCAAAAATGGACAAATGAGAAAACGGCAAGCAAGTCCCTGGGGTAAGGAAGCCACCTACGCATCACTGGCTAGACAGTCTCAAACGAGACACTCGTTCCATGGCAACATATTTCTAAATGGACCATGAGATTGGTCTCCCGTATGAATTAGATTCATTGGCTGAATGGTGGAAGGAAGGGAAAAACGAGTATCTGGCACGAAGCTTCTTTGGCTGTTCTCTCAAGCCGTGCTTCTGATGATGTCGTGATAGTATATAAGTCGTAATTACTGCCTTGTAATTGTGGTTCCACTTTTACTCCTGTTCATCACAGTTATAAGCCCAGTTTGTTCTCTAAACCCCCTATGCTGTGCTTAAATAGGATAAGGTGTCATAAAAAATGCATTACTTAGTCAGACCCTAAATCTAAACCCTAGGAGTTTAAATCCAGCCCTAGGCAGCCACCTATATTTTAGCAAGATATACCTAATCAGAAGGTTTAAAGAGCTGCTAGTCACCTAAGATATTAGCTAACTAGGGGGGTATATCGTAATAGTATATAAGTCATAATTACTGCCTTATAATTGTGGTTCCACTTTTACTCCTGTTCATCACAGATGATAACTAGGTGGCGTGGCAATTGACGAAAAAGCCTGTGGTCTATTTTAATGGGTAAGGTAAATAGAAACCCGGGAACTGTGTGAAATCGTTCAGTTCTAACCTGCGGCAGTGATGATCAACATCGTGCAAATTGAGACACGAGTGGGCTTTCAGTCAGCTGCGTCTCAAGATGCAAGTTTGCAGAAGCACAGCATAAGTAGAAGAAGATTCGCATCCCACTTGCAATTCTGAGTACCTCTTGTCTTAAGCTTCATGCTTCGCGTGCTTGTTTTCACTTTCTAGGGTCGTCTTCTGAGTAGCTATTATACAATGCCAAATCAGAACACTGGCAGGACGAATTAGTGCTGCAACTTGATAGATACATAGAAGGCCCACAATTCTAGATTAACTTATAGTTGGATTCAAAGTCAATAAAAACAAGCATCTCAATTGAACCGACTATATGCCTTACTTAATTTCCGGTGTTCCTCAATTCCGCCTTTTCCATGGTACAAAATGTACGCGCACACTCCTCACGTCGCTGATCAAGACGCTTTCCATAAACAAGACAACAACGAAACAATAATGGCCGAGAGGAAAATGTAAACTTAATGAAGTTGCCTTATCCGCAATCAGAGATGAACGGTGCGCCTATCCAGGATGACAAAACTGCTGTAAGTATGCAGCATCATTAATAAATGTTGAGAAAACCATGCCATCACTTGCTACTGCCAAAGGTCTCACCACCGCTCTCAAGATAATTTCTCTCCTCCGGTGTAGACGACCGGCCCATAGCAAGATTTCTGTGTGGGTACCTTCCAAACTGTACGATGATGTCCCGGTGCTTTATCTCAAAATCGTAGTTCGTTTCTAGCAAGTCTTTAGCCGACTCCTTCTGCACTGCCAACACTCCCCAGCACTTTCGCTGATCATCAGAACCGGCGTTGCCGTCATCGGCCATGAGCTCCTCAAAGTCGTCCTTCATCTGCTGATACTGCTTGACGGCAAAGTCATGTAATGTTAAGTCCTCGGAGTGCATGAAAGGAAGATAGAACCACATTCGATAGGCTACGCGGTACCTGACTCTGCTATGATTCGGAGCGCCGGCGTTGATTGCATGCTGGGCGATCTCGCGGGCGATGGGATCGAAAATCTTAAAGACAATGGATGACTCAGAGCCCCGATAGATACTTCGTGGTACCTGATCCAGGAGCAGGACCAGACTTAGCCATTGCAGAGGCGTGAAAGGCCTGATGATTGAGAGTATATCTCTGCTCGATGCTCTTGCAGACTTTATAGCTTCAAGAGCAGGGCGGTATTTCTTTCTAGAACGCAGTCAACACCGTCACTTGTCACAAGGCATTCAGCCAGAACATACATGCAGACCTCGTCAAAGCTGGCGTGAGAGAAGAACCATCTCCCCATTTGACTTTTCTGAGGCAGGATGTAAGCTTCATCTGTCTTGAGGTGCTTGAACCAGAACCGGCGGAGCTTCTCAAGCAAGTCGGACGTGAGCACCTCCTGGAGGCGCGCCTTTGCGTACGTCTTGCTGGAGTTTGACCGGGGCAGACCGTTGGACAACCTCATCTCGACAGCCGGAGTCGCGATAGTAGCCAAAAGCATACAAACCTCGTCTCATAAGCGACAGAGAGCCTCCTGGTTGAAAGAGTGCTATGGGGAAGTGAGCTATCCACCTCACCGCCTGCGCTGTTGAGATAGAACCTGGCTTCGTCCGCAGAGAACGGCCAACGGACCCCGCATTTCGAAGGTGCGGTTCATGGTCTGATGAGTAGGCACAACAACCATCTCACTTGCACCACGACTAGAGGAACCAATGGGTGGTGGGTGGTGCTACCGCACTGACGTCGTCGTCTGGTCTCTCTGTGGTCTTGTGCTTCCTTTGGAAGCACCCCGATGCAAAGGGGCAAAGTCTGGACGCGCCGAAATGCGGGGTTTGTGCAGGCTGGGCGCACCCATGTACAAGCCAGGAACTCTCCGCTAATGCAACACCCCAAATGGGCGTGGCCGCCCGCTACTCTGTCTGGGTTAGTGGCCCGATGGTGGTACGCTGGAACATAAGGATCAGTTGACAGTGTGGCTTGGGGACCATCGGTTGATCCCTTTTATTGCTGGGGTTCGTTGCAACTGACTCTGAAATATGGCGTCCAAGACCATAGGGACATGGGCAAGCAGACGTTAGCACGTTGCAGATCGAAGGCCGATGGAGCCGGGGTTAAATCTGCCTAGTTTTAATGTCGTCACCTATAGGATGTCTGAGGGTTTCGCCCGTTTTCGCGGTTTTGTATGGTCACAGTCGGAAAACAGAAAACAAACAACTCATCAGAAGGTCTCCTTATGGAGACTGTCTTGAGCCAAGATTAACGTTGCCCCTTTTCTCGCCATGTAGATTAGATTCGACAAAATTTTGCCACATTCACTGAGGGTGCAGAAAGATCATATCCTTACCATGCAACCAGGAAAGTTGCCGCATTGCTGTCTTGGCAGGCTGGCTACATGTCTCTGAATCAACAAACCTTCGGGAATTAATACTCGGTAGACCAACAAAATCGGACCGCTCACGCTGCATACTCGATAAAATGATGCACAGCAAAAGAAAAAGAAAGGAAAAAAAAAACGTCCCACTAAGCCTTGGCGTTCGTACTTTTGCTCTCCTGGTCAGTCTATCGGTAACATTGGAGGCTTGGTAAGCGGCAGAATCCTCAAACGGCATTCTTCACTGGACACCGTTGGACGATTTTAGCCGCCGATAGATAAGCCATCCAAACTATGCCTTCTTTTTCCTCGAGAGCAGGCATGCAATGCGTTTATCCCAAGTGCCACTGACGCGATTGCGTGCCACCGCTAGTGCAGACACCCTGAATTTTATCACCAGGTTTTAACTAGGAAGAGCTCGGGATCCCGCCCCATGTTTATGCTTATTAACCCGAATGAGGATGAGGACCGTTGTCTCGGGGAAATGCACCCGCGGCGCCCGACGAGGCTGGCCCAGTAGAAGGAGTGGATGAAGTATCAGACTTGGAAGATATGTCTGGTCCTTGGAGGCTATCCCTTGCACATATTGCAGAGTTCCTTGCAAGGATTATGCAACACCGATGCCAGCTTGGCTCATTTACACCCAACGTCACGGCATCCACTCTTATGCCCCAAACATCATCATTGGTTCATACTAGCCGTCGCTTGCTAGACTTCCGAAAACGAACTACGAATAACATTGCTGGAAGATCTCGCCGTGTGAATCCTGTCAAGTTGATCTTTCTTGAAGGAGTATTGTTGCCGACATGGGCCAACATTGGCTTGTTCTGGGCAAGGTGGTGTCGTCACGCAAATGTCCCAGTTTTCAGGCAAAATGCACAGCGTAAAGGGTATATGGATTTGTGTAACTGACCATCATGCCATCACCGGAGCTGACTGCACCATAGAAAAGATCAAGAATGATAGAAAAGAGCCCGGCCGTTCTCGCTAGCTTCGCCATGGTCTTCTTCTGTCTTGCCGTTTTATCGGACTTTTTGTTCATAACCCGAATACTACGATCTTTCCAGCATCTATCTGTACATATACACTACCACACTTCCCCATCATGCGTTTTTTCGCTTCTTTCTTCACGGTCATACTGGCCACCGTCGGTGCTCTCGCTGCTCCGGCAGCCGAGTCCATCACCACGACGAACCTGATCAAGCGCCAGTCTACTCCCTCTTCCCAGGGAACCCACAATGGTTACTTCTACAGCTGGTGGACCGATGGGGCATCTCCTGTTACCTACAGCAACGGTGCTGGCGGCTCCTACAGCGTCCAGTGGCAGTCTGGTGGGAATTTCGTCGGCGGGAAGGGTTGGCAGACTGGCGGACCTAAGACCATCCAGTACTCTGGTACCTTTTCTCCCGCCAACAACGGCAACAGCTACTTGACCATTTACGGCTGGACTAGGAACCCCGTAAGTCAATTTTCAGTCAAGACGTGAGATAACTTGGAAGAACTTGGCTGACACATTGAACTTTCTAAGCTCATTGAGTACTACATCGTTGAGAACCACGGAGAATATAACCCTGGCAGCTCGGCTACACCCAAAGGCCAGGTCACAAGCGATGGCTCTGTGTACCAGCTGTACGAGAGCACCCGTACTAATGCACCGTCTATCGACGGTACCCAGACATTCAAGCAGTTCTGGGCCATTCGCGAGAACAAGCGTACCGGCGGCACCGTCACTACTCAGAATTTCTTCGACGCCTGGAAGAACGCTGGAATGACCCTCGGCACGTCTTTCGACTACATGATCGTCGCAACGGAGGGTTACAGGTCTGCCGGCTCGGCCAGTATCAACGTTGAGACTGCTGCTTAAGTAGCAAAGAGTGACTTGGCAAAGTTTTAAAGCTCTGCTGCGAGATTAAACACCCAATTTGTGCATGGAAAAACTGAGAGAGATATTTTCAGGATAAGTCCGAGGAAACCAGGTTGGATATGACGCGGAGCGCAAGCCCAGGCGCTGTCAGGAATATTGGAGTTTTTCCAAATAGTCCCATTGGAAAACAACCCAAATTCGAATGCCTTCTTCCATTGCTACCACACGTCCTCAATATGAAATGTTTTTCGTTTACCATGATTTGAAACCTGACCCTTGCATGCGTCAGTAACACGTCCTAGTTTCCATTGACACACTATACTTTAATCTATATTTAGAACCTGTGACATGCATCTGCGATGACCCATTGAAACATCTACTAAATACCACGCGACTTATCAGGTGCCTTGGTACACTACTGTGGTGAAAAGCTTCGTTACATGATGTTTGAACTTCAATTCAACAGGCGTTAACGAAACGAGGGTAACGGAGTATGAACCACCATAAAAGAATAGCACCGAGAACCATTCCAAGTTAATGGATTGAATCGATAATCTTTTGTTCATCTCACCATGGCAGCGAATTTGAGCAAAGCTTTATCACTATACTCAATAACGAATACAAATATTCCCTGTGGGGGTGCGCTTTCTTAGCCTTTCTTGTCAATGACAAGTGTCTTGACCAGCTCCTTTACCTTATCTCCCGTCACCGTTTCCGCGTCCAATATGGGAATGTCATCTTTTGTCTAATAACAGGAGAAGTCTGATCTTGAGTTCGTGTATCGAAGCATACCGCTGAAAACATCCCAGCCAAAGTTACCAGCTTGAAATTCCTTCAAAGTCTTAGTAAGCGTCTGCTCCATATCTGACCAGGACTCTTTCCATCCGTAGGACCCGAGAGCTTCCTTGCAGAAACCAACTATCTGTCTTTGGCTTTTGTTGACAGAATGAACGTAAACCGGTCTGTTATCAGTCCCAGTGTAGTGCAGCAAGGTCCTGGAGACCGCTTTGCCGACTGCCTCTAGTGTCGTCCAGACGTGAACGTTGTCGCCATCGTTGATGTAGTTGATTTTCTTGCCGTAAATGTCAGTGTTCATGAAACCAGAGCGCAGATTCCAGGCTAAAAACGCTCCGTTGCAAATGACACTTCAGGTCATGCCGGTTTCCTCACACTTTTGGAGGAGGTGTTTGCCATTCAAGTCATTCCTGAAAAGACAGGAAAGCCGTGGGCAATACGGCTGTTGAAGTCTAAGCTGAAATCCGAGGGAATATAGCGGTACACTCCTGCGGCGGCTGCGGCGTCAGTCAGCCGCTCTGGAGTATCATCATGTGTCAGTGCAATCAACGAAAGCATCCTGGCCTCTCATTGCCTCTTCCAGAGCATCTGATGAACTAAAGTCAATCACCTTGACAGTGACTTCACCAGGAAAATATCCTTGTGTGCGTGCCAAAACGGTTACGCTGAATCCATCTGCAACCGAAGCTTTCAATGCCCAGCTGCCAACACTGCCAGTTGCCTGAGATGATCATTTTTAAATACAACTTGAGCCTTGTTCTGCGATGAAGGATAAGCTTACACTCGCCAGCGTTACTTTCTGTATTCTTGGTACCATAATGATATGACAAACGCTGATAAATTTGTGTGTAGATAGTAGGAGACGGACTGATGATTTTCGCATAAGCCGGAGAAGAGACGAAATGCTCAAGTTCAAATCGATCTCGGCAGAAATGACGCCATCGGTCCAGCGAAGAACAAAGAGTACCAGGCACTTCAACAACGTCAATCCTCGAAAAGTCAGACTATCTTTGATTAAACGTTATATTCATTTTGCACAAACATCATTGGCCCGGACACCCGGTTTGAGAAGTCCGAGCTAGGCCCTATGGGTTGCCTGTCAGCAAGGCCACGATTGTGTCATGTCATCCGGGTCCCTCGGGACCCGCATGAACTTACATAGAGTTTACGACATGGGCCTACCATATGCAGAAGCGGGAATGTGCGCGGTGCAGGCGGCCTTGGTTCTTTTGAAGGTGAGGTTTTATAATTAATGGACTGAACTTCGTACATGTAGTGGATGATGCGACTTTTATTGTGTTCTCTGTCAACTTATTTCTCAAGGCGTGCGTGCACCAAACGCGTTCATGGGCCCAACACATCTGCTATTCATTACCAGGTCGATATTTTTAAGTGTATTACATAAGTACAGACTATACTTGTCAGGCCTGGTACCCATGGAAACAATAGAATTAGTACTTTGGACTCAAACTCATAGAGCCTGTCCATCCATGCTACTTCACAAGCGGCCAGGCTATCACTTCTCCTAGCTTTCGTCCATTAGCCGCCGCTTGCCACACACTCTTCTAATGCTAATAGACACATTATTCTTCCTATCGATCAAAGTAGCAAGGTACATTTGAGAGCAACTTGATTGATACGGACGCTAAGTTCGGACTTTCCATGATCCTGTTTCAATGCCTAATGCCACGCATTCATGCATCAGATCGATAGTTGGGGTTCGCCGAAAGGCTAAATGAATGACAAGTGCGACTGCACATTACAAAAGATAAAGCTATTTTTGATTTCAAGAAAGTGGTATATCGTTATGGCCAGCAAAACAATAGGATAAATCTAGCTGATGTTTATATCAAGTGAGGACCTCTTTGACTAGTCGGTGTAGGTATCAGCGAAGCCCTCGATTGGGTAATGAAAGTAAACGTGATGACTTTCTGCCTTTCCTGTGGCGGGATAGTAGGCCGACTTGTCGGCTGCTCTGCTCTCCTCAAGACTCTCCCAACCCAACGCCGCAACGAATACCGTGTCACCACCAAAATCACCAACGGCGTAACCACAGGCAATTTCGTTTAGTCCGTCCACTCTTCGGGCATTGTCGACGTACGCCCTCATCTCGTCCTCTCTCATAGTTGGGTTTGTAATGGTGATGAACTCGGTAATGGGTGAATCGATTGCTGCCCTGGGAGCATAAGGGACGAACTTGATGTAGTGTGAATTGATGGGGCCAGTCATGACCTTTTTGAAGTCTCCCATAAGCCTTGCAAACTCGTCAGAGGCGAAGAATTTGTCGTGGGCGTCCTTTGACTTCCAGCCTGCACCTCCTGGTTAGATGACCTCCACCATCGTGTATTGCAGACAAGGATTTTGAATACCAGAAAGCAGATCGATCGTCTCCTCGTTCTCAGACCAAGGCCCCCAGCGAGAGCGAAGGTAACCATCCTGCCGTTTCAAAGCGAGAAGATAGGCTTTGAGGGGCTCCTTCCAGTCTTCCTTGGTTCCTCTGACCGGGATGATCATACGCTCAGTGACAGCAGTGTTAGGAGAAATAGACATTGTTGATTTTACTCGAGTGGGAAGAGTGATGAATATCTGGTATTTTTAATGAGATGAATGTACTTGAATTGGATTGGAAAAATAGATTTGCGATGCTAACGAAGTTTAGGCAGGTGCGAGAAAGACAGAGCGCGATTGGGTTCAGTTTAATACTGCACGTAGCAAGAGGCGCTGGTCCATATATTCATCCGAAACTTAAAGATCTCCATAATAGGGTGAAGCATGAAGCAGAAGTGACATACCCGACAGAACTCTATGCAATGTACTGCAATGTCTTAGGTGCCTGAGCTTGGTAGAGTGATACACTGCAAGCCCGTTTCCAATGCCCCCCCCGCGCAATTCCCCGATTGCTTTGAAACTCCGTAGCGGACAAAGATGAGATCAAATGGGGACCAATAAAAATGTCCGGAAATTCTGTGTTTCATTGATGTTAGTGAGCAGGAATAGACGACAGGGCGGCTAGGGCGGCAGGTTCGGTGCAGCGGTGCTCGCCAAAGGACATAGTTTGCGTTACCGACGCTCTCGAGCCATGTTGGATGGCTTTCGCGTTTAATGTTCGGCAATGAGTGCAATGCTACTCTTACTACGTAGTTAGCCACTAGGTAATAGCGTTAGCTGAATCTCGCGATCGTAACGGTGAAAATAGGATGATGCTTGTGGCATTGATGATAGTAGCAGGCTGAAGAGAGCAACCGAGTCATTGGCGATATATGGGTAGAGTTCGTACGGCTGGTACGGCTTCCTAGCTAGCCCACCATACACTCCTTTCACTGTTAGGTATTAACACACTCCGTACCGCATTCCTGTCGCATGGCCTCAATTTTCTCATAAAGTTATGTATAGTGTTAGACGTGCAGCCTAGCCGGTGCGGCCATCTACGTATGATAACGACAGTCACTTGCTTGAGGGGGGAATAGGCCGGTATCAACTTTCAGAGTCCCCCCAAGGACAACTATAACAGATGGTTTGTAAGCCGTTTTATCGGTTCGTGTGCTGTCATGTTCTCGGGTGCCTGGAGCGGCCTTGAATGTGAAGTATGTTGAGTGACAGAGAGTATCTCCTGGTGAAAGGTTTGCGGCCGGATAACGCGACATCGTTATGCTTACATATTATCAAGTCGTATCCTGCAGGAGGCTACGCGTTAAAGTCACAGAGTAGCTGATCTCGTAGCAAAACGATCTGATGGAAAACTTGTGATAATCCAGATCATCCTCCTCACATTGATCCTACGTTGAATCCCAGCTTCAATTACCCAGGATTTGCGGAGTGAAATACGACGACAAATAAGGCCCGTTCTCGTTGTAATTGTAGGAAACGTAGACCGACCCACCCGGTTTGGTGTTGTCTCTGCCGGGCCTATACAATTGATTAGTTTTGAAGGATGATCGTTACGAGAAAGCATCGACTTACAGATCAGCAGTCGCCGAAGCTCCTTTGTAGTATTTTTTGCTGACTCGTCCAAGCCCAAATTCCTCAACGCTTGCATAAAATTTTCAATTGCTTGAGCGTCACTATGCGCAGTCCGTCCCCATGGCAAGTGCGCCTTAATGTCGATGCGCTCCTCTCCTTGTTTCAACTCGATCGCAAAGCAGATGCCTTTGTGCAAATGTTGCATGCGTCAAGCATCCTTATGTTGGTCTGGGGCCACACCTTATGGCCCATCAAGCAAGAGATGCCAAACCTTCTCTGCAGCCTCGACGCCCTTCAACGTCGCTTCATCAGTCTGTGTACCACCAAGCGTAAAGACGTCTACCAGCACGCACTTGGAGTTCGAAATTCTTCGGGCATAGACTTGAACGCGCGCTTTGCTGGGATCGAAGCAGTCGATAGCCATCGACTCAACAATACATGGCTGTTTGCAGGATGCCAAGTATTATTTCTGTAATTTTCCGGCTGGCGCGACAAGCTTGTCGCCGAATGACTGTAGCTTGGAAATCATGTCGAAGACAAAATCTGATGTCGTAGCCCCCATGACGGAATGCTTTAGCGCAGGGAAGAGATAAGCCTTGAGTATTCGCTTAGAGCGCTTCACGTCGCAGGCAAGGAAAAGTTGTGGAATGCGCTTAACATGCGGCGGCATGTTCTGGCAAGCGGCGACTGCTCCCTCAGGAGTGACGAACCACTCGTTCATGACCTGCTTGTACCACTGTAGGTCGATATCGGAAGGGGCCTGAGAGAGAATTGGGATCAAAGAGCGACGAATCTCTCCAGCAAAAGGATCATCCGCTGAGCCAGTTGTGTCGCAAAGAGGCTCAAAAGTATACCAAATGACGCCGTCATCGCCTTTGGTGAAATTCTAAGACGCCTCGAAAGTTGAACCATCGTACGTGAGGGGCCTGACTTTTGCCTTCGGTGTTGGAACCCGGAAGAAGGCACGACAACGGTTCTCGCCAATGGCGAAGTGGTGCGCACCGGCATGAGTGCCATGCAGAGAGCCCTGAAGGTGGCAAGCAACTGCCCAAGGTATTCCTCCTTAGGATCAACATCACAACGAATGCTGGCAACTCCTCCCCTATGGATTCAGTCTCATCAGCGACGGAATCTTTTCTCCGAGCAACCATGCAATCGTCACAAAGATGGGCCTATGGGTAAGTGACTTGCGGGTATATTTGTGTGATGAGCTGAACTGACTAGCATATAGTTCATGCCTCCCCCTGGCATGACTCCTTCCATGGTGGCATATGAGAAGGATAACGACCTCGAAGCTGTCGTAGATATCATTTGTACACTTCGTCTTCTTAGCCAACAATCATTTCTTAGTCTAGTTAGTTGAGGGTATTACTAACAAGGATCACCAGAATATGATTCTCCAAAATGCCGCTTGTCTTCGTCACATTTCACTTGATGCATCGCACTATCATCCTCGTACAAAGTATACGGACAATCTCGACATGCCTCTTACAGATGAGCAGTGGGATGCAGCCGCAAAGAAGATTGGCATGGGGCGTTGGATCTACATGGGAACTGCCTACGGATCCGAGTCCATTCGCAACGCCCATCTTGAAATTATTAAGCAAGAAATGACCAAGGTTCCCGGTAGCAGATGGTTTTTACTCGAAGATCGCAAAGAGAAGTTCAGAAGCTTACACAGCTGTGCTGATACCATGAGGGGTCTGCCAACCTTGGATGAATTTCGGTGGTTAGATCAGTAAGTATTCTTCCGACACATTACGTTGTGCATTGCTGATGCCTTTTCCTAGATGGATCCATAACTGCACATTTCTTTCCTTTCCCCGACTGCCAAGGTTCACAGAAAGTCGGCAATGAGGCAGTACGCCATGGCAAAGAAGCGCTTCACCGAGGCCGAGATGGATTATTTTGGTATGCTCAGCGTTAGTATGCGTGAAATGCGTACGTTGCTTGATCCGCCCCTGTTGTAATACGCATTTTTTAGGGTATTTACTGACCATTGACGATTAATACAACATCGTATGCATCTTATATAACCCCGAGGATCCTCACATGGGCCGCCGGGCGCAGTGGCTCGTTCGCACCATGATTCAAAACTGCGTGGACAACGGATGAGCAGAGTCCGCACCCACGTCGCAATAATGGAGCAGATTGCGGAGACTTACGATTTCAACACCCATGGGCTCAACAGATGGAACCAAGCAATATAGAATGCTATGGATCCCAATGGTATTCTCTCGCCCGGAAAGAGTGGCGTTTGGCCCAAGAGCTATGATAAATCTAAATGGGCACTCAAGAAGGACTATATCAAATAGTACACAATCCATTGCTCGCTTCAACTATACGAGGACAGGATGTGTGTTCACAGCGCAAGAAAAATGAAATGACCTAATATAGTCTAAACAAGCTGTCATCCTAACGGAGAAACCGATTTCTAGGCCTGGCCACGTTTTACGACATGCTTTCAGCTTCCACATTATGTGATAGGCTATAGTCCCTATATTCTTATAGTAAAAGCTTTTTAAACTACGTCTAGTTTCAATGGCTTATTAACGGATAGGGTATTGATTGAGAACGATGACGATACACTGCTAGACATTCATTTTGCCACCATGACAATACATAAAGTGAATAGATGACCATAGTGTCAATCCACAGAACAGCCCTGATGGTCTAGCAGTATGATTCTCCCTTAGGGTGGGAGAGGTCCCAGGTTTGATCTCTAGTGAGGGCTCATCAATTCTTAGGGAATTTTGCTACCTTTTCTAATAGTATCTTGTGTTGACCCTGATATTACCGTTGGTATACCGGGTCTTAGACACATGTGGGTTTCAGACAATAGATGAAGGCTGTAGCGCCGGGGTGCCTGTATTATTATTCTGTGTATTTGTATTAGGTCGACCCATGTCTCGTCTTCGAAAGACTGTCATAGCCTTGCAGTGTAAAACTTATTCTCGTGTGCGTTCTTAGTATCTTTCTACTGGTTAACCGCCTGAAAAGTCTGGCTGGGATTATCCCGCGCAACCTCTCGCGATCGGAGGGACAGTGCTCCTTGATCAATTACGTCAATGGTGTCGTGTGCTGATTATGCTGTGCCAGGGGTCCAAGATTCACGACATAATCAGATGAACGTGCTTTTGCCCTATAAGTTAAGCCCCCCCCCCCCCCTTCCTCTCTTCCCAAGTCGTCGTATTTGAACTTCACTTATCCACAAATGCTAGATTCGTCTCCAAAGTTGTCCCTCAACATCGTTACCGTATAGACACAGACACCCCAACCAGTTGAAAGAACATCAATATGTCCAAAGAGTCAGCAGATCCAACGATTGCTCTTGTGACTGGGGCAAACCAAGGAATCGGCTATGAGATTGCAAAACGATTATCTTCTGAGTACCCCAATTTCCATGTACTTATGGCGGGAAGACGACATGATGCTATTGAAAAGGCGGCCGCGGAGCTTCAGAATGCAGGGCTCAACGTCGAGCCTCTGGTAATGGATATCACGTCCGACGAAAGCATAGCATCGGCTGTGGAAAGGGTCCAAACCCAATTTGGACACTTAGACGTACTCATCAACAACGCTGGTATCCTATTGGGGAAGCCAGAGGATCCGATTCGGGAAAGGCTTGCAACCGTTTACAACACGAATGTGTTTGGCTCAATCGCCGTAACGGAGGCTTTCATGCCCCTTCTTCACAATTCTACAAAGACGCGTCGTGTGGTCTTTGTGAGCTCTACTGTAGGGAGTCTTACCGTTCGGAATGATCCAAACCTAGGGTATCCTTCAATAGAGTTGATGGAATATGGCTCAAGCAAAGCTGCGCTTAATCATGCAGCACTGAGCTTTGCTGCACGATTCAGAGACGACACCTCATGGAAGGTCAACATCTGTTGCCCCGGTTACTGCAAGACCAACATGAGTGGTTACAATGGGGCTGACGAAGCATCCCTTGGCTC
Organism: Colletotrichum sublineola; assembly: GCA_020631755.1. Lineage (NCBI taxonomy): Eukaryota > Fungi > Ascomycota > Sordariomycetes > Glomerellales > Glomerellaceae > Colletotrichum > Colletotrichum sublineola. The sequence continues at coordinate 806,463 of JAHSQG010000001.1, forward strand.
TATCCAGGCAGTGAAGTTGGCGACACTGGGTTCCGATGGAGTCACCGCATCTTTCTCGGACAGACATGGACAAATACCGTGGTAAAGGGGATGGAAGTAGCTAAGCTGTTAAATGAGCTCATCTTTTTCCCTTATTCAACACTTTACTTCGTTGCTAAGGTATCAAAAGTGACACCCCTTGCTTACGAGACCATTTACACGGGGTTTGACAAACGTCAACCATTGGATGATTGAATGCCACGTAAAGTGCAGATGTGCATTTTCCCCGCTTCCGAAACGTTGCGGGGCTCTCCTAAGGTCGATAGATAAACTCCTGCTCCTGGGCAGCCTCGAACGCATGCATCTCCCAACGAACTTCATTCTGGTGTTAGATTTTCGACGAAACATTCAACACATTTAACTGGAAAGGCAGGCGGCAATGGAGTCTCCTACAAGGCGGCCGTATAGGGGTTCATGCCATTGCGGTGAAACGCAATACATCGTGTTTCTGACATTCCCACACACCTTACCTCCACCACGGCCACCGAAAGCGGAGACACCTCGATCTCATCAAGAGTTCTACAGATGTAACTGCACCACCTGCCAGAAGGCGGGCTTCTTTCACATGCGTCTTGCCTCGTCTCCGGACGACTTCCTGCTCTTAAAGCCTCTCAGTCCGTACGAGGAGCTCGGTGACTATTCAGTTTACCAGAAAGACTTGCACTTCCTCTTTTGCAAGACTTGTGGGATGAGATGCATCATCCTGATGGGACAAGGAGAGGTGGCAAACGTTAACTTGGAGGCAATGGGAGTCAAAAATGACAAGAAGGGGCTGGGAAAAGACAGCGTCGGTGAAGGCAGTGGGTTAACCAAAGTCTGGAGGCCCAAGAAAGACGGTTGGAATGAAGGCAAGAAGTGGGGAAGCTATCTGAGTGTTAACGGATACTCTGTTGACGCCGGCCAGCATGGGTTCGATCTACGTGAGATTACGGAGAACAAGTGGGTTAAGTATCTCGACTGGCTAGAGTTGCATTCAGAAGGGTCTCAGGGGGCTCGATTCGATCGGCCTTGGGAGGGCGGTGCGTATTGATCCGTGGAGCTATCACTCACAAGTCAATCTGATCATTATGTTTGGTTATGATGTGATATCTTGCATTAATTGGATGTGATTTTCGAGTTTTCTAGACGGAAACTTGGTGCTCTTGCTCACAACGTATTGTTGCTTGTCAGCCAATTGAAATCTTCACAATCCGTTAACCCCTGAAATGCTTGCATGAAATCGACAGGACCAACAGCGTGGGCGCATTCTCCGCCTAATACAGACTCATCGAGACTACCCAGTGACGCAAAGGAGTTGATATCCAAATTAGTAAGATGCGCCGGTGGTGCCTCTCCAGTTGAATCAACATATCCATCCCATTCGTACTCGAACTGTACTTGATTGACAGTATCCAGGTCCGGCTCGGGCTCTGCTGCTGCCTTACTCCTTGGCACACCAGCTTTGCCGAGGCCGCCTGCCTCGCTTCCCGGTGTTGTGTGATTGACTTGGTAACTGAATTCTATCGGCAGAGCTTTCATGACCCCCCAACGCTGGGCTAAGACGCGAATGATTGTCACGCTTTTGACTACACGCACCGGCCATGATCTCTGTAGCTCACGCAAAAGCTCAAGGCATTGGCGGAGCCAATATGTGCTTTGTTGTCGAAGGGCTGGGTTCCAGCTCGTTGCATTCATCAAATGAACGACGGCTGCGCTGAGGAGGTGGTGAATGAGCACTGGATTTGGAGGCTCTTCGAAGCCATGGGCTCGGCGATAGGTGCGTACGAGACGGGCAACAGCCGTCGCGGCCGCCGTAAGAGAGCGAAGGACAAGAAGCATAAACTCCGAGTTTTGCCCGGCAACGTTTCCAGTCATAGGGGTGGATGAAGACTGGGAGATGGTGGCAAACATGCGTAAGAATGGCGGCATGGTGATGAGGATCGCCATTTGGTATGCGAGGTGAAACAGAAGAATGGGCTTGGGAGTAGAATCACCCGATAGATGAAGACGGTCATGACGAGAACGGAAGAAGGTGTTCAGACTGTCCTGGCTTGCGACGAGAATGCGCACCTGCTGTGGTATCGGAAGGGACTCGAAGGTCGTTGGAAAGCTTGGAAATGGTGAGCTGGGATGGGTTCTGTTCCTGGACGCTTGGAAGGGGAAACTTACATCTGATCCATGTATTGATCATGGAGATACCACAGTTTGCACTGCCATGCGAAGGATATCTGATACAGGTCTGCTGTCGAGCTCTCAAACGTCGTATCGAAACTGGGGACATTTACCCTCCTCCACGGAAGCGCACAATTGCGGCCTAGGAGGGAAATGGCGGTCCGATCAATGATGTAGAACATCCAAAATACGCGGATATCCTGCTCCGTGGCTTCAAGCCGTCTCGCTTCACACTCTTCCAAGGCCAAGACGTGAAGTCGAAGATGCACACACATTCCGGCGGCCATCGAGTTAAACATCCATCCGAAATGGTCTCGGCCCAAAGCCAGCGAGCGCCAGCCCAACATTGAGAGGCCTTGAATGACCTTGACCGTGGGGTTCTGACGACAGCAAGAGAGGATGAGATTCTCCGCAAACTCGGCAAACGTGTCGCCTATGATCATGGCATCGGGCCGTCGCGAGAACGTTGCGCCCGTGGCAATGAGGGCACTGTGTAAAAATGCCTCATCGGCGGGCTGGTAGGGGTAGCTCTGCAGGAAGTCCAGCGTCGTGTAAGACGTGAATTGATGTTCCCGGTTGATTGCTTCCAAACACAGTCTCGCCATTTCATGCACAAGACCCTGCTGGCGGCAGTAGGCAAGAATCTGCTCTGTGGGAGTAACTTGACGAGCTGGGGGCGCTGGTTGCTGTACAGTCTGGACCGAGTAATGAGACCCAGTCTTTGGATCGTCGATGATGGTCACTCCATCGCCAACATTGGTCCTCCAAAGCATCACACAAAGCTCTTCCATGGCCAGCTGAGACCTCTCTTGTCCCGACGGGTCTTTGCCGGCACTGCTGCTGGTGCCTTCACGAGAGAAAACATCCCGTACGCTAGGGTCTACATCGTCGACGCCGCTATCCCCTGCGACACTGTTCCCTCGGCTAAGGCTTTCTTCCACGGTGGCAGCAAGGTCTGCTGATTGGGATGCTCGGTCAGATAATTTCGATGCTGGCGATGGCTCATTCTCGGCACTTTGCTTTTCCAGAGCCAAGAGTAATGACTGAACCTGTGCTTCAAGGGCTCTGACATAGTCTTCGTCCCAGTACTTGCGCCTGCAAGATGATTTTAGCTATGTCTCTGGTTGTGGGAGATGGCATATGAATCACAAAATACATACTTCCTAGGGCGTTGCTCAGCGTAAACACATTCCTTATTCTGTCTGCTGCACAATGAGCATGCAGGGCGAGCTGCGTCACACTACCAATGGAAGGGGGTTGGTTAGTCACAGTTCTTCACGAGAGAATAGGGGCAAGCAGAGGGGGGGAACTCGGGATCTGTCCCCTGGGTGACTGAAATAGACGAGCCGTTCCAGTGAACCCCAGGGAACTTACTTTTCGCTTCCCGGTCCGGCACCGTTCGCAAGCAAAGCTTGTTGCTCTCTGGGACATGGCGTGGGACAAACTGATGGATGGGCTCAAGTCGTGCCCGCGGAGTGGAGACCTCTGCAAGATAAAGGAGCGGTGCGGAGATGCGGGTTAAGCGGCTTCTCAAAAGCGGCGTTTGGCGGAGATGAGGGGTTTCTTGGACATGTTAGCGTCTGTGGGAGGGGGGGGGGGGGGGGCTGACAACCCTCATATGTCGATAACATTGAGTACACGGCTATGGGCTCACCGGCATCCGAGCGCGCGAAGATAACGAAAGAGCTGTCTTTTGCCTACCCAGCTTGTGATTCCCTTTGGCTGAAGATGATGATGCAATCGATAACATCATCATAAATATAGGCTTTTGATCTGAAATCAGTATAAGGACCAAAGGTGCAGCAGCCATTGAGTGGCGCACTGCCACTATGCACCCAGTCCTAGCGCACTGGGTGCATACATGATAACGTTTGGTTCCTAGGTGACTTTTAACGGGTGTTGGTGATGTTTCCCTCCTTTAGCTCGCTTCCTGGTGTGTGTGCTTCGTTGATAACTGCTCGGCCAGTTTCTGGAAGCCTCTAAAATGCAACTAGTTATGTGACGTCTTGATTGGCTCGGTAATGAAATAGGTCCGATAGCTATAAAATGTGCCTCTGCTCACTCCGTATTGCGTCTTTTCCTTTCTTCGCACTCATAGAATTGCGTATAACAGCCGACCACATACTGAGTAAGCACGTCTAAGAAATGTGTTAGCAATCCTGGTCGACAGCCTTGTAGTTTCTGGTCTGACAGCCTCATTCAGAACGCCGTCTACACTGCTGTGCCAGCCTTCGGTAAAGAAACACGGTCAGGCGTCGGTTGATTTGAAGAACTGCGGATAGACCGTGCGCAGCTCCCGGAGATGGCGGATCTGAAACTGGGACGCCTTGGTTTCGGGCGCAGACAGCCCTGCTTCCACCAAGTGCGCTGCTATCCAACCAAGCTCCGATGCACTCTTGCAGTTGTCGTATGAATCGTCTAAACGTTGTCGAGGAGCCTCACTGTTAGCAGCCTCCTGCAGGCTTCGAGGGGGCGTTCCAGTTCAACGTACCAACGAAGAAGCAGTTTTCAGCCCTGTCAACACCCGCTTCATCCATGGCCTTGCGAAACATCCCCTTTGCCGGTTTGCATACAAATGGGAACTGAGCATAATCACAGTATGTGAGGCCCTCAAAGAGATCGTCGATTCCCAGCAGTTTGACGACACGCTTTCCATGGTTGACATAGGCGTTGGTGAACAACCACACCTTGACTTTGCTTCTATCAATGTCTTCCAGGAGCTGGCGGAGCTCATGGTCGGGCTTAAGGATGTCTTCCAGAGGCAAAGCATCGTCCACCTTGGCATTATAGTCCAGTGGGTCGATCTGGTGGTGGCGTACCAGGCCTTCGATGGCGAGGCCGTATGTTTTGTAGTATTCCCTGGTCAACCTCGAGGCTTCGTCTTCAGGCAAGGAGAGATGCGTCATGAAGTACTGGTCAATGAGTTTCGCCATCAAATCATGAATCTTGTGGCCTTGCGACAGCTAGGTTAACTTCTCGAGACCATTGCATTCGATGGGGGGGGGCGCTGGGAGGGGGGGCTGCTGACTCACTTCTTGAATAAAGGCAGTTGTCGATGTCGCTGTGGCAAGTTAGTCCTTTATAGTGAATGTAAGACCCCTGCAGAGCACTCAACTTACAAGAAGAGCACAGGCTTGCCAGCCGTGGCTCGCTGAGCCCGTCCGTTCTCCATGGCGGTGCTTCGCGCGTTTTTTTGCAGTGATATTCGTGAAAGCCGGACATGTGGTTACTCAATCTCAGAACACTCCAGTAAAAATGATTCTACTAAGGTCATTCCGCCGATTAGGGTTTAGCGTTGTTAGGGAATCCTCGTGAGTCACTGTCTGAACTACTTACTGTACTCTGTTCTATGGCATTATCACGCTGGAACGATTAAGGTTGATGAAGCCTCGATTAAACATAGAGAGAGTTCTCATAGAACCGATTATGAACTCCAGAACCCTCTATTTCCTTCATGAGTGGTCGTTTGAAGGATTTTTGTCTTTGTCTTGGTTCACTAGGTCAATCGGAGTCTATGACGCATTCCAATATCGGTGGGTCTGGGTATACTATACTCCATCTGACTTGGAATGCGTCACGAGTCGCCTCACGTATGCGGTATAAATCTTCCGGGAACAAAAGTATTGACAATATGCTGATGTCCAAGGGTTGCGAATCCGGAATGTAATCACCATGTGGATTTGCTTTGTGCAATACACCCCAAGTCCGTTCACCTGTCCTACAGGTTCTCTGGTTTTAGGTTAACACGATTCGGCGTCGGGTCTTCGGGTCATCGCGAGACTGGAACGTCGTGACCGCTCGAGGAGACCGAAGGCTTAGATGGCCGCTTAACCCTCCACTTCGTCTTATCGACGTGCGATGCACGAGGCGTTCCTACAACCATGGTCAGTCAGTAGAAGATGCTCGTGAACCTATAAAGCAGCAATTAATTTGTGCCAACCATCTCCTATCTCGTCTCTTCTCGTTTCGTCGATCACAGCTTGTTTACACAGTGAAAGGGGGGGTTAGTAGGATGAAAACAGCACAGCGTCATGCATGAACCAAAACCGGCGACACCAGAATGCGATCTGCCAGGTCGGGCGCTACGGCTATGCTGAGCATCAGGCGATGCATCCAATCACTCACTCACTGGTCTCGTGACGGTTGAGAGTACGGCACGTCAGCTGCTTACACTGTGTCACTCCGAACTGCACGTAGCAACCTGTCATACGGGTACAGCCGGAGACGATGTTCACTTACAGGGTTCAAGAGTGCAATCCTATGTCATACGTAAGACCTGTTTCTAAAGCTGTGCCGCACGTTAAGGCAAGATATTCACTATCTAGGCGACGCGCCCGGTGCACATCAGCTGCTGCGGCTTCATCTTCTGTCACGCGTCGTAATCAAAGCTTACATCACATTGCTGGTGACAAGCGAATGCCGTGGCAACTGAACTATCATCTCACCGTCGAGTCAACATAAAATTGCGGATAACTCGCTCTATAAGAAAGCTGAAAGTCTGTCTGATAGAGTCTTCTCACTCTTGTCTGTTGAGAACGTAACCTGAGCCCGGTGAAGAACGGCTGCAAGACACCGGAAACGCAGCCATCATATCTGGCTGTATTCTATCTCGAAACCTTTAAGGATAAGCCAAAATACACATTCGCAAATATTCTTAGTGAGTTGGAGATCGTCCCTCTGGAGAAAGCCTTCAAAGCGACCCCAAATTAAACCCATCGCAAGGCGCAAGGTCTCAAGGGTCTGACTATATGTTGATAGGCAGGATTCCTTTCATCCTCCTATACTCGGATCAACGCACGCATTCCATTCGATGTCTGTAAATGATTCGATGTGGAGCGACGTTACCTTGATAGATTCAATTGGAATGAAACAGTCATCTGGTAGACCACCTCATCGAGCTACGTCCAAAGGAGGGGATGCCCCAACTTTGCAAGTGTTCACCTTCCTGAAGGTTATTGCAGGAATATTGATCCTGTGGGCAAAGCTGCTCCTTTTTCCTCTTGTTGGATGGAACGTTGCGAGCATTGCGATGTTCATCTACATGCGAGGTTTGCCATTCGGTCGTCGATTCGAAAGTTTAATGAGGTTATCATATAACATAGCAATGATGGAGATGGGTGGCTAAAAAGCATGCACGAGATTTGGTAAAACACAAGAGAAGTCGTTATAAACCTCTGACTTGAGCGGACCGGCTTTTCTAGCCGTGTTCGATCTACAGTGGCAACAAACGCACTGCAGTCATGACCAAGAAAGTCCTCTAAGAAAGGATATCTCATGAGCAGTGGGCCGTCGTGGCTGTATCACGATTTGAGAAGGGGTATTGCTTCCATATTTGCTCTCATCAATCACCCAATTCCACCAGATTCGTACAATTCATTTCCCCTCCTAGCTTTCTTCGTCCTTCCCACGGTACTTGCCCCCATGTTACTGAATCGTTGGTGCCATCGTGACGACGATCCAATGGACTGCCGACTTCTCATCCTTCAAAGGCGTCCAGTGCGTCATAAATTTCTCGTCGCTCCGAAACTGAGCGCTGCGCCGAGTCTGGAGACGCACTTCCACGCTGACGGGAGCCCCAGCACGCATGGCACTCCGCACGCGCGTCTTATAGTCAGACTGATGATTCAGCATGTTTTGCTTGAGGAAACGGAAGACATCCTGCCCCGCCACCAAGCCAACAGTGTTGTTCGCGGGGTGGAGCATGTCCAGTACTCCCTCGGAATAGAATCTGATGATGAAAGAGTCGTAGCTCACAACCAAGTACTGTCGTCACCACGTCAGCTGAAGTGTCTGCAGACGGCCAGCGGCATTTTATCATTTTTTTCTTACCTTGGAGTACGCAGTGTAAAACTCCTTCATCTGCGAGTTCAAATCTTTCCCCTCCAGTTTGTGAAGCAATTTGCTCTCCATTCCCGGATCGATAGCAGAATTGATCGGCCCGTTATCATCAACTTTCAGTCGGAGGGCTTTCAAGAAGGCCCTGCGTGCTGACGGGGCTGATGTTGATCGATGCAAGACTTGCGGTTTCTTGGGTGCATCTTCAACATCGTCGTTACTTGAAGCCGATAGGACCTTCATGATATCTGCGTTGGTGTGAATGGTCGTAGAGCAATTGATTTGACCACCGAGGAAGAAAGCAAGCATCCCTGATTCGTCGTATAGCGGCGCTGTAGAAGGATGTTGGGGTTAGACTCGAGGTTACCCGCGACGATGATGAAAAAGAAATATAGTGATTGGTGCTGTGATTGGTGCTGAGAAACATACCAACGTAGAGCAAATTCCAGAACGGATCACCGTTCTTTTTATAATTCAGTAGCAGCTCGACCGATTCTTTTCGTTCATCAATAGCAGTCTTCAACCTCCGGACCGGTTCCCGATCGGTATGAGCCCCTTGAAGGAATCTACAGTTTCGGGGAATGATCTCAGATCGTGTGTAACCTGTGACTTTGATGAAACCATCTGAAGCAAATAGAATGGGATTGTCGGCGAGACTTATCATTCGATATATGTCAGTTATCAGGAATAGCAGTTGAAAAAGACAAAAGGCCTCTTTACCTTGGGTTTGTGAAGCAGAAACAGTCGCCTAAGCCCTGGTAGCTGTGAGAGTTGGTCGCCAACGCTCTTGTGGCGCTCAATGCCATTTGGTATCGAACGAAACGCGGGTAAATGTCTAGAAAGACATCCTGTTCGACACTGTCTTGGATATCCGAGAAAAGCGTCTCCATCGATGGAAGTGTCTTGGTGGCAAAGGACTTCATGTCCGCGTGGACTGACTTTCGCAGCTCCCCGTTGACGTTTATCTGCTTGGAAGAATCATCGGAGAGGAAATCCTTGCGTATGCTCGCCATGATGCCTGCGAGGTCATGTAATACCTTTTGGTACTCTTCTAGCTGCAATGTTCAAACCTAATGAGTCGCCCAGTCTCTTGCGCGTTTTCAGTACCATTTCCGCTTACCTTTTTGAGAAATTCGACACCTTCGCTACAGAAGCGAGCTTCGGCGAACTTCAGCAGCTGGTGCACTGTAATCGGATTATGGAGGACGACCTGAAAGATACCAGGCCCAAAGAAATCAACCCCTCGGCCAGCAGAATCGCTGCTTATCATGCTGTGCTTCGACGTCGATTGCCTCGAGATTGACATGGAATCATCGTTCGTTGCCCCGATTTCCGTCTTCGCTGGGCGGTGATCCGGTGTCGACGTACCATCCAGTCCATCCTTGTCGCCGTAGCCCCGGCTCGCCTCCTCGTCCATATCCGACATCTCCTTATATGTTGGTCTGAGAGACTGCGGGTTTCGTTGGCGTCGTTGGCTGGTTGCCGCCGGCTCGGCATCCTGGTACAAACGGTTGTGGTCCAGCACGGGTGACCGAAGTTCTCGCTTGTGTGCGGCGAGAGTTTCTGCGACACGAGATCGGGGTGGCGGCTGCGACGATTGTCGCGACGACGTCCTTGAGGATGTGGGGTGATCGACGGTGTGTCGATGGTGCGCCGTCGAGGTCCGAGGTGCGCTCTCGGTCGGCTGGTAGTGGGAAGTGACGGGGGTCGGTGCTACGTCTCTATTCCTATCGACATTACGATGCTCGTTGCGATATTGGTGATAGTCGTGGTCGGTCTCGCCGCCGCAAACGTCGGCATTTTCCTCCTCTTCTTCCTCCGAGTCGTCGTAAATGACCACACGGCGTCGACTTCCTATGGGCGGAGGAGTTGCTGAGCGAACACCCTGGGCACGTTCTCTCCCTTGGTCTCGGATGGTGTACTCGTCGGCTTCAGCAGCTCGCGCCAAAAGCCGTCTGGCAGCTTCAATTTCATCGGCGCGCGGGGGGTGGTTCAAAGTATTACGTTGTCTGGTGACCCTATCGTGGCTGTCGATGACTCGATCCGGACGAGACGAGCGACGTCTAGGAACAGCCAAGCTCTCCCTTTCGGACCTAGTCAGAGCCCGAGGAGAGGGTCCCTGGGGAACCATGTCTACCTGAGACAAAGGAACGAAGAAAGGGCGAAGCTCTGGACTCTCTTCTACCGGACGAGCAGCTTTACGCGGCTCCGTCAAAGTCATCCCATCCTTCCTCTCCAATGACGATTCCTCAGAGCTATCAACATGGTCCTCCAAGGCTTCAAAATCTACCAAGCCCCTGGGCTTTGGAAGATACGGTCGGGGTTGACGTCGAAGGTAATCCTCATCGCTCTCTTGGAAATCTTGGCCAAAGGCACTCCTCAATCTGTCCGGACGGGGCAGGACTTTCGAAATCAGCTCGTCGTCGATGGACCCTGGGGGAAGGGCATTCGAAGCGCGGCCGTCCGCGGATGGAATGAAGACCGCCGCATCGTCATCGGCGTCATGGGCAGGTGTCATGGCTGAGCGACACACCTTCTAAGGAATGCAGAAGCAAAAATGCCGTAAGCCGGGCTTGAACTTTCTATGAGCGAAAGCGAAACCTTGGCGGGGTGAACCAGCACAGGGATGTCTCACCTTGCGATCGCAGAAGCACAAAAACAAGTAAAGGAACACTCTTGAGACCAAGACGAAGAGGGCGTCTAGTGTCTCCTTGTATTATCATGTACCTGTGCAATCCAGAGGGACCATGCTGGCAACATGTACGTATTCTATTTGTTCCTTGAGAAATTGGAGCACCTCTCATGCCGCCCTTGGCAGGCAATTGGCATTGCCCCCCAAAATGTACACGACGCTCGAGTATTCCCGCCATTGGACTTCAGCACTTGAAGTCGAGCAGGGGACATGCTCGTCACAGAGAGAGGGTCTAGACCCATCGAAACCTGTTTTCATGCTCGCGATTTGGAGGGTCCATCGAGAGCGTTTCTTCGCCAATGGCTGAAGTGGCTGCAGATGGGATGACATCCCACCCGACACAAGGGCTTGAAATGTCCGTCCAAGGCTTGAAGACCCCTAGTCTAGTTTGCGCTCGGATCTTGGGGTGACATTACGCTAGTCCCCGGAACCTTGATCCGCGTGCGATTATGCTATCGTTACCAAGATGTCTTCCACTAGGTACGTGGAGAACAGTAGCAGAAGATCTTGGAAAAGGTAGGAACCCCGAGCCGGCTTGCTAGGACGCAAATGTACGTGCGATACTATCTCTGCGCAAATGGCTTAGGTGGTCCCAGGGCCGAAGGCAGGTTTGGCTCGGAAGGTTGACGCGGCGGTGTTGCTCACGCTTCAACTTGGGATGGTCCAGGCTACGGGGTTCATCGGTGACAAAATTCCAACCATCTACAACTGGTCCGTTTCTCGTCGGCAGGGGTACGCAGGTCATCGACAGGCACGAGGTGGATACTTGGACTGAAGATTTTCTGCTCATCTCTGGCAAATCGTGGGTTTGGCAGATAAATATAATGTAGCGTTGAAGGCGACAGCAGTTTATCAAACATTTTTGATTCGCTGTTACATTTCTCATGCCTGTGCGACACGACGAGGGATCGCCTTGCATTAACATCTCGGTTGCATCTCTCATGTAGCGTAAATGGCTCTTGTTGTGACCGTTAGATTGCTAATCTCATACGTTGTCAGTGTCCCAAAGGCTGATGTCACCGGAGCGCCATTGTATGCTTGACTGTACCACACAATGAAATGCATGGTTTGTAAGGAACTGTTGCCTTTGATTAGGCTTGGGCCGCCCATCTAGCTGCGATGCCGTCTCAGTTAACAATCTCGGTACTAGTATCAAGGCTGATTTGTAACAGTAAATGTGCCTTCTGTAGGAGTTTGCAGCATCTGTTGACTATACAGCCATTGAAGGCTCTCATGGCAGCGGCTTGAGCGCCGCTGTCGCTATCAGTGGGAATGAATGGTGAGATTGAATAACGCATTCGTAAGCGATGCAACACTGCCTGCAATGCACGCATGGATAACACCAGACCGCCTCGTTGCAACATGGCACACTGGCGTGCTGGAGCGGTTGGCCAGATTGTTGTTGGCTTGAACTTCAAGGAAGTAATTGTCATCCCACTCGCCCCGCTTGAAATGTTGGTTCGACGAGGATTCTGATTGTCTTCTCCGTTTGAATTCAAATGACCGACAGATCACAGTCTGGTCCAGAACTTTTGGACTGAAACGTGCATCATTCTAGCTTCTAAAAAAACCTGGGGTCAGATCTCGATCCGACTCTTGAGGATGGGTTCGTCTTCAAAGATGGGTGACTCAACCAATCGCCTGTGTCCCAAGCATGGAGACACTCCATTCTTTCTGCATCGAAATATGGTCCGGGAAAAAAGTAACTGGACCAAAAGCTCCGATGCAAGTGCCCCGGCACATCTGCGCGCATAACACGCACCACAAACATAAGCTTCTTCTATCTGTAGCACAGGTCCAGTGTCTGGTAAATGAGGGGTGGTAAACATCATGTTGTGGTCGGTCACCTTCATCTTGACAAAGGATGGTCGGTCAAGGCTCTACACATTTACGCCTGCCACCCATTTTTAATAAGTTGGAGCATCAACAGCCGTAGCCCTAGATCTCGGTTCGCCGGCATTGCTTTCGAAAGGGGTTCCGAAGGTGGTCTGACTCGAGCGGTGGGGCACCAAAAAAACCTCATAAGCCAGTACGAAATGGCAATGGTTTATCATCAAAAGACAATGTACTGTAGGCGAGCATTGTGCTATCGCGACGAACCTGCCCAGCGTGAAAGGCCTTGCAATTAAAGAAACGGGAACGTTTCTAACAAACAAATCAAACTTGCACCTTCTTGGCCACATGATGACCGTACGGATACACAGCATCATATTCAAGGAGTCCACCGGTAGCAGACTAGGGTGGGCTAGCCGATGCATCGGGATCCCAGTTGTGCGTTCCGCTTTGCAAGATTTGTTTCTAGAAAAAGCACGAGGCACTGGGTTATTGTGTGCAATCAAAGGGGAAACCCCGTGCTGGATGCACCGAGTACCGATTCAAATTCCTGGCTAGCTAACTGTGCGGCGGTTGTTTGACGGATCAAGGTTTCCATAATGTCTTCCATAATGGTGTATGATCCTGTTCGCCCCATATATTAATACGTTGAGTCATTATAGTTATGAAACATTATAATGTCAACGAAAACAACGACAATTGTTTATGTCGAGAATATGAGATCCCTTAACACGCATGCAAATATGGGTTGCGATTGATTAATCGAATTGCACAACAGAACATTTAGCAAATGATCTGGCTGATTGGCATCCTTGAGCTAAATCGTAATGTTTTGCGATAGCGGTTATCCTCAAGCAATTAGTATCTTAGTTAATCTGGCGTTTGCAACAGGTTTGAGGAAACCGGTGTGACTATGGATCACGTAATAAGGTCTCTTGCAGATATTCTTCGAAACAAGCACGATTTTATTTCAAAATATACTAAATACTATTATTGTTTTGTCTAGAAGAAGAAGAAGGGATCAAACTGCAAACATTCCAGCCATTACTTATTGCCATGACATTTCTGGTACTGTGCACCTATAAGGAATGGTCCAGCGGCCGTCATGATCGTTTGGTACATGACTTGAAACTTATCAATCCGGGTGAATAAGTTTCAACGCTGTTCTCAAGCCACACGTACATTTAATGCTCGAATAATGCTCGCTCAACTCCGCTTATTGCTGGCTGCTGACATAGGAGGTGCTCGTCTCGTTTCCAACCCAGATGGTGACATTGTAGGTGGACAAGGTGGGGGTCGTCGAGGCACCGTACAAGCTGTACAGGCCAGCGGAGACAACGTACTTGCCGGCAACAGTATTTTCAGGAATGGGCACGGTCTGAGTGAGGTTGTTGGCAACGTTGGACTTCTCTGCATGCGATTGTCAGCAATGGGGCTCGGCAAACTGTTCCAGGTTGACGGGGCATCCGCACCACGTCCGAGGTAGAACGAGCCCAGCAAAGTCTGGCCGAGGGTGCCGGGGTAGGCGGAGGCTTCGGGAGCCATGCCAAAGGCAATGGCGACGTCCTGGACCGACTGAATGTAGCCCTCGGTCTCGATGATGGCGTCAACCTGTCTACCGGCCCTGATGGTCTTGGGGAAGGCGAATCCGACAATGCGGGCATTGGCCAGGGCGAAAAGGCCAGCGGCGGCGGTAAGGGAGGCGAGGAGCTGCATGTTGGCTGGTGTTTTGCAGACGAATGAGTCTAGGATGCGGGTGTTTTGTTCGCGTTGGGCAATGAATAAGCTGTATTTGGATTTGATGATGCGTACGAAAAGGCCGTGATCAATGATGGGAGTTTGTGTGGTGTTTATATATTCCCACCAAAACGTGAAACGAACACCACCAGCAAGCTCGGGGTATTGCCTGCTGGTCCTTTACTATAATTGAGTTCGCGTAATCGGACGACGTCAAGGCCCCGGCTAAACGATCACCATCGCCACAAGTCATGAGTCTGGGGTATCGTTCGGGGGACAAAAGAAGATGGCTTCTTTTCCTTAGCACTGCCATATGGCAACCGGTTGTTTTTGTTTATGTTTCTTGTCTTCCTAGTGGAGATGGCATTGTTCAGCCTGGACTCATCTCGCCAATAAGCATCAGCGCAGGACCGGCTTCAGCGGGGCAAGCGGCACATATGCTGCGGAATAGCATGGTATATCCTCAAAAGCTTCCATGACCATCTATTCTTAGCAGCCGCTGGCGATCTGCCGGGCCCTCCGGACACAACCTCGTATCCAGAAGAGGAGGACTCTGAGCCGATGATTTTACTATTCGCGTAAAGAGGGGAACCAAGCCGGAAGGACGTGCCGGAAAACATTTCACGGCAGTTCACTGGGGTAGTAGCCATGCATGCATGCCAACCAACATGGACAACTCTGGTGCTGATCCGGACGATCGTCATCAATTGGGGATGGCACAGCGTACGAAAAAGCGCTGGTTGCCCCGGGAAGGGAGCGAGAAAGCTGTCGGATGTTGGGGTGCTGGCCGCTGGAATCCACTCCTTACCGCATGATCTGAACCATGAGAAGCGCCACACCAAAATGCCCACACGGCCATCGCAGTAGCGTCTGAGGGCCAAGGGAAGATCATTCGTACTATCCCAAGGATGACGAAATACCAAGCTGGGTAAGGCAGAGGCGGACGGAACCGGTTGGAATGCGCCACCTTGGAGGGGTCCGAAACTAGTTGCCAGCTGGTGCTCTATCAGTATTCTTTAAGCTGGCCAGCATGCACTAGGTACTCTCGATCGTGCCGCTTGTTACACCGGGTTTAGTCCGGTTTAGACAAGGCATTCAACGCTTTATATCAACGTACGCCGAGTACGACCCGCCAGTGCTGCTGCCCCTTGTCTCGCCTTAATGCAGTGCTGTATGGGTGGATCTCCTCGTATAACAGGGATTATCTGGATAACGGTACATCTAAGGTTTTGTAGCAAGCCAATACAACGAAAGTCGTCTTGCCAGAGTGGTTAATGGGCTGGCCTGCTAGTTTGGGATCGTATCCTGGAGAGCCGATAGCCAGTGTCTTCGGACGCGCAGGTTCGAATCCTGTGGGCGACGCATCTGTTTTGACTTTTTCCATTCGCAATTTTTCTTCGTTGATATGGATGGTTCTGCCATTCTATTCCCTCCATTAATGACAAACAACCAGCCGGCTTTGTTTGTTTTCTTTGCTCTGTCTTATTGACGACGTACGCGCGCGCGACCGAACGTATTATTTTCTCTTCCTCTGACATTGCTATCTATGTATGTATGTATCCGCGAGCAGAGTTGCCGTACCAAGTAACGTAACGAACGTAGCTACTGTAATTAAAGTGTATTAAGCGTATTGGTAGATTATCACCGACGAGCTTCGTTCGGGAATCGGACTGCAGAAGCTATTGACGATGGTCTCCTCCAAGATGACATCAGGCCTCTCTAGCCGACCTAAAGTCCTAGTGGTACTGTACTGTGTGCGATGGATGTCAAGTGGTAATACGTAGACGTAATGTACATACACATGCACTCCGTATCCTGGTGAAGGTCTAGTCTGTTTATCTGACCGTCGGCGGTGAGAATGAACTAGTGGGTGGCGGGTGGCTCCACGGTCGAAGCTAGCCGATCAATCGATTGACAGGGACGCCTTACCCATGGGTGAGATATACATATATAGCTGGCCAAGTTGATCAGACATAGCTTGCAATCACATGATCAATCCACATCCTGCCATCTTGCTGCCTTCGTCGCATAAACACCGTTCCAACCTGGTGGCATTTCGCTGTAATCTTTGGACATCTCTGCGTCATCAGCTTGCAAACTACTGAACAAGACAAGATCCATGCTGAGGGCTGAGACCGACTTCGGTCTCCGTCCTGCCGCTTCCAGAGGGGAAGCTCGTATCCTGTCGGCCCCCAAAGCAGCCGCCCTGGACACGAACGAACGATGGGCGTCCATCGCGTTAGCGTACTCCGCCACTTCCGCATGCGATCTCGCCTCGACGATCCACCTGCCCTTGTCAACGGCTGTTCTACTGAAGGGTGACGCAAGTTGTTTGGTGCCCGTGACTTTGGGTACTGTACCGGCCCTCGATGGCCATGTGCGAAGAATTTCACGACGAGAACCGACCTTTGTAACTATGAGAGAGGGTTTTGACATCTGTTGACGGTAGGCCTCGTGTATATCACTTATCCGATGGCTTTCGTGGACTCGTATTCCCTAGCCTGGGTGTTTCCAACTCTTTACCAAGACCCGTCGCCCTTGCGTGGAATCTATGTGCGTTCGGAGCTTTTCCGGATCGTCACCCTCTAGCCAATGGGGTTAGCTAGGTGAATCTTGCCGCCTTTTCTCACCTTCCATGATAACCTTGGTTATGTGACCAAATGTGGATATGGATCGTTTAGATCATATCAATCTGAAAGTTGTCTCCTTATCAGAACAACGCATAGAGCATAGAAGCTTGCCCCCTTATCTTTCCACTTTCACTAAAAAAGTATTAGTATTATACGACACGCTTTCTACATACTCGTAACGTCAAATTGACCATCTGGGCTTTCCAAAGATAATCTAACAATCAGACTAAAATTCATAGGGATAAATTCATCAACAGACTTTTAACTAATACACTAATGCCTCCGTGCTGATATAAGGAAAATCCTATTAGCCACCTGTAACTGTCTACTTCGAAACCAAACCCTTTGATACCCACTTCTCTTTGTATCGTCTAAACATCTAACATAAACATGAAAACATTCCAAGCAGATTCAAAAGTCGTCTTCATTACATAGTTTGACTCGTTCTGTCGTTTGTAGGTAGCGTATCCTTAAGCTCTGTCAACAGGGATCCTTTCCAGCTCTTGCCGCCGGGAGCCGTTTTCAACCATGTAAATCTGAGAGCCATTTCTGGAACCCCTCTGATACGACAATAGCCTTTATGATGTGTTTGATAGAAAGTAAACCAAGAATATAATATATTCAAGAATCTTCCAAATTGAACCATATTTCTGCGTCCTGGAAACTCTCAGTTCTAGACCGTGTGTGAATGCGCACGCTTTTAATAGTCTTGATGTTCTTGAACGTCGACCGAATAGTTTTGTAGAGTGGCATGGCTTCGATGTCTGGCCAGAGCGGATCACGCGGTTGGATGGTGAGTTGCGTTGGAAGGACTCCGTGCTTGGCTGCATAGGCTCTGGCAAGATCATCAAGCGACCGGTGGGTCATGTGCCATGCCCGTATCGAGTGAAATGATTGAAGTGGCCTATTTGCGTATCTGGTGCTTGCCAGAGCTTTGATTATCTCTGATAGACGCAGTTTATGAGGGCGGGAGGTTTCTTCATCGACGTTCCAACCCTTGAAAATTTTTAATCGCCGCTGTTTTCGGTTGGGAACCGTAAAGTGTGCGATTGGTGACTCTTTTCCTTCGTAATAGGGCGAGAATATCCTGTATGTGCTTTTGTAGGTTTCAACAGTATAAATATCGGTGTCGGATCGAAGACCCTTTTCTTGGATAGGATCCCCCGATTCTTTGGCAGCAGCACATGTGTAGGATAACAGTGACTAAAGAAGGAGGAGGAGCGGGTATGTAGGATACATCTTGGAGATGAGAGCGACAGGTAGAGCAATGCTAATGATTATGTTACATTGACTTGGGGTGTATTTTTGAAGTATATATATATATCCTCTTGTAACTTAGCTCTACTAATTAACCTGCTTAGTGCTAGATGTTGATTCGGTGTCTCCGTTTTGGGGTATTATTCCTTAACTAAGTAGTAATTTCAGCAGAAATTATCAGAACCTATCTACTAATTCTTCACCACCCCTATACTACTATGTGTATATATACATATATATGCACATAGAGTTTAGTCTAGCCTATCAGGACTGGCTGAAGTTAAAAGACCTGTTATGAGTACAGTTATAGGAGCACCTTATTCACAAGTGCTGTTATTTAGCCTAATGCTTCTGGCAAGAGCGCAAAAAAAAAGGAAAAAACCCCTTCAAACTCTAAGCTATTACCTTATAAAAGTGACGTAGTAGAAATAGCTGCGTTATGTTTCCTGAGCATAAATACAAACGCGCCTAAATGGTATTCTATAAATTAATGCAAAATCTGAAGGATCACCTTGTTTGTATCTTATCAATTCACTTGGCAGAATCCCCTGCCTCCACGCTACTAACAATTTCGGCTTCGTTTACCCTGCTATCTCGCGCCTCACCACTAGGGAGCAATTTTTACCCTGGCTTGCACTCGCTCACCCAATGCCTCACCCTTAAAGCAGTCACTGGGTGACCCTCGAGAGAGCTTTGAACCCAGGTTCCGTGGAATATCAATGCCATTATCTCACACAGGCTCAACCGTACGTCAGAGATAGACGACTTGAAAATGAATCGTTTTATCCAGGTAGTGACTGTTGATTGTGAGCGCGTATTGTGAGCTAAAGCTGGCCCGCAAAGGCCCTTGCGACGATAGAATAGCCGCCTATCATGAGGCAGGTGTCGCCCATGATGCCATCGTGATACATTACCTTTAACCCCCCAGCTCGTCTTTCGGCTACATCGTCCCGTTGCCCATATGTTCATTGAGATCTTGACTGCATTTTGCATTATTTGTGCGGCGGGAGAGAGCCCTATCGGTAATAGGATCGTCCCTGGTTTCCCCAAATGTGCCCTGTGGCGCGTTGCGCAGCGGCGTCGAGCGTCTCGATGAGGTGTTCTCCCTCAAGAATTCCTCGTTCACAATCTGTTGGGGGAGCCTTACAAGAAAACTGCGAGCATGAGGCCCCGAAAAGGGGAATGTGGGTTACGGATAGATGAAGTCGAGTGGACAATATTACTGAGAGGGCATTTTGCTGTAATACGACACTGCTGGATATCGGCTTTGTACCCCACGACTAACCCTTGGTTTACACTTGAAATAGATTGAGTGTCGTGGCAATGTGTGTCTGAGGGGTATCAAGGAATATGTAAGTCATTTAGTACAATGAGACTACCGAGCTGGGATATTTCTCTCAAGGCTTGAGGCGACAGCCGTTGCTCGCCTAGGATCACAAATGCCCAATATTAGAGTCGCCTTGTACATCCTCCATATCCATCAAATATCGGTTGACAAATGGCTGCAAAGACCTGTTTTTGGCCCATAGGAGATCTTGTGCAATCTGGCAGAAGTCAGTCATCTTACCGCCGACGGCCTCTACACCCAAGTCATCCCAAGCTTGACGCCTGTTTCTGGTCCGCCAAGAAAATGCCGATGCTTCCACACCAGGCTCGCAAAAAGTCCAGCCACAAATGTGAGGTTTTAGGACTATGCGGTTAGGTGGCTAAGGTTTCCTCCGAAGCCTAGGGCAGTACCGTTTCAAAATGACGATTGAAGCATCTTGAAACTACTTTAAATTTTCCTCAAAAATATTGCTACGTAGATATGATAAGTAGTCTACAAACTTTTAAACTGAGGCGGTGATGGTGAGTCTGAGCTCATAAAGGTCAAAACTTTAGTGTATCCGTCAAAGTCTAACTAGGATTGTGATAGAATAACACTCGCGATGGTGCAACCTGAGCTCGTCAAGCCTCAGCAATAGACTTCATCCCCCCTCCCAAATGCCATTTCAAGCCAACCCAAAGCCATCTAGTCGCCGTTGAAGATTTCTTTAAAAAGCGCATGCTTCAGTAGGAGTTGTTGGTGTACGTTGCAACGAGACACTAGTAATTGTTCTGCGGCATGTCAGAGACACTTTGTAGCATGGTTTTGACATGAACGTGATCGATCATCTTGGCTGTCCATTGTTGAGGCACATAACCTCTGTAAAAGCCCCGTGGCGAGCAACATCCCGGTTTCAGTTGTTTCTCTGCTGTCCAAGGTGACGCGTGGCACCCCGGGGCCTGGGCAAGGTAGAATCTTTCGTGCCGGTTTACCCGCGAACGGGCCAGAAAGGCTGTTCCCGTCACCCCCAGCTGTTCCACCGTCAGTGGCACAGGATCTATCGCAGGTGAAGTGAGAATACGATACCTAATCATCTGATCTTGAAACTGAAGGGCTCTTGTACATTGTCTAGAAGCTCCCCTCGAGAGTCAAGACAAGCATCTTCGGCAACATCAAGGTTCTACCGAGTCATGCTCAGTCGCAGACAGGCCCGGGACAACAACCATGAAGCCGAATTTTGACGAGTTCATCGGCCGAATTGCATCGATGCAGCCTAATTGCCCATGCGCCTTCCCTGCACACTACGCGGACTTTCTTCTTGGTCATTGGTTTGTGATAACGGATGACTTGGTTCCGGATGAAGGCATCGTGGCATCCATTTATCACTCAATCAGTAAAGAAGGCAACACTGAACCCTTTACGTTGGCGAAGTAAACTACAAGAGGCACTGACAAAGCGGCACTATGATTGCCGACGCACAATCGAGGCGTGAGTCACGATACATTATCAAACATGGATACAATTAGAAGAGAGCAAACAAAACAGAAAGTAGTTTTTTTTTTCTTTTTTTCTTTTGGGGATTTAAAGTTTCGTTTGCCAATCCATTCCGCTGCCGAGAAAAGCACCCGATCACACCTGGATGGTATGGTTTCAAACGATCGGTGGAGATGATTTGCGTTGACATGAATCAGAACGGTCGATCAAAGGCACGGATGGTGCCGGCATCTCCGCTCCACGCCCGTGGCATGCTCGCCCTCTTCGGCGCCGGCCGATCTGGTTCCGGCACCACGGAGCAGGCGCACGACAAGACGGGAACCAGCGCGCCGAGGAGCGGGGCCAAGCCAAGTGATTCGCCCTCCTATACGTGGTTTCCAAGACCAATGACTGGTTGGAGAAAGTGCTCTACGGGATACAGCATCTACCTGTACATGTCGCCGTCCTCTGTTACGGACAATGGCTGGGGCACTGTCGCCAATCCAGTTTGCAGGTTGGCACGGAGTGCGGAGAGGCAGCGATGCAGCAATGATGATGACATCTGGAAGCGGAGAATACGTGAACCTTCGCCCATGACGTCAGAAGGACATAGGTATTCGTCCTCCCAAGGGTGACAGCCGAATGGATTTGGAGAATGCCCCCCCATGGACCAAGCTGAAGGCATAGACAAACACCATATTCCCGACCATCAAAGCCTCCGTCAAGTAATAGCAATAGGGCAATCTCAACTTCAATACTAGGTCTCTCTTTCATAGACACAACCCGCTTCTGTCTAGTCAACGACAAAACAATGACAACGGAGCCAGACTCTACTGCCGGCGACCCGCTGAGTACCAAGAACCACGTGCTCCAGGCTGGCGCATCAGCGATTCAGGTACGGCCTGTATCCCTGCCCTTGATGTTTGAGATTGACGCGACGATGCTAATTCCGTCATAGGACTTTGCGCCTCTCAAGAACGTCTGCGCTCACCTCAACGCTTTCCATGCGTACGCCTCGAACCCTTCCCGCGTTGTGGAAGCAAACCACTACTGCGGCCACCTGAACGAGGATGTGCGGCAGTGCATCCTCTACGATAGCCCCGAGCCCAACGCGCGCATCATCGGCATCGAGTACATGATCACGCCCAGGCTGTATGAGACTCTGGAGCCGGAGGAGCGCAAGCTCTGGCACAGCCACGTGTACGAGGTCAAGTCGGGCATGCTCATTATGCCGCAGGCGGCGCTGCCGGACGCCGTCTGGGAGGCGGCGGAAAACAAGGAGATGGAGCAGGTGGTCCGCCTGTACGGCAAGGTCTTCCATCTCTGGCAGGTCGACAAGGGCCACCGGCTGCCGCTCGGCGAGCCGCAGCTCATGACCAGCTTCACCCAGCCGGGCCAGTTCGACTTTGAAAAGTACGTCGGGGAGAGGGATCGCAGGTTCAAGTCGGACTATAAGCGAAAGCAGGAGGCCCGCATGCACATTGAGACGCCGGCGGTTCATCCCGACGCCGACCAGGCATGGAAATAACCATGACAAAAAACCATAGCAAGGAAGCATAAATATAGGCATAGACACACACACACACGGTCAAACACCGATGAAGTTGTGGCAACGCCGACATTTCTCTACCTACACTTGATGGGGCCTTCCTGCATGCATGCAAGATGACTCCGTAGTATAGGCAAAGCTGTGGATTTTGACGCAACGTCACGAGGAGGGTATACCCGTTCTCCTACCCTGGAATATTCGTCCGACGCATGAAGCGCTGGAGGCGGGTCGAACAGGAGGTGATGCTCGTTGGTGGTTGGAAGCGTAAAAGGGGGCCACACGGCGCGAGGGCAGTTGCAGGCGAGGAGATTGCGGAGGGCAGTCCGAGGCGAGGGAGAATCCTTTTCTGGGTTTCTATTCCCTCTAATTCCACCAATCCCTTGCATCCATGGAGAACGGGGATCTGGTAGCGAAACTCAAGAGAGGTTGTGGATCTTCAGAAGCCAACGGGCCAGGGGGGGGGGGGGCGGCGGTTGAGTGACGATGCAGGGAAGCCAAAGCAAGCGAGGAACAAAAGAAGAAAAAAAAAAAAAAGCAAAAGGTAAAACAGAGACGGGAAAAGCACTATGTGAAGAGACACCGAACTATCCCCTTTTACTCTTTAGTGGCTCGATGTCGATGCTTCAGATTCGTCTTGAAACGGGTGCCTTCACCCCCCCCTTTCCCTCCTCCTACTCTCAGTCTAGATTGATGCAGCTCGCCCACTTGACGGTGCTAGTGATCGAATGATATCCGCCCGACCTGCTCTGACTGCGGGCCACGGTGAAACGCAGAGGGAGGGACCCTAGTGCTGTAGAGACAGGGGAGAAGATGCCCTCCTTGCAGCAATCTTGTGGATCCCGCGCTTCTCCTTTCCGTTACGGAGAATTTTCAGGATGGTCTAGTGGTGCGAACCGGTTGGCAATTTCGGTAGGAGCCTGAACTGGTAAAGGTGTGTGTAAGAGAGAGAGAGAGAGAGAGAGAGAGAGAGAGAGAGAGAGAGAGGGAGACTTGAAGGGGTAGAGGGGCGTTGCAGTGCATATTTCGTGTGCGTTATCAATCCGAGGCAAATGTTAGGACATCCCAGTTTTACATGCAAGGTACGCGAGGCACACACAGTAAGCGGCCAGGTACCCGCGCGCCGGCCAATACCTTATGTCGATTAACCAAGTGCTGGGTGAAAGGAATAGATTGCATCCCCGCCCCTTTCTCAGCGGTGACTTTCAGGAACAGAGTTCATTCGTGAGAGGAAGTATAGCGGCTTGTTTGGCTTGCCGGTCACAGACAATGTTATTTGCCCGACTCTTGACTCTTCTCATGACTCTGGACGTGGATGACTCAGTCCCCAACGGTCTTTGACAGGCTTGGGCTGCCGTGTAGGTGGAGGCTGAAGGTGATCTTCGAACTCTCCCGTCATTGTGTGTGTGTGTGTGTGTGTGCGCGCGTGTGTGGCTACAGATTGCCATGAACGTCCCGAGAGCCGTGAGTTTGGCTGTCTTTCGCATCTTCTTGCCTTCGGGATCCGGTCCACGGCACCCCCGGGCACGATCCAAACGCCACCATCCGGGGTGGACATTATCTGTCGGACCCTGCCGCTCAGCGCGCGCTTCTGTGACCGTTTTTTATGGTTTATTTTTCTTTCTTTCCCCCCCTTTACTACTTTCTCTATAGTTTTCCTCTTCCGGGCTAGCATAGCAGGACGACCTCTCTCCCCTTCGGCTGGTTTCCGAGCGGCAGGTCTTACAAAGAAGGAAAAAGAAAAGGAAGAAAAAAAGAAAGAAAAAAAAAAAGAGACCACCCACACCAGACGAGCCACGTTCGCTCTGCATCCTACCCGCGACGGGAGGGGCGCCGCCGCCGAGGCTGTCACTGTCAACGGGGGGAGCTACCAGAAATGGGACGAAAGGAGGTGATGCATGACGATGACGATGATGATGATGATGACAAGAATGAAAATGAGAAGAGGAGTCGCAAACCGCCCCCCAAACCCACTCCGTCGCCTACCTACCGCCAAACCGCCAAACCGCCCGGACGCCCGCCTCATCACACCGTACACGGAGTGCTGCCCGCCTTTTTTTGGGTTGTCGTGTGCTTAAGGCTTGGCGTCTGTATCACCCCTCGATCTGGGAGCCCCCTTTAGGTCATGGGTGCATGGGTCTACCCTGGACAACGGACGAAGGCGACGGCGGTACACCCAGAAGAACAAGGGCCGCGTAGCGAAATAGTTTCTCAAAGCGTCCAAGGTTGTTGTATCGATGCTTTACTCCCCTGGCGCTCATCTCTCTGGCCCGCCCAGCACCCTATCGCTAACATGTCCTCGACGGTGGTCACAGCCGCTTTGCTTACACCATCAGGGAACCTTCTATTGGCCTCCCATGAAACACGCTCGACTTTGCCCCCCCCTCTCAAGTCCGCAGTCGTCCGACCTTTTTCGTCCACTTCGGCCCAACCAGACACGGCTAGACGCCGTTAATGGGGACCAGGGTGCCAATTACTGGCAGTGGCCGAGTACGGGTGTCCGACAAGGACCCCCAGATCAAGCTCCAGATCCATCGCTACCATCTTTGACGCTGACCATGTGAGTGAGCCTCCTCCTACTCGTCCCATGCTCTCCAATCGCCTCGTAACTGGCCATTGACGGGGGTTTCGGACCAACGTAAACTTGGCTGCGGAGCCTCGTCGTGTGTGTGTGCCCCCGTCCCCCTTCTGCACCTGTCTTGCTAAACGACTATGTACTGACTGCATCGTCGTCCCTTTGCTCTCTCCCCTGCCGCACCCCCCCTGCCGCAACCCGTCCCCTACACTTGCCAAGAGAAGGTTGGGTTCAGGACTAGGTCGCGACCTCCACCTAGCACCACAGCCTTGCGACAGGAGGTGTTGCAGGTGATCTGAGCAGATCAGCGTACATCGTGCTGATGGGTGTTTGTCGGCGTTTACACCGTTTCGGTCGTCGACTGCGAGCACATGTATAAGATGTCCTTCATGGCTTCGTCCAGTGTTAGAGTTTCCCCTCCCGGTCACACACATCAATAAATATCAACTCTGCACATCCGCATCGCTCTTTCAGCGGGCTGTCCAGCTTTCCTTCTCTTCTTCCCTTTTCTTCACTTCACTTCACTTCCTTCCTTTAATCGTGCTGGCACACCGACTTCTGTCTCTGTGAGACCATCAAAATGCTTTCTTTCAAGGACATCATCACCGCCTCGGCCGTCTTGGCTGTTGCCCATGGCCACGGAGTCATCCTCAACGCCGCCGGAGATTCAGGATTCAGCGTTGGCTTCAAGGGTAAGTCGGTGCCTAGGAGAGAGGGAAAGGGAGATGGGGGGGAGGGGGCGGAAATACCCCCCCCTGGCCTCATGGCTTTTAACTGACATCCAAGCTTAGTCGACCCCAACATTGCTCGCAACTGCACAACCATCAACCCCTGCCAGCAGGATGCCACGCTGATCCGCGATGCCGAGATCAACGCCAACATTGTGAACGAGTGCGGACGTACCGAGATTTCCGGCAACATCGACATTGGCGAGAACACCGAGAACGCTCTGGCCGCCGGCCAGGTCACCAAGGTCAAGGCCGGCAGCGAGCTCACGGTCACCATCCACCAGGTCAACGCCGACGGTGCCGGCCCCTATGCCTGCGACCTGGACCCCACAAGTAACTCGCTCGGCGGCAGCGGCCAGATCCCCCTCCAGGTCACCAACAACGTGCCCGGTGTCAACGGCTTCTCCCAGGCCAAGGCCCAGCAGTTCAACATCACCGTCAAGTTGCCCGCCGACCTGAAGTGCACTGGAGGTGAGTCTAAGAAGGAGATGAAGAGGGCCTCCCTTTCGGGGGTGGTGTCCCGAGCAAAGGGAGAGAGAGAGAGAGAGAGAGAGAGAGAGAGAGAGAGAGAGAGAGAGAGCACAAAAGAAACTAACCTAGCATCATAGCTTCCACCGGAGACATCTGCACCGTCCGCTGCCGTAACAACGCCGTCGCCGGTCCCTTTGGCGGCTGCTTCCCCATTCAGCAGACCGACGTCACGCCCACCGCCAACACTCCTCAGAACATCAAGACGCTCAAGGACCTGGACACCGTCCTCAAGCAGCAGCAGGGCAACACCAAGGACTTCCCTGCCGCCGTCAAGGCCAACCAGATTGACGGTACCGCCGAGCAGCAGAAGGCCGCCGAGGTCGCCTCCAAGCTCCTTGGCACCCCTGACGTCGTTGTCAAGGAGTCTCCCTCCACCGACACCGGCCCAAACAACGGCACCGCTGCTGCCCCTCCCGCCACCGGCAACGGTAAGGGTAACGGCAACGCCAACGCCAACAAGGGCAACGGCAAGGGTAACGGCAACGCGAACGCCAACAACGGCAACGGCAACCGTGGCGGCGCTGGTGCTGGTGCCAATGTCAACAACGGCAACGGTAACGGTAACCGCGGCGGTGCTGGTGCTGGTGCTGGTGCTGGTCCTGCTGCCAACGGACCCGGCCGCAACAACGGCAACCAGAAGCGTGCTGAGGGCCTCCTTCGCTGGGCCAGACGCTACGTCGAGGTCGAGGCTGACTCCGAGGCGGAGGACGTTTCCGCATGAAGGGATACGTGGTCGACACCACCCTGACAGGGTTTCAGCCTCTCCGGCGCTCGCCCAATCGCTTTGCTTGCGGTTTCACTCTAATCCCGTCTTTTTTTTTTTTAACTTTGAGGAAACAAAGGGAAACATCAGCGTCAGTCAAAACGCGTTGAGCGCACAGAGACTCAAACATGGGAAAAAAAGGCTAAAAACAATATGGGCAAAACTTTGATTCCGAGAAGGTAAAGCTGAAGTCGGCAAGGGGATGCGGAAGTGTATTTTTTCTTAAACCGACCAATATATTTTGTTTCTACTTTTTGTGTGTACAATTATGATGAGCAAACTTTCCAATGTTCCAAAACGAATGATTCAAAAAAAAAAAAAAGCCGAACCGAATCCAGTGTTGCCCACGTTTGTATTTGCGAATTCTGACTTATACCCACTTGCACGTTGTTTTTGGAAATAAAATAGGAGAGATTGTGAACAACCTGCAAAGACACTCGTAACCGGCCTGACATGTCCCAAAGTTGGGGGGTCCCCTTTGAAGATGGAAGAAGACGACGGGCGAAGCCCATCGATATCGTGGGGGAGCATGAGACGTGGGCGCGTCATGGGAACCCCGAATCTTGGATTTGGGCTCCTCTACCATGGCTCTCCCTCCCCTCCCCCCTTCTCGTCCCAATCCGGTGCATCCCAAAAAAGACTTTCACGGTTCCTGAAACCCGATGGTGGAGTCGATGATTATTCCCTATTCTAAACGCCGTCAACCCCCTCCCCTGGCACACTCTCTCTTCCCTTCGCCCGCATTTAGATGGCCAACCGTGCGTTTCAGCACGGATGCTATGGACAGCAAAGGAAAGGATGCCGGCGAGCGCATAGAATGGCCTATGTGGTACGATGGATGTCTTGGATAATCAGAAATGACGCGGCGTGACAAGCAAGAGAAACTGCATCGAGGGACAGACGAACAGAGCACGAGCGCCCGCCGGCCATCCACCACTCACTCTTTCGCCTGGCGTCTTACAAATACAATGTGAACTTGTCTAGAAGACCTTGGACGGTCACGGCTAGCCCGTCCTCTGTTCGGGGGGGTTTGGCATGCATTGCTGTTGGCATGCAGCTGCTGCGTTTCGGCTGGAACAGGTCGAGTGAGAAGGTTTGGATCCGAATCAAATTACTTTCCCAACTGCAGGTACGGGCAACAGACGGGACTTTTTCGTTCCCGCCTAGGCACACCTACATCAGATGCAGCGGCCGTGATGACGTTCTTGGCGCCGCATCTCACACTTGGACAGCGCCCGGGCTGCGACATGCAGGGTGGTTGCATGCAGCAAATGTCTGGTGAGTAAGCATCTACCCGGCCGGGGGAGCAGGTAACATGACCAGACGCGTTCTTGTCTACGTGGGGAGATTCAACGCTTTGAACGGATAGTCAACCCGGTGAGCCGCCCTGAAGCTGTCAAGTCTTACTCACCCCACCGAGACGGGGCGGATTTCATTATCAATCTTTGTAGTCTGTGCCCGAGGCTGCACGATAAGAAACACCCTGCGGTACCAGCACGTGGGATTCGAGGGTCGCCATAGCTTCTGCAACGTCGCTAAGGGGGGGGGGGGGGGGGTTGCAAGCAGAATCAACCTTATAGGCAGGTATCGAAAGGCTCTGTCTGCGTTGACTTGCGAGGGGCGGCATGAACAACCCTCAACCAGCTTGTTGCGGTTCAGGGTCAGCAAGACTCCAGCGATCCCGGAGTTTGGCCTATCCAAGGACAACAAAACAAGCTCATTTGTTTGCCGTCTTTTGAGCAGACTTCCTCAAGGCCACGAGCGAGATGTGGACCCGCGGCACGTGTGTGTGAATCGTGTGGGCTTTCTAGTCGCCACTGCGCAAGAGAGTTGGAAATGCAAGTTACGTTTAATTGTGGTAACGTTCGGCTTGCAGAAACCCTATTACCTATCTTCTGGGAGTCGGGCGAGGCTCAACGTCCGTCAGCCAGAGTCAGCGTTTCACCCGTTTCGACGACAAGCCGGGGAAGCCTGGCCACGGCCCCGAAGGCTCCCTCCGATGACGGGCTCCCCAAAGCCACGGTAATTAGTGCCGAGACGAGATCTGCAGCAGATGGCGGGCGAATCGCTCTAGTTACCCGCACTCCCTCTCGATTCTTGTTTCGATCGTTTGATGAGCCGGCCTCGGTTTCCCACACCGGGCCATACCGAACGGTCGATCATGGTCACTAGTCAGTTGGAACATTTTTTTTTCCCCTCCCCCTTTCACCCTCGAAACAAACATGAAAAGGCAGGCTTTCTGTCTGCAGTCTGACAACGGCGTGACAGAGCGTTACCAATGAGTCCAGTCCAATGTTGCATGGTCGTCAGCGATTGACTCGTCTCAGGGGGTGACTTTGTGTTGCGGGGTCCAAACTATATCACCCAACGCTCGTCCTCGTCCTAAAAGCCTGCACGGAGGAACAAGATTGCCTTTTGTCTTTTTTGCCTGGTGGGACGAGAAAAGCTTCGTCGAGTAAGCATCATGAAGCAAAGTCTGTATTGGTCCAACGGACGTTGATTCCGGCTCCCCACCGCTCTCTCTCTCTCCTTTGCGAATCCGACCATCGTCCACACTGGTTTTCCCTCAAACTTCCAAAGGCGCGGCAGCATCCGCGCGCTAGAAAGCATCGCGAGTAGCGCAAACTCCGACCTTGCCTGTGGGGTTTCTTTGCAGGCTGGAAACCGCTAGAATGAGAGAATCGTCGAAATGCTTCCGGCCCGGGGTCGTGACGCACCACTCACTCGCCGGGGCGCGCTCGGCAGGTTTGTGATCCGCGGACGTGTCAGTTAAGCTTTTCGACGGGAGCTCCCCCCACCGAGACGACTGCGGACACCCGAAGCCCAGCCGGAGGTAGAAAAGGTGCGAGGCCCTCGCATCACCATCTTCCGTAGCGTCGATCCCCCGCCATCGCCGATCCTCATTCCCCAGGGAGCTCCGTGCTGCATGCGTTCGGTGGCCCGAGTCGTTCCAGCCAAAACCCTGGTTAGTGCAGCCGGTTTGTACAACTCACCGGTAAGAATCTATCAGTACGCTTTACTACGGATGCAAGTAAACCCTCCTTGAAGGTCTACATGGTACAAAAGCACATCTAGATATGAAAGCGGGGACAACGCCATCGCCATGGTTCTTGTACTCAATAGGAGGAGACTCGGGTCGCGCCCCGTAGTCCCGTACGAAGCCTCGGTGGACCCTACGACCCTCCGCCCGCGAGTATAAAGTCCAGACGTCGCTGCAGGCAGGTCCCAACTTGAGAAAGGGGTAGCAAAGTATACCAGACTGAGCGGCAGCAAATAGACACACGCAATAGGAAAGTCAGTCCTGGATTTCTCCACGGCAAAGAGAGTGTCCGTTCAACGTATATTGGCCATCGAAAAAAGAAAAAAAAACCCTCACTTTGGACTGGCCGCTGCGCACACCATGGGGTAGGCCGGACCCGGAATGCGAGGGTAGGAGACGGGCTGATTTCTGCCCGCGGAACGAACTATCGTAATCGCCATTGCGAGCGAGACAAACTTCCGACATTGCCAATCTAGGTAATCAACGTAAGAAGCTATCGATGCTCGGAGGCAACTGGGGACCTATCCTACTAGTGCCGCAAGTAGGTTGACTGATGGGGCCAACCACTTCGTTACACCGGCGGCCGCAGTTGTCGGTATTCTCTCTCAGGTGCCGGACCTCCGAACGTTCTTAGAGGCACCGGATGTTGCTCGACCAATGCCAAAGGCTCAATCGGAAGCCGATGGAAACACATTTCGTCCGGGTGGCCCAAGAAGGAGTCCCATGCTGCCTCTCCCGTGCTTTGCAGAGAGGACGGACGATGCCGCGGCACTGCACGTTGCACCGATATGAGCTCATCGCGAATCGGTCAAATCAGCCGTTAGTAATGTGCTGTTGGCCGGTCTTGCGGCGGAGAAACGTTGAAACCAATCAATCTGTTAGACTGGCTCCCACAAGAGAGCCAAGATGCTTCCCTCTCAAGCCAAGCTCTGCCCAGCGGCTTGGTCTTCGACGTATTGCTAGGAAATATATCCACGATACGTTCATCTAATACCCGTTTGCAGGCCCAATTTAGGCACGGCGGGAAGGCATCCGAACTCGGCTTTGCTGCCGTGCTAGATTATCGAGCCTCTCTCGGCGATAGTACAACTCTAGGTCATTGTTCCCAGTCGTCAGCATGTTGATTCGCCATAGAACACAGCCAAGTCCTTGCCAGGGACTTTGGGACTTGGGGGGAGAAGTAGGAGGTGGGAAGTAAGGGGGTCAACGTGGGCATCTCATGATAGTTCAACTTTGATTACTGTTCCGAAACAGTTCCAAGGAGTCTATATAATGTTGTTCAAATCAGCCAGCTCCTCACTTACAGCCGGGCTTTTCATCCCAAGACGCTCACGTTTCCATTTTTCTGGCACACGATTCATCTTGTTTATTCATCTGAACAAATCTCCAGTCTTTTTCTCATCTTCTTGCCCGTTTCCTATCCGAGGGCGATCCGAGAGCAAAGAAAGTATCACCATGTTGACCAGAGTTTGCGTTCTCGAGGCCCTCCTCGCGGCCGCCGTCAGCGCGCAGCAGGCTTGCAAGCTCAACGCTGAGACCAAGCCCGCGCTCTCCTGGTCCAGCTGCGCAGCGGGCGGCGCCTGCACCAAGGTCAACGCCGCCATCACCGTCGACGCCAACTGGCGCTGGACTCACAAGACAAACGACAGCACCAACTGCTACACGGGCAACAAATGGGACACATCCATCTGCGGCGGCACCGGCGAGGACTGTGCTGCCAAGTGCTGTGTCGACGGCGCCGACTACGCGGGCACCTACGGCGCCTCGACCAGCGGCGACGCCCTCACGCTCAAGTTCGTCCACCAGGGCTCCTATAGCAAGAACATCGGCTCCCGCATGTTCCTCATGAACGGCACCAACAGCTATCAGATGTTTAAGCTCCTGGGTCAGGAGTTCACTTTTGACGTGGACGTCTCCAACCTTGGCGTAAGCCAGACCCCCCCCCCCCCCCCCCCCCCCCCCCCCCCCTCATCTCCAGTTTCGCTCTGAGACTGTGTGTCACTGAAACAAAGACTCATTCGCATCGACCATAGTGCGGCCTGAACGGCGCCTTGTACTTTGTCTCCATGGACGCGGACGGCGGCGTGTCCAAGTTCCCGGGCAACAAGGCTGGCGCGGCCTACGGCACCGGCTACTGCGACAGCCAGTGCCCGCGCGACCTCAAGTTCATCGACGGCAAGGCCAACGTGGCGGGGTGGAAGCCATCGGCCACTGACGTCAACGCGGGCGTGGGCGACCTCGGCACGTGCTGCTCCGAGATGGACGTCTGGGAGGCCAACTCGGTGGCCGCCGCCTACACGCCGCACCCCTGCGAGACGGTCGGGCAGAAGAGCTGCTCGGGCGATGCCTGCGGCGGCACGTACAGCGCCACGCGGTACGCCGGCCAGTGCGACCCGGACGGCTGCGACTTCAACAGCCACCGCCTGGGCAACACGTCCTTCTACGGCAAGGGCTCCCAGTTCGCCGTCGACACGTCCAAGAAGATGACGGTCGTCACGCAGTTCGTCGCGGACGGCGGCACGCTGTCCGACATCAGGCGCTTCTACGTCCAGGGCGGCAAGGTCGTCGCCAACTCCGAGTCGGGCGTGTCCGGCGTCGGGGGCAACTCCGTCACCAAGGACTTCTGCGCGGCGCAGAAGAAGGCCTTTGGCGACCAGGACGTCTTTGCCCAGAAGGGCGGCCTCGAGCAGATGGGTAAAGCCCTTGCCGAGGGAATGGTCCTTGTCATGTCCGTCTGGGACGACGTAAGTCCCCTCCCCTCCCCTCCCCCCTTCCCTCAATGTTAGATAGATGTCACCTCTTTGTCAGGACACTTTGGTAACCTTATTTTCTCTTGCCGCGTAGCACCACTCCAATATGCTCTGGCTCGACTCTACTTACCCCACCAACTCGAGCGGCCCCGGTGCCGTCCGCGGCACTTGCGGCGTCGACTCCGGCGTGCCCGCCGATATCGAGGCCCAGGCACCCAACTCCAACGTCATCTTTTCCAACATCAAGTTCGGGCCCATCGGCTCGACCTTTAACGGTACGGGAACTACTGATGTGAGTATTATAGTCTCTTCTTTTCTTTTCTTTTCTTTTCTCTTCTCTGGCGTTCTCTTCACACTAGAGCATTCACCTCCTAGCTCCGCCCCGCCCTGTAGAGAATAGCAGTTGGCTGCTGCCTCTTCTGCGGCCGTCCCGCGCATTGTCGGCGCTTTCGAAGTTTGCTCGGTGATCGTTGCTAATAATTGTCTGTAGCAGTAAAACTCCGGGCGTTGACGGCCGTGGTAAACGCCGCCTCGGTCGTATCTTTGGGCCACCTTGTTCGGGAGCTGGTATCTACGAGCGCCCAAGATGACACGGCCGTGGAATATTGGTCACTGTATCGAGATAGCGTCACACTATGGATGCGTACTAATGTCTGCTGTACATCTTTTCCAACTTTCTTTTATTCTTTGTATATACATTCAAGTCAGCCTAGACAGGCCTCGCGATATGACGCAAGAATGGTAGCTGAAGAAAAGTATCGAGCCAATGGATACGACGCTGGTATCTTTGGTTTTCCTCCCATGCCGCTTGATCAGTGCTGGCAATCCTTCGCATGAGTCGAGCCTGCCTCAAGATCGAACCGACTAGAAGCCACGATGTTAGCACGCGAGGATGACCCCGTACCAAGGCCGGGACGACGCACCACATGGGGCATGTGAACGCATGTTTGGAGAACCAGTGCTCGATGCACGCAGAGCAGAAGACGTGGCCGCAAGGTAATTGTCCGACCACGGTCCCGGCGGCGAAGTCGTCCAGGCAAACAGGGCATGTTCTGGCATTTGCGACCTCGGCCGTCGAGCAGAGCCTGCGGCCGGCCAACGTCGCCGGCTTTGGTACTTGGGGACTCTGGTTCACGTTGCGGTTATTCCGCTGCACCACGATGCCTGATCTACGCTGATGTCGGACATGATCCGGCTGTGGCGCAGGTGGGGTGACTGGACGACGCATTCTCATGATCTTCTTCCACCCAAGCATGTACAATATGAGGCTGATTAGAAATGCGAAAGCCAGGATTATCGCTGCTGTTGCGGCACCAGGCTGCTTCTCGTAGTCAGTATGGGAGGGCTGACCGCTAGGAGCAGCATCAGGAGTACTTTTTGGGCTCATATGAGGGAGGGCTTGCTAGGCAATTTTGGAGGATGTTGAAAGCATGCTATTGCTGGACGACTATGAATTCTATTCTCTTACTCGACTGCCGGCAAGGTCCTTAAATCACCCTCCCTCCCTCCCTCCGTCCCTCCCTTTACCCATTGTATGTATCGAAGCGACCGCCTATCGTCTCACCGACTCGTTTCCATGTGATGTCTCGGATGAGGGATTAAGGCATGATCGTGATGCTGTGTCGGCTTGCCAGATCAGGGCCGTTGTCCAGGCGCATCACCAAAAAGCCCGGGAGCCGATTGGCATGATATGTGAAATTGCCCCGGACAAGATGCGTTAGCATCCCACGGGGAAGCGGTGGTCCGTAGGTAATTTTAACGTAATGGCTGTCCATCATGCCCGAATTCGACCACGCCCGCCCGGGGGGTTTTGCCTCTTGTATGAGCGATTTTCTCTTGGCGCTCCCGTTCCCGTCTTGCTTCTTCTGGCCTGGCCACGACCACGTGTAAGTGAGAAGCGAGAGGTACTGAAATGAATAGTTTGAAGCTGTCAGGCGATTTCTGATATTTCGAGTGATTCTCTGGACGCCAAGGGCCTCGATGGAAACACCGCGACGTCATGTTGCTGGGGCGTGGAAACCTCGCGTTGCCCACGACCAGGGTTGCATCCTAGGTCTAGACGTGTGCCTCGTGTGAAGCATGTGACTTTGCACACTCTATTCCATTATGAGTGGGATACTGGGCGAAAGACCAACGTGTTAAGCCATAGGCGCCTTTTAGGCTCATGCAGGTTTGACCTGTGGATCTGCTTTGGTTGGAAAATATTGAACCATGCTGAAGATCAGTGACAACAGGAGATATTTTAACCATTGAATGAATTCTGAACGTTGCAGCATCTAACGACCCATCTTGTTGACATCGAAGAATGAAAAGACAGCAGGGAAAAGTTGTTCCATGTTGTTTGTCGTTGGCTCGAGTTTCAGCCTGACCCATCCATCTCGAATAGTTGCATCACGTGTATTGATTTATTTCCCTGCCAGACATGAGTGAGTCAAGGAGACCGATGGATGAACCCTTGCCTTCCGGGGTAACGGCATATCCTTGCAGAAACGTACACTCGCGAATTATTGAGAGTCTTGAAAAGCAATACTGGGCTGTTGCCTTGAGCAACCCGTATCTTGGATTTTCCGGGCTTCCCATGAATATTTGTTACGACGCGGCGAAATGGCTCATCATTGACAGTGATCAGCTAGACAAGAGAAGTCCAATCTTCTAGGAGGATTCCGTGCTCGCTTTCAGACGGCAGAAGATGTGCTACTCCGGATTAGGCGACTGCTGCGCATCAGATAATATGAATCATCGGCACTCATGGGCACTAATGCACAAAAAGTCCGCAAAAAAACGGTCAGAGATGCTTGGCACCCGATAAAGGCCGGAAGCACCGGTACTTGTCAACCACCAGTTTGTAAGACTTCGATCAGCCTGGTATTTTCCGCTCAGCCTTACGCGTCGAAAGGGAGACGGCGGAGTTGCAGATACCAATGGGTGAGATTCTATATGCTGGGTTTCGTAATGGCTCCCGCTCAGCCTTACTCAAGTCGTACACGAGCCGGCGGGGTTTGCAATGTACTTAAAGTCGCGAATTTCCACCATTGACATACCTCACAACCAGCTTTTGAGAATGCGACACAGATGATTCCTTTAGTTAAGCGATATACACGATGTTAGCACGCAGCGGCAATCCTTTCTCGGCCCTTCTGGCCCTTGTATCGTTTGAATTGCGAGTAACGGCCAGCCCTGCCGGCCAACTTCCCACCGTTGATCTGGGATATGCCATTCATCAGGCCACTTACAATGCAAGTCCTTTTACCCCAACAGTCGCAACACCTCGAAAAGCTATCTCGTGGTCCGCAAACTAATCCTAGCTTATGTAGGACTCGAGGGGTTGGTTCAACTTTTCCAATATCCACTACGCCACCGCGCCCCGATTTGGAGCTCCCGCTCCAGTGGCCATCGTGGATCGCCGAGTCAACGACGGCCAGACCCCGGGTATCTGCCCCTTGAAGCTTCCACCATGGTTCGACTTACTAGCGCAATACCGGGCTGGGCAGACGTCTTTGGAAGAAATCAACTCAACCTACCTTGAGCTTCAAAACTTGAGCCCATCCTCGGACGCGTCTTTGATAAACCAGTATCTGACCGAGTCAGGCCCAATCGTTACAGAAGATTGCTTGACACTAGACATCGTGGTACCAGAGAGAATATGGGAGAGAGCTCGCGACGCCCCAGGAGCCGGTGGTAAGCTCTTCCTTCCTAGTCGCACATATCCATTGCCCTGACGACTTATGATACAGTCCCTGTTCTTGTATGGCTCTATGGAGGCGGGTATACCGTTGGCGACAAGAACTCCGCTGGCAACCCCGCCGGTCTCATCAACGAAGCCCAAAAAGACGGGTCTGACGGTGTTATTTACGTTGCCATCAACTACCGACTCGGTCTCTTTGGTTTCGCCTCTGGCCCAGACTACGAGGAACAGGGTGGTGTCTCGAACCTGGGCCTCCGAGATCAACGATTTGCCCTCGACTGGATCCAAAAGAACATTCAACTCTTCGGAGGGGACCCTGAAAACGTCACCGTGCTGGGAGAGTCTGCGGGCGGAGGCTCCATCCTTCATCAGATTACGGCGTATGGCTCTACTAGCGGCGCCCCGTTCAAGCGTGCCATCCTTCAATCACCTGGTTTTGAGCCCAATGCCGGTGCGACTAAGCCGACTTCAAGGTACAACAAAGCGCTCCATTGGGCGTCCTACTTCAGCAACTCTAGCGTCACGACCCTCCAAGACCTCAAAAAGCTCCCCTTTGACGTGATCGACAAAGTCAATCAGATGACCGTGGCGACTAATACCTATTGGGGCTCGTTTGGCTGGGGGCCTGAGATTGATGGGGATTTTGTGCCGGATTCGCCAGGCGTCCTGCTGTCGGAAGGGAAATTCGATTCGTCCGTCCAAGTCTTGACCGCACGCAACAGTGACGAGGGCTTCATCTTCGCCTCTCCCCTCATCGAGGACAACGAGCAGTACATCTCCTCTCTCCTGA
Source organism: Colletotrichum sublineola (assembly GCA_020631755.1). Classification (NCBI taxonomy): domain Eukaryota; kingdom Fungi; phylum Ascomycota; class Sordariomycetes; order Glomerellales; family Glomerellaceae; genus Colletotrichum; species Colletotrichum sublineola. The sequence goes on from JAHSQG010000001.1 coordinate 843,824, forward strand.
AGCCTATCCTTCCCGACGCTGCAGAGGAAGTCATTGAGTACATCGCCACCGAGCTTTACCCAGCAGTGTACGACGGGACTTACCCCTGGACGACGCCTTTTGAGCGAACATCTGCAACTTTTGCCGAGTCGTGGCTCATTTGCAACAACTACATGCTCAACAGAGCACTGGCTGGCAACGCTTTCAATTACCTTTTCGACGTCCCCCCCGGCCACCACGGTACCGACATCGCCTACACGTTTTTCAACAACGAGGCCAGCTCAAATGGGTTCCCTTTGAACGCGTCTATCGCGAGTACATTGCAGGCCTACCTTACCAACTTCGCCAAGACGGGAAGCCCGAACGGGAGCGGTCTGCCTGGCATCCTCCTCTATGGCGCTGAAGCGACTGTTTTGTCTCTTTACAACAGGACGCAAGTTGTGGACTCGACTGCCAGGGATAGATGTGATTGGTGGCAGACGGCGCTGTACAGGTAGATCGATGATCGGCAATGAGTGATCACGGAGACATAAAGTGTTTTTTTTTTTTTCAAAAACTAAATAGATACGGGACGATGCATCTTAAGTGTTTGTAGATGGATGCGATTTATTGTTTGAATGCTAGAAGAAATAGACCTCAGTATATCGCTGAAGACAAGGGATAGTTATAGTCAAATGGTATAAAGTTGATATTAGTAGTTACAAAATAACGAGTCAATAAGAAAGTCCGAAACCATACGCCGTTCGCAGAGGCCTCTCAAACTGCCAATGAAGAAAACTCAAAGTACCAAGAGAAAAGGCCAGCCTTCCGTATCCCACACCCGAAACCTCGTACCAGGTAAAACTGGTCTCAACTGCCCGGGACGCCGGCCCGAATATTGTCGTACTGACTGTTGGGATAGCTCAGCTGGTTCAAGCTCTTGTCCTGCCCGTCTGCACCACCGAGAGCATCAAAGCTGGCGGCCAAAAGACTGCCGCCATCGCTCCTATCGCCGCTGGCTTCCCAAAACATGGAGCCACCGAGTCCCTTGCTCCGCAAGTACGAGACCTTGGTCCTGATTACGGCAGGCGTGTCATACGTGATGAGCTCCTTGCTGGCCGAGTCATAGCTGTACGACGCCACTGCCGTGGCGTCGTAGAGTTCGGTAGCGCCTGCGCGCGGCAAGGCCTTGTAATCCCACACTCCGTTCTCCCAAGAACCACTGCCGACGCCAGAGAAGGGCTGGCCGATGCCGCTGGTCTGCTCAAAAGAGCGTCCGTAAATGGGCATCCCGAGGACGATCTTGGATGCCGGTACTCCGGCGCGGAGGTAGTCGTTGACAGCGGCGTCGGTCGAGAACGGCGTGGACGCCGGGTTGCCGGGGTTCGGGTACAGGTTGCTTTGGTGGCCGCTGTTGGCGTCCCACGAGCCGGCGTAGTCGTAGGCCATCAGGTTGAAGGCGTCGATGACGTCCGAGACGGCCTTGAGGTTCATGACATTATAGTGGCTCGGGCCGGCGGGCGACGCGATGGTGAGGAGGTAGTGGTAGCCGGGGGTGTACTGCGCGGCGTAGGCGTCCAGCTCGCTCCGGACCGCTTGGAGCAAAAGGACCATGTTGGCCGCTTCATCAGCGTTGGCCGGGTACTCCCAGTCGACGTCGACGCCGTCGAACCCCCAATCCTTCATAAATTTGACGGACGATGAGGCGAACAAGGCTCTCCCCTCGGGAGTGCTGGCTGCAGCCGGGAAGTTCGTGGACCAGGTCCAGCCTCCGATGCTCAGTAACACCTTCATCCGACGGTTGGACTTCTTGAGAAGATAGAGTTGCTTGACGCAGCCATAGGCATTGTTACCGACGTCGTTCCATGCTTTCATACGTGCATTGTTAGCACGGGGGAGTTTTCATGATTCATATTGTGACCCTTACAGTCTGTTGGGTAGTGCTTCTCCAGGTCCGAGTAGGTGTCGCCAGAATAGCTGATAGACAAGTAATAAGTTAGCCTCTGCAGCCCTGTGTCAACGAGGTCGGAGCTTGAATAGACTCACACTTCTCCGGATGGACGGAGATTCATGAATGCATAGATAACGTTGGTGATTTGAGACGCAGAAAGGTTTTGCGGTTGATAGTTACGACCGTATATCGCCCTTTGTTCGTGTCAGCGAGTCACAGCATGTTACCGTCTGGTCGAATGGTGCTCAAGTACCAGTTGGTGAAATAGACGGCATTGGTGTAACCATCCAGACCGCGTTCGGTCAAGTTCAACGGTGAAGCCGCCGCAGCGGGGCGGACAGCTGCTGACAATACGCCGGCCATTGTGAGTAGTGAGCGTAACAGCGTCATTTTGGCCAGAAAGCGATTTACAAATGCCTTCAATAGGTTGCCAGACGAGTGAAAAGATGGTGTTGGAAATTCATCTCAAAATCACTGGACACGAGGTGGTCAACTGACTATCATATACTAGTTGAGTCCGGTGCATTTTTGGCCTGCGACTATCTTGAGTAGGTCGACGCCAAGGAACAATGCCATTGTCCTTATTCACACGTCCTCTGGAGGCCAGTTGCTGTTGCAGTCCATGTCCACTTCAACCGAAACGTTACGCCACTCTTCTACATGGCTCATCTGAATGTTGAACTCGCTACCGGAGACGTCAACACTTCGAAGGGCCTAGGTACGCTTGACGGGCGCATGTGAAGAGGTCCAGCGCGTCGTCGGCGCGTCACGTTCAAGTGGTAGCAGTGAAAATGAACCATGACCTGGGAAAGATGGCGGTCGAATGCACCATGAGCACACCCCACAGGGAATGCACCGACCAGACCCTCCCCCCGGCTGCATGAGAAAAGTCGAGAGATTTGACACTGCATTTTGTGTGCAGAGCTGCCAACACCAGAGATGAAGGCTTCGTGATGGTGGCCGGTGAGTGGCTGGAGCAAGGCGAGGGGGCCAGGCCTAATGCAGGTGTAGCCAAATTGTCGTTGCTAGCACGAGCGAACGGGACTTGGAGATTGGTCAAATCCGATATTCTTCAGAAGCTACCCTTGATGGCCATGTGCACTACACATTGGTTGGTTTTGGCAGCGAATGACCGAGTCGCGGCCGAATGTGACCCTCCACTATGAGATCTTATCGCTCGTTCGGGACAGGACAAACGTGAGCACATGCTTCCCCTGCCGACGAATCTTTGGGGCTTGTCGCGTTTTCTCCTCTTGACTTTTGAGGTTGCAACATGACTTGTGACGTGTTTGGGGGGAGGGGGGATCCGGATACTCTTCAGCGTGGCGGCGGCTTTCCGATTCCCTTGTTTAACCCCGGAGACCAGGGTATCAGCTTCAGGACACACAACCAAGAACACCAGATAAGGAGGGAAAAGCCTGGTGACAAAAGCTCCTGGGTGGCCGCATTACTTGTTGCAGAGATCGACGGGTCTCTAGTACCCTTCTGGAAGGAGGAGAGGCGATAGAGCAGCGACGGCACATCATCTCGTTGCTCCGTGCCGGCTGCGGGAGGAGCCACCCGACGGGATCCCGCGCTTGTCAGCGTAGCGGCCATCTGATCTCTTGCATATTACAGGGTAGCATCAGGGGTTTGATTCTAGGAGACCAGAGCCACTTGGGACGTCCATAAGGCTCTCGCGCAGCCGCGCAGCGGTTCGTGATGTGCAACGTTGCAGAAGAGAGAGATATTCCATGTAGCGATGCTAACGAATGAAGAGTGACCGGTGGTAACCTACCAAAGCATTCATTCCTCTTGCTGCGGTAGACCTGGCCAGCCCTTGAGCGCAGCTGTATTGTTCTCTCCCTGCCTCTTTGATGAACCGTAGCTTTGTCTCGTGACTGGACGTGGAAAGCACCTGGGACCGCTCCGCACGTTACATGCAGAGCAACTGATATCGGGTTCTTCGCTCCGACAGTCTGGTATCCACAGCAGCAGTTGAGGCAAGGGCATTGGACAGGATCAAATTTGCTAGGTGACTGGTATTAAGCGCACGGGGGAATCGATTGTCAGATTACATGTCAACTATCGGGACCAGTGTTGTTCCACTATGGTCTCGTGGGTACCGTATCCTCGGGAATATGCTGTCCCTCGACCACGTTGGTCGTGGGGGGTTCTCGTACCACCGCAGTGGGTGGTTTCTGTGGCAGAGAACCATCTTCGCCCAGGTTGGCTCCGTCCGCAGCGCCGGCCTGGACAGTGGTCCCTTGCTCTGCGTCTGCTTGTTTCTCACATGATTCCTTCTCGGCCTTTCTAATCCGACGGCATCTCCTGATGGCCCAGATGGACAAGCATAGTACGACAAAACAAAACAGCCCGACGCCCAGCCCGACACCGAGCTTGATAGATCGCGAGATGGACGACGGTAAGCCGCCGCCACCATAGTCATCGGAGTCGCCTGAGGATCCAACTCCAGACCCAGAACCATCACTAGTGCACTCTGGCGAGTCCCTTGCGTAGATGGAAGCAGAGCAGTAGCTGGGCACATGATTGGCTTTCGTCGACTCAGGGATGCTGGCTCCGTAGGCGGCAAACGGGACAATGTCCTCGGTCGCGGTGCTGCCAAGCTTGGCCTGCGCGATGGCCATCTCCGCGTTGGCAAGGTCGAAGACCATGTATGCTTGCTTGAGCATGGCGCCGCTGAGTGCGGGAAACCTAGAGGCGTAGCCTGTTGATGACCCTGGCAAGTGGCGAGACTGAACTCCGAACAAACAGTACTCTGTGGACGACTCGGTGTCCCAGGACCATTTGGAATAAGACCACATATCTTTGGACACCACCAGATCGGCGAGGGAGACGTTCAACACCGGCCCGTCGGTTCCATCGAGCTGCATGACGAGGTATCCGGTAGAAGTCTCGGCCACGTCGCACGGGATTACGGCATAGGACAAGTCGTCATTCCAAAAGGCACCTGCGAGAGACCAAATGTCCCGGGCAAGAATATCGGGTAAGACGGAGACAGGATACTCAGGTGCAAGCTGGACGGGGATGCGGTTAGAGCCGTACTCTTCCTCAGATGGAGCCACAGGGCCCGAGAGAGGTTGAAGCTCGTCGGTGGCTGACTTGCTGCCATTGATGGAATAAATGATGGTATCAAACGTGCTAGAGTCCCGTGATAGTGGGCTCCCCGAGAAGCTGTTGGTTCGAATGCGGATAAGAGGCCCCTCGAACTTGGACTTGTCAACGGCGCCCAGGAGGAGATTGCCTGACTTGGCCGACTTGTCGTCCAGCCAGAGACTGTATGCGGGAGAAGCGATGATACCGTCTTTGACTAAGCGCTCAGGTAGAGGGAGAGCTGCAGGAGAGCTCGTCCCTGTATTGGGCTTGTGATAGGTCCCGTTGAAGCCTAGACCAAGCACTCCAACCCGCGTATTGGCCGCGTCAACGAACCCCATGATGAACTTGGACATTGGAATGCCAGCAACATCGAGGACGTCGCTGATCAAAGCACCGCTGACGAAGTCGTTGGCGAAAATTGCACCGAAGGATTCGCCACGAGGACTAACGAGACTTGATGACTGGCTGGCATTGAACGCGCCGTATCTGCACGCGGCGTCCTCATCGCGAGTGGCGTCATCTTGGTAATAGTCATCGCAGTACTGGATGTCAGGGACCCAAGATGGGCCGGCTTGCACGGCCAGTCTCAATGACATTTGCTGCGGAGGGGTGCCGACGGAGACGTTGACGAGGTAATTCCAGTCATCGGCCCAGAGTTCCAGCCTAGGAACGGATCGGCCATCGCGCGGGGCCTGGAACTTGGCAGCACTGCCGTCGGCGGCGGCGGCGATCGAATCGGCTCGGCGGGCAAACGGCAGATGGACTTGAGCCGAGGCCACGGCGGCGCAGGCAGCAGCGGCCGCAAAAAGAGAAGACGCCCTCATGGGCGACAAGATCAGCGAACGAACGGCTGTCGATCAATGAGGCACGACGAAGAAGAGTGAAGAGGCATGAGGGAAAGATAAGCACAAACAAAACTGGCGCGGCAAAAGTGCTTTTAGCGTGATGCCCACGAAAAGCGGCACAGCAACTCTCGACAGGCAGCCGTGTGGTACGACCAATAACACGGAGGATCACGATGCTGCCGCAAGGGTTAAGCGATATTGCGAGGTGGAGTTCCATTGGGCAAGGTTCCGGAACAGTTCTAGCTTACCTTTAAGCATATACCCATCCTACGATCATAAAGCAGGTAGGTAGGTAACGGTAACTAGGTAGTTGTTCATTCTATGGAGTGATCTGCACCCTGAACTATGTCGCCTCAGTGCTCAACCTTGACGATAGGCGGTGTGTCAAGGAGCTCCTTCAACTCCCCAAACGCCTTCAAGACCGTCTCCTTCTCCTCCCCCCACTTCTTGCGAGTTTCTTCGCCGAGCTCGCCCTGGGTCATGGCGGCCGTTAGGTCCGGACCAACACCGCCGGCGAAGGCGAGGGCCGGGCTGGTAGGCGCGACGCGGAGCTTCATGCCGCCGAGCGTCTGCCGGGCCTGCGCCGACGCGGCGTTGCCGCCCATGATGCCGTAGCTGACGACGGCGGCTGGCTTGCCGGTCCACTCGTTGTACAGGTAGTCGATGGCGTTCTTGGTGGCCCCCGCGAGCCCGTAGTTGTACTCGGGGACCACGAGGATGTAGGCGTCGTGCTTGCCGATCTCGCTGCTCCAGGCCCTGCTGTGCTCGTGGGCAAAGCTTGCGAGGGCGGGGACCTGCGCGGGCATGACCTGCTCGTCAAAGACGGGCAGCTTGAAGGCGGCCACCTCGACGAGAGACAGGTCGATGTTGCTGTCGGCGGCGTCTTTGGCGATCATGTCCTTGACCAGGTCGGCGACTTGAGTTCCGATGCGTGGGGTTCGCGTGCTTGTCGCAATGACGGCGACTTTCTTGGCCGCGCTCATCTCGACGACTGGATTGTTGTTTGGTTCAGAAGAGAAAGGATTGATGGCCGAGGGTGTTTTGGTTCTGTTTTCGTAGACATTCTTGTGGCTCTGACGAGCTCACCTTTTATACTCGACGTCGGCACGCGTGGCATCTTCGAAGACGGACGGTACTGATGCCAAATTGCCGCGCGCCTTTGTTCGTCGTCTTTTTTTCTTTTTCTTTTTTAACGAACTAATCGTGCCCTCATACTCTTGAGCCGTCTGGTAGACGACGGACCATGTTGAAAGAATACGTGCTTCATCCCGTGCTTCATGAGGCTCGGACATCACCAGCATAGCACGCACACCCGCGCGCGTTGTCTGGGTTTTCAACATCCAGCGGCGGCGCTATTTCATGTTCATATAAGCCATCATGTGGGTCTCCCCAAGATATCCCGTGATTGAAGAGAACTCGTGGTGCTTATGGCTTGCATCTAGCGCGGCACCGGCAGTCTTCGCAATGCGGGAAGGGCGAAACGAGCAGAGCGCGGGACGGAAAGGCGAACCGAACCGCGCGGACATTAGTCAGCCAAAACGCCTCTTACCGGGTGAAGGAATCGCAATGATGAGACCTGAGATACCCATTCAGGGGCATCGCAAAGAAGCACAACAAGCTGATGTGAGAAAGGTATCCTGCTCAGGCTCCGCCATTAGCTGCGGAATATCAAACATGATCTGGTGATTGTTCCCTTGGTGTCTCCGTGATGAAAGCATCTCGTTCGTAATGAGCAGACTGGCATTGAATTCACTCCCGAGGCAATTATCATATTTTCTCTTGGTGACACGGTGATATCTCACCCTTTTCACGTTCGTTTTGTAGAAGCGGTGCATATAAGCTCAAAGGACCGCCTGCTAGAGGCCTAACATGAGTGAGGGTGGAAGGCTTTTGGAAACTCTTACAAGCAGCCGTCGCCTGTGGCTCACTAAACTGCTGTCTTCAATTGCAACGAGCCCGAGTTTCTACAAAATAGAGGAACAGAATCTTGTCTCTTTAAAGTTGCCAATAAGACAATGAGACACCGAGATACGGGTTCTCCAACATTTTGAGCCATGCCCATGGCGGCTTCACATACTCATCCTGAACCACAACGTAAAACTGAAGCTTTCATGCCTCGTTACCTTGATGCAATGGAGTGTTATCTGCGAAAGCGACCAACACTTCTCCTAAAAAATAAATAGCATAAAAATCTGTAGCCAGAACAATGTTAATTAGGATATCGGTGATGAATGTCGTGATATTCAGTTCAAGCGTTGCGGGGTATGACCCTGGCCTTAGCAAAAAGGTCAATAAGGGGGATCTGCGAAGACGTGCCTCCTACACCCGGCCAGTCTGGTCGAAGTAATTGTGCGAAATACTTTATTTAACGCCGAAATGTCTTTTATATTCTCAGCATTTATAGCTTTTCTTCAGATAGTAACAGATATAGGCAGTCAGTGAGTCTGAGATGGCGATGGATAACATCGTCGAGTTCATCTAGCGGATCAGTAACTAGAAATGCGCCACGCGCGAGACGATGTCACAACTTCCATAACGGGAAGAGAAGCGCGATAATGACAAGGATCTTTTCTCCCGGTTAGATTTTATAACAGTGAGGCTGATGTCGACAAAATCAAAGAGGAAATACATGCAATATGACTGTGCGTCTCCCTGCAATGTCCTTATCGGATGGTCTAGAACCATCCCGCCGGTCGAAATGACGCAAGTAACTAAGTATACTTGAAGGAAACTCCAACATACCCCTCTATGTCGTCGAGAACCATCTCAAGTCTCACACGTGATGACAGACGAGGCGTGCATCAATGCGCGGCGATCTCAATACCTCGGCATAAAATGACTGGAAGACGATAAGAAGAACCAACAACCAAGAACCTGGATTCGCAACCACCATACAAGAATCCTAAAAAAATGTAGAGGTTATTTCCAACCAAATTCTACCATACAAAAGGCTTCCGGAGCAAGTATTCCCACAGGCCGCGCGTTAGGTGTCGTTGTCCAAGATCAGCATAGTTAGCGAACGCCCACAATATCCAGGCCGACAACCAAGAGGTAGAAAACAACGGTTAAGAATCGACTGTGATTCCACGATGAAAAGTAATTTCACCTTCATGGAGAACTCAATCTTCACTTTCTTCAATTAAAGCCGCCAAGATCTCGCACTCCTCACTCTCCGTACACTGTACTATTATTCTTAGGGCAGTCGGCAAGGCATTGACGAGCAAAGGATGCATTTCGATATCTAATTATGGTCCCTGAGAGAAGGGTTCTGGAGTAACGGCAGTTGGATACATGTACGCGAAGCAACGGATCAATATACAAGTAAGAGTCCGCGAATCAGATGATGTGTTCCAGTCTGTCCCTTGGTGTAGACTAGATGAAGCCATGCTGACAGGTGCCGTCTCAGAGCACGGTCCATCCGCTGATCGAAAGTGAGCCCAATGGATGAAGATACTGGTGGTGAAGCCATCAGTAGTTCTTGTTTGCTAGAGCTCAAGACGAGTAACTGTCACGCCGTCATAAACTCACGCGGTGGTGGCAAAAGACTGATAGCTCCAAGAAAGCGGTAAACACATCCATGCCATGAATTGCCACAGCGAGGCCTATATGTCAGTCTCCGGTCTTGGTGGTTGCAAGCAAATCTAGGTCTTCGGTGCAATCTGGGCCTGCCGTGTGGGTAGTTACGATACAGATCGGAGCTAGACCCTGTTTTGATTTGCAGCTTTCAGGGGACAAAACTTGGTCGAGCTTTCGAAGCGAACACGAGAGAGAGAGTTGCGACGGTTTAGGCATAGGCAAGGTCGTATCAAGGTTGAAGTGGGAAACTGTTTCACTGGTCTGATGGGGAAGTCTGTGCTAACACAGCATATCCCGCCCTTCTCTGACTCGAAAACGTTCCCCCTTTCACGTGTTGTAGCGGCTACGGCTAGCCCGTGTTTTGATATCTTATATACACAAGGCCAGAACTCTCTGCTGCCAGGCAGTATGAGCAAATGCAGCGGATGAATAGCGAAAGAAAAAAAAGGAAAAGAAAAATAGCCATCGAGTCTATCGTAAACCTGTCAATCTTATTGGAAGTTCGATCGATTCAGGGGAGGAGAAGTATGTTTGAACAAAGCAAGTTGCCTAACTTTATGTTCCATATGTCGTCTGGGCTTTTCGTCATTCGAAACAAGCGAGGCGACCCAAGTTGCCTCTTTGGGAAAAAGTCTGAAAAGGCTTCTGGCTCGCATGAAAACCAGGGACACCCCTGACATGCACAACATCGTACCATGGCCTCCCATCACGCAACGTTGGCCCGGCAGATGGACTATTGGGAAGGCAACGATCTGCCCTTGACGTGGATGGCATCGATCTCAAGAACCAAAGTTAAGACCGTCTCGACTATGCCTCATGATTCCGGCAGTTCCTAAGTTCAGGTTAGAACTAGTGGGCTCTGCGGCAAGCAAGTCATATTTCGTTGGCTCATTGTGAAGGGCCTGGACCCGGCACACCCGTGGCTCGCTCATCCCTATGACCTATATGGATGGCGCAGCCGAGATTCGTTTACTCTTTTTGGTGTTCCCAGTCATGTTCTGTAACCACATCCGTTTTCTCATACTTGACCCTTGAGCTGGAGCAGTCTGAAGTTCCCTCGGCCTACGCTCTCTTTCCCCCCACCCACCACACTCTCTTTTAATCTCAAGAAACACTTCGACTCATCCCGTTCAAGCTAACGATCTCTGGCAGACGACGACCATGCAACTGCATTATTTCCTGTCTTTTGTCCTTGCTGCGGTCACGGTTTTCGCCGCTCCGGTCTCGTTTCAGTCGTCCAAGTACAAACGTGACCTGGCCGACATCCAAGCCGCCCTAAACACCATCAACACGGCTCTTCAAGGCCTCGACAACTCGGTGAAGAGCACAAAGGCCATCACCCTCGGATCCGGGATCCAGCTTTTGGGCGCCGTCACCGGCGTCAAGTCCTCCATCGAGGATGCCACCAAGCAGGTCCAGGCCTCCGAGCCTCTCAACGCCAAAGATTCGAGGAACCTCAAGGCCGCGACAGACGCCCTCACGAACAACGTCAAGGTGACCATCAACGACGTGGTGGCCAAGAAGTCTCTGGTCGACTCCCTAGGCGTGACGCCACTGGTCGCCGTCGCTCTCCAGGACCAAAAGAGCGCCAGCGGCGCCCTCGCCCAGGCGCTCGTCAGCAAAGTGCCCTCCGACATGACCTCGGACGCCCAGTTGAGCGCGAATGCCCTCAGCAGCGTCCTGGACGAAGGCATCGGCATCTTCAACGGCATGAGCGTCTCGTCGACTGGGAACGGGCTCGCGGTCGAAGGCGGCACTGCTGCCCCCGCTGCTGCCGCTCCTGCGCCAGCCGGAGGAGGGGCTTTGAGCGGGCTAATGGGCGTGTTTGGCGGGATTTTCAAACACTAAAGCCAGAACCAATTGTGCGGGCTATGATTTTGGCTTTTGCGTGCAGGCGTGAAGGTATTTACTACGTCTAGGTATTGACGGCAGGGTCCGTCCCGAACAGGCCAAATGGACCTATCTAAAAGTAAACTATGGTGGCCTCTTAAACCTAATACATCTGTCGTTTGAGGCCACGATCTTGTTTCTCACCTTGCTGATATAGTAATGAATGTCACCTTGTCTTTCCGAGCTCATTGGTCAGCTGGCATATCCCTCAGGTGGTCAGAACCATTGTGAACATGTGAAATATATCTCTGAGAACACAACAGGTATAGATTGAAGGCGTCCCGCGATCTTGCGCCTCCGTGAATAAAAACGAGCCGACACAACGGGATCATAGGCAATCGCAGTGGTGTTTGTTCAACGCCGGGTCAATGCAATTATTATTTACCATCCAGTCGTACAATTAACTTATCTACTGAAGGATCAAAACCTGGGTGATATCATAGCGTAACATTGCGAACGTCTCCATCCTTCAACATCATGCACTGCGTGAGGTATGCTCACGAGAACGTTCTATTTCATCAAAGGGCCACCTTCTCTTTCGAGGGTCGTGAACTTTTGTACCGAGGAACGCCGTACCAAAGCTCGTCCTTCTTGGGGTGGCGGCCCAAGACCATCCCTGTCCAAGCTCAGTGGGATCTCGCCAGATGTCGCTTGACTGTTAGGCCGCAGCTCTGTCGTTTCATCTACGGGGTCCGTATATTTACTGAACCTCGACTGGATGAACAATGGCTGCGCGACACCGTATTGACTGACGGGATGCGCGCCAAATGGACTCTGTCTGATCTCGGGGCGGCCGACCTGGACTTCATTCAGGTGAGCCGACGGCGATGGTGTCATCCGAGTGGACATCATCCGCGACAAACCGCCGCGGGCGGACCTGAAAGAGCCGCGCATGGACCTTACCGATCCCCGGATGGACATGGCGCGGCTATATGGCTCTGGTCGCGGGGGAAGCTTGACGGGCTTTCCGCCGGTCATGCGCCTCGTGCTGAATGCGACGATGGTGCGCCCGGAGCCGTCTTGGCCGAGACCGGACGAGTCGACGATTTCGTAAGGCTGGCCGAGCCCGGCAAGCTCGTCCTCGATCTCATCTTTGGTAAGCAGCGCGGCTTCGTAGTCTTCTTCGCCGGGCTTCGGCTTCCTCGAGTAGTCGCCCGGTTGACTGGATCCGTTGGGAACGTGGAACATCAAGTCGATGCGCACGACGGCGTAAAAGACCACAGTGAATATCTCCAGCATGAAACCAGATGTGTAAAACAACTCTTTGCTGTACAGCACGTTCGTTGATCCAGGCGGAGCCTCAAGGACTGTTGATGCTAGTCTCACGGCTTGCCCGGCGATCATGAAAGAGGCGCCAATCAGGAGCACGGCAATCTTTTGATGAGTGTCGCCTTGGCCGAACCTCTCGGGACGGGGACCGGGGATTGTGGATGCCACGAGGACCACGACGACGGGCAAGATGGCGAGGAACATGATCCAGGATATGCCGGCCTTGAGGAGGTTGAGAGCCGTGGTGACGCGCTCCTGGTCGTAAATCTTGTAGAATGAGATCCCAATCGAGGTACTGTTGAAGAGCACGACAGCCGGGACTGAGAAATAGAAGAACAGGAAGAAAACTCTGACTGCGGGGTGCCAGCCGAAATATGGATGGATTGACCGCAGAATTCGTTGCGCAAAAAATAGGTTGACCACCATTACAACCACGGCTCTGCGGCAACCTGTTAGTCGGACTATTGCCTTTTTTTTTTTTCTTTGTCAAGCAGACGGGGGGACTCGAGGAGACTTACCCTCCAAACTGAACAATGAGGGCGATGAGGATGACGACGCGGTCCTTCTCGAACGCCCAGATGATCCTCATGATGCACGTGACGGTCCTCACCATGCAGAAGTCAAACATGAGATCCGAGAGCAGGAACTTGTGCCCGCGCTTGGCGTTGGCCCGGTAGATCCTGATGTGCGTGTAAGCGCCGGCCGCGAAGAGCAGCAAGAAGAGGAACGTGACGGGCACATCGACATTCGTCGACGGATCGCCGCCGAGAAAGGCGCCCTTGGCCGGATCGACGAGCCGATGTTGAACTGGCTGTTCTGCTCCTGTGGTCGGCCGCAGGAGTCCGGCGCCGGTGGTGGTGGCCGGCAGAGCGATGGGCACTGTGGTCGAGGCCATTGTCGATGAAGTCGAGACCAATGCCGCAGAAGTCGAGACCAGTGCCGATGAAGTCGAGACCAAGACCGATGAGACCGATGAAGTCGAGAAAGTCGATGCCGGCAGTGAGGTGGTACTGGCAGACATGACTGACGACGCTAGTGAAGCTATTGTGGTCTGAGGCCTTTGCGTTGTCGAAGGCGGTAGGGATGTTGGCGGTAATGGAGTGGAAACAGGTGGTGCCGAGGCTCGAGTTGAAGCTCTTGACGATGTCGTTGCCGGCGGAGGAGGCGGCGGCGGCGGCGGCGGCGGCGGTGGTGCTGATGTCGAGGTTGGTGCTGGAGGAGGCGGAGGCGGCGGCGGTGGTGCTGATGTCGAGGTTGGTGCTGGAGGAGGCGGAGGCGGTCTCGATGTTGACGTTGACGTTGGTGCTGGAGGAGGTGGCGGCGGTGCTGATGTCGAAGTTGGTGCTGGAGGAGGCGGAGGCGGTCTCGATGTTGACGTTGACGTCGGTGCTGGAGGAGGCGGAGGAGGAGGAGGAGGAGGCGGTGTCGATGTTGACGTTGGCGGAGGAGGAGGAGGAGGCGGTGTCGATGTTGACGTTGGCGGAGGAGGAGGCGGTGGCGGTGATGAGGTCCTCGTCACAACCAACGGTGTTGTGCTCGTCTCCTCTTGAGCAGTAGGGAGTACGGCTATGAAGGACGTGGCTCCTTCGAGCTGTCTCTTTTCCAACCGCGGCTGTTCCTGAACAAGCCTTATGCGCAGTCCCGATGCCACTGTTGCTGAGATGGTCGCAATCCTGAGCAGCCGCATAGTATTTTGTGTGAGATGGACGAGTGTGTCTTGTGCCTATCTCTCTCTGGGAGGGTACTCTCAGACGCAATGAGGATAGTTTTCAAGCCATGCCAGCATGAGGTATCGTGGAGCAAAATGAGGTCAGAACACCCCAGGTGGCGATACAGAGAAAACAAAATAAAAAAAATAAAAATAGGAAATAAGGAATGAGAAGACCACTCAACACGAAATCAACGTTCTCCAAAGATATGTTGATCAATGGATAGGTAGTAGCCGAGAGCGAGCCTGAGAGGTAGGGGCGGATGCGGGGGTTGATGGAAGGTTAATCAAGGTTATGGCTCTCGAGCAAGCCCGGTCCCGGTCGGCCAGGAACACTGACGACTCGATTACTCTTTCAGAGAGGCGAGGTGAGGTGCAGTCGGTCCAGCGAGGCGGAATGCCCTGGCATCCCGAGATCTGGGCGTAGCCGTGTCAAGTCCCCTCGTGGCGTGCGTCACTCGGATCTGTGTGTAGGTTGACAGAGTTAGAGAAGAGGTTTCAGCAACAAGGTCTGCGCGCACATGCACACACACATACATACATACATACATACATACATACACACACAATAGACGCAGCATCTCACCCTAGCCGTACCCGCTACCGGTACGAATTCTCAGCCCGATCTCTCAGTTTCTCAAGAGTTGGTCGAGTGAGTGCGAGTACCTAGGTATAGCGCCCTCCTCCCGGATTGAGCCACGTCCTCCGGGGATGCAGCCTATCACGTCCCGTATATGCAGCGAGTTTTGACGTTCCGAGGCAATTCCGTATGTGAGAACGCGCGGGACATGGGATGATCGTCCGACGTGGCCGAGTCGGCATCCAATCCTCCCCCCCCAACCAAACAAGGATAGGGGGGAGCATTTGCCTAATGAAACTCCCGCTGCGCAGGACGCTGGAAAGAAGCCGGTAGGAGCTCGGCAGGCCGGGTCTGGAGATCACCAATTCTACCCGTCACCAACACAAGGTGGTGAGAAACACTCACTGAATCATGGCTCTCGTTTGAAAGAGGCGAGTGGGCGCGGTGCAAACCAGATTTGGCTCGGTTCGTAATCGAAAGGAATGCTTGGTGTTAGTCATTCAACCTTGGATACGGATACGGGTTGTTCTTTGGATGATGGGATTCGATAGGAGAGTTTAATCTCCAGCCACCCCCAACGCCGGCCGTGTCGTACTATGTAAGGTTCCAGCAACCCGCATCGTCTTTGCTTACCTATAGCCCCAGATGAGGAAACGTCTGGGAAGCGGGTGCTTGGGAAAGGTTAACCAGACGGCCTTTGGTACCTGTGTCCGTCGCCTCGCACCTCCATCGCACTTTGCAGTATTGCTTCCCACCGAGATAGCAAGCGATGTCGATATGTACCTAGCCAATACGCTGGTTCGGGCCGGGATGGATGAATGGATTGAAATTTGCCAACCAGCGATTCTTTGAATTACAAAGCCATCGTTGAACCGGCGCTGCTCTTACCGATGTAGTCGGGGCTCAAGGTGGAGGAGGCTGATGGAGTCCCAATATCCAAGGATGTGTCACAGGGGTCATCCTTGGCCCTTGTTCATCGCCCATGAGATCCAGGAGCCTGTCCGCGATCGATGTCTGTATGAAGATGCTCGAATGGGCAGTCGATGGTCGCTTCCCGACATCAGACGCGACACGGTAAGATGGGGCGCTTTCTGACCGGCCATGTCACATAACCTAATGATATCTGCCAAGCCGAATACGTCCTCCGAATCATGAGGGATGAATGACGCGTGCATGCGTCTCTCTTAACGAGTCCTATTCTATATCTACCATGCCCCAGTTCTTTTTAGTGCTCACAAGCCCAGCTCGAGCTCTGATGTTTCCCTGAATCCGCTTCGCGGCTGACATTGATCGCTGGGTGCTTGCGGTGCCCATCTTATTCAGCTGCGATCCTGTGGGATCGAGATGCTGACCGGATCGTGAAGGAAATTCGACACTGCTTCTCTCCAAGGCCGAATATTGAATACGGCTTCTTGGCGTATGGCCGGCAATAAAGCTGGAAATGCTCCAAACAGAAGGGTTAGTACGTGGCGTGGCCGTTCTGTATCGGATTATCGCCGAGCTGCTTATCCAGCACCATCGGATCAGCAGCGGTCTTGTGCGATCCGCAGCATGTGAACGCTAGACCTCCGATCGGGTTTCATTCTTCGGCCCTACCGAAAGTGATTGATGAACCAACGATGCCTCCGAAGAGCGGGGGCAAAGCCAAAGGTGAGCATCAAGCATGGTTCACTCCGATGGCCTTGTGTTACGTCTCTGGAAGCCGGACTTGGAGCTTATTCGGAGCTTTGTAAGTATTTTTGGAGTGTGTGAAGGCCATCTTTGATTTTCTCGAGGTCAACGCATCAGAGCAAGCCTCATGTAGCCAAGATTCACACCATGACTTCTAGCGTGCGTCCTCGTGGTAGGTCCTGACGATGTGCACGGCGCTGGGGGATGGACAAATTGCCACTCCAACAACAACACCAACTTCCACTGTTTACTTCGTTTTTGTTGCTGCTTCGACAAGTATATGCCGAACGCTCAGGTAATCATAAGCCCAGCCAGAGGCCCACCAGATAGACTTCAGCCCCGGAACCTAGGCGTGGACGGCTACAGCCGCGACGCGCCGTCAACTATACCATTGAACACTGGTACACGGATCTGTTGATGGAGGTGGTATAGGAAACACGGTATAAGAAACCCAATTGAAGATTCTACCAGTGTGCCTGAAGGTTCTGGGTTCATTTCATTTTGGCGTAACTTAACCTGACCAGCAAGCTATAATTATAACAGATTCATCACCGTTATCTCGGTGACAAGCTCAATGTGAATCGGCATCCATCCGAAGATAGACCGGCTCCGCGGAAATATCACCTGCTGATTCTACACCTCTAACAACTGCCAAGGCAACCCGTATCTGACGACAAAGACAAACCAGCCTTTTAGGTTTTCGTCGAGGCTGATTTCCCGCTGACCCCCTCACTAATTATAACACACGCCCCCAGACCTGCCCACGGACACTTACAGGGCACTGTATGTCCCTTTGTATCAGCTCAGGCCGCGAATGCCGAGCCACAGCCCATTCTGGAAGACGTACCTATCTTTATTTTCTTTTTTTCTTTTTTTTTTTTTCTTGCCGGCCCCCTAATCCGGACTATCGGCAGCCACGAGGCCCACGTCCGCGATCCGCGAGCGAGACTGCCAGGTGGTAAGGCTTACATCTCATCTTTTTGTCCAAACTGTTGCCAGAATCGCAGAATGCTCGGGACCTTCTTTCAAGAAGGGCAGAGGTCTGTTCTAGTAGTAGGCGAGTGTGTCACGATGCGTTTAAAAAGAGGATGGGGAAGCCGTGTCCCGTCGGCGGCGCGATAACCCACCATCACGTGTCGACGAAAGCTGCCGGATTTGCCGTGATATAACAAAATAGCAGAACTGGAAGCAACGTGATTCTTTTGTTCGTGATATTTTGACACTTTTGTTTGTTTCGTAGTAGACTGTGCTTCCGTGTATTCTCTCCCACGGGCACACGACACGCGTGCCATTCAGAAATCTGCATGTTCAACCATAGGCTGTGGGAAGGAGACGGAGACTTTCTCAAGCCCCGGTTTCCAAGAGGACAACAGACTGTCAGTCAGATACCTAGCAAAGAAATCAAAGCCATGAGAGATGGGAGATGTCCCCCTCCCGCAACGACCCGCTCCTTGATATGATTCTTTCATCGCATCTGCTGGAAGACGTTTAGGAACGCTGCCGTCCACCGGGGAAGTCATCGTTTCCTGTCGCTACCTTGTCTGATGGAGTGACGGGAGAGGAGGGAGGGGGTTTGCGACCGTCCGTGTGCACATAGGAACGGGGCTCGTTGACCGCGTTCACAAAACGACGAGCGACGCGCAGGGTGTTTGCATTCCGAAGTTTGCTGATGTACTTTGTGAAACCTTCGTGTCAATTGCGGATTCGGCGGACTGACAAGAGATGAGGTAGCGCAGGGCATTTCGTCCGGGGGAGACGACAGACATACATCTGGGTAGGGTGCTGTGATCCGTGAACCGCACGTGAGAGAAGGATAGGACCTTTGAAATTTCGGGCTAGGAATATTTGCGATTCACATCACATCTAGGAAAACCGTGCTGTGCAAGGTGGTTATTCCAGAAGAGCGATGTTGGGTACATGTCTAGCACTCGAACGACTAAGGTGTGCGCCTAAGCCACTTCCAGCGCTGTAGCTCCAGCAGCGAAATCTCATGGCTCTTGTTTTTGGCTATCCGTTGGCTTATGGTAGTCCCTTTACCTGCTTATAGGTAAGGGTATAGCTAAGGGCTTCTTAGGTAGATATATAAGCAGCTGGGTTATCCTCTTAGGACTAGGATAGACACTGCATATTAAACAAGGCAGTATTTCTATTTTACCTGCCCCCTTTTTAGCTAATAATAAAGGGTGGTTGGTATAGAGGATACCCTATTAGCAAGCAGTCTCGTTAGTACAGTATCTACTTAACACTCCAAAAGGGCCTAACAACGTTTCTCTTCGGCATATTGCTTTACAATCGGCTGAAGAAGGTATTCTAAAGAAATGGCGTTGTTCGATTACTTATGGAACATACTATGATAGTGATGTTGTTGAGGATGCGAGAGGTTGCGTGATTTTCGGCATGTTCAGAAATGGAGGGCATATTCGGATGATTCGGATGTGGGGTGGTCGAGTTATAGCTCATATCCCTTTAGGCTTAGCATTCTGACTGGCCTATTATTTCCATGTTTCCATGTCGATAACTGGTTATAAGCAAGTAGGACAAAGGAGACAAAGCGAGGGCCGCGGTTCGAGAGTTTGAAGCTTGCATCTCTTTTGTTCAGTGGCAGACTTCGAATTCCTGTTACCTACCAATCGGCCTTTCACGTTACAAGAGTCGACATACGGACGAGGTATTCGGTGTCAGGCTCCAAGAGAACTTTCTTTGAGGAACAGCAAACCCTCGCCAAGTGAGATTGCATCACCGCACTGCATTCACAACAGGTCCAAGTAACCGGCCACCTGACGTCCGTCACCATGGCGTCCGAGAACTTGCTCCCAAGACCCCCGTACGACCCCCAGCTGGTCGCGGAGTTGGGACGGATTCCGCCATTCCCCCGAACTGTAGAAGGTATTGTTCAAGGACGACAGAAAATGGCCGCTGTGATGGCTCCTGCGCAAGCAGCCATACGCAACGACGAGGATCTACTGGTGGAGGATCGCACGATCCCGGGGCCGGGCGGCGAGATCCCCCTCGTCATCGTTCAGTCCCGGAACCCGAAGACGGCGAGCGGCCAACGACCGGGAATCGTCTACTTCCACGGCGGCGCGCTGGTCCGCGGCGACGCCTTTCTCGCGATCGGGCCGTTCGTCCAGATCGCCAAAGAGCTCGACGCAATCGTCGTCAGCGCCGAGTACCGGCTGGCTCCCGAGCACCCGGCGCCCGCGTCCCACGACGACTGCTACGCGGCGCTGGTCTGGACGAGCGAGAACGCGGCGGGGCTCGGCATCGACCCGGCGCGCCTCATGGTGGCGGGGGCCTCTGCTGGCGGCGGGCTCGCGGCGGGCGCGGCCCTGAGGGCGCGCGATGACGCCGCCGCAGGGAGAGGGGGGGGGCCGAGGCTCTGCGCCCAGCTGCTGGTGTACCCGATGCTCGACGACCGCGACGTAGGCGTGTCCAAGAAGCAGTTCAGGAACGACACGCCCTACGACGCCACGGACAACGCGGTGGCCTGGCGGTGCGTGCTGGGCGACAAGGCGGGCGTGGAGGACGCGGACGTCAGCCCCTACGTCGCGCCGGGGAGGGCGACGGACCTCTCGGGCCTGCCGCCGGCGTACATCGATGTCGGAACGGCGGAGCCGTTCAGGGACGAAGACGTGGCGTATGCGACGAGGCTATGGGACTGCGGCGTGCAGGCAGACCTGCACGTCTGGAGCGGCGGCTTCCACGGCTTCGACCTGGTGGGGTTGGCCGACGGGTCCGAGTTGGCCAAGGTCGCGCTCGAGACGAGGCTTGGATGGGTCAGACGAGTCTTGAGCAAGCGCTAGACGCTTTCTTTTCGTCTCTCGGCCACATTCGTCTAGAGATTATGTGGAGGACAAGAAGGGGTGCGTTATGCGGACTATATCTGAGGGGAGGGGCTTGGCGAGTTTGCTTGACAGACTTGCTGCTGTTCGTCGTCCCAAACATGAGCTATCTTTTCCCACTTCGACCCAAGGGGGGGGGGGGGAATATGCTGCTTATTCCGTCCGGACCACCGGTTGAGTTCCGGGAAGCAGCATCAAGGACGGGAATATGGAGGGCTTAGCAGGGGCAGTGAAAAAAAAAAAGAAAAAAAAGGATAACGGAGAGCGGGTTGGTTCACGGAAAAAGCTCGATAGAGAAGCTCTCGCACACATGTAGCCAAGTTTTCTTCCCACTCAGCCACCTATCTGATGGCCAATGAAACGGTCCGGCCTGATTCTGATGGTCTATGGAACGAAGATCTGTCTGTACGCTGCAAGCCGCTCAAACACACCAACAAGGCGTGCTTCCCGATGTGTATCCCGCTTGCCAAGGCCTGCACGTCAATCCTTCTTGGGCGATGGGAACGCACAATTACGTGTGCTCGAGAGGGAAACAGACGGGCAATCTGCGAGCACTAGCCGCCGCTCCGCGTCAATCTCGCCTTAGTTATCGACGGCGCGCGCGGCTGTGTACTGCACGGAGAATCACAGAGGCCCGCCTCTCTCTCTCTGTCTCTCTGTCTCTCTCTGTAGACCACGTCTGTGCAGACGGCATGACACCAGTCGTTGAAACGCCAAAACACGGCTCAGTCAATGTGTCGACAGGTGCCTCCGGTGACCCTTGGATGAGAGGGGAAACCGGCAATAGACAAGAGACAAAAGTGCCGAGAAGATACAACTCCACAGGGAAGAAAAGAAGAGACGACGACATCCTGAGTAAGCTTTCCAGTTCCTGCGTCTGGGGGCAGAGTCCGTGAAGGGCTCATGTGCGCCTTTCCCGTTTCAGGGGGTCGGACGGGGTACGACCACGCTCGGCATCTCTCGTCAATGCGGGGCCAGCGAGAGATGGAGGCGGACCGGAGGACATGAGAGGCCAGTCCAGCTGCTTCTCTGGAAAGAGATAAAGGGAGGACAAAAGCGTGCCGAAGACCGATTGGGAAGCGGCAATTCGAGACGTGTTCCGCGCGTTGATCAGCCGGGTCAACAGCCTCCCGTCGCTGGGTCTGGTTCGACACACCTCCGAGTGGTCTGCGTCGTCAATGTCCTCGTCGCTGACGGAGTGGCCTTGGATTCCGAGGGATTGTCACCAATGTGGCTGATCTTTCGCTGCATTCACTCAGTCTCGGCATGTCGACAAGTCTGTCGAGGAACCGAGAACCAAAGAGGTGACACGTGTGACACGTGGTGGACACGATTGAAACGACCGACGTCAGGATCTCAGCGGAACTGCTTTTCACCGCCAACGACGGACGCCAACGGCGGGAATGAGATCTGGCATGTTCCTCGTATGGATGTGGGTTTTCTTGGGCATATGATGAGTAGTAGGTATGCTCATTCGAGTATGTCCATTCGGACGGGAACGCCCACCGGCTGCGAACCGTGCCATGACAGGACCGGGTTTCTTCGTTTGCGAGGCTGGGGCCAAGCGGTTTCCTTTTGTTTTCTTTTCTTTTCGCTTTGCCTCAAAGCTTTTCTCGTTTCTCCTCGACGTTTACAGGGTGCCGGGGGGGAGGGACAATACGGGATCGTTCCCAACAGAAACCGAGAGGCCATGACTTGTTAAGAGAGTCCGACTCTCGTGTCTGCTCGGATAGGACAGAACCACGGACCGGGGCTCGCGTTGGAAATACGTGCCGACTAGACCAAGGCTCAAGGTTTCCCGTTCGCCCTCTCACACACACACTCTCTCTCTCTCTCCTTGGCGAGCCAGAGCAAGGTCTAGACCATAATCGCCGTCCCTTCCACGAAAAAAGCTTGAAGCAACCGACGACATCCGACCGCCCTGAACAAAGCAAGGGACGTGGGGGCTGAACACTTTGCTGGTAAACCAACGGCGGCCAATGTTCGCATCTTGATCTGCCGGATGCGAGAGCGGGAATGACAAGGGAGGGAGTTCGTGCAGGAACAACGGCCATCCATTGAGCCTGGGATCCGGCGTTCAGCTGTGCGTCGAATATCCTGCACTTTTTTTCGAGGCATCCGAGGGCACGGTTGGAAACTTTGTTGGCGGGTTCGTTTTTTCGACTTTTCCACGGTATACTTGCGATGGTGCCAGCTCTTTGCACCTCACATATACGGCACCCTGGCAAGAACTGTTAGAAACTTAAGATCTTTGTGATAGTATCCTAATTGTACGACTGAGTATTCGGGTATGATTGTCCTTAGCAACATGTGAGATATGATTCATTTGGTATGGTTCGGCAGCCTCGGCGTCAGGGCTTGATAATGCCGGTTGCCTTCAAGATACACTTCCTCGCATCTCGCAGCTTTGAGCCGTAAGGGCATTCCCTTCGAAGCTAGGCTAAAACCCTCGGGGAAATAGCATCTGTGTGGTAGCGGGCCTACAGCTCTTTGGCATTGAACAATCAACAAGCCGTGCAAGGCAAACAGAGGGGCACCGGAAGGACAAACAGATGGCAGCATCATGGCAAGAAGCCCTCGGTATTGGGGGGGGTTTATACGGCCGTGATGGACTACGATAATACTGAAAAGTCTTGCTTATGAATGATCTCGGGGCTAGCCAGATGTTTCGTTCTGGGTGGGTGGTGCATGGCGCATGGCAGCTACTTGTGTGTTCTTATCCCATACAAGCGAAGCAATGTTCACTTTCGTTTTTTCTCGGCTGCATAGAGGGCATACACAGCGCGAACACGGGATTTCCAGCTTTTCAGGGGGTAATGTTATGTCGCCCGTGAAGACCGATGCCGCCAGCCCGGAACACCCTCCCTGGAATGCTTCCAAAACATTCCACCTCGTCGTCTGCCGCCAAACGGCATCCCATACCAGCACAAGCTAGAAACATCCGGATGCGGGGCAACACGTTGTCCTGAATTCCATATGTGCCGGAGACAAAGAACGCAGAGTGCGAGCGTGGGGCGCGGCGGGCAACGTGTGTTTGTGTCGCCCTTGGCTTCACGAGATATTGCTCGCAACGGGCAGCAGCGCCACGTTAGATCATTTGCCGAAGAAGCACCCCGGAAGCAACCCTGCCGCGGGGATCTTTTGTCGGTCTGCGTTGGCGAAGCGAGCCGGTGGACTTCTGTGACACTGGGAGAATGGCCGCATCCGGCGCGGAGGGGGGACCGCCACCGAGGTGGGTTTTCGACCGAACGCGGCCACACGAGTGGAAACCCCGTGCAGAATCACGTAGATCCGTAGGAGACCAGCTTCCAAATACTATTGAGCCCTACGGAGCCTAGTCCGCGGCGTCCTACTGGGAGATCGGGGTCAGCCCTTGACCGAGAGGCATCATGACGACATGTATTCCTGCGGTCCGCCGCAGCCACTCTTGGCCTCGAGGCTTGACGTCGTCTCGGGCTTTGTTGGAGCTGAGGAATGCCGGCGAGCTAAATACTTGATCTACATGCTATTCTGCACTAGAAAGGAGGGGGGGGGGGGGGGGGGGGGGGGGGTGGAACACCAATATTGTCTGTCTTGTCAACGGGCTCCCCATCGCTGGTGCTCGCGGGGATGTGCAAGACTACGACTCGCATTCCAACCGGCCCATTTGCCCCGACCGTCTCCTTTCATCTCGTGTGGAATCCATTTGCTCTCCTGGTGTATCCTGCCTATACACCCCTGATGCTCCCACGCCCTATGTACTGTCCTCTGACCGTGTCACCGCGAGTGGCCGCGCAGGAAAAGGAGAAAGGGGCAAAAGAAACCTGATGATCGATATGGGCGGTGTCTTCCCAAGGAGGCATTCTTTGAGCGTGGACAAACAAAACCACCTTTTCTGCCTCAAATTCATCCCGCCGTCTCACCCTTTTGCATCGGGAAAGTCCCCCTTCGATACGGTCCGGGCTCGTCAGGGGTAGAACTTCGGCTTTCCAACATGGTCGACGTGGACGTGGTGTTCGCCGGCAAGCTCAGGCGGGAGGGATGGACCCTTTACGCCTTGGGCATGGCCTTTATCCTGCTCAGACTGTGCGTTCATATTCGATTCCCCCCCCTCCCCCCCCCCCCCCCCCCCCAAGTCACCGAAAGAAACAACAGACAGCTCGAAACATTCATGCTAACCCGCTGGGGGAAACAGGTATGGGAGGGCGAGAAGACGGGGGGGCGTGTTCTACTACCAAATCGACGACTATCTCGAGATCCTCGCCGCTGTACGTCTTGCCCCTTTGCGAGGAATTCCCTTTACCTGCGCATTCGCATCTTCACATGAAGAAGAAAACAAGAAGAGAAAAAAAAAAAAAGAAAGAGAGAAGAAAAGAGAAGAAAAGCGCCCGCTAATGCATCATCATCCCTCCTTCTACAGCTCTTCTACACCCTCCTCCTCGTGACCCTCAACATGATCATCGACAATGGCGGCTCGAACCTCTTCCCGCCCGAGAAGGTGTCCACATTCACCGCGGACGACGTCGCGGCCCGCGTGGCCGGGTCCAAGATGGTCCTCGTGTCGGAGCAGGTGATGCTGAACGTCATCTACGTCCTCAAGGCGTGCGTGCTGATCCTCTACACCCGGCTCACCCTCGGCCTTGTGGTACAGCACTTTGTCCGCGGGCTCGCCGTCTACATCGCCGCCGGCTGGACGGCGACCCAGATCACAATGTTCACCGCCTGCCGGCCTTTCACGGGGTACTGGGCGGTGCCGCCGCCGGCGGATCCGCAATGCGCCACGTTCGAGCGGTACGCCATCGTGCAGGGCTGCTTCAACATCTCGTCCGACGTGCTCATGCTGCTCGTGCCGCTGCCGCTCGTGTTCCGGATGCGCATCGCCTGGCAGCAGAAGATGATGCTCGTCTTCATCTTCAGCCTGGGCCTCTGCGTCGTCGTCGCGGCGCTGCTCACCAAGATCTTCAACCTGCGCGACCCGTACAGCCCCGTGTACATGCTGTGGTACATCCGCGAGGCGAGCGTCGCCGTCTACGTGTCGAACCTGCCGCTCATCTGGCCGCTGATGCGCGAGTGGTTCCCGTGGCTGCGCAGCGTGGGGACGGCGTCCAACATGCTGCGGACGCCGCCGTCCTTCGTGCGGGCCAAGCCGGTCAACGGGTCCACGGCGGGCGCGGTGACGACGCCGCTCGTCAGCCAGCCGGCGACGGCGGCGAGGAGGTGCCCATTTGACGGGCTCGGTCATCAGCGGCGGCCGTCCCTCCCGGACGTCTTCCTCCGGAGCTGGGGAACCGCCGAGACACGAAGGCTGACGACGGAGCTGGACCTCGAACGGGGGGGGCTGTATAGTTGTTACGGCCCGGGAGAGGGCCTGTACCCGGAGCCGAAGACGCCGGATGCTGGTCCGACCAAGTAGTCATCGCCTATCCGTTCGGTTGAAGTGCAGACAGAGCTCAATTGTTGGCGTACCTGAAAACAGTGAAGGATACCCCCTGGACTTAGGTTTAGGCAGCAGATTGTTAGGATAATAAACGAAAATGGTAGTCGAAACACTCTTGTTGGAGAATTGAGTCAGGCCCTCCCGTGTGGCCGGGGAGGATCCGCAACGTTTGGGAAAAGGTCAGATAAAAAGGTCGCATTCGCATGCCTTGTCGGCAATGGTATCTATAATGGGGGGAAACATAAAGGCTACAGGGTGGGGGGTATCGAAACAATTCCAAACACGCGCAACATCATTCCCTCTTCGGCTCTTGGTCGCATTCCTCGTGAGGCCTTTTTCTTTTTTTTTTTTTTTTTTTTTTCTGTCACAGGGAGGGATAACGACTCGGGTATACAGGTTGTGCAGACCTGTGTAGTTGGCCCATATCCATCGTGCCAATGACTCCGTCCGGTCTAATCCAACCAGCTCCAGGTGCCCTTCACTCTTCCCTCGCCCTTGTCCGCCAGCCGCTCGAAGCCAGCCGGGCTCAGGTCCAAGTCGGTGGGCTCGCAGCCGGTGCAGCGGTCGACGACGGTCACATCAACGGAGCCCTCGCCGTCGTCACGGCGGACGCGGATCTTCTTGCCGCACAGCGGGTTGTGGTTCGGGTTGCCGCCGCTCTGGACGTCGTCCCAGAGGTAGTGCGAGACGGAGACAATCATGTCGTCGTTGCCGTTGGTCTGCCCGCAGGCGCCGAGACCGACGTCGTAGTACGTCAGGTCGCCGGTGTGGACGTCCCGGTTCGTGGGCAGGGGCAGGTTCTGCTTGCCGCCGGCGCGCTTCGAGAGGCCGAGGCCCAGAGCGAGGGGTAGGACGAACAGGAGGAGGACGGCGAGGGGCAGGATGACGAAGAGAAGGAATCTCTTGCGCGAGAGGCCAGCGTAGGTCTTGTAGGGGGGCAGCAGGGAGTCGAAGCGGGCGTGGAGAGAAGTATGCGTCCTCGGGGCTGCGGCGGCAGCCGCTGGTGCTGGAGCAGCCGACCAGGCATGATGGGAGTCGGTAGAGGTGTTGTTCTCCTTGGCATAGCCCTCGTCGGAAGCATTGTGGTGGTTGGGTGTAGCAGATGCCGGGACGAAGCGATCGAAGAGGGAGCGGCGCTTGTTGGCGGTGGGCGTCTCCCAGTCGGGCGTCTGGTAGATTTGCGCCGGGCGCTGGACAGCTTGTTCCTCGTCGGCCATTGTGTTTTCGCAGGATGTACAGTGTAGTTTGCCAAACCGTTCAGGCAAGTTCGGGACGCCTCGTTATGGGGTAAAAGGGAGCAACGGCGGTGTCTTGGATCTCGTGAATGAGGGTGTTGATGCTGAACCGCAGTTGCTTGTCAAGGGAAGGGAATCTTGGAGGCTGGGGAGGAAGACGGGACGCAACCAAGAAGCAGTGAATGCCGCCGACGGTAGCGGTGATTCGCGGACTTTCCCCCTCCAGGCATTCAGGTCCCAGGGGGGACGCGGATGACGAGGTGGAAGAAGCAAACGCGAGACTGGTTGGCGGGATGGCGATCATCTTCCGTCAAGGATGGATGGGAAACTTGATTTTGCCATTGGGTGTGGCGGGTGTGGCTGGTGTGATTGGTGGGCGGTGAGGAGGGGCGCCTGGAGACGCACGGACCATGTTGCTTGTGGGTGGCTGGTGGAGCTTGTCCATTTGCGGCTAGTGCTGTGGATGGGGGTCCGGTACGTAGCCTTCAGACCCACATATGCAGGCCCGGTACGTACCCACTGAGGGTACGTACCTATTCCATGTCTTCAATAAGACGACGGATATCAGCCATCTCACCCTCCCTCCCACAAGACATACGCCTGTAACCACGTCTTTTATATATGCCTGCTGATGGATGGTCCATAGTGAAAGCTATCCCTTGGATCCAAGTGATATTACATTTGAGACTCAAGTCAGCCAGTGCTCCTTTCGGGCTGAGTAACCCCTTATCCTATCTCCGGCTCGGATGCCCGCATGGTACTCAGTCGCTGCGTCTGCCATTGTCTCAGCACTTGTTTTACTCTGGATAAACAAAGCAGAAGAGAGACACTCGTTCTTAGGGGTCTCGGTCTCTTTATATACACTGTTGGTGTCAGCCTTGAAACATCTCTAGGGTAACCATATGAGGCCTCCCCGCTGCAAACGAGCTCAACGCTGACGCCAGGGAATATCTGCGTTGTGAGCTGCCTAATCTCATGGCAATAGATGACCATCCATGCATCCTCTCAAAGAGTCTTTCCTAGCGAACCACCACGGTCATCTGAATCTCCATGTTCTCCCTCCACATGTAGAATCCAGTTGTCCCAGCCCTGCCGGAAATGTGTCCTCAGTCCCGCGGTCTAGGAGTAGCCACGAGAGCCCATAACTGGAACACCTTCGACTGGAGTTCGGGCCCAGTAAACTGAGGATGACTCCTGAATTCCTTGTCTACGAATCCGACATAGGCCGGCTACTCCGACGATACGTTTCATGACAGCGTCCATGTCTCTGTGTCCCTGGCCTTTGTCATGACCCCGTATATCATTGCCATCCTGATGCTACGAAACCTTCCGCATTCGCGGCACATCTTGTAAACTCTTCGTCAAACCCACGGTATCTTCAACGGAGCTCAGCCAGCCAGTTCGATCCATTTTGGTTCGAACCGTTATTCGAACTCCCCGACGACGCGAATCACCATGTTCTTCAGCTGCCGTCCCCGCCCGGCCCCCCGGCCTCCCCGGCCGCCGTGCATGTACGCCGGCTGCTCCCACCGCGCCTTGCGATGCGACTCAAAGAGCGAGGGAAAAGCCATACTCTCTCTCTACTGCAAAGATCGTCAGCATCCCGCCCGAAACCCTCCTCTGTGAGATCTCGTGCTGACCCCGGGCCTCCCTCCCTCAGACGCCTGTCGGCAACGGTTGGGAGAGCTGATGTGCCCCAACTACAAGGTGCCTGGCCTGCCCAAGTACTGCGAAGACCGTACGCGCTTCTTCGTCTAGTATCCTATCTGGTGGCATTGGCCTTGCTAACGATGGGCTGCAAACACGAAAGACCGCCGCTGCGAAAACCATGGCTGCCCGCACCAACGCATCTGCGGCGACACCAGCCAGGACTGGCCATACTGTCAGAAACGTGAGTCCCCCCCCCCCCCCCCCCCCCCCCTTTTTGTTGCCTCACATCGTGACATGAAATGCTTCCCCATGCTGACCGTCAGACTTTCCTTCAGACACCTGCCTCGCCCAGGGGTGCCACCAGAAGCGCGCCGCTGGCTCCCAGATGTGCGCTCACCACACCCCCTTATGCCTCATCCCCAGCTGCGGCCACCCTCGCGCCGACGACGGCCTCTACTGCCCCGCCCACACCTGCGCCGACCGCGACTGCGAGAGCGTCATCAACGGCGGGCACTGGTGCAAGGACCACCGGCTCTGCCGGACGGCAGGCTGCGGCCATCAGAGGGCCGTCACGGCGGGCGGCAGGTTCGAGGACGTCTGCTGGCATCGTGAGCTTTCTCTCTCCCTGTCTCTTCCTCGGAGACCGCGTCGGCGTCGAGACACTAACACGTGTTTGTTTCTTCCTCCCAGATCTACCAGCCGCCTGTATCGCCCCGGGCTGCCCCGGGACCGTCAAGGGCGGCATGCGGTTCTGCCCCCAGCATGAGTGCATCTATCCCCCGTGCCGCGAGCAGAAGGACAACGCCGCGGACCCATCACGACTCTACTGTGCGAGCCGTAAGTTGCTCCCTCTCACCATTCCCTTTGCCCCCCCTTCCCCTCCCCGCTACCCTTGATCAACAATACGCCACGAACCCTCTGGCTCACTCAAACCCAACCTCTCACACCAGACACCTGCAGTAGCCATGCCTGCCCGCAGCCGGCCGCCGACCTCGCCGGCCCGCCCGCCGCGCGCTACTGCGTCACCCACAAGTGCGCCGGCCCCGGCTGCGGCCACCCCGCCAAGCCCGCCGGCCGCCACTGCGCCCTGCACGCCTGCCTGCGCGAGTCGTGCCCCTCGCCGCGCGCCGCCGACCCCCTCACCGTCCCCGGCAGCCAGTTCTGCGCCGCCCACGAATGCCGCACCGTCGGGTGCCGCGCCGCAGCCCGCCCGGACGGGAGCTACTGTGAGGGCGCCCACGCCTGCGCCGTCCCGGGGTGTCCCGCCCCTCGCGGCGGCGGCGGCGGCGGCGACGTCGAGAAGGCCATTACCCCCACCGCCATGTGGATGGCGTCGGTGTGCTGCGCCTCGCACACGGCCAAGATTGCCCGCGACAACGCTGCGGCGTGGGGGTTCCACACCGGGTCGGGCGAGGGACGAGGCGGCGTGCCGGCTCCGCAGAGGTTCTCTTACCACAGCCAGACGGAGGAGGCGCTGGGCCAGCGGCTGAAGGAGGAAAGGGAGAGGCTGGAGCGGGAGGCGCGGCTGGACCACGAGACGAGGGCGTGGCATCCCGCCGAAGGGAGAGACGTCGTCCGAGGGGGGGAAGCCGCCGTCGTTGGACTCGGGGCGAGGGGTAGGGGACTCCGGAGAGGGCGGTCGGGGAGCGGTGACAGCGGCTTCGGCGGTAGCCCGGACGTGTCGGACTCGACTAGCTCGAACACGTTTGTGAGCTGAGACAACCGGGCTTGGGGGCTGGAGAGAGCGAGGGAGGGGGGGGCATCTGTGGAGGAACGTGCCCGTCTGGAGTCTGGGATAGACGTGATAGACGGTGCTGGAGGGCCATCTGCTTCATCGTTCGCCAGGAGAAAGAATGAAAAAACTTGTATTGGCTATCTAATGCATTCCCCCCAACCTCTTCGTGTGCCACATCTACTCGTGGCCTTGTAGGTTTGTAACGAGCGGAAGCCCTTGAAACCAAGGACGACAACCAAAAAGCACATGCCTATTCCCTGAGCTATCCTCTATTTCAAGGCGTGGCTCAAAGAAACGAGATCGATCCATCAAACAGCCGTCCACTTCCAACTTGTCGAGCGGGAGACTGCCGTTGTCCCTGTTCCACGGTCCTGTCAGGGCTGGGGTTTCCCCAAGAGACGCCTCACCGCGCCATTTTCAGACCGCAAGCTAGTCGGCGAAAGACCCATCTGATACGGACCGAGGGACCACTCGACCTTAGGCCCACGCGCCGACGAGGCTCATGCCAAAGGCGCCAAAGAAGACGAGCAGACAGGCGCAGACGCGCCTGGAGCCGCGGAGGACGCGCCAGCTCTCGTCGGACAAGAAGTCCTCGGCCAGCAGCTCGATGAGGGCGGCGAAGACGAGCAGGCCGGAGGAGAGGGCGTTCATGGTGCCGACGAGGATGAGGCCGAACTCGGAGTCCGGGCTGTAGAGGCGGTGTGTGGCGAGGCCGATGGCCTGGCCGATGGGGGTGGTGCAGCCGTAGGCGAGGGCCATGGCCCACGGCTGCAGACTGCGGCGGCGGCCGTCGCCCCCCTTGGGCCAGTCGATGGCGGCGATGCGGGAGCCGAGGGCGAGGCCCTCAAAGGTCTGGTGGAAGGCGATGGCGATGAGGAGGACGACGAACTCGTGGCCCACGGAGACGCTGAGCGTCATGCCGATGAAGACGGAGTGGAAGAGGATGCCGACCTCGAGCATCATGCACTGCAGGATGTCCTTCTGGTGCTGCTGGGCGGGGGAGAGGACGACGGGACCGTGGGCCTCGAGGCGCGCGGTGCGGGTCGCCTCGTCGACGCGCTTGGCGAGCTTCTCGCCGGCCAGCGGCGGCGGCTGGGTCTGGGCCGTCGCCTGCTGGTCGTCGCGTCCGATGCGGGAAAGAGTGCGGCCCAGGCTGCCTGCGGCGCCGCCGCGGCTCTGGGTCCTTTCGAGCTGGCAGGGTGCGGGGTCGTAGTTGTCGTTGTTGTTGTTGTTGTTGTTGTTGTTGTTACTGCTGCTGTTCTCGTCGTCGTCGAGGGAGCCGGCGGCGCTCTGCGGAGAGAGAACGGCGTCGGGGTCGCCGTTGTCGGGGATGCAGGTCATGTGGCGGGCGGGCTGGAAGACCATCTCGATGACGGTGACGAGGAAGATGCCGGCGAGGGCGATGGCGCCGGGCATGGCCGGGTAGTCCTCGACCCAGAAGGAGCTCAGGCACGGGTTGCTGAGGAGGGTGAAGGCGGTGGGGAGGAGGTGGACGAAGGCGGTGGCGAGGAGGACGCCGGTGCCGAAGTGGCGGACGGCGAAGAAGAAGGCGCGCGGGACGCGGACGCCCGGGGTGACGGCGGCGACGAGGGGAAAGGCGCAGGCGATGAAGGAGACGGCGAGGATGATGAAGAGGGCGCCGACGTGAAGGGGCGTGTTGTAGGCGTCCTCGTCGCCGAGGCCGCCGGTCGGGCAGGTCGAGCGGCGGACGGAGCGGGCGGAGCGTTTGACGACGGCTGGAGGGTCAGCTTACGTCGCGGGTGAGGTGAGAATGTCATGATGGGTGAGACAGGGTGAGATGATGGAGGCATGACCGTGGAGAGGGCACAAGGCAGACGCCGGGGGGACGCGGACTCACACTGAGCGGTCTGACGGGACGCAACGAGGAACGAGGCAACGGCCTCGGGGCTTCTGAGGCCAGAGAAGACGGCCGAGCAGCCAAGGACGGACATGGTCCAGCTCACCCAGCCCCAGAGGGCAGAGCGGGCGGGCGCGGAGGCCCAGAGGAGAGGTGTATGGCCGTCACCGCCATGCACCTTTCCGTTTCGGGGGCGGAAACCTGCGATGGACGGGTCAGCGTTCTGTATGCATTTTACGTTGCTGTGGTGTAGTGGTGCTGGTGATGTTCGTGGTTGGACGTTCGTTACACATGCACACCGAGAGCGGTGAGACACGGCCACTCTGTCCCCCCCCAAGCCATTGAAGGACGACGGGCGCGTATCGTGACATCAATAGTCTACCAAATCAAAGAAAATAAAGAACGGGAACAAGTGGACAAGAGAAAAAAGGAGAAGCTCACTGTAGTTCCGCCCTCCCGAAACGAGGGGCCTCCGATCGGGCTGTAGACGCGGCAGGGTCTGGTAATTCATGTCGTCGCCCCGGCCGTCGGACCCGTCGCCGGCGCCGCCCCGGGCGCGGCGCTGCTCGCGGGCGTTGGCGATGCCGTTCAGGTCCTCGCAGGTGGTGAGGTCGGCGGCGAGGAAGGGCGGGTTCTGGTTCCAGTCGGGGTGTTCCAGCGTGATGTCGTCGTTGCGCGAGGGGCAGTTCATCGTGGCGGCGGCGGCGGCGGCGGCGGCGAGGCGGCTGGCTGTCTGGATGTCTGTCTGTCTGTCTGTCTGTCTGTCTGTCTGTCTGTCTGTCTGTCTGTCTGTCTGTCTGTCTGTCTGTCTGTCTGTCTGTCTGTCTGTCTGTCTGTCTGTCTGTCTGTCTGTCTGTCTGTCTGTCTGTCTGTCTGTCTGTCTGTCTGTCTGTCTGTCTGTCTGTCTGTCTGTCTGTCTGGCTGTCTGTCTGGCTGTGGCTGTATCGTATGTACGTGTGTGTGTGTCTGGCTGTCTATCTGATTCTTCCTGTCCGGGATCGACTCAATCTCAGGTCTGCGAGTTTTGTGCGGTCTTTGCGTTGAATGCTGTAGGCTTGGGTGAATCTGTACACGCGTGTGCGCAGTTACAAACGTCTTGTTTGATTGTACCGTACGTAAGAGGATCCTATGAAAACGGACATGAATCACACGAGTCGAAATCCAGAGTTTTTCGTGGGGACGAAGAACGAAACAGGCGATGATGTCAAGGTACTCTTCTACCTAAATACACGCGGGCAGTGACAATCAAGAGAGACACAGTCAACCACACGCACACACGCATACACAGTCATCCACCGCTGACTGTCTGGGTATTATTGCCTATTGCCCAGCTTTGTTCTCACTGTTCCAGCTCGGAATCTAGAATTGTTAGGGGCGGGGGCGCGGGACCGATGCATCGGCCAAATGCGGAACAAGTGCTCCCAGGGGGAGGTCAGGGGGGTTTGGTCGACCCAGCCAAGTCAGTCCGTCTATCTGAAGCAACCGTCAGCCGGGTCTGGGTTCACTGATTTCTGACCAGTTATCTCGGTGCCAAGTGAGGAAAAGCCCCCCTTGGGAGCTCCTTTGAATCTTGGAACTTTCTTCTGACAGGGCCACGGGGAGGCTTGGCCTGCACTTGGCGCGCCTAGGGAAGCCAGTCTCACCCGGCTTGGATTGCTCCCATGCGTACGGATTATGTACACTATATTGTGCTGTACACAGTAATCATTGCGCGTCTGCCGTGGTCGATACGAGGATTCCCGGTATTTGATGATTGGGGATGCTATCTGGGGTGAGATGATGCTGATGTTGATACTGATGCTGATTTCCATACCGATATCCGTGTTCCAAAAGACTGTAATACATACACTCCTTCGCTACCCAACAAACCCAAGTAAGCCCTACTGTGCACGGAGCCCGTATTGGACACCAATGCCCCCTCTCAATGTCCTCACACACTCGCAGTCAGCTCATCACTACTTAGTCACCATTTGACTTGGCTGACGCCTAGTGCATCACCACCATTAGCACCATCATCACCGGCAACCTCCGCCACTACGGGACCGTGGATGAGTACCCGAGGATAGATAGGGTGACGGCTCGACTGCATCGCCGGCAATGCATGCGTTGCCTTCCCCACGCGAACCCACGTGTAAAACGTCACTACTTCTTCCCGTACCCGGTTCCTCCCATGGCCGCATCGCGCATCCGTCCTTGGATCTTAGAGGGGGGCGGCCTCCAGTGATAGGTCCTCCCACTTACCCCATGGGGCTCAGCGCTCCCGCTCTATTCCGAAGGGGGAGAGGGGAAAGATGACACCACGATAACCGACGAACCAAACCCTGATAAGCCAGTTTTGACAGCCTACCTTCTTTGCGCAGTATCAGAACCCTCTCACTTCCGCCACGGGCAGCCGTCGGGTCGGGGTCGTGATGTGCGGCCCGTGGTTTTGTGTGTGTGTGCGTGTAAACATACCCTATGTATGCATCCCGGCCGCGACAGGGCAGAGCCATGCTCCCTGGGCGACGCCCAAGCCCCAGGGCGGTCATGCAAGCTGTCAGTGACGCGTCAGTGGGAGACGTGGCCCCACGCTTGGGCAGTCTTTCAGCCCGCGATCCTCCTTGGGAGGGCTTGGGTTGGGTTTCCATCGGTGCCGGGAGAAGCCGCGAACTTCTTGGTACTGTACCCAAACCATTGGCACCCGCGGCAAACGGCAGACAGACACGAGAAATCCACGACAACACGCCGTTGTGCGTCGCGATGGACCGACCTCCCGCACCCGGGTACCGTCTCCCTGGGGAGGAGGGGGGGGGGCCATCGGTGCTGGGGACCGAGTGCGCTTCGGAGCACATTGCCGGCGCGACGGTGGCATGGGATTCCCTTATTATCGTTCCGATACACTCGGGAGAAAAGCTTCTTTCCCCGAAACTAATCTCTGCCGTAGCGGTAACATCGAACCCGTCCTTACCATTCAGCGCACCCAGAAGGATCTGGAAACCCCCAGACGGCCCTCTGCCAAAGCAGATCTGGCCCCCGCTGGCCAGATCCCAATGATTCAGATGCACTGGTCCCGGACAGGGCTAGTGAGTGCGACGAGACAGATGTTTACGGGGGGGTTCCCGGACCCACCCGGCCTAGGCAAAGCATGACCATGTGGTTGGTCATTTGTTCCGAAGCTATTCATAAAGTCCATGTTGGAACCGGAGAGCTGGGCAGCAGTCAGATAGTCGACCATGCAACAAAATAACACCGTCCCATTTTGAAGCTCGCTGCCCACCCGTTTTGCGCCCGCTGGATATGCTGTATCCTTGTGAAGGTGCTGCTAGGCGATCAATGGACCTTTTCCCTCTTGCGCTAGCAATGTTCATCCAACTAGGCCTGCCATGTGCTGACTTGCGTCCCCAGAAGGACAAGTCTAGATGCCGCTTATTCTATCCCTTTCACGCTTTTCTAGATACGTAACGTATAGCACGAGTATTTATATACTTGTCTGGATAGTTCAATAGATGTAGCTAGTGCTGTAGGGTAGGAGACGTTAAGGAGTTGGCTACGTGACGATAGGTACGGCCTTATCCCATTACGAGAATTTGTTCTACTGCCTGGATGATACCCTGATACTAAGGGGTTCGATAGAGGGCGCTTCATCCAGACTAACCATAACCTAGCCCACTTCCGGCCACTCTAGATGTTCTGGGTTGTTATAGATGCCTCGCGATAACAGATAGATGCGATGCTTCCAGTATTACCACACAACGTGTTATAGGGCCCCTGGGCCTTTATTGTGTTTTTTAGAGCTTCTACTGTTGTCGACTTTCAACCTACCCTCTCATCCGTCGCTGCCAGTCATCGTGAACAATCCATTTCCCGCTGTTTCTTAATAATGGCCTTGACTACAGCGGCCGCGACATTCGCAAAGTAGGGCTAGTCGCCATCGCCACAATTTTCCTCAGGCCACACTTTGCCACTTCCAACTGCCAAGATTTTCAGCCAGAGGGCCCAGTCCCAGATGGTGTCTGGAGGCGATGCTCATGGCATCGTAGTCCTCATGTTAAGGGACGTCCCACGGGTTTCGAGGCGTAGACATTATGAAAGAAGGAGTTGGCTTGGTTGATTGGAGGATGTGTTGCGGTGAAGATGGGGATGAAAGGACGGAGAGGTAGTCGAGCCAGCCGCCTTATGTATACCTGGCTAGCGCGAGCGAGGTTGCTGGCAGGTGAAGCTATCTCCGCGTGACTCAGGGCTAGGTTTCGACGACGTTGGTGGCAGAGTATGTCACGACCTTGATGGTGCCGTGACTATCTATCGAATGGGAGCTCGGAACATATCGCCTGATATCTGTTACTCTAGATCGTTTAGTTCTAATGGATGGCTTTCGCCGTAGGGATACCCTATCTACTTCCTGCCTAGAGATCACTACCTATTACCTATTATGCGCTTTGCTTGTCCTTTGGCTTGCTAATAGGTAAGGGATCTAGG
Source organism: Colletotrichum sublineola (assembly GCA_020631755.1). Classification (NCBI taxonomy): domain Eukaryota; kingdom Fungi; phylum Ascomycota; class Sordariomycetes; order Glomerellales; family Glomerellaceae; genus Colletotrichum; species Colletotrichum sublineola. The sequence goes on from JAHSQG010000001.1 coordinate 880,559, forward strand.
AAGGGGTGCTTAGGTATATAGTATAGATACAAGCAGCTAGATTATCCTCTTAGGACCACGTTTATATTCCGCATATCAGCAAAAGCGTATCTCAGTTTTGCCTCCTGCTGATCCAATACCAACGTCATGGGTATAGTACGCCCTACATGTACTTACAAGCTACATAGCAAATAGGGCAGCCAGAAGCCATATTTCTTAGGGTCTATTGTAAGCTTACGTTGTACATTGCTTCGTAGTGTGATGACGAAGATTTGTTCAGAAAATGGCGCTGTTTCACTATGAATAGAAAACACTGCGATACAGAGGGTTTGTTTTTTTCTTTTTTTTTTCTTCTTTTTTTCTTAAGAACATCTTCTTGTCCATTTTCGGGTAATTCGGATGTGCGGATAGTTCGGGTTTGGGTGTGGTTCATAATGGGGTGCGATGTTTAACCAACTATTTGGGAACCGCATGGCCTTAATCACGCAAACATATGTGAAATACCCTGCTAAGTAAACACTCTGGAAAACAAATGAACCAGTTGACAGGTAATTAAATGGAAATTGCGGCCTAAGTTATGAAAGACAGGGATGTAGTTTCCGCTCTCAAAAGCAGACATATTATTGAACATGACGCCGATTCCGCGTTGACTGTGCCACGGCTCAATCACTTTGCGACCTAGTCTTGTGTCCGTTGCGTCTCGTGAGTTGCAGTTCTCCTAGTAGAGAGGGAAATCGCCATAATCATAAATGATGCCCGAACAGAGCGGAGGGCTGGAGTATAAGCTATAACTAACTCAATTTATTAGCTACATGACCTACAATAATGCCAATCCCGCCATTCAGACCACCCGCCCACACAACAAATATACAGAAGATCATTCTGAAGGCAGGCATATCTCTAGATGGTCTTTTCCTAAGGGGCTTTCAGTAATAAGTGCACCCGTACAGCCACCAGCAGCGTAAGCTCATTAATCAAACTCAATACGCTCACCCAGGATAACTAAGGTACTGATACAAGGCGGTCCCTCTTAAGGTCGCACAGGTACACATTGATAGTTACACAGCTTTAAAAAAGAAAAAAAAAAAGAGAAGAAGAAGAAAACAGTAAAAGCATCATGCCCGATACTCTACACAATACATGGTTTCTAGATGGAGAAACACGATAACCGTGGATTTCTGTAACTAACCTCCCTATCACCAAGGCTTCAGAGCTTTCGGAGACGATTCCCCTAATTGCTATACTAAATGCCTGCTAGGGCAGATGACAGGGGGGGGGCTCGTTAACAGAGTTACCGTAAAATACACTATTATTATAACACTATGTCCCCTCACGGGGGAACTCACCCAGGATAACGAGAGATTCCTCCTGCAAACCTATCCCATGCAAACTTTGAGTAACTACCTAACCCACCCTAACGAACTTTAGTCGGAATTAATAGTGGGAGATGCAGCGAAGCTGCTAAAGCGGTGTAGATACGTTGATATGCCCACTAATTTGCCTACGCCGCACTTCCGATGCCGAACTCATCTAGGTATGCTGGCCGCAAACCCCAGCAAGGTCCAGCCGACTGCCAGGCTCCGCCCGCGAAGGTTTTGGGAGCTCGGCGACCACGCGGAGCTCTACGGACTTCTGTATTCCGACGCCAGTCCGGGAAACATGCTTGGCTACCGGCAGTGTACCATAACGTGCTCTAACGTAGGTAGTCGCAGAGCATAAATAGTTTTCGAATTCCAGGGAGAACAACGTACAGCTTTCTTCACCAAGATATCTCATACCGATTTGCACTCTCAAAGGATCGCCTATACAAGGACCTCTTTCCTTGAACACCCATCAACAAATTTCCGTCTATTATTTACTACGTCAGTTAAACAACCATGAGTTTTGCTGGTAAGGGTATCGCTATTACGGGTGGCTCCAGCTTAGTCTCACATAACTTTGGTCTTGGGCTTGAAGCGCGGCTTACCGTCCTTGGCTAGGCTCATGATGCGCTAGCGGTTGCTAACGGCTTGCCAACATCTTGCGTAGCTAACTGGGCGTAGCCTGTGAAGATGAGTAGCAGCATCTCGTTGCTATTATTAGAGATCCTACGTGTATAGCTATTTCCATTATACACCTTGATGTCGTGCAGGAGATCAACCTAAAGCAGTAGGAAGCCTAAGTTAGAAAACATACAGCACAAAGGCGTTGTTGCTTTCTGAAACACTGGATCCCCAGGTTCTTAATACGCTTTGCAGCCTCTTCAGTAGTTTAAGGAAGGGTATAGAAATTGCGCATCTTCTTGCGCTACTTGTCTAGATCCTTCCTGTCTTCACAACTGCGAGACAAGTTGTCATTGCTGGGTTAGACCTGACCTGCAAAATGGTTGTTGCTAGGCTTTCACTTTTGGTTTTATACACACATACAGATATAGGGCGTCCAAGGCGCCTAGCTATCCAGGCAGAGGACCGTTACGGGTGTTAGCGCTTGAACATCCCTTACATAGTATAGACACATTTCCATGCCCTTGGTCAGAATGGACAAATCCCTCACGCAATCACTGTGGAGAGGGCTAGATGTACTCTAACCACATATACTACTAGTACAAAGCACTATTGCAATCTATGGAGCCAACTGAGACCAGAGTTCAACCCTCATAGAGGACAAAATATCAACTCTCCGAGGGCGAGAAGTGAAAAGAAAAATAACGGGCATGCAGAGTGATTCATCATCTACGTCAGTTCTCGTGTGAATATCACGGGAACCCTTGCCCTGGCCCACAATGGCAAGTTTAAAGAAGTGTTTGGACCAGCCGTTGTTGCAGTGCGCCCGGGAGTACACGTTGCTATTCGGTAGGTCCAAATCTATGGTATCGGCAGTGTCCTATAGTGGGCCAAGCGCAGACTGGCATATCTATGTTGATCTTTCTGTGTCGATGGAGGACGTGTTGCAGCAGCTGTTCGTGTTGAAGTCCATGGCTATCGGGATAGCCCTGTCAGCCAAACAATACCAGGATAAAGATAAACGCCGTCTTCAAGAGTCTCACCGGGCTGCCACTTTTTGTCTGCTTCGGTACATTCGTTGACCTTGGTAGGAGGTGCATGCTTCAGGGAAAACCTTTGAGATATTATGATCCGCAGGAAACGTGGAAGTCGTGTTCAATAGAATGCCCCAGGTCACCCAAAAAGCGCTCGTGATCATAATTATAATGAGAGAGGTTGCCAAGTATTCTATGAAGAGGAGTGTGGGTTCATGTTTGTCAAGCAAATGATATGATCAAACCTTGCTCGTGTTTATTTTATTGGGATGTCAATGAGGAAGAACAAGACACTCATTTGTGACAATTGTTATAGTAATATGGTCTTGCATCCAGAAGGCTGCATCTATGCCGAGGATTGAAAATGTCCGTATGCCGAGCCATTGCACCCTCGGATATCGGGACACTGAAGCTTTACAAAGCTCACGCTCCACGATACTTTCTTTTCAAACGATATGCTGAACGTAGTGATTGTTCACAGTCCAAATATTGACCCGCTACTATGGTATTGAACCACTTTGGTTAGTAGATCTCTTTGACTGCTCTCTTACTACACGGCGGTACGATCGATAGAGCATTTTTATGCGAGTTATACTTGGCCAGTTCAGCCGGCTCAAGGCGTGGGATTTGTCGAGGTCTTGGTGATTATCACGAGCAGGCCTTTTGGTCATGTTTTCGCTTCCAACCCTAGAAAACGGAAATCTCCACTTCGTTTATGGGTTCGAACATGCGCGAAGATAAAAAGTGACTGGAGCCAGGACAAGAGCGATCTGTGTGTCACCGACTTGAAGCCCCTTGCATCCGTTCAACGCTGGTCGTTGCAATTTTGGAACAAGCATGACGCGGGAACCACTGGTCAACGCTATCACAGGCCTATCGGTTCCCATTTTCCAATTTGTATGATCATGGCATGCTTCATAGGCCGGAGTTCAGATGGAACTACAGTCATTTCGTGACTGCTTATCAGCAGCTCACGGCCACTCAGACTTTTGTTATCAAGGACTGCCCGCCGTTCTTGGCATTCTCGAACCATCAGATTGCAGTTCTTATCAGCGATTTGTAGCCGCTGCTTCGGCGTCGTCGGTCCAATCATGCCGGCGCGCTCTGCATGCAAGCTAATCGCACAAGGCCGGCAGAGGATGTCAGATCTTTGGCCCGCAGCCGGCCTACGTACCACATACATGCGAACCCGGCTGCTCGGAATGAACAGGTACGCACGTCGCTATCGTGGTACCCAAGACGGATCGGTCCAAACTGCCGGCTGCGCGATGTCGACCATGGGCGACATGGCGCCGGTGTCCATTCACGATCGGGCGTCGAACTGCGACGTCGCCAGCGTAATGAATAGCCAATTTCGCGGCCACGCGCAGTGTTACCGCTATGAAAGGGAACTGAATCGGTCTGCCAGATATGCAGACAGCATCAATGATAGGTTGCCGTTTTGTGTCGCCCGGCAAAGAAAGAGTTGACTCTGTCGACATCTGCAACAGTCGAGGTGAAAAGCCTCCAGAGACGGGACTTGGAATCCTGGCAACGGCCATGTACATAGGCACCCAAGGCACAGAAGGCGGCCTGTACCGCGTGACTGGCATTATTGCGGGGGATTCTGAGGGTGTTGGACGCGGCATCGATGTCCCCCCCCGGGGCTGATAAGGTAGTGCAACCCACCCAGATTCCGAGATGCATTGCCAGACCGAAGCAACGGCTCTCGGCAATTGTTTGCAGAGCCTCATGAACGACATTCCATGGTTTCCAGTATCTAACAAGACAATTGCGTTGATGAGTTGCGAAGTCGACAAGACAGAGCTGGCAGACGAACGTCTATGAGTTGTGTGTGTTGTCAAACACCGCTCCCAAAGTCGTCAGTAGTCGCGATTGCCAAGCCGGAATCAAATGAGGAACCGATGCGTATCAGCTCCACAGCCGCAGGTTCGGGTCATTTGCTTGGCGAAACTCTCGACGAACAGAGTCTTCACGCACCCAAGGAGGGACCCAAGTTGTTTTCCACGTTGCAACCGGGACCGGGCAGTTATGATGAAAACGCAAAGATTCTCTACTGGGCATCGCCTCTGGCCCTGTCAGCGGCCCTGGCGACAGGTGGACATGGAGAGTAACGTTCTCGGAGCAATCAATATATTGTGTATTGCGCGATGACGTCCCGGAGGCCCGCCTCTTGTCTGACTTTCTGCCCACCCTAGCGCGCTGCCCGGGGGTTGCTCTCAATCTCCTTCCTATTTCCCTCTCGCTCGGATCCAACTTGAATAGGACTGGCGGCGGGGATGTCTGCCGAGGGATTCCAGGGGGCACCTCGACTCGACGCAGACACATACACTCACACACACACACTTCACACACACATCCACTAGGTACACGCATACGAGCGGCAGGTTACAACGCACAGCATGCATGCAGCTCATGCCGGTCCTTCATCAGCATGGATGAAACCCGCTGTCTGGCTTGACCTACCTTATTTGACTGCCGCCGCCGATGCCGCCGTCCGCGGCCCGTGCGACGGGAATGCCAACCTTGAATTCTCCCACCAACGGAGGCAGAACGGTTGAATATGAAGGATTCAAGTTGATGTCGTTGATGCCCGGGGGGAGGAGGTCAGAGGGAATCGAACTCGAGAATCAGCGGACGACAAGTCCCATGTTCGCCAAGCCCGTGTCGTGTTGCCATCCATTTCCGATGGGCGCGAGTCACGCGACCAATGGCCTCCGGGATGCCCTCCGGCCCTCTCCCTCGTTGCTCCTCGGCCATTTTGACTCTCAGTACATACATCCTACTGAATGGCTCTGAACCCCCGAACCCTGTCCGCTCGCCGTTGGCCATCGCCAGCTTTGGCTGCGCACCTCGGCTGTTGGCCGTCGCCCCTCAGCTCTGCTACCCTGAACCATAACGCCAACGGCAGTTAAGCCACCCCCCTCTCTCTCTGCCGCCCCCCCCCAGTTGAACAAGAATATAAGCCGAGTTTTCCCCTGTTGCGGCTCTTGGCATTGGCGCGAATCCACACCCGTAGCGCATCAACTATCAGCGCCGGGGAACTGGCAGCTGTTGTCCAGCGCAAAAACGATGCATGGCATCACTGAAGATGTGGATCGACGACGGGCGACTGAACTGGCCCATACTCGGGGGAGAGGGGGTGAAGCAAACGCATCACTCTTGTCGACCTGGTGTCTGAACGGGAATGAGAAAAGGCTTTTCCCGGCTGACGCCCTGACGTGCTGACGAGACTCTTGCAACCGACGGGCCATGGACAATTCGGGAAGCTCGTTTGGCCGCCGCAGACATGGTTGTCGATGCGCGTTTGCATTTTCATGGAGTTTTGAGATGAGCGGATGACGGCAAGCCTTTTGATGATGACAGAGCAACGCATGCACGCACGCACGCACGCACGCATACGGAGTTTTCGTCGGAGTTGAGAGCGGCAACGCAGTCTGGATACAGCAGGCGGAAATACAAAGTGGTGAGAAGGGCTGGGAGGCGTCGTTCCGTGATGTTTTCCATCCCAACACAGAAGGTGAATCGCCTTGACGCACACAAGCGAGAGAGCGCTTACGCACACATACACACCTGTTCCCCCTACCTAGCCAGATCAACTTCGGCCGCACACCGTACCATGCATAGACCATCATCCTGTTGCCTGTGCTGCGCCGTCTGTCTCTGTGCTTGATCAAAGCCAAGCTCATCGCCAAGAGGCACACGCACCGAGACATCACCTCCCATGCGTAGACAGACCACGCAAAGAGTCACTCTGGGCCGGCATTTGCCATTCGGGCCCGTATGGGGATTTCTTCCCGCCTCCACACAAAAGTCCATCGGGCAACCTGGGCCTCTCTCTCTCTCTCTCTCTCTCTCTCTCTCTCTCTCTCTCTCTCTCGCTCTCTTCAACCCCGCCGCCACCCCCCTGCGTCCCCCTCTGTCGTCGGAAATGTTTACGGAAACGGCAGGCGGGAAGACAGACGTGAGGGCGGTGTGGATATTCACGTCGTATTGAATCAAGCCCTGGCTCCCCCGTTCGAGCCAATGCGCATTCGCGACCTTCCGAATTAAGCATAACTTGGGCTTATATGGCTCCTCTGTTAACGCAACGTCCGGCGGTTATGGCCAGCGCAATCTGGGAGGTAGTGGCACACGACGCCTATTGGTAATGCAACCGCACACCCACCCAAAGGAGGGAATAAGAGAACGTCCATTGGACGTTTACGCTCGTGTTGAGCTGGTTCTAGGGTCTCTGCCAAGCACCGAACACTGCCCATGCGGGCCTGACGGAGATAGTCACAAATGATGCTGATCGATCGGTCTGGGGGGCCCAACTCCCGGGACGAATTCTCGCCTTGTAGCTTGGCTCTTCCAAGCGAACGTCTTCCTGCACGGGAGACCCTGTATCCGCCTCGCAGCCTAAGCAACATCAGCTCCTGGGTAAGCTGTAAATCAGCCTCGGCCTTTTTTTTTTTCTTTTTTTTTCTTTTTTTTTTTTTCCCCAAGGTAACAACAATGGCTCTGCAGCTCGACCGTTGCGGACCTCTCGTCTGCTTTCCCCCATCCAGTCCACTCTTGTCTTCCTTGCTTGGGAAGCCTGGCATCTATGGATCTAAGTCCGTTTTAGGCAGCTTGACATCTCCAAGCCTGACATCCTCGGGCTTGGCAGAGCATCACGCAAGATGCCACTTTGATAGGCGCAATTAGAGAGCGAATGAAGGGGATGGCGAGAGAGAGAGAGAGAGAGAGAGAGAGATAGAGAGAGATGCGTGGAGAGCATCCCAACATCTATCCATCGTCACCGCCGCTGCCGCCCTGGACATGCTCGTGAGATGCAGGTATAAAGAAGGGCCTCGTCCTCGCCCTCGCAGCCGTTTTCCTCTTCTCTTCATCCCCATCCGCTCTCTGCCGGCTCCGATCAGCTCCTCAAGGTTCCCTCGTCCTCCTCCTCCACAATGGCTAACCTCCGCCGTCTTGCCCTCGCCATCGGAGCTCTGCTCCCGGCCGTCCTCGCCGCTCCCGCCGCCCTCAACAGGCGCGACGAGCCCGCGGCCGTCCCCGGCAAGTACATCATCACCCTCAAGGAGGATGCCGCCGCCAACGTCGAGTCCCACCTGAGCTGGGTCGCCGACGTCCACAAGCGCTCCCTGGGCAAGCGGAACACCGCCGGTGTCGAGAACAAGTTCAACATCAGCACCTGGAACGCCTACTCTGGCGAGTTCGACGACGATACCATTGAGGCCATCAAGGCCAGCCCCGAGGTACGTCTTTCTTTTTTTGCACTCTTCTCTCTGCCCACAGCACGGCCGGGTAGCGGTGAAACAAGTTCAACCGTTCTAACAACAACAAACTAGGTCGCCGTGGTCGAGCCCGACTACTACATGTACCTCTCCGACTTGGAGATGGACGAGCGTGCGCTCACCACCCAGACTGGCGCCCCCTGGGGTCTGGGATCCATCTCCCACAAGACCTCGGGCTCGACCCAGTACGTCTACGACACCTCGGCCGGCGCCAACACCTACGCCTACGTCGTCGACTCTGGTGTGATTGCTACCCACACCCAGTTCGGCGGCCGTGTCACCCTCGGCTTCAGCGCCTACAGCGGCGCCCACACCGACACCCTCGGCCACGGCACCCACGTCGCCGGCACCATCGGTGGCTCTACCTACGGCGTTGCCAAGCAGGTCAGTTCTCTCTCTCATGATCAACGGGTCCATCGGTTCGCCGGACGGGACCAGCCGCATTTCCTGACTTGCACAATGCACGATGGCTAGCTAACCTTACTTACCCCAGACCAACATCATCTCCGTCAAGGTCTTCCAGGGCGCCACCGGCACCACCTCGGCGATCCTCTCCGGCTTTGACTGGGCCGTCAACGACATCGTCTCCAAGGGCCGCGCCGGCCGCTCCGTCATCAACATGTCCCTCGGCGGCCCCTCGTCCACCACCTGGGCCACCGCCGTCGACGCCGCCTACTCCCAGGGCGTCCTCTCCGTCGTGGCCGCCGGCAACGGCGACAGCCTCGGCCGCCCCCTGCCCGTCTCCCAGACGTCCCCCGCCAACGTCGCCAACGCCCTGACCGTCGCCGCCATCGACTCGAGCTGGCGCCCGGCCTCCTTCACCAACTACGGCGCCGGCGTCGACGTCTTCGCCCCCGGCGTCTCCATTCTGTCGTCCTGGATCGGCGGCAACTCGGCCACCAACACCATCAGCGGCACCTCCATGGCCTGCCCCCACGTCGCCGGCCTCGCCCTCTACCTCCAGGCCCTCGAGGGTCTGTCCACCCCGGCCGCCGTCACGAACCGCATCAAGGCCCTCGCCACCTCCGGCCGCATCACCGGCACCCTCAGCGGCAGCCCCAACCTGGTTGTCTACAACGGCAACGGCGCGTAAGCGTCGGCAGTGGAGCAGATTGAAGAGGGGGGGGGAGGGGGGGAAACATGAGGAATGAGGGGCTTTTTATGACCGACACTTTCACAGTATCTATTTCATTCATAGTCGAGCACCTTCGAGGCTGCATCGGAGTTCATAGGGAAGCATTTGAGTAGCTGAATATATCTGCGGAGGGCCTTTGCACTCATCCTGAGTATCCATTGTTCTCGTGATCCTGTTTGATAATTTCTACAATCCTGTCTTTCTGGCTTGGGACTCCAGATACTTTCTATGGCCATCCTGCACGGTTGTGATCTCGGCCCTCAGTAGCGCAGCCTTTGCCTTGCCTTCTCCCAAAGCTAATGGGATGGACTGGGCACAATCACTACAAAACGTTTCAATGTGCGTATGATCAAGCGCCCGTCTCAAGTTTGCCACGCTTCCTCTGTATACCTCCACTATATTGGGGTTGGTAATGTCGACACCCGCGCCAGAGAGAGACTTGATCAGCGAGCCGAGGACCTGCGAGTCACACTTCCAGCCGTCTCTGCTGTGGACTTGCTTGCACCTAGTCGATCTTGAGGCGGCGTACAAATTGACATAAGGTTCAAGCTCGGCGGCGACGAGCCTCTTTCGGTTGCTTGAAACAATACCTACATTCGGTTCAGAAACCTGCATCTTGTATGTGCCCGGGGTGGAAACCCCCATCGCGAAAGACCAAACTCACCTTCCATGTCCGGGGGTACGAGACAAACCAGGTTCTTGAAGAGAAACTCGGGTGGAGTAAATCGAAGGTCGTTGTGAGGTCCATAAAACATTCTCCGTTTGCCACAAAGAACGTTGCCCTTCATGTCGATGTAGCATTCGTTGGTCATCGCCTCCATCACCTGTCGGAAGAGATCAGAGTCACCTAGTTCCCACGCCACACAGAGAAGTTCAGGTTCCCCCGTCTGGTTCCTGACAACCGGGTTGTGGAGCCAAGTTTTGGCCCAGGGCCGCAAAAGACGAGTCGCATCGTACTTTTCCGTGTGAGCTAGTACAGTGTACAGATCGCCCAGTGAGAGCTGCGTGGGGACCATTTCAAAGGCTCCGTGGACTATGCGGAACAAGATCTCCATCGAAGCGGAACGGTCGTCTGGTAAATCGACAACCCAGTCGCCGCCGTCCGAGGGGCGCGATTCTGCAAAGCCTCCAAACAGCATCCTCTTGAAGACGGGAGACGAACGGGACAGTGTCTTGGAGTCGACTCGATAGGGCCTCAACCTGGAACCGACGCGGATCGTCAGGTCGCCGTCCTTATCGTAGACCACCAGCTCGTTCGGCGCGGCCGACGCAGGCATACCGTTGGCATTGGTGGATGGCTGACCGCCGTTTGTCATTGCCTTCTGCTGGGCATGTAGTTGTATAGCATCCACTGCCTCGCTGAACAAGTGGACAATTCTTGAGAAATCATCCGTGAGCTGTCCCGGGGTCCCACCGTTGGAATATGGATAGAGAGACATGTTGATTTGACAAGACGAGCCAACTCGGATCACTTCGCGAAGTGGTGGTTATCTTGTGGGTGGGTGTAGTTGTTCTTATTGTGTAAGGAGGTGAAACGGGAGGGTTTTCTACCAGGAGGTGGGCCACGTTCCTTTTCACGTGACTCTTTCGCCGTATCCCACGTCTCATGACAAAGGGCGAGGAAGGTTACTGAGGAGGAAGAAGTAAAGTCGTACGGTGAATCTGGTAAGGGAATGCGTGAGAACCAGCCATAGCCCGAGAGTTAGTGTTCATGAAATTCTCTTATTGTGAGGTAACATAAGAGCTTTGGCAATGAAATGCCGGCGCCAGGGCATCATCCTCTGAATCTTCCTTGCCAAGCCAGCTCCGGGACAAGTTGAAGAGCCCTCCCGATTGCGATTGCGTGGAAATAACATGAATGATGGGTAATCTGATAAGCGCTGCGATGCCCGGATCCCATGGCGCAAGAGTAATAACACGAACCCACAGTTCGTTATGCTCCAAAGTGAGGACTCATATCTTGAGGGGGGAGAACGAACCGATTCTTGCGACCAATCAACATTGTGACCAGCTCATGAAGCGGCGGTGTCACAAACTTTCAGACTCGAAAACCATTTTGTGAATGCACGATGGAGCTGGGTCGCGCATCACGTCGACGACGACGTTGGCTCCCAGTTTTGCATCATGGTCACTGGACAAGACTGCCGAACTGGCGGGGCTAGTACAGAGTCAAAGCAGATTAAGACACAGAGAGCGTTGCTTCGGTATAAACCCTGTTCTTCATCTTGCTGCAGTGCCGTTTGGGTCGTGGGTGATCACCCCTGGATAGAGAACGTTGGCAACACCGGGGACGGCCATCTCATCGGTGAACATTGTGTCGTGATATTCAAGAGTTGAGCTCCCAAAGGTTTTTCATTCCTTCAACTATGCCTCCTCACAGTTAGGCAGTTCATCCCATAATGACCACGTTGAGAAACGCAATTTTCACCGAAATACAGCAATGTTCACGCCTGCAGCACCAACTCGAGACTTGCTTTTTTTTTTCCCAGGGGCGCCTGTAACATGGTTATTAAAGACCCTGCAGACACCCTCACGCTACAGTTTAGGTGCTATGCAGCGTGGCGACAAGAAGGCCGGTCATCGGACCATAATGCATGTCCCGCGAACTCGGATGTGGCTCATGCAGCACCTGTTGGACGACTGGGGGTGAAGCGCGAAAGACCTCCCCAGGACGCTCCGCAAAGAAGAGGAACGCATCAGAGATTGGCACCTCTGGATTGACGAGGCACACGAGCGCGCCTTCGAAGCTCTAACCAAATACGGGTGACGTTAGGCCAATACGTTGACGGACGATATCTGGCCACAGTCCACGAGAGCAGACACGGATCTGACCGTCCCGCGCAAGCAGTTGGGCGTAGCCGCCACCAAATAAATGTCTGAGCCCCTATATGGTGTCTCGACCAAAGAAAGCGACGGGAATGCGTTCTGAGTGCCAGCCACCCTCTCCGCAAGAGCCCCAAGCCGGCGCCGGCGTCGGTGACCACGGCGCTGCCGCGGCCGAGAAGGTGCAGGGCTGGCTTTCCGGCAGCCCTGCAGAGACGGACTCCGTAGAGGGCGATTCGACGGGCTCGGCTTCGGCCTGCGTCGCCAATGATACGTCGGTCACGAACAGAAGCGAGGGGCCGTGTTCTCCTACACAGGCAGGGGACGCCCCAAAGTTCCGGTTGTTACGCAAGGCGCGCGCAAGAAGCAAGGTGTAGCGTTACTATAGGTTCTGTATGGAGCTTCTACCGAGAAGAATTGCATTGGCTTGCGAACAGATGGTCGAGGGGTAAGCTCAAAAGTTGAATTGATTTGGACGTCGCACCTGGTGTGGAAAAACCATACTTTCCAACCCTGCAACCTATGGCTCGTCAGATGCTTTTTCTAGGAGATGGAAGCAGAAGGTGTGGTAGTCAGTGTAGACTGGGACTGTATCATACGTGGCGACAAAGAGGCTCGCCCTCAGACAAGTCCTTAGACTTTCGGCCACGTAGGTGACTGCTCATCACGGCCGTTTCATGCGACGGAGACGACATTTCACACCGCGTGATGCATGCCGCCGCCATCCTCACCGGATGTGGGTGGAGTGGGAACTGACTCGGCGAGTCCGGCTGGCTGGTGCCGCTGCTACGTATATTTGACGCCAATAACTTGCAGGTTAACGCGCAATCGATGGCATGTAACCTTTGCACCGCAGTCGAAAACATCCACGACGAGGTCTGCGGGTATCGAGGTTGGAAGTGAGGGCACGTAGAGTCGGATTCGACGATAGGCGTGTGTCACTGAGAACGGTGGATTACGGCGGTTGCCACGGCAACTCGACGTTCCACATGAAACAAAAAGACACAGGGAAGCACTTCTAAAAGGAGTCAGGGGTTGAGAGAACAGTTCTGGACGGCGGATGAGTGCTATACAGACTCGGACCTTCACGTTGCCTCGTGGCGCAAGTTAAACCGTTTGAGGACTGTCCCCCCTATCACATTTCATCATCAACCAAGACAACGTCGTCCAAGCGGGGGCGGACCTATATCGCTTTACGGCCAAGGGCATGCAGATGGACGTCTCAAGACGTAGTAGGAGCAGCAGGCCGTGCGTCCACGGATGTCAGAAACCGCAGTTCAATATGCATACCGAGTGCTGGTTTTCGCCCCTACGTGTACCACGATGGCGGCCCGGTCCCGAAGAACTGCTCGGCTGACCGGCCCGATGGCAGGACTCGAGAAAGTATCCGTATGGACATGCTCTATGCGTGCAAGGTACAAGGCAAGACTACGTGCGCCGCGCATTGAGGTAGGTATGGATAACTTTTATACAACATTGCAGGGAAAAGGCGACAAACATTGTGCCCTTGTTTGTTCAATGAGCAAACTGGGGCATCAAATGACAAAAAGACCCTCCCCTGACCCATCCCGGACCCTCAAGGGGGCCTACGAAGAGCTCTCCCCCCTGCCTGGGCGCCGTAGCCGAAAGTGAGAGTCATGGATGTCCGCCGTTTCCGTCATGGGCCACCTGAGCCGCTTTGCCTTGTTGGGTTACAATATCGGTGGAGACAAGCCCCAGGAGAAAAACCCAACGCGAGCTCAATACGGAGTATGGTGTACACAGCACCGTACCATGTATCGTACCCCCTTTGCCGAGATTTCCATGTCAAAGTCTTCATTCTCCTTTTTTTTTTTTTTTTTTTTCTGGCTGAGCAACGGGCTCGAAAGGGTCCACACGGAAAAGCCTCCAGACTGTGAACACGAAGGCGGGAGGGGAGAGAGTTTACTAGTTTTATGTGCTGAGAAACATATGGACGAATCGGCACAAAAGCCATCGAGACGGTGTGGCAGTTTCCACAAGCTGCAGCAACCAGGGATCATAGCTGCTTGCCGGCAGGACAAGGGGGGGGGGGGGGGGGATGGTACCAGGGCATTGGAACGAAGACGTTCGTTGGTCCCGGGGAAGAGAGTTTGCTTCCTTTTTCGTGCCGTCGCGGGCTGTTGAATCTTCAGCACAGCTAAGGTTCGACCTCACGCTACATAGCAGGTGAGTGAACCCGACTGACTCCTTTCATCCAACCCCCCTGACGAATCCCTCCCTCCAGGCATGCGATACGTATCGAAACATGCGAATCTTGGGACGGTCATCTGAGCATACGCGCTATAGTACCTGTACACTTCGTATGGAGTCATTTCAATATCGCTAAGCCATAAAGATCCAGATCCACACATACCCTGGGAGGAAACGGGGATCCTCGAAACTAGGTATGAAGAGAGAGGATCGTGACCCTTTCTCTCGTGCCCCCCCCCCCCCCCCCCCCCCGGGCGAGGGTGTCTTCCCTCGCATCCCCATTCTCCTTTGCTCACTTCAATGTCCACCTTTATCCCTACTTCATCTAAACTACACATGCCTCTGTGCTGATATCCCCACCGGGACCAGATCTTCGAACCGCCAAAAAAAAGGTGAGACAAAACCCGTGCTCTCTTGCAAACTATTCCAGTCCATTGGGGGCGGCATAGCTTAACAATTGCCTTCTTTTACGGGAGAGGCGGGAGGGGGATGATCACCCGAGCTGACATGGGTTTGGAAAGCTGCTTTTGCCCGTCCGCTCGTCCTTAGGGGGAGAGGGGGAAGGGCAAGGGTTTATTTTTTTTCTTCGTCCCGCGATGGACCCCGATGTGTGTCGGAACTGTGGCCACAGCGGCAAGCACATCGAGTTCCGGGACTTCCGATGCGCCATCACGGAGCGCGACGACGCGGAGCGCGACAAGCTCCAGGCCGACGCGGCCCTCGAGCGGGCGCGCCAGCTGTGCGAATCGTCGCTGTCGCTGATGAAGCGGCAGATGCAGGAGCTCGAGGACGCCAACGCCGCCATCGAGACGCTGTCGCGCGCGCTGGCTGCCGCGGAGGACCGGCGGGAGCGCATACGCCGCGACCTCGGCGCGCACGGCGACGTCTGCCTCACGGCGCGGTCCAACCTGGAGGCGGCCGAAGAGATGGCCATTTCGGCGGCCGGGCGGTACTTTGAGGCCGGCCGGGCCGTGACCGCGCTCGAGGATAGAGACGAGAAGCAGCAGCAGCAACAGGGCTCGCCGGGTGTGCGGGTCGACCAGACGCTCCCCCAGGCGGACGAGGAAATGAAGGACGGGGGAGAGGACGAGGAGACGCGGGAGCGCGAGGACCGCAAGTGGCAGCGGTCCAACGAGCGGTTCTGCAAGTGGCTTCGGCGGTCGGAGGCGCAGCGACAGATCATGAAGTCGTCGTGGACGAAGGTGCGGGTGGCCGAGAGGCTGGCGACCGAGGGCGTCGACGACGACGAGGAGCTCGCGAGGCGCAACAGGGTCCAGGAGTGGGCGGCGGCGCGGCGGCTCACCGACCAGCTCCCGCCCGAGGACGACCCCACGATGGAGACGGAGTACCTCGAGTCGGAGCCGGAGCCCACCGAGCCTACGGAGCCTACAGAACATACAGAACCTACGGAGCCTACAGAGCCGACGGAGCAGTCTGCGGATCTTGCCGAGCCTCCGGCGCCGCCACATCCGGCACCGAAACCCGCTCCGGCCCCGACCCAGCTTCCCTCCCCGATCAAGACGGCTTCCACACGCCGTGCTGCGGCTTTGAGGACGCGAGCCAAGACGAGCAAGCAGACGGCGACAGCACAGACAGTAACGGTACAGACAGCGACGGCACAGACGGCAAGGACGGCGGCGCCGCCGCCTACCCCGGCGAGGGGGCGGGTGCTGCGGACGGCGCGTAGGGTCGAGAGCCAGACTCGATCAGAACCGACGAGACCGGCGGCAGCGACTACGGCGACGACGACGACGATGACGACGATGACGACAATGACGGCGGCGACGACGACTACGAGGGTGAAGAAGGAGCCCAAGACGACGCGGGCGCCACCGCCCGCGGCACCGTCGGCAAAGACGGGAGCCACAAGCAGCTCGGAGGGCGCCGGGCACCCAGCGGCGGCGAGGACGAGAGCGAGGACCGCCAAGACCCCGGCACCGACACCGGAGCCGTCGATGACTGCGGCAGCGGGCCGGCCGCAGAGGGCTACGAGGAAGAGGTCGGTGAGAGCGCAGCCGTACCCCCAGCCGAGCACTCAGCCCAGATGGAAATGAAGCAGCACATGTTTTTGATGCGAGATGTATAAAAAGTGCACGGCCGTGAGGAGGAGGCGGATGATACCCCCCCCTTCCCCCTCGAACATACATACCCAAATTGAATAGTCGCAATACACAGCGTTTTCCTTTGTCAATGACCGAACCCGAGCGAATGATAAGAATATCATGGATTGTCAATACATAGATTCCAGACAGTCAGCATCACTTGGTATGCTGGCCATCAGTATCAATTGATTGAATAAAAACATGCAGCTCATGGGGATATGCTGATTGGGGGTGTGGGAATGGCGTTACCCAAGCCGTCCATCACGCCATACCTTGGACCAGCAACTCTAAAAGAACCTCCACACCGAATCCGCGCTCGTCGTCTTCTTGAACGCGCTGTACCACCTGCACAACGGGTACATGATGGCCATGACCAGCGCCCAGTTGGCCCAGTAGACAAGGACGCTGTCGACGCCGACGGCCGGCTGGCCCGGGATCACGGGGGGGCCGTCGTTCTCGTGCCCGAAGAGCGGGATAGTCACCAGAATGGCCAGGGCGAACAGGACGACGAGGTGGACGACGTAGAAGAAGAGCGCCGACGTGCCGAACGCCAGCAGGACCCCGAGGTAGCGCGTGGCGAAGCGCGGCGGGACGGCGCCGAGGGCGGCGAGCAGGAAGAAGGTGGCCGCCAGGGTGTAGGCGAAGAAGGCGACGTCGGGCGGGTACTTTACGACGTAGAAGAAGGAGGCGGCGGAGGCGAGGTACGGGTTTCCTCCTCCGCCGGCGGCGGCCTGGTCCGGGGCCCGCAGGCAGCCGTCGGAGAGGTTGCCGACGCGCAGGAGGCGGGTGAGGACGAAGAGCACGGCGAAGACGACGCCGGCGGCGACGTTGCCTGCGGCGAGGGTCGTGGGCCGGAGGGGGCGGGCGAGCACGACGCGGCCGTAGAGGAGGCCGAGGACGGCAAAGGAGAGCCAGGCGAGGGGCGGGAAGCCGGACTTGACGTGCGGGGAGTCGACCTCGTAGAACCAGAAGCGCCAGAAGTCGTTGGCCGTGGACGAGGAGGAGGAGGAGGAGGAGGAGGAGGAGGAGGAGGACGACGACGACGACGACGACGTGCAGACGCCGTGGGTGGGAGAGAGCCAGATGTTCCACCAGATGGTGACGAAGGCGAGGGCGAGGAGGACCGCGTTGTGCGCGTGCCACGAGATGGACTGGGCGCGGGGCGAGGCCTTGGCGGAGGGGTGACCGGTTTGCTGCACCAAGAGAGGCGTCCTCTCTCGCCCGTGGCCGCGGCCGCCGACGACGACGACGAGGACGAAGCGGTCAAGGGCCGAAGCCAGCGCCGGTTCCGTCTCCGCGATGGCGAGCCACAGGAGGCCGACGAGGAGGTAGTCCACGGCCAGGGCCACGAGCACCATGTTCAGGAACCACAGCTGGCCCTGGGTCATGGCGAGGCCCATGGCGGACGAGACGAGGGTCAGCACGGCGGCGCGGACGGCCAAGTGGCGGGCCATGCGGGCGGGCGACCAGCCCAGACGGACGCGCGAGCGGCCAAAGTAGACGACGCCCATGCCGAGCAGGAACGTGAAGCCCGGGGCGCACAGGTGCGAGAGGGTGCGGATGGCGTAGCCGACGGGTCGGTTCCAGCGGCCGACGGGGGTGGCGTCGGATTCCATGCCGGTGGCCGAGGTGCTGTGCGGCCAGGCGTTGAGGCCGATGACGTTGTGGTCCATGGCCATGAAGGCCATGAGCAGGCCGCGGAGGAGGTCCGGAGCCAGGGCGCGGGTCGACGGGGGCGGCGCGTCGGCGTCGGCGGGCTTCGGCGACGGCCGCGGCGGCGGCGGCGGTTGCGCGGTGGTCCCGTAGGTGTAGCCGTTGGACGAAGTGCTCTGCTCCGGGGTGGTGTCGGACTCGGCGGCCGTCAGCGACTCTTCGTCGTCGGGAAGCTCGGGGTGTGGTGAGGCATCCTGGGAGCGGGTGCGCTTGTTCTGGACAGCGTCTTGCCCTGCGGACGGGCTGCCAACGTCTGCTGTCGCCATGTAGCCGGAACGGTGTGCTGTACAGAGTTCATGCGGGATGGTGTCCGTTTCGGGGGGTGTAGGAGAGGATGAGGCAGCGCAGGGAGATGTATGGGATGGGCCGGATCGTGTGGGATCAACGATATTAGATAGTAGTCAAACGAGACAAAAAGTCCGCACACAAAGAAGAAACTCAACTAGCGTGACAGAAGGGCGGCGGACTTTGGGGCGTGTGGAACAGACGCGCTTTGATGACGTCCACGAATTGTAATCAGGGGGGTGAGTAAGATTTGGCGGAGGGGAGTGGACCGCGCAAGAAGCGGAAAAAGGAAGACAGAGAGAACGAAAAGAGAAGAAGAAAAAGGAAAAAAAAGAAGAAGAGACGGCGGACCTCTGTATGTTAGGCTCACCAGAGTTGCGGGCTGCTCGTCGAGGGCTTTTGTTCCAATTTCCCATCAAGGCGGATGAATAGCATGCCTGGACCGCATAAACGCCCCATGTAGTAACGTTACGATGCTGGCAATCCGCATCCTTGGTCGGGTCGCATGTCTGAGAGTAGGGCGATGCAAAGAAAGCTTGCATTGCATTACGGCACCTACTGTTTCTCATGAGAGAGTGCGGTGACCCAGCCATCCATGGATCCCTCAAACGACGATGCTGAAATTCAGGGACCCCCCCCCCCCTTTCCAGGGTACTTCTAGGGCGATGGACTAGCAGCATCTCCATCCCAGCTTACTGAGTAGACCTGCTGCTGACACTCAGCTCTGCGGACGGGCTGAGTGAGGGCTCCCACGTGGATGCTGTGCGACGGGGATGGCCACTAGGACGAGGTGGACGGTTTTCCTAGTCCGATCTGGGGTTGGGCATGTTAGCAGCGATCGCTGAGATGCGACGAACGGGCACACCGTCTCGGATGCGCTGCAGGGGTCAACGGCGCTTGCGTCTCGCCTCTCTAAGCATCCCCTATCCCCAAGAACGCGTTGCGGAAAGACATGATTCTTTCAAAAGAAAGTCCTTTGGCTCAGGCTTCGCATTGCCCTGGATCTGGAGATCGGCCGGGGCCAAAGCCGCCGGCGCTCTTCCGAGCCGGGATGAACCAACGGCAGCGGGAACTGCGGCAGCCCCAAACCAACAGGGACCGAAAACCCTCTGTTTGATTGAGACCATCATAGAGGCAACGGCGGTTTACTGCATGCACCCCCCCCCAAGGCCGACATTGTTACCCGCTCTCCCCTCAGAGAATGCGGAGAGATGCTGGGGACCCCTTCTGTGGGTTTGATGGGCTGTTCCGAGTTCCGATTTCCGGACTGCCGTACACTTCCCCGTGGCTTCGTCACCCACTGGGGCTATATGAGACACGCGGTCATCAAGACGTGGGAAAGGGTGACTTTGAAGGGAATCACCCATTCTTCATCACCGTTTGCGTATTTTGCATGAGAAATGGCAGACAAAACGGATGTTGAAGCCATCCTCAGGAGCCTGACCCTGGAAGAGAAGGTGAATAAGCATTGTTTTGCACTCAGAGTGACTTCATTCCTGACACCTCACTCAGGTCCGACTCCTCGCAGGCCGCAGCTTTGTCGAGGCTGGCCATGTGTCTGAGAAAGGGGTCCCAGCCATCAAGGTCAGAAATGCTTGAGTCACACACACACACACACACACACAAACACATACTAAGCGTCCGTTCAGACCACCGATGGCCCCAACGGCACGCGCGGCGCCGCCATCGACGGGAGCACCAAAGCGGCCTGCTTCCCCGCGGCCTGCAGCATAGCAGCGACGTTTGACCGCACCATCGCCCGCCGGGTCGGCCACGCCCTGGCCCAGGAGTCCAAGGCCAAGGGCGCGCGCTGCCTCCTCGCGCCCACCGTGTGCATCCACCGCCACCCGCTCGGCGGGCGCAACTTTGAGAGCTACAGCGAGGACCCCCTGCTCACGGGCAAGCTGGCCTCGGAGATGATCCAGGGGTGCCAGGGCCTCGGTGTGTCGGCGACCATCAAGCACTTCGTCGCCAACGAGCAGGAGACGGCCCCCGCACGACCGTCGACGAGACCATCAGCGAGCGCGCCCTGCGCGAGATCTACCTGAAGCCGTTCGAGATCGCCATCAAGGAGGCCAAGCCGTGGGCCATCATGACGGCGTACAACCTCGTCAACGGGACCCACTGCGACATGAACGAGTGGCTCCTGCGGGAGGTCCTGCGTGGCGAGTGGGGGTGGAAGGGGCTGGTCATGAGCGACTGGGGCGGGACGAACTCGGTCGCCGAGGGCATCAAGGCCGGCATGGACATTGAGATGCCCGGGCCGCCGAGGATACGCAAGCCGGCGGCGGTGTTGGACGCGGTGCGCAAGGGCGAGGTCACGGAGGACGTCATCGACGAGCGGGTGCGCACCATCCTGGAGTGGACGGAGTAGCTCAACGGGTTCAAAAGACCCGACCATTACCGTCGAGAAGGCCATCGATCGGCCCGAGCACCGGGCATTGATCCGGGAGGCGGGTGCCAGGGGGGCATCGTGCTGCTCAAGAACGATAACAGCATCCTGCCTCTGACCAGGAACAAGGTCAGGGGGAAGAAGATGGCGCTGATCGGGTATGCAAAGGACGGGCTCGCCCACGGCGGCGGCAGCGCGAGCGTCAACGCCCACTACAGACTCCCTCCGTGGGACGCGCTTCACGCGGCGCTCGGCGGCGACGACGTCACCTTCACCTACGCCAAGGGCGCCCACAAGGAGCGTCTGTTGCCGCCCATCAGCCTCGACGCACAGGTCGGCACCATCACGGGGCTGGACGGGCAGCCCGGCTTCAGCCGCGTCTTCTACGACCACGGCAAGGAGGACGCCGGGCCCGTCTCCGTGCTCGACGGCTACCCCAGCTCGGCCTACTCCCCCGCTGGGCTCGCAAGAGTCCATGTGGAAGACGCTCGACATCGTCGGCGACTTCACGCCGTCCGAGACGGGGACGCACTACATCGCCTGCTCGGGCATCGGGCCGACGCAGGTCTGGGTGGACGACGAGGTCGTCTTCGAGCAGGAGGGCAACTGCGCCGACCCCGAGGGCAGGCTCCCCGTCAGCTTCCCCGCGCGGGTCGAGGACGCGCCCGCGCACGGCAACTTCCCCGGCGTCCGCGGAGCCGACGGCGTGCTCCGGGTGAAGTATGCCGAGGGCGTCTTTGTCGGGTACAGGCACTACGACCGCGTTGACGCCGGGATCCTAACCTTCCCCTTCGGCCACGGCCTCTCATACACGACATTCGACTACGCCGACTTCCGGGTCGTTCGGAAGGGCGGTGCTGCCGCCGCGGACGAGTTCGAGATTTCCGTCGACGTTTCCAACACGGGCGACGTCGCTGGCGGGGTGGCCTTCCAGATCTACGCCGGAAAGGCCGAGCCGTCGGCGGACGCGCCGGTCAAGGGCCTGGTGGCGTTCGACAAGGTGCGGCTGCAGCCCGGGGAGAGGCAGACTGTCAAGCTGGGGGCGTCGGCCAAGGATCTCGCCTCGTTTGACGAGGCGGAGCGGCTCTGGGTTGTCGAGGCGGGAGAGTACATATTCTACCTCGGCGAGTCCGCGGCCAAGACGATACAGACCGTTTCCGTGGCGCTGGAGAGGATCACGTACCAGCGGTGATGGTGTATCATGAATGTATTTGTAGCTGTCCATGCCCATGACATCAATGAGTTGAACGGAAGACCACGGAATAGGATCAGAGGCACACGAAACTGAGATATGTATATGGCAAGAATGGCCTGGAAAATCCATTCTATCCGTCCTACGGTCTTGGAGACAGACATTGGTTACCTCGGGTGGTTACCGTCCTCGACGAGGAACTGGGGGACCAGTGCAGCCGAATTCTAGATGTCGCGAGAGCACCATGGTACAAGGACGAAATGTTAGTCCACCTTGCCCATAGGTGCTAAATGCTGCTCCAACACAATGGATAAACACAATATAAGCATCATGCGCGTCATGAATCACCATATGGAGGTTTCTGATAGAAACACGGCACCATGTAACCCCGTAACTGAACCCCGAGACAATGCCAATGATACGGTGAATCTCCGCTCCGAAGGATCAGCTGAGCCCCAATTCTCCACGCCCAGCGAATCCTACGCCACCAGACTACACTATATTATCGTTGCCTAGCCCGTATCTGCCGGTATATTCCCCAGGGTCCTTTGAACCGTAATAAGTGGCTCCCGGGCTGACGTGAGACCGACCTCGTGCCTCTTCCAGGCACGTCAGCAGTGATTGGTGGGAACCCTTTATTAAGACGACTCCCGCAACCCTCACGGACTCATCTCCGATGTGCACCTCTCAGTCGCCCATCACCCGGCTCTCACGGCAAGACACGCACTAAAGAAGCCCATCATGCCGCAAGCCGCGCCGGAACAGAGCCAGGACCTCTCGATCGAGCTCGCCAGCCCGCACGCGCGCCTGTACGGCGGCAGCGTCGTCGCGGGCCATGTCGTGCGCAGATCCCACATCGTCGCGCCGTCCGCCACCGTCCGCGTGCGGCTCCTCGGCCGCGCCAAGGCGAAGCTCGTCGTCGAGCACGGCAACAACCAGAGGAGCATCTACCGCAGCCGCTTCGACTTCTGGCCCGGCGCCGCCGTCGATGACGTGGTGCACCGCGGGCCCGTCCACATCGCTCCCGGCGTCGGCGAGCACCAGGCCTGGGCCTTCGCGCTGCCCTTGCCCACGCAGACGGACGGCCGGTTCATGGACACCGCTACGAGCAGCTCCAGCGCGCGGAAAGCCTGCTTCCTCATGCCCCCCAGCGGCCCCGGCGCTGGGAGGATCCCCGAGCAGCCGCTACCCGGGAGCTTCTACCTGGACGGCAGAGGCTTGATGAAGAAGAAATGACACGCGTTTGTCGAGTACTGGATCGAGGCCGAGATGGTGGTGCAGGGGAAGAGCTCCATCGTCAAGGCCGTGCTGCCCGTCCAGGTCCTCTCGCCGCCCACGCCGGCGCCGCCGATCAGCAACTTCGGCCTGACGCCGAGGACCATGCCCGGTTGCGTAGCCAGCCAGCGGCTATTCCCGGGGATGGAGGAGGCGCAGCTCTCCTTCAAGCAGAAGACGCACAAGTTCTTCGGGTCCTCCAAGGTGCCGTCCTTCCACTTCGCGCTCGACGTCCAGTCTCCCACCGTCATACAGATGGGAAACGACGCCGGCATCCCGTTCCTGCTGCACTTGACCCCCAACGCCGACAAGACCACGGATGCCGTCCGCGACGTGCCGCAGACCGTCACGATCCAGAGCTTGAAACTGGAGATACACTCGTCGGACGGCATCATCTGCCCGGGTGTCCTGAAGTCTCACGAGGCGGGAGCCACGCGGAAAAAGTGCATGGCCAGGATCGACCGTCTTTACCCTCAAAACCACAACATCGTCCTGCCGTCTGGCCCGAAGGAGGAGCCCCTGGACCTCGGCGCCGTGCTGAACTTGCGGGTGGACGCCCTGGGCCGGGTCCTCCACGGGGCGAGCGAGTATCGCGAAAGCGCCGGCACGGCGCTCCTGCCGACGTTTGTGACGTACTGCGCCAAGGTCGAGCACACGCTGCGCTGGAAGATCCAGCTGGCCGTGGCGGGGGAGACGTGGAAGTGCGAGGGCGGCCAGAGGCTCCGCGTGCTGGCCCCTTGCGAAGATATGGCCAGCGATAGGGCCGAGACCTCTGCGATGGCTGCGCTGTCGTTGGAGCCGCCCCCGCCTGCGGCCGAGGAGGTGCCGGCCTACGATGGGCCGGAAGAGGCGGCTCCGGCGTATGAGAAGGTGGCCGGAGACGGGGAAGATAAACCAACGATAGGAGGCAAATCGTGAGGAGTTGTGCGTGGGAGGGAGAGTTGTATGATACCCGATGCTGCCCAGAGAAAACACAAGGGGTAATCTAGAGGCAGGATGGAAGGGAGGAGAAAGGGATAGATGCATGGCTCAATGATACCCGAAGTTCTATTTCCTAGGATGGTGCGGCTTATTTCAGAGTTTGTTCATATACCTCAGCGAATAGTAGTGTAAAGACGATATTCCACCCCGTTTTCGTTACCGTAGTTAAGACATACAATCCCAAAGCCACGCTGATAATCCATCATGGTTTTCTTCGCCATGCTCAGTTTCCGGCTGTGCTTGGGTTCTACTGCCTCATCCTGTAATCCTGCTCGCTACCAAACACACTAGTTTCAGGCGTGCTTTGCACATTAGACGCTTCATCGGAGGACTGTCCGTCACTCTCTGAGACCTCTGAGATGGAAAGCGTCTGCCCATGGCGAATTCCAACAGTCGTAATACAGTTGGGGATTACCGAGCTGCCTTCTTTGAATCTGACTGAGGTATTGGAACGTTTCTATGGGTATGGATTAGCACCACAATCTTCAATACTAACGTGAGGCATCGACTCACAGTGGGTATGTCTATAGTGCCTGAGGAATGAGCTTGTCCTCTGGCATGATCCGACAACGAATCGCTAATATGCAATAGCTCGCGGGATATTTTGTCAATGGAAGATCTTTCTTTCGGATTAATGACGAGCATCTGTGAGGTGACCAGGTCCAGCATCTGGTGGGCGAACGGTGGACATGATTCCAGAGCCTTCAGTTTTGAAACCCACTATCAATGACCCAGAAGTTAGCAATGATGTGCTAGGAACGTGATTATCTGGAGTTAGCGTTATACTCACTTTCTCAACCGCTGGGTTGAGCATAGCTTCCTTCCTCCCGCTAGACACATCCATCATGAAGTAGCTGTTATCGAACTCCCCTGGCTCTCTCCCCTCTTTCTGCCGATGATGATGTCGGCGTTCGCTTTCAAAAGCTTCGATATCCCCTGCGCCGAGTAGGTACCAGATGCAGAACTCGAGAAAAACACACCCAAGAGACCATATGTCGTACTTGGAAGAGATGAGATAGCCCAGGTCGACTTCTGGGGCACGATAGGTCCCAGTAAAGCCGTCGACCCTCGACACGCGCGACCTCGTCAGGCGAGAATGGTACCGGGTAAGCCCCAAGTCGGCAACGACAAGATGGTCACGGTCATCCCCGTACGTGGAAAACCACAAGATATTGCTCGGCTTGATATCGCCGTGCCGTCCCCAATCCTTGACGAGATCTTCCTCTTCCTCAGTTCCGGAAGCGCTTGATCTTTTACGTTCTTGTTTCTGCCATGTTGCCAGACCGTGGATGCGTTTGACGGCGTTTGCGATGCCACGACACTGCTGTAGCATCCACCTTGTCGATGTGTCTACCGACTCGACCTTCTTCCTAGCCCAGAACTGCTGCAGATTACCGTCCGCCCACTCAAAGACGAGGTAAATCTTTTGTCCAAGCTGAAACGTAAGGAGGAGCTTGATCAAATGCTTCTCTTTTTGTGCTCTGGCGCACAATTTCTTGAGTGCTCGGAGTTCTTCGGAGTAGGATACGTCATCAGCGGCATGGATCTCTTTGACTGCAAAACACTGGGGTTGCCCCGTCTTCTTTCCGGGATCTTCGTTAGCTATAGTCAGACCGAAGTTAGGCGCGGCTCATCTCACATTGTTTTCTTCAAATTTATAATGGCTTGGGTGAATCTCAAGCTGGTGGACTATCCCATGCCCTCCGCTTGTTCTGTGTTCGAACTTTGCCCACGGGAGTCGGACGTCGCGATCCAAGATGTAAGAGCGGATCGAGCCGTCGTCCATCTTGAAGACCGGCACGACAATCATTTTCTGGTAGATGTAGAACAGGTCGACGTGGACGCGCTCCCATTCTTTGAATAGCGTCGTATTTATGACTTCATCTTCGGTCGGTCCAGTTCTACGGGCTCGGAACTCCCTCATGCTTTCCCTCTCGTGGCGTAATGGCATGTGGTGGTCGAAGATGCCTTCTCGGATGAAGTCTTCAATGTAGCCGGTCTGCTTCATGAAGACTAGGATCGCGACTATCATCCGCCGGCTCTTTTCACCGCCCCCTATGATCTGTTCAATCTTGCGAGAGAGTTCTTCGTCCGAGGCAAGCGGATAGATGGTCATGATGAGAGCCTTCACCGTCTCGGTGTTGAATATCTCTTCAAATGCGCTCCTTGGAAGGTATTCCTTTCGATCCATCTTACTCCAGCATAGACATCTTTCCATCTCATCCCGAATGGAATCCTCAATAGGATCGGCCGCGAGGTTTGGTTTGGTTTTCGAGTAATCTTTGCGCAACACTGAATCGATCGTTTTGCTTTGGCTACGACCATGTTTTTGGGATTCGTACGGGTCACCCGTTGCGACACTGAGACCCAGGTCGTAAACAGACTCGACAGTTTCTGGCTCGGAAGGCTCGCGTCTTTTGTCATTAACGTTTAACGATACGTTTCCACCAATGTCTGGCCCGCCTGAGAAGTTGATATCCCATGGTCGTAGAATATTTTGTGCCCTGTCAGGAACCCGCAGCATGTCTTGCTGAGATGCCAGGTGCTCTTTGCCATGACTAGGAAGGTCTTCGTCAATGCAGAGATTGCTATCTCGACGAATCTCAATAGCAGGATTGAGGGTAAACGCCATTTCGTCCTTTTTCTCACTGTTGTGCAAGTGATTTCTGGGTTTCATTGCGTTCGTTCGCCAATTGTCGTCGTGCTGGAAGGGAGTCAAAGTTTTTGTCTGCCTCCAATGCTTGCTGGAGCGAACAGAGAGTCCGGGATATGACCAAGCGGTCGTGGATATCAGGATATCGAAGAAAAAGCGAAATATACGAGGATTTATCAGCTAGCGTCTGTTGAGGCAAGGTTCTACAGAAGAATAAGCAGAGGGCACAATGTAAGACGACTTGCGAGCAGAGCTTTATGGATTATCTGCAACTACCCGCTTCTCTTCAAGGGCTCTGGCCTCTCATCTCGATTCTTCGGAAAGCCTCGCGGGAAGCCGCTTGCTAGGCGGGCGGAATGTTGCAAAATGAAATTACTGCCAAACAATGCAGCCTCGGCTTACCGCATCTCGTCACTTGTACAAAAAAGGATCAATCAATACACCACGCGACAGTCAATAGTGGTGGCTAAGCCTGGTACATGGGATTCAGTGTAGGGGGCCAGAGGATGGTTTGGGGGCCCCCTTCGAACCAAAGGTGTACAAGCTGGAATCCTCTTAGTTACAATAGGTAAAACGGATGGTTTGTTCTCAGCCTGGCGCTTCGGTATGTGTATTGAGGCTCGAGGGGTGCCATGTTTGTCAGTTGTAATATCCACATGTCTTATTCTCGTATTTGCTGTGCCGCGCTTGTCAGCCACCTTTAGCCATTCAGCCTTGGGGCTTTCAAAATGGAAAAAGACCACTCGGTAAGAAAAGGTCAGTCGGCTAAGTCAGCTTGTACATGGGGTGAAAAAGACGTCTGTTGGCTGCGTAAGTGAGACCGTGTCGCCTGGAATAGTATTTACACACTCACATAATGTCACGAGATATATAAGCGTTAGTTACTGCCTAGTCACTAACGGTATCGTTTTGTGACGTGACACATAATAACCAATCGTACGCCAAATAATGCTGACAGCCATTACACACAGGGTAAGAAAAACGCAAACTAGCAGTTGAAATGAAAAGCAGAAGAAAAAGATTCGCTAGGCGGTAGGCTCTTTACTCATATCTCGACGCGTGGCCGTCATTATAACTAGGGCTTGCTTAATGAATATCAACCCAAATCCCTTCATCTGGTACTTGCTCCGGTAAAAGGGATGCGACTCCCACTCTTTCATACTTTATCCCCCTGGGATCACTGCTGGACTTGCAGATGACCAGAACATGGACTTTCCCGATGTTGGGACTGTCGCGCTCGTCCTTATCGCGGCCGATCTGCACAGCCAGGAAATCCTTGGCCTCGCGCACATTCTTCATGTCGAAAACGACCTGCGACGCGAGTGCCTCCTCGCCCATCTCCATACGTCGCGCGAGCCCACGAAGGATCGAACCAGTGTCAGAAGAGACCGACTTTGATGACTGGCCAGAGAGCGTATTGTCCGGCTGACGAGCAAAGGGGCTCTCGAAGTCGTCGTGCATCCACTCGGTCTTTTCGAACGTGAGGTTCATGTACTGGATTCTTCCGCCCTTGGAGAACCAGGACCAGCTAGGAACGCGGCGGCCTGCCGGCTGGGCGATGGGCGTCATCTCTGCGAGCTGTTCGTCGCGCCTCCAGAGGATGCTGCGGGCGAAGTACGATTCGAAAGTACCATGAGCGGCTTGGGTCTCGAACGCCCTTGCTAGGCGCTCTTGCAGGCCGAGGATGGCGACTGCTCGGTCCGAAGCCTTTGTGAACGCGAGGGCCGAGTACCTCTCGTATAAATCTTGGATGAGCAACTGCCGTCCGTCGCGGTAGTACTCCAATGCGGATCTAGGGAAGCTGGCATCCCCGAGAAAGGCCGCCTTTGAGCTGCAACGGTGCGTTCAGTAAAGTCCTCCTGTGATGGCATTATCATGAAGACTCACTTGTAGAGACGACCCATGGTTTCGCAACGTATCCCTTCTCCGCACTCCCAGTACACCTGGTTCCGGCTGTAGTATATGGAACGTCTTGACAGCGCCCTTTCCTGTAGGACCCATCCCCGTCTATTGATCTTCGCCAGCTCAACGTCTTGATGGAAGTCATCGATGTGCGGACAAACATACAAGTCTCGAGAGTCTTCCGTCCGTAGCCGCACGCATGGCCTGGGCGGACGGGGAGCTAGAAAGCCCTCGAGAGATGATTCGGCCGATGCGGCGCTAAGGGTGCAATATGCCGCGCTGAACACCGTTTCCATCTTTGACGACTCCGTTCCCCAGTCATCCTCGTCATCTTGGATGATGCACAACGTGTCGATCCAGATGTACTCTATGCCGAGGCCACGTGTGACGGTGATGGCATCTCGGAACGTCTTGGGGAGACGATCAAAGTCGATGCGCGCCTCGAGCTGAGAATGGTTCTTTTGGTAAAGACAGAACCTTTCGTGTTCTTGAAGCTGGCCCCAACAGTGACTGAGAGCTACGTATCGACTGGGCTCTATCGTGCAGGAATTGAGCACTCGTATCGGATCCGTAACCTTGACGAGCCGGGTCGGCATCTCCGAGGTAGCTTGCCCGTCATGGCGACAACATGCATTGTGTGTTGAATCGCAGCTATGTATCCACTGTTTGAAGAGCGAGAGTTGCTCTTGACTATTCGGTTCAGGAAGTCGAGGAAAGCCAATTTGTCTTCCTGCGGGAATGTCGGGTCCTTGGCGTAAGTGTCAGCTCGGGGTAAAACAACGATTGCGGCATTCACATACCTGGCTCAATGTAGATAGAAAGCAGATTTGGACCGCCTTCAATCCCTATCGTGGTACCCGTCTGGCGTAGTTTGACGACCGCCGGAGACGCGATGCCTACTCGACTCAAGGAATCAAGAAGCAAGCCACATAAGTCGCAAGACCGTTGCATTGTTGACAGCTGAAATTCGGACTGAAACAATGTTATTGACGGCGTTGTGCTACAACTGGCACACAACCTGTTGTATGTCCCGGTCAACGAGGGTCTGACTTTTGGCCAGCTAACATGGTTTAAGACGTGCGAAGCGAAGGCGTTATCCGGCAAAGAGTCCCACTGATCGTTGAGCTTGCTTCTTTGCTGGGTAAGGGTCAGCTGTCTGTGTCCTTCGACGCATGGTGACATGGAACTTTCAACATACGGACTACTCGACAATTAGCAATCTTTTCTGTAAAAGAGCCACCGCTATAACTCACCGACTATTTTTAAACCTGTGTTAATACCTACGCTTGTAAGAGCGACATGAATAACAAGAGAGCTTCACTGACATTCTGCCCCTCAACAACATCAGCATATATGTCCTAACCTCCACATCATAACGAGGTGGATACTGACATACTAAAAACACTGGTTAGTCAATTTCAGGCATTCCAATCTTTCGGCGAACATCTTACTTACTTCTTCATGCTTAATATCCGCTTGGGATGCTTTGATCAACGTGGGCGTAGACGGTGAGTCTTCCCATCGTTCCTCTGTCGCCTTGCGCTGGATTCCTACCAGCCCATCAAATTCTTCAAGGTTATCTTCGTTGGGAGGCAGCGAGGCCTTGATGCTTCGGTAAGCGTATCTTTCTCGTTCCGGGGCCAGTCCATGGTCTCCAGTTCTAATTTCGAAGTGCCCATCGGTTAACCTCGAGATTGCTGGCCTCTCACGAGTCAACACTCACGTATCGTAATATCTCTTCTGGATCCCTCTCATCTGTTTGTGGGCCTGGGGCGCTGTCGCTCGGCATCGAGAGGAGCTATGTTTGTCACTAGGCATTTTGACGACAAGAAGGCCGGTTTCAACAAAATGCAAAAGGTCCCCGCAGATTGAACCTCTCGGCCATTTTTTCGACATTTTGTCGATGTGCTCTTGAGCGAGAGATTGGATCTGATACCTCTCGCCAACTTTCTGCCAGAAGTATGGTGTTTTGGCCCTGAATTCATCCACCTTTTTGAGCCCATAGGAAAGCCACATTAGCATTTCCAGCACCACACAGCCCATAGACCAGATATCATAGGCTCTTGATCGAGGGCCCCAGACGGACATGGTTGTTTCCCGATCCATGTCCATCTCGGGAGGCTCATAACGAGATGTTCCAGGAGGCGTCAAGGTTTGCCAATTGGCGGCTCTCCGAAATCCTGTCGTGGCACCTTTTGCGTGAAAAGCAGCGAGTCCCAAATCAGCAATCTGTAGGATCTTTCCATCCTTGTCGTTGAACAAGAGGATGTTCTCGGGTTTGAGGTCTCCGTGTCTGCAGTTGCCGTTATTCAGCTCCTCAAGGGCGGAGAATAAGCCGGTGAGTTGATGAGTAACCCATTTGAGATTCTCCTTGAGCAAACGATCGCCTTTGTAACGATCCCAAAACTCGTAGAGGTTTCCTCCATCTGCCCATGGGAAAAGTAGGCATCGATCGTCACGATGTTCGTAAGCAGCTATTGGTTTAATCAAGTGTTGCGACTTGTAAGCCCTTAGCTTACTGAGATTTGTTGCCTCCTTGTCAAAGAAATCCGCTAATTCAGGATTTTCGTTGGCCTTTTTCAACGCAATTTCCACTGAATCATTGCGGACTTTCTGTGGAATTGTTAATGAACAAAGAAGATATACAAACATGATGTGTTTTATGGACTTACTCCGGCCAACTCTGGTACATTGATGTGGGCATGGTGAATTTTCACTTTGTAAACCTCCCCAAAAAAGCCACTGCTTTGTGCTCTTTTCGAAACTTCCAGATATGGAAGAACAATCTGGCTATGGAATTGAAAGCGGAAAGGTTGACCTTCTCCAAATACTGGGCTCAAGAACTCCCACTGATAGTTGTCAAAGGCATATCGATCGTTGCGCTCCCAATCCCTAGGAACAGGGAGGCTATACTGGATAGGAGGGTCATGGAGAGTTAACTTCCAGTGCCAGACTTTCCTGTCCCCAGTCTTTTGCTTGAAAAATTCAACTGGGAGGAAACCATGCCCTGGACAATTCTGTTGGACCATTTTCAACACAGATACTTTCTCCTTTTCTGTAGTCGTCATCCGCGCCAAAATTAGGAACAGATGAGCTGCTTTGCTCTCAACAAAGTTCAACAAAGCAGGGTCGATGTCCACTTTTGCCGCAGTAAGTACTTTTGTCACACTCTTGCTAGTGACCAAGCGGCGCAGTTCGTTACTGGGAAAGAACCTCTGCCTATTATTGTTGACGCAGCAGGCGTCTTCAGCATCGTCACCCAATTCGTCGATCACTGCGTAAGCCATGGGCCCTTGTTGTTGGATTAGCCTCGGTCAACATAAAAGAGAAATGATCCCCAGCAGTGCCGAGAGCAGTCATAACTCACAATAACTTCCCAGAGCCTCAAGGATCCTTTCGTTGTTCCCTGGTCAAAAGCTGGCCTTAGAAAAGAAGCGAGTTAGGGGCGCGGGGTACAACGTGAAGTGGCTAAGGCTACGTCCACAAGAGGCGATGATGCTGACAAGGTGGCGACTGAAGGAAGACGAATCTAGGGGTCGGGCTGAAACCGTTCTGCATTTATTCTCAGCTGAAGTGGAACAATGGCTGGAAAGCACCTCAGACAGAGGCTTAGCATCTTCACACCCTCTTGAAGAGAGGAGAGACCTGCATCCAGGCAGCTATCACGTAGAATCTGTCATCTTTTACGCTGTCCTCATTGGCTTCACTCGGCTGGGACATTGACTCACATGGTTGCCTCGCGATACTATGCTTCCTGGAAGATGGTTCGCTTTAGCGAAATAACATACATGATTGGGTCAGATGACAATGAAGCTCATGGCCATCGGCGATGACCTCATCAACGGATGATAACGGGCGGGCGATAAAGCGAGTATGTCTGCCGGCGCGTGGCATCCAAGCTCGGCTTGCATGCGCCCACAAGTGATTCAACGCTCGCTGACCATGCTGACCATGCAGAATAGGTACTTTGAAAGCTAAGCCACGCAAAAAGCCCTCCAGCCTCGTCGAACCATGAGCATATCACCAGAAGCGCAGAAGCGGGGTACCCACCTCCATGGACCATTCTACTCTTCTCCGTTTCTCCTGCACTTCCGCACACGCGTAAGTTGATCAAGCAATGAGTGTGTCGCTCTCCTTTTGAGCCATCTTTAACAAAGCGAGATCTATATAAGTAGATTCTGAGTAGAAAGCGGTGATTTCAAGCAAAATGTGTAACAGCAACTCAAGTTCTATGGGTGCAGGATGAAGGTTTCCGTCGCAATCATTGTCCCGTGAGCAGACTGCATGCAGTCAGCAGCAGGCTCTGGGGGTTCATGCTTATCGATGCTCAAGCAATGTATGTTTTGCATACAGGCTAATACCATTGCGTTATGCCAAGGCTTTCGGTCAATCCGCCTGCATACCGACTTTGTCTATCTAGTCCCCTCAATTTAACATGTGACTTGGTCATGACTTTTCCCGTTCAAGGAGGAGCTGCTGTTTATTGTGTAGAGTGCCGGGCATAATACTTTTACTGTGTTTTTATAACAGTGTACTTATTATTTTGTATCTGTGCGACTTGTATCAATACCTTAGCAAGAACTGCTACCATGCCATGCACACTATCTGCCTTCTGGTTAGTCGCATGCAGCCTTCTAAGAAGACTCGGTTGATATCCTTGTTCCAACGTCTCGTAACACCAAAAATACGCAGAATCACTCTGCAATAGCTAATGATACATCTCAAGGGTTCAACAAGCCTGGAAATTGATTGACGCATTGTGTAGGAGGAACACCTTTCGCGTCGGTGTTGGACCTATCAACCAAACCTTCGGAACACCCTATGACGCTGATTAAAGTTTTGATAATTTGGGCCCATCAAGGGTGTTGGTACATGGAAGACATATAGAGTCAACGCCAAGCACGTCGCATTGAAATTACAAATATGAATAGAAAGACTAAAATATGTACACCTAATTTCTCGACTCAGGTAAGATTATTCTCGCCCTGCCTGGCTCATTAGAGACAACATTCAGAGCAATCCTTCATGTCAATCTCTCTGAGATATGGGATCT
Source organism: Colletotrichum sublineola (assembly GCA_020631755.1). Taxonomy (NCBI): domain Eukaryota; kingdom Fungi; phylum Ascomycota; class Sordariomycetes; order Glomerellales; family Glomerellaceae; genus Colletotrichum; species Colletotrichum sublineola. The sequence goes on from JAHSQG010000001.1 coordinate 914,553, forward strand.
CAAGTACAAACGGATTACAGAGGCATCTGGAGAAAGGCCAGCAAAAACAGAGCCCTTGATAGGTCTGTGTTAGACCTGGCCGTCCATAATCGAGATATTTGGGTCTGTCGTGAAATATGAAGAGAATAAGAAGAAGACAATCGAAGACATGACCAGATTCCTGCATCATGATAAAGCAGATAACCAGAACACTCACATCGATACCTGTATCCGCCATGCTACTCTTTACCAGGCTGCCACTGAGGACCTCGTCGGAGAAAATTACCACATAGACTCTCAACCTTAGACCCGGACTTGGAGAAGCATTCTGAGAACAATGCAACCGCCCTGTTTGTTGGTATTATAGCATGAAGGGCGAAGTCCCTCGTTCCTAAGGCCCTGAATCCATCAAGGACGGGTTCAACAGGAGGAATGCAAGTTGAACAAAAGGGCCAATCCTTCACCTCAATATCGGATCACTCTGCGTCTGAGAAGTGATGCCCCTCGTTGAGGCCAGAAATATTTAACCAGGGCTATTAAATAATAGAAAATAGGAATATCTACTTTTTTTGTATCGTATCTATACTTTCAAAGTTGCGTATCTCATGTGTACATTATTCGTTGCTTGTCCGCCCCCTCTTCCCTTGCTCTTATCTTCTGTGGGTTGGGCCACTCTTTGACGCAGCTATTCAGGGTGTTAAACACCTGAAGAACCTTAAGAATTTACGTAATCCTGTCCTGTTACGCACTTTGACTTATACAGCTGTTCTATCTGGGGGTTCCACTCCCTAATGGCTATGGGAACTCGCCATCATTTCGTCCGATCGACTGATAGTGTGCACGGCCCCAAACATTGCTATACGCTAGGCTGTTAATATAAAGATTCGTCAACTTCTCATCCGCCTACGTGGATGTATAGAGCTGGAGTACTTACAGGTAAGTCAGGCTCTACTCTTCCTTGTCGCAGGTGCCGGTATCTGCGTTGCAGCTCTTGCTACAGCAGTCATCGTCATCAGAGCACGTTTGTTCGGCTGCCAAGCATTTGCCTTTCGGCGTCTTAGGCTTCTTGGGCTTCTTAGTCTTCTTCTTATTCTTCTTGGCGGGCTCAGGGTCGCGAGCTTTGAGTTGATCGGCTGCGAGACGACCAGCCTCGAGCCCACCAACTTCGAGATGACGAGCTTCGAGTTGACCAGCTGTGTCCAGGTCAAGCGCAGCGCATGCCGCACTGGTCACGCTGAAAACCAAGACAGCTGCACTAAGCCACCGCATGTTGAGAAGGGATGGATTCGACTGGTGCTGATGAGTTGAAATAATGTAGATAAGTGCAGGTAGGAATCCTTTGTGAAAGGCTGACCTGGTTTGGAGGTTTATGCGAGTGAGATGACTGTGCTTCAATACAGCGAGTTTAGAAATACTACAAAGTACGAAAAGTGTATAGTACTGATTCTACTCCGTTTGCTGAATTGGGTAATACTGGTCTTTGTAAGAAACAATGGAGTTCCTGGAGCCTCTTTAGATGAAGAGGAGAATAAGAATACCGTAGAGTTTAATCGACTGCAACCCTCCACAGCCACATCGGAAGTACCGCCGCCGATCTCCCTTGATAGACGCGCCTATCTAAATCAATCAACATTATTGCTGGATAGACCGTAAGTTGTTGATGGGGTGGTTAATAGGCAATGTGCTGCGCGATTGGATACATATGAGGAGGCGCTGGTGGCAGTGGTTTGCTTGGCGCTTGGCGTGAGAGCCCTTTGCTTTACAGACGAACTGCTTTTTCGGCGCTGCCAGATTGATTGGTCTTGGCAGACCCCGGGCTGTCCGAGGTGGGTTATGGTTAATGTCAAGAACCGCACTCTAAATCTGTAGGACATGTGTTTTAGGAGAGTCAAACTCAATCGAAACTACTTCAACGTCCCATAACGTAGTTTGTAAGTATGAAGCAAGCTGTATAAGCTGGAATTAAGCTGCCTAAGTTGAGATATATACTCTGAGAACATCCGTACGCATAGCGCACCCCTGTTCATATATTGAAGCAGATATATACTAGCGGGGAAATCCCTGTATGATTATTGTGGGCATCACTGCGTCCAACGTTGGGTATGCCTTTCAGAAGGGTGAAGCAGCAGTCTTGATGCTATATACTGTTGCCTGAAGAAGGGAAAAGAAGGAAGCACATGGGGACTGCCTAGCAGCTGCATATAAATAGGCTGGCAAACAGATGTCGGTATCAGGGTTATTCCATATCCAGTACCCGTATTCCAACAATTACTTTATGTGTATCTCTATATGCCCCGGCAGGGATAAATAAAGTTTCCCTAGCGTTATACAGCATCATGATGGAAGCAGTTCGACCAAGAGGATCATAGTATATATTGCTCCAGAAGCTTGGCAACATCAGCGAGAAGAATATGAGTGGTGAAAGGATATTTTCGACGCAATATAAGAGACTGGCTCTCACTCCACAAGCTTGAATTTTGTTATTGCTGTTTTAACGCCTGGAACGTTTCTGTAGAGAAGGGCGCCCAGAGTAGTCAACTTCAATTTACACCATATGCTTGCCACGGCCCATTCGCTCATCTCCGTCCACCGTGCCTAGGACTTCAACTTGAACTGTTCCGTGCTGTCAAGTGCCCCAGGGCTCTTCAGAGTCCAGGACCCATACCCCACAAGCTTAGGGACGCTGTGAGGAACAAAGAGGAATATAGTACGCTTGTATATGAAGTGGTGTCATCTGTTATGAACATCATCTTACAGAGTTATATTCCAAGCTCCTTCCAAGATAATTTCGGTCAGCTACTAACGATATCGTGTTTTGCTGCGTATATTATATTCCAAATTGCAATTATGTATATATGAAATAACGGTAATGTTGTACATGAAATCCAAGTAGAAAGCTGGTCCGGTCAACCAAGAGACACGCTTCTCAATACAATAAAATAAAAACACATTTACGCCAGAGAATCCCCAATGAGAGCCAGGTTGACGATGGCGGCCTGCCCGTAGAGCGCGGCGTCGTTGGTGGAGATCCAGGCGGCCTCATCAACGGGCGCCAGCACGGCGCTCCCGTCGAAGCGCACGGTGTCCCACGGCGCCGTCTGCTTGAGGCCGTCCGAGTCGAAGAACTCGCGCCAGGCGCGGGCCGCGAGGGTGGCGTTGGCGGTGCGGTGCGCGGCGTAGGCCGTGAGGCGCGAGTGGCCCTGCTTGAGGCTCGTGTTGCCGAAGGCCTTGCCGTAGCGGGCCGTCTGCTCGGCGGCCCCGGCGGCGTAGTAGTAGCTGTAGTCGTACCAGGCCTGCTCGAAGCCCTCGGGGACGTCGCCGCTGCCGCCGGCGTGCTCGATGAACTCGGCGACGACCTCCATGAGGCCGAAGACGGCGGAGAGGTGGGAGACGGCGACGGTGCCGTTGTTGGTCGGGTCGGCGGGGGGCGGGCCGAGGGTGCCGTCGGAGAGGTTGTAGAGGCCGGAGCCGGTGACGAAGCCGTTCTTGAGGCGGGCGATGCTGGCGGCCGTGTTGGTGAGCTTGGCGCGGGCCTCCTCCCAGCGGGGGCCGCGGCGCTCCCACTCGAGGAGCCAGGCGGAGGCGAGGGAGGACCAGTCGGTGCCGAGGCCGACGGCGACGGAGGCGTTGGGGGTGGGGACCCAGCCGTCGGTGCGGACCTTGCGGTTGGGGTCGAGCAGGCCGTACGTCTTGTCGGCGTCGAGCATCTCCTGGACGATCTCGCCGGTGCGCTCGTCGCCGCCCGAGACGAAGTAGAAGGCCTTGCGGTACTGCGGAGTCGAGATGCGGGCCTGCTTGGCGCTGTCGCCCCAGTGCTGGACGCCGTGGCGGGTGCCGAGGCCCTTGAGGTCGCCGAGGTGGTAGATGTCGACCTCGCCGGTGTGGCGGACCAGGGCCTCGGCGAAGCGGTAAACGTCCTCGCGGCCGGTGCGGAGGAAGTAGTTCCAGAAGAAGAGGTCCGGCGAGAGCTCCGAGTTGTCCCAGGCGTAGCCGCCGACGTCGTAGCGCCACTGGTGGCGGTCCGTGTCGTACGTGTGGATGAAGTCGCCGTGGTCCCAGAAGCCGTACCACCTGCGCTGCTCGACCTGGCCCTCGTAGAACTTGAAGAGGAAGTCGAGGTGCTTCTCGATGTCGGCCTCGACGCCCGAGGGCGACGCCGAGGGCGGCGCCCAGTAGTTGCCGAGGGCCTTGGTCTCGGCCAGGTAGCCCGGCTCGCCGTAGAGGACGGGCGGGTTGTTGGTGTGCTCGGTCAGATGGGCGAGGAGGGTGCGGTTGGGGGTCGAGTCGAAGCCGTAGAGGAAGATCTCGTTGGTGCGGCCGACGCCGTACGGGTTGTTGAAGCCGGGCTCGTAGTCCTCGTACGTGATCTCGAGGGCGTCGAGCTGCTTGGCGTACGTGTCCTGGCCGAGGCCGTCGTGGTAGGGGCGGATGTCGAGGGCCGGCGCTGCGGGGCTGTAGATCCAGATGGTGATCTCGCCCTTGTCGGCGGCGGCGGCGTTGGTGATGTCGATGCCGGTGGGGTAGCGCTTCCAGAAGTTGCGCAGGCCGACGGCGAGGCCTCCCTTGGTGGCGCCGCCGAGGTAGGCGAGACCACCGGCACGCGTACTGCCGGGGATGTTGACCCAGCTCTGGCCGGCCTTGGTGCGCTTCTTCAGGGTGAAGCCGTCGGGGGACAGCTGGGTCAGGCTGAAGTCGCTCCAGGTAGGGATCCAGCGGAGCCTGGTGGTGACTCGCTGGTCCCACGTCGCGGGGTCGGGCAGCTCGGCGCCCTCGAACTGGTCGGTGCGGACGGTGGCGCCGGGGTCCCTGCGGAGGCCGGTGATGCCCTGGACGGCCTCGCTGAGGAGACCGCCGTCGACGCCGGAGATCCGGACGTGGCGGTTGTAGTGCTCCTCGCCCTCGAGGGGCACCTCGAAGCGGATGCCGAGGCCGGAGATGAAGTCCTCGTCGGCCTTGCCGTCGTAGATGACGGTGTGCACGATGCGGACGGCCTCGGAGTTGCGGTACAGATAGAAGCGCAGGATGAAGGGGAGCCAGTCGGCGTGGCTGCCCTCGCCCTGCGCGGTGTGCTTGCCGCGGACGGTGACGAGGGCGCGGGCGGTGTTGTCGTTGCTGACGGTGACCTCCTCGATGTTGCTCTCGAAATGGAAGTGGGCGATGCCGGCCTGGCCCTTCAGCTCGGCGCGGTCTTCAACACCGGACTGGGAATGGAGGACGAGCCTCCCGTTCTGGCCGATGGTCTTGCCGGAGGCGGTCTTGATCTCGCCGACGACGACGTTGCCGGACTTGGGGAACGTCACGGCGAGCTTGCCGGTGTCGACGCTGACGGCGTCCGAGGAGTCGGACACGGTCAAGCCGCCGGGCTGCTGCTGCTGCTGCTGCTGCCGCCTCGCGCGGGAGAAGCGCGCCGTCGAGTTGGCCGACGACGAGGCACTAACGGTGTACTCGTCCAGGATGGTGTCGGCCTCGGGCATGGCGTGGCCGGTCCACTTGATGGAGCCGTCGGACCAGTATGCCGTCACCCAGGACTGCAGCGGGCCGCCGCCGCCGGAGACGGTGAACTCGGTCGAGTTGGCAAAGTGCCTGCCGCGGGCCCATGGCAAGCCAAAGGTCGTGCCGGCGTTGTACGAGGGCGTACGGCCGAGCCATCGGACGGTGGCGCTGTCGGCGCCGCCGGTGCCGTTGTCGAAGCGCTGGGCGTCGCCGGACCCCAGGAGGCCGGAGAGGGCGACGAGACCAACAATGATTCGAGACATGCCTTGGGGGGAATGAGCGAAGGGACGGACGAACACCGATGCGAGTCTGGTCGTGCAGTGTGTTGGAATCTTGGCGAGGAGCGCGGCCGCTTCATCCTTCTAATACAAGAGAACGACAGGTCCTCGGGGCAATGGTGCGCGAACCGTATGTCACTCGTCTGACGAGTCGGTTCTTGGGCTTCGCAGCACTGTCTGGGGATGGCATCATCCGGCGCGAGGATCTCGACTCATGACGGGTATGAGGGGGATTCACACGCAATCGAGCTCGATGCTACGCTGCTGATGGTCACTGAATCTGCGGGTGAGATTAGGGCCAAGGGGTCCCCCCCCCCCTCTTCGTCCTCCGTCGGTACCACGGATCGCCAGAGAGGGGATCAATAAAGCTTGTGGCAGTCTAGCTGGAACAAGGTGCGTCAAGTACTGAAGGGGGGAGCTCTCATCTTTCGGTACAATGGCGCACCGATACGGGTCTGTCAAGAAGAGACTTACTTGGGTCACCTCCCTGACGGGGCAATTAGGCCGGTATGCAGGTCCCGCAGACGTTCTGTTGGACCGAGAGACCGAGAAGGTTGCGCGAGAACAGCGCAAGAGGCAAACTCTATCGCGATCCAATTGCGACGAGCCGCGGGTCAGGATGCGGGGTTGACAGCGGCCTTGCCATGACGGCCGGGACGGGGAAGCGAGATTAGCCGTGCAAGGGATATGCATATGTCCAAAGTGACAAGACGCAGGGGGGGGGAGGGGGGAGTCCGTTGCGGGAGGCGGCGAATCGTTGACGATGTTGACCGTTGACTCTATTGCGACCTCAGCACACAATATGGCACCATTTGTCTCGCGGTGTGGTTCATGGGACACTGTCATCTCTGACCTACATCGGCGGCATGCGCATTGCAGACTCGTCACGATGGACGGGTTGCATGTGGCACACAACCCCCGAACCCAAGCAGTGATTCTAGACAACCGCGTGCAGTCCACGGCAAGCCCGGCAAAGGGCAGAAGAAGGAAGACAGTCAAGAAGCCATGTTCGTCTCGTCTTCCCATGCGGCGCGGTCGCATCCCAGCGGCCAGTCCCGCCGGCTTCCGGCATCACACCACACCCTGGAACTTCAAGGATACGGGTGTTCGTGAGCGGGAGGCGGCTGCTGATGTGCTCTGCGCGGATGGTCCCTAGGGTGAAGCAGACGAGATCCTCTCGCCTGAAGACATTTTGCATGGCAACGTTCTGCTGCCGGCGAGAAGAAATCCACCATGTCTGTCCAGAGCACAAGGCGCGTCATGGTGACGAGTCGGCGCTGAATCTGTGGCTGCGCTCTGCTTGAGCATGTGTCCATCCTGTCTGTCGAAACTTGTCGACGGCGGCCATCCTCCGATAGAATTGGATCCAGACACACGATCTCCAAGACTCCCATTCGAAGGCCGTACCTCGCTAAGACTCATAGGCTTATTGTGTGCATCGTTTTACCATCCAATGGTTTCGTGGTGTAGTTGGTTATCACGTCAGTCTAACACACTGAAGGTCTCCGGTTCAAGTCCGGGCGAAATCAACTCTCTTGACTTTCTTTTTTCTTTTTTTTTTTTTTTCTTCTTTTCACATTTGCTCCCTCGATCCGTACAACATTGCCGTGTCGTCGATATGCCCAGTGAACGCAATTGTTATGCCAAAGTGCGTGATCCTTTCTTCTAGATTGTCGGAACATTGTTACGCTAAGCGCCTTTGAGCGCATGTGTTGCTGTGAGCAGATGGAATTCGCATCATAACATCGCTGGCTTTGCCAATTTCCAACGCGGCTTGAGTCAATGAAGCAAAAGTCTTTTCACATTAAATACATACGTAATACTCGTGTGCGTTTCTAAGCAAGTTTGGCGCTCGTTTCCATCACTCGCTCACTCATTTCTTCGACTTGTCATCCTCATCCGCCGTCTCCAGCACACCAGTCGCCGCAGCCGCCTTGGCTACCTCGTTTCCCTCTCCTTCGGGGCCCTTGCCGGTGTCCTGTTGGCCGTTCTCGGCGCCTTCAACCTCTGTCTTACCCCCTTCGGTGGTTGCATCCTTGACTTCCTTATCGTCACCAGCCGGCGTCTGGGACGGCGTAGACCTCCTCCAGATGCTCACGCTCGGCATCGAGACCTGGCCCAGCGACGACACGGAGGCGGGCACCTTGGGCATGGACGGCATGTTGGGCATGCTCGGCATGCTGGGCATGTTGGGCATCTTGTTGGGCCACCAGCCCTTGACGCCCGTGCCGGTCGACTGCGCGATCCGGAAGAGGTGCTGCATGTACGACCGCTTCTCCTCGGTCGTCATGTTCTCCGCGTCCACGTCCCCGACCAGGTCGCCCTCGCCGTCCGCGGGCAGCGGCACGAGGGACGCCGCCGCGGCGATGTCGATGGGCGACTCGTCGGGCAGCCCGTCGGACGACGGCTTGGACGCGTCGTCCCCGTCGCCCGCCTTCTCGTTCTCGTTCTCGTCTGACGCCCCGGGTGCCGCCTCCGCCGCCTCCGTGTTGGAGATGACCTTCTCGAGCGTCTCCTCGACCTCGTGGTCCTCGGCGGCCTCCTCCGGCGGCGCCTCGCGGAACTTGGCGTCGTCGACGACGGGCTCGTCGCTGTTGAACCATTGAATGGCCATCTCGGCCGCGTCCTCGGTCATTTTCTCGTAGCCCTTGTGCTTCTCCGGCCGGAACATGCTCATGTGCGCCTGCACCTCGTCGTCGACCTCGCGCAGCACCTGGCGCGAGAAGATGGACGAGGCCGGGTGTCCCTCGTCCGGGATGGCGCAAAAGGTCCTCTCGGGGACGAAGTAGCCGCCCTGCCAGTACCCGTTCTCGCCGAGCGAGACGTACAAGTCGTGGATGCCCACGCCCTTGAGGGCGCCCATGCGCTCGAGGCGCCGGTTGAGCTCCTTCTGCTTGAGGAGCGCGCCGACAAAGGTGAAGTGGTCCGATAGCCAGGCGAACGACCGGCCGACGTTGCCGCGGTTGATGTAGGCGAGGCCCTGGCCGAGGGCGCCGATGCCCTGCTGGTACCCCTCCCTGACGGAGTCCTTGTTGAGGTTGCGGAGGCCCGCGATGATGGCCTCGCGGTTGACGTAGGCGGCGACGCCGCCGGCCGCGATGGCGCCGACGGTGCCGGTGCGCACGGCGATGAGCTGCCACGCCTTCCAGCCCGGGTTGATGCTGCTGCTGCTGCTGCGGCCGACCGAGGTGACGGCTGACGTGGCCGCCCGGCGGGTGCCCAGGCGCGCGAGGCTGGCCGGCGCGGCGGCGGAGAGGGCCGTCATGACGTTGAAGACGCTGCTGACCTTTTGGTAGTTGGAGAAGCCGCCGTAGACGAACATGGAGCGGGCCAGGCCGTTGTACGGGGTGTCAAAGGTGAGGATGCCCTGGATCAGGGGGAAGATGGGGTCGTCTTCCGACGGGTTGGAGTTGGCCCTCTCGTTGACGGCGAGGAACAGCGCGTCGGCGGCAACGAAGCCTCTGCGTCTCGTTAGTTTGTGGGGTATATGGGGGTTAGAATCGTGGACGAGAGTGTGTGTGTTTACCCCATAGAGTGGGCGACTAGGATGACGCCGACTTCCCTATCCTTGGGCGGCCACGGCTTCTCGACGTTGGCCTTCCTGACCTCCATCACTTGCTCTTTCAGCCTGTCCCAGAGTGAGCGCGTTTCCCGAGGACGTGGAGGAGCGGGCCTCTTACCATGAGAGAAAGGCCTCGGTGGCCTGCGCTAGTTCGCCTTTGGTCTCATACTGGGGATAGACGATGGACTCGACGCGGTGGTCGGGCAGTTGCTTCGTGACTGAACGTTTCAGGTCCTGGGGGGGGGACCGATCAGATCGACATCAAGTCTAGCGGAAGCGGAGAAATGACTCACATTTGGAAAGTCTTGAAATGTGTTGTTGTTTCCCTGGATCGTGTTAGCTGGATGGTGAACTGCAGGATCCGGCTGCTGATCACAACTTACCTTGAAGCCGTGGACGAAACAGAGGAGCAGTGTCCGAGGCATGGTGGATCACCGCAGGCCAGCGACACAGGGTTATGATAGGGTAGTTTAGGTGTATATAGTAGGCAGAGTAAAGTCGTGGCCAATGTAGGTGGGATAAGATGGTCTAGGGTATTGCTCGGTCTTCGTAAAGGGTATCACAAAGGGCCTACAGGTCATAGACACGATGATGGCCGGTTTTGATGCAAGATGCAAGAATACGACGCAGCCATGGAGTACATATCCCTCTCCTCCCCCTCCGTCTCTCTCCTACAACACACACACACACACACAACCACAGCACTGAGCGGTTCGTGCATGTGCTGCTACGCCTCTTCACGTTCCAGGTTTTCCTTCCAGCCACACTCTCCGGCGCGCGTGGCGAGTGCCTCGCGAAGAACCAATGATGGCGAGGTCGAGACGTCACCGATAACGTCATGGTTTGTCTGGACAGACGCACCTCGCACTTTGAGCGTCCGGGCGCTCACTTCACTAGCCCTTCACTCACTGGCTTCTCACTGGCCTCTCATCTCATCTCATCTCATCGCTCTCACCCCTCATTCTCATCCAGGGATTCACTCACTCACTCACTCACGCGCCTTTGGCTCAGCTCAGGCCCTTCTCATCCCATCGTATCCCAGTCACTGTCAGATGCATCGCCAAATCAAAAGCCAGCGATGCCATTTCGTCTCCAAACAGTCTCCAAGTGTCCACCAGGCAAGGCATGTCACAGTGGAAGTCTACCGGTAGCTGAACGCACAGGTGTCGAACCGGATCGGGCGCTCCTCCACGTGCCATCTGAGATAGATGCGCTAGCTCACGATCGATGCAGGCCTCGGGTCTGGCTCTGGGCCCTGGCGCTTGAAGGGGTTCCAAGGTTTTTCTTCAGTGGTGGTGGCCTGGCTGTATACGCCAAAAGCCACCCCCCGGTCATCGGGCAATCTTGCCATCGTCGACCGTCAACCCCCAGTTGTCTCGGGCTTGAACTTGCTACATGACAAGGGTTCAGAGCCACCGCTGCGCCGCCCAAGTACACTCACTGATGCGTCGTTGGCCTTTGTCTTTCGCGGTGATTGTGCTCCTTCAGCCCTATCCGCGCTACCAGGATGACCAGCTTGTCCGTTCAGGGGATGAACCTCTTGACTCGCGCCCACAGCTAAGCCAAAGACGGGTGGATTGGCCGTCTTATCGTGCCCAGGTGTTGTGTTGAATCCTTCCAGTGGATGCTTACCCTCTGTATCCGTATTCTCGTTGCCATGAGCACCTTACCATCGGCCCAACTTGGTCTTGAACAAGAGGATGGCTCCTTTGTTGCATTAACACCATAGACTTTGCAAGCCGTATCTTCCAGGAGAAATGTGAGTGACTCTCCGCGGTCATCGCAACGTACGTTTCCCAGCGCAAACTTCGTGCACGCGTGCCATTCCAGGCCCTCGGCGCGCCCAATGTTTCTCCGCACGGATAAAGAGTCGAGACTCCGTGGCAGCCCAAAGGTCTGAACACACCCCACCCACCACCACCACCACCACCACCACCACCATCAGCATACCGCAGGGAAATGAACGCCGAACTGAAAGCCTTCAACGCCCTGCTCGCCGCGGACCGCAAGTCCAACGACGAGCTGACGGAGCTGCAGCGCGTCGCCATCACGGCCTTCGTCCTCGCCGGCCGCAGCTACCGCGAGGCCGCCCGCGCCTTCGACTGCTCGCCCGGCGCCGTGCACAAGACGGTCCAGCGCTTCAGGACCGCCCGCTCCTTCGCCTCCACGCCCCGCAAGGGCAGGCCCGAGAAGCTCTCCGAGGAGGAGAAGCAGGCCATCGCCAGGTCCGCCGGCGCCGCCGAGAACCGCCTCACCTACCGCGAGCTCTCCGGGCAGTTGGAGGGCAGGGTCAGCCTCCAGACCCTCAAGCGCGTGGTCAAGAAGGCCCGCTTGGCAAAGGAAGGGCAATGAAGGGGCCGGTTTTTCTCGGGAAGATCAATACGGCGCTCTCATGATGCGCAGATCCGCCTGAATGCATGTTACCCATCACTACCGGCTCAGTTCATGAAATTTGGCTAATCGGACGAAGAAGGCGGGTTTGAATAGGCTCGTCGGCAGCTGGACATCGACCCAACCGCGCAGTGCATCCCCCGCCTTGCCGCCTGCGATGGGCGGTCAGATGCGTCTCGGCTCTACCTGGGGAGGGGGGATTGCTGTCTCACGGGACGGGAGGGTTTTTTTTCCCCATCGCATCGGCCAACAAGGTGACGACTTGACCCTCGGGAGACATGTATCTTTATATTGCCAACGGGCCTGGTCCTTCTATGGCCCGAATCAGAGGGATAAAGTATCGCTAGGATGGTTGCGAAATATCTGGTGCTACATGAATTCGAGCACTTCCCACTCCTATGTATAATGAATTGTGTCGCTTAGAGCGTTGTCCTATAAGAATTAGTTTGCCCCCTTGCTCTTAATGCAGAGAGCTGAATGCACCGGCGCTTACTTGCATCGGCTCACATTTTGCTCTCTACCCTCAGCCGCGTCTCGGTGCGTGTGTCTCGAGGGTATGTATTCCTTTCCGTGCCGGAAAAACTCGTCAAATTCATAGGCCAATTCGCATTTAGCCCTTCACAATGTTCGATGCCGAGCGCCAACGCCTCTTGGGCTCCTGCATATGGAGTCCCGGCGAGGGACATCTCGGCTACTTCGAGACATGGACCGCGATGACAGCGCGGGTATGTAACAACGCGCCTCACCCAACTCAGTGGAAAAAAAAAAGGGTTCTTGACACGCAGGAGCAGCAGGTCCCGTTGCAGGAAACTGCAGAACCGGCTTTCTGGACGACGATGAGGTGGAACAGTGGCTTCACCAACAGGGTCGGTTCTCTCCGCTGGTGAAGCCCGGCCAGGCCAAACCAACCATGCGTATCCGCCTTCTGATGTGCGAGCGCCTGGGCTGGCTCCCCGTGGGCTTCGCGATGAGCCGGTCCTCTTTCCTGGCCGTAGAGACGGCCTTTCGGCTCCCGACTGAAACCCTGCCCAACCTCGTAACCATCAACGGGAAGCAATACTCCAACCTGCGTTTCCGGACGGACCATGACAACAGGCTCGAGTCCATAGGTTAGATACCATCACGCATGGCGCTGCACGCGGAAGAAAGGCTGATTGTCGGCGCAGTCCTCACGGCCAAGCTCCCTCAGATGTTCCAGCTGGGGAACCTCGGGCTGGCAATGTCTCATGACCTCGAAACCGGCACGACGGTAGCCTTCCTCCACGGCTGGAACATGTTCTCCGACAGAGACGCGGTTACGAACGAACCGATCGTCCCCCATGCTGAGAGCCTGCACGGGATGATGCAATCCGCAACCACGCTCTGGGCGCACCCGATGTTTCTGCCCACGGTCCTCTTGCGGGAACACCTATCGAGGGCCGAGGCCTTTCAGAGCCATCTGGAGCCCCAGGTAATGGGCATCGAACGGGACCTGGGGGTTGCAAGGTCCGGCCGGCTGGTCAATTCGAAAAGCGACGCGTACGCTCAGCGCATGATACAGGACGACCAAGAGAGGTTCCAGATCACGGCGCGCCTGAACACTACGGCGACGGACGTCGTCAACATGCTCGGGGTTTTGGAGTGGGACCTACACTACTTCAGATTCCTCGGCCGCGTCAACGGCGACTTGGCCGCGCTCCACGGCCGCCGGATATCCCCCGCGGCGGACGCGGAGCTGCGCAGTCTCGTCGACTACCTCGAGTGCGAAGCGCTGTCCATCGTCTCGTTTGTCGGCACGATGAAGTCGAGGCTGGATCTCCAGCTCAACGTGGTGAGAAACCCCCTTACCCCCCCCCCCCGAGTTCCGTGGGAAACGGAAAACTTCGAGACGAGTGGCTTACACGGAACGCTCTTCAGCTTTACAACTACATCGCCCAGGCGGAGAGTAACCTCAGCAGGCAAATTGCCACGAACGCGGGCCTCGACAGCACCGCCATGAAGACGCTCGCCGTCGTGACCATGGTCTTCCTGCCCCCGACCTTCATCGCCGTAAGTTTCCCATCCCCCTTCCCGGTCCAGCTTCTGTGTCTAAAAGTGACATCGGGGGGGGCGCCCCAGACGCTCTTCAGCATGTCCATGTTCGACTGGCAAGGCTTCTCTTCGGCGGCGGCGGCAGGGGACACTGGAAGGACGGTCGTTCCCGAGTTTTGGATCTACTGGGCAGTGAGCGTGCCTCTGACGCTCGCCATCGTGGTTGGGTGGCGCGTCTGGTGGCATTCCCAAAAGGGGTACTACGAGAACAAGTATCTGAGCGTGAAACCGAGCGAGGTGCCCGGGTCGAGGAGAAGGATGGACGATGGTGCTTGATGCAGGCGCAGCGTGTGTCCGGTCCCGTCGGGATCATCGTCCAAGTGGTCAAGTAGAACGCTCATTCATTCTGATGATTCCAGGACTCGTGTGCAACTCACATAGTCATGAACGGAAAAATCGGCATCGAGATTCAAACAACGCTGCAACGGTTGACCCTGTGTGTGTGATATGTCCAGACCCCGGCGACAGCCTCAGGGCACCCTTGGGGGAGTCTCGTCAGGATACGGGGACGACTGAGCCTTGGTTATGTGAGCTCCTCGCTGGTTAGGGCCATGTCGTTTTTCATCATTTTCCATTCTTTTACAGACTACTCCACAAAGTCTTTGCGCAAAAACACGGTTCTCCTAACCACCGGGTTGCCGTCCGGATCCGTCGCTGGATACCCGTAGAAGTTGTTGACTGTCCGGATGAGCTTGTACCCCCTCCTCTCATACCACGCCTGAGTAGGCGTCTGAAAATCGGTTCACGTTAGCGTCTACGTCAACCGGATCGCAAGGCCACTCGAAACTCTGAAAATGAGCGACAAGGGAGAGGACGTACCGCCGGCATTTTTACCTGGTCCACCACGGCGGACTCCTTGCGGAGCTGGTCCTCCTTGGAGAGGGTGTCCAGCATCAGCGTCCTGGCGCAGAGCGGCGCGCCGGCGGCCATGGCCTCCACCATGTCCATGGCCGCCCGGCCGATCCCCGAGCTCTGGAGGGCGAACGAGACGTAGAGGCTCTTGATCCAGAACACGTTTTCCTTGGGGATCGGGAGGTCGAGGGGCTTGGCGCGCGGGTTGTCGACGTCGAGCGAGATGTGGCCGACGGGGTGGAACGGCGTCCCGGTGGGCTTCCTGGACACGGCGAAGATGGACTGCGCCGTGTCGACGATCGGCTCCGTCTCCTGGGGGAAGTCAGCATCGCGAGTCAGTGACGGGGGAGAGACAGGGCGGGAAGATGAGGGGTGAAGGGGGGGGGGGGGGGGGGGGGGGGGCTGGATGGACCTTTGGGTATTCGGAGACGTGCTTGGCGAGCTTTGCATCGCGGTCTGGGTCTTCACTTGTACATGCCTTCAAGTTATCAGCTGGAGCGCGATCTCAGGTCAAATCTGATGCATTGAATACATATGACAGAGGTCGTTCCCAGAAACGTATTCGCTCCGCCCATCTCACAGCGAACAAAACATGATACAAAACTCACGATCCAGTAGATGCATTTGAACCCCGAGCGCTGGTAGGCCTGCCACGAGGGCACCATGTCAGAGTCCCAACCGCACTCAATCCTCTGGTCCAACATGCGCGTGACGTGGTCGGCGGACTCGGGGTCCCAAGGGATCAGCGTGACTCGGGTCGCCGACATTGCGTCCGTCTCCGTTTCCGTGATACTTCAAGCAATTGTGTGACAAGTTGGTCGTCCGCGGTGACAACGGTTGTCAAGGGTCAAGAGCCTGTCTGATGTGCGGAGCGATTCGCCGGGGGTGTGAGTCATGGGACAAGAATAGAAGAACTCCGGCTGGCTGGCTGGCTGGCTGTCCTGACATTGGACGGGAACAAGGCATTCGGCCGGCTTTTTAACCTGCGCCTTTTTCGGCTTCGGCTGCTGGAAGTTCACGGGGTACAAGATGGACAAGGTTCTCAGGCCGGGATGTCAACATGTCAGTAAAGGGCGCGGACGACATGAAGTATGCGGGGCCTCCGTTGCCGTTATCGATATTTTCACTGTTCATACTCGGCATATTTGGCATAGTCGGCTTATCAGGGGGTTGTCCGATGCCGAAGCAAATGTGTGTCCCCGAAAGCGAGGCGCAACAAGAAGCCATCATCAACAAGCCCACGAGCGATTCCAATAATGATAACGAGAAGACGAATGTGTATGTGATCCAGTACCAAGTCGCTATGGAAAGAAAACCAGAATCGCGAATCCAACGCCACCGCCTTTTTTGCATGCTAAATAAAAAAAAAAAAAAGCCCGTCCATGCATCCCATCCCATCCCATCCCGTTCTGTTCTATTGCGGCGGCATCGCCCACGTCCCGTTGGCGAACCACGTGCCGGCCTTTGTATAGTCTAGTGTAACGCCGTCTCTCATGTATGCAAATCTAAAGTACTCGGGCAGGGCCATCTTGGCCTTGCGCATCCACACAAACAGGTTGTCGTCCGGCCCGTCGGCGAAGTAGTAGCGGAACCGCTCGACGTCGTTGACGAGCGCGCTGATGCCGTCGTAGCCGGCGGCGATGAAGTCGGCGTCGTCGTCGGACGACGGCAGGAGCCAGCTAAAGTTGATGCTGTGCTCGAAGGAGCCCGACGAGATGATGGGCTCGGCGAGGCGGGGGAGGAGGGAGTTGAAGGCGCCGTCCTCGCGCAGCTCGTCGGGGGTCTGCAGGACCGAGTCGAAGCCCCAGCGGGCGATGCCGTTGACGAAGAGGCCGAGCAGCATGCCCTGGTAGAAGAGCGAGGTGCGCGTCTGCATGCTGGTGCCGGGGAGCAGGAGGAAGGCCATGATGTAGTGGTGCACGCGCAGGTCGAGGCCGGGGATGGAGAGGCCGACGATGATGCCGACCAGGAAGAGGGCGTAGAGGGCCAGGAACCGGGGCAGCCGGCCCTCGAGCCAGAAGAAGTAGACCTGCTTGGCCATGACGAAGGCGAGGACCGTCAGGATGAGGGCCAGCGCCGGCTTGGCGCCGGGCTGCTGCTCAATGTCGTGCGCCGTCAGGCGCTGGATCGGCATCCACCCGAACGTGTAGTTGGACAGCGCGCCGAACCAGAAGCCGCCCAGCCACAGCGCCGTCTTCTCGAACTGGGCGCCGAGGTTGGTGAGGGTGCGGCGGACGCAGATGCGGTAGAGCACGACGGCGCAGAAGGCCGCGGGCAGCAGGCGGCCGGCGAACAGCGAGATGCGGTCCGGTAGCACCGAGGCCGGGTGGCGCGAGGTGGTGGTGGGCGGGTCGGAGGCGAAGCTGACGTGGGCGAAGATGCCGACGAAGGAGACGAAGAACTGCCAGGCCGGGGACGTCGTGAAGAGCGAGAAGACGGAGGTGAAGAAGAGGGAGGTCGGGAGCAGGACCTCGCGGGGGTCCCGCCGGCCGCAGCCGCCCAGCGACGGGTCCGCCGCCGCCGACAGCTCGAACGACAGCGGGAAGTACGAGTCGAAGGGGACCGTCTCGACGCCGTTCCTGGACGAGGCGTTGAAGACGTCGTGGCGGCCGACGCGGCGGAGGCGACCGCAGCCGCCGCTGCGGTCCGTCGCGACGCCGGCGTGGATGGCGGCGGCGCAGATCATGGAGTCGCCGCGGTAGACGCCGTCGCCCACGACCAGCGGCTGGTAGACGATCTCGCGCGGTCCGACGGCGTGCGGGTTCAGCAGCTTATGGGCCATGCAGTTGGCCGGACACCGGAAGGAGAGGCTCGCGTTGGCAAAGGGTCGGCAGTCGGCGCCGTCGAGGCCGCAGCCGTTCTTGAAGCGCCACAGGGTGTCGCCGCAGTCGAGGCTGACGACAGGGCGGCCGTCGGCGTCGGCGAGGGCGCGGGACGAGGCCAGCGGGACGGAGAAGGCGATGGCCCACAGGGCGAGGAAGACGGCGACGATGACGCCCCTGCGGCGGGTCGTGGGCGGCGCCACGAGGTCGAGCAGCCGCGGCGGCGCCTCCTGGACGGCGGGCAGGACGGGACGGATGACGAACACGCGCGGAGGCTGCGGGCCGGCGATGCAGTGGCGTTTCGGGGTGTGGGGGAACTTTTGCTGCGAGAGCGAGGCTCGGCTGGAGGTGCTCTCTTCGAGCTCGTACTCCTCCTCGTCGACGAGGAACTGGGCCTCTTCGTCGACGCTCCGCCGGGCCGCGTACTTGTCGTCGGCCTCGTCGTCTTCGCTGTCCCTGAACGGGCGGTCCCTCAGCGGGAAACCATCACCCGCGGCCCCCATCTCTCTCTCTCTCTCTCACTCACTCACACACACACACACACACTCTCTCTCTCTCTCTCTCCCTGTCCGAATTCCCAGCTTCCCTTGGCTTGTTTCCTCCTGTATCTCGGTCTGTCAGGGTCTCTGTCCGTCTCGTCTCGGCTTGGTGCTCTTGTGAATGAGGACAACGCTGGCTGGTGCTTCAATTATGTACGGGCGTAAGTGGGAGTACGAGCGAGGGACGATGAAGTCACCGGCGACGGGGGGGAAGTGTCCGAGAAGAAAAGAAGAGAAGAACGAGTGACGTGCCCCTTCAGCGCTTAATTAACCAACCGAGGTGTTCGTTCGGGCATCCATTCAAACATGACTCTGGGTACCGATGAAATGAATACGGGGGGGCGGCCTACCAGTGCTACCACCAAACCAAACCGAGAGCCCCTTCAAGATCCCCCATAAAGACCCCCTCGATGGAACCCCCTTTGAGTGGAAATTGGCCACGATGATCGGAACAGACGGAGGGGGCGCGCTATCCTTAGTGGGGGACATGTCAACTCGACTCGACTCGCACTCCCTGTGAGACACGAGGGAGTCAAAGCTTCTCGCCGTTTCTGAGCGAGGCGAGACGCTAAACTGAGACAATAGGTAGGGGTGGGATAGTCTTTAGGGCGCCTCTTTTGCGGTTAACGCTGCCGCTTTGGTTAGGGATGTGGGATGAATGCCATGTGTGCATATACCCCCCTGGTTCCCTTGTGTCGAGCCATCTGTACCTAGATAGCCAACGAGCTGGCCAACGACTGGATTCCAGCCTGCCAAAGGGCATCATCAGTTCGAATCTTGGCGGACAGCTGGAGAATTCACAAGGGAAGAAGAGTCGAGTCTGCACGTACCTAATGACATTTGTTCGGTTGGGCATCCGAGTCCAGACCTGATGCTTGTTTACTTAATCTGAAACTACAGGGGGGAACGTGCCAGGGGTCACACAGGGCAGTTGTTTGGGTGAAAAAGACGAAACTAATATAGAGAGATAGATGCTATAGATAACCCTCGATACGACACGAAGCGGTGAGCCGGAGCATGTTGAATCAGTTCAATGGATGGATGCAAAAAAAGACCCGGCGGAGCGCTCTCCGCAGCCACCTGAAGCTCCTACGCTCAAAACTTTTCTTGTTGTGAATTCTCGCGCTTTTCATCTGGTGGACTACCGGCCAGCAGATGCACACACACACACACACACACCTCCATGAAGCCTCCAAAGTCAAGCAGGGGACGACGAGTGTCGGCCACAGCCGCTGTCGCAGGGGGTTCTGACAGTTTGATTGAGTTTCGGCTTAAAGGTTAATGGAGAAACGTGGCAGCACCGGGACCTCGATGCCTCGTGAGCATGACAGACGGAGACTGCAACTTTAACTCACCGAGACATTTCGTCATGCTCACGGGTACGGCCCCCGGCGCAGAGACATGAATTCGGATTAAACATTAAATTTCGTTGGTACATGCACATTCGACCGAGTATATACCGTGATACATGATGAGAATGCCCCAGCTGTCATCAAGCCCTATGTTTGTGCTTCCCGCAAAGGCGGCAATTTGCAAAGGCGATTCGCGAAGCCCACGAAACGGGTCGCACGGCACGGCATTCGGTTCCTTTGCAGGCATATACCTGGCAATCGACACACTCGTTGCGTGCCTTTCGAACGGGACGAAACGCCTCGCATCTGATCCCAATGCAACAACAAACGGGCTTCTTGGTGAGACAGAAAAACGCATCTACACCTCGCAGGTGTACTCCATCGTCAAGTCCACCCGCGGCACGCCCTCGAAGCCGGCCGGCACCGCGTACGACACGTTGTAGTACCAGTGGTTCCTCAGCTGCTGCCCGTACGAGACCGGCAGCTTCTCCAGCCCCGGCGCCGACACGTTGACGCTCAGGCACGGCAGCGCCTCCAAGCCCGTGACGGTCTTGCCGCCCAGCGTCCACGCCGGCGGGATGCCCGACAGCGCGAACGTGAACATGTCGGTGCCCTCCTGCGTCGTGTTCGGGTACGACACGCTGAGGGACCGCTCGCCGGCCACGGCCTTGATGGTCGACGCCGACGGGTACAGCAGGAAGAAGCCGATGTAGGGGAACGGCGCGTGGGCCGGGTCCGACGCCCAGTGCACGATGGCCGGCACGAACTGGTTGCCGCGGTTCACGTCCTCGGCCACCTCTTGGCCGCCCACCATGAGCGGCGCGCTGACCCACGCCGTGACGTTGCGCACCTCGGCCCCGGCCGCGTCCAGCTCCTCCCTCGCCGTGCGCGCGAGGCTGCGCGCGCCCTCCCACGGCCCCTTGGCCTTGAGCGCCGCCGCGGCGCTGTCCGAGATGTGCTCGGCGACCGTGTCCGATACCAGGGCGATGGCCGCGCCCTGGGCCGCGTCGTAGAGCAGGTCGTTTTCCCCCCTTGGGCGGCTGGGGGCCGAACTCGCGTCCGAACATGGCCCACCAGTACATGGGCAGGATGGACGAGTGCTCCGTCATGTCGCGCGTGTAGGCGCGGTCGTAGGGGCCGACGAGGTTGCCGAGGTACGGGTTGTAGTGCGCCGCGATGTCGCCCCACATCGTGGTGAGCATGTACTCGGCGTTGGCCGTCATGGTCGCGTTGCGCGGCCCGTAGGCGATGTTGGCCGCCAGCGCCCACACGTCCATGCCGTAGTAGTTGGGCGCGTTGTACTCGCCCAGCGTGTCGTTGAACCGGAAGAGCTCGAGGAGCTGCGTGCCGTGCGTGTTGGCGAAGTCGATCAACGTCGCGTTGCCCCGGCGCGCCCCGATCCAGCCCACCGTCAGGGCCCGCATGACGCTCGGGTTGGAGTAGCCGAGGATGAGGTTGTCGCCCTCCGGGTAGCTGCCGTTGCGCCTCATGGCGCCGACGGCTTGGATCTCCAGGGCGTCTTCGATCTTCTTGACGAGGTCGTCGCCGAGGAGGTCGCCGTAGAGCTCGACGTCTTGGATGAGCTGCGTGCTGGTCCGTGTTAGTTTGCCTTCTTTGCATGCTTCTTTCTCTCTCTGCTTGGGGACATGGACTTGGACTTACCCGATAAACTCTCTCCAATTGGGATCATACGTCGTCTGGCGCCGCCGTTAGTATCGTGTAGTGACCCCCAGTGTGTGTGATATGGCCCCCGAATACAAAGAAAATAGGCACTCACGTAAATCTTTGGCGGGTACAGCTCAGAGTTGGGCGTCGGGTCCGGCTCGTCGGGCGAGAGCTTGAAAGTTCCGTACCAAGCCGACTCGTAATCCGAAGTCATCTGGCTCGCCAGTCTACAAACGACGGCCGCATCAGCGTTCGTTCCCCCCCCCCCCCCCCCCCCCCCCCAAGCACCACACGAGACAACTCACACGTTCTCAATCGCCGCCTTTGCGTTCTCCACGTCGTCGCCCTCGTTGCGGTGCAGCAAACCGGCCGTGTACCACGCCGTGAACCGGATGGACCACGGACCGTTGTCCTGGTACCAGATAAGGTTGTACGAGTCGTCCCATCTGGAGTCCTGGACTCCCATTGAGTAGTCGAACAAGCTTTGCGCGTCTAATCGAGATCCCGTAAGTTTACAAGGCCCAATAGCACACGCTGTGTTCCTCAGTATGCGGGCTCGACTCACTAGCTGAGAGCTTCGGCTTGCTTGTTGCGGCGACCCCCAGCGTCGCGCCGGAGGTCAGGAGTGAAGCCACGGCCAGGTTGGGACGCATTGTAAGAGACTGAGAGACGCAGGCACTCGGGTAACACTCCTCGGAAGAGGCATCTGCTCTCAATCGTCTTCTGCCCGCTGCTATATACCATAAACACCCAGGATCGGGTGGATATCCCAAGCCATGTCGGCGTGGAGTCTTTTCTCACGCGAGTAAACAAACTAACGGTAGCTTTGGTCTGCGTGAAATCTCCCCAAGTCATGGTCCCTCTCGCTCCAACCTCTTTTGACAGCACCCCGTGGCCGATCAACTCCCTCCTAATCCACCAATCACAACCCCCAATTCGCCAGACATGAGCCCGGCCAAACCCGGACCGGAGCCGGTGAACCATGACCGTCCCCCCCGGGGCAAGGTTACATACCCCGACATCGAACTAGTGGACTGCGCACAAGTGGGTTTACGAATGGGTTTGCGGGGGAGACAGACCACATGTTTACCTCGGAAATGGAAGCATGACATACCGGGGGACACAATATCGGAGTTGATATGAGGGAACCCGGCCAGTCCAAGGATCAGGATATCTTGCAAAAGGCACGAGCATACCGTAATCCTCTTCCTTCTTCTCCCTCTCCTCCTTATCGTTCTCCTCTTTCTCCTCCCCTCCCCCAGCAGCTTGGAGGTGATGTTACATCCGGCACCATGCTTCATTTCACAGCTCCCCGATTCGGCTTGCTTTCCCCCGACTAGCTCTATCACCTGATAAGCCTGGCCAACCTGAAGCCATGGATCTGGCAACCCCACCGATATCTCATGACCTCGCTCTTATCTATCTTGCCGTTGGTGGCTATCTCTCCCAAAAAGGCTTTAGGCCAGGAACCTTCCTTGCCCCTCCGGTCCGGACGATGGCCGGTTATGGTAGCATTGTTTATCGTCAATCGGGGGAGCTAGCGACATGGTGTACGACCGGGTCGGCCTGTCGCCGAGTCACGCTCGCTGGCATATGTACGCGATAGACCCTCGACCTCTTTCGTTCCCATTGAAGCCGGAACGATCTCTGGCCTTGACAACCTTTCCGAAGGGACGCACACGAAAACCATGTCGAAAGAACCCGCCATAACATCGGAGCCGGTCGGCGTCCCCGTCACCGTCGACGCCGCCATCGCCAACAAGAGAGGCGCGTTCAAGTGGATGTCGAACCCGGGCATCGTCAAGCTGAACTTGGTCCTCGCCCTGTCTCTCGTGTCGAGCTACGCGACCGGCTACGATGGCTCGATGATGAACGGCCTGCAGTCTCTGGACACCTGGAAGGAGTCGTTCAACAACCCCGGCGCGGAGGAACTGGGACTGTCAGTAACCCGTTCGAACGCCTGCTCTCTCTCTCTCTCTCTCTCCCTCCCGCATACACACGAAAAATGCTGACACCCCTCTTCTTCCTCTAGTCTGAACGCCATCCAGAACGTCGGCCAGCTCGTCGCCCTGCCCTTCTGCGCCTGGTTCTGCGACCACTTCGGCCGCAAGCCCGCCCTGCTGGTCAGCGCCGCCATCCTCATGATCGGCGTCGCCCTCCAGGGCGCGGCCCAGAACGTCGGCATGTTCATCGCCGCCCGCGGCATCCTCGGCTTCGGCCTCGCCCTCAACATCACCGCCGCCCCGCTGATGATCATGGAGCTCGCCTACCCCTCGCAGCGCGCGCCCCTCGTCAGCATCTACAACTCGCTCTGGGCCCTCGGCGCCCTCAGCGCCGCCTGGATCACCTTTGGCACCTTCCGCATCGGCGACACCTGGGCCTGGCGCATCCCCTCCATCCTGCAGGGCCTCTCCAGCGTCGTCCAGCTCGGCCTCTGCTTCTTCATCGAGGAGTCGCCGCGCTGGCTGATCGCCAAGGAGAGGGACGCCGAGGCCGAGGCCCTGCTGGTCAAGTACCACGCCAACGGCGACGCCGCCGATCTCATCGTGCCCCTGGAGATGGAGGAGATCCGCGCCGCCCTGCGCCTCGAGGCCGAGGCGTCGCGCACGACCTCGTACCTCTCGTTCTTCCACACCCCGGGAAACCGACGCAGGTTCCTCATCATCCTTTGCGTCGGCTTCTTCTCTCAATGGTAAGCTGATGGGAAAATCACTCAACAGATGGAGACTTGCGGGTTTGCTGACTTTTCAACTAAAAATAGGTCTGGAAACGGCCTGATTTCCTACTACCTCACCCTCATCCTGAACTCGATCGGATACACGTCGCAAGACACCCAGACGCTCATCAACGCCCTGCTCACGCTCTGGGGTCTCGTCTGGGGCATCCTCGCCTCGGTTCTCGTCAACCGCTTCCGCCGCCGCACCATGTTCCTGGTCTCCACCATCGGCTCCCTCGTGTGCTACGTCATCTGGACCGGCCTCCAGGCGACCTACGAGAAGCAGACGGACCTCACCGGCGAGGGGTCTCCGGCCCTGGCCAAGGGCGTGCTGGCCATGATCTTCCTGTACAACGTCACCTTCACCGTGGGCTGGGGCGCCCTGCAGGTGACCTACGTCGTCGAGATCCTGCCCTTCAACCTCCGCGCCAAGGGCCTGGTGCTGTACAACCTGTTCGTCGCCCTGGCCCTCATCTTCAACCAGTACGCCAACCCCATCGGCGTCACCAACTCCAAGTGGAAGTACTACATCACCTACGACGTCTGGTTGGCCTTCGAAGCCCTGGTCGTCTACTTTGTGTTTGTCGAGACGGGCAAGGTGAGTCTGGAGGAGACTGCCGTCATCCTCGACGGTATCGAAGATAAGCTGGTTGAAGAGGTTGCGCGGAAGACGGAAGATCTCGCCATAGACGGCCACGAGACCAAGGTAGAAGCAAATGCTCGCGGGTAGAGCTGGGATTTTTGCATTTTAGCAAGCGGGCCAGCCCGGCATGAAACTTGTAGCGCTTAGGTATTGTAATCGCTCCTGCGGGTCTTAATAGTATGACAGTTTGACGTATTCGTGTCTCTTTGTTGCAACTTGACGATGCTGTGTGCTGACAATCCGACATGGAGAAATAATGAAAGTTGACTGATTCTTCCGAGGTTCCCAAGATCGACAAAGTTTGCATCGGAGGCAGCAGAGCGGGCAGGAGTTCCACAATCGTTAAATGACCCCAAGAACCAAAGGATATAGTGAGCTAAGCTCGTCGACTATTCTACGCAACTAGGAACGATTTGGAAATTCAAGGACTTGACTCGGTTTCTTACGAAAATTGCTCCACGGTTTCTGTTTGGCCAGGAGAATATCTAACCGTCTCGCCTGGATAGACGCATTATCGTTGTAAAATCTAGCTCTTACCCATAACGACAATACATGACAGCTACCGGCTCACTAGGCTTCCCTGTGGAGGATCAATGGGTCATATCACCTGGAGTACCTACCATCGCCTGCTCTCGAGCCCCAGCAATAGAACGAACAAAAGTATTCCCAGCGCCCCAGCAACGATAAAATGCAAACCAGTCCATTCAATGCTGGGCCCCAAGTAAAGCGGACCGGCCAAAGCACCGCCGACATGCAGATGGGTCACGACTGAATATACGAGGCTGATTTTCTCCTCCTTGATGCTGTCGGTGATGAGGCACTGCATGCCAGCGGCCGATGCTGTGAGAACGATGACAGCCACGAAAACAGGCACGTTTCCGCCGAGGCTGATGAGCAGCGTTCCAGCGGCGAGAAGCGCGGCGTGGACCTGGGTCAACGTGACATCTTTGGCGAGGCCAACTACCCGGCAGGCCGATCATGGGTAGCAGAGCCAGGAGGACGACTAGCTGGACGCCCTCGTCCAGAGCCCGCACAGGATTCGCCTTCGAGAAATTCCAGCCGAATCTCTTGGACGCGTACAGCAGAAGTATCATGGGGGAAAGGATCCTCGCTCATCTGGCACAGTAAAGTCAGTATCAGGAGGAAGGTGAGCCGTAATTTTCCCTTGATCAGTTGTCATGTGCCTGCTCAGAGAAGTCCTCAAGTGGCAAGGGGCCATGTACTTGATACTGCCGGTTACTTGCGATTCGCCGCTCGCACCATCGTCTAACAATTCGATGCAGGCCTGCGTGTGTCCGTTCCCGGCAGCAGTAGTTCTCTTTCGCCGGCGGCATCTGCAGGTGACGATGCATGTTGCTGGCTGTCCTGAATGAACAAAGAAGCTGTGCCGGCTAGGAGAATGCAGCGGAGGCCTGCTGCCCAGGGCAGCCGTAGATTCACTGGCATCAACAGGGAGCTTATGTGCTGGCCAAGGATCGCTGCTCCAGCGCTAATGGCGTAGATGGCAAAAAAACAGACTAGCTCTGGCCTCTCTTGTTGTGATATCTGCGGCAATGACGTGTACCATGGTCATGATGTCACGAGTTAGAGCACACAGTAGGGCATAGAGGAATCAAGGTCTAAAAGGCTTGTTCTGTCTAAGTGAAAGTATGAAAGTAAACCTCTATATATATACAGGTAAAGTGTACGAGTAATGAGTGAAACGCCACGTGATAAAGCACATGACAAAGCAGCTGCCGATGGCTGAAGCTATCGTGACACATGACAACCCCGATCCCACCGCCGATAGCCTCAAATACGACGGCGGCGAGGACTAGACGTATCTTGAACACGGGAGAAACCCAGCCTGACAGCAGAGTCTCTTCATTAGCTTGTGGTGGGGGGTTAATAGACACGTAAAGGCCCCTGGCTGACATATGGTAAAGTTTCAAGTTTTTTCCAGCAAAAGTCTGACAATGGCCCGTGTCAAGACCTTGAGACGACCAAATATGTTTGCAGCCAGAGAATATGGGATCGTAAGGACGGCTTCAATAACATGTAGCAAATGAGGCTCAGGTCAGCAACTCAAAGCAATCCCCAAGCAAAAATAAAAGAAAAGAACAAAACAAGATAAAAAAGGCGTGGAACTCATGGCTGTATATTACCTACATTGAAGTAGTACTGTCTAAAGCCTCCGCTCAGTAGTCTCTAGCGAATACAATGCTATCGGAAAATTCGCTCGAGTTAATGCCTTGCTCTCCAAACGATGTGTCCATCTTTATGCGCTCTGCGTCTCATCGCTCCCGCTGTCACAAAGCTAACCTTGGACTTTAACCCTTGTTATCGAGGACACACTCCCACTTCATCTCAAAGTTTTGACCCTCGCCACATCAGGAGTCGGCTCTAGTCGCAGCCACAGGATTTGAACGAACAGCAAACGCCCGATTGGCAGCATCCACAGCAGTTTGCAGTGGAACCGCACACAGTACACTGTCTCTTCTCAAACAACTGAGCCGCCAGATCCGATTTAGTGCCAGCAATGCTGGCAGTGGCAGTGGCCGCAAGGAAAAAGGCCAACAAGGCTTGTGAAAGCTGCATTTTGGATCGAGGTTGCTGTTTGAAGGAGTTAGTCTACTTTCACTTGGCTAATGTGACGAGACCTAACTTTCCTTGGGATTGATAGAGTCTCGGATGCCGTTCGACGTAGATGGCTTGGCCCTAGGTTATAAAGTAAAGTGTTTGTATAAGCTTAAGAGGTTGATATTCGTGGTTGACACGTGGGTAGAACGCGGAGGGTCTGTTGGCTTACTATACTTTTGGCAATGTTAGTCTGCTAAGTCTTGAGTAAGTTGCAGGTAACTGGACTATAAGTCTTATCGTATATCGTGTACCCCTAGTGGTCTCTATCCACTACGTGGGGCGTTTCAAAGGGTTGAGCGTGCCTTAGTTAAACTTTAACTACTAAAGAATAAGTTCGTACCCATAGTAGGTTTGGTTCCTCCTCAAGACGTCGTATAAACTTCTCAACATACATCAACAGTTACAGTCTCGAAACAACATTTAATCTATGTACAACCTTGGCGCGAAACAGATTTTTATAGTAAAACGTATGGCCAACCGTTATTGGTTGGGCCGCACACATTGATAAACACTCTATTCCCCAAGTTTCTAGACTTCCCAATAGTGAGTGTGCTCCAGAGGATATCTACGTACTAACCTTGAGTTCTACACCTAATGGAGCCAGACGGGGCTGTGTGGAACTGCGCATTTTACAATAATTTAGGCGATCAATTTATTGTCGATCTATTTCCAACCTTGTAGGTGAAACAGACAGGAAAAGGTTGCAACGACTACGGTAGCTGGCCTTACCATTGATACCGGGGTAATCGGCACGCTCACAATTCATCACACCAAGCCATGAAATTGACCAGATGCGTGACTATAGCAACGCAGAGACACCGCCCATTGAGCTACCTAACACGGCGAAAGGCACATATTAACAACCAGCTGCTCGCTTGGTGTCTTGGCTGCACCTAGTTAATGTGTGCGGGCGACCGGTAACACCGGTTGTCCCGAGAGCTACTAATTATGCATTCATGTAAAACCACGTACACAGATAAGTCAGACACATAAATCAAGGTCACGAGTCAGGACTACCAAACTATGTGTATTTGGTTTCTTTAAAGCGGTTTAGGCGCGTATGCATAATTCAAAATTACCGTATGTAAGGACTACCGTAGTTGTATTCCGTATACACCAAGGCAGTCATAGCTTAGCACGGCGGTATGATGCTCCTTTTATTAATAGACGCGGCCTTGCCGATCTACGTTAACTTATGCAAAGTCACTGTCTGGCCTTACTTTCATCAACAGATGCAGCCTTGCGGGCCTCCGTCGGTCGTCAGCTCATGCGGCGCGTACTTCTAATAGTTAGATTGCTATTTGCAATTCTTTGCTCATTATAGTACAAAACTTAATCGCACTTTTTCTAGTGCTTGTAGACATTCTTGATCTTATTGTGACAACCATTTCTGGCTGTCGGTAGCCGATGCGGAAATCAACATAGGCGTGGAAAGCGAGAGAAAACAGCCTGCGAAGGGCCAGTGCGAGAGACGTAGAATGCAAGTGTTCTTCTGTACACTGAAATTCGCTTTCTGTACAGCCACTATTTTTCTTACTGATGATTACAAGCCGGCGCGAGGACTTCGATTTGTAATGGTTTTTAAACAGTATTGAAGGTGGAGGTCACAAATCTGCTGAATCATTTTGACATCTGGCTAGCCCTTGCCAAATTATTTCAGGTTCTCGGTGGAGGTACTCAGAGCCAGGATTAATATGGACAGACGGAGAACTGTTGAATGTATGAGATACAACAATACATGAGAACCACCCAAGCAATATCCCAAATGAAGCACTTGAACGTCCATCTAGTGCCATGTCACGAGGTATATAAGCGTTAGTTACTGCCTAAGTCACTAACGGTATCGTTTTGTGACGTGATATGCCACCACCCTCAAATCACCATAAGATCAGGCACTCATTCCTGGTTTCCAAAGCCCAACAAAACCGAGTCTACCAGTAGCCATTAGACTTTGCTTCTGTACCTCGTGAGGCGACCGGTAGTTGAGGAACTTCTTGTTGAGCCAATCGTGGGCATTCCATTTCTGACCTTCGAGGTCCTCGAATTCAACCTGGTTGTTAGCCCGGAGGAAGAAGATAATGGCGTAGCGCGAGCCGCGGGTCCAGCGGTCGAAATACGGCACCACACGATGCAGACATGACTTGAGGCGGACAGCCGTCAAGAACTTGATCGTGTCGCCAATGTTCACTATGGCATGCGTGCCTCTGGCTGGCGGCACATACTGCCATTCCTCACTGTATGTGTTGCAGACTTGCAGGCCCCATTCGGTGTTAAAGAGGATCGTCACGCTTCCCGTGTCTGTATGCGCGAAGTGGCCGTTGCTCGTGTCCGCCGGCAGGTCTCCCTTGAAAGGGTAGTGCTGAATGACGGCGGTAGACGTGGACGGCTGGCCCGCCCGGTGAAGATCCTCAAGCCGCGAAGCACCCTTCAGACCCAGGCTAGTCGATAGCCGGCTAAGAACCAAGGTCGCTATAGCGTGTGACTGCTCAATGAAGTTGCCGACTAGATCTCGGTGCATCTCGGCGCCACGAGGGAACCGTATGTGAGTTCGTGGGAGGAGGATGGCGTCGGCTGGCAGCTGCAATACATGGACCGGCAATGTGAGTCCGGGAATAGAATGGGTTGGGTATATGTATATATATATATAAATATATACCCGCAAATATTGAATGTTTCCCAAGCGTGGTTGGTATCCTGCATCTTCTCCTCCAATGGCTTGTTGAAATACTGAACGGCCAAGTCGTTGAGACGGCCTGCCGTTGCCGTGTATGACTCGATCTCGTCGGAGCCCAGGTCGAGACAGAAAAACCCCCATTCTGAACAGGCCGAGAACAATTCAGATGCTTCCTCAGCGTCGTCACATAGCAATTTCTGCATGCTGATGACGCTCAAATTAGCCGTGTCGCCCTGGCTAGGGCCTTCGAAGCGAGCCGAATCCATCTTTGACATTATCGCCGGTCAGAGCCAGAGCAACAATAATGTACGGATTTGCTATCTAAAGGTGAGAGCATGGTCAACCAGCTTATATAGAAGATGTCTGGTGTCTTTTATCCTCAACATCTTTTTCTTTTCTTTTTTTTTTCTTCTTCGGTATCGAGAGCTCAGCTACCTAGATACTAGGTAATAGCTAAAGACCGCTCTACTAGGAGCGTAGGCGCCAGGTCTAACCAAGACACGTAATACGTGGGGTTACGCCCCGCATCGGCCTCAGCATGTGGCAGACAGTCTGTATGGTGGCCATGGGCGACATGTAAGTTTTGCCCTGTGAGCACAGCCTGGTGGAGATTGACTTACTGACATGACACGACAGGGCCAAGACATATGTTGAAAACTTAACCGGCGAGACGGTCACATCAAAGCATTAAGTGATGGGGCCGGGTTACAAAAGGGCATCGTTGGTTTTACTGCGTCATTTCAGGTATAACTTGTGTCCTCTTTTGGTTTGCATCAAGCTCACCCAACTCAAATCGAACGGCGATAATCACACGCAAATTGTTATCAGCACTTATAATTAAGTTGGGGTTAGGCTTATAATTATTGCAAAGTAGGATTACTCAGGGGGTAATTTCTACAGTTAAAAGTAGCTTGTTTTCTTCCAAGTAAATGCGCCACAACGTAAAGTAGGGGCTTATAGGTAGCTTTATCAATAAGACTGCGAGAAAGGCGGTGTACCGCGGCAATATACTATGGTACCATTGAAGCCAAAGTCATTGCCCCCTGCCACGTAATTGATGTTCAGCCCCTTCCCTATAGCAATTCTACTAGCTCAACTGTTACAAAATGTCTCCCTCTTGCTATTATTATTAATATAACTAAGACTTTTACTATTCTAATCACTCTTACTATCCCTTTTGCTAGCAGTATCAACAAGCGTAAAAAGTATAGTAGTAGACCTTCTATACTGTCGCGATAGCTTCATTCATTCCGCCCTCTGTAACTGCGCTTTTATGTGCCACATCACGTGGTGCTTCACATTCGTTCCCTATATATAGTACTTCATTTCATGCATCTTGACCTTCATAGAATTAAGCCTTTCACATCTCAGTCCCTTCGAGTTTCACCATGTTTGTCTAGCAAATGCATGGCTATTTTCTGTGATTGCTTGGGCAGTAAGACTACGCCCATTACCCGCTGCACTGTATCACAGAAGCGATTTGTAAGAAGCAGCATCAATCGACACGAGCTGGCGTGCCCAAAATCACGCGCTCGCGAATTCTCATGCGGCCTCCGCATTCTGGCGGATGATGGCTATCAGAAGGTTATATTGCTGTGCCCATTCATCCTATTCCCTGCAAAAATGTTTCTGCCCCTGATAGGGCCATTAAAGGCCGCGCCCGACTGCCCTATCATGGATTGCTGCCCCGGTTCTAGTACCAATGGCCCGGATAGCAACCGACTCAAGCTATGGCACGATCAAAGCAGCTCTTTCGCAAGCACGGCAGCTGTAGCGGCGGCATATGGCTGCCAATTCTTGTCCTTGTGCGCATCGGCATAGCCGCAGATGCCGCGGACGACGATGCACGGAAAGTTGTTCATCAGACCGGCCGCCTCCATCTAGAAGTACGGAATGCCGTCCAGCTTCCGAATGTACCGATCGCGTTTCGGCGTATCCTTTTTAACCTGGTAGTCAGACGTAATGGTACTACAAAAGAGGACTGGGTTGGTGTTTTTGTGTGCTTCCTGTGTAACTGCCTCATATTAGCAGCAGTTTAGGCATATTGGTCCTGGAACATGTGTTGAAATGTCCTTCTATACATGTAGCGTATCTCCCTTAGGGCTAGGGGACCTAAACTTTAAATTGCTGGTGTATCTGGCTAGGTGATTTGTGATCAGGGCTTTGCTATGAATATTGTTTGCTTGTAGCTTGGCAAAGGCTCTGAGAAGGGTTTTAGGCCGTATGTTTAAACTGCTCACATGCGTGAGTACGCTGTTCGCTCTTGTCTTGCTGAAGTTGAATTAGAAAACGCTACTATTTTCACCTGCTAGTTGGCTGGCTATGACTTCCTTAAAGTTGATAGATGGACGTTGGTAGTGCCTTTGAGCTGTAGTACCCTACCTCCAATATTCAATATTAATAAGGATATTGGACTGAAATGGGAGGAAACTTGGCTTCATCTACCTAGCTTGTGATGATGGATGCCTGATTTATGTCTATCCGTCTAGCTGTTAGGTAGGCTGCAATGACGCTGTGGGTGCTGATTGGCCTGAGGTGCAGATGCTGGAGTTGGCTGTGTAAGGGCGAAGGTTGGTGAACTCTTCGCCTATTATCTAAGCTGTGGTAGCTAGCTTGATTGGTAAAGTGTAGCTATACCTAGCTAATCGTGAGCTTTTTAGCTGAGACTTGTGTTGGTATCTTGATCAATCATGTGGGTAGACTTGTGGTCTATAACCATCTTCAGAGGTGTAGTAAATTGACATTTGCAATAATAGCTTGTTAACTACCGAATTACTAGCTGGATAAAAGGTGCTGGTATCAGATTTATCGCAAGGTATAGCTATGAAAATGTGCAGATGGTGCCTTGGGTCTGCTGAAAGCCTCGTCAGGCTTTCTCCCAGCTTGGCAAGCTATTGTCACTGCATATGCCAAGGCCATGCAATGGAACGATAGCAGCCAGTGCCTGGGCACCAGGCAACGAATAGAAGATCTTCACCGCGTACAGGATGCTTCTGGAGTGAGTCAGACTGCATCAGACCAGGCTTTATTGGGAGTAACCGAGACATATGGCTGTCGTTCACGTGCCCACTGTAGCTTAGATAAGGTTGAACTCGGGCGACGCCTGAATGGTATTCGTGTGGGCGTGCCATCATCTGGTCATCCTTAACTCTCTTCTCAATCGAAGCGCTTACTTCTCACCTAGCCGCCCCCAGGTCAGACCTGCCTGCTTTACTGCCTCAACACTCTACGGCATTGGGTGTGCTTTATTCGCTTGACGCGTATGCTACGGCCGTCGCTGGATGTCGTTCGATGTTTGAACGTCAATAGACGATGGCATGTTAGGTACCCCTCAATACAATGGCTGAACGCGCAGCACCGATGCAATCATTTGGGTCGACGGAGGCACACAATGCCCTCGTCGGAAACCAGTTCTCGGGCCAGACCAACATCACCTTTCAAGGGACCTTTGGTAAGAAATTCTCTTATCAAACCACCTGGAACAATTGATCTAATATCTCAGACGTGGCGCAAAGACTTGAAGATGAAAAGAAAGAACTTGAAAAAGAAAAAGAGGGTAAGTGCCGCTTTGTTTCTCTCAAGAAAATGGCTGGGATCATGACCGCTAACTGATGACTGACAGACTGTCTCCGTTCGCTGACGTTTCGGGAGGTCAACGCTCGCCGGCATGATATCGTCCCTGCCCATCAAGACACTTGCGACTGGTTGTTTGACACACTCGAGTTTCGACAGTGGATGAACCCCGACTGCCTACAAAACCACAATGGGGTGTTCTGGATCAAGGGCAAGCCGGGCGTGGGCAAGTCGACATTGATGAAGCATGCGTTCCATCATTTCCGGAAGTCCATTACCAGCGATTACCTCCTGATGGCTTACTTTTTCAACGCCCGAGGCGAGATGCTCGAGAAGACGCCCCTAGGCATGCTACGGTCGATTGTTCATCAGCTCCTCCAGACAGACGATGCGCTGTATACACAATTCCGCGAGTACTTTTTAACGGCAAGCCTGGAAAGTGGCTGGCAATGGCGCCAAGCGGAACTGCAAGAGTTTATGCGCTGGGCTGTCATCCAGCCCTTGTCAAAGCCATTGCTTCTTATCATCGACGCACTAGACGAATGCAACGAGTCTGATGTTCGCGACGTCGTCAAATTCCTTGAATCCCTTAGCATCCTCGCCTCTCAGGCCAATACTGGGCTGAAGATTTGCCTTTCGAGTCGTCATTACCCCAGCATTACAATGGCCAAGGCCGTTGAGTTGACGGTGGAAAACAGCAAAGATCACGGAACAGATATTTCCAAATACATCAACAAAAGACTAACAGTAAATGATGCTGATATCAAATCTGAGGTTCGGAGGAGAGCTGACGGCATCTTCCTATGGGTCGTTATTGTTGTGACCCTTCTCAACAAGGCGTACGACGAGGGTCAGGCCGAAGCGATGTGGAAAACTTTGGAGGAAGTACCGGCTGATCTTGAAACAATGTTCTCTGCCATTCTAATAAAGAACGACTCAAGTACAGCCGAGACGGTCTGCATGCTCCAATGGATGCTCTTCAGCCTGCGTCCCTTGACACCTCAAGAACTCTTCGCTGCCGTAGTGGGACTACCTGTCCCCAAAATCGACGTAATCCAGCGGCGGATTAACACCTCGTCAAAAGGTCTCATTGAGATACGGAAGGGACGTACCAATTCGGTCCAGTTTATCCACTTGTCGGTTAGGGACTTCCTGGTTCGTTACAAGAGGCTACATATATTGGACCCAACGCTAGGATCCGAGCCTTTTACGACCATCCACGATCGACTCGGGGCTCGTTGCTGGTCAAGTGTCAAGGAGGCGTTCATCACACCAACATCTATAACTCACATGTGGAATTGTCGCGATAAGGACCCCTTCCTAAAGTATGCAGCAAGCCACATCCTCCAACATGCTGATAGAGCATTGTCGAGTGACGCAACGATACAAAGTGGGGGCGACTGGGGAGGTGCTGAGATGTGCCCTTCTGGCGCCTCCTATAGGACGAGCATCCATCATTGGTTACGAGAAAATGCCCGCTGGTTGGAGTGGTCAGCCCTATTCCGTGCTATCCGTTCCTATAAGGAAAGGTTCCATGAATTAGAGTTACAGCCAGAACAAAAGACGGACTTATCATTTATACACATTTTGGCAATCCTTAAGCTGCCGAATCTGGCGAGAGCCCTTCCAGAAGACACGGACATCAATCAAAAAGGCGGCCCGTATGGTCATGCTCTACAGGCCGCTTCATATGGGGGGAGCTTAGAGCTCGTGGAGCTATTCATTGAGAGAGGCGCTTACGTTAATGCACGAGGCGGCTACTATGGCAACGCTCTGCAGGCCGCTTTGAGTAGAGGAAGCTCCGAGATTGCGAATCTGCTCCTTCGATATGGCGCCGACGTTAACGCACAAGGCGGATACTATGGCAACGCTCTACAGGCTGCCTCGTCGGCAGGACGCCTTGACACTGTGAAAATGCTCCTCGAGAAAGGCGCTAATGTTAACGCACAAGGTGGTCACTATGGTAATGCACTACAGGCTGCTTCATATGGAGGGAGCTCAGAACTCGTGAAGCTATTCCTTAAGAAAGGCGCTTACGTTAACGCACAAGGCGATAACGCTCTGCAGGTCTCTTCAAAAGAAGAGCACTTGGAGACAGTGAAGCTACTCCTTAAAGAAGGCGCTGATGTCAACGCACAAGGCGGCTACTATGGCAACGCTCTACAGGCTGCCTCAGCGGCAGGGCGCCTTGACACTGTGGAAGTGCTCCTTGAGCAAGGCGCTAATATTAACGCACAAGGTGGTCACTATGGTAATGCACTACAGGCTGCTTCAATAAGAGGCAGCCCTGATATGATGGAGCTATTTCTCAAGAAAGGTGCTGACATCAACGCACAAGGCGGGCTCTATGGTAACGCACTACAGGCTGCTTTGAATGGAGGAAGCATGAAGATGATAAAGCTGCTGATTGATAATGGTGCTAACGTTGACCAACAAGGTGGAGACTCTAGTAATGAGCTACGGGCAGCTCAATATTTTTTAGAAAGAAACAAGATTGGTTATAGCGGTAGTGGAAGTAGTAGTAATAGTAGTAGTAGTAGTAGTAGTAATAGTGGTAGTAGTAATATTTGACGCTGGTGGATCTGAACTAGTAGCATAGGGCGCCGATGGAGTGAGTCTGTCAACTCGATATTACTCTTCAGTCAACAGAATAAGGCCTAAAGAGCTCTACCTTACATCGTAAGGTTAGTATAAATACACAACTATATTGGTCAATCTTAGCAAACGTACTGACTTATGATAGGAAATTATTAGTGGCAATCGATGCCGATTTTTCCCTCGTAGACGCTGAAGAGCTTCCTCCATCCATGCAGGGCTGGTAGTCATAGTTCTGCGCACTGGTGGCGTCCTTGCCCACGTGCGTGTAAAATCAGTCTTCGTCAATGATATGTATCATGGCATCCCTTGGTCGGTTCTGGGTTAAGCTGTTGGGTATTTGTTTTGTAGCGTACATTATCCTTTACAGGAACAAGGCGGCATAAAATAACACAATTAAACCAGACCGGGGGTATTCATGGATGTATGCGCTCCCAAAAAGAGTCGGTCTTCGTCCAAGTACTAAGAGTGTCATAGATGAATAACCTATATGTCTCACAGCCGGATATAAGGCGAATACAAAATACAACAGTTCGTTTATTCTTACATATACTTGTTGTCGTAAGTCACAGACAAGGCTGAAGAGATTTGCCATCCAAAGATGGCCCTTTGTTTCTCTTGGAGCTGCTTGCACGATGCCTTTCCTTTGGAGAGTTGCCATACTTTGTGATGATAGCATCGTCCACATAGACGAATGCAACAGCCCCGATCTTAGAACGACGACATGGCCTAGGAACACTTGAGCATGCTCGAGCCCTACGAGGACTTTTGTGGACTCGATCTCTGAGAGGAGCGGTGGTACCCAATATCATAAATAATCCAATCCATGGATAGATTTCATAAACAAAGTGAATCATTTGACGAGCCTTGCGGCTTGAGACTGCAAACCAACTTGTAGGAACTGTAGACCACTCTGGAGTAGTAGAACTGGTGAGCGAGAAAATGATTTTTCTGGAATAAAATCAAAATTGAAAAAAAAAAAAAAATCCCGTTAAGCCAGGCAAGAATTGCACAGTTGATTCCTTTTTTGTAGAGCCACCTATCGCTGAGCTCAGCTGTTGAACACAACGTTGCCGGCTGGCTTGCTACGTGAAGTACTTGTACATCAATAACTTCCTCATCCAACTATGTTCCCATGTGTACCGAATGGATGCAAGAAGCAAGCAAACGCCTGAGCGACTTACGCCATCATACGTTGAATGCGCGGTTGAACGACTCAAAAGCTGTGGCAACGGCTCGTCCACAGCTGCAAACTCAATCGAATCACGACTCGTTGGCCAACAACCTCCTGTTGTGATCAATTTTGCATCGAAGCCCTACGGCTGTGTCTTCCATTATTTGACCCTTTTTTCCAACATACGGGCCGACGATTGAGGCCCAACGGCCACAGGTTGCCATGGAAACCCCACGTAACATAGAATCAAGACTGAAGTCACGCCAATGCGAGCGACCACTGGATACTAGGTGTTCAGACAAAGATCCAGCTGGAACCTTTCACATGACGCTGCATTTCCACCAAATTGCCCATCGTCGGCCAACTCCATGGTTCCATCGCCCCCAGGCGTTCCCAGTACTGTGGCCCAACCGGTCATCTTCCAAGGCACTGGACCGCCCGCCATGCTAGCTCTGTTCTGCTGCGCCGCCGGGGTCAGCGAATGGAAGCGCATGCGTACGAAGTAAACCCGGCCGGAATCGTTCGACTGGCAGAGTCACGTTGGGCAGACACAGCGCACATGGTTCTCGATCTTCAAATCCTTCCAAGCCACGCTGCATAGACCAACAAGGCATAGCGCGCAGAAATCAGACCAGGGCTACGATGTTTATCCCTATACGGCGTGGAGAAGCCTTACAGGACAGGGAGGTCGGCCTTCTCCAGACTAAATTTGACAGTTCTGGAGAGCCCCCCAGAAAGTGCCAGACCCACGCCACTGGGATCGCAATCACACCACCGCACCACCATATCCGGCCAGACACCACACCACTGTCGGTCAATCAACAGACAACACCGGAGAGAATGAGCAAAGCGACGGCATCATGATCGGGAAAAGCAGGCTAGTACTGTCTTATATATGCTCTCCGCGAGTGCGAGATGGCAACACAATATCGGATGCACTCCAGTCCACATCGACCACATCGTACAAAAAGCAACCTCGCTTCTTCAGATGGTTTCAACTGCAACCAAAAAGCCTACTGTACTACTACTGCATCATCCCATTCTCGCCTTATCTTCAGCAACACCGATACCACTTACAGACCCCGCAACCGTCACAATGGTCAACCAACCAGCCAGGATTACGGCAGACTGCAAGGCCAACTCCGCCAAAACCAAATTTTGGCCTGTTTTTATTGTTAGGTAGGCCCCTACCCTATAAAACTTTACACCCTCCTACTTTAACAAAATTTAAATTATTAAATAATGCATTTACTAGGTAGCACGCCTATTTACTATTATGTATTATAATAACCCTACTTTCTATGGGGCCGTATACATACGTATAAAACCTAACATAAATAATTATTATTATTCTAAACTCTTCTTCTTTCTATATCTCTACTTATTCCTTTATCCTTTTACTATAGGGTTAACTACCCCTTTTTACCTATTATTAGGTAAGAACTACTATATCCTTAAAACTACTAATAATTAGAAGGCGTATAGGTATTATAGTACTAACTTATAGTCTATTATACCTTATAAAGATACTTATATAGATCTAATTAACCTTATGTCTTCTCTAGAAAGACCTATCTTAAAGCGTTTAACTCTAAGACCCTCTATACTAACTTTAGCCCTTTTCGTATAAGGTTTAACATCTTCAAACCTCCTTAACTTACTCTATACTAGGTCGTAAGAATAAGAATAGAGTATTTAGTAAACTAAGAAGGTTAAGAAGTCTCTATTAATTAAGTTATCTATTACTCTTTATAACATAACATACTTTAAGACAGACATATATAGTATTTAAGTCCTAATATATACTAGTATTTAGCCTATTAAGAAGTTTATTAGTAAGATATAGTTTAATCTATTTATAGTCTTTCTATTATATATAAGTATAATAAAGAGTATTATCTCTAATTTTACTACCTAATAATAATTCCTTAGTAAGGAGTAAAAAGCTATACTAATTAATATAAAAAACCTATATGATATCTTAGAGTATTATAATGCTGCCTATTAAGCTACTATACTTTAGTTATTTCTCTCTAAGGCTTTAATCTCTTACAAAAAGGATATATACTACCTAACTATTATTATATAAGTCTAAATTAAACCGCTAACTATTAAACCTTAAGTATCTTAAAAAGGTAAGGCCTATATAAAGCCAAATACTTCTAATTAATAAGATATAGCAACTAATACACCCTAAATAACATTAAAACTAAAGACAAGGTTATTAATAGGCACTATAATTAAACCTATAGTAAAGGTTAAGGAGGAGCTAGAGAGTAAAAAGGTAAAAATTAAGGAATAAGTCTAAGAGGAAAAAGAGGATATTAAGGAGGAGGTTATATATAAGGGAGGAGAAACATACTAGAGGGGACACAAACGTACATACTTATATGTTAATTCTTAAAGAAAATAGAGATATATAGTCCTTATTTACTACTATCTTCTTCCTTACTTTCTACTAGAGAAGTATTTATACTTTCTAAACTAATACCAGACTATTAAAGTTGTTCTTAAACCTATATAATTCCTCCTTATAGCTTATCTAGAAGGGAGACCTCTAGTTAGTATTATTCTTTAATATACTTATTTAAATAGGTCTAAAGGTACTAGTACGTATTAAAAGATAGATATATAGTATCTCTAACTTTTATCTTAGGTGTAAGTATAGACTAACAAGAGTCTATAATTTATATATAGACCTATATAGTGTCTTAAGGAAGGAATTTATTAATATTACTATTACCCTTTATAAGAGTAAGTAACTCTTATACTTACTGTTAATTAATTATCTACCTAAAGTCCTATATTATTTTAGTATCTAGTTAATAATAGAGGTACTATAGTTGACTAGTAATAACATATAGTCTCCCCTTTTAACAATAGATTTAATATAAGTTCTAGACTTAAACAAATATTATAAAGTCCTTATAGATAAGTAGTATATAGATAAATAAGAGTATAATCTAATTAGCTAGTATATATAAGGAAAAGAGATTTTATAGCTTAAGTAACTAGAAATATTCCTATACTAGTTAGTATAAATATATATAAGATATAATATAAATACTTACTCTCTAGTATGCTAACTACCCTTAGTAGAGATAGTTCTACTAGCTCTTAATCTTAACGTTATAGATACTTTTCCTAAATATCTAACAGTTATAAAAAGTAATAGGTAACTCTAATATTAAATGTTACTATATAAGGTAGTAATAAATACTAGCTATAAGGATAGTCTCTTTACCCTAATCTAACTGAATTTATAAAGGTGTATACCTATATTATTAGATAATAGTAAGGTATTAGGTAAGAATGTTCTAAGACGTATAGGCCGAAAAGCTAATATAAAACTATATAATAAACTATAAATAGGCATTAATAGTAGTATAAACCTTAAACCTAAATAGTAAAAGCTTATTATATATGTTAAGAGACTAGATATAATTTAGGCTAGGAGTTGTCTAACCTTTATAGCGGTATTATATCTCTTAAAGATGGTTATTAACTTAGGTTAGGAATATTTAGCAATATAAGGTAAATAACAGGTCTTAGCTAATAATATACCCTTGCTGGCAAACCTATATATATAGGTATTTACGACTATACCCCTTAATATAGTAGGTAACCTTAGGTAAACTTAAGAAGAATTCCCTAAGTTATTATTATACTTAAGTAATTTACTTAGGTGGCTGTTATCTCTAAAGCTAATTATGCTTATAGATAACTATAAGGCTATAAGGTGTAATTATAAACCCCTCTAATTAAAGTATATATAGGATATTAGTATTGTTTAGGCTAATTTAAAAGAAAAGCTCTTAAATATAGGCAAGTAATTCTTCTAAAAATATTATATGCTCTTCTTACTAGATACCCTATTTTCTAAGCTACTATTTAAAGGTATGCTTTACAATTTAGATATTATAGGTTTCTAATATATATATAAGAATAGCATTATAAGTCTACTATGCTTCTAGCTTCTTAGTAATTAATAGGCAGAAGGGTAAAAGATTAATAGAAGGACGTAGTATCTTAGTAATAGAATGTAATATTTATAAATATCTATATAGGGGTATAGGGCTCTATATAGATATAAATACCTATATATATATGAGTTAGAAACTATTATAAGACTATATTAAGTTTTTCTAAATTATGTATAAATGTTAAAGCCTATATAGGGGTATACGTTATAGAGTAGGAGAGAACATAAGTTATAAGTACTATATTGCCTTATAAGTGTCTATATAGTTCTGAAAGCCTATATAAGGGATTATGGCTGCTAATTGCCTGCCCTACCGATATGTATGCTAATATATACTAATATATAATACTATATACTATCCTATATACTAAAACTACTATATATATAGGTGTATAGGTTTATATCTATCTAAACCTTACTATTAAGTTCTATAAATATTAGTATAAAGGCCTATAAACCTATACATAGCTGTACATACTAGATTTATGCTCCTTAATATTATCTGCAATCAACTTAAGAGCCTCTACTATAGTATAGAGGTGTATAGATAGGACCTTACTTAGACAGGTCTATAGATTATAGGATATGCCTATACGGCGCTTCTTTGTAATACAACCAGTCTTAACCAGGGTCGTATAGGCTAGTACAGGCAGTTAGCAGAGCATATAGGTTAAGGTTAGTATATATAAAGACGTATAGGTAATATTAGAACGGCTTAACTTTATATAAGTATAGCCCTTAGATAAATAGTTATAATTAGTATAGTATATGTCTATAAAGGACATATACTTCTTAAATAAGCCTTTACTATTATAACACTTAGTATACATATCTATACTAGTATTCTTAGTACTATATACGTACGTCTAGATAGTATTATAGGCTTATAGGCGTAAAGTGTTAATATCTAGGACTATACGGCCTAGTTAAGTAATTCTTAGGTATAGTTTAATTATATACTAGGGCTATATAGGTTAGTACTAAACTATAGTAAGTAGAGTAGGAGTATATAATATACTATAGTAGTAGTAGTATTATACTTACAAATAAACATACCTATGATGTTTTGCTTTACCTCTATATAGGTATGTTAGTAGGTATATAGGGGTATAGGGGAGGGTATATACCTTTAAGGAGAAAGGCGGTTATGTCTAGGGACGTAAGGTCCTATAGAAAGCTGTGTGGCTATATATTAGGGGGATTAGGAAGGTTTACTCCCTAAATGTCCTAGGGAATAGTTGTCAAAGTGGGTGTAATATGCCGGCGACTGACACGGACCTCCAGGCCCATTGGGCCGGATTGGGAAAGGTCTGCGGCGAAATGTCGGTTGCATTGCTGGAACGGATTTCGCCAGCTAAATTAACCAAAATCCGATGACACGTGCATTTAGATCCTAAGGCCACAAAATGGCCAGAAATGTGCGGAGAATCTACTGGAGAATAGCGACATAGTGAAAATATACACACACCAGTAATTAACTAGGGATTAACGCTGTATACCTACGTACTTTAATAATTAACAGTCTGATTATAAGTGCTAATTGATGTCGCTTAAAGTCTTATATATGGTATACGCGATATATGTATTAGCTATTATCATGACTGATAATAAGGCTACCACCATGTCGGCCATGTTGAACAGCCTATCTGACTAGAGTAATTAGTATATCTAGCTGTAATAATGGGCTGTGGCTCTTAACCTATGGGAGTTAATTGACCTAAACGCTGATGATATATGGCGTATTGCTATAAAGCAACTAGTGACCCCGCCGCAGGCCCTAGACATATTAGAATATCTGATGATGACGTCTGTAGTGATGAAGTGGGTGGCTGATAACATGATTAAGGGAGAGGAGCCCCTAGATATACAGGAGGCCCGCGCTTTAAAGCTATCCCAACTATCAGCTAAGGGCTAGAAGCAGCTTGAGTACGATAATAAGATATATATACGAAAACAACGGTAATATAAGTAGGATTGTAAGGTAATTAGTAATATAGTTGCCTAGATCTACGTAATAGTGGATCTAATAGTAATTATAGAGTGTTGTGACGTAAGTAAATTAATCTATATATGGATATGTAATATTAAAGTATGGATTAGCCTGCCTTTATATAAAGAAAAAGAGATTACTATAGTAAAGTATAAGAAAGTAATGAGGCGTGCTATGGATTATAAAGTGACAGATATAAAAGAGGTAGAGAAATAGATAGCAGACTAGGAGAAGGCGCTCTCTTATGGTACAAGAGTTAAGTAGTATTTAGCTATAAGGACTAGTAAATAGTTCCTGCTACTAATAAAGGCGCTAAGATATATGCCGTTAGCAACATAGGTAGAGGCGTATAAAAGTACTAACTATATAAGGGCTATCCAGGATTAACTCCTATATTGTAAAGTAATGTTAGCTATATAGGCCTGTATTACTATAAAGCCAGAGCGTCCCTAGGTAAAGGCTGCTTATAGAGCTTTTAGCCTAGTTACTACTATAATAGTTGCTAATAATACTACTAGAAAGGACTACATGCGAAAAGAGCTATTAAAAGATAGATGAAATAATAGATATTATAGTAACATATAATACCCTCTCTATAACGTACTTAGGTATAAAGTAGTAAGGTGCTTTTATATAGGCAAAGTGTGCCTAAAAGGAGTATGGTGGCTAAACCCTAACATTGTTAAGTATATACAGAGGGTGCTTATAGAGTAAAAGGTAAAAGATAAGCTGAAAAAGGAGGATATATTGCTAGTATCTATATATGCCTGTCTGGATGAGATACCTATCAAAACAGGTGTAGATCTAGCGCCTCTGGAGAAGTAATAGCTAATTAATAGTAAAGTAGAAGAGTAATTAAAAGGAAAAGGGGCTCTATCTATATAGTTAGCCATGTTTATAATATCTAACTATCTGCTTAAGGACTTCATAATATTAGACTTAGGAGTAACCCTTTACATATTCTACTCTTGCTATCACTTTTTAGTAATAACCCTAGTAAAGCCTAATAACTTTATTTAGGCTGGTAATACTACTATCCTAATTAAGGGATAGGGTGATATCCTTATCTATATAAGGTAGGGCAAGTAAAGGGCTAGACTTACGCTTAAAAGAGTTGCTTACTACCTATTACTATTATGTAACCTTATATTATATGTGATACTAAAGATAAGGAATAACTAGTAGTAGGATAATAGCCCTACTAATAACTATATATATATGGTAAAGGACT
Source organism: Colletotrichum sublineola (assembly GCA_020631755.1). NCBI lineage: Eukaryota > Fungi > Ascomycota > Sordariomycetes > Glomerellales > Glomerellaceae > Colletotrichum > Colletotrichum sublineola. The sequence continues at coordinate 958,753 of JAHSQG010000001.1, forward strand.
ACTCTATAGTATTTAATATAGATAAATTTATAGGCTAATAAGTTATTAAGGCTAGTAATAACTATAACGTCCCTTATGTAATGGCCCTAGCGGCGGTAAATGTGGCTGTAGGGGCCCTAGAGATAGATTGCTACTACTAGAGAAATAGGCTGGTAAAGGCTGATTGCTGGCATGATCGCCTTAGGCATCTAGGTAGCTATATAATACGTAAGATTACCACGCAAGCCTGGGGTATATAAATAAAAGGAGATATACTAGAGATATCTATAGTATTATGTGAAGTATACGTGATAAGTAAAATACAGCAGTAAGTCTTATATTAGCCATGGGAATTAATTAACTATATAGAGGTAGGTAATTATATATTGCTAGATTTCTACTTATTTAAGTAAGGCTATAGTAGATATAAGTCAGCCCTACTACTTAGCAATTAAAAATCTAGCTTTATATAGGATTACTATATGTAATAACATACCTCTAAAACTATTAAGATAGTACTATTAGACTTTATATAATTAATTAAGGTATATAAGTCTACTGAAGTGTAAGTAATTAAGTGTGATAACAAGATTACTACTACCTATTTATAGGTAAAAGAAGCTATAGAAAGTATAGGAATCCTATTTAAAACCTTAGTGCCTAATACCTAAGTGTAAAATAGTGGTATAGAGAGGATTGCTACTATAATTAAGGAAAAAGCTTACGTGATAAGGCTAAAGTTAAAGCTGCTATTATCTTTATGGCTGGAGATCCTGAAAGCAGTGGTATATCTATATAACTGTATGCTAGTAGAGTCATGCGGCTGGAAGTCTCCATATTAGATCTGATATGTGGTAAGAAGGCGGATATTATTTATGCCGTACCTTAGCTATTTATAAGTATTTGGCTGCTACATATATGTAATGACCTTAGACGCCTAGCTTAGCTATAATTGCCTTTAGTGCTTTAAAGTAAGGGTATATATTAGTTATCTAGTTGGATATATATTAACTAACTAGTACTATATATATATACTACTAAAGAATGAAGTTATTATATCTTATAATGTAATATTTAATAAAGATGGATACTTCTCTAGAAAGGAGGATAAATAGGTAGATAAGTTAAGTAATATAGATAAGGCTGTAATTAATAAATGGATCTAGAAGGTAACTAAAAAGAATTTTGTAAATATTGCTAATAGTAATAATCTTATAGAAGAAGATATTATGGATAATCTAATCTAAATGTATGGTGATTTAACTGAAGAAGCCTATAAATATGTAAAGTTATACTTTATATTAATAATACTACTAGAATCTCTAAAAGCCTCTTTTGTTATGCTATTATTAGATATGCTTAATATAAGAGGGTAAGAAAACTATAAAGATTATAATAAAGTCTATTATGTTAACTATATTATATAGTAAAAACAAGTATACCTATAAGAATCTTAGAAAGCTGTGTTTATGGCTGGGACTATTAATAGTCCTTGCTGTGGTACCTAAGACTAGTAAGCTGCTTATATAGCCAGGACTCTTAATAGTCCTTGCTGTGGTACCTAGAATCTATTCTTAGAGCAAAACAACCTACCTAATAAGCATATAGGCTAGCCCCCTTATGGCAATAGGAAAATGGTTAACGTAGTAGGAGAGGATCTATCTAAAGGCTCTGAAAATAAGGTAGAGATAATATAGATAGATCCTTACTAAAAGAGTACTATAAGGCTCTATTGGAAAGATTTGCCTGGATTACTAAAGGTATATACAGACTTAAAAAACTACCTATTTGTAGAGGATTTTTAAGAGGCTAAGAAAGCATATTTATAAAGCTATAATGCTATAAATAGCTAGATTAAAGTTAGTATAGAGGAAGTTAGTAATAACTAGATACTTAATTGCTAATAGGTATATACCTATAAGCTAAATAAATATAGATTTCTTATAAAGTTTAAGGTGTGCCTTATTATTTATAGTAATTAGTAACTAAAGGATGTAATCTATAATATATATGTAGTAATACTAGTAGGACTTTTGTTCTAGTTGCTTATTATAATTATAGCTAAGTTAGACCTAGAATTACTCTAATTTGACGCTATAAATGTATTTATATACGCTAATATAGATAAAATAGTGTTTATAAGGCTTCCTCTAGGGTACCTAAATTATAATAATAAAAAGATTATTTGCTTATAAAAAGCCTTATATAGATTATAATAATTACTACTACTATAGCAAAAGTACCTAGAAAGGGGACTTTAAGAACTTAGATTTATCTTAGTTACTAGAGAGCTATGCTGCTAGTAAAAAGGAGCTATTATATTCTTCTTTTATATTGATAATTACGTCTTTGCCTTCCTAGAGTTACTATAGTATAAAGCTAATAAAATAATTAAAGGCATAAAAGGAAGATACTATCTAGAGGGCGGTAATAAGATATAATAGTTCCTTAGTATAGAGATTCTCTATAATAGATAATAGAGAAAGATATGGCTATTATAGTTAGTATATATTAAGAAGATAGTAAAGCTGATTAATAATAAAGCCTGGCTGCTACTAGATAATACCCTAATAGCTAATAAAGAATTACTCTTATTATAGTAGATAGTGTTAAACTATAAAGTAGTAAGATACTAGTGAAAAGTTAGTTTAATCCTATATGTAGCTATAATAACTAGGCCTGATGTTATATTTGCTATAAGTCGCCTAGTAAGATTTAATTATAACCTATTAGAAGATTATTAGAGGGCGGTAAATTGCATGCTGTAATACCTCTGGTGTATAGCTAGGCTTTACCTTGAATTTAGGCCTAATAGTAAGCTTATTGTTATGTTAGATATAAGCTTTAGAGATAACTTAATTAATCATAAGAGCTTATAGGCCTTTACTATTAAATTATATAGTAGATTAATTAGATAGAGGGTAAATAAGTAGTAGACTATAACGATGTCTATAACTAAAGTAGAGTTACTAGTATTATTATAGGTAGTAAAAGAAGTAATCTTTATAAGCTAGTTAATTACTAAACTTATAGTTACTAATACTGCTATAAATCTACTACTAAAAGTTATAATATAATATAATAATTAGTAGATAATTAGCTTAGTTATAAAGGAATTAGTTTAGCTTTAAATATGCCTTTGCTATATAGATATATATTACTACTAGCTATACTAGGAGATTACTAATAGTTGCGTTAAAGTTATCTATACCCTATTAGTAGAGCTGATGGCGGATGGATTAATAAAGGCCCTACTAAGGTAAAAGTAGCTAGTATTTCTCTAGTAATTAAATATTAGTAACTAAACTATATGGTTAATATAAAACTAAAAAGAAGAGCTAGTAAAGGATAAATTACTAATATAATTAAAGTAATAAGTATTATAGTAATAGATTTTTAGCTAGTATAGCCCTAACTAGGAAGGTTAATTAATATAGTTGTACTAGTTAGTAAAAGTAGGTTATTATAGAGACTTACCTGGTAGTTCTAATAGTAACATATCTAATAAAGTTTTAACTATAAATATCTCTGTAACTAAGTGACTTCTATAGTTAGTAATTATATATTTATAATTATCTTAATTAGGGCTATAAGTTAATATAAGACCTAACTAAAAAAGACGACTATTTAAGGTTAGAAATTTAAAACAAAAGGGTTAAAAATATAGTTGAAACTATACTCTAAGGATAATTATATATATAGACCTATAGGGGCTATATTAAACGCAATAGTGAGTACATAAGGAGCCTAAGGCTGCTATGAGTATGATGTAGCTTTACTGAGTGAAAGGACCTGTTGCTATGTATTTATGTTATTAAGCTTAGACTTTATATAGGGGGTTAGTAGGCTTTATAGATGTAACTACTATTAAGTCTGGCTGCCTCTACCTGGGTTTGAACCCTAGAGCTTTAGTATAAGTTGCTATCTTATACTACGATTATCTAGTGGGGGGTGATACTGCTAGACTATATGCACTCTGGTTTTGGTTATTATTAATTGGTTACTTGCTGCCTTTTAAGGTGGGAAACTGGTAGTTAGGATAGGATTACAAAATGCAAAAGGTAGTTGCAAAAGGGGTGGTAATTGCTACGAATTGGTCGGATTGAATCTGGAATAGCTTTAATCTGAGAGGGCGTGTCAAAGTGGGTGTAATATGCCGGCGACTAACACAGACCTCCAGGCCTATTAGGCCGGATTAGGAAAGGTCTGCGGCGAAATGTCGGTTGTATTGCTGGAATGGATTTCGCCAGCTAAATTAACTAAAATCCGATAACACGTGCATTTAGATCCTAAGGCCACAAAATGGCCAGAAATGTGCGGAGAATCTACTGGAGAATAGCGACATAGTGAAAATATACACACACCAGCAATTAACCAGGGATTAACGCTGTATACCCACGTACTTCAACAATAGTAGTCGCTATTATGCTAATATATATAGGATTATACTGTCTTGTCTTCTATAGAGTTATATTAGCTAATATTCTATATGGCTATATATAATAATATAAACTCTATAATAAGCTTATATAGAAATCTATTATATTTGCTATTTTTATAATAAGAATTAGCCTAAAAGTAAGTATACTTTTACTATTAATTAAGATAGCAAAAGGGCTAAATCTAGGCTAATTTTTACTATAAAAAAAACTACTTATTTATAAGCTTATTTTTAATTAAAATAAAGTAGTAAATAGCGTATAGCAGTATATTACATTATAAGGATCTATACTATAAGGTTTGTAGTAGCAGCAGCGCGCGGCATGCGGCAGGGGGGGGGGGGGGTATAACATATGGCGAAAGTTATATAGGTTAGAAGGGAAAAAGAGGAAGGGATCAGCAGAAGAAATTAGTAAGGCAACTAGTAAGGGTAGGGCAGGGGGGGGCTAACAACCCTCACGTGACTTCAGATATGTACGTTAATAGATATTACTATACTGTCTTATATGGTATTCTACAGATAACATAATATTCTATTTGTGGGTAAAAATCTAGTAGCCGAGACCTACAACTATAATCCCATGGGGGTAGTCACCCAAGTAAGAAGGAGGGTTTTGGCGGAGTTGGCCTTGCAGTCTGCCGTACAGGATTCCCACCACAATCCCGGCCCTTGCTAGGTTCCTCCCCGCTGCCATCACTGTTGGCATCGGTAAGTCCTGACGACCCGCTACCCAACAGCACAGCCCTCACTAACATACAGCCGTTCCATAGTGTCTGCTGTAGCTCTAAACATCCGCTCCCAGCTCAAGACCGAGTCCCAGACCATGGACCGCTTCTTCGCCAAGTATAACAACTCCCAGAGCGAGGCCGTCCGGCAAAGGGTCTTTGACGGCGCCTTGGAGGACCCCCGGAAGAGTTGGTTCAACATCCTGGGCTGGTGACTGTTCCAGGACTAGAAGAGTTTCATTATGTTGCAACATGGCCAGGCGTTTTGAGGGAGGGGATATCATTTTTATTATTAGTAAGAGGAGGCGACTGCTCCACCGTTCGTATAGCTGTTATCAGAGATGCGAAAAGCTTGGGATACTATTGTATAGCCGCAGCAAATTATCGACACTCTCAACATGATGGTCAGTTTGGCCGGTGATGAAGGTGGCATGAACCCCGACTCCACCACCTCACTTCCGAATACCCCCCATATCCAAATAACCCAACGTCACCATCACCACCACTTGTTCCTTGGGCTTACCGCATACCCATATGCAATCTTCGGCTTCACTGGATAATTTGGATGTGTTGAAATCATCTGGCTTATTTGCTGCGGATTTTTAGCGCCTTTTTTGCCCGTTGGATATGCTTCATCCTTGCAAAAGTGCTGTTGGGCGATATAGGGAACTTCTCTCTCTTATGATGATGGTGCTGGGACTGTGCTCCATCCCAAAATGCAACATTTGTTGCAATTTCAAAAGATCTATTGCTCGGCTGCTTGCAGATTGTCTAAAAGAGAGGAAACAAGGATTGCTAAGCGCTTCACATACATGTCCGCGCTTATTTGAATATTTTCGATTGGTGCGTTGGGTGACCAAAAAAGGTCTGGCCTGTCCAACATGTATCATCAGGCGTAACGCCGCACCTGTGTTATTTTTGCAACATCACTCGAACCATTAAATACATGTTTTGCAGATGATGATTAGCTCGTTACTGATACGCAAATTATTGAAATTCAATCATACGCAAGGTGGTACCCTCGAGGTGTTTATTCCGTAGGAAACCCCCTCAGGGCCTCATCGCTTTGTCGGTACTTAGTGAAGCCCATCACCTGCAGCTACATGGAGTCGCCAAGTGTTGGAATGATTATCTAGGGGGGCAAGGATAGTAAATGTGGGATTTTGCAACCTTCATTGGGTGATATGGTTGCATGTTGGTTTTTGTTTGCCTCGCCCTACTTATTTTATTGCCTTTGTCAAACCAACGTTTCTCAAACCAACTCGAATGCATACAACCGACGCTTATCCGGTTGGGTAAAACAAGTTCGCCGAAAGAGTTCCATCGTTGGTCCTTTTTCCTATTGCAACCTCCTCCTCACCATTTTGAAGGGAAACAAAGAAAGAGAGACAGAAGCTTTTCACCAGAGTCTATCGCTCAAGGCCATCATTGCCTTCGCGAACGCTTCTTCCGCGCCATTACCAAGATGTCAAGACCGAGCCGAGACGGACTAGCCTGGGAGGATGGCGGCTTGGATCTGGAGCCCTGCTGGACACGAGAACCCTCAGTGATGGCGATCGAAAGGGTCTGCCGCCAACAGCTACAAATCGAGGACGCCGACAACTGCGACGTCTCTTTCTACGCAGCGGGCGCATTCAACAAGCTGTATCTTGTTCAGACCAACGGCAAAAGATTTTTCATGCGCGTTTCTCTCCCGGTTGACCCTGGCGATAAGACTCGCGGTGAGGTAGCGACTCTACGCTGGCTTCGACGCCGGACCAGCACTCCAGTTCCTCACGTGTTCGCCTTTGACGATTCCAACGACAACGAGATCGGATTTGAGTGGATCCTGATGGAGTTCATGCCGGGCACGTCAGCCTACAAGCGATGGCGAGGCATGTCCATGGCGCAGAAAAGGGGGCTGGTTGAGAAGGTCGCCGAATACCAGTCCGAGATTCTTGGTCAAAGCAGTGGGTTCCGAAGTATAGGAACCCTCCGTCCCAACGCAATCAAAGACAAGAAACAGCCTCAAGAACAACAAGGACAGAAAGAACAAGAAGACCAAGTCACGCCAAGCAAATATGTATCTATTGTCTTCTTTTGGGGCGATAATTACGAATACGATGTTCCCAGAGGCCCGTTTCGTTCCAGCCATGACTGGCTCAACTCCTTTCTGAACATTGCCATCCTTTTCTACAAGAAAGAGCTACAAGAAGCGGAAGACGAAGACGACAGCAAGTATGCTCAGTCGGGTGTGGACGTCGCACAGAAGCTTCTGGACCTGCTGCCCAAAATCTTCCACGTCCTCCAGCACCCGCCCGAGCAAACTTTCCTCTGGCACGACGACCTGTCTTTATCAAATATCCTGGTGGACTATGATGGAAACATGACTGCCATGTTGGACTGGGAGTGCGTCTCTACGATGCCTTCGTGGGTCGTCACGCAGGTACCCAAGTTTCTCAACGGGGCCACTAGAGAGGAGGAGCCTAAGCGAGATGGATACGGGGATGCGGGACCGGAAGATAGGAACGACGACGACGAATTGGACAATGAGGGGAAGAATATACTGTACTGGATTCACTTGATGGAGTTCGAGCAGACGCAGCTGAGGAAGGTCTACGTGGCACGGATGCAGCAGTTGCATCCCGACTGGGCGACTAGAGTCGAGTATGGCTCCTTGAAGACAGACTTTCTCGAGGCGGTTCATCGCTGCAGGGCCGGCTTCGGTATGACGAAGGGCATCCCCAAGTGGGTTGACGCAGTCATGCAAGGAGAATTGCCGCGTCTCGCGGACATACATGCTCCAATGAACATAGACGACGATAGTTATAATCATAGAACAGAGTGCATTCCGCCCTCTTCGCATGAGCAGTCAAATCACTTGACCTCTGAGGATGAACCTTAATAGTGTCGTCTTCGGGGCCTTTCTGGTTCCTCTCAAGTCGAAAGTTGAGACTGTTTACTATTGATAGCTAATCTTAAGCGATCTGTATTCCCCCAAAAACCGGTTCATAGACTTGTGGAGCCAGGACCTCGACATTTGTCCAAGTTGTTTTCCAAGTGGTCATCGATCCGAATCAGCCTGCAGGGGAAAAACCCGCTTGAACGAAGACATGTCATCAAAAGATGCAAAATTTGTCGTCCCGAGCTCGAAGTCCTTCTGTATTTCCTCAAAGTGGCTCATGAGAAGCTCCTCAAGCTCCGACCTTTGCGTATCGTGCAGGTACGAAGGAGGTATGCGACGCTGAGGTAAAACCCGTATCCGTCATGGATCGGATGTCGGATCTCGAGCGCATCAGCAAGCCGGTTCCTGAGAGCCCTCAGCCGACCCATCTCAAGGCAATTTCATGTATCCTCCACCACCTAGCAACCCCCTCTGAACCGATTTATCGTATCAGTATCGAGCTATGGCATTAAGCCAACAACTAGTCCTGTTGTTCTGGCCTGTGTACCTTGGCAGATCGCAAATAATGACCCTTGGGTGCTGCTCGGCTGAAGAACCATATCAACTGGCCACTGGTGGTACAAAGACAGCATAATGTACAGATAAAATTTTCAAGCTGTCGGTGGAAGTGGGGGGGCCCATAGTCGATTGACCTGTGGTTCTCCTGCTCACAATATTGTAGAGACATGACAGGAAAAATGATTCTAGCGGACCTATCATGAGTGGCGCGGACGAGCCGAGAGAGTTCCGAGTCTGCAATACCTGCAGAATGCGGGGTTCGAATATACGCATCTGCAAGGCCTCCTTTGGCTCTGCAATAGCTATTGGGCGAACATGAACCCGTGTTGGCGCTTGCGTGCTATCGATGTTGGCTGTTCCTCCGTGCTTGCAGCCGGTCCGATCCGTGTCAGTATGCGTATTTTACTACGGTCCGTCTCTTTTTCTCTATTTTGGTGTGTCAACACATAAGTGAGAGCTCCAACTTTTCAACCATACGGGTCTGGCATTGACCACTATGCGAAATGAGTTGCAAATGGGTATCACTTGGCAGTCCTCTAATCTTACCCTCTCGCCGCCTCGGCATCGATCTGAATGGAGGAAGAAATACATTCTCTGGAAGTGACATATCAAACCTGCATCAGCTCCACCTGACATCATGCAGATGCCAACCAACATACAGAAAACCAGGACAGGTCGCTATGTCAGCTGAGGGGTTTTGTTCTGGCCAACTCGTACAAAAAGAACGCAGGGCTCTTGTTGCAGTCCTTGAATTCGATCCCTGAAGTATCATCGTTCTCCAAGACCGATGTTTCCGTTGCCCCAGTCGCACTCGATCTGGATCTGTCACAGCAATGACCAACGCAACTCCAATGGCCGAGGCAGTTTCTACCGCGGATCCGATTGCAGTCGACGACAGCGCGGTCGTAAGTTTCCTCATAGCCTCTACCTTGCAGGCTCTCTTACGTAACATGTCGGTAGGATGAAGGAACGTCGATTGAAGATAGGATGTATGCACCAGTCACTTGTAGGAACATCGTCTCTGAGCCATGCGTGCTGACTGGTTAGCTCCACATACACTGCGTCGCTGTCATCGTCCGTTGTCGACTACCCTACTGAATACGGTCGACGATACCATGCATTCCGGTCCGGCAGTAAGTTGTGTCGAATCCAGAACAGATTCCTGCCGTCTGCGCATCGTGCTGATACACCTGCTCAGCATACTACTTCCCTAACGATGAGGCATGCAAATTCTTGTTTCTGTCTACAATGCCACAGGAACGTTTGTGCTAACACACCATCATCAAGGATGAGATGAACCGGCTCGACATGTGCCACGCTGTGATGGTGAAGACGATCGGAAACAGGCTGTTCTTGGCGCCTGTCGACGAAGCAAAGACCCAGCGTATTCTGGACATTGGTACAGGAACAGGCATTTGTAAGCGATTGCTTTTCTTTGCGGGAAGACCGAATTTCCTAACACTTCAAGGGGCCATGGAAATGGGCGATCTGTTTCCAAACGCACAGGTACATGTGTACGCTCACCAAAGGGTGTTTTCCATAAACGCTGATAAAGCAACAGGTTCTTGGAAATGACCTCAGCGCCATCCAACCCGACTGGTAATTACTTTCAATACGTATGTAGACTTGGCAATAGGTTTACTAACGTTGAATGCGCTATCATAGGGTTCCGCCTAACGTCAAATTCGAGATTGATGACGTGGAGAGCCCATGGGTTCAAGACCGAAAATATGATTTCATCTTTTGTCGCTACATGAACGGATCCTTGGCTGATTGGCCAACGTTCATGAAGCGTGTTTATGAGTAAGTCGTAGCTAAACTCCCCTTAATTGAACCTGATGATTAATATTGGACTACGATGCGTAGGAATCTGAACCCTGGCGGTTGGGCGGAGTTCCAGGACTGGAATTTCATGCTTTGCTCGGACGACGGATCTATTGAAGGTAGCGAGACCCTACGCTGGAGCCATCTGTTCCATGAGGCTGCCAAGGTGTACGGCCGCGAGAGCCAAGTCGGTCCGAAGCTGGAGGCCTTGGTGCAGGAAAACACTGGCTTGGTTAACATTCACCACAAGCCGTACAAGATTCCCGTCGGCCCCTGGGCAAAGGATCCTCATCTGAAGGATCTTGGCATGTGCAATTTGATCCAGCTATTGGACGGCCTGGAAGGGTTTTCCTTGAGACTGCTCTGTGGTGCTCTTGGTTGGACGAAGGAGGAGGTCCTTGTCTTGCTGGCCGGGGTGCGCAAGGAATTGAAGAGTGGCAAGCTTCACGGTTATTTGAAGTAGTAAGTCGTTGCCCAAAGTAGCCTTTGCGTGGAGGTACTAACAACATGTAGTGATGTGGTCTACGGCCAGAAACCTGAAGAGGACTAGGAGTAAACACCTGTTGGCTAGACTTTTGACTCAGTACATTACATTCCCCCTACTTCGGCTTACCGTCAGCCGCGTTTTGGTATTTCCAAATTGGGCTTCATTGTTTGTTACTACAAGTTGATCGTCATTGAATACATTCCGGGGAAGCATCCGCTTTAGTGGCCGTCAGCTAAATTTCGTCCGCTAAAACCTGTAGACACAAATCGTGTCATCGTTTTTGCTCATTGGGAGCTACATCTGAGAGTAACTTGCTGTCACCGACTTGCGGTAAAGGACCTTTGAAATTAATAACTGAATCAGTTGTGAATGGTCTTTACTCAATGAAGTGGCCAACCCAGACCTGTAGCGGCCAGGAATACGAATAAGACTGACCCCTCGGCTCTTTTCCGGCAAGAATAGGAAGTATCAGTCAAAATTGAAACCGCTCTCTTCTAATGTAGACACGGTTCGCTTTCTCATCAGCAAAAAAAAGGAGAAACGGCATCAGGCCCGGTTCAGGCTCCAGTCGGTGACAATCTGACGTATGATGACTCGCACTCTAAAGCGGTCAGTAAGACTGAAAACCCATGGCTGGACTGACAAACTATCTAGGAATGCAAGTCTCAGGTGAATGGGACGAGCTTCAAATGGCAACATCATGCTACGGCCCGAAGACGGTCCGCAAAAGGAGACGGAGATCTTAATGTGCATTCAGCAAACCAGCAACGTGATGAGGGGGCTCGGTATTATGGGCTAGGATCCAAAAAGCTCACATATCATCGGCGCCTTGAACTGAACGATCCAACTGTGAGAGCATTAGGGGTGCGAAATGTTTCTCCTGAAATGCGGTGAACGATGAGGGTCCCGCGCTAAATGCATAGTACGGCAGATATCGCAGGAAAGAAGAAAGTGATCATCCTCGCCGGAAATGTTCGGAGAAAAGAGAAATGATACAGATGCCATTATACCCAACCTAGCAAACTGGACTATCTTTCCACCTGCTTAGAAATCGCACGGCAATGCTGACTACGATCATGTGATGCCGATACTGATGATCACAAAACGCTAGGAGTAGATGAGGAGACGCCATGCAGAACAAGGGTTACTGGACACCGTCTGTCTCGGCAATGGGTGTAGATCGTTGCCGCCTTCGTGATAGTGAAACTGTCTATCGCATGGCCCCCAAGGTTACTAATCTGATAACGGATAGAATTTCAACTAAGCGATGAATAGCTCCTGTAGTCGTACCACCGTACGTAGTATGCGATGGATGACGCGAAGCTGGTGAACCGGGGTCATGACTACCTATCTCTTGGCGATGGGCCCATCCATGCCAGGACCAATGATATTCAAGACAAAAAGGGGTAAACAATAAGGTACTAACTAGTATAGCGGTCCTCTATAGGGTCGCAGTACACAACAATAGCCATACACAGTTGATCAAAACACCATATAGGTATCATGCTCGATACTTTACACAATATGAAGTTGTGGAGTAGCATTCGATGTACCTGGGCACGCATATCCCCAAAGCTAAACGATGCAAAGCTGCAACGGTGCCATGCCGTCCATTACATTGTCATATTAGTTTGATTATGTATCGTAGCTGAATGCCCCCCCTTTTGGGCTTCCACTACACCAGTGTTTTATGCCCTAGCCGATATCCTCATTGGGTCGGCGATTTTGATATCACACCGTTTACCAGCATTGGGCGCTTTTTCTAGCGTCCATTCATCATTACCCCACAAGGGTATCCCTTGGCCGAGGCCCAATTATAACCACATACTGTCAAACGGCGACAGCAACCCAAGTTGCATCGTGATATACCATCAAGTGACAAATGAGCAACGGTCGGTCAATGCTTATGCGCCGCATCCCTAGCACTTTCTCCATCTCACTCTGTCGTGTGCTTGAAATCCTTCTTCACGCGGATGGCGTGGAGGGGGATCTCGTCAGAGCTCTTGTCGTCCCTCTCCGTGACCGGGTAGCTCGTGACGGAGTACCCGTGCCCATACCCATTGGTGTCGCGCCTGAACTTAGACTCTCCCGGGGTGGAAACGTCCTGTTGGTGGCTCGCGCCCTCGGACCCATTGTCGTCCGACAGGCGGTAAAAGGTGTCCTTGCCAGCGCCGTGCTTCGAGCTGGAAAACCTGCGCGGGATCTGGGAGCCGCCGGTGCCGGGGTCCTGCGACGTCGTGCCGTTGCTGCTGAAGTTGGACTTGTTTCGGCTGTTGCCGAGGCCGATGTTCGTGCCGCGGAACATGCCGCCCATGCTGCCCTTGATACCGCAGGCACGGGCAATTTGTTGTATGGCGGGGCGGAGGGTCGGGAGGCAGGCCGAAACGATGCCCGCCGACATCTCGATGGCGGTCCAGCCGACGGTCGGGGCCAGGGTGTAGGTCGGATCTGTCGCAGTATAGGTAAAGAGGACAGAGGTTCGGTAGGCCGAGGTGAAGACAACGCTGGAACGACGCTTGTTAGCCGCTGAATAGCCATGTACCTAGCCACCAGCCAGAGGTGAACTCACAAAAAGCCGAGGCCAAAAGCAAAGGTCAGGGCAATCTTCTCGGCCTTTTGCAGCTGCAGCTTCCAGACCTGGGGGAGAGGAAGAAGCAAGATGAGCAGGTCAGTGAAGATGGTGGACGCCGCGTTGGCGATCCACGTGGCGACCTGGTTGATGCAATGGCCCGGGAGTTGCGGGTACCAGAGCTTCTCGACGGGGACGCAGATGAAGATGAAGAGGAACGTGATGCAGATGACCCAGGCGAAGACGAAGGTGGTGACGAACCACGTCATCTTTTTGAAAAAGGGGATGTGGAAGATGCGGTAGTACATCAGCATGAGGCTCAGTTTCGTCCACCCCAGGTTCCAGGCGTAGAGGATCTCCGCCACCACAAGGTATTTGGCCATCATGACGATGCTGTCCAGCTCGACCTGGTCGGCGTGGAGGCCCATCCCGGCCGAGTACATGGCGAAGATGAAGCCGACGACGAAAAGATTCCACACCTTGGTTTCCTGTTAGCCCAAACCATCCATTCTCCCTTTTGGCCGTGGCCATGAGGTTGGATATCGGTCCGAAAACGTACCATTGACCAGACTATCAAGTAGTCATCCCACCACAGCTTCTGTGCCTTGATTTGGCGGCTGTAGAGCCGCAAAGCCACGGACACCACAGCCAGAACAGTGACGGAAGCGACGACTTGGACTGTCCATGGCTGGAGGTTCTGGGGATCGTAGCCTGGAAGGCCCGGCAGCTGCGAGGGGCCAGAGTTTGACGCCATCTTCTTCGTACGTGGCGTATCGACGGCGTTGTTCCCCCCTTTCTCGCGCGAAAAAAAGCTCCGGTTTGTACAAAGATGGCGGGGGTGGAAAAGCAAGTCGGTGTGTCAAAATTACGGCGTGCCGGGGACTGTACCCAGCTAAATGGCTTTGAACCAGAGAGACGGGCGGAATGGGGCTTGGGAGGGTACGGGCAGAACCAGAAATCAGGAAAACTCTCGTCAACCTCCACCTCACGAGACTCCATACGGACGGGGCGACGGGGTCGCTTTATTTGACGGGTTGACAGGCATCGAACCATGCATCGAACACTCCGTACTTTCGAGTAGAATGCACCATATTTCTTGGCTTTAGCCCCTGAAAAGGACGAACCATGGGACGGACGACCATCGAGAGATTGACCCCTGTCGACGGGACCATGTGTATGTCAGGTCTATGTCAGATGGTATCCTTAGTCCTGAACAAGAACCGAATGTCTCAAACGGAAAGAAAATTTGATCATCCTCGACGAATGAGATGGCGGGAGCGCGAATCTGGCAGTTCTGCGTAATACAAGGTTCGCAAGCTACGAGCAAATGTCTTCAATGCCACGAGGGCGGACACCCGAGTGGGTGGCTCCCCCTGTTCCCGGTATGCGTCTACACATCGGGATTTGTGTCTGCCTTGTGTGTCTCACTCGAGCATTGACTGTTCAGCTCGCTATTGTGATGAAGCAAAAAGGATATTCACATATTTTCAAGGTTTTCGCCGCTTTGTGGACCTCAGCTGCTAGCGGCAAAATCGGACAGCCACCGCAGGCTCGTGTAGCTCACACGATGTTGATGATTTCTGGATCGTTTCTCCACAGTTAGGGAGGTGGAGGCGATGGCTGGATAGGGACAATCCCGGGAAGCATCGTCCGATACCTCTGTCTGTCTCCATCATCCATGAAGTGCCGTGAGAAGTGCCGTCTGTCTACGAGACTGCTACTACTGTCAATGTGGTGTCGTCACTGCCCGCCCTGTCCTTTCGAGAACTGACGAGGGGCGCCTCTCCCGTTATGGTTGGGATATATCTCTGCGCTTATTTGCTGTTGTCGGCCCTATAGCTGATTCCTTGGTGTTGCTCGTTGCTCGCTTTAATTCCGCACGCACATTTTAGCTGGGGTCTGGTCCGGGGCCCGGTCGACAAGGGGCAACAAAATTTGACCAGGTTGCTTGCTGTAAGCGAGTCATACGTCCCGGGTGATGATGTGACGCATGGCTTTAGCAATGGGTGTGTAGGATTAGTGCAGGAGATCGACAATGTGCTTCGCGTGGCGACTAGCTTTCTCCGGCTGGGGATGATCCATGATCTCTCAAAAGGCGATGGGAATCGAGAGAGTCAGGGGTTTGTTGTCCGACTTAAGCCTGACTGAAGTATGTATGGTCGGTCGTCGGTAGACACATTGACAGGTTCTTCTGGTTGTGCATCGGACGGAGGAATGGGCACAATGGACCAGAAGGATGCCCCCGTCTCGTCCGTCCTTCCTCTTTTCCTCAGCCAATCTAGACCTTTGGACGAACAGGAAGAGAACTACCTAATCAGGCTTCAACGTCCTGGTATCTCTCAAACACCGGCGCGCCTCCATGGAGTATGGCCCCTGACGCTACAAGACCGAAAAGGCATAGCATAGGTTGAACCGCAACGTTATTCAATGCCGGCCCGCTGCAGAAGGACTCCTCTCGCCCCTTTCTGCACCAATACACTGTAGTGCAGGAAAAGACGAGTGAGTGGAGTTCTCTTTTTGTTTGGACGCATCGGCAGTGCCTCCGCCGGTCAGCACCCTAATGATTAGGGCTCTCGTTCCGCCCCTCAGCTAAAACCCCGAGTCATGTCCTGTCCTTGTTGCTGATGGAATATCTGCGCGTCGGCGGTACCAGGACACCCCCAAGTCGAATCCGTGCTTGTTGATCTCGACAAGCACTGTCGTTTCCACTTATTAAAGAGACATGGTGGGCGAAGAACAACCCCTTCTTAGGTGCGGCGTGCCAGTATCGGCCCATTGAGGAAGCCGGTATATGCATACTGGAGTTCGGCTACCATACAAAGTGATAGGGGTAAGTAAAATACTCCCAGTTATGTAGTATCGCCACACAATCCTGGCTGGCTAGGCTGGTAAACAGTACTGTAATGCTGCCTACTGAAATAAGTAGAGGGGTGAGTGTTAGAGTATGGTACTTGACAGGGGATATTTTATTTTCGCCTGGTACCATCGTACATAGTAATTCCCGCCCTATCCACCACACCGCAACCAGGGGCAGGCTGTCACTACGAAGGGACCTCCTTGGATCAGGGTCAAATGAAGCCGCGGTCTACTGCGGAACAAGTCACACTCGACCGCTCCAGCAAGGGCTCGGCGGGGCAGGCGGTGAATCTCGAACACGCCGTTCTGGCGTCGAAGAGGGGCAACACCTCCCAGAAGTCAGTCCGCCGAGTGAATCCTAATTTAGTACATGTAGAAATCTGTGTTCTCTTTTTTCTAACCTGCTTCTAACCTGCTTCTAGACCTAAAGTCAAAGCAATCCCCTTCCCGTGCAGTGAAACCTCGAAAAGCCATACCACAGAAAACACCCCAAGACACCAACCAAGTAACAAGGGAAGAACGCAAGACAACCTAGGAACACATCACACATCATGGCGGCCACGACTACCATCCAAGTCCCCCACCTCGGTGGCATCACGGCTGGCTATCGCCTGTCCGGGGACGGGATCGACCCCGCTAAGCCCACCGTCGTGCTTATCAACTCCATGTGCACCACCGTCTCTCTCTACAACGACCAGTTCAACAATAAGACGTTGACGAACACGGTTAACCTGCTGGCTATCGAGCCGCTCGGCCACGGCGCCACCCGCTGCCCGGTCGAGCACTTCACCTACTGGGACACCGCCATCATGGCCCTGCAGGTCATGGACAAACTAGGCGTCGACAAGGCTTTCGCTCTCGGCACGAGTCAAGGCGGGTGGATGGTCACCCGCATGGCCCTCCTGGCCCCGGAGAGGGTACGTCGCATTTTCCCGCTGACAACGCGGGCGGGCGGTTGTTTGCAGAAACGATCGCCCATTCGCGTCTTTGTGCTACACTGTAGGCTAATTCGGTGATTTTTGTTGGACGACCTAGATCTTGGGTCTCCTGCCGCTAGGTACCTCGATGGACTACGAGTCGGCTGACTCCCGCGTCAAGGGCTGCTGGGACCCCAAGGCCCAGCTTTTGGCCTTCTACGACGGCTGGTCGAGTCCCGTCCCGACGCCCGACTTCGTCGTCGACGATGTGTGGTGCGGCATGGTGGGCAGCCTGGGCTTCTCCGGCACCGTGCCGCCCGAGACCCTGGAGTTCTGGACCAAGACCCTTAAGTCCGTCTACAAGGGCGACGAGGGCCGCAAGAAGCTCAAGATCGCCCTCGGCTGCCTGTTGTCGCGCGATGGCCTCCTGCTGAGGCTCCGAGATGTCAAGTGCCCCGTCTACTGGCTCCAGGTACGTAAAGCTTTGGCACGCATTTGCCGCCTACCGCGGCGCACTGATTCCGGGCCCGGGCAAACACGCCACGCCATTGCCAAGTTTTTTGAGTTGACCACTGTGTGTGACCTAGGGAACCGCGGACCCTGTTTTCGGAGTGAACGTTCCGAAAGAGCAGATCAAGCTCTTCACCTCCTCGCCCGAAGCGACTTTGACAATGGTTGAGGGCGGTGGCCATTACCTGAACGCTACCAGCCCGAAGGAGGTTGAGGAGGCTCTTCTCAAGATGGTGAAGAAGTATGCCTGAAGAGGCCCTCCCATGGATCCGGGACCGGGGTATCCGGCCTGACGATCATGAGCCGTATGACATTGTACGGAAGCTATATACGGGATGGATGCCTAGATCAGCGGTGCTTAAACCGCGTAACGGGGCTGTCTTCCAGCGCGCGCTATATAGGCATGGAAGATCAATAAACAGTTCCAATGTCTCGTCACACCTCCAAGCTAGTTCTGCCCACCGTCAGGCGAGATTGCTCATCGAAGGGACCCGTTGTTTGCAAACCATGGATGAGAACACCACATATATGTCAGCACTGACTCAGGGACTACTACCCAGATGGTCGGACCCGAGGGTCCCACCGCCGAGAACCACTGCAGTTACGACGCTAGAAATCCCATCATGGGGGAAATGCATAAAGAGGCAAAAACCGCCTTGTGGTCCTCTAGCCACATTCGGCTCTTGGCGGGTCTCACACAACAAGGCTTGCCGTGCCGCCAAGTCTCCTGGCTTGGTTCCGCCTCGCCATCATGTCCGTGGCATCGCACTTCATAACGTGGGGAAGTTTCTTTAGCCGGTGGGAGGACCGGGGTGACGGGGGAGTCAGCTGGAGAAACCATTGAGCAGCAAGCCCATCGACCGATGATACCTTGTCAGACGGGCCACTGTCGCCGCACGATCTGGCCATTCTCTCGAGTCAGGCCGTTACAGTCTATCTGGCCATGTCTTCTACGCAGTGAGAAAAACTTGGTTGATGAATTTGGTGATTCTTCCGCGTATCATGCAACACAAGCCACACGGAATATTCTTTACGTGGCCATCGAGTATCTCAAGGCGTTC
This sequence comes from Colletotrichum sublineola, assembly GCA_020631755.1. Classification (NCBI taxonomy): domain Eukaryota; kingdom Fungi; phylum Ascomycota; class Sordariomycetes; order Glomerellales; family Glomerellaceae; genus Colletotrichum; species Colletotrichum sublineola. Next base: position 977,564 of record JAHSQG010000001.1, read on the forward strand.
CATTGTCAAGCAATGACGAGTCACCCAAGCAGCAATCGGCCGCAAGAAACGCTCATAGAAGCAGAAAATCTCCCAAGTTGCGGATGTAGAACAGCGGCACGCCCCGCGGGCTCATGCAGGAACCGTTTTGAGTTTACAAGATGAGCGCAAGAAACGAGTCCCGAAGCTTCATGTTTTTAAGCGTGGCTTAGATGTAGATTTACAAGGGGTTATAACAATGGCTGTCTCTATAATCCCTGCTTGTCACTTGCAGATGCAGGCTCAAAGAGGGTATGTTTTTTTGAGAAGATTAACACCTGGAGACCGGATTTTGCAACGCTCGCCAGACAATGTTTCTGTACGGGAGACTATCATGGGAGGAGGCAAGCTTTGTGAGGAAATAGCCGTGGCCTGAAATCAAAATTGCTTTTTTTTTTTAACCTGCACGATGGTCCGCCCTGGGGGATACACGTTGCCAAGTCGCTCATACAGAATTTGAGTTGTCGGCACAGGACCAAGCTGCCGAGCCCCCGGATTGACTATAGTCGTCAATAATGCCAACAATGGCACTATACGTGCCTGCGATCGTCAGGAACGTCCCGGATGCAACGACGAAACAACTCCAAGCAACCATGAGATACCACCTCAGCGTCGGGGCCTGTCTGCCTTTGCTCCAGTTGTCGTAGAGCCACATGCAACCCATTGGCTGGAAGGAGATCATTGTGCCGAGGAGGGCGCCAATCAAGGAGATCAAACTGTTGAAAACAGGGATACCGCTGGCAATGAGGTACGCGACCAAGGTGATGGTGAAGGTGCACCCGAGCCACGTCGACCAGTGTACAAAGGTGTTGGCCGCCAGGTGCTTGGAGCCTCTCAGGACGCGCACGAAGATGTGCTTGCTGGCCAACTGTGGCGATGTCAGCATGATTTCCGGGTGAACGTGGTTGGGTTACTCACGTGAAGCATCACAGCCGCCGAGACAATCAGTCCGGGAAGGGCGAGGCCGTAGGCGACCTTTTTCACGGCCGGGCCGGCGGAGCCGAGGGCAGGCGACGACACGTAGGATCCGCAGTAGTAGTACACCACCACGCCGACGGCCACGTACACGACGGTGACGACCGACTGGCAGAGCACGAGCGCTCGGCTGTAGTGGCGAGGATCGCGCATCTCGGCGGCGATCGAGAAGAAGGCCGGGGTGCCGGCGTACGAGAAGACGAGGGACGAGATGGCGCCGATGGCCTGGGTGAAGGTCGGGGTGTTGACGACCTTGAAGTCGGACTTCCAGACGGCGTCTTGCGGCGCCGCGGCGGGACGATCCTGGAGACTCACGGCGATGGTCACAGTGAGGACTGGAGAAAACACGGCGTTAACCAAACAAATGTGCAAAAAAAAAGAAGAAGAAAAACAATCATCGACGGAACTTACCAGCGACCACGATGCTCGTGACGCCGACCCAAGCCAGCCAGCTGATGCGTCCCAGCGTCCGCAGACTGGAGAAGCCGAAACCGATGATGGCGGCGACGGCCACGAAGACGGCCGTACACGTCGCGTGCGTTGAGAGCGCGTTCAGGGCAATGGAGATGCTCAACATGGCCGACCCGGAGGTGAAGGTGAAGACTTATTTTCCAGCGTCGTTAGATCAAAATGTCATTCATTTGCGCCACATGACAACTCTCGTGGGGCAGAACTCACGCAGACAGAACGCAGCACCGAGGACCTCACGCCCGACGCATCCGAACATCAGCTCTCCCGCGTCGTCGATGCCGTACACCTGGGGGTGGCGCAGCTTGAAGGTGCCGACCATGAAGTCGGACCACGTCGTGATGCCGCCTATCACGCAGAGGAGGACGACGCCCGGCACCATTCCGAGCGTGTCGAAGATGGAGGGGATCGACAGGACGCCCAGGCCGATCTGGGTCTTCATCATCAGGACCGACGTGCCCAACCACCCGACCTGGAGACGAATGTCAGCAACTTCCCTCGAAATGCTGGGGGGGGTCCAAAATCAAGGACAACACACGCTACGGTAGTTGGGTCCTTCTGATGTAATGTCTCCAAAGACGGCATCGTGCGCGATCGCGTTGTCCAGGCTATTGGACGAGGCGTCGGTTTCGCCGTACGATTCCTCTTTCCTTTCCACCATGGCGTCTAGCGTATTCCGGAAGGCTTTCGAGACCGAGTCGATTCAGGGGAGGGCGCTGCTGGGTCGACGCGGCCTAGACGTGCTGGGCTGGGATGGGGGACTGAAGCTTGTTATACCATGATCCGCGTTGCCCCAGACCGCTTTCCATGACGCCGACTGGTCCCCCACAGAGGCTCAGAAATTTGAAAAAAAAAAAAAAAAAAAAAAAAAAAATCTCTCCGCGTCCCGGGGTTCCCTCTGTCGCTTGACACATTTCCTGTTGTCTGGATGGAGTCGACGGGAGAAAAACCCCTTTTGGCGAACGCCGGTATCGGAGCGTGTTAGTCAAAGCTTGGTGGGTAAAAACAGGGGCACAGCAAAGTCTGATGTCAATTCAACATGGAGAATCGGCATGGCTACTATGGAAGAAAAAAGGAACAGACATGAAGGCCGCTTTGAAGAGAGCTCGTCAGTGTATTGCGCATGTGAGGCTGATGATGCGTCCGGACATAAGCTGTCCTGCAGAACCGCGTCGTTGATGGGCCGTCTCTTAGCCTTCCCCATGCTGCGGTACTTCCATGCCGGTTCCCGCGAAAGGTTTGTCTGGGGAAGTGGGGGATGATGACCGGCACAAGGTTGGCCAGTGACAGCATGTTGTCGTCGAGAACTTCCTCTTTGGCCGAAGACGGCTTCATGGATTGCCTGACCGATTGCCCTGGGCCCCTTGTCCCTGTGACTCGATCTGCTCGCCACAGCTTCGGATCTTTATATGCGGCTTGTCCATGTGTAGCCCCCCCCTAGACATCTGCAGAACTGAAATCGGTAGGCTTCGGCGAGACGCATATGGAGCCTACATGGAGACCCATCAAACGCAGATGTAGATGGCGTTCCGAGCCCCCATACCAACCTATTCTGTAAACACAGGAAAACTGACACCTGCTTACGCGAAGCAACGTCATTTTCGCTCCCGTACAATGCTACAGTAGTTGAATAATGTAGTATAAAAAGTTCTAAACCAGTGTGAAAATGTAAAAGAGGTTCCCACAGCCCTTCGTTTGCGACTTGGTGCATAAGACTAACATCGCGACTAACAGGTTAGTCGATAGTCACATGCAGATTGAAACTTTGATACGAAATTGCATACAGGCACAATTGCTGCCAGCGAGAAACACAACGATCTTAGTGAGCAAAATATGGGCGTTGGACACGTCTCATGCAAGCTTGCGACAGGCGTGACTGATTCCTGATTCACACATCGCAGACTCTGCAAGCCTTCATGTCTGACAACATTCGAGAAACAAAGACAAAGACACTGCAGACGCTGGAGGCTTACAATAGCCCAGCGTGAGCTTTTTGATCTGTCGTGCCGACTATGACTATCGAGCAGCCCGCAGCTCTGTACGCCATTATGTAGTCTACCGACAGCCTTGTCCAAGTACGTTTGATAGACCACTTGGCCCGATTCCGACCCGACGCAGTCATGCTCTCCAGATGCATCATTGTGGGTGATACTGTTCCGCCAACAGCTGGGAGAAACATGTCCAGTCCCAGCCGATCCCGTCCGACAGGCTCGGAGACCACTCATCCCCCACCATGGGCATCGCGCCGAACGAGTCGAAACCCGCGTCGTTCCTCCCAGTAGCAACATGTCCCTGGCCGAAGAAGGCCATCGCAGGTTCGGGCATGTGGGGAGAACCCTCCTCGCGGGGCCGCTTCTCTCCGCCGCCGGCCCATGACGCTTCCGTCGCCCGCTGGCCCGGTGTCTCCCCTGCCGGGTGCCACGAGCTGGGCTCCGACCTCGGGGTGTGCGCGGTTATCGCGTTGACGCGTTGGCTGTCCGAACTGGCCGGCGGCCGTATTCCATGTTGGAGGAATCCGTCGAGCTTCTGGAGCAAGAGGTTGAGTACATCATCGCCCCGGACTCTGGCGTATATCTCTCTCATCGAGTCTGACGAAGTTTGAATCAACTATAGAATTTGCAGTGAGCTCACTGGCTTGTTTCAAGCAGCAGGTCGGAGGGGGGACATGACCGGCCCACAATGGGGCACGTCAAACTCACTTGGAGATCCATCGTCGAGATGCGGGAGTCTGGGTGTGTGACGACGTGCACGGCCAGCGTCGAAAGCGCGTGGAGCGGAGCCAGCAGGTTGGGCAATATCGCGTTGGACTTGCAGTCCACCGCTTCGACGACGATCCTCAGGACCTTGCGGGCTGAGTTCGCCGCAAGGGACTGGCCGTTCCGCAGCATGTAGTCCCACGGCTTTCCTTTGGCGGTGGTGTCGGCGCTGATGGCGATGGCTTCTTCGCCGATGAGGAGACTGTTGCGGGAGAGAATGACGAGTCTGTGAGAGTGAGCGCACATCGTAGTGGAGGGTGTTGGAGTTTGCTTTGCAGAGCCACCTACGCGTTGTTGTAATGCAGGGATATGAAGGATGCAACGGGACATATGTTGGAACCAATCAATATATCTGATATTGGTCTATTGGATATGCGGTTAGTTATCCATGATGCTTCAAAGCCTTTGGTTGCCTCGGGTCAGACTTTGAGCATTCGGATAGGCTTTCATACCTTAGTTCGTCCGGCACCCACTCGCCCCATCTCGTCAGCAACAATTGCGCCTCTCCCGTCGTCTGTACCTTCTCGGTAATGACGGCCTGCATGGCACCATCGCGAAGCCCGTCTTCCTTCCGGCTTATGAGGACGGCTTTGCGGCCAATCTCACCAAGGATCCTGGCAAGATCGACCGTCACGGAGAAGGCCTTTTCTTTCGACGACGTGCCGTTGCCGGCGGGCATGTCGACGCGAGGGGGGTAGCATTCTTGGTCGTCGATGGCGGAGAGACGGCCCATCTCGAACGCCAGAAGCTTCTCAAACGCGTAGATGGCGAGCCAGAACCGCCTCCCCTCTTCCTCGTCGACAAAGTCGTCTCTTCTGTTCGGGCGGTCGGGGCGGGCGCCCTGGCAGGTCCGGGGCTTGTGCAGCCCCAGCGACACCGCCATGAACACCCCGACGCCGAGGGTGTTCCAGGCGGCGGCGCACTCGTCATAGCAGTGGAGGCACAACGCCAGCAGGATGATCGCCCTCACGTTGCCGACGTTGTTGTTGACGACGAGGTGGCCGAGGAGAGTCTTGCAGTACGGCAGATAGTCCCGCGCGTCCGGGGGCAGCTCTGACAGGCAATCGGAAGCGAAGCCTACCGCCAGGACGAGGTAGATGGTCGACAAGGCCGCCACGCCCCGGGCCTCGGCGAAGGTTGCCGGGCCGTGCTCCAACGCCGCATTGAGGTCTTGACGGAACCGGTCTCGGTGAACGAGAGGATACACTAGGTTCACGACACCGAGGAAACTCGAAGCAAGTTGATGGGCAGCATCCTTGGGTGGGAACGGGAGGGGCTCGGAGGAAAGGAGGGCTCGGATTCGGTTAGACGGGAGCTTGTCCGCGCTCGATGGCAGGCCGCGTCTCTGTTGGATGCCCAGCCGACGGGCTGCAAGATCCAACCAATCACTGAGGATCTCCACCGAGTTACTCCCGCGGCTTGCTCGTACCACCGGTAGCTTGCCTTGATACTTGGCCGGTGGCAGCGGCGGCGCCTGTGATGAGTTCGCTTCGGCTTCATGGATCACGGCTACCGGTTCCCTTGTTGTCGTCGGCGGCGGCGGCGGCACGCCCCCGGCCACGGACCGTCTATCGTCATCATCGCGGCGGGTCTCCCCCACCGGCGAGGACCTCGCCGGGGCATCAATCGCCTCGGTGCCTCGCAGGGGGGAGCGTGGAGAAGTATCCGCCGCCAGCGAATGAGTTAGAGACGACGACGACGCCCGCGACATGGGACGCTTGGTCTCGCGCCGCTGGACCTCGACGCCGGGTCTCCGGCGGTCGGTGGTGACGCATTCGATGCCGGCGGCGATGCAGGCCCTGCACGAGGGCTTCTGCTCGTCGCAGCGCGTCTTGCGGTTGCGGCAGTAGTTTCAGGCGAAGTTGATCCGTCGCCTCTTGGCTGCTGCTGCTGCTACTGCGGCGGCGGCGGCCTCTGACTCGGCACGGGAACCAGTCGGAGTGGACACGTTTACAGAGTTCGCGTACGATGTCATTGCCGCGCGCGTGTGCGTCCTTCGGTGGTTTCTGTGGCTCGCATACCGTGACCACACTTTGTTTTTTTGTTTTTTTTTTCTCCACTAGGTAGTCTCGACTAGCCAGTAGACTTCGTTTCGGCAAAAGCTGGGAGAGATTGTCGGCTGGTTATGAGATGTGTTTGCTCTCCGCATGTGCCAAAACGGCCGCGGTGAGCGGCACACACGCAAAGCCGATGCCAAATTGACTTTCGTTTCGGAAGTTTCTGAGCTGGACACGGTGGGACTTGTGCCAACGGCCCCTCATTCCGCCGATGCTACGGACCAGGTCGGAACGTGGGATAAACCCTTGAGTCAAAGATCGTATCCGCGTAGATCCTCATAAGACTGTCCTCGTTGTAGTGGGTTGACGCTGAACTTGGTTAGTTCCCGGGCGTATCCCCGTGGGGATTTGACTCTGAAGCAAATCTGGAGCGCAGTAGACCCATCCTCTCCCCGCGTTTGCTGTCGTCACCTCGTGACTCTTGGCTGCTGACGGCAAGGATATCGGGAGTTGGTGGTTCTGATCCGAGCCGATGACCCCCATGTTGAGCTCTCTGTAACAGCAGCGCAACATTACTTGGACACTCAAGTCTTAGGGACACGGCACTTTAATTCCGTTGACTTGCGGCGCGGTTAACTTGGAAAGAGAACGCATGAGAGTGCTCCTGGGTATCAAACGAGCTCCAGCACTATGGGTTCCTGTTCGTATATAGCCATGGTAGGTAGCTGCCCGGCTGTCCTATTCCTCTTTCTGTCGACTCAGCAGGCACAATCGAGGGTATCGTTGCCGACTATGTCGAGTCTTCCCACCGCCAAGGATGACGGGCCCAGTGCAGACACTATTGAGATAACAGATGCTCAAGTCTGCTCAGATGGGCACAAGGCTTATGGGACTGTGCAGTTGCTTCAAGACGGCTCGGTCGTCTTGATTCCAACGCCGAGCCCGGATCCCAAAGGTACGGTTCCGTCATTCAGCGGCCCGTCTTAGTCGGGTACATCGGGGCTATATACTAAGAGTCCCCCGTTCGTGTACCAGACCCTCTCAACCTACCAGCATGGCACAAGTACCTCTTTATCTTCATCGTCGGCGCCTACTCGGCCATCGCCGTGCTCGTCACCTCCGGCTTGGGCGCCGTTTTCCCGTCCGTCCTCAAAGAGTACCCGCCCGAGGACGCCACGCGGGCCACAGACCTCCTTACGTACCCGACGCTGTTCATGGGCATCGGCAACCTGCTTGCTCTCGATGCCGCTCTACGTCACCCTGGGGAGGCGTCCCATCTTTTTGATGTCGCTCGTTCTTCTTGTGGCGTCGGGCCTGTGGTGTGCCTTTTCGACTTCGTTGGGTAGCCACATTGCCGGCCGCAACATCTACAGCCTCGCCGCCGGTCAGAGTGAGGCCCTCGCCCCGTTCATCATCGAGGAGATACACTTCCTCCACGAGAGGAGCGCCAAGCTGTCGTGGTTCATCGGCGTCCAGTCCGTGGGCACGGCTGCCATGTTCATCGCGACGGCCTACATTGTTCCTGCGTGGGGCACCAAGTGGTGGTACCTCATCGCGACATTTATCAACGCCGCCGTTCTCATCTTGGCGTTCTGTTTTGCCGTCGAGACCAAGTATGACCGGCCGAGTGATGCGGACAGTGAGTTTCCCTTCATTTCTCTTATTCGGCCTCTGCTTCCAAGGTATGGAAGCTGATCATCTTGGTTTTCAGAGGGTGCAGTTCACTTGAAGTTCGACATAGACGGCAAGGTCGACGTTGACGGCGACACAGAGATGGTGGTTCGGGTGTTGACACGGGAAAACCACGTCCTGCAACCCAAAGTTTTTGGGCCACGAACACGGAGCCACAACTTTAGGATATTCCACTTCAAGCCGGACTGGAGTCAGACAGTCACCTTCTACAAGGAGGCTGCCCAGTCGCTCTGCTTGCCGAATATCTTGTGGATGCTCTTGTTGAACGGGGCATTCCTGGGCATCTATGTCTACCAGGCTTCCACGTTTGCCACAATTTTGATGTCTCCTCCGTACCACTTCAAGTATGACTGGCTCGGTTACGTCCAGCTGGTGCAGGTTTTGGACTGCGTTATTTTGGTACCACTTCTCGGCTACGGCTCCGACATGCTGGTGCGAGCACTCAGCACATGGAGAAACGGTGTATTCCAGGTATGTTGGCATTTCCGAGCAGACTCCCTCCCCCCCCCCCCCACCTTTGAACAAGACATCGAGTGCTAAACGTTGGTTTCGTGCAGCCCGAGTACCGGCTCATTGTGCTGAGCTTGCCGGTTCTATCAGCCATCATATCGTGCGTCTTTTTCGGACAGGCGGGCGCGTACCCTGACCGGTGGCATTGGATGACCGTCGTGGCCCCGTACAACCTTGGCTACTTTGCCTTCCTGGGCGCCAATCTCACCGGCATCACGTACGCCATCGACAGCTTCCCGAGCAAGGCCGGGCCGCTCCTCCTGGTCATCTGCGCCGGCCGCGGCTTCATCTCGTTCGGACTCAGCTACTCGACTGTTCCGCTGATTAACTTGATCGGGTATAATGGCGCAATGAACATATTTGCAATCATTTCCGGGGCTCTTGGGGCCATGGCCTTCCCGGTGTACTATTTTGGCGCTCGCATCAGGATATGGGCTACGAAGAAGGTGTGGCCGGAGATTGCTCAGTAAATATACATTGAGTTACAGAAATGTTTCATGTTGGAATACTATCGAGCCTTTTGTTCCTTGTCATGGAGATTTTGAGCGTGTCTAGTGGATTCTCCGTTTTAGTAATTCAACTCATTGGCGTGCTTGAATACGGTTCGAAACTGGTAGCGCTGTCATATTTATGTAAATATATATCATTTGCAGGCTAATCAATAAACGTTATTGAGAGCAGCAAGTGAATCTCTTAGATAAGAATTCCGTATCTTTAAGCCTGGCTGTGTCAAGTTTTGGACGGTCGGTTGATGTCACTCATGCTGAATATATTGTTCGTTACTGAATTAACACGTAGTTTCGTTATATGACAGTTGACACCTTGAAATGACCACTCAATTCTCGGAAGTAAACACATCGGGCTTTTTATGATACTTCAACCAAGCCGAAAACAGTGTCACACTATGTTCATCCAAACATGACTGATATAGACATGGTATTTTATACTAAGAAAACTTTACAACTAGCATCTCAAAGTCGTGACAGGTTCCGTGACTCATCCAACCGTTAACACCGCCCGCCCATCTCCGGCAAAACCTCAAGACGATCCGATCGGCACACTCTGAATGTATGGAATACCGGTCAGTAGGAAGCCCCTCTCGGTCAGCTTCGGGGCCTGTCTTGGCTTCCCCGTGTTATAAGGACACGGCTCGCCGTCCCGCGGGACCGGGATGCCGCCGACGTGCGCCGCGTTCGGCCAGTGCGTGGTGCTCTGCAGGTTGTCGAACGCCCCCTTCTTGCCGATCAGGTCCTCCTGGGTGGCGTCGGCGGCGAGCATGTAGCACGTGTAGGCGCAGAAGCGCGGCGAGGCGCCCTCGGGGCTCAGGTTGTAGTGCGGCGTGCGGCTGTCCCAGAGCAGGAGGTCGCCGGGCTCGGCGTTGATCTTGATCCACTCGCAGCCCTTGTCGGCCAGCCACTTCATGCCGGCGTCCGTGAAGCCGTACCACTCCTTGGTCCAGGACCAGATCTTGTCGGGCTCGTCGCGGAAGGCCTCGTGGAACTCCTCCGAGAGGCGGTGCGCGCCCTTGCACACGATGAGGCCGCCGTCCCGGTCGCCGTTGGGCAGGATGTTGGCGAGCCCCTGCAGGCAGCGGAAGCCGGGATTCTCAGGGTCCTGGTCCTGGTGCGGCCACGGCTTGTTGGGCGCGAGGTCGGTGCGGTTGGGGAAGGCCATGTTGACGGCGTCGAAGGAGACGATGATGTCCTCGGTGTCGTAGACCTTTTCAAAGGCCTCGACGACGCCGGGCTCCTGGCGGATGGCCCAGGTGAAGTTCTCGTGCGCGATGCCGTAGCCGAAGCACATGCCCTTCTCGTTGATGATGGGGAGGTTGGATTCTTTGACGGTGCTGGGGTCGTCTCGCTTGAAGCCGAGACCTCCGGCGCTGTTTGTAGTCAGCATTCGTGTTCTGATACATAGGGCTTTTACCAACTCGGAAGATCCATGACTTACAAATTTTCCAGGTACGACATCATCTCTTCAGCGTACTGATCCGCCCGCTCTCTAGGGATTACGCCCTTGACGACAGCATACCCGTCCCTGACGAGGTCGTCGCGAAAGTCGCCATAGCTCACGTCGGGTTAGGCAAAGAGCTTGTTCGGGCCCGCTGGTTTAGGTACACGAGGCGCAACAGAGGCGGTCTCGGCCTACTTGCTGGCTGGGACCGTGATGGTGGTCGAAGCCTTTGCGTAATCAGTAGCGATAACCATTGTGAAATAAAACTGAAAAGGCAAATGGGAGCAACAAAAGCAGTTCTTTAGTGAGCAGTGTGTTGTGAGATGTTTGGATACAGCGGTGGAAGGTTGTTATCGAACGAATCGCGGATACAGGTTTATACTTGATGCTCATCGGCCGTGCATGTCACCGTCCGATGATCATAACAGTCACTCATAATGAGGCTCACTGTCATCGTTTCCGATTTGGGACTGTCCAACCTTACGATCCGAACGGATTCCTAGCGTGAGTTCCATAGCCTCCAGCCGTCCCCTCGAAGCTAACCCCCACATCGGCTCGGCACGGAACGTGGGTGGGAGATGCAGCGCCTACTTGGGGTATGAAAGTCATCGGCTCGGAATCCGTGGGCAATGTGGACGCTTCGTTCACTCGGGAGTTGGCGGGCCTCCCTCTTCCCCAGAACTCGGAACAGGGTTCCCTTGCCGACACGGCCATCGTTTCCTTATCCATGTGCACCTCGAGCAACGTGTTGGTATAAGAGCTCAGATGAGCTGCTTGATTTGCGTTGTCATAAAAGAGCTTGTCTGAGATGATGCCCCCGCGATACTGTTCGTTCATCATCGATCGGGCTTTGTTTGATCGCCCGTTCTCCACCTCCATCAGCTGTTGGGTAACTCGGAAGCGGAATCCATTTTCAATATTTCTACCATGTCAAATACTCGGGGTCTGGGTTCAGACATTCCGATTGAGCCGCTGAGCCCGCCGATAGTTGGACGTGATGGCTACACCGGCCTAAACCCTCGGAGCGAAGTCCTGTCAAAGGGCTGGAAGCATCCCCATAAAGACGCTCGTCCGTTGCCCTGCGACATACAAATAGATCATGATGTGGTCATCACCACGAGGGACGGGACCGTCCTCTACGCCGACGTCCTGCGGCCTCCCAACACGGACGAGAAGGTGCCCGCCATCATCTGCTGGTCCCCCTTCGGCAAGAAGTTCAACGGCCTGTCGTCACTGGACTACATGACGCCGTGGCAGCTGGGTGTCCCGTCGCAGACGCTCTCCGGGCTGGAGAAGTTCGAGGCGCCCGACCCGGCGGACTGGGTGCCCCGCGGCTACGCCATCGTCAACGTCGACACGCGCGGGACGTTCGACAGCGGCGGCACGATGGTCATCATGGGCTCCGTCGAGGCCGAGGACGGCTACGACACCATCGAGGCCGTCGCGCGGATGGGCTGGTGCGACGGCCGCGTCGGGCTCGCCGGCAACTCGCATCTCGCCATCGTGCAGTGGTTCATCGCCGCCCTCCGCCCGCCCAGCCTGGTGGCTATCGCCCCCTGGGAGGGCTGCGGCGACCTGTACCGGGAGCAGTTCGCGCGCGGGGGCATCTACGCCGGTGACCTGTTCGACAAGCTCATCGTCAAGCACATGCTCAAGGGGCGCAACGGGCTCGAGAGCTTCCGCAAGATGTTTGAACAGCACCCGCTCGCCAACGCGTGGTGGAACGACAAGAGGCCCGACATGAAGAAGATCAACATCCCGACGTACATCACGGGCACGTGGACCAACACGATGCACGGCATGGGCGCCATCCGGGGCTGGCTCGAGGTCGACTCGCCCGACAAGTGGCTGCGGTGGCACCCCTGGCAAGAGTGGTACGACCTCTGGGGGAACCCGCAGGCCAAGGAGGAGCTGTTCTCCTCCTTTGACCACTTCCTCAAGGGAGTCGACAACGGGTGGGAGAAGACGCCCAAGGTGCGGATGGCGCTGCTACGGTTCGGGAACAAGGTGCCGCAGGCCATTGAGAACATTGTCGAAGACGACTTCCCGCCGGCCCGGACGCGGTACAGGGAGTTCTACCTGAGTCCCGACGGGAGCCTCGCTCCCGACGGCGCGCCCGCGGGGGCGACGACGGTGGGCTACGACTCGGAGTCGGGCGGGAGCATCGGCTTCACGCACACCTTTGCCGAGACCACCCGCGTCATGGGCCTGCCCAAGGCCGTGCTGTACATGTCCTGCGCGGACCACGACGACATGGACGTGTACGTCATGATCCAGAAGCTCGACAAGGACGGCGCGCAGATGAAGAACCTCAACGTGCCCTGGAAGGGCATCCCCGTCAAGTCGTTCGAGGAGTGTAAGCCGGAGCAGGAGACGGAGGTCGTGCTGTACAAGGGCCCCGTGGGGATCCTGCGGGCGTCGCACCGCGCCATCGACGAGGTCCGGAGCATGCACCCGCACTGGCCGTTCCACCCGCACGAGAGGGAGGACAAGGTGCCGCCCGGCGAGGTGGTGAGGCTGGATATCGGCATATGGGCGCTGGGCGTCGAGTTCGAGGCCGGCGAGAGCGTGAGGGTCGTGGTGAGCGGGCAGAGCTTCGCGGTGAGCAACTTTGGGGAGAATCACTGTCTGAACAAGGGGCGGCATATCGTGCATCTGGGAGGGGAACAGGCGAGCCATGTCATTCTTCCTTTTGTATAGCGTTATTATATCCTGGGAGACCCGATGAATATGATACTACCAAGCCACGTAAACAATACCATCCAGGCCCCGGTTCGCGGTCCCCTTTGCAGCTCGCGTCAAAACACAGACTCTTCCGTAGAGACGGGAGTAATGGCATGCGCTGTTGAGCTTCATTGCCCATCGAGTATTGAGGGCAGTGGAGACCGAAGCAAGGGGCACCATCACGCTGCTCAGGACGCTTGGGCCAGGCGTTCAGGAGACAAGGGACCAAGTTCTCGATCTTGGATGAGGGGCTCGCTAGAAGATTGACGATATCCTTGGTTGGGCGACCTTTAAGTGCTTGCATCGGAGATTAAGGGGGGGGGGGGGCTATCCAGAGCCCTTTAGGTTCAGGTTGACCCCCGGCTGCGCGTGACACTGTCCAACATGCGCGTCACACTGCCGAAAAGCTCAAGTACGGGAAAAACGGTGCTCTCCTTGACTTGGTACGACGAAGATACCGGCAATTCGCATCTCAGCGAGCACTCAATGGCAGACAAACCCAAGCAGAAACATTGGGGAAGGGAGTCATCTGGCGTCGCGTCGCGCTCGTGCTTGTCGCTTACCCTTGCAAAAGGCGGCTTAAAGGAGAGAGAACCAGGTCGCAACAGGGATGGATGAAGTTGAGCGAGCCGAGTGACACCGGTGCACAAGGGAGGAAACCCTGAGACCACAGACCGAAGGCTAGATACCTTCTCGACAGCGGCTGGTGGTACCGAGTCAGTTCCAGTAGGACGTGAGACTGCATTAGTCTGCGCCCATATCCCACCGGCCACAGCTGTCAGTCCATTTCTTCATGCTTCAAGCCGAGGCCGAGTGGCTACGCCAGCACAGGCGGTCCGCCGGGGAACTGCATCCCCGCGTGAGGTTCCACTCGCCGTCACGCGAGCAGGCCTTCAAACCGGTGTGGCTTGCTGCATGCGGGCTCGTCTGACCGTCACAAGCCATGCCATGGGTCGTTCTCTAGAGCGGCGGTTCTGCGTGGTCCCCGAGGGTAGGTTCACCACGGCAGCACCGGACGGCGCCCATACAGACGGAGCTGAGTCATGTGCAACGGTAGAGGGAACTCGAATTGAACATGATTATCCTCTCGATCGAAAGGGATCAGCGGCGGGCTTGGGTATCAAGTGTCACGGTGTCGAGGAGGAGAAGGAGAAGGAGGAGGAGGAAGAGAAGCATGTCTAGTCGGTTGGAAAACATGGCAGGACAGTGTCTTCTGTTCGGTACTGGGCATCATGGGGCCGGGCTAGGTAGCAACCATCCCACAGGCTTCAGGGCAGAGGGAAAAGGCTGGTGAGAGACCCCACGTTGACCGGATTTCAGGAACGCTATTTTAGTGGTGCTGTCGCGGGCTGGGGTGCTGCGTTGATGGATTGTGTTCGTGTGGTGCGTGGAGCCCGGCCGCCAGCATCAAGACCAGGGTCGCATGTTGGGCCCGCGTTGGCGGCGATTGTCTCTATGTTCCTCTTGTCACCACCGTTTGAGCCTAGAACACCGGTACTCAGTGTCAATATGCCCTGGAACGCGAAAGGGAGGGGGGCGGGGAAAGACACAAAGGAGGGAGAGCGCCCAGCAGACCCCAGCAGATACGGGAATGTTGGGCGAACGGCACCGTGTTGTAAGTTTGCGAGAGTTGGGGGGGGGGGGGGGGGGGGTTACTGCGGAACGGGAGGGCCGGCAACAAGAAACGGCGCAAAGTCAAAAGGCTAGTAGCTCTGGACAGACTCGACGGGGGGAAGGACAGGTGAGCTGCGAGGCTGGTGGTTTACTACGTAGTGGACGGGAAGAAACCTGTCAATATTGGTTGGGTATGGAAAATGGAAAATGCAACGTCCGGTACGGTCTATCGACGGCAAGCGACAGAACCGTACGTACGCTTTGACGGCGACGGCCGAGAGGGGATCAACTGCCATGGCCCTGCCCTTGCAATGAATGGCGTTTATTGATCGATATCACACATTTGTGACGCCTTGGATTTGCGTAATGCTGCTCTCTTCTCATTTACCCCTCTTGTTCAGACACTGCTGTGAGTTGCCAGTATTTGTAAGTGTCTTAAACCTCGCCCGCTCTTCGTCCTCGCAAAGCAATGTTATGCCCTTCTTTTCCTCTCCTCGTCAGAAAAGGAAGCATGCGGGCGAATTCCCCTCTTTGCCCCTTTCTGCGGGTGTGATGGCACCCTGGGAGGTGCGCACGGTAGAGTCAGCCTGCTGCCGGGGACCGGGGTTGGCCTTGTTTCCATCACGCTGGAAACGCTCGTCATTGGGCGATAGAGAGGAAAAGCATGCAGAGGACAGAAGCAGGGATGGCAGATGTCACCCTAGTCCATGGTCCCCTGCATTGTGTGTGTGTGTGTGTGTGTGTGTGTGCACAAGAGCTTCCGCATTGCATAACTACGCAGACAAGTCCAAGAGAAAAGGGAAAGAAACGAAAAGCAAAGAGTCTAGACCAGATCGGGGTTTGTCAGCGCTGAAGCATGAAATGCTCAAGCCTCGAATCGATAGTAGCTCTGGCTGGGGGCTTCCGTAACCGGCGTTTGCCATGACCATCCATCCATTTGGAAATGGATAAATAGGATTCCAGAAGACCATGGCGACGATGGCTTGCTTGGTCGACCTGAGGCGGCGGAGGCATGAGGGAGGCCGAAAGGCGGGCGGATGTGCTGCGCAGCCTCTCAGTCCCCAGACCCCAACCAAGACGATCAGACAGGAAAAATATGAGAGTGATATAATATAGTTCCCGTCGTAGCATCGGCCCCATTGCTGCCCAAGGGGAAACGAGCGGCCATATCACTCTCATTCGAGGGAGAAGGCAAAACGGCTCGCCATGTCGATCAGTGCAACGCGCACCTGCAGTCAGGAAAGCTGTTTAGTGAGTGAGTGAGTGAGTGACAGAGAGAATAGGTACATGCATACATGACACGCTAAGAGGAATGCTGCTCAAAGTGCCGCTAGACATGAACTAGGTAGCGATGGGCGGCCACTGGCCCAAAGGTTAATCTCGCACGTTCGATGGTGCTATTCCTGTTCCTGGACGGCGTGGTTGGTTAGTGAGTGAGCGGGCGGGTAAGCAGTAAGTAGTGTCTGGATGGGAGAGAGATATGAGATGACGGGAATGGCACAGAAAGGAAGACGACGCCCCGGTCTCAATTGCTTGCTTGATTGATTGATTGATTGATTGAATGAATGAATGAAGACCTGGTTGGAGTGGCAGGCTTCCAATGAAGCAGCATCTCTCATCTCTCATCTCTCATCTCACCTGCGTTTTCACTCGCCAACTCTCATCGCTCATCACACACTCACATCTCATCTCACTCGCTCACATCATCACTCTTTACCATCTTATCACTCATTACTATCTTCAAGTCGCATCATATCACATCATCGCGCAACACATTCCTTTTCGTGTCCTTTCTTCAACCAACGAAACAAACTCCTTGCGCCAACTAACCCTGGCTCGACTAGCCAGCCATTCCCCCACCTATTTGTTCGTACCTCCGCAGCAGTTGGTGTGATGTGATGTGACCATTCATCTTAATCCTTGCAAACCTCCGTCCAACCACGGATTCTCGTCACTTATTCTCCTCGTCTCAAACGCACATACACATACATCCATCCACATCCACCTCGGCATCTCCATCCTTAACCACCACCCCCCTGCCGCTACCCTCGTCGTCACTCACTGCGTCTCGTCGCATGAGATGCAATGGCCCTTTGCTCCTTCTCCTTCTGAGTTCTGCCTGTCTTCTCTTCTCTTCGGTTTTCTGTTGGGAGGAATGTGCCGTCCGTCTCCTGCTCCGTGCTCGTTTCTTTTCTTCGGCTTCTTTCGCCCTTCACGTCCATTCGACTCCCTCCCTCCCTCCACATTCCCAGTCGACCGATCGCCGCCCGTCATCTCGACCATCAGACGAATCCCGTCCCTCTTTTCGCGTCTCTGCGCTCCAGTTGGTCGAAACCCCACGATAATCCCTGTCTCGACTAGTCGCCAGCCCTCTCTGTCCCCGCCTGAGCTCGGAAAGGGTCCTCTTAGAGGTTCGAACCAACTCTATCCAGCCATTGACCGAGGCGGCCACCAAGAGCGAAAGCAAGACGAAAAACAAGAGGCAGAGAAAGAGGAGATCGACAGAGAGCAGGAACTACCTACGGTCGACCTCGTGTCTTGGACGACGCAGAACCCGACACTGACTGTGCGACAATCGAAAGAGTCTGAGACCAACAATTTCCATCGCTTCATTTACCATACCACTTCAATTCCAGATACCCAGCATTGCTTTTTTCCCCTTCTTCTTTCTCCAGACCCTGGACTGCTACTACACATTCCCAGCCTCCTCCGTCAGCCCGTCCTGGCCTGCCACTGCCTCGTCCGCCTCACCTGTCAAGACGATCCAGCATCACCAGCCGCCGTCGTCAATTGAGACATTCCTGCGCCATCGCGACGGAAATCCCGTGGAATCTGAGTGGGCTGGCTCGCTCCCAACCGCGCTATCGTCCAAACGCTGCACTCTACCCTTTACTGCCGATCCCACATTGCAGCAGCATATTCCGACTCGCGACTTTTTGACGCATCGCCCATTGATTCCATTTTCGTCGCTTCTACCGGTCCGCCGCAAGCCACCCGGCGAAACGCAGCCATCGCGTCCAAACGGCTTTGATCCGTGGATACCTCCTAGTGTCTAGAGCCATCTAGACAGATACCGGTGTCGGTCTTCGCGCTTTCAGCAGTTCCTTCCATCTATTCAACCATCATATGCCGTCGCCCGCAGTCGTCTTGTCTCCGTCCCACGCTACAGACAACCAGGTCCTGGCCTGTTCTGTTCCATCGCAATAACCGTCTCTGATATACCCTCAAGGCGCGCACACACCCACCCATCCCGACTCGTAATTGCTTTTCCTTGCTGCGCTGTCTTCCAGGGGTCCTCTGCTCCTCTGCGGTCTAAAATCAGTCAAACTGTCCGCCCCCAACGAGCTCGAACCCCTTTGCGAGGTGCGCTAGCTAGCTCGACGCAATCGCTATCCGTGCTTCTGCGCCTCTAAGCAAGCATCATCCCGAGTCCCTCTGCCGCCCGGCAATAGCCCTCGTTGCATAGCACAATTGAACTTTTCTTTTTCTTTTTCTTCCAACGACAAGATGGACAGTCTTGCCCAGAAACAGTCGAGCGGCCGCGAGAGGTCCCGTCCCTCTCCTGGCTACCCTCGCCCCTCCTCAAGAGCTAGTACAAGTACTGCCGTGACCCGAGTCACCCCTCGAAGCGCAAACAGCTCGACGTCCAACTTTGGCACCTCTTCGCGACCCTCGAGCACTCATCCTAAACACACATTCCATCACAGTTCGTGTACGCCTTCCACAACGACCCTGCGGTCTAGCTCTACGCTGTCGCGAGACGAGGCCTCCGATCCCGGCAAACCTAGCGCAACCTCCAGCTACCTGCAGGACAAGTTACAGAAAAGAAGGCAAGAGGCCGAGACATTGGCCGCTGCAAGATCGGCACAAGAGATGAACTCTTTTATGGAATCGTCTGCGCGCCATGTGCCAGGTAACCCTGCGAAGGCCGAGTTGGTGGATGGCCGCCGGCCTAGGTCGAGCGCGGGTAACGGAGAGACCCCAAAGAAGACGGGGATGGGGGCGAAGGAGATGGAGGCTGTGAGTCTCCCCTCGTATTCCATCTCGGCCCAAGTGCCATACTGACAGCATCCTCGACAGACCGTTTCCACCCTACACAAACAAAACTTCGACCTAAAGCTTGAGCTCTTCCACCGTCGCGAACGACAGACCACTCTCGAGGCGCGAATCGACGTCCTCGAGGCCGAGAAAGCACAGGTGGACGACGTGAACGACCGGTTGTTGGAGGAGCTGGAAAAGCGTGACAAGGCCGTGCAAGAGGCGGTCCAGATGATAGTGAATCTCGAAGCTCAGGTTTCAATGCTCCTCAAGGAGCGAGAAATGGTGCGACAGGTAGACGCAGCTGGGATGCGAGCTCTCGAAGCGCTCGAGCTTCGACGTGACGGCTCCACGCCCAAACCCAGGGAAGCGGACTTGGCCCGACTCGAGGCGGACGCCAAGGCACTCAACCGTATGCCCAGCTTCTTGTCGGATCGCACCGAGAACACCGAGAACCTGCGCAAGGTGTATCTCAGCTCACGTGGGAGCCTTCTCAGCTTATCGAGGCTCGCAACCGAGGGCGAAGACGCCGACACACGTCGCCGTAACGACATGACGAGTCCGAGTCTCAGCGTTCTCAGCGAGAGTTCTTTCAGGAGCGTGTACGGGGAGAAGGAAGACGTCGACCGGGCGATTGTCGCCGGTGCCGATGAGACGAGTCTGAACAACGGCCAATCGCCCCGTCGTCGTAAGCCTTCGTGCGGCAGCGATCAGTCCAGGGATAGAAGACCGCCAACGACGTTGTCGACTAGGTCAAGCCGAATCAGTCGATCCGACTCATTCGGGCGTGTCCCCGGCCCAGGTCAGTTCCAATCGATCCGCGACATCATCGACCACACTTCTCCCCTGCAGCAGCTGGCCAAGCTCGACCATGGCTACCTGAGTAGGTCTCCGGCTCAAGATCAGTCTCCCCTCGCTGGCAGAGAGCAATCGCACAAGGATGCTAAGCACACGAAGCGCGATGCTCTACGCAAGGTGGCAACCGACACGCCTGTTCAACGGCCGGGTGAGCAAGTCTTACCTCCCACGCCCGACACTATTTCCACGTCGACGCTTCGTAGGTTCAAGACGTCCAACGATACCCTCTCCAACCAAAGAGGTGTGTCCGACCAGCGCAGCTACCACTCCATTTCCGACGGCACCTCCAAAGAAGACGAAAGCGAATATCAAGGAGGTGCACCGGTGTTGCAGCAGCAGCAGCAGCAGCAGCAGCCACAACATCAGCAGCAGCCACCGCCCCGTTCTACTTTCATAGGCCATCAAGAGCCTGTGAGAGCGCCTTACTTCGACACAAGACCGCCGTTGATTCCTCGCCCGAGATCGGCCGGAGAAACAACGGTTTCTCACCGCCACGACGTGGACTGGGAATCGGATGGCGATTCTGTTCACTCACTCGACTCGAGCCTCGACATTTGGATGCAGCAAGGCAAAGACCCGAATCACTTTGAGGAGAGCAGTTATGATGCCCCGGACCTTTTCAGCAGCTTCCCCATGATTGGCGGAGGGTGGAATCAACCCACCACGGTCGGATCTTATGGCGATGGTACGTCTAACGCATCTGGCGTTGCAGCAGCACAGCACCGTCGTCATATGGAAGATATGAAGGTGGCGAGCGACGCCATCTTCCCGAGTGGTGTTCAGCAACCACCCACACCGAGCCGAAGATCCAGTATTGGCGCGGCGGGACTGACAACGTCAAAGCAACCGCCCGCCAACGGGAAATTACGCAAGTCACCCTCCCGGGCCGGGTCTAGGCGGGCTAGCATCGACGCACAAATGGTTCAGCTGCCCGAGTCGGCTGCGAACATTCCCCAGCGTACAGAGTCAAAGTGTGGTACCCGATCCAAGGACAGCCACTACCCGCCTTCGTCTACTGCGGCTTCGCGAGGACACCGTCTGAACTTCTTCAGAAGGTCCATCGGCGGCGGGCCCATAACGGTCAAGCCCGAGCCTGCATCTCCCGCGGCTGAGCCGTCTCCGACCATGCCAGCCAAGGCCAGCACAATGGGCGTTCCGTCGTGGGTCCAACGGTCTCACCTTGTGGACGACGACCGAGACAGTGCGACGCCGCCTCCCATCATGCGGAACCCAAGACCTGCTCGGTCCGGGAGCTTCGACGAGGGAGCGCCCATTAATGACGTGGCTCCCGCTACGCCAACAACGCCCATAGCAGCGCGCGCCGCTTCGCAAACGCCGACGGGGAACGTGACGCCTCACTCTGCGGAACCGACTCCAGCGAGCGCCAACGGCAGCGGCGGCGCTCCGCTGCAGAAGCGCAAATGGCTTCCGGGATTCAGTCGGGCGGGCAGTCTGCGGAACCGGACTGGCTGAGGGAGGCGCCAAATCGTTCTGAACTCTCTCGCGTGGCGGGACTGATGGAGCGACGGGGCGCCATGATATCGCCCATGCGGCAAACAAGATGCCAGAAAAGAGGCAAAGCATGCACGAGTATAGGTCCTTTGTAACACTACTGAATCCCCTGCTTATGGGCTAATTACGCCGATACCGACGAAAGGAGTGTGCTATTAAGGGAGGGGAATCGGCGACCAAGGAGGGAAACGGCATCCTGGTGAGGCGCACATAAGCGACCGATGGCATGGCACGGGACAAGATGGCGTTGACCGGTTTGATTTTTTTCTTCTTCTATTCTTGGAAGCTGAGATGGCAGCCCGGCCAAGATGAAGGTTACCAAAAGTCACTGCTGCCAAAAACAATGAGAGCATTACATACTTGGCAATAGAAACTCTGGAATATTCCTTTCATTCATTTTCAAGAAACGTGCTCCAAAGATGCGCTTGTGCTTCCTCGCGCTCGCTCGTACATTGCTATCCTAATCAGCCTGACAAGATGGCATTCCCTGAAAACCCCAACAACCGACGTGACCGACTTTTCTTGATGTTTTGTATTTTTATCTTTATTTAGTTTTGTTTTATTCTTCACCGCCTCGCCCACCTCAGACGCACCTCTTCGGGCCTGTTCATCTGCAGCGTGAGGATGGGCTGGCTGTCCCGCATCAGGCCCAGCAGGCGCCGACGGGCGTCGTCGGCGCTCTCGCCCGGCCGAAGGGCCGGCTCGACGGTGCACCTGCGGAAGAGGGTGGCGAAGACGGTGACGAACTCGACCTGGGACATTTTCTGGCCGGGGCACGCGCGGGGGCCGCCGGACCAGGGGAGGTAGGTGCCGCGCGGGGGGGTGAAGAACTGCTGCTGCTGCTGCGGTGTCCTGTCGCCCTTGTTCCTCTTCGTCTCCTCCTCTGCCGGGACAACTGCGGGCTGCAGCCAGCGGGAGGGCTTGAAGTCGAGGGCGTCGGGGCCCCACATCGAGAGGGCGGTGTGCAGGGCGACGATGTTGACGTAGACGAGGGAGGGGGCGGCGCCGAGCGTGAAGGAGGACGGAGACGTGGGGGTTCTGGAGGAGGAGGGGTAGGGTACGGTCACGGTGGTTTCCGTAGAGCGCATGATGTGTGTTATGGGCGGGTAGAGGCGGAGAACCTCGTACTGGGGCACGGAGCGTTAATCTTTGCGGTTCCATCATGGTTTTGTTTGTGTGTAGGGGGGGGGGGGGGGGATAGAGCAGTGGTTTGTGCCCGACTTACCATGACGGCCAAGCACCGCACCAGTTTCGGGTACGCGGCCGCGTAGTCCGGCAGGTCGTCGTCGCTTTCGACGCCCGACGGCGGCGCGGGCCCGAGGACGGCGTCGATCTCGGCCTGGATCCAGGCCTGCCACTCCGGGTACGCCGCGAGGAGGGTGACGGCGTAGGCGAGCGTGTTGGCGGTGGTGTCGAAGCCGGCGATGGTGAAGATGAAGAGGTTCCCGCCGATCTCGTCCTCGGTGAGGTACGTCTTGTTGATCATGGCGCCGCCGCCGCCGGTGGTGACGACCTTCTTCTCCGACGAGACGGCGTCGGCGTCGGCCTGCTTCTTTTCCTGGTCCGAGAGGCGGACGAGCAGGCTCATGATGGTGCGCGGCCCGGCTTGGCTGTCTGCGCCGCCGTCAGTCGTCTCCTCTTTGGCGGCTCGCCGGCGCTCCCGGTCGAGCATGTCCCGCGTCAGGCTCGGCAGGCGCGCGAGGGCGGCGCCGAGGGTCTGCAGGATCTTGGGCATGACGGGGAGGCGGAGGAGCCAGCGCGGGACGAGGGCGGAGACGACGAGGAAGCTGGCGCTGAGGGAGATGGCGTCGACGTACGTCATGTCGGCTTTCGGGTCGCGGGGCAGGGAGATGAGGTCGAAGGGCTTGCGGGCGCCACCGTAGGCGATGTGGCTGAGGACGTTGATGGCGACGGAGCGGAGCCCCGGAAAGGTGTCGCCGGTTCCGCCGGGGGCGGGGTCGGAAGCAGGCTTCCCGGGATCGGCGGCAGCGGACGGAGACGACGAGGATAGGAGGAAGTCGGTGAGGGAGGCGGCCTGGGCTCCCGTCTCCTTCCAGACGCTGGGGCTGATGCGCTCGTTGAGGGCCGTGGCGACGATGCGGCGCTGGCGGGACCAGGAGTCCCCATTGGCCTGCCGCTTGTTAGTATGCGTTATCCCGGACCTTTGAGATTCAGGGACGATTGAGCAATGTCGTCACCATCGATTCTGACCCTCCCGGGAGACACAAGGGAAAGGAAGGGGGGGGCTCGACGCACCGTCAGAAGATTGGCCCCCGCGAAGTTCATGACGCGCGCCAGGACATCGCCCTGGACGAAGTCGTTGCGCTTGACGAGGATGGCCTGGGCCATGGCCGGGTCGGCGCAGATGAGCTGGTTCTGGTCGGTGGTGACGATGACAAAGGCCGGGCCGATGCGCTCGTGGACGGCGGTCTCGTCGAGGAACTCCCAGCCGGCAATGACGAGGGAGACGGCGCCGTAGACGCGGGCGGGGAGCAGGCGCCGGAGGACGGGCCGGAGGGGCACGGAGAAGATTGTGTGCAAGGCCTTTTGGCGGTTAGCTCTTAACGAACTATGACGACGGTAGGTGGGTTTTGGTTTTGTGGTTGTTTTTTTTTTTCTTTTTTCTGTGCTCGTTTTCTTTACTCACGCTGGTGGGGTTATAGGGGAGTACGACGATGGGCAGCCCCGTGCGGAAGGCGGCGCGGTAGTTCCTTTGAAGGGTCCATAGGTGAGAGGCCAGGTATAGGCACGGGAGGAGGATGAGCGCGGTGTAGACGTAGCCCATGATGGGTGTTGACGGCGTTTGATGAGGATAAGATGCAATATAGAGATGAGGTGGAGCGAGGATCATGCATCGTCGCTGACGGAATAGAATGAGGGGGCCAATTGGAGTATGTCGTTCCAGTCACTCAGCCGTAACCGCCCTAAACATTGACATCTCACGAAACCTTAAGAAGGTCCTGGGAGAATTGACATAGAGGCAAAGTTCCCTCTTGTATGATTTCTTCCAAGGTTGCCGATATCAAAGACAATGTGTGGAGGAATATCGGACATGAGCTCATCGGATATCTCAACTCCGAAACCCCATCCCTGTTCACTCCACTGATCCACTAGGTTAGCTGAATTAAGGGGGAATACATAGTGGATGAACCTCCTTCTACCTCCCCAGTCCCCTTGTAAGTACCTAGCCTTAAGACTGACTCGAACAGTAACCAGATCAACCCTAACCCTGGAGCCAACGGCCCAAGAGCCAGTCCCCTAAGACCCCCTACAAATTGAGAGGACATCGATATAATCCAAACATGAAAGAGAATCAACCTATATATATCAAGTGTAGGAGGAGGTACTTAAGGTGCTGTGGGGTGGAGTGAAGGAATACCAAATCACCTTAGACGGCTCTAACAACCGATGCGGCCAGTCCCTCAGCAAAACCATGTTTCTTGTCGCCAAGTCCTCGCCGCCCGCTTACAATCCTCGGATTCGGGTGGGAACGGGCGCATTCATTATCGACACGCGAACCAATGGCCTAGGGCCCGGTTCGGTGCCCGCGGGGCGCGCCATGCGAAGACGGTTGCCGCCACCGAGATCCACCACAGAACCAGCAGAAGCCCGCTCATCTCCAGGCCGATATAGTACTTGTTCGAATACCGCGTCACGTATCCCGTGCCCCATGCCCAACCCGCAATCAGAAAAGCCAGCCCCGGCCTGCTTCGCCTGGGATCCGACCTGAAGGCGGACCGGACAGCGAGGCAGAGGAGCGGGAAGAGTCCGCATCTGACGTAAAAGGCCAGCTCCAGGTGGAATCCGAGGACCTTCAGGGCGGCGCCGGACGAGGTTGAGGGAAGGAGGATCTCCCTCAGCGCCTGTCGGTGAGCCGGCCCACCTCGGATGAGGTTGGCGTACGCAATGCCAACGGCTACGGTGTGAACAGCCCTCGCGTGGACGTATTCTAGGCACCCCAGGATCCAGACGCAGTAGACGACCGCCGCAACGACCATTGCCTTGTCCGCCCCCCTGGTCTGTCCACCAGGGC
The DNA here is from genome assembly GCA_020631755.1 of Colletotrichum sublineola. NCBI lineage: Eukaryota > Fungi > Ascomycota > Sordariomycetes > Glomerellales > Glomerellaceae > Colletotrichum > Colletotrichum sublineola. The sequence continues at coordinate 1,002,712 of JAHSQG010000001.1, forward strand.
TATTGGACACGGCGCCCCGCACGGCGAACCCACCCACAATGTCCCCCACGACCTTCCACGCGCCCTCCCACCCGGCGCTCCTCCCGAGAATGGCGGTTTCCATCTCCTCTCGCAGAAAGATGGCCGGGCTGCCCGCCGCGAGCTTCAGCGTCGCGATGGGCGCGCCGAAGCCGCCGACGGCGAGGGCGGGGAAGACCATGCGCCGTACGTGGTTGGTGAGGATGGCGAACACGACGACGCCGAAGGCGCGAGCGAGGCGGGGCCTTCCATCACTTCGTTTCGTGGGTCCTGTCAGGAAGGCGTGCAGGACGTCTGGGCTGAGCTGTGCCGGGAGGAGGAGCCGGTGCAGCTGCCGTCGACCGCGCAACAGGCCGGAGGTGAGCGGCTGGAGCTGGGCGAGGGTGTTGTAGGCCGCGGCGGGGACAAGAGCGAAGGGACTCGTGGGGTCCGAGTCCGGGTCCCGTGTTGTGACTAAGGGGGAGGCGGGCCCGTCCGATGGGTGTGGTGTTTTGGCCGGCCATTGGCTGGAAGAAGCTGTTGCGTCAGCCATGATGCGGCTGGAGGTGACGAAAGAAGACAGGGTGCGATTGGGTTGTCCCCTTCTGCTGTAAGCATGTAGTGTTGAAGCCTGGCATGCGTGAGGTTTTTGGTTGAATACCGACAGGTGGTGGGTAAGATGTATGCAAGATGAAAGGGACCAAACGCTGCTCTGCTTACCTACGAAACACAATATATCGCCTAAAGAGGCTAGCTTCAGGTCCACGATATCGGCACGCTCGAAGCAGGACAGCAGGGTCGGGATAAAGGAATGAAACGGTTCTGCATAGGTAGTTAGAGTGGATGATAATTCTGACGTTACTGGCAGTCGTTATAGAGCATGTCTCACATCGGATATTGTCATCGTCCCTTGTTATGTAATAGACATGTTACGTGTATTACATACATACGTATAAACAGAAAAAATGCAGGTACCGACATGATGCACCCGCCGTGATGGCGTCCAAGTCTGGAACCCGTGACCCGCGCTCTGTGAGGCAGGTACGACGGCGTGGGCTGATGACAACGGAACGAACTCGAGCCATCCGGAACTTCTACTGCTTCAACACCACAAAACAACATCACGACAGACCGAACTCGCATTCAATCCACCACCAGTCACTTTCATCATACTCCACAGCTATTTATTCTTCTCTTTGCATTCCCCACACTTGCAGACATGCCCCCATCGCCCTCGGACGCCCTGGCATCGTTATCGACATCCCTTCTGGATCATGACTATCGATGGCGTCTGGCAAACGCAAGACATCTGCCCCGGTCCTGGACCCGTACAGCCGTTGGCGCCGAGGCCTGGCTCGGACGAAGTGGGTTCCTATCCACCACTAATTACAACACCTATATCAGAACGACCCTCTCTATCCGGTCGCCGGGCATCTCTCTGGCCCATCTGGAGTATGGCATGTCAAGGGCTCTCGTTCACCTTCGCTTCTATCGCCCGGAAATCGCATGCGTGAGCAGGACATTTCAGAACGACGACTACCCAGGCTGTCCGCCCGAAATTACCTACACAGTGGCAAAAGACGCTGCTGATGTTGCCGCCTGGGCTAGTCGAACAATCCACATGGCCAGGCGGCCTCGCCACACATTCCAGCATCTTTCCACCTTCAAGGTCAGCGACGCCGACGTTCAGCCTCTTAGCTCCTTCAAGATCTTCTTCGTCCTAGGCACAGAGCAAGACGAGACGGCCGAAATTAATGTCGGTTCTCGCGTGGACCTCGTCTTTGTATTCCACCCTATTCTTTGGGATGCCATTAGCTCCCGAACCTTCGTCGGAGACTTGCTGCGCTATACCGTGAGCCTATGGTCCGCTTCAACTCCTCAACTCGAAACTCTTCGCCAGTACAATTGGGGCACCGAGACGGACAACCTGGCCAGTTCTCTTCTCGAAGCATCCGCTATAGGCGTCTATGCAACCAGTTGTGATTATGTAAAGACACGGGACGAGCACATGAGGAAGCTACAACAAGGCGCAGTGAGTTGCCCGTGTTTCCGCTTGTCTTTTGCTTCGGCACCTCACATTGACTCTCTCACAGGCTGGCTGGGGACTTCCCCGAAGCAGAGCCCGTGGCAGGCCCAGAACAATTCGACGCAACCTCTGCATGGACGAATGCCGCCCGCTAAGGCTGGCAGCCAAGCACTTCTTCGGTCCCGACTGTACCCTGACTCATCTTGGCCATGCCGCCATGCTTCTCGCCCTGCTCCATGTCAGCCCCATGCCACCACGCTTTCCCGGTTCAACCCCAGTGGTCTCGCCAACGCTTCTAAATGGCCGGCGCTATCTGAAGGGCATCGACGCTCCCCATCGCTACGGTTCGTGTCTAGCCACTGCTTTTGTTGACTTTGCGCCCCTCGATCAGTAGGTTGTCGAGGAGGAGGACAAAGGGGCTGTAAGAGACAATCTCAAGAGGCTCTGCCACCACATCAAGGAATCCTACAATAGATTCCTCCACAACGACTCCCAGCTCCTCATTGCCCAAGACAGATGGAATATACTCGCAAGGAATCCTGAATTGTAAGCAACCCTCACAGCGCCTGAGACGGTCAATTTCATCAACTAACCCCGTTCCACCTGCTCAGCGAACCCGCCCCTGCCTTTCCGGTTTGTCACACTTCAAACTGCCCCAACGACTTCCTGAACACGAGTTGCTAACAGACCATGTCAAGCTCTTTATCAGCGACGGTATCGTGGATCACTACATCCCGCCACAGTTCTTCGCTCGGGACGGCGAACGGTTCATGTCAGTTGAGAGCTGTCGGTCCCACGTTAATATACACTCCACCGACGTGTAAGCAATTGGAACCCAGCACTGTTGACATGCTAACCAGTAGCAGAGTGGTCCGCATGGAGACATACCGAGGCTCCACGTCTCTCACCCTCACCTACAACGGCGCGTTACTTGCTGGCCGTCTTGCTGACAAGTTTCTGAACGAAATGACACGCATCATGCTGGACGTTCTTCAGTACCCAGTATTATCGATAGAGGGCTGATCAGACAAACGTACCGGACCAACGAGCTCCAGGCGTACGGTTCTGTACGGTTCTGTACGTGCGTCCTGTGCATGCCTGCGTTCCGTACCGCACGATGGGATAGGATAAGATGGGATGGAATGGGATCATTGAGACAGGATGGGGGCGAGGTGCTGCGATAAGTGGGGTAATAGCCGGATCCCGAGACACGGACGCCCCTTCGGGTGGGATGGGCAGCAGGGGTCTGCTTTGATCGCGGGGGAGGGGAGGGACCAGGCCGATGGGTTTATACAGCCATGGTGAGACTTCCCTTCTTTGCATCCTGTTTCCTCGGGACGTTTCTTACTATCTTGTCATGAATACATGCTGACTCTCTCAGCTGAGAGGGCTTGTTTTTTAGAATACAGTAATTGTCCCCTCCTCTGGCTCTCTCCAATATTTTCTACAACAGTGACCAATTCCAAACACTCAATTCTCATCTTGGACAAGATCCTGCGACGTGCACGGGCCAAAATCTGACCACCTTTGGCTGGGGGGGGTCTTCGCGACTATCGTATGCGTACGGGGGATAGAGAAAAGGTAGATAGCGGCCGGTTCCAGTCGAGTCGGGAGCCCAAAGACGGCCTGTATTACATGGAGAGTGATCGGAAGAGACCAAGACCACAGTGATGATGGACGAGGACGCCGACCACGAACCGGCCACCCTAGGCACGGATGAGCCCGACGTCTTGGACTCGAGAGGCGATCTATACTTGCAAGTCGGCGGGGACGTGGAAAAGAAGCCAAAAACGTACCTTGTGTGCTCCAAGGCCCTAGCGCGGGCTTCGACGGTATTTGAAAAGATGTTATACGGCGGCTTCGCAGAGTCGAGGCCGGCGGACGCCGTGCACAAGCACTGGACGGTCGAGCTTCCGGACGATCGCCAGGAACCGACGGAGCTGCTGCTCCACATCGCCCACGGCCGCTTCAACAGGGTCCCCGGACAGCTCGAGCTCACCCAGCTGTACCAGTTCCTGGTCATGGTCGACAAGTACGACGCGGCCGGGGCCATACGGCCGTGGGCGCGAGGATGGCTGGAGGGCGCCCAGGCGGCCACGCAGAACCCGCTGCTGTTGGGGGTCGCCTACCAGCTGGGCGATTTGCCGACGTTCGATATCATGGCGCGTAAGATTGCCGCCGAGTGCCTCGTCGACGGCGACGAGGATCTTGTTTTCGGGTACTCGGGCAACGACAGAGAGACATACTCATATAAGCTCCGCAATATGGAATACTTGGTCCCGCCGGGGCTACTAGGTACGTTGCGTCCCCGCCCCCTATAGCAGACCAATGGATTACCAGTGCCGTTTTCCATCTGACGGCAAAGCATGTGCGTAGACGATACGGCCTCGGCGCGCATGACGCTCCTCACGACGATGCTGGAACCGTACGTGGGCCTCTACATGACGCTCAAACACGGCAACCGCTGTCCGTCCTCGCCACAGGACCCCATGTCCGGCCGGCGCTGCGACAGCATCCTCCTCGGCTCGCTCATCCGGTCCTTCGCGGCACAGGGGATCGACCTCGCGGCAACGGACCCCGCGGCGGAGTACCGCGGCAGCGCCGCCACCCTGCAGGCCATACTGCCGCGGCTCGAGCTGTACACGGCGCACACGGGCTTCGTCACGCACCCGTCATCGGCGCCGTCCCTGTTTTCGCCGCTGACGTCGCCCCACGCCTTCGGGCAGGTCTCACATCCTCTCTTCGGGTTCGGCCCGACCACGTGCGAACAGGTACTGCAGGCGACCTTGCGCGAGGGCCTCGAGAGGTCGCTGTTGCTGGGGGGGCAGGTGAGCTTTGCGAAGCCCAGGCACGGCGAGTATCTGCGGAAACAGGCGTCCAAGACGGGGTTGGCCAAATAGTGTTGTCCCTAAACTCTCTGTACCGGTCAATGAGGGATGTTCCAGGGAGCAATGTGAGACGGGCTTGCGGTTTCGGTGAAGGAGCAGTCGGGCTTCAACAAGACCGCTTCGGATATCAAGCAGTATGTCGATAATAGAGCATCGCGCGGGTTCATAACCCACTGCATCGGAAAGACGCATTCTCAGCTCAAGCTTCCAACGCCTATCACACTACTTGCTTTTCCCCGGAGCCTGACTGGCATGACCATATGTTACGACTGGAAGAATATCTCTTCGCCATTTATTTTATGCTTTCCAGAGAGACGATAGTGATAAGTCCCTTTAAGCCCGCACCAATTGCACTGAATTAGTCGCACATTTTAGGTCCGTCGATTGCTGATTTGCCAATGACTTGAAGGACTGTAGACAACCACCACGGTGGATGACAAAGAAGCAAGCTTTTTTGAACCCATTACGACCCGTGACGCCAGATGGGTGACATTTCTTGACTATTTTTGGTTCCCTCAGCGACTTGGCGCCTTTCTGCGCAACGATATACTTGATTCAAGTTGTTTTGTCGCCGAGTCTCTATGGTTTCGTCAGGTTGGAGGACTGGGCTCGGAACGGGTCCGAGTTGCCAGCCAGGTTTCTGAGCTGTAGACAAGAAAGAATGCGGGTAATGGAAAACATCGGGGTCTTTTTTCATCTCCTTTCCATGCAGGAGGAGACAGAGTGCACTTTGTATGTTGGCGGTTTTGGTACCGATGCCCATGAGCTCATAGCGAGAACATGCTGGATCCGCAATCACGATCCACCAGGACACGGGTGACGCAGAGTAATGATCACAGAAAACGAACCCCATCCAATTTGACAGATTGTCCTTGTTTTGTCGTCCAGAATTCCCAGACTTGGCCGAAGATGGCTTGAAAGTAGTACCCATATGGCCATAGCAAGGGGCACGGTCTCAGTCGATCTTTCAACCTGTTGGTAAAAACCTCAACTGTGTAATCTTTGGAAGCTGTAAAGTGTCCCGAATTTAAATCCATCCCCGACATTTTTAATCAACTACTATGTGATTGGAGAGCCCGGCCGTTGCGAGTCCGACAAAATGGTTCGGCGCGTAGCACGCCATCGACCGCGACGATGGTGAATCAATTGCGTGAGCGGCACGCAATGTGACGCGAGCCACTAAGGCCGCGCGAACCGTAGCATCGGCTCCAGAAAATCGCCTGTTCCTTGCCTCGTCCTCCTCCACAACGGCAGACGTAGATCCGGAGGGGCGGGCTGAGGGCATAACTGCGAAACTATCCATGACGGAAAATAGAGTCTTTGAAAGACAAGAAGAGATACCACGGTATAGAGAAGGAGGCTCTGGCGCAGAGTTCACGGCAGTGATCCAAGCCTTGGGGAAGGCTTCAGGTTTGAAACCAGAGTCAGGCAAGCGGGCTGGATGAGCCCGAAAAGTTGGCTTAGACAGAGTCTCGTGTGGCAGACACACTCCCTACCCGACTGGCACATCTCGGGACACCTCCATCGGGGTCGACAATGCCGGATGAAGCAGCCTATCGTCATTACGCTATGGATCGTCCTTCGGGTTTTCGCCGAGATATGGGGAGGGGGGAACGGAGCCCCCTTTCCTGCCTATTGATACACTGGGGCTTCTCATCACGCCTTTTCGAAGACAAAGCCTCCATATGGCTGCTTATCCAAAGAAGCCGGTAGCCCGGTCAGCCTGCAGCAACCGTCGGGGCCCCATGTTGGAAGAGACTTACCAGGAGACTCCTTATATATCCCAATGTAAATTCCGTAACTGCATAACTTTGGTAGACTGCCTCCGTACGTCACTTTCTTGCCCGCAATAGGTTGCAGCAACATGTCTTCCCAGAAGCCGGTCAGCAAGGCCTCGCCGCCGGGCTCTGTCACCTCGTCCGACCACGACGCGCTGGACTCGAAAACGCCCGTGGTCGCCGACGCGGCGCCGCCGACCGCCCCCGCGCTCGCGACGCAGGAGACGCAGCGAATGGAAGCGGCGCTTGGAGACGCCATCCTGCGCTTCTTCGGGATCCGAAAGGGTCCCAAGGCCGAAGTGTACGACTTGGACGCTGTACGTGCGCGGCTCCGGAGACTAGCCCAAGTACTTGAGAAAAAAAAAAAAGGCTGACCTTGACTATCAAAAGGTCGCCACACAACCCAGCATCTGGGACTCGGAAAACGTCGAGGAGTACAAGAGCCTCTACATCCACCCGCAGTGGGAGAACTGGTCCGCCTTCGACCCCAGCTTTCGCTGGACGTGGAGGGAGGAGCGCGCGGTGCGACGCAAGATCGACTGGAAGATCATGGTAAAAGAGTCCCTCCGTTATATCAAGACGAATCAAGCCGAGGGACTTGATGCTAATCACTGTGTTTGTAGACCTGGGCCTGCATCATGTTTGCGGCTCTCAACATTGACAGGAACAACATTTCCAACGCCGTGTCGGACAACATGCTCGACGACCTCGGCTTGACGCGAGGCGACTACGTGAGTTTCACGACTTGTGCAAACGGGAAACTGTTCGGCAGCTGACGTCCACGGCAAAAAAAGAACATTGGTCAAACCATCTCTCGAGTTGGTTTCCTCGTCGCGGAGCTTCCGTCCCAGCTGATCTCCAAGCGGTTCGTCCACCCTTTGCTGAAGGTCCGAAAAGGCTCAACTGATTTGTGTGCGTCTGCCGTACGCGTGTAGTATCGGTCCCGACATGTGGATTCCGATCCAGATCTGCCTCTTCTCCATCATCTCTGGCTCCCAGTTCTTCCTCAAGGGACGGGCCTCCTTCCTTGCGACGAGATACTTGATGTGAGTCTAACGAATACGTCGAAAATGACTTCTTGACATTTTAGCTAACATGCCGTCAACTCAGCGCGACGTTCCAAGGTGGTTTCATCCCGTAGGTCTTGGTTTGTTCTCGACAGCCATTACGAGCTTTTGACTAACTCCCCTTGGCAGTGACACGATCCTCTATCTAAGCTACTGGTACACCGGTACATCGGTAAATTCACTTCCCACGCGCAGTTTCTTGGCATTTGCTGGACGGCTTTGCTGATCTTTGCAGCTTCCCATCCGCCTGGCCTGGTTCTGGATGTCGTCGCAGCTGGGTACGTCGTCTCCACAAGGCCTGCATCGCCACACTCTCTTCCGCAGACTTCTTTTCTGACGTGACCAAACCAGTCGATATCGGAGTCGGTTTCGCCGCTGTTGGACTTGTATCCATGCGTGGTATCCTAGGCTATGAGGGATGGCGGTGGTTGTTCCTCGTCGAGTTGAGTCTTTGCTCCCAGTACGACTGAGATCATGTGCTAACCATGTTTAGGGGAGCCTTTACTTGTAAGAGGAACAAGCACCTACGCAAGTCCCCAGACTGACATTTTGTTTAGTCACCATCGGATTGGCCTCGTTCTTCCTCATGCCTCAGTGCCCGGCCAAGACGAAGAGCTGGTGGAGACCCAAGGGCTACTTCACCGAGAAGGAGGAGAAAATCATTGTCAACTCTGGTGAGATTCCCCCCCCCCCCCCCCCCCCCCCCCCAGCGGCCAAGACCGAACCGAACTGTGCCATCTAACCCAGAACTTAAAGTGATCCGCGATGACCCCCAAAAGGGAGGCATGTTCAACCGGCAAGGCCTCTCCGTCAGGCAGATCTGGGAGTGCTCCAAGGACTACGACATGTGGCCGCTGTGCGCCCTCGGCCTGCTGTTCGGCCTGCCCAAATACCCCGTCAACCAGTACCTGACGCTCTCGCTGCGCGACCTCAAGTTCAACGTCATCCAGGCCAACCTGCTCGCGATCCCCAACATCATCGGCTCCAGCGTCACGATGCTGCTCATCACCGCCGCCAGCGAGCTGCTGAACAACCGCAGCTTCGTGGCCATGGCCGAGGACGCCTGGCTGCTGCCCTGCTTCGTGGCCCTGATAGCGCTGCCGAACCCCATCAGCCCCTGGGCGTATTTCGCGATCGCGACGGTTCTCCTTTCGTTCCCGTAGTACGTTGGCGCTCCCCTGACGCAGACTAACTATCCCCAGAAAAGACTCGAGCTGACAGGGACCATAGCACGCATCCAATCCAAGTTGCGTGGACTAGCAGAAATGCCGGTTCTGTGCAAAACAGGACGGTTTCCGCCTCGTAAGCTCGCATGGTCTCCGTGGACTCTGACGTATCTGACCAATCGACCCAGACTCTATAACATGTTTGTGCAAGTGAGTGGCATGATCGGGGCCAATAGTAAGTACACGACTCGGGCTTCACGGGACGAAAATGCTGACTTTGAAAGTCTACCAACCGGATGATGCACCCAGATACTTCAAAGCCAATAAGGGCCTGTTGGTCATCTGCATCTGGATGTGTGTAAGTAGCGTGCCCTTCCTACATGATCTTGAGGGGCAAGAAGCTCACGTCACCCTCAGCTTGTGCAGTATCCCTTCACGTATTTCTACTACCGATGGAGAAATAACTCCAAGGCCAAGCAGTGGGATGCCATGACCCCCGAACAACAGCACGACTACCGAGCCAACACCACAGACAAAGGAAACAAGCGGTAAGGTTCTCCGTGATCCCTTTTTTGGCAAACTGATCTCTGATTCTTCTATTTGGCAGGCTTGACTTCCGCTTCGCGACCTAAGTCTCGGTGGCGATGGGGAACCAAGTGTATAGAAACAACATAGACAACGTGTTTATAGGTTTGTGGTAGGGTTTTTGTCTCAGGGGAAGCACTGGAAATGTTGACTTTGAGGCACTTTCTGATATAGAGGTTTTAGAAGAGCTTCTGCGGCTGCATTATGGCCGTATTGCCACAATAGCTGCACCGGAATCAATACCAACCACAATGCGTCACGTCTTATTTATTCAATGGTGAGCGTCCTGAGTGTGTGTTTTTTTTTTTTTGTGTGTTTGTGGCGTCTTCCTGGCTCCGGGACGGGCGTGTTCCACGACGAGCGTCGCCGAACTTCACAGTCTTTTGGGCTTGCTTTGGGCGACTACAATGGTGGCCCTTACTACCTTTGACTGAGCGAACCAGTCGAACGCCCTGCCTGCAACCTTGAACTTCGCCATCGAGATCCCGAGCGGCCGCAGTGCTTCTTCCTGGGCTGTGATGTGGTCGACGAGACCGGAAAAGACGTGATCCGTGACGTCCCGGAAACGAACGTGTCTCCCGTCGTACCCGGCCTCGCCCAGCTGCTTCTTGTACTCGGTCTCTGTGACGAACGCACCTACGGGGCAACCCATCGCGAGGCCGAGGAGCTTGACGAGCAGTTTCTGCCGGGCCGACGCCGTGTCGCTCAGAAGCAGGTCAAATGCCATGAACGAGGCGTCCAAGTCCTGGGCGGCATACTTGAATATCCGCCTACGGTCGGGGAAGAAGTGGTAGAGGCTGTCCAGAGCGAGCACCCAGCGCGCCTGGTCCCCGGGACACGCGTTCGTCAGGGACGTCGCAGCTGACTTGACGTCGGCGCCCCACGCGTCCGGCCTCGCAGCATCACACTGGAAGACTTGTATGGATTTCTCGAGACTACTGGGTTCTTGAAATTCGTGGGTTTGCTTTTCGAGGGTTATGCGGAACTGCGACGGGTTCAGGGTGAGTCCCACGTAGCGGTACTCGTCCCAGCTGCTCTGGCGGACGAGGCGAGCAAGTTCCAGCGATTGGTCGCCGCAGCCGATCCCAAGGTCGAGGACGGCCAATTTACGTGCCAGACGGTCTGTATTCAAAATGCCTGCTTCCGAAACCACTTGGTGCAACAGAGAACGGCAGGCCTGTTCGAAATCCTTGATGCGATGGCCATCGTCATCGGTCCTAAACGAAGGGGGCACATCAGAGATTAGACGTAGGGAGGGCGGTGCACAAGAGCATTCCGAGTGGATCGTGCGATTATCAGACGTACCAGTAGCCCATGTTCATCCACATGGTAGTGAATGGTACCTTGACGTTGAGCTTCCAGTGGTCGTTGTCGTACACGTCATTTTGCCGCAAGAATTTGAGAGCAAACAGAAGGGCTATGGAGAAAATGGCCAATGAGCTACTGAATACACCAAGAAGAAGGCCCCTCCAGAACTCTGGGTGTACGTTGAATGAGTCTGTCATGTTGTGGGCGAGATCGTCGTGAGTTGGAACCATAGGCAGAGGAGGAAAATCTCACTCACGAGCGCTTGAGTCGTGATGAGAGAGAGGATGAGATGAGATGAGATCCCTGTCACAGACCCCACCCGCTCGGGTTCCGGGCCGATGTTACTCTCTTCCGAACCAAGTCTCTATCGCTCACTTCATCCACACATAAGACGTTTTATCTCAATATCATTTCATTGTATTCTGTCCCTACTATGTAACATTTATGGCACAAGAGAGCGTCTATCTCGCTCTCGCAACGCCAGTCTTCCATGGGACCTTGACACCGAAATCATCAGCGATTCTCATCGCCGAGACCAAACACCCCTCGAGGAGAACCATGCCGTCCCAGCACCAGGCCCCCGTCAACCAGATGTTATCCTGGCCATTCACCCAGGTCGTCGCCTCGGCGGCCCGGTCCGTCTTCTTGTCCGGACCGCCGGACTCGCCCATGATCCCCCGCACGATCGCCCTGCTCTCGGCCGTCCTCAGGGTCCTCGTGAACCTGGCCGTCCGCAACACCCTCTTCGCGTTGGCCTGCGGATCCAGCGGACAGGTGCTTACCACTGTCCCCCCGGGCATCGTGTGCAGTGCCTCTGTCCGCCCTCCCTCCGCGGCGAAGTCGGTTCGCAGAGAGATGAGCTGAGGCGGGATGGTGGTGCCGCGGTGATGCGAGCAGGCTCTGGGGTGTCTGCTCTCGTCGTTGACCAGGGTGAAGACGTGGCTCGGCACCGAATGTGCCGGTCGTAGAACCGAGCTCTCCACGCGGGTCGTGGGTATCGGTTCCAGCGTCTTTCTCAGGGGAGCGAAGATCTTGCCGGCGACATCCGGCGACACGGCGAGGATGACCCGGTCAAACACGTCTTCCTGAATAGGCTCGAAACCGCTCACTGTCCGCTGCCAGCGTATCCTCACCCTCCCGTCAGTCGTTGGTGCCACCTGCGCAACGCAAGCGCCCAGCCGGACGTCCCTCATATCCCGCGCCAACCTCCCTTCCACTTGATGGACGCCGCCGCAGACGGCGTAGTGCTGCTGGCCCTGCGTCAGCTTCTTATAGTTCACGACGTCGCTGGCGGGGAACGCCAGGAGCTCGTCGTGCGAGCAGGTCGACACGGCGCTGAGGAGAGGAAGCAGGTAGTGCGTCACGTAACGACGCGGCAGCCATATCCTCCGCAGGTACTCGTCGAGCGTCTCTGCCTCGTCGGAACCCCTGGTCGCGGGACGCACCAGGAAACACGCGACGGTGAACCAGAACTGGCAGACAACCAGGTACAGGATCTCGATGAGGTGCGCCAGCACCCCGCGGCTCCCCGGCCAAGGGGGGATCTGATGCAGGTTCGACGCGTGCACAAAGTACTCCCCCGTCGCTCCGCCTGCGGCCCGCGGACTGTCGCCTTGCGTTCTTGCGGCGGTGGCATCTGGCTTGCGCGTCGGAAGCGCCTTGACGAAGGAAAACAGGAAACGTATGGGGTGGTACGGGATGCCCAGGTGGTCATACATGCGCATCACGTTTGTGTAGTAGCCTCCCGCGAGCGCGCGCATCGGGAGATCAACGCGTTCGACATGGCCGGACTCCTCGTCTCGGATGGCGACTGACGCCGAGTCGAAGGACAGACTCTCGGCCTGTATCAAAGTCAGCGCTGCGGTTGAGGCCTCGGGCGAACCCGAACTCCGGAATGCTCTCTCACCTGCTCGAGAAGAGTCACCGCATACCGCTGCTGCTCGTCACTCTGTAAGATGTACGCGGCAGTGAGGCCCGCCAAGCCAGTTCCGACAACAGCCACCCGGAGGGGAGCCTCGGAACCCATATCGCGACGACGGAAACCTACAGCTTCAAAGTTTTCAGGAGTCCCTGTCCCATGCCACTTTAGACCACTTTAAACGGGTAGCCTTTTCTCTTCTTTTTCTTCTTCTCCCCTCTCTCTTTCGTGGGTTCTACTCCACCAGTTCACAGCGTTTGGGAGGGTCGCCGGGTGGGTGAGTAAACTTTGAAGCTCGCGAAGCGTAAAAATGCCCACTCTAGGGGCTTTTGACGGTCTTGGGGGATGTGGCCGTTGACTCGACACGGCCACACCAGCCTCTTCAACACACGGAAACGCGATTTCATTTATGCACCGCAACTTCATCGTCCCACTCCGGCCTTGAGCGGGTATCAACCCTGAAAAATGTGAGAAAAGTGGGCGTCTGCCGAGGTCGTGGCCGTATCGTGATCCCTGTCACCGTCGCACAGCGTTGTCGCGCCCAGACAATAAGGGGGGGGGGGGGGAGAATCGCAAATAAGGGTAGGCGATCGGCGACGAGAGCCTGGCCGCCGTGAGGCGAGCAGCGATGGCAGGGCTGCAAGACAAAACGCAACGGTCATCCAGCAAAGAGAGAACAGGCAAAGATACGCCCAGTCCACTGGAGGTGGCTGTGGCTGGGTGACTGCGAACGTAAGTAAACCTTCACGCCTTGCAGGCGAAACAATCTGCCCGACCACAAAAACTATGCGCAAGAAGGGTGGTGGGTGATAGTTGTAGCGATCACCATTGCCTTCAAAGCCGCCAACTAGATAGTACCTAGTAGATACATGCTTGTCGTATACCAGTTTACAAGGCCACTTACCAATTGCTGATGGAAGGGCAGACGCAACTTCGATTGGGCAGAGTCAGTCAAGTTGGTTAACCAACCAGTTGCGGCGCATCTAGTCTGTCGAGGGTTATGGCAACAGATAGTAAGACGGGGAGAAAACAAGCCATGGCACATGTCCGTCCCTCTCTTCGTACGGCCAACCCCTAGCCCGTCGGATAGAATGTTGCACCGACTCGTCGAACCCGACGCTCGGGTTGGTTTCCGAAAGTTTTCTCGCCCTGCCCCCCCCCACACACAGGAGAATTCCCTACCTAGACCCTTGGCCAACTCAAATGACTTGAGTTCTCGGCCTGCTCGGAGGGGCGCAAATCTGGTTAGGAAACTTATTCGCTTCGCTGACATGATTCATCTGAGAGCAAACTCTTTTTTTCTTATTGCCAGCTGCTCGCCAAGCAATGATGACGGCGGCGACGACGGCGACAAAGACGGGGCCCCTTTTCGACGCCCGTCCGCTGGCTATCTTGATGGGCTTCATGGTCCCCGGCCGCTAGTCTTATGGTAAAAGTTGACGGTAATATCCCTGGCTAGCAACGCATTTCTTCATCACGGGTCCGCCAGCTCCGCGAACCGTGGGGCTCTCGCGATCTTTTAACTTTCTTACCCCCGTGAGCCCCTGCCATAGCTTATTCCGTTCTTTGAACGGCTCAGTACACCCAAAGAAAACCCTTGATAGTTTCGGGCAACATCTGTCGGGGGACAACGTCAGCCCTAGGACTGCCCTATGGCAAAGGATCGGGGGGGGTGGGGGGAGCGCGGTGGTCGTTGCAGATATCCGCATTTTTGCGCCGACTGGAACGTAGCATTGCTTGCGGCTCAAGTCGAGCCACGTGGGATGGCCGCGAGATGGAAAACGTCTATGCAGAGGCGCTAACGCTATTACCCCGTAAACCAATCTCGGCTTAAAAGGGGATGCATCACTTCATCGTGGGTTTTGATCGCATCCTAGAGCTGGGCATCGAGGAAGGCAGTACGTTGCCGTGAAATGACATGGGCAATGAAAGGATGAACAAAGATGTGTATGTGTATTGCTGTATGGTGTATATGTGACTTGGTATATAATTCGACAACAAAAAGAATCCGGTCTAGTAGGTATCATTCTCGCTAGTGCCCAATGGTCGTGTGTCCAGCACGCGTGTATGTATGAAGTGGAAAATATGTCATAACCGTGTGCTCGTTGCCCGTGTCCTCACAAATTAGAACCGCCGCGTTATCTCGATCTCTCCAATTGAAAAAGGCCCGGAGCTTAGCACAGGGCCGCGATGGCAGCAACAACGGTACCCCAAAGTAGCAGCCCGGCCGGCGAAAGAGAACCGGCAAAGTTGCCCTCGCCCTTCTGGCCGGCCTCGAAGCCATGCTCCTTTCCGCCGAGGTACAAAGCCCCGAGGTCCGTCAGGCCGCCGTCATCGTCCAACAGGGACACGGAGTCGCCGGTCCACGCGTTGGCCTCGTCCTCGCGGAAGGCGCCGAACCACGCGTACGCTTCGACGTAGTCGAGGCCGTCCAGGTACGCCAGGCTCTCGTTCATCATGGCGAGCGTCGCGTCGGCGCTCTGCTGGGGCAGCGCCATCTCCGTGATCCAGAACCGGAGGTCGGGCGAGGCGTCGCCGTAGAACGCCCGCAGCGCGCCGAGGTGGTTCTTGAGCCCCGCGGCGTCGCCGTACCAGTGCACGGCGACGAAGTCGGTCGGACAGCCCGCGTCATCAATGTCGTGGCACGACTCGTTGAACTTGCGGAGCCACTCGATGCCCTGCGGCGAGCCGGTGACCACGGGGTGGCTGATGTTCCAGCGGCGCGGTTCGGCGTCGCGGAGCGGGGCGAGGTGCTCCAGATAGGCCTTTGCGGCGTCCTCCGGCTCGATGCTGCTGCCACCGGACGACTTGGTGCCGTCGGGCTCGTTAAAGGTCAGGAGGTGCGTCGACGACTCCGGCAGCTGGTTGAGGCGGGACGTCAGGCTCGAGTCCTCGGCGTCTTTCACGCCGTGCACGAGGGGCACGAAGGCGACGGAACTGTTGAGCCCCTGGGCCGGCCATGTCGACCAGGTGTAGTACCAGTTGATCAGAGACTTCTCAGAGGTGAGCAACCGGTTGTCGGCCTCGTGGTCGTCGCCGTGGTACGCCAGCCCGCGCTTTGACGGCACGTCGGACTGTGCGAGAGCTGTTGTGGGGTGGAGAATGATAGCTGCCAGCGAAGCTAACAATATACTATTCGTTCGTCTCATATTTGCTGCAGGTACGGGACGGTTTCCCTTTGTCCCAACGTGAGATTGAGTGGTAGTGCGTATAGGATGATCCTTGTGTGATTTGCGCCGCTGGAAACTGGGTCGGATGCAACCGGTGTGAGGTGCCGTCTCTGCAGATATAGATGGCAACCTTTCCGGGACTTACACAGAGTGACCCAGGTTTACAAGACACATTGTCGACGTCCAAGCATGAGTCGAATCAGGAATGGCCGTAAGCTGACGGGTTCTGCGCCCATCTTGGCCATTGACCTCATTCCATGCCATCGCGCCCTTGGCGGAGGGGCGAGAGGCGCATGACGTCACGGCCATTTTTCCCTCATTTTCCCTTTTGGGCGCTTAAGTCCTTGGTTGGCGATGTGCCGGCCATGGTCAACCCCATGCAAGCCACACCGCAACAGTCATTATCTTCGACAAGGGGGCAGCACCGAAGCAGGGGACCCAGCCTAACTCGTCATTGTTCTCGGGGGGGCTGAACATGTGTCTTGCTGGGAGTGGTGCATGGTGCAAGCTACAATACATGGCCAACGATTTCGGGCACAGTCATGATGGTGATTGTCTAAGAGCGCAAATGTTAACTTTACATATCTACATGTATGTAAATCTTACGGCCAAAAAAAAGTTGTAATCATACTAAAGAGCAAAAGCCCCTCTTTATTAGTGTTGGTGGGCAAAGATCTTGACTGTGCCCAACTCTTTGGCCGCGTTTGTAGACTCCTCAACCACATCCCGTTAACGATATAGTAATAGTAAAATTGCGTCTGTGCTGCAAACACTACCTGCGATCATGGTTACACCAAATCAGCCCATCAAGATGCCCGCGTTCATCCTGCGATATGCTTCCTTTCTCCTATCCATCTCTGGGCAAATCGCATGGTGGTACTCTGTCTCCGTTCATCATTCTTTCGTGGATGCCTTGTAGCTTATTGGGTTGTAACAACCGTTTCGCCTCAACAGTTGGTTTTCCATTTTCCCATCAGGACTAGATCATTAGCATCAGGCAATAAGTATACTTAGCATCTAGGGATGCCAATATGTGAAACCTTACTCAACCGTATGGGGCACTGCCACAAAAACCATTTGTAAGGCACACGAGCGTACCGCAGCATTGGGCAGAATCAGTACAGCTTTCGCCGTCTTTCTTACAATCAGATACTCGGGAAGGTCTGCATGGGCATAGCCTAGGGCGGCGCGCAGGTTCGCGGGTTGCAAGATAACCAGCTGTGTTCGGCGAACTATTCGGGTCGACAGCAGCACACGCTATATCGACAAGAGTAAAGATGAGAACGGTGATTCTGAGCGACTGCATGGTAGAAATGGATATATGTAAGAAGAAAGAGTTCTAATAAGCTGTAGAAGAGAAAGACAAGTAGTTACTCCAGAAGTCAAACATAATCTCATACGTGAAAAGCTATAGTTATGTACATTTCGTTCAAAGGAGTGCATAGTCCTTTCTTCCCTCTGTTCAAGTTTATCAATTTAATTTTTCCAAAAAGTATACTTTATCTTGTTTAAAAGAATAGTAACGCTTATTAGAGTAAGTACTACAGCTGTGTTTATTTTTATCCGTTCTTATATGTACATATATATATCAAATCTGACTTCATTCAACCACGGCCGAGCCGCTGGGCCATAGCTTGACATGCCAGTGGTGGTTACTATTGAGTAAGGTGGGACAGATGCAGCAACGCCACGACGGTACCGGCGATGGCTCCAGAGTCACGTCACGGCGTGCCACAGGACTACTGATGGATTCGAATTTCCGTTAAGGCCGTGACTTCTCTGCCACTAACATTATATACAAGTATTCATAATATCGACTTTAATATATGTCACACGAACAGGCCATCCCGCCTAAGTAGGTACTGCCGACTGACACCGCCTTCCGCACTGATATTATGTGGGATTCCGGAACGACCCTATATTTAGGAACAAGGTTAGGCTATACTTACTTAGAAAGAAATAAGCTACTTTTAACTATATAAATTACCCCCTTAAAGATCCTACTTTATAATAGTTATAAGCCTAGCTCTAACTTAATTATAAGCATAACTAACCCTTACTATTATAAAGTAAATCTTTAAGGATATTCCTTTCTTAAAATAACTCTTTCTTATATATTAATTAGTTATAACCCTTAATAACTTTAGATATAAACGTTAGTCTTCTAACTAACTAAAAGCTATATAATCTAGCTACTATACGTAAGGACTAGTATTTATAGTTTATATTACTTTACTTCCTTATTACGTCCTAAGATATTTAGTAATATATTAACTTAGATAGATATATTAAGCTTCTAGAGTATCTTAGTAATCCTACTTATAAGGAATATATTAAAGAGTAAAACAACTTAAAAAATAATATATACTACTTAGCCTAAATTATATAAGAAAACCTCTTAAATATTAATTATAATATAGTAAATAAGCTAATTAAACTAATACTACTTATAATAGATAATATATTAATAAAGAATAAATAGCTTATTACTATAAAGGATATATTATTAAAGAAACTTTATATATATAAGTAGTAAAAGTTAAATAAGCTCTTTATATTATAAGTTAATACTACTATCTCTAAGGATATTATAAGTAGTATCTAGATATAATCACTAAATAATAGCTATAAGCTTACTCTTTAAGTAATAATTAAGGTACTCTAAGAATAATATACCTTATTATATAATAGTATAATTAACTTTACTAGAGAAATATATAATAAGACTCTCTTATAAGCCTTATTAATAGGAGATCTAATAACTTAGCTTACTAAGTAGTATAATACCCTTATAAAAGCTAAAGCTTTTAAGATATTAGAAATTAAAGGTATACTTATAATTAAGATATTCCTATATATTATTAAGTAATAAATTACCCCTTCCTAAGTAGCTAATAAGCTTAATAATCTTATAAAAACTAAATAACATAAGGGAGGCTATTTAACCCTAAGATAATATAGAGATTTACTTAGTAATTTACTATACTTAGCCTTACTAAAGTCCTAGAAAGTAACTAGGGTATATATAATACTTAGAGGATAACTTAAGCTAAGAGCTAATAAGAAATACTATAATAAATACCCCTATAAATAACCTAACTACTTTTAGAGTATAGTAAACTATAGTTTTCTTAAATATATAGTTAGGGGAAAGGTAAGACTATTAAAATACCCTCTAAGTAACTTAATTATTAAGTTAATCTAGACTAAACTTATAAAGCTAAAGTAGGCTAACCTCTATATAGAGATTAAGAAGAAAGGTTAGAAACATAAGGGTAATAAATTAGATTTATAAAAGGCGTTAGATACCTTAGAGTATCTACTAATAACCCTTATTATAGTTATAATAGACCCTAACGTACTCTATAATAACACTTTAATATTAGTATACTCCTTACTTAGCGTCTTCTTATTTTTAATTATAGGCCTATACGTACTTAGTAAGAGTACTATACTAGATAACTATAGAGGGATTTATATTATTAATAATAGAGATCTCTTTAAGCCTAGCTTATACTAATAGAATAAAAAGAAGAGCTATATTAAATCTAATATAACTTTATATATAGTTAAGGGTTATAAAATATATATTATAAAGAATATACTTAATAATACTAAAGGGCCTAAAATATATAACCTTATAATAGAAAACATAACCTATATTCCTAGATTTTATATTAATATTATCTCTAAGGGCCTAGTTAGAAAGAAGGTAGACTTATAGTACTTAGGACTAGATTATACTCTTTATTATAGTATATATAAGAAGAGTATTATAATAAAGACCCTTAAACGTAAGGGTAATCTTATCTTTCTTTAATATATACCTATCTCCTTTTACTTAGCCTTACTATATAATAATATTTATTATAGCCTTACCTCTCTTATTAATACTTAAGTATTTATAATAATAACTTTCTATTTAATAAGAAACATCCTAATTAATTATAATAATAATACTTATATATAGTACCTCTAGACTAATTATCTTAGTACTAAAGCTCTTATATATCTCCTATATAGCGCTTAGGGGGTAGAAATTAAGGGACTAACTTAGATAGAGTGTAAGTACTATATAGTCGTATATATAAGCTAAGTTATTTTAAAATAAACGTTAGAAAATAGGTTTATACGCCTATACTATTATATATTATAGGATCTCTTTAACTTCCCTATTAGATTTAACTACTCTAAGTAGCTTATAGTCCTAAGAGATAAGTATACTACCTAACTATTTAGTATTATACTACCTAAAAAGATATATAATAATATATTCCCTATACTAAGACGTTTTATATTATAAGTAGACTAGTAATATAGTATATATATATAAGATATACTAGGATAAGGATACTTTAGTTATTAGTATTAAAGATAAAACTAAGTATAAGAGGTAGGTAGTAAAGTAAGGGATTAATATAAAGCTACTCCTACTAAATATAAAAGAGCTAGTAGGTAATAGTAAATAAATAGGCTAAGAAGTTATTATAAGGATTATAAAAATACTCTCTTTATTAAGACTCCTATATAAGCTCTAGCCTAAAGTAGTACTTACTATAATATATATATATAATATAAGCCTACTTTAATACTATAGATAGATAATACCTATTAAGAAAAAAGAGGTGTAGTTTAGATAGTATTTTTACTAGTAGGTACTAGTATATATAGTAGTACTCTAATATAACCTTTATCCTTATTAGGGATAAATATATATATATAGATATTATACCTATCTATTAATAGGTAGCTATAAGAAAGGAATATAATAATAATAATTTAAAGTTAAACCTAAAGGATATATTAGATACCTTATAGGGTATATATAAAACGTATATAACCTCTATAGGATCTAGGTTCCCTCTCTATAACGTATTATTATTATATATAATATATACTTTAATAAAATAAAGTTCTTCCTAAAGATAAAAGAAGATAGGGAAGTAATAGCTAAACTAAAAGTATAAAGCGTTATTAATATTATTAAGGGTAAAAATTATAAGTAAGACTTAATTATAGATATACTTAGATTAATAAATAAGGTAATAAAGATATTAGGTATAATAATAATAATATAGTAGTAATAAACTCCCTTATATACTAATACTAAGAAGAATACCTAAGACGTTAGGTAACTTAATTAAGGTATTACTACGTAAGGTAAGAAAGGGGTTTAGACTCCTAAGATAATACTAGTACTAAGTATAGTATATACTATAGCTATATCTAATAAAAGTAACTTAATAAGTAAGATACTTAGCCCTAGCTAAGTAGTAGGATCTTATAATAAGGGTAATAAAATAAATATAAACTTAGGATTATAATCTATTTTACTAGGAGGTTAATTAACTACTAAGTACCTAGGTAATACCTAGCGTTTTAGTATAACCCTAAAGGCCTAAAATAACATATAGCTATATAATTAAATTACTAATTTACTTTATATAAAATAAGGCTAAATAATAAGAATAAGTTAAGGTTAATAATATCCTCTAGATAGGCTAGGTATAGTTATATATATACTAACCTACTAGCCTAAAGCTAGATATTATCTTATAGCCTTAAGGGGTAACTCTCTACCTATAAGATAAGTACTCTTCTTAGCTCTTTATTAGAGTAATAAATAAGACCTAAACAACTTCTTTAACACCTTCTTTTATAATAAAGAAGAGGCTATTAATAAGGTAAATAATAGGTACTATATACTATACTTAGTTATCTATATAGCTATATATTAGATAACCTTATATTATCTAACTAAAAGACTAAATAACTATAGATATTATTATAATAATCTACTATATACTCCTAAGTTATAGAAAGAGCTACTTTAGATACTAAATAATATCTAATAGCTACTTAGGAAAGTAATAGACCTAGAAATTAGTAAACTTTAGTATCTTAAGGCTTTTAAAATAATTAATAGATTATCTATCCTACTAGGAATAAAGCTACTACTACTTAAGTAGGTTTAAATATATAAGTAGGATCTAAAAGGCTTTCTTAATTACTATAAGGCCTAAGTTATTATATAAGGGGATCTCTAAGTAACTAATCCCCTCCTTAAGATATATATAGTAATACTTATAGTATAAACTTTTTATGTTATAATAGTAATTACTATATAATTTAACCTTAAGGTTAAGTAATTTAACGTTATAAATATATTTCTTAATGCTAAATAAGACCCTTTAGGTAAGCTAATATACTATAACCTACTAAAAGGATACTAATAAGAAGGTAAATACGTAATAATAGCGTATATACTTTACGGCTTAAAGGATATACCCCTTTTATAGTTTAAGGAGTTCTCTAAGACCCTTAAACAACTAGGCCTTTACCTATATAAGGAAGACTCTTACCTCTTTATTTCTAATAATAATAATATATACGTCCTCTTTTATATTAATAATATCCTTATTATATACCTACTATTAAAGATAGAAAAGAGAATAAAGGTTATTATAAGCCTTAAAGAGATGTATAAGATAAAGGATATAGGTAATATAGAGTAGTGTCTAAGTATTAGGATAGTCTAAGACTATCCTAATAGAAAGATATACCTCTACTATAACTAATATATCTATAATATTACTATTAAGTTTAAATATAATAACGTAGTATAACTAGTAATACCTTTACTAACTACTAAACTCTTCCTAAATAAGGGTACTACTTTACTAAATAAGGTAAGAACCTTCTAAGAGATAGTAGGATTAATACTATATAACATACCTATATAGTAAGTAACATATTATAGTAAGTAATATACTTTCCTCTACCCTTCTACCTTTTATATAAGTAAATTTAGCTATAACATATAAAATTAATTAAAACTACTAATTACCCTCTTCCTTATTACTATCCTAAACTACTTTATAGGTTTATATATTATGCCTAGGCTTTCTATAATTACTATATTATTGCGTGTGTGGTTTAGTACCTTCTATATAACCCTCCTCCTAATAGTTATTCTCTCCCCTAGTACTAATGCCTTTCTTTTCTCCTTATAGTACCTCTACTTTAGTAGTATTAAGTAACCCTCTAAGATATAGTCTAGTCTTTTTTACCCTCTAGTGCTTACTTAGTACCTCTATCCCTATATAAAGCTTATAGTTCTTAGCCTTAATAATAGTAAGCCTATAGGCTAACTTACTAAGACCTTTAGCCTAGAAGTTAATTACTTTGTATATTGCTATTAGTAAGCTACCTTAATATACCTAGATCTTCCTTTTAAGGGAAGTAGTACTTTATATGCCCTCTAGTACTATAGTTAGTGTCTTTAGGTCCTAGGAGCCTTAGCTACTTAGCCTTAAGTTTAATAGTGTTAGAGTCTTTAGCTTAAAATCTAATTAAGAAATAACTACTTTAGGGTTAAAAGGTATAAGGCCTACCTATCTAAAACTAGCTTATATATTATTTTTACCTATAGAGGTAAAGAATACTACTTTAAAGGTAGGAAAGAAGTTATTCTTTATAGTATATAAAATCTATATCTATATTATCTTCTTAATTTCCTTACTATATAAATACTTTAATAGGCTAAAATACCTAATATTAAGAGGCTAAAGCTTATATAATAAATAGGGAGGTATATAAAGAGTAATAATATTCTCCTTCTTATAGTATTTATTAAAGTTAATTAATTTATAGCTATTATAGCTATTAAGGATTAAGAGGTAATAAGTACCCTTTATATAAGACTTTATATATTAATTAAAATAATTTAACTAATTTAGGATAATATTATTTATTATCTATCTATTTTTACTTAGATAGATATACTATATAGCTAGGAATTAGCTATTAGTATACTAGGAGAGGAGGTAATATTTACCCTTTATAATAACATATAGAGGTATTACCTAGCTATCTATATATATACCCTAAATAATAGAAACCTATTTATAATTACTAGGCTGCTTTATATAAGGCCTTCCCTTATAGTTAGAGGTTATAACAACCTTAGTATATAATAGTATTCCTATTAGGAAGCTAGTCTTATTAAAGTTATAGATATTATAATCCTATATCCTATACTTTATAATTATATTTTATATAAGTATAAACTAGCCTTATATAATTATAGGATCTTTAGCTAAGGCCCTCTAATAATTAATTTAATATTAAAATTGTATTTTTAATTTAGGGATGTATTATATAAAGTTCTCTACCTATTAGGGTCTAGTACGTATCCTATTATATATGTTTAGGAGTTAGTTAGCTATTTCTTATATATTGTCTTATTATAGAGGGAACCCTTAATTAATTAGGTTAATAACTTAATTAAGAATTACCTCCTCTTTAGATATAGTTATTTTTATTAAATTAGGTTGTCTTTTACCTTATATGACGCGTCTGGTATGTTAGTAGTAGAGGGTTAATTTAAGGACCTTAAAGGTAGAGGCAGCTCTTTATATAGACATTTTTAGGTCTTTTTTAATAGCCTAGATAGTAAGGATAATATAGCTTTTAATTAAGGTAGATTATATGTTTATACGTAGAGAAAAGTTGTCCTAAAGATAGAGAGGATAGATTTAGGAGGATATATATTACTTACTATAATATGTTGCTTGCTATATAGGTATGTTATAGTAATAATAATCTAACTTAATATTACGTTTACTTACTTATTACTATTAAAGTTCCTAATAAACCTAAGCCTATAATATATATAGGTAGTAAGATAGTATATTAAGTATCTCTTTTATACCCTTTACCTATTAATTTACTTTAGTATTTAAAGAGGAATATAACTTCTAGCTATAAGTAACGCCTTATTTAGAGATAATATTATAACCTATAGATCCTTATAAGGATATATTATATTCTTATTTAGAGGACTAATCTAATAGAAGGCTATATAATAAGTAACTATAACTATATTAATAACTAAGGTAGAGCTTCTTACCCTTAAGTATATAATAAAGAAGCTAATAGTACTTAGACGTCTCTTTTAAGAGATTTCCCTTAATCTTAGAGATAATATCTAGAAAGTATACTATAATAATTAGTAAATAATATACCTTATTATAAGGGAAAGAGAAAGGATTACTATATAACTCTACTATATTAATATCTAAAATATATAGTTATAAGAAGTATATATAGATAGTAAAGTTAATATAGTCTATCTTCCTATAAGTAAAATACCTACTAATAGATTAATAAAGAATCTCCTAAGAGCTAAATTTAAGTACTTTAGAGCTATACTTAATTTATAAGACGTATAGTATATAGTAAAACTAAGTAGGAAAGGGATATCTAGTATATAGGATAGATAGTATATAAACACCTAAACTATATAGCTATATTTATTAGTATATTACCAGGTGGGTAATACAGTTAACCATACGTATTAATAGGTAAGTAACGAATAATAGGGGTAAATACTGTGGTTTAATTATGCGTAACTAGAAAGGAATTATCATGGGTTCTACTACAAATAGAAAGGGGTATATCTACAAATTCATAGTAGATCTACCAGTAGATTAGTAGTTATTCTGCCGCTAAGTTATTAGGGTTAAGCCTAATAACTCTAATTAGATCTGCAATAGTTAATATTATAATACTAGCAACTTTCTCTTAAGGAGAAAATCGCTATGGATTCATGCTGCTTTACTAGTTAACTATAAAGTACCTAAAAATATAATAAAATAGAAATTCAAAAAGTATTATAATCTTTTTATATATGGCAAGCCTATTATATACGTGAAACCCACCTATTTATCTATATCCTTACTATGCTGTTGCTAACAAGCTTCTCTAGCGCCTTATTAGGTAATAACTTTATAAATCTATCTACTAGGTTATTATTACTATAGATCTATTAAATCTCATATATCTCCTAGTACTTATATAACTACTATAACGCTATTATATTAATTATAAGGCGTTTCTCCTTTATAGTACTAAGTTTTATAAAGTACTTATAGAGGGAGTAGGAATTAGTATATATAACTATTAGGATTTATAGGTACTTAAGGCGGTTAGTAATTATTACTAGCGTAGTAGTTATCACGTAGGCAATATTAGTACTAGTAACTATTATATAGATCTTAGAGGCTAACATACTCTATATAACCCTTTTATACTTTATTAAGCTAAAGTAGATAATATTCCCTTTTATAGTAAATTTACTAGTATTATTAGGGGTTTCTATAGTAGTATTATATTTACTATGTTGCTTATTTATAAGAATAACAATAAATCCAAGCTATAAGGTAAGGTTACTATTATTAGTAAATAATCTATTAATAAAGATAAAGAGCTTTATAGTTATAAGGTTAAGTAGTTAAAAATAAAGGCCTTAGTTAGGGTTCTTTATTTGCTACTTAATTTATTAGTTAAGCTCTTTAATATTACTTATATCTAGCGATTAGTACTAAGTAGTAATAGAGTAGTTAAAGCACGCCTCAGGCTAGTAGATTAAGGCGATATACGTGCTACAGGCGCACTACTTAACGTACTACTAGTGTAATTCTAGCAAATTAGGGTTAACAGGCTATAGTTACTTGCCTTATCCCTTCTGGCAGAGGTAAATATTACTATTATTATTAAGAGAAAGTATGCTACTATTAAAGGTAATAGGTTTACTAGGCTTAAGGAATTACTTTAGCTTTACTATAAAGGTCGCTTTTATTAACTTAGTATCTTTATAGTTAGAAAATAATTTATCTATAAGGCTAATAGTATTATTAGTCTACATACTAATTAACATAAAATCTTTATTATTTTACACTAAAATAAGTAGGTAAGGGTTAAAGGTTAAAGTATCTATCTAGAGGGCTTTTCTATAATAGTTGTTATAAGTTGCCTACTAGTAGGTTCTAGCCTTAGGTATGCCATATAATAGTTGCTTAACCTCTATTATTATATTAGTATTATAAAGGTGTTAGATCTTAATAGGTAGTCTTATAAGAATCATATAGTTAAGTAGGGTTGTTAATTGCATGTATGCCTATATTATATTATATAGCTATAGAAGGTAGTTCTTACATAATAATAATAGGGTAATAGTAAGGATTAATTATTAGGCTATTTGCTAGATAGTTAGTAACTAGGTAAGTATTATAGCCTTCCTATTATTAGCATACCCTTAGATAATAAGTCTTAATTTCTTATATAGGGTCTTATTTTTACCCTTAATTTCACATACTAATTGCGACTTAAACATATAGATACCTCTATAGTGCTTCTTATTATACTAGACAATATAGAACACGCCACAGGCTATTAATCCCTTAATCTCTTAGTAGTTAGACTATTTAAATAGTTTACTAAGTATAGTTATTACGCCCTTCTTATAGAGTTTAATAGTAAGTATATAGTTAGTATCCTCTTTTACTATAAAACAATTAGTTATTAATAGGTTAGTCTTAGTAGTAAATATCTCTACTAGGTTCTTTTATAGGTAGCTATAGTACTATTACTATAGCTATTCTATAGCAACTATAATACCTTTACGTATTTTGCTTCCCTACCTATTAAGAAGCTTAGGGAGCGGGGCAGCAGTACTAGTATCTTACGCTTGTATAGTATTATTAGGATTCTCCTTATGTTAGTAGTAGGGTTTTACTATAGTAATATAGAAGTTTCTTAGGCCTTATAGTAATTTAACCATATATGTAGTGCTATTATTAGAGAGTAACTAAAATAGGCCCTACTAGCTGTTCTTTTCTTACCATATATAGACAAGGGATTAAAGAGGTAGTATAGTAGTAGCTGTAGTATCTAGGCTATTATGTGTTGCTAGTGTGTTATTTACCTATCTCTTAGCGTGAATTTGCCGTATTTCCTCTATGGCTTTTTATATTATCTCTACCCTTTTGACAGTTAATAGTACTAGTAGTAAATTATTGTTAATTTATAGGTATACTCTAAAGACTAATAGGGTTGGCATAAGGCTATTTAGGCTAGTAGTGTTGTTTACTGCTTTTACTGCTATTTAGAGTGTAACTTTAGGTTCTATATCTATCTCTATATAGAATATCTTATATGCTTAGTGGAGTGTTGTGTAATAATATTTAACCTTTCTAATGCTGTTATAAGCCTTAATAGGTATCTCCTTGATGTTAATTAATAACGCGCAGGCGGCACGCTTAAACTCAGCCGCGTGGAAATTAAGGCCTATATTAGTAATAATCCAATCCGGCAGGCTGAGATATACATCAATCCAGCACATCCACAGTGCCTCCTATATATACTCTACTATAACAGTATAGAGGAATTATATAGTATTAAAGGCGGTTACTATGTCTATAATATATAAAACTAGCTTATTACTATTAAGATATATTATGTTAATAATAATCTTATAGTTAAACTTATAGTTATTATAAAGGGTGAATTTAAACCTTCCTAGCGCCTTTAAATTTAACTAGTAGCTATAGTAGAACTTATTAATTTCCTTAATGTTAGAGATTACTATCTCTTAGCTAGCGTATTAAAGCACCTTATAGAGGTAGTAAACTAAGGGGTGGCTAAATTAGTAGTGTATTTACTGTAATTTGCTATTAGTTAGGTAGTGTTAGGTAATAGTACGCTTAGGTTGTTCTAGTAGTATCTATGCGTAGCCCTATTTCTATATAATAGGTATAATTATATTGCCTTTTACTAGTATATTAGTAAGGTTGTTAAACTTTACTTTATAGTAATCTATATCTTTTAAGCAAAGTAGGAATAGGGTGTTAGAGTCTATTATATAGAAGGTGAGATTCCCTATAGGCATAGGGACTTCTATAGTACCTATTAAGTTAAAGTAATTACTACTACTAAAGCAAATTATTACTTTACTAGTACGTAATATATCTAGTAGAAGTTTATAGTTAAGATGCCTTTTTAACATAGCATATTACTACTAACTAACTATAGAGACTCTTACTACCCCTATGTCTAGTATAATACCCTAGAAAGTTGTAGTAGAGTAATAGTTGTTAAAGGTAAATACCTTATTAGTAGCATGTTTCTCCTTAGTAGTCTCCTCTTTATATGGATTGTCCTTTGTGATCGCGTGGAGTGTAGCCTAGTTGCATAGTTAGGTAAATACCTTCTGGCTGTTAATACTATCTTTACTATAAAAGGCTATAAATATAAAGAAGGTATTACTATTAAAGGGGCTATTGCTATTATCTAGCTTATGTTTATCCTTAGCTCCTTTAAAGTTAATAGTACTTTCTATCCCCTTATAGTTAAGTAGAAAGTAGTTAAATATTAATAGTAAAATATCTATTAAGTATATGCCTTTATACTACTAGAAAGAAGACTAATATTCTTCTTTAGTATACTTAGTTAACTAGTATCTAGGTTTCTTATAGATAAAGTACCTCTTTACTATAAAGTTGCCCCTATTTCTTAGGTTTTTACGTAGTAGGTCTGTTTTTAGCTATAAGTAATAGTTATAGTTACTATTATACTTATGGTTAACTTAGTATTACTTGTTATTACTAGGGTATTCTTTAGCGTAGTACTAGGCCTATAGTTTATAGAAAAGTATAGTGTTAGCTATACTGTTACGTAGCTGTATGTAAAGTATGTTATACGTTACGGGTGGGCTAAGTAATACTATGGCGTACTTAGGTACTCCTTAGTAATAGTTAATAAGGGTATTATAGTATTCCTTATCTTTTAGCATGCTATTATAGGTTATAGTACGTACTAGCTAGGTAACCTTCTTAATAAGTAGATTAAGGATTTTATACTTACTTTTCCTTAGGTTGTTATATGTAATGGATTTAAAGGTGATATAGCGTAACTCCGCGATCCTAACGCTATAGACCTTATTGCCTTTAAATTCTAATTTAATATTTACTATTAGCATATTAAAATTACTAGTAAATCTATAGAGATTAATAGAGTAATACTCTTAGGCGTTACCGCTTAATATTATTATTACTATAGCCTTATACCTACTGGTGGGGATTCCTATATAGTTATAGAGCTTATAGAAGGTAGGAAGCTTTAAGTTAATCGTCTTGTATTAACTACCTATATACTTTAATGTAGGATTATTAGAGTAAAGCTTAATAAGATTAGTTAATTATTATAAAGTTAGGCTATTACTTAGTACTACTCTACTATTAAATTAAGTAGTTAGTATAGTAGATTTATAGTCTTATGATCTCTTAACTATAACTATTATTAGGGTTAGGCTTACTTAGGTAGAGCTTTTACTTAATAGTAGTAGTAACTTAAATAATAGGTTATAATAGGAAGAAGCCTATTAAAGCTAGGTATCTTTATGCTATTTACGTATCTTAGGTCTAGCTATAGATTTAAGGTTAGTTAATAGTAGTTGCCTTACCCTTAGTAATAGGTAGATCCTATAACCTAGCAACCTATTAATAAATCTAGGGTTTATAGTCCTTACTTTAAACCTTAGGTTAGTTCTAGCTACTTTATTAATCTCTTCCTTAGTCTAGACGTATATATTATCAGCCTCTAATGCCTTATATATATAAGAAGCAACCTACCTCTAGTTTAATTTAACCTAGACGCCATTATTAATTAGGAAGTTATAAAATCTAAGGAGGACTTCCTTATTAATACTATTATAGTCTTTAACCTTCTATCTATAGAGGTAATTACAGGCCTGTTACTATAGTTAATTAGCTGTAAAATCTTTATGTTAGGCTTTTATTATAAAGTAGATAATAGTAGTGTCTAGTATGTAGGATCTATATTTTTGCTTAATACTACTAGGCATCTTCTTAATATTAATAATGCCTTATAGCTATAGGTTAACATACTTTATGTATGCCTATGGAATAGGGTATAAGTCTATAGTGTCCTTAGCCTCCTATGTATCCCCCTGCTGTATTGCGTATATTCCCTCCTCTTTATATTAGCCCTCTTGTAGTATTTCTTTAGCCTCCTTAGTAGATTAGTAGACTATATTAACTTCTTCTTCTGGCGTTATTGTTACTACCCTCTATTAGCCTAACTACCCCTTAAATACGTGCGTTTCTTCTGGTAGGCCGGAAGGCGTATCTATATGTTAGAGGATTTACTACTAGTGGTATAGGTAGTAAGGATTCGTAGGGTATTTATAGTACTTTTATGTTAATTTATAACTTCGCCTTGAACTTATAGTAGAAACTTATTGCTTATTAAGGTAAGCCTTCACGCGATACTTATTACTTATTAAAATAAGCCTTCTTCACGTGGTATCTATGTGGTATTTCTTAGCTGTTAGTATGCAAAGTAAGGTATTTTTTATAGTTAAGTAGTAATTTCTTAATACGTAATAAAATTAGGGTTGTTTACAGGATGGCTATATATCTTAGGCGACCTTTTGGTTATATTAGTTTATAACTTACTTCTACTAGTAGCCTCTAATTAACTATGTAATATGGCGATAAGTATGAATAATTTGCTATGAGAGTAGCAAAGTTTGTCTCTTTTAGTTAGTACCTTACTAATCTATAGAATTCGCACGCAGAAGTAGGAATTAATTAAGATAACTACTATAGTAGTAAAAATTAACTACTAATCAGTATTAGTATATTACTAGGTGGGTGATATAGTTAACTATACGTATTAATAGGTAAGTAACAAATAATAGGGGTAAATACTATGGTTTAATTATATGTAACTAGAAAGGAATTATTATAGGTTCTACTACGAATAGAAAGGGGTATATCTACAAATTTATGGTGGATCTGCCGGTAGATTAGTAGTTGTTCTGCCGCCAAGTTATTAGGGTTAAGCCTGATAACTCTAATTAGATCCGTAATAGTTGATATCGCAACAATATTACTACTATTATTACTAGTATACCTTAGGTACTAACAAACCTAAGGTGACTTACTACTACTAGTAAAGAGCCTTATCCTCTAGAATAGATACTTATAGGCCTAATTAGGGTAAGAAGTATCTATACTTTATAGATTTAAGGTCTTTAGGGATAAATTAAGAAATATATACTATTATTACTAAGGGTATTTAGTTATATATACTTAAAAAGCTATAACTATTACTAATAGGATTCTTATAGTAAAATATACCTTAATTAGACTATAAAGGTTTAATTAGGGTAAGAATATTATTAAAAGTATAATAAATACTATTATTATATAAGATTCTATATATTTTTCTCTATATCTATGTTTTCCTATATATTTATATATAGAAATTTTTATAATAATCCTCCCTTAACTATCTTCTTAGTTACTCTTCTAATTAAATAGCCTATTACCTAATTAGGCTTATAGGAGATAGAAAACCTATTAAAAAGGAAAAAACTAAACCCCTACCCTATTTTAATTATCCCCTATTCTTTTTCTTACTCCTATATTATATATTATAGAGGAAAAAGAACTATTAAACTAGGTAGTATTCTAAATATAAAGTAAGCCTAGACCCTAAATATCCTTCTACGCCTAATTAGGCCTATAAATTATCCTACTTATAGCTATATAAGCTATAGCCTAATTTACTCTTAGAATAATAGGTAGGCATATATAGGATAGTAGATATCCTATATAAGAATGTATCTTATAGAAGTAAGAATATAGGATAATAGGGGTAGAGATATATAGGATATAATAGGTTAAAGGGATAGAAGATATAAAGAGAGTATAGTAGTTAGATTATTACTAGAGATATTACTTACTTAGAAATAAAGACAGTAGTGTAGAATATAGGAGATTCCTATCCTTATATAACTGTATCTAGCTTACTAGAATATTCTATACTTACGTAAGCTACTTAGAAATTAACTTAGATAACGCGTAAGAACTTAACCCTAACTAAATAACCCTAACTTAAAGAGATAACCTAAATAGGTAGAGAGAGGAGTAGTAAAGCTAATCTTACTCCTTATAGAATCTTCTAGTATTAGGCTGTAATTACGTAATCACCTACTTATGTAATTAATATATATATTAATCTACTAGTTAAGTAGATTATATATATATATATCTTATATATAAATCTCTATAATAGAGGAAATATAAGATAAAGAAGTATAAGAGTATTAGAGAATACTCTTACTTCTAATAATCTCCTATTAATAAGGCTTATAAGAGAGTCTTATTATATGTTTCTCTCGTAAAGTTAATTATACTATTACGTAATAAGGTATATTATTCCTAAAGTACCTTAATTATTACTTAAAGAGTAAGTTTATAGCTATTATTAAGTAATTATATCTAAATACTACTTATAATATCCTTAGAGATAGTAGTATTAACCTATAACGTAAAAAGCTTATTTAACTTTTACTACTTATATATATAAAGTTTCTTTAATAATATATCCTTTATAGTAATAAGCTACTTATTCTTTATTAATATATTATCTATTATAAATAGTATTAGTTTAATTAGCTTACTTACTATATTATAATTAACATCTAAGAGGTTTTCCTATATAATTTAGGCTAAGTAGTATATATTATTTTATAAGTTATTTTATTTTTTAATATATTCCTTATAGGTTAGATTACTAAGATACTTTAAGAGCTTAATATATCTATCTAAATTAATATATTACTAGATATCTTAGGACGTAGTAAGGAAGTAAAGTAATGTAAACTATAGATACTAGTCCTTATATATAGTAGCTAGACTATATAGCTTTTAGTTAGTTAGAAGACTAATAGTTATATCTAAAGTTATTAAGGGTTATAACTAATTAATATATAAGAAAGAGTTGTTTTAAGAAAGGAATATCCTTAAAGATTTACTTTATAATAGTAAGGGTTAGTTATACTTATAATTAAGTTAGAGCTAGGCTTATAACTATTATAAAGTAAGATCTTTAAGAGGGTAATTTATATAGTTAAAAGTAGCTTATTTCTTTCTAAGTAAGTCTAACCTAACCTTATTACTAAATATAGGGTTATTCTAGAATCTTATATAATATTAGTATAGAAGGTAGTATTAGTTAGTAGTAAAACTAAGTAGGAAAGGGATGTCTAGTATATAGGATAGATAGTATATAAACACCTAAACTATATAGCTATATTACTACTATTATTACTAGTATACCTTAGGTACTAATAAACCTAAAGTAACTTACTACTACTAGTAAAGAGCCTTATCCTCTAGAATAGATACTTATAGGTCTAATTAAGGTAAGAAGTATTTATACTTTATAGATTTAAGGTCTTTAGGGATAAATTAAGAAATATATACTATTATTACTAAGGGTATTTAGTTATATATACTTAAAAAGCTATACCTATTACTAATAGGATTCTTATAATAAAATATACCTTAATTAGACTATAAAGGTCTAATTAGGGTAAGAATATTATTAAAAGTACGATAAATACTATTATTACATAAGATTTTATATATTTTTCTCTACGTCTATATTTTCCTATATATTTATATATAGAAATTTTATAATAATCCTCCCTTTACTATCTTCCTAGTTACTCTTCTAATTAAATAGCCTATTACCTAATTAGGCTTATAGGAGATAAAAAACCTATTAAAAAGGAAAAAACTAAAACCCTACCCTATTTTAGTAGCTAGATAGAAAGAGGAAATAATAAATAAGGGGCTAAAATAAGTTTAAAATTAAAAAACAGCCTAAAGGCTAAGGAGCCTAAATAATAAGTAAAATAAGTAACAGCCTACTAGCTAGAAAGTATTAGTTACCCCTATAGAGGAGGGTAGCTACGTATATATTAAGAAGAGTATAAAATATAGTATAAGTCCTAGGGTTAGAGATAATCTTACTAATAAAGGCGTTAATATTAGAATATACTATATACGCCTAAAAGTTAATAATACTAATAGGGTATAAGGTAGGAGTCTTATAAGGTATACCTCTATAAGATAGGCCTACCTTACTACCTACTTTACTATACTCCTCCTCCTTACCCTCCTCTTTATCCTCCTTAAGCTAAGGGGGTATAGTAGCCCCCCTTACCTATAATAGTAAAGGTAGGACTACCTATACCTTATACTAAAGTATAATAAGTCTTTATAATATAATAATATTAGTATAAGATAAAGATATAAAATAATAAATATATATACCTTCTTTAGTATTACTAGTACTAACTAAGTAGCTAGGAGGGTATTAGCTAGGCTTATAAGGGCTAGTATAAGTAGTATATAATAGTATTATAGTAATATATACTAATAGTATTTACCCTTAGTTTTTAGGAGGTATATACTATCTATCTATTCTATAAGGGTACTATAGAAATAATAGTTATAAGGACTAATAATAGGCACCCTAGCTACTAACACCCCTTACCCTAGATACTTAGGGGCTATAATAAAAATATTATTACTATTATTACCCTTCTCTATAATACTCTTAAGATTAGGGAAGGGAGGGAGCACCTCCTAAAGTAAGCTATAAAGGGAGAGTATCTCTATATTACCTAATCTATCCTCTATAAAACGTAATAAGTTAGTACTAAGGAATAAAAAGTAATTATAAAAGGTATATAATATATAAGTATTAATAAAGAAGGAACTTTATTACTACCCCCTAGGCTATACTATTTAGTACTCTTAGAGCTATCTTTAGATAGAGTTAGATACTAATACTAAGGATACCCTTTATCTATTATTAATTAGGACTATAATACTTATTAGATATAAGGAGGAATATATACTAAACGCCTAAATAGTATAGTACTAAAAGGTCTCTTTAGTCTTAGACTATAACTACTAAGAAGGAGAGGCTATATATTTAATTAAAAATATAACTAATTACTAGAATAGAAGGGGTAAGACTTATAGATATCCTTAAGGGTATCCTACTTCCCTAAGACCTTAGAGGGATAACCCCCCTCCTCCTAAATACTAAACGTAGGTAAGGATAAGCATAGCAGTAAGGCTACTAATACTAGTAAGTTATTAGGTATAAGATCTAAGTAACTATAACGCTTAAAAGCTACTATAGTATGTATATAGGCCTTACCTATAGAGATAGTTTTATAAGGTATCTAAAATAAGAAAAGAGTTAGTAAATAATATATAATTATAAGTAGTAAGAAAGGTAAAAGAATTATATATAAATATAGCGTTTCTTATTAACTTATAGTTATAATTATTATTAATAAAGAAAAAAAGAGAAAAAGAAAAAGGTAACGTAAGGTAGTATAAGGGATATCTATAGTTATAAATAACCTATATAGCTATTACCTTACTAACTAACTATAAGATAGCCCTACTAACTATAGGTTATAAAACTAGGTTAGCTAGTTATTATATAATAACATCCTATATATAATATTTTCCCTTTATACTTAGTTATTTCTAGGTAGTATAGTATAGGTAATAATAATCCTAGCTACTACTACCTAAGGGGGTATATTACATAAATAGGCTATCCTACTTAAGTAGGTACTACTAACTAACACTACCTTCTATACTAATATTATGTAAGATTCTAGAATAATCCTATATTTAGTAATAAGGTTAGGCTAAACTTACTTAGAAAGAAATAAGCTACTTTTAACTATATAAATTACCCCCTTAAAGATCCTACTTTATAATAATTACTAAGGATATTAGACCTTAATAAGGTAAACCTTAAGCTAGCTAATATAGTAAATTACCTATCCTAATTCTACCTAAAGATATTTTATATACCTAGGAAACTTAATATAGTACTAAACGTACTCTTCTATCTCTTTATTACTTATCCTAACCTTAATAAGTATTTTCCTTATAAGGATAAACTTATAGATATAAATAATAAGGATAATATCCTAGACTCCTTTACTAATATAGTAGTATAGTATATAGGAGATAAACTCCTATCTCTAGGGAAGGCTAATACTACTATAGTATAACTTAGTAGGGACTATATATATAATATTATTACTAAGTACTAAGGTAATAAGAGGTTATATATCCTATTAAGACTAGTAAAGAAGGTACTCTTTAGTAGGATAGAGTATATTACGCTAGATAAGGTAAAAGAGAACGCCTAGTAGCCCTAGGAAAAGTAATAGTACTACTATATACTCTTATAGGAAATTAATAAATAAGGCCTCCTATACTATATTAGTACTAATAGTACTAAGAAACTTTATATACCTAAACTAATAGTAGGATATTATAAGGGGATTACCTAGGGGGTAAAGCCTAAGAAAGAATAGATAGATATTATAATAATAGATAATAGGTATAGGTATTAATATAGAATTTAACTTAACTACTCCTAGCTGGTTACTCTATTATAAGGGTTTTCTATATATATGCTTAATAACTAAGGGCTAGGCTGACGTATTGCTAGGGGCCTACTAATTAATCTATAGGCATCTTACCCCTTAGCCTAGGGATATTATTATAATTACCCCCCCTTTTTAAAGGGCTAGTCCCTAGGCTATACTCCTATTATTAGGTGCTTTTCTAAGCTATTACTAATTATAGGTATAGATAGATTTTATCTTGTTATTAGATTTAAACTGTTATTATATTTATATTTATTATATTTACTAGGCGCTCTATAAGCTGTTACTAGGTATTATAACTTTAGATTTAAACTACTTTAGTATGCTTTAATAAGCTTGCTATTTAAAGTATATATAGGATTTAAACCCTTTAATTAATTACTAGCCTTTAGTAAGCTATTACTAATTAGTTAGGTATCTAGGACTATTACTAGCTTCTAGGATTCTAACCCTACTAGGTGCCTAGACTATTACTACCTTTAGGTACTTCCTTTAATCTAGTTAATTACCTTAGGATTTAAACCTATAATATATATATATATATATATAGATATAGCCTTATTAGCCCTTTTAGTAATTAATTACTAATAGCTTAGTAAATTAATATTTATCTAAGGACTAATAGTCCCTATTACATAGATTAATATATAGAATACTACTTCTAATAGATATAGCGTTTATATTAGCTTTCTTTAGTAGTACTAGAAGAGTCTTATAGACTTCCTCTATATAGCCCTTTTTAAGGTACTACTTATATGTCTTCTTACTATAGTAATTCTTAGTAATATAGCCCTTTTTACTATATTTACTATAGTTAGTAGTAGTAGTAAGCCTCTCTTATTATAGGTTAATCTATAGTCTCTTTACTAGTAGCTTACTAATAGTACTATAATCTAGTACTTTAGACGTCTAGTTAGAAGTCTAATTTAAAATAGATACCCTATCTAAAGTCTAGTCTATTTAGACTTCCTATAGTTATTCTATAGTAAGGGTAATATCCCTTAGTTACTAGGTAGTATACTTCTAACGTATTAACGCCCTTTATAACCCTACCTATAGGTAATAGAAAAAGGAGAAGGCTAGTAGCTAATTCTCTTTTAGATCCTTAGTGCCTAAGGCCTAATAGATTACTAACTATTTAGTAAAGAATTATAGAGGTAACTAGCTAGGCTAATACTAGGCTTTATAGAGCTAGCTATATAGGCGTCTCTCTTAAAGTTCTAGATTAACGTGTAATTAGTAAATAAACGCTTTAAATATAGCCTAAGGGCTCCTAGCTTTATTACTACCTATTACGTTAAGTATAAATTAGTAGTTATACTACTACGTCTATAGTAATAGGGTTACCTTTATAAGAGCCTACTTAATATAGTAGCTTTCTAATACTAATAGATAAAGCTAATTACTAGCCTATATTACTACTAGCTAGTCTAATACTTACTCTAGCGTACTATTTTTAAGGAGGACGCTATAAGCATATACTAGAAGGCGTTTATATTACTTCTTACTAGTTACTAAGCAATTAGTAAGTATTTATAAGAGGGTTACGTTTTACTCCTATAATTAGGTATTCTAGACCTAAATAATCCTTATTAGCTTAGTTATTAATAGGTTAGTTTAGGATAGATTTAAGGATAATAATAAGCTAGAAGCTAGCTTTAGTTAAGTATTAACTTATTAGTAAGTAGTTACTAATAATCTAGTAGATTATAATTCTTCTATTCTTAGGCAGGCTCCCTCTAGGAGGTAGAAGTTAAATAATTATAAGGGGATTACCTAGGGGGTAGAGCCTAAGAAAGAATAGATAGATATTATAATAATAGATAATAGGTATAGGTATTAATATAGAATTTAACTTAACTACTCCTAGCTAGTTACTCTAGCATAAGGGTTTTCTATATATATGCTTAATAACTAAGGGCTAGGCTGACGTATTACTAGGGGCCTACTAATTAATCTATAGGTATCCTACCCCTTAGCCTAGGGATATTATTATAGATATATATTAGAACTTACGTATAATAAGAAGTTTTACTTTAGTATTAATAGAATACTAGTAGAACTTAGAGGTATTTATATCTATAGGAAGAAGAAGATAGTTAAGAAGTATATTACCTATTACCTAGCTTACTAAGAAAACTAGATAGACTATTAGAAGGCTATAAGATCCCTCTAACTTATTATAACTTCTAGTATACCCTATTATACTATATTAATAGATTTTATAATAGATATACTATTAGTCTTAAGCTAATAGACTTTCTAGGTGTTACCTAACTTTAACCTACTAGACTCCCTCTATACTATAACATATAAGTTTAGTAAGAAGGTTATCTATATCTCTAGGAATATTTAGTATAAAGCTTACTACTAGGCTTAGGTATTACTTTAGATACTTATAGTATATAATTAGGGCCTACTATAAGTAATTATTAGTAATTATAACCTAAAGTTTATATTAGTAGTCTAAGTATTAATATTTAACACCCTTAAGGTAAAGCTCCTTATTTCTACTATATATTACCCTTAGACTAATAAATAAAGTAAAAGAATAAACTAAATAGTTAAAATTATAATTTATTTCTATATATATACTAACTTAAATATCCTATAGATAGATATAATCCTATTACTATAATATATACTTAATAACTCTCTTATAGTAATAATTAGCTACTTACTAAATAAAGTTATACTTAGCTTCTAGCCCTATATAGTACTAAAATATATTAGTAGTAAGGTAATACCCTTTAAGTCCCTAAAAGCCTTTTAGGAGACTTACTATATATAGGTACTAGCCCTTATTAATACTATAGAAGTAATTTAGAAGGAGAGGTTTAATAATAAGTACTATAAGGTAGAATTTACTAAAGGAGATAAGGTATACCTCTACCTAGGTAAAGAATACTTACTACTAAGTAAGCCTAAAAAGAAGTAGTTACTATAGTATATAAGACCTTTCTAAGTTATTTATATAGTTAGACTAAGAGCTTATAAATTTAACCTACTAAAATACTAAAAAGTCTACTTAATAGTTTTAATAGTATAGCTCTAAAAGGTAGTATAAGGTAAAGAGCTTTTTAGTAAAGAGGAGAAGCCTCTAAAACTAGTAGAGGTTAATAGTATACTAAAGTATAAGGTTAAGAGACTTATTAATTAGAGGATTAAGTAGTAGAAGAGGTAGCTTATAGTTAAGTATCTTATTAAGTAGAAGGGATATTTACTAGCTTTAAATATATAGAAACCCTATAAGAATCTTAAGCTAAATACTAGAGAAATAGTTACTTTCTATAAGAAGGAGTAGCCTATTAATTAGGTAGCTAAGGAAGAAAGGAAGTAACCTAAGTAGCTTACCTATTAAAAGCTACCCTCCTTCTATTAATAACCTATTTATACCTTTCCTCTATTAATAACTATTATTATACTATAGTATATTATATATCTTTAACTACTATTATAAATATTTATATATTTACGCCTTTTAATAAGAGCTTTATTATCTTTTAGCTATTATGTTTTTTTATAAATAATACCTATATAGGTATATTATTCTTTAGTATAAATAAATATGTTATTATTTTCTTAAAGGGAAGGTACCTACCTTTTACTTCCTTCCTTCTAAGAAGCTAACTATTATTACTTTTATTTTTTAATACCTATTATTTAGGGTATATTAACTTACCCTCTTATACTACTTACTTTTCTATTTTTTAGACTTTTTATCTACTATTATTTCCTCTTTCTATTAAGCTAAAATATTACTAGTATTATTACTAATAACTTTACTTCTTAACTATAATAACCTATATTAGTACTACTTTTATTAATAGTATAGTTAGTGTAGTAGATAACTTAGGAGATTACTAGTAGTATAAGCTTAATAAGGGAGGTATAAACTATAGTACTAATAATATAGGATTTAACTAGGATTAGTATAACTTTAACTAGTATATTAATCCTTAGCTTAGTAATAAGATAGTTACTAACTAGGACTCTCCCTATAGGCTCCTTCTAAACTATAGCTTTTATCTTATTAACCCTATCTTTCCCCCCTCTACTATACTAATCCCCCTAATCTATATTAGCCTAGTAAACCTTAGTACTATTATAATAGAATAGGATAAAAATATTAAAATAACTAATACTAGTACTATTTAGCCTTAGTAGGATATAGTATAATACTTATAGGATACTATAGTCTAGCCTTAGTTAACTAATAAAGACCTTATTAACCCTAATAATATATTTAGGGAGTAATATAAAAAGACTAAGGATAATAATACTAAAAGTCTAGTCTTATTAGTCTATACTAAGGATATTAAGTACCTAAAGGGTATAGATAATTCTAGTAATAAGTAGGA
This sequence comes from Colletotrichum sublineola, assembly GCA_020631755.1. Classification (NCBI taxonomy): domain Eukaryota; kingdom Fungi; phylum Ascomycota; class Sordariomycetes; order Glomerellales; family Glomerellaceae; genus Colletotrichum; species Colletotrichum sublineola. The sequence goes on from JAHSQG010000001.1 coordinate 1,044,127, forward strand.
GGAGTATATTACTAAGAAGAAGATTAAGAAATACCCCTATAAGGTTAAGGCATATAGAGTATACCTTAAAGAGTATAATAAGGCTATAGATACTAGCTATAAGCTACCTAGCCTATAGATAGTAATAAGACGTCTTAAGACAGCTAGACATAAGATAGAGTAAGCTAAGCTTAAAGAGGTATAACCTAGCCTTATAGAGGGATAATATAAATAGTAGGACTAGACTACTTTATAGACCTTAGTAGTTATACTCTACTATACTTAGTTAATTCCTATATTACCTAGTAAAGATAAAAAGTATATTCCTACTTAGGCTAAGGCTCTTACCTACCTTAAAGAGGATTTTAAGTACTACCCTAACTATCTCCTTAAAAAGGAAATCTAAGCTTAGCTAGAAGGTTTCTATAATACTTACGTAAAAGTATACCCTAGTAAGATATTATAGATATAGATTTTATATACTATAAAGAATAACTTCTTTCCTACCTTTAAAGTAGTATTCTTTACCTTAATAGGCAAAAATAACATATAAGTAGGTTTTAGATAGGTAGGCTTTATACCTTTTAACCCTAAAGTAGTTATCTCTTACCTAGATTTTAAGCTAAATATACTAATACTATTAAACTTAAGGCTAAGTAGCTAAGGCTTCTAGGACCTAAAGATACTAACTATAGTACTAGAGGGCATATAAAGTACTACTTCCCTTAAAAAGAAGATCTAGGTATATTAAGGTAGCTTACTAATAGTAATATATAAAGTAATTAACTTTTAGGCTAAAGGTATTAGTAAGTTAGCCTATAGGCTTACTATTATTAAGGCTGAGAACTATAAGCTTTATATAGGGATAAAGGTACTAAGTAAGTACTAGAGGGCAAAAAAGACCTAACTATATTTTAGAGGGTTACTTAATACTACTAAAGTAGAGGTACTATAAGGAGAAAAGGAAGGTATTAGTACTAAGGGAGAGAATAACCCTTAGGTAGAGGGTTATATAGAAGGTGCTAAACTACGTACGTAATAATATAGTAATTATAGAAAGCCTAGGCATAATATATAAACTTATAAAGTAGTTTAGGATAGTAATAAGGAAGAGGGTAATTAGTAGTTTTAATTAATTTTATATGTTATAGCTAAATTTACTTATATAAAAGGTAGAAGGGTAGAGAAAAGTACGCTACTTACTATAATATACTACTTACTATATAGGTATATTAATAAGTTTTATACCTTAGTCTAAAAGGTTAATAATATTACTATAAAGCTTACTACCCTTACTAATACTACTATTACCTTAACTTATCTTACCCCTATCTTACTAGCTATAACTACTACCCTACTATAGAGAAGAGTACTAAGTAAGCTATAGAGCTCCTAGCTTATAACCCTACCCCTAAGAGATTATAGGTATTAATTAATAATAATAATAAGTAAGGGAACTATTAAAAGGATATAAGAGAATTAAGGAGTTATATAGAAATAGAGGGGAGTATAGACCTATATATAGATATTTTATTTTTAGCACCCTAATAAGTACCTCTTTAAGGGGGGGTACTTATTATAGGCTAAAAGGGGTATATAGCTTATAACCTTAGATAGGTTATAACTAGTTATATACCTATAGGTATAAGTAGCTATTAACTTAGGGAGTATTATAAGTTAACTATAGAATACTACTTATACTTAATTATACCTACCTTTTATCTATACTATTATTACCTTATACTTACTTATTTATTATTCTTTACTACTTTACTATTCTGTTTTACTCTCTTACTATATATCTCTATAACGCTACTATCTATTCTATTGTAACGATATCCCTAGGCCAAGGGGCGGGATGCCTATGGATCGATCGGCGGGCCCTCGGCGAGACGTCGGCCCGGCCGGATTAGTCATACACATCTAGAAAACCCCTCACGCTGGAGCAACCAGCCAGGAGTGGGCAAGTTGAATTCTACATCGTGGCTGACCCCTATTATCGCCCTCTATTATCGTGATATTCATCCATTGCTTTCCCAGGCTCTGCCCCCTAGGCATTCCCCTTACAATTATTCAACTTTAACCCTCCCAGAGGAAGCCCGACCAAGCGATGGACGAATTATCGCAACCGCCATCGTCGCGATCGACAAGAGCCTCGGCGACCGCTCGCCAACCAGTGGCAGATTCGTCATCAAACCCAACCCCAGCCAACCCACTAGAGATCTCCACATCAATGATTGAGCTAATGCGGACGATATAGGAGCAAAATACATCACTTTTGCGGCTGCTTGCCGACCACCTGGCGACTGGCGAGAAGCAATACGAGCGACCTCTAGCATACGTATGTGGCATCTTGCTGGAAAACAGCACGCCAGAGCAAGTGTTAGACTGGCTGGTAGCAATACAGGCTGGCAATCGGCTGCGGCCCACTACCTCAGAAAGCCACTATATTGAATAGGCTCTCATAAAGGTGACCCTATCGCTACAGACGTAGTGGCGTAACCACTAATTCACACTTAATATGATAGGTAATAATATAAGCCCGTAGGCCACGTTTGAAGCGTTCGTTCGCCGATTGCATGTCGACCCAGAGCTCCAGGAGCGTCGCCTTTATGGCCAGCTTCACAAGGCCTATCAGGCTGAGACTAGGCAATCACCCCTGCGATTCTTCGCCAAATGGTTGGCAATACATCATGCCTTAGGTACTAAAGACTTTAAAGACAGCAGGCTGCTAGCCTTCTTGTTTTTCTACTGTTTGTAACTAAGGTTGCAAAGGGCATTAATACGTCAAAAGCACAGCCTTTAGAGGCCGTAAGATGTTACCCTTGCTGCTAAACGCCTATGGGAAACCCAGGCGTCTAACCGGACTATGGCAGCAGACCGGCTTTCAGATCAGACTTCTGATTAGGCATTATAGTAAGCGTTAGAGACGCCAGATCGCAGTGCCGTCGCCGAGCCGCTAGCAAAGAAGCCTTGCATTGAGAATGCAAAGCGTTACCTAACTTATTTTAAGAAGGGGCATAAGGCTAAAGACTACTACAGTAAGAAAGTCTGCAGCAAGTGTAACAAGAAGGGGTATATTGCATTAATTTGCTAAGCACTAGCTGCTATGACTATTAATACTATATAGGCTAAGTATCTATTATACTTATAAGCAGACTTAGACTCCTCTAATAAAGGATGGTGAATCTGTTAGCAATAGCTTGCCAAGCACCTAGCAATTACAGATAACAATAGCAGTTAGTAATAGCATTAGAAAATAGGCACCTAATAGTTAGCAATAGCTAAAGAGCACCCAACTAGGCGGCAATAGCTTACCAAGCACCCAGCAAACGTAACCTTATTAATTTACATCTAAAGCAAAAGGAGCTCTATATCTATAAAGTTAGTAGTATATATCTAGTAGTATTATATAGTAACCTATTATTATTATTAAACCTATACTAGTAATAGTAGCTAGTAATAGCGTTAAAGGCACCTAAATACTTAGCAAGTACTCAGCGATAGCTTGCCAAGCGCCTAGCAAACGTGACCTTATCAAGTCATATCACGGTTCAAATCTGAAGTCACAATACCTGGCAACAGCCTAGAAGCACCCAGCAAAGTATGGTTTAAATCTAACAGTAAGCACAAATGACAAAATCCATCTATACCCACGATCGGCAATAGCTTATAGAGCACCTAGCGATAGGAGTACAGCCTGGGGGACCAGACCTTCCAGGAAGGGGGGCAATTATAACGATATCCCTGGGCCAAGGGGCGGGATGCCCATGGATCGATCGGCGGGCCCTCGGCGAGACGTCGGCCCAGCCGGATTAGTCATACACATCTAGAAAACCCCTCACGCTAGAGCAACCAGCCAGGAGTGGGCAAGTTGAATTCTACATCGTGGCTGACCCCTATTATCGCCCTCTATTATCGTGATATTCATCCATTGCTTTCCCAGGCTCTACCCCCTAGGCATTCCCCTTACATCTATCTAGTAGTACTAACAGCCTATTTACCCTATTAGATCTATAATAGCTATTAGGAGGGCTATATTATCCTCTTTTATATTAATAATATCCTTATTATATACTTACTATTAAGAACTAAAAGGGGAATAAAGGTTATTATAGGCCTTAAAGAAACGTATAAGATAAAGGATATAGGTAATATAAAGTAGTATTTAGGTATTAGGATAGTCTAAGACTATCCTAATAGAAAGATATACCTCTACTATAACTAATATATCTATAATATAGCTATTAAGTTTAAATATAATAACATAGTATAACTAGTAATACCTTTACTAATAACTAAATTCTTCTTAAATAAGGGTACTACTTTACTAAATAAAGTAAAAATCTTCTAAGAGATAGTAGGATTAATACTATATATAGTAATAATAATCTAACTTAATATTACGTTTACTTACTTATTACTATTAAAGTTCCTAATAAACCTAAGCCTATAATATATATAGGCTATAAGATAGTATATTAGGTATCTCTTTTATACCCTCTACCTATTAATCTACTTTAGTATCTAAGGAGGAATTTAGCTTCTAGCTATAAGTAATACCTTATTTAGAGATAACGTTATAACCTATAGATCCTTAAAAGGATATATTATATTCCTATTTAGAGGACTAATCTAATAGAAGGCTATATAATAAGTAACTATAATAATATTAATAACTAAGGTAGAGCTTCTCACCCTTAAGTATATAATAAAGGAGCTAATAGTACTTTAGTATCTCTTTTAAGAGATTTCCCTAGATCTTAGAGATAATATCTAGAAAGTATACTATAATAATTAGTAAATAATACGCCTTATTATAGGGGAAAGAGAAAAAATTACTATATAACTCTACTATATTAATATCTAAAATATATAGTTATAAGAAATATATATAAATAGTAAAGTTAATATAGTCTATTTTCCTATAAGTAAAATACCTACTAATAGATTAATAAAGAATCTTCTATAAGCTAAATCTAAGTACTTTAGAGCTATACTTAATCTATAAGATATATAGTATATAACTAGATAGAAAGAGGAAATAATAAATAAGGGGCTAAAATAAGTTTAAGATTAAAAAACAGCCTAAGGGCTAGGGAGCCTAAATAATAAGTAAAATAAGTAATAGCCTACTAGCTAAGAAGTATTAGTTACCCTTATAGAAGAGAGTAGCTATATATATATTAAGAAGAGTATAAAATATAGTATAAGTCCTAAGGTTAAGGATAATCTTACTAATAAAGGCGTTAATATTAGAACGTACTATATATACCTAAAAGCTAATAATACTAATAGGGCGTAAGGTAGGAGTCTTATAAGGTATACCTCTATAAGACTAAACTACCTTACTACCTACTTTACTATACTCCTCCTCCTTATCCTCCTCCTCCTCTTTAAGCTAAGGGGGTATAATAGCCACCCTTACTTATAATAGTAAAGGTAGAACTACCTATACTATACGCTAGAGTATAACAAGTCTCTATATTATAATAATATTAGTATAAGGTAAGGTAAGGATATAAAATAATAGATATATATACCTTTTTTAGTATTACTAGTACTAACTAAGTAGCTAAGAGGGTGTTAGCTAGGCTTATAAAGGCTAGTATAAGTAGTATATAATAGTACTATAGTAATATATACTAATAGTATTTACCTTTAGTTCTTAGGAGGTATATACTATCTAACTATCCTAAGAGGGCGCTATAGAAATAATAGTTATAAGGACTAATAATAGGCACCTTAGCTACTAACACCTCTTACCCTAAATACTTAGGGGCTATAATAAAAATATTATTACTACTATTACCCTCCTTTATAATACTCTTAAGATTAGGGAAGAGAGGGAGTACCTCTTAGAGTAAGCTATAAAGGGAGAGTATCTCTATATTACCTAATCTATCCTCTATAAAATATAATAAGTTAATATTAAGGAATAAGAGTAATTAGAAGAGGTATATAATATACTAAGTATTAATAAAGAAGGGACTTTATTATTACCCCCTAGGCTATACTACTAGGTATTCTTAGAGCTATCCTTAGATAGAGTTAGATATTAATACTAAGGATACTCTTTATCTACTATTATTTAGGACTATAATACTTATTAGATATAAGGAGGAATATATACTAAACGCCTAGATAGTATAGTACTAAAAGGTTTCTTTAGTCTTAGACTATAACTACTAGGAAAGAGAGGCTATATATCTAATTAGAGATATAATAAATTACTAGAAGGGGTAAAATATATAAATATCCTTAAGGGTATCTTACTCCCCTAAGACCTTAGAGGGATAACCCCCCTCCTCCTAAACGCTAAACATAGATAAGGATAGGCGTAGTAGTAAGACTACTAACGCTAGTAAGTTATTAGGTATAAGACCTAGGCGACTATAATACTTAAAAGCTACTATAGTATATATATAGGCCTTACCTATAGAGATAGTTTTATAAGGCATTTAAAATAAGAAAAGAATTAGTAAATAATATATAATTATAAGTAATAAAAAAAGTAAAAGAAATATATATATAAAATATAGCGTTTCTTACTAACTTATAGTTATAATTATTATTAATAAGGAAGAAAAGAGAAAAAGAGAAAGGTAATATAAGGTAATATAGGGGATATCTATAATTATAAATAACCTATATAGCTATTACCCTACTAACTAACTATAAGATAGCCTTACTAACTATAGGCTATAAAACTAGGTTAGCTAGTTATTACGTAATAACGTCCTATATATAATATTTTCCCTTTATACTTAGTTATTTCTAGGTAGTATAGTATAGGTAATAATAATCCTAGCTGCTACTACCTAAGGGGGTGTATTATATAAATAGGCTATCCCACCTAAGTAGGTACTACTAACTAATACTGCCTTCTATACTAATATTATATGGGATTTTAGAACAACCCTATATTTAGGAATAAGGTTAGGCTATACTTACTTAGAAAGAAATAAGCTACTTTTAACTATATAAATTGCCCCCTTAAAGATCCCGCTTTGTAATAATATATTATAACTATAAGAAATTACTACTACTATCTATTAATCTTTTTTAGGCGTACTACTTTAGATAGACCTTATAGGCCTAAGCAGAGGGGAGTTAAAATTACATATTATGCTAATAGTAACAAAGTAATGTATAGGTAATAGAGGCCGTCTTGCTGCCTGTAATATTAACTTTACAAATCATGACTATTTAGACTTTGTAGATGGGCTTGTCGGTACTACCGGACGCACCGAAGCGAGGTTGTCACAGGCCTCATACGTGCAGATAGTCTTGGCCCGTGGGTATATGAACATTCATGTGCCGCTACGGTATATAGTGTAGTGGGGCGGGGTGGCAATCGGGAATTATCTTACACTAATCAGCCGAGGAGTTAACTAGAAGAAACTTAATTAGGGAAGATAAAAGGCGTATCGGACAGATCGATAGAAAGACAAGCAATTTTCACCTTCTTTACACACGCCTACCTTTTCTTAGATTGTGCGACGAGACCTTTTAATGATTCTAGTCGAACCGTAATAACACAAGAAACTTGGGAGTTTCTACCCCTCTGATCAGGAGAACTCTTGTGTCGATCGAAGGAGTTTCTTTGATCGATCGACTGAGTAACTCGAGCTGATCAGAGGAAGCATCTTGTGTTGCTTGTGTAGGTTGTGGTGTTTCTTCCCTTAGATCAAAGCACCGCACGAGTCCTTCTTTACCCTACACATCTTCAATAGTTACTATCTCGAGGCCTTCCTCCCTAGAGGGTGAACCATACGAAAGATTGTCTTGCTAAACCTATCTTCTATTCCTTTCGCCTGTGGCAGTTGTTCATCGCTGGTTCTATCCATGTTGTTTTGTACTTGCGCATCGCTTACTCCCCTTCACTCTATTACTGTGTCTCTTCACATCGCTGTTTTGTAAATACCCAATAGCTCCTATAGCCTATTTGTCCTGTCAGATCCGGAACAGCTGCCAGGAGGGTTGTGACAAGCACCCCGTGCCCCCTTCCCTAAACTCCAATGTCTACACATAACTCCTAGACTACTCGGGCACAATCATCCCCTACTGTTTGTAGACCATATCTTATTATTACCAATCAGTAAGTACCTGGAGTATGCACTCTTATAAAAACCACCTAACCTACGGCTGGTGCCTCAAAATCCTATACGCATCTCTTAATAGTTCTTAGAGTAGCTAACAGCCTAATAAGGTTTCAGAGACAACATCCGCAGCGTGGTATGCCAACATGAAAAACTAGAAAGACTACATCACCGTCCAGGCTACCCTTCTATTTGCCTAAGATGTTATGCGCTAGCTGGCTAGGAGGGATCCTGACCAAATGGCCAAAAGCGGCCCACCCAGTTTCTTTTCTTCTGCGAGATCTGAGACGTCTCTGGTAAAGCTTCAAGGACGACAACGCCAGTTGCTCCTGGGCCCTGTCAGGAGCTTGGAAAGGATGACTGGCTGTAATTGCTTTCTTTTCTTCCAAACCGTTAATGACGAAATGGTCGTCCCAGGACAATGCATCCATCTGGCGAGCTCGTCGCGTTGTGATCATGTCGGACGGCGTCAATAACACGCAATGCGGAATTCGCCTCTGTCCCGCATCTGTAAGCCGCAAATCTGACTGCATCACATTTCCTGACGGATTAATGATCCCGGGCAACGGACTTTTCATAGGGTTAAATCAAACAGGTATCATTACAAGTGGAATTTCTCTATTGCCCGGCTTCTGTTTGTCGCTGGTTGTTTGCTTCATGTTGACGAGGCCGGAAGAGTGTCGCTTACGTCCACTTTTTCCGTGGGATATCCGACCGGCGGAGATTGACCAGAGACGGAGGAGAGCAAAAGCAGGTTTCCACGCAAATTGCCACCCTAGATACGACTCGTATCATACATAGTACGAGTGAGGAACAAGAAAGCGCTGAACAGATTCAGACATAGTCGCGGCCCATTTGAGATTCTTCCGCCGGCCCGCCAGTGAATTTCTCCGATGGACAGCGACATGTTCCGAAGTGACGTCAAACAGCAGGCCCCCAGCGCCGGAGATTGCGGTGTACCACGTTCTAAGCGATACCGGGATCGAGGACACCCGGCATAGTGCCGAATTGTGTATGTTTGTGTGGTGGGATGGAAGGACAACTATCAAAAACCTTGAAGGTTGCATTACTGAATGAATATGCACTACCGCACCACGAGACTGACCGGCTTCGAGCGGCCGTTCCCTCCCCTCGGAAACAAACAAGAAACAGACGCGTTGTTGCACTGCAGTGAACGGGAAACAGAGTCAACCTAAACCAGTTCAGTTCGACTCATGGCAGCGCCTTTTAGGGTTCATTTGAGGAATGAAGCAGTGTGCGCTTGTGTCTCCGTGCCATGTACGAAGCTACGGCCCTCACACCCCCGGTACTATTTGTCCCGAGTCCGCGGGGCCAAGCTTTTGTCGCTGGGGGTGTTTTTTTGGAGCACTCGCGTTTTACGTACATGAAAATCATCCCAACTACCCACAAAGACAGGAGAGAGCCTTAATATCGAGTTCCCGAGCGACAGGCGGCTTCAGGTTAATGGTCTACTGCGATTCTAGTGTCAAGGAGAGATGAAGGAAGAGCCCCCATGGAGGATTTGTGAGACTTTGGCCAGACTGCCCCTTTTATTTCCTGTTCCGGGCCACTGTTGCGAAGAGAGAGAGAGGATCTACGAGGGAAACGCCTTGATTTTAAAGTGTCTCGGACACGGAGGGGATCGGCCCACGCTGGAGGACCTGCAGAGGAGCCCCCCCCCCCCCCCCCCCCCAGCTATGCACACATACATACATGTGCGCGGAAAAGAAAGCAAGCTTTGAGGAGGGCAAAACAAAAAGGCAGAATAGAGCAGGGAAGGGTAATGAAAAGTCCAACCTTAACGTCCGTTCGACATTTGATGGAGCGGCTTGTGGGGGGTTGGGTTTCTGAAGGAAAATAGGCTCCGGATTGATTAACGGTCGGTTGGTTCGACCATCTCGTCTCTCAGTCCTGGAACGGAGAGAGCTTCTCCTTCGGCTCACGTCAATCTGTCAATTTGTCAACTCTTGACTTGGCGTTTGCGATTCAGCCTTCTCTGCGGTTCTGGAGACCTTGGCACGAGTGTGCTCCGCCCTCCCTCCTCCTCCGGCGTAGAGGGTGGTGTACCCGATCTGGCCGCCGCTGCTCTTTTCGGCTCGGAACCGAAAGATAAGATACCATAAGTACGGGAGTCGCAGCACAGGTGATACGGATACACAGCGCCACCGCCCGCCGGGGAAGGGGGAACTGGACCGGCTTAGAGAGACACCATCGCAGGATCGATGGGGAGAAAGCCCCCCCGAAAAAAAAAGTCTAGTTAGCAGGTTGACGGGCCCTATCCGTCACTAAGAAAAGATCAGACCCGCCGTCTCGGACCGATCTTTTCAGGTGATGGGGGACGACGTTCTGAAACGGTGTGCTTCTCGAAACGGGGGTCTTACTGGGTGACGAGGAACCCTGCGAGACATTGTCCCCTGGTCGCGGATGGTCTGCTACGCTCCAAGCAGGACTGGTAGGTATTAATGGTATGGTGGCAATACGTACGGTTGGTTGTAATTATGCTGTGGTAGTAATACTAGTTGGTCGTGTAGTAGTGACCTGGATTATGAAAGTTAATAAGTAGTTGTGTAGTACTGACCTGAAATACGAAAGTTCATCAGTACATACACGTACTGGCACTTCTAAATGGAAGAGTAAACTACTACATCAACTAGTCATTGATTACGGAATAGCTCCCGATGGGAGGCTGACTCCCGGCCGGGCCGCCCACGTCGGCTTTGACATACACCATCATCCATGCCTAGTACGTACGTGTGTAAGTCGTGCTCCGTTTGGTGCACCTGTTCGTGGAACATAGTTTGGCGCTGCTCAATGACGGCATTTCGTGTCTCTTTAGCTTTTCCCTCATCCTCATCCTCTTCCTCTTCCGCCACCCTCCCCGTCCCCCTTCCTTTCCCGCCGCGGAAGCGATATGGACCATCCGCGTGCCGCGGCGGTATTCGTGGGGGACCCCCCCCCCCCCCTTTGGAACGGCGCGCGACGGTGGATCAGGGACACCAGCCAGGAGGGGGGGAGGGGGGGAGGGGGGCGTGTGTCGCACCACGTCGTTTTCGGGAGCCTTGGCAGCGACTCTGAAACGGAGAAACACTCAGCGAGGGGATGGAAAAGCCTCCTAGCGCCTCTCTCTGTTGTGTTTGTGTGTGTGTGTGTGTGTGTCTCTCCGTCTCTCTGCGTGATCCCTCACTGGCCCCCTCCGTCTCTCTCTCCGTGTGCTCTCTGCCCTCTCCGTCGTCGCTATCTGCCGGATGCTTGTTCCTTTTGCTGCAGCATCTTGATCTTGGTTGCAGGGGTCCTCGGATTCTCTCCATCTGCTCTCCTTGTCACCCTCCACTTCCCCCAAACTCTCCTTCACCCACCCCCTGGCAATGGCAAACTCACGAGGCAAACGGTCCCAAGTCCCGGCCGGGGGGGTTGGACCACAGCGCTTCTTGACGCAATGACATGGACTAGACAGCGGCTGCAGCACGGCCGACAGGACCCAGAGGGCGTTGCACGTACGTAGCGACGCACCGAGTATGGACGAAAGAGACGAGACCAGCCCAATAGATCGGGAGGAACGGTCTTGGCTACCTCTCTCCGTACCCTGTTTGTGGTCCTCCGACTCGCTGACACTTACGTTATCCTCCCTCCCTCTTCACCACTACTCTGTCATCCGTTAAGTCTGGGCGACATCTCCATCTCTCTTCTCCCCTCCATCTCGACTCAATGCCAAGATGACTTGAAGCATCTTTTTTTTTCTTCTTTGTGATACTGCAAGTCTCTTAGTTTCCTTCCACCTTTTTCTCTTCTCTTCGCGGGCAGTGCCCTTTTCTCTTTTTTCCCGTTCCGGAACCCTCGCCCAGCTGGAGCTGCTTTAACCAACGATTCTGTGTCTCGACGACCCGACTTGCATCACACCATTTTTTTTCTACCCGTTACCTTATATTCAACCCGTTGACTCGGAAATCTCTTTTTCTTTTGTAGATCGATTCGATTCACTCTTCGATCCAAACCAGATTGCCTCTTGGCCTAAACTAAAACCGACAAAAAACATAAAAGATGGTTGCTCCACCGGACACGCTGAGGAGGTAAGATCGTCACAAACGGGAAGCGTAAGGGGCGGGAAAATTGGGACTAAAGTGCATAGGCGTGTTATCCGCCGCCCGCGGTACCGGAGGGATGATATGAAGATCGAGATCCGCGACGACGACTCCGACATCTCGTCCGATGAGGAGGACTCACCTTCGCCAAAGAAAACGAGCTTCCCGCCCAACGCCCAGCCGACCCAGCCGCTATCCCAGCAGCAGCCGCCGCCGCCCGTCCTCAACCCGGCCGATCCCACGGGAGGCATCTCGTCCACCAGTGCTTCGGGCTCGCCCCAGCAGACCGCGGCCCCGAGCGGATCTCAGCGCGAGCAGCCATTCTTGACCTCCATCACGACGGGAACGGCCCCTACCGCCTTTCCCCAGTCCGGCACCGGCTCCGATGCGCAACCGACGGGGGGTTCCGGCAGGGGAGGAAGCGAGGCCGGGCTAGGAAGTGACAGATCGACCGAGGTGGGCTGGACGCCGACCGCCATCGCGTTTGGAACCATTGGTACGTTTTCACTCTCTAACCAGCTAGTCCCCCCCCCTCTGCTTAATTCCAATTTCCGCGTGCATGAGGGCATCTGTTCCGTGGGATCGTCTGCTGACCGGTCATCCAGCCATTGCGGCTCTGTGCCTCGTCATCGGCGTCGGCATCTGGTGGTGCCTCCGCTTCCAGAAACGCCGGAAAGCCAGGCAGATGTACGAACGCGGCCTGCCCCCCGATGGCGCCTACTGGGACCCGGCCATGACCTTCTCAGCCCCGACCGCCCCCACCCGCCGGGCCCCTTCGAGCGTCATGGCCGAGCTCATGGGCCAGGCATACGCCGCCGAGAACGGCGGCTACTACGGCAACCCGGACCGCAATTCGCTCACGCCCCAAGGCTACCTCGACGAGAAGCGCTTCGACCCGGCCCGCCAGCTGCCCATCCTCGAGCCCGCCCCCGTCGCCCAGCCCAACGTCCGCAGCTCCATCGCGAGCTGGATCCGCCGCCACCACCCGCTCAAGCTGAATCCCATGGGCGGCCGCAGCAGCGTCTACTCTAACCGCAGCGCCGGCCCCAGCTCCCACACCGTCAACGCCGCCACCGCCGTCCCGCCCGTCCCCGCCGTCCCCGCCGTCCCCGCCGCCTACCGAAGCACCGACCGCGTCGACAGTCCCGGGCCCGGCGGCAACCCCAACAACCCTCAGTACGCCTCCTCCAGCCGGTACGACACCGACAACCAGTCGGCCCGCGACGACACCAATTCCATCCTGTCCCTGTACCAGAACCGGCCCCCGCAGGAGCCCAACCAGCCAGAGGCGTGGCTGGCGCCACCCCCGCCCGTCTTCGCCCAGCGAGGCGTCTCCATGGCCCCGACCGAGGCCACCGACCGCACCGAGAGCACGTGGCGCACCTGGGGCGCCGGCGCATCGCAGCCCCTGAACCCGCCCCCCGCGCCCGACGCTCCGCGCCCGGGATGGATCGAGAGATGCATCAAGTTCGGTGGCCTGAAATGAGTGTCCCTCCCTCACTTCCCATCCTTTTCTGGGGGAGGGGGGAAGTCTTGTTTCATTATCATTTGTACAAAACTGAGAAATTGGGGGGGGGCGCGAAAACCTTCACCCCCTAAACCCGTATTTTTGTTGCTGCGAAGTTGGGCCGGACTTGATCCCCTTCCGCATGCGTTCATAAAGCCGATACCATAGTGGTGAATTACCTGGTTCGAGTGTGCATATTGATCAGACATGAGAGAAAATTCTGTATATAGGATCTGTTGAAATTGACAGTAATCAAAGTCTCGTCTGCCCTCGACCCTCCATCATGTAAAATGGACATGGGGCCTTTAGGAGCTCCGATGTGTTTGTGTGTTCCTGACCAGAAACACTGCTACTGTGAGTTCAAGCAACCACCTTGGGATACAATAACCTCTCAATGTCCGCATACGATATGACATGCACCAATGCGCGGCCCTTGTTATTCTTAACATGCTTACATCTGGCCTCTCATTATCATGAGATCCCCCCTTTCGTTAATTCATGCGCGTCGACCTTTAGCCTTACTCTGCTTTTGAAGCAGACTCCGTGTTCCGCGTACCCGACCTCCGCGCACACGTCGCCGTCGCCTCTATGAAAGCCAACCCTACGGATCTCGTCAAACACAGGCCCGGCCTCTTGCGGGCGGGGGGGCCGTACGCCGCGGCGAACTTGAAAATAGTCACGGGGGAAGGTGAAAGGACGTCCAAGACAGAGGAGAGGGTGGTCATTAGTCAAGAGGATCCTTGGCGGTGGCGCGGCGGCAGTATAGGTGGATGTGGTTGCCAAGGAGAGCGGACAGTCAAACTCTACTCAAGAAGCGCCTCTCCACGGGGTCTCCACCCCCGCCCTCGTTCGTTTTCCGAGGGCTCTCCCCAAGGCCGTGCAACAGAGTTGTCAGTCTCCGCGCCGTGAGCACAATCGTAAGTTTTTGAGATTCGCGAGAACGACAGCGGACCAATCAGAGTGAGATAGGCCAACAGCTTACATTTGCCCGCTCGTCCGGGACCAAGCAAACTTTGGAACCATCTTTGGACTATCTTTGCAAAAAAAGAAAGCTCCTATCCGGCGTCGTACATGGCCGGAACCAACAGGAACGTCGATAACGACGTCGAGGCCCCATGCTCCCCGGGATGGGAGTTGGTCAAACAGGGCGCGAGAAGACCGGGCACCCGGCCCCGCTCCTGTTCCCCCATCACCACCCAATGTGTCCTTAGGGGGAGGGGGGTGGGGGGGTGGCGAAGTTTGCTGTTCTCATACCCTCAATGACAGAAGGGCACAGACGTGGTGCATTGGACCTCGGGCTGTGCAGGTGGACGAACAGCCTTTCGTCCCATGTCTATCTTGATGACTGTTTTGGTATGTTGGCATAGGGCGATGCGAGGGGGGTGCTTTGCCTGTACGTGGGAACCTTCAACGGGGTCACTGCAGGGATACCGCCGCGGCGAGATGAGCCCTCCTACTCGATGACAGGCAGATCATAAAGAGTCTGTGTGGCGCGAAGCAGCCAGTCTCGCGGCTTGCGGATGGTGTGGCAGCGGCTAAGTTTAAACGCCAGGGCGGGCGGACATGTGTGTGCGTGTGGTTGTATAGAGGCCAAGTGGTTCCCGGTTTGGATTAAACTCCTGAGAACGCCTCGCTTTTCCCAGACCAGCGATTGGGTGCGAAGATTGCTCGTCCGGAGACGTCGGGGACCGTTGGACGCTCGTTATGCTTCTCGACCAGAGTCAAATATAAGCGTTATATCGGCTCAATCACATCATTGACTTGGTGGCCCTTTTGCCGCCGCGAAGCAATGAGAGGGCCGCTTTTAATCAAGGGCCAGAGCCTCCCAACGGTCGGGGTGTTGCCATCGTCTGATTGTCTTTGCCAACCAAGCGTAAAAGGTAACGGTCTCTTTTTCTGCGCACTATACGCAACGAGCCGCATTCTCAAATATCGGCATGGATACACAATGTCTCGCACTCACCAATGAGGTGCTCCGCCCAGGACCGCTTCGTGATACCTTCGTCATAATTATTCAAAATAGACCGAAGAGCATTGCCGTCTGGGCCCAGCGAGTTGGCGTGGCCCTCGAAGGGCATGTCGAGCTCGCACAACCCATCTTCTCCGCATTCTGCTGCCCGCTACGTGCGCCTTGGAAGCGTCGCTGACGGAGATGGTAGCCAAAGGCCAGGAGGACTTGGTCTCGTCGAAGATGGCCTGGTTGAAAAGACCTGTTGCCGCTTCACTATGTTGTTACCCGCCCAGCTGAGGCAGGGCTTCGCCCTCGACGAAGTCGTGCTCGTTGAGGTCGCTGTCTTTGGGGCGGGGATCCCTATTCCTGATTGACGAAGCTTCCAGAGATTCGTTGCCCCACAGGCGGAAGAAAACGCTTCGCGTCCTCGTCAACGGAAATATCTTGACCGTTTCCAGCGAGGTAGTCGTCGCTGGCGACCCTGTTCAGGGCCTCGCTTCAGCCAGGGTTGTCAGTGCGAAGCCATCGACCCTTGTCACCCACTCTCGCATCCTGTGGGCATTACTTCCGGGAATTTTCTATCAGGTAGGTGTGTGTGTGTGTTCGGAGAGATCGGGGGGACAAACAAAAAGTTAAACGTATTGCCATCTAGGCTGGCCACTAACAACGATGGACTGGGATCAGATGCAAACAAAAAGAGAATGGGACCGAGCAGTTCCCTACGGTCCGCAGAGGAACAGAACAACAGGGGTGTTCGAGGTGGTCCGGAGAATCTAGATGCGTCCCGATCGGCGGAGTGCCCGATCCGGACCGGGGAGCCAAGTCTAGAAACGGGAAAGGTACACGGGCCAACGGTCACCCCGTACTCCGTATCGGAGAGATTACTTCCGAAAAGAGGCATCACCGCGCGGATCGTCATCAACTTGGATCGTTCGATGGCATCTGGCCAGAACAGTTGTACGATGCGGCGCACACCTTCACGCGGAGGTGGGGGGATACCCCTCGACACGGACAGTACACATGTCAAGGGGTATAGTGGTAGGCTAGGCCAATTATAGGCATAACCAGTAGCAGCTCTAGCTTGATGTAGAGAGACCAAGGAGCTCGTAAACATGGAAGGCCTTTTCACTTATGAAGAGAATACACCGCCCGTTATGGACACACGACCGTTGAACGTTAGTCTTGTTTATCTGCACATCATCGCCAAGCTCCTACTACACAGGGATAGTGCTAACGGTTATGTACAACGTAGCTTGAGGATCTATGTTTTGTGAAACACAAGGAATTCATGCATAACGGCTTTAAGAGGACCCCTGTCTCGTACGCAGAGGATGAACGAATACACATTTTTTGATAAGGCATTATGTTATTCTATTATGTCCTATCCAAACGGACTAGAAAATATGTGTAAAGAAATTAGGATGCTAGATGAACACGCGCGCAATAACACTCTTCATTCCCACCGCTCCCCTCACTGCGGCACACGAGGCATCAGGAAAAACCCCGCCTACGCCTCGTGAGACTCGACAATGACGTGGCGCCTGGCACGACGGCGCTTCTTCTTGCACTCCACGACCGGGGCCGTGGCCGCAGGAGGCGCACCCGTGCCGAGCGTCACGGAGCTCAGCGTGGTGAGCTTGGGCCCACCGGCGGACGGGATGGTGCCGTTGCTGAACGGGTATCCGGGAACAAAACCACCGGCGCCGGCGCCGCCAGTGGTGGTGGGAGGAGCAGCAGCCGAAGGGGTGGCGGGAGCAGCCCCGGCGGGCTGCGTCGTCGAGCAGGGGACGACCTTGGTGATGGTGACGACCTCGGTCGTGGCGCTGCCGATCCTGCCGGGGCAGTCGGGCACGTCAGGGGCGCAAGAGGTGACGGTGTGGACTCTGGTCTGGTAGATGGTGGTGGTGGTGTAGCTGCTGGGCGCAGGAGTAATGGCGGCGTCGCCACCTCCGGCCGAGGGGGTCGGGCTCGGGTCATCTCCGCCACCGTTGACAGGTGCGGTGGTAGCGGCGCCGGCAGGCTGCGTGGGGTTGGCGATAGGCATGGAGGGACCGCCGCCGGGAGCGCTGGAAGAGGCGGCGCCACCGGGGACGTTGGGAACGGAGACACCACCAGCAGCAGCACTGGTGGCAGCACCGCCAGGACGGGTGAAGGTCACGGTGCCGTTAGGGAAAAGAGCCGTAGTGTGGGAAGGAAGGAAGGGCGTGGGGACGACGCCACCAGACGTGACAGCGGTTCCGTTCGAGGCCTGGCTGGAAGTGGGAATCGCGGCCTGAGCGGTGGTGGTGGTGGTGTTGGAGGCGGCGCCGCCAGCAGCAGCAGCAGAAGTAGAAGTGCCGGCAGCAGCAGAGGTAGAAACGGCACCGCTGCTGGCCGCAGACGTGGCGACGACGGCGGAGGTGGTCGTGGGCAGAGCAGCGGAGGAGGAGGAGGAAGCCGGGGCGCCGGTGGCGGCGGCAGCGGCGAGGGCGGACGAGACAGAGTAGTAGGCGGGCTTGGGCTTGAGGTTCTGGTCCCAGAGACAGGCGCCGCCCTGGCCGGGGAACGTGCCGGGCACCCAGCTGTACTTGTCGGTCCAGTCCCAGATGGTCCAGCCCACGCAGCCCTGGACGTTGAGGCAGGCCTTGATGACGGCTACATAGGCCTCGGCCTGGGACTCGAGGCCGGCGGAGTTGTACGGCAGGCTGGTGAACTTGATGTCGAACTCGGTGTAGGCGACCTCGACACCGAGGGCGGTGAACTGGTTGGCGGCCTTCTCGAGATCGGCCTGGCTTGGCATGCTGCCGACGATGAAGTGACCCTGCAAGCCGACACCGTCGATGGGCGCGCCCGACTGCTGCACGAACTTGACGAGCTCCAGCGTCTTCTGCTGCTTGGAGTTGGAGACCTCAATGTTGTAGTCGTTGTAGTACAGCTTGGCGGCCGGGTCGGTGTCGCGGGCCGTGTTGAAGGCCAAGGGCACGTAGTCGAGGCCGAGGACGTTGTAAAAGGCCGTGTCCTGGCGGTAGTTGCCCTGGTCGTCGATGGCCTCGTTGACCACATCCCACGAGTAGCACTGGCCCTTGTAGTGGCCTACGACGTTCTTGATGTGCGTCTGGATGACGGACGTCATCTGAGCCTTGGTCCACTTGCCGTTGGTCACCCACTGCGGCGTCTGGGCGCGGTAGAGCAGCGTGTGGCAGCGCAGGATCTGGCCGTTCTTCTTGGCCAAGTTGGGCACTACGTCGGCGTAGTTGTAGTTGAAAACGCCCTGCTGCGGCTCGACGTAGTCCCACTTCTGTCCGTTACCGGCCGTCATCTGGCCAAAGAGGCTCGAGTCGGATAGGATGGACACGTAGGCCGAGTCGGAGAGCTCTGGGTTGTCTGTGGCAGTACCAAAGTACTTCTTACCCGCCTTCACGGCGAGCTCGTGGAGGCCGGCGGCCGAGGCGTGGTCGGCGATGGCCAACAGCCCGGCCACGGTGGCGGCTGAGAAACGCATATTGAGGTTGTTTTGTT
Source organism: Colletotrichum sublineola (assembly GCA_020631755.1). Taxonomy (NCBI): domain Eukaryota; kingdom Fungi; phylum Ascomycota; class Sordariomycetes; order Glomerellales; family Glomerellaceae; genus Colletotrichum; species Colletotrichum sublineola. The sequence goes on from JAHSQG010000001.1 coordinate 1,063,243, forward strand.
TGAACGAATGAAACGGTCGATGTTGTCTAGATGGTGACGGAAACAACCAAAGAGTGAAAGTGAATGAATGCTTCTTGAAGCGAAGCTGATATTTACCTCAAACCTGACGGACGGCGACAGGCCAACGAACAATAACGAATGTGGGTATAAAGCGAATGAATGCAAACAAGCCGGGAGTAGCGAATGACCTCAACAGCGTGAAGAGAAAGAGAGGGAAAAAGAGAGAAGGGTTATACCTTCGTGATGGCAGCTGGGGGCGCTTATGAGGGACTGCATCAACATAACACCACCCATGGGGGACGGATGGATGTGCTCAGTCCTCCTCGCCTGACCAGGAGAGCACTGCCTTCGCCCCATCGTCGTATACGTGTACACCTACAGGCTACAGGCGACGAGGTGCATCCAAGGGGTAGGGAATCCACACGCGGTTGCACCACCGGTAGGTAGTGTTTTTAATCTATTTACTGCTACCTGCTTTATGCATGCAACCCTGTACACGAATAACGAACTCAGGGGTAAAAAAAAGACGGAAAAAAAGGATCGATATATGTGCCTGTCTTAAGAGACGCTAGTGAGAACAATGTGCCGGGACCAGGGTTCATCCGATCGAGTGCGAGCATATCGCAACGCAGGAAAACAGTCCATCCAGCCTGGGGTCCTCCTCTTCCATGCCAATGCTGCCAGGTTGCGAATTTTCTGATTGGGCGAGTGTTTGCCCGCTATTCGTTGGCTTGCTTATTTTATTCTACGGAGCGGGCATCTGTAAATACCGAGTCCTGCTCCGTACGCTCGCTCACTTGAAGCGATGCCTCTGGAGTCTGGATGCGAGCATCACCCGAACGGACCCTACCGATGCTCCGCTTCCCACAGGCCCTCCCCCCACCGACAAATGACACGAGAACCCCTCTTTCTCTTCAGCACCGAGCTGTATCTACCGAGTGGTTGTATTAGAGCGACTGTTGCACCGTACGTTTGTCCCGCCACCCCACCGAGCATTGTGACTTTCCCGGGATCTTGAACCTTGACGGAAAGAGTTGGGGAAATCTCTGATCTATCATGCGAGTCGATGCCGTGCAGGCAGCCTGAAGTTTGCTTGTTCACTTGCGAAGCACCCGCACTCACTTGCCAAAACTGATGCAGAGAAACGTCCTGCGTCTCCCTACGGTGTAGGTGAATCCGCGTCTAGCTGTTAAGGTCGGATGCTACATGCTGGGGGCAGCCCACCAATAAATACAATACTCCTTTGGGTCGGGTCGATGTTCGTATTGTGGTAGCGAGTCTCTATCTGGAAGTGAGAAAGCAAAGAGTCGACAGAAACGGAATAGGACGGGATCCTTACCGTATCATCCCCCACTTAAGCTGGATTCAGGTTCAGGAAAGGGGTAGCATCAACCCTGCCCACAAGGTCACATTGATGGCCGCCAGAGGGTGTGATGGATGAGCACGTCAAAGAAACGACAGCGGGTAGCTCTCAAGGAGACGCTCCAATAAATCCGTGTCCGTGAGTCCTGTAGCGCTTATTTACTTACTACTGACTTCGGGATGAACACTCGATGTGGAACTGGAACGAACCTCTGCGGCCGCTCTGCGAAGGGTGCAGGTGGCCGGCCACCTCGGGATGGAACCCCTGCAACGGACTTTGTTGGTTGCTAATCAGCTCACTCCTTGTTCCATGCCACCGGCTCGGTACCAATCGGCAGCATCGCAAAGGCCTGAGCGTCGTTTTCTCTGGCTCTACCAGAGAAAACATTCAACAGGAATGATTCATTGCGTGCGTGCGCGGCTGGGTGTAGAGATCCTGTATTTCCACCCCGTAAGAAACTATATTGTGCCATAAAGAGGCCCGTGTCGTTCTGCGTGATCTGAGCATCAATGCTCTTGGTTCCCACGATCTCGTCGCTGAGGAAGCGAGCGTTTCCGAGACGAAAGACAGCGTAGCCCGAGTTGAAGAAGAAAAAATTCACTCCAGCCTCAACACCCAAGTTTGTTTGCGACGCGCCGCCACCCAGGCATACCCCATGAACTGTTGATGAAACATTGCAAAACATGTTTGTCGACGGCGAGTTAACCGTCACTACATATTCTTTGGACTACGTGTAGCGCTACCCGCTACTAGCGATGTGTTAACCTTTTTGGTCGTCAACTGCACGAGTCTTGGCAACGGTCCCCATTCGTCAAGGGTTACATCGGACGTGGGACGTGTTCAACACGATGTTTGAGGTTCTCTCGATTTCTACGGATACACTTACATGTGTTCGACAGCTTGCGTGCGTGGCATCGAAGCGCCGATGTGACCTTGGAGATCGGGCACTAAAGACGGTGGACAGCGGCAGCCCGCTTTTCACTCGCATCCACATGCAAAAAGGGGGGAGGTTCGCGAGCTTCAGGTCCATGTGCGTGCGGCAAGCTACCCTCCAATCTCTTTGCCATTGATCGATCGACGTACAGTAGGTTTAGGTAACGCAGCTACTCGAAGACTACCGAGAATCGAATCGCGAGCAAGGCTTGCAAGGCTTTTCGGCATTTCTTCTTCTCTTTTCAAGTTTTTTTTTTCCCTTTTCCCCTTACTTTACGTACGTTCATCATCTAATTATAGTACAACATGACGTATTCACAGCCATCGTCAATCTCGACCCGTTCATGTGTCAATGCATATGGTCTCCAGTTTACGATGAGGGGCTCAGCCGCCCCCCCCTCTCTCCGGTCCTCCTTGATCATGTCAGCTGCCCGCTCAGCAACCGCGTACACAGTGCTCTGGATGTTGCCCAGGGGCTCGACCGGGAAACTGCTCGCATCGACGACGCGGAGGTTCTTGACGCCGTACACGTGGAGCCGCTCGTCGACGACACCGCCCTGTCCGCGCGGCAGCATGGCGCAACTGCCCGAGACGTGGAACACGGAGATCTGTCTCTGGCGTACAATCTCCTTGGCCTTCTCCAGATCGTCCCCCTTCAAGTCGGGTAGTCGGCTGCCGCCGGGCTTCAACAACGAGCTGAAGGGCTCGGTGCCGACCATCTTCTCGACGAACTGCACGTTGCGAGCCAGAAGCTCCAGGTCGAGGGGGTTGGAATTGTACTTTGGGTCCCACGCTGGCAACACCTTAACATCGGGACTAGTAATATGGACAGTGCCACGAGAAAATGGATGGTTCAGTATCGTCATGACGGTAATGTAGTTCTCTGGCCGAGAGGGGAGGATGTACTCGGCCATGTTGACTGGATGGTCATTGATGGTGATCTGCCCCGGGAAGAGGAGATACTGGCTGCTCGGTTCGTCAGACGACTCGAGGAGAGACCGGATAAGCTTTCCAGACGTGCTGTTTGAATGTGCCTCGTGGGCATCGAGAAGGGATTTCTTTGCGTCTTTCGACAAGAGACCGTTGTGGTCGGCAACTGGCAAGTAGGCGCTAGTAAGCGTGCTCTGGCCCATGGGTCCCTCGCGCGTGGCCTGATACTGGCCGACAACGGTGTTCAGTACATTGCCGTCTCGTAGAACGTCGCCAGATGGCACTCCGTCGTTGACCTCGAAGCTCTGGCAGACGAGCGGGTGGTCTTGGACATTCTCTCCTACGTTGGGGTTTGTCAACCACAACGGGGATGCCGTGGCTCTCGAGCAGCTCTCTGCCCCCGATACCAGACAGCTCCAATAGTTGTGCTGTGTGGAAAGTCCCGGCCGAGAGCACAACTTCGACTCTCGCTGACACGGTCTTCTCCAGTCCATCTTTGGTGACGATCTGTACTCCCGTCGCCAAAACGTCGCCGTCGCTGCTGCCGAAATTGACCTTCTTTACCAGCGCCTCAGTCAGGACCACGAGATTGGGACTGCTGGCGACCTCCGGGTTGTAGTATGCATTTGCGGAGAAACTCCGAGTCTTGGTTTCCGGATGGATGCTGCAGGGGTTTTGAAAGGCACCGAAAGCCTTGCCGCTTCGTGGATCGCCAGTCATATCGAGGCCGAGCTCGTCAAAGGTGCGCATCCAAGCCGCATTCATGGCATTGTACCCTTCTCCGTAAGACACATGAACCGGCCCCTTTCCGCTCAATCTCTCGTCGTGGTAGTTCAAGCCGACGGTGTCCTTCGCGGACTGGGGCGGCGGGTGGTCAGTGCCGAACTTGCGGAAGTACGGCGCCAGAGTATCAAAGTCCCACCCCTCGTTGCCGAGAGCGGCCCAGGTATCCAAGATACCCTTTGAGGGGTAGAGCACCATCATGAAATTCAAAGCGGAGCTGCCACCGAGCATCTTACCCCTGGCTTGGTTGATTCTTCGGTTGTTGAGGCCAGGCTTGTAGACGTGCTGTCAGCCCATGCCTATCGGACAACCTGTGGTGATTGTTATACTCACCTAGGGGACCGAGGTGAAATTCCAATCATACTCTTCTTTCCCGTACAGACCGGCCACAAGACCGGGGGTAAGGACGAGGGGATCGGCGCTCTTGTCCGCGCCAGCTTCCACGACCAGGACGCGTATGTCGACATCCTCACTAAGCCGAGAAGCTAAGACCAGGCCAGCGGTTCCACCGCCCACAATAATGTAATCAAAAGATGTTTCTTCGAATTCTTACGAGGAAGTCATCGTGCGGTATATGCTTTGGCGGTAGATCTTTCATAACTGCTGCGTTGTGTTATTCAAAATCTGTCCGCGAGAGGATCGTCAAGGCTTTTATTTCGATACCTCGGCGGAATGCTTGTCCTTTCCTTAACTCTTCAGTCCTGCCTATCGTGCATGTGAATAACGACACTTACTGATCAACCTTGTGAGGCCTGCATGAAGCTAACCGCAAGGAGTGGTCTGGCCCGAAAGTCCCTCAATAAATTCGCCACATTGACTTGTTATCAGATAGTCACGGTAGCAGTTCTTTTGCATATTATGGCTGCTAGAATCGTTTTCAAGTCATTGAAATGCGCTTGGGCTTTCGGGCTTCTAGATCCAACGATGCTTCTGGTGGCAAAACTACACTGGAAACTAATCATATAATCCACTGATTCGGCGGATGCTGTCGATAAATGGCTTTATCAGGTTGTTTAACGGTCTTGACAGATTCTTTGAATGCTCTGTCATTACTAAGCTCCCCTTGTTCGAGGTGTAGAGAAAACTGGGGTGTAGAGATGTAAATGTTCATCGATTCGTCCCATATTAGAACGTTTCTACCTACACCTATACCAAAAATTATCGCAATTTGCCAGTTTTCGTCACAAAAAACAAGAGTCTTGCTTCATCAATCCAGTACTGAGACAACCTATTCGGCTATTTAAAGTTGTACATTACAAACATCGAATGGCCTTCTCGCTTCTGGCTTCCAACTGGTGAGTTAGGTGTACTTTGGCTTTGTTACGAAAAGGATCCTTGCTGATTTCGCAAGACACCTTGCCTTGTCCTGGTGTCCAGCCGCATTTGCGATAAATTCTCCCATTTTCCCATTCTATTTCTTCTTCTTCATAGAGCTTACGGTCAAGCTTGCTAGCTAGTTAGCTTACCTTCTTGCATTATCTGTGAATCTCAGAGTTGTAATCAAAGCTGAGGATTATGATACCTTCGAAATGCACCAACTAGAATTATATAAGATTCTCAACTTGAACGCGGTATAAAGGTTCCTGAACCGTCAGCCCAATTTCACCGGGCTGCGTTAAGCGGCTGGCACACTGAACGACATTAAGTAAAGATTTAGTAGCCCGAGACTTACCTCTTTAGTCACTTCTATACAGCTAAGGCCGCTACGACAACTATGTACTACAGCCTAGGACTAGTACCAACGTCTCCATTTGCCGGGTTAGCGGCGAGTCGAGTACATTTATAGTATACGCCAACCAATAGCGAGTTAGCACAAGTCACTAAGTGGACGTCGTTGCATTATCTTGAGGTGCTAGTAACTTCATCAGCCTATTTTATTCCAGAATCACGAGAAAAGAAATCAAGAATAAAATAGTTGGAACAAATGTTTTCTTCAAAAAGGCACTGGAAACTTCAGTAATAGGAGTTTCTGAGTTTCAGCCTCAGAGGCGCTGATATGAATAAGGAGCCTACCATATCCTATGCGTTCTTTGTCGTCTTCTACGTCGACAGTGACGCTGGCTCCCCCATTAATTAAAGCGGTTATCATGCTTTATGCTTTATCTTCTGAGCCAGAGAATCCTTGACCAAGGACTCAGAGCAGTGTAGTAAAGCTGGCGAAAGATCACTTTTGGTGTGCCAAGTGCTGCACCAGATAACCGTCGGTCGCCGCCGCCGTCGCTTCAATGCTCAGTTTCGAGATGTAGTAGGTGTAATGGAAGCGCATCAGGGACACCTCGCTCCGACCCCAATCCATAGTACCAGGCCCTAGGCGCAAGCTCTCGTAGGCAAAGTAGACGTACAACTCGCGGCACACTAGGGAAGCCGTGGGTATGGGGGATTCGTAACAGTCGCTGGCCACGGGGTGACGTACAGAGGCAGTTAAATCTTTGTATCTAATCGTAATGGTCCTCCGAAATAGTTTCCCATGCGAGACACGGCAAACGAGAAGCCTCAATCACTCGATGGATTTTCGTTCAAAAGCTCTTTTTGCAATGTTCAATGACGAAGCCATCAGGGAACCCTTGGTCAACTTTTCCCACGTGGGTACATGTACTCGTCTCGGTACTTGTGTCCAGTAAAGTTTGGATTGAGTTTCTCATGCAGACATGTCTTTAGACAAGTACAATCTTCATGAAATATGTGCAAAAGAACGAAAAGGTTCTTGTTGAACTTATTTAGATTTAGGGTATCAGAAGTACGAATGCAAACGCCAACCCCATGTCCTAATCCAGTATTGCAGAACCTGCTCCAAAAACCATCTGCTCCCTTTAGTCATACTTCTCCTGGCACCATGAGTCGGAGCCAGTGGCACCCGAAGCGGTACAGGCGTCGCGGAAGCTACAGTTATTGGGGAAGAAGGCCGCCTTGCCATTGTGTCCATTATTGCACCACGTCGTGCCATTGCTGTCAGTGGAAGGTTGGAATGCGGTGCTTCCATCGCCCTGGGCGCCGCGGGTATTCTCAAGTTCGTAGGTGCACGCTGCCTCGGTGATGGTGTTGTTGATAGAGCCGTCTGCCATGGTGCAACGGCATTGTAAGTACCAAGCACACGCCTCGGTGACCTGAACTCCGGCAGCCAGAGCCACGATCAGGGTTTGGATGATAGAGGTCTTCATTTTGGAGAGTATTAGGTTATTATAGAGTTTGAAAAGCGAGTGTAATGCGGCGCGAGGGTAAAGAGTGTGAGATAGACTTAATAGACTTGAGTGAATGTTGTCTGAAGGATAAGACAGAACCCTTGTTACAGGTTAGGTTATTGAGTCATATTTTATACACGGGAGTAGGGTCGAATGCTTGATTGTTCCTAGGTAGGCTTTGTATGTTTACTGTGCGCGATTTCGACCCATATGTCCCCGGAAAAGTAATATAAGTCACAGCCACATCGGGGACGGATCTGTTAATACACGCTCAAAGTCCCGGCGGTAACACCGGCTACACGGTGGAGAGCCCGCCCCGTAACCTGGTGTTACGGGCGCGGGGAGAACGTGCACGGGAGCTCACTGATCATGCGACGAACTGTACATGCATGAGTCGTGTGTGCAGCATCCCCGGTAATGCATAAAGTATCTAGGATGCGCTGGGCGCTGAGACGTTGTCGTTTAATACCGACCACCTGTTAAAGCAGGATTTGTCTGACTCGGACACTCCAAAAGTGCACACTACAAGACCAAATGCCCCAAAGGCTTAAGGAGACAATCGAGGGAGAGTGAAGTAACACAATTCTGACAGATGCGTTGTGAGCATTTTGGATTAGGTATTTGTGTAGCAATCTTGATTCAAGCTCTATCCAGGGAGTTCAGAAGGATGAAATTAGGCGTAGAGACAGGTGTGTTGGGCTAAAATATGCACTTTTTCCTGCATGCTGCGTTGCGTGCTCGTTAATCCAATCCTATTGTTGTACTATATGCGCTTCCATCGGGGCATAATTCTTCTTTGCCGTCTCCACCAAGAAATCCCATTCCAGCCAATGTTGCAGTCCTTTCAAGTAGTGATTCTGAAGATTCCGATACCTTCGTGGCCTCCGACTTCTCCGTATGGAGCTTTCTTGTCATTAAGCTTCTTTCGGGAGACTTTAAGGTTAGTTTTACTGCCGACTTTCCCGAGCTTAAACGCCATCTTTGCAAACCAGCTTCGACGAGCATTTCTTTTACTCCACGCGGCATCTTCAGAACAGTACAGCCTTAGCCCACACCGCCTTTACCAAGAATTCTACAGTTAATACTGCGTGGAATATACCAGCTCAGTTACTATGGCTATCCATCTAGCCTTTTTTCACAAGCGTCGAGCCGAGAACTCCGGGTTCATCAGTGCCCTTTGAACTGCTGGCCCGACCCCGAGAGGGCCGAGAGCCATCAGAGAGGTCGCTGAGCCCTTGTTCCCAATATGTTCCCCAGAGCCCCGTCGAGTGTAGAGACGAGTGGACCAATGCAACGCCGATCCTCAAGGCGGGCCCCCCGGTTTCAATGGCTAGGGGTTGAAGTGTAAGAATAGGCTTCTACTAAGAAAAGTTAACTCTTCCAGACTCTTCTAGAGAACCTCAGCCCAACGTATATGGGACCCATACACGAAGAATCCATAAGAACATGGATACTAGTCACTTCATCAGTAAAGAAACGCCCAAACTGGTCCAATTATCTAGTTCAATGGAGAGATTACTATCAGCCCCTAAGCCAACGACACCGGATTAATAAGGCTACGGTTTGACACAAAGGCCAATCTAAAGAGACTAGGACGATGTCGAAAATTTCTAACAAAGCCCATTGCAGCAGCTTCAAAGCAGTGATCTTTTTTTTTTTTTTAAATCGGGCTATTGTGTCTAAAACCGTTGGAACGTACAAGGAAGCGGCCCGGATACTACTACCCAAGGCCTGGCCAGCCCCTGGACGCCTACAACGGCAACGCCAGCCCAACGGGTAGCCACTACAGTTGTCGCCATACTTCCTGCCGCAAACCACCAGTTCGTTTATGACCTCTTCGACTTCGTTTGTATCTTTGGCTGCTCAAAAACAGCGCATTGGAGTATCGGAGCACTGGCCGCAGGAGGAGGCGGAATAGATGGGCCAGTCCGATAGAGTGTTAGCTGGCATTGGTGGCATGATACAAAATAAGATATAGTGAGGCAGGGTTCTCGTCACACGCTACAAGGCTTGTGGCGCAGTCTGGTTAGCCCAATCTATCTGCGCTTGGCAACTGTACGAACAGGTGCTGAAACACTCGCCAAAAATCCCCATACTACATACCCCATCATCGTAGCATTGATAGACTACCGAGATAGACAAGCAATGGGGTCCGGGGGTCCCCGAGCGGAGACGACGGTGTTGTAGTGGAGACGGCGTTCCCGGTCGAAAGACGAGACGGCTGAATAAGGAGATACCCTGTAAGGTACACAATAAGCCATACACAACCACAAACACGGTGGAAGTATTATGCCTAGTACTCTGCAAAATGCAAGGTTGAGGAAGAAATACTATGTGGGTATCTGAGTATCAAATCACCCTACAGAGTATTGACTGAGTTCGCAGGTGACAGTCTAGCCAAGAGTACCTTTAGAGATAGTAAGGCAGTAAAAACCTAACGTTGGCTGGCGGGCCCATATGTAACTGCCGCATTCAACCATCTCGCTACCTCGCCACCCACATGTCCTCTATCCATAGATTGCTAACAAATGCCGACTATATACGCAGATGCGCTCATTGAGAAGGACGCTGTACTATACAGCCCTCGACAATACAGATGATCAGATGGGATGGTAAGCAGTGCGGACTTGAGCGCACAGCAAGGGTAGAAAACACCAGGGTGTGCCATCCCACTGTGGTGGACGGTATCAACACGTGCGTCGGCCAAACAGTCGAAGCCGGCACCGTCTTCCACCTCGACAACTGCGAGTACGCTAAGGTGTGCAATGACAAGGGCGCTACTGGCCAGGACCCGGTGTGCACGGGACGGTTCAACTAGATTCAAAATCGTCAGCTCGGGATCTCACGAGCTTGGGTAAAAGGAAGCGGTGGAACATGTCATGATGTTAGATGATGGTATGGGAATTATAGACTTTGGGATATCATAAAGGTTGGCGCGTATAGGCTTGGTATACATAAATGGAAATCTTTCAAAAACATATCAAAGGGTGATGGGAATTCCGCCATGGCCTTCTTTATCTTGTCACATACCTTGTCACGTATCACTCCCTAAGCAACAGTCAGTGTAGCACTCCTCGATGTTCATGGTGGACGCTGTAATCAGTTGTTGAGGATTTCATCTCCAGGCACGTATGGTTCTTTAGTCGAATACCGCTCGTAACTATGTAAACGAGGTGTGGGGAGGTCAAAGTTTAGCCCGTAATATTACGCCAATAATCGGGCCTGACGTGATGTGAGTTTTTAGTTTTTGGCTTCTAGACGTGGGTACGTTGGTTTATCAAGACCTTCTGAGGCAATACAATGCGGTACTGCCGAGCGCTCAACAAGTTACCAATCTAACACCATATAATTGACAGGAATAGAAAACCCTACACACTGCGGTAAACCCCGGCTGTGAGTAAAAATTGACCCTGAAAACGCCATAGAGGGGGTCGAAGGAAAGAAACACCACAAGGGATATAAACGTTAATTACTGTCCGCAATTAGTAGTTTGCGTAACAAGGACCTATGGACATCCACTTGTGTTCTGCGAACAGCTAGTATGATATCAACCATGGGATCCTCGGTTGAGAACTCGAAATAACAAGCATTTCCCGCTCATAACCTTAATGCTCAACTGCTGTCACCCTCGAAACGGACCTTGGACCGGCTTAACGACTCTGGTGTTTCCCCTAACGACCCAACACTGGATAATATTTTTGGGGGTGGTCGTTTCTGACGCGATCGGCGCCCGGCCAGGCACAAAACCCCCCTAGTTCGCAACTTAATTACGTAGACGGGGAACCTTGGCACCGTGCATCGTGGGTGCGGAAGTCGGGCCCAGGAGACGCCAGCGCTATCAGGCAGTGTTCTGCCAAGGGCGAATCCCAGCTCCTCTGCGTAGGATTCCACCTCTCGTTGAGTCCAGCGCACAAAGTCCCTCACCTACCGTCTGGGAGAGGATACTTTACAGTATTCTGTTTTACATGGCGGCATTCATGGTTCAACATATCGGCGTCTCTGGCTTGGCTGTTTGCGCTAACGCGGCTTCTCCAACTTCCGCTTTTCAACCCCCCGCGTGCTCGGTCGTTGGCAAACGAGGGTGTTGGGGGAACAGACGCCGGGACGCCGGGACGCCGGACGGATGACTGAGGGTCTTTGGCCCCGCAGCGGGATTAGAAGGTGAACGACGTCGTAAATAAAGCCCAAGTAGAGCTGACATGCCTGTTTCAGACGGAGTGGATGGCAGATGTGAGATGGCCCAGGCTATCTACCGGTAGGAACGCCGCGGCACCACGTGCTCTGCGAGCAATAAACGGCGGGATAAGGTTAGCAGCTCGGCTCGCGAAAGGCGCCGATGAGGCGAACCTCGGACGGAAAGGAGGGGAAAAAAGAGGCAGTGAGGCTCAAACTGAGAGACCAGGGGGGGGGCGGCGGCCCGTTCAAGCCGGGCCAGCCACGGGCTGCTCCCGCCCTCGGTATGGATAGTACAAGTAATTTGTGATTCAGTGGACGAAACTCAAATTCCGGGGGAAAACCCCCCCGGCTATCATGATTGGTCGGAGTTGTCGAAAGTGCGCCGGCAGGGGATAGTCCCATCTAAAAAGAAGTCTGTTCCTGGACGAGCAATATCTCCTGGCGCCTGACTCAGGCTCTCCATCATAGGACGACGACATTGCGTAACGATTTCTTCGCCCAACATAGCCAACCTTTGCCAAGAGACGATGACCTATCGGAACTGGGCTCTTGGCGGTCCTTGGTCGTAACTTTGTTCCGGCTACTTGGAGGGCACTGTGGGCATGGGCGGCAGGGCCGAGATCATCTTCTTTGCCTTGCAATGGTTCGTAGGAGTTCCGATTCGGGCATCAGAATTATGGAATTTGGATTCGTTGCTGCTTGAAGGGGGGTCTCGACTAAGCGCCATGTGCTCCATCGATTCATTACTGCGTTCATCATTGCGCTATGCCGCCAGTGCTGCCGTTTCCAAGCCAGTAACAAAAAAAATGAAGAGAACTAGGGCATTTGAGAATAAGAAAAGAAAAACAGAAAGAAAAGAAGCAAAATCGTCGCTTGCGTCGTTCTACATCCGTTCGTCAGAGAACTTCATATGAGCGTAAAACAGCCAGGACAAGAGGCGAGATGCCACGGAGATCGTTCTCGTCTTCTCCGAGACTCATCAGTTCCGCATCCGACGTCGCTTGCAGAGCTTGCTCGGCAGCCGCGTTCGCTTCGGCCGTGTCGGCGGCCGCTATGGTGGCCTCGATGTTGAGCAAGTCGGTCATGTCGGCGGCGTTGGCGGCGTCGGGCTCGGGCGATGTCAGCATTTCGGTCGCCACCATCATGCCCTTGCTCTTGTCCATGCTACCGAGGCCCAGGGCTTTGGCCACCGCCGCGAGGAGTTTGGAGAGCTTTGGCACCAGCTTGGTGGGGATCTTGATCTTCCCTCCGCGGCCTTTGTATGCGTCAATGGCATCAGTGAAGTTGCCTTGGATTTGGTCGCTGATTTGTGTCGCGATGGGCCGGAATTGGGCGTCGAGGGCTTTCGTGAACTGCAGCGTGTTAGTGAAAGGTTACTGATGGTGGAGTTGCGTTGGAGCCCTTGGCTTACAGCAGTACCCAAGTCACCGGCTTTACCCTTCTGAATGGTAACAGAGTCCCGAATAAGACTTCTGACGTCCAGGATCCTGAAGCCGGCCTTGTCAAATTCTTTCCGCTTGGCTTTGAGGTTTGTGAGGAGGTTATTGATATCGGGCTGAAGGCCAACGAATTTTACGCCAATCCCCGTCCTTTTGAGTGAGGGTGTCAGCAAAAGCTGCTCGAAAACTGCTGAGAGACTTCAAACCTACGAATCAGCCGCCGACAGGGTGTCCGTTGCGTCTGCGGTGGCCGTGGTAGTGTCGATGGTTTTTCCGAGCGCGGTAACCGCCGCGTTCACTTTCAACAGCCCCGTGAGGCCTTTGAGAGTCCCGCCCGTGAAGGGCACGATTGATTCGTTGGCGGCGGCAGTCTTTTGTTGAAGATCTTCGATTTGTTTCTCGATCGCTGCCTTGCCGCCCTTCACAGGTTGCTTATCGCCCTTACCCTTTTTCCATGCCGGTTGAGGTGCCTCTCTGAAGCGCAGGAGGGGCATGGCCTCCTGGGCCCAGACCACAGTAAGACATAGAAGCAGAGATAGAACGGTGAGCCTCATGTTGAAGAGCGCTGGGTGAATCCGTTGGCGGATTACGTGAATAGGAACTGCTTTTTGGGAAGTGTCGCAATGCCCAACTGCCAAGAGAAAGATCTCAGTAGGGGTTTCCGTAGTCCAGATTCCGAAAGCTTCGCGAGGTGTAACGCCATGTAAATATCCTTGGTTAGACTTTCACAAGCCATGAGGCCGAGGCAAGTGACCGACGATGTTACGATTCTAGATCCTTGAGCCCAGCTATAGTCTAAGGGGTCATCCAGGTGACCCCGTCTGACGAAAGACCATTACCCATAGACACTGGGCAATCTGATTTTACGGCCATCAAGATTTCCTCAGAGTTATCATAAGTCCCCGAAAGGTTGGGAGTGAGATCAAGGCAGGGCTAGCCTTGGTGGCACCAAGTCTAAGGTTAGTCAGTCAACCCTGCACCTTGCCTTACAAGCATATCGTTGCCGTACCCCATGGGGAAATATGGGTCCCCCACGATAGGAGCTGGCGAAGCCCCCTCATGGGATGTGAGGTCGATGGCGGTGCTGAACACCATCTCTCCCCTCGCCAAGCCCCGTAGCAAATGGTGCAGATAGACGCACAAGTGTATGCTTTGAGAATGGCCACCTTCAGGAGGGAATATCGTTGGCCATTGAGATAATGCTAGGGTGCAAACAACTAGGTATGGTATAGATGCTCCTGACTAGACACGTCAGGAAATTGCGAGATTTTCCTGAGGGTTACTGAGGTTGTGGCTGTTGCTTCGTCCTTCCTTGGTAGCAGATCAATGGTCATAACCGGAATGTGACAGTAAGACGATACCGGTTTTGTTCCGAAATATTCGTAAAAGGGCTTGGGAATACCTTCATTACTTCTTTTAGTTTCAACGTGACCACGACACAAAGTGGAAGAGGGAGTTTCATCAGAATTCGGAGTAGACTCCACTGCACATAGGCCGAAAGAGGGGAAGCGCATGTTGTTTACATCTCATTGTGTACCTGTGCCACACCCTTCAGGGGACCACCTTACACCTGTACCTCAGTTTGCTCCGTAGCCAAGGTTCTCACTGGTAACAAAGTCGTGGAGATGCCCATAGATTACTCGATTAGGCATCGTCCGGAGTAGTCACTACTCACTAAGCCGCATGGAACCGGCCATCACGCCCATTATGTCGGGTCAAGCGAACTCATTGGCCTGTTTCGCGGTGTCGATGAACCCTGGGCCAAGCTGGTCATCCCATGCAAGGGCGGTAACAGACGACGACCATAGACTTTGTGATCATTCTGACCTATCGCATCTCGTTAATGTTTTTGTCCTTTTGGCAAGGAAAGGCCGCGACACATCGGTCGAAGTCCTTTCGATGGCTGAGGTGGTTACGATAAGGTGGCAGTCGGGGGGAACTCGAGCTCAGCAACCTATCACCCGACGTGTTGAATTCGTTATGCACATCATCTTCATTTTTCCAGTCCAATGTAAATGGACTTCAATTTCTCAGAGATCCGATACCGGCGGTTGGATCCTCCCGATAAGCGCCTTGCCGCGTGAACTATCGTGCCTTGGATCGCTTAAGTTGGCGAGGCGGTTTTGCAAGATTGACGATATTCTCATGAGGTATCTACATAATAATACTAGTAAATCTTGCCCATTTAGGATTCGTCCCATGAACTTTGACGGCGTTGTAGGCGTCCGTTTTCAGGTTCCGGCCACGGCTCGACGAGGATCCGGAAAAGAGGAGGGGGAGGGGAGAAAAACAGGAAAAGTACATCAGAAGGCCGCTTCAAAGGAGAACACCAAAACTAGAACCGACCAAAAGAGCGTTTTCAATTCCGGGAAATGCCATCTTGTGCCCCTCGAAGCTCCAGAACGGCATGCAGAGTTCAGCCTGCGTGAGGGGCATGACACGGCCGATATCGACGTAGGATGCCGAGAGTTGCAAAGGCGGGGTCGGATTCAGCCTCGAACCTTCGGGCTCACATGACCTTATCCTCGCTCGCGTTCTCGTGCTAAGCGTCAAGATTTAAGCTTTTCTCATGAAGCGCGACACTCTTCCAGTCAACAGGCCAAACTGATAATGTGACACGGGCAAGCGGGTGATCACCGCGTTCTGCAGGGACACGTGAGGCTCTGCTATGGCTTGATGAGGGAAACGCCCTGTACTTCATCCCGATCTCATACCGCTCGGACTGCCATCGAGTACCGTATGTCCCTCCGTCGTTTTGTAACTGGTAAGCTTTATCTGACCGGATAGCATTGGCGGGAGACACGGCGTGAACATTGCGGCAATTGAGATGGTCTCTCCTCATACCATGTTTCGAGAACAGTAAGAAGAGCAAGCGTCCGATTCTACAGTACGCTTCAGTGAATACATGTAGTGTTTTGGGTATTTTCCGCAGTTCTCAATCGAAGACAGAGTCAAGACTTGGCTCGACAACAGTCTTTCTCGGAGACGATGTGTCTTCTAACCAGTATGACTCTTGTAAGAATACTTTTGTAAGAACAACACTCTTTATGATTTTGTGATCTAACGGTGAATCCTTACTTGGGACCATCAGGCTTTCTTTAATAGTACTACTATTAACCGCATTTAAATAATGACAAAAGGGAAAGGCCTTAAAGCAGTACTTGAGGCTCTGTTACAGCTGCTGTTGTCAAAACATGGTCCGGAGAAAACTACTCGAATCATCCCAATGTATACTTGGATGGTACAATATGACAGGACGAATGGAATTGATAATGCTTTCTTTCAGTTCACACCACGTCGGTGACATCGCACTCCGTGGCAATATCACTGGCAAATGAACATAATGATTCCGGCAATCTGCGGCTTACAAATTCTGATTTTTTTTATTCCCCCCCCCCCCCCCCCCCCCTCTGAGCCGATCGTTGAGCCGAAAGTCCATGTTCTAACGGCGTCTGAATTAAACCCGCCAAGTAAACCGCCCAGCCAGGAACCAGATTCCCCGCCCTTCAGACATCACCAACGGGACTCCGGGCTTGTCATTTTAGAATTTCAATATATCCCGCACCTGCCCACATGGTCACCACGCAAGATAGCCAAGCCAGTGTCGACCTTCCAGATGCAGAACAGCTGGAGGAACTAGGCTCTCGGCGAGCTGCGTCGAGGCTCCCGCGTTCACTGGGCGGTGGCCCTCGTGCCAAGGCCGCCAAGGTCAGCTTAGCCCCCGGCGTATGGAACCAAGCGCTGCCTTATCAAAGTTGTTTCGCGGCGGCCAAGCATTCACGGTGTGATCGCTCGTGTCTTGGTGCTTCCCTCCACTCGGGCTCGCTCTGCAATGTACGATGTTTTTTTGGCAGGAACGCCTGCATATCGCCAGCCTCCCCCCAAGAGCACAAGTTCGTGGCATTCTCCACAGTAATGTTTGCCATGCCAGAGGAGGGGGGGGGGGGGGGGAGGGGGGGGGAGGGAACATGGAAGCCATTGTATTAAACCGGTTCTTGGGGAGAGGGGCTGGTGTATGACGAAGGATGAGATGTGTCGATGAGTACTTATAGACCTCGCCGCGGACCTCTGTTTCTCGCGGCCTGGCTCTTCCGTCTCCCTTGCACTCGCATCTCCCCACGTGAAAAAAAAAGTCCGTTGACAGCCCGTGGTACTCTCTCTGCTGAGCTTCCGACACAGCGGAACAGAACATTGCCCAGCATGGTCCGCATCAACTCGGCAGCCCTCCTGGGCTCTGCCATGGTTGGCTTGAGCAGCGCAGCCGGCGCCGGCACCAAGGCCGAGTACGCGTCCGGCGAGGTCCACCACCGCATCATGGGCATCAAGATGGTACGTGTTTTGCACGCGAGATGCCGCCTGCTCGGGATATGTGTGTGTGTGTGTGTGTGTGTGTTAACATTCTGCAAAGGCTCAATGGGAGGCCGAGGCCGAGGCCGGTCTGATGGACAGCGCCCGCTACCCCGAGCTCGGCTACACCCCCTGCATTGACGGCTTTGCTGCCGCCATTCCCGGGGATGCCAACAACACCTTCCGGTGCGGAAACGTGAGTAATGCCCAATGTCTGGAGGGTTTTGCTCCAACATTTTTCCACTGACACTTTTTTTCTTACCAAAAAAAAAAAAAGATTGACCTTTACCACTTCCTATCCCACTCGGCCCTTGGCAGCTGGGGAGGACGAGGCTCCTCGTCTTGGGGTTGGACGTCGGCCGACGGCAGAGAGTTCGTCGCCATCGGGCAGTACGACGGCACGGCGTTCGCCGAGATCAGCAAGGAGGGCAAGCTCGTGTACCTGGGCCGCCTGCCGCAGTACGACGCCATTGGCTCGAACTGGCGCGAGATCCGCATCGTGGGCGACATCGTCGTCATCGGGTCCGAGGCCATCAAGCACGGGGTGCAGTTCTTCGACATGAAGAAGGTGCTCGACCTCGACCCGGCGAGCCCCAGGAACTTCACGCAGGCCGACCTCACCGGGCACTGGGACGAGCTGCCCGTCGGGCGGACGCACAACATCGTGGTCAACCAGGAGCTCAACTACGCCATCGCGTGCGGCTCCGTGGGCGGCAACGAGACGATCCGGGTGCGGGACGAGCTGCCCTGCCGCGGCGGGCTCATCTTCCTCGACATCAGCGACCCCACCAACGTCACCAGCCCCGGGTGCGCGGCGGGCGACGGCTACGTGCACGACGCCGAGTGCCTCGTGTACCGCGGGCCGGACGCGCGGTACTACGGCCGCGACATCTGCTACGGCTACAACGAGGACACGCTGACCATCTACGACGTCACGGACAAGAACGGCAACGTCACCAACATCATCTCCATCAGCGACTTCCCAGGGGCCGAGTACATCCACCAGGGCGTCGTCAACAACGAGACGTGGCAGGAGTACCTCTTCCTGGACGACGAGTTCGACGAGCGCGACGCCAAGGTCGGCCCGATGACGCAGGGCCTGCCGACGACGCACATCTTTGACATCCGCGACCTGGAGAAGCCCGTCTACACGGGCTACTACGCCGGCAAGAGGCGGTCCATCGACCACAACCAGTACGTCTACGACGGGTACCTGTACCAGTCCAACTACGGCAACGGGATCAACGTGCTCGACATCTCGAGCGTCACGGCGGACCCCACGGGCGGCGGCATCTGCGAGGCCGGCTTCTTCGACATCTACCCGGAGGACGACGAGGAGGAGGGCGGCGGCAAGGTGCAGTTCGCCGGGTCCTGGTCGTCGTACGCCAAGTTCAAGTCGGGCTTCATCTTCGTGCACACGATCGAGCGCGGCAGCTTCGTCGTCAAGATGACGTCCAAGGAGTGCCTTTCCAAGGCGGCGCCCCCCGCCTGCAGCGCCGACAACTGCCTCCGGGCGCTGCGCGCCAGCAGCGTCCCCGGCCGGCTCGAGGAGTCGATCGGGTTCTGCGGCAACTTCACGGCCCGCCAGAGGACCGACGAGAGCCTGCTGCCCGAGTACGCGGCCGAGGCCTGCGTCGAGAACAAGGGCGAGGAGCCCGTCGCGAGGGTCAGCAGCGCGTGCGCGTGCATCCCCACGCCCGTCGTGCCCGAGCTGCCCAGGACGACGACGCGCCCTCCTGTCCCGACGGTGCTGCCTCCCAAGGCATAAAGCAAGAAAGCACTGCAAACCGAGAAACTGGGGTTCTAGCTCAGCTGTATCCTTGTGATAGAATATAGTATTTCCACCCAATCTTCGTACCCCGAGTACACTAGCGAGGCGTACGAGTTGCTATATAAACCCATCCAATCCGTTTCTGTTCAGTGTCAACGCGAGCCACGAAATCAAACCTTGATCGGCCCACATTCACATGTGTCTGCTGGAAGGGTTTTGTCGAGCATCAGGCCGATTACGTAGTGAGCAGATAAGGAACAGGTCTGCTTGGCAGTAGAGAAGGAGACAATCCGTTCCATGACATGTTTAAATGTAACTACCGCTAAGGTTTATTACGCATAGTATGTTGTCAGCGTCGTAAATGTCATGATTGGGTATCGAAATAAAAGTAAGAGTAGAAAAGAATGCTAACTGAATTGGGACTGATGCACCATAGAACGTAGTCCATATGCGAGGAATAGTCTCACGGTGTCGGTCGTGTGCAAGGATAGACCCTCCCTAGATGCAGCCCTGAACCAACGCTATAAAGGCGTTCGGCCAGAGCTGGCAGCGGGGGATGATGACCCCCGGGTTTGGGCAAGAGAAGAATGTGCTTGAAGATGCAGAGACTTGACGCTACAAAGCACTACTAAGTTCAAACTCTCGCGAAGGAAAGGAGAGATGCCAGCCGACCAGGCGGGGAGATGATCAGGTCAGGGATCGGCAGGCCATGTGCCTCACCGCTGGACTGTGGCCCTCCAGCCAGATGAACTCTGAAGAGGGGAGCTTTGTTTCTCCAGAAGACTGACTTCCTTGTCTTTTTTTTTTTTTCGTAAAGAGCAAAGAGAGTTCGGAACACGGACGACAAAGGGACAAAGAAAAAACAAAGAAAAAAGGATACGAAAAGGACGGAAAATGACAACTCGGGCGGGTGAAACTCGTTTCGAAGCGAGCAAATAGTAGTAGTTGTAGGCATGTATGTACTCGGCAGCAAACGATGGCGCAACCGGAGCCCTGCACACCGCCCAGGCCAA
Organism: Colletotrichum sublineola; assembly: GCA_020631755.1. NCBI lineage: Eukaryota > Fungi > Ascomycota > Sordariomycetes > Glomerellales > Glomerellaceae > Colletotrichum > Colletotrichum sublineola. Next base: position 1,083,177 of record JAHSQG010000001.1, read on the forward strand.
CTACATATCCGGTCATCCGTGACGAAACCACGTCCTTGAGGCGCGGCGCAAGCAACAAGAGTGAGCCGAGAACAGGCCAAAGGCGGCGACATCCGAAGCCGGAAGGTCCATCGTTAACGTGTTCAGCATGCGCTCCAGTAAAATCAAGACGGGGTCGCAGGGCGGGGGTGCGACATGGAAGGGGTGTTGGTATCAACTACAGACACTTTGTACACAACCCCATGGGACCTGCACAGATCAGATATCGCGGACAAGCGGCAGAACAGATGTTCCGACATCTTATGCTTACATGATTGGCCATTATATGTGGGCCACTTTGCGAAGCGGTCCACTCACAGTGTTCTGTCCTCTTCTCCAGGTCCGGAGTCATACCGGGCCGATTAGTACACCACCCCTCTTCCTAGGATTGTTAGACACCCCCCCCCCCCCCCCCCAAACAACCGGCCAAGACTCATGTGCTTGTGTCTTGTGCCCCCAGAAAAGCGGCAGAGTCACAAGTCAGTCAAGTCAGCCCATATTCCTTGGTTGGTTGGACCACTCTGCTCCTGCTCTGCTCTGCTCTGCTCGTGCTGTGCTGTGCTGTGCTGTGCTGTGCTGTGCTGTCTGTAGCTCTGTCAGCACTTTCGCTGTCTCGGAAATATAGTACCTAACTAAACCTGGGACGCAACTTACCCGGGATCCTCTTTTTTTGTGTACCCTCCATCCTTTTCGTGACTGTAGAAGAACCAACCTACTTCTCTCCCCCAAACCGCCATCTACTCTTTTTTCTTTCCCCCCCCCTTCTCTCCCCTCCTCCTCATCCCCACGTCTCTTCTTCGGTTTTGACCCTCCCAACATCAAAGATGCTGTCCTCCGCCAGAATCGCAACCCGGCAGGCCGCCGTGCGCCGCATGGCCGCTCTCCCCGTCTCGGCCGCCCGCGCCGGCTCTACCTGGGCCAACGTTCCCCAAGGCCCTCCTGTATGTCTCACACGCCAATTGAGTGCGCCACACCATTGCTAACGAATTCCACAGGATGTAAGTCGTGACTCTGGCGATGAAGCAACAAGAAAACAAAAAGACATGATCAAAAATACAATCCTCGACAAGACTGCGTTTGCTGACTGGGCCACTTTTTTTTTTCCCGCGGCAATAGGCCATTCTCGGTATGACGCACTCGAAGCTCCTCCCCCCACGCGAGCTTTTTTTTTTTTTTTTTTTTTTTTTCTTTGGAGCTTTTGACCGTGACTAACACAAGACAATCAGGTATCACGGAAGCCTTCAAGGCCGACAAGTTCGACGGAAAGATCAACCTCGGTACGCTACGCTCCCCCCCCCCCCCCCCCCCCCCCCGGCCAAGCCACCACATTGTGGTTAGCTGTCCCAAGCTATAGCTAGCTAGCGAGCCGATTGGGCCTCCTGGCCAGCTAAACAGCCACCTCCCATCGGCTTCCCGTTCCGACTGAACGAACATTGGACTCACAAAAACCAGGTGTCGGCGCCTACCGCGATGACCAGGGCAAGCCCTACGTCCTCCCCTCCGTCCGCACCGCCGAGGAGAAGGTCGTCGCCGCCAAGCTGAACAAGGAGTACGCCGGCATCACCGGCGTGCCCGAGTTCACAAAGTCGGCCGCCGTCCTCGCCTACGGCGCCGGCTCCTCCGCCCTCGACCGCCTCGCCATCACCCAGTCCATCTCCGGCACCGGCGCCCTCCGCATCGGCGGCGCCTTCCTCGCCCGCTTCTACCCGGGCGCCAAGAACATCTACATCCCCAACCCCTCGTGGGCCAACCACGGCGCCGTCTTCTCCGACGCCGGCCTGACCGTCAACAAGTACCGCTACTACGACCAGAAGACCATCGGCCTCGACTTCCAGGGCATGCTCGCCGACATCAAGGCCGCCCCCAAGAACTCCATCTTCCTCTTCCACGCCTGCGCCCACAACCCCACCGGCGTCGACCCCACCCCCGAGCAGTGGCGCGAGATCTCCGCCGCCGTCAAGGCCGCCGGCCACTACGCCTTCTTCGACATGGCCTACCAGGGCTTCGCCTCGGGCAACACCGACACCGACGCTTTTGCCGTCCGCCACTTCGTCGACGAGGGCCACAACGTCTGCCTCGCCCAGTCCTTCGCCAAGAACATGGGCCTTTACGGCGAGCGCGTCGGCGCCTTCTCCATCGTCACCCAGGACGCCGACGAGCGCAAACGCGTCGACTCCCAGGTCAAGATCCTCGTCCGCCCCCTCTACTCCAACCCCCCCGTCCACGGCGCCCGCATCGCCTCCACCATCCTCAACGACCCCGCCCTCAACAAGCAGTGGCTCGCCGAGGTCAAGGGCATGGCCGACCGCATCATCACCATGCGCGCCCTGCTCAAGGAGAACCTCGAGAAGCTCGGCTCCGCCCACGACTGGTCCCACATCACCAGCCAGATCGGCATGTTCGCCTACACCGGCCTGACCCCCGACCAGATGGACGCCCTCGCCAAGGAGCACTCCGTCTACGCCACCAGGGACGGCCGCATCTCCGTCGCCGGTATCACCACCGCCAACGTCGGCCGCCTCGCCGAGGCCATCTACAAGGTCAAGGGTTAGATTTTCCTGTACATGTGCTCCAGGAAGGGTTTTTTTTTTATTTTTTTTTTACAGTTTGTTCCGAAAGAATAAAAAAAAAAAGGAGGTTTTGTACGAACATGAAAAGTAGTGGGAGAGGTGACCAAGTTTTTTATTTTTTTTTATTTTTTTTTTCTTTGGAGATGGCCCATTTCTTTCTGCGAGACGCCGAGATAGACACAGGCCCGGTGGGTATTAGACATTTGAGGCTCTCTTGGTAGACTACGCATTGCGTCCCAGTTGTGTACAATATAGCGCCACGTCTTTCAAATGTAAACATGTCCAACACGCTTGCTTTTTCCATCATTGACTCGTTTGTCTTCCGTCTTGATATTCCCCAGACCACTATCCTAGGCCCTTCTCAAGAGTTTATTTTTATTTTTTTTCCCCCACAACCTCACGCCTTGTCCAGCCGCGCGAGGTCCCTCTTCGCGTCCTCCAGCTCCTTCTCGAGCTGCCGCTTCTTCCGCGCCATCTCCCGCAACACTCTCTCCTTGCCCCCGTCGCCCCCCGCGCCGTCGTCCCCGACCGCCACCCCGTACGCCTCCAGCTCGGCCCGCAGCGTCGTTACCACGCTCTCGAGCCTCATCCGCGCGTCCCGCAGGTGCGCCGCGTAGTTGCTCAGCGCCGCCACCATCTCAGGCGAATACACCTCCTTACGCACCCCTTCCCGCGCCGCCACGGCATCCGCCTCAGCCCTCTGCGCCTCCAGCCCCGCCTCCGCCGCCCGGAACTCGAGGCTGCGCGCCACGACGCCGTGCTTGGCCTCGAGCGCCCGCACCAGCAGCGTCAGCGCTCCCGCGTGCTTGTCCAGCACCGCCGTCAGGCTGTCCGCCGCGCGCAGCCGCTCCCGGGCCAGCGCGTACTTCGCCTCGCGCAAGTCGGACTCGAGCCGCTGATACGTCGTCTGCAGTGCCGGTACGTTGCGGTGCAGGAAAGAGGGGTTCGTGGTCGGGCTCGCAATGCGCGCGAGGGCGACGGCCGAGGAGTGCAGCGTTGCCGACACGAGCTCGCCGAGCTGCGGGAGGAGAGACGGGAACTCGGTGAAGGGCGGGTTCGAGAGGAGGATCGCCAACGAATCCGCGTGCAGGGGCTCGGTAGTCGGTGTGAGCAGTGGTGGGAGGAGGAGGAGGAGGTCGAGGAGGGAGTCGGGGAGTTGTTGCTGTTGTTGCGGTTGCGGTTGCGGCGCCGAGGCGGGCTGGGAGGCAGATTTGCTGCGGGCAATCGTCCTCGCCGGCGCGGCTTTGGGCTCAGGAGGGGCGGTTTTGGATATGGCGTTGATCAGGAGGTGCTCCTTTGCGGCTTTGAATCTGTGGTCTGCGAGTTCCTGATGCGTGTCAGCTGGAAGGGATTGAAGCTGTCGTGGGGTGATGATGATGATCTCTGGGTGATATAGAGACCAGGGCAGGGCCACACTGACATTCTGGGCCGAGGTCTGCTCCTTGGTCGCAGGTTTCTTAGTCGTTCCGTCGGGGTTCAGGATTGCCGTCGTGAGGGCGTGATGCAGCTCGGCGAATTCTGGATTGTTCCGGAGGACGGATTGCTCGACCGGCGGCAACATGGCGGGCCGTCTAGTGTTTGTGCTTCAACACCGACTGTTCTTTTTCGTCTGTGGTTCCGGCCGTGTCGCCTCTCTCGACTTCAGGGGGGATCGAACGCCGATGTGTTGAGTGTCAATTTGTGTACCAGGCGCAACGATGCAGCAAGCTACCTACGATCCGCCCGCCTCGGTGTGTCGGTGTGGAGGGAGGGGTCGCTCGACCCACGGACGCCAGCGCAAAGACCACAGACCCCTGTCACGAAAGCAACACGCCGTCACCTGATTGACTAGGACCACCTGTGGTACGTACCTCAGTCACTGGGCCCACATTGAACGACGCTGGCCAATCAACAATCCCAATCGCAAGGAGCGGAACATCCACCCGCCCGAATTTCGAAGCTCCGAAACTGCCCATTGCCAAAAAATCATCCCCAGCTACCTACGCAAAGCTCACGAATTCGACGACGACGACGACGACGACGACGACGATAACCCCCGACGACGTCCGGCCGCTAGCCCCATCCGTCCGTCCGACCTAATGCCGCGCATCTGATACATTCGAACCAAGCCTCTCCTTCTCCTTACCCCTCAAAACGAATCTTCCCAGAACACGACCAAAGGCACAGAGCAAAAACAAAAAACGATGCGCTTCACCACCCCGAGGCCGGGGTCCTCCCTCCTCGCCTCCCTCCGAAGCCTCACCCTCACCACCACAGCCGCCCCCGCCCGCGCCTTCTCGACCTCCTCCCCCCTCGCCACAAAGACAATCTCCCTCCAGAAGCTCCCCGCCGAAACGGTGCCCCCGTACCCCTACGGCCCCCGCCTCCTCTACAAGCAGTCCAACAACGGCCTCTACGGCTCCGCCCGCATCCGCCACGGCCACAACGTCTCGGAGGCGCACGGCCAAATCACCCCGCGCACCTGGCGCCCCAACGTCCACCGCAGACGCCTCTGGTCCGACGCCCTCGGCGCCTGGGTCCGCACCCGCCTCACCATCCGCGTCCTCCGCACCATCCGCCGCGAGGGCGGCATCGACGCCTACGTCACCAAGACCAAGGCCGCCCGCGTCCGCGAGCTCGGCCCCGGAGGCTGGACCCTCCGCTGGCTTATCTCCAACACCCCGGCCTTCCGCGCCCGCTACGCCGCCGAGCGCGACCGCCTCGGCGTCAAGGCCCCCATGCCCGAGGACCAGACCGACCTCGTCCACTACATGGTCGACGCCGCCACCCCGGGCTCCCTGAGCGCCACCAGCAAGGCCATCCTCGAACGGAGGACCGCCCAGATGATCGCCGAGGAGTTCGCCATCGGCGACGACCCAGAGCTGTTCGAGCCCGGCGCCCAGGACGAGGATGCGCATGCCGAATGGCCCAAGGAGCCGGCCCCCGAGAAGTCATAGTGTTTTACACGCGCGCGCGCGCGTGCGTGCGTGTGTAGGAAGTGCGGAATCACGTCTTGTGTCTTTGCAAGGCAGATGGAAAGAAGAAGTTAAAAAAAGAACTAGTTGAATGTATCATATGTAACAAATACCACTTTCCCTCACGGTACCTATAGAAGAATACACAAATAGGGAAAGGCTTCCAATTCACTCTTCGCAAAAAGCAGGTCTGGAAAAAAAAAAAAAAAAAACTTGTTTTTAAGTCTCTTTGTATGTCTACAAACAAAATCGCTTTCCGGAAACCGTGTTGCCCCCTCGGTTCGAAAATGGATATCATCTCTCGTCATGTTGCGCCCCTTTTTTGGCAAATGTGTATGTAAGATACACCCCGTTTCATCATGTCCACTCGATCGGTTCCCATCCTGTTTAATCTGTTTTTTCTTTTCTTTCTTTCCTTTTTTTTTTTTAGAAACGCAAATCCCATCCAATCTTGGGCCCCAGCTTGGGCAGCTCGTCGGCGACACTCTGCACGTCCTTATCACCGCGACCGCTTACGCAGATGACAACATCCTCACCCTTGTTCATCGTCTTGGCAAGCTCGATGGCACCGTAGATGCCGTGCGCCGTCTCCAGCGCCGGGATAATGCCCTCGAGCTGGCTCATGAGGCGGAACCCGATGAAGGCCTCGGCGTCGGTCGCGGCAACGTACTTGGCGCGCTCGCTGTCCTTCCAGCAGCTGAGCTCTGGGCCGACGCCCGGGTAGTCGAGGCCGGCCGAGACCGAGTGCGTCTCGGCGACCTGGCCGTGCTCGTCCTGGAGGATGTACGTCTTGACGCCGTGCAGGACGCCCTTGGTGCCCCCCGAGAGGGTGGCGCTGTGCCTGGGGGTGTCGACGCCGTCGCCGCCAGCCTCGACGCCGAGGAGCCGGACCGAGGGGTCGTTGGCGAAGGGGTAGAACATGCCGACGGCGTTGCTGCCGCCGCCGACACAGGCGACGACGGCATCCGGCAGCTTCCCGCGCTTCTCGAGCATCTGCGCCTTGGTCTCGTTGCCGATGACGGACTGGAACGTGCGGACGATGGTGGGGAAGGGGTGGGGTCCGATGGCCGAGCCGATGATGTAGTGGGTGGTGTCGAGCTCGACAACCCAGGCGCGCAGGGCCTCGTTGACGGCGTCGCGCAACGTCTTGCTGCCGGCCTCGACGGCGACGACCTTTGCGCCGAGGAGCTTCATGCGGAAGACGTTGAGGGCCTGCCTGCGAACGTCCTCGGCGCCCATGTAGACGGTGCACTCCATGCCGAACTTGGCGCAGACGGTGGCGGTCGCGACGCCATGCTGGCCGGCGCCCGTCTCGGCAATGATCTTGGTCTTGCCGAGGCGCTTCGCGAGCAGAAGCTGACCCAGGGCGTTGTTGATCTTGTGGGAGCCCGTGTGGTTGAGGTCCTCGCGCTTCAGCCAGATGTTGGCGCCGCCGGCGTACTCGGTCAACCGCTCCGCCAGGTGCAGGTGGCCGGGGCGGCCCATGTAGTCGTAGTATGAGCGGTACTCCTCCCAGAAGGACGGGTCGTCCTTGATCTTGTTGAAGCCCTCCTCGAGCTCGGACAGGCAGTCCATCAAGCTCTCGGGGACGTACTGACCGCCAAAGTCACCGAAGCGGTCGGGGATCTTGCCGTGCATGGCGGCGAGCTCCGCAACCAGCGAGCTGTCCTGGTCGGCGGTGATGGTCTCGTCGACGGTGGGGTCGGTGGGCTCCTTGGCGGCGGCCATGGCCTCGACCATACCAACCTCGCGAGTGGTCTCGTCGTTGGCGTTGTCGCGGCCGCAGAGGTACGCGCAGTACTTTTCAACGTCGTTGCACAGCTCGCCGGGGGCGGCCTTTTGGAGGGTCGTGATGATTTGGGAGCCGACGACGACGCCGTCCGCGAGTTGGGAAACGCTCAGGAAGTGTTCTCTTGTGCTCACACCGAAGCCGACGGCGGCGGGCTTGTTACCGCTGTACTTCTTAACGCGTTCGACGAGGGCAGGCAGGTTGGCGTTCAGGGAGCCGGAGGCGCCGGTGACACCCTGGCGGGAGACGACGTAGATGAAGGAGTCGGCCAGCTTGCAGAGAATCTTCATGCGGGCGTCGGAGGTTGCCGGGGCGATCAAGGGGACGTAGGAGAGTCTAGAGTCGGGCAGGTCAGTCTTGCGTAACGCCACAGGCATTAGGGGGTTGGTTGTTGCAACTCACCCTCCCTTTGTGCAGAGCTTGCGGAAAGAAATGGCCTCCTCGGGAGGCAGGTCGACGACGATGAAGCCGTTGACGCCTGATGTCTTGCAGTCGGTCAAGAGTCTCTCCTCGCCGTAGCTCAGGAGAGGGTTGTAGTATCCCATCAACATGACAGGCGCCTTCAGGCCCTGGTCTCTTGCGTCCTTGACCATCTTGAGCGTCGACTCGATCGTTACGCCATGTTGCAGCGCCACGGTGTTTGAAGTCTGAATAGTCGGGCCGTCGGCGATGGGGTCGGTGAAAGGAGCGCCGAGTTCAATCACATCTACCTCGCAGTCAGAGTCGTGGCTTCCCCTTGGAAAGTCTCGTCAGGGGGTTTAGAGAAAACTTACCAGCGCCGCCCTTCTCCATAGCCAGCAGGACATTGGGCGTATCCTGGGGCGTCGGGTAACCGGCAGTAACATATGTAACAAGCGCGGGCTAAATAATACATTGCTTGTCAGTCCCAATTGCTTCCTGTCTGGCTAATGCTGCGAGTCTTGGCGGTGACGGTCGGCCGTATTGGACATGTCGGCGCGGGGCTCCGCGATCGCAACGAGGGGCAAAAAGATACGGGGGGGGGCGGGAACGGAACAGCGGGAAAGACTCACCCTGTTTTGGGCCTTGCAGCGCTGGAATGTTTGCCGAATGCCCTCCATGGTTGTGTGTGATACTTTCTGGTGTCAATTGAGGGTATGTAGAATATCACCAGGAGGCGGGGGGCGTGAGAAGATGGAGAGGGAAAAAAAAGATCGAGGGCGGTGGTACTTTTATGTAGGATGAACAGGAAGACAATGATCTCAGCGTGGAGGAGGGACGGGAACACACTGCGTCAAGGCGGTCTTGGTGTCGGAGACGTATGAAAAGGCGGGACGCCCGATTCAGCGGGAGCTCCGACCTGGTTACCACTCACCTCACTCATCGATACTAACAAGCATCTCAGCATCTAAGCCCTACGGCATCAAGGTCAAATCCCCACGTCCGCCACCTCACCGATGCCGGATAGCGGCCTGTTCACCCAGAATTGAAGCCTTCTGACTGGTGTAATGAATGATACAGCGGTCCCAGTGGCACGCATCTCCTCATGGCCCCTCCCTAGAAAGTCGGACCCCGCCATTCGTGCCGTTGCGCTCAGAGGCGGGGCGGAGATGCCCAAAAGAGGTCACTCCAGGTGTCGTGTCTCCATTTTATTTTTAATATCCACATCGCCATCCGCCTGCTGCCGTTCCGGCAGGCAAAAAAGACAAACTCCGCCAAACAGAGTCATCCAATCCAGTACCGTGGTTACAAGCAGCCTAGGTATTGTAGATATACACTCACTCATTAGATGTCCCAAAAGTCAATGGCTCCGGGTGAAATAATTCCTCCTCATTGGCATTCCGCCCTTTAAGGGTCAGTCATCCTCCGATCCCGTTCATTTCACACCATCGCCCTGAACTGTACAATCCCCATCGCCGGCTCTCTCGCACTTCACGTCATAAAGAGAACCCGAGAAGTACCGACAGGACCTTGTGTTTGGTTGCAGCTAGCAGTAGTGTATTTTCAATATCTTGGACTACCTCGAGATATATATACCAAAATAGACATTCTGGTAGTGTCAGCAGTGCTGCTACAAGCACAAGAAAAATAAATCATCCTCTTGATGAAATGATTCAGAACGCAAAAAAAGATGTGACCCGTCGTAGAATCGAAGACAAAACGGTGCGGCAACTTAAGCCGTTGGTATCTCTTGAAGACTTCTCTCCCTCCCTTCCCTATGCACGAATATCGAAATAACTGCTCATCATAATCCAACGCCTTTGCATTTCCTGCTCTTCGTGTAATCTTCAGACCTGTCGTAAATGAGGGGTATCTCTCGGCGTCGGTCCAGCCCAGGCCGGAGGTAGATCGGTCTCCACAACCTCCTCCTTCGTTTATTTATATCTTTTTCATATTTTTTTTTTTTGTTTTTTCGTGTTCTCTTTTTCTTGCTGAAGCTTCTTAGATACCGTCTAGAACTTGTTAGATGACGTTGTGTCGAGATGGCCATACGAGCTTTGTCTTTGATGGCCCTCCATGGGCTGCGCTCTGCCGCCTTGTACGCTCGTCTTCTTGATGGCCTTCTCGTCTCGGAACTCGCCATAGTGTTCGTCATCCACTGCAGAAGAATCACTGCCGAATCGGGGGAACCGCGAGTCGTTTTCGCGGGATCTGGGGGGACTTCTCGGGCTCATGGCCGGCCGGTTGTCGCCCGTGTAGCGCAACCCGCCCTCGCCGCGGCCCTTGTCTGGCATGGCCATGCCAACCAGAGCGCGGATGACACCGATGAGGACGACGATGACGTAGACGAGGAGAATTCCCGTCGAGATGAGAGCTTCTTGGATGATGCCACGGCGGAGCATGTCGGTGACGTGCGTTACAGCACCCGTGACTTCATCCGTTGTCACCGATGACGGAGACGCAAGGAACGTCTTGAGGTCCGAGTCCCCTGCAATGGATTCTTCAGCCCCACGGCTAAAGGTGTCGTTGGGGAACAGAGGGAACGACACCTGCGAGTGGTCGTGAACCCACGTCAGTCCTTTTTGGACAGCCTCGATCTTGAGCCCGATCGTACAGCGGACGACGTCCTTGATGGGGTTGATGAGAATAGTGCCGTTGAACACCGTCTCCAGCCCGGTTGCCATTGTGCTGGTGAAGGTGTTCAACGTGTCATTGACCGCCGAGGTGGCGTTGGTGACGTATCCGAGCATATCGTTGTTGATCTCGTTCTGCGTCGACAGCACGACTCCGTTGGCGTCGTCGGCCCATGACTTGGAAACGTCCTCGAGCGAGTTGACGACTTCGCCGGCGAACGCGCCGACTTGATCGGCGAGCGCAGGCACTTCTCTTTCAACTGCTCTGAGGAGGAGGTACTGGCACAGGCAGGAGAAGAAGCCGGCGATAGCAAGAGCGAGGACGAAAAGAGCTGGAAGCGACGTGGCATATGCGACGGCCCACCGCACAAGGATCTGGCGCTTGCCCTTGAAGTGGGATGCAATCTTGATGCCCCAGCTAGCCGTCATGGGCCGAGAAGCAATGTAGACCACGTCCATTGAGTCGTATTGGTTGCTGGCCATGATCTTTGCGTGTTTCCGCTCGCGTCTCCACCGCCTGATCTCCATCCACGCCATGGGCGCCATGGCCAGCACGGCGAGGATGCAGAGAACGACGATGAAAATGATGCGGGCCTTCTGAATCATGCCCCGCAGGTTGTCGAAAAACTCGGCAATGTTGTTATTGGTCGAACAAAACGTGAGCGCCTGTTTCTGGGCGACGGGGAAGACGGAGCGATCGAATTTGTAGCCCTTGTAGGCGTCTTCAACCGTCGTCTTGAGGAGGTTGAACGGGAACGAAATCGCCTCGGCAGTCATGTTCTGGACCTCTTCGAAAGTGGGAATGTCGTTGTTGAGCCTGTTGAGGTCGCTGACGAAGCCGCTGGTGTCGATCTTCAGGTCGCGCAGATCGTTGACGGGCCCCGAAAAGTCAACTTTGGGAAAGTCGGGCAGAACGTTGCCGAGGACAGAGCCCTCAATGGCGTCGACAGCCTTGTTGATGCCGTCACTCAGGCTCTTGGACTTGTCGTCGATGACGTTGGAGATGTCGCCCACTGCCTTGTTCATGGCATCCGTGACCTTCTTGGTGACATCCGAAGCGACGTCGAGTCCGCCGTGAATGAAGGCGGTGATGAGGCAGGTGTACATCGAGGTCAACATGTTGATGACAAAGATTATGAGGTTCTGGACACCGGTGATGACCAAACCCAGCACGGCGACCATGCCGTCGAGGGTCTTCTCGATGCCCTTGGCCGACAGCTCGTTCACGCCGACGGAGAGGTAGTGAGGCATGGAGGCCATGGCGCTGCCAATGTCTTCGACCTTGGTGCAAGCCGAGAGCGCCTTTTGATTCGCTTCGTCGACATTGTCGTTGAGGCTGACGATGAGCAGCATCACTCTGGCGAGGACGAGCAAGAGCAGGATGGTCCACCGGTTCAGCCAGATCTGGGAAAGCCTGGCGTGAAGACTGAGGTACGGCGTGATGTAGGGAGCAGTGTCGGCTCGCGCTTGTTGCGTCTTTCTAAGTTCCGCCATCTCGAGCGAGTCCGACCTGAGGGAGTCGGGGACGGCCGGGTAGGCCTCTTCTTTTTGGTTCCGTGAGGAAAACATCTTGAGTCTATCGAGAGCGTAAGAAGATGATGCAAATGTTTCTTGACCGGCAAAAAAAAAATTAAAAATAAGGGAGGAAAAAAAAAAAATAAACCAAGTCGAAAATTGGTAAACGAAGGAAAAGCGTCGACGCTGAGGAGGGGAAATTAGGTGGTGGTGAAGATTGATTGCCAAAGGAAAATTAGGTGGTGAATCACTCAACGAACAGAAAAGAGGAAGGAGAGAGGGAGGTAAGGAGAGTGACAAAGGAAACCCGTCAAGCAATGATTCTGAACAAGCTTCTATGATTCCATTATGGGTACGTATTGGGAGAGGAGGAACACGCAGGATGAGAATGACTTGGAAGGACAACAGAGGCGGGAGATGAGAATGCGTGACTGGGAGGTGCACACAATAAAAAGGAAGCCGACTAACACGGCCAGACCCGGCAGCATCACACAACATACACGCCGGGATCTCTAGCCGCGCAACAAGGGCGAGAATCGAAATTAGAAAGGGGAAAAAAAAAAAGGGCGGCTTACCTGATTCACACCACAATGCCAAAGAAAGGTCGTGAAAAAGGGACCCTTTCGGCCGCGGCCTTGAAAAGAAATTACCACGACTTGGCCCAAATGGCTGTTTTGTTTGACGGCACCAGATAGGTCAGGGTGGATTTGGGCAGAGCCGTTCTCTAAGCGCGCTCTACGGCTCCCCTCAGCCAACCAAATGCGTCGTCCGGGGTCACGATGAGCGGCTACCCAAACGCTGCTAAGGCAGAGGGATATTTCCGGAAGACGAGATGGGGCTCTCGAGGCTTGATGTCGTGTAGCCGTATAATCGATGGGTCGATAATTGGCCCTGTAACAGTATACTAGGTCCGTCTCAAGGGCAGGACAAGGCAGGGCTGAGCGTGTGAGAGCTGATGCGATGAGCCGGCTTGGCGATAATGGTGAACGATGTCGTGTTCGTTGTAGCTCCTACAATGAGGTCTTGTCGAATGGCAAGACTCTTTGCTTGGGACTTGCCGAGTGAGAAGTTTTGGTCGTTGTGATAGCAGATGAGCAAAGGGCCAGCTCAATACAAGCCAAGGGTCGATGGCTTCATGGATGGGGCGAGCTCGAATGATATACCAATCGAGAGTTTGAGTCACTGAGCAAGGGGACACCACGGAGCCACAGATGGATGGTGCCCATCTTTCCGAAAATCGCCATTCTGGGGTGTAGCAGAGGATGAATGGCATTTAAAGGTGAACCAGGTCTGGTTCATAGGCTCGGACTGGTGCGAGAGCTCATGGCAAGAATGCGCTGTGACGCCATTGGCAAGCCGAGAGCATTGATTGCGGAGAGCCCTTCCCGCCGTGCCGCCTCGTGGACACGGCGGTGGCCCGCCCAGTCCGCATCCCATCATCCCCTTGGCGAGTCACGCCCGCGAGAGCAAACTGGGTTGCTGGTTTTGCTGGGGGCTGTGTCTGGCGGAGGAGGGAGGCATGGCTGGGGTTGGGGTCGGCGAAAGAACGGTGAGTTGGGTTCGGGAATAGGGTGGTCAGAACGAGCTCTCGATCCTGGATTTGGTCCCTTGCCTTGCCTTTGCGGGACTGCACGAAGGGTCACGAAGGGTCATGGCGACTGGGAAGACGTCGTTCTGGACGCCTGAAAGCCGCACCAAGTGAAGCAGGAACACAGCAAAGATCGTCAGCCCGCGAAACCGAAAAAGGCGGCAGATGGCTGGCGCTTGCATGGGACCCCTACATGGTTTTTTGCCAAAGTTTTATCCAATGGATGGACAGAAAAGGCTTCTTCGGCTCAGGTCGCCAAGAGAGAACCCTTGGAAATAGATGGCAAGTAAAGGCGAAGATTGGCAGAGAGAGCAGAGGCATTGGTGGAGAGTAGGTAGGTATGGGACGGGGCCCTGGTCGGGAATTCTGGATGCTGTCACTGGTGTGTTTGTCCTCGATGCCCGTCTCCTAGTTGGGCATTCCATGCATCCAAAGAGGCTCGTCGGCCGACAGGCGATGATTCGTGCCAAGAAAGACTTTTGCCACACAGCACGAGTGAGTTCAAAAACCGGTTTGCGACAGGAACGGTCTTTTGACGGTTGATCTTGGTCAGACAGCTCGAAAGCTTACTTATGAAGATTCCACTAGGTACCTACCCACCTTAGGTACCTACCTACCTACCTGCCCTAGGTATGTACCTAGTTGTGGCATCCTGGGAAGTGTTCATCCCAAGGCGTTGGGCCACGTCAATGAGGTACGTGAGGTGATGTACCTAGGTACCGATAAGAGCCGAGAGGCAAGAAAGAGAAGGAAGAAGGAATGTCCAGTCCTCCCCTTCCTTGGTTTGCCCGACGTTGCCCTCGTCTTGCCGATGGCAGGCGCAGTCGGGTGAGGGGCAGACGAGGGGAGGGCAAGGGCGAGAATGCGGCTTCTCTTCCTCGTGCGATCATCCGCATCCCAAAAAGCAAGGTACCGTCCATCGATCTCCTGCCCGTCGGCTACCGGTACTACGTATGTACCTACTCCGTAGGGTAAGGTAGGGTAGGGTAGGGTAGGTACCATTCACAGCAAAGATAGGTATGCTTCCTGGGTACTCCGTAGTTTCTTTCCAATGGCAGCCGCCCCACTAAACAAGAAAGCCGCACTTGCCCTGTGCGCCCGCCTTCTTTCTTTTTTGCTCACTACGGAGTCGTCTCAAGATTTGACGCTGGCAGGGAATGATTGGCCGGCGTCGGCCCGTGCTCTGCCACGATGGGCGCTTCGCTGCAGGACTCAACGCCGCGAGCCATGCCTGCTACAGAGAGACCGTCTGTTCGAAACTCCCCTCTGTGAAGGAGAGATTCGTGATCCTTCGACGGTATAAAGGAGGTGTTTCTCGTCTCGTAATGGAATCATCGACCAGACTTGAACATCACAGCGGCGAGGGAGTCCAGCTGAATGCCGGGGTCGGGAGTCGAGGCCACCACCATCGCCTGCTTTGCAGCCATCAAACTCGGCCACAACCGATGGCGTCTCGTCTCGTCTTCGCATGACACCTCAATCGGGTGATATATAAAAAAGACGGAGACGGTTTGGGACAAGTCGAACGTAGGTGGATTTAGGTACTGACACGAACGCGACCCTACCTACCTACCTGCCATAGGTATTTTTTCTGTCAGATCGCCAGCCTTTCTTCAGTACCTAACAGTGTTTCTTGTTCTTCCGTCACAATCACCTCAAGTGAGCACGGATTACCTATGTTATGCCTTAACGGCGTCCCGGTTTTCTTCCGTTTCGAATTCTTGTCACCATCTTGCCATGCCTCATACTTTGCATGACCTCGTGTGGCATTGCTTGACATCGACTGACGTAACTACCGTGAAGGAAAGCATAGCATCCTCTGTCCTGCGAGAACAGGTCTAGTATCCCTCATCCTGGCTCGGCCATGCATCTTAGGGCCTTGACTCCGGGTCACTCATATAAGCCGAAGTCGTACTACCTGTGACTGGAATTGGTGGATGAATTAGTCCTCCTCCCAGTCGTGAGTCTGTCGCAAGTGTTTCTACTGGCGAAGAAGTGTCGCCGGGTGGGGCCTGTGCTCATATCGGGGGATCTCTTATCAGGGGATTTCTTATCGGGTCTGACCTTATCAAGGCCATTCTTATCGATGGCGGCCCGTCCTAGCGCCGGATAAACAAAGGTCCGAATCCTGTCGAATTTTCACGCCAGCGTCATTTGCCAACCTCCTGGCGCCCCTTCCCCCTGCCTCCTGCCCCTGCCCGTGCCTCCCTACTGCCGACACAGGCCTTTGCGCATCCACATCGCAACTGAGTAGACTGACTGTATCCGTAACGACCCACGGGAAGGAGCCATTTCACAGCTGTATTTGGCAGGCGGTCGGTCTATTCAAAACTTCAAACGTCCAGGGCATCATCTTGCGCTCGATTTTTGCTCTGCCATCCTTTCAAGCCAACAACACCAATTCGCGAATCCTGAGCGAGTCTCATTTTAATCAAAACGGCGCCCCTATCCGTGGCCGACTTGAACCTCAATTTCGTGACTCTGCTGGCATTGATACTGACCTCTGTCACCTGATCAAACCCACTCTCGGGATCAAACCGACTCACTCAGATTTGCGCCGCGCTGAAATTTCATCTCGCGCCCAAGAAGAAAAGTCTTCCCACCCGCGCCAAACAACCCAACCGCCCCCCCCCCCCTTCCTAACAAGCCGCAACTCATTCCTCCATCGCGTACTCTTGTCTTCGTACGCGACAGCCAAAATGGCCGAACCACCTCGCGATATCTCCTCTATCCTTGCTGCCCTAGGTAGGTACTCAAGACGCGACCCGACCATTCATTCATTGTATGCCCTGCCCATGAATGATATCCCTTGACTGACTTTTTTGCCTTCCTTTCCTTAGGCGCCGCACAAAGAGGCACCTCTTCGACGCCAGCCCAAGGGCAGCCCGGCATGCCTCCTGGATACCCTCCTCCCCCCGGCGCCCAAGCGCCCCCTTCATACCCCCCAATGCCCCCGCAGAGTGCTCCTCCCTATGGTGGCGGCTACCCAGGTTTACCTCAGCCTTCGGCCAGCGGCAGCTTGGATCTCAGCTCCATTCGTCCTGTCAACTCTGGCACCGTCAGCATCGCGGACGCCATCGCGCAAGCTAAAGCCTTTGCTGCGGAAAAGGGCGTGACCTCGTATGATCGACCCATTGTCTACTCCAATGAACCTCCCCGCGGCCCGGACTCTCGCAGTTACAGCAGGACCTCCCGCTCGCGTTCGCCTTCCAACCGTCGCGACCAGTTCCGCGATAACTTCAATCCCTACAGAGACGAGCGTCGTGGGGATGAACGTCCTGCTCCGCGAGACTACGGCCACGCTCGTGAGCGTTCCTACAGCCCCAATGCCCGTGGCAACACTTTCTCTCCCCGCACTTCTAGCCACAGAGAGCGGTCCCCTCTTAGAGGTAGCGCTGGTGGTGGCGGCGGTGATGACAATGCCGAGACTATCCAGATCGAGTCGAGCCTTGTTGGACTCATCATCGGCCGTCAGGGCGAGAACCTCCGTCGAATCGAGTCAGAGTCCGGCTGCCGGGTTCAGTTCCTTCCTTCCAGCGACAACGGCCCCTTCCGCCAGTGCAAGATCACCGGTCCCAGGGCACGACGCAGCGAAGTTAAGGACGCCATTAACCGCATCATCGATGACAGCGGTATGGGTGCCATTAACCGCGGTGCAGCTAATCCTAAGGGTGTAGCTGCCCGTGACCATCGCGGTGGACCCCCTGGAGCTGGTGCTGCGGCAGCAGGAGCGGCAGCTCTGCGCGACGGTGAAGATTGCATGCAAATCATGGTCCCCGATAGAACCGTCGGCCTGATTATCGGACGTGGAGGCGAGACCATTCGTGATCTGCAAGAGCGGTCCGGCTGCCACATCAACATTGTCGGAGAATCTAAGAGCGTCAACGGACTTCGTCCTGTCAACCTGATCGGCTCTCGCGAATCGGCTGCTCAGGCCAAGGATCTCATTATGGAAATCGTTGAAAGCGACAGCCGAAACGACGGCCAGCCTGCCGCCCCCGCAAAGAAGCCCCCGAGGCAGGACGGCGGCCACCACAGAGACTCTGGACCTGGAGGCGGTCCGGATAAGATTCATGACGCCATCTACGTTCCCTCCGAGGCTGTCGGCATGATCATTGGAAAGGGAGGCGAGACCATCAGGGACATGCAGAACGGCACCGGATGTAAGATAAACGTTGCGCAGTCCTCCGGACCAGGCGAGGTGCAGCGCGAAATTGCTCTCATTGGCTCCCGTGATAGCATCACACGTGCCAAGCAGGCGATCGAGGAGAAGGTCGACGCAGTGGTGAGTCAATTTCCGAATCTGCCAGAGGCCATGCGGACCTGCTTACTAACTAACGTACGATAGCGCCAGAAGAACTCTGGAGGTGGTGGTGGTGGCGGCGGCGGTGGTCGCGGTCGCCAGAACCAGGACTATGATAGGAGCTACTCTCAGCAGGCATCTAACCCACCAGCATCAGGATCGACTAATCAGCCAGCTGCTCAAGCTCCCGTCGGAGCCGATGGCACCGATCCGTACGCGCAGTGTAAGTCCATGACGAACAAGGGCAACATCTCGAACATGTACTAACATGCGGCAGACGGAGGATACCAAAACTATCTCGCCCTCTGGTACCAGTCCCTCGTATATCAGCAGCAACAAGGCGGCGCAGCCGGGCAACCCGGCCAGCCCGGCACTCAGCCTCCACCAGGCTCCTCGTAGGGGTAGCCGCATGCGCTCTTTTCCAGTGAGGGCCATGCTCGTGTGATGTGATTGATCGATCACTTGCCATGGACCTCGACATGATGCCTCTTTTCGCATTACGTATACTGAAACGCCGCACATGCACATTGATTCTGGTGGCTCATGGCAGTGCCACATTTACAAATCATCCGACGACTGATACCTTATACTGCTGGACTCGGAACAGCACAGCGCCAACTTGTGTTTCCTTTTTTCTTTCTTTCTTGGACAATACCACGAACTGGGACGGACATCGAAAAGTGGGGAGGGGACAAGCTGCCTCTGATTTCGCTTCGCTGATTTCTCGATGCACTCTGCCTTCGACGTTTTGACGATGATGATGGCACTCTTCGCTTGCACATGATGCTTGACTGGCATGACTGGGAATCGGACTCCTGACATGGACACGGTGCGTGATGCCACTCTGCGACATGGTTCTACTGCCAAATCTCCATGACCTACGCCCTTACGCCTTTGTGATGGGTTGGGACACTGTTGTGCTGGCCCTCGGACGTCCATGGACTTTGCGGTTATGGCATGCTTCCCCCCCCCCCCCCCCCCCCCCCTCCTGTGGAATCTTGACGGGTGGCCATGATGAAGCTTCGAGACGCTTGCCCGGGTGGCCCTGACGCGAGAGATTTGGGTATATGGCCTAAGATAAGCCGCAACTCTGGCCTACGGTCGACTTCCTCGAAACCATCGCGATTAACTTGACTGAATCATCCTGTGGGTTCCGTGGTCAATGCTCTCCCTCGAGAAAAGCCTGCTCGCGTTTTTTTCATGGTTCTCCCGTACAGTCCAGGTCTCCCTCTTGGTCTCTGTGGATCTGATACTACGCTGGTTTCTCTCTTCACGCAAAGCGATGCTTTTGATTCCCCATTTCTTTTCTTTTTTTTCTTTGTCCCGTGGACAATGCAATCAGGGACGGACGATGGACAGAAAAGCGAAGGAGAAAAAATAAAGAAAAAGTAAAAGGAGCAGTGCAATTCTGTATTAATAGTAATTCCTGAGTCAATCGATTCCCATGAGTATATGCGTCTCATGAGATGCCACTGGTCCACGCGGCCTTTTTTGCCCAGAACAAGGACCGTGGCACCAGAGACGCCGTTTCAGGTACTTTTGTTTGTGTTTGCGACATGGAGAGTTGACAAGATGCAGACTCCAACCGTATCAGGACCACCAATGTTTATCCATGTTCACTTGTATAACGCAACAGAGATGCTTACGGCTCCGATCATCCTCGGCCCCCTTCACGTGGGAATCTCTCACATGCAACACGCTCCCTTCCACTTCGTCTATACCGTAATCTGGTTCTCCGGGGGGTTCCGGCCCGAGGTCTCGCACATGGCCACACGGACGTTGCCTGGTCGAGATGTAGGTTGCGGGAGATTAGATTAGGTTCCTGACAGCCGGGGCCATCCATCGGATCCAACGACAAAGGAAACGGTGCCTAGAGCATCCAAGCCGTTCGGGGTTCCGCGTGTCTGGTCACCGGCTAAGCCTGGCAAAGAACGAGCGAGGGGAGGAAGGCACTGCATCGGGAGGGCTGTGGGAGGGCGAGAGAGAGAGAGAGAGAGAGAGAAACTGCTGGCTTGAGGCAGTCATGCCGTTGCGCCTTGATCTGAACCGGAGACACGTGATGGAGACGAAGGGCCAAGGGCATTTCTGGCACAAGAGCACGCACATTGGCTCGGGGCTTGCACCGGAGAAAAAAAGTTGTTGAGTAATCATGGGGCGCGCACCGTTTGACGGACGAGCGCGAGATCTATAAGGGTCATCGAACAGATATCGAGGCTTATCTTGCGTCCGCGACAATTTAGACCTTTCTGCGTAACGATCGTTCCCGTGTCCGTGCCGGACGGGTATCGCTTCCGAGGCAGGGCCTTGGGGATGGTGGTGACGCGTGCATGGGAGAGAAGGTTCACGTCGTGGCCTTCTCATTCCGTGAGAGAGAGCCCGAGCATATCCCTTGTCATGTCCTCTATGGTACGACCCTGGAGTTGAGTAATGTGCTAAGGTTAAGGTTATGACACTGACGTGATGAACTGCATCCCGTCGCGCAGAAACTCTCGCCAGGGGGTTTCCGCATTGGGTGATGGAATTCTCTCATCTCCCCTCGGCTGTAAGAAGACCCTTTTTTTTTCTTTTCTTTTCGGACGGACCAAACCGGGAGGGAAGCGGGAGGGGACGGGTATCTGAGAGATTAAGCCGATGTTGAGAGAAGGCGAGGACGCTGCAAAGCTGAAGGAGGTCCAGGCGACTCAAGCGAGAGAGAAACAGCTAGCTTTCGGAGTGAGCAGCTTCGGGTGTTTGGAGTGTCCTTCCCGTGCACACTGGTGGCTCACGATGGTTCTGCCATATCTGCGTTCTGGCCGGTACATGCCCGATCCGATGTTGCATCGCAGAGTTAAGCCAGGTCACCGAGGGAGGGAGGAGGGAGAGCATTTATTGCATGGGGGCGGTGCACATTTAGCAAACCGAGACTGCTCGAGTCCATTCTTTTTTTTTTTTCTTTTTCTTTTTCTATTCGGTCTCTGGAGATATGGAGTAAGCGGCCTCGCGTATCTTGCATGGGTATATTGCAAGGGATCGACGGGAGAGACATGGCATGGGAGAAGCAGAGACACGATCAATACCTTGGCGGTTCAGATATGCGAATCTGGGAGATCTGGGCGAGACAGGCTGGGCTTGGACAAAGCAGATCTGCCGTTTGCGAGGGAGCGACCTCGCTCTGTCCATCCATCCATCTGTCCACCCTCAAGCTGTCATGTTGCAGCATGCAGAGTGACATGCTGCATTGCGCAGCTCATGATGCATACTTCCCAGATGTGCCCAACTTTTTTTTTTTTTGACCACCCTTCCCGGCCCCTGCAAGATAAACTTCTCATCGAAAAGAAGCTTGGTGTGCTTTTGCTTCTGATCCGTGCCCATGTTTGGTGCAAAAAGCGTACGGATACAAGGAGCAAGAAAGGATACACACAAAAACGGCGCCGGGTTCGTCCGGCGAGGCCGAAATGGCCTAGCATGTCTCATGTCTCTGATGACTTGTTCTCAAGGTTTTTGGGGCACCAGGGGGGGAGAAGATGGAATGATAATATGGCCGCGGCAAACCATGGTACGATTATTAGCCAAGGCCCATGCACAGAGGCGGCTTTACCGCTGCTCCGCGAGTGGCTCGTCGCTTTGCAAGTCCAGTCCAGTCCAGTCCAGTCTAGTCCAGTCCAGTCCATCAGTTCCCATCGCTCTTGATGGGTCTTCTTCTTTCTGACCGGGGAAGCTTGCCGTTGCCCACTTCCCCGACGGTTTCCCAACGGGGCACCCTGCCGGGGAGGGCTGTCTGCGATGGATCGATGGATATCTACACATGCATGCGCAGTATGAAATGTCTGAGTTTGAGAGCACGGCAAATTCGAGAGCGGGCGCAGGGGTCCGGAGGCGGAGGCGTGGCCTGCTAACTGCTGCTGCTACTGATGCTACCCAACTATGTATGAGCATTCTGCATCTGGACTACTGCAAGGCGGTTGCTAGCCGCATGTGCAAAGGGCGCTTCTTGCTCCTCTCCGACTGATGCTCTTTTTTCTGGGCCGTGTATTTATTTTTCATATGGCGTCTTGCTGACAGAAAAGGGAGCTTTGGTACCTATTGCGCTGATCCTGATCCCCTCCCTCCTGATCTGCTCATCCTGACTGGATACCCCGGCCTTCGCACTCTCTTTCCTTCTTCCCCGTGATTTGTCGGTTGATGTATGCGTCGAGGGGGCTTCCGAGATGTGCTAGAGCCCCTTGTGTCGATCACTTCTAAAGCTTTGTGGCTGCTGCTGCTGCTGCTCATTCTTCGAGGCGCCTTAGTCTTCTCTTTCTTCTCCCGTCACACACTCCTCTCTTACCCCAGCCTTCGACCGTTACGGGCCCTTTTCCCTCTTCCTTTTCTTCTTCTTCCTCGCCTTCTTTCCGAGAGTGAGGCTTCAGTTTGCTGCTGAGAAGAGCCGGCAAGCGGTCCCGGAATCCTTCCAACCCTGGCTCGTCTCATCCATCCGACATTCACCTACCTACCTACCTACGCACACCAATCAACGCACATCTCGGTCCAACTCATACTTTTTTTTTTCTCTTTTTTGCAAAAAGGTGGCAACCCAAATATCGGCGCTATTCCCCTCCAGCCAAAGCCAATCCTGTTTATTCTCAACTATCCAACAAATGTGTCGTCTCGTGGTCTTCGCGGGCACCTGCACCCGCTGCAACGAGTCCCTCACCTGGGACGACCTCTCGCAGCAGCTGTCGTGCCTCGAGGCCAAGAACGCCGACAGCTTCGGCTCGTGCCGCCGCGGCGTCGACGTCGAGACGCACGCCTTTGACCAGGAGTGCGACGCCTGCGCCGGCGAGGACGAGGGCGTCGCCGGCATGGACTTTGGGGACCAGGAGTACCAGCAATATCAGCAGCAGTATCAGCCGGCGGCATCGACGTCGGCGTCGTCACATTCAATATCGCAAAGCTCGAGCAAGAGAGGCGGCGGCGGCGGCAGGGAAGACGGAGAAGGGAGGACGAAGAAGAGAGCGAGGACGTGAGGTCCTCCACCCACACCCCACGACAGAGATGGTAATGGAACGACTTATTCAAGAACGCGATTCGAATTGGGGATTGCTCTCTACTCCTGCGAGGTGTTTGGTGTTTGAAAGGACTCGGTGGCGTTGGGATAACGAAGTTTGGGACCAAAGTGACAGTGCATTTTGGCACTGTCATCAACCGGAAGCATACAACACGTACTATGTATGGGCACACGAAGACACGATCACCAAGACAGATGGGCAGCATGGTTAGGACTGGCACGCGGAGTGCGAGAGGCCGGCGGCTTCTCTGCAGGATTCTGCGAGGGGGGGAGAGAGGAAGAGGGGAGACACCCTAGTCCGCGTTAGTGGCGTGGCGATCGGGAGGGGCTTCTCGTGGGGAGATCCGGCCTTCTTGGCATGCGGATGATCCCCCAGTGCGCATCTCGATGCTGACGGGGGACGTTGAGACGTCATGTGCTGACTGAATGGTAACACGTGTTTTGTAATAATTGAGAAAAAAAGTTTGATCTGGTTTGCTTGGAAAAGAGCTTGAAATCAACAACAGACTGAATAAAGCCTGGAGAGCTTTGCTGCCACCGTATGCGTCTGCCGTCGCTGAGATTCTCATGGTGGCGTGTCATAACTACTTCATCGTATTTTGGTGCCGAGTCTAGTGTGAAGGCGACGTGTCTGTCTGCCAAATCGCCATGACCTCCTCAACAAAAGCCGTCGTACGAATACCATCCTTGACTGCGTTTTGTCTCCATTTCTAACCCTTGATTCCCATCGTTCCTCTCGCCCTACGAGGCATATTCAAGGTTTCGGTACATTATCGGACGGCCGAAAGCATGCCTCTGCTTCAACCCTTTACCTCTTTTTCAGAAGCTCATCTTCAGAGGCATATGTTGCGGCTCTTCACTTCAATGGGGCGCCAGCGACAATTGACTTTTCGGCCCCGTAATACGTCTCTTGCACTGGAAAATGGGCTTCTGACGACAGCGGTGGACATGTTCCCAAGCAATATACGTCCACGCGTTAGCAAAGTAACAACAGCCGACTTGGATGAGGTGAGTCCCGTCCTAGCCCAGCGTAAGCTCCTCCAGTTTTTGCCTATTAGGCTCTCGAGTGGAGTTTTTGCACCAGCGAGTATATTCGGCTCCTTGCCATGCGACTGGCTATACTGCTTCCTTGTGCCTTCTTGACTCATCTTTGTCGTCGACTTCCCGTGATTCGAAACTCGTCTGGCGAGTAGGGCTCTCCCTCTCGCGGCCCACCTTGACATTGAAAAGCAAGCGCAATACGGGGACATTCTTGAAGATGCTTGAATCAGCGCAGAATACCTTGGAGGCTTACTCGTATTGGTAGTCTCGGTATGCCGTCAATACCTTGCCTGGTCCATTTGTGCCCTCTCGTGATCCGCAATAAAAGCGCTTGCGAATTGCGCGTCCTGTTCTACCAGCTCTCGTCGTCGACCCATCCGCCCGGTATATGCAAAGGCGGGTTCTCCACAAGCTCCCAAAAATCTCCAGAGTACTCCCACGCGTCGAGGTCCCATGTGAATTTCCAATCTCGAGGCTCGGAACCATATGTGAACTCTACGAGCTTCCACCCCGAAGTGATTGGTTTTGAGAAATATATTGTATATCCGTAAAACCATCGTCGATCTTGCAAGGAGTCATGAGCGAGATATATCTCGAGCTCCTGCCTGCCGTATTCGGCTAGGTCTATCCCCGCGGCCTTCAAGTCCTCGAGCCATATCAGAAACGCTTTTTGGGCGAAGCGTGGCTTTCCGAACTCTTCTGGCTTTCCGAATGGGTATGGAACCAATAATAACCAGTATTGCCACTCGACTAATGCACCAAAGACTTGGGAGTTCCAGTACCAGCTCCAGGATTGTCCCATTTCCATTTGGCCAAGGTCCTTCACCGATAACCCTCCAAAAACCCATCGTGCAAGGTTCCGCCCGTTGTGGAACTCTTTGCATGCTTTCCCACTCATTCCGTTTGGGTAGGTATAGTGTATGTGGCTCCAAACCAATTTATAGAAGTATTTCAATGTAAAGCTGCCGAAAGAGCTCTCATCGGAAATATCAAAAACCGGTCGAAAATCTGCAGGTTCTAGATTACCGCTTTTGTGTATTTCGTCGAGCAGGACCTCGGGGTCGACGAAATCCCAATCCAAATGTATGAATCGTGAGTCGAGGGGAAGTCGATAGTATGAATCCAACCCTATCGATCTCTCAATCACCATGTCGAGGACTCCAGACTTTTTCCACAATATTTTCGGCAAGTTGCTTGATAGCGTAACTTCCTCAGGCATGAAGCAGCGCTCGATATCATCATCGAGTTCGCCGGTATCAAGTAAAAATTGAAAAAGGCTGAATGAAGCTTTTGTGTACCATAAATCCTCGTCCATCTTGTACAACGGGGTTTTACCTTGATTGTCCACAATGTCCAGACTCAACCCCATCTCGACTAAACCCTTGGTGATCTCGTATTTACCAAAGCATACGGAATTCTGCTCACAACAGTCAGCTGATTTCTGACCAAGGCTTTTGATTGGTACAGTCCGTACGTGCAACAGTGTCTATCCAAACTGATCAATATCATGTAAAGAAGCCTCGTTACTGTCCAAGACCTTCAGAACATCAGTCCATGATCCGTCTCTGCATAATTCGAAAATCGGGTCGCCGAAAGGTCTCATTGTCCAGGGCTTGAGCGAAGCCTTCCAACCCGTGCGTGCTCTGTAGGCCTGAAAATCCCAGAATGTCTCTGATATCCACCTCGGAAGCTGGACGCGTGCCTGGTGGACTTTTGCATGTCAGTAGACGTTTCTGAAGTAGGCTTTTCGAACTGAGCTTACCTTCGATATCGGGATGATCGGGATCTGAGACCATACGATAGACAAACCCGCCGAAGAATGAGGCTTGCCACAACGGCATTGCGGGCGTTTTGAGCTTGTGCTGAGTACGTGAAGACACGTTTCGCTTTGCCAGTCTGTTGTCAGAAGCGCGTTCAGGCTGAACAGGCGATTGTGGTGTTGTGGTTTGAGTCGAATCTCCTTGGCGGGCTGGATCCGGGAATGTCAGGAACCGCGATTTGACAACACAACTGTACAAGTTACGTCAACAAAGCGCCCACATCGCTCCCAAACAAGAAACCACACGTACATTGTATAAGTTTGCTGCGAGAGTGACAGAAGCTGCAAAGCAAACTGTATCTTCTCTTGATAACCTCGAATCTGCTCCTTCTTGAATGTGACCTTCGGCTTCGTGATGTTTCTCCTGGACCTCTTCGCCGCATCGATCTTCAACCTCAAGTCCTCAGCCAGCGCGTCGAGCTCCGCCACGGCCTGCTGACAGTACTCCATGCTGAGATTCGCCGCGCTGTTGTGATATGCCTTATGCGTCTGCTGCGTGAACTCGGACTCCATCTCAGCGAGCACGGGTCTGAGGAGTTCCAGTTGCCGAACGAGTTGAGAGATCTCGTTGGGCACGTCTTGGACCTCGTCCCATAGCTTCTTCAGCTTGATGATGCTGCCGCCGAACTTGCCCGCCATCTCGGCCACCGTCAGGGCGCTCACGACAACGCCGAATACCTCCGCCATCGTGGTCTTCCTTTGTTCGTCCCTCAGCGCTTCTAGGTGTCGTCTTTCGTACCGAATTTGAGTCGTGTACAAGTCGGGTTGGGCGGGGAGTATATCAGTCTCAAGAGATGAAAAGTGCAGCGTCAAACGATATCAGGCTGTCGGATTGAATGTGCGAGAGGGGCCAGTCTTATCGGCAGGCCAAGAGACTGCATAGCCACCAAAAGTCCTGTAGGCTGTCAGGCTTTCCTGCAGGCTGAGCGAAGTCGTGCACGCGTAGCCAGTGGAAAGAGGCCAACGAGGGGACATGGTACGTCGCTCAGCATTCCTTTTGGGTGACGATCTTGGCCTGTCATTAGCCACCTCAGTTTGCGTCTTCTTCAACATCTTGCAGCCACAAGAACTTCACAAGCACAGCTCTGAATAAAACCTGCAAGCGCACTTTACATGATTTGTACAACGAAGACGGTTAAATATGAAAAGAGTGATACAGGTCTAGATTGTATGCCTAAAGTTATTACCAGTCTATCCTACAACTTGTCTAACAGCTGAAGCCCCTCACTGAATAGTCGGAGGCGGCGTCGGCGCCTTTTTCGGCCTGGGCGGCTTCACCTCTGGAGGCGCTGGGGCACCGTTAGTAGTAGCTTCGGGCTGCGGTGCAGACCTGACGGGCACCGGGGCGGGTATTGGCGACGCGGGCGCGGGTGCCGCCTCCGGCGCTTTAGGTTCCTCCGTGGTCTTTGGCTGTTCGGGAGTGGTGTTCGCCGGTTCGGACTCCAGCGTCTTTGTTGATTCGGATTCCATCGTGGCATTTGGCGGTTCGGGCTCCGATGCCTTCTTTGACGGCTCCGGGGCAGACTCCTCAGCAGCCCTTAGCGGTGGCTCGGCCTTCTTCAGGTCCTCGTCCCACACCTCCCTGACCAGCGCCCAGTACCGGGACGGGTTCAGCTTCGAGTGCGCGACGTGCTGGCTCCCCTCGAACCTCTCGGCCCTGACGTTGAAGCCGACCTGCTTAGACTCCTCGGCGTGCCTCTCGACGTCGGCCCAGTGGATCATCCGGTCCTCCTTGCTGTACAGGTAGGCCCGCCGCCTCTCGCTTGCCAGCAGCGCCTTCTGCCGCAGGGCGGCCCACATCTTGCCGAAGAAGCCGGTCCGCCCGAAGGGGACGTGGAGCAGCCAGAACAGGCCGATGAAGACGTGGGCCAGCGGGGCGAGGATCCTCGGCATCGAGGCCGAGATGGCGCGGTAGCTGCGCATCCAGTGGAACCCGCCCGGGCAGGAGTCGTACAGCGTGACGTGCGGGGGCAGCGCCAGGCGGCCGGCGCGGTCGGCGTCGGCGTACAAGTCGAGGAACTTTGCAAAGTTGGTGGCGCCGCCGTTGGAGAAGACGTGGAGCAGCAGCTGGGGGCGGGCCTCGGAGGGCGGGGTGGAGTCGGCTAGGGTCCGGATCACGGGGACGGCCGGCTTGATGTCACGCTTGGATATGCGGGCGGAGAGGGTGTGGATGAAGGGGCACTTGACGAGGAGGATACTGGCGGACGGATAGAGGGCCATGTAGCGCGACGTGTACTTTGCAATGTGGACGTCCTGGGCCGACATCCAGCTGAAGATGGCGATGAGCTTGGGTGAGTTTGGGTCCGGCACCGCTGAGGGCGGGTCGTACAGGAACGTCGTCGACGAGAGCTCTTGCATGGCGGGCAGGGATCCGGACGCGCCGGCGGGCTGGTTTGATGCCATGGTGACTTTCTTTTCTTTTCTTTTTTTGGTTTGATTTGTGATGTGCCCAAAGAAAGCTTCTTGCACGTGTAGTATCTGTTAACGGAAACTTTCCGGTGAACCTCGCCGATGGGTTGCAGTGTTAATAGCTGACGAGGGAGGGAATAAGTGAGAAGAGGAGAGGTGAGTGACGCCGATGATGAAAGTAGGGGGAATGGGTTGGGATGGACGGGTCACCGCGGAGCTTAGGCCGTGCATCATCAGCCCTATTTCGGGTCTTGTCGTCATCGGTTCAAGGTTAGCTGAGTTTCCCTTTCAGGAAGTGCCTCGGTTTCAGTCCCTGATGCACCGTGCACCGCTGCCTCAATCACATTCTGAAGGATTCCGATCGGTCCTCGGCCGAATTCTGGTTGTGTAAGATTGGGTTGTTAGGGGGCCGCTGACTGCGGAGTGATGCGGGACCAACGAACCCAACGGGCCGGCGGTGGGATTACGGCTCCGATTCTTGGCGGCAAGCCAGACGCGTTTGTAAGGTTGGAATTGCCAGCGCTTCTTCGTCTGCGTAAGTCTCGTGAGTTGAAATCCCAAACCAGTGGCTTCTTATGCTGCTGATGAGAGATGCAAGTTAGTATCAGCAGCTTCCACTCTTTACACGATGCAATGAATTACATACTCGGTTACGGTGTCAGCCGCAACACCCAGGAGTATCTCTCGTCAAACCAGGGCCCTCCCTCATCATGGTTCATTCGGCTGTGACGAAGTACCATTGGTGGCAGTGACAGCGAGTCACAACGGTTGGCTACCTAAGCACAGCATAGGGAACACATGCGGGCTATGCACCGCCTCGCATTTTGTAAGAAAATATCTGGATCTGGCAGATAGATGTGGGGCATATTCTCGCGTTCCTATATGACGGGCTGACTTAGGTATTCTAGAATCGTTGAGAGTAACTCGGACGATAATAGTTCACCCTTCGCCGAGTACAACAAGCGGACTCGAGGTGTTTGCATGGCAGGTTACCAAAAGCACTAGAGACTACCTTACCTACTGCAAGGAGAACTCTCTCGGCAGTAGCTAGCCTGGAGGTGTTTGCCCAGCGAAGAGGCCGGTTTCCGGATAAACGCGCCTTGTGCGACCCGTACCTGGAATGACACATGGGACGACGGCTGCAGGCGTCCGTGGGAGAGATTCCTGTTAGATTGTAAAAGTCTGGCGGTTTACAGACACAATGACAGAGTAATCCCTGCCAGAGATGTGGATGAATGAATGTCCAAGAGAGATTTCCAGTACCCCCCCCCCGCCTTACCCAGGCACGAAAAGATGCTGTCCGCATCAGTATATCACAAACAAGAGACTGAGTTGACGGTACTTGTACGCCAGGGAAATTTCCCCTCGTTGCAACCTGGAGCCAGCCCATCTGGAGGCCCGAGTCATTCATTTCCGGACGTAGGACGCGACGGGAAGCACCGTATTAGACAAACCAGCATACCCGACGTAGATTGGTAGACACCTACCTATATTGACAGTCATTGAACTTGCACTTGGCCCCCCTTCATGTGAAAAGGCCGAATGAGAATGAGAATGAGTGGCCATGTCCAAGCCGGACAACGCCCAACGGACCGAAAGAGACTCGTGCCTTCCGAGCCGTATTAGTATAGGTAACTGCTTATGTACGGGAGGTACAAACTCCAAGGCCCAGAAGGCTCTTGCTGTAGGTGTGAAATTCGTAGAACACAAAAGAACAAGCGACGGCCCGGATAGACGAGGCTGGCGGCAACTTCCCTTCTTGTCCACGAGGGCACCTGCCTCCTTCCAGCCCTCACCGAAAGAGTTGAGTTCGCCAATTCTCTGAAAGGAAGTCGCGAATGGAAGTAAAGAGCTACCTACCTACCTTCCGAAGGTACCTATCTACCTACCTACCTACCATACCTACCTATCTAGGAAGGGTCTGGCTGGACGGCAACCCGCTGCTCCTTCCTCTCGGCATCGTGCGTCTGTCCCAGACGACTGTTGCTCCTTCTTCGGCTCTTCATCTTCCACAATCTTTCTCACTTCTCTCCAATCTTTTCCCCAACGTCTCCCCCATTCGAATCTTCCCTTCATTTTCGTCTCTTAACTTGAGGGAGAAGCTGCGCCTTGCCATTCTTGTTTTGTCTCCTGTTCCATCGCTCCTTTCAACTACACTCGTTCCATCTTCGCATTCGACCGCGCAACATGAAGTTTGTCGGTCTTGTCTCCTCACTGCTGGGCTTCGGCTTGTTGTCGGCCAGCGTCGCCCTGGCCAAAGACAGACATCGCGTCGGCGTCGAGATCAAGAGCCCCCTCAAGGGCGTCAACTTCCAGCGCATCAAAGCCTTCCGTGACGTTGCCCCTGACGAGGTCTCTGGCCGCGTTCAGGCCCTCAAGCCATTCCGCATCAAAATTGCTGGCCACAATGCTGCCACTGCCCTTGGAGCAGCCCAGCCCCGAGGTCTTTCGGCCGCTTACCAGAACATCACCGCGCTCTCTCCATATGGGACCCAGTACGCCGTCGAGGTCATCTGGGATGGTAAGCCCATCAACATGATCTTCGATACCGGCAGCAGTGATACTTGGGCTACCGCATCCAACTTCACTTGCACCAACATGGCTGGCACAGCAGCCTACTCCCAGGAGGCCTGCGGCTTTGGCCCGAGCAAAATTGACTCCTTCAAGTACGGTCCTGCCGAGGACCTGCATTTCACCTTGAGCTACGGCTCTGGTGAGCGAGTGTCTGGCCCTATGGGTTTCAGCGACATCGAGGTGGCCGGCATTACCGTTCAGCAGCAACAGGTCGGTCTCGCTAACAAGACGTACTGGATGGGCAACAACTACACAAACGGCATCCTCGGATTGGCCTTCCCCTCCCTTACCAGCGCCTTCACCGGCGATATGGACGAGGACCGCCCCGCCTTCCAAGTCCCCTACTCTCCCTTCTTCACCAGCATGGTCCAGCAGGGGCTGTCTGCCGATTCCTTTAGCGTCTCTCTTGTCCGCAACTCCAGCGGCCTCATTGCCTGGGGTGGCCGCACTGGTCTGCCAGTCGATGGCCCTACAGCCTACACCAGCCTCATCGTTGTGAGTTTCCATGTCCCTCCATTGATTTGCCTGGCGCCAGCTGACGAGCGGCAAGACGACCATTAATCCGCATCGACCTGAAGGGAGCTGGCAGTACTCGTACTACACTGTGCTTGTCGATGGCATCCGTTGGGGATCGACCTCGGACACGAGAAGGTTCCTCTACATTGTCGACACTGGCACCACGCTGATGTACGTGCCTCCGCCTATTGCCGAAGCCATCGCCCGTTCCTTCTCCCCCAGCGCCGTGTACCTGTTCCAATATGGCGGATACTTCGCTCCTTGCGATGCAATCGCTCCCAAGATTGCTGTCGTCATCGAGGGAGCAAGTTTCTTCATCAACCCCGTGGACCTTGTGTACCCCGGCCTTGTTGACCCTCTCACGGGTTACTGCCAGATTGGTATCACAACGGGCGGCACGGGGCCATATGTGCTTGGAACTGTCTTCTTGCACAATGTCGAGGCCTATTTCGATATTGGGGCTGGTCAGATGCGTTTCTACGGCCGAGATACGTACGGCCCAACGCCTCAGCTGCCAGAGAAGTAGATGCTGGCGGCTTGTTGGTTGTGTATTAGGGGGCTCGCGCCCACCAAGTCGGACACCGATGTGACAGGGAACTGATTTGCTCATTGTTTTACCAGACACAGAGAGAAATGGGGGTTGTTACGTTGTGAGATAGGGTTCTAATGAGGGCCACTTGGCTCATGCTTTCTGTGGCAGCTCAACTCAGTCTAGATACTAAATTGTAGGTACTAAGTCTGAGCCAAAGCTTGCCACTGCTTCTGACCAGGTCGTTGTGCGTTTGTTTTCTAGGTACTAAGTCCAGGGCTTCTCAAACCAGATGAAGTGGTTTCAGACAGCGGGAGGTTTAGCGTCAAATGTTGTTTCCACCTTCGACGGCGGTGAAACCAGAACCCACCCAGTGCTTTAGTCGGGACTTATCGGGAGTGGCAATAGGGGGTGTGTCTTATCGCACTTTGGCTGCTGCTGCCCGTCGTCGGGTCCTTATCGATAACGATTTATTTGGCTGCTGTGACCTACAACCTACCTCACCTCACTGATGTGAATCGTTTCTGCCACTTGATTCAGTAGGTCGCGATCCAAGCCCTTCGTACCCCTCTCTGTCTCTTTTTCTTTCTCTCTTGCCAACTCACCTCAAAGCGACGCTCTGGTCATCAGAGAGTAATCGTACCTTTTTGCTTTCGAACACGTATTCTCTCCTTCCGTCTGTCTCCCAGCGCAGTCTCCGTTGCCACAATTGCTTCGAGTCGGCACCTCCCCAGTTCGGCAGTCGCTGTACCAATCCTCCACCCTCGCCCTCCTCCGATATCCCCCGTGCTCCGCAACGCCCTAGCAAGAGAGAAAGAAAGAAAGAAGCGGCATCTCTTTCAATCCAAAAACGAGTCACCAAAGGCATTCCCGGCAACTTCAAAGTGATTCAAACGCATCCATCATGGGCATCGGAGTAATCCCCGCAGGCGCCGAGGACGCCAAGCGCCAGCCTCGGAGACAGCACACCTGGAGCTTTAGCAAGGTACGGGCGATCGGATTTCCTTTTTTTTTTTCCCCTTCTGACCGAGAGTGCGTCATGATGGGTTTTTTTTTTTTTTTTTTTTTTTTTTTTTTTTTTTTTTTTTTCGTTTATGTTTTGGGTGGTTGCGATTTGCGATTTGTACTTTTGGCCGACCAGTCTGCATTGCAGCCGCAATGTACTTTTTTGCCAGCCACTTGGCTCGCAGGGTCGTGGACCATCGTCAAGTGACTTTTTTCTCCCTCCTTTTCGCACCCAATCGGCTCCATGCTCGGTGGTCTCTGGCGGTGTGAATAATCACGCAGGGGTGTCGGTCAGTACCACACCTGGGCCTCGATGGGATCTGGCAACGGTGCCGATTTGCTGGTTCCGATTCCAGACGCCTGGACTTGCTGGTTTGGTGCCGGGTCTTGGGTGTAAGAAGAGAAGGGGGAAAAAAAAAAACCAAATGGCCCCCTGGCCATCTTTTCAAGAGGTTCTTAGCAAGTGCAGCGGCAGTGCACTCCGTGTTCGAGGTCAGAAGACTTTTTCCCGGGTCATCTTTCTATCCCCCCTGGCAGCCTCCGTGCCGTGGGGGGTCGGCTGTTAGCTGCCGTTGACCTTGTTGATGTTCATGGAGCCATGAGAGGCCTGGGGGACAAAAACGAGAAGTGGTTGATGTTTCCGTCTTTTGTTTCTTCGTTGTTCTTGTCTGTTGCGATAAACAAGAAAAAGACGTGGTGCGGGCTCGAAGACATTGCTTTGTGGGCGATGAGTGAGTGTTGCCGGCTGCGTATGTGGGAGGATATCAATAGCCGGAAATGGCCGGAGGGAAGACGGGCATTGGCCGGGAGCGAATGCGAATGACACAGTTGTCGCAAATCGGGGAAGGAAAGGCACGCGAGCTCCCAACTTATGTTTCTGACAAACGAGTGTGGCTTTTGGGAACGGAATCCCATTGCATCCATCCGCAACGGGGGCTTTGCCGGTTTTTTTCGCTCGCGCCGTCGTCATCAGGAAAGGTAGTAGTTCACCAAATCCCGATGTTTGCTGTGACGGGTCCGGCTATGACTGGCGAGTCAGATTGGAGTCCTCGGCGTGGGCTGATGTCCACCTCGGTTGTGCTCGGTGAGAACCACGAGCCTGGAGGTGGGCATCAGAGCAGAGCAGAGCTGACGGCAAGCTCTGCAAAAGGGGAATGCAACATGTCCCAGATGATGCGGGGATGAAGCTGGACCTCTCTGCACAACCGAACCTTTCTCTGGCTAGGCTAGAGGCCGGCCAGGGGCTCGGGGAAAAGGCGGGCACAAGACACGAAAATGAGGGGCATCGAATGGGGAAGATTGGAGTTGGGATGGGGTCATGGAGGGGCGGGCAGGCCTGACCTGACCTGGCCTGACCTGACTGGCCACGGACGAGGAGCTGAGAGAGTAGGCGGCCCTCTGCCATTCCACGCAATGCCGTGCCGTGCCTAGCCAAGCCAGTCCTGGCCCTGCGCGCATGCATCCGTCGTCCACGAGCCATCCACTGGGGAAAGCTGTGGCGTTTGTGGATGTGTGGGTGGTGCGTGTTACGGACCGGCGGACGGGAAGTCGATAGAGTGACGAGATGACTTTGTATTGGCATCCATGACCCAATTGCACTCGGACTGAGCGAGGCATTCCGGAATGGGCCAATCGTCATGCCAATTGCTTCCCCGGTGGTCGACCCAATGCGCATTACCGAATGCTCCGCAGGCCGCGCCGTGGACGTTGTTAGCCGGTGCGCATGATTCTCGTCAGTTTGTTTGCCTGCAAGCGGGTTAGATATATCCGAAGTCGAGTTGGGTCGACTGACCTGAATGGACGAGATGAGCTAGTCGCTTGCTCCTTCCTGCTTGGTCTATCTTTCGTCTCGCCGTTGAAGTTGGTCTTTGGTGTTCCTTGAGAGCTATAGCACCGTCGCCCGAGTCCAGCTTGGCCATCACCACCACCCTGGGCATGTGCGCTGCTCTTTGTCAAGGCTACCTGTTCTGTTTTGTTCCTCGGGATATTCTCTCGGCGTCCTTTCTTCCCCTTCCGCCCCCCCCTCTCCCCTTTTACATACGTTTTACGTATCTTTCTTTCAATCCCCTTCGCACTTTTTGCATACTCATGCACGCCATTCACCCACTTACTACTCTATTACCTCCACCTTTCACCTTGACCTCAGCCCAGACTACGTCAGATCACTGCTCTTCTCCTCACTACATCATCCTCCAAAACCTGTGCAACCACGGAGGCAGCCTGCATCTTCTTACACCTTCACCTACACTACCTACCTACCTACACATACATGTACATATACACACACCAAACACATGCACATGCAAACAGCCCCTTGGTCGACCTTGTTCACAAACTACCTACCCTACCCACTGCCCATTGTTATCAACCCCTGCCGGTAGCTCTTTCACAGGGTCTGCCTGAGCCTTGTTGTTGTGGTTCTGTGGTGGAGAGTACATCCACCCCGGTCCCCAAGTCACCGCACCCGTCCCAAAAGTCACACCCGAGGGGGGTCCCGCCTTTTTGGGCATAGAGCTACTGCCACAGCTGGGGAGCATCACGCGAGCTGCCTTCCACCACGATTTTCCCCCTGCCTTGCCACTCAACCAGGCCAATTTTTTTTTCATGAAGACGGCTGTTTTGCTCATCTTCTTCCCTTCTGTCTCGGTGTAGCAACTTCCACCCAACATACCAAACAAACAGGACTACACCATCAATATGCCTGCCAAGACTAACGGTGTGGGCGTCCAGGTGGAGGATACCAAGATATGCGTTGTGATGGTTGGCCTGCCCGCTCGGGGCAAAAGCTTCATCGCCCAGAAAGGTGAGTAACGCAAGCTTCCCTCATCTGGGGCCTTGATGCTCGGACCCCGCGTATCTTGCAGGGCGCGGCGCATTGCGCGTCTAGACAGTGAGGGTTCAACTCTGACTCGTTCTCATTAGCGCAACGATATCTCGGCTGGCTCTCGGTCAAGGCCAAGACCTTCAATGTCGGCAGCTACCGCCGTCAGGAGGACGCCCACCCCTCGGCCGACTTCTTTGACTTCCACAACGCCGAAGGTGAGCGCAGACGCCGCGCCGCGGCCGAAAAGGCCATCGAGGACATGTTGGCTTGGTTCCGCCAAGGCGGTGTCATTGGCATCCTGGATGCCACCAACTCCACCAAGGAGCGCCGCAAATGGGTCCTCGACATCTGCACTAAGGAGGGCATCGAGGTCCTCTTCGTCGAGAGCAAGTGCGACGACGAGAACCTCATCATGGCCAACATTCGAGACGTCAAGACCACTTCGCCCGACTACGAGGGCCAGGACCCCGAGGAGGCTGCCCTTGACTTCCGGAACCGGATCCGCAACTACGAAAAGGTGTACAAGACGCTCGACGAGGACGGCGATGAGAACGAGTACACCTACCTCAAGATCATGGACGTCGGCAAGCAGGTCATCATCAACCGCATCCAGGACTACCTCCAGAGCCGCGTCGTGTACTACCTCATGAACCTTCATATCCGGCCCCGCTCTATTTGGCTGTCGAGAGTAAGTCATTGCAGTGTTTTCGTTGCCGGGTCTTCTGCTAACATGGAACCAGCACGGAGAGTCCATGTACAACCTGGACGGTCGCATTGGCGGCGACACCGCGCTCTCACCCCGCGGCGAGCAGTACGCCCGAAAGCTTCCGGAGTTAGTCCGCAAGTCGGTCGGTGTAAGTTGTTCCTTGGCCGGATTCCTACCTGTCGCTTGCTGACAAGGACGCAGGACGATCGTCCCCTGACCGTCTGGACGTCAACGCTCAAGCGGACCATTGCCACTGCTCGCTTCCTCCCCTCCCATTACAACCAACTGCAGTGGAAGGCGCTCGACGAGCTCGACTCTGGCGTCTGCGACGGCCTCACTTACCAGGAAATTAAGGATCGCTTCCCTGAGGACTTTGCCGCTCGCGACGAGGACAAGTACAACTACCGCTACCGCGGCGGCGAGTCGTACCGCGATGTGGTTATCCGTCTCGAGCCCATCATCATGGAGCTGGAGCGCAGCGAGGACATCCTCATCGTCACCCACCAGGCCGTGCTGCGCTGCATCTACGCCTACTTCATGAACAAGAACCAGACCGACAGCCCTTGGATGAACGTACCCCTGCACACGCTCATCAAGCTCACCCCCCGCGCCTACGGAACCGAGGAGGTGCGCTACGAAGCCAACATCCCGGCCGTCAGCACCTGGCGCGGCAAGGGTTCCACTGCCAAGCACGAGAACCCCACGGCGGAGTCTATCTGAATCAGAGGAGGGATAGACGAGGAACGATTCGCTGAAGGGTGGTTAGAGGAACTTGAAGAAACGCGGAAACCACCAAGTCAGGGAGTGACTGGGACCCCGCGCGAAGAATTTGCTTTTTTTCTCTTTGACGACCATCAATGTTTCTAAACTCCACTTTTTTTTTCTTCGGCATTTTCATACCGGTTTAACAAACGGCGGCGTTCAGGACGACATCAAAAAACTTGTTGATAAGCCCAGGGACTACTAGGCGGCAAAACGCGGGGTGTGGGGGATGGGGGATGGTGGCATATCAAGACGGGGGGCGTGTCCAACATCCATTCTCAATGGAATTACAAACTTGCTTTTTTTCTGCGAATGGGCCATCAACATGGGCACCCCGGATACTGGCTCTAGGGTTTCCGCAGTCCTATCGCGATATCGATCCCGGCTTCACGTTACTTTTTGCTCTTGCGTAGGGTCATATGACTTTGGGACAATTGAAGATTCGAAACCACACCACATAAAGGGCAGTAGGGTACAAAATGCATTCCATGGTCGAGGCGGTAGCATGGACAACCGTACAGTCAGTTTTTCTTTAGGCCATGATTCCCTTTCACAACAGCCATATGGGCCTGACCTCTTGGGTTTTGCTACGAGATCGGAACAGCCTCGACACAGGAAGGGTTACATGATGATGCTCCTTTTAGGTAGGCAAGGGCGGGGAAGTACAGACAGATGTCAAGATGTCAAAGTAGGAAGCATTGTCATCTCAGTTACTTGATCGAATACATGACGACAGGAGCACCTTTGGATGATTTACCCAGCACTTGTTAAAACAATCGTTTTATCCCCATAACTGTGAATATCGCAATACGTAAACCAGCCTCTGGACTTACATCTTGATGCGTTGATGTGGTATACCATACCTGATAACGCAGAGCAACATTTTAACTAGACTTCACTATGGCACGAACAACCTTGACAACGGCGTGGTAGATGGGCGCCTGTACGTACTACATTGTCTACAACCTTGTGTTTGCTGGGCTGTTGATGTTGAAGAATATGCTCTGGACCCGTATTGGGTTATTACGCATTGAGATTCATGTACTGGGTTAAGTGCACCAGACCGCGTATAGGGCACCTTAAGCCTGTGCCATCTCTCAGTCTCTTAAAGCGGTATTAGATATCCAATAACGCAAGGGTGACCAACTTGCCGCTAACCTCTGCCACCAACGTCGTCGAAAACCTTGTGCCCTGAGTCACACGATGGGCTGTTGAAGTGGGGTTGTTCGCGCGCGAATGGGCGGGTTGGTTGAAGTGAAAGTCCTCAACGGTAGAAGGGAAGGAACGGGTTGCCAAACGGAGGCAGGTGCGGCAAGTACGTACCTGGAACTGTAGCTTGTAAGACAAAGGCAGGTATGGACGCAGTGCATGCAATAATCAATCAATCAGTTTGCTGAGCTATGGCTTCTTTGCGGTAGCCTTTATTGAACTCTGCAAGCAAGGTTCTCGAAAACCTTGCGCCTTGAGTGACGCCAGAGCGCGACCACCAAGATCATAACAGCTTCGCAGATTGGCTTCATATATCAGGATCATCATCAACCGGGATCGGATTTGTCCAAAGACTTGAGGTCGAGGCATGGATATTGACCAGGATATGAGAAGGACGGTCAAACGTTTCTCGACACTCGGTACGTACCTTTTGCCCCGCACCGCACATAGTCCACTCGGCACGGATCATCTACCTCCGCTATCGTCCAGCTCCAGATTTTTTTCCACCCCGATAAGAAAATTTCCTGGCGAGGGTCGACCGCCGTACCGCCTCTCCAGGAAATCGTGAAGGTTCGCTCGTCCCGCTACACTGTACAGGATCTTGCAAACTCGAACCCATTGTAACACCACAACAGCCACAATGGATTCTACCACAGTCAAGAAGAGGAAGTCCCGCGACTCCAATGGCGTCAAAGTCTCGAGCAAGAAGCGTGCCGAGCCCCCGGCCGCCGCCCCCGTCCACAAGTCGAAGAAGGTGAAGCGCAGCAAGGAGCCCGAGCCGGAATCCGACGAGGAGGAGGAAGAGGCAGAGGTCGAGGCCGGCAGCGAAGAGGAAGAGGAGGAGGATGAGGGAGAGGAGGATGACGTCGCAGACAACTTCAAGGAACCCGAGAACCAGCAAGATGACGAGGCCGACGGCTCCGACCTCGACGAGGACGTCAAGCCCCCCACGAAGAAGGCAGACGAGGCCGACGGCGCCGACATCCCCAACCGCGACAGCCTCACGCTCCCGCCCGTGGCAGGCGCCGAGGCGCACGACTTTGCGCAGCTGAACCTGTCGGAAAAGACGATGAAGGCGATAAAGGAGATGGGCTTCACCAAGATGACGGAGATCCAGAGGCGGGGCATCCCGCCCCTGCTCAGCGGCAAGGACGTGCTCGGCGCGGCCAAGACGGGGTCCGGCAAGACGCTCGCATTCCTGATCCCGGCCGTCGAGATGCTGCACGCGCTGCGGTTCAAGCCGAGGAACGGCACGGGCGTCATCGTGGTGTCGCCGACGCGCGAGCTGGCGCTGCAGATCTTTGGCGTCGCGCGCGAGCTGATGGCGCACCACTCGCAGACCTACGGCATCGTCATTGGCGGCGCCAACCGCCGCGCCGAGGCCGACAAGCTGCAGAAGGGCGTGAACCTGCTGATCGCGACGCCGGGCCGGCTGCTCGACCACCTGCAGAACACGCCCTTCGTCTTCAAGAACCTCAAGTCGCTCATCATCGACGAGGCGGACCGGATCCTCGAGATCGGTTTCGAGGACGAGATGCGCCAGATCGTCAAGATTCTGCCCAAGGACGACCGCCAGACGATGCTCTTCTCGGCGACGCAGACGACAAAGGTCGAGGACCTCGCGCGCATCTCGCTGCGGCCGGGTCCGCTCTACGTCAACGTCGACGAGCAGAAGCAGCACAGCACCGTCGAGAACCTGGAGCAGGGCTACGTGATCTGCGACGCCGACAAGCGGTTCCTGCTGCTCTTCTCCTTCCTCAAGCGCAACCTCAAGAAGAAGGTCATTGTCTTCTTCAGCTCCTGCAACTCGGTCAAGTACCACGCCGAGCTGCTCAACTACATTGACCTGCCGGTGCTGGACCTGCACGGCAAGCAGAAGCAGCAGAAGCGGACCAACACCTTTTTCGAATTCTGCAACGCCAAGCAGGGCACCCTCATCTGCACCGACGTTGCCGCCCGTGGTTTGGATGTAAGTCCCGCTCCACTCTAAAAAAAAAAAAAAAAAAAGAATTGTGAGTTTGATGCTAACGACGCCTCCTTAGATCCCCGCAGTGGACTGGATCGTTCAGGTCGACCCCCCCGACGACCCGCGCGACTACATCCACCGCGTGGGCCGGACGGCGCGCGGGGCCAACAGCAAGGGCCGGTCCCTCATGTTCCTGCAGCCGAGCGAGGTCGGGTTCCTGACGCACCTCAAGGAGGCGAGGGTGCCCGTGGTGGAGTTCGACTTCCCGGCCAACAAGATCGCCAACATCCAGTCGCTGCTCGAGAAGCTCATCAGCCAGAACTACTACCTCAACAAGAGCGCCAAGGACGGCTACCGCAGCTACCTGCACGCGTACGCCAGCCACTCGCTGCGCACCGTCTTCGACGTCAACAAGCTGGACCTCGCCAAGGTGGCCAAGAGCTTCGGCTTCGCGACGCCGCCGCGCGTCGACATCACCGTCGGCGCGAGCATGAGCCGCGACAAGAAGACGCAGGGCCGGCGGGCGTACGGCAGCCAGCCGAGACAGGAGCAGGGCACCGGGGGGTACTACAAGAAGCGATGAATTATACCAATGTCAGTGGAGAGGGTAGGTGGGAGGGGGGGGGGGGGGGACAGATGATGGATGAGAAGAG
Source organism: Colletotrichum sublineola (assembly GCA_020631755.1). Classification (NCBI taxonomy): domain Eukaryota; kingdom Fungi; phylum Ascomycota; class Sordariomycetes; order Glomerellales; family Glomerellaceae; genus Colletotrichum; species Colletotrichum sublineola. Next base: position 1,123,985 of record JAHSQG010000001.1, read on the forward strand.
TGAGACACACACTCATAAATGGCTTGGTCTTGCGAGAATAGATTTGATCAGCACGGCGTCGCGTCATCAAAAAATGATGGTCCAAAAAAAAGGGGTAATTTGGGACTGAATTGATTTTGTTCTTCTAACTTTTCACACGATTCCGGGACCCGTTCCATTACGCGAGATGGTCATGTTTGCGCATAAAAGGGGCGTCTCGCGGGGCTGGGGCTGCCTGGCCTTGATACTAGGGAGGGGAGGGACTACGACGGGATATAAATCATAAAAATTAAGGAGGCCGCTGAAACCCAAGATGCTTGGTTTCACTCGACGTTGGATTTCCTCGATCCGATGTCTGCCGTTGAATTAAGCTCGTTAAGCTCCATGTTTCACGCGTTTTCCCTGCAATGGAATCTCCCGCACCTGAGACGATGGAATAAACTATATACCGTGAGCATGACTGGGGCTTGGAGGAGGAGGAGGAGAAGGAGGAGGAGGAGAGGGCTCCAAAAAAGTGTATATATAGATTACACCGACACCACCGCAAGCCAGTCCTCTGTCCTCGGTCTGGTCATCCCAACCAGGAACGGTCTCCCATCCGGTGTCTTCCTGGAAGGGTGTGTGCCTGATTTACGTTTACAGTGCCACTCTGGCAACAGGTCAACTTGGGATAGTTTTTTTTCCCCTTCTGGTCAACAACACGCTGCGGAAAGGAAGAGTCGTCAACCTTTTTGCAACCTTTTTCTTTGACTTGCTGCTCTCTCTTTGTGCCAGGGCCAAAACAAAACAGGGAGGGGTAAAGAAAGAGGAAAAAAAAAAAAAAAAAAAAAAAAAAAAGAGGCATCTGATAATGCGAATCTGAGCGGCTCATCACACACCGACGAACGTTTTCTCGCCTTCCAACGAACAAGCACACAAGGTGACCTGCTATCACAGCAAACAAAGTTGTTCACAGAACACAGCGCAGTTGCAGTGTTATGCCTGACGTTTAACACACCTTGCAACACTTTCTTCGATCGGCTTGCTTCACTTCACCTCACCTCACCTCGCCTCGAGGACCTGAGCAGACTTGCACTCGCAATGTGCACCTACATCTACACCCTGCACAAGGACTGCATGCACAGGCAGTACCAAAACACGTTCAAGTGTGTCTCAGCTCGGGGCGGCGTACCGGGCCGGGCGTCAGTGGCCCTCACCCTCGACCACACCATACACCTGCCCGACGTCCTGCCACGGGAGGTCCCGGAGCCCATGTGCAGGGAGAAGACTAAGGTGGCGACAAGGCCAGTGAGTGGTCGGTGTCGGGCATGCATGAGGAGGGAGAGGGAGCTGCGGGCTCTGGAAAAGGGTGAGTCTTGGCTCCAATGTCTGGTGATGGTGATGGTGATGATGATGATGATGTAGACCATGGGTATTGATTGCCCGAAAGATGGAACTACCTAGAGAAGGATTGAAGCTGACAGCGACGACGGCGTAGGCGCTCAGCAGGCTCGAGAGGGCGCAAGCACAGCGACAGGCGTCAGGACGAGCATTCTTGGCTTGGAACAGCTTGTCGCCTCGACAAAGCCGTTGGACCTGGACGATTGAGGGCAGCAGCTCCCCGGTGTGCTCCTATCTCATTTCTTTTCTTTTCTTTTCAGGACTTGGACATGATGATACCCGCTGGAAGATACAGCAAACGTTTTACGCGACACCGGACTTGGGGCCGATGCTGATGCCGGTGATGATGATGATGACGATGATGATGATGATGATGGAGGAGGGAGAAAAGTCACGGCGGCGTTGGATATCCGGTCTGCGGGATGCAGCTTGACAGATGCGGGTCTGACAATGCAACAGCGACGAATGGCGTCGGCTAATTGACGAGACTGTGGGGGAAAGAGCACCGAGAGGGGGGGAAGGAGGGGAGGGGGATCGGCGGTCCATGCTTTTTGGGGATTGGTTTGGTTGGTCCGACACACGAGGAACATGAGGAGTAAAGACGAGTGGCTCCTGTTAGTCGGCTTCCCCGTGGCCATGTAGGAGGCATTCTTCCAAGGGGGAGGGCCTGCAGTTCTCGTAGGGTAGACAAACCCAGACACATGGCACTGCTAACTAGGTGCGCTAGTGAATCGAGCCATGTGCTTCTCGGGTCGTGTGGTGTGTGGTTTGTGACCACGTCGTGTACCGTAGTACGGCGGTGCGCGGAGAAGCCATCCGAGATTTTGTGGTGGTTGTCTCCTTTGGGATCGCGCCAGGAATAGCGTTCAAAGTAGTGTAGGTGCTGTGCTGTATACAGGCATGCGAGGCAAAAGGGTCCAATAAGGCCGGATGTGGGCTGGCGTTCCCCAACAAGATGAACGACGCCAATGGAACTCAATTAATCTTGGAGCAGGCCTGGCAGGGTAAAGCAAATCTCCCGTATCATGCCTACCATCCCACACAGACACACGCACCTCTGCACATGCCACCGAAGCTCTGTGCCTGTTTGGAGATACGTACTGTATCTGTACATGGAAGTGATTTTATCTACAGGTAGGTGCCTAGCTAAGTAGGTAAGTAAGCAGGTACTTGCCTACCCGGGTAAGACGACCTGCCTTCTTTCTTACATTATATTCGCGTACCAGCCTGACCCTCCTTGGTGTAGGTACACGTATCCGTACCTTCCTCGAGGTAATAGGTCACAGGCGACTACCTAGTGTACCGATACAGAGTACCTAGGCAGGAAAGGTCCATGATACCATACCCCTGCGTACCTGCCATGCCTCTTTCGACACCCCGCCCGCCTTATCCACTTCATGTCCCTGTCCAGCAAGGGCAACCTTCTACCTGTACTTCCTTTCCTTCCCCGACCTCAGGTGGCAGTGACGGATGCTGCAATGCAATGGATCCTTCCAACGCACTGGTTTTGCGCCAGATCCCGCACCAGCTCCCAGCTCCAGCTCCAACGCAGGTGCACCTCGCTGACCACCCCCCCCCCCCAATCTTCTCCCCCGTCTACTCTGACCCGTCCAATCCACGACCCCATGCATCATCATACCTTGCTTGACCCGTGCTCTCTCCATCACGCACGCACACACACACACACACACACACACACACACACACACTCTCTCTCTCTCTCTCTCTCTCTCTCCCTCCCACCACGACATCCATTCTTCGCAACATCACCAACTCCAGAATACATACCATTGCTTGCTTGCTTGCTTGCTTGCTTGCTTTCTTGCTTGCTCGCTCGTCCATGCTTCTTCTCTGTTCCTGCCTTAGCATTGCATCCCATTCCATCTGCATTGTTTCACTCTTGCATGTGTAATCTATAATCGAACCCCCCCCCCCCCTTCGCGCTACCGCTCGATATGGCTAAGAAGGCGCGCCAAAGGATCAGCTATGGTGAGTTCTTTTGCCGCGCTGCTACGCTTCCTGTCGCATACTGGTTGAAGCCAACGGCTCAACCAACCCCGCACGTCCATCCGCGTCGAGCGACACGAACCTCAACTACTATCGCAAGTCTCGCACTCTTGGGCATCCCTCTTGCTAATCGTCGTGTGCCGCAGTCCTCGAGCTCCCCGCTGGTTCCCAAGGCGGCGGCCACAGGCTAGGTGTCAATGGCCTCGCCGTCGACAAGGACAATGCCATCCTGTAAGACCCCGACCTCACACCATCCCTGACATCAGCTATTGCTCTCCCCTCTCTCCCCTTCTCCCCTTCTCCCCTTCTCCCTTCACTCCTGCGCGCCTACGGTCGCTGACATGCCCCGCCTGCACACAGTTACTCTGGAGCCCGCGATGGCTACATCTGCGCATGGGACCTCAACCTTAACCTCCAGGGCGGCGGCAGCGCGCCCCCCTCCGAGACCAAGACCAAGACCACTTTCCGCTCCCAGACCCAGGCGCACATGGCCTGGATCAACGATATTGTCCTCGCAAACAATAACTCGGCCGTCGTCACTGCCTCCAACGACCTGACCGTCAAGGTCTGGCGCCCACACTCCGAGACGGATCATATTCCCGCCACCATTGGAGAGCACGCCGACTACGTCAAGTGTGTCGCAACCCGGCCCGGCGGCTCCGTCAACTGGGTCGCTTCCGGCGGCTTCGACCGCAAGATATACCTGTGGGATCTGAATGGAGGGGGCAAGACGCTCGAGATCGACACCCAGGGGGAGGAGATCGCCGAGAAAGGCTCCGTCTATGCTCTCAGTGTTGGTCACAACATCTTGGCCAACGGCGGCCCAGAGTCTGTTGTCCGTCTATGGGACCCCCGCTCCGGCAAGAGGGTCACCAAGTTCGTCGGTCACACCGACAACGTGCGCGGCATCCTGCTCAACGAGGCCGGCGACAAGGTCCTGACCGCCAGCTCCGACCACACAATCAAGCTCTGGAGTGTCACGGCTGGTCGCTGCATGTACACCTTCACCATGCACGAGGACAGCGTCTGGTCACTATTCTCGGACGACCCTGAGCTGGGCACTTTCTACAGTAGTGACCGGTCTGGTTTCGTCGTCAAGACGGATGTGCGTGGGAGCCAGGAGGACTTGGACGAGGGACTCTCAGTCGCCGTCGCCCACGAGTCTCATTCTATCAGCAAGGTCGTGGCCGCGGGCGACTACATCTGGACCGCCACCAATACCTCGTCCATCAACCGCTGGTCCAATGTCGACACGGGTCCCAGTCTACAGCTCCCCGAGGCTTTCCAGCGCCAACGCGCAGCATCCACAGCTTCGAGGCCTAGGCAGCCGTCGAACCCACCACCCGCCAACTCACCAAAGAAGGAGATCTCTCCCAGGTCCATCTTGAGGATCTCCAACACGGCGACGTTCCCCATCCAGACCAACCCCGCTCCCGACTCCCCTCCTGCCACTGGGCACGTAGTGCCCCAAGGAACCGAGCCCATCAACCAGAACCCGGAGGAAACGATTGAGGGCCAATTCGGTCTCGTCAAGCACAGGCTCTTGAATGATAGGAGGAGGGTCCTGACGCTAGACACGGCAGGCGATGTTCTCTTGTGGGATCTCATCAAGGTAAGTCGATCTGTGTTGATGGCAGCGTAAGCAGCAGCTGACGACTGCAGTGCCAACCCATTCAAAAGTTTTCCAAGAGGCATCTCGAGGACGTTGAGCCAGAAGTCAACACCCTCGAGGCAGTGGCCCCATGGTGCTCCATTGATATCAGCTCGGGAAGTTTGACTGTGGTGCTGGAACCGTTCAACTGCTTCGACGCAGAGATGTATGCGGACGACCTGGAGTTAGAAGAGCCGGTAGAGTTCCGGGAAGACCAGAGGAGTAAGCTGCATACTACTCGGCTGAAGCTTTTTTTTTTTTTTTTTTCACTGACATCGTTCCAGTCAACCTTGGCAAATGGGTCCTTCGTTATTTGTTTTCCGGCTTGATCGACGAAGAAATCAAGAGAGACGAGGCATACCGTCAGACGCTCAACGAGTCCGTGGAGCGGAGACTGGCGGCAAGCCGTGCGAACCCCCCGTCGTCAATAACTATCCCCGAAGGCGGCCCCTTGGACGAGAACTCGGGAACAACCCCACGGGCCAACGGTTCCCATTATCCCATGACGCCAGGTATGGCTATCGGCCTGGCAACCCCCGGCACTTCCAGCAAGCTTCATGACGTTCCCGAAGGGATGGCGACGCCTTCTAGCCCGCTCGACAACAAGTCATCTCAGCTCAGCCGGCCTCCGAGCGAGAAGGAGGACTACTTCACCAGTGCCATCGGGCCCATTGAGGGTGCTTCGAAACCCACAGCTGCGCCGGCGACACCTGCCGAGCAGACGGCTCCTGCCGGGCCCAAAGCCAATCCGGACACAGGCAAAGAAAAAGAAAAGGAAAAGGACAAGGATGCCGCCAACGGAAAGGCCCCTAGCACGCCATTTGGTAAAAAGAAGTTCCGCATGAACATGGGCATGTCTTTTGGAAGCAAGAAGATTGGAAGATCTGCTTCGACGACCGCTCCGGAGAAGCCTGTAGTGGTGGACGAGAAGGCTGAGGAGTCCGAGGCGTCATCGACACACGAGAAGGAGGTGGACGACAGCTTTTTGGGCGCCATCCAGAAGATCCGAAACGATTACGACAAGTCACTAACAGAGAACCCCGATAAGCTCATTGAGACCAAGGTCACTCCAAGCTTGGCAAACGACACGCCGGTGCTCAAGCTGCCACCAGGCACAAAAGTTGTTCTCCAGGAAGAGACGACTGGTGGCAGCGCCAATATCTATCAAGGCACCGTAGAAACTGTAGGAAAGGGCGCGGACATCATCGAACAGCGTGGTCCCATGTGGTTGGGCGAGGTTCTTCTCACGAACCAGATTCCTTTCAAGGAGCCAGTCAAGGTCTCGTTCGTGCTTCAGCCGTGGCAAAACAGTCTGCCTGACATCGCAACGGCGGACGGCAACAACCGTCTCAACGCCAATAGGATGCTGCGAGTGAAGAAGATTCTGGCCTACGTTGCTGAGCGGATCGACCCCCAGCCCGAAAATCCGGAGCCGGGTGCGCTGCTGCCTCACGAGTACTTGGAACTGTACTGCAACGACCAGGTGAGTTGGCTCGAGTTGCGCCTCGTGTATTCTGTACTGACTGACTTGAATAGCTCCTTCCGATCACCATGACTCTTGCGACCCTTCGAGCCCACATTTGGAAGGGCGGTAACGACGTCCAGCTCCATTACAAGGCGAACGGCCGCAAGGAGATCCCAAACCCGCCAGCCGAGCCCCGGACCGTGGAACCTGATACGGCTCCCTCGCAAGGCACCGCGACGCCCCCCCAAGCGACAGTATAGTCTCGGCTGTCTAGTTGGTGGCGGCGACAAAGGTCACATATGCGAAAGCACGGGCGTCGGGCGGAGGAGTTCAAGGTCAATCGAGTGGACAACATGGCAGTCCAAGAAAAGTACCTTCAGCAGGCTGCATCGCAAATCACCGTGCCGTCGTCTTCTTCGACGGCACCGCCTCCGGCTCCGCGATAGGGTCGGATGGTTAACAGTATGCGACCAACCAGGGAATACGGCTGGTACAGAGGTCGTTTGATGTACGTAAAGTACTCATGGACGATTGGTTCGTGTACAATAACGCGGACCAAGAAGTATTATGAGTGAAGCAGCCTATGACTTTTATCAGTACGGGTATTATGGCGTTTTCAATAATGTACATAGCGGAAAAGTTGTCAAGCGCACGCAGCCCATCTAATGCGGCTGACTGGCTTGCCTGAGCATATTATTATTTTTTACAGCGAAGGGGGGACGGATGCGGGCCCTCCCCCAATACAGAATCTTTCATTTTTTTCACGCTGCCAGCTGCCCTCCTCCATATCAACGCACATGATGCTTCTACGCGAGTGCGCGGGCGCACGTCTACCCCGTTTCGACCCCTCAAGCCTAGTAGATTATCATGATAGCACGGCACCGGTCAGGGTGTTGGCGGCAAACTGGTAACTGCCGAGGAAAATGGCGCCGCCGATGCTGATCCACATGACCCTCGGGCCGATACCCGCAAAGAAGGGGCGAACGCCATGCTCCTTGTATATCGTCTTGAGGATGTCGCCGACCCTTTCCTTTTGCTGGCTCAGCATGACCCTCGTCTTGAGCACGTCGAGGGGTGTCGTGATGCCGGCGGCGGCGGCGCCGGCGACGCTGCCGTACAGGGCGCTCTCGACGGCGCTGACCTCGTACTCGGTCTGACGGGCGCCGGGGCCGAGTTTCCAGTTCTTGTTCTGCTTGCGCTCGCGGCCCCAGCGCTTGAGGCGCTCCCAGAGGGGGAACTGGATGATGGTGAAGGGAACCTCGCGGAGGACGGTGATGGACCAGCCGCGGTAGAGCTCGCGCCAGACGCCGGCGAGACCGGCCGGGGTGTTGTACTGGGCGAGGATAGAGCGGAAGGCGAGGAGGGAGGAGCCGCCGTGCTGGCCGGCCTGGGCGCGCTGCTTGACGACCTCGGTGGGGACGCGGATGGCGCAGGCGGCGATCTCGCCGAGGGAGGCGGCGAGCATGTGAGAGACGGGGTCGACCCAGCCGGCCTTGGGGCCATCGCCACCGCCACCGGGGACGGACGAAGAGGAGGAGGAGAGGGAGGCGAGGCGGGCGGAGATGAGAGATTTGGAGCCTTCGTAGGTGCAGAAGAAGAAGGCGGCGCCTGGGGCGGAGCCAATGACGGCGGAGCCGATGCCGCGGTAGATGCCGGTGAAGCCGCCCGACGGGAAGAAGCCGGCCGAGGACTGGAGGCGGGTCTTGAGGGTGTCGAGGGGGAAGAGGGAAAGGTCGACGGTGGTGCCGGCGATACCGCCTGCGAGCAGGGCTGTCGTGAAGGGGGGGTTCGAGGAGGTCATTTTGGAGGCTGCCTTCTTTTTGGTCGTTTCGCGTCGCTAGAGGAACGAGACTCGAATGGGAGGGAGAAGAGTTCGAGCGTAAGAGAGTTCGAGGGAGGCGGGGGGCGTCAGGCACGGGGTCAATGGTCGAGACTTGTAGGGTTTTGGTCGCGTACTTTGCTGGGGGATGGATGCGCCGACGATCGGGGGTAGACGATTTCGAGTGTGCTCGAGCTCGATTGGCGCGATTGGGATGATGAAAAGGAGTGAAAGGCCGGAGCCCGGTGTTATCAAGACGACGAAGTAATCATTGGTGCTACGGGGAGGAGGAGAGGGTGTTGAGAGAGAGAGAATGTGTTTGTGTGGATATTAGGCGTAGGTATCGCGAGGTATTAGATATCGGAGCTACGATCGGTTGTTCACCCAGACATCCATCCACTCATCCTTGCACGTAAAAAGTACCTACCTGCATTTAAAAAAAAAAAAAAAAACACGGCAGGGATCCTTCCTACGTTGGGAGCTCCGACTCGCCGAGGGAAGCCGAATGTACGAGGTCTAGACACACTTGGGAAATCTTTCCTCCGAATGGACCGAGCTTTGGAGCTCCCGGCGCGGACAGACGGCCGAGAAGCTCCATCTTTTTTTTTTTCCCCTTCCTCTCTTCAATCACTCGGTTTCGCGCCCGACAGTGTGTATACGTTGTTGTTGTGGCTTCCCGAGTCTCACCGATTCGTTAATTACCAGCGACACCTTATCCTCTCGTCCAGCTTTCAAGGGACAAAAAGAAAAAAACCAAAGTCCAGCTTGGGCGTGCTACACGAGGCTTCCCTACAAGCACATACACACACACATACGAACGAACCTGGCCGCCACACGATGGAATGGGCCTCACCAACCCCCCGCCGCTCGCGACCGCAGCAGCATCAGCCGCCGCCGCCGCAACACGACAGTACCTCCACCCGACGCCGAAGCCCATAAACGTCTTCGAGTTCTCCGATGCCGTCCGCGCCGCGGCCCCGCCCCGGTTCCCCCATGCCCGCACCGCGCAGCCGCGCCGCATCGGCCTCGCCATCTCGGGCGGCGTCGACTCCATGGCCCTCGCCTTTCTCTTCAACCGGCTCCGCGAGCACAGCCCCCTCATGCGCATCGCCGACAACCCGCTGTCCAAGATCTCGGCCCTCGTCATCGACCACGGGCTCCGCCCCGGCAGCGACGCCGAGGCCCTGGCCGTCGTCCGCGAGCTCAGGACCATGCGCTTCCTGCGGCCCCATATCGACAAGGTGAACTGGAAGGCCGTGGGGGTCGAGGGCGACCCGGCCGCCCTGCCCAACGTCGAGAGTCTCGCGCGCCGCGCCCGATACCACCGCTTCGGCCTCACGTGCGCCGCCCTGGACATCGAGAGCTTCTTCCTTGCCCACCACCAGGACGACCAGCACGAGACGGTGCTGATGCGCCTGCTCGCCGGTCACGGCAGCCGCGGGCTCCGCGGCATCTCGCGCGCCGCCAACATCCCCGAGTGCTACGACATGCACGGCGTCTACGAGAGCGGCCACGTCGACGACCAGATGCTGCGGGTCCCGCACGTCAGCTTCCGTCCGCCCAGGAGCGACTGGAGGTCGATGCGGATGGAACTGCGGTCCGAGTTGGACATGGAACTCTACAGAGACGAGCTGCGCGCCGGTTTGCAGCTCGGCTGGCACGAGAGCCCCTACGTCGGCGCCGATTCGCTCTCCCGCGCCGCCGCCGCCGCCGCCGCCGCCCGGAACATGCCGCAGGTCCGCGTCGAGGACGCGGGCGTCATGATCTACCGGCCGCTGCTCGATTTCGGCAAGGACAGGCTCGTCGCGACGTGCGAGGCCAACAACGTCCGCTGGTTCGAGGACGCCACCAACAAGGACCGCACGCTGACGATGCGCAACGCCGTGCGCCACATGGTGCGCGAGCACGCGCTCCCCGCCGCGCTGCGCAAGGACAGCATCCTGCGGCTCGCGGCGCGGTGCGACGCCCGCGTTAGGGGCCAAGAGTGGGAGGCGGAGCGCTGGATCCGGAGGGGCATGGGCGCCGAGTTCGAGCCCAACGTCGGCACCCTGGCCGTTCGGCTGCCCGACATGGGGGTGCCGCCGTCGCCCCCGGGCCCTCGGACGGCGCGGGGGACAGCGAGAACAAAGAAGAAGAAGCAGAAGAAGAAGAAGTCGCTGTACGACGACGCGAGGCGGGAGCTACGGCTCGCCCACAGGCGGCTCATCGCGGCGCTGGTGGTGCGCAGGCTCGTCGCTTTCGTCTCGCCCGACCGCAACCCGCCGCCGCTGTCGTCGCTGCAGACCGTGGTCGGCAGGCTCTTCCCTGCGCTCGCGGACCCCTCCGACGGCGGCGGCAGCAACAGCGCGACCCCGCCCAAGGCCTTCAACCAGGCCTCGGTCCTCTTCCTCCCCATCGGGCCCGGCAGGTGGTACCTCGTCCGCGAGCCCTACCCCTCGCTGCACCCGACCCCCGAGCTCACCTTCGCCACCAAGACTGAGCCGCCCGACCGGCCGTTCCCGATCTTCCCGCCGACCAAGTTCCACCCGCCGGCCACGGAGGCCGCCGTCGCCGAAAACGGCAGCCGCGACTGCGACCGCGACAAGCCCGCCGCGGTGGTGGACAAGGAGAGCATCGCCCAGCTGAACCGCCAACCGCTGCCGGTGCGCGAGTTCAAGTCCAGACGGTGGTACTCGTGGCGCCGCTTCCGGCTCTGGGACGGGCGGTTCTGGGTCCGCGTCCGGGGGCGCGTCAGGGCCGTGTTCCGCGTCGCGCCGTTCGCGCCCGTTCACGGCAAGGCCTTCCGCGAAGCGCTGGATCGGGCCCAAGTCCCGCCGGTCGAAGATGATGCCGCTGCCGCCGCCGCCGCCGCCCACTCCACCACCCCCGAAGAGTCAGATAACGGCGGCAGTGTCAGGATAGGCGTCACCGGCGGCGCGACGACCGCCTCCTCTGTCACGCACGACAACGGCGCCAGGGCGCGCCTCGAGGGGATCCTGAAGCACTTCGCGCCGGGCAAGGTGCGGTACACGCTCCCCGCGCTCTACGCCGTCAACCGCGACGAGGAGACGGGCGAGGAGGTGCTGCGGATGCTCGCGCTGCCGACGCTGGGCGTCTCTCTGCCCGGGCTGGAGCGGTGGGTGCAGTACGAGTTCCGGTACCGCAAGGTGGACATGAGGCTGTTGGACGGCATCCCCGGCATCAACGGCGGCGGCGGCGACGACGTGAGGGGCAGCAGCAGCAGAGGAGGCGAGAGGACCGCGAGGGCCGCGGTGCTGAGGAAGAGGGCACTGAAGGCGGGCAAGTCGGACGAGAGGCGGCTCAGCGGCGTGAAGCGGCAGAGGATGAAGGGGGCCGCGAGGTGGAGGAGGCTGCGAGCGACGACGAGAGTCGCGGTTTGAGGCCACTGAGGTTGGTCGGCGTTAGATACCCTTGTATTACTACAGATGGTTTCTTTTTTGTTTTTACAAACACCAGATTCGGTCCCTCCGCACAGCCAGTTCAAAAGGTCTTTTTCGTTGCCAGTTTTCGTGTCTTTTTTATTTTAATTCTTTTTATACGTTGGAACTATGTAGGAAATTCGAGGTTGTGTGCTACCTTGCTGGTATGGTGCTAAACATATAAATAACTATGAAAACTCGCCCATCCCCGATGGGGGGGGGGCTTCTTTCCTAACGCCGTGATTCTCAAAAAACAAAAAAAAAACAAAAAAAAACAAAAAGGCCAGTCCGAATCTCGTGATGACAGGTATATACTATCCTTTGTGCAACCCGGTCTTGGATCACCCCGTTTCTTTCCCCCCATCGCACATAAAAAGCGTGATGTCCATCCACATATTTCCCGCACATTTGGATGTTTGACATTCATTAACCCCCACACGCCCTTTTCCTTGGGACTTTCTATCGCTGGTTTATCCCTCCATCAGCATCAACCTAGACTGCGCCGATGACTATAGTCTGGTCACCAGCGATACTGCTGACCGAGACATCGGAAGCGAAGGCCTGTCCCTTGTGCGCATAAACGGCCCTGGGCCAGGTCATCTTGCTGTCAATTATGACGTTCTTGCCGCGGATGTTAACCTTGCCGCTGTTGCTCTCGGCTATGATGGAGCCCTCCCATGAGTCAGGGTAGCGGATCTCCATGTTTCCGCTGAGGGTGCTGTGGCTAGACTTGAGATAGCGCATCGGCGGCTGGTCGTTGGCCATGATATCGCGCTCCTCGGTTTGGGTGGAGGCATCCACTGTTGAGCGTCTGACTGGCCACGCGTCGGCCCATTTACCTGTTGAGAGGGGGCTACGTTTGAATGGGTTTCCGATGTCTGGGATGAACGGCGCACCCGGCATGCGAGGGATCTTGGGAATATTGGGCACAGGCACGGGGTTGGTAGGGATATCGACGGGCTCGTCAGGCTTGGCCCTCGGCTTCTCCCCTTTAGGCGTGCCCTCGGTGCTCGCGATCTCGGCCCAGATGGGCTCAAGCATCTTGACAGCGACGTTGCCGCTCTTGGTGTTGGTATGCAGCTCGGGCTTCTCCGTGGACTGCAGCAAGCTGACGTTGAATACGGGCAGGAGCTCGACAGCCAGATCACCACTGATGCTCTGGGCAACGGCGATGGTGGTGAAGGCGACCCAGGCGCGCATGCCTCCAGACTTGGCGTCGAGTGTGGTCATGTAGTCACGGGGCGGGATGACGGTGTCGGGCTTGGCACTCTTCGCTGCCTGGTCAAGGGGCTCCTTGACACTAATGGTGCCCGAGACGCTGGTGACCTCGAGGACAGCGGGACGCGGCTTGGACTCGAGGACTGGTTGAGGGTTGACGTTCGCATGGATGTCGCCCGACTCGGTGTGGATTTTGAGGGAGTCGTAGAGCGGCCACGAGCCCGTGACGTCGCCTGAAATGGTCTTGACGGCAATGTCGCGTGAGCCGAGGCGATACGTGCCAGAGGGCTCTGCGGGGGTACGGACGTCGCCAGCTATAGTGACAACCTCAAGGCCGTTCTCGACGGTGACGGAGAGGTCGCCCGCAAGCTGGACGTCGAGGTGCGTCGCGGCAAGATAAAGATGCGACAGCTCGGCATTCTCGGGCACCCAAACAGTAGCACGTACGGCCAGGCAGGGACGAAGAGAGAGGGTCCAGTCAATGCGCTGAGGGGTCTTGATCAGGAGCTTTTGCTGTTCCGAGTCCCACTCGACGCCGACGTCAAGGCGCTCGTCATTGGCGACGACCTCGAGGTCGATAGAGGGTCCGGGAGCGCTGCCTTGCTGGCGGCGAACGAGGAATTCACCGGTGATCTGAGGCCGGTACCCGCGGGATGGCGCGTTAGTCTCGACGGCTTGGATGACGCTCAGGGTCTTGTCCGGGTTGAAGGAGACGCCAAAGACCTTGGGGCCGAAGCGATACTCTGACGACAGGCACGTACTCGCGGGGTTCCAGGGCATAGGGCTGTTCGGCTCCCCGGGCTGGCTTGGTTCATTGGGTTCATTGGGTTCAGAAGGGCCGACCTTGATGGGCTGGCCGGTGACGGGGTCAAGCTCCTTTGGTGGCTCTGTTGAGGGGGCTTTATCGGACGGCTAAGGATGTTAGGTTGAAGATAGTAGGCGATGGCGGAGGGTCATACATACCACGTTGATGACAGTTGTGGCCAGCATGCTAAGAAACCCTGTCAAGGTGAAGAAAACCAAGGCAACAAGGAGCGCCGTCTTCAAGGTCCGTCTCGAAGCCCAAGGAAACTTCTTGAGGACTCTGTCCTTCCATGACGGCGATGGCCTCGGGTCATCGTTGTCGTAGGAGTCGTCGCCCATGCTCTCGGGGTCGCGGCCCAGCAGGCGGGCCTCTTCCTCGGATGCTCCCATGTTGTTGCTGCTGAAGGTCCGGTAGTTCCTGAACTGTGTGGGGGATGACGCCAGTGGAGACGTGGGCGACGGCGTGTAAGCGGGAGGTGCCTCTCTGGGGATACGGAACAGCGAGGCCGGGTGTGAATACAGGCTCCTCCTCGGGTGAGTCTGGGGCGTGCGCAGGGGAGCGCCGGCAGAGGGCGCGTAGGGTGTATAAGACGACGAGCTTTGGGCGACGTTGGAGAAGGTGTAAGTATACGCAGTCGTCGTTGCCGTTGTTGTATGTGATGGCGTCGCCTCGCTGTCAGCTGCTGTAGAGGAACCGTCGTAATAGCGATCCTCGTCGACGGGGGCGGCGGACGACAAGATGCTACCAACGGGTGGCGAGTTCAACCTTGCCTCTTCCCTTGCTTCGTGGTCTTTCTTGGAGGTAGAGGGGGACCCCTCTTGTTGCAAACGCAGCGACGGGTCCTGGACGAGGACGTTAGGCACATGCGGCACGCCGGCAGACGTGGGGAATGTCGCGTCGATTACGTCGTCCTGGCTGTGGAAGTGTTCCTGTTGCGGAGGGTAAATATCGCCGGCTGACGACGATGTACTGTTCTGGAAGTAGCCGTCAGTGGGTGAGAGGTGAAGATCGAGGTCGTTGTCGTCCGTGATTTGATCATCATAGTCATTGTCGTCGGCCGAATACAAGTTGTCGGAATATGGGGCCGGCATGGCGGCGGGATCTATTTCGGTTTCCCTGGTAAAGTTTTGCTTGAATTTCGTCTGATTTGTTGCGACGTTCTATTTCCAAATGCTGGGTCCGCTAATGTTTGAGCTCCTACCCCTTGTTCTGGAACCTTAGGTGACAGAAACAGTCAACTGAAGTGGTAGTAGTGACTGATTCGCGCGAAGCGACTTGGCTGATACGCGCAGTGTCGTAGACGGCGAGAACGGATGCCAAGAAACGGTGTCAAACAGTCCGGGTGAAAGCGTCTGTCCCACAACGGACGGAATGCTGACCAGCGCCTCACGATTGACAGTACACGAGGCGCTTAGAAGAGGTTATGCTTTGTCACGATACAATTGTCGTAAGATTTGTGAAGACAGGAACGAGGAGCGGTCGGGGCCACGACGAACTTTGCGCGTTCACTTGGTTGAGGACGGGGGGCGGGTGGATGGATGGACGGGGACAGAGTAAGTGACACAGGAAAGGCGGACAGAAAGGAACGGTATGAGTCTAGCGGCATTGCATTGAGCGATGAAGATACTGAAATCCTACAGGTAACCACCACCACCCACAGTTGGTTCGCCAGAGACATGGGTACCGACCGTAATCCCCACGGCGCCTGAACCCGATGCAGCGAAGGGATTTTGATATGGCAACAAGGGGAGGCGACTTGTCAGCTCGTCGATCAGGGAAGATATGAGACCGCGTACTGGTACCGTGGCCGACGGCGGTGTCGGGGACTTGTTCGACTACCACGGTCAGAGACAAGCATACGACCTCGGAGCCCTTCCCACCCCCCATAGCTGCTACGCTGCGGTAGCGAATTACCCGCTCCTCTTGCGTGACACGCTTGCGCCCCCAAACGAAACAGGAAGCTGTTTAACGAAAGGCGCTGATTTTGCCGTAGGAGTTAATTGGTAGTTTCGAGGTGGGGAATGCAAGACGAGCCAACCACCAATGCAACACAAGCACGGATAAGCTCCCTTTGCTTTGCAAGGATGAAGAGTCGAAAGCATCACCGGACCAGAATTCCGGTGCAATGTTGACATGCCACGGGAAGATGGAGGGCGGAAAGCTAAGCAAGAAGTTTATTCGCCATGCCTACCAGTACGTCCAACTACGAAGCATCTATCTACTAGCTAAGACTCGCCAAGCCGTCAGCAATCAGATAGATGCGCCAAAATCCCTCGCCCAGGTGGGCCATCTTTTGCCCGATATTACTACTCTGACAAGAGCCCCCCCCGGCCCACCGACGTCGGATATCGCTTCCAAACGGGGGTGTGTTTCTGATGTTTCTCAAGGGTTACGAATCATAGACGTCGCCTGCATATTCATTGACCAGTGTCCATCAATCAAGCTTCTTGGTGATCTGAGACCCCCCTGGAAGGAGGCACGAGGTGACGACGATCGCGACGTAAGCTTTTTTGTAGGGCAGGCTGCCGGCGTTGCATCCTTCGTCCTAATCCGATCTACGCCAAGCAATCTGTCAAGCCCTTTTTTTCCCCCCTACGTCTTCTTTTTCTTGATCATCAAGACTTCAGCTGGGCTTCTAGGGGAATAGGATTGGTTCATTGGGAGCACTTCGTACATAAAAGACCCCCACACCCCGCCGTCAACGTCACGATAGCCTCGACTGATCAAGCAACGCAAATCCACATGGACGTCGACCGCTAACATGCCAGCACTTGTCTATATTGACCTCACATAACTATCTGGGGTGGCTTGAACTATGGTACATTCGCAAAGCCTCCGCCAGCTCGATTTCTTTCCTCCATCTCCACATCAATCAAGTCTTCTGGTATCTCTTCCCACGTCTTCCAAACGCCATGAACGATGGCTATGTAACAAAAAATGGGCAATTCGCACCGCTCCTATTGGGCCACAGCGGAAGGCAGCCCTACGACGCATTCCAATTCCTACTAAATGATCCAAATACGAGATCCATCCCTGCCATGCTCTGTCACCTTATAGTGATTCCAGTCCCTTATTTCCTGCCTTGCAAGCTTTCCTCCTTACTCCAAGCCAAGAAGTTTCTTCGAGTTTTCGTACACAACCCAAGTGATGCTCAATGCTGGAGCAACCTTGAGCAGGTTGGGTGTGAGTCCTTTGTACATGCCCCGCACACCTTCGTTCTTGAGCGTTTGCTGTGCAACATCCACAATGCCTGTGTAGGTCGCAGGGTGCATGACGGTGCCTTGGGTTTGGAGACGAGTACGGAGGACGTTGAGGGGGTACACCACCGATGCACCAAAAGCACCGCTGGTGGCGCCAATTATGCCAGTCATGATGTTTCCTGGCTTGGCGTCTTCTTCGTGGATGCCACGGTATTTCGACATGTATCTTTTGTATGAGGTTTTGAGAAACTCGAATGTGCCCATGTCGATGGCACTGTAGGGGAACATGCCCAACAAACCCATAGTGACGCCCCGGTAGGCGATGCGCACACCACCAGCCTGCCACATCTTCTTCGCTGTATCGAGAACAAGGGCGTTTCCAGAGAGACCGCCCTGGACTGTTGATGTCTGAAGTCGGAACTTAAGTGTATCCAATGGGTATACACAGAATCTGAGGGGCGTCAGCAGTGGGACAGAGGAGGGTAAAGAGAACCGTGATGGATCAAGAATAACTGAAACAGCAACAATAACTCCTCCATTGAACAAACCGTGTAGCGACAGTGACTGGCGGTACAAGGGAAAAACAAGGGGATCTGGGGAGAACCTACTGAGCAACCATGCCAGCGACGCCGCCCGCAACAAATTTCGAGTAGCTGTTGATATTTGTGGGATCATTGTGACCCTCAAGCTTAGAGAGGGTTCGCTTTGCGGCCTCATATGATCCAAACTTGATGGCACTCTCAGGCATGATCTTGATAACGTTGAGTCCATTGCCTTATTCAGTCAGTGAAAGATTCCCAAGACCTCGCTCTCTCACATCTACACTCGCCGTTTGCGCATTGGGGAACCCCGGGAATTCGGGGCGTCAGTGTAGAAAAGTAGACTAGAAAGGAAAAGGAAAGGAAAGGAGAAGGCGAAAAATTAAAGAAGAAGAAAAAGTAAAAAGGCATACCTGCAAACAGACTCCTCATACCGCCAGCCTTCCAGAGATCCTTGACGGCGTCACTGAACGGTCTGACTGCATTGCGAAGGGCGAGCAGTGGACGTCCCTGCTTAAGGGCAGTGGCCGCAGTCTCGGTGCTCGCTCGGGTGTTGACAAGAAGATAGACCTTCAGTCGATCAAGGGGAGCCGTTGCGGTTCGCGATAGACCTCCGGCGACGGCACCAGCAATGAAGTAACCTGGATCAGGGGCGAGGTCAGTCAGTCTCTTGGTCTTGGGTGCTACAGTTGCATCTGAGCTGGAGCTGGAGCCTTGCTCGGAGCTGTCGCCTGTGACCTGGTTCGCTTGAGAGGTGCCGACGCCGGGGAGTCTTCGAAGGATGCCTGCGCGCTTCTCGTCTGCGGCCTCAATGCACGCCTGCAGCACCGCTGCCTCCATGTTCATATTGTTCATGTTGGCGTTGGTACCTGAATAGCCCGGAGGAGGAGATATTGGCGATGCGATCGGCTGTGCGGACGGTATTTGCTGCTGCGAGGAGGCAGAGCAATCCGTGGAAGAAGTGAAGCTGCTGTTGTTGTACGGAGAATTATTCCGTGATTGCCGTTTTTGCTGTGTTGAAGTGCTGGGCGGCTGCGCAAGACCGGAAAGGGGCGGCGAGGCTGCTCCTTCCTGGGAAGGCACGTTGCTGTCGGTGAGGGGCTCGTCGATGGCGCCGGGCTCACGGTCCGAAGGGGATGCGATCCTCAAAATGGATCCAAAGAGGGTTTGCAGAAGGAAGCCGGTCGTACCTGAGCTCTCAAGTGTCTCCTCCGATACCATCGAGTCACCTTCAGCAGAGAGGGTGACGATGGACGAGTAATAGTCCAGCACGGCCTTCAAGGGTGCATGACTGTCTTGTGTCGGCATAAATAAAAGAAAATCTCTGGATACGTCCGTCGCCTTGTCAGTGAATCTGCTGCTGTCGGAGAAACAGACGAAATTGTGCCGAGGAAGGGGTAGAAAAACAAACTCGGACAGAACCAAGGTATCGCGACGCTCAGCTTTCCGCCTCTTCTCTTACACCAAGCTACACCGAGGGCAAATCGCCATCTGCGGCACGCCCCTTACGCGCCAACATCACCACCCCGTTCCTCTATCCATCTACGCGCTCACGACTACGAAACAGACGGCTGCAGATAGACCGTCCAACCAGAAGCAAAACGATCAAGAACACGCCCCATACTTACCGCCATTCTTCGAAGCTAATGTAGCCATCGTTGTTCATGTCCATGTCGCCAAAGAAGGCACCGAGCTTGCGCATCGGCACAACAAGCCCGGCCCGTCGGAAAGCCTCCTGCAGTTCGGTCTTGTCGAGTCGGCCATCGTTGTCCTTATCTATGGACTGGAACAGAATCATCAGTTGCCTCTCTGTCTGCTCGACAAAGTAGCGGAACTCTGGAAGGCGGGTGTTATCGTGGTTAGCAGCTATTCCCTCAGGCCACATCACATGACAGGGGAACCCGGCCAATAGCTCCAGCCTCAGCCCGGCTTCCATGATGGAGCTCACCTTCGTATTGGATTTTACCGTCATTGTTCGTGTCGACGGCGGTCATGACTTTCCACAGCATGTCATCTGCATTTTTCATGGCTGCAGCGCAAAGGTCAGCCACCCAACCGGTACGGGAGCCTCGGGCAAATATTGATGCTGACGGTGATCGATCTTCTTTAACCCCTTCTGCAACCCCTTGAAGTCCAAATGCCCTGAACCATTAGGATCCAATTGCCTCCAAAGGTCCTCGACCCGTTTATCGCGCTGGTTCTGTGACTCTTCCACCTCCATCTGGCGCTCGGCAACCCATTCTGTTATCCCCATGACGGCGGCGGCATCAGGACGCAGGGCTGTAGAGTCGAGGTTTCGGGCTCGACACGGAACTCATAGGACGGCAGCGGCGGGAACGGGTAGGTTCGTGAAGTATGTCGTAGGGGGGTATGTCTCTGTCTCTCTCTTCCTCTCAAGAAGACATGGCGGGAAACGAGGGTTCAAGAAGGCGTTGAGTTGTCGCGACACACTTGCAGCTGCAAGTCACAAGGACTGACGTAGGGGGGGGATCGCGAGGTGCAGCGACCAGGAAAAAGTAGAACCGCCTGCCGCAAATGGTTCGCGCCAAAGCCACAGCGCCAAAAGCTCGGCAACATGGGGGGTGGGTTTCCATGGGTTCCACTGTGAGACAAGCGAGGCAAATCAGCTGCCGCCAATTAGCACTGCTTCCGAGAGCTGCCAGTGTTCCAGCAATGAGCTTCAGTGCTGTTTCTGCTCGTGTCTGAAGGTTAAACCCCCCACCCCCTTGAGCCCCGGCATCTTCCGTCTTATCGCTTATCGGCTATTGGGTACCTCAGTACGGATAGGTAGGTATCACTAGCCACAAGCTGGTCCCCGACTTCACTACTAATTACTAGTGTCTCTCCAACTTGGTACCGCATTCACCGTGCCCTCTCACCACAACTATAGAGGTGTTACGGACACATATCATGTCATAGGCTCCGACGCGAGCGCCTGGGAGAGGTCATCATGGCTGCCAACTACTGGGAATCGACTCAGCGTCGCTTCTGGCTCTTCTCCAAAGACGAACTCCAAGCGGTGCGCCAGAAACTCGAGGACGACAATGCCGAGCTCGTCCAGATGTTCCCTCTCCCGCAACCGCGGCACCTGGCCATATTTTTTAATCAACGTGAGTCGCGTGAAGCTTTCAGGTCCGCCGTCCGTCTGCTGACTCGCTCCGCCTTCAGAGGTGAATCGTCTCGGTAAACGAATGGTCATCCGACAGCAAGCCATGGCCACCGCCCAGGTCTACATCAAACGCTTCTATACCAAGGTCGAGATCCGCCGAACGAACCCCTATCTGGTCGTCGCCACTGCCCTTTACCTGGCCTGCAAGATGGAGGAGTGTCCACAGCATATCCGGTTGATCGTCAGCGAGGCTCGCTCGTTGTGGCCCGACTTCCTTAGTCTCGATACTTCGAAGCTCGGCGAGTGCGAGTTCTTCATGATTTCCGAGATGAGCTCCCAGCTCATAGTCCACGCCCCGTACCGAACCCTGAACAACTATCAACAGGAACTACACCTGACACAAGAGGATGTGAACCTGGGTTGGTCAATCATCAACGATCATTACATGACGGATCTGCCCCTGCTGTATCCGCCGCACATCATTGCACTCACCGCAATCCTGCTCGTACTGATTTTGCGGCCGTCTTCGAACATGACAGGGTCGAATCCGCCAACGGCGGCAGGCATTGCTGCCGCAAGTGCGGCGCTGGCCCAGGCCCAGGGAAGGGTGCCAGGACTGCCTCCTACGCCGGGGACGCCAAATCCAGCGGACAAGGAGAAGCAACCGGAGGCTAGATTCGGCCGGGTGCAGCGCTATGGTGCCTGGCTGGCGGAGTGCAACGTGGAGATCCCCCCCATGGTTGATTGCACTCAGGAGATGATCTCGTTCTACGAATGTCACGATCAGTACAACGACAAGCTTACCCGCGAGCAAATCAACCGCTTCGTCAAGGCAAGGGTCCTTGACAAGTGATTAGGGCACGGTTTTCCCTGCTTCACGTTCATACAAAGCCCGCAGAAACAAGCAAAAAAAAAAAAGGGCGGTTGAAGAGCTTAACATTACCACACGAGGTACATGCGGTTGGTGTAAGGCTGGCAATACCGAGGCTCCTTAGTCAAACCCTAATGAACAGGTGGAGTCGATTTAGCCATAAACTATTCATGTTCGGCTGATGACCAGTGTGTGCAATACACGCCGACTCGCAAATTCGACTATTTTTTATGAGTACAATCAGCTCATCAACAATGTGTGTAGCATTGCACTTTGAGCATGCGCGGAGACAGACTAGTGAATGTCACAGGACCGACCCGTCTGAAGACTTATAGCCGGTGCCTCACCAATGGAGGCAGTGTTTTAGACCATCTGACGTAGGTTCTCCTCGGCCTGTCTGAGTTGAAGCAGTAGCTTTCTGATTCGCTGGAATGCCTCAAGCTTTGTCGCCATTTTTGGGTTGACCAAGAGATATTGGACCGGCCCTTGGACGCCGGTCAGTCTGGGTGAAGGACTCGGGAATCTATCGATATTGCAATTCGGACACAGCATGAATGAATGACATCACAACGAGGCAACGCGGTAGGAACAATAGACATCTCTCCATGATTTCATATTTGCGAATGGCATGGTCTCGGTACATTAGCATTCTGGCTATCCCTTCGGTCGATTGGCTAGGCCGTGACTTCATTCGAAGCGCTAGGCACTGGCCTCAGCCAAGAAGCTGGATAATGGAGTTGTATGCGGCCTTGGGGTTGAAGTTGCCATCGAAGAGGAGAGGGTTGGCTCCCGTTCTCCACGAGTCCTGGGCGGGCGTTAGTACCGAATCCTCGAAATGGCAGTGATACCGCATTCGGTAAGCCGCGGTGGCGACGAGCACAGTTTGCACATACCTTGTCACTAATGCCCCAGACGGTGATGCCCACGCACTTGGGGACGGCCAGACAGGCGCTGACGACGGCGTTGTAGTCAGCCGTGGGCGCGTTCGCAATGTCGAGCTCGGTGATGGCGATCTCGGGAGCCCTGGATGAGGCGAGCTGGTCGAGGGCGCCACGCACGGCACTACCCATGCCGGCGCTGAGGTGCGTCTGGGTACCTTCGCGGTGGCACTAGCATGAGCCATGGGGACAACGGAAAGGGGGAAGAAGGCACGAATCGCCCAAACATTCAACATACCAATGCCGTCAATGGGGACTCCCTCCGAAATCCACTTGTCGACGTAGTAGCGCATCAAGTTGACCTTGCTGACCCCGGCACGGTCCAGGTTGTAGTCGTTGATGTAGAGCTTGCAGTTGGGGTCGGCGGCGCGGGCCGCTTGGAAAGCGATCTTGACAAACTCCTCTCCCAGCACGCTGGAGAAGACGGAGGTGCGAAGCGTGCCGTCCTCGTTGAAGATTTCGTTGACAACATCCTGGTGTTCCATCAGTAACCATTGCCATCTCCAACTCAGTTCAGCTCAGCTGGTCATGAAGTGCTGCCAAAAACATGACTACACAAAAACAGGGGGCGGAAGGGGCTCCGTCTACTCACCCAGGCACGGATACGGCCACGGTATCGTGTCACAACGGTGGTGACGTGGGTTCGGATCACGTTGCGCAACGTGTTGGCGTCGCGGATGTTGGAAACCCACGTGGGGAGCTGGGAGTGCCAGACGAGGGTGTGCCCGCGGACTGACTTGCCGTTCTGCGTGGCAAAGTCGACGAGATAGTCGGCGTCGGCCCAGTTGTACTGGCCCTGGTTCGGCTGGAGGGACTGCCACTTCATGCTGTTCTCCGGGGTGAGCTGGCCGAAGTTGGCCCTGATGATGGCCGCATTCTTCTCCCTCTGCAGCAGGCCGCGGTCCGTGGCGGTTCCGAAGTAGACCTTGCCCCTGTTCTTGAACCGCTGGTCGATGCTGACGGAGGCCTGACGGTCCTCCAGCGCCGAGCGGGCTGCTAGTTCGGCATTGATGCTCTGGAGCTCCGTGGGCAGAGCGGCGGCCAACGGCAAAAGGAGAAAGGCGAGTTGAAACTTCATATCGACTTATGTCTTCGAGAAGCTCTTGCGACAGTTGGATGAAGACTGGCTAGATCACATTTGATTCACATCTGGTTCATGCGTATTTATATTCAACAACAACAACTTCAAGGCACACCGTCAATATACCGATCTTCACCACCAGCTTCATGTTGTCTTCTTGGTGTTGTGTCTACAGAACTTTGAAGAGCCCCTTATTGGATCGCGTATGGGAGTGTCTGACATGACAACGGCGGCGCCACGGGCTCCGGTGACATTCGCAACCCATAGGACGCAAAACAGAGCGTTTCCTTTGAGTGTAGTTGGCGTGTCAGGATTCCTGGCGTCCGCAAGACTCGCGTGATGGGCGTCTTTCCCAATCGTCAATCATTCAGAAAGTGAGATGGCTGACGCCGTGACAAAGAGAGTATCGGCAGCACACATCGTCGCGGCCAGGCTCCTCGGCATTGTACTGTCAGCAACGAAATAGCAAGACTTCCTTGCTGCAAGCGTAGATTAGGCTAATCCATTGGTTGGTAGCTAACCCTGTGGGATTGCACTCACGAGACCACCTTGGTCTGTCATGGTGTGAGCACGAATCGGATTTTGCAATTCGCATCAATAACATACAACCGGCTCCCATACGCTAAACTCGGAGAGGTGGATTTCGATTTGCCAGGCTTTTGTTAAAGACGTCGCCGCTCCCGCGCTGCGCCAGTTCGTACACAGCAATGCCCGGGGGCCATGGCAGCCCCCCCTATTTGGCTTTAACCGAATTGGCTGGCAGGTCTCGAGAGTGGATCGTGCGAGTACGACCTCGTATAGTAGTAGCACATCACTTTGCGGTCAACTTGGAATATTTTTCCCGTCCCGGAATTTACAACCCCGGGCTAGCTTGCTTGACAAAAGACTCTAACTGCTACACAAACACAATCCGTCCTTATTTGTCGGCAACAGTATCTGCTTTTTTTTTTTTTTTTTTTTTTTGAAAGTCAGCAAAAGCATTGTTACCTGGTTGCTACTATCAACCAGCCGCGTCTAGTTCTCAACTACACCCACTGCATAGAGATACAACACGCGGTTTCCCATACGCCGATGTGTCTGTCTATCCTCGAGTTGGGGACGCGTTGCTCAGATGCAGCTGGCTATATGATGTCCTTTAATGTACAGTCGGGCAACAATTATGCCCCCACTATTCACGGCGAACAATTGCCCGTGCAGAGAGATTCCAATAAACGGCTAGCTTTGCGGGAACGTCCATGTTGACCGTTTCATTGAGATTGGGGAGACTTAATTTGGTGCACGGCAGACCCGCACCTGTTAAATGCTCAGTTTTCCAAGGTAGGACGATGGACAAATCTCTGCCGTCCGAGCCTGCCGGGTTGGAAGGGGGTCGCCGTCCGGCTCAATCTTCCACGAATCGTTCATGGCTATATTATATTGCCATGTAATAGGCTCTCAATTTTGTTTCTTCGCCGCGTGGTATAACAACTGAGCTCTTGGCGGCCTTTTCCAGAATGGATCGCCTCGTCGGTTCTCACGCTCTTTGTCGGGTTTGACAACCAAGAGTAACTTCGTTGTGTCAGTCATTTCTCCCCCCCCTCTCCTGCGACAATGGTTGTCCTTCGCAACATCTTGGCTGCGGCCGTGGGCTTCGCGTCCTTCGTTCTCGGTCAGAACTTCAACAACCCTGTGCTCTGGGAAGATCTCGCCGACAACGAGGTCATCCGCGTCAACGATGCCTACTACTACACGGCGTCGACGATGCACTACTCGCCGGGTGCGCCCATCCTGCGCTCGTACGACCTCGTCAACTGGGAGTACCTCAGCCATGCCGTCCCGTCGTTGGACTGGGGCTCCAAGTACAGCTTGACCGGGGGCCAGCAAGCCTACATCAAGGGCATCTACGCCTCCACCTTCAAATACCGCAAGAGCAACGGGATGTGGTACTGGATCGGCTGCATCGAGTACTCCACTACCTACGTCTTCGTCGCCCCGTCACCGACGGGCCCGTGGACCCAGAAGGCCCGGATCGCCACGTGCTACTACGACGCGGGCCTCCTCATCGACGACAACGACACCATGTACGTGGCGTACGGAAACACCCAGCTCAGTGTTGCGCAGCTCTCCAGCGACGGCCTATCCGAAGTGCGGAAGCAGGTGGTATACTCGACCCCGTCCAACGTCGGGACCCTGGAGGGCAGCCGCATGTACAAGCGCAACGGCAAGTACTACATCTTCGTCACCAAGCCCGCGAGCAGCCAGTACGTCCTCCAGGCCAGCAGCCCCTGGGGTCCGTACACCCTCAAGGCCCTCGCCCTTAGCGTGTCCGCGCCCGTTTCTGGGGCGGGAAACCCTCACCAGGGCAGCCTCATCGACACGCCGGACGGCAAATGGTATTACATGGCCTTCATCGACGCTTACCCGGGCGGTCGGGTCCCCGTTCTGGCCCCGGTCACCTGGGGCTCCGACGGCTTCCCGGCCGTGACCCTGTCCAACAACGCCTGGGGCACTTCCTACCCTTACCCGTCGACGCAGCGCTCCGTGCAGTCCCCGCTCGGCACCGACTCGTTCAGCGGGTCATCTCTCGGCCCGGCTTGGGAGTGGAACCACAACCCGGACACGACGAAGTTCAGCGTCAACAACGGGCTGACTCTGAGCACGGCCACGGTCACGAGCGATCTCTACGCTGCTCGCAACACGCTGACGAAGCGTATCCACGGCCCCGTCGGAACCGGCACTGTGGTCATCGACTTCACCAACATGGCCGATGGCGACCGCGCCGGCCTGTCGCTGCTGCGCCAGGACTCTGCATACATCGCGGTTGCACGCTCCGGCTCGAGCTACTCCATCGTCATGTACAACGGCCTCAAGATGGTCTCCAGCACCTGGGCCACCTCGTCGACGGGATCCCAAGCCGCGAGCGTGGGCATCTCCCAACGCCGTGTCTGGCTCCGCGCCACTGCGGACATCAAACCGGGCTCCGGGAGGAAGGGCTCCTTCTCGTACAGCCTGGACGGCAACAACTTTGTTTCCTTCGGTTCTCAACTTACTCTGAACAATGATTGGCCCTTCTACATGGGATACCGATACGGCATCTTCAACTTTGCGACGAGATCGCTCGGTGGCTCCGTAAAGGTTGAGTCTTTCACGAGTGCGTGAAGCTAACTCACTAATGTCATCCGGGCTAGTTCCGTCAAGTTGACAGACTTGGTGCTGCCGCGTGGTGTTCGTTACATCTGGGCGGTCCAAGCGCCCATGAACTGCATAGGTAGCAGCCATTTAATTCAATTCAACCCTTATATCGCAAACACTTCTACCAAAGCGTCCGCCACCTGCGAGACAATTGTGATGCTGCGTTGTTTTATGTAATAAAGAGGGTCTGTCCGACCAATAGAACATACGAGCTTTAACGTCTACGAGAATACAAGATGTCAGTTGACGGCACAGAGAAACGTGGAATTAGAAACATTCTAATTCTATGCAACCGGAACTATGCCAACAATGCAGGAACAACTACTCAAGCAAGTTCCTTAATCACTCTGAAGTAGTGTAAGCAAGAGAATCGTCTCTTTCAAGTGTCGATGTGCGGCGGGTTGGGGGCGAAGGAGGCCTCACCTCCCACCTTCCGTCCCTCGGGGTCAGACCACTTCGTCAGGTGGACATTGACCTCGATGAGACGCCGATTCCCCACCTCCTTCGACAAACGCCTCGCGCCGGTCTCTAAATGAGCGGCAGACGGAGGAACATATGGTGTCTACGATACCAAGGAGGCTGTTGGCGGCCGCGGCTGGCGTGCGGCAGCATGTCGGCGTCTTGGGCCCCTTCTTCCGGCCATAGAGTAGCTGAGGTTGATACTTGGTAAAAGTAATAGTGGGCTTGCTGGCCTGTTGATTACCCGGTGATCAGTCGTTTGGCCAAAGGTCGTAAGAGTTGCTCATATAGCTCAATGAAATGCAAATCACAACGTCAGAGTCTAAAAGGTATTCAGAGAACATATCACACGTTGATTACTAAAGAGCGATAGAAGTTCCTTAGACCCTAGACTCTCAAGTCCCATCTATATTCTATCAATACTATCATTCTATCCCATAAGCGCGGCACCACGTTGCGTGTCTACCCCGGCGTCTCCTTTCCTTCGTTGGTTACGTTGACCAACGGTTCTTGGGTTGTAAGACTATCCTAGCTCAAAGCTTATACTTCTTCAGCCTTGAAACTATAACCTGACGCTGCTATGGTAACTGGGGAACCCCTGATATTAGGCGGGTAAATCAAAACTGCCTCGGAGTTGCTTTAATGTAGAGGGGTCTCTTTTGCCGAATAATGCGGATGAACTCGGCCCTGTGGCCCTTGTCCCAGTCAAGGGACCTTGATGCGAGCGAGAGATCAAAGTACCAGATCAAGGTGGCAAAGGCCATATGGACTTCGTTGTAGACAAAGCTTTAGATAGGCACGCGAGTCAGAAAAAAAGTACTTTGCAGTAGAGTTTTGGGGTTGTACGCAAGGCAGCTTAGGCCCCTCAAACTGTTGTCATGACTTACCGTTTTCCGATACAGTCCAAACTGCCTTTAGCAAACGGTCGAAACGCATCCCTCTTGTCGTAGGCGTACTTTTCGTCTCGCTCCTCTGGCAGCCAGCGCTCCGGCACAAACTCTTCGGGGTCCGAGAAGTTGAAATCCCAATGCCCAGCGCAGTAGTGAGGAACACCGCAGGATGTCTAGAAGCCGCAGCACGTCAGCTAACACGTCGTCCCATGCATTCAAGAGTCAGAGTTCTAGTCAAATAAGGTAGACGACTTACCCCTCCTGGTAGCCAATACCCATCCATCCATGCACCTTCCGGTGGCACAATACGAGGGATTGTCGTTGCAAACGGCGTGTCTGTACGGAGACTCTCTTGGATTACGGCGTCCAGATACGGTATCTTGGACGTATTCTCCGCCGTAAGATCCGCCGCGGTCTGGAACAGTCCCGACTCCCTGATCTCGTAGCAGAGGCGCTTCCAAACTCTCGGCGTTTTCAGGATATTCCACATCATGGCAGTCATCAGGATCGGTGTCGCCTCGGCGCCTGACAATGTCAGAATGGACGCCACGTCGAGTGCCTGCAAAGGCGTCACGGGATCTTTTTCGTCATGCATCCCTTTGTACACCGCCACCATGATATCCTCGCGGTTCACGTCGGCGACATCTTCGATCCACCTCTTCGCCTCCGCGTCCGATATGGTCCGCAAGCTGCTCCATAGCTTGGCCCAGGGAAGGCGCAGCGCCAAATTATAAAGCCACCTAGTCCTGGGGAAACGAAGGATGATCTGCATAATGGACAAGAACGGTGAACCGAGCTCGGCGGCTCGCAGGTATGTGTGGTCCCGCTCGAGGGACAGGCAGCCAAAGTCTGTGCCAAAAGATAAGGCGCCCATGACGTCAAATGTAAACCAGGTGAAAAGGCGTTCAATGTTTATCTCTTTTGGCGATTCGTTCGCCCTGATCTTGGAGACGAGCTTTGTGACCCAAGAGGCGACGTGTTCCTCGTGCTGCTGGAACGCCTTGTTGGTGAAGGCAGGGAGCAGCATGCGGCGGATTGCATGGTGCTCTGCCTTGTCGAGAGAGATGAACGACTTGCCCTCTTGCTGAAGCTGGGAAACTTTGAAAAAGTTAGGGTCGCGCAGGAACTGCCGCGATTTCCCACCGATAACCTCCCAGGCGGCGCCTGAGGGGGCCGAGACCTCATCGGGCCCAACGCGCACAATCGCGCCATACTTCTCATGGAGCTTCACAAGATCGCGATGGTGACAGCCACTAACATGTTGTCGCCAGAGACGGGGGATCCACGAGACAGCGTAGAGCTTAGGACCCGGAAGCTTTGACAAGGGATGAAGGTAAAGGTTGTAGTAGATGCGATAGGCGCGGTACACGGCCAACTGATGAGATGCCAAATCGGGTTAGAAGATGACGGATAATTTGTTCTCAGGGCGGCAATCCTTACGAGACCGGCAACAATCACAAGCCACACTGGAAAGTTAGAATCCATAAGAAAGTGTTGCTTAGGCAGTAGTGTGGCCGTGTTCCTTGGATTATGTCAGCGACAGGAATCTGGCCAGTGAGAGCCTTTGTACAGGTGGGGGTCA
The DNA here is from genome assembly GCA_020631755.1 of Colletotrichum sublineola. Taxonomy (NCBI): domain Eukaryota; kingdom Fungi; phylum Ascomycota; class Sordariomycetes; order Glomerellales; family Glomerellaceae; genus Colletotrichum; species Colletotrichum sublineola. The sequence goes on from JAHSQG010000001.1 coordinate 1,153,568, forward strand.
CAGCTCCACACTGCCTCTTAGGGAGTTTATACTCACCCGTGGTGCTTCTTTGCCAAGAGGGACAGACTGAACGCTTAAAAAAAAAAATTCTTTGCCATGGGATGACTGTGTCTTTAAATTATATTTCGTTAGGTAGCCTTTCCCGATTTTGTCATACGGCTCATTTCTTACTTGAGACGATACTGACAATCTTTTGCCATGGTAGGATGCCTGACTTCCGATGGCTTACAAGATCTTGAGTCCTGAACTGAGGCAATTATGCTACACACGGAGGAATCTGGAATCTCTGGTTCCGTTGCGTCTTGCAGCTGATTCGACACTTACAGCAGGTAATTTCTTCTTTCTCTTGTTCACGATTAAGTTTCTCATTTGAAGAACCTTATCTGCCACACTACCGTGACAATGAATCACTGCGATACTCAAAAACCTGTAAGTGCTACCCTATCAGATTTACTTTGAAGCAGCGGCCGCGTTTATCTGACTTACCGGTACATTGACTTACTCAGAAGTAAGTGGCACTAGTGCAACAGAGATATATTTTATTTTCCTTATAACTGGGGGATGCCTTCTGCACGGGAAGTGCGCTCCTGGACCCAGGGGGATTGTTCTTAAAAGGCGGAGCGTTCCCCAAGTGACGGGAGGAACTGGATGGCTTTACTCGACGAACATTGTTGATCATGGAGTCTACTGAAGCTGGTGAGCTATTGTGCTTGTTCGGAGCAAGCGCTTTGGAGGACGACTGGAGTGGAGGACTAGGAGAGGTCGATTTTGATTTTGACCTTGATTTCTGTTTACAAGGTGGGACAGGACCTTGTTCTGACTCTGGCTGTAGCTTACTGAGTCTTGCTGGAAGCGATGTGGAAACAGTGGACAGCGGTGGCATGAGCCCGGTGTTCCAGGTGGACGAAGGAGTCTTCGGACCAACGGAGTTTGATGTCGGAATTGACACGACGGGGTTAGGTGACCTCGTGGAGTTGTTAGGCCCCGTTGATGTGTGGAACAAGATTGACTGGGCTGAGGAGAGCAAGATGCTCCTCGAGGCTGGAGAGAGCGGTAGTGAACAGTCGTCGGCAGTGATTCCTTCGACCGGGACGGTGGAGGACTGTAGTGTGGCGTCGCCGTCTACTGGTGCTGTGTCAGGGTTTTTTTCCTGTACCTTTGACGGGTGTGACAGGGTGTTTGGCACCCTTGGAGAGCGGTGTGAGCACCGAAGGTCGCATGTGTTGGAGGCCAGAGGGCGTCGGGTAAAGTACGCGACAGAGGCACTGGAGCCAGGCCATGGGCAGAGTGGTCCGTTTTACTGTAGGTATGTGTATGAGTCTAGTCATAGTAGTTGCGGTGCGAGTTTCAAGAGCCGAGGGGCGTTTGAGCGCCATCAGAGGTTGGAGCATTCTTTGTTTCCTCCTCGGCACGTGTGTGAGTACTGCGGACGGAGCTGGAAGCGGAAAGATGTGTTTGAAAGGCACCGGAGGTCGCACGTGAGGAAGTTGAAGTTAAAGCGGAGGATTCCTGCTGGTGGTAAAGGTAGATTTAGTGGATCAGTTCTGTGTTAGTTGAGTCTTTAGAGTGATTGGAAGTGTAAATGGTCTAGATTGGATTGAAATGCTTTAGATTGGATACAAATGGTTTTACTTTAACTGATTGACAATGAAATGTAAATGATCTTCTTAGTTGTGGAAGTGCAAGACGGCCGCAGGCCGTGACGCGTGAGCGCAGCGAACCAGTCCAGTGCTGTTGTGATGCAAATTGACAATGAATGTGTGAATAGCCTCACTTTTTAAGTGCAGCCGATGCGAATTGACAATGAGCCCACCCACGACCGAAGGGAGTGACACGGCAGCACGCCGAACGCAGTGAGGTGGTGCGGACAGAGGGAGCGAAGCGACCGGACCCTAGGACACCATACCAGCACGGAGGAGAGAATCTCCGAAGTGCCGGTCTATAATTTGTATTATGGTGTCCCGGTGTCCCAAATCATGTGACCAGAGCGCAGCGGAGGTGAGTAGCAGGGGACAGCAAACAAAGTGAGCTAGTAGGAGGCATAACTACTACACCTGGTGTAAACCCAAGGCATGAGGGGGCCTTAGGCCACAGCAAAGGATGTAGAGGAGGCTAATGCTAAGAGGGAATAAGGGACAAAATAGACAGGGTTATACCTATAGTATAACAGAGGATATATTAGTAACTAAAACTATAAATTACCTAGAGGGGAAAGGTAGGTAGGTTAGATAATCTACTAAGTAAGTAGGGTAAGACTAGGGACTAAATAGGTTAAAAGGGTAGGCTACCCCCCCTAAACCTAAGTAAGGTTTATTTCTTTTTACTTTTTATATATATAACTAGAGGAGTATTATCTAGGTTTAACTATAGAGTTAGAGGAATAGTAGTATAGACTAAGTAGTATATAGTATAGAAGAGGTAGTAAGTACTATATGTTATCTTAATAGAGTTAGTACTTTCTAGGTAGCCTAGGCAGAAAGTATAAGAACATAGCAAACATAGTAAGTATTATATAGGAGTAGGCTAAGAGGCTTAAGGGATATATTATGCTCTACTTAGGGGAGTTAATCTATAAGGTATTTATAGTAAGGGCTATAGTAGATTATAATTTCTAAGAGGAAGCTAAGTAGTATACTTATTACTACTAGTATAAGAGCTACTTAGCTAGTATCTAGTATATATATAATACTACCTTTAAGTATGCCTAAGGGCTTCTATAGAGTAGAAGCTTTATAATAGAGGAGCCTATATTATTTCTTCCTTAGGTTTAAGGCCTAAGATAAGAGTAGTATATATTAATTTACTTACCTTTCTAGTAGCTAGGTAATATTCTTATATAGAGTAGGTAAACTAGAGATAGTTATTAACATATTATAGTTATTACTAATAATAGGTAGTTAGTCCTTTAGATATAGTATCTTAATAAATATAGCTATAAGATAGTTATAGTAGACTATTAGGGCTAGTAGGCTATACTTTTATTTAATAGTAAGTAGTATTTACTAAAACATATACTTAGAGATAATAAGTATCCTTAAGGCATAAAAGTAAGTAAGCTATAGCCTTACTTAATATTTAGTATTCTTAGTCTAGAGATAAGAGGTAAAGGTATAGATAAAGTATTATAGAGTAGTAGTAGTACTAGTAGTAAAAACTAGTTAGGTTTATAGTATTTTTAGTATAATTATTATAGTTATACTAGTAGTATAGTATAAATATTAAGTAACTTTATTAAGAATATAAAAAGAGATCCTTTTTAGATATAAAATATAAATAAAGTACTATAATATATAAGTAAAGTATATTAAGGGTAGTATAAGCCTTAGGTAGTTATAGTAGTTATAGTATTAAGCCTAAGTTAACTTTAAGTATAGTATAAACTAGTTAATAATAAGTATTAAGCCCTATAAGGTAAATTATAGATATAGAAATAGGTTATAGGGTAGAGCCCTATAATACTATAGGGAGGCATAACTAGAGGTGTTTAAAAGCCTATATAGTATGTAAATAGCTTTATTTTTAATAAGTAATAGAGTAGTAATTTTATTATAAAGGTACCTATTAACAACTGTTGTTAATTAACAGGGGAGCACGCCAAACATAGTGAGGTGGTGCAGACAGAGTGGTGCAGCCATGGCCCTATGGACACCATACGGCTAAGAACAAAGGTAGCTTACCCCTAAAGTTCTGCCGCTCTATAATTTGTATTATGGTGTCCTGGTGTCCCAAATCATGTGACATGCAATGGCTCACATAGGAGGGCAGCACAGAGCGAAGCGGAGTGGCGGAGAGAATCGGAGCAGGACCAGTGGTAAACAGCGAGGCACGAGCTGGGTTCTAGGCAGCAGGAGCGAGGGACGACGCGGGCTGCGCCAGTAAGACCCCAGAACGCAGAGCAGGGGGACGGCTGACGGGCGGAGGGGACTGGAGCCGGCTTTGTCAGCTTTCACAACCGCACTTTTTCAGGGAAAGTGGGGTGCAGTGGTGGAGCCACGCGTGACCGAATAGGATGAGACTGCACGACCAGCGGGAGGTATTAAAGGCTGGAGGCCCCGGGAAAACACAGGAGGGTTCTTCCCACCTTCATTTCTGGTTGTACTTTTCCATCGCACGGAGTCGTTCACAAGCAGGCTTGGGATCAAGATGGTTGATGTATCCTGTTTCCCCGTGACAGTCACGCAGTTGCCAGGAGGCGACGGGTTCATTCGAGATCCGGTAGACTGGTCGAGTGTTCCTAGGTCTAAAGAAGTAGCGCAGGAGGCGGTAATGGTGCCGGGAGGCTGTTTTGAGTCAGTGAGTGACGGTGTGTTTTGCAGTCTTGCGTTGATGAGGGATGAGTCGACGACGGTGCTGGAGGCCCGGTTGTTCGCGAAGCGTTATGTTGCTACGGCGTGGTGTGCCGTTGTGTTTCTGATGCGGACGCGTCGAGATGCCTTGGTGCTTCTGAAAGAGGCGTTGGTAAATCGGTTCCTGGAAGGTACAGTGTGGTTGATCGAGGATGCCGAGATGATGAATTACGATGGAGAGCCATCGGTAGTGTGTGTTTTTCTCGTGAAGCGGTCCAGTGGGCCTACGCGGGTACGCGACTTTGTTAAGTCATTTCCTGGACCGGAGGGTCCTTGGGGCATGCGCTGGTTGGAGACAGTGTCAGCCTCTCGTGAGTCGGAGTGGCGCGCTAGACGAGCTGGTCTTTTGCCAGCTGCGTGGGCTATTGACTTGGGTCAATGTAAGTTGTATGCAGAGGAGCAGTTAGGAGCTATGGGCGACGCAGTCCCTGATGATGCGTTGGAGTGTAGCAGTCAGAGTAGTGGAACGTTGGATTGGGAGTAGTGATGTAGACAGTGCCGTTTGTTGCAGTGAATGTTTCTTAGATGTGGCTGAACACGTCAAGGCTAAAGCGGGTCCTGTTTGAGTTGCATGCACGGAGTGGCCGGTGATTGCTTTGTGTGTTTAGTTAGTTGTAGACAGAAGAGATGTCTCTTAACCCTGTGGTCGTAGTTGTTTGAGTGGTGTAGTGGTTAAGTGTGAGAGACAGGTGTCATTTCTGTGTTAATTGAATGTGATGTGAATGTAGTCGTTGTTTGACTGTTTGTGTGAGTCGAAGTGAAGTGTTGTTGTGTTAAAGTAGGCTAAAGTGAGTTGGTTTTACCCTAAGAGTGACAATTGAGTTAAATGAACTATCATGTTTGTGTTAGTGGGGTACGGGGGAACCCCGTGCACCGGAGCGTAGCGGAGGTCGCCAATGCTGTTACCCCGAAACAGTGACAATGAGTGTTGTGATAACCTCACTTTTATTTAAGCGACAGGATGGATCCTTTTTTACTAGAAACAGATGCAACTTGATTGCAACCGGGGGAGCCCGCTGACGAACGGAGTGAGGAAGTGTGGCGGACAGAGTGGCGCAGCCACGGCCCCATGGACACCATAACCCGAGAACGGAGGAGAGTATCTCCGCAGTTCCGGTCTATAATTTGTATTATGGTGTCCCGGTGTCCCAAACCACGTGACTGGCACAGGCGTGGCTGGTACAGCCGCAAGTGAGGCCATCACGGACACAACAGCTTTGGCAGCCTCCGCTTCGCTCCGGATGCACGGGGTTCCCCCGTACCCCACTTCCACATTGCAGACAGGGCCTGCGGCGCTTCACACTCATTGTCAATCCGTTTAGACAACAGCATTTCGTTTCAACTCAACTAAAGTAAGAACACTACGATTTCACTCAGGACTAAAAGCATCTGAACTACAGTCACATATAACCAACTTGCACTTCGAAAAAGGACATCTTTTCCACTCTAATCACTAGTCTACCTACTTAACTTACCGGCTCTTTCCACCAAAGCCTCAAACTCACTAACAGTCACTCTCGTTCCCGCAAGTATCGACCCTTGCTTAAGGGCATTCTCTATCCTATTTACTAACGATGCACCGTCCTCCGCTGCTTTACATGTCACTGGTACGGGGCTCCGTGAAGGTACCAAGTAGGCCACCTGTCCACCCCAACAGGCAGAACACTCTACAGGGCAACTCAATGCCCCATACAACACCGGCTCACGCCTACCGTCCCGCGGCTCTTCAACCACCAGTGCTCGGTACACATACACATCACGCGTCAACTCAATACTCATCCATATGCGTGCTCTGCCTCCCGCAGTAGCAGCAACCAGCTTCCCACGAAGAACCCTTTCAAACTCCGCCGAAAGGACAAACACATCTGTCGTCCACTCACAGAGAAAGGCGCGCCTGCACCAGTACCAACTCTCTGCTCCACAGCGATGCCCCAGGCACACTGCGTGGTGTCGACACTGGTCTCCTCCTTCACCTACCGCGTTTGCCCAACGCCTACAGCACAGCAATGGCTCCCCCGCCATGCTCAACAACTACAATCAGTCTCTGTTCCACTCACTGAGGACGCCGCCGACGCAGCGCAGCGGAGTGCATAGGTTGAAGCCCACACCTTCACCCGGCTACCAAAAGGAAGCAAGCGAAGCGGTGGGCGTACCACCGCGCAGTGCAGAAGACGTCTGCACACAATCCTCTCGTCTTGTTTGAATGATCTCACGATCCTGTCTTTCTCAGTCGCCGTGCCAGTCACGTCTCTGTGCCGGGGCAGCTAGCAAAACCCTTCCCGGGTTGCAAAAAAGAAAAAGGAAGAAAACCCTACTCGTGTTTGTCCGGCTCCGCGTGGGCAGTCCTGCCATTTAACCTATCTCACTCTGTTCAGTCACTAGTCCCTCCTGGGCCTACCCCACTCTAAAAGTGCGGTTCTGCTTTCTTATGTAACCGGTCCCCTGTCTCACTCTGTTCACTCACTGGCTCCTCCGACCTACCGACCCACAATCCTGCTTGCGGGCGGAGCACTACGCCCTTCCGGTCATCCTTCCCTCCATCTTACTGTCTGCTCCCAGTCGTCCCTCCTTCCCGCAGTTAGTCACCCAGGCTCCGTTGCACTCCGCCTGCTTACTCAGGGTCTGCTCAGTGCCTTCGCTGGCTCGTTCCTCGCCCGTCTCCCTCCTGTGAGCCATTGCATGTCACATGATTTGGGACACCGGGACACCATAATACAAATTATAGGCCGGGTCAACTTCGGCGATTCTCGCCTACGTTGCCTCGGATGGTGTCCATGTGACCACACCTTCGCTACGCTCCGGTGTTCTGTCCGCTCACTGCGTTCGCTGCCGCTGATTGATCCAGTCAATCTGTTTAAAAAAACATTGCACTACTGCATGCACTCAAAAGTGAAGCTATTCGCAACAACATTGTCAATTCACTACACAACAGCACTGAACACCTCCGCTTCGCTCTGGTGTCATGGGCTGCGCCCATACCCAGTAATCACAATGATCAGGGGATGTTTAATTCAATTGACAATCAGTTAAAGTAAAAGCATTTCAGTTTAACCACACACAAAGTCACTCAGACTAAAAGCAACTCAACTACATCATTCACCATCACTGCAACCCAGTCCGCAAAGTTCATCAAGGCACACACCACGCCTAAAACCACCTGCACTCAGTACAATTCACTTCAATCACGTAACTAAACTCATTTCAACTAAGTCATCAACTAGTACACTACAGTTATCGTCCCTAGCTCTTCAACGCTTCCGTCGACAACACCACCTGCCGCATGTCTAACCAGCGGACCACTCCAGACTCACGTCTCCAGTCTCCTGGAACCAAGCACACCTCCTCCAGGCTCTCTAACAGAACCCTCGCTTGGTAGTACGAAACACTGCAAACAGGAACCCGCGTTCCAAAAACCTCTTTTCGCTTCGAGTTTAACTGCTGAGGCGACAAAACCATCACCGGTTTCTCCCTGCCATCGCTCCCGCTCTGCATCTGATCAAGCCACACGGCTGCGTGGCCCAACAGGGCAAACACCAGCTCTGAACAATTCCATGTCGACACATCTGCTCCAACTAGCTTCGCAGCGCACCGCGTCGCAAAGGCAGCCACGCCCTTGCTGTAACGGAAACCCACAGTTCCGTCTGGACGAAAAACAACAGTGCTTCCAGTAACGTAACACTTCGGCCCCAGGGCACTAACTTCATCTAAGAAACTCAACGCTGCGGCCTTCACCGCACCTAGCAGACTCTGTCAGCTACCACACTACACCAAACCTCTCGCCTTCCACTCACCAGGCGATGCGAACTCAACGTCGCTCATTGCTGGCACCCCGCAAGGGTAACAAACTACTGGCCGATTGACGCCGTCAATGTAAAAAAATACCACAATTCACCTCTTGCTGAATGTCAAACACGAAAAACCAGAAATCCTTTCTTCTGTCCCTCTCGGGCCTTCTGCCACTTAAGTACCGCGGTCAACACTTGTTGCCGCCGATGCACACTGAAACCATTGGTTGGGCCTCTCGTCCCCTGCTAAGCGCCCACTGTAAGCGCTGTGTCGTCCCTCCCTCGTTCTTCCCAGAACAAAACCACTGGCAACCCTGCCAGAAACAGAGAAAAAGAGCGAAACAGTCCTGCCTGTTTGGGGGGATCCCCCGGGTATTTGAACCCATTTCTTGCTCCACTTCGGTCAGTCTTGCTCCGCTTCAGTCACATGGCTGCCTGCATCCATCCCCATTTTTCCCTGAAAAAGTGCGGTTGCAGTTACTTACGTAACACCGTTCCCCCGTTCCTCCTCCACTCTTACTGGCGCAGCCCGCGTCGTCCCTCGCTCCTGCTGCCTAGAACCCAGCTCGTGCCTCGCTGTTTACCACTGGTCCTGCTCCGATTCTCTCCGCCACTCCGCTTCGCTCCGTGCTGCCCTCCTATGTGAGCCATTGCATGTCACATGATTTGGGACACCGGGACACCATAATACAAATTATAGGCCGGGTCAACTTCGGAACTGCGTTCCTACGTTGCCTCCGGTATGGTGTCCATGTAGCCACTCGGCTGCGCCTCGTTCTGTCCGCCACAACTCGCTGACGCTCGTCGGGCTCCCGTGTGTTTTAAAAAACACTGTCACTCCGTCTACTCTAAAAAAATGAAGCCATCACGATACTCATTGACAATCACACACCATTTGGGCTTTTGAACACCTACGTCGCTGCGCTCCTTCGGTGTCACGACTGCGTCGTGCTGCATTCCACAAAGAAAATAGGGGATTTCATTCAATTGTCACTCCGTTTAGACAAAAGTAACGCATCACTTGGGCTTAAGCACTGAAACAACTCAACAACATTCACTTTACAACTAACACTGCATCGCATTTACAGCAACAACGTCACTTCCGTTAAGAATCAGATTTCACCACACTCATTAAACCAAGTCTAGACACAACACAACCACTCTACACTAACTCACTCACTCAGAACCAAATCACTCCGTAAAACTACAACATTCTGACACATACAGTCTATCTACCGCACTACTAATGCCTCACGCCTGCCAACTCCCGTCGGCAACACTTTCAGGAAAAGCCGGGATCACTCCTCCCGTCTGCACCGAACGCACCCTCGTTCACTACTCGAACCAGCTCTCCGAAGACAAAGCAGGTCCCCTGCGGACGGTCATCTGTCGGATTAACATCCACCAACTCTAAACAAACCCAATAACACTGCACAGAACCCAGGTTCTCACGCGTCACATCATCAAACACTGACTGCCAGCAGTACAAGCCACGCTCTCCCGTTGCATAATTACAAAAATACTCTACCGCCAACTGCTCCACAAACTGGTCCCCGTTTGCAGCACACTCGTGCGTCTTTCCGACAGTCCACCAACACTGCCGGGTGCACTCTGTCACGAACACTCTAGAGGGCATCTCCCCCAACTGGAGATACGGCAACAACGACTCCGACAGTCGAGACGCAGCCCACTTCACAGAAGGGAAATAATCGGCCTCCCGCTGGTCCGCAGAGTGAACATCACACTCCGTCCGGTAGCATCCCATCCAATGGTTCGCAATACACGGCCCTTCCAAAGCCTCTCTCCTCCCACGGAGAAGAATAGCTCCGCAACCCACCAACTGGCCGTTGGGCCGGACATCTCTGTCCTCGGCAAACAAAGACATCGTCTCCTCGTCACGCTGTTCCTGCTCAGGCACAGCCATAGGACTACATCCAATCTCACTCCGTTCGTCAGTACAACAACTGATCACCGCTGCACGCGTACTACACTCCGTGAAGTGACTCTCGTCTAACGCACTCAATGCTGGACGACACCGCCTACCATTCATCTGCACCTCCCTCTCGTTGCAGGAATGAAAATGAGGAAAGGAACACCCTCGTGTGTGTTGGGGCCCTCCGGCCTTAAGTAGTCTCACCCTGTTCAGTCAGTCTTGCTCCGCTGCGGTCATGTGTCACTCCGTCTCCACCCGGCTGCATTGCCCCCTGCAATTTGCGGTTGCACTTCCTTACGTAAACTCCATCCAGTGTCTGTCCGGGTCTGCGCCCCTCCCATAGCACCCACTCCGTTCGCCCGCTCTCTCCCGTGGTTAGCACTGCATCGGTCTGTTGTTCCTCCAGCCCGTGCTTACTCAGGTGATTCGCTGGCGCTCATGGCTCGCTGCGCTCGCCCTCTGTCTACCACCAGCCGGACTGTGCCAGTCACGTGGTTTGGGACACCGGGACACCATAATACAAATTATAGGCCGGGTCAACTTCGGAACTGCGTTCCTATGTTGCCTCCGGTATGGTGTCCATGTAGCCACTCGGCTGCGCCTTGTTCTGTCCGCCACACTTCCTCGCTTCGCTTGTCAGCAGGCTCCTGTTGATTGTCGCTGCCAATCAGTGGTTTACAAAACCTGTCACTCCGTCTCTAGTAAAAAATGAAGCTATCGCAACAACATTGACAATTCAGTCACATAAAAGCTTTGGACTACCTCCGCTTCGCTGCGGTGTCACGGCCTGCGGCCGTCTTGCAAGACCACAACTAAGATAGGAGATTAATTCAATTGTCAATGAGAGAAATAAAAGAGGAAACATCTTAACATCACTTGCAGTTACACTCACTTAAAACCAAGCCATCTTTAAGACTAAGTCAAAGCAAGTCAAATCAAAATCAACATCACAATCATGTTCACACATAAGCCTAAATACACTTGCACTCACAACGCTAAACAAGCTTCATCGCTTTATTCACTAAAACCACTCCGACACCATGTGCACTTAACTACATAACACATCACAAGGAACGTCGCATAAGGCTCAACCTCTCCAGCGATCGAGACGAACAGACACTTTCATGCCCTGCTCGGGCGACGACACAACACGAACGAAATCACGCCACAGCTGCATATCACACTCCTCCACCAGTCGGACCAAATCACCTTCATCAAAACCATCATAAGTCACACCAAAATCACGCTGCAACTTGTCTCGCGCCGAGTCAAACACATCTAACGCATTACACGGCGTCACTCCGTAAAATTCAAACCAGCGCCGGTCACATCCACCGTCTTCGACAACCCCGCACCCTCCGGGTATACGGTCCAGAAAAGCACGACACACTACTCAGTTAGCCCACCTAACAGACCAGAGAACACCGACCATTCGGACATACTCACACAATGCCACTACGTCTCCAAGCTTCCAGAAGGCCAGACGGACCAGCCCCCGCTGCTCATCACTAAGACCATGCACAAATTGCGGGCAAACAAAGCCCTCGTCCGCTCCCGCGTCCACTGAAAAAACAACAACATCCTGCAACCTCCTCTCCCAGACTCGGCACCACTCATCCGTCAACCGTTGCTCTGCCTCGCTCTGCTTCGGCACCCAAGGCAACCTGCGAAGACACCGAAACACTTCGTCACCGACTGCGTACACACAACACAAGAGGAATTCTAGTTCCTCCACAGAGGCTCCCGGCCCGTTCTCCGAACAATACCAGCTACGGTTCGCCAGTCCCATGGCTTCACGCCTGCTACAATCAGTCCCAGTCTCACTCTCGTGCGACTGCAGTATCAATCCACTGAAAACCCGCTCCCCGGTTAAGCGCAACCCCATGCTTGCGGAAAACAGAATACCAGAGCGAACCCAGGTTCTGCTGCCACCAACTGGGGCCTCCGTCCCTTAAGTAGTCTCGCAGTCCTGCTCATGCATCTCGCGCTAGCTCAGTCAGGCATCGATCCTCTCCGCCCGCTGCAAGACCCCCGTCTTTTGCGGTTGTGCTTGCTGACTCACCGGTCCACTGCGTTCCCCCGTCAGCATGTGCGGTCGTGCCTCCCTCCCATATCACCCTCCTCCGCTGCATCCTTGGCTCCGTCGCTACCCGTGGGACACCTCGGCAAGCCTCGGCCGTCCTTAGACACTGTGTCGTTCGCTGCGCTCACCTGCCCACCACTGTGTGAGCTCCTTTGGATCACGTGGTTTGGGACACCGGGACACCATAATACAAATTATAGGCCGGGTCAACTTCGGCGATTCTCGCCTACGTTGCCTCGGATGGTGTCCATGGGTCCGGTCGCTTCGCTCCCTCTGTCCGCACCACCTCACTGCGTTCGGCGTGCTCCCGTTGATTGTCGCTGCCAATCAGTGGTTTACAAAACCTGTCACTCCGTCTCTAGTAAAAAATGAAGCTATCGCAACAACATTGACAATTCAGTCACATAAAAGCTTTGGACTACCTCCGCTTCGCTGCGGTGTCACGGCCTGCGGCCGTCTTGCAAGACCACAACTAAGATAGGAGATTTAATTCAATTGTCACAATGTTAAGACTACACTAAGGCTACCGTTTGGACTAAAGCATCACCAAAACCACTTACAACATTACATTTCACACAAGACGATGAAAAAGGATATCTTTTTACCTACAACACAACTAACCAAACAAGACTACAACAGAAAAACTTCGGAACAACAACTGCACCGACAGCCATGCATCACACTATGCTACAACGACCGGCTCAACCACTGCCATCTGGCGATGCGTGCACGCATTACCCCATAACACCTTAAGCCTTCCTCCGGAACACAACATTCAACCTAGTTACCCCAGGCACATACGACTCTACTGACCTCGACCACTGTGGGCCAGTCCATTGCGGCAACAAAGGCTCATGCCCGGGCATCACGAGCCCTACAACGTGGGACACACCAGGCTTAAAACACAACCACAGGCCAACTCTGAGAAACCGTTCGGCGCAATCATCTGCCCACTGCGCCGCAGAACCCGAAAGACGGACATCCAAGAAGGAACTACCGGGACCAGTATCGCAGTCCTTCTCCAGAAAGCAGCTGTCCACCGCCGCAACAGACACACGGCTGCCGGGCTCCACCACGACAAAAACGCAGAAGCACTGCTCGCCATCCGGGCCTTGGCTACCGCCACCATGAAGCTGCACGGCAACACATAACCCGTTCTCCGACCGGACTGTACTGTCAATGCGATGAATCGCCCCACGTACGGCCTCAGTACCACGCACACGACGGCACAACAAAAAACAACCCTCCAGGTCAACGGCTCCTCCTGACCCACCTACCGTGGAAAAATAAGCCGCCGAGTCCTGCTCCGCCAACGCCCTCAAGGACTGACACAAGCACTGGCTGCACTGTCGCCCTAGCTCCATCACCAGAGACGTTGCAAACCCCGTCTAACTGCAAAACACTACCTACCACGTACTAGCCCTGCTAGACTCTGTCTGGACTACGCCCTGGCAAGAAATGCCTCCAAACACAAACCAGTCCACTGGCTGTTGCACTCTGTTAATAATCCCGTCACTCTGTGGCCGTGAGTGATTACTCGATCACTCGATGTCTGAATCGACTCTGTCCGACAGGAACCGACTCCGGTTGTAGCAAAAGGAAAAGAAAAAGTGCCCGTGCCCTTTTGCCCATCTGTTGGGGGGCCGCTGGCTACTTATGTGTCTCGCCTCCAGCTCAGTCATCTCACTCTGCTCGGTCACAGGTCCTCCGAACCCTTGCCGGCCCACCTGCCTGCATGCGGGCGGTCAGCTAGTCCGTTCCGGGTTGCACCCCTGCACTGCCATACCACCGGCCTCCAGTTCATCCTTCCCTGCGGCCTTACCTACTCCCGTTCCGGGCAAGCCCTCCACTGCTTACTCACTGTGTACGGTCGCAGGCTCCCTTGGGTGTTTGCACCATAGTGATGAATCACGTGGTTTGGGACACCGGGACACCATAATACAAATTATAGGCCGGGTCAACTTCGGAACTGCGTTCCTACGTTGCCTCCGGTATGGTGTCCATGTAGCCACTCGGCTGCGCCTCGTTCTGTCCGCCACACTTCCTCGCTTCGCTCGTCAGCGGGCTCCCCCGGTTGCAATCAAGTAGTCACTCCGTCACTCATTAAAAAATGAGGGCATTCACATTCATTGACAATGTGCATCTACAAAAGCTTTGAACTACCTACGCTGCGCTTCGGTGTCATGACCTGCGGTCATACTGCATTTCCACAAAGAAGATAGGGGATTTAATTCAGTTGTCACTAAGTTAGATAAAATCAATTCTATTTAGACACGTTTAAACCAACCATCGCGTCACTACTCAATCACTCTCACTGGGTATCGACCACTCTAAACCATTCACAATCAACACCAAAAGAAAAGTCACACTCAACCCCGAGGTTGAACTCCATCAGTCCGTTACTACTGCACCCTGTGCTCAAGTCAAGACTCTCTACGCCACTGAATCCAAATGATTCACCAATCACCCCAAGCGAAACAGCATCTACCTCACCGGTTAGCCACGTCACTGCTCGCGCACGAAGAGACTCACCACTCTGCTGAGGAATTGCATCCTGCATCGACAATCCAAAATCGGCAAAAGCAAACTCGCTCTCCACGCTCCCACTGTCACCAATCGGGGCACTGAAGTCCAGGCCCAAGCCGAGACCGAACTCGATTGCGGGCATACACCCGACACCATAATCCAACTCTGTCCCCAAGTTGAAGTCCAGGTCAGCCGACACTGCCAGGTTCCAGTCACTCAGTGCTCCGTCCCCCGTCGCCCCGTCTAAAAAAGACCCCGCGTCTAAAAAAGACTGTCCTGTCGTCCTCAGCGCTGGCGGTCGCGTCTCCTGCCGCTCTGGCTCCTCTCGTCGCCGTTTCCGCTTCTGCTCCTTCCTCCGATCCCGATCTCGCTGAGCTTCGTTGGAAGTATGCTTCTTGAATGCAGTCATTACCCCATCTAATGACCCTTCAGCCGGTGCACCCTTCATGACTGCCCCGCGCACTGCTTCTGCCCAGCGTTCGATGAACTGGGCCGTGCTCGTGCCCTTCTGAGGCCACCGAACGTCGTCCACGACTCCTCTCGCCTCCGCTCTAACCCACAACTTGCGGTTCCACACCGCCGTCACTCTTGTGCGCCTGTTGATAAACAACAGAAATGTCAAGAGAGGCTTCTCATCCTTCTCGCCTTGGCTCCCCCACCAAGAAACTCGGTCACCGAAACGGTTCTTCAACGCATTTCGGAAGTCTTTGATCGATTCGCCCTCCCCTGGTCGGTACGAAACCCAGAAAGCATGCCGATAGATATCGGGCTGTTGTGTCGGAACTGACGCCATCGTCTGTTGCTGCTCCGCAGTCGCCGTTGCGAAAATGAAAATGAAAAGAAAAGAACTAGACCTGTGTCTGTTGGTTCAGTCGGGGGGCCTCCCCTCCTTATCTACCTACGCTGCCTACCCGGCCTGTTATGCAACCCATTGCCGCCCACATCCCCCTGTCTGTGTCGCGCTCCGCTACTGGTCCCGCCGGACCATTGTCCTTCCGTTCCACTCCATCTTACTCAGCTGCCTCCCTCGGTCCCCTCGTCCGCAGTTATTCCGTCCGTCGCTTCGCTCCGTCTTATTCCCAGGCTGTACGGTCGCAGGCTCCCTTGGGTGTTTGCACCATAGTGATGAATCACGTGGTTTGGGACACCGGGACACCATAATACAAATTATAGGCCGGGTCAACTTCAGCGATTCTCGCCTACGTTGCCTCGGATGGTGTCCATGGGTCTGGTCGCTTTGCTCCCTCTGTCTGCACCACCTTACTGCGTTCGGCATGCTCCCCCGTTGATTAACAACAGTTGTTAATAGGTACCTTTACAATAAAATTGCCACTCCATCACTCATTAAAAATAAAGCTATTTACATACTATATAGGCTTTTAAACACCTCTAGTTATACCTCCCTATAGTGTTATAGGGCTCTACCCTATAACCTATTTCTATATCTATAATTTACCCTATAGGGCTTAATACTTATTATTAACTAGTTTATACTATACTTAAAGTTAACTTAGGCTTAATACTATAACTACTATAACTACTTAAGGCTTATACTACCCTTAATATACTTTACTTATATATTATAGTACTTTATTTATATTTTATATCTAAAAAGGATCTCTTTTTATACTCTTAATAAAGTTACTTAATATTTATACTATACTACTAGTATAACTATAATAATTATACTAAAAATACTATAAACCTAATTAGTTTTTACTACTAGTACTACTACTACTCTATAATACTCTATCTATACCTTTACCTCTTATCTCTAGACTAAGAATACTAAATATTAAGTAAGGCTATAGCTTACTTACTCTTATACCTTAAGGATACTTATTATCTCTAAGTATATACTTTAGTAAATACTACTTACTATTAAATAAAAGTAAAGCCTACTAGCCCTAATAGTCTACTATAACTATCTTATAGCTATATTTATTAAGATACTATATCTAAAGGACTAACTACCTATTATTAGTAATAACTATAATATATTAATAACTATCTCTAGTTTACCTACTCTATATAAGAATATTACCTAGCTGCTAGAAAGGTAAGTAAATTAATATATACTACTCTTATCTTAGGCCTTAAACCTAAGGAAGAAATAATATAGGCTCCTCTATTATAAAGCTTCTACTCTATAGAAGCCCTTAGGTATACTTAAAGGTAGTATTACATACATACTAGATACTAGCTAAGTAGCTCTTATACTAGTAGTAATAAGTATACTACTTAGCTTCCTCTTAGAAATTATAATCTACTATAGCCCTTACTATAAACACCTTATAGATTAACTCCCCTAAGTAGAGTATAATATATCCCTTAAGCCTCTTAGCCTACTCCTATATAATACTTACTATATTTACTATATTCCTATACCCTCTACCTAGGCTACCTAGAAAGTACTAACTCTATTAAGATAACATATAGTACTTACTATCTCTTCTATACTATATACTACTTAGTCTATACTACTATTCCTCTAACTCTATAGTTAAACCTAGATAATACTCCTCTAGTTATATATATAAAAAGTAAAAAGAAATAAACCCTACTTAGGTTTAGGGGGGGCAGCCTACCCTTTTAACCTATCTAGTCTTTAGTCTTACCCTACTTACTTAGTAGATTATCTAACCTACCTACCTTTCCCCTCTAGGTAATTTATAGTTTTAGTTACTAATATATCCTCTATTATACTATAGGCGTAACCCTATCTATTTCATCCCTTATTCCCTCTTAGCACTGGCCTCCTCTACATCCTTTGCTATGGCCTAAGGCCCCCTCATGCCTTAGGTTTACACCAGGTGTAGTAGTCATGCCTCCTGCTAGCTCACTTCGTTCGCTATCCCCTGCTACTCACCTCCGCTGCGCTCTGGTCACATGATTTGGGACACCAGGACACCATAATACAAATTATAGGCCGGGTCAACTTCAGAACTGCGTTCCTACGTTGCCTCCGGTATGGTGTCCATGTAGCCACTCGGCTGCGCCTCGTTCTGTCCGCCACAACTTGCTGACGCTCGTCGGGCTGCCGTGTCAATCTCTCGATTGTCATTGCGTCTACTGCAAAAAACGAAGCTATTTACACCACCGTAACAGCCTTGAACACCTACGTCGCTGCGCTCCTTCGGTGTCACAGGGCTCCGCCCTGTAACCCATTTCCACAAAGAAGATTCACCCTGCGGGGCTTAACAGTATTGTCAATCAAAGGAAGTAACAGCTCAATATCACCACTTCAACATAACCACTTACAGTACAACACAGTCACGCTTACACACAACTAAACCTCCATTCACATTCAAAGAACATTACATTTCACATAACACGATGAAAAAGGATCTCTTTTTATCCAGTCACTCTCACTTTAAAATAACATCACGTCTACCACAGTTTCCACATCACTCAACCATTTTCAAGCCATCTCTGTCCAGCTTATTTACAGTCTACTGTCACAATCTACTTAAGTACTTCTCCCTCATGGTCGCAGTCTACCAAAGCCATCTCCGACTAAGGTTACCACCGGGCATCTCACAAAGACTATGCAGTCAGTGCCTACTCTGTCTGCACCAGGCACTCCATCCACCCTTCCAGGCTCTGCACTACCCTGCATTTGGGACCACTCTTGCCCGTCCACGGCCTTTCTCACTCATCACACCAAAACAGAAAGAACACCTACTCCGTTCCCTCCGTACGAATACAACTGCTCACCCGCATCACTATCGTCAGATGGCGCTGCCACCACGCGAACAAACCAACACGACTTCGAACTCACACAACGACGACCTGCCGCAAAGACATGTCTCCAAAGGCTGATGCACACCGCCTCAGACGCAACTCTGTCCGGCTCAACCCTGAGCACCAAGTCTTCGGAATGGAACAAACCCAGTTGTCCACTCAGTACAATCCACTCTCCAGTGTCCTTCTTCAAGTCGCATCCGCCCGTCATCTGGCCGATGAAATCAAGCACCGGCCGTAGCGATACTGGGAGACACCACTTACGTGCAGGATACACCTCGGCATCCTCCTTCTCCCAGTCATGTGCACCACAGTGCTCCGCAAAACAGTCAAACCACTTCGTTCCTGTGCACTCCGGCTCTAAAAAGCCCTCAAGGCTAATCACTCCTCCTGTCGCTAGACACTGCACCCGCCGTGTTTCCTGCATTATCGAATCACTCGATTCTCACTACCCTGCTACCGCTTGGTCACTCGACCAACTAGGCTCCTGTATGCTCCTACTTCCGTCGCTCGCACCTCTGATACGGTATCCTGAATAACCGTAGCTTAATGAAAGAAAAGCAAGCCACCCGTGTCTGCTGCACTCCGTTGGGGACACCCTCCGGTTAAATACCCTGCTCCTGCTAGTCGACCATCTCGGCCCCCCTCGGTCACTGGTGCATCCTGCCCCATTACGCCTTTCCCCTCTGGGCAAAAGTGCGGTTGTCGTTTCTTACGTAAACTGCAGCCACGACCCCACTTCCTTCGTGCCTCAGTCGTTCTTAGCGCACCCTCCAGTCGCCCACTCCTTCCCGGGTTTAGTCACGGCTCGGCTCTGGAACTGCATTCCTCCGCTCGCTTACTCAGGTTGACGGTCGCTAGCGCTCCCTGCCTACTGTCCCCCCGTGAGCCAGTTCCTGTCACGTGGTTTGGGACACCGGGACACCATAATACAAATTATAGACCGGCACTTCGGAGATTCTCTCCTCCGTGCTGGTATGGTGTCCTAGGGTCCGGTCGCTTCGCTCCCTCTGTCCGCCACAACTCGCTGACGCTCGTCGGGCTGCCGTGTGTTTGATCCAGTCAATCTCTGTCTCTTGACCGTCGCTCTGCTCCCTTTGTCTCTCCGTTCCCTGCTTTTAGACCCATCACTGGCAACCAGTCTACGCTTGACGCTATTCACACTCCTGCCTGGGCTTTCACTTGCACTCAGTCCTAGGCTTACTCACTCTTTGCGTCAAGTCTACACTAACTCAATTGTCACTACGTATCTGTAACAGCTTTGAACACCTCCGGTCGCAAGCTCCCTCTGGTGTCACGAGCTCCGCTCGTACTCGAACTCCACAACTAGAATGAGGGGTTTAATACCATTGTCACTAAGTCATCTACACTTAATCTGCCGTATGCATCTCCCTCCAACTCACCACTGGCCTACGCTGCTTGCACTCCTCCTTTTCCAGTCGATGCAACTCAACCCTCTTTAAGGTCTACCATCGGTCTACTCCGTCTCTCCTTCTGCCTTCCACACTCCACCTGTGGCTCTCTTAAACTGTCGCGCTTACTCCCCGTCCGGCTTGCTCTGTCGCCGACTCGTCCCTTCCTCGACCACTTTGCTCCACTACCTGCTACCGCTTGATATTCGGCCGCTGCCTCATCTGACGTGCGTTAGTCCTCCCGTCCAACGCCTGCTCCTGGCCGAGGAAACTCACCTTTCCATCGTCAATCTGAACCGTGCCCTCACCCGTTCTACCACCAAACCCTTGTCCCAAGTTGTAGATCACACCCAAGAAGGGCTTGTAGGTGGGATGCTGCCTGAACCCGACGGGACACGCCGTCTTGTAGTGCCAGAAGAAGTCTCCATCCTCCTCCCAGTCCACTGTACAAATGCAGCCCTCCGGCTGTGTAGGATGCTCGATCACTGTTGCCACAGGCGCGTCTCCGCTAGAACCCTGACCCTTGTCCTCCGACTGCGTGGCTGAGCTGTCCGCCATGTCACTGGAAACAGTTAGCCAACGGGCTGTCCACACCCGACAACCGTCCTCCCGTCCTAGTCTCTGCGTTCGGGTCGACCCCTCCCAACTCACTGGCGGCTTCACTTACCCCGTTCAGCTCTCTGCCTTCAATTACCAACAAAGTCCAATCTGCTGGAATAGACCCTCGACTCCGCGGGTACAAAATGCTCTCCGATAAAACGGAAAATGTGAGACCTGTCTCCCGTTCTCTGCTCACCCAGTTTCGCGGCAAGGCCTGCTTTAAGTGGCCTCCACAAGTGGTCTACTCCACATTGCGGGCGGTCTCTTTAGACACGCTAACCCACCCCACTCGGGCTGGCCCGTCCAATCACATTGCTTCGAGCCCCTCCATGGCATCTGCATCCAGGGTTGTCGCCCCCTCCAACCATCGCTCCCGCTGTGTAGCACTGCTACGTGGGCCTCCTGCCCAACTGCTTGGATTCGGCCTGCCTCATCAGCTGCTTCGTTCCACTGCGTTCCACTACCCAATGCCATCCGGTGATAAATCACCTGCTGCATTTTACCTGTCTGCTCCACTTCGTCCCTTGTTCCCGCAGTTACGATGATCCGTTCCGTGCCTCCACTCCCTTACACCTGTCACCGGTCGCTAGCGCTCCCTCGCCCTCTGTCTGCCACCTGTGAGCTCCTTTGGATCACGTGGTTTGGGACACCGGGACACCATAATACAAATTATAGACCGGCACTTCGGAGATTCTCTCCTCCGTGCTGGTATGGTGTCCTAGGGTTATTTTCCTTATAACTGGGGGATGCCTTCTCTCGTCTAAGATTTCTTATCTAGTCGGGGAGTTATTACCCAATCCAAAAGTGTCACGAGATATATAAGCGTTAGTTACTGCCTAGTCACTAACGGTATCGTTTTGTGACGTGACAAAAAGCTTGTATCCAATCCGAAAGCTATTATCCAGTCCGAAAGTCATTTTTAGTCTGAGATTTATTATCTAGTCTGTAAGTTCCTTATTTACGGTGGTTACGGGCGTAATAAGATACTGTTGGTATCACAGGATCCAACGTTAGATATGGGGGTTGAACCGTAGTATATTCAAAGATGTTGCTAGAGTTAAACAGAAGAGAAAGAGGGCTAGCACGCTGGCTGGTAATAGTACTATAGATATTAAAAGAGCCGTTAAGGTAGGTTACGTAGCGTGGCACGTAATCTAGATTAGCTCCTCTACTATCTGTAGATACTTAGTATCCTAATACTAGTAACTTTCTTAAGTAGTAATAAATATGCCTATTACCCCCTTTTCCTATTAATACTAAAAAGCCTAAAAATGTAATAAAAATAAAAGATTAAAAAGAATTATACTTTTTAGATATACATAACCTAATTATATATAAGAAACCTATCTGTTGCGATATTAACTATTGCGGATCCTATCAGACTTATCGGGCGTAACCCTAATAACCAGCCGCAGATCAACTATTAATCTATCGGCAGATCTACTGTGGATTTAGGGGTTATTCACCTAACTATTTATAGCAGAACCTATAATAATTCTCTTCTAGTTACGTATAATTAAACTATAGTATTTACCCCTATTATTTGTTACTTACCTATTAATACGTATAGTTAACTATATTACCTACCTAGTAATATACTAATACTAATTAGTAGTTAATTCTTACTATTAGTTAATTTTTATTACTATAGTAGTTATCTTAACTAATTCCTACTTCTATATATAAACTCTATAGATTAGTAAGGTACTAACTAGAAGAGATGAATTTTACTACCCTTATAGTAAATTATTTATACTTATTACTATATTATATAGTTAATTAGAGGCTATTAGTAAAAGTACGTTACAAACTAATATAACTAAAAGGTTACCTAAGATATATAGCTATCTTATAAACAACCCTAATTTTATTACGTATTAAGAAATTACTACTTAACTATAAAAAACACCTTACTTTACATACTAACTACTAAGAAACACTATATAGATCCTATATAAAGAAAAAGGCCTATTATAATAGGTGCTATAAGTACTATATAAAGAAGGCTTAATTTAATAAGTAATAAGTACTGCGTAAAGGCTTAATTTAATAAGTAATAAGTTCTACTATAAGTCTAAGGCGAAGTCGTAAATTAACATAAAAGTACTATAAATACCCTATAAATCCTTACTACCTATACTACTAGTAGTAAATCCTCTAACGTATAGATACACCTTCTAGTCTACTAAAAGAAACGTATATATTTAAGAGGTAGTTAGGCTAATAGAGGGTAGTAATAATAACGCTAGAAGAAGAAGTTAATCTAGTCTACTAGTCTACTAAAGAGGCTAAAGAAATACTATAAGAAGGCTAATATAAAGAGGAGGGAATATACATAATATAGTAGGGGGATATATAAGAGGCTAAAGATACTATAGACCTATACCCTATCCTATAGGCGTATATAAAGTATGTTAACCTATAGCTATAGGGTATTATTAATATTAAGAAGATACCTAGTAGTATTAAGCAAAAACATAGAGCCTACACGCTAGACACTACTATTATCTACTTTATAATAAAAGCCTAACATAAAGACTTTATAGCTAATTAACTATAGTAATAGGCCTATAATTATCTCTATAGATAGAAGGTTAAAGACTATAATAGTATTAATAAGGAAGTCCTCCTTAAATTCTATAACTTCCTAATTAATAATAGCGTTTAGGTTAAATTAAACTAGAGGTAGGTTACTTCTTATATATATAAGGTATTAGAGGCTAATAATATATACGTCTAGACTAAGGAAGAGATTAATAAAGTAGCTAGAACTAACCTAAGGTTTAAAGTAAGGACTATAAACCCTAGATTTATTAATAGGTTACTAGGTTATAAGATCTACTTATTACTAAGGGTAAGGTAACTACTATTAACTAACCTTAAATCTATAGCTAAGCCTAAGATATATAAATAGTATAAAGATACCTAGTTATAATAGGCTTCTTCCTATTATAACCTATCGTTTAAGTTACTACTACTATTAAGTAAAAGCTCTACCTAAGTAAGCCTAACCCTAATAATAGTTATAGTTAAGAGATTATAAGACTATAAATCTACTATACTAACTACTTAATTTAATAGTAAAGTAGTACTAAGTAATAGCCTAACTTTATAATAATTAACTAACCTTATTAAGCTCTACTCTAATAACCCTATATTAAAGTATATAGGTAGTTAATATAAGATAATTAATTTAAAGCTTCCTACCTTCTATAAGCTCTATAACTATATTAGAATCCCTACTAGTAGGTATAGGGCTATAGTAATAATAATATTAAGTAGTAATGCCTAAGAGTATTACTCTATTAATCTCTATAGATTTACTAGTAATTTTAACATACTAATAGTAAATATTAAATTAGAATTTAAAGGTAATAAGGTCTATAGTACTAAGATTATAAAGCTATACTATATTACCTTTAAATCTATTATATATAACTACCTAGGGAAAAGTAAACGTAAAATCCTTAATCTACTTATTAAGAAGGTTACCTAGCTAGTACGTACTATAACCTATAACAACATACTAAAAGATAAGGAATACTATAATACCCTTATTAACTATTACTAAGGAGTACCTAAGTATACTATAGTATTACTTAGCCTACCTATAATATATAACATACTCTATATATAGCTATATAATAGTATAGCTAATACTATACTTTTCTATAAACTATAGGCCTAATACTATACTAAAGAATACCCTAGTAATAATAGGTAATACTAGGTTAACTATAAGTATAATAGTAACTATAGCTATTACTTATAGCTAAAAACAGACCTACTATATAAAAACCTAAGAAGTAGGGGTAACTTTATAATAAAGAGGTACTTTATCTATAAGAAACCTAAATACTAGTTAACTAAGCATACTAAAAAAGAATATTAATCTTCTTTCTAGTAGTATAAAGGTATATACTTAACAGATATATTACTATTAACGTTTAATTACTTTCTACTTAACTATAAGGGGATAGAAAATACTATTAATTTTAAAGGAGCTAAGGATAAATACAAGCTAAATAATAGTAACAACCCCTTTAATAGTAATATCCTCTTTATATCTATAGCCTTTTATAGTAAAGATAGTATTAACAGCTAGAAGGTGTTTACCTAACTATATAACTAAGCTATACTCTTTATAATTATAAAGGATAATCTATATAAAGAGAAGACTACTAAGGAGAAACCTACTACTAATAACATATTTACCTTTAATAACTACTACTCTACTATAACTTTCTAAGGTATTATACTAGATATAGGGGTAGTAAGAGTATTTATAGTTAGTTAGTAGTAATATACTATGTTAAAAAGGTATCTTAACTATAAACTTCTATTAGATATGTTACGTACTAGTAAAGTAATAATTTGCTTTAGTAGTAGTAATTACTTTAAGTTAATAGGTACTATAGAAGTCCCTATACCTATAGGGAATCTTACCTTCTATATAATAGACTCTAACACCCTATTTCTCCTTTATTTAAAGGATATAGACTACTATAGAGTAAAATTTAACAACCTTACTAATACGCTAGTAAAAAGCAATATAATTATACCTATTATATAGAAATAGGGCTATATATAGATACTACTAGAGCAACCTAAGTATACTATTACCTAATACTACCTAACTAATAGTAAATTATAGTAAATATACTACTAATTTAGCTACCCCTTAGTTTAGCGCCTTTATAAGGTACTCTAACATACTAGCTAAGAGATAGTAATTACTAATATTAAGGAAATTAATAAGTTCTACTATAGCTACTAGTTAAATTTAAAGGTACTAAGAAGGTTTAAATTCACCCTTTATAATAACTATAAGTTTAACTATAAGATTATTATTAACATAATATACCTTAATAGTAATAAGCTAGTTCTATACATAGTAGATATAGTAACTACCTTTAACGCTATATAATTCCTCTATACTATTACTATAGAATATATATAGGAGGTACTATAGATATATTAGATTAATATATATCTTAGCCTACTAGATTAGATTATTACTAATATAAGCCTTAATTTCTATATAGCTAAGTTTAAGCATACTACCTATATATTATCTATTAATATTAAGGAGATACCTATTAAGGCCTATAATAGTATTAGAAAGGTTAAATACTATTATACTACTCTCTACTAAGCGTATAAGATATTCTATATAGAAACTAATATAGAACCTAAAGTTATACTCTAAATAGTAACGTATATGCATAGTGAGTGGCCTATTATAGTGAGTGGCCTACCTCCTCCTACTTTCTAGTACTTTAACCTTTACACTTACTTTCCTCCACGTACGAACATGCATTCTACCTTAATTGAAAGTCGTATTATCCTTACTATCCAGGCTCTTAAAAAAGACCTAAAGATATCTATATAAAGTATAGCCTCTACCTTTAAAGTCCTAAGATTAACACTCTACTGCTAACATACTAGACGTGTCGCACAAGCCGAGACATATTTAAAATTAATAAAGATAACTATATCTAAAGAGGAGGTGATTCTTAAATAGGTTATTAACCTAATTAATTAAGGGTTTCCTCTATAATAAGATAATATATAAGATATAGCTAATTAACTCCTTTCTAAACGTAATATAATATGTATTAGACCCTAATAGGTAGAGAACTTTATATAATAATAACCCTAATTAAAAATGTAATTTTAATATTAAATTAACTATTAGAGGGCCTTAGCTAAGGATCCTACTATTATATAAGGCTAGTTTATACTTATATAAAATATAATTATAAAGTATAAGATATAAGATAATAAAATCTATAATTTTAATAAGACTAGCTTCCTAATAGGAATACTATTATATACTAAGGTTATTATAACTTCTAACTATAAGGGAAGGCCTTATATAAAGCAGCCTAGTAATTATAAATAGGTTTCTATTATTTAGGGTATATATGTAGATAGCTAGGTAATACCTCTATATGTTATTATAAAGGGTAAATATTACCTCCTCTCCTAGTATACTAATAGCTAATTCCTAGCTATATAGCATATCTACCTAAGTAAAAATAGATAGATAATAAATAAAATTAGCCTGGATTAGTTAAATTATTTTAATTAATATATAAAGTCCTATATAAAGGGTACTTATCACCTCTTAATCCTTAATAGCTATAATAGCTATAAATTAACTAACTTTAATAAATACTATAAGAAAGAGAATATTATTACTCTTTATATACCTCCCTATTTATTATATAAGCTTTAGCCTCTTAATATTAGGTATTTTAGCCTATTAAAGTACTTATATAGTAAGGAAATTAAGAAGATAATATAGATATAGATTTTATATATTATAAAAGATAACTTCTTTCCTACCTTTAAAGTAGTATTCTTTACCTTAATAGGTAAAAGTAACATATAAGCTAGTTTTAGATAGGTAGGCCTTATACCTTTTAACCCTAAAGTAGTTATTTCTTAACTAGATTTTAAGCTAAAGATACTAATACCCCCTACCTTACCCCTAGGTAGTAATAACTCCTAGGACCTAAAGATACTAACTATAGCAATTAAGGGCATATAAAGCTATAGTTCCCTTAAAAAGAGGATCTAGTAGCATTAAGGTAGCTTACTAATAGTAATATATAAAGTAATTAACTTCTAGGCTAAAGGTATTAGTAAGTTAGCCTATAGGGTTGCTATTCTTAAGGCTGAGAATAAAGGACTTTATATAGGGATAGAGGTACTAAGTAAGTACTAGAGGGCTAAAAAGACCTAAGTACGCCTTAGAGGGTTACTTAATATAGCTAAAGTAGAGGCATTATAAAAGAAAAAGGAAGGTATTAGTACTAGAGGTAAGGAAACATCCTAAAATAGGGGTTGTATAGAGGGTAGTAAACCGCACGTGTGATAATATGGTAATTATAGGAAGACTAGACATAACATATAAACCTATAAAGTAGTTTAGGATAGTAATAAGGAAGGAGATAACAAGTAGTTTTAATTAATTTCATATATTATAGCTTAATTAACTTATATAAAAGGTAGAAAGGTAGGAGGAGGTAGGCTACTTACTATAATAGGCCACTTACTATACATGTATGTTAGTAAAAGTAGTAAATAATACTACTAGCCTAAACAGCCTTATACTAACCCTATTAGTCTTTAGAGTATACCTATAAATTAATAATAATTTACTATTAGTACTATTAACTATTAAATAGGTAGAGATAATATAAAAGGCTATAGAGGAAATATAGTAAATTTATACTAAAAGATAGGTAAATAACATACTAGTAATACATAACAGCCTAGATACTATAGCTACTACTATACTACCTCTTTAATCTCTTATCTATATATAGTAAGAAAAGAATAGCTAGTAGAGCCTATTCTAGTTACTCTCTAATAATAGTACTACTTATATAGTTAAATTACTATAAGGCCTATAGAACTTCTATATTACTATAGTAAAACCCTACTACTAACGTAAGGAGGATCCTAATAATACTATATAAGCATAAGATACTAATACTACTACCCTACCCTTTAAGCTTCTTAATAGGTAGGGAGGTAAAATACGTAAAGGTATTATAGTTACTATAGAATAGCTATAGTAATAATACTATAGCCGCCTATAAAAGAACCTAGTAGAGACATTTACTACTAAGACTAACCTATTAATTACTAACTACTTTATAATAAAAGAGGATACTAACTATATGCTTACTATTAAACTCTATAAAAAGAGTGTAATAACTACGCCTAGTAAACTATTTAAATAATCTAACTACTAAGAGATTAAGGGATTAATAGCCTATAGTATGTTTTATATTATCTAGTATAATAAGAAATACTATAGAGGTATCTATATAT
Source organism: Colletotrichum sublineola (assembly GCA_020631755.1). Lineage (NCBI taxonomy): Eukaryota > Fungi > Ascomycota > Sordariomycetes > Glomerellales > Glomerellaceae > Colletotrichum > Colletotrichum sublineola. The sequence goes on from JAHSQG010000001.1 coordinate 1,181,845, forward strand.
TTAAGTTATAATTAGTATGTAAAATTAAGGGTAAAAATAAGACCCTATATAAGAAGTTAAGACTTATTATCTAAGGGTATACTAATAATAGGAAGGCTATAATACTTACCTAATTACTAACTATCTAGTAAATAGCCTAATAGTTAATTCTTACTATTACCCTATTATTATTACTTAAAAACCACCTTTTATAGCTATATAATATAACTTAGGTATATACGTAATTAGTAACCCTACTTAACTATATAATTCTTATAAGACTACCTATTAAGATTTAATACCTTTATAATACTAACGTAATAATAGAGGTTAAGTAACTGTTATATAGTATACCTAAGGCTAGAACCTACTAGTAGGTAATATATAATAACTATTATAGAAAAGCCCTCTAGATAGATACTTTAACCTTTAACCCTTACCTACTTATTTTAGTATAAAATAATAAAGATTTTATGTTAATTAGTATATAGACTAATAATACTATTAGCCTTATAGATAAATTATTTTCTAACTATAAGGATACTAAGCTAATAAAAGTAACCTTTATAGTAAAGCTAAAGTAATTCCTTAAGCCTAGTAAACCTATTACCTTTAATAGTAGTATGCTTTCTCTTAATAATAATAGTAATATTTACCTCTACTAGAAGGAATAAGGTAAGCAACTATAACTTATTAACCTTAATTTACTAGAATTATACTAGTAGTATGTTAAGTAGTATGCCTATAGTATGTATATTACCTTAATCTACTAGCCTAAGGCATACTTTAACTACTCTATTACTACCTAGTACTAATTACTAGATATAAATAATATTAAAGAGCTTAACTAATAAATTAAGTAGTAAATAAAGAGCCCTAACTAAGGCCTTTATTTTTAACTACTTAACCTTATAACTATAAAGCTCTTTATCTTTATTAATAGATTATTTACTAATAATAGTAATCTTACCTTATAGCTTAGATTTATTATTATTCTTATAAATAAGTAATATAGTAAAGATAATATTACTATAAAAACCCCTAATAATACTAGTAAATTTACTATTAATAGGAATATTATCTACTTTAGCTTAATAAAGTATAAGAGGGTTATATAGAGCATATTAGCCTCTAAGATCTATATAATAGTTACTAGTACTAATATTACCTATATAATAACTACTATACTAGTAATAGTTACTAACTACCTTAAATACCTATAAATCCTAATAGTTATATATACTAACTCCTACTCTCTCTATAAGTATCTTATAAAACTTAGCACTATAAAGGAGAAACGCCTTATAATTAATATAATAGCGTTATAGTAGTTATATAAGCACTAGAAGATATATAAGATTTAATAGATTTATAGTAATAATAACCTAGTAGATAGATTTATAAAGTTATTACCTAATAAGGCGCTAGAGGAGCTTATTAGTAATAGTATAGTAAGGATATAGATAAATAGATAGGTTTTATATATATAACAGATTTATTATATAAAAAAGTATATAATACTTTTAGATCTTTATTTTTATTACGTTTTTAGGCCCTTTATAGTTAACTAGTAAAGTACTATAAATCTATAGTAAATTTCTCCTTAAGAGAAAGTTACTAGTATTATAATATTAACTATTATAGATCCTATTAGACTTATTAGGTATAACCCTAATAACCGGCTGCAGATTAACTATTAATCTGTTAGTAGATCTACTATAGATTTAGGGGTTATTTACCTAACTATTTATAGTAAAACCTATAATAATTCTCTTCTAGTTATGTATAATTAAACTATAGTATTTACCCCTATTATTTGTTACTTACCTATTAATACGTATAGTTAACTATATTACCTACCTAGTAATATACTAATACTATCCCTCTATCCTAATTTTTACTCTCCTATTACCTACTAATTCCTCTAACACCTTATTAGGTACTACCTTTATAAATCTATTAGCTAGGTTATTAGTACTATAGATTTGGTATACTTTATAGACTTTATATCTCTTATAAGACTACTATAAGGCTATAATATTAATTATAAGCCTCTTCTCTTTTATAATACTTAGCTTTATAAGGTATTTATAAAGTAAATAGGAGTCTATATAGAGGATTATTAGTATTAAAGGGAGTCTTATATAATTAGTTACTATCTTTAAGGTTATAGAGATAGTATATACTATATCTATACTAATAACTATACTATATACTTTAGAGGTAAGTATACTATAGGTAACTCTCTTATACTTTATTAAGTTAAAGTAGATAATATTCCTAGTTATTATAAATTTACTACTATTATTAGGGCCTTTATTAGTTATCTTATTAGCTAGGGTAATAAGGAATCCTAGTTATAATATTATATTCTTATTATTAGTAAAGGATCTATCTATAAAGATAAAGAGCTTTATAATAGCTAGATTAAGTAGTTAAAAAGTAAGGCTATAATTAGGGTTATTTATCTACTACTTAATATACTAATTAAGTACCTTAATCTCCTTAGCTTAGGGTATTTAGTACTATACTATAATAAAATAATTAAAGCTAGCCTTAGGTTAGTATATAGAGGTAATATATATACTATAGGCTTATTACTTAACATATTACTTAATAGTATTTATAGTAGTTAGATTAATAGGGTAGATTTTTTTACCCTAGCCCTTTTATTTAAGGATTATCTTACTATTAGTAGTAAGGGTTATAATACTACTATTAAATACTAGGGGATTATTAATACTAAAGATTTACTTCTCCTTAGTAGTAAAGGTTACCTTAGTAAGTTCTTTTACCTTATAGGTAGAGAAGAATTTATCTAAAAGTCTAATTATATTATTAGTTTATATCCTAATAATACTAAAATTTAAATTCTCTACTATAGATATAAGTAGGTAGGGATTAAAAGTTAAAGTATCTATCTTAAGATTTTCTCTATAGTAGTAGCTATAAGTTACCTACTAGTAGGTACCTACCTCTATAATACTATATAGAGGTTTAATAACTTATATAATTATACCTTTTAGATAATAGTATTAGATCTACTTAGGTAATCTTATAAGGATTATTTAATTTAATAGAGTAGTAGATTAGGTATATACCTATATTATATTATAAGGGGGCCATGCGCCAACAGGACATATGGCCTGACAGGAGTACTTTAGGTGTTCCTCGGCTAAGGGTTAGCTAAGCCTTACCGACTTAAGGCTTAAGGCTAAAGTTAGGAACTTAGAATCTTTAGCTTAAAGTCTTCACGCTTAAATAGACCTACCTTCTATACCCTTCCTAGTTATAGCCTATAGCTATACCCTTATAATTCTTTAAGCTTTATAGACTAAGATAACTAGTATAAGATAGAATATTAGGTTACTAGTTAGATAGTAAATATTTAGTAATCCTTAGGTAAGATGAAAGCTATAATAAGCTATAGCTACCTAAAACCTATAACCTAGTACTACTAACTACTCCTATAGGTAACTACTAGGTATTACCTTACCCCTATAATATAGATCTTAATAACCTTATTAGAGAGGGGTAGTAAGAAGCTAAATATAGGTTAATATATTAGTACTATAAACTAGTAAGGGATGTCTCTAGGGGTTATACCTAATACTAAACATATAGTAAAGGATTAGCATCCCTATTAGTAGAAAGAAGTTAGATATATAGGCTATAAGAGGACTTAGGATAGGAACTAAGTCTAGTTAGCATCCTATAAATATTCTAAATATAGTAGGCTAAAATATAATATTAGAATATAGAAATATAAAGATAGAATTAAGAACTACTCTAAATACTTACTAAATATATATTAATAAAGGACTAACTAAAAGAATATAAAAAAACCCTAAACTATAATTATAAGGTGCTTAATAAAGACGCTATAATAGCCTAAATAGATAATTAGATAAAGGCTATTAAGGAGGTAAATAATCTAAGGGTAGAAGCCTCTATAGGGTATAAGATTATATAGGCTCTATTTAAAGTAATAGTATTAATATAAACTTAATAGAGAAACTACTATATAGGCCTAAATAAGGATATAAATTAGAATAACTTCTTTATATTTATCTACTAAACATATATTAACCCTATAACGTAGTCTATAAGTAAGTAAACCATATAAGTAAGTAAACTACTTCTTATTACTAGAAAAACCTTAATTTTCAACTATTTCTTAAAAAGCGAATTCTTATATAAAAAAGGTATAGTTTTATAATTTAGGTATCTTAGCTAGTTATATAACCCTAAGTAATACTATAAAAATTCCTACCTAACCCTAACCCTATATACTAGGAAAATTCTCTTATCTAAAGGAGTAGATAAGGGTTATATAGGGTTAGGGTTAGGTAGAAATTTCTATAGTATTATTTAAAGTTATATAACTAGCTAAGATGCCTAAATTATAGAACTAGACCTTTTTTATATAAGAATTCGCTTTTTAAGAAATAGTTGAAAATTAAGGTTTTTCTAGTAATAAGAAGTAGTTTACTTACTTATATAGTTTACTTACTTATAGACTACATTAGCCTAAGAAAGAGAATACTATTATACTCTTTTTAGTATAAGGAAGAAAATAGGAGATTCCCCTATAGTCTTCTTTATAGAATAGTTAGTAATTTATAGTATACTTAAGAATAAAATTAAGGAAGATAAAGAATAAGTATTTAACTTTTTTTTTAGGCTTCCTATAGTACTCTAAGAAGAGTTAATCTATTAGAAGGTAGAAATTAAAACCCTATACTAAGTAGTATAAGAAGCCTAAAGATATTAGGAGTTAAATTACAAGTCGTGCAGCAACCCTTTATAGAATAACCACTAGAAACAACCAAGAGAAGACATAGACATAAAATAATACCCTCTACTATTCTAGAGATTAATATCTTAAGCATATAGCTAGGCCTCCTCTACCTCTATATTATCCTCTAGGTTTAGTATATAGGGGGTATTAAGAGGTAGAAGACAAATAGCTAACTATAGAGTAAGTACCCTATAATAAGGTAATATTATAACTACCCCTAAATATTATAACTATAGGATACTAGGCTATATATTAACCTCTTATAAGGAACTAAGGAATAGTAATAATATACTAATTAGTTAGTAACTAGATATCTTAAAGGTAAAAGTAAATACTATTCTTATTAGGATAAGAGTTTAAGAACTCTATAATATAGGAAACAAATAGGTAGGGTTAATACTCTAAATTACCCTACTAAAAAGGATATAGTCCCTATTAGAGAAACTACTACTAGTAGAGTAATTATTTTATAAGAATATACTAAATATAAGGTTAGTATAGATATAGATACTTACATATAAGTAGATATTATTAGCTTAAGCCTAGTAAGACAACTAGGCCTAAAAAAAGTAAATATATTATACCTAATACTTATAGGATTTAATAGAAAGGAAATAAAGCTAAAAGTAACATATTAGGTAATATTCTTCTTAATTAACTCCTATAAATAGCTATAGAAGATTTGGCGTCTATTTACTAAGTCTAAAAAGCTTAAAGGGTCTAGTAACTTACTATTATTATAGGAATCTATAGGGTAAGAGGGAATTATTATTAACATAACTACTAATACCTAGAAGTATAATTATATATTACTTACTAAACTAAAGTAGATTATAATAGAGATTATTAAGAATTATAAAAGGGTATATATTATATATATCTATAGAGCTATACTAGAAAACAAACCTAATATTATCTCCTTAGGTAAGGAAGAAAAAGAAAGAAATCTATAAGCCCTACTTCTCCTAGAGTTAGAATCTAAGTAGGGAACATTTAATAAAGAAGTAGTAAAGATAATTAATCCCCTTCCTAATACTAAAGACTCTATTAATCTAGTAGAGGATAAGAAACCTCTATTTAGACTAATATACCTACTAAGTAAGTAATAACTTAAGGAACTATAGTCCTATATTACTAAGAACTTAGTAAATAGTTATATAAAGCTATTAGTTAGTAAGGCTAGTACTTTAATCCTTTTTATCCTAAAGAAGGATAGGATAGTATAACTCTATATAGATTATAGAGGACTTAATAAAGTTATAATTAAGAATAGGTACCTATTACCCTTAATTATTAAGCTCTTAGAAAGGCTTTACTAAGTAAAATAGATCTTAAAGATTAACCTAAGGGATATATACTACTATATTTATATTAAGAAGACTAACTAGTAGAAGATAGCCTTCTATATAAGATATAGGTACTTTAAGTATACTATTATACTATTTAGATTAACTAATATACCTATAATATTTTAGGTATATATTTACTAAGCGCTTAGTAATTTAGTTAATATATACTATATTATATATATAGATAATATTATAGTTTATTTAGAAACTAGGAAATAGTATATAAAGGATGTTAAGAGGGTTCTTATAAAGCTCTATAAAGCATAGCTATATATAAAACTTAGTAAGTATTAATTCTATATAAATAAAACTAAGTTTTTAGGATATATTATTTTACTAGATAGCATCTTAATAGACTTAAATAGAGTATAAGTAGTTACTAAATAGAAGCTACTATAGTCTATTAGGGATATATAAGTATTCCTTAGGTTTTATAACTTCTATTAGAAATTTATACCTAAATACTTAGGAATTATATCTCCTATAACGTCTATACTTAAGGGGAGTATTACTAAGTAAGAACAAGAGTTTAATTAGACTCTAGAGGTATAGATAGCATTTAATAAGTTAAAGGTTACCTTTTATTTAGTAACTATTCTATAATATTAGGACCCTATATAGGAGTCTAGGGTTAAGATAGATATATCCTAAAAAGCAATCTTAGGGATCCTATCCTAACTTTTAGATAGTTAATAGTAACTAATTATATACTTTTTATAGAAGCTATCTAATATAAAGTAGAGATAGGTAATAGGATAGTAAGAGCTCCTTACTATAGTAGAAAGCCTAGACTACTAGGTATACTATCTATAAGGGATATCTAAGGTCTTTATAGTACTAATAGACTATTAGGCCCTAAAGGGTATTATTAATACCTTAGTATAGGACCTTTATAGAAGGCTTACTAGATAGGTCTACTACTTATTAGTATTTAACTTTAAAATATACTACTACTTAGGAGTAATAAACCCTATAGATAGATTATTAAGAAGACTAGATTATATAGAAAGCAAAGTAGTATATAATAATATACTCCCTACCCTCTTAAAGAAGTTAAGACTAGTAGAAGAACTCTTATTAAACAGCTAGCAAACTATTACTACCCTAGAAGGGAGGAGTAAAATAGTAATTACTTTTATATAAGCTATTAGAGCTACTATAAATAGGGAATATTCCTTACCCTAAAGTCCCTATAGGACTAGAGGGTCCTAAGGCACTACTATAAAAGTTATAGCTATAGAAACCTATAGCTAAAAGGGCTAGGAAGAATTATAGAATACTTAGTAAACACCTAAAGAAGGGGAGGAAACACCTAGAGCTAGGATTATTATTCTAAAGTAGTATATCCTATATATAGTTATAAAAGAGCTTATAGAGTATAGAATAGTATTACTCTAATAGCTATTAGACGCCCTAGAAGATTTTATCTAAGGACTATAGGCTAAGGATAAGAATGTTACAACCTAACTAACTATAGGTAATGTAGGCCCTACTAGAGCCCTAGAAGCGCGGGCGGCGTAGCATCTTATAAGAAACAGGCTTATAGAGCAAGGCAGAAGGATAACTCCCCCCAGAACAGAAGAACTATAGATCAAGTTACATAATAATAAGAAGGACTGATATATAATAAGCAGTCCCAGGACAGGACTAATATATCCTATGTAGTCCTAAGATAGAACTAACATTCTAAGGATAGTCTAGGACACTACTAGGACACATAGGATTTATATATAGGATAGACTAAGTCTAGGACTTAGGATAAAACTACTATAGCTCTTTAGTAATTAACTTATAATATATTCTCTAAATACCTTTTAGACCTTAATATTATGTTTACTATTATCTAAGCTATATAAGCTACCTTCTAACCTATTAACTACCTAACTAATTACTAAGTAATTAATAGACTAGTAAGCTAACAATACTATTACTAAGTATTAACCCTAGCTATACTTCTAGTAGAAACCTACTATTAGGAATCCTAATTATAATACTTTAATTACTCTTGTTAAGTAAGTTAACCTTAATACTTACCTAATAGTAAAATAACAATATGTCTGTAAAGAACACTCCTACCTCTTCTAACTCTAGCTCTAAGGGTAAGGAACCTACCCCTATAGTCGCTAAGAACTTAGACAAAGAAATAAAGGATATAGAGAACTAGTTAGATAATAATAATAAACTTGTGTTTACTAAAGAAGTCTATAAAAGCCTATAGAAGTATATTAAGAAGAACAACAAAGATATAGCCTAGATATAAGGCATAATTAATAAGGTCTATACTTAGTTATAGAATAAGGATAATAAAACTAAATAGCTAAAGGCTATAATTAATAAGACCCTTACTAAACTTAAGATTAAATTATAGGAAGCTAATATGCTTAGGCGAGAAGTTAAGACCCTCTAAGTAGCTACTAATATTATTATAACCCTATTAGATAGGCGTAAAAAACTTAAGCTTAACTCCCCTAGAACTTATAATAGTACTTAAGGATAGCTTAAGGGATTCCTAATCTAAGTATATACCTACTAGATATTCTATACTACTAATTTTAGGAATAAAGTTAAACATATAATCTATATAGGAACTTTCCTATAGGGGAAAGTACTTACCTAGTTTAAACTATTCCTAGAAGAATTCCTTATATATAATAGAACTATTAAACTATATTTAAGGGAGACCTAGTTAATCTTTAGAAGTATAATAGGCTTTAAATATACCCTAAAGTTATTATTCTAAGACCTAGATAAAAAATAATAAGCTAAATAAGATCTTACTAACTTATAGTAAACTAAGGTAGTATCTTACTATATAGTAGAATTTAGACGCCTAGTAGCTAGACTTAATATTACTAATAAATCCTTAATCTTTATGTTTTACTTAGGACTTAAGGAAGATATTAAGGATAAACTAGCTAAGATTATGAATACTCCTAAGGACTTTCTCTTATATGTTAAGCTTACTATAAAAATTAACACCTAGCTATTTAAATAAAGAAGAGAATAAGGAGAGAACTAAAGACCTACTACTAACTTAGGGAAATAATATAACTAAGGACCACAACTAACTAAACCACATTAGTAAAACAAGAACTAGTAACTATATTACAATATACCTAGCACCTCTTATAGGTAATACATAGGACTAATAGATATAAGTATTACCTAGAAACAAAATAATAAGGCCCTATAAGATGTCAAAACAGTTAAATACTATAACTATAAAAAAATAGGATACTATATATAAGACTATTAATAACCTAAATGCCTATAATATAAGGCCTTACCTAAAGGAATAAAGAAAGCTAATATAGCCTATAAGGAAGCTCCCTATAGGTTGCTCTTATAGACTACCTGTTACTATAATAAGTATACTATTTACTAAGATAGTAAGGAACAAGCCGGATAGTACCCTAAGGAACTAAAAGGGAAAACTATTATAATTACTAGAAAATAATAACCTTAGTAGGAATAAGCTTCTAAATAATAGAACTAATAACTTATTAGAGAACTTATCTAGGCCTAGGACGCCATATAGGAACAACTTAATAAGCTATATATAAAAGACACCCTAGATATTATTACTAAACAACTAGAAAAGCATATCTAGGCCTAAGGTAATTACTAGAAGTAACTATAGCTTAAACAGGATGTTAAAAATACAGCGTTTAAATCTATAAAGCTTAGAACATAACCTATAAAGATTATTATAATTACTTATAAGTAACTAATCTTCTATACTAGTAAGCTAATTATATAAACCCTAAGTAAGCATAACAAACTAGTAATCTAGAATATAAACAAGACCACACGCTACCTATAATACTAGCTAGATAACACGTAACAATAAATTAAACAAAGGAAGAAGGACTAAGGGGACCTAAAACAACTAGTATAGAGCTACCTATAGCTCTATAAAGTGCTTAAGTAGTAGTATAGATAAGAAGAAAAGCCTATAGACCCCCTTAATATCTTAGAACTTACCTAAGGACTTTAATTAGAAGCATAGAAAAGACTAGAGCCTACCTAGGAAATTATATAGTATAAGACTATTATAATAATAAGAAAAGGAAAAGAACCTAAACGACTATAGTTTACACCCCTAAGACTTTAATACTAGGAACACATACCTTAAGATATAATTAAGTACCTAAGAACATCCTCTAATATCTATAATACTTCTGACTTAGAATCTTCTATAGACAAATTTACTCCCTAAAGTAAAGTTAAGTAACTAGCTATAGAACAACTAGTAGAACTAGAGAGAGAAACAACCCCTATAACTAGACAGACTAGTAAGAAATCCTAGTATATCTAGTAGTTAGCTTACTAAAACTCTATACTAACACCCTAGGACATATAAAATAAACATAAGGCATATAAGGATACCCCTAAACTTAGGAGGAGAGAACAAAAGTACCTTAAAGAATAACCCCTAGTATAAAGAAATAATAACAACTAGATTATTTATTTCTATAGAATAGAAGATATAGATATTAAAAACTAACCTATAGTATTAGTATAAGAAGAACTAGTTTTTAGAGATTATAAACTACTCTATACTATAAACCTATACTATTATATAATCTTCTAGGCTAATTATATCTATAACAAATGTTTAGTATACCTAGTTAATAAGGAAAAGCATGTATTCTTCCTATAAAGAATTACCCCCTAATACCCCCTATGTAATATGTATATAGATTAAGACCTATATACCTAGATAGTAGAAAGCTACTGTAAATAACAACTCTACCTACAACCTAACCTAGAATACCTACTCTTATATAGCAGTAGCAGAAGGTACTAGTTAAACTACCTGCATAATAAGTATAAATACTACTATAAAGGGAAAGTATAGGTATGGCAAAAGGAAATTAAGGAAGTAAAGACTTCCTAGGTTAAACTAAAAAATAAGGAATACTAACTATAAAGGGACTATAGGAGGTAAGATAGGACATAAAGTCCCTATATGCAATAAATATAGAAGACAAAGCACACCTTATTTATAATATTACTATTAATAGACAGCCTACTAAAGTTATAATTAATAGTAGAGCCTATATCAACCTAATGTTACTATAATTAGTAAATTAATAAAAAATACTATAGTAAGAGAAAGAACAACTATATTACCTATAAACTATTAAAGGAGAAGTAGTTATGTATAGCAAAGGAACTATTAATAAGGAGACTATACCCCTCCCTATAGTTATCTAAGGCTAATACTAGTAACTAGTCTTTAACATAATAGTAATAGGAGATATAGACATAATATTAGGAATACTATAGCTATAGAAATACAACCCTAATATAAACTAGAGAACAGGCCAACTCTAGTAGAGAGACTTAACTATAAGGATGTGTTATATGCTGTAACCCCTAAGTAAGCCTAAGTAACTAACTTAATATATTGCCTATGTCAGAAGGATCAAGCCTATAAGAGACTAGCAACTCACGTCTACAGCAACTATATAATAAATAACATAATAATAGTACACACTAGAAGGGTAAGGAAATAATAATTTAAAGGAAGACTATCTTAATATAGTACCTCTTAAATATTAATAATATGTAAAACTATTTACTAAAGAACTAGAAATAGGACTACTAGAATATAGACTATATGACTATAAGATCTAACTCCTAGAAGGGAAGTACCTAAAACTTAAACCTATCTATAGACTAAACCTAATAGAAAGAGAGATACTTAACAAATAGCTGGATAAGAACCTTAAGAAAGGATATATTAGACTATTAGAATTACTAGTAGGGTATCTAATCCTCTTTATACCTAAGAAGAATAGAAAACTACAACTATGTGTTAACTACTACAAGCTTAATAAAAATCACTAAGAAAAACAGTTACCTACTACTACTTATTTCAGAGCTACAAAACCTATTACATAGAGCCAACTAGTTTATAATACTTAACCTTAAGGGAGCTTATAACCTTATCTATATTAAGGAAGGAGATAAATAGAAAACAGCATTTAGAACTTAATAAGGACTATTTAAAATACTTGTTATGCTATTTAGACTTACTAACATACTAGTAATGTTCTAAATAATAATTAACTATATACTTTATAAGAAACTAGACATCTTTGTTATCTACTACCTTAATAATATCCTAATATTTTCTAAAACACTTAACAAACATAAGGAATATATATACTAGGTACTCTAGAAACTCTAAGAAGTAAAACTCTTAGTCAAACTAGAGAAAAGTAAATTTCATAAATAATAAGTTAATTACCTTAGATTTACTATTACACTAGGAAGTATCTATATATAAGCTAGTAAAGTAGCTATAGTTAAAGATTAGCCTACGCCTTAGAACGTAAAAGACATTTAATCTTTTAATAGCTATATTAACTTTTACTAAAAATTCATAAAGAACTTTAGTAATATTATATAACTAATATAACAACTTACTAGGAATAACACTAAATTCAGCTAGACTTAACTATACTAAGAAGCATTTAACAAAATTAAAGAAATTATTATATTAGAACTAGTCCTTAAGATACCTAACCTAGATAAATAATTTAAAGTAGAAGCTAACACCTCTAACTTTACTATAGGCAGACAACTTAGACAATAAGACAAGCATAGAAGACTACACCCCTATGTATTCTTCTCTAAAGCATTCTTAGGACTAGAATTAAACTACTAAATCTATAATAAGGAACTTATAGTAATAATCTACATATTTTAAGAATAGAGACCTTAACTTTTAGGAACTAAGTACTAAGTTCTTATATACTTAGATTATAAGAACCTTACATACTTTACTACCTTAAAGGTTCTTAACAAAAGACAAATCAGATAGTTAGAATTCCTATTAGAATTTAACTTTAAAATTATTTACTATAAAGGAACTAAAAACAGAAGGGCTAACGCTCTTAGCTAAAGAACAGATTATAAAGTTAAAGTACTAGAAGAAACTTATATTATCCTTAAGAATAACAATACTAGAAACCTTATACCCACACAGAAACTTATTATAATTAGTACACACACTCATCCTAACTTAATTAACAAGATAACGCTAGAATAGATCTATAAGATATATAGTACTAGGGCATATAGATACTAAGGAGTTATAAAGACATTTAAACAAATCAGATAATACTATAACATATAAGTTATATAAGAAGAAGTAGCTTTAGTAATTAAGGACTATAATATATATAAGAAAAGTAAGAATAGTCCTTATAAACTATATAGGTATATTTAACTATTACTAGTACTACTAGAAGTATAGTACTTAATCTCTCTAGACTTTATTATTAAACTACTAAAGTTAAGAGAACTACTTATAAAGATATACTATAATAGCATCTTAGTTATTATAGACTAGCTTACTAAGTACGTATACTTTATCCTATATCTAGAATCTAGTAATACAGAAGAACTAGCCTACACCTTCTTAAAGTATGTTATTAGTAATTACAGACTACCTAAGGAAATTATGTTAGATAGAGACAAGCTGTTTATATCTAAGTTTTAGAAATCTCTAATTTTACAACTTAGAGTAGATTACAAACTATTAACCTCTTTCTACCTATAGACTAATAGATAAATAGAATAAGTTAACTAGATACTTAAGTAGTATCTTAGGTACTATGTTAACTATAACTAAGATAATTAGGTACTACTGCTGCTAATAGCCTAATTCACCTATAATAGTACTACTAGAGAAAGCATATAGAATTCCCTATTTTTCCTTAACTTTAGATACTAACCAACTATGTATAGAGAACCTTAATAAGGACCATAAGCTCTAAAAGCCGTAGTAGATATAAACAAACTCTAAGAAATCTAGAGTAAAACATCTTTAGATCTAGAATTTATTAGGTAATAAATAAGGAAATACGCTAACTAAATAAGGGTTAAGGGACTAACCTTTAAAGAGGGGGATAGTACATACCTACTATACTAAAATATTAAGATAATATAACTAAATAATAAACTTAACTATAAAAAACTTAGACTATTTAAAATTCTTAAGAAAATTTTAGATATTAACTTTAAACTTAACTTACTAGACATAATAAAAATACACCTAGTCTTTTACATCTTACTACTTAAACTAGTACTAAGAGGATTAAATACTAATAACTATATTATTATTAAATCTAACAAACTAGAATATAAAGTTAAATAAATTATTAACTATAGAATAGAAAATAGTTAAGAAGAATACCTTATTAAATAGAAAGGCTATAGATATAAAGAAAACTTATAGGAACTAGTTAAGAACCTCTAATACGCTTAATAACTTCTCTAGAACTATTATAACTCCCTAAACTAGACGCCTCTACTAATAGACCTAAATCTACAAACTTATTACTAATCCTAAAACTTATCTAGTTAATATTATTATTAACACTAATAAATTACAAATCATCTACTACCCCCTACTTATAAGCATCTAGAGTATAAAAAAGGTCTTTATTATCTAACTCTTATATACCCTAATAAAACGCCTCCTCTTAACACTTATAAACCTTCTTATAGATCTTATAAATCTATAATAATTAACTAGTAGCTAGGGCCATATCTAATTAAATTTTCGCCAGCTATACATAAAGGGCTATAAACTCTTTACTAGCCTTCTCTTCTTTTTTATCTTACTCCTTTTGCTAGGTATTTAGTTTTATTACTATAGAAAGAAGTTAGCAACTAATTAAACACAAAAGGACTACCTTACCTATAAGTAGAAGCTATAAGCACCCTATTATATAGCTTCTTCTTCTTAATATATAGAGCATATTATAAAGACCCCTTACTAAAGTAATAAGTAACCTTTATATAGTAGTAATAAGTATAAGGCATATTAGGAGGAATAGACTAAGACTCTATATAGGATAAGAAAGCCTAGTATTTATAATCTTTTAGTAACATCTTTTCTAATTTTAATTTTAATTTTACTATGCAACCTAATATAGTATTAGTATTATAGATAAAATAGGGAAGTATAATTAACAACTCCCTAACCTAGGAGACACAACCTACTTATAGGTCTTAAGGGTAAGACCTTTTAAGGGGAGACCTAATGTTACAACCCAACCAACTACAGGTGATACAGGCCCTACTAGAGCCCTAGAAGCGCAGGCGGCGCAGCATCTTATAAGAAACAGGCTTGTGGAGCAAGGCAGAAGGATGACTCCCCCTAGAATAGAAGAACTATAGATTAAGTTACATAATAATAAGAAGGACTAATATATAATAAGCAGTCCTAGGATAGGACTAATATATCCTATATGGTCCTAGGATAGGACTAACATTCTAGGGATAGTCTAGGATACCACTAGGACATATAGGATTTATATATAGGATAGACTAAGTCTAGGACTTAGGACAAAACTACTATAGCTCTTTAGTAATTAACTTATAATATATTCTCTAAATACCTTTTAGACCTTAACATTATATTCACTATTATCTAAGCTATACAAGCTACCTTCTGACCTATTAACTACCTAACTGATTACTAAGTAATTAACAGACTAGCAAGCTAACAACACTATTACTAAGTATTAACCCTAGCTATACTTCTAGTAGAAACCCACTATTAGGAATCCTAATTATAACAAAGAACTACTAGAAGTAGGTAGTAAGGGCTTATAGATTAGCTAGGGAATAAAAGGGGTACTACCTTAATAAGAAGGGGACCTTATTCTATAAGATAAGACTAGTTATCTTAAATAAAGTATTATTATACTTAGTAATTATTTACTAATACTATAATAAGCTAATAATAGGCTATATAGGAGTAAATAAGACTTAAAAACTTATTTTAAGGTTATTCTACTAGCTAGATATCCTTTTAGATATATAGGATTATATCTAAATATACTAATAGTACTAAGGGGTTAAAATACTTAGGTATAAACCTTATAGGGAACTCTAGTTATTACTAATACTAGTATATCCTTTTAAGGAAATTAGTATAGACTTTATTATAGGCCTATTACTAAGTATTTAGAATACTAGTACTAAATATAATAACATCCTTATTATTATAGATAGGATAATAAAGTTTGCTATATTTATTTTAATATAGAAGACTATTTTAGTAGTATAGCTTACCTAAATACTTTATAAAAAGGTAGAATATAGATTTAGTACCCCTAGGGGTATTATTAGTAATAGGGATAAACTCCTTATAAGTAAATTCTAAAAGGAATTTACTATAGAAAGAGAGATCTAAAGCTAACTATCTATAGCATACCACCCCTAAACAGATAGACAGACAGAGAGAATAATCTAGACGCTTAAGAAGTATCTCTAAGCATACGCTATAGGATTAGTAAGTTAATAGGTAGTCTAGCTCCCTAAAGCAGAGTTTATATATAATAACAGTCGCTATATAACTACTAGCCTATTACTAATAGAAGCCCTATATAGGTATAATCTAAGGTATATTAAATACATCCCCTCTACTATAAGAGTTATAGTCTAGGGAGTTAAAAAGAGACTTATCTATATTAGTAAACTCCAGGCATATATATAGCTTAATTAGGAAAAGGTAATAGGTACCTAAGTATAGGGATATAACATAAGATATACCCCTAAGGAGTACTCTTATAGAGATATTATTAGACTATTAATAAAGAATTTTAGGTTTAAGAATAGAAAATTAGTACTAAGATTTATTTAAGTAGTAATTATAAAAAGGATTAGCCTCTAAGTATATAGAGTATACTTACCTAAGAAGTATTAGTATATATATAATATATTCTTAGTATCTATAATTAAACTATAGAATATCTAGTAAGGGTATAGTAATAGTTAACTAATCCTCCCTAACCTTAAAGATAAACTAGAAGAATAGGAGGTAAAGGAGATTATTACTAGCTAGAGTTTAGTAAAGGACTACTAATACCTTATTAAATAGGTAGGGTAGCCTATAGAATATAACACCTAGGAACTAAAGGAACACCTATATAATATATAACAGAAAGTCGCTATATATAAGAAAGCTATAAGGAGGAAATATAAGAAATAGGATAATAAATAGTATAGAATTAGGTTATTATTACTAAGTACTTACCTAGCTATAGGTAAAAAGAATAGTTACCCCTATTAAATTAGGTTAGGGGCCTACCTAAGGTATCTTAATAAGAAAAATAAAAAAGTAAAAACTAACTAAGTAGAGAAGAATACTAAGTTAATAAAGCTATAGGCAAAGGGTTATAGAGTATATAGTAACTATTACTACTAACTAAATCTTAATATTATTATTACTAGTATCTCTACTACTATTTCTATTACCCTTATTATTATTATTATTACCCTCTACCTTAGAGTTTATAGGAGACTACTTATTACTAGTAGACTACTATTCTAACTTATAATTATATATAATATTATATATAATTTCCTTATCCTTATTATACTTATTAATAAAGGCTTAGTTAGTATTCTTTATATAGGGTATATATCTCTTAGCCTTTAGGTTATAGGTATTATACTCTTAGATTAATAACTACTTAGTAAGCTTTTAGTAAATAGTATAAATATAGTTATAATAGTCTTTACTAAGGTTATAAAACTTATAAAATACGTAAGGGATTACTAGAGGGTTAGTAACTTATTTACCTTTACCTTTCTTCTTCTTAGCCTCTTCCTTATCCTAGTACTTCTTCTCTATAACCTCCTACTCCTTATAGATATAAATAGCTTCCTTATATATAGCCTCCTCCTCCTTATACTTCTTCTCTATAGCCTTTTTCTTCTTATATTAGTTCTAAATAGTAATTAGAGTAAGACTACTTAGTAAAGAATTATTATTAGTAGGAATATTAACATACTTATTATTATTACTATTATTATTACTACTTAAGATAGTAATAATAACCTTTTTACCCTTACCCTTATTATAGTAATACTTTATAGAGTTAGTAGTAGCACCTATAAGCTTATACTTCTTCTAAGGTATCTTAGTACTAGTTCTATAAGTAATTAGTACTAACCCTATAATATAAATAACATATATAGGTATAGGGTTATCCTTATAATTATTAACCTTCTTATAGAACTTAGCCTACTTAGGGAAATATTTAAGTTCTCTCTTACTAACTAGCTTATTAAAGTGTTTACCTTAGTAACTATTAAGGTATTTAATAAGTATTTATAGACCCTTTACCTTAGAGTTATTATAAATATATATAGGTTAAAGCTAGTTTAATTAATCTATAATATTATTAGGGGTAATAATACCTACCTAAAAAAATAAGTTAGCTAAGGTAAATACTTAGTAAAGGAACTATAATAAACCTAAACTTAAATTATTAAGCTTATATATTTATAATTAGATACTAACTCCTAAATAGTAATATATTAGAGCTAGAGTAGGTTTATACTATATAAAGGATTAGTAATATACTTACTAATTTTAGTCTAAGTATAGGTAATATACTAAAGAGACTAGTTAATATACTAAAGTTTAAGAAGACTAAGTTAATACTTAGTAACTAATTAGCAAAGGTATATATAGTAATTCTAGGTAGATTATATAGCACCCTAGAGTTCCTTTAAAACCTAATAAAATAGATTAAAGACGCCAAACTCTTAGTAAAGGACTAGTAAAAACTTATAGTAGAATACTTCTTCTTATTAATATAGTAGGTAAGATAGTTTATAATATAGTTAGCCTAGTAGTAAATAAACTTATTAAGGTTATAATAAATCTATCTAAGATAGTTAATATAAGGAGTACCCCCCTTTAAGCTGTTAAAACCCTTATTTAGGTTATATAGTATCTAGAGGATACTAGTAACTTAGATAATAATACTTATAATTAGTAATAGGTTAGTAAGGGTATAATAAGAAGGGGAATAAGGAATAAAATAGATAAAAAAAAGAAAAGGAAATATAGTAACTAATTAGTATATAGTTAATAAAGTAATAGTAAGAAAATAGGTAAAATAAGAAAAGTTATTAATAAAGAAGTATAGTAAAAAGTTAATAATAATATAGCACTAAGGAAAAGAAGAAAAGAAAAGGAAAATAAAAACCTTACCTTAAGGGAAGAAAAGGAAGATAAAAAACAAAAACAATAACACTACTATATAATAATAAGGGCTTAATAGATACTTACTAAAAGAAATAGAACTATTAGTATAATAATAATAAAGTAAGGTAAAGGTAAGGTAAGTATTATTATATTAAGTAAAGCTATATAACAAACTATTAGACTATAAATAGAAGTACCTAGTTTAAAAATAGGTAGAGTTAAGGGAATTTTATTTTTAACTATAAAGGAATTATAATAAAGAGAGGCTAAAGGCATACTAGGATTTATAATACTAAAATAAATCCTATTATCTAATAAAGAGGTTAATAAAATAGCTAAAGTAGAGGGTAATTAGTTAGTAACTACTTAGTACCTAACACTATAGTCTCTACTTATCCTTAGGGACTAAGGATATAAGGAGGGGGGTAATTATAAGGGGGCTATACGCTAATAGGACATATGGCCTAATAGGAGTACTTTAGGTATTCCTCAGCTAAGGGTCAGCTAAGCCTTACTAACTTAAGGCTTAAGGCTAAAGTTAGGAACTTAGAATCTTTAGCTTAAAGTCTTTACGCTTAAATAGACCTACCTTCTATACCCTTCCTAGTTATAGCCTATAGCTATACCCTTATATATATCTTAAAGCTAGATAATAAATCTAAGCTTAAGTAATAGTAATAGAGCTAGTATAAGTATTAACTACTAGCTAGCCTACTAGATTATAAGGGACTAAGTAAGGATTACTTCTTTACTATTATCTATATATCCTTAGACGACTAGGCGTAATTTCTTATATAGTTAGTTATTTATCTCTTTTACCTTATTAATAATATAGGCCTTAAAGATTTATTAGCCTATATAGAGGTACTTATTATACTTAATAAATTAGAATATACTATAGGTAATAAGGGTGTTAATCTTAAGCTTAATAGTATACTTAAAGGGTTTTCTTAGGGTAGTAATAATACCCTTTTTATATAGATTAATTACTAATAGGAGGTTAGATTCTTCCTTTAATAATAGGAAGTAAGTAGTAGATACCTAGTAGGTAGTAATAAGTATAGTACTTAGGCCTATCTTATTAAGGAAGTTAGTATTATATTTATAAGGGTAGCTAGGCTGTCTCCTTAGTAGTAGAGCCCTTATAATAATAGTATTTAAAACCTTTTTAGTAGGTATAGTAGTAAGCTTATCCTCCTCTTTATTATTACTTAGCGTAAGGCCCTTATTATTATTATTATTATTACTCTCTAGGGGCCTCTTATTATTATTATTATTCTCTAGGGGCCTCTTATTAGCTACTTTAGAGGTAGTATTTCCTTTATAATCTTTAGGTTCTTTATAATAGTATAGCTTAATAATAGTAGAATAGAAGGTTCTTAAGCTATAGGGGAACTCTATAGTATACTTAGTTCTATTAACTATAATAAGGTAGTATAGGCCTTACTAACCTTCTTTTTTATACTATACTTAAATAGGGGATTAAAGTAGGAGTATAGTAGTCTTAGATATATTTAGGCTATTATAAGTAGTAATTACCTTATTAACTTAGTGCTTAGTATAGATCTACTATACTACCTTTATAGCCTTTTTTACTATTTTAGCCCTCTTTATTATTAATAGTAATAGTAGTAAAGAATTTATAATCTAAGGGTATACCCTAAATATAAGTAGGGTAGGGATAAGGCTATCTAGGCTAGTAGTATTATTAATAGCCTTTATAGTAAGCTATAAGGCTATAGTAGGAGATTCTCCTTTATTATAAAAGATCTTATACGTATAGTATAGAGGTATATAGTATCTTTTAACCTTACTAATACTATTATAAGCCTTAATTAGGACTTCTTTAATATAGATTAAAAGGGCGTATATAGATTATTTAAATTTAGCTATATAAAAGTTAAGGCTAGTATCTATAATAATCTAATCTAATAGTATTAGAAGTAAGAGTATTCTTTAATACTCCTATACTTCTTTATCTTATATTTCCTCTATTATAGAGTTTTATATATAAGATATATATATATATATATAATCTACTAAACTAGTAGATTAATATATATATTGATTACGTAAGCAGGTGATTACGTAATTACAGCCTAATACTAGAAGATTCTATAAGGAGTAAGATTAGCTTTATTACTCCTCTCTCTAACTATTTAGGTTATCTCTTTAAGTTAGGGTTATTCAGTTAGGGTTAAGTGCTTATGCGTCCATCTAGTTAATTTCTAAGCAGCTTACGTAAGTATGGAATATTCTAGTAAGCTAGATATAGTTATATAAGGATAGGAATCTCCTATATTCTATACTACTATCTTTCTCTCTAAGTAAGCAATATCTATAGTAATAATCTAACTACTATACTCTCTTTATATCTTTTATCCCTTTAACCCCTTATATTTAATATATCTCTACCCCTGTTATCCTATATTCTTGCTTCTATAGGATATATTCTTATATAGGATATCTACTATCCTATATATCTTTACCTATTATTCTAAGAGGTTATAAGCCTAGGTATTTAACCTAGGGTATCTACCTATACTATAAGAGATAGTATATCTCTTTAGTAGCCTATTTATCTTTATATCTATATATTCTATAGCTCTATTTATATACTTTATTATAAGAATAATAAGGTAGAAAGAGTAAGCCCTTATTATCTCTTATAACTAAAGGAATATAAGTAACTATAGAACTAAGAGGTAACATAAGTCCTTTTTAGCTATAATAAGACCTCTATATATCTACTTTATATATATATAAAGAGGCAGAAAGAGTAAGACCTCTATACTATTCTATAGATCTATATATATCTATAGAAAATACTAGTAAAATACTAGTAAGATAGTAGATATTATTAAGGCTACTATAGGCTGTTTAATACCTATAGAACAACGTCTCTAGGGTACTAAAAACTAGAATTCCTAGATAACAACTATCTACCTCTTCTTTAAACTACTTAATATTAGTAGTTATTTTAAAAAAGAAGAGGAATATAAGGGGATATAAGAACAATAAAAAATATAAGCTCTATTAATAATAAGGTAAAATCTATAGAAGAAACCTTTATCTCTTATTTTTAATTTAAAGGACCCTAAAGAGGCTTTATCTATATTAAAGTCTTCCTATAAGGGTATAAGCCCTATTCTAAGGTAATAGTTATACCTAGAATTTCACGCTATTAAACTAAAGGTATATAACTCTTTAAATAAGTTTATAAGCTCCTTTAAAGGTTATATCTCTAAGTTAAATAACATAGGGGCTAAGATAGAAGATATAGACTAAAAAACAGTCTTTATAGCTACTTTAAGTAGCTATTTTCTAGTATAGGTAGAAAGGTAAAGAAGTACTCTAAGGACTAAAGAGCCACCTTCTCTATAAGCCCTTATAAATAATATATTAGATAAAAATAGGTAGGATTTAGATACCCTTATGTCTAATAACTGTAATTATCCTTCTAAGAATAATAATAACCCTAGGGATAACAACCCTAACCCTAGGGGATATAAGAATTCTTTTAATAAGGATAAGCCCTATAAAAGACCTAAAGGAAAGGTCTATAAGCCTAATTTAAACCTATAGCCTTAAAATCATACTAGAAAGGTTAAGGTAACCTTTATTACTAACTAGACCAAATAGACCTCTTAAGAGGTTATTTAGAAAGGAAAAGAATATACCTATAAGGCCTATTCTTTCCTACTATCTTATAGGGATTAATAGCTCTATAATATAGGTTTAATAGTCTATATATCTAATAATAAGGACTATTTTACTAAATTAACTATAGAAAATAATATACCTATAGTTAATATAGGAGTAGGTCCTGTTAAACTAAAAGGAATAGGAACTATTCTATTACCTATATGGTTTAGAGGGGAAATTAACTATATAAGGTTAAATAATACCTTATATATACCTGAATTTCCTATATCTATATTTTCAGGCCTTTGATACTATAAAGGGGGTGGTTTTCTAATAAACTAGAACCTCTATAATAGTAATAAGAAACCCTTTACTAATATAGATATAGTAAAAAGGGGGTTTTACCTTAATATTGCTAATAAAAGACCTATTAATAGTAACTCTACTATTCTAGAAGATAATATATCTCTAGAAGAAGAGACTATTAATACTATAGAAGATAATAAATCTTCTACTATAAAAGAAGAAGTCTTCTCTTCTATAATATAAGAATAGTATGAAAAATTAGGCTATCCCTTATACCCTTATTTAGTTAAAATAGCTAAAATAACTAAGAGTATTCCTTTAGATAAACTAAAGGAAAAGGACCTATATTATCCTAACTATATAAGCTTTAAGTTAACTAGGTAATAGCCTAAGATTAACTATAATAGAGCTACTTTTCTGTTAGAAAGGATCTATATAGATACCTTAAAAATAACGCCTACCTCTATTAATAGAAATAAGTATGCTATACCCTTTACAGACAACTATTCTAGCCTTAGAGATATAGAATTCTCTAAGAATAAAGAGGATATAATTAATATCCTTAAGAATAAGCTAGAATACTATAAAATTTAAGGATATAATTATCCTAAGAAAATACGCCTAGATAATAGTACTAAATTTAATATAGGGGAATTAACCCCTTATATTAAAGAAAGAGGGATTATATTAGAACCCTCTACACCCTATATACTAGAGCAAAACTATAAGCAACCTAAAAAGCAGGCCTGCTACTTGGTTGTGATGGAATTGGCCTTAAGTAGGAATTAACATTCTAATAGCCCCTATTAAGGGTATTTCTGGTACTGACCTTATCTGGTTAGTCTGTACGCCTGCTAATTGAGGACTTATGGTCGTATGTGCCTGCTATCTAAGGGACTTACGGCTGCGCCTGCTAATTGAGGACTTATGGTTGCAAAGCGTGATTTGAATGCGTAGCACTTAACTTGTGTGGGGTATTAAATGTAGTAGCCTAACTACTGAGGCATCTAGGCTTATAACCTGTGAGCAACCTAAAAAGCAGGCCTGCTACTTAGTTGTGATAGAATTAGCCTTAAGTAGGAATTAACATTCTAATAAAAACGGTATAGCAGAAAGAATAAATAGGGCTATCCTAGATAAATCTAAGACTATTATAGTAGTAAATAACTTACCTAAGTTCTTATAGGATATTATCCTTAAAGAAACTACTAAGTTATTAAACTATACTACTATAAAACGCTTAGAAAAAACCCCTATAGAGGCTTTTCTAGATTACTTTTATCCTAATAAGGATAATAAACTAGATCTATCTAATATATGTAAAATAGGCTCTAAGGTATATATATATATACCTAGAGAAAAGTATATATAATCTAATAAGTTAAATACCTATATAGAAGAAGGTATTTACTTATCTTAGGAAGGAAATAATATATATACTATATATATTCCTTTTAGGCCTTATAAGTCTTCTATAGTAAGGACTTTATATATTAAATTTATAGAAAGTACTATAAGAGAGGGAGAAATAACTATTCCTTTTAGTACTTCTATAAAACCTCCTCCTCCTCTTAAGCCTATAACTAATATAGAGGTTAATATACCTTCTATATCTAAAGAGGATAAAGAAAAATATAAGGCTTATTCCTCTAAAGTAGAGGATATATACTATAATATTATAAATTATAGTATAATACCTATAGAGCCTACTACTATAAAATAAGCTTTAGAAGGAAAAGAAAAAGAAAAATAGCTAGAAGCTATATATAAAAAAATAGCTATAATTATCTAGTAAGGTACTTTTTAAGCTATTAACCTAAAGGAGGCCTATAAGTCTTCTAGGGTACCTTTAATAGCAAAATAGGTCTTTAAGAAGAAAATTAATATTAATAGAAATATTGATAAATATAAGGCTAGGCTGTATATAAGAGGATTCTAATAGAAATATAGAATTAATTATTTCTAGACCTTTACTATAGGATCTAATCTAACTACTTATAGGGTCCTATTAGCTTTAGTAGTAGTATTAGACTAGGAAATCTAATAAATTAATATAGTTAGAGCTTTTTTATATGGGGATTTAGAAGAAGAGGTCTATATAGATCCTTCTAATATTCCTCTAGCTAATTTCTTTAATAAATATCCTAATTTAAATACTATAAATTAGGATAATAATAAAGAACAGCTTATTCTATTAAAAAAGGCCCTATATAGTCTAAAACAAAGTCTTAGGTAGTAGTAACTAAAAATAAAATCTATATTAAAGGATATAGGTTTTATACCTCTAAAATTAGACAAGGCTACTTATTATAACTAGGATAAAATAAATCCTACCTATATTATTACCTATGTTAATAATTTTCTTATACTTAATAAAGATATTACGTATATAGAAGATATAAAGGGTAAAATCTCTAAATATATAGAGATATAAGACCTAGGAGAAGTTTCTAAGTTTCTAGGGCTATATATAATAAGAGATAGATCTAAAAGATCTATAACTATCTCTTAAGCCTACTATATCTAGTATCTTCTAGAAAGATTTAATCTTTTAGATATATTACCCTCTAATATTCCTATATCTCTAGGAATATTAAATACCTCTTTAGGTAATAAATTAAAAGGATATACTCCTTCTAAGGACCTATTAAAGGACTATTAACGCCTAATAGGATCCCTTATATATGCTATGTTTATAACTAGGCTAGATATAGCCTATAGTATATCTTTTACCTCTTGTTACCTATATAACCTATTAGAATACCTATTAAAATAAGGAAAAGGTATATTAAGTTATTTAAAAGGGACTATTAATTATAATATTACCTATAAAGGTAATATTAATAGCCCTAATATACCTTATTTAATAGGTTATATGGATTCTAACTAGGCTAGTTATAAAGAGACTAGAAAATCTACTTCTAGTTATCTCTTTACCTTATTTAGCGGTCCTATAAGCTAGAAATCTAAAAAATAGTTAACTATCTCTTTATCTACTATAGAAGCTGAATTTAATAGCTTATAGGAAGCTATTAGAGAAGCTATATGGATAAAGGGTCTATTATCTGAAATAGGGTATAATATAACTCCTATACCTATTAAAATAGATAATAACGTAGCTCTAAGCTTAGCCTATAACTTAGAATATCATTAAAGGACTAAGCATACTGCCATATATTACTACTATACCTGCGAAGAGGTTGAAAAAGGCAATATAGAAGTAGAATATATACCTACTTCTTCTATGCCTATAGACGGCTTAACAAAACCCCTTCCTAGGGTTAAATTTCAAGAATTTGTTAAGCTTATAGGCCTATTTAATAAGGATATGCTTATATAATATACCTATATTAAAGGTATATTTTTCCTAATATTTTTAGGAATTTCTATTAATAAGTTATTAAATAAGATAACTTATTAATATTTTAACTCTAGGGTAACTCTTTTACCTTAGAGGTTTTTTAACCTTTATAATAGAGTAAAAGAGGGAGTGTTAGAAGTAAGAGTATTCTCTAATACTCCTATACTTCTTTATCTTATATTTCCTCTATTATAGAGTTTTATATATAAGATATATATATATATATAATCTACTAAACTAGTAGATTAATATATATATTAATTACGTAAGCAGGTGATTACGTAATTACAGCCTAATACTAGAAGATTCTATAAGGAGTAAGATTAGCTTTATTACTCCTCTCTCTAACTATCTAGGTTATCTCTTTAAGTTAGGGTTATTTAGTTAGGGTTAAGTACTTACGCGTCTATCTAGTTAATTTCTAAGCAGCTTACGTAAGTATGGAATATTCTAGTAAGCTAGATACGGTGATATAAGGATGAAAATCTCCTATATTCTACACTACTATCTTTCTCTCTAAGCAAGTAATATCTATAGTAATAATCTAACTACTATACTCTCTTTATATCTTCTATCCCTTTAACCCCTTATATTTAATATATCTCTACCCCTGTTATCCTATATTCTTGCTTCTATAGGATATATTCTTATATAGGATATCTACTATCCTATATATCTTTACTTATTGTTCTAAGAAATAGGCTAAGATATATATTAATCTAATATATATAGAGTGCCTTTTATATATACTTAGTAGTAATATTCTTAAGGAATTATACTACTTAAAAAGAGGTAGCTATATTAATAATATATAATATAGGGTAGTTACTATTAAGATATACTATATTAATAATAATCTTATAGTTAAAGTTATAGTTATTATCTTATAAAGAGAACTTAAACTAGCCTAGTACTATAGCGTTAAGTTAGTACTAGTAGTAGACCCTAGTAATCTTCTTTAGGGCTAAGATTTCTACCTTATTACTGGATTACTAAAGTACCTTATAAAGCTACTAGACTAATAGATAGCTAAATTAGTAGTATACTTAATATAGCTTAGTATTAGTAAGATAGTACTAGGTAATACTCTAGGTTAGGCATTCTAATAATATCTATAGATACCCCTATTTACATATAATAGGGATAATAGTATTACCTTAGATAAGTTAGTTAGTAAGGTTATTAAATTTAATCCTCTAGTAATCTATATCTATAAGGTAGAGTAGAAAGAGAGTATTACTAAGTATTATATAGAAGGTAAGGGTGCTTAGGGGAGTAGTAATATTAATAGTACCTTTAGATACAAAATATATCCTATTACTAAATTAGATCCTTACTTCTTTAGTATAGTCTATATCTAGGGGTAAGTCTCTACTAAATAGCTTATAGAGGGTAAGATACTACTAGTATCCTACTGTTAAGTACTCTATAGCGTCTAAGTCTAGTATAATACCTTAGAAGGTAGTTACTAAATACTAATTATTAATAGTAAAGATATCTACTATAGGCTAGGTATCTTTATCTTAATCCCCTTAAAGATCTTCCTTTATAATAAAGTATATAGTTACTTAGTTATATAGCTTAGAAAATAATAAAGGGCTATCTACTACTATAGAGTTAAAGAAGGTAGTTAATATAAAAAACGTAGTACTAAGCTTATTATTATAATCTATATAATTATTATTCTTATTATCTAATTTAAAGGGCTTATATCCCTTAAAGTTAGTAATAAATTATTAAAAGGCCTCTATTAATCCCTCTATTAGGTACTAATCCTTATACTAGTAGTAGGATTACTAGTACTTATCCTTAGAGTACTTAGTTAACTAATATTCTAACTTTCTATATATATAATACTTTTTTAAGGAAGTATTATACTAGTACTAATTATAGTTAAAAGGGCGCTATAGGCTGTTATTTATATAATTATAGTTATTATAGTTAGAAGGGGTATACTAATAGTAGCTATACTAGCTATTATATATATAATTAGTCTAATACTAATTATTACTAAGGTATTTATATTAGCTATTTATATTAGTAGGATACTAGTATAGTATATATTACTATTATTACTTAATCTTAGTAGTATTACTAATAGTAGATCTTAGCTAGCTATATATACTAGTAAACGTTAGGGCTAGATTAAATAGCATAAGGGCGTACTCCTCTATACCTTAGTAGAAGTTAAGGAGCTAATTATAGAGGGCTATATTAGATAGGGTACTAATCCTTATAATAAATTATAGGAGGGTATTTACTTATTAGATAAGGATCTTAAGGGCCTTAGGCTTACTCTTATTAGGGTTATTATAGATAGTACTAGTAAATATAGTTCTTTATAGCTCTATAAGGTAGGCTTAATATATTTCTTCTATCTTAAAGTTACCCTTAAGTATTATAACTATAGTATAGAAGTTAAGGGTATAGGATAGATTATAGAGATAGTTAGTATAGAAGTCTACTACTACCCCTTTAAGTATAATAAAGAACGTACTAGTAAATTAATCCTATAGTATCCCTACCTTAAAGTAATAGTCTTAGAAGATAGTAAGCTTAGATTTAATTAATTTATATACTCCTTTACTATATTTAAGCTCTTCTAGGTATATCTTAATAAGGTTAGTAAGCTAGTAGAGGGGTAGTATTCCTCTAGTAGATAGTATAATTATTATTAGTACTAGTACTATACTAAGGAAGGGAGGAATAAAGTTAGGGTTATTATATAAGGAATTTAGATTAACTACTAACTGTTAGCTAGCTAGAGCTAGGGCTAAAGCTAGAGCTAAAGCTAGAGCTAGAGCTAAAGCTAAAGCTAGAGCTAAAGCTAGAGCTAAAGCTAGAGCTAAAGCTAGAGCTAAAGCTAGAGCTAAAGCTAGAGCTAAAGCTAGAGCTAAAGCTAGAGCTAAAGCTAGAGCTAAGGCTAGAGTTAGTAAACTATTTAGCTATAAATCTAATAGTAATAATCCTATAATATTATAGATAAAGTTAGGATTATTAGCTTTTATCTTAAAGTTATTAGTCTTACCTATATTAGCTATTACCTACTCCTTTATCTACTTTAGCGCCTTAGGGGCTAATATAGTAGTATATACTTATAGTATAATCTAGCTACCTTAGGTAGTATTAATAAATATCCCTTAGTATAAGAGATAGTTATAAAATCCTATTAGAGTATTATAGTATATTACTATAAAGTCCTTTTTAGTCTATCCCTTAAAGTTATCTTATAGAGTATCTTATAGATTAGTCTTATAAAGCCCTTCTCTTATATACCTTATTATCTAGAAGATAATAATAGTAGCTAGGGCTTTCCTCCTTTTATCCTTAGAGGTATTAGTAGGGATATTACTAATATAGGTATTACCCTATTATTTAATATTAACTTAACCCTAATACTACTTAGGGATAGAGAATAGGTTCCTAATGTTTATAGGGTATAAGGGATCCTACTCTTTAGTAGGGAAATCCCTAGGCGCTATTAATAATAGTTATAATTATCTAGGAATAGATCTACTACCCTCTAATAGCCTTATAACCTCTTAAATATAGGTATTTACCCCTAACTATATAGGCTTAAGGGTAAATCTATTTATTAGAGGAATTACTATTAGTAGTATAGATAATAGATAAAGGATATAATAAAAGGAAGGGTAAAAGATATAATAGGAGTTTAAATAAGGGAGAAAGTAATAGAAGGGGATAGAGAAGATAAAGATAGAGGACTTAAGGGTAAGGGCTAGTAAGGTTTAAATACTTAATTATTACTATAAATATTAAGGGTGTAGTATTAGAAGTAAATTACTTAATACTAGCTACCTTATAGTATTAGAAGTAGATTACTTACTACTAGCTACCTTATAGTATTAGAAGTAAATTAATCTATAGGTATTACTATTAGATATTATTAATCTATAGGCGTTACTATTAAATATTATAGTACTAATAGGAAGTAGTAGAAAGTATAGGAAGGGCCTATTTACTTAGGTGTTTATAAAGGTAAAAAATTTAGTTACCTTAATTAGTAGTAAAGACGCTAATATAGTAGTTTTAATAATATACCCTTAATAGTAATAGGTAACTAAGAGAGTTATATAGTTAGAGGATTTACTATAGCTAGTAAGATAGTAAGTAAAGTATAGGTAAAGAAGGAGGGGACTTCTCTATAAGTAATAAAGTTAAAGATAGTAATCTTCTATATAATAGATATAAGGGTAAAGGGGTTTTTACTAGTATTATTAAATATAACCTATACTAAGTAATTAGTACCTTCTTTTAGGTAGTACTAAGTAGCCTAAATAAGTAGTATTTATAGTCTCTTCTATTAACCTTACTAATCTATAATAGTAGTAACTATAAAGTTAACTACTAATTAGTATTAGTATTATAGGATCTAATATTAGATATAGGGGTTAAACTATAGTATATTTAAAGATGTTACTAGAGTTAAATAGAAGAGAAAGAGGGCTAGTATGCTAGCTAGTAATAGTGCTATAGATATTAAAAGAGCTATTAAGGTAGGTTATATAGCATGGCATGTAATCTAGATCGGCTCCTCTACTATCTGTAGATGCTTGGCATCCTGATAGATACCCTCTATTAGGTACTATACTTAAAGAGAAAAATATTACTAAAAGCAAGAACGAAATTTTTAAAATCTAAGTAAAAACAGCGCCACAACACACTCCAAAAGGTCAATTAGATAGCCTAGTGCTTGTTGTAAAGCCTAAAGCGACATAGGCACTATAGTAACCCTATAGCCCTTAGAGCAACTATAGCTAACACACTACTAAGAGTATGCTACTAAACTTAGTAGACACCTCTAGATAGTAGTTAAGTCTATTAACACCACAAACAGAAACCCCCTTAACCTACATGCTGTAAGGACCATGCTTATTACAGCCCTCTCCCTAATTGTTAAATTACAGAACCTACCTAAGCTTAGACACCTCCACTAGGCTATTAAGAGCCTATAAGTAGAAACTAAGACAGCTAATAAGAATACCACCTACAAAATAAGAACTATTAAGATTACCTTATAGTAACATATAGTTAAACTTAAGGAGAACACCAATATAACACATGCAGCTAGTAAGGCTACTAAGGAGGCTTAAAAAGCCAGCAAGCTAGCAGCTAAGGTTACAAAGGATATTAAAGTACTAGGACTAATAAATTAGGGGAGCACCACATAGTTATATACTAGTATAGCCACCTAAGGAGGACTTACAGGAAGCATATATAACCCTTATAACTAGAGAGCATCCTAGACCTAGACTCTATATAAAATTATTATAAACATTAGAGACCTTATTACTATTACCAGCATAAGAGCCATAAACTCCTATAACCTTAAGGCGTATATAGACCATACTATTAAAGAAAGCAGTAACAAGTATATCTATAAGCTTAAAGTAGTATCTACTAATTAGCTTAAGAGTAGTAACCTAAGTATTAAGACAGCTATAACAAAAGACATAGAGGCCCTATACTAGTTTACTAAGGACTAGGAAACCTATATTAGTAATAGAGCTGTAGTATAGATCCTAACCTATAGAGTACTAGTACATAGCATAAGGACCAGC
This sequence comes from Colletotrichum sublineola, assembly GCA_020631755.1. Taxonomy (NCBI): domain Eukaryota; kingdom Fungi; phylum Ascomycota; class Sordariomycetes; order Glomerellales; family Glomerellaceae; genus Colletotrichum; species Colletotrichum sublineola. Next base: position 1,213,898 of record JAHSQG010000001.1, read on the forward strand.
TTAATAGATATAAAGCGCTTTAATAAGATTAGAGATAATCTACTATAGGACAACAAAGCATTTATCCCTACTATAGAGATTAAGTATATTAGCTAGCTAACCTAATTAGCTAGTAAAAAGACTATATTATTAATTATAGTAGAATTTTTAAAGGTAGAAGACACTAATAAACTTATTAATAAGGGACTTATCTAGTAAGGCTAGGTGTTCTAATATAAACAATATAACAGATACTACTATCTAAGGTAATACTTTAAGTACTATATATATAGCTATATAGGAACCTAGTATAAGGTAATAATAACATATAGCTACTACATATAAGAATATTTAACCTAGGATTACCCTTTAAAAAATAACATAGAAACGCCTAGGAAATACGCTACATATTATAGCAAACATAAGGTATAGAATAGTAGGTACCCTACTAGGATATATAAGAAAGCTAAGATTAAGACTACCTATAACTAACAGCTAAGGTACTACCTAAAACAACCGGCCCTACAGTCAGCCCTAGGACTAGAAGCCTAGACTAGGCCAAACCTAAGGATTACATAGCCAGCACTAAAACTAGGTTAATCCTAAGAGAACTAACTAAGCTAAAGCTAGTTACTAATAAAGAAGGTCTAGAAAAGGCCTAACCTAGTAGCTACTATAGAATTAGAGGAGACAATTACAATAGCTATAGAAAACACACGCCTAAGACGTATAATTATCTAGACTTAAAGAGCACTTAGAGTACTTAACCTAAACATATAGATAATAAATAACAGCATAGTAATAGAGATTATAGTTAATAATAGCAAATAAACAGACAACACATACTTACAATACTATAGTATAATATAAGAAAATCTAAGGATATAGTTATAGTAATACTCCTCTATAACCTAAATATTAATAATTATAATATTATTACTATCTAGGAACTATAGAGGAACCCCTTTAATATAATAATATACTACCTAGCTAAGGACTAATTTTACCTCTACTACCTATCTAATAAGGAAAGAGGACTAACTAAGGTATACTACTTTATTAACAGAAAGCTTAATTACTCTTAATAGTAGTTTAATAAGAGTAGTAGAGATCTCTATACTATTAGTATTAGGATAAGTAAGGATAATAAACTACCTATAGTTATATATAATATATATAACCCCTTACTTTAAGAGGAAAACTAACTATAAGTACTATAAAAACTATAGAAATTACTAGAAACATACTAAGATAGTAAACAAATTATTATAGGCAACTTTAACCTTTACTATAAGCTATAGGGAGGAAGTAATATCTAAGCATAAGACTATAAAGTAATAGAACTCTTAGACCTTATAGACAATATAAATCTTATAAGCTAGCTATAACTAGGGACTATTACATATAAAGAAGGGGACTACTAGACGACTATTAACCTATACCTTATTATAATAGGCCTTATTAATAGGATTATTAGATATAAAGTAGACTATAATATTAACTATAACTCTAATTACCTACCTATAGTAATGTCCCTAAACCTAGTAGTAGTAGAGCTACAGCTAGAAAAGAAGCAAAACTAGAAAGCTATTAATAAGAAAACACTTATTTAGATGCTATAGGTCTTACTACTATAACTATAGAGACCTAGAATAAAAACAGCACTTAATAGCTATATAAAGGTAATAGTTAAAGCACTCTTAACTACTATTAAGGCATTAGTACTAACTAAGGTCCTATTGCTAAAATCTAGAACTAGCTAGACTAAAAAATACGCAAACGCCCTAGCTAAAGTAAAACAACTTTATAGGGTATATAGTAAGTAATAGACAAATAAAAGTTAGGAAGCATATAAGGAGGTAAGAAATAGAAAAGGCTATATTATACAGAAAGTACTATAATAAGCATACTATAAGGTAGTAGAAATAGCAGCTAAGTCTCCTATATTACTATAGAGAATTATAAAATAGGCCTAGAATAGACAAAATTAACTACTAACTATTATACTAGAGATTAAGAAACCTAATATAATTAAGATTACTACTACCCCTAAAGAAAAAGTAGTACTATTTAAGGAAACCTTCTTCTCTCTACCTTTAGAGGTAAACCTTAAAGATATTAATAATGTATTATATAGTAACTAGATTACCTTACTACTAATAATAAAAATTAAAGTAGATAAGGCTATTTAAGAAGTAGTACTACTAAAGGCCTTAGGCCCTAATAGTATTACTAATAGAGCTCTATAGATAGTAAGACAATAGATTATACTATACCTTACTTATATATTTAATTAAAGCCTTTAAATTAGATACTACCTATAATATTTTAGAAAGTCTACTATAGTAGTATTAAAGAAGCTAGGTAAAGACAACTATATAACACCTAAAGTATATAGACTAATAGCCCTCTTAAATACTATAGGAAAAGCTATAGACACTATAATTATAAAAAGACTAAGCTACCTTACTAAAACATATAGATTACTACTAGATAGCTATATTAGAGGTAGAAAACAACAATCTATAGAACATATACTATACTAAATAGTTAACTAGATATATAATACCTAGGGCTTAGGGAGGGGAAAGGTAGTAAGCTTACTTCTCCTAGATATATTAGGTGCCTTTAATAATATTTTATATTACTAACTCCTATATAACCTAAGGAAAAAACAAATAGACAAATTAATAGTATAATAGATTATAAGCTTCCTTAGATCATAAGAAATAGAGATCTATATAGATGGGTTTTAATCTAAAGTATATAGAATTAACACTAGTATCCCCTAAGGATTACCCCTATTACCTATACTCTACCTCTTCTATAATATAGATCTCTTAGATAGCTATAATAAAGCTAAAGGCATAATAGCTACTAGCTTTATTAATAACATAGCAATCCTAGTAGTAGGAGATAGTACTAAGGACACCTGTTAGAAACTCTAAGAAACGCTCTAGAAAGCCGAGGGGTAGGCCCTTACTTATATATCTATCTTTACACCTAAAAAGTTCTAGCTTACCCACTTCACATAAGTAAAAACCAGAATCAACATAGGCATAACACTTTAGAGCTAATAGGGTAAAATTAGGCCTAAGATAACCTATAAATACCTTAGTCTTATTATAGACTTATCCCTTAAGTAGAAGTAGTATATAGATAAGACAGAACGTAAGGTAATAAACACTATTATAGTACTTAGTAGCCTAGGTAACTCTATATAGGGCGTAAGGACTAGAGAGATAAGAATAATCTATAAGGGAGTCACCATACTATAGATAATATATGTATGCTTACTATAGTTAAATAGTAGATAGGGAGAGAAGGGCTATACTAAAAGGATACTTTATAGACTATAAAGGCTTTAAGCTAGAGTAGCTAGGATAATAAGTAGGGCGTATAGAGCGACCTTATTCCTAGCGCTAGACATAAAGATATATCTCCTACTAGTTAAATAATAGATATAGAAATATAATATTAACACTATTAGTAGAGTAGGTATAGTAGAAGCTCCTATATATAGGGGGATAAAAAGGAGCCTAAGATAAAGAATAGTAAAACAACTACTTAATAAATAAGAGATAATTAGTAAGGAGCCTAAGTACATACTACCCTTTATTACACCTCTATAGTAGTAGGGCCCACACATCTAGATCACTAGATACATAGAATAGGCTAAAAAAGAATACTAATAGTATCTAAAATAGAGCACTAATATAATCCATATCTATATAGATAGTAGTAGTATTAGTAGCTAGATTAGAGCCGCTATAGTCTACATAACTATAGAGCAAACTAGAAAATCATATATAGGTAATAATACTATATTAATAGTCTATATAGGTAAGCTATAGGGGATTATTCTAGCCCTTTAAATAGCCTAGGTAGATAAGTAAAATAGAAACTATAGAAGTAAAGCTTTTATCTATACTAATAACTAAGCTACTATTAGATTATCTATAAAACTAAAAGGGAGATCTAGCGTATACCTCCTTAAGATTATTACAGACAAGATATAAGCCCTCTATAAATAAGGACTTAACATTAAACTCTAATAGGTCCCTACCTATACTAGTATCTAAGGTAATAAAGTAGTAGACGTTACTACTAAGGAAGCTATAGGATAGAGATAGGACAGACAGATAGGCACTAAGGTAGATAAGCCAGGAGCCCTATTTAAGCTAAGGTCTATAGTTAAGACCTAGTTATATAAGTAGTTATACTAAAAATAGTAAATAGACTAGGAAGCCAAGACGTAAGGAAGGATGCTATTCCGCCTTACGCCAAAGCTAATAAAAAAGGTCCTTTAAGCCTACAAAGGGCTTAGTAAACGCTAGAGCATGCTCCTAGTCTAGATGCGTATAGAAAAGATTGGACTCTAGGATTTCCTCTTTAGCTGAAGAGTGCTAGGTATTACTAGTACTAACTACCCATGCCAGGAAGGACAACAAATAGTGTCACACATCCTGCTATAATGCTGTAAGTATTAATAGCTCTAACACTAGGAACTTAGAGCCCTCCTAGGACAACATAATCTCTAGGTTATACTAAATAAGCATAAAGTAGCTACTAAGGTAATTAGGTTTATAGAACAGACTAAGATCCTTAGGTAATATAGGATTAAGTTATAACCTAGATAAAGCTAAGTATTAGGGGGAGACTATAGGTAAATAGAACTATTATAAGAGGAGTAAGACCTTAACTAAATCTAGATATATAGGTATATTAGTAGAGAACTACAAACTACATAAGGGGACCAGCCAAATATAGATAGAGGTTAGAGAGTAAAGTAGGAAATTTGGAAACAGCTGGTCAATATTCTGTATTGGCAAAGTAGGGCGTAACGGATTAACACCCAGAGCATGTCGGCGGTCGGCTAAACCCTGCTATCTGGGCATAGCTGCTGATTAAGCGGCTGAAACCGAGTAGGAATAAATCAATCAATCAATTAATTAATTAGGTACCATGCTCTAAAAACATCAGTAACAGCGAGAACGAAATTTTTGAAAACAGTACTAAATTGATCAAACCACGCCTGCTCGCGCCTATAGAGGTCACTTTAGGCATAATGTCATCCTCGGCATTGATTCTACATCTAAAGGGCCTGCTTGTGGCTGCGGGCGGGCTCTAACCACAAAAATTCAAGAGTAAGCTATAAAGCACAATATGTTATTAGATAGCACTATTACTACTACTACCAGCAGGTTATAGGCTATTACGTGAAGCATATAACTACACCTAAACATATATTAATATAACAGCTACTAATAGGTTATAGGTTACCTATTACCCCTAATAAAGTTTATAACATCCTATAATAACAATAATAACAAGCCTAATAGAATAGTATTACCTCCTATATAGAGAAAGTACTAGACATTAGGTATATAATAATTAATACTATAAAAATACTATAGATTATAGACAGACTAGTCCCCTATTACCCCCTTTATAAAGAAGGATTATTACCCCTTTAATATATAATAATATCTATAGAATCTATATAGGAGCTCTTATACTTAGTAATTAGATAAATTAAAATAGTTAGAGTATTATGCTTAGTAAATTAAGCCTAACTCTAGGTAGTAGATAGTAGTAGTAGTTAAAAAGATAGAAACATAGAGCTATATAGGAACCTAGTAGTAGGTAGTAAAAAGACTTATAGATTAACTAAGAAATAGTATAAATAAGTCTAAGAAGATATAGATAAGAGAAATAAGTAAAGCTAAGCACTAGGGGGAGACTAGAGGTAGATAGAACCAGACATAGTAGCAAGCACTAATAGAGCTGAAGTAGGAAGACATAAAAGAGGAAATCTAAAGGCAAGAAAGAAGACAGCTAGGAAAAGAGGTAGTAGAAAGAGACTCTTTAATAGAGGGAACCAACACATAGGATAGATAGTGTAGCAAGGAATTTAGAAACAGCTGGCCTTGGTTCAACAATAGGGCGAAGTGGGGCGTCGCGACTTGTCGTCGGCGCGTCGGCTGTTGGCCAAACCTCGCTTTCCGGGCATAGCTGCTGATTAAGCGGCTGGAACCGAGTAGGATAGAATCAATCAATCAATCAGGTACCATGCTCTAATACTCACCCTTCGACTTATCTCAGTAGCCAGCATTACGGTGCTGTTTACTGACCTAGTAAGCTGGACTGTGTGGCGATATTACATACTGGGGGTATTTTTTCGCCCCTGCCACAATGTAGATTAAGGGTATCCATGAGAGCTGTTTAATGTTTAGTTATGTTTCAGTGGGTTTGATATATTATCGTTGTTAATCTTGCCCTTGTTCAACGTTATTAACTCAGTAGCACTGATAAGCAACCTGCGGAGGTACTACCAAGTCAGTCAGTGGTTACATGTAAAGCTTATACCGGTAGTTCATGAAAACTAAAGCTTAAATGTAGTACGCCCGCAAGAGCGGATGATATATCTTGAGTCTTGCGAAACATTAAAACATTAAATCAAGTTCATAGCTATCACGAGAGATACGTATACTAGGCGGCTCCCTGTAGGGTTGCCCAGGTGCACAATTGTCCATACACAGTTGGGTCAACGTCATACAGAAATTATGTTTTCATACCTCTACACGATGTCATGTTTTTTTGAGAAACAATATGGAGGTAACTAGGCATCAAAGATACCAGCATACAGCAATAAAAGCAAAAACCACTCAAAGCTCCATCTCAAAGCATGCCCGCCCTACTCATTAAACTTAGTCTTGAAAGAGGGGGAAATCAAGCTAAACTGTAGGTTTCCTTTTATTCTTGATTTCTTTCTAAGTTAAGGGGACCTGAGGCACTATATGTTAACCTTCCCTTGCTGCCGCTTCCATAATTTACCCACGTCTCAAGGCCTGCGTCTTAATCAGTCTCGTCTTCTTCTTGATCCTATCTTGTCCAAGTGCATCAATTGTCTACCCTGTCGCCCACATCCTCTGTATCTTTTACTCCTACCTTCCTCCTTGTCTATTCGCCACGGACGACATAGACGACCCGGCGAGGTGGTGGCCACTTAGCTCCGATTGGTCAAACACAAGTTTCATAGCCCTGTAGGCGACTCAAGCAGTTAAAGAGCAGTTCTCTGAAAGTATGGAGACATTTGGCAAGCTAGGGGAAGCTGAGCTCTACCCTTATTCCTTACCAATCGATCGCAATGAGGTGGTACGGTCCGGTGCACTCACGTCTCTTCCGGTACGAATCCACCGATACAACCATCTTGCCGACGCCGGCGCGCTATGCTTGACGGATGACTGGCAACGCGCCATGCAAGATGGTCAGCACAAAAGATCCAACGGTTCGCCATCCATTGTAGGAAACTGGGCAAGCTTTATTTGGCCAGAATGGCAAGTATCCTCTGCTGCTTATTCCAGCCAAGTTACCGTCTAGCTTGGTTACCAGCCACAGCAGCTGATATTATGTTATGGGCAGCCGACCAGAACGGCTTGGACTTCTGTGCTATATCCTCGACGCAGGCTGTTTTCATGATGGTAGGTTCCATGTTAGTCTTCAAAAGTCTCATTGCAACCGCTAAACGTAACCGACCAACTCAGATGCCTGTGAAGAGATATCCATCTCTGCCGCCCACCAGGAGCACCTCGACTTCGCGGACGCTATGGAGGTCCGAGATGGAGAAGCAAAGAGCTGTGGAAATGACCATTCGCACTCTGTTCGCATCAAAAACTTGATTTCCACAGCTGTCCTCGAGTGCATAAAGGTCGATAGAGCCGGTGCGATGTGCATGCTGGAGGCGTACGGTAAGAAGTGGTTGCGCGTCATGGAGACGTACAAGTCGAACGAGATTGACAACATCGACGATTATTTCGAGGCGAGGGCAAATAATGGGGGTATGGGCGCATACTATGCCATGCTCGAGTTCTCGCTCGGAATCATAATCACCGACAGTGAGTACGACTTAATGAGCGAGGCCATCCGACACGTCGAGCGCTGCATGCTCCTAACCAACGACTACTGGAGTTGGCCGCGCGAGCGAGAGCAGGCCAAACATCAAGAAACAGGAAAGGTCTTCAATATCGTGTGGTTCCTCATGCACACTAACAAGTCGTGGTCGGAGGACGATGCTATCGTTAAGGTCCGCAAAATGGTTTACGAAGAGGAACAGAAGTGGGTAGAAGCCAAGAAAAGCCTGTACCAAAAGGTTCCTAATCTCGGCCGGGATGCCATCAAGTTTCTCGAGAACCTACACACAACATTGGCCGGCAACGACTACTGGAGCTCGCAGTGCTACCGGCACAATGACTGGAAGCACGTCCCGGAACTCCCGGGAAAGTGTGCACCTAGGGTAAACGATCTTGTTGGCTTGGGTAGAGCATTGCTGCGGAATGAAAGTGACCTAGATGATGCCGACAATGTCGCTGCGACTGTTCACTCACACAAGTCGTCGCCGGGAAGTCCAGCTTTCCACGATGGACAGAGCAATCACCACAGCTCGACCCTCAGCACCCACTCACAGTCCTCGTGTACAACTCCTCCGTCGCCACGGAGCCCAGCCATCAACCCTCATCTACCATGTTCAAGCACAAGCGGCTTCGCCAAATCCCCCGTGACTGGGCCAATCGATTACATCAGATCCCTGCCCAGCAAGAAAGTCCGCACGCAACTCATCGACAGTCTGAATATTTGGTTCTCAGTGCCTCACTCCGCGCTGTCCGTCATTAAGGAGGTGGTTGACTGCCTGCACGACTCTTCTCTCATTTTGGACGACGTTGAGGATGGGTCCGACCTGCGCCGTGGGTTCCCAGCTACCCATGTTGTCTATGGAACAGGACAGGCTGTTAACTCGGCCACTTTTCTCTACGTTCAGGCCGTCGAAGCCGTCCACAGACTTGTCAAGGAGGGCGGCGGCAGGCTGGAGTTGATGGATATGCTGCTGGCATCCTTGAAGGAGCTGTTTCAGGGCCAAAGCTGCGATTTGTACTGGACACACCATCGAATCTGCCCCACAGAAAAGGAATACCTCTACATGGTGGACCGGAAGACGGGCGCCATGATGCAACTCTTGGTTGGTTTGATGCAAATTGCGGCAACTTCATCGGATCCGCGGTACGGCTCGTTGGATCCCACTCATCTAGAAGACAAGGATGGGGCGAGACAGAGACTACTCAGGTTCACACAGCTCTTTGGCCGCTTCTTTCAGGTGCGAGATGACTATCTCAACATCTCTTCCTGTGAGTCGTCGTACATGGAGAAAAAGGGATTCGCCGAGGACTTGGATGAGCAAAAGTTTAGCTACATCCTGGTTCACATGTATGCTCGTAATCCTGAGGCCAGAGACAAGGTCGAGGGGGTGTTCAGAGCGGCGCGCCAGATGGGGAAAGAGAAGCATGATGGGATACAATGGAAAAGATACATCCTGGGGCTGCTGGAGGAGAGTGGCGCCCTCAACGCCACAAGGCAGGTGCTGGTAGAGTGGCACAAAGAGATGATGGCCGAGATTGGGGAGCTGGAGAGGGAATTTGGAGCTGGGAATGGCATGCTGAGGCTCTTGGTTGAGATGTTGAGGATCTGAATCGCATATAGACTCTAAAACATTCGGTGCTTGTTCTTCCCTATTCGAGATGATGTTTCTGACTGGGATCATCATTGTTTGGTACCATACGGGAACAAGAGCCCATGACAGCTGGACAGGGCGCAATAGGGACAGAAACGTGTTTTGGAACCTTGTTCCTAGCATATTGCTGTAAAATGTCATCAGATTTGCCATTATTGCTGCGATGCTGCGCATCGCCAGCAACCATCGCCGAAATAACGGGGTTGCCTCCGATAGATAGCCCACCACGATATCATGGATAATACCGTCTTTCAACCAGGCGGCCTACGATAGGTGCTTTTCTCCTCCACTCATAGTTGAACCAGTATTCTTATTATTCGTTATTCATATTCGGCCTAGGCTACATATCACTTTGATATCAACAGTTATCCAACGAACTGCAAGCCGAAGGGACTGATGCTTGAGGAAGAAGGTCGTCACCTTCAATATTCGCCCTCCTCTGGCATCTCAAGAGTTCTCAACCAAGGCAGTAATGAGCAGCGGCCAAGAGTCAGTGTTCATGGCTGAGGAAGCAACAATTTATTTTGCTTTGTGCCTGTTATCGCCCGCTGCACTGTGTCATAAGACGTATGCCTGACACAGGCAGACTTACTACGTAGGATGCATAAAAGAGAGCCAAGACAGGCGTTTGGTCCTGAGTCATCTTGGGTAAGAAAGCTGCTACGATCGTAAGAGCCTGATCGACACCGCCGATATCTTTTGACAGTCCGATATAGACCGATATCACGGACCAAGCACCAGCCACAAGTACCGTTTGAACTCAAATCATGTCCCACTAGGCTAAAAACGGGAGGGCACACCATAATTACAGTTCTATCTTACAGAACTCTATATTTTTCAATAATTACCCTGTACCTCCCTTAAAAGTAACCTTTTTTAGTCAGATCCTGCTAGATTCCCTGCTTTCCCCATATAAATAGTTATTCTACCTCCAGACTTAGGTTAAAGTCTGATAAGGACTAATATCTAGACCCTCACTAACTTAATTACTATAAAGGACTAATATCTAGACCCTTACTACCTTAATTACTATAACTAATTACTATAATTCACATTCTAGGTACCTTAAGTAGGTAATTACTAGCAGTTATAAATAGTAGGTAGGCGCTAGCAGCCAGGCGCTAGCAACAGTAGGCAGGCGCTAGCAATAGTAGGCAGGCGCTATAGATATAGTGGGGTAGTACTATAGATATAGTGGGTAGGGGTCCTAGCAGTACATCTATGAAATTAGACTTCCACCTCGCAGGAAACTCTCGTTAACCCTAACCCTATGTATTTTCCTATCGGAGTACAAGAGATATCGGACTGTTATTGAAGTCGTCGATCAGGCTCTAAATCGCGCATGTCCTGGCCCAATGCCCACCGTTCAGAGCATTGTTTCGCCTCCTATTCATGAGCTGAAACTTGGCAAGTCGGCTAATTGTGCCGTGACATCTCTTCCCTGCCTTATAGCCTTTTGCGTACCCAGTAACTCTATTATCCTGAGACCCTATACGAGTAGGAGGCAAGCTAGCTTACACTTCTTATCATGAAACTTTTCTTTTCTTTTTCTCCGCAGCCGGTAATGTAAGAGACGACCCTTTGGCAGCAAGGACGCCGGCGCCGACACCAACGATTACCTGTTCCAACAGAGACGATTGACAGGAACACGACCATGGCGAGTTCGGGCAAGACGAACTCGCACTCTGAGAAAGGGGGAGGCAATCCAGTGATGACAACAGCAGCAGTTATTCCCCCCGTCTACAACGTCCAGTATTCCATCCACTCCACTGCGAGCAAACGCACCCTTGTATTCTCCTCCTCCCTCGCAGGTGTCTTGTCTTTGCTAGCCAGCCAAGTCTATTTCCCAGCCTTGACCCCTATCGCCCGGGATCTTCACGTTAGCGACACACTCGTTAACCTGTCCATCAGCATCTACATCGTAATGGAGGGGCTGACTCCGGCTTTCAGTGCCCAAATCTCGGATACCTGTGGTCGTCGGCCGGTCTACATCGTGTGCCTGGTCATTTTCCTCGGTTCCAACATCGGCCTGGCGATTCAGAACAGCTACACGGCTCTGCTTGTCCTGCGCTTGGTGCAGGCCGCTGGTAGCTCCGGAGCTCAGAGCCTTGGCAACGCCGTCGCCGCCGACGTCGCGCCGCCGGCCGAGCGCGGGGCGTACGTCAGCTACGCCGCGGGACTGCCCATGTTGGCCTCGGCTATCGGGCCCGTCATTGGAGGCTTGATGGCTGAGTTTGCTGGTTGGCACTCCATCTTTTGGCTCCTCGCCGCGTTGGGTGGCGCAACGCTGCTTTACATGGCCCTTTTCTTCCCCGAGACATGCAGGAAGATCGTCGGGAATGGGAGCGTGCCCCCACAGCGGTGGAATCGGTGCTGGACCAACGTCTGGCTTGAAAGGCAGCGGGAGGGTGCTGGTGACCTGAGACAAGGCGAGGGAGAGGAGATCAAGCCGCCCACGTTCAAGTTCCCAAACCCCCTAAGGCCAGTGCTGCTCCTCCTCAAGCCTGAGTGTGGATTTGCACTCCTTTACTCCTCCATCCTCGCTTGCTCGTTTTACGCCACACTCGCATTGATTCCCACTCAGTTCGGCCGGATATACTCGTTTGATGAGCTGAAGATCTCTCTTTGCTACCTCCCCTATGGCGTCGGCGCCCTTGTGGCCGCGTTGAGCCGGGGCTACTTTATAGATGCCAACTTCCGCCGGCACGCGACCGCCTTGGGGATCACTATGGAGAAGAACAAGACGGATCTGACAGACTTCCCTATCGAGCGCGCTCGCATCGAGGTGGCAGTCCCGACAATCGGTCTCACGACGGCGTTGACCATTGCCTTTGGCTGGATGCTGCACGCGGGCGTTCACGTGGCTGGTCCCCTGATAATACTCTTCGCCCTCGGTTTCTGCGCCTCAGCAAGCCTGAACTGCATTCAGGCGTTGATGCTGGACATCAACCCGGGGCGGGCGGGGACGGTACTGGCGTCGAATAGCCTGCTGAGGTGCTTGCTAGGCGCAGGCGCGACGGCAGCCACAGTGCCGTTGATTACAGCTGTCGGCATTGGGTGGGCCTTAACAGTCTTTGGAGGGTTGAATGCTCTATTTGCGCCTATGTTATGGTACATCATGAGGAAGGGTCCGGAGTGGAGAAAAAGGTCCAAAAGGCTATAGGTCTCTAGCATTGTCCATCATATAATTCATTGCACTTAATATTTAAGAATGTAATCATTGGTATCTTATCTTTATTCTTGTCTAACTTAATTGCCTTGATTTGGGACACTTTGGCGCGCTGATGAGGACTGCGGCCACGGTAATATGTTGTGTGTTATGCAGTTTGACCGCTAGTTCAAGTGATGGACTGTTTATCTTGGCTAACATGGGTTTCAGGCCGGTAAGTATATAGGGAGATAAAGCACTATGCTTATTATCTTGGTCAATTTTGACTTGAGCAAATGACTGCCGGGGATATCTTGTGATTCCTCACGTTGGCCGGGGTGCTTACTTCTGTCAACCAAACACAAACATCTCAATGTTTTAAGTGTATGTTTAGCACTTCATGCCCGACCTTGCCCAGTTCATGAGATTACACAGTTAGAAACGCCCATATCTGCTATTCATCTCGTAGACAGACTTTCGCTAGCAAGACTGGCTAATCCAGATGAAATTATTATCTTACTTGAGTATGATACAAGTTACTTATCGCGTTCTAAAACTCATACCCATAGCCTCCACCAATACGGCCACTAAGGCCAAATAAGTCTATCAGCCAGCCAAATAATACTAACACTTTCCCCAAGAGCCCAGTTTTATGAAGATCCAGTGTTTGAAATACACGCTCTTTGAACTTCAACCCAGCAACCTTTTGCTCTAAGGTCTTAGGGTCATCTAGATAGTACGATACCCTTGCTCCCATAACCTTGAGAGCTCCTTCAAACCGGTAGTTGATAATATGGTACAGCAATGAGCCAAGGGCGTCAAAATAAATCTCGCCATGAACACCGCTCTGGTGGAAACAGTTCACAGTCTGTTGTAAGAAGCTGTAGAACTCGTCTGGCGTGACATAAGGCGTAAGGCCTTCAAAGAGGATGAGTACCGGCCGATCTGTAGGAATGTTGTGTTTGCTGAGCCATTCTTTCTCACGAATATCTGCTTCTAGCAGTCGGTATTCTCCGGCTCCCCTACCCGGGTCTAGATCCTTGATAAGCTCCTGTCGCAGTTTAACAGCTTCCTTAAGATCTGCGTCAATCCATAAACGACCCTCTCCTCGCCATCTGATACGCATGCTCCGTGTGTCGAGGCCACAAGCAAGATGTAGCACTGTAGCTGGGCCAGAGTGTCTCCTTAGAAACTTCTCGGTGCATATGTCCAGCATACGTCCACGCGTAGCTACCGAATGCGCGAAGCGTCTGGGGGCTAGACCGCCTTCCACGGTCCGCTTGAAGTTATACCCCTGATCCTCTATTTGGGAGACAAGGTCGACGGCGTACTGGTCGCTTAGAATTGGATGAGGTGATTCAGCGTCTTGGGCGCGGGCCAAAAGCGTAAGAAGGAGCGTTTCCTCAGCCCCAGCCAATGTGACTTTTCCTTTACTAGGGCCAGCGGATGAAGTTGATAAAGACATTGTGGAAGTATTGCCTTAGTAAGAATTATGGTTGAATGAAAAATCAAACAGCATATAATTATCTTTTGAGAAGAAACCTACCTTGCTTTATACTTGGACACTAGTGTGTACCATGGCGCACACGAGCTATCTGACTAGAAAGTTTGGGATACATGAGTTTAATGTTATTATCTTGGCGTATTCCGATAACATCTTCTCCCTATAAAACATGGCAACAGCAAACGACGTGATTAGCGTGAGCCAGGATAGACTCCCCCATCTCAATAAGGTGGATCGAATAACTTTATTTTACCCCGAGGTCACACGCTGCGCGAAATAACGCAACAAAGTACCCAGGGATGCTAGGCTTTGGAACAAAATTAAAACCACAGAGACTATAATAGAGTTACACCATACATAAGCAATTGAACGAGGATTACGGATAACACGGCCGTATAAGCACTTCGATAGCATTTTTTGTGTCTTGGTGCACCTGACAGGTAGTCAGACGAAACTCTAAACCCATTTCTGAGTTAGATCTTTTAGAGTTTCTGAAATCCCTTTGCTCTAGGTAGTAGGTATTATCTTAACCCACCAAGGTCAAGGTTCGCTTGCAGTTTGGCACATTATCCTGGTCGAAAAAGCGTTCGTTCTTCCACAGCTATCTTTCATATCGAGACCCCATCATAGCCTGTGGGACCCCTATGAGCTCTGTCGGGCCTGGGGGAATTCTCTTGTCCAGAACTTGCTTCTCTGGCACCCTGCGGAATGCCAGAGTATTTTAGAACATTTCCAGGCGTTGCCGGAGCTTCCTTCAAACGGTTCTCAGCCCTGCTTCCTAGGTGTCAAGTGCACGTGCAAAGGACCCTTCTTCCACAGGGTATACAGTTTTTGTTCCATCCAGTTTCTGCTGTTGTCCGCAATCTGTAGGTCGAAGTTCCAGATTACTCGGGCGAGGATGACTCTCATCTCAGACATTGCCAGGCTGTTTTACTAGAGGTTAGTAGAGATCGGAGACGTGTCTTAGAAGAATTCTGCACTTACTTGCGACCGATGCAATTGCGAGGCCCGTAACCAAAGGCATGGATAGCACTCGTGTCATCGTCTTTAAATCTCGGATCGTCAAGGAACCGCTCAGGTATGAACTCGTCTGGTTGAGCGAAGTATTTATCGTTCCGATACATAGGCCACTGTGATACAATAACTCTAGTCTGTTGTTGCTTTGGCGTTAGCTTCTTTATACGCTCGCAGACGCTGTGGTTTACTTACGCCTTCTGGTACATATCTTTCGCATATATAGTCCCCCCCCGGCTTGATAATTCGAGTGTAGCCTAGTGGTAAAACAGGGTAGAGCCGCATACTCTCGTTAAGGACTGCTTGTAAGTACCGTAGCTTTTGCACACTGGCGATATTAATTTCTTGTTCTGAGCTGAACGACGAGCGAACTTCTTCGACTAGTTTTGCCATAGCATCCGGATGGGTTGTCAAGAAGAAAGTAGCACCTGAGAGTGAAGTTCCTGTGGTGTCTGAGCCACCAATAATGAAAGAATCAGCTGTCCCTTCAATCTCAGGTTTTGACATAGCCTAAAGGAAGCATAGGTTAGCGCATAACCCATTGATAGGGGTACCACCAGGACTTACAAGAGCGCCGTCCTTTTCCATCATGAACTGGATAAAATCCGGTCTTGACTCCCCTGAAGCCATGCGTCTTTCGATTTTATCTTTACTAAACATTCGATGAAGTTTTTCTTTCTCCTTCAACTTCTTTGGTATTAGCCAATCTGTGAACGGTCGCGTAATCCAGAATTGCTCAAGCTGATTTTTGTAAATCTTTGCGAGGAGGTTTCCGAACATGGACGAAACCCAGGGGTGAAAGTCTGACTTTTCTAGGCAGCCAAATGGCTCCCCAAAGGCCAAGTCTCCAATAATGTCAAATGTTGTATAATTATACCAGGAAACCATATTTAGAGCCTTCTTTCCATCCTCACAGTTTTCATGAAGACGTTGAATTAATAAGTCGAAATATTTCTGAATGAGGGGCTCCTGTTTGACCAGATGCTGGCCGGAGAAGCCGGGCGCAAGGACTCGACGGATACGAGCGTGGTCCTCTTGGCCAGCATAGACAATGCCATACGAGTTGCGAGTGGTGAAAGTAGGGTCTTTATAGTTCTCAACACCACTGCTTTGCCCCAACAAGTCTTTGAAAGCTCTTGGATCAGCCCAGTCGATAGTATCTGGGCCGAGCCGAACAACAGGTCCATATTTCTTATGCAATTCTGCCAGAGTCTTGTGTCCCTTGCCGCTGATGATCATGCTTGGGTAAACAAAGCCCATGGCAGCGTAGTGCTTCGGGCCTGGATAAACACAGAGGGGGTGGAAGTATGCATTGTAAACAATAGTCCAGATGAGTCGGATAACTCTCTATTAGGTACGTCAGTTTCTCCAACTTTTCAAGCTATGGGACCTTATGCTTCTAGGCTTACCAACACAATAATAATTGCAGGCAATACCACTATCACGTATTTGCTGTATAGTACCGGTATATAATCGGAAATAACCATGATCAAGGTAATAATGTTGTTTTCAACAAAAGTTGCTTGTTAAGTTTAGATGGTGGATGGAACCGAATAAGTACTAGTTGGGAACAATAACTACATTGATGCAGAGGAGAAAAAGGTTACTTTTCCTGATCTCAATACGTGACATAAGATCAGCTAAATATAATTCGAGGTTTTTGAGTCATGTGCGCCATAAGCGTGGAGACCCTGAGTAAAGTATAACACGTTGCTCCTCACATTACATGTGCGCAGAGCTTCAACATGTTTTATAACAAACCAGCCAGGCAAATGCACATTAACTTTCCAGGAGTATGTCTGCCAAGCCCAAAATACCCGGGGATGTTATTCAGATACCGGGAAAAAATCCATATGGGAGGAGTAGCAATGCGTGCAAAGCCAAACTTAAGGCGGGATGCATAAAGAAGAGAGAATAGCCTGTATGAGGAAGGTTATCCACGAGGTCCAACAGTAGCCAGAGGCTCAAGTAGGTTGATATCAGAATGTCCCGGGTAGTGTTGGTTTAAGTAGACTCGAGTCAAGGAGTCTCAAGTCGGAGAGTTCCAAGTCGGAAAGTCCCGGGTCAGAATGTTTTAGTGCGAAATTCGCAGCCAGAGGGGGGTTAAGGACGAAATATCTTACAAAAAAGACTTGTCGAGACAGGTAGTCTTCGCAAAGCAGCCCTAGGACAGTCCTCCCTGGCTCATCTATGGGACAGCGGACGGGATCTCGAATTCTCCAGTAGGTATGGGTTGTATGTGATAGAAGAAGCTCACATGCGGTCTTATAACGTCCCGGTCTTTCTGAAGATCGTTGATGGCGAGGATGACTAGAGCCCTAATCCCGGTCGAAGGGGTGTATGTTGGTTGATACGCTATTACTTGAGCATGATGACCACACTCCGCCGATCATGGCGGGCCAGAGAGAGTTGTGATTGGTATCCAAGGCCGACTCTCCCGTCTTGGGGTCTCGGACGGTGGCGAACTATTTTATGAACCCTTTTGTTGGCGACGATGCTTCCGGTGACCAAGTTGGCGTACCCGGCGTACCTGTTGTTGGCTTTCTTAGCGTCTCTCCAGCTTGGAAAGGAGGTCCCAAAGCAAAGAAAAAGAAAAGAAAGGGGAGGGGGGGCGAACTCACATACAGGCCAAAGACACGGAGAGACCGGTGATGTTGAGCCGCCAGAACTTCTTGATGACGGCGGCTCGGCTCCAGTCTGCAAATGCAGAGGTGATGGGCGTAGCCTCGCCGTGCTTTTTCAGGGGCTCGCCGGCATGTTCCAACTCCACCGACTCTCTCAGCTCTTCCTCCTTGGGCTTCTCGCTGCAGTGATCTGGCCCGGTCCCTTGCGCCATCTTGAAGCGTGACGAAACGCAACAACGGTTGGAAAAGCTTTCCAAGAGGTAAAGAAGGTATCCGCTCGGGCGGCAGTGGTTCCTGGCCAGAGTTTCCGAACCCTCCCAGAACGCGGGACTCCTTATATATGAACCCCAGACTTGTACCACAACCATCGCTGGGAAACCGTGGGGAACCCCATATAGAACGGGCCGGCGGGCCTGCTCGCGGTCGGCGACGTCCCGTGGGCGAGGGGCACCAGTGCAGGGTGCTGGAGATCAGGCCACGGGGTCTATGACCGCGCGGAAGACGTCGCCGGGGAGCACGTCTGGAACTTTGCCAACTTCCAGCCCCCCTCCAGCATTGTTTTCTGGCTGTACGGCAACCAGAGGGGGCCTCTTCACCAGAGACCAGAGGCCATAGATGGCGGCACACGCGCTGAGGAAAGAGGTGGGCGGAACAAAAGCCCAAAGAGCTTGCTCCAAAAGGCTTGTTGTTAGCAGGGACTCGACTGCTGTATGGTTCATACGCACGAACAGCCACGCCGGTGCGGAGGCTGTACTGTTCAGTGGAAACGAACATACCATTTCTCTTCAATAACAAACATACCCATGTCTAGTACATCGTATCCTCGAGGATCGTAACACTGATGCGTGGGACTCGAAATGACCTGGGGTAATGGGGTACCTGGGTCCTCGTCTCGTTATGATTTGGGCACGCCGCTCTAACGGGGACGCCGTTGTGCCAGTCGAACGCGAGGCTGTGTCATCGAGGAGCTTCCATATCGTATCGTATAGCTATCCCTGGTTGGGTCCGTCAACACCATTCGTTATCATTAAACATCACCTCTCCTATCGGCCGTTTCCCCCTTTACAAAACGGGAATTAATAACTTGAATTGGCCGACTTGATTGCGTACGAGTACAGTTCCGACAACACCTCCACCCCCCCCCCCCCCCCCCAACAACTTTCCTAATTACCTCATTGCGCCTTTTCTTCGCCTCGAATCCCAAAAGCCCCGGGGGCTCCCATTACATGACTCTCTGTTGCCTGTCTGTGGTAGTGCAAGCTCTTTGTTTTGCGCGCGTGTGGGTTGGGGTCAAAAGACAATAACAAGCGCCAAGGGCCTTCTTAGTGAATATCGCTCATGCTCGTGCCGGCCTTGGTCTTCTCCTCGGCGTGGCCCTTGGTCTTCTCCTGCAGCGTCTTCGGGTCGGCGGGCTCGTAGCGATCCGCCTTGACGGCCTCCTCGCTGTCCGAGGCGAGCTCCGGCTTCCAGTGGCCCTTGCCCTGCTTCTGCTTGGAGAGGGAGTCCTGCTTATGCCTCTCATGCGTCTCGCTATCGTCGTCTGTGGTGGTGTCAGTCAATCATTGCATACTACGTCCTGCCCAATGATCGCAAGCAACAGCGGCAACAGATTGGGGGAATAGACTCACGTGCGGAAGACTCCTTCAGGCCGACTTTGGTCGTCGTCGAGATGCTGAAGCCGCGTCCCAGGATGGGAATCTGTCTACCGATGACGAAGGCGCCGCGGGCGACGGGGGTGGACGCGAGAACAATGCGGGAAGCCATGGTTTTCTGGTGTTGCTGTGTTGCTGAAGCTTGAGCAATTGAGCTGGGTTGTATGCTGTCAATGGAAAAAAAGCCAGCGGTGAGGAATTAAAAAGAAGGAGAAGGGGAAAAGGAGAGAAATATGGACGATTCTGGGCGACGTACCTAGGTAAGGCCATCCATCGGTTACTAGTAGCTACGACATTTACCTAGGTAAAGCGAGCTCGCAAGTGTGTCTCGTTACCCGGCCGTGACGTCACTAGATTGTTGCTCCATCCCGAATAGTGACATCCACAGGACCGAGCTTCTCCTCTCCCCCCTCCAGCTGGTTGCAGTTCCCTCAGGTCCCTCAGCAAAAAACCAGACCCGTGCGGTCCCGCCCCGCAAAATGCCGATTTTTTGCTTGTGACCGTCACTGGCCCAAAAGCCCGCTTTCCTCTCGTCATGGCGTTCTGGAAGATGAGAGCATGCAGCCGAAGCGGCGGGCAACCAGGCGGCAACCAGCTGTGGCGGTCTTCCGGCAACTGGCCAATCCCGTCGTGTCGGCTCAAAGCCTGGTATCATGGGGGTGGGGCAGCAGTTCATCATCATCATCAAGAATCTATCTTCCCTGGGGCCCCAACCTTATCGTCATCATTCGTCCACCTCTCCGTTCTGACCTATCAACAAAGTAACAAAGTAAGAATTCTTGGCCCCCCTCCTTCCAGGCTCTCCTCATATCAAACTCATCACGTGATTTACACGGGACCTGCAGCACTTCCGGCCAGTGGTACATCTCCAGCCGCCGCCGTCTTTTTCTTTGCCATCTCGCCCCTGGTGCCCCTTGCGGCAGCGTGCAGAAAGACAGGCAGGTCGTTTGGCTTGGACGTAGCCCTAGTCTAGCCCAGCAATGTGCCGCCAAATAAATAAATAAAAAAGCATTTAAAGGCGAAAAAAAAAAAAAAAAAGGGCATCCGTTCTCGTCCAATGCCGGCGACGACTACAATATAGACACGCATCTAAGACAGATCTAATCCCGTCTTTTTTCTTCTTTTTCCTTTTCTTGCGCTTTCGGTCGTGAGGCTTTAACTGGGCATACCGGTACTTTGGGGATTAGCCCGTTGCTCTTTGTTGACGACGGCCTGTCTGCTTTGCGTCCTTACCTGCATGCTTGCTTGCTTGCTTGCCTGTCAGCTACCTACCTACGTAAGGTAGCTTGCTACCCCTCATTTGGCCCAGCCGCAACTCAGCCCAGGCAGTCCGAACAAGGGGGAGGCCCGCCGTCCTTTCCTATCTTAATAGTAGACGTCTTATGTATAGATAAATCCTGCATCTCCTTAAGCCCCGAAACCTGGACTTGAAGTCCAGGCAGGGGTAGTTGTTGAAGTGAGTATATACGGCGATTATCCTTGTTCAATCCGTTGATGTGTATATATGTATCTAGGCCCATAAGTGCCCCTATTTCCAATTGCCTAAGGCCAAATGCACGCGTCATTGTTTTTCCTTGTTTTAAGTGGGGATTGCCTATAGCCGAAATGCGCCTGGCATTTGCCTTACAGATGCGGCCGGCGCCCCACTTCGTGGCCTATTTGTTGCCTATACTTCAACACGCCCTCTTGGATTGAAGCTATTCACAGATTTAACCCGACCGTATTAGCAACTACGTTACTGCCTGGCCGCGATCATGACTTCCTTTAACTGCTACTCCTGCCTATATTAAAGAGTAATTAACTAATAATTAATAACTAATACTAAAGCGCGTATAGTTAAGTAGTTTAGCCTACTACTAACAAATTGTAATTATAAGATGGCAACTTATAATCTAAGCTTAATAGGTTTAATCCTAGGTAGAGGCAAAAAGACTTAATAGTAGTTATATCTATTAAATCCTACTAGTTAGTTAATATATAAGTCTAAGCCTTAATAACTATAATATGTAGGTAAGGTTACCCTTATTATAATTCCTCTCCTCTAGTCTATTAATTATGTAAGGTAGTAAATAGACTTTGAAAATTGTCTTGCTGCTTTCCCTTAAAAGTAATTAGTAAGATTAATAAATTATCTTTTAGCTAATTATCTTTTAGGGTTTTAACTTTTATAGTTATAGTTAATATTAAATTATAGCCCTAATTAAGGTAATTATAATAGTATAATTACTAACTATAGGAGACATATAGTTATTTAGATATTTATAGTTAAAGTTATTAATAACTTTAGCTAATTAATTATCTTTAATATTATGAAGTTTAGGTGTACCTATAGCCACCCTACTTTAACTATCTATCTGGCGTAACTATACTAATTAACTATCCTAGTTAGGGCTATACCAGCTAGTTATTCCTCCTCTACTATAGTTACTATAGTTATAATTACTTTATTTCTCTTTACTTTATTATTATTTAATTTATTACTACTAGTTACTAGTAATTTATCTACTATAAGCTCTTCTTTATAGTTATATAATAACTATTTAGATTAATTAACTATCCCTAATTAATCTATAAAAGTTGCCTATTTCTACCTTAGTAGTGCCTTTATTAATCTATCTACTATTAGCTTAGCTAATAGAGTATAGATAACCTTAACTCATCCTTTAGTAATCTCTTAACATAACTAGTAGTAATAGATATTTATATAGTAAAGTTGTGTTTAGAGCTAAACTAACTCCTTTATAACTAATCTAATAGTCTGTTAATTATTATATTAGATTATAACTTTTAGGCTTAAAGTAATTATTTCTTTACTAGCTATTAATTTAGTAATTAATTGGCTTATAAATATAGCCTCCTTTATAGCCTATAATAGAGTAAGTAGCTCTACTTCTATTATTAAAGTTATAACTATTTACTACTTATTTACCCTCTATCTAATAAGGCCTCTAAATAGTTTAATAGTATATACTTATAAGCTCTTATAATTAATTAAATTATTACTAAAGCTTATGTTAGATATAATTATTATTAATCTATTAGTACTAAATTTAAGGTAAAGTCCCTTTATTTAATAAAGGTATTATAACATGTAATTTACTACTTACTAGTAGGTAACTAATAGATTATAATTAAATCTTACTAGGTAACTAACTATAAATACGATATTAGGTCTTATTATTATTACTATATATAGGATTAAACTAACTTTCTACTAGTATCTTACTACTTTAAAGTTTATAGCTGTCTTCTTTAAGGAAAGAAGTTCTTTATTGCCTATTAGCGTATTATCTAGTAGTAGGTAGTTCTTATTATTAATTAGCTTTAACATTTTCTTAATATATACTACCTATAATAACTATATCTTTTATTAATCTTAATTATGTAGTATCTCTATACCTAAGAACTATTATATCTCTTTACTACCCTCTAGATAGTATTATTCTTTTATCCTATTAATTAATTTATTAGCCTCTTACTACTATAATTTAGGGAATATAAAGATATAATTATTAATATAGAAGAAGAATATAATAGCTCCTTTCTACTAATAGTAGGGCTTGCCTATAACTAAAGTAAATCTAAGTTTATAAAGTCCCTTTTTAAGGTGCTTTTACTATAACAGAGGTAATTATTATAGACTATATAAGGCTTTTTATAACTTAATAATTCTCTTTTAGCTATAATTAGGATATCTAGGTAGAAGCTTTATAAATACTATTTTATCTATATTAGTATATATAAATATGTTTACTATGTTAAATTAAATTAGCTTAAGATCTAACTTAGCTACTATTATAATTAGTAATCTAAATAATAATCTAGTAAGTATTACTATATATATATCTTAGATTACATCCTTTAGTTACTAATTGCTATAAATAACAAGGCATACCTTTAGCTTTATAAGGTATCTATACTTATTTAACTTATAGGTATATACCTATTAGTAATTAAGAATCTAATTATTACTAGCTTCCTAAATTCTAACTTTAACCTAGCTGTTTATTACCTTATAGCTTTATAAGTAATCCTTTTTAGCTTAAAGGAAGTTATCTATAAATAGATAATCTTTTAATTTAGTATGTAATCTAGGTAGTCTAGGTAGTTCCTTCTAATAAATATGTCTACTAGCTATATTATCCCTTTAAGGGCTTCCCTACTATCTTGGCTCTACCTTATCTTTAGAGCTTTTAGAGGTTACCTCTCCTACTAATTAATCTATATACCTGCCGTCCTAAGGGGGCCAGCCTATAGGCCTATTAGGCAACTTAATCCACCTTAAGGAATAGTTATATTTTAGGCGGTATAGGTATACAACCGTCCTAGCCATAAAGGCAGCTTTCTACAATTCACATAGGTATATACATCTTTATTAGTTAATATAATTAGTATAACAGACTTTATTATATATTTTATTTATATATTACCCTCTTATAGTAATAGTATCTAATAATTATATAATAAAGGACGCCTTTAGTAACTCTAGAGGGGTTATTAATATAAAGTATGACTTTATATAGTCCTATAATTTACTTATAGGTTCTTTAGGTATTTAATATTAAATAGTATTAATAAAAACTTTATCTATATTAATACTATTAGCTATATCTATAAAGTTCTTACTTAATACTTTTATAATCTATTTATTAATAGCTACTTTATTAGTATTTACTAATTTATCTACTTATTTATCTTCTTTACCTAAGAAGTAGTTATCTTTATTAAAGATTATATTACATAAAGTAATTACTTTATTCTTTAGGGGAATATATATATAATACTAGTTAGTTAATATATATCTAATAAGGTATCTAATATATACCTTAGCTTTAAAATGTTATAGACAATTATAATTTAACTAGGCGTCTAAAGTTAACGTATATGCTTAGTATCTAAATACGTATAAGTAGCTAATATATAGTAAAGATAGTTACCCTTAAGCGGCATGCTATATCTTATATAGTAATTACTAACTATACGACTCTACTAGTATGTAATTATATAGATATACTACTACCTTTAGGATTTCTAGCTATAGATATAATAGCAGCTTTAATTTTAACTATAGTATAGTTCCCTTTTGCTTAATAACTACTGTAGTCCTTTTAGTACCTCTATTTTAAGCTTGTGTGTTTAGTATAGATAGTTTAAATAGGATTCCCAGACTTTCTATAGCCTCTTTTACTTATAGATAGGAAGTTATGATCTTATTATTATACTTAAATACTATAACTTTAGTCCTTTTATAAACCTTAACTATCTTAATAAAGTTAAGAAGTATATCCTTAATAGCTTTAGTTATCTATTATTATATATAGTAGTCCTATATAAATCCTAATTTATAGTTAGTTAATAATAAGGCTAACTTATATCTACTATAGCCTTAGTTAAATAGGTAGAAATTAAGAGCTACTCTATTACCTACTTCCGCCTATTTAATTAATTCCCTTAGCTACTATATAACTTAGTGTTTAATCTTACTTATTATACAGACTTTATATTAGTAAGTAAGTATTTCTAGTATATTTCTATGTATGTAGGCTCCCCTTGCCTTTGTTGTAATATAGTAAAGTACGTAGCTACCTAGGTGCCTAAGCTAGTTATGCTAGTAAGTAGCTTTAATAGCCTATAGTTACTAGTGTTAGCCTAGGTCTACTATGCTTATTACTACTAGGTATGCTATAGGAGTACCTTTTACTATACTATTAGCCTTAATTACCTATTAGCCTATAATTTCTTCTATATTAAATACTACTAAATAGTTATTTACTTTATAGATTAAATTATTTAATAGGCTATTATCCTACTACTAGTTGTTATAATTCTTTAGCTATATATATAATACTAAGTTATAGGATAGTAATAGGTAGTAAGTAACATTATATAGGGTAATCTTAACTATATAACTATCTTACTTTACTCTAACTACTACCTTTCCCTATCCTTTAATTAGGATTATTATATTACTAGCCTAAATAAAGTTATCTAAATTTACTAGAGATATACTAATAAATTAATATTATAAGTAGAAGATATAAAGTATAGCCCCTAAATTAAGGATAATATAGTCTTTAAGTAGATATATAAAAGCTATAAACACTATTAACTATATTATTAATACGCCTCTACCCTTTAGTAGTCCCTTTAATTATTACTTTAAAGGCGTTATAGCTTTAGCCTATAATCCTCTCTTTAATAAATCCAGCTCCTCTAATTTCTTTATAACTACTACTATTAATATATCCTCTTCTTAGAGCTTTTCCTTTACTTATAGATTATTAAGCGACTTCTTTATATACTTAATAGTCTCCTACTTTAGCCTCTATATATACTATAGTTATATCTTACCTATAAAAAAGCACCTTTTTACTTTATAACTAATTATATTATAGAGGAAGCACCTTTTATATATTTACCTTCTACTACTATTACTATTACTATTACTATTACTACTACTACTATGTTATCTAGTAGGCTCTTTTCTTATATAGTCCTTAAGGTCTGCTATAGTTGCTATAGATACTAGCCTAAATGCTCTATACGACACTTTTACCTATAGTTAATCTAGCTCTACTATAATATAGGTATATATGTCTAAGATTACCTTGTAATAGGTAAGAATCCCTTCTATTACTTAGTCCTTCTTACTACTCTTATATACCTCTACCTATATTACTATTAGGGTATATCTTAATATAGTTATTAGAGCTAAGAACTATTTACTAGATTTAACCATAGTAGTCTACTTAATATAGATACTATAGAAGATAGTATTCTCCTAATCTATTACCTATTATTCTATATCTTTTATATTAGATATCTTATGTTTAGAAGGCTAGCTTATAACTCTATTATACTTTATAATTACTTATACTTTATCCTCCTATAGCTAAATACTAATATAGGCTTCTAGTTGTTTAATCTATTTATAGATTAGGCTTACTAGTTTATAGCACTAGGATATTAATATTAGGTTAACTATTACTCTAATCTAGTTAGATATATTATAGACTACTTTTACCTTTTGTTTATATTGCTTGTTATTAGCCTAGTATTTTTCCTTTAATATCTTAAAGTACTTTAGGTCATCCTTACTTAAGTAATAGATCTATAATACCTTTATATTATCTTGTGAAGGCGGCGGCTAGCCTAGCATAGTATTCTCAGCCACCTATTTGTTAATATAGGTCTAACTAGATATTTAGAACTAGTTAAGTATAGGATAGGTAGGAGGCTCTAGCAGATGGTTTGTTGTAACACAAATTAATCCATCTCGTGATAGGGTAATAGATTCCTATATACCCTATATGTACGCTTTTTGCTTGAGTTGTTGATACCAATCAGGCCAGTCAGTCTGGCTCTTTAATTAGGTGTTACCTACAAGCTTGTCGGCCATAGTGGCGATAGTTGATAATACGTATATTGCGTATAAGCCGTATATTACTTCTAGTGATATTAATTAGCGCTTTACGATTCAGACTGTTAATTGTTAAAGTAAGTATATACGGCGATTATCCTTATTTAATCTGTTGATGTGTATATATGTATCTAGGCCTATAAGTGCCCCTATTTCTAATTGCCTAAGGCTAAATGCACGCGTTATTGTTTTTCCTTGTTTTAAGTGGGGATTGCCTATAGCCGAAATGCGCCCGGCATTTGCCTTACAGATGCGGCCGGCGCCCCACTTCGTGGCCTATTTGTTGCCCATACTTCAACAGTAGTGACCATTCAGAGAGGCCGCTTAGTTCCATAATACATCTGACTTTTGCTGTGGCGCACACCAATAAGAGATATTAATTTAAACTAGCCAGACTTTAAATTATAGTAGGTAATAAAGCATTTCTAATGTAGTACTACCTTACACTCTAGGTACTACTAATTCGTTTAGTTATCCCTCTAGCCTTTATTAACTACCTTGTTGCTAAGAACCTTATGTTAGTAAGAGGTAGAGTAGTATATATAGCTTTACCTCTTTACCTGTTTTACTAAAGTATATTTTAGCTAGCTAGAAGACGTTTAGTAAATGACACAGCCCTCCTGGCAGCCGTTACAGATCTGACAGGGCAAATGGGCTGTGGGTGCTGCCGGATGGAATAGACAGTAGCGTCGCAGAGATACATAGCGAGAGAGCAAAACAGAACAGTAAAGCAGTAAAGGATAACAAACAAGTAAGTATAAGGTAATAATAGTATAGATAAAAGGTAGGTATAATTAGGTCTAAGTAGTATTTTATAGTTAACTTATAATACTCCCTAAGTTAATAGCTATTTATACCTATAGGTATATAACTAGCTATAACCTATCTAGGGTTATAGGCTATATACCCCTTTTAGCCTATAATAAGTACCCCCCCTTAAAGAGGTACTTATTAGGGTACTAAGAATAAAATATCTATATATAGGTCTATACTCCTCTCTATCTCTATATAACTCCTTAATTCTCTTGTATCCTTTTAGTAGTTCCCTTACTTATTATTATTATTAATTAATACTTATAATCTCTTAGGGGTAGAGTTATAAGCTAGGAGCTCTATAGCTTGCTTAGTACTCTTCTCTATAGTAGGGCGGTATAGTAGGGTAGTAGTTATAGCTAGTAACATAGGGGTAGGGTAAAGCAAGGTAATAGTAGTATTAGTAAGTATAGTAAGCTTTATAGTAATATTGTTAACCTTCTAAACTAAGGCGTAAAACTTATTACCCTTAAACTTATTAAGGGTATCTAGGTTATTAGCCTTATACTTAAGGAGGCTAATATACTTATTTACTCTATTAACTTTAATAACTATATTATTAATCTTCTTGTTTAGCTTAATAAGTTTGTTACCCTTAGTATATATATTCTTAATAATAGTGTTAATATTATTAGCCATATCTTTAGTACTATCTTTAGTGTTAGTAGTGTATTTCTCTATAGCCTTAGTAATAGCCTTAACTCCCTTAGCCTTAGGAATGGCTTTATTAACTCTTAGTAATAGCTTTATTAACTCTTAGTCCTATATTAACAATCTTATCTTCTATATAGGTAATAGCCCTTAAGGTTTTTCCCTTAATACTAGTATAATATATCTCTAGAATAGAGATTATGTCTAGATGTTAGATAAGGAGAAGGGTACTAAAAACCTTAGTACTATAATTACCCTTTTAGTAGATAAAGAGTATACCTAAAAGGTAGGTATATAGGAGGAGGTACTTAGTCTATAGGTTGTTCTTTATAAAGGTGTTATAGACTTTATTTATTATATCTAGTATATAGTAAAGAGTAGGGTCTAATATAAGGGACTAGTACTTACTAGGGTATACTTTTACGTAAGTATTATAGAAACCCTCTAGCTAGGCTTAGGTCTCCTTTTTAAGGAGATAGTTAGGGTAGTACTTAAAGTCCTCTTTAAGGTAGGTAAGAGCCTTAGCCTAGGTAGGAATATACTCCTTGTCTTTATTAGGAGATATATAAATTAACTAGGTATAGTAAAGTATAGTTACTAGGGTCTATAGAGTAGCCTAGTCCTACTACTTATGTTATCCCTCTATAGGCCTAGGTTATACTACCTTAAGCTTAGCTTACTCCTTCTTATATCTAGCTACCTTAAGATATCTTATTACTATCTATAGGCTAGGTGGCTTATAGCTAGTATCTATAGCCTTATTATACTCCTTAAGGTATACTATATATACCTTAACCTTATAGGGGTATTCCTTAACCTTCTTCTTAGTAATATACTCCTCTTACTTATTACTAGAATTATCTATACCCTTTAGGTGCTTAATATCTTTAGTATAGACTAATAAGACTAGACTCTTAGTATTATTATCCTTAGTCTCTCTATATTACTTCCTAAATATATTGTTAGGGTTAATAGGGTTTTTATTAGTTAACTAAGGCTAGACTATAGCGTCTTATAAGTATTATGCCTTATCCTATTAGGGCTAGATAGTACTAGTATTAGTTATCTTAGTATTCTTATCCTATTCTATTATAGTAGTATTAAGGTTTACTAGGCTAATATAGATTAAGAGGATTAGTATAGTAGAGGGGGAAAGGATAGGGTTAATAGGGTAAAAGCTATAGTTTAGGAGGAGCCTATAAGGAGCATCCTAGTTAGTAACTATCTTATTACTAGGCTAAGGATTAATATACTAGTTAAAGTTATACTAATCCTAGTTAAGTCCTATATTATTAGTACTATAGTTTACGCCTCTCTTATTAAGGTTATACTACTAGTAATCTCCTAAGTTATCTACTATACTAACTATACTATTAATAATAGTAGTATTAGTATAGGTTATTATAGTTAAGGAGTAAAGTTACTAGTAATAATACTAGTAATATTTTAGGTTAATAGAAAGAGGAAATAACTATAGTTAAAGAGTATAAAAAATAGAGAAAGTAAGTAGTATAGGTAGGTAAGTTAATATACCCTAAATAATAGGTATTAAAAAATAGAAGTAATAATAGTTAGCTTTTTAGAAGAAAGGAAGTAGAAGGTAGGTACCTTCCCTTTAAGAAAATAATAATATATTTATTTATACTAGAGAATAATACGCCTATATAGGTATTATTTATAAAGAAACATAGTAGCTAGGGGATAATAAAGCTCTTATTAAAAGGTATAAATATATAGATATTTATAGTAGTAGTTAAAGATATATAATATACTATAGTATAGTAGTAGTTATTAATAGAGGAAAGGTATAAGTAGGTTGTTAGTAGAGGGAGGGTAGCTTTTAATAGGTAGGCTACTTAGGTTACTTCCTTCCTTCCTTAGCTGCCTAATTAATAGGTTACTCCTTCTTATAGGAAGTAACTATCTCTCTAGTATTTAGCTTAAAATTCTTATAGGGTTCCTATATATTTAAAGCTAGTAAATATCCCTTCTACTTAATAAGATATTTAACTATAGGCTACCCCTTCTACTACTTAATTCTCTAATTAATAAGCCTCTTAACCTTATACTTTAGTATGCTATTAACCTCTATTAGTTCTAGGGGTTTTTCCTCTCTACTAAAGGGGTCTTTACCTTATACTACCTTCTAGAGCTAGGCTATTAATACTACTAGGTAGACTTTCTAATATTTTAGTAGATTAAGTTTATATACTCCTAGTCTAACTATATAAATAACTTAGAAAGGTCTTATATACTATAGTAACTATTTCTTCTTAGGCTTACCTAGTAGTAAGTATCTTTTACCTAGGTAGAGGTATACCTTATCTCTTTTAGTAAATTCTACCTTATAGTATTTATTATTAAACCTCTCCTTATAAATCACTCCTATAGTATTAATAAGGGCTAGTACCTCTATATAGTAAGTCTCCTAGAGGACTTCTAGGGACTTAAAGGGTATTACCTTATTACTAATATATTCTAGTACTATATAGGGTTAAAAGCTAAGTATAACTTTATTTAGTAAGTAGCTAATTATTACTATAAGGGAGTTATTAAGTATGTGTTATAGTAATAGGATTATATCTATCTATAGGATATCTAGGTTAGTATATATATAGAAGTAGATTATAATTTTAACTATCTGGTTTATCCTTTTACTTTATCTATTAGTCTAGGGGTAATATATAATAGAGATAAGAAGCTTTACCTTAAGGGTATTAAATATTAATACCTAGACTACTAATATAAACTTTAGGTTATAATTACTAATAATTACTTAAGGTAGGCCCTAATTATATACTATAAGTATCTAAAGTAATACTTAAGCCTAGTAGTAAGCTTTATACTAAATATTCCCTAGGATAAGGATAACCTTCTTACTAAACTTATATGTTATAGTATAAAGGGAGTCTAGTAGGTTAAAGTTAGGTAATACCTAAAAGGTCTATTAGCTTAGTACTAATAGTATATCTATTATAAAATCTATTAATATAGTATAATAGGGTATACTAGGAGTTATAATAGGTTAGAGGGATCCTATAGCCTTCTAGTAGTCTGTCTAGTTTTCTTAGTAAGCTAGGTAATAGGTAATATACTTCTTAACTATCTTCTTCTTCTTATAGATATAAATGCCTCTAAGCTCTACTAGTATTCTATTAATACTAAAGTGAAATTTCCTATTATAGGTAAGTTCTAGTATATATCCTACTACTAGTTTAGGTATATAGAGTTTCTTAATACTATCTATACTAATATAGTATAGGAGGCCTTATTTATTAATTTCCTATAGGAGTATATAGTAGTACTATTACTTTTCCTAGGGCTACTAGGTATTCTCCTTTACCTTATCTAGTATAATATACTCTATCCTACTAGAGAGTACCTTCTTTACTAGTCTTAGTAGGATATATAACCTCTTATTACCCTAGTACCTAGTAATAATATTATACGTAAAGTCCCTACTAAGTTATACTATAGTAGTATTAGCCTTCCCTAGAGCTAGGGGTTTATCTCCTATATACTATACTACTATGTTAGTAAAGGAGTCTAGGATATTATCTTTATTATTAATATCTATAAGTTTATCTTTATAGGGAAAATACTTATTAAGATTAGGATAAGTAACTAGGAGATAGGAGAGTATATCTAGTATTATATTAAGTTTCCTAGGTATATAGAATATCTTTAGGTAGAATTAGGATAGGTAATTTACTATATTAGCTAGCTTAAGGTTTGCCTTATTAAGGTCTAGTATTCTTAGTAATATATAAGTAATAATACCCCTTACTACTATATAGTCTATTAGGATAATAACCTTATACTTATTAGACTATATAAGTTTCTAGAGTTTCTTTATAGCCTATATAATAGTAGTAACCTCTACTTTAGTTATACTATAATATTTTTCTACTATTATTATAGTACGTAATAAGAATAGAATTAGCTAGATATACTCCTTTAGTATATTAATTCTAGGTAGTTTCTTACTATCTTAGTTATAATCTAGTTAAAAGACTATAAGCCTAAAGCTATTAATATATATATCTATCTTAAAGAAGAGGGGCTTTTTAGGGTTATAGTGAAATTATATAGCCTAGGTGTAGAGTTTCTCTTATAGCGTCTTCTAGGCGTTAAGTTCCTTAGGCGTAGGGTTAAAAGTCTCCTTAGTAATAATCTTTACTTAGGCTTAACGTAAGGTTCCTAGCTTAAGTATATTATCTTTTTATAGCCTTACTACTAGCCTTATCTTCCTATTATTAAGAGGAGTGGCTATTATGTTAAACTAAGGTAATCTAGTATATAGCTAGCTGCCTATCCTAAGATATATTTCTAGGTTGTATAGACTATATAGGAAGGTAAGTTACTAGAAGGCTTAGATATAGTCCTCTATTTTCTAAATACTATTACTATCTATAATATAGCTAAGGAGTTTTACTAATAGGAAGCTAGTAAATAACTTTAGTACTCTAATATAGATATAGTATTTATCTAATAGCTTTAATATAATCTTAAGGTACTAAAGGTGGTCTTTATCTATATTACTAAAGACTATAATATTATTAATATATATATAAATAAAGTAATAGTATAGGAAGAACAAATAATCTATAAATTACTAGGCATATATAGGTAAGTTTTTATACCCTATTATTATAATATTAGAGTACTTAAGTCTATAAGGACTTATTATTACTATTTAGTTTCTATACTAGGGATATATACTAAGCTAGTAAAAGAACCTAAAGGTATTAAATATTATTATATACTTTTTCCTTTAAAGTAACTATATAATATCTTCCTAGTTAGGGAGGGGGTAGATATTAGGGGATACCTACTTATTAAGGGGGTGTATATTAACTACTATATATCCTTTCCCCTTTATCCTATCCTCCTTATACTTCTAAATAATAAAGATTAAGTATATAAGGGCTATTAGGCTAATTTACTAACTAGCCTTCCCTTTCTTATGTTGTTTCTTTATTTCTTTATTAAGGAACTCTATATCCTTAAGTCCTAGTAGAAACACCTTAATATAGGACTTCTAGTTCTACTAGCTATTAATAAGCTTAATCCTTATCTTCTCCTTATCTAGGATAGGTATTATCCTATAGTTATAGTAGATATAGTATTAGTTAAGGAGGTTATAGAGTTTTTTAGTAAATTTTAGGTTATCTACATAGATCTCTACGCCATAAAGGTTAGTTATTATAAGGTAGATGTCTGGCTTACTAATACTATAGTTTAGTACCTCCTTAGGGATTAGTAGGACCTTATCTATTGTCTCTATCTTATCCTCTACTATTTCTATTATTATTATAAAGTCCTTAGTTAGGTTAGTAAAGTTTATAGTTATGTTGTTAGTAATCTATATAAATATCTCTTAGCTAAT
Organism: Colletotrichum sublineola; assembly: GCA_020631755.1. NCBI lineage: Eukaryota > Fungi > Ascomycota > Sordariomycetes > Glomerellales > Glomerellaceae > Colletotrichum > Colletotrichum sublineola. The sequence continues at coordinate 1,247,657 of JAHSQG010000001.1, forward strand.
CTACTATGCTATTTCTTCCCTATACGTTAGGGTAATTTAACCTACCTTAGTACCCTTCTTAATAATAATAGGCTCTACTATCTTATTATATACTAGTACTATCTTTAGGGTCCTATAGTCTACTATTATATTAAGGATATATATATAGGTAGAGTAAACCTAGTAGGTCTTATTTATGCTATCCTCCTTAAATTATTTAGGGAGGTTAAGGTAGTTAACTAGTAGGTAGTATATTTACCTAGGGTATATAATAGTATTATACTTTACTATTAACCTTCTTATTACTAGGAACTAATATTTAATTAACATAGGGATTACTATATTATATATAGATTAGAGGGTTATAGTTTTCCTATTAAAGTCTACTATTATACTATAGTTATTATAAAAGGGTATACTAAGTAATAGCTTAACTAGAAGATTTTTAACTACTCCTACTATAACTATAGTATATACCTTAATCTCTATTCCCTTTACTATTCCTACTATATATAGGTTAAAGGTGACTTTTTCTTATAGGGTAAATAATAATCTAACTACCCCTATTATCTATAGCTCTATTATATTAAAATATAGGTTCTTTATAAAATTTATTCCCTAGCTTTAGTCTACTAAGATAACTAATATACCTATATCTATATAAATAGTATAGTCCTCTAATTTTTTATTAGCCCTTACCTTAACTTAGAGGTAAGTCCTCTTATAGTATTCCCTTTTTCTATTAGGCTTAATAACTACTTTAATAACCTCTCCTTACTAGAAGGTAAAATTCACTATATCTATATTAGTTAGTACTTTAGTTAACTTATCCTATAGGGGTTAGGCTTAGAGTATATCTTTATCTCCTATAGACTCCTCTACTTAGGTAAGGTACTCCTCTACCTTATCCTATTAGGGTAAGGTTTCCTCCCTATCCTATAGGATGGCTTTTATCTCTAGTATAGGTAGGTTACTATTATAAGCTTATAGTTAGGTAGTAAAGTTAGTAAAGTCTACTAGGGCTATAAGTATCTTATTAACTTTATTAAGGATAAAGCCCTTATTAATAAGTTAGTTAATACTAGTGTCTATATTTAGGTTAGTTTCCTATATAAACTAGATGTTATCCTTAGTGTTGTTATTCTATTAGACATAGTAGGCTTACTATTTCTACCTACTATTCTATTAACCTTCTCTCTAGGGTTAGTAGTCTCTTACTTACTAAGTAGGATTGCCTCCTATCTCTTTCTACTAGTTATTTTAGTAGGGCTAGTCCTCTTTATAGCTTCTCTATCCCCCTTAGGTGTTTTCCCTTAGGTTTTAGTTAAACCTTCCTTAGTTAGGGAATTAGCTACTATTTTACTAGTATACTACTCTATCTAGGTTGTTATAAGGTATATCTCCTAGGACATAAGGGGAGTTTACCTCTATCTAGGTAGTATTTATTATAACATATAGGGTATCTACTGTTATATTAGTTATATTTAATAGAATATAGAGAGTATTTATTCCTATATAGAGCGTATTACCCTAAGTATAAGGAGTATTTCCTACTATATAGGGTGTATTCCCTATAACATATTGCGTATTAAGGGTTATATTACTGCTAATATAGTAAGTATTATTAGTAGTATTACCTAATCCCTAGGGTATATTACTTTAGTTTAATAAGATATTTAGGGGGGGAAATACTATATATTAGTATATATAGGAGTTACTTTACCTATATATTAAGTTATCCCCTATAGTAGTATTTATCTATCTTTAGAAGTATATATTATTAATATATATAGGGTTATATCTAGAGGTTCCTACTATATCCCTTATAGCCTTTCTATATTCCTTTATAAGGGTAATATAAGAATTTAAAGTATTTATGTCTATAGGTTTATAGAGAAACTATTATAGCTATAGTATAAGGTAGTAGTATAGGTAGGTAAGTAACTACTTATTAGAGTAATCTCCCTAGGCGTAAGTATACTTAAAGTACTCTTAGGTAAAGGTATTATTAAATAGACTCTCTCCTATCTATAAGAGTCCCTTACGCATAAGGGGGTAAACAAAATATAGGGTAAACTAAAGATATATTATCTATAACTATCCTTTCTAACTATAAGATAGCTGCTATATAATAGTTATGTACTTAGTTATAAGGCTTAAGTTGGTTTTGTCTAAGTTATATACTAGTTTATACCTAAGGTCTAAGTCTCTAATCTAATAGCCTTTATTCTTTATATATAACTTAAGGGTTTACTATATAGTTATATAAGATTACTATTCTAATACTTATAACTTTTTCTTTTTATAACTATATACCCTTTATCTAATTAAATCCCTTAAAACAAACCTATAAATAGCTTTACCTTCCCTTTAGCTAGTCCTACTAGCTAAACATATAATAAAGTTATTTACTAGGTAAAAAACAAACTCTAAATATACTCTTTCTAAACTAAATAATAGGTAAGGTAAAAACTCTTTATATATATACCTTCCTTATTATAAATAAGTTTAGTAGGTATATATATAAGCTCCTTTCTTAACTTTACCTTCTGCCTATACTACTACCTAGAGGGTGCTAATTAGCCCTTACCTCTAGTAGTATATAAACCTCTCTTCTTCCTACCTTTTTCCTTCTTTTCCCTTTTCTTCCTTATGCTATATTAAACCTTTTATATACTAATAATATTTATATATATTATTAATTCTTCTAATATACGACTTTACCTACCTTCCTTACTATTATTCTTTTCTTCTCTATATATCTTCTTATATGTTTCCTTCCTTTCCCTTCTTACCTATTAATCTACTAACTTTAATAGATTAATTATATACCTATTATTATATCTCTTATCTATAACTAGCCTTCTACCCTTAGTAATATTACTATCTGCTCTAAGGGTGGTATTTACTAGTTAACTATTCTAATATTAACCTAAGGTAACTATAACTTTATAGCTACTCTTACTCTTAACATATATTACTTTTTCCTTTTTATGCCTTATTTATATACTAATAATCTTTTCTAAGATAAGGAGCGTTATGCCCTTAATTACCCTTCTTATAATATTAAGATCTAAATAACTACTAGAATATCTATCTAGGAGTTTATTACTTTAATTATATAATAGTCTTTATATATAGTTAGAATTATTATTTAGTCCTATAGATGTCTCTATACTACTCTATATAGTTACTACTCTACCTATAGTTAGAAGTACTTCTATAAGTATTATTATATAGCTAACTTCTAAGGTAGAGTATATGCTAAGTATGCCTAGTAGTCTAAGGCTGCTTCCTATATATATTATAGTTATAAGTCTTTAGATAAAGATAATAATAGTAATAGTAGTTCTAGCTTTAGTTCTAGTAGAGGTGGTTTAGATAATAGTTTAGAGGCTCCTTTTACTAAGAAGGCCCTCCCTACTCCTAAGGCTAGAGCTTACAAGTATGTTATATCTTACTAGCTTGTCTGCCTTAATAACTACTCTTCTCTATATATTATTAACTAGGAATAAAAGGTATATCTAATCCTTATATGTATTATAGTTATAGTAGGATAGGGTATGTAAAGTAGTAATAGTTATTCTATTTCTTAGGGTTATATAGTTCTAGAGTTAGGGTTTTTAGTTCTTATATAATACCTAGGTTAGTTAGTATTTACTTATAAGAAGTAGATAGCTTTTTTATATAGGTAAGCATATAAGTAGTTATTAATTAGAAGTTACTTCCCCTATTCTATCTATATATACTTTAATACGTATCTTAAGTGTGTTATATAAGACAAGTTGTTAAAGTACTAAATTTAGTGATTTCTTAGTAAATATATCTATAGGGTTGTCTTGTCTATTAATCTATCTTACCTCTAAGATCTCTTTCTTCTTATATAACTTATATAGGCTTATAATATCTATTATTAACCTCTTTTTATCTGTTATACCTAGTTATATAAGGCATTTATATAAGGAATATAAATTAGAATATACTACTACTAGTATATAAGGTATCTAAAGCATATAGAGTATCTAGTTAAGTATTATACTTAAGGTAATCCTACTATTAAATCCTATAGTTATGCTATATAACTTACTTACTAGTATACTTTATATAACTCTTTTGTATTTAGTTAAACTCTAGTAGAGGATGTTACCTCTAATTTTAAAGTCCTTATTTATATAAGTAATCTCTTCTATAAGCATAATTATAAATCTAAGTTATAAGGATAGGTCTGTATTATTTATAAAAGACCTATCTATAAAGATATATATCTTTATATATATAAGGTTAAGTAGGATATAGGTAAGCCCTCTTTAGTAATTATCTATCTGCTATTTTAGTTATATGTTTAAGGCCTAGATGTCTTTATTATCTAGGGCCTTAACCTAAGTAGTAATAGCTAGGTTGTATAATACTTCTAGTTAGTAAATAGAGGTAAGATAAGTACCTCTTACTCTCTAAGATATATATTATTATTATATGTCTTCTACCTTAGTATTTACTTACTAAAGGTTAGTAGCTTAACCTTTTAGGGTAAATGTAATACTATTATCTTTATATATATAAATCCTTTTACTATTAAAATTAATATCTTAATTAATAGTAAGGACTGTTTTTAGCTTTATATAAAGTCCTTTTACCTATAGTACCTCTTTTTCTCTTTCTAAGAATACCTTTATATAAAAGCTTAGGGTGTTATCTATCTATATTACTATAATACTAAAGGTTTCTAGATCTTTAACTATATATAGGAGGTATAGGTTATATATTAACTTTATTATACCTAAGTCCTCCTTATAGTATTTAGAGTAGGTCTTATACTAATAGAGGCCTAACTCTATTAATCTATATAGTAGCTTAGTAATATATAGGAGTATATCTAGAGGATATTTATCCTTTAGTTCCTTAGGAAGTTATATAATAATAGTCCTAGTAAGGGTGTTATTAGATTAGGTGTATGCCTAGTTAATATCCCTAAGCTCTCCTTAATAACTAAATAATTATATAAGAGTAGGTCTAAGGGTAAGGAGGAGTCTCTAGCTTATCCTTTAGATAGTAGGAGCTTATATAAGGAGCGTCTCCTTTTCTTAGTCTCTATAGCCTTAGATAATAAGTCTAGACTTCTTATATAGCTTAGTAAGTAGGTTCTTAACTTCTCTTACTATCCTTATTTTATAGATCTATATAAGATTATATGTTACTAGTTTATAGCATATAAAGGAGAATACTCCTTTATTAATAAGGGAGTTAATCTTAATATTATTAGACTCTTTATATAGTACTCCTAGAGTAGTAATAATATTATTATGTCTTAACTTTAGGGCTAGCTTATAGTAATCCTTTTCCTTCTAGGATAGGAAGGCCCTTAGTAATTATTATATAGCCTTCCTCTACCCTTTCTTAGGTCTTCCCCTCTTCCTAGGTTACTACTAAGGGGTTAGTTATATAATATCCTAGGGATCTTCTAGTAGTATCTCCTCTCTAGAGTAAGGCTTAACATATATTATATAAAACTAGGTAGGACTATTAACTATATTAACTATAATAGTATGTCCCTCTATTCCCTAGATTTTATATAGTCTAGTCTATCCCTTATTTTCTCTCTATATAAGGACTTTACTCTAGATAGGGAGTAATAAGACCTAGTGAAGGTTAGGGCTATTCCTTATGTTAATTATATAATTAACTTCTACCTTAGCCTAAATACCTTAAAGTATCTTTATAGCCTTTTATATAGCCTTAGCTTACTAGGTAATATTATATAATAGAGGTAAATCTATATTAATCCTTAGATATGTCCTAAAGATAAGAAGGGTTAGTATAATACTATATGGTCTAGTAGTGTTGTTTAGGGCCTTAATTACTATTTAAAGAATAACTTCTTTATCTATATTATATCCTAATTCCTTATAGAGTATTTTATATATACATCTTAAGGGTATATATACCCTTTTAATCTTACCTATAGCCTAGTAAGCTTTAACTAGTATTTCTTTATATAATATACCTATAATCTTAGTATTATTCCTAAATTCTTCTAAAGTAAAGTTTATACCTAGGTTGTATATAATATAGTCTAGAGGACCTATATATATGTTAATCTAGTATTTTAGGAGTACATTCTAGGTGTCTTATGTGGATAGTAATTTAAGAAATGTTACTCCTTAGAAGCTTATCTCTATGTTAATAATATAAAGGGTATTCTTATCCCTTAGTTATATAACGTCTAAAATAATCTTATAGTTAAAGTAATTCTTATTCTTAAGTAAGAACTTAAATCTCCTTAGGGCCTAGTTGTGTAATTAGTAATAATAACAGAACTTCTAGATCTTTTCTAGAATATTAAAATTAATATCCTTATATCTAGCCTTCTTTAGGAGGTGGTATAGGCAATCTATATAAGGATATCTAAACCTCCTATAGAGTTACCTTAACTAGGGTTTAGTAAAGAATATCCTAGCTTCTATATAGCTTAGGTTAAAGAATAGGTATCCCTATTTTTACATAATAGGTATTAGTTTACTATCCTTTATAATAATAGTATTTTATATATTATTAAAATAGGCTCCTAGCCTATCTATATTATATAGTAAGAATAGAAATAGTATTAGTATATCTAGGATATAATAAGTAACTTATCTAATTTAGTTATCTATCTCTATTATCTTAATTAATATAATAGATTTACTTCCTCTAAATTATATATTAGCTAATCCTAGCTTCTATATTACCTTTATATATAGGTTCTCTTATAAGTATGCTATAACTTATAGCCTTCTAATAGTAGAGAACTTAGCTACTCCTATGTCCTATAATTCTCCTTAGTATATAGTACTATATAGGTCTTATAATATAAAAATCTCTCCTTCCTTTAATGCCTATTTAGAGAAGATATCTTCTCTAGTTATATAATAAAGAAACAATGTTAACAGGAGGTATTAGGAAATATCCTAGTCTTCCTAGTATTTATCTTTATTATATAAGTTATCCTCTTCTTCCTTAATAGGGTCTTCTCCTTCTATCTCTAAGAGATATAGTAAGAAATCCTTATATAGTTCCTAGTTAAGTATATTACATACCTAGAGGTATTAGGTCTTTATATAATTATATTCCTCCTCTAAGTAGTTAGTTAACTAACATCCCTCCTTTTTATATATAAAACATTTCTTAGTTATATTTATATAATATAGTCTAGGTCTATTATTCTAAAAACCTTTACTCTTATAGAATAGTTAACATAGTAGTCCTCTCTTATATAAACGTTATTACTATTAATCTTTATAGTTAGATATATATCTCCTATCTATAAAGTATATATTATATAAGGTAGTCTTCCTATCTAGGGCTACTTATAAGGAAGCCCTAAGGTTTAAGAAGAACTCTTTATACATATAATATGCCTTAAGGTTGCTAAGAGCTATCTTAAGTTCTAGTACACTACGGCAGGCCTAGGTGACCTGCATATAGAGTATAATTTCTCTTTAGAATCTAGATCCTAGTGCTTGTTATACGAGAGGTAATTTATCTAGAAGTACTTCTAACACCTCTATAGGTGTCTTATCTAGGTTTTCTCTTTTAACTTATATAAATAACATAGTAGTCTAGTTAGTCTAATATAAACTATAGTTAATACTAGTATTAAAATATATATCTAGTATACTATATATCTTATCCTACCTTTATATAGGGCTAATATAGTATAAGTAGAATTCTTCTATATAATTAGCTAGAATATCTAGAAATACTATATAGTATTAATCCTCTATAATCTAGAGGTATTAATAGAAACTAATAAAAACCTTAGCCTTATTATATAGTATATTATATAGCTTGCCTATATAGTTCCTATTTTTTCTCTATCCCTTCTAGAAAATAGAGATTATATAAGGCTTATAAGGTCTGTTCTATACTATTTATTTTAGTAGAAGGTTATAGATATCCTTCTATAGGGCTGGTATACTACGACTTTATGATCTTAGGAAGCTCTCTACTTCCTATATAAATCTTATCCTAGGTGGTGCTATTTATATATTAAACCCTCTAGTCCCTTAAGCTAGTAGTGTATTCTAGAGTTTAATTAACTCTACTAGAGGCTTAGCTATGTTCTACTAGGTAGTAACTTTAGGGTTCCTAATAGTAGTTATTAGTATATTAATTATATAAGAAGGAGTAGTTATAGTAGTATCTTTTATATCTTCCTTATTAATCCCTTTAATAAAGTTTGTGATTTATATAGAGGCTAATCTTTCCTTACCTTTTAGGAGTTAAATTCCCTATTTAGTAAGTAGTTAGATAAACTTATCCTAATATATATAACTAACTCTTAACTATTAATATAGTAACTAGTCCTTAAAGTCTTTATATAGTTAGTTAATAAAGATTTTATTTAGTAGTCTAACTATAATTATGTTTATTATAATATATCTAACGTATATAGTAAGCTCTACTTCTATTAGGGTAGCTATAATATCTAGTGTTTATATCTAGAATCTTAGGTTAGTTAACTTCTTCTAGATGCTAAGGGGAATACTACTCCTCTTACTTATGTCTTTATATGTAATCTAATATTTATTTATATTATTATTATTCTGCTAGATTTCCTCTTCTAGTTAAGAGGCTTCTATTTCTTAAGCTAAAGCTATAGTTAGGTGGTAGCTGTTTTATCTTATATAGCGTTAGGTTGTTATGTAATATGCTATAGTGTATACTATCTACTAGTAAAGCATATAATAGGTTTCCTACCTAGTTCTAACTTACTAGAGTAGATATAGGATACTTTCTTATATAATATAATAGTATCTAGTCTTCCCTACCCTTACTATTTAGTTCTAACTTACTAGGCGATAATAGTAAGATTAAGGCTCTTAGTATGAGGTGATCCTCCTGGATTCCTAAGTCCTTGTCTCTTTACTCTTGCTAATCTGTAATTATACGAAGTAATTATATATAATTACCTAAGTAACTACTGATTAGTATTAAATAGACTCTCTCCTGTCTATAAGAGTCCCTTATATATAAGGGGGTAAATAAAATATAGGGTAAACTAAAGATGTATTATCTATAACTATCCTTTCTAACTATAAGATAGCTGCTATATAATGGTTATGTACTTAGTTATAAGGCTTGAGTTAGTTTAGTCTAAGTTATATACTAGTCTATACCTAAGGTCTAAGTCTCTAATCTGATAGCCTTTATTCTTTATGTGTGACTTAAGGGTTTGCCATATGGTTATGTGAGATTGCTATTCTAATAGGTATAGATATTATTATCCCTAGAGACCTTCTCTATAGAGAAGGAGTTTTCCTAGAACTACTTCTATATATCTTCTATAGTAGGGCTAAACTAGAGTTTTATTTAGTTTATAATTATTCCCTACCCTTATGTTTTTAACTATGTTCTTTTACTATCTAATAGCTAAAATTCCTATTAGTTCTATATAGATCCCCTTAGGTATTAAGTAATATTCTAGCTAACCTTATTAATAGCCCCCTAGTCTAGTAGTAGGCTCTCTACTACTTAGATCTATAGTTTAACATCCCTATAGTATATAGCTTAGTAGTTATAAAAAATAGGCTTAGGGGAGTACTTCTTTATATCTATATTAGGCTAAAATATACCTATATAAGGTTTAGCTAATATGTTTTAGGCTACTATTAATAGGGTATTTATTATTACTATAGTAGTACTTAATAGCTGCTCTATAAGTACCCTTAGTAGGTTCTCTACTAGTATATCTATTTAGGATGTCTATAGGGTGTTAATTGTTAGGTCTGTTAGAGAGGAACCCTACCCTATTAGCATGCCTGGTTGTAGTAGTCTATTAAGTAGTAGACCTTACTATACTAGTAGGCCTATAGGTGGTTGTCCTTAAGGGGATAGTCCTATCTATACTGTTAGGTTTAGTAGGGGTGTGGGGCCTATCTGTGGTATGGTAGGTCTAGTTCCTTAGGGTGGTATATGCCGTACTATCCTATTAGATAGAGTTACCTAGGTAGGGGATTAGGTGGTTTGTTTTGGCGGTATGTATGCTGTCTGACCTGACTAAGGTGGTGACAGCCCTTAGGTGAATTGGCTTGCCTGGGTTGGTTGAAAGCCTAGAGGACCTAATAGGTGTAGGCTAGGCCTATACCCTTAGGTGCTGGGGAATTGTCTAGGCACTTAGAATAAGGGCTTGTATTGCTGCCCTTAGGTGGGTTGTTAGGAGTAGGGGAATTAGGTCTAAGAGATAAAGCTATTTAGAGCTTGCTAGGTGAAGTAGGGCTCCCCTCTAGCGTAGTGTAATTACTACTATAGGTTGCTTATTATTACTAGTAGGGCTTAGCTCCCTACTTCCTTCCCTTTAGTAGTCTCTAAGTTTCTTATGCCTTCTATTAGTAGATTACCCTAGGATTTAGGGGAAATTACTAATATGTCCTTTTCTAATAGTTAACTTAATATGTTATTCTGGTCTAGTAGGTAAGGGTCTTAAGGTTTCTATAGTAGGTTAGGCTCCTAGGTTACTATAGTCCTCTCTAGTATAACTAGGTGGTTTAAGGCCTATAACATCTAGGAGTTTATTTAAGATAGGGGTTCTAGTATTAGGGCTAAGCTAAGTTTGCTTACTAGTTTTAGGTTTTCCCTTATAGATTAAATAATCCTTTTTGCTAGCTAAATATATAACTTTATCTAGTAGTTGTTGTTTTTTACGCCTAGCTTAAGTTTAAACCCTTTCTACTAGTTAACTAGGCTATAATAGGGTTTATCTATAAGGAATTTAATATAGTAAAGGTAGTTAATATCCTTATAAAGGTATTTTATAATGTTAGTAGCTAGTAGGTAGTTTAGGTATTTCTATAGCTATATTAATAGTTATTAGAGGTCCTTAATATGGCTTAGCTATAGAAGTTATATACCTGCTCCTTAAGGATCTCCTTAGGGTAGGTGTGTTCCTATATAGTCTAACTATAAAGAAAAGAAATTTAAGGTTATCTAAATTAAAGTAGTTATACTACTACTTAATATAGCCCTCCTAGTAGCTATTATAGATCTAATAGGGCAAATAGGCTGTAGGTACTACTAGATAGAATAGATAGTAGTATTATAGAGATATATAATAAGAGAGTAAAATAGAATAGTAAAGTAGTAAAGGATAACAAATAAGTAAGTATAAGGTAATAATAGTATAGATAAAAGGTAGGTATAATTAGGTCTAAGTAGTATTCTATAGTTAACTTATAATACTCCCTAAGTTAATAGCTACTTATACCTATAGGTACGTAACTAGCTATAACCTATCTAGGGTTGTAGGCCACACGCCCCTTTTAGCCTGTAATAGTAAACGTCTAGAGACTTCTAAAATATAATAGCTTCCTCCCTATACCTTATAACTAGTTCCTTATATAGTTACTATTAGAAGAAAGCTAGGGTTAAAGGGAACTTTTTAGTAGTATTATAGTACTCTTAGGTATTAATAAAGGCCTTATAAAATAGTAGATAACTATTAGTAATACTAATAGGTAAAAGAAAGTTATAGTATAGGGCTTATACCCTACTATAATATATATAGTAGCTATAGTAGCTATTAGCTTAGTATTAGTTACTAATATTAATTAAATTTATATACTAGTTATAGGTATAGTAGACTTATAGAAAGGGAAGTTATTTAATATAGGTAATAGTTATATTATTAGTTTCTTTATTATAGACTTTAAAGGGGACTTATAATATTAAAAAGTAGGTAGTACTACTAGAAGGTTACTTATAGTCCTTAGGATAAGTATACTCTTTACTATAAAAGCTAGTAGTAGCTAGGAGTATAGGTAATATATCTTTAAAGAGTATCTAGTTAACTTAGCTATTATTAGTTAACTCTATAAATAGTATACCCTATAAGATCTTTTTTACTATATTATTACCTAACTTTAGTAGGCTAAGACCCTTATAAATACTACTTTACTTTAACTTATAGTAGGTACCTATAGTAATAATATTATAGCTTTAAAGGTATTATAAAAGGTTAACTAAGGTAAAGAGGTTATTAATAAATAGGTAATATTAATAGGTAGGTAGTAGAGGTAGGAGGTTAAGTATAAGGTAGGTAACTACTACTTATATAGGTATAAGAGGTTACTTAGATAGCCTATATATAAGTACTAAGATTAGTAGTCTATTTTTTATATACTAGGCCTAGTAAAAAAAATACCTAACTTCCTTAATAACCTATACTTTAAACCTAACTAGTATAGGCTTTCCTTTTATCTACTACTTATTAGAGTAGTAGCCTTAGTATTATACTATACTCTTATTAATAGTAAGATAACTACTAGGGGTCTAAAAACAGGTTACTAAGGACTATATCTAGTTACTCTAGTAAGAGACCTTCTTATATATAGTCTATAGGCCTAAATAATGTTTTTTATCTAGGTTATAAGTATAAAAGTACTAGTAAAGCTAGAGAAATTAGTTATAGCCTATCTATTAGCTAATAGCATACTAAGGTAGGTACTTACCTAAGGCCTAATAGTTAGTAATATAGTACTTATAATAGATACTTATATAGAGTAAAATAGTAAAGAAGGTATATATCTTAGCCTAGTAAGTATGCTAGATATTTACTAGCTACTAGTAGGGCTAGTTAGTAATTAACCCTTATTAAATTACTACTTAATAGTATATTTTAGACTTTATATTAGTCTACTAGGCCTATTAGTTAATAAGGGTAGGAGGGTAAAATTATTACTATATCTAGAGAGGTGTATTATTATAGTTAAGGTAGACCTTATAGTCTTATTTAAGTATACCTATCTTCTAAAAAGGTAATAAGGTTAGATATAGTTGTCTTAGTTATTAGCTAGGGCGAGGTAGTAAATCTTTAGGGTTTTACTATACTTAGCTATTAACATACTAGACTGCTAGTAGGGGGGATTAGAGTGATAGTAGTAGGGTCACCTACGGCTGTGACTACTACTAGGGCCTAAGCCTGGCCTCTAGCGTTAAAATAGAGGTAGCTACTACGTATAGGTTAGATATAGTCGTCTAGCTAATAGGTATATACGCTTTAGGTATTAGAGGCTTAGTATTAATCTCTTTACTTATAGAGAGTATATTATTATTAAAGTTGTCAAATAATTAAAGGGTAGCCATTATAGGCTAGTTACATAGTTGTTGAATAGTGGCAAATGGGCTGGTAAGTAGGTAGTTAGATAGTGGCAAGTGGGCTGGCAAGTGGGTAAGTGGGTAAGTGGGCTTTGGCTGTGGCGGTTAATGTGGCTGCTGTTAAGGGTAAAGTACTAATACTATTATTATAGTACTAAATTAGCGTAAAAATAAGGATTGGTACTTCGGGCGGGGTTGCTGACCATATTGGGTTATGTATTTGTGGGCCTGGACTTCAAGTCCAGGTTTCAGGGCTTAAGGAGATAGCATTAGGGGCAGGGCGGAGCTTGAACGCTAGCTGGCGAGGTAGGTAGCCAGGCAGTAGGTGTAAAATATAGCCGACAAGATCGTGTTGTGGCTTTGTCCTGTAACACAAGATCTTCTCTCCTCTAACTGACCCCGGCTGGATATCGGGAACGGGTCGAGTCTGTCAGGGAGGCGCCGATGATGACCAAGGTCCAAACAACATCCGACCGCGCGAGATCCTGTCCCGTGCCCACAAGCGCCCATGCATAGCAAAAGTGCATCGCACAACACGAGAGAGGGTAAGGACCGATTTTGAGATGAACATATCGTATATTGCATTGCGCCTTGCTGGCTTCGCGCCGCAAGATCGGACAAGTCTAGTCCGACCTTCCCTGAACACCTTCCACGTCTTGAGCAATCCCTTTCCTGTACAACACCCCCAAAATGGTATCCCCGTTCAGCTAGATCCAGAAAACCACACAAGCCATTGGATCGTGTCATCCCGCTTCCCAGAAAAGAAAAACACAACTCTCTCCCCAAGATGCTCGCGAAAAGTGCTCCAGACAAGGTGATTCCACAACCACCACCATTCGTTTCCCAGTGTGCCGATATGCAAAACCCCCCCAGGAGAGTTAATAGGAAGAATAGTCCATCTTCGAATAATGAAATGAGAGAAGAGGCACAGGAAATAAAAAAAAATACTGCTGCGCGCGTGTTCCCATCCACATCGCTCAAGCCCAACTATACAGGCAACAAAACAATGCAGAGGCTCGCCAGCAGACCGCACCCAAAATCATGACCAACTCCACCTTTCCCAATAAGGTATTTCCCGGACCCCGTTTCCAAGCTTTGGAGATTTGCCGCAAAACAATAGCAACGCATGTCTTTGCCCGCCACCGCCCGTTTGTGATATTTCCCATATGAGCCCATAACAGAAACACCTGTTGCCCGACCCCTTTGCTGCTCCGAACAAGTTGCTGAAAAGACACTCATTCTATATGTCGAGATAATCTTTTTCGATGACTTCGTGACCCGTCGAGCACCATGATGAACAACTGAAATTTTCAATCATCCTGGAAATTCAGAAAAGTCGTCCCGCTGTCCGTGAAAAATAAGATGCCGCGAATTAATTATATCCGAGAACTCCGCCGTGGTGTTCACACACCGATGCAATGTCGTGAAAATGCAAAACTGTCCGTGTGGAACGCCATTCGTGCAAGTCCAGCCTCATCTTGCGAGGACAGGACACCGAAAGATTTTTGTCGATTTTTTTTGTAGTCGAAATATCCCAAAAAGGAAAAAAATGGTATCGATAACTTCTTGTGTCGCGCCAGGAAAGAGGCCTCAGAGAGAACCTTTTTTTGTCGGTTTAAAACAAGGGTATGTCGCGTGAGGTTTGTTTGTACAAGAGAGGAATGTTGTTTTTGAGCCAACGTTGTGACCAGACCATGCCAGCGGCCTCGCCAAAGCCTTCAGGTACCCGGCCCGCAAGCGAGAAGCAGAATTATCGATGCCATTCAAGTTTCTTTTGTTCGGTGCCCGCCAAGATGATCGGCTGAAAAGGCCGAATGAGCAGAATTTTACACATCAGCATGCATCAGCACAGACGGCAAGGAGCGCAAAATCCCGGCCCTCTGTCGCGAGAGCGGGATCGGCGCCTTTACCATCTGCGGATGCCCTGCTGCATCCTGGAGGGGGACACCGAAGGCGGAGGGCTTGACATGGTGATGCCGGTGGCCGGGTTGACGATGGGGATGGCGTTGCGGGCGCGGGTGGCAGAAGGTTGGTGGATCTTCATGGCGGTCTGCTGGTAGGCGGGCGGGATGAAGGCGGGGGAAGAGGAGTTAAGAGAGAAGCCGGGGGCGACGGTTTGAGGCTGCTGGGTTGGCGAGGACTCGGGGGAGTTGCTCGCCAAGGAGGAGCGCTCGGAGGAGCTGTGGATGGAGTTCATCTGCAGCGGGCGGCCAGGATTAGTCACCGGATCAGGAGAGGCAGATCCAGGGCTCCGGGATACTCACGTCGCTGTCGGTCAACAGGCCGGGGCAGAATTCCATGTCGTCCTCGAGGTCGAAGGAGCGACCGGCCTCGAACTTTGTACGGAAAGCGTTGATGGTGGCTGACTCGGTCAACTCCTTCATGCTACGCACGCCGCGGAACTGCTTGTGTTGGTTTTGAGAGACGGAGAGTCTGGGGGCTCTGCGATTCCGACCGCCATGGTGGTTGTGGGAGGATCCGGGAACAGCCGGGGTGGGATGCGCCTGGTGGTGGTTGAACTGGTAGTATGAAGACATTGTTTACGAATGTGCAGGGTGAATATGTTGGTGTCGGTGTCGTGGTAGTGTCGCTGTTGGAGGATGGATGTGTGCCGTCTCCGTTGGTTGGGGGAGGCAGTGTGGCGGAGGTGCGGCGGTAGTAGTTTATGTTTGTTGTGGGCGAGCCGAGCTATGCGGTATTATTGCAGTATGGAACACAGACAATCGAAACCTGCCGAGTCGACGACGTTGTGCGAGAAGAGACAAGTGTATACACGTTATGATAATTCAAGGGTAGAAAAGTCGTAAGCCGTGCTTTTTTTGTTTTTTGTTTTCTTTTGGTTTGTTGTACGTAGTAGTGTATAATCGTTTGGGAGCGTTTGGTGGGTGGGTGGTTAAAAAAAAAGGTACGTCTGGACGGAGAGGGGAGAGATGGTGTAAAGTATCGGAAGGGAGGAATCCGGAGAAAGCAATGGTTTTGTTGGTTCGAGCAGACAGTAAAGTAAAGTGTGGGAGGAGGGTGGGAGGAACGGTGGAAAGGTGAGCGGACAGGCAAGGGGAGCGAGGAGGGCACGGAGGGCAAGGAAAGGGAAGGGAGGGGGGGGGCGTCAAAAGACCCACAGTTGCCCAATGAAAGAGCATCGGTGGGGACAGTGCAGCGTCTAGTGACACTGTGAGACCACTTCTTGACGCCATTTGCGAGTTCGCCACGCTATTCCCATTGGCTAGCAGATCTCAACCTAGAGCCGCCCGGGCCTAGCATGGTCGGGTGGTACTGGTGTAAATTTGGGGCGTGTCGCCGTCAACCCTTCCAGTGCGGTCGACAGTACACTGTACAGGTGGGTACGGTACTGGTGGAGAGCGAGGGCTGACCGACCGTATTTGGATGAGAGACACGACATTACAAGTATCCGTACGAGAAGTGGGAGAGAAAAAAAGGCCGGGGTTGTGCTGAACAACGGGGTGCCGGTCGGAATCGATGCATTGCGTGTCCCTGGCCAGCCTGGGTGTACCTGGCAGAATGCAGACAGCCCAACCCTGGTCTTCCACTTCCATTCTCACTCTCGCTCTCTTGCATACTTACTCACTCACTCAATTAATCAATCACTCACCTCACTCAGTCTCTCATTCACTCCCTCCACTCCTCCCAGGCATATCTCGCTCGGGTCGGAACCTTGACGCAGGGCGAGCTGATGCGTGGCATGCAGGTACTGCGTCTGACCACTGCAGAGACGCACTGTGGGGCCATTGTTCTTCACCGTATCTGTAGTGTAGTATAGTGTAGTGCTGTAGTGTGTAGTGTGGTGTAGTGTGCATTGTACCTGCCGACGAGGTAATCTCAGTGCTGGGCGGCCTTCTGACTACTCTGAGAGAGAGAGAGAGAGAGAGAGAGAGAGAGAGAGAGAGAGAGAGAGAGAGAGAGAGAGAGAGAGAGAGAGAGAGAGAGAGTTACCGCCACTTGTCGCTCGTCCTTGTTTACAATTCTGGCACCACCGCTTGCGGCCACGGAAAGAAATTGGCCGCCCACACCCGTCATTCCAGAGCCCCGGTGTGAAGCGTGCGTGATGGGGAATCTAATCCGCAGCAACATTTAACAATGCTGCGGTATATTGTAGGGGGAAGGGACAGAGCGAGATTAGAGATGAGACGAGACACGATACGGGCTGTGCTCGCTCCCTTTCCATCGTGACAGACAGCCAACAACTGGGACTCGAGGCAGCACAACGGCGGATGGACCACAGGCCGCACGCAGGCAGACAGCCAGCGCAAATTGTATGAACATCGTATATGGACTGGATGTGGATTGCATCTTCTTACTATGACCCTGTTCCTGCCAACCCATGCCATGTCACGCCTGTCCACGCCCACATCCCATGCTCCTCTCATCCCACTCTTCCTCCTGTTCGGCATTGACCTGTCCCTCCCTCAGTTGATCTGCGATCAACTGACCTGCCAGCCTGCGCTGCCCTGCGCCGCGCCTGTTGCTCTCGGCCCTGGCCGTGATGCAACTAACGGGCGTATCTTGCGCCTCGTCCCATCTTCGCTGTTCCGCTTGGGCGTCTTTTTCTTCGTCTTCTGCTTCTAACTTCTTCTTCTTCCTGTCCCATCCTCAGGAAGCCCGGAGTGCAACCACAGGGGGGGGCATTAGACTGGCCCAGTCTGATGTTCAGAAACACAAGAGACGCAGCCTAGTGTTTCCCATTCCATGCTGGGTTGGAAGTCTTCCTCCCCCATAGGACCCCCTCTCTCTCTCTCTCACTCGGCTGGCTTCATGTTGTCCCGCTCACAGTGTGTAGCCGTCTGCTCCAGTCCCAAGTGAAACCCCTTCTGACCCTTTCGCCTGGATGGCCCCCCCTGGTCCGCCCGAATCCCAACCTTTGGGGAGGGAGCTGCTGGTGCTGGCGCTGATGCACCCGCATAATTGGACGGTGGGCTGACTGGACTGGATGGGACTGGAGTGGATCGACTAACCACTGTACTTATTTTGTGTACGAGGTAGGGACCACTACAAGTACTGCAGGCAGTAGTACAATGTAAACAACAGAAAACGAACGAACGGTCCGCAACTGGAACAGTGCAACACCACCCGCCCGCTAGCTACCCTTCAACGCGACCTCGCACATCACATCGCATCCTGTCCATCTGCATGGCGGCAGCGAGACGACGACCAACGACGACGAAAAGAATAAGATGAAGTAGGACCAAGTACACTACACTACACTACACTAGCCTAGCGTGGGATTGCAAGCCACAATCTAGGTAGTTTAAACGCTGCCGCAGGCTGGGCCATCCGCACTGTCATGAATATCGTTTGCTATTTACACTGTCCACATTGTTCACATTGTGATGTGGCAGAGACACTCCTAGGCACTATAAAGGACCCCCTCCCGTAGGTAGGGTAGGATAGGGTAGGGTACGTACACATGCACATACCTATGTTCACAACAGGTACCTACCCAGGTAGGTAGGTGCCGACTACTAGCTAGTGTAGTGTACCTAGGGAGCCAGTGTGCAGTACCACGTACAAGTTGCTGCAAGTGTGTAGAGCCCTGGGCTGCATAACGAACAACGAGGCAGACCTTCCCCCTTCCAATTTGGCCAAACACACACATACTCTGTACATACACATACGCACACAGGGCTGTGGGCCACTGGCATCCAAGCACTGTGTGGGGTAAGGCTTCCCGCTCTGACTGGCTGCTAAGATACTGGTTTAGTTCGGTTCTGGTCCCAAAAGGAAAAGGGAAGGGGGGGGGGGGAAAGAAAAAAGGAACCCTCGTGAGGAAATGACCTGGGCCCTGGCCCTGTGGCCTGGATTCGGAAGCGTGGCGGCTGGCACGCTTGATCGAGGAAAGCGAATCAAGCGGCAGACCACACCCCCTTCCAGGGGTCAACTTGACTATCATTGTGGGCCTTATGACTTAGGCACCAAGCGGCTTGCTTCACTGTGTGTGTCGCCTTGCCACCTGCAGGCCGCCCACCAGTCCACGAAGCCCACGAAGCATCCATATCCACACAGGGCATCGGTACGTAGCTCGGGTACCTTGCTGGGCTCACTCACCTTACAGTCTCTCTCTCGCAACAACTTTCCATTCCATCCTGCCGCATTACACTAACAGCGGGGCAACCGCAGGCAATGTCATCCTGCCTTGCCAATCCGTCACTGGGTGTGGTGTGTCACCCCTGGGCTCACTCACCTCACTCACCTCTCACTCACTCTCGATCTCTCACTGCTCTCTCATCGCTCACGCAGATCTAGGTACTGTATCTATCTCACTGAAAGTTTCTCTCCCCTCCTTCCCATCGTCACTCGCAAACCTGCCCCTCCCCCCCAGCAACATCCGTCAGTGGCCAACAGATGAACATGGCATGATGATGTAGCCATCCAGAATGGGTAAATCGGCCTATCTTCTCCTCACGCAAATCCGTCCTTGATTCTCGGCGTCGTCGTCTGGCCCATTAAAGACAGTCTTACCATCAGACGTGCCAAGCAGGCTGACGGCCGCTGCTGCTGTTCGATTACCGAGCACTGAGGGCTTGACAGGAGTTTGGCTCTAAATCTCAAGCTACCTAGATAGGTATTCTCCATCCGCATCGCCAACTCTATCGCCAGCTTTCCCGCAGGTCCCAGCACCCGTCCTTCTAGACTAAGGCGTGGAGGGGGGACCGGTGGACATCTTAGGACGCCTCTCTTTTGGCGAAGCCTCGGATTCGCTGCTGTACCCGACCTTCCACCGCACATGCATCAATGGCGAACGGGCCCCACTGCGTGATCACACACTCACACACGCACGCCAGCAGCCACCCGGGGCAGACCCTGGGCGGGTCCCGTCCACTGTGGCACAGTACAGGAGCCCTGTCCACTCAGCCGATGGCTGTGAAAGCCGGGCTGGGATTGGGACTGGGACTGACGAACCCGAACCTGTTGAGCCCAGCTACCCCCTGCTGCGTAGGCGAGGCCAGGTGAATCGTGCCAGGGCACGGCTGGGGGTGGCATGGAAGACAGGAAACCGTCCTGAGACACCTGACGATGACTTCGTGATCTCTCCCACGGTGGAGCTTGGAGCTGGAGCTGGAGCTGGAGGGGAATCCGACTGACGAAATGGGAGGAGGGGGCGACTACATTGTAGGTATCGCATTCTCCTGTTGCTCAGTCCGTCGCCTCTTTCACCCCAAAAGAAAAAAAGAAAGAAAAAACACCCTGTTCGTTGCCTTGCCCGCCCGCCTTCGACCAACATTCCATTCCTTCCTCCAGCGACGGATGGCGTCCAGTCCGTTTACCCACCGTTTCCCGTCCCATCTATCTAAATGGCTCTCGGTTCCAGCGCCTGGGACGAGACGGGAGGGCGGCAGCTACTATTTTGGTAACCTAGGTAATCCGACGTGCCCTCCATGGCTACTACTAAGTCGGTGCTTACAGGTATGTATGTGTATGCAGACCTCACAGCCAGCCAGATGGTCTTGGTCTCAGGGTCCCTGGGTTCACTGGTGCCTGGGTATGCCGAAGGTCCCTTCCAGAGGGACATGCTCCCCCCATCGAGGCAAGATTGGCACTCTTGCGCCAAGTTATGTTTCTTGCAAAGTGAGATACGTAGCCTGATGCCTGCAAGCAGGGCAGGCGGGCAAGCCAACATCTGTCAAGGGTCTGGGTCTGGACACTGGTTGGGGGAGAAGACAAGAGGGGATTTACTGTACACTAGGTGTAGGGGGGGGTCCGGCCATTGGGTTCGACGTTGGCCCACACACACACACACACACACACACGCACGCACATCTGATCGTGGTTCTTGTCGCCGCATCCAATCCACTCTCAAGGCCCTACACCTAGAGAAAGGTCGAAGCTCTCTTGGGGAAGGCTTGGAGGAGGGGTCAAGAAGCTTTTGATGGCCAGTTGGACAACCTTCTTTTGTTTCCAGCCCTCTAAACCAGCCATTCTAGCCCCGTCGACCGTGCCATCCTTCTACCGGCAACGAACCTTCCTTTCCCCCTTCCACAGTACGGACGCCCGCGTGAAACCACACTTGTGCCGTGTACCGGTGGCTGGTGCATACGTACACGCATACACACTTAATTAGCATGCGCTTCTGCTGTCGCTCATAGCCAGACGAGACGGGGCTCATCCCGCAAGATCTGGCGGACGGATCGTCCCTTTGGTGGACGGCAACACTTCGGGTACCATGGTAAACTAGGCCTCTGTCTGCCTATTCGCCATGCACCAGGGCTGGGGAGGGAGAGGACGAAAGGCGGACAAACCAGGTTGAAGAGGGGGACATGGAAAGCCCCTTCTTCACTGCCACACCGCCATTCTGGCATCGAGGGCTGGGCTACATTGCTAAACTAATTCCGACTTTTGCTTGTGCCAGCCTTGATTCCGGGCATTATGCATCGCCTGTTGCGGCCAACGGGGGTTTATTCTTCCTCGCTGTCTCAGCAGCAGCAGCATCTCCTCCTCCCTCCGCCTCCCTCCCCGTCCTTCTCTCTCTCTGTCTATCTCCTCCCCGCGGAATTTCATGGCTGTTGTCGCTTAGTGGAGAAAGATTCCCCTCTCCCTCCCCCTCCCTCCCTTCCTCTTCTTCACAGCCCTGGGCTTTTGGATTGGAGAGTTGGGGAGACGAGACAATGGGAAAGACAAACAGGCGCGGAACTAATATAGCGTGAGCTTGGACTGGCAGTCTGGGTTGCCGAGCCACCACCTGGACAAACCCGCCGGTCACCGCAGAGCTGCTACTACTACATACCGGTAGTGTTATGTAGTGCGGCGTGGTAGTCCAAGGACGCCCATTGGAAAAGCAAAGAGCTGCAGCAGTGCAGTGCAATGCAGATTGCAACCCGGGAGGCCAACAGCCAAGCAACACAGACCGGCCAGGCCAGAACTCCCAGCCCGTCTACGAATAGAGACAAGACACCACCTACAGACCGGACCGACGTGCATGAATTAGGGAGCATATGCCGGCAGCAAAGCTGGTCGTGCATGGCAGCCATACCGCCCGCCTCTTTTCAGCTATTTACACTACCTATTTCTTGATACACTAAAAACTAAGCTTGTGGTGGGGCAACCTGTCAAACGGCACGGTCTTGCCTCTTCAGACCGGGATGGTCTTTCTGTGTCCCCCTAAGTAACGCCAGCGGCTCGACAGACACATTCGCGAACGCAGACAACTTCAACATCCCGCCGTGTCATGTCATGTCACCGCTTCCCAGGGTGCTGTCAGCAGCCGGTCGAGGGTTCCCCCCAGCAAAGCCCCCTTTTTCCCGTCCCGCGTCCTGAGTGAATGGCATTGTTCGGTTTCCCGCTAATTAAGCAGAAACAGTGGGAGGCCCCGCGCAGATCTAACCATGCGCGGGGTGGAGAGAGAAGGGACAGAGACAGAGACAGAGAGACGACCGGCATCCGCCGGCCACTTCTGCGACTTCATCCCTCGGGATTGCGGCGACCCCGATCTACGAACCCTACTTGTACTCGTACACAGATACCACCTATGCAGATTCCGCGATAATCCCCCCCTCCCCCGCCCCTTTCCAAAAAGGACGCATGATTTTCCTCGGCTCGGGAATGTCAAGAGTCTGCCTGACGAGGGCCGTGGCACCGCCTCGGTCCGGTCATCTCTAACCTAAGGTAGCCAAGAACGGTCCATCTGGTGTATGCATTCTGACTCCGCGTACTGCTGTGGTTGATTCACGTTCTCTTCCCTCCCCTGCCCCATTGTCTCCCGACCTCCGTGCAATGGTGACCGGGGCCTCCGTCCCACACCACCGGATGCCCAACTCCCGCCCACTCGCCTCCCCCCACCCCGGTCGTCGTCCCAATCCCGTGGGGATTCTATCTGCCAGCCCGTCATGTGAAGCCCTCCGTGCCTTCCCACAACCACACCCCTTACACGGTACTTGTAACCAGGTTTTGAAGCCTTACTTTTTTGCCACATCGCACGTAACACAGGGTCGCTCTAGAAGGGGGAGGGAAAGAAATGAAGGACAGGATACTGGAATCCCAGCATCTCGGCCTCGGCGGCTTAGCCGCGGCGGCGGCGGCGGCGGCCGCCGCCGCGACGACGACCTACCTCCTCCTCACCTCCTCCCACGCGACCCCGACGACGACCCCGCGCCCGGCACTCGACCCCCGCAAGACGGCCCGGTCTCCGAAATGGACCGTCCTGCCCGCCCTCTCCAACTCCGCCCCCGCCCGCGACGCCCTGCCGTACCCGCCCGATGCCCTCCCCGGCGGCCGGGACGTCGTCACCGCCTACGGGAACCTGCGCGTCTACGAGTTCGGGCCCGAGGCCGCGTCAGAAAGGGTCCTGCTGCTGCACGGCATTGGCACGCCTTGCCTCGCCCTGGGGAGCGTCGCGGCCGAGTTCGCGGCGAGGGGATGGCGGGTCATGACGTTTGGTGAGTCTTGTTTGCTCCTTTCCTGGCTTTGGTATCTATTCGGGTTGGTGCGCGGGTGTGGTGAGATGCAATGTGTGAAGAGGAAGCGTTGACTCTGTTGTCTCGCCGATGGAGGTTGCCTTTTTACCCCTCCCTTCAGCCTCATGTCTCACTCTCACCCCTCATCACTCCTTTCTGGCCCTTCCCTCATGTCACAATCGACGGCCCCTCCCCCGTCTAACACCCAGCAGACTTCTTTGGCCGCGGCTACTCGGACGCGCCGCTCGACATCCCCCATGACGCCCGCCTCTACACCACCCAGGTCCTCCTCGCCCTCGCCTCCTCCCCGCTTCCGGGTTGGACCGGCAACGACGCCTTCCACCTGCTGGGCTACTCCCTCGGCGGTGCCATCGCCGCCGCCTTCGCCTCCTCACACCCGCACCTCCTCCGCTCCCTCACCCTCGTCGCCCCCGGTGGCCTCGTCCGGTCCGCCGCCCATGTCGGCTGGAGGAGTCGTTTGCTGTACAATTCGGAGTGGATCCCCGAGGGCGTGCGGCGGTGGTTCGTCGCGCGGAGGATCGCGCCAGCCGACCCCAAGAGCGGGGGGGACGTCCCCGAGAAGGAAACCGTCGACGATGACGAGGACGGGACGGCGGAGTGGGACGAGCTGAGGCTCGCGGGGGGGAGGCGGATCGGCGAGGTCGTGAGGTGGCAGATGGAGGCCCACCAAGGCTACGTAAGGAGCTACATGAGCACGATCCGGCACGCGCCCATCTACGACCGCGGGGGTGAGGAGTGGAGGGTCCTCGGGGAGGCGCTGTCGGCGAGGAGGACGGGCACGGCGCCTGGGCTGAGGAAGGGGAGGGTGTTGTTCGTGTTAGGGGAGAGGGACGACATTGTGGTCCCGGGGGAAACGGTTTGGGACGCCGAGACCGTGCTCGGGGAGGACGCCGTCGAGGTCGTGGTGCTGAAGGGCGGGCATGAGGTCGCCATCACGAAGGGGAAGGAGATTGTCGGGGCTGTTGTCGCTGCATGGGAGAATAACGGTTGAACATCGTGATAGAATTTGACGGTGTGTCGTAGGTTATATGTTCGACCTAGATATAGATATCCGAGTGCTTAGAGATCAAAATAGATGTTTGCTGCACCCTGCCGTTGCTTACGTATTCGCCCCGCGCTTCCAATCACTCCCTTTTTCCACTCCAGTCCAACATGTGCTCGACTCGTTGGCTGGGCCGCCTTCTTGCCTCCAAAATTTTCGGTCCTCATCTCTTCCCATAGCGGCTAGTTTGCGCCGTTTGGCGATACAAATCCGGCCAGCAGCGAATTACTCCCGGTACCCTTACGTACGAGCATCTTTATAAGAAGTACTAGACTAGAAACCCGTAATTCGTGGCACCGTCTTATGGCGGCGGGGTAACGAAGATCGACCTCATTCAGCTTCAAGAATCAGCCAGTGTACAAATGCGTTGTTGCAGTGCCTGTGGAATACATCGAAGAGTTTCCATGAAGCAGCTGTATGCTTATCACATATTAGACAGCCTCATTCCACGCACACAGCGAATGGTTTTCACCAGCTCAAGAGGGCCAGTATTCGCGCCGTCTTATTGAAGGCCATCGAGGACACTCGCACGTACGATCCATGGATACAAAAGGATGTCTACCAAAAAATTCACACACTATCTCAAATCAGACATCAGATCAGCTGGTTCGACACGGCGTGAATGGGGAGTGGTGAGGACGGCATTGATATATGACTCGAGGATGCATTTAATCCTTTGGGGGAAGCTGCTTCGGAAGAGAAAAATGTTTCATGTTGGCACGCTGGGTGATTTGGAGATCGAAGAGACGGAAATTTTCAGGAAAAAGGTCAATAACCGGGGTTTGAGATGGTGATAATCGTCAGAGCATGATATATTTTAGACGAATCCAGGTGTCTAACGATGAATCAGACAACCCATGGACTGTCCTGCTTGAATCTTCTCTAATTCAGGTATTGCCCATTACCAAAGACTGCGGAGAGCTTGGTTGAGGAATACAGAATTATAGAACCCAAGGGAGAAGACCACATCAGGTTTGAAATGCTTGCTAGACTACTTGGCGAGGGAGGAAAGCAGGGCTTATGAAAAAGCAAGAGAAACACAATCACGTATTGTGTTCTATCAGTTTCTTGCGTGGCGCAGTCTTTGCCTCCAACTTTGCTGTGCCTTCAGTCAAGAGCAATTTTATATATACATACGCCGTGGTCATGCCGAAACACCCTGTCCTCTAAAGTGGAGAGAGGACGAGGGTCAAGAAGAACCTTGCTTCAGACACTTCAGAACACCCCTCCAAAGCCCATCACCGAGGTTGCCGGCTGTTTACGGAATTCCCTTGGAAGCAGATTAGGTTCGGTCAGGGCGCCTAAATACGGCCTCCATTCGAACGGTGGGGCCGTCCCGAGCTCTGACCCCTGTTCTCTCCCCCGAGTTCCCAGCCAGTCGGTGCGTTTCCTCCCGCACGTGGCGCACGCGCCCCTCACTGAAGCTTCAACGTACTCATCCGTCTCACCTCAACCTTGAAGCGACAGACTGTACGAACAACCGTATATCATATCTCGGGACTCTGGGCCAAATTTCCCCACGCCTTTTGATCCCTGGAGCTGCGTCGTAGCTTCATTTGCTTCTCGCCGCAACGCGCCTGGCACGTGGGATACCTAACAGGCAAGGTTCTTGTAGAATTACCAGGTAGCCCGTCCTGGTCTTTTCGAAAAGAAAGCAAGCCTGTACATAAGAATGGATGGCTTCCTCATTATTATTTCCAAGGAGGCCCCTGGGATCGCCGGTCGCCTGGTTGAAAACGTTCGCCATCGTCGCTAGCGTCCTCATCTTTGTTGATTTCGCCCTCCCGCACGTCATGGCCCCCAAAGGTCCCTCTCTGCTGGCCGCTCTCGCTGTCCTCAGCAGCAGCAGCGGGCCAAACGGCAGTGTTATGAATGCCGCCGCCGCCGCCGCCGGTGTCGACGTAACCTGGCACGCGCCCGCCAAGTCGGATGTCAACGACCTCACGGCTGTCATCAACGGCGAGGGCGTCTGGGGCTTCATTTACGACACCTCGGAGACTCCCGACGACAAATATGGCCAGTACAACTGGTGCAACATGCCCCATGTGCGCAAGACGGAGTATGTGAAGCCGTCGTCGGACGAGTACGAGCTCAAATACGTGGAACTGGTAGGTCCCGTCATTCTTGTGCCACATCCATCGTTGAGAACTCCCACAACCGCTAACAACCTTCCAGGTCCATCGCCACCACAAGCGCACACCTTACGCCTCCAACGCCTTCCCAGTGGAGTCGTACCAGTGGAACTGCGACGAGCAGGGCCTCTTCTATTATGGCGAGTCCTTCGCCAGCAGCAACAAGCCGGCAAAGACGTACTGGAAGGTCTACATCTCCCCCGTCAACCCCTTCGTCCCCGCGGGCTGGATCGGTACCTGCCAGTTCCCCCAGATCACCGCCCAGGGCCTTGACGACTCGTGGCTTCATGGCGCCGACCTCTACGGCGTCTACCATGACATGCTGGGTTTCCTCCCCTCCCGCGACGCCGTCGGCTCCCCCGAGTGGCACCGCCAGGTCAAGTACCGCGTCACCAACAACCAGATCACCAGCCAGGTCGCCGCCATGGTCGCCAACGGCATGTGGGCAACCGCCGACTCCCTCACCCTCAACATCCAGGCCACTGGCGTCGACTCCCTCGAGCCGCAGTACGCCTGCCCGGCCGGCTCCTCCCTCTTCGACCGCATCAAGTCCTCGTCCAACGCCGCCTGGGCCCAGCATCTCGCGGCCGCCGGCCCGCTCTACGCGACACTTGACGACATCTCTGGCGTTCCCGCAGACGATGCGGGCTTCCACGCCTCCTTGGACCACTACTACGACAACCTGTCCGCCCGACAGTGTCACGACAAGCCCCTCCCCTGCAAGCTCGTCAACGGCGTCAACAGCACCACCTGCGTGACCCAGGACCTCGCCAATGCGGCGTACCGTTTGGGGCACTGGGAGTACTCTCAGATCTACCGCGACGCTCCCGACTCTCTCGCCGCCAGCGTCGCGACATGGGGTGTCTGGATCGCCGAGCTGGCCACGCACCTCCGTGCTGTCGTCAGGGGAGAGAGCGAGACCATCTACTACCACAACGTGGCCCACGACGGCTCCGTCTCCCGGTTGCTCTCGATCCTGCAGCTCGACAATATGGTCTGGCCCGGCATGGGCTCTGAGGTCGTATTCGAGCTCTACAAAAAGAAAGTAGTTGACGGCGAGTACCCGCCTGCCACTGCTGCTCCGGCCGAATCCGTGCCCGCCTCCGGTGTCAGTGATGGTGGCTGGTATGTGAGGGTACTCTGGGGCGGCCAGGTCTTGAAGTCGTCTAGCCCGACCTTGGGTCTTATAGACATGATCCCCGTCGAGACGCTGCTGGCGTACTTTGATGGGCTGGTGGGAGAGAATGCTAACCTCGTCAAGGGCAAGTGCAGCGTCTGAGTATGTGCATACATGATTTCATGACTGGAATGTACAAGGAGTAATCTTTACAAAAGTGTGTGTACATATACATCGTCGCTATGATTCATAATGGTGTTTGGTCCTTTTACGGCCCCCTCGATTGCTCCTTGGTATGGCACAACTTTGGAAGCGATGATTTGCATGCCTCTTAAGCCAACCCGCAGTCCTTCTCGAAATCGCTCCAGCGCCCGTTACGCATGGGGTCTAGTTGACGTACTTTGGCTATCCACGTCTTGAGGTCGTCTGTCTCCTTGCCATTGAGCGCGCGGCCCTCAATCTGGGGCAGAGCTTTCGTGTGGTTCAACAACGCTTTGTAGATCCACATGATATCGTCATAGTCTTCCAAGAGGTCCTTGATGTCTTCGATTTCGCGCTTCACGTATGAGGCCTTTTGTTCCCGTGACAAGTTTGGCGCGATCTTAGGACGGCCGTCTGATTCGGTCATGTTCTGAATGAGGAAGCGGTGGTAGAACCAAAGCGACTGGTCCTCAGGTCCCACGTTGAGTGCTTCGCGCACGAGATTCAGTTCTGGTCTTGTGTCAGCTCTGGCCCAATTCCGTCAAAATTCCAAAAGGAGGGCCATCTTACCGTCCTCCAAAAACTTCTGCCGCGCCCCATCGTCCGCGTGGCGCTCCTCCAACAAGCGCGGTATAAGGTTGGAGCGGCTGTGCCAGGCGGAAAAGTTGGAAAGGTCGACGTTGATCATCTTAGTCGTGTACTCGAACTCGTGCTCGACGAGGCTGCTTCCGTCAAGCGCCGCGCTCTCCAGCGTAGCGACCACCTTTCGCCGGTAGCCCCAGGCGTGGAAGTTGCGGCGGTCCTTGGTCAGCATCTTGGACACGAGACCGAGCTCCTCTTCCCATACGCGGCGGGCCACGGGCCGTGGGAGGAGGTCGATGGCCTGCTGGAGGAGCCAGGAGCGGTATTTCCAGATCCAGTAGCTTTTGGGATATTCTAGCAGGAGCGGGATGGTGAACATGAGCTCGTTTCTGAGGGTCCCGACGACTTCCTCCGTTGAAGGCCCCTTCTTCCCTTCGTCTTCCACCGACGCCTTCGCGTCCTGGTGCCCGGTCGCAGCGCGGTCCCCGACCTTAGCTGTTGTACCACTCTTCCCACTCACTTGGTTTGCTGGGGACACGGGGTCGGGCCGGGTCGTGGTCGAGGCCGAGGAGGAGCCCGGCGCAGCGGTGGAGAACGGAGGCGTAGTGCATGCTGCTGAAGAACTCGCGGACGGCGCCGATTGCGACAGCCCAGGCGATAGTCTTGATAATGATCCACAGATTAGGCAGCGCCTGCGGACGTTCCATGCCGTGTAATGTTCCGGGTTCAGGCGCAAGAGCTTCGTCGTGAGGGCAAGGGTCGCGGTGGGGTCAAGGGTGTCGGCGGCCGAGGGGTTCGCGGCGCGGAGCAGGGCGTCCTCGATGGAGCGCAGGATTTCGATCTTGGCGAGGTCAGATTGCAGCTGGGCTTCGGTTCGTGGCTTCCGGGCTGTGCGGGCTATTCCGTGCTGTTTATTGCGTCATTTGTAAGCTTGGGATGCGGCGGGGTTGGAGTTGTAGGTGTTGGAGATTAACCGCGACGAGGTAAAGGTGCTGCGCCAGGTTGAGACAGCGAGGGTGGCGAGTACTTACACTTTCCATGGGGACCTGAAGGGTGCTCCTCTATGAGAGCAGGATGGTCTGGTTTTTAGACGGAGGAACAAGGAAGCAAACAAGGACGATCAGAACGGGCGGAGCGACGCAGGAGTCCGGAGGATGGACCGGATAAAGGCACAGGAAGCTCTGGGCGGCATGAAGCAGCTGATGCGGGAACTGGTTCGTATTGAGAGGAGCAGGGGTTCCCCACTACTTAGGTCCCCTCCCGACCCTGTCCACTGGAACCCACCCCAAGGAGAGCATGTCGTCTTAGCCAGTGGCCTGAGCTTCACTTGTTCACGCAACGTTGCGTGCCTTTTTAGGGTTTCTTTTGCTGGAACCTTTCCATCAACTGTTTTCCACTTGATCCCTCACTATGGGAAGCTTCTCAATGGCAGCTGTCTGGAACGCGGTGGAATGCTGTTTCATATAAAGCAATTCCAGGTGGACGGCAACCTGTTCGGCCACGCGTGCCTTGTCTAGAGGTATACCATGACATCGCTTATTCTGACGGCTTATCAACCCTAATACCAAGAAGTCTCATTGACCTGCCGGATGAGCAATTTACAACAATACAGTGGAATCTATTCTTGCCTCTTTTATTCATGACATGCGTGGGTGGGTTTTTCATTGTCCTCCCTAGCATTGTTCATGTCTACTCCCGAAGACGAAATAAACATTGTGTCGAAAGGCAGTATCACCTATGCTATCCACACGTCATCCTTAGGTAGTGTACGTAAGGAAGGAACGACTTGGCTGGTCGGTCATGGATATCTATGGCATACAACACGGCTCTCTTCTGGCTTCTTAACTTCTCTTTGACAATCTTTACTCATCCGCTCCTAGACCCCATCTTCTACCCCTCCCCCTAGGCCATGCATCGCTACATCGCTCACCGAGACGCAGAGACTCCCCTTTCCGACAAGATCCGGCTGAAAGCCTTACCGCCGCCATCATCCTTGCCATCTTCCATCCGAACAATTGTAACTGTTGGGCGTTCGTCGGTTCTGTCTATTGACGCACCAGAGCCGCCAGTTAGGATCAAAGCTAGTGGCCGACGTATAACCACTCGGTTCTTTGGGCCCCGGCCGAGGGAGGAGGAAGACCAGAAACGGTATGAGGAGCAACTCGCCGACGCACTCAAGATCAACCAGGCAGCCAGAGTTCTTCACATAGGCCTTCTTCGGTCCTCCGACTCATCTTCAAGGTCTTGGCCCGCGCTTGACGTGCAAAAGACCCTAGGCTGCAACCTGCCTTCGGGGCCCTACCGAGTCCTCCAGGCGCCAGACCTCGAAGACGACTACTATCACTCCCCGCTGGCATACTCTCCAACCTGCGGATGCTTGGCGGTCGCCTTGGGCAACACGGTTTACAGATGGTCGGAGCAGCATGCTCCCCAACCCGTCTACCGTGCGCCGCGTCAGCGACGGAACAGTTTGACATCCTTATCATTCTCCTCCACTCAGGGCGGCAAGGCCATTCTTGCCTTTGGAAGGAAAGACGGCTTCTTCGGTTTGCTTTCATTCATTGATGAAGTTCTACCCCGGTTTTAGTTTCACCACCCGTTTCCGGTCGAATGCGTTAGCTAGCGGCCAACCATGACGAAACGGCCATCCCAGAATCCCTTCAACTCGGGCGCCTTGGTACCGACTGAAGACATACTCGTCGGAGACGGCCAGGGGGGCATCCTGCACTACATGGTTGAATGGCCTAGCTTGTGGGAAATCTCGAGAGATACTTGGCTTGGAAAGGTAACACCGATAGCCAAGATTGCCGTCCATACGTCCCAGATCTGTGCCCTTGTCTGGTCGCCAAACGGGCAGCAATTTGTGTCGGGAAGTAATGATAACACAGCCTGCTACTTTGAGATGAACCGAATGATGGACGATCGACATGAGAAACGCGACTCGGCCATGGTCCGCAAAAGCCGACGTTCAATGGAACGCCACGGTTCTTTTGAAAGAGACACGTTGCATACCGAGCATTCCGGGGTTGGTCGACACCGAAGAGAGAGTGTGGAAATGTCGTTTGACGCTATTCCGACCAGCGAAACCATAGAGGTAGGCGTTACCGGAAGCATTACGCGAGCGACTCGGACACCCATGCAAGGTCTTCGACTGTTTACACACGGCACGGAGATACACTGTTGGAGGCATGACGCCGCAATCAAGGCCATTGCATTCTGCCCTTGGCAAGAAGGGCTCATTGCCACCGGCGGCGGGTTGGGCGACAAGTGCATTCACTTCTTCCACGCCGGGACGAGCACACCCCTGGCTACCATTCTAGTTGGGGCGCAAGTCACCTCTCTGATCTGGTCTACGACGAAGCGCGAGATCGCGGCCACATTCGGTTACAGCCATGGCTACGCGCAATCCGAACACCCATACCGCATTGTTGTCTTCAGCTGGCCGTCTTGCCGACAGATCAGCGCCGTAGCGTGGCCGGGCGGCCCCCGAGCTCTATATGCCATCCCGTACCCTAAAGGACCAGCTAATGCGCCCAAAGGAAGCCGGACGGTGAGAGAAGGGACCATTGTGGTGGCATCGAGCGATGAGACTCTCAAGTTCCACGAAGTGTGGCGGGATCAGCCCAAGATGGCAATTGGTGGCGCCGTAGGAATACTTGGCAGTGACATTCTCGAAAGCCTAGCCGGCATCGACAAGGAGGGGGATGTCATCCGATAAGTATTGATGAGTGAAATGAGTTGCTAGGTGAAGGGGGATATTAGCCATAACAGAATGATACGACTTACCACCTTAGATTCCATGATTCATCTTGTCCACCTCCTTTCCCTTTCTGCGATTACCCGGATACACTATTCTCTCCGTTCTTTGCCATGCATCCATCACTAGGTATGGACATGGCTCTGCCCCATTTAAGGGTTCCAAGGAAAGCAAGTCTAGAAACGAATACAATGGCTTCAGAAGTCTACGGTGTCTTCTGGCTGCCCATTGCCTTGGATGCCGCTGGTCTCCATCTCTCTTGGTCCTTGTTAGTATAGATCAACAGCTACAAGCCACTAAAGTAACTAAAAGAACAAGGAGGCCAGTCCGAAGGAAAAATCTTGCATAAATTCTCGCGGACTCCTTGAAAAAGGTTGCTTTGGACAAACTAGTACGTGGCCAGAGTACGAATATGTATAGGTGCTTGGTAGGTGTCCTGTTGATGCCTAGACGAATCGTGGAGGACGTTTCCCAGGCCCGTTTACCTCGGCGGCCCCGAACCACTGGAGGCGCTATGTTACCCCGGACCCCCCAGACTCTAGGTGCCTAGAACCCGTGTGGCCCTGCAAATAGGAATTGCAGCCGCTGCCTGCACCCGAAAACGTAATTCTACCCTCGCAGTCGTCAGCGCATGTCTCAAACCTCCCGGCGCATGAACACGTCCAAACCCCCCGGTCTTCAACCTTTCCGAACCATCCAGGAACAAAGTCCGCAAACCACCATTCCTCCCGATCGAGCCGCCCCTTCTTTTTTCTGCCGTCACCCCGTCCTCGACACCCGAAGTGAGATTGGAGAAGCTATTAGACGTTTGATTTCCCGCAGTGCCTCGCAACGAAGGCCTCCCGTCCACAATGTCCAGCCTCAACCAACTTTATCTCCTTGCCGACCACATCAAGCTCTCCCTTCTCGAGCGCCAGCGCGCCCTGTCGCTCAACCTCGAAGCTAATACTCAGGACGGCCACATCTCCCGCTCATTGGACCAGTTCAAAGATGGCTTAGAGTTCCTAGAATCCGAGGTCAAGCGCCTCCAGGGTGCCGGTGATGAGAGGTGAGCCGCCCTCTCTTGGTGACATTTCCTCCTTGATGGTGTTCCAGGACATCATGCGACGTCATCTTGCGTGTGCATACCAAAGCGTATAAACACCAAAAAGAAAAAAACTGCACTATTTCGATCCCTCCAAGCGGCACCCGGCTAACTACCGCCCAACAGCGCCGCCTTGAACATCACCGACTCTCTGCCTGCCCTCCAGAAGCAGTATTCCGAGCTCACCTCCCAGTTCCATGGCTTCTCGAATCCGTCC
The DNA here is from genome assembly GCA_020631755.1 of Colletotrichum sublineola. NCBI lineage: Eukaryota > Fungi > Ascomycota > Sordariomycetes > Glomerellales > Glomerellaceae > Colletotrichum > Colletotrichum sublineola. Next base: position 1,281,320 of record JAHSQG010000001.1, read on the forward strand.
GCGTCGTCAACCACAACCTCGCCTAACGACCCAGCCCTTTCCCTGGACTTCGCCGCCGCCCAGTCCACGAAACCCCTCAAGGGCAGCCTCCGCGGTCTTCCCGGCTCTGCCGCCGGCAACAACAAGACCGTCCGCTTCACCGACTCCCCTGGCGGGCCGGCGGCGGCAGAAGACCCCGCCGCCGCCGCCCTCTTCGGCGAGGGCCGGTACCGCGACGACCCGGCCGACACGGCGGGGTACCGCGACCACGCCGAGGGGCTCGACAACCAGCAGCTGCACGCGTACCACACGCAGGTTATGCGCGAACAGGACGACCACCTCGACCGGCTGGGCGAGTCCATCGGGCGGCAGAGGGAGCTGAGCATGCAGATCGGGGACGAGCTCGACTCGCACGTCGCTATGCTCGACGAGGTTGACGAGGTTGTGGACAGGCACCAGGGGCGGCTCGACCGTGCGCGGAGGTCGCTCGGCAGGGTCGCGCGGGATGCTGGGGAGAGCAAACAGATGATAACCATCGTTGTGCTCATCATCATTCTCGTTCTTCTGATTGCTGTCCTGAAATGATCGAGCCCGCGCAAGGCGGCGCAGGGGAGAGGAAAGAGGTGGGAGGGGGGGCGCATCGAACTGAACCGAGGTGGAAACGCAGCAGGGCTGGCCCAAGTGATGACAGCCGCTTTTTGTTTTGAAAGGCACGTTCCTTCGCCAGTGATGTTAGCGAGGTGTATGTCTCGGCCATCGCCGAATTGTTTCTTTGAGTTTATGGCGCATAGCATGGTTTGGCGTTCAGGAGTTTCCTATTATCAAAGTCGTTCTTCACTCGTAGTCAACAGATCCAGGATCAAGTTCACTTTTTGCACCTCTGGTCCTCGACAGCTCGTCCACGCCAGACGTCCTCGAATGCGTGTAATTGGGGGCGGATGCTGTGGCCAGGTCAGCGTATTGTAACAGTCCCCAGGCACAGATTTCAGGTTCGGGTGACGGTATAAGCTTTCGAATCTCTCTCTTAAAAGACAGCGTGTAATTATATGTGTTTTATGAGTTGAAGTTGTCGCTAGTGACCTCCATCTCCTGGGGCTCCTCTTCCCAGCCATCATCTCGGTCTATTAGTCTAGTTGGTTAGGACGTCGGATTCTGATGACACTCAGAACCTTCCGTAGGCCCAGGTTCGAATCCTGGATGGACCTTTCTTTTGCAGAACCAGGCATCTTTGTGGAAATTATGTCAGACAACATCAGTCTGCTCCTTTTTTCTATGATGGAATTTTGCTTTGGTCCAACTCTTAATTTTCCTAACAAAGACATCAGACCCACTGCATCTCTTCTGTTTTGTAACACATAGTAACCCTCGTAAGTTGCGCATATAAAGGGAACAAGAGTCGGACGTTGTGAGATGCATAGCTTATTGCAACGATTCGGGGTTGGCTCCAGCATAATCCCCCAAAATTAGCGAGAGCTGCTGAGTGACACGTCTAACTGACCATTCCTGCAAGTCTGGTGATTGTCACAGTCATGTCATTGGGGGGACAAGAGGGAAAAATCACACGGCACAAAAGTGAGCAGACGAATCTCGGGACCTAACGTTTGGATATTGCCAACCTCGCTAGGACAACGCAACCGCCATTCATGATGTACCGATATTGTTGGAATAACTCCTAGCGGGCCGTATAAGCCACAGAGGCAAACACCATCTCACCTCATCTGGGCGATGGGGATACTAGCGAGCCAGCGAGCTGCTTGGAATAACATCGTTGTCCGACACATGTCTTGACGAGAACCTCCCGGCCCCTCTGATCGGAGGAAAGATGGCGCCCGACACTGCGGACGACCAAGGTGGGGATGCCAAAGGGATCGAGAAGAGGAGAGCCGAATACCTGGACTGGGGTGGCATCATCTATCTCGATTGCACTTCTGCAACCATTCTGCTCCCCGGCCGCCGCCGCCGTCGTCGCCGCGAAATTCGCGTTATGGCAGCCTCTGCACCCCTCGGCACGGCAACTGGGCGTTCCAGTACCCGCGCTCCTGCCTGCCGGACCCGTGGGCCGGTACCGTGCCCCGGCCACCGACATCCTCGTCACCCACGTGCCGCCCAAGGCTACATGAACCACTCGCGCGGCAGCTTGGGGTGTTGGCTCCTTCTGAGGGAGGTCTGGCGGGCGCGGCCCCGGCTACAGGTCTTCGGCCACGTCCACCGCGGGTATGGGAGGGAAGCGGTCATGTTCGTTGTCCTGCAGGCGGCGTACGAGGATGTCGTTCTGCGCGATGCCGTTGCAAAGCAGCAGGGAACGGCGTCGAGCTGGATCGAGGGATGGGTGGCGCTGGGGAGGTGTTTTGGGGCTTGGGCCCCATATGTGGTGGAAAGTGGGAGTGAGGCGGAAAGAAGAGACCGTTCTTGTGAATGCCGCCATCGTGGGAGGGATTAGAGACAGGTTGGTGAGGGAGGCTATTGTTGTCAAAATGTTGATGTGATGGGATGTGGATAGGAATGGCTGCGATACAGAGGTGAAGGGGAGATGGTGCCTATCATCGGCGCGGGCCTCATGCGATGCCGCTTTCGTCGGTCATTACAGAACCGCGGGCAGGCCGTAAGCAGCACAGCAAAACACAAACTTAGTCTTCCTGTTCGTTTGCTGTGCTGCAACGTCACGGTATCGCTCTCTTCAAGGTAAACACCGCGAGACTGAGAGGTATTGTCTCCCTCACTCTCCATGACAGCGCATAGACAAACGAAACCGATGTGGCGAAATCACGCAGTCAACAAGCATCCTGTCATTTGTTTACGTATGCATGGTGCCTTTCTGACAAGACTAGGTATTTGTGATATGGAACAGAGAAAAAGCAATGAGCAACAACTACGCCGACAAAACACCACCCTCTTCGCCGCCGGACAATGAGAAAAACTTTCCCGCCTGAACATTTCAGAGAACTTCTTTTTTTTTTAAAGCCATCTCCCCCCACCCAACAGGTTCCTCGCAAACAGCAAAAGGAGCTTTGGAGACTTAATCGAGCGTAGACTCGAAAAAGGGTAAGCAGGAACAAGGCAATGTCGAAGCGATAAAAACATGAAACAATGAGCCCGAACTAGTCGAACGTGATATCGTACAGGTGGGTTGTCGGAACATGGACAACGTTCGTTGCCTTGATTAGCTTCTGCGTATCTCGTATGAAGGGCGACAGCTTGCAGCCCACGCCTGCCTGTTGTGTACAGCGATAAGAGCCTCTTCTGGGCGCGCGCATCGCCACTTGTACAGCAGACTAAGCGGCGACGTCGCAACCCAAGCTCATGCAGGAACTTGCCTGCCCCTCGGATAGGCGTGATCGATAAAAGGGGATGCCCATATGCCAGACGAGAACGACGAAGGGCCCTGTTGTGGATATGGTTCCCAGACAGCACCGAACGACCGATATGCTTGCCGAACACCCGCGTATGAACAACCCCCAAGATTCCAGAGCCGGAAAGCCAAGCACTAAGACGCCGCCATGCTGCATAATGATGACATAAAAAAAGGCATTACTGAGTCTGCGTAGCCCGACTCGTATTAGAGCAAAATCTGGATGCTCAGACATTCTCTCAGCTCATGCCGGGTTGCCCTTCATTCTCTTTGCCATCCGCGGTGTAGGCGGCTTGCCCTTGTTCTGGACCCCATTGACTTGGGGGCCACCCGGAGTTGGGGCCTGCGAGCCGTCCTCCTCCATCTTAACGCCGGATGGGCGTCTTCGCTTATTGGAAGCTGGAGATGTGTTTGCACTGGGCCCGCTGGAGCTGGTGCCTTGCTGGCTCTGCTGCATCTGCATGCCGGGTGCCTGCATATGACCTTGAGCAGGGCTGCCCTGGACATGGGGCGACCCAGGAAGCTGCATGTGCGGCTGCGCTGGGCTCGCACCCATGGGGAACTGACCGAAGCTGGGCGTCCTCGGGCCCTGAGGCATTGGCTGACCATTCATGTTTGGCGGCCCGGCGTTGATCTGGCTGACGTACTGTTCCAGGGCAGCGTACGGGCCGAGGTTAGGGTGGGTGTGGTAGAAGGCGAATAGAGGGTTCATTTGGCCGATCACTTCAGCAATCTGCATGTCATCTTAGCACCGGAGATCCACATCCGTGCACGGGCGAGCTTTCACATACCTCGAGGAATTGGAAGACGGCTTCGGTGACACCCATCCCTCTTTTAACTGCCGACTCTGGGAGATCCACCAGCGCTTCCGGCGGAGGATTTTGCGGAGACTTCATCGGACGGGCTTTGCCCTTCTTGCTCATCTCCGGCGAAGCCTTGCTATCTTGGGAGTTGACCTTGTGCCACTCCTTAACCCAGTTGTGTACGGGCTTTGCCGCTTCGATAGCGGCCTTTCGAGAAATGTATTCTTCGTGGTTGCTCGTCAGAAACTCAAAAAGTTCAATCTTCTGTTCCGCATCAAAGTGCGCTCTGACGGTCCCCGTTGCAACGAGCTGTGAAGTTTTAGACAAACTCTTGTCAATTGACACAAGATCAACTTACGTGCGAACCGCTCTCGAACCAATAAACGAGGCTCGACTTAGTGTTCTCGATCCAGTGGCCATCACCTGGCAGTGGCCTGTCGGTGGTTCCCTTCTCCATGATTAACTGCATGTTCTTCACACCACTGTCGAAGTGCGTATGGAAGTATCGCGGCAGAGCGGGGTATGTGATTTCGTATTGCTTATCCGCCTGGTCTTCGACATCCGTAATGTGTACCGAGTGGCGGAAAACACCCTTTGTGGAGAAAAACTGGCCGACGAAGCTGTTCCAGTAGGACAGGTCGTCCTTGCCCTTGGAACCCTGTGCATTTATTAGTAAACTGATTCAAGACCGTTACTTGGAAGCTTGACTGACGGGGAAGCCGCTCAGGTGCTCGCTAAACTGCATCAGCTTAAGCAGGCAGTGCCCCTTCATTCCTTCCCTTCTTTGCTGAGCCATGGCGATATTGTTGGCAACAGCAGCCTGAGCTGCGGCCTGCTGAGGGTTCATCTGTTGCGGCCCAGGCTGAGGAGCCATTTGGGGAGGGCCTTGAGGCTGGGTCTGTGCCTGAGGAGGCTGCGGCTGCTGGTTCGGAGCAGGGCCGGGAGTCTGGGATGGTGTAGGCTGACCGGCAGATTGAGGGTTAACAGGCTGCGCGGGTTGCTGTTGCGGTGTCTGATGAGGCGTCTGTTGGGGTTGCGGCTGAGGTTGTTGCGGTTGGCCCTGAGGCTGGCCCTGTTGTTGTTGTTGCTGCTGCTGCTGCTGTTGCTGTTGTTGTTGCTGCTGCTGTTGCTGAGCCTGCTGCTGCTGAGCCTGCTGTTGCTGTTGCTGTTGTTGCTGCTGCTGAGCCTGCTGCTGCTGTTGCTGCTGTTGTTGCTGTTGTTGGGCCTGCTGCTGCTGAGCTTGCTGCTGAGCTTGTTGCTGCTGCTGCTGAGCTTGCTGCTGCTGCTGCTGTTGCTGTTGCTGGGCCTGCATCGAAACAGCCATCTGGGCCTGCTGGAGCTGCATGTGCCCTGGGTTCATCTGGACCGGCTGGCCTTGCTGTTGACCCTGTTGTTGCATTTGCTGCTGTTGCAGAGCGATTTGCTGGGCGAGCATCGCTTGTGCCTGAGGGTTGTGTCCCTGCTACCGCCTTGCGTCAGTACGCTTACTGCGACGGAAAGAGCCGTCATATACTTACCGGTCGCATGCCCTGCCGCATAGCTGCAAGCTGGGCCGCGTTCATGTGGTTCATCTGCATGCCCATTGGCATGCCATTGACGCCGGCCATATTCGCGTTGAAGGCCTGTTGCGCCATGAGCGCTTGCCGTGCCTGTTGCTGTTGCTGGAATAACCGCTGCTGCGCGATCTGGGTGGCATGCGCCATCGCGGCCGTATTGTTGTCTGCGCGAATTCATTAGAGGGGATGCACGAGAATGGGGCAATTGAAAGCGCGGGCATACAGTTACCGAACTGGTTCTGCTGGAACATTGGGTTTTGGGCAGGATTAAGATGCTGCAGAGCGTGAGCGTTCGGACCACCAGCACCCGGCGGCATACCGCCCATCAACTGGTTTGGATTAACCTGACCACCAGGCCCTGACACCGCCATATGCATCTGATGAGGCATTCCTCCGCCCGGCGGGCCTTGCTGACCCGGGTTGTGAGGCATGCCCTGAGCCATAGGATGGCCAGGAACGCCTGGATGTTGTTGCATGCCGGCAGGATGACCTGCAAAAGACGGTCCCATACTCGTCATCATGTCTTCAGGGTGTCGATGATCCACAGCGTGGATATCGACGTTTCTTCACTCCGCACTATCTCATGCGCCTGCGCCCTAGACGTGTTGATTTCGACAGTATCGGCAATCGGCCGTGGCGTCGTGGGTTGTGTCGGGAGTGATGGCGCGACGCGAGAAGGGTGCAGGTCGTGGTTTGCGAGACGCGGCAAGTGGTCTCAACGGCGCGAGGGTGGTGCTGCGGTTCCGACTAGCGTTATCGATTGCGATAGGAGTCGTCTTTCTAGCGAAACGGCAGGGTCAACTGGTGAAGAGGGACCGCAGAGGCATCGATGATCGGCGTGACGACAACGTGTAATTTTTTGGGTAGGGGAAGTCGGGATGCGACTACAAACAAAAAGGACGGAAGCAAAGGGTCAGGGCGGCGGGCAGGTTGTTGGGTGGGTGCAACTAAAAGGAGCTCAGTGACGGGAGTTGGCGTCGGTAAAAGGGACGTGGCGAGCGGAAGGGGGGGAAGAGAGAGAGAGAGAGAGAGAGAGAGAGAGAGAGAGAGAGAGAGAGAGAGAGAGAGAGAGAGAGAGAGAGAGAGAGAGAGAGAGGAGGTAAGATGATGCGCTGTTGCTATCTCGAAGAAAAGGGTGGGCACAACGCAAGACCCGTAGGTGTCGATGGTCGTCGCGCGATAGCGGAAGCGAGCGAACAAAGTGGGAATCCCTCTTGAAGTGGCCGTACGTGGTTCAATCGACGTACGTCAGATGACATCCGGAGCGGGTTGTTGAAATGCCCAGTTTTTTTATTGCACACGTCGAACGCGGGCGAACGAACAAGCCTTTCAGCGCCGCCTTGCTTATGAAAAAGCGGGAGAGGGAGGTTTGGAGGGTGCGAGGTGGGCGAGTGGTTGCGGCAGGCTGTGGAAGGACGGACGCAGAGACAAGTCAAGTAAAGGACCTGGGGGGGAGGGAGCTGGGGATCTGAGCTCTGGATTCGTTTTTTTTTTTTCCTTTGCAAGCGGGTTGCCGCTTGGGGCTTCAGATTAAGCAATAAGACGAACAAGACGAGTCCCAGAACCCCGATGCAACGGAATAAAAATAAAGAGGAGCTGGGCCAGGGGTGTGTGAGAGAGGATTTGGGGAAGAGAGAAAATCAGGCTCGATGTGGTGTTGCAAAGGAGGTTGCGGACGGTGAGGCGTCAAGTTGCGGCCAAATGCAAACCCTGAGGTCGATCGAGAGAGGAGGTGAGGTAGGTACACAAGGCGGGACAAGGTCGAGAGAGGTCGAGAGCGAGACGGGGAGAGAGCAGGGACAGAGGAGTGCGAGGTGGGTGGGCGACCATGCCAGAATGTCAGGCTGGAGCGCCGGGAAGTTGGAATCACCCTTTGCTTCGGCTGGGGTGTGGGGCACAGTTTGTTTAGTAGCATACGCTATGCAAATATAGAGGACATGAACATGGATATGCCGGATAGTGGAAGCGGCAAGCTCCATAATAAGCGCAAGGTATTCGTCTAGGCGAAAAAGAGAGTGGCTGCGATCAGCGTTTCTATGCAACAAGCCATGCTTCTTCAGCAATATCAGTCCAGGGGGTGAAGCAGGTGTCGCAGGATAGCAGTGAGGCAGGAGGCAGGAGTCAGAGAAGCCTCGCTTTGTTGCAACCCCGTCACTCCTTAATTCCCCTCCGCTCCAGCCCTCCCTCTTCCATTTCACCGGGACGCGACGCCGGTAGGATGACAAACGGAGGTAATAAAAATGACAGCGCTGGAATCGCGTCGACCTGCCCGTTCCCTTGCTGGGTTTTGCATCTGCCAATGGCCACCACGTGTTCGCCGAACCGCCCTGATACGTGTTTCTCCCATCTCTCGTGCCCACGGCCTTCTTCCCCTTCGATCCACGTCTGGTGACATGAACCTTAAGGAGCTGGCCAATAAGGTCGAATATGCTTTTTTCGGAAGGCGGGGATCACTGCGAATATTCCGTGCAACTATTCGATCACGTGGTGACTTTCAACCCCTAACCCAATCCAGACGTGTTTGGTCACGTGAATAGTGGGAACAACGAGAAGGTGCCAGAAAAAAAAAAATCTTACCAAACTGTCTCCATTTGTTTTCTTTCTGAGCCTCATCTATAAAACCTGTTCCTCTGCACGTCAGAACTTTGTCCTCACAGTTGCTCGGCATCACATCTTGATTATCTCTCATCGACAGCAGGAACACGTTTCTTCCCGACTCGTGAACCCACGACCCTCCAAAGCTTCAATTCAAGCTATATGGGAAGGAACGCGTCCTGTCGTCGTGAAGAGCAAAGGTTTGCTAGCTACGACCTGTCCATCTACTCACCACGATCAGCTTCCAGCTTCCACACTTCAGGTAGGCCATATTCCTTGCTCTTCTCACCCCATCTCCGAATGATGACACTCAAGAAACATTGTCTTCTTTTCCCAACCGAATCGACCATGAAGAAACCTAGTCTGTTCGGGTTCCCGTCAAGGTGAACCTGTTACTTGCCAGTATATTCTGTCTGACACATCACTCTCACATCTCATTAGGCATCAATGTATCAGGAATCATTTTTTGCTGACATGTGAACTAGTTTTTATGACAAGGACCAAAGGCCGCTTGCTATCATGTTGCGTCGACTAACATCCACAGCAATCGTCATGCCATCCATCCACATCCAAGGTTAGTGAAGAAAAATCTCCTTGTCTATGCACTTGCCTGCTTCTTTTCTTTCAACATGATGAAATATCCACCATATTCGCAGTTTTCACTCGAGTCACGGCCACGAGCTTTTCCGGCGGGCGCTTCTTCTTTGGAAGAGGGCGTCTTAAGTGATGGATGAGGGCAAATTCTTCCTTGGATGTCTGATGTTTTTTATCATAATTTCTCGTTTCAAGATTTTTGGCGTAGAATCTTGTCTAACAGGAAAACAGGTCTACTTGATAGAGAATCACTTGTAGTTGAAGATGGGTTTGCGCTAGCGAATAGCCTTTTGTGCTTTTGTAGGGTCAGAAATACGAATCTTCACGGGAATAAAATCACGAATCCTCTGAACTTTCGATACCGTCGCATGTGGACCAATTTGTGAACATGTTCAAGGTTGGTTGACCCGGTTTTCACATTGATTACATCCAGTCTCGTCCGCCACAAGGCCGCCGAAACTGAAGGCAAGATTAGATGTTCACAGGCGCGGGCGCAGATTTTTACCGAGGGCCAAGCGCCAAGGATGAGACGTGAAACATTTGCGATAGTATGTGCTTGATCAGTTTCAATTCGCAATGTTCCAACCATGCAAAAGCATATCGTATATGCCCATAGAATCAGGACTCCCAGAGCTGATATCATCCTCTCTCCCCTCTTGACTTTTGCCTTGCCAAACGAGCCAGACGAAACACCTTTCTGCTGCTACTATGATCGTTGGTGTTTGTGTAGATGACCTCCCCCTGCCCCGTCGCTCATGAAATAAAATAAAAACGCCGTATCCATACACCGCGTTAATGTTGCGTCGTCCAATGAATCACGTGCAAACGCCCAATAAAAAATCGCAAGAAACGCCTGCCAGCTTGTCCTTTCCACTCGTAGAGTGACCATCCCAGCATCCCCTCAAACGACGCGCAGCCCTTCTCTGATGGATTCGGGAATCTCCCGCCGTCTGCCGCCAACAATACCCCTCCGGTTCCTCCCCGTCCGGCCCCTGCCGAGCCAGTTGAGCTTTAGCAGCCGGCATAGCTCCTCCATCCGCTTGTTGCCCTCGTCGCTGCCGTCGCCAGAGGTGCCGCCGATGCTGGCGAGAATGCTCATACACTGCAGCATACGCCCGACCATCTCGGTGACCTGCTTAGAGTCCTCGACGTTCTGCTCACGCGTGAACGGCCGCAGCTGCCCGTCGCTCCCGCCGCTGGCGTAGCTGACGTTGCTGAGTCCGCGGCTGCGCCCTCCGCCGCCACCACCCGAGCTGCCATCGCCCAGGAGCGTCGTCGCGTTAGAGTTGTAGCTCGCAACGGACGGGTCCAGGCTCATGGCCGTTCCGGGGCGCATCATGGACATAGTGTCTGCGGGGCTAGAAGAGAGTGCTGGGTCCGGTAATGGTGAGGCGAGAGCCAATGAGGCGAACGAGGACGGAAGGAACTCGAGGGATAGCCGGGAGAAAATAGCCTTGAGTGAGTCGTAGCGGGGGAGGATGACAATGTCGCGATACGCCGTAAGGACAATGCGGCGGACGTCAAGGACGGCGCACGCGGGGCTGACATACGGCGCGCTGTCGGAAGATGGTGCCTTGATGCCGCCCCAGAAGTCGCGAGCTTGGTCGTGGTTCATGAGCACACCGCAGCCGGAGAACTCAAGGTCCAGAGGTAGGAAGACGGCCTGCATATAGGGCAGGATGGAGGTGTAGGTAATGAGCCACATCTCGACGAGAGCCGGGATGACCTTGTCCTCTTGCGTACGTCTGAGAGTCATATCTAAAGATGCAAACCCGGTCGCAAGGAGCTCGCGCAAGTCCTCGAGGATGATATTGGGCGACCTGCGCTGAATGCAGTATTGGATGTGTAGCGTGACCAATTTGTTAAAATCCTCCACTGGCTGTCGCAAATCCTCGCCCTCAAAAATGACGAGCATTTTTGCCTTCAAATACGGCCATGCATCGTCGAGGGCCATGCTGTTAAGACCGTACTTGCCTGCGTCAATTGGTTCGGAGAGATACGACGACTGATGCGTCAAAGTTGGTAGGCTGCTTGGCCCTGGCCACTCTGTGGGAAGCGAACTCGATTCGACGCCGAGGTTGCTGGCCTCCTTTTCAGTCTTTTTGTCCCGCCGAGCCTTACCAAACGACGTTGCAGTTGGGGCAGGGCTAGGGGGTAAGTTGAAACTGTACAAACTCGAGGGGGCACTGGGGTCTGTGGGTTTCGAATTGCTCGATGCGGAAGACAGCGGAAGGTGGTAGTCATCCTTGAGCTTGTGTTTCTGACGTGATAAAAAATGATGCTTCTTTTCCTTTTCCTTCCCCTCCTTTTCCATGGCGGGTGTTTCGGGTACTGCGCGAATAGTGGCCGAAGAGGAATTGTTGAGGTTGTAGATAGACTGGCTGCTGGTATCAATCAGACTACTCGTACTAAAATTCCCACGCTGTAACGAAGCAAGCGCGCTGCCGATCTTGCTGGGGCTCGGAAGCGGTTTATCTTTGGGATCGCCTTTGGTGCCGATCTTGACCGGGCGCGAAAAGAGCTTGACCTTAGACTTTTCTGGCTTTACCGGCTTCTGATCTGGGATCAGCTGCGGCGGAGGATGAACGGGACTATGTTGCTGCTGCTGCTGCTGCTGTTGTTGTTGGGTCTGCGGCTGTGGCAAGCCTGGGGAATTCTGGCCCGATCGCGGGAATGCTGCGTTCGCGGCTGTAGTCGCCGCGGCCGAGTGGCTTCCCAGAAGGCCGTTGTGGTATCCTTGGCTTCCAAACCCGCTCTCTCGTGGACCGCTTGCCTCGGTCAGGCTTAAAGCTGGCGGACTGAGTGGTCCCTTTCCACTGCTTCCTCTCCTCGCGTTGTCGCCGTCTCCGTTGGGGTTTGGAACGGTCTGCGATCGTTGTCGGGCGTGCTGCAGCTGCTGGTTATATTGACTACTCTGGTGCTGGAAGGCCGCCTGTGCTGCAATATGGCTCGCCGAAAGGGCAGGGCTTGGGAGTTGGTGATGGTGCTGCTGTTGTGTGGAAGAGCTGGTGGACGCGTGTGGCATGCCCACCTGGGACAGATTCGAGGTGCTCGTCGACGGCAGCGTCGAGTCGAACAGACCGGGCGTCTGACTGTGCTTCCTCGAGTGCCCTTTTGTCAAGGGACTCGCCGTGCGAGCGGCGGCAACTGCGCTCACACCCAGACTCAGATCGTTTCCTCCCGTCGAGGCGTGACCTGCTGGGCCTCCGGGCGTGGTTCCTGACCGTTGGGCAGTCGGGCGCGAAAAGTTCTGCAAGCTTGTGGTACTCGAGTTGGCCTGGGACGTAAACTGGGCATAGATTGGGGTCCCAGAAGAAGGTTGTGTAGGGGCGCTGGGAGCGTGGTTTCGCGGCTTGACGAAATTGATCGAGACACTTTCTTCGCTAGACGTCGACTCGGCGCGGGCAGGTGGTCGTGGACGTTGCGGCGGCGGTGCGTTGGAAGCCGTAGATCCCGGCAGAGGGCTAAAGCTGCCCGGCGCTCGGGGCGGGGGTCGTGCTGGTTGCATTGTCGAGGATACGTTAGGGGTCTGTTACATCTTGGAGCTTCGGACGATTCGAGATTGGGTGAAGGAAGGCCTGATTCGCGCAAAGGGTTGTTCTGTTTGGCTGTTTGGCTGTGTTGAGTATAGGAAGCGGCCGGCGAGTGCAGGGCTGGGAGGGGCCGCCTCAAAATGGTGGTGGGATCTTACTCAAAGCAAAGTTGCGGGAATTGGTGATGTAAGATAGCCGAGAAAATACGAGGCTAGGGAGGGAAGAGGGTGTTTATGAGAGAGCGAAGTGGATTGCGCCTCCAAGGGCTGACTGAGTGCGACATAGACGAGAGGACAGGATCAGCATCAATGCAGCTGGCTGGATTGGTTCCCTTGCAGTCTACCTACTGAGTACCGAGAGGTAATCTGCTACCTACCTTGCACCTAGAGCATCATATCAAGTCCAAGGCATCTAATAATACTTGGTGGGTGCGGTTGTTCTATCAATTTGTTGGTTTAATGCCACAGAGGGTGGCTGATGTTCGTGTACCTGCGATGAGCCAGCGTCCCCAAGGCCAACAATCACCATCCATCATCATCGATTGTCCTTCCCCGTCGTATTGCCAAAACCAAGGAACACTTCTGCTGAGCTTCCACCCCTCCAGTGTTCTGTACATACCTACGTACAGTTTAAGGTGGTGCGGTGCATCCATACCAACCCCCTTGTTCCACTGACGCGACGCGGGTTGCGACTCTGGCCTGTTGCTGGGCTGGAGCGCGGGCTGGGCTGGTGTAGGTAATCAACCCCGCAGTTGGCCCCAAAGTCCCATCTTCAGCGGAACATTACTATGTAATACTACCTACTCCGTCAAGTCAACTGGAATGGAGGGGCCATTGGTTTCCTCCAAATCCAAACCCAGACGGACCACACCCACTCAATCTCTGTCATAATTATTCCTCACTCTCACAACCACCACCCACACACACTCTTTTTCTTTTGACGACGCACAATACGCCCCCCCTCCGAAAAAAAAAGGCCAAATACCTTACGATCTCTCAACTCCCCCGTCACCCGAACTATGACAGACACCAACGGCACCGCGGCCTCGGCCCCGGTCTTCCGTTTCTCGGCCACCTACAAGTCTCCCACTAACGAACCGTTTGCCTTCTCTGAGTCACTTCCTGCCCCGCCGACCCCCAGCGCCGGCGACAAGGCGGCCTACCTCAACGCCCTGCGCAAGTCTATCAACGCTGCCCAAGAGAACATCAACAAGGAACTCACCGCGCGCATGGAAGAGGACAAGGCCAGAGAGGCCACCAACAACAGTGCCGCCTCCAAGCCCGCCGTGGACGAAGCACTCGAGGAGGAGAACTACGGCGAAGAGGCACCTCCTGGCGATGACTGAGTGACAAAAAGCAACACCTCCCTTCAGAGCGCCATCGTACATTGTTGCCACCTACATACGGGGGGTATTTACTGAATCATGCTGCCGCTTCCTATCCGGGTTTATGCAATTACCAATATGTACGAGGAAAACCAACACCGACACCACCCCGCAAAGCCAGCCGCGCCCCTTGATCACGAAAACCTTCGGGCCCAAGTCCCCGCCCGTGAGCTGTGAGGCCTCTGCGACGATGCCTTGTTGAGACAGGCGTAGTGGACGACGTTGTTATCTGGCAAAACCGATACCACGCTGCCGCCGAGTCTCTTGTGGCATACCCCGCACAGGCGCTCCTCCGTAATGACTACCCTTCTGTTGCGCCCACCCTGACCTCCAGGGATGTTGTCACCAAGCAGAAGCAGGGCTTGTGTAGACACCAACTCCGTGTCTCGCAGCCGAGCCACGATGCGCGACTCGTTGACGACGCTATTAGCAGATCGAATCCTACCGCGGAAGTATGATTCAAGGTCGCGGACAGGGAGGTCGTCGGGAATCAGAGACAGTGTCGAAGCTGCCGGTAGACGCGACCCGTGCCTTGAGAGTAGCTCGAGAGCCGGCTCGTGAGCTGGTGTGTGAGGCGGAGGCGGCGTGAGGTACAATGAAAGAAGCGTGTGGTAGATGGACGGGGATGAGTCCTCGGTGTCACCAGACGATGACGGTCGCCGCGACTGATCCGGAGATGGAGGTCTAGAGTCTTTAGACTTGTGCACTTGGTTGCAATACCTGCGCAAGTTAGATCGCATCCCTATGGGAGAAAAAAGAATTCTTGTTGTGAATTGAACCCACTCTTCTGCTTTGGCATAATTCCTCATCTTGAAGACGTATATCTCCAGAGCCTGCTTATGCGACCCCATACTACTTAGAACAATAGCCTGAGCCTCATAGAACGCAGGATCTATCCAAGGTTAGTCATCTCGATTGCCAGCTGTGGGGACAGGTAGGTAATACCGTCGCGCGGAATAAGGCTAAATGCCTTGATCAGGCTGTACTGGCTGCTAGTTTTAAGGAATTGCACGAAGCGGCCCATTTCGGCGTCCCATTCGTCATTCCGCCTGTTGTCTCTCAACTGTTTGATAAAAAGCTCGACCAGACGATTGTGAAATTCTGGTGTCGATTCGTCGAGTTCACTGATGATATGCTCCAGATACTGGACCTCCAGACTGGGATCAATACCCCCAAGAAAGCGCGCAACTCGACCACGAGGTAAGGTCTCTGCGTTTTCGGAGTCGGCAATAAAGATCTCCATAGCTAGTTTGGAGTCTGCTCTCAAGACCCATTCAGAATACTGCAAAATGAGATCGATCTCTGATGGTGGTAAGGCCTGCAGATAGGTCACAGTTCGTTGAGGGCCGTAAAGGCCTGGCGCAGCTTCGTCGGGTTCCTGGGCAGTTCCGAAGCGCTTCAGGAGCTCCAGTGCCTGAGAGTGTAGCTTCTTGCCACTGAAGAAGTCCACCAATTCGTTATAGCGACTATGGGCAAGTAGGGCCTCGTTCACCACATCTGGATCGCAGAAGTTTGGAAGGCGGAATAGCGGACTGGCCAGGGAAGGGCTGGTCATCATATAACTTCGGAATAAAGCTGTGTCGACGATTCTTGAAGTCCTTCGGATCTCTGCCTCGAGTTGGCTGCTTGACTCTTCAAGGTGCGACCCCGACATAAAACTTTTCATCGCCTCTTCAGTAGATCCGTTCGTGTCCGATCTCTTCAGCTTGCCGGTACTCGGATCAATGACCCGTTGCAGGCGTGTTCTCGTTCCAACGAGGTAGCCAGCTAAAGACCTAACGGCGTCTCGAAGGTCATCCCCTTCAAGAGGCTGATTCTCTGCAGGCTTGTTTCGGGGACTGCTGGTCTCTTCCACATCTACCGTGTCCTTCTTCGGCATGGTTGAGGCGGTGTCCGGTTGCGCTGGCTTTCGGTGTCCCATGAATAATTTAGCGAAGCCAACGCCCCCTCTCGCGGGTGAGGTGGGGTTTGCAGCTGTATCTTCTTTGATAGACTTTTCGCCGTTTCCCTTCTCCTGAGACTCTCCCTCGTCTCCCATCCCATCATTGCCTGATTCATCTAGCTGCGCACCGTGCGCCCAGCCCGACATCTCTCCAGCGATGGAAGGGGGGAAAAGCTTCAATACTCGCTCAGGCGGCGCGTGAACGTCATCTTCGTTGAAAAGGTCCATGGAATCATAGTACTTTTTTTGCTTGAAAAGGGTTTCGGCTTTCAACATCTTGACTTCTCGAAGACTCTCTTTCTTGTTCTGGAGCAGAGCGTCCTCCAGCATGTTCAGAATGCTGACGGCCTCGTCGTAATTGCCCTTTTCCACAAGCTCGTCGATCTGCGAGTCATAGTCTGTAGAGCCCATCTTCCACACACAACGGTCGCTAGAAATGTGGAATCCCTTGCCCGCATGAGCAAGGCTGAGGTTGGGGGGCAGGAAATGCAGTTGCGCTGCGCCCGGAAGCGAGATGGTCTGCAGCAGATGCAGAGTCTCTGGGTTCCTCACTTCAAGGGAGCCCTTGGATGGAGCTTGTAATGCCAAGATGTAAGGATAGGAGTATCCGATCTGTTCAGGAGCGGACTGCCATGGAATCTGTCGTCTCTCAACCGGTTTGCCTTCATCAGTGATGAACATAGAGTTGATGTCCTTGGCGAGCAGCAGCTCCCCTTCAGCCAGCTTTGTGGCGAGCGGCTTGGGCATGTATCCTCCAAGACCCATGTAACCCATTCCCGCATTGCCCACAGCTCCGAAGCGGCTAACTTGTCCGCCCGATGCCGCTGAGCCGGGACTATTGATATCCTCGACCTCATGGGTAATCACATCGACCATCACGTATCCGGCATTCATTCCGCAGACAATCTTGGTCGCGCTGGCCCATGTCACAGTTCGTATCGATTCCGGCAGCGTGACTTCTCCCACGTCGATACCCAACTCGCTTGCGTGCCAGCTCCATAGTAACAGACGGCGACGGACTGCCACCGCCAAGCGGCTGATGATCTCTGGTATCCCAGTGGATGCGTCCTTCACAATGTTTGATGTTACAGCAAAACAGGTAGCATTCTTTGTTCTTGATAAGGTCTCGAGAGGTTCGTAAGTCCCAAGGTCATGTAGCGACACGTAGTAGTTCGACAAGGACACAAGCGTGTTGGCTTCTTTGATGACGGCAAGCTGCTCGATGGCCCTGTTCGAGAACTTTTCGACTTCACGTAGGAGGACTGTAGGCTTTTCGAGTTGTTTGGGTGGCTCAGGTTCATCGGTTGCTTTCGGTGGGCTCGTTGCGGTCGGTTGAGAGCCATTGGCCTTGGTCGGTGGCGGAGGCGGTAGCTCATTTACTCGGTAGATGCGAAGGACGCCATTGTTGAGGCCGACAAAGACACGATCGCCTGGAGGAATCCGTCAGCCATAACCGCCTTTGCAGCGGTTGATGTTCGAGGCAACGCACCATGCGCGAGGATTGTCTCGATCTTGGACTTTACCCCCGGCTTTAGCTCGATGATCGGCCGGGCCGTAAATGCTGAAAGCATGGCGACGCCAGCCCGCAAGGCGAATATGCGATTCGTTCAGCAAGGTCTCATCTGGAAGGGGGTTCTTAAGGAGTGCGCCGAGTCGTTACAGCAGTCAATGTGCGATCATGACGGCGGGTAAGAGAGGTTAGTGAGCTTCAAGCGTCAGTTCGGGTATGGCTGGGCAAAGGTGCGCCGCCGGTAGGTATCTGTACGTCAGGACGAAGCCCCCACAAGGGAGCCGATGACCTCTATTCTATCCGAATGAGGACTAGCGCCACTGCTACCCTTCCGCTTGAAGCGGCCTGTCTCCACTCTCTTCAGTCTGTGTTACTAACGAGCGGATTGGCTGGCGAATCTCCGGGATTAACATTACATTCCCTTCATGCACTGTGGCAGCCTAAGGTACCTAGCCTGGTAGGTACTAACACTACCTAAGTGCTTTCGCGAGTCTGTAGTCAAGGCGACCATTGGGGGGGATACTTGACCTGACCCGACCATTGCTAACTAACTGACCTAACTAGTGGGGTACTGTATGATTAGTGGGGCGCCCCTTCCCTAATTAGGGTTTAAGTAGGTCTGTACTCTCGCTTAAAAACTTACGTAGTGGTCGGGCGCTAGAAATAGTGGTCGGGTGCTAGAAATAGTAGTTAAGTACTAAAATATAGTAGTTAAGTGCTGTAATATAGTGGTTAGGTACTAGAAATAGTAGTTAGGTGCTAGAAATAGTGGTCGGGTGCTAGAAATAGTGGTTAAGTACTAAAATATAGTAGTTAAGTGCTGTAATATAGTGGTTAGGTGCTAGAAATAGTAGTTAGGTGCTGGAAATAGTAGTTAGGCGCTAGAAATAGTGGTTAGGTGCTAGAAATAGTAGTTAGGTGCTAGAAATAGTAGTTAAGTGCTGTAATATAGTAGTTAGGTACTAGAAATAGTAGTTAGGCGCTGGAAATAGTGGTTGAGCGCTGGAAATAGTGGTTAAGCGCTGGAAATAGTGGTCGGGTGCTGGAAATAGTGGTCGGGCGCTATTGTTTTACCCCTGTTACACTAAGAAAATTAAGCGAGGGCCTAACCCCACTACAAACCTGGTCGGGTCAGTTAGTAAGCAATGGTCGGGTCAGGTCAGGTATCCCCCCCAATGGTCGCCTTACATGTAGTCTCGTGCTTTCGCTTACCTACCTACCTAGAAGAGACATGCCATGGCGGTTCCGCTCAATTCCGACCTTTTCGTCCAAAAGATGGAAATAGGCCTCACGAACAGAATGCGATCCCGCGAGTAAACTCTTCACTGTACCATGATATCGCTTACTTCAACCTATATCTCGCACAATCGAGGACCAAAGCGAAAATGCAGAGTATTCTATGTGAACAGACCCGTATATATCCTCTAATTCAATACAAATGTTTCCGTGATATGGCGCTCCTTCCCTGAATGCCACAAAGACTACCAAAGCGGACTGAAATGCAAGCATAAAACGACTCTTGGCGCAGACTAGCGTGTCTGAGAGCTTATGGCAGACATGTCCTAGTCTAGCCCGGCTACCCTCATAAGACCATAACCCATAGTTACCACAACAACCAGAGTGAGAATACTGCTGGGCACACCTCGGCTGATGAAGTGCTTGACTCGGAGATATCTCTGACCCGTGGGGTCCTCCTTCATGATAGCAGCTAGGTATATGTCAGTCAAGGGTTTGCATCAATTCAGGGAGAGACATAACTTACTCATATTCGGGAAACCACTGGTTGGAAGACCCATGGCGGCACTGCACATAAGGACTCCACCCATAACCAGCAGGTTAGGATGAGGTTCATCCATACTGGCACCGACATCAAATACCAACGGTAAGATGATAAGAGCTGCAACAGTATGGCTGATAAATGTAGCAATGACGAGGATGAGCGTTGAGAAGACGACAAGCACAACGTAAAGGCTCATTCCCTCGACTTCCTTGGTGACCATGTCGGCAACGGTATGTAGCAGACCCGATGACTTGACAGCTTTACCCAGCGACAAACCTCCTGCAGCAAGGATAATAATGGTCCATGGAAAGTTGTTGAAGTCTTCCTTGGTCAGAATTCCGATACCGAAGAAGAGAACGATGGGGATGATGGCAATGACACCCATGTCGCCAAAGATGGACTCCATCTGATGACTTGCACACCACAGTCCGATCGTGACGAGCGTCACGATTGAAACAAACCACTGGATGCCGGTGAACTTCTCCTTGACAGGGCGGATCGCGGAAATGGTAGTTCCCTTGCTTGGTTGAAAAGTAATCAACAACAGCACCCAGATGAGGAGCAGAGAAACGATGCCTACGGGTATGGCAACAAAGAACCATTGGATCCAGGTAGGCGCCGGCTTCATGATTCCGATGGCGACGACATTCTGCGGCGAAGCAATGGGTGAGAGCATTCCCCCAATGTTGGACGCAAGCGCAATGCCCATGATGACGGCCTTGGACATGTTGGACTCGGAAGGCAGAGTGCGTAGCATCGGCTAGAGTCATTGTAAGCTTGTAGCACCAGTAACATTCATCAGGCGGGTACTGACCTCGATGATGGAGAAGCAGAGTACTGGCGCAGCGACGTTACTGATCAACATACTGGCGAAGGCAGCGACAAGCATGTTGGCGATAAGGACGGTGCGTGGAGTGGTGCCCGCCTTGCTCAGGACGAAGGTTGCGAGACGCTTGTCGATCTTGCATTTTGACAGAGCGGCCGCAAGCGTGAAGCCGCCAAGCAGAAGCATAATAACGGGCGTCCACATGGCTGAGAAAATGTAGGCAGTGGTGGCCTTCGCATCAAGTCTCCTATAAGGCTTGTCGTCGGAGCGGACAACAGTCAAAACGACACATAGGAAGGGTATCATAAGGGACGTGACAAACAACGGGATGGCCTGTGGGTATGTTAGTAACAAATCGTGCCAACCGGCTCTTGGAAAACTGACCTCTGTAGCCCACAGGATGCTGACAAACACAACCAAAGCCAAGCAGTTCTGTTGCTCGGGTTTCTCCATGATGGGCAAGAAAATGAGCAGAAGGAATACGACAACAGAGACCAGAAGGGTGAGCAGAGGCGTACTTGCGACCCATGTCGGAACAACAAAACGGCCAACAGGGGTGACGACTTCTTTGGTGATAGGAGCAAGTTCATCATCACCCTGAAGTCTCCTCAGTCTAGCTGCTCCATCCCTACCTAGAAGCGATCTTCCTAGGCTAGCAGCCTCTGCGCGACGCTCCATTCCGATCATGTCTCGCCAAACAGTGTTGCGCTCCCAGACAACATGCTCCCGGAGGTGAGACCTAAGATCACGCTTGGCAAGTGCTTCGTCGCCATTTGTGACAACCTCGGCGTAAGCCTTTTCCATCTTGGAAATGTTCTCCTCGATCGTCTTGATGCTCTCTACTTTGAATGGGTACGCAGAGTCAACGTTGGCACTCATGTACTTGACTCGCAGCTCTTTGTCCAAGATCTTGTCGAACTTCTTCAAGACCTTCCTGAAACCCGTCCTGTTCAACTGCACGTATGACTTGAGCTCGCAGAGCGAGACATAAAGGTTGATAATGCGCTTCTTCAGCATGATACCCGAAGAGTACATGAAAGACTGGTCCGGCAACTCGTCATGAGCGGTGCTGTACCGCCGCAGTGACTTTGCCAATGTTAACTCGGTAGATGCTGTCATATCCGTTGTCGACTGCCCAAGATTCGGAATCGTTTTGCGTCTTCCGATGCCCAAACTGGAGCGACTTTTTGTCAGTCCTGTTGTCTCGTCGTCCTCTTCATCATCGTCGCTGTCTTCGATGTTGCCATCGATCGAGACAGAAGTCCGCCTGCCGTTGGACCCCGACAGCCCCGGGCGGAACGCGCTGCCAAACGACCGTCGTGGCTCGCCACCATTCTCTTCGTCCTCGGAGGAACGGTTACCGATGTCTTTCTGCAACTGGTTGACCTCGTCAAGAAGCTCGCCCTCCTTGGAAACATAGAAGGAGCAGATCTTCTCCAACTCTACGCCAAGCGCACGACTAAAAACTTCTTCGGGGTCTTCGTTTCGAATGAGGGGTCTCGATTCGGCATCTCCTGATGAGGTTTGGTGGACAGTCTTCTCAAGCTGGTAGATCCTACGGCGTAGCATTAGTTATCTGCACGACCACAGGACTGCCGTGTGGCGCGAGCAACTCACAGTTTCTTGAGGTTGCTGTATGCAATGTAATGACTGCTCCAGTCCGGAACAGCATTAAACTGGATGCTGTGTGAGAACTTCATATCGTCTTGCTCCTCGAGCCACTGTCTCTTCCAAAGTCTCTTCTGTTGCAGTCGGTCCTCGTGGTCCTTGGCCGTCTTCCTTGCGGTGATGTGATTGTAGTTCGCAAGCTCGTAGCTCTGAGTCTGAGCAACAGTGGAGTTGTTGTTGGTGGTGGAGCTCCCTCCTCGTTCCCCTAAGCCTGCCGACGGCTGGTTGAGATCAATTAGGATGTGTGGGCTTGCAGCGTCTGCTTGGTGGGTAGAGGAGGGATTGCGGAGATTTTCTGGGGGTGGTATGGTGGCGGAGGGTCGGGTGCGACTTCTTATCGGTGGGTATCGCGATGTGCTTCAAAGGCTCGAGATCATATTTAGGCTATCTCGATAGCATCTCGCGGTTTCTTTGGTGGCTGCAACACGTGGGGGAAGCGTTGGTCATCCTGTTTCCCAGCTTGTTGAGCGAGCCCCGTGACGATGTGCTTGGTTTCATTCAGGATTAGCGTACCACATAATCCATCCACGGCCCACGTCCTATGCGATTAGTGACGATGCCATTGGCCCTTTGCCGCTCGGATGGAACAAAATCCATAAAACCACATATTTATCTTACATAATACAGTGGCGCGACATATTCTGATAGACACATAAACTCAGTGGCTCAATATACTCCGTTTACAGCAATCGCATCTATAGTTTACGCCCTATTATGACCTCCAATAATGTATGGAATTCGTTCCCAGCAGTCCGTCGCTTCTAACTAAACAGCTGTCCAATATGCTTCTCAACCCAGTAAGTATGTGATGCATGAATCCGTACCACAAAGTCTTTTTGTGTTTCAATTCCCAAAGTTTACCTGGAGGTATGACAACGTTGTCAAGTCTTTGGTCGACAAACATGATTTGAAGTGGTACCCGACGTGTTTCGCAATTATACGAGTACCAAAGCACAGGTAGTAATTAGTAATAAGCTATCAAAGCGGTGCGATTCATTACGGGAATACCATGCCTGCTTTTTAACACCGCACACACCTTCTTGCAGATGAAGCCCTGCATAATTAATTACTTTTAGGACGAATGATTTGCTGTCTATAAGGATATCTCTTATCAAAGGCAACATGCGGGATATCCCAGGCTTGACCGCCATGTCATAGGTCACCAAAACAATTAATGTAACGATGTCCGCTACATTGGACAAACGGAGTCCGTAGCAAAATGGTATTGCCACATTGGCCGGCAATACATCGATTCCAAGCACTTAAGCGCAATCTCTTGCCACATCACCCCAAGCAATGTCTTTGGAAGGGCATCCGCAAAAAGGGACCGAGAGGGAAGCTTGCTATAAAGACCAGGAGAGTTTATCAGCCGCCCTCTTACAAAAGCTACAGGTAGCAGTAGGTGACAGCAAATAACATATCGGAAACAAAAACCGACAATGAAACGTCGTGTTGGTCAAATGAAAATGAAGGCACGGTGCTACCTTCACGGAAACAGTCCGCGCGCTGGCTCATACATGCCTCACAACCAAGAGACTCATAGTTCCTTCATAGGATGTTGAAATAGTTTTAGATAGCTTCCAACCACAGCAAGTTTTTCACCTACACCGACTTAGGGTTTTCACTCTGTATAAAGTATCTTCAACAGTATTGGTTAAGCCTTTCCCAACGATGGAGTATCCAGACAAAACCTCTGAACCCGTTGGAGACGTCGAAAGAACTGCGCCACAAGCAACGGCGACGAGGTTACTGCTACACTAAGCGAAGACAAGAAGATGAATACTAGGTACTCAGACGG
Organism: Colletotrichum sublineola; assembly: GCA_020631755.1. NCBI lineage: Eukaryota > Fungi > Ascomycota > Sordariomycetes > Glomerellales > Glomerellaceae > Colletotrichum > Colletotrichum sublineola. Next base: position 1,304,637 of record JAHSQG010000001.1, read on the forward strand.
GGCAGCTACACTGACTACAGGAAACAGAGGGATTCTTATTCCTACTTCAAGTTGGGACCGAATACGTATTGCAGGACTTCAACCACGCAAGATCCAACAACAGCGAATAAATGTCGTCCGGTATGTGCAAATCATATGACTGACACTCGTCGTACACCTTGTCAATCTTCCGAAATTACATAAACCACTCATAGTATAGTTCTGTATAAGTCATGGGAGGTACAGGCATTTGCAGCCCCAGCAGACCTTGACTTACATTTAGGCCATGCAGTTATCCGGCATCCGTCTCATCACCTCCCTGTCGTTCTGATCGTCTTCGTGACGCCCAACTATGAGCGTGAAGGAATCACAGTAGGTCAGACCTCGGGTTTCTTTTACGGTTCCTAGCTTGTTCCTATGCATCGACAATTTGGTTTCGATGCCGATCGCCGTAGCCGTCGTCCAACGTCCCCTCGTGCTGACGTCCACTGCGCTCCTCTTTATGTCTACCATTCTCTGCACAACAATAAACCGCAGCTACTACTGGCACCTGGACGGTTGCAGGGTCGCGACCCTCGCTGCGGCTCAGTTTCAAGCCCTGATTACTTATCATGCAGGTAAACGCGTCAGGGTTCTCGGATCCAGTGACGAGGGTTTGTAAGTCTGGATGTTGCAGCAAATTTAATTTTCCCCCAATGTCGCCGCGGCTTTCAAATTTATGCGTCTGCCGAAGACATTATGAAGCCAAGCTTGGCTATTGTAATTCTCATACATGGCTGGCGTACTCGGATGGAGGTTCTGGTATTGCCTGTTTGCCGGTTTCTGGGGCGTGGCCATGATGTTCACGGCCTCTTTGTTGCTGAGACCGCATATGGTCCACCCACCAAGGCGTTCATGAGAACCTACCCGAATAGCCTACCGACTTAGAACGGCATCCCAGCACCTATGGACGGTGGTCCAAAGTCTACAACGATCGACAGGGAGACAGTCGGCAGTACATAAACAAAAGCGAACTTTTACTTCTGATTTTCAGGTTTTCGTGTACAAACCGACATGGAATCGGTGCTTGTTCTACTTGAAGCAAGGACTACTGGCTTGGTCCTAGAGATTACCCAACGTTGAAAAGGTATTGAGTTAGAGAGGGGAGGCGGGGGTCAGAACTTATCTGTAGACGGGTATATTTTGCTGGCATAAGTTCCACAGACTGGGTAACGGGTCTATAATTCAATATCAATTTTTAAAGGTTTCAAAAGCACTTTTATAAAGTCTTATCTCTATCATGAAACATGATATTTAATCTTTCTCGAATAATTCTCGTAATTAGTCGTTGCCTAGTCCCTGTCTTCCGTCCGATTCCATCTTCCATTGTTTCAGTCACCCGCATTGGGAGAGACGGTCAGAGCAGGAGAGACAGCAGGGGCTGGAGAGGCTGGAGACGGAGGAGCCGGGGTCACTGGGGCGGCCGGAGGGCCAACGTAGCTAGGAACAACATCCTGACCCCCAACATCGACGACGAGAATCAGCTTGAGGCCGTTAGGGCCTGTGGCCCACTCCAGCATGCCGGCAAGGCCTTCCTCCGCGAGTGCGTCAAGACGAGCCTCTCTGATAATATCTGAGACAACGAGCTGGCCACCGATGCTACCGGCACGATCAGCACCGAAGACTGGAACATTGACGTAACCGTGACCACCGCCAACCATCCAGATCTGCTGGGCAGAAACCATGGTAGGCGGCATCATGGTAGGGTTTGGGTTGTACGAGTGGAGGTAGTTGGCACCACCCGAGTAGGTGAGAGCCAGTGGGTACTCGGGGACCATCGCCACCTGTGGATGTTGCGGGTAGACCATAGGGTAGCCAACGTTGAAGTTAAAGAGCTGTGGAGGCTGGTAGATGGGCAGAGTGACCATGGCGTTTGGGCTGCTGGTGCCAGGGATGGATACGACTCGGCCATGCCGAGTCCAATAAAGGGTGACCTGCGTCTCAGCAATAAGGTCGGTGCGACTAAGACGAGTCATAGAATCGCGGACGAGCTTGAGGATATCAGCCTTTTTCCCGGTCGCGGAGAGGCGTAGATGGAAACTGCGAACCCAGGGTGCCAGGCCGATGGGAGTGCTGGAATAAAGGTGAGTCTCGATAACAATCGTGGCGTCAGCCATCGTTGCTGTCTCTTTTCTATCTATTCTGGTCAGTATCTACATTCAGAATGCAACAGAATCTGCAATTGTGAGGGGTGCTCAGCTGTGCAGGAAAATCCATCACGACTGAAGGTGGAAAGAGAGCAATCTTACCGAGGATAGGCTTCTCTTTTTGTCTAGTAGCGACAATACTAGGCTACGACAGAAATTGAAGGTTGAGTTTTCTTGAAAACACAAAAGAGAAAGAGGCCCTAAAAGAGCGTTTAAATCTTTGTTTATGAGAAATGCGAGTAAAGAGGCTAGTGTTACGGGAGCGTGAATCATCTCATTGCCTGGAGGCGGATGAGTCGTTCTGGTGAATGACTGGCTTCTTTTCCAGTTGCCTCAACTCATCTTTGGTCATAGTCGTGAAATAGGGCGTGCATCTGTGTATTTTGCCTGTGGAAGCCATTACTTAGGTATATTTGGCGGTGTCCATTGAGAGACACCAATGCTCATTTTCTACACAACCTTGAGCTCTGGTTTGCTCTTCTGGTGGCGAAGAAAGGTGTTCTTTGCTACGGGTTTTGCAATAAACCCTCTGTTTGAGCCTGAGTAATATTTCTTGGACGTGTCTCGTAGGCAGCGCAGTTGAGATGCGTAAGGTGCTTGAAGTGTGTTGGTATGCAATAGATGTACAACGCACTGGAAAACATAGTACAGCAGTGAGTTAGTTGAGAGTTGCCAGGCCAAAGTTGCGATCCAGAAGTTTCATAAAGACAGCGGGAGTGTGAGCAAGAACTAAACAAATGTATTTGTGAGTGAATAAATCACACACTCCTCAAGGGATCGATGTTGGACTACATCACCATCTTCAGTAGCTCGACACTCACTAGCCTATGAGTCGCCAAGTACATGATCTCAGTGGCATAGAAGTTGACGAAGACGATGATAACTTGCGCAGTTTATCGAGTTTACCGATGGCACTGAGCCACAGGATCTTACGAAAGCAGACGGCATCCTGGGAGAATGACCTCGCGGTGGGCAGTGACGGTGCGGTTCTCGCCTATGGTACCGTTGGAGTCGTAACGGGCGTACACTCTGCAAATGGATTTACCAACGGGATAATCAACACCTGTATCGCTTGGCTTACTGTTGGACGTGTTGAAGATTATCCTGGTGGCGAGAGAGTTCCGAGATTATGGGAGGTGGAACTGGTGGGTGTTAATGATCCAAGAGCTTTGCATTTGAGGAAACATTTTTGTTCCTAATCCAATAAGAGCTACCATGGGCCTTCCATGTCACAAAGTTGTCCCTCCTGCTCCTCATCTGCTTGAAGAAGAAACCCCAGATTATGGATGGTGGTAATTGGCATCCACTGCTAGTTAGGTCATTCTCTCCTGCTTCAAGGATAAGGACCGAGAAACCAGCTTTTGCAAGATTGATAGCGATTGGCCTACCGCTAGGACCGCTGCTGGTGAGATTGTAATCACACTCATTAACAGCAGCTTGTGTAGGTGCCCTTGCCACGGGCCTCGAAATCAGGAGAACGACCAGAATCAGCTGACAGAGTGTTTCGATGACCTGTGTGGTCTGGTCTGGAGTGGCAAACCCACACTGCCAACTGTGTGTGAGTTGTTCGTTGTCTTACCCGGGCTTGCTCGTTGGGTATCAAAGACCATTGTTTCCCCTACTGCTCGACCAGGAAAATTGATAGTTACCGTGGCTCCTTGCATCTAGCTGCCCCTTGACTTGAAACCCGGAACGCAGCGTTTGAGCCCATGATCAGACAGATGAGAAAGTAGGACCAGCGCCATTGCTGAGGCAATCAAGAGTTTCCATAGTCAGGTAGCAAACTTTCTTACGGTCGATCATAAATAGGCTGTTCAGGCTCGATGTCCCTCGGTAAACTCAGTTGATGATTGCTTATTACAGCTGGTCCCGTAAGGAGCCCCAGGCTTCTGTTTGACTGGTTGAGTGGGCCCGATTCAACCGCCTGCGTATGATGACTAAGCAATCTGATTCAAATCTTAGTCAGGTCCCCTTTCCGACCTCGAGATTGTTGACATAGCAACGCGTGGCATAAACACCGAAATTACCATCACAACCATTGCATCCCATCATCACCAGCCCCTCCCTCACATGCAAATTGCGCGCCTTTCGCTTTCGATCGCATACAACCATCTCGAAACCTATACCGAAGTTGAGGGCTGCACCCCTCGAATTTTCATCTTCGCTCAACATGTCTTCGGCATTTCGAGAATCATCGCTGTCCGCCAGCCTCAACCGACAGTCCCTGATGGCGACTCCGTCTGTCGCGGAGACACTGCCGAATGCAAACTTTGGCTTTGAGGAACTTCGCGACCGAATGAACAAATTCACCACCAAGTTTGACACATTCATCGAACAAGGCCGAAAGCGCGTTTTGGAGGAGAGGAACGAATTTCGTATGAACATTGCAGAACTGCAAGGTACGTAAAGTGCGGCTGCCCAGTACACGCAGACTAGCAGGCTGACGTGCCGTAGAGGACCAACGTATGAAGAAGAAAGATATCGAGATTCTGCAACTCAAGACCAGTACACACCAGCAAACGGTTGCCAAAGAGAAGGCCGAAACGCGTGAGATGCAAGCAGCCATCGCACAGCTATCCGAAGAACGTGACAAGCATCTGGCGACAAGAGACGCCCTCAAGAAGCAAATCGAGGAGACCCAACGAGAGATCGACGCCCGGCTGGCGGCACAGCGGGCGCATGCGAAGCAGCTCGAAGCGCAGTCACGATTCAACGTGCCTGAACTTGAGTTCTGGCAGCAGAACTTGGGATTACGGATCGAAGGCGCGGGCAAGGACGACCGGCTCAAGTTCGTCTATACATACGTTGACGACCAAGACTGGGAGAGAGAAGCTTGGTTTGAGCTTAACACATCGAGCCGAGACTACGATATCCGGCACTGCCGACCCAAGCTGGAGCGCGAGCGGGTTGAGCGGGTGCTCGACCAGCTCAACGAGACGAGAGAGCTGGCGGTACTGCTCAAGGGCATGCGGGAGCTATTTGTTGAGGCGATGAAAAACTAGAGTGTCTCAAGCGAGGCAGTTTCTCGACTTTGTACAATGACGATGTTGACGATGCAGACGATAGTTTTCTTTTCAATAGATACCCAGATTTGCGCGCATACTGGCTTACTATGGTATGGACCAGGATAAATTAAGGAGAGCGGGGTTTGGTTTGACTTCCCCCTGCGAGTGAAAAGTGTTTTTTTTTTTGTCTTTTCTGTTTTTTCCCCTTTTTTCCTTTGAGCTTTTCCCCAAACCCCTTTTGTTTATCAGGTAAACTTTTATCCTCTAGATACGTATACACTGCCCAAGTACGCTAGGTGTTAATATTTAGAGAGCGTAATCCTGTGGGAGAAACCGCTCTTACACTATCTCCTTAGGCCCTGAAATATGGCCTTGAGGCCAGACAGGGGTATCTGACCAGTCAGCGAGTCGCATTAGTTCGAAGGTACATCGAGATTTAATTGAATTTGGCTGTGGCGCACACCAATAAGAAGATGTCAATCCAAACTGACTAAGCTAACTTTAACTCGTGGTACTTAACAAAGCAGACTTTTTAATGTAGTGCCACCTGGCACTCTGGGCACTACTACTCCGTTTGATTATTCTTCTAGCTGTTGTTATAATCCCTCTAGGCTGGCTAAGAACTTTACGTTAATAATATAAAGAACAGTATATATAAACCTGCCTCTTAGTAAGTCGTTAAATAATTAAAGGGCAGCCATCGTAGGCGATTATAGGCAATTGCAAGCGTAGTTGTTAGATAGTAGCAAGTAGGCTGGCAAGTAGGCAAGTAGGCAAGTAGGTAAGTAGGCAAGTAGGCTATAGCGGTTAATATGGCTGTTACTAAGGGTAAAGTACTAATACTATTATTATAGTATTAATTTGGCGTAAAAATTAGGATTAGTACTTTAGGTGGGGTAGCTACTATATTAGGCTCATGTATTTGTGGGCCGTGGCCTCAAGGCCACCTTTCAGGGCCTAAGGAGATAACATTGACTTTTTGAGAGTTAATAAGCTCAGAACTCAAGGGGCACTATAGGTAGGTAACCCCTTAGATGTGGTCTGTGAGTGCCTCTGGCCGGATTCAACCCAATGCTGGCTATTGCGGGCTGGCCACGAAACCCTTTGTGAAGGCGTTGAGTTCGACCTGGGGTGCAAACCAAGCTACTATAGGGTTTCATACTTGTGGTTATCCTCGCCATCTGAAAAGGTTGCAGAGAGCATAAGTAGCAAACACGACACATGATTAGGTAGGATGATTTGCATATTTTTTGGACACAGTTGTTGACCATGCATGGCCAGAACTTCTCCTCGCCCTTCAGACGCCACAAACTCTGTTCTAAAACCCACCGCTGAAAGCATCTCTCCTCCTTCATCTGACGCACCTTTGTTGCTGCTGTTGTTGTCTGTTATTTATCGTTGGTAGCAATCCTTGGCTATCGGACAAAATGAACTCTCGAAGAACCTCAATGCCGCATCCGGCAGCGTTTGTTCCTCAAGGCCGAAACAACTACCTATTGAACCCGAAGACTTGTCCTGCCCCATCAATCATCCCTGTCCGCAGCAAGATGTCCGAGGCTAGCACGAATCCGCTCAGTCTACCAGACCGTTCATGACTCGGGATCTTGGCCTTCCGAAGCCGTCTAGCGGTCTCTGAACGATTCATATCCCCTCCAATTCGCCTGTTCCCCGCCAAGCTAAGCCTATCCCCAAGAAGCCATACCATTCTCCCCGCCTCGTACCACAAATTTCGTTCCGTTACTCGCATTCTTGCCGCTCACTGCTCCGCTGCGCTGCGCTGCACCGCCAGTCTCAGCACTTGACCCTACCGCACCCTTGTGCTGCCAGCTCCAGCAGAACCAAGAAACAAACATCCAATAGGAGCCCGACGGAGAAGGCACACCCCTAGGGCCTCAAAGGAAAGAGAAATAAGGCAAGGGGCCCGAACTTCACCCGTCGCTGTCATCCATTCCAGTTGATTTGATCTACAGCACGGGGATAGGAGCAGCAGGCCTGTGCCTCTCGGCTGCCGCCCCTGGATTACGGGCATCACCCGGCTTTCTGACCCAGCGGAGCTTGGCCTGACTTGACCAGGCGAGTCGGAGGTGACGCCGAACCCCCGAGCCTCAGCTGCCGTTCCTCTTTGCTCGCCCTTCCGATTTCCCATGGCCTCCGATGCCGCCAGCCATCCCAGTCCCGTCGACTCCGTGACTTCGTCGGCGACTCCCGGCCTCAATAATAATAGTAATAACAACAACGGCAACAGTAAGCGTGGTGCCTCCGACCAGCCCAGCCCCGCAGGACCTGGCAATGCCGACTCCCACGCACCGACTGGCGCCGATGCCTCTGCGTCTCAGCCGTCCGGTGATGCGAATAAGAAACGCCGTACGGGCCCTGGCTCTAGGGGCGTCGCCAACCTGACTCCCGAGCAGCTGGCCAAGAAGCGCGCCAACGGTGAGTATAATCATTGCCCTTGCTTGCTCATACTGCCATCATATCTTTGCTCCACGCTTGTATTGTGCATGATATCACACGTCATCCACACTGCTCCCGTCAAAGCTGATTGTTCCGTACGCTGCCCACTATACCCTCGCCCAGTTCTCCACCGCATTGATTCCCTCCTCTCACCTAGTGACGACACAACACGGCTGACCGATGTGCCATTGCCCCATGATTAGATAGGGAAGCCCAGCGAGCTATCAGGGAGCGCACCAAGAACCAGATCGAGGCGCTTGAGCGCCGCATCCAGGAGCTGACGTCGCAGCAGCCCTACCAGGACCTGCAGGCCGTCCAGAGGGCCAAAGAGGCCGTCGAGGCTGAGAATGCTGACTTGAAACGCCGCTTGACGGCGTTCATCGCCTCCATTCAGCCACTGATCTCGCCTTCTCTGCCAGCCCAGGTCGAGTCGTCACAACTCGGCGATCTGTATGCTCGGCAGGGCCTCAACGGGCCCACAGCTCCGGTAGAGCCTCCTCCCGTCTTCCCTTCCCCCAGCACAAGCTACTCGCATGTCCATCAGCCGAACGGGCCCATCTCGGCGAACAACACGCCGACGCCGAACAGCGCAGCCTCGCCAGCCTCCATCGACCCCACCGCTGGCTGGCCGGCGACGCCGGGTAGCAGCGTCCCGGACCTGTCTTCTCCCAACCATATGTATACCGCAAGCAAGATGCTCAATCAGCAGCGGCAAGACCTTCGTCATGGTCTCGATCTCGGTCCGGAGAAGCTAGGGCTGGAATTCCTTCTCGATCAGAACGCTCGCCTTGCCAAGATCCAGAGTGGCGTTAACGGCGCCCAGGATTTGCCGATGTACCACCACGTCCCCATGAAGCATGACTGGACCGCCGTTGCCTCCGTTCATCCCAATCGAAGTCCGTCCGTCAGTGGGCCGACCGTCCACACACCCCGGTCACAAGTTGAATACCCTCAGCAAGTGCCATACGCGCCCAACGAGCCGAGAGGCTTGGCGAATTACTCGGCAGAAGTCAAGAACTGCCCGCCGACGTGCCCGCTGGACAGCCTCCTCCTCGACTTCCTCCACGAGCGCCGCCAGCGGGCTGCCGACGGCCTCACAACGCAAGAGATCATAGGCCCGCGCTACCCGTCGGTGCTCTCGCTCCTCAACCCCGCCAACAGCAAGTTCTCGCACCCGCTCTCCAAGGTCTTCACCGACATCCTCGCCACATTCCCCGACCTCTCAGCTCTGCCTCAGCGCGTCGCGGTGTTGTACATCATGTTTCTCATCATGCGCTGGCAGATCTCGCCGACGCAGGAGAACTACGAACGCCTCCCTGAGTGGGCACGCCCGCGGCCCTCGCAGCAGATCACCGAGCACCCCGCCTGGATCGATCACGTGCCCTTCCCTGCTATGCGCGAGAAGCTCTGCCGGGACTACAACCCGCGTGAGTACCCGTTCGAAAACTTCTTTGTGCCGTTCACGACAACGCTGAATTTGAACTGGCCGTACGAGGAGACGGACACCCTGCTACAGGTGCCGGATTCGGATGAGGTGGTGATCAACCCGGTGTTCGAGCGTCACCTGCGGAGGCTGGAGAACTGGACGCTTGGGCAGGCTTTCCACCAAACGTTTCCCAAGCTTGCGGGAACGTACAATTTGAAGTTGTAATCGCCCCGGACAAGAACTCTAATGGGCCGGAAGGGTTGGTCCAGGAGCTGTTCAGCTTAAATAAAATACCAGAAAAGCACGGCTCTCCTTGCTTTGTTATATGGATGTATACACATGCGAGAGCCGACCAGCTAAATGCGATCGGTTGTTGGCGTCGGAGGTTGGCTGAGCGGTGTGGATTAAGTGAAGGCACAGTATCGTTGACATGGCTTACTTTGCGGCACGGAAGTCATCATTACCAGACGGAGGGGCCCAGAGGTGTAGGATCTCTGGCGGCGCAAGATGTGTATGGAACCCCCCCCCCCCAAAAAAAAGCGCAGTAACTGCTGTATAATATTGGACATCGTTTCCCTTTGGAAGAGAAATGGTCTGCCTGTTTTCTTCGATGTCTCTACGCTTCCGTCCTAATATCATCCTTTGATGTGGTCGTGGAGCTGTGCCGGCTTTGGACGGAACCTGCGATGAAAGGTGCACGCTATCTTCATTGGACTGACATAGCCGTGACCACGGATCTTCCAACAAGGTATGCTTTTTCTTTGCGGATGCCAGGCTCAGCACCAGAAGCAGCCTGAACTCCTTGCGCTTTTGGTAGTGATGAGGGTGGACGTCTGTACAGTCGACCCGTCCAGCCCAGCCAGACCAGGGCCTCTCCGCCGGGAACTGGTGGAGAGTTGCAGAGGAGCGAGTGGCGATGCACGAGGAGAGCAGTCAAGATAAGCAAAGGCCCCAGTGACGTATGAATACGCGGATTCTTTGCCAAAGGCAAAAATAGACATGACAGAAGTGGGCAGAGTCAATGATATGAAAATTGCCCCTCACCAGCAGTCTTCCTCTGGTAACCTCAGTGGCATAAGATTTCTACGGTAGCTCAATATAACCTGCTCAGCTCACTTACCAATATCAAGCCCCCGTCAGGGGACGGTTTCTGACATGAGACCCGAGGGGCCTGCCGGTGAGTGGGCCTCTTGTCAGGTGAAAGAGGGAGTCCGGTTCCGGGTCATAGTCAAAGTCGAGGCAAAGGCCAGGGTCGAGGCGAGGACAGATGCAACTCACATAGTCATGCCCGACCTCAACTCACCTAAAAAGGGGACGGGAAGGCACGCCTTTAAATGTTTTGCTCAAAGACTGCTCTCACCGGCCTAACTCCTAACCTGTATTCAGGGAGCCAGGGCCTTAGCTGGTCGCTATACTTCTCTGCCGCCGCCACCTCTTAACACCTAGCACTCGTCGCCCGCCCCCGCCGCCCCGATCGAAAACATCTTCAGGTTCGGCCCCACGCCAGCGAACAGGCTCGTATGTCTCCGCCCCGGCATCGCCTGAAACTGCAAACTGCGAACCGGCGTTCTCGCCACGACAGCGTCGACCGCGGGACAGGCCAGTCTCCGCCCCGAGATCAGCGAGTAGATACCCACGCGGCCATCGTCGTGCGCCGCCGCGACCACGCCTGAATCCACGTCAACGTCCCAGCCGATGTGCATGTGTGCCTCATTCTGGTAACCCGCGAAATCCATCACGGGCCTTGTACCGTTCGGCTTGCGCTTCCGGTAGCGGATGTCAAACAGCGCCATCCGCGACCGCGGCCCCGCGGTGAGAAACTGGTGTGGGTTCACGGCCCTTAGGTGCGCCACGGGCCCGGCGGGGATATTATCCCACTCGGTCCAGTGGACGCGCATATCGATCATCCGGACGTCGCGGTTGCGGCCGCCAGCGAAGAGGACGTTGGAGTTAAGGGGGAGGAAGGACTGGTCGAAAAAGTCACCTTCGACAGGGCCTGGGCGCGGGCGGGCTGGACCGAGCCAGTGGATGCGTTCGTCTGAGGTGAGCTTGAGGAGACCGTAAGAGGTGCCAATGACGCAGGTAAGGGAGGATGACGAGGGCGGCGCTGGTGTCGTTTGATTTACAACACCTTCGCGGCGGCCCGTGTTGAAGGAGATATGACGGAGATTGTTTGCTGATGGGTGGGCGGGTGTGTTAGAATATAGGGTTAAGGGGCAAGTGAAAGGAGCGGAGGGCATTACCTCTGTCGAGTAGCCACAGAGGCCGATCATCGTTCGGGGCGGACTTGGGCGGGGAGAAGAGGTAAATGTCGCATGCGTTGCTTGGTTCGCGGGAGGTCACAATGATGCGGTGAGAGTGCGGGTGATAATTGATGGATGAGATCTGTGGACAACCGATCATCTCATGCCGGTGCGACAGGCGGCGCTCTGGGCGGCTTGAGGAATCAGTGCTGAAAGAGATCCTGGTACAGTAAGAACATGCGTAGCCATACGGACACCCGTGGAACTCACCTCTCGTTCTCGTCGGTGGGAATATAAGACCCTATCAAAGTCTCCTCATCCAAAGCTACCAATATCAGCATACCCTCAGCACCACCTTAAAAGGCCTAGACTCACTAGCATACGCAACACCCAGGCCCGTCTTGACATCATCTCCACCAACATAGAAGCACGGGATGTTCGGAAAGCTCTGCCTCGCGAAGCTGGGAACGAACGGCACCTCGCCCTTGTCGACAAGCGCCTTTGTCCACGCCATGGCTGGGACGTCCTCCGCACTCATGCCAGAATGGGCGCGCATCCGTCGTTCGCGCCGGAGTCCGAGCTCGACGTCGAGAACACCGCCAAGGAGCGGGTCCCGCAACACGGCGGAGCGGACGATGTGGCGCTTCAGGCGCTCCTGGCGGGTGGCAACGGCTTCGGCCTCACGATGCTGAATCTTGCGGCGCTTGACGCTGTCCGCGGACCAGAAGGCGCCCTGCGGTGCCGAGGTGTTCTTTTCGATCTTGAAATACTTGCCTTTTTGCTCATCTGGCCGTCTTCCAAGTTAGCTGGTGAGCAGGAGGTGGTAGTAACAACAATGGAGGGGTGTTTGTATAATACCGTAGTAGTACCCTGGGATTTGCGTCCGCTGTTGGGATGCCATGGTGTTCGGGATTCAATCCGGCTTATTGGCGCAGCACCTTAGTTCCGAAAGGATCCAGATCAGAGGCTAGACGGTGATTGTTTGTTCCCTCAGTCTGGACACTAGCGATATGGACGGCTGAAGATGGTTTATCCCAATGTGGACTATGAAGAAAAACAAATCCACACTAGCTTGCTTTCTCGATTCGAGATCCAAACAGGGCGATACAGTTTGGTTGACTGATCAAGGATACTGTGAGCGGCCTGCCCGGCGCGTAGGTGTAAGTGTCAAACCGCACGGTTTCTGAGAGGTTGGCGTGCCAGTGGGGTGAGAGGGGCGGAAACGTGCATGAAAATACCGGCACGATGTCGTCGTGATGATGACAAAGGATAGTTTGGGTTGGTAGTGACGTTTCGTGCAGGGCCGGTAGGATGTGGCGCCGAGGGCTTTGGATACGGGGCAATGATGGGTGTGACTAGGATGAAAAGGCGAGGCGGAAAAAAAGGATGGATGGCGGTTGTGTTGTGCAAGTGTGGAGGCGCCGTGGCCGAAGATGGAAAAAGAAAGAGTGGGTCACAGCACGGTGAAATGGCGGGTCGGCGCCGGAGCCGGCATTGGCATGATTATCCTCCCGCTGAGGTCAGGCGGTGCATTCATTCTGGGCAGGCACGGCAGGTAAGATGCGGTGGCGTATTGGAATACCTGATCTAGGGTAACGGTGGCCGCGGTCACACAACGGAATCAGAATCGAACCGGCGTCCGCCATCTTAGTACCAACTTGTCCCTTCCAGTCTCACCGCCTTGTCTGCTATAGTGCGCCTTACTGCGATAACAATAGCCGGGTCAATGACCTAGCGGTTCCGTCCTTCACTAACAGAAAGCTTGGCCTCGTTTCCGACAACTTCAAAGGCCTCGTCGTCTCGAGCTAGGCGGCTCAGAGAGTAGGGATATTGTTGTTCACCATCCGACGGCTAGCGTGTTAGGTAAGTGGGTGGCTCGCTACAAGGTTGCTGCCATGATCTGACAACGATCCCGGCAGACCACGCCGGTCTACGACGCCTCTGGGTATAATTGCCGGACGTAGTGTACAGCTAGCGGCAAGGGTTCCAGAGGCATGGGGCTGGGCAATGGGTATAGATCAATCTCAATAGTCGTGCCAGCCGGGCTGCAGTGCAACAGACAAGCTTAACTGATTCGCCGACTGGTTCGCTGCAAGCTACCCCAAGGACACGACTCTACAAGCTCACGACGCACGTTCGGGGGTCCAACCGTCGCAAAACCCTCCCTCGAAAACCTGTGATCTCCAAGCTCCGGAACCAGCTGTCCCTTTAGAATAAGCAATCTTGAGACACCCGAGCAAGGGCCCAAGAGTCACCCCATGTTGCTCCGCACATCCTATTTCAATACAATTAACACTGAAAAGCCTCAAACCTGGTGAACGTAAACCATCTCACTCACACACACTCCCCCCACTGTCTCTCGCTCTCTCTCCACTCTCAACCCCTCTCCAAGGCATCTCATCTCGTCTCCACCCAGCCCCAAAACCACCCCTCCACCCCTCACCCGTTTCCAGATAGCTGTCAGGGAGCTCTGCTGCCCCTCCCCCTCATCCCCCTCCCCCTTTTCACAAACATCACCGTTAGAAGCTACCTATCTACACACCAGCCTCGACGCCGATTGCCCGAATCGAACAATTTTCCAACAAAAATCCCATCAGAGACCAACCGCCCGCCGACATCCTCCCTCCCTTTCCTCCCCGAACCGCAACAATGGTCTACACAATCACCGTTCATCTCCACGCAAACGACAACCCGGACTCGGTCGACCGCCTCAAAGCTAAGCTCATCGAGGCCTCCCGAGTCTACTCCCAGGACCGCGAGACAGTCAGCTGGTTCGTCATGCAGGACGTCCACGACCCCCGGTCCTTCACCATCGTCGAGCGCTTCGAGACCGAGTTTGTAAGTGGCGCCGGCACTCTCACACACCACCCTTATAACCACCATACAGGCACATACTTACTCTCCCTCCCTCCCTCCCTCTCTCTGCGAGAACCTTCACATATGGTATTTCGCTTACTAACCAACAATCACTGCAGAGTCAAAAGTATCACCTCGAGAACCCCTACTGGAAGACGTTTGACCCTTACGTTGTGCCTCTACTCGATCGCCCTATGGACCTGAGAAGACACGAAGAGCTGGACACGTCAAAGGATGTTGTTGTTCCTCAGTAAAAAAATCACGTGACCATACAATGGAAATGAAGTTATAGTAGAAGCAAATTGAATGACGATCGCTTGACTTAAGGGCAAGATACCGGATGTTTGCTCAACTTTCCAGCCATGCGCGCTGCTTGCCACATGTAGTAACATGGCCTTTCTAGACCCACTATTTGACAAGCAAATCGTTGTTTAGGAGCGAGGGCCTAGTCTCAGAACATTCCACAGGGAGAAACCATTTTACTAATTTTACGAATTTGTATTAGGTCTATGACGCACTAAGGGTATTCTCTCCCTCTCCCATCTCAATCACAGTAATTACCGATGATAACATTAATCATCGTACAATTTTAAACATAAAAAGAAAGATGAATATCGTGGGCGTAAGTCGTCGGCATCTCCTCCAATCTCATTAAGGGGCCAGAGTCAATCAGGCCCAGGAAGATCCTGCCGAGTCGACAGGGCACAGCCATGGAGTATTTAACGTCATGAACAGGCCCGACTCTGCCAAGAAATTCCTCTTTACTGCGACTTCTCGTGCTGGGTGGAGACACGCTGCAGGGAAACGACTGATGAAACGGTTAGCCACTGTTCTGGAATAAAACCTATTGTGGAATGATGGAGGTAATATAAACTTACCAAAGTCCTCGAGCGAGCGCTGCTTTTGACTGCCCTTGGGCGACTTGCCGTGCATGAGGTTGTCGAAGCCAGCGCTGTCCTGGAGGAGGTAGTAGACACCTGCGCAGACGCAGAAGACACCAAAGGAGAAGATCCAAATACGGACAACGGCGACAATGGAGGTGTTGCTGTCCTCGAACCAACCCCAGATGGTGAAGCAGGTGGCGAGGATGTCGACGACCAAGATGGCGCCGGCGAGCTGCCACGAGGGGATGGAAGACCAGAAAGGTCCGTTGGCACGGGTGATGAAGATGAGCCAGTTCTCAGTGAGGGAGATTTGGAGGAAGACAACCTCATCGAGGTTACCGAAGTTCTGAACAATACCTCCGTTGGGGCCGTGGGCGTACATGGTGGTGACGGTGATCCAGGTACCAATGGCAAGAACAATACCGAGGAGCACGGACATACCCCAGAGCTTGGGCAGGTTCCACTTGACGGGGCTCTTGGAGAAGGGAGCGTTGTCGTAGGCGATGGCCAAAGTGGCGATATCGGCGAAAATGGCAATGAAGACGACAAGCTCGATGTTCAGGGAACGGTTGAGAATGGCAATCCACAGGCCGAGGAAAATCTCCAAGTGGATGGACAAGGCGATACGGTAGACGACGTAGGCGTACATACGGTGGAAAATCTGACGAGAGGTCTTGAGGGCGTCAATGATGGCGCCAAGACCAGGCGCAAGGAAGACAATGTCGGCGGCGGAGCGGGCAGCGTCAGAGGCACCCTCGACAGCAATACCAGTGTCAGCCTTCTTCAGGGAGGGGGCATCGTTGACACCATCACCAGTCATGGCAACGAGGTAGCCACGCTGCTGGAGAATCTCGACGACGTTGTACTTGTGCTGGGGGAAGACCTCAGCGAAACCATCGGCAGCCTCAACGAAGTCGTAAACCTCGGAACCGGGCATGTCACCACCACCACCAAGACCGAGGCGCTCAGCGTTGTAGATGTTGGTGCCGAGACCGAGCTGGCGGGAAGTCTCACGGGCGATACCGACGGCGTCACCAGTCAACATCTTGATGGACAGACCGAGAGACTTGGCCTCGTTGACAGTGCGGGCGGTGTCGTGGCGAGGGGGGTCAGAGCAGGGCATGATTCCGAGGATCTCCCAGGCACCGTTGTCGCCACGCTTGCGGGCAACACCGAGAGAGCGGAAGCCACGGGTAGCGAACTCAGCAACCTTGTTCTTGTAGGCCTGGTCAATCTCCTCAGGGATCTCGTGGTCCTGTTCAACAGTCTTGAGGACGAAGAGGGGAGCACCCTTGACACAGGTGATGCGCTCGCCGGCGGGGGACTGAACGAGAGCGGTGACCTTCTTGGAGACGGGGTCGAAGGGGTAGAACTCAAGGACCTGGTACTTGGACAGAACGGACTTGGCGCGGGGGTAGTAGCGGAGGGACTTCAGGAAGGCCTTGTCAATGGCGTCCATACCCTTCTTCTTGCGGGAAGCGGCCAGACAGGCAGTAAGCATAAGGTCCTCGGGGTCGACGCCAGCGACGGTGTAAGGCTCGGCCAGGGAAAGCTTGTTCTTGGTGAGGGTACCGGTCTTGTCGGAGCAGAGAATCTCAACACCGGCAAGGGACTCAATGGCAGAGAGCTTCTGGACAATGGCCTTCTTCTTGGCAAGGTAGGCAGCGCCGACAGCCATGGTGGTAGTGACGACGGCAGGAAGACCGACGGGAACACCAATGATGGTAATGGCGAGGGTGAAGCGGAGGATGTCGACAATGTTGTTGGAGCGGTAGAAGGAGGAAACCCAAACGATGAGCAGGGTGAAGATGACAAGGACCAGGAGAATGGTACCAATGCCGTTCAAGACCTCAGTGAAGTGACCAGAGCCGGCGGAGGCAGCGTTCACGAGAGCGGCGGCGCGACCGACGAAGGTGTTGTCACCAGTGGCGGTGACGATGACAAAGGCCTCACCACGCTTGACGGCAGAAGAAGCGTAGCAGTTGTCGTTGCGGTGCTTGTCGACGGCCAGAGACTCACCAGTGATGGCGGACTGGTCAACCTGGAGGAAAGCATCCTCAGTGACAATGCGGCCATCAGCGGGAATGATGGTACCCTCCTCAACTTGAAGGATATCACCAGGGACGACTTCGGGGGCCTCAACCTCCTTGAGAGTACCGTCACGGAGGACGACAGCCTTGAGAGCAAGAGTCTTCTTGAGTTCGGCGACAATCTAAAGTGGAGACAGTCAGCAATGTAATCTCGGGTCACCCTGGGCAACACATGTCAAGGATGTGGGGTGGTCTTGACTTACAGATCCAGCTTGGAATTCCTGAACGAAACCAACGACGGCGTTGAGCAGCAAGAGACCGCAAATGACACCGAAATCGACCCAATCCTCAAGACCGGCAGCCAGGACAGCGGCAGCCTCCATGACGAACTGAATGGGACCAACAAAGAACATGAAGAACTTGAGGATCAGGTTCTCCTTCTGTTCAGCCATCTCGTTGCGACCCCACTTGCGGCGGCGGTTGAGAACCTCCTGCTCAGTAAGACCGAGGCGGGTATCGGTCTGCAACTGCTCCTCAGGGACAACACGGCCCATACCGGGAGTTCCATCCTCTGCAGCAGAAGTGTTAGCAAAAAATTGATCGACGGTGATACCAGCCGAGAGAAGACTTGGCAGCAAAAGCAAATGGTAGGTACACTAGGAGCTCGTGGACCAAGCCAAGGTGCGGCAACGTACCCTCTTCCTCCTCATCGATGTGACCATCCTGTGACTCGAGGTCCTCGATCAGGGCGTCAATGTCCTCATCTTCCTCATCGTCGCCCTCAACCTTGGGCTTGGCGGCAGGAGCGTCGACGGGGCGTTCCTTTTCATCGAACTTGTGGCTCTCAATGGGCGTGCTGAGAGCAGGGGCCGCAGTGGCGTTGGAGTCGGCCATTGCGGTGGTTGCGAGACAGAGGAGCTCTGCTCAAGCTTATTATGCGCGAATAGGTTAAGTGTTGTCGCGGATAGGATTGGTGTAGTTAAGTAAAGTCCGAGGTGTAGGGCGAGGCGCTGCTTGCGTTTCTTCTTAGGACGGGCCTAGGAATACTGGATTGCTGAGGTCGCAGGAAAACGCGTAGGGAAAGGTGAAGAGGGGGGAGAGTGGAGAGATGAGGGAGGTTTGAGCACCACACGAATTGTGAAGGGCAATCTATATAGGAAGCCTTCGTGGGTGATGGAGAAAGAGAAAGGGAAAGGGAACTCCGGGTGAGGCGGGAGGAAGCTTCGCTACTTAAGAGGAACGAGCCGTAGTAGGAGTGGCCGCGAAGGTAAGAGAGACAGACATAGACACGAGCAACAAGCAGGCGACCGCTGAGGGGCGGCAGAGTCAATGGAGCAAGCTGCCGGTGCAAGCGTGGGCGTGGGACGTGAACGTGGGTGAGGGGTGTGGCTATAGATGTGGGCGTG
Source organism: Colletotrichum sublineola (assembly GCA_020631755.1). Classification (NCBI taxonomy): domain Eukaryota; kingdom Fungi; phylum Ascomycota; class Sordariomycetes; order Glomerellales; family Glomerellaceae; genus Colletotrichum; species Colletotrichum sublineola. The sequence continues at coordinate 1,323,106 of JAHSQG010000001.1, forward strand.
GGCGTGGAGCATGGGAGCGAGCTATCCGGCGGCGCGATTGACTGCAAGTCCCAGTCCCCAGTCCTCGTTTCCCCGTCCTGGTCCCCAGCGATTGTGATGGAGTGAACGGCGTCCGCACCTGCTTTGCCTTGCGACCCAGAAAGAAAGGGAAGGCAATCCCAATCGGGACCCGCACTACGTACCCGCAAGCGACGGCAAGGTATGTGGTATGTAATGGTCTTGCCTAACGTTAGATACTGTACAGCGAAATAGCGAGAGACGAGCGAAGAAAGTGCGGCGCGACAGCGGCAGCAATTCGGCAACGGCACGGCAAGATGCTTAAGTGGGAAAAGATACGTGTAGGTAGCCAAGGCAAGTTCAAGTCCCAGAAGCAGAAACTGCGAGTAGGCCCCTCCTCGCATACCCAGTGTTTTCTGTCCCAAGCAGGAAACCCCGACGTAAAGGTGAGCGAGGTGAATTGAGAATGAACCTGCGTAGTAAGGAAGGGAACGGGCGAACGGCAGGGAAGATGAGGTCAGGTCGAGGTCAAGGTCCAAGTTCAAGGTCGGTAGGTACCCAGGTACCTGCTCGGGGAGGTCGCGGAGAAAGCTGCAATAGCTGGAGAAGCTACAAGCATTCGTTGATCGGTCCATGGTACCTTGTAACCCGGCCAGCAACAAGCGACAACAACAATAACAGCACCAGCAGACAGGTACCAGGCCCTGATCGGCCAGTCAGTTACTGTAGTCGACCTCACAGTAGATACCCAGCAAGCCATCTACTCTCTTCTACGGAACCTGAGCGGCAAGGACGAGGACTTGCTTTAGAGAACGACAGGGCTTCAAGGCCAGAACCAGGCCAGGACAGGATAGGATCAGACCCAGTGGGAGGGGGACCCATTGAAAAGCATACAGGCGAGCAAGATACCCCCTACATGCTCTGTCCGAATAAAGTATTGGAATACAATACATTGGCCCGAGGGGCGAGGTACCCCAATGCTAGACAGTACGAATTGAAATTGAGTATGCGGTAGAGTGGGGATGTGCAAATGCTTGGATATCTACTCGTAGTATGGCGGCAGTTAGGCGGGACAGCATAGCTAGTCAATATGACCGCAAGCAGAGACATGATAAGCGGCCGACATGGCATGCAGCTAAGTACCTAGGTAACAAGCGAGAATTTCATAGGAGAGGAAAGAATAACGTGCTTGGCATTGTTATGCAACACGGACCAGCCTAACTTCGTTCCAAAGAGAGGAGAAAAAAACACTTTTATAGCTCCTCCGTAGACTCTTTTCATTTTTTCACTTTTGGTGCGCGATGGAATGTAATGACTGGGATGGGATGGGATGGCACCGCTTGGGCATAGCTCTAGGGGAGACATATGCAAACAAACCCACAGACAGCCCCGGTGATCCCTGCGTTATTCCTTATCTCATAACCATCCACCCATAAATACACATGCACACTCACAGTGCGGGAGACAAGTGCACTGAGGTAATCTCGCGTGTAAACAAAGTGCAGTTCTCCACATCCACAGTTCCCAGGACCAGGTGAGGTGCAGGTTTCCCAGGCGCGGGCATGGGAGACAGGCAGGTACCTGGATGAAAGAAGTGGATTGCATGTGCAGCCTACCTACATAGTATAGTGAGGGACCCACTCACTCTTTTTTCTTTCTTTTTTTTCCGTCCTTTTCTCCCTACCGTTGCTCTCCTAGACGAATTAGCTTCCTCCACTACTAATGAATTTTTCTTGATCTTCCTCTCTCATTGCTCTCCTTCGCTGTTTCTGTGCAACCAATGCCTTCTCCACCCATTTAAGGCTTGCTATTGGTTCGCTGCGACATCGGTGATACCTCGCTCATCGTCGACTGTGGGAAGCACCAGTGCAAAGTTGTTTCCCACACCTTTCCGCGAGCTTATGGAGTCGCCGACAGGGCGGTACAGCACACCACACACGTTCTCTGTTCCTCACCCACTTGCTCACTCACGCCAGGCGAGGCTAGGCCCAGGTCAGCAGCTATGTACAACCTTGGGCAGCGCTACCTGATGTCTGGTACCTTGTTCTGGGCCGGTTATCAAGGAGCCGTGTCAGCTCAGCAGGTTTGTAGGTAATTCTAATGTAAGTTCTTCTTCATATGCACGTACCCGTCGACATTGGCGTTTCGTTTCCGCACCATTGGCCCGACCCTACCTTAATTCACTGCATTACATGATTGCTACGTTCTCTTATTCCCTCGTCTCGAAATGGCTCTTCCGCCTCGCTTCCTTGAAGCTGTGCCCAAGAAAATAGGAAGAACGGCTTGCGCGATTTTCAACCCGCGGCCAGCTGACAATGATAATGACGACACGGCTCTCCCCCTTCCTTCCTAAAGTCGGCAACAGGACTGGCCCTTGGTCCTCGGGGTTCACCCGTTGGGGCGTGCTGCTGATGCTTCCTTGCCCTTCTTTTTCACAACCATAATCTGTAGGTGAAGCACATGAGCCTGTCATTTCTCCCGTCACGGATGGGGTGGGGCTGGCGCTCAACAACGGCTCAAGTGGCACTTTCTTTGCTTCTAACGGCCATCAATGTCGATTGGAATAGTGCGACGCCCATTGGCGCAGATGACCACTCCCACAACAATTGTCTCGCCCGGCGGCAGTGCGAAGAGCTTCCTCCCCCCCCCCCCCCTCCCCCCTCCTTCTTCCTTTCCTCCTCGCTAAGCCTCGGAGACAATCAGTCATCATTCTTCATCAGTCATCGCGCACCGCGGAGAACATGCCGTAGGTTCAAGTCACCAACCCGGAAGGACAGACACGGAAACAGTACGGGGGTACTTGGTGGCGTAAATTTTATGAAAAATTTAAAGTACGTATCTTCCCTGTCGTTTCTCGACATGGATATCGATCAGATCCACACAGTCCTCGTCTATAGCAGCACGGTCCTCTTCTTTATCCAAGACTCCAAGATAAGTGGATCACAACAAGCTTTTGGTCCTCCAAATCTCTGCTGCCAGCCATGAGCCACGACGTGACGGGGATGCAAGCCGCCCTGCCATTCGCGATTGAGCTTGGACAGCGCAGGCAGAGTGGCAGACAGGCTTTCGGGGAGGGGGGCTGGCCTAGGAGCAACTGTCATGATCCCTGCCATGTTGGATTCAATCTGCCAATCGTCTCATTATTAGGAAACGGCCCTTTCAGACTTTTCTCATCGACGACCTCGACCCGACGACACCCTGTTCTAATTTGACACTGTTTGCCCGCACCGTCAGAGCGCCATTTTCCGTATTCCTTGGCTTCTATCGAGCAAGTTATCCCAAGCCGCGAATACAAGACAACAACCAAAGAGAAACCAAAAGTAGAGGCCAGCTAGCTGCTAGAGCTAAGGCAGATTTCTGCTCACGAGCAGGTCAAATAGTTTGACGTGTCCCTTTCAGGTCATTCTGCAACATACAGTATCACCAATGTTTGTGTACGTAGGTAATAGGCACACCAGTAGGTGACGGTACTTCAACGCCCTTCGTCCAACCAGAGACAGCGCATCTACTGGATTCGGCACCTCGGCCAACTCTCCGTCCAGCGCTAGACATGACGGGCGTCCCATTTTCATGACCCGACCATCATCCTGCTGCAAGCAAAGCCGGGATAAAAGAAGGGAAGGATAAAAAAAAAGGAGGCGCTACCCGAGGCACTCCGAAGATGCCGTACATACAACACCATGCACTCACGGATACAACCAACTCATGGATACCTTTTCCACCCGGCCACCTACGTAGTCGCCCAACTCTTTACAGTCTGTCCGCCCTACTGCGGCACTCGTGGGAATTTGCATTAGACTTCTGGAGCAGCTAATCCGCAACGACCTGGTCTTATCTCCTTTCGTGCTAGGGCAATCGTCGGCACCACTCGCGCCGCTAGCATCTCCCGTTGCTTCCACGGCCCATCCACAGTTTCACGCCTACTTCGTGCCCCTTTGCTCTTCTACCGGCCGGTTTGTACGGAACATGCACTTACCCTTACTGGCAGGACCAGCACCAGCACCGACCACTGCTGGATGGGAGACACTTGACGAGGAGTCTGGGACCGTCAGCCATTTTCGCAGTTACGCCGGCGGGTGCACAAGCAGCGCAGACGTGCATATCCCCTAGTGGTCCAGACACGCCTTGTCGCCCTTTCCCCAAGTCTCGAACCGCGGCTCGGGGACAAAAGCTAGGCCAGCTTTGTTGTGTGTGGTGCGTACCCGCCCGTATGCTACAGTGTATCGCCCGAGCCGTCTACACTACTGTCTACCTACCTAAACTACCCACCTATGTATTTTGCCTTGCCTCTCCACCACAAATCCCCCATCAATGGGCGGTTCCGACGACCGAGAAGGCAAAAGTGCTCCCCTCCTCCGCTCCGCTGTGGATGAGAGAAGCAGCGGTGGACTACCTCCATTCACAAGGCCCAGTGTCCCAATGGCCTTTTCCGGGGAGGCCAAGGCTGCAAAGTCTGGCTGGCCTCGTTGGCGTGCATTGCCTTCTACGCGACTACTGATTTGACCTCGTCTGCTCTGGTTCTTCTCCAGGCCGGGGAGACGTGAATTTTCAATTCTCGGCGCAGTTCTGCGTTCGATACCAGTGTATGGTGCGGATAGTCTCTGGCGAGAAACCCCTTCCCCAAGGTCCCATTGTGGAAGCTATGTGGCCCGCGCCTCGGCTCCTTGTCCGATGGGCATCCACTGTTCACCGCACCTCGCACAGGGTCCTTCCAATGTCCGCGGTTAATACAGCATGTGCACTCGTGTATCGATGTATTTCTACCATTGATGCCTGTTCATTACCCATCAGCACTCGGGCCCTACAGGTCCTCAAAATGACATAGTTGCTCCGTGCTGAGTACAGGTAGGTAGGTAGGTGGCCAGGTTGACGGATCACAAATCAGACACACAATGCTTTGTTGGGATGGCACTGATCCAACTAACCCAAGTCCCTCCTCCTCGGCTCAACTGTCGAGAAAGGGCTTTACTCAGGCACACTAGGACTCTACGTCATCCTGACTGGGGCATTTCCGGTTCGATGACTTTTCTCTTACTCAGTCCAGATGGTCGCTCCGGCCGATCCGTACCTCCCATTGCGCGGCTCAGTTATGCACCGTCCGACCATGAGTGGCTAATCAGCGCCTCTTTCCTTCGCTTCGCAACCGCTGAAGCTAGCCTAAGCTTTCTGGTACCTCTTCCAAGCCGACGATGCGCTACCCTGTTTCTCCGTCGGAAGCGCGACATGTCAAAGATCGGAGCCGTGTCGGTCAGCGTTCGGCCTCGCCGTCGTGGAGGCGAGTTACGATGCATCATGCACAATGTGTCTGGTCCTGCTTGGCCATTTTGCCTTGGTCAAAGGCTGGATGGACATCTGAGCCGCTTGACCGTCTATTCGTCTGCGGAATTGGCCGACGCTGAAATCGCTCACCGAGGATGCCGAGCACGGTCTCCGTGGCTACTTCCACAATCCCAGCCTGTTTGACTGGCTTTGCCACGGAGCGACGCCCGGGCCCGTATGAAGCCCCAAGTGTATGGTACCCTGGGTGGCTTACAATCCTTACGTCTGAATCGGATGACAGACCCAAAGAACCTGCTGGGAGACCTGGATGGTCGGGGGGCTTGAAGAAACCTCGCCCTCGCTGACCAAAGCTCGCAATTGTCCTCGTGAGCTCCCGTGGAGACTCTCGGCACACGCTCACCGTCTTTGTGCTCGTTTTCGTCAGTAGAGAGAAAAGGCAACGGTAAGCCGGCAGAGATGAGCCATTTCCAAATCTTGCCTTAGGACTGGATGATGTGGCATCTGAACCAACTCTGGGTTGGGACTATTTTCTGGCTATCGCGGCGATACCATTATCGCACTGCTTGCTGCACCTCAGACTACACACACCATCAAGCTCCCAGGGGCGCCCCCCGCGGTTCCTCGTTCCCCCGATGCGTTGCTTCAAATCGCTGCACTGTGCCTCCGCTCCCGCATCCTGTAAATTGCGGGGATTTGACGGCCCTGATTCTCCCGCACTTGCTGCAAGCCCGCCGACCCTGCGAAGCCTCATTCGGCCACCAGTCGGGCCTGCATGGCCTCCCTTCCGAGCCAGTCGGCTCTAGTGGGCTTGGAGAAGGTCGGATCCCGTAACGAATCGGCGTCTCCATTGTGCGCATTTTGATATGCGCCTTTTTTTTTCTTTCCTTTCCAACCCACGACCGCCTCGTTTGCCTGCTTCTAAGACAAGGCCATTGCCAAGTATAGATGATCTCTTCTTGGCTTACAGGTCCAGTCCGCAAAGTTCCGCTAAAGCGTGCAAAGGTCCAAGGGAATCTGAGAGGGCTCGGCATTGTCACACCGGTGCTCTTTTAGGTGGGTAATATCGAACCCCAAAGTCTTGGCCAGTGACTCGCCTATGAATGTCCCCCGCCTCTGACATAGGTTTGTGATAACGTGTTGTATGCTGTACGCGATCAGCACCGCCAACTACTTGGCACAAGTTCTTTTTTTTTTTTTTTTTTTTTCAGCTTCACAGTCTTCAGACTCTCGGACTACCGATTCACGATTGCAACATATCAGGATGCAGGGATCAGGCGTGAAAGAGCCTCGGTCCCGCTACATCTTCAAAGTTCAACTCGGATCCGTCTACCTATTAGGCTATCGGGCATGGTTTACACACGACGCGGTTTTGGCGAGCTAGGTACTGGCACATATGGAAGCCGGCCCAAGGTTAGTTGGAAATCAGGCGTTCATCCTGATCGTTGTGGGCGCTGAGGTGATCATTTTATCTCCGGATTCGATGGGCTTGGCAGGGGAAAGAGCATTGACTCAAAGGACGGCGCAACGGCCTCGGAAGTCAGTAGCCATCAGTGTTGAATCTCGACGAGCCGTTCGTCCTACTAGCAGGGCTTCCTCTTCTTGCTGCGACGACGTGGCACAGCGATCAATACACGAGAAGAGCAAGCGCTCGGAGCGAAAAGGGCTTAACCGCTCGAGGGAACCCAGGCTGTCAAGGCTCAATGGGAAGAGGGGCGGGGCACGGTGGATATGCTCGCTCATTTGCATTATGCAACCCGTCTGCGGCCGCGAACCCTGGTATCTTCGGACATTAACATGTGGGTGAGATGGAGACCTGTGCAGAGTCACATTTGTTTACATCTTCCGTCACACAAAGGGGGTGGAGGGCACCGCACGGCGCGCAGATAGGGCTTGGTCTGGAGCTCGTGTTGATTTTCGATTTGGCCTTACGAGTTAAAGTAGATCATGAGTCGGCCGGTGTGCCGCTTCATTTCGTCCGATTGAAATTGCTCAATGCGTGCTGCCTCCACGACAGACGTCATCCGAAGTCGCGGGGCGGTCCCGAGGCCCTAGAGGTGGGTTCAAGGCAAAGTCGACGTTTGGGAGACTGCGACAAGCACACGGAGCTTGCTGCACGCGCGCGACACAGTCAAACGGCAAATAGCTGCGTTGGGATAGCATCATTGCACACTACTTGAAGGAGTTCTGTCTAACTACAGCTGCGAGCCAAGACCCCTCAAAACGTTCCGGAAGAAGGAATGGAATGTTACTAGACTAGGCCGGCCCAGCAGCCACCTGCGGCTTCAACGTGCGTACATACTTTGAGTCGACGGCCAATGTTGATCCGATTTGTCGTGCAGGGTGGGCGCAACTCACGGCGGCGCAACATCACCAGCCATGTTATTTGCCGATGGAACGTCAAGGCCATGGCATCGAGGAGGCTGCCTGACGGGCGGCGACTTGCAGGGTCACATGCGTACCATACATACAGCACAGCTCGAGAAGGGCACGTTGGGGGTTGCAGATGCACGAGGACCTGAAACAAAGCAATGAAGTCGAAGCCTACTACGGTATCAGGCCAAAATTTAACCCCATTGTCAGGTAAATATGGCCGTGCTTCTTTGATTATCTCAGCAGCTGGTACTTTGAGGTTCTTGTGCACATCCAGCACAAATCTAGCCAGTGAGAGTCTCTACCCATGTGGGTCATAACTCCACACTACCTGTTAGGGAGTTTTTACTTACCCATCATACCATAGTAGACAGAAGCCTGGTTTCTACACCAAACTAGGTAGGTAGCCAACGTGCTGAGTACAACGTACTCAGGTAGCGCGCCATGGGTCGGTTGGCCGTCGAAAGTCGTTCCGATGTCCGGCAAGATGGCATGCCCAATGTCGGGATCCCGAGGAACAGTGGAAAGCGCTTGTGCTAGGCAGGGCAGGGCAGGGTAGAGTAACCCGGGCGAGGTTGGGATGTGGCCAACCTGCTTGATACATCGTATATACAATACATACCAGTCCCATGAGGGACGGAGCAGGCCCCAAAGCACGGGGAAAACCTGGTGACATTCCACACGGCACTTCACCATCAAGCGGTGAGGGCTAGCGTCGACCCCGACTCCCCTGTGAGTCGCGACGGCGTTGTGTGGAATTGCCCGTTGGCTAACGATTACGGGCCGTTTCCTGCTGCTGTGGTCCGTGACCGTGACCTCTTTTTTTGCTCAGTGGGACGATAGAACCCTGCCCGGCGCCCCGTTTCTGCGAGAACCCCAGAGAAACTGGAGGAGGGACGAGTCAGTGGGCTCTTGTGTCGGGGAAACACTTAGCACATACTACGGATACGTACTGCGTAAGCGTAGGCCCGGTCCCTGGGGCCTGACTCCCGTGTCGAGGCCCCCATTGTGAGGGCATTAGGCCGGACAGACTCCGTTGATCAGCCGGAATGGTTCAGTCGGATTCCATGGGGGATATCCGCAGAGGGCGGCAATTGATGCTATGTACAAGGGCGTTCGTTCAATGACGAAGACGGAGCCGAACCATGCTTTGGCACTGTTTGGCCAGATGGATCTGGCATTAAGATTGGCGTCTCCATCTGTCCAAGTTGAGCCGCGGCAAATCCTGTTCATTAGTTGGATGTATTATGGACGAAGAAAGAAGGAAGAAAAGAATAACGTACGAGCTCCGTTCAACCGTTGCTTTTCCCCACAACGCTCCAACGATGCCTGCAGGCAGCACGCCAGCAGACCTACAGGAGTGCAAGGAACTGCTGCACTGCATCTCACCGCACCGCACCGCACCGCACCGCACTGCAGTCCAGCGCCCACCAGGTGGCACCTACCCGCCCGGTCGTTATCCGCCTTTTCCTCCCTCCAGGGCTTCTAGAAGCAATCGTGAAAGCGGATTGCGGCGGCGACGGAGAGGGATGGCCGCTGCAGCCACCAATTGCGATCAGCTAACGAGACCGACTTACTATACCCGCCTTTCCCGTTCTCGACACCGCAGAAATCTGATTTGATGATGTGCCTTTGCACCATGATCCATCTAATGACAGTGGGGGAAGGCAGCTGCGATTGCTGAGTATCATCATGCAGGTGACCAACCATTTGGAGGTCGGTATCATTCTCGGACGGAACGCTGTTAGTTTAACTAGCTGACCCCCCCCCCCCCCCCCCCCCCCCCCCTTGAGGGGCGTTCAGGGGAAAAGGAGGGGACGTGGCCATTTGATCAATAATGGAAGCCATATGTGTTGTGTGTTATTGTTTACCGGTCGTGGTTGAACTATAGTTTACAAGTGTGTTTGGACTGTTGTCTTGGCTCTCCATGGCAACAGGGGACAAACGAAAAAGAAAAAGAAAAAACAGGCCCTCTGTTGGCATTCACCTACCTCGTCTGGGTTTAGCGGCAGCTCGCGTCCGGCTTCGTTGGAGCGACGGGGTCGATTTGCGACGACCTGTCCTTCTTTTCCATCTTTCAACTTTCCTCGTCCTATTTCTTGTTCGAAAACTCTCCCTGCATATAGTGTACGTTGCGTACGGTACGAATCGCGAAGCCTGACTCGCAATGTCTTGCAGCAACTCGTACGTGGATCGGGCCAAGCCCAGCAGCACCAGCAAAGTTGGCAACATCGGCACAATTGGCAAGTGCTGATCGTGATCCGACATCGTGGGCGAAGCGAACCTAGACAAGCTTCGCTCAAGGAAAAACCCTTCTGGTCCCACGGAAAACGCCCAGAGGCTCGACTGGTAGTGGTGGTGGTGCGAACAGAGAAAAAGACATGAAACGTTGGCCCCCAGTCCCAACGACGTTGATCGACCCTCCTCCCCACGTTTTGTTTGTTTCCCTTCTCTTTTCTGTTTCGCCCTGCGCCGACTGGACGGCTGAGAAACTCGAAGGGGGGCGGCTGCACAGCCGACCCGTTCGTCTGGTCTTGTTTCTGGTTTCTCTCTTCTCTTCTTTCCTAGGTATCTTTCCTACCCGCGCGGTCGGTGGCATTTGTTGACATGAACCCCCCTCCCCCATTCATGCGTTTCCATTTACTTCTTTATGCCGACCTGTTTCGAGTTTCACTGACAGTGTGGGGGAGGACACCATTCGAACATACATATACATGCGCGTTCGCGCACATGGACGGGATGTTGGTTTTTCGTGGCGCGGGGGCGCAGTTCCTGGTGGTGTGGTGGCACGACACGCTTACACAGTCCTTTCTCGACATACGCAGAGAAAGAGTGAGGGAACGGTGACGAGAGATGGGGGTCGTCTTTGCCCCAATACCTTGGGAAAGTCTGTGCTTCTGGTTCTCTTTGCCCTCTTGTGACTTAATGTTCTTGTGACTTGATGATTTCACAAAGGTTTCTTGGCACGAAGAAAAGCTGTTTCTCGAAATGTTCTATTCTCTTCTAATCTGGCTTCTTCTCCCACTGGCGTAGGGGGTGGTGGGGAGTCGTCGGGAATGTCCGATCAAGGTCATGGCCGGTTAGGCTGGGCTGACAAACATACACGTCCGATTGCGATGGTTGAAGTGAGCAAGTGCAGACTTGCAAGTTGTGCGGCCTCCCTCCTCCTTTATTTTTATTTTTCTTGGCATTTTCTGCAGCCTTGATCTCTCCATCGGACGGCGTAGCTAATGTGGACATGGGCCATCGTGTCTGTGTCTGCTTTGCGAGGTGTGTGAGAGACATAAAAAGAGAGAGCGAATGGCGATGGGAAAGTTTGAGGGGCTTGGGCGAAAGACTGATTTGGATGTCTTGGGCAGCAAGTGCATTCGCTGAGTGATGAGGCGTCACCCATTTCTCCTCTCCTTTTTCTTTTCTTCCTTCGTCCGATGTTGGGTCATGCCTGAATTACAGCGTCTGTCCTTGTTGGAAGGTCGGCTTTGCAGGGTTCGGAAGAAGGGGTTACCATCCCACCGCGCCCAATTCCATTCAAGTACCCTTTCGGTTTGCGTGCGAGGGCTTGGATCGGGAGGCGCAGCTGGCTCTGTTTTGACTGAGACTTTGGAGGCAGGCAGGCACGCTGTAATGGGGAGTGAGTGAGTCGGTCTTGGCTGGGGCTTGGAGAAGGCTACGAAAGGGCTTCGTCATGTGAGGCGTGGCCATGTCAGGGCTTGGGCCATGACTGAGATGACGGTATACATGGCAAGGTTACCGTGATGTGATGTGTTGTCTCTGTTATTTCTGGGTTGCCGTCCCGGAAAGAGTTTCGTGGATCACCGACGAAGGGAGTTGAGGCTGTGATGTCGACGACGATATTACCGGTATGGGTAGGTATCTTCAGCAACCTCTGTGACTTGAGTCGGTTACCCTTGGCGGGTTTGTACGTTTGAGGCCCATATTTTGGGCTTGGCTGAAGAGACATCGAGTAGGTTATTTTGTTGTTTATGGAGTCTCCGCTCCCCGGGGCGGTTGCCAAGGTTGCTGTCACGGCACCATGATATCTGGATGCTGCGGATTCTCTCGCAGGCAGTATTGATACACGGATGGCATCTTTCGAGACACCGACCCTTGCTTTCGGAGTATTAGAGGTTCATTCTCAAGGTAGAAAGCCCACGCAAGCGTTTAGGATGGTCGGAAGAGCGTTTCTTGTCAGCAAAGCACATTGGGGGACGTTTGAGAATGTTCGCCGTAGGCATACTCCAGTTTATGGCATGCTGGTCTCTGGATTGGCTTGTGCAAAGTAATGGATTACTGAAAAGAAAGAGCGGCACGCGCTACTGGAACTGTCAACATCTTACAAGCACGCCAATACGTTAGACTTGCTATGATGCTATTATTGTGAGATATACATGTATAGGGGGCCACAGTACGCTATTTACTTCTGCGCAGCCGATACAGAGCAGACCTCGCAGGTGTTCGATGCGCATTAGGAATGACATTCGCCTTGTTCACTTGTCGGGAGTGCAAAACCGAATATCATAGTAGTGAGACTCCTCACTCTAGGGAAGCAGGAACATATTGTACGCTTTCTTGGGGCTGCCAAGGGCCTCCTTTACGTGAATTATAGAGAGGAAATACAAGGAGGCCGTGTCCCTCGTTCTGAATGAGGATCCGCTTCCAGCCCAACAACGGAATGTCACGGTCTCTGAATGATCGGTTGTTAGAGTGGCAGCTCTGGTAGGCATAATGAGAACACCGAGTCTGGTGTTAAACACTGTTTCCGAAATGGCTGTGGCATCAAGCATTGGGTCAGGACACAAGACAAGCGCCAGAACCCAGGGCTTCTGTATCTCTCAAGTCTTGAAGCGTTTATCACTCTATTTACATGGATTGGTAGGCTCTATATATCTAGTCAACAAGTCTTGGTGATAAACGTGCAATGAAACTGGCATCGGAAATAATGCAGAAACACTGCGAGCTGTCAGAGGTTTATGCAGGCAATTACAAGGACCCCTAAAGCAGTTATATGACTGATAACTTGAAGTTAATATTTGTATATGGATGTTTTTGAATTGTTTCCCTCACTGCCAGAGGCCGGTGTCTTATGGTATACGTTTGCTATAGTGTTCAGTAGGTCTGTAGATATCTGTCACCTGCGCGTATCTGGCATCATGACGAGCGGTTTATCTGACAGTCTCTGCCAAGGTCTTCTGGCTTTCAGACTGATCATTCTGTGATCTCCAAATGAGCTTTTCGCTGTAATGCTTTGCGAAGATAATGGGCATCAGAGTCACTTATTGCATCACGAACAGAAGTTGATGGGTAATGGCCATGATCACGTAGCAGAGGCCCGGACGATTGCATTTCACGTGTGATTGTTTTCTGTGTTTCATGCCAAAATAAACCTACCGCTTGATATTGTACGCCTCTCTCCGGAATGGATCTAATTGTCTTTAGCTGTAAATCCTACGATGCACACAGATTCCCACCATACGAGGACGGATATCCTTTCTATGATGATGACCCTTATGTGCAACTTGACACGTGAATAAATGATGGGACTCGAAAAAAAAAATATATTGAGGCTCTTGGAATCGGACCGAAACCTGGTAATTGCTAGGTAAGCTCAGAACACACGATGAAGCCGTATAGGTATTGAAGCCCCATGCCGTTCGGGACTTTAATAAGTCGGACTATTGAAGTCAATTTGTGACATGAACTGTTTTCAATCACACATTTGTTCAAGCCAATCCCAATTGTGATGAAGCCTCGATGTTCCGGTTTTATGACATCACTTGAATGTACTTGTTGGATATCTTGACAAACTTTCCACCTCAACAGAGCCTCGTATAGCCAGCCTCCTGAGCTCTATGGTTCTCCGTTATCGGCATCCGGTTATCCCAAGCTACACTGACGGTGGGACTTTCGAATCTTGCCATGTTCCCCAGCATAATCTCAACCGAATGGTTTAGTAACAATGCCTGCAACCTCCGCCAACTAATCCATCGTTGGCTAGAACGACGATGATCTCGCCGGGCCTACGCATACCTCACATTCAGCCATAAGAAGGGTACTACAACATAGACGCCGGTTCAATTCGCCGAGTACCTAGACTCACGTATGATTTTAACTTCCGATCAGCTCAGTGGCGAGCCTGATCCACAGATGGACTGGTGATGGCATCATGCATTGAAATCCCTATGGAGCAAAATGAGTCTATTGCTCGTTCTCCAGGAATCTTCAGGGCATATATCAAATCTGTGTATAAATCGACCTTGCCGCTCAGTATTCTCGTTGTAATTTTCCTTCTGTTCATTGCAGCACCCAAACACCGCAGTTCCACTTCCAGAACCTCCGAGTCTTACCTCGCCCACACCACTCCTTTACCAATACACTCAGTGTCCATTCTCTCGCTGTAACCTCACACAGTCTTTTCCTCCCCGACTTGATCTCTATCAACAATGAAGTTTCACCTCACCTCCCTCCTCGTCCTGGCCACCAGCATCTTCACCTCGGCGAAGCCCCACAAGGCGCCCCTCCTCGGCCCCTCGGGCCCGCAGTTCAGTAACGATGCCTCCTGCAGCCTCTCACGCTGGCCCGATGGTCCGGTTACCCTCACAAACAGCTACATAGTCAATGCCGTCGTTAACGAAACCACCGCTCGCATCTGCGGCCGCCTCTGGCACAATCTCAGCCGCTTCCATTCGTGCGGCGCCATTACGAAGGCGTGGTGCGAAGACCACAGCGGAGACAACAATCAGATGGTCCTCAATTGGGGCTTCACTCTCACGTCAATTTGCCACACTGGCTGCGTCGAATCGGCCTGGTACGAGGCGACCAGGAATCGGTACGGAAGCATCAACTGCTAAGTGCGGTCGTCCCACTTGGCTTGACAGAATAGGTGTCTGCTCTGGTGTTACGAAAAACCGTTCTTGTGTCCAACGGTGTTTAATGGGACGTAAGATACGGCCAGGAAGACATGTTACTCTGTTAATGTAGGGGGTGGAACCATTAGTGCTTGAAAGACATTGGGGACATGTGGTTCTCTGGGCAAGACTGTGTACCAAGTGCCCCCTGACAGCGTTATAGAGATTCTTAGCTTAATATTAAGTATGCTTTCTCTTCGATATCGCTAGTTGTACCAACTGTTTACTACTCGCCCTCACTAAAAGGACCTCGGGGGCACAACAATTCGACAATCATAAGTGTTGGTCACGATTGCGCAGAGCCTTTTGTTTTGGCTTGCTTTGCTTTGGTAACAGGTACTTGGACCGTGTTCCAGCAGAAGGAAATGCTGTCTATATTGCTGCAGAGTCGATGACGGCGGAGGGCAACCCAATCAGATGGTTTGGATAGCTACATTTTGTCCTCGCCTGGTCCCAGGACTGCCAGAAGTTCTGAACAAAGGCTCTTGAAAGATATGTAAAACGCAGCCCACTGTGGATCCGAGGCCTAGTAATCGAAACCCCCGATACCGTACCTCAATATTTCTATTTGATATCTTGATCTACTACAGAAACGCGAAAGCAGTCTGCAAAACCATATAGGGTATGTCCTTGAATCGGGTTGCAGTCCATCCTTCCGCAAGACTCAGCACAGATTGCCAAGGCTCGGAACTGAACTTTGTCTCCCCGTTGGTTATTAGAAAGAGAAGAAACCCGCGATAATCCGGATAGCTGCTTGAAGTTGAGATAGCCCTACTGGTTATCAGGCACATTAACGATGTAGTGTAGCTTGCCTGAGGTGACAATCTATGATGTTGTCCGAGTGCATCTAGGCTTGCCCCTGCCGAGTGACTCTGCGGGATATGTGGAGATACATCATTCGCCTCCGGCGAGGCATCTTTGCCTCGAGAGGTAATATCGCGGTGCTTCGTCGCCTCTTTCGGCTGAAACACGGTGTCATGGTTTTGATTGACTGCGTTGTCAGACTGGCTGGATCGTCTGTGTAGAAGGGAGACGGGGACGGGGCGGCTGGAGTGAGGCTCTTGCTCGACGGTTCGGTTATCCATGAGTACCACCTACAGCACTTAAGTCTCAAGTATTCTAATCCGGCTGTGCATCCAATCTACCCGAACTGTACTTGGTTGTTTGTTCAAAGAATACACCGATATCAACGAAAGGGACGACGGAAGAGTCGGTTTTTAGACACCCGATTGGCTTACGATCCAGTGTGAGGTATTGATTTTAAGAAACCACATCAGCAAGACCAGGTGCAAAGGTCAGCGGGGAAAATTCGTAAACAGCGTCATACGTTGTACGTTCAGCGCAGAATGTGGTAATATCAGGGTTGGAATATTTTGGTGGCGGGCCTATGGCCTAGTTTTGTGCTTTTCAGAGCCTCTGCCAACGACTTTCACTCCGACTTGCCAATCCACCAGTGAACAGCACCTCCATCCGTTATACGACTTCAAATTCCAGGCAACGTTGTATTAATGCTTCACGTCACCAACAGTCAGTTTAATGAAGTCATCGTGTGGCTGGCAAATTGATCACTCCGTCATGAAGCTGTCACGATCTTGGTGCTAGATTCAACAGTGCTATCATCGCTGGTACGTCTGCCATACTCTCGTCGTTCAGGCTAGCACAGCTTGGAGTCATGGATGAGTGGAGCGTCATAGCGAAACCTCCTAAAGCAAAAGGGAGAAAAGGGAAAGAAAAGGCTCCGTCGAAAAAGACCCATAGTTTGCTTAATAAATCCTGCACAATTCCCATGAATCTGCCGCCGATGCAAATATATTGTTCCACATCTGATAAGCAAGCGCCGTCAGAGCCGCGGCGGATCACGGCACCGGACCGACGGTACGTTTCATCGAGCGCGGAGCGCGGCTGCCTGATCCTGGTCTTGGTCCTGGTTCTGTTGGAGCTACTGCTACTCCCCGACCGCGCCCAAGTTCTCCGGCCCTCAGCCGGTCCGAGAGCCGCTTGCTCGACCTCGACCGGACCTTGACCAGGATCGAACACCGTCGAGGCATCATTAGGAGCTCGTTGCAAAACCACACGGCAGCAACTGGTCACCTTCAACGGTACTGGAATTCGGTCCATAAATC
The DNA here is from genome assembly GCA_020631755.1 of Colletotrichum sublineola. Lineage (NCBI taxonomy): Eukaryota > Fungi > Ascomycota > Sordariomycetes > Glomerellales > Glomerellaceae > Colletotrichum > Colletotrichum sublineola. Next base: position 1,339,781 of record JAHSQG010000001.1, read on the forward strand.
GTTCGTCTATAATTTCAAGGGCGCGAGGCGCATCCCGCAGCAGCATATTTCTAAAGATAAACACAAAATCAAGAACGGATACAGACGTGGGGCCCCGGGATTTTACTCGCGCGGGGTTATGGCGGGGGGGCATCCGCGATATCAATGGAGCTGCCCCACGCGAAGTCTGCCTCCGACCACAAATGCTCATCCCAACGACCTTTCCAGGCATGGGTCTAAAATCCCCGTTGTAACGCCGTGACCTTAGTGCTTAGCCGTGACCTTGTCGCCGGTGATCTTCTCGACGTAAGTCTTCGCCCTGTAGTGTGTCCCTAATTAGCATTGTCCGTGTCGATAGGTGGTAGGTCGCAGAGTAACTCACATATCACCTAAAGCAACCATGCAAACCGTCTGCCAAACGCCGAGACCGATACGGGGGGCCACGCCGCGGTAAAGGCCGGAGATACCGTTGTTGGAGTAAATGTAGCGGAAAGTGTTACCGACCGTCATCTTCTTGGGACGGTTGGGGTCCTCCTTCTTCGACTGCATCTCGACACGGATGACCTCGATGGGCTGGTTCCAAGCGGACAGACCACCACCGATACTGGACGCAAGGATCTTCTCCCAGGCGCCGAGCTTCTCGCCGTCCTTTTTGCCAGTCAAGCTGCGGATACTCTGCTCAGCCAGACGGGAGAGGCCGAAACGGGAACCCCAGTTAGTCATCTGACGGATGGCAACAGCGTTGACACCCTTGTTGATGCCCCTAATACCTTCCTTGCGGTAGATGTCCATAAAGGTGGCAAAGGTGCTAGGGGGCTTGACGCCCGAGGAAGCCATCTTGTGCTTGGTGATCTCGACCGTCTTCATGCAAGTGCAGAAACCCATGGTGGCATAAGCCTGGGCGACACCGCCAGTGATACCACCGATGATACCACCACCGAACTCGGAGGCGCCAGCATTGCGGGCGTAGAACTCGGCTTCGGAGGCAACGAACAGTAGGACGGCGCCCTTGGTGGAGGCTTCAATCCAGGCCCAGGGAATGAGACCCTGGTAGACTGTGGGAAAGGAGTGTCAGCAAATTTTGATCGTCATGTGACTATTTCGGACGGATCACTCGTCTGCTTGACACACCATTGAGATGGCGTCAATTCGCAGCATGCAGCATTGTCGAACGCAGTTCCGGAATTCAAGCAGGCGCAGGCACGGAGATGGGAGTCATCAGGGAGGTTACTCACAACCAAGGACACCTCCACGTGCCCAAATGCGGCCCAGGGCAGTGCCAAAGCCGTCGCCACGGTTGGCGGCCATGGTGGTCTTGACGACCTCGAGCGGCTGGCCAAGGGTGGTGACCTCGAACATGTTGAGACCGGCTCCCAAGAGCAGGTTGGAGAATTTGACGGGCTTCTTCTCCAGCTTCTGGGGCTCCCCGATGGGGGCGGGCATAGTGGCGACGGCAACCATGGCTTTCTGCTACTTGTTGATGACGGATGGGGCCCTGACCAAGGGAAGAGGGTGCTTCTTCGCGGGGGGATGCAAGGTGTAGTTGGAGTTTATGGGGTACGGGCTGGGCCGGCGAGGGAGCTTGGGAATGGAGCCAAGAATGGGGAATGTGCGGTAGGTTGCGGGATAAAGGTTGGTGACCTCGGATATAGAGCTGGATTGGCGAATTTGTCTCGGAGGAAGGCCGAGGTTCTGCGGTGGTTTTTTTTTGTTAAGGGGGAAATAGTGCAGGTGTTCGTTCGAAAAAAAAAACCAAGGTAGGTAGGTGACGGGATTGGCCTAAGACGGGGAAGCAGTCTCTCTTGGGGGACAGGATAGAGTAAGAAAGGAGCAGAAGGGGGATTCTCCGGAAGTGAGCGAGCGAGGGAGACGGCGCCTTTTGCACGTGGAAATTGGGTGGGTTTGGGAAAGGGAACAGTGAGCCGGGGGTGCCACCCGTGCCTGAGTAGCTCCCCAATCGTTTGGTCTCAGGGCGGGCCTTGCTGAGCTGGCCGGGTTTGGACTTGGAACTTGGTGTCGGTCCGAGGGACCGATCCGATAGACGGACAAGACAGCCACAGATATTCATTGCTTACGATTGTAAGAATAACTAAGCTGTGTGAAATGGGAAATTGCGAGAGAGGTAAGAGCTAATATGTACCAGTACCAGCCCATCGCCAATGGATACCTACCTAGTTCCTCCGAGTTCTTCTGGAATAAGAAGGCCGACCAGGCAAGCAACCGAGTAGTCCTTGATTCCTTCTAGCTCAAATGGTTGAGGCAGTGTACTTGAGGTACCTAGGTAAGCAGTTTGGCTGGGTTTCACGCCGGTACATTGCACCAGTGTGTTCAACTCCTGAAATGGTCGGCAGATGGACGTAACAATAACACGGGAGATGGGAATGGAATGCGACGAGATGAGACAGATGGTTAAGGCTAAGAGGGCGCCGTCTGTCTGTCTGGACATTACTATAAGACGAGACTCCCTTTCCTTCTCCCTGGCTCAGGAGTCGTCCAATGTACATACAGCATAGACGGCAGGTCATGGCCAAAGTCAACTCCAGAATGTTTTCACTTGTTGCCGTGTACCAATTGGATACCAGCGACATGCAATCTAACCTCAGCCAAAAGCTGAGAATAAGTATAGAGATCAGCCAGCTGCCGTTGTTCCCTCACCAGGTCTGATCTCACCTCACCTCGCTCGGAGCAGACCAGCCACACACATAGCCTTAGCAGGAAGCTCTCCCCCTTAGGTAGCCTATAGCTCCCTTCAGCACCCCAAAATCAATAAGAAGAAAAAAAGGGTCCGCCGACAATGGTCACGGACTGGCCCGTGGGCTCTCCACCAACCATACCAAACGGGCACTAACTCGCCCGGCCTGGAGCTCAACCACCCCAACAGCTCCAGCCTTGTCCCCATCTGGAGAGCTCAACGCAAATTCCGTGGGGATGTTCCGTTTGCAAAGCCTCAACCGCACGTCCGTCAATCGTTTGCCATTGCCTTGTTCACGCCTCATGCTCGACCCCCCCCCCCCCCCCCCCCCCCCCCCCCCCTTTTTTTTTTTTTTTTTTTTCTTTCGGGGGGGGGGGGGGGGTTTCTCTTTTTTTTCTCCCTCCTCCGTGAAAGCAGCCTCTTCTACCGTACAATATTCCATAGGATAGATACTCAGCGCCAGCTCACCCAATGGACAGCTCCCGTCCCTGCTTCGTTCGGTGCATCCCCCTCGGAGGACCACTAAGTAGAAATGTGGCGCGCTCCCTCCCCGCTTTAAGCCGCGCCCTTTCCAATCTCCTTCGGACTTCGTTTGGGGGAACTGCATTCGATCGACAGTGTGGAAATTCATAAGCTAATGTAATGTAAGATGGCACCTGGCCATCTATTGAAGTGACATGAACTCCTGGTGCGCGCGTGCCTGCAGCAGCTCGACTCCAAACGTGCATAGCTTGAGTCCGGCGGCACGCCACAAAGATCGCGGCGCGCGCAGGGCGTTCCACCTGCCTGTCATGCACAGAAGAATGTCGATCGGCAATCGTCCGACTCCATCCCAAGTTCATCACATCACATTACGGCGCGACCCATATTTCGCGAACAGACCTTGCCAAGATGGCACAAACAATGTACTTCAGACGTAAACTTCAAATTCGTCATGGTGTATTCAGGACCCAAGCCTGGATCAGCTTTCAGCCAAGGTAACTAAAACAACCCAGAAATTCCCGGTAAAAGCAGCTCTTCTCAGTATTGTACAAGCGCAGTGGATGCTATCGCGCGGAGCCTTTCTATCCACCCCGACTGAAGCAACACGCTGCTTTTCATGTCTATTGTTGGTCGCTCCTGTGACCCTGTTGCCTTTTCCACGCAGGCAACATTACTCGCATCCGCCGTCGTCCCCTCGTCTTTCGCACTCCAGTTTCCTACGCGTACACGCTTAGAGCTTCTTGACAAGCTCGGCCCACTTGGCAGTGGAGAAAGACTTGGGGCGCTCGATGGGGGCGCCAAGGGCGCGGTCGATGATGAGTTGGGGAAGGACACCAATGGCGCGGGAGACACCGAAGAGGACGGTGTAGTAGTTGGCCTCGGTGAGACCGTAGTACTGGAGGAGGACACCGGAGTGGGCATCGACGTTGGGGTAGGGGTTCTTGGTCTTGCCGTGCTCAGTGAGGACCTTGGGGGCGATCTTGTAGACCTGGCTGACGAGCTGGAACATGGGGTCGTTGGGCATCTTCTCTGTATGGCTGTTAGCTTCTTTCTGCGAGCTTTGTAGATCAACTCAGAGGGGGGCACGTACCCTGAGCAAACTTGCGCTGGGCGGAGTAGCGGGGGTCGGTCTTGCGGAGGACGGCGTGGCCGTAACCGGGGACGACACGGCCGGCGTTCAGGGTGGCCCAGAGGTAGTCGGTGATGGCCTTATCGCTAAGGTCGTCGCCAACGGACTTCTTCATCTCGGTGAGCCAGTTGAGGACCTCCTGGTTGGCCAGACCGTGGAGAGGACCAGCCAGACCGTTGAGGCCAGCGGCAACGGAAAGGAAGGGGGAGGACAGAGCACTGCCGACTAGGTGGGTGGTGTGAGCGGAGACGTTACCACCTTCGTGGTCGGTGTGGATGGTCAGGTAGAGACGGAGGAGCTCAATGAAGTCGTTGTTGTTGCCGAAGCCGAGCTGGTTGGCGAAGTTGAAGGAGTAGTCCTTGTCCTTCTGGACGGGGGCGACCTTGCCACCCTTGAAGACGTTCTGGTAGATGCGAGCGGCAATGGTGGGCAGCTTGGCAATCAGGTCCATGGAATCCTCGAAGGTGTATCCCCAGTAGTCCTTCTTGTTGACACCCTTGGCGTAGGCCTTGGCGAACGAAGAGGTGTGCTCAAGGGCGGTGACGGCCAGGGAGAATTGGGCCATGGGGTGGAGGTCGGTAGGGCAGTGGTCGATGAGCTCTTCGACGAACTTGGGAATGTCGGAGCGGGCAGCCCACTCGGCGGACAGGTCGCGGACCTGCTGCTCGGTAGGGACCTCGCCAGTCAGGAGAAGCCAGAAAAGACCTGCGCATCGCGGGTCAGTACAATGAAGGAAAAGGTTCATTGCGAAACCTAAACTTACCCTCAGGAAGAGGCTCCTTGCCACCGGGAGCCTTGGGGAGGAGCTCCTGGCACTCGGGGATGGTCTTGCCGCGGAAACGGATACCCTCCTCGGCGTCGAGGACGGAACCCTCCCAGACGAGGCACTTGATGCCACGGGCACCGCCGTAGACCTGGTCGAGAGTGACCTTGTCGACGACCTTGGAGCCATGTTCTCTGCGATGGCGAGTTAGAGGATGTCGGACTCGCGACGAGGAGACCTAAATGGATGGCAACTTACTTTCTCAGAGCCTTGACTTCCTCGATCTTCTCGGGGAGGAGCTCAGCGAAGCGCTCCTTCAAGGTCTAGATGCGGCCATGTTAGTTTGATAATGACCGAGGTATTGGGGCCGGCCGGACGAGCGGCATGGCGATAGGGCGGCCTACCTGGTTCTTGGAAGAGTAGCAGCGAGCAGCGTTGAAAGCCGACACCTTGAAGGGGGAGGCTCTGAGGGTAGTCCTCAGAGCGGAGGAGGAAAGACGCGCTACAGACATTGTGAAAGTATTGTGAGGCTTCAGAGACTGGTGAAGGATGGAGGTCGGAAAGGAGGGAAAGAAAAAAAGCCGCAGGCAATGGGATAGAAAAATATGAAGCAAGGCGCTCTTGGACCGGGGGGCCTTTTCGGGGGGTCACGTCACAGGTGTGCCGGAAATACCAATGTACCTCAGCGGGCATACGGGTTGTCTCTCAAGTGCGGTGAGGTACTAACGCTAACCATTTTGGCGTTGCAGGTACATCTGTCTCACCCCGGCTGCCCTGCAGTGCGCTCTCAACGTCGGTCTAACCGTGGAATTTTTTTTTCTTGAGCTCCCCAAGTTCCAGGTTGCCCAGAATCCAGCAGATGCAGGTCGAGGCCAGACTGCAGAACATTCAACGCGCCATAGCGTGCGCGCTATTGCACCGGCATGCAGGAATTAAGTGAGAGGCTCAGCCGCCATCCGGCACTCCGTTGATCTCCCTTCTGAGGTCTCAATTGCTGCTATGGAAAACCCCTAGACCGTTGATACCTAAGGTAAAACCATGGATACATGCCAGGCACGTAGTAGACAGAAGAGGCCACGAGGGAGAAAGCAGGCACCGAGCGACTCGCGAAGAGATACGTACCAGATACTGCAAGATGCATTTCTTGTGCGCCCCAACCACGTATTCTGTCAATCTTGCGGCCTCACCTGTGGGTGCCTTTCCTAACGTGCCCCCTTCTTTTTTTTTTTTTCTTTTTTCTGTCCTCTGTACGTACCGTAAAATCTGCACCGCGCACTCCACGTCAATCTGGCATCTGTTCCAGTCCCCAATTTTGTCTTCCGTATCCAGCGCCCCATTCTTGAGCGCGAAGAGCCGAGATGGGTGGATGCTGTGCGGCTTCTCTCGGAGTACCCGCTCTTCGTCCGAGGTTCGGAAGGCCCTGCTTCAAATGCCCGTCAATCGTAGAAACAATATCCATATCGCAGCCTCGATTTTAGCTCCTTAAACGAAAGGCCAAGGATAACGCGCCTCACGGTGAGACTGAGCAACCGGCAACGATCCAGACACCCGGGCTTTTTAGACCACGGCCCGGTCCCCCACGAGTCGTCCGTATTACTCAGAATCTGCCATCTTACAGAGACGAGGGCCGGACTCGCCAGAGCCAGCTTCAGTACTGTTCTCTCTTCCGAGCTTTGTCTCACGCATCTTCCACCAGCTCCGAACCTCCGGGACCCGTCGCAGGTCAACGACAGGCCAATCAAAACCACGTATTCCGCATCCTGGCCGGTCCGCCACGCCAACCATGGCACCGACCAGCTCGTCCGAGTAAGATACCTAGTTGCCTTCGTCTACAGCCAAGGAAATTGATGCTGCCTTCGGACCATCGCGTAGTCTCTCTGCAATCGTATACCGCGATATGAATGGTGGCTGTTGCACGACGGATAGGACACATACAGGTTATCGTTTGGCGGCAGTCGTGATGTGGCAGTCCCCCGGTGAAGGTAGATAGACCGTTGCTTTAGCAGAAGTGCAATGTTGCTAGGGAGCAACCACCTTTCCGGAGAGTAAACAACTTGCGAAGTGGGCATTGCGGTAACAATAAAGGCGGGGATCCAGCTTCGTCGTCCACAAATACTCTCTGCTGGTTTGCCCATTGCTCGGCATCGCACGCACGTTAAAAGGAGCTTTGGCCAATCCAAACACTAGACTTAGAGACATTTCCCGTTATTTCCAAAGATGGCGCAATCGGCCGACGAACGGGGTCCTTATTTTCCCAGCGCGGAATAAGCAAGCACAACTCACAAGTGTTGTTTTATCCGATCCGGCATCAACGGCGTCGCGGCAGAACCTCGGTGGTGGGCCCATCATCTCGCTTCGAGAAAAAAAAAAAAAAAGCAGCGCGGCGGCAATAAGGTGGAAGAAATGCTGCCTTAGGCATAGATCAGAGCTCCAGCTGACAAAGACATTTGACGAACCACGACATATACACTAAAAATAAAGCGGTCTCCAGTGACGCAGCACATACCTAAGGTACCTGCCGCCTGCCACCTGCCAGCGACACAAAGAACAGGCCCCATGCCCCAAAGTGTCACAGCTCCCATCCTGCGTGTCCGTCCCCACTTCTGAATTTCTTCCTCTTCCAACCTCACATCTTCACCACTCTCTCCCTTCCTTCCTAGGAAAACTGACAAACTTCCAGCGCGAAACTGCACCGCCAACCGCCCGCCTCGAAGCCCAAGATAACTGATTCCTCCCGAGACTGCCATCGTACTTTGACGAGGGTCGAGGATCGTATTTCTCCCTGTAGGACCACACAAGTTCGACCGTGGGTGAAGCCAAAAAGTAGTCCAGGCGACGGCTCCTGCCATTTGAAATCTCCTCTGTGACCTTGGACGACTCGTCAAAAGGTGTCGCGCGCTCTGTCTGTACAAGTAGAGAGTCATCCAAATCCACAGACTCGATTTATTCGTACCTTTAGAGTGTGGCTTCTGCGACACTTTGGGATTTTTCTGCCTGCGGTCCGTAAACAAGAGAACAATATCGCAAAAGCTGTTAATCGAGGGAAGGAGCGACCTGGCCATAACTGCCCTTTTTTTTCTCATTCAGAAAAAGAGCGTGGTGCCTTCCTTCTGTTGACTACTTCCACTCTCTAGAACTCGCGTATCTTCCTGCGCAATCAGTAAATCACACCTCGCGCCACCCTTCTTTTTCCCCAGAAGGTCGCCAAGTCTTGAGGCACACTGCTTCTTTTCCCCCTTCTTGCGCGCCTGCCAGCCCACCTTACAATTTTATTCCACCCGTACTTCGCAACGAGACCACTTCTAAAGAAAAGCGCACCACTGCCGCCATCTCTATTTTTGCGCATCAGCCTGCAAGATGGCTTCAGCTCCGCCTGTTGCGGCCCTTGAGGCCGCTCTCAAGGCCATCTCGGACTACAAGGCTCCTGGCGTTACAGGCACTCGCATTGCTGCTATGACCAGCATCTGTGTTGAAAACGTTCAGGTATGATACGATATTTTGACACGACGTCGGCACCTTGAGTAGGCTGGTGAAGTAGACTAACCTCTGGCGTTTCCCCCCCCCTGCAGTATGAATCGGTCCTTATCCAAAAGCTGTTCACGTACTTCAAGATGGCAACCCCTCCCTACAAGCTCGGTATCCTGTATGTCGTGGACTCAGTGATCCGCAAGTGGCTTGAACAGGCCAGAAGTCGCCAGCAAGTCTCCAACGAGAATGCCCCAGATGGCACGTACGGTGCTGGCGCACATCGACTGACTATGCTCATGCCCAATCTCATTGATGACCTGCTTCGAGCTTTACCCGAGGGCTATAAGGTATGTGTCAAACCCTGTAACATCAGAACATTTTCCATCAACATGCCTTCTCTCGTACTTTCGTGGCGATAGCGACGTTAGCGACACTTAACCAAGTGCATGCAGTCTTTCATCCTCCACCCTTGTCTCACTTGGAACGCAAGAAATGGGACTACGGAGACTGCACACTCATACTCGCATCCACACGCACGTTGCCCATTTGTTCTTGACTACAACTGAAATTTGACGGTTCATCCACTCACACTGCTTTGCCCCGTAGGACAAGTTGAACAAGTTGATTGAAATATGGCGCAAGGGCTTCACTTTCCCTCCTGAGATGATAGAGTCATTCCAGAACAAGCTGGAGGAGGCTACGTCTGCCTCTGTTCCGAGTATGTTTCCCCGTTAACTGAGTGCTGGGCTTTGTCACTTCGCTCGCCAACCCTCAAGTTCCGCCTCAAACTAATTATTTTGACCTTTTAGCCCGGTCCTACACGCCGGAGGGTAGTCCCCCCCCAGACTTGGTCGAGCGGATGGGCTACAACAAGCCAGTGGCTCCGCCCTCGGCCCCGGCTCCAACACCTGCGCCCGATGCTACTAACATTCTGGCGAATCTTGAGAACCTTGCGAGGTTCTCGCAGCAACAGGGTCAGAACGGCGCTCAGGGACAGAACCAGGGACAGCCTCAATATATTGGTCAGGGCCACAACAACGGCCAGTATCAAAATAGCAGCCACAATTCTGGCCAACCCCAAGTTCCAGTCCAGACCCAGAGTAACCCGCAGGTGCCCGCCAACCTGCAGAGTCTGCTCTCCAGACTCCAGAGTGTCACTCCTCAGCAGCAGCAGTCTGCGCCTCCCACAAACCCCCAGCAGTTCCCACACTCCACGTCTCCTTTCACGAGCGTCACTCCTACCGCGCCAGCTCCGGCCTCGTTTTCGCTGTCTTCGGCCCAACAACAAACCCAGCCTGTCGGCATGCAATTTCCAGGACTGCCTCAGATGCCCCAGTGGCCCCAAATGCCACAAATGCCCCAGATGCCCCAGATGCCTCAGCCGCCTACTGGTGCCCCTCTCAACACTACTGAGCAGATGGCAATGTTGCAAACTCTTTTTAGCCAGGGTCTTACCGCCGACAAGTTTGCTGCCATGCTCGCGGCTGTAAACGGTGCTCAGAATGGTACGGCTCCCGGCCCCTCTCCAGCCATCATTCCTGCGCAAAATTACTACACTCAGGGCCAGGGACATGGCGGTCCTGCTCAGCCCAGTGCCAATCTCGGCCAGAATTGGAATAACGAACGCGCGCGATCCCCGAATCGACACCAGGGTCGTTCTCGATCCAGATCACCCGGTCGCCACTGGGACCCGCGCAACTCTTCTCATGGCCGCCGTGACAATGGCATTGACTATAGTCGTCGCTCTCCCGACAGAGGTGGCCGCGATAGCAGGGACGGCCGCCGCGACACTGACTATCGTCAACGTAGTCCGCCACCGAGCCGTGATGGCGGTGTTAGCAACAGCTCTCGCCATGGTTCAAACGACAAGTGGATCGAGTACGACCGGTCTCTCCCTGCCGGCCACATCAAGGTCCTTAGCCGAACGCTCTTCGTGGGCGGTGTCAAGTAAGTACTTTCTAGAGGGGCGCATGTACGACATAGTATCAGTGACTAACATATCAATAGTAGTATGTCGGAACGTCAAGTCCGCGAAATCTTCAGTCGTTATGGCAAAGTCCAGACGGTCATCGTCAACAAGGAGAAGCGCCATGCGTTCGTGAAAATGATATCCCGCCCCGATGCTGTTCGTGCCAAGGAGGCCATGGAGAAGCTTGCTGAAGAGCAACAGCATGGTGACACTCAGTCCCTGCGAGTAAGCCTTACTTACAGTCCTCTTTCACTGAAGCCTTCTGACTAACAACATGCAGACCAGATGGGGCGTAGGCTTTGGTCCGCGTGATGCCAGCGACTACAGCAATGGTGTTAGCGTCATCCCAATTGAACTGCTCACCGAGGCTGACCGCAAGTGGATGCTTACTGCCGAGTACGGAGGCAGTGGCGGTAGGCCTATTGTACATGGCCTGGTTGTCGAGGAGCCCGACATCGAGATTGGCGCTGGCGTGTCCTCCAAGGCCATCAGCCGTCGTATGCAGACGGACAAGAGCGGTAACCACGGCCCTCGTTCTACCCGGGCCGGAGGCGATGCGAGTCGCGATGACTCCGGCCGCTGGCGCCGTAGTCGTGATCGCGACCACCGCCGCGAGGATAAGAAACTCTCCAGCGCAAACGCTCAGCCGCTCCCGCAGCAGTTTCCCTTCGGGATCAGCACCCTACCTAATGGCATGCCTGCCTACCCTCCCGGTTTCACGTTCCCTGCTTCCAAGGGCAACTAATACTTCTTCGATTGTCATGCGTCCTTGAAGCCTTGTATATGGGATGGTCTCCAGGATTTGCTCTGTATTTTGACGTCTTTTGGCCTCTCAGCTTCTTCGGATTGGGCTGCTATGACTCACGGCTTTGCATTCGCGTGGCGTTCAAAGGGGGAAAGGGGTACCGGGATGAAAATAGGGAAATACCCGCACGCAGTATTGGGCTTGCGCTGGAAGGTGGGCGGATAAGGTCTCGTTTTCGGTACCCACTTGCATGATGATACCACTGTACACAAGCATTTGTGCTTGCGATGTAGCCAACTGATTCTTGGGCTTCGTAGAGTGACTGGGCCATGAACTGGCTGTAGCGTAACTCAGGTTTCAGGGAAAACGAATTGATTTGGTCTAGGTGTGTTTCTTACGGCGATGTGTATCGTGTATTAGATGTTTGATACTCAACCTGGCCTTCACCCGTCTCAAAGTCCCACCAACCCTGATCCAGTCTTAGTTTTATAGTGAAACTTTGGAGGGATTTTAGGACGGTCTTCAATGCAAGCAAAATTTTGCGACACCAAGATGATGTATGTATGACATGCTGCCGCGGATATTTGTAGGTAAATATGCGGAACGGGACATGCTATCATTGCAGAAGATTGCCATGGCTTACCTCTCGTAGCAACGTTCTGCCGAAGATCTCATCCATCTGTACAATTTACAGGCGGCTTCGCGAATGGGCAGATCTAACCCGGCCATCACCCAAATCCCAATTCGGAATAGATGGAAACAAAGATTTCTTAATTTTGTTAAAGAGCAAGACTTACCAAGAAGTGATCATTGACACCTGGCTAGGCTATGATATCTTCAAACACATTGAGCGAATTGTAGACGGTGTGCATAGAAGCAGAAGCTTTTTAAATTGTATCATACTATTCGGCTATTATCTGGTACCTGTTCTTTCAACAGTCACTGGAAAATTCTAATATCAACCTGATGGCAATTATTGCATTACATGCCATGCCGCTAAAAGTCGTATCAAAGACAAGTTAGTGCAGCAGTGATCTCGGGGGCAGTGGTAGCTGATCGGCCAATCACGGGACCGGTCCCGAAGCTTCTAGGCCGAAAGTGGGGCCGTTCGTTACTTCCCTTCTTCAAGCGCAAACACTCATCACTCACAGCAGGCAAGCTGACAATTCCATTCCCATTCACTTGGGTTCTCTTGAATTACTACCGCATCCCGAACGAAGCAGACAAATAGAAGGTTTCTAAGACGAACCCCTCCAGGCATCCGGCTTCCAAGCTACCCTGCCGGACCCCTCATCAAACTCCACCATCACCACCGTCATCTCAGTGTCGCCAAAATGTCCCACTGCCACGACGAGCATCACAATCACTCCCACGGAGGCCACGACGAGCACGATCACTCGGACGACATCACTCCCGCTTTGCAGCACTCTCTCTACGGCCACATCAACTTTGACGAGGTGACAGCCCTGAACGAGTCGCAGATTGGCAGCGCGCGCGCCATCGTCAAGAAGACGTGGGCAGAGAGGCTCGATCCGGAGCCAGAGGTTGTAAGCGATGCCGACGAACAGCTGATGGTCAATGTTCCGTAAGTGTGCAGGTTACTTATAATCTCATATTATGTATACTCGGTCACTGTGTTCGCCCCTAGTGACTCGTGCGTTTTGGTCTTGAAGAAGCTCTTATCCCGATTCCAAGTCATCTAACTTCATACCATCTCACATCTCAATTACACCTTGTCTGTGAAACCTAACCTTCACTTCTCTCTCCGATCCCAAGCCAGCCAGCCCCACCGCCCCTCCCCAAGATAAAGAAAACCAGAACAAACACCGGTACTGACACGGGTCCCAGATTCACCGGCCAGGTCAAGCTGCACGCCCTCCTCCTCCGTACTTCTGATTCCCCCGCCGCCCCGCGCACCCTCAAGCTCTTCGCCAACCGCGAAGACCTCGACTTCGCCTCCGCCGAGGACGCCCAGGCCACCCAAGAGTTCGAGCTCTCGCGCACCTCCCAGGTCCAGGAGATCCCCGTCAAGCGCGCTCTCTTCGGCCGCGTCCAGCGCCTAACTCTGTTCTTCGTCGACAACTTTGGCGACGGCGACGAGGATGAGACGCGTGTCGGATACCTCGGCTTCAAGGGCGAGTGGATGCAACTCGGCCGCGCGCCTGCTAACATCCTCTATGAGGCGGCGGCGAACCCAAGCGATCACAAGATCAAGGGCACGGGGATCAATGAGGTTGGCGGAGGCATTGGGGGAGGCCAGTGAGGCGAGATGTTTTTTATTCGGAAAAAGTCCCGGAATCAGGATGAAGGAGAAAACCTAGACAGCTCAAGTACGGTGGTTGATATATCTAGACATCAAGTTTTGGCAAAAGAAATTTCGTATTTTGGTATCTCCACCGCAGCCCAGCGCTAATAGAACAAATAAGTAAAATCTTATAAACCCAAAAAAGTCCCATTCCAATCCTTGGAAGCAAAAGGAAAATTCGAGATGATCAAAAGCCAGACTTTCTCTTCTTCTTCTTCCCAGGCGACCGCATCGCGTGCCGCCCTATCACGGGCTGCGACATGACCTGCGGCATCTGCGAGGAGAAGACGGCCTGCGATGACGGCACCACCACAGGCGGCGCCTGACTCGAGCCAATGACCGGTGGCGGCAGTGGTGCGTTCTCAGGGCCGGTCGCGGGCCCGGAGTCTTCCCACTCGTCCTGCGTCCCGTACGGCTGCGACGAAGCGCCCGCTGCCAAGGGCCCGAGGAGCTGCGACCTGCGCTTGCGGCGACGGGACTCGGCGCGCTGGCGGCGCTCGTTGATGGCATCCATGTGCTTCGTCGACGAGGCGAGGACGGAGGAGACGTAGCCGTCGGTGCTGATGCCGCGGGTGGTGGGCCAGTACGAGAGCACCGAGTGTTGGCGGGCGGGCGCGTTCGCGGTATTGAGGTCTTCAGCGAGCATACTGAGACGTTGGAGGGCGGTGGAGGGCGGTGGAGGCTGGCGCGGCGGCGGCGGCGGCGGCGGCGTGGAAGCGGGTGAGGCGGCTGAGGATTGGGACAAGGGACCTGAGGAGGGGAAGGGAAAGGAAATCGAGGAGGAGGGGATGTAGGGGGATTGAGAGCGGACGCCCTTACTGGGCGAGAAGGAAAGACGCTGGCCGAGAGCTTGACCACGTTTGGTGGGAGAGAGAGAAATACGCTGGCTGAGTGGCTGGCTCAGCTTGGTTGGCGAAAGCGAGAGTCGTTGAGTAGACGATAGTTGGCCTTGTTTGGCCGGCGACAGCGAGAACCGCTGGCTCGAGCGCTGGCTCGGCTGCTGGCTGCTTGGCTGGGGAGGTGGTTCAGGCACCCAGGTAGGAGGCCCGTCCTCTGAGGTGGGAAGATTGGCGTCAAGTATCGCAACGCCGAAGAGGGATCGGGCAATGGCCTCGGCCGTTTCGGCTAGTACGACATTGCGTGATTGTTGTGCTCTCGCCGGGAGATCTGCCGGACCCCACAGCTCCTCGAGCTGGTCGCGGATGTCCGCCAATGGAGCGACCGTCTCACCATGGCGAAGATGCTGTTTGGCAACAGGTCGAGCAATGATACGTTCAGTTTGGGCGCCCAGTAGTTCCTGAAAGCGAGAGTCCCACGCGGCAACAGCCTCGCGTGTTACGGGCGGTGCCTCGAACGTGGTTTCGTACTCGTGCCTGGCACTGGTCAGTGTCTGCGTCTTGCGCGTCCAAGTCATTCAAACTCACAAGGTGTGCAACGGGATGTAGCCGCCCTCGGTCTCTAGACAGTTAATAGCTGCTTCTTGGATGGCATTAAAGACAGACAATGCCCCCTGAGGACTGGCGTGCTCTGACGCCATGATAACCGATTCGATGGAGATCCTGATACGGGACATTAAGAGATCAAAGTTTTGAGCCCGAGGCCACCGTTGCTGTATCTGCTGGCCACCCCCCTCCAGCTCGATGCTCATGAGCTCCTGGTACCGATTGGCGCGACGCTGTACCAACTCGTCCATATCGCCCAGACCGTCAGGCACCACAAATACATCCTCAAAATGCTGCAAAAATTCCTTTCGCCTCTTATTGTGCGCCTGTCTCCGCCCGTCTCTTGACCATTCGCGACTATTGTCCGGCGGGACGACTTCGAGGCCAGGGCTTGCTGAGATGGCGATGAGGCTTTGACTCAGGCTGAGGTCTCTTCCAAGGACGAAGAGTTGTTGAAACTTGACCTGTTGGTTCATGTAATCTGCACCTGGACCCTTGGAGGCTCCGGATGAGGCGCCGTTGAAGAATGCTGGCGCAGGACACATGGCCTGCAACTTTGACGGATTGCCATCGAGCCTCATGATGTGGTGCTCGAATTGCGGTAGCCTCGTTGCCTCAGGAACGGAAAACCAATACACTTCAACTTCTGGCGAATTCTCGGAGTAGAGATATAGTGCGCACGCTTCATCTCCTGACCCATGGCCATCGTGATGTACGGTTAGCCTCAAGGTGTCGGCGTCCCAAGCCCTCATATGCGCAAAGGATTGCAGCACGTTGAGGCTGTCTTGGTTAGTGGTGGCTGTCCCCAGGGAGGATGTCTCGATCCAAAACAGACACGAGCTTGTGAGTATGAATACTTGGCTTCGGCTCACTGGGTTTGGCTTCACGTCGAGGATGTAGTCTGGTTCGTCTGACTTGAGAATGGTCAAGCTCTTGCGGAAAGATGGGTTCTTCACATCAACAACCTCAAATTTCGTGCGGTTCCACAGCAAGAGCTTTTTGGACCGCGCCTTCAAGGCAGCTAGGTCGTTTCCTGTATCAGGGTCTTCGACGGTCGGCACGTCCCATAGATCAACACCAGGGCCCGCCGAGCCAATCCACAGCACTCCGTGAGGCTCTGCGCGGAAGGCTGGCGAGTCTTCATCCGGGAGCTGGTCCGTGGCGCCTAGTTGAATATGACCACAATGCCGGAGTTTGGGCCGCATGCTGACAGACCCCACAACCTCTCGGCCCTTGATGTCCCAGACACTGTAGTAGCCACACTCATCCACGATGGCCAGCTGGGGTGGCTTTTTCCGAGACCCATAGCTGAAAGACACATCAGAATGTGCGAAACCTCCGGTTTGTTCCGAGGTAATGACAAGGATGGGCTTTGGGTTGATTCGGGATGGGCGTTCTGTGGCCTTGTCGATCCCGGACGGGCGTTCTGAAACCGGCACCTTGTGGTACTCCGGCTGGAGAATCGTAGTTGATGTCCGCTTCTGCACCAGCAACCATCTTGTGGGCTCGAATCGTACCATGCTTAGCGCAGCCTTGATCTGCAAGATCGGGGCTCCGTCGCTTGACCACAATACCGTCTCCTCTCTGTCGTGCTGGTCGATGCTGAACATCTGCAGCGTCGGGTTCTCATTTTCGCCCCATTGCCATTTCGTCCTGCTCATCTTAGAAAGGCGCAGGAGTTCGCCGGACTCACCGGTAGCCATGGCCAGCACGGGGACGGGGACGACCCGGGTGTGATTGGCGACGTCCGCCATCTGAGTGATCGCCAACAGGGGCTGAGTGGTGGGCGTGGTGTCTGGGCGTATAAGATTGGAGAGACCTTCCGCTAAGAAGCTCGAGGCTTCTAAGCTGCCCACAAAGGCTTCCGGGTGGGCGTTGAGCAGCCATCGTTGTTGCACTCGTTGGGAATCCCAAATCGAAGAAGTAGGCACTATTTCTGCGGACTTTGAGGCAGGATAGAGCGTTTCTGGAGCCTGAACAATGCGTAGTGCTTGGGCTAGTAAATGTCAGTATCGCAAACGTTCAGTGTGAGTTGCCGCCTCACCTTGACCCGGTACACGGCTTGTGTGCAACAGCGGCGGTCCATCCTCTTGGCCTTCATGGGGTACAATCGTGATTTTCGGAGGGCCGTACAAGCGGCTGGTCTCTTCCCGTTCGTCAGCCATTAGAACCGTTCGTTTCCCGTAAGTCCAAGCAGTATATCCGTGAGAAACTGAGCATATCGTGAGAGAACGATGGCGTGTGCTTCATCATGCGAAGGGTGGAGTTAGTAGCCGGTACGGACTATGGGCCAATGGGCAATCGACGACCATGTAGAAGGCTGGATGGGTGGGTGCCTAGTGAGAATCGGGTGTTGTGAATCCTGAAAAGAGTCCGTCAAAAAACAAGAGCCGGCAGTCGCAGCAAAGTCGAGGGCATGATGATAAAGCAAATGTGAGACAGCAACTGGGGGGACTCAAGTGAGAGATTCAAGAAAGCAAAAAAGTTCAGTCAGTTGCGGCTTCACACTGGATCCCCCCATTTCCGACAGTTGCCCACTTTGGCCCAGCCGACCCCTGCCAGTGTTCGCCCAGCGCGTCGGAGCCTGGCGCGTTTTCCCATGCTGCGGCCAACGCCGCAAAAGAGCCTAATGTTGACTCGCGCCCCGCTTCCACTAACCTCATTCATCTCTATCCCAGCCCATCGTTTCTCAGTACCTCTCTGTCTCCCTATTTCCCCCCTCTGACACATTACCAATGCGACCTCAGAACTAAATCATCAAACCCTCCCACGACATGCCTGCTGACGACCGAAGCGGAAAGCAGGCTGCGGCCCAGCAAGCCGTTGACATCCTGCATGAGATCTCCACCATTCTCGTCAGTTACCAAGACGCCTAATGTGTTGCGTAAGTCGTTCTGACTCTGACCGTGTTAAAGAACTGCCATTTGGACCGCCGAACTCTCTCGATATGCATTTCCATGATTGAAAATGGCGTCAATCCCGAGGCTCTCGCTGTAAGCAAAACATTCGTCTCGGCATTTAAAGTTGAGTTGGAGACTGACTGAGCCACTGTAGAGCGTTGTGAAGGAACTGAGAAAAGAGGCTCAGGAGGTAGACGCACAGATTGCCTCGCGGCGAAAATGAAGGATTTGCTCTCATCGTATTAGGATTTGGTACGAAAGTAACGACACGGCAGGGCAGGGCAGGGCAGAATGGTTAGGAATCACCGATACAAGGCGTTTTGGGGCCATTAGATACGTTCAACTTTCCAGTTTCATCTATTATAGAAACTTTTATAACCCAGTCTCCAGGGGCTTCAAAAACCAGAATTCTCCTCCAAGACTGGAAAAACCTGATTATCCTAACAACGCCAACTAGACCGATGATTAACCGTGAATATGCCCGCAATGATCCAGAAACCCCCATATGTCCAAACCTTGGGGCCACTTCAAGCCCCTTGCGCCAGTCTTCATAACACCCCCACTGCCAGGTGCATCTCATTGTCTAGTATCGTGAATGCATCATTGCAGGGTTTATCGATGTCCGATGAGCATGATCTCATTCTCATAATCATCGTCATCATCCTCACCATCGGAATCTTCCTCGTCCATGTCTGTTGAAATAGACCCACTATCGTCAGAGTCATGGTGACCCCGGCCCCAAAGATTGAGGATATCGTTTTCTGACTCCTCCTCTTCTTCCTCAATTGCGCTGTGCGCCATGTTCGGCGGCAGCACTGGAGGTGCCGGCGAAGCTGATCTAGCGAGCCGATCCACCATTAAATGCCGTGCCTCTGGGCCGGCATGAGACGAATGTCTTCGCCGGCCGACCTGCGGGACATCCATCCGAGCCGGGGCAGCAGCAGCAGCAGCAGCCTCGATAGGAACCGGGCTGGGTTCTGGTGCGATAACTGTCGGCGTGGCGGGTGTTCCGTCTCTCCCGCCACTGATCTGAAGCTCAACTGTGTTGTATGACGTGCAGATGGCACATTTGAGACCAAGCCAATGGTATGGGACTGAGCTTTTCCCGCTGCAGTCGTTGCACAAAACCGTTGCTCTGGTGTCACGGAATTCGGGGGGCATCGGCTGAGCCAGAATAGCCAGCTCCAACTGGCGGAACTGGCTTTGCATGTTGAGCAAACTTTTGTTACAAATGGGACATTTGTACGATCGCAGCATATGCTCATCGTAGCACTTCTGGTGGATGCTGTGGCCACATCCCATGAACACAACAGGCTTAGGGGAAGTGAACATGTACTCCCCACAGATGGGGCAGTCGCAATCCGTCGAGCGCTCGATACACTTGTGGGATTGTTGTATAGATATCGAAATGCATGCACAGCATTTCTGAAAGTATGCGTCAGCGGCAGAGTGTGTCAAAGGTGCGGGTCGCGACACGTACCTTACAATGAAAGAAGTCTTTGCCAATGCCTCTTCCGCGTCTGCAGATGCCGCAATCGTTGCAGTGGTAAATATTGTTGGTTGGATGGTCGTCCCAAAGCTTACACACATTACAGTAGTAACGAGCTGAAGTTTCCCCGCAGTTAACACATACATCCGATGCTCGCTGAGGACAGGCACAGAGCATGCATAGCATATTCTTGGTTTCCTTCCTGATTAGAGTGTGATTCTCGATGGCGTCGTGACAAAAGCGGCAGGTGTACCACTTGTTACAAGTCGAACACTGAAGCTTAACGTTGCGCCGGTAGTGCTGGCAGCCAAGTATCAGGGAGCCTTCAGGCTCTTCTCTCGTGAACAGCTTTGGTGGGGCATACGTCGGTCGAACGTCGTCAGCAGTCAAGACAAACTTTTGCGGCGAAGACGGCTCTCCAGGTGAATGTTGCCAGAACTTCAATGATTCGAGAGGTGCTATCGGAATGGATTGCTCCCATGCCTGGCTTGCCAGTATCGCGGTGGGTGGCACGTCGCCTTGGCGCGGGGTGTCTCGAGACTTGCGGTACCCTTCCATCAAGGCCTCGTGCATCAGCCTGGCCTTTTCTTCTGCCGCGATCTCCTGGGACTGGATGCCGATGAGGCGCTTCCGCAGCGCGCCCATGCCATCGTCGGCAGGCAGAGACTCTTGGGTTGTTGGAGACATCGGCATGGTTATGGGGAAGGACGCGACCGGCGCATGTGATGTGGGGGATGGAGACGGCTCGTCGTCAATGGTTGTCGAAACGCTGAGGGTTCGTGCCGGAGTCGATGGGGGTGGCGCATCGGTCGCATGCCTGGTCACCGGTGGTTCCGAGTCGGTCGTGACAGCGACAGGGTCGGGGGAAGTCTCCCGGTCGGAGACGAAGGTGGTTCTCGAGATCTCGGAAAAGCGGCGGGCTTGCCGGAGGACCGGGTTGATAATGAAGTCGGAGACCAGCGAAGACATTGGGAGAGGGAGGAGTCTTCTTGAAGGGGGGCCGAGGAACCGAGCGGGCTATGCAGAAAAGTGACGCACGGTTGTGAAACTCAGTCTACATCCGGGGCAGTAAGATCGGAAGGAGGGGAGGCGAATATTAGTCGGGGTGCCGCGGGGATGATATTTGAAAGGATCGGTAGGTATTGTAGTGTTGGTCGTAGTGGTGGTGGTCGGTGGTGTTAGATGTGGTACGGTACCGGACGATTGGATGCAGCAGCGATGACATAAGACGGTCGAGACCCCTAATGCAACCCGGTCTCTTTCGTTGGCGAGGGCGTCAGCGGAGACGGTCGACAAGTGGACGCGGCGGCGGCAGTGGGGGTAAAACTGAACGGAAAAGAGAGACACCTGAGGCGTGTCTGAGTCTTGCACAGGTGTCGAACAGTCTCTGGGACCTGGAAATCTGCACCGCAATAGGATCGGAGAGAAAGAAAGAGAAAGAGTTAATCGGTGAATGTCTGTGTGCCTGTGGTCACTGGTGTGTGTAATGGAGCCGGCCGGGACCAGCCAGGAGGGGAAGAATGGACGCCAGGAGGTCGGAAAAAGACATGTGATCCCGCATGCGGCTTCAGCGAAGCTTGACTCGGCGGGGTTGATTGGCCGCGCCCAGGAGGTGGTGACACTGGCGGATTGGGCTGCTCAGTGGGTCACTGAACTGAGTGAGACGGTGGTCCGAGCAGGCACTGGATGCAACGCCCGCCTTTCATCTCTGTCCGCAAAAAAGAAAAGGAAAAACAATTACAGCTTTCGGTAAATCAGTTCGCGAGCATCTTCCCCAGGCTGGAAGCTGAGCCTGGGACAGATACGGATGAGTATGTATACGATTATCTAAGAAATCAAACGCCACCCCCCCCCCCCCCCCCCCACGCATAAAAAGTCACTTTTGAATGATGTGAATACATTGGCTTTTGGCGTTGCTTGGCTGCGTCATACCTCAGGATGATACCTAACTATACAATCCGTGTACAGCACGGCCGTGCCATCGCGGCTCATATACTCCGTAATGCCGCATGCTTGAAATGGGACTTCGACCTGCTGATAATGTTTACCTATGTCGAGCAGACGGGAGCTGAATGGGCGGCTAGCTCCGAAGGCAGGGGCCCCATAGCACGGGCCGAAAGGGATTAGCGCACACAGAGCTCACTGCTTCAGGAGCCACAACTGCTGTCAACTTGAAGACAAGCCATTGTCATTATGCTCCATCTAGGCCTGTGTGTTTGTCCCGTCACATCTCTGGCTTGACACTAGCAGCGACTTCGTGGAAAACAATGAATGTAGTTGCAGGATTACACTATAGGTGCTTCTTATAACAATGATCATGCCAAGCCTGCGGGGTGAGCGAGGCATAGTGCAGTCAAGAACTGGAGCGGAGGGGCAACGGTGAAATATACTGTTTGCCAGAGCCTTATGCCGATGATGATGGTGGCGATGGACCGCGATGCTTCCGTGGGGCCCAGAGGACTTCAGGGGAAAGCAGCTGTGGGGGTAGGCGTGAACGGGGGCCATTCATGCCATTCATTCCAGCGGGAGGCTACCTACCGACATGTACTACGCAGGTGATCTCCAGCTCTTCGGGGATGAGCCAATGGAATCATGGTACCAACTCCAATGGATTTCTGGATAGGTACGGTACCTACTTGGTGTACCTTCGGGGCAAGATTCGCGTGAAGTGTGGTCTGGTCTGTAAGGGAGGAATAGCTCGTGTCTGTTGGTGCATAGGTGGCATTTAATTCGTGTTGCCTTGCCCGCGCAAGGGGAAGTTCCTGGGTACCTGCCCAGCTCTCCCAATTTAGCAGATGGGGGGGACGACCTCACCAAGGGGAAAAAAAATCCCACCTTGTCCAAGGGCCACTCTCCCGTCACCTCCATATTAATTGCATGATTCCCTTTTGGTGCTTGGTATCCGTACTTTTGCCAGCTTTCCCTTTCTCCTTCCCCAGCTTACCTACCTCCAGGAGCCCCAGCAGCCAGCCACTTTGATGAGCTGGTTTGGTTTGCAGAAACCAAGCGCCTCGAGAGAAACCCGCTGATTGTTGTTTCGCGGCTTTCCTCCGGTGGTTCACCTTTCCACCTATCCCTTTATCTTTTTCTCCAACTTTCTATTTATTTACACTTTGAGTTTTGACTCGTCCGGTCCTTAACCCAGAGCTCGAGCCCCTGTTGTTGGAGCTTGACTCTTTCTTCCAACCCGTCGCCTTTCCCGTACAAACTCCCTAAGCCGCGTTCGTCAACGACTTCGGTCATCCCGTTCGGACAGTCAGTCTCCTCTCTCCAGTCAGCATTCCTCATCACCCCGTGCCATTTGCTGATCTTGCAGACGAACAGTCATGGCTGTCGAAAAGCCAATTGTCGCGTCCGGAGCAGACGTCGGCGATGGCGTCAGACGCCGTGCGGTGCCGCAAGGCCAGTCAGTTCCCCTAACGGCTGCTCCGGAGGTCGATGACAAGAAGAAGCTTGCCAAGAAGGTAAGCGTGTCCTTTCCTTTTCTGCAGTCTATCCATCGCAGAACTGCTTGATGCTGACGAAACGATTCTTTTTGTCCAGGGTCCCTCCTTTCTCGACCAGTATGAGGTCATCATCGCCCCCATCATCTTCACGGCTGTTGCCATCTTCACACGACTTTGGAGAATCGGTCTCAGCAACATCGTCACCTGGGACGAGGCCCACTTCGGCAAGTTTGGAAGTCATTACATCAAACATGAATACTACTTCGACGTTCACCCGCCTCTGGGCAAGATGCTCGTTGGTCTGTCCGGCGTTCTCGCCGGTTATAACGGGTCTTTCGAGTTCAAGTCTGGCGAGAAGTACCCCGAGGACGTTGACTACACCTTCATGAGAGCCTTCAACGCTCTCTTTGGCATTCTCTGCATCCCCATGGCCTACTTCACCGCCCGCGAGCTGAAGCTGCGCCGTCCTGCCGTCTGGCTAGTTACCTTGATGGTCCTCTGCGAAAACTCTTACACCACCATCAGCCGCTTCATTCTCCTCGACTCGATGCTACTCTTCGGAACCGTTGCGACCGTTCTCTGCTGGGCCAAGTTCCATAACCAGCGCCACAATTCCTTTGAGCCTGAATGGTTCTTCTGGCTGTTCATGACTGGTCTAAGCATTGGCTGCGTGTGCAGTGTCAAGCTTGTTGGTCTCTTTGTGACCTCCCTCGTCGGCCTTTACACTATCGAGGACCTCTGGAACAAGTTTGGCGACACAAAGATGCCCGTCACTACGCTTGGTGCTCATGTCGTCACTCGCTTTGTCGGCCTCATCATCGTTCCCTTCCTGGTTTACATGCTCTCCTTCGCGCTCCATTTCGCTATCCTTGACCAAACTGGTCCAGGTGACGCGCAAATGAGCTCCCTGTTCCAGGCCAACCTTAAAGGCACCGAGGTTGGCAAGAACAGCCCCTTGGAGATTGCCTATGGCTCGCGTGCAACCATCAAGAACATGGGGTATGGTGGCGGTCTGCTTCATTCTCACGTCCAGACGTATCCTGAGGGCTCTACCCAACAGCAGGTCACTTGCTACCACCACAAGGATGCCAACAACGACTGGTTCTTCTACCCCAACCGCCACGAAGAGGACTACAACCCTGAGGCTGAGCCCCGTTTTATTGCCGATGGTAGCATTATTCGCCTCATTCACGCCCAGACCGGACGCAACCTCCATTCCCACGAGATTGCTGCTCCCATTACTAAGGCCGACAAGGAGGTTTCTTGCTACGGCAATCTCACCATCGGCGATGACAAGGACCATTGGCAGGTCGAGGTTGTTCGCGATGTTGCTTCTCGTGACCGTAGCCGCATCCGCACTCTTACTACCGCTTTCCGCTTGAAGCACCCGGTCCTCGGCTGCTACCTGCGTGCTGGCAACGTCAATCTACCTCAGTGGGGTTTCAAGCAAATTGAGGTTACCTGCACGAAGAAGAACAACCCCAAGGACTCGTACACGCACTGGAACGTTGAGGCCCACACCAATGAGAAGCGTAAGTCGCCGACCGCATAAAAGAATGAGGTTCTGAATCTGTTGCTAACTGATATGCAGTGCCCCCTGGCGACCCTGGGTCCTACAAGTCTCCCTTCCTCCATGACTTTATCCATCTTAACGTTGCCATGATGACATCCAATAATGCTCTCGTTCCCGATCCTGACAAGCAGGATGACTTGGCATCTCAATGGTGGCAGTGGCCTATCCTGAACGTCGGTCTGCGCATGTGTAGTTGGGATGACAGCACTGTCAAATACTTCCTCCTTGGCAACCCTCTCGTCTACTGGGGCTCCACAGCCGGCCTCGGGATCTTTGCCCTTGTCGTCGCCTGGTACGTCGTCCGCTGGCAGCGTGGCTACAACGACTTGAACACGAAGGAGTTTGATCAGATCCACTACGCGGGACTGTACCCCATGGCTGGCTGGTTCCTTCACTACCTTCCCTTTGTTGTCATGGCTCGTGTCACCTACGTCCATCACTACTACCCCGCCCTCTACTTTGCCATCCTTACATTTGGCTTCCTGGCCGATTGGTTCCTCCGCAACAAAAACCAGGTCGTCCAATACACCATTTATGGTGTTTTGTACGCGGCTATCATTGGACTTTACATTCTCTTCAGCCCCATCTGCTTTGGCATGACAGGTCCCAACAAGCAGTACAGCTACCTGAAGTGGTTCGACAGCTGGAGAATGTCGGACTAAGTCGAAGAGCGAAATCTGAATACAACCACTTGCGATCAACGGTTTCTTCTGGTGAACCATGTACTTGAGGAAGGGTTGGAGGATTCACGACTCAACTTCCTCCACTCAGCTCATTTGTAAGAATATGGGCGATTAAAAGGGGTAACAGCTGGTGTTTTAAGCTTGAGATAGGAGATAGATGGCGGATGATACTTCCGTGCATAATGCAACACGAACTGTTTCCTTATTTCTGCATTGCGCTCTGATCTACAAATAAGAGACCTCAACTGTGAATTATGATTAAAAAGTAATAGTACAAGGATTGAAAGACGAGAAGGAGCTAAAGACTCTTGCCGGTAGCCTTGGGTATCACTATCCTTCTCGTGTGTGTGCTTTTTTTTTTTTGTACACTGTGCGGCAGCCCATCTAGCAACAGCCACCGCCCGATCCCTTGTTTGCGTCACTCCCTACCTTGACCTGCCTACCCCCTCCGGCGCCGGGCCCCTTGACACCAGACCTCCGGTCATTGAGGTCGTACTTGCCGGCCTGGATGTTGTTATATATCCTCTCAGCAACCCTCATAAAGGCCTTTTCGACGTTCTCGCCGCTCTTGGCGCTCGTCTCGACGTACTCGAAGACACCATTCCTCTTCGCCCACTCCTCGGCCTCCTCCTTGGTGACCTCGCGCTTATTATCCTCGTCCTGGGTGAGGTCAGCCTTGTTGCCGACAAGGATGACGACAATGTCGGGCTCGGCGATCTGGCGGAGGTCGTTGAGCCAGTCGGTGACGTGCTGGAAGGTCTGCTTGCGACTGAGGTCGAAAACGAGGAGGGCCCCGCTAGCGCCGCGGAAGTAGGAGCGCGTGACAGACTTGTACGTCTCCTGCCCCGCCGTGTCCCAGAGGGAGAGCTTCATGTGCTTCTGGGGCCCGTCGGCAGCCGACGGTTCGGGGAGGCGTGGAGGCTCTGGGAGACCGTTAGACGTGGCTGTGCCACCTTCCTTGGTCTTCTGGGCGGCGGACGATGCCGCGGCAGCATGTGCGGGAGGGAGGGTGTTGGGGGGGCCGACAGGAACGATACGGGAGCCGAACTCGACGCCGATGGTCACATCGTGATGAGGGGAGAAGCGGCCTTCGCAGAGGCGGATGGTGAGGCTGGACTTGCCGCAGCCCGAGTCGCCAATGCAGACGAGTTTAGCAATGTAGTCCCATGGTGGAGACGACATGACCCTTAAGCAGGATGGGTTCGTGTGTTGGGGGAGAAGGGGGTGCTAAAGAGATGAAGGTCTGTGGTCCTTTTTTATTCTTCTTTACGCCGAAAGGATGAAGCGCTGGATTATCTTTCTTTCTTTTTTCGGCTGGCTTCGATTCGCGGATGGAGGTTTCGAGAAGATGAGACTGGGAAGGGCGTGAGCGTATCTTCGATGTAGTTGTGGTAGACAGTTGGTCTGATGTTGAAGAGCTTCAAACAGCTGTCGTGGTTTGTGCGAGCACGTGTTCAGAATGAAGGGGGGAGGCTGGCGATTGGGAAATGTTGTTACTGGGAAGATGGATGTCGTCTGTTCTCAATGGGATGTTCCCGTGGCTACCGGAGACAACGGTTGAGGAAGCCTGTCCAGTCTGTCTGGTTCTGCAGTGCTATTCCAAGGGGAAAAAGAAATAAAATAAAAAAATCGATGACCTCGTCAGTACGTTAGCGAAAGCTTCTGCTACGTACAGTTCAACGAGGTGAGATCCGATACGTTTGTGGAAACGGCGAAGTGCATCACGCTGGTCAATGTTAAAGATGGCCGCCCCTTGTCACGGGCTAGCCCCAGAAGACACCCAGAGCCCCAGTAAAACTGGACCGCTGACCAGGGAAAAAGGCGGGCAGGGTTGGGGGCCATCGGTGTTATCAGTGACGCAAGTGTTTGGCTGATAAGCAGCGAGCCATCCATGGTAAGCAGGACCCCCCATGGGAGAGCCAGGGTTAGGTCAGTTGACAGCGACCTGGAAATGACCAACTGACTTCATCTCCTAGTCTCCCGACTAACGACTGAATGACTCGAGAGGTTGCACCGGACTGAAGCGGTTGCTGGTGTCTCACGCTGGGACATGTCAGTGCCATGTAGCAAACAAAGTAAGGAGGATTAGCAGCGCAGATAGGAGGAACGTATCGAGTACGTGGGTTCGTGGGAATCACAAGTGCCAGAGAGGTGATCGTGAGGCATGCCCGTCTCAGAAGCCTTCAACGTTTCCTTTGCTTTGGGGATGCCCATGGGTTTCCTGCATATTTTAGATGTACGCGAGATTACCTTCTACGGACACTGCGTATCCAGAAAATGCATGAGAAACGGTTCCTAGAGTCCGTCCCCGGAAGTCGAGGCGAACCTGGAATGAGGAGTAGGCCATGCCCGTCCGTTACTGTAAGGTAATCCGGGCCCCCAATGCTGCAATGGTGCAATGCATCAAATCAACTTTACCGCCTTATCGCCCACTTAAAGTCGGATGAGTGCCGGCCGCTGCATGGGTGGCGGCTACCTACCACCATGCCCCTGCCTCACCGGGTACTGACGTTTTGGATGGTTGGTCTGTTAGCGAGAGATGGTAGGAAAGGGGTCCTAGTTGCGGCTGGTTGTGTACGCAGTAAAGTGTTGTGTGTGTCCAGGCTGCCTAACAGTGTGTGCTATGTCGCTGTTTAGGCTAAGGCTGCAGCGCCCGCGCTGCCTAACAAGCCTCCATCCCAGTCCGTCCTGCAAATGGCGGGCGGGCTACCCATGTACCCCGAACCCGTACCGCCGCAACCACTTCCCTCACCGGTCCACTCGTTCGCCTGCATACCTACATAGGCACCTTCACCTCTTCATTCATCTGGGCTGTACCGCATGACCTCCGATTCATCTTCCCGACATCTTGGTGCAGATGCCATTCTCACGAGCACCCCGACCTTGACCTGAAAGTGGCTATTCCACTCAAGGGTGACTGACATTCTATCCGCTTCAAGAAATCTCATTGCAGAAGTTCTTCTGAGCCCACCCGCCAGTCTCGTCTTGTTTTCTGTTTGCGTATACACCAGTAGTGTCCACCGCCGCCAGCACCCAAACATTCCACCCGTTTACTCTTTGTCCGTCATCGTCATTCACACGCTTTACATAGCCCGCCGACTTTATCTATACCCATCTTCCCGCGTTCCTGGCCGACCCCGATAGAGCACGCGAGCTTTCTTCTGAGGGGACGAGGTCCTCACTATCGATAGCACCATGTTCTCGGAATGTAAGTCTATGATTCTGCCACTCTCGAAATCCTCAGTGACACCAAGCGGCGATCAACTGACAAACCCGGGCCCCCAGATGCGTCCAGGTTCCTGGCGCAGTCACAATCCCGAATCTCCAACTTCGCCGGCCAAGTTGAAGGCAACGAAAACCCACCACGACAACCCAACGACTGGTCCTCGCGACCTCCACGAAATGGTGGGCGGTCCTTTCTAGGCAGAGGTTACGGAGGAAACCCGTACCAGGCGGGTGGATCGCGTTTCGGGCAGATGGGCTTCGCCTCCCGGATCTCCACCGCCCAGGATGCGCCGCTTTTTCACAGCACACTTGACGAGTACATGGAAGAAGACGACGAGGACGAGAGGGACCGTGAGGCGGCGGATATGGCCGCCCTCCACATGTCACGGCGTGTAGCCGCCGCGAGCAAGATGGCGGAAAGCTCCGAGACGGAACCGGACGCTAGCCGTGGCTCACTGGAGCAGAGTAACGAGAGCCCCGGACGCAGGTATCAGGACCGCGGTCTGCGGAGGGGTATCCGCAGCAGCTGGAACGGCACGAGGAGCTTTGGTGGACACAACCGCGGGAGGGACGCTATAGATGAAGAAGCAGAGGACACCTCACACGAGGGCTCCGACCGGGGCTCGGATACGAACCCTAAAATGGTCGATATCGGGCTGGACTCTCAGATCCGGGATGACGACGACGACGATCCGTCTGCGTCGTTGCTGAACGAGACGCATACGGACTCGAGCCCGCCCGCTTTCCAGAAGTTCCACCCAAAATCGGGAGATAGCAAGTTCCCACTGCGGAGGGATGCCACCCGACAAGACGACTTTGACGAGGCCCGGCAAGCGAGCTCCGACGATGAGGCTCTGCCTGCGACAGTTCCCCTGGCCGAAGGTGAAATATTCAAATACGATCCCTTTTTCGCTTGGATCTTCCTTATCGCGTTGGCTGGTCTGGTGTCTACGTTCGTGCTCGTCTGGCTACACACGGGCACGCCTAAGAAGGGATGGGGCGATACAGTCTACACGACGTTGCAAGGATCTTTCCACATGTTGGCCGTCGACACTCTCATTTCGGTCCTTGTGTCTTTTGTCTGGCTGGCGGCCCTTCGGTCATTCGCCCGGCCGCTGGCGCTCCTGATTCTCGTGGCAGTACCCATCATCATGTTCTCGTTCACACTATACCCATTCATTTCCAGCTACGAAGGTCGGTCACATGGGGCTAGCTTCCAGGACCGGGCCATGCGGTGGGCTGCTCTTGTTCCAGCCATTTCAGCTGTTGTCTGGGTGTACATGGCTTATAAGGGCCGATATGCTATCCGCCAGGCAATCGAGATCCTGGAGTTCTCGACCAGGATCCTTGCAGCGAATACGGCGCTCCTTATCTTGGGTTTCAGTTGTCTGGCACTGATAGTAATCTGGACCTGGATCTGGATGTGGATGTTCTCGAGGATCTTCTTGGGAGGCTACTTTTCGCGCAGGCTCGCCAGGTTCATCATTAGTGTGTCCAGCTGGTGGCTTGGGATCTGGTTTGTCCTCATGTACATGTGGACCATCGGCGTCATCAACGCAGTGCAACGAGCGACGACAGCGGCGACGGTGTCACAATGGTACTTCCACCGCAACGCGGCCCCGGCACCGACGTCGGCGGAGATTGTCACGGCCGCGCTTAATCACGCGACAACGACCATCTTTGGCAGCATCTGCGAGTCAACGCTACTGGCTTTACTCATCAGGACGCCTCTTCTCGTGCTTCCCCGGAGGATGGCTAACATCCTTCAGCACATCGCCGCCATGTGGATACCGACCCCCATCACCGCGCTCATGAACCCCCTGACCATCACGTACGGGGCAATTCACTCGCAGAATTTGCATGCGGCGGCCCGCGGTCTCAGCCAGATGGACTTCCTCTCGCCGCAGCGGCCGACGACAACGTTGACACCGCAGGTGTTCAGCTCACGGCGGTCCAGCCACTCTCCTTTGCTCCCTTACCGGCTAGCAAAGATGCTTTTATACGCAACGCGATTCATTATGGCTACGGCGCTTGGATTTGCGGGATGGGTGATGACGGCCAAACAGCTTTCAATCGCTCTACCGGACGGGATGGGGGTACGGGGCTCGGCGTACGCATATGTGGTTGGCATCGTGGCCAGTTTCATTGGGTTTTCGGTCATGGGCGCCATGGAGGGTATTCTCAGCGGCATTTTGGATGCGGTGGTGATTTGCTACGGCAGCGAGCGGCGTATGGCCAGCGGAGGGGGCGCCTACTGCATGGAGGCGGCCTACCTCTTCGGCGAGAGACGGCGGGACGAAAGAGGCCTGCCTTGAGGGAACATGTTTATATCTTAGGGTTTGCATTACTTTGGGGACATGGAGATTGTATGGTCCTTGAGAAATTCGGGCGTTTCTTGTGCAGCACATGATTTACATGCCGAGATGGGGTAGGGCCTGGGAAGGGCCGTTTTGAATAAAGCTTTCAGGTTGACCGTTGAGATAGGAGCGGAGCGTTGTCGTCTGCCACCTGATAGTAAGCGGCATAGATACATTTGCCAAGCCTGACGGCTGTCTGGAAGATAGAGAACAAGTGGTGGAATTTATTAGTGAAAGGCTGCGCCACGATGTGTTCGCGTTCAAAAATTCAGCGGTCGGTGCCCGAGAGCAGTAGGCGTTACCAGTGATCGGAGAGGGAAGGAAAGGAAGGGTTCATCTTGGCGATTAGGGGTGGAGTGCGGCGTGATTCGGGGACCCCGAATACTTAACACATACACATGTACTACCTACCTTATGTGCGCAGCATCGCGACCCTGGACGAATATCGAAGGTGATATGCACCGCCACGCGGGAATTGTAGACATTACGTTGTGATGGTGTCACCTGGACTCGCGCGGCGCGTCAACCAAAAGAAAGCATGCATATTGCCACTGTTGCTTAGCATAAACAAGCACTTCGAAGTCGGTTGAACCAAGCAGGTTCTTGCTAATTGTGGCCTAGGTGAATGGGACTCTGGACTACCTAGGTACACATGTAGGTAAGCCCGAAGCTTCAGCCACAACACTTGTGCTTCGACCGCCTCGTGTGGTTGGGCAGTGGGAAAGGAGGAAGGGGCAAAAGTGATCTACCTAATTGGAAAGGCAGGAAAAGCAAGCACTCTCCCACCTATACTCGCACTGACTAGGTATGTACGAGAGGGGGGCAGGGCTCAAACCCATGGCATGGGTCCCCGCGCCCGCGGGACTTTGGCTCGTGCGAGACGTTTCCAGTCGAACCTTTTAGGGGAGGAGAGGGGGTTCGCTGCAGGGCATCGACCGAGGTGCCGAAGTGGTATCCTGGCGTATCCTTTCGCCATGTCTTTTGTGGAAAGGTACCGGTGAGAGACATTCGTGCGCCTCGCACTTTCTCAAGTTGGGTTTCCGGCATCCGGGGTCGCAGTGGGAAACAAAAGCAACTGCTACAGCTAGCTGCAAGCGAAGCGAAGCAACAGCAACCTCTAGACAGGGAAGAGGCAGCAAAGAGCTGGCGCCGGGAAGAGTTGAGTTGGGTAGGTAAGTGAAGAGGGGCAAAACACACTCGTCACATCCGACAAGCATCAGAATAGAGGGGCTGTGCGTTTGCAGCTTGCATCAATGGCGGGCCCCCCTCTCCCCTCGTTGCAGCGCCGGCGGAACACAGCAGCTTCGGAAGCCAAGAGGCAGCATTGCAGCGGTAGCAGGAGTGGGAAGGCAGGCGGCGTTCGAGAACCACAGCTTCGAGAAGCACCATAGAAAAGACGAGAATAGGGACCAAACTGACTGCATTCCGAGGCGATTCGGTCCGGTCAGTGGGATCATATGCGACAAGGGGAGCTTTCAGCCTTTCTGGCCGCTCTCTCTCTCCCATTGTTCGCGCCTCTCGCCTCAGCCAGGACTGCTGCGTAAGCCCATACTTCATGGGGAGCGGTTTGCCATTTGCCAGTACATTGTTCCCCGTCAAAGAGGCAGCTGGATACTGTGAGTTGACCAATCCAACCCATTCAGTAAGAGACGACAGCCAGCCTGCGAAAGCCTCCGCCTCCCCAACGTGGGCTAAAGAATTGCGGGATGCGGAAACGTCGGGATGCCATTGGGTCGCTCCCCCAAAGGGTAGGCAGGCACAATACCTTACGCTCTCTACTAAGGTACTTTAGGTAGTAATATGGGTTAGATGGATAGGGAAGCGTCTAAGACGTGATCCCGGCCGTTCGCCTACCAAATGCCCATGCCCCCCCCATTAACGCTATTGCTATTGCGCCTCACCCATTACAACAGCACCTGACACTCTCCGAGGCGTGAAGAGGCGGCCTCTCTCCATCCCAACCCTCCTCCTACTCTCCTCCGCCCCCTTCAAACATCAGTCCCTTATTTCAGGTGCTTGACTGCCCAGAAAACTATCTGAAAGGTAGCTGCAGAAGAAACTCTGATCTCCCTCAAACATATTCACTCCCGCATCTCCATAACCGTCAGTAATCAATCCCGCGTCAATCTCGACTCGACGGTTCTCGCTTTATCAAGACACTGCGTGCAGACAGTGAACCAGCATTGACGGCATCTTTCTCTTCGCTCTCGATTTCTGACCTCGCACCACTACACATGGCCGACGACTTCGCTCCTCCCCCGGGCCCCCCGCCTCCCAAGGCCCCCGAGGTTCCTCCCGGCTGGATTGCCCGCTGGAATGACCAGTACAAAGAATGGTGAGCCCCGGGGCCCTCGTAGCCTCCCCGTCTACTTCCATCGCGGTCCACGACCCTGACTTCGCCTCCAGGTTCTACGTAAACCTTCACACTAAGCAATCTCAATGGGAGAAGCCGACCGAGCCCGCGTTGCCCCCTCCCCCGCCCGCGGCAGACGCCCACCCGGGCGGTCCTCCCCCCGGCTACGCCCCGCGCCCGGGCGACTCGACGCCGCCCGTTGACCAAAAGGTCAACCCATACGACCAGAAGCAGAATCCCTACGATAACCAGTCCTCAACGCCCCAGCCCTACGGCGCTGGCAGCTCCAACGCCATGAGTGAGGACGAGCGCCTTGCCCGCCAGCTCCAGGCCGAGGAGGAGGCTCGCGCCCGCGGCGCCAACTCGCACTCTCCGATGCCCCCCAACTACAACCAGCAGCAGCCCCAGAGTCCCTTCCCCGACCAGCTTCCGCCCCGCGCACAGGAGACGAGGGGCAAGAGCGGCGGCGGCTTCCTCGGTAAACTGCTCGGCAAGGCCAAAACGGGCGGCTCGAGCAGTTACGGGCAGCCGCAATACGGCGGTTACCCTCCTCAGCAACAACAATATGGTGGCTACCCGCCTCAGCCACAGTACGGCGGCTATCCTCCTCAGCAGGGCTACGGGGGCTACCCGCCGCAGCAGGGCTACGGCGCGCCCGGGGGGTACGGCATGCAGGGCGGCGGCTACGGACGTGGTGGTGGCATGATGGGCGGTGGCAATAGCGGCCGAAAACCCGGCGGCGGCGGCATGGGCATGGCGGGCGGACTGGCGCTCGGTGCCGGTGCCGGTCTGCTGGGTGGCGCACTGATCGCGGATCACATTAACGATGAGCAGCAGGAGGCGTACGCCGAAGGCTACAGTAAGTTTATGCTGCCCTGATCCGGCCTTGGCTCGTACGGATACTGACGTTTTGGTACTACAGATGACGGTCAAGATGGCGATGACTTTGGCGGTGGAGACGACTTTGGCGGCGACTTCTAAGCAGTCGAGGTTTTGGTTGGGCAGGTGTGTCGCTTGGAACTAAATATCTCGAACTGGTCGTGAACTGAAGATTTGGAACGGTCAGGGAGGGCGGCGGGCTGGTAGCATAAACCTTGTCTATAATGCGATTGCTTTTGCCACCTTCCCAAATGGTAGACAAGATAGCAGGCCACACTCGACCTCTTTCGTGGTTGCGTATTAGTCCCAAATTCCGTGCTCTTGCAAATGAGGGGGGTTTGCTTTTCCGCAACGTTAACTTTGCAAGGGAGTTGTCGAATCTGCCCTTCATGTATCCAAGTCACAGGCGCTGCACATAGGTTGCAGGAGGGGAAATCCATAGCGGTAAGAATAGACGAAAGGATAGCTGAAAGAGCAGATGGTATACGCGGCGAAAGGTCGGATGAGATATGTGGCCAAAGGGTGAAGTTGATGAGGACATGCCCTTAGCCCGTTCATCTTGCAGATCGAGCAATGGAAGCGATTTGCTGCGATTGCGCGCTCTCAACTTTTCTTACCGTTTCATTGACCTGATCTTGGTCTTGACATGCGCCCAACTAAGCCTCATTTAGCTTTGGTGTTTCTTGAAACCAGGATCATGTGCCGGTTTTGCGCGGAATCGCTGAACTAATAAGGGCACGCTGTTTAGCCCGTTTCCTGCGAGCAGCAATTGCAACACGGATTCGGTCTGGAGTCATATAAAACTCTCCCTTAGGAAGTTCCTTTCAGAGGGAGATGGATGCATAGCAGGCCCCAGGTAACCGATGTGCGAACCCACACCGTGATCTCGTGGAAGTGGACTGTCAAATACGTTTCGAGGGCGAGAAATCGTGCGCGAATTTGGGGCTCTAGCCCGATATCAGGTAGAGGTGCCCAGGCCAACAGCAGCGTCTTGCTGGTATCCCCAAGGTAACGCTCTCAAATGCCACAGAAGACGACGGAGGGCGACGGAGACTCCAGGGCAGCTTACCAATCTATAGTATATCATACCCGTTATCAGCCGCCTCCCGATTCCGCTTAGTAGCTGTGAAACTTCTGGTGTGTATATTTTCTTATGGCTCTGTTCTGTCTATTCCTAATCTCATATACAGATTGTAACTAGTTAGGCATTAATGTCTCTAGATGAGATATAGAGAAAATATACATTATAAACGAAGGGAGTGTCGCTTTTCTATAATGTTACCTGAAAAGGGGGCTGCCGAATTGACCTCCAAATTGAGTGTCAAAGTAAAGATAAAGTGAGGGCAAGATGTCATATGAAAGCGAGGGTGGAAATGATGAAAGTGAGGGCGAAAGGTCACCTTGGCTGACGGCTCTCCCTTCAGAATCCCAGCAACACGTTGCAGATTGAGCAATGGAATGAATCCCTGTGCTGAGAGGACCCGCTCTCCGTCAGCTTGCTTTGCCTCAGTTTCGTCACAAAGGCGTCTAGATGCAGAGCGGTGCGATGCCGCTGGTATTTGAGGATGGCACGCTCAATGACATGCTTCTGTTGCCAGCATTAACAATGAGGACTTACTCAAGCGTCATATTTAGATCAACCTGGGTTACTGAAGGGCAAGATGTGTGTAAAGGAAGACCAGCTAACCTGATCCTACAAGATAAATTTGCCAAATAGATCTGCCTAATAGCTGCACGCTTGAAAATGCACTAGATAGTAGAGAGATAAAACGCGCCTGAGCGGGGGATCAGCTCAAGCTCAGCACAGAGAAGGGGAGTCCAGACCAACAAGCCAATATATGACACGCTATATCCGTTGTCGAATGCATCCTTGATGCGCTGGGGTAGCTGCGAGCAGGCTGACGTGTACATGTGCACATCTATCTGTATTCTTCTAACAGCCCCAGGAGCTCGTCGGTTCCAGGTCCAATATCCAGCTTGCAATCGGTTGCCCGTTAAGGTGTCTGAATATAGATATAGGAAAGATGCGTTATCGTATATGAGGGAAAGTTTGCTTTTCCGCAACGTTACCTTTGAAAGGGAGCCGCCGAATCTGCCCTCCCAGTTCGCACTTCACAGGCGCGGCATGTGGTGGGTAAGGCACGGCTGGCCATTAAGTCTCTGAATATAAATATAGGAAAAATGCGCACCGCTCTGGCAAATCGTAACGCACCGCGTCGTCAAGTCCGACGTCCAGGGGCGCCCGTCCCTCTTTCTTTTTGTTTGGTTTCAATCTTTCCCTCTCGTGAACCACAGCAGCCCCCTTTCTCACCTCCGCACACCCTTCTCCTTCTTTCCGCTGCCGCTGCCGCCGCCGTTCGAGGATACGGGGCCGGAGGACTCTTCCTTCTTGCCGCTGCCCGCCAGGAAGGCAGCCATATCGAAGTTACCCATGGGGTTGGCGCCAGCGTCACCGCCGCCGCCGAGGATGCTGTTCATGGGGTTGCTCTTTTGGCGCTCCTCGAACTCAGCGCGCATTTCAGGGTCCACTGAGAGGTGGTATGTCAGCTATCTTTCGGGGGGTCGGGACGGGGAAGAATTGGAAGAGACTTGACAGGTGGAGCAGAGAGGAGCAATAAGGGGGAGTACGTACTGTTGTCGACGAGGTAGGGCATGCCGAGGAAGATACCCATGCTGACGAGGCCGAGGAGTATCATCGGGTTCTTGAGGATGGTGAGGACCGAGACTGCATCGCACGAGTGTTAACATTCTTTCCTCACGGCTCGGGAAGCTTCCAAATCGGTGCTACGCATCTCGTAAGAGCGCCGTCGAGCCCTCGAAACTGGGCACGACAATGTCAGAAAAGGAGGTTTAAGGGGGGACCTACATTTGCTCCTCTCCATAAAGTAGTTCTTGCCGCCCAGAACCCGCACCTCGAAGCCCTTGCCGCCGCCCTCGAAGTCCTTGGCCGTGTAGACCTCGCCGCGGTTGTCCCAATCGTTGCCGCGGTACGTCTCCCACGCCGACAGGCTGCCATCGGCGGCGATGTCTAGTCGTAAAGGGGCGAAGGCGTGCGTCATGCAGTGGATATCGACCAGGTATGACCCGGGCGCGGTGACGTTGTTGAAGACAAAGGTGTTCTTGACCGACAGCGGGGCGGAGTAGGAGGCGCCCAGGGCCGAGAGGGTCGCGCGCGTCGAGGGCGGGAGGGTGTAAGGGTTAGGCAAGGCCGGGGAGGAGGGCACCGAGAGAGTGATGGAGGCCGCAAGGGCGAGGGAAGACGTGGTACAGGCCGCGAGGGCGGCGAGTGATGCGAGGAGGCGCATCTTCTTGGTGACGGTCTATCTGCGGCTATAGGATTTTAAATTCTGCGGTTCGGTTTTGGTGGAACTACTCGGGAGCAGGTTCGAAGGTTCAAATATCAATGCTCGAGCAAGATACCAGGGGGGGGGGAAGGTAGAGGAGGCTCGGACCGAAGAGGTTTCGAATTGAGGTGGATATGGAGGTACAGATG
This sequence comes from Colletotrichum sublineola, assembly GCA_020631755.1. Lineage (NCBI taxonomy): Eukaryota > Fungi > Ascomycota > Sordariomycetes > Glomerellales > Glomerellaceae > Colletotrichum > Colletotrichum sublineola. Next base: position 1,377,154 of record JAHSQG010000001.1, read on the forward strand.
AATGGCGGCGCGGGATGGAGCTTGGATCTGGTGAGCGCAACGGCGGCACAGGTTTGGTGCAAGTATGCAGTATGGTTCGGGACCCGTTTCCGACCAATCAGCTCCGGCGGGCGGATTATCGTCGTCTGCCGCTCGCCGGGGAGCGGCCCTTCTAGTCCCTCCCTGCCCACATACCCCCATTCCAGAGCTGTCAAGTGCTAAACTAGCAACAGCAGTCACGGTGTAACACTGAACAACAACCGACTTATTTGCACCACAAGTTCTAGCACGTTTTTGAGGGGAACGGGCGGCTCGTAACGCTCAAACCACCACAAACCACCCACTAGGAATTTGTGGCGTCGGCACGTTTTCATTTCTCCACGTGCCTCGTGAGTTGCCACAGGCAGCCGATCGCCAATCTCGTCGGGAAGATCAGGAGGAGAGGGGCTTACGGGCATCACATTCTTTGCCTTGCCTGTTTTCCCGTTCGCACTCTGATGGGAGGGGACTCTGGTATGGCAACAGCGGGCGTGCCCAAAGAAGCTTGTTTCAAACAGTTGCCCTGGATCACCACGGTGTCGATCGACACCACATTTACGAGGAACGACAAGGGATGCGGAGCGGTATTCATTTGTTGTTCTTCCTCCCCCCTTTCCGCTCCGGCAATCTTCAATCATATACTTTTCGAAAAACTTCAACGTTACTTTCTCTAGGGGTATTCGTTCACTCGTACAGGGGAAAAAAGACCCGATCCAGCTGCATATACAAATCAACAACCCCCCCCCCCCCCCCCCCCCCCCCCAACGCGTGCGCTGTGTTTAACCAAAAGGTATTAAGGGGAGGTGGGTATCCAACCAGATGCGGGCAAAGCGTAAAGCAAGTTTCGTCTCGTCTAGTCTAACTTACGGCGCTAGCGGCGCATCCTCCTGCTTGGTCTCCGCTGCGGAGGCGGCCTTGCCAGTGGTCGTGGCAGAGGCGGCGTTCTTGAAGGACTGCTTAAAGTCGGCGATAATGTCGTCAATATGCTCCGTACCGACCGAGATACGAATGAGATCCTGTTGTAGGGTCCTTTGTCAGTCACGGGTCCGGGTTTTGCAACATATTTCTCTTTTGGAAAGAGGGAGGGGGTGTAGGGCTCACCTCGCTGACACCGGAACTCTTCTTCTCCTCGTCCGACAGCTGTTCGTGGGTCGTGTTCCAGGGGCTGGGAGTGTTAGCGACTTACACCACCCGCAAGAGAAAGAGAGAGAGAGAGCAAGCTTTTCCGGGATTCCACTTACTGGATGGCCAAGGTCTTCGAGTCGCCAACGTTGGCGAGGTTGGAGATGAGCTTGAAGCCGTCGACGACCTGACTGCCGGCGGCGCCGCCGCCCTTGACGCCGAAGCTGAGAACGCCGCCGAAGCCACGCTTGAGGTACTTCTTGGCCGTTTCATGGTACGGGTGGCTCTCGAGGCCGGGGTACGAGACCCAGCTGACATAGTCGCTGGCCTCGAGCCACTTGGCGAGAGCCAGGGCGTTCTGCGCGTGACGATCAGCGCGAAGAGAGAGCGTCTCGATACCGATGAGGAGCTGCTGGGCGGCGAAGGGGTTCAGCGAGGCGCCGAGGTCGCGCAGGATCTCGACCCGCGCGCGGATGATGAAGGTGATGGGGCCGAACGTCTCCCAGAACTTCAGGCCGTGGTAGCCGTCGCTAGGCTCCGTCATTTGCGGAAAGCGGCCGTTGTCCCATTTGAACTTGCCGCTGTCGACGATGACGCCGCCGATGGTGGTGCCGTGGCCACCGATCCACTTGGTTGCCGAGTGGACGACGATGTCGGCGCCGTGTTCGATCGGGCGGATGAAGTAGCCGCCGGCGCCAAAGGTGTTGTCAACCTGCGGACGGCGTGTTAGTTACCCAGTCTCTACCTCTCTCCGCCTCACTCAATTACGCGCAACGAGCAGGGCAGACTGCGACTCACAATGACAGGAACGCCCTTCTCGTGGGCGACCTTGGCGATGGCCTCAAGGTCGGGCACGTTGTACTTGGGATTGCCGATGCTCTCGACGTAGATGGCTTTGGTCTTGTCGTCGATGGCGTTGGCAATATCCTCGACGCGGTCGCCATCGACGAACTTGGTGGTGATACCGAGGCGCGGCAGAAACACCTTGAACTGATTGTAGGTGCCGCCATACAGCAGCGAGGTCGAGACGATGTTGTCGCCGGCGTGTGCGAGGGCATTGATAGCGATGAACTGGGCGGCCTGGCCGGACGAGGTTGCCAGCGCGGCCACACCGCCCTCGAGCGCGGCAATGCGCTTCTCAAAGACGTCGACCGTGGGCTGCAGAGTGAGAGATTTGTCAACGGGCATCCTTGCTTTCTTGCTGCAAGTGAAGAATAGGATTAGGGCGAGAGGCACGTACGTTCATGATACGGCTGTAGATGTTGCCAAACTCCTTGAGGCCGAAGAGCCTCGCGCCGTGGGCCGAATCATTGAAGGTGAAACTCTACATTTTGGGAGCTGCTGTCAGTTGCTGCCGCCCTTTTTGCTCAAGGTGCGCTGGATATCACGAACCGTGGTGGCGTAGATCGGAACAGCGCGCGAGTTGGTGGCCGGGTCGGGCTCCTGGCTGCGTCGCGCAATTTTTGTCAGTCTCGACATCTTCAAAGCTTAAGATCTCCTCCCCCGGAAGACCTGTTTGGGTTGCGTGACGTGTGTGAACGTACCCGGCATGGAGCTGCAGCGTCTCAAAGTTCTTGCTCAGTTCTTCGGCCATTGTGACTTTCTGCTTCGCTATGACAGGGAGAGATGGAAAGGTATCGATGCGGAGAGGCAGGAAAGAGAGTTTCTCGGCAGGGGGAGGGGCAGCTGGAGAAGAGAGGGGGAAAGGAGAAAGCTTCCTTCTGGGAGCGTGTGACAATAAGAGCAGATGGACGCCCTTAAAGACTAACGGGGGCCGGTGACCGGAGGTACAGTCGGACGAAGAGGGGCAGCAGAGGATAGACGGTGAGGATTTGGGCTAGCTACTATGATGCCATTGTCCCAATGGCTTGGCCCTGGGCTAATTCAAGCTCGTCACGGTTTGCTTTACGGATATCATGGTGCGGATTGGGTGGCCGGGCATTGCGACAGCGAGACGAAGCTATGTAAGTTTTGGTGAAGTTGCTGGGTGCGCGAAGAGAGCGCCGATTCAGGCATAGGATGTGGGGTTTGGCCAAAGCACGCAATCGCCGCTGAAATGTCACTTTGCGGGGCAGAGCAAGGGGTCTGTTGGCGCCATTGAGGAACATGGTACAAGTTCTCAACCCCTACCCGTGTGTCCTGGAGAAGTTTGGTATCCCTCCGGTTCGAGTGCCCGGGCGGTCTCATGTTCCTCATAGAGGCAGCCTGATCTCGCGATGCTTGCTGTTTGCGTACCTAAATATGCGAGGAAAGCCTTCTGTGGGGGATTTCAAGGTCGTCATGTGATTGTCTGTTGGTGGTTTTAACGCCCGGATAATTTTGGGGGCCGAAATGCCATGTCAATAACGGGACCAGCTTTGACGGTTTCCCCGATAACCTCCAGCGGGCCCCACGACTGCGATGCCGCAGCGGTTATCGGTCGGGAACCACGAACCGTGGGCACAGCAGCAGCCCATGTCCCACAGCGGCTGTCGCTCGAGCTTGAGGGAGTATTTTTGTACAATCTCCGTTCAACGGCCCCAGTCGAGTCGGAAATTGCAAAAGAGGTCAGCTTTGGGTTTATCTCGAGCTGAGTGAGAAGCTTACTCCGTCAGTATAGGGCTGGTATCAGGCACCAGCAGAGAACGCCACGGCGAATCCCCTCTGGATTGGTTACCTGGATCTGTCGCAATAAGCATGTTTTGACAAGGACATGCCAAACAATAGGCTAGGTAGTCGATTACATGTGCCCTTTACTCTGGGAACCGGGCATTCGGCACTCAAGTGCACATGAGGCAGTTTATGAAGGCCAAACTTGGATTTCTATTGCTTGTTCGTCCGTCTCAATATCGGGGGCGCCCCATAGCGCCAACGGTGCGGTGCAACCCCCACCACTCTCCACCGTTGCAGCATGCATGGGCATTGTGTACAGATGCAGCTCGGGCAATGGAGTGCAGTGTGTTGGAATATGCCGAGTTCGGTTGACACCCATCTATCTATCTGCTTGATTTCGGCCTCATGGCTGCACGGTCGGGTTGCTAATTTCGGCGGGAACGGGCCAAGTTCACGAATGCCTGCAGATTATGTATCAAATATGGGTTTGGGAATTCCGTTGATATCCTGCATCTTCGTGTAGTTCTATTATAGTCACTTAAATGCTCATCATCAGTTCACCTTCTCAACACACTCGTAATTCATTAAAACTGGTCTGCACGAGTCCGACCTGACATCCCCACACGTTAACTCCCAAGGCAGACTCCTCGATTCTCGATCCAGCACCTCCCTATTGCTAACTTCAATAAGTCGAAGTACAGAAGCTACCGTAATCTTCTGAATATGTCTTGATTCCTTCAAGTTCCTCTCTCACCGTAGCTGAGGGTTGTCTCGATGAAAAATCGATCACAAGCATAACGCTCATGACCAAAGTGTTGCAGACGGTCGAGCCACGCTTGTTTATGTTAGCCCCCACATTCAATAAGGGTTTTGACCAAGGCAAGCGTGCGATTGATAGCAGTCCGGAAAAGGAGAGTGCCCCCATCGTCGTTTTCGGTGTCAATTGACGTCCTGCTGACACAGAGAATCTTTAGCACGGTTTCATCATCCTGAATCGGCTGCAATGAGTAATGGAATGGTCCAGAAACGGCTTCTGGTGTTGACTTCAGCTCCTGCACCGTTAAGCACTCGAACAGTTAAATCATAGTCCATCAGGGTAGCATGAAAAAGTGGTGTTCTGCCACTGCGGTCTTTTGATTCAACTATAGCACTCTTTTCAATCAGAAATCGCGCACCAGATCCCATCCATGTTCGACTGCATACAGAGATGTTCGATGTTCCATGCCATAAATTAAAGATAAAAGGCTTTAGTTTAAGTAGATTTAAATATTAAAAGTAAGGGTTAAAAGATATATAAAAAATGTATATATCTCTTTTTATAATTAAGATAGTCTTTTTCTTACCAGCCCCTCTCCTCTAATAACATCCTTCTCTATATCTAAAGAAAACTAAAGAAAATATCTTAGCCTCCCAGCCTACCACTGGTCTGACGTATTGGGCACTCTGACCTATTTCAACAGTATAGGTAGTAAACTGCTTGGGACTGTATGTAACCAGCGACCAGTCGTCCCGGAGTCCAGAAAGGACAGCAAAGTAGAATTCTCTGCATCTCAGCTGTCGTTTTTCTGAAAGTACCTACTGAATACACAACAGAAACTCGTCTATATTGTTGTTGTCTAGTGGGAATGTGTCTTTAAATAGCTCGCTTAGTTTGATAGGGATATTTCGTAGCCGCTTCTTGGTCATAAAAAGCGGCCATCTCGAGTTTCCTTGTTGTGGACACCCAGAACCAGAGCAACCCAGATAAAGACACCGTTACCATTCCCTAGTATTTGTTCTTTGATCTTCTCGGTGTGGTTTTTCTGAACCGACCTTTCCGAGATAGCTCCGGACGTATTTTTCCAAGCCTTTTTTATGGCCTATCTGGTCCTCAACATTCAACTCGAGGCCATTCTTGACTCGGATTTAAGGATAATGGCAACTGGAGAAACATTTTTTATAGTTCTATGTTGTTTTCATCGGCCTTTCCCCCTAGATTCTCAAGGTACCTGACTATGTCTTCAACCTGTGCTTCCCTGGACTCGTCAAGAGCGTCAACAAAGCAAGTTAAAGCGCGCTGGCTAAGGGAGAAGATGACGTTTTGAAACAAGTTTTTGAGGATCTCGGCTGTTGGGCATACTGTCTGACCCAAGGGAGCGAGGCTCGGATCATCGAGGACGGTCTGTAGATCAGGAAAGCTTTCGAGGAGCTGGAATAACAGGGACCGGGATAAGCCAAAGATCGTATTTTTCGACTTTTCGCCTCAAGCATGAAAAAATAAAGAACTAGCGCCTTTGTCTGCCAGTAGATATCTATTTATCTTGTCAAGAGCAAATTTCATCAGGGTCGACTTTCCAGCGCCAGGTTTCCCACTAACCCACAGGAACCCACAGTGCTGCGATAGTTTGGACGAACCCAGCCAATTCCTGCAAGTTTCGTGTTTGGGGAGCCATTCACGCGATTTTCTACGCGCGGCTTTGGTAGATGTATGGCGCGAGGCGATTTGTTCGAATCGCAGCAACTTCAACAAGTCTGCTCGGCGATTTTGTAGCTTCTGTTTCACTGCGAAAGTGTAAGTCTCGCCTGTTGCTTAGACCTGATGATATACTCACTGTCATATTTTGTTCATTTTCATACGTCAGCAGCTAGCATTGCCTCAACCCAGTTGGAAGCCATGATGGAGAGGGGCTCTTTCGCGTAGGCTGCTGCCGTTGCCGCTGCATATTTGTGCCACTGCCTATCGTTGTAGGAATCTGAGTAGTTGCAGATTTTTCGGACCGTCATGCAGGGAACTGGTCTACCAGCCCGGCTGCCACCATCTCGAAGCAAATAACACCAAGCTCCTGCGCTAATTCGTCTCGAGTCCTGCCGTCTTTCACGACCTGGTCCTGGGAGGCCACATCACCATAGTGGATACTTGGGTGGCTGCATTATCGCAGAGACTGAGCCTGTACTTTTAAGGGATCGTAATGCTTGCAGTCTGCTAAGCTTCCATGGTCGTACGGGCGTTTAACAGTCGATCTTCATTGGTGGCTTAAATACACATATCCTTGGGCCATGTTGGGGTGGTAATCGAGCATCCGTCTCTCGAAGTATTGAAGCCACTCTCACCACACTGGACATGGACTCGTGCAATCACACGCACCTTCGATATGGCGTTCAAAAGATTATGGGGGATCACCCTTGGAGTCGTGGTTGGCTGAAAACCTGTAAGGATGCGACCGGTCGCCGACCGGTCGGCAGGCCTTATAAGGGCATGTGTAGTGCAGTGCTGGCACTAAGTGCCAGAACTGGTTGATCTTTTGGCCGTCTGGCTGAATGGTCTATTGATTGGCGTGGCACACTACCCATACCCTTATAAAACCCTCACAGGGCAAGATCTTGACCAAGTCGTAGTGTATCGCCATGATACCAAACACAACGTCGCCTAGTCAATGTCGAAGCCACCACCAGGGACCTCTCGCCGCGGATGCCGACCACCAACCCCACGTAGATCGAGGGGAAGCTCGAACGCATGTTGCTGGCCACGATTACCGCGTTATTCGTGCCGTACTGGCCCGAGGGCAGGCATGGCATGCCCAGGACTTATTCATCAGAGTCGTCAGCTATCTTGAGCAGGTCTCTGTGCTGGCTGGCGGTCGAGCATGGCACGACTTGCAGCCAGCTAGATATGAAGCGCACAGATTCATCCCACTGTACAATCGACGTGGCGGCGTTCTCAGTCATCGCCATTCCTATTCAGCAGCCTCTTCGGCCGTTTCGCGAAATCGAGTTGGGGAGAATCGCCACCGCCTTTGCTGTGTCCTCTTTTGGTGCCAGACGTTACCATGTAGGGAGCATCACTCGACATTTCGACGTCGGAGTTCATAGAGCGTGTTTTTTCTGTCATCCACGCAGTGGTTGTGAGTCAAGGAGAATAATTTGGACCAACCCGCAGACCTGATAATTTCAGTCTCGAGTGAGAACGAAACCATCAAAGTAGCAAAATTGAGCGCGCCAGATACTTTGCCTCGCAAGGCTCTGGCAAACAACCAAGGGTGGTCCGGTGAGGCAGCCTACTACCCTGGACACCTGCAATAGTCAGTTAGCTCCCGTTGCCGCCCCGGGAGCTTGGCACCGCTGCAGGCAGTGTCTGCAATCAGGTTGTCGAGAACGAGAGTCGAGAAACATTTGGGAGAAATGTTGCAGAAACAAATACAACTCGGCTTCTGGTTGCCAAAAGCCCGTCAGATAGTGGCCAGATAAACCTCATGCATAAGCCAGACTAGCACGTGAAAGATTGGAACCGACCCAGGACTAAGAGGATTGGGAAAGAAAGACTACAGGGCCAAGGCCTGCAGAAGAGTAATAATACGGATAGCATCTACGTCCTTGTTGAAGCAACCAACCCAAAACCCAATTGTATTCGATCCACGCGTAGTTCCTAATAATCCTGTGTCAACCATGTGACAGCCCAATATACAACACAACCACCCTTACTATGGGTGGCTCCACACGTTGTTGGTTCCCCCTTTTTTCGCTCATGGATTTCGTTGTGAGCCAGTCATCTAGACGAGGTTCACGTCACTAAAGCCCGGGCCGTAGATGCGCCTCTGATCGATTTCCCACAGTTTCTTAAGGTCGTTCTTGCGATCCCAGGACGGCATCCGCTTGGTCCGGATGAGCTCGACAGAAGCCTCCCGCCGTCGCTCCTCGAGGGCGGCATGAAAGGACTTGAAGGAGTCGGCGTGGCTGATTACGCGGACTCCTTCATCTGAGGAGGGGGGCCAGCGGCGGTGGGCTTGCGGAACCCCGTCTTGAAAACATCCTTGACCATGAGCAGCGTGGTTCCCGACCAGAGGACAAACTGGAATGCCGCGAAGACGGTGTCAGCGCGGGCGGCGCCGCATACGGAGCCGCGGCAGAAGAGAAGCTTGCTGAGGAAGACGGCGAGGGCAATAAATCCGGAGAAGTAGAAAAGCACGTTGAGCGCCTCAAAGCCAACGGCGGCCCAGGGGTGGGAGGCTGCGTTGGGTCAGTCAACCGTCTACAATCTCATTCTCTTCCCAGAGCCAAGAAAAGGGGAACTCACCCCTAGGAGCAAACTTGGGAACCACCTCGAGGTAGGCGATGGAGATGAAAGAAAAGAGGGGGGTGAAGATCAGGAAGTTGATCTGAGACGGAGACGACGTCATCGTGTCCATGTTGTACCAGTTGGCGACTGCAAAACACATCGCAGTCAGTTCATGATCAGAATTTCCACCATGGAGGCCAGTCACCGGGGTTGACCAGCTTCCCATATCAGATTTCCCATCACGTACCAAAGGCCGAGAGACCGAGAATCACCAACGACAGAACGCCCTGGACAATTCGGAGAGGGAGAATAAGACCCATCTTGTTGGTGTTTTTCGTTATCGTTTCGTTGATAGACTCGTGAAGGCTTCGTCAAGGTAGGAAAAGTCGGAAGAGAAATAAAGAATAATAGTAGTAGGTTAAATATAAATCTAAGCTGGCCCCCAGTGCGCTGTTTGAAGAAGTGAAGAATAAAGGTTGACGAGAGATAGAGAAAGAGAGAGAGAGAGGTGGAAACGGACAGGCGGGAGAAGGACCAAGAAAAGGGCAACGCAAGCCTGAAAGAGGGGAAATCATTGATGCTTTTGTATGGACGGACAGTCCCATCTTCTTGATTTGTTCCTGTATGAGTGTCTGAGAGGCGGAACTGTAGGTAGGTCACGGCACTTGGCCCATCACTGGTACGCTCAGCCTTCAAGGGTCTGTCTGTTGGGGGTTGCGTACAATGCACGGCCTGATACCTCTGAAATGCATCTGAAACGGGACTCCCCTAGGATCGTCACCATGCGCGCCATCCAGATGGGGAAAAGATGGTGTGTAGCAAGGGCCCAGCAAGGCCCATTGAGCCAATCCTAGCGGCCGACATCGATAGAGCCTCCTGTTTATGCGGGACCACGGCTTGGCGCCGGCGGCTTGTTGCGCGTAGTCATGCTTCTTTGGTTGAACAGTACCGGGGGATGGGCCCTGTTGGTTTCTTGGAGGTTTTTGCGAGAGGGAGGTGCTGATTGGCCTCGTGGCAGGCTTTCTTTCCAACGGGCAAGATGTGCTCGCATTTGTCGGACGACAAGACTCGGTACCACAGCCGGCCGGGGAGAATCAGCGACACGGCGCAGGCTGGCGGCGATTTTTTTCACTGGAGGCGAGTAAGAGGCACAGTCAAACACATGGAGGTAGGTGGGTAGGTATGTATTACCTACCAGGCACTAGAGCGTATGTACCTAGAGAGATGCATGGCCAGATGGACATGGAGGCGCATTGTATGCATTCTCATGCGTCTAGACATGCAGGAACGGCGATATTGGGCGAACCGATTCGAGGGCCCGGATTAACCTACGTTGCATTGCACCTGTTTGCTGCCAGTAGCTGTCGGCAGTACAGCTACTGGTACCGGTACCTGCTCGCCCCAATCGTCTTTACACAAGGTGAAAGGTGTGCGCGCGCGTGTGTGGGCTAGGTTTGGAAAGACTTGGGGCGAAGGGTCGAAGCGGGATCTTCAGACCAAGATACATGGCGAGGCGGCAAACGGAGCGATAAGGCGAGACTCGCAAATGCGCTCGGAGGGTTTGAGACCGGAGAAGCAGCGAGACTCGAGATGCCAAGCATCATTCGCTGTCGGGCGCCAAGCATTGTAATTGCATTTTTGACAACGGCGAAAACGATCACGGCAACGACGAGAGCCCCTTGTAATCTCGTGCTATGGGCGTTGAAACAAAACGAGTAGTGAGAAGAGGCAAAACGTAGCAACATAGGGCATGTCGCGACAACTGAGCGGGACGCGGTTGCGTGGAACACTGAACATGGAATAGCGCGGGACAAGGTGAGTAATTAGAGGGAGCAGAGACCAAGAAAAAAAGTGAAAGGGTATATGTGGCGGTGTATGGACTGCGATATAGAACCGGCATGGTGGAAAGGGGATGGTGAGAAGAAGAGAAGTGACCGAACGTGCGATGTTTCCTCGCTTCCAGGTCCACCCCTCTACTTCACCCCTCTCCGAGATTCACGCTTTGGCAGGCTGCTAGTATTCGTACCCAAGTACGGATAATACATACTATACAGTAGGTGTGTAGGTATCAAACCCTGTCGCAACAGGGGTGACGCCTCAAGTCAAAGGTGAATAGGGCCAGTAGTGGGTGGAGAGACTGGGCCAGAGAAGGGAGCAACTTGAGGCTGGACGATCGGTCGATGCAATGGCTCGCTCAGCTCAGAAGGGCGGATAGCCAGCCGGAAAACGATGGACGACTGCACCTATTGTTGCCTCCTCCACAGAGACAAGGAAAGTCTTGTCTTGAGATGCAGATGGGACGCACAGCGGACGTTGCAACGCCAAGGGTGCCGCCTGAGTTTCTTCGCCGGACACTCGAAACAGTTTTGCAGCGATGATAAGGCGACGTGTTCGACCTCAAGGGAGACCACCTGGATCAAGTACCTTAGCAGGTTGGCAGGAACCGTTCCGTCATAAACATATGTACGTACGTAGTATACCCTCGCGAGAAAACTGGGGGCGGCCAGCGGTTGTCCATTTCCTGTTGGCTGTTCTTAAAAAAGCTATGAGACGCCGCACAACTGACTCCCAGACTCAGTCCGATACTCGAGGTGCCAAGTTGCCAAGAAATCTCCTTCGGTTGACCCTTCACCTCGGGCTACCTGGTAGGTAGTGTAAATGCAGGCCTCCCTTCCCCCCATGCGTCTGTGTGCCTCGCGACTCGCTGCTCGCTGCGACAGCGGTTCTCGTTGCCGGCTTGGCTACCCTCGGAATTACTACTCTGCCAAAAGCTTCGCCTTGCCCAGACGTCTTGTCAGAAAGGCTTGGGACTCCTGGGCATCTCATGCCTCCTTTCAAGCTTTCCGCCCATCGGCCAGCCACCCTTGATGTCGATTCCCTCATAATATTGGCAACTCTGATCGGGTGCCAGAAGGTCTTGGCCAGCCCAGCACCGGTACCGGTACTACACCCATTCCTGCCACCCGTGGGGCCTCGACGAAGCACTGGGGGATCTGGTATCCTCCCGTCTGTCGCGGCCTTCTCATACAACGGTGCCTGTGATGCCTGTGATGCCCGCATAACCCACACACACGCACAAAGGGGAAGGAGAGAGAGAGAGAGAGAGAGAGAGAGAGATGTCCCATCCAATTTGAGATGGTATTCCTGTTCTCGCAAAACAAAACGAGGATTGCATGTCCCCACCCCGGAGAAGATCCAACATTAGTTCCGCAGCATCTCATGCCACCTCACCCGCCGCCTCGTTTCACCCTCACTGCCTGGGCCGAACATTATACGCGAAGAAACAAAAAAGCTTCGGCCGGTCTGTCATCCTAGGCTTGCCCCTCCGGTTAAATGCAAGCCAAAAAGAAAAGGAATCAAAGTGACGCCATAACGTCGTTGATGCTTTTTCTCGCCACGTCTTTTATAGTAATATACCTCGTTTCTCTTCGTTTTTTTTTTTTTTTGTCAAGGGGGCCCGACTCTCCTGCATGTCCCATTCTCTCGAGACGGCATTCTGGAAAATGAACAGCTGGCCCACGCTGTAGTGAGACGCGACTCAAGACGCAGGCGCTTGTTTTGTGTTTGTTCTGTTCCACCACGGCCGTTTTCTGTCTCATCATCTACTTCTCACGTTGGGCACGTTAAAGCTGCCGTGGCCTCGCCACGGTTGGGATCTGCCAACGACTTGTCAGTCCGGTTATACAAGAAGCCTGACAATCTCCGGCCAACTAGGTATAGTAATCCGGCCACGCGCTCGATCGATAAGCTGCGTCGCCTAGCCTTCGGGCCATCTTGATATAATACCCTGCTTGTCGCACTCCAGGATTCTTCATCTTCTGGGTCGAACTATCCATGTCTTTTCTTTAGATGAACGCAAATTTCAGCTTCGAAGAGCTGGAAATAGGCCAAGGTAGCTAAGGACGCTCAGTCAGCTCTTCTACCGGTGTTTCTAATCCACCAACATGGAGTCCGACAGGATTAGCCACAAATGAGATAGCCTCGAAGCATTTACAGGCTAAGAAAAAGTCTCTTAGAAACTGCCTATAGAACGAGGAAATGCAGACCCGAGACCAACCCAATGTTAGTAAGCGTTACTGACTGACTTTACAGCTATCGCAATGTGTACTTATTGTAGACGTTTTTCTTCAACAAAACAAGCGTCAGGGCGGGCTCATACCTACCTAGTACCTAGGTGGCATCCGGGCTTCTTCGGCCTATTCCGTGTACGGTCTCCAATAACCCCGCCCGGAGTGAGACAGAAACTCTGCGCCTGAACGCGACGGTCCAACTTCTGGCATGTGACACAGTTTCACTCTTCGGGGCTTCCTAAAGGCCACATCGTTAGTCGCTGCATCGTTTGATTGACGACATGCCTGGTGTAAGCCAAGGCATCCTCAGTGAGCAACAGAACCTTCACTAAGGAAAGCAATGACAGGGATGGACATGGGCACCGTCACTTCGAATATCGAAGTCGAGCGATGCTCTATCCGTATTCGGCGGGGCTACCTTAACTACAGAGTACACAGTACAGTATCCGTACACTACTTACCTAAAGTACCTACTCAGCAGTGGGCGGGGGGGGAGGATCTGTTTGATGAATAGCCCCCTTTTGCTTGTGATCTATCACGAATACCTCTTGTGTGCATCCGCCTGCCGGGATGGTGTGGATGGGGTAGTTCCAGGACGCGATGATATTGTATCTACAAGAAGTCATCAGTTATCGATAACGTTAAGATACCCAATCCACATGTAAAATCTTGTTCAACGTCCAGTATCGCGGCTAAGCCGTCTCGTATTGTCAGAGCCTCGACAGTAACCCCTCCCACACTGCCAGAGTCTCAACAGTAAGCTAGATGCATACAACACAGATGGCAGATAACTGCTCCTCCATGTGGACACCTTGCAGCTTTGCAGCTTTGTAGTGAGGTCATGGATGGCCCATGAGGCAGCTTTCCCCATTGTTTGGAACCTCCGACCCAGAACCCCCAGCTTTCAGCCCCCTTTCCTCCGCTGCTAACCTCCCTAGCGACCCCGCAGCTACTGCATTCAAAGCCAGTTAGGGCCCACCACAGCCTATCAGAGCCCTCCAATCACTGTAGTGTGCCCCTTCGGTGCTGTCGCCATCTGGGGTTGCCGAGGACCTTTGGTGGAACCCTGGCCGCTCTGGAAAGCTGTGCCTCGGTCCATGCTCCTCAACGCGGCCTCGCTCATTGGATCGTCCTCCATTTCCTCCCATGTACGCCTTTTACCTGGGATATTCGACTCTGACTGCCAATTCTTGAACAAGAAAGCCTCTCCCCCCTCTCAACCTGTTGATTCTTCTATTTTTTGAACTTCATTCCGAACTCTACACCCTCACCATCTATCTCCCCCCCCCACTCAGCACATCTTCCCTACATCCATTCCTTGGGTTTCCAGGGTGGACTTTAATCTTTCGCTACAGCATCCTCTCGTGCTCCTACTCCCTCTAACGAATCGGCAGCGGCATCTCAGCAGATCGACGTCAGCAGATAGTGCTCTGCACTTCCAGCCGCCAAAGACCCCCTTGACCAAAATCCATTGCCGAGCGCGAACATGTCTCCCCCAAAAGATACCGCCGCATACATACAGGAGCTGGCCACCCCGCCGCCTCCTGGTTCCCCCTATGGCGTGCCGATCCCGGGTTCTGAGAAGGAGGGTCGCAGCGCAATTTACCGTCATTGGCGCTTCCGCGACGGTCCTCTGCTGTCCACATTTGACCCCGCCATCCAGACCATCCACGACGTGTTCGAGGATTCTGTGAAGAAGCGCCCCAGCGCGAGGTGCCTGGGTCACCGGGCTTGGAACGCTGCCACCAAGGAATGGGACAATAAGTATACCTGGACGACGTATGCCGAGGTTGCCGAGCGCCGCAAGAACTTTGGCGCCGGCCTTGTAGAAGTCCACCAGAAGATCGGCATTACCAGCGACCACTATGGCGTTGGCTTGTGGTCCCAGAATCGCCCCGAATGGCACATCACCGGTATGTTGGCCGTTTCGCCTTAGTCAAGAGCACATGCTAACTTGGGCCGCCAGATCTCGGCGCTGCGTCCCAGTCCCTCTTTACCGTCTCTCTGTACGAGACCCTCGGCCCCGATACGACTGAGTACATCATTAACCACGCCAACCTGACTTGCGTTGTCACGTCCCTGCCGCACATCCCCGTTCTGCTGAAGCTTTCGCCGAGACTTCCCTCTCTCAAACTCATCATTTGCCTAGACTCCTTGGACGCTGGCGAGCCTGATGGCTACTCCAAGTTGTCTGTCCTGAATGGTATCGCTGCCCACCATGGCATTCAGATCCACTCCATGGCCGGCATTGAGGAGCTTGGCCTCAAGTCTGGTCGCCCCATGCGCCCCCCTCGTTCGACCGACTACGTAACCATCAACTACACTTCGGGAACGACAGGAATGCCCAAGGGTGTCGTTCTGACCCACGGCAATGCTGTAGCCGGCCTTGCAGCTGCGAGATCGTCCGGGACAGTCACTCACAAGGACGTTCATATCTCCTACCTGCCTTTGGCTCACATTTACGGGAGAATGGTCGACCAATGCGCTCTTGCTGAGGGCGCTGCTGTTGGCTTCTTCCGTGGTGATATTGTTGGTTTGGTCGATGACATGAAAATTCTCGAGCCAACAGGCTTCATGTCCGTCCCCCGGTTGTATAATCGCTTCAACTCGGCCATTCGGGCCGCCACCATTGATGCCGACGGTATTAAGGGATCGCTGTCCCGCCAGGTTATCAGCACCAAGAAGGCAAACATGAAGCTGCCTGTGGGCAAGGCGAGTAACTCTCACTTTCTCTACGACCGAATCTGGACTCCCAAGGTTCGTGCCGCTGTCGGTCTCAAGAGGGCCCACAGCATGGTGAGTGGTAGCGCTCAGCTTGATCCCGACGTACACGAATTCCTCCGAGCCGCTTTTGGCAACCACTTTGTCCAGGGCTATGGCCTGACGGAGACCTACGCCGTCTCGACCTGCCAGCTGAGGGGTGACTTCAGCTTGGGCAATATTGGACCGCCCCTCATGTGTAACGAGATTTGCCTGGAGTCCGTCCCCGACTTCGACTACCATGTTACCGACAAGCCGTACCCACGTGGTGAGATCCTTCTCCGTGGCCCTAGCATCTTCAAGGAGTATTACAAGAATGAGGAGGAGACAAAGAAGGCCCTCGATGCCGACGGCTGGTTCCACACGGGAGATATTGCCGAGGTTGACAACATGGGTCGCTTCAAGATTATCGACCGCAAGAAGAACGTGCTTAAGCTCTCTCAAGGAGAGTACATCTCTCCTGAGCGCATCGAGAATGTCTACCTTGGTAGCACCAACCTGGCGGCCATGGCTTACGTCCATGGTGACCCAGCCCAGTCGTGCCTTGTCGCTGTCTTTGGCGTCGACCCCGAGAACTTTGCGCCGTTCGCCAGCAAGGTCTTGAAGAAGACAATCGATAAGACTGACCTCGCAGCGATCAAGGCTGCTGGGGCTGACCCCAAGGTCAAGAAGGCCTTCCTCGCGGAGCTCGACAAGATTGGCCGAAGCCACAAGTTCAACAGCTACGAACGTGTGCGCAACGTCTACCTGACGATCGATCCCTTCACCATTGACAATGAGCTATTGACGCCTACGTAAGTGAATATCGCGCAGCCGTTCACGTACATGTGCTAACCCGCTGGAAACAGTCTTAAGTTGAAGAGGCCACAGGCTGCCAAGGCGTTCCGTCCGCAGATCGATAAGATGTACGAAGAGGTCAACGACGCGCCTTTGGCCAAGCCCAAGCTCTAAAGCGGCCTTACTTTGAATGGGTTGGCGTTGGTTCATGTTGTTTCATGTGTGGGCCAGGTGTATTGTACCATATGACTTGATCTACTTGCTTTCTAGGGTTCGAATCAAATACTACCATATCTCCTGACTAAACATGCCGCATGGTCGAACTCTTTGGATTTAACCACAAGCAAAATACATTTTTTAAAGAGGTAAACTAGCAGCGCGTTCTCGGCCTCGGATTGCTTCTTGTAATTAGATATGCACAGCCCACTAACGCAAACATTGTATTCAAGTGCGCTTAGCCTGCATATTACCTTAAACAGGATATCAAACCCGGTTAGTACGAATGGCTAGCGCCCGGCCGGAAATATATGTTGTGGGGCTGCAGACTTTCGACAACAGCGACGTGAAGAGACGCAGTGAACAGAATGAAAGCAAGCAAGCAACGCGCGCGCAATAACGAAGGAACAAGCAATAAACAACTCGCACAAGCAAAAGATAGGTATAACAAGATAGTCTTCGGTTAGGTTAGCCATCTCAAGGTGAAATTCCTCAAGATGGTCGACTACATACCCATCTGGCACGTGGATAATCACGTGCATATGTGTTAAGACTATCTGTACAACAGCGGAGGTGTATGAATCAATGTCTTACTTTCTCGCCTATAACCAGTACCCAAGAGCCTAGTACAATATTTAGTAGACGGCCAAACCCCTCATCTAATCTATAGGAACCAGCATAATGTCTTTTAGGGTTACAACTGGCGTTTACAAGCTGGTCTAAGGTCTGTGTGCAGGGATGACGACCGACTCGACGCGTCTGTCGAGCTTCAGGCACACGACACGCGACAGCTAAACATTTTCAGCTATCCCCCCCCGCCCGGCATAATGCTACGCTGCTAATTAAGCTTAAACCCGTTTAATACTTTTTTTTTTTGTTGAAAGTTGCTTATAATGTATGCGTGTGTGTTTTGGCAGTAGGCAGCATACCTATGGCGTTCCTTAGCCACCAGGCTTAAGAGAGTACAACGAGCACTGTTGTTCCATGTCAACACTGCACAGTTAACAATCTGCATTAATTGAGTTAATGGCACTAAAGTGCAAAGGCTTAAATGACAAATGATATTTTTGTTAAAAGACGAAGGTTAAATATTAGGTTAAGAGTGTAAGGGTATGGGTAGTGTGCCACGCCAATCAATAGACCATTCAGCCAGAAGGCCAAAAGATCAACCAGTTCTGGCACTTAGTGCCAGACCCTGCACTACACATGCCCTTATAAGGCCTGCCGACCGGTCGGCGACCGGTCGCACCCTTACAAAGAGTAGGAGGCTTTTTAAGAAATAAAGGTAGGATTAATTATATTTTAATTAAATTATAGTAAATCTTTAGCCTAGCTTCTAATTATGACTAGTTAATATAAAACTATTAGAGAATTAGAAATTTATAGCTTATAGTAAGTTTAAGTTCTAAAGTTATCTAAGTAATTTATATATAATTTCTAAAAACGTAACATAGTAAGAATTAACAACTCTTTTTATATCTATTTACTTATAAGATCAAATTCTTATAAAAGGTATGTGTTAGATCCACTTTTCTACATTTCTTTCTGTCTAGATGCTTATCTATCCTTGATTATCTTTAATTTGTTATAGCTTTCTTAAACCTTCAACCGACCTAGTTATCTAATGATTATAATTTAACAATCAACGCGTTGGCGACTCATTCACACGCCTTAGCTTTCGCCAAATCGGACGCGTCTGCGGACTTGCCTTCAAGATGCTCGCCTTCAACGGCAGCTCTGAAAAGTCCAGCAAACCCCCAAAGACGGTGATTGACCTGACCGGCGACAATACTCCTGTTGAGTTTGACTTGACGACAATCGACGATTCTCCTCCACCGAGCCCACGAGCCACTGCTGTCAACGGCGAGCCGCCCCGCAAGCGGCAGCGTGTTTCTGATGGCTCCCTCCTTCCGACAAAATCACGCGACCTTGCAGCTTGTCTAAAGGCGCAGGTCAAACCCTACATAGACGCTGCACTGGCAGAGATTCCAGTGGATAAGGCCAACGCGTACGAGATTGGTACAAGAGTAAGTATAAGTGATCTTGCATGGCCCTCGAAGATTCCAGGCCCTAAGATACAGTTCCTTACGTGGTCACAGGTAATAAACGATATTGGTAACACGCCCCAGTTCTCACTCGAGTTCACCCAAAATGGCGGCTTCCTTTCGCAAGCCCTCGAGAGGGAACTAGCGGACAAGGCACGTAACCTGGTAGCTCACTATTATTGGCATCTCGTAGGACGCACCAGAGAAAACCACACGCGGCAGGCGCGAGCTGACACTGGATTTCCTCCGAATTCTGTCCTTCAAGGGCTGGCCGGCTCCCAAGCATCGCCCTCTTCAAGAGCACCCTCGATCTCTGCCACAACCCACGCGATCCCGAACCCTTCGCCCTCAAAACGCACTCCAATAACTCCTGTACGTAGGCTTTCGACTCCAAGGAAATCCTCAGCACACCCTGCGAGTACATCCCAGACCAAGCCGCAGCCTAGTGCTCAGGACTTGCCGGGCGCGCCTGTCTCATCGACGAACTACCGAACCAATGCACGAGCGAAGTCGTTTAAGTCATGGAAGACGCACACTTCCCAATCTGCGCCGGCCACGGCGCGCCGCAAGGCCAAAATTGCATGGATGAACATGCCAAGGCGGCCATATATTACTACGGAAGAGCGAACTACCATCTTTCGCGGTACATCCAAGCTTGTCCGGACGAGTGCTGCGGCGGTAGCGCTTGACCCAGTCCCCTTTCACGTTGACTTCACGCCAGATGAGATGGAGGCGTTAAGGAGAAGGATCCGCGAATTCTGCGGCAAGAAGAGCAAGATTAAGAGAAGCAGTGACAGGATCAGAGAACTGAGGAAGCTGCTTCGCAAAAATCCAGGGTTGCTCACTACCATACCTCAAGAGCTTGAGCTACAGGGAGCCTTAGCACAGCGAGACCAAGTGGCGATTAGGAATCTGCTGGACGAGCTGGTTGACAGGCAAAAGAGACCAGCTAGGCAGCCAAAAGTGTTGACACTTGAGGTGGATGACTCTGATAAGAAGGGCGAAGCGCAGCGCACGAGCCAGATACCCTCGCTTCTGTTCGCTCGTGAAATTGATGGCCACCGAGGTTTTGGAAGAATGCGACGGCAGGTCAACTTCTCGAACGAGTTTAGGAAAGCTCATGAGAACGATCTGGAGATGCGAGCGGAATGGGTGGGCTGCGCTGGTGACATCATGACCATCATATGGACCTCGGACACCAACTTCATTTGCGGCGCCACAGCCCATTCCGATTCGCACAACCAACAGTACAATAAGGCAGGCAACCTGCTGTTGTGCTCTACTACAAAGGGGCAGCTGAAGGCCTATCCCGATCATAGGATCGCGCGCCCGATGGTTGAGAAGGGAGAGAACTCGACAGAGGCGATGAGGGAGAGCCAGAGCCCTTGGCTGTACTCTTCAGTCGTGTCTTCTGACTATGACCAAATCAACGATCGTGCCTACACATCCAGTTTCGATAAGACAGTCAAGGTCTGGAGAGTCGACAAAACGAGAGGAAACATGACTGTGCTGGGTACCTGGGCTCACCAGGGCAACGTCAACTTTGTTGCCGTTTCCAAGCACAAGCGCGGTATGGTGGCCACCGCCGCGGATGTTTCCTCCCATGCCGTACGTGTTTATAATGTTGACAGCAACAACATCTCTACAAGCCCATACCAGACCTATTCCGGTTCTAGGGCTTGGAATGAAGGCGACGAACAGACAACGGCAACGCAGAAATGGGCCTACTTTCCGGCAACAATGCAGTGGGGCTTGGCGCAGGAAGTGCAGCATTTTCTTCTTGTCGGCTACTCCCCACGAAGCTTGACCGGAGATGATAACGACATACCCGATCACAAGAGGAACACTGGAGAGATCTGTCTCTGGAATTGCCTGACGGGCAAGAAGATCAAGGTCTTGACGGCATCCACACAGAATGTTTTCGAGGTCGTTTGGCACCCGACATTGCCCAGCTTTCTTGTGGCAACTTCGCCAGCTGGCTTGATGGTGGATGACCACACCATGACGCAGGTTCGAGTTTTCCAACCTAGCCTGACGCCCGAGGGAGATACGGCATTTGGCGAGATCCAATGCCTGGATTGCCCGGCTCGGGACATCAACGAGCTTACCGTCAAGCCTAACAGCGTCATCCATTCCTACGTGACGGCTGCCTGCACCGATGGCAAGGTCTACGTGTGGGATACTGCCCGTGGTGACAAGCCGATTCATGTCCTTAGGCATAAGAAGCCTATCGACGAGTTTTCTGGTGACCGAGAAGAGGCAGACGTTGGTGTTAAGTTCACCGCATGGGGAACTACGCCGGACCGCTTCTACACTGGTGGATCAGATGGTGTGGTCAAGGTCTGGAATGTACGAAACATGCGGCAGCCCCTTGTTCGAGATCTCCTAGAGGCTCCTGGTGCCATATCATGCGGTGCCTTCTCGCCCTGCTACTCGAGACTGGCTATTGGGGATGCTACTGGAAGAGTCATGCTCCTGTCACTGAACGAGAATGATGAACCACCTGCGAATTACATCATGCCACCAATCCCACCCGGTGTAAGACCGCGAAGCGCCCACCCAGTCCGTCGTCCGATGCCCGTCGTTGAGCATGAGGAGCCTCCAGCTCCCAATTCAGACGCAGAGCCTCATACGGGGGTTGAAAGAGGAAGGATGCTATTAGCAAGGGGCCAGCTGCTTCGGCACCGAGACCCTACTGTTGGCGTAATCCAGGGGCCAGAATACCTCGATCTCGGTCTCTACCGCTCCGAGCTTCACTTCGAGGGTAACCCGACACAACCCCTTCTAGCCAAAGTCGAGTGGGAGCAACAAGAGAACCAGAAGATGTTCCGCCGCAAATCGCTTAAGGTCACTCGCTGTCGACCTTTACGAGACATAACCTCTCCTGACTGCCAGGCCCAGCACGAGGCGAATATGGCAAAGGATATAGACCTGCAGGAATTAGACGAGATGACGAAGCTAGACCTGCTCATGGATCAAGTGTGCGTTGACGACCCCATTCACGACCAGGGATGGGAATTCGATCTTGAAGAAGAGATTGATTATGAGAAGAGCGCCTGGGCAGCGCTTTAAAAGTGATGAAAAAGTATCCATGTCGTGGTTAAGCGTGGATTGTATCAGATATAAGTCCTCGTACGAACCGAGATCCGGCGGTTACTATGGTCTATGGAGACTAAAGATGTAGAAATACTCTTCTTGTTAAACGAATACCAAGATTTATGACCTCTTGCAAAAGACTGTGATATTGAAGATTAAATGTCCTGTAAGGACTAGAGAGACTGCTTAAAGTGCCCCTTAAATCAAGCTAAAGCAGGTTACTTGCCTCTTTCTATTTCGTATTTGCCAAACTAGTATAATCTTTAAGTTACTATCTAATTGTTATGTTCTCAAGTTAGCTAAGACTTGATATAGCCCTAGCTCTCCTGGCAGCTGTTGTGGATCTGATAGAGCAAATGGGCTGTGGGAGCTGCTAGGTGAATAACACTAACGAGGCGAAGCAACGCAGTAAGAACGTTGAGAAAGATAAGCAAAGCAGCGGACCGAAACCATAGAACAAGGAACAGGCAATGACACAAACTTGCGTAGGTATGAGCGACTGTAGTCTATAATCGCTAGCCTTCCTGAGAGTGAAGTCCATAAGGAAGCCGACTATGTATTCGTGCGCATATAACAGAACATGTGCTTGTGTATCATGGACTATACACCTACTATAGCCTGTGACAAGCACTAAATGGGATACTAAAGAGATTGCCAGCCCTTAGGAACAAATATCAAAACTTCCTCAGGTGCTTTGAGATAGCATATGTAGGATTCCAGAATCTTTCCTACTAACGAGGAATACACCTTCTGTTCCCTGAGTTATGCTCGACTCTGTCTGAGTTGTAATCACGGAAGAACGCATTCGGGAGAAGAGGATGAGCCGTTAGAAGGATAGACCAGTCCCTTTAGCTAACCGCACATGTACATGCCTCCTTATAATAGTTGACTGAGTACCTAGACCCAGGTCCAAAGTCGTGACAATCGACTAACAACGTCAAACCTGGTGTAAGATATGTGAGTCATGCTTGTGATATGTGACATTGATCAAGTCAGCTACGCCAGCCGAAGTAAAATACAATTTGGAATGTCGTAGAACGCACGAGTCTTGCACTTGGCCTATATCGATTTCTCTTCAAGTTCTTTGCTGGGTCGTAATGATGGTTCTCCTGGAGCCCACCCATGCCTGCCAGCCGTTCTTTGCCTTATCTCCAGCTCATGACAGAGCCCCTTTCCTTGTCGTCTTCTACTGGGAAGCTGTGGTATCAAGAGCGCCGCCGCCTTGCCATCGACGCAACCTCACCTGCATCGGCTTCGCTCTTGTCCACAAACCCAAACCTCTCATACAGTCCCTTTCCGGCCTTGCTCGCATCCACGTACGCCCCAACCCCATTCTCATCCGCGAGCTCACACCCCCACTTCAGTAGCATCGACCCGGCGCCTCGCCGTTGATAATCAGGGTGCGTCACCAGTGTGTCCAGATCTGTTCCCTCCGTCCCATTAGCAAACGACCCGAATCGGTGCACACGCCTCCTTCGGATAAAGAGCAGCTCACAATAATGCTTTTCCTTCCCCATGACCCGCTCCCTCTCCCTCTCCTCCCTATCGAAGAACGCGTCGCATACCTCCGCCGGCATGTCCCCGCACCAGGGTGGATACCGGCGCCCCCGCCGTGCCGGCATGGACGTGTCCCACTTGGCCCAGGCCGCGATCCTCGGCCTCCCACGGGCGTCAGCGGCGCTCGGGTCGATGACCTTAATGAAGCGCTGGAAGGGCTTGGCAAGCATGTCGCCGCGGTTGGCGTCGTTCCACCACGCATGCACGCGGGGCGTGTCGGGCCACAGGCGGGCGATCTCCGGGTCGTGCGCGAAGGCGGCGAACCAGACCTCCGTGAGGGCGAGGATGTCTTCGATCGTCGCGGGTTCCAGGATGAGGGCGTTAAAGGTTGGCATGGCGTGAGGTTGAGGCGATTGTTGAGAGTGGGGTGTGGGTGGTGTTGGTCTGAAGGGGAGATGAGGGTTTGATTGTAAGGTGAACGTGAGCGTAAGAGAATAATTGCGGGGGCGAGTCTGTTAAGACTTGTTTTTGTATTGTTAGAATATCCAATGGAGGTGCTAGTTATGGAGCATAGCAAAAACAGCCAGAATACTCCTGATAGGTTACAAAGACAGTTGGGAAGGTCACCCTAGAGGCAAACAGCAACGCAGACACCTTGACCATACCCAAGATAGCCTTCATATGCAAACCACGCCTAGTGCTTCAGCTGGCGACGCTCAGCTCACTTATGGAACTGAGATGACCCATTTTCACGTACCCAAATCTCATGCTGGACTCACTCTGGAAGAAGCCCATGGAAGCTTTTCAGGCCAGTCCGCATAACCCTATTGCGGAGACTCAGGGCCACAAGCCTTGTGATGAGTATGTCTTGTGTACTCTTGACATTAAACGCAAGATCGACAGATAATACTTAGCCTGGGTCGAGTCTGCCAACTGCGCATCTCCTTTCCACGTGAGCAAGATCCAAGGCAGGCAGGTAGAAATTGCAAGTTGTAGTAGTAGATTGATGACGTTGATACAACCTCTCGCAACTTTTAGGCGCCACGTACTAACTGTAGACGCCTTAACAGATTCAAATGGGGTCAACACACAAATCGGACTGGATGGCCGGCCTCGGCTTCGCCCATGCTAAGCAAAGCCTTGAGGTTAGGCTCTTTCGGTAAGCGGCGAGCCTTCTTGCGACCTTCTCTGTTCCAGGCGGTCTTCTGGCAGTTCTATTTTATCTATTAGCATAGGTGGTCTTAGGGACTCCATAGACGTCATACGGTACTGCAGTAGTAAAACCACATCCTCCACACTTGAGAAACTTCTGCTCTTCCTTGCCACAGTTGTGGCAATTCCTCAAGTCACCCAACGTTTGATTATAGTCACGCGAGTCCGCATTGATGGTAAAAACTTTTTTCAGCTTGGCAGAGATGACCTAGGTATGGCTAGCTATTCGTGGTGGGAGAGCCTGTGAATATGATACTTACTGTATGTACTTACATGACAGGTATTTAGGTTTTGAACTCAAACACCCTATGTGGTATCGAAGAAATGATCCTGCTTGGGGTCTACGATTGCAATTGTGTGTCTGGACCTGAGCTCTAACGTGAACAAGTCGAGTTTGGGACTCTGGCTGTTGTCTGGGCAGGTCACGACGAACAGTTGGTTATTTCTGTGTCATACATCGTACAATAAGTCGATCGCGGATAATCAGCGAAACATCGGTGATCTCGCCTAGCAAACACACGCCTGTCAAAGCAACTCCTCATTACTGAGCATGTAAAAAACAAGCAACAGATGGATCATACTGTAAGGCGGCCCCGCAACGTGATTTTGCTGAGTGGAATTCTTGATGAGCCCTGAACATGTGAGAACCAGTTTGGACATCTTGGACAAGTTCAATGTTGCTCAGGGCCCATTGTATTGCTGTGTAAGTAGTCATTTCACTATTCTGATAAACACCAGATGATACTATGTGCGCAAATGCAGTATTCAGGTCACAACATGAGTGCAATTACTTGCCACACTACAATGTTGGCTCACTTTAATACTCTCTAGACTTCACTATTACCGCTGATGGATGTAAGCCCCAAATAAAAGGCTGGCTTTGCTTGTTGTCCTCTAATGGTGCTAGTTGAAGCACTTCGGCGTCCTGTCAAGCGTCGGCCTGATAACTTACCACAGATGAGAATACATGCGGCCATATAACTGGTTTTCAAATTAATGGAGCTGACTTTGCTTTCACATAGGTCGAGTATGGAACTGTGAAAAGTTCTCTTTTCAGCTTATTCGGACCCGCAAGCTGATGCAGTAGTGGACCAGACACCGACAGAACGGATGGACCATAAGTAGCTGATATTAAGACAGAAGAGGGTGTTCCCCAAAATGAAGATACGGGATGAGAACATCATACGTGTGTAGGAAATGGGCTGTAAATATTCCTTATGAAATAGTCCAAGTTCCCCATACCCAATACTTTCGTCCATTTCGCTACGACGCGAGTTGTGTTGTCAAAATGCACGTTCACCGAGAAGCTGGCCAGTCACGATTGCTTGTTGTTCACACTCGGCCTCGAAGCGTGTTCTGCTGCCCATAATCTCAAGAACTGAAAGTCTTTTGCAATCCAGTCTCAATAAGTCTTATCCATCAACGTTCTTGATTATGGCCAACCTCCAAAGGGGCTGTTTCCGCCATTCAACAGTCAAGCCAAAGCTCATCAATATCATTCGAAACCGCCCTGATGTTCAAACCCCGTCATTGCTGTTGAGCTCCTTGGGAGCGTCATTCTGCTCACGATCACCGCGCAGCTCGTTAGCGTTGCTTATTTCAGCAGGCTCTGCCTTGAAAGCTCTCTTGGCCTTGGTAGTGCGACGCTTCTTCTTCGAGGGGGTCTGGAGTTCCTCGCTGTCGGACTCGTCAGCAGTAGCCTTCTTCTTCCGTCCGCCGGAGCCGACAGTATTTTTGACGCGAGGGGTCGCAGGGCTGCTGACATTGCCTGTGGCGGCTGTGGTGGAGTTGCCGAACCAACCGTGCTTCGAAGCAGCAGCGGAGATGCGCATACGGGCGGCGTTGACACTGGCAGCGCCGACGGTCTCAGCGAGAGCATCCATGTCAATGGCAGGGCGATCGATCTGTCGCAAAATTGCGAGCATGAGGGCGATCTCGGAGTTGTTACAGTTGTGACCTGGGGTTGTGGCAGTGGTGTCGATAGGAGTCTTTTTGGGAGGCATCTTAAACTGTCTGATGAGTGGACTAGAGGCAAAGTCAGTATGATAGTTGAATAGGGAGGTTCTATGGAAGAAGATATGCATTTCCCAGCCAATCTATTACTTGCCTTTTTTCTTAGTGAGTTGAGGGTTGACTGTGATTCTCTGTCCAGTTTTAGTGATATGAAGCTGTGGAGGTGAGTTGTGGCTTGATGGATAAGAGTGAAATAGAGGTAACGAAGGTTTGAAGTAGGAGGCAGGAACGACGTTAGCGAAAGGAAGCAGTCCAGGAAGGAATGAAAGAAAGGCAGGCGGAGATAGGTTGCAATTGGCAGGTGCCTCATCATCACTTTAGGAAGTGAGCAGATGCAGGTCACAGAGCGCACTTTATGCCGGCTTCGAGGCCAACCTTCGTTTATCAAGCGGGTTTGGGTCTCAAACTTGTGACTCAAAGAGTGGTTGACATTTACGGCAGGTAAAGGCCTAACGCGCCGAGGCTTCCTAATCATTATATGGCTCTGTAACGTTTGGCAACGAAACCATCATGGGATTGATGGATGCAGCGTTCCTAACAGGGCCCTTATTTTCAGAAATGTTTACATGTTCCTATTAGTTTCCTTCGGAGGTCGTAAGCAGATCTGAGTTGTCATATGGCTGCATGAGCTTGCCCATCGAAACGGGTTTGTCTTGGACTCGAGGGATTTTTTGATAATAGTACCGCAACGTTGATTAGGACAATCTACGATGTTTTTAACTACTAACCAGGCTGGTATGGCATGTGATTTATACTCACATGAGTCTTGTTTAAATCTGGAAAATGAAGATCTGCTGGAAGTCCTGACTAGCATGGACAGTCGATTGGTAAGAGATCACAAAAAAAAAAAAGGCCAGCGGAAAGCCGGCAGCCCCAAGGCGAGGACGTATTGGGTATGAGACGAGGCGCACCGTCATGGGGGTGAGGAAAAGAGCAAACCCATGCTTCTCGACACGCTCATCAACACCAAGCTTCACAGCAACACGATCGAAACAAACGCTACGTCTGCTCCCAAAATTATATATTAGTCGTGAAATGTGTTGGGAAATTGGATTTTTCGTGCTGCGTTGCTGTCGATGCGCTACATAGAGCGGGTTGTGGAAGCCCCTGGCCATTGATCGACTCATGCATCTTGCATTGTAATAATGATCTGATCTACTGGTTTTGACACAGTAGAAGCTATTGGGTTGAAGCCTCCAACGTTCTTGTTCCCTCCGCAAATGGCTTAGTGAGATCCGGCAGCGATGGTACTACTAACGTCCATCCTCTCATATCGTTTCTTGTAGTCATCTGTCGAATTTCTTCAGGTAACAGGCCCCCGCCCCCACGGCGTCCACATTACAAGCTACTGTTATGGCAGCGCCCACAGCCCATCTTCTTCAATGTCTTAGTCAAGAATACTTGGGCTTCCCCTCCGTCTTCCCTATAGGAAAGGGTCTTTCCTCGCCGGGTACGACTCATGACACACGCGGGGCGCGTGGGAGGAGCAAATGAGGTGGGCTTTCTTGGACACACTCGTTCTCTAAACTAGGTACTACATAACTAAAGCACTTGTATGCCTAGAGGGCGGCCCCGCTATGCCAAATGCAGGTCTCAAGCGCGCATATGGGGGGCCACGAGAATTCGGCGATGGCTTTCGTTGACGGCACATTTTGCTATCTTTCCACTCTATTGCCCATATGTGGTGGGGTTTTGGGATACTGAGTACACAGCACACTACTGGCACAAGCGCTTGCCCAGACGACAATAATGTGCAAGTTTGTTCACCTTTTATGGCCCCGGAGCACAGTGCCAATTCCGTTGCTGTGGTGGATGTGGAGGCGCGCATCGCGTGTCTGTCGTTATAAGTCGTCGATCAACCATGCATACCAGGTGTCAGGTGTCACATGAAGAGATTGGCGCGTTGGCACGTTGGCACGATGACACTTTGACACTTTCTCTCCGCTGCGACTTAATCTTGGTTTTTGGAAGATCCGAGGTTTGCGATGGGAGGTGCAAAAGTGGTTTGGTGGCGGGTTGCATTGTCTGGGGTAAAGCACTGCTGGATGGACCCTCCTTGGTCCCGTCCACGGGGCGTTATTTTGCGGACACTCGGGACTAGGGATGACCCCTAATGGAAACCGAGATATGACGTCGATTGACGAAGAAAAGCATCGTGGCCGGGCAACGACGGCCAGAGCTTACCGGTTGTGGATACCGCCTCCGCTACTGTTCACACTCACTTTTAGGTGCCGGTCTCTTCATTCCGCCACCGACCTTGTCATCCAAGGAAGGCGCGACCGTGTCGTTTTGCTTCGCCACGGAACCGCCGGGAAGACGTCGGCCGAAACGATACGGCACGGACGGACAGGGAACGAGAGGGGAAAGGGAGGGGGGAGAGGGCTAAAGACGCCGCCTCCTCACCTCACCTCGAGAAAGTTCAATGGGGATTGTGCAAGAGCCGCAACGCCATGTGTCCGCAGTCATCTCTCCGTGGCAATCGGGCCCGGGATGATCACCAATTTGATTACACAAAAGAGGTCGTACCCCTCCGCACCGATTGCCTTGTATTCGTAACTTAGTCCATACCCCTTCACGTCCTCTTTCCCCTTTGGGGTGGCCTACTGATCGAGTCAGCTATGCTCCACGGGTTTCACATGCATGGTCGCCTGGCGGTAATCCCAAGGACCGTTCGCTACAACATTGGGATTGCAAAAGGCGCATAGTCGAAGCATACGTAACCTGTCGAGATCCCAAACCGTAGGCGGCCGGGAGCGGGTTGGATTTCATTATTAGAAACCCGCCGGCACCGCCTGGTCGGGAGTTAAGTGGCCCCTCAATCTCTGAGCCTTTCTTTCCCCTCTTTAGGTCCCCAGTGTGCCTAGTAATAACCTAATAAACTTGCTGTGAGGAGCTTGCAGAAAAGGCTGAGGCTGATGTGCAACCTCGCAATCTTGCAATGGCATTGGATAGGCCGTCGCGTCGGCGAGATCCCAGATCCCTTTCCCTTGGCTTCCCTCCAGAAGCGGTAAACCCCTGCGATAGGATCGGACAATCGTCATTTCAGGGGGAAAGAAGAAGGGGTAGTAGCAGGAGACGAGATCAGCAACGTGGTTTGCTATTTTTCTTTTTCTTGTTCGGGCGCAGAAAAAGGAGGTCGCGTGCTGTCCTGAAGGACGCTCACAAGCTCGACAATTTTTCAATCCATCAACCCGCTGTCTCTTTCCCCAAACCGCAACCCGGCCATCATCCAGACCGACTGACACTCTTTTTCTCTTCTTGTTCGCTGCGCGCCTACACTGCAACCACGGCTCGGACTTTCGGCCACATGACTACTTCTTGACCCATCGCAGTTTATGCCCTGTCTACCTACTATTATTGCCCTCCTACTTAGCATCATCTGTTCTATTCTTGACTTTTTCTGTACCGCTCCGGCGATATACACACCCACTCTGTTGCCTTACGGATACTAGCAGCCAGCCCACCATTCCTTCATCGTCATCGGGTTTTCCACCCTGCCGCGCGCTATCTATTGCTGCTACGAGTATCGCCTGTTGTCGAATACGGGACCCCAGCCGATTTTCTCTCGTGTGCGCCAAGGCAACCCGTTTGCATACCGCGTGGATCGGCGCTATCTGACCTGGACACATTTCCAAACCGCCAGACGCCAGCTATTCCATCCACATCTCGTCCCCTCCAAGGTACGTTGAGGGAAAACGGCGTCTATCAATAGCCGTTCCCTCCCCATTCTCTTTCGCTCGTGCGCATCTCCATTGACGGTTTCCTGCACCGTTGCGTAAGGCCCCCCCATCTGGTGGACTGCGCTACTACCCGTGCCCTCGATAGCTGCTGCATCTTGCATCAAGGGGCCAGAGACTCTGTCGACATCTGATCATCTGTCTGATTGGTGTCGTTATCGGCAGTCATCTCCTTGTCATACTCCAATACCTGCTTCTGAGGCATCGCTTCTTTATCTTGTCTCGGGATAAGAGAGAGAGAGAGAGAGAGAGAGAGAGAGAGAGAGAGAGAGAGAGAGAGAAAGAAGGTTGGATTCTGGATTCTGCTTGAACAGCTGAGCAGAACGCGGGTCCATCATCAGCAGCTTTCAAACCGACACTATACTGCCTACGCTATCTACAGTGTCTGACGCAGTCCTGCACCGGTCGGCGCATCGTGTCCCCACAGCGATGCTGCAAGTGAAGTGGGCCTCAATCAAGCCGGTTCCTTGTTCGTTTGCAGCGTTCCCGGGAAGACAGTGTGTCACTGTGCAGCAGGTTGCCACCCGCAAGCCGGACTCGCGCCGCTGCTGTGTGTCCGTTGCCTTCGCTGCCCACCTGCACAGCCCCAGCCAGCTTGGCCCAATACACCGCCCGTTGTCGTCTCCAGGCTTTCTCTTCCCTTACCCTCCCCTCCTACTCCTCCCTGCTCTGCCTCCCACCGGCACCAATCGTAGCCGTCCTTTCCCTTCCGCCCAAGTGGTCCGTCCATGCCCCAGCTAGCCCATCCACCCGCCCGCAGCTTACCGTCTCTTTCGCCCACTGCCCGGGTTGTCTGTTGTCTGTCCACAGTACTTACCACCTACCTACTTACCTAGCTGCAGGAGTAACGTACCTACCCCATGCCAATTCGGCCTGTTCGCCGCCAGACCCTGATTGATCCCTCGCCCATCGACTCTTTCTTTCACTCGCTGCTTGGTTCGATTCGCCTCGACTCGACTCAGGCGTCGTAACATTCTTTTAACCCTTCCCACCCCCAACCTGTTCAATTCTTCTTAGAGCGGAAGGGCGCTGCTGCTAATCAGCCCCATTACCGCCCAAGATTCCTTCCTCAAACGGTCGACGTCTTCCGTCCAACATCCCCCTGCGGACCCTGCAGTCCCGTCCACATCCAGACCAGCACGAGCAAGCGACGTCATTGCTTGCTTCGGATCGGAACGACGACCACCAACGTGACCACCACCACTCCTCCTCCCACACCCGCAGCCACAACCACCACCATCGCGACTACAACAACGACAAGGACCTTCATCACCGTCGCCCATCATCTGACGACTCTCTCGCCTCTGAGTCCGACTCCTGGACCGACACCGGTGACATCGCTGAGCAGCTTGCCGACGAGGAAGACCCTCTCCGCATCCAGCTCGCCAGCGACATTGATGACGAGCTGCTAGCCGGCGTCCACAAAAGGCATCCCTCGCACTCCAAGCCTTCCAAGAAGAAGCGCGTTCGCATTCAACTCTCTCCTGGCCGCCACGAAACCTCACCAAGCCGTCGTGGAGGCGTTAATAAGGAGGCCATCGAGGTTCCAGACATCTCCCAACCTCGTCCGACCCGCGCGCAGCGAGTCATCGGCCTCATCATGTCGGGCGGCTCTTCTGTTCACGGCCTCACCGGCCGCGCCCTGATGTGCGTCCCGCTTTCCCCAAGAATCCCTTGTTCGCCGACGAACCCGCTCACTGACTTTCCAATGTCGCAGTTACTTTACGAGTATTTTCGTATCGTTGGGTGTCTTCCTCTTTGGGTATGACCAAGGTGTCATGTCGGGCATCATTACGTACGTTCACCACTCCGCGAGCCAATGACTCTCCCCCGCCTTGAGAATAGTGCCGCTGACCGCATCGATACCACAGAGGCGTTTACTTCAGGAACTACTTTCACCAGCCCTCTACGGCCGAAATTGGTACCATGGTTGCCATCCTCGAGATCGGTGCCTTCATCTCCTCACTGATTGTTGGGAAGGTGGGAGACATGATTGGTCGACGCAAGACTATCCTCTACGGTTCCATGATCTTCTTTGTTGGTGGTGCCCTCCAGACATTGGCCAACGGCATGCCCATGATGATGCTTGGTCGAATCATCGCTGGTCTGGGCGTTGGTGCCTTGTCCACCATTGTGCCGGTATACCAATCCGAGATCTCTCCCCCGCACAACCGCGGAAAGCTTGCCTGCATCGAGTTCTCTGGCAACATTATCGGCTATACCACCTCGGTCTGGGTCGATTACTTCTGCGGCTTTATCAAGAGTGACATGTCATGGCGTCTCCCTCTCCTGATGCAGTGCGTGATGGGCGCTCTTCTCGGCCTCGGCAGCCTGGTGATTGTCGAATCTCCAAGGTCTGTTTCCAAGTGTTTTTGTGAGACTGCGCGCATTTCTAACCTGTGAATAGATGGCTTTTGGACAACGACCATGACGAGGAGGGTATTGTCGTCATTGCCAATTTGTACGGGAAGGGTGACATTCACAATCCCAAGGCCAGGGACGAGTACCGCGAAATCAAGATGAACGTGCTCCTCCAGCGACAAGAAGGCGAGCGCTCGTACGCCGAGATGTTCCGCAAGTACAAGACCCGTGTCTTCATTGCTATGTCGGCCCAGGGGCTCGCCCAGCTCAATGGCATCAATGTCATCAGCTACTACGCCCCGTACGTTTTTGAGTCTGCAGGCTGGGTCGGCCAAGATGCCGTGCTCATGACTGGTATTAACGGAATCACGTACCTATTGTCGACCATCCCTCCCTGGTACCTAGTTGACAGATGGGGTCGGCGTCCAATCCTCCTGAGTGGTGCCATTATCATGTCAATTTCACTTTCCTTGATTTCATACTGGATTTACCTCGACATCTCGTACACACCAACTCTGGTTGTCTTATTTGTCATGATTTACAATGCAGCGTTCGGATACTCATGGGGACCGATCCCTTGGCTCTACCCCCCGGAGATTCTGCCCCTAAACATTCGCTCCAAGGGTGCCAGTCTGTCCACGGCGACCAACTGGGCGTTCAACTGGTTGGTCGGAGAGATGACGCCCATTCTGCAAGAGTGGATCAAGTGGCGGTTGTATCTCGTGCACGCCTTCTTCTGCGCAGTCAGTTTTGTTGTCGGTAAGTTACACTCTTCCTTTTTATTATGGACCTTACCTGGCTGACACGAAATACCTAGTCTATTTCATCTACCCCGAAACTTGTGGAGTCCGTCTGGAAGAAATGGACTCACTTTTTGGAGACGCCAGTACCGCCATTGGAACGCCGTCGATCCACGCTGCCGAGAACGACTCGCTTATGCGTGCCGGATCTCCTATCGGGTCTATTGACTACCGAGGCCGACCCGGCAACTTCACCGCCAACAACGCCATCCCCGGTCTGTCTCTGGATCCGCCTGACATTCCCGATGGCAAGGGCCAGGACGGCGAGGCGAGCAGCACCATCAGCGGGTGGGTTTCCAGAGTTGTTGGCCGTACAAGAGACCAGAGCAGTGGCGGCAGTGGCAGATACGCTCCGGTCAACAACCAGGATGATTGAGACGCGCCTCACGCACACGAGAGCGAACACGCTTAGATGGTATTTTTGCATATAGAAAGAAGGCGGCCACTTTTCTTCTCGGTGTTGCAGGCCCCCCCGGGCTGGACGATAAAGGTAAACAAAGGTATAAAGGTCGAGCGGGAACAGAGTGTGCTTTCTTTTTGGTGTTTTCTCCTTTCTTTTTCTTACATGGATGGGGGAAAACAAGGGTGTCGAGTTGGATCAACAGCAGCGTTGCAGAAACAAGAGCTGGATGGGCTATCTTGTTCGCAGCGTCTGGGAGTACTAAGTACTTTTTGTCACTTGTTCTTCGTAAAGGGGTGTTTTTATTTTCCGTTGGACTGTGTGTGTACATACACTGTGTCTACGACTAGTAGTCTCTAGAATCATAGAGATCAGCCACGACAATACTTTTTTCTACCCCAACCTTGACTTGCTTGTTCTTAAAGTGTGGTTGTTAGCTGTACAGACTAGTTGAGAAGGTGTTAGGGGTCTTTGTCTCTAATGGGAGCAGAACTTTCCCTGTTTTATTCATTTCCTGACTTACACCCTGGATAGGGTTGAGTTGCCAACGTTGCCAGAGTGTGAGCGGAAGATGGTTCGTCAGTCATGCTCGATGGCAGTAGATCAGTGCGTTTCCATCAGGAGCTGGAGGTGCGACTGGCTGAGGAGCCACGTTCCTGTCTTTGACGGCCATATTTCCTACCCTACAGGCTCCTCAAGGCACAGCTGAGCAGAGCCCCCAATGGTCTCAAGACAGCGGGAACTGGTTGAGCATGTGTGGTCACGGCCTATGGTCAACCCGCAGTGCGCCCAATTTTGGACTGGATGTGCTTTGATATCAAGGAAGAAGCCCTTGAGAAAAGACGATATGACTCCTAACATCCTCCTCCAATCAAGGGTGACTTGCAACCACTCATTGCCCATTTGGAGGTTCAATGCTCATAATGGTCACAGATGTTCCACTGTGGGCTGTGACTGGTCGTGCTTTGTGCTCGTCCACTGGGGTTTCCTGAGCCTTGCATGGACGAAAGCCAGAGTCAATTGTCACATGCAGCTCACCAGGGGAAAGAAGAGATGATGCTCGAAGGCCAGTCCCTTTAGAATCAAAGGCTGCTAAAGAAAACGTCGAGCAGAGATAAAGTTTGTTGAGTCGGTATATCAAACCATGAGTGAGATGTGTTGCTCGCCCACGGATCATTCGACTTGAGGTTCCTTGGCGTCTGGATAGAACTCACGGTTTCGCCTTCCAAACACAATAGACTGCCAGAAGGCGAAGACAGCGATACCATCGCGGGGACACTAACTCTCATAGGGGAGTCTTCTGGGGATGTTCAGCAAACATCTCCGGGAGCTCGAGAGTAAGTGCAACCTCGCTAAAGTGGATGAAGTCTTTCCACCGTCGTGGAACATTACCACTTGGGAATGTACCGTATCACTCATATCAACAGCACCGGGGCAAGTTTAAGAATCCGACTCGTTAGTCAGGTTTCAGCAAGAATTTGTAGAGCAGCGGTATAATCACTGTTCAATAGCGATAGCAAGATGGGAGCTGGGACTTAGCCCGCACCATCGCCCATTCGGCTTTTGGAAGTCGCTCCATGGTCTTGTACGTGTGTATTATACCAGGGGTGATTTGTCTCATTAAAATGAATTCTACGTTGTTGTACATTATCAGGGGCCTTGAACCACCTTCTCCTTTTTTGGGGGGTGACGGGCGAAACACCTTGCTCCTTATCTTTGTCTAATACCATTCCGTCGAGTCCTTGCAGTACCCAACCGTCTAGCAGGTTTAGCTCCCAAGACTCCATATCTATCAATCCAACGCCGTGGCCTTTATAATCTAGGCTCTTTTTATTTTTTGTCTATTTAAGCATACCATCGAAGGCAGGAATGAGCGTCTGTGCCAGCCAGAAGGAGAAGACCAGCTTGGGGCCAGTCATCAACAACTGAGGGAGGTTAGTGTCAGCCGGTGTTAATGAGAAGGGGTACGGGTGAAAACGTACCTTAGGAACAAGACCCTTGAAGAAAGCGCCGGCACCCTCGTTCTTCATCATGTTGGAGATGATCCTGAACCCGGTCTCGGGGTTCTCGAAGTTACGGTTCTGGATACGGGTCTTGATGACGTCGAGGGGAGCGGACACGACGAGGGAGGCAGATGCACCGGCGATAGAGGCGATGAAGTTCTGGAACCACGAGGCCTTGTTGTAGTCGTCGAGCTTGAAGAGGTACTCTTTTGTGAAAGCGGAACCACCGAACAGCTGCGTCCCGAGAATTAGCCATGTCGAAATCAAGATCAGAGTAGACAAAAGCGCTTACAGCGAAGGAACCAGGTGCGTTACGGGCGGCAGTCCAGCCCCATCCTCTGTACAGACCGAAGCCCTCGTCGGCGACGATTCTGAACACGCCACGGCCGCGGAAGGCCTCGGGGTTTGTTTGTCTCTTAATCTTGAGGACGTCCAAGGGGAGGAGGACGATTTCTCCGATACCAATCAAACTGTTGTTCCGCACGTCAGCAGTGCTCGCGGCCCAGCTACTTTATTCAAGCTAGACTCACCTGCCGGCAGTGGAGTGCATGATGGCCTTGCCAGTCTTCTTGCCGAAAGCACGCTCAAAGTCCTCGCCGTAGTTCTTGGACAGGATGTCCCTGGCGACGGGCTGACCGCCGTACTTGTATATTCTCTGCAGAACCTTGTAGCCAGCGGCGTAGCCCAGACCAGGGAAGAGGGAGAAGAACTTGCGGCCGGCGGGCGCGGCGGCCTTGTCCTTGAAGATAACCTGGTTGAGCTGGTCGATGCCGGCGATCTAGAATGGTCGGAATACGCATCAGCCGTCACTTGCGCCCGTCGTGTTCCCGAAGATTTTAAAGGGGTTTTGGTATCGTGCGTACCTTGGTCTGGTTGCTCATCAATCGCTTCGCGATGGTGTCGACCTAAAGCTTCACATTAGCTCCTGCTCCATCCAAATCAATGCAGCTTGTTGCAAGTCTTACAGGGTGGAAGACAGCCAATTCAGCGATACCAGCAGAGCCTGTGAAAAGTCAGCGTGCCAAGATTCGCGCATCATGAGAGAACGGCGCAAAATGCATACCGGAGCCCAGAAGTCGTGCGGTGTTCGACTCCTTCTCCTGTCCAGAAGCAACAGGCGGAGACATCTTGAATGGGTGAATTTGCGTTTGGAAAGATGAAAGGAATCAATAAACGGGTTTCCAATTGGTCAAGAGAATGAGAGGTCGTTGGAGGTCGGTCTGTTGTCAAGGTCGGGGGGCACCAATATTACACAAAGCGGTTTGACGAGTACGCAGAGTGAGGAGGAGTGACTGAAAGTTTTTGGAGACAGACAGCTGGAAATTTTTACTGACCACTTCTGCCGGCCTCGCAGCTCGACTGCAAGGACAGGGCCCCCTAGCGCCGCCGAGCATCGGGAAGTGGGGACCAGTACCGCAGGGATTCGTCCGCCGAAGCACAGTTACCGACCGGTGCACTAGCCCGACCATTGCAATCACCGGCCGATCGGGTTTCAATCCGGCTCTCGGCTGAGATTGATGATGAATGCGCCAAATGAAGATAGGCTGATTAACCACCAATACCCAATCTCTAATGATCGGAGTATACATGGAAGTTGACAGAACAACTTGAGTTATACAGATGTGGAGCGCGGGACTGAGACGCCATAAATGAATATCGGCGTGTTCACATTGATTCGTTGGGTATCTATCATCTGCCCTCCTTGCCAGTTTTTGACCCATCAGTGTTCTTTCTTCCTCTGCCAGTCCAGATTAGACGTTCCACGGCATGCTCGCGGCATCCACAATGGGGATTGGAGGCCAAAGTCGCCATCTGTGAAGCATACTTCCATCTAGTAGTCTCTGAAGACGGCTACCAGATCGTCAAGCCTCATGACGTGACCGAGAAGCTTACTCTGCAACTCCAAATATCTGCTGTATTTGTTGTAGTGCTCCGCAGTCATGACTTCTTCCTCTTTGCCCTTCACGTCGTTTCTCTCTACAAACGACAGGATGTTGCGTTCCCGATATCGGTGCACCTCCAAGTTTTGAAGGCATCGAAGCATGGTTTTGTAGAAATCGTCGACAAGTTGAGCTTCAACCCTCTCAATGTCAAAGAACCAGAAGAACATGGTGCGTGTTGCTGTTCGACTAGCATCTCTCGGAACCTCCTGAACATCAACGAAGCCGGCCATCTGCATCGCAAGCATCTTGCCTTGCACCTCTCCCTTCTTCATAAAAGCAAGAGAAGGCAGCATCTTCTCGTCCAACTTGCCCTTTTCTCGCAAAATTCTAGTGAGACGAAGTCCATGCCGACCGAACGACTGCTCGATCACAGCATCTACCTCCGTCTGTTTGAAACCTTCGATCAATGGCTTAAAGTCGACGGTCCATTGGCCTCGACCCTGGCTACCGCAATGCCGCAGAAATCCCTGCCTGCTTTCTGACAGTAGGAGAAGATGCTGTCGTACTTGGTCCATACGACTGGTACCTGCTGCAGGACCGTCCTCAAATTTGACCCTTGTTTCTCGAGACCTAGAAACCGCTGGCGCCTCGTCATCTTGGCTATCACCGGAGTCCTCGCCTCTTGAGCCATATGTCTGGGAGCGAGCAGTTGCCCTCGGCATTGGTGGGTTTTCGTCAAAAGAATCGTCAGAATCGTACATGGGTTGGCCGGGCGTAGCTCTGATCTTTTCGGCGCTTTTATGGTCAATCTGATCTGCTGAAGCCTTGCCAACTCCATGAGAGACATCAACAGACTCATCAAGGTTTTCAAGGATTTCGACGCTAGTGACAGTTAGCTGGCTTAGATTCGTGCCTGAGCCGTCACCGTCGTTTGCATCTGAGTCGATTCTTGGATCCGGCTGACAGCGAGATATTTGCTGCGTTAGCAGCCGCAAGGCTGTGTGGTATACCTGGCCGGTGACCTCCCCGAAAGCATCAGCCGCGTACTGGGCGAGCCGTTGGTTACGGAGTTCGACAAGACATTTCTCAGTATTCACTCTGAGAACGATGTGCGACTGCGCTACTGTCAGTTGGGTGGACTCTTCGTGGTTTTAGAGTAACAACTCACATCGAGCTCTGGCACATAATCATCCCAGTCTGAGTAATGTCGTTGTCCGTTGCCGTTTACAAGTTTCCTCCGTTTGGTCGGAAGCATGCCGCCCCTGCCAACTTGACGCTTTAACTTCTTGCTCTCGTCACGAGCCTCTCGCAGTCTTTTTGCCACCTCTTGTTGCATGAGTTCTTTATTCCGTGCTGTCGTTCGCTCGCCGGGGGCTGTTTTGGTAACCTCCTCCTCGATTTCGCGGTAGACATCCTCAGGGTTCCTAAATGTTTTGGGGCCAACCTGGTCGACGATTTCAGCTGCAATCAACCGGCTAAGAATAGCGTGTAACTGATGCGACGAGTGCGTCGGGGGTTTTCCGTTGGTATTTGGTTTGAAGCCGTTGCCATTGACATGACCATTGGTCGCATAGTCACCATTGATGCCCAGCCCATCTCTGCTCTCGAATGCCTGCAGCAGATCCGATACCCTGGCATGACCGAGTTGCATAATGGTTTGCACAACCTCCTGCTCAGGGCTGCCGTATTCGCTGCCAACCATCTCAATAATTTTCCCAGCTCGAATGAGACTGTAACATCCATCTGGATTGGCCTCGTAGGTGGCAATCGTGTTTTTAGAATCGGCCTGGTGATATACAAGGTTCTGCTGAACAAGGACAGCGAGGCCGTGACGCAACTGTCGCGGAGTAAGGGCCGTGGTTTGGACGAGCTGTGCAATGGTAGATCTGCCCCTGCTGAAAAGGATGCCTAGGATTCGCTGGAAAGCACCCGTCAGCATGAGACAAAAACGAGGCATGCTGCCAAAGCTGTGCAGTCACGATGCGCCAACCGGAAAAAAACAGGGGGTTGAGCAGACTTACAGCAGGAAGCTCGCCGCAAATATCGTTGACGAGGTGAGAGCAAAGCTCGGCGCCATGTTTGGTCTGTTTGAAAGTTAGAGAAAAGTTGTCGGTTCAGCTTTATTGGCGGCATGAAGGACTTACCACCAACATTGCGAAACGTGGATTCAGGAATCAATCGACTCTAGAGATCCTCTCAATATCCCTAGAGCTGCCACAAAAGCTACCGCGAAGTCATTGAAATAATGCAATGCCGGTGCGTGGTGCGGAAAAGAGGCAGTCAGCTGGAAAATAATATGGTCGCAGTCAAGTGTCGCGTTGGCTGGCAAAGGAACGGAGATGGGCTGTGTAGGTATCTATGGAACTTTTTTTTCCTTGGGTAGCGGGTCACCACCTAAGGCGGGGTGGGGGACAGAATCGATGGAAAGCGCCGAGTCACCGACACAGTCATAGTGGGTGGTGGTGGTGGGAGTCGAGGCTAGAACCTAAGGTACCTAGGTACAGAGCACTTGGCTGAGATGCCACTCTTACCTAAGAGTAGATGTGCGGCGGCCGGTGGAGGAGCGGCAGCCCGCTGTGGCTTGAAGGGGAGACCGGGGCGGTCACCAGCCTCAGTTCCCAGGACGCTAGGAAATATCCGACTCATCATAGTGATTACCTAAGACAAGAAAACAGCATCGGTGGAGCTTTCGGGCCCTGTTGCACGTAATCAGTCGAGCGTTCATTGGAGGTTCGGAGAAGGCAGTTTCTAGTCACGTGATATAACGAGTGACCCGTAGCTAACCTCGTTCGATGGATCGAAAATTGGTCGGGATGTGACGAGGCACTTTCTTGTTGAAGCTCCGACGAATTGAGCGTCACGAAACTGGATCTGCCAATTGTCGGCAACCGCATCATCGCAATGATCTCTAGACCGTCTCTCGCGAGACCTGCGCAGCAGGCTCTCCGCCACTCGAGCTGTGCTCGCACAATCTCGGGTCGCCGGTTCGCCAGCGCTGCTGCTGGCTCCGGCGCCTTCGAGACCTCCGACGTTGGTGGTGTCAAGGTTGCCGCGAGAGACTCGCAGGGCCCTACGACCAAGTTGGCCATCGTGGCCAAGGCTGGTACCAGATACCAGCCTCTTCCCGGACTGACCTCTGGTCTCGAGTCCTTTGCTTTCAAGGTATGATGCGAAGCTGAGATCCAACCCCTGGAACCGGTCCGTTTAGAAATGTTACTCTGACACATTTGCCAACGAGTAGAACACTGCAAAGCGCTCTGGTCTGCGCATCGTCCGCGAATCCGAGCTTCTTGGCAGCCAATTGACCGCATACCACACCCGCGAAGCCCTTGTCCTTGAGGCCAGCTTCTTCCGCGATGACCTTCCCTACTTTACGGAACTTCTTGCCGAGGTTGCCTCGCAGACCAAGTACACCAGTGAGACTCCCTTCAGAATATGGTATGTGCGATGCAATTGGCTGATCGTTACTTAGCGCACGAATTCCACGAGGAGGTTCAGCCCATCCTCCGCTTGAAGCAGTCCTCCATCAGTGCTGCCGCTCTTGCTCTCGACTCTGCTCACTCAGTTGCTTTCCACTCCGGCCTCGGCTCCCCCGCCAATCTGACACCCTCGATGCCCATCCAGCCCTACCTGACCGAGTACGCCGTTTCCGAGTTTGCCCAGTCCGCTTTCGCCAAGTCCAACATCGCCCTGATTGCCGACGGTGCGTCCGCCGCGAACGTAAGCAAGTGGGCTGAGCAGTTCTTCAAGACCGTTCCCTCTGCATCTTCTGGAAAGCTCGCTCTGAACACTGCCGCCACCAAGTACTACGGTGGTGAGCAGCGCACCTACAGCCCCTCTGGTAACTCCTTGGTCATTGCTTTCCCTGGCGCCACCAACGGCCAGACCTCTCCTGAGCTTGCTGTGCTTGCGGCCCTTTTGGGCGGCAAGTCCAGCATCAAGTGGTCTCCCGGATTCAGCTTGATCAACAAGGCTGTTGGCTCTGCCCCTGGCCTGTCCACCTCCGCCACCAACCTCAGCTACTCTGACGCCGGACTCCTGGCTGTTCAGCTTTCGGGGTCGGCCTCCGCTGTCCGTACCGCTGCTCAGGAGACCATCAAGGCCCTTAAGAGCATCTCTGAGGGTACCGTCAGCAAGGAGGACCTGACCAAGGCCATTGCCAAGGCCAAGTTCGACGCTCTTGAGGCTACTGAGAAGCGCAGCGGAAGCATTCTCCTTGCTGGATCCGGACTTGTCCAGAATGGCAAGCCCATTAACGCCGCCGAGATCGCTGACTCTATCGGATCCGTCACGACTGACAAGCTCAAGGCGGTAAGTGGATCGAACCTTTTATGTTTTGTGAGCTTGGATACTAACAGCTATGTTGCAGGCGACAAAGACGCTCCTGGAGGGTAAGGCCAGTGTCGCGGCTGTCGGAGACCTCTTCGCGCTGCCGTACGCCGAGGAACTTGGCCTTCGGGTGTAGACGGGAAACAGTCTGGCTCTTAGCGGCCGAACGATCCGTGTACCAACAGTCAAGCATTTGCGGTAGATTGGGGAAATGTATCCGTTGTGAACATATGTAGTAGAATTTTTTTGTGTCTGCCTAGGTTGCCTAATTCCCTCGTATGAAAATTCCGTTTTGCTTAGATGTTCGTCCGGAGTTTCTCGCGACCCGTTTGTCAACCAAGGAAACTCGGTTGACGGACAGTCAAGGGACGAATGGGCCAGCGACACCAGTTGTTGGCGGACTTCAAAAGAGCCGAATCCTAGCAGACCAATTGCGATCTGGGGCAAAGAAGACATCCGGATTTCCAGTCAGAGATTTTCTGACGTTGCGATATTGTAAATGCCAAGACACGCTAACCGTCGTTGCACACATTCACGGTCTCAACTCGTCTCTCTTGTTCAATGCCCGAAGTACAGCCATACTTGGGATAGGAAACCCACAAATTCTCGATCCAAACCTAAGATACACAGTTTACAATAACGTTACGGGGTCTGGTGGTAACACCGAACATGCGATGGGCGACATGGTTTCCACTGATTGGTCTGCTGATTTTATGTAGGTATTGGTGCATGTTATTGGCTATGAATGTCTTTTTTCAATCGAGTTACCCTCTGTTTTTCTCTACAAGTT
This sequence comes from Colletotrichum sublineola, assembly GCA_020631755.1. Lineage (NCBI taxonomy): Eukaryota > Fungi > Ascomycota > Sordariomycetes > Glomerellales > Glomerellaceae > Colletotrichum > Colletotrichum sublineola. The sequence continues at coordinate 1,419,907 of JAHSQG010000001.1, forward strand.
GTAACAGATAAGAGCAGCCAACTGAGAGACTAATAAATAGGCTCCATTGGATGAAGCACAAAACAAAACCACAACATATCGCTGTCGTTTCCCCGGCCACTGCCAATAAAGAATGAAATATGGACAACAATACCGAGTCTTCTGTGAGCGGTTGCTCGAAACACTGCATGGACACACCATGGGAGGGGAACAACACAAAGCACGGCCCCGCCCCCTAATTTTGAATGGGGGGGACGTTTGGTACCTACTGGTAAGGTTCCTAGGTTTGCTAGACGACAATTTACAGAGCAGAGCCTGAAAAAGAATTCCTAGAAGAAGTCAAGGAGACAAGATGGTTGGATTAATAGGTACCTAACCGTTTAATTCTATGTCTTACCCAGTCTAGCTTTTTCCTGCTAATTAACCCTGTTTAGCGTGACAGCATACCTAGTAAAGGTGAGGCAACCTAAGGCGGTGTCTCGTGCCTTTAATAAACCGCCTGGAGTGTAGTGGATTGGCCCGATGGCTCGAGGGGGCTTAAACGATAGAGGAGCCACTCATCTCTGACCACCCCCCGGGAGCACTATCCGTACCCGCACCCACACCACGCCTCTTCCTCGTTAGGTAGCCCCCATACAAAAGTGACATGGCGTAAGGTACATAATACCGCGGTGTAGGCCCACCAACGACCAAGGTACCCCGAGTTAGCACCTTCGACCTTCCACAGCCAAATCAGAGCACCAGGGTTCGGCACATTTGTAGGGGACTGCTGGTGCCAGTTGCTGCTGGCCTGTGGTGGTGGGAACACAAAGCCTCACCTCACCTCACCTCAACCTCCACACCCAATCCCAACTCCCTCCACGTCCTCGCCCTTTTTTCGCCCACGATCGACGCTGGTCTCTGAGCCCGCTTCCCCCTCAAACCCTCCGAATCGAGTCGCCCAATTGCGACGCAGTTCGTGCAGTACCGTGTTTTCGGCTGGACGATATCCGGGGACGCCCTTCGTTTCTCTCTCCTGTCCATTAGGCCTCTTCGAGCCCTTTTCGCTGTACCACAACTAGGTGAGACACGCAGCCATCTGCCTTTTCCACATCCCCGTCTCTGCTTTTTGGGCCCAAGTCTTCGAATATCACGACATCGCCCTCTTCCTAATCTCTCGTTGTTCTATTGCAACGTCCTTATATCCCTCCTCCCTCGCTGCTCCTACCTATCCTGTAACACTGCGGCAAGCTGCGACCCAGCTATCTGTTCTTTATCCCCCCTCCCCACACTGTTGGACCCTGGAAGCTAACTGTGGCCAACGTTGCCATTACCATAGTCGAATCTGACCAGAACTGCAGGGCCGGGTTCGGCCTCGCCGTCTGATTGTATTGCCGATTAACAGCCAACAGCGACTGTTTGATTTCGAGCCCGACGATTCAACAAATCCTCCATTTCCCGTCGCAAGGTGCGTAATTGCCTAGAATTACACTTGCTCCACCACTTCCGGCCGTGATGCGGTGTTCGATTGGGAGTGGAATTCATCGCATCGACAATACAATCATTTTGCTCCCCAGTTGTGGACTGATTTGAGTCAAGACTCCTCGATGAGTTGCAGCAATAACCGGGAAGCTGGCTGACTCTTCGTCGCAGGGGATTGGGGAGTATTGGCAGTCACGGTGGCACTGTCATTGAAGGTTTTCTTTCTGTACTATCACGACATCTGAAGACCGCAGGATGGTTGCGCCCAAGAAACCTCAAAACGAGATCGGGAACAACGGCAACAAGTTGAACAACATGCCCTATAACAAGAGAGACTCGGCCATGGGTGGTAAGGCCGATGGAAAGGGCCCTAACGGTGTGCCTTCCTACATCTTGTTTGACCCCTATGACGATGCTGACTATGTTGAAGGCGCCCGATCTGGGTTCAGGACCGACACTGCCATTTCCAATACCCGATCGGGCAGCGAGAGAACCCTCCAACCATGGGTCCCCGACTCCAACGACGGAATTGACGGTAGCCTGGAGAAATCCTCCGGCAGTGGAGGAACCTGGGATCAGTTCGCTGAGAATGAGCGACTCTTCGGGCTCAAGACAGACTATGACGAGAATATATACACCACCACCATTGACAAGAGCCATCCTCAGTACCGGGAGCGCATGGCCGCCGCGGATCGCAAGGCCCGCGAGATTGAACGAAGCTTAGCCACCACAGCACACGTAGCAGAGGAGCGCGTGATGGATTTTGTCAGTGGCAGTGTGGATGATCACGGCGGTGATGAAGAAGACAAGTAGGGGTTTCCATTGCTATGACGGCATTCAAAGCTAACAGCCGTGTTCAGGTACAGTGGAGTTCGCCGCCAGGACTTCCCACCTCTATCGAGCCGCGAGAACAAGTACACTCCTCCCGCAAAACGAGCGCCGTCTGCGAACACAAATGTAGTTGGAGCTCCTGTCGACCCTGCGATCATCTCATCGCAGTTGAGAGCACCCGCAAAGAAGCAGACCACCGTGAAGCCGGAAGATGCCAAACTCTTGAGCCAGCTGGTGAATAAGGGTAGCGCCGCCCAGCCTTCTGAAACGCCCAAGACTGTCGACCCGAAGCCCGCGGCTAAAGCTGCTCCTAAGCAAGATCCGACCAAACAGGGCGAGGCCAAGCCCGCAGAGACGAAACCAGTCACCGAGAAGACCAGCGATGTCAAGGCTGTTGACAACTCGGCCCCCACGACTCGTCCTTCTGCAGCTACGAGCCGAACCATCTCCCCTCATGTCAAAGAAGGCGCGCCGAGCGCAGCTTCGACCGTGGAACGCGACGTTCTCAACTCCTTCAAGTCTTTTGCCAGCCAACAGCGGCAAAATGCGGAAAAAGTTCGAAGCAGCAAGGCAAAGGCTGACAAGGAGGTCAAACTGACAGAGCTGAAGAAATTTGCCGACACTTTCAAGCTGTCAACCCCTGTCCCTACTGACTTGATTTCCATTATCGCTAAGGATCCCGATAAACAAAAGGAGATCCAGGCCAAGGCGCTCCAGAACGCGGAAGAAGTTGCTCGCACAAAGACGACCCCCACCGTCAAGGGCAAAGATAGTCCCTCAAAGGACGGCGCGGCAAAGCCTTCTGCAGACGTCCCGGCAGCGCAAGCCCCCGCTGAGACCAAGAGCACGGCACGCTCAGGGCCTGCGCAACATACGATATCTCCCTCCAACGTCCCGAACCGCCACCATCCCAATGCTCGTCAGTCTTATGCCAGTCCTCAGTATCATACCCAAGCGTACAGGAACGACAGACCTGGTCAACACATGGCTCAGCAGAACCGCCAGCCGTTGGCTCAACGGCTGCGCAATGTGGAGCAACAGAAGATGTCGCAGGCACCCAACCAGCATGCTGGTGGCCAGGATATGCGCATGCCACCAACGGGCCCCGCGAACAATACGGAAGCATTCCGGCGCGCTGGCGGTGTCCCAGGCCACATGGGCGGAAAGCTGAACCCAAACAGTCACGAATTCAGACCTAACCCATTTGCGACGTCGTTCAACCCTAATGGACATCCAAGTGCTGGATCCAGTCCTCGCTCTGTTGCTGCCAACAACGCCGGCAGCGCCGGCGCTACTGGTACTACTAGTACTGAGATGACGCCAACCCCAGCATCCACCGGACAGCTCATTCGCCGGAAGACCAAGGCTGTCGATGTCAAGAAGTGCTACATCCTTGCGCATGTCAAGACCTTTACGCCCCCTCAAGGTCGGAACTGGGATGACAACGGTGGCTTGAGGCCCTCTTACGACACCCCCCCGACCTGGAGAGCACCTTCAGACAACGAGAAGCCTGACTCCACAATGCTTATCACTTCCAAGGAGTTCTTGGAGCGCCAGTCGTTCGCCGCGTCGTCAATTGCGACGCCAAATCACACGCACGTTGTGCCCAGTGCCCACCAGCACCAGCTCCCATTCCATTTGCAGCAGCCTGCTCATGGCATAGGCCCACGTCAGTCGCCACATATGCCGCCTATGCCTATACAGAACCAGCATGGCCATATCCCTCATGCGCCGTACCAGAACATGGATGAACATCGGATGATGCACTCAAACTCGGCGCAGTCGTTTGCCTCTCCTCGGATGACCCAGGTCCCAATCACTTACACGCCGGCAATGAGCTCAGCGGGTCAGGTTCCTTACAGTCAGCCCATGATGCAGCCTTTCGTCGGACCTGGTACACCTCAGATGGGTGGTTATCGGAACTTCTCCAACAACCATCAGTATATGCCACAACAGCCTGGTGGCCCTATGGGAGCACCGATGATGCCCCAGTTCATGAACCCGCAGGGCATGGTTCCGGCTCCTGGGCAGATGCCCATGTATGCTGGGAACCACACCCAGTTTATGCCTCCGAACGGCGCACCGCCTCAGCCCATTCCTGGTGCCAACGGCTATCCCAGTCCGGGGCGCCCATCAGCGCCCATGATGGTTCACCAAGGCTCTCAGCAGGGTCAGCCGGTATATGGCATGAGCCCCAACGTGCAGTACCAGCAACCTGCGTTCACCCCGCAGCAACCCGGCGGTCAGGGTAAGATGGTACCTAGCGGCCGATACCAATAAAGTGCTAACACCCGGCTTAGTTGGCAACGTCCGTGGGTACAATAGCCCTGGCCCTCAGCACTTCGGAACAAGCCCTTCTCAAATGCACCAGTATGGGGCGCAGCATCGCAGTGGTAGCAACAATTACGGAGCCAAGCCGTTCGCCAATCACGGGCAGCATCAAGCAACTCAACAGGCTCCTTCGGTTCCTGCCGGCGGCCCCGGCCGCGTTGCTGAAGGCTCCGAGGAAGTCAAATGAGCACGTCAACATGACCGAGGCATGCCGACAGCGGCGTGGGACCCCGCCTCACCTGCCTCAGCATCTGTGCCCCTTCGGCGTTCATGACATCCATTCGATTTGTGGAGCCTGAGACAGACGTCACGAACATAGTTGTATTGTCAGTTTACAACGATGAAAACAATACCGCTGTCTAAGGGCGTCCTTGGGTAGTATGTCAGCGGGAGCGAGCCAATCACTGGGACCAAAGACAAGATTGGGCTTTCTACACGCAATGCGTTTTGTTTACCAGAAAGCTTTGTGTTGGTGAAACGATAGCTCGGAATCAGTTCCCAGGGGGGTTCGTGACTCGGAGGGTAGTAAGGAGGGGCCTTTCGCGAAGATGCCGCGAAGAGGGCGACTGTTCATGCTTCACGGGAGCGGGCCATGGCACGGGATCAAGGGAGATGTGAGGACGTCGGTCGTGATCCAGACGCGTATGTGAAGGCTGAGTGCCACAAGTAACTGCACAGAGTTCATGAGAAGCGTAGGAATCAAGCAGCTTAGGCTAAAGCCATCTATCATTAGATGGCTTAAATATGATAAAACATTACTCCAACAAGAGACGATCCTGCGCCAATGAATGGACAACGGAGACGAAGTCTGTCACAAATAGCAATTTGCCGCTTCGAGCGGGGAATACAGAAGAGGCGATGCTGGATGGGAGTTTTCACATCGGAATGGCACGAGTGGCCATGACGGAAGGGAGAAGATCAAGAGGAAACACTAGTGTCGCGGGAATATCTTAGACGGCACGTTCGGCATCGTCACGCACTAGCAGGAAGGGGTCTTGGATTCAGCACGGTCGAGCGTGGTCTGGGTCGAAACCATGGCTTTGCGTAGGGCTGTTCAAGGTGCGCAGAGGGACCCCATTCTTAGATATGGCAGGGTAAGCAGAGGTATGGATGACGTGAGGTCTACACATGGCATCTGGTCTATTTTTCGATGGCTAGCAATTGAATAGACCAAGGTGGGGCCTATCTAGGTAGTTCCCTCTAGTTTCCAGAAACTCACGGTAGGATCGTCGGAAAGGAAAATAGCAGCGGCTGGAGCTCAACTAAGGTAGGGAAACTGCACGGCAATGCGTGATGTGAATGCAGGCATGGGGTCCGGTCTGGCAGCGGGCGGCGGGCGGCTGTATGGGTGGGACGGCAGGAAACATTTTCATTAGTGGCGGTTGCACGGCGCATGCCAATTGGCGGCGCATGTTGCAAGTCGCATGTTTCAGGCCACCTCTTCCAGGTCTCGCTTCTTTCTTTTACCCTTTTCCACTTCTAAGCCTGGGCCCTGTCGCCAAGTCACGTCACAGTCGGTTCTGGGGGATGGTTTGACTGGGGGGGGAGGTTCGCCAGAGGACGCTGGGCAGGTAGCATGGCTGGAACACGCTGATTGGAATGTAATTGGGCGTGCACGAGGGAAGGCCAGGTGTGACCCTCAACGATGCTTGTTGGCTTGCTTGTCATACATAGGTAGCTGGTATAGATAGAGAGGCACTTTTGTAGCGTAGTTGGATAATCAGACATGGCGACAACACTCCATCAATCTCGTAATTTTGTCCTCTTCGCGTGTGGTCACTATTTTCCCCTACTAGCCTAACCTGACCTGATGTGATGGATCCGATCCGGTGCTGTTGAGGTACCTGTCTAGAGTGTCACAACACAGAGGTGCAAGGTCAAGAAAGCCTAGGTAGGTACCTAGGTATACAGCAAGCACTGAGGTGAGTTGGTGTGAGTAAACGGGCTGGACCAATCAGCCAACAAGATGTCTCAGGCACGCGGGCTGGCTGATTGGACATGGGTCCGAAAAGAAAACGAACCAGCAGCCGCAGCCGCAGCCGCAGTACGGCAGACTGCAAGGCCAACTCCGCCAAAACCCTCCTTCTTACTTAGGTGACTGCCCCTATGGGATTATAATTATAGGTCTTAGCTACTAGATTTTTACCTATAAATAGAATATTATGTTATCTATAGAATACCATATAAGATAGTATAGTAATATCTATTAACGTATATATCTAAAGTTACGTAAGGGCTATTAGCCTCCCCCTACCCTACCCTTACTAGTTACCTTACTAATTTCTTCTACTAATCCCTTCCTCTTTTTCCCTTCTAACCTACATAACTTTTGCTATATGTTATACCCCCCCCCCCTACTACATGCTACATACTACTACTACTATAAACCTTATAGTATAGATCCTTATAATATAATATACTACTATATGCTATTTACTACTTTATTTTAATTAAAAATAAGCTTATAAATAAGTAGTTTTTTTTATAGTAAAAATTAGCCTAGATTTAGCCCTTTTGCTATCTTAATTAATAGTAAAAGTATACTTACTTTTAGGCTAATTCTTATTATAAAAATAGTAAATATAATAGATTTCTATATAAGCTTATTATAGAGTTTATATTATTATATATAGCTATATAAAATATTAGCTAATATAACTTTATAAAAGATAAGATAGTATAATCCTATATATATTAGTATAATAGTAACTATTATTCCCTAGGATATTTAGGGAGTAAACCTTCTTAATCCCCCTAATATATAGCTGTATAGCTTTCTATAGGACCTTATGTCCCTAGATATAACTACCTTTCTCCTTAAAGGTATATACCCTCCCCTATACCCCTATATACCTACTAATATACCTATATAGAGGTAAAGCAAAACGTTATAGGTATATTTATTTATAAGTATAATACTACTACTATTATAGTATGTTATATACTTTTACTCTACTTACTATAGTTTAGTACTAACCTATATAGCCCTAATATATAATTAAACTATACCTAAGAATTACTTAACTAGGCCGTATAGTCCTAGATATTAATACTTTATACCTATAAGCCTATAATACTATCTAGACATATATATATAGTACTAAGAATACTAGTATAGATAAGTATACTAAGTATTATAATAGTAAAGGCTTATTTAAGAAGTATATATCCTTTATAGATATATACTATACTAATTATAACTATTTATCTAAGGGCTATACTTATATAAAGTTAAGCTGTTTTAATACTACCTATATATCTCTATATATACTAACCTTAACCTATATACTCTACTAACTACCTATACTAGCCTATATAACCCTAGTTAAGGCTAGTTAAATTATAAAGAAGTACTATATAGGTATATCCTATAATCTATAGACCTATCTAAGTAAGGTCCTATCTATATACCTCTATACTATAGTAGAGGCTCTTAAGTTAATTATAGATAATATTAAGGAGAATAAATCTAGTATATATAACTATATATAGGTTTATAGGCCTTTATACTAATATTTATAGAACTTAATAATAAGGTTTAGATAGATATAAACCTATATACCTATATATATAGTAGTTTTAGTATATAGGATAGTATGTAGTATTATATATTAGTATATATTAGTATATATATTAGTAGGGTAGGTAATTAGTAGCTATAGTCCCTTATATAGGCTTTTAGAACTATATAGATACTTATAAGGTAATATAGTACTTATAACTTATATTCTCTCCTACTTTATAATATATACCCCTATATAGGCTTTAATATATATATATAATTTAGAAAAACTTAATATAGTCTTATAATAGTTTCTAACTTATATATATATAGGTATTTATATCTATATAGAGCCTTATACCTCTATATAGATATTTATAAATATTATATTCTATTACTAAAATACTATATCCTTCTATTAATCTTTTACCCTTCTACCTATTAATTACTAAGAAGCTAGAAGTATAGTAGACTTATAATACTATTCTTATATATATATTAGAAACCTATAATATCTAAATTATAAAGTATACCTTTAAATAGTAGCTTAGAAAATAGGGTATTTAGTAAGAAGGGCATATAGTATTTTTAGAAGAATTACTTACCTATATTTAAGAGCTTTTCTTTTAAATTAGCCTAAATAATACTAATATCCTATATATACTTTAATTAGAGGGGTTTATAATTATACTTTATAGCCTTATAGTTATCTATAAGTATAATTAGCTTTAGAGATAATAGCTACCTAAGTAAATTACTTAAGTATAATAATAACTTAGGGAATTCTTCTTAAGTTTACCTAAGGTTACCTACTATATTAAGGGGTATAGTTATAAATACCTATATATATAGGTTTACTAGTAAGGGTATATTATTAGCTAAGACCTATTATTTACCTTATATTACTAAATATTCCTAACCTAAGTTAATAACTATCTTTAAGAGATATAATACTACTATAAAGGTTAGATAACTCCTAGCCTAAATTATATCTAGTCTCTTAATATATATAATAAGCTTTTACTATTTAGGTTTAAGGTTTATACTACTATTAACGCCTATTTATAGTTTATTATATAGTTTTATATTAGCTTTTTAGCCTATATGTCTTAGAATATTCTTACCTAATACCTTACTATTATCTAATAATATAGGTATATACCTTTATAAATTTAGTTAGATTAGGGTAAAGAGACTATCCTTATAGCTAGTGTTTATTACTACTTTATATAGTAATACTTAATATTAGAGTTACCTATTACTTTTTATAACTATTAGATATTTAAGAAAAGTATTTATAATATTAAGATTAAGAGCTAGTAGAACTATCTCTACTAAGGGTAGTTAGCATACTAGAGAGTAAGTATTTATATTATATCTTATATATATTTATACTAACTAGTATAGGAATATTTCTAGTTACTTAAGCTATAAAATCTCTTTTCCTTATATATACTAGCTAATTAGATTATACTCTTATTTATCTATATACTACTTATCTATAAGGACTTTATAATATTTATTTAAGTCTAAAACTTATATTAAATCTATTATTAAAAGGAGAGACTATATGTTATTACTAGTTAACTATAGTACCTCTATTATTAACTAGACGCTAAAATAGTATAGGACTTTAGGTAGATAATTAATTAATAGTAAGTATAAGAGTTACTTACTCTTATAAAGGGTAATAGTATTATTAATAAATTCCTTCTTTAAGATACTATATAGGTCTATATATAAATTATAGACTCTTATTAGTCTATACTTATACCTAAGATAAAAGTTAGAGATACTATATATCTATCTTTTAATATATACTAGTACCTTTAGACCTATTTAAATAAGTATATTAAAGAATAATACTAACTAGAGGTCTCCCTTCTAGATAAGCTATAAGGAGGAATTATATAGGTTTAAGAATAACTTTAATAATCTAGTATTAGTTTAGAAAGTATAAATACTTCTATAGTAGAAAGTAAGGAAGAAGATAGTAGTAAATAAGGATTATATATCTCTATATTCTTTAAGAATTAATATATAAGTATGTATGTTTATATCCCTTCTAGTATGTTTCTTCTCTCTTATATATAACCTCCTCCTTAATATCCTCTTTTTCCTTTTAGACTTATTTCTTAATTTTTACCTTTTTACTTTCTAGCTCCTCCTTAACCTTTACTATAGGTTTAATTATAATGCCTATTAATAACCTTATCTTTAGTTTTAATATTATTTAGGGTGTATTAGTTACTATATCTTATTAATTAGAAGTATTTAGCTTTATATAGGCCTTACCTTTTTTAAGATACTTAAGGTTTAATAGTTAGTAGTTTAATTTAGACTTATATAATAATAGTTAGGTAGTATATATTCTTTTTATAAGAGATTAAAGCCTTAAAGAGAAATAACTAAAGTATAGTAGCTTAATAGGTAGTATTATAATACTTTAAGATATTATATAGGTTTTTTATATTAATTAGTATAGCTTTCTACTTCTTACTAAGGAATTATTATTAGGTAGTAAAATTAGAGATAATACTTATTATTATACTTATATATAATAGAAAGACTATAAATAGATTAAACTATATCTTACTAATAAACTTCTTAATAGGCTAAATACTAGTATATATTAGGACTTAAATATTATATATATCTATCTTAAAGTATGTTATATTATAAAGAGTAATAGATAACTTAATTAATAGAGACTTCTTAACCTTCTTAGTTTACTAAATACTTTATTCTTATTTTTATAACCTAGTATAGAGTAAGTTAAAGAGGTTTAAAGATATTAAGCCTTATATAAAAAGGGCTAAAGTTAGTATAGAGGGTCTTAGAGTTAAATACTTTAAGATAGGTCTTTCTAGAGAAGATATAAGGTTAATTAGATCTATATAAGTATCTTTATAAGGTGTAATAGACTATAAGTTAGTACTATAATACCTATATGCCTTCTAATTGTTAGTAGTTTTAAGGATATAGTAGTTCTTACCTAATAATAGGTAAAAAGGGGTAGTTAACCCTATAGTAAAAGGATAAAGGAATAAGTAGAGATATAGAAAGAAGAAGAGTTTAGAATAATAATAATTATTTATCTTAGGTTTTATATATATATATATAGCCCTATAGAAAGTAGGGTTATTATAATATATAATAGTAAATAGGTATACTACCTAGTAAATATATTATTTAATAATTTAAATTTTGTTAAAGTAGGAGGGTGTAAAGTTTTATGGGGTAGGGGCCTACCTAACAATAAAAACAGGCCAAAATTTGGTTTTGGCGGAGTTGGCCTTGCAGTCTGCCGTACGCAGCAGCAGCAACGTCGAACGGCGAAAAAGAGGCTAGGACGGCATCCCACCCCATCCCCCATCCATCATCGCCTTCCCCTCCCAGGGTCGGTTTGCATCCCTTGCGCTTCAGATCTTTACCGCGCAGCTACCGCTGTGCCCTGCCATTCGTGCATCCGTCCCTTGGCCAATGACCGTCCTGGATCAGCACTGTCTCCTTTGAGATCCTTGGTTCATCCCACCTTTTCCACTTTTCTAGCCACCATCCATCCACACCTCACATCGGGTAGAGACAAGAGCGCGTTACAACGTTGACTGATTGTGTGCTCTAGGGAACTTTGCAGGCGAGGTTAGGCCATGGCCGCTTTGTGACTTGATACCTGGGCTTTAGTATACATCTTGACCCAATTGTCGTCACATCTGGAGAGTAGCACATACATGCAAGACCGGGGAGGGGGGGGGGGGGGGGGGGGGGGCTAGTCCGGCAAGGCGGCAGCATAAAATGGTAAGGGAAAGGATGGCGCAAGGGAGACAACGTATCGGTAGGTGTGTTACCTAGGTACCTAGGCCTACACTGTGGGCTGGAATTCGGCGCGGCTCCTGGGCGCAATTCGGGGTTTCTCGACATCGAGACGCCGTTGGACATGAAGGAAGGGGCCGGGATAGCCGAGTAATCCGCCCGAAAAAGAATCCCGAGGGAGAAGAAAAGGGAGGACATCGAACCAGACGTCGTCCGCATCGCACCTACTCTACGTCGAAGGGATGGCCAAGGGTCTTTTTAGCTGCCAGCGTCTGAGATCCTGGAGGTAAATCCCAGCAGGTAGCTATACCAAGCGGCCAGAGGCAACGAACATGGGACAGAAAAGTATCTAGAAGTAGATAATGGTGAAGGAACAGGGGGGAGAAGAAGAAAAAAAGGAAAAAAGTGCAGACGACAGGGGCGTGTGTTGGTCGTTTTTACGTTGCAAAAGAGAAGCACACCCCACAACCGCTACCTACCTACCTGTGCCGCATGGTCATGGATCAAGATGCAGGCTGTATGCGACTGGGCGAAACGACGGGACACGATGCAGACTTGCCAATTCACCCTAGCTCGCTTCCCGTTCGTACCTTCCTACCTGAGATAGACAAGTTGGTTGGCCGTTCGTGGTATGGATTTGTTCAACAATAAAGACCCCATGATGGCCTCCTGCCTTCCATAATCTGCTCTTGCCTCATCCGCACTTGATTTCATCACCAGTTCGACCTGGCCTTTTTTCCCCTTCCTTCCTTCGCCTCGTGCATTTTTTTTATGACGTTGCGTCATATACACGCTCTTGACTGCTGAGAATCCAGCCCAACTTGGTTTTACTTATGCTTTTCACGTGTGGAAAATAAGTAGCCTCATCATCGTTCCTTCCCCTGCCTCTTCAATATCCACAAACGGTTACGTATCGTCCTTCGCGACCAGCCTCGCTGTTGCACCTTCACCACATTCCTTGGACCTTCTAATACTGTCAGTCATTCGACTTCTATTCTTCGAGTCGGCTAGACATCGAAGGCCCCCTCCCCCTTTTTTCCCTCTCCCTCTTTCTCGGAGAATAAAAAAACTTGAAGACATCCCCCGTCTCAGTCACTTTGACTTAAACGATTCACTCTCACTCACCAACAATACATTGAAGCCCCCCGACACCAGGATCAACAAACCCGCGCATATCTCAAGCAAGACGAGGAGCAAACACACTCTTTGACGCATCCCCAGGAACCCCCCCCCCCCCCCCCCCCAAATAAATCATACACAAACATCCATCCGAACTTCCCATCATTTTCGGGAGAAAACAACAACCCCATCGCACCTCATCTCGCACCGACCTTTCGTACCACCAGCAACAAAGACAACATGAAGGGTATTTTCGTGTCTGCGCTTGGGCTGCTAGCCAGCCAGGCCGCCGCTCACATGGCCATGACCTACCCGCCGCCTCTGCGATCCAAGGAGAACCCCAATTCTGGCGATGATATCGACTACAGCATCACCAGCCCCTTGAGTGCTTCAGGCAGCGATTTCCCCTGCAAGGGCACATTGAACCTCCTCGGCACCCCCAAGGCTGCCTCCGTCGCCACTTGGCAGGCCGGCCAGACTTACAACATGACCATCGCTGGTGGGGCTAACCACAATGGCGGTAGTTGCCAGGCTGCTCTTTCTTTCGATAGCGGCAAGACCTTCACTGTCATCCACAGCTACATCGGCAATTGCCCTGTCGCTGGCACCTCGTCTCTCAAGTTCACCTTGCCCGCCGATACCCCTTCTGCCCAGGATGCCATCTTCGCCTGGACCTGGTTCAACAACGTCGGCAACCGAGAGTTGTACGTGCTCTTCCCCTCCCTTCTACCTCTTTCTGAAGTAACGATCTGCCTTTCTGACACCTCTCATTAGCTACATGAATTGCGCTGTCATCACCATCACCGGCGGTGGCGTTGGAGGTAGCACTGCCACCTCATTCAGCAGCCGTCCCCAGATCTTCAAGGCCAACATCGCCAACGGCTGCAGCACCCTCGAGGGGTCTGATGTCATGTTCCCCGACCCCGGTCCGGACGTTACCATGGCTGGCACTAAAACCGCTGCTCCTGTCGGCAACTGTGGTGCGGTCGTCGCTCCTAACCCTGGCACCGGTGGCAGTGGCAGCGGCAGCGCTCCCAGCAGCTCCAAGCCTGTCGAGGCTTCTGCTCCGTCTGCTACCCAGGCTTCTCAGCCCAGCACTCCGACCACTACTCGTCCTGCTGGAGGCGCATCATCTCTGTAAGTGGCCCACATGAAACTCTACCTTGTTATTAGCCCTTATTGACTTCCTCAAGCCCTGGCGGTGTCTTCATGACAGTCCCGGCCCCCAGTAACGCCCCTGTTGCCTCGTCTGTTCAGCCAACTACTTTCGCTACCGTCAGCCAGCCAGCTGCACCTAGTGACGAATGCACCTCGGAGCTTGAGGGTTCCTTGAGTGTGCCCAGTCCCACCTCGGCGGTTATTCCCCCAGTTGCTTCTGCCACGCCTACACTCGCACCTTCTCCCAGCGCTGGATCAGGTGGTGATGCTGCCGATGGCTCCATGACGCCTGGTAAGGCTTGTAACCCCGAGGGTCAGTGGAATTGTGTCTCCGGTACCCATTTCCAGCGTTGTGCCTCTGGCCAATGGTCGGTTCTCATGAGTATGGCTCCTGGCACCAAGTGCCAGTCTGGCACAACCGAAGTCTTGGTTTGGCAAAAGAAGAGAGCTCACGGTCGCCGATCGCTCCGCTTCAGACACCACATCTAAGCCCCGAAACTATGTGCAACAACTTTACCGCCCTTTGGATGTATTGTCGAGAGGGTCATGACATTTTTATGAGGCTTGGACGAGATACGCGGGCACACGCATCCATAGACATGAGACAGGGTCTGGTTTTCTGGGATTTCGGCGTTTAGAGGATGGCAATCGATCTTGCGGGACTGGCTCCTGGCTTGCAATGGGGGATGGTGGGGCAGGCAATCGTGTCTGATAAAAGAAATAGCAACATACAACTCTGCAATCGTTGTAAATATGTATGGCCTTTGTGCGCGACATGTGACTATGGTGACTCTTGCGGTGATGTTGATTTTGAGTGGACAGTAAACTGATGTTTGCCTCAATCTTTAATTGGACACCACTCCCGCTGGCTCTGCCACTGTCATTCTCGTTTGCTGACACCTGGCGAGGTGGCACGAGCGCGCCACTGCCACCTCGCGAGCGCGCCACTTTAGGCAGCATGCGCCCTGATGGCTGAAGCTTTCAACTTCGAGACTTCAAATCCAGGGAAAAGACATTGATCGATTCTCATTCCACGTCACCACGCGACTTCTACTTCTGAAAATAAGAGCCCCTCTGTTCTATCATTGCCGAGGCAGGTTCGCCGGTTTTGCGTTGGCCAGTGCGGCCGCGCCTGACGTATTGGGTCTCACCCCTGGGCCCTGCCAACTTGAAGTGGACGAGTAAACACTCTGAACGGGAATAGTGGCGACGATAGGACCCCCCCCCCCCCGTAATGCTTTATAGCGCTTCATAGCCTGATCAACTAGCACATAATGGCGTTACCGTCCGGTCGCGCGGCGTTCAAGAAGAAGGATGGGTTCTTGACCTTGACACCAAATCGACAGTTCGTAACCTGGACTCCAGCGCCTGGCGATGGCCCACCTACGGTTTCGCTGGCCCTCAGCAACATTACGAGTAAGTTGCCGCGGGGTCGAGGACTCGCGTAGTCGGAGGATACAGGACTGATGTGAGATACAGATCTGCAGCAAACACCTGACAGCGCGGCCAAGGTTATGCTGAAGATTTTTGAGAAGCCGCCCGAAGCCACGGAGCAGATGCCCTATCTCTTCCACTTCACCTCACCGGACGCTAGATCCGAGGCCAACGCCATCAAGGATTTGCTCTCGAGGCTGCTGGCCGACATTCGCTCCGGTGACCCCAGTGTTCCTAAGCCATCGGGTAGCGGAACCCCGAACCCAACGGCGAATGGCTCGAACGGAGCCAGCGGCGGTGGCGGGTCGGGTTCGGCCTCTATGACGTTTGCCAGCTCCGTAAACTCAAAGCCGAGCAACGCTCGTTGGTTTGACGATGCTCAGCTCAAGGGTGATATTGAGTTGCAGCAGTCCCTCATGAAGAAGGACCGCACGCTTCACCAGACGTACATGGACGCGCGCGCGACGAAGCCCGAATCGATATCAGACGCCGCTTTCAACGCGCAGTTCTGGTCGACTCGCACAAACCTGCTGCGCGCCCACGCAATCGAAGTGAACCAGCAAAAGGGCGCTTACAACGTTCTGCCCTCGATAAAGCCGCGGCTGGAGAATGACGTGCTCAAGCTTGACATCACCGTCGAGATGGTCCAACTCATTATGGCGCAGCACCCGCTCGTCAAGAGATTGTACGATGAGAACGTGCCCAAGATCCCCGAGAGTGAGTTCTGGTCTCGCTTCTTTCTGAGCAAACTGTTCCGTACTCTCAAGGGCGACAGGATCACAGATGAGAGGAAGGAAGGCATCAAGCGAGATGCGCTCTTCGACGCTTACGATGCCAGCGAGGACACAACCATGTTCCAGAGGAAGAGCATGGCACAGAGTGTGCCGCACATCATCGACGTCCACGCCAACGAAGAGAACCAGGGCGGCTTCAAGAGCGGAAACCAAAAGGATATTGAGATGCGGCCGCGCAAGAACGTGCCTATCGTCAACACCCTCAACAGTCTGAGCGAGAGGATGCTTTCCAACGTGGCGCCTTCGGACCGCGAGGCCGGTCCCGATGTTGAGGACTTGACGTGGCAGGAGCTCGCCCTCCGTGATCTTCGAGGCGACGCTAAGGAGAACAAGATCATTTTGAATATCAAGGAGCAGAACCGGTTCTTCGCCAAGAAGGATGAGGCCAAGTCTGCCAACGCGCTCGCTTTCGCGAAGCAGAATCCGTCGGACGTCCTATTTGATGTCCAAACCGACCTCGAGACGATCGAGACGGACGGCGCCGGCGGCCTGAATCTCCGTGCTGGCATAGGCATCGTCGACGACAGCGACAGCGAGGAGGAGGGCCAGCGGCCACTCCACGTCGGCTCCCGCATCGCGCGCAAGGCCGCAGGAGACGACATTATGGCGGGCATCCGCCAGCGGCGCGCCGAGAAGTACGGTGACGCAACGACAGACGAGTCTCGCCCGATGGGCCTTCCCACCGAGATCGCCGAGCGTTGCTCGCTAACGCATGCGACAACGGTCGAGTTCCTTCACCAGTTCTGGAACGCGTTCCTCTCGGGCGACCCGGACCGCGCCAACGAGCTGCAGTATCTCGTTGAGTCGCTGGGCCGGTCGGCAGAGCGTATCAATGCCGTCGCCGAGGAGGCTGAGCGGGCCCGCGACGACATCATCCGCGCCAAGAAGAAGGAGATTATGGATCACTACAAGGCGACGGGCAAGAAGATTAGGGGCTGGCGACCGGAGCACGAGAAGGGTGGGCACAAGGCCGTGCTGACCATTATGCAGCCTACGCTGGAGGCACTAAAGAGGGCCCAGGCGGACTATAAGCGGGCTCTTGCCGCCGAGGGGGTGCAGCTTTCCACCGAGGCCTAAGACTCGGGAAGAGTTCCCGGATAAATTTGGGTACGTTGATGGAGCTTGGGACTGTACATTATAGCAACTGGAATGGAAATCAACATCGGCTATTTCCTACTAAACTGGAAATAACATTTTATCGTAATGACATATATATCTGCAATTTCGGCACCTCAACGAGCGAAGAGGCCGCAACTTCGATTCGGGACATGCGCTAGTTGTGGACAAAGAAAATGACCATCTATGGTTATGGAGACTAATCTAGCAAAGTAGATATTTGTAGCCTTCAGGATTAAACTTGAGAAGCCACCTCGTAAGTACTGATACAATCCGACACCAGATCCCATTCTATAACACACGCGATGGATCCTCGTCGACCCATTGCGCAGCAGAAATCGTACAATGAACCCAAATTACTCCGAGAAACGAGCCTAGGCTTCCCTCTCCAGAGTACCAGTCATTAAGAATAACGTCTCCCCCAGGTCGAAGAGGAAAGGGGAAAAGAAGAAGGCGGAGACTAGCTGGGTGGAAGACGGCCCTCTTACGCGACAGCCTGCCGGACCCGGGCCTCCTCGGCGTCCGCCGAACTTGGTAACACGCCGAAGCCCATGCCCCTCTTCCTCTGGCTGTTCCTCGCCCGCACGTCGCCGTACTTCTCGTCGAACCGCCGGATGCTCTTCAGGCTGTCCATGTCCTCGCTGACGCTGGCGGCGATCATCTTGAGCGCCTTGTCAAAATGGTCCTTGCGCAGCGTGCGCTTCGGTGGGAACACATAGGGCGCCGGGCCGGTGTGCCGGGCGGCCTCCTCGCTCTCCTCCTGGACGGCCGTCATGGCGGCTGCGACGCAGAGGTTCTTAAGGTCGGAACCTGAGTAAAGCACAGTCTTGCGCGCGATTTCGTCGACGGACACGGACGGGTCCAGGTCCTCACCCTTGAGAAGGATGCGGAGGATCGAGGCGCGGTCCTGCTGCAGCGGCAGGTCAACAAGGATCTTGCGCGGCAGGCGGCGGAGGACGGCGTCGTCGAGGTCGAAGGGCCGGTTGGTGGCGACCATGATGAAGGCCTTGGTGTCGGACATGCCGTCCCACTCGCGGAGGAACTGGTTGATGGTCTCGCGGTGTGCGGCGCGGTTGCGCTGCCCGCGCGCCGCGAGGAGCGCGTCGGCCTCGTCAATGAAGATGACGAGCGGCGAGAGCTTCTTGGCCAGCGAGAAGAGGGCGCGGACGTTCTTCTCGCTCTGGCCAACGTACATGTCGTTGATGCTCGCGCCGCTGACCTCGAGCATGTTGGCGCCGCTCTCCTTGGCGACAGCCTTGGCAAGGAGCGTTTTGCCTGTGCCGGGGGGGCCGTAAAGGAGACAGCCCGGGATCCGGTCCGTGGCAAGGACGCCGTAGGTGAAGGCCTCGGGGCGGACGAGGGACAATGACGTGAGGAGCTTGAGGTTGTTCTTGGTCTCTGGGTCGGCATGGACGTCGTCGAACGTCGTCTTGATCTCACTGCTGTTGACGAGGCCGCTGAGGAGCTTCTTCTCGTAGTCATTGTAGTTGCCCGACACACGGAGACGTTCGGGCTCGGGTTTCTGCATGTCAGCGGAGGTGGAGTTCCCGCCGCCGGCGGACGACTTGGAGCGCGTCGGCCGGTCTTGCAGGCGATGCATCTGGGCGGTGCTGTAGCTGCTGGACTCGACGACGTCGAACAGCGCCCGCCACTCCTGGCTGGGACTAGCGGAGCCCTCGCAGACGAAGAAGAGGCGTGCGATGTGATAGACGTCGGAGACGGGGAGGATAGAGGTGGTCAGAACACGCGGGATTAGCGAGGCCTCCTTAAAGGTGCCCTCGGCGTCATCGAGGAGGTACTGTGGCGGCGACGACTTGGACACGCCGACGATGCGTAGCTTGCTAATGTCCGGTGAGACGCCGGCGATGGTCTTCAGCATGTGCTGAATGTTACGCAGGTTCTCTTGCAGGTAGTCGCTGGCCTCATACATCTTCTTGGTGTTGTTGGCGTTGACGATGCGCTGGAAGTTCAGGGGCAGGGGGATCAGGCACTCCTCGGCGGCGATCTCCTTGAGTGTTGATGCGTACTGCTCTGAAGGGTTCTCGTTGGATGACGTGCCGACGAGTATGACCTTCTTGCCTGCGCGCCACATGGTGTCGATGATGGCGCGTAGTCTGCCAATGAGCAGCGCGCCCTCGAGCGTCATGTTGAGCTCGACGAAGTCGTCCACATGGATGATTAGGCTTCGGTCAGATTGCAACGTCATTTTTGCGGCAGCGTTGACAATCTCCTCGAGGACGGCGTTGATTTTGAGGTTCTCCCATCGGTCGACAGAAGGGAGGATGTAGTCTTTGGGACCCTCTCTGATCTTCTGAAGCTCGTTGTCCATGGGGCTGTTGTAGCCACCATCTACACCGTGATCCCGGAGGTTAACCCAGGCGGCCTCGATCTCCCCAGACAGGTCCTCATCATTAGGCTTGGACGGCTCCTCGGTCTTGGCTAGACGCCCATTCATCTCTGCCGCACGGTAACCCAGGACGGAGATAGAGCCTCGTGAGTAGGCGCAATCCTGTCCTATGTAGTCGCCTACGAGCATTGCCAACTCCTGCGCATCGAGGTGAACGAGATCGGCCTCGACACACGACGCAACGTGCCCCATGAGCTTCTTTGTATGACTTCGGCCGGTGTAGTTTGGGATATTGAGGACAGTGAGGGGCCTCTTGAGTTCCCTCCCCACCGCGGCCGCGTCCGGCCTCAGGGAAAGCTCCGCAAGCACCGCTGTGACAATCTCGCCGCGGATTCTGGGGTCGAATAGCCTGAGCCCATCGCGCCTCGGCTTCGGCCGTCCCTCCTCAATGTATTGATCAACCAAGGACTGCAGTACGCTATCCTGATTTTGTTCCTCTACGGGACCGGCGTCTGTTGTGTCGCGGGTGTGTTGCGACAAGAGGTTGGAGAGGACGAACTTGTTGGAGTAGCGGAGCATGTCTGCGAATTCGGTTGTCGGGAGCGGCTCGCGGGAGCCCTGCAGGTGGTTCGAGGACCGCATCTCGTCAATAGAGAGGCTAAGCCACTGCGAAGCCTCGGCCAGGATACGGTTGCGCCTCTCGATGGCCTCGAGGTTGCCCCTACGAAGCGCATCCTGCAGCTTCGCTTCAGTCCATGAGGCGTGACTAAAAACCAGGTCCAAGTCCTTCCACAGCAGATCGTGCCAACGAGTACCCATATACCGGCGATGCCAGAGATCGTTCGTGAGGGTGTCGATTCGGTTCTCGGGGTCGTACAGTAAGACGTTGGTCTCGAGAAAGCTCTTCGGCAGCTTCACTGGCGGAAGCTCGTCAGCGGGTCGCGGCCTCGCAAGGCGTGCTCTCGCAGAGGCGAACGCGCCGCCTCTCGAGCGTCGGAATGCCGACTCTGACGAGTTGGCCTCGGTTTTATTTATGCCATCGTCCCGATCCCTGCTGCTGCCGTCGTCCTGCTGCTCGCCGGCGGGTTTTTCGGAAGGCTTGCCATCCTCTGCGCCGGCGCCGCCTTCGGACGGACTTTTCCGTAACCTATACGACGGGTGGAATTGTCGACACTGGCTCTGGCGGGCGGCCGAAAGCGCCAATCTTGACGACGTGCAGACTCGGGAGGCTGAAGCAAGGGCCCGAAGCCCTGTTGCATGCATTCGGAAGGATAAGGTGCACAATGCCAGCAATTGGCGGTTTCGGTGCATGGCAAAAGGAACCTTTCTCACCGTCCAGTTCTCTAAACCGGCGTTAAGCTTAGTGAGAGCGGCGGAATCTCGGCAGAGCACTCACCGAAGCTCACCGACTGCCACACCGAATCAGTCAGATGATAATGGAATCGCAGAATGGCCCCAGGCCCAGTAAAAAATATGACGCAGCTTTTCGGAAGCAAACATCTCGTTAATTTAAGAAACATATGACATTTTGAGATCTGGTTAGCCTGATGCCACTGTCACAGTACACTAATATTGTGTATTGATATCTTCAGGTCACGATACTATCTAAGTGAACTGTCATGAATCCCAAGCACACCCCGATTCCACTAAAGCAGCGACAGAAAGCAATTCCGACTCGGCTGATCTTAGAATATCAAATCTTCCCCATGGTCAAACGCCTCGCGCTCTGTAGGCGATCCCTTGACTCTTATCCACCATTCATGCCAAATCCGCAGTTGATCATACAAGCTCGCTGTCAGCTCCTGCATGGTCCACTGTGGTCTGAGTGAGCCTTGCCCAGATTGGGTCGATGGTGTCCCGCGATTGATCCCTGACACCGTTAAGAACGGTCCTGTGGTGATCCAGTTCCTGCTGATGTCGTTCCCAATGTGTTCAGACCAGGTCAGAACCGTGGTGTCTTGGACCCTAAAGTCCTCGTTATGGGCCCTCAGGAGATGGAACAGCCTCGAGGGTGTTACAAAAGGCACATCGCCTTTGTCAAGCTCCACACCGAGATATTCATGAGCGCCTTCGGCAAGCACGCTGAACCATTGTAATTTGTCTATGACGCCATCCCAGCTCCTGACGGCGGTTGGCATCAGCGAGAAGGACTCGATGGATGGCTGAAAGGCATTAAGGAGCCAGGTGATTCTTCTGAGGACATGAATGTGCTCAAGGCAAAGTGCTGTGCCCTTCACCGCCGTAGCCCAGGCAAGCGTTGTCGTGATCAAGGCCGGGATGCAGGCGAAACTGTCCTCACTCACTCGGCGAGCGACAGTTGGCCCCATCAATGCCAGTCCAAGAGCATCACACAGCACATCAAGTATTGCATAAGCTTCGTGGCTGGACAGCGTGGCATGCAAAACTGCTGGAAGCATCTTTCCTAAGATGAACGACATGATAGCGTCATGTTTCAAAGCCCCTTTTAAGAGGAGAACCTCGTGCGGCAGCCGGTCTCGTTGAAGAGCACCCTTGAAGTTATTGAGGAAGAAGTGGAAGAGAGTGCTCGGAACTCTTGGGTCGCCTTCCGCAAGCTTGAATCCGTACGACTGGATCAAGGCTGCTTGAAGTTGAGGATCTTGCATGGGCGGGGAGTATTCCTTGCTCACTTCAAGGAAGAACTTTTGCACAGGGCAGAAATCTGTGCCGTAGGCCTTGATCAAAGAAATGATGCCGCGGACGAATCTGACATAGCTTGGATGCTCAGACGAGTTAGCCGCCATGGTTTGGACGTCAACCCGCATCTGGTCCATGACCGTGTTAAGCACTTTCTGGAATTCGGCACGCATGTTCTTCTTTGAGGCGGCATCGACTGTTTGTTGTGACTGTCGCATCCAGGATATCGCATCTGTTGAAAGTGTTAGTCGTATATCTATGCGATCAGATCAAGGTATACTTACATTCGAAGAAGTCACGGTTGGACAAGTAACCTGGATTGACGACCGGGCCTGCAGTTCTGTCAGGGATAAAAGGATACCCTTGACGCTGCAGCTCCTGTCCGAACTGGCTCTCGAATCTCAGGCAGTGGCTTGGCTGGACGATGGTCGAGAGCCACAGTTGCAAAAGACTCGCTCCAATATCCTAATATGATGTTAACCGTGTTTTAGTCACATTCATTTGCCTGCGTCTCTTACCTCCAGATTGATCGCGGCGCCCTTCTGTGCAACCACGGAGAGAAACAGAGGAAGATACTGGCGTTGTTCCCAGCTAAGCTTGTTCGGCGCCTTGCCGAATAGCCCGTATTTGGTAGGTTTGAAAGCTTGTGAAAGTGCCTGAAAACTATTAGCACACTTGAAGTCTCCTGGAAAGAGGCAAACCTACCATCATTGTGCAACGAACGAACAGACCGATCATCACGCCTGAAACAACCACGGACTGCTCGACGCAAGTCGTCGGTACTGACGAGGCGCTAAGGCTGTGACGCGACTGATTTGATAGGAGGCAGCGCGCCATGGAGAGAAATCCGGTAGCTAGTTCGCGGTCCAGCATCTACAATGGGTTAAAAATGATCTCGAGCGAGAGGGAAAGTGGACATACAAGAATAGCGTCTTCCGACTCCAACGTCCTAGACGCCATGCTGTCCTGGCTGTCATCCGCCTCGTTGAACACCGACTCGATCTTGCCAAGAAGGCGCTCAAGAGTAGTCAGGGATGCCTGTAAAAGTGTGGACGGGAAATCTGCTGGTAAGGTAGAAAAGTGCTGGAAAACTTGTTGTAGTTGATCTGCGAAAAGATTAGTCACAGAACGTCGAACATCAGTCAGTCTTGAGCCTTACATGGACTTGAAGCAAGTCTGGCTAGCTCTAGACTACCTGCATGTTGTACGGCATCCATCGATGACTTGACAGAAAACAGCATGATTTCCATTGTAGCGGCCTTGTTTGTAGCCACAATGGAGTTCATCAAATCTTCACTGACGTTGTTGCTAGCATCTTTGGATAACGCCAAAAATTGCTGTTGAATATCTGCTGCGGCAGAATTGTACTGATCCAGAAGTTGCCTGAACACATTGGTTTGCCAGTTCGCGAGCGGCGTGAACGATGCCGCAGACTCCTCGTGCACAACAAATCGTGCGAGTTGACTCCACGCTCGTAAATTGATCAGGCAGGCCTCCTTGTGCGAACTGGCAGGGATAACCAGCTTCTCCAGATTGTGAATGCCGGGACGAAGGTCAGGTGGTGCCGCCCAGAACAGTGTACATAGGAGATCGTGATGGTTCCTGAGCGCGGCCAAGTCATGCTGGTGAACGTTCTGCTCCTTGAAGTATTGTCGGTCATGGTTCGGGAGCGTGCGAGCGACCAGGTTTCGAATGTCGTTGACTAGCCCCTTTTCCTTCAACCTTTTTATGGCCAGCGCCACAAGCTTGAGGAAGATATGGAAGCATCGATCTTCAGGCTCAACCATGAGTGATGGCTTGAGGTGAAGGCTGTCCAGGAAACGCGCCGAGCGGAATGCTTCTTCGTTGCGCAGGTGGGAGAGATTCTGGGAACCGAAAAAGTCAAAGATGGTGCCAATGATGCCGCTGCACTTCTGCCATCCCCACTGGTCAACCAGGTAGTGACATCTGGACACAAGTGCCCGACAGTATTCGTTGAAACTGGGAGACTGACGAGGATTGTCTTGATATAGCTGGAAGACGCGCTTCAGGATTTGCTGGGGCAGGTTCCAGCCTTCCATGGGAACCTGGTGTCTCCTATCGCTTACGAGTACACCCGTATCATTGAACTCGCACAACGGCAAGAGCGTAAACATGCCCTTCCAAAGCCGTTCAAATTCCTCTGCTTCCACTCCACGGGTGACGCTAGACCGAAGCATGCGCGAATACGCAACGTCCCAGAAAGCCATTCTTGGTATCCGGAGATTTTCTAGAGTCTTCATCAAGAGAACCCAAGCGTGCGGTACAATTCTATCCGAACGAATACCACGCTCACGGTATCTCAACACCTCAAGGTCGTCGTATAGACGAGTCACGTCGTCCAATCCGATGTTGAGCAGAAGTTGAACTAGTGCTTCAGCAGCTTTTCTGAGGACGGCCTCCGTGGTGAAGCACTCTGTCACTAAAGAATGCGTCTTCTGGCATAGCCGCACTGCCGACGAGAGAATCAGGACCAAGTTCGACAAGATGTCAACAAGCTCTGTGTGTTTACGCGAGTCGAGGCCATTTTCGGAATCTAGGCGTGAAAGAAAAGCCCGAGTGACATCAGAGAGACGAGTGACAAAGGAGCTCGCGTCGGAA
Organism: Colletotrichum sublineola; assembly: GCA_020631755.1. NCBI lineage: Eukaryota > Fungi > Ascomycota > Sordariomycetes > Glomerellales > Glomerellaceae > Colletotrichum > Colletotrichum sublineola. Next base: position 1,445,066 of record JAHSQG010000001.1, read on the forward strand.
TCGTTGGTGAAGCTCATGGCTTTCTGTACATAGTCCAGGACGAAGCGCGCAGCCTCTTTGGCGTTGAAGCCAGCTCCCGTCGATATTGCCGGATTCATGACTTTATCGAGTATCCCGTCCATCAGAATGCCAAATTCGGAAGATACATGCTCATCCCATGTATCCCAATGAAGAACCAGCTCACCCATGTTAAATGATATCCGAGGACGAGGGTTCCATACTTTTTCTGGAAATTGGTCGTCCACCGCTGACTTGAGCCGACCGCTGCCAATAAGTGTTGTCTCATGAAAAAACACCCCACGACCCAGAGGAAATATTTCAAAGTGTTGTGTGTAGTGTGTGCCAAATGGACCAAGTCCAAGGAGTTGGTTATCATTGAACAATGACTTGAGCGTCTCTGCTGGAGTCGACAGCTCCGTGGTCGGCAGCGGGTCATTAGCATGACGGAAGTGAGCAGCAGCAATATCGATGTGTATTGGCTGGGCGGGCTTCCTAAGACGTTTGAGACGGGGTTTCTGTGTGACTGGTGGTTCGGGGGAGGCTCTGGTGGCGAAGCTATGTCCCGAAACAACTGAAGATACATCATCCAGGAATGAATCCAGATACCCGCTCCGTGAGGTCAAAGACTGCGTTTGGCTGCGCCGAAAGAGAACGTCAAGGGCCCGCTTCTTTGCGTGGAATCCGATTCGTCCTGGCTGCTCAGTCAAATCCGTTTCGAGTTGCGCTGGCCTGTTTGTGGCCTCTCGAGTATGTTGACTTGTGGTGGAATGGCTCCTGGACATGTTTCCTGTGCGAGCACGCACCTCGGGTAAGGGGGCTAAAGGTGCTGAGCCGTCGCGACGGTTTCGTTCAGGCCGTGAGGCAGTATCAACCTTGGGCGATGACGCCGCGCCGCGAGCAAGAACATTTGAAGGCAGCTGGGTAAGCGGGTGCCTCCCTGTTGATGTGGTCTGCATGTTACTCTGCAGCCCCTGGCGAGGTCGTATCTTGCCTCCTTTCCACTTTTGCAGCACTGTACCGGCATCGACATTGTCCTTCCGCGTGGCAAAACGTATTGTCTTGTTTGAGGGGCTGGATCTTCCCAGGTGGCGTCTGTTTTGAGCTGTCCGGGCTGCAATCTTCAGGAACTTTGGCGCGTCTGTTTCAATAACATCCAAGATGCTTAATCTCGGGGGTGTCTTCGCTCTGGTAGCATGCCGAGGTTTGTCCGATGTCAGTTTATGACTTTTCACCCAAGGATCGAGGCGCGGGCCTTTGGAAGGCCGGTTCGTAGCTTTTGGTGGCCTTCCTAGTTTCTTGGGATGGTTGCCACGGGTTGAATTATTCTTTTTCTGGCGCTTGGCGGGTTGCTGAAAATCTTTCATAGTCAACTGGCGTTTCTTGCTTGGAAGCATATGGTTGACTTGATCATCTTCAACAACAGAACTGCTGTTGTCATTGTCATGCATAACCTCTGTTACTGAATTTTCGAAAGGCGAAAGGGCTCGGGCATTATGGGCTGTGCGCATGGGCGTTGGTGCCGGTGCAACCTCATCATCCGAGTCCTCGAAGACGAAAGCAGCTGCTGTACTCGATACCGAACGACCGATTCGCCGGACCGCTACACCACGTCTCAATGTTTTTCCGGGTGATGCCTCGTGCCGTTGATGCTGGGTAGGCTTTGGTCGAATTGCTTGTTGATCAAGTCTGAGCCAGGATGCTGGAAGAACTCCTCGCATTCTTCTTCCAACATTCTTGACAACCTCTGCGCCGGTATCCGAGCTACTATAGCTGCCGGCCTCCGATTCGTCTCCCAATATGTCCACATCTCGCTGCCCAGTGTCATCCTCACCAGCATCGGAGACGTCCGCCATGGTCAGGTCGAGTACGGGTGGGTCCGCGCCCATGAAACTGTGCCTCTCAGACACAGCCGGGGACATCATGTTGCAATCAACAGGCTGATCGTCATCCTCGGCAAATGGGTCTGGAATGTCGGATACAGTAGGCGACACTATCGGCTTCATTGGTGGATTGACAGAGGCAGTATGAACCTGTCCTGACGAAGTTGGAGAAGAAAATGTGCCATATATCTCGTCATACTGCTGAAACGTTGGCCTAGAGGGTGTGCGATTCTCTGACACCGCCTGCTTAACCACTTTCTTGGATGTGGCCCCTCTCACAAGCTTTTGTTTCTTCGCAGACCGGTTTGACAGTAAACTGCGGTGAATCTCATCGAGTGAAGGGAGTTCATCATCATCGGAAAGACTCGTGTTATCGGTGTCACCCTGACTGGGTTGGCTGCTGGGTCCGCCACGGTGCTTTGGGGATGAGGTTCGCAACGGCGAAGGTGATGGGGACAGTGATGACAGGCGCAAGAGCCCAGAGCTCGGCGATCCATCCATCCCGTTGACTTGACTTTCATCTGTGGTCTCGTTTAACGCATCAGCCGTCGTCCCTTGGCTATCGTCTTCGAAATCCTTCTCGCCAGACTCGTCATCTACTCTCTGTCGTCTAGGGGCCGACTCCGTAGGCATTCTGACTGGGCGAATGCCGTGTGACTTTAGGACTTTGCTGTATTGGGCGTTCTCGATAAGGTACGGGTGTTCCTGAATGGGTTTTCTTGGTCTAAATGAGCGTTCATACCGCACCGCAACTTGTCTGGCAACCTCTTCATCTCGACTGGTGGGTATCTCCCACTGAGTGAGCGACCCCTGCTGAGCCCTCGCCTGATTCTGCACTGGAATATCTACGGAGAACACATTCCGAGTCTTAGTCGGGCGTCTTGCCTGGGAGATGCTGCCTGGCGCGTGCTGTGAGACTGGTTCTGCGGCCTCTTCATCCTGGCCAGGACTTGCGCGACGCTGTGTGACTGGTCCTTTTTGCAGGATTGGCTGGTCTTTTGACTGACTCGACGATGGAGTGACTGCTGAAGACCTTGGAGGCGGAGAAAGGCTCGTCGTGCCGTTCTCGGCTGGGAATTCGGGCTGGGGAGCTGTGATCTTCACATAGCTCGTCGATATACTGTCGTCGCCAGCTAAAGGATCGGGAGAGTCATCGCGGTCTCCAGAGAAGTGCAACTGCCTCGTCCTAGCAGGAGGAGCTACTTGGAATTTCGGTTCGTTCAAGCTGTAAGGGTCGTCCAGCTCGTCCATATCGGGCACCGAAGATAGTGGGGAAGAGGGCGGCTCATGCTCGGAGGACCTATGGACCTCATGATCCAGGGTTGTCGTCCCATACTTTACAGACGCGGCGGCGGGCGATTCTTGTGACGACTCGGGAACGTCCCATATGCTTCTTCGAGTATTCCTCGTCTGCGAGGCTTCGACCGGGGTATTCGAGGAAAGTCCGGGATTCGGGAGCGATTCCAAATCCTGGCTATCGAAGTCGAGCTCGTCGTCCGAATCTGGGACCTCGCCCAGTTCTTTCCAGTTTGCCATGGCATATATCGTTCATCATAAACAGTTAAACATCGTAAAACGTAACCGAACGCAAGGCATTTGTGAGGTTGGTGGCCAAAAGATTTGGCTCGTTGGTTGATCCGGAAAAGCGCAATGCATTACCTAACCCTGACTGGGACAGCGTTCGATGCAGACGCGTTCGGGCAGTCGCTGAGCGCGTTTAGTGGGGCACCGCGCCGTCGCGGTCGCCGAACCACTTTATGTATTGTACCTGTACGTCGGTCGGATAGCAATTGGCCCTGCGCACTGGCGCGGCCGGGCCCGGATTTTTTTGGAGACAGGCCGAGAGCTCTAGCTCGGTCGCATTGCGCCGCTTAACTAATTCAACTTCGATTACATCACAGTCGCCCTCTACGCAGTCAATCGCCTATTGTAGTCTCTAAACTGGCGAGGCTGCCTTATTTATATTGACAAATAGCAATTTGTCACACCCTATACTCATCAAACTCTCCAAGATGAGCTTCCGAAACTTTCTGCCAATTGTTGTAGCTGTTGTGACTGGCGTCGGCATCTGTATGTAACATCCCAGTCTTGCAACCCAAGAACGAGCCACCCTTCATGATGATATCGGTAAAACTGACATATCTAGCTACTTACACCTTGAAGCCTGCTCTTGAAGAGCAAAAGAGACTTCGCGAATCGAAAGAGCAGCCACCGAGAACATTTCCTCTCCGTGAATCAAACATTCCGAACTCGCAAACCCCGAATCAAACGACACCCGGATCCGGCGCCGATGCGGACAGGTCTTGGCGGAAACCCTGAGGTGCAAAGAGGATACGGGAGACATAAGAAAATACACGGCTAAGCATCTCTAAGTGCCGCAAGGCAATAGGACTGCGATAACTGCCCAAGAGCAAATGCAACTGCAACATGAGATGGAGCACCGTCAATGAGGGACAGCCGCCATAAAGTTAGTATATGGCTGGCTTCCTGATATAGAAGACCTCAAATTACCCTGCAAGTCGGGGTTGTGTTGATGTGCAGCAGTCAAGCTGGAGGCCCCGCCAGACTGAAGGCATACATCAAATTAATTGCCAGAGATAAGGCAAGTTAGAATTCATGCAAAGACCGATGTATCAGTATGTGATATGGAGGCGAGATCCGCAAGCTGGGCGGCCAAGAATACTAGAAGAGTCGGGCAAGTTTTGGGTATGCCCTCGGCTGGCAACTTCCGATTCTGGCCGACATGCACCGTGATGTCAAGGTCGCCATGGGTTCCCCCAGGAGCACAAGTCCCGTGTTTTCGGACTTCGAAGCAAGACTACCTATCATTGTGAATAGTTACGAAGCTGAGAAAATAAACAGTTGAGTAAGTCACCAATAGCATTGACGTGTCAACAACCAGAAGCAGCCTTACTCAATGGCAGTCTAAATCCCGGGCGGCGCGCTACCACATAGGAGAGCTCTATGTAGGTAGGTACCTAGTCAGGTTCGCAAGGCTCACGGCTCCAAAACACCTAGGCGATTCCGATTGGAGTGGTGAGCAACGCACAGGCCATAACCTTCTCACGTGATCTTTCAACCACCCAGTCGCAGCTGGCGTATTGCAATGGAAATTCCAATCATACGATTGCCCGGAATTTCTAGGTAGCCAAAAAAACCCTCTCTTCCCTTCCGACGGTCCAATATCGAACGAACTGCAACCATCCCCCGACGTCACCTCAATTGAGACCCTCTCCGCTCTCTCGAACCATTTCCCTGGCGATTTTCGATTTTTCAGACAAAAACCATAACCGAAAAACACCATGTTGCGAACCCCGACCGTCTCCCTGGCCCGCACCGGCCTGCGCGCCGCCCAGCAGACCTCCGTCATCCGCCGCGCCGCCACCACCCACGCTATCTCGAACCCAACACTCGCCAACATCGAGAAGAGATGGGAGGGCATGCCCCTTCAGGAGCAGGCCGAGCTCTGGATGGCGCTGAGGGACCGCATGAAGGGTCCCTGGTCGGAGCTGACTCTTCAGGAGAAGAAGGCTGGTGCGTAACTATGATTTTCCGTTCGTTCGAAAGACAGGTAGTCAGGTCTTCCGCAAGGGAATTGGCAGATGGCGGGTGGAATAAAGGGAGGAGAGGCACCCAAAAAGCTTTATGGCATACATGGATGCTTCTTTCCCTCTTGCCCCGGTTAATTGAGCCACCGCTACAACTGGGGGAAGGTTGTTCAGGTCTATTTATCCAAGCTTGCCAATGCTCTGGAACCCGACCCAGCCTGATTGCAACGCCAATTGGCAACCACCCAAACCTATCCCTGGTGCATATGCATTGCGTCACATCACAAAAAGCTATACAAAAGAGACGCGAGATGAAACTAACGCAAATTGACTCAACAGCCTACTGGATCGCCTTCGGTCCCCACGGTCCCCGCGCCGGCACCCCCGCCGGTGAGGGCACCCGCGTTTTCTGGGGTGTCGCCGCTTCCGTTGCTGCCAGCTTGGCCATCTTCGCTACCATCCGCGCCTTCGCTGGCGCTCCCCCCGACACCATGACTAAGGAGTACCAGGAGGCTTCCAACGAGTACCTCAAGGTATGTAACGAGCGTTCCGGACGCTTCGTGCACGTCGGTCCGGGTCAATGGCTAATTATTCTCCCTCCAGAACCAAAATTCCGACCCCCTCACCGGTATCTCCTCCGAGGGCTACTCCGGCAAGGGAATGGTCCAGTCTCCTCCCAAGGCCAACTAATCGATATCCTCCTTCCCTATCGTCTCTTAGAATCACAATCACAATTCGACCATGGCAGTTTGCCCATGTATAAAACAACTACTAGTAGAGCTGGCATGGGCTGGGGGGGGCTTGCGACGTGACTCGAGGACAACCATCTGCTTGGTGTAAATACTGTACTAAAAGAGCTGAATTCCAAGCACCTTTCCATTTGTTTCTTCATACCTTGATATCCTTGACCCATCTGCGGAGACGTGAAATAGGAAACGTATGACCTCCATTGTTCCTGTCGCTCTACCCGAGCACAACAGTCTGTTGATCCTGTACTGTCAAGATATCGAGTTGCATCACAAGTGACGATGGCGGGTTTAGATATGTTGGTCTGGACAAGTGATAAATCTATTGGGTTTGGTTCTAAAACGACGTGCTTTCGCACAATTCATGACACCATTTTGAATTAGCTTGCTAAGTAAGTTTCTCGTCTTCCCTTTCGCCATGAGTTTCCATCTAGGATCTGTACGACTTCTCTGATCTATCACAACTAAGAGTGCTGAGACACGGGAGACTCCAAGCCGAGAACCTGTACATTGTTAGCTTCAAAGCGTAGATTGATCGAGGAGAGAGTGATATTACCAGAGCAGATCGACTTGGGATATAAATGTGAGTCCAGTTCTTTCGGTTGTTCCACTCCATGGGTGTAGTGGAGAAACGGGTACCTTCATCGACACGGGCGTGGCCTCCAAAGTCCTTGGAGTCGGTGTTGAGGAGCACCTTGTACGTTCCAGGCACCTCAATGCCAATTCTGTAGTCGGCAAAGCTCTCGGTAGGGTGGAAATTGAAGATGAAGACGACGCCGGCTCTCTCAAAGACAATGACCTTGTCACTCTCGTTCTTAAGCGAGATGTATGCTTGCGGCGCTGCCAACCAGCCAAATTTCTCTTCCGTGGTATTCATGGCACGATCAAAGTTATTGAGAAATTTGTAGCGAAGCAGGTCATCATCAGTAAGGTTAAGCTGACGACGGGCGTACCAGAACGAGTTCTGATTACCTTCACGAGGAAAGTCGAGCCATTCCGGATGGCCAAACTCATTACCCTCAAAGTTGAGGTATCCTTCACCACCGAGACCGTGTGTCAGGAGGCGAATCATCTTGTGAAGAGCCATGCCTCGGTCGATGACGGGCGTCAATGGGGTCAAAGTCGACATGTTGGTATACATCTCAGCGTCGCAGAGATGAAACATGAGTGTCTTGTCACCCACAAGCCTAAATTCTTGTTAGCTGGAGCTGGCCACTTTGGAAGAGAAAACTTACGCCTGGTCGTGACTTTCTGCATACGCAATAGTCTTCTCACCGTGTCTTCGGTTTGTCAATGTAAAGCAGATATTGCCGATATCCCATTCTTCGTCTTTTTTCTCCTTGAGGATTTTAATCCACATATCCGGAACGGCCATAGCAAGACGGTAATCAAAGCCAAGACCGCCTAGGGAGAGCGGCAGACAAAGAGCCGGCATGCCTGACACGTCCTCGGCAATAGTGATGACCTCGGGATACAGCGAGTGGAGCAACTCGTTGGCGATCATGAGATACGCAATAGCTTCTTCATCCGCATCAGAGCCGAAGTACTCATGGTAGCCTCCAGAAAATCCACTGTTTCGGTTAGCACATAATGCCTACATGCGTCTCTTAATGGGTAAGTGACCTACGTTCCAATACCATGATGCAGATACAACATGCTCGTGACACCATCAAAACGGAAGCCATCGAAGTGGTACTCGTCCATCCAGAACCGCAGGTTACTGAGCAAGAATCTCATTACTTCATGATGACCGTAGTTGAAAAGTCTGCTGTCCCACAGCTCATGCCGACCGCGAGCCCCCTCGTGAAAATACTGGTGGTCCGTACCATCGAACTCGTTCAGACCATCCAGGACGTTCTTGGAGGCGTGGCTGTGGACAACATCCAGAAGGACGGTGATGCCCATGCTGTGGGCGGTGTCGACCAGCTCCTTGAGGTCCTCAGGAGGACCATAGCGACTACTGGCAGCAAAAAAGTTGTTGATTTGGTAGCCAAAGCTAGCATAGTAGGCATGTTCCATGACAGCCATGAGCTGGATGACATTGTAGCCGAGATCTCTGATTCTGGGCAGCATGTTCTTGGTGAACTCCTTGTAAGTCGCAACCCGCAGCTCAGGCGAGGAGATTCCCACATGAGCCTCATACACGCGAGCGCTTCGGGGCTTCTTTGGTCTCGGATGCTCGAACTGGTATTTCTCGGATGCAGGCGGGTTCCAGAATCGGGCTTCGTACGCGGGGGAGATGGACAAGTCTTGTGTCACGTACTTGATCCACGCGGGCAGGCGGTCGACACGTTCGCCGTTGGGAAGTTGCAAGGAGATCTGGTTTGAAGTTAACTCAAAATGCGCCAGGTGTATCTTTGTCCCAAATTTACTTTGACCTTGGAGTTGTGCGGGATCACAGCCTGGCCATTGGCGGCAGGGAGGGTAATCTCGAAGACTCCGAAGTTGTTCTTCTTCATCTCATGGGAGTGTCTGTCCCAATTGTCTGTTGAGTTTTTATTAGTAGGAAATGACGACGCCTCGTCAGCAAAACTCACTGAAGTCGCCGATCAAAAAGGCCTGTGTAGCGTTGGGGGCCCATTCCCTGTACACAATGTTGTTGTCCTGGTCGACGTTGAAACCGAATAGCGAGGTGCCCTGTCAAAGTCGGGTTAGCTTGAGGATCCAGAAGGACGTCATTATTCTTCTTTCTCTTTCTCTTCTTCTTCTTCTTCTTCTTCTTCTTCTTCTTCTTCTTCTTCTTCTTCTTCTTCTTCTTCTTCTTCTTCTTCTTCTTCTTCTTCTTCTTCTTCTTCTTCTCTTTCTCTTCTTCTTCTTCTTCTTCTTCTTCTTCTTACCTTGGAGAACTTGTCGAGGCCACCCTCGCTCTCATTGATCTTCTGTATCCAATCCTGGGCACGGGCATAGCGCCTCTTGAGAGAATCCTGGAATGGCGACAGCCATGGGTCAAGCTTCACCACACCTGGCGGAAATCAGCCAATGATTCCGCAATGAAGGGAGAGGTGTTACCAGTGCCATCGGTAGGAAAGTCATCAGCAGCACCACTGGGACCGTTTAAGGCGATTGAGTTGGAAGATTTCTCGACGACAGCAGCCATGTTGGACGATGAGGAATGGTGTTTAGGATTGCAGATGAAGTTGAGAGTGCGGGGCAGAACCGCAGTAGTCTAGATTGGATTTGACCTAAATAGGGTAGACACAGCACGTCAGGTGTCGTCCAAGATTGCATGCAAAGTATCTAAGGTAAGAGGAGGCAGGGTGAAAGCAGATAAGGAGGCGGGTTGCAAGCAATGGAAGCTGCTGGCGCAAAATGTTGAGGCGAGGTAGATAAAGGTGAGGCAAGGTGGGAGAGCTATGTGACGGCAGAGCTAAGTACCTGGACTAAATGGGGAATTTCACGCCTTTCCTAACGTAGGTCGGTAGGGGTACGGGGCTAGACAAGGAATGCGCAGATTGGTAGCAATCTCTTCAAGAGTTAAAAGAAACTGGGAAATCGCGATCTGGCGTTGGATTATCGTGAAGACAGCGATAAATGAGGATGTTGACGTGAGAAGGGAAGAAGAAGTTTGGGAACAACAATGCCACGGGAAGCGACATCTTAGATGTAGATATTATTGTACGTTGGCCTGATAAATTCCCCCGCACTGTCTGGGATGAGCTTGGGGATGCCTTTAACCTTGCATCCAATTCATGAGATGGGCGAGCTCAAGGTGTAATCTTCGGCGCATTGCATGGTATGACGTCGTGGGGCAACGCAGCTCACAGGTTGCGTCTCCCCTCACAGCAGCCCGCGGCAGCATTTCAGCAGTCTAACAGGTCCAGCCTGGCCCGGGCACCCTCTGTTGGTTGGTCGGTCTGCCATGAGCAATTCAACGAGAATTGCTGCAGCATCGGAAGTGCCAGGGCGCTAAGGCAGACAGGGTAGGAACGATGAAGAGAGAGAGAGAAAAAAGCTGCCGCCACTCCACCCCCTCCTTCTAGCATCTCAACAAGTCGGCCGAATCAGAACACATCTCAGACGAAATGGCTGTGCATCGCAGATGGTGGTCGTCCCGGTACAAGGATTCAAGGCAAATGGTATGCTGAAGGTCGAGACTTTTTTCAGGCGCTGAAACTCCGCATTGGCACTCGAATGGATCGTACTCGCCTCCCGTGTTCTTACGTGATAGACTGCCGCTTCCAGGTTTGTCTGCTTTCCACCATGCTCCTTTGAGTCAAGAAGGGGATACCAAATACGATGTCGTAGACTACCATCGATGAACCAGTCAGGGGAGGTTGCACGAGCAGGGTAGACGAAAGCTCTGATCAATCAGTATCAGCTTGGTGGGACCGACATGTCGTTATCGCAGCCAAATGCCATCACAGATACGTCGTGGGCCTTCTGAGAATTGCATGCCTGGCCTAACGCACAGTGGTGGAGCTTGTGCCCCTATCATGAACTCTGGGGGTGGGTTAGGCCAGACAGTTCCTAGCTCAATGCCATTGGTCATCAACCTTACGAAGGACCAATTGACAGCGGTAGGTTGGTTCTGCAGACCGAATCGCAGTTGAAACAGTGCAAATCAAAAACACACCCGGCCGAGAAAACGCTGAGCCACAAAGCCACAACACGGGGAAGCCGTTGCATTTGACAGAAACCAGTAACTAGCGACGCTCTTGCTCCTGCCTCGGACCGGAGATGCCCATAATCACTGATACCTATGACTAGTGTTTCAATATATGGCTTCTGCCATAGGGCAATCCCATGTGGAAGTTGGTGGAAGTGCACAACATGTAACAGGGAAGCACAACGTCAACCAATGGAGAAGGCAGTGCTGCACTGATGGACGTGGTACTCTTCACGCTTCAACCGACAGGTTGCATATTGGACCAGATTTTTAAAATATAGGATCGTGTCTATAGTTGATTATATATCGCATGATCGGAATTGACTTTGGGACAAACAACAGAGCATGTTTGAGGGATGAGCGGAAAGCTATAGGTAACTTTTCCCCAATCTTAGCCGCGCTGCTGCGCCGGAGCTAGAGCTCCTCAAACCCCGCACCCGTCCACACGAGCTCTGGGCGTGGTGCCTTATCCGGTCTACCTAATCTTATCTAGGTACCTACCTACCTTGTTGTACCGGCCACCTCCGGACTATCTATCATCATCCTCATTACCACTCCTGTACTTCCTCAACCCTTGGACACAGACTGCAGATGTTCACTATTGACGAATTCCAGCTGACACCATCTTATGATATGGTCCCTTCGCTGGGTACGCTTCACCATGGCTTTATCTTGTAGGCCCCAGGCCTACACCTGTGCCCGCTGCTTGGTGCTTGCGAGCGCCAGGCGCACCTTCCCCGTTTCCTCCGTCGTCGTCCGAACCGCAACGAGACAAACACGAGGTTTCAACTCTGGCTTCACAAGCAGCTACGATCCGAGTTCCGACCACGGCCGAGGCCCCATGTTCAAGAAGAATAGTTTTGGGGTTCCTCAGTTCTACCCCCGAGACCTGAAGAAGCGGGTTGACGATTACGTCGTTGGGCAAGACCGAGCGAAGAAGACGATATGCTCCACAATATTCAACCACTATCAGGGCTTAAGGAGGAGAAGACATCAGGAACACGAGGAGAAGTTACAGAGGGAAAAGGCAGAGAGGCAGCGGTATGCCCGGAACAGAGACATCCTTGAGAAGCGTGATACCCATCCTGTTCAAGGTCAGCGCGATCGTTACTCTGCCTTCCAGCGCTTCCCGGCTGATGATGAATGGCCCCCAGACGAGTTTCCTGGTCACGCTGAAGCTACACAGCACCTAGAAGAGGGTTATGGCTCTTCCACCGGGTTCGACGGGTCTTACCTGTCCGACGAACCCCCGACTCCCCCGCAGGTCAAGATTGACAAGAGCAACTTACTCCTCATCGGTCCTACAGGTGTCGGAAAGACATATATTCTTGAGTGAGTGGCTCCTGTAGAAGCAGAGAGGGTCGAGGAGTCTAACACTCCCCAGGACTTTGAGCAAGAAGCTCAACGTGCCGTTCACGATATCTGACTGCAACTCCTTTACTCAAGCCGGCTACATCGGCCAGGATGTGGAGACGTGTGTGGAGAGACTACTGATTGAATCGAACTACGACATCAAAGCAACCGAACATGGCATTATCGTCTTGGATGAGTTCGATAAGCTGGCCAAGAGAGAGAGTATGAACGGCCGGGATGTTGGCGGAGAAGGTGTTCAGCAAGCTTTACTCAAGCTCGTTGAGGGCACCAAAGTCACCATCAATGTCAAGGACAATCGATCTTCGCGATCAACACCGCCCATCACCACCAACTATACGTCCTCGAGCTCAACGTCGGCCCCGCAGTCCACTCCGCCGCAGAATAAGGTCGATCAATACACCATAGATACTACAAACATTTTATTTGTCTTTTGCGGCGCTTTCGTTGGTCTCGACAAAGTTGTCGTGCGGAGAGTGGCGAAACCTTCGATGGGCTTTGGCTCCGAGTTGAGAGGCAAGCAGAGCCTTTCCGGCAATCAACACGATTTGCCGCGCCAGCTGTTTTCGCATTTGCCTCACATTAGCACGGATGCACCTGCATCGGCGTATACCCCCCTCGACCTGACAACACCGGTTGACCTCCAGACGTTCGGTTTCATTCCCGAGCTGATTGGCCGCGTGCATAACATCTGCGCTTTGAGTCCTTTGTCCTTGAGTGATCTCTACAGGATCCTTACAGAGCCACGAAATTCGCTGGTCGCCCAGTACACTGCACTTTTCGAAACCTACCCTTCCCGCCTGCACTTTACCAAGAAGGCATTGTACGCCATTGCCGAAAGAGCTGTCAAGGCTGAGACTGGAGCTCGTGGCCTGAAGATGGAAATGGAGCGTGTTCTTGCGGAGCCAATATTTGACGCCCCAATGCCATATATCTTAATCACTGAGGGTTGTGTGAAAGGCACCGAAAAGGCCGGCTACTGGGGCAAGGATGGCCGCATGGAGCTGGAGCGAAGGATGGCAGACGAGGACATTGTGCATAGTCCGCGCATTCCCGACGTAACCTTTGAGCAGTTCCGAGAGGCCGGTCAGAGCGGCGCTTGAAGGCCCTGGACATATTGCTGTCGTGACCCATTCAGCGTGTATCTGCTGCTATAGTGTGGCACTCGGGCTTATCACATATAGGGTCAACGATGTAATACGCAGCCTTTATAGGAGTCTATCTTCAGGTGTTGTCCGAATACACATATTAGATGGTACTGTGTTTCTATCCATCTAGAAACCTATTCTGTTTATTATTGGATATTAACTGTGCTTTTTCCAACCAGATTACTATCATTGTATGCCTGTGCGACCTTAAGGGGACCACTCTGGCAACACAGTTGTCCGAATACACCAAGGCATGTCTTAGGTAGTTGAGTTTACTGTAGGGCAGTCGCCTACCCTGAAAAAAAAGAAAGAAAAACGGACGCCCCGTTCATAAACCATGATGCCAAGATATCAAGATGCCACAATGCTATATGCTATGATGCCATATCTAGTTCCAAAATCATATTCCAGTCGAAAAGAAAACCCCAAATTCAATCCTATGCTGACATTGTAAATAAAAAGCAACGCAGAAAATGATTGGCGACTCAAGGAAATTAGATGCCGTGGTGCATCCATGCTCGTCGCTACAATGAGTTGGTAAATGGTATTGATCACAACTAGGTCCAGCAGCCAGAGAAACAGGAATTAGCTGTTGCACCTGTCAGGAAACAGATTCTGCTTAATGTACGAGAGCCAGTTTCGCCTCAGTCTCCCCAAAAGAACAAGTCAACATCTTACGATTACAGTCTCCTTGATTCTAATAACGTGACCCAGAGCAGTTAGGGAACGACTTATCCATTTGCCAAGAGACAAGAGAAAAAGGACGCTAGGAGCAATAGCACGAGGTCCTCAAAACAGCAACAGCAGAAACCCACGTCTACTAATGCGGCTAGAGTATCCTCTAAGAACATCTCAAAGAGAGCTTCCTCCTCAACTAAGTCAACCCCTACCAAAAAGGCTACATTTAAATCCAACGTCCAGGCACAAAAACACGATGATATCAGTCAAAGCTATAATACTATTATCCCTCTAGTTACCAATACAATATTAAAGAAGACAGTTTCTCAATGACAGACGGTCAGAACCACTTATAATCCTCAGACAGATAGAGGTCCTTAGAATTAGCAGAAAGTTAGAACCTTTTAGAATCTACAGACGATTGCTTAGCCATAGATTAGATCTAGCGGAACAGTTTCTAAGGAGGAGAATAGACAGGTCACGTCCCTCTCTCAGTTACAAGCTACACCTAGCCAATTCGCTCAGAACATCTAGATAGCCTCTAATCCCCACCATTCGCAAGTAATAGGTATGCCGGCTTTAGTTTCTAGTTTTCAGAATTACAGTTAGGAGATTTACTACCGCTTAGCTTACTTCCTAAAGCATATAGATAACCAGCAGAATCTCATAGAATTAATAAGCATTTTCGCAAAGGATGAACAATTTAATCACTACTGAGAATTTATTAATATAAGGAGGTAGGCAGACCTATCTGAACCTGCATTAATACTTAACAAGTATATTAAGTGTTGCGTAATAGACAGTGACAACCTTACTAATAGGTTAAAGTAGGGTTGTTTGCGCGCGAATTGGCGGGTTGGTTAGAGTGAAAGTCCATAACGGTAGAAGCTCTTAAAACACAATACAAGGCCAGAGGCCCGCCTACTCTTCTATAGGGGCCGTTTGAGTTCCTAAGTCACAGAAGATGTTGGCGTTCTGTGACCCAGTAGAAATGGTAATTGCAATGGCGTTGTCTTCACACTTCATAGGCTTACATAGTAGATCCGGGTGCCAGAAGACAAGCCACAGCCGAGTCTCCTTGATCGGCTGGCAAAATGTGGAGCGCAATTCGTCTTGGCAATTCGAAAAAAGAAACCGGAGCTGAACACTACCCCAGAAGCACGAACCCCGTTTCCCCATCTAGTTGAGGGACAGGAATATGTTCCATCCTACGGCAGGTGGCCAAGGGCTAGGTGTGGTATAGTCCAATACCGATAGCATGACGTCGCCAGACTACACTTTGCCTGACAGACCTTCCTAAACGATGTCATACCCTCTCGACATGGCAATACATGGGGCTCAAGTGTAAACGACAAGGGGAGCTTCCCATGCTGACAGCTGTTGAGCTTGTTACCGGGACCACTTGGTAAACCTGGAAGGCAATGGAATGACATCACTAATGAGAGGGACAAGACGACGGCTTAAGAAATAAGGAGATTCTCTCAACTACAAGAGGAATTAAGTAGATTTCTTGGTACACAGCTCACAAAAGAAACTTGAATTGAGCTAAGAAACCTCCCCGTTCCATCGTTCCTCTTCTATACACAGGCTTAACGCCCCGCCCTCGACGTGATTTGGTATTTTCGTCGCGAGTCATTTAGTTCTTCTCCAGATCCGCGAGGATCTTCTCACCCTTCTCCTTGGCCGAGGCGAAGTCACCAACCATGTAGAAAGCACCCTCAGGGAGGTTGTCACCCTCACCGCTCAGGATAGCCTTGAACGAGTTGATGGTCTCCTTCAGGTCAACGAGCTTACCCTCGATACCAGTGAAAACCTGGGCGACGGTGAAGGGCTGCGACAGGAAACGCTGGATCTTACGGGCACGCTCGACGGTGAGCTTGTCAGCCTCGGAAAGTTCGTCCATACCCAGAATGGCAATGATGTCCTGGAGGGACTTGTACTCCTGGAGGATCTGCTGAACACGGGTGGCGGTTTCGTAGTGATCCTGGCCGACAATACGGGGGTCCAGCATGCGAGACTTGGAGTCGAGAGGGTCGACAGCGGGGTAGATACCCAACTCAGAGATACCACGGGACAAGACAGTGGTGGCGTCCAAGTGAGCGAAGGTGGTGGCAGGGGCAGGGTCAGTCAAGTCGTCAGCAGGGACGTAGACGGCCTGGACGGAAGTAATGGAACCCTTCTTGGTGGTGGTAATACGCTCCTGCATGCCACCCATGTCGATGGCGAGGGTGGGCTGGTAACCGACAGCGGAGGGGATACGACCCAGAAGGGCAGACACTTCGGAACCGGCCTGGGTGAAACGGAAAATGTTGTCGATGAAAAGCAACACTGGTATCTCGTTAGTCGGCCTTCACCACATCTCACATACCCGGATTTTCAGCTTACCGTCTTGTCCCTCCTCGCGAAATGACTCGGCGATAGTAAGACTGAATGTCTGTTAGTATGTTTGAGCCCGATAGGATGTTTGAAATCGGTTGGATGTTGAAACTTGGCAGACTGATGCGATGCGAAGACAAAACAGAAAGATAACAAATCAGGAAAAAGGGGCAAGGGGAAACATCAGAGCTCGATAGCCAACGCAAGCTGGTCGGCCTTTTTCTTGTGTCGTGGCGTTGTACGATGCCGGTTGAGGGCCCAATCCGAATCAAACGATTTGTCGCAAGGAACACAATAGTGCTTCTTGTCGGCCTTCGCCTGCTTTCGAACTTTCTGAACGTTGATGGCATTCTGCGATGGAGCAGATTTTGCGATGCCGGCAGCACGTTGTGCGTGTGCAATTGTTGTGAGATGTTTATCCAAGGCAGCCTGGGTCTGGAGAGACATCTCACAAATTGAGCAGTGAAATCGGTTGGATGCAATAGCACGGTTGCGAACTCGTTTTGCTGTCTCATTCACCCGATCTTGATTTTGATGTGCCCAAACAAGCCGCATCTGAGATTGTTGCCTCCTGAAATCAGGGTTGGATGCGTGCTTTGCACGGAATCGCCGACAGTTGATCAAGGCACGTTCCTTGGCCCGTTCCTGACGTATAGCAGCAGCCTTGCGGATTTGCTCTGGCGTCATTTTGAGATCTCCTTTCGGGGTTTCCTTTAGAGCAAGATGCGTGCACAACGGACCCCAGGTGACTGATGTGCGATCCCACAACGTGATGCCCTGGAACAGACGAGTCGAAAATCGGCATGCGTGAAACTGAACTGCGAAATATGTTTCAAGGCTGAGAAATCGTGCACGGATCTGGGGTACTAGCCCAAGATCCGGGAGAAGCGTCCATGCCAGCATGCCAACCTACGACATGTTGTAGCCATCCTCAAAGGCCTCCCTGACTCGTCGTGGCATCATTTTATTGTCTGATGCTGATGCTGATGTCGATGCGGATGTGTACGTCTGGATGCGTATTGCTGCCCCATGGGTGCAGCTCGTTCCAGATCCGATGTACAACTTGTGTTCCAGAACATCGTGCTCCATAAGAAGAGCGTAAATCGCCCAAACTTTAGGATCTGTGGATTTGGGGACAGGGAGTGACTCGAAGAAACTGATGTCAGGTGGACTTGAAGCTGATAGAACTTCTTCTAGGCCAGGTGCAAATGTCAAAGGAGAAAATCCGGACACTGCATCGTATGTCTCCCGTTGTGAGAAGAACTCGATGATGTCCGGATTGAAATACTTCGGAGGTGCCTCTAGGGAAAGAATTGCGTACGTTACGTTGTCGACGGTAAATTCAAGATCTGGCGTTGGAGCATCTGGCTCCATTTCGAACGCAGGATGTGGGAGGATGTGGGAGGATGTGAGAGAAACGGCAATGGGTACAACAGTTTACGCTAGACACCAGAACTTGAAGAAGGCAAGGAAAACGTGGTGATGCCGATTTGGATGATGCTGATCCCGATGCGAGGATAGGGATCCGGATGTGATGGTGTGGGAGAAGAGAGGGAAATCAGGGGGATGTGCGCGAGGCGATAATCACATCCTGCCCGAGGGGGCCATGATGTGAGAGGAAACCACATCAGAACATAAGGAGAGAGCGAGTAACGCAATGACGTGGGAACAACGATAAAAAAGAATGCAGAGAGAGATCAAGAACATGGATGCAAGCGAGCGAAAAGTTGAGCAGGTTGGTTGGGACAGGACCTGTCGAACAGAAGGAACTGAATGATGCAGAGGAAAGATGCAACTCACCCAGTAAGAGCGACACGGGCACGGGCACCTGGGGGCTCGTTCATTTGACCGAAGACCAAGGCGACCTTGGACTCGCCATCGAGCTGAATGACGGAAGTCTCCTGCATCTCATGGTACAGGTCGTTACCCTCACGGGTACGCTCACCGACACCAGTGAAGACGGAGTAACCACCGTGGGCCTTGGCGATGTTGTTGATCAACTCCTGAATGAAGACGGTCTTGCCGACACCGGCACCACCGAAGAGACCAATCTTTCCACCACGAGCGTAGGGAGCGAGCAGGTCGACAACCTTGATACCGGTGACGAGAACCTCGGCGGTGGTGGACTGGTCGACAAACTCAGGGGGGTCGGCGTGAATGGGCAGTCTCTTGCTGGACTTGATGGGGCCGCGCTCGTCAATGGGGTCACCCGTGACGTTCATGATACGGCCCAGAGTCCCGGAGCCGACGGGAATCGTGATGGGGGCACCAGTGTCGGTAGCGGGGCTGCCACGGACGAGACCCTCGGTACCTAGGACGATGTAAGCACGAGCGTAGTAAAAACTTTTTTAAGCGGGAATACGAACCGTCCATGGCAATGCAGCGGACTACATTCTCACCCAAGTGTTGCTGTCGAGACGTGTTAGATGAAACCAGACTTTTGTGGTTGATATTTTCGTGTCCGCCCAGGTACGTACCGCGACCTCAAGGACCAGCTTCTGGTCGTTGTTCGTCGTCTCGAGGGCGTTCAGAATGGCAGGGAGCTTGGCACCGTCGAACTTGACTGTATCAACGGGTCAGTATTGATGATTCGGGGATGAAGCTGAATCCCTTGAAGGGTTTTTCTCGGTGGCTACGAACCGTCGACGACGGCACCAATGACCTGCAGGATTGTTGTTGTCAGTGACCGGCTTCACCCTCGGGCCAGGAAAAGGGATGGGCGATGCCATTACTCACCTGGTAGATCTTTCCATCACCGACACCGGCGGTGCTGGCGAATCTGCTGGAGGCAGGGAGTCTGAAGGTAGAAGGTCTGATGGCGCGACGGGAAGCGGTCGCCGCGAAGGAAGGGCGAGCCGCCCGGGCGAAGGAGGAAATGCCGCTGCGAAAGATCGGTTAGCTCAATTGGGGCCAATTGAACGCGAAATGATTCAATAAGGCGATCAGGTAATGGGTACCAACCTCTTGAACATCTTGACAGATGAATAAGGGCGACTTCGGATGGGAGTGGAGAGGTGATGGTTGAAAGTTGGAGGAGGACTTGGAAGGAACAGTGAGCAGTTTTGCTCGGAATCTACGCTTCGTCGGTAAGAGCTTTGCTCCGGGGTCTCACGTGACCGGATAACGAGCAGGAAAAATTACCTCGCGGCGCTAGTCTCGATTTGGTTGGGCTCCTCCCTCCGGGATGCACCGGGTCCACCGTTCGGGTTCAATTGGAGACTGGGAGCTTCACTCAGGAAATGACTGGAAACTTTTTTTTTCTTATTATTTTCTCGACCTAGCTCATGTCCTTGCCGGTACCAAAACCTGTCTGAACATACCTGTACTACTTCGTATACTAATTCGGGAGATTCTACTCGACGTGGGGACCGCGGATGAATCTTGTCAATGTTGAGGCCTTATGGCCTTCCCCAGGCTCTCAGGCACTCAAGAGCTAGAGAAAGACCCCTAGTGCTCGCAGTGCCTACGTGCCTATCGGGCATCGCATATCACTCAATCATGACATGGGGCCAACAATGTGATGTGTAATTTGTTTGGAGGTTTCTGTATTATAATGCTGTCTGAAGGCTTTTAGGCCACCTTACAGAATTACTATGCAGGGTTATTGACTTGCCTGGAAAAGAGAAAACGTACGGGCACCCTCGCTCAATCACTCCAAGTCCATACCAAACCAGTGCCGCTTCCATGCCAACTCCATATCCATTATAGCAGGAATCAACCAAGTAACTAACTCAGGAGCCACAAACTACAGACGCATAACCTCTGAGTAGGCTATACGCTACTGAAACAACGCGATGTAAAAGAAAATACAATGTGTAAAGAAAACCGATGCGAAAGGAAAAACTAACGAACTCCAATATGTAAACATCAACGCTGAAACTGGCGCGTAAATCACCGATCGTCGTAACAGACCATCGTGCAGATCACCCATCGCGTGGATGACAGGTGCGTCAAAACCGTGGCGTACCGTGACTCAATGTCGAAAAACAACCTCCTCACGACATCCGAGGTAGTCGACCGTTATACCCATCCGAGTAACAGTAATCAATATATTCCTCAACGCTGATATAGTCTGGCAAACTCATATATAGGAGCTGGTACTCCGTAAGCCTGGTTTGTCTCTGTTCTGGAGGAAACGCAGTTGCTAGCGCATCAAGGGTGCTCACGGCAACCCGCTGGGCGGCCTGACACTTAGCCATGGATGTGTCAGTATGTCCCCAAAACAAGGAGTCGCACTGGTTGTAGGCTGTCTGCCCCTGGTGGGTGTTGGGTGTCTCTGGCGACAACTGACGCTTCCTGCTGTTGCGCCATTTGGTGGCCAACTTGTAGGTGTCTGGTGTTTCCGGCGACAGCGATTCGGTAGACAACCTGTCGTGGATGTTCTGTGATCCCGGCGACACGCGATGGTTGTGAAGGTCAGGTGTTTTTGGTGACACCTGATGGTCCGCATTGTCCAAAAATCTTATCTACTTTTGGCGGCGGCCAACAAATTTAAGACGGGCTGTTCGCGCGCGAATGGGCGGGTTGGTTGAAGTGAAAGTCCTCAACGGTAGAAGCTCTTAACAAACAATACAAGGCCAGAGGCCCATGAGCTTCTCAATAGCCCATTCGGATATCGTGATTAGTCGTTGCGTCTCCGTCATTGTAGACGTCCGCTCATCCATAAAATTTCGGACGTTGTCACGTTGACTTTCAGTCAAGGCTTGGGACACAGAGGACCCTGGCGAGACAGATTGGCCATCATCTGTACCCAATCCAATGCTGGAGAGGTCGTCGCCCCGATTTCCGGCTGCATCATCAAACAACCTCTTAGGCTTCTTAGGTGTAATGCTGGGCGTATAGGCTTGATTCTGACCATAATTACTTTGTAGGCGTTGATGTCTAGATACAGATGAAAAGGCTACCTCTGGATGGATGTATGGCATCATCCCGTTGCCGTCACCAGTAGGCATTCTCGACTAGGCATCCTGCTGATTGCCAGGCTGGGGAATGGCAGGGATGGATAAAGCGACAGGTCGTGGAGGCTGGGGGACGGGCTGGATCGCCAAGGCCCACATCGACGATTCGTTCGTGTTGCCCTCTCCTTGCATGACGACCTTTTTAATCGATTTGTAGAAATGCGAGTTGGTGGTCGTGGAGGTGATACGTCTGCCCAGCAAGTCACGGATCTCCTTCTGCATGTTTGAGTTGATGATGCTCTCAATGTTTTGACCTGAGTTGAACACGTCGTTTACCGTTTCTGTTGGTATCACAGGATCCAACGTTGGATATGGGGGTTGAACCGTAGTAAATTCAAAGATGTTGCTAGAGTTGAATAGAAGAGAAAGAGGGCCAGCGAGCTGGCTGGCGGCAGTCGCCGTAGATATTGAAAGAGCCGTCGAGGTGGATCACGTGGCGCGCGGCTCCTCCACTATCCGTAGATGCTCGGCATCCCGACAGTTTCGTCTAGGGTGTTCTTCCGGTTCTCCGATTCAGCATCTCCAATCTCAGAGCCGCCCTCAGATTGGTCAGATGCATCTCGCTTCTGGTCAGGAAGAAGATTTTGGTCGACAGGATGAGAGATCGAAGAGTTGGATGTGTTGACGTCCGCAATAGAGGCATCAAGATCAACGACAGGGTCGGGGATCAAAGCGCGGTTCTCAGAGCCGGCGGATTGCTCAGGGCGATTGCCGTCTTTTTTGGACGTAGTCTTTCGCTTCTTTTGCTGTGGATTGATGGAGCTACCGCTCTTGTTCTTTTCTCGAAGGGCCGGCGCCATCGTTGGATTTGGCTGGTTCTGAGATCTCCGAAGCCTTTCGCGCTAAGCCCTGATCTGGTTGATGAACTATTGATCAACGGGTCGTCCCTCTGCCTCCGCTTGAACTTCTTCGGCGACCTCGTCAGCTAATAGCAGCTGGGTGAGGTAGACCACTGGGTTGTATTCGTATTGGAGTCCAGACGCGGCTCTTCGTTGGAAGACTATCCTTCCTGCCTTGGTCGAGAGGTCCGGCAACTCAGCCTGTTCCAGGTTCTCAGGAAATCAGACGTGTCGCAAACCGATTGCAAGATGTGTCGTCGTAACGGAAAATATAATAATGCCACGCTAGTAAGAATAAACAAATAGCAGGAAGTTTGAAGGAGGGGCTAGTTTTTTGTTTTAGGGAAAGGGAAGAAGAAGAAGAAGAAGAAGAAGAAGAAGAAGAAGAAGAAGAAGAAGAAGAAGAAGAAGAAGAAGAAGAAGAAGAAGAAGAAGAAGAAGAAGAAGAAGAAGAAGAAGAAGAAGAAGAAGAAGAAGAAGAAGAAGAAGAAGAAGAAGAAGAAGAAGAAGAAGAAGAAGAAGAAGAAGAAGAAGAAGAAGAAGAATGAAGAAGAAGGAAGAAGAAGGAGGAAGAGGAAGAGGAAACAGAAGGGGGAAAACCCAGCTAGCGTTAATATTTTTTTTAGAAAGAGCCTCTGTAACAGTAGGAACAGCAAAGGAAAGAGGTTCTCTATTAGGATATCATGAATATGTGAACGAGGCCTTAGGCTCGATTTGACGCCCGCCTACGCCCTAACAAACTATAACCAGGCATCATGACAAGTGGACGGTTACTATTACAAAACCGCCATTATCTCTCTACTAGAATCATATGGGGCGCGTCACAACAGCAACCTTCCTGTCCTGTGTAGTATCTTAATCAAGAGGCCCGTTTTCATCAAAACCGTCGCCAACACCTACAATTATTTACGGCTTTACACTTAACAGGCTCTGTGGAAAGTAGGCCGCTCAGCTGGGATATAATTCTAAGAGCAAAATCGTGTTAATCAAGCTACGTTTCTGACTTACGGAGGTGCCTATATATAAGCCAAATATTACCCCCCTGGTCTTATAGTGCGAGCTTTCTATCCATTTCTCCCACCCCCTGTGACTCCTGCCGTAACACATCCCCAAAGTGCGAAGCTCACGTCGCAGACGAAAATACCGATCCAGAGAAGAGAAAAAGGAAATAATGAAAGGGCGACGTCATGAAAATCATCTCTGTTGACCCGGAGCCAGAGGATCGCCCTCTTCCATGCATGATCTAACATAATCATTGACCGATAGGTCAGGATTGCTTGTCGAGCAAATCGTGAGGAACTCCTGGACATGGCCGAGGCGATGTTGTTCTGGGAACACTCCCATTGCCTGTGTGAGGCGTCGCATCTTCAACCTGTGTTCTCGGAGGTTGAGTATCTGGCGATAATCAATTTCACCAGCCTCCGCCATCAGGCCAGATGCTGGCGGTCCGCCTATTGCTGACGGGTAATCAGAGTCGGAGGCCATCATCGGATCTCGAACGAATCGATATGGCCCTGATGGCAACTGAGGGAACTCTGTGCCTTGTCTGCCCTGTGTCTCAGAGAGTAAAATCGTTTGAGGGCTCTCGAATTCTCTAGTCGACTTGGTCTGTTGATTATGTGCCTGAAAATCTGAAATCGGCTGAGAACTTTGGGACGTTCCTGGTGACTTATCCTGTGACGGATGAGTCTCCTTCGGTACTTGGCCAGTTGCCTGTGAGGTCTGAGGGACGTCGAATTGAACTCTCGGTAACTGAGGAGTCGGTCTTGGTGTTTGGCTTATAGCCTGGGGAATGCGAGACGTATTGTTCTGTGCATTATGTGCCTGAAAGGATTCAATCGGCTGAAAATAATGAATCATTTCTAATCGCTCGGCCTTCGATTGAGAAGTCTCTTTCGGTACTTGGCCAGTCGCCGGTGAGGTTTGAGGGGGGTTGAATCGATCCGTGTGCGATTGGGAAGTTAATGCCATTGTCTGATTACCCTGGCTAGCTTGAAAGAGCCCATTAGATCCAGCCTGCGACTGGATGTCCGGCGATTCTAGAGCGTTGGTAGTAGGCGGAGCAACTCTGTTGTGAGTGCCTAAGTCATGACGTTGTCGAGGATTGGCGCCAGAGTCAACTGCAACCTTCTTCTTGGGGCTCAAATCAACTGAGGAGGAATGCCTCTTTAACTCGTTCTTGGTAGAGGTTGAAGGCTTCGCCAGGTTGGAGTTAGGCTTGATTGCAGGCCTTGGGATGCTTGACTCAGTTGGCAGATTAGATGGTTGATTGATGGAGAGATCCTCTGGCTGTTTGCCATCTCCAAAGACTCTCGGTGTCTCATCGTAACTGATGATGATTTGGATGATTTCCATCGATCTGGGAAGCACGAGGAAAGGGTTTCTATAAGTGTGTGGTAATCCTGATAAGTCGAAGGGGAAAGGTAATAAAAGGTGCGTAAGTGAAACTGGATCAACGAAGATAGGGAAAAGAGGAGGATTCGGTAGAGCAAAAAAAGAAAAAGAAAAAGAAAAGTGGAGTTTAGACTTGGGAACTGTGAGCGTGTGAAGGAAAGAGGCTCTCTATTACGATATCATGAATATGCGAACGAGGCCTCGGGCTCGATTTGTCGCCTGCTGCCTCAACAAACTGTACAAAACGCGGCACCAGATCTGCACCATTTTGCAGGTAGTATCCCTCGCGTGATGTGAACATCTCCAGTTGACAAAGCTCATCCTACGAGTAGGATGGCGCTCTTTCATACGCAGGGAAACTGTGGAGGGGCAACGACAACGGCATGATCGTGATCTATTAGTGTTGTTGTTGCTAGAAAGTCTGCTGGCTGGCAAGGTGAAGAGTCTGGCTGTATGGGCCGAGGTCATGTGGGCGGACCTCGCTGCCAACAGAAACGCCGGTTCGACAAGCCTTAGATTCCTCGGTCGAAGATGAAGCAAGCATCAGGACAAGTGGACTATCATTATTGCAAAGCCGCCATTACAACTATTATCTCTACTGGATCACATGGGTATCAGCGTCGCAAGCACAACCTTTCGTCCCGCGTAGTATCTCAAAAGACCTGTTTTCATCCCTTTTCCAACAAATTACCTGAGGCGAGAAGGGGAGGAGACTCTCCCCTTCCACCTGCCAAGGTTCGTACACGTATTAATTCCATTCTATATCATACCATAGTCTTTCATCATAATAAGAAGGCTCAGGAAACGGCCGCGTCTTTCGTGTCTGCTGCGGAAGCATTGTTCCCAACTGCAGGGGCAGCCGTGGCAGGATGGTGCCCGATGCCGAGGACTCTTTGCAGGCTTTTCCTAATACCCTTCCCTGCACTCTCGTCGTGGTTATCTGTCTTCTCGCCCCTGCCCAGGAAGCCAAAGCTCATCCTACGAGTAGGATTCTGGCCCTGGCCTTCCGTCGCCGACTTCTTCCTACGCCTCACAGCCACGATGCTGGGCTCGGCAGCCGAGGGCCTCGGGGGCCACTCACCATCCCGCTTCCAGCCAACCACACAGGCCCGGATCATGTCTGACAGGTTGACAGGGCATGACGGCGTAAGGGCATGCACTATTACCTTCTCATACAGCGACATATATACAGCCGGGGTAATGGAGGCGCGCATTGGGTTGCCTGGCGGGAGGAGTGGCGCAGAGAGGGGTACGATGGTCTCGACGGGGTATATCGTCGGCGCGGGGGATGCCGCTGACTTGTGGGATTCCTTGGACTTCTGAGCCGTGAGCTCCTTGGAGGGGTCGGAGCCGTCCGACACGGCTGTGGGGGCCTCGTTACTGGGCCGTTGCTGCAAGGAATGCAAAGGCGGCGATGATGAGGCTTGGCCCGAGGCTTGGCCCGAGGGTTGGGAGAAGGAGGAGCGGAAAAAGAGGCGGCGGGGGGATAGAGGGGAGAATGTCTGCGTAGGGGAGACGGGTTTGGTGCGCACCCGCACGGTCTTGGCGCCTGTCCAGGCATTGCGTCTTGCCTCGAAGCAGGCCAGACCTTCGTTCCATGCCATCTCCTCGCGAACAGCTCGCCTCCTCCGCGCACGCTTGTCTGCCACAAATGCTTTCACGGCTGCACCAATCGCGTCGGGGCTATCGAAGCGGAATGGGGAGAGCGACACGGGCGGGTCTTCGTCGGACAAGTCAGACACCCATTCCAGACGGGGCTTGAAGCGCGCCAGGTCCTCTGAGACAGTACTGTATACGGACTCGGCTTCGCTGTCTTCTCCCTCTTCCTCGTCGCTTTCCATCGACTCTACAGCCTCGTCCTGTAATGTCGATGCCACCGCCGCGGCCGCCTCGGCTCGGGGATCGGAGGTTTGTTGCGGCAGTTGGTCCACACCTGCTCCTTCGAGTGGCGCATCGGCAGCGGGTGGTACATGGCCGTTTTGCGGGCAGAGAGCGACTGGAGGCCAAACAAACTCCCAGTCGTTGCGAACCTTGGCGGCCAGGTACTTCTTGACGGCTTCCTTTTGCTTGAGCTTGTCCCTGCTTAGCAAATCGGGATCGTAGTCGGGGAGGTCCAGAGCCAGAGGCTGCTGTGACATGGACAGGCGGAACTTGGATAGCGGCGAGCGAGGGGATTTGTAGATCTCCGAGAATAGCATCTTGGAAGTCGACGAGGAAGAAGGGGGGGAGGGGTGGAGGGGGTTTATCTTCGGCGGGAGCTTGGCAAAGGGCGCAGCAGACGAAAGAGAGGCAGCAAGAGGTGACATAGGAGACGGCTCCAGAGAGGACCCAGTAGTTGCCTTTATACGATGTGCAAGTGAAGCCTCGGGCAGGGTGGCCGGGGCCGTGTTAGCCAAAGCTGGAGTAGCAGTCGCAGTCGCAGTCGCGTGCGGGGTGGGCTGGTTGTGCGAATGCGGGTGCGGGTGTGAGTGATGGAGCTGCAGCTGGGGCGCGCCGGTGTCAGGATCTTGGACAGGGTCTGGGGTTGTGGCCGCAGCCGCGAGTGGCCTGATGGTGGCTTCCAAGGGGGCTAGACTGTCAGTATCCAAATCCTGTCATGTAGATGGTTTTGTGCAGAGGTACGGAATACTGGGTGGTGGTGCTCCTTGTGCAACGCAACATCCTTCGGTCATGCATTGTGCAATGGGTCCAGTGGGAAGAACATGGAGACGAAGAAGCAGGAGGAGAATGTGGTAGTGCGTGCCACTTTGGGCATTGTGGAATGGAGTTTCGGGGGAGTAGGTAGGCCATGACGTTCCAGAACCTTTTCTCTCTCCCGTTTTTTGTGTGTCCCCTTTCTGTTTGGAGCATATGGAAAGATCGAGATGAGAGTGGGAGGGGGAAAGGTGGAGGAGGGAGGAGGGTGCCGCCAGGCTGCGACAGGCGCTTGACCAAAGTGCGGCGGACGGGCGGAGAGAGAGAGAGAGAGAGAGAGATGTCTAGGTGAAAGAAGACAAGGAGGCAAAAGCGACGAGGCAGACTTGGCTTAGCGTCTTTTCCCTCTCGCCAACTTACCCTGATTTGATAGATGGGCGGCGTCTTCGTCGCCGGGGTCCAGATGTGCAGCAGCAGCTAGAGGAGGAGGACGACGATCATGTTGGCCCGGCACGGAAGTGATAGTAAAGGCATCTGGTGGTGCGTCAACCGGCAAAGGCAATGCCATGGCTTTTATTATAGAGCGGAGGCAAGCGAGTCGTGGCACCCGGTAAAGATATCGGCCAGTGCGATAGTCGGAGAGAGGAAGAGGATGGGAGGACGAGGGGAAGCAGGTCAAGGGTCCATCCATCCGGCATGGCAAAGAAAAGTTGGAGGGCGAAAAACCCAAAGGCAATTCTGACTCTATTTTCTGCGGCCTGCGCTAATTACCTAGAAGTTGGAGCACAGAGCACAAGCCCGCCAGGGCCTATTTCTCCCCACCCTCAAAAAGGCAAAAGGTGGACAGGGTTTCCATTCAAGAGCGAGTGGCCTCCGGTTCGCGAATGTCACTCGTAGGCGGGATGTGCCCTCTCGGCGGCTGCGCATAAGATTGGCACCCTGTTTTGTGAATGACACCCTCGGAAAGTCAGTTGAACAATGTCCTTCCATCGGCCAGGGTTCGCAGCAATGCGCCTGGGGGTGGTGGGTTGCTGTCCGCCCGTCTTCGTTGGCTGAGGTATACGGTATACAGGCAGGTAGGTACAAAGTGCGGATATGGTACCGTTTGTGTGTACACACATCCGCAATGTGGTGGAGACGAGCAGAAGCCACCGGAAGAGCCCACAGTCTACCTGTATGTAATGTGTGCGACAACCTGCTGTATATAAAGTTTGGCCTCCAAGTACTGTACCATGTACGGATACACTAATTAGGTAGATTCTGTACCCTGGCATCGTCGTCGTCCGAGTGCCTTGAGTTTGAGGGAAGATGCTTCGGTGCTAGAAGCCCGTCAATCGCCAATAGTGCCGTTGGTTGTCTTGCACAGACAAATGGCCGTCAGCACTTGTTGCGCCAAAGTTCTTTAACGTGAGTAGGGAGCTTACAAGGCCTAGCCAGGCTCATTGGAGGTATCGGTAGTGGCCAACGGACACAGGGCCCGCATCTTGCTTCAGGTCGTTTCTGACGAGCTGCAGCATGCCGACATTATGCTTGCCTCTTCCGTTGGCCGAGCTTGCCAGCCTGCTTGCTTTCCCCCTTACTATGCTGGTGCTGCCATTCCTCGGGTTCTCTGTCTGACTTCCCGGCTACCTGCCGTAGCAGATCTGGGGGTCGGTCCGCTCCTGGGCACGAATCCTGCCCGGGAAGGGTATTTTCTTCATATCCGGTATACAGGCCAAACTACCTAATCGGTCTAGTCATTCACGGACGAATGATTCACTGAGCATCTGCTTGTACGTGCAGAGGCCGCGTTTTTCGTTGGGCGTGTAATATGCTGACAATAGCAGGAAGCAGAACGGTCAATCACAGCCAAGAGAGAGGCCTTAATCATGACGATAAGCTTTTCCCCAACGGACAAGACGAGAGAGCTCATTTGACGATGAGCTAGCTCAACGGCCAAGACCTATGTTCTTCCAGAAGATAGTCTGCTGAATCTGGCTTCTTTCCCCACGAATTTAAACCAAGAACAAGAGGGGGAAAACGCCAATTTGAAGACGACGCGTCGACATCGTACCACTCAAACATATTGCCAGCAGTCAGCCTTGGGGGATGACAAACGTTGAGGGATCCTCTGGTCTGAAAAATGACTACCGGGGTCGTTCTTGGTCATCCAACACTCGGTCTCTCAAGAAGTCTTGGCTGATGTTTCCTTTCGTGCCCGTCCCAAACCTTCTCTACCCCCCTCCCCTCTCTCTATCAACCAACAGACGAGGGTTCATCTGCACCCGGTGTGCAAAAAAAAGCGCACACTTTAGAGCTTACTACCATAGAGGCTATTAGTCCACCTATTTTACAGCAACTATATAAGAATCAGGATATTAAAAAATATCCTATAAATTGATAAGAAATAAATATTGGCTCTTTGCACTTTTGATAGCTATTTTTTCTTTTTTATTGGATATATGTAAGTGTTGTGTATACGTTATTGCTGTTGGCCCCTTGTCTTGTTATGCTGAAGTGTGCGCTTTTTTTGCAAACCGGGTGATCTGCAACAGCCTTGGAGTTGCGCGAAAATGCGGAGACAGGATTGATCGGGATAGGAAAAGGTTCGACTCCATTGGGAATCCGGGGCGGGGCGGGGGACCACATGACACCCATTCGCCTCTGCTCTGCAGGGGTCTGACCACGGGTTTGCTTACCTAACACCGCCCGCCCGTTGCTCCAACGCTTCACGGATAACGCAGGTGTGTGGTGAAGATCGTCACCGCTGATTGCAACACCCCACAAACCCATTCACGTCGTCTTGAAGTCACAGAAGGACTGGCCAGCTCCGAGACTCAATTTCTGGTCTCTTTCGTCCCCTTGAGGGATTTGCCGGAAAGCCCGTACCCTCAAATATCCGACCCTTATACGTCTGGCGACCAAGTAAAACGCATCAAATTGTAAATGATGCTCATGCTATTAAACAAACAAAATCTCTAGACCCAAATAAGCGACACCGGCTCAAGCTGGCCTTGTGTGCTGTATAACGGTGCCGAGCGCTGCTCACCTCAAGGCGATTCCTTCTCTTTCCATTGTGACTTTCCTGGCAGGGGGATCATACCTTTTTTGGAGGATCCCCATGCCCGGCAACCCGACTATGCAACCTCATCCACCATCTTGCCTGATTTTAGGCCTCCGGGCACAAATACCTTGCCTGCAGGTCCTCCGAGCATCTCTTCAGGCACTGCAACCACACTGCCCTTCTTGGAGTTAACCCAGCGGACAAACGCAACATCAGGCTTCTGGGACTCGCTGTTGGGCGTATCATCGCTGACGCCTTTCCCCTTGGTCTTGGGGGCCTGCTTCTTCAGTAGTTTGTTGATGGTTTCCATCTACATTCGTGTTAGTGTGTGTCCAACCAGTGACCTCACCACCGAAAGCCACTTGCCTTGACTTCTTCGTTGCGCTTGTCGGACAGGTTTCGTCGTCGACGGGCCATCTCCAGCCTTCTCATCGACAGCTCTTCCGCCGTGAACACCTTCTTCGCTTGAACCTCTATAGTTGCTGTCATCAGCGTTCGGTCTCCAAAAAGCATGCATCTGATTCGTTGCGAGACTTACCATCGGAGAGCTTCATGTACTGCTGTGGCTCATCCTCGAAGCGGGCACGTTGCCTCCTCGTCATCTTTGTCAAGTCGGGAGTTCCTTCGCGGCTGCCGAGTTCACTGTCGAGCTCTTCGCCCTCGGCATCAGGCTGCGCAGTCTCATCGGCGACCTCAATCTCTTCCTCCTCGCCTTCAGCGTCGTCTTCCTCGCCCTCGGCGTCTTCCTCTTCACCCTCGGCGTCCTCCTCGTCCTCATCGTCATCGTCATCGGCTGCACCCCCCACATCGATGCTCATGTTCATGGTGTTTTCGGGGTCACTGACTTCAATCTCACTGAGCTCCTCCTCGTCATCGTCGTCATCTTCAATAACCCTGGATGCTGCTGGTCGTCGAGGAGTAGCTTTGCCGGCCTTGGGCAACGAAATCTTGATGGTGGGAGCAGCATGAGTGTCCATGTCAATGTCACCATCAGCGTCTTCCTCCTCACCCTCTGCATCGACGTCCATGTCGTCCTCGTCAGCGTCGGCATCAGGTTCCTCCATTTCGTCATCATCGTCTTCCTCATCGCTGTCAGACTCAACAACGTAGCTCTTCTTGGGGCCACGATTGCGTCTGCCAGCGACAATCTCACTGCCATACGAAGCTCGACTGTTAACGGAGATGCTGTTCCCCGTCGAGTTTCTTCCTCTGCTAGTAGCTTCACGAAGTTTGTTGGCAGGCACCTTGACAGTGAGATTCAGGTGCTCGCTTCCGGGAGAAGACGGTGGGCCGCGAGAGACACCCGAGGTGCGACCCTCTGAGCGGCGAGTACGGGTAGACATGCTGCTATTGCGCTCGCTGTCTGCCCAGTCAGTAATCTGCTCTTGGGCCTTCTTGGCCGCCGAACGACGAGGTCGGGAAGCCATGGTGGGGATATGGAGAAAACGTGGTCTCTCGCGGGTTGGCTTGGCAGCGACGTCGCGAGAGTCAATTCCACGGGTGCGATCTGTTGCTGGATGACGTCTAAGAGTCTGAGAAGAAAAGGTTTGGGGACTTGTTTTGAATAACGGCGGGAAGTGTTTTTTTTTCTTTTTGGTTTAATGTTGGACGTGGGAGGTTGAATTAAGGTAAGTTCGGGGGGCTGGGCAGACAAGGTAGGGAAAGGTGAGGTGGCACTGCTGTTAAGGAATCCGATCCCTAGACACAGAGATGAGGTAAGGCAATGTCGTCGGCCGGAGATGGATGGTAAGTTGCACGCCAAGGTAGGTAGGTTTGACGCCTCTTCCCTAACTTTTTTTTAATCAATCACACACACGTGCGGGGGCTTTGGTTTTTTGGTTTCTCCCTGGCGTCCGGTTTCTCGACACGGGTCTACTTCCAACTTTCTCTGGCAGAGCCAAACTGGATCTGGATTTGCGACATACACAGCCGATCCAGCCTTTTTCTGCTCAGAGATGTCGATCCGCAAACCGAAGTTGCTACTTGCCTCACTTGACTCGGCGAAGGTAACTGGATACGATGGCTGATATACGACGAAGAGACACCGCTGAGGATAAGGATGAGGACAATGATGATAAGGTGCAGCAGGGGAGAGGGGTCCAGGACGGAAGCAAAAAGTAAAATAGAAAGTCGCATCTGAGCTTACCGAGTGATATACTCCTGGGTGATAGACAACGGCTAGCCGCAGCAGCGAGAGACACGCGCAAAGGCAACGAACGGCAGGTGGGATGGTCTCCTTGTTGGCCTATCGTCTCACAACGGGACCCAAGCACGGCAAGGTTCCTGGGAGAATGGATTGGTGGCTGTAGCCAAGCCAAACTGGTGGGCGTGGGCGTGGGCAGGAGAAAAAAAAATAGAGACGACCCCTGGAGTGAGACTTTGGGAATGATTGGATCTCGTCAGCTCTTGCGCGTGTCGCCTTCTATCTCCCGCGTCTTTGCTTGAAGGGGGGGGGGAGAAAAAAAAGGAACCGTTAGTCTCACCGTGTCCTGCACGCGCTGCTTTGTTCTGTGTTCTGTTTTACACTGCTGAGCGATTCCACTGAAGAAACACCTCCCATTAACTCAGAACTGAAGAGATCTCACCTGGAATCCCCCCTGATTTGCGGGCGAGGTCCAGACCGGCGAGGACAACAAATGGTCAGAGATCTTCGTTGACGGGCGAGCGAATCAGATGGCTCCGGCGAAGCTGCTGCGGTCGCTTGAAACAGGAGGGGGACCTTGTCAAAGATTGATTTGAATTCGGGTCGGCAAGATCGATGACCAGGGCGACTGCGGACAGTTGAGGTGGTGCTCAATGAGATGCTGTCAAATTATCCAGGCCGACGCTGCATTGGACGGTTGGTCTTCACTTTGGGTTCAGCCTTTCAATCTTCCAACAGCCACTGAAGTCCACTGCAGCGCCGGATGTCAAAAACGGAGCCCCGTCCCTGCTGGTCACTATGGGCACCGTGCATTGTACGGTTCCACTCCCTAGGCACCACCGCAAAGCATACCATTAGCCAGCAACAGACAACGGTAGCGCCAACGTTGCCCCTGTACCAGCACCGTGATGAACGTCTGGCTCTTCCGTTATCGCACCAGCCGAGGCATGTGCTCGTAGGTGCCGAACCGCCGACCATCAACACCTACATGCCTCCGGACTCTACGCCCGGCTCAACCTCGACACGGTATTGCGCGCACGCGCCTTGGCAGATTTGTAAATTTCCTCAAGAAAAACCCCTACAAGTTTCCCGAAATCAGAGGCGCAATCATGAGTGACTCCGACAACAATAGTACGCCCGGCATCCCAGAGTGGCAGCGTAACCAAAAGACGGATGCCGAACTCGAGCCGCAGCCCCAACAGCCACCACAGGATGCTTTGCCGAACAAGCCCACCAGTGAGGACAGTGTTGAAGTCGCTCGAAAGTTCCTGCAAGATGATGAGATCAAAGACGCGCCGAGGGAGGCAAAGGAGGCATTTCTCAAGACCAAGGGAATATCTTCTGAAGATATAGAACAGCTGTTGGGCAGCTCGGTACGCGAACCATCACATGTCGTTAGTCTCTCTCTACCCTATCTATGACATACGCTATTCAAGACTGACAAGATATCACTAGAATACCCAAACAGTACAAGCACCGGCAAGCCCGACACAAGTAACGGTAACGACACACGAACCACAAGAAACGCCGACACCACCCCCCACAAACGAGATCCCCATCCCGCGCCAAACAGACCAGCCCCCTGTCGTAACCTACCCCGAGTTCCTAACAAAGTCGACCCGTCCGCCGCCCTTGGTCACCACCAACGGAATTCTCAACACGCTGTATGCCTTCGCCGGTCTCTCCACCCTCCTTTATGGCACGAGTAAGTATCTCGTGGCGCCCATGGTCGAAAACCTCACCGAAGCGCGCTGCGATCTCCACGACACCACGTCCAAGAACCTCGCCAAGATCATTGAGAGGCTTGAGAGCACCGTCTCGGAGGTTCCCGCTGCCAAGGCGACCGTGGGGAACGGAGAGGCGTACAAGGACGACGCGAGCAGCTCTAGCGCCGACGACCCGACCGAGATGTTTCACCGCGATATCGGCACGCAGACCTCAATCCCCTCGACGCCGAGAGTTGGCGAGCCCGGTCTCGGGACGACGGGGACAACCACGGAGCACAGGAACAGGTCCGCGAGCGACTGGCAGGCCGACAAGCTCGCGCGGCTCAAGAGCTCGGCGGACCTGCTCAAGACGACAGTCGTTTCGGACGCCGAGGATCTCGCGGACCTGAAGTCCAGGATGGACGTGCTCAAGGACGACCTTGTGCAGCTGGCATATCCGAGCCCGCAGGACTATGGCAACTACTCGCTCTACGGCGGCCCGCGCAAAAACGAGCCCGAGGACGAGATCAAGAAGGCGAGGGACAACATCCGGAGGGTAAAGGGTGTGCTGCTCAGCACGAGGAATTTTCCTGCCTCGGCGAGATGATATCCTGGTGGAGGCAGTGCTCTCTTGGCTTGGAGGCAGCGGGTTCCTGGCAATGGTTGTATAATGACGAGGTGGTTGGTTTGTTTATGCCACACAATAAATGACTAACGGGATTAAATGACTTCACTTCCTTGAACAATACGTCCCACTGCGTTGCGTATCTACTCGAGGGGACATTAGCGCACTGGATGCTCGTGCTGGCCACTATCCGAATTTATTGGGATTACCAGTAATAGAGTACTGTTGGTAGCTTCTACTTGAAACTCCTTTCTTTATTATCAACATCCGACGGAAAGAGCAGGCTGACAGGCTGACGGATACCCTACCTGTTTTACCTTTGCATGCAAAGTCCTCGTTCCCGGAGTGGGGATTCTTGGAAACTTACCCTGGAAACAGTCACAGTGTCTTTGACCTTGTGGTAGCTCGTCTTATGTCGAAAAGCTAGTGGTCTTCTCATGATCACTTCTATCCAAATCAAAGGCCCTCAAATGTATCCGGAGTCTTCAGTTCTTTTGTGCCTAACGTCGTAGTGACGCAATCTTGCGTGCCATGCTTGCTACAATACGGTATTCTTAAGTCAATGCACCCGAGTCTCCGAGTCTCCCGGGCCATCCAATGCGCATCCATAGTGAATATGCGTCTCATCTCTCCATCATAAGTGCACATATCCTGTCGGTATGTACAAAAGCAATCTCTACCTTCAGCATTTGCCCCTTTCTGCCGTATCCGCCCCCTTCTTATCCCAAACATCGGTTGTAATCCTTACCAGCTCGAAGATGCGCTTCCAGGAAGAGACGTTGACGTGCTCAAAATGTCGGTTCTCAGCCACCTGCTGCTCCTGGTACCATTCTACGGTAGGCTTGAACGCGTAGGGATACGCCTCACGCTGTTGTTGTCTGTCCAGGTTCATCACCCACTTGTAGAACAAGTTCTCGCATCGGCTCGGCCGAATAGGTCTACACGCGTGAGGCGGATGGAAGATGATCTTGGTGTCACCGCCGTGGTTCTGGTGACGGCTGATCGGATTGGTGGCCGTTGCATCTGAAGCAATAGGTTCTTTTGGCGCATGTGCTGTGCCAGGATAGACTTTGTGGAAGCCCCTGGAGACAAGAAGATGCTCAACCGCAGGGAGATATCCTTTAGCATCCCTCATCATGGCGTCCAGATTGGCAAAAGTGACATCAATCGGCGAGGTGTACTCAGTGGGCGTAGATTCAAAGCCTCCAAGCCAGACCTGCTTCAGGTCGAGACCTCGATGCTTGCTTGCCCCCTTTTCCCGTATCAAGTTGATTAAGTGCTGCTGAGCAGGGACGAGCCGGGACTCGTAGAGCTGGACCCCCCCGGGAAACCGTTCCTTGGCCGCAATGTCCCAGATGAAAAGCTCTGTCCCCTCCCACGGCCTAATATGCGGTGCCTGGACTCGCCAAATAGCGAGCCATGGGTGGCGTGCGGGCGGCCTGCTCTGGGAGTCTTCGTCGGGAGTAAAGAAAAAAGCAAAGTACGTGTTGAAAACGGTTGGCCCACGCACTTCATTTGGGACTCGAAAGTTTGGTTGGTAAAGGGAGAAGAATGGCCAGGGGAATTCCATCCATCTGTCGAACGTTGAAAAGCCCCGATGTGTATCCTGGTAGGAGTCGGCCGTACTGGCGACGTCTATGTAGTAAGAAACAGGAAGGCCGTATAATTTGCCAAACGGGCAGAGCCTGAGGTTATCACAATCCTTCCCTAGCTCCATCAACTTACTTTTGAATAAGTTGGCAGCCAACCCCCCCACAATTTTGGTTGAGTTGTCCTGAGGTTCACGCATATTGTCGAGATCGCTTACAGCCGGATCCAAACGATGAGCGTCGCCATTTAGCTCAGCTCCTGGGTCATGCCCTGCATCCGGGGGATAGACGGGGATGTCGCGATCTTTGATAAAATGACTGTTATTGGAGCTGTCATCAGTGCCCAGGACATGGAACTTTCGGAACTGGTCAAATCGTGTCTGGGACCAACAGCCAAACCAATTCACCAAGCTTTGCTCGTCGTTGGCGTCAATGGATTCATCAACGAAGA
Organism: Colletotrichum sublineola; assembly: GCA_020631755.1. NCBI lineage: Eukaryota > Fungi > Ascomycota > Sordariomycetes > Glomerellales > Glomerellaceae > Colletotrichum > Colletotrichum sublineola. The sequence goes on from JAHSQG010000001.1 coordinate 1,481,801, forward strand.
TAATGGGCTCGAGCTGCTCGTCTGGCACGATGCCGGCCTGAACAGACGGCCGGAGCCCTTCGACAATAGCCCAAGTTTCGAAGCGAGCTGCACATTCTTCCTGGCCAAGGCCCGCCTTGGTCGCTGTCTCTCTTGGTTCTGACGATTTATTCAGCCGGGGTGCCCTCTCCGCCGCTACCAACAGCGCATCACGATGATTAGATCTCTCAAATGCAAGATCTCGCAGGTATTGAACAATGTTCGCAGCGGCCACGATCTTGTGGTTGTTATAGGGCTTGGTATGGGTATTCTTGTACCACTCAAATAGCTGGAGAGAACGGCGTGGCTCCGATACCAAAAAGCTGGGCGTAACTAGGATGGCATTTCCATGAGGGAAAAACCTTGTCAACTCGATTGTGCCAGGTGCTGCCTTGTGATGCGTAGAGCGGATGGATGGATACAGGGGATGCTGCTGAAGCGACTCTCCAATGCACCAGAACCAGTAAGTCGCACTGTTACTGTGGAGGAGTAGCTTGAGAAGGCCAGGAAACTGCCGGAGAGTGTCGGTGGCTGCTTCGTGGACAATGATGACGCCTTGCCCAACTATTTTCGGGTTGGTGAAAGCGGCCCAGTCGCCCACTGTCTTGGTAGAAAACACCCTGCACGTGGAATTTTCCACGTGAAGCCACTCGCTCACGGCATCAAGCAAGAGCTTTCTAGACGGGGGAAATGCCAAGTAGAAGTTGTGGTGTCCATCTAAGGCTCTAGGCGGGAGAAGTTGGCGATAATCGAGACGGAGAAGATCCCGAAATATTGCGGTTCGCGGCTCTATCGAGCTAGAGGGGCTGCTCTTTATCACCGATAAAGGCTTTGTGGCAACCGGCTGCGGCTTGAATATGACATATCGCAGTGAGACATTTGCGGGGCTGTTGACTTCGACTTCAGCCATGACCTCTTTCCAATCCTTACAATAGGTGGGGTAGATGATGATGAGAAAATCTTCGGGGAAACAGGCCACTCCAAAAGATCCAAGTCGTAGCCGTTCGACAGCACTGTCAACTGGTTCTTGGTCATGCGTCATCTTCGGCCTAACGCTGCCGTGTGATAGACTTCTCTCTATAACAGAGACCTTCTGACTTGCAAAAGTACGGGCAGTGAAGATTCTGCTGAAATGTAATGAATCCTTGTTGACAAACTGTGAATGCCATGAATCAGAATCAGGCCTGACGTTCTCGAACGTCATCTGGATGTCCTTGGTTCCTGACGGTCCCAGTACAACAGCTTTATCAAAACTCTGACCCGCGCTTCTCGACTGATACTGTGTAATCGATAGCTTGCGAAGAACGGGCTGGGGCTTTTGAGGTGGGTGAGATGACCGAGACGGGTCTGACAGCACAGGAGGTGATTTGAGACGTTTCGGGTGAATCTCGTCAATAGGCTCTGGCTCATCGACAAGAGGCAAGTCTGCAAACTGAACAGACTTCCTTTTCCTGACTATGGGCCGTGTGGGTTGTGACTCTGAGTGTGGAGGAAGCGTCGGGTCAGCTACCTCTGAGAAAGCGACACTGGACTCGCTGGCGGACCTCGCCATGGAGTCGTCGGCCGAGTGCTTCAGGGCAGAGCGAGGGACGACGCTTGATGTCCCGGAACTCAAACCAGCAGGAGGACCGCTACTAATGCTGAATAGCTTGGTTGGGACAGTGCCAGGTACAGCATCCGCCTTATCGCGGCTTTGCAATTCTGCCTTGCGTCTGATTCGATGGTTTGCAAACATCCGGGGGTCTTTGGTGGAATCCGTCACGTTCTGCACCAGTGAACGACGTTGTTTGATTTGCTTGCCGGCGGCAAAGACGTTAATGCCAGTCCCGCTATTTTGTGACCCGAGCATCGTCCTTGAGCTGACGGTGGTCTTCCTAGCTTTGTGCCGTGTGAGCGTGGTAGCTTTGGTTAAAGGCTTGCTGGCCACGGGCCGTTTCGCTGTTCCCTGATAGCCGTTTATTGCTGAGGCAAGAGAGGATGGCCGTGGGCGTGACAGTGAGATAGGCGGGGAGACTTTTCTCTTCGACGACGACCCGGGCTTCTCCGTCACATCTTCTATCGTCTTTTCTGACCCCGTGATCCGTTTCTGGGAGGCTGGCTTTTCTATGGCTGCTGGTTTTAGCGACTTCTCGGGCCGTCTCTCTTCTCTTTCATGGGAAAGGACCGAATTTTCTTGCCGCTCAATAGGTTTTGGAGGCGGGAAGATGGCGTTGTAATCGTCTTGTTCAATGTCTCCGTCGCTGAGGTAGTAGTCCGCTTTGGTTTCACCCTCCCACAGCTTGAGCTGCAAGCCACGTCGCTTCCGCTTAACGTTACGCTCGTGGTGCCGTCGATATTTCTGCTCTTGGCGCTTGTTCACGGCCTCCTGCCAGGCGGCAACGTCAAAAGGCTCCTCCTCGCTCCGGGCTTGTTTTGCCCTTGTATCTTTCCACTCCAGAAGCAGCTCATCTGTCATGTTCTCTTTGGGCTCCCACGTGGCTTCCTCGATGGGATAGCCCGTCCACTCGACTAGGTATCTGTCTGTTCCATTCTCGCGAGTTTGGGCGCGGATGCCTTCAACCATCCATTCCTCATCTGAATCATGCTCAGAAAGCAAGGTAGAATTGAGGGAGATGGCATCGTCGTCTGAAGGACCATCGTCCGGTACGAACAAGCCAGATACATCCATGTCTTGCTCAGTTGCTGATGTCCATGCCCTCAGGGTATATCCAGGGGATCAGTTGGACAGTGGGGCGGACCAATGCGAGTCTTGGAATCTCATATAATGAGGCACGCATTCAGAAGATCATACAAGCGAGGGACAACCGAAATCCAGGGTTGTACAACGCAGTTCTGGGGCAGTACGCACCAAGTACAAATGACGTCGCAAAAGTAGACAAAGTTGTTGGTGCTGATAAGACGATAGGTGCGACCGTTTGGTTACCTTAGGTAGGTAAAGTGCATGAAGCTCTGCTTGACATCTGAGTGGAGATACTAAAACAGGTGGATATGAAATGGTTAGCGATGAGCCTCTGGAAAGAAAGTAGGGTAAGTACTGACTTCACAAGGGGACACCTTCTGTATTTGTTTTGTTTTTTGTTTTATTTGGAGGCGCAGAGGTTTGAACGACTGGGTAAGGGAAAAGACAGAGGTTCTGTGCCGTATTTACAGTGTTCCTTATGTGAATTTGGCCCAAAAAAAATTCGTTAACCATAAGGCGAGGGCGCTTACATACTACCTGCCTACCTAGTGTACATATAGGAATGGATACAGCGCATTTCCATCCCAGCTACCTTCGTGACCAGGACTGGCTTACTTACTGATTGTGCATCTGTGCACTCGAGGAAGGCACCCTTGTGTGCCTAATCAAACGGAGAGAAAGAAGCAACACTATGCCCAGGGGAGTAGGTACTGACTTAGCGTATCAGGTGCAGGCAAAGGAGGAAGACGCAGGCAAGGGCGTAGTAACCCACTATCTACGTACATAACCTACCTAACCTAACATCATTCTTCAACATAAGTTGGCTGTGCTGCTACAGCTGCCCCGTTGCTGTGAAATACATCGTACATAGTCCACACAAGAGCAAACGCCTGCAACGGGCACATACAGGAAAGGCTGGAACGGACCTGGATTATGAGCCGGCAGACCAAAGCCCTCAGTCAAAAGCATTGGAGTCCGTTCTCCTCCAGACTTGAGCCCCATCAGCAAAACGTAAATGCACTCAGTCACATTGTCAGCGCCAACGAGCGGGCATGGTTGCCTATGCGCAGCCCAAGAGGTACATCTCAGTTGGTGGTCCTTAGCCGAGTGCGAACGTTCTTAACTTACCTCCTGCGTGTACCTACCATGGTGAGCTCCGTAAGGTCAAACGAAGTGAAGGACGAGGAGGTGTCTTCGTCCGTCCCATGGACAGATGGCACGTGATCAACGAGATGAAACACGACAGTTCTGCGTGCCGACGGCGACGATCCCGTCCGTGACTTTCATCGCGCACCTCGTCTTCCTGGGTAGTTACTTCCAATCAGGTCCCTGAGGTGTACGCGAGAGAGACACTGAGGTGACGAAGTGTGGTTGGTCGTGTTCCGTGGTGGTGTGGCTCAGCGGGTTGGAACGTGGAGCAGTACCCCCTTCGGCGTTGAAGTGGGTCCAAGTACAAGTATCTTCCTCTCGCTATAACGAGCGTGAGATGGTGATGATTCGGCCGTACTACTTACCTATGAGAGGCAGATGGCGATCTAACGCTTTCTAACAACATGATTAATGGACGCACGCTAGGCACTCCAAGCACACATGGCAAGTTTCCTAGTCTTGTGGTCACGGAGAGAGAGCCTTTAGTTTCTCCTTCCGCCGTCTTCCTGTTAATCACAACTTTTGCCGAAACCCAAATACCCAAGTAATGCATCTCTGAGCAATACTAATGAGAGATCCTTTTGCCCTTTTCGCAGCTGCCAGCATCTACCTAGGTAGTGTAATTAAGCCCCTTCGCCAGTGCGGAGGCCCTTTGGACTGGCGCCCCTCCTACGCCTGACTACCTACTACGTAGGTACCCTCCCTACCCCTTTCCTTGTGTGGCTGTTCTCCTTCTGGGGTACCCTCCAGCGAATATTTTTGGCCTAATTGGTAGGTGGTTCAGAGCTGCGCCGACACCACTTAGTCTGCTGCCTCACCCACATACCACCACCCACACTACGCCGCGCCGGCTTTACCTACACTCTCCACCTCTCTCAGTCTGGTTCAGTTCCAGACCCTTACACCTTGCCTCGCCTCAACTCAACTGCTTTATCTCTCGGGGCCGCGCACACCTTCATCGAGCCGCAGTATCCACGTTTTGCAACACCAACGACCCAATACCTGCCCCGACATTCGTACATCCTATTTCAATTTTAGACCGACAACATGGCCAACGACGAATATGACGTGAGTCCTCCACCTGCAATCGTCCAACTCCCTTGGACCTTCGAACCCGCCCCTCTCCCTCTCCAACTGTGTCCCCCTCCTTGCGCTAACCTGACGACTCCCACAGTTCCTCTTTAAAGGTGCGCCGACGACAACCGATCTTTCGATGGCGTTGCAATGTAACCGCAGCGCTGCCTGGGCGCGAGCTGACTTTTCTGTGTTATTCTAGTGGTGTTGATTGGAGACTCGGGCGTCGGAAAGTCCAACCTTCTCAGCCGATTCACCCGCAATGAGTTCAACCTCGATTCCAAGTCGACGATTGGTGTCGAATTCGCCACTAGATCCATCCAAGTCGACTCCAAGACGATCAAGGCACAGATCTGGGACACCGCCGGTCAGGAGCGCTACCGCGCCATCACCTCGGCCTACTACAGAGGAGCTGTCGGTGCTCTCCTCGTCTACGACATCAGCAAGCACCAGACATACGAGAATGTCACTCGATGGTTGAAGGAACTGCGGGACCATGCCGATGCCAACATTGTCATCATGCTGGTCGGAAACAAGAGCGATTTGCGCCACCTGCGAGCAGTGCCCACAGAGGAGGCCAAGGCTTTCGCCAGTACGTTGCGGTGAAGGACTAAGGGAAGCTCAGCGGATTTTGAGTCGGCTAACCGCCCTCTTAGGCGAGAACCACCTCTCATTCATTGAGACATCTGCCCTCGATGCCAGCAATGTCGAGCTTGCCTTCCAGAACATCTTGACTGGTGCGTTTCGCCTCCTGCCTTCGCAAAGCGCCTGCCTGCCTGCGAACTCACCTGCCCCTGATAATGTTCTTGCGCTAACTTGACCTGTACTCTAACAGAGATCTACCGAATCGTATCGAGCAAGGCCCTCGACTCGGGCGACGGACCCCAAGCCACAATCGGAGCTGGTCCCGGCATTTCGCTCACCAAGCCGGCAGACGACAGCGCAGAGAAGAGCGGCAAGTGCTGTTAAGCGACAAACCCACTTCTGCACACCTTTTTTACAGTCTTTTGGGAGGGCTGCTGCGGTTGATATCATGGCGTCTCACATATGCCCCCGGGATCTGTATGTCACCTCATCATGGAGGGGCTGTTGCATGGAAGAACGGCTAGGAATCCAACGAGTCTTTTTATGGTTTCTGAGGGGACGGAGTACAGTCTCAGCCTTTCCTTTGTGCCCTTTATACGGCTCAGCGCGGCATGTCTGAGCCTTGACGTTTCTGACGATTGCTCTGCCATGCTTACGTAGTTGAATGAATCCATCTTAATGCCTCGGGGGGTCTCATTGGCCGCTTCGCTGATGTGAGAAGTGCTTAGAGAGGCGTGTCACAAGGGATTATTGTGCCTAGCATGGTGCTGTGATTTCCTACGTCAAGGCACACACACGTTGGCACTCAAACTCAAGATACACAGTCCTACGCAGGACACATGGTTCGCATCATCGGTCGCCTATGGTTCTGGCTGCAACCTGTCCACGAGGGCCGGCTCTGACGTACCCTCTCCTTGATGCATCCGTGCCTGTGGCTGTGACTGGTGTTCCTCTGAGCAAAAACGAAATAGAAATTAAAATTAAAATTAAAATTGGGGTTTCTTGTTCAGCTTGTTGTTGCAAGTGTCACCAGATCTTCATTTTCGCATTTGTAGCAACCTCGACCTCAAATAGGTATGAGGGGCCCCCCTTTGAAATTGTCTCCTAATCAGTGTTGTCGCCAGGGGCTGACTTATTATGCTCCAGCAATGCGAAATTGGGGCTGTCTGCAAGCTTGCCTGCGGTCCACAAAGTTTCTTTTCCCCTTAGCCTGCGCTAGGAGCTCCTGTGGTAGGCGCGCGGATTGTGCCGGACCCCTCAGAGCTGTTTCTAACATGGTAGGTACCTGGTTCGAAGGCCCTGACACGTACAGTACCTAGGTACCTATCTACTGCCCAAGGTGAGCAATGACCCTGGACGGAGGGACGTTGGAGGGTCAGCATGCCCCGCCAAACCAAGCCACACCGCCTCCCGATAAGCTCATCTTATCTCATCGTTCTGCCGCCGGGCAAGCAGGCAAGGGAAAAAAAAAACTCTGGCGCGCGCAGGTCGTCGTTGGGATGTCAAGTGGCTCTCCCCTGCCAATCTTCCCTCGCAACAAACAGTTCCGACACCGATCAACAGCCACAAACGACAACGCGATATCCTCGACCGACTACGAACTGATCGTCGCGATGGCCTCCGTGTACAAATCGTTGTCGAAGAAGACCGACAAAGTCGAGGCACCCGCCAATGGCGTGCAGAAGAACCGTCAGAAGCGGCGAACTCTGATCCTCTCCAGTAGAGGTGTAACCTACAGGTACGGAATCGACAACAGCCTGTTTCTTATTTTCTCCATTATTGGCTTTCCTATTGGAATTTCAGCTGACCCGGCGAATGTAACTAGACACCGACACTTGATGAACGACCTTGCAACGCTGATGCCCCACGGAAAGCTTGACAGCAAGGTCAGTCTCACTCCGCGAGCTCTGATCTGTCTCCGAGAGCCACCTATTTTCCATAATGGTCTGTAATCCTAATCCGATTCAACAGTTCGACGATAAGCACAACCTTTCAGCTCTCAACGAGCTTGCGGAAATGATGAACTGCAACGGGATCATGTACTTCGAGGCCAGGAAGGCCAAGGATCTTTACATGTGGATTGCGAACGTGAGTACGAATGACAGCCTTCTTGGGTTCACTAATTGACGGTTTCGAGTGCCCAAATGGACCCGCGATCAAATTCCACCTCCAGAACAGTAAGTATCAAAGTGTCTTCGAGTCGACGCAGAACATGACTGACGATAAAAAGTACATACGATGGAGGAGCTTAATTTCCCTGGTAATTGCCTTAAGGGATCACGCCCAATACTCTCCTTTGATGCAGCCTTCGAAGACGAGAAGAACCCCCATCTCCAAGGTAAGATATAACGGCTGAATCCGCAGTTTCATTGAGTGAGCTAACTTGGCGGCAGTCATCAAGCAAGCATTCATCGCAAACCTGGGAGTGCCTCAAGGTGCGCGGAAAGCAAAGCCGTTTATCGACAGGGTGATCGGATTCTCCTATCTCGATGGAAAGGTATGTTCCAGGTCTTCCATGTCTTCTCTGCATCTTCGCGCTTCTCCTGCATTTGCTAGAGGTACTAATTTGACCCCCCTTGTAGGTTTGGGTTCGCCAGTACCAGATCCAGGAAGTGGAAGCCGATGAGAATTCCGATGAAAAAACCACCAAAGTCCATGCCGGCAAGAAAACCGATGTCAAATTGATGGAGATCGGTCCGAGATTTACTGCCACCCCAATTTTGATCCAGGAAGGATCCTTCGGAGGACCTCTCCTTTGGAACAGTAAGGAGTTCGTCAGCCCGAACCAAATTCGCGCCGACATCAAACGCAAGAAGGCTACCCGTCATGTCTCGCGCGTGGAACAGCAGGTTGAGAGACTGTCAAAGAAGAGCGAATTGGGCATTAGGTCAAAGGGAGGACGGCCCGCGGCGAAGGACGAATTAGATACCAAGACTTTGTTTGCTTAACTACCTTGCCTAGGAAAATACCATTGCGTCTGAGTCACTATATTATCCATAGGATAAGTCTAAGTTGTAGGAGAATGAAGCTACTGAGGAGTGTCAATGAAGCGAAGCTCTTTAGATCGAGGTACCTACCTACCTACCTACCTACCTTCTTTGGTCCTCCTTGTATACGTACCGGGTTCGCGATGGAACACGAGCGATTGGAGCTTTGTTGCGCAATGATTGGCTCCTCAGTCCTAGGTACCCTGGACACAATCACGGGCGATACTGTGCCCCTGACGCCAGCCGTCCTGGGGGAAGGAACCCACTAAATACCTACCTGACCAACTTCAGCAGCGTTTATCGTCTTAGGTCAGCAGTTGGGGGTGACGTGCATGTCTCTGCGTCACTGTCACGTCCATTCTTCCATCCCGTTTCTTCAAACCATTTGCATCAACACTCCTGCGACAACGCTCTAATTCTCAGCATCCATCCGTCGAGCACGTGCGGGCCATTGGAACAACCGCCGGATCACTCTGATGAACATTGCGTCTTTGGAGCAAACGATGCCGATCTGCAGTTCCGACGTTCTCGATAGCCCCAACGTCGGGGTTGTCAGAAAGTAAACCTCCCAACCGCATACCTCGCTCGTGACTTTGTTCATCCGTGAGGCTAGCGGGCGCTTTCTCGCCTTCGAAATCATCAATCGCGCCCTCTTGCCAAATCTTGGTCTGGCATTATCGGTGGAAGCTTGCTCACCAACGGTCCTCCTCGACATCAACGCTAGACGATAAGCTCTAGCTTTTTGGTCTGTGTTTAGACAGACTTGGTCTGTCCTCACAGCGGCAAGCAGAATAGCCCAAGAAGCCAGAAAGAAGGTATCCAAAATCCCACGGGAGGAGTCCCCCAAAACAACATGTCACAAACCATCAGTGAGTTTCGTGCGATCCACCTACCGTCGAGATAGGGTTCTGAGACCAGGACAGAATTCATTCAGTTCGTTATCGCTGCCAAGGGCGTTTGTCTGCATCTGTGATACAGGTTGTCCAATTTTATTGCCGAGAAGCGAAACAAGACCAGCTTGGAGGTTGACGTTTAATTAGCTACTGCTCCAGACGCTCACCTCTAAATCCCCTGCTAGCTAATCGACATTCGACCTACAAATCCCCATACTAGTATTCACTCTACTGGGACCCCTTACTGTAACCTACACATAGATCGTTCCAGACAGTCACTGGCTGCTTTCACGATGTCTTCCACATACTCATCCCTCTTTGGGACCTTGCACATGCACTCAGATTCGACGGATTACGACTTGGGCAAGCTTGACGGCCTCGAAGGTTTACCGCTCGAAATCATCTTTGACATATACCACCAACTTGATGTGCGAAGCATTTTCTCTTTGTCACAGGTCAACACCCTTTTTCATGGACTTTTGAAGAGACACAAGGCAGCCATCCTGCTACCAGTCCTTCAACGAGAGTTCAGTCCCTTTCCCGAACTGCTTCAAGTATTTACGGCATCAAATCAGGACATTGTGGAGTACGGCGATACGTTTCAGCCGCGAAGGATCGTTTTCAGGCGCTTCCCAGGCGATATGACAGGTGTCACATTGTCCCGAGGTGGTACTCAGCACAACCAAAGTGTACCTTCTGAGCACGCGGCGCTCACAAAGACCATTAACGGCGGAAAACTTGTTGGAACAAGCTCCTTGCCGTCGCCGCGCTCGGTCACCCTCGTTGACCGAGACTTGAGCCGTCTACTGGAGTACTGCCTGGTGGCACGTCGATGGGAAGACCTATTCCCGCAACTACACTGGTTCACAGCGCCCGAAGATTGTCGCCAACTTAGCGAAGCAGAAAAATACAAACTTCGCCGTGCCCTCTATCGTTGGTGGCTATACGCTTTTTATTTCCACAGCGAGCTCCCCCGGCCCCGGAGTGGTCAACCGGAACCCTTCGTCAATGACGTCCGGACTAGCCATATGAGACTATACCCCACATGCGAGCTGATGGAGATAAGGGATTTGTTCATGTCAATGAAAAATCTTGTTCGACATTACATTTATCCAAACTTGGAGCAGAATCTCGAACCGGTGAGTATCATAGCGAGAACGAAATGGACTGCCATCCTGATGCTACGCGCAGATCAATGACAGCAGCCCGCTTGAAACGATGATCGAAACCAGCATCCGTGAGCGCATTGTGGACACATATGCCAAACTCGATCCTAGAGACCTCATATTCTATTTTGAGAACCTGTTCAACTATCCCCGGAAGCGACTGGTGACGGATGTAAACCTCAAACATCCCGCCTTCTCTCAGGATCAAGAATCTCTCTTGGCAGCAGTCCAGGCGGCAGCAGATGAGAGGCCATGGCTGTATGGCACTCCCGATCTGAGCACTACCGGAGGTATTGTGGACACTGGAGATGATGATATTGATGAGCGCCTCAGTCGCGATGGCAGTAATGATGGCTCGATCCCACCTCCAGGGGCTTTCCGGCGGCCCAGAGGGAACTGGGCTCCTCCCGGTGATGACGGCCGCGCTCTCGCGGAGCGAAGTCGTCTTTATGGTTGACGAGCCTCTTGGGCCCTGGAGGATGGGTTGAGTCTCGCAAACTAGATAGGATAGATCAAAATTTGGTGATCATAAAATCCAATGGTTTTATCATGGTTTGTCACTGTACTTTTCTAGTTTTTGGCGTGTGAAAAGTCCTTCCGTAAGCTATGATGGACAAGCGCGGTTTCCACGAGTGTACATCACAGGCATGCTTGTACGTTGCGACAGCCAATTGTATGGCCTCATCAACGGACATGCCATATCCAGGAGATGAAGATAAGTTGTTAAATGTGATGTGAATGAGCACAGTGATTAAACTTGCCTCCAAATTGGGAACCGGTACCGGTAATTAGTGGATTGTGAACTTGCTGTCTTACCTAGGTAGTGCAAGGCTGCGGCGTACAGGGGTCTTGCTGTGGCGGGTGCACCCTGCAAGGCGGCGGCGGCTTGTGGCCAGCTCCCACCCTGTCAGTGGCCCAAGCCTCTCCCATCTTGTTCACTCACTCACACCCGGCCACTCACCTAATAATCGTCCTACACGACAACCTCGTTCCATCAGCGCGGCGCATTATCTTGGCGCATCTCAAGCTCCTTTAACCGTAATTCGTTTGCTGGCCTTATCCTTCACGTCCGGTGTTCAGCCCCGGACTTGAGAGCGCTCAGTTGTAACCCGACTTACGCCAGGACAGCTATCCCAGGCCAGCCTGGCTCGTCCTCTCTCAAGATTGATTCCACCCCCAACATCAGCCATTATACTTCTGCCGCAAAGGTCAGTAGCTAGCTGGCTGGCCACTTTCTGCTATATACATAGGTAGGCAGATAGTCTGATCGGCCTGCTGTTCCAGGCCAAGTGGACTGGTGAGGAAGGCGCAACCTGGGTGTCGTACCCGCCTTCTCACATTATTACTCTTTCATCAGAGACAGACAACAAAGAGCGCACTCGAATCTACAGGGTTCGCACACATAAAAAATCTTTGTTTCTCTCCCTAGATCTTGGAGGAAGTTCTCGAAGTTTTCTGATAATCCACGCCGTCGAGAAAGTTAGCTGTCTCACCTACCCTGCCACATGTTTTGCGCTCGCCCTCATCTCTGCCCTCTCTCAACTATACTGACATCCTAATAGGATTCCAACCTCTTGGTGAAGCTATCTATTCGAACTGGACTATTGTGTTCCTTGTACCAAAAGGAGCCTGGCAAACCACCTCTCCCAGGAAGCTTCCATCTAATCTGTCCTAGTTGGCTTCGCTGAGGCTTGGATCCATCCTCGGCTTGAGTGCACAATACAGCCAGACGGTGCGAGCTACTTTCTGTTTCCGAGTTACAGAATCGTCTCTCGTATAGCAAAAGCATTCCATTTACGACAGGTTATCTCCCAGATAGGCTGACCCAAGCCTTTTGGGGGCGGGGGCGAGTCGAAGCCCGCCTGTGCACTATGGAAGGCGGCGACCAAGACGTTGTCATGGGCGGAGATGATAGGCCGTCGAATCACACGACTACTCCCAATGGAGTAACTGCGCCTGGTGAAGGAGACCCTCAGAATGGGAACTCCACGTCTCCCGACGATGAAGACGAGGACGGTTTTGACGAATACGACGATGATTCAGATCAGCAGAGCGCGAATCAATTGCGTAGACGAGGCCTCCTGCCGACAGCGTGTTGCTACGACGACCGCATGAAGCTCCATGTCAACGCCGACTTTGGCACAACACCCCACCACCCAGAGGATCCTCGTCGGATAGAGGAGATTTACAAAGCCTTTAAGAGGGCCGGTCTGGTCTATACTGGCCCAGAGAGCAAGGTGGCCGACATTATGCGAGATACTCCGACCAAGTACATGTGGAGAATCGGTACTCGTGAAGCGACAAAAGAAGAGATTCTCACCACTCACACTCCACTGCACTACAACTGGGTTGAGGGCCTTTCGAAAATGGACTACGCCGAGTTGCGAGAAACGAGCCGGCAATATGATCAAGGCCGTGCCTCGCTTTACGTTGGCAGTCTCACTTTCACGGCAGCCCTCTTATCATGCGGCGGCGCCATTGACACTTGCAAGCATGTCGTGGAAGGCAATGTTAAAAATGCTTTCGCCGTCATCAGGCCGCCCGGCCATCACGCAGAGTACGATCAGCCCCTCGGATTCTGCTTCTTTAACAACGTGCCTGTCGCCGTTAAGATTTGCCAGCAAGAGTACCCGCAAGACTGTCGGAAGGTCCTCATCTTGGACTGGGATGTCCATCACGGCAATGGTATCCAAAACATATTCTATGATGATCCGAACGTTCTTTACATTTCCCTCCACGTCTACCAGAACGGAATCTTCTATCCTGGCAAGCCTGATAATCAAGAGATACCCGATGGAGGCTTAGAGCATTGCGGCACAGGACCTGGCCTGGGAAAGAACATCAACATCGGATGGCACGACCAAGGTATGGGAGACGGCGAGTACATGGCTGCTTTCCAAAAAATCATCATGCCCATCGCAAACGAGTTCAGCCCTGACCTGGTTGTCATATCTGCTGGGTTCGACGCCGCTGCTGGAGATGAGCTTGGCGGCTGCTTTGTGACACCGACCTGCTATGCGCACATGACTCATATGCTCATGTCTCTGGCGGATGGCAAGGTTGCTGTGTGCTTGGAGGGCGGCTACAACTTGCAGGCTATCTCGACATCGGCTGTGGCCGTTGCTCGGACCTTGATGGGCGAGCCGCCACCGAAGATGGATATTCCTATGCTCAACAAGGATGCGGCCCGAGTTCTTGCCAAGGTCCAGAGCTACCAAGCGCCGTACTGGGAATGCATGAGACCTGGTATTGTGCCGGTACCGGATATCCAAGATCTCAATGCGACTAGACTCCATGACCATATCAGACTCGGCCAACGGCAGGATCTCGCACAACGCCACCAGATGATTCCACTCTTCATCCAGAGGGATCTGCTTTTCAAATCATACGAAAATCAGGTCCTCGTAACCCCCGACATTCCAACGGCGCGTCGCATTCTCGTCATAATCCACGATCCGCCAGAGTTGCTTGCACAACCGGATGTGATTGACCGCCACATTGAACCTCACAACGCATGGGTCGTCGACAGTACGTCGCAATACATTGAGTGGGCTGTTAACCAAGGCATCGCAGTAATGGACGTCAACGTACCCAGCAAAGTATCACGAGATGAAGACATGGACCCGTACAGCCCTCGGACGGCAGACAAGGATCTGCTAAACGAGCTTCAAGAGCTGGCGAACTATCTTTGGGACAACTACCTCCAGCTCTATGAGGAGGCCGACGATATACTACTTGTTGGTGTAGGTCGATCGTACAGTGGAGTCAGGGCGCTTTTGACCGGCCGAGGTATGTGTTGTTGACGGCGACAAACGGACCTTCTGCTTACTTTTCTTCTTCTTTCTTGGAACAGACTGCAAAGCGCGTATTGCTGGAGTTGCATGCTTCGTCGAAGGGATGCTGCGACCCGTCAAATCCGACGTCGACAACGAACTTGCAACGTGGTACAAAGGGCACTCTCAGATCTACGTGTCACATGACCATCCGTGCTGGAACAGTGAAGACACACTGCGCAGAGTCACCAAACGACGGTTTGGGACAGTCATTCGTAGCGAGGCCAACGGTGTTCAAAAGATGATGCAGACGCATGCTGGGGAGGTCCAAAAATGGATGCTGGAGATGCTGGCAGCTCGCCAGAATGGAGATACCACAGAAGATGACAAGATGACTTGATCAAGAGGAATAGGATGAATCAGCGGTGGATGATCGATCGACGAAAGACAACCTACGTTTGACTCGAGACGCATGAGAGAGGAAACGTGTGACGTGCAGTACATTTACAGAAGAATATCAGAGCATGTTGTGTTTGGGGAAATCGGGACCAGAAGATAGGGTAGAGGGACGGGACTTTCGCCAGGGGTTCATGAGCGTAGGGCAGTAGCCACCAACTAGACCTCAAGAGAACTGCTTTTATATCTGACCGCGCCGCGCGGTTACATTCTCTGTTGTTTATATCTTCACCGTGTTAGACAGGTCATTAGCGCTCTGGTATGTCCGAATAGCCCTCAAGGGTATCAGTTTGTACAGTCATGCATCCCAACAACGGTTCTTCAGATACTTCAGAATTCAACCCGCCTTGCTAGCTCAATCGGTAGAGCGTGAGACTCTTAATCTCAAGGTTGCGGGTTCGACCCCCGCGTGAGGCTCAAATCCTCACCACGATAGGCACAGCCATCTGCCGGGTTACTACTTTTGGTATTGACCTAAGGTTTCTATCATTACTATGTTTTTGTGAAATTTTTCAAAACAAACTAATCATCTGTTAGATTATATTTACGTTAACGCTTGTACTTGTAGTATAGCTCCCGCTGGTTTGTGGCCTACTAGTACACAGGTAGAAAGCACCTTCGTCATGTTCGTATTTAAAAATTTGCAGTTACCTTAAGTTTTTACCATCATCGCTCGTGGAGATGTTACAGTGTCCCGACTAATCACCTAAAACCCAGGCCTTTTGTCAGTTCTCATAGCTCTGATTGGCCTTTATGGGAAAGATTCGCTGTGGGAAGGTACCTACCTATAGGTATCTACCTACCTAGGCACCCTCATGACAAAAAAGATGGCCCACCTTAATTAACAATTGGGTCAATTCAATACCGACCCGACTGCAAGAAATAATTAATATGGATGGAAAACGTACACGATAGTAGATAGAACTGCTTTACATAGAATTCAATTGATTTGTATAGGTATATTTGAATTTTAATGCTGTGCTGTTTGCGATACATAGGTGTGGTTTTTTAAGGTGGGCCATCTTTTTTGTCATGAGGGTGCTAGGTAGGTAGGTAAACAGCGTCGTCAAAGTACGGCCTCTCTGATTGGCCGATGTCCACCCGTCCCGTTCCTTATCTTATCCGGCATGGAAGATATGCAGCGCCGCGCTTTCTGTGTTCTGGTGGGTACCTTGGTGTACGTGCATCAGCCCAATCGCTGCTACAGTTTACAAGTACCGTTTTAGCGTCGGCGCAATTCCTCAATAGCTAGTTGACCCTCTTCAACACTTACGACCCGCGCGCGTAAGGACCATCACTCAAGCAAGTTTATAGTCCGTTTCTCGCCCCAAAATCACCAAATCTGTTCGGTTTGACGATAGCCATCATGGATCGCGACCGCAGAAGCAGGTAAGTGACATGCAACTTGGATCTTTTCCTATCCCGTCTGCCCCGCCACCCGAGCCTAGCCTTCCCTATTGATGGATACCCTCCGTCACAGCCTGCTCCATGAAGGGGTGTTCGAGGCAGCTTTTCTGTTATGCGCTGGGTTCCATCAACAGCTCTTCGACTGCGATCTCTGTGGTATGCCTGCTATGATTGACACTTATCGGCACCACGTTGAACGCGAAGCGCAGCTGGCTAGCGACGACCTACCTTCCTCCAGCCTGGCCTACTGAACACTGAATTGTCATGGACCCTCGCGGCTTGCATCAAGGCCGAAAAGAGGAAGCAAACTAACGAGACTCAATAGGTACGAGGACGGCGAGGTCACTAGGTATGGCGCTGGCGAGTCTTGGAGACCCTTTCCGCGCGGCAGCGGCGGCGGAGACCGCTCCCCTCGACGAGTCCGAAGCCCTCTGAGAGATCGCGATCGCGACCGCGACCGTGACCGTGACCGTGACCGTGATAGAGACAGAGAAAGACTACGATCCCGTGACCGAGACAGAGACAGAGACAGAGACCGAGACCGAGATCCAAGAGACAGAGATCGGCCGCGTTCTCGTGACCGCGACAGGGAGCGCGCCCGCACGCCGCCCTTGACGTCGGACAGTTATGTGCCTGGACGATCTCCCGCGCGTCGCAGGTCCCGCAGCACTGAGCGGTACCGACGTGACCGATCGCGGGATAGAGACCCACGCCCTCAGAGCGATACTTGGCGCAGGCGGGATAGAACCCGAAGCCCACCCGTGAGACGCCCCTCGCCGAGACGTAGCCCCTCAAGGCGACGCAGTCCCATCGGCAGGTCTCCCGCTATCCGGGACGAGAGAAGCGATCGTGCGAGATCGCCGCCCCGCCGCGAAAACCGAGACCGAGATCGTGAGAGGGAGAGAGACAGGGACTTTGATCGGCGGGACGACAGGTACCGTTCGTTGCCCCCTTTTGCACAGACTCCAGTCTCATCAGCTGCTAGAAGACGGTCACGTTCGCCCTACGGTCGCGATAGGGGTCCTCGGGACAGGACTCCTCCACCCAGGAGGTCGCCTGTGCCGGCACCCCGAGGTGGCTATCGTCCGCGGTCTCGTAGCACGAGCCGCCGTGGCGGTGAGCGATATCTAGGGTCCTCCTACAGACGGGCGTCGCCGCCCCGAGATTCTGGCATCTCTTCAGCGATCACGTCTCGATCAGCTTCAGGCAAGTCGTCACCGCATCCTCCTCCTTCAATCCGAGCACGATCGCGGCCGCAATCGAGGGAGCGTGGGGAGCGCGTCGAACGGGAGCGGGAGCAGCCGCAGCCGCAGCAGCCGCAGCAGCCACGAGAACGAGAGCGAGAGCGAGAGCGGGAACCCACATCCCTCCAGGCCGGCGGTGCTTCTGCCGCATCATCGTCCTCAACGACGACAACGACGACGACGACGGCAACGATTCGTGAAGCACCCAAGCCTGCTGCCGCCGCCGCTGCCGCTGCCGCTGCCGCCCCCCAAGAACCGGCCCCACCGGTAGCAAAGACACCACCTCGAGGCCCCGCCGCTTTACGTGCTCCTCCGACCGGCCCTGCCGCGACCCGAAACTTCTCTGCGCCCGCCGGCTCACCAGCTGTCCAGCCACCTAGACACCCGCAGACCCCGAGCGTGCCGCCCCCGCGCGCCGACGCCACCAGTCCTACGATCCCTCCCGTCGGCCCTCGAGGCTATGTAGCTCCGGCTAGGGGTGGTGGATACAGCGCCCGTGGAGGACGAGGCTCGTGGTCGGGCCCGTCGCCTCGCCAGGCTCCTGTTCCCACAACATCTCCTTCAGCCATTGGTAACGGACCATCAGCCATCCCAACCGGACCACGCGCCAACCCCTCAAACAGCACCCCGTCAAATACCTCCACTACACCCAAGGCTTTCAACCCTCCCACTGGCCCTTCATCACAGCATGGTTCTGGAGGTGCCCGGCCTACTCTTGCTCAGAGCATGCTTGCCACTTTGCCCTCTATTATCCCAGGAGGCAAGATCGACCCATCCCTACTTCCGACGACCACGGGCATCACAAGAGAGATTGAGCCGCATTACAAGAAACTCAAGGCAGAGGAGGAGAAGGCGCGCGCGGAGCTGGACGCTAAGCAGGACAAACTGCGGCAAAGCCTCCAGATGTGGGACAAGCTCGAGATGGAGTCCAAGGCGTGGAAGACGAGGGTGGATCTCAGCGAGCAGAGCCTCAAGAGCTTGGCCGGCGAGGGTCTCGGGGGAGCTGCTTTTTGAAAGGATGTTTTGCGTGACGAACGAGCAAACGCGTCGGAGGAACTGTTCTTTTCCCACCTTCTTTTGCCTTGGAAAGCCAACGATCCGACGGAGACAGACCGTCGCCATGAACGGCGACGACGATGATGTACACCCGCCAACCCTGCTACTGTTTGCGTTATTTGGCATGTATGAAAAAACGCTTTGTTGGAACTTTGTAGGTTTAGAGCTCGAGGATACCCCCCATCGAAACGTTGTAATAGACTTAGATCTGGGAAACATTCTGGTACGCCGCCAGTAGGTTTTTGCGCGTACCGACATTTTGGGATGAGCACATGGCGAGCGAGCTCTACAGGCTTTCAAGAGTTCGGTCGCATTGCCATGGGGCGCACGCATCGGCGATGGAGCCGAGCGACGACGAGACGCCTACAAGTATGGCTTATTAGGTCAAGACATTGCCAAGACACAGGTGGTGCAAGCATGGGACGGCAGCTTTCTTCGCTCACTACATCAATCACAGAGCCCCGGCAGGGGGGGGGGGTTCCAACAAGACATTTGGGAGACGATCACTCCTAGTGACAGTGGTTTTTCTATTCCACAAATCGGCCTGCTTCCTGATTCTCGACATTTCAGGACGAAAAGACGCCGTTCCAATAATAGGCATCGAATCTCAAAAGACGGCTTGGGGTGTGCTCCGGGCCACCAGTTCGGAGCCTCTGTCAAGCCATATTCATAACCTGTCTTCCGTCATTCCCCCATGACCAACTGACCGACCAGGCGAGTCCCTCTCAGCCTTTTCCCTATACGCCGGTTAAACCGCCGCTCATGCCGTCGTATTCCATAGTAATAAGCCAAAGAGCGCGCGCGTGTAAAAAATCAGTAAACTTGTATGATGTTACATGTGCGCACAAAGATTTGTGCAGTTAGAAAGTGTTTTCTCAGCTGTCGTCGAACGCCAAGACAACAACTTGCCAAGCAATGGTCTCCTTCAACTTGGGAGAAGGAAAGACAGCTAGTCCTACTCGAAGTCCATGTCGCCATCCCAGTCGTCATCTGACTCAAAGTCTTTCTCGTCATTAAGGAAGTCATCCATGCTGTATTGATGCTCCCTTGGCTTCTGGTTATCAATGTTGATGTCAATCACATTGCACATGCCCTGAATGAAGACCCCGTTAGATGTTGGAGCATCTGTAGTTGGACCTTCTCTATTTTGGTCGCCGTCGTCTCCGTTCGAGTCTCCGGCGGCATCCATGTCGACGTCGCTGTCTGAATCGAACTCATCACTGTCTGGCTCAAGGTATGACTGGGGCCTCCGGCGTTGGTCACGAAGCCCTCTCGATGTACTGCTAGCACGGGAAGAAGTGCCTGATGTATGTGACACAATACGATTGCTTCGCCGAGAGGGTTCCGCACCCGATTTCTTGAGTCTCCGCTTCGCGATTGCTAAGGGAGACGGTGTCTCGACAGGAGGCGGTTTGCGCAAGGTAGAGAGCGGCTTCGGATCGGGACTCTGCCGGAGAAAGATCTTTTCGAACCTTTCCTGCCAGGATCGGCGGAACTCGCTACGCGACCGCCAAGAGATGTCCAGCATCGCTTTGATTGACACATGTCTGAGCTTCGGTAGATCGCGGGCGCCGTCAATGAAAGATTGAAGGAAAACTACGGCAGCGTCAGAGCTCCAGTGACGGAGGTTCTCCAAGTGAACAAGCTGCAAAGATGCCGGCCAGGTAGGCACTTGCTCAGGGAGCAGTAACGTGTCGTAAGAGGGCAGAGTGTCGTCAATTGCCTCCAACAGACTAAAGTACTGAAGATTCATCCGCAACTCCTTAAGATGTGGGCAGGCAGAACCGAGTACTGTAAGGAAGCCTAGATTAAGCGAGCGGTTGTGGTGCAGGACAAGCGATTCCAATTGATGTCCCTTTGTAACCAAGAATAAGCTCAAGTCGTCGGCGATGACTTCCGCGCAATTGATAAGTTCCAAATGCTTCAATTTTGCCGGGAGAAGGGAGAATAAAGACGGCCCGACTATTGTTGAAGATTCAAAGACCAAGTGCTCAAGGTTCTCCAACGCCGAGATGGAGTCTGCAAGCATAGCCACGGACCTTTCATCTTCAGCCTGCAGCTCAGGGTTGGATCCTGGGTCCTTGTCTCGTCTGATTGATGGCATCTGGTAGTTGACATACTTTACCTTGCGAAGAGAGGCGAAACTTGGCATTTGGTGAACCTCCTTGATTCTCGCAAGGCTGGCCTCCCAATCCTTGGCCATAAGCCTGGAGCTCCACTGCCAAGTCCGAAGCCGTGTGATGGTGGTTTTGTCCCCCGCCTCCGCATTCGCATTTGGCGATACCCCAAGAGCTTGGAAGAGTTCTGATGGGTATGTCCACTTGATGGATTCTTTCAGCAGTCGATATGGAGCTCGGTCATATCCATGTACGAGCAGTACTTCTGAAAGCCGGGGCAGGTTCTGCATCATCCTCAGCGGACAGGTGAGACCCTGTAATGCGACAAGCCGCACATCGATATGGAGTGCCTCGATCTTTGCACGATAATTGACGGCCGTCAAGGACGGCGACTTTTCGAGCAACTCCACAAGGCCGTAGGCTTTGATCTCATTCCGGATAGGTGGGCACTTGTAGAGAACCGTCAGAGCCGGATCCGTAAATTGTCGGCAAGTCCGAGCAATACGGAGAAGCCAGTTGGCATCAAGGGTGACCTGCTCGTCGTCAGAGGTTGCAGCATACTGAAAGATCTGCACCCAGATCGAGTGCTCAATCTGCGGATCCAGCCAATTGGGAATGACGGAATTTGTGAGGTCGGGTTCGGGGTGCGGGTTATCACGCGACGGTGGCCCATTACTTAGTTTCGTCCGAGAGGTTTTCGGTGTTGCCTTTGTGCCCGTAAAGTCGTCATCAGACCCGTCTTCGTCTTGTTCGTCGGAGTCGCAACTGCCGGTGGCAAGCGGCGAATACTTGGCTTTCTGCCCAGGCGTCTCCCCTCCGACAGAGTCCTGGGTGAAGGCAGCTGTCTTGCGCTTGCTGATACCTTTCCGGCTTTTACCGTCGTGGGCGCTTGTGCGAGTCGGTCTAGATGCGGCAGCAGTTGCTGTCTGGGGGGATTGGCGCGTCGTATTTCTCGAGGTTCGGTGGAATGCATCGACGCCTTCTGCGTCTTGCTCGACCGACAGCTCGTCGTCAGAAGTATCCATGCCAACGTATGATAGTCTCTCTGTTCGGGCGGAGGAGCGGGTCTTGCTGGAGGAGCCCGAAGTGGGTTTGGCAGTATTGGATCGGGCTCGAGGTTTTGTCACGCGCATCTGGTCGGTGACAGAAGAGGGGATTTCGGTATTGCGAGTTGGGTTGCGGCGAGGTGTCGAATTCGAGCCAGTTCGGGCAACAGCTTGTCGTTTGGGAGCCATGGCGCAATGGTGAGCAAGAATGCGGAGGTCTGAATCATAGGGGTCCTTGTATAAGCAAAATCTCAGGCCGTAATGAATACGATGCAGATACCTACCTACCTGCTTATCAGATTTTCCAAACAGCTGTGCCCTAGTGGAGGCAAACAGTCAAGTCTAAGGCGACGACAGCGATTGCAAGACCCAGCGCATGTCGCTTCGGACTGTCGGGCGATGACGTTTGCGACAGAACAGGAACCTCGAAGCGCTAGATGGCGGGTGAGAACCACATGTGCGATGAATCGAAGGACACGAAGAATGCGCAGATATGATGACGTGAGCGAAGAAGCGCAAGAGATGCTGTGAGGGAGAACCGGAGTTTATCCAGAGAGTCAACGATCGAAGAAAGTTCACCTTTGCGGGTGAGTTGCAGTTGGTTCGAGTGGGGTGGGCGGGTGCAGTGACAGTGAACTGAACCAACAGCATGAAGGTTCTCATCTCAGCCTTGTACATAGTACTAGCGTCCTGGGCTCCTCGAGGCTGCCTAGTCACCTACCTAGTGTAAGTACCTATTTACCTAGACACTCGTCGACGAACGCCCCGCAAACAGATGGTCCGTGCATAGCTACCGATGTCAAGCTCGCCTTCTCTGTTGGGCAGTTTTTTTTTCTTCAACTCTGAGAGCTGAGCTTGCCCATAGTCTGGCATTCATTGGCATTGGGCCTCGCGGAATCGGGGAGTGCACGCAGAACGATAGCGAGGGCCTTTCGCGAAGAGCATGAGCGTTCGACTCTAGCTCAAGGAAATAAGATGCGTTGGCCGTTTTGGTTCGTAAAGAAAGATGGAGAGGTGAGGTCCAGCCTTTGGCTACACTTGCAAATGTTGTACTTCTGTGCTGATGGCAGGAAATGTCATGTCAAAGTGCAAGTTGGCCAGAGGAGTCAGAAAACAACATTGAGATTTCCTGGCAAGAAAACTCGACAGGGTTCTGGCCGCTTAGAGAAAGACTCGGTCGTTGCCCAAGCAGTTATGCTACGTCTGGTGCTCTCCGTTTGACCTACTAGTAGGCAGGCGGAAGGAGATCCACTTGGATTCACCAAAAAACCAATCACAACGTACCTACGGATACAACATTCAGCTTCCCCAGGAGCAATTCAGGCCAGCAACCTTGGGAAGCAACAGCGCTAAACAAACCCTTGGTAAGCTGTGCTGCGCCGCCCTTTGAGGTACCTACCTACTGAACAACCAAATCCGAAGCTCCCCCGTCCCGCCCTAAAAATCAACTGTCTCGAGGCCGGTTTTCCACGTTTTTTTGAGGCATCAACGATAACGCGCTTCGACTACTACGTCTTTCAACTGCTGCTTTTTTATGTTTCTGCAGTGGAACGCCACTCCCAAAAATTACTCTCCCTACCTATAATCAGGAACGCGCCCCTTTTTACCTGACGCAACTAGAACTCTCTTTTCCCACCGTCAACCCGCCAAGTCAGGTAGCTCCACCTGGGCTTGGGCTACCTTGTTCTCTTCAGGCAAGCAAAGTCGCGGTCGCGTCTACCTCGGTTCCCGTCCGTTGCCGTCCGTCCAGTCGCATCGCTCACCACAACAACTTTTGAGTGAGCAGAACATCACATTTGTGTCCTATCCATAAGACGCCCAATTCGTCAGTCGAATGCATCGCTTATGAGACGCGATCAACACAAGGGGGAATAGCCACGTTTGTTTCTCATCACAAAGTCTTTGGCTCTAACTTGGACGCTGTCTTGAATGAGTACCCGGCGTCAAGACTGCTGCTGCCTGTCCAAGTGGAATAAGGGGCCACGCCGCCCAAAGTAGGTTGAAGTTGTTCAATCTTCTTTGGTCCTTTTCGGAAACACACAAAACGGGCCTTGCCTCATTCCATACACCTCTATGGTCCCCCTTTGTCAGCTATGACGCTTCCTTCGCGGCGCCAGCGCAGTACCCCTTTTCTCCAGAGGAACATCTTGCAAGGCATGGGTAACACCCAGTCATCGGCTCAGAAAGCCGCTGCCTCCGGAGTTGTTCCCAATGGCCACGGCGACGGCCGCCCGGCCAAGCGCCGCTGCTTCGACGCCGATCACCAGCTCCAAGATCAAATCTTCCAAGCTCGAGACGTCGGCGACCTGCAGCGTAATCTACGCGTTCAAGTCAACAGGATCTTTCACAAGGCCTCCAAGAGGGTCTCTGCCGTCCCTTCCGATGATGTCGTGAACCTCAAAGCACGATGCAAGGTTTCACTTTCGCATGTAACCAAGGCCGGCGACGTCTTGTTGTACTGTAACAGCCAACTCTGCGATATTAGATCTTTCAAGGATCCTGGCGGTCCATACCGCATGGCTCGCATTGGCCTGCCACGCCCTTTCTACATCCCAGAAGATAGCATGCGAATCAACCGCGACGATGACGGCTCCTTCGACCTCGCTGATTCTTATCGCCTCTGTGTTGAGCTGGAAGCCGCTGGTCCGACGTACTGGCCTCCCATCACCATCAACTCCTCCAGCGACGAGTCTGGTTCTTCCCGCCACTCAGACGCCATACACTGGGTACTCACCGCAGCATCGTCGGACTTGTTTTCGAGGCGGCGGGCGTTGCTAAACCTCAAAGTCAAGAAGACTCCACAATCCCTCTCACCAACCGACCACGTTATTGACGTCGACGCCTCTTGGGCCACTGCCTTTGAGGCAGGTCAAATTCGCGCTGTGGAGGCAGGTGTCGAACCCTCCATCACTGTGTCTGGGATCCTTGTGCCGCAAGACCCTCTGGCCAACGATGGCATCATCGAGCCGCTGTACGAGAGTCCCCCCGGTACTCCAGTTAGGGCTGTTAGAAACGGCCTTGTCAATGGGGAAGTTCATGGCGACGAGGACCCCGAGGAGGAGCTGACCCCGAACCGGTCACTTCGAGTACGCGGCACAACCAAGAACTATAACCTAAAAGTTCTCAGTGATAAGGCCCAAGGAAGGAATAAGAAACGCAAGAAACGTGGCACCGCAAACACTGTCGAGGAAGGCAGTGTTACTTACTACCTACCAAGTGAGAAGGTATGCCTGGATTCCTTCCGTTGCATCACTTGTGGGATGCCGCATGGCTCTCTTCCCCAGCTTCATGCGCATTTGATAAGCCTACACGATGAGTATGAGTACCGGCCGCAGTCCCGTGCGAAAGCGGCAGAATTTGAGGTTGTCCATCGCTACGAGACGTATTCATTCGGCCCTGAGCCGTTTGCTTTACGCCGGCCCACCAAGGTATTCGATTTGGACCAGTTCGCCGAAGGAAACTTGTCATACGTGACTTCACGCTTTGGAACCGAAGACAAGAGCACACCTGGAGCTCAACCACAGGGCCGAGCCAGTAAACAGCCGCCCAATAAGTCCGCACAGGTCTGTTTTATGCCTAGACATTCTTTGAGAACACTGCTGACACAGCGTAGACGCGTTCGAAACTACTTATTCCGGATATTGGGCAACCCCTTTATGACCCGATTACGCGGGCTGAGTTACAACCGGGCACCGAGTATAGAAAGCCTGAAGCAAGTGACGAATGGCTCATCCAGTGGCACCGAGACGCCCTGGCAGACTTCTCGGATGTCCCGCCCGACGAGAGGGAGTACATGCAGGAATGGGACAAGTTTATGCTTACGAAGCGTATTTCGTCGAACATCTACTTCCCTCCTGCCTGGCTGAGTTTCGTCAAAATCAAGTCAGACTGGCTGCTGTCTTCGACTTCTCGCATGTTGGAATTTGGCAAGCATCTCACGTACCTCTTAGCTAGGGGCAGTCTCGACCATGATACTGTCGAAGAGGCTCTTAAGCACATTTCTGCCTGCAGGGCAAAGCTTGGCATGGAGAACGGCCAATATGCGGCACCGGCACCCAACGGGTCGCCACAAGGACCACACATTCGGAAGAGTGCTGGTGGTTGCCAGGTCTGCGGACTGGCCGTCCTTGGACCGAGGTTGCTCTTGTGTTCCAATACGGTAAGACTTCCACTATTCAAAGGGCCTTGTGCAAAATGGCATGGCTAACGTGAACAAACCAAAAAAAAGAGTTGTACCAAGCGTCTCTATCACTCGGACTGCATCAGCAAGAACGCAAAGGTAGACGTTGAAGAGCCGGATTGGGTATGCAACCAGTGCTTCAACATACCAGCCGCAGAACGGACCTAGGAGATCCAGCAACTGGCAGAGCAACCAGAGCCAAACCCAAAGCCAGCGCCAAAGCCAAAGACCCGGATGAGACTTGTGCCAAAAAAGCGATTGCTTACAAAAGAAATTTGACTTTCGAAAAGACGAGGCGATGGGATGTAGGATGGTTCTGCTTTTAATGGCTGGCAAGCGGATGCATCTGCATGAGGCATGTGGCGTAGCATGGTATGATTCAGTAGATATGGATAAGTTAAGGCGTCAAGGGATGATTAATCATTGGCTTCACTTAAACAGCAACGAATCACTTGAGAAGTGCATGCGCTGAGGTGTCCGAGGACGGGCGGAATAAACCATAGCAAATGTTGAGATATGTGGGCTAGAGCCGAGAAAAGTAGACTTGGTTACCCTCCATACATCGAGACTCGGGATTATCTTCAACTTGCAAACATGGGTTTGAAATTCCTGTATGCCAGCCTAGCGCCGCTGCCCTATTGCACATGAAAAAACAACACTGTCGCATGGAGCGCAAATCACGAGTCTCCATGCGGGACACATAAAGTGTACAACTACAATCAATAGCCCAAGACCGCCAAGGGGGAGGAATAAAGCCAGGTCTTCTTCCGCTGCCTTTAGAACCTGTACTTGTTCTGCTTCTTCTTCTCCTCGTTGCGCTTCTCGTCGACCTTTTGCCTCTTTCTCGACTCCTGCGCAATCATCTCGGACAGGTCCTCCTCGTACGCCCATTTGGCGCCGATACCCTCCTCGCGCCTGCCCTCCTCGAACCGGCGCCGCAGCTCGTCCTTGCTGATGCCGTCGCTGTTCTGCAGTGCATCGGGATCGAGTGCAACGTCGACGTCGCCGGGCTTCTTGCGCTTGCGGCTGTCATCCTCCTGGCCGAGCACCGGCACGTTGCCGGCGGCCTTTTGCTGGTTAAGGTCATAAATCCTATCGCTCCCGAAGAAGCCCTCAGTGCGCTGTTGGCGCTCGGGGATAACCTGGTACGCGGAGCGGGGGTGCGAGCTCTCCTCCGTTTCGAAGCCGCGCCTCTGCTTCCGCAGGTCCATCTCGCCCGCCACGGAGGTCTCAACGCCGTGGCCCGGGTAGTCCGTCGGCACAGAGGATACCATGCCGCCCGAGGTCTCGATACCGCTCGGCGATGCGAGACCGGCAGCGGTGCCCTCGTCTTCCTCCTCCTCGTCTTCCGATTCTTCTTCTGAATCTTCCTCTTCAGACTCCTCATCGCGGGGTTGAAGCTCGCCCCAGAGCGTCTTCTCGACGGGTTCACCGGTACCCAAGGGCTGGGCAGCCGGCGGCGCCACCTGCGCACCGGCCTGGTTTGTGAGGCCGAAGACGTCACCGCCGTATAGGGGACGATTGAACTCATCCACAGGAGGCTTACCCCAACCACCGGGATGGAAACCCCAAGAGCCGCCTGGGGGCGGCGGCGCGTTGAGTCCCGGTATCTTGAGACTGGGGTATGAAGGAGGAGGGCCGAAGCGCTGCTGATTGATGAGCCACGGTGGAGGGGCACCGGGCGGCATGCCCAGGGCCTCTTTTGTGGCCTCGGTCAATTCACCCGGCCTAAAGTGCTGGAAATCAACCTCGCTTTCCTTGCCCTCGTAGTAGACCTCGCCGAACCGTGTCAGCTCGGGCTTGGTCTGGAAACGGAAGAACGCATCGTAGAGCTTCTGGTAGTCAATATCCAGCTTGCCCATCTTGGGCGCAACGCGCTCGCGCTGTTTTTGCTTGAGCGACTGCTGCTCCTGCTTCTCTAAAACAGCGTCACGCATTTCTGTGATGCCCGTCTCGGCGATGAATTTTGGTAACCGGAAGGGCGGCTTCTCAATACCTCGCTTCGAGGATAGGTACTCTCTCTTGAGCTGCCAGTGACCGGGAACGGGGACCACATTTCTTTGCGCCTTAATCTGCACAAGAAGTCGCGGGTCCGTAGACGACGTGTCCTGCCACTCCACCACGTCGGGGATCTTGACAAGCGCCTTGAGCTCTGCAATTGAGAGTTTGTTGAGCTGCTTCCGCTTCTTCTTAGAAAGCTTGGTCTGTCCCGAAGCCTCCTCGTCCTCGCTAGGAATGTCGTCGTCGTCCCACAGCACCTCGCCTTGATTGCCCGCGTTGGCTTCTTTTGCGACTTCGTCCTCATCTAATGAGACGCCGAATTTTGAGAAAATATCTTTGAAAGCGGCAAATCTCTCGTCGTCGAAGTCGAAGTTGTCGACGGCAGGGCCATCAGCTTCGATTTTAGCGTCCGTGGCGGCATCCTTCTTGACTTCGAGCTCGTCACCGGTCCTCTCCTGTGTCTCGGCCTCATCTGGCTTCTTCTCGTCTTTGGGTTCGGGTGTTTTCGACGCGGTCTGATTGCTCTCCATATCAGTACGGGACACACGCTCATCACACCAGCCTTGGAGAAACAAACCTCTGCCTGTGCCTTCTTCTGCTCCTTCTTCTTCGCTCTTCGCATTTGGTTCTTGGTCATTTTTGGGGCCGCCATCCTGAATCGAATTGCGCCTTCGAGATGAAGGCTTTTGGTGTGGCTTGTGTTATAACGTAGCAGATCAGTC
The DNA here is from genome assembly GCA_020631755.1 of Colletotrichum sublineola. NCBI lineage: Eukaryota > Fungi > Ascomycota > Sordariomycetes > Glomerellales > Glomerellaceae > Colletotrichum > Colletotrichum sublineola. Next base: position 1,510,355 of record JAHSQG010000001.1, read on the forward strand.
CTAGTATTATGAATCGTCTCGGGTCTTGACTAGGGCGCATGCTTTGGGGACCACGAAACAAAAGCTGGCCTGTGGGCGCACTTCTTTGAAAAGCGGATGAAAACACCGACTATGCTACGGGGTTGAGTGTCCGTGGAGGAATTCGATGAGCTAGCAACCTGCTGGAGGCGACTGGCGATGCGTGACAGGCGCGCCAAACTTTTGGAGGCTGAACGACGATTAAGTGGGTCTCAAACTCCAACGAGCCACTTGTGAGAGACAGGTTCGATGCTCGATGGCAGTACGTACCACAAAGAAGTACTACCGGTACGTAGGAGCTCGGACCTAGCCCGGCGCTGGCTTGCGCGATTCATAGTGCAGGCTCTCGGAGGGCGGAACTAAGGATAATCCAGCCAGCTGCACCTGCACTTGACACTGCCACCCGGCCACGCCGTGCAGCTGCTAACCCACGGCGCCGGTCCTTCCAGCGGGCTTGGTGGGCTACTTCTGAGTATGCCGTAGTGGGCACCGTGGGGGGCGTTTCTGCCCCTGGCTTTGCAGGGATTCATCCAGCCACTGAACACTAACCATTCCCAGGCGCTGATACAGCACCGTGGGATTTCCCGATTGTTCGAGATGAGGACAGCTCCCTTGGTGCAAGATTACGGAGCTTAACCTTGGTAAATGTTGCCCTGGCCTCTCGAGACTTTTACATGCAGCCGTCAACGCCCATCATCAGAGCGCACCCCGTCTGATATCGACTCTCCACGACACCAGAACAATGCTTGACCAGATCCATCTCTAAGTTTCCCGCGCATAATTGTTGTCGCCAAAGTCACTCGTTTATATTTGGAAGTAAAGTCTAGGCGGCCAGGCGATAGTACTAAGCTACGACGACGTCGGCACTCAATACCTTGTCTTGACGCCAGGCTTAAGTCCCCGCCAAATTCCCACTGGCATTCGCGTCATGCACCACTCCACAACCTCTGGCTCTACGATACCAACATCTTCAGTCAATCGGTCGCAGCACCAACCAAGACCGCACGGCGGCATGGAGAAGTTCCCAGATCATATCGATTCCCACCTCACCAACGCTTCAAGGGCCTCGAGTCCTGGAAAGACAAACGGCTATGCGCTTCCCGGCGCATCTACTGGCGGCGACCGCTGGCAACCTCGAAAGGAGAGCCTTCAGGGTCGTGGAATAAGATGGGGACCGGCAAGCCAGTCGCCGGCAACACGGTACGGTCACGGCAGACAAAAGAGCTTGGGCGACGCCATCCACAATATACGGACAAGAGGTGGAAGCGTTGGTCAGAACGCTCATGAGATCGCCGATGCTCTGCGGGCTCCCGTTTCCCCTAAGCTGATCGTAAGTGCTCTGGTCGCAATCCTGCCGCTCCATTTGCGCTGACAATAGTATCGCAGGGGCTTTGTGTCCTCTGGTACACCTCGTCCGCCCTAACCAATACGTCCTCGAAATCCATCCTCACGGCCTTCGATAAACCCGCGACGCTCACCCTTATCCAGTTCGCTTTCGTGGCGACGTACTGTATCCTATTCGCCTGGCTTGCCAACGTCTTCCCCAGCCTCAAGACTGCGATACCGGCCCTCAAGCATGGGATTCGCTACCCTTCCCGCGATGTCATTAAGACTACTATGCCTCTTGCCGCGTTCCAGATATTCGGTCACTTGTTGAGTTCGACAGCGACATCAAAGATCCCTGTCTCGCTCGTCCATACAATAAAGGGCCTCTCTCCCTTGTTTACGGTGCTGGCTTACCGGTTGATCTTCAACATTCGGTACTCAATTAACACCTATCTGTCGCTGGTGCCCTTAACTTTTGGGGTTATGCTGGCTTGCTCTGGCAAGCACAACAAGTACAGCGGCGAACTGTTGGGCATCTTTTACGCTCTTCTCGCCACCATCATTTTTGTAACGCAGAACATCTTTTCGAAGCGACTCTTCAACGAAGCTGCCAAAGCCGAGGCCGAGGGCCAATCAGCCAGGTCGCAAAAGCTAGACAAGCTGAACCTGCTCTGCTACTCCTCGGGCATGGCCTTTATCTTGACAATGCCAATCTGGCTCTGGAGTGAGGGCATCGGCATCATCGGCGATGTCCTTCATGATGGAGCGGTCGACTTGAACAACAAGGCGGGGTCTTTTGATCACGGCCGTTTGAGCATTGAGTTCGGTTTTAACGGCACCTTCCATTTTGGACAAAACATCCTTGCCTTTGTCCTCTTGTCGCTCGTTTCACCGGTAACATACTCCGTCGCAAGTTTGATCAAGCGCGTGTTTGTCATTGTTATTGCCATTATTTGGTTCCGGAACCCAACGACACCTCTCCAGGGAGTCGGCATTTTGATGACCTTCCTTGGCCTTTACCTCTACGACCGAACCCATGACCGGGACAAGGCGGATCGCAAGGCCAAGATGATGGAGATCAAGGAGGAGCCTCTCCTGCCCCTGAACACCAAAGACATCTTCAACGCAAGCCAGAACGCGCCCGTGTACGAGAGCCCCATGGCCTCCGCGGGCCCCTTTCAGTCGTTTAGCAATGGGCCCTCGCCTCGGAGGAGCGAAGACGCCAAGAAATCGGACGGGCCCAGCAATGGCCGGGCCCGAGGCGCAAGTAACGCTGCCTGGCTCGCACCGGGCACGAAGCAGGAGGATACCTGGCGGCTTGGAGACCGGTAGACGGGCAGGCTTTCGTTTTGTGCAAATGGCATTTCTGGGGGCAACGGGCTGCAGGAGTTTCAGTGTACAATCATGATTAGCGCCACCCTGGTTTGGTGACTATGGATGGATGAAAGCAATGCACTATTTGGATGATTGCTTTGGGTGAGATGTTATGGGGCATTTGGAAGGTCACCCTCAACAGGACACACTACCTAGATACAGGCAGGCATTTGGGACAGATCCGAAAAGCATACAATTATTCAGAAAATAGAAAATTGTACGGCGTTTCCATCTTGCTCGATTGAATCAGACGGGTAACCATTCAGGTGAGATATGTCGAGCACCAGTCAAAACGCTGTAAAATGGGTATTTTTTTGTTTAGCACTGTCATCATGTAACATAATCATGAGAAAGGTCGTCCCATACGTAGCATTGCGCAGCGCATTTTCAGACCGACCTTTCCTCCTTAATCAACTAGCCATTCCTCCACCTCGATACCAAGACTTCTCCCCACGCCCCTAATGATATCCCATCCCACGTTGATCCTCCACTTCCCGCCCCTGTCCATCGGGTCGCCCGCTGTGCCGACCTTCATCAACAGCCGCAAGCTAGCGAGGGTCGAAATCGCCATACCGACGTCTCCGTCGACCACGCTCCCGGTGGCAAACCCGCCATTGGCAGCCCACTCGCTCCGCATGGCCGCGAAGATGGCGAGCATGCGCTCGAGGACAAAGGCGTGCGCGCCGAGCAGCTTACGCGATATCTTCTTGTGCTTGCTGGGGCGGCCGCGTTTCGGCGCCACGAAGCCTCCGCCGCGGCGCTTGCGTCGGCCGTGGTGATAGGTCGAGAAGAGTACCAAATCGTGCTTAGCGGCGTTGTGCGATGCCAGATACGCCGCCAGCAGCAAGAGCCGAGTCGTCGTCGGCAGCAGCGTCGTCAGGTCGGCAGCGTCAGTACTTATCACCTGCTGCTGCGCTGCTGCGTGCTTCGACGGTGTTCCGACAGGGTTGGAGGGGGGGCCAGATCTGTTCACGGCGGGTGCCGAGGACGCTGCGCTGGACTTGACGGAGACGATGCTTGGATTCAGCAGGCTTTCATCCTGGAAGTGCATGCGCGAAGCGATGAGAAGCTTGGAAAACTCTCGTGGGCCGTGCGTGCGGGCGAGAATCGGAGCCGTAAAGCGAGGCCAAAGGGCTTCGCAGCTGTGGCGGCACGAGGGCAAAGTACGAGAGGCCGAGGTCGTGAGGGCGTCGCATACGGCGCCGCAGAAGCGGGTCCAAAGGAAGTTTGTGTCGTCTTGGGTAGTTGTCGGGGTCGGAGGCGGCGGGTTGGCAGAGAGGATCTTTACAAATTCTTGTTTGGTATAGTTTGGAAACTGGATTTGCGGCGCGAAGGAGGTTCGAAGGAAGGCGGGAGGCGGTGCGGTTACGATGAAAACACAGGTCAAGCAGGGTATCTGCGGAGACGAGAGGGTCAGCTTTCAGGGTCTGGACGAGTTTGTATCGGAGGGTCCACTGACTACTTCAGATAGCCTTGCTAGTGCTGGGAGGAGTGTTGGAGGGGCATCCCGCTGGCGGTCGATTGCGTCGAAGACGAGGGTGAGGCGCCAGCCCTGGGGCCGTTGGGTGTACTTGAGCATCTTGCACAGCTCAACCATCAACTGCGCCAGAGTCTCGCATTTCCTGGGCGGTGCGTCCCATTTTATGGCGTCAACTACAGCAGCGACTGTCCTTTCGAACAGGTGGCGGCCAGTAATACACTGTATGGAGTTGATGATGGCGAAATTGAGGGAAGTTGCGATTGCTTGTTGCTCATCGGAGGGTTTTGAAAGCGTTTGCAGAAGAGACTCGACGACAGCAGATTTGCCAGTGGCCTCGGTGCCGTATACAACAATATTCCTGCAAGGCGCGGCTGCGGGCTGGATATCAAGGGTAAAAAGTGAGTTAGAAACCAGACAGAGGCATTTGTCAAGGGCTGCGGCTTACATGGAGGAGGATAGCCAGGGAACGGATTTGATTTTCTCGGCAGGGGAAGCGGTCATACAGAGGCGACAGAAGAAGGTCTTCGGGGAGCTGAAAGAGAGATGCCATCTCAATTAGGTTCGTCTGACGCTTTCTCAAACTTCTCCACGGAATGAGAGCAACATCAAAGCTTCCAGGAGAAGTGAGGTCAGCATCGGCCTAGAACAGCGCCAGTCCATCGCGTGCGCTGCCCAGGGGGAAGAGCCAGCGGAGACGCGCAGTCAGGTGACCATGCCAGAGCAGACAGGGATAATGCCGGATGGAGCAATAACTCATCTTTCTAGGCAGGTACCTACCTACTACTGAGTAGGCAGGCACCGTTTGGAGGAAGGGCTCGATGAAGGGCCCGTGTTGGGGCCAAAGCGTCCCTGCAGCGCAGTGTGCGCCGAGTGTCATCAGCATCGAACACTCTTATGTAACAGAAACCTCCCCACGTGCCTCCAGTTCTCATACACTCGTTTTCACGTCCGCCCGTGCTCGTCAGCTTCCTCATGCCAGATTTCAAACAATCACGTCGGCCCCAAACCCTACCAAGGCCAAAAATGGCAACCCACAGAGGGCAGACTGGGCGGTGGTCAGAAGGAGGCACTGCGAACGGAAGGCGCAGTTGTCGCCGTGTCGCTTGAATGTGGTTTTAGGCTGCTAGAGGGCTTGTGTACGTCAGCCTCTTATCCGTACTTTATGCACCTTGCTTGCTCTGTTTCCTGTTTGGTTACGGGGACTTTTGAATGAACTGTTGCTGTTGTCACACAGTACCCAAATGTACGTGTACTTCCGTATCGTGCTTCCATTAGCCGCTTGGCATAAGTAAGGTAGGTAGGTATGTATGGTACCGAGTCAAGTCAACCCTCTGCCTACGTAGTCTAAGAGCAGCTGATATCAACGACCCAATGGAACCATTAAATTAGCCAGCTTGTGTGGGGCAAATGGTATCCCCCATTGTGGCTATGAACCAAACCAACAGTCAACTTTCGGCGGCAAAAAGCAGCTTGAGTCGGCGTGAAGCCTCATACACAGCTCGACTCGGCTAGAGTGACTTGTTCACTTCATTGCTTTGCTACCGCAAACTCTCCATACATACATACATACATACATACATACATATCAACGGCTTCCAGGTTCCAGGGGTAAAGTGACTGGACCAAAGCTCGGCCGATTCAATCAGTGCAAAACGTCTCGAAAAGCTTCATCCAATAACAAGCTGTGTCATTCCGTCAGCAGCGTCACCCACACACAGAACTTTGTTTCAACCTCGACGACACTTCCTCCCCCGTCCGGCCGTTGGACATCGTCCCTTAAGAACGAGGCCCGAGCATCATATCTCTTTCTTACCTCGGACTTGACGCTTGTGATTCTCTTTCCCTCCTCCTCCTCCTCCATCTCACGCATCCTCACCTCACTTCATCTCACTCATCACAATTTACCCTCTTCTAAATCCTACTAGAAGCACAAGTTTGCACCAGCCATCATCTGCTCACTAGAGACTTGAGAGCACGCTCAAGGTCCTCGATGACATGATGAACCTCCTCTCATTGCCCGGTGAATCAGATTCCACCGCTGCCACCACCTCCACCGACACGTCAGCCACAAACACCACAACCACCAAGACTACAAACACAAATCAGACCGACGACAAGCCATATCACTCAAAACGCCCTCACAAGAAGTCCCGTACGGGATGCAAGAACTGCAAGACCCGCAAGGTAAAGTGCGACGAGTCTCGCCCGGTTTGCCGTAACTGCATGCTCCGCAAGGCCGATTGCGTCTTCCCTGCACCGTCCCACTCCCTCTCCCACTCCGAACCTCGCTCGAGGTCGCCGTCCAGCTCCGCTGCCGGCGCTATATCTCCCGCACGCTCGCGGCAGGGCAGCTACGCCGGCAGCGACGATGACTACAACGCCCTCGTCCTGCGGGAGCCGCTCTTCATCCCCGCCAGCGACAGGGACGCCACCGACATGAGACTGCTGTGGTTCTACACCACGAACACATTCACCTCCTTCGCGACCCAGGCAGGGCGGGTCAAGCGGATCGACGACATCCTCCAAGTCAAGATCCCCGCCCACGCCTTCGAGAGCCCCTTTCTCATGGACTGCCTCCTGGGTACGTCTGCCCTCCAGCTCCAGCACTTGAAACAGGACATTGCGCCCTCGCGCGTCTTGCGCTACCGCGCCCGCGCCTTCGAGGGCTACCGCAAGGCCATCGAGGAGGGCAAGCCCGAGACCTTTCCTGCTCTCCTCGCCACCTCGTTGCTCCTCACGGCACTATCCTCGCAAATGTTCCGCGAAGAGGGCACCAAGGATCTCTACATCATCGATTGGATGATCGTGTGGCGCGGCATCGGTCTCATGATCGACATGGCCACCCCCCAGACGCTTTGGGACTCTGGGCTCGCAGAGCTCTTCATGCGCCCGCCCATCGACCTGGACGAGGCTTCCAAGCATATCCCTAACGACCTTCTCTTTATGATCTCCGCCATCCAACCCGGCGACCCGGACTACGAGGACGTGCCGACGTACTACGACACGCTCAAGTACCTCGGTTCCCTTTATGCGGAACTTGCCAACGGCTTCGGTCCTATCATGACCCTCCGTGTCGTTACGTGGTTCACATTTATCCCCAAGGGCTTCGTCGAGCTGGGCCGCGAGAAGAGGCCTCGCGCTCTGGTCATCCTCGCTCACTACCTCATGTTCATGAAAGTTGCCAAGAGCCTGTGGTGGATTGACGGCATTGGCGACCGCGAGATTGCCGGTATCGTCCGGTATCTCGGCGAGAACTGGTCCGAAGAGCTCGCTGCGCCACGCCTGTCTCTGCTACTGGACGACCCAACTGATATCGCGAGACTGATCCTCGCTGACCCGGACTGGGAGTCGCCCATGGATTACTTGAACGCCCGGAGGCTAGACCCCCGTACGGAAATGCTCACCTGGGTCGATGACAGTGGGAAGCGGTATAGAGGCATGCCGCAGCGTGTCGGCGACTCACTCCCAGCCGACCCTGCGCCGCGGACACTGCACTGGGGAAGCGAAGGCTACCGTCAGGATTCGATTATGATGAGTGCCCCGGGGAGGGCGTATACTGAGAGAGTTATGGAGGCCATCGACCGGGGAGTTCAGGACATGGATGTTTCCAGGTGAAGGAGAAGTTCGTCGCCTGCATCCACTACGGCGACGGGGAACCTGGGTCGGCGTTTGGTTTAAATACCCAGTTTGGATCTTTACGGCCTACATAACGTTTTCTGCTACGGGATTTTGGCAAAACTAAGAGTTACAGATAGAATATAAGCGAATCATCGAGTTATTTCATGATCATGTCAGTCTACGGCTGTAGACAGACGGACAAAGCAAGAAAGCTTGGCTACCGGGCCTTGCATCTCTCATAACCCCACGATCGATATCAGTCACTACCAACTCCAACGCTAAAATCACGGAGAAAATGACATAAGGAGACAAGTGCCCAAAAAGCAAGGATCAGCGACGACTAAGAGCAACACAGAAGAATACTGTGAAAAGGACATGTTCGGCCGAAGGCCATTGGAGGAACGTGAGCGTCACCGTATTCTGGAATGGGGGGGAAAGGGCAGCCTTGTCTACACTGTCACCAGGTTAGTCAAGAAAAGGCAAAGACGCTGGTTAGGCAGCTTAAATCCAGTTCCCCATAACCGTCATTCTCTGGTCTCTGTATGCCTTTTGTTAGCATCCGGACACGTACTGTCGAAACAGGAGTAACAGTAGGAGACTAGGGAGAGAGCAGAAAAGGGATAATATAGAGAAAGAAAAAAAAAAAAAAGAAGAACATAATTGTCAAGAGACTATTAGAAAAAGGGACGAGAATGAAATCAGATCATGTTGTATGTATTAATATCAATTAAAACTCCAATCACATAAGAAAAATTAAAATAATCTTCAGTCCTTTTCTAGGTAAGACATAACTCTCCTCTCCATCAGCAATGTAGGAAACACATGCAAGAAGCACAATATGTACAACCCATTTAACCGCCGTCATTGCCCAAATAACACCGCCCCTGGGTTGCCCAGAAGAACCTTGAAGGTCGTCTCGATCTCGTCCAGCAGATCCTTGGCGTGCTCCTTCCACGATTCGAACGTGACAATTTCAATCGTCAACCTGTCGCCCTGCGGGAACGCCTGGATCTTCCACTCTCGCAGCGGCTCCTGGTGCGGGTAGATGGTCTCCATCCTGCCGCTCGCTGTCTCGAACCCGAGGCTCTCAACATGCTCAACGTCCTGGTGCACCACCGTATCGAACCACTCCGTCTCTGCTGGCCAGTGCGGCGCGCAGAGCTTCTTAATCTCTGGCAGCCCGATGCCTTCGTGCGCAGAGCTGGCGATATGCTGGTTCTGCACGAGGTTGAGCAGGTCCAGCACCGTCCAGCCCTCCTCGAACTTGACCCGCATCGGCACATACTGCCAGCAGGGCCCAACCACCACGTCGGCGTTAGGAAAGTCGATGTTGCGCCCGCTGACGACCTCGCCAAACGTCACGTCCCGCGTCTTCTGCATTCGCGCGAGCGTCAGCGCCCACGCTGCCGTCGGGAGCGTGGCGATGGTCACGTCCTTGGAGCGGGACGAGATGTCAAAGGTCCGCTCGATGGCGTAGTGCTGCCTCTCCATGACGGGGGTCTCGGGCTTCAAAACGTTGATCGAAGCCCCCTCAAGGAGCTCCCTCCAGTACTCGACGCTCTGCGGGATGTTGGACTTTACGACGTGGCCGACGAAGGAGGAAAAGGGCAGCGAATTGGGCAGGGGCTTGCCTTCGTGCAGGGCAGACAGCTGGTGCAGCATGATGGGCAGGCAGATCTCGTCGTACTGCGCGTGCGAGACGCGGAAGACGAGCGCCGACTGGCCACTGCTGCTGTGCACGAAGAACCACTTGACGAAGACGGAGCCGAGCGGCATGCGCGTCTGTACGTCCAGTTTACAGAGGTCCTTGACGAAGGCCTCGACATCGCCGTCAATCTCGTGCTCCACAACGGGCGTCTTGACGTCCTCGAGGACGACGCTGAGGCACATGCCGTTGTGTTGCACGAAGACAGACCGAAGGACCTCGTTGAGGTTGACCAGCTCCTGACAACTCTGGAAGAGGCGAGGACGGTCGACATCGCTCTCGAAGTACATGGCCTCGTAGCGCGCCGAGAAACGGGGAATCTCGACGGTTCCCCTGACGGCGACCTCTTGCAGCGGTCTGGCGGGGAAGGCGTCGACGATCTTCCACGTCGGATCGGCCAACAGGGGCCGCAGGATTTCTGACGGGGTATCGCCAAAGTTTTCGAGAAGCCCGAAAGGAATCAGCGCTGTCGCAGCGTCTTGGGTGCCTTGCGTCGGCTCTGAGTCCTGCAAGGCACTGGCCATGTCGTACAGCGTTCTCTTGGAGAAGACTTGGTTGACGGTCAGCGTGAGACCGGCCAAACGGGCCTCGGAGACGAGCTTCATGGCGCCGATAGAGTCGCCACCAAGTCGGAAGAAGCTGTCGTTGAGACCAATGTCACTCTCGGGGAGCTTGAGGACACGGCTCCAGAGAGTCCGTAGACGGCGCTGCTTGGCGGATGTCGCTGAGATGCGCTTTGTAGGGGCCTTGCTGGCGGTGGTGAACTTCTGGGCCAGATCGATCTTCTTGCCGGTGATCTGGACGGATCCATCTTGGTTGAACTTTGCCAAACGATCCGTCTTGTAGAGCTTGACGGCCTCCGTGCTCTCCGTCCACGAAGGCTGCTCAAGAGTAGATAAAGACAAGTCCGCCTTGCTAGCCACCACAAGCTCACCGACAACTCCCAGCGGGGCTAGGCGTCCACAGTCAACCGGATGAACGATCCACACGGCCTCAGCCTCCGGGTACTCCTCTTGAACATTATGCACGCTCTCGGTGCTCAAGTGAGTCACCTCGGCCTTGTCCTCCTGCGTCAGGTACGCAACATCGCCAAGCGGCGTATCAGTAAGCTGGCAGAGCTTCTGGGCAACCTGGGAGAATTGAGCCAGAGCCTTCTCCATCAGTGGCTTCTGGACGGTCTTGGAGTCGAACGAGGCCATTATGAGGAATCCCTTGGGATCAGTAGAGCACACGAGCATGAGGGCGTAGGTGTTGAACTTGAGGGCCTCCTCCGCGGCCTCCGCGTCGCCGGCGGGGACCAGGCGATTCGCGGGGTACTTGTTGAATTCCTCCTGGTCGAAGTCATCGGCACTTGGGTGGAGCACGAGGCCTGTTCTCAGCTCGCATGCCTCGAGAGCATCAGGGCTGAGACGACGAATGTGCTGGAGACCAGCGTGCTCATAGGGGATTTGCTGGATGGTTTGATCTTGGATGTCTTGGAGATAGTCGCTGACAGTAGTCTCCTCATCAATACGAAGACGAAAGGGCACGGTCGTGATCATAGGACCCTCGATCTCCTCGGCGCCTCTGATGGGGGCGTTGCGCCCGGTGAGTGTTTCGCCAAAGATGACGTCGTTCGAAGAAGAGTAGTGAGAAGCGACGTACGCCCACGCACCTCGGATTACTGTCGCGACGGTGGTGTTGGACGCTGGCCGCCCGCTCAGGGGAACGTAAACCTCCAGGAGAGAGTCGGCCTGCGTCTGGTAACCTTCGTACGGCAGGGCGGGGAACTGAGGCCCGTGGGCACCCTGAAGCTGATCGCGCCAGTACGTCTCGGAGGCGCTGCGGTCCATGCTGCCGAGGTACTTGATGAAGTTCTTGAACTCAGCGGGACGCTGGACTCTAACGCCGTCGAAGGCCCTGTTGACCCTATCGACGATGAGTGGCATGCACCACCCGTCGTAGAGGGCGTGGTGCATCGTCAATACGAACTGCACCTTGCCTGTCTCCTTCTCGGCGATGAGCGCGTACCGAACCAGAGGCCTGCCAAGATCCATACCCTCCTCACGGTCCTTCATGAGGTAGTCCTGGAGGTCATCGCCAACGTGCCAGGCAATGTCCTCCTTGACCACGACCTGAGCGAGGCCGCGACCAGGAACCTGGACAATCCTGGTGCGAAGGATGGCGCAGTCTGCGGCCGCGACGTCAAAGGCATTACGAAGCTTGTCTGCTGTTTCGGAGTCGGCAAGGTCAACAACTCTTTGCGCAATGTATGCCTCCTTGACCTTGGCAGAAAGGGCCATCAGGCCCTCCTGAAGGGGTGTGCAGGGGTAAATGTCCTCGATCACAGACTCATCGATACCGCAAAGTTTAGCAGATTCCGCGCGGGCCTCCTGAGGATTCCATCCCTCTTCGAGAAGGGAAAAGGGGGCGAGGGGTTCCTCTTCCTCTTTGGACACCTTGGTCGCGTTCTGGGCCATCCCCTTGAGCGTGGGGGAGTTGAAGATGCTCGCCACGGTCAGGGCGATACCCTCCTCTCTGGCGGCGGCGACGAGCTTCATCGCGCGAAGGGAGTCGCCGCCGAGGGCGAAGAAGCTGTCTTGCAGACCGATGCTAGCCTCGCCACCGAGAACCTTGGTCCAGACCTGCTGCAACGCCTTCTCCATCTCCGTCTCTGGCTCGTTCTTCTCGGCAGGAGCCACGCGTAGCCGGGCGACCTGCTCACGGGACATGGAACCTCCGATCTCGCGCAGACGCTTGCGGTCAATCTTGCCAGAGACCAGTGAAGGCATCTTGCGTAGGGGGATGTAAGCAGAGGGGACCATGTAGCGGGGGATCTCGGCGCCCAGCGCAATGTCGATCTCGGAGATAGCCTGACTGAACTCGGGCGAGAAAACAGTGACGTCGCCTTCCGACTCGGTGCTGTCGACAGGTTTCTGCTCGACTACAAAAGCGACGAGAGTTGGCTCGCTGCCGCCAGGCTTGATGACCTCGGCCACGATCTTGACCCCGGGGGGCATCTTGCCCCTGAGGTGGTGCTCGACCTCGGCCAGCTCAATTCTCTGGCCACGAAGCTTGACCTGCTGGTCCTTGCGGCCAACGAAGGCGATAGACCCCGTGCCGTCCGGATCGTAGCGGACCAGGTCACCAGTCTTGTAAAGACGGCCGTGCCTGCCGCGGGCGGGGCCGCCGCCTGCGAGAAGCCAGGCAGGGTCCTCGATGAAGACCTCGTCGGTCTTGGCCTTGTCGTTCAGGTATCCCAGACCGACGACGGGTCCCTCAATGAGGAGCTCGCCAACGGCGCCCACGGGCATCAGACGCTCGTGGTCATCAGGATCGACGATCCAGGTAAGGCCGCCGCAACCCTTGCCGATGTTGGTGGAGGTGCTGCTGACGTTGCTGTTGATGGTGCAGCCGACGGTACACTCTGACGGGCCGTAAGCAATGATAACGCTCGTCGTCTTGCTCCATGTCGAGGCGTCGCCCGCGGAGACGGCCTCACCACCAAGGCCGAGGACTTCTAGAGAGGGGATGACGTCCGAGTCCAGGACACGAGCGACTGAGGGGGTCATGTGTGCCATGTTGCACTTGGAGTTGCGGATGGCACCGCTCAGGTTGTTCATGCGGTCTTCGTCCGAAGGAATACAGAGGCAGCCACCCGCGGCGAGGGTGCAGAGCATGCAGTCAATGGCAACGTCGAAGGCGTACGATGCAAAATCGAAACAGCGGGAGTGAGAGCGGTAGCCGACGGCCCAGCCACGTGGGATGGCACCACTGGTAAAGTTTTCGTGGGAGATCATCACGCCCTTGGGTTTTCCCGTACTACCGGACGTGAACTGGATGTACAGGGGAGAGGACGGCGGAATGTAGGGCAGCTCGGGGGCAAGTTCGAGGGTATCTTGGGTGAGTGTGTCGTCGGAGGCGATGACGAGCATTCCATCAGGAGCAATGCGCCGACCGAGTTCGCTCTGCTTCTGAGAGGTTACGATGATGTTAGCACCAGTCTGCTCGACGATGGTGCGCAGACGGGCCTCGGGTTGACTGGGGTCGGTGAGCGCGAAGGCGGCGCCGGCTTTCATGACGGCCAAAAGAGCCACGGTCGTCCACCGCGACTTCTCGAAGCACATGGGCACCGTCGAGCCGACCTTGACGCCCCGGCGCACAAGATGGCGCGCGAGACGGGTCGAGAGACGCTCCACATCGCCGTAGGTGAAGTTGCCGTCCCAGGACTCGACTGCCGGCCGGTCTGGACCGTTGTTGGCCACTTCGGCGATAATGTCTTGCATAGTTCTCTGCACATTCTCCGGGAGCTCGGCGTTCCATGTCCACAACTGCTCGAGGTCTTTAGCGGTGGGACCGATCGCATCTCCGATTTGGAGGTGTGGGTTGTCAAGAATTGTGATGAGAATATCCACGAAGGAGTCGATCTGGGAGATGGCATGGCGATATGAGAGAGCGGCGCGGTCCCATTGGGCATTCACCACCATCTGATTTTCGTTGATCGTTGTCTCGATCTGGTACGTCCACTGAAACCAAGGTCAGTCAGGACGTGGAAGCGGATCAGAATACTGAATGGGCCCACGTACGTCGTGTGATCTCTTGGAGGGCGTCTTCCCAAGGTGGCCTTGAGTGGCGGGTGCTCCATTGTTAAAGTATATCACTGGAACTGTTTGCGAGTCACTATCCAGCTCCCTCTCGCCAAGGCCCTTGATGACCTTCAAGGCCTCGGATATCGAGTCGCTGTTCTTGAACGGCGCCTCGCTCAAGCTCAAGCTGTTCTGAGTCGCGGATGACGGTTGCTGGCCCTCAAGCGCTCTATATCCCCAATTTACGCGACTGAGGCCGTCGTCGTTGTTGCGGTAGAGAACGAGCAGCCATGCGAGGAGTAGCTCGTGTCTAAAGTGGCTTATACCACCAGCCTCTGTCCGGGGCGTCACGACAATGGTTCTCGTCGAGGAAGGGTTGACGGCACTGTTGGTCAAGCCGTTTGAGCCGTCAGCATGGCTGTCCTCTTGATAGGCGGTTCCGCCGCCATCGACGTCTCGTAAATGCATGTTTCACTTTGGTTACTTTCGGATTGAGGAGTTGTGGCGACGTAGGGGCAACGAGCGTTATGAAAAATTTCGAGATTGGACTTGCAGCATTTCACAGCCTGGCAAGATTACTACTTTCTCTGCGACGGTCTTGAGATGTGAAGGATGTTGTATTTTTGACCCGAAGAGTTGATCAACCGGCAGAGTGCGGAGCTATTCTTTCGCATAGCAAGACGCAGTCTAGCATGTGAGCCATAAGAGTCTTAAGTGCAACTCTGCAGCTTGTCGGGCCGTATCCTTGCATGAAAGTCAGGACAACCTTCCTGAATCTGCTAGATCGACGAACCCCATGACTGGTGCCGCGGCCGAGCTGTTCTCCTCGCAAACCGAGCTGGGTCCTGCGGAGGGCAAACAGAGTAGGTTTCTGATGGGCGTGCGCCCTTTTTTTTTTTTTTTTTTTTTTGTTGCAATGCCGGTTGATTATGACGAAGATCAGATGCGAGCCACAACGGCGCAAGGTCCCTAATCCATGAAGTTGTCCGGGTGGGTATAGGAGAACCGCGTGTAGCATTACTCGAGTATATTAGTCGTCGGCGTGGACGAACGAATGGGTCTTGCCATGCAGAGTTACCGCATTCCAGTAATCGATGGTAGCCAATCCAGCGGTGGGAACGTCAGACGCAAATGAGCTGCCCGCGACACACTGTGAGCACCAATAAGGCAAGAACTATACGACGGGTCCTTTTGGACTAAGACGCCATCTCATCATACGTTGTTGTTGTGGGTGAAGGGGGGGGGTGTGATGATATCGTGGACTAAACGCACTAGAAAAACAAGACCGGGGGGTACAGACCGGTACCTGACCAGGGTGGTTACAGAGAACGGATCTGTGGGCCGGAGGGGAGGTCGGGGCAGACACTGGACATGGGCGGTCCTGTAATAGAAATTTCTGCCTCAAAATCTCATCTAAGGCGTCGTGTGCACGTAAATAGGAAAGCCACCGGGCGAGAACCGCGGATCTGATAACTCTAACGCCCAGCATGGCACTGTTTGTGTCTGCCGGGGTGTGACCGCCATTATCGTGACTTGATGACTGATGGCTTCGGGTCGAATGTGGGTGGGGGGGGGGGGGGGGGGGAGTGGAGGGATTAGGCGGCCCTGCCTCGCCCCCGAACTAGGCTGCTGCCAAGTTGCAAATGTGTTAGTAGCTGGGTGTAGCGATTTGCGTCAACCAGTCAACTCTCGCACGACGTGGAGAAAGAAGTGCCGGCTTCTTCCTGTTCCTGTTGCGGCATTTCCTCAAACACCTAGGGCCAGGCCGAACTGCGGCGTATACAACCCTAGTAGCAGTTTGGTGAGATAGGGGCTCGGCACTCGAGTCCACTATCTCATCAAGTTGTCGTTAGACGGTTTACTCCAATACTCGAGGGGTGGAAGTATTCAAGCGTGGGCCAGGCTAAATATCCAAAGTGATCGCGCTGTGATCGGAAACCCCGAACTGTCGTTGTGTGATACGTGCTCGTAGCTAAAACAACGCACACTCTTCTCGCAAATAGACGAACCCGATGCGGTCCTCCATATCTGAACCAGTCTGAGATTCACAGTCGCACACGCTCTGTACGAGAGAGGCCCAGGTCAGTCCTTACCCGAACAACACTCAAGTCACCGATTCTTTTCCCTTTTCTTCTTCTCCCGGTTCCCGCCAGACTAGAAGCCATGGGCCTCACCGTTCTGCCCGCTTTAATTCCCGACATCCCCCAGACATACGATGCCTACTTTGAGGCTTTCAAGGGGTCGGTGATTCTCGACATTCTGTTCCCGACGGGCATCGACGAGGCGTTCCGCGAAGGTCACACGAAACATACCGTCGACTATTGGCACAAGAACAACACGCAATATACCATCAAGTGCGTCGATATCGAGACAGGTGAAATCGTGGGCATGGCCTTGTGGGATGTCTTCGTCAAGGAACGTACCCCGGAAGAATACCGGAGCCCGGGCGCCGTGTGGCTGCAGGGCGAGGAGAGAGCCAGGGCCGACGAGTTGATCAACCCTCTCAATGAAACCAAAGAGAAGATATGGGGCGGCCGAAAATACGTTTGTGAGTGGACCACACCTGAACAGCTCAGTCCTAGCTACCCCCGACCTGGCTATGGTTCTTTCTTGTGTACCCCGGTTGCTGATGACACATATTTGTTTCGTCTCCCCCGGAACAGACTGTCATGTCGTTGCAGTGAAACCAGAACACCAGAGACGTGGTGCCGGCGCGTTATTGACAAAATGGGGACTCGATATGGCCGAGTTGGCTGGGCTTCCTGTCTACCTGGAGTCGTCCGAGGAGGGTTTCGGTCTTTACAAACGGTTGGGTTTCGAGGTGCTCAAGGAGAAGATTGTGCATCGCGCAGGACTGGTTGGCGCCGAAAAGGACGTTGAAGTCCCTCTGATGGTGAAGATGCCATCCGCTGCCAAGGGACTGAGTTTTGAGGAATGGCGTGCTCAAGGATATCCGCCTTTCAAGTGAGCGAGCGCATGGTTGAGAAGGCTGCGATATTAGCATCAACAATATCTCAATAGGACTATAACCAGGCCCATACGTAGACTTGTGATCGTTGAGGCTCCAGAGGGGCCAAGATGAGGCAGACCTGCAAGCCAGTCTGGAGACAGCATGTGCACTATACGGACGGACAATACTATGTGCGTACGTATTGGACAGCACTGCAGCCACTCCCTTGCTTGCATGAAGATCAAGGTCTCTCGACCGAGGGACGCGAAGGAGTGAAAGAGAGAGCGCGCACAGCTTGCAATATGCGCTAGAGAGAAAGGGGAAACTGGTGGGGCCATTGGCGAGAATGAGTTGGTAAGGGGACGGGAGGGGACGGGAGGGGTGTGCTCACAGACGTACAGTACGTCAACGGAACAGATGGCTGTAATGGTGTGAATGAAAATCAGAGTGAAGTACGGATACCGGTGGACACGATTTGTCCGCTTACAAGGTGGGCGAAGGCGGGCAATGCAACCTGACGTCTTTGGAAGAGGCGAGTTGACGCCGATCCGTGGATGGACGAGGGGTTTGGGAAGGACGGGCGGAAAGAAGGGATTTCGGCCTCTAGCCCTGCCTTACTGTGGTACTGTACGACGATGGATGGATCGTGGAACGGTGTGGATGGTTGGGAGGAACCATGCAACGGCCGATGGCGCTGGAGACAATGTGGAAGGAGGTCAGTCAAGAAGAAATTTCTGCACGCCGAAGAAGTGAGGATGTTTTCCGTAATCTTATCTGATCCAGAGATTTGATTGATTAGATCAAGGTATCGGAGCATGCCCGATAGAATGACAGGGGATTAAGCGGGTCTTTTGGCCCGGTGTGGGGCACAGTCCCCTCAGTATACTTGTAGGTAGTATACCTACTAAGTACGATGCGTTTGTACCTACCTTTTCCACCTCCCTAAGTTTAGATAGGTACCTCGGTAATGCAGGGAACAGGAAGGAGCTGCGCCATTGACCAGCTTGGAAATCCATCCACATCCAGTGCAATCGCACTTGCCGCGATGGAAAGCACTCAATTTGACACTCCCGCAACATCCGTCATGCAAAGTACACTACCTATACTCCTTGCTAACACAATCTTCTGTTGCGTTGCGTCTTAGGAGCCCGTCTCCCGTACTACCTATCTAGATATGTGTGTGCCACTCGTCAGTCGAGTCACTGCTCACTACAAGCGTCGACTAGAGTCCGGGTCAGCCCTGCTAGGATCTTGCGCCGTCCATGTGCGTGACTTTGCAACGTTCCGCTGAAAGGGCAGCAGTCACGGATTCTACCAGGCTTGCAGTTTTGGCTTGTCCGGCCCAGCCGAGCGGGGACAAGGTAACTTCGCTCGCACGCTTCTCGCTGGATCCAGACAATGGCTGAACGCCGTTCCTCGGTGACGCAGGCAGCAGGACCCTGGTCGTGACTGGGGGGCTTCCCATATGTAACCAGGCCAGTCATTTCTGCTATGCAACCCGACGAAATGGCAACGCTATATCGAGTTCACGGAGACGTTCTGTTCCCACTAGTTCATAGATAATCGCAACGCGACGACGACGATACAGAATTCGTCGCTTGAGCATTACAACCAAGCAAGCACTCGGTATCACTAGTCATCCGTCGATATAATGGCCATGGAACCATCATCAGTACCGGCCTCCGAGCCCTTCGCTCCGGCGCAAAGGCTATCCATTCTCCACGGCCCCCGCGATCCCCCTCTGGTCGATCTCAGCTTGGGAGAGCTCCTGGAGCTCCAGACATACCAGCACGGCACCAAGGAATGCTTGGTGATTCCCTGGACCGGTGCACGATGGACGTACAATGAGCTCAACCAGCAGAGCTTACTGCTGGCACAAGCACTGCTCACCATGGGCATCAAGGCTGGCGACAGAGTGGGTGTCATGGCGGGCAATTGTGAGCAGTATGCCGCCATCTTTTTTGCCGTGTCGAGAATTGGCGCCATCCTAGTCATCTTGAACAACACCTACACGCCTAGCGAGGCCATGTATGCTGTCCAATTTTCGGGTAAGTCTGCGTTCTGACTGCGGGACGGGGTCCAGGCTAATGGAATTGGTAGAATGCAGGATCCTGTTCACCACCAAACAGATCGGCAGGCTTGACAACACAAAATTTCTCGCTCAATTGGAGAACGAAGTCAACGGGCCAAAGGTCGTCATGATACGGGGCGATACGAGCGGATACCAGACATACGATGAACTCATCAAGTCAAGCTCACGGCAGAGCCCGCGGGAACTTCACCTGGCCATGAGCAAGGTTGTTCCGCACCAAGTCTGCAACCTCCAATTCACCAGCGGCACTACTGGCCGCCCCAAAGCTGCCATGCTCACTCACCAGTAAGCTTGCTCAGTGTCATTCGTGAAGCCGATGCCATGTCGTTGACCTCAATTCCAGCAACGTCGTCAACAACGCACGATTCATCGGTGACCGCATGCGCTTGAGTCCTGAGGATGTTCTCTGCTGCCCGCCTCCCCTTTTCCATTGTTTCGGTCTCGTCCTGGGTCTCTTGTCTGTCATCACACATGGTGCCAAGATTGTGTACCCAGCAGAGGTCTTTGACACAAAGGCGACGCTGAAGGCCATCCTCGAGGAGGACTGCACAGCACTCCACGGTGTACCTGCCATGTTCGACTCCCTGTTCCAGGCGGCACCCCATGACTTCAAGTCTTCCAAGATCCGCACCGGTATCGTTGCCGGAGCTCCCGTGCCCCGGTACCTGATGGAGCTGATGGTCAACCGCCTTGGTATGAAGGAGTTTACCAGTAGTTACGGTCTCACCGAGGCTTCTCCAACGTGCTTCAACGCCTTCACGGACGACGCCTTGGGCAAAAGGCTGACGACGGTTGGTACCCTCATGCCCCACGCCTCGGCCAAGATTGTCGACAGAGATGGCAACATCGTGCCCATAGGCCAACGCGGCGAGTTATGCATGGCCGGCTACCAGCTGCAGGCCGGCTACTGGAACAACTCGGAGAAGACCAACGAGGTCATGGTCCGCGACGCAGCCGGTGTCCTGTGGCTTCACACTGGTGACGAGGCAGTCTTTGACGACGATGGATACTGCTCTATCACGGGACGTTTCAAGGACATCATCATCCGAGGTAAGCTGCAACACCGATCACTCGTCAGCTTCTTCCGCTCACAAACTTATCTATTACAGGAGGTGAAAACATTTATCCCCTGGAGATCGAGGAGCGCCTCATGGCCCACCCGTCCATCTCCCAGGCCATTGTCATAGGTCTCAAGGACGAACACTACGGCGAGGTGGTCGGCGCCTTCGTGCAGCGCGCCGAGGACTCGGAGAAGCCGACGTTCCAGGAGCTCAAGGACTGGGTGCGGCAGCGCCTCGGCGGGCACAAGAGCCCCGCACACATCTTCTGGCTCGGCGAGGACGGCGTCCCCGCTACCGTTCCCTTAACGGGCAGCGGCAAGGTGCGCAAGTTCGAGATGGCAAAGTTGGGCGACGAGCTCCTCAAGAAAAGCAGGACCGTCTCCGCCAAGTTATAATTCTTGCAGATGAGGTATGTAGAAAATGTTGAAAGAGTGATACCATGTAGTATTTTCATTTTGTGTATTGTTTTCCATTGTATGGATTCCTCAACGTTTGGGTCGGTTAAAATAGAGTATGTTGGTCGGTGAATAGACTTTTGCCAAGATGATCTTCTCCAAACTCTTTTCGTGAGGCATCGCTTATGTAATTACAGTCTGTTGCGCTGGCAGCGTCCAAAACCCAACATTTCGTCCGTGCGCTGGCAACAGCATCTTAACCACCCCCTAGTTAGGGTCACGCAGGGGGGTTACCTGTCAAAGTGGGTGCAATATGCCGGCGACTGACACGGACCTCCAGGCCTATTGGGCCGGATTAGGAAAGGTCTGCAGCGAAATGTCGGTTATATTGCTGGAACGGATTTCGCCAGCTAAATTAACTAAAATCTAATAATATATATATTTAGATCCTAAGGCTGTAAAATAGCCAGAAATATATAGAGAATCTACTAGAGAATAACTATATAGTTACTAATATATATAAGTAATTAACTAGGGATAATTACTATATACCTATATACTTTAATAATTAATAGTCTAATTATAAGTACTAATTAATATTACTTAAAGTCTTATATATAGTATACGTAATATACATATTAGCTATTATTATAACTAATAATAAGGTTACTACTATATTAGCTATATTAAATAGCCTATCTAACTAGAGTAATTAGTATATCTAGCTGTAATAACAGGCTATAGCTCTTAACCTATAGGAGTTAATTAACCTAAACGCTAATAATATATAGCTATAAGAGTATTAGCTAGGGGCACTTAACTAGGTGAGGCTTAATAGTAGGTATTAGTGTATTATAAGACTTAAGCTTGCTAAGTTCCTCTAGTACGGCTATAGCTACCTGTTAAAACTCTGTAGTAGGGCTAGCTTATTAGAGGCTTAGCGACCTATTGTTAAGACCTACTAGGCTAACTACTATAGATCTCCTTATAATTACTCCCCTCCCCCTAAGACTTTATCCCTAAAGTTATTACGTAATATTATAAATAATGCTAATAATAACCTTAGTCCTTTTAGCCTAAAATATCCTTTAATAGCTTTATATATTATAGAATCCTTCTTATTACTAGTATAGCTACCTTATTATTATTATTATAGTTCTTAATATTTTATATTATTATTTAGTAATATATTACTACCTAGTTACTAGGTTAGGTATTAGTTCTTTAGATAGAAGATAGTTACGTAATAGTAAGTTAAATATATATTAGGCAGACTTTTCTAGCTTACTTTTCCTAGCTATTATATTACCTAGTAAAAAGTTTTTCTTCTACTAGCTAATTATTTTCCTCTTTTCCTCCTCTCTTCTTTATACTTAGTAATATATTAGTAACTCTTTACTAACTTAATTACCTTATAATTAACTTTTTTTACTTTATTTTCCCTTCTCTTTACTTCTTCTTTCTTACCCTACTGTTATAAGCCTATTACTAAAATATTAGTTATCTTAAGAATCTAGATAGTTCTTAACTATAAATATAATCTATACGTTAGCTTTACTAGCCTTACTAAGGGTGCTTTATATATCTACTACCTTACTAGTATATACTATAATATTAATAAGCTTATCTATATTACTAGTTACTATATAGCTAAGTATGTTATCTATTAGATAGATAAAAAGAAATATTCTACTATAAGTTATTATCTATTTAGTAATTACTCTATAAGTATACTAATAGTCTTAGGTACCCTAAGAGCTTTATAGTACTATATAGTATACTTAGAATATATTAATATTCTACTATTAGAAGGAGGCAGATAGTAAGCTTAGTAACCTTAACTATAGCTATATCCTTATTACCTTTACTACTTATACTTCTACCTAAGAGCGTATTAGTAACTATATTACTAACCTTTAGTTAGTAGTTATAAGGTCTATCTTAAGTAGGTAACTCTTTAGGAGCTTATATCTAACTATAAGTATATAGCCCTTATAATTTAGGTCTAGGTATATTATTAATCCCTCTATAATTACTTTATAACTAACTTATATTATAAACTAGTCTTCTTAATACTAATAATAAGGATAAAATTTAGAACTATCTTAGTACCCTCTAGCTAATATACCTTTATAATAATAGCTATACCTATATACTATAGTTAGTAATAGATTTACTTAAAACTTATAATATTAAGGCTAAGCCTAGTATTACTATTAAGGGTATTACTAACTTCTTATAGTTTAAGAAGTTTTATAAACTTATTAGTAAGTACTTAGTAAATAACGTCCTAACCTATATTATTACTATTTATAGTATTAGTCCTATTAGTTATAGTTAGAGTACCTAGACTCCTAGTAAGTATTACTTATTTACTACTACTTATATCCCTAGCAGCCTAAATAGTAACATATCTAAGTCTAAGGCGTCTAAGCTTAAGGGTTCTCCCTCTAAGTTATATACTAAGCGCTATAAGGTTAGTAAGGACTCTATAACTTACTTTACTATTAATACTCTTTAGGCCCTCTATCCTAATTTCTTAGTAATAGTTTATAAGGCTATAGACTTAGATATAGCTAGTTACCTTCTTACTACCTTTTAGGTAAACGTTTTATAAAAGTTTAATAATACCCTTATTACTATAGAGAATAAGGTTACTACCTAGGGTAGTATATTTAATATAGACGTATATATAGTAAGCTTAGACTCTATTATAGTCCCTAATATAGCTTTTAGCCCTTTTAGCCCTTTTAGCCCTTCTAGCCCTTCTAGCCCTATTAGTAATAGCTTACTAATATTTACCTAGATATCTACTATAGCTATTAACACTAAGAACGCCCTTCTCTCTCTTTTCTATAATAACATCTAGTATCCTCTTATAAAGTTTACTTACTAAAAGATTACTACCTACTAAGTAGCTATCTAGTATACTACTAAGCGCCCTTACTCTAGCTGCTCTAAAGGCAAATAGGCTAGTCCTAAGGACTTAACTAATAAGGAGAAGACTACCCTTAATAAGTATAATAACCTCCTTATTACTATACTTAATACTTACTATACTATTAAGCTTCCCTTATCTAACCCTTTTAATCTAGACGCCTAGACATAGCCTCTTTACTAATTACCTTATAATCCTTCTATATTATTAGTATTATTCTTAAGTTTATAGGTAGTATTTAGTAGAGAAAAGAAAAAGGGTTTTAGGTAGTCTTATAATAGACTTATATTTAGTAAATAGTTACTAATAGTACTTTATTTATCCTACTTTTTATAAACTTACTTCTTCTATCTCTTATACTTCTTAACTACCTCCTTAGTACCCTCTAAGTAGTCTAGTAGCTCCTATATATTATACTTAACTAGCTATCTAGCCTACTTAACTAAATACCTAAGGTTATTACTACTACCTTAGTAAGTAATAACTTCCTTAACCTCTTAGATATTATCTTTAAGGTCTAACTTTAGAAGCTCTACTATACTATTAGTAACCTATTACCCTATAGTCTATAGTTCTAGTAGTAACACTAAGAATACGTTATATATATATCTATACTACTCTAGTAGATAGACTTAGTATGCTTAGTGCTTAATCCTCTTTATAATAGCTACCTTAATAAATTATAATACTAACTTTTTATTCTTAAACCTTATATTCTTTATTAATAGTCTAATAACCTCTCTATAATAGAACTCTTTTAGCTAGTACCTCTTATTATAATAGGTAGCCTAGGACTCTATAGCCTTTACCTAGGCGTGCTCTACCTACCTCCTAACCTTAGTAGTATATTTAATATACTCTTATACTCCTTATATAGTAGCCTTATAGCTAGGTATATACTTAATAAATCTAGGGTTATACCTATAGAGTACTATAAATAGAGATACTCTAATAGTTAAGTACTTACTATTATTATATATAAACTCTACTTTATCTAACTATACTACCTAATAACTTAGTAAGCCCTTAGTATATAGTTATAAGTATCTCTCTAGTATCTAATAGGTCTATTCTATTTAACTATTAGTCTATAGGTAGTATATAGTAGATAGTTAGTAACGTATTACCCTCTCTTTTATAAATTCTTCCTAAAAGGAGCTAGTAAATAGCTTATCTCTATTACTTATAATACCTTCTAGCATCCTAAACCTATATTTAACCCTTTTATATAGGATCCTTACTATCTATACTACGTTTAATATCTTCTTAGTTAGAATAAATATTACAAACTTAGTTATCTAATATATAATAACTAAAATATAGTTATATTTAGTACTATTATTATAAGTACTTAGTAACAGCCTTATAATAAAATCTAGTAAGATTTCTTAGAATAGGTATAATAGTAACGTTAGTAACTATAACTACCTATATAGCTTATACTATAGGACTATAACGCTAAGGTAGTACTTATAATCCTTAATATACTCTTATATATCCTTACTAATTCCTTCCTAATAGAACTTTCTTAAGATAAGGTTAAGAGTCTTTATTACTCTTATGTAACCTACCTTAGGGTTGTTATAGTATTAGTAAAGGATCTTAGTCCTTAGTAATTCTACCTATAGGATAACTAGTCTTCTCTTAAAGAATAGGGTGCCTATATTATTAATAGTATATATTTTTAACTTACTAGCTATACTATACACCCTTACTAATTATAATAAATAAAACTTATCTTTAGCCTATAGTCCTTAGATAAGTTCTTTTATCTTATACGTTTAGTATAGTACTAATACCGTTTCGTTAGGTATAAGCTCCTTTATAACCTAATATAGGATATACTACTTTAGTATAGTAACCCTAGCTCTATTAGGCTCCTTAGTTACCTAGGTGACTTCCTACTAAGCGTTTACTAAATCTTCCCTTACTCTCTAGCCTTAGGTTATTATAGTAGTAATTATTACTAAATAACTAAGACGCCTTATAGCCTACTACTAGTCCTAAGGAGAAGATTCTTTACCCTAAGAGCTATCTACCTTATAGCTAGGGTTATAAAGTAATACCTTTACTACCTAGATATACGCTTTAGTAGTCTTACTTATTCCTTTAAGGTTACTAATTATTTACTATATATCTTATAGTAATTTATTAACTAGCTATAGTTTCTTTACTAATATTAGGAGGACGTCTATATATAGTACTTCCCCCTCTATATAGTCTAGCCTTCTAGACAGACTATCTATAAGGTTTGTCTTCTCTAATTAGTATTCTAAGTTAAAGTTAAATACTAATAACTTATATACCTAATAGGTAAGCCTTCTATAAAGGTCCTATACTAGTATACTAATAACTCCCTTTAGTACCTAATAGTCTATTAAGACTATAAACTTCTCTAACAGCCCTAAAAGGTAATAAGCCTAATACTTTAATCCCTTTATAATAGCTAATAGCTCCTACTATCTTATAGCCTATTATTATTCTATATCTAAAAGCTTCTATAACTAGTAAGTAACTAGTTACTATTATCCTTCTACTAGCTAGGATAGGATAGCTATAATAGCCTTAACTAAAGCGTCTGTTTCTATATAGGTAGGTTACTAGGGATTCTAGTATAAGAGGATAGTTACTAATAAGAAGGCAACCTTTAGCTAATTAAAGGTATTATTAGCCTCTTTAGTCTATTTAAATACGTATAAGGCATCCTTATGTCCCTTTAGTAGCCCTATTATTAGTACTATAATACCTAAGTATCTAGGAATAAACTTCTAATAAAAGTTATAAAATCCTAGGAATATCTAGACGTCTTTTATTAATATAGGCACCTTCTACTTAGTAATTATTTATATATAAGATTTATCTATACTAATACCCTTAGGGGTAATTATATACTCTAAGAACTTAACCCTCTGTTAATAAAATAAGTATTTTAAGAGTTTTATAAATAACCTAAATATTTATAACTATTAGAGGACCTTCTTAAGATCCTTAGTATACTACTCCCTTATAGTAGAGTAGATTATAAGATTATCTATATATATGATATAATATATATCTAGTAGTTTGCTAAGTACTTAGTAAACATACGCCTAGAACGTTACTAAAGTATTAGTTAGTCTAAATAGCATAATTATATACTTAAAGTAGCTATATTAGGTTTAGAATATAGTCTTCTAGTAGTCTTCCTTCTTAATATTAATATAGTAGTACGTATTATAGATATTAACCTTAAATATCTACTTTACTTTATAAAGCCTATCTAATAGCTTACTAATTAGTAGTAAGGGGTATTAGTTCTTAATTATAACCTAATTAAGGCCTTAATAGTCTATATATAACTATATAGTACTATCTTTCTTTAGTATAAAGAGGATAGGCGCTCTAGCCTTACTAACAGACTTTATAATACGACCGTTTGCTAAGTTCTTAGTAATATATTAGTAAAGCTCTTCTAACTACTTCTTATTTAGTAGGTATATTAGACTATATAGTAGCTTTACGCCTAGTATAAGGTTAATTAAGTGTTTAGCCTTAACGTATACTTAAGGCCTTATTACTAAACCTTTATTAAAGGTAGCTACCTTACTCTAAAGTTCTTTTAGAAGGCCCTCTAACTAAGGAGGTTCCTTTTATAGGCCTACTTTATAAGAGATATATAACATATACGTATATTCCTTATTCTTAATAATATTATAAGCTATTACCTTAGGCTTAGTAATTAAGATTAATTTATAGTACTACTTATTAGTAGCTATATTAATCTAAATACCTTCCTAGCCTATAGACTATCTTAATATAAGGATGTCTACTTAGTCCTCTCTATAGTTAGCTTTAATAATTAGTTACTAAATCTTCTATAGCTAACCTTAGTAGTTAATTAGAAAGAAGGTTAGCTAGTAAGCTACCCCTTAGCTTATAGTCTTACTAGTAAATAACTTTAATACTAGGGTTTTAGCCTTTATAGGCTTTAGGCCTAGGTGTTATACTAACTTATAGCTAATAAGGTCTACCTCTAAATATATATCTATTACTACTCTAACAACCTTTTCTATATCCCCTTATAGGATAATTACTATACCCTTAGTAATAAGTCCTACTAGTACCCTTAGTTTCTTAGGCGTAGATATCTAAGTAGTAATACCTATACCTACTTATTTCCTAATAAGTTAAGCTTAGTAACTCTTAGGTAGATCCTAACCTACTATACTATAGTAGCCTTCTAATTTAATTAGTAACTAAATAGCCTATTATTACTTATACTACTAGCCTTCTTTTTAGGGTATATAATAGATATATACCCTTTCTAGAAATAGGTATAGTATTAGATTCTATCTAGCTAATCCTTTAGTAACTACCTACTATGTTAGTTACCTCTAAACGGTCTATAGTAGGACTCCTATAATTTAAAGTCCTTAGGTATCTCCTTCTACTAATCCTACTAAAATAGTACTAGCCTCTATAGCTAATTATTAGTAGGTAGTAGACACTTCTTACTATTCTTCTATAAGTCATTACTAACCCCTTAGTAGTTATATAGTAACTATAGGTAGTCTGCCTTATATACTACGTCTCTTAGGTAGAGGATAGGTGTCTTCTAGTAAATTATCTTATCCTATAATAAGGCTAGGAGGCTAAAGAAGTACTAATATACCTTAGCCTTTAACTCCTCTACACCCTCTATTCCTAAGTTATAGTATATTACTAACTACTTAGTAAGGTACTATAATAGGGTCTAACTATTACCTATATACTTCCTCTTTAGCTCTTACTAGTAGTCCCTCTCCTAGGCCTCTAGGTTAATATATTATTAGTAAATAAATACTAAGAAGTCCTCCTATTTTAAGGGCTTAGTAAGGCCTCTCTTATAGTTACGCTACTATATCTATAATATTAGGGATACCTTTAAAAGGGCCTATTTAACTTACTATTTAATAGTACTCCTAGGGTAAAGCCTATTTACTACCTCTATTATAATAATTTAGTCTGCTACTTAGGTACTAGTAGATTCCTCTCTAATAGTCCTATAATTATAGACTAAAGGCTTCTTATACTCCTTCTTACTAAGATGCTATACTAGCCTATTAGTAAGCTCTTATAAAAGGCGCTTATAATACCGCCTCTCTTTATAGTACTCCTTAACTATAGCTCTTATAGTCTCTTAGAAATATAATATTATTACCTATATAAGGTCTATAAGTTCTAAGCCTAGTATAGCTATACTAGTATTATAATATATACTTATACTTAGCTAGCTTTATAACTACTTAGTAATAAACGCCTTATTAGCCTTATCTATTAGTCTTAGGGAGGCTAAAGAGTGCTCCCTTAATAAAGTTCTTCTATATGTTTCTTTATAGTCGTCTTATAACTTAGGCCCTATTATTAAGGGTGGTTAATCCTTAGCGTTATACTATAGGTACTCTACTATAAATAGTTATAAATTATCTATACTAGTAGTACGTTACTAAAGTATTAGTAAGCTTTTAGGGTATATCTTATTATTTAAATCTATCTTACTTATACTAGTTACTCTAAAGAGATAGAAGCTTAAGAATTATAAGAGTATTAGCTAGGGGTACTTAACTAGGTAAGGCTTAATAGTAGGTATTAGTATATTATAAGACTTAAGCTTGCTAAGTTCCTTTAGTATGGCTGTAGCTACCTATTAAAACTCTATAGTAGGGCTAGCTTATTAGAGGCTTAGTAACCTGTTACTAAGACCTACTAGGCTAACTACTATAGATCTCCTTATAATAGTATATTACTATAAAGTAACTAGTAACCTTACTATAAGCCTTAGATATATTAGAATATCTAATAATAACGTCTATAGTAATAAAGTAGGTAGCTAATAATATAATTAAGGGAGAGGAGCCCCTAGATATATAAGAGGCCTATACTTTAAAGCTATCCTAACTATTAGCTAATAGCTAGAAACAGCTTAAGTATAATAATAAGATATATATATAAAAATAATATTAATATAAGTAGGATTATAAGGTAGTTAGTAATATAGTTATTTAGATCTATATAATAGTAGATCTAATAGTAATTATAAAGTACTATAATATAAGTAAATTAATTTACATATAGATATATAATATTAAAGTATAGATTAGCCTGCTTTTATATAAAGAAAAGGAGATTACTATAGTAAAGTATAAGAAAGTAATAAGGTATATTATAGATTATAAAGTAATAAATATAAAAGAGGTAGAGAAATAGATAGTAGACTAAGAGAAAGTACTCTCTTATAGCATAAGAGTTAAGTAGTATTTAGCTATAAGGACTAGTAAATAGTTCTTACTACTAATAAAGGTACTAAGATATATACTATTAGTAATATAGGTAGAGGCGTACGAAAGCACTAACTATATAAGGGCTATCTAGGATTAACTCCTATATTATAAAGTAACGTTAGCTATATAGGCCTATATTACTATAGAGCTAGAGCGTCCCTAGGTAAAGGCTGCTTATAGAGCTTTTAGCCTAGTTACTACTATAATAGTTACTAATAATACTACTAGAAAAGACTATATATAAAAAGAGCTATTAAAAGATAGATAAAATAATAGATATTATAGTAATATATAATACCCTCTCTATAATATACTTAGGTATAAAGTAGTAAGGTGCTTTTATATAGGTAAAGTATACCTAAAAGAAGTATAATAGCTAAACCCTAATATTATTAAGTATATATAAAAGGTACTTATAGAGTAAAAGGTAAAAGATAAGCTAAAAAAAGAGGATATATTACTAGTATCTATATACGCCTGTCTAAATAAGATACCTATTAAAGTAGGTATAGATCTAGCGCCTCTAGAGAAATAATAGCTAATTAATAGTAAGGTAGAAGAGTAATTAAAAGGAAAAAGGGCTTTATCTATATAGTCAGCCACGTTTATAATATCTAACTATCTACTTAAGGACTTTATAATATTAGACTTAGGAGTAACCCTTTATGTATTCTACTCTTACTATTACTTTTTAGTAATAACCTTAGTAAAGCCTAATAACTTTATTTAGGCTAGTAATACTACTATCCTAATTAAGGGATAGGGTAATATCCTTATCTATATAAGGTAGGGTAAGTAAAGGGCTAGACTTATACTTAAAAGAGTTACTTACTACCTGTTATTATTATATAACCTTATCTTATACGTAATACTAAAGATAAGGAATAACTAGTAGTAGGATAATAGTCCTACTAATAACTATATATAGTTAGTAAAAGACTACTTAGTAGTATTTAATATAGATAAATTTATAGGCTAATAAGTTATTAAGGCTAGTATTATTTATAATACTACTAATATAATAGCGTTAGTAGTAGTAAATATAACTACTATAGCCTTAGTAGTAGAAAATAAGGCTGTAACTATAGCGCTATTAGAGCTAGATTATTACTAGAGAAGTAGGCTAGTAAAGGCTAATTACTAGTATAATTATTTTAGGCACCTAGGTAGTTATATACTATATAAAATAACTATATATACCTATAGTATATAAATAAAAGGAGATATACTAGAGGTATCTATAGTATTATATAAAGTATACGTAATAAGTAAAATATAGTAGTAAGTCTTACGTTAGCTATAGGAATTAATTAACTACGTAGAGGTAGGTAATTATATAGTACTAGATTTCTACCTATTTAAGTAAGGCTATAGTAGATATAAGTCAGCCTTACTACTTAGTAATTAAAAATCCGGCTTTACGTAGGATTACTATATATAATAACATACCTCTAAAACTATTAAGATAGTACTATTAGACTTTATGTAATTAATTAAGGTATATAAGTCTACTAAAGTATAAGTAATTAAGTATAATAATAAGATTATAACTACCTATCTATAGGTAAAAGAAGCTATAAAAAGCATAGGAATCTTATTTAAAGCCTTAGCGCCTAACACCTAAGTATAAAACAGTAGTATAGAGAGGATTACTACTATAATTAAGAAGAAAGCTTACGTAATAAGGCTAAAGTTAAAGCTGCTATTATCTTTATAGCTAGAGATCCTAAAAGTAGTAGTATATCTATATAACTATACGCTAGTAGAGTTATATAGCTAGAAGTCTCTATATTAGATCTAATATATAGTAAGAGGGTAGATATTATCTCTACTATACCTTAGCTATTTATAAGTATTTAGCTACTATATATACGTAATAACCTTAGATATATAGCTTAGCTATAATTACCTTTAGTACTTTAAAGTAAGGGTATATATTAGTTATTTAGTTAGATATACGTTAACTAACTAGTACTATATATATATACTACTAAAGAATAAAGTTATTATATCTTATAATATAATATTTAATAAAAATAGATACTTCTCTAGAAAGGAGGATAAATAGGTAGATAAGTTAAGTAATATAGATAAGGCTATAATTAATAAATAGATCTAAAAGGTATCTAAAAAGAGTTTTATAAATATTACTAATAGTAATAATCTTATAAAAGAAGATACTATAAATATTCTAATCTAAACGTATAGTAATTTACTAAAAGAAGCCTATAAATATATAAAGTTATACTTTATATTAATAATACTACTAGAATCTCTAAAAGCCTCTTTTATTATACTATTATTAGATATACTTAACGTAAGAGGGTAAGAAAACTATAAAGATTATAATAAAGTCTGTTACGTTAACTATATTATATAGTAAAAATAAGTATACCTATAAGAATCTTAGAAAGCTATGTTTATAGCTAGGACTATTAATAGTCCTTACTATAGTACCTAAGACTAGTAAGCTACTTATATAGCTAGGACTCTTAATAGTCCTTACTATAGTACCTAGAATTTATTCTTAGAGTAAAATAACCTACCTAATAAGTATATAGGCTAGCCCCCTTATAGTAATAGGAAAATAGTTAATATAGTAGGAGAGGATCTATCTAAAGGCTCTAAAAATAAGGTAGAGACGATATAGATAGATCCTTACTAAAAGAGTGCCGTAAGGCTCTATTAGAAAGATTTACCTAGATTACTAAAGGTATGTATAGACTTAAAAAACCACCTATTTATAGAGGGTTTTTAAGAGGCTAAAAAAGTATATTTATAAAGCTATAACGCTATAAATAGCTAGATTAAAGTTAGTATAGAGGAAGCTAGTAATAACTAAATACTTAATTACTAATAGGTATATACCTATAAGCTAAATAAATATAGATTTCTTATAAAGTTTAAGGCACGCCTTATTATTTATAGTAATTAGTAACTAAAGGATGTAATCTATAATATATATATAGTAATACTAGTAAGACTTTTATTCTAGTTACTTATTATAATTATAGCTAAGTTAGACCTAAAATTACTTTAATTTAATACTATAAACGTATTTATATATACTAATATAGATAAAATAGTGTTTATAAGGCTTCCTCTAGGGTACCTAAATTATAGTAATAAAAAGATTATTTACTTATAAAAAGCCTTATATAGATTATAATAATTACTACTACTATAGTAAAAGCACCTAGAAAGGGGACTTTAAGAACTTAGATTTATCCTAGTTGCTAGAGAGCTATACTACTAGTAAAAGGGAGCTATTATATTCTTCTTTTATATTAATAATTACGTCTTTACCTTCCTAAAGTTACTATAATATAAAGCTAATAAAATAATTAAAGGTATAAAAGGAAGATACTATCTAGAGGGTAGTAATAAGATATAATAATTCCTTAGTATAGAGATTCTCTATAATAGATAATAAAGAAAGATATAGCTATTATAGTTAGTATATATTAAGAAGATAGTAAAGCTAATTAATAATAAAGCCTAGCTACTACTAGATAATACCCTAATAGCTAATAAAGAATTACTCCTATTATAGTAGATAGTATTAAACTATAAAGTAGTAAGATACTAGTAAAAAGTTAGTTTAATCCTATATATAGCTATAATAACTAGGCCTAACGTTATATTTACTATAAGTTACCTAGTAAGATTTAATTATAACCTATTAGAAGATTATTAGAGGGTGGTAAATTATATACTATAATACCTCTAGCATACAGCTGGATTTTACCTTAAATTTAGACCTAATAGTAAGCTTATTATTACGTTAGATATAAGCTTTAGAGATAACTTAATTAATTATAAGAGCTTATAGGCCTTTACTATTAAATTATATAGTAAATTAATTAAATAGAGGGTAAATAAGTAGTAGACTATAACAATATCTATAACTAAAGTAGAGTTACTAGTATTATTATAGGTAGTAAAAAAAGTAATCTTTATAAGCTAGTTAATTACTAAACTTATAGCTACTAATACTACTATAAATCTACTACTAAAAGTTATAATATAATATAATAATTAGTAGATAATTAGCCTAGTTATAAAGGAATTAGTTTAGCTTTAAACACGTCTTTACTATATAGATATATATTACTACTAGCTACGCTAGGAGATTACTAACAGTTAAGTTAAAGTTATCTATACCCTATTAGTAGAGCTAATAGTAAATAGATTAATAAAAGCCCTACTAAAGTAAAAGTAGCTAGTATTTCTATAGTAATTAAATATTAGTAACTAAATAGTATAGTTAATATAAAACTAAAAAGAAGAGCTAGTAAAAGATAAATTACTAATATAATTAAAGTAATAATTACTATAGTAATAGATAGTTAACTAGTATAGCCCTAACTAAGATAGTTAATTAATATAGTTATATTAGTTAGTAAAAGTAGGCTATTATAAAGACTTACCTAGTAGTTCTAACGTTAATATATCTAATAAAGTTTTAACTATAAATATTTTTATAACTAAATAACTTCTATAGTTAGTAATTATATATTTATAATTATCTTAATTAGAGCTATAAGTTAATATAAAACCTAACTAAAAAAGATAACTATTTAAGGTTAGAAAGTTAAAATAAAAGGGTTAAAAGTATAGTTAAAACTATACTCTAAGGATAATTATATATATAGACCTATAAGGGCTATATTAAACATAATAGTAAGCATATAAGAAGCCTAAGGCTGCTATAAGTATAATACAGCTTTACTAAGTAAAAGGACCTATTACTACGTATTTATATTATTAAGCTTAGACTTTATATAGGGGGTTAGTAGGCTTTATAGACGTAACTACTATTAAGTCTAGCTGCCTCTACCTAGGTTTAAACCCTAGAGCTTTAGTATAAGTTACTATCTTATACTATAATTATCTAGTAGGGGGTAATACTACTAGACTATATATACTTTAGTTTTAGTTATTATTAATTAGTTACTTACCGCCTTTTAAGGTAGGAAACTAGTAGTTAGGATAGGATTATAAAATATAAAAGGTAGTTATAAAAGGGGGGTAATTACTATAAATTAGTTAGATTAAATCTAGGAATAGCTTTAATCTGAGAGGGCGTGTTAAAGTAAGTGTAATATGCTGGTAACTAATACAGACCTCTAGGCCTATTAGGCCGGATTTAGAAAGGTCTGTAGCAAAATGTTAGTTATATTACTAGAACAGATTTTACTAGCTAAATTAACTAAAATCTGATGACACGTGTATTTAGATCCTAAGGCTGCAAAATGGCTAGAAATATGCGGAGAATCTACTGAAGAATAACCACATAGTTACCAACACACAAGCAATTGACCAAGGATTATCGCTGTATACCCACGTACTTCAACAAGTTTACCTCGCACAGGATCACGTTCGGACTATGCCGCTCATTGGTCAATCCATTTGATTGCATTAATGATTGATTTGGCCTCATCGCCTGCAGTCATCGAGACCTGTCCCCCGCGGGGAAATCCAGTCTGTGCTTCCATTTGCGTCGCCAAAAAGAGGTCCAGCAACAGGACAAATAATTTCAAGTAGCATGAATGAGTCATGTTGTTCTTTGACCCGACGATGGCGGACTTTCGTATCGTAGTCGGAAGACTGCTACGGGTCACAAACGATGGTGTCAGCGTCTAGACATAGAGACATAGAGGGAAATCTTCCATATAATTAGCCGGTTTCCGCTCACCACCACTGCCTACGGATCCTCATCAGCAGTAGCGACTTCATAGACACTTCCGCACCTTCAGCAACACCACAATACCAGCTTCATCCAAAGAAACACTGCACAATCGCTTTCGCTCAACCGTCACCTAGCACATCTTTCTCTCATCATTTCACTTTGAAACAATGCCCCAACCATCTTCATCCCCCTCTCCGGTCCTCCTCTCCCTCGCAAAGGCCTACCTCCATGACCCGGCCCATCTCCACAAAGTGATCATCCCGCAACTAACCCACCGCCTCCGCCTCGCGACCCTCTGGTCCATTGCACCCTCGATGAAGGTTCTCGACATCGGCTGCGGCCAGGGCGACTCGGCCCTCATTCTCGCCCACGTCGTGGGCCCGGCCCCTCTGGATGCAAGCGATGCCGCCAACGCCGGGGCGGCCCCATCCAACGGCCCACCCGGCCACGTAACGGCCCTGGACCCTGCTCCCGGTGCCTACGGCGCCCCGTACACCCTCGCCGAATCCCAGGCCCATATCCTCTCCTCCCCCTACGGCGCGTGCGTCACCTTTCACCAGTGCGACGCGCCGGGCTACCTTGCCGCCCATCCCTCTGCGTCCTTCGATTCCGCGACCCTGTGCCACTCACTGTGGTACTTTCCTTCCGCCGCCGCCGTCTCCGCCCTCTTCGCGGCGCTGCAATCGTCGGGGCGGGTCGGGAGGCTCTGTTTCGCCGAGTACTCCCTCAAAGCCAGGACACCCGCTCAAAAACCGCATGAGATGGCCGTCGCGGTCCAGAAGCGGTTCCACGAGCTTCGCGAGGATAGGGGGTTCACTGTGCACCAGGCCAACGTCCGCGGCGCGCTGGACCCGGACGAGATGGTGGCCCTGGCGCGGGGGGCCGGGTGGAAGCTGAGGGAGAGGGGCGTGGTTGACACGCCGGGGATGCTGGATGGTCAGTGGGAGGTTGGTGCCGTGGTTGATCCCAGCTGGGCGGAGGAAGTTATCGGAGAGGGCTTGACAAAGGAGGCAGAAGAAGAGCTGCTGGGACGTGTTGCTGATATCAAAGCTGCCGTTGCCGAATTGAAGGAGAATGGGGAAAGTATTGCGACGATGGATGCTGTCTGGGTGGTAATGGAGCTTTGAGATGTTGGTCGATGGTAAACCATCAGCAGTCCCCAATGCGATGCAGAGTAGGTAGGTAACAGTTTAAGTGTAGATTCCCATCAAGACTATCCGGTACAGAAATACATATAGTCGTTTTGCGTATTTCTATCACCTCCGTCTGAGCCCACAGTGCTTTCAGTCTGCTTGAAATCCTTCGCACAAAGGCCCTTCCAAGCGGCCTTGCAGACAACCGTGAGAATGAAGATTGCCGTTGAGGCTATAAACATGACCCGCTGCGCATCAGTCACCGACGTAAAAATAGGGCTTGGGCGCTGCCAACGCAATAGACTGTAACTTGAGCAAGAGAAACAACGAAACAATAAAACCAGCTATCAGACAAGACCACCACATCCGAGATGCTCCTTCTGGTCTGGCTGGACGCATGGTTCACTGTTAGGGCGACCTTTGACTGAGACAAGAATCGCCAACCCGAACGAGCCTGTTTTGCCGTTTTTGCCCATGTCACGAATTATGTCCCGACCAGTTTGACCCTGCACCTTCCCGCTGACAGCGGTTCCTGTTCGAACTTGCACATGGACAAACGCTATCACATACAGACTGCACCACATGCCACTTTTCCGACATCAGACGATAACGTCGCAGACAGTCTCAGGGGCTTAACCACTTCATCGGGTATAGCACTGTCCCGGGCCTTACAGCCTGCAGGACGGATGCTTCTCGATGCATATGGCACAATGGCACATTACCAGCAGCTCGGAAGTGCCCCATAACGATGTTCACTGAGACCATTGGTAGCTGACCAGAGCATTATATGATACATAGTGTAAAGGGACGTCCCCAATCCGATACAGTACTGACGATAGATAAGACGAAAGAAGCCATGTCCATGCTAGCGGTCATTGTCCGGCCCCAAATGTGCAATACGCTACCCAGAGCTGGCAGCGGCCTAGATGGCGGGCAATGGCTTGCACTGTTCAGCCGCTGACTGACGACGCTGTGTGTGTCTAGCGTGGACGCACCATGACGAGCTGCATCTGGGCACAATTATCGGCCAGCCACATGCCGATGATGCCGACACCAGATACTTTGACCTAGGCCCCATCACGGCATCGCCTTGACTGGGGCAAGGACGATGGAACGCTATGAATCGCCTTTTCTAAATTATCAATCGTAGTGGGGCTGTAACACTTGAAGGTACCTGTAGGTTGGTGAACGTGGACTTGGCATGGGCGATGGGGACAAATGGGGCGAAGTGTCCATCGGACGATCCTTTTCATTCTCTGCCAGGTTTCTAAAGTGCCTCGTACATTGGAGGATATTGCGATATGGCTTCACGTTGTTAACTGAACAACGTTGACGTATTCAGGACCTGCCCGGAGGCGGCGCAGTCGACGATTGGCAGGCGACAGATGAGGCATTCCCATTGCGGCATAGTCCAAGACCCGAAGAAAAAAGCCTCGAGCTTTGATAACTGACGGACGATTCCTGGAGAAGCTTGAGCTTCAGAGCAAGAAAAAGCCACACACGGTTGACTGCTGCCGTCAGAGGCAGTGGACGGGACGAGGAAAAGAGTCAGCCCCTGATCGGAGGAGGTGCGTCGCGTCGTCTCCTGCACATCTGCCAAAACAGGCTCTTTCGTCCGGATCAAACCCCACACAAGCTGTTTCTAGAAACACCCCCCCACCCCCCAAAGCGCGCACGGACAGGTTCGGCAAGTTGAAGCAGGCGCCTCAATGTATTGTACCATGCAGTGCGAGCTCCGCTGACACTCCATACGCTCGCTACTCACTCACTTGACCCCACCCGTGAGAAAATTTTCAATTCCATCTTATCAGATCCGGATGATGTCCGACGCGAGTGGGCCGTTACAGCTCCGACGCTGGAGCTGAGACGAAACTGAGCTTTAATCCTGATAAAGTTATCAGATCCGCTTATGGCAAAGCCACTGCAGCCAACTTCCCTGGAGAAAGCAACGATGCCAAGCGCCATGAACGGGAGCAACCTCGAGTAATGTATTACGACGAGCCCCGTTTGACGCAACCCTGATTAGACTCTCTGTTATCAGATCCATCCTAAATTTGGGCCGAGCCGGGAAAATTCGAGGTCTCGGAACAATTCTCCACCTGTCTACCCCTCCCCTCTGGCTTCAAGTCATGGTTTGCCTGCGGATGCTCGGCGTGGGCCAGTAGGTAGCGTGACTGAGGGGGCCGGAGACCCCTACCGCATCCACGCACATGGTGGATCGATCTGGCCCCCCTTTTGTACATTTGCGTACCTCTTTTTCTCTATATACACTTACCCCCTCCCCCCCCCGGTCCCCCTCCTTTAAAGCTGTCGCGGGGCCAAGGTACAAGCGTACCCCGCCGTCAACCTCCTCTGCCCACCACCCCGGGAACTTGTGGTTGACGGTATGATTGAACCCATGTCATGACCCGGTCGTGGAGCTGCAAGACCCTTCGGCTCTTCGCTTCACACTGTCACGCTGCTGCAGACCATTGCGAATTTTCTTGGATAGTGGCATGGCAGAACGAGTGAGCTGCCAGCCTCCGCCGCACCGAGGAACCAGGGGGGTTGCAATGCGAACAAGGGGGTCAATGGCGTTTATTCGGGGTGTTTGGCCAAAAGAGAAGGTAGGCTGTGGCGTCAGATCTCCGTGAAGCTCCGAGGCCGAAGCTCACTTGCTTTCCCAAACTTTCATCGTCAAGCCTGTCCAGAACTTTGAAAGCGTGAGTACCATCACATCAAACTTGTCCAAGCTCCGAGGAACTTTTTCCCACCTCTCGAGACCTTTCTCAGAAGCTTGTTTCCTTGCCAACCAGATCATTGATCCCGCAATTAGTCGGCCAGATAGACGACGCAACCGCAGCCATGGCGGCAACAGTCTCCCTCTCCTCCGTCTCCTCTAGTGAGAGCATCGTCAAACTCCCTCACCCGTACCACACCGAGTACGCAGTCCAACGCGCCTTCAACCACGACACCTTTACTGGCAAGACCTCCGAGGGCGGCCTTCACTTCTACCGTCTCGTCCCTCTCGTCCCTTCCAAGGGCACCAGGCAAGCCGCCCTCCCCGAGCGTCTTCACAGCGAGAACCTCTACTTCACAGAGCCTGCGAACCTCAAGTCCAGCGAGCTTCCAGCCGACTCCAACAACAGCGCGTGGGCTCGTGCCCGTCGCTCCCCAAGCACAGTCTTTTCCTGGGACGGCAAGACGACGCCCACGCTCGCCCAGGCATGGCTTCTCGTCTACGTCCTCTTCGTCCTGCGCCCCGCCGAAGAGCTCGTTCGCCTCGAGCTCCGGGGTGTAGGCGCCGGCACCCTCGGCCAGCAGCTCCGCGACGTCATGCTCGCCATCGAGCACCCTACACAGAATGAGACGCAGAAGCCCGCTTCCACGCCAGAGTTGACCACCGTCGTCCTCCTCCGCTCCGCTTTCTGGCAGGGCGCCGGCTCCCCTTTCGGCCCCCGTCCCGTCTGGCTCCCTGCCGAGTCACCCGCCAGCCTCCAGCGCCCTTTGTCCTCCTACCCCCTCACGCCGCTTCAGCACACCATGACAGCCGTCCCGGCCTCCGACCCGGCGAACCCCAATCTCTACCAGCAGGCCTGGCACCCGATACGCCCGGCCAAGCCCGCGCC
Source organism: Colletotrichum sublineola (assembly GCA_020631755.1). Lineage (NCBI taxonomy): Eukaryota > Fungi > Ascomycota > Sordariomycetes > Glomerellales > Glomerellaceae > Colletotrichum > Colletotrichum sublineola. Next base: position 1,550,609 of record JAHSQG010000001.1, read on the forward strand.
CGGCGCTACAGTCTACAGCCGTTGGATCCCGCACCTGCGAGAGACCTTCTCCATGGTCGCGCTCGACTACAAGAACCCAGAGCACTTGCGTCTCTTCCACGAGTGGCAGAACGACCCGCGCGTGTCGCAGGGCTGGAATGAGACGGGCACGCTCGACCAGCACCGCGAGTACCTGCGCAAGATTGACGAGGACCCGCACCAGTTCGCCATCCTCGCCGCGTGGGAAGACACCTTCTTTGCCTACTTTGAGGTCTACTGGGCCAAGGTGCGTTCGCTCCCTCCCGCAGCAGTTGTAGGGATCAGTCACTAACATCCGAGTGTCTTACAGGAGGATAAGCTGGGCGGCTACTACGACGCGCAGGACTGGGACCGCGGCCGCCACTCGCTGGTCGGCGACGTGCGCTTCCGCGGCCCGCACCGCGTTACGGCCTGGTGGTCCTCGCTAATGCACTTCCTCTTCCTCGACGACCCGCGCACAAGCTGGGTCGTCGGCGAGCCCAAGAAGACCAACGACACGGTGCTCATGTACGACTTCATGCACGGCTTCGGCCTCGACAAGTTCGTCGACCTGCCGCACAAGCGCAGCGCCTTTGTGCGGTGCTCGCGCGAGCGCTTCTTCCAGCTGTGCCCGCTCGGCGACAACGAGAAGGTCGTCGGCGGCATGCGCATTCAGCTAGTGCCCAAGTTGTGAGCACATGGCGTTCAGCGAGCGACGCGGGCGTGGTGGGGGTTTATGTAAATAAAGCAGACTTTGACCGCACCGTCAGAATTTGGGTGGAATGTACATATACATATATAAATACGTGCGACGTACGATCGGGTTTGTGGTGTCAATTCATTATAAATTTTCGTCCAACTTTCCAAGCGGACCATCTTGTCCATCTTTACTGTGTTTGATACATGTACATTCATCAAGTGCCAGGGGGTAAACCCCGCCACTGTAATCTGGTATTCTTCATGGAAACATCCATGTGTATTCAAGTTCAGCCAATTCTATCTAACTTGCCAGACGATCAAGCTATTCGTCCCGCCTTCATTACTCCCAAGAACACCATGTTAACCAAAAAGACCCCAATCCTTATGCAAGAGGAAATAGACAAAGAATTCGCAGAAAGAGGGCGCCATTTTTCTTCTTCATCTTTCGTAGATTCATGGACAACTCAAGAGTCGGGAGCTTCTCCCAGCTTCAGGTAGTTCCAGCAGTCTGCGCAACATAACCCGGTTAGCAATCAGTCTACCTGGGGCGTGCTGAGGGGGCGGTGAAGAGGTGTAACTCACTGTCAAAGCCGAGGTCGTCCTTGAAGTAGGCCTGCATGACATCTTCACCCCACGTGGTGCCCACCCCGGGCCCGCTGGCGACAGCTTTCTTGCCAATCGCCAGGCCGATCATGGGCTCGACGTGGCCAAGCTCCGAGAATGTGGGCTTGTGGGTTTGGCCCGTCAGCTTGACCAACATGAGCTGGTGCGCGTTGATGGCGGCGTAGTGGCCCATGTGCATCGCCGCTCCACAGCGCTTAATGCCCGACCAGAGCGCAATATCGCCGACGGCAAGGTGGTACTGCGCATTGGGCATATCGCCCGCCAGCACCAAGTTCGGGTGCACCTTGACGTACCCTTCCGCGTCCTTGGCAGCGGCGGGGAGGTAGTCCGTCGACGGGACGCTGCGCGAGATGGCCATGACAACCTGGGACGCGAGGAGCCTGGTGCCGTTGGTGAACTCGATCTCGTAGCGCACGCGGCCGTTGTCGGCGGCGTCATCGAGTTTCCGCGTCTTCTTGACGCGGTGACTCATGAGGACCTCAACGCCGGCCTCGCGGGTGAGCTCGAGCGCCTTGTCCTTGCAATCGTCCGGCAGGTCCTCGGAGGAGAGGAGCTTGTCGCGGGAGTGGACGAGGGTGACCTTGGTCTGTGGCTGCGACAGCTTGAGCTCAGCAGCCATCTCGATGCCAACTGCGCCGCCCCCAACGACAACGACGCCGTCGGGAGCGTCCTGGACAGAGCGGATCTGCTCCTCGGCCTCGAGGAGGAACTGTTTCCGCGTTAGGGACTTAGGCACGACGGGAAAGACGCGTCGCAGGCCCGAGGCGGCGATGAGGAAGTCGTACGAGAAGTCCTGGGGCTGCTGAGTGGTGTGGTCGAGAACGGTGGCCGTTTTGGTGGCCGTGTCGACCTTGGAGACGGAGCCTTGGACGAAGCGCACGTTGGGCCGCTTGAGCGCAGCGATGTCGTCAAACTTGACCCAGGACTTTGCTGCATATTTGGAGTCGGCGAAGGCGAGCGGCGTGCCGATTATGTGGACTTTGGGTACGTATGGTCAGCGGTTCTGCTCAGATTAAACCAAAGCTTGGCTGCGGTTGCCTTACAGTATCCATCGCGCTCGTCGGCGATGGTGACGTCGAGGGGGATGTTCTTGAAGTCCGGGTGGTGCTCGTAAGGGGTGTTAGCTAGACGAGGGGGCTTGCCGCTGCTCAGATCGAGCAAGTTCAACGCCGCAGAGACGCCGCCGTATGAAGTTCCGACGATGAAGACCCTGATGGGTGGGATAGCGCCGGGAAGAGAGCCCATCTTGTCTGCCTTTCCGAGAACAGGAAGGGCTTGCCTCAAAGGAGGGGGGATAAGAAGGAAGCACTGGCTGAAGCTGCTGGAATCTACTAGTGACCAGTTGGGGACCAAGGTAAGTTGAAGCAAGCGAAGTGGGTGAGAATGCAGGTGTGGAAGGAAACATTTGCGCGGTCCCAGTAGACGTAAAGATTGAGCCCATCGGAAGCCGAGCGGAGGACCTACATCAGGACGGGATCGCTCTACGAGAGTACCGTAGAGACTGGTCAGAGTTGCCCGATGAATCCCACTAAATTCTCCCAACAGCAGGGGATCCAAGCTCGCCCCAGGCACTTGCAACAGACGAAAAGGAGGGCAACGACGACGGTAGCGACAGGGGCAGGTTGAGCCGAGGGTTGGCTCGGAGAATGAGACACACTGCAGCCAAGAGGACAGGGTGATTTGCTGGAATACACTACCAATGTGGAGGGGCTGTCCTGGTGAGAATTATCAGATGGGGGAGGACTTAGAGTTATCAGATCCTTCCAGAGACATGCAAGCCACTCCCCTACCGAGCACTGGGTCTTCGGGTACCGTCTCGCTAGGATCAAGCCATTACCTAACACGGACAAGTAAGAAAAACTACGCATTTGTCGGGTCGCAAGGGTTCGATATTATCCATCTTGGGATTCCTTTCTTTTACGTCTTGTCTCTCAACTGGGCTGAGCTGAGCAGGACTGTAATGGATGATGGATTGGCCGTTGAAGCTGACGCCGCCAATAAGTGGCCGGGAACTGGCTCCATGTTGCGACGTGTCCTGTATACTACCTATCCAAGGCTGTTCGGTTCCTCTGACAAATTCGACACGAAGTGGGTGAGTGAGTGGGTGAGTCGGCGTGTGGGCGCTGGAGGGGCAACATCCAGAAATGCGCCATTTTCTCCAAGAGCTACCACCGCGTCGTTCGACTGAAATTTGTGGCCCAGGTGTACACCTACTGTACGTGGTGTACACCCAGAGGAAGAAAAGTGACGAGGTGTGAATAAGTTCAGTGCAGATCCGCAGAAAAAGGAGCAGGGATTCCATACATAGTGTACCTGTACCTGTCGTGCCCGCTTTAGTGGAGGGAACGAGCCTTACCGAATGCGGAAGGAACGTCCATTAGCTCTGCCAAGACAAATTATCTGATCCGAACCTGCACGCCCGGCATCGCATCGGTCCACACCTACATCTCATCTCCCTCGTCGTCACATTCTCTCGAGGCTTTCTCATCGTTGCTATCGACGCTATCGCGAGAGCTCCGTCATCTTGACTCCGGGCGATCAAGCTACCAACGATGTTTCGGCATCACCACAAGCAACAACAGCAACGGACGTCGGGCATTGGGAAGTCCGTCCGATCTTAGCTCCACCCTTCATCCCTTTCCCACCCGCTGTTCTACTACTACGTCGAACCAACATGATTTGACGCCACACTAACTATTTCGGGCAGCATCACTGCTACGGTGGCCGGCGCGTCCTTCCCCATTTTGGAGTTCTCTTCAACTAGCTCATTGACAACACGAATGGCGCAACATGCTCCGTGTTAGGGACGCGGGCGCGTACCAGAACGCTGTAACTGACAAAGTGCCAAACCTCGGGCACATCATCATTGACAGCTTCGCCCTGGTCTACTGCTACACCACCTCATGCTTAATCACGGTCTGTCGTCGGCTTTGTCAAGTATGCGCCGCTGCCAGACATGCTTGTATTCCTCATCCGTCACGTACTCAATTAACTGCGTCCATCGTCTGTGGCTATTATGTCCAGAAATGGGAAAGGGAACATGTCTAACGGCATGGCGAAGGCTTGGTCAATCGCATCGGAGGCCCAATTCCATGTTGCCGTGGTTCAGTCCTTTGGTGCAGGGCCTCGCTTGGAGTTAGAGTTCTCGTCGCACGTAATTGATAGCCCGGGAAAAGGATACCAAGGAAGACATCGCTGCTGTTTCTCAGATCGGGATGTTGTACTTTATCGTCGACTCCGCTAACGCAATCCCGTACTGACAAGGTCGCAAAGCCATCGCGGCCTCTGTGGCCGGAACGGGCAACGGCACTTGCGTAGGCGACATATATATATACATATACGATTATATTCCTCGTTGTTGACGGTATGTTTTTCAAGTTTTCTATTTATATATATATATGGAAGTTGCATACTTGTGCTAACCACTCCTAGCCTCCATTGTGCTTGGCACCTTTGCCACCCTATTGTCTGTATTCGGCTCAGCGTCCACTGTATCACTCAAGTTTCAAGCTGATATCGATTTGTAATTCGACATTGACTTTGAGGTCGAAGACAGTGGAAATATACCGTCCAGTATCACTTTGCATGGTCAACATGCGCGGCGTGGCCTTTGCCTATCCGACACAGACGTGCTCCAGAGCGTCTCTCATGTGCCCCGGTGGGAAGTACACTGTCATTGTTGTCCTCATATAAAATGGTTAATCGCCGATTGCCGGCCTGGCCACACGAATTTATGTTTCCAAAGAAGTTACACGATTCTCATTGACAGTCACGGCATCCATGGCCTGGACGTGTAAAACCTTCGCAGTCACATCAGCCTCGTCCAGCAGAAGCCGTTCGTTCTTACCCGTCACAGACATAGATTTGGAATGGCTGTCAGCAACGGCGACAAACTCGTCAACAGAGGGCAGAGGCAGTGCGTCGTTCTGGTGCGAGCTCTCATCCGTGATCCCAAGGTTCTCATTCTTGACGAGGCTATTGCCTTGTTGGATTCTGCCAGCGAACACCGGATCCAGATGGGTGTGGGGAATGTGTCCCAAGAGCAGAACCTTGACCTCTGTTGCACACCGACCCCCCACGATCCAAAACGCAGACGGCATCATTCTTATGGACACCGTAGACGTTGTCGAGCTAACACCTCATGCCAAATTGGTGAACTTGCAAAATATCCACTCCATCGAAGAGGATGGAATGCCCTCCCGCACCAGCACCGCCGTCGAGTCCTCGGCCGCCTCAATCAACATCGAGAAGCATGGCGTCGACCCGGCGGATCTCGCCCAAGAAGCGGAAGAAAAACAAACAACAAGCTACAGTGGAAGAACTCCAGGATGGCGGCGTTGACACCGACAAATCAACCTCTGGTGGGTTACAAAGCGGACCGGTGTGATAGTTTGCCCACATGTCCTGTGATCTGGCTCCTCCTGGTCGCTGCCTCCATCGTTCGGCTGTACCTACAGCGCATCCGTTACAATATTTAGCTACGCCGTTGGCGTCGCAAGCTTCTGTAATGAGCCAAACCGAGTTATACCTCGACAAGTCTGAGAGCAGCAATGAGAACAGTGATTCGTCCGAGGGCAAGGACAGAAACGTCGAGGCTCTCGCCGAGTCCAAGCCCCACTCCTCCTCTGATCGAGGTGGCGTGTCCGTTGGCTTCAAGGACGTACGTATCCTTCTCCTATCCCGCCCGTCCATCCGGAAGTTCAGATTCTTGACAGCATGTCCCTCAGCATCTAGCCGGGTCAGCTCTGCGGTCTCATCATGCCCTCGGCCGCCCGGAAAACCGCCTTCATGGCCCTCGTCCAACGCATGTACACTCCAGGCGCCGGCACGATTGAGATGGACGACGCCGACATCGCTAGGTTCTCCACCACCAGCTTCCGCGACGACATAGCCATCGTCCCCTAGGGAGTTGTCTACTTCGACGGCAGCGTGCGCTTCAAGGTTGGCCTCGGCGCGCGCTTGAAGCCGAGAGCGCAGGGGCGCTGCAGGACGGGCTGGAGCGCGCGGCGCGCGGCATCATCGTCATCGCCATCTCCCGCAGGCTGCATACAGTGCGCAACGCGGACCTCATCCTTGTCGTTCGTCGAGGCGGGCGGCGTCGCTGCCAGGGGCTGGCATGACGAGCTCATGGAGAGGAGCGAGAGCTATCGCCGTTGCGTGATGCAGCAGATGCTCGGTCACTGACGACGCCGCGTACCCGCGTGGGCTGTCCCCGCGGCTTCGATTCAGTTTACCTTGCAGAGAAGAAAGCCCACGCGCGATCTGATCTGCTATGCAATCCGATGTCCGCCCGTGTCATCTCACTCCCGGACGTGCCATCTGTTCGTCCAAGCCCACTGATGCATTCCCAACAGCTTTATGCATGATGCCGGGGTGAACCGAACCTCTCGTGTGTCGGGGTCTCGGAGAGCTCGACTTTTCCGCTGTAGTGGTCGAACATTGGGATTGCCTCTTTGACCATCATTCAGGGGCCGTCTCTACATCTTTTGGGGGTCGCTTCACTCCAGGGACCTACACTATGTGCCGTCACACACAGTACTAGGCCTTCGACCTCGTGAGGGATCAATATTCCGATTTCAAAATGACATAACACGACTCATACAGGTGCGAGAAACCAGTCGAGATAGGCTTAGATGATGTGCTAATGGAAGGTATGCTATACGGTATGCCAAGGTCACCACAGCGGAAAGGAAGAAAGAGAGGGTAAGAAAGAGATGTGGAGAAGGCGACTGAACATGCGATCTAAGGAAACCACTTAAAAATCCATGAAGCTAATTTCCATGCATCATCCTCGCAAGCCTCCATGTCTCGGTGAGTTCCCAAGCCGCGCGGGAAATTCTTTCGTGATCGGTCACAAGGGCCGCGTCTGACCCTGTCCTGTGATCCCGCGCGATAACGTGACTGCGTTTCTTCGTCATAAACCCCTGCTTCGGAGGGAAACCGATATCCGTGTCAAAACCCATTCCAAAAGTGCTAACCCGTGCATAGCAGACCGAAACGCCGTTAACATTCTGAAGCCGTTAGGTGACTAGACCATCAGAAGGTTGGGAAGCTTAAGCCGTTTCGAAGCCGCCAAATGTGTTCTCGCCGGAGTAGGTGATGTAGAGGAAACTGAAAGGGAGAATATCAGCACTTCCAATCGAAAGGACATTGCGAAACTAGGTAACATACCCGTCTTCGTCCTTGTGCTCTTCATAGATGCTGCTCATCAGAGCAGCAGTGGGCGGCAGCACCTCATCGACGAAGATGAAGATGGCCTTCTCTGGGGAGAGCTTGATGCGCTTGCGGATGACGTAGACGAACTGACCGACCGTCAGGTCCGCGGGGACGAGATACTTCTTCTTGTCGATAGTAGCGATGTCAGACTTCTCGACCTTCTCGCAGATAACCTGTGCCGTGAAAAACCTGGTTAGCTTCATTCCCTTGATGGCAGATACGAGGATCGGCGGTGACGGTCGGGGAACGTGGGGCACCGCCGATAAGGCGCGAAGCTGACGAATGTAGCGCGGCGATAGCCACCAGACAAACGGTGAAGCTCCTACGAACCACGGGGGAAAAGAGGCACAGATAGGAAAGCGAGTAGGATGCATACGGGAATACGGTCAGAGTACTTCTGACGGATGCGCTCAGCCTCGGCCTTGCGCTTCTCAAAGGGATGCTCGTCCTTGAACTTGGATCGCATGATGACGGGTTGTGGGTAGACGATGGGAAAGTGGGTTGTGGTTCCGTGGATGTTCTGCTTCTGTGGAAGTTGGGTGACGGTCAAGATATAGATGGCGAGATGTCTGTCGACAGTGGTGATTGCTGTCGGAGTATGTAGAAGGGAGAGTTTAGGTGACGAGGGGCTCGTTTGCGAAGGCACAAGAAAGGAGGATGGATCGGTTGCCGCCTGCTTTGCTTTGGGGTGCCTTGGGGTCAGACACGGGGATGGGAATGGGCGGTCACTGACTGAAGGTGTGTGTCTGGGTGGCTCAGGCGCGCCAGGCAGGCGGGTGGTTGGCTGGCTTGCGTACCCAGGAAGGTACCTCACGGTGCGTCGCGGCTAGAGTACTTTGCGGGGATTGAGGCCATAGAATGACTAAGCCGGCGAGAGTGCGGAACCCCACGCCCCCCCCTCCTCCCTCCTTTCCCCTCCTCATTCATTCTCATTGCCCGTTTCTCCTACCTACCTGCCTAGGTAGGTATGTACAGTATGTAGGTAGGTAGTGTCAGCTAGCAACTCACCTCAATTCCCGACCTTATCCTTATCGGATTGTCGGAGCGGGGCAAGACACCGATATCATCCCAGCTAGCCCAACCAGGCCGGTGCAGGCCCCCAGAGTCAAGGCAGGTGACCGACGACGCAGCCACTTGACACAGCCTGGCAGTCTGTCACGCCTTCTGGCTCCGACTTTGAGTCACAGGAGGCCCTGGCACAATGTCTCTTCGTGCTTCTTTTCCCAACTGAAAATGCTGAGAGACTCACGGGATCACGGAAGGTGCAACCTTTGATACGTGCACGCAACTGCTTTTGTCCGTGCTTCAGATAATTCTTAAACTGCTTGATGTGCATTGTCATCTCTGGACGAGATGCTACAATGCCTTATCCGGCATCCTCGTCTTGACGTCATTTGCCCCCTGTAAGAGGAGTGAGACGAGCCTGATAGAGCCCACCCACATAGCACTTGGGTGCATAGTGTGCTGGACAACGGGGGAGGACACACACGGTCTAATCTAATCAAGACGGCTTACATAATAAGATACACTCTGGACCTTCGATAACCGTCCTCGCAATACCTATTGCTTTTTTGGAAGGCGAAGCTAAGATAGACCCAAGACTCCGGATATAAACTCTGGTCCTCCTATGGTCTCGTTAAAAACCTAGATACGAGACAAAGCTTCACTGAAAACATTGCGGAGCAGAAAAGATGGATAGGAACAAACATGATACGGTAATAAGGCTTTGATTAACCAGTAGGGGAGCCATGGAAGCTACTTTGCTCGGAAGAGTGGCAGAGCCGAGTATGCATGCAACTGACAAGAGAAGCTGGTCAAGAATTGCCACCCTTCATTCGGACTCCTTTCCCGTCATTCCTGCCGTTTCTAGGACCCGTTGTCCTGGGTATTCACAACACCGTTCCTAGGTACCTAGGTAGGTAATGAGGGAACACTATATAGCGGGGGGAGCAAAGACAAAGCACCGAGTCTGGGGCCACACCTCAGGCACACAATGCCCAGCAGCAGCGACTACAGGTACAGTCTCCGGCGTTCGGCGGCAATGCACGACTCACCCCACCTTCCCAACCCGACGGTCTGTCTACCTAACTCTGCACCCCGTCGCTTCAGCAGCAGGGGGCTCCGCCCATTGAACGTGGAACGATTACGGAATTTACTTTTACAGCTGGCCTGACTGGCTCGAACTACGTCTAGTCAGTCCATGATTGCTTCCTAGTGGTCTTATGCTTCTCACATGAGAAGAATCGTCCGATTTTTCTGTCACCACCCAAGTCACTCCTTTTTCCCTTTACTATTATAGTTCGTATTTATATCAAATGCCCACCATGGCTTCCATAAGGCACACGCACAGGTTGCTTGCACAACTCAGCAGCTCCCGGGCCAGACTCGCCATCATCAACCAGCAGCAGCTTCAATTGGGTCGCAGACTCGTCTCATCCTCCTCAAAGTCCCAATTCAAGGGTCAATCGTCCGACGCATCGCACAGCCGCTTTCTCATTGGAGCAATTGGTCTTGCCGCTGCAGCACCTCTCGCCTACAAGATGGTACTGCAATTCCTACTCACCGACGCCAGCACTCTCGCTAGCGTGTCTGCATCCCCGTTAAGCTTTTTGGAATGCTAACAACTCTTGCCCAATCAAGGCCACCCAGGAAACGTTCCAACTCGACTCGCCGACCCTGGCAGAGCGCGATGCCCTAACCAAGCGGGACGCCGAGATCACCGTCGATTCACCCATGCGCTTGCGCATGGAGAAATTCATCAAGGAGCAGCAGCAAATCATCGTCAAGGAGCTCGAAAAGGTTGACGGGGGGAAGTTCCGCAAGGATGAATGGAGTCGCAAGGAGGGTGGCGGCGGCATCACTTGTGTGCTCCAGGACAGCAACGTCTTCGAGAAGGGCGGCGTCGGTGTGTCTGTCGTCTACGGCACGCTCCCCAAGCCCGCCATCGCCAAGATGCGCGTTAACCACAAGAACCTCGACGACAACGTTGACTCCTTGCCCTTCTTCGCCGCCGGCCTCAGCATGGTCCTGCACCCCAAAAACCCAATGGCCCCGACCGTCCACCTCAATTACCGCTACTTCGAGACATCGAACCCAGATGGCACCCCGCAAGCCTGGTGGTTCGGTGGTGGCAGCGACTTGACCCCTTCCTACCTGTTCGATGAGGACGCTGTGCATTTCCACAAGACGCTCAAGGAGACGTGCGACGCGCACGACAAGAGCTACTACCCGCGCTTCAAGAAGTGGTGCGACGAGTACTTCTATAACAAGCACCGCGGCGAGTGCCGCGGCATCGGCGGCATCTTCTTTGACGACCTCGACGAGACCGAGAAGGATCGCGAGAACACTTTCGCCTTTATCCAGGACTGCCTCAAGTCTTTCCTGCCGGGTTACATCCCCATCCTTGAGAAGCGCAAGGACATGCCATTCAACGAGGCGGAGAAGGAGTGGCAGCAGATCCGCCGCGGCAAGTATGTCGAGTTCAATCTGGTCCACGACCGCGGTACCGCCTTCGGTCTCAACACCCCCGGATCGCGGGTCGAGAGTATACTGATGAGCTTGCCCCTGACGGCGAGCTGGAAGTACATGCACGAGCCTGAGCCTAAGAGCCGAGAGCAGCGTCTGGTGGATGTGCTTAAGGCCCCTAAGGAGTGGGTATAGAGCAAACCCAGATACAGGACAAGGGGAATACCTGATATGGAGCAACGTATTCAAGCGAATATCAGCTGTAATATTATGCCCATTTGCGGCGAACATAATGCGATTAGACAAAAGCCTTGAGGCGGCAAGCAAAATTCACAAAGAGACTTTTTTATTTTTATTTATTTATTTCCCAGGCTATATTTCTTGGTTCATCTAGCTTAGGCGATTTATGCGCCGAAGACCCATTGTTGAGACCCGAGACATAATCACTATCTCATGAATCAGATCAAAGACGAGGCCTCAGTGCCGAATGTCTTTCGAAATTTTCAAACTTTCAGTGGTTCACAGCAAAAAGTACAGGACGGGACGTCATTTCATCGAGTTACATTCGAGCCCAGCAACGCCATAAGCTCGTAGTCGATTCTATAGCCCGCATACGCATCATTTCAAACTAACCTCCTGGTCACACACTACCGACAACTATCAAACAAAGCGCCAAGGCAAGCAGGATGTCCTTATTACAAACACCATCGTCGCCCTCAGCTTGTCTCCCTGCGCCCCGCGTCGTCATCACAAACCTCATCAATTCTCTCACATCGGTCTCTCTCCCGCCACCGTCGCCAAACACGGCCACGACGGGCGGCGCAGGCGACGCGCAAAGCCCGCTCAGGTCGCTCCCGCAATCCCACCGCCCGCTGCTCGTCACCCTCCATGTGCTCTTTCCATCCTTGGTGCTTCCGGCACTGGACCTGCTGGACCGCAACCTCGTCACACGCGTGGTGTCGGAACCCGCTTCGCCCAGCGGCCGCGGACGCGCGGGGGACGACCCCGCTGACCCCGCACCCGCCCACCACCGCTGCTCTCCCGAGCGCGCTCACGACGCCGGCGCTGCCGATGCGCAAAGATCATCACCGCCCTTCCCTTCTCAAAAGTCTCCGCATCCTGAAAAGGAAGCGTCTTCGGCGGCATTCTATCTCGTCCGCTCCGTGGCTTCGACAATGACCCGCCGAAGCTACGCCGTTCCGACCTCGGTTTTGGCTTCGACGACGTACCTCGTCCGGCTCGACGCCTGGAATTGCACGTGCGCCAACTTTGCCTTCGAAGCGTTTCCTGCTAGCACTGATACCGCGGGAGATGTTCTCGAGTGTGAGATTAAGGACGCCGGTGCGGATGAGGACCCCAACGAGGGTGAAATAGGTGGCTGGCAGTTTGGAGGGCTAAGTCTGGACGGGATAGACAGCGACGACGTGCCGTGCTGCAAGCACTTGCTTGCATGTCTGCTGTCTGAGCAGTGGGGGAATGTGCTGGGAAAGTATGTCACCGAGAAAAGAGCAAGCAGGGAGGAGATGGCGGGGTTGGTTGCTGAGACGTAACGAGATCATGAGACCAAGAAAAAAGTGGAAAGATCTCAGAATCATCAGCCAAAACATGCTATCATTGTACAAGGCATACTCTTTTCTTGCGAATATGCCCACCCCCCGACCTGGCCTCCTAGACGCCGAGATATTATGACATGCCCACGCCCTAATGTCTATCGCGGGTATCGGTTTCCGCGTGTGAGTGTTGTGTGTTCCCCCGGTGCGCTGCGTCATATAGTCTTCTATTTCTTCTTCTCCTTGGCCTCCTTGTCCTTGTCAGATGTCTCCTTGTTCTCGCCGTTGACGCCGTTTGCCTTCTCGTCCTTCTTCTCGTCCTTGCCGTTCGCCTCATCCTTCTTGGCCTCCTTCTCTTCTGCCTGTTGCCGGTTCTGAATCTTGTTCTCAATAAGATCGTGGAAGGCTGTAATGGCACGGATCAGACTGCTCAGGTAGATGGCCATGAGCTGATCGTTGGTCTTGATGCTCATGGCGTGAGAGAGCTCGCCGCCGCTCGATTTTCCGTCGCCCTTCGGCGTCGAAAGGTTGGGCAGGAGGTTGAAAACGTCTTGAAGATTGCCCAGGATGGCGTGGTTGACGGGTAGCTGGCCCTCAAGAACCTTTTGGAGGTACGCGCCAATATCACGGAGGCGGAGGTGCAGTCCCTGGAGGGACTGGAGCTGGTTTGTTATTCTCGTCGAAAGGGTTCCGACTGCGACGTCTCGAATGTCACGGAGGAGGTGCTCGACACCGATCTCCTCTGCTTCCTCGGCCTCGATGATCGACGGGGTATGGACGAAAGTTCGTGAAGTGGTTGTGCCATCCTGCAGTCATCATGGTCAGCCCAAGACTCCGGTTGCGCAACAATTTAGAACTCACATCCTTGATTTCCTCCACAGCGAAGTATGCATCCGTCGGTACACCTGCCTCCTTTGGCTGAACGTCGATAATGACTAGGAGAGGGTTGGGGTTGTAGCGCTTGAATAATTCGTTGATCTCAAGGTCAGACGCCCGCAGCTTGGGGCCGGAGTGGTACCAGCCGATCAGCTTTTCCCTCGCGTTGACCTTCTTGAACATGTCGTTCATTCCCTCAACATAGTTATGGTCCAGGAACCATACTGAGGGGTCCTTGTCATCCTCCTCGAAGGGCACTGGAAGAGTCGGTTAGCCTCGTGAGGACGGTCTGATTGTTCGCAAACCGGCAAGGCGCGCATACCTGCGAAACTGTTGGATACGCGGACGTTGTTGCCGTCATTTGAACCCAGAAGGACACCTACCACTCTCCGTTTCGATCCTTTGACTACTGCACGGTTGTAGTGGTCGACAACGGAAAGAAGGACGAGAGGGGCAACGGAGACATTCCGCTGGACGAGAGACAGAGTCTCTGCGGTGGTGGCAGGCATGATAGGGAGTGTTTTCGTAACTTCGGGAGGTCGATTGAAGTCGGGGCCGTGAAGAGATGGAGGAGAGTTGGCGAGGCAGCGGTGGGTTTGGTTTGTAGTGGTGTTGCAAGGTAGTGGTGGTGGTGTCGTAACTGCTAAGGCTGCCTTCTCGCCCAGCTTAGCTACGAATCGAGCTTAGGTGCAAAGCAAAGCTCGAGCCTCGCAAGATCACGTGGTACTCTCATATAAGTCAGCATACCTACGGAGCAACGAGAGCAAGACAATTTCATCAGCCACTTCTGATAATGCGCCACAGCGGGATAGCGCACGAGATTCTCGAACCCTTAGTCATCGTTGTGTACCTAAATATCTGTACCTACCTACGGATACGTAGCAGTACACTAGGTAGTGCCGCCGACCTACCTGGGTAGGTATAATACATTGAAGAGGCCCAGGACTGCCGAGTCCGGCACCGGCCCAGTTGGAGGGCACATACGTTCATTCCAAGCTCTCTGCACAACTGAGTAGAGAACCACCAGAGTTGACACCGAATCTTATTTCCGCCTGGGACAATTGACAAGTGGCAGCTGAACACGAAGCCATTGAGGCGTTCGGAGAATTGCGGATGACTGGGATCACCCTAAGAGACTCACATGTCGCCCCGAATGGCACAAAAGCACCCCGAATCGCAGTGGTGGGAGCCAACCATAAGGGGGGCCTGACCCAGTGACCTCATCCCAAGAAGGCGTACTATCCGCTCCGCCGGGGGGCGCCTTTGAAGAGCTTCTAATGCCGTCCTTTATCCACAAGCTACCTAGCTCGCAAGACCAATACTCGCGGTTCTATCCACCGAAGTAGATGGTACGTATCTGCGCTGGACCTCGGCGGAGAGAGAACGGCGAGCGCCAGCCAATGACGCCGCGAGCGCTGTAACGGAAGTGCGATCAGTGGCACCAAGGCGGCATTATGGAGGGCGCTGTTACGCTGCGAAACAGCCGAACGAACGCCTGCCATCTTGTTCCGCAGCAGGAAAAAGCCCAGCGGTCGACCGCCCCCCAGCGCCCACATCTGGCCAATCACCAGTGCTCATGATGGCACCGGGGCCGCTTGGTGGCCTGTCACGTACACTCAACGGGGCCACTTCTGCATACGCAAAGCTCGGGTACGTGGTAGTGTACCTGGCACAAAATGGAGACTGAACCTGGGCGACTTGGCCTGCGCAACGATTTCTTAACCTCTTTTCGCAATTATTTTTCCCGCAAGGCTTTAGTTCGCACTTGCTCCCCCAGTCCTTCCACCTTCTTAATCTCGACTCCGGAACACTCTCTCCTCCTCTCTGCTTCCCTTTTTTCTTGCTTCCTGCATCTCTTCGCTCCTCCTCCTCTTCCCCTTCCCTAGCCTCGGTCCGGCCATAACCAGCACCTTCACAAGCAGTCAAGATGAGCAGCGTTATTGAAGAAGCAGTCAAGAAGCTGACCACCACGGTCGAGAGCCTCGAGTCCAGAATCAAGTCTCTGGAGGACCGTGCCGCTGGTGGTTCTGGCAAGCCCACCGCCGAGGAGGTTCGCATGATTCTCATTGGCCCCCCCGGTGCCGGTAAGTAGCTCCAATCGAGTGCCTTTTTTGCATGTGCTGTTGCGTCGCCGTGATGGTGATGTTGATGCTGATGTTCCCCCTTAGGCAAGGGCACCCAAGCCCCCAAGATCAAGGAGAAGTTCAACTGCTGCCATTTGGTAAGTCAATTGACTTAGTCTTACATGCTGCCGTGTTCCGGAACATTTTTTCTAACCGTAGATTGCCACCTACAGGCCACTGGCGACATGCTGCGATCCCAAGTCGCCAAGAAGACTCCCCTCGGCCGGGAAGCCAAGAAGATCATGGATCAAGGCGGTCTTGTCAGCGATGACATCGTCATTGGCATGATCAAGGAGGAGTTGGAGAACAACAAGGAGTGCAAGGGAGGGTATGGCGCATCCTTCGCCCACTTTGGAGCTGGACGGACGATCCGAGGGCTTTCGGGCACTCCATGGCTGAAGGGCATTTGCTAATTTTACAACCACAGTTTCATCCTCGACGGTTTCCCCCGTACCGTTCCTCAGGCCGAGGGTCTTGACGCCATGCTCAAGGAGCGCAACCAGAAGCTCCAGCACGCTGTCGAGCTGCAGATCGACGACTCATTGCTCGTCGCCCGCATCACTGGCCGCCTGGTCCATCCCGCCAGCGGACGCAGCTATCACAGCACCTTCAACCCTCCCAAGAACTACATGAAGGACGACATCACCGGCGAGCCCCTTATCCAGCGCAGCGACGACAATGCCGAGGCCCTCAAGAAGCGTCTGGCCACGTACCACTCCCAGACCGCCCCTGTTGTCGGTTACTACAAGCAGACCGGCATTTGGAAGGGCATCGACGCCTCGCAAGAGCCCGGCCAGGTCTGGAAGAACATGCTCGATATCTTCGAGTCCCAGCGCAAGGGCGGCCACGCCTCCGGCATTCTCAGCCGCATTGCTGGAAAGAACTAGACGAGCGCAGGCTCTTCAAGCCTTGCTTGACCCTCACGCGTGATGCTACTGCCCGGCTGTCACCGCCCAGCACGCAATTACTACGAAGAAAACGAGATGGGTCGATTCGCAATTGTTCTGATTTTTGGCCTCCCTTATGATGCATCATCGCCTTCGGAATCCATGGCCGGGAAAAGGAAGACATGGATTGGAGGAACTCTTATGGAACTTTTTTATGGATCATGAAACGGACTGGGAGGGGTTTCTTTCATCCTCGCCACTCCCCGTCCTTGCTGCTTGAAGCGAAGCAAAGCTGGCTTCATCTTTGGCGTTCGACGTGGCCACACTTCTCGCATTCTCTCTCCCCCAAACCCGGTCAAGGACCAGTTGTATCGTGTAGAAACACCCTCTTCCTCGCACGCTTGTATGTAAAAACACAGCTTTACTGTCTCACTAATTATCAAAACCGACGGGTTGCAGTTGGATGGCCAAGCACGTTCTACTTTGGGATTCTTTCATGCTTTTTTCCCCCTCTGTACATGCAGGAATCCGTGACAGCGCGTGGGCCGGGACGCGTGAAGGAACACTCTGGCCAGAATCGGGTTTTGTCGGTGCTTGTGCTTCTCAAAGAGGAAAAACAGTGGGGGCGGCGCCCCCAACTCCCCAGCGCCTCCCCAGCGCACCCAAAGGTCAAGCGATTAGAGGTGCTGTGGGCCCCCAAGACCTCCGGTTGCCTTCACTGGTCGCCGGACTTATGCCACCCAAAAGGGGGGACGAGCGGTTCGCTCAGCCCAGGAAATCCAATGGCCCAAGAATCGGAATATATATATTGATGCTGAATTTATTCTATAACCCAAGCAAGGCTTGCCGACCTCCCGGATGCTATGAAGTTATGTAGTAAGAACAAAGAGATAGGGTAATACTGCGAGGAGAGAAACAAGGACCTTAATGGTAGCCGCATAAGGAGATGAGGAAGAAGAACCCGCCACAGAGTCAATACCACACAAGCTGCCAGTGCAACGCAATGTTTTACTACTCCCAGGATGCAGTCCAGCTAAGAGGCCGTCTGTTCCCTTTGTTTCCCGTTTAGAGCATACATTCAGGACAGGAATGAAGGATGAAGGGAAGAAGACAGGGAAGGCCAGCCACACTGTGATTTCCCCCATCCAGAGGAAAGTCAGATGAGAATAGGCGAAAAAAAAATGCCGGAAATGTTTGTAATGAGAAATTGGGTATATGCAAAAGGGGGTTGTGTTTTGAATCGTCATACGTTACGCAGATGCTGAATACAGCGCCAAGCAGATGGTGAGGTCGATTCACCTCCTAGGAGTAGCTACAATTTCCTCCCGTCAGTTCCAACTATCTCGAATGAGGCGTACGAGAAGCTACTTACCATTGACCATCTGCCTCTGCTTACCCAACCAGCTCTTGGGCACCTCGCTGCGTCTCTGCAGCACAACGTGGTTGCTTTGTATCCGACTAGTAAGATCATACCAAGCCGTGGCGATAAGGGCGTTCTCGCGTTGGAGATTCTTGATGATCTGGTCGCTCGCGGCCTTTGTGCAGCTGTCAGCCTCTGTACCTCCCAAGCTCATAACGGCACAAAGATGACAACAATGCTCCAAAAGAAAAACAAATACAAAAAGTCTATCATGTATCATAGAGGTCTCAGGAGATTGGAAATGTACCTTTTGCGCCGCGGCAGCCTCTCCGCCCTCGGCAGCCTTGAGCTTCCGCTGTAAGTCGTACTTGTCTTGCTCCGACTTCTCCAATTGCTAGAAAGAAACAACCGTTAGTCATAACCGCAGAATTTTATCGACGTTGTGAGAGCTCAGATGAAAACTTTGCATCAATGCCTAGAATATGGAGACGGCACTCTCGGCCGCCTAAGCACCCTCTTCCACCAGCTCTTTTGAGAGATTTCTGAGACCCCCGGCTGGGCAGGAAGGTCGACGTGGGAATGATATGAGGGGACTTTGATTCGAAAATTCGGATTGCTGTCGTACAAGATGGCGCCCAAAGGAACAGCAGGCATCTTGACTACGCGGGCTTCGATTTGGTTTGAAATGGAAGACTGGCAAAGTTCACTCACCGATGTGCGTTCCTTGAGTCTGACGCGGAGCTTTTCAACCTTGTCCTGAAGCTTCTGGACGATCTCGGTAGGCTCAGCGCCGTCCTGCCGTGCTTCCTTGGCCTCGTCCAGGTCCTTACGCAACTTGTCCTTCTCAAGCAGGGCATTAATGAGTGAGGTGCGCTGTTCTTCAAGGTCAGTGCCCAAATTTTTGAGCTGTTGTCGCGCCGCCTCGAGTTCCTCTCGAATGGACCCTGAGATGAGCTGGTCAGTGGACTTGAGTTCCTCGAGGGCTTCGGCGCTGTCCTTCGCAACGGCGGAGAGGTCGGTTCTCGCGCTAAGGAGCTCTCGATCCTTGTCTGCCAGTTGCGCCTGAACCTCCTGCAGGCGTCTCTTCTCGCTTTCGAGTTCTTGTGTCTTCTGGGCAACCTGGATTCTCAGGCTGGCAAGCACTTGGCTGTGATAGTAGTCTTGAGTTAGCATTCCGCCCAGACCTAACCGTATAGCTTCATCGACAATCTCAACTAACTTTTCGCCGCTGCTTTCGATCAGAGCGCTGATTTGGGCCTCTGCAAGCTGATGCTTCTCGAACGTGTCGTTGTAAGTTCCTTGGATACGCTCTCGTTGTCTACGCTCCTCCTCAAGTTCTTGTCGAAGCCGGGCATTCTCTGAAGCGGAGCCCATACCGCTACGAAGCAGGTTGTTCTCAGCCTTGAGACGCGAGATCTCGAGTGCCGGGTTGGGAGCGGTATTGTTGCCAGCACCCTCAAGCTCCTCCTCGAGACTGAAGCCTGCGGTCCCCGCATCGGGTGACAAAGCGACTTGTGGTCCGGAGTTGATCTGCTCCTGCAATTCGGCAATCCATCGCTCATCAGAGAGTCGTTGGGCGTCAAGAGTGGTTAGACGGGCTCTCAACTGCTGGGTGTCGTCGTGAAGGGCTCTCCTCTGGGCATCCAACTCGACGTACTGCAGCTCGTAATCTCGGAGCTTGGAGGCATACTGCTCATTGGTCTGCTCCAAAGCCTGGTTCCTCTTCAGGACCTTCTCGTATTCGATGAGGTCGCGCTGCATCTGCTCCTTCTCATACAGCAGGTTGTCCATCTCCTTCGATAGTGTGGACTGCGCCTCGAGCTTCTGCTTGTAACGCTCCACCATGTTGGCCTTGCGAGAGAGCTCCTCATTCTTGAAACGCAGCTCCTTGACCTCGTCGTCGAGGGTCTCAAGTTTTTGCGTCTTGACCTTGAGCGCCGAGACCTCGCTCATCAGCCGCTCCTTGGTAATGCGATCGTCCTCGGCCTGTGCCTCCTGGTTGGCAATGAGCTCGTCCTGCTCACGCAACTTGAGCTCCAGCGACCTGATGACTTCCTTGCCGGCACCATCTTGGGCACTGCGGAACGCCTCTAGCTCCCGGCCCTTCCGTACGACCTCTTCCTTCAAGTCGTCGTAGCTTTCTTGGAGGTGGCCCAGGCGCGTTTCCATGTCTGCCAGAAGTTTTCCCTTTTTGTCCAGGTCGGAACGGAGGCGGATGTTGTCGGCTTCCATGGCAAGGTCTGCATTGTGGCTTTCGTGGCCAACCTCCGAGGCCTCTTCCAAGTCCTGTGCCTCAGCTTCCTCCATCACCGCCTTCATATCTTGCGTGACCCTTTGCAGCTGCATGAGAATCGTCATATCTTTAATGTCTTCGGTGATGCGTATTACGTATCGTTCGTTATTGCTACCGAGCATCGCAATGGCGAACAACACAGCAAGAAGCTGGGGGCAAAACTTTGTTAGCCTAGCTGTTCTTTCACGTAGACGACGCCGGGTCCGGCCTGGATATGAGCGTACCTTGCTGATGGCTTCGGGACGTGCTTCTTTCACGCTGGGACGAATGTCGGCGAGCTTGGCCTGGCCGACGAGGCCAGGGCACTCGCGGTAGACTAGCTTGACGATGCCCCTGTAGACGTCGTAAAGCTCGCCTTCGCTATTGTTAGAGTCGAAAGTGGGATCCAGGTGTTGGAGGACCTGTGACAGAAGGTGGCCATCGAGGAAATCCGATATCGAGTCGGCTTTCTTGTCGAGGGGAAATGTGTTGACCTGTGATGAAGCGTTGGTTCAGCATAGTATATTCTGGCAGTCACGCAGTCCGGAGTCTGGATCCAGCGCCATGGAGAAGGGGAAATTAAGGGCGCTGTCTGTAGGGGGAGCTTGACTTACCCATTGCACCAGCGCGGCCTGCGCGCTCTCTGAGTACGCCATGATGCCCCCGTCTACTGGATCTTGACGTTTCTGCGTCCTTCGTGGTCGTGTTCGCCGTGTGCCGTGTGTCAGTCGATGCTTCCTAGGCTAAGCTGCCTATGGGGGGGTGGGTTTTATGGCTGTATGGGGAGCAGCACGTGGAAAAGGAGCTGGTCTCTCCTCCGGTTCCACTATGTTCGGCGTTGTATCGTGTCGGAAGTCAAAGCGGCAGTAGAATTGTGGTTCCGTGGGCCGGGCAAGTTCGCATCGTGGCAGGTATAGTGTAGTGTGGGATCAAGGAAAGGGGAGGAGGGAAGTTATTAAACATTCAGGTCAATGTCAAAAGCCGAAACCCCTCTCGGCAGGTCGAGATTCGAGGGATGGGCGGTGAAAGAAAGGAACAAGGAACGCAGAACAGAGTGTTATCTGCGCATAGTCTAAGGACAAGGGCTGGAAATCCAAGAGGTATGTCGGTCTCTCTACCTACCTATCTACTTACCAAGACAGGTACATTGTTCACGTTGCTGTGTTTTCTCTGTTGATCCACACTTGATTTTGCATGACTACCTAGGTAGGTAGTTAGGTATCTGCATCCGGCTCTTCCCCCTATCGACTGGCAGCAGGCAGCTAAGCAGCTTTGTCTTAGTGGGCGTAGAGCGCCACTACCATCCGTCACGACGGATGATGCGTCTGTAATTTTTCTTTCTCCCCTACCTACATAATGATACAGTTCTCTGCCAAGAAGGGAATAGCGAGCAATATAGTCTGCTCCTGCTGTCCAGTGACAATGACACTACTCAATGTACACACGATGGATACCATTTCAGGGAGGTACCTCCCACTCCCCCGCCGGCACCCAAGCCCGAAACTCGAAGTGAAGCGAATTGATCGGAAATCTACCTAGGGTGAGACAGTGGGGCAGCAGCTCATCTCGAACCTGATCCTGGCCCTTTGAGCTGTCGGCCACTGACGGCACTTTGTTTCCCCTTCCCGCTGTCTCTTGCAAATTGACTCTCGAGTCGCTGGCCCATGTTAATGCCGATGACGACAGCCAAACATGAGCTGCAACGACTCGACAGTCCAGAGTTTTTGACTTGCAGCTTTGCATCCTTGGAAGTTGGCCTTGTCTAAGTTACCCATTTCTTTGGCGTTGTGTAATCAAAAAAGGACTTATTAATCCTCGAGAGCTTTTTCTCGGGGGCAGAAGGGACAAGGGAAACGCAAAGCCGCTAACCCGGCATCAGTCGAAAGCGTATATTTGTCTGTCACTCAACACAGAACAACAAACGCCAAACAAAGACAAATGATCATCACTATCCTCAGAGCACATAACTGCCCTGGATACCCTTAGGGGCATACGTGGGCAGGCCCCTTCTCCGTCCGACCCTTTTCGTGCCAAACAGAGCAGCTGTCTGGGCCGGTTCTAAGACAATCTTGACAGTAACGCTTGGAAGAGCTTACCTGTATAATTGCCCAAGATTACAATGTCCCATCGGATTGCTCTGCCCCCCCTTTCAATGGCTCCGTGGTTGTCCAATGATCTGAAAGATTGAGTCCCCTGTATCCTAGGCTGTCGCTCTCTTGTCAATTGGGATAGTAGAAAATATTGCGCCTTCCTGCCGCAGTACGCTCTGACTCGTCCGTGCAATGACCGGGAGCTATTCTGCCTAGCACATGAAGAACATGACACATGGAAACACCGGCTTCCATCCTGTTGTGGCCACATGGTTTAATCGTACATGAGGTCCTCCTGTTTTATTACAGTTATCTAGGTACCTGCAGCAGCTGTTCTCTGTTGAGGTCGCCGCTGTTTGGTACTTCTATTCTTCGTCAAGAAAACTAATTGAACACTACCCCAGGCCAGCGGTGGAGTAGGAACGGAGGCTAGAAGACTTAAAATCCGCTTTTGATCTGCGTACATGCTTTCCGCTCACGATGCCTCTCCACTCCTTATCAGGCACTTCGCCTTTGGATTGGTCCTACACAGGAATACCAAATGTTCTCCAAGAGACCCGGATATGTCATCGACGCCTCGCCCTTGTAGTTATCAGCCGCATTCAGCACTGACCTTTCCGCTATCCGTAGCGACCCCTCGGTCGTACAACGTCATGACATCGAATGTTGGATGGCGAGCCTTCATCATCGACGAGGAGCAATCACAAGCTCAAATCGCCCGGTCCAGTTCGAGTCACAAAGTAAACATATGCTTTGAAATCGAATAGTGGTTACTGTTTGGCATGCAGCGCTGACAAGAACTTGACCACATGCGGTTCAAAATCCTCTCGCGGTTCTACATAAGAACATGTCCGAAGACACTGTTGAACTGTTGCAAACTCCTGACTCCGTAGCGGTGAACTCTCTATAACGAAAATGGGGCAAACAAGTGCCTCCTTGCTTCTCCCTGTCGTGGCTGCAGGGGAAAAGGGGGCGGATATCATTATCCTCCTGACTTAGTCCAGCCAGAGCCTTTTTTCACACACTGTTGTATCTTTCTTCGCCGTATGCTTCACGAGCATGATACCGCAAGTTTTACGAATGGATTTGGGTGTCCGTTTTGATTAACGATGACCTGTTTACGAGCCGGTGACGGTCTGGTCCTCGTCGATTACGAGGCCTTCGCTGAAAGCCTGGACGGACTCGAGGACCTTGAGGGGTGTGATGCAAGCGAAACCCCTGGTATTACGTCAGCTTCTGTGACGCGGTGCCTTTTGTTTCATGATAGTATTTGCTCACCTGATGAGAGAATAGGTGTGGGTGATTTGACCACCAGCGTCGATGACGGACTGCTTGGCCTTTGCGATGATATCATCACTGATCGAGTCGGACTGGGCCCAGATGATGACGGACTTCATCTGATCGACGGCGAGGACGCCGGGGATGACGGAAAGAGCGGCGACAAGGAATGCGGAGGGCCTCATGTTGACAGCTTGAGAGATTCGGAGGTTGTCAGGAAGAGCGAGTTCAAAATAATGGGTTGCTGTCGCAAACTTTGGGTACGATAGTAGGCAGCGTTTGTCGGCGGCGGTGCGTCGGGGTGATTGAGTATCGATCAAATGTTGGGAATGAGCGAAAAGGCGGGATGCGTCAGAGAAGAAAGCTGGATATATACGAAAGCACCCAGGGGTCGTGTGGGGGGTTCGCGGGTATTAATCGTTCTTTGCTGGAGATTATGGATGGCGGGATGGGTGGAGGCAAGGAGGTTAGACAGTGACAGACCAGACCTGGGGCCTTGATATTTGGCCGTAGGCTTGTCGCTAACGGATCGGGTCACAGCGCAGCAGTCACCAGCCAATCCTTGCCTCCCACCTGCCTTGCAGCCTGTAGGTACCTGTTTAGGTATCTCTCTACCTTATACTTTGGACCGATGATCATCCCCTAAAGCATTGGCTGGCCGTCCCAGCATTTGGTCCAATAAGTAGCCGGCCTGGCACCATCATTGGTTCAGGACCAGGTACCTTGGGAGATTCCAGCCAGCAACCATCACTACCTACTGTGGTTAATTTACTTGGCGGTAGCAAACTGCATGAACATGTGCCTCCTACGGTCTACCCATTTCCGTCCAGCATTTCCGCACGCCAGGACTGTGCAACAGAAGCTCACACATTGCTGCTCCCTCTTCCTTCGTCTCATCAGAGGCAGCCCTCCTTGTCTGGAACGACCCACAGGATTAGACCACATCTCGTCCCGGTCTGATGTGGCGCTCCCAGACGAGCACTCTCCTCATCGGTAGTTGCGCCGTTTCATTGTGTTCGTCAACCGAGCCATTGTGTTGAATCCGAAGGTGCAACCACCTGGCCTTCCTTCAACAGCGCCATCAGCCGTTTTGGCCTGTGCTCCCGCACGTTCGGCAAACGAGCGAACATGGTGACTCGGCGTAGCTGGACGGGTGAACGACATCTATATGGTTTCCTGGCGTCGCCAGACTTATTTGCACAACAGGTATTCCGCCTCTGGTTCAACCGGAGATGGAAGTCATGGGGTCTATCTTGGTACCTGGCCGCTGGAGTCACGTTTGGCGAAACGGCCCAAAACGACAGCAGCCTATGGAAAACATTGATCTACCACGCTGTTACCAGGCGAGTCATCATATTCGCCACAGGATTCTTGTTTACCGAAGTGGCCGCAGAGGAGGTACAGACCCCGACCCGTCTATGCGATGTTCGCTTGAATGTGTTCCCATCCTCTCCATGCGCGTACATGTGATCCTCAACGCCGATTCATAAACCCCAAACAACATGCTCCAACCCCAAAGTCGTCAAAGAAACAGTATTGATGCAATGCAGACTCCCGATGTCCGTACGTTGTCGCGAATGGTCCAATGACTATCCGAAGCCTCTACCCCTTCGCACTGCCTGCAATGCTGTCATTCTCGCCCCAGATGTCCTTAGTTTCTTGTTCCACAGCTCGCATCGCAACAGCAACATCCTCAAGTTTGGCAACGACGTCAAGAACGCCTTGGTTTACCCGTTGAAAGTACCGATCATTGGCCTCCCGTCTCTTTCGTGCCAGCAGAATGTCTACCTCGGTCTCTTGCTCGAGCTTAGCACCAAGGCGTTCGGTGCCTCCACTGCTGCCTGGACGACCACTGCTGCTTCCTGTACTCCGTGGACCCTCGTTGCCGTCCGGTGCCACACCCGTCTCTCCAAGAACCGCACCGGTGAGATTGCGAACTTCCTCCCCGGCTACTGACATATTCGAACGCTGCCCCGTCATCTCGATGGCCTCGTCCGCCTCGCTTCGAGCCCAAGCCTGAGCCAGAGCAATCTGGGCTACTCTCAACTCCTCCAGTTTGCGGTCGTGGTCCGGTCCAAAGACGTGAGTTCCGCCTGACGCAGATAGCTCCACCTCCTCGAGCGTCGCTTGCATCTCCGCCCATAGAGCGTCGGTTCTGTCAGCGCTCCGGGTGCTCTCGGCTGTCTTGATATTCCGGGTAGGACGAGCAACAGACGGCGTGACCACCGAGCCAGTGTGGAGAGATCCGTTACGTTGCATGTTCAAGGCTGGCTGAGGTAGAGGTGAGATGCCTGCAGACGATGTCGCTGGCGCTCCTGACGCAAGAATGCCTGGTAGTGAGGCATGAGAGGCGGCGGGAGATGGGTGGAGGAAGAGAGATGGCGGAGGGTCGCGCTGCTTTCCTTTGCTCTTGGCCGATTGAGACATACCTACATGTTGTGTATCGTCATGAACATTCCTCAGGCTAGACTTGGCATCTGAGACAGCGTCTCTCGAAGCTGACGCTGACGGCATATGGTTGGATTAGCTGGACGCTTGAGATCAACAAGTTGCGGACCTGGGGGGTAACCCCTGGCGGGGCTCGGAGGAGGAGAGGGACGTGGGGTCAAGGATCCTTGCTACGGAACGCAGAGTCTAGGCCTATGATTGGGTTTCCCTTCACGCAGTAGTAAAAAAAAAAAAAAAAAGCACGAGCCATACCCACGTGACCTAGAAATAGTCACTCCGTCTTTGTAGGGTTTTCGTGCCCTCCGAAAAATTGGTGGTGGTTTGTAACCTGGAAGCGTAGCTTGGTCAATCTTTCGTAGAACGAGAGGCTCAGTCACCACCATCAAGTCAAGTCTCGCGATACCCCCCAACAAACCGGTACGTTACGCTCATTCTCCCAGGCACTCGCAGCCCGTCGACGACGAATTTCATTTCTCCCCCCGTCTTAACGACCTCGACGACGAAATCCTATTGACTTTGCCCCTCGATAAATATATATCACTTCTGAGCTTTCAACTGACACTGATCTACATCAGCCAATATGCCTCGTGGACTCAATGCGGCGCGCAAGCTGCGCCTGAACCGTAAGGACCAGAAGTGGGCCGACCTCGGATACAAGAAGCGTGCCCTCGGCACTGCTTTCAAGTCCTCCCCCTTCGGTGGTTCCTCCCACGCCAAGGGCATCGTCCTCGAGAAGGTCGGTGTCGAGGCAAAGCAGCCCAACTCCGCCATCCGAAAGTGCGTTCGTGTTCAGTTGATCAAGAATGGCAAGAAGGTCACTGCTTTCGGTACGATACATCCTCCTTCCCTGGAACACTATCCCGACGAATCTCAAATAGAGACGGAGAGAGTGGAACGATGGCTCCAAAGAATTGGTGGCGAAGGAACACAATATACTGACATGCGGATCTCTTTTTAGTCCCCAACGACGGTTGCTTGAACTTCGTCGACGAGAACGACGAGGTCCTCCTGGCCGGTTTCGGTCGCAAGGGCAAGGCCAAGGGTGATATTCCCGGTGTTCGCTTCAAGGTCGTCAAGGTCTCTGGTGTCGGTCTGCTTGCTCTGTGGAAGGAGAAGAAGGAGAAGCCCAGATCCTAAATGGGAGGCTTCGCGAAGCATGGGAAGGCAGTGGAAGAAAATTCGGCACTCGGAGTTTTACGCTTGCATTGGCATCAATGGGTTATGGTCCTGATACTGCGGGTAGACTTTGGTCGATGAAAATAAAACATCATGAAAGTCACCTGACATGCGGCATTCACACAACACAAAATGGGGAGGTTATCGGGCGTGAACAAGAAAAAAGCAGGAAACTCGATTCTATGTGCTATGAATACAGACGATGTTGGTACAGCTTTTTTCTCCCCCGCTGCCTAAGATCCTCCAGGCCGCTTATTGTTTCTGAGTCTTGACATCTTCCACTCCATCCTGAACGTATCTTAAAGTATAATCGGCTACGAGGCCTAGGCTGACGGCGCCGCCGGTAAGCCAGCAACCGTTAATGAACCACCACCAGCAGTCCTTGACGCTCTTGAGGTTAACGCGCTTGATCATGACACCCAGTGTCACTGCTGCTCCGCCGACGCTACCGATGAAGAACGCCGGGCCAGCGCCCGCGGCAAAACCAGCAGCACTGAGAAGACCGAGCTGAACCGCGGCCAGCCCCGTCAAAACTTGCTTTGTCTCGGCGTCGTGCTTCAGAGCAATACTCTTGATACCAGCCTTGGCATCGTCCTTAATGTCCATGTGGGCGTATATCATGTCGTACAGAACCGTCCAGGCAACGTTCGAGGAGTACAGGCAGGCCGCAGCTGTCAGCGCCGCGGTGTTGGAAAGTAGATCAATACCGAGAGCGGGGAAGCCCATTATTGCGCCCCAGGAAAATGTCAGGCCTAGGACGGCCTGCGGATAGTACGTGACTCGCTTGGCTAGGGGGTAGGAGGCGACAAGGAGCAGACTCGGAATGCCGTAGAAAAGACAGGAGGTGGGGAACTGGAGAAGGATTCCCAGGCCGGCCAAAAGCTGAACTCCCGTGAAAGCGAGTCCTTGGAAAGGTGTGAGGGCGCCCCGCGCGATGGGACGGAATTTGGTTCTGGTAACATGAGGATCGAGGTTACGGTCCCAGAGATCGTTAATGCTGCAGCCGGCACTGCGCATGATGAAGGCTCCCGAGAAGAACAGTAGAGAAGTCCCGATGACTGAACCTGGAGAAGCCATGGGAGCTACCATGGGCGCGGCCATGAGAGTCGACCAGAGGCAGGGAAAGAAGAGATAGTAGGTTCCCGCCGGCTTATCCATGCGGGTGAGCTCGGCGTAAGGAACCCATGATGCAGGTAGGTAAGAGATAATGCCCGTCTTTGGCGGGGAGTAGATGGCCTCGGGTGAAGCAGGTGGTTCAGGCGCGTCTTTGGTGACGGTCGCTATGGGGCGTTCCGTTGATGTATGCAGAGCTGCCTGCTGGTGGTGGAACGAATTTCGAAGGGTAAGAGCCACAGTCAGCTTCTTGTGCAATTGTAGCCTCAGTCGAGAGGACGACGATACTGGGAAGATTGCCGTAGTCCGTAAAGACACCTGGTCTGCCAACCGCAAGGGGGCTCTCAACAAGCCGATTCGCCTCATGCTTAGTGCTATCATGTTAGTTTAAATCACACCAATATGACGTTTCAGTGACAAGAAGTCAAGCCCGTGTCTAGAAACTTTACAAGACTGGAACGGAATTCCCTGAAAGCTGAACTAAGTGAAACCAAAGCACGCCCATATGGAAATGAGGATATTACAATGGCCCCAAGCCTATTCAGTGGTAACGTCGCGGGATGAGCTCTCTCTAGACCTTGTTTGGGAGGATGGAAGAGACGTGTTGCTTACACGCGAAATGCAACGGAAAACAGAGGCAGGAGCTTGAGGTTCCATTCATGACCTGCCATGTATTTACCCAAGTAATATATGAGACGCTTCAAACTTACCTATACGGAGTAGAAAAGCCAGGGCTACTTCCAAATGTCCTTTCACCAACTTTTCCAGTTTGTCACTGAGGGAACCGAAAATTGAGAGCTTCCATCGAAAGTCTTGAAGAGAAAGTGGACCGTGCATACACCTGGTGCATGATTGGTTACGCGTTTGGCTTTCGGTGTTCGGTGTGAACATTGACCTGGTTAACCAGCCTTGCCTTCCTTGTACGCCACTTTCCATCGGCGCGCACGCGTCCTCTGTCGATCGCAACGCCTTCCATTGTGCTCATCGCAGCTTTTCGATATCTTATCTCCCCCGACGCATAGTCCCCCAAACCCAGCCGTAAGTCGCGACTAGCACAGCGTGAACGAGTCGTCCAGTGTGGGTGGATTCACTACTCTCGGAGGAGGTACTGGCGCGTTCCTATCGTTACCCTACTATGTGCGGTAGGTAGCCCTTAATCGTCGAGATGCCGACCTCGTTGCACCCCCAAGCCAAGTTCGATCCGATCCCCCCGGACTTGGACCTTCACACATTGGTCGACCAGACTCCAAACTTCGAATGGGTTCTGCGCATATCGACTGCGCAAATTCAGGGTCTTGGCCCTCAAGAGTTCGAGAAGCTGGTACAGCTACAAGTCGTCCAGGGCGGGAAGCCGCTGGTCATTGAGAAATGGAATGATGTCCTCCCCCAATGGCTTTTCAGCGGAGCATGGCTGGAGAAGACCTACGACAAGAAACGTAAACACGGCTGTCTCCTTCCCGACTACAACAGTAGCTAACACCGAACAGAGGAAAATGTTCGCGACATCACCGGTCAAACCGAAATCCCGATGACCATGGGCCACTACCTGAGAGCCATGAAGCAACTTACCAGTCAATGGACCCCGAGCAACTATCGAGACGAGAGGCGGCAACGTCTTTATCTCAAGGACATCGACTGTCCGCCTGAGTGGCACGAACACCTTCAGAAGGTCATTCCCCCGAACCTCTTCTACATGAACGAGAACGTTACGCAGAAAGGAGCCGCCAACCCACAAAACAATGATGTCTTCCGCGGTATTGGCGACAGATCGACGCTAGCTCCAGCGGGCGACCTAATGTCAAGCCTTCCCGAGGAAATGCGAGCACAGAATCTCATGTGTTATATCGGCCATGAAGGGACCTTTACTCCGGCGCACCGTGAAATGTGCGCCAGTCTTGGTCAGAACATTATGGTCGAAGCTTCGGGAAGTGAGAACGGAGAGAAGCCAGGCAGCTCCATCTGGTTCATGACAGAAACCAAAGATCGGGAAGTCGTCCGCGAGTACTTCCTTTCTATGCTCGGCCATGACATTGAAATCGAGAAGCATTTTGCGCAAATCAACGCTTGGAAGAAGGCAACATTTCCTGTCTACATTGTTGAGCAGAAACCTGGCGACTTCATTCTCATCCCACCCCTGGCCCCCCATCAGGTCTGGAACAGAGGTACCCGTACTATGAAGGTTGCATGGAACCGGACAACGGTCGAGACACTGGACATGGCACTCCATGAGGCCCTGCCAAAGGCCCGGCTCGTTTGTCGCGATGAGCAGTACAAGAACAAAGCCATCATCTACTATACGCTCAAGAAGTACTACCAACAGATGGTACAAGCAGAGGAGAAGGCAGAGATGGGAATTCTCGGTCTGGGCTCTGAACTGTTCCGCTCTTCGGCACGCTACAAACAGCTGGCTAAGGATTTCCGCCACCTTTTCTCGTTGTTTACTGAAGTTCTCGTGAATGAGATGTTCGCAACGAAAGAAAAGAACATTGAATATATCGAGTACGATTCTTGCGTCACTTGCTCGTACTGCAGATCGAATATTTTCAACCGATTTCTAACCTGCAAGCACTGTGTGCGGACTTTGGTCAACGGCGACGAGGATGCATATGATGTCTGCATGGAGTGTTATGCCATGGGACGGTCCTGCGTTTGCATCTCTAACCTTCAGTGGTGTGAACAATGGCAGTGGCCAGAGCTGACGGACAACTACGAGCTCTGGCGATTCATGGTCATCAAAAATGACGGCTTTGTCGATTTGGAGCTTTCGCCACAGCCTCTTGAGATCGCTCGCAGCCGACGAGGCAAGAAGTCGCTCGCCGAAATATGCCAGGAAGGCCTGCGCAAGCGACCTTTCAAGGATATCTCAAAACTCGAGGAGAAGAAACTCACGGAATCCGAAGCCGAGCCAGAGCTTGATGACAACGGCAAGCCGAAGAAGAGAAAGTATAAGCGTAAGAAGAAGAAGGGAGATCTTCGCCGCTGCCATGTTTGCTGCCACAAGGACTATGCATACAAGGTGCAGGTCTGCTCCAACCCAGAATGCAAAGAAGGCTACTGCTATGGCGTACTCTATCGTGCGTTTGACATGATGCCACAGACGGTACAAGAGAACGAGAACTGGCTCTGCCCGAAGTGTCTGGGTATTTGCAATTGCGGTGCATGCCGCCGCGCGGAGAGCAGCAACCCTTATACGCCGAAGAACACCCTCCTCGGACATGACACCCGAGCCATCGCCGATGATCGAAGTGTCGAGGCTCTGGTCGATTTCCGGGTTCACAACCTGAACTGGCTCAAGACTGCGGGCGAAGAGGGCCGTAGCACCAACAGCAAGCGCATGAAGGAGTTGAGAGAGAAAGCCGACACTGCCAAAGCCCAAGAAACAGCGGCCATTACTGCGGAAGGCATCGCGAACGGCAACAACGCTGCTATCGAATCTGTGGAAAACGTCCCGAACGGATATGGCGACCAGAGCCAGGTTCTTGGGGGGCACGACATACAAATGCAAGACCAGAGCACTTTTGGCGGTGGTCAAGACATGTCCCAGGTGGACCATGATCAGTCCATGCCGCTCGCTGATATGGGACCGGCTGGCGGATGGGACCAGTCAGCCTATCCGGATCCCTTGGACGGTCAACGCATGTTCGGTATGGGCTACTATGAGCAAGATGGACCAGATCAAATTCTCTTTGACCCGTTTCAAATGCCTTCTGCAGACGCCATGGTCTTTGACGAAGAGGCCGAGTACATTACGAAGACACTGCGCGCACAGAAGCGTAAAGCAAGGCACGAGAACGAATTTGATCCAGACTTCAATGCACCTAGGAACCATCACAAGAAAAAGCAGAAGAAGGACGATGCAGGCGATGTTTCGAGTATGGACCCTGCACTATTTAGCGGTGCGCCTTCTGCTTCAGGCGTCGTTGGCACAACCGGAGAGAACGAAAATCCCGAGTCAAACGACGCTAGCGTTGCCCCTGAGGATGAGGCTCTAGTCCAGTTGGAGGGTGAGGCAAGGCCGGCGGGAGGAGATGGACAGCGGCCAAAGAGCGGTTATCCGGCTCCCCAATATCCGGCAAACGTTCCTTCGCTTCGGCATGCCAGGCCTAAGGCATCATATGCTGAGCCAGAAGAGCCAGTGGCTGATGACCCGGACGACATCGTACCGGCATTCAAGTACAAGCCGCCCGTCCAAAATGACGAGCCGCGACCTGGTGATAACAGCGTCGATCCCCTGGATCTTGCTTCTGACGCCTTTCGTGCACTCATTCAGAAAGGAACTAATGAGGCAAACGCTACCGCCGCCGCTACCATAATCGAGACGCCCAAGATACCTAAGAGGCGAGGAAGGCCACCGAAGAATGCAAGCTCAGCACCAGCATCGGCTACAAGAGCCGCGGTTATGCCAAAACCGTCCCCGGCAGACCTCGCGGCGAAGAAGCGCGAAGAACGCGCGTCTCGGCGATCGGGTCTCAGCGGGGTTGTGACTATCGATGGAGCTAGTTCCTTCAATCCTCGAAGGCAAGATCGCTCTGAAGATGGCAACCATGATGCGGCCAACGACGTGACAGAGGCTGAGCTTGAGGCTGAACTCGATAGGGAGTTGGCTGGAGAAGGATCCTCTCAGAAAGCACCGGTCACGTCGATTGAGGAACTCCAGACATCGAAGGCTATTGCGCAGCCGCCTAAGAGGCGTCGCGGCCGACCACCTAAAAACAGGGCCGCTTCCCTCATTGTTCCTGCAGAGACGGAGCCCGTTGATAGGTCACCTCCTCCGCCTCCTGCAGGTGCAACGGGAATGATGTCGATGTCAGCTCGCGTTGCAGCCCGTGGTGGGAAATTTAAGATTACTTCTCGCCAGTCGCGAGATCGGAGTGCTAAGGAACCCTCAGCCCCGGCCCAAGCAAAGTCAAAGAGGCAGTCTACAGGACGTAGCGAACAGCAGCCGGAAGTCACATCGGCTGAAGAACCCGCTCGAGAACCATCAAGGGCGTCGAGTGTAGATGTTACGCCTCTGCCCACTGCAGCGACGACTAGAGAGAGAGACTCGTCCTCTGATCACACGCCCCCGCCTCCCGGTGCCAGGCACAGAGAGCCAAGTCCGAATCCCATTTCTTCCCCCTCAGGCGTAGACGGCAGACCTTGGCAGAAGTCGGATGAGAATGGTGAAGGATCTGATTTTTCTGCCCATGCAGCATCGGCCTCTTCTCCCGCTTCTTCTTCTGACTCAGGCATCCCAGATGCAAGCCCCCTTCCGCTGCCCGCACGTCGCGGTAGGTCCTCGACTGGTCCCACAGTAGTGAGGCTCGGTGAGTCTGAATCTGAGAGCGAGATCTCCTCTTCGTCGGAGTCTGAGAGTGGTATTGGTGGGTCTCCTGCTGTGTCTAGTAGAGGAGCTTTCCGGGGCAGAGGGAGAGGTCGGGGCCGTGGACGGGGCCGTGGGCGTGGACGAGGACGAGGACGAGGACGAGGTTATTGAGAAGAGAAGCCAAGAGCCAAGGATTGATTGCTATGGTGCTTTGGGCTTCCGATATTCTTTCTGCCCGAAGAGAATTTTGAGAGGCTAAATTTTAGCCCGCGGTTTCGCCAGATATCTTGGCTGTTTGTAGTGCTATTATACCCAGCCAGTGACCGGCAAGGAGGAAATGCCAATGGAGAGAATGAGAGATGCCCTCCTATGATAATATCTTGTCTTCACCTCGAAGCTCCCGTGTTGTGCTATTCACAATGTGGAAACATCCGCGTAGTCGCCGAGTTCTAACATCCACTCATCGTGCAGCAGTGTTCGTCTCACAGAGGTATCTATTCAGCGTCCAGCTTGTGCTGTATTACTCAAACAAATTTTACGCCCCCTATCCTCGAGCCAATTGATCAACCCTCTTCCACCACTGGCCGGCTTTATTCTACCTGCTTAAATTAAAAGTACAACAAAAATACCTCCTCGTTCCCTGCCCATTTCCGCATAGCCCTTTTGGGGGAGGGGGGCCGGAAAGACCGCCGCCGTACACGAGTGATGGAACTATTCGGCCGAGGCCCTGGCAAGTGCCTCGTGCAGGTGCGGCGGGAAGCGGTAGCGCAGCTGCGACGTGTAAGTGGTGAGGTCGAGCGTCATCTGCTTCATCTGTTCGACCATCATGCGGCGGGTGCCCTCGTTGCCGCTGAACTGGCCGCCCGTGAGCTGGTCGCGCTGGCGCGTGCAGCAAACGATGGTCCACATGAGCAGGTTAGGCACGTTGATGGAGACGGGCTGGGAGAGGCCGGAGAACTTTGCGGCGTAGGCGCGGATGATGCTTGGGTCGCCGCTGGCGTCAAGGGGAAGAATTTCGAGGCTGCGGATTTTCTGTTCTGGGGTATTAGCCTTTTGTTCGGGGTATCAAGGTAGACGGGGGAGGAAGGTCAGGGTGAGGGTGGCTTACGTCTAGACATTGAGCCCACTGTCCAGCTTCAACAAGGGACTTGATGGTACTCATCTCGAGCAAAACGCGGCAGGCAACCCTGTTTTGCTCCTGGATCCTGCGGTGGAACATGGCGTCGCGCTCATACATGGACATCATGGTGCGGGCGAGCTCGACAGGGTCGTCGATAGACGCCAGGCTCAGGCTGCTGCCGGTCTCGGCCTCTTGGCCGGCAGCACGGGGCTTGACAGGCATGAGACGCATGGGGTCCTCACCAATCTCGAGTGAGATGGCCTCGCTGAGCGCGCGACTGACGATGGAGACGACAGTATCGTACTCGCCGGCCAAGTGGTAGAGCAAGACCGAGTCGGTGGTGCGGCCGTTCTCGTCGGCGAAGCTGGCGGCCTGGACGGTGACGGTGTTGATGAAGTCATTCTCTTCCGTCAGGCCGATCAGCGAGCCGCGCTCCTCAATGATGCCGCGGATCCGCTGGCCGTCGGGGCGGATGTCACCAATGAGCTTGCTAAACTCGCGAGTCTCGAGTACCAGCTCGCGCAGGGCCTCCCAGCAGAGGCTGGCGTGGCGGCGGCCGGCCTCGCCGGACAGGTCCATGTTGAGGCAAATGAGAGTGAGGTAGTCAACGGCGGAAACGACGTCGGCCGCTCTGAAGTCTCTAGTGTAGTAGCCGATCATTCTGCCGAAGTTGATCTGGACTAGGTCCTTGACGTTGAGGCTGCGCAAGTCGTTGGAAGCGCTGAAGGGATCGGAAGGTCGGAGGAGACCGTAGTATTCGAGAGCAATGGCGAAGTGGACTGCATCGACATAGGAAAACGGATAGAGGTACGCAATGGCCTCCTCGAACATGCCTGACAACACCTGAAGGTAGAAGAACATGCCGAAACTGCCACTGTTGTCCTCGGAAGAGGACTTGGGGAAGTGTTTAGCGCCAATCTCTTTGATACTCGACTGCAGTTCCGAAAGACCGTAAGCCTCGCTAGCTACCTCGACAGAACGGTCGCCCTCTCTGGCAAGGTTGAACTGGAGCCAGATCCAGTCGTTGATGTCTGTGTTGAGTCCATCCAGACTCCGGTTGTTTAGGTCGCAGCGACCAATAATCTTGTAACAAGCCATCCGGAAGGGGTCGATGGAGTTGTCGGGGGCGTTGCGCACACGCTGGCTGTACTCGGCATGGCACCTGTCCTGCAAAGTCCGCTTCAATCGACGGTCCTCGTTCGAGGCGTAACCATTGAGATAGCTCTGGAACGTGCGGTCGATGCTGCGGAAGGGATTGGCGTTATCATTCACGTACTTCGCAGCCTCGCTGACGTGACCAGACCGCAGCAGGTAGAAGACGATAGCCCACACATACTCGCCTCCAACTTGCTGGAGCTCCGTGTTGTCGGGTACTAGGTCCTTCCTCGCGGACCGCAGACGGATATAAGCCCGAATCTTGCTGACAATATCGGGGCGGCCTCCGAGGTTGGCCTCGTGGGGGTGTTTTGAGATGAGCCCCTCGACCTCTTGCAGGAACTGCTTCTCCAGGTATCTGTTGGCGCCGTCCAGCAATCTCCTCCGCATAGATATCGAGCTGGAAGAGTTGGGGGCTTCGTCCAGATACATCTTGGCGAATTGACGCTCCTTGGCTGTGGCGCCGTTGATGGTCGTATCGGCTTCAGGGTCCTCTCCGACAATCTCTCGCACAGCGTGGTACGCCTCAACAATGTGCGGCGCATACGGATCAAGAGATCGCTGCTCGACGTCGGCAAGCTCTGAAAGAATGGGGTAGGGGTGAGAGACGAGGCGAGCCTGGTTGAGGCTGCGGATCTTCTCGGAAAGTTTGCTCTGCTTCTCGCGCAGGGACCTGTCATCAGAGTTGATGTGGCCAGTCAAAGAACCGCCATTATCGGCAGAACGGTCGACATCAGAAAACTCAGGCTGGTGAGAGCCAATCTTGGTCGCGTTACCGATGACAGAGCGATGCATGCTCGACTTGCCCAGCACGCTGGCCCTACCAGACCGAGCTCCAGTCGCTTGGCTCTTGCTCCGTCGCGAACGGCCAAAGCCACCCGACGCCTCTCTCATCGACGCCGCAGGTCCGAAAGAAGACTCTTCCCGAGCCTTGATCCCGAAGTGCTCGTAAATGCGCTTGCGCTGAGCCTCCCATTCCATTGTGACATTGTCTTCCAAGAAGTTGTCAAAATCGCGAACAGATCTCTCGAGGCCGTCGGCGATCATGCTCATGGTTGTTTTCGTCTGCAGGTTCGCAAGGTATGTCTCGACATCGATCTCGGCGGGGGAGTAACCTGATGGTCTCTCGACACGGCCAGTCTGCAAGTCGAGGGAACCGAGGTCCTTGGCAGCCATTCCGGGGTCAACACCAGACGCAGCCAAAAGGTAGTGAGCTCTGCCGTCAGAAGGACGCTCCGGCACCTTCGCACCTAGCTTCTTCAAGCGCTGGCGCAGGTCACCTAGACCCAATTGCAGGCTGGGGAGGTCCTCCATGCCGTTTTCGCCATCTCCCTGCCTCTTGCTCTTGGCGAAGAGGCTGTCAAAGTATGCGCCAGACAGTTGGCCTGGTTGAGCTTGTGAATGGTTGTTGGTGTTCTGGTTCTGCTGCTGCTGAGGAAAGAGAGAGCTACCGAGAGTGTTGGAATTGGTTTGACCAAAGGCCGAGCCGGTCGTCTGGGTCTGTGTTTGGTTCTGCTGGTTACCGCCAAGTCCGCCGAAGAGAGATGGCTTCTGGGCCGTCGATGCCCCTAAACCCCCCAAGCCTCCCAGACTGAGGCCTCCCGACTGCTGCTGCTGACCCTGCTGCTGTTGCTGTTGTTGCGGCTGGCCAAACAGCGACGATCCTGATGCCGGTTGTGCATTTGTAGCAGCACCACCACCGAACAATCCACCACCGCCTGTCTGAGGCTTGTTCTGTCCCATGCTCCCGAAAAGACCGCCCGAAGCAGGCGTCGAGCTCGTTTGCTGGGTGTTCGTGTTGTTTTGCTGTCCAAAAAGGCCACCTCCTCCTGTGCTGGTTTGCTGCTGGTTTCCGCCCGTCGAGGCGCCCAGGCCACCCAGAGGGTTGCTTCCGAAGAGCGACATGTTGTGATGATACCGCGGCCCCGTTCGGTCGGAGGCAAAGTTGGACACGGGACCAAAGGGATTGTCGAGGTTGTTGCGAATGGGTGACGCGATCGAAAGCTACCCAGGCGCGTTTGCGGAATGAAATTTTGAGGTTTGGGAGAGCTCTCAGCGACAGCTCCACTGATTGGCGGAGAGCGGCCAGGCAACGGGAGATGGGGAAAGTTTCAGGTACACTTTATCCCTGCAAAGTATAGCCCAGTGGAAAGTACACAGTACTTTTACTCGTTTGAAGTGCTTTACTCACCGAAACCAACTTCGGTGAGCTTAACTTCTTTACGTGGCACATGCCGGTGGCTCAAACCAATAGCAGCGTATTGTCATTAGATTTCCCGCAGTAGTCTCAAGCGGAAAGTCTGCTTCAATACTTGTTCTTCATTACTATCAAGCGAGGCGAGCGAGATCCCTTACCGAAGGAGCAAACAACAAGATATCACGGTTCATTGAAGTCATGACGTTTTCCTAGAAATAGGAAGTTGAAAGACTCTTCTTTCATGTTTCTTGCGTTTCGGTACCAGATCTCTTTCGTGACTGCGTGAGTATAGCTAGGGCTATTCATACGTAGCAAATATCGCAATTTTATATTACCCAATACCGAGGGTATTTTCCCCCTTTCGACGCTTCCGGGTTTACTTTCTGTATGTTGTTGTTCGTACCTGCTCCTCCAAGTCGGGTTGAGACCTTTTGGCTCAAAGTCTGTGTTGTTTTACTCAGAGCTAGCACACCCTTTTCTCTTCTATCTCACCCTGTCTCACGGTCATGATGGGACTAGCAACTGTAGAGCTCCAACGCCCCTTTTTGTAGAAGCAAGAGGAGGTTCTGTCACTTGTTTTTATCCGTTACCTCTATGCTGGGAACTCATCTTTGTGAAATCTTCGCAAAACCTTCTTCCACAGACCTCTCGCTGACATCGTCTTGCAACCTTGAAGTGGGTGCTCGAAGTGGAACTAGCCATCACCAGAACAGGGGAAGATAAAACACACCTTCCTGTGACTTGAAAGATTATACCACCCAACGTGGACAGCCTTCCTAGAAACGGTTTTAGGCTTGGGTAACCGACACCCCCATTTCCGCAGACATAGAACCTCAGCTACATGACTATATTCACAAGGGCCAGAAGCCTGATATTCCACTGACTTAAATGTTAAAAAAGCTATAGGAAGACTTGTATATTATGTAGCTCATAAGCAGTAGCCTACCTCATTATTCCACTTCCCGACAGAGTTGTCACACGATATCTCGACGTGGATACAAAGATCTTTCTGCTCGTCTCGCGTTCATCCGCAACAGACATCTATTCTACAAAGGCAGGGTATTTGCCCGCCGTGTTTATCAGAGTACTGGCTTCATACTGTGGACTCGCAGGTTCTCTTTCCATATCAACGAAAGACAGGAGACCCTTAGCCCAAAGACATGTGCATAAAAAACCAAACTGGTTTATCCACTTCTGCCCAAACATAGCAAAGATGACATACAAGTAAACAAACGGAGCCACACACCAAATGCCACATAAACCGCTGATTGAGGCCTACAAACACAGTTCTTTTGACTGGACTGTTCACATTGTGGTTTAATACTATGAGAAACTCGACCCCTCCACAGTACACAGCTATTTTGCTGGTAGAAATAGTACGAAGAAGTCTCGTCGTAGTACTGTTGAACTCCCTGGAAGGCTTCGCTTGCCATAAATTCGTGGCCTAACATGGCAGGCCAGCCTAGCACTGGACTCTCACATGACCGTTGTTATATTCTTTCTCAGAGTGGAATCGTTGCCCAACTGCCCTCCCAAGACAATAACCTCCCCGGACTGCGATACTAGCTGAGGCTCCAAGAGTGGCCTATACGAGGTTTCTAGAATTCTAGGCCCGCAACTGTCCATCGCCTGCAACTGTCCATCACCGTCAACAGCAAACACCGTGGCCCACAAAGACCGTACGGACGAATGCAGCGAAGCTTCCAAGCTCCTCGCCACCCACGCACCGAGGCCACCCTTGAGACGGTATCCAGAAAATGACTAGGCATCACGAAGCTCTTGATTCCCTGACAACAGCCTGACCTCCCCACACTCATCTCAGATGCCTGGCTATCCGGAGACCGGCGTGAGGTATTGACCACCACAACCACACCACGTCTTAAACCTAGCACATGATCCCATCGTTCCATAGATTCCCAATATACACGCCCCCCATCTCCTTACTCAAAGAAACGAGGCTTGGAATCCTCTGCGGGGGCTGAATGTAAACATGCCCTCCGCCGTCGCAATCCTCGGACCGAATCAAATCGGACCGCCGAATCTGGTGACAAAAAGAAGAGCTAATACCTCGGGAACCGCGTTGGGAGGTTGGCTGATCTCTTCCGGCTAGACGCTGAGCTTCACCCTGGTTTGGTCGCGCCCCTGATTCTTGCTGCTGCTGCTACTGCTGCTGCAAGACCAGATCCAGTCACGCCACCGTCGTCAAACGGCCAGATCCAGGGATAAATGAAAAAAAAAACCCCCTTACAAAAAGGACGAAACAAACAGAAACAAACAAACAGCCATCACACCATCCAGTTCTGCGGTTACCTCTGCCGAGTGGGCGCTAGTGCGCCCTAGCGGAGCCGGCCCTTGCTGGCGTTCCTACAATGGCAACAACAATCACATCGTCAAGAAGTCAAGCCATCCAGATCTTTGCGAAAACCTGTTTAGTCGGATCCAGGGATTCTTGTTAGCACAGGCAGCTGGCCGTCCCCATCATTCAACGTCACTTCATTACAGGCTGCATGAGCCTCACATTGGCCAATGTATGTGTGTGTGCGTGCGCGTATGTGAAAGACTTCTTTTTTCTTCTTTTCTGTGTCTAAAGGTTGTAAGAAGCTGGTGATTTGCATCTAACTGAATAAAGCCTTGCAAAGTTGAACAATCAGGGAAGCCGCCTGGTTGTTCCCTTATATTCGTAGTGCGTTGTCGGGTATCTTTTTGACCTCTTTCTGTTAGATGGTCGTCTTTGATTCCCAAACGCCTTGCAATTGCTTTGATATCCTTCCCACCACTGAGGTCGAAGAAGCCCCCGGGTCTCAAGCAAAACAGAAAAAAAGAAAAGAGAAAAACAAAGTCTCATCTGTGTAGGATCGTTTCTATCCCATCCCCTGAAAGAAACGAAAAGGAAGAAAAAAGGAGTAGAAAAAGCAAAATCGTAGTCGTAGTTGAGTTTTCCTTAACGCCCCAAACTCCCCTCTTCCAGAATTCCATTCGTATTGTACAGGTCGTCGTTATATGGTACAGTCAGAAGCTCCTTCAGCTCCGGTCTTAAGCCGCACGATCAACAGTGCGCTGCGGACGGTAGTTGGGGATTTCAAAGAAAGTTCCCTTGTCTGCGTGGTATCGGTAAGCGTGAAAATCGTAGCCGTAAGGCTTAGGCTCAATAGAATAGAGCATGCCCAAAGGAACATCCAAGTCGGCAATCTCATTACGGGTGAGATCCATAAAGTATGCCATGAGGACGCGGCAGACGGAGCGGTGTGCAATGATGAGGACATGGTCCTCAATTCGTTCAATCTCACGCACCATGTCGCGCAGACGGGCGATAACCTGGAGGTATCCCTCTCCACCAACACCCGGATAAGTGTAATGGAGCTTGTCCTCAGCGCGTTTTTTATACTCGCCAGGGAATCGCCTGGCAATCTCCTCATATGTCAAGCCCTCAAAGAGGCCTGCATTGAGCTCGTTGAGCATTGCCCAGTTCTTCACATCGTAATCCTCATCATTGTCGAACTCCTTGGCAGTTTGGACGCTACGCTTCAGCATCGACGTCCAAACGCAAAAATTCTTCTCATCCAGTTCACGATTCAGCTCGGGATAGGGTGGCGTGTGATCACCAGCCTTGGGTGGGAAGGAAGACTGCGCTATCTTGTCCTTCTGCTCAATGAGCCACTCCTTGCGTTTCTGAGTGACAAAGGCGTGGAGAGCGGTCCCATATCGCTCTCCATCTGGTGTCAGATCCGAGTCGCCACCAAGCTTGCCGAGCCGATTGTCAACACTCTGGCCATGCCGGGTAAGCCATATCTGCCGCGGCGCAAGGTTAAATGTCGTTAAGTAGGAGCTAATGCCGCCGCTGAGGAAGCCCCGCAGTCTGTGCTGGATCAGCTTCCGGCCAACATCAATCATCTGTGAATTGCGTATTAGTCAAGGGGACAAGCTGGGGTGTTTGGTGTGTATACCTGAATGTACTGCATGTCATTCGCTTCCTCATAGGCGCCAATAGGAACATAAGCGCTCTCATACGCGGCAACACGTCTTTTGAAATCCGCAAGAGACTGGTGGGGATCTTTGTCCTTGTAGTCAGGGCCTGAAAGCTTCAGGCGCATGTTGGCTTCGAGGAGCTGCGTGAACGTTAGACTATTTAAATGACACGAAAAAAAAAAGAGGCAAGATGACTAACGTTCTGATCGTGGCAGATACTCTCGATGAAGAGAATCCCGAGCTTGGGCTCCCTCTCCTTAATTCGGTTGACCAGAAGTTGACGACGCTCGATTGTGCTGTTGGTCGCATCAAGAATGCCGACGGAGCCGCCCTGATGCAAAAGATAGTCCAGAAGCTCATCCAAAGTGTCCAGGGCCACCTGCTCGCGGAGCTTGGCCGCGGACTCGTTTGTCGGCTCGAAAAACTTGGCGGATTGGTCCATAGCGTCGCTCAAGTCGTTCAAATTCAGCTCGGCAGGCTCCTGCTTAGCCTGCGGCGAATGCCCATTGAGCAAGATCGAGGCAGCTTGAGCGGGAGGGTCGAGTCTGATCATGGCAGGCGAATGCGTCGACTTCATGGGCGAGGTCAGGCCCGCTGCGACACGTCTCCTATTGCCGACGTTGAAGATACGCGAGTTGTACTGTTGCCAAGAGAGGTATCGTTGGACCTTCTTGGTGATGTACGACTTTCCTCGGGCAGGAAGGCCAACCATGATGATGACGAGCTTCGCAGCCACATCACGGTCGCTTATTTTTCCGTCAGGCGAAGCTCTGGACACGGTCATGCCAGGAACGTTCAGTGTGGCGGGGTGCGGGCGAAGGCGCGGGGTGGTGCCTCCCGAGTTCTGTCTGACTGGTGGGCTATTTGTGTGTTCAATTAGTCAAGCTCGGCGGCACCAGGCTGTAGAAGGCTGAGCCAGGGCTCAAGCAGAGTGTCCGCTCGACGTGGCACCAGTCGCGGCATATACATACATTCTAGGAGAGCTGGGCGCGGTCGAGACAACGCTGCGCATGGCTGGAGGGGTGTCGGAGGAGGCGATTACGGATCGATCGCGAAGGGCGATAGGGCCGTTCAGATCATTCATGGAGCGGATGGTATGCGCCATTGCGGGAGGTGGGAGGAGGCCATCGTGAGGATGCGATACGGGCATCGGCAAGGGTTCGCCATTGGGAAACGAAGGCGTGGTCGACTTGTTCGAGTGGAAGGGGGGCGATGACGCATGGGCGCGGGAATCCTTGTTGGAACTCATAGCCAGCTTCGCCAGAGCAGACTGCTTGGCCTGTATAAGGCCAAGGTCTGTTGGCGGGAAAGATTATGTCAATACTTGTTTTTTTCCCCTTCTCCAAAGGTAAATGAGTATGGCGAGGAGAGGGACAACAGCGGGGGCAAGCGTAGGTAAGAGCAGAGTGGGAAGTGGAAAAGAAGAAAGCCAGAGGAGGGTTGTACGGACCTGGCAGTTCAGGAAAGACTGCGGAAGGCATGGGCGTGAATATTCGAGAAAGTTTAGGTAGCTGGAGCAGTCCTGTCGGCCGGCGGCTCGACTATCTAAAGAGAAGGGGCCACAGGGGCGTAAGACCGAGTTTGGTTGGCTAGGCCTGCCGTTTAGAGCAAAAAGTGGGAGTCGCCGCTTTGTTTCCGC
Organism: Colletotrichum sublineola; assembly: GCA_020631755.1. Lineage (NCBI taxonomy): Eukaryota > Fungi > Ascomycota > Sordariomycetes > Glomerellales > Glomerellaceae > Colletotrichum > Colletotrichum sublineola. The sequence goes on from JAHSQG010000001.1 coordinate 1,594,165, forward strand.
TAGGTACCTAGGTAGGTACAGCAGGAGGTCTTGGGGGTCTTTGGGGAGGGCGGGGGGGAGGGAAGAGTGCGAAATCTCTCTCAGTGTTCGCTTCGAGGGGCCTGCACCCAATCGATGCGCAAGGACGGGGAAGCTGGTCAAGCTGTCCCCAGGCGTGGGTGATGAAATGTGGCGTCGAAGAAGGCTAGCTTGTAAATTACCTTAGCGTGCAGGGGCCTGCCGGGTTCGCAGAAGCTGTCGCCTGGGCGGAATGAGGAAAAAAAAAGTGTTGAGAGGGGACCGGACAAGGAATACGGAGGCGTGTAAGTGATGGCTTGGCTTCTCGTTCAGTCCTCTCGCTCTTGTCCGTACATAGGCTGAGGACACAACAGACAAACAAGCAAAAAGATATAGATGGCAAATGCAAGCAGGTATGAATGATGTGGATACTGCAAGCACGCGCACACAAATAAGACAGTTGATGGAGTATGATGGTTGGAAAGAAAAGGCAGTGAGAGAAGAAAAGAAAGATTCTGATGTCTCCGGGACGGACGGGTCTGTCAGGTTAAAGAGGATAGAAGAAGGGTGGAGGGACAGAGCGATGGAGCCCCGAAATGGAGGAAAGGACCGATAGATATCGAGAGATGGTATGGGACGGCATGGCATGGGGGTGAGGTGAGTGAGGATGAGGATGAGGCCCGCCCGGGGGTGAGGGTCGAGAGCGGCAAGGACAACAACCTCAGGCCCGTCTGAGACTCCCTCGTCGTCTGCCTCTCCCGTCTTGGCCATCTTTTCCCCCGGAGCCCTGTTGTGTTTTACTTGTGTCTTTTTTTACTTGACTTTGCTCTGCACCGCCTTTTTTTCTGGCCCCAACCTTGAGCGAGAGAGAGATCGAGGTGTGTATGTACACTAAGAGTTCAGATGGAGTGGCAGGCACAGGGCAAATGGGAGTGAAGAGATAGATACTCCCAGACCAACTCTGTACGCTACCTACTTACCTAGACTCGGCACAACAGGCCGTAGTGTACTACTCAGTAAGGTTAGAACGAGTAAGGAAGAGGTATCTTGGCAGGGAGCCAGCACTACCTAGGCACCTAGCTAAAATTGAGAGGAAAAGAGCGAACAGAAAGAGAGCAAGCATGTGTGTGTCTGTGTGTGTGATGGAGCGTCTCACTGTCCGAGGGAAAAGCCCTGGGCAAGGGAAGTCAGCGCGAATGGCTCCTGCTAGGTACCTTCGCTGCCTTGTGTTCTTCAATGACTTCAACCCAACGCCGACGCCAGCGTCAGCGCTGCGCTCACCCCAAAATTCGGGGCTTGCCCTTCTTAGGTAGAATGTTACGCAGCTGCAGCACTGCTTCTAGAGAGATTCCCTGGGTGCTGTGTGGGTCTTCCAATTGGGCCGGTGCTGCATGCTCGGTGACCGGTCGCCGATGCGTTGCCCTTTCCATCCAAATCGATTGACAGGGCCATCCGCCCCCCTGGACCCCATTCACACACCCCGCCAACCCTTCTTCCCTGACCCTGTTTGTCTTTCAACCCCTGTTCCTTAAGCCTCTTGCTCGGCCTGTCCACCAGGCACTGAAGCACTATGATGGATGCGATGCAGCAGCGTGGGATGCTTTCTCATTCTCTCATGGGGTTTTTTTTTTTTTTTTTTTTTAAATTGCCTCTGGCGAATTAATTTTTTTTGGCAGGTACGGATAATTATTTTGAGTTCTTCCCCCCCTCTCTGGAAGTTAGAGATTTAGAGACAGGGTTCCCGCATCCGGTCCAGTCTACCTCTGGCACGCTCAACTTGCTGAACTAGCTGTGTAGTGCAGTGCAGGGTCAAGCAGAACGAGCCTGGGCGCTTTACAAAGCCGCTGGCCTCCTTCCCTGCCTTCCGCCCTGCCCCAAACCCCCAAAGGTTGTAAACAGACGTTGTCACGCCTGCATACGGATAGGCCCGATGCCAGAGACGAGGGCACGTAGAGCAAGCCCCCAGAGCAGAGACAGGGCGAGGCAGAAACGGGAAACGGGGCCAAGCCGACAGGTAATGCGGTACGTGGTGCTGGTGTCTGTGCCCACCCGGACGAGGGCGATCGATTGCAAAATATTCCAGAGTCGACTCACTCTTTGCCAGTGGTGAGGTGATTGTGGTAACAACAGCCCCATTCTCATTCAGTGTTCTCGACCCGGACGAGGCGTCCCCCCCATCCCACGTTGGCAGCCTGAGCTTGAAATTGACAGCATTCCACTTCCCACATTTATTGAGACCATTTCACGTGTTATTTCTGATGCTTCCCCTTGCGAACGGCGGTTTTGCTGGGCGATATGTCGGTCACTTTACGGAGACTTGTTAACTGAATGACATGTTCGTTTCACGGTGTGGTTGAGGAGTAGGAGGGGTGTGTAGTCTGGACAGGAGGCCATCCTTCGAGGTGAAGCTGTGTGTTGTAACAGAGTAATTAACACAAGGCAAGCAAGGACGACAGACTGCCTGACTTCGGATCAACAACGCTCGATAGCAAGCGTTTGCGCTGTGTACCAAACCACAGCCGTTTACCTTTTTTTTTCCCTTCTTTTTCTTTTCTGGTGAGCGCAGCTCGTGGTTCTCAAGCCCAGGCTCACCGGTTAAGCAACCCATTGGTGTTCGGGTCCAATGCTTGAACCGTCTCACCCCATCCGTCCGTCCTCGAACACTTCCTCAATCACATCCTCACTCGCATGTCCATGTCCATGCCAGTCAGTGCTACCTGCGTCTCCCACCACCAGTCCTGACAACCGCTGTGTACCTAGGTAGCAGTGTCATGGATGCCAGTCCCCGTGCACTCATGCCCATCGGAAACCCCTCAACAGTCAACCTGGTTATTCGCTATCTCCTCAACCCGTCCGTCGTCTAAAATAAGGCCCCAAACACCCGTCACGGAGGCCGGCCCCATGCCATGCGTCTCCCCGTCTGTCTGGGCCCTGTCGTGTCCTCCCGTGTGCTACCGTGCTTTTCTGCTGTCTGGTATTCTCCGGTTTGTGATAATGCATACACTCAGATGCTCGTTCAACCGCATCAGTCGTGTCTGTCGAACTGCCGGGCTCTCTTTCTGTTCTCTTTCTCTAACCCCGTCCATGTTTCCATTTCCCTTCCTACTCAATGTTTTACGGTCATTGTTCCTGTGCTGACCGCCAAGTCACCGTCCTGATTCAACCACGGTCTCATCATACACCCAGCCCAACTTCTCAAGCATTCCAGCTCTCTCAGCCAAGCCACAGGAATAGACCAGTCAGATTAATCCTCGCAGACACGCCTCGCGGCCACGCAAAGCTTATTCTCGTGGTTGATCAGCAGCCTGTTCCATTTGCATGCCCCCCCCCCCCCCCCTTTTTTTTTTCTTTTTTTTTTTCTCTCTCTCTCTCTCCCTCTCTTGTTTGGAGGCGACTGATTACATTTGGGGTTATCCAGAGACCTGATCGAATTCTTTGTGCCTTCCGTCATTGGGCTTTCCAATGGGCACTGCAACATGTCCCCTCCGACAGCACTCAACAAGACGCATCGGGAGGGGTACACAGTATGGTTTAACACACCATCTCCAGGGTTGCATGCTGGCAATAGTCATTGCATTTTCTGTTGGTGTTGCAACAACTCGACTAGCGCTTGGCTGTCTTCAGAATCACCCCGAAGTCCGGAGGCTGGAAGAGACCTCCACGCCCCGGAGATCCGCTGCTCTCAGGGATCCGCTGCGTCTTCGATGAACCATGGGCCCTCCTTACGAAGTCACTAAAGATTCTTGACTAGATGCGGGGATGCCAGATGGGCTGGCCGACTGTCAGTGTTCTGTAGCCGCTGAGCGCCAGCCTACCAAGCCTTCTCCTTCAACGCCTCTCGACGGATGACGGCTCATTTTCCGACATTGGCGGTGATGTCACTCGAAATGGCTCCCCTACACGTTGTCGTTCCCTTCCCGTGACGAAACTCCGTGCTCGGCCTGTCTACGTACCGCAGACAGAACGAGTGGGATGGTGATCCGCATGTCCCGCTAGAGCAAAGGCGACAGGTCATCGACCTCGAGACGAGTGAGGCTTGTGGCCGACACAAGAGTCATTCCTCCATGGCAATGACAACTGGTGACACAAGCATATCGGCCAATCATATCTTGAAGATTGGCTGGCCTGCTTGCTTGTCTTGGGTGCTTCGCTCCTAAACAAAGACTGGGCGTGGATGATGAAATGGGGCTTGGGTACGGAACCCCCACTCGAGCGAGACTCGTTCGAGAAAGATGATGCCGTTACACTGCAGGACGCAGACAGACGTGCAGCAGAGACAACGGAGCTTTCTCAACTCCCCAATCCATGGAATGTGGGGAGTTGAGTTGATGCTCCAAACGTCGGCGGCGCGGCCTTCATCTGCGCTGCACTCCTCATGGCTGGATATTGCCGCCGCCGCCCTCGCGCCGCCACTCCGCTGCCTAATTAGTACCCACCCGAGTGTCGAAAGTTGGGCGTAATTACTGAATGAGAGAGCCTATTCCGCTTCTATGTGCTAGTGTACCTCAGTAGATACTGGTGCTGGTCCCGCATGCACCGTGAGGGATTTGCGGCGGCAGGGTCTGCTGTCGCTTGCTGGACACCCACGATCTGCCCTCAGTCTTCCAGTGACAATTAAGTAGGGGACTGCTAGGGCAGTGACAGTGACCGCGCCAGCGCCAGTGCCGGCGCCGGCGCCAAGATCACATGGAGCACCTGCTGGATCTGCAAACGCTAGAGCGTCATCTGGGGGCGAAGGGGGGATACGGCCGATGTCCGGCGCGATGTAGTGTAGGGCAGGCAAGAGCGTTTAGCGACGTGTGTGACTGGCAGTCCCAGGTCGTTGTATTGTCGCGGCGGGCGGGGCCGAGTACCTAGGTAGTAGGGCGTGCCGCCATCGGAGATTGAATACAGTGGGGTGTCAAAGGTCTCAAGCCGGCGTACAGTGCGTCACATAAAATCCACTAAAATAGAAGTACTCTTATAGAGATAATATAGACTATATAATAGGTAGAAGTATAGTAAGTTATATATATATACTTTAGTGCTAAGAATATCTTAGTATAATTTTAATATATTTTTATTTTAAGGATTTAGAGCTATAGAGTAAGTATTAAGTCTTAGGACTCTAAGGGTAAGAATACCTCTACCTAAATACAGTATTAATAATACTATATTTCCCCCTAAACCCTACTATAAGAGAGTCTATCTAGAACCTATTTTCTAGAAGATTTAATATCTAGTACTTTTCTTACTTTAAAAATTTAAAAAAAGATATAATATAAATCTTATACTTAGTAACTATAATTATATTTTTACTTTTACTTTTACTTTATAGATAGCTATATATATCTATTTAAAAAAGAGCGTATTTATATGGTGTTTGGTGGGGCTACTATGAGGTGGCTTGAGACCTTTGACACCCCACTGTACATGCTATGTATGTAGTATGTACTCCGTACCTAGTGGTTGATGGGGCTCCCACACGTGGGGTCAAAGTTGCCGTTTGACGATTGCATTTCTAAGCTGCGGTACCTTCGGAGAATGAGTGTCTGATATGGGCCGCAGGACTGTGTCAATGTTTCTGCTATCAACAGTGGGTAGGTAGCCAATGAGACACTGCAAGACTAGGAGGAGAAACTGTCTAATAGCTGTTCTTGATTGACTCTTTGCGATGTGTCGTGAGACAACCGTGAACGGCCAAGCGAGCCTCAAGGTTTGGAAGCAAGCTGTTGTTGAATGACAGGAGCCCAACCAAGATACGGAATGTGTAGACGCCAAAGGCCTGCGTCCATCCAATAATTGGAGTGACGCTCGGCCGGCGAGTGGACTTTTGGTGAGATGAGGGCTGTCTTGGTTGTCAATCTCGATGGTCTAGGTCTTCCCATGGCCTCTGGCCTCTATCATTGCTTCTCGGGTTCCCCATATGCCTCCTTCTCAGGCCCCTTCTCCTGCTCTCGACTTGTCTTTGTCACCATCCATCCCCGCCTTCCTCATTGTCAAGATCGACAAACCCCGTGCTATCCGCCTACAAATACACGCCTTCTCCACTGTAGAGTGGTGTGGGCTCCAAAAACAGAAAGAAAAATAACGCTGGCGAGTGCCGCAGAATCGCCCAGGTGTAGTTCCATCTGCGAGAGGAGAGACCCACCCACTTTCTGCTGCTCTTCCTCTTACCTATCTGGACTGTACTAAACTTTTCCAGCTGCGTTAGACAGTGAGGTAGGTGGACGGTCACTGGCGGACGCGGACTGGCTGTACCGAGGTGCTTTAGCGCGTATTCTTATCGATAAGGCGCAATCAGCCTGTAGAGGCAGGCCTGTGGCACTCAAGCGCCCCGCTGTTCTGCTCTGCTCTGCGATTCGATGCAGGGACCGACCGACCTTCTGTGCTTGTGCCTAGGTAGGTAGGCGGCTGCAGGGACAGTCTGGATCGTCAAAGCATTCAAATTTTCTGATGCTTCACACCCGTCGCGTCGGTTCAATATCCACAGTTCGGACCGCTTCCAGAAACGCTTCTTGGCCTTCAGATGCATTGTCCGCTGAGGAACAACGCCAACTGATCCGATAGGACCTCATCCCCTCTTTATTGTTTCTTTGTTTGGCTCCGAGCCAGGCCCTGTCGTTTCAGGACCTGGCAGAACGACATTGATCTTCAACCTCTTGGGTTACATTCGTCCACTCTAAAGAGCCAACTATAGATGGAAGGCCGGTGCTGAGACCGATATTAGGACTGAGACCAAGACTGAGACTCTTTAAGCTACCAGACAGCCAACCAGACCCGCCCACCATCAGTTCCAATTATACCTGCATCAGCAGATATCTTGGCAAAGATTTCTGAGCAAGTCTCAAACTCCAACTCCTGAACGGAACAAGGCCTTGTGGATCACCAGTCCCAAAAAGAGAGTGATCGAGTGTCAGTCTTGGCCCAAGAAGCCCAAGGTCAGAACCAAAGGGCGGAGAGGCACACACAAAGGAGGGTAGAGTTGCAAAGTGGTTGCAAGTGCACAGCGAAAAGGCGAGTGCAAGCATCGAGGGTGAGAGTGCCTTCCATCCTCGTGCCTTGCCCCAACGACATCATCCTCTTAGGGGGCTACCTGCCTATCTGCCTGCCTGCCTGGCCGGCCATCATCGCCAGGCTGCTTCTAGTGGCTTCCTGGTAGGGGAGCCTTTCCAGTAGGTGCTTGAGGACGGTATACCCTCTACTCTTCCCAAGAACACACCAGGCAATCGCACCTGTTCTGTCATTCAACGCTTCTCCAGCTTCTTGGCGATTGCGCTTGCTGGTATTTTTACGCCGAATTATTCGACTCTTCTCCATCAGGAGAAAGGACGTCGACGCAGACCAAGCCTAAGGAACTTGTGCCCTCTGTTTCCTCAAATCAAGAACCGACGGCCGGTCGCACCGAGACCTGCTTTGGCTGGAACCCCCCGTATCTTCTGGTCTTCAGTCTGACTTCTTGACCGTTCGCTCAAAGTACACACCACGTCCGGCATCCATCTTGTCCAACGACACCAGAACACAACGAGACCCATCGCATGGTGGCGAAACCCCACCTGTTGCTGACCTCTTATCGGTTTCCAACCTGAGTCGCTGTAACTCGAGACAGACATCCGGCTGCTTCCCTCAAGCAGACGATAAGCAAACCTCACCTGTATTCGGAACTAAATATCGCCGAAGGCAAGCCTCGCCGGCACAACAACGAGCCTTCTTGTCTCCTCTGCTGGCTATTGTGAGCCCGAAGACCTGGTAGACCACATTTATCTTTCTGTCAGAGTGAGCCACTTCGCAGCGACAAGGCATGGTATTCTTCTCCAGAGGCCTTCACTGACACGTGCAAGCTCTATTTCTCGTACCTACCCGCCTTCAAAGCTTCGTTCAGGGATTGTACGAACCCAGTCGTCACAATGCTGGCAGCTGAGCGCCCTACGCATACCAAAGCGGGCCTGGAGAGACTTGACGATCCGTCTGTCGAGAAGAGCGAGCACACTGGACCCGATGTTATCCAGCCCCATGTCCTCATTGACAACCTTATCCCCCAGCAGCTGGGCCGAGGGGTTTTGATCCCCTTGAAGACGACGCTCGAGATCCGACAGGACCACACCATCGTGCAGGCCTTGATCACCCGAGCACCTTCTACGTCCACTAACAATGTCGTCAAGTAAGTTTGACGACTGCATGATTACGTACTACGTGCTAACTGGGATGCAGTTTGATCCGCTCGATGCTCCCTGAGGGCGTGGCTAACAACCTGCCTCATTTGCGCCGGTGCGCAAAGCCAGCCGATATTCCGGCTCACCTCAAGACGCAATTTATGAATGACTCTCCCGAGGGCCGCCAGGTCCACACCGGAAAGTCAACCTGGATCTACATCATGCTCGGCGAAGAGAAAGACTTTGACCGACATGACTTGACTGCCAAGTTGTCCGCCATTGAAGGCATGCGGGAGAATCTCTTCCTTACCAAGATCCCTATCCCGGCGGTGCCCCCTACTTCCCAGATACAGGCGGCCATGTGGACATCGCAGTTCTGGCCCACCGTGTACAGGAAGAATAATCCTTTGGGACCACATCCTAGCATGGTTGGCCGGTCGACAGAGACCATCAAAGACGAGACGTCTTTGTGGATGACGTTGGCCCACCGCGTCGCTCTCCAGGCCAAGAAGGCGGGTGTCGGCGAGTCCATGGGCGCTGTCATTGTGCAGCGCGAAGGGGGTAAGTCCACGCTCGTAGCAGTCGCCGGAGATGCTCGCTGGCACCAGGAGCCCAGTCGCAGCGGTACCGGGAACCCCATGGCTCACTGCGCGCTCAGAGCTATCAGCATGGTCGCACAGAAGCTTGTCCGACATGAGAGACGAGCGGCCGGACACTCCCACATGCCTCCCATTCTCGAGTACGACATGTTCCAAGATCTCCCGCTTGTGCAAGATGAGCTCACGGTCTATCACGACGAGCACCCCAATGCGGATGGCTACCTGTGTCACGGTATGGAGATGTACCTGACCCACGAGCCCTGCGTCCAGTGCTCAATGGGAATACTACATTCACGAATGGGCAAAGTCGTCTTCGCGCACCGGATGCCGCTTACCGGGGGCATGTGCTCAGAGGACCGAGGCCACGATCATCCCGAACTGGCGAACTGTGGCGGCGGAGAGGGACTCGGTCTCTTTTGGAGACGCGAGCTCAACTGGAGCTTGTTGGCATGGGAGTGGGAGTCAAGCGACTGTGTGGGACCCCTGCCGCCGGTTGATCACAGAGTCCATGCTTAGTCCCCATGGGACTTTACGACGATACCTAGGTGCTTATGGCCAGGGAACCGGCCTAGGCCAGAACAGTCTTTGTGTAGCGGGTTGCCAGCAACGATGGGAACTGACGGCAGTCTCGGTACACTAGTATTGATAGCCCTTTACGCCAAAACTCTACGTCAACCCTTTTGCAGTCTCGGTCCGGTCATACGTTTGACCGATAGCGGTTGGTTGAGGCATTGGCTTAGAGGGCCAACAGAGGGATTAGATAGTCCTCTCAGCTCTAGTCGGATATCTGGTGTTGAGAGGAAGCCTCGAGGGCATTACTGTAGTGGTGGTGGTGTTGCTGGTGGTGTGGCATAAATTATACCCATGCTGTCTTGTGTGAAAAGGGTATCAGCAACCTTGGCAATGAACAATCAAGATTACTCTTCAGCATTTCTCCCGAGGGTTGTGATAGCACGTGCACACCAAAGGAGTGAACTTTTGCATGAATGCTACATACATAGTATAGTGTCCATACCCGCGACCAAGCCACCGGATAAGGTGAAGAACAGACGTTGGGCTAGTAGTGACAAGGCGGGCAAGCCGCGCTAAGGTCGGAAAGCTCTGCAGTGGTGGTGCTGCCTGCGGGGAAGGAAGAGAGGTAGGCACCTTATCTTATCGGTCACGTTCCAATGTGGAAGGGGCGGCACCGCGCAAAGAGGAACCGCACCCCATTGAAGTGGTCCCTCGTCACCGGCCCTTGCCGCAGCCTTCATTCTTTTTCCCCCGTTACATGTTTCGGCATGCGCCCACGAACAAAGGCAGTCGCTGAAAAACAGGCACCGAACTCGCAGCCTCCGACGACAACCTTTTAGTAAACAGCTGCAACATGAGCCTCCTTTGACTCCCTCTATTACCTAGCTACTCCTACCAGGCGGCTTTGCAACGATTCTGACGCATGCGTTTGCAAGCTCAAGCTCTTTGGACAATAGCCACTGACCTCCTCCACCCCCGAGTTCGAGCTTCAACTACAGGCCGCCTCCCCTTGCTCCCGACACTTATAAGACGACGAACCGCCGCTTGCTGGAAGGGCAGACCGGAAGACCGCGATCGTACACTTCAGCTTCTCCTCACGATCTTCAACGGCCTTGACGCCATGCCGGCCAACAAGAGAGGAGCCCCATCCTCGAACGCGTCGAGCGCGAAGAAGCGCAAGACGGACAAGGACTTGCAAAAGTACTATGCTGTGCGCACTGGAGCGCGCCCGGGTATCTACCTGACTTGGGCCGAGTGCCAAAAGCAGACTGCTGGCTTTCGCGGAGCACAATGTGAGTTTGAAGCCCCTGCCCACTGGGGGATTCCTTTCCTCCTCTTGTCTAGTTTGACCACAAGTAACTTTGGCTGAATGTTCCGTCTGCCTCTGCAGACAAGTCCTTCCTATCCCGAGAAGACGCGCAGGCGTTTGTGGATGGCAAGAAAATACCCAGCGAAGAGGGTGAGGAGAAGCCGCCGCGGTTCTACGCTGTCGCGCGCGGCATCTTCACGGGCATTTTCACGGACTGGGGGACGGCGTCGATGGCGATCGCGGGGACCAAGGGGCCCAAGTACAAGAAGTTCGACACGTACGAGGACGCGCTAGATTTCATCCGCGAATGGGGTGACGAGCAGGCGATTGCCGACGCGGAGAAGGCGGCCGAGAGTGAGGGGATAGCTGTGTCTCGATCTACGAAAGATGAGAAGTCGGATGACTCCGATTCGGATAACCTTTCCGTGGAGTCAGATGACGCTCCCCCCAAGGACACTCACACCAAGGACAATCTCACTAAAGTTTACACGGACGGAAGCAGTCTGGGTAACGGTACTCCGGGTTCTGTAGCGGGCGTAGGTGTCTACTTTGGACCCAATGACCCAAGGTACGTTTTCCTTCTTTGCTGCTATTGTTTAGATCCCTCAAATGACAGTCCCACAAGCCTCAGTCCACTGCGCCCTTCCCCCACGCAAGCAAGGCACAGAAGAAACTAATTCGCCCGGCGCCAGAAATGTCTCTGAACGTCTCGAAGGTAAACCGCAAACGAATCAGCGCGCAGAACTCACCGCCATTCTGCGGGCCCTACAGTTGAGCCCACTGACGCAGTCTCTGCTGATCTTAACAGACAGCAGCTACTCGGTCAAGTGCGTGAAAGAATGGTACGAAATCTGGAAAAAGAATGAATGGAAGACGTCGGCGGGCGATGTCAAGAACAAAGACTTAATCCTGGCGGTGCGGGAAGAGGTTGCCAAGCGCGATGCCGCGGGAGCGAAGACCGATATCGAGTGGGTCAAGGGACATAACAACGACCCGGGCAACGTGGCAGCGGACAGGCTCGCCGTCGCTGGGGCGAGAATCGGATTGCCAGCCAAGGGGCGCAAGAAGCTGAAGTGATGGTGGCGAACCCTACTCCCGAGGACCGGTACCCAGGACGATGATACAGATGCTAGGCAACGCTTGTGTGTTGAGGCTGGTGCTTGGAAAAGTAGATGAGACGGGACGAGAGGCAGAAAGTGGTGACGGATGGACATCGGACAACTGCGTTGTCGAGCTGCAGTAAAGAAACGAGGATCATTACGAAAAACCCTACCTACATACCTTGCGGGGGAGGACAACTGGTGGACATATGCTGCGGATGGATCGTCTTTGGAGGAGTTCGCATCTCGAGGATCGTTGTATCGATGGGGCGGGCAGTTTCCCAGCGTTTGCTGAACCGTTTCTTCGGTTATGGATGTGGCTGTATTGCTTTGCGTCTTATATCCCCTTCTCGTTAAAGCCATTCTGAATTCTTGGGCATCGTTGTTATTTCCCATAAGCCACTCGAGGGGGAAGCTCGGGTTATTGTTTTCTGTAGCATGGGAGAAGCTCGACAGGGGAACTGAAGCGGAGGAGGAGTCTCTTGTTCTGTGATTTCCAGCAAGTGAGCTCGGTTGGTCTCATTTTCTATTCGGTTTGTTACTGTGCGTAATCCTTTTCATGGAGATATCCCTAAGTTCATCGAGTCCGTCCTCGCCCAGAGTACATGACATAACAGGAAAAGAACACCCTTCCGACAACGAACACTGAAATCTGCCAACCAGCACTGCATGCCAATCTTCCCTCTTATCCCTGCCATCTTGTGCGACGGTTGACGGCCGTCTTCCGCCATATAGGAAAATACAGCCAGGGTCTTCGCCACCAGCTTCGTAGTAGACTTGTTTGTTTATGTGTGTGTGTGTATGCCTTCCGCCGGCCTGGTGCTTTCCTTTTTCTTCCTTTCCCTGGTTGACGGAACTCCCCCCCCCCCCCCCCCCCCCCCCTTTGCCGCCGGGAAGGGGGGGAGGGGGAGCAGCAGAGTGTTGTGCTTCTGGCGGCTATCCGCTTCCGAGCCGCCCAACTAGCTAAAGCGGATGATGGATGTATAACAATTCGTCCATCCCGTCCCGTCTTATCTCGTCTCGTCTCTCGCTCTCTTTTTATCATCAACTAAATTATTTGTGAGGGTACGTCCGCCTGGGGACCCTGAATTATCCTCCTCTCTCTTATGTCCACGCGCCTTGGGATCGAGACTCAAATTGACGGCGCTTATTTCTGACTGAGGTATTGGTCCCAGCGGTACCTCTTGAGGTCGCACAGGTACACAATCATAGTAATACAGTTAGAAAAACACAGGAAAAGTATTATGCCCAATACTCAACACAATAAAGAAAGGTTCCAAGCAGATGGATAGAAACACAATAAGGCGCTTATCCCTTACGGTGGCCGTGGCAAGGCCTGTCGGTGTGCGAAGCGTGAGGCCAAGCAGGCAAGCATGGATGGCTAGTTCGAGATTCTGGCCAAACAAGGAGTATATGAAAAATGAAAGGAAGAGAAGGGTGAGGATAAGGCACAGCAGTAGCAAGACGACCTCCTACGTTGTGTAATGGAGTACGGAGGAGCCTGTCAAAAGTCCTGCGCCTTAATGCCAAGACCAAAAGTGGAGTAGTCAAGCCTCAGTACGTGATGGTACACTCTTATCAAGCATGGATAGAGCATAGGGGTGCTACAGCAGTATGAGATTGATCTTCCAGGGGCTCTCTTAGGGGGTCAGGTGACATCCACGTGATCTTAGATGTAGCTTGCTGTACTGATACTGTTGGCTGGGAGATGGTACTTCTAGCGCCTTGGCATTCTGGCGCAAGACTTTTGACAGGCTCCTCCGTATAGTTAGAGATTTAATTTCTTAATAAAAGGGTATTAAATAGGCGTAAATCAGCCTCTATTTGCTAAAGTTATAGTGGTTATAAGAAGAAGAGGTGTATAAGGAAAGACGCGACGCGACGCGGCATTAGTGGGGTGATCTCAGACTCGTGACCCCCCACTGTATGCTTAACAGCCCAACGTTCGATTTCCGGTACAAGGACATATCGAATAGGCCTCGCCACGCTACCTCCATCGACCTAAACCATGTATGAGTCGGAACTTGAGAGAATAAACATCACTCGCACCAACCTCAATTCACAGCCTCCGCAGATTGGGAGGGACCCGGCCAATTCCAGCAAAGATGTGCAGGTGAAAAAAAAATTATACAGGACAGACAATGCCCCGTCAATACCCTACCTAGGACCCCATCCAAACCAGCGGTGATGATGTTAATCCTTCTCTACAGCTACTACTACCACTCTGTTTTCCCGCCCCCTCATCTCACTTTATCCTAGGTAGCCTAGCCTAAGGTAAGTAAGCCCGCCACCACGTCACGGCTCACGCTTTACACTTGCCCTCTCCTTCTTTTCTTCTTCCGCTTCCTCCCTTGCATTTCACTTCCTTTCCCGGACCTTGCCTTACCACCACCCCCCAAAACCGCCATCTACACTCACACATTTCCCGCATCTACACGCCAGATCCGGAACGTTGCCGCCTACAATTGGACAGCCTCCTTTCTGCTGCCCCTTGCTCCCGTCAGTCATTCGCAGACCGCCATCTCTTGTTCTCAGGTTACACAATCCCCAGAAGACCAAGAACACCCCCCCACCAGAGACGAAATTCGAAGACGTTATCAATGTGAAAAAGAAAGCACATCCGCCATAACGCTCTCGAATGGTAGTCAGCCACGCAGGCGCCCTAACTCTAACTTTCTGCCGTCGTTTCCCACCCCGCGATTAAACAATAAGCACGTTTCGCTGGTTGTTACCCGAGCCCTCCCCACTTCAATAGACAGAGGAAGGGGGAAAAGAACCTATCATATTTTATTGTTAACTGTTGGCCACAGCCATTTGGCCATCGACTACCTAAAAAAAGAGATCGACAAACCAGCGACCGTCAGCTACACTTGGCACTGAAAGCGGCGTGACCGTTGCAACCGCAGCCATTCATTGGGTCATCCCGCATCGAGATCACGGATACTTGATAGATTAAGAACGGACAGTCTTCGGAGGATCTAGATTGATCTGATCCCTTGGCAAAAGCTTGAGTCACTAATCACGGTTGCTTTCCCTTACCTAGTGCCCAGGCAAGGCAAGAGTTGCACCAATGCCCACCCTCGCGCTCACAAACTTTAACATCGTAGTCGGCCTGCTGGGCGGCTGGATCTCGTTGTTCGGGTTGGTGTCGTTCCTATGCAAGGAAACGTACTACCTGTCCGAAGCCTGTAAGTGCTTGCAAGCTCCTGGAACCCCCGCAACGGTGAGAGGTCTAGAACGAATATGACGTGCCGATAGTCCCGCCCTACTATCCCCTCTGCCCCTAATAATCCAAAAGTGGCTGACACAACTCCGCAGTAATATCCCTCTTGGCGGGCGTCGCCTTCTCCCCCTCGGCGGCAAACCTCGTCAGACCGCTCGATTACGCGGGTACACCGGCCAATGTCGAGTCCGTCACGCTCGCCTTCTCGCGCCTCGTGCTTGGTGTCCAGCTCGTCCTCGCCGGTGTCCAGTTACCCAGCAGGTACCTCCGCACGCAGTGGAAGCCCATGGCTCTGCTCGTTGGGCCCGTCATGACCTGCATGTGGCTCGCGACGAGTCTCCTCGTATGGGCCTTGACGCCGCGCCTGCCGTTTCTGCATGCCCTGGCCATTGGTGGGTGCGTGACGCCCACCGACCCGGTGCTGTCCAACGTGATCGTCAAGGGACGTTTCGCCGACCACAACATCCCCAGGGAGCTGCAGAACCTCATCATCAGCGAGTCGGGCGCCAATGATGGCCTCGGATATCCGTTCCTGTTCTTCGCACTCTATCTGATCAAGTACGTTGGCGACGGCGGCCAGCAGGTATCTGGCGGTGCAAGACTGGCCATGGGTTTGTGGTTTGGCGAGACGTGGGGTTATACCATCATCCTCAGCATCATTTACGGCGCCGTTGTGGGCTGGTTGGCCAAATGCTTGTTGAGGTGGGCCGAGAGCCACAAGTATGTCGACAGGGAGAGCTTCCTGGTCTTCGCAATTTCTTTGGCGCTTTTTATCGTCGGGACATGCGGCATGATCGGGAGCGACGACGTCCTGGCATGCTTCATCGCCGGGAATGCCTTCACGTGGGACGACTGGTTCCGTCTAGAGACCGAGGATGACTCATTTCAACCCACCATTGACATGTTGCTAAACGTCACCATATTCATCTGGTACGGCGCCGTCATACCATGGCACGAATTCCTCCACAACGACGTGATCCCGATATATCGCCTCATCGCATTGGGACTGCTGGTGCTGCTACTTCGGCGCTTGCCGTTCGTATTCGCGGTCCACAGCTGGATACCCCAAATCGAGCAAGCTAAGCAGGCAATTTTCGTGGGCTTTTTCGGCCCCATTGGAGTGTCGGCCGTCTTCTATCTTTATGTGACCATCGAGTTTTTACACACGCTGAACGAGGGCGAAGAGCCCCGCGCAGATGTTGCTCACATGGCGGAGGCCGTTCGGGTCATTGTCTGGTTTCTTGCTGTCTGCAGTATAGTAAGTCTCGCACAACGTATCACATCGAGTTCCGGAATAATCGATCGTTTAGGTGGTTCACGGCCTGAGTATCCCACTTGGCAAGCTCGGGTACTACGCGCCTCGCACGCTATCCAGAGGCATGTCCTTCATGAGCGGTGACGGCGACGACAACCATCCGTTCCGAATCCGTGGCAGGGTCTTGTTCCCGTTCGGCCGGTCGAGATCCCATGGGCTTGAGAGGGCGACAGCCTATGATGCCGAGTCTCGGGCTCAGTCACCATCGGGGAATGAAGGAAGCCGGCCGATCTACAGAATCGGCGGTTCAATCATCCCCCAGAATCCGGCGGGCGGAGAAGCACCAGGCGCGGCTACCCCTGGGCTGAAGCGGCCCGGCCAACCGGAACAAGGTCCTGGCCCCGTAGACGGAGATGTTGCTCAGACAAAGGCGCCGGCGCCACCGCCACCAGAGCTCCCGAGTCGCACGATCCGGTTTCCAGACGAGACACCCGCACCTCGGTGATTACAGAAACTCTGAAGCAGAATTAATTCTGCAAAAGCATTTGGACCCGAGTGTTAGACGCCCACGGCGCGGGTGGCAGAACCAAGAGGAGGACATGGTGAGTAACCGTAGAACACCGACGTGTGTCAAGCTGTCTGCACTTGCAGTCCTGGTGAGGTATGCAGTGGATACTGTCCAAACAAGGATAGGATAACCCAATAAAACAATTAGAAGTTTCGTTGAATAACTCGCCATTTGATGTTGATTCGGGACCGCCGTAACGAGTGAATGTGATGGGCATGGTGTCAGGTTTCCACAAGTAACCATGGGCAGTTCGTTGCTGAGTTTTTGGGCGACAGCTCCGGACTAGGTTACCGCCGTCTCGCGAGCCCAGGTGACGAGCCTAGGACGTTTCGACCAAGGTCAGATGGATAAACAGCTTTATGCAAGCCACTCCGAGAGGGCGTCAGGGTTTTACATAAGGGTTTGTGCAATCCCCGTTTTTAGTGCGCAGGCTCCGCTCCTTGGTACCCGAACGGACAAGTTGGGTGACACAAGCATGCAAAGGCTAATGTAGGTAAGTTGTGGTGTCGAGGCGTTTGTGCGAGCTTCGGAGCGACGTCGGGGCTGAAGAGTGTGTGTTGCATCGCATCTTGCGATTTCCTAGGAGGCTGGCAAAACTGGTAGCCAACCCGCTCAGACAGCAACCAGGCTTGAAGCCGGGCTGGGCTAGACTCTCGACCCGGTGAGAGGGGACCTGATCGGCTTGTTGAATTGCTCAGCTAGGAGATGACAGTGATGTTGTTGGCGCAGGTTTCGACAACCATCTGTGGCGAGGGTTGCATCCATCACCAGGTCCCGTTCCTGACGACGTTGGGAGGTGCGGCAGCCTATCAGAGGGCCGGTGATTTGACATCAGACGCAAGCAATGCGGCGGGCTTACAGCTTGCCAACCCGCCTTTCGCCGGGTTTTGCGTTGTGCCTGCAAAGTGGGCAACTGTGGTCGAAATGGCTTACGTCTAGGGTAGCAGTTGCAATGGCTTGTGTTGCAGATAATCGTTGTCTTGCATCGACAAAAGAAAAGAGATACCAGTAGGTGGCCCAATAGCCAAGGGGTATCTCCGGCCGGAGGTAAGTTAGGGAGATTGTCTTGGATGGGTAAAGAAACGTCGGTCGGTTTTCTGGATGGCCGAGTAGCTTCCTGGTCTGGAACGGACCGGCCGAAGTTAAGTTCAGGAGACGCTGCAAGGTCGCATCATCTGTTGTTGAGGGCGCGCGGGATTGCTGCATAGCAAAGGCAACTAACTAACTCGTGTGCCAAAGTGCCGCTCGGCCTCAATGTTGATACATTAGGTTGACCGGGAAGGAGCCCAGGACGTAAAGTTTGGGGAAAGGCAGGCATGACGGTCCGCGCAGGTTTGGCCGTAGTGTAGCATCTGTGTAAGCGCTGATGCCTAGGGCGAGCCGGCGTGTGAGTTAAGGTCGATGACAAGAGCCCGTGAGAGTGTTAGTTTCCCGCGGCACCGGGTTGATTCGGCGCAATTCGAACCCTAAGAACAGAACGGGCCAAATTCTGCCGTTCCCGTCTCATACGCAGGCGAGCAGGCATTTGTCTCGCCACGATCCCCAGCAAGTGTTGGCATTGCGACAAGCGAGAAAGGAGTCTCCCAGGAGTTGCCGTCCGTTGCGTATCACGAGGCTTGGCCAGATGCGTCCTGGTGGAGAAGGCGAAGGGAAAATTGGAGGGAAACCCAGTTGGCGAGAGCGCTTACGGACAAGAGTGAGATCGTATCCGGACTTGAGAGGAAGCCAAGGAGGCTCTTTGCCTCAGCGTCAAACTGGGAGCTGCAAGATGAGGAGGACTGACGTTAGTTGTTGAAGAGGGGCAGGGCGCAAGTTACAAGGCGAGGCAAGGAAGGTAGAGAGAGTTGCAGTGGGCGGCATTGCAACTCTGCATTACTGGTGCATATCGCATCCTAGGTAGGTAGACTGGGCAATGAGGGCAGGCCGAGCCAACAGGGTCAAGGAACATAGGCCCCCTCCCCTTTGGGGTCTTACCGATATGGGAAACAGTGGAATGGGGGGAGGCGATCCGAGGAATGCGTGGTGCTCTCTGGGCTGAAGTGGGTTCGAGGCTAGAACTGGTGTGCACCTAGGACGCCAAGAGTAGGAAACAAATAAAGAGGGAGAGAGAGAGGGCACAATTGAGGGAGGGAGGACTCATCTCGCAGGGCGATGCCACAAATTGCCAGGTTTCCGTATCCGAGAGGGGCCACTGGACGCTTGTTTTAGTTGCGGTGCCCTGCTAGTGTGTGTGTGTGTGTGGTGCAGTCGAGTGTGGTGTGGCCCTTCTTTCGCCTGCCTGCTTATCGGTCGGTCATCAACGTCTAGCGTCTAGCGGCTTCGGCAGCGGCAAACGAAGGGATGGGCGGCGTGGGATGTGAGAAATGTCTCGACTTACCTATTATTTGCTTTGGACTGGAGGGGGAGAAGGTTCTCACACTGTAGATACCTAGACCCTAGCAAGGGACAGGTGCTCGTGCACAACTCCTATTGGTCGGTATTTTGCGTTGCCCAAAGTGGAATCGAGCGCACCGGGTTGACTATCTTGGCTGCGCGTGGCGCAGGTGCCACACTGTGCTTTCGCGTAAGCGTTCCGTCACGAACGTATGGTGCCACTCGTTCCCGGTACGTACCCTTTCGTCCCGTGAGCCAATACGTTGCTGGCGGATACCTTGTAATCTCAACATGCCTTTCCAGTAATTGCACTCTGCTATTTTCTATCCACTCGCGTGGTGGATCGTTGCAGAAGCAGATGCAGACAGAAGGCACGTAGTCGATGTAGGAAAAGGCCGAGTAGGACAAGGCAGGGGTGAGGTAGGAATGATAAAGAAAGAAAAAGAAAAAAGAGAAAGAAAAACAAAATAGAAGAAGTGACATTTGTTGTCCTGTCAAAAGTCCCCCTGATCTGGCCAAAATCAGGTATCTAGGTACCTTACCTCCCTACCTCCCTACCTATGTATTCGACCACACCGTCGGCAACACTGACCGATTTTGAGGCAGTTATCCGTATCCAACGCAGAACGCAGAGAAACAAGAACACGCATATATTCGCCTGCTAGTGGAGGGAGGTGTTAGCGTAGATCGATGGCGGCTCGAGGGCATGGACTTTCGACTAGCAAACATGACCCACGGCTGCAAGCGCGGAAAGAGCACAGGGCGTCAGTCAGTTCCAGCTTCCATCACGCCAGTCAGAGTTGATAAGTCTAGCGTGCTCAAGGTGCGTCTACCTTGCTGAGTATCATGCCGAAAAGGGAAGCTTGAGCACTGGGCATTTGACGCCACAACGCCAGTCGTGACTTCAACTCAGGGTAGGTATCTACCTACCTACCTAGATAGAGGGATAGGTATGTGACCCTCTCCACCTCCACCTCGAGGGGAACGGGACGATGACCCCCCCGAGTAGGTAGGTAGGTAGATGGCGAACAAGCCTCAGACCGGCCTCGTCATCCACTACTCACTTTCTTTCGAGATAGATTCAGCGGAATACCTCCTGCAGTATCCGAGGCATACCGCTTTGCCGCAGCTTGCGTCAGGTCCAGGTCCCCTCCAAACTTCAAAGAGAGCCAAGGGCGTACGTGCCGCAGTTCCTGAGCTTGGTTCCAACGACCCGAAGTACCTATGACTACCTTGCCTACCTCGCCTTACACACTGCTTGCAACTCGGACACACAGAAACAACAACAATACGCATACACTCGCGCGCGCGCACGCCCACACGCCGGGCCTGCACATCACTAAACTACCAAAGACTCCCTCGATCCACATTTGTCCCATTTCACCCTCAGTTGTGCTTTTTTCGTCGTTTCTACGTCTGTGCCTGGTCTCTTTGGTGTATGATGTATCAAGTACCGTCACCGCCGCTCTTTGCGGCTCGGTGCTTATCCCCCGACCCCTGTCTGCTAATTACCCCTCGACATCATCCTCTGGACGGAGTATGTAGCAAGCACAATGAAGGTAGGTAATTAATTAGTGAGGCTTGTTACCTCGAAAATTCTACCCAGCCTCCGGCCACCGGGGGGTGTGGGAAGAAAAGCGCGTCCGTTCATCAGGGTAACACAATACCGGTCGACAACCGCTGCCGTCTCGTCTCTTGTCATCAATATTCGGCCACCCGTCCGCCCCCCTTCTTTTCTTGATGTTGACTGTCTGCCTGCCTGCCTGCCTTCCTTGCCTTTTCCTCTCAACGATCGCCGCACTTCCCTCAAGCCTCAATCGGTCTGGATGCAAAAGCTGGAACGACGGCACGTCGGCTAGATTGATTGGCTTCACCTGTCCCGGTTTGCATTGCCCTCACATATCCCCTGTTCAGGTGCCCAGCCCAATTTCAAGTCACCGCTTTCCAAGGGACTGGCCGCTTTTGAGACATTGTTACCGCCTCGACACGACTGGACGGTGCTGCCCGCAGCGCACCGCACGTACATGCGCACCACGTCGTCCGTCTACCCTACCCAGGCTCCGAAATCTCGAAATACAATTTCCGCCCAGGGCTTTATTTTATTTTATTTTGTTCTCCCTCCGCCCATCGCAACTTAACCTGACCTAACCCAATATTACCACTCCCCTTCCAGACCGGGGAAGAAAAGAAGAAGAAAAAAAAAAGAAGCGAAAAGAAAAGAAAAACACCCCGACGAAGAAGACGAGGGGGAAAAACAACAGTCTTCCTTCCCCTCCTCCAACAGCAACAACAATACCAGCACCAAGAAAGAAACAGAGGGAAAGGAAACGAGAAGGAAAAAAACACACTGAGAGGAACGACGAGTACCCTGTACTGTGTGTGTAACAAGAAAACCAAGAGACATTCGCGTTCCCCGGCACTACCATGTACTATTAGACCACCCCCCCATCCTGTTACGCACCAAGCTCCGCTTCGCACCGTGTGAACAGAGAAAGATTTGCAAGGACCCTGCAACTTGCGACGCTCAACCTCCCTCCGGCCACCTCACCTCACTGCCCAATTGCCCCGACGGCCGCTCGTCAGCAAACCCTGTTGCACCGTGTATCCGCCGCCCAAGCAGGCCCGGTCCAGCCCAGTGCGACGACACTCTCTTACTTTCGACTTCCTCAGTCGAACCCTCCCGCCCAAACCGGGTCGGACTCGCATTAGAGGGATACTGGACTGTGGGCCCCCACTCCACCGCCTGGGCTACACCACTTTACCACGAGACGCCCTTTTCCCCACAACATCCCCAGACCGAGCTTTCACCTCCTCCCTTTTCGTCGCCATCTCCGTCCGTGTTGCCGTTCTTGTCGTTGTCGGCCTCGCATCTACAACTGCACAATCCCTCATCACTGTCGCTGGCCAAGGTATGACGACTGCTGGTGCCGCGATCGGTGCCAGCCCTATGCCAGCCGCTCCGGGAATGTCCCCCGCCGGCGAGTTCAACGAATTCTTGGAATACGAAGACAACCACTTTGGTGACTCGAGTCCCTTGCCAACAAACTTCGATCTTTCCGCCCACGATACACTCGCCCTGTCCGAATTTCCCCAGTCCCTCCGAGAAGCAAAGTCGCTCGAGCCCCAGAACACCACCCTGTTGGCCACCGGCACCGTCGCCGCCGGCTCACCCGATTCCCTCATCGACTCTTTTCGCGATTCTTCCTCCGACTCTGCCTCCTCGAAAAGGACTGGCAGCTCCGCCTCTGGGAAAACGGCCTTGACGGCGGGCGACGTGATGATGACAGATGGAGCAGAAGTCAAGTCCGACTGGAACCCTACCCTCTTTGGCGGTCGTCCGGAAGAAAATGCCTTCCTCTTCGGCGGAAATGGCGACGCCACCCTGCCCGACGGCCTCGATTTCAATGATGACAAGTTCATGGAAGAGTCTTTCGACTTTGAGAGTGCCTCGAGCAGTCCCAACGCCGCCGCCGCCATGAGCATGGAGTCGCCAGAGATGCCCACTATCCATGCGAATGCACCGCAAAAGACCATTGCCCCGAGCAATACCAGACACGCAGGCCATGGCAAGCGAAATTCAGTGAGTCCCACCTCCCCAATCCCTTCGCGGCACGATGGGAAAACGACTAACTCGCCCCAGCAATACTCTATATCACAGCCTATGAATGGTCTAAAGATGACCAATTCAAGGGAATGCTCCCCAATGTCCCAGAACATGATAACCAGCCATGAGGCATCTCCGTCAGCCTTTTTTAATAGCTCGCCGTCACCAGGCGCGCCCGATTTCTCAAACGCCGCCGCGATGGGTGCTATGAACCCGAACGGCTTCTGGCCAGGCAAACTGGACCCTGCGGCGCACCAGATGGTCGCCAATATGACCATGCAGCCGCAGTACGCCCACGACGGTCTTCCAGTCTCGATGCCTCAACAGATGCCTATGTTTACACAGCCGAATTTCGATTTTCTTAGTCGAGGCTGCCGGTTGACGATCCATCCCACACCGTCCAAGTCACGAGTCGAAACGCAGATTCCTATTAAGATGACTCTCTTCCCGCTACCTCCTGGTATCAAGCGCCTGCACCTCCCGGTACACACCATCTCGAAGCCCAAGCTGCTGGCGAAGCCACCTGCCGAACGGACTCCCGACATGTTAGAGCTGTACACCATGCTAGTTTGCACTAGTGCAATGCAAAACGAAGACAACAAGCGCAAGGCCTTCCAGCGCGCCGCAGCCGCCACTCATAGCCCTGTCATGAACGCCCGGTCTGTTAGCGATGAGGACGACGAAGAGAACAAGCCGCAGAATGGAGGTGAAGTGCGCATCTGTGCCGGATGTATCACTCGCGAGCGTAAGCGGGCTGCGAGGAAAAAGATCAAGAAGGTCGAGGAGGAGGAGATGTGGAACCGGGATGAGACGAGACGCGTGATTGTTTTCAACACCCAAGAGGTCAAGGAATGGCAGACCCCCAACGGCGTCGTGTCGGACTCGACGGTAACTGGTCGGCCGGAACCGATAGCCCCCCCTGGTGCTATGCAGGTTGATGCCCCAATGCGAATCGCCTGCTACTGCCGGCATCACGCCGAGAAATTGGGTTTTCAAGTCATCTTTACTATCAAGGACTGGCAGGACCGGGTTGTTGCGCAGGAGATGTCCCAGTCAATAATGATCACGGACGATCACAAGACGCATCCAATTCCTCAGCAGCTCAACCCCCCCGCGACGCAAGCCTCCGACAGCACCAACCTCGTACCCATGATGAACCCTCCAATGGAAACCAGCCCACTCAGCTCGGGCGGTGCACCATTCCGGCTTTCTCATTCGAGCTCCGATCTCCAGAACATGCAACGCAACTCTGCTCCTCAGTTCCCCGCCCCGAATCCGACCGCTAAACCGCCGTCTGCCGCCCCCTCGACCACGACGCCCCGGTCACTATCGCGACCACAGTCCCCCAACGCACAGGGTGGGCCGCAGACGAAGAAGCGCAAGGCTAGCACTGGATCACGGGTACCGATTGGAATGGCAATGACCCGCCTAGACACAACGCCGCCGCCTACTCAAATGCCCGGAAATTCGGTACCCGCCCCTGCCTCCGCTTCGACATCGCCATTCACACCCAATCTCACCAACTTCCAGACCCCTCCCGAGGCTGTGTTTGTCCAGAATGGTGCCGCACCACCGCCCATGCCTCAAGCGTACGCTACGGGCCCCCCTACCCCCAACAGCAACGACCAGACGATGTTCACCAACGCCAACCGCTCCGCTAGCATGGACAACGTCGCGATGCCAATGTTCTCGGCGCCAGCCTCGGCGCACCAGAGCCGCGCCGCGAGCCCCAACGGACTGCGGAACGGCGTGAACGCGGTGTCGCAAAACCAGTTCAATACGATGTCATACATGCCGACAAACGCTGTTGCCCCGGCTCGGCCGCAGCCGACAATACACAAGATCATCCCCAACGAAGGTCCGAAATCTGGTGGTATCGAGGTTACGATTCTCGGGGCCAGCTTTTACCAGGGGCTGGAAGTGCTGTTTGGCGACCAAAAGGCCACCACGACCACCTTCTGGGGCGAGTCCTCCCTGGTCTGCCTGCTGCCGCCGTCACCAGTGGCTGGTCCCGTTCTGGTCACCTTCAAGCAAAGTCAGACGCAAGCCGGACCACCATTCCCCGCCCTCTCAAAACAGAACCAGATGTTCAAGTATGTGGATGACGATGAAGAGAAACTGATCCGCACGGCACTCTCGATTTTAGGCCACAAGATGTCTGGTCAGATGGTTGATGTCAAGGAACTTGCTCAACGCATCATTGGCCAGGGAGATTCCAGCTGGGGACCTGGCCCAACGGGTAATCCTGGCTTTGGCGGCAGCGCATTCACCATGAGCACGGAGTCGCAACTGCTCAAGTGCTTGGAGCTGATCGATCTCGACGACAACCCCAGAATGTCCCGTCTTGATTTGAGACGGTCTACAGGCCAAACCATGTTGCACATGGGCTGCGCCTTGGGATACCACCGATTCGTTGCCGGCCTTTTGGCCCGTGGTGCCAACCCAGATTTGCGCGACAAGGGTGGCTTCACCCCCATGCACTTGGCGGCAATGAACGACCACGAGTCTATCGTGCGGCGGCTGATGCAAGCGGGTGCCGATCCCACGATTCGAAGCCTTTCAGGACTTCGCCCAGCCGACGTTGCTCGGTCACGCAAGGTCATCGGGCATATCCGCCGTTGTGAGCGTCATATCCGCTCCCGAAGCGGCGGCTCTCTGCACAGCAGGGCTAGCAGTGCGGCTTCGCTGAGGTCGCTCTGGGACCCCTTGGGCATGTCTAGTGAAGAATCAGCAGACGACGGCGAGGAGAGCCCCGAGTACTCGTCTGGAGACTATGAGGACGATGAACAAGAAGAGGAAGACTCTTGGCTCGATATGCGTCGCCGGTCGAGCAACCATACGTTCAAGCCGTGCCCGGACAGACAGCTACATTCACGAGGCCAGGATGAAGTGCAGCCGGGGCTTGCCTCGCCCACTACTGCTATTGCTTCTGCTGTTAGGGATCAGTTGTCTGCTCAGATTCAGCAGTTTCAGCAAGCGATGGCAATGCACTTTCCTAATCTTCCTCAGATGCCTGCTTTGCCCAGAATGCCGATGCTCCCCGACTACCACGCCTACCTCCAGCAAAACCCCCTCATGGGCAGAGTGACCTCGCTCATGCCGGGTATGTCTGGCTCGCGGCCGGGCTCAGCAGGCGACGAGACCCCCAGACAGCTGGACGGCAAATGGTGGGATCTGTCGTCGTCGTTCAGGAACATGAACAACAATTCGGCTCCGCCGCCAGCGTACGACGAGATCTTCCCTCAGGACGAACTTGATAAGAAGCAAGCCGCTGCCGTTGGGGCCGCTGCCGAAGCTGCAGCGGACATGAAATGTGCCGCACTCTACGACACACAGACCGAAACTGTGGAGGCATCCTCAAGCACAGCCCCGGTGCCGAGTGTACTTCGGATTGGACGCAAGAGCGCCATTACCAAGGAGCAGCAACAAAACTTCTTACGAGCCCACGAGGCCAAGTTCAAAGGGATGCGCAGCGACAAGAACTTGTGGTTCATTTGGGTAAGCCTTGCCTCCACACTTTACTCATTTTCATCAGACTAACGCCCCGCAGATCCCCCTTCTCACATGTATACTGGCTGCCATGTTGTATAGCCGTTTTCCTCACTACTTTGCCATGGCATGGTCCGTGCTTCGATCTGTTGCGAGAGTCGACCAAGTCCCGAACATTGTAAGGAACGTTCAGGACCGTGTGGTTGAGGTCCTTTAGATCGCGGTTTGACTTGCTTCAGACAAACCACGTAACGCATTTGGTCACACGCCGCATCTTGCTCGCTTTTTCGGATCTACAGGGGAGAAACGGAGTTGGTATCTACGGGGAACATGTAGAGCAGAGTTCATCATCTACATGCAGCAACTACGCCGGGGGGGGGGGGGGGGGTTTAAGCAGATGGCGGGCACGGTCAAGGAATACCGTGCGGCCTTGGGTCAAGGGTTAGGGACATGGTTGTTTCGCAGCGCCGGTACGGAAAGAAAATCTTCACGGAACCAGTACAAGACGTCACTGGGCATCTTTCACTTGATTTTCCCTTGGTCAGTCCCTTTTGTTGTTTTCATTTGTTGGAGTCCCGCGAAGGAGTCTCTATTACGTGTAGCTTGGCCAAGAGAGGCGGGAGAATTAGGTCTTGGGTACGGAAGAGGAGGTTGTATCAGGTATATATATATATATGTTGGCGAGGGGTGCCCCTTTGCCCTCACATCCTTTTTACATAGAGTCAGACGTTGTCGGTCTAGACCGTGGAATAATGTCGACACTGGTTCATTCAGGATACCGTCTCTATTCGTTGATCTGGAGCCTCGCTCCTGTTAAAGCTCGGACGTTGAACTCTCTCTGACTATTGGTCTAGAAATTGAGCGTCTCTGGCTATTGGCTACACCCTTAGCGTTAAATTTAGCGCCCCTTTTTAATTGGATATATCTTTACGCCATATCTAGTGCTATTAATAACTATAAATATTTAGAGATTAACAGAGGGTAGAGATTAAAAGAGAGTAGCAGAGGGCAAGACTTTGTGCGTCACTTCCAAACATCGCAATCAAGGGGTTTACACACATTGTTATTGTCACATATGTACTAACTACTTCGTAAAAAAGCATAACAAAAATGCCACTCGTACTCTAACAACAAGCCAAAATAACAACCCCGTAAAACAAAATATGAATTCGCTCTAAAGCAGGTTTTTGAGGGTATCACAAAAGACACCGTTTTTGTGTAAAATATTGTGGGTATTTCCCAAATTCCAGAAAAAGAAAAGTTTGTCCAATACCTTGCTTTTTCGTTCGTCACCCTTTTGGACCTCGCGGTCATGAAAATATCATTCTTTGCGTCGTGATCATGCTCATACTCGTTCTAAAATCTAGGCCTGGACGGGCCGGATTTGGCTGAAGATCTCCTGGGCGGTCCGCTTGACGATACCACCGGTGACGGGCAGGCTAGTGCACTGCTCGAGGTAGAGATCAATCTCACGCGCGGCCTGTCTGCCTTCGTTGATACCCCTGGTAAAGATGTTAGCTTTTGATTAAATCAAGTCAGTGGACTCGGGGTAGTTGAGCTTACCAAACGATAAGCGACTGGCCACGGCGGCAGTCACCAGCAGCAAAAATACCAGGGACGCTGGTACTGTACTTGCCAGGCGGGGTCTTGACGTTCTTACGAGCATCCTTCTCGATGTCATCACCAAAGAGGCGGGTCTCGGGACCGAGGAAGCCCATGGACAGGAGAACGAGGTCGGCAGGGAAAAACTGCTGCGAGCCCTCGATCTTCTTCATGTCCCAGCCGCCGGTGGCGGAGCGGGTCCACTCGACGCGGATGGTGTTGATGCCCTTGACCTTGCCGTTGCCATCGTCGACGAACTCCTCGGACATGATGCAGTATTCACGCGGGTCCTTGCCCATGTGCTGCTTGACCTCGGTGTGGCCGTAGTCCACACGGTAGATGCGGGGCCACTGGGGCCAGGGGTTGTCACGGGCACGCTCCGGCGGGGGTTGGGGTAAAAGCTCGAAGTTGATGACCGATTTGGCGCCGTGGCGTACGGAGGTACCGATGCAGTCGTTACCGGTGTCGCCACCGCCGATAACGATGACGTCCTTGCCCTTGGCGGAGATGTAGGCGCCATCCGCAAGCTCGGAATCGAGGAGCGACTTGGTGTTCTTGTGCAAGAACTCCATGGCGTAGTGGATGCCCTCGAGCTCACGGCCCTTAATGGGGAGGTCACGAGCGACGGTGGCACCGGTGGCGATGACGATGGCGTCGTTCTCGGCCTTGAGGTCCATGAGCTGGACATCCTCGCCGACGGCGACGCCGCACTTGAAATTGATGCCCTCGGCGGCCATGAAGTCGGTGCGGCGCTTGACGATGCGCTTGTCGAGCTTCATATTGGGGATACCGTACATGAGCAAACCGCCCGGACGGTCGGCACGCTCGTAAATGGTGACGGTGTGCCCGGCACGGTTAAGCTGGTCGGCAGCAGCCAGGCCGGCAGGGCCGGAACCGATGATGGCGACCTTCTTGCCAGTGCGGACCTCGGGAGGGGTAGGGATCATCCATCCCTGTTCGAAGCCGCGGTCGATGATGGCGCACTCAATGGACTTGATACCGACAGGGTCCTCGTTGATACCGAGAACACAAGCACCCTCGCAAGGAGCAGGGCAGACACGACCGGTGAACTCGGGGAAGTTGTTGGTCATGAGCAGACGGTTAAGAGCATCGCGCCACTGCCCTTGAAACACTAATTCGTTCCATTTGGGAATGATATTGGAGATGGGGCAACCGGTCTCGGACTGGCAGAAAGGAACACCGCAGTCCATGCAACGAGCAGACTGGTACTTGAGTTCGTCCTCGTCGAGGCGGGACGACAGCTCGGCCCAGTCTTTCGTACGGGTCTTGGCGTTTCTGTACTTCTCGGCACGGCGCTGGTATTTCATGAAACCCTTGGTCTTGTCGAGGACAAGAGCACGCTTCTTCTCAGCAGCGTTGTCCCCAATGGTCTCTTCAATATCCTGGAGCTTGGCGGCCTTCTCCTCCTTCTTGGCGTGGACGCCAGAGACGATGGGGAGGTTGTACTCGGCACGCTTGGCCTCGGCAGCCTTGGCGGCCTCCTCCGCCAAGACACGTTTGTAGTCAACGGGCATGACCTTGATGAAGCGGGGGAGAGCTCGGTTGAAGTCCAACAGAATGCGAGCGGCGAGCTCGGAACCAGTGTAGTGGTGGTGGTCCTCGATGAGGCCACGGAGGTAGGCGATCTCAGTGGGTTCCTCGACGGCCTCAGCTTCAACCATTTCGGTGTTAAGCTTCGAGAGGAAGTCCTTGTGGATGTCGAGGACGTAGGCGATACCGCCGGACATACCGGCAGCAAAGTTGCGGCCGGTGCTGCCCAAAATGACGATACGACCGCCAGTCATGTACTCGCAACCGTGGTCACCGACACCCTCAACAACAGCGGTAGCACCGGAGTTACGGACAGCGAAACGCTCAGCAGCTACACCGCGGAAGAAGCAAGTACCCTTGGTGGCGCCGTACAAGCAGACGTTGCCCACAATGATGTTCTCTTCAGCCTTGAACACGGAGGAGCGGGGAGGGTAGACTATCAGACGACCGCCAGACAGGCCCTTGCCGACGTAGTCATTGGCATCACCCTCAAGTTCCAGAGTAACACCAGGAGCAAGAAAAGCGCCAAAGGACTGACCAGCGGAGCCCTTGATGTTGACGTGGACAGTGTCCAGCGGCAGACCGTCTTCACCGTAGCGCTTGGATATGTGGTATGACAGCGAAGTACCCATAGCGCGATCGGTGTTGACAATGTCACACTCGATTCTGGAAGGCAGGCCCTTGTCCAGAGTCAACTCGGCCTCAGAGATGAGCTTGTTGTCTAATCGGACGTAGAGCTTGTGGTCCTGCTTGCGGACATTGAAGGTCGCGACACCGGGGCGAAGCTTGTGAGCAGGAGTCAGAAGGAGAGAGAGGTCGATGTTGGCAGTCTTGTTGGTACGGAGGTCGTCTCGGACCTTGAGGACTTCAGCGTGGCCAACCATCTCGTTGATGGTACGGAAACCAAGCTTGGCCATGATGGCACGGAGCTCGTTGGCGACGTAGTAGAAGAAGTTGATGACGTGCTCGGGGGTACCAGTGAACTTCTTGCGAAGCTCAGGATCCTGGGTAGCGATACCTACAGGGCATGAATTCAAATGGCACTTTCGCATGAAGATGCATCCCATGGCGATAAGGGGAGTGGTGGCGAAGCCCCATTCCTCAGCACCGAGCAAGCAAGCCATGGCGACATCACGGCCGGTGCGGAGCTGACCGTCAGTCTGCACAACAACACGGCCACGGAGATCGTTCAGGACCAGAGTCTGGTGGGTCTCGGCAAGGCCGAGTTCCCAGGGGAGACCGGCGTATTTGATACCGGTCCAACGAGAGGCACCAGTACCACCGTCGTGACCAGAGATCAGAATGTGGTCGGCCTTGGCCTTGGCGACACCGGAGGCAACGATACCAACACCGACCTCGGAGACGAGCTTGACAGACACGCGAGAGCGGGGGCTGGAACACTTCAAGTCGTAAATCAACTGCTTCAGGTCCTCAATGGAGTAAATGTCGTGGTGAGGAGGGGGGGAGATAAGACCGACACCAGGGGTGGAGTGGCGGGTGCGAGCAATGGACTTTGATACCTTGTGGCCGGGAAGCTCACCACCCTCACCGGGCTTGGCTCCCTGAGCCATTTTGATCTGAAGTTCGTCGGAATCGGCAAGGTAGGCAGAGGTGACACCAAAGCGGCCAGAGGCGACCTGCTTGATGGCGGATCTCATGGTGTCGCCGTTGGGCAGACGCTGAGAGCGCTCGGGGTCCTCACCACCTTCACCAGTGTTGGACTTGCCGCCAAGCCTGTTCATTGCAACGGCCAGAGTGGAGTGGGACTCCATGGAGATGGAACCGTAAGACATGGCACCGGTGCAGAAACGGCGGACGATCTCGGTCCAGGGCTCGACCTGCTCGATGGGGACGGGAGTGCAGTCCTCGAACTTGAAGTCGAGCATGCCACGGAGCGTGCAGGCCTTAATCTGCTCGTACTGCGAGCGGGAGTAGGCCTCGTATGACTTGTCGTTTTTGGTGCGGACCGCATCCTGGATATTGGCAATGCAGGTGGGGTCGTTCATGTGAGCTTCACCACCATCGCGCCAGTGGTACTCACCGGATTCCGGCAAGCCCTTGATACCGACGGTGTAGCGGGAGGGGAAACCACGCTCGTGGAAGCGGAAGCTGTCCTCTGCGATGGCCTCGAAAGTAGCACCCTGGATGCGCGAAGCGGTACCCTTGAAGCAGCGCTCGATGACAGTCTCGTCAAGTCCAAGAGCCTCGAAGATCTGAGCACCCTTATAAGAGGCGAGAGTAGAGATGCCCATCTTGCTCATGACCTTCAGGATACCACCGTCGCAAGAGTGCTTGTAGTTGTGGATCAGAGCATCGTCGGAAAGCTTCTTCTTGATGAGCTTCTCGCGGTTCAGCTTGAGGATGCACTCCATAGAGAGGTAGGGGTTGATAGCATCGGCACCGTAGCCAAGGAGGACACACATGTGGTGGACCTCACGAGCCTCGGCAGTCTCAACGACAATGGCAGCCAGAGAACGCCACTTGTTGCTGACGAGGTGGTGGTGAACCATACCGGAAGCGAGCAGAGCAGAAACGGGAACGCGGTCCTTGGAAGTCTTACGGTCAGACAGAACGATGA
Source organism: Colletotrichum sublineola (assembly GCA_020631755.1). NCBI lineage: Eukaryota > Fungi > Ascomycota > Sordariomycetes > Glomerellales > Glomerellaceae > Colletotrichum > Colletotrichum sublineola. Next base: position 1,626,058 of record JAHSQG010000001.1, read on the forward strand.
TTCGGTCCTTGTTCTCGATGGCAGCGGTGGTCTCATTGCAGATATAGTCGAGGTGACGCAGGTAGCCCTCAGTACCCTCGCTCTTCGGGAAGGTCAAGTCGATGGTCTTGACAGTCCACTCGGGGTAGATGGAGGCCATGTTCTTGATGGCGTTGAACTCAGGGATTGAGAGAATAGGGCTGGGCAGTAGCAGACGACCACACTGAGAGCTGTCCATCTCAAGCAGGTTGCCCTGAGGACCAACGTAGCACTCTAGAGACATGACGATCGACTCACGGATGGGGTCAATAGGGGGGTTGGTGACCTGAGCGAAGAGCTGACGGAAGTACTCGTACAGAAGACGGGGAGCCTGAGACAAGCAAGCCAACGGGGCATCGTTGCCCATGGAACCGAGGGCTTCCTTCTCGTCGGAAGCCATAGGAGCAAGAAGCAAGCTCACTTGCTCGTGGGTGTAGCCAAAGGACAACAGAAGGGGGTCCTCCTGAAGACGAGAGGCGTCAGGCTTGGCGGCAACGTCAACCGTCTGGCTGACAGTCTCTAGGACCTTGGGCAGGACGATCAGCTCCCGGTCAATCCACGCGCGGAAGTCCTGGCGGCTGCAGACGGCCTCCTTCAACTCCTTGTCGTCGATGATGCGGCCGGCAACGGTGTCAACGAGCAACATACGACCGGGCTGGAGACGGCCCTTCTGGATGACACTCTCGGGTTCCACCGGCATTGTGCCGACCTCAGAAGCACAGATGATACGGTCGTCATCCATGACGTAGAAACGGCAAGGACGCAGGCCGTTGCGGTCAAGGTTGGCGCCACAATAGCGTCCGTCGGCAAAGGTGAAGAGGGCAGGGCCGTCCCAAGGCTCCATCTGGCAAGCAGCCCACTCGTAGAAAGCGGCCTTCTTGGGGTCCATTTGAGTGTTGCCCTGCCAGGCCTCGGGAACCATGAGCATGACAGCCTCGGGCAGCGACAAGACACCGTTAATGGTTAGCAGCTCCAGGACATTGTCGAAAGCGGCGGAGTCGGAGCCACCATCCTCAACAATGGGGTACAAACCCTCGAGCTCCTCCTTGAAGATGTCAGACTGCATGACACCCTCTCGGGCTCTCATCCAGTTCTTGTTTCCACGGAGAGTGTTGATTTCACCGTTGTGGGCGGCCCATCTCAAAGGCTGAGCACGATCCCAGGAGGGGAAGGTGTTGGTCGAGAAACGGGAGTGGACAAGGGCAAAGTGAGCCTCATAGTCGGCGTTGACCAAGTCGTAGTAGTACTGGTAAACTTGGACAGGGGCCAGCTGTCCCTTGTAGACAATGTTCTTGTTGGAGAGGGAGCAAAGGTAGAACCAATTCTGGAGACCGATGGTGTGGGTGGCGCGCTTTCTGAGGATATACAGCTGTCTTTCAAAGAGCCTGTCATCAAATTGCTCGGGGTCGACATTCTCGGGGGCGTTGCCTTGGCCGTAGGCGGAGATCAACACGACAAAGGGCTGCATAATGATGGGTTCACGGGACTTGGCAGCAGGACCAAGCAAAGTCGAGTCAACGGGAGGCCTTCGCCATCCCAAGACACGCAGGCCTAACGATTCGGCAATGTCTTCCAACTGCCTCTTGGACTCTTGCAAAGTCTCCTCGTCTGGCTTAAAGAACAGGTTTCCCGTGGCATATTGTCCCAGAGGGGGTAACTTGATGCCTTCCTCCTTTTCAAAGTTCTTGACAAAGAATTTGTGAGGGATCGAAGTCATGACGCCAGCGCCATCGCCGTCTCGTGCATCAGATCCAACAGCACCTCTGTGGGTCATGTTGCAAAGGAGGTTGCGGGCTGCGAGACTGGTTAGCTGGGTCATTAAGCTATTAGGAGGTTACTAGGCCTACCATCGCTGACAATCTTGTGGCTAGGCTTGCCCTTGATGTGGCTACGAGAGGTCAGTAGCTGTCTTCATGATGCCGGGCCCAGGGTTTCCGAGCATACCAAGAAAAGCCAACACCGCATGCATCTTTCTCTAAGCTCGGATCGTATAATCCTCTGTAAATGTGTGTCAGTGTCAAACGCCACGCATGCTTCCCAGAGAGTCAGGCTTCACGTACTGCTTCACCGGCAGAGCACCTGCCCAAGAGGAGTTGTTTTCCGTCTGATACTCATAGGGAGTGTATTGCTCTTTCTCAGATTCAATATGGGTTTGTCGGTCGTCGAAATCCTCGTGCAGGCCCATGCTAGGCGAGGATTCGAGCCTGAGTGTTATTGAGGGGCTGGTATAGGTCGACGAGGGAGTGGCTATTCCAGTCGGCGGTAGTCGATCGGTAGGAGCAATGGCTCAAGTACGGATCTGTGAAGCCCAAAGACGGGGTTGTTAGTCAAATGAAGGGTAACGGGGATGTGCCCATCGGATTGAGTTCAACGCAGTGTAGACAAGGGGTTCGTAGATGCCCAACGAAAAAGGAGCCTGAAGGGTCTGGCGCCAGCAATACGGGGTTCGGATGGAGAGAGAGAGAGAGAGAGAGAGAGAGAGAGAGAGAGGAGTAGTCGAAAGAAGTTGGAAGTAAGAGATAGAGAGAAAAGTGGCGGGCGTTGTCGGAACGGTATGTTTTTTCGAGTGCGGGGAGCGATTTCCTTGGATTAAGCTCTAAGCTGGGCCGGGAGCGCACGGAGGACCAGAGAGAGATTTCCCAGAGCAGCAGAAACTCTGCTGTCGAATCGGTCGAACCAGAGTGTGGGGTGGCAGTGGTAGGGTCACCAGAGAAATGAGAAACCCTGGGGGAGGCTGCGGTGTTGTTCTCAGAGAAGCCTCTGGTCGGCGACGACGTACGCAAAGCCAAGCAGCCGAAAAGGCAGCAAGAGACAGCACATGCAACGAGGAAGTGTAGCGGTTGATAACTCCGGGAATGACGATATCGGCAACAGTAATGGCATGCGCGAGGGAGAAGTCGAAAGGCATTCGAGGCCGGGATTGGAGGAACAGGCTAGCACAGAGAAAGGCAAGCCATAATCAGCAATCCCAAAAGCAGCTCATACAATGAGAGGCAGCATAAATGACAGAGCAGATCAAGCTAGGTCAGGCTGCCCCCTATCGTAGACTGCGGTTGCGAAGAGCGGGATGAATGGTTGCAGATCAGCTAGCAGGGAGTGCAGAATGCGAGAATGTGGCGCCGGTGCCGACCGTGCAGAAGCTCCTCCCCCTCAATGACCGCGCGCGGCCAATGAGTGACAAGCTGTTGGCAAAGCATACGGCCAGGAATGGTGACGCCGAAAGCCCGCCCACCAGTGTATGGTAGATGGTGGGACAAGCACATGATCGCGCACACCAATCCCCGCACGTGCTAGGGCGCCACCGGGACAACCCCTCCAAGCCCTTTTTTCTTCTTTTTTTTTTTTTCTCTTTGCGCCGCGGTGTGTTGGTGGTTGTTTTGGCACCGATTGATAGGCGATTGCAAGCTCCATTCCCGCGGCGACCTTACATCACTCCCACAGGGATTGCGACTAGGGTCAGCCGTTTAGACCTGGGGTGTGTGTGGGGTTGGCCGCGGTCTGTAGGCGCAAGCCCAAGAAAAGTGCATGGGTAGCGCTCTGCAGAAAAGAATGTGCTTCTGTCCCTGGAAGAGACAGTGACGGAGAGCGACGGAAATGGCAAAATCGATTGCAATGGCATGCTGCCACAATGCGCAGCTTCTTGTTGTAGTGGCTTATCTCAAATTCATCCCCGTTGCGTCTACGGCTCCCGCGGAGGAGATAAGGCCCAATGTAAATCGCCGGTTTCGTCTTGGGTGATGTCTCTCTTTGGGTGCTGCATCCTCAGTCTATGATTGCGGTACTCGTGTCTCGAGGCATTTCGCGTGCTCTTTTTCTTCGTTTTCTCTCGTTTTCTGTGCCAGTCTCGTCTTTTTGTGTCTGGGTCTCTCTCTCTTCTCTCTTCTCTCCCCCCCCTCTCCCAAGGGGACAGGACATTCGAAGAAATCATGGGTGTAAGGCAGCAATAATGCGGGGAAGGATGGCATGGCGAGCGTCAGACACCAAGATTGGCGTCCAAGTCTGCCTTTCTGCATGAGCGTAAATCACTTACCGACAAACGTTGAGTATTGTGGTGGACCGTATGTGGTCGAAGTTGTTGCGCAGTGGAATCGAGAGGGTTTCTTTTACTACCGTCGTAGCACCGCGCGAGATGAGTGGGAGGACGGAAGAAAGAGGGAAAAGAGAGAATGGGTGGGAGGTGGGAGACGAGCAACCTTTTATGAAAGACCCAGTGCTGGCGTGCGCGCGCGCGTGTGTGTGTGTGAGGATGGCCCGAGAGAGGAGTAGGAGTAGCCGTCCTAAATCGGCGCTGGGTCCAAGGCGAGGAGGGGGTGTGGTCGGAAGGGGGGGGGGGGGGGGGGGGGGGGGAGGGGGAGGAGAGCGGTCGCCGCCGGCCGCCCGAACGACACCTCAGGAAGATGAATCACAGACCACAGGACGCTAGGGCAATTTGGGTGAATAAGGCGGTTGTGTATGGAGACAATGGGGAATGGATACGGGGCACTGGAGTCTGGAAGAATTGGTAGCAAGCAAGGCTACGGAAGACGGACAACAATAACACGGTAGAGATGTCCTTTTCGGGATATAGGCACTTTGTCCGATAAAAGGACATAGAAAAACGGCTATGGCAATAGTTACAACCAAACCAGGACAGACCGGCCGACCGACCAACCAACCGGCCGCCATTACGTGCTCTGTTCCCGATCAACCGCCTCCTCCTGTCTTCTGCTGCTGATACAAAATTGGGACAGCCATTAGATAGCCCCTCTCCTAGTAATTTACGAGATGCAAAAGGGAAGCGGGAAAAATGGTGCAAACTTCTTGTTGTTGTTGTTGTTGTTGCTGTTGCCTTCTCTATCGCAGCCTTTTCCCATTTTCTTTACTTATTTTTCATACTCTTTCTTTTTCTTTCCCGCGCTGTTCTTCCCCCCTTCTCTCATGCGCTGGCGAGGGGCTGAAAAGAGCAGTGGGGGTCTGCAGCAACCGAAGTGGGATGGAATAAGTCCGTACCGGCTGCAAGCGCCGCGGAATTGATAGAGATGGGACGGGAATGGGAACATGCAGGATAGAGCGGGGGGTACGTATTGGTAAGGAAGCCTCCGTGGACGGCGACGTGCTAGTGTCTGTGCGCTACTGTGTTGTGCCTTTCTTTCGGGCGAGTCGGCCTTTCTTGTGATCGGTTCTCTCTTGCCTGCCATCTGCCCCCGTCTCTTGCGCTTCCCGAAGAGAAAGGGAAAAAAGAAAGAAAAAAAAAAAAAAAAAAGGTGTACAAGTGCCTAGAGGTAGGTAGGTGCGAATAGGTAATTAGTCTACTGTCAGAGAAAAATAAATCGGAGACTTTAGTGGGACTATTATACGATGTAACTTGAAGCAAAAGACATAATGTCCAATCACCATCTTGCCCAATCCAACGCACTCGGCTCTCATTGGCTAGCGTCGGGCAAAGTCTGAACGTTCGCTGCCTCCAAATCTCTGACTCTTATCCGTACACTTTCTTTACATTACCAAAAGACTTCTCCTTCTTGGCTGCCAGGCACCTCTTCACCCCATGCCAGGGGGGCTCCTCCCCTCTCCGCCCCGCCTCCGGTTCGATGCGACTGCTTTCCTCGGTGCGCCGTATTTCGGCCCATGAACCAACCCATCTCTCTTTGGTGGACTCCTCACTCCTACCCTGGTCGTCTCAATGATATGTTACCTTGACCACCATGCTACCACCCTGCTAGCCTCCCATGCCTCCTTGCCTACCACGACACACCCAGGGAGCACCGCCCTGCAATAAATCTCGGAACACCCCTTCCTTGAGTGGCCTGTCAGCTATACAGCCGACGATGGCCAGGAAAAGGGCTGGTCCAGTGCATGACTTGCCTCTCCACAGCTCCGCGCGACTGTTGGACACGTCCTTGGCGGTGTCACTGACGAGGGTCCATGCCTTTGACCGAGTCCGGAACCTCCAAAACTATACGGCAGAAAAAAACGCACATCGACCACGCCACGACACCTCCAGCTCCCACCATAGGCAATACATAGCTTCAATTTGCGTCTCCATGCGTAGCGACCTTCTCCAGACTCCCCGACTCGGCAAATCCCATTATAGTGGACGTGCCAACGTTGCTCTGTGGGGTCCAGCCCTGACTGTTGGGCCTTCCTTCACGCCGTGCTAGGTACTGCCGGCCAGCAGCGACGTACTTCTTTCATATCCGCACTGCCCTTTGCCCATTGATTGAGTAATAACGGATATGATCATGGCTATAAGGTGTAAGCCTGATATAGCATAAACCATCTAGCAGCCACCGCAAACGCCTCCTTGCAAAGCTCCGGCTGCTGGATTCATCCCAGGAAACATGACGACCCTGCACTTCTGGTTCTGGACCGACAAACTTTGCGCGCGCCCGCGCGCTAAGTACCGGTAATGGCATGCCTCGGGGACTAGGCATGTCTCCTTTATTCTGCCAGAGATCCTTGGCCAATGGCAGTGTCCCTAATCCAGATCGAAAAACAAGAAAGAGATCTAACATGCACAGGTGAGGCCGGAGGCGAGTGGGGACTTGGGTAGGTATCCTGCGTCTTCCATAGATGTACCGTACCTACATGTGTTTCTTCATCTACCCGTCGTTTGCTCGGCCTGTATTTTTTAGGGCCGCCTCGTTTGCCAAGGTCATGCCCAGTCCAAAGACACGGCATCACCGTTTTTTTTTTCTCCCGCGGAGTATTGTTAGTAAGACAAGTCAGAACTAGTAGCATCGTATTGATGACGTTCGGCTCAATTGAATCATAGCAACACTTGAGGAGGCTACCTTTGATACTTCAGACGGTACAACCAAATACAAGATTTCTGGCCTGCTGCTCTCCTGCGCTTCCCCGACAGCAAGCGCCTGCTGGCCTGGTCAAACATTGTGTTATTACTGTTATTGCCGTGTTACTCCGTACAAGCACGCATCAATCCGGCGAATCCTCTTCGTCAATCACTTGTGTAAGAGGATTTGGATACAGAAACCCAACACCTTGGCCAAATCCAGCGGCAGAGACGCACCCCACACAACTCCATGCAGACTGAGCAGGGGCTACCCAGCCGTTCTTTGCGTCTCGCGAAACGGACTGGCTGAAAGGTTAATGTCATTGATGAGCAAGCTTCGAGCTTGAACCAATCAAGTGGCTGCATTTCAAGGAAGCCCTTGGCCGATGTCGCTTCGGTCTTTTCGGCCCTCCCCCTAGCACACGAGGAAATCTTGAACTGGACCCGGACCCTTCGAGGACAAGGGCATTCGAAGCACCAATGCGGGTGATTGGGGGTGTTGAAGTTGGGGAAGGGGAGGGCCATGAACCTCATTCCATCTTGAAAGCTAGGTACGCTGGCACATGCTACTGAGAGGCTTCAATATTTTGTTAATATGCCACTGCCACCCGTCAGCCTGTCGTTAGCGTCTCATGGTTTTCTGCACACGCGATTCGTAGTAGCGGCAACAACACACTAGTAGATCTGAAGGGTGTGTGCCACAGTTGACAGTCGACAAGCTTGCGTCGTGGAGTTAACAAGGCGTGCATTCCGACCTGATTCCGAGCTGTTTCCGACAGTCGATTACAAGGTGTGGTCGGTTCATCTCTTGCTTGCCGACCAACCCTCCGAATCACGGAAGTTGGTGGTGGTGATGGCTAGACAGCAGCGGCCGATGGGGGGACCGGTGTGGCTTCTACTTTCACTCAAGCGCCCGAGGCGTCCCTGATCTTGGGTGTCGACGGACGGAGAAGCGGATGAGTAGAGAGCAAGGTTCAAGAAGAGAGAGACACATGCCGTAATCGCAGACATTACAGGCATGACGAGCAGACCAGCTATTGGCGGGCAATGTTGACACAGGCCCTTCGATGCGCCGAACGTGGGGAAGTGATAAGTGACCTGTTGCCTTTTTTTTTTAATCATCATTCTGTGCGACAACGGAATGTCCAACGTCTTCCATCCCATCGAGCCGTCTTGGAGACGCGAGGTGGGAGTATTGTTGTCTAACGCCGAAGGGGGGTTGTCAAAAAATCGACAACGTAAAATTGGAGAAGCAGGCCAATCATAACTGGGCTGGCATCTTCAGCGGTCTTATCTTGGGCCAACCACAGTCGCCAGTCACTCCATCTGCACATGAGCTTCAGCAAGCCAGACGCCCCCCCCCCCTAGTCTCTGATCCATGCCAAATGCAACCCCGCCCACCGGAGGAGTTCAAGATCTCAGTTCCTTGCTCAGTACGACCCTGCTGCTGTCGCCGCACAGACGTTTCTGGCCTGTTGGCTTCTCGGACAGCTGGAGGGAGGAGGGAGAGAAGGGAAGGGGACGAGAGGGGTGCCCCTCCGTGTAGGGATTCCAACAGCCTGCCGAAGCGGCATACAGACGAGAGACATGCTTACAATTGTCAATCGGTAATGAATCGCCCTGAAGGACCGCGCATCTACTTACGTCATAGATACCTTCAATGTGCATAAAGGATGCCTATCACGAACACCAAAGAAAAGAGGTTCCTGGTCCGAGTCAGACTCTGTGACAAATTTATTCTGCCCTGGACAGGCTTAGGGCTTTGACAACTTAACCTGCCCATCAGCACGTGTCTGTATCCTGTATCGATGGACGCACACTGCAACCAGACGTGCTTGCAAGCGGTTAGTCACCTCTGCCCTCCTAAGGCAACCCTCCATCTCTGCATCTCGGTGCATCAGCTCCAACTTCATACCTGGGCCCCGAAGGCGGCTTGAAGCAGGTCGCATCCTGCCGATGTGACGACGAAAACAAATAAACATATTCATGAGTAGTGTAAGTCATGGATCAAGCGTCAAATGTCATACTTTGCATACGAGCCCAATTTTTCGGGACATGGTTAGCAGCTTTATAGCTATCGACTTGAGCGAAGAATTACAACGTCTGGAAGCGGGTGTATTGATTTCATACGTCTTTGTGGAGTTTCTTCCCACGATGACTGACACGAAGCGAGCCTACCTACCTCCACCTGGGTCAGTATGGCGTGGCAGGCATATGCCATGCCCATCCCGCTAACTGGGCCCCCCGAAATCGGCTCGGCCATTCCCCCTAACTAGGGCCGGACGGATGTCACCCCTGGCGGCGCTTCGGAACCTATATCTGTGAGGGCACGCCCTTGGGGTACAACAAGTGAGGTGTAAGATGGATAATCTATTCCTTGTCTAGATGGGTGTGTGGCTATGTATGTATATCTAGGTTGTGCCTGAGGCACCCCTGACAGTTGCCGCCCCTTTCTTCAGAAAAAGACGCCCTTGTCTTGCCTTTTCTGAATCAAACCAAAAAAAAAAAAAAGCTAGCAGAAGGCCGTTTTAACAAGCCACATCATAATAGTACTTGACTTTTTGTGTGGTTATAATTACTTGCTAGGTGTGCCTATACCCCTTCGCTAGATAGCAGGAATTAACTAAGTTACCACCTTAGGAGCCATAAACCATAATTATATACCCTCTAAGTAGGGTATATATTACTAAAACAATCGCATAAAAGGAAATCTAAGGTATAAGGAAAAAGCAAACTAATATAAAATAACACCCTTAATATACTCTTAATATACTATAACTATTATGCCTCCTAATATATTATATTAATATAATAGGAAACTAAAAACCCTGATATATATAAATAACTATAAGAGTTATCCTATATATACGTCTAACTAATAATAGTTAATATATTCCTTAATAGTAATATAATCTACTAAGCTTATAAATAAGAGCTAGTACTCTATTAACCTTATCTCTCTCTAGTATGGTAGAAATACTACTGTTAGTATGTTAATAGTGCCTATTATAATTAACTATATATCCTAGTATTTAGTTATAGATATACTAATAGTAGGTTTACTAAATAACGCTAAATACTAGGGTTATAAGCTACTAATGTTTGGTGTCTCTAGTAATAGGTAGTATCTTTAAATAGTATGTAATAGAGGGATAAATAAGCTGCTAATATCTAGTATATCTAATAATAGGCGGTGTTTTTAAATAGTATGTAATAGAGGGGTAAATAAGCTACTAATATCTAGTATATCTAGTAATAGCGCCTATCTAGACGACTTACTAATATCTAAGTTATCTACTATATCTAATTATAACACCTAAGGTTTTACTAGTAACAGCATCTAGCTAGACGACTTACTAACATCTTATTACGACTAGGTGTTAACCTTATCTATAGCTAGACAGTCCTAGATTAATATCTTATTAAGGTATATCTTATTAGTATTATACTTCTTTTTAATCTCCTATTCTACTATTATAATGTCGCTTAGTAGATCCTTATTATTATCCTCTATAAATATTACTAGTCTATCTATATCCTATAGTACCTATACTACTTTCCCTAGGATATATACATTTAGGTTTATTACTAGTATAAAGATATCTATATTTACTACTATATTAATATCCTTTTAGTTAGGGAGTATAGTTTAGCTAATTTATTGTGTAATACGTCCTATTACCTACGTAACTACCTTCTATAAATACTTCTTAAAGGTGTTATCTATCTCTCCTCTTATCTAGAGCATATATAACTATAATAACGTATATAAAACCTTCTTTTTATCCTTAAAGGCCCTATAGATCTACTTATAGTATATATAATTAGTAGGATTAAGGGTGTTTAGTATTATAGGAGCGTATAGATAAGCTATAATCTTGTCTATTCTACCTAGTAGATTAAGTTCTATAATTAGTAGGTGTTATAGAACTTTCTCCCTAAATAATATCTATCTCTATTACACTAAAGGGAAGTTAGACGTTAGGTGTTAGTTATTAAAACGCTCTAACTATCTCTATTTACCCTTCTATAACGCTATAAGCTTATTAGGCGTGTTCCCCTATCTAGATATATTAGATATATTAGTAGAATTAGTTATGTTAGCACCTAATATACTATTAGAGGATACTATAGTATAAGTAGCGTTAGTATTAGATATATTACTAGAAGATACTATAGTACTAGTATCCTTCCTTTTATAGTTATGTTACGTATTTAGTCTGTATTTATTATACTATTACTTAGTAAAGTAGTTAACTAAGTATAAGTAGGGATTAGGTATATAAGATCTATAAGTTCTATAGAGAGATATATAGTATTAGGTATATAGTATATAAGAAATATAAGAGAGAATTATAGGGTATAAGTTAATTATATAAAAGAAAGGAGGGTTATAAGTAAAGAAGAAAAAAGATAAGTAAGGTTAGTAATAGAGGGAAGAAAAAAGGAAGAAGAAAGGAAAAGAAGTCTTAAGAGGGTTTTTTTATAGGTTAGAGAAATTAGAAGGCGTATAGTAGGAAGGAGCTAAACGTAATATAACAGGAAGGAAGGACCTTCTACTACTATCCTGGTTTTTTCTTAAGCTACTGTTAGTATTACTAATTATTAACTAAAGTCTGTAATACCTTCGCCTCTAGTATCTAAATATTATAATATAGTAGGTAGTATTTAAAACACACTAAGTATTAGACGCTCTATATATTCTTTTATTCTACCTTAATACGTTCTATAACCTTATCTATATCTTAAATATAGGTAGGATAGATAACTTTATAACTAAATAGGTCTATTATACCTATAGGCTTAAGGTAGTTAATAGATATTACTAGATATATCTTCTAGGTCCTTAGTAAGTCTAGATAATATACTAATCTACTAATATACTTAATAACTTTAAGCAGTCCTATGTATTTCATACCGTACTTATGTCTAATAATTTCTACCTATAGGATAATATATCCCTAATATAGACAGAGTATAACTTAGTCTCCTATACTAAAAAACCTAGTGGTATATTAACAGTTATAGTAGTATTTTATTATTATTAAAGTAATCGTTAGGGCGTTATAAACTAATACCTAACTAGCTAGAGGACCTCCTATAGTAGTATTCTAATATATAGTTATAATAATATTATTAGGGGTAAAGCCTTTTACTACCTTATTAGGTACCTATTATGTTAATATTACCTTTAAGTTATTTAACTTAAATTAAAAGTATAGAATTACTAATAGCTATTATGTTAGTACGTCTAAGGTATAAATATAGTAGCATAAGGTAGAGCTAATAGTTTGTATTATACATTTGGATTATCTATCTATTTAGGGGTAATATACTGTTATGTATAGGAGTGTTATACCTGCTGTCTTTTATATCTTTTTTTATATCTCTAACAAAAACTTAGGGTCCCTATTACTAACGACAACCTTAGGGTATCCCTAGTTAGCTATAAGTAATTAATACTATAACTATTATCCCTATATATCTACTATATCTATTAACTACCCTAGTATAATTTATACTTCCTTTACTAGCTTATTTACTACTATAAGGGTAGTATTAAAGCCTCCCTCTAATATAGGTAGTACTAATAGGAAGTTAATAGTTATTATATAGTATAGGTATAGCGGCAGTAGGATAGGTTATAAGTTACTATATACTTTATGTTAGCATGTCTAAAAGACCTTATATTAAGGGTAATAAAGAAGGTATTATTATAATAGCTTATATACGTTATATATATAGTATCTATTAAGGAACTTAGTTATATAGGTATAACTAATATAATTACTATTATAGATAGAATTAAATATATCCTTAATATAGGTATATAGGATATATAACCTTTTAGATATGTTATTACGGTCTGTCTTCTAGATAAGCCTATCCCTAATATAAAATAGTAAGTCTGCTATATTCTCTAGGTTCTGTCGTTAGATGTTGTTATTATCTTAGATTGTTATACCTAGGTATCTCTATATTAGATCTTCCTTATACCTTTTACTAAGTTATATATAGAACTCTAGTAACATATAGTATATTATTACTGTTAGTTAAGGATATAGCTCTAGTAGGGTGCCTGCTATAACAGGTAGTAGGATAGGTAGTAGTATAATACGTAAATACCTTAGGGTATTTTAGTCCTATATATATAGCATCTATAGAGGAAACCTTATAAGCCCTAAGTTAAAGTCGTAAGCTACATACACATACTCCTATTATTTATCTAGCATAACATCTAACCTACCTATCTAGTTATTTATAGTGTTATCTATAGTTAGTAATCTACTAAGGGTATTAGGGATAATATGTTCCTTACCTAGCTTATACCTAACCTTAATATTAAATTAACTTATATATTCTAGCGCTCTAAGGAGTTTCTTATTAGTAGTTATCTTTATAGTTATATTTATAATATTAAGTACCTACTATAATATAATATTTATAATAGCCTTATAATTAGTATAGAGTATAATAGGGGAAACCTTAGACTATTATATCTAGTGTTATGTTTTAGTAATTATCTACACGCATCTATACACCTTAAGTTCTATAGACTAGTATTATTTTTCTACCTTATTAAGCTTATATAATAGGAAGGCTATAGGTTATATAGATATACATAGTAGCGTCTTAATCCTTATAACGTTACCCTTTACCTTATTAACTAGTTATTATAGGGTCTTATCTTCTATATAGTATACTATAACTCTAATACCCTCTAAAGATATATTAAAGTTAATAAATAGCTATTATTATAATAAGAAAAAGGCTAGTACTATTGTTAACATTAAGGCCTCCTTAATAGTATTAAAAGCATTAATTTCCTTAGTAGTAGGGAGTATAATATTAATAGATATAGACTATAATTTATATACGCCCTTTAGTATCTTACCTGTCTTATAGGTACTATTTAGGTTATGTCGGTAATATTGTTATAGTAGTAACGTCTTCTAAGTCTTAAGTAGTTCTATAATTATAGTATAATATAGGACGTAGTGGCGTATTATACCTACTAGACTAATAAATAACTCTAACGCTAATAATATCTTAGGGAACTAGATGTTTATAATAGCCTGTGTCTTCTCCTCTGTGTTAGATATACTAAAGGAGTCTACCTACTTACCTAACATAACTATAAAAGGGAATCCTATAAAGGATTTTAAAGGACTAATTAATATGTTAGCTTAACATAGTTATATTAGTACTTCCTATAGATTAGTAATATGTTAGTTAAGGCCTTTAGATATAACTATAATATTATTATAGTATCTATCTACTACTATTCCTTTAAGAATTCTATCTAGTTATTACTATATATATATATTTAAGTTCTTATAGCCTATAAGTAGTACCTAAAATATAAACTTACCCTCTATTATTATAACTATAAATGCCTATTATAATAATAGGTATACCTATTATTAGTAGTAAAATAATATTATATCTATAGTTATAATATATATAGTGTCTACTACCTTTAATATAATTTCTACTATTATCTTTATAGGATAGAAATCTATTATAGTTATATTATTAACTAGGTATATATCTATAACTATATAGCTATTATTATTATCTAGCTTTCTGTCCTTAGCTATAATAAATATAGGTAATACTATTAGGACTATATTATAAGTAGGATATACTTTACTATTATTAATAAGTTTTACTATAGTTCTACTTATAATCTTACGTCCTGCTAGACTAATAGGGTAGATCTTATACTTCTTAGGTATACGTTTATACTAATCTGGCTTAAACCACACCTTTATCTACTCGTCCTCTAGTACCTTAGTAAAGCTAGTGTCTTAGAAGACATCCTAGAATTCTGTCACCATATCTATAATACGCTAGGCATCTAGGTCCTTATTATATATAGTCATACTAATAGGATATTTAACTATATCCTACTATACTAAGTCTAGTTATATAAGGTATTATTATAGTAGAGGTAGTAGTACTAGGGACTTTACTATAAGTTCTACTGCTTTTGATATAACATTAGGGGGTACTATCTAGGCCTAGGCTATAAGGTTGATTAAGGACAGATGGCCTAACATCTGTTAGCATGGGATTTATTTAGGTACCTCTGCGTCATTACGGACACAGATGTGCTATAGGTTAGTATTTATAATAAGGGCGTATATCATAACTAGTAGGTTATTAGTAGGATTAAAAAAAAAATCCTAGTTGTTATTACTAACGTTATAGTGTATTACTATTATAGTAGTCTCCCCTAGTAGCACCATTATATCCTCTAAGGCTGTAACCTTTAAGTAATATTAGTGGCTGTTATACTATACTACTATAGGGATCTTTATTTTATATGTCTATATAACTATAAAACTATAGCTATTTAGGATATTAAACTTTTCTAGGCCTATATAGTCTATACTAATTAGTATATTTATAGCTAAATTATCTATAATTAACACCTCTTATTAGATCTTAGTAATCTATAGTTTACTATTATCTATAGTAACACCTTTAAAGTAAAGGTCTATAATTATATACTCCCTAGTAGTATATCTGTTAGTACCTATACCCTAAATATTAATAGGTAAGGCATATAGGTAGATATTAAGGTGTACGTAGTGTTTACATAAGAATACCTTATTAATTATTATAGTTAAACATCTAGTATCTCTATATATATTAAACTATATCTTTTATACTATTAGATTTAGTATAATCTAGAAGTAAAGGTAGGACTAGGTTCTAAAGCTAAAACTAGTACCTAGCTTAGTATATAGGTTATATACTAACTCTATAACTAATAGGTATAGTATAGGGCTCTTATGTTCTATTAGCTAGGCCTATATTAAGGAGGTGTTATTTACTATTATAGTAATATAGCTAATATGTCTTAATACTTTAGTATAAGCCTTCTAGATGTGTTAGTAAAGCTTGTTATTACTTAGGAAAGTATTATTATAGGTGTTATATTTATACCCTAGGCAGTCCGCCTTAATATACATACTAGTAAACTAGGCAGTATGCTTACTAACTAGTGTAAAAGGGTAGTTATTATTTCCTAGCATAATCTATTTATATTATATATTGTTATATATATCTTAGTTATAGAGGCTTATATCTATATCCTTAGCGTCTATTACTAATAGACTCTAGTATAATAGCTGTTAGGATTAGCTGTTGTCTTATTTATCCTATATATCTATATAGTTAGCTACAATTTATTAAGGAGCTAGGAGACGTCATGACTTAGGCATAAGTTACTAGGTGTTATTACTATCCTAAGGATAGTTCTAGTTGTTCTATTTATTATCCCTACTGTTATATTATCTATAGCCTTTATAGAAAGGGTTATCTTAATATATATCGCCTCTATCCTAGTTATAGTTATTATAGCCTTAGTTTTATTACTAGCTATATGTGTTACTAAACCTATAAGTTATAGGTTAACTTATGTAAATAGATAGTTATAGTTATAGCTAACTTAGCTGAAATAATATAGGGGTGTTTTAGTCTACCTACTCTTAAGTTAATAGTTATAATAATAATAGGCCTATTACATCTTAGTCTTATTATTACTAAGAACCCTAGTAACCTTAGTTACCTTAAGTACCTTAGTTCCCTATAAAACGTAGCTAAAAGTTTAGGTTATATAGAGGGTGTAAATTAACATACTAGCGGCTGTTATACTAATAAGCGTTATATAGGGTTAAGTATGTAGGAGGCTGATATATAGCCTACTAGTATAATAGTAGTCCTAGCTAATATACTTATTATTAGGATAGTAGTAATTATATATACTCCTAGGTAATAGTACGTATTATAGACTTATGTCTATATATCTCCTATAGAAAACCTTCTAGAGTTATATACTTGTTAGGCGGTAGGATAAGGGACTATATTATACTATTAAAGGACTTATATACTACCTATAGTTATACCTTAATATTATTTATACTATATACCTTAGTATCTTATAATATTATCTATATATAGATTATAGGGTCTTTAGATATATAGATATCCTAAATAGAAAATATGGCTTACTTCTAACAACATATAGTATTACTATAATAAGGTTTAAATCGCTCTATCAGCTTAGTAGTTATAGCTGTTATAAGAGCGCCTTAGTATAACTCTTAATCTATTACTGTAAGGACTTAGGAGTACTATACTAGAGTAGATCCCTAGAGGCATTATATCTACACCTTACGTACTAAGGTATTACCTTCTAATACTATTAGATTGTTTAGTCTGTTAGTAAAGGCGTAGATATCTATATACACTATAAGCTTACTATTATTAACTATACTAAGGTGTGTAAGGTCCTTTACTTCTAGGTTAAAGATACCTATATCTATAGAGCATAGAGGGGCTAGTCTGGTGTCTACTATAGCTAGTAGTACTAGGTGGTTATATAGACGTTACTGCTTATTATTAATTTAGAAGGCTTCCTATATTATAGCTGTAAAATCTATACGTACGTCTTAGTAATATACTACTATTATAGCCGCCATAAGGTTAGATACCTCTACTACTATTATAGGAGTTAACGCCATATCATCCTAGTCTTATTAGTAATATATAGAGTAAGGGAATATAGGTAATTATTAAGGTAACTTAATATCTAATATTAGAAGTTAGTCTGCTTCCTTATTATTAGGGTTGTCTTTAAATAGTATACTACTATAAGTTATAGGTATATAAGAGAGGAAAGATATAGTTATTTTATACTAACTTAGTCCTATACTAAAGTTAAGGGGGCTAATACGTATAGTACTATTAAGTATAGTTAAATCCTCTAGGTTATATAGGACTTATGCTGCCTATAGGTCTAATATAGACAACCCTAATGTTAACGCTTCTATACGTCTAGCAGACAACCATTATAGTAGTAGTCGTAAGGGTGCTTAAGGGACTTACATACTATTAGGCCTTACTACTAGTAATATTAGTTATATTATAAGCTATAGCTAGGGTTGTATTCTATTATAGTATATCTTAGCCTAATATCTCTAGCTATAAAGAAAACCCTTAATAGATCTAGGCTTGTTCTACTTAACTAGATACGTAGTGTTAAAGTGCGTTATATATGCCTTATTATGCTAGATATCTTCTATAAGCTTAGTAGCTAACGTTATATCTAACTCCTAGATGTGAGGGTTCTGTGTTGTTTAAGTGAAGTACAGGAGTTATTAGGCTTAATATCTCAGCTTAGCAGCAGCTGTTAACATTATAGGTTAAGGATATACTTAGGAAATAAGGAGGGTATATAGTATAAGGGTTAGGTAGTATAGGTATGTAGGTTTGTAGGGTTGGATTTAATAGTAATAATAATATATAGTTAGAGGATAGAGGTTAGAGGTAGGACATGTTAATCTGGGATGTGAGGTCGTCAGATTGTAGCGATTTTTATCTAGGATATAGGGTTTTTAGATATATAGAAAATATACTTATTAGGCCTCTTAGATTATAGTAGGGCTCCTGGATCAAACTGAAAGGTTGTGCTACCAACTATAAGGGCACGCCCTTAGGGTATAACAAGTGAGGTGCAAGATAGATAATCTATTCCTTATCTAGATGGGTGTGTGGCTATGTATGTATATCTAGGTTGTGCCTGAGGCACCCCTGACAATATCGGAGCCGCCACGCCACGCCACGCCACGCCCTCAGGCCCCAGCCAGACCGCGTACAGGGACTCAGGAAAAGACAAGCCGGCAAAAGAACGGGCAGTAATTAAAAGAGAGAATCCACTCGAGTCGGCCCATACCAGGGAAGTATTCCCACATTGCGGAATAATGGTATTTGAAGCCTCCACTAGCACAGCCAATGCTAGCATTTCCGATGTCAGCGCTGCTCCGACTTTTCCCGACGACCACACACAGAGTAGCGCGGAGCGAGTGCGCACTGGTCTCTCACTTCCCCGTCGCTGCGAATTACAGAGGACAGCTTCGCAGAATCGCAGAGGAGACGATGGGGAAAAGGAGACGTAAGAACACTTGGAGACCCATGTTCTACCATTACCTCACGGAATTGGTAAACCTAAGACCGAGAAGGCGCCTTAGGCTCCACGCGGCTTGGACGAGCCCTGTCAGCAACTAGAGAGATGCATTGATTCGGCCAGAGATTGAGGCGAGGTAGCAATCATTGCAGTAGAAGAAACCATAAGTCCGTCAGGGAGAAAAGAGTCATTCAGTCTGCTGCGGGGCAGCCATTCGATCCCAGCACCGTAGGTTTTGGGCTGCTCTCCCGGGGGGGATATGATAGTTCCGGGCCACCCACGCCTTACGCTGCGCCGAAGAAGGCGTTGTCCCTGCGGTTTTGTGATCTTGAGATATGTCGTTGGATTTCATGGCGGTTGACCACATTTCTGTCGCCCGCAGCGAAGCATCGTGACCTTCCCCCCCCAGTAGCATGGGTTAGGCGCGCTAGGCGCAGCGCGTCTGTGGAAGTGGAACAGATCCTTGGCCCGGCGAGTACGTACTTTGTTGAATGTTTACTCTGGCAACCTCGTGACAGGCACCTGCGGCGGGGGGTCTTTCTGATCGCGACAGAGCTCTCAACAGCGACGGGGAATTGGCAATACAGCAGGCGAGACGCCAATCCGCGCTGTCAAGCTACCGTAACCTCCTCAGTTTACCCAGCGAGCAATTTAGCACAGACGAGCAGTCATGTTTGGTCTCCTCCCAGATCTGACACCGCGAGACGTGAGCTCCTCTCCCTCTACTTGCCCCTCCACACCCTCCCGTTCTTCTGCCGTCCATCTAACTCTGCCGCAAGCAGTCACACTCGATTTGGTACACCTCCTCTCGCAACCCTGTAACCCAGGCCGCTCTCCTCGACGCCCACGACCAGCGCGACAACAGTCATGGCGGCCCTTCCCAGCAACAGCAACAACACAACTCCTCCTCTCGCCGCGCGGGCCAGCTACTGATAGAAAGATCGGCGCTCGCACGCCTCCGCGCCGACGAGCAGCAGATGGACCGCCGCCGGCTGCACGTCCAGAATTTTGGCAGTACGTGGCTGAAGCCTCCGGGCGTGCCTAAGAGCCTGCACCAGATGCGCGAGGAGAGGCGCGAGCAGGAGGAGCACGCCGAGGCGATGAGGCGGGAACAGCTCGCGCAGGAGCTCGCCGAGGCCGAGGCCGCGGGGCAGGACGGGCTTGGAGACATTGCCGAAGGTGAGGAGGCGGGTGAAGGGGGAGAGGAGGTGCGGGATTTGGACGATGAGATTCCAGACGCCGAGGAGAGTTTCGGGTTCGATGGTGGGGAGGACAGTATTGCGGACGAGCTGTCGAGTAGCGAGGGCGGTATCCATGATGACGACGACGACGATGAGGACAATGCGGATCAAGAAGATGAGGATGATGAAGATGACAGTGCCACGGCCGTCGACGAGAACGAGAGACGCGACGGCCTCGTGGCGGCGAGGATGCGCATGGCGGACGACGCCTTCAGACAGGCAATGGCGAGGGGCGACGTCGACGGAGACGACATGTACGGCGCGGAGGAGGAGCTGGAGGCCTCGGGCCAAGGCCACATGCTCGATGAAGAGGACCTCCTCGCTCCCGGCGCAGGCGGCGGCGACGAGCTGGGCATGGACATGGACGCCGACCTCGACGACGAGATCCCCGAGGCCGGAGAGCTGAGCGGCGTGTACGAGCACACGGATTCTGAGGCTGGGCTGAGCTTGATCAGCAGCAGCGACGCGCCCGGGGCGAGCTCCGACGACGAGGATGAAGGGGAGGATGAAGACGAGGAGGGTGACATTAGTTTCGCGCCGCGAGCTGCGCCCTTGAGGCCACCGCTGAGCCCGACGGGCGATCGCGGGCGGGGTCCGAGAAGCAGCATGGACCTGAGCGGGCTGCTCTCTGCGGATGGGAGCAGTATGATGGACAGCAGTCCGAACGTCAGGGCGCAGAGGCGTTGAGGATCCAGGACAAGAGAGTTAAATGATGTTGGGTGGGATGAATCATGATACCCCCATTTTCTATACTGCATGCTTACTACAATATGGTCAACCCTGGCCAGGAGAAACTAGCGGGGAGAAGAGCCGCCTTGACTTTCGGAACGAGGTCTTATCTGGCGGTGCCCCTTGCACAAACACCGATGGATGGAGGAGACGGACCACAGGAGTCTCTGTACGGACTGAGAAAAAACAGAAGAAACGTGTAGCATTGGACGATATACACGTTATTACAAAATAAATAAGAGAAAAAAGAAAAGAAAAAAACAGGTAATTTCTTCGTCTTTCTCTTCCAAGGACTAGCAAGTGAGTAAGAAACATGGCACGCCCCCGTCCCCTACTCCTTCCTCCTTTCTTCCACCGATGCATATTCGCGCTCCCGGTTTGTTTCGGAGCGTCCGAGTCGTGTCGTCGTCATCGTCGTCGTCGTCTCTACTCCTCGTCCTCTCGCGGACTACGCTAATTGTCGGTAGATGGGGAGGCGGGCGCAATCAAAGTAGGGCAGGAGACTGGGCTGAATGACATGAAAAAGCCTTGAACGCCGAGCATGCATGCAGAACAGTGCTGCAACCAAATTCCTCAGGGACCTCGGCGTAACCTGCGGGTCATGCTTCCAAAAGCCAATCCCTTGAACCCCCCCCCCCCTCCCACCTCCAATCGACACCAACGGCCGGTTCTACTTACTTCGTGGCAGTGTTCGCGACGAAGACCCCTCTGAGACCGTTTTGTTCGGGCAAGTTACCAGGCACATCAAGAGCATTCCGCCCTGCCCGACAATGCGAGTCTTTAGCCTCCCTCCCGGCGTCTTCGAAATTCCGATATGCCCTTTCGGATCGCTCGTCCACTCTAAAACAGCCACACATACATGAAGAGGAAGCATACGGCTGCGAAGAAGCCGAGCCACACCTTCCAGCCGACGCCAGTGCGCTCGGCCATGAGCAGCATGCGGTTCATGGTGCCGCGGATGCGCAGGCGCGTCGAGTCGAAAGTATCGTTCATCTTCTCGGCGAGCGCCGAAGACTCGCGGATCTCGTCACCGATGGCCACCGTCATCTGCGGGGCAACGTGTCAGCGGGCTAGTTCACTTCCTAACGCGGCGTGCCAGGAAGCAAGCTCTCCTTCGTGGTAGGAACGTGGTCTAAGGAAGGAAGGGGAGGCGGGGGAGATGTACACTCTTCAAAATCTTGACCTTGCCCATGATGCCCTCGACCTGCGCGTCGTTCTGGCTCTCCAGCTCGTTGAGCACAGCGTCACTATACTGGCCACTGTAAACCAACACCCGTCAGCACACTCGCTCTCGAACCAAGCCCCCTCTCTCACTCGTCACTATCGTCACCACAGCTCCGAATTGGCCTCCGCCCTTGAGTGCGGTGTGTTCGTACCGTTTATTCGGCGTCGCAGGCCGGAATCCTCGGCCACCATCGACGCCAAGATGGCTCCCGCCCATGGGCGGGGCGGGTGAGGCGCTGCTCCCCGCGTATCCATATCCATACCCGCCGCTGAGCCTTGAGGGTGAGGCGCTTACGGGTCGGCGGTTGTTGTCGCCTGTGTAGCCCTCGAAGAGGGCGCTGCGGGAGTCGCGCTGGTGTAGCGAGGAGGCGCCGAATCTGTTCGTAACGGGGCAAAAGTCAGCTTTGGTGTCTTTCCCCATTAGTCGGAATCAGTGATCGATCGTGCAAAAAGAGCCAATTGTTGCTGGCGAACTGGGGGACAGGAAGCGGGCGAGGGCGCAATACGGAGACGTCATCATGGTTTTTCAAGTCCGTCTCGCCCTCCGCTGGTGCTCCGGCTCGACCGTAACTCGCGACCTCTAAAAATCTTGTAATGAAATTGCTCGCAAGGGAAGCGCGAGGTTGCACTTCTCGAAAATGGGGGTCGGTGGTGTGCGTGCTGTGTGTGGGAGTCGATGTACGCACCTTGAAGACATGGTGTCCAGATCGTCACGTCGAGGCGCGCGCTGCTACTGCTTCAGCGACGAAGCTCTCTCAAGACGCCTGCGGAAATGCGGGCGATAACCTCCAGTGCCCGTGCTTTCTTTTAAAGAGCGGCGTCTACCTAGTAGGGGCTCAAAAGGAGGATCGTTGATTTTCGGACGCCTGGGAGGCGATTGTTTTTTCTTCTTCTTTTTATTTTGCTTCTTCGACTTCTTCCCCTCCCCCTGGTCGAGGTATCGTTCAAAAGATCAGTAGCACTGCTGCAGACAGGGGTGGTTTGGTCGTGAAGTAGGTACCAAGGAAAATGTGAGGCCAGCTGTAAACGTCGAATCTCGGCTGGGGCGATCCCTAATGATTTTAAGCGGCCCGTGCTGCTCGGCTCGTCAACCACTCCCCCTTTTGAACTCTTTTTTTTTTTTTTACCTTGTTACGTTCTGCTTGGTCTGTCCGGCCCCTGTTCCGGAGAGAAAATGGGTGGCGCTGTACGGGTTAAGATTGACGGGTGTGTGGATGGATGGGCATGAGAACAAAAGGCAGGACGGATTTCATGCGTGGGAAAGGGGAGTGGGCGCACAAGTCAATCCAAGCTCAGCAACATGTTATGTGCCTGTGGATGACGAGGTGTTTGGGACGTGGAGCGCGGACCAGGAGAGGTCCTCGCGTAAAGTATAGGTAAAAGGCCCAATGACCAGAATCGTGCCTGTCCAGATAGTAGTCCATTTTGACACTTCCTAGTCTCTCCCGCCGCCGCGGCCGAGTTATTTGGGCACGGGAGTATCTTGGGGATACGTGTCATTTCGACATCCAATCGGAAACGGTGATGAATCTTCAAAGGAAAAATATCGGTTGG
Source organism: Colletotrichum sublineola (assembly GCA_020631755.1). Classification (NCBI taxonomy): domain Eukaryota; kingdom Fungi; phylum Ascomycota; class Sordariomycetes; order Glomerellales; family Glomerellaceae; genus Colletotrichum; species Colletotrichum sublineola. The sequence continues at coordinate 1,649,573 of JAHSQG010000001.1, forward strand.
CCGCCGAAAAAACACCTTTTCTAATCGGACGTGGAAACGGATGAGATGTCACTGGGTCCCGCTGACCATGATTCTCTACTGTGCGGACAAGGTACTGCTGTCACACGCGGTTCACTTGTTGGAATGGCAGGGTTCTAGAACATTTTCATGGTCTCAGTTCGCCTTAACTTGCCGCACTTCCCAGCCGAGACCCTGCGCTTAGGATGTAACGAGACATCATGTAAATAAGAATTGGCAAGACCATACCTTTGTACTTGCACGGGAAGACTGGTGGTTGGCTATTCAGTTTGCAGTGCACAGTGGCAAATCTCCCAAGGAAGAAACTACGTACACAGCATTGCCAAGGCAGTGCCTGCTTCCGGCGTCTTTACTTGATGCATTGATCGGCGACTAAGCCGGCAGCGTCTGGGTCCATAGCTCTGGTCCTATTGAGCCGAAGAGATTTTGCTTCCCCAAATGTTGGCTAAGCACTGGTTGCCGCGAAAGCCAACAGTCGAACAATATGTGCAAGGACTAAGGGTCCATCCAGTGTTGCATAATCCTTATTTCCCATGGCCCTTGTAGTCAAGATAGCGATAACAGAGGCAGAGTAGCCGGTAGAGCAGATGATGTCCCATGCAACCAAAATATCGGGCCAGGCCAGACGAAAGAACAAGTCGTCTCCATACCGTTCAGGAGCAATACTTCCACCGGCTCAAAACCACATGTCCAACCACCACCAAGTCCTTTTCATCGACGACGTAGGGCATGCAAACCAATACCAATGCCCTGGGTTCTTAAAACTTTTATGTAACCCCTATTTTCCGTGTTTCTTCGCGTGCTCATAAAGTGTGCCTTTGCCATTTCCCTAATGACTGTCATGACGAGAAGCCGTTTCCGTACGTAAAGGTGTGAAGCGGCTGGAGGAAGAATAAGTCCTCGCTGCTTTAGTCCTCATCCATCCGAGAGTCGTCGGGAGCCTGGAAGTCGTCGTCCTCATCGTCATCATCCTCATCGGCCGGGTTCTCCTCGGCAGCCTTCGCGAAATCGATGACACGACCACGGGTGCGGCGGCCGCCCTCGACAATGTTGTTCAGGTCGATCTCTTCCATGCCGTCTTCCTCCTCAACTATAGTCACGGCAGGTTAGTCAAATGATTGCAGTGCAGTTCAAGGCGGCAGATTTATCTTACCAGGCTCGGCAACCTATCGCGATGGTGTTAGCTTCGGCGCAAAACGGTAGGATAAAAAAAAAGCTGGCGACTTCATCTACATACCTCGGCGTTCTCGTCGTCGTCGCTAGACTCCTCGTCTTCCTCCATGGGATCACTTTTCTCAACGGGCTCCTCGCCAGCAACAGCCTTGCCCTTTCCCTTGATCTCCTCGGAGACGCCAGCAGCGACGTTCTCGTTCTCGGTGGCCATTGTGTCCGATGTCGTTGGGCTTCGTTCGTGGGTTGTGTGGTTGAACTTGTGCAGAGGTTGGTCGACGTGAGACGCTGTCGCAGAAAAAGAAAAACAAAAAGCGGTGGTGGTTGTGGTGGCAGAGGGAGAATTGGAGGGCGGTTCTAGGTAGGTAGGTGAAGGTTAAGAATGGAAAGTGGAGGCAAAGCCGTGCAGGCAGGCGATGGATTTATCAGTTCGATCGTACCTTCCCCAGTCCAGGTCCCAGCTTTTTACATGTAGACTGTTGCAAGGCATTTGTGGCGTGCATGCCACTGCGTGGGTGTCTCGTTTCTGGGCAACGACGCTAGTCCATTATAGTACTAGCGCACCAAAAACTTTCGTGCACGTGCCATCTCTAATACTGCCTGCCCGAGTAGCTAGTGTTATCCACACTGGAAACCATTCAAGAAGAGTCCAGCCAAGAGACGCTCAGCTGCCTCACAGTTCGTGATAGGAGTTTATGTGGTAACAACTCCAGGGCCCATCGCCGAGACGACAGATATGGATTATTGTAGATAACTTCATCAGGCCAGGTCAATGCTGGCTCATGAATGTCACCTTGCTATGCGGCAGAATCAAGAGTGTGTCTGCTAGGCTTCAATCCCGAAACGAAACTCATGCAGTAGTGAAGAATGCAAAGCCATCATCTCTTGGGTATTCGCCGTGACATGGCCCTCTTCTATTTTCCTTCTCCCCCACCCGTGACGGTCATCAACACGACAATGGCAATCAACCACCAGTACCTGCACAAACGTTAGCGACTCTTACCCTACTTCCCGGGCCTCCGACACCTGCAGGATGAGTTCAACATACTTTTGCCAGAACGGCTTCTCCTCCTGCACGACCTTTTTGCCCTCAGGGCTCAGGACAATCGGCTTGTTTAACTCGGGCGTCTTCCCCTGCACGCTGACCCGCACGATAGCCTGTGGGCCGAAATCCCTCGTCGCACCGGCATCGATCAGTACGCCCTTCAGCCCAGCACCCACGACGTCGCCCGAGACGCTGTCCACGCTGAGTACAATGTTGGGCGCGTACCCTTTGGCAAAGTTCTCCGTCGACGCCACGGACACGGACGAGATCCACTCCGACGTTGAGGGGTCGAAGACGCCGATGCGGACGAGCTTTGGGGTCGGACTGTCGTTGGCGCCAGCACTGAGGTCGGGCGCCTCGTAGGAGGTGACGCTCGCGTCGGCGGACCTCTTGGCGTCGTACTCAACCTCGGCGAGGAGGACAGGCGTCTGCGGTGTGGGAGAGACGGGCTCGATGTAGATCTTTGCGAGGCGCGTTTCGGCGGCGGCGAGGGTCGCTGCAAAGAGCGCCGAGAGGAGGGTGGTCGCGCGCATGATTGCGCGACTATTTTGTAATGGGTGGCCCGTTCGTGTATATCCGTATGTGCGCGCGCACGAAACCAAGATGCAGGTCTGTTGCAGGGGAGGAATATGGGTTGCGGAAGAGGTTATGATGTTGAATGATGAATGACGGCGGAGAGGTTCGATGGGGTCGACTTGCTAGAGGCCGGGATTAGCTCGGCTGGTTGCCCTGTGCGTATGTGTGTGTATGTGTGCGCGTGCGCGCGACACGACTGGGGAGTCGAATCGCCAATCCGCTCGCTATTGAACGCGCTTCAGCAAAAGAAAAGAATCGGTCTCAAAGCACGACCTTCTAAAATGGTCCAAACCAAGTAGTGGTTATTCTACAGATAATTCAGAAGAACTCCGGTATTTCATTGACGCTATCCTTCCTCATAATATCTAAATAAGATGAAGCATTCCCACATGTCCAAACGCCGCTTACCATGCCTCTTGGGGCAGCAGTAATGCCCACCCATTTTTAAAAATCAGAATGAACCACTAGAATACGCCTTCTCCATGAAAGCTGTTTCCGTGGCTTGCGGAGGCCCTCCTCCTTCGCCACGCGACGACTTGGCCGGGCTTCCTTCGTTCGGCGAGTCGCCGCTGTCGTCACATGGTCCATCAGAAATTTCCGTCGAGCCGCTGTCGTCGATGACATCGGAATCCTCAGCTTCGTCGACGACGTCATCCTCTTGCAGCGCGTAACCGGGGCAACGCTCAACGAGGCCACGATAATACGCCACAAGGACCTCGGGGTTCGGAACGATCTTCCAATCCACCCTGTAGAGAAACTCTAGCTCCAACAGCTTCAGCTCGGCGACCCTTACTCCCCCTACCCGCGCGTATGTCGTGTTATTCCAGAACAAATCTGACAAGCCTTTGGCTGCTACCGTGGCTGCCGTTATCAAGAAACGATGAACGGTAAGCGTATTGATGGTGAATTCAGGGTATAAGGCACATAAACGGTCAATGTAGTAGACCATGGATAACAGTAGAGGCGGCGTCAACGTCGCATGTTTTGCTAGTCTGTTTAGGTATTCAAGAACCGAGATGCTCGGTGCAGTTCTGTTCAAAAGGTTAGTAAGCACTACAGCATCACAGGCGTGAGGCAAAGAGGGAAAAGGCAATTGCCCACCTCGAGTGGAACCGCGTCAGGCTCCCGGAACGCAGGGCAAGCGCGTCATTAGTTTCGATCAGCTCGGAGAGCATGTGTGATATTAAGACGACCATATCTTCGACGACACAAAACTCGTATCGCTGCGGCAAGGTTTTCGGGGGGGCGGCTGTGGGCTTAGGGCGCTTAGCGGCGCTCGAGGACGACAGCGACGACGACTCGCCCGCGGCGGATGCACTCGCCGCCTGTGCGACGGCCGGGTCCTGGGAATTTCGTCGCTTTCCAGGCGACGCAGTAGAGGCTGAGACCTCGCGGATGGTGGGTGCCACGACGAGCTGCGGTTGCGGGTGTGGTTGCGATTGTGTGCCGGGCAGTGGTTGCGTTGCGGACAGGTCTATCGGCTGTGGACGCGGCGCTGGCGGGGGTTCGGCAGGCGTCGCAGGCACAGAGGCGCGCGGGGCGTTGACGGCTTCGGCAGGAACATCTTCTGCGTACTGACGGGCCGAAGACTCCATGGGAGAATATTGGGTGCCGGCGTCGACAGCTACATAGTGTCGCGGGGGTGGTTGAGAGGAGGGGGAGGTCATTGAGGCGGACGGAGAAGATCTGGGTGCAGAGTGCCGCCGCGGCAAAGGGGCCGAAAGCCGGGAAGGAGATGAGTGCGGGGTGGATCGCGTAGGGGCATAGTGGAAGCTGCTAGGCGAGGCATTGGCGGAACTGGCGACGACAGGAGATGTTGTCAACATGGTCTCGGGCGCATCTTGGGTTCGCAGACGGCAGACAGAGCGAACCGGCGACGAGTTGAGGAGTTATCGTGTGAAAGCTGAGGGTTAGGCAGATCGGGCGGGATAAAGATGTGGCCGTGCAGTATGTGGTGCGGTGCGGTGCGGTGCGGTGCGGTGTGTGATGCAAGGCGGCGGTAGGGAGGTTCAGATTTGCAGATTGCCAGAAAAGCTGGAGATCAGATAAACACAGGCCCAGCGCGCACACGGCCGAAAAATCGGCAAGGGAGGGGCTCTTCGTTGCCGGCGTGGTGGATGTGATGGATGTAAATGGTCTGGAAGGGGAGACCATACTAGGTAGGTAACCTGCAGTATATCTAGTATTGTTATCCGTACCCTTGGGTAAAAATCCTACCTAGTCTGTACGTAGACAAGATTCTGGACGGCAGTTCGGCACCAACCGTTAGAGGAAGTGCCTGTAGAAGCGCCTGTAGAAGCAAGCAGTCCGCTGTCCCACCCAAGGCTTGCCTGGGATGGCTGGACATGAGCCAAATACCAATGAAGTGGGATGTGGAAAGGAGTGGTGAGGGAGAGCGGATCTGATTTTCTGCTTGGCACAGAGCCCGGTCTTACATACACTACTACCTAAGGTACGCTTGAACCGACCAGTCTCTTGCTTTGGTTACCTAGGTAGGTAGTGAGGAAGATGTAATTACTATGTCACTGACATCCTAGCTGTGCTCCTTCTTGAGTACAGTGCATGGCAAACCGTGCTATTGTTGTTTGAATATCTAATCTCTTTATCAGTGGCAGCGCTCTCCGCGGTATTTTTATTTTTTATTTTGCTCCTCCTAGGTAGGCTGATTACACGATTAACTCCAGGCCATTCCAATGAAATCAATGCCCAGAAAAGATGGGGTCGCTCTTCTGAATTAGGACACCGAGAGGAACGCCGCTAAGGCTGCTCTGGGGCCGGTGCTGCAACCATTTTACAGCCGGCAGGAGCGATTCCACGAACCAAGCGCCCTCTTTGCGCAATGCTAACCTGGTTCGAGGCCTATCGGCGATCGGAAGCGCCGTCCGGGGCGGCTCAGACTCTGCCTCCTGTTTGCATCACTAGACTTTTACCCAGTACACGTTCGAAATGACGCTTTTCGAAGCGCGGAGGAATCGGGAAGGGTCCCCGGCGGTTTCCAGGCCTGCTCCACGAGAACCTCTATGAACAGGTCTATCCGCCTGCCTGACTTAGCTTTAACGTGCGTGTAGGCGTACGGATACACGCGGACGCATTCGGCGTCTGATGGGGCTTCCTCACCGACACACGTGCCAGTCAACTGCTACTGAGATATTTTCCGTCTTCTGTTTATCGTATACCCCATTGGCCACGATCTTCGTCATGATGGGCCATCCGTCGAATGCCACTTCTCTCGCACCAGAAAGTCTACCCCTCACCTTCACGACTCTGCTGCCGTGGTACTGATAGCAATCCGGTCAACGTCCATGGCTTATCTCTTATCTGGGGTCGAACGAAGAAGAAACACCTTGATTCGCTTGGTTGCAGCGAGTTCGGAGCTCACCTTGACGATGGCCTGCTCGCTACAATGACCTGATGAAGGTCGCAGAGTTGGTTTAGTTTTCGACAGTTCGTGCCCATTGTTTCCGTGTGTCATGTTGGTTAGGTACTAACGACAAGTAATGTCCTGGCCATGGATGTCCAGCTCCGACAGCATTCGTAATCCCCCTGGTCCTGTAAATGCAGAGTAGATGCTTTCGACTAGGAGACCTTGGGATTACCTAAAATTTTTCGATGTGGAACCTGGTAAATCAGTCTTGAGTGATGGCCGCTTTACTCGGCATCGACGCCACACGTACTGCTCTTGTCTACAGCTGAATGCCTGCAATTACGACCGTGCCGATAGTCTACAGGTCGCCAATCCTCCTCACTCGTAGGAGAGGCGTATACCTTGGTTTTAACGGAGGCGGCTTGTTCTCAAATCAACTACAAAAAACCTTGGCGATGCTTGACTGTTGACTTCACCCACCTCCCTGTCCTACCTATGAGAAGACGTGCAACGCGTGAAGATAATCGAATTTAAAATTTCCCGGTTAGCTCAATTGGTCAGAGCGTCGGACTTTTAGCCACAGGTTCTCGCGAGCCTCGCTACGGTCATCCGAAGGCTGCGAGTTCGACCCTCGCATCGGGAGTGTTGATTTTGCTGGTCTTGGGCATTTTGTTTGTCATGGTTTTTTTTGCTGCGAGCGGGGTTTTGCACGGCGGCCTGCGATGACACTGACTGGTGTTGAGAGCCGTGCCCGGTCACTTGTGATCAGTTTTTAAACAATCAAACGTGCTGGGATGTTTCATTAACTCCTCCGTCATTCAAGGTTTGTCTGGTTGCCATTGTTTTGGATACGATGAAGAGTTGCTATACACCGATCAGAGTGCCAATGACTCGTCCTCCCCAGTACATTATGTGTCTGACGAAGTTAGTCCAGCACATACGACACGAGCATTTAATCATTGGAATAAACTCGAACTCATGCCCCGCCGTCGGCAATTTCCCCCATTCACTCAAAAAGTTGCCCTCCATGACACGTTAAGACGCCATAAGTTGCGCCCTGAACAAATGCCTTACGGGAGCCTATGCTACTACATTGGTCATGTGTTCTAGCCGCTTTCCGGCGCAGTCTCAAACGCGTCGATATGTATATAGCAGTTGTTGAAAATTCGACACTTGGGGCAAAGGGTCCATGAAGCTGCACCATCACCAAAAAGTCGGCAAAGGTCCCATTTTCCAAAGTACATCATGTATAAGCCATGACAAGTACGGATACATACATATGTGGGCGGGAGGAGACAACACGGCAGAGCCAGCCACGCAGGGGGTTAGCCGCATGGCGGCCCTTACCTCCAATGTTCAATACAATCATGTACAGCTTCTACTAGACGTTAGGGTCCCGTCACGGGTCGAGAATCCTTTGCATTATCAATCTGGTTATCGGAGTCCTTCTTGCATTCAAAATTATATGGTTTAAATCGACAATTTCCTTAACATTACCAGTGTTGTGATACTGACACTGGCGGCTGATGCTAATTACCCCAAGCTTCAGCTACCTACCCCTAGCATGTGAGAATCCTGAACCGGCAGGTTGCGATATGGAAAACGCACGTGCCTCACCCCAGGTTTCCAGAGCAGATAGTCTCCCAATCGCCCAAACCATCGGTCCCGACGTGATCATCCGCGATTTGTTTTGTGGACGACATCCATCCCCGGCTTCCTCTTGTTTCTAGAAGAACGACCCCCGATCTTTGATTCACGAGCTTGACGCTCTCGAATAGAATTTATACGAATCACGGTCGTCGGTTATTGCTACAGGCGTTGGGGAAACGCCTGACCACGGCTGTCGACAGAGCACAGCCCACATTTGCCCTCCCATTGACCGTTTGCATGGACCTTGGCCTCTAACGCACGCAAGATCCATTGCTGCAACTACATCACTTCACTCTTGCAAGCACATGACGCCTTGGCTGAAAGACGACAGCAGACAACAGAAGCTCCCCTTTACATACCCTATCGAGCCGCCGCCCACCGAGCCTTCCACCATGACACGCTCGTCGAATCCCCCAATTCTTTCGCAACTATTGAGTGCAAGAAGCTACGCCGAGCAGACGGGTGCGCTACGGGCGCTTAAGAACGATATCGTCGGGCATGCACAGAAGAAGGAGATGTGGGCTGGGCTGGGTGTCCTGGACCCCATCGTCCAGATATTAAATGCTGCCCGATCGCTAGCCAAGGTTAACGGCAAGGATATTCGACCCAGTGCTAGCTCCCGATGGGTTAGCGAGGAGGAGAATGTGAGGCTTCAAGCGCTGCAGCTGCTAGCGAGCTTTGCCAACGGTATATCTCCATCTCGCTGTGATGGCTCCCAGATTGCATACTGACTGAGGTCTGTTCTAGGTGGTACCGCCTTTGTCGAGCCTCTTCTCGCTGCCAGGGCGCTGCCAGCTGTGCTAGACAACATTTGCCCCGTCTCGAACGCTCCCTTGCTCGTTACGACTGCTCTACGTGTTCTGCTCAACATCATCGAAGCCGTCGCTCTGGCACAACCGACCTCTCCAGTGGACACGCAGGCTTTGGCCGAGACCATCTTCACTTGTGAGCACATCGATTCCTTCAACAGCATATTATCTAGTACATCTACCACGTCCGAGCAGCAAACACAAGTCATATTGGTAGCGAACATAATCAGTCAATCGTGTCGGGACGAGAGGCATCAACTCGCCATGGCAAGTCAAGGAGTGCTCGATTCACTTGCAACGCGGCTGGCGAGCATCGCCGTCGCCCAAGGACATGTCATCCCCTACGCCGAAGTGCTCGGCCGGGTGGACCGGATGTCAGACTTCATCCCGGAGCCGGCACCATCGAGCTCTACTTTGGCCCCGATCTTGGACGCACTGGCTACCATAATCTCAGACTCCCGGTTCAGAGCTTGCATGTTATTGTGCTCCCCGGCGATCATGGCCATCTTTCCCGCTATGAAGTTTACACCATCAAAGGAAGTCAGGGCTCCCTGGAACTCTCTTGATGTTAGTGGCCTGGGATTTGCACGGCAGCAAAGCCTCAGCGCCGTAGACTATCTGCTTCCTGCCGTCCCCATCCACCAAGGCCGGGTCCCCGGTTCCCAGCAATCGCATTTCCCTGCTTTGGGTGCTTCCGAGGCGCGAGAGCGGGCTCGTTCAGCGGCGACCAAATACACTTCTACAGCTTCCGTTTGGGAGACTTCCCGGTTCGAGCTGTTTGGTAACGAGGGGGAGCCTGAAGAGGAACAAGAGAGCCCTCTCATTCCCTGGTTGATTGTTTTGGTCAGATCACGGCAGAACCTGGAAAGGTTGATGGCCGCTAACCTTCTCACCTCGCTCTTCCGGTCTGGTTTCGGTATCAAGTGTTTGAGAGAAGCCAGCCTTGGGTTACTGGTCGTCCCTGTGCTCATGGAAGAGTTGGACCAACTTCAATCATCGCCACCCGTTGTCAAGTCGCCCCTTGTTGATGCCCATACGGCATTGAAGTGGACAATGCTGGAAAGGACGCCGGCAATACTCGCTCGAATGATCACGGACAGCGAGCCGCTCCAGAAGGCTGCTTTTGATTGCGGAGCCGTCAAATGCTATAGCAAGCTCCTCAAGGATGCGTATGAGCCGATTCCAGCGTCGGCATACGCCAAGGTTTGGTCGCCGCAGGTGGACACCATGGAGGCCGAAAACACATCTCCCTCATGTGCTCTGGGGCCAGAAGGGCAGCCACCACTCCTGGCCCACAGAGTAAGAATGCGCGAAAGCGCTCTAAAAGCGATAGGCGCTCTGGCGGCCGGCAAGGACGAGTATCGTAAGGCTTTCGTGGAGCAGGACGTCATCGCTCACATTGTGCAATCACTCTCGCCTACGCCTGGCAAGCCGTCAAATCCCAAGGACCGCGGCAAACCCAGCGAGCCGGATGGGCCCGTAGATGATGGTTCTTTATCCAGCCATAACTCCGGGTACGGCAGTAATCCGCTGTCGGTGCTGATCGCGGGCTGTCACGCAGTCAGAATGCTGTCGCGGTCTGTAAGCATCCTCAGAACATCCTTGGTGGACTACGCTGTAGCAGTCCCCCTTTTCCGATTCCTCAGACATCCCGACACAGATGTTCAAATTGCCGCCACTGCAGCGATATGCAATCTGGTCACCGAGGTCAGCCCCATGAGGGAGGTGAGTACAAATATGAGGCCCCGTCTCGAAAACCATAAATGACGCTAATGATCGTAGGTTCTGGCCGATAGGGGTGTTATGAAGATTCTCTGCGAGCATGCGCATTCCCTCAATCCTGCGCTACGCCTCAATGCCCTTTGGGCATTGAAGCATTTCGTTCATGCAGTTGATCCGGAGACCAAGAAGCACTGTTTGGAGGAGCTCGAGTCTGGCTGGCTGGTGCAGCTCATCTGTGACGACACGGAAGACGACGCACTGTTCCTCGCGAGATCCAAAATGGACAAACAGAATGCGGTGGATAGCGGGGACGACATGGACGGTGACGTCGAAATGGACCAAGCAGACCCGCTGTCCAAGTCATGGATAAGCTCGATGATGCCGCCACAAGACGCAGATGGCAAGCGATCGGCTAAACTACGACAGGTAGAAGCCAGGCTAGCAGCGCTGCGCGAGGCCGAGATCAACCCGTTACGAAAAGCACGGAATGATGACCTAGCCATCCAGGAACAAGGTCTCGACTTTATCCGGAACATGATAGGGGCGGCAGTCTCTGGGTCGAGCTCTGAATCGCCCAGCGATACCACGGAGATGATTGATTACCTCTTCAGCGAGCTTGGACAGGATAGGTTCTTTGACATCCTCGCCAGGAAACTGCAGGCCAAGGTCCTCCACCCAACGTCGAGACGGTCCGCGGGGTCTGGGCGTGAAACCCGGGTGCTCTACCCACAGGCCAAAATCATTGAGGCCGTGGTTTTCATCCTGGTCCACATGGCGGCCAGCATCCCGCGCCACCGGCAACTGGTCATTGCGCAGACGGACTTACTCAAGCTACTAGCGAACCACTTCAATAGTAAGGATAAAGAGGTACGGGTTGCCCTCTGCCACCTAATCAGCAACCTCACATGGCAGGACGACGAGAGCGATACACGAGCGTGCGCCCAGCGGGCGTACGAACTGAAGAAGCTGGGTTTCTTGACCAAGCTGGAGGGGCTAGAAGACGATTGTGAACTGGACGTTCGGGAACGGGCCAAGAGCGCGGTGTGGCAGATGAAACAGGTCAGCAGTTACTAGACGGCGGTTCAGTTGGAGGTGTTGCCTGTCGGGAGGGTCTCATGCATGTATGATATAGATGTACATGGAGGTTTTCCTCCTTTTTTTTTCTTTTTTTTTTTCTGTAGGGATACGGTACACGGTACAACGGTACATGATGAATCAAGTACAAACACGGACTGGCCAGAAATGCTTCGAGGATTGTCGTCTGTAGGCTATCGGGTAGGACCACCAGAATCCAGCGGGTCCACTTCGCCTATCACTCGGAAGCGGCGGATGGGCTCATCTCTCATGTGATCAGGTGATCGTGATAGGAACAGTAAGCTCTGGAAAGAACAGAAGCCACGAATAAAGTCGAATTCTTGCAAGGGAGCAACCAGTGGGAGGAGATGGATAGCGGCGAGGGGGTCCACCAGATACTACGGCGTGCTGACAGGGTCCAAACCGGATCACGATCGACGGCCGGGATCGCTCGGCACGGATTTTGGTACCTAAGATACCTGTAGTACAGTACAATATGCTGCTGGTGGCATGACTCCCCTCCCAGAAACCACTTTACAGTAAGGGTGTTGGTAGCCGACGGCATCACTAGCGCAGCAAGCTAGGGCACCCTGTACGACAACTGCTGGCTGAGCCATTTGGGGGGTTACCCTTTAGATGAGGCACGATGTGATTTATAGAGGGCTATCATGGCAGACGGTATAGAATTGCCCCCTTACCTGCGAAGCATTTCTCAGTGAGCTTGCGCGCCAGCTCACGACCTCTGACGGTAGAAAGTAGAGATGGGTGCGGGAACGCGAGACGGTGGTTGGTCTGTCGTGCTACAGGTAGTGTGACTGGGACGAGTTGTGTGATCGAAGGGAACGTCAACCCTCCAACTTGAGACTGGGGATACCCCAAGTCACCTCTGGAAATCATGAAATGAGTAAAAATATGAATATTATTAGATACCTTACTTCAGAACATCTTCTATCGGCTTAATTACGTGTACAAGTGTGAATGCTCGACAAAGGTAGATAGGTACCTAGGCAGATAGGCAGTAGCCAATGAAGCGGCACGTTTGATTTTCCCTTTCCTTTTTGTCGATTTTCTTTTCTTGTCCTTGCCGTCACACAATGGTGCCGTTCCCTGGATTGTCGTTTTCGACAGGCTTACATTGCTTGGGTTCTTTGTCAATGCCGATGATACGTCGTGGTCCTCATTAGTCATTGTACAGGCGAGGGGTGGACCGCGGAGCCCGGGTGGGGTCTTGAAGGGCTTTAAGTCAATACACGCGGTGTCTCGGTAGATCGCCAACGCGTTGGCGGTTCATTACGTCAACATTATCATTTTCCCACTCGTGAAGAGACAGCCCATGACCTGTGATATTGGCCTTGGGCATTAGCCTTTACTACGTAGAGAGGCCTTCTTTGCAGAGACACCACCTGCTCCATTCGTCGGCGTCGTCGCCCCGCCCCGCCCCGCCACCTCCTCTTGCATCTTGCACTGTTGACATGGACAAGGAAGTCCTCGTTGGGCCGCGAGTGGAGGAGGGTGGGCGAACGGCGCGTCTGTGCATGTTCCCCGGCCGGCACTTGCTTCCCTGTCGTTGTTCGGCTGCCGACATTGGCCGATACATAGTGAGTGAGCGAGCTTCGTTTGATTGTCTAGACGTCTGTATGGCGTATGGGGGTATGTACAAAATCGTACGCTGCATGCAGTCGGCAGAGGTCAGTACTCAAACGCATTAGTTCCGGGATACATCGGTCATGCTTGCGTCGGGATGATGTACGTGGGTAGGCACAGGCTGGCCTGCCTTTTGCACGTTGAGCTCATTGGAAGAGAGGATTGGGAGTTGTATTTGAGGAGAATGATTAGGTATGCATGATCTGATGCTCTCTTCCTTACCGAACCGGGTACCCACACCCTGTCCACCTAGCGTCTTCTCAGGTACACCCGTGAATGGGTACCGGGATGGTCTCCGGCATAGGCGGCTCGTGACTTCAAGTCCTGACAAACCGTTGGTGATCTCATCCTCGACCCATATACCCCCTGGTTCCGCCGCGCCTTCGTCTCGGCCATCGGACTGGAAGGAAGTCACAAACGACGTGTGATCTTGACCCAGTATGCTCCTTGGCAGCATCGGGAGCGGACCGATGATACCCCCTGCTGCTCACGGTTACTCTGTGCATTTTGGCCAACCTTGCCTCGCCTTGGTTTGCCAGGCAAAGTAAGTCTCCTGACTTAAGACTGAGAGCGAGATGTTCCTTCAGTTTCTGAGATGGACAGAACCTTCTGTGATCCACTCTGTCTTCCAGTCCGTTCCATCCGTCCTCGACTGCGTGCCTCATCGGAAGGGTGCCAGGGTCTTTCTCATCACCAAATCGCAGGTTTGCATCATGCGTGCCAGGTAGGAGCAGCCATTGGCGGGCTCGGGCTTGAAAGTGGTATCAAACTTGCAGCTAAGACGTCGTGCCATCACATTCCGGACCAATGGTGACATATTATCATGAGCTAGATGGAGGGCACTTGTCTCGTTCAGAAGTATAAGACCATCTCACTCTTCTCCCTCCGAGAGATCTGTTGTGTACCACAGTCCCGCAAGCATTCCAACCAGCTACATCTATTGCAGCCTTACGGATATTCACGCAGCCTTCGGCCAGATTGCCCATAAAGCTTCTCCAAAGATACGCAACCTTACCAACAACTCCATTCGGATAGTCGCCGTCATGGGCCTGATTCTCAAGCGAGATAACGACGCACTCAACGTCAACCCACCGCCACATATCTATGAGGAACTTAGTGTTCATGGCTCCAACTGGCTTTGGGCTTGTGTTGGAATCTACTCGTTCTTTTTTGTACGTCTGTCCCCTGAACCCGTCTCTGGGCCCTGCTAACACGCGCCAGCTCGGTATCTTCGTCCTGTCACACAAGCCCAGAGGTAATGAGAAGATCTTCCACTACCTCTTGAACATCGCCTTGCTTGTAGGCGCCATCACCTACTTCGCCAATGCCTCTGATCTCGGCTGGTCTGTTGTGGCCCAGTCTCACTCGGGTGGTGCTCCGCGACAGATTTTCTTCAACAAGTACATCAACTGGGTCGTTGCTTTCCCCGTGGTCAACATTCTTCTCGGTCTCGTCGCAAACTCCTCGTGGGCCACAATCGTTTGGCACATTGTCCTCTCCTGGGTCTGGGTCATCAGCTACCTGGTGTCCGCCTACACCCCATCCGTCTACAAGTGGGGTTTTTTCACCTTCGGCACCATCGCGTATCTAGTTATGGCTGCCTCGACTTGCGGCGAGGGAAGAGCCAGAGCGAAGCGTGTTGGGACCCAAAGAGACTACTATGTCCTCGTCGGCTACTTCAATCTCCTGTGGCTTCTATACCCCATTGCCTTTGGTGTTTCTGAGGGCGGCAACACCATCGGCGTTACTCCCCACTTCATCTTCTTTGGCGTCCTGGATGTCCTTATGATCCCCTTCGGTGCAGTCATCTTCCTGGTGCTCTCCAGGAACTGGGACTACAACGCTTTGAACCTGTACTTTACTCAGTATGGCCGTGTTCCTCAGGGCGGACACTTCCCTGAGAAGTCAGCGCCTCCTACCGTTCCACCCACAACGGCGGCCCCCGGTGGAACCGAGCAAGTCTAGGCAACATCTTAGCGAACTACGCAGTTCCAAGACGGCTAAGTATCTTTTATATGATTCAATTTCAGAGTTCTAAAACAACAAAATCTCATAATCTTGTGTACGGAAAAGAGAGCACACTCATTGGAGAATGGTCATCGAAGGGAGGAGGGTCGCCATAGACCGGGTGGAGTGTGAACCGGAGATACCCTCACTCGTTTTGTTTTAATTGAGATTACCCTTGGTGTTCTGAAATTCAGATTTAGTCATGTTAATGGATACCGGTAATGTGTCATCCGAATACGTATCTGGACAATAGCGCTAGGCTAGGTTTAATTTCTAATTACTCTATGGAAGCCTGCGGTGGCTGAATCACCAAGGCTTTGATTGAAATTTTGTGAATACTAAACGAGCATAATAAAATACCGAAGAGATGCCCAGAAAAGCTAGAGAGTGAGGACTTTTACAGTTCCACCAGAGAAATCAAAAGAGCAAGTGATATTCTCGAGTACCCGGAGTATCAGCGGCGTTTCGTTCACGGGCTACGGCCAGCAATGAACGGAAATGTCTTCAACAATGCCTAATCTACGAAACCGCCACGATCATTAGGAGTGATATCTTGTTTCCAAAGAGCTGGCAGACTGCTTCAATGTCAACTGGCAAGCAAGCAATCGTACACTAATTGATGGTTAAGAGGACGGGAGAAAGGAGAGACTAACCTAAAGTGACTGTGAGTAGATGAGACACTGGCGTATTTTCGTGGTCTTGGTGGAATTAATTTACAGCCGTACGCCCAATTGATGGCACTAGAGTGTTCTATCCCGGATGTCGAGGCTCAACAACCGATAACAGAGCCCCTGAGCATGTTGATAGTATACCATGGTCCAGTCCGAACAGCTTGTCGACATATTCATCGGCAAACACAATATCCCAAGATGCCCATGCCATCATCCATCTATTGGGCGAGGGGCCTCCGCCGCTGGCTCGCCAGTACACTTGAAAATCTTTATAGCTCTCATATACTGCAACCCTGGATGACGATCGTACGGCATTTGAGCCGCATCGTCCAATACCGGCTCGTAATAGTACTCGCCCTAGACGGCAGCAGGATACTGGCTGTGTGGAACTGTTCTACTCTAACTTGCTGATCTTTGTCCGCTGAATATGTCAAACCAACCACAGTCAAATGCTGCACCGTCGAGAGCAAATACAAATCCACCAAACGCATGCATACGTTGAAAGATGAAAACTGACCTTTTTACTAAAATCACCTTACTTCGTATCCGGTCAACTGCGTTCCAAGCAAGACATACATGAATCATTGGTCTCTCCTGTATTACCATACACAACCAGTCAAGACACCGTATCTCCCTCCCCTCTCTCTTCTCGTTTTTTTATTTCTTTCTCTCTAGAAATCAAAGAAGCAAGAAGCCTACGACCCGTCTCTGAGCTAGTTGATGTCAATACTGGAGTCGAAACCGGCCAAGACGGCTTTCTGTCATCTATCAGAGACTCGAGACTCACTACACAGTTCCTACTTGGCTGCCTAACGTGGTCTCACCCAATCCTGTCCCTGAAGCCCTTTGTACACAGCCTTTACTGGGCACTGCGAACAACATACAACCACTCTGCGTGTGATTCACCTTGTATGGTAGCGCCGTGCCACAGAGCTCTTGCACGCACGCATGAAAACAGGCCGTGGTTCTATAGTCCAACAGTTCTTGGATGCCATACGTTATGTACATTCCTAGCTCTGTCCCCGCCAAACTCGCGAGTGTAGAGCAATAGGTCTTTCTATGCCCATTCCCATGAAAAAACTGAAACCGGTTTGGAGAACGCTGTTGAATCCAAAGGCTTCATGACTTGGTAGCCCCCCACTCTCTCAAGAAGTACTTATGCTATTGCGCTGCGTCTACTGCGTCTACATTATCTCGTCTGTCCTGATATTGTCCTCGCATTCACATCCACTCAAGCATCGATAACCAGCCTTGCCATTCTGTCTTCCTCCGGTCCATAGCCCAGCCACGGGGCAGAAGGGTTTCCTGTTGTCAGGTGCAGTGCCGTCTCGCCATTGTTAGCCATTGCCCTCGCATTGGCACCGAGCCCAAGAACCTAAAGCTGTTATCTATCTTCGAGTGAAAAGTCAGCTGCACGAAGCAACAGGGCCGTTCCTTCGTCGACCATCGCCTCAATATTTGAGCTGGCCCCGAGAAAGAATCGTACCAAGTCTTCAGATCGAAGGGACGCGCGTTGCAGGGGCGTGTTCCTCGCCTTGGCCTCCGATTGAGACTTCGGCATATTTTTCGATGATTAACTTGACTATGGAGGTTGGGCGTTCGGTATTGTAAGGCTCAGGCCCGAGCCTCCGTTGTTGCTGATTGCGTTCGGATCGGCGCCGGCATCGAGAAGCACATGAGCCACGCGCAGGGACCCGTGAGCGGCGGTCGCGTGGAGCGCCGAGCGGTCCTAGCAATTAGGAGCCTTGTGGTTTCTTCACACTGGGCGCTGACGGCCAAATGAAGTGTGGTAAACTCTCAAGAGGCTACCCTACTAAAGATATCCGCTCCGTTACAGATGAGTTCCGCCACGTGCTCATGATTGCCGTTTTTCATTCCTTCAGACACAGATCCAGCTTGATCCTTCCGAGGCAGATGGGACGTGTTTGCTGATTCAGGCAAGTGTGCTGGCACGTGAGGATACAGATTTCCAAGAGAACGCATGAATGCTATGGAAGAGCAACATAAATGGGAGTAGTTTTCTCCATTAGCATGAGGGGTACGGGTCAAGGAATTGTCACCGCACCCTCTCATCAGGGCGAGGACACTTCTCTTTCGAGTTATATTTGAGTCCTCGATGCCGGAATCATCAAACCTGGGCGAGTTGAACGACTAGCTGCCTGTTCGAGAGTGGTATCTACATCAATTGAAATGGGTCCAACGTAGAATTTACAGGCATCACGGTTTTAATTGATTTTGTCACCTACTACGCGAGGAATTCGCGCTAGTCCCAAAACCACAAAGGAATTTCTTAACGTTAAACTGATTGGAATATTCAACCGTCTCTGTCAGTCAGATTGCCTCGGCGAAGACCGAGACTTGAGCCGAGGCGGAAACAATCTATGCAGGAGTCTTGGGGAATAAAATTGAGGAGCGGAGCGTGGAGGATGCAGCTCCAGGCTGGCTATGGGAGACGAAAACCTGAACATTAAACTATTGGTATCACAAGATCCAATGGGATAAGCCTTTCGGCAGGGTGAAGCAGCAGTCAGTCTTGATGATATCTACTGTTGCCTGAAGAAGGGAAAAAAAAAGAACAAAAAAACATAGGGGGAGTTGCCCAGCAGCTAGAAATAGGCTGGCAAACGGATGCCAGCATCCGGGTTGTTCCATATCCGATGCCCATATTCCAACAGGAACAAACCAGAGGTGATCGACCAAGGGATCGCCTCTGTAACCGAAGATTGCTGGAGGTGATGTTCGGCGGATGCTCTTGCTGAGCGGACCGGCGACCCATGGCGTTTGCTGTTCTCTGACCTCGGGGTTCGACAACATCCGACGACGGGAGCTCACGAAGGACGGGTGAACATCCGACCGATCTTGGTGGACGGGGAGCCGACCGGCAGGGTTGCTCCACCCCCAAAACAGATGACGCTGATGTTGGGAAAATCCGTGATTGACAGATGAACACGCGGTGGCGGCCACCGGGTCGACGGTGGACGAGCAATATCACGCAGTCTTGCAATGCTACTGCTTGCTAGCGAGGTACGTTTCTGAAAACAACAACCCGGATGTGGTTTCAGAACCAGGCGAACATCTATAGACGACAGCTGGAAGTAGCGAGAGGCTATGTTTCTGACGCAACCGACCGTTTTGCCCAAAGAGCAATACACGCTGCTGTGAGGGCTGGGAAAATCGCCGCATGTGAAGGCATCACCGCGTCTCCCGAAGGCATCATTCAACGAGATCCTAGTTAGTAGCTGAAGCAGTCAAGGCTGGTGAAAACCTGGCGTTGCACGTTTTGCCCCACGAGGATATGCCTCCCGTTGGAGCTTTTGATCCCGCCCGTAGTGGTCTGTTCTCCAGATCCTAAGCCATGTGGCTTTCGAGTCAATATGCATAACGAGCAGCTCTTCAGCGCAGGACAGCCAGTCCTGGAACGGTAAATGACACCGCCCCAGTTCCGAAACTGACCGGGCACCGGACTCTGCCACCATCGACCGTCTGACCTCTATCTCTCGCCGGGCCGCTGCAGGCAGGCAGGGTGAATAGCGACAGAGGGAGATATCAACACGCGACTCTTCAGACCGGATACCCACACACGCACGCACACACACTCGACCCTCGGGAATGTCAGCTGGCTGGGACCCTGGGGCTTTCGGGGTTGTCCATGTCTTGTTTCCTCACGCCCCTGGCGGAAAAAACTGTAATCGAAATGGCGGAGACGTAAACAACCCAGGAGTGCCAGTCACAATACACAGGGGCGAACGCCGATAAGCACAAGACCGAGAGAGACTTCAGACGTCTCATGCGTTGGCGGCGCACACAGAGCGGGACGAATATGTAGTGTGCCTCTTCTCGCTTTCTCGGCACGTACCTACTCTTCATGGTACGACCGGCCACGCTGCACTCCGCGAGTAATTACCATCTGCAAGTCGGTGTCACGAAGCAAAAAGGCTGGGGAGAAAGGAAGGGGGGGGGGGGTAGCGAGGCGAGACGGACGATAAACACATTCGTAAGCGGCTACCAGTAGCCCAGAAGAGTTTGCGCTTTTCTTTGTGGCGTGAGCCAAACCTTCTGCCCCTTTAGAACTCTTTATTTTGTGACAAACGAGACGAGTTCGGACACACACACACAGAAGCACAAGGTTAAGGCCTGCCTCATATCCTCGCCCTTTCGCGCCTTGGAGGTTCGACCGAACGTTTGTGACTCTGCCTCGCAAGCAACAATCCGGTTCTGGCCCGATTCCTCTTGTTTCAACCGCCCGGGTCCGCACGGGGCAAGAGGAGCAACAGCCCCGGACACGAGGTTCCGCCACCGTTGAAAACGGGTTTGAGATCATGGACCGAATGGCCTCTTGGTAGCCATATCATGGTCTGAAAAAGGGTTTCTGTTGGAGAAGAGTAACGTCACTCGGTCAGGCTTTTTCTCTCCTCTTCCCGTGAAACACGGCTGGATGCGATGCTACTACCCGGCAGGAACCAACCGATGCTGAGACACCTAGCTTCCAATGATCAAGAAAATAGTTAGTTCGCCACGTTAAAGGTGACATGCCCAAAAGTAAAATAAAATAAGAAATGCAAGCCACGCGCCGGGTTTGTTCCGTTATCATGTCACGTCGAAGGCCGCATTGAAATATGTTTCTGGTCCCCTGTAGCTTCAGATGTTTGAGTGTGTTTGTAACTTGACTATAAAAAGCTGAAAGTCAAGGTTGAACTTGATCGGTTTCAGAGAAACACTGGGGAAACGAGGCTCAGGAACAGCGCCTCGCCAGTTGGACGGCGCCAAGGATGCATCCTTGGTCGTGGAAGGCTTCGCACAACAGCAATTTCGGGGCGGTGGTTGTATAGCGCTGGTAAGTCTTCCCAGGAGTGTCGATAGCCGGAGAGTCAAAGAGTGGGAGAGAGTTAGAAGTGCAAGGGTCGTTGACCCTTCATGCCGCGAGGCATGCCTACCCTTCTACCCTTATTCACGCTGCAGACGAAGGAACCGAAAGACCCAGCAGCAACACGCAAAGAATAGAATGGCATGCATGCCCTCACTGAAGTGACTCTATTGCATACATAAGCGGCCCAAGCCATTGTTTGCTTGCTTCATGTATGATTCTCTTGGGCGTGTTGATAACCTTGCACCATGCTGTGCTACCATGACAAGACAGTCTAAGGCTCCTATGAGGCAGGACAGTCAAATCTGGGCCCAACATGTCATGGCTGGGAAATACGAGCTTGCAAGATGGTTGGAGCAGGAAAGCTGGCGGAGGATGATCCGGGACATGCCTCCGAACGGGATACAGCAGACTGAATATGGGACACCCCACCAGCTCTTGTGACGCGACATTGCCATCTCACTTGCGAACGCGCGAGCCCTGAGACGGCAGGAAAGACGATAAAATAAATAATCGAGAATCAAGATGGCGTTGCCGAGAGATACAACCCGAACAGATTGTGGACTAGTCTGATGGTGTGGCCTGCCGTTGTCTTTCCGGTGCTTGGGTAAAGCGAGTGCGCGCTCGACACAATCAGTTGATGTCCGCGTGCAATCGAGCGACCGGTTTTCCCTTGCGTGCCATGTCTCACACTTTTGGAGGAGGGGGTTGGTTTGACTGCGACTCCGTGACAATACGTTGCAGCGTAGGTAGGTTAGGTAGTTCGAACCCCAGCCAAAGGAGCGTTCTTCCAGGCGCGCCTCGTGGCTGGGTTCGGGATGGAGCAGCCTTGCTGTCTCCTGGCTATCAAGGACTGTGATATGAGTCAAATCAGTACATGGTAGTAAGTCAGGAGGCGGCGCATGTAGGGGGGCAATGGCGGGCGTCGACTGTGCCTCGTGGTGCCTGCCTAGGTATCTTGGCTTCCCAATTGTCGCAAATTGGTGCAGCCGGTAACGGTGTTTGCTTTCCTCAGCTTGCCAGGATGGCCAGAATGGCGTTGGGGCATGCGTCCGGAAAAACCTAGCATGTTTGCCACGCATCAAATGTCGTCGCCCACTCCCCTCCCCTCTGGGAACCCTCTGGGCAGCATTTAATAAGTGAGCGAGAGTGATTTCGAGGCGGTCTTGGGAAGGGGATAAAGCACTTGGGTTGAGCTAAACTCGGCGTGTGTATGGTCGGGATGGATTACGTATCCCGTATATGTATGCGTGGTTGTCGATAGGTAGTTGATCATTAGACGACGACGAGGACGACGACAGCGACGACAACTATTACGAGGAATGAGGTGTCGACGACTCTGCAGCACGGGCCATACGAAGAAATAAGTCGCGTATACGAATCAGGTAAAGCAACGATGCGGCACAACTGGGCGGCCGCCGGATGTGGCCCGGGACGGTTTTGTGCAGTCCCGCGGGTGAATTACAGCGTAGGATTGAGCATCGGATCATGAGAGTGGGGCCAGCTTGCTCTCGCTTGAGGGGAAGGTCGCATCAGAAAGTTGATGAATGGGAAGGTGGCAAGGATGTAAGCGAAGGGAAGGGACGCAGGTACAGTGCCGGCACTGTCCCGGCTAACCATGGGCAAACCTCATCAAGGAAAGAGCTGGAGGATTGGGCTGGCTGTTGAAGAGGATGTTTTCTGATTGGCAGGAGGCGGGACTGACGAGGATTAAGGAGGCAGTGACAGGCTCAAGCAAACATCGGACATACCTACATAGTAGCATGGGTTGTGAATAAGGCCCAAGACGCCAGGGTCAAGATCAAGGTCAAGGGCCCTTGAAGTGAGGTGAATGAGCCAGCCAGAGGTTGCGACCAACCCGTCGCTTTCGTCCGTCCTTGTTTGAGTCGGGCGCTGGGCGCTGGGCGAGACGATGGGTGGGTTCTCGTGGCGCGCAATCGTTACACTACAATCGCTCAGTGGCTCCTCCCCCCATGGGTGGGGTGTGTGTGGGCACAAGACGGGAGGTCGTGCTTGTAGTGGACTGGCGAAATCGTCCGCTGGTCGGCTAAAATTTTAGTTTGGAAGGGATGCACGCTCAGGCCGCCGGGTGAGCGACGTTTGCCGTACGCACCGTCTCCTTAGTCGTGTTCTGAATACCCACTTTGTGAGAGAGTTGGTTTATTCGGATACTACGTAGGTACATTATATACCTAGGTAGGTAGGTAATACTCTTTATAGATAGATAGGTTTGGGTTGGGAGATGGAGGAAAAGAGAGAACCAGACTCGGAACGGGACTTGAGCAAAGGGCTCGAATCCCAGCTGGCATAAGTAAACTGTAGGTGCCCGGTAGCTATCCAAGGTACTAATACAAGGGGGTCCCCCTAGGGCCTGCCTACCTAGTAACAGCAAGCAAAAACAATGGAACCTCGCGACAGGCCCCTCTAGGGAGGTTTGCAGGCTCGAGCCAACGCAGGGCTCCCAAGTCCATGGCCAGCAAACCTTTTGGATGACTTGGGCTGGCGGGAACGCTAGCTACTACAGTACTCACTATTTGCTAATGAAGTACTGATGCAAGGCGGCCCCACGTAGAGTCGCACGGGTACGGATACACAATATAGACAGTTGGATTAACACCTCGATACGTCTACACAATATAGGTCTAGTATTTTTTACGGAGCACGCATTTGGTTTATGTCTCCCCAGACTTGAGGAGCAGCAGTGCATCGCCTTCCGCCCACCGCCCATCTCAGGCTCGGGTTGTGGCTCAAACATCAGCAGCACGCATCGTGTCGCGCATCAGCCTCACCAATGGGAGAAGACTCCTTGGGATGGCAGTTACCCGATGTTATGGGTTGCATAGGTAAGCAAACCCAGCCGACTCCAGACACGCTCGAGGCGCCTTCCTCTCTTTCTTTCCCACAGGACGGAGTTTTGCCCCCTCTTTGTCCACTCACCACATCTCACTCGACTCCCGAAACTACGGTACTGGACACGGTGAATGGACAAAGCGCGCCCCCCCTTCCATCCACCCCATACCCCTTCCCTGTTGGATGGAGGAAAAAAAAAAAAAAAACCCCTCCTCAAGAATCCATGTCTATGGCACTGGAAGTGGCGAAGCAATTTAGCCTCTTGTCACTCCTTCTCCCCGAAACGGTCTAGCCCTTTCTGATCTTTGGTCATCGTTCTCCCTGGAGCGCGCCCTTCCCTCCTTCTGCCCCCACCACCTAAAATAGGTAGGTAAAGTATGTAAGCATAGTCGGGAAAGGGGATGGATGTCTCTCTCATAACACAAAGGAATGCTTCAATTCACTGGTCCGAGAGTTGTCTGTTTGTGCGTCGTACATACCTAACAGTGTAAGTAAATAAGAATATGTTGCGTACCGAAAATGCGGTAAGTTCATGCCCTTACCAAGCACCCGACGCCATGGATGTTGGGAATGCTGACCACGAGACTAGCGGCCGCTCTCAAATGCATGGCTAGGTATTCCTTCATTTCAGCCCTCTCTCTTCAAAGCGCCGTCCTGGTCGAAACCCGAAAAAGACGGGACGAATCGGTCATCTTGGCTTGGCAACTCAAATCTGTGAACACATTCGGTCCCGACGAACCCACTTCGTCCCCGCTTGCCAAACAATGCCAGTTTGCATCTTGTTTTCCTCTCCTGGTCTCTACTGCAGGCACGTGTATAATGGTGCTAATCACTTCATCGAGCAACAGAATTACGTGCAGATACCATCGCTTTGCCTTTCAACTAGACTCGAACGCGTACGCTGGCGGCTCCGCGTAGTCAGCGCTCTAATCGCCTCGGCCGGTCGGCTTCTGGGTGCCAAGTGTAGTCCTTGGCACCGGTTGTGCACTGCAACCAAAAATCTTGTCACGCATTCAGTGACGCCGTATAATGCCCGCGCCTTGGTCTCCATCTCATTCGAGGACCCCGAGCGTGGGCAAGATCAGCCCCACCCTTTGCTTTTTCCGGCGTCTGTTCTGCTCTTTGAGATGCCGACACAGTAGACAATTCATCGTATCTGGCACGGTGTATCTACTTTACGCCTCGAACCCCCCAAATTGCCCATCCCCCACAGTCCCCTGTGTGCCATGACCCTTCCTATTCTGGACTTGACGTCTCGTCCGCCAATACCAATATAAATAAATCTCCTCGGTGGGGCCTAGGGACTCGGTAGATGCTGATCACTCGGAAGAGCCCTTGGCTAGCGCTTCGACTGATTCCAGTCTACATACACTACCTACCTTTCTTTGGATGCCGACGGCTCCTTACTATGCTTATTGCTCGTCTTTCCACGAGTTCTCAGTCCGGACAAACCGCGTAGCAACACCACGAGACACGCTCTCGGGAACACGGGAAGTTGCAAACGGCGTTTCTGTGACCGCCTTCACTCGTTGGAGCCATGAATTGAGTTATGTCCTTTGCCTCAATGCCCATCTCAGACATTGCAGATTGCAATCCATCTATCCACACGCAGCACACTGGGTTGTTGTCGGCTATGCTTTGTTATTTTTATTCCAAGAATCAGTCGATGCTCGAAGACCAGGAATGGCTGCTCGGATGTTACGGTGGTTCTCTGTGGCCGACAAAGAGAGTTTTCCGAAAAACTTTGGCTAACCCAAGCTCAATCTGAAGCACGCAACAAGACATGACGTCGAGTGCTGGTGTTTGGCCTTTTTGGGGACAGCATCCATGGGACGAATACTCGGTAGAGCCACGAGCCATTGTGCGAATCAGAATTGTCAGTGCTAGCTGGGAACAAAGCAAATGACGACCAGCAACCTTGGTACCCATGCTCTAGGGGTCAACACTTTACGAAACGCCCGCTTCAACCACCATCGTTCGACCTGTTCAACCTAGGTAGTCGGGAGTGGGGGCAAATACAAGTACAGGTATGCGCGCCGAAGATGGGCCGCCAGGCATGCTAAAGACCACCGTTTGTCCTAATTGAGGTGTAAACTAGGTGTTATACAGGCAAGCTGGCTCATAGCGTGACTGGGAGGGCAGGCGGGGGTCAAGGGCACCTCATGCAGTGAATCTGGATCGTGTCGGATGTCTGAGCCTCTCTATGTGTTGGGCGAGCGCGTAACACAACGGCACGGCACACCTTCCTGGTGGGAGGTTGAGCTCGGCCAGGGACTGACAGACGGGACGTTACCTATCGTGCGATGGCAGAGAAGACTGGCAAGTCCGGGGTAGTCACTTTTCACTACCTTCTGTATATGGATAGGTAAAAGCGGCAAAACGCTCGCTCGCGCTCGTCTCGTTCCGCCTTGGTTTACCAGAAGCATGGTGGCCGGACTGTGTTTTCCAAGGGCTGATGACCTGGCTGCATCAGCAGAAGCGATGCCATGCTGTCGAGGCCACTGCAACGCAAGTCTCGCGGCGTACGCAGAGTGTCTCACCATGACGGGCGTATTTTTTGCGGCACCAGTGATGCACCGTAGTCGGTCTGCACGACATGAAGCCCTCCATCAAACATCACTACCACGCATTTCATCGTGCCAGAGAGGAGAGCAAGTGAGCAAGCAAGGCAATCACTTTGGAGTCCAAAGAGAGGGGGGGGGGCGTTGTTACACTAGCATGGAAGAGTCAGCTACCTCTTCTCGCACTGTAGTTGCAACCCAAGTGACAAGCCCCCCTCGAAGCAAGCGGGAGGCTCTCATTGGTAGTGTTTTACAGACGCTGGCATCTCCGGCCTGGTGAGCATCTGGGCGCGAACCAGGCAAGGGCCGCGTTGGGAACAAGCATGGGTGGACGGTAACGACTGGGACGGATCATGGTACGGGATTGGTTTGTCCGGTTTTTGGTGGATACCCAAGGTGACGAATGGCAGATCAGAGGTCACTGCTTGGGGGACATCGCGCGAGAGTCGAAAGACGCCAAGAAGGCTGCGTGGCTGGATCAAGGTCGTGCGTCCTGCGAGAGGAGCTCGACGGCACCTGCACCTAACGACTGAAATACGCAGTAAAAACAGCGCCTTACAGTACCTAGATGCAGATACATCCTTGAATTGGGTGGGTGGGTTTGGCGGGTTTAGGCTGGGTTCAGGTAACTGAGAAAGGAAAGAGGAAAGTTCACCTTTTTTTTTTCTTTTTCTTTCTCTTCTTTCTCTCTCTCTTATCCATTAATTGTCTTTCCTATTTTCTTTTTTTCCTTTCTTAGACCAGAGCCTTCAAACCGCCTGGGGAAGGCTAGGTGTTCGGAGAACCTGAGTGTGTGATGACCAACTTGAGGCATAAGAGTCATTCTATCGACTGGACCCGACTGGATGAATGTCTTGCGAGCCATGGCGGGCTCGCTTGCAGGCTTCGCAAGCCCACAGTCATAGTCACAGTGTCCAGTGGCAGATGCTCGGGCCGAACCCGAGACTCCGGCTCGTTATGCGTCCTTAGGCTGGCACTGCACTGACCAATTTTTCCATTCGACATGGCGGAAGAAACAGAAAAGAGGGACGAAGAAAGAAAAAATCTGCCCTGCCACAGGGACCGTCATAGAACTCTAACCCATTGACTTGTGAGAGACCGGCCCAATGACTGGTATGCACGCACGCTGCCTTGAACCGACACGCCGGGAATGATGATTAGCGGTGATCACTGACGATCGCCCAAAGCGCTCTGGTAAATCAATCGTCGAATCCCCCAATGGTATAGGTGTACCTACCTACCTCTGCTCTACTCTACTGGTACTCTCAGCGATGCGCGAGGTATCTGTGATGATGTGGACACGAGATGAGCGTGGCAACCCTTTCAATGTTCATGATATCCTTCCGCTCGGGGTCTCCGATCTGAGTTCGGCGCTGATGTCGTGGCGCTGCTTAAAGGCAGTTGAAATACTGCCAGCCATTGCCTTGCAAAGCAAAGTACAGATGGGCACCCCCGATGCACCCATTGTCACCCACTTTCTTTTCAGACAGCGGATGCTGGCTAACAGCACAATCCCAGGTTCAACACGCTAGCAAAAGAACCCAAGCCAGCGCTTCGCTAGCATCTTGGTGTATTTACACTAGCACCTTCGGCCCATGTGCGGGCGACGAAGGTGCTCAGCGGATAAGGACTAGATCTGAATCTAGCGTCCGCTGCCATTCTCATCCTGTCGACCACACCGAGGTACGTACCCTACCTATCTCAGTCGCTCCCTCCGTACAGCGCCTCGTACCGACCGAGAAAATGTCTTAGTTCATCTCTTCGCCCGCGCACTGGGTACAAAGCTGGAGGCCCAGGAATAAACGTCACAGGTAGGTATCTGGATGGAGGTCGTTTCTCAGCTACCTGACAGTGCCGCAGCATCACTGGCCTGGTTGTGGGCAGTCAGACTTCCTTCTCCTTCTTCCCCTTCCCACAGTCTGAACTATGTGCTGTCTTGCCTCGAGGTTTCGTGCTGATGGCCGAGTTGAACGAGCAGGGGGATGGGTCGAAGCAATCATGTATGTTGATGAGCAGGTACAGAGAGGGCAGCGCACATCACATCATTTGCACATCGTTGTTTTTGCCTACTCCTCGTCGGGGAATGAGTGGTTTTCTTATGCGTCCCAACGTCTGCTTCATCGTACCGCTCACCCGGGTGGGTAGGTAGGTACCTAGGCAGGTAGGTATGATGTAGGAGGGAACACGTTTGCCTCAGTGGAGTCAGCCCAATCTGGCCGCGACAGCGCCATCAGCGCCATCGGCGCCCCCAAAGCCAGGCAAATGTTTTCTAAAGCTGTGTGCCATTCGCATCAAAGTTTAGCTGAGGGCTGTACGAATCAAGCTCTCGTCACCCAGGACAGGACCGGAGGGTTACGGTACTAATTACGGATACGCATAGCCGATACGATGGAGCGCCTCACATGATTTTCTGGTGCCCTTCATTGAAGGAGGACTGGAGGGGGAGGACTGAGCACCATAACCATATCTACGTGGTATAGGGAGTATCCGTAGCCTACCTACATACTCCTTATTACTTCACCTAATGTAGGTAGGTACGGGCTGTTCTGGGTTTGGTCTCGGAGCAGCTATTTGTCGCTGGTCCCTACAGCCCAGCATACCAATTATCGCCGAGTCTACTAGGGCCCCAGTCCAAGGCGTTGGGTCCCTCTCCCATCCACACCCAGTGCCAACTTACGATACCAGATGCGCACCCCCAGTGTATGTGTGTGTGTGTGTGTGTCCAGTTCTTTGCTTACTTCTCCACCGTCGTCCGCCCTTAACCAGTTTGAGTCGTAGGCTAGTCCCTGCTATTAATCCCCTGTTCATGTTGCCGGGCCCCCTTCCCCTCCCCCATTCCCCTCCGTATAGCACACTGTCCACGGTCTCCTTCCCTTCCTCATTTTCTCCCCCTTGGCCCTGGTCGTGCCAGGTCTACAAGGCGTGGAGTGTACCTACCCTCCCCTCCGGGTCTAGTCAAGTTCCCAGCCATCAGAACCTCTGACACCCTCCAAAGCCAATTGCGTTGCTTCGCTTCCCACTCTTTTCTACCCACCCTTACCCACTCTCTCCTTCATCAAACTCCCATTCCCACCCGCCGCTCTCTTCCCCTTCCTTCTGTTCACTTACCGCACCAAGTCGCCTGCGATATTCGACACCTCACCGTCGCAGTCGTCATTGTCGACATTGCCGTCCCCGACTCTTTACAGCCTCGATTCTCGACTCGCCAGGAAGCAAAGGACTTTCTGTTTCTAGGGACGCCACGGTTTGCCGTGCTTCTAAGTATTTGGTAAGTCGATCACTGCTGGTGGAAATGGCTTCGCGCCCTGCGTTCCGTTCTGTTGGGCCAGCGTCCAGCTTGCTGGATTCTCCTCCAAAAAAAAAAAAAATGAAGAAAAAAAATGCAGCGCAGGCGTCTCGTTGATGCCTGCATCACGCATGAGCCACTGTGCCGGCCACTCGGTTTCTAACGCTCGACCAGACTGGTGCACGGCTATCGATCGACCTCAATCCGATCTGGCGAGGTAATCCGCATTGTCGATTACCACAAACAACACTACTCGACGATCCTACCCATCGATATCCGCAATGACGCCCATAGTTGAGCACCGTCCCTCTGTGGACACGATCGGAGAGTCGGAGGCCTTCATCGACAGGCCGACGAGGAATGGCTCGAGAATGTTCTACGAGCTTAAGGTCTTGCAACAGCCTGAGCGTGCGCGTGCTTGTGGTTCTGGCCAAAAGTGTAAGATGCCTTGATATGCCTTGTCTTGTTTGAACCGCCTTTCTGACCTTGATGCACAGCTGCTGCTGATCGTCGTCCTGTCGACCCCCCTCCTGTCGTACAGCTGCAGGTTTACGAGGGCCCCAACAGAGCAGATGCCCACGATGTCACCTTCAACTACAGGGCAAATTTCTTCCTTTACGCCGAGCTCTGCCCTGCTCGCCCCATGGCCCATGGACGCGTGAACACTCCTGCCGCCACCTCGGCTCCCGTCTTGACCGGCATGCCCGTTTCTGGAATGGCTTATCTCGACCGACCTACTGAGGCCGGCTACTTCTTATTCCCCGACTTGTCAGTTCGCCATGAGGGACGTTACGTTTTAGCCTTCCACCTCTATGAGGATATCAAGCAGGAGGAGGATCGCGACCCGGAAGGTGACGCGGCCGACGAGGCCCTCAACCCGGCTTTCATGTACAGATTGGCCGTGAAGTCGGTTCCTTTTAACGTGTTCAGCGCCAAGAAGTTCCCCGGCCTAACGGAGAGCACAAACCTAAGCAAGACCATCTCTGAGCAGGGCTGCCGTGTGAGGATCCGTCGCGACGTTCGCATGAGGAGACGTGATGGCAAGCCGGCTGGAAACGACTTTGAGACCAACCCAGAGAACGAATACAGGAATGGCAGAAGGACACAAACACCCGAGATCCGCAGCAATGCTGAGCAATTCCGAGCTCGATCGACAAGCAACAGCAGCGAACATCGCGCCGCATATCCGCCTGCCCCGGAGCGGAGGCCTTCCGCCGTTGAGTCGTTCCAGGCGCCGCCGCCACCGCCGCCCATGACATACGGCCCGGCGCCGTCGACCAATGTTCACCTGCGATTCGGGTCCGACACGTCGAGCGCACCTTACCCCTCTCATCAGTACGCTCAACCTTCAGCGCCGCCACCGCCTATTTCGCCTACGACGACTTCCTACCAGTCCAACCAGCCGTCACCGTACCACTCCACCTCCAGCTACGGCTATAGCCGGCCCAGCTCTCAATACGCCACGAGCAACCCGCCGCCCACGCCTCGTGATATGTACGACAGACGCCCTTCTGCCATGGTCGTGCCGCCGTCTCCCTCCGTCTACGGCTCGGCCTCCGGCCCTAAGGACATGGACATGGCCAGACGTGAGTCAGAGTACAGGAGAGACTCTCTGCCTCCCAGACAGTTGGCTCCCGTGTCCGACGCTCCCCCTCAGATGGGAACCAAGTTGCCGCCTATGCTCCCCCCTATCGAGAGGCTCACGTCGGGTTCTTCTCACTTGACCAGCCGCTCGGAGTATATTGAGCCTGCCCCTCCTTCGATGTACAACCCGGTGCACGAGATTGCTCGTGCTGGCGCGAAGCGTGTGTACGGAGAGACATTCGCTGAAGATACGCGCGCTCTGTACGACAGACAACGCCCGCAGGAGCCTCATCACGGCGCTCCCCTCAACCACCGCTACCATGACTCGATGGAGTACAAGCGTGCCGATGGCTCACACAAGCTCCGGCAAAACAACTCGTTTATGCCTTGAGCCTGGTGGGGCTATACGTTTGGTTCAATGGCGTTCCGGCAGCTTTTCTTGTCTTTGTAGGAATTGATATATCCGGCATCAGGCGTTCTTGGGGCATCCAGGTATTTGGATGGACGGGGGCAACAAGTCATCAAACTGTATAAACCAATGAGAGCCATTCGCGGCGCTTTTCCTATGTCATGCTACTCGCACCCGCAGCAACCTCTCAACAACAACACTCTTTATGATCATGACGGCTGTTTGGCCAGAAGCGATCAGAACTTTTCCTTGCTACCTTGTTTGATTCTCAGCAGGAAGACCTTGTGTGCCGACAGGCCCTTGGTCTAATTCAAATCTGGTTTGAACCCCGATCAATGGTGGTTATGTTATGAGGACATGGGCATGTCGGATCTGGCTGTAATGTGTGGTAGGCTTGTTGTCTCGTGCTATGGCAGTTGTTTTGCCCAGGAGCCCTGAGGGCCGGGAACGAACACCCTCAGCATTATTCTTTTCCTTTTCCTTTTCTTTTTTTTTTTTCTTACTTTCTTTTTCTTTCTTGCATAGGAAAATAGGAAAGGTTTCAAATCGAAAAAGCGGGCCCATGTGTGAATTGCTACGACAATTGTTGCGTGGACAAGCAGTGGTAGGTGAGCGTGGATGAATGGTGAGTGAGAGCATGTTCAGGCCCAGATGTCCTCGGCTCCACAGACGGATATTGGCCAGTGTGAAAATGGCCGCAATTCGCAACAGACATGAAGAAACTAGAGGAATGTGAAGCATACAGTATAGGATAGGAACGCCAGCACAGCACCGATCGGACTGACGATGAGTGAGATGAGATGAGAGTGAGGAGCAAAAGGTACGTACAAACAAGGGTTACATGGCCAAAGCGCAAGATCGGTTTTTTAAGGTGAAGATGCCCGGCGAGGGCAGCACGCCAAGTGGGTCGTGGGAGGGTCGCGTCCAGGAGACGAACGAGTGTGGGCGGCTGGCCTTGTTTTGTTTGCCCGAGCAACGCAACGAGCAACAAAGGGCCACTTCCCCAGTTTGTCCCTTTGACCCGGGGGCGGGCGGACAGAGCGAGGAAGCAAGTGATAGACAGTTGTGACATAGCAGTCGATAGCGGGACATGCACCCACCACCGCCAGGGGGAGCCAGTATCCAAGCAAGCCCCCCTTGTCAGCAACACCCAGTCATTCATCGTTGCCCTTCCAATCCCTCTAGTCCTAACGAGATCAACACGCTGCCACCACCTTAGTCTACACATTCCGTACAACTTCTCCCTTGATACCTCCGCGTATTCCCCATCTATCCCCCCTTCCCCTCTCTCTCACCCCGCTCTACATTCAGTCTTCTTTCCCTTCTCTCATCGCCGTATTTCATTAAGCATTACCTTCTACATCTGCAGCCGTGCAGGGAAGACGCCCACGACGGTAGAGGTTGTTGTATGTGTACGGGTTGCGGAGCATGTGGCAGTTGTAACGGCGGAAAGTAAACAAAACCCTTTTCGGTCGTAGCAGCGCGCCACAGCAGCAGCAGCATCACGTCGGCATCGCAACCTCCCTCTCGCCCTGTCATTCAGCAAGGTCGAACGACCCATTACACCTTTCTCCTGATTCGAAAACGAGGGGAGGAATATTAAATCGTCGCCGAACCGTTTGAGTTGACGAACCACCAACACCATCCTCGCTACCACCACGCAGGCAAACCTCCCAAGACATAGACGCAGAGCATCACGACGCCAGTGACAATGGGTATGGGGACCTCGTCAGCGCCGGGTCCGCTGACCTCCCACCCGGTCACGGGCCCGCCATCAAACATCTCGGCGGCTTACAAAGCCCAGCGGCCTACAACGAAACGTGCCAACTCGATACAGCGCGCCAACTCTCGCTTCGTCGAGGGATCCATGAACGACCGCGCTTCTGCCGCACCGCCCATCGATTTCCTCGGTCCGGAAGACTCCACCGAGATTGCGCGCCGCTTCCACATGGACTTCTACGTCGAGGCCCCCGACGCCGGAGTCTTCTCGCCAGAGAGGCTCCAACGGCAGCAGCATCACCAGCCGCTGCATCAGCAGTCCCAGCCGATCCTGCACCAACCGACCATTACCTACGGTGATGTTAAGAGACCCGTCAGCTCGTCTGGAAGCCAGGGCAGCAAGAAGGGCTTCTGGGGCGGCCTGCGTGAGAAGCTGAGCTTCGTCAGGGATAAGGGGGCTAAGCGTCCTTTCAGCCTGGACGGCAAGCTTCTCGCCCAAGAAGGCGCCGCTGGAGGTTTCGGCAGCGATAACCAAGTCGGTACTGGTGCGCTGCCGGCCGTGACACCGGCGAGCAGCTTCGCGGGCATGCCCAGCAGAGAGGAGATCATGGCCAGCTACCAGCAGCTGATGAAGGACGGCTTCTTCGACGCGCATGCCATCCGCTCTACCCGCCAGCCGCCCCCGCCCTCGATCAAACCGTCAACCACCGTGTACTCGATCAAGCCGCCCGTGGATAAGAAGTCCTTCGCAGAGCGAGTCTCCGGACAATGGCCTCCTCCGCCGACGGAAGAGGTCAAGCCACTGCCAGACTCCCGCGACGGAAACAGGAAGCGCGGATTCCCCCCAGGAGAGGACTCCTTTGCCGCCAAGAAGTTGCGCAAATCGACCTCGCGCATGTCGGTGGACCTCTCCACCCCTGACCTGCAGAAGCAACGGTCCCATGAGCAGTCTGCCTCTGACTGCATGCCTCCGCCGCCGCCGCCGCCCAACTACCTGCCCCCTCCTCCGCCTCCTCGCGCCGTCGGCGGTGGCACAGTCTTCGTTCGCCGGTCGTTTAGTAACTCGACACGAGCAAGCAACAAGCTAGCCAAGCATGCGCCCTCGTCCTCCCTCGGCCCCGTACTCATGGATACCGACCTCGCGCCCCCGAACCCGCTGTACGCCGCTAGCACCCGCAGTAGCATCGACTCCAACGACTCTCGGCACTCCTTTGTGGAGACTGCTCGTGCGTGGACCTCGCGCACTGCTCGCAAGGCGGCCGAGCCGCTAGGTCTGCGGCCCAACTCGAACCACGGCACGGCAATGCAGTGCGGACCCGATCACTTTAAGAGCCGCGGGTTTGGCTGTGAGGGAGAAAACCACATCACCCTGCAAGAGCGTGAGTTGCCCAACCGGTGGAGGGGCTTGCGCTTCACATAGGGGAAGGCGAAGTGTTTGCCGCCCTTGGTGGACGCTGCTGCTCTGGCACGGCGGCATCATGTGCTCCACTAGATCATCACATGCATCCGAATGGTGTGCCAGGCTTGGCAGGTTACAGTGGAAGTAGGGTGTTGAATCCATCACATCGACTTCTCGGACGAAGTTTACGACTTTTTGACGACTTTTGACGACCTTTTTCTTTTTTTTCTTTTTTTTTTACAAAATCAGCATCGACCGCGCAGTACGAACTTGTTTTATTTCCTCACGACGGGTCCGGCATAAATGGATGTAGTACAACTCGGTTGCCCCAGCAACGACCGCACCCCACGCAGCGTCGAGGCGCGGGCACCAATCGACGTTTAGTGTTCCACAGAAAAGGACGCGAGTGAGGGACAATGGACTCGGAAAACAACGATCAATGGTGTGAAAACAGAAAATAAAGAAAAGAGGGAATGAGCGGGTGGTATGAGGGAACGATGTGGGGTCTTGCTCGATCGGCAGGCTTTTGCTTCCCTGATGATTTTGCGTTTTGTTGTGGAGGAGCCTTGTTCCGTGCGTTTTTCCGTCTCTTGTCTCTCACTGTATGTAGTGGACATTTGCGGTTCTCTACGCCGTTCGTCTACGTCTCATTCACAGAGACACGGGCAGGACGAGGGGCCTCCGGTTGTTCTTTTCTTGTCGTTTGCGCTACCAGCTGCGGCCGCCGCCCTCGAGGACGGATCGCGTGGCCTACGTAGTATACACATGTGGCCTAGATGTGTCAATATGGGATGGTTGGCTGAAGTATCTTGTCCGCTTGTTGGAGTTATTCTACTTGCAAGGGCCTACATTACGACACCCAGGGTGGGTCTCTGAGAAGGAGGGTGTAGTCAAGAGACGATGGGGCCATATAGGATAGGGATAGGAATAAGATGCGTGGTCAGTTGGAGTTCACGTTCGGAGGGAGAGCCGTCCGGGTGAGTTCCTTGCGAAGTGACGCCACGCTCCATGAACAAAACAAACCCTAGCCTGTCAAATGTGGCTTTCCTCTCTTTGCATGACTGGGTCCGCGTGATGCATCTCGCCGAGGGCATGGGGTCTTTGCTGCTCGTAGAATGACCCGATGGCACGTTCCTGAACGTCTGTGACCATGATCATCGTGATTATCGGACACTCTCTTTCCCGTCTCTACGGGCTTTCTTTTGCCATCTCTCTGAGGGGGGCGGAGGATAAGGAACAGGTATGGACTCATATATAGGCTCTCCGTACATTGAGACGAGGCCTGGCCGTACTTTCGACGGACCGCTGGCCAGGTGGCTCCTCATGGATGAAATTTCATCATGCGTTAATAGACTCCAAACCTAGTCAGAGGATCCTTAGCAGCATTGTATAGCGGTCCGGCCCGAATCAAGCAACGATCCCTCTGGCGTCACCTGGTGCAGCCGCAGCCTAGAGCTTACGGGTTGTTTGGTTATTTTAGCATGAAAATTGATTATGTAGACCTATTAGTATGAATAACCAATGTAAAGCACGTTTTTTTAATTAACCCTACTTTACTTAACACTATAGTATATAGGAATGCTTTACTCATGTAGCATAAGACGGTAGCGTAAGTAAAATACAAGAGAGTTGTTATCCATCCAAGTTAATTAAGCAACGATATCCACTAGGGACTATAAGGAAGTATAGGGCGGGCTCTATATCTTTGTCGTACTTTCTCTCTATATTAGATATTATGGCTTCAGGGAAAGTCTTAATGAACCTTGCAGTGATTAGGCGTAGCTCGATTCGTCCCAAGTGTCAACTTAGGCAGGCTTTAAAATGCTAGTAGCCTTAAAAAGAAAGAAAAGTCGAACAGGGCAAACAGGAAGGCTAGCTTGCTTCTAGAACCTCATCTAAACGGCATAGTGCAGTCGTTTACTAACTGTGTAGTGTGCTTCTACCTCTCTATGACCCAACCCTCCTGGCAGCGGTTCCTAATCTGACAGGGCATAGGGACTATGGGAGCTGTTGGGTATTTGCACAACCATTGACTTGCAATCTAGAATGTACAATGATTACACACATATGACAAAACGCCGTCTCTCCTCAAAACTGAGCAACCTCTTCTATGGGCACCAGCCGCCTCAACCACCTCCCGAGGCGGCCCCGGCCATGATCATCATCTGGTGCATCCTCCGCCGGTCCACCTCCTTCTTCAGCATACACACGCAGCTCGCGATGACAATTGCCTCGACCGCGTCTCGCATGCTGCCCTTCGGGCCCGTCCACCTCGCCAGGTCGATCGCCAACCGGCCCCCGTTCCCCGCCGCACTGCACCCGGTCCCTTCCGTCCTCGTCCCCGGCCCGCGCACGAGCTGCGCGACCCGCGCCGTCTCCTCTCTTGTTTTTGTTTTGTTAGTTAGTGCGACTCGTGTCACGAGCTCGCAAACGAGGAGGTCGTCGGCCCTCTCGGCGGCGGTGACTTCCCGGCGCGAGGCGTAGCGCCACTGGAATGTCCCCAGGGGCGTCTCGAGGACCTGGGTCCGTGTCACGAGGGACTTCGGCATGACCAACAGGTCCAGATCCCCGTCCCCCTCGGTTCTGACGTCCCCGTGCGCGCGCTCGCCCGGTGGGCACGCGGGGGACGCGGGGCCGGCGTGTGGGGAGATGAGCGCCCGCGGCAGGCGGAGGACCGGCGGCTTGCCCGGCCCGAAGCGGTAGAGCGTCGTGCACACCGGCATCTGCGAGCCGTCATCATCGCCCCTCACAAGGCTACAACTATTGCTGCTGCGGGAGGAGCGGAGGGAGACATATGCCGGGGTGGACCCGGGAGCCCAGGACCCCGCCTCAACGCGGTAGACCGGGATTGGATCCGGCCGGGTGCCGATGGGCAGCGAGAGCCACGGTTTCCCCTCGGTCTCGATCTGGAAGTGTACCGTGGGCGCAAAGGGTGCTCGCGGTGGTCCGTCCGAGCTCCCGAGCGTATCGTCGCTGCCCGCCGGCATTGTGACGGTGGCGGTGGCGTCGTCATAGGCAGGAGGAAGGCTGGCGGTTGACGTCAAGGGTGCGATTCCAGCCAGCTCGACCTCTGTGGC
Source organism: Colletotrichum sublineola (assembly GCA_020631755.1). Classification (NCBI taxonomy): domain Eukaryota; kingdom Fungi; phylum Ascomycota; class Sordariomycetes; order Glomerellales; family Glomerellaceae; genus Colletotrichum; species Colletotrichum sublineola. The sequence goes on from JAHSQG010000001.1 coordinate 1,687,072, forward strand.
GCTGGCGTATGTGGGCAGGGCGGAGGTGCCGGGGATGTTGAGGGACTTGTCTGCGAGGGCCGACATGGTGGGTTGTTAGGGCTGCTTGCCAGTCCTGCAGGAACTGATTTGATATGTTGTCACTCGGAAGGAGCGGCTCGAGATGCCGGTCGCCGAGTATCGAAATTGCTGGTTGTGGCTTTATGTCTCGACCGCTTCGAAGTTTCTCAAAAGCAATCGATAGGCAAATGCCGTAGATGACTGAATGCAAGGGTGGTTTTTGCGGTAGGTAATCCCAGTTTGTTTAGTATCGTCGCAACTCAGCCGCCAGGGTCAAAGGGGACGATGCGGCGTGACCTTATTATATGCTTCGCTTTCACAGGTGCCGAATTTCACATGGAGCACGATTCGTCGTATCAAGTCTGACGATGCCAAAAACAACGGCCACGAAAATCTACGAATGCGAGGAATACGACCCGCCCATTCACTACTCCGTTCCCTCTTGTTCCCCTCCGACCCAGCCCGTCCAATAGAGATGTTAGCATCCCGTGGGCGTTAGAGGCGCAGCAAGCTTGACATCAGGCCTGTGGCTGGCTCAGGTCTACGAGCTCGACACAAGGCAGAGAGAGAGCTTGGCTTTTTCTGGCAGGAACACAAGCAATGTTTTCAAGCTTGTCGACCCCACTTGACCACACTTAGCGCTAAGCCCACACTACCTACCCATTTGTACCGTATTACTCGCATGTCTTACTTGACGGTGGCTTGGTATGGAAATGGTGTTCGCGCTGCTGGTCGCCGTGACAGGAGACAACGCTACTTAGTGTTGGGTTAGGACGGTCACCCTGCCCGAATCCGTCCCATTGGCCTACGGCCCCACAGCCGCGCCGTATTCCTCGTTTTGTCAACCCTGACCAATCAGACGCGCCAGCTACGGGAAGGCCGGTACGCTGATGACGGGCTATGGCGGTCGGCTCAGGGAAGAGGGTGGGGTTATCGCAGCACCTGCACTGTACTGAGGTACGTATCCAGGGCGGTCCGGTCCCTCTTTACAGGTACACAATATTTACTTCAACGCAGTCTGAAAAACACAGCCTAAGCATCATGCCTGATCCTCAACACAATCTAGAAGTAACACATCAATTACCATGGAGGTATCCAGGTGTACTCCCGCACCGGGCGCTGGAGACAGACTCAAGAGCCCTGCCTCCCCACCCCTCGCTGGCAATGAGATCGTCAGCTGCCTGATGAGGATCAGCGAGGGTTGGACCAGTGATCGCTCCATGGGTTGAAGAATGCTTATCTCGTCTCGCTTCTGTCGGAAATGACACGCATGGTCGCGGGGTAAGGGGAAGGAACCACCTGGGGTCGATCGACGTGCGTAGGGCTGGCCATGCCGTGTTAGGATTCTCGGATATTGACGCGAGGCAGTACCATGACTAGCTTGGAGATTGATCAAATTCTTCTTGTCTAATTAGATGGCTAAAAAATAGAGCGCTGTGACGTTTTGAACAGCCAGAATGTAATCACTCAACCAGACGTTGAAGACTGGAAAACAAAGGGACAGTAGGATATCACGATTTCTCAAGACTCATCGTCCCCTCTTCTCTCGCACCGGCACCTTCAGTATCTCTTTCCAAAAAATCCCAAATCTTGTTTCAGCTGTCCCTCAACCCACAACGGCCACTGGTTGTATATGAGGTGCTCGTGGTCAACCTGCTTGTTGAGATGCCCTAGCCAGCGGATGATGCCCAGATCGATGGCGCTCTCCTTTGGCGGCGCTTTCTCCCGACACTCGTGCTCGGCGTTGGTGATGAAGGCCATGATCTGCTTCAGAGCGATCCAGTGGCTCGCCAGGAGGATCATCGTCTGGTTCCCCATATCGATGACGCGCTGGAACTTTTCGTGCGGGAGCTGGATCCACCAGCCATAGTGCTTTGTCAGGGTTTGATATGCTAAACGCAGGACCTGTCAGCATTTTCATCTTCGGCACCAATGCAATTACTGCGTCCCATAGTCCGAAGGGACTTACCTTCCCACGACGACGTGTGCAGCTTCGTCGCCATCGCCATGATGAGGTTGAAATACTCAATTTCCACCACGTCCCGGCAAAGCCCTCTTAATCCACCAATCGCCTCGACCGCACCGTCCGCCCACTCCTTCTGGATCAGCGGCAGGTTGGCCATTTTGGGCTCCAGCACGGCGCTCGAGTCCTCGCCGATGATGTTCACAAAGATGGGCTTGATGCCCTTGATCCACATCTGCGTGCCGATGATGAGGATGCCGCGGATGAAGGTCATATACTCGGGCATGCCGTCCTCGAACGTCACTGACTGGAATGTCAGCGCGAAACACGTCGCCACCAGCGCATTGGCGTGCTCCGAGGTCGTACCCTTCTGCCGCGGCAGCTCGGCGAGAGACTTCTTGATGGCCTTGATGGCCTTGACGCGGTGCGCCATGGCGAAGGCAAGCAGGCTCGGGTCCGTGTTCATCAGATCGCAGGCGGCCATACCGAGGATGGCGTGCATGAGGAACTCGTGCTTCGGAGGTTGAGTAGGTTGACTGAACGGGCAAGGAAGGGGACCTACACTCTGGGACAGGCATGGCACCTCGTGCGTCCAGATGTTCTCATTCCCTATGGGGTGATGTGGATAACAGTGTAGCATGAAGTGCTGGAAGAATCGCATGTCTTGCAAACTAAATAACGGAACTTGGTGATGCGGCTGGGCGTAATCAATCAGAGAAGCAGCGCCGAGATTGATTAGCGTCCACATACCTGATGTACTATAGCCGGGGCGTTTGGATATTCGCAATTGAGTCCCGATTTAGCGCAATGACCGCAAGCCGGATGTGTCTCCTGGCACTGCAAGTAGAGTTAGGTAAATGCCAAAGGTTCGTCACCTTGACGGCTAACCTTGATTCGTCTTCTCTTGCAGTTAAAACACCCTCTTCGACTTTTCGTATGTCCTCTTCTCTCAAGTCGCTGCTTCTGAGCGACGGTGTTTTGTATCAACTTCTCTCCGCCCGAGTTCCTGGCTTCAGACAAAGACGTTCTGTTTGGAGACGATTCGGAAAGCGTCTCGCTCGAATAGGTAATCTCGTCCCCGAACAGTAGCTTGTCATTCAGGAAGAGAGCTTCATCAAATTCGTACAGAGCAGGCGTGGCGACCAGCAGAGGAAGGGATGGTTGAGCAGTGTTATCCATAATGCCGCGGGTCTCGCCCTCCGAAGCAATCAAGGTGAGCAATAGATTCGGCTCCCTTGACAACCTTGTAAAGAGAATGTCCGCCGCCAGGGAGCTACGAAGAACGGCTTGGAGCTGGAGAAAATAGCTTCAACGGTCGAGCTAGATTTGGCCTGGCGTTGCCTTCAGCTCGATGCGGGCACGTCGATGGCAAGGCAGTCCGGTCACGTGTAACGTTATTAACAATTGTCATTGTGGCAGGGCGTCGGGGGATTGATAGCCCGCTATTACCTAGTCTCATATCTCAGGACGTCATTGGTCGCTTGGCATCTTCCGCCGTAATAGTCATTAGCTCTGTGGAGGCTGCGCAAGGCAAGGCTCTCTGGGATTCTTATCCAGCAGATGCTTTGGCTCGTCGAGCGAGTACTGCAGTCGCCCGTAAGCGAGAATGACGATGCCGGGCCATAAGTTCCTTCCGGCAGGGACCCGGGAGTATGGTCTCCGGAGGTGTGGATCACAACAAGCCTACCACGGAACACCGAAGCATCTGCCGTCCGACGCCGTGTCTCGGAATTCGAAACAGTGCCTAGTGAGTGTATCTTCAAGACAGACGTGAATGAGTTCTATGGGTGCGTCGCTTGATTTGTTGAGGAGATAGGCCAAACAGCGGGATTTTGCGACGTAGTGGGCAGGCACCCTAACCCACATTTGGCGGCTTATCGATAATATGAACTGTACTCTGTAGTCGCCAGTAAATGACATCCCAGCCAAAGAACTTACCAGCTACCCATTGCTCACCGGAGGAGACGAGGGCGACAAATGCAGCCACACTTCTGTTGTTCCATGCAGAAATATAACACGCAAATGGAAACTTTAGAAAGAGGGAAAATAACATGTGAGACTTATGTCGGGAGTTCTAATAACCGTAAAGAGAATATTATGGGACAGTGGGGACAGGAGATTAAGCAATCGTCGCGCATAAAGTATAATCCTTAGAGAAAAAAGTAACTGACATCGACGAATAGTAGCTGTACTACATTTGGCTCGTTGGTCAACCCCCGAAGTTGGCTGTTCGAGCCGTGGTAGCAACTATCCGGCATTTGATTAATAGCGGGAACTTCGGTTTGTCAGGAAGCAAAGCTAAAGGTCTGGCAGTGCCGTCTTGATGAACCGTACGTTCTATACTATTCAGGAGCAAAAAGCCTCGTGTTCTGGTGCTTTTCGATCTTGCGCGGCTCAGGGCTCTGAGTCGTATGCCCGGAATGTCGGCTTCAGCCTCTTATGGGGCCACTATGCCAAAATAATATAAGCGCCCCAAATAGTGCTGCTGATCGAGGACCGTGGCCGGCATGGCAAAGCCGAATAATGGAGCCCCGGGTACAAGGCTCAAGCGTCGGCGTGGCGCAGAGTTGACCTGGGCTGGTAGTCTTATCCTGCCACATTCTGTTCCTAGGGCTTGGTATTGGTAGTATGCGAAATGCTGTCGTAGGGTCCAACAAGCTTTGGATGATCCGGAGGACTGGTCTAGGTAGTTTGCCTTATGTGGTAGAACACACCAGGACAGACTGGACGAGAAATGTGGGCACTGTCAGAAATGGAACAGGGAAGTGGACACCATCTTCTAGTATGATGGATGTGATTCGCTGGGTATCTGCCCCGTGGCGGGAGCTCATTTCGCTTAGGGTTTCACAGCCGCGCACTGGGGCTCGGGTTGCTGGCCCTGCCGGGTTTAATGCTGTCGAACAGTGATGGGCTTCTTGGACACGACGCCAACTCCCGGGCCTGCGAGGATGAATGAGTCTGGACCTTGTGTACGGACAGTCCGCCCTGGAAATCCATCAGGCTCCACGTAGTCAGCTAAACGCAAAAGGGAATAGGCGCGTCCGAGCACCAAGCAAGTCGACAGCGACGAAGACGATGACGTGGATCCCAGCCCAAAGTGGTGAAGCTAGGCACCTAGGGAAGGGGGAATGCCTTATCGCACGCAAGCGGTTTCCCTGAGGACCCATTCTCCCAGGACAATGACATTGGTCCAGCGGGTTGTCCCAAGCGCGGAGCCGCCATCCCAAGTTGGCCGTTGTCAACCCTTTATTTGTCTGATGCTAGCGCCGTAGGACGGGGATACAGAAATCAGAGTACAGCCCCGCCCTGCCAACCCGCCCTGGCTGACGCCTCCAGCCCGGCTGAGCCTGCCTATCCAACGGAACCCGAGGGCTTCGTCAGTCAGTGTTAGGGGTTCAGTATGGGGGCCGCCGCGAAGTTGCTGGCAACGGCCTTCAGGGAAAGTGACTCGTGAGCTGTGAGGCTTCATACCGATGGGGCAGCGTCAGGGCGGACAAAAGGAACGAGGAGGTGGGCCACGCCGAGCTGCTAATGTCCGGTGATGACTCTGCCTCTGGCGCATCGGTGATGATTTTACACGTCTCCCTAGTGATGTCGCAAGGCTCCCATCATTGGGGAGTAGAGGGAGCGGGGTTTCCAAAACCACAGTGACGACGTTTAGAGTTAAAATTTTCTTCTCTCTCTCTCTCTCTCTCTCTCTCTCTCTCTCTCTCTCTCTCTCTCTCTCTCTCTCTCTCTCTCTGGGCAGGGCGGCGAAAAGAGGGATTTTCTGTCGAGAGAATTGTCATCGATAGTACCATATCTAGACGTTGGTGGATGCATTTGACCTAATAGAAGTAGTGTGCGAAGGGGTTCTGGCAGGTTTCCCCCCCTTTCACATGCGGCCAAGCGTCAAGTCAAGGCTCACTTCTAGGCTCGTTGCACTCAGCAACGAACCTACACTACGCTATCCGTACACAGAACCAGAGCTTGGCGGTAGAGGCGGGTTCTCTCTGAATCTCTCTCACCTGCATCACGCCGACCGTTATTACCGTTTTTCTGAGGTGAGCGAGGCATTTGCGTGCAGTAGTTTCGTCCCGCCTACCATTGACTGCCACCTGTGCCTGTGCCCGTTGTCAGCTAGAGCGTGCAAAACAACGTGTTGCCAATCGCTGACTGGACCGGATGGGGGCCTCGAGGGGGCCGGCGGTTGAGGGTTGGGGTGGTAAGCAAGGAACAGTACTTGCTTGGCAATGTATCGTTTCGCAGTGGCCACTCGTAAAAGCTACTTGTCGCTGTATCCCGCAACGTGCCCCTTCGCGCCCGGTGTTTCCAAAGGGTTGCGCCGTTGTGCCGGTTCCTGCAGCATTTCGCCCCTCGTACCTGCATAAGCCAGGGGGCAGAAAATGGCGCTGCTTGCTATTGTCCTTCCTCCGAGCAGAAGCAGGTCTCGGTCGCCCTCCTCTCCCCCCCTCTTCTTGGCCGAGAGGTTCATCTCCAGGTAGGTCCAGGTTCAGGTCCAGGCCAGTAGTGTAGGTACGTGTACCACCCGAGTTGCAAGCAAGCGAGCGCTAGTTATCGCTGAGGTGTGGGTGGGCGGCAACCCAAAACTGCCAACCTGCGACTGTTCGTTTCTCCCTCGTTTGGCACCAGTCAGAGATGGCTATCAATGTGATTTTGCCAATAATCGGCAGTGGAGGACGGAGGACCAGTCAAGCCGAGACCTAATTGACTAAGGAACAGACTCAAATCGTTGGGAAAAAGAAAAGCAGGCCTGATCTGATGACCCTCACTCCCTTTGGCAGGTCCTCACTGGTATTATGTCATTGTGGCGGGTTGGCGGCCGTCTGAGATTCTCCGCTCTGGGTAGCAAGTCTGGGGCATCAAGTTGGCAGAGTCGAGGAAGTCCTGGGTAGTCATCTGTCATCAGGACGCAACGCCAGCACATCATCCCCGTTGTGCTGAGTGCGTCTCCCGTGTCTCCCGTATCATCCCCGCTCACTGGGCGCCTACTAGAGAAGAGTCAGTCCAGGAAGATCCAGAGTGTCCAGACCACAGGGCCTTGGAGAGGGGCCACAAAAACACAATAATAACCAGGATCAGCAGAGAAAAAAGCATGCCTGTAAGGCGCTGATCACCTCAGGTTAAAAAAAAAATCTAAGAAATCGGATGAAGAGGGGGGCGGGTAAAGAAAGCTCTGATGAACTGCCAAGGGGGGCGCCAGTTCCCACCCGGGCCAGCCATTTACCACTCGGAGTTTGCTATTGAGTAACAACAAGAACTTCTCTCCAAAGGGGGCTACTGCATACGAATAGTTGTCCACACTTATCTGTCAATCACGACAGTGAACGTTATTCTTCCCCGAAGAAGGGGATAGTAGGTACGTCTGGAAGGAAGGGCACGCTCCACCTGTCATGGCAATGACTTGTATCGTTCAGATGACTGGCAAGAGTTGTAGTAGCAACCGCACCACTGCTTTTCCCGGAAAGGAAAGCGCGACACACACTTCACACGTCCGGCCCGCCTGCCCCCTGCTTCTCCTAGTGTGGGCGGATAGATAGGTACGGTAGAAGGCACCATCACCGTTGGACGACACTTAGTAGTAAGTACGGTTACAGACAGTACTTAGGTAGGTGGTACTATGGCGTTGTACCTCCGTATCCCCCCACCCCCTTCCTCGTGGTGAATCGCAAAGCAGTCCCGGCGGTTCCATTGTGGCTGCAGCCCGACCCATCAGGACCCACCGCCCTTCCACACTAGTGACTAGTCCCAGCGCTCAAACTGGCAACTGCCAACCGCACCCGCATCTGAGGTCGTGCCTTCCTCCCCGACCTCACCTTTCCACTACCTTTTCCCTCTTGCAGGTTTGTTTCCTTCCACGTCCCTGTCGTATTTGTTTCCTTCCCAGCACCCAGTCGCTCTCTCTTCTTAAACTGCCTGCTTCCCCCCACACTCATTCCGGTTTCCTGTTTCCCCCTCCCTCACACCAACCGGCTTGTCTGTCCCTTCAGTCACAAACACGTTCCTTCCATCCAACGGTCGCCAGCTTCGACCCTGACTATCAGCAGTTTGTTGTTCACTCAAACTCACCAACAACAACCGCATCACTCTCTTTATTTGAGTCTTTGATAGACCGAAGAGCCAACAAGCACCGAATCGCTCACTCCTTCCGTGTATATTCAAACAACGATATATCCACCCTCATTCCAAGACCGGAACTTGGTCTCTCTAAAGCACTTCAACAAAGAGAAATCAATAGCTTTCTTTCCAAAGGCACCTTCCTTAATACCGGTACTCACTGATTACGCCAAACATGTACCCCAAGAAAGCGCTCTCTGTTGTTGCCTCGCTCGCTCTTGCCGAGCAGGCTCTGGGCTTCAACGCTCATCGTCACATGCACGCAGACAAGCGTGCTATCAAGGTCGACTTCGTCACCCACTGGGTCACTGTCACTGTTACCGAAGGCGAACCTGTCCCGACCAGCTCTGCCACTCCCACTCCCAGCCCTTCCGCTCTCGTTGCTCCCGCTCCCCAGCCTGAGATTCCCCAGCCTGAGGTACCCCAGGTCCCGAATACCCCGACCTCCGCCTCGACCTCCGCCCCGACCACCACTTCCACCTCCATCGTCGTGGTTCCGACCCCGACTCCTGCCCCGGTCGTCCCTGTTCCTAGCACGACTCTCATCGCTGTGCCCAAATCCTCCTCCTCCCAGGCTCCCATCATCGAGCAGGCTGCCGTCGCCATCCCCGCTGCCTCGTCCGCCTCGTCCGCCTCGTCCGCCCCGTCCGCCCCGTCCGCGAAGGTTTCTGCTGCTAGCGTCAGCTCTCCTTCCACTGGTGGCAAGCGCGGTATCGCTTATAATGATCCCACCAAGGTCACCGCCTTCACCGGCGGCGTTTGCAAAGAGTGCTCGTGGGTCTACAACTGGGACTCGAGCGACAATGGCCTCTCCGCTTCCGGTGTCGAATATGTTCCCATGCTCTGGGGTCCCATTGACACCCACACCGCTCGCTGGACCCAGAACGCCGACGCCGCCATTGCCAAGGGCTCGTCTCACATTTTGAGCTTCAACGAGTGTGACATGCCCTCTCAGTGCAACCTCGACGCCGGCTCCGCTGCCGCTGCTCACGTCAAATACATCAACCCCTACTCCGGCAAGGTCAAGATCGGTGCTCCTGCCATCACCAACAGCAACATCGCTGGCCAGGGTCTCGACTGGCTCAAGTCTTGGGTTTCCGCTTGCAACACCGCTGGCTGCGCTTACGACTTCTGCGTCACCCACTGGTACTCCCCGGCCGACGCCGCCTCCACCCTCTTTGACCACCTCCAGTCGGTCCACGAGATCTGCGGTGGCAAGCCCGTTTGGCTCACTGAGTTCGCTCCTTTGGGCAGCAGCGACCAGATCTCTAGCTTTGTCCAAACCAACGTTCCCAAGCTGGACAGCCTTGGATTCCTCGACCGCTACTCCTACTTCATGGCCAGCGACGGCGTCCTCAACTCCGGCTCCGGCCTCAGCGCTCTTGGTCAGGTTTACGCCTCTGCCTAAGTTTTTCAAAGGAGTGATGATTGATTTGCGATTATGGGACACGTCCAGTCATGAAGGGTGGTGACAGGTTTTTCTTTCAGGCCACCTGGGTTTGTGGGCGGATTGGCTTTTGGAAAGTGGACAACCGCATTCCTCATTTTTTTCTTCTACTGTACATAAGATAACCTTTTTCTTTCGGGACATTCATTTTTCGCATTCAGGGATGGTCACTCGGTGAACGATTCTCCCTGATGGATGATTTTTTTTTCGAGTCGGGTTTGGCTCAAATGATACCTGACACAAACAAAGGTGTTTGCGGATTTTCTTTTAGAAAAGGAAAAATGGGCTCCGGGACGATCCCAACGAAATTCAGAAGGATAGACTCACGAGCTACGAATACATACAACGCAATACCAGGCTGCGTAAGCCCAATTGTCACATGATATACCCGTGTCCTCAAACCTGTTCCATTTTTACCGAAGTTGTCTTTCACGAAGCAGCACCGATCCTGTGTGTTTCTTTCAAGCCCTAGCTCATTCCTTATGGCTTACCTGCCCACCCGCCTGCCCGCTGGTGCGAACAACGATACCGAAAAAGTATCATATTCGGTCCCGATCCGTGGTGCTAGTCCGTTGTTGCCTGCGCTCGACACTTACCACTTGGGCTATCTTACAAAAGTGCGGGTTTCCTGTTGGACCACGTGGATGGGTGTGTGGCCAAAAATACCAAGACTGTCTTGCTACAACAGGAATGACTAGAATGCCTGCCGGAGCTTCATCGTAGAAACGGGGCTTGGCTTGTTTTATACTCTTTCATCTCTTGTTTTTGTTTCCCTCTAACAGTCATGGTATCAACAAACGCAGTCCACCGTTTCCGAGCTGGGGATTGGGATGATGGCAACTGTTATGTTGACCGTGATGTTGATATGGTGTGTTGCATCATGCCAAGGAGCTGTATCTGGTTCCCTCAGGATGCCAGTGTGCTTCTTCAGTAGAGGGGCAGTTCCTCTTTGGCGGCACATTAGCCAGGTTTTACAACTCAAGAGGTTGACATCTGAAGCTTTGCCGAGGGGCTAGAGACCCCGTCTCGAACACCGTCTGATGGATCCCAACGTAAAGCATGTAGTTACTGGGTTGATTGCTACTTTATATTTATCGATATATAAGCGTTGATGGGCAGTGTAGGACGATGGTTATGTCCAATGGACTTTTCGTGTGACTTCTCTTTAGTGGGAATCTTTGAGATTCCTGAAAGGCGGTAGTAGTAGCGATTCTAGCAAAGCCTAATCTCCTCTCAAACTCGGGCTGTAAAATAAGAACTACGGTATTGAAATGCTCCACGATATTACTCTCCATATGGTGGTACATGGGGATCAGTGGTCCTATCTAACCTCTATATTGCTTCTTGCTGCTATCTTGAGACCACAAACTTTCTTATATACGCCATACAAGGTTAACATAGTTTGATAAAATTGATATCCTATTCATGGTAACGTGGAATGTGATTAGTACTATGACAGGGTACACCACACGCTGTTTATACAGATAGGCAAGTAGTTTCCGTGAAGTTGGGAAAGAGTTCGTTCTCAACACACATACTCCACCTGGCTAGGATAGCAGATGTCTTGACAACGCACGCAGTGTTACTAGGACATTTTTATTAGTACCACAAGCGCAGTTACACATTTCGTAGTCACATAGATTCAGCGTGGTCTCTAAGAGCGAAGCACAACAGGCAGTCGACGCATGATGGCCAAATATGTGGACGACGTAGCTGAAGGAAGAGACAATAGGCCAGTGAGGGGGAAGTGGGGGTTACGGTCCGGTTTAGCGAAGGCGAGCAAGACGAGAGACAGCCTGAAGTTGACGAATACAGCGTAAGCCCGCAGACGGTTGCCTGAGGGACGCAGGTCAAGAAGAAGTTTCAACTCCGGCTATGGTCATCGTTGCGGGCTACCAGGTCACGGATACCTCCGGAGCGGGGGTCGATCCGTCTAGGGCAGGGAGCTGCTGTTTTCGCTGGCCTGGTATATGATTCTTTCGTCTCCAAGATTACTTCCTCACGGCGCTGCAGCTCTATCCCATCATTTCTGGTACTTGATGTCTTCTTTATCATTCTTCCATGCATAGGTATTGAGATTCCTGTACTAGAACCCCTCAAAAGACGAACTAGTTCCAACTTGACATGAGTATTTGCCGCACTCTATCGGAACAACGCCTTCCACCTTACCCCTCATCGCCCAGCCAATAACCAGATTAGTTTCACCAAACTCAGATGCACGTCGCGATATTTGAATGGTCCCATGCAAAAGTATACGGGGTGAGATGATCTGCAGTTAGTCGTATCGTGTGCGCATTGCGATGTAAGTTTGCGGAGCCGCAAAGCCGAATCCCTCGGGAAGAACTATTCCTTGAGTTAATCTCCGTTTCGCTTGTCCTCCATCCACCCGTCCTAATTTTCAACTATTATATTCATCCTTCTATGAGAGTTGTCTCGCCGAGCGACTATTTATCTCAACCCATTCCGCGTGGTATTCTAGAGACTTGCTGCTCTTGGGTCGGCGTCTCGTGATATCGTCCATGTAAAAGGCACATTATGCCTGATGTGCTGCTCCTCGCCACCATCGAGGCTTCCAATCCTAACTCCTAGTATTCGATCCCACGAGTCTTCGCGGTAGTTGTGTACGGTGCCCCACGCGTAACTGGTCCTTTTACAGTGACATTCCTGTGGCAGCTTCAAGACCGAAAGGAATGGCACAGAACTGGCCCGGATGCATTACGGATAATGAGAAGTATCCAGAGGCAGGAAGCCTCGTGCGGTAGGGCACACTCCCAACGGCAATCTTACACCAATGCGTCTTCTCAACATGGGACCGGGAGGCCCCAGGCGGGAAGTAATGTGTATTATGCCTTTGCACGAAGCCGAACCAATGGGACCATCGGCCGGACCTGTCAACGACGCCCAGAGGGCCTATCGAATCAACCCAAGTGATCGAGGCAGCCATGGAAACGAAAGAAGTTGCGACGTTTTAGCGAAGACTAACGCCAGCGCGGCTTCTTGTAAATAGGCCAACTCCGGTCAGGTGTGCTACCTACATGCCCTTGCCCCCCGCCCAAATGCATTGTGAATCGTGCCCAACTTTGCTGGTATCCTCCACATCACACAGACTAAGGACGTCCCATCTCTGCTCTTCATTATGCTATTCGGAGAGAAGCTTTCCCAAGTCCGCAAGGTACTAGTTTCATAACAGGCACACAGGCATAAACTTGCGGGGGAGATGGAAATACATGATGGCGGAGAGGGACTGAGGGGTTCGTGCGTCTCTTATAAACGAGTAGTTAGATCAGACGTTCCAAGCAGTAGGTATACCGCACAATGCTGGTCAATTACAAGCGGTCCAGAAGAGAGAAGGCTATATTGAGCGGGAAGGATAGAGAAAGAAACACCGGCAGAAGTCTAAGTCGTACCATCCTGCCCAACTGGGGACGAGAGAAGCGTCTCTTGCGCTGCACAGTCGCGACGGTTAGGCGTATCGGAGGGATACAATTAGCGGCGGAGAGTACAGTGATGCCAAGGGACGAACCGTGATACAGAAAGAGTCCATTTCGACTTCCAGTGCCAGCCATAATCATGAATTGCAACTCCATTAGGCTCATTGGTCTCGGCAATTCTGCTAACCTTGCCAGAGCTGCCGAACCCTTCTTCCCTGCTTTCAACCCTAGTTCAACTCGCTGTATGGGGTTTAGATACCTGTCGGCCGACTTCCACGTACGGTGTTGTCTCATCAGGCCAACGGAAGAAGCCTCTTATGGCGGAGGCACAATAGATATGAATTATCTTGAATTTGTCCTGCCACTGCCCTCGTGATATGACCATCTCTTCCTATGCCGAAAGCCAAGGCCGGCATCCCAGAAACCTCAATATTCTCGACAAGCCTGTCCCTGTGCAAGGATAAAGTAGCCGTGGGTTCCGAATTTGATGAGTTTCGGTGGAACCCTGTAATGGAGTTTCTGTCCTTCAAAGCTATTGATATGTGACATATACATATATCCACTGTCTGCCTCCCGCCATATGCCATGTGTAGATACAGATGAAGAGAAATAGAATAGAAACAAGGGCAAGGGAAGATGTTTCGCCGAACCTTCTCCCCTGAAGAGGGGCCCCCTGTGGTATGATAACAAGAAATAACAAAAAGAGAACACGTTGCGGCCCTTATCGTCCTATAACCCCCGCGAGGGCCGTCCGAAACCAAAGCAGTCCCTTTTTTTTTTTGCGCCCTTATGTGTGTAATGCTGCCCGTTTCGCGGCGTAAAAGAGAAAAGAAGGCCGTCTCTGAATATTATGCCGCCCGAGAGAGTAGGAAAAGAAAAAGAAGAAAATAGAAATTAATAAAAAAAAGTAACAGGAGAAGAATGCAGTCGAAATGGCCTCCCGTCGCATCCTATTTACCGATTGCTGGGTGGTGTAGTCCTCGTTTGTGAACCCCCGGCAAAGCGATCGAGATCTGTCTCAAACTCGTCTATCCGTCGGGACCTGTTCGGCTCTGCGTAACCATCCTCAATGATTCTCTCTTGGAAGATAACCGGTATGGGCTGCGACTCGCGCTGGATCGCTGTCGTGACCAGGACGCCGCTTCCAGATGCAGGGCTTGTCGAAGACGTCCTCTGTGTAAATTCCGCTTCGGATGAAACCCTATTGCTAATGGTATCATTGGAGCGTATCGAGCTGTTAAGAGAAATATCGGCAATGTCATCCGTGACGTGCTTATGGCTTGGCGGGATGCGCGGCGAGTACGGGTTGCCGTCCGGAGGGCGGAGGTCACCGCCGAATGTTCCAATGTGGGACCCGCTACCCGACAAACCTAGGGTGGCAACGTTGTCCTTGTTGGTCACCCATTGGATGACGATTGCGGAAAAGAGAACTGAGTAGGGCGGTTAGCTCTGTGAGCAAGGATGGGTTCTGATGGCCGACCTACCATCGCTGTTGCAGCACATGAGGCAAACCCAACCGGGTTCACCGCCGAGGACCATAAGTACGGTTAAGTTTCTAGGCGAGTCAGAAACATTGAGCTTGGACTTGCAAGGTCCATCCAACTCACACAACGCTGCTGGTGAGGGTGCACAGGGCACCGATGAAAGTGCGGAGTGCGACATTCCTAAGCCGAGTATTTGCAGGGGTCTTGGAGCAGTGCTTGAATGAGTACAGCCCTGCGAAAGGTTAGCTTGGCCAAGGAAGATCTTGCAATATAAATGAGCTTACTCTTGAGAGGGATAAGGAAGAGGATAGTGAGGTAAATGTTGACAACGGCGTCGAATGAGATGAGGGGAATCATCGACACCTTCTGCATCCCGATGTAGCATTGTCCGTGGTCGATGCGCGTGATGCGGCTTTGCTATCGTCAACTGCCGTCCATGGCCCTGAAAGCACTTGCGCTGACTCACAAGACAAAGTTCAGTATGGCGATGATAGCATAGATGCCCAGCATGATAAAGGAGTTGAAAATGTAGAGCTTCGATTTGAGTCGCGGTCTCGCTGCTCCCCGGATGATATGCTTTGATGTTGTCAGCTTGACCGTGCAACTTTTATCGTAGGGGCCCCAATACGCACCGCTTTTTCGACCAGGAACAAGTAAATCAACAATTTTGTTGTTATGTAGCAGACGAGACACAGGAGGATGGCACCGTCG
This sequence comes from Colletotrichum sublineola, assembly GCA_020631755.1. Lineage (NCBI taxonomy): Eukaryota > Fungi > Ascomycota > Sordariomycetes > Glomerellales > Glomerellaceae > Colletotrichum > Colletotrichum sublineola. Next base: position 1,702,264 of record JAHSQG010000001.1, read on the forward strand.
CAGATTCGAATGTTTCTGTTGACGCCAAGAGCGAACTGGAGAATGGCCGTGACGAAGACGAAGAGATACGAATCTGCGTAAATGGCAAACATGACTGTCTCAAGTATTAGACCGCGGACAACCAACGATGACGGGTGCACGCCTACGCCACACCACGAATGGTATCCTTCTCCAGTTTTTAAACGCCGCACTCCTCTGGGCTGTTTTGTTCCTCGTCAGCACATCGTTCTTTCCCACGCAGAACACGCCCTTCGCCGGCCCAAACCGTGACCATGGTCACATACCAAAGAAGCCGGAGATGATGCTGATGGAGACGAGGCAGATGATAAGGCTCATAATGGTGCCTCCCAAGGGCTCGGTCAGATGCAGCCCCGTGGGGTCTTCTCGCCGAATCGTTTCTGGCGTCGGTGACATGATGTCCCGAGGTTGAAGTTTCGTTTGTTGATATGAACTCGCGGTCACGATCAATCCCCTTGGTTTGGAAAAGAACCCGGTAGGATGGGATGCCAGGGGGGTAAAAGAGCTATATACCAAGACACAACCGGGGGGGGGGGGGCTCAGAAAAGGGAGATCAACGGGTCCGGGTGTCCGAGCTACCTTTCGTCTCGTAACGTCTGGGGGGAGGGAAGCAGATACCGTCGTCTTTAAGTTTTGCCCAACAGGTGACCGAAGCGTGCGTGCAGGAAGCAGCAATCAGGTGCTGCTATATGGCATGGATGAAGGGAGAAGCGATACTCTGGCAGCATGGGGGGAACAAACCCATTCCCTCCGTTTCCCTTTTTGTTTTTACCCTCTTCTGGTTAAAGTACGCAGAGAATGGAGACGTTCAATTGAAAATTCGGTAGGACGTCTGACATCACCTGGGAGGAGGCGAAAGGCAGTTCCTATGGCCCTTGTGCAAAGTAACGAACCGAGAATGGCTGCGGCTAGTTGCTTGGGGGAAAGCCACAAGTCGGGCGTTGCGTTGGATAAAAGCAGATCGAAGGTTGTGGGACGGGCGGCGCTGAAAGCATGAGAAACCCCGAAAAAGCATGTCATCATATGGCACAAAGAGGTGATTTGGCTTGTTGGCCCCTTCCTCAGGCACAAGTCATTGGGGAAGTAGGCTACAACAAGAAAGACTCTTCAATGCCTGCTTGTAGGTAGAATTACGGTTGCTTGGAGGCAATTGAGTGGTGAATGGGAGCGGAGACATGCCTTTCTCCTTTTCCCATTCTCTTACTCACATACCTACCGCCTAAGTGAGTGTCTGTGACGGGAAAGGAATTGGAAGAGGGGGAAACTTAGGGCGAACGTTCCCATCTGAGTAAACCGGTGCTGGGATAGGTAGATTAATTGTGCAGCCGAAGCGCCGCCCGGACCCGAGTGCTGACAGGAAACAACAGCTTGGAAGAGGCTGTGCCGCTGCCAAACTTTTGTCAGGGCGACGAGACGGATCAGTGCGGGCGATTAGAGGCGGGAACCCCAACCCGGTCGATGATGCCCCCCTCCCTCTCACTCTGTGTCTTACTGCCATGCTATGCTGGGCTATACCTCGGGCTCTGCTTTCTCCTGTGAGTGTACAATGTCCAATCCATGATCGCTGAGCGCTGGTGGTGGTGGGGGGATGAGGAAAGTGCGCACTACGTTGCTGCGTTGCCGGCGAAGTTTGGCTAAGAGGGGATGAAGCTTTACCTCCGCCTGGTCGGACAAGCTCGAACAAGACAGAGGTGAAATGCAACGCTGCGATGCGGCAGGGGTCCACGGTCGAACCTGTCTGCGGATTCAGCCCTTGAGCCGACAAATCTTTGGGCTTGAATTCCCATGATTGCCGTAAGTATAGAGACGGGATTTTAGATTCGGCAGAAGCTTTCCCACCCTCCCGTCGCCGACCTTGTAATCAACCCAATCAAGGGTTGGCTAGCAGCTACTCCAGCCTTTCATAACGACGCAAACCCCGCCAAAAGCCGAGAAACTGGTTCTGCCACGGTCGAGTTCTGAGGCATGGGCCCTTGTTTTGACGTTTCCTGTATGCGTTGCCTCTGACGGACGTTCAGCATCGCCGGCTGAGCACATTCCCCGAGCGATTGTGCACACCTGATCCGGAATGTGGGAAAGTGCGGCACGTTTTCAATGGCATCTTTCCGATAATATCGTCGTTGTTGTTCCTTCAGCGAGGACGAGGACGAGGAAGGACAGGGAGATATCTACTATCGGGCAGAGAAACGCAATGCCAAAGACCTGCCAGCGTTCGAGACCAATTCCATGCTAATGCTAAGATGCAATATCCATGGATGGATGTGAAAGGCGCTGCCGTCCTCAAACTGGCTCACCAGCCCGTTCGGAGTCCTGATGACCATGAAGCCGGAGTCGGGCCCGTTGTCTTTGCCTCACATCTGGTCCAGTCGTCTGGTATCTACGAGCTTAATCCAGCCGCTTGAACAGAATGATGTAGTATCCGAATCTTAAACTGCACGGCCAGATGATTGCGGTCATCGAGATTGCCACCCCAAGATGGCAGTTATCTGAAAGATTCAGATTTCAGACCTCTGTTAAGGTAGAAGAAAAGGGTCGCAAAGCGAGACAAAGTACAGGGAGAAAAAAAAAAAGGCGAGAAAAAAATATTACCACGACAATCAAGACAGTCACAAGTGCAAGCAGAACTGATGGTATAACAGGACAACGGACACTTTCAGTGTCCTAGTCCGCTGCATCTCCAGACTTAGGGGGTCTGGATGAGAATCGATCCTCGATAAAGTTTGTAAGCATAGCGGTTTCTCGCATCGGTCCTGTGGGCTTGGATGGGGAGTCCTAGCGGACAGCGGACATGGTATCGCGATCTATAGTTCGGTCGACCGTTTGGCGGGAATGACTGATATGCCGAGCTCTCCGACCCTGACTCTTTGAAGGCGGGGGTCCACTTGGAACTTCTGCTTCGGCTGCTCACGGCTGTCGACCAGCTTGATGTTGTTGGCGGTCACGAGAGCAGGCCATTTCGAGACTGCTGGCCGTGCAATACATCCCAAGTGTTGAGAGGTCTCGTCGACGGCACGGCTGACTGCCTTGACTACTTGGGGCACCAAGGGGTCTTTCTCCCTCATCGTGGCGGCCGAGCGATCTCGTGGCGTTTGGATAAGGGCCAATGGCCGCCAATGACAATGGCAATGGCAACGAGATGAGAAGCTGTGCGGCCGCCACAGGAACGACGATGCTGGGCGGTTTGTATGAGGCCATCACCCATCATCTTTTGAACATCGTAGCGGTACGTGGCGCGTATATGTCCGTGCTGGGCCTTCTGCAAGGCTAGGTAAGCCAACGCCCTGCGCTTGGGTTTGGTAGGTATCCGGTAGAGCAAGCTAGATAGTGGTAGGCAAGGTATGGCTCGGTCTATCTAGGTCTGAAGGCTGAAATGTGCTTGCCGGCCGGGATATCGCGAGAGACACCGTGCGCCTGCGTACTGCACATCATGAGGCAGCCGCGCGGCGTATTCGTGCATGTCTGCTGCAGCGGAGAGCAGGGCCTTGCTGTTGTTGTCGTTCCCTCCCCCAGAAACAGACGTCTAAGCTTAGGATCGTGACCGATCTTGCATGACCCCCCCCCCGCCATGTGCAAGAGGCGGCAGGCAAAGGTTAGAGTTGGTAGTCCGACGCAGATGTCGTGTACGATCTGATGTTCTCAAACCAGTGGATGGATCGGGGCTGCAGTTTGCTAAACGGGGAGGAAACATAAGAATCAACACTCCGAGGACGAGATGCCAACCGGCAGGCCATGAAATGCCAAGCGAGATGTGCGTGTGCGCGTGACTGAATACGCCGCAAGCCGAGGTCTGGCGTGGGGGAGACGAAAGAGCAAGGGAGGAGAAACTGGTAAGAGGGGAGAACAAGTGCAGATGAGCCGCAACTCGTTCGACGGAGGTGCCACCTTGGACAATTGCTTACCTAACTTTGACAGGTGATGCGGTTCGGACGCTGCCCTGTGCCTTTATAGTTGCGTCCTGACGGGAGGATCCGGGAGCCGGCTCATCTGCGGTCCCACCACACGAATAAAGCCTCCGTAGATATTTCCCCGTTGGACCGGGGGGGCGGGGGGCGCCGGTGCGAGATGACCATGACGACGTTGCGGCAAAGCCACACACTACAACCACACATTGCAAGTCTCGTTGGCGGCGCCTGGGACGACCTGTGAGGCCTAATCATGCGATCTACGGCTATAACTAAACTACACTACATTCCCGGCACCCCCATTACCTAGGTAGCTCGGTCAAACCTCACTGCCGATTCTCTCCGCAATCGATATCGTTGCGTATGGAGCCCAAGCGATGGCCTCTCCACGACTCAAACCCCCAGATTGCTAAACCGCATCCTTAGACGGGAGATCCTTGGTCGAATCGCAGAATTGCCGGACCCAGCCGCCACGCGCGAGGTCCACATCCGCTCCACGTGCACATAGCTCCATATTCGAGCGAGAGTCTTCCCGCTCCAAGAGCCTAGACGCACGAGGGCCTCACGTCCGCCTAACCACGTCAAAAAACAGGCAAAATCCAACCTCTTTTCCGGCCATCGCCTTTGTCTTCCGGACCCCCCGGGGGCTCCTATGTCTCCGTCTCCGTCTCCGTCTCCGTCTGCTTGGCGCCCGCCTCCCGTCAGGCGACATGGTTCGCTTGTCTAAGTCATACCCATCACATCAGGTGGCTTGGGGAAACAGTCGAGCGTTTCTTCTTCGGCGATCACAGCAGGTGGACTGTTTTTTTTGACACTTGCTGTTCTTGCAATCTTGTGGCCTAGGCCCCCTCCCCGGCTAACGTCCCCTTCCCGCCCAGTCTACGTGTCCCTTCAGTCATCCGCCGGCGGAAACACAATGTACGGAACACAGCAAATCGCTGGCCAATAGGCGAGTCAGGTAATTCAATCCAGATTGTCATTGAACGGCAGGCTATGCTATGTGTTGTGTTTGTGCTCTCCTTTCCCAAAGGCCATAATTCCTCATTGACTCATACCCCTGTATGATTTGTTGCATCAATTCATGTCTCTTTCTCTGTTTCCTGCCAATATGAACGTGTTGGCGAGGACCCCTTCGTGTCGAACTTTGCCCGTGACCAGTGGACCAAGTAAGCTCCATGAAGCCTCGGTGTTCGACTACGTATGCAGTTCCCCGTCACTCGCGGCCGTTAGGACGAATGTTAGCCAGCTACAAAAATCCGCCATGATTTCCTGCCCCGTTTAACGCCATGCAATGCTGTCCAAAATGCCCTGCCCAAGTTGTTTTCGTGCCCTAAACGCCAATGTTTACCCGCTGAGAAGTGAAAAGGAGGGCCCTGGCCCACCTTGGCGCCTGTGCTGCCCCAAGGCCCTCGATTGTGATGCATCTCTTATGCTTGTTTTGCTCCTTGTTTCGTTCCGTTCGTTACCCCTCTCAGCCTGAGAGGATCTCGTCTAACGACAGTCATCTCCTTTGCATCACGTAGCGCTGCATGGTGCCGGCTCAAGACTGTGGCCCAGTTCGAATCCGGAACTTATCGCGCAGCTTGTCAGCCAACCTAGCTCTACGAGTCCTGTCGTTCCTGTCGTCATGTTCGGCTTCGACTGGACCTGCTGGTGCACCTTGGACTTGGTGTTGCGTGCGATATTGCCGGAGCGCCTGGATGCGCTCCTCCGCGGAAGCGTTCCTTAGTCTGTTGAGATCGAACAGTCGCGTCCTCCGCCTTTGCGTACTAGACGATCCATCGCTCTCGTGTCCATCCAGCTCAAGCGGCGGCGGGAGCTCATCGCTGCTGTTTTGGGCACTGCCCTGGGGACGAAGGTCGAGGCGGCTGGGAACATGTGTCAGCTGCGTGTTCAAACTCGGCCCAAGAGATGCCTCTAAAGCACCATACGTGGTCAGGACAGAATGGATGGATGCAAGTAAACTCACCACAGGGGGCATGTGCCCGATACATTGACCAGCCAAGGATCAACACAGTTAGGGTGGAACTTGTGGTTGCAAGGCAACACACGCACATCTTCGCCGACAGTGAAATCTTCCGTGCAGATGGAGCAGCCGAGATTCTCGTCCTCCTGCCCGCTAAATCCATGGTTAGCGGAGCCGGTCGCGTTGGTAGCGTCCACGGTGTCGATGGCGGCAGCAGCATCGGCACTTCCGGTGCTAGTTATCTTTGGCGTCGTGCCGTCTGCCGCCATGTTGCCCTTCGTCATCGTCATATCGGAGTGTTTGGTGCTGACCTGGGCAGTATCCGGCTGCCCATCTTGGCTCCGGCTCTCGACGCTCGTGTCATGTATGGGGACGTTTGTTGCGCTCTCCAACTCCATGTTGGGATCCGGCTTCGCCTCTTGTCTCTCGCCAAACTTGACGATGGGGAGGGTATCAAGAACGGCACGTGCCAAGCCCTTGGCACGACTCTGGCGAGGGCGGCCGTTGAAACCGTTCCTCGGGCCATATCTCTCCGGGTATCGGTGTGCCCTCACGGCGCCTGTGGCGATGATGATCAAGAAGAGCAGCGTGATGAGACCCGTAATACTATACAGTATGCTCATGGCGACAGCCGAGTTATTACCACCTCCGCCATTGCTTCCATCGTCGGCGTCTGCAGTCGCATTTCCAGTGATGGCAACACCTATCTGATCCTGCTCGTTCGTGCCGTTCAGGATGTGCAGGGCCTGCTTGGAATCTTCCACCTCTGCCATCGTAAATATCGAGGAGTAGGGCAGTTCCGTGTCGGTTGATAACGCGCACCAGTTCCCGACGACGCTGTACATCACAACAGCTTTCGGTTTGTTGTCCATCAATGTGCCCAGCATCTGGTTAGGGTCGAGGAAGCCGCCGCCGCTGGGGGAGTCGCAGGATAGATATGCGACCTCGTTTCCATTAATCGACTTGTAATTGGAAGAGGTAGCAGAAATCATTGTACCCTCGATCCGAATTGCCTACGGCTGTGTTAGCAAAGGCGCAAATCGGGCCAGACGGAGACATCAAGTCAAGCCAAGTCTCCGTCATCACAATGATTGCAACCGTACCCCGCGAACAATGTCGGTTTGGTTGAGACCATATGCCTCGGTGGACGGCATGACGATGAAGGTCAGTGGCAAGGCTCCGTCGCTGGTCCACAAAGACATTTGCATGGCGGACCTCCTACTCCACGCCGGAACCTCATTCTCGGGGGCAATGTTCATGGCTTGGACCATGACGAAGGCAGCGGCGCACGCCATGGTGCGAAGTAGAGTGGACGCCATCTTGTGGAGTCCTCTGAACAGATGCTTCTCCTCGCGTTCGCACGACGGTCGACGTCGCTGGCTGCAGAACGGAGGGGAAAATGTAACAAGCTCGAATGACGAGAGAGAAAGGGGTGCGAACTATGAGGAAATGGTAGTGACAGAGGACGGAGGGGCGAATGCAGGAACTATGTGGGTGACGGTAGAGGCGACAAAGCGCGAGGTGGCATGCAGTGCGATGCAGTAGAGTGCAGGGCAGGTCAGCACAGTAGTCGAGCTCGCTCGCTGGTAGGGCTTTGTTGAAAGAAGAGGGGGATTTGCGTGTCACATTTCCTCGGAACCGTGGATATCAGATGAGCGCGCCTCTCTCCCAAGATTTGATCGTCGAGACACCAAGCGGGACGCGGTCGTGGGGAAATGAGGCCTTTTGGAAGTGCGAAGGAAGTGCGGTTGTGCGGTTTTTGGTCTTTCTCGTAGTCTCCTGGTTTGGCGTTTTCGCGATGAGATGCAAATGGGGAGAGGGGGTGGGGGGAATCGTCGGTGTCGGTAACAGTGTTGTTGATGAGGACGGGTTTGGTTGGTGGTGTTGTTGAAGGAGGAGAAAGAGGTGACCAGAAAGAAGGGATTGGGAGCGGCTGTGGCGGGCTGGTCGGTCACTCAGAGGCATGGTGAGCCGACAGTTCAGAAGTACCTGGAACCTAAAGTCTTAGTAGTGGTTGACAGAGGGTGAAAGGTACTAGTGACCCCCCTCTCCGCCTCCAACCCGCCCAAATGGATTTGCGAGCGCCAAGACGAATGTGGAGGGATGGTCAGCGGAGGTCGGTCTCAGTTGCAGCAAGGCCAGCGCGGGCGTTGTTCAGCTGTACGTATGTAGTGTAGCAGAACTGGGACAGAACAAGGCACGCGCTTTTCCAGCCAGGATGTGGCTGCAATCTCGTTGTTGATCAGGCAAGCAGCCGATTTCTCCGGCGGGATACGTGGGTAAATGTGTTAGGGCAAAAGCAGAGCCGCAATCGAGGCACAGCACGAACGTCCCAAAGGCGTGCACCATGCCTGTATGCGCCTGCAAGATGCCGATATCTCCAGTCCAGTCGACTCGACTCGACACGACTCGGCAACAGAAGCACAAAAAGCCAACAGCAACCTGAGATGAACCTGCTGATCCGAGTGATACCAAGCCGTCGCTCGCTGCTATACGCGAAGTCAAAATCTTCTTTTCAGGTGTGCCAGCATCGTGTGACCTTGGCCCGGCTCTTCCAACTTTCTGCTCACGGAGAGAATTCAGAGCGAGGCAATGGGAGTGAGCCCATGTACCTGTCCGCTTAGACTTGGGTGACGAGATACTTAGGTGCCTGCATCGCTTGAAGGGCTCCGACACTCTTCGGATCCAGACTTGGATTGCCTGGTGTTTTGTCTACCTACTTGAAACTTTTTTCCCCTGCTTCTTTCTTCTTTTTTGTTCGTCTTCTTCTTTGGACTGATCATTAGGCTTTGAATGCCTATTTAGGAAGACGGCGCTCACCGGTTATGTCATGCCTCTTTTCTATCCGCGACAAGTAGACGGAGCCCGAGTCTAAACTTCCCGAGCCGCTTGTTGATTGTGACAAGAAGAACAAACGACATTGTAAATCAAGAACGTCTCATCTCCCATCCGGGACCTAGTAAGGGGTTCCCAAACAAAACAGCAACATTTGGCGTGTTTTTCACTGGCCCAGGCCGCTTTCCCTCAACCGACACACACAGCCAAGCCTCGGCGTTTTCGCCGGGCCATCAAAGGAGCGGTCTGGCGTTCTCCTCGATCTACCAACAAAGACAGCATGCATGAATTGCGACAGTTGGTTAACCAACAAGGCTGCAGAACCAGACCCATGCCGCGAGGAAGGAGGGAGGCCTACCTGCCTGCCTGCCTGCCTGCCGTCAGCTCTCCTGACGTGAGACGTATCGAAGGGGGGGCCGGAGAAGGGGACAGAACGCCGAAAAGCCTCAGTTTTTGGTACACACGGATGCAGCCGGACAATTTCGTGGCGGGTCCATGCTTGAAGATATCCAGCTTCACACTGTGGCAGTGTCCCTCCCGAGGTAAAGAAGCCGGGGGTGATGGAAAGGGGGGGGAGAAGAAGAAAACCTTGAGGAAAAAAATACCCAAAGAAAGACGAAATAAAATAAAATAAAAACACGCGCCCCTAGGTTGTTTTCTGAGGCGGCACTGCACAGATCGCCAGCGCAGCTGATGCGACCGTCAGAACCCGGGCTTGGCGGGGCGGCGCTTCGAGACTTGCTCTGCGACGCCTCTCACGGATAACCAGCTTTAAAGCAGCCCTTTTAGCCTTACGGAACCCCGTGAGCATTCGTTCCATGGGAAGGGAAGGGGAAGGGGGGGGGGGGGGGGCGTTGGGACCTGGCCTCCCGAACCCGACCGTCCCGTCCTTTGTCAGCAACTTCGGCCAGTCACCAGCGTGGCGGTCTCGGCAAAACTGCCCGGAACACCCCCCCAAACAGCCGAGGAAAACTTCCGACCACGCTGAGACGGCGAACCCCGTTTGAGCGCAACTCAAACCGATAAAGCTCAATGCTATGTCGCCTCTTTACCGTCTCCTGCGCCCGTCTCCCATCGCGGCCCTAGGTTCGTTACCACGCCTTCCTGACAACATTGTCAACTTCGCATTCCCTTGCTTACTCTATTCCCTACCACCTCGTCTCCAAGGCGGCCGTACCACGCCATCCCGTGCGACTCTTTACGGCTCCATTAACTCTAGACACATTCCCGCCATGCCGCCATTCCCAAGTCGTCTCATATGAGGCCTCCAACCTTGCCGCGCTTACCATTTAGAACTCCCCAGCCGGGTCACCCTGGACCACCGCGGCTGCTCACATCTTGCGGGCCGCCTTTCGGTAGTCCGGCACTTCGCCTCAAGGTCTAGGTAGCCAGCCGTACTCGGGCACTGGTTCCACGAACTTCTTGGTATCTAGGTAACAAATTGTCCCCGTGAAGCCCAAACTGGTACCCGACCCTCCAGACCCAAAAAGGGAGGAAAGACCGACAAAGGCCTCGCTCACCACGGGCCACGGATTTGACTCTTCCGTTGCTCGCCTTGTCAGGTGATTGACCCTCTCATCGACTTGGACGGACACCACATCCCCGAGACGGCTTCTCGCGAGCTTACTTCTGCATAAGTAGCCCGCGAACGTCCTAGGTACTCGGTCCTCTTCCGTTCCTCCTATGTGATTGTTCGTCCTCTGCTGCTATACATGCTATCGCATAACCTCTCGTGAGTCTGTTGCTGTTCGAGGCTGTGGCTCTCCAGCGCCTGTCTCATCGCAGATGACAAATGATCAGATGTGCCTCTGCGCGGCGTCGTGTTTCCCCACCCTATCCAGCAAAAGAAACAGAGGAAGGGAAAAAACTAGAAACAAAAAGGAAGGAAACAAAAAAGGTCAACGGGTCTTGCTGAGGTACTAGTTCAAGGCGGTCCCCCATAAGGTCACGCAGGTACACAACAATGGTCGTATATACAGTCAACGGGTCTTACGAATGCCTGGTGGTCCACTAAAGTTGTCCTTCGGGTTCGTTGGTATGATCAGCAGAAAAGCCTTCCGGTGCCTCACAACATGCACAAGGCTCATCCTCCGCACAGAGCACGGGTTTGCCCTCCTTTGTTCACTCGTTCAAATGGGGGAACATTGCCGACGCGGGGAAAGCCGGGCCCCTTCTAAACAAGGCCGTACTACCTGCTGAGTGAGTCAGGCCTGCCCTCAAAACACCTCGCCCCCGAGGCTGGCCTTCCAGTGCCCCCCCTTCCCGTACCGGGCTGTTCCTCGCCGGAACCTCGCGACGCCGCTCAACCGGCCGCAAACCCTGCTCACCCGCCCGGCGTGCACCTCTCCTAAATGCCAAACTTCGAATCGTCCCTAAAGATGAACTCTGGACAGCTACGTGTAGGAACATACGATTCTTTCTGGTTCAACCTTCCTTCACAACTCTCGACGCTGCATGGCAAGCATTGATCCCGCGCTCGCCTCTAGTTGCCCCGTCCAACCCGTTCCTCGTTCTCTCCCTCTTCCTCCTCCCCCTCTTCTTCGTCCTCCTCTTCTCCCTCCTCTTCTTCCTCCGTTCACGCTTGAAGAATGCCAAGCCAATACAAACAATGCTTGTAGCCCACCCACCTCCTCAACTGAGTCGGAACTCTCCTGTATGCTTTTTGCTTAGTGACCGACCTTCCTTTAGTCTCGGATACCAACCTCGTCTGCCTTTCACCAATGCGATAGAAAACGCAGGTATCACCTCCCGACCTCATCAAGCCCCCACAGCTCTCTCTTTCGCCCTTGTCCCCAACCACACATCGGGCCTCTGAGGCGACTCTTGATCCATCAACCCTTTCAGGATCTGGCTGCCGTCTGGGAACATGTAGCCCCGACGGCGGCGAAGCATCGAGAAGTCGTGCGTCTCCTACCGCGTGCGATGCGAGAGCGGGAAATATTGGCGGCTGGGAATAAGTATATGAAAAGAAAGGGTTGCCCGTCGACCGTGGGTCACGTTCATGCCTTCCGTGAAATCCCAGGCCTGGTGATTGTAGTTCCGGTCGAAACACATCTACATGTTTGAGCACTCTACTCACCCTAGATACATGGTTGCCGGCCAGCTTCCACGATGCCGAACCCCCCCCCACCCCTTCAACCACATCAAACCACGGCCTACCCGAGTGCCGCCCTCTACCCGCCCGAGCCTCAAGACTTGCACCCGCAAGGCCAGCGACGGTTTGGTTCGCGCTAAAGTCCTCTCGCGATTTGGCGAGTCTCGACGTTCTCTGGACGACATTGGCCTCGAGTCCGTTCTTGTTCATGCCTTATCGGGGGACCGCCTTGTATTAGTACCTCAGTTCATGCCATATCTGCCCTCAAGCTTTTGGCCATTGTTTCTCCTGGTGCACACCCCTCAAACTTTCTCCCGTTTCGCGACCGCCATGCTGCACAGCGTTTTCGTCTGGTCGTAGGAGTTGAGGTGCCGAGAACGAGCCTTTGGTTTCTCGCCACCATCGAATCATTTATCGGGAACGGGCCCTGCGCGATGAGGCCATTGACACAAAACGGTTATCTCATTACCCGTGGAAGAGGGCACGTTACAGACTTGATTGGAGGAGTACTGGGATAGGCTTACTGAGCAGATCCCGGGAATGCCTTTGATCCCAGAATGTCCGTGAGCGTTCCCCAACGGCTGGCTGATGGCTCCAGAAGGCGTTCTTCTCAGCAGCCGTGTTCTCTAAGGCATCCTTGAATGGGGCCTGCGGGATCTGCCACGTACCACTCGTCCGACCCAATATTAAACTCAGAACCAAACGGAGTTCGCCCAATGGTGGTTGATTTCGGACGCCATAACCGTTGAGTGGGAAATGCACGCAACTACTAGACTTGGAAGGAAACCAACCGGTCGCAGAGCTGGACGTTTCCATGCTGTCGGGCTTGGTTCAAATTGCTCCACTGGCAAGCTCACCACAGCCCGTCAATGGGAAATGACGCTTCGGACCTTGTTGTCCAAAGCTAGGAAGCGAACCTGACTACGAATGACCGGTTCATCTGAAGACGTGCCTAAAAGGGGAGAAAACAGCGAGAGCTCAAGGAAGATTATGGGCTTGGACACCGTCTGATATCGATGACACACATTTAGTCTGGTCCTTGACAACACTGACAAGCCGACGGTTTCGCACATAGGGCACTGTATTCAAAAGAGGAAAAAGCATCGAAAGTTCATGTTACTGCATCGACGCCCCCGTCTCCAAGTTTGCTGATCAGTCCTGGTCAGTGATTCTTCGTCGCAAGAAGTTGGGATATTCCATCGACGGCTCGTCGAATTTCCATGCTGAAGTTCGTCCGATTAGCGTGTTCGGATTCGGGCTGGCTGGGGAGCGTCGCGCAAGAGAATCGGGTTTCGTTGTCTACTAACCACGCAATCTACCTGACTGGGTCATCAACACGAGCACCAAGAACGAAAACGATGGCGCCGAGAGTTTGTCTCGCCCTCGTTAAATCTCTTCCATGTCTTCCAGGTCGTTAAGGACCGGCCAGTCGCCAACCTCGACCCGCTCGGGCCTCACAAAGACTCCATGCTTCAACGTCGACTCTTCGCCCCAGTATCGCGTTCCGGCGATACTGCCGTCGTTCTTGCCAACGGGTTCGTCGAGGTGAACACCGATCCAAGGACCTAGGCCGCCAGGGATCTCCTTCACATCGCCGACGTATTTGATTGTCCCTCTTCGTGAATCCTCGCCGCCGACACGGCATCGCTTGCCGACCTGAATGCCTTTTTGCTCAATTTCCTGCTGGAGAGCATCAATCTTGGCCTGCTCATGGCTTGGTGCGTTGGGGTCGAAGCGACCGAGTTTCTGGGCCTTCTTCCAAGCTAGGACGGAGTCACTCTTTTTGGCATACTCCTCTTCCGGCATGACATACTTCTCGACACCCGAAGTGTCCGTGAAGTTCGGGCGTGCACTAGCCGGACGAGTGTCGGCCACCTTGACGGTACAAGTATCAGTCAGGAGGGATCTAGAAGTAAACAAGGAAATGGGCGATGTGCTGCCTGGAAGGCCACCCGGTTTGGGTGATGTCCGTCTGGTCACAAGGCATACGAGGCGAAGCAACCGCCTCATTCTTGCTTCGTAGCATGAGAGGAGAAGGGGGGCATGGAATGATGCATCCATTGCACTGGTTTGCAGCATTTTCTTGGCCAGGAAAGAAACGCCATCAAGATGCAGTACACAAGCTCTGTGGATAATACGAATAGACAATGGTTTACTTACATGCAGTTCGGCATAAGGCGCCAAGGGAAATGCTGTCAAGCGTACGTTGTCCTCGTCCGATGCTTCAATCGGAATATTCTCCGAAGCCGTCTTGAGGCTGATTCTTTGGGACGAGGGCGGAACACCAGTGATGGGCTCCAGCTTGGTCCTCAGCTGGCTGATGGTCCATGAGGGGGTGATGCGACGCTCTGACGCAGAATTTTCGGAAATGACTTGCAGAGGGACGTCGGCCATGGCGGGCGAGTTGGGCTGAGTGAGTGCTGGAACCGAGGGGAAGGAGATTTGGGCTAGTCCAAGAGGAACACGTGGGGCCTCGCGGCGTTTGTTGGGTTTCTGGTCCTGGACTGGACTTGGTCGATGGAAGTACCAAAATGATGACGGCAGGGTTCAGGAACCAAACGACTTGAGTGCCAACCGGGCAATATCCAGTTGGCTGAGGAGAATGCTGCGCAGTAGGGCTGGAAAGGCCCGTTGGATGCAAGTCAGATGCACAATCCAGGAGGTTCGGGTTGTTGGGCTGTTCTGCCGTGGTCACATACCTTGCGGCGTGGGTGTGCAGAGCGGATTAGGGCGTGGGTGAAGCTCTCCGGTGACGTTAAGCGACACCGATGACAAGAAGCGTGTTCCTAGGTAGTTTGGGGGATCAGGCCCCAAGAGTTGAGGTTGCGGTGTCCAAAGAAAAAAAGAAAAAAAGAAAAGAAAAAAAAAAGGCCTCCCCTCGTTGTCGTTGTCGTTGTCGTATGCCTGAGGGTAGGCCAAATTCCGTCAGGAATGGTGTGAACAAACGCAGAGGCGGCGGGGCGGTTCAAGCCTCGCAGACGAGCACCCAGAAAGTGGGTAACGGAGGGGGCGTGCGTGTAGTTTACAGTAAGGCAGGTACCTACCTATCTTAGTCACTACAGTACAGAAGACCATGAAATTGGTGAAAATGTCTGCCCAGTCTCCATCAAACCCACCCGCCAGCTCAGGCTCGCATCTCCAGCCACAGCCGGTACGTACCTCCGTACACCCGGCCTCCCACCTCCGTACCCACCTAGTATTACCTACAGTACTCCCGCATTCCGTACCTTCCGCCCCCTCAATCGAACCAAGGGAAGGCGAAGGATCATCTGTACCTTGCGAATACCGCTCTTTCTTGACCGTGATGACTTGTCAGCCCATCCACTCCATCCTTTGGCTTTCTCTTCGCTATCCTCAGTACGCACCCTCTCGTCTATTCTCCCAATCCCTCACCGCCACATGAAAATACGGCGAGGCGGAGGCCGAAACAGGATTCCAAGACGCGCAAAACCCATCGTCAACAATGAACCGTGGCAGTGCTCGGTACTAGCAGGGAGGCGCCAAGTTTGAACCAAATCTCATCGTGTGAACCACGAGACGGCAAGATCGAAACATGCCCACCCGGGTAGGTATCCATCTCCAGCCGTGGCCACAAGACCTTGGGGCCGAAATAAGGATCTTGCTTTGTGACATTGTCGCACAAAGTAGGTGCAGCCGTCCGAGGCCGCTTCAGACAAGTTTAACCTTGGAATGGTGGGAACAATGCCATTGACCATGATTGGCGAGGTCCCGTTTACACTCCTCAATTACGGGAACCGTTTGGTCGGGAAGTACAGCATGCCAACAGCGGCATCGATGCAGTCAAACGCCAGATTTCGCGCATGCAAACCTCCGTCTCGTTCCACTCCGCTCTGGTCTGGCCCACGGCCCAATCGTTATCCATAAGAAAGAAACACCACGCTGGTCGGTATCGCGCAGCAAACGACTTTGGTGCATGCTGATGCTGCTGCTGGGGAAAGCTAAGTGGTGATGTCGTCGTCGCCGGGCAGAAGCATACCAAGGGCATTGAGATACACAATAGAAGCACCTCCACCCTCTCGATCCTTTTTCATTATGTGAATGTGTATGCAAGGCGCCGACGCCAACGCGATAGTAACGAGGGCGACGGTGCATCTTCGCCCATCCATGTTTGGGAGTCTTCAAGGTTCACCACAGGGCCACCAGTACCACGAGGATCTGGCACCTGAGATGGCGGACAACGCAAACGAATAAGATGAAACATTCATTGTCATGTTCGTTGCAGAACCATGATAACCCACCCACACCTCTCCATCTCACGCTCCAATATGGCTATTATGCACTAGCTGCGGCAGGCATGGGGGACTGTCGCTCGCGCAATCCGCCCACTGGTCATGGCGAGCAGCCTGTTCGCCCCTTCAACTCGAGATGGACAAGCCCATTGACACGAAGTACTTTCTTTTCTGGAACAACCCTTGTCCTTTCTCCTCTTTGCGTCGCTGTCACAAATCACATTCCGAGTCCAAACTCGACAAGAACCCAATAGATGGTCGATATTATATGTCTGGACAGCTTACCATTTGTCGAATCGTAAACCTTGGAAAGGAGAGAGAGGGGGGGGGAGAGAGGAGGAGAATACCCGAAAGCGCTGCCGGGCTGTCAACTACCGTACACACTGGATAAATCCGACTTTAGGTGTGGATATGGGCTAACGGCAAGGGGTATCGCGGCCGCTGAATAGGGGTTGGCGTGCTGGCAGAAACAGGGATCTGCATCGTGAATATCGTGGGTTAATGGGTTGGCGAAGTTAATCGTAGATGGGCTGGCTGGCTGGCAAGTGGGCAAGTGGGTGGATTGACCGCCTTCCTATTTGGGTTAGCGTAAGGGCCGCCACTATCCCCTTTGCCGGTAGCCCATATCCACACCTAAAGTCGGATTTATCCAGTGTGTACGGTACTACCTAGTTAACCACCAGCTCTCTACGAATACCACCCAAGCAAGGTACAAGCGACGTTGTAATGGTGCTTTTTCTAAGGGGCGATATCAGACATTGGAGCCGCCAGCAACAACCTACCCAACGTCCACTGCGCGCCAGATCTATCCTTGCTACCCGTTCCGTCAGTGGGTTGCCGCTATGCCCAAGAAAGATCCGGTTCTGCAATGCTGGCTGCCGTTCACCGCCACGTCGGGTTTACTTTGTGTCACCGACAATTGGGTTGTTCTGTTGGAATGGCACGGATGCGAATGCTCTCACCCTTTGGACACGGGAGGCAACGCTAGTGCTAGAGGCACGAGGAAGAAGCAAGACGGAGAGATACTGTTCTAGTCCAGCCCAGTCTCTAGGAGAGGGCCACAAAGGCTGAAGGAAGGAGTGCACGTATCAGGCGAACAGCTTTTCTTCCCCTTGGGTTTGCCTAAGCTTCGACCGCTGACCAGTCTGCCTGATTGACGATGTAGTGTACTCCATACGGATATGTACGCAGTGCTACCCGCCCATCTTTTTGGAGCAAGCCCTGGGAATCCATCCGTCTCTCCTCGCAGATCGCTTCATGACGTCGGCGTCAGTCATGGCGCGGGAACAAGTGGTGAGGCAGCTCCGGAACAGGGGTTGGGATTCGAACGGGTGCATAGACAGCACAGCGCATTAGGGAGGGGGAGGGGCTATAACATGCTCAGTTAAGACGGCCGGAAGACCTACCGACAGGGGGGGGGGGATGGAAGCCCTTTCGCCCGTTATCACCCTTGCCCCTTGTTTCCAATCTATTGCCGGACGACCATCGCAGGTATTGACAAGTGCCGTGCTACGCTGTTCGGAACTGTGACTTGTCCTGGTGATAGTAACGACACGAGAGAGAGAGCGGTGCCAGATCGGGTTCCTTTGAGACGGTCTCTCGCCTGGGCAAGCGAAGCAGGGTCGCGCCTCAAGGCCAGCAAATGGATGAGAAGTTTTCTCAGAGACGCAGCGAGGAAGGGAGACTTGCAAGGCCAGATCCAATGAAAACATTCCTTTTGAACGTCAGCCTCAGGATGGGACTACAACCCCAGTCAATTCGTCTCTGGGTGGGTTGGCAGGCGGCTGCTAATCACGTCAAGAGGCATTTGATAGGCTCTCAATTCCCAGGGGACCGTCAGCGTGGGAGTCGGCATACATGGGCTTCACTTGACATGCTGAGCTGCCGTGGAAGAAGAAGGTGATGAAGAAGGGCGGCTGTGCTACATTGCCGCAGACCCGGCAGGCAGCCGATGACGACCTAAATGGATCCCGGACGTCGCAAACCGACGGAGAAAAGGAGGGTGGAGATGGAATAAAGACGTGAATGGGATTGTGAGGGTGAGATACGGATAGATTTGGCCAGATCGGATCTGCAACCATGGGGCAGATTCGGGTCATTGATTGATGTGGATGCAAACGGTTACCTACAAGAGACGAATGATGACATGGGCACATAACAGCGTCGTTTTCTCATGTTACTTCAGGGAGGGGAGAGTTCGGATAACGACGTAAAACAATACAATAGCCGGACCGATGGGGTCATCTTCTCGGCCGTGTCTCGGTGGAAGGTTGATTCCAGGACCCGACTCTTATGGGCTGCTCCATAGCGTACTACTATGTATAGTGTAGCGCCCTTGGTTGACGAGCAGCGTATCGAGGCCGCCCCCTCCCCTCCCCTCCCCTTTTTCACCTCCCTGTCCTGCCCCCTTCCCCCGGCAGCCAGCCGCATGTATGTCATCTCCCGAAGCGGCTGGTTAGGAGAATCCAGGGTCGCTGGAGGTTCAAGGCCACCCTGCTACTGTTTAACGCAAGGAGGCACAAACGGTCGAGGGAGCGAGATGCCCTCTCTCTCAAAATCTTTACCTCGTCCTAGCCAAGGGTGAGGGAAAGTAAAGTCAATGCCACATTTAAGCGGCGGTGAGATGTCTTACTCATGTCCATAGTAGGCCTCCTCTAAGCGCCTTGCCTTACCTTGCCTTGCCTTGCCTTGGGGCATCGATGATTACCTAGTTTGCAAGTGGTGTTGGATAATGGCATCGCTAGGTCGCTGCAGAACACCGGGCCTTTTTTTTTTTTTTTTTCCTTCCTTTTCCCAACGTATGTTTCGCTTCTGGGGCAAAAGACTGCCAGCTGACCGACACGTCGACACACGTCTTCACCTTTGCCGGGCACGCTCTCCGGCAGATTGGATACCGGCAGTCATTTTAGCTTACCTACCTAGGTGGCTAGTGATAGCGCCAGGGTGTCTCTCTTTGGCGGTGACCCGCCTTGGGGAATCCCCCCCCCCGACGACTACCTAGGTACTCGGCTAGGTCAAGTAATTTGGTACATTGTGTTGCAACGCCTGTAATAACTGCTGACCACTTGGTGGTGTACACTACTCGATTCGCGATCCTCCGTTCACCGTTTCGCGCTCTGGGCCTACCTACCTTAGTCAATAAAATCCCGGAAAGGCGGCTGCAAGGAGAACGTAGATCCTGGCACAATCGCCTTACGAGGCCGTCGGCCGCAAAGGAACGTCCGCAAAAGGCAACGGCTGGCCCAAGGGATGCGAAAGGCGAGACTGGGCAGCTAAGGAGGCGTAAAGGAGGTACGAGGTAGTGTACCTTCAGTGCTTAGGTGCCTAGGCAGCTAGGTGGGTAGGTAGGTAGGTAGGTGGTACGGAGTAGTGCCCGCAGACACGGAGAAACATTCGTAGGCTTCTGGCGTGGTACGTACTTGGTTGGACTGCTTGGGGAGTTAGGTAGGGAAGGGAGGTCACAAACCGGGCAACACACGCCGGCCGGACACATTCTCTCCTTCCCCGTCCCTCTTTCTCAGTTTGGTAATGCTCGCACGCATTAAGAGGTAGGTGGTGTAGCATAGCTACTACACCACCTACCACAGGTACCTGCAGTTCGGAGATTGGGCGGAGCGGCGTATGAGAAAAGAAACGTCTGATGGATGGATTAGGGTAACATACACGTGTAGTACCTACCCAGCGAGGGCGGCAGCCGCCAGGATGGATCATCATTGACTGACATCACACATCATACCTAGGTAGGTATTCATCATTCATCCCCTTCTCTCCTCACAGCCCATGGACAATCAGTTCCCTCTCTCACAATGCTGGATGTTGTATGCTGGTTGCCGTTCCCATTTGTCCTACTTTTTTTTTTTTACCCTTGTGCCATTGAAACCGTGTACCGTACCGTATGTAGCATGTACAACCATGTCATCTCTTCCAAGTGGACTACTACACTTCTGTTTTATGCTCCTGGCCCGTCATGTCAGGCACCGATGCCGTGGAGAGGCAACAGGCCTAGCTAGGGCAGGGCAAACAGCAAACAGCAGTTCAAACCCAAGCCCGAGCCCAAGTCGTCTGTGGCTTAACCACAAGACGAACGGCCACAATGACAATGTCGTCGTGTGGCCGCCTCGTCCAACACTGTGTGTGCGCGCCGGTGCATGGTGATTACAGCATGGATGGCGTCCGGTGCAGCCAGAAGGGAGCCCCTCGAAAGGGAGCAACAACCCCAAAAGGGGATCCGGTGATGCCACCGCCAGACAGAAAAGGGCTGCCGGAACGCCGCTAGCCAGCAAAGCAGCGAGCAAGCATGCCCCAAGTTTACATGGCAATCATGGTTCATGGCAAATTGATGCAGCCAGACCACCCCCGGACACCGCACCGTACCGCACCGCACCCAGGATGTTACTGCCCTGGTCCTGGAAGGCTTTGCTGGACCGACGCTGCAAGCTGCGCTGCGTTGTGCGGTGCTGCATATCTGACCGCCAGTTCATCATCAGACCAAAAGGGCCAAACCTAGAGCACCATCAAAACCGACGAGACAACGCAAGGCAAGGCAAGGACCAGCGAGCAGGACGGACAAGAGAGACAGACGACCACGACACGAGACAAGACAGACAGACTCTTTGTCAGGGGCTGCTTCCTGGTCCTTCCTGGTTCCGACGTTATGGGCATGTCCATGGAAAAAGTACTGCACTGGCATGAAGTGCATTGATCAAACGTTTCCCAAGTCAACCCAGCAGAACCCAGCCCGCCGTCTCTGCGGCTAGTCAACCGCCCTCGACGACTCGTTCGGCAGTGGCGCATGCCCGCCTGTCGTTGTTGGCTATCCGGCCTCGTCGAGGCAAGCCTCATCTTATTACCTTACGCCCATTGTGTCGACCGCACAGACGTCGGGTCTCAATGCGATTGTTCTTTGCTTTGCCCTCTCCCGCTGCCACCTGCAGTAGAGCAGCGCACAGTAGCTACTGCGCTGCTCTGCCGGCTCTCCTTGTCTTGATTTTTCTTCCAGACTACTCTGCTCTGCTCAGCTCATCAAGCCAAACCGCACCGCCGACTTGTCATTGGCAGTAGTGCTAGCCGCGGAAGGGAGCCGCGCAAGACATGACGAGACATACGCATGCAGCCTGGTTGCTTGATCGAGCAGCGCCCCATTGAACCCGTTAGGATCGGCGAACAGCATAAGCACAATCCATTAGCAAACTGCCAGGAGAGACGACGCACAGGTACCTGGAGGTGGAGCTTCTCACTCACCCCCCACCCCCCCCCCCCCCCCCCAAAAACCAGAGCGAAGAAGAGCGGGAGAAAAAACCCAAGGGCAAAAAAGTATGGCATGCTAGTTGAGTGAGACCAGTTCCTCCAAATGTGTCCGGCCAAGCATCGGAATCCTCGCTCGTGGTCCCTTCTAACCCCCTCCCTCTTCTTTCGCCTGACCCATCCTTTTCAACTTGGCTTCTTCCGTCGGTCTTCCTGTCTCCGACTCATCGGGCGTTTCTAAACTTCGCTTTCTCGGTGCTCGACTATGCATGCCGTCATACTTTCGCGTTTGACTTCTACGGGCGCGTGCTGGAGTTCAGGGAGCCAGCCAACCAACGGATCACGAGTACGAAGTTACCCGCTGCCTCCGGATTCACGAGAGCAGCATCCGTCAGGCGTAAGCGGCATCGAACAACCACACAACTTGCTGGCATGCGCATGTGCAAAGTTCGCTCTTGACTCTTCATTGCATCAGCAACCGTAGGTTTCAGACTTGAGCTCCACGGCACTTGTAGTGTGTAGTGTGCGTGTGTGTACACCATGCGGGTTTCGTGACAAACTGTTGCCCACCGCATTTCGTGTTCCTCTCCCCACGCCTGTTTTACCCTAAACAAGCGCTCACTCTCTCCGTAAGGGACCCTAGGATTACGGGCCATGCACACTCTTGACGACGTCGCTCAAATTTTATTCCCTCTCGAACCGGATTCCTACCGGTCTCCATTTGAATCTGTGCCATGCGAGGGAGCTGTGACCATGTGTGGCCATCATACACGGACACGAACCTATCCTTATTCACCCAACTTATGTTATATCTCCTCTTTCCCTGTAGACCCTGCCCTCTGTCGGAAAAGCTGTCATCCAGCTTGTTTTCCACATTGGCTTGGGTTTTGACACCGCATTGAATGCACCGGGCTAGGCATACCACGGGTCGTCAATGGTCTGTCTGCTTAAACCGGGACGGTGATGCATGAATGCGTGGCCATGCCTTTTTAGCACCCAGCCCCGGTAGTGGCTTCTCGACGCCGCACTCAAATTCCAACGACCGACATCTTGTTACCCATTCTCCCTCCCTAAGCATGTCCAGGACCCTCTTGCCTGGAGCTGCGGTTTAGGGTGACGACACGCTAAACTGGGCAGCTTGCTGAGGATGGGGGGAGGGGTGTGGTCGGGAAAAGAAAGCATGGCAGCCACACGGTGTCTGTGTGCTGTACTACGGTGAGGGGTGTATGTATCTTCCAAAACATGTGCTCAACTGACCAACCCATGTCGGTTCCCAAACTATGCCTGGGTAAAGCAGTCCTTCATGAGCCTTATTCGACCTCCGCCGCATCGCATTCTTCAATGAGGGCAGGGCACCAGACAACGGACTGTCCCAGGCAAGGCAAGGGACGGGCGGCGGCACCAACAAGATCCCATCATCTGCCAATGGTCATCCCCTCCCTATATGCAAGCTTGACATATACTCTCTGCCCTATTACTACGTTCACTGCCGTCCAACGCTGGTGTTGCCATTTTGTCTGAGAAAGAGGGCCAAAAACGAAGGAAGGAAAAAAAAAGGCCACACACACACACACACACACACACACACACACACACACACACACACACACACCCGCACACACGCTCCCCCATCCACACACCCTCTCGCTCTTCGCACACATGCACACTTTCCATCCGTACTCCGTACCCAAATCTCCTTTACGTCTTCGTCGTCGTCTCTCCCTTCTCCACAGCCGCGGTGGCTCTCCATCACTGCTGCTGGGCTCGTCGCTATCGTGCTGATTCTGGGATTCTTCTCACACACCCATGACACGCCCCTCCCTGGCTTCGACCCAAGTCTCCTCTTGTTTCTTATTCGATGACTTTCCTCTCGTCAGTTTAAGAGTACTTTGGGCCTGGTTGTCACCTTGTTAATCAGACCCCGGTTTCCGTCCCCCCACCTCCTCCTCCACCTCTTCAACCCATCACCGTCCCTCCAACTACTACGACTTTCCTTGGTCCATTTTAATTCTTTTCTCTTCCATTCGCAAACTGCATCACCGCAAGTTCCCGACGTGGACCAGCCTGTACCTTGCTTCGTTGGCCTCTACCGACTCTCAGTGGGAGGACGATGACTCTGGCAAAGCTTCGCTTTCTGATGAAGACTTCTAGCAGCTTGTTTTGACTGACGTATACTTCCGCCGCCGCCATCATCTCTGTCCGCCCTACCTATCGCCTGCCTGCTTCACCACTTAGCAAGCAAGCTCGATTGCTCATCATCGGTCACCGGCCTCCTGGACTGGCCCAATCATGTTGATGACTTCCTTCAAAACACCGCCTACGCCGCCTTCTTGATCTACATTCGGATCCTCTTCTCCCATTTCAGATCTCCCCTGCCCCATCTCTTTCCCTACTCACCAGGGTTATACGGAACAGACCTTTTTTGATTTTATCAAACTTGCCAACATTGGGATCACCATCGCACATTGTCCAGGGAAGCAGATTCACACGAAAGAAACCGTTGCCCTCTTTGCGTTTAGCAACGGGCCCGTTGTCACCAACCCTTCCGCCGAAGTCGTCGACTCAGTGGTTCCCTCTTAACCCACACCCGTTGTGTTCCCCGCGATCCGACTGCCTAGATCTTTGCCTGCCAAAGCAGAGAGTAGTCCAGACGAGCATCCAACAACGGTCCCAGTTGCGGACTTTGGGATACCTAACCGATCATCAACCACCCTTCTCTTTTACAGCTGCCCGTTCTGGGCAGTGTCACGCAAACCGAAAAACTGGCGCGCGTCTATCGCGCCCATGACACTAGACCGTATCCAACTTACCTAGGCGGCAAAACCGTCACCGTGGATATCGCGTCTCTCTTGAAGGCTCCTGACTCAGATGAGTCCTCCACCGCTCCGCCCCAACATACCCGATCTTCCTCAGACCCGTCCACGACCGCAACCACGGCGACCACGGCGCCTGTCAGCGGGCTACCTCCGTATGGCCCGCCAACCATAGCACCGGGCCTAGCTGCGAGCGGCAAACGTGCCATGCCGTCGCACGTAGCGGAGTCTCCGGCCAAAAAGCAGAGCAAGTGGTCGCCGGAGGAAGATGCCTTGATCATCGAACTTCGGGGGAGCGGGATGAAGTGGGAAGATATTTCGAAACGTCTTCCGGGACGAAGCGCCATCAGTTGCCGGCTTCACTACCAGAACTACCTCGAGAGGCGGAGTGAGTGGGACGAGGAGCGCAAAAACAAGCTCGCACGGCTTTACGAGAGGTACGACCCGGAACGCAGCAGCGTCCAAAACAACAACTGCAACCCCCATACCCCGTCGTCATGAAAAACGAACTAACACATGAGGCAGGTTCAAGCCGGAGATGTGGGCAAAGGTTGCGGAAGAGATGGCCGTTCCTTGGCGAGCCGCCGAGGCCATGCATTGGCAGCTTGGCGAAGCCGACATGGCTCGACGGGCGGGTGTTGTGCCGTTTTCTCTGACAGCCGTCAACGTCGACCAACCGGGTACCGGTCACCGACACTCGCCTTCCCGTGGCCATATGCACTCACAGTCACAGGGCAGTCTGCCTCGCGACATTGGTGGTCCTTCCCCGCGATACGGCCGACCGCCGCCGCCGCCGCCACCACCAGGCATATCGCCGATTCCCGGCGGGCGAGCCCTCGCCGCCCGGCGCGAAAGCATTACCGGAAGACCGCAGATGGGGCCAGACCCGAACGAAATGGCGAGCATGGCACAAAGCGGCCCCGGCCTAGCACCGATCCAGGGGCTCCCGCCGAGCCGAGGCTCCGGGATGCTTCCGGGTGTGGCCGAATTGACGACAGGCATGAGCCCGTACAGCACCCCGGCCTACGCTCTGGGAGGCATGCCCACGGCGAGCCCCGTACCTAGCGCCAGAGCGAGCCCAGGGCCGCTGCTCCCCGCCCTCCACTACCCGCCACCCCTCGAGCCGGCCGGCGCCAAACGACGAGCGAGCCCTGGCACGGAGATGATGGGCTCGAGGGAGACGAGCCGGCGACGGCACCTGGACCCCCGACAGGAGGAGATGGACCGGCGGCGCGTTGCATGACTATAGAGCAGGGATTATGGGCAAACGTGAGAAAGGGGCGGGTGGGCGGCGCGGCGAACTCGGAGTTGGGAACAAAAATTCTTTGTGTGAGGGGAACGTACGTATCACATTTTTCTCCCCTACTGAGTTTTCACGATGAGCATGGGAAACCTCCCCAAGGATTCGTTTCTTTTCTTTCATCGTCAGACGTGTTGTCCAAAAGGACCGGAAGGGGGGGGAGGTGGGGAGGGGGTGGCGCACGACACGAAAAACAGGAGCACAGCATGTTGCATCAGGACCGGAGCAAGATTTTTTTTTTTTTTGGCCTCAAATTTTCTCCCTTACCTTTTCATACCTACAACATCGTTACCACATATGGCGGGGGGGGGGGGGGGGAGGGTCTTTCTCCCGCGCTGGAATGGCCCTCTATCCCCTTATGTCTTCTTTCGTCTTCCCCCCCCCTCTTATTCCTCTTCGTGTCATTTTACTTTGACCTGGCGTCTTTTCTTTTCTTCCTCTTTTCTTCTCTCTCTCTCGGGGGTTCCACGTTATCTCTTGGCCGGCGATAGCGGCGGGTGGTCTGTTGTGTGCACGTGCGTACTTGTGTCGAGAGAGGGGGGTGGGGAGGGGGAGAGGGAGCAGATCAGGATTCTCATTGCCGTTCGGTTTTTACGGTACCCGGCAGGTAAGGGATGGATGGAAGGCAGAAAAGAAAGAGAGGGCGGGAGCGTTTCTTTCGAATTGTTGTCTACGGTCCCGGCACTAATACATCACCGGAGCTTGAGATGACAGACGGAAGAGGGGAGAGGAAGGACACCAGGGGCTGGAGTGTGGAGGAGGGGGACTCATGAGTGTGTATGTGTGCGTTTTATGTGTGTGATGTTGGCTTCAACTGTATGTATTGTTTCTCAGGTTAGGGTTGATCAAGGCCATGGGCGAAAGAAGCGAAGAGCAGACGGGAGGAACATGTCATTTTGATGAAGAGATGGGAAACGCTCATGATAGAATTTCAGGTCCCTTAGAACGCCCTCCCTCCCTCCCTCCCCTCCTTTTTGACAGCCCCTGCCCTGTCTCCCCTTTTCTTCCGTGTTTTCCATGGTGCATTCTATGCTTGTGCGTCCCTTATTCCATCCATTCATCCATCCCCCTGGCGGTGGCCGACGGAGCGAAGCCGTCAAGGGTCGCGGCAGAAGATGGCCCACCAGTTGTCCCGCTCGTAGCCGCTCTCAACCACCCTGCCTCCCATCTCGACGACGTCCTCCTCAAGCTCACCCTGGCGGTAGAGGTGGTAGTACCTCTGAAACGTCTCGTCCCGGGCCGGCTGGTCGCGCTCCTTGCGGCCCTTAGTGACCCACGACACGAGCTGGTCTTGCGCGGCACCGGCGTCCCACCCCCGCCGGCTGCCACCCTGCTCCAGCGCCCAGACCATGACGAGGACCTTCCCGGTCCCGGGGCGGACAGCGTCGAGTAGTGCGGCGACGGCGGCCCGGCGGCGCTCTCGCGTCGACATGTGGTGGATGACGGCGATGGAGATGGCGAAGTCGAAGGCCGCGCCCCGGTACGGCAGCGCCAGGGAGTCTGCGACCAGGACCTGGTTTTTGGGTGCCCGGGCTGGCGGCGGCGGCGGCGGCGGCTGTGCCGCTCTCGCCGCAGACGCAGAATCGGACGTTACGGTGCCTTCCTTGGTCTTCTTGTTCTTCTTGTTGCCAGTGCCGCAAGCGCCAGCGTCAAAGTGCGGCGGCTGGTAGCTCCGCGCGAGCGAGGCCAGGTTCGCGCTCCGATCAGAAGCGATGATGTAGAGGGCCGGGTTGACGCCAATGTACTTGCCATTGCCGCAGCCGGCGTCGAGGCCAATGGACCCGGGTGGCAGCGAGAGTAAGAAGGAGGCAACGAGAGGCCATGGCTTGTAGCGGGTGGAGGAGAAGTGCGGGGCGATGGCCTCATAGACGGTGTGGACATGGCGGGACTCGTAGGCGTCCGGGTCGTCTGCTCCTGCTGCTGCTGCTTTTTCTTTTCCTCGAACCTCCTCTGCGGGTTGTTGGTGGGACGTTGCGTCCGTCGACAGCTGGGAGATGGCGGCGTCATGTTCGCGCCTGGGCGAGACGGAGGAGACGCCGAGGGCGGAAGAAGGCTCCGGCGAGCGGCGATCGACAGCGGTGGCGGCGGCGGGCACGAGCGGCTGGCCGGCGCCGAGTTGGGGGCCGGACGAAACACCCATGGGGGTTTCTTCCGCGGCAGATGGGCTTGGCTCTCTCGCGCTGCAGCAGCAGGTTTCCCTTTTCGGGGCTGGCCCCCTTGCAGCTAGCTGCTGGCTGAAAGCTCCCCTTATTTGCCTGACGAGGAGACACTTGCCGGTCAGGAGCGGAAAAAGGGGAAGGGAGGGAGGGTTACGTCGAGGCCCCCTGGTCTGAGGTGCCCTTAAGCTTGAAATACGAGCGTTGAGACGTTTGGAAGGCTAGAACGAGAGGGAACACGAGGTCGAATGTCTGTGTCCTTGACTCTTACCTCGGGGTTTGCTGGTAGGTTACAACTGTTCACACACACCCCTCCTTCTCTTATTAGGATGCAAGAGGGTAGGTTGTGGGGGCAAGATGAAATGAACGAGCGGGAGACCCCGAGAGCCGTCGTCGAAGTTCGTGCGCTGCAGACGTCAGTCAATCAGTGAGTTGGGGCGGGCAGCCGAGCGGCGGGTGTGGTTGCAGAGGGCAGGGGGGGGGGGAAAGAAAGAAAAAAAAAGAGAAACGTTTGGGAGCAGTCGACGGAGAAATGACGGAGCCCCGATGCTGGGGGCCTTGGAGTGGGGGAGGGGTGAGCCAGGAGGAGTGGGGGGATACAGATACGCCACCTAAGTAAGTCCTTCAGTAGAACGAATCGGGCAAGTTGGAGCTGGTGATATTAGAGATGACTCGGAGAGGAGTGGAGTGGACCCTCCTTTACAGGTACGATGCAGCATGGTTACCGCTGGTGGCCTCGTACCGGGACGCGTTCCGGCATTGAGGGGGCCTTGTCCGGCTCGGGATGGCTCCGAATCCTGTTCCGATTGCATCAAAACCCCCACCATCTACTGTTGCTCTCATGTCCTCTTCGCTCCTGTGCAGGCCCTGCTGACCCTGCTGGCCCTGCTGAGCTTTTCCAAATTTCTGTCTCGTGTCTTTTTTCATCGGGAAATGGGAAATAAGGGACAGTACCTGAGTACCTAGAGGAACGATAATGGTGGAGTGGAAGAGAGGGGACGGCGTTTCGTCAATTGCGTGCACCTTCCCCTTCTCTCCCCCTGCAAGTCAATCGCTTAACCCCCTTAATAGCACACGCCGTCGTTCGTCGCGCATTAATCACCGACGTAGCACCAGAGTG
Source organism: Colletotrichum sublineola (assembly GCA_020631755.1). Lineage (NCBI taxonomy): Eukaryota > Fungi > Ascomycota > Sordariomycetes > Glomerellales > Glomerellaceae > Colletotrichum > Colletotrichum sublineola. The sequence goes on from JAHSQG010000001.1 coordinate 1,730,962, forward strand.
GACGAACCGATCATGTTCGATCCGTGGGGTTTGCCAGTGTTTGTCCTGTCTCACGTTGTCTCCGAGGGTGCGACGTATATCGTAGATGTGGAAGGGGGGGGAGTGCAGAGCGTTCGAGTACTATGTACGACGGCAGCCTTCCAGGTTTGGGTGCAAACGAGATTTGGAATTCCGAGAGCTCGGTACGAACGGATGGAGATCATCCTTGAATGATAAATACAGATATCTTGCGTGATTTCCGTCAGGGGTCCCGAGTCCTTCGTTCGGCCAAACCCCCTGGTTCGTCCCCGTTCATCCCCTGTCTGCTCAACTTCCGCCCGTCAGGCATGCAAGGAAATAAAGAAGTGGAGGGGAGAAAGCCCCCAATTCTGTAGAGAATCGTTGGATTGAACATGGGTGTGCTTGAAAATAAGGAGTCGCGCATATGTTTGCCTCTTTTGGTGAGCCGCGAGGCCCTGCAACCCGGAATTTCGTCTATATTGAAGTTGACCCGCGGGTGACATGCAATGAAGAACCCGGGGCACCTTGCCCCTTACGGATGACATACCTACCCTTTGGCGACGTCAGGTTCAGGTAAGCCACCATCCCCCCCTGCCCGTAAGCTCAGCACAAATACTGTGGGATTTGATCTCCGATCGGCGGGAGAAACCGTCCGCTGGGCTGGTCGTGGAGTGTGTGTATACACGTTTGTGAGACTCTTGTGTGCCATGGAATTATGCTGCAGATGCTTGTGCGAGTATGAATCTGCTAAAAGCAAGAAGCCCGACACACATTCAATCCAAATCAAGGTACGTATCCAAGGCGGTCACTCAATCCAAACAAGCAAGCTGGGCTTGTATTCCACGGCCACGTGCAGGAAGGACTACACTACAACCCGTGGCTGTCGCTCTGGGTTGGGACGGCGGAGAACCTCAGCATTGCAATCTGTCGACGTTTGTCAGTCAAAGGCGTGTCCGCTCCAGCGTGGCGCTTGACCTGGGATTTCCAGAGTACCTATATTGACCGAGTCCATTTGGCAGGGCACAAGATGAGAGGCGTGTCAGCCACACACGAGGAAGAGACATTGGGGCGTGAAACGGTCGCGGACCGTAAATCGCTTAGGCTCACTAGGCTCATGGTGCATCGCCGTCCCGTCCCGATCCGCCGTGGTCTCGGGGCGGCGATATCTGGTACCGGGAAGTGGGTCCCAGTGCCGTACCGCCTATCTTCATCTACCTACCTAAACTGATGGCCGGGCCGGCATTTGATGTCTCTCTTTTCCTCGCGACCCCTGTGGTCTGACAACTCTTTTTTTTTTCTTTTTCTTCTTTTTCTCTAGTCTTCAGTCTTCAATCTTGTGTACTGTCCACCGGAGCATCCCAGCTCAAGCGTTTCCCAGGTTCAACGGGCTCTTGGCGTCGAACTCGTGCGTGGTGATGAGATCGGGGTAGTGGATGCCTCCTTGCTTGATCGCGCTGTCCATCGTCTCCATAATTACAAGACTCTCTGATAACGGCAGCGAGGCGCTTTCCAGCTTACCGTCGCGCAGGCAGCGCGCGCACTCGTCGGCCTCCCAGAACATGCCGTGGCCCCAGTTGCGAGAACCGTCCTTGGGGATCGGACACTCGACAATCTCGACCTCCTCGGCGCCCTTCTTGATCACCTTGTACGACAGCGGTCGAAAAGCCGGGTGGGCGACCTGAATTTCCCCCTTGGAGCCTTGGATGCGGATCGCCGGGGCGGTGTTGCCCTTGCCGTCGGGTGCCGTATCGACGCGCAACGAGGTTGTGGCAATGCCCGTCTGCCGATTCTTGGGGAAGTTAAGGATCATGGTGGTGGACTCGTCGGCACCGGTCACGGGATACTTCTGCACCGAGGCTAGGACCTCGGGCGACTCCTTCTCGGCCTGCAAGTGGTACAGCGTCTGGAACAGCCACGTCAGGGAGTAGATGCCCAGGTCGAGGAGGGCGCCGCCGGCGAGCTCAGGGTTGACCATGCGGTGCGAGTCCGAGAACGACAGCTTGTCGGAGCCCTCGGTGCAGCTGTTGAAGGACAGGTCGGCGGTGGTGCGATAGACCCTGCCGATGGCGCCAGTGGAGATGAGCTCGCGCACCTTGATGCTGAGGGGGAAGTAGCGGGTCCAGACAGCCTCCATGAAGAAGAGCTTCTTAGCGCGGGCCGTCTCGATAAGGACGCGAGTCTGCTCGGCGGTGACGGTCAGGGCTTTCTCGCAGAGAACGTGTTTGCCAGCGTCAAGGGCAAGCATGGCATTCTGGAAGTGATGCGAATGCGGCGTGGCGACGTAGATGATGTCGACGTTGGGGTCGCGGACGAGCTCGGCGTAAGAGCCGTAGACGGGCGTGTCAGCCGGAGCATCGATCTTTTTGACAAAGTCGCGGGCCTTTTGGGCGTCGCGGGAGGAGGATACGGCGGCGATGCGGTGGGCAACGTCAGTCACGTCACGGGAGGCGGGGTCGGTGAGGAGGTCCTTGCAAAAGGCTGTGAGAGTTCAGCAAGAGCGTGACTTGAAAGGGGGAGGGCTAAAGCATTGGAGCTGTCGTCGACAAAGGAAGAGAAAGGGGAGCTCACTCTCGGCGATCCAGCCGGTGGCCAGGATGCCCCAGTTGACTGTGTGCGGCGCCATCTTCAAAGTGGAGTGTGGTCCAGTTCTTTTGAAGTGAGAAAACTGTTTGATAGGAAAAGTTCAATGATTGGGTATATGAAGACGATAAAAGACACGGCACGCCAGTAGGTACCTTGGGAGAGAGCAGAAAGCAGACGGGAGAAACAGATGCGAGTTGGCGAGGATGTCGTTTCCCTTTTGAATCCCTCACCGATTCTCGCCCCTCCACTCCAGCAATTCTCGGAGGGAGCTGCAGCGGGGTACTAAAACGGCTTGCGACTGACTGTGTACCAATGGCAGGGATTGTTACGCTACTCAAGGTACAAGTAAGTACAAGACATGCCCTCTTGAGGTCGCCAGGTACACTTTATTAGCTACCTGCTTAATTAAGTACACTGTTGGTTGATAGAGCGTAAACCCTGTGGGAGAAACCGCTTAACTACACTATAATGTTAATCCTTAGAGGGAATCCGAAAGGCTCGGAACTTAGTTGGTACGCTGCCTACGGTCTGTGAGTGCCTCCAACTGCGGGCCTCCAGACCACGGCCAATGGGCCATGGGGGCGATTGTTACGCTACATGACACCCCAACTGCTTTCCGAGGAGGAACATGCGTCGGCAAACAGACACGATTTGGCAGCTCGCCGCGAGCGGGTAAATGAAAGAATGCTCGGCTGTAACACTTCACCTAACACCCGACACACTACCGATGACACGTCGACCCAGATGTCTCCCTGGAAATGCAGACCAGCCACGCGCTCCGCTACCCGCGTCTCTCTTGGCCAGTCGGACGGTAAGCTTCACTGAGAACTGAGAGGAACGTAGTGGGAGGCGGGGCCTGTCGTGGGTGGTCGGACCGTTTACCCCGCGGCGGGGCTTTCTCTTCTTATCGTTGATAAGACGTCATAAAAGAAGCTACTGAGGTACTGCTACAAGGCGGTCCCCTGTAGGGTCGCACAGGTACACAATGATCATAGAACAAGCTACGGGGGGGGGGGGGGGGGGGCATCAATGCAGGCTAACCGAGCTATCTGGCAATAAGAGACTTTGCCAGATTCCAGAGGTTAATGATATAGGTACCTATGATTGAATTATGAGCAGATATACGCTGCTTCACGTTTCGTTCAGGCTTCACGGCCGCTTTTTAAGCCTCATTGCCCGGATACTGTGACACTACAACCCTCATTCCCAATCCCCCCACTTCGTCCTCTCATTCCTCCCTCCGCCGCCCCCTCGCACCAACACATTTGACACCTGTAATCGTAATAGAATGCCCTCAATCTGCCACCCATGACTAATACCGTCGCTCCGATACCGCGCCTAATATACGGCACTGCCTGGAAGAAGTCCCAGACCGCGCCCCTCGTCGCCTCCGCCCTGTCCGCCGGCTTCCGCGCCCTCGACACCGCCGCATCCCACCACTACTCGGAAGAAGGAGTCGGCGTCGGCCTCCGCACCTGGCTCGCCCAGAACCCGACCCACGGCGTCCACCGTTCGGGACTCTACATCCAGACCAAGTTCTCCCCCTCGCCCTCGGCCCTGCCCATCCCGGACCAGGTCCACGCCTCCGTCGCCTCGTCCCTCAAGAACCTCTCTGTGCCCGGCAACCTCTTCGCCCGCGAGGAGGCACCAGGCGCGTTCAAGGACGACACCGAAGGCGACGCCGACTTCTACCTCGACTGCGTCCTCCTTCACGCCCCCTATCCCTCCTACGCCGACACTCTCCTCGCCTGGCGCGCCCTAGAGTCCTATGTCCCGTCTCGAGTCCGCACCCTAGGCATCTCCAACGTCGGTCTCGACGACCTGCACGCCCTCTGTGCCGACGCCGCCGTCAAGCCTGTCGTCGTCCAGAACCGCCTAAACCCTAGGGAGGCCTACAACACCCCCGTCCGCGTCTTCTGCCGCGAGAGGGGCATCAACTTCCAGTCCTTCTGGACGCTGACGGCGAACCCGCCACTGGTGAGGAGCGAGGCAGTCGGCAGGGTCGCTGACGGCGCCGGCGTGAGCAACGAGGTCGCCATGTACGCACTTGTGCTGGGGCTGAGGGGGGTGAGCGTTCTAGACGGGACCACGAACGAAAATCGCATGAAGGAGGACCTCGAGGGCGTCGAGAAGGTGGCTGCTTGGGCCGATGGCGATGGTTCAGGGGTTTGGGAACGGAGCCTGGCGGCCTTCAAATCCGTCCTCGGGGAGCCGGAGGGGGTGTAATCAAGCAGGAAGAACACAAAAGTCATACGAGATGTACGAAAACAGAATACCTGGATAAAATTCTAGCCGGGCGGAGAAACAGTTCTCCGCACATCCCCAACGAAACGCCCAAGAAATGCACTCTGTCCTGGGTATTTGACAATCCATCGCAATATCACTCCCTGGAGCCTGGAAACTGACCCTCGCTGCCCCTCCTCCTCGCAAAATACATCAACTGTTTTGGTGCTTGTCTATTTGCCAGCCCCATAATCCAAGAAATGTACCTGGACGAAAACAAGACTCGCTGTGGTATCTCAAAATTCTAATAAACAAAAGTACAAGCCGAGGTGCTCATCGTATCGTTCCTGACACCGCCTATTCCTTTTTTAAACCTTGTCAATTCAGCATTACGAGAGAAGGAGAAGAAAATGTAATCAGTCGTCCGTGTTGTATTCCTGGTCGTCCACAAGGATCACAACTGTCAGTGTTGCCGCGTACGCCTCGCGGATAGCGCATGCCATGCTATGCAACATTAGCCAAGTCCTGTTCAGGAAGACACCTAGGCAGAAAACAAGCGCCCTGCTCCGAGCAAACCACTCACCAGGTCTTTCGAATATCGGCGATCACGGCACTCAAACCCCAGTGCGAACACCAGGCGCGAGCCAGTACCTCATTGTCTCTGACTCCGAACGCCTCCACCACCAACACCTGCTCCTCGTCAATAGGATCCTGGCTACTTGAAGTGTGCGGGCCTGCATTGGAACTCGTCCTGGAGGTCCGCGCGCTTGGAGACTGCCCGTATAGGCCGCCCCAGTCCTTGATGTTCATAATCTCGTCTGCCTTGACGGTCTGAAAAATGTAATCGAAGAAGAGCGGATGCGGGCCGTCCGAACAAGGCCACGCTGAGATGAAGGAAACGTCGTAGGTCAGATGCATAGGCCACGAAACCCCGTCGACGGCGAACTGCACCGTTGCGTCGAATATTTTTGGCAGCGGTGGCGGCTCCTGGAAATGGTCGGGGACAGCCCTGAAGCTGAGCAGCTCAATGCGCACCGTATCGACAATGTCGTCTGCATCAGGAGCCACAAGCTTGTACTCTTTGACAGGAAACACTTCCGCCGGAGGTCCAAGGGGATCGGATCGCTCACTCATCGATTGGACATCCTCGGGTGTCATTCGCTGGCGAGGGCGGCGGGACCGAATGCGGGCGATTTGAGACCGCCCGAGGTCCGTGGTCGGACGGGCTGGTCCGATCCAGCCTGCCAGGGACCGACATGTAGGCGCAAGCACTTTTCCAACGATGCAGGCAGCAGTCCAGTAGGTGTAACTGTTCCTGTACTGGAACCCGCAATTAGGATGGAGGTGCGTCATCATGGCGAGTGAGTCGGTAGCCTTGTCTGGATCAATGTCGATGAGAGTATTCATGATAAGGAACGGGAACGTGGGCTTTTCAGCGTTAGTCGGGGTTTGAGCACCGGTCGGAAACAGATACAACCTACCCCAGGTAATACAAGGCCGCTGAAGAAAGCCAAGGCATCGGAGCTGATGATGTCGAGAGACGCCTCCATGTCCCTTTGCTTCATCTTGTCGAGAGTCTGGCCAAGATTCGGCCATTTCATCATCTGGGCAAAGCGCCGCAGCATCTTGATCTGCCGCTTTTTGAGTCTGAAGCGTAGGTTGACTGCCGCACGTTAGTCTTGCCTCTCGATTGGGTTCCGCCTACCTACTCTGCTCTACCGTCTTGCCATAGCCTTCGATCCTCACATGTTCCCGCCAACGTCTCGCAAGTGCAAGATCCCATTGGATGGTGGGCGGGAGCTGAGGCAGCAACTTCTCCTTGGCCCATTCGCCATGCAGCCGTGAGTTGATACGCAGATCCAGCTCCATGCTGAGCACAAGTTGGTGGCAGAACTTGATGTACTGATGTTGGCTTGCATGGCTCGGGTCGAAAATAAAGCGAGTGACAACTTGGTTCTTGGGGTTCGTGAAGTCAATCCAGTCTGGCCGGGACAATACCATAATCAGGTCGGTGATCTGCCTCTCGAGTCCCTTGTGCGGGTTCATCAGCTTGTCGGGGTCGCGGAGAAAGCGGCGGTATAAGCTTTTGTACATCCACTCCACGTCGTCGTCCTCGAGGCCAGACTCCAGCTCTTTTAGACGCTCGAAGATACGGGCCAGGTCGACTTCCCGAGCCGCCACGCCGGAATCTCTCAGGGCGATGGTGGGCGGCATAATGCTAGACAGAGAAGCCCACTGATTCAGCGTGATGGTGCCCGGCTGCTGTCCGTAGAAGAAGGCGAAGCTCGGCTGCTCGAGAGTCTCCCAGGGATAAATGGCTACACCACCTCCCTGCATACGGAGGGTCATCAGCTGGGTCATAGAGTCGTGCAGGTTGGCCACGTCGGACTCGTCGGTTTGGTTTCCGGCCGAGGTGGTGTACAGGGCGTAGTAGTGATCCGATGCGTGCGGCACCGGACGCTTGTGTCCCTTGTGAGCGGGGACACCGCGAGAAACGAGCTCCATGGCATGGCCGAGAGTGAGCTCTTCCTGGCTGGACATTCCGGGCGGCGGCCATTCGGTCAGCGGTCCCGGCTCGAAGACGACTCCGTTGGGGTGTGCGCGGCCCTTCCCCTTGGCTCGGGCGGGATCCGGCCTTCTAGGCCGCCGGCGGGAGCGACGGTGGTCCGGGTGGTCGGGGTGGCCGTTCGGTGACTCGGCTGCTCTCGAGGACTGGCGCATGTCGGCGAGAGACCGACGTTTGCGCGGGGCGACATCACCATCACTCGCTCTGCGCGATTCCGGGTTTTCCTGCAACCAGAGTCAGTAAGAAAGCCGTCAAGGCATGGAGCACGCGTGTCTCCATGGCAGCTTAGGGTTTGGCTCGCCGTACCAGTCTCCCTTTCTTCGCGAGGCTCCTGTTACGGAAGATGCTGCCCCAGAAGCTCTTCTTCTCGCTGCGACCCTCCCGGTCTCCTTCTTCCTTGATGTCGGCCATGCCTCATGAATGAATTACGAATGACAGTGCTCGAAAGCGTGTTGTCCGCTCAGGGCGAGTGGTTGCGATGCGGACAGGATAAAAACAGACAACAAACAAAGTGTTTGTTGGGTTGGACGAGGCCCGGGCGAGAAAGGGCGCGAGTGCACTCGTCAGTCGGAGTGGCTGCGCACCATGCGCGTCACGGGGAATGCGCTTGTCGCAGGTGGAGCGATACGTTCAGCATCAGCCCAATGTCGTCCAGTAGTGCAGTAAGGTTGTCAGTGGGTTGGTTGTAGATTCTTTTGCAACTACGGTAGCGTTTGGGGCATTACCTCCACTCCCAAGCTTGGCGATAGCGAAAGAGACGCCACCGGATCAAGGCGCTGTCGTTGTTGATGCGGTCGACGTTGTGGTTGCCGTCGGAGGTCAGAGGAATAAACGGATGTCTGTGTGGTGGATGTCTGTGAGATGATCCGAAGGAGATCAGGAATGCATCTCAAGTTGAAGGTGGCGGCAGCAAGAGCGTCATTTGTTGCTCACTCACGGCCGTAGACGTAGCAGTCTGTCCGTAATTCAACAACGAATAGGAAATAGAAGAAAAAGTCAAAAAGATGGGAGCAACAATGGCTTGTCCAGTGGTAGTCAGCGCTCAATCGAATTAGAGGTGGTGTGGTGTGTCGCAAAGCATGGGATGACGGACTGAGTCCGGACGCGGGGGTTTTTGGGGTTCGGGCGGGTGAGAGAGAATGAGAATGAGAGTGATGAGAGTGAGAGTGGGTGAACGGACACCTAGGTATGTAGTAATTGGAAGTCGACGACAGGGAGGAAGGCACATTGACTGGAGTGAAGTAGAAACGATGAATGGATGGATGCATACATGCACGCACGACGGTTCCTGTGCTTTTTTTTTAAAAAACTTTCTTCTCTTTTTCCCTTTTTTTTTTTTTTTTTTTGTTGTTGCACTTAACATGCCATTCTTCGTTTCCCGTCGCTTCCATATTGCATCCGTCTCGCTAGCCCTCATCTCGTCCATTAGTCGCCGGTCCCCTGCTTCAGCTTGGTCTTGATATGCGTTCTGTCCTTGTACACTCGCTACAAAGGTATTCATCGCCTTACACGGAAGGGTATCCCCACCTGGCGGAAGTGTCCACGACCCAGTGCCACCTCACCCTTGCGTCGTTGCGGTATGGTGGAGAGAGTACTGCCCTGTTCTTATAAGTGCCGGGCGTAAGTAACTCTGATTGCCGTATTCGTACGGAATGAACATACACTGATACCATACACCCTGTACATGCCTACCTACCTAGTACTACGTACATTACATACAGCTACGTAGCGTGCCCAGGCAGCTGTCATAGCCACATTAGCTGGCATACTTCCCGTGGACGCATTGTCGAGATTGAGTGAGAAAAGTAATCCTGCACTTAGGAGAGGTCAGGTGGTTGTAAGGAAAGAAAAGTCAAGTGCACAACTGCAGATGAGGTTCGTCTTGATAGGCCGAGCCGCCGCGGTGCCCGAATGCCCAACAACGGATGGGCCTGCACGCTGGACGTCGCTGAAGGGAACAACCCGGTGTCAGACGCTGAGCATGCAAGAAATCCAAACCTGCCACGTCGTGTGTCATCCCGCTCTACCCACGCACGCTGACTCGTCCAGTGCCAACTCCAGCGCCATGCCATGCGTCTGACCGAAGCTTCTTCTTGCCTGCTTTCCCCTCCCCCAGTCGTCTTTCCCTGCCCCCCTCTCATGCGACCAGGTAACGAACCCGCTTTCCGGGTCCCGAATCTCGAGGGAACCCTAACCCTGGCGTTTTCCTTCGTTACCGCCAACATCCTTCCTTCCACCTGGACTGGATTGCACCGACGAACCCCATCCATTACCGCCCTCGACCATGCACGTCAACAGCCGGTTCCACCGTCCGATGCCATGCAAGGACGCCGACGCCCGTCTGGTGCCTCTTTGATCGAGATCGAGCCCCTGGAGGTGCCTGGAGGTCCATTTTTTATTATTGCCCGGCGACCTAATCAATTCGTGACGTTTGCTTTCGGAACCAGTTCCTGCCTGGGGCCTCCAATACCGCCCGCGAGCTCTCCCCTCAGAGACGGAATAAAATGAAATAAAGAAAAAATCGAGCCGTTGGTTGTTTGGGGTTTTCCCCTCCGGCCCTTAGTGCCCGGTCGTGTGGCTTTTGCTGAATCAAACTCCCGACACTTCCGTCACTCGGTCCGTCAGCCGCGCGCATGGTCGCCCTGCGTTCTTTGCCGCAACCACCTCATCAGGTCGCCATACGTCATTGACACCCCAACTCCCAGCGATCCTTCTCTCTGAGTGATTTGGTGCACCGGTGGTTGTGCATTTCTGATGAGACGTGCTCTAAGGGTTCGACCATATCACTGCTTCCCGCCTCGATCCTCGGTGGATCGGTGACATGGACATGTTCATCAATGTTAAGGATCTTCCTGGGAGTGATTCTGTCTCTAGTGTTTCGAACTGTCACCCAGCTGGTGTAACGCCTGGGTTCAGGGTTCATGTCAGTCCAAAAATTGCGCTTTCAAACCTAGTTTATATCAAAGACGTTGTATAGACCTCCAAACACCCGTCCACATGAAGCTCGCTACAGCTTTAGGTCTCTTCGCTGCCACCGCCGCCACCGCATAGATATGTTGCCCATTCCTTTCATGTCTTGACGTCCCACATACAGCAAGCCCTCCACAACTCCGAGCCCCAGTCACGCGTTGGGGAAATCAATGCAATCAGCTAGGTTTCTACGGCTCACGCCAGAGTCCCCTCTCCCCAACCTCAGGATAGACGGTCAGAGAGCGACGACGTCAGCTTGCCCCTCGAGTCAATCTATTGGTTAGTTAGAGAGCTGCTCAAACTTTCTAGCCATGGAGAGACGTTCAGGGTCCAAGAGCCTGCCCAGTGACTGCTTAACTTAAACTCTGTAGATAACCTTTGGGCTGGCGTGCCAGTGTGCTCAGACGTCATCGTAGCCGCAAACTTCGCCCGCGTCCCACGCCCGTTCTACGAATGCGCCGAGTCTCACCTGTGATGTCTTTTGCCTGTCCGTGTTTCGTGGTGTCGTCCGGAGTGTAGTCCGCTCTGGGTCGACCAGGGTGACCACCTGCCGTCGTCTTCATGCGTTAGGGTATGGCGTATTATGACTAGCAGTTAATATTGACTACAAGCGTTCGAGCAATCCTAGACAGCTGGCAAAATTGTCTGCTAATCATAGGCTCATCAAAATGGGATCGATCGATTTCCCCTCCGCTTAGACGGTGTACTTGCTAGCCTCGTGCCCACAACCACGCCGCCACCAGTAGGAAGCCCCGGCTTCGAGAGGTGCCGGGTTATTTCAACTTCTACGGTGGTCCTGACACTGCACACTTGGATGTGGACGTTCACTCTGCTTTCTGATCGGCGCGAATGACTCGTGCTTCTTTTATGGCGTATTTGTTTCTGCCTGGCCTTTCGTTTCGTCCGCCGTGTGTTAACATTGATGAGTCTCTGGGTGGAAACATAACTATTTTTCGAGGAGAATATCATGGAAGAGACCATGATGTTGCCCGACACATATTCTAATCCGTCGCGTGAGTTGAGGCTGGGCCTGGCGTTCAAACGTTGAATCCTTTCTTTGATATGCTCGCGGCTCGGCAATAAACCCCATAGGTCAGAGCGATCAACTCCCCCCCACCGCATTTCTATTCCTGTGGCCTCAATATCCGACTCGCAGTGCGGGATTCGGGAGGTTGGGGAACCTCAGCGAAGTCCCAGGGCCCATGGTTTCCGTAGGCGACACGCGTAATGGACGAGGGAAAATCAACATTGGCCATACACCTTGCACCCATTAGTAAGTTATCGCTCGGTTTGTGCGTAGTGTACCAATAGAGTTAATCGACGAAAATGAGAAAGAATTTCACGTAGCAGCATGTGCAGTTTGAGGTTGTTTCCATCCATTTGTCGAGTACTCAGACGGCGAGGCTTCTCTGAAAAGAGTATGTTCTGGCCCTGCAGTGCTTATTTTCATATGATCACTTGACGAAATTCAGGCTGACCATACATATTGGCGTTGAGAGACACAACGATATTCTGGGACAAGAATCGCTCGTATTAGCTCTGCCTGTTGATGAGTATGCGTGATTGGCCACGTTCGAAAGAACTAGAGAGCCCACATAGCATCAGAATTCGGTGCTTGTTTATTCTTGTGGATTTTCTCTTCCTCGGTAGCGGCCTTAATGATCATTTTGCGGTCGTGACAGCTTAGTATTCAGCCCGTTATAAGGAGAGAGCCTATGTCCGGTCCGAACGGTAATATAACCAACATGTATTATTCATTGTGTAGATATGAATGGGAACAAACACATACACACACACACACACACACACACACACACACATATATATATATATATATATATATAGTGTCAAGATCGCCTGGCGAGGAACAATCCTTTTGAAAACTATCCTTCATCGAGGCTACGCAGTCTCTATAGGAAATCCTTCCAACACATTATTGTATATCTGCAGTGTTCGAAGGACAAGACCCCCAACACGGACCGGACGGCACAAAAGCCGAACCACGAACCTTCGGGACCATCTTTCTGAAAATGAGACGCCGGCCTAGTTTTCCATGGTTTCTTCTGCGTCTTTCAACTGGCATGTCCCTACCGCGTACAAGACAGCATCCATCTGTTGGCACGGCAGAGTTTGGTAATGCTCCCCCATGGGCTTTCAGGGCCTGTGAAGGAGACTATATGGCGCTTGGAGGCTACAGTAAGAGGTCTGTATTTGGTCACACAAAACACTGCCATTCCGGAACCGAGCTCGCGGAATCATTGCTTTTAATCTCTAGCCCTATTCCAGACCCGTCATATGCTAGACCAAGCCACAAAAGCAGAGCTTAAGAGGGCTCGGTCTCGTCAACGTTACTTGAAAAGACGATATACCCCCTAACGAGGCTGATGTGCCGCTCGACGCCTGTCTTCCTGTCGACTATACGGACGGCCGCTCACTAGTCGCTATCCGGATCGTGACCCAGCAAGAGGCACCAGCTGGTGGATCAGATGATGTGGTTCGCGAGGCTACCAGGTAGCGCTGTCGCAGCCGTGATGATCTCAATCTCGTCGTCGAACTGAAGGGTCTCGCCCACCTCAACCTTCTCCCCCCCTCCCAAATCGCTGCCCGAGCGCTCCTCGATAATACACTTCAGTTGCGGAGCAGACCCAGCACCTGGTCAAGGACCCCCGCTTGTGCGCCGTCATGCCGATTCTCCACGTGCGGGTCATCAAGGCATCAAGGCAGCGGTACCCTTCCACGCAGCAGCAACTCGCCTTCGACCACCACTAACATTTCCTTTTTGAGCGGAGAGGCTGTAGGAAGATGTGCCTAGTGCCTTGACCTTGATTTTTGTTGCGGTGTTCATATACTTATGAAAGGGGCCACCGGTACCATGGCTACGAACCCGGCGGCGAAGAGCTGGGAGAAGACACGGTTATGGTGGAGGACGGTCCATCGGCCAGCCGCATGAGACAATGGGAAGGGACAAGGCAAGAATTCTCAAGCCTCTTCTCTTCGTTGAGCTAGTCCCGGGCAGCAGTAGAAAGAGCGTCTCTTCAACCGACACAGGATGTCGGGATAAAAAAAATAACTAAATAACCACCAAATAACTTCACTATACGCAATCAACACGTTGTCTCTGAATCTCATCCAGCTTTTGATACCACTGCTCCTTATCACGCTATGATTAATTACACTTATACATGGCAACGCCTCGATTCAGACATCGCACATCGCATTCCATACCAAAAAGAGGACAAGCACCGGGCCCAATGCAGCATGCCAAGCCGAGCTCATGCTCAATAATACGCCTATACAAAGGGAACAGTTCACCAGCGCTCATTCCAGCTCACTCCAACAGATCTCTTGGCGTCTTGCTCCTAGATGAGTTCCTGGCGGAACGGCTCGGCAGTGACATTGCCACCGCCAAGCACGTCCTTGGACTCCATCTTTTCGACGGCAGCGCGGTACTAGACGTCAGGTTAGCGATCGAAACTCGAATAAAGCAACCCGCAGGCGAAAGAAAACAGGACGCAGCACTTACGGCAAACACAAAGTTCAACACCAGCGCGACCATCAACGCAATGCTGATGATCAGCGGACCAATGAGGTTGTCAAAATCCTTGCCGCTGCGGGCGATAATCATCTTCCTCCGCAGACGCATCATGCTGTAGCCCCAAACTCCCGCAAACACCGCGATGGCGATGTACACAATACCCATGACCTCGGCCAGGAGGTTCTCCCCGGCGGCCGTGTACAGCGACACGGCGAGCGCGCCGAGCAGGATGCAGATGTGCTGCCACTTGAGGAATGTGCGCTCGTTGGCCAGCCACACCTTGGGCTCGATCTTCAGCTCACCCGAGTTCTTGATCCATTCGGTCGGTTCGGCGACGCCCTCGGGCAGCTGCTGCTGGTTATTCTGCGCCCGCTTCGCCCTTGAATACTTGGACAGCGAGAAGCCCGGGAGGACGGACGAAAGGGTGCCGTAGCTCCTCTGCTGCTGACTGGAGGAGCCGTTGCCGTTCTGCTGGGACAACGACTGCTGGGACTCGTGGTTGGAGGGTTTCGGGCGGGAGCTGGGCTCGGCGGCCATCCTGTCTGCGAGATACGATTTGCTGGCCGGCGAGCTCTTGGACACCTTGTATGAGCTGATCTTGGTGCCCAAAAAGCTGCCCACGGCCTGCTCGTCCTCGGCTCTCTGAGCCTTGCGCTGCTCCTCGGCCTCAAACGCTTCTTGGGGGTCCTTGCGGATGTCCGCCTCCAGGTCTGTTAGCCAGAAGGGCAGGCTGTTGACATAGTCCTCAAACAGAGAGGCGACGCCGTGTACAAATTTGGAGAAGCGGGGCGCCGGGTGCACCAGGTGGGATCCCATCAGGTCCGAAATCCACACGGGGCGCTTGCGGCTGGGGTCCTCCTTCAGCTTGATCTCGAGGATGGCGTACGGGAACCTCGAGACCTCGCTCTGGTTGATATCTTTGAACGGGTAGGTCAGATTCCGGCCGTCGATGTCGAGACGGTGCCAGGACGCCGGGTCGCGGCAGGGCCTACCCTTGTCCAATGTGTCTTCGCGGATGAAGGCGACCTCGGTGTCGATGGAGATGCGCACCCGGTCGTCGGCGGGCTTTTGGAACGCCGTACGGACGTAGTTGGCTCGGAGGACGGGCTCCAGCTTGTTCTCTCGCACGAAGCCCTGCAGCGACTCGACCGTTTTTTTGAAGCTCTCAATTTCCTCAGCCTGCTGACCCTGACGCTCCATCTTCTGCACCGTCTTCTCCATCTTGTAGGTACCGTCAATGAAGGACTTGATGTACTTGTCCTTGATGGCGAACTTGCGCTCATCGCTTGATCCGTTCTCATCAACGATCTTCTGTTCGAGGTATAACTCGGGTTTCGAACTCAGCTGACCGTACCACCGGACGCGCAGCGACGAGGCCTCCGGCTTACGCTCCACCTTCTTACCGTAGAGGTCGAACTTGGGACTATCAAAGTAGAGCGAGGTGATGGTGGGGTCGTTGCTGCCGTCAAGCTCCTTGGCCGACTGTTCGCTGTACACAAGGGCCGGGAGCTGTCTCATAATGTACGTCTTCACCTCCAGCAGGTTGTCCGGGTGGACCCAGAACTTGTGAGCTGTGTACCGTTCGCCGTGGCGCGTTTCGCCCTGGCTATCCAGATCCAGCGGCTGCTGGTCGGCGGCGCCCTCGTCCAGCTGTTGCCGAATGACATAGTACATGATGGACAGCTTGTTGAGCAGGGGCGAGTACCCCTGCTCCGAGTTGAAGGGCCGCTGCGACAGGCTCAGCTGCATCATGGGCCGCACCTTGTACCTGTCACCTCTCTTGCGGTCGTGCTTCTTGACGATCTTGAGGAACCCCGTGTAGTTGATGTTGCTGTACTTCTTCAGCTCCGAGATCTCGGTCGTGATCTTGTCGAGCTCCGCCTCAATGTCCTTCAGCTTCGTAGCGGTTGCGGCGTCGGGCTTTTTGGCCTGGGCATTGTCCGCGTTATCCTCCTCGCTCGGCGGCGGCGCCAGCTCCTTGAGCTTCTCAAAGGCCGCGTCGATACGGCGCTTCAGGGTCTCGAAGGTCTCCTCTTGGAACTTGGCGACCTTCTCGAGCTGGGTGTTGAAGATCTCGTCGCAGAAGCGGCTTTCGTCGTCCTCGGTCCAAGCGACGTCGTCCTCATCGTACTTGTCCTCCCGCAGAAGTGACTTTAGCTTCGCGTAATCAATGTACTTGTCCTTCCACGGCGCGTAGACGGCCTGCCGCAGCGTCTTTCCGAAACGCATAGCGGCGGTAGGCTGATTGTTGAGATAGGGGAGGTAATGGTAGGAAGAGCGCCGTCTACTCGATCGCTTTGTTTCTTGGAGGATTGTGTACCGAAGACAGACAGTGCGGCGACAGATCTAACGATGGAAATGCTTGATCAAACCGGAGTGGGGGCGTGGGCGTGGTGGGTGTTGTAGAAGGGGAAAAAAAACAAGCTTTGGGTGCGACAGGATGATGTCGGCAAAGATGCGGATATCAATCAGTCTTGCCTCGCGGAGGGCCCAAAAGCTCGGACGTAGGCTTGTTCTTCCGGTGCTTCCTTCTCTACTGGTGTTTGCTCCTTTGCTTATTCTGCATCCAAAATTTATTTCTCGATCGGATTTCCGTTAACACAATGCTTGCTTGCCTGATTCTCGTAAGTGAGCGAATTCGGGTTCCCTGCGGTTTTTCGTTACCTATCTGGCGAGCGTTGCTCTAACGGCCCCACCGGTCTCCCGTCCTAGCGCCGCAAGTTCCACTATCCCGCTGCTTAGCGCACCTCCAATTGCCCTATCAGCTGCGGTGATTACAGGCACGTGTGCTCGCTACCTACAGGTGCAGTTTGCCTTCTTCAGATCCGTTGCTAAGGAGAGAATGGGAGGGAAAACTAGTGGCTGGACCGCGAATCCACTCCAGTTTACCCTGCTCTTTCGCCGCAAACACGCATAGAACCGAGGCAATCGATTAACAGCCGAATTGAAAATTTGTCAATGAAGGAAAAGAGAGAGAGAGAGAGAGAAAAGAAGAAAAGATGTTTTGGCGTTCGTTGAGGAATGGCTATTAAAACCACATGTGAAACTCCTCGTATAAAACTATCCGGTAAAGCAACCATAAACCCGCACGTCTAAAACCCCGTATAATGTCATCAGCCATCTAAACCGTCCATCGGCCATGTATCCCGGCCTGATACGCTTCACTTCTTGAGCCATTGGTCCACAGCGGCGTCAACCTGCTTCCTGTACTCCTGCTGCGTCTTGCACTGGTCCAGGAACACACGATACTTGGCGTCGAACAAGAACTTCTCTCCCTTGAGCGTGCCCGGTTTGACGAGCCTGCCAGGCTTGCTCATGCGGTCCATGATGGACCACAGGTCCTCCGTGGAGCCGTCCTCGGCCGCTGTGGCCGCCTTGGCACCTAGCATGGCCGCGCCGTGGACGACGGCCGCGTTGGTGTACCGCGGTACCAGCACTGGCATGTTACAGATGCTGGCCATGAGGTCCATGAGCAGCGGGTTTTGGCACTGGCTGCCAGACATGAAGATGGTGTTGAGCTCGTGACCGGCCGTGTTCATTGCCTCGACGATTTGGCGCGTCTGCATCGCAATGAACTCCATCGTGCCGTAGTACCATAGCGCCAGGTTGTCCGTGGTCTTGTCGCTGCTCAGCCCAACGACGGCGCCCTTCATGTTGGGGTCGGCAACAGGTGATCGGTTGCCCCACAGGTCGCCGTACAAGAAGAAGTGGCGGCCCAGGTACGAGATCGAGGGCGCGCCGCTCTTCTCCCGCATGTATTCCAGGTGCGCGTTGAGGAACTCGTAGATGTTCTTCGACTCGGCCATCGCAAGTGCGTTCGTCTCGATAAAGGCGGGGTGGATTTCAATGATGTGTCGGAGAAGCTCGCCGGTGGCAGATTGCCCGCCCTCGGCCATCCAAAAGTCGGGCAGCAGGACGTCACGATATGGGCCCCAGACACCGGGCACGAAGACGGCGTCCCTGGACATGGCCAAGTGGCAGGTCGAAGTGCCGGCAACCGCCGCGAGTCTGTGGAACGCCTGAGAAAGATCGTTCTTGGGCTGGTCCGCCTCCAGGTGGCCTGGGGGGAGCTCAACCTTGGCTCCGACGGTGCCGATCCAGCCGGCGTAGGCGTCAATCACACCACCGCCAACGGCGATGCCCTCGGGAAGGCCGAGCTCGTTGGCAGCCTTCTTGCAGAGCACGCCTACAAGTTCTCCGGCGCTCTGGTATGTTCCGTTCTGGTTCCGGTCAGTCAATTGGCCTCCGCTTCTCTCTCGATCTCGCAAAGCGAAAAGAAGAAGGAGGATTCAATGAAATAGGCTCACCACCCCGTTGACGCCACCGAGACGTTTAAAATCGTCCTTGACGAGATCCTCAAGCCCAATGGTAGTTAGGAAATCCTCCTGCCAGCCCTTGACGCTGCCGTCGACGCCGACAGGGACGTAGCCTTGCTTGCACACGGTGCTGCAGAAGCTCCGCGTTTCGTTGCCAGTAGCCATGTGGGTGAGGGCGTCGGCGAGATCGTAGAACTTGCAGCGGTCGAAGAGTTCCTTGGGCATGTTGTTCTTAAGCCAGAGAACCTTGGGGATCTCCATCTCAATACTCATGGTGCCGCCAACGTACTTGAGCAAGTTGTGCTTGGTGGCGTTGATCTTCTCCGTCTCTTCAATGGGCCGGTGGTCGAGCCAGAGGATGACATTGCGGTCGTTGCCGTCGGCGTTATCAAAGTCGGGCCCCGTCACGGCAACGGGCTCGTCTGTGTCGTGGCTGAAGACGGCGAGGGAGCATGTGGCGTCGAAGCCGATGCCCTTGATCTTATCCGGGTCGACCTTGGATTCATTGAGGACCTGCTTCACGCAGTTGCAGATGCACGACCAGATGTCCGAAGTCGATTGTTCCTAATGGAAGCGTCAGTAAGGCTCGACTCCGATCCTCGAAAAGGCAGAGAGTAGGCGAGATGCCTAGGGGAGCTTACATAGTACCCAGTCTCGGGCTGCCACAGCTTAATGGGCTCGCTGGCAAGGCCCTTGATGTCGCCCGTTTCGTCAATGATGCATGCTCTGGCTGATCCAGTGCCGACATCAATTCCGATGTAATGGTCCTGGTCAATTGCTTTGAGTCAATGGTCTGCGCCTCTGCCAAACCCAGCTACAAGCAAGCTCCAAACGACCAAACTCACGAGAAGTTGAGGTGGTGCGGTAGATTGGGGAGGCCTGGGGTGAACTGTCAGCTTCTAAGCGTCCTTACGAAACCTTTCCAAACCGAGCCGAAGGGTCGACAGAGCGGTGGAAATCGGCTTGGAGTGATAACAGGACTTACTCCATAATGTGTGGTGTATAACGGCGGGAACGTCATATACGAACAGAGCCCTGTTTAGTCACACAACGAAGGTGAGACAACGTATCGTCTCGCTTCAATTGACAACAGGATCTATAATGGTAGAAGGACACGGAAAGACGAGAGTAGAGCTCCTTGAAAGACACACGGGTTCTGTTGACAACAAGGAGAATGACGGGGAGCTCTCTGCTTTAAGGGCACCTCTGCTCGACCAGGAGGGTACCTAGGTAGGCAGGCAGGCACACGTCCAATCAACCAGTCCTGGCCTCCATTATCGGCACACACCACACCCTTCATCCTTCTTTCCCATGACGAAAGGGACGTGGTGCAGGGAGCTTGTGCTTTTGCGCTGAGCTGAGTGACTGAAATAAGTGAGAGAGCGCACCGGTGTGTGTCCGTCCAGGACCTTGGACCCCTTTGCCCCTCCATAGAGTGGGTCAGAGTAGGAGGTGCAAGAGCTATCTCCCCTGCTCGGTATACACTACATACATACCTAGACTGCTTACACATGATGCAGGAGGAAGACTCCATCCCGACGCATGGATGGCGAAAAAAAAAAAAAAAAGGATTGTGCAGAAAATAAAAGAGGAAAAGAGCTGTTGTTCCAAGCCTCGTGCGGGGTCTAACCAGGCTCACCGAGGGGCAATGAACAGCAACACTACACACTGTGTAGCGCCTACCGTAGGTATGTAGTGGGTGTAGGTACTCGGGTACCGTAGTTTACGTATGTGCTCACTGTGGTAAGAATCAGCTGTCGATTGTTCCTCTGCCTCTGCACATGCACCTGCAAACCTGCTCCTGTGCTGTTAGATGATGCAGATCTGGCCGGCATTGGAAATTTCAAGCTGGTGGCAGACGGCGGGGCGACACGTTTGGAGACAGAACCGGGAGGGTGCCCCGGGGAACCTGGAAGCACCTGGGAAAGCCAGGTAGGTCCCGGGACGACCAGGCCCCAGAACTTCCAAAAAGCCCCAATCAATGCTTCATCAGTATGTCCGAATGGGGCTCAACCGCGAGTTGGGGGTCACGGGGTGTCTGGTACACATAGCAAGTTGGATCCCGACATCCCCGCCGTCGGGCCAGACGTATGGAAGAAGGGGATGGAAATCCGACCCCGCCGTGACAATGTCCTTCTCCCCAACAAGGTTCCAGAAGACGCGTTAGCTGTCAGTTGGGGAACGTAAAATGGCCGGGCCTTCCAACAGCTTAATTTACCATGCTCCTACAGCACCACTTTCAGCGGATTAAAATAGCAAGGACAAGATAAGGGACGGGCTGTCCTTTTGAGCAAGAACCAGGACGTCACATTACAAATTGCAGATGACTTGTTCTGTGGGCTCTCGATACATGGTACATACTTGGTGGCTCAGGTAAATAGTTTCTCTCACCTTCTTTTTCATCCACCTGTCCCCCAGAGCCAACGTTTGCTTTCATGCAGATCAGTTCGCTCAAGGGAGTTGCTTACAACTCGTGCCTGCTAGACTGAACACCGGATTTGACAATGAACCAACCTTCCAACCAGTTGAACCGCAAAGTCGGGGGAGAAGAGAATATAGGAAACTTTTGGTGATTTGGAACATGGAGAGCACAGCAGCCCAGCCAAGCCCCTACAAGACATCAAGTGTAAGACGCCACGGAGGGGGACAGCGCCTATCGCCCGACCTCGGGAAGCCAAAAACGGCGGTCCGGGAAGGGTGGGGGGGTGTAGGCATCCGCCGTTTCTCCCCAACCAGGCATAAGTTTACCACAGCATGTATCGTACCTGTACCTTCAGCATTGCAAGTCCATCACCAGCATCTTCCGCCGTACCATATTACTGGTGCCTACGTTCATTCATTGGGAACCACCATGTTTTCTCCACATTTTCTTCTCCATCTCCCGCGCTCCATGCAACCCAGTCATTGCCCAACGCTGCCCCGGACTTTCCATAGGTATTCCACTCTACACTAGGTAGTTTTGGATAAACCACGAGAACGATTCGAAAACAAGAATGGTTTTGTCAGTCCGCCCAGACCAAATGGACCCTAGGACCGGCTGTTCTGGCCCGCCACCTTACTCAACTCCATTACCTTTGCTGCTGGACCGGCGGATTCAGACCACCGGTTTCCTTCGCGAGGAAGGACGCCAAGGATTGTAAGTCTAGCGTAAAGTCTAGACTGTGGGTACGCATTCACACGCAACCTGGGGAAAACATGAATCACAAGGAGCTCTTGTGGAGAAGCATTTCAGAAATCACGAGGCGGAACAACACAGATGCAATAAGACTTGTTCAAATTGCGCATTCCTCCAGTTCCACTGCCAGGGTTGCATGCGAGCCCATCGCTAACTCCGGGGGCTCGTCCGTTATACTATGTATTAATAGGCTTGTTATGTTGGCCACGCGTGCCACTTGATAAAAATGCATGCGTACCCATATGAGTAGTCGGCCAAGCAGTCCTTGATGCTTGCTTCGCTGTCACCTGTACGACGTTGCGGTGTGCTCTATGCCCGCCTCCTAACTGCCTTCTCCCTCTCCCTCCTCTCTGAGCTGGTTGGACGAACACGCTATCTCCGCTGATGCGGCCTAGCCTTGCCAAGCACTTGTGTCGACTGCGATTCCGATGCTCGTTTGCCGATCATTCCCCCCGGCAGCTCCGACCTACGGAGCCTCACCATGCTTCATTGGTATCCGCTTCTCCGGTGTTCCGTGCGTGCTGATCCCTTTCCACCCACAGCCAACCCCCCCGCCTTTGACCGACTCCGTTGCATTTCTTTTTTCTTTCTGTTTTCTGGACGTTTTGGCAATTCTGTGTCAGGGAGGGGATTTTCCAACACGCCTTGCCGCTTCGGAGTTGCACGATTCGTCATAAGCCATCATTCGCGGCTTGACACCACGTAATGCTTCCGAGAGGCATGTCTCGTAGGGTGATGAGGTAGCGATGGGCCTCCACGAGCTCTTCAGTACGAGCCAATGTTTGTGCGCGAAGCCACCAGGCCTTCGAAATGGCTTTCAGCTGCTTACTGGATATACTTCTAGTAGTCTAGTTCCGTCTTGGGCCATTTCAGTGCGTCTTTGTCTTTCTTCATCCTTCCACGCCCGTGTTTCAAGTCACCCTGTTGGCATCGTCAGTCTGAGCTCGCAATGGACTACATTCATTCATCAACTCACCTCTGCTTTGCGCTTGCCCAGCACCCGGTCGGGCGTTCCCCTTGAATATGATGGCGTGCTCTCCCTGGCCTGTGTCGCTTCCGAGTGGCAACTATAATGGTATGCTCGGTTGCCTACCAGCGTCGTGTCTAACCAAACCCATTCCTGGGCGGTGTCCAACCACTTGTTCTCGAACTTCTCCTGGCAAATCGGACAGATACTGTTGATACCGCTCGAGGCGTCCGGCACCGGGATGTATCGAGGCTTGGCCTCCTTCTTCGCCCGGCCGGGACTAGATAATGAGTTGTCCGCTGATTGGACATGGTCCACGTCGATAGCTTCTCGTGACTTGAGCCAGTCCTGCCTCGTGTTAGATATCAGCCATGCTTAGCACCGGGCCTTGGTAACTCACATTGCTGTCGACGTACCAGCTGCGGTGCTGGCCCCTCTTCTCTGCTTCCGCGAGCCGTTGGTGAGCCTTGAAATGCCAGTCCATGTGTGCCATCTTCTTCTTTCTGCCCTCCTCGTCCGTCTTGAATCGTCTGCCGCACTGAGTACACTGGGGACCCAGCTGCTCAAACATGGATGGGATCAGATGTGGTTGGAATCTGCAAACTATTAGTGCTCGTGGAAATGATGGAAGCCCATCCCAGAGTTGACTCACTGCTGTTTAAGAGCCGTGGCGTCAAGCTGGTTGCCATGCATGCCTCCGAGGGGAGGACGCGGTGGCAGTTGACCCGATGCCAGCAAGCTCGCAAGGTTAGGGGGCAGCAAACCAGGAGGCAACATAGGCATTCCAGGAGGCGGTACCGGAACCGGAGGAGGTGCTGGTGCCGGAGTTGCGCTCGGTGCTGGTCCAGGAAGCAACCCGGCTTGTCGTAAGCCGACCAGCAAAGCCATGGGATCTGCCGACGGCGTCACACTGGGCTGTCGATACGGCTCAACCTTTTGCGGCGGAGGGGACCGAATCACCATGCTGGCGGATGGAGGCGGGGGCGTGGGAACCTGCGGTGTGGCTGACTGCCTCGACAACAATGCAGCTAGAGCTCCTTGGCCCAAGAGGGCATCGAGCGTCACCGCGCCATGCTGCTGCGGTGGTCCAGATGTAACTACAGGTGCCGCAGGAGGCGGCGGTGGATGAGAGGGGACGGGTGTAGCAGCAGGGGTTGCGCTCTGGGCCGAGAATGGCCTCACTTTTACAGCAAGATCGGCTACTTGATTCTTAATCAGGACCAACTGGTCCTGGGGCAAGTTCTGGTGTTGTAGCAAGCTCTGCACATCCAGCAACGCCTTGAGTCTTTGTTGAATACTATGATCATGGGGGTTCTGTGCAAACTCCAACTTCGACGCATCAATCAACTTCTGGATATCTTGGCCCAGAGAGTCTTTGCTTATCCCAGCAGCATGAGGCGGACCCGAGAGTCCAGCTGC
Source organism: Colletotrichum sublineola (assembly GCA_020631755.1). Taxonomy (NCBI): domain Eukaryota; kingdom Fungi; phylum Ascomycota; class Sordariomycetes; order Glomerellales; family Glomerellaceae; genus Colletotrichum; species Colletotrichum sublineola. Next base: position 1,754,716 of record JAHSQG010000001.1, read on the forward strand.
GTATGGCATCTGCGTAGGAGGCTGGTAAGGGCCCGGGGCCGCTGAGGGCTGAGCACTGTATGATGGCGGGGGAGGCTTTGATTTGAGTCAGTATCCGGTGCCCAGTTGTCCTAGGGGTGCAAAAGACTAACCGCGTAAGGAGCAATTTGCGGGTGATGCGGAAGCGGCGCGCTTGGGGGCCGGCTACCGTTCACTTGCGGCACAGGCGGCGGCTGACCCAACGGCGTCTGTTGGGCCGCTCCGGGTCGCATGCCTGGCGGTGTCGGGGTTTCGCGGTAGGGCGCAGCAGGTGGTCGAGCGCGACTGGCTCCTCGCCCTTGTTGGGCCTGAAGAGCCGATGTACGAGCCTTCAACAAGGCATTCTCGATGGGCTGCGTTACCTCGGGGGCAAAGACTGGACGTTTGTCGAGAGATCCTGGGACTGGCTCCTTCCAGGTACGAAGCATCTCGTCCATCTTGCGGCGAACCTGACCATCCACAGCGGCGTACGCTTCCATGAATGTCTCGTATAGTTTGGCCCCGAAGAACAGCGTGTATGGAGTGCCGACATTCTTAACGATCGAATCGAGGACGTAGAGGGCCGGGAGCTTCTTATGTGCTGGAGCCTGCAGGGCATGTCAGCCTTGGTCAAGTCGTTTGGTAGCGGAAGGTTCGCGGCTTCAGGCATCGGTGCGTAGAACAAAGATGTAGACGCACCGTCTACTGACGCCAGGAAGTAATGGAGAGTATGGCCTACCTTCAAAATGTGGTCCTGCAAAACTTCAGAGATGACCTGTGCATGCTCGGTCTGCTCTCTCGCAATCATCGTCAGATTGCTGATTTCGAAGCGCACGTTGGTAGTCAAGTCTTCGAGAGCTTGACGATAGTCCTCCGCAACCTCTGCGGCGGACGATTCGTATGACATGGTTGCGAGCCGTTCTTGTTGGATGACAGTTCGGACGAAGAATAAGAAGAAGAAAAGGATCGTCTGTCAAGAGCACGCGATGGCGAGCTACAACTGCCGAGAAACGAAGACGCAGTGGCAGCGGGGAAGATTCAGATCGTCCTCGATCAAAGTCAAGCCTCCTTCACCGTATGCGATTGAAAGCACAAGAAACCACCCTTATTATGGGAGCACGCCCGCCTGCTGCTTTGAACAAGAGACGTCGCTGGTAACCTAAACTGGGAGGGGCCGCTTTGCAGTTTCCAATTCTCGTGTCCAGACCCTCTCTCTGCTCAAGTCCTCCGCAGCACAAGCCAACCAGATCCAAGCAGATAGCAAGGACGCCGTCACCACATCATCCGATGGAAAGCTATCGCAATCGCTTGTGGATTCCAACGAGAAGCTCGTTGATGCCGGCGAGCGTATGGGCGCGACGCGAAGATGGCGAAGACAAGGAGCAAATGGAAGTGGCAGTTGGGCAGTCACGAGGATGCTGTCGCAGCGACAGAATAAATCAGTGAGGGAGGGCGAAGGCGAGGATTTGGCGACTTGGAAAGCCGATTGTATGCGTTTTGTGAGTAGTGAGAGAACCGTCGTATAGCACCGTAGCGGGTAAGGGAAAAAAGCCCGATCGGCAACAATTTTGTCGAAGAGATTGATTGACGTCGGGTCGTCCTTCCAGTGTTCGAAGACAAGCTGAGGCTGGCACACGGAAACAGGACCTGGGCAAGCCAGAGGCAGGCCCACCCAGCTGCTCACGTGCCTTCAAAGCACAGACCACAGCCCAGAGAAAGTGCCAACCTACCTACTACCCAGGTACGGATACCTAACCATATGTCACCTAGATACTTACCTAGGTAGGGAGCTTGGCAGGTTAGACTTGGTTAACCTTAGTTCAGTTGGCTAAATATCGATATGGTTGAAGCTCCTTTATCTTATCTTTATCTCACTCACGTTTTTTTTTTTTTGTCCTTAGAAAAGCACTCACTTTGAAGCCTCAATACAGTGACGTTGAATCAGCACAAAACTCTAGCCAGCTTTCTAAAGACATGTCTCTGAATGATCCCCCAAGGACAACACATACCTTTTGCTTTTCTGTTTCCTCTGTTTCAACTCAAACTCCATTGTCCCGAGCCCAGTCAGGCACTTATAGTTCCAACAGCCCGCTAGAACAGTTGGCTTTGGAATCTTTTCGTTGAATAAAGGATGCAGAACAAAGTGTGTGCGGTACGCTGAATAGTGTCTATTCCGGAAACAAGGCTGGAAGTGAGTTCCATAGGGCTGCGCACGCAGGTTTTTAGAGTATTCAGTCGGTCTGCTGTTCCGCTGCTCAATGGCGATGTCATCAAAAAAAAAAAAAAACATCTTCCCGTGAAGCTAGGCCCCGGCCATCGAGGCTGTGCTGGCGCTTAAGCTCGCTGATATATATGTAGCTGGAAGTCTGGTACCGCAACGCGGCGCGTCCCCCAATAGACAAGCGTGATTCCAAAACCGATATTACTTGCTGGGCGGTTACGCCTCTCCAGCAGATGGGTTTCTTCATATCGAAGTAAAGACCTTGAGGGCGAGACATGGATTAAAGATGGCATCATGTGCAAGATTAACTGGTACGTAGTGGGCGCTTGCTAGGCGACCTTCCGACAGGTCTTGGGGTCTCAATGGTCTACGGTTGACAAATCACTTGGACTTGAGGCACGACCACTTGCATTGTTCATCTTTTTTTTTTCTTTTTCTTTTTTTTCACAACCGAGTTCCGTTTGATCATGGTGCAGGTGTGTACGTGCCCACGGCGTGGCACTAGATGACCACTTCGGACGGTCACTAGACGAAAGCATGTAGAATTGTGGCCACGAATCAATGGTTCTTGTCAATGGAACCGAGGCCATCCAGCTGGATCGGTGTTGTGCTTTACATCTTATTATCCGCCCCGGTCTAGATGTTTTGCATCTTCCAAGACAAAATCTCACCGCAAGGACTTTTACCCATCTTGACTGGACGTCCGTTAGACTTACAGCCAGCTAGGACGCAGACAATGCCATGGCCATGCTGCTTGCTATGACTTCCAAGACGGTATCGAAGTTGAACGTTAACTTTGCCACAGGATGACATGTTATTTCATGTGCTCTTGAATTAATCATCGACATGGTTGGTGGGAAGAATCCCGCACCACAGGTTCAAGGTTGACCCATGCGATGGCTTCGCACTCGGGAGACCCAAAGACAATACAGAGAGGGCAGACTGTTTACCTAGGTACCTATGCAGAAGTGTCCCAATCCAAGCGGCGCATATCTGCATGTATTTGTACACTATGTACCTTGCCTTGCCGCTCACACTAATCGTTGCATCGTCCAGCCCATCCGCCCTGTAGCGAATCGGTACACCTGGCATCCGCAGGGGTCTGCCAGCAGTCCCTCTTGCCTGGCGTGTTGGTCGGCGGCTGTCGTTACTAAACCCGCGTGAAACAAAGCGTCGTCACCCATCATCCAATCAATTCGGCATAGGGCCCGTGAACTGAGAATCTGCATTATCCCTTCCACTTTCGACTGCTACTTAATCAACATGTTTGCAACTTTCACGCCACCACAATCTACCCTTGGCCCTACTATTAGCCCATAGCCCCCACTTATTACAGTAGTATACTTCCAACGTCCGGTCTCTGATGCTTGAACACTCGCCTCCTGTTCTGCATCTTTGCCGCCCTCTCATAGGATCATCTTGGCTGCGTTTGCTCCCTGCCCCTTGGCGAGCGCTGCGGCGGTCCGACTTTCATCGCACGATTGGACGAAAATGACCCACGGCATTGTTCATGCCACTTGCAGACCTGGCCTAAGCCCCTTCCTTGTTCGTCTCGTCTTCGCTCTTAACGAGCATCTGCATCGACTGTCGAGAGCCACAGGACATCAGCAGCTCCACGATGAGAACGCGCTCACTCACACGCTGCAGGCCACCGCTGCCCGACCCGTGCGAAGCGTTTTGTGACCGAGCACCAAATGACTGACAGATATCCCTGGTCTAGTTATCTAGGACTGCAAGTGCTCAACCATGGCGCCCACGTTGAAACCGCATCTGGACGCCGCCGGTTAGCAACATCTGGAACCTCGGCCACAGAGAAGACAGCTGCTTCCGCAGCCGCCGCTGTTCGAGCCTCCTCACCATCCCACATCCCACAACCCCGTAGCACAGTACTCGTAATGCCAGGGATGTCGAGAGATCAGCCAAGTCGTTCATGGGTGAAGCTTTGAACACTCCATCCTCTCCGCCACCCCCTCCTCTTCCGTCCTTGTGTCCCCCACCGACGCATCCCGGCTTAGATAGCCCCATCGCACTGCCAAAACGACTGGCTGCTAGTTGCTCGAAACTTTTTGCATTCGAAGCGAAACAACGAATGAGAAGGGCCGCCAGGAGGCTCCCTCGACCAAACCAGACCTGGGCCTGCTCTTACCTTCGTGACAGCAACGTGCCAATTTTTTTTCGGGTGACATGCTGAGTGGGAAACAGCAGCCTTGCCGGGCCTGTCTTGCATTGTTCTTTCCGACCCAGGTTTCTTTAAGCTTGATAAGGCAGGAACGCTCGGGGCACTGCTTGTATTAAAGGACGAGATCCTGTTCCTCCTTCCTTTGACTAAGAGCCTACCCGAACCTCCCCTCGGTCCCTTGGCAGGCACTTCTCTTCCCCTGTTACCTTCCTTCCATTGAACATTCGTGAACAACTTACTTCTCTTGGTCATTTACTAATCTTGTTCACTTACAATCCTTCTCTACTAGTGTGAAGCTCTCTACACTTTCCCTATATCATTGCCTTTGCTGGACTGGTTTCCAGCATCATATCCTACCTGTCCCGTAATCACAAATACGACCAAACATCCTCGATACTCAGATCCATACCACCACTCATTTGGATTCCTCAGTCTGCTTGGTAGGACTAGCAACTTGCTATTAACCTTGTCGCCATCGGGCTTGCCGTCAGCTGCTCACTCACCTGTTAGATACCTCGCCTCTCCTGGATAAGCAACTTCTTGCTAACAATGCCTTCAGAATCTTCACTTTACTCATCTTCAGTCCGGTCGACCTCTGGGGCTGCTCAGGTTTCTACAGTCTCTTCCTCCAGACCGAAACCGAAGAAGTCCTGCTGCGGAGAGTGCGCGAACTGCGACCACAATAAGCCTCCCAAGATGTTCAACCTCTCCGAAAATTCTAGCCTCCGTGGCTCCGGCCACATGATCCTCAACGTCTTCCGGGCTTTTAACATCATCGGTCTCCTTGCTGTGAGCGCCTCGGCCTGGGTCATGATCGTCATGTCCATCTTCAAGGGCCACTTTGCCTTCTTCGTCTCAGCCTCACACTTCTTCACATTCTCTGTCGCCATATTCCTCATTATTTCGGAGCTGAACGTCTTCCGCAACTATTTCGAGCGAAACTGGCCGATCCTCTCGTGCGAGCATGGCCTCAGCTGGCTGGGCATCGCAATGATCGTCATGGGCTGCCAAGTACTCGCCAACAGCACCAACCCTGCCTTTTCCATCGAAACCATCGGCCTGCCCCTGTGGCGCCTCATTCTTGCCTCGGGCATTCTCGCCATTACGTTCGGCTTTTTCAACGTTATCTCGTCCATCATTTTCTCTGACAGCCACAACGGCATCAATGCCCGTAACATCCGCAGTGATGGCACACTCGCCTCGGGCAAGAACTCGTTCGTCGACGGTTACTCGGTTCGAAGCAACTCTATCCACAATGAAAAGCAGCCGAACAAGTTCAAGCGCTTTACGCAGAAGTTCCCTACTCCGTGGAATAAGAGCAACACCACTACCGCTGCGCGCCCCAACATCAGCGGCCCCTTTGTGCCCGACCTCGAGCAGGGCAACGCTTCCGACAGGAATTGGGATGATGACCGCCGCAGCCCTATCATGCCGGAGATCAATCGTCCACCCACTGCGATGCATCCCATGAACACTGGCAACATCCGCTTCAGCAAATACAGCGAGGTCAGCGACATGACGCGCTTCTAAGTGTGGGTGCGGCAGGGAACACGGGTCCTCAATGCGAGGAGAAAGACAGATAATAAATGATGGACAGTCGGCATAGCAGGCCCAATACAGCAGAATATGTATCCTACAATGATCAAGGGGAGTGGCGTTTTAAGGATGATTTAATTTGGCTTGAAGGGTAGGGAAAAAATACCCAGAACGATGGCACGGTGTACGGCAGGAAATTTGGCATTTGCGAATTTTTTTTTCTACAAATCGAGGATCTGCAACAAGACTTTATCGAGAAATAGGACAGACGGGGACGATCTGGGATGACAGAAACAGTCGTTAATTGCAATTGCCAAGCTAGCAAGCTTCGTGAAAAGAGGTAGAAGTTCCCTGCATTTTTGTTGTGATCAGTGACAGCCAGGTACTGAGCCAGACATCCGGGAGATTCCAAAGAAGGGGCCCGGCCGTACTCTGTCATCGGTGGTTATCGGATGCTCTGCGTGGAACTGACTCTCGTGGTGGTCAAGGGGATCGTTCCAAAGGTGGCGATGAGAAGAGTATGCCCCGCCCCTTTAACAATCCCAGCCGGTGATCCATGCCCGTCCGTCTCCACGAGTTTGGGAGTCCTGGTCAAATTTTCCAAATCGACCAGAAGGGTTCTATGAAGTGTTCAACAAACCACTTTCAGGAGTGCCAACGCATGCTGTTGCTCCGGAATGTGCTAACACAAGCACCCGTCCAAGTTGGTCAGCGGACCGGTGTATGCCAGGGCAAGCTGCCCAGCATGATCAGATCGGGTCAAGAACGTCGCATTGACCACGAGGAAGTCGAACAGTGATCTGCTTTTTAGTCGTAGTATTGTTTCGCTTTTTTACGAGACATCACGAGGCGAACGGGAAAGGAGACTGACGAGAGTGTTGAAAGGGGGGAAAAATCGCATTTTTTTTTCTTCACAAATCACGTTATTCATCATTGTACGCCCGCCATTATGTAAGAACCTCAAAAAGTCTTCCATTTTTCGTATCGATTTGAAATTTTCCACCCGGACATCTCAAACCGAGTGGAGAACACTCCAGCGCATGATATCAAGTGCGTTCCCAAGCTGTCGTCGAAGAAGCAGCATCCCGAGTACCACCCATGAAGATGATGAAGATGACGATCCACCGTAGCCGTCCTTGTGTCCTTGCAATCCATGAACACCACACCCGGCAGCCGCCGTTGCTTTTGAAGAGACGATGATGTTGTCGTCGGGGCGAACCGCCACGTCAACCGCGGAATCCTCCAGTGCAGGACGAAACCGTTTACCGGTAGCGCCACAGGGAGAGGGTGTTGTGGCGCTTCCAGGTCTTTCTGCGGCCGGCCTGGGTCTTGTTGTAGCGGTGGCCCTTGTTGAGACCACGGGACTTCTTGCCGGTGGCGGTGAGGCCGCGAGACTCGCGGTGCTTGTGAACGGGGGCAACGATCCAGTTGATGCGGGGGTCCTGGCGGATAGCCTTGTGCTGGGGGTCGACGAGGATGACCTCGTAGTACTTGTAGGTCGAGTCCTGGTTAACCCAGTACGAGTTGAGGACGCGCAAGTTGGCGCAGCGGCGACCGACACGCTCCTCGGCGGTGGAGGCGAGGGAGCGCTGGTACTTGAGCTGGTTGACACCCTGGTTGGTGGGCTTGCCTGTGATTCCAATCCTGTTAGCGATCCCTTCCACTCCAGACAACGACGAGACCCCTCTGGCCGCTCTGCAGCGGGGGTGGTCGCCTGTCGTACGGATCGATTCGACATACCAAAGGTAGCACCCTTGGCGACGGGCTTCTTGCGGCCACCACGGCGGACGCGGACACGGTAGATAACGTAGCCCTGCTTGGCCTTGTAGCCGAGGCGGCGGGCCTTGTCGGGGCGCGAGGGACGCGAGGCGCGGTGAATGACATTCAGCTGTCGGAGCTATATTGATGCACTCTCAGCAAATGTTCAACGAGTGTATAGCAGGAACGCAAAGCCCTCTTCGATCCCCCCGTGGCCCCCCTTTCGATGCTTTTTTCCAATTCTCGAAGAGACCAGACTCCTCTCAATGATGAGAGGATTGATCAAAATTCAACAATTAGTGTCGGCAGGGGGGACAGGAGAGACGAGTAGAGACTTGTCGTGCGTCCACATGGTTCGGAATCGGGTGGTTTCAACGTACTTCCCAGCAGCGAACACGCAGAAGGAAGCGCATCACATCGGACTGCTTCTTCTTCTGGAGCTCTTCGACATACTTGAGGGCACCCATTTTGACTGCGGCGATGGCGTCAGGTTAGCCTCTTGAATTGACAAACGGAAACAACAAAGTAAAAAGAGCGACGGTGTTGTCGGGAGGGAGAGGAGACAAACCAGCTGTTCACGTAAAATCCGGCTGCCGAGGTTTTGGTGGTGGTGTTGATGGAAAAAATTGGCGACGGATTGAGAAAGTTTTGAGTGGAAATGGGAAAACTGTCGACGACGAGTTGTGCGATTCTCAGCCCGAAAAGGGTTAGCGCCATTGGGTTTGCCCCGAACCTAAATATGGGGCAGGCATTCTCCCTTCTCGGTAAGGGATCTCGGTGAGTGTCCCCGGTGAGTCTGTTTTTTCGGTGAGAACTCCTCCGTACTACACAACCCATTCAGTACAACGATTCTTGGCTCAACGTCGTGCCATTGGCCGGCGTGCTCTAAAGCATGAAGCAGGCTTTATTTTAAGCGGGCTTTATCTTATTGAATGGTCCGTTACTTGATTATTCCTGTATTCTCTCAAGGTGAAATATCCTTGCAATCCCCTCCCGATGCCAGCCATTTTACGTTCTCGACTGTTGCAAGCCACTGGAGATTGTCTTCTCGGACTCTATCCATAAAGCCTGATGTCACTTGCTTCTCTTCGCCCTTCTGGTGGCAACCTGATATCGACCTTAGGCCTTCCTCTGCAGAAGGGCGAGCGGCAGCTGATCAGCTGGGGAAACGGGCTCACTGTTCCATGGCAGGTCTGCTACCATGGCTACTATGTCTTCCTTCGAGTCCAAAAGCCCGAAGTGCCTCAAAATGAAGCGTTTCGGGCACACCGATGTCGAGGGTTTGTAGTTCTTTCCATACATGACTGGCGACCAAATCTCCTGCCTCCGCATGGTGGACATCCGACACGGTTATTCACTGGCAGTGATTCATCGTAGATACTCACATCAGGCATACCTCAAGGACCTGTTACAAGGTAGTTGCTGCAATGACCAGCCGCCATCATTGATTCCTTGTGTATGTGCCGGTCATTGTATGCGGACGGCCCCGTGGGCTCTGAGCCGTGACTCAAGGGTGATTGTCGACCCAAGGCGCGGAAGTTTCCAGGATCGTCCCCTACAATGGGAGTTGTCTGAGATGAGGTGTTGTCGAGAGCCTCAGCGAGCAGAGTGGAATAAGTGACAAGACGCTTGCGACTTGCCCTAGACGACAGGGTATGTCACCACTCCTTCTATCGCCACAGTTTGAGGTGCGGAGAGTGAAAAGCCGTTGTATGGGTACGCGTTGTGTCTCACGCACATGGTGTTGCTGAGGAAATGTCAAAGGACACGTGGGCGACGGAGTGACGTCTGGTGGATGGAGCAACTTTCACGAGCCTCCAAGCCCCGTGTTCCTCCTAACGTATGATTGGAAACAGGTACACGACGGATTACGCGCGAAAAAATGGAAGACTTTGGTCAGCTGTAAAATCTTGATGGTCTCGAAGCCTAAAGTTGATGGAATAGCAAGATCTTTCGTACAAGAATCCGACACCAAGCCATAAGCCAGAACCAGAACCGCAAGTCCTTTTTTGATCTCAGGTTACACCATGCTCGTGGGGGTTTTGAAAAGAATAAAGTAGTAAAGGAAGTCTCTCTGTCTATGTCGATAGTGCCCTGAGTAGTAATGAAAGTCCCTCAGTCTTCTCTTGAATCTCTCATCATCATGAATTGGGAAGAAAGGCCGTGGTTCCTGAGTTTCGAGGAATAAGTGAAAGAAGTAGAAAAAAGTGAAAGTGTTTTGGGGTACAACATATCTCTTCCTGTTCCCCCCCTTGATCTCCTCTTTTTGTCTTCCGAAAAGAAGCACGAAGGTCCCACCGTTTTTGGCAATTTAAAAACAGAAATGTCAACCTTCCAACGCCAACAGTGAGAGATAAAGATTGCCGGGCTCGGCAGCCATCGGCTATGCTTACAATGCCCCAACCATGCTAACCGTATCCATGTACGATAAGCCGTCGAGGCGACGTGCGTTCAAATGTGTCGAAGGGCAGGGGAAAATAGTAATAGGATGCTTATCGGGAAGCTCGACCAGCCGGCGAATGCAGAATGTGGATATCAAGCTCGCTGTCAAAATGGAGATACTCCCTTAACGACTATTCAAGGAGAGACCCTGGAACGCGGCGGCCCAGTCGCTCTGAGAGTTCATGGGGCCTCCACCCGGCTCGTGTGGGCCGGCCTCAGTTCCTGGCGGAAAACGCGACCGCATCTGGTAGTCGGCCGCTCCTGGGAAACTGTAGCTGTCGAGCGACGGGACGACTCCAGGAACATAGGGCACATTTCCAGGCCTGGGCGCACTGCCCATGCCGCCCATATGCGAGTAGGGATAGTTCGGTTGACCGTAGCCACCAGCAGACCCTCCGGGTCTCTCTCCACCAAACGGCGGGGTGAAGGAATTTTGGAATCCACGACCAGCCGGGCCAGGGCCACCGAATCCAGTAGGTTGCTGGTCCTGCTGCTGCTGCTGCTGTTGCTGCTGCTGCTGATGTTGCTGTTGCTGTTGCTGCGCAGATCGTCGCTCGGAGTTGTTTGAGCCACGGCTAACACCGACCGCTCCAGGTCCAACGCCGCTGGGGGCTTGTATGCCAAGGGTCGGACTGGCAAACGAGGCAGGATTGATGGCCGACATCCAGATTCGCGTCTTGTAAATCTTGAACAGATCCGTAACAAGAGAATTGAAGTTGATGTACGAGTCCGCAAAGTAGTAGAAGGTCAACTTCTTCCAGTCCCTGTTAATGGTCAGCCTCACTTCTTGGTCTTGTGATGGGGCTTAAAAACTCACATCTGGAACTCGGCATCCAGGATCTCCATGTTCAGTCCATGCTCCTTGACCTTTTGCATACAGACACGCTTGGCCTTGGCCTCGTTGCCCTCCTTGTCCCGCAAGGCGTGGATCTCGTGGCTCTGAGCCAGCCGCTTGATCAGCTTCGGCTTGAGCTCGCCAGCGTTGGGCTCCTGCATGTGGTGTTGGTTGGGCGGGCCCATTCCGCCGACAGCGCTGCCCTGAAGACCATTCGCGGCCGCCATAAGGCCGGCGCCTGTGCCGTCCTGGGCAGCAGCAGCGTTCTGCGAGTACATCATCAACCACTTGTATTGTTCTTCAGCGTAGTGCTCCTTGAGCTCCTTGGCGGTCTGCCAGTCGACGTTGTCCCGCGCAACCGTTCCGAGGTCGGTTCCTCGGTCAGCCTCCACAATGACCAAGTCGCCCGGTTTGACGGTTAGGCCAGTGCCCTCCTGAATGTAAAACACATCGGCTCTGGCGCACTTGAACAGGACAATGTGCAGGAGCTGGTTGTGGCGCGGCTGCGACATGGCATAGACGTTGCGATGAGGCGAAGGCGCACGGTTTCCGTAAGGGGGGTGCATCGTGTAAGCCGAAGGAAACGGATTGTTGAACTGCATGTTTTGGGGAGGAGCTGCAAGTCCTCCACCGGGAGTGAAGTAAGCAGCTGTTTTACTCGGTTAGTCACGTAGAACCATGTAGTTTGTCGATTCCACTTACCAGTGTTGCCGAGAGGATAGTTCTGATTCTCCGAGTAGCCCATGGAGAAATCCTGAGCGTGCTGCTGCTCAGCAACGGGGTTGTCGAGAGCGTTGAAAGACTCGTTGATGGAACTGATGGAGCCTTGGCGGGTTGGGATGTCGGCAAACGAGTGTCTTCGACTCTGCTGTCCCTCGGGGCCACCGAAGCCCAGTGAGCTGTGCCAAAATGCCTTCTTAACATTCTCCAACTTCCGGTTCTCGTAGGGCGACCGGAATCCAGACGCGCCGTACTCGCTCATCCTTCGGCCGAGGGCTCTCTTCGTCACCATCTCGTTCCCATCGTTGGCCTCGTCGAGCTCGTCGATGGCAAAATCAGATTCCTCGGGTACGGACTCACGCAAAGCGTACCCGTTGCCAAGTCCGTAAGCCGCACCAGTCGAGGCTCTCGGGCGGAGCCGGTTTTGATATTGCTGCTGCTGCTGCTGCTGCTGACGAAGCATGGCGTTTTCGCGAGCAAGCAACTCAATCGTCTTTGCTTCGGCAGACTGATGCATAGATCCCTGCATGGACTCCGTGGCGCTCTCATCGTCGTCGTCGTCAACCTCCTTGACCTTTCCGAGCAGTCCCCCGTCATTCGACATCTCGCTCAGCATGCTGGGACGGGAGGGCCGATGCTGTAAGCCTGAGTGTCCGTGGGCACGACCGCGACCTAGGATCGTAGAGCTGCTCATCGTACTCGGGGGCGCGTCAGGCTCCAACTGGCCGACGGAGTACGACTGAGAGCGGTAGGTCTTGGGGGTGGGGTGGAGAGGGATGGCAAAGGGGATTTGGGCATTGGGGCCAGAGTCTCTCGGCGCAGGGGACGTCTGACCATAGTTGATGTCGGTGTTGAAGAAGGAGCCGCCGGCTGAGCCAGGCGGCATCGTGGACGTGGGTGAAGGCAGAACTTCACTCAGGCGCGACGGAGGGTCCTTTCTCTCGTTGTTCCAGATACCTGTTCCCCAGGTGAAAGAGGCTCCCGGAACGGGAGCACGGCCCAAGACGCCGGATGGTTGAGAGTGAGCGCCCCACGGTGCGGTTCCCTCCGCAGACGGGGTACTTGGGTGGGAAGCTGTAGGAGACATGGAGCTGCTGGCGAAGGAGCCTTTGCGGGGCCGAGGCAGCGGCTGGGTCGTGTCGTTGAGCCAAGAAGCGCGTCTTACCGGCTTCTGCGGCTGGGTCGCCTGTTGAGGGGCTTCCTGGCGATGAGAATCAGTCTCGTCGTCTGAGCTCGCAAGGGCTTCGGAATCGGGTGTCGATCGACGGTTGAGCTTGTCGAGGAGAATGGTGTGGTTGCTGACCCCAGAGAAGGCGCCTTGACCCTGCTTGGATGGCGGGCCGGGTTTGGCGGCGCTAGCACTGCCCGAACCTGAACTCATTGTCCTCCCGTTGCTTTCCAAATGAAGGCTTGGCTATGAATCGGCTCGAACCGCGACTTGACCAGCCTTGAGATTACCCAAAGCGAGCTGCTGGTAGCTCTTTTAAAAGGATGGGAGAAGACCGGTGGATTCAAACGGATGAAGAGTGAGTCCCGGGTTAACGAGCTTGGTCAGGTGGTTTGTTTAAGGCGGTAAAGGCCGAACGAGACTAGTCGTTGGGTTAGTAGCTATGTAATCAACCGTTAAAGGCAAGCGCTGTGAGACAAGTTGAAAGAGACGAGTTTCGCCGCAAGCAGCTTGGGTATTACGGCGAGCTGCGGCGGAGGCTGCAGGTCAAAGCTGGCAGCCACTGGCGAAGTGGAATTGGAAGGCAGCCACGAGGCCCGAGACACGGGCCTCACAGACCAGCGCCCAACGAGGGGTAAGTAGGTAGGGCGAGCAGACGAATAAGTAAACGCCGCAAACTGCACCCTAACCACCAGATGTCGTTGACCGTGTGTTCAAGAGGGGGGCAAGGGTGATGGGTGTGGGTTGGACTGAGGGCGAGACAGTGAAATGAGGTGACACGCGCAAGGCGGATGGGATAAAAAGGCAGGCAGACAGGTAGGCAGACGACGATGCCCAGCAATGGCCCGACGAACGGTTGTGGAGTTTGCCTTCGGGGGATTTCCGGCCTGGCAACGGCGGCGGCGGCAGCGGCAGCCTTGCGACCAGGAAGACGTGATTCGCGCAGCAGAAAAGTGAAAAAAGGTACGTACCTGACTGCGGGAAGCCGAGTAGATCTATCCCCAGGGTGTATCGAAGTGCGCGATCTCTAGATGCTGAAGAACGGGTTGGTCGGGACCGGAGGCGAAATCGACGTGAGAGCGGACGCGTGGGGATCGGGTTGAGGCTCGTGGTCGACGACCGATGAATAGTGTGTGGCGCAGAAAGTCGGGTCGAGACAGGATGGAGGTGTGCTGCTCTGGGCGGAGTCGCAAGGCGGTGCAGGGAGAGAGGGTAGGGTGTCCCGGCAGTAAGTGACACGATTAAGGCGTAGATGGAGCGAGAGTGAGAGTGAGAGAAAGCGCGCGTGACGAGTATGAGAGTTTGGCAAGAAAGATGATTATGGCGCGCGTAATACGGGAGCCGAGAAGAAAGTGCGAAAAGTCGTCTAAACCAGCCCGTCTAACCCAGACCCGAAGTTGCCCAAAGGAAAATATTCAACGGTTTGTATGACGAAGGGTCGCACAGCAAGCTGTGGCGGTAGTTGTCGTGGTCAAATCGTAGTGTACGTGTGCTTGTACGGATGTGTATTGCATGGATGCCGTCTAGAATCGAGGTCCGATGTCGTTAGCGGAGGGGATGGAGATGGGAATGCGACAGATGAGCTAGGCGCATCTCATGGTCGTCGCGTAGTGGACGAGAGAGCGATCGCAAAGTGGAATGCGGGTTGGGAGTTGTGGATGCTGGTATGGATGCTTGGGGGAGGGTGGGCGAGATGAAAATGTCTTAAGCGGCGCCCTCGATCCTTGGGGGGTGCAACAGGCTTGAAGCACAGATGAGGAGAAGCAAGGAGAGGGTAGGAAGGGGAACGGACGGGGAAGTGTTGGAGAGGTTTGAGAAGGCGATGGAAAGAGGTCACAGTTGTAGTAGTACGTTGACAGAAGCGGGGGAGGAGAAAGACGTTGCGACACGAGACCAGAGCTTGTCCAAGTGGCTGGTGCGTACCTATGGGAGTGGAAGGGTCCGGCCCAGTGTATCCGTAAGGTAGCAAGTGTAGAGAGGGTGGGAGGAGGTGGCAAGCTATCTGACGACACAAACAGCAGTGAGGGGGGGAGGGGATGTAAGGTATGTGTGAGTGCGCACATACGCGTGTGTGTGTGTGTGTGTGTGTGAGTGTGTGTGTGCGAGCGTGGAGGGGAGCTGGATAAAAGGGACCTTGATTAGGTCAGAATAAAGCGGCGCAGAATGGGATAGAGAGAGAGAGAGACGACTAGAGTAAATTAGAGACAAGGAGGAGAGGTTTAGAGCGGTTCCTATTCCATATCTGTACCACAAGGAAGGCCAAGGCTGTAGGGACAGAAGGAGAGGAGAGAGGGATGGTGTAAGTAGGGCCACGTTCTGTTAAGGCCAGATCAGGCCATGAGACTGAATAAAGGGCAAGGTAAAGTAGAGTGTGTGGACTGTGTGGTAGCAACGGGAACAAGGTAATGTGCAGTGTGCAGCCTGCAGCAGCAGTAGCAGCAGCGGAGTGAGTGGGAGGATGCAATGCAATCCAGTCTCTTTCTCCATTTGCAGCTCCAGTTCCAGGTCCCGGTCCAGCCTAGCCCAGCCCGGTCCAGTCTGGTTTGGTTAGGTGTGAATGTGTGTGCGTGTGTGTGTGTGCCTCAAGCCAAGGGGAGATGTGCACACACACTGTACAAGTGCCAATGCTAATGCCAATCCCAACTTGATATGCCCAGGGTATGCACGCTACAGAGCAAACTATGCCCTGGTGGTGTTGGCCTCGAGGTACCAGTGTCTGTGCCCATACACAGGGTCCTGGCAGCTTAGACTTAGAAGGACTAATGTAGTACCGAAGAAGACCAGGCAAGCTTATGTCTGTCTGTAAGGGTTGGCGGCGGATTGTCAGGGACGGGAGTGTGCGTGCGGGCTGGTGGATTAAGTTGAATAATGTCGGTGGAGATGGCAGGTGGACAGGTCCCAGTTAATTATCGCACCACTGCAGGAAGAGGGTGGGAACGCGCCGGGACGGCCAAGGCACAATGGCAATATTAAGACGGGCAATTAAAGAAGGTGACGGGAAAGAAAGAAACGGGGGGCGGGGGTGGAACCATCTGATGAGGAGAGAGGAGAGAGGGGAAACCAGCTTCCTTGCCTCTGTCGTAGGGCATCATAGTCAAGGCCTTTTTTTTTTTTTTTTTTTTGTATCCTTAGCCAGACATGAGCCCATATGGTACTTTGGACAGAGAATATCGTTGCAACTGCGAGGCCGGGTTGAAAGCGCTGTGTAGGTCTTCAAGTCCGCCGAGAAGAAGAGAAACCGGCAGAGATGCGCTGAGACATCCCAACGAGCCGTCTCTGACCATGCTATGCCCCAAAACCAGCTAGCGATACGGGAGAAGAGGCGGCTGCAAGATCGACGATGTCCCCATTTCTTGTAAGAAACCATGGCGCTACATATCCAAGAGCCAACCACTTGAAAGACGCCTGGATGTATAACGCTGGGAAGATGAGGAGGGAAGGAAGCAATAGAACCAATCATAAAATAAGATAAAACCGCGGCTATTTTTGTTCTCGCCCCGTTTTCAGAGAATAGCACTTGCTGTGAATCCGGGGGAGCGCTGGATTGAACAGGGTTCTATTCTTCTCATCATTTCTGCCATGGCCCGAGGTGCAATGGCGGGTACTGATTGTGTTGGTGTTGAAGCAGGTAACAGAAGACGAAAAAAAGAAGAAGAAGAAAAGGTATCCGATCACCTGATAATTATGTCAGCGTCTTTAGCGCTAGATAGGCTAAAAGAAAGGTACCTTAGTTTCTGTGACTGGGCGTCCCCTTCTCGTGGAAGGATGCTGAATGGTTGCAACGTTTGCGAAGGGGTGTGGACAAGAAAGCGAAAGAGACGAGGCAGAAACTTTCCCAACCAGGCCAAGGCAAAGGAAGACGGAAACCAGAATAGCCTTGAGGTTCGAGGGAGGAAGAAAGTCGAGAGGAAGTCGTCCAGGATTTGCCGCTAGAGAAATCTGAGTTGAGGAGTGTGGGTATATGTGTGTGTGTGTGTGTGTGTGTGTGTGTGTGGTGATGATGGTGGTGGTGGTGGTGAAGACCGACCGTCCTATTCCCGATCCATTTTCCGAAATGGGAATGAAAGGCGCGCTTGCAAAGCGGTTTCTGATGGATACGACGCGTGGGCCTTTCGACGTCGAACTGACCAAGTCCTCAAGAGTTTTTGTGATTCTCTTAACGGGTGTTGCGATGCACACAATAGGACGGAGGATTCAGGCCTCCCAACTCTGGGTAGGTAACTGCCCCGAGCAGCACAGTGCTGAGAAAATTCCCGCCTTGAGTGGTGGATCCAACCTACCTAACCTAACCGCACTAGATCACCCGCAGATACGTACCCACCAACATCTCTGCCTTTCCCCACACTTTCTCCAGGCGCAGATCGACTAAATGTAGGTACTGTATGTATTCCGTATACAGGTACATCATCATATGTCCTGTGCCACTGCCAGTCCGAACCAGCCTAACCAGGCCACGCCACGCCACGCCTCTCAGGGCTCAGGGACCGAGGGTAGTGGGGCTACCCTAGCCTCGGGGGACCAATCATCTTGTGTTGTTTACAGCTACTCTTCTTCCTTTGGTTCCTTACCTACCTAAGTACTTAGGGCAGGAACTTCCAGAATCTGAAAGCTGGCTGCTGCCTCAACATCACTTGAGAGGAAAGCGGGCAAGGAGGAGAGCCAAAAACCAGAACGACGTATCGCCGAGATTGATGAAAGGGAAGCAAGCCACCCGACAGTACTAAGGTAGTAGACGATGCTGGAACAAAAAGAAAAGCAAGACTAGCTGTGACAAGCTCGGCCCATTCATCCCCCACACACATACATTCATGGCCCTGTCTCCGGTTCCCCCATCAGAGCTGTGTGCTTTAAGCCACTGAGATTCCTTAATTGCCAACAAAGCCATCCTGACCCGGGTTACAGCCACCCGAACCTTTACAGATGTTCTTTATACCATTCCATACCAACATTGTCGCCCCTCTCTTCTTCACATCGGCCGGCCGGCGGTTCGACTCCGACTCGGCTAACAGACGACACAGACGGGCAACGACTCCTTTGCTTCGTTCTTGATCAAGACCAGCCTCGGCGAAACTGGGCTGCACCGTGCAGGACTTGGTGGGCATAGGTATACGATTAGATCCTTCCAATGCCCTCGACTTCGCAGCTTCTTTCTCCAAGTCTCTGTCCGTCTCATGACATGCAATGCCTGCAGAGAAGGCGGCGATGTGATATGTCTGCATCCCCCGGCCATGCAATGCACCCCGGCCGATGGCGGTATGTACGCATCTCAGATCATAGCCACTATATACTTGCGGCGCACCCCCATCAACGCATCATAGTCGTACATGCATAGCAACTATGTTATCGTTAGTTCGAGCCTCTTCTTTTCCGCCGTAACATGCTGTTGCATGGCTGGGCGTGCGATTGAGCAGTGAAATGTCTCATATTCGGAGGCTAGGCGACTGACACGCAGGCTTGACCACCTGATTCGGAGAAACAAACCAGGAACACACCGCAAAGACGGTACCGTGGAAGGGAAATGCCTCTCATGCCAGCCCCGGTGATGCCGGCAATCCTACCGCTCCCCACTCGTATGCTTTCCCTTAGCCTTCAAAGCATGGGGAGGGCATCTGACCCAAATGCGGCTGCGACAGGCGGGGCCTATTCGTCCATCGCCGATCTTTCAACCTTGGCTGAAGGTTGCCCCTCGATCAACGCCTGGCCAGGTCCAACTTTGGTCAACGGTGACATAGCGCAACATCCAGCAGGTATCATCGCAACACTTTCCGACCACCCCCTTCGTCCCAGCTGCGTCCATGATGCGTCCGGGGCCCCACTGTAGGATCTCGTCCATTACCACAAGACCGACGCTGCGAACATACTGCGTACGTGAGACGCGGTCGTTGTCCCATACGTTTACTCTTTGAACGCGGCATAGCGCACGCGCCGCCATCATGTTCCGGATCTCAACGGTAGCGGGATCCGCGCCCGAACATGCCATGGTCCTTCCCTGGACAGAGTTATTGGGGCTCTGCCGTTGGAGGGGGGGCAGGGGTGGCTACGACTTTGCGAGAAGAAAAACTTGCAGCTGGCGGCCATTTTCCGCCCAACGACCCCGCACCAAAGTCCGTATAGTCTATGTAGACCACTTGCATACGGCGGCAGACAGCCACGCCGATCATCACTCATGTTAACACCCAGACAGACTCCAGGGTAACGCCCTAGAAAAGGCCGCCATTTCTGACATTGAAAAAGAGTACGGTATAGAAAGTGCCCGCATATGCACATGTCGGCAGGAGGCTTGGCGCCGAAGGTCGGGTTCACAGCTCCTCTCCGAGACCAAGAGGGGTAAGGATCCATGGACCAGATGGATTGCTGCGGCTTGTCACGCGCACCCACCCCGAAGCTAACCTCCCTCGCCCTCAAACGTTCTTTCGACTCGACTGCTTTTCACTGACCTCAATGTGGCATCATCCAGACTTCCGACGTATGGCACATTTTTTTTTTCTGGGGGAGGGGGAGGCTAGGACATTGAATAGGGTGTAGTGTCGACGACCGTGTGTAAACGCACTGCCGGCAACCGATGGGCCCGCGCCCATAGATGAACATGTAACCCTGGAACAAATTCGGCCTGCATATCGACGCACTGATGGAGGCAGAACTGTGCATTTCGATTGGACAGCCCAGCTCAGAGAGAAGCAGAGTAACGTCTGCCGTGGATTGCCCAATGGTCAAATCCAAAGAGTTACACAAGAAGCGTAGCACATAGCCGGACGGTGATGAAAACCTACTAGACTACTCGAACCACACCACGACCAACTGACTGTTTCTGCTGCAGCCAAGTGCAACCACCAAACACGACGCCGAAACTTGACGCACCGTGCCGCCAGTTAAGATCTATTGACGATGACCCCATGACGATTGAATGTGAAAGTCAAATATCAACCAGGAGGGTTTTACCCCGGATTCTCATCTTGTCATTAAACTCAAGCTTGGCGGCTGCTGCTGCAATGGCTCCCAAAGAGCCAGGAGCCACAAAAGATGTCTGAGCGGTGTCAAAGATGGACCAACAACGGCCTCACTTCATTGAAGGGAACTATCTTGACCACGGATTAGTGGCTTCCTTACTAGCCACCGATTGCCTTCGCTGGGCTGGTGAATATGACATGCTTGACAGCCCTGATGCCGACCCCTTCAGGTCGCACTATGCGACTCTGCTGCCGGTCTTCTGGTCTCTTGAAGAGACTTGCCCTAACTCGGTGTTCTTTGCTAAAAGTCGACAGGGGGGGTTGCTGCTGCTGCTGCTGCTTCCTTGTCGAGAAGATCAAGTTGTACTCGATGCGGAGACAGGACAGGCATACACCCAGCATGCTGGCGTGACGATGAGGAGAGGCGGCACACGGTCAGCGAAAGTCAGGCAACCGGAGAGCGCGAGCTCCTCTTGATGGGTTGATACACTAGCCCTGGCGAAGCAAGAGGGGTTGGAAACAAGCCGGACATGGAGGCTTGGTTCACATTCTCAACCAGAAGGCGGGTGGATGCTAATTAGGAGCTGGGGGGGGATTGAGGGGTTCCTGCACGGCGGCCATATCGAAGCGCATCATCCTTGGCTTCCCCGCCCTGGTCCGCTGCAGCAACCCTTGGCTGGCCAGAGTCCAGTCAGTCCAATCAGGGCTAGAGGAAGGGGGAGACTTTCATCAACCCTTGTAGTACGTGAAAACGGGTATCGGTGGCGGCTGTCCGACTTACAACGGCCACGTTTGGTCGCGCGGTCAAAGACAGTAATCATCCGCTTCTTGAAGGAGGGCTGCAGCCCCTGGAATGACTTCCTGGGGCGCGCGTGCTGCCGGGGCCGGTCTCGGTCTGGAACATAAGCTTATCTGAAGCAACTCGGGCCGTATTGTCAAGGCCTTGTGTCGGAGCGAACACAAAGCTTCGCGGGCTTGACTGGCCAATTGGTGGATGTTCATTACCACATTGGCGATCGTCATCGATCCTATCGGGCGAGGCCAGCAATGCGGGCGCCAACACGAGGCTGCGATGAAAGAAAGTCTTGTGGGTATTGTCCGTGTCGCCAGCGTGATGCCGGATAAGATGTTGATATAATTATACAGCATGTTCTACAGTATTTGTGCACCTTCTCCGAAAGCTTCTACTCAACAACCCAAGCCAGAGCCCCTTTTGGGCCACATTCTAGTTCCGGCCTCAAGCGGCGGTCGCCTCAGGGCCCTTTTGGGCCTTAAGCTTCTCTTCAAACTTGGCAAACTCCTGGAGCGCGATTTCTTCCTCCTGGTCGAGGATCTGCTGGACGCCCTTGACCTCCTCAATCTACGGGACACATGTCAGTCCATGGTCGCGAGCGTCTTTGATTCCTTTGACAATGGGAGGGGGTGTCAACTTACGTAGTGCATCAACATGCCTTCGATGCCGTTCTTCAGGGTCACCGTGCTGGAGTCGCACGTCCGGCACGCGCCGCGGAGCTTCAGCAAGACGATGCCCTCGTCGGTGAAGCCGCGGAACTCAATGTCACCGCCGTCCTCCTGGATGGCAGGGCGTATCCTGGTCTCGAGCAGCTCCTTGATCATTCCCACGACCTCGCTGTCGTTCTCGTCGTAAGCCAGGCTGTCCTCCTCACCGCGCTGCTGCTCCTCGCCGGACGCGCCGGCGGTGCCGCCCTCCTTCTCCGAGACATTTACGATGGGCTGCCCCGATGTGATGGCCTCGGTGATGAGCGCAAACACCTCGGGCCGGATGTGGGCCCAGTTGGCGTCGGCCGCCTTGCTGACGGTGATGAAGTCGGCGCCGTAGAAGACGGAGGTGACGCCGTCAATATTCATGAGCTGGGCGGCCAGCGGGGAGGGGTAGGGGGGCGCAATCGTCGAACGCGGGTTGAGGTACTCGATGAAGGGCGTCGCCATGTTCTCGGGCAGGATGCGGTGGTTCGGGAGGAACTTGATGGCGTCAGGGTTAGGCGTCTGCTCGGTCTGGATGAAGATGGTGCGGATGCCGCCCTCGCGGCTCGCGAAGGGGGACCGCCGCGCGGCGGCTTGCTCGCGTGCTGTGCGCCGAGGAAGACGGCTTTGCTGGAGAAGACCGGCGGTGGGCTGGACGCTCGCAAAGGTTCGCGATTGTTGGAGGGGTGCCGTCACGGGCCGGGTGGCGGGTCTGGATGTGCGCGCGACAACACGCAAGGCCGTCCTCGTCGCTCTGTAGGATGACATGGTGTGCGTATGTGTGTCGTATTCGTCGTCGTCTGGTTATTTTTCAGAATTCGGGGGCCTACAGCAATATCAAAGAAGGGGGAAGTTCGTCGACTGTAGCAGGCTGAGGAGGCAAGGTCGACGAAGTATGTAGCGCTGATGTATTAATTCCTCGATTGCACAAAATTATTACAGGGTCCAGGTTGTCTTCGGTACTAAACGCGCAAATACTGGAGGAGCTAGAGAAGGCGCCGGCTTTTCCAACAAATCACGGCGCTCAAAGCGTCCGTCCTAGCAAGCTTCCATTTTCTCCCCCGCTGTCGCCGCTCAATTCCCAGCGTTGTATTACCAATCATGGGTCTCCCCCCTCGGCTTTCCGTCCTTCCCAATCGGAGGGACGAAGAGTTGGTCCGGGGGGGGGAGCAGCCTTGTCAGGATGACGCACAAACGAGATTTTCTGACCCGTGGAACTCCCGATTCAACCGAACCAGGGGGAATTCGGAGTGGAGAGCCTCTGCCCGCAAGGCGGTCAAGACTGCCCAGGGTGTGGTTTGGATGGGGGTGGGGCGTCCGCTGGAAAGTTCTCGAGCAGGGCGCTAGGACCGAACGGCAGAAAAAAAAAAAAGAAGGTTCCGAACGTAAGGGAAAAGCGCCGCTACAGAAGCCCAAAGTCAAAGAGAGATTTTGCAGAAGGGGAAAAAAAGCCACACAGAGATAGAAGATAAGGAACGAGAGAGAAAACGTGGGGTAATACCACCAAACCCAGAAGAAACCGTTGAATCGACACCCTTGCCCACCTGGTCAGCACTCTATCTACATTTGGGGCAGAGAAAACATTGCAAACGATCCCACCAGACAACGTACGGGGCACGAAACGACGAACAACGTACAACGTTCACGAAAAGACAACCGACCACCATCAATTCTCCCTCGCCTTGCACGCCACTCACTAGCAAATCCGTATACAGCTGGGGAAAAAAAGCCGAGACGAACGGCCACATCACCGGAGCACGGCAAGCTCCCCCAGCTGGACGAAAGACACGCCGCTCTCAATTCCAGAGCAAATGTCCACCCCCAACGACGAGCCCGCCGCCGCCGCTGTCGCCGCGACCTCCTCATTATCGACTCCCCGGTCCCCCAAGCGCCCGTCAGCTGACCTCGAGGAGCTGTCCGAACCGGCGAGCAAGCGGTCCCGCGCTGCCAGTCCCTCGGACGATGAGGCCAAGACCCGCGCCACGACGGCCGCTATGGCGAACGCCTCGCTAACGGGGAAGACGGGGGAGAATGAGGAGGAGGAGACGCGCCGCAATGTCATGGATACGGGGGCGGAAGTGAATGGTGCCCTTACAACAACAGCAGGGGAAGAGAGTGCAGCTGCCGCTGCCGTATCACAGTCCTCCGTAGGGACAAATCACGACAAGGCACAAGGAACAACGACGACGACGCCCAAGAGCAAGATGTGCGGTGTGTGCGCCGAAAAGGAGGGCAAATACAAGTGCACGCGGTGCGCATTGCCATTGTACGTACATCTCGGAATACCTTCTCCCATCACGCGTCTTGCTTAATACGTTTCACTCGTTAAATGCATTATTTTTACTGACATGTCATTCGTGGCCCACAGCTGCTCCGTCCCGTGCAACAAGATCCACCGCGAGAACCACCCTCCGGACCCCGAGCCGTCCGCGTCCGCGAAAATCCCGAGCGCCGGTGACCCCGCTCTCGAACCCCCTCTCTCTGGCGCGCCGAAGCCGCCTCGCGACCCCAGAAACCCCTTCAGCGTTCTCGATGACTCCGATCAGCTCCGATACCTCTTTCGGCGGTACCCGAGCCTCAAGGCGCGGCTGCTCGATATCCTCGCCGCCACCGAGCCTCCGCCCGAGATGCAGTCCACGGGGAGCAGTCTCAATGACTTGATGAAGGCACGGGCCATGGCGGCTGCGAATCCCAAGAAGGAACAGTGGACGCACGACGTTGGTATCCGCAACGGCAAGGCGGCACTGCGCAAGGCGAGAAACGCCGCCGGTGAGGACGGCGAGGGTGTGCGGGAGTACATCGAGCTCATCAACCACCTCATGTCAGAGGCGAACGCAGCCGCCGAGGCGGAGGTGATTCGGAAACAGGCTGCTGAGAAGGATGCCGAGCTTATTAGGCGCCTCATGGCGGAGGACCGGGCTTGAGTGACGGGTGATTGGATATGAAGGGACAAGGGCCGCACGTATTTGCGGAGTATTGAGTTGGATTGGCCATACACGTCCGGAAGGATGTGCTTGAAATGACCGTGTATACATAGATGGGATCGAGTGTTTGGTGACGAAAACCAGGTAAGGACCTTCTGTCCCTGAGTCGTCTCAAACTTAATGGTTGACCTTGAAGCGTGAGAAGAACCCGCCCTTGGGCGACCTCAACACGTCGGACGGCGGACTGTTGTCCCTGGAGTGATTTTCATCCCGGCCATGCTTGGTGAAAGCCCCCAGCTTGTTCTTGAGCGCCCAGATGGAGTCCGCCTTGCGCAGCGACGGCTTGGGCTTCGGTTGCGCCTGGATCTCATCGCTCTGCGTCCAGTCTACCCGGTGCTCGTAGGGGTTTTGTTCCGCCAAAATATCGGCCGAGTCGTCTGGGTATGGCGAAGGGGGCTCAGAGTCCCAAGTCATGAGCAGGTCGCCCGTGCTCATTGGTCTCGGAGCTCTCGCCTGGCGCGTGTCAGCGGTCCAGCCAGCACCTAGGGTCCCCTCGATGGTGTGCCTGTGGTGGTTGCGGTCACCATATGCGCGGTCACTGCCCATCTCGGCGATTTCCGGGATTCGTTCCCGGTGAACATTGACGCGCTCCTGGTGTCTCTCACGATGACTTTGGGCAAGTCGAAGAGCCGTCCGCGACAACTTGCGGACCAGGCCCTTACTGTCTGGCATGTTCTCGGCTGTCGTGGTGGTGCGCGTGAACTGAGCCGCAGCAAACTGCGGGATGAAGTAATGCCTCTCGCCATCAGTGCCTTTGCGCCGAGAAGGGCCCTTTCCAGCGGACTGAGAGCTGCGGCAATCATCTTCAGATGTCTTGGACTTGGGCCGAGCGGAGCTGGGCTCTGACGTCTCCCCACTGGGCTTCACAACATGCGGTTCAGCACGAGGTCTCGTGATGGGGTGGCCAGGCTTGAGAGACCCCTTATCGAGGTATCCTCTGGCTAGGCTTACGTGGGGTGGATGCGCGTCTTGCGCTTTGGGTATCGCAGCTGTCGACCCGGTCGCAGCGGCGGCGGCCTCTGCCCTGGTTCGCCGCCTCCTTTCAGCGTGGAGTCTCTGATCAGCGAGGACCTTGGCGAGCTTTTGAGACAACTCTTCCGGGTCGAAGGGCATCGGCTGCGAGCAGCGTTGTCTTGGTCGAGCGGGCACGACCATGGGCTTGACGGATTGCGCGGCTGGCACCGCCGACTGATCACGAGGGTAGCCCATGTTGTATAACATGTCGATCGATAATGTGCAAGTGTTCTACTGTGAATCGCGAAGTCGCGTTTAAACGTTGCTGGGTGGTCCGGTTGAGACTGAGAAAGGATGAAAATGTAGGCCGAGGCTGCTTGTAAGCAGGATAAGCATTAGCGGGTGGACGATCGCCTTGTGTCGAGCTGGCGAAGCGAGTGCGTGGGGTTTGTTGATCGCCGAAACAATCTTGGATGGCAGTTAAGGTTTATTTGGTGAGCAGACAGGGGTAGTCGATCCTGTAGCATCCGCTGACAATACGACGGCGATGGGCTCTTTTCCCTGACGTGAACGATGACCCTCAGTGTAGTGCGTCCAGAAGAGAATTGGGGATTCCAGAGAGTAGCCTGGGATGATGGCGGTCGTGGAACCCGGGCTATGTATATGTCATACACCCAAGTACACGCTCCCTTGAAGTTCAAGCGAGTCCAGTCCAGCGTTGGGGACCAGAGTAGTTGACCTCTGTGGGTCGAGAGCTTTCCCGGCCAGGGCCAAATAAGTGCTGTCGGCTGTTGGATGCACCAGACGCCGGACCTGCAGTGCAGCGTGCCTCGGTGTGGTTGGCGGCGGTAGTAACAATGGCGGTTGCCCGAGGCGTGAGGTGCGTGTGTGAGAAGGAGAAGGGGTCAGGACGAAGAGAGTGCGTCGCTAGCCCGCAGGGTCCCAGACAATATGTACCTCACGGGCGAGACCAGCACAAAACCTCGTGCGCGTGCGTTTTGGGAGCAAGGGGGATAAGATGGCCTTGGCCGAACTCGGACGACGCAGGAGCAAGAGAGTCAACACGCGCAGAGGGTGTGAGGAATGTGAGGGCGATCTAGTGGAGGAGGGAGGAAAGAGATGAGAGACACCGACACGAAGGGCCCATGAGAAGGCAGCAGCGGCGTAAGCAAGACAATGAAGAGCAGGACAGAGAGAAGAACGTAGAGGGTGTGTGGGAAGATGAAGAATTAAAAACCACAAGGAGGAGGGGTCACGGATGTGTTGAAGGACGAGCGTTCTATAGGTTGTATTTTTCTCCTGACAGATTGTTGGCTCGGGGGACTGGCGTGGTCCGGAATGGCAAGTTGGATCGTATCGGGACTGACCTCTCTTTTCGGTCTCTCCTTTTCTGCCAGCCATCTACTTTCCCTGTCCTGGTAGTGACATACTTGGAAGCACTCGCTTTCCATATGGAGTACTTGTGGAATGAAGTTAAAGCAGGTGGGGTTTGGTTACTTTCTAGCTTCAAGCCTCATGGGCCGAGGGAACCAGAGCTTGCTGGGAGATTTGAAGATGGGCAACAATAAGACGGCGCGATATGGGGGGGGAGGTGCGCCCTTGGGCCACTCGATGGGCTGCTGGCCGGCACGCAACGCATAGTAAAACTATCAAACTTGCATACCTACCAGCAAGCAAGCTTTTTTCGTGTTCAGTCCATTTGAGTGGGTAGTTCACTCTTTGCGGCATGTGGCTGGCGTATGCTGTGAGCCGGGTTCCTGCTAGCCATTGTGATCCAATTAGGCACGGCGTAGCATGCATGTAGACGACCAAGTTTGTGTGCCGCATGGAATGATGAGGAGAGCCAGTGGGGGGAGATGGCCACCAAAACGGCCCCGACCATTCCGGAAACGATCAAGATGGTGCGTGACCTGCAACGGAGGGAATAAGGTAACATGTCCTCCTCGAACAATGGTGCTTAAGCCCACTCCTGGGATGATGAGCCCGTTGACCCGACAGGGTATGGCTCGAGCTGGTAAGAGACGCCTCCTTGATCGTCCGAGTTGTTGCACTGGGACTGTGCTGCCAGTGATCGGATCCCGCTTTGGGACACTCTCTTCGGCTCACGGAGCCGGCTGCGTGTCCCCGACTCCCTACTTCCAGCACGCTGCCTTCGGACACGGGGAGCGCACCTGTTCAGGAGCACTGACATTCTCTAAGCCAGGCCCCTCTCTCTCTCTTCCTCTCGTTTGTGGCGCAGAGGTAAAAGTAAACATACCTTCCTCGGACACGGTCGCTCAACAATTGAGTGGAGGTGTGGATAGTTCTGCAAAAGTGCGAAGGTGGTTCAGACCAAGCTCTCCTAGCAAACCCCTCACGTGTGGCTGGCTTATATGTGGCGCACGACTGCAGAGGTTGGCGTAGGTAGCCTGACGGTATGAGGTTATGTGTATGAGTGTTGGTGGTTGGGTGGAGATATCAGACTCATTGAAGCCCCCTCCCCCACCGTCTTTCATCAACCCCAGAGAAAGGCTGGATCTCTCGATAGACGAGACCCAAACACACAAAACGCACGGCCGCCGAGGTTTCAATAACCTCCCAGCCATTGGACAGGGATGAAGTTAGCTTTGGGACCGTCCGGTGTCTTAGAGCGCCCAAAAAAGCCCCTCGAAATAGGGTAGGTAGATAAAAAAAACCCAAGGAGAAAAACCAAACCAAGGCGGCCCTTGGCAATCAGGGATGACAAACATTCAACAAACCGACGTCGCTTCTCATGCCACAAACGGTGTAGATGAGTATGAAAACCGGAGTCATTTTCGATTCATTGGGCCGCCGGCGTGAGCGTCCGGTCCTCCCCTCAGGTTTTTCCTCTAGCTGCACCCGGCCTCTTCAAGGAGGACCAGTCTTCTTTCCGGCATGCACAACAGCTGGTTGCTCATCCTCAGACGCGTTTCCCGTCCGAGGTAGATCGCACACTTCAATGTAGTTGCGCGTTCGAGCGCGATCCCTTGCTGGGTGCAGTCCTCAATCAACGGCGGTATTCCATGTCGAGACCGTCCCAGGTTACGCACTATCTCGGCTGATGAGAAGACGAGGAGGTTCTTCGGGGCTAGAAATTCCGCGTGCCATCCGAAGGAATCGGAAAAATTGGGTTTGCTTTTTCTCTTTGTCTGGCTCTCGTCATCTCCTAGTAACTTGCACACCGCAGGAGACTGGCCTAGGTAGTTTTATGAGGCCTATTTTTGTAATCCTCTCTGTCTGGATGGGCGAAGAAGAGAGGCTGCTGCGACTGCTGCGTTCCTCTCTATCTCTGACTGCAGTTTGCTGCACGAGCTGCACGAGCTGCATGTCTCGTCCTCGTATCGGTCTCCATGCAACCCCCAAGCTGCGCTTTACGAAGGACTGACTAGCCTTGCCATATGACGAGGCTTGGCGATGCAGCCACGGCTCCTACCTGCCCTGCTACTACTTTGTGCAACCTAGGTACTCAGTGGACTACCTTTAGGTGCCTACGTCGCACGAACCCCACAAGCCAGTTCACTCGCTGCATCGCTGGCGCGACAGGACGCACGTATTCGAAAGGGGTTGGTCGGTGGTTCCAATCTATATATATGGCCAATGCCACAGTCACGCCGCTCATCGTCCATACAAAATGACGGGCGAGTTCACAAGCACACGACCGCAGCCAAAAGACAGGGGTTCTCAAGCGGGGATGTGCTAAGGGCGCGGCCAGAAGTTAGTCCACCACGTTGTTTCCACTGCGATTCGCGAGTCCTATTCTGGGGATATTTTTTGTACCAGAAGAGGAGATGGTAGCTGGGATATAGACTGTCGGACACACAGTCTTGGTAGCATCGCTACGAGCCGTGCCCACATTTGACAGAAGTTTATCCGTACTTGGGCTCAACAGTTTGAGAGGCCAGGCCGGTGCTTCTGTAGCTGCTCCTACGTGGTTCGGATTCTTGACGGCTGTTGACATAGCCCAATGGATTTTGTGCACAGAGGGCCCAGGGGAAAGCAGGAACTGATTGCACAACGGTGAGGTGTGAAGGGCCAAGAGGGCCCTGAGCGACCCATCCCTCGGGCCAATCAGCTGGACTGAATAACAAGATTGACGAATCGGGTTCGACCGAAGCTGCCGTTGGGTAGTATTCCACGTCCCGAGTTGCCGGAAGCCTTAGGATGTCGACCCAAGTTTGCCATCCTAAAGAATGGTCCAACATTTCCGAACCTGAATGGTTCGGAGTTCCAGATTCGGAAGTTATGGCCTATCTCGTTTTTGAGGCAAGCAGAGGCTCGCTATTGCCGGCCTGTTATAGGACATGGAGCCCGAACGAAGTCGGCGGTTGCGTATTCTGAGAGAAGGACGATGGCAAAAACGGCGGCTTCAGCCTAGTGATGGTCACGCCAGGGTACATGGTTAGCCCGCCGGCCAGGGGTTGATGCGGATGTCAATAACTGGGACGCCGGAGCCTCATGGCACAAGCCGGCTTGCTTCATCTTGGGACGTCGACAGTATCCGTGGGCACAACAGTCGTATTGTGGTTTGCACGATACGTCATTGGCGAGTCGACATTGGCGGCGGACGGAAGAGGGTGTACGCCGTAACGTAGGGGCTTGAGTGTCGAGGTCATCTTACTAAGGTTTCCAGACCGCCAATTCATGTTGGTCTCAATGAGAGAGCGGAGTTAACCCCGGACGACATGGCCACAAACTAGAATCTGGCTTTGTTTTTCGATGCGTAAACCCGACAGGCAAAGGAAACCTGCAGTAAACAGTAAGGCAAGTCAGATATGTGATGGACAAGCAGCATGTTCAGGCCTTGCAAGACACATGCTCACAGCACCTCTAACCTACCTACCTACCTACCTACCTAGGTAGTACATATGCCCATGCCTGCCGGAGCAGCAGCCGAACGACAGCTGATTGTGCCGTAGTCCGCAGAGAAAAGGCGGAGAGAGCCCACCGAGGGTCGCTGGCTGGCAGGACAGAACGGGCGACCAATCAGTCAGAGGCAAGTATCCAGATGCTGCTATGTACATAACTATTTGCGTGCACGGAGGGTGGGTAGGTACAACAGATCGGTTTGTACCCATGTACTGTTCCATTCAAGGTGCCTACCTAGGCATGTTCATATGTGGATTGCAAACACCAGGTATTCGTACCGCTCGTCGGTATTGAGGAGCGGACTTGGAATGCACAGGCCACGGCGACCAAACAACCCTGGCCTGTTTCCCCGCTTTTCACTTATCCCGTTGTCGCTCCACTGTCCCGCCCCGTCCGTTGCTGCAAACTTTCCGCACCTGAGTCCCAGTTCCGTATTGCCATCTGCTGCGTTTTCCACCGAAAGGAATTGGAATTGCGGTCACGTTTGTTTGTGCTTGGCAACTCCGTATCCCTCCATCTCCCTCACCTTACATTCTTAGGCAAGGTAGTGTAGTGGTAATGCACACGTCGGCTTGTCTCTGTCCCAGTGGCCCCCTGGTCATCGCAGTCCTTTCCCACTCTTCCGTTCGTGTCTCATTCAGAGTATCCGTACTCGCCTCATCTTATTTAGTTATTGGGAAATTCCGGTCCGAGCCAGCGCAGTCTAGGGTTCCTCTATCCGCATCCCAATACAAGGACGTAAGTAGCCTGCCAACCAACCCCCCCCCCCCAAAAAAAAAGGCATAGGAGTAGAAAGAGGGCCTGCTGCCTGCCGTATAGCACCAAGGCGTCAACTATTGTTGCTGGCGTCGCTCTTCATTGTACCCATCGGCCCTAGTCAATTAGAAAGAGAAAGAGCAAACTACACGCTATCCACCATAAAACATGCCACAGAGCATCGCTCCAGGCCCGGCCCTTCACTTGCAACTGGTGCCATGTGCTAATGCCCGCCATCGTGATTTTCCTTGCTGAAGCTTAGGCGTAAGGGGGCAGTAGCCCTTGACCTGGATCCGTGACTGTCCTCATTTGCTGTGCCCAGCATCGTCCAACGCCTCTCCCATCCTGTCACTTCTCAGAAGCCCGATATCTGCGCATCAGTGGAGCTCTTAGCGAGAGAGGGGGGAGAAAAAGAAGAAGAAAAAGAAAAAAGAAGAAGACGACCCCCTTTTCGAACCCTGGTCCGCCGCACCATCACGCGAAGCTCTATCCAGTCCTGTCCCATCTGTACCTTGCGGACGCACACGGTACCGGGCGGATACTCTTCGTCCCTGACCTGACGAGCCGCAGACCCGTTCATAGTGTACCCTACACTGTACCTTGTTCGTACATACGAATAGGTGAGGAACCACCTTCGCAGGAGACTGGGCAAGATACGCACAAGGCCGACCACACTAAGAGCGGCCCCGGTGGGTTTTCCATGCCTCCCTTGAGGCTCTGGAATCCCCTCCTTTAGTCAGTGCATCCACCGTCTCAAAAGTTTGGTTTTCACTCAAGGTCTGCCGGTCTGCTGCTCTCTGTCTTTGTCTGGCTCTTTGGCCCTTTTCAAAATCCCTTCTTTGCATCATCGTATGTCTGCCTCTCCCGAGTAGCCTCTACCGCCCCCGGTCGTGGCCATGGCGTCCGATCGCATGGGAGCTTCCAAGGCTCACAGGAGTTCAGAAGGCTCCCACATTTCCCCGAAACACTACTACGCCGAGAGATCCACTGCCACCGACGCTGCAGCCTCCTCCTCTTCCTCCTCCCCTCGAAGAGCCGACCGCGACGCTGCTCACCGATCTGCCCCGGCCGCCCTCAAAAGACATACTGCTCATTACGCCGTCCACCGGGAGTCGTCCATCGAGCCCTTGCGTCCTTCCGGACAGCCCGCTCACTCCCGCGACTCGATTGTCTCCATAGTCGACGACCCCTTTTTCCTGCGCTTGGACGACCACAACATCGAGGCAGCCCTTGCGTTTGACTCGCGCTGGACCACGGCCACCCTCGACGACCCCG
Organism: Colletotrichum sublineola; assembly: GCA_020631755.1. Taxonomy (NCBI): domain Eukaryota; kingdom Fungi; phylum Ascomycota; class Sordariomycetes; order Glomerellales; family Glomerellaceae; genus Colletotrichum; species Colletotrichum sublineola. The sequence continues at coordinate 1,786,839 of JAHSQG010000001.1, forward strand.
ACGAAGCCGACGAGGCAACCGAAAAGGACGAAAACGTGGGCCACATATACAACCAAGAAGAACTCGACTCTACCGGCCTCCCGCTCCGCGATGACGATACGCCCAACCAGCGCTGGCCGCCCCCAAGAAGAGAGTCGTTGATAATAGGACATTCCTTGTACTGGGTAATATTGCCCCACCAGACGCAGGCTGCGGGGTAGCTGATGAGATGGGGAGTGGAAAAAAGGGGCTGACGATCATAGCAACCACCAACTTCCGACATCATGGAGAGTCTCAATATTGCAGTCATTGGCGCGTCAGGCGTCGGAAAGTCGTCCTTTGTCCAGCGCGTGCTTGGCCTATCGCGACCTCCAATCACCAATGCCTCGAGCGTGCGCATGGTCGTTGATAATGTCACCTACGGCGTCACCCTGATCGAGCTCGACCTCGAGTATTTCGAGCTGAACCCATTGCAGCCCATCCAGTGGCCGAAACAGATCAACGGCCACATCGTCCCGCGTGTCGATGGTGCCCTCATTCTCTTCGATGTCATGAACAAGGAGAGCATGAAGGAGTTGCCCCAGACGATTGGTGAGCCCCGACACCATTCGGTACGACGCGTCGCATGTTATGGCACTACGCTAACTTTGCGCTAGCTGCGTTGACCAAGTCCGGCCTTCCTGCGGTCCTCGTCGCTAACAAGTGTGATCATCCCGAGAGCGAACGGCAAGTCGATTCGCAACGCGTCGCGAACCATGAATACTTCAAGTCGTGCATCGGAGTGTTCAATCTCTCGACGAGCAGCCCAGAACGGGCCAGGTCATGCCTGAACACGACGCTGAAAGCCGCCATCACTAACCGCAAGGGTAATTGAGTCCCTAATCCCGATGCATCGCACCGCATCCCACCGTCCGACGTAATACTGACTGATTGATTGTACGGCCAGAATCACTATCGGAATCTGGCATGTCCCGCCGCCGTGCAGCCTCGGCAGCCAACTTCGAGGCCCACGACAGCTCCAACGGTCGGCCGCTAAGTCAGCAGAGTAAACATAACCGAGCGAGCTCTGATTTGTCGCTTCTTCGAGGCGTTCCCCCTCCCATCCCCGACCACCTGCGCGGCCCGCTACCTTCAGGGAGTTCGCGCACAACCGACTTTGGTGGTGCGCCATCAAGTTCAGGTTCCTTCGGTGCATCAGAAACCATTGAAGAAGAGTCTCAGCAAACCGTGTCGAGCCAGCTACGGACACCCGGCATTCGCCTCGACCGTGGACCAACCGACTCATTCTTGGACATGGAGGAGTCGGATGCCGACTCGTTTCGGTACTCGGACGAGATTCCTATCTTGCAACGAAGCGATGAAGGCTTTCTCGAGAAGCCGGCTAAGTCTGCTGGCGTGGCATTCGACGAGCTCGTTGACCGGCTAATTGCTCCGCGCATGACCAAGGCCGACAACAATTTCTCGGATGTCTTCCTCTGTCTCTACCGCAAGTTCGCCGCGCCCGGCGAGCTATTCTCGGCCATCCTCATGCGACTCGACCGCGTCAGAGATGACAAGTCGGCGCATTATCTCTCCAAGACGGCGACACAGCTCAGGATCATAGAGGTCGTCGCCAAGTGGGTTTCCTTGTACCCCGGAGACTTTGCACGGCCCGGGACAAGGCGGAACCTGGAAGAGTTCATCAAACACCTTTCCACCGAGCCCATCTTCTCAATCGCGGCCCAACAAATCCGCCGGCACCTCGAGCACAGCGTGGTGGAGGACGACGATACCGGCTGGGCCAAGTCGGATGAACTGGCGGACGAAGAGGGCAGCAAGGTCCTATCCAAAGACAAGACGTTATCCACGCCCGACGTGTCCAACGGCATGATCAGCCTTAATCTTGACGACAAGCCGAGCGACGAACGACCGTCCGGCAGCTCCGACCTTCCCCACGTCGACAGGACCAGCAGCATCGGGACACACGTCTCGTTCCACTCGTACGACGAGTATGAAAGAGAGGCGGCGAACATGGAGCCCACCGATGTGCTGCCTATGAACAAGTTCCGTTACCACATTTTCATGGACATTTCGGACGACGACATCGCCGACGAGATGACGCGCATCGACTGGGTCATGTTCTCGTCCATCCGTATCAGAGACTTTGTGCGACATGTGAGCCTATCGTTGGATCAACGGTCCAAATGCAAGAGCCTCAAGAACGTCAATCGGATGATCAACCACTTCAATCACGTGGCCAAGTGGGTTGCCAACCTCATCCTGTTGCGGGACAAGGCAAAGCACCGGGCCCAGATGTTGGAAAAGTTCATGAACATTGCGCAAAAGCTGCGGCGGCTCAACAACTACAACGGGCTCGCGGCAATTCTCGCAGGCATCAACGGCACCGCGGTGCACCGGCTGTCTCAGACATGGGCATTGGTGCCACCCGAGTCCCAAAAATCGTTTGCCAAGCTGGGCATTCTCATGGGCACACAGAAGAGCCACTTCGCATATCGACTGGCATGGGAGAACTCGCCGTTGCCCCGGATACCATACATCCCACTACACCGGAGAGACCTGGTGTCGGCCGAGGAGGGGAGCAAGACATTCGTGGGGCCCGATGGCGACAGGGTTAACTGGAAGAAGTTTGAGGTGCTCGGGGAAGTTCTGCTACCTCTCATGAAGAGCCAAGGGACTGCGTACCCGAACCTCTCGAAGCACGAGGCAGCGCGGGAGCTGATTCTGGACTGCAGAATGCCGACGGACGAAGAGGTAAGCAAAGCGGGCGCGGCGGGTCATGTCAGGGCAGCGCTAACGAGACGTCACAGGAGATCTATCAACGCAGTGTCCAGGTCGAGAGCACCGCGGGGGGCGGGGCCGACATCAGCAAGAAGAAGTTCCCCTGGTTCGCCAAATAGAAGTTGGCGAGCCGGCGGAGCGTGTCGGTGGGAGGGGAGGGGCGGCTCTAAAGGGTGCATAGCAGCGGATCCCATAGACACGCCAATGGCGTAACGTTCCGGGACAGCTCGGTCGGCGCGGCTCGCGCGACACATGTGGGTGCGTGCAGGTATATAAACAAAGACGGACTCATGCAGCATTGTGGAACTGGTTCAACATTGGAGGCGATTTGGCTCGGTTTCGGCGATATAGATATCCTGTTCAGCAATTGACACCGAGGCCATGACGGGCCTCGTCATTCCTCACGAGATTCTGGGGCCATGTTTTTTTTTCCTTCCTTCTCTCTTTAACAGGACAACTGGACGGGGCTCATGACTATTCCCGTCAACCTCTTGCATGTTCATCTCAAGGTCGAATAATCCCTCTAGCCGTACTGAGGAAAGTCAGCTTGAGGCTCCCCTCACCACGTTTTCTTGCCTTCACCCGGGTGACAAAAAAAAAAAAAACCCGCCGCTTGTCCTTAACATCAACAGCATATGGCAGCCGGTCATTTTTTTTCTCACCCGAATGCCCTTATAACGGCAGCCATGTCGAGAAAGAAAAAGAAAAATGGGTTGAAGGGGAGAGCCAGAATACAAAGAAGGAATAGCAAAACAAAAGCAAAAGAAACGAAGCACTTCATCGGCGATCCACGGGCACTTCGCTTTCCCTGGTCGGTCGGCGCGGTCCAGGCCACGGCCGGGGGCTATCGACGGCCCAATGCATTGCGAGGTGGCCGGCGAAGAAGTGTCCCGCTAAGTTGGATTGAGGTACGCTAGAGCCGGTTGACGTCATGCTTCTGAAAGCTCTGATTTTAGCGTTTCAAGGAGAGGGGCAGCAAGGGGAGAAAGGCAGTTGCAAAGTTGGAACCGTCCGAGACAGCGGGCGGCATCACACAGTGATGTGAGGTGATGGCATACTGCGGAGCACCTACCTACCACCTTCCAGCGGCGTGCGGAGTAGTGCCGGGGTAATATGTGGGGCTCGGTCATTGGCGGGAGCTGCGAGGGCAGTCTGATCGCTTGCTTCTTGCTGCTGCTGCTGGTTCGAGAAGTGGAGGAGCTGGATGCTGGAAGGTACAGTCACTACCAATAAGTTTGGAAACTTAGGAGGCAATGATTTATGTGGTGCATCTTAGATACAAGGTTTCCAGACTTCTTGGTGGTTACTGTAGCTATTTTTGAGTGACCCAGGTAGGTGCCTAGGTAGTGAACCTACCTTATCTGGTACCTGCCTACTAGGTAGGTAGGTGTGTAGGTAGGCATTCCACATGGGCAAACGAAATGGCATAGCTCGAATGCCCCGCGGTCGCCCCCTCAACCTTGGCTGCTGTGGCACATAGGTAAGTGTACACCAACCAGCTTACGCAGTGCTCGCTGTTACCTCCGCTGACACCCCGCGCGTATCTGATTAGGTAGTGAACCTTCTCCGACTCGAGGCTGGTCTAGCTCTGTTATCGTCCGGCTTGGTTGGCTGCTGCTAACTAATGCTTGCTGTTGTCCAGGTACTAGTCGTAGGCATCTACGCTTGTAGGGGCGCTATATCCTGGCGGACCAGAGCTCCCGCCGTGGACCTGAGGGTTCTTTGCTCATCATACATACCTAGGTACCTACAGCGATTGAAGCACATTAAGTAGTTGGTTAGCTGTATGCTTCACTTTTTGTCTTCATTTTCTCCTTCCTCTTTCTCTTCTTTACGCTCTCATCGCTCGAGCCACCTTCCAACCCCTCTCTTTCTCTCTTTAAATACTACCACTGCAGTGTCCACTTCCTTCCTCTGCTCTGCTCGCTCAACGACCCGGCCGCGAAGCTGACCGCCTGCTACTGAGGCCATCGTGATACGTGACGTGCACTGCCAGCCGAATTGTTTTTGGTAGTATTGCTGGGGTGTCTGGCACTTACTAAAGGTCACCTCTGTCCCGATCCCGCACTTCGTCCCAGACCAGAACCTGCACCCTCTCTTCTCGCCACAACAACCCACAAACCTCTCCTCGTTTCTTCCCCCCTTTTGCAAATCCCTCATAACCATTCTTTACTTTCCTGCACTTGTCGTGACGCCCTTGGCTGCCTGCCACCTCGTCCGTGCTCTCCACGGTGTGCCAATTCGACGAAGACCGCCACCACCACCATGGTTGTCTTTGACGGACACGAGTACCTTACTGAAGAGGAGAAGCGCCTCAGACAGGACAGGAAGCGCGAGAAGTACTGGAAGAAATGGGGTCCCTACGTCGCTGAGCGCCAATGGGCCACCGGTGAGTAGTAGCTCTGCCGCTGCTGTTTCTGCGCCTGCAACCAGCCCAATTGTCACAAACGTCATCTAATGCGAGCCGTGTCGCAGTGCGAGAGGACTACAGCCCCGACGGAGACGCGTGGAGTCGTGAGTGTGCCCCGCCATTCCCCACGATGGGCCCCAATGCTGACAGGAAGCCCCAGACTTTACCCACGACGACGCGCGATCCCGAGCCTACAGATGGGGTGAGGATGGAATTGCGGGTGTTTCCGACACCCACGGCCTCCAGAACCTGGGCTTTGCTTTCTGGAATGAGCAAGAGTGAGCAAGGTCGCCTCGTGAGTCTTTGTGCAGCTTCACCTGCTGACGATGTGACTAGTGATTTCCTCAAGGAGAGACTGTTTGGTCTCTCGAACCCGCAGGGCAATCATGGTGAGAGTATCAAGGAAGCTCACTTCCACGTCGACAACACACCTGTAAGCAGCACAAATCCGCCCTCGTATCTGCAGCCCGTTTGCTAACATACACTCTAGACGGTAAGCCCGCAATGGTCGGCCTCAAATTGCGCGTACTGACTGATTGCCCACAGCACTCTTACATGAAGTTTCTTTACAAATACCCGCAGAAGAAATTCCCCTATAAGGACCTCCTGGACGAGAACGCGAGGAGGGGCAGGGAGGATAGGGAATACCAGATTGTCGACACAGGCATCTTTGAAGAAGACCGGTACTGGGACATCTTCATCGAGACGGCAAAGGAGACGGACGACCCCGAGGAGATTCTCTTCCGTGTCACCGCGTGGAACAGAGGCCCCGACCCGGCACCGCTCCATATCGTGCCGCACATGTGGTTCCGCAACACATGGGCCTGGGGCCGCGAGCCCCAAGACAAGAAGCCGTCCATCGAGCACCTTTCTGAGGGGCTGGCCAAATCCAAGCACCACTCCCTGGGAGACCGCTACTTCTTGATGTCGCCCTCGCCCGGCGTGGGTGCTAGCGGGGAGGACGTTCTGCCCAAGATGATGTTCACTGACAACGACACCAATTACGAGCTGTTGTACGGGCAGAAGAACAAGACCCCCTACGTCAAGGATGCCTTCCACCGGTACATCTGCCAGGGGGAAAAGGGGGCCATCAACCCCGAGGAGAAGGGCACCAAGTGCGCCGCCTGGTTCAGCTTCAATGAGGATGGCGGTGTCCCTCCTGGCGAGTGCGCTGTTGTCCGTTTCCGCTTTTCCAAGAAGAACCAGACCTACTTTGACGAAGGCGATTTCGATGACCTGATAGATCTCAGAATCGCCGAGGCCGACGACTTCTACTACCGTCTCAGCCCTCTCCCCATGGCCGACGACCTCCGCAACATCCAGCGCCAGGCCTTCTCCGGCATGATGTGGACGAAGCAGCACTACCTCTTTATTTGGGACCAGTGGGCGAATGGCGACCCGACGCAGCCCCCTCCACCCCCGAGCCGCAAGGATATTCGCAATTCTCAGTGGAAACATATGCACTGCGACGACATCTTGTCGATGCCTGACTCCTGGGAGTATCCCTTCTTCGCCGCTTGGGATAGTGCGTTCCACTGCATCACATTGGCGATGATGGACCCGGACTTCGCCAAGAAGCAGCTCGATCTTTTCACGAGAGAGTGGTACTGCCACCCCAACGGTCAATTGCCGGCGTAGGTTGATTCAGAACTTGGCGAGGTCGAAGTGGGTACTAACTCGGCTTTAGATATGAATGGAACTTTGGGGACGTGAACCCTCCTGTCCATGCTTGGGCCACGTTCCGTGTGTTCAAGATTGAGCGCAAGCTTTATGGACGTCAGGATTTGGATTTCCTCGAGAGAGTGTTCCAGAAGCTGTTGTTGAACTTCACCTGGTGGGTCAATCGCAAAGACGCCGAGGGTAAAAACGTTTTCGAGGGAGGCTTCCTCGGTCTCGACAACATTGGTCTCTTTAACCGCTCCGAGCCTCTCCCTACCGGCGGCTCTCTGGAGCAGGCTGACAGCACTGGCTGGATGGCCTTCTACTGCCTCAGTATGCTGAACATTGCGCTTGAGCTTGCGAAGCACCGACGGACGTACGAGGATATCGCGTCCAAGTTCTTCGAGCACTTCATTTTCATCAGTGACGCCATGACTTTCAGGACTGGTCAAAAGGATGAGAAGTCTCTGTGGAACGACGAGGATGGCTTCTACTACGATGCCATCTCGTGGGGGGGTCCCTGGATTCAGCAGCTTCCGGTCCGATCCCTCGTCGGCCTGATCCCACTCTACGCAACCCTGACCCTTGAGCCTGAACTGATTAACAAACTACCATCGTTCAAGAAGCGAGTGGACTGGTTCATGGAGAACCGCTGCGACCTGGCCGAGAGGAATATGGCCAGCATTGCCAAGCGCGGTAAGGGCAATAGAATCCTCCTGTCCATCGTCAGCAAAGATAGGCTCGAGAAGATTCTCTACCGTATGCTAGACGAGAAGGAGTTCTTCAGCGAACACGGTATCCGATCCTTGTCCAAGTACCACAAGGAGAACCCCTTCTCGATGGAGGTCAACGGGCAGACGTTTTCCGTTGGCTACGTCCCCGGTGACTCCGATAGCGGCCTCTTTGGCGGCAACAGCAACTGGAGAGGCCCCATTTGGTTGTGCGTCAACTTCCTCCTGGTCGAGTCTCTCCAGAGGTTCTTCCTGTTTTACGGACATGAGTTCCAAGTTGAGTGCCCCACTGGAAGTGGTGATTACATGCATCTGGGCCACGTTTCCGAGGAGATCCAGCACCGGCTGCAGCATCTGATGACCCGCAACGACGAGGGCCGCCGCAGCATCAACGCTGGTAACGACCTGCTCGACTTCGACCCGTACTGGAAGGATTACCTCTGGTTCTACGAGTTTTTCGATGGCGACAGCGGTCGCGGGCTTGGCGCCACGCACCAGTGCGGTTGGACTGGCTTGATGGCCCGAATGATTCACGATACTGGGTAATACATCTCGCCCACCGCTGCCATCATCAGGACTATGCTAACAGTATTTCAGTATCAACTGCCGTCTGCCCCACACTCCACGAACCCCCTCCGCTGGAATGTCGCACTATTTTGATGACATATTCGCTCGCGGCACTGAACGTCGTGGCTCCATGACGCCGGGCCCCGGTGGCAAACCTCGGATGCGGCGGTCATCCACAGCAAGGTCCATTGGCGCGAGGAGCGACTTTGACGAGACCAATGGCGACGACTCGCTGAGCAACTCGGCCACGTTGGACGACCCTGAGAAGCTCCGCCAGAGGATGAGGGAGAAGTCGGAGGCAGACGCACATATGCACCGATACATCTCGGACCAGCTCGAGCGTTTCAAGGAGGACAAGGAGCATGTGAATGGAAATGACAACGAGTTTGAGGCTGGCGCTTAGGTTCTAAAGAAGGCAGACGGAAGGCAGACGGTCATCAGGCAGGCAGTGGACAGTAGAGCGTTTATGGATTTCCTTGCGTACGAATGATGATAAAAACTGCGACCAGTGCACATAGAGCCATGTACAGGACTATTAGACTGCAGAGGTAGATTTATTCACACTTAGGTAAACTTAGAATGGAGGGGCTTCCACAACATGATGCTTCCATATTTGTCGTGCTTGTTCTGTTAGCTGCTGAGGGATGGATGGCATGGAGGCTGAATAGTCTGCCTACCAGCGTATGCCCTGTGGCGCAAGGCAAGGTGGTCATGCCCAGACAAAGTACATTGACATATGCCCGAACGTGAGGAACCCTCGAGTAGAGCGAGCCCCTGGTGGTGGTTCCGAGATCCGGTCGTAAATTCATTCACATCACGTCGGCGACGGAAGTCATGCATAAGTGACTACACGCTCAACGAGCGAGGTAAAGTCGGTTTGCTGACGAGCCCGTTCAGGGGGGCTCAGTTGGCCGTCCAAAGTGCTCTGACTCGGCCACGAGTGACGGGTCGCGATGCAGCAAATGGTTTTTCCTCTGCCGGTGTCGGGGTTTGGTTGAAAGGGTAAGCGTGTCTATGATATCTAGCCTGCCCTTATCCAGAAGCCTTTTTTCCTCTTTTTTTTTTTTTTCTCTCTTCCCCCCTGCCCTCTTCTTCTCCTTTTCTTCTGCGCGTTCTTTGGATGGCACAACGAGATCTTGCCCGGGAATGTGAGGAGGTGCGCGCGTATCGTGTTTTCGCGCAGTCATGCAGCGTACCAGCGTCAAATAATAGAAGGGACGGGATAGACCCTCATGTCCAGGCCTGGCCGCTCGGCACACTGCGTCGCTGTGGTGCTTGTTCAAGACGCACCAGAAAAGATACGGGCGGAGAGGCCTGGGCTTGACTAGAAGGGGGGGATGATTGGGTTCATAGTTCCGTGAATGCTTCTATTGTATACTATGCACAACTAGTCTTCGTTCGCATCCCCGGAGACAGGCTGAACAGGCTCATCCCGCTCCCCGCTCCTCTAGGTCAGGGAGGAGCTGATACCTCATCATGCAAGCTTCGCGGCCTCCACTGGGAGGGGGTTTGTTGTGATGAGAACCACGATGGGCGGCCCTTTCTCACGATGGAGCCCCGCAGCAGCACACACCCCGTTCTCCTCAACCCCTCCCCACACCTCTGGTCAAGTTTACAAGAGACACAAACACACACACACACACGCACATAGAAAAAAAAAAGGGAGGGTTTGGTGGGGTGATTAGGATTCAGCTAGTCGGTTTCTTTCATGGCTAGTTTGTGTCGGCAGGATGTGTTGTTTTACAAAGTGTCGGTGAGGAGCTTGTTGAGCTTGGCGATCTTGCTGGAGACGCTGAGATCGATGGTCCGGTCACCGATCTCGACGATGAGGCCTCCAATGATGTCAGGGTTGACCTGGGATGCAGTGTTAGTTCGGACGTGTTCAGGGAAGGGAGGTGGTTATATCTTGACTCCGGGATCAAATGCCTGGTCTCGGAGAAAAAGAAAAAGAAAATGCTGATGGAAGGTGGCGGATCGTCGTACCTGGTTGGTGACCTTGAGCTTCTTGCCAGCGCCGGCGTAGGCGGACTTGGAGATGGCGGTCTCGAGACGGTTAAGGGTCTTGTTGTCGAGTTGCTGGAAACGGATGTCAGTCAAGCCATTCTGATGTTCGATACTCCAGCTATATATATCCGTCTCTGGAACTACTGCCTCGTCATATCGCGCTGTGCTCGACCCTTTTTAAGACCGAAGGCTGATTGGCAGACGAGGGAATATCCTGTGTCGTATCGGTTTCATGGAGAGAAAATCGGACATAAAGACATAGATACCGGGTGGAGCGGGCCTCGTCTTCAGATCTCAAAAACGTACCGTGGCGCTGGTGATGACAAGCTCGACCTCGCCGCGGGCGGCGCTCATGATCTCGGCGAACTTCTGAGTGATGCCGGGGAGAAGACCGAGGCGGTTGTTCTCGGCAAGGGCGGCAAGGAAGTTCTTGACAGTCTCTTGGGAGCTGGCGCCGGCCTGCTTGGTGAGCTCGGCGACGATAGCGTCCTTGTCCTCGGGGGTCAGGGTGGGCGCGGCCAGGACGGTGGCCAACTTGGAGTCCTTGGCGAGGATGGCCTCGAGGGTCGAGATGGCCTTGGCCGTGGGGTCGAGCGTGGAGGATTTGGCCGCAGCGGTGTACTATTAGGAATTGACGCAGTTAGCCGTTTCAGTCCCTTTCTTTTCTTCTCCATTTTTGTTCTTTTGTTGTATTGTTTGCCTTCCCCGATTCTCCTCCTCCCTCTCGGCTGATGTCCCGCTGTTCTTCCTCGTTCCTCCTCAATTGGACCCAATTGAACCCCCGGGGAATTTCGCAAATGGGCAGGAGCCTACCAGGGCAGTGGCGTAGGTACCGTCAAGGCCAAAGACGGCAATGGGGGGCTTGACGTTGTCGGAAGCGGCCGAGGAAGCAGCGGCGGCGTAGGTACGGACGGCCGGGACGCGGGCAGAGGCGACGAGGCGCGACGCGGGAGCCGCCGCGCGGAGGGAACGAACAGCCTGTCTCGAGAACATGTCGGGCGAGGGTTAGGGTGGTGGTGGTGGGGTTCAATTGATGGGAGACGGGCGGAGGGAGGAATGGCTGGATTCGAAGAGGGCCAGAGATGGTAGCTTGCGTTCGGTTTTCGACGTTGAGGTTTGAACTTCGGCAATTTGGTATGTTGATGCCTTGGGGCTCAGGTGCTTAATGCTGGGCGGCTGACGAGGCATCAACTTAGGTAAGCAGTACAAGGGTTCGGATCGGTGAAAATCGGAGCTGGTGGTTCGTCAGTCTTTCTCGCGGCATATCGCAGCAGTCCGCTACTACTGGTCCACAGCTGCAAAGTCCCTACCTCGATTGACTTCTTGCATGCCGTCGTTGGCACGAAGTTATATGCATACGCGTGAACCTGGTTTACACTGCAAAACGGTCTTTGTTAATGTTTCATCTCAACCCAAAGTTGTGTTTCCCATAACCATGTGTGTAATCTACAGAAATATCACAGCAACCGCGTCACTGCCCTGTGTTCCCTGGCTCAGCGGTGTTAAAGCCCAACGCGCCAGTTATCAGACCTTTGATTACCTCGCCGATTGGCGTGCCATTCCTGTTTCCCCAACGCCCAGACAATGCATGCAATCATATCTCGAGAAACGGCCTTGGTATGGCTCAATCGCTCTCAATCATCTTCTCAGCAAGGTCGTTCAGCGGACCGTAAAAGTCCTTCCCACTCGCGAGCTTGTGCTCGTCGACGAAGAGCACATACTGCTTGAAGCTCGTGTTGAGGTGGGGCTCCAGGCCGAGTTCTCTGATGACGGCATAGTGGTGGCAGTAGACATGGGCGTACACTCGGTACATGCGCTTGAAGATCTGTCGCACAGTCGACGGGAACGACTTTGGGAAGGGTACGCCTGTGTCCGTGGTTAGCAGTTCCTTCTACATCCCAGTGAAGTCTCTACGCACCAATCCTGCTCGGCAGAATCTGCTCATCGTCAATGTGTCTCTGCACCCAGGCCATCAGGTGCTCGATGTAGTCCGGAGCGGCCATCTTGGTAGGTCTCTTGTAGTTCTCGTTGTCCTGCCACAGGTACTCGAACTCGTCGGTCGCCTTCATTTCCGGACACGACTGTGGCGAGCAAAACTCAGTAATGGCGCCATAGAGGAGGTTGATCTGGTTGTAAAAGTCGACCACTACAGACGAAACCTGTTAGTAGCAGTTTTCCTTTGTTCGGTCAGCCCCGCCCCTTGAGAAGGCTTACTATTGACTGCCATCCACTCGTTCTCGTCTTCGCCCTCAGGCAGTTTCACAACTTTGCGCAGGCTACCTCCTCCGAGTGTCGCCTCGGCGTATTGCCGCAGCGCGACACCATTGTTCGCTCCCTTGACGGTGCGCGCCCGGAACTGGTTCCTAGCCGCCTTCTGGTTACTGTCATCGGCGCAGTCGTCGTCAGCAGCTATCAACACCGGTTTGGGGATCTGAGGCTCGGAGTGGTTGATGACGGTCACATCCCGACTGATGAGACTGCCTTCGTGATTGCGCAGAGGATCCGGCACCGCTGGCGGTACAGAGGGAGGCGGTAGCGGAGGTATTCCCGCCAGCAGGCCCGTCCTCACACTGAGGTACTGCAAAATAGACATCATGGGAGGAGTGACACTGACACTGTGAGACCCGCGACCCTATCCATGGTGGGCAGTGGGTTTTATCGAATCGCGCACGGAAAAAGGTTCGTTGTTGAACACCGTCGTCGATGGCTGCCCATTCCAGTGGTTAGCGGGGTAATGAAATTGAAACCTAGCGATGGTATTATTATGAAGGGACCTACCAGGTGGCCTGATGATGTCGGAGAATGTTGTCGAATTATAATAACCGACTTGCACGACCTGGGAAGATTCGTTGTGGAAGAAAAATGCCAGCTTGAGAAGTTGAAGGTTCTACGGTGCGCACGCGCTGTTGGTTGTTTTGGGTGACATAAGGCAAGGTGCTTGTGAAAGGGTCCCCCCTACCATGCGTTGGAAGGGATGGGATGGGTGGTGTTTATGCGCTTGCCCAAATGGGCGGTTGCTGGGCTGCGGGTGCCGGGCTGGTGGGTACGGCGAGCCACAGATGGTCCGATGTGAGTGTGGCTGAAGTCGCTCAAGACGCATGGTGCTCCTCCGTGTCCCACAAATGACGGACCACCGGGGTGCTTCGGGCGGGGTGTCTATCCGGAGACCAAGACCCGGAGCGACGGAAGCGCTCGTTCCGTAAACGGGGGTATCGTAACAGTTGGCACCACGAACGCCCGAGATGGGGTCCGCCCAAGGATCTGAGAAAGTCTCGCAACTAAACGGGACCTACCTAGGCACCTGTATAGCCGAACAATTTACTTGGTAACCCAACCCCTTTCCTTGCTGACATCCCCTCTCCGCGATAAAAGTCAATCCTTCATGACCTTTGCCTGCCGGGGGTTTAAATAGCCCCCGGCTTTAAAGTGGAGACGAGTTTGTCATACATAGTAAACTTGTAATGATCCCCGCATTCAGTTCATCCCTTCTCCTCATCATTCCTCCACTTCGAAAGCCTAGGAAACTGGTATTTCTATATGGCGAGCCGCTGGTGTTCTCGGTGCAGACCAACCCGGTATCGGTATGTCGTAATATAAGCTTCAGAAACGACCATCCGCGTAAACCCCAGCGTCCCCATGGTCCGGAGGGCAGACCTGCTCAATGCAGGTCGGTTTTCTCACACAACCCGAAAGCAATAGTTATATAGATGCTCGATGGTCTCCCATATCCACACTGAAATTAACGGAGTCTCAAGTATTGTGTGTGTGTGAATGAAGTGAATCAGTCGTGCGTGATCTACTTCTTTTCCATCTGCTGAACCGCCTCGTCGAACTGTCCTCCTTACTCAACCCGACAGATGCATCAGACATGCCCATCAATATGTGGTGGTGAGGGATAGCTGGCGGCCACCACAAACTCCAGCTCACCTGAGCTCCAGATATCAACGATGCAGTCGTAGTATCCCGTAGTAGTATATTCAGCAGACCATCCTCCTCAAAGTTGAAATGAATGCGACGTTGCGCCCCCCCCCCCCCCCCCGCCCCAGTTTCGATAGATAATTGCCAAGTAGCAAGGTTCAGTCTCGTGGATAACGGCTCATTTCTAAACTCCACATGAAAAATCCCCTCTACCCTCGTCTCTGTTGCTTCTCGCAAAGGGTCGAGCTGTCACCCCAGAAAGATGGAAAGGCCGTCTGGCACACCCTGCAGTTCCTCCGGTAAGACCATCACAACCTCCCCCTCTCCCTCGACCGCACTTCTACGCAAGCCGACTGAGGCAAGGGCTGAACGACCGTCCGTAAGAACCTCGCACCTTTATTACTGGTGGACGCCATGTACCACGTCTGCGAGGGCACCTGGACTAACATCCCGACGGTACAGGACCACCCGGCCAATGCCAAGGATCCTCGAATAGCTTGCTGCTGGCAATGGCCCTGGTGGTTGGGGGAAGAGACCGGGGTGAGGAAGAGCATGTCCCTGAGGGATGGGACGTTGAGATAGATCGCTCCGTCACTGGGTTATAACCCGCAATTAAATAAACCATCATTCAACCAGCCCGGCTGACATTGGAAGACCGTGTCAAATCCCAGTAAGAAGCTACCTGGTACTGATTTCTGCCATTTGCAGCTCTCTCACGAGTTACTGCAGGAGTATTAGTTGCACCAAACTCGCATACGGCCAGCAAAGACCAGTGCCACACGCACATCGGACACCCAAGCATGTTAGTTGATGAACTATTGTCAAACGTTTAAATTTCTCCTTTGCTGGCGTCCGTCGTCACGACTGAACTCATGGGCGACGAGCATTTCACAATATTCTGCTCAAACGTCCAACCAGCCCTTTCTACCGTGGCGTTGAACGACAAGAGACAGAGCAGATGCGTTCGCATCACTTGTCGCCCATTGACCGTCCTTCTCTCCGCCTGAGAACCCCAGTCCGATTTTCGCTCGGTTTAAAAAGCCCCCTCTCATTCAACGTTCTTCTGTTTTGCTATATGATGATGTAAAAGGGAGCAAAGAAGCTCCTCGGGTGGTGGTTTGCGTAGTGGTCAGGTATCCGCGTGAGAAGTCATCATCAGTGCGTGTGTGCGCGCGTGTGTTTAAGGTGTGTGCTGTAAAACACAAAAGGCAGAGACGGCGGAAATCAGAGAAGGATCTCGCCCATGTTCTCGCCCTCGAAGCCCAGCGTACTCAGCTTCTTGATCCGCCCCTTGTCGCGCGCCTTGTCTTTGTCCCTTCTCTGGGCCGCCAGGCCCTGCACAAGCTTGAGATCGGCCGGCTCGTAGCCTGGCGGTGGGTCGTCGTCCTTGTCGAGGTCGATCTCACCCAGAAGGAGAACGTTTTCGCCGCGGACGAGGAAGATGCCGCGCTTGATGTCGGCAAAGAGCCCGACCTCGCGTGGAGGGTTGGCCTCTGGATCCGGATGGGCGTAGACGCGCTCGACGGTGTCTTGAAGGACGAGATTTGCTGAGAGCACCAAGTTAGCCACCTCTCGAGAGAAGACCGCTTCATGCACATAGCTGGCTGGCAGCATGGCGTATGAGATACCTACCAAACTGGTCCCAGCTGCGGAGGACACCTATCAGTTTGCGCCCGTCACGGAGCGCAACCATGAGCTTCTCTACCGGCGAGGTTAGCGTCCTGTCGCGAGTGGCACCGCGCAACAATGCGGCCGAGCCTGTTGTGTGGTTTGTCCATACTGTCGGTCATGTCCAGCAGCTGCGCCGCAGTGGTGAACATCTGGGGCGGTAGCTGAGGGGTCTGCTGAGGCGGCGGCGCACGGCCGCCGAGAACTGGTTGGCCCCCCTGGGGAGGGGCATCGGAGATGGTGAGGTTTTCCATGTTATCTTGTTGGCATTGGTATCTGACAGTTATTGCATTCGGGCCTGCCCCAGTCCATCGATTTCGTGCAAAAAAGGGTGAGGCAAGGGGGATGCGATGTAGCGCGGAGAATAGCTTATAAAGTAGCGCGATTGAGCATTGTCGGGGTCGAGTTGTTGTCGTCTGTAACTCCCAGCCCAGGCTCGCTTGTTTGGTAGGTAGGTTAAGGTACCACAGGTATGGATGGTCGCTCAAGCCATCATCATCGTGGGCCTGTCCACCCCCTGCACAGCCTGTCCAACCCCGCCAGATGCAGCCTCGGAAGATTTGTTTTTGCGTCGTCCGAAACAAAACAAAAAAGAAAAAAAAAAGAGGGAGAAGGAAAGGACTGGGAGGCTGGATCGCCCCACGGCTGGGTTCCCGAGCACGGATCATTGACTGAACCCAGGCAGCCGGGTGCACGTGAAAGGCGGGGCATGAGTCAATCCTTGCTGTCAAAAATTCTGATGATCTCAGATGCATGCGGGGCAGTCGTGGCGGCCAGTCCCTGATGCTGCGGAGGGGTGGCAGCCAGTCACCATCCGGCTCGGTATATGGCTCTTTGACGCAGACTTCTGCGTTGCGCGGGTGACAAGAGGTAAGGTCTCGGGTCACACGAACCCAGAGGGTTGCAGCATGCTTACTTCTAGCTTCGTGTTGCTTCTTTCTCACGATAACTGCTCTCTGCGGCCTACTACTGTGTGCCGTGTTCTATCTAAAGGGTTGGGGAAACATTCGTTTCCCCACCTCAAACACGAGAAGACAAGAGGAGAGAAAAAAAGAAAAGAAAAAGAGAAGAAAACTGGGAGATCCGAGCTGCATTCGTTCCGCATTCGTGCCTCCCGCTTCGCCAATTCGCATATGTATTTTACCCTCCTATGCATCCAAGCCATGCCCAGCCTTGGGCCGCCCCTTTTTGTAATTTTTGTCATCTATAGCAAGCCAGCCAACAACGCCCGTATCATTATGCAAAGTGTTTGTTTGTTTCTTTTCCACGTAGGGTTAATAAGAAAGCGCTTTCGTAGAGCAATGGAAATCAGCCTCCTCAGCATTCGCCGGGGGCCAGCGATCCGTGAAGAAGGAAGTGCAGCAGTAGCATATGGGCGCGTTCTCGGGTGGCATCTGGACCTCGTGGTACCGCGTGCGAGAAGGACGCACGCTTTCACTCTCAAAATGGAGGGCGGGGGACGAAGGGCCAAGGTGCCGGCGCGCCCAACGCGTATCATGACTTCTTCATGGTGCATCTGGTCAAGGCCTCGAGAAGCTCAGGCCGCGCTGCCAAAGCATCCGTGGCTTGTTCATATGTCATCCACTTCCGTTCTCTTTTGTGTCTTTCAGGCCAGTCATCCTCTTGCGTGGTGACGGTGGCCTCGTAGAATCGATACAAGGCCTTGGCCGAGTCTTTGCTCGAGTGTTTCGGCGCACGTGTCTCGACGATGTCTCCCAGGTCATAGTCGATATGGATGGTGATGCCGGCCTCTTCCCAGGCTTCGCGTGCCGCAGCCTCGGTGCATTCTTCGTCCGTCTCCCAGCCACCTTTAGGGAGCACCCAGCCTTTCCGGCGGGTGGACTGGATGAGGAGGACGTAGCGCTTGTCCTCGGTCAAAGGGACGACACCAGCAACCAAGCGCTCGCCTTTGGAGTTGTAGCCTGCATTACCAAAGTGTTAGTGGGTCCCGCGCTGCGAGCAGGCGCACCAGGGTCGGGGAGAGGCTCAGGGTGGAAAAGGGTGTCGCCTCTGTCCCGTTTGCGCACTTACGCTGCTTGCTTCTTCCCGTGCGCGACTCCATTGTCCGCTCCTTGTGGGAGGAGGCCATGCCTGGCAGCCTGACTTGTCGCGGGATTCGTTGTGGAATGGGGTTGGAGGGGTAGGTGGTGGTGTGGGCTGCCCTGAGATGCGGTTGCGGTGGGCGGTAGGTCCGGCAACTTTTTTTCTCGCTTTGCAAGTCAAAAGCTGTCCAGGCTGAGGGGTGGGTGTCGGGGTTTGATGCGGGCTCAGATATTTTTCAACGACATGATCGCGTTTTTGTAGTGGAGTGGTTGATGGCGACAGGTCTGTGGTCTACGGCTTCAGGAAATGACCCTTGGGTTGCCGAGTGTTGAAGTATCGGATGCGACCGGTTGAGAGCTGGAGCTTCCAGATTTCTCTGAAAGTCTGGCCAATGTACGCCTCACAAGGTGTGATGATGGTGGTTACGACGACACACACACAACACACAACAGACAGCGGCGGCAAAGAGAGGCGAGGGGACCGCTCATATAGATTCACCACAGCGCTGGAGAAACGAGTGGGACCAACCTGTGTCGGGCTGGCTGGCCAGTCGCACGCTTCCGGCCAAAGGGCTGAGCTTGACCGAACCGAGTCGCGCAATGGCTGCAGCGAGCGAGGGCAAAGGAGCGGGAGTCGAATGGATGAAAGGAGTGAGGCAGCAGGGAGGCTCGTCGTGCGTTTCGGTTGGCCAGAGGAGAAAGAAGACTAGGAGGATGACAGCAAGGCGGGCGTCAGGTGTGACTGGGGTACCACCAGCTTGTGACGAGAGACTCTGGTGTTTGAAGGTAAAATCAAATAAATAAGTAAAAAATAAGGCGACCTCTCTGGTTTACGGCCCGGCCACAATGGGTACGGGACAAAAATGGTTTGACGTGGAAAGGGAAAGAAACGAGACGGGGAAGGGCCAGGATTGGTAGAAGTTGCTGGAGCCGTGGCAGTAATAAAGCAGAAAGGAGCTCTGGTGCAAACCAGAGGGCGGCATGTCTCGCGCCATAAGAGCAAAACGGGGGGAGGAACGGGCTCCTGGGGAAATTAAAGTTGACTTATATACTTGACCCTTTGGAGACAGAGCTTGTGCCTCTAGAAGCCCAGGGCACCCAGGTAGGAGGACTTGAGGTGGTGGTCCAGCTAGCTAACAGACTCCGTAAAAACAAAAACACACCGGAAGAGGGGGAAATAGTCAGGGTATGATGCCAGACTGGGGACGGTTAGGTACAGTGTGGTGTGGCTGCGGCGTGTGTGAAGGATTGAGCGTCAGAGACGGTCGAAATGAATGGAGAAGTACACTGCACAGTCGGACAGAACAAACCAAACCCAAACCAAACCAGGAAAAAAAAACCAAAAAACCGACAGGGTGTGGAATGGGGACCAGGGATGGGTGTGAGAAGTGACATGCATGGCAAAAGCTCCCCCGGTGGTTATTGGATTTCAGGGCAGGGACAGCTCCCAACCTGGGACCGTCACCTTTTGACCTGCCTGGGCAAGGAATGCCTCTGATAGGTATTTCGTACGATGTACTTCGTATACGTACAGTACAGTACCTCTCTCCCCCGGCAGCATCATTCAGAGGCAAGCCAAGAAAAAAGCGTAATGATGCCCCCTTTTCTATCGCCTGTTTCATGCTGCTCTTGTATGCACAAGCCAAGCCCCAGGCAGCCAGCCTGGCTCCTGTCCAGCGTGGTAAGAAAAGAAAAAGAAAAAGAAAAGGGCAAGTCAAGTCAGGTCAGGTTAGGTTACTGCAGAAGTCTACTATGTATGTACCTCTCTTTGCACCTTGAATGGTCTACCTAGGTAGTACATGCATGCATGGCTTGCCAGGAGGGCACCGCCGCTAATCTTCTCACAGATTAACTGGGTCGAGGGGTCCAGCTTCGCCGTCCACATGCCCAGTAAACAGGAAAAAAGTTCAAACCTAGTACCTGATATTCTAGCACTTTCTCGCGATAATTGCCCTATCGATGGCAGGCCCTTGTTGCCCTTCCCTACGAGGTGTTGGGGCATGGAGCGCCTACGCATATACCTGCACAAGATGTGCCTGCTTAGTAGGGACATGTCGCCCACTGTTCGTCGACCTTGCCGCCGCTTCGCTTCAATGCTCAAGCATTGGGTGCCAAATGTGCCGCATGTCCTGCAGGCTCGGCATCCACTGCACTTGCGGCAGGGTATGTTCCCAAAATTGCGTTAGAGGGGTGGGGTGCTGCATCTATTGTCGGGTCGCCATGCAACTCAACCCTCCCGTCCAGCCCGTCTAGTACGGATGGGAGGAGGTATCCTCTGCTCTGTCCACCGTTTCGACGTTTATTGCTTTCATTGCTCCCGGCTGATGCAGTCGCCTGCACACCGTTGCCCCTACGAACTTGGCCAGTCCTGGACCTCGATACCCTGCAACTAGCAAATCGTTCGCATTGTCGTTCCTAGTTCCAGGCATGTCGCTAAATTGCAAGAGCCTACCAGCTTTGGAAACAAACAGAGAAGCTCCCACTATTAGTAGTAGGCCCTTTCTTGCCGAACTGTATCCTCACAGGCCCATGACCCGTGACATGGCTGCTCTAGCCTTTGAGTTTACTTGGCGTCTCCCACGGCTTCTGGCTTGTCGAAAATATGGATAGATGGTCGGTCTAGGAAGCACACTCTTGGCCCAATCACCGAGGTCTCGACGCTATACCGGAGGGTCAACACTGCACACCCGTCCATCATTATGGCCCCTCGCCCAGGCTGCCTGTTCATCGACTGTACCCACTCCTCTTGGCACGACTCCAACAGTCCGTTCCGTTTCCCTGCTGGCTTGATTCAGTAGGCAGAGCCGGGGACATACCACTGGACCGAGTCCGAAGCCCCAGTCTTCACACAGCAATCACTTACTTCTGTGTCTTGGCTCGATGAACAAGCATCTCGCTGGCAGGAGTGCCCAACGCAAGTGATGCTGTTCCGTTCCGGCTAAAGCAAGCAAGTGCTTCAATATGAGCTCGAAACCATCGTCAGAGCTACTGCGCGAGGCCTCCTTAGTCTGGAGACGAGGAAGGGCCGGACTGTGGACTCAAGCGTCTCCTTTGACGTGCGTACAGCGTGGCATATGGGGACTGCTTGACTTCTCCAAGTCGATCACGAGAGACTGTGGGCTGCAATTGTTTCACAGTTGCTAATCAAGAATATCAGGTGCAACTCCTCAACAAGCTACACATCCCATGGCTTTAGGTCAAGTACCCGTGCGTTAGAGTGGGGACCACACAACATACTCGACTCCGTGAGAGTGTGTACCTAAAGATTGA
Organism: Colletotrichum sublineola; assembly: GCA_020631755.1. Classification (NCBI taxonomy): domain Eukaryota; kingdom Fungi; phylum Ascomycota; class Sordariomycetes; order Glomerellales; family Glomerellaceae; genus Colletotrichum; species Colletotrichum sublineola. The sequence goes on from JAHSQG010000001.1 coordinate 1,807,865, forward strand.
ATCAGCCCTATTGATTGAATCACTAATAGTATTCAAATTGATATTTCTTAACAACGTAACGTAACTACATTAAAAGAATATATCTTTATATACTTCTCGCTAAGGGCTATCTAATAGTACTATTTTTATTATAATCAGTATTTTTATAATTAGGGTACTTTAATTATACGCCTAGCTATAGTAAGTATTATAGGGGATATACTTTATAATAATACTGCCCTACTATTACTTTAAGGTAACCTATACCTATCCTCTTTAAATACATAACTATATAGCCTATCTACTACCTAAGTAGATAGCTGTTACTCTGCCTTACTTTTTACTACCTCTCTTTTATATAGTAGAGTAGTATTCTAATATTAGCTATATTAATACCTATTATTATAAGGCTCTTTTAGAGGTAACTACTTAGTATATATATCTAGTAATATAGATATACCCTACTAGTACTATAATCCTTTAAAAGATATAAAGTCTACTTAGCTAGTAAATAGATTAATATCCTCTACTAGCTATATATTACTACCCTCTACTTCTACCTATTACTCTAGATAGTCTTATAACTACTTCTCTATTTCTAGTATAAGAGTAGAGTATTTAGAAAAAATACAAAATACATTACAAATACAAAATACAAAATACAAATACAAATATAAAGATGTATTTGTATTTTATTTTCCTATTTCTAAAATACATGTATTTGTATTTTAAAATACAAATACATATATTTATATTTGTATTTTTATAATAAAATACACTATATTTTAACTAGTTATATTAAATATAATAAAAATAGATTTAAGTATTCTAATACTATATATTTATATATCTAATGTATTTTCTTAAATATTTATAGTAGTATAGTATTTATTTAAAGAAAGCTCTTATATATCTTATAGGGTTAGGGTTAGAGTAAAATAATATAAATATACTGTTAACCTAAGTCTTATTAATAAATATAGATATAATAAGAAAATATAAATATTATAGTTATTATGTTTATTATAACTACTAAAATAAGATATTTATTACTTTTAATTATTTCTCTATTATATACTATAATATTCTTAAAGAAACTTAGTTAACTAGTAGGAATATTTAGAAAAATACATTAGATATAAATATATACTATTAAAACCTATTTAAATCTATTTTTAAAATATTTAATATAATTACTAAAAATAGGGTGTATTTTATTTTACTAAGGTAAAATACAAATACAAATATATGTATTTTATTTTACCCTTAAAATACAAAAATACAAATACATGTATTTGTATTTTTGTATTTTGTATTTTATTAAGACTCTGTATAATAAGAGGTAGTACCTTAGCTATTTTACGCCTTATAGTATTACTTATATTAGTAGACTAAAGTAGGTATATAGCTTTATTAGTATCTACCTCTTATTTTTTATTCTTATATAACCTCTTTATAGAGGGCTAGTTACTTAGTACCTTAGCCTTATTATTAGTAGTATCTTATAGATACTAACTAAGCTACCTTAACTATTACTTAGTGTGTTACTCCTATTCCTTTTATAAGTACTACTCTATCTATATATAAAGATTACCTACTATAATAATACTATTAGAAATATTAACCTAGTAATAAGTATAGCTAAGCTTCTAGTCTTCCTTAGCCTTATAGGTAAGCTTATTATTTCTCTTATTTATATAGAACTACGTTACTATAGAGACCTTAAGGGTACTCTTAATACTTTAAATATTATCCTATATAGTAGTAAGACTATACTATACTAAATATTACTATTTAGGGCTCTTAAGAATACGCTAAGTAGTATAAGGGGTGGTATTTATATAAATAACTTCTTATAGATAGAGTATCTCCTTCTATAAATTAAGCCTTATTTACTACTTAGAGAGAGGCTGTTCTAGATCTTATAGCTATATCCTAGTATGTTTAAATCCCTCTAGTATATAATAGCGTTTAAATCCTAAACTCTAAATATCCTACTATAAATTAAGAAAGTTAATCTTACTTATATAGAGTAGCCTAGTATTAATCTAATTAAGTATATAGCTATACTAGGCTTTCTTTATATACTAATATATCCCTATTGTCACAGGCTAGAAGGGGCAAGTGCCTAACCCACTGCCCCAAAAGGCGTGGCCCGGCTGGATGGTTATCCAGCCGGCCCATATTAGGACTTATGGACCATGTGGGTTATGCCCACATGGGTGGGTCACGTGACAGGGCACGTGACCCACGTTGACACAGAAATACTGTGTCACCTATATCTAATAGCTAGAGGAAGTAGCTTATATATAGTAGTATTAATATAGGTATAATATTAAAAAGCTAGTAGTATTTAATAAATTTAGGTGCCTTATATATAGAAAATCTATCTATTAATAATACTTAATATATGTTATAGTATACCCCTTTAATAATAAGTCTTAGTAAGATATCTATAGCTAGAGATTTACCTAGTATTATAATAGTATCTTTAGTACTACTAGAGCTACCCCTACTAGTACTAGAAGGACTAGGTTAATTAATATTACTATTAGCTAGGGCCTTCTTTTTCTTCTTCTAAATCTTACTAAGTTATTTTTATTTATTATTTAGTTTTTTAAGTAAGATAAGATTATAAATTTCCTTAACTAATAACTAAGCTAAATAACTAAAATATTCTTTAAGAGTAAGGGTAACTAATACTAAGGCTTACCCCTTATTATATAACATACCTATAAGGTAAAAAGAAGGGCTTATTATATAAGACTATTTATTAAAGTATTTTATCTATTTTAATACTACTTTAGTATTATTAAATCCTAACTTTATAATAGTAAGGTATACTATATCTAGTAGATTAGTATATAGATAGTCCTTTTATATAGTCTTACCCTAGAGAATAAGAAAGCTAGAGATTAATTTTATACTAGCTAATATAGTATTAATAGCTATAATATACTCTCTATTCCCTAGATTATAAATTATAGGTCTAAAATAGCATTTTCTCTATATATAAACAACCCTTATAGACCTATTAATAAACCTAGCTTAGAAAGGTGACTTATTAAAGTTCTATATATTATCTAGTTTAATATAAAAAGTATCTAATACTACCTTATATTTAGTAAACTAGTTACTAATATACTAGATCTCCTCTTTAGCCCCTATATAATTTATATCCTTCTACTTATATATATATATTATAAGCTTAGGATACTACTTTATCTAATATAAATACTAATTATAGTTTATTAGCCTAGCTAGATTATAGTAATTTACCTATAAATAATTAGTATAGTTAATAATAGAGGTAGGGGTTAAAGGTAGGGGCCTCTTTTCTATATAGTATATAAAGGATATAAGGGTATCCTCCTTATTAGTATATAGGGTATATAGGCACCTATAGTATAATAGTAATAGATCTAAATTATCTAATATATTAAGTAGTTAGCTAGGTGCTTTATTTTTACCCTTTTTACCTTTATTACTTACCTTAATATAGGTAACTTTGCGTTAAACGGTAGAGTAACTGACGCTATAGTACTTAGTAGCACTACAGATACTCTACACCCCGCTTCGGCCGTGCGGCCTGCAGGCCAGCAAGCCAAAGTAGCGCATTACAGCCTGCCTAGCCTTTTTATAAGTATTAATATCAAAAGGAGGTATATTTTAAAGCTTGCAATGTGACAAATCAATTAGTATAAAAAGTAATTAATTTAGATAATAATTACAATTATTATTGTTAACAGCAAGTTAGGGTTGATTCAATAGATAGGGCAGATTCAATAATTAGGTGCAGACTCTTAAGGAACGACGAGTCTGGTGTGTACGTAAGCTACCCCACCGGACGGGTAAACAGGCGCCTTTCGATGGCAAGGCAGCATTGAGTTCGTTTCGACCTGCTCAGTGGCCCAAGGACCGTGGGTGCATTGTCCCCAACAGCCCCAAGCACAACAATTCTAAAGAGCGCAAATAGCCATGATGTGCAGAACTGCATGGCCAATTTGAGAGTTGACCTGGACGAAATGCGTGAAACCCATATGGCCGTGACTCTCCCAGGCGCGGTTCCACTAATCCGGTTCCTAGTTCCGGGGGCTGCAGCCAGCCATCTATCTTGGTCCGTTAGACTCGAGATGTTTGGCGGGATGCATCCCACACTGCATCGGAACGCTGCTACTGGAAGAGAACCAACCACTCAGGTGATGGCAGCTCGGGATTCTCTTGGCCCGGGTGTTGTTTGTGGGGGATTCACGCCCACACATGTCAGCACAAGCTACGGAGTAGTCTAGCATCCAGCATTTTCATCGGCTTGCCTTTACACGCAAAGACCTGCCCTGTCGAGGAACTATCCGTACCTAGGTGTACGTACGTACGTACGTACACCTAAGCTCAGCAAGGAGCGACGACCCAGAAGCAACACAACGACGTAGATTAATCACAGCACCATCAATGTCACTCACTGCCCATTGTGAAGAGCAGCTAGTCGCGATGTTTCGGGGATCACGTCGCTCCATGTTACCTCTTTGCTGGTGCAGTGCGCGCCAAATCAACAGCTCTCGTCACTAGCCGCATCTCGACTTCCGAGCTCAGGTACTTCGTAGCACCGTTTTCCTACGCTATCGCATATCATCTTCTCAGTCAGGTCCATTTCTCGCGTCATTCTCCGATCCGATAGAGCCGTCGTATCCTGGCACGGACGGTGTGTATACATAGCACATCCCTCCTGGGCCAACAGGATTGCGAGCCCGATCATCTGCCGGAGGGTAACGCTGGCAGCTCGCATCCTTCGTACTCTGAGCTCTGAGCTCCTGCATATCCGTCCCATCCATCATCGTCTTGTGACGAACCGGCAGAGATAATAGGTAGAACGGCGTAAAGGAACGCGGAGTCCGATTTACATTGGCGTTGGTACCCTGACGAGGTGGAGGCAAAGCAGTCGCGCAGAGCGCCTTCACGCCTAGGAAAGGTATCAATCAAGGTATGTTGTTGGGGCAGAGGCAGGCAGGCAGGCAAAGGCGACGTCGTCATACCCCCTCGCCTTGGGGGTTTCCAAGGCCACGATTGGATGTTAATTGGCCACCTACAGACTACATATACAGACCGGCCCACGATACTAGCAGTCTTCTCACTGTTCCAAAGGGCGAGCCCTAGACATATTACCATCTGCGTTCGCATCCACATCCCAGTCGCCTCGTCTCGGTGCGCCAGGTGCAGGGCAGCAAGCGTTACGGCCAACCAGCTACTAGCGGTCCCGGCTACTGCATTTGTTGGTTCGCGCCCGACTAACGATCACCCCTCCCCTTCCATCGCGACGAGCTCCAGAGCCCCGCCAGTCCACCTCACTCGTCATCTCAACTTCGCAGCAGCAAGGCCAGAAAGACCAGCAACAACGCACCGCCACGAGCGGCCCCCCTACCGCCGAACCTCAGCCAAGAAAAGGCACTCTACCCCGTCCCAAGTGGGCATCGCTGGGCGTTGCACATCATCAAACAACCTACCTAGGGAACTTTGACAACGGGTTCCAGCCAACTTTCCGTGCTCATCCAGCGCTAGTCGAGCGGGCTGCTTCCCTGGTGCGTTGGAGCGCGCAAGTCGCAGCAGACAGCCATGGACGACACAGGCATGCAGACCCCTGGTGATGCATTGTCCTATATAACCCCAATCGGTGAGTCCTTCATCCTATTCTCTCCTCCAACCATCTACCCCCGTGCAGCGTTGCCCAACCGCCGTTGGCTCGTAGCATTTTATGGGGAAGCTCCCGTTGTCGTCCCCGCCACTTGCACTTTTGGCTTAGCTGCCCTTTCCTCGTGCGACTACGCCGATCAATGTTACCGCATCCTCTTTTTTGTCACGCAAGCCTCTCCGACTTCAACCCTTCGTGGTCAGCGCAAGCGGGAGGTGCGCGATGGATGCGCCTCGGCCGAATCCCACGCTCGCTCGCTGGGCTTTCTGTCTTCAAACTTCGGGCCACCGCCTTCTGACATACCCAGGCCACGTGCGCACACGATTGTTTCTTTCGCCTCCTTCCCCTTCCGCTGGTCATTGCAAAGGAGCCCTTGCAGCCGGTCTCGCGATTCGTCTGTATATGCCCGAAAGCGCTGTGCGAGGGGGACGAGTATCTCGAGTTCCTCTGCATCTACAACGAGCAAGTGCTCAGGCTCATACTGCTGAACTACATATAATAAAGATGGCTCAGTAGCAACTACTACACCGTGACATTCCAACTAACTCATGCCTAGGTTACTCGAACTCGTCGCGCTGTGGTTACTGTGGCCGCCAAGGCAAGAGTCAGTCAAAACGTGAATGCCATCCCGCACCCCCAAGGCCATCCCTCGTGAATTCTCCGAAACTTTGGGTCAGCATATCGTGTTCTCCCACGTCACGGCGCGCTGCGCCGCATGCCCCCATTACGCTAGTTGCACGTGGGCTGGCCAAAGGGTGACTCGCAGCTAGCCACTGTGAGAATCCAGCGCGTGAACGGTTTACTAACATGGACTGTCATTTTCTCAGGCTTCTCTTATTATGCTAAAGCCACATCCCTCACTCCCGAGTACTATCAGGCCCTGCTTGACCACTATTGGAGGCGCTCCGGGACGACCCTCTACCGGCCGGACCAGCTTCATGCGTGCTGCGTTCACTACACTCTCCGGCTAGACTCCGCCCAGTTCAAACCCACTCGGGATCAGCGTCAAACGATCAACCGCTTCAACAAATTCTTGACGGGAGAGGCTTACACAAAGGAGGCGGCTCGTCTCCACCCGCGGACACGCGAGCAGGCAAAGAAGCGGGATTCTGAATTCGACCTCATCGAGAGGGTCCACGAGGCGGAGTACGACTCGCTGCAGGTACCTCCCCAGCCTGCTCACGTCTTCACGGTCACGCTGGAGCATGATGACTTCACCGAGGAGAAGTATCTCGTGTACGAGAATTACCAACGCGTCGTCCACAAGGAACATGCCGCAGATATTACGAGACGTGGCTTCCGGCGCTTTCTGTGCGAGTCTCCCGTTCAACGCAGGACAGTCACGACAGCCGATGGCAAAGAGCAACGCTTAGGCTCCTTCCACCAGTGTTACCGTTTAGACGGCAAGCTGGTGGCCATAGGCGTTTTGGATTTGCTCCCTCACTGCGTCAGTGCTGTGTACTTCCTTTATCATGAGTCCATCCACAAGTATGCCCCAGGAAAGCTAGGCGCCATTCGCGAGATTGCTCTGGCGCGGGAAGGAGGCTATCGCTACTGGTACCCTGGCTTCTACATCCACACGTGTCCCAAGATGCGGTATAAGATGGATTACACGCCACAGTACATATTGGACCCGGAGACACTGGCTTGGGATCTGATGGATAAACGAGTTACGGGCCTCCTTGACAAGAAGCAGTATCTGAGCTTGTCCAAGGAGAAACCTGATAGCCCGGGAGGTGGCGGCCCCAAGGAAGCGGCGGAGAATACAACACCAGGCGACGAACTTACCGGAGAAGACCCAATGGACGAAGGTGACGCCGATGATAACGATACCTTCCTTTTCAACACCGGCATGCCGGGCATCATGTCGCTGGATGAAATCCGCTCCCTAGACCAGATGGACCACCTCAAGCTTCGGATAGACGGCTCCGGCATGCTCTTCGAGACGGGTGATCTGGTGGCCTGGCAGCGTCAGGATGTCGGGTCTAGCGGGTGTTTGAAGGCCGGGATTGCGGAGTTGGTAGCGGCATTGGGGCCTGACCTGCTGGATGATCTCGTGGTCGACTTTTGGAACCCTCATTTGTAAGGGACGGAGCGGACTAGCTGGCGTGACCGCCTTATCGAAGTCTATATAGTTGTGGAAAAACCTGGCGCATTATATGCTTCCGCTCGCACATTGAATATCAATGTTAGTACTCGTCGACTAACCGGCTAACGATTGGAAAAACTAAATGGCGATGGCACGATTTGGCCCAGTGCTGGCTGATGCCAGGCCTTGTTCAAAAGCCTGTCCGACCCGAGCTCATGTCTTCCTTGCTTTGAAGGACACTTTTTCTCTTTTCTTTTTCGCTATCCATTCTGACCACCGTCAAGCCCAATAATGCATGTGACGTCCCACAAGCTGCGTCTCACTCACCGTCATTACAGGGTGATGAGTACAGTTTCGCGCCATTCTATCATTATCATACCATTTAGCCATTCGCAGGCCTACCGTGTGCGAGATATTAGAGAAGTTCTAGGGTAGGGCGAAAGATACGAAGCACGTAGGTCGTCCCCCTCCTCCACTTTCTTTGAACAGAGATAGTATTGTATAGTGATTCAGGAGACGAGACCAAAATGTCCAGGCCCGTTGTTCCAATTCTCCATGAGGGATAAGAAAGAAAGACCTTCGGTCCCTAAGAGCATATGAACATGTCGTTGCCGCAAACATATCACTGGCGCCAAGGGTCTCACGTCTAGGACATACTTCTTACAGGACCACGTCCATCAATGGACCTACTTGTGTTTAATAATATTCTCAAAGTCTATCCAGAGTTGAGTTCGAGAACCTTCCTAGTCAATTTGGGGGGTCCCACCGAAAACGGTGGGTATACAATTGCTCTTCTTGGGGTCGCTATGTAAGCTGAGGGCCGGTAAACCTGATGAAGACGATTGTGTATTTTCTCGGAGTTAGTTGTGTCGAAATGAAGTTTGGTTCCCGAAGAGGCCACCGTGTAGACGTTGAATCTTCCCTTGGAACCATAACCAACCAACCAATCGAGCTAAGAGAGCCTTGAAATAGGCTTATAGTCATTATTCCTAGATTTTACCAGCCCGGGAAGGGTCACCACCCGTTCCTGCCCGTTCTTCGTCTTACCGCCTTTCATCCCACCTCTCACCCAGCCTCGTCAACCACTCTGGATGCCAGACCTCACCCTCAAGGTCCTCGAAGCCCCAGGAAACGAACTTCTCCCCCTATTTATTTCAAAAAAAGAACTCAGTAGCCATCACCAACACAGCAGGCGGCCCTTAGGCGTGAGGGTTCAGGTCAAACTGTGTCTGTGGTGAGTCGCCAAGGTCGATGGTTCGAATCTTACCCAAGTCAACAAAAAATTCCGCACCGGACAGCCTACTCGACAACAGGCTAGCGATGTTCTTCAATTTCCCGGTATGTGCACCAGAGATGTAGCTCCCACCGGGGAGTGAACTCTTTTGACCCTCTAGATCTAATGATCTTGACTTTATTTAACGTTTTGTGGAGAAAGAGCCTGATCCTTTTAAGAACAATAAGAGAGAATATAGAAAATTTTTATTACCACATAAGAAATTAGACTGTATTATTATTGTCTTTTATTAGAGATTTTAGTAGTGCCTACTATGGTGAAGTGGTTTGTAACTTCGTGATATTAACGGCATGGAGTCGTGATCTCGTTGGCCCGACAACAGCTCGTACCCCATGTGCCACTCTCTTCTTATCTTATCTATAGCCGCACAGCCCCACCTGACATGGGGAGTGACGATGACGAACTTCACTCTCCTCCAGTCCGCCGTCTGTCGCAGCGTTGCGCCTCGAAACCGAGCCGGGCTCAAGCACGAGACCACCATCCACGTCCATCCGTTACCGATCTCCGACCAGCGTCCGCCCGCCGGGTCGTTCTCATCGCAACAATTCGTTCGTTGCTACAATCCGACCCCTTGCTTGCACCAACGGAATCAACATTCTGACAAGAGGAATTGCCATTCCAACCTGTATCCCCCCACGCCCTCTCTCTTTCGTCCCTGACTGAATTCCTTCAACATGGGCGGCAACGCGAGCAAAGTAACGGCCCAGGACAAGTGAGTCTTGCGTACACCTTCCCACCCTCCAGACCGTCAGCGCAGCATCGCCATCTGCGATTGACAACGCGCGAGACTGCAAACCTACTCGAAAACCCCCTTCCCCAAACCCCTCCTCCACACGAGCTAACACCCATCTTCTCACCCCCCAGGGCCATCCTCGACCTCAAGCTCCAACGCGATAAGCTCTACCAGTACCAGCGCCGCATCACCGTTCTCACGGACAAGGAGACAGCCGTCGCCAAGCAGATGCTCGCCAAAGGCGATAAGCCCCGCGCGCTGCTTGCCCTGCGCCGCAAGAAATACCAAGAATCGCTCCTGCAAAAGACGGACGCCCAGCTAGAGCAGCTCGAGAAGCTCACCTCCTCGGTCGAGTTCGCCATGATCCAGAAGGACGTCGTCTTTGGCCTGCAGCAGGGCACCAAGGTTCTCAAAGAGATTCACTCGGAGATGGGCGGCATCGAGCACGTCGAGAAGCTCATGGGCGAGACAGCCGACGCAATCGCGTATCAAAAGGTTTGCCCAATGATGTTCCCCCCTCAACCGCTTTTGTGAATGGGGGGGACTGGGTGTTGTAGCCCAGTTCCCGTTCTCACTGGGAGATGCACGACGCTGACGTAAGCCCCTCTACACCTTACAGGAAGTCAGCGACATGCTCGGTGGTCGCATCTCGGTCCAGGACGAGGAAGAGGTCGAGGAAGAGCTCGCCGCGCTCGAGGCCAGTGTCGCCGGCGAAGACGCCGCCCGTAACTCGCAGACGCTCCCCAAGGTGCCCGACACGGCACTCCCAGTATCGGAGCCGGCAGAAGAAGTGGAGCCGGCGGCCCAGCAGCGGGTGCGGACGAGGGAGCCCATGTTGGCCTCGTAGCAGGCCTGCTTACATCCTGTGGTCCCTCTCCCTATCGCATCATCTCGACTTCTCTATCTCTCTTTACTGTACTCGGCCCTTGACGTCCGGTGGCGCTTTTTGATTTCCAACGTAAGGCATCCGTAGGGTTTATTTGCATTTTCATGGAGTTGGGGGTTGGGGCCACACCTGGTTTTCTTTGACGACCTGTTCCCCGTTTTTTCTCTCCTTTTCTTCTTCTTCTTCTGCTTTCTCCCATTATTACGCGGCGATACGACAATAGACAGGAAGGGTGTCAGGATCGTGTCTGGCCTTTTGGCTTTTGTGGATTCCCTTTGACCACACGGCTGGGTTGTATCAGGGTGTGCCATTTAGCGGATAATAGAACCGCCTCTCAGGAGTCCCATATATGCGGGTCGACGTTCCCCAGAGTGAGTAATGAGTTGAAGCCAGAGACTGAGGGTAGTCACTCCGGTTGAAGGGAAGAAAATGACACCAATTGCTCAAAGTGAAGCTGATGCGTACTTTCTATTCCGTTCATAATGCCGTATTCCGTCAAGCAGTAAGAGCCGGGCTGTGCTACCCCTCTAACAAACACAAAATTTGAGCAGCCTTGCTTGTCGGCCTTGGGTATCAACGCTACACAATCCTCCTATACCTTGCTCGGACAAAAGCAGGTCTACCCTGTCTCAGACGAAGAATCGAGGTCCATGCTTAAGTCCCGAATGATGCTATTCCCTCAACGCCTTGCAAATGCTGCTGTCCATGCATAGTCCGCCTATCCTCCCTCATAAGCATACGATTAAAATACACTCTTGCAGTTGTGTTCTGTGTTTACTCAAGCACAATCACGTCGTCGTTTGCGCGTGGCCAACGGCGCTGTGTAGGGAGGTATTGATTAAGCCCGAACGGGTCTCCTGCGCTTGGCATCTGACTCGCGTGTCGATGAACGGCAATGCCGTATGCTCCCTGTGATAGATGATGTTCATGATATTCGATTGGCCTACACAGTTCACAGTGTCAGTCTGAGACACAGAGCTTATCATCATCAACGTCTAGAACTTACGCTCCACCAAATGCGGGCGGCGGAAGGTCGCGCTGTATAACTCTCTCGGCCCCGGCTCTGTTGACCCCTTCATATCTGGGCCCGTGATACGGAAGGTCAGCGGGTGGCGGTCGATCAGCACGTCTCACGTAAATAGCTTGTCCAGGAACATCGGTCGGCTGGAAGCGAGGCGGATCATGAGTCCGAGGATCATCGAAAGAGGGCCTGGCATGGCTGGCGTACGCCGGAGGTCCAGGTCGGATAACAGTGCGCTCCCTGAGCCGCAGAAAGCCCTCCTCTGCCAGCCCGTTCCGTGGCTCTGTAGGCCGGTCCTCTCGCAAGCGTATAAAGCCTTCATCCATTGGAATGGACCGTTGGGGGTCAGACCCATCGCCACGCCGAGGGCGGCGGACGGTGAGTATCTCAACATCAGGGCCGAATCTGTCCCTGACACTCTCGCCCATGCGGGGATAGAGTGTGCCTTGGTGGACATCCCGCTCCTCAATCATAATGGGATTGGCCTTTTCTCCCGGGACACTGCCATGGCGTTGTCCGTACTGACTCTCATGGTGCGGAATCCTGTCAACATGACCATAAGGGATGGCAGAGTCATAGTTCCGTGCTGGCTGATAACCGGCCGTTAGAGGGGCATCCTGTGGCACATTATGGTATGTCATCTCAGGGACGCGAACCCGGTCCTGGTCTATATGCGGAGCTCTAGCATGTGCGGGATAACTCTGGTGGATCTGAGGCCGCTGCGAGTGGTGCCCGTCTCGCACAACTGGGGCGCGGGGTGGAGAGTGCAAGCGGTACTGCGCATCGTCACCTCTGCGCTCCGTGTAATCCACCATGCCACGGGTATAGCGTGATGGAGACCGCAGAGGATCGGGAGATCGCGGCTCAATGGAAGGATGCAAAAAGTCTTGCAGTTTGTGGCTCTCCGCTTTCCCATGGTTTATGGGACCACGACTGAGAGTGTTGCTAGTATCATTTACCTTCTGCATTAGAGGACCTAACGGCACGTGCTGGGATTGCGTGGGCCATGGCCGTGCTGCATAAGCACCATCCACATGCTGTCTGTCCTCATAGAAGTCGCTGCTGAACTTTCCAGGGAGAGGCCGCGGCTGCGGAAGCGGAAGGCCGCCATTATTCACAGGAGCTCTGTTTTCAACAAGTGCAACAGGTCGGCCCTGAGGGTATGCGTCGTGACTGGCGGAACTGTCCGCCGCACCTGCCTGGTCCGGACGACCACCGGGCACTCTCTGTCGCTGCATGGCGTTGTCCCAAGCAGCATCTCTAGCAGCCTCGTATCGGCTGAAGTTACGCTCACGATGCTTAGCGCGTTTGCGCGCCCTTTTGGCGACTCTCCTAGATGTTCCGGGCGTCGCATGGGGCACCGGGGATCCTGGGTGAGACAACACCGCTGTCGACAAACGTTTACGGTTGTTGGCGAAGTTCTGGGGTGGGACTGAGGCCAACGCCCTCCCGCCAGCGTTGTGAGACCTATCAATGAGTATTTCTGATGATTCAGAGTCGGGCTCCTCGCCCGACTCGTCGTCATCTGAGTCGTCAGAGAGTACCACAACTTCGCGAAGGATTTCGTCAAGTTGGTTCCGGCCGTTCTCGTCATCGCCTCGCCACTTGACGAGGATGTCCAAGCAGAGCTGCTCTGTAGCTCTTCTGGCATTGTGCCAGGTTGTCTCCCTAAGAAGCTCATCATATCTAGTATGGTTGTGCCGAATGTGCGCCAGGACCGCAAGCTGCACTCGCCGCGAGAGAGAAAGATCCTGCTGGAGCCCTACGACTGGGTCGCCTTTGAACTGTCTCCCCTGCCATAGTAGGTTAGCACCCTCTGGTCTTCCACGCTTCTTTCGCGGATGCACAGACTTTCTGAAAGGCATGATCAATGATTTGTTGTCGATCTGTATTCGGGATCCGGGGGAATAGCTCGCGCAGGGCAGCATCCGCCTGCTTGTCGATTTCGGTTTGGTCATCGGGGATTTTCTCGACCAGTCCTCCGTCGCCTTGGCCGATGAGTTCGGGTACGTAAATGTCGGTCAGGCCAAGCTCCGCTAAGGCCTGATCCACAATGTTTTCGCGAATGTGGTAGCCGACTCGGTGGATTTGCTGGCTCAAGTCTGACGCGTCCTTTTTGGCTTTTGTCTGTGATCAGGTCTGGTGAGCCGTTTCGCCCGCGCCGCAGTGGCGGAGCTGCCTTACCACAATGTATACCGACGCGCCTAACTCTCTTGAGATGTCCTGGCATCGCTCGGTCAGTTCAGGATTCCCGATGGGAATGTATCGCATGCCGGGAGGCGGTTCCGTGTTCGTGGTGTTCTGATTGATGAATGATTAGTCCAACGACCGACAGACATCGAAAAGAATCTCGTCCTGTAGGCGTACCTCGAGAAGCAGCGGCTTCTTCCTCTCCGTGTTCTCGATGAACTCGAAATAGGATTGGTGTTTGTTGCTGACGATCGCGTTGACAGGTTTCGCGGCTACAAGTCCCGGCGGCAGCGGCGCGCTGCGGTCAATAGGCTTGCTGACCTTGCTGGCCTTCTTGTGCCGATCCTTGGCCGTGCCACGAGGGCCCGGCTGTGTCCGTTTTTCTCTCCCCATGTCTGATGACTCCCTTTGTGATCAGCTTACCATGGTGGTCCAAGACCGGAAATGCTTCGACCTGCCCGCCTTCCCTTTCAAGAAGCAGGAAGAAAGGACAAGCAAATTTTTTTAATTTTTTTTTGTGATAAATGGCAGTTAGTGAAAACGACGACGATTGATGTCTTGCACTGAAGCCAGCACAAAGGGTGGTGGTCAAGTCAAGTACGCCAGGCCAGAAATGGCGCGTCTCTGGGAGTAGCACCTTCCGGGAGAAGGCGTCGACGTCAGCAAGTGCGGGACTTGCTGCCGTACGAGGACGAAGAAAAGCAGTAGTTCACGATGTAGTAGACAAGGAAGAAAAGTTCAAATGCCCGGGCGGCGGAGACTTGAATCTTGCGACTCGTCAAACAAGAGCTTGTAGCACTTGGAGGAATAGCGCGTAGGCGATGCTTGGATGCAGAATGCTTGGTAGCATAAGGTCACAAGTCACAACTGGACGCTGCGCTGACTGAGTGAGGCAGGATAGGTCGGTCTGGAAGAAGACGCAAAGTCGCCCAACTTGGTCGGGTCGCAACCCCCGGTAGAGGATTCGGCTGGCTTATCGCCACGTGACGATAGTGGCGGGGCTGTAGTGGCACGCGCAGATTGGCAAGGGGCTTGACCGCACCAATTGCGGTTCACCTTGAACAGCTAACCGAAGAGTTGATGGTCAGCCTGCGATGCCTTACTTACCTAGGGAAGAGCTGGGGTTATGGGAGAGCTGTTTCAATCGCAAACCTAATAGACGGGGAGGGCTCATCTAGTCGTCCAAGTCGTCCGTCGACACGCCAGAAAGCCTTGCTTGCCATGGTATCGACGTCATGGATGACCCCGTGGAACAGCATGGTGTCACCCGCGATTGATTGGTTGATTGATTTATTGCAGTCGATCTCACACTACAACTAAGGTCTGTACGTGTTCTCGTTCTGTGTTCCCACTACACTGCTTGGTGGTGTACATCCCCACCACATCCTCATAAATGCCGCCGTCCAACCTGGATGCGGCCGCTAAAGGTGCCGATGAGGCCACCGGCAAGTATCTCGCAAATCACACAATTCCTTAGTTATCATCCAGTGAATTGACATGCTTCTTGATGAATTCGAAAGCCGAGAAAAAGATGGCGTTCACGGCGCAAGAGCGTCCCATGGATACTCCGAGCCCGCGGTACATGTGTCGTTTGAAGAATTCAATCTTCGGGGGCGGCTCGACTTGTTGCCCCTTGGAGTACAAGAGAGAGTTTCGTTGGTAAATGCTTTTTGCCGAATCGATGGGGTCTGCCAGAGTCAGTGCGTGTCGTGGACGAGGCATCATGCGAATCCTTACAGATCATTGCCCAGGATACTATCCCGCAAAGCCCCCCGGAAATGACAACGGAGAGCTTGTTCGTCGTCGGATGGTCACCTCCAAAAGTGGTTCCGAGTTGCTTTCCGCTCTCGTAGACCATGAAGTATATGGCCGTGCCCAACGTATCTCGCACTAAATCGGTCAGCTGAGGGTTCTGATGGGGTTGTACACCTGAGCAGACTTACACAAGTGCAAGTTGAAGCCGGTGTAGAGCCCCAAAGCACCCCTGTGGCGGATGATATTTCGCATGGTTTTGAAGGTGCCCTTGTTCTGGTAGCTGGCGGCAACCTGGTGGCCATTGGTGGCGCGGCAGTTGGCTTCCTTGAGCTTTTGCTGGTCCGACAGCAGGACAGACACTTGCGCGCTGAGCTTTGTCAACTCAAACGGGCAGGCGAGAAGCGTGATGCACGAGCCGGCCGTGGCGCCGGCGGCTCCAAAGCAGGCAATTGAGTAAAGGTTGGGATACGTGCCCTTCTCGTTGACGTGCTGCAGCACGTCGACACCCAAGGCGTTTTTTATCCAGCCGGAATAACTGTACTTGGCACGCTGGTAGATCGAAAAGGACATGGTTCGCACAAGGGTGATGCTGGCCATCGGGGCGAGCACGCCTACAGAAGGAGAAAAAAGAAGGTTAGCGGTGCAATCAACACATTGGCCGCGGTGAGGGGTCGCGGATGCCAGGGAGCTGTCCCTTACCCCGAAAGAAGCCTCTCAGCTTCTCGGTGCGGTAGGTGTGCCTCACGCAATCGAGGAAGCCGTCGTATCGGTAGGTCTGCATTCGCGTCTTTACGCTATCGAGGGGGAAGGCGACGACGGTGGAAAACATGCTCGAAGTGCTTGCGGCGATCTCGGTGCGGTACCGCTTGACCAGCCTCTGCGAGCGCTCTTCCTGAGCTCGAGGCATGATCGCAGTCGGTTGGCGGGCCGGAACATGGTGTCTTGGGTGATATTCGGCTTCTGTCGCTGGCATGCTTCTAGCAATGGCGAAGGGGCAGCGCCTTCAGACGGTGATCTCAAGAGGGAGATCAAGGTCTTTCAGCGCGATCGCGATACGGCCTTTTGCCAGTTGGGGGGCAGGTCCATCCAGACCACCACAGGTGGCAGGTGTTTTGGACGACAGACGGACTGTCGGGGGTTCGCGAGTCTCGAGGGACGATGGCGATGACGCTTCAAGTAGTCAAACTGTAGGCGCAGAGAGCGGTTTTGTGGTGGTCTGGGGAATCGAGAGCTGAACCCCCGGGGAATTGACGCTGTTGTGCCCGCTAACCATCAAGATTTGCGGGTTAAGTTGAAGGAAAGAAGAAGGGGACTGTTGGAGGCGTTGGCGTGAACTACTTCTACCGTGAGTGGATTGCGGGGTCGGCAGTAGCAGTGGGAATTACCTCCTATCTGCAGCTGTGGAAAGGTACCTACTACGATGCATTCGCATCACAGAAACGGCTCAAGGTCAGCTCAGCTACGGTTCGATTACAGCATCCAACCCTGCCTTTGGCCTAACCACCCCCCCCCCCCCCCCCCCCCCCCACCCCTTGTTACCAGCACTCGGAAGGTTGTGTCAGGAGGTACATGCAACAAGCAACCGTCCAGACCGCAGGGCCAGTTCTTGGATGATGGTGCGGAAAGCTGCAGCTGGGAGGCCCCCCTTTTGTCCCACTCGATGACCAGTAGCACAACCACTGGTTGGCATCTCCAGCACCAGCCATGCACTACGTATCTAGTGTACATAAGTACCTACTGTAGCAGGCCCAGAGAGCCCCCACTGGAAACGGGGAAGGGGCCCGGTTGGCATCTCCAGCGATTCTGCGCCTCTTATTCGTCCCTGTTGGTAGCCGCCGCTAACACTAAACCGCCTGGAGGCCCCTCACTGGCTCACTGGGCCGTCGCACTTGCTGGTAATCCACCATCACAAGCAAGTGGATTTCTGTTTCTCTCTCCCTCTCCCGATTACATAGATGCATCGTGCATTTATCAAACGGATTCTCGGTCGATGACCTTACGACAACGGCAGATAAGTTTCACGGAGGCCGAAGCACGGTTTGTTTCCGAAATGCATATTTTGGGAACATGAGGGATGATACCCACACCGAACCACTATTCTTGTCCACAACGGCCAAGGGGCCGAGATAGGTATGGTTCTGTTGGTCGAGACCCTTAGCTCCGACACGGACACGGGCGTTCGCCTCGATTCTCCTCTGGCCTCGGTCTTCTTCGAATCCTCTCTATAGAATCCAACGTAGCTAACTACCTACCTCTACTTGTGCAAATAATTAATGTGCCTTAGCCCTTTCAACCTCTTCAATCACTCCCTGTTGAGAGCTCCTGTCTGACTTCTATCGGGTACCTCCAAAAGTCGGACACAAGCTCAGGAAAAGCAACAATCGGCGTCCAAACGGGCGCCAGCAGCGCTTCGCCAGACTAATCGTCGGCCATGCAACCATGAACAAGAACCGTGTTTGGTTGTACCAGGCATTGCCCCCCGGCCACCCTTCCACTAGTCCCCCAAAACCCCTTTGACGGGCTCTCGATAGGCTACTACCGCACATTTCCCAGACATAGACCGCCAACCAAAGGCGAGTCGTTTTCACACTTGCTAGTCCCACGTATCTGCAGATCGCTCGACTGGCAGCCCTGGCACAGCGATCTTTTCCAGAGAAGCCAATTCCCTCCAATGGGTTACCCTCGGATGTGAGAGACAATCGGACGCTGTCATCGGCCGTCACGGCCGCACCCACTGTGTTCCGCACCATCTGGCCATCTCTCCACCCCTGGCGCCACAACAAGCCTTGATGCATGGTATCTGGGCTGATGATGCCGTCTCGGCGTGCGGAAGTGGACGCTGAGGTCTCAGGGCGGGAGCAAAAGGACAACAAGATGCATGGCATCGCCACCTCGCCGAGCTCAGGCACAGTAATGAGAACTTTGTGCCTGGGCCTCGGAGGCGTGGCCTCGAAGGACCACAAACCCGTCCATCGCAGCAATAGCCTTTCAACACAGAGACCTGGAAGAAGAAGAAATCCCAAGTCCAAGACGTGGTTACGGAGATCAGGCCGGGGTCTACCGTAACTTCACCTCAGTCGGATGCCCATCGTCTTGTTTAACATGGCCACCGTCATGTCGTAGTGATTAAACGCCGTGGACGTGATCTGCTTGCCCTCCTCATAGCTGTAACCAACACAATCAGCATTCATCATACTTCCCGCATGGAACAATAACCCACAGTTTTTTGCCCTTCATCTCCTCAGCCTTGCGGTAGCTGATTCTCCACGGCGCCAGCTTTTGCCGTTCGTGCGCCACACGGATGAGGTTCTTGAGGATCTTGTGCTCAAGCCCGGCCTCACGTGCCGCTGCCTGCAGGAACCACATTGTCCTCTTGTATTCTTCCTTGTCCCAGGCAGCCTCCTTTTCCCGGAACGCCGCCCGCAGCTGGTTGCGGACCACGTACCTGTATGGCGACGCGAATTGGACTGCTCGGAGGAGCTCGCGATATAGGTGCCTGTATGCGTGGATCTTCTCAATGTGATGTACCGAGGACATTTTGTCGGATGAGTTATATGTTTTGCGATGAGAGGCAAAGACTTTTTATTTTCTTATTAGTATTTTTTATTTTAGAAAAAAAATTGTAGGCCTTGGTAGTGTAGCAAAGTGGTAGTCTCAAATGAGAAGGCACTGGTTTGAACTCCTGAGAAGCTCGGCGACCAGATCAATCCCGGTTGACGCACGGGCCATATCGAGATTTCCACCCCAGGCACGGCTCGTCCGACCTCATCCCAAAAAATTCCATCCCGAACGAACGCAGCCCAGTACGCTCACCGGTCTCCTCAACCTCACCAAGCCGCCCCCAAACCCGGCCTTTCCCACCATGGCGCCCCGACTGCCCCCGAGCTGCCTCCAGCTCCTCCGATCGTCGACGATAGCCAATGCCTGCGCTGCCAGCAACGCCTCCTCCGTCCTCGCCGGTCCCCGCCTCCACCTCCTCCCTTTCACCGCAAAGCGCGGCGTCAAGTATGGCTGGTCGACGCTCCCCAAGCGCAGCAAGCCCGCCCGTTTCAACCAGCCGACCGCGGGCTTGCCCGCCCTCACCACCGGTCCCGCTGCCGCCCTCGCCCGCCGCGAGAAGACGACGCCCCTGAGGACTGGCGTGCTCGCCGTCAAGAAGGGCATGACGGCCGTCTACTACGGCAAGAAGCGCGTCCCCTGCACCGTCCTCCAGCTCGATCAGGTCCAGGTCGTCGCCAACAAGACGCGGGCGAAGAATGGCTACTGGGCCGTCCAGATTGGTGCGGGATCCAAGGAGCCCCGCAACGTCGAGCGCCCTCTATTGGGTTACTACGAGGCCAAGGGCATCGCGCCCAAGCGCCACCTCGCCGAGTTCAAGGTCCGCTCCGAGGAGGGACTACTGCCCGTCGGTGCCCAGATATTCCCCGACTGGTTCCAGACGGGCCAGTACGTCGACGTCCGCTCCAACAGCCGCGGCATGGGCTTCGCCGGAGGTATGAAGCGCCACGGCTTCGCGGGTCAGGAGGCGTCCCACGGTAACTCGCTCAATCACCGCACCATCGGTACCACGGGTCCCTCGCAGGGTTCCGGATCCAGAGTCCTCCCCGGCAAGAAGATGCCTGGGCGCATGGGCAACGAGCGCGTCACGGTGCAGAACCTGACGGTGCTCAAGGTGGATAACGAGCTGGGCGTCGTCCTCGTCAAGGGCGCTGTCGCCGGGCCTAAGAACTGCATTGTGCAGCTGCAGGACGCCAAGAAGCGCAAGGCCCCGGCGCTGCCCCACCGGCAGAACAAGCTGAAGGAGCTCCTGGAGAGCAACAAGGACGCTGATGCGAGACTGCAGGAGGCTAGAGAGAGACACTTGGAGCTGAAGAAGCAGAGGAGAGAAACGGCGGCGTTTGTATAAATGGTGCCCTGGCACCCCTGCCCATTTTTGTTGTTCCCGTCGATTGTTTACGAAAGTCCGTGTACTATACATGTTGTACATTTATCACTACCACCCCGTACGAGAGGCGTATAGCTTAGGGCCGTCATCTCGCTCAAATCATCAATCCAATGACCACCATGCGTGCCTTCTATGCCGTGTACTTGGAGGTCCCCCGTCCAGCAAACTTCGTTCTGCAGCGTGATGTATGTCCTCCGCGCCGGCTTGAAAGGGCGAGGTGTCTTACTTGAGACTCACCTGTCTGAACCCCCTCGTCGCAGCCGCCACGGCCGGCTTGTCCGCCTCGTCGTCTAACCCGTCCGCCACGATGCCCTGGAACGGATCCGACCCGTCGAGCAGGTCAATCTTGCGCCCGTCGGGCGTCTCTAGGCTCCACTCGGTCGTTTCGAAGAGGCCCTTGTGGGAGGTGCGGTAGCTCGCGAAGCGCATCAGCGCTTCACCGCGAGAGCCCTTGACGCTGAAGGCGATGTTGATGCGCCCGTGCAGCTGGTTCATCTCGCCCGAGATCCAGGGGATCTGGTGCTTGAACTGGATCTCGTCTCCCAGCAGCTCGCGCGCCTGGGGTGAGGTCCGCAGCGCGTACAGCGTCGAAGCGATGACGGGGGACGACGACTTTTGGTAGTTGAAGATGGCGACGCTGCAGGCGACAATGACGGCGGCGAAGAGCGGGAGCGTACGGGACCAGCGGAAAGTGATTTGGTTAAGGTCTGAACGCGAGCGCGGTTAGTCAAAGGACCAGGAGACGTGAGTGTGTTAGGGGGGGGGGGGGGGGGGGGCTTGAGAAGGGAGAACGGCGAAAGGCATCTTACCTGGGAGTTCTCGGTCAGCGCGCCGCTCCATCAACGGTCCCGACCCAGGCTTCGGCGCCGCAGTCGCCCATCTCCGCTGCGTCTGTGTTCTTAACTGCTGCTGCTGCGTCTGCCGTGCGGCAGCGCTCCGTAGCGAGGAGGCCAGTCTCCTTGTGATGGTTCTAGAAAGCATGCTCGGGATATCGACGTAGGTTTCGGGAGCCCGTCGAAGGGGTTCGGTCGTAAGCGTATGTGTGTGTGTGTGTGGTATTGAAACGACTCAGCAAATTCTCGGGATGCTCCGAATCAGACCATCAAGTTCGGTCGTCCGTTGGTCTCGGCGGGCGGGCCTAGCTCCTTGCAGAAAAAAAAAACCCCCCGGGGGGGGGGAGCCCTTCCGAGCTTTGGCCAATCATTTATCCTGGTAACCCTGGTCTAGCATGGCTAGCTGGCGCCTGCGTCATAAGGCTGAGCCGTCACGCTCCTCTCTCTTCGAGCTTCCACCGAACGTAGGTACCTAGCGACCTACCTACCCTAGCCACGTACGAAATGTGACCTGCTTGACTCTTCTCAACCTGCGACCCGAAAGGTTCTGCTGTTCACAAAAACAGACCTCTCCACCCAAACCCCGGATATTCTCAAATATCGTACGCGCGACGTCAAGAACCTCGACGCCCAGATGGCAGCACCCAGTCGCGCAGCGGCCCGCCTGCGGCGCACATTCCACTACCCCACGGACGACGACTCGGCAGACTCCCAGCCCGATGTCATGGACGAAGAAGGTAGAACCACCCGTTTGCTTTCGTGTACGCATCCCTCTACAACTGCTGACGCCTGTTCCAGAACAAGAAGTCCTCATTCAGCGCCTCGCAGACGAAAACGCTGCCCGAAACGCTCAGTTCAACACCTTCCTACTCGCCCTCCCTCTTCTGACGACGATCCCCTACCTTGTCTCGCTCCTAAGCCTTTCTGCCCCTTTGACTTCCCTGCTTTCAATCACGTCTCTCCTCTCGACCGCCTTTCTTCTGCGCACACAGCCCCCGGGCGCCACTGGCATCCAACTCCTCGACGCCTGGTCCAACCCTAAGACGCCGCGCGCCAGCCCCTCTTCGACCTCCTCCATCTCGGGCGCGTCGTCGTCGTCGTCATCGTATCAGCCAGTTCGTGTCCCGGCTCGAACGCGACGCAGGAGGAGCTCCTTCTCATTTGCAGCGGACCAGAAGTCGCCGCTGGAGACGTATCTGCCCTACCTCAACTTGGGGCTCTGCATCATGCTCGTGCTGACGGGCTTCGTGATGAGGTCCGGCGAGAGACATGCGTTCGGCTACGTCGGTCTGGGAAACTTGCCGGCCATCGTATACGCCGTGACCCTCGTCGCCAAGGTCATCATGGGCAGCGTGGATCCGGAGAAGGAGTTGGCCGCGCTCAAGTACGATTTGAAGGGCGCGTGAGGTTTACCGCCACGGTTCTTTTAGACTTGTCATGCTGTATGTATCATGGAGACGGAAAGGGGGGATTGCTTTTACGACTTTATGCCAGAATGACGACATTATCATGGATTGTATGTTGGGCGGGTTGGGTATTTTGGGGCTGTGACTTGTAATTCACAAAGTGCACAAGTCTATCTACTATTGCCCGCACGTGATCACAGCTCTCTACACATCTATAGATTCGTTGAACCGCAAAACACCGTGGCTCTTGAGGACGCCGTCTACCCCCTTGGGCAGCCGCGGGAACGGGTCTGTCAGGGAATGTAGCGTTGAAGGCTCCAGCGACTTGTCTGTGACGAGCGCGAGGCCGTGTGACTTGATCGCGTCCACCAAAGCGGGAACCATATCCTACCATTGTTAGTAAACATGGATGGGCGCATTGCACCGGGGGGAGCGAAGACTTACGAGTAGACGTGAGCAACAGATCAACCCCATGAAGTTGTTGCCCTGCGCGATCCTGACCACCTCCTTGATCGAAGCAGACCTGCGACCGTGGCTCTGAATCACGTCCGGCGGCGTCATAACATCCTCCCGGCCGAGATCATTGCAGAGGAAGACGGGGAAGTTGGGCTGCTTCCAATTGAGCGCCGTGCACATGCTCGGGTTGTACGAGCTGAAGACCACGGAGCGGACCGACTCGAGAGACTGAGCCCTCTGGGCGCGGGCGTGGTCAAACACGATGGTGAGAAGGGAGTCGACAAAGGTGTTGAGGTCCAATGAGGGGCCTAGACCGATGACCCGCTCCTCTTCCGGCGACGGATAGAGGATCTGGATGTTGACATGCATGCCGTGTGGTAGTAGGGCCAGCGCCTCGTTGAGGGGAATACCCGCCGTGGCCAGAACCCGATGGACGTCGGCAATGGCGTCCAGAGGTCTTGACCGTAACGAAGGCAGTTCCGCACGACTAGGGCTCTTTGACGTGACGTTGTTGAACTGCTCCATTGTCAATCTCGAGATGGGCAGGTCGATGCCTCCGCACGGTATCGTCCACCTCGGCCACAGCACGGGCACGCCGTCGCTGGTGTGTTGCACAAAGAGGCGGACAAAGTCGCCAGACAGACTGGAACCCGTTACAAACGTGCTGGGGCTCCGGTCGAACTGGCTTGTGGCCTTCCAATACGTCTCGAAGTCCGTGATCTCGAGCGGCTTGCCGTTGAACGGCTTAATGACCTGGGTGTGGAAGCTAATCTGGCCGATGGCACGCAACCTCGGGTCGAAAAGGGGGAGGCAGCACTTGCCGGAGCTGCTGAGCAGCGCCTTGAATGTGTTGGGCAGGGCCACCGTCTTGGCGATGATCTTTGCGCCGTAGGTCGGGAAGACATCGAAATCCAGGGTGAAGGATTCCAGGTTGTCGATTTGAAAGGAAACAATACGGGTATCTTCTTGAAACGGTAACATGATGTTCTTCGGAATGAGATCAGACACCTTGGACGAGATCGTGAGACGGGCTGCCGGATACTTTCCATCGTGGAAGAAGACCAGGGGCTGGTCTCCGTTCTCCTCGAAGCTGATCTGGATGACGGTCTTGGTGTCGAGGAAGTTGTGCCCATAACGGCGCAGTGGTATTATGGGCGGCGGCAACTCAAGTTCCGGGATGGCGTCCGGGTCGAGGGCCATCGGGTCGGGTCCGGCGCTGGCAATCATCGGCCCCAGGCCTGGCTGCATGATCATGGGGCTTGCTTTGGTCCGCGTGTTGAAAGGGGCCAGCAGCTGCATGCACTGCAGGTGCCCTTCCCACGCCGCGTAGTACATTGCCGGAAGGTCCTTTTCGTCAACAATATTCGGGTCTGCTCCGACGTCCAGCAGGGTTTGGAGGCAAGGGACGTTGCCCTCGCTCGCGGCATGGACCAGTGGCGTCCATCCGTACAGCTTGTCGACCTGGTCTAGATCTGCGCCGAAGCTCTTGAGCAGCAGCAGGAGCTCTGGCATATGTACCGAGCGGGCAACCAGATGTTGAGGATAGAGGCCCTCGGCATCAGGAACGATCTGCGCTCCATGTTGTAGCAGCATCTCCACGATTGCCAGCGACCCATGCTCGCAGGCAAGATTCAACGGCACGTGGTCCGCATCGGACACGGGGTCGATGCGAGCGGACTTTGCTAGCAGCCGCTCGACGCACTGCAGGTGGCCGTGGATGATGGAGTGCACCAGTGGTGTGAAATTGTCATGGTCGATCAGATCTATCGTTTGAGGGTTTGCTGGCCGTACGATTAGCAAATCCTTCCGAGTGTCCAGTTGGCATCTCCATCTTACCGGTGGTGAGTGCATCGAGCATATCCAGGCGCCCATGCATGCTGGCGTAATGCAATGGAACTCTGCCGTACACGTCGGTGCGGTCGACAGCCACGCCCTTTGCCAGGCCATACTCAAGCACGAACATGTTTCCGTAAATGGCGGCCTGATGCAGGCAGTTCCGCTCGTTGATGTCGTCCTCCGACTGGATGTCCACGAGGCCGGTGTCGAGGAGAACCAGCAAGGTCTCCTTGGGCGCTTCGTGGATCGCTGCAAGGAACGTTCGGGTCATCCTCTCCATCAGCGAAATGTCAGAGCTCGAGGACGAGCTGGCGGCGGTCCGCATCCGAACGAGCAGGTCCCTCAGAGCCTCGAGGTTCCCCGAAATGACAGTGTCGAGCAGGAGGGTGTCGGCATCGCCCTCGTCGGTCCCGAGCAGATGCTGGCTGCTCACGATGTGATCACTGCGGGACTCGAAGCTGACATTATCTCCCTCGGCCCAGGCCCCTAGCTCTTGCAGGCTGGTCGTAGCCTGGTCCGAGAGCTCGCTGATGACGGTGGCGTTGAAGAAGGGCTGGACCTCCACAGCTCTCGAGAGGTAGAGTTCCTTGGTTTTCGACTTTGATGTCTTGTCCCACTTTTTGAGGATCTTGGAAAAGGCCGTCCCGTTAATCTCAACAAACTGCTGCAGCTTATTCAGGTCGCCGGCGAACTGTTGGAAACCCTCCTCAAGGGTGGTGAACTTGGCCGACCTTCTCGAAACCCCATTGCGAGACTGTAGGACCTTCTTCTTGTCAAGAAGAGTCTTCAAACGGACCTTGAGCTGTAGAGGGGGTTCATGCTTAGTGATGGAGCGAGTCGATGCGTAGCCATGACGGACAAATACACACCTCGGCCTCCTTTTGCAGGTAAAAGGCATTGACTTTTTCGAGCTCCCGTTCCTGTTTTAGAGTCAGTATGGTGGGAAGTGCATCGCATTGGCCCATGGTGGGATGGATGCTTACCAGCTGGAAGAAGAACGTGGCCTTGTTGGCCTGGAGAGCAGCCTGGGAATCTATAGATACTGCGGAGCGGAGGGGGTCAATTTGTGCGCTGAGCGTAGGAGTAGCCGACAGTTTCTTGATCAGCTAGCAGCGGGTGTCAGTGGTTAACGCCGCCTATGTTTGGTCCCTGTCATGGGGCTTGCTCCATCTCCTTGCCCCTTGATGGGACGGCGTCAGGTACCGAGGTGACTAAACTCTTGGAGGATGATTCTCTTTTTTTGTGGTTTTCAACGCCGCTCGTGCCCAATGCGGAAGAGAAGCGAGCGGACGAGAGAGGGGGGGTGGCATGGGGCCGAAGGTGGCGAGGACCGGGCAGTCAACGTACCTTCTTCAGAGCCTTGTAGTTGACGAAACTCGCGGCATACTCGGGGACCTCCAGCTGGCGCTTCTGGATCTGCTTGCCGAACTTCCTGTTGAACCGTCAGCACACGTTCGCCCCGCGTACACTTATAAGGGGCTACTGCGGTGGCCCGGAAGACTGACATGGTAGGCGGACGCCCGTGGAATCACGGTGTCCAAGGGGTGATAGAACACTTGTCAGAGGCAACAATATCCGAGTTTCGGTGCTGGCGAGTTGTCCAGGAGGGAGGGAGTCTGCAGAGGGAAGTGAGAGCTGAATAACGGCGCACAGGGTCTGCCAAGTTGTCTATGTGGCGTCGACTGGCAGCAAAGAAGTCTTGAGGTGACTGCGCGATGATGAAACGAGTCGCAAGTGGGGGGAAGCCCTGAGTGGTGTAGGCTGTTTGGGCAGTGATCAGTCCTTGGGGAGCCGAGGCATTCAGTGAGCCTTTCTAGAAATGATGCGAGATACGGGACCTGCAGCGAAGACAGAATCAGAGAGGGTGAAACGCGAGTATAGAGACCAACTCAAGGGAACGGTCGAAGCTGTTGATTGAGTCAGGAAACGGCAGTCCCAAGGAGAGACAGAAACGCGGGCAAGCTTCGGGATTTGTCCGTCCTGCAGCAAGCTAGCCGCTTGGCCAGCATAGCCATAGAGTAGTTGGCAGTTGGGGCTCTGGATTCGGAAGAGGTATGAACAGACAATGAACCCCTCCCCTGGAGCGGTATCCATTGAGAGATCGGTGTACAGCGGGCAGAATGGGTTATAGGCGGGGGTAGGCTGAAGCTATCCCAGACATGCCTCGGTGCCAACCAGGGCCTGGTGATGGAGAAGGGGGTTGGTTGTAGCCCATCCTGCTCTCGTGGCATGGGTCGGTGCGGCACGTGGGTAAGAGAATCGAGAGCAGAGGCAGCGTGGGGATAGGGGGGACGATGAATGGGCTCGCGCATACTCGCTCGCAGTGGGTGGCAATATACCATGTAAGCGCGCCAGTTGGTTTTAGGCAGCCGGTTGGTATATATGGGACTGACTCCGAAGAGGAAGCAGGGCATGATCTGGTCTAGAACCAGATCCCGCCAAGAGCTAAGCCGGGGGATGTCAAACAACGGAAAGAATAAAAGTTGGGAAATGGCCCGGCATCGTCCAGGGTGTTGGTTATGTTTCCTCCCTTGACATTGAGAGAAGACAAGCGAAGAAGGGTGCTGACGGAAGCGACAGGTGCTGTGCATGAGAAGGGCGAGTTCGGGATCCAAGACAGAGAGAAGGCAACGCGAGGCAAAATGCAAAGCATGCAATACAATACACCAACAGCCACCAGGAGCCTAGAACGCATCGGAGTAGATCACGAGGGGTGCTAGAAGAACGGCCATACTTACCGTAGAGCGTAGAGAAAGGCAGACAGGTCCAAGCGAAGATTGACCTCGCTTTAATATCCTGGACTCGGATAGCTGATGCCAATGAAATTGTAGGAGTTGGGATGCGTGTCGTTGTCTGCAGAAAGTGAGGGAGTGAGACTGGGATTGTATTTGTGTATATGGGAGACGCGGATTGAAGTCGAACAAAGTAAGGTGCGCCGAGGCCAGAGATCGGGCAAGGATGAAGAAGGTTCTCTGCTACCTTGTCTTATGGTCAATGATTCGAGACACGGTGAAAATGAGAACAACGACGACGGTCCAGGTCTAAGGCAGAAGCAGAGTGGGTGGGATGAGATGGGACTTGGACCGAGACCATCTGAGTGCGAGAGTGTGTGACAGACGTCTGTCTGGACGGGCCAGCGGGTATTCAAACACCGGATAGAGGTCGTGAAATGCAAATGGACGGCGACGCTTTAGGGGGGGCTCTGGGCCAACCATTGCATCGGTCTGTCCAATGGGAGGGCTTGGCTGCCGGCCATGACCCACGTCTCCCTGTTACCCGTACCGATCAACCCCCTCCCCTGCCAGCCAGCAAGCCTGCCTATCGTGGGTGAAGCTGCGCAGGTGCGGGGTACCTTTTTTTTTTTTTTTTCTTGTCATCTGGAGAGTCTCCCAATGTAAACGTCAACGTCAACGTTTACGTTCTCATCTTAATTCCGCATCCGCACCTACGCCAGGCACTTGGACTTGGACTTGGCCTTGGCTGGTCGACCGCGTCCGGGTCAATGTCACAGCGAGACGCGAGAATATGCACCTGGCCCGTCCATTATACCCGCTTCCCACCAGCTCGTCGCGTGTTCAACACCGCAGCCCGTTAGTTACACAGGAGCATCTATAACGCCAAAGAGGTTGACCACGTGCGTGTCCTTTGCACTCTCTTCTTCAGGCAAACGCATCGTCTCGAGACCTTGTTTGCACGAATGCAGGCGTCACCCGGCATGGCAGGGTATCTTGCCTGTGCGTTGCCCATGGCCGCCGCGAAATTTCGACCACATGTATCTCTTGCAGCAGCAACAGGATCCCTCCTACCAGGGTCCCAGATGCGCTTGATTCGCTACCCACCCCCCGAGCCAAGTCTTCAGATGACCGGCCAATGACAGCTCGCATACGAAACACGTTTTTTCCTTGACATGCCAAGTACGAGGCTGAACCGAGTCCGCAACAAACAGGTGCGCCCGACCCACATCAGGAATGGTGGGGAAGATCCAGACGACCAAAGCCCAACATCTTCCGGCATCATTGATCCATGACTTGTGCCGCTCTTTTTCTCGGGATTCAAACACCAGTCTGCAAGCCACGCGGGGGCAGCTTGAAGATTGTCCGCTTTTCCATTCATCGCTTGTTGTCTCCATTGCTATTCTCTCGGGGTCAAGGGTTTGGTCCCCCCTCATACTCGCAAAAGGACAACAGAGACAAGTAGAACCGAAACAAGAAGGGGTGATCAGGATATTAGCCCATACCCGGGTTGCTATATCAGTTGCACACAAGTATATCAGATACCCGCGGGGAAATACGAAGATCCTGCATCCGTTTACTTAGCAGTTATACTTGGGAACGCTGCTGAGCTCGGTGAGGCCCAAACAGCATAATATGCCACCGAGCTCACAGAGATGTCGTCCCACTGGACAACTATGCATGGGAGGGAAATATCGGCCGCTGTTCAGTAACTCTGGAGGACTAGGTATTGCGTAAACCGTCTCTCTTCAGCAAAAACGACCATCCGTTAACCAGCCACCTTGCTCTGACTGACTCACCTCCCATCAATTCACACCCAAATAAGCAACCACGGGAGGCTCACCATCACTTTGCAAGCCCTCGTGGCTAGACTCGCAGAAACGGCTGGCCCAGCTCCGATCTCCTGCACCAACGCGGAACCAGCTGGGCGCCCTCACTGTAAAGATCTGTCGCAGCTGGGGGCCGCTCTAGTGTTTGTATGCCCGTGTGGAAGCGAGGGCTTGCGTGGTCTGCGTAGGACTTGCTGTTCGAGCCGAGGTGATTCGAGGATGAGTGAGCATGGGCAAAAGCTGTCGGCCCCTCCGTTGCAACGGGATCGCGTGAAACACTGAGCAGCAGTTCGGGAAAGGTACGCTCGCAAGGCGGGGCTGCCCTCTGCATGCTACTCTACATCGTGCTTTAGCGCGGATCGACAACATGCCAGATCAAAAGACCGAGGCCGGATTCACATCCGCGCGCCCTGCCGGTATCACGCACGACTCACTCAAAGTCGGAGCTGGAGCCGGGGCCGGAACCGGAGCCTTCCCCTGGCAAACCGGATCTGCTGGGATCAAGAAGCCTCCTTCACAGTCACGCATACCCGCCGTCACGGCTTCATTCACCGCGCCACCGCGTGCGTGCGTCGCCTCATCCGACAAACCTGCCAGCGTCACGCAGAAAAGGAAGAAAAAGAATCGATTTGGATGTCCTGACTAGGCTTCCTATGAAATGAATAGGGGAATCACGAAATCCCAGACCTCCCCATGCCCTCCCGAGAAACCGTCCTGCCAGGCTCACGCCCCGGGGGAAGGGGGGGAAGGGGCGTTGGATATCTGAAATGAAAGTATCATTGGAACACAAAGTCACAATTTCCTCCTGGTCACGATAGCATCGCTCAGTTCTTTTTGGCAGCGGCACCCGCCGGCTCGCCGCCCTTGGACTCAACAAGGCTGTCGGCCATGGCCTCGGCGGCAGCTTTCTTCAACCTCTCGGTGTCCTCCGAGGTGGCGTCCTTGGCGTCCTTGCTGGAGGCTGCCTTCTCCTTGGCTTCCCTCTCGTCCTCGCTGTCGCCCAGGCTAAATGGGTCGTTGTCGCTGATGGGGTTCGGGTCGACGGTTGACAGAGGTTGCCACTTGCTAGACTTGGCCTTGGATCCCGACAAGTCTTCGGCGGAGCGCTGGGGCGACGAACCGTACACATCAATCTCCTCGGCGCCTTCCCGGAACGCGACCTTGCGGCCATCGTGGGGCTTGGGCGACTTTGAGGGCGGAGGGGGCTTGTAGAGGTCCGGGTTGGACAAGGGTCTGCTGTTGTCACGGAGGGGGGCTGGTTTGGTTGTTAGCATGTAGCTCGCGCCGGTGAAAAGGGGGGGGGGGGCTCTCGCCCAAGGGCCGCACATACTTCCGTCGGCGGCAAACTTCATACCCGCAAAGTCGTCGCTCAGAACCTGGGGGTCGGCGTCGTATCTCTCGTAGTCCCCGCTCCGTCGGCTCGACTCCCCGGGCCGTCGGGCACCGTACTGGCCCTGGGACTGGCCAGGTCGCCGGCCAGTCTCGTCCTCGTCGGCAAACTCTTCATCGAATCTCTTCTTCATCGTCGTGATCCAGTTGTTGACCTTGCCCTGCGTCTCGATGAACCCCTTCCTGAGCTTCTCCTGGATCACCGGCAATTCATCCTCGAAGAAATTGGACTCGCGGCTCTCGGCGTTCGGTCGGGGTTCGAGGCCGGTCTGCTGGCGCTGCACGCGACCGCCAGGGCTCCTGTTGGAGGTCCTAGCCTCGTAGCTGCCTACATTATCAAAATGCTCCGCCAGCTGGCGCGCGTACAGCTCGTCTGCCTCGAGCTGAGACAGCTGGGCGCCGCCTTGGGGGCGCGGGGGCTGCGGAGGGGGCTGCTCGTCGGTCGTCTCGTTCTGGGCCGCATCGGGGTCGGTCATTTCTGGCACACCTTTGTCAGTATAGAGCTTGCGCCATCGTAGTCACGCGACGTACCCAGGAGGGCGTTAAAGGCCGGGTCGATCTTGCCGCCGCTGGCTCTTAGGACCGCCTTGATGACGGAAATGTCGATGCTGGGAAACGCCTCCTTCAGAATGTCCTCGGCCTTCTGCGTCTCGGCGGAGGGTCGAGGGGGCTTCGGTGGGGGCGCCTCGGCCGCGGTTGTCGAGGACGCCATGGTGGACGAGGTAGTGGTGTTGGTAGCGGTGTTCTGGGTGGGAGCCTCACCGCCGAGCACACCGGTTTCTTGCACGTCTTCGTCGTCGGATAGATCCAGGGGGCGGACTGTGGTGGGCGACTCAGGCGCGGTCGTCTTGCTCTGGAAAGTCACAAAGAGGTGAAGTGTCAGTTACGGAGAACATGGCATAAAGTCTGGGTGTTTCGGGACGGGGACATGCGCACTGGTTCGTTTGGGGCAGACATGGCTACTACCGTCTCTAATTTGTCGCCTTGGCAGTCAACCTGTTGGGAATTGCGTATTGGAAAACGAAGTCGCCGGGAAATGGAAGAGGAGTTTCTGGTCCCTTTTTCCTCAAGGGTAGGTAATTTGCCGGCTTCGCGAAATTGTTTCGTGCAAGGACGATAGTACACGCGCGCCCGGACGGAGGGGTTAGAGAGCTGGCGAGATGATGGTACCTCCTTTGGGGAATGGGGGGCGATACAGGTCGAGCTTAAGCTAAGCCACAATCCTAGTCGCCGCAGGCGTCGTCAGATGGCAGACGCACTGAGGTCCCTGCATGGGTAAGCAGTAGGGCGGGTGGTGCCCGGAAATTCGCAGTTGGCAGCAGCTGGCTTGAAATAGCCCCAGTTTACAGCTCTCAAGGACATCAACGAGAAGTGAGGCCAATGAAGCCAGTGAGGCCAATCTGGAGGCCAAATATCTCGCTATAGGGACGAGCGACCAGTGATGATGAGATATAATGCCTGAGAATTCTGCCTGAATAGGTTCGAAAAGGTCCCAGATAGTCTTTGATCACAGCGTCGGGTCCTGTTTGTGAGCCAAGGTAAATTCGCCGTTGAAACAATTACACACAATTGACTGACACTCAACGCCCTTTAGCAATAGCCAAGTCAGCAACAACCATGGCTGACTTTGATCTCAATTCCGCCTTCATCCCGGCGCTGCACAAGCCCGCGGCTCTCCTCCCCATCGCAAAGCATCGTGAGGCCCTGCTGTACCTCATCGAGACCAAGCAGGTCACCATCGTCGTAGGCCACACGGGCTCCGGCAAGACGACGCAGATCCCGCAGTTCCTCGAGGCGGCGGGGTGGTGCTCCGACGGCAAGATCATCGGTGTCACGCAGCCGCGCCGCGTCGCGGCCACGACCGTCGCCCTCCGTGTTGCCGAGGAGGTCGGTTGCGAGATCGGCAAGGAGGTCGGCTACGCCATCCGCTTTGAGGACCTCACGTCGGCCCAGACGCGCATCAAGTTCATGACCGACGGCCTGCTCATCAGAGAAGCCCTCGTCGACCCCCTGCTGACACGCTACTCCGTCATCATGGTCGACGAGGCTCACGAGCGTTCCATCAGCACCGACATCCTCCTGGGCCTGCTCAAGAAGATACAGAAGAAGCGACCCGAGCTGCGAATCATCATCAGCAGCGCGACGCTGCAGGCCGAGGAGTTTTTGCGCTTCTTTACAACGAACCCCGGTGACGAGGAGAAGAAACCGGCGGCAGTATCGGACGATGGGGACGGCAACAAGACGGGCGCAGACAACGAAAAGGGCGCAATCATCAGCTTGGAAGGGAGAACGTTCCCCGTCGACACGCTGTATCTAGAGTCGCCCACAGAGGACTATGTCGAAAAAGCCATCTCGACCGTCTTCGACATTCACGCGAAGGAAGCAGAGGGCGACATCCTCGTCTTCCTCACCGGCCGCGAGGAGATCGACTACGCCATCCAGGCCGTCGCCGACCGCCTCCTGGACACTAAACAACCGCAGGGCCAGAAGACGCTGCAGGCGTTGCCCCTCTACGCGGGCCTTTCGACGGAGCAGCAGATGTACGTCTTCGACAAGCCCCCCGAAGGCACGAGGAAGGTTGTCTTCGCGACCAACATCGCCGAAGCCTCCATCACAATCGATGGCATCGTCTACGTTGTCGACTGCGGCTTCGTGAAGCTGCGGGCCTACAACCCGCGGACGGGCATCGAATCACTCACCTCGACCGCCATCTCCAAGGCCTCCGCGTCCCAGCGCGCTGGCCGGGCGGGACGGACGCGGCCGGGCAAATGCTTTCGGCTCTACACCGAGGACACCTACCTCGGCCTGCCCGAGGTCAACGTGCCCGAGATCCAGCGCTCCAACCTGGCGCCCTTTATCCTGCAGCTCAAGGCGCTCGGCATCGACAACGTGCTGCGTTTCAACTTCCTCAGCCCGCCGCCGTCGGAGCTCATGGCCAAGGCCCTGGAGCTGCTCTACTCGCTCGGCGCCCTCGACGAGTACGCCAAGCTGACGAGGCCCCTGGGCTACCGCATGGCGGAGCTAGCCGTCGAGCCGATGATGAGCAAGACGCTGCTGAGCGCGCCGTCGTTCGGATGCCTCAGCGAGATGCTCACCATCGCGGCCATGACGAGCGCCGGCGGGAACAATGTCTGGTTCCAACACGACGGCGAGCGAAAGCAGATGGAGATATCGCGGCGCAAGTTCGCTGCCGACGAGGGCGACCATCTGACGCTTCTCAACGTCTACCATGCCTTTGTCACCAAGGGCCGGAAAGAGTCCAAGTTCTGTCGGGAGCACAACCTCAACTTCAAGACCATGACGCGCGCCGTCAGCATACGCGCGCAACTGAAAAGG
Organism: Colletotrichum sublineola; assembly: GCA_020631755.1. Taxonomy (NCBI): domain Eukaryota; kingdom Fungi; phylum Ascomycota; class Sordariomycetes; order Glomerellales; family Glomerellaceae; genus Colletotrichum; species Colletotrichum sublineola. The sequence goes on from JAHSQG010000001.1 coordinate 1,842,257, forward strand.
TACCTCGAACGGTTCGGCGTGGCTGTCGACGAGTCCCTCGGCCCGGCCCCGGGTCCGGCGGACCAGCGGCGGCAGGACAACGTGACAAAGGCGGAGCAGATCCGGAGGTGTCTCACGAGCGGCTACTTCGCCCATGCGGCCAAGATGCAGCCGGACGGCACGTTCCGCAACGTCTCGGGCGAGACGACGCTGCACGCACACCCGAGCTCGCTCATGTTCAACCGCAAGGCTGACTGGGTCATCTTTCACGAGGTTATGGAGACGAGCACGAAAATCTTTATACGGGACATCACCAAGATTGACAGGAACTGGTTGGTGGAGTACGCTCCCGAGTTTTACCAGATCGTTGACAACTCGGCAAGAGCGCGCGAGGCTGAGATTGGAACGCTGTGAGATGTCAATGATGGGAGAATTAGGAGAAGGGAGCTGGCTTTGAGGGGTGGGGGGGTTGTCCGGCGTGAGACGAGACGAGACGAGACGAGACGAGATGAGATTAGCCAGCGAGTGCCAGGGGGGAAATGCTCCGCAACATGGAGTATCGAAGAAGTGAGTGTTCCTCCGTGTTCTGGCAGCAAAGGCCGGGCCCTGGGGGTTGTGAGCCTCGCCAGGAGAGGCTGTGGCCGCCGCGGGGCACGGCCGCGCTTCGCGGCAGATAGAGTGATGCGATGCCGAACCGCAGCTGCATCATCTGGTTCGAGGAGGCGGGCCGAGTGCAGCCGGCGACGGTCGGACACTGGCCGGGGTTTCCTTCACGGTGGCGTTGAAGGCTAAAGGGGCCGAAAATGACCTGTAAGCGGCAGCCCTCTCCAGTGGGGGGAGGCCATGTAAGGAGGCGATATGTATCCGTAGATAGCACAGGATTATGAAAGGTACCCGTTTTCACAGGCATAGTAGTACAAGCAATGAAGACCTCGTGGGATTCTTAACACCTGATTGGTAGCAGTGTCAGTGGGCCGGGACTGGAGCAGACCAAGGCGGCTCGGCCAATGATAAGCTTTGAAGGTTCCATCGAGATTAGCTTAATTATTGAACTGGGGGCGATGACATTGGCGGATTGGCCCTTTGGACTGGACGGCCAAGGAATAAAAAATGATAGTGGCATTCTACATCTCACTGACGGCTGATCTGGCCCAACACCGAGCTGTCTTCTGCTTCCTGGTGTGCCGCAAGGGACGACAGAGGATCGAGTGGCCTCTTTGTTCCTGGCTCTGGTGCGCGGTGATGATTTGCTGCCCTGCGGACTGTGAGATGAGACATGTATATGCTTGTTTCACTGGGAATGGGTAGGTGTGTATGGGTAGGAGGAATGCTTCCATGTTTTTCGAACAGAAGATGCGGCGACTTTGCGAGCGTGGATGCAACCAGGGATTGGCCCCCCCTTCGTGGCTTGCTTACCTTGGCGTCATAGCCGGCGACAAGTCCGAATAGGGTCTTTCTCGGGCTAAAAAAAAAAAAAAACCGGACGGAAAAAAGCCAAATCGCCAACCAAGGCAGAAGCCTGGCCGATTGAACGCACAGCAATGCAACGCAATGACATGCGACCCGGAAGCCCCCTCGTCAGCTGTTGTTCCCGACGGGAAAGAACACCAGATTTCGGATGACTGTGCCGTATCTGTATCTCTGGCCAGCGGCCCCTTAACCCGGTGCGCCGTCATCGCTGCATGGATCCCCCATTAAAGGGGGTGACAGCACGATATGAAGCCAGGAGGACCCGGGTAGAGAGCAGAAACCTTTTGTTTCCCTGCCTCACGCTGATTCGAACGGAGCCGTTTATCTGGTTTATGAGCTGCTGGGTCTGCCCACCTCCACCCAAGGCCAAAATGACGGACGGCTCGAGATGCCGCGCCTGTGGTATTGTTGTTGTTGTCTTTGCCTCTCAACCAGCCCTCACACGCTGCGCTCGGTGTGCAGTGCCGCACGCTGAGTCGACTGCCGTTGCATGCGTGCAGATGCCGCTTATGCAGAGATGGAAGCCGTGCGCAGGGTTTGTTTGTGGTCAAGGGGAGCACATATGGCAAGACGACCCCCCCTCCGAAGCAGTATGCGCAAATTACGAGGCGCGATACACATACAGTTCCTTTCTGGCTCCGGGTCTCGAGAGCAGCAAACCCTAGCCACCGGTACCTCTCGCGAAGTTGACGCCCTGTTTGAGGGACATGTTGATTGAAATACTACGTAGACAAGCCGCGATGGGCTGCCAGGTGTACGGAGTAAACCACTGGACCATGTGGGGAGGATCAGAGGCATAAACTGTCGTGCATCGTGAATACGCCAGCGGAGAGCGTAGTGGGGAGTCGACAGTAACTCAGCCTCCTCGATGTGGTTCAACAGGGGGGACATGCAAGTTGTGCACCCGGCAAGTGGCTGCTTGGGACAACCTCATTCCACGGCACAGAGATGTCGTCGACGTCAAGCCGCCTCCCCCTCCAAGTGGATTCCAGGTTGCAGTTTCCAAGGAGAAGATACAGACCCAACTCCAGGGCCGGGCTCAATCTCGGTAGAGACTCGGTTGGGTTTGGGCCAAGGTCTGCAGGCGAGAGGGGCTGGCCTGGACCATCGGAGAAGTGGCCCAAGGAGGCTCCTGAATAGATTGCCTTGTGCTCCGATGTTCAATGCACAATAAAAGACATGGTGCATTCATAGCGACCGATGAGAAGCTGCAATGAACAAGTGTGCGTGCGTGTGTGCGCGTGTCTGAGACCAGGGCCCTCGATCCAGAAACATCGGGCGGGGATCTAGAAGCCACTGAAGCCACTAGTTTGACGGGAAGATTAGCGCTGCGTGAGATGCGGTGTGGTATGGTGTGGTTGGGTGTGGTTTGCGCGCATGTGGGCCGGGGAGGGGGAGGCGCGGCGTGCCTGCGCTTGTATCTCATCCTCTCTCCCCCTTCTCCCCCCGAAGGCCTAGATAGGGATGACCACAGTGTGAAGTTACAGGTGGAGTAAGTTTTGTGGACAGCCAGCAGCATGCGGCCATCGGCGCAAGGTAATTGTCAAGGGTCGCACTGTGTTGAACATGTGAGCAATGGTCCGTGAGGCAATGAAGCCTTCCTTTCACGGTGTGATTTAGCGCTGCTGACTGGTATCGTTCGTCGCGTTCGTCCAATGATGCAGTCTGATGAGCCATCCCCCCATTGGAGCTTCCTACAGTCAGGGAGGGGCGCGTTCCTGCAGTAAATCCTTGCACTAGACGGGGAGGGCCCCTGTATGACCATGCGCTTGTGTCGATTTTAGTGTAACGCTCTTTGGGTGGCACAAGCGGCGTGCGTCGGCCAGCGGGCGTGCGTTCCTGTCCTGCGGCTATTACACTACTACTGAGTGAGGAAGGGGAGGAGAATGGGGTGCTAGTGCGAAGCCGCTGATGATGGCCATTGTACGAACAGATGGTTAGGACTGTAAATAACAATGAGACTGGCTGAATGAGGTCAGCGGGAGGCTTTTCATTTTCTTCTTCCTCTCCCTCTCTCCCTCTCTCTCTCTCTCTCTCTGTTTTCCTCTTTTTTTCTTTTCTTTCTTTTCTTCCTGGGAGAAAGGGTACCAGAAAAAGGGTACCAGAAGACAGCCAAACAAAAATGCAGGAGGGAGGTCGAATTGTGTTGTGCCTGGGCCAGGGGAAAAGTCGCGCCAGCCCTGGCTCATTTGAGGAAATTGCTTTTTTATTCGCCCGTTTCCACAAAAGCGGGTTCCCCTCCATGACCCCCGTCCGCCCACGGTGCCATCCCAGAGTTGACAGGCCAGTCAGGGCACTCACCCCCCTTTTCCTTCTCGTTCGTCTCTTTGCGCAGTGGCTCTGCCACCCACCAATCTTCTTCTTCTGCTATTGAACCCGCTATGGTCCAATGTTTGCAGCCGCTTTCATGTCTGGCGGTAGCTCGACCGGGTGGGGATGATGCCCCATGATGGGCATAGCCGTGGCAGCCAGAGCCAGAACCACACCAGTAGGTATCACACCGTCTGGCAGGGCCGCAGGTCCAGTTCGAGGTCCAGGTATAGGTCCCGGTATAGGTTCAGGTTCAGGACCAGGACCATGCAGGCTCGGGGCCATGGGCCCATGTCGAGGCGCCCCCCCTCTCTCCTTCTTCTCCTGTCTTTGCTGCAGGGCAGGACGCGATGGAGCAGGGAGCCCATCAACACAACGTTGCCAATATCGGCACCACACATGATGGTACCTTGTACACCATCCTTACCTCACCTAGGTAGGTACATTACCATACGAACGAACCTCCATACATGTTACCTACTATAGGTAGTTTATGTGGTAGGGGAGCAAGGTCAAGGCTAGGAGTTACCCGCACCGTCCTATTGGCCCAATGTTGCTCAATCTCCTCTTCCCCGTCCGCTCGTTGGCTCGTCTCGCTTCGCTTCGCTCTACCTTGCAGCCTGTTGCTCCTGTTGCTGGCCATACTCCGTCTCGTCTCTTCTCGCTCCCACTCTTTGCATCTCTGCCTCTTGCCTCTCTTTTGCTTCTCGTCACCCCCAAAAGGGACTGACTCTCGTTCTTCTTTCCCTTCCGTCCCTCCTCCCACCCCATCGTCGGTCGTTACTCTGATCTTCCGCCCGCTAGTGACATCCCCCGACTTTCCACAATCCAAACCATTGCCTGCCAGCAGGCTCGTCACTCCTTTTTTACAACACCACCTTGGATTGTGTGATTGAATGGGATCACGGAAGCTAATCCGCTGTCAAACTCGAAAGTCGTTCTTTACCCGCAACCCCATACCAACAAACCCCGCCGACTGCACATCCTCGGTGGTCCGTCATTGTTTTTGCCCCCCTCAGCATACTGCCCAGGCGTCCGGAACAAGTGTGCTTCTCGACCGATTCGATTGGAGACCAGTGTCCTCTAGACGACCATCTTCTCTCACGATCCCGTCCTCTCGGAACGACCTCCCGCGTGGCTATGGTGGTTTAGCGTAATATCAATTAGCCAAGGAAGGAGAAACATATTGAGGCCAACCGTCAACCTCGCCTCCCCGGAGAGATTACCGACTGTTGCAGGAGAGCTTTGCAAAGACGTATCGTCTCGCCATTGAGAGGAATTCCCAATGGCATCGACTTCTTTTAGCGCCAATGGCTACGTGATGGGCTCCCGGATCCCCATCCGGGACGTCAACCCTATGGAGACCACGCCCACCCCGGCTTCGCCCATTCGAATCGCCTCCCGCATCATCGGCGCAAGAGAGGAGTGTACCGGCACCGCCAGCCTATGCGAGAAGCCGGTCGATCCCTCCAGTCTGACCTTGCCCATCACCCTCGGAGTCACGTAGGTTTAGGAAACGATGCTGGACGCGCGCGAGTATGGGCTGACGGTTCTAGGATCCCTATTGTGGGCGCACTTTTTCTGTTATTCTACTTTCATCGCAGGAACATGAAGAGACAAGCGCAGGAGGATGCAACCGACCCCAACCGGGGCTTGGACTTCGGAATGGGAGACACCCCCGTCGACAGCGGCGGCAAGAAGCGCAAGAGCATGATGTTTCGCGAAAAGGGCAATGGCGTCGAGACCAAGCAGCGCCAGCTGTCCATGGATATGAACCTGTCCAGCCCCTATCTTCTCCCGCCCGGTCTCCAGAGCTCGCGTGAGTCACTGAACTCACTCGCGAGAACCCTCCACAACGAAGCGGACCCCTACCGCCCCGTCGCCCAGTACGCCAACAGCGATGCCGGCTCCATCTACACAAAGGCCAGCCGCCGAGGCTCCAGCATGACCGGCCGCACCACCATGACGCAGAGCACCCTGCCCCCGAGGCAGAACTCGCTCCCAAGGCCGCCCCCTACCGCCGCCGATCCTTTCGCTACGCCCAGGTCCGGGTCGGGTTCGCCCATCCTGCCCCCCACCTCCCCCGTTGTCGTGTCCCCCACATCCCCGGTGATCCGGAGCCCGCTCGTCGCCGAGCCCATTATTCCCCAGATCGAGACCGTGCCGTCCGCTGGTGATAGGGCCGGAAGCTCGCTTCCCCAAATCTCCGACATCCCAGAGCCTGAACCAGTCGCTCTGAGGGGCCTTTCTGGCAACCCCCGTCCGTCTCCCAGTCACCCAACTATTCCCGAAGCTCGGGAGCCCGAAAACACCCCTGCCGACCAGACCAACGCCCCCGTCGGCCTTGGCTTGGATGACCTGAGCTTCCCTGCTCCCTCACACCGCCTCCCACCCCCTGCTGGCGGAGCTTTACCCTCAAGTCCCCGGCCACAAAAGGAGGCCGCCCCTTCCACCCTCCCAGCCATTGTTCCAGAGGAAACGAACGCTCATGACCGTCACGATCAAGACCAGGACTACCACGACTTTGAAGACAGAGGCCGGTCTCACAGGCGTTCGGTGGACAACGACAACCGCCAATCCCGCGCACTAGGCGTTCCAGCCCAAGACGGCAAGAGACTTTCCGTCGGCTTCCGTCCTCTGCCCCCTGATGAGGTGATGGAGTCGGAAGATCCCGAAGAGCGTGCCAACAGGATCAGATCCTTCTACAAGGAGTATTTTGATCCTGACAACCCCCATGCCGCCCAGGAACCCCCTCCCCCCATGCCTCGCGGTCCTCCTCGGGGACCTCAGGGTGGCCCGCAGTACTACGAAGACTACGACCCGGGCTACGCCGGTGGCCCGCCCGGCGGCGACGCTTACTTTGATCCCGAGACCAACTCCTTCGTTATGCCCTACGCGCAGCCCGTCACCCGTCGCGCCATGACACCGCCGCCCAACGGCTCCCGCTTCCGCGGCCCGCCCCCTCCCCGGGCCATGCACGGATCTATGGGTGGTGGCGGTGGCCGCATGGCCAGCCCCGGTCCTGGTGGAAGGCGGCCCCCCCCTCGTGTCGGTTCAGCCATGTCCAGCCGGTTCGGCCCTCCTTCTCGTCGGGGCTCTGATATGTCCAGCCAGTACACTCCCCGTCCCGGCTCGTCCGTGTCCAACATGACGAGCGGTGGTCGGCCCAAGCCCAAGGGACCTCCCCCCACCGACCTCACCACGCTGCCCAACCCGTCAAAGCTGAAGGACGACTCCTTCGCCATCCTGAACCCGCTTGACTTCGCGCCCCCCGAGACCTTTGCCGACCGCGCCCGTGGTCGTTCGCAAAGCCCGTCCGGAGAGAGACGTCCCTACGCCCCCAAGGTCCCGGTCCACTCCCCGTTGGTGAGCAGCTTCGAAGAGATGCCTGCCATGCCCAGCCCGTAAGTTTTACCACATAACTCTTGGTCTTAGATGACGCTAACGATGCACAGACACTTGTTGCGCAAGTCCGGAACCTTCACAGGCCTTGACTTTGCACCTCCCCGCAAGTTCAAGGACGGGGACACGATGAGCGACGCCGGCAGCATCCGCAGCAACCGCAGCGGCATCTCAGCCGTCCAGAACGCCGCCCTCCGCAGCGGAGCCGGCCGCGTCAGCCGCCTGCCCGGCGACACCGTCTTCACGACGAACGCCCTCCAGGATCAGCTGAAGCCGCAGTGGGGCATGCGTCCGTAGATGGGACCGGCGGCAGGTTTTTCCGGTTGTTGATATCATTACTTTGATTACCGCGTTTTGATACGGCAGCGCCGAATCTACGGTTCACGAGTTTTTTTGGCATCTTTGCACGCATAGGGATCCTTCCATGTACATGAATTTGCACGGACAAGCCCACAAAAAAAGAGGGACCAACCAGCCAGCCAGCCAGCCCATGGAGGTCTCTTTTCTGGAATTTGCATAACGGTGTTATTTCTTCTCTCGCATTTAGTAGCGATGTACTGCTAATGTCTTTTTTTTTTATTCCATCGAAACCGCCCTTTTCGGAGTTTCGCTGCGTGGAGTATCTGGGTCACGACTCATCAGTTTATTTTTTATTGACTTGAACCAAATTCGCGGTCTTGCCCGCCGCCTGGCTTCGTTCGGGACTTTTTGCATATAGAACAGAAAAAGGAGGGACCGGGAACCCTTGTACCATTCGCCGGCCATCCACAGTTAGATGATGAATATAACAGAAATATATTGAGCTATGGTCCCGTTGACAAGGTGACTGTTGGTGTTAACAGCCGCGGCTAGTAAGCATCGCCGGCTGGACATAACCGTGGTGCTGCGGGTCGAATCTCATTACTAGAGTTCTACAGGCTACTAACTACCATACCGGTACTGATTGTGGGCTAAAACTCAACGGTTCCAACGATGCCCCTGTCTCTCATCCCGCAGCGTCAGCAAACACTAATGGACCCGTATACACCTCGCTCGTTCCCTCGGGTAAACCCTTTTTCCCCCCCAGAGAACCGAGCGAGTTGTTGAGGGGGCCGGCGCGGTCAGCCCGGCGCCTGAGATATGGTTCACAGGTGTTGACGGCCGTCCGTTGATGAGCACCCCTACTCTCCCTCGGGGCATTGAACAGAGTTGGGGTGCAACCAGTTCGAACACAGAGCACCTTGGAAGGTCAGAAAAGGTGTGTAGACATCCTGTCCTACGGCGGCCGACGCTTGGTGCGGCACGTGCCCGTCATGTGGCGATCGTCCCGACCGAGATGCGTATTACCCAAGGTACGGGGCGCGCCATCGTCCCGATTAGCTGGTCGGGTGGGTGTCTGTCTGTCTGCTTGGTCCAGGGGGGGGGGGGGGGGGGGGGGCGAAGAAGAGGGGAGGAAAAAAATGAAACAAAATCTTCTTCATCACCCCGGCCTTTAGCCAGTTTGATGCTCACGAGAAATTGCCCGTGGGCGAGTCAGGTTCGGCGCGGTACGTTGCAGTATGGTCTCGTGTCCGAGAAACAAAGCTGCGTTTCCATCAGGGATCACCGGGAGATGCAAGGGATTGAACGGGCTGCAGACGTCGACAAAGATCTGGTTGGACAACATGGGACTCCCAAAAGAACCTTAGATGAAGAGTTATTTTTACTTTGGACAGTTTGTTGGCCAGCTTGTGTGCTGAGCAGGAGCGGTCGCGCTTGACTGGGCTTGCAGTCAGTGGCGTTGGCTTGAATTCACGAGCCAATGATGGATGGAGTCGAGTCTGTAGTCAAGGCGACCATTGGGGGGGGGTACCTGACCTGACCCGACCATTAAAAATGACCTAACCCGACCAGGTTTGTAGGTAGGGTAGGGCCCTTACTTAAAAATTTTAGTAGGGTAGGGATAGAATGAATTCTAGAGAGCACATAAGGGGGAACTAAATAAATTCTAAATAAAGAGTAAATAAACTACTAAAGATAATTTACCTTAAAGGGAAAAAAATTTCTACTAACTTTTTAAACCTCTATTTTTCCTTTATAATATATTATAAGTACTATAGTAATCTTCCTTTATCCTACTAGACGCCTATTAATACTATCATACCTATCTTACCTAAGAATTTATTCTATCCTTACCCTACTAAAACTTTTAAGTGAGGGCCCTACCCTACCTACAAACCTGGTCGGGTCAGGTCATTTTTAATGGTCGGGTTAGGTCAGGTACCCCCCCCAATGGTCGCCTTACATGTACTCTCGATGGAGTCGGAGGGGCTGGGAGATGGTCTTTTGAATCTGGGAGGGCACAGCCACGTGTGTGGCGTTTCCGGTAAACGGGCGGCATGGCCAAGGAGCTCTCGTTGCTGTCGTTGTTGATGAGCCAGCCTCCAGGGCAGACGAGCGGCGTTAGGCTAGCCAAGTGCCATCTAGCATTTGATGGAAAACGGGTTGGGGAAGACAAAGAACGATTCGGCAAAGGCGCAAGTCATGTCCGGAAAACATAGGGTGGCGGGATAACATCTGCTGGCAGGGCATTGGCGTCTGTCTGTACGGTGTCTGTCCGTGAAACCGTACTGACCTGAAGTTGAGTTTGGGTGGGTTTTCAAGTGCATGTGTGCCCCTACCTCGCCTCGTAAGCTGCTGCGTGCTGACTGCGCGTTGGCTCGAGGAGTCAGAGACGGTGTAGACGGGCCGCCGGATCCCAAGCTTTAACAGATGAAAGTACTACAGCTCTGGCTGAGGTGACACGACGTCGAGCCGACTGCCTGGACACGACCCGACGTGCTGGCGCTGCAGTTATCTGGCGCAATCCGAACACAGGTCACAGGTCACAGGTCACACACAACTGTTGGGTTTTGAGGCAGAGAGACGATGGAACGAATTGACGACAGGAGAGATATTGCTGCCATTTCCAAGGACAGAGGAAGGACTTCACAGTTTCGTCAATGCTCCGTGGATGTGGAGAGGATGTGAGTGGGACATGACGTTTTGCCAGCCGGGTTGCTTGGTGCTGGTCTTTGGCTCTGAGGGCGAGGTGTCGGACTGAGGGTATAGTAAGTGATCCTACCATTATTTGGCCAGTCCTTTTCGACACATCGGGAGCACCCTTGGCGATGTTGCCCTGTTTGCGGATGCCCGGCTGGGATTGGAGAGGATAAACGTCATGTGGGGTATATGTGCCAGCGGAGTGAGTGATAATACACGCCGTAGCGAGCGGCACTGAGGCGCAATCCTGCGAGGCAGCTTGTCTCTCTGTCCTCGACGACGGCCAGGTCATCGAGGCATCTACGTGCAGCAAGCACGATTGCTAAACCAGGACTGGGAAGTCAACGTAGAACAAAAATAGCTGTACAACCAAACTCCATTCGATTGGCCTGGCTCAAGCTTCCATCCGACGAGGGCTGCCGGGCAGGGCCCGCCGCTGGAGTCTCTGATGATCATTAGTCGAGGCCAGGTAGGGCGCGCCTTTTTGTGCCGGGTCGAGCGAGTCAAACGTTGTGCCGATCCGACCAGCGGAAGCGCGCCATGGCCGCCGTCGATTGATGGGAATCGCACAAGAGATTGAATGCGTTCACTGTAGCCCTGATTTTTTTTTTTTTTGGGGGGGGGGGATACGAACCGCTCCACAGGCGACTCCGAGGAACCCACCACACGAGGCGGATTGCCAAGCCGAGAAGCTCGTTCGGCCACTGAAGAGAAAACGCGAAAAATGGTCAAAACAAAACATCCACACGAGGGATTGTTTGTGTAGTAGTAGTAGTAGTTGATGATGATGATATTATTGTTGTTGTTGTTGTTGTTGTTGTTGTTGATTGCTGGCGAGTATAACAACAGCCAAACGGTGTGGAAGGAAGCACGCATGGAAATTGAGCGTTGCGAGCCAGGAGGACGTTGTGATTTTGTCGAAACGTCGGTTGCATTCTTAGCGAGGTTTTAGTCTGCGGTGGGCATCCCGATGCAATTGACGGGTGGTCCGACAATTTGTGGACATTTCTCGAACTCGAGTCTCGGCATTGCGTAGAGCGGTCGCGGGCACGGGCTGTCATCATTTTGGTTTCTTCCTTCTTTTGTATTCTTCCTCTTCTCCCCCTAGACCCCTGGGAACGAGTGGTGCCTGGTGCAAGGGCAGGGAAGTGAGCCGGTCTGGAGCCTTCGACCGTCACTCTGGATACGAACGCGGCAGCGGACAGACCCGTTGGTGTCCCCAGCGCAGCGAGCGTATTCCACTGATGAGGTAGGTGGACATCGACCAGGGCACAAGGGGTTTGCAGGGCAGCTGGAAGGTTATGGGGTACCACTGGGTCGTGCTGTCGGCCGTCTCAAGAACTGGCATGATATGCTTTGAGCTGCTTGCGTGTCTGCCGCGCGAGTCGCGTTTGAGGTCTACATGCAGGTTTGGCCGATGAGGGTTGACAATGCGGACAGACTGACGTCCGGAACGCACAGCAAAATGTGAGATAGTCAGGGGGGAAAGATTTGACGCTCAGCGCCCGGGCCCGTGGCTTTGCGCCCTCTAGCCCGTTTGAGCCGGAGACAAGAGCCAGCAGACAGAGGCATTCTTATGCGATGCCAATGAAAATGGGAGGAGCCCAGCATTCCCGAGTCCAGTGACACACGACTTTGGCCTGTTTATGTCTAGTCGGGGGTCCTGGTTCGATGGCATGGCTTTGACCGGCCCTGAACGATTTTTGGCTTGCTTTTGCTCCTGGTCAGGGTTCCTCGGGGACTTTACTGTGCTGGCGAGCCAGAAGCGGCAGTGGTGCAACCATTCGCAATTTCGACGGGCATGTGCGGCAACAACTGCGAGATGACTGAGACACGGGAGATGACAGCTTGCTCACTCACCTCAAAGAGCTGCCAGCGGTCTTGAGCATCATCTACACACGACATAGATGGCCTCTGGAGGTGAGCTGTCATTTCTTTGCAGCGTGCAGAGTGTGATGGACGACTTACATCAGGTACACCACCTAGTAGAGGTACCTACCTACCTAGGTTGTCCGCCAGACCACTCGGGAACCTTACCTACCTAGGTAGGTATGTAGAGGTACATGGCCAGGCGTGCGGGTTGGCTGCAGAACGCCGGTACTGAGACCAAACATTCACTGCAGCTCAGCTCAGGTCAGCGCAGCGCCTTGCCACTAAAGCCATGGTCTAACTCCTGCTCAGCCACCCACCACCACCGGGGCGGGATGTCATAAAGGGATTTGGACGTTCTTCTCTGCTAATCTACTACATGGCCCGCTTGCAAAGAGAGAGCATATATATGTGTGTATGTGTGTGTGTGCGTGTGTGTATAAATGAGAGAAAGGGAAGAGGGGAGGAAAATAAGGAAAGCACTTCTCGGGGCCACCTGGACACGAGAGGCACAGCGCATAAAGACGGGTGCTGGCTGCCCATTGAAGGCGTTAAAAGCGTATCCGTAAAAGTGAAAAGTAAAAAAGGTGTAGGAGCGTGGGATGGTAGGTACCTTGATGTGATTTTGTGCTCTTTAGGGACATTGGGGACGGACGGACGACTGGGCAGCTCCACATGCGATCTCACTTGCTCAAAACATACATATTCCCGTCCTCCTCTGCCGCTCCTTCGGAGCCTCCCTCCCCATCATTCGCCCTCCCTTTCGCTGCCTTCCGTCCATATCCTCCTTCCCACCCCCGGTTCCCCATCCTTCATCCCTCCTCCTCCCCCCGGTCCTTCTTTTCCTTTTTCAATTGAACAGCATCATCATCATCATCACTTGGTAGTGAGTGTCCCCTTCCAGGAATCGGACCCTTCCATCCTTCTTCTCCTCTTTTCCCCTCTGCCCGCTTCTCCTCCCTTCTTTCCCTCCCTCTCCCTCCTACAACCTATTCTAGTCCTTTTCTTTGTCTGTGTATTCTTCTCGCCATCGCCAATCAAGTCCGCTTGACTACGGATCGACAGAATTCGCACGGCACTCTACCCCTTCCAAGTAGGCCTTGCCAGCCGCTGACCCTAAGGCCGACCCGCGAAATAGCCAGGAGACGACGGTTCCTGACTCAGCCACCCGCGCCAATATTACCAGCTGTCGACCGTTCGTCCAGTTTAAGCTCCATTGCCGTTGCTGCCGCCCCAACACGACAAGCCGTTCTCATTTTTTTCGCCAGAAACACCATCTTTGACGACAACCTAACACCTACGCGACTGCGACCTCCGGCCTCTTTCTCGCGGCCCATCCAACTTGTACCGCCGTGTAGTGTTTCTCTGTTCGACCGAGCCGCTTGAATCAACAAATCGCTGCTTGCGGGCCCGTGCAGATCGAAACACTGCCCTGCGTGTTGCTTGAGCGAATCGCTCGCTCGCATTAGAGGTATGTTGTTCGACGCTGTGCTTCCCGAGTCTTGCCCACTGCATACACTATTGCACCTCTGCCGATCACCAGTTCGCCTTCCAAGAAACCAGCTGCGTCCTGTGCTTGCTGCACGCACAAAACCATTGCGGTCTCCTGCATCCGCTCGTGCATGCTCAATTCTTCGTCCCATCTCCCGCCTCGTCCACCTTCCACCATCTTCTCTCTCCCACTCGCTCGGCGATGCAACCGTTGCTGCTCCCTCGCCAGTCGCTAACATGGTTCCCCCCTCCAAGCAGTATCCGCAACTCTTGCTGAGACAAGAAGACGCCATGTCCACCAACGTTACGACTCCGGGCACCGACCCGACGACGAGCGCCGCCGCGGTTCCGGGGACAACCGTTCCCGTCGAGAGCAGCACTCCTCCCCCTGCCACCTCTGCCCCCCCGGCCCAAACCACAGCCCCCGCTCCCACAACTGCACCCGCCCCCACGACCCAAGCGCCGGCTCCCACCACTTCTCAGGCTCCCGCCCCGCCAACCTCACAAGCACCCGCGCCGACGACCTCGCAACCGCCGAACCCGGCTCCGACCACTGACGCTCCAACCACAGAGCCGGTTCGCACCTCTCTCTTCTCGACGACCATCATCATTACGCCCACGGAGTCTGGGGGTAAGACGAGCACCGTCTTCGCCGTCATCACCCGGACGCAGGGCGTAACGCAAAACCCAACCACTGCTAGCTCTTCTGCATCTGCCACGTCTTCCAACGGCGCCATCAACTCGGGCGGAAGTTCCAAGAGCGGCCTTGGCAACGGCGGCACCATTGCTGTCGCCGTCGTCGTGCCCATCGCCGCCGTCGCCCTGCTCATCCTGGCTGGTCTCTACTTCTGGAGGAAGAGGAAGCAGCGCAAGGATGCCGAGGAGGAGCGTCGCAAGGAGGTCGAGGACTACGCCTACAATCCCAACGCCGACCCCACTATCCCATCTCTTGGCGATGGCGGCTCGTATGAGATGAAGGAGGACGCTGCCTCGTCCGGATACCGTGGTTGGGGCTCCACTACTCTTGCCGGATCGACCGGACGCAAGGCTTCTACGACCATGTCTGGAGGCAACACAGGTGCAGCTTACTCGGACACCACCCCGCCAACTCGTGGAACTGACAGCCATTCAGGAGAGCCGTTAATCACCGAAGGCTCGTACTCGCCCGATGGCGAGATCCTCGGCGCCATGGGCCCTTCGGCAGCCCTGAACCGCGGGGCCGGCGTCCAGCGTGGACCCTCCAACGCCTCGTCGTCGTACAGTGCCGGTAACCATTCAGACACCTCTGACGGCATCGGCATGGCGTACAGCGGTGGAACCAGCAACGGCAACGGGTATTACGACCAGTACGCCAACAACCCGTATTCCGAAGGTCCCTACGACCAACGGGCTACCGAACTCCCCGGCCAGCCGGTCATCCGCGACAACCCAGCCCGGCGCAACACCCGGATTGAGAACCCCTCCCACTACCCCCAACAGCAAAACGCGGGCATTTCGCAGAACTTTTAGGAGAACCTGGAGCTGCATCGCACATGTTGTTTTTCGGCCTGCTGGGGCTCTGTTCCAAAGATACCCCACCATCTCCACCAGGCCAACGGTCTCCAAGCCGAGACCCGAACGCGGCGTTACGGGTTTACGGGTTCATGTTATATGGTGGCACTTTTGCTGCCTCAAGAACCCTCTTTAGTAATATCGTCCACCCCCCTGGCTCATTCGCAGTGCTCTGAATCGACGCACCGACAGCGCTGGGGGTGTCACAATCCGGTTCACGCACATGATTTTTCGCCGTATACATACACAACGCTTTCAGGGACTCATTACTGGTGGAACCCCCCAAGGAGCGTGCTGCTTTAATCTAATATGTTGTATATAAAGATAATGAAGGCGCACGTGCGACGTAATCTGATGCGATCTGGGGACAAGCAGTCGTCCCTGCCTCGATGGCAGGGGGAGCTGCTGCACAAGAAAAGTTTGATGAGGATTTAGTATATCACTTAGGTTGTAAGGAAAGTAGGGTCCAGCCGGGTCCACTCGACCTCGGAGCAAAGCTGTTCTAGACATGTTCGAATGAATATTCCTTTGTCACCTGCAGATCATCCCGGTGCTGGTGTAAAGCACGCTGTCGCTTCGTTCCTCTTGTCCATAGCATTTCTTTCGCTATACTACGTGCAGGACAAAAAAACACAGGCTTAGCAGCATCAGTAACCCCCAGTACCCTCGCTCAGCGCGACCCTATCCCACCAGAACCGGAACTGCCGGACCTCGAGCTCCGTCAGCGTCCGCACCCGTGCCACGGTGCCCCTACGTCGCTCACCTTTCCTCCCCATGAGCTCGTCGTTGCCCTCGCCGAACACAAGGATCCTGCCCCGCGTCTCGCCGGTGTCCTCCGGATCCGGAATCGAGTCGCCCGCGGCATCGCGGCCAAAGGGGCTCACAAAGCGCGGCCAGGTGATGCCGCTGGCGTTGGGGAGGGCGTTGGGCCCATCAGCGGTGGCCGCGAAGGACGACCAGTACCCGTGCATCGCTTCTGAAACGGCGAGCAGGCCGGGCGTCCGGTGCTCCGAGAGGACGTCGGTGTCGTGCGTCGCGGCGGGGACGTGGTCGCCGTGGTTCGCGGCGGCGAGGTCCGCGTGCGCAGCGTACTCGTACACCCACACCGGAGCGCCCTTGGCGGAGGCCAAGTGAGCCGAGTGGAGGAGTGGCGCGATGTAGCCGTAGTGCCCGTAGGCCTGCGCCAGACGTCGGAACTGGGAGCCGTGGGCCGGGGTTGGCGGGGGAGGGTAGGTCGACGCGGGCGGGTAGAGAGACTCGAGGAGCCCGAGGTCCTCCGTGGTGAGGGCGGGGATGAGGTTGGAGAAGAAGTCGGCCAGGGCGGTGGGCGAGGACGCGGCGGCAGGCACGAACATTGTCCCCTCGGAGGTGTTGAAGCCTGTGACGAGGGGCGGCGGGGGAGGCAGCGTGGGGGATGCCCAGGCCTGGATGGGCGGTTGAGCGATGATGCTGTCTTCCTCGCCGCCGACGGAGGGCTGGAAGGGCCACTGCACGGAGGCCGCGCACTCGGCCCAGGTCGCTAGCGAGGCATCCAGGAGGGTTCGGAGGGGCAGAGCACGCAGGGCCGGAAGGACCTGGTCGGGCGGGTGACCGGACACGGCGGCGTGGCGGAGGAACCGGGCGAATTGCGCTTCATGGCGGGGGTGCGTCGACAAAAGGACAGAGCGAGCCGTGGGCGCGCCCGACTCGAGGATCGCGCGATGAAAGAGGGCGCGCGAAGAGGGCGAGAGGACATGGTGGCCGAGCTAGCTGGTGTCAGTGTGCCCTACGCGCACGCACGCACGGGGGGGAGGGGGCAAGGGGGACGGACCGAGTGCGCTCCTGCGCTGAAGCCCAGGACCGTTACGTCCTGCTCGTCACCACCGAAAGCAGAGATGTTCCGCTGAACCCACAACAGCAGGGCCCTTTGGTCCAGCAGCCCGTTGTTCGCGATGCCCTCACGGGCGGCAACGCCGCAGGGGAGAAAGCCCAGCGGTCCGAGCCGGTAGTTGAAGCTCACGGCAACGAGGTCGCGCTTTGCAAACGCAACAAAGGGAGACAGGTTCCTGTCCCCACCGCGCCCAAAGTTGAAGGCGCCCCCGTGAACTGGGCGCACCCGTCAACATGTGGCCTGACCTTGGCGGAAGGGGGAGGGGGCATGGGACTCACCGTAGACCAGCACGGGCACCTTCTTCCTCTCTGCTATGACGCCCTGGGCCCCTTTTTTCTCGCCTGATTCTGCCGGGCGAAAGACGTTGGCATTGAGACATTGCTCGTCAGACGGGAACGAGGGGTCGGCCGTCGGACACACCGGGCCGTAGTCCGAGGCGTCAAAGGTATCCGCCGAAGCCTCGGGTGCTACCGCACGCCGAAGACGTTCGCATCTTGCGTACGGTACGCCCAGAAAGGCCTCAACGATGCGCGGCAACTCGGGCTCCCCGAGGGTTGTGCCGATGTACGTCCCCTGGTCCAGTCGCACCGTGGGCCGCTGGTCCGGGGTCGGGCCTAAGACAGGGGGGCTCATTCTCTGAAGAAGCGTCGGAGAAGTGCCCGGGAAGCGCAGGGTGCCGAATCGCCTTGATCGAGCGATTGGATGATGTCTTGAGTACTTTTGTAGATTCCGTCTGCTCGTGGTGTGGCTGCTCCGCGTTGTTGTGGATGCGAGGTGGAAGTTAGTGACCGGGCCCATTCAATCGGGTGTCGTTGACGTGCTCCGCCAGTGCCCGAGCACCGATCAGCTGTGCGGCCCCGCGCTTTCTCCGCGGCAAGGGCCGGAGCGCTCGGCACGGAACAAGGGCGGCAAGGAACCGAACAGTTGCCTGGGCATTCGGTATCTGCTCGAGGTTTCACCCGCATGGTACTTTTCATGAGCATTTGTTATGATGCTGGACAGGTTCTTTATTGGTTCTAAAAAGCCTAAAACAACGTCGAACAGCGGACACCCCAGCTGAATGCATGGTAAGCCAACCCAACTCCCGATAAACCGCTATTACAGACCAAATTCTGCGCACAGCGCGCGCCTGTTTTGCCGCCGTCCCCTTACCAAATAATGGATGCCCTCGCCCTAAACTCCGCATAATCTCGATACAAGTGCAGCTCTACGCGTTAGCTGAATAATTCACAAGGAAGACTGGCAAATGCCTATGAAACCACAGCTTCTGGTCATGTATCACGCTGCCTGGCTGGCCGCGGCAGCTGTGGCGGCGAGCTGTCTACGTCTCCGCTTTTCGGCCCATTCCCGACTGGCTTGCCTGGAACGTTCTGCGGCCTGCTCGCGAGCCATCTTGGCGTTCCATTCACGTTCGCGACGTTCTCGCTCCTTATCCTTAATGTAGCAATTGTCGCGTTGGAAGATCTCCTTCCCTATCTGCCTCTGATGCTCTAGGTCTTCGGCCGACAGCGTGCTTCGCTTGCCACTCGTGCCGCTCGTTGACGTTGATGTAGCACGACTGGCCTGGTCCGCAATCGTCGTCTGTGACATGGCTCTGCCGCGGGCCTGAGGAGACCTCGTTGAAGACGCCCTCGCAAGGGCGTGCGGGGCACCATACATCGAACTGCGCTTGGATGGGCTTTCCGCGAATCGGCCGTCGTCCGCCTCGGACCCCTTGTTTTGACGGGCACGACTGGCCACGGTCTCTCGAGGAGATACAACGCAGCCGAGATTCGCCTTGATAGGACGCGCCTTGAACTCACGCCGTTTCCGTTCCTCCTCCTTCTGTGCCTTGAGACGAGCCTCCCGCTCCGCTCTCTTGCGTTGAGAGATCGCCTCACCGGGAAGCTCAAAATTGGGCCGCGTCGGCACCTTCAATGACCTGCTTCGCTGCGGGGGCGGTGGCGCGGCCTTCGCAGCCTGTTGGGCAAGGCGGGCTTCGCGCTGCTCCTTGATTCGCCGAGCAACAGCCTCTCCCGGCAGCTCAAACGAGGGCTTCGTAGGGGCCTTTGTGGATTTGGCAGGTGGCTTGGGCGGTAGTAAGCTGGTCGGGCGGGCCACAGTGGGTCTTCTCGTGGGCGATTTTCCTGGCGATGCCTTTGCTGCGTCGCTGACCGTCGCCGAGACCGACTTCCTCTGCGCGGTGCCTGCTGGTGGCGTAGGCTTGGCTCCAGCGCCAGTTGACCGGGTCCGCTTCAGCGTCGAGGTCGTTCGCTCCATGGCTGCGGCAGCCGCGATTGCGCCGTTATCCGTTCCAGACCGTTTCCGGCCCGACCTGGTGGGCGTTGCCAGCCGTGCGGCAATGTGTACGGCCTCTAGCTCCTCCTCGAGCCTGTCGATAGCCTCAACGGAGTCTTCAATCCGAGAACGCGAGCTGGTCGAGGTAGACCGAGACGGGGTGCGAGGAGCCTCACCCAGAGGCAGACTGCTCTCGTCCGTAGAAATGGAGACCACTCTGTCCTTGGAGGTTTCAACTTGTTCCAAAGACGGTTTCTGTGCATGCCCACCTTCAGCGACGGAGGTGGTGAACCCCGAATGCGCCGAGTTGTTCATTGCAGCCTCTTCCCCGACACGAGTTGACGAAGTTAGATGAGCCAAGGGCTCCGCGACGGCGGCCATATCTTCTGTCCCTCCAGGGGACTGAGTCACGTCTTGAGCTGTGTCTTCAGCCACCAAAGGTGTGGCTAGAAACTTGTAGGCATTAGCCGGTTTGCTCTGGCTGCAGACACCGTCACGAGTGCGATCGGCCTGCCCCAAGACGTTGCAGCCAAAGTCCAGCGTCAAGCCGCCCCGTCCACTGGGCGCATTGTCGCGCTTGGCCCCGCCGTCCGGGTCCAGAACCGAAAGCACATAGTCATACTGACCTGCCTTGTGCCGTAAGATGGATGTCTCAATACTAGGTTTGATGCTGAGAGTGTGGTGATCGAGGTCGGCTGCGTGGAGGACTGAATTGGTTAGCAGGATAGACGCAACGCAATGATCGGATGAGCGAACCTTGGGTTAAGAAGTTGGGGTCGCTGGCTTCAAATGAGGCCGGCACCTGGCCAAAGAGAGCAGGTTGAAAAACGCTTGTTTCAGATGGCAACGGGACACCCTCGCCTTGTTTTGGCCTTTGAAGCAGCCCACCAGGGAATGGTCCTTGCGTGGATTCGGTCACAGCCGAGTTCGGAGTCGAGTGCTGGGCTCCTTCCTTGACGATCTTGGTGTCAATGGTCAATCGATCGAGACGGCGACACACGGGGGCCAGCAGCGACCTGCCGACGCGGTCCTTTTTAGGACTGTATATATGAAGCTCCTTGAGCTTGGCAGTTAGCGAATCGATGAAGTCTGACGTGTTCTCGCCACTGTTAGTGTCACGATCTCGGAGAACAGCAAAGTGGTTGTAGCTGGGCGCGTCGCCGGCAGCATTGTGACCAGGACCAAATATAGCCGTGTTCTCGAAGATACCAAGCCCGTGGGCCGCTGCCTTGGATCGAGACAGGAGCCCCATTGTGCTCATCAATCTCCGAATCCGAACTGAACTCCAGACAGGGGGACCACCAACCCCAGACAGGTTGCAAGACAGGGGAGGTCGTAATGGGGGATTTGGTGGACCGTCTCGAATGGGGAGGGCAATTTCGGCTGGGAACAGCCGGGGTATGCGTAATATGGCGGGGTTATTGGCTGGAACACTATACAGTAGGTATTTGGGGTCGTTCAAGACAGTGTGTCGAGGAGGGCTGGACGAGGTCTCCAAAAGCAAAAAACACAAAACTAACAGAGTTTTGCGACGATGATGGTCGAAAATGCTTGATGAGAGTGATGGAAGCAGGATGAAAGTAAGACAAACTGCGTGGCGTGGCGGACTGCTTTTCAAGCTTGTCAAAATGCCACGACTAAGGGCGGAAATTGGCTTCAATTTGGTCTTTCCCCTCGCGGGATCTACATGTCAGTTTTCCGCTAAAAAAGGAAGGCTGCAGACCAAACACCAGCCTGCGGGCACGGGTGCTCATGGCAGGCTCGATCAGTTTCGAGCGCCCCCCCCCCCCCCCCCCCCTGGTGAGGAGGAGCCATGGTCGGTCCATGAGCTGAGAGCACGCCCGTCTCGCTGTAGCAACGGCGCGATGACCATGTGACGCGTCCGACTCTGTCGCGTCTTTCCGTGTGGACCCCGCACCCAACTGTTGACTTTGGTGGAGCAATCCTGCCCAATCGCCATCCCAAGAGTGCCGGAGCAGGTGCAATGCAATCAATGCCTGCTTACCTAGGTAGGTATTGACGGCATGCCACACTGGCGGGTGCTGTCTACGGTTCCATGCAGCTTCCAGCCCAAGAAATTCCTTTTGCACCTGTAATCCTCAACAAGGACTGATGGCGGGTGTCGATAGAAAGTGCAGGTGGTGGACAATACGACGCAGCCGTACGTGAGTCGATAGTCGTGATGTGAGACATGTTGCTTTTCGGTCGCATGCTGTCTTCCAAAGCCACCCATCCATCACGGAGTAGCCATGCTGTTCTCAACGGACTCGGCCATGGTTTCGGCCTGCGCCTGCAGCGCCGGGGCATGCTCCGTCGGAATGCGAACCAGCGTCTGAGGGAGCGGAGGGCTTGCGCCTTCCGGTTCCAAAGGTTCTTCTCCTTGCGGCTTGGCGAGTTGGGCTGAGATGCATTGTTAGTTTAGGACATCTTCTTCTTCGCAAGCAGCCGGTCGGGCGCAACGTACCAGAAGCCATGTTGATGGCACGCAGCACGTTATGCCAATTGCCAATGACCATGGCAATTGCTAAGATCCGTCAGCCCTGCCTCTGGTC
The DNA here is from genome assembly GCA_020631755.1 of Colletotrichum sublineola. Classification (NCBI taxonomy): domain Eukaryota; kingdom Fungi; phylum Ascomycota; class Sordariomycetes; order Glomerellales; family Glomerellaceae; genus Colletotrichum; species Colletotrichum sublineola. The sequence continues at coordinate 1,864,028 of JAHSQG010000001.1, forward strand.
GGGAGCCGGGAACCGGCCGTCCTCACCTTCCGTTCCGTCCGAAAGAGTCGCCAGTTTCTGCTCCAAGGCCTCCATCTGACCTGCAACGGCAGCGCTGAGATCCCGAAGCTCCTTCAGGTGCTCCAGCTCAGCCTTCTTCTCGGCAATACGCGCAACCAACATTGGAGACGGGCCCGCTGAAGCGTTCTGCGACCCTGCCCCGGGGAGCCGAGTCGAGAGGGATCGCGTCGGGAAGGACATTCTTGCCTTGAAGGAAGATTTCGATTTGCGTTATCAAAGGGATCGTTGTGCGCAAGACACTGGTTGAGAATGTTAGGGATTGTGGCGGGGTGGTGGCAGCTAGATGTGCGATGCACAAGGTAGAGGAAACCGTCAAAAGCGTAATGAGCGTGCACATACATACATACATACATAGGTTAGGTAGGTAGGTAGGTACTCAGTAGAAAGCATAAAGAATGCGGCGGCAGACAGTGGGGGTTGGCCCCCGTCCGGATGCGCCCCCAGCAACCCCCTTTCCCTGCAATGGGTGTTTACACTAGTCCCGAATAGGCCGAGTGTAAATAAATGACACTTTGGTAAATTTTCTCCCTCCCCCCGGACACCATCGTCACTGTCCCAGCCACCTTTGTGTCGTCGTGCCTCGCTTCGCTCACCTTCCCATTCCTCAGTCTCGGTCCCATCGTCTCACCTCGTCTTGCTCCTCCAGAATGCACCATGGCCCGACTAAACGAACCTCCCGTATCTGCAGATAGCATCGACACGCGTACGTTTTCTTCGCTATCGGTGCATCTTGTCGGCTAACTCTTGTTGTTAAGTGCGTAGGAAATTGTTGCGACAAAATCGAGACCTTGCCAAGGCCAACGCCGTTCATCTAGCCCGCATCAAAAACCTCGAGGCCGACTATGCTCGATGCTTGTCAGATAACATCGAGCTGAACGGCCGCATCATCGGGCTAGAGAAGGAGCTCGAGAACAGCAATGCCCGGCGAATAGCAGATCATGCTCTGGATATCAGATCTAGGCTCGAAACGCAGCTGATGGATTGCATGTCACTTATTGAAAGCCTCGGTCAGGAGCCTCCCACGAAACGACACGCGAGCCCCCGAGGGCGGAGGATCTCGAGGGCTAGTCTGTCGCATCGCAGCCCGCCTCAGAGACGCCCGCCGAGGGAGCCTACCAAGGACACCGAGGCCCGAGCGCTGCAAGAGGGCCGTCTGCCTCCCATCGCAGAGAACAAGTCATACCCCAGAGCAACGCTTGAGTAGGTCGGACTGTCTCCATCGTCAGCGTAATGCTAACACCTTCCAGCCGGGAACAGATCCTCGCCCTGTGCTCAGAGGCCGCAGACATCACGGATACCACCGACACCACCGACTCCCCAGAACTCGGACCACCGCCATTGTCGCGCTTCGTCGATACTGATTCCGTCAACCTCGGGTCTCCTCGCCAGCCCTTGGAAGCCGTAGAACCAGAGACTGCATACAGCTCGCCGATGCTGTCGCCCTCGCCGGCGCCCGCACCACACCCGGCCCCCGCGCCCAAGACAACCAACAAGCCCGACAAGACCGTCATTGTCCGACCCGATCCCGCTCCCACGAGCGAAAAGGTCCAAACCGAGGCCAAGCGCCCAACCGCAGAGGATCCCATCTTGCCCCCTGCGGTGCCACAGACCACCGCCAAGGTCGGCTCGAAGCGAAAGTATTGTCTGGGCGATGACACGAGCAAGACCATCAAGCCAGTCTCCGAAATGCCGAAACCAAAAGAGCTCGAAGGACGTCCCGACACCGCACACGAACAGCACAGCGGGCAGACTTTGAAGGAACTCGCCAACAGGCGACGTGAAGCCAGGGAACGCATGTCGGCGCCAGTGAATCCGAGGAAACCGCTGTCGGCCAAGAGCACAAACGACGACATGACGTCGCCCGTGAAGAGCGCCAAGGCCGGAGCAGACAATGGAAAGGCGCCCGAGAAACCCAAGCCGCGGGCAGCAAGGGAGCGGGCGGCCCAGAAGATTAAGGAGGAAGCCGAGCCCGAGTCGCCCGTGGAAGTATCTGCTGCTTCACCACCACCACCACCCACGCCCGTTATCGAGGTTTTGCCAAGCATGGAGACTGTGCCTACGGAAGCCGCTTTGCTGTCTCCAGCATCACCCGAACCTACGTCCAGGATGAGCCTGTCCAGCGTGCGCGATACGCCGCCGCCTACAGACATCTCCTCTCACGGCGAGACATCGCGGCCGAGCCGGAGGGCACGAGCTGCCGTCAGCTACGCAGAGCCTAATCTGCGGGACAAAATGCGGCGTCCCACCAAGGAGCTGTATGACGCAGTCACCGGTCAGACCAGGTACCTCCAGCGCAGCGGGAGCGCCAACACGGAGCAGCTCCTTAGCGAGGGGCCCGTCGTGGTCAAGCGCGAGTCTAGCGACGAGGGCACCTGGAAGCAGATCCCGGCAGCCATGTCTCCCTCACGGGATGCCGCGCAGCGCGAAAAGAGCCCCAATAGCCCGGCCGGCAAAGCAAAACCAGCGGAGCCGATGCTTACTGTGGTGAAGCCTCTGCGCAAGAAACGCTCGTCTTCGATGATGTCGGGATCCATCAGCGAGAGCGAAGGGCAGAGACCGTTTCAGCAGCCCTCCAGCGGCGCTCCCGCCCCCAGCAGGATCATCAATAACCAGCCCACCCCGTCGCCCGAGCGGCAAGCGGATCCTTACGAGTTCAGGACGTCGATCACAGCCAGCGACGATTCCTGGGCCGAGTCCAAAGAGGATACCGCACCGACGCGCCAATCAAAGTCCTCGCGACGCCTCTCGTCTGTCGGAAGGGAAGACTTAAAGTTGGACAGCGCGGACGGGGCCGAGCGAGCAAAAGCCGGCGGGCCCAGAAAGAGAGCATCGATGGTGTTGCCCAAGAGGAACCGCTCGGAAGCCGAAAGCCTCGAAGATAGTAGTTTCGAGAGCGTGGAGAACGGGGACTTCCAGGACACGAGGTCGAAATCCTCGATGAGGAGACGGAGCATGATGTTGTAATGACCCCCCCCACCCCCACGACTGACTGATGAGCACTGGTGTTTCCGGAGTTGGATATGTTTGTCAATACCATCCTCCTTGTTTTGTTTCCGTTTCTGTTTGGCTTTTCAGGACGGGTTTCGTTGGGATACCACAGAGAGACGCGGCCGAGTTTTGTGGGCATATAGATGCGACCATGGAGCCATGAGAAAACGGCCGAGTGAAAACTTATATTATTATAATGATCATCATTGCCCCATGTCGTGCGGTCTTGAATCATGACAACCATGTCCCTTCCCCTCTCCAAGCATCCGCCTTTTCGGAGCACCTCGTTTGTCGTAACTCATGACGCAGCAGACGGCTCCACGGGCTTCGTGTATGTCACCTTTTCCACCGCCACGTTTTCGTTGCCCTTGTCGTCTTTCCGTAGCTGGTACACGTATAGAGTGAGGGAGATGCCTTGTACCTGTAAACAGTCAGCAAGAGGCCCTAGCCCCAAATATCCCACAAGCCCCGCGGGGCAGTGGGCGGTATACGTACGTCCATCAAGCAAAAGCTCGGGACTGGCTCCTCGCCGTCTTTGCCCCAGCTCGCGGTGAAGGCGCCGGTAGCACTGCCGGGGTTGACAAAGAACTTGTCCATGTACTCAAAGGCGTCGAACTTGTGGGTGCCACCCCAGCAGAGGACGTCGACGTCAAGCTTGTTGGCCTCGGCAAGTAGCAGGTCGGGCTCGTTGGAGACGAGGGTGAAGCCCTCGAGGAAACCGATGCGCAGGGAACCGTGGGTGACGACCTGGGTTAGGGGTAGGCTCGTGGCCTCGACGTCGAAGCGGCCCTTGACGATCTTTAGGTCTGGGGCGATGGTCCGGAGGTACTCGTACGTGTGCTTGTCCGTCAGGTTGCCCAGGCAGAGGGTCTGGCCAATCTTTCCCGGGGCGAGCAGCTTCTTGAACTGTTGGGTGTTAGTGGGAGACGGGGGAGGCGGGCATGGGCATTGGGCGCACCTTGGGAGGGATATCGAGGGCGCGGTCTGGGATGTGCAAGTCGCCAATGACCAGGATTAAGAACGCCATGTTTGCGACGGCTCGGAGCGGTGCGTGAGATGCGGCTTTCGAGATCGTGATGGAGGCGCCGGGAGGTCGTGAGCTGCCTGGAGGGTTGCGCGGCCGATTGCGAAGGTCCGCGAGCCCGGACGGGTCTGGATGGGATAGTTTCGAGGTCGCGCGATGAAACAACTATCCTACGAGCGTGTTTGTATTGTAGTGTTGACGGGCAAATTCCGAATAGGACGTCCCTTTACCAGGTAGGTGGTAGCTTGGTTGAGCAGCTTGACGACTGTAGTAGCTCCCAGTGCGCCTTACTGCGGCTGCTTCCAACCTCCAACGGCCGAGTGGGGCTTCAGTGAGCCCGTCAAGCCACAGCACGCGGCAGGATGTTCCACAATGACTGTGGCTCAGCAGGTTTGCCTAGGTAGTCAGCGCCGATATCGTCCGGTGTCGTCCCCCGAAACTCTTGTCGCTTCCTCAGTCTCTGTGTTTGCTGCCCGCTTAGAGCTCTCCACTTCCGACGCCAGAATACTATCGGTAGGTAGGTAGTGAAAGACGACGGCTATCTCCTGCTCGGACTCGAATGCCGAGTCATCCATCCGCTTTGTTCTACCCCGAAGCAGCCACTCTCCCCCCAAGGACGACGCCCATTGACCTGGAGGCGGGTACGCAGCAGCCAAGGAGAAGAAGGCACTGCCGTCTCAAACCCAAGCAGGGATTAATTACTCGATAGAATTTCGTGTTGAATTGCTTTTTTTTTTCTTTTTTTTCTTTTTCTTTTCATAAGCCTGCACAGGGCCGGTCCGACACAGCGTCTCCGGTTTCGCGTTCCTTAAAGCCAATTCCGTTCTCCTCGTCCTAGAAACATTCTTTCTCCAGCGGCGGGACTGATCCGAGCAAAGTTGTAAGCCGTAGCCCATCCAACTCCTTTGTTCTTAGCCCAGCTACATCCCATCCGATAAAGAAGATCGGCTTACCTCCCGAGGTGTGAATGACGCATAGGCGCACATGCACATTCCCCTAACGCGGCTCCAGCTCCCTCTCCGCACATTGGCGAAGCAGGGGACAATGCCCCTCCACAACCTGAGCAACCCCTCATCAGCCCGGGTATCGCTCATCTCGAGACACCTGCAACCCGCAACTACTACATCAACAGCCGTAAGTCCGCCTTCTTGTCTGCCGACTTGCACCCCTCCAATTGATCCTCCAACCGTTCACACACCACAACGAGACGCAGACACGACCCGTTGCCACCATGTCTTCCCAACCGCCTCACCCAACCCTCCTCATTCCGGGGCCCATTGAGTTCGATGATGCCGTGCTCCAGGCCATGAGCCACTACAGGTCTGCGACCCGCTGGCATACCGCCCATGTCTTCCGGGTGCCCCTCCCGACGTCATTGAAGCCATCGCGCTGACCCGAAGTGAACGTTTGCAGTGAGAGCCACGTCGGCCCTGGTTTTGTAAACACGTTTGGCGAGACCCTGTCGATGTTGCGCCAGCTCTTCCAGACCAAGGACCCGCAGGCGCAACCGTTCGTCATCTCCGGCTCCGGCACCCTCGGCTGGGACCTAGTCGCCGCCAACCTTGTCGAGGCCGGCGAGGACGTCCTTGTCCTGGCCACCGGTTACTTCAGCAACGGCTTCACCGACTGCCTCAAGACCTATGGTGGCAACGTCACCGAGCTGAGGGCCCCCGTCGGCGAGCGCCCCCAGCTCCCCGAGATTGAGAAGGCCTTGTCCGAGAAGAAGTACAAGGTCCTGACCGTCACCCACGTCGACACGTCGACCGCCGTCCTGAGCGAGCTCAAGGAGCTGACCGCCCTCGTCAAGCGTGTGTCCCCTGAGACCTTGGTCATCGTCGACGGCGTCTGCAGCGTCGGCGTCGAGGAGATCCAGTTTGACGAGTGGAAGCTCGACGGTGTTATCACGGCCAGCCAGAAGGCCATCGGCGTCCCAGCCGGCTTGTCGATTTCCATGTTTAGCGGTGCCGCCATGAAGTCATTTGCCCAGCGCAAGACGCCCCCGGCGTCTTACTTCGCCTCCTTCAAGAACTGGACCCCTAGTGAGTGACGGGAGCGCGCGCAGATGATAGGAACGTCAACTGACCACCGCAGTCATGCAAAACTACGAGGCCAAGAAGCCCTCCTACTTCGCGACGCCGTCCCCCCAGCTGATCCACGCCCTCCACACCAGCCTCACTCAGATCCTTGCCAAGCCCCTGTCCGAGCGGTTCGCCAAGCACAAGGAGGTCTCTGACAAGGTCAAGAAAGCCGTCGCGGACCTGGGCCTGAAGCAGGTCGCCGCGAAGCCCGAGAACCAGGCCCACGGCATGACGGCCATCTACCTTCCCGACAGCGTCAAGGCCACCGAGCTGCTGCCCAGCCTGGCGAAGAAGGGAATCGTTTTCGCTGGCGGCATCCACAAGGAGATTGCGCCCAAGTACATCCGTTTCGGGCACATGGGTGTCAGCGTGGTGAGTTTTTTTGCCCGTCGCGGTGGTGAAGACTGATTGCTAATTGGCACAGACGGACCCCAACAGGAAGGACATTGACAACGCCATCAAGGCCCTCCAAGATAGTCTGTTTGAGGTTGGCTACCAGAAGGCATAAGAAAACGCGCATGATGAACGGTGCCTACGCCCGTATTAGATCTGGCGTGGTAGCTCCCAAAGAATATATACATTCAACTTGGAATCATCGTCTTGACGGGTAGCCCGAGAAGCCAGGGGCGTAATGATTGAGGAGATTGAGTCGACTAAGTCATGGCAAGCTCGAGATGGCCGGATCTTGATCAGGCGCGTAGTAGTGTAAGCTTTTTGCCGTCAAGCAATAAGACGATGGATCACCTTGCAGAGGACACGGTGTAAGTGGTGGCGCACAAGGAGACATTGTGTTGCCGCATTTGATGCAACTCGTTTCTGGCGCAAACCTAGGCTCGCAGTGGTTGCGATTATAAGTTCGAGGTTTAGGCGGCCTTTGATACCGCGAGGGGGGTAGGCAAGCAATCCAGACGGGAATGTGTTCCTCGGGCCGTGAACGCCTCGTTTTCCGAAGCGCGACTGATTATACTGTGCTGCCGCAAAAGGTGGGGTGGGGTGGAAAGACTGGGAGCCCCCGAGTGGTATGTACTGGTACCCCTCTCTGCCTTTGGGGTTTTGCAGCAACTTGGGCGAAACAAAAATTCCGATGCCGTACGTTGCCGCCGTGATTTCGTCAGCGCTTTCTCAGGGCCCATGGTCATGGCGAGGGCGAGGGAGGTGAGGTAACGGCCAGCCTATGACGTGCATCACCGCGTTGACAAAGTGGCAAGCAACCTCAGTTTATTGTGGTAACTTCATGCTGTTGCCGCGGGAATGGTTTGGTCGGGCAGGGTTCAGCGCGCCAGGTGAGCCCAGGTAGAAAAAGAGGGGTGCAGTGCAGGCAGACAAGCAAGCAGGCAGACAGGAGCAGAAAGTCTTCAATCAGCAGCCTGACGAAGCACAAGAGGTGCCCAGCGGTGCGTCTAGCGGGTCCAAGCTTCTACACATGTAGTAGGTTCGCAGCTCTAAGGTCAACAAAAGGAAAGGGGAGGGGGCACCGGGGGAAAGGAAACACATACACATAGAGAGTCGGTAAACGAGAGCGACTGCGAGAGGAGGTATCGATACCACGGCGACCTGTGGCTGGTGGAGTTTAGCGGGCGGCTGACAAAATTGGTTGTCCCCCGCCATCCCAATCCGCCTCTTTCGACCACCAAACCTATCCTCGCCTTCACGCCAGGCAGACTTTCCTTCCCCTCCCCTCCCACTTCCTCTTGCTATTCCTACTTCTCTCTTCCAATTGCGAAAGGAGAAAAAAACCTATTTTGCGATCAAACACACGAACCCGTCCTCTCTCTATTGCTGCATTCCGCCGTAGCGCCCGCATCCCCTTCCGCCGTCGCCGCGCCCGCGCTCTCGCTTTCGTTCCCCCCCCTCACCTGGGGACGAGTGCCGCGACCAAATTCCCCCTCACCCGTTGTCGCCTCTCTTGCGATCGAGATCGATTGTCTTCTACCACCCCACCCGCCCTACCTTCCGCACCACCCGCGATGGCCATCACGATCCCTGAGCTGGACGAGATCGTCCGCTCCTTTTACGAGGGCCGCGGAGAACAGGTGCGCTGCAGTTTCCCCCTTGGGCATCTGAGATTTCTGGCCGAGACTGACCGATGATTCTGGAATACAGCAAAAGCAAGCGCAAGCTACACTCAACCAGGTACGCAGCCACACCAGTCCTCGATCGTGAGATGCGGTCCCTAACACAGACCCTGCAGTTCAAGGAAGACCAAGACTCGTGGCTCCTCGTCGACAAGATTCTCGCCGAAGCAACCTACCCCCAAACAAAGTGTACGTTGGGCGCGAAGAGCATGTAGGGAAACAACAGCAGCTGACCGGATATAGTCTTGGGACTGCAGGTACTCGACAATGTGATCATGACGAGATGGAAGGTCCTCCCGAGAGACCAGTGTCAAGGTTTGCCCATCAACTCACTACCCCGCGTCCGTCCGTACGCCGAACTGACCAGCCCAGGTATCCGCAACTTCGTCGTGCAGTTCATCATCCAGTGCTCCAGCTCCGAAGAGACGATGAAGGAGCAGAAGACGCTGCTCAACAAGCTCAACCTCGTCCTCATCTCCATCCTGAAGCAGGAATGGCCGCACAACTGGCCCACCTTCATCAACGAGATCATCACGTCGTGCCACTCCAGCCTGTCCATCTGCGAGAACAACATGGTCATCCTGCGCCTGCTGTCGGAGGAGGTATTCGACTACTCGGCCGAGCAGATGACGTCCACGAAGACTCGCAACCTGAAGACGACCATGTGCGCCGAGTTCTCTCAGATCTTCACCCTCTGCCAGGAGGTCCTGAATACGGCAGACCAGCCGAGCCTCGTCAAGGCCACCCTCGAGACATTACTGCGCTTCTGCAACTGGATCCCCCTCGGCTACATCTTTGAGACGCCCCTCATCGACACCCTGCGCACGCGCTTCTTGCCCGTGCCTGAGTTCCGCAACGTCGCCCTGCAGTGCTTGACCGAGATTGGCGGCCTCCAGACCGGTGGGCCCGGACAACCGAACTCGTACGACGAACAGCTGGTCAAGATGTTCACCGAGGTCCTGACCACCATCGCGACAATCATCCCCATCAGCCTCGACCTCAAGTCGACATATCCCAACAGCAACTCCAGGGACCAGGAGTTCATCCAGAACCTGGCCCTGTTTTTGTGCAACTTCTTCGGCATGCACTTGAACGTGAGTCCGCGGCCGACCCGTCACCCGACCATGCTAACCCGTCGCAGCTCATTGAGAACCTGCCCAACAGGGACTTCCTCACCCACGGCCACTACTACCTCATCCGCATATCCCAGATCGACGACCGTGAGATCTTCAAGATCACCCTCGACTACTGGCTGAAGCTCGTCAATGAGCTCTACGACGAGATGCAGCAGCTCCCCATGACCGAGCTCAACCCCCTGATGGGCATGGCTGGCGGCATGTCCGGGGCCGGCGCCCCCAACCCGACGCTGCTCAACAACTACCCGCTGCGCAAGCACAAGTACAACGAGGTCCTGTCGAACCTCCGCACCGTCATGATCGAGAAGATGGTCCGTCCCGAGGAGGTCCTCATCGTCGAGAACGACGAGGGCGAGATCGTGCGCGAGTTCGTTAAGGAGAGCGACACGGTACAGCTCTACAAGACCATCAGAGAGTGCTTGGTGTACCTGACGCACTTGGACGTTGTCGACACCGAGAACATCATGACGGAGAAGCTCGCCCGCCAGGTCGACGGCACGGAATGGTCTTGGCACAACTGCAACGTGCTCTGCTGGGCCATCGGCTCCATCTCCCTGGCCATGAACGAGGAGACCGAGAAGAGGTTCCTCGTCACCGTCATCAAGGACCTCCTGGGTCTCACCGAGATGAAGCGCGGCAAGGACAACAAGGCCGTCGTTGCCAGTAATATTATGTACATTGTCGGGCAGTACCCCCGGTTCCTCAAGGCCCACTGGAAGTTCCTCAAGACCGTTGTTAACAAGCTCTTTGAGTTCATGCACGAGTCCCACGAGGGTAGGCCGCGCCCCCCCCCCCCCCGGGCGTCAAACGTAGACGAACTAACTCCGTCGCAGGTGTCCAGGACATGGCATGTGATACCTTCATTAAGATTGCGAGGCAGTGCCGCCGCCACTTTGTCGCCCTGCAGCCCAGCGAGCAGGAGCCCTTTATCGAGGAGATTGTGCGCAACATGCACAAGATCACCTGCGACCTGTCGCCCCAGCAGGTCCACACCTTTTACGAGGCCTGCGGTTACATGGTGGCCGCCCAGGGCAACAAGCACCAGCAGGAGCGGCTCTTGAGCGATCTTATGGCCATCCCCAACGCGGCGTGGGACGAGATCATCAAGCAGGCCCGGGTCAACCCCGTCATCCTCCAGGATGCCGAGACGATCAAGGTCATTGGCAACATCATGAAGACGAACGTCTCGGCCTGCTCGTCCATCGGGCCCTACTTCTACCCCCAGATCGGCCGCATCTTCCTCGACATGCTGCAGATGTACCGCGCCACCAGCGAGCTGATCTCCGAGGCCGTCCAGAAGCAAGGTGCGTTACACGTATGAATGTGCAGGGCGCAAACTAACACATGTCGCAGGCGAGATTGCCACCAAGATGCCGCACGTCCGCGGGCTGCGTACCATCAAGAAGGAGATCCTCAAGCTCGTCGAGACGTACGTCGAGAAGGCCGAGGACCTGCAATCCGTGCGCCAGCAGATGGTCCCCCCCCTGCTGGAATCGATCCTCATCGACTACAACCGCAACGTGCCCGGTGCCCGCGACGCCGAGGTCCTCAAGGCCATGTCGGCCATCATCACCAAGCTCTCCACCCTGATGGAGGACCAGGTCCCGAACATTATGGAGAATGTCTTTGAGTGCACCCTGGACATGATCAACAAGGACTTCTCCGAGTTCCCCGAGCACCGCGTCGAGTTCTTCAACCTCCTGCGCTCCATCAACCTCCACTGCTTCCCTGGTACGTCCATCTCCTCCCCCCCCCCCCCCCCCCCCCCCCCCCTGTCCCTCCCCATGTGCACCCAGAGGGCCGAAAAGCTGACTGCAACCAGCGCTGTTGAAACTGGACAACCGCCAGTTCAAGTTCGTCATCGACTCGTGCTCTTGGGCGTTCAAGCACGACAACCGCGATGTCGAGGCTGCGGGACTTAACATGTGCCTGGAGCTGATCAACAACATCGCCGAGAAGACGGACGTCCAGACGGCCAACGCCTTCTTCCAGCAGTTCTTCATCACCATCCTGCAGGACGTCTTCTTCGTGCTCACCGACAACGACCACAAGGCGGGCTTCAAGACGCAGTCCATGGTTCTCATGAGAATGTTCTACTTTGTCGAGCCCGCCGACGGGAGCGCGGCCAAGATCCAGGGCCCGATTTACAGCCCCGACCAGGCCGCCGCTGGCACGTCGAACAAGGAGTTCCTCGCCAACTTTGTGGCCAATCTACTCCGCGGGGCCTTCCCCAACCTGCAACCGTGAGTACCCTTTTTCCCGTCCCGGCGTCGTGCGGCATGCACTAACGGTCCCCAGTGCTCAAATCCAGACCTTCGTCGAGGGTCTGTTCACACTCAACACCCAGTACGACAAGTTCCGCCTTAACCTGCGTGACTTCCTCATCTCCCTGAAGGAGTTCGCCGGTGACAACGCGGAGCTATTCCAGGTCGAGAAGGAGCAGCAGGAGCGGGACGCCAAGGCGGCCGACCTCGAGCGCCGCGGCAAGGTCGGCGGTCTGTTGAAGCCGTCCGAGCTGGAGGACGACGAGTTGTGACTTGCTCAAGAGTTACGAACAGAATATGCCCCACTCAGGGACCTCGAGGACGCAACCGCTGCGGCACGAGATTCTGGGGGGCAGCAAACCGAATTCGATGAGTGGGAGCTCTACGGGCTCTGACCAGAAGCCATGCGTCACGGACTAGAGCACGACTCGCCAATCCCTGGCTCTGCGGCCCACGTCCGCCCGCTCATTCTGTAGTGATACCATGGATAGATGACATGACGATTGCAGGATATCCTTTCGCCGCCATTAGGCTCCCTCGCCCCACCCCGGCGTTGACACGGGCGGGGCCGTTTTTATTTCCTTTCACTCATCTGGCAATGGAAAATGGCGAGAAGGGTTGACCCCGGTGCCCTTTTTGAGAGCGCTAGATGAGGCAACCACAAGGGAGAAGTGAATGAAAATAAAAGCTATGCAACGACAGCCACATATCGAAGGGGTAGAAAGCGTTCTATGTAGGCCAATCAAGCAGATAGATTGCAGCAGTTCGTATCCGCAGTGACCTCGTTGACTGAATGATGCGTAGGTGCATGGGATTAAAATAAGACTTAATGGGCCCCTCTAGGTGGTAAGTTGGCCCCGTCGGTGGCTGTCACGACCTTGACGGTAAATTAAGCCGTCGCTATTTAGCATTCAACGCCAAGGTCAAGAAACTTCGCGGATTTCTGTCGATGACTCAATCTGGTGGAAGGATGACCCAACAGACCTGAGGTGAGAAAAGAGCAACCGGATTCTAGGTAGGTAGTAGGTGTATATAAGGGAGGCAGACGAGGCAGGTCGACCGTATTCAACAGTGCCAACAGTTACGTAAGCCGCACCCAGCAGATACAGGGATAAACAACCACTCAAACTACACTCACAACCAATCACAATATACGATTCGTACGTCCCATCAATCTTTTTTTTTATTTTTTTCACGCTCGCCTCATCAAGAACCCTACCCTCCTCAGTGCCAGTGTCTCGGTCATCCACGATGGCTCGCATCAGCCTCCGTCACGGTCTCGACCGGGATGTATACCAGATTGTGAAAAAATTGGAAGACGAAAGGGACGAGGAATGGGCAGCCAAAAAAAACAGAGGTGATGGAAAGAGTAAAAAACCCAAGCTGACGGTAACTGCCATCTACGAAGCCATTAAAAAGTCAAACTCAAGCCTCAGCAGGCAGAAAAGACGCCCGCTGGAAGACGCGATCGAGCGCGTGCTGGAATTCCGCAAGGAGGAAGAGGCCGAGTCTGAGGATGACGACGACCTCTTGGAGCGGGCCGAAATGGCGAACAAGGCGAGTCCTCATCGATTAACTCAGCCATTACATCTCTAACCTTACCCTACAGGAGGAAGACCGCTTTTTGCTCAACCGGCAAATGACGAAGCACTGGAACGTCACACCCGCGGTACCGACGGCCCAGGGGTCCGAGGGCAAGAGCACCAAAAAGCGCCGCATCTCACCGGAGCCCGAGGTCGCCAACGGTACCGGCCACGTCAGCGAGGGCTCCGCCATCGGCTCTAGGTCCAAGTCCAAGCACGGCGACGTCGCGGAGGCCCAGACGGTCACCACGAAGAAGGCAGCCAAGCCTAGCAAGTACGGTCCGGAGCAGATCCCGCCCGGCTCGGTCGTCCTCGCCGGCGTGCGCGGCACCATCGAGGAGCTGCATCGCCACGTCTTCGCGCGGGTGCGGAAGCCCGAGTACTTTGTCTGCTTTGGCGAGCAGCCCATGGGCGTCCTGATATCAGGGCCCCCGGGCACGGGCAAGCAGTCGCTCGTGCGATTGCTGTCCTGGAGGACGAGGACGCCCGTCATCTCCATCGGGCGGTACCTCGCCGAGACGCGGTCACCCGAGAAGGTCAGCAGAATATTCACCGATGTGCTGGACGAGGCGAAGAAGGTCGCGCCGTGCGTGGTCCTGTTTGACCACCTCGACCAGTACATGACCAAGTCGGGCAACAGCCACAGCGAGTTCGACCACGAGGTCATCTCGCAGCTGAAGCTCGGGCTCTGCCGTCTGCGGGAGTGGGAGCGTGAGGGCTCGCGCGTGATGGTTGTGGGCACGACGAGCAAGCTCGAGCTGGTCGATCCGACGCTGCGACGGCCCGACTTCTTCGCGCAGACCATCACTGTCAAGGTGCCCAACACGGACGCCCGCGAGGACATCTTCCGGGCCCTCGCGCGGAACCTCGTCATCCCACCCGAGGTCGACTTCAAGGCCCTGGCAGTGCGCACGCACGGCTTTGTCGGCGACGACATCCGCGCCGTCATCCAGGTCGCCACACGCAAAGCCAGCGAACGCTTCATGGACGTCGAGCAGGCGCGCGCGCAGAACACCATGCTCCCGGAGCGGATGGAGACCTTCGACGCCCCCTGGGACCGCGACGTCGAGGACGCCCTTATGTGGTACGATTTCATCGAGCACCCGGCATACACGGAGCCCACCCCCGTCTGCGTCGGCCAGCAGGACTTTGTCGACGCCATCGCCGAGCATACGCCCTACATGCGCCGCGAGGGCTTCAGCTCGATCCCCAGCACGTCGTGGTCCGAGGTTGGTGCGCTGCACTCGGTCCGCGCCGCGTTCCAGGTCTCTATCGTCCGGCGCATCAAGGAGCCGCTGCTGTTCCAGAAGTTTGGCAAGCAGCGCCCGGCTGGCGTGCTGCTGTTCGGCCCGCCCGGCTGCGGAAAGACGCTCGTCGCAAAGGCCGTCGCCAACGATGCGCAGGCCAGCTTCATCCTCATCAAGGGCCCCGAACTGCTCAACAAGTACGTGGGTGAGTCGGAGCGCGCCATCCGCGAGCTCTTCACCAGAGCCAAGTCGTGCGCGCCCTGCATCCTCTTCTTTGACGAGATGGACTCGCTGGTGCCCAAGCGGGAGAACACCACGACCGAGGCGGGCGCCCGCGTCGTGAACGCGCTGCTCGCCGAGCTCGACGGCGCCGGCGACAGGGGCGAGGTGTACGTCATCGGCACCAGCAACAGGCCCGACATGATCGACCCGGCCATCCTGCGTCCTGGCCGGCTGGACAAGCTGCTCTTTGTCGACCTGCCCACCGAGGACGAGCGCGTCGACATCCTGCGCACCATCGTGCGCAACGGCATCGGCGGCGCTGAAGGCGACGGGGCCGTCGACATTGAGGCCATCGCGAGAGACAAACGGTGCGCCGGGTTCAGCGGCGCGGACCTCTACGGACTATACAAGAACGCGCTGGATGAGTGCGTGCTGCGCTACGAGGGCGGCGAGCCGGCCTTGACGCGGGAGGACTGGGAGGCCGCCATGAACAAGACGAAGCCCAGCGTGCCGAACCCGGAGGCATATAGACGGTTGGCGGCCAAGCTGCACCACCAAACATGATTGATAGACTGGTAGAAAAAGTACACTTGGTTCGTTCTGTTGCTACGTTTGTTCCCGGGAGGCCCCATCTTGCGTGGCATGGTTTCTTGTACTCACAGGCAGCAGGCAGCGCGCCATGAAATAGCAGGCGGCAGCGGTCCTTCCAATAGACGAGCCCTCACTCTTGTCCTCACTCTTCTCACTCTCGTCCTCACTCTTCTCACTCTCGTCCTCACTCTCATCCTCACTCTCATCATTAGATGGGACTATAGAGCTGGAGTGGCTGGCGCAGTTCAGTAGATTCTGGTACCTCTCGCTCTTGGAAGGACTTCCTTTCGAGAGACGACACGAGTCTTGGCAGGCTGTCTGAAGACTTTACACACGGAAACTAACCAATAGGGGGAATTAGGCGAGAGAGCAAGCAGGAGGACATCAGGCATAAGGGTATTCCATTGATTTCTCAACATTCGTGATAAACGTCATCCTCCCATGGGCGAGGATCACGAGGTCGGTTTTGAAATATATATATATATATATACGTGTCTCTGCCCCAGCCATATTTGACCCGGTGCTCGATCAATTTCCCCAAGCCTCGCATGATTGTGAGCGATTCGTGGGCACGCGCTACTGCGTTCTCGCCCATCGTCTTGTCGCAGACTGTA
Source organism: Colletotrichum sublineola (assembly GCA_020631755.1). Lineage (NCBI taxonomy): Eukaryota > Fungi > Ascomycota > Sordariomycetes > Glomerellales > Glomerellaceae > Colletotrichum > Colletotrichum sublineola. Next base: position 1,879,910 of record JAHSQG010000001.1, read on the forward strand.
CACCGCCGCTACTCTCATTCGTGAGGACCGAAATCAGGGAATTGGACCAGCGATCCGACACCTCGGGTGATTGGGTCGAGAGTCATTGACCACTAAGAGTGGAGAAGTGACAGTCATGGCGCGAGTCGGGCGTGCCGCAAAAGGATACTCGAGACTTCCCCAGCGTCAACTCGAGCCGCAGCTTGCCGCACACTCGTGACCCGAGCTTTATGTTAGCGCTGGCTGGATGAGCGATGACGGTGTTCCACCCGATCGCCGCCAGGGTATCGACGTTGGACGAGTCATCTGACTGGCTACTACGAGGAACAGAGTGGCCGCACTAGTCGCGTGTGATTAAACGAACACCATTTTTTCCAGCCTCGGGAGCGCGCCGGTTGACATAATTCATACACGATCGAGCAATTCGGAACAGCGGTTTTTGGCTCGTGACAAAAAATAAAACCTGTTGTATTACAACATCTGAAAGGGGAGAATTTTCAAGAGGCAGAAGGGCATTATTAAGCCCCAAAACACACTGTTCTAAAGTGGTCTATTGGTACAATTCGTCGCAAATCGCCAGTCCCGTCTAATGCAGTCCTATCGTTACACGTCAATCCGTCTATTTGGTAGCGTCCTTGAGGTAGCTGAGGCACAATTAGCGAACGGGTCCAGACAACGGGGAGGCGTTGGGTCAACATACGCAATGAGGTCGTTGCGGTCCTTCTCCTTCTTGAGACCACCGAAGGCCATCTTGGTACCGGGGATGTACTTCTTGGGGTTCTCGAGGTACTCGAACAGGGTGTCGTCGTTCCACTCAATACCCTTCTTCTTGTTGGCGTCGGTGTAGGAGTAACCCTCGACGGAGCCGGTCTTGCGGCCCCAGAGGCCGTGCAGGGCAGGGCCGATCTTGTTGCCGCCATCCTTCTCGACGGTGTGGCACTGGGCGCAACGGGTCTTGAAGAGGTTGGCACCCTTCTTGGCGTCACCTGGGTCACCAGGTCAGTTAATGGTCTGATGGAGCTGTTGGCCGTCTTGGTTGGGATCCCCGCATGCCAGGTGCTGGTTGAGCGCGTCGTCTCTCGTCCGGCTCTTGTGCGATTGCTCTCCCAAACGCGTCAATGTGTCTCCCCTTTCGACTGCCCTTTTTTTTCCTGGGTAGTGGACGCTGAGGTAGATAGCGCATGACGTCGAGGGCGTTCAGGGGGATGGGACATTAACGAGGAGAGCATCGCACGAAGACTTTGCAAAGCAACCGCGGACCAGCACGGGTTCGGATGGTGCGAGGTCGCGACTCAATGGCTCGCAACCAGCTCGAACACTCTAAGCGAAGGCTTCTCGGGATCCGCCAACTACGGACAGGACAGGCAGGAGGTGCGCGCGCGCGAGGACAACTTACCACCGGCCATCTTGACGGATTATAGGGGTATTATAAGAAGTTGAAAAGGAGTATCGATTGAAAGTTGCAAAAGAGAAATGTCTTTTGCAGGTCGTCGTCAAAGTTGGTCGTTGAGATTGTAGATGAGTGAGAGATGGAATGGAGAGGAAGAAAAAAGGAAGGGAAAAAAAAACTTTTAGGAACGGATCGGGCCAGGTAGAAAAAAAGACCAGACGACATGGACTGTACCTCGAGACTATCCGATTTTTGGTTATGACAACACCCCAAGCAAGGTCCGCGAAAAGCCTGGAATGAGCTCACTGACCTGGGTCCAGCGGCGCACAAGCCACACGATGTGGCGACGGCGCTGCCAATCAGATGTGCAGCAATGGTCAGACGGCTATGCGCCTGGGGTATTTGACCCGGGCAAAACCGGATACTAGCCCGGAATAACGCTTTCTCCGCTGCGCCTCGGTGTTTTTTGGCTGGTCAACGACTCAACGAGCGGCGGGCCAGCGGGCCAGGCCAGCAGGGGGGGGTCCTCTCGACGTGTGTGTCGGTGTCCAACAATTTTTTTTATTTATTTTTTTAAAATCTCTCGTCCACCTGCACGTTCAGCACATCTGCTAGGAAATCCGCCATCCCGTTTTTCCCGAGCCGTCACTTTGATTCTCACAAGTCCCCATACGTTGCACTCTTTTGCTCTCTCCCCTCGGCCTCTGTTCGTTGCAGAGCCCGAACGAGACGGGCCCAACTTGAAGATTCAATTGTGGAGGCGCCTCCAATGAGCAGGGGATGTCACGTAAGTACCTAGGGACCAGGTACTGTACAAACCCACCGTACGTACTTTGTATCTGAGCGCCTGGGTGCGCGACGGGGCTGGTTCGGCGACCTCTTAGCTGACAGCCTACCCGTCCATCGCAGCTCCACCACAAGCGGTCTTGAGAAATTCTTCTGGAGCTTCGATTTTTCCAGCCCCGATCGATCCTGTCGACTGCGCTGACCCGGTGATTCCGTCGATCCAAACCAAAAGTCCCAATGACGCCGTGAAACATAAGCCTGACCCGAAATCCCAAACTATTGTCGTCCTGGTGACCAACAATTATTTCATTTTAAGCTTCGTCCATCGGCAAACACCGGAAGATTTAGACCCAACACTCGCCGCCACGCTTACAGTGGCAACACGACATCAATGACGACCATGGCCACGACCATCCTCCCCAGGTTCCTTCTCCCGGCCCTGAGCCCCATGTGGCGTGCAGCGGCAACCTCGCCTGGTCACCAGGCCGCCGCAACCCTCCGCCGGAACGCGGCGTGGACGATTCGGTATGCCTCGTCCAAGCCGGCCGGCGCGGGCCAGAAGGGACCCCTCATCCTCGAGAAGCCCGCCAAGTTCAACCCGCCCTCCCATGGCTCCCGGTTGCCCAAGAAGAACGGGCCGAAGCACTACGGCGGTCCCCTTAGCGCGCAGGAGGTGCGGGCGCAACGGACGCGCGAGTACCCCGGTATGATGGCCCCCGAGGGCACATGGGCACACTGGTTCTTCAACAACCGCAAAGTTCACCTCTTCATCTCCTTGGTACGGACAGCCCCTCCCATCTTGCCCGTTAGGTGGTCCTGCTTACTGACGAATCCAGGGAACTCTCACGACGCTGGCCATCACGACGCTGGTCCTCAACTTCACGCAAACGTCGCCCTTTAAGCACCTCCTTCCCCCCGCGTCCGAGTTCTGGAGCAGCCCGATCGAGTTCGTCCGCACGTGGATCCACGTCCTGCAGCTTCACGAGCGCGACCGCAACGAAAAGGCCATCGCCATGCACTCGCGTCACACCGACGACGTCGCTAAGCGCCAGTACTACCGCAAGGTCCACGGGCTCGACAAGGAGAACCCCATCGCCAACTTCCTTGGCATGAAGGAGGAGTCGGACGAGGAGAAGGCGGCGGCCGTTGCTGCCGTTGAAGCGTCGCCCGTGGCTGAGGATGCCGCCGCGATCGCGCCCGTGGAGGGCGAGGAGAAGGAGAGCAAAAAGAAGTGGTTTGGCCTCTTTTGAACATCTGTCGTGCGGTATGCGCCGCCAACCATTTTTTGTGCGATACGACCGGCTGAGGCCTTGTCCTGTAATATACCCTCACCAAAACCATGTACAACATGAATCTCAAACCAGGACCACCAATTGGTATCATAAAGTCTTTTTGTATTTCCCCTTGCCATCCATCCTGACGTGCCACAAAGCGTGACCCGTATCCATCCGCATCTAAGCCAAGTCCACCGCGGCAATCCCCTCGAGTACCTCGTCGGCAATGCCTCCCTTCTCTAGTACCTTGGAAATCATCCCCTCGAGCACGTGCAGCTTGGTGCCTCCTATGGGCGGTCTCCACACGCCCTCTACCGCCTTGTCCTCGCCGACCGGGGGCGCAGGCGGCGCCTTTGACGGCGTGCTGGCGAGTCCCGTCGCGGGGTTCACCGAGTTGGGCACGCCGGGCGCTGTCAATCGCGAAGGCGGGTCGACCGTCCGCACGGCGAGCAGCTTCAGCTGGCGTCCGTCCACGTCCATGCCGCCAGCCGACGCCGCTGTCTTCTCCTCCGCCACCGAGACGGCAAGCGCCGACTCGGCCACGGCGAGCTCCTCGCGTGCCGGGTCGAAGATGATGTTGCCGCCGACGGCGATGACGAGCAGCGTGATGGGCGGCCGCGAGCCCGTCACGGGGGCGCTGCCGTCGCGCGGGTAGAGGGGTGTCGAGGCCTCCCAGTCGTCGTCGAACATGGGGTCCTCGTCGCCCTCCGACTTGAGATGCGGCAGCCGGGTCGCCAGGAGCGCGAGGTGCGTCGTGAGGGAGAGGAGCGGGAGGGGGTACGACAGCGGCGGGGAAATGAGGAGGATCTGCGACGAGTTAGCGGTGCCTGTTGCAGGGGACGGCGGGGGAACGTACGTCTAAGTAGAGCTTCCAATGGAAGCGGTTATTAATCCGCAGCTTCTTGGTGAACTCCCCGTCGGCGAGCAGCGCCTCGCTGAGCATGTTGGACAGGAACACGGTCGCCGCGTCGTCGTCTCTGGAGCCGGGGATCTCGACCGTCATCTCGAGCCAGTCGTTGCTTCCCCTGGCCTCGCCATCGCCGCCTTCTGTCCTCTTCTCCGTTGCCTCTCCGTCCGCCTCCACGCCGGGCGGGACGCGGGTCTTTTCGATCTCTGCCTTGGCGCCGACGATGGCCTCAGTGCCATCGGAGAAGCACACGCGCGCGCTGCCGTTGGTGCCCGGGAGGATACCCGTCTCGGCAGTGAGGGGGCGGAACTGATTCGCCTTGCGGCCGTCTGGGCGGATGGGCGGCGTGAGGGAGAGCGAGGAGTGGAGGTAGGCGAGCTCTGCCGGTGAGAGCAGAACCTGTTGTGCCGACGCCATGGTGCGGAATCGCTCCTCTTGCAATTTCTTTTTGGACTTTTTCCTCTTATGTTTGCTCAGCTTTGATCTTTCCTTTGGCTTCGAATGGGCGGCGGCAGCTCGATGGTCCGTCAATCGGTCGTGGTTCGTGGAGCTCGACTTTTCGGGCGGGATGTCGTCGCAAAAAGCTGCTTCGATTGAATTTCGCCCGAGCCCAAAGGTCTAGCATGCAGGGGTTTTTCCATGGTGGGGTCCGCGGGGTGTGGGGCCGGTCGGCGCGAGCTGTCCGGATCGGTGCTGTGGCGGTGGGTGTGGCTTAGACGACACAGCATGGCAAACCCGACTACTATCTCGGGTATTCCAAGCTACATCGAGAACGCGAACCCGGACTTAGGGCGTGGATACCAACGGCGCAGTTTCAACACTGTAAAAGCATTTGGCAGTATATCTTGGCACTGGGGATGAACCAGAATCAAATTGGTTGCACAAGACGTTGATCTGTGCAAGTCGATGTGGCGTTTTGAATTCGAGAGAATCGCGCACCTATTCAGTAATTACAGTTCACAAGCTGGCTGCGTGGCCGCCGCATCATTGATGATGTCTTTGGCGCACTTTGTGATCTTGTACTAGAGAAGCAACTCGTTTTGTACTGGCTTGCTGAGAACACTATGAGGGCGTGGAGTTTACTATCTACCAACAGACACTTCCAAGCCATTACTCAACGGTTCATCTGAGGACTGTCATTGGTTTTAGCTTGACAAAGGGCTAAATAGTCTAGTTACTCCGAGGCCCGCATGATAGGACGGGTGGCTTACACCTTTGGCATATGCCCATCCGTCCTTGTTGCTGCTGCATACTTCAGCCATTCACTTGAGTCGGAGCGGGACCACCTAAGCTGTCAAATCATAAGCTCCTTGATTACCTTGGGGTCTTACTGTAAATCGAAATTGAAAGCCGCCTCCTCCCACTTCACGTTCAACGGCATATGACCTGGTTGCAGACAAGCCGTTGTCGTCACTCGAAGAGCATATCAAATTCCCGTGAAATCTGGATTCTAGCTGGAGTTACCAAGAAGCCTGCCTCCCCTAACTTTTCGCTTTGCCCTTCATCTCTTGGCCTGCGTCGCGGCCCAGAAGGAATAGGGTTCCAAGTCCACGGACTACAAACATTATGCTGCTGAGTCAATACCGCGAATGGCAAATGCCGATGAGGAGACATGGATCTCATTCTCTCTCTCTCTCTCTATATATATATATATATCGCCTTAGCGCCTGTCACTGACAACCGGTATTGGCGATCTCTTTAAGGTATATACAGGGGGCAGAATTGTCTGATATAGTCTTTTCAGCTGCTTGATGTGGCAGTTTGTCTTACTACCATGGTGTCTCGCTCCATATATGCCAGACATCTCGAGACAGCCCATCTGCCAAAACCACCTTTGTCTTTCGCATTCGCAGCTTTCCATATTGTAATTGGTCTCAAATGAATATCTTCCTCGACATGTCTCTTGCCATTATTATAGAAGAGGCGTCTTTCGTTGCTTGCTTGGGCTTCATGGTATGATCTTCAAGTGGCCTACAAAGGAGAATACCGGATGAAGCAAGAGACTGGCGCGCTTAATGAATGACAACGAGAAGACACCAGACCTGTTGACCAGGAGAAAAGGTAAAGAAGAGTGAAAACCATGCCCACCCAACAATCTCTGATTGCAAATATTAGTACATGAATCGGGAGATCTAGTGGCTCGGAAACCTAATATGCAAGAAGGTTTTTCGAAAAGCCAATGTAGGCCGAGGAATGGTAAAACTTTAACATGGATAGAAGCAACAGTATGTCTTTTGCCCTGTAATGACTGATTGTGATGTCTTTCTGTAATGGCTGTAACCCCTTTCTTGTTTTTGGGTAGCTCTCTCTCCCTTGCCTAGAATCCTCTTGCCAGTTAACCCATCCCTCCACAGTAATAGAGCCCGGAGAGAATACGGGGCTTATCAAGATCCCTCAAGCCGCTCCCCCAAGGGACAACACAAGTAAAGCTCCTCCTCGCTGCGTCTGGCCATGAATCGGGACAAGACGCCCACCCAGGTGATTGCACCTACCTTCCCCTCCTCTACAACGCAGTCTACGAAGCCCCTGGGACCTCTACGGCCTCGACTCTCGGCACAGCAGACCCTCGGATAGTTGTTTTCATGGACTGATGGACTGAGCAGCCGCATTTGCCGTCATTACTGCCGGCTCTTGCACAAGCTCGTCACAATCACACCAGATGGAGGCATATTTTGCCACGAAGAAGCAAATTAGATGCGCAAAGAGCCTGGGCACCTCGATGTCCATGATTCCATGTTGGCCGCGCCCCACTCTGCCTCGTACCCTCCAACGATCCACAAGGACTCGAAACCGCGGCCCCGAGATGGGCTCGCGATGCCCCGCAGAGTCGTGGGCGCACCCAAACCTGCAATCCATACGGCCAGGATACACCGACCCTACCCTCGTTCTTCAAGCCCATCGGAAGGGCGCCCCTTGCGCTGAGGTCGACCCCAAGATCGGGCCACATCCAAGCCAGTCACTAGCAGTGTCCGTACCCAGACCACTTCCAAGTCGGGGCCAAGCCCGATCCCGAATCGCCGTCAACATTCGTACCGCAGCCTGCCGTTTCCCATAGAGAGATAAGATGCGGGCCTCTCGCGCTCCAAGCACCACAAATGGTGACGGCCGAGAGCGCCAACAGTCGAGGATGGCATATCCGCGGCGCGCTAGGCGACCGATGACAGCGCAGCCAAGGGTCAACCGTGCTTTGTGGGTGCAAGTCGGTGAGCATGCAGTGCGACGTGCCAAAGGGCCTTTCCGTTATCCAGCATCGTCCACCCATCCCGCCCATGTTATGGGACGCTTCGCAGGAAGCCTTCTCATGGAGCTTTCCTGATATGGCTCCATGGATCATGGGTACAGACAACCGAGCAGTTAGGGAACCAAACAGCTAGGCCATAACCGGTTGTCGAATCGTGCCAAGTAATCGGCAGCGGCTGATTTCTTTTTGTTTCGTCACCGTGATGCTTCGATATCTGCACTCTCCACAGTTGGACAGGGGCGGTCCGCTGGGGAGGCGTCTAATGCCTCAAAATCACTGTAGCATGACTGAGATGCAACAAGCAGAACTGGAATCTATGACCCTTACGATTGCAGGCCCCTGGATCGCCCAGATCGTGCATCGGGGCCTGTTATCAACCACGAGGCCAATGGAGACGCGTCCATGGCCGAAAAGAGCACTTCGGCGAGCTAGCCGATCTGTCTGGAACCGAGATGCCTAATCGTCCGCGACGCATGCTCCGCTTTATTGAGATCAGATGTGCATGAAGAGACGATCTGGTAGATTGCTGGGTCTACCCCCTTTTCGGATGCGCTCGACGCGCCAGAGACGCACGACCATTCACTGGACGGTCTGTATCGAAAGTCGTTCGATTGAACTGCATAACTGTGCCCACATGGCCCCCCTCCTCACGCCATGGAGGAGGTCACCATCGCAAGAGCTCGATCATGATGCCAGGATAGCTGCCTAGGGCGCAAACCAGCATCCTCTACGCAAGGAAGAGAACCCCCCACAGATCGAGAGGCAAGGGAACGGAGCTTGCGCGGCTGAGCCCTCCCCGACCGAGCTGCCGCCTCCCGCTGGCCATCGACTCCGACGCCCACCGGTGTGGGGTCACCATCCTGCACCCCGGAGGTCGCCCCTGCCGGTAAGCGACAGACAGGAAAAAGAAAGTCCGGCCCCCCCACCGGTGAAGATTCGAGTCTGTGCTCCATCTCACCGAGTGTCTCCATCATAGGCCACTTTCTTTTTCGTATCACTCAAGTGCCGAGTTCAATCATGTCGGGGGTTTCCTTGCTGGTGATGACTCCGAGACCCTCATCCCCGATGCTGGTTGCATCCCTTACACCGGAGAGTATTTGATGCTGCCTTTTTTTTTCCTGTTGTACCAGGGCGAACTCGTATGACGTTCCAAGGAACCAGCAAGGCTCCGCGTCTCCGTTATTAGCCAGCGCCCCCTTAACTGAGAACTGAGAATCATCATGAGCCGCGTCTACCCACTCGGATAAGATCGGCGATCAAAGCAAACAACACGTCCAAAATCTCCGCGATGGAGAGGAGCAAGGGGCTTTTCTGACTGGTCAGCGCAAAGATTACACTTGCAACAACGGCGAAGAAAATCAGGACAGGGGATTGGGCTGGGAAAAGCAACATGTTCTAGGCCCTCGCGGCTCGGGATATGAGCGAGTCGTCGATTGGACCTCAAACTACGTCGTTCCCTCCGGCCTGAGCAGGAAAACAAGTGCAAACCGGGCAAATTTGCTGGCTTCCCAATCAGCGTTCGCTGACACGTTCTCCGGCAGCACGGTCCCCTTGGCAGGTATTACCAACGTGGACAAGAATGAGTGTTCGTGACCCGGCAAGCCATTCAATCCCTCCAGTCGTCGGCCTCTCAACCCATGCGTCGTGGTTCGCAACCCAGACGTGCCACCCTCCCATACGTTCCCAACCGGAGGGAATCGTCACTGATCCCTGCCATATTCGATAGGGAATAAATGGACGAAAAAGAAATGCCGAAAAGAGCATCATTACCCAGACCGAGATACCCATCTCCCATTGGTCCACTGACCGGGAACGACTGTCCCCCCCTTCGCCAGGGCTGGATCGGCCCACTTGGATTGATGCCTTTTTCAATGGGCCATGAGCGAGATGCACCGTGGGCCTGGTTCGCAGGCAGGCTGAGGACCAGTTATGCCTCATCAGGGGGATCGCCGTGCTGGGTGGTGCAAGACACGCACATACACACCTTCCCCGGCCATTTTGGGAAGAAACGGATGGGTGAACAGGCACCAAGAGGGGTTTTGAGGGAGGTCCTTGGCTAGGCGCCCAATTTGCGCAAACTGGGTGGCGAGGATGGAACTGCCCAGTCTGGAAGGCAAACTAAGGGGATTGGCGTTGAGTGACTGGTTGACGATGGCTGCACAGTCGAATGGAGGGGTCGCAACCATCACTCTGGCCGGAGTGAGGGTGTCTGTAAAGGAGGCCTTCCCTACTAGGGCAATGTGGAAATGATGGTGGTGGTGGCCGGGAATCTGCACACTCGTGCATCCCGTCACAGATGCGTCCCTCTCCTTTGGGAACAGAACACAGGCGAGGGCCACGGGCGAATAGTCGACCCGTGGCGCCGCGTCAGACTGGTGGTGAGCACAGCTGAAGCTTCGATTCGTGTCCCTGTCGACCGGCGAGGTTTTCTGGTGGCGCTGTTGAGTCGGCCACCCGCCTGAACACGCGCGTTCTGCATTTCTGCATGGAAGACAATAGTATGATACTTAGGGGAGCGCGCACCAGAACCTCTCCGTAAGCATGTTTGGGCTTGCTACACATGCAGCATGAGAGACTGGGAGAAAACACGCCCGCAGATAAGAAAGCTGCGACTTCCGAGACCAACAGCGTCGAGACGCAGAGGACTGCGCGTGAGTGCATGCGGGCGGCCTGCATGCCGAGCGATGGAGTGTCGCCCGCTCGTTGGCATCGCCGACCGTGACGCGGAGTCATTGGTGAGCGACAAAATATAGATAAAAAAAAAAAACGAAGTGCAGGCAATAGCAGAGGCGAGCTTGTGCCACACCTTGGGGCCTAGTTGCATGCCAGTGGCCGTTAGGGTGCTTGTTTGCTACATCTAGAGGACCAACATGACGGGGGACGAGATGCCGCCCATCAAAGACGTACTCCGAGACAGAGGGTGGGGGGAGAGCGAGATCTCTCGGCGCAGCTGATAATTCGGAACGGGTTAGGACGGTCAAGAGGCATCCTCTTGTGGCCCTGCGTGGCACACCAGCCTCAATCCATCTCGTCTGCATAGCCAGGCAAGCGCACGAGAACCATTGTCGACGATTGTGAGACGGATGGCATCCCCTAGGATGAATGGTGTAGTGAATATAGGACTTGACAGCGTACCGGGTTCTTATTGGTCTCCCGCCGCCGCCGTTATCATTGCAGACCACAGGGCCAGGCAGGTCCAGGCCTCTACACCCTGGTTGACCTTGACCCCGAGCTGCCATTGTCTGTAGGTCCAGGGGAGCGGGATGGGGGCGGGCTGCTCTCCTGGAAACTGTCAGGACTGCGAATACTCGTGTAACACGACAGAAGGATGTGCCTCGCCCTTCCAACCTCAAAACCTGGCGTGCCTGACCTACAGGAGGAGGGAGGGGGGAGGCGCTGTTCATACCATGTAGTGTTGATTCCGACGGGATTATGTCGTCTTGGGCAAGCTCTTCGTTCTGGGCAATGCAGTAGTCACGACAGTCCGCATGACAAAAGCCCAGGGCCATTTATTTGATAGTCGTTGCAATCTGAGACAATGTTTTCACTGGCCGCAGTCACACACCCACAGCAGCTCACAAGCTTTGGTCACTTATCATAACGGCTATTACCAAATCCTTCGTTTCTCGAGCGGAGTAAGCGCTGTCTGCCAGGGAAGAAACGTCGCAGGCCTCTAGACACCGGTAGTGTCGGATACAATAGCGTCCGACTGCTAGCTGGGGTTGCCAAGCCACGCGCCTTTCTGGCCACACACAGAGTGTGCTGCTGGCTGAGCAGTGTGCGTGATCGCCGTCTAGGTCTTCCCATCGCACTGCTTACGGGCTGAGAGAAAGCAAAGAAGGGCCAATCCACCGCCGACCATGGGACGGGACCGCAAGCTGACAGTTCCAACTGCCCTGGCATATTTGGACATGCATGCCCCTCGATTCGCTAGAGCTACTTACTGCTGCTGCTTACCTCCCCTGCCTCGTCTCTGTCGGCGAGCGTTGTGCAACAAACCATGCAACACCCCCCTTTGACGGAATGAGGATTAGAAAACGGGCCGTAGAAACGGGACAACTTCAAGGCCGCCGAGCCCAATGGTTGGCCGGGTTCCATATAGCATGGCGTTACGCTCCCAGATTAGCACTATCGACACTATTCATGAACGGGACCCAGTTGCAACTCTTATCGGAATGCACTGCTTTGGTATCAAACCCTTGGTTCATCGGCCCAGGGCAGATCTTAGGGCACCAGTGGCCCAAGACCGCTCATGAAGCAATTATCCATCGTCTCAGAACGGGCAACGGTAAGCAAAGAAGTCAAGAGCCGGACCCTGCAGGTCGTCTACCCACGACCCGAGGACCAAGCTAGCATCAGCGCAGTTAGTTATCTTGGCCTACTTTGAAACCCTCCTCAAGCCTCTAGCATGAAAGAAAGCAACCAACGCGATGGCTTGGCTCGATGCGAGCCATGATCGATGCGGTCCCGTCATTTCGCCAGGAACGCGGGGGAAGAAAATAACGTGACATGAGGTGCAAGCTTCCAGACGAGCAAACTCACGTCAGCATCAATACCGTTGGCAGTCAGCCGCGCAAGCCGTGACCCGTTTGATAATCTCGCATTCTCCTGCACCACGCGTCCATCGCCTCTGGCCCGTTTAGAACAAAAGAGAGCCACCAAGAATGCGGAGAATATAAGACACTGGTTTGGATATAATATTACCAATGCTTGTTTTTGACACGAATAGTGGACCCCTCACCAGACCATCCAGACCTCCAGTCCGAATAGGGCTTAGCAGCGCCCGAACCAAGCCTGTTTCTCACGACCTGCGCCGTGCTAGAGATAGACGAGCACTCGAAAAAGGAACACTACAGACAGAGGGGCGGGGCTCGGCTTCACTGCATACTAGGATCGTCAGAGGCAGGCCCAGGCCACCCGGGTCATCTGCAGCACCAAATTGTGCTCATCCACCATCTTTTGCATCCCTAGGAGTGCCGGTGATGAATAATGATGGGCCATCACCTGGAATCGCACCCTGATTCACATCCATGGCAGGGGCGGACGGTGTTAGTGGAACGCTCTCAACGCCCCCCCCTCCCCAAGATGGAAGAAACAGAGAGAGAGAGAGAGAGAGAGAGAGAGAGAGAGAGAGAGGCGCTGATGTGAGGGCGGCCTATGCAGCAGCCAAGCAAATACGAGCAACACTGGCGTGCCCTCTCCATTGGGAATACGAATAGGCGATGTGTGCCGGAGCCATTTGCATTTCCGCAGTCGAATCCAACATGGCGGTTCAGGCAATGGGATCAAAAGCGGCCCTTTGCCTGAGGGGCTCTCCCGTTCGGGGTTCCTCACTGCTGGGAATCCCACCATGCGCGGGTTTGTCTTGAACCACCCGCTTTGCTGCATTTGGCCCCAATCTCACTGTTCATGGCGGATGGCTCACCTCAGCACAATGCTCACCTCGTTTCCAGAACTGGATGCCAAAAAACCGATAATGGCAGCCCCTCGGACCTAGTCCTGTTAGATGTCATTGTCTATCGAAAGAAGCTCCGACTCCGATGCAGCCCGCTGCCCAAACAAGATACGGAGTCGCAATGTCGTCACCACCAGGCAGGTTCCTCTGCGCCTCCTGTGAGGAGACCTGCGAAACGCTCGAGCCGCCGCAAATGCTTCACTCAAAGGCTGTGCGGAGTCTGGCTAGAGCAGAAAGCTCCCGGGGGGTCGATGTGGCTGCCCCTGTCGTTCTGTCCAGCCAGTCGGCCATTTTCTTTCGTACAAACTGCTGACTATATAATGTTACATTGCAGCTTCAGGGTGCCGCAAGGACAAGGGCACAAGTTAGGTAGCCCGCCCGCTGAGGGCTGAGGAAATTTGAGAGCGAGCAATGCGAGCGTGGGGGACGACAAGGGCGACGGCGAGGGCGATAGAGGGGGTGACCGTAAGCACGCCGACATGGGGGAGCGAAAGCCTGCGGGCAACGATCGCGCTTACAAGGGAGCCAAGATCGAATCATTGCCAGGAAGAGCGTCTGTGTGCAAATGACATGCTCTGTGCTTTCCGGAGACAACTGCTGTTTTGGTCGACGATGCGTCCTGACGTGTCGAGTCTCTGCAGACAACGGAAAAGTTTTTCTTCCTTTCGTTACGAGGAAATTGACTCGGGCCAATATCGATGGATTTATGTGCCCAAGGCCCTGTCTGGTTGTTGTTTTCCCATGTTGCTCGGGGATTTGATTCTTGCCGGCCTGGCAAACTCAACCTAGCCTGTCAATTCAAAAAGACGTGCCGTGCTGGGCTGGTGATATATCGGACGAGATTTATCGCTGTCGCCTGGAGAGGTCGCCCTCCTGCAAGGTACTGGTCGAAGCAGCTGCGGCCGCGAATGCACACACGCAAACATGCAGCCAGACCCAGCAACCTGAAGTCAGGGGTTCTTGGGATGACTCGCTGATGGATCGCACAATCCTCGGCCGACGCCGTGATGGCTTCGGGACGCGCCCGCACTAGCCGACTAGGCAAACGCTTCGGCTCTCCATCTCAGCCCTCAGCCCTCAGTCCGCGCTGGGCGGCACCACGTCCGGCGTTAATCGCAAGTGTTGGTCGCTGTGCAGCCAAACGGTGCTAGCTGTGGCGTCCGTCGTCGAACTCTTGCGAGATCCGTCTAGTGGGACGTGGTCGGAGGGTGTCTTAGGAGAGCGGTGTCATGAGGTTTTTTATGAGACAACGCGGAGTTCTTTGTTTTTTCCTCCCCACCCAGCGGCCAGTAACGTGTCGAGATCGTGTTCACGCCTCGCCGTGGTTCACATTGGGTACCAGCTTGGCTTGAAGCTTTTCGTCGTCGGTCACGGCGAATGGCGATCAAACCTCCAGCCGTCCTAAGCAGGTTGGGACGCAGAACACCCTCTCCTAATGTACATCGTAAAAGTACTATGACCTCCACACCTGCCCCCCAAGCACCCTTTGCGGGCCGACCAGGGCTGGCCCCTGTCCTCCCGCATGGCCCGTGCCAAAGACGCGGCAGTGTGTGTGTATTTGCTCGCTCCTGGGGCTGCGGTGCGGCATTCTGGTATCAAGAACGGTCACTGTCAGGGGATGAGACCCGATACTGCTCAGAGATGCCAGTCGCGAATATGGTGAACGCTGTGCGTCCCGGGTGGGATGCATGTTTGCGGCCGTCGCGAGGCTGCCCCCTGGGGTGGGGGGTTATAGTGAGATAAGGACCAGCATGGGACATTGCGGGATCGTCGGCGAGCGTTGGAAAAAAATGACGACCCCCAAATGCTGCCCACCTTTTCCCCATCCAGCTCCGATCCGACCGAGATAGCGCTCGGAGCGTGAGCTCAATCGGGGTCGTTGTCCTACATTGAACACGACACTTCCTGGAAGCATGTTTTTCGGAACCAAGACCGCCTGTGTTTTGGGTGCTCGACTAACCGTCTGCCGGTTTAATTGAGGATGCCTGGTATTTGCCTGCCACCAGAGTTCTTGCTTGCCGGACGGGCTCGTTGAGCGTGTCGCCAGGCGCGGGAAGCTCTCAATTGTCCTGTCATCGGATTGGGGCCAGGTGCTTTTCATCTCTTGCACCAGTCACCGTTAGGATGGTGTCCGTGCAACAACTTTGACCCTGTCACGAGTTGCGATTCGATCGAACTCTAACATTTCCTCATCACAGCCAGGTCCGAGCCTCCCGCCGTCAAGCATTAGAGTTGGCAATAGGCGGTGCGCTAGCTTTGTCGCCGTCTGGGGGCCCCTCTGCACGAAGCGGACGCCAGGCGACCTCGACCCTTCAACTTTGCTCGTACGGACGCCCTCGCTGCTGCCGTCAAGGTGCCCCCGTGTCGACTTGGTAGTCCTTGTCAGTCCGTCCAAGGTGTTCCGAAATACTGCCTTCCCTCGATCAGGGGACCTTCCCTCTGCACTCCATCGCTTTGGAGCGTCCCGTCCGGGGCGAGGTAGCACTATCTCGTGCGGGCGCAGAGCACGCGTATCGCGAGCTCGCCGTGGCATCCATCATCCCGCGCCAGATCTGTGGACCCTCGGGATGCGGCCTCAGTTGCGTCAACCCCACAACTCCCGGTGCGGGTTGGCGATACGGAAATCGAAATCAAGTCGCCATCCTGCCAATATTGTTGCACAGCGTGCCAGGTCCTGGCAAGACGTCTATTACTAGGTGGGGAGGGAGGGGCGGTCGTTGTGGGCCGTCTGATTGGGGCGGGCGCATGAACAGACGGCTTATCTAGAGGGTGCGCCGCTAGGGTTGAAACCAAGCTAACAGGAGTCATGGGGTTCTTGTCTCTCTGCTATTGCCAGAGACAAGAAGACTCGTCGCCGTTGCCAATGGTGTGCTTTTCCCAGATACCCGCGACAGCCTTGTCGAAAGGGCAGCAGGCAGGCATGTGCGAGACGATCGCGGTGATGACCGCAACAACCACGGGATGGATCGTCTCGTCGGACTGCCGTGATCGGCGCCGGCGTTGAAGCTTAAGACTCGCCCATCAGGACCAGCTCGCTCGTGCCAACGACATGCGGCCAGGTGACCAATCATCACGATCGCGAAACACGCTCAAAAGGGTGAGGGCAGCCGCGAAGGACCGGCCGAACAAGAAGACGAGCTCATGGCAACCAGCCCGGTCCAGGGTTGGCTCCTGCAACAATCCGTGATGCAGTAGATGCATGAAGGGCCGCGGGATGCAGGTCTGAGTATGAAAGGCGTCGGCGGCGGGTGGTGGTAGTGGTGGTGGTCAGGTGGGTTGTCCATCGGTCGACTTGTGGTGTGGGGAGGGCTGTCGTGATGCTGATTTGTCCCACGTCCTGCGCTTGTTTCCCTCCCCCACCTCAAAGCAGGATGCGGGTGAACGCTAAACCGGCTTAGCCGCTCTTGGCTCGCAGCGGTTTCCAACTGCATGGATGGCAAACGGAGGAAGAAGGGGGCTGCAGAGTTGCAGAATGGCAAACAGACGACGACCTGTGGCGTTGGTTCTCTTCCTGCGGTGCGTCGTCTTGGGGTAGCCGTCGAAGAGGAGGCGTGATTCTCGTGGGTTTCTGAACAGCGTCCGTGACTGCCGCCGGCCGAGGAGTGGAGCGCCGTGTTACGTGAAGCACGAGATCTCCGGCATCCCTGGCGGACTGGCTCCATAATCTTGGAGGATAGCGTACATCATGGGGGGCGGGTTTAAACCGTGCATTTGGGATGAATCCGAAGGCGTTGGCCCTCTGGCCCGCATCAGGTTTCGCAGCGCCTGTAACGGAGAGACTGGTGGCCCGCAAAGCGAGAGACGATGATGACAGCCCGCAGACGAGGCCAGGCGATCGTGGGTGACATGGCTCGGCGGTGTTGCGATGCCACGGCGCGTGCTGCGTAACGAGGGCCCGTGGACGGACTTGGGAGTTGTCCGGATCGGGATAACGTTTGGTTGTCATGCCAGGTACACCCGGGTTGAGGCGGTCATGAGGATGGCGTCGAAACCCTCGACTGGGCACAGCCTGGGTTGTAAAATACAGTCGAGGAGCAGACAACAACCGAGTTCCGCCCCCTCTTCCAGGCCGCGATGCCGTCCGAGTGCGAACTGGGATAAGCCGGCACAGAGACGGGCGGGTGATAGCGAACCCCAGATTCTGCTCTGGCGCCACCCCACGGGATGGGTGTTGAAATGGGCGTGGGATCTGCACGATTTGGGGCGTGGCCAATGACGGCAACTTGGTGCGTACACTACCTACCGTCTTGACCTGGCCTCTCCCCCTACCCTCGTCGAACCCTCATGCAACGAGGCCGATCATTGCGTGGTTGTGGACTGAGACGACGAAGCGGCTGGACAAAAGGAGGCCGTTGCAGAGGCACGCGAAAACGTCGAGGTGCTTGGTTGGTTGTACCGGGCGTCCTTCGCCCGTCTGTCTGCACCCGAGAGGAGACCCACCGGCGCCGTAGCATTCAATGGCCTCTCCTACCTACAAGCACTGGTGGTATAGGTGGCCTCCATATGGCGTGTTGCGGTTGCCGTCGTAGGCTTCTCTGCTGCCCTCTCCCAGAGTGGAGGGTGGAGCAGTGGACGGCCGCTGTCGCTATTTTTGCGGACACCAGCCCCCCACGCGAGCTCCATGCCTCGAACCATTCGACAACAGGCTGCCGCTTTAGGGCCTCCGACACCTGCCGAGTCTCCATTGTGCCTTATGCCGGCGAGGGCCGCGAAAGTCGTGAGCAGTCGGGAGAGCGATAGGGGTGGGCACGGAAGATGTAGGGATCGAGGAATGCAGCGAGTTCGTCGAGGAAGGAAACGAGGTTGAAGAGTTTTTTTCACCTCTTCCCGTGCTTCTCAAAGGTAGATGGACCAACAAGCGGCTTTTTTTTTTTTTTTTGTCTAAGCGAAAAAAGAACAATCGTCGAGACTGGTCCAGGTTGAGCTTCTAGGGTGAGGGGCGATTGGGCCTAGCAATCGTGCAGTCTTCGACAGTGGCCAGAACGAACGGTAGTGGTGTTGCTCTACCCGTGTCCGGTACTGCTGCTCTAGAGCCCAGCACAACATGACTGTTCCTTTTTTTTTTTTTTTTTTTTAAGGGGAGGCCGGGGAGGGCCGGGTCTGCTACGGGAGGGCGTGGGCGTCGATCATAGTTTGAATTGGAGCAGGAGAACTGAATGGAAGAGAGGCGTGCGGTTCGAGTGAGGGCGAGCTTGGGCCAATGGTCCACACCCCCAGTAGTCCCGATTCAAGCTAGCGCAGTCGAAATGGGCTAGTCTCGTTGCGTGCTGGACTTGCTCTCCACCGTCTCCACCATGATTCGCTCAAGATCACCAATTTCTGGCTGGTCTGCAGACTGTACTCATGCCTGAGGTAATAACATGTATGTATTCCAACTGCACAATCCATTGCATCAGTGTTTTGGACGGGCAGAACCATGCCTGAGGGATACGTGTGCGATGCCATAAGGAGAACTGGGGCCGGGTAGTGTATAATATTGGTTGCCTTGTACGCCGTGCTGCTTGAGCTGTTGATGCTAAGGTGCTGAGAGTTTATGCAGCGGAATGCTTTACTACCACCCCCCCCCCCCCCCCCACCCCCCCGCGTCATCGACAACTGCTGGCCGTCGCTGTCTTGGTCCTGCAGCAGCTGCAACAGAAGCAGAGAGTAATGGTACATATCTACCCACTGAATTCTGTAGTATCCGTAGGTACTTTGCCTATATGATGCCTATGCTTGCTTCCTGCAGCCAGTAATATACGTCCGCCTAGTGGCCCCCCCCGCTTCTTCACGCCGTTTTTAGCTCAACACCAGATAGTTGTGCTTTTACACCCCTCTCTTGCACCATCTGCCCCCCCTCCTCGTCTCTCCTCCACACCTCACAAAACACAAACAGTCGCCTTTGACGCAGAAAATTTTCAGAAAAATCCATCACACGCCAGCGTCAGCGTCTGCTAGTCTCCTGTGAACGGTACGTACCTTGTGCTCCCTCCCCCCTTCCCCTTCCAAATTTCTCTCTTACTCTCTCTCTCTCCTCTTTTCAATCTCGCCTGTCAATCCCGCCCATCTGCCCTCCCCTCCTTGCCTTCTTCTCCTTCACCCCACCCCTCCGTCCTGCTTTTCCACCCACACACCCCTCCCACCCCCTCCCCTTCAGCACCATCGCTGCAGGGCATTAGAACACTGCGAGTGGGGTCCTCGCTCAGCCCATCCCAGAGTGCCAATGCCACCCTTGCCTTCCCTCTACCCTCCATCCATCTCGCCATCTCCACCCTGAACCTGCACACTAGCGGCCACTTCCTGCCCTTGTGCTTGTGTGTGCATGGACTGCAGGCAGAGAATGAGGGCACAAAGTACCTTCCCGCCCACTCAACCTACCTCTGGTACCTCTCCACCACCAGAAAGGCGTGCTCTGCTATGTGGGCAGGCTGTGCTCTGAGGATAGATACATATGAGCTGACCTCTTTCCACATCTCGATCCACTTGTCGTTCCTCCATCATTCGACTTCACTCATCTCTCTCTCTCTCCGATATCTGTTCGTGGTTCACTCTCTTGCCTGTGGCTTCCAGTCCTCTTCTACTTAACGACTGCGATCCGTCCGACTCTTTAACCACATTGTCCACCACCTTACCACATCTACGCTTCTGGTCTGTCTACAATAGACAAGACTATATAACACCAACCACCCTACGCGCGCGCGCACACATACACACACACACACACACACACATCACAATGTCCGCCTTTGACCTCTGGACCCACGAGTTCTGCCTCGGCTGCGATAAGCAGACTGATGGCACTGCTTACTGCTCTGAGTCCTGCCGCCTTGCCGACTTCGAGAAGACGTCGACGCCCAGCTCGGTTGCCAGCTCTCCCGGTTTCAACACGCCCTCCTACCCTTGGGGCTCGAGGCAACAGACCAACAACTTTCACCTCTCGCCAGCCTACGACTTCTCCAACGCCCAGCCGTACGGCAGCACGCCCGCCAGACAGTCCTACCTCTCCTCCCCGAGGACATCCTCCACCATCCGCCGCACCCTGACCACCTCGAACTCGAACTCGAGCCTCTGCTCGATGCAGAGCACTGCCTCCTCCAACTTGGACGCCGGCCACCTGTCAGAAAAGGCCAAGAAAGAGCTCCAGGCCTACGCCGTATCCTTTGAGCAGGCCAGGCTCCAGCGACGACGATCTGCTTAAACAAACTGCAACCATCAGCCGCCATGGCACCTTTCTTCGACACACTATTCAATATACCCCCTCGGCCGCTCGACAAGTGGCCTTTTTTTCTTCGTTATCCTCTTTTCACAGCACAGCACGCAACTCAATTTATTCGATACACCATTGGCACACCAACGCTTCTTCTTTTCCTTGGTTCGACTTTGTTGTAACAAAACGGGCATTACATCGGAGTATTGCATTTAAAAAAAAGTTTGGGTCAACTACGGGGAGTATTTGGCTTGGCAGGACACACCTGCCTTAACCGCATGAGGGCGCAACATTGGGATTCACCGGGACTGTACCACGACACTGGGGGGTCTGTTATCAAAGGTTGTTCACAGGCATTGGGGCATCAAGAGGCACTTTCCCCTTCTTCTGCTTTATCACATCACGATACGGGACTTGACGGGGGTGCTCGTAATGAGCGATAGGGCTCGGACTATGACGGAGGCATTGGTGGGGGCGATCACCCCGACATCAGATGGAACAACATTCTTCAAGGACGGCTTGGACTGGCACACTGGAGTAGGCATCATTACCAAATCTGACGGATCAACTGGGCAGCGGATGCATAGACGGATTCCACTGACAGGGAACAAGGACTAGCACCAGATTGAGATGCAGGGTGGGAAAGTAAGAAAAAAAAACCACATCACGAAATACAAGACCAGTTCAAGCCTCGCAAAATCCTGCTGCTATCTGCTTCGGTGACAATGACTCTTAACCCAAGCTGGCGATGACTCTTGAGGTGACTTGACATGGTGCTGCCCAGCACAAGCCAGCACATCCAGCATCCACTTCTGGAGTCTTCGCGACGGAGCCGTGGGTCTACGGGAAAAGGCGTCATAGTGCCGGAGAGTTTGGCAATTTTCTCTAGTGTACACACAACATTCATGCCCCTGGAGGGCGCCGTGTTCCGTAGGGGGTAGACGAAAATTTGAATTTTTCCAATTCAAGAGGCCAGGATCCCCCGCCAAGGCAGCAACAGCACACTATTCGGGAACAAACTATGGAGCATGTTGGGGGCGGCTGAGCAATGGTGCCTGTTGTTCTATTTATTTATTTATTTATTTATCGAATTTTCAACTATGAGCTTGTATTTTTATTTCTTGTATCCCTTTCTTTCTTTCTTTCTTTCTCCTCCTTTTACAGGCTCTCGTCGACGGCCCCGTTGGTTGGCAGGGGTTAGAAAGAGTCTATGGGTACGCAAAAAGTTTGAGGAGGTGAAAAAGGGGGCCAAGCCTGGAAGTTGCGCTGCACTGCCTTGCCTGTACGTTAGTAGTTGGCTAGGTATGTTAGTCATGGCGGGGATGAAACTTGCACCATCTCACTGCATACTGCCTGGACGACATTGATGTGCCCTTGATGCCACCGAAGCACGCAAAAGAACAAACAAGAATGGGGAATTGAAAAGTTTGGCCGTCAATTGGCGTGCGATTTGCAATCTCGCACCAAGATTGGGCAACCAAAGACGAGATGCCTACGTCGTTACCTTAGCTAGGTATCCTCCCCACCAGGCTCACCCAATGTCAATACCTAATGCTACGTTCTTTTCCCCTCTTCCCGCCCTTGGGCAGGGGATCCTTAGGTAAACTCGCGCTTCCCTGGGCCACGATGCGACTTTGACCACCATGACGTGAGCCGCGCGAGAAAACATGCCATCTCGTGGCGCCATAGCTCTCTGACGCAGAGCGCCGAGAGAGAGAGAGAGGCAGATTCGGAACCCGAAACTTTTCCCCCTCCACTTTCCATAAGCCTGACCCGCGATCCACAGGGTCGCTCAGCCGGGAAGCCCCGCCAAGTGCGAGATCAGAATGCCCTCTTTTTTTTATGTACCATGATCTCGGTTACAGCCGCAATCTGACGATTCTCTCTCCTCGACGACCAACCTGTCCAAAATAGCTAATGCAGACGAGGGAAGCAATGGCTGTTCCTCATCTCGTAGCTGGCCCAAATCCCAGTCCTCCAGAGCCCTGACGGAGTGGAGGGAGATACCCTTCGAGGCAGCAGGACCTGGACCGACGATGCACCAATTCCCATTGTGCACTTTGGTTCACCTCGATGAGGCGGTTCCGCTTTTGGGCAAGCGCTGATGGGACGGTGCGTGAGTGCGGCCCAGCCCAGTCGAGATTGCGGCCAGCGTGTGGCGGCCCGGTGGTGGTGGTGGTACCTTAGTGAGTGGCGTTGTCATGGAACCCCCCCAAGCGCTGTTGCAGGGCCTTTGCAGGCGTCTCGCCTGCTGCAGCTGGCCATGCCTGCAGAGCTCGATGCGGCAATTCGGAGCAGGCGTGCGGGCGTCCCTCGACGCTGTCAGCCCAGCCTCGAATCGCCTCAGCTCCATGGGAAAAAGCCATGCTCCTGCTTGTCCAACTCTATTGTGCACGCCAGCCTGCGACAGGAGCCTCAGCACCGAGTCCTCACCTCTGCTGTCGTGATAATGCCTCACCAGATTGACCGCACGGTACGCGGACCGCCGCCTTTGTTCCGGAATGGGAGCGGCTTCCTACACTTACACCTCCGTCGTGTCCGCCGGGGAACTGGAGTGGCCGAGAATATTCGCTCCCTCTCGACACAGACTCTCATTCCCACAATGAACCGTCAAACAAGCCATGCGTTTTGATCCCCCTTCTCGCTTCGAGGTTGGACGGACACGAAAAAAATTTCACTACCTAGATCAACCTCTGCAGTGCCCTCCCTCTTCATCTCCCTTATGAATGTGCAACGGATCGATCGATCCATGGTCTCTTGCAGCGCCCGGTCTCGGTGGTCCGTTCCTTTTTTTTTTCTTCTTCTTTTTCTCTCTCTTGTTGTGCCCGCTCTGGGCCCTACTTGCTCTTGCGCTGTTTTACATTGGACGCGGGAGACATGTAAGAGACAATCATAACAAACAAAACAGACTTCCCCCCCCCCCTTATCCTTTCTCGCACGCCTGGGTGGTAGCGTAACTGCTCATGGTGCGAATGGGTTGGCGATCGGCATCGCGCATTTGGCCGTCCAACCACGCAACGGGTGCTGCAGTAACAGCACTCTCCTGCAGCGAAGCAGGGACCTCCTCACGCATTCCCTCTCACCAAGGCAGTCTTGAGACAGGACGAAGTCATCAACTCGGACAGACGCAGGTCCGGATGCTATGCTGGGCGTCGACGGCTCACGTAATACAGTGCTCCCCTTGAACCACCGGCACCACCGCAAGCCGATGATGACGTCAGACCCTGTTCTCTACGGGCACCTGTTTCATCGTTTCCAGGCTGAGTGAGGTCCGAAAAAATGAGGACCGCGGCATTCCATTCCAGGTCCCTGGGAAGGACGCTGCGCAGGCCCGTGGGTTCGCGCCAGCAGACATCATCAGCAGAAACGCTGACAGGAACAGCAGCGACCCAACCCGGTGTCCCAGGTACGGCCAGGAGCCTGAGACAAGCTCGTCCCGCGTCGGACGACTAGCAGAGCATCTTTGGAGCGGAACTCGTACCTTTCGCGAACGCGGGTCCTTGATCGGATTTCCGGGACGGGCGATTCGGATGTTCCCTAGCGCAGCAGACGGTCCAAGGCCTCGATGCCATGTCGTGGAGCCAGCGGGCGGCGAGCAACTGCCGTGAATGCGTTTGGCGGGGGGGGGCAATGGATGTGCCAGTCACGGCTCGACACGACCGCACGTCGTCGAATCTCGAGCGGCTCCCCCGTTTCACCATTTCGGTTGGCTTTAATCGAAATCAGGCCGAATGCCACGCCGTGCGTGCCATTACTGCTTGAGAGTGAGTCGACACGGGGCGGGCCAGACCGCGGGACTGATGTGTTGCATTTTTGGGGGAACGGTTGCCAATCGCGGAAATGCCTCAAGGAATGGGATTGTACTCCCCCTCCCCCCTTCTCGCTGCAGCAGTGAATTTGCCTCGTCGTCGAGATTGGTTGCAATTCCAAAACGACACGGGCCACGGTTGGTGGTTGTTGTTGTTGTTTTTTTGTTGGGGACAGTTCCAACACTGACCATGTCGGCTGGTTTCATCCCGCTTAGGGTTCCCTTCTGGCCAGGCAATGGTTCGATGTCCAACGGAACAATGGCCCATTCACACAAAGGTTTTGTGAACGAGATCTTATCCGCCGTCGTCCTGCGGCCCGCTGGTTGGAAATCTCCCTAGCAAGTGGGCCACAGGGCCGGGTAAATGACCCGTCTCCTTCTTTCCCAGATGACCGTCCATGAGCCGTATGATCTGACGTCCCCTCCACTCCCCTCGCTTACGGTCTTGGGGCGGGGCCATCGGTGGGTGATGTGGGCATCCAAAGGGACGTTTATTTTGGTTGATAATTTAATAGTTTTAATGGGTTCCTTCTTTCTTCTTCGATGCCCGTCATTCATGTTAGTGCCCTGTCACTGCGATGACCCCTCCCCCCCCCCCCCCTCCCCCCTCTTTGCAAAGTTTGGCTTGTTCTTGGGGCTGGCGGACGTAGAACCTTTCCAGCAACGGGAAAGATGTGGATTCTGTGAAAAATTCTCCAAGCCAATGGCCCTCTATAGATAAGACGAGACGAACTGAGCGAGGCCTTGGAGGCGTTCATCGTGTGGCCTAATGGTGTCGTGTCGGGCACGGCTACATCAGCGTTACGGGCCGGGCGCTGTAGGGTTGGAAGCTAGACCGGCGGCAGATTTTGCACGCTGAGTCACCCCCCCGTCCTCGCCAGCGATTACCTACATGGACGTTCCAGGGCAGACAAGATACGAGCCGGACGTGGGACTAGCGGGTCTGAAACATGCTCTGCCTCCAGGCGTCGAGACGCCCAAGAGAAGCGTATCGTGTATCGGGTTGCAGTGCAAGCCCGCCAATGCACTGCGTTGTGAAAGTATTGTTAGTTCTTGCCTCGAGGTAGAGAGAGGGGGCGTGGGCGAATGGATGAGTGGGCAGCCGCACGCCCCGAGCTCTACGAATAGTTGGCCGGTGGGTCACCAAGGTCCTGGAAGGAGAAAGCTCACTCGCCATGAGCTGGGCTGGTCTGGGTGTGGGTGGATCTCGGGGAAGATCTCCCGGGGCATAGGCGGTGCTTCTTTCCGGGTACATCTTTGCACTTCGTCACAGGGCAGGCCAGTGAGATGCCGTGCCTGGGCCCGAACGAAATGAAGGGAATTCCAGGGCTCTTGTGCAGTGGGTATCATGAACGCGGAAGCCATTCCAAACAACCGGCTGGAAGCACGGCTCGTGTGACGGGGTGAGGCGAGGAGGAGAGGCTACGATGTTCGTGCAACATTAGGTTGGAACTGGGCAAATAAGGGTCGGCATCACGAATCTCGCGAGTAGGTTCACAACACGGGGAACGCTCGTCGTCTCAGCAGGTTTGCGTTCTTGCTGTTCTCGGGGTGGTGCCACTCTCACCTCATCTCATCTCTGGGCGAGGGAGAGAGAAAACTCTGCGTGATACGGAGCCCCCCCCCCCCCCCCCCCCCCCCACGTCGTGTGCGACATCAACCAAGTCTTACATCCCTTCTAGGGGCAGGTGTACGTAGAAGGCCCTCCCGGCTCATCGGTACAAGACTGACTTGACTCTGACGGACAGACGGTTGCACAATATCGGGAAGATGCTCCGGCAGGGCGGTTGTGGATGGTGAGGGCTTGCAAGTTTGTAGGACACAACTGGAACGTATAGGTAGGTTGCACGGGGAGGGGTCATTCAGCTGGATGAAGACACAAGATTCGTAGACGCAGAAATAGGAGGGAGGGAGTCATGTCTCTGCCACGCCTGTTGGACAGAGTGCCTCCCGAAGGGTTTCTTTTCGATCCAGGCGGGCTCAGTGGCCGTAGTACAGATACGAAGTAGACACGACTGGCGGGAAAAGCAACATGTTGCCCCTCTTGGGATAGAGGCTCCTTTGCGGATTTGCCGATGACGGGCTCGATCGCGCACAATTCGAGACAGAAATGCCGGAATCAACACAGGAAAAAACCAAGGTACTGATACAAGGCCGTCGTCCCTTACGTACACAATGAATAGCGCAGCTAGAAAAACGCAACAAAAGTATCGTGCCCGGTACTATACACAATTCAAGGTTTCTAGAACAGAAACACGACAACCATGAATTGTTGTGACTTACTCAGTAGCCTCCCTATCAAACCAAGGCTTCTGCCAGAGCTTTAGGGAAAAGCGGTACACCTAGGTATGCATCGTATGTTGGGGGGCCTGGAAAAGGCTAAGTAAGGGAGGGGCGGATAGACGGGACAGGGATCGCGGAGCTGTCAACGCGGGATGCCGCAGTGCTGGGACCACTACGAGCAGCAGAGCGTCCACTCCTGACCCGGTTTACTTTTATTAGTCTAGTTCGGTCTTCTTTCTTTTTCCCTGTTTTTTTTTTTTTGTGTTCATTTTTAATTTCTCGCTCATGTGAAATCTGTGACTCTTTGGCATTCCAGGCACTCTCCACTTTTCTTGCTTTTCCTGCTCTCTTCTACCTACCTACACTATGTCAATGACTACCGAGACCCTTATGGTTCCTCCCTACTGACTTTCTCGCTTAGCTTCATCGACGGGTACCTGTCAACCTTGGAAGTTTTCCAACTTTTTTCGTCCCAGGGCGAGTCTCCTCGTCTCGGATCCCCCGGTTAGCGTTCCCCGTGGCATCCAGGCACAATATGCACAGTACGATGGACCGGTATGTGAGTTTATGCCATGGCAGCCCGCCAAGTCTCTGTGTTTGACGTTGACTCATCGTCCATGAGGGCCCGCCCGCCATGAAAGCTCTCTGAGACCTGCATTTGTTGTTTCCCCATCGTTTTCCCGTCAAGGATCCGTCATCTGTCTCGGTCGAGCATGTATGGCACTCCTCCATCTCTCTGTGCAGCATAGAGTCAACGTTGACAAAGGCACTATACGCCGTTATGCAGCCCTCAACGAGAAACATGGACGCTGCTAAAAAAAAAAAAAAAAAACAGACCCAATCAAGGGAGTTCCGGGTCGCCCCTCGTGGGGGGCCCCAAGTTTTGTTTGCGAACAGCCGGCTCAGCTGGGATCCCGCGGCCGAAACCACGCTGTCTCACCGTCCGTCGCTCTTCGTTGTGCCGTGATTGTGCGGTGACCCGGCTTTTCCAGACGGTCCCGTTGTGCAAGAGGCCTTGTGTGGATGCCGCGCACTATCTGACAAGCCGATATCTCCCTGTCTATTTGTAGAATCCCCCCTTTGCACAAAACTAGCCGAAACGGAGAAACAGAGCGGTCCGGCAGTGCACATGTCTGTGTCTGCCGTCATCGCCTCCACCCATCTCGACACGACTGCGACCGTGGCTCGATCGATCCTCCGTAGGGCAACAAGTACCTGGACGGGGTTTGCGAAACATAGGTGGTCCCCTCACGGACGTGGACCCTTCGTATCCAGATCGTGCCATAATCGTCCCTCACGGCCGTACGATACTGGTACTGTACGACTCTGCTCCATCTGCTGCGTCACCGTCTCTCAGGGGAAGGAGAAGGGAAAGGGGCACCTTTTAACTTTGGGACGAAAAGTCTGGGCCCTTCGACGAGCGTGCCATGGAACAGCGGCGGCGTACCTTTAGCTAGGCACAGTGGTGGTCGACCAAGAGTCTAGATGCTTCACAGGGCCCAGGGCTTGGAAACAAGTTTGGCAGCTTGTGGGTTTGCTTGCAAGCTCTCCCTTCCTTTGTTTCCACACGGCCTGACGGCCTGACGGCCTCTCGAGCGAGGGCGACCACCGGTGGGGCCCTACGATGCGCTGTCCAAGACCACCGTCACAGGCCGGGGAGAGCCGGCGGCCACCGGCGACTGTCAAGCCCGCGGCGGCCGGGTGGTTGGTTGGTGACCGCCGCTCCGTGGTGTGCGCGTATCGACGGGCGTGCGTGCAGTTTTGCTCTGCCCCGCTTGCATATACAGGGTCAGCCCAGCCTCCCAGTCCGCGATAGAGCGACACCTTTTGTGCAATTACACTGCCATCACACAGCTTCCTTAGCGCATTCGTCCTGGAGTTAGCCCACTGAACAAGAAACCTGCTCTCGATGCCCCCCTTTAATCCACCCTGCGTACGTGTTAGCCGTGTTTTCTTCACGTACCCCAGGGCCTCAACCCGAGCGATGGAGCTGGCCATCGCCAACGAGTCCTTCGAGGGATGCTGCACATGGGGTCCCCAGCGCAGCCCAAGATCGGATCGGCCAGTTTCGACCGGCCCTGTCGAGACACGTCAAAGACCAACCTTCGTCAGTGGCGGCGCTGCTGCCCAAGGCTCGGTAGCGCCGACGATCGGCGCCGGCCTCACACGCGAAAGGCAGCAGAAAAAGAGTGAGAAAAAAAAAAAAAAAAAAAGGGAAACCTCGCCGAGGGGTGCTCTCCCTCCCGATCTGACAAGGCGCAGGCCGATGATCGCTGTACTATCCAGGCACCCTCATGACAAAAAAGATGGCCCACCTTAAAAAACCACACCTATGTATCGCAAACAGCACAGCATTAAAATTCAAATATACCTATACAAATCAATTGAATTCTATGTAAAGCAGTTCTATCTACTATCGTGTACGTTTTCCATCCATATTAATTATTTCTTGCAGTCGGGTCGGTATTGAATTGACCCAATTGTTAATTAAGGTGGGCCATCTTTTTTGTCATGAGTGTGCCAGGGTAGAGGAGAATCACGCTTGGCCTCATTGAGAACCTCAGCACTAGACTGACTCAGAACCAACATGAAGACTTCTGGAGCGTCTGTCGAGTTGATTCCAGCCTCCCCCACGTCGAGACGGCCCTTGACGCTCTTCAGCGGCCCGCCGCCTTGGCACAACGAGGATCCGGCGCACGCCGCGGCAAAGAGGTAGACATCCGCACATCGCTGCCGTACACGGCCAGGACGCCCGGCAGAGGTCAAACTCTGTTCTGCGGGTGGTTGCGGGGACCACCGAGGGGTTCCGCCTGCACACTTTGGGCTAACTTGGTTTTTGGGCGGCGGTCGGCGGGCCGCTCAATCGCTCGCTGGCGGGTTGCGTGTGTTTGGAAACAGGTTTTTGGGGAGGGTCGCCGCCTAGGCGCCGGCGGATACGAGCCGCGCGGAGGGCTTGCCGTCTATGGCAAAACATTGTTAGCTCGCATGCGACCGCCGCCGCCGCCGCCGCCGCCGCAGTCTCGCTGCGTCCGTAGCCCCCCCCCCCCAAAAAACGCATGCTTTGCCGAGCGTCGCGACGGCAGGCCAGCCCTTGCCGTCGCAGCCAACGTACGTGCGTGCGTGCGTTCTCTTCCGGCGTGTTGCGGGCAGGGCCGCCAAAGCCTATCGTGTTGTGCTATGAACCCCTTGGAATGGGACGAGATGGAACAGTCAAGGTTTTTGATGGTCAAGGCAAGTGGCGTCTGGAGAAATGTCGGCATCTCGAGCGTGTCGGCAGCCCATAGCCTTTAAGCCAAATCAAATGCTTCGATGGGAGGGAGGCCTTGCCTACGGCGAGGATGGCTGGCGACAACTCAGTCTATTTCGGTCTGCCTCTTCGTGTTAGGTAAGAACATCAGGCCCTAATGGGCCGATAAAAAGGTTGACCGTCTGGTCTTCCCATGCGAGTACGCAGCGGAAAACCCCGTCGTCGTATCTTTGCCTTTGCCAGGGCATGTGACTCGTTTCAGGAGTAAGGCCAAAGCTTGAGCTTCTCGGTCGTTCTCGTATCGGACATCGGCATCCGGAAGACTCGGAAGCGCGGCGCACCGACTGCGTGTGGCAGACGAGACGTGGCCACCGGGCCGGTTAAACGGCGCGAAGCCGACAAGGGGGGCGACGTCTTCGAGGGGAGGGTCTGTGCCGTGCGAGGACGGGATCTGGTCCGTCAGGACGAAGCTTTCCGTCTGCCGCGAGGCGACGTCGTCTGATCAATGAGCTCGGGGGCGGTTTCGGAGGCATGCGGCCAGCCGGGGCGGGGCCGGTGCGGCGGCCGTTACGTTTGCCGTTGACGGGTGCTCCGCCGGCACATCTAGCCACAGCCCAGCAACAGTAAAAAAGAAAGTGGTAGATACATTTAGTATACTAATGGTGAAAACAATAGGTAGAAGGGCGGGACAGAGATTATTCCGAACAATGGTAACTACCTTGACTTTCACTGTGACTCTCTCAATACGCCATCGCCTCTCTACATTCTCTTCATTTTACCCCCATTGTCCCATTCGCAAGTCGGTCTCACTGTCGGCGCAAACTAGTCATCATCCCAGAACATGGTGACAAACGGATGGCCGCAAGTGCAAAGAGCCGCCCCGCCTAACTCCTACAAACCGCTCCAAGCTGATAATTTTTGTCTCGCTTCATATCGTACATCCGTCTTCTCCAGGGACCGCCTTATACCAGCACCTCAGTTGAGACGTCAAAATGAAGGTTGTATCCCCCCCCCCGGCGTATCAACCGTATACATAAGAGTCCCATAATATACAGCGAGTACCTCGAGATGGCCTTGGTGTGTCACACTGATGGGAACAGGTTTCACTGAAAATGGAAGTTCCATGAACTACCTGGAAGTCTGACTGTACATAGGTTGACCTGAGACCCTTCGATGCACAATTAGCACGTTCAACCAGGAAGGAGAAAAAGATGGCCGACGCCTGGGACCCTTCACTACACAATCAGAACATTCGACCAGGAGAAACAGATGGCCAACGGCAAGCAGATAACTGACAACTCAAGTGGCACAAAGAGCACCGGCGCTGGTTTCTGGTATCACCGCCACGCTATGGAGCATTGAATACAATAAAAAGGACAACGAGGAAGGAAGACGAGGTTTCTGAAAACCGACGCGCTTTTTGTCACCGGTGTGCTAACGGTTATCACCATGCTGCGCTCGAGAATCGACGTTGCCACGCCTAGGCCGATTTCACTGCCAAGCAGCCTGCCGAGAGCGAAAAGTCACAAGTCATGCGACAATTGGAAAGCACGCAGAAAGAACTTGCTAAATTATGGGAGAACAGTGCGCAAGAAAAGACGGGACTCGAGAAGCACGCGCGCGACGCTGAAGGGGGGAAGGGCTATTTGCTACAAGATCAACAAGGACTTGTCGAGCGCCAAAGACGAGGCATCACGCATCAACGAGAGGAAGACAACCGACCTCGAGATGCAGTTGCAGGCCTCTCAAAAGTCGACACAGGAGCTGGAGCAGGAGTCGCGAGTCAGGGGACAATGATGTCACGCAAAAGGAACTGGATGAACCATGGAAGGCTATCGTGGAAGAAAGGGTCAAGTGAGAGTGAGGTTTAGAGACAGGGCGAGAGTCAGGATGAGATTCAAGATGAGAGTTGCGCTGGGAGTGAAGATGAGGGTTATGGTAAGAGCTAGGTTTAGAGTCTGGATGAGAGTCGAGTTGAGAGTCACGGTAAGAGTTAGGGCAAGATGAGATTTAAGATAAGAGTTGTACTGAGAGTGAAGATGAGTTGCGAGACTCGGGTTTAGAGTAGGGATGAGAGTCACAGTAAGAGGTATGACAAGATTCAAGATGAGGGTCAGGTTTGGAGCCAAGATGAGATTTGAAGTCAGAGTTGTGTTGATGGTCATAGTGCGAGCCAAGTTGAGACTGAGATATGGCATTCAAGGATTATACATAGGCACCAAACTCTCTCTTCATCGACTCCGTTGCTACGGCTATTTACATTGCTGGTGCTAAGTAGTGGTATTGGCGCCCCTAGATATCCGGCTGCCTGTTCTTTCCACACTTGCCTCAATAGTCTTTTTCCCTTGGCACTTGCCTATTGGAATTTCATCTCATTCACAAATCCCTTTTAAAATTTCATTTCATTAACAACTCGTCAACACAACTCATTGGCAACTACCAACTCTTCTCATAACAAACAAATTCACGCCTAGCTGAGGACCATTCAGCACAACATCATGAGCACGAACGAAGATGAGCCCGGAGCGGCTGCTGGCAGCAACCAGGTGACGAGAGCGGCCGACTGGACGCCCCCAAACGCCTGGGCAGATGAGATTGACGGATTTTCCTCGTCTATCGATCATCTCTGGTACAAAATCCGAGAGAAGAAAGACGAGCTCGCCGGCGGCCAGGCTACTCAGAAGGAGCTCGACAAGCAGTTCCATGAGGAGTGGGCCGACTGCGTGACCGCGGGGTACAGAAGCTTGCACCGGGCGGGCATCAAGAGTTCGAGCATCGAGCTCACCATCTACTTGGGCCTCAAGAAGATGTACTTCAATACCTGTAAGCACCCTGTGTCCTGTGTCCTTGTAAATGAGAGCTTTAACTTACGATAATTTTCTAGATGGCATCGGTTCAGCGACCTGGAGAGAGGAGAACAAAGTTTTCAGCTCCCAGAAAGAGCACCCGGCCTTTCGACGATGGGTATACCGAGTGGCTGCACATCAATAATGAGACTGCTTCAACACTGCCGGCTGATCCGCCAGCAACGAAGGTCACCAACCCGAGCCCGGCTCCGCCCCTTCCCCCCACCGTGAAGCTGTCTGCCTCGGCCGCGAACCCCAAGAAGAGGGCTGCTGCAACACTGCCGGCTGATCCGCCAGCCACGAAAGTCGCCAGATCTGCTCCGTCCCTTGCCCCCACTGCGAAGCCGTTCGTCCCGGTCACGAACCCCAAAGAGCAGAAAGACTCAATGCAGCAGAAGCAGAGCACAGTACCAGCGAAGGCTCCCATCGTCACTACGCCACTGAGCTCTACGTACGGTGTCAACGCAGCAGCAGTCTCTGCTCCATCCCTCCCGCCGGCCGCTAAGAAGCCTCAGAGCCCCACGGAGAAGTATATCGATTCGACAAGGGGACACTTGTCATCCATCTTCAGAGAACTCGGTCTCAGCCGCGAGATGCTTGCGCCTTCCGCGCAGCCCTTCGAGGTCTTAGTGCCCGAGAACGCGAAGCCACAACTCTGGTTTAGAAATGGCCAGATCATGAAAAGCGCACACTTGTGCATCAACAAGGATTTGCGCATCACGTGGATCGATCGCGACGGCAAGACGTTCCTGATGCCCTACCTGTCAGAGCATGCCGACCAGAGAAAGTTCAACTCGTGGCACGAGTATGTCATCTTGTGGATAGATCTGCAATCTTTCTGCTCGCACATGGCGACCGCCATGAGCCCTTGTCCGCTTGACAAGTTTTTGACCGACCAGAAATGGGTGAATGCCAGATGCCTCGCCAATCAAGCAATGCAAGCGCACGAGCAGAGAAAGGTTGAGCCCACAACCGAGGCCAGCACCGAGTCCCTGCCCCCGCCAGAGAGTCCACGCACCCGTCAGATCAGATTGCTGAAGGAAGAGTTGGCTGAGATCATCGACCGATCCGTCTTTATGGTCATTAGGGAGACCGTTGAAAAGATCTACGCGAGGACGAAGAGGCTGGACGACATTCTGGAAGACGGTCCTCACACCACCAGGAAGTACCGTTCGGGGGCGTTGATCTCCCAGAAGCACATCTTGGACCGCATTCGCAAACTCTGGGAAGATCACGCAGCCTACGAGCCCGAACCCGCCAAGGTGAAACAAGATGCGCTCACTTGGTGGTGGAAGCACAAGGCCAGTCTGAAAGAGACAGGTCAGAAGACTGGCAACGAGGGAGGGATCATGGATTCCTACTGGGCTGGTCCGGTTGAGGAGTAAGAGGGCACTTCGTGATCACGTTTGGGGACTATCCAACGGACCGCAGCAGATGAATGGACGGAGATAGGTATCACGTCTGGAGACGTTTCAGACGTCACATAGCTCTAGATACTACTGTCGAAGTACGTATGCGAGTTGGGATATCCTTGTTCAATTGATAGGTGATGAATCTAGTGATGTGTGTGTGTGTGTGTGTGTATCTGGTCGACTCCTTCAGTGCGGCATTTCTGCATATGCGTGGCCTCAGGGGCAAAATGCATGCGCTATCTAAATCCCTTTGTTTAAGAGGGGAAATCCATCCCAGAGATAATAATGCCAATATTTATCTAGCAGTATTGCCTATTGAGGCTAACTCGTCTACTAAAGGTAGGGCCCTAGCTGTATTATAGTACCTATACTTTAATAACTACCTACTATATAGGGATATAGTTGCTGGGACACTTGCCCAAGAACCTCGGACAAAGCATACTGGAAGTTTCATTGCTTGCTAGGGCCTCGCCACGGCAGACCTGGCATCCAGACGTCGGTACAATCGGACAAGTGGCCCAGTCTGCTAATGGACATCGAAAAAGGCAGATATCTACAGTCCCAAGAATGGCATCAGGTGGCCTCATACCAGAGCGTTCGTCAGCTCAGGGATAGGTACCGTCCCAACGGCAAACAAACGCCCTCCGTCAAGTTGTGAGATAGCTTCGACTACGAAGCTGCTTCCGATGCCTACGAACCGAAGTCTGTCCCCGACCCAAACTACAACACTTGGGCCAAGATCAAGGGCGACATCGAAAAACTGCTCAAGTCTGAGATGTCTACAACCGCTGCACCCCCACCGGAGTTGGACACCGAGGATGAGAAATTTGCCATGTCCGAATCATAGGACGGGATTCAATTAATGGTTCGGGGCAGACATCACTTTAGAATTTTCGAGCCTGGTGGTTGTAGTCTAGTACAGAAAGATCAAGAAGTGTTCCTCTGTCCCGTTCTCTCATTCGTTTTTATTGTTCCTGCCGCCTGTATCGCCGAATCTCGCGGGAAGCCGTACGAGAGCAGCCAATTGGCTTTGTTTTGGTCCACGTGCTTGACCCGCCGTTCATTGTTCTATCGCATTGATGGCTAACCTCATTCTCGCCCGGTTCTGCTTCACATTTATATCGTTGTATCAGGGTATCGTCTGCTATGGACCGCGGGGTTACCGAGGACCACAATAAACAAACAAGTTTGTTGTCTCTTCCACCCTTATAATACTCCAGGTTTACACCACGCGGCTCTCCCTGTTTCCCGTCAAATCCAGCCTAGCCCGTCAACAAGGGTCACCTTGGATAGATCTCGCTCGCGGTTGCGCGGATGGTGACCGGTGACGTCGTGAACGACAGCATGCCATCCGTTGCTGGTGCCGGTCGGGCTACCCTCCTGACACAGGCCATCGTCATGCTTTCAACACGGCTGCGGTCTCCCTCATGACACGACCACCTGCCAGGGCTTGACCAGCCCCTCATCCCCCGTGGTGACAAGCATCTCCTCGACCCCCTTGTTCTCCGATCCCGCGTCGTACCTCTTGCACCAGGTGATGTGGTTGATCTCGTAGGGGCCGTGGGCGTTGGGCACCTCGGCGACGACGCGCCAGCGGCCGGGCCCCGCCGGCAGCTCGCGGGCCTCCCCTGGGGTGGCCGCCGCGTCGTCCGCGCCCGCCACGTTCTGGTCCTCCTCCCGGTAGACGGCGATGACGCTGTCGCTGCCGGTGCTGGCCACCATGCCCGAGGTGGCGCTCCAGGTGGCCGAGTAGATGTCGCGTGTGTGGACCTTGGGCAGGACCGCGGTGCAAAGCCACTCCTCGCGCAGCGACCTCCGCATCGTGTTGGGGATGCCGCCCAGCCCGCCGCGGAAGGCGGCGCCGGGCCCGTCGTCCTCGTCCTCGTCCTCGGTCTGCAGGCTCCATATGCGTATCGTCTGATCGGCCGAATAGCTAAGCAGGCGCGGGAAGCCGCCGTCGTCCCTCGGCTTCTGCTCCCACTGAACGCCCCAGACAGTGGCGTCGTGACCCTCGAGCACGGCGACGCACACCCACTCGCCGTCGCCGTCCTCGCGCCATATGCGGATCGTGTTGTCGTAGCTCGCGCTCGCGAGGACGTCGGCGCTGTAGCGCCTCCGTGAGTTGCGGCCGGGCACGTCGGGGCACCACGCAACGCCCTTCATGTCGCCGTTGTGCTCGTTCAGCACGGCGACCGTCTCCCACTCGTCGTCGCCCTCGGTGGCGCCCACGTCCTCCCAGACCCAAACGGTCTGGTCTCTGCTGCAGGTGGCGAGGTAGGCGCCGGAGGGGGCGAAGGAGACGCCCTTGATCTCCGAGTCGTGGCCCTCGAGGACCAGAGTGAACTCCCAGTCCTTGTCGCCGTCGCTGTCCGCGTCGCCGGAGGGGCGGTGTTTTGTCGCGCCGCTGAGGTCGATCTCGAGGGGCTCCGCGGCCAAGGAGGCTTCGTCGCCGCCCGCGAAAGGGAGTTCGCCGTCCCAGCGCCAGAGGCCGGCGGTGGAATCGAAGCTGCCGGTGACGAGGCACAGTTGGTGGGGAGGGAGGTTGGGCTTCCAGGCCACCGAGCGGATGGACCGCGTGTGGCCGCCGGTCAGGGTGCTGTGGGAGGAGAGGGAGGACAGGGAAAAGATCCTGACCGATTTGCCGTAGGCGGTCGCAATGAGCGGGAGAGTCGGATGGGGTACGGAGCACCACGCCCGCTCGTAGAGGTCTGGTGTGAAGGGCGTGAGAGGGAGCACTCGGACCGCCGAAGACGGCGCCTCTGCGGATGGAGGCATTTCCATGGCCGGGGGGTTGCTCGGTCGCAAGCTGGATTCGCCCGGGCGAGTTCCGTCGGGGTAGGGAAGAAAGACAGCCGGGAACAATAGTCAGTCGACTGGCGTAGGATCGTTGAACTTGAGTTGCAATTCCTTCGACGAGTCGGGCGTGATCTGTTGGTCGTACAAATAATTAGTGATGCAATACCGCACGTACCCCCACTACACCCGCTGGTCTGCGATCCTTTTTCTCTCAGCAAATGAGCCATGGCGGGGTTAGACCTTCTGCCCCGCGGTCGCCTTAGCAGTCCTCGGGCAATCGTTAATCCAGCGGGAGCGTCCGGCGCCGGAGCGGGCCCTCAGCCGGGATGGCATCCGTTGCACCCCTGTCGTTATCGGGGCATCTTCGCCGACGTACAACCTCTCTCACAAGCGGAACGCGACAGAAACCGCTGCCCGAAGAGTGCAAACACAACAGGGCATCGCGATGGCTTTCCCTTCCGACGG
Organism: Colletotrichum sublineola; assembly: GCA_020631755.1. NCBI lineage: Eukaryota > Fungi > Ascomycota > Sordariomycetes > Glomerellales > Glomerellaceae > Colletotrichum > Colletotrichum sublineola. The sequence goes on from JAHSQG010000001.1 coordinate 1,916,985, forward strand.
GAGGTCATCCCAAGCAAAATGGGGCCTGGAACCTGTGGCGGGCGCTTGGAATCGTAAAGCATCGAGCAAAACATCGCACGAGGGCAATCTGTGTCATCTGACCCGTCTCGTCATCGCATGTCCTTCTGCCAGTACTGTTGCATGTCAAACAATAAGAAACAAGCTTTTTGCGACATTGCACCACCGGCTGGCTGATCGTGGAGAAACAACCTCGCCGGCCGAGGTGGCCAGCAGCCATCAGATCTAGACTTTTCGATAGACTCCTTTTTCGTCCCCCCGCGGCTTGTTTTCTTTTCTTATCTCTGTTTCTTAAACTCCCTCCCTCTCTTTTCTTCTGACACGCCTCATTGGGTGTTTCGGGCTGCACGGCTTCGCTTATTTCGTTGGCGGGCTGAGTGGGTGACTGACGTGCGTGCGTCGTTTCTTTTTTCTCTGGTGTTATTTTTGCCTTGGCTTGGAGTCTTAGCGTCGCGAGCGACTCGAAACGTCCGCCGTTGGACGACGCCGAGTCGGAAAAAGCAACAATGTCTCCGCTAGAAGAGAAAATCAATAGCTCGCTGTTTGACGCAACAATGTCTTCGGGTTGACGTGTGGAGTTGTGAGGACCAGACCACGTCGGAAATCACCACTCAGCCAGTCAATTATTACAGCTATCCGTGGAGCGTCACCGTGAACTTGAAGATGCGCTGGCCCATTGACGTATTGCGTTTCTGGTCAGCTGTCGTCTGGTGTAGGACGGGGGCTCGCGACTGATGATCGTTTGGATGGCCGGAGTGTCCGGGCCATCTTGCGGATCCCCCGGGAGTCGGACCTCTTGCAGGCCAGTCGCTCATCCAGTAGTCCAGAGGCAGCCCCTCAATGCCTGGATTTAGATTGGTTCCATCGATGAGGGACAGTATGTATACACACCTATGGGTGACATTGTCTCTAATGACAATCGCGCGCACACTTTGCGCCCCAAGTCGCACCAACATTTCGGCCTGGGCTACCTAAACTACATGGCATTCAAAAATTCGTGCTGGCTGGCGAGGAGAGCCAGGGTGCACGCGCACGACGCCAGCAAACTCCGCTTCTCTCTCTCTCTCTCTCTCTCTCTCTAGCGCTAGCTCGATAATCCAAGACGCTAGGGGCCGACAGAAGCCTCAAGGGATAGGGAAAGTGCTGACCGTTTGTGCGTGATGACCACATGGTGCGAGGGTCTCTCTCAGCCGTGTTTTGGCTTCTCTTCTCCCTACAGAGTGGCGCGCGCGCTTGTTGTTTGGCAAAAGGAAAGGGAAAGAAACACGTTCATGATGGTGTGGAATGAGCCTATGGTGGGCAGAATACGATTTCTGACTACTTGGAGACTGACTATCGGAGCGCGACAACTCGACTTGGCGCCCCCTCCGTCCATGGTGCGTGCACCTTTTCCATCAGGGCGATCCCCGTGCAAGCATCTAGTTGGCGTATGCTGCTTGCCTGAAAACCCCGCGACAAAGATCAGTGCGGTGGAGGCGTAGGCGGCCTTTCGCAGCAAAAGGCTGTAGGCAAGGAGAGCGCGGCCCGTCGTCGATACGCCGGTCTCCCAGTCTTTTGCTCAACCATCAGCAGAACCGCCAACCGAGACATTGGATTCAGTGCGCCGTTCTGAGCGACCTAGTACGTCGTGTTACCCGTCCTCCTCCTCCTCCTCCTCCTCCTCTTCCTCCTCCTTGCTTTTTCTCTTCGTCCTTGCATACCAGACTTACTAGGGCCCCGTGTCAGTCACATGGGGCGGAGCTGCGATACTGTGTGCCTAGGCTGCAGAATGCATCTGGGGAAGAAGAAAAAGGAAGGAAGGCCTCAGTGCGCAACCGCGATAGCGGTGCAGAAGAGTGGTCACTCCGCGGGCGGCCTGACTGATGGCGTGCTACTGGCAGCGGCAGAATTCACCTCGGGGAGAGGGCAGGGCGCGTCACATTTCATCGCGAGCAGTGGCATCGGGAACGGAGTAGCATACATGGTATATTCGTCGTCTTCTTGATTATGTTGTAATATCTGAACTCTCGGTCGTCCAGGCCTTCCCGAGACCCTGGCGTGTTCTACGGCAGACTGTAAGGCCAACTCCGCTAAAACCAAATTTTGGCCTGTTTTTATTGTTAGGTAGGCCCCTACCCTATAAAACTTTACACCCTCCTACTTTAACAAAATTTATATTATTAAATAATATATTTACTAGGTAGTATGCCTATTTACTATTATGTATTATAATAACCCTACTTTCTATAGGGCTATATATATATATATAAAACCTAATATAAATAATTATTATTATTCTAAACTCTTCTTCTTTTTATATCTCTACTTATTCCTTTATCCTTTTACTATAGGGTTAACTACCCCTTTTTGCCTATTATTAGGTAAGAACTACTATATCTTTAAAACTACTAATAATTAGAAGGCATATAAGTATTATAGTACTAACTTATAGTCTATTACACCTTATAAAGATACTTATATAGATCTAATTAACCTTATGTCTTCTTTAGAAAGACCTATCTTAAAGTATTTAACTTTAAGACCCTCTATATTAACTTTAGCCCTTTTTATATAAGGCTTAATATCTTTAAACCTCCTTAACTTACTCTATACTAGGTTATAAGAATAAGAATAGAGTATTTAGTAAACTAAAAAGGTTAAGAAGTCTCTATTAATTAAGTTATCTATTACTCTTTATAATATAATATACTTTAAGATAGATATATATAGTATTTAAGTCTTAATATATAACGTATATATATAGTAAGTAGGCTAACATAGTAAGTAGGCTACTTCCTTATTACATATTAAAGGCTGCTTTTTTATCTATTTTTTAAAAATCAAAATTAAGTCTAAAAAAGGTCTAGTCTTCTATATTAGGCTTTAATAAGAGTTATACTATAGAGAATAATACTATAGAAAATACTCTCCTACTCTAACCCCTATATCTCTTATCTAGACCTTTAGATAAGTAGTTAGCTAGGTATATAAGGGTTAGGGTAGAATAGTATTTTTCCTAGTATTATTTCCTATAATATAACTCTTATTAAAGCGTACTATAGAAAACTAGACGTTTTTTAGACTTAATTTCGATTTTTAAAAAATAGGTAAAAAAGTAGCCTTTAATATGTAATAAGGAAGTAGCCTGCTTACTATGTTGGCCCGCTCACTATGCATATACGTTACTAGTATTTAGCCTATTAAGAAGTTTATTAGTAAGATATAGTTTAATCTATTTATAGTCTTTTTATTATATATAAGTATAATAATAAGTATTATCTCTAATTTTACTACTTAATAATAATTTCTTAGTAAGGAGTAGAAAGCTATACTAATTAATATAAAAAACCTATATAATATCTTAGAGTATTATAATACTACCTATTAAGCTACTATACTTTAGTTATTTCTCTCTAAGGCTTTAATCTCTTATAAAAAGGATATATACTACCTAACTATTATTATATAAGTCTAAATTAAACTACTAACTATTAAATCTTAAGTATCTTAAAAAGGTAAGGCCTATATAAAGCTAAATACTTCTAATTAATAAGATATAGTAACTAATATACCCTAAATAATATTAAAACTAAAGATAAGGTTATTAATAGGTACTATAATTAAACCTATAGTAAAGGTTAAGGAGGAGCTAGAGAGTAAAAAGGTAAAAATTAAGGAATAAGTCTAAGAGGAAAAAGAGGATATTAAGGAGGAGGTTATATATAAGAGAGAAGAAATATACTAGAGGGGATATAAACATATATACTTATATATTAATTCTTAAAGAATATAGAGATATATAGTCCTTATTTACTACTATCTTCTTTCTTACTTTCTACTATAGAAGTATTTATACTTTCTAAATTAATACTAGACTATTAAAGTTATTCTTAAACCTATATAATTCCTCCTTATAGCTTATCTAGAAGGGAGACTTCTAGTTAGTATTGTTTTTTAATATACTTATTTAAATAGGTCTAAAGGTACTAGTATATATTAAGAGATAGATATATAGTATCTCTAACTTTTATCTTAGGTATAAGTATAGACTAATAAGAGTCTATAATTTATATATAGACCTATATAGTATCTTAAGAAAGGAATTTATTAATATTACTATTACCCTTTATAAGAGTAAGTAACTCTTATACTTACTATTAATTAATTATCTACCTAAAGTCTTATACTATTTTAGTATTTAGTTAATAATAGAGGTACTATAGTTAACTAGTAATAATATATAGTCTCCCCTTTTAATAATAGATTTAATATAAGTTTTAGACTTAAATAAATATTATAAAGTCCTTATAGATAAGTAGTATATAGATAAATAAGAGTGTAATTATAAGGATATAATTAGTTAGCAACTAGTTAGCAGGCCTTATAAGGGCATATATGGTGTAGTACTAGTACTAAGTACTAGAACTAGTTAATCTTTTGGTCTATTAGTTAAATAGTCTATTGTTAGGTGTAGCATACCACCCATACCCCTTATAATTGTTCTGGCACTTAGTGGGTCTTCTAGCTGAGCAGGGTTGGGTTTAAATCCCGCCTACGACTATCTCTTTAAGTGTAGGCCTAAGGGGGCTAGGGGTTATGACCTAATTGGCGACTAATTAGCCTTAGTACGGCAGAAGCAATTAGCTAGCTAGGCAGTAAAGAGGGGTAGCTTATATTAGGCTTAGAGGGACTAGGTGTAGGGAGGTAATCCTAGTACCAGCCGGGGGGTTCCTAGCTGTTACTAGGTGCTAGGCTATTTAGGGCCTTTAGGGTTAACATAACCTTATACTCTAGTATATAGTTACTAGTACTAGTATATATAGGCCTTAGAGTTATAACTTAGGATATGTTATATTAGAAGGGGGGTAATTATAAGGATATAATTAGTTAGTAATTAGTTAGTAGGCCTTATAAGGGTATATATAGTATAGTACTAGTACTAAGTACTAAAACTAGTTAATCTTTTAGTCTATTAGTTAAATAGTCTATTATTAGGTATAGTATACTACCTATACCTCTTATAGTAATCTAATTAGCTAGTATATATAAGGAAAAGAGATTTTATAGCTTAAGTAACTAGAAATATTCTTATATTAGTTAGTATAAATATATATAAGATATAATATAAATACTTACTTTCTAGTATGCTAACTATTCTTAGTAGAGATAGTTCTACTAGCTCTTAATCTTAATATTATAGATACTTTTCCTAAATATCTAATAGTTATAAAAAGTAATAGGTAACTTTAATATTAAATATTACTATATAAGGTAGTAATAAATACTAGCTATAAGGATAGTCTCTTTATCTTAATCTAACTAAATTTATAAAGGTATATACCTATATTATTAGATAATAATAAGGTATTAAGTAAGAATATTCTAAGATATATAGGCTAAAAAGCTAATATAAAACTATATAATAAACTATAAATAGGTGTTAATAGTAGTATAAACCTTAAACCTAAATAGTAAAAGCTTATTATATATATTAAGAGACTAAATATAATTTAGGCTAGAAGTTATCTAACCTTTATAGTAGTATTATATCTCTTAAAGATAGTTATTAACTTAGGTTAGGAATATTTAGTAATATAAGGTAAATAATAGGTTTTAGCTAATAATATACCCTTACTAGTATAGTAGGGCGGGGTGGCGATCGGAGATTACCCTCCTCCTGATTAGCTGAGGATGTAACTAGAGGATGCCTGATCGGTAAAGATAAAAGGGGTTATAGACAGATCGATAGACGGACAAGCCAATTTTCTCTTTCTTCACACACACCTACCTTCTCTTAGCTCGTGCGACAAGACCTTTTAATGATTTCAGTCGAACCGTAATAACACAAGAAACTCAGGAGTTTCTACCCCTCTAATTAGGAGAACTCTTATATTAATCAAAGGAGATTCTTTAATTAACTAACTAAGCAACTCAAACTAATTAGAGGAAGCATCTTATGTTGCTTATATAGGTTAAGGTGTTTCTTCCTATAGATTACTATACCATATAAGTCCTTCCTTACCCTATACGTCTTTAATAGTCTCCCCTTCTAGAAGTTAAGACGACAGGCAATAACAACAACAAAACGACATAATCTAAGTAAAAGCAAGCAGCTAGAAGCCAGATTAATACAGACAAAAAGACAATAGACAATAAGACAATAGACAATAAGACAATAGACAATAGAACCTCTATAACAAAGGAGAATAGAAGACTCTAGAAACTTAAGGGAGAATTAATTTATAAGATAAAAACAAGCAGATCTATAAAAGGAGGTAGAAATTATATTACTAATCTAGTAGTAATAACACAATTAGGAAGATAATTAGATTAATTAATATAAGGTTAGGGGTAAAGAGTACTAAAATCTTTTATTAAGCCTAGTTAATTATATAATAGGAGCTCTTACTACTAATCAGTATAGCTTAGAGCCTAGAGTATTACCTAATTTAGATAAGTAGAACCTTAGGACTAAGGGTATTTATAAAGTAAGTTTCCCTAATTATCTACTAAAACCTTTAATTAAGCCTTAAGTAGACCTATAGGGAGCTCTTACTGAAATTACAATAAGGAATATAAGACGGCATAGTAGTAACCATATAGGTAGCCCTAATTACTATAATAATATCCATCTAGCTTTTAAGTCAGACTATTACACACCTTATAAAAGTCTATTTAGAGTTAACACATAAGGGTAACATTCTTTAGATACTTAATACTATTAATTATTAACTCTTTTACCTATAGTTAACTAATAAGATATTAGATAACTACCTATCCTTCTCTAAGAGTGTAGCCTCTAAGCCTAAATTAGACATTACTATAAGTAATAACCCTAATCCTACTCTACTGTCTATCTTAGGAGCCAGTTTTGCTAGGTATAGGGACTCTAAGGTATTAGTTCTGTTGGACGATAAGGATGCTAGGAACTCTTCTGATCAGCCGGTATGAAAGGTGACTTAGGAAAAGAAACTAGTTTCCTTGCCGCTACTAGAAGCAAACGCCTTAATTAACACCCTAGTTAGCATAATTACTACCTAGATCTAGATAAGCTCTATATAGAACCTTAACCCTATGTTTAGAATAAGTAACTAAACTAAGAATATTAACTTTTATAAGATCCTCTTTCCTAGTTAGGATAGCGCTATAGTCTTTTAAGGTAATAATATTATAGAGTTTCTTAAAAAGTTTAAGGATTAGTGTAAGATTATAAGGGTCCCTAATTAATTTAGATGCAAGCTTGTGGTATATACTATAGGAGGAGACTATTAGACTCTTGTTAAAGATGCTATTAAGGATCTACCCTAGAAGGAAGGAAAAGCATTTCTACTTTAGGAATATAGCTAATAGGATGCTAATTAATTCCTAGATAAGGAGGAGTAGATTAAGAAGGTAACTACTAGACTACTAATTTCTAGCTTTAATTTAAGTACTACATAAGCTCTTTTTACTAAGATTAATAACATAATTACAAAGGCTAAGTAATAAGACTTATATATAATAACATATAAGAGCCTAATTAAGGTAATCTATAAGAGATTCTATATTAATATTATTAAGGATACTATAAAGGAATTAGGACTTAGCTTAGAAAAGTTTATTTAATTAATAACTTACCTAACATTTAAGGCTAGACTTCTAGACGTAATTGCCTATCAGAAGGAATATAGCCCTCTATTTACTACTAATTAGGGCGTAAAGACCTCCTAGTCCTATCTAACAACCTAATAGCCACAAACACATCTAACAAGCTGTTACCCACTAAGATATTAGACTTATTAGGCACTAATAGACGTCTAGATTACTTAGACTTTACCTAATAAGACTAATTAAGAGTTGGCTAATAGTATAAGTAAGCTAAAGATCTACTAGAATAGCATATAGCCTTAGGGTAGTACTTAAGTATTTAGAGTTAATATAGTGCAACCTAATTAGACAAATACTCTTAGACCTTATAATTAGTACTAGTATTATTAGTTATAGCAACATAGATTTATTTAGGAATACAATTAGTACACCCTAGATAAGGATGTAATACTAGTTATCCTAATCTATAGAGCCTAGTACTATAGAAGGCGTAATAGCTAGAGTCTACTAAACAACATACTATTTACTATAGTAGAGGAGGGATAGAAGTATAGTATTACAGACTAAATTACTCTTCTTTCCTATGTTACAAACATATTAGTTAATAAAGACTATAAGCTTCTTATAAAGTAGATCCTTAATTACTAGATTAGGTTGCCCTAGTAGGATTCTCCTATACTCCCTCTACCTAGTTAGTCTATAGTAGTTAAGTATGTTTATGTGTTTTGCCTAAATTAGGTAGAGGACTATATAGATATTTATGCTATTAGCTATAGTAGACCCTAAAAGGACTGCTAGTAAGTACCTAACCTATATTAATCAGATAAGACTAAGGTTACCTATAGGGTAAAGAAGCTAGAACCTATCCCTATAGTTAAGAAGAAGTTAGTTAAATCCTTAGGCAACTTAGGAAGGGTAATAGACCTTAACAATAATAAGGAGTAATAAGCCTTAGACCCCAATCTAGTATTTAGTAGGAATACTTCTATATAGATTAATAATAGATAGACTAACTTAGTAAAGACCCTTAATACTAAATAACTATAAGAGGAGGATCTAAAGTAAGAGGCGTGTAGACTTACTAAGAAAAAGCTAGACGCCCTAGTATCTCTCCCTATTAGTCTCCTAAGGAAGATTTGGCTAGAATTTAACATAGCAATAGGTACAGCCTTACGTAATTAAGGATATGTTAACGCAGATAGAGTCCTAATTAAGGCGCCAAAGTCCCTAATTAACCTAGCTAAGACTAATAAATAGAGGTAGGATATTTAAGGACTTCTTAATAAGTATAATACTATAATCTCTATAGGATAGGCAAGATCAGCCAAGGTAGTATAGGTTAGAGGAGTACAGCCTATACCTGCTCTTCTAATATCTATTATTTTAAACGCTTATCTCTAGCTAGAGGTCTATATAACCTTAGTTAATTAACCCTCTTTAAGTAACCCTATTATAGCAATCCTAGATACTAGAGCCTAGGTGAATATCCTCTCAAAATAATATATTAAAGCAGTAGGGATTCTATATATCTATATAAGCCTCTAGATAAGGACTTTTAAGTCTAATCTAAGTAGCTTAATAATATTTAATAGATTTTGTTTTATAGAAGTATAGGTTAATAGGTATAGGGTAACCTTATACTTCTTTATTAAAGATAAAAGGGAGATTTCTAACCCTCTCTTACTAAGATTACCTTTTACCTAAGACTATAAGCTCTCTTTTATATATAGCAATTAGTTAATTACAGCTTATATCTATATAGAGAACACCCTATTAAGAGTGCTAGTTAGAGTAATTAGGACAAACTAGCCCTCTAAAGTTACAGACATTCTTCCCTACCTTAATTAATATATTATAGAAGTCTTTAACATAAGAAAAGATAGTCTAGTAGCGTAACTAGGGATACTACTAGGACTAGGACCTTATACCTAGACCTTAATCTTAAAGAAGGGGACGTATTAGCTATAGTAATTAATAATAAGCAAGCTAAGGATATTATAATAATAGTAGGGTAATTATTAATTAAGCTATATATAGCGTAGATTTAGAAAATTACTATAGTAATTATAGGAACTACCTAGAAACATAAATACAAACATAATAAACTAGATGCTACTTATAACCTAATGATAAAGCTAGTATCTTACTAGGAAGAATAGTTAATTAGGCAATAGATCTAAAAGTACTAGAAAAAGGCTACTTATTAGTTCTAGGAGATAGGGAACGCCCTAATAGGACGTACTACAAAAGTTAATATGATGTATAAACAGAAGGATTAGAAGGTCTAACTAGTTAATAACATACTATTAGACAGATTAGTCCCTAATAGCGACCCCTACTAGAAGCTTAAGAAGATTAAGGAAATTAAACATAAGCTAGAGGACTAATTAGGACTATATAGTAACCTAATTACACTAAAGTTCTCTAATATTAAGCTATAATTAAGGTTAATAGAAGATTACCTAATAAAGCTACTAGAAGGGTGCTAGTATCTATAACTAGTAGAGTATAACCTTTTTATATAGATTCTACTTAATTAAGAAAAGGCTCTAGCATAGGAATTTCTAGAGTATAGGTATGTTAACCTTATAGTTATGCCGCCTTAAGTAATTTAGACTATCCCTTATAAGGTATAGTAAGTAAAAGGTATCCTAATTCTAAAGGCTCTTTTACTAAAGGCTTTTAAGGTTATCTATAAGTAGGTAGCATATAGTATTATTAAAGAAAGCTATACTATATACTAGAATCTATGGTTCCTTATTATAAAAAAGGATAGTAACTTACGCCTAATTAACTTAGTAATAAAAGTTAATATAGTAACTCTTTATAATACTTAGTAGCCTCTAGTAGTAGATAAGTTTTTAGAAGAGTATATAATATACTAGCTTATATTATTACTTAACTTCTTCTTAGGTTATAATTAGATCTTACTAGATAAAAAGAGTTATAATCTAACTATATTCTCTACTCTACTTAGTCTATTTAGATACTATACTCTACTAATAGGAGTAATAAATTTAGTAGCATAGTTCTATAGAATTATAATAAGGATCCTTTATAATCTAATTCCTTAGTATTATAGTATGTTTATTAATAATATTATAGTTAAGGGCCCTTAATTAAGATATAATAATAAAAAGCTTTAGGTATATCTAGGGATCTATTAATTTATTTATAAATACCTCTATAATATTAATTAAGTCCTAGTAAATATAGAGTTAGCTAGATATATAATATTAGTAGTTAAGTCTTAATAGTACTAAGAGTTAATAGTAATTATAGGATACCTTTATAGTACTATTAGATATAAACCTAATTAGGCTAAGGTTATTAAGATTCTAGAATAGGAAAAGTATAATAGCATATTAGAGGTTAGATCCTTTCTAGGGATTATAACATTCTATTACTACTAGGTAGAGTGTTTTTTACTAATTATAGCGCCTCTCTATTAGTTACTCCTAAAGAATCAACCTTTTTAATAGGAGGAGCTATAGATTAAGGCTATAGAGACTCTTAAGGTTGCTCTTACTACTATGCTAGTCTTAGTCCTAATTAACTACTCTCTAAATACTAGCCGTATTATTCTAACTACTAATTTAAGTAGGGATAGGTAGGGTTACACTCTTAGTTAACTTATAGATAGTAAGAAAATAGTTATAAGATATAAAAGTAGAATCTAGTAAGGGGTAGAATTAAAGTATAATTTAGGGAAGTTAGAGATGTATAGAGTCTTAATAAGCCTTAAGTAATTATGTAACTATATATTTAGGATTAACTTTCTACTTAAGATAGACATAAGGGTTTTAGTTACTTAGATTAATAGGGTAGTAAATAACTTACTATTAGCTATAATAATGTAATAGCTTTTATAGATTAGGCTCTTTAATTTTAAAGTTAAGCATATTAATAGTAAGAAGAATATAGTAGCTAATAGGCTCTTTTAGAAACCTCTAGGCCTATTAGACTTACGTAAAGCTGATTAAGAGGAGGATATTAAGGATTTTATTAACATAAAGGTTCTATAAATAAGGATAGCTAAGAGCTTCTTTCTATTAGCCTATACATATAGAGATAACATAACTAACTAGCCTAGAGAAATTAAAATTCTAATAGATTTACTTAGCAACCACCCCTAGTTAACTAACTTAAAGTAGATTGCCTATTTCCTCCTTATATTAAAGAGACTACTAGGTATTCTACTACACTAATTCTGTAAGTTTAAGCAGAAGGCTACTTAATTTGTTATATAGAATTAACTCCTATTTAGACTAGGGACAAAGACGCGCCTAAAACCTCTTTATGTTATTAATAATCTAAAACAGCAGCTTAATTTAATTAATAAATTACATAATAAATTAGGGCATTAGGGATAAGAGGCGATATATTTATAACTTACTAAATATTACTATTAGTTTAGGATGTATATATAGGTTAGAGAGCTAATTATAAGCTATAAAGCATGCTAGAAAGCCTAATTAGTACGCCCTAATAACTACTATGTTTCTTTAGTTCTATATAGTTACCCCTTTTTAAGAGTTACTTTAGATATCTAGTATATAGGGAAATAGAAGGTTATTAAAGCCTACTATAAGTTTATAGGATACCTAGAGGCCTACATCTTAAAAAATACCATGTTGTTAAATATTATAAAGTTTATCTAGGAAGATATAATCTACTAACATAGTATCTATAGAACCTTAATTATTAATAGAGGGAAGGAAAATACTAGGGTAGTTATTAAGCTAAATTAGCGTTATAGAATATACTAAAAGGTTATTTTAGTATATAACCCTTATGCAAATAGACTTTTAGAGAAGGGGTATTAGCTAATTACCTATATACTAAGGATCTAGTTAGACTAAGGGAGAAAGGATATTTAGCTAATATTAGCTATAGCTCTTTTTACTAACTAAATAATAGTTAGAGCCTCTAGTAGCTATACGCCCTTCTATCTTAACTATAGATATAATATAGTCATACTAATAGAGGGATAGACAGCAACTTAGAGAGTTTTAGACTAAGACTCTATTAAGACCCTAGAGCAAGAGATACAGCTTTAGTTAAGGGCCTTTAAACAATTAGACAACAATTAGAATAAGGCTTCTTAGATTATTATAAAACGCCATGCCCTTAGTTATAATTAGTTTAATATAAAACATATTAGGTAGATAAGAAAGGAGAAACTTTAGGAGGGAGATTTAGTCCTTATCTTTAATATTTAACAGTAGATTAATATATTAATAATAAGGAAGTTAGATTACTACTAGTAAGGACCTTTTAGGATTTACTCTATATTACCTAGGAGCTCTTTATATTAGCTATTAACTTTAGTAGGAGAGCTAATTACTAGTATGACATACTCTAGGTATTAATTAAAGAAATTCCTAAAGTCCCTAGATGGCTTCTATCTCTCTCTAGAAGAGGCAGATAGTTAAGGGGATATTACAGTAGATTTGGCAGATCTACTCTTAGATAAGGAACTAACTCCTAATCAGCCAGAGCTATTAATTAAGGGCAGTAATTCCAACAACTTAGAGAACTCTAACAAAGGGGATAAGGATAATATAATTAGCTAAGGGCTAAGAAGATTATAATAGAATATAGGAGTAATAAGTATGTCTTTATAATTAGGGTTTATCTCTTTAGCTTAATTAAGCATAAAGACATAGGGGATAATAGGATATAAAGAAGAAGTACTTGTCTTAATATAATTAAGCTATTAAGACTAAAAAGTATAAAGGACTAGTACGCAAAATACTAAAACCCCCCCTAGGCTAAAAACAATAAATTCCTACTTAATTAGCTAAAGACTTAGTAACTACTTCCCTTATACTAATACTTTAACTCCTTAGCTATACGCTTAGCATCCTTAGTATTATTCTTAATCTCTAAATACTAATACACCTCGTAATTAATCTAAGGGTAATCCTCTAAAATACTATAGAAACTTAAATAACTAGACTAGCTATTCTTAAGGGTCTTTAATATAGTAGTAGCTAACTCCTAAAAGTTAGAAAGTATTAAAACCTTCTTTTTAATAATTAGGATATCTTAAGGGATAAAAGAAGGGATACTACTACTACTCTAATTACGCTTATACTTTACTCTATAGGTCTATAAAACTTTAGCGCGACTATTAGCCTAGTAATTAGAGTTAGTCTTATAGTTATAATATGTTAATAACTCTTAATAGAGATAGTTAGTATAATAGTTATTAAAGGATCTAGGAAGAGAAATATACTTAAAGTAGGGTACTATTCCCTAAGTATTATTATCTAATTAGGACCTAATAAACTTTTAAAAGTTCTTAGCATAGTAGCTATAAGGTTAAGCATTCTAGATGCTATACGCCTAAATAAGGAGCAAATTAATAGAGGGAGTATAACTAGTTAGACAGAAGGTTAGGATACTAAAGTAGCTAGTAAAGTTATAATAGACAAAAACGCGGCGCTTCTAGAGGTAATTACTATAAGTAATTAAAGGGTTACCTAGTATATTCTAAACAATAGATTAGTTATTAATATATAGCTAGAATTAACAACTCGCCTTAGAATTAATCTATTTACCCTTATAAGGATTTATAATAGCCAGCTTAACGTAAAGGTTACCTATAGGACCTAGAAGAGTATTCTAGTAAGTAGTCTTTAGGATCTAAAGGAAAGAAGAGAGGGTTAGTTAGATTAAACAGAAGGAAGGGAAAATATCAAGCTAACTTATAGTAAGATAGCACTCCTCTATCTTATAGAATTTATATCCCTAGATTTCTATAGCCTAATCCTTAGTTAGAGTAGCTCTAGTAAACTACTAGGGGCGGATCTCTTACTAAACATAGCGATTCAGTTAATACTAATTAGTCTTTTAAACGTTAGATATAATTAGTAAAGGTAGTAGAGGCTAAAGTTATAGGAGACTAGGAAGAATAGAAGGGTTAGAAAGGGTTAAAGAGGAAGAAGATATAGAAGGGAGTAGTAGGAAGAAAAAACAGGCTTTTAGTCTTACTAAAAGAGAGGTTAATTAAAGAGGAAGCTAGAAGTAAGGGGAAGGTACTATAGAAAAAGGGTATATTACAACCACAATTAATAAAGGGAAAAAGAAGATATTCACTACTAAGGAAAAGGGTAGTAGTGAATCACACCTTCTTTATAACCTTACTATACCTACCTCTATTAACCAACCTTTTACCTAGAATCTATAATAAAAACCTATAATTCCTTCTTACTAGAAAAGAAACTTCCTCTCTTCTATAACTCGCGATTAACAACTTCAACATCACTAGCCAACCATTAACCATCATCCTTTTCTTTACACTTCCACTCTATTAAGCCACTATATTACAATCCTCTTCTTCTCTTCTTATACTTTAGCATCTTAATCACCTAAAAAATCTCACCACCTACATAGACCATCTCCTTCCTAAATTACTTTAAGATGTCTACCCCTCCCTTACTGTTATGTGTTAATTAGAGCTACTTAGTTGCTAGAATCTAGCGTGACTTCTCTAAGCAAGAATATATAGGTAATTTAGAAGACTAATTAGGCAACTAGGGACTATACCAGACTCTTAGTTAGGAAGGGACTCCTCTATGTCAAGTCCGCGCCATAAGAGACTTACAGTTCCTTAATCCTCACACGCATAAAAGATTTAGTTAACACACACTAGCACACCTAGACTTGTTTCCTAATCAAGCCAGCTTTCTATAGATAATCCTAACCCTAGCTACAATTCACTTCCCTAACTAGCTTTACTAAGAGCTTATAGATAACTTCCTTAGTTAATACCCTAAAGCGTTTAATACTAATAAATAAGGCAATAAGACTTAGGAGGGCTAGAACTACTAGAAGGCATAAGGTATTCTAGTAGATTACTATAACTTATAGGGCTAACTACTAAGAAAAGACTAGATTAGAAGAGATAAGATTAGTATAGCCTTATAAGTTATAGTTAGAGATTTATCCCCTATTTATAATATTACTATTATCCTAATTAGGTAGTAAAGTATATATACCCCTAATATAATTCTAACTCTTCTACCTTAACTACTAGAAGTCTATAATTAAATTTAGAACTAGGCTTACCTAGTCCTCTTTCTACTCTATACTAATAGTCTAGGATATTTTACTGGTATGATAGTTAATTAGCGTAATAGTATAGTATACTAGTATAATCCTCTCTAGTAGGAAGGCCAATTAGAGGCCCTATTTATAAACAACATTAATATGCTAAAGATATTCTATAAGGATATAGGTACTAGTCTATAGGTTTAAGGACTAATTAATAGTAGCGCCTATATAGTTAATATTACCTAGTAGGAAGAAGGATAGGATTATAGTCTATTTATCCTTAAATAGTTTTAAATAGTAGCCTAATATAGCCAAATATGTCTATTATAGAACCTAATCTAGTCTAAGCTAGAATACTTAGGATTACCTACTAAGAAGATTTAATAATACTAGATTAAAATAATTAGTTATAAGTTCTAATTTAAAGGATATCTTCTATATAACACTATACGTAATACACCCTTACTATTATATAAAGAGTTAAGAGATAGACTACTAAACAAGCCATATATATCCCTAACTAGTTCTAACGTAATAATAATTAACCCTAAAACACCTACTCTATAAAAGAGTAGTCCCTAGTTAATTACTAAAATCATGAATTATAAAACGCTAATTAACTTACCTCTATAGTTAGGTATACTACTTACTCTTCTAGGTATTTTATCTTTTAACTAATTCCTTATGCTATACTAAGACAGAAGTTCTAGTCTAATTAGAGGTCTTCTAAGTAGAGTTACTATAGTTAATAGCTACTAATATAACTACTAGCCTATTAACTATTATACCTATTAGCCTAACTAATCCCTAACTCTACGTCAGCTAATAATAATTATAAGCTTAATTAATAATAAGCCTAACCCTAATTAGGCAATTATTCTATACTATACTTCCTAACCACCTAAGACCCTAAAGATAAAGGGATTAACCTAATTACTCTTAAATATAAGCTTACCTAACGCACCTAATATACCTAACACTCTAATTAAGCCAAGCCAGCCTAAAGGTTGTGTTAAATTAGTTAAGTAGCGCTAAGGTACTATAGCTAATCTAGTAAAGCCTAAGATAGATTAGTTAAAGCTTACTAATAAGGAGTAATAGAACAAGCATAAGAAGACTATAAGTATTAAAGAGATTAAGCAAAGAGAGAGAGCTAAGTCTAATTAAGACTATCTAGTAAAGAAACATACAGCCCTACTAAAATGCCAAACCTAGCTAAAAAAGAAGCTTAATATTAAGAAGTATACCTAATAGGAATAGGTTAACTAGTTTAATAATCTAGTCATAGAAGCAGCGTATTAGGCTAATCCATATAGTACTTAGCTGCCCCTAAGTACTAAAGATAATTAGGAAGGATAGGCAAGGCATGATACTAGGATTAAGTAGGATAATATTAATTAGGGAAAAGACTAGTCTTTAAAGAAGAAGAGTAAGGGAGGATAGAAGAATTAAAGCTAATCGCCATAGGATTATAGTTTCTATATATTAAGGGACTAAAGACAGAAACTAGGGGATAGATATAGTAGGGTAGGGTAGCAATCAGAGATTACCCTCCTCCTAATTAGCTAAGGATGTAACTAGAGGATGCCTAATTAGTAAAGATAAAAGGGGTTATAGACAGATTAATAGACAGACAAGCTAATTTTCTCTTTCTTTACATATACCTACCTTCTCTTAGCTTGTGTGATAAGACCTTTTAATAATTTTAGTTAAACTATAATAACATAAGAAACTTAGGAGTTTCTACCCCTCTAATTAGGAGAACTCTTATGTTAATTAAAGGAGATTCTTTAATTAACTAACTAAGCAACTTGAACTAATTAGAGGAAGCATCTTGTGTTGCTTGTGTGGGTTGAGGTGTTTCTTCCTATAGATTACCGCACCGCATAAGTCCTTCCTTACCCTATACGTCTTTACTAGTAAACCTATATATATAGGTATTTATAACTATACCCCTTAATATAGTAGGTAACCTTAGGTAAACTTAAGAAGAATTCCCTAAGTTATTATTATACTTAAGTAATTTACTTAGGTAGCTATTATCTCTAAAGCTAATTATACTTATAGATAACTATAAGGCTATAAGGTGTAATTATAAACCCCTCTAATTAAAGTATATATAGGATATTAGTATTATTTAGGCTAATTTAAAAGAAAAGCTCTTAAATATAGGTAAGTAATTCTTCTAAAAATACTATATACCCTTCTTACTAGATACCCTATTTTCTAAGCTACTATTTAAAGGTATGCTTTATAATTTAGATATTATAGGTTTCTAATATATATATAAGAATAGTATTATAAGTCTATTATACTTCTAGCTTCTTAGTAATTAATAGGTAGAAGGGTAAAAGATTAATAGAAGGGTATAGTATTTTAGTAATAGAATATAATATTTATAAATATCTATATAAAGGTATAAGGCTCTATATAGATATAAATACCTATATATATATAAGTTAGAAACTATTATAAGACTATATTAAGTTTTTCTAAATTATATATATATATTAAAGCCTATATAGGGGTATATATTATAGAGTAGGAGAGAATATAAGTTATAAGTACTATATTACCTTATAAGTATCTATATAGTTCTAAAAGTCTATATAAGGGACTATAGCTACTAATTACCTACTTTACTAATATATATACTAATATATACTAATATATAATACTATGTACTATCTTATATATTAAAACTACTATATATATAGGTATATAGGTTTATATCTATTTAAACCTTACTATTAAGTTTTATAAATATTAGTATAAAGGCCTATAAACCTATATAAAGTTATATATACTAAATTTATTCTTCTTAATATTATCTATAATTAACTTAAGAGCCTCTACTATAGTATAGAGGTATATAGATAAGACCTTACTTAGATAGGTCTATAGATTATAGGATATACCTATATAGTACTTCTTTATAATTTAACTAGCCTTAACTAAGGTTATATAGGCTAGTATAGGTAGTTAGTAGAGTATATAGGTTAAGGTTAGTATATATAGAGATATATAAGTAATATTAGAATAGCTTAACTTTATATAAGTATAGCCCTTAGATAAATAGTTATAATTAGTATAGTATATATCTATAAAGGATATATACTTCTTAAATAAGCCTTTACTATTATAATACTTAGTATACTTATCTATACTAGTATTTTTAGTACTATATATATATATCTAGATAGTATTATAGGCTTATAGGCATAAAGTATTAATATCTAGGACTATATAGCCTAGTTAAGTAATTCTTAGGTATAGTTTAATTATATACTAGGGCTATATAGGTTAGTACTAAACTATAGTAAGTAAAGTAGGAGTATATAATATACTATAATAGTAGTAGTATTATACTTATAAATAAACATACCTATAATATTTTACTTTACCTCTATATAGGTATATTAGTAGGTATATAGGGGTATAAGGGAGGGTATATACCTTTAAGGAGAAAGGTAGTTATATCTAGGAATATAAGGTCCTATAGAAAGCTATATAGCTATATATTAGGGGGATTAAAAAGGTTTACTTCCTAAATATCCTAGGGAATAATAGTTACTATTATACTAATATATATAGGATTATACTATCTTATCTTCTATAGAGTTATATTAGCTAATATTCTATATAGCTATATATATATAAGGAGTATAAGTAGTATACTATACCTAATAATAGACTATTTAACTAATAGACTAAAAGATTAACTAGTTTTAGTACTTAGTATTAATATTATACTATATATACCCTTATAAGGCCTACTAACTAGTTACTAACTAATTATATCCTTATAATTACCCCCCTTTTAATATAATATATCCTAAGTTATAACTCTAAGGCCTATATATACTAGTACTAGTAACTATATACTAGAGCATAAGGTTATATTAACCCTAAAGGCCCTAGACAGCCTAGCACCTAGTGATAGCTAGGAATCCCCTAGCTGGTGCTAGGATTGCCTCCCTATACCTAGTCCCTCTAAGCCTAACATAAGCTACCCCTCTTTACTACCTAGCTAGCTAATTACTTCTACTACACTAAGGCTAATTAGTCGCCAATTAGGTTATAACCCCTAGCCCCCTTAGGCCTATACTTAAAGAGATAGTCGCAGGCGGGATTTAAACCTAACCCTACTCAGCTAGGAGACCTACTAAGTGCCAGAACAATTATAAGGGGTATAGGTAGTATGCCACACCTAACAATAGACTATTCAACTAACAGACCAAAAGATCAACTAGTTCTAGCACTTAGTACTAGTACTACACTACACATACCCTTATAAGGCCTGCTGACTAGTTACTAACTAATTACATCCTTATAATATAATAATATAAACTCTATAATAAGCTTATATAGAAATCTATTATGTTTACTATTTTTATAATAAGAATTAGCCTAAAAGTAAGTATACTTTTACTATTAATTAAGATAGTAAAAGGGCTAAATCTAAGCTAATTTTTACTATAAAAAAAACTACTTATTTATAAGCTTATTTTTAATTAAAATAAAGTAGTAAATAGCATATAGTAGTATATTATATTATAAGGATCTATACTATAAGGTTTATAGTAGTAGTAGTATATAGCGTGTAGTAGGGGGGGGGGTATAATATATAGTAAAAGTTATATAGGTTAGAAGGGAAAAAGAGGAAGGGATTAGCAGAAGAAATTAGTAAGGCAACTAGTAAGGGTAGGGTAGGGGGGGGCTAATAGCCCTTACGTAACTTTAGATATATATATTAATAGATATTACTATACTATCTTATATAGTATTCTATAGATAACATAATATTCTATTTGTAGGTAAAAATCTAGTAGCCAAGACCTATAATTATAATCCTATAGGGGCAGTCACCCAAGTAAGAAGGAGGGTTTTGGCGGAGTTGGCCTTGCAGTCTGCCGTATGTTCCCCAGAACCAGGGCCAGGGCCGTAGGTTTGCAGGGTTGGACAGGTAGATACAGTAGTATGCCGTCGCGGCATGGCGTACTTAGCCGCAGAAAATGATGCCAAGACGGTGATGCCTACCGCACCCCTTGCCCTTGCGCTGCATGTGTGCGTGTATGTATGTGTGTGTGTGTGTGTGTGTGTGCCCATTGGGGTCGGGTGCTCGTCGTGGAAAGGGGTGAGCGGGCAGGCCAAGTCTACATCTGTGGCGTTTGCTAATGAGTTCGTTGACATGGAGATCCCACTCAGTTTGCATCCGTGCCCCACGAAAAATAGATATCCATCCCAGGGCACATACTGCTTGCTTCCAGTCACCTCCCAGGTTCACGGCCCCGGACAGGTGCCGTGCTCGACAAGTTGGTTGAAAACAGGACAGGAATGGCCGACGTCGCCTTTGGCCACCACATCGCAGCTCTATTGGGCCATGGTTGATGAGTATGATGCAAGTACTGCTGCTGCTGCTGCTGCATCGGGCCAGGCAGGCTGAAAGCCCAGACTGGTGGCACCTCCGCAGAATCAAATAAAAATGAAAATACAAAAAAGTGAAAAAAGAAACGGATGCAGGATAATGAGCGATATCCATCAGTACACAGCCGAAGACGGACGTACCCCCTCCCTGCGTCCGTTCGCAGGGACTAGTGCAGATCATCCCATGCATCGTCCAAACTACCCCCCTTGCTACCTACTTCGGGAGCATGCGAGCACTTGCTCTTGGATGGATCGAACGCATCAATCTCTCTCCCCTTCGAATCCTTTTCGACAGTGGCCAGAATCGCCAAACTCATCGTGATCCATCTCGCCTGTTCCCGCACTGTCTCTCGCCTCTGTGTCGGTCGTGCAGCGGGGGGCGGCATCCCGGCCAACATTCCTGAGCCAACCATTTGCTCGAACGCGTCCGGCCGTGGCGTCAGGCTTAGTCGCCTAGCCAGCGCCTCCCAGAGAGAACCTGCGAAAGTCATTGTCGGACAAGACCTGCGGTCCTGCTGAGGGCGGCGGTGATGAGCTGTTGGCCCCATCTCCCTTTGGTCCTGCCATGTCTCTCGTGCCGCTCGCCTGCTGTCGTTTGATGGTCTTGGATTCCCAACATGTCGGTGGTGCGTGCCCCTCGGTGGCTGTCCGCGGCTGATGGCTACTGGTCGGTGTCTCTTCCTCCTGCGTGTCTACGACATTTCACAAGACGGCGACTTCGGACTGGTTATGGCTGGACAGTACGCAGTTTTCCTGCATCGCGCCAGTCGCGAGTGGCTAGATGTGTTGTTTCTTCTCCCAATGGCTCGCGGGATTTCGACTGGACGTTTCGCCAAGAGGTTGAGCTCCAGTTTCTTCTGTCAGGTCTCTCGTGTCCCCCAAGCCGCACCGGCCGTCACAGAGTTTAGTCAAGGCCACTCCTTTCTTTAGATCAAGAAACAGGCCAATCTCCACGCCGTTCGAGTACAACACCCCGCCACTGCGACCAGACCATCACGGCCGGCAGCAGGTGGTCAAGAATGGGGTCCGAGCTGGAAGATGACGGCGAGGTTTGGCGACAATCAATATGAACTAGCCCTCCACCCCATCCCGTGAGAGACGAGGCTTGTTCTGACCTTGATCGGCTGGGCTGCTCGTTAATGACAAACCCCCGATTCTCTCTCAAGTTGGTCAGCTTAGAACCCTAGGGGACCCCTAGGACATCCGGCCCTTGGCCAGACAAGGAATAGGCCCATTGGCTATTTCTGCAATTGTTGGCTTGAAACTAGCTGGACGGTTGTCGCGTTCGGTAAGGTTGAAGAAAGGCAGAAAACATCACATCCTTCCAGCTAGACCGTATCGAGAGTCACGCTTCGCGAATCAGTGTCGCGCCAAAAGCGTCCATCAGTCCCCCATCCGCCACTTCTCTGTCTCACTCTGACACCCATGATATGTCCTGGATAGACCCCTCCCCCCCTCCCCCCTCGGGTCTTTCATGAGGAAGCACGCCCTCCCCCCAGATCCCCTTTAACTTGACCCACGGAATCTCCATCCCCTGGCCGGCCACGCGAGTCGAAAGATATATCTACACGTCGACAGGGCTCTGTGAGTGAGAGACATTCGAGATCAAATCTACCTGGGTGGCTTCTCCCAGTCAAGCGCCGCCAGTATGTCGACAACGGTCGAGGAGCTGTTCGCCAGATATCATGGGCAGGTGGTTCCGAGAGCCTTCAACGGAGGCTTCATCACCCTGAGCTTCGCCGTCAGTCTTATCGGCGCGGCATCCACTCTCGAGCTGCTGAACAGACGTACATCGCCCAAGGGCAAATTCAACCAGTAGGGATCCCTCCCTCGATCGCCGTCTGGGGTTCCGTCTGGCTTACACTTCCAACAGTCTTCTCCTTGTCAGCTCCGCGGTGACCATGGGCGGAATCGCCATCTGGTGCATGGTGAGTTCGGCCGGGCTCCATCGCCCGCAGGGGGCCTCGCAAACTAACATTTGTCCCTCAGCATTTCATCGGTAACCGCGCAATCGACTTGGCCGACGGAGAGCCCGAGTTGCAGATTGCGTATTCGAGCGGCTTCACCGCCCTGTCCTTTTTCGTTCCCATTGCGGTGCTACTCGCCGCCTTCGTCGCCATTGGTATCAACAACACGGTCTCTTGGTGGCGAGTCTGTGTAGGAGGCGTCCTGGCCGGTGCCGCCATCTGCGGCATGCACTATCTCGGCAACAATTCCATCGACAATTATGTCTGCATTTACAATCCTATCAACGTCGTCGGCGCGGCGCTCATCGCCGTAGCCGCGAGCATCGTCGCCCTCGCCCTCTTCTTCGTCTTCCGTGCGGCCTGGACCACGTCCTGGTGGAAGCGCGCCGCGTGCTCCGTCGTCCTGGCCGGTGCTGTCTCCGGCATGCATTGGTGCGCTGCCACCGGCACCGAGTACCAGCTGGTACGCCTCAACACCGGCAGCAACGAGTTGTCTCGCAATACTACCGTCATTGTCGTCATTTGCCTGGTAAGCTTGGTCACGCCGCCGTTTGTAGAGAGTTCGCAGGTCGTTAACGATGTGGGATAGTCGATCGGCGCTTGCTTCGTCATGGGCGGGACGGCTGTTTACAGTGCCCGCATCATGAAACGGTACGCCAGCAAGGCGCAACAAGTGGTCCTCGCGGCCGCTGTTTTTGACAAGCACAATCGTATCCTCGTCAACCCCGACGGTCTGGTTCCGACGGAGAAGATCACCGACACGTTCATCGAGAAGAACGCCAGTGACAATTTCAACGTTGCACACCCCTTATTTCTGTGGATGTTCCAGGCGTCGCGGAACTGGCCCGGCATCTCGACGCTTGTGGGCGGCATGGCGAACCACTTGGCCCATCTGCCGAGGCGCGGCCGCGACCGTGACACCCGTGCCGGTATCCAGCTGATCAACGAGCACGGCGAGCTCATTGAGAATTATGACGTCATCTTCCGCGAGCTCTTCTGCGTCGCCGCGGCCGGTCTTGCCGAGAAGATGAAGGAACACCTGACATCCGTTGGTCTGCTGTGGGACGAGATTCTGCCGACCGGCGCTAGCGGCGAACGTCCGAGACACGACACGGGCAGTCAACACGCCGCCCCCGTTCTGCGGCCCGACGGGATGACGAGGAAGGTCGAGGCGACCAGCAACAACGCCGATCTCGCAGAGAAGGGGGTAGGCCGTGAGCGGATGCACGAGTTCGGACGAGGGTCCCTTATGTTCTTGGTACGCCGCGTGCAGACCGATAGGGAGATCGAGAGGCTGGAGGCTGCCGGGTATCGATTTGCGGAGCTTCGCCAGGTCAGCAACATCATCGGGACCAGTATGCAGATCAAGTCGGCGGACCTGGCGTCGAAGCTGTACAACATGGCCGCGTACGCCGACGACAACAACCAGCTGGAGCCGGGCGTACACATGGGATTTTTCGGCATCCGCGCCCGCGTGGGCAGTTACGGGTTCGATGTGGCTGTCCGGAAGGGAGCCCGAAACCTGCTACCTAGTGTGCAGATGCCCCTCGACCGACTCGAGCAGTGGCACCTAGACTTCCTCCGGCAGCTGGACCGCCTGACTACCCTCAACATGAGCAGCCTGATGGCGTCCCTAAGCAGCGCGGACACCCGGGAGGCTCAATTCGCGGCCCAGCTGTCGGACAGTCTCGACGCACTGCGCACCTGGATCGACGACCCGATCTTTAACGACGCCATCCTCACCAGCACCGTCGTCACACTGCCGGCAATACAGGCCCCCGACGAGGCGTCAGCGCCCCTCCCAACGAGCTTGATCGCCTTTCGGCTGGTGATTCCGATCCATGTCAACTTCACCAGCCCCAAGTGCGAGTTCATCCCGTTGAACTTCTTCAAGGTCCATCAGGTTGTTGGCCGCGACACGTCGCGTCACCTTGCCTTCACACAGTCGGTACATCGTGAGCTGGCACCCGTTCTCCAGTCCGTCCCTTCAGAAAAGGCGAGCCCGGCGTTGCACAGCAGGAGACAGTCCCTGGCATCGCGCTTTTGCAACTTCAGTAGGCCGGTCTCGTCGCACCCGGTGGACTCGGAAGGCAAACGTATCCCCGCGATGACTGGGCGCTCATCGATGGGAACCCACTCGAACGAGTCGAGCTCGACCCTTAAGCTCTGGACCGCAGGCCGTGACAGCGACGCCATTTCGCCGGGCACCTCGAGCTTCGACGCGGCGCCGCCGGCATACACGAAAAACGAGCCGGCCAGTCAGTCGTCGCCTTTCGGCGGTATCATGGTTTCGGAAGAGATCCGGGTCGAGGTCTCCAACGCCGACGATATCACGCACACGGGGGCTCACGAAGCGCGAACGTTGGCCCGTCGGACGCCGACTCTGATGGATCGGCGGGTAAGCGAGCCGCTGGGGAACATGCTGGGCAATGCGGGCGGTGAGTCGGATGGGGTCGCCATAGAGGAAAGGCGCAGCAATAGCACAAGCGGCGCCATCGAGATGCGAACCTTGCAGGTGGCTGAGGTGAGGACTAACGTTCACGCCGGCGGAGGTACGCAAAGCTCAAACGTTGCCGTGGACAGGGTGAATGACGTGCCGACGTTCGTGGACCAGTTGTTCACCATCGCCATCGAGGGCCGCTGATGACGAGGCTAGCTTACAAAATAGATTTCGGTTTAGGTTTTTCTTTGTGTCGTTCGAGTTAGGGGTGTGCAGCATGAACAGATACCCAGAATAGCTTGTCAGGCGATAGGCGGTTGTGAAGAAATAGACTCTCAATTTAATCCGAATCAAGGTTTTGTCTAGTGTTGTTGTTGTTGTTGTTGTTGCTGACCGTTGCAAATATGTAGATGAACCACGTGTTCGGCCCAGGAGGAATGAATGAACGGACGGCCATCCCTGCACATGTGACACATCATGGCCGAGGAGTTGGGATGGGCCAGGCGACACTAAGAGCTCGAGTGACGGGACAGCAAGCAAGTGGCGCGCCCTTTCCCTCCTTTTCGCCCAGAGGCAAACCGCTGCCGGCCAGCCGTCGAGTTCCTAGAACCAAGCGGCTGCCCCGGCCGATGGATGCTCTCGGCCGGTACGGCACGTAACGCCCGTAAGGTGAGCAAGAGTGGCGAAGGGGACTCGGAAGCCGAACAGAGGTTGCCGACAACAAAGAGGACTGTCTCAGTAATGGAGCTGTCTCGGCCAGACTCCCCCCTTTGAACCGGTTGGGCGTCTTCTGGGTCGCTCTGGATCGTCATGATGGAACAAGAAGCGCCCGGGGCGGTCGGTATCGAGTGTTTTTCGGGGATGCGAACCGGGGTGGAGACACCTGGACGAGTGCCGAGGAGCGAGCTAAGAAACAGCCGGTGCCATCGCGGTCTAGGGCGCTGGGTGACCTGCCACGCGTTGTGCTCTCGGGCCAACTGAGGGCATCACCGGCATATTGGCACCCAAGATGGAGTCAGAAGTACGAGGATCAAATAGCTCTGTTTGCTGTTCGGACCCTACCGAGGAACGTAATATAAAACGTCTATAAAACACAATCATAAGCCTCATCTCAGCCATTCCATTTATGCCTATGCCAGCGAGCTACACAAAGGGGCGTATTCCTGCCTCCCCGCCTCCATGGGGGGCTCACAGTGCTTTTTGCCCCTTGTTTTGCGTTGTTGAAAGTAAAAGCAACCGCTTCCCACCCAAAGCTCCTCGCAATGCATCATGAGATTTTCCAGGCCCGAGCCTTGTAAATGCCACAATAACTCCTCATCCAAGTGCCCTGGGCCCATGTCTATAATTCCCCTTTTCTTTTCCAAAATAAAAAAAATTTGATGCAGTCGTGATGATGTCTTTTCGCCAGAGAACCCCAGAAGTGTAACCTGGTGTCAAAAATACAAGAGTCGAAAGTGAAACAAAGAACCGAGTAACGCCGTGGAAAATGTGTCGAGAGAATAAAGTGGTATCATGGCTTCGCTCGAAAGCTAAATAGTAAATGTTCCGATCTTGCACAGCAAGGCTGCCCCCATTCGTAGATGTGAATATCGTGAGTTGTATGTGTATCTGTGGCCTAGCTGGAGGTGCTGCTAGCACGGCGTACCTCCATATCATCGAAATCTCTGGGGGAATTCCCCATGCTGAAAACACGGTGAAGGAGGCTGCGCTTGGTCACGCTGGTCCGGCGGTATTGGCAGTCCTGGTCGTACGGGCATGCCAGGACGGGGCTCGTGTGCCGGCTCTGCCGCTTAAGTTCGGCATCCCAACCGTAAATGTCTTCATCGGGCGCGGCGCGGCAGTAGGACCCGGTTCCGGTGCTGGCAACGGCGACAGGCTCCTCCTCGGGTGGGGGCTGCACGCTGATGCCGAGCAGATTGGAGAAATCCGTAAACTGGCAGTCGATCGATGGGGACATCAGCAGTGGCAGCTCGCTTGGCTTGACTTGGAGGGTAGTGGCCGCCGGCTCGTCATCACCCTCGGTCTTCTCACGCAACACTTCTGGAGCGGCAGGGGCAACCGGTACGGGAGAAGGAACGCCGACGCTTTTGATTGCCGGCGTCCCTGTGAGCTTCGCGTCATCTGCGATCTCTGTCGTGATTTTGAGCGGGGCCGGGGTGCGTGATCGGACGCGAATCGGACGTCGTACCAGCCAGGGGCGGCCGTTGCGGTAAGGATTCAGTTCCTTTGCGGCCATGTCACCATTACATCCACCGTCGATGTGTTGTGAAGCGGCGAGGGCAACCTTCTCCGAGGCCCTAGTCGCCTCTTCCGCCGCCGTGAGAGGGAATCGACTGCCCGGATGGGGCTCCTCCCAGGGATTGAAGAGGTGGCGGACACGCGAGAAACCGTCCAACGGGAGGTGGGAGGACGATGTCGCTGGGGTGGTGGATGTGGATGGTGGCATGACCTCTGGTTCCTATAACGGGTTGCTCTGGCCGCTGGCTTCCGCCATGGCGACGTCTCCCTCGTTGATGGGCGCGGACGACGGCCCTTGGCTGCGACGGTTCGCCCGTGACTTGCGGTGCAATCCAAGCTTCGCGCCGACCTTCTTCCAGCCGTTGTTGTGAGCCGTCAAAGCCCGCTGGAGGCCGCCGGGCGAAGTGCTGAAAGTCCAGTCAGATGTGGGCGGTGTGGTGGGGGGCGTCATGGGTTCTGTGCCGGGAGAGGCGGCGCTCCCGCTATCGTCTGTGAGGCCCTCCCGCTCCATGCCCGACGCGGAGGCCGAACGACTGGTGGCTCCGCTGCGACCGACAATGAGTTGGGGCAGAAACTTTGGAGACCGCTTGGGTTCGTCTAGCCTGGCACCGGCGCCATCCACCTGCAGGCAAGAGCGTCCCTGCCGCACGTCGTGGCCGTCGTCCTCCATGCGCACGTCGAGGTGGCCGGACATGACGGACTCGATGAACGGCACAAGGACGGAGTCGTTCATGAGCTCGTACACGATCCTGACGGCCTCGTCCAGCTCGGAAGGCGGAGGAGGGGTGGGGGGGCATTGCAGCGCCATCAGGCGGTCCCGCACGCGAGAGGGCAGGTTGACCTCCCGGGGGGCGTAGGGGATGATGTATGCCTGCATCAGCTTCTCCCATAGCGAGCAGACGTGCTCTGTGCCGTCGCCGACCCACTCTTGGTTAATGATGATCTGTTGGTAGGCATTGCGGTATCGTTCTGCGTCCATGGTGAACTCCAGCGTCTCCAAGCAGTGGTTCTGAGAGAGGTAGGCCATGAAGGCTGTCAACGTCCATGGCGGGGACGAGGTGTTGGATAGAATCTCCGAGAGAGAAGGCGGCGTCAAGATGACGGCGCCCGGCGTCAAGGCCCCGCTGGTGGGCCTCGACCTCGACATGATAGTGGTGCGTTCCCAGCCCGAGACGGATGGGGCTGGACTGGGCGGTGATAGCTCCCTCTCGGGGGATGGCGATGGGCTCAGGTAGATGGGGGAATGGGTTCTTATCCTGGACCTTTTCATTTCCACGCCGAGTCGTCGAGCAGAAAATTAAGGTGCCGAATGTGCTACCTCGTGAGATAGCAACGGGGCGGGGAATGGGTAGAGGACAGTCTGCTTTCCCTAGACGTGCCCCGACAAACCCATGGAAGGCGTCCCGTGCGATTGGGATGCTGCTGAAGGCGGCGGGCGTGTCGAATGTCCACCAACTCTGTCCCTTGGCTGCGGGGGGTCAAGCTCGACGATGCCACTCAGATTCCTAATCAACAGGTGCTCAGCTTAGTGTCGGTTGGGTTTGAGAGTCGGTTATCGCGGGTTGACGTGCAGATTGGCGTTTGTGTGGGTGTGACTGTTGGTGCGGTTTCGTTGTTTCCAAATGTCGGATCCTGAGAAATCCAACACAGCTATCTATCGTTGGAGAGAGTTGGCGTGCTGAGACGGACTGGGGCCCACGCAGGGTAAATAGCCCAGAGCGTTGCAGACAAGAGCGATGCCGCGAGGCGGGCTTCGAAAGAGGCTTGCACTAAGACGGATCTAGGTGCGCTAGAAGTGTCTTGGTGACGGGAATGGAATTGACTCGTCGCAATCGGCAGTAAGTGTGCAAAAAGCTGCTTGCAGAATGTCGCAGAGACGACAGCGAATCCACGGCAAGAATGCAGGGTGAGCCACCAAGGTCGACGCCGGGGGAGATCTATGCGGAATGCAACCAAGCCACACGTTCTACAGTCGTCGTTCAAGACAGTCGAGGGTTCGATACGGTACCGGTGTGAAGAGAAGGGCTTTCCTCTTCCCTTCCCTTTTTGTTCGAGGCTTGCAGAGGAGAGGCGTGACGTCTTACTGGAGCTAGGCAGGAGATTGTGAACCCAGGACGAGGATGCGGATGCTGATCGATGGGCAGGAGGCTGAGGGTAGTGTTCGAAACCGTCGGTACTGTACAAAAGGCAGGTCGCTCGTGGAACTAGTGATTGATGAAACGAGAGCCTATATGAGGTAAAGCAGCGAGCGAGTGGATGATGGAATAAAATAATATATCAAGAGCCGAGAGGTTTGGTGTGTAATGGCGTGAGGGTGAAGACGACGATGTATGTGTAGTTATGTGCAGGCGTGTATATCAGGCAGGCGGAAGTTGACCGGTTGTCATCGATGACCCTGGATGGACGACGTGTTATCGTGAGAGAATGGATCAAGTGGGAGAAAGGGTCTAGAAATGTCGACAGCGGATTTGGTCGTGTGCGAGAAGGAGAGAACAGGTGAAGCATTCACGGTAGGAATGAATGGGGACGGGTAGGAGGAGAGGACATGAGATAGCTAAAAGCGTTGCACCCCCGTACACGACCTACCACCTGAGAGAAGGAAGGGAAGGAGTACTTGGACGAGGTATCTTTTGGGAGGCGGCCGTACCGTACCGTAGGCGACGAGAGAAGGCAAGGAATGCTGGAGCAAGGCCAGGTCAGGATTGTACGGGGCAAGTGAGAGGGAGTGCTCCGCACCCAGCTAGCGCGCCCTGGTCCATGTACACCAGGTATCTGCTGTGGATCGGGATACAGTACGTACCCGTGTCCTTTTGCCTCTCCTTGACATCACCCTACAGCCCGAGGAACCGAGTACGAGTACCTTGCCACGGCCCCTTTGAGAGAAAAGTACCTGAACTACACTACAATACAAGCCCACCCACAGTCCACGCACGCGCGTTGCGAGAGGGGGACCCTCGAAGATGGGAAAGCAGGGTACAGTGGAAAAGACCTAGGTAGATAATGTAGTAGTACGCAGTAGAAGCCTTTAGGGGGGAGGGGACGGGAGCACATCAAATCAGATCAATTACACATCTCCATGCCACCCATGGTCGTTCCCCATCTGCCAGACCAGCACCAGCGAGAACGGCCCCAGCGCAGTCAATCGCTCTCGCCTGTTAGGGGGGAGGAGACCCGGACAACGCGCTGGATGGGGCCAACCATGCAAAGCAGGGGGTAAGGGCTGATAACCAGGGGGGGAGGGGGGGATGTAAGAACAAGCCCTTG
Organism: Colletotrichum sublineola; assembly: GCA_020631755.1. Taxonomy (NCBI): domain Eukaryota; kingdom Fungi; phylum Ascomycota; class Sordariomycetes; order Glomerellales; family Glomerellaceae; genus Colletotrichum; species Colletotrichum sublineola. The sequence goes on from JAHSQG010000001.1 coordinate 1,947,966, forward strand.
GTGCCAAGGGAGGGTACACGGCGCTAGACCGCAGCAAAGGTCTCGACTATGGGCAAGCAAGGCGGTTGTGGTACGCGGCGATGAGCGTCCATGCAAGTATCCGCAGCATGGGGCCGGCCCACCCTGGACGGAAATGCCTACGGGTCTAGCAGGGGTATTTCGGGCAATGGAGACAAGACGAGGCAGGTGGCACATCATTGCCCGGACGGAAAAGGCAGCAGACGGCCCAATGGTAACCAAGCCATGGACATGTGCATTGCATCTCTTTGGTCTCTTTTATCACATTGCTACCTCGAAACACGGCAGCGTCGCCATCGCCGTCGCCCCCTGTACCCGTCCGTCCATCGTGACAGACTTGTCTTCGGCACCAGACGAGGCAGACAACTTCCAGACACGCGGCTTAGAGAGAGAGAGAGAGAGAGAGAGAGAGAGAGCCCTTGTGCAGATTGTGTACATGCACTGCACAGAGCTCGGGAGGACACGGCGCGGGCGGGTACCAGTGGAGGCATGTCGTGACTAACAAGTGACGCGTTGCTCTTACGACGATAAGAGTGGCACAGAAGTAGGAGACTACGAAAGGAGGGGGAGACTTCGGATTACTAGGGAATAGTACCCTTTGGAGACCCGAGTCCAGACGAGCCAGACAGCCAGACCACCCCATTGTAGCCGAATTGTCATGAGCTGATGGGTTTATGTGCCCCATCATTCTATGGGGTCGCGTCATTGCAGGGGTTGCGTTTTAGGCTACTCTCCTTCTTCTTACAGGCGACTAGCAGGCTGGGCACAAAGTGAGGTGAACTGAAGGATGCATAACAGCCGGCGGGAAGATGGATGGAACATTGATGGAAGACGGGGTGGAAGGGAAAGAAGAGACAGAAGAGGGAGAAGGGAAAAAAAAAAAAAAAAAAGGAGTTGGGCAAAGTGTGAAGCCAAAGCAAACGGCAAGGGGTGCAAGGAAGAAGACATGTGTGGGTGGAGAAGGCCCTCTAGAGCGCGCTAGAAGACATCGACCGGGGGCTTGAGCGACCCAATGACGGCGCCGCATGCCTGATTGTACCCATTTAGGGAAAGCCGACACAGAAAGTATAGAAAAGGCAGAAGCACCAGAATGGAAGGCGAATGGAACATTTGGAAGAAGGGGGAGACACAGGGATTTGCTGGGAACGGACAACCCGCAGAACCACCAAGGGGGGGAGGGTGTTTGAGGCATATGGAAGTCTAGGCACCATCTTTTTGCATTTTCCCATCATCCATTTCTGTGTACGAAATCTTGTTCTTTCTCCAAGTGCCTCCCCCCGGCCTTACGCGTGCAGTCCCCCATTTTTGCAAAAGAGGGGGAAAGCCGAAGGAAAAGAAGAAAAGAATAAAAACTTCATTCACCCTGCCTCTTCTGCGTTGTCCGCTCGGTACACGGAAACATTTTGCATTAGTGTCTGGGCCTTCTCCTCACGCTGAGGGTCTAGACGCCGCCATCCCCCCCCCGGCCAGCGCGACTTGTGCCCAGTTTTCCCACCGACTCATCACGACCGATCTGTGTTGCTTGACCGTTTCACCCTCCACACGGCGTTAAGACCCACACAGGGTCACGATATCGTGCATGAGGGACGGGCATTTCATCCGAGCCGCCAAGCCCAGCGTTGTGGTTCACAGCCTCACTCTGTCGCCCGCATGCTGGACGCTGAACGCTGGACGCTGGAGAGAGGTAAACCGTGGGAAAAGACTCCAGACCATCATCATGATCTCGGTGCCGGCTATCCTGCTTGTCTGCTTGGCCCCGTGTCCGTTTCCTCCGTTTGCCCCCGTTTCGTTTCCCCCCACCGGTGCCCAATCGAATACTCTTTGTCTATGTCTCGACCATCCACAAAAGCCCTCCGTCCCATCTCGACGCTCCGCCTTCTTTCGGTGTCGTTGGCCGCTGGCCCGACACTTTTGACGAGCGCTGCCAATGGCGTAATTTCATGTCACGGATTCCACAGCACTCACTGCTCCATCACCGCATGCTCTTTTCTTCCCTTTTTTTTTTTTTTTTTTTTCCCCTTCTACATAATAATGTACTTACCCCTCTGGTCCGCCTGCGAGTGTGGGACGGAGAGTCTGCCTGAACACGGCCCAACCCTTGCTCTCGGGCCCATTCCGCAGTGCTTGTTGTACCGTCGACAAACTCCACGCTTTCCTCCCGGGTACGCGGTCCCCTACGTGTACGGATACCTACTTGTGTTGGGACATGGGCTTTCACAGCTTTGACACGCCGAGGGATGCCATCCGTGCGCGTGCCCCTTTGCCGTCATTCTTCACGCTCTCCCAAAATCCCAAATCTCGTCTCGTCCGCCTGGTCCTTCGGCCATCTCTCCGCTTCATCATCCGCTTCGCTTTCTGTCAGTGTCAGCTTCACGCCATGAATCCCTCCAGTCACAGCCTCTCTCTAGCCGGCCCCACAAGGCCATCCGGGCTCGCCTTTCGTGAAAACAACATATGAAGAAGGGGGGAATTATCACAGTGTCAACGGACAAGCTGATGATCTGGAGAGAATAACGAATGCCCGGCCATCGCCGCGGTCGCCGTTGCCGGGGTTGCCCGTTGTGACTGACTCCTTCGCTCAATGGCCGAGAGTTGATGAATGAATTTGTGTGTGGACTCACTCCGGGCATGTTTGACCGTGAAGCAGAACCCAGGGAGTCTCACCATACCACCCGGTGCGGAGCATTCTTAGCGCCAGCGCCATTCCTGGCGTGCTTGCTCCTCTTCCTCCTCCTCCACCTCCTCATCTTGTGTCATCCGGGCTCAGTTTATGCCCATGCGACGATGCTTACCTTCCCCAGTCTATATTGAGCTTGGTATTGTTTCTCCCACATCCGCAGAGCTGCACGCCCGTCTTCCCAAGTCTCTTGTCTTTTTTTCCGTGCACATATATATGCTCTGTATGCATCCGCATTCCACTCTCACCCTTGACCCCAGCTCCAAGGAAGCTGCGCGGGTACTCGTACGCCTGCCTGTATTAGGTGTGTGTCAATTAGGTGAGTGCGTACGCTGCACGCTGAGGTAGCAGTATCTGGTTAGCCCATCTTCCGTGTCTGGGGACCCGCTCGTGCGGTGCGATCAGCACGCGTGCTAGTGCGATGCTGCTGTTGGACTTTCCGATCACGGCATAACGCCATGTGATTATGATGATGATGTTGATAATGATAATGGCTGCGATGCGGGCGCGTGTGTCGGAGCCAAGACCATCCAGAAGGATCCTTCAGCCCTTCGTCACGCCCCTAAGAGAGAAATGACGCCTTTGGTCCCCCAGGGCTCAGGGACGACGGGAGAAAGGATGAGACTATGATCGATATGCCGCATTCCAGTACATGCCGTCATATCTCCTTTCCGACGCCGATTCAGCGCACGGGTACGGTACACCATCACCGCGACTCTTATTCCCGGATTGCTAACTAAAGAGTGCAACCCACGGTATCTAAGCTCCCGACCGGTACTCCCACCCTCCTGTGCCTGCCAGCCATCCAAAAGCAGAAAGTGACACCCGAAGTCGTCTGGGGTCACGGCGCCCGCATGAGAAGGGGCGGGGGGATGCTGCTGAGGACATATTGCTGTCGAGGGGGGAGGTTATCTGCCGCTGATCGCAAATCCCAATCGGAGAGCTGACATCTACCCTCTCTCTTCCCCCGAGACGACAGCCCAAACCAATCAATTGCGCACTTGCGTTCTCGCCCCTCTTGTGCCCGGCAGTCGAGGAACGGATTGCGCTTCGGGCATCAGGATGTGCTCCGAAGTGCCTACGAGAAACTCTGGGTGGGGGTTGGAGTTCTGATAAAATGGGGCCGAAAGCCTGTTGGGTAAACAAAAGGAAGCCCCGACAACATGATTAAGCCTCAAGGGCTCCAGGACGTTCAAGGTGGTATCATGCACCCCCAAACACTCTCAAAGGCTTTGAAGGACTCCCAAGACCAGATTCGGGTATCCATTGTTTCTGAGCCTGGCATCTGAGTGAAAGAGAGCTACGGCCGTGACGGCGATTCGTCTGAAACATACTTGAACAAACAGCCACTGCCGGCTTCGATGGCTATGCAAGCCATGGTGGATAAGCATTTTTACATTGTCAGGGCTTCCGGGCCTGTGTGGTCCTCACTCCTAACGAAGGCAGTTGCCAGATCGAAAGACTGGCGAGAGTTCGCCCGTATTGCGAGAGCAAGGTTCCCTAAGACCATGGCCCGAAAGGTGTCGGAAGCAGGGGCGCCGATCTCTGATTACCTCTTGTTCATCGTGTTCCTTTCTGCCGACCTCGTCCGTTTCAGAACCCCAATGACGGCATATCCTCTCGGCGGACCGCCTTCCAGAAGACTGCGGCCGGCGTCCGACCTCGTGGGCGAGCAGGGACGAGTCAGACTCCTCATGGGGAGTGCGGTATGAAGTCATATTCGTCGGATCATCAGGCGAGCGAGATCCCCTCACATGGATGGGTTCTCTTACGTGCTGCGCCGTGCGTACCATGTGTCTTTTTTCTTTTTTTTTTTTCCGATTGTGCTACCGTCATTTCGTACCTGTGCGACCTGGAGGACCGCCTTGTATACGTACCTCAGTGAGCCTCTGCCGCTGCAAGCCGCCATCCACTCTCGCCTTGGCAGCCGGCCACTTACAGCCATGGCAATGACTGTGGACATGGCCAGAGTGAATTACGTATTCATGTCTCGGCTCAAGCTTGCTGGCGACGGTTGGGGTTGACTGAGGAGAAAGAAACGAGCAAACGGATGCAGATGGGGACCCCCCGTCACGGAGTCCAGCCACTCATCTTGGGAAGATTGGCGGGCGGGGCGGGGCGGGGTGCTTGCGATTTGCGAGCAGACAAGAGGGGCAGGAGTGGTGATGATTATTGCTTGGGGACATGTGTGGCTGGAGACCGCTACCATGTGGGGCGTATTGCCCGCCGTCCGTCCGTCCAGGTTTCCATCTGTCTTTATTGATAGGTATGCACATGGCATTCATCGATGGGCATCGGCGAGTGAGTTCCGATACCCGCCCGCCTTGCTCGAGGTATCGACATCCGAGAGCACTTCCTGTTCAGTACCGACACGGGGGAGAAAGGCATACGCGGCTTGACAATGGATATGGAATGCCAACACCCTGCTGCCAGAGCTCTCGCCCTTGACGACCTTGGCATATTGGAGATCGGGCGTGTGGCAAAATAGGCACCGTTACCAAGACCGGACTAGAACAGCGAGCTTTGTGTGACTATTCTCTTCTCTGGATGGCTGCCCGGAGGAGCCGCGTGTGATTGGCAGTGAGGATTCACGAGTGTCGTTGGCCGTTTCTAAGTGTGTCGATGTGTTACGCTGCATGTCCCGGAAGGGTTGCAGTCGCAGCCGTTCCGGATGCGAATAGAGTACGTTAACAGGAACCGCCGCCGATCAATGTGACGAGGGGGCGGATGGGGGGAAACGAGAAGAAGCAAAGACGAAGGGTCTTCTTGATGGGCCAGGGTCTTTTCCTTTCTATTGTCGTCGACCTTGGATCATCGTCTTGGTGTTTTCTTTGGTTGACGCCAAGGCCGTCTCAGACATTTGCACATTGCACATACACCAACATGGCCGAACCTGGCTTAACCCGTCTCCGGCGAGTCGCGATGCCCACTGCTGTCTGCTCAACCGAGCTCGCGACTGTCCCGCGCCGCTACGAATAGTGCAACTCATGACTGGACCCACGCGTGAGTCTGGACTCGCAAGCCGTGCCGCCGTCCACCAACTGTTTGCGACGAGGCGTCTGACGGTCACGTTGCTGGGGAGGTCGTGGTTACGTGCAAACGGCTGAGCAGGGCAGATGCCAAGCGCTGTGGCGGTGCGCGGCGCCGGCATGGACAACCTGGACACTGCATCAAGACAAGGCAGGGCAACGATGTTCTTGGTCAAGTAAGCTACCAGGGCAGGCCGCCCAAGGTCAGGCGAGGCGACAGACAACGTTGACAGAAAGGGAAGGTCAGTCCGGTTAGTCAGATTGCGGGTTTGCCTTCTACAACTAAGCGAGTGAAAAGGTGTCGAGGTTGGGCAGAAGTAACGTAACGGCTTAGTGTATCCTTTTGGCGGGTTTGTTTGGGTGTGTTGGGGCTTGACATTCTGGGCCTGGAAACTGTTCGGAACTAGAGCTTCTCAAGTCCAAAAGAGCCAAACTCCACCTCGTACGAGGTCGATTGACTGCCTCAGCCAACTGATGCTGACCTGACATTGGGGAAATGAAGCAACGGGACAGGAGCGCGCTGCTGCTGCTGCTGCTGCTGCTGCTGGGGTTCTCCCGCTCTTCCATGCAGCCCATGCATGCACGCATGCGGCGGTATTATTGCGTCCACTCAGGCATGTATCTCGGCCCAGCGTCCGACGTGCGACGCACCTCGTGTGTCGCTTCAATTTCCAGAACATTTCTCCCGCTCACTCGGAAACAGGGGTGCACGTGTACGCGCTGGGTGTTGTTGGTAAGGACGACGTGGTTTTTTGGATGGGAAATTCTTGTTGCCAGCGTGCTTCCACAACTCGTAAGGGAGGGGGAACGAGCCACTCGAGTGCGCGTATGCGCGGCCCAGTCCAACGGCGAGTCGGTGGCCAGGGCTTCCACGGTGGCGAGCGTTATTTGGGTCCCTTTTCTGCGTCTTTTCCCCTTTTCTCGCTTGCTCGCTTGCGCCGGCATAGGCGGAGGTAAGGGAGCCACGGAACGAGCTCTTCACCGGTCAGGTGTTTGTTCATGTTGTCGACATTCAGCAGAGCAGTCTGATTGGGCTTGCAGTTCGTCGTTTCGGTGGCTGCTCCCAAGCTTTTTTCTCCCCGGAGCGATCAGCAAACGCTGTTTAGAGGGGCCGAGTCTCTTGGCATAAAGGCCAGAGGTCGCGCGGAGTGGGCTTGACCTGAAATGAAGAATCCGATATAGATGGGGAAACCGAGAGATCCAGGCCATGATGATCGGAGGGGTGGGTCAAGGATGCTGGATCGCTCAGGTTTGGCTTCGAGAAGGATTGAGGTACGCGCAGCGCAGACAGACGTGCGGATGAGGAAAGCATCGTGTAATCGGCAAATGAGGTACTGCTACAAGGCTGTAATGGATAACCATGCGAACTGTACATCTGCACATCAAACCCAAATACGACAAGAGTAAGCCCAAAAATTCAGCCACAACCCAAATAAAACAAGTTTTTTTCTCTCCAAAAAAAAAAAAATTAAAAAAAAATGCAAATAAAATAAGAAATAAAATATTTCCAGGGGGGGCCTTGCATAAATCTGTGTCAACCTTAGGCTATGTCGTCATTGGCCAAATAGGAATGCGCGAAGAAGGTTCTTTTGACATATTCCGTGCGTGCTGACATTCGTCGTTCCCTCCTGTTCCTCCCTCGCGTGTCTCATGTTAGGTTCCATGGTGAAGGAGCGACACTTGAGATGAGCAGTCAATAGACGATAGGTAGGTGTATATATATGTCTTATATAAGCATCTAGAACAAACAATCATCACCTTTAGACTGGATTGTTCTTCTTTCTGTTTTTTTTCTTTCCCTTTTCTTTTAATTCTCCTCCTGGTGCGAACTAAAGTAACCACCTGACCAATAATCCGAAAAATTGAATGGCCCCTCGTCCGTGTTGTCACGCGCCTTAAGGTTTGCTGTGGCAAAGTTGCTTGCTTCTGGAATCCTTCCTGTTTCGGCCTAGCACCCTGCCCATTCTTGGATGATATTGAATCGATGCCAGGCAATCCTGAACCTTCTCATCCTGGCAAAACCTTCTGTGCCGTGGCAACTGATGTAGTAATACAAGGCAGTCCCCCGTAGGGTCGCACAGGTACGCAACTATGTGTCGTGGCAACAATGCAATGCCGCCGTTCAGTCTTCATGGATGTCCTGTGTACGGCGGCCTCCGGTGGAACGCACCAGTCAGGCAGAACGACGTCCGACAAGGGGGGGGACTTGTTCGCTGGAAACTGGGAGACCGTGGGCACCAGAACGCAATGCGGTCGATCACGCGCCCACCGTGGCTTGGAGGTTCGTCATCGCCAGCACTGTGGTGTTTTGAAGATGCGAAAATAGTATACGGCATCCAAACATCAGATGCCGGACCTTGACGGGCTCGCTCTCAGCCGGTACCCAAGTACCGTACCGTATGCACCTATCACTACAACACACCAAGTGCACTTTAGGGAGAAGCGGTGCGGGGGCCTAGCAGTACACACCAGCTGGCTGGCACCCGGTTGACCCCCATATGACTTTCCGTGGTAGTGTCGACGGCGTCGCCGTAGCCCGAATCCTCAGTCCCCCTCCCATACACTCCCGAGGCGCCGATGTCCATATGGCACCACCGATATCCCGGATCCGCCCCGTCTCATATCCTCAACTACTTGCCAGCGCAGTGCCGTTGTTGGAACTCGCAACCCTACGCTCTTACTTTCGCACCATCACGAGTCAACACTCCCGCAGTAGCACACGTGGGCGAGTCTGGCCGGCCAGCCCAACAAATTGATTACCGTCGCCGTGCTGCCCAGAAATCCAACGGCGTATACGGCCAACCTCCGTTGCAAGGACCGCCCAACTGCGTTGTGACGTCCCCATGTTGCGCCGGGACTTGGACGGCTTGGCTTGATGGTCCTGGACAGGCTTCAAAGTTTATCGCCATGTCTTTGTGGCATCGCGTCGGGAGGAGAGATCCATTCGGGCCTGTTCCTAGCACCTCGCGCGACTAACTCTCAACAAACTCCTCGGCTAGTGTTCCTTGGCCGCATTGACGGCAGCATCGAGATCTCACGCCTCCAGCGAGTCTGCCAATCTTCACATCTGGGGCCCGCTTGCCCCCGGACGGCCGGCAAGGCAAGGGTCGAGTGCAGCCCACCCCCGGCGCCGTTGCCGGCACTCAGAACGCGATGCCACACCGTCATGATCGGCCCCATTCCCAGTCCTCGCTGGGCGCGGTGCCTGTACCATACTCCGACATTTTTGCGACAACCCGCCCACCACCGCCTTTGCTGCCTCTTTTCCGTACCCTCGCCTGTTTCGCCCATCACGCTCAGAGCCCTCGGTTTGCTTGAAGCGCTGTGGCCAAGACACACCGGACAATAGCCTGACTCTCCCCTGCTCTTGATGCCAAAGTATCACCGTAGTGCAGGATCGTACGGGCAACGATCGGCAGGAACAATGAACAGATCGCCTCCGTCCCCCGATCGGCCGCTTGTCCCTGATCCCGTCAAGAAGGGCAACGGTCTATCTCGCGCAGCGTTAGTGCGCAAGGCGGCAAGATGACCGGACTAGGGCGCAAGTCCACGCATGTTCCAATTCGCCTCCTGTCAACCGATGGGTTTGACAGCTTAGTTCCTGCCCGTCGCGCGGGGTCTTCGCTGTCATGTTTCGCAAAGGAATAATCCCCACCATGCTGCGCCGTATGATCTCCGTTCCCAGCGAATGCGAACCCCTTTCCAAGCAAATCTGCGACTTGCCACATCGGGAGTGCCAATTCCTCCGTAATGCAGCTACCTGAGTCGCCGAACCTTGGGAGGGAACCCTCGGAAGGCCGTTGAGGGGTGGATCGCACCACAACCACGCCTCATTCCCACCTCCCGCCCGTTCCTTGGCGCCCATCTCACCAGTATCAGACCGGCGGGATGGCCTAAACCCCTGGGCCGATCGTGGATCCCCAAGCTTCCGTGGTTTCCTAAGAAGAAGAAGGGAAAAAAAAGAAGAAGGAAAAGAAAAAAGAAAAAAAAAGGGGGCAGCCAGCCTTGGTTTGCCTCTCCAGGGTTGCACGTGGAATAATTAAACTACGAGAGGTATGGCACGCTGTAATTCTCTAGCGCCGCGCTTTTTTCCTCTTGGGACCAGATAAGCAGCCCCCTCCCCCGGGCCAGTACTACATTAGCCTATATGGCCGGACCCTTGAAAATGGGGCACGGATGTTTATGTGAGTGTCTCGTAAGACCAAGCGATGAACGATGGAGGAAGGGAAGATGGAGCACTGAAGGAAAACTTCCCAAAGAAGACCCCGTCGTCCGGGCAGGAGGGGCATTGCGCAACTTTGCTGGGCGTCCCGCACCTGAAACCGAGCGTTTGCCTGCCGCCGGAATCTGGACGGAAGAAAAAACTGGCCAATAAAGGCATGGCCATTCAGTGGACGAACCCGGTCTCTTCTCAGTGGGCCGACAATATTGGCCCAGGTAGGCTGTATCTCTAGGCGGCAATTGTGTATGGAGACCGACCGCCTCCCCGAGGTTTACTACCCTACCCGGTTGGCACCGGATACCTCATCAGACATCATACTATGCAAGTCGGCCGCCACCTTAGACAACGTACATTTTGCCCGTATAGTACGGAGAGTTAAGATGACAGACCCGCTCAATGCAGAACCCGCTAGGCTGGGCTGGGATCAACAAGTTCGGGTCGGAAAATGCCCATTCGGCAAAGCCTACTACGTAGCTGGCATGATAGATACGGATGGCTTTGTTACTCGTGGGACTCGTGAATACGAACGACAAGGCCCTTCCTCGGGTCCTTTCAGCGTATTGTGACTCGCGAGTCGTTGCCTCTTCTCAGGGGCAAGGAGATGTGCGTGCTTTCGTCAAATGGTCTTTCTGAGATGAATGCCGAGGAAACGCAGTGGAACAATATAAAGACAAACACTCATACAAGCATATCAGCAAGAAAACTACTATGTGGTATCCCAGAACTCCCAAACACTCTGTGTCGACGCCCGGTTGGTTGTCCGTGACCCTCTCCCTCCCTCAGGGAGAAAACGGTGATGGTGATGGTTGAGAAGCAAGATGAGACAGGCGAGCCCTGGCTTTGGTGACCTTTTTTTCCTTCTGCGAGAACCCTGTTCGACCTCGTCCAACCCTGACACGTGGTTGGTTCTTCGATCATATATTAAGCCCGGTCGAGACACTCCGAGCTCTGCCGCATTGCCCCGTCGTCTAAGGAGCTTAGGGGCGGAAGCAGTCGCCACTCAAAGGCCAGAAAGGTCGAACTCCCCGCTGAAGCCCTTGTTCAGTAGCATGCCGGCGATTCTAAGACGTTGCAGTGGCAGGTCCTCGCCGGAGTAAGTGTCAATGGCGTTGAGACCGAGGGCCAGACAAATTCCATTCGTGATGGTAAAAACGCCGCAGTCGTAACCGTTCCTCTGCAGCGGCGCTTCGTGACAGACCGTCCTCCACTCGCTCGCCTTGTAATCGCTGCCCAAGAAAGCCTCGATCCAGGCCAGGGCTCTGTTGGTGTGGACGGCCGACCCTCTTGGGTTGAGGGAGTCCATGTGCGACACGGTCCGCTTTTGCGGCCGGACGACGAGCAGAGTCCAATGGTTGTTTCTGCAGATAGGCATGAGGATCGTCTCCAGCTTGAGGAAGTTGGCCTTGGTCACGCCATAGCGGCGAAGTGCTCGTTCAGTGTTGTGCACGCCGTTGTCCTCCAGTCTCTTGTAGAAGAAGGATCCCATGGCCAGGCAGACCCGGTTTGGCGATTTGACGTCCGTGGCGCCTGCCGTGGCGTTGACGTACCGGTCGAGCCACTGCAGTGAACCATTGACAATCTCATCATTGAGCCACTCGGTCTCCGGGACCACCTTGGCGAAGTCGTGTTTCCTGAGCTCAACGCTTTCGGCCGTGGTAGTGAGCGTCTTAGAAGGGTGGGCATGCAACGAAGCCCTCACCTTTTGGGACCAGTCCGTAGGTAGCGATGTGATCATACGCCTTTGAGGGACACGGAGCCCGCCGGTCTTGCGCAGCTTCTTCTCCGCCGCCTCCTTTGCCTTTCTTTCCTCCTCCTCTCTCCGGCGTGCTTCGTCCACGTCGAGAAGCAGCTGAAGAGCAAGGGAGAGGTCCTCGAGCTCCTCTTCTTTATCGTCAGAGATGTTCAGGCCTGCGAGGGTTGGAGGGCTTGGGGGGCAGGACGACGCGTCCCGCGGCTCATCTTTGCCGAAGAAACCCTTGGCTTCGAGGCCTCTCAGGGATTTGCTGAGATGCAGCATGAGGCGGGGCTGACATCTCGACGCGATGGCCCCCCCGTCGTCGCTGTCCTCCGATGTGTTGTCCGTCTCCTCTCCGGTGCCCGCAAGCCGCCCTGACCTCCCAGGGCTACGACTCTCGGGCGAGCCATCGGTTTGCGCGCCGCTAAGGGAGCCGTCGTCGGTGGCCTGCCGAAGCGGCGAACCAATGACGGTCGGCGAGCCAAACAGTTTGTTGAAGAAGCCGGCCGGTTTTGCCGGCGATGGAGTCGACAACTTCGCGGATGGCGAAAACTGTATCCTCTTCAAGCCTCGCGCCTTCTGGAGGCGCTTCAACACAACGGGAGACTGGTTATCTTTCTTAAATATGGGGACGGGGCTCGGTCTGGGGAGCTGGTCCTCGGAGTATATATCAGTGAGCCCATCTTTGTAGGCGGCCCGCCGCTTGGTTGCGATCTCGGCCAGATGCTCCCGAACGAAGGTATACGCGTCAGTGGTCCTGACGGGTGGCAGGTAGTTGGGTTTGGTGACTGGTCGATGTTCGGGAGCGTCTACCGAGGGTTTGGCCTCTTCCGCCACGGGTTCGCTCTTCACCTGCGCGTCGGGAAAACTGCCGGGCATTTCAGCGGTCAGCTTAGAGACGGTATCGTTAGGAGCCTCCATGCCAAAGCTGTCGCTTCCGCGGAAGAACTTGATAACCTTGCCGACCAGCCCGGCTCGCTGCACAAGGCTGGGCATCGGCCTCCGGTTAGCAAGAGCGTCCAGGTCCGCGCCAATACCCTTGAGAACCCGCTGAGTGACGCCGGACTCGGCCAGGACAAGGGAGCATTCATCGGGGAAGTCATCCACAAATTTTTGGGCCGCCGTAATGGCCAGAAACTCGTCCGGGCTGACGTCGTAGTCCATGCTCGATTGTGGGGATCTGAATATATCCTTCAGCTTCGCCAAGAATGTGTGAGAATAGACGGTCTCCAGGACGAACGCCGTCTGCTGGAAAATGGTGACGTAGGCCCCGAGGGTGTATATACGCTGCGAACGGGCATCCTCGTCCACTCGAGAGGCGGGAGAGCCGTCCCTGGAACCTGGCGGGCCCTTTTCAATCCGGCGACTGATGCTTCGAAGTGCTCGGACAAGCGGGGCTACCTGATGCCAATGAGCGACCCTTGTCGACTCGTCTACCCACACAAGGTTGGGGTTGGGCGTGGGCGAGTGAACGACCCGAGACTGCTGTGCAGCCATGGTTTCATCGACGGAGTTGTCGGCGAGTTCCAGTTTGATGCGCTTCGAGCCAATGTTGCCAGTTTGCTGGTCGCGCGAGTGTCGTTCAACGACGTGGTAGTTGCGGGGGTACACTGGGGCGATGGTTAGACTTGGCCGGTGCAGCTATCACGGCAACAAACTCACCATAGCCAACAATGCTACTGGAGACCTTGTTGACAGCGCCTCGAACTGAGGTCATGATATCAATGAGGCAAGCAGCGCGGCCCCGGGGTACCTGTTGTCACGCATCAGCATGATTTCCGGGGGAGCAGAGTTGACAACTCACAATCCCTTCGTCTGAAGCCACACCTGCGGCGGCACTCGGAGTAGTCTTGGGTGGCTCCTTTTCGGACTGGCTCTGTCCAGCCGCATTCGCCACAATTAAGTCCAGCTCCGAGTCTTCAGCCTGTCGCTTGCGGGATGCGATGCTGCTGGGTGAGCAGTTCTGATCGATGCCGGCAGAGGACGGCGTCTCCAGTTCAGCACACCGGACAGTGGTCGTTTTGAATCCCAACCCTCGAGCGATGAAACCCGGCGTACCCAAGCTATCGATCACCTGGATGAGTGTCAGCTGACTGGGGGAGTTGACAACTGTATGCTGACCAGGAGGAAACGGATACGTTCCGGGCGGCGCCGTAAGGGACGGGGTTAGCGGACGACCGGTCTCGCCGAGGTAGGAATCTCGAGGTGTACGGTGGCCGGCGGTGGGTTCGGCAGACGCGCCTTCGACACAGGATATCGTATTTCCGGCTTCCTCGACTGAAGCCTCGGTGCTTGTTGCGCCGGTTGAGCCAGCCAGATCACCCCGCGCCTCCTTCGGACGAAACCCGAAGCCCTGCAACTCTTGAGGCCGCTTTCTCGGTTTAGCGATGTAATCCTCGTTGGAAACGTCGCTCAGGGTGGGCAGGTGTCGGAAGGACTTGGCGGCACGAGCGAGCTTTGCTGCACGTAGATTTGCGGCAGTCGCGAGTCTAAGGTATTCGGCTTGCTGAGACCTTGGGAATGGAGGGCCACGTAGACCAATGATATCTGTGACCGAGGGTTTACCAACGAAAGAGTCTTGGTGCAATGGGTCGCTCGCCTTGTTGACGGGGATGAGACCGTAGTCTACTCTCGTAGACTCAGCGGCTAGTCTGACTCGGCCCGGACGGTGTTCGAATATGCGCCGTCCCGATCGCTCGGTCAAGGCGCGGGCGTTTTTCACAAGCCTTCTCGATGTAGGACGGGCCTTCCGTTGGAGCCGGTGGTCGTGGCGATCGATCCAGGGCTGCGCCTTCTTCGATATGGGCCGCGGTTCGGGTTTGTTCTCAAAGTTCTGTTCAGCCCGGGGTCGCCCGAACTGTGAATGATGATAAGGACCGCGGTAGTGAGTTAATTGGCGAGGAGCGGCAGCTCCGGCGAAGAGGTCGCAAGAGTCGAGGCTCGAGTTGACGAGAAGGTTGGAACTAGTCGGGTGGGGTTCCCAGCCGTATCCGAATGTCGTCAGTCTCGCCGGCGCGGGGGAGCTGAGGGTTGGTTTGCCGTTTGCGATGGGCTCTTCAAAGGAATCGAAGGAGCCAGTATTGCCCTTGTGGCAGAAACGAGGTCGGCTCTGTTGCTGCTGCTGGTCTATCGCCATAATCGTTAGCTAAGAAAGCGCGAGGCTCAAAAATCGAGCAGGGAGCTTCCAAATCAAGTCATGGGCGCAAAGGAAAACAGGCGTATGAAAAGGTACGAATGGACGGGGGGAAAGATGGAACGAAGAAAGACTCTGGGAATTTTACAGTGCTCCTCTCCTGAAGTTGCGCGGTCCAAAACTGTCGAGAAAGCGCGTTGCTAGATTGAGTGGTGATGGCCGTGATGTGAAGTCGAGGCGGTTTAACGTCAGGTGAGGTCGAGGGGGCAGTCGCAAGACGAGGCGCGCCTCGGTCTAGTGACTTTTGGAGAAGATGCAGGCGCTAATAGACGGTAATAGACTTCAAGAGGCAAAAAGGAATTAAATAGGCAGGCGCATCAAAGAATCGCCCACCGGAGGGAAGGAAGGTGCGGATGATGCGGTGGAAAGTTGCGAAATCCCCATCAGGGAGGTATGTGGGTGCGATGAGTACCTAGGCTGGGGGTTTAGGAAGGAACGCCTGCAGTTTTTTTTGGCAGTTCTGGAGGAAACAGCCAAAGGAAATCAGGTAAAAGCACCTGGAAGAAGGTACCAAGTACCCTCCCGCTTCTCTCACTCAGGCACAGGGAGGGCACAGTGCAGGGGTCGCCCCACCGCCACACATCCCTGACTACCTAGGTGCCTACCTATGCAGGTAGCAACCGAAACAGTCTTCAGAAATGACAACTTCACGCAATTCTGTCTGGCCTTAGAATCAAGCAACGGCGTCCAGCATTTCAACACATTGCCGCCGTGACTGAGAACATAGACGGTCGCCCAACGGGCATTGATTCATGATAGATATCTCGATCTGTATCTTGGGTATTGCTATAAATGCAGTTGTACGGTTAGGGAGTTGCCCACGTCCAGTCCGATATCTAGGTCATGTCTTGCTCCAGGACGCCATCAGGTACAAACTGGTTCGGTATACATCGGGGTAATTCTATGGACACTCTATGCATCCGTCTCTATAGGCATTACAGTTGCGACAGTGCCCCTCCGAGCTTCTTGGTGCAGAACGCGCCAAAGTACTCGTTGAGCGCGTCAACTGTGCCGCTGCCCTCCTCTAGCTTGGCCACCATACCGACGTAGCCGTCGGGGCGCACGACGACAACGCCGCCCTTCTCTTCGTCGAGCCCCAGTTTGGCATGAGCTGCCGCCTCGGCGTCGGGCACACGGCGGTCCCACCTGTCGTCGGCGTAGACGTGCTCGCGGTACCGCGCCAGCAGCTCGGGAACGTCGCGAGAAATCTCGATGCTGCTTCGCTTGGCCGCGATGACGGTGCAGAATGTGAAGAAAAAACTGTGCGGGTTGTGTTTCTCGTGGTGCGACACGCTGCTCGCGTCGTTCCGGAGGTACGCAGCCAAGAATGATCGCTTGTCGCCGAGGTGCCTGGCAAAATCCCTGAGGGCGTTGCGCGTGGTCGAGGGCTTTCCTGCGAACACGAAGATGCGGAACGAGCCGTTGAGCGGGATCTCCTGCTCAAGATGAACGACGTTGGCGTCGACGACCCTCGTCACGTCGGCGTTCATGAAGAGGCGTCCAGTGCGAAGCCTGGTGCCCTCGGGGTGAATTCGAGGCGACTTGGCGCGGTGCGTCTTGGACCAGTTGAGGGCGTTCGGCTTGTATGCCACGCCGTAGCCGCTTGTGAACTCGCAGGACTCCTTGAATGTCTGAATAAACTCGTTTTCGGACTGCTCCTTGGGGTCTGACTTGTCGGTGGCCGCTGCCTGGGCCTCGCTGGCTGCGTCGGGCCTTTGCGAAAACAGCTTGGCGTATCTGTTGTCAAAATCGAGCAGCGTCTCAGCCACGTCCCTTCTCTCCTCCTCATACGTCTTGAGGATGTCGCGTTGCGCGAAACCGGACTCCACCGCATGGATCTTCCAGGCTAGATTCTGTGCATCCAAGAAGGCCGTGTTCATGCCTTGGCCGGCCTTGGGCTGGTTGCTTGGTCAGTGACGGGGAGCAGATACCGGGACGGCGCAGTACTCACGCTGTGGGTGTGGCAGGCGTCGCCGCCGAGAAAGACTCTCTGGTCCAGTGTGTACCGGTCAGAGATGCCTTGGCCGATGGGGTAGACAGAGTACCACTCGGTCCTCTCCCACTCGATTGAGTACGGCTGGAGGATGCGCTTGGCCGATTCCTGCACTTCCTGCATAGTGGCCGTCTTTCGCGGGTCAAAGTCTGGGTCCGTCGAGGACGCGATCTGGATGTACAGGCGGACCATGTTGTCTTCGCGGGGGATGACCATGATGGACCCGTGCTGGCTGTGGATCGTACATTTCATCTGCAATGCTGTCAGCCGTGGGTTCGTTGGCGCGTGCCCCTCGGCGACGTTGCTCACCTTGATATCAGGGAAGTCGGTCTTAACAACACCGTCCATGACACCCCACACGTGAGAGATGGGGTCCTTGTGCTTGATACCGATCTGTAGCTGGTTCCTGATGAACGAACGGGCGCCTTCGCCGCCAAACAAGTACTTGGCCCGTAACGTCTCCTGGGCGGTTCCGTCGACGTGCTCCAGGCGGACCTCCACAGGGTACTCGGGGTTCTTGGCCTCGTCCGAGGTGAATCCCGTGATGGTCCATGGTCGCTGGATTTGGACGCCGTTCTTCTCAAGGTCGCTGATGAAAACCCGCTCAATGTGGCCCTGGTGCAAGAGAGTGGTGAAGGGATACCTAGCGTCGATGAAGTCGGGACAGCTGGCCCACGTGCCGGTCCTGACGATTCCATTGCCAGACTTGGGCGGGTCCCAAAAAGCCACTTCGTAGACCCTGGCGGGCTTGTGCGCCATGATGGCCGACTTGAGTCCCATATTGCGGAGAAGATCCAGAGAACGTGGTTGGATGCCGTCGGCTCTTCCGGTCGGCGTCGGCTCCGCCCGGTTATCAATGTGCTTGATCTTGTATCCCCATCTGGCTAGGATGGTCGACAGCATCAGGCCCACAGGCCCGGCGCCGACAATAACTGTGGACAGAAGCACGTCAGCGCGCGGCTTGACGATGTGGTTGTCAGGATGAGCTCCTTACCAATGTCATAATGAGTGCTCGACTGTTGGCCGGGTTGCGTCTCCATATTGCAGGGACAGCAGGCTCAAGGCGCGGTTCTACAAAGGGTCAAGATCTCGCAGAGTCGCAGGATAGAGGCAACGGAAGGTGTTTGACGGTATTGGGTATCACAAGGGGATCTGGAGCAAAAATGATCTCGAGGAAAAGCCGGCGACGAGAGACAGGAGAGATCATGAGTAGGTTATATATACAGCGACGGGTTTGTCTACTGGCTGGCATGAACGTCTCAAGTGGGACACGGCTAGGAGGGACGGCTATGATGGACAGCGGGGAGATGGTTCAATCAGCAGGACCCGATAGGCCGGCATCGACATCGGGAAGCAGATTGGGGACGGCAACGCAGGCCGGGAACTCCAAAATCCCCACAAAGGGGCTCTTACTACCATAGCTATAGTTGAACGGTTACGTGCCTAGGCAGACCCGAAAAAGAGACACACACAGATAGAGACACTGCCCATCGACCTGGATGGTTGATCATCCCTGCATGGAGGGGACCTCAATCCAGACCAGAGGGATTCGGGAAGTCGAGTCGGCAAGTCTGGTGGTGGGACCGTTGACAATGCGCGCCGGGGGTGGGCCTGTAGCTCTGGTGAGTCGCGCGAATTGCAGGCGAAAAGGCAGTTGGAGACGGCATCTGTGACGTGCGGGACCTCACTCTCCTCTTGGAAATTGGAGAAGCCAAAGTGCGGGGGAAACTTGGACGTGCTGCACAAAAGAGGAGCTCGACTGAATTTGTATGAGCCTTATGTAATTGGCATATGCCCGGCTGGCCACGTGACGGTCTCCCTCTTTGCTCGACTCAGACTTGAGCACCGCCATAAACAACCGCGACTAAGGTACTGCTACAAAGCGAGCCCGTAGAGAACCGTGGCGTAGTAATATCAGCTGGACGTTTGGGTTCCTTCAACTTTGGGTTGGAGCCGCATGCAAAATCCAGACGAGACGACCATCGTCCGAACCTCGTTTCACCAACCGCTTATCCTGCCTTTCGGAATGCGCACTGCGTCAACCCATCGCCAGCCTCGGCCATGCCTCAAGGCTAGGTGCAATGCTCTCCGCCCTCCGCCGAGAGTGTCATCGCTAGCCCCGTAGGTCTCGTTATTACACATGTATCCCTGTTGGGCGACACCGTTACCGATTCTGCAACGCAGTTTTGGTGGCTTCCAATGCGCTAGCCAGCACGACATCGGGTCAAGGCTCAAGGCCCGGAACCGGCTGCATCGCCTTCGCTTGAGCCGATAATCCGGTTAGAGACCGGTGCGAGTAACTCATCTCGCAGGCTGGAGTTCGCTGGCGTCCAGGGTTTCTCATGCTGGAGCACGTTCATGGCCCGCCAGCCGAAAACACCGTCCTACGAAGCTGGACCGTCAAATGAGCACAGGTCTCACGACCCCCCTGCCTGACATTTGACTTGTTGGCTTCAAGAGAGGATTAGTTGTGAAGCCAAGAACCAAGATTTGCATGAGTAACTCGGTTCAACCCCATTCGAGGGGCATTTGCGTCCAGAGTTTCCGAGAAGCCAAGTGCCGGAACTGCTTGGCAGTCTAGAAGCCCTTCGCTTAGGAATATTTGCTTGATACCTACCTACCTATCTATGGTCGGTCAGCTGTTCTGGTGCATGCAGCATCTGGAGACATCTGGAGCGGAAAGTACGTGCTCGGTTTCATCTGTTCCTACTCGGTGAAGACAGAAGAGAGACGCGGAAGGAGGATACGCCATGATGCCCCTTCCCGTCGCGGTAGCTGCCTATCTTACCTTACTGCAGTCGATGCCTTGCGGTGTCGTCTGTTCTTCCTTCCCTACTACTCGCCTAGGTGGGTATCTTTTCAACGCTTGGCAAGTCCTTTCATAACGCAGCTGCCTGCTTGGACAGGCGGCCTGCCATGGAGGGCAGCTAGAAGATCTCCCTGTGCTTTCGCTCCGTATCTCCGTTCTCTCTGGACGTGTCGAGGACCTGGTCACCCTAATCCCTGCGTTTCTGCTTCTGCGACGGCAATAGCCAGACAGACGAAGCTCTCGTTTGCAGCAGTAAGCGTCACCAAGAGCCGTATCGGCGCGCTGGCTTGTCTCAGCCCTGCAGAAAGGCCTCGATTAAACTTGGGCACTGATCTGTCTCCGCTACTTGTTTCGATGTGCCACCTTACCCAACTTGCCTCACGATGCGCAACCGCCAGAGCCTTCAGACATGGGTTGAGTCCATCCGGACTGCGGCTCAGGCAGACGATGAAGAATGGCGCCAAAGGCTTGCCGAGATGGCGGGCGTCCTGTCTCACGAGGCCTTGACGCGAGACGGGTATGACGAAGAAAGTACGCTCCTCCATGAATTGCTGTATTCCACCGTGGCTACATGTGTACTGAGCCTTCGCAGAGTGCCGCAACGTCCTTGTCAGATATTGTGCTCACATTCCCCGGAACTATCAATACCGGGACGGTATCCAGCTTGTGAGTTGACTGCCTTCGGTAGTGCTGTTTGCTGGGACGACTACTAACGCATTAGTGGGACAGGTGTTTTTGGTACTGCGCGAGCATCTCGGGGACGAAAACTTGGACCTGGCGGGTGGCGTGCTCTACGAGCTGATCGAAATTGACTGCGACTATTCTGATGACCCAGGAGCCGAGTTTCAACGCTGGAAGCACGATCATCTCAACCGACACGTAAGTCGGCCATTTCGTTACGGCTTCCTTCTGATCACTGACACGGCTAGCACAGTCCAACCTGGAACTGCCTCACATACCCCACATGACTACAATCACCACGACCATACGACCTACGGTGACTCTCGTGCAGTGGCGGCAACAGCATCCGCAGCGATATCCCACCCGGCTGTCAGACTACTACCCCTCGAGCCGTGTGAGCTCGAACGAACCGAGCTGCATCCGCAGCCGCAAGGTCTGGATGATTGACCACACCATGTACGTTTCGACACGTGAGGGCGGGACCAGTGTTTTCCGCAGCCCCAATCCCAAAGAATTACACGAAATGCAGTGGCAGATCGGCACTGGTCGGACGGGGAGGTTGGTCAAGAAGGAGCAAATTGTCCCAGCCGCTCCACCATCCCAAGAGGCGGACACGAGCAACAGCAACGACATCGCAGATATCGACGGAAGCCGGGTCGGTCCGGATGCGAGGAGACCAATGTCTGTGCTCCGAGCTTTCAAGAGCAGAAGAGATAACAGCTTGTGCGCCCCAGATTCCCGCGAACGCCGGCCTGAGAACAGGCGTCGTGCCTGGTTTACCAACATTTTTGGTCTAGAGACTGTTCTGTCCTTGCGCGAACCCCCTGATCCGAAGCCGGTACCGCTGCCCGAAGGTTGTGTGACACCGCACCCAATCTTCGCCCGGAAGTTCTCCTTGATAGCCGACAATCAGCCTTTGCCGCCTTCGCTCCCCCACAAGATGATGCCTACGGCGGATATCAAGGCCAGGAGGCTCCTTACAGATGCTGCGGTGCAGGGGCTAATGGGCCCTTCCTAGGAGTTTCGTGGCCCGTTCACCCCTCAGCTCGGCTTCGATGGAGGGTTGGATCATTATCAAGTCTTCTCTGGGCCTTCTGCTGTACCGCTCCGTGCAAATGGCCTACCAGCCCAACACACAACTACCAGTCTTTGCCGACAGCTCGACGTGGAGCCTCCCGGGAAAACGAGAACTCCAAGGTCTCGTCGGGGCCACGATTGGTTTGGACTGGATACCGCTCGCTCGGATTCAGACCTACCGAACCATATCCCCCATACGCGAAGTGCTGGCGCCGCCAGCTCGCTGAGCACCGCCTGCGGCGAAGCGACGAGGCGCGACTTCCGGCCCCATCCTGCGCCTAGCAACAACTGGTTTGGCATCGATGGCACCGTGGACGACTGGGTCGAGCCTGGACCGTCAGAGGTGGCTCGCGTGCATCGCTGGAGCATGGTGCGCGGCCAATGCGGGGTTGCCGCTAAGCAAGACGGATCTCACGCGCCAACAAACCTTGGCTCGAAGACTCTGTTCATCTTGTCTGCTGCTTGTCATTCAGAGCAGTGGCACAAACCGGCCAGCTTCTCCAACGCGGACGGAGAGTCAAGTTTTCCTGATCATCGATGGCTGGTCGACGATGATCCAAGGATACACCCTGTCCGCATCGTCAATGTGCGGACCCACAGACTGCGGCATGCTCCATCGCTCGATCAACTTCGCAGCCCAACTCTTTCGACTAAGCCCGCTGACCCGATCCCGCTTCAGACTTGGACCACTCCTGATGATGACGGAGTGCAACAAGTCGCCACGGAAGCCATGCTCGGAACAGCCCGGGAGCTGACCATCACGAAGCAGCAGCCCGTCCTTCGCGACGTCGGACGGACGTCTCGGTCCAGCGGAATAGCCTCAAGCGACCGCTGGGGGAAGGCGTCTCAATCTCGTGCGTCTTCGAGTCCGACTTCATCGTCGAGGCAAAGCGCCGCCCAGTCTGGTAGGCCTACCCTCTTCCCCTGCTTGTATGGCCAGGCCGATGCTCTTGGCACTAACATGCGATGCTCAAGCACGGCATCAACCGTCGTTGTCGGAATTTTACGCCTACGTTCAAAGCGATTGTTCTCTGTCGGGCTCCGCAAACGGTTCCCTGGCGTCCTACAGTGATTATCAAGTGCCAGAGGCACGCAGCGGTCAAGCCGAGCCGCGATCAGTTACCGGGCTCAGTTGTGGTGAGGTAGCTTTTCCCTCGGGTCAAGGCCTAGATGGAAGTTTGAGGTCACCGGGTCATTACTGTGAGTGTTTGAGGCAACTATGAGAGCCGTGGACTGATTTCTGTTTTTTCTTTTTTTTTTTTCTCTTTTTAGCTGGCGATCATGAAACTGGATTGGCTATCCTAAAGAAATGCAGTACGCCATGTAGTGATGGAGTCTTAGCAATACCAGGCGAGGACTACGAGGAGCAGGATGCCTCACAGATTCCCGAGGGAGGTACGTAGAGGGGTAGCATGTGCGGTGTTCTCTTGCCTTGTTGTTCTTCATCCCTCGTCATCCCACCGTGTCCCGCCAAACCAGACTGCCTTGTTCATATATTCCAACCAACAGGACCGAGCCAAGCGCTGAGCCCGGCTGTAGAGCCGGCTGACTTGGAGGCAGAATGTCCGCAAAGAGGTAATTGAACAGACGCGTTTGCCTCACCCACCCATCCGGGAAGGAACCGCACAAACCCGCCTCCAGCCCCGCCATCACCTTTTTTGCCTTGCTTTATTCAGGTGACGCGCTAAAAGTCGAATTTGCTTTCATCACAGATCCCTCGCCATATCGTACCCGAGTCGAGGCTTGGGTAGCGGAGCTTCACACGAATCAATTTGAGGATCCCGAACTGGTCGGGCCGTTTCCCGGGCTTGTCTTCCAGAAGCCTCTGTCCTCACCACCGGACACCAACCAACGAGACACACCCGCCTTTCACAACGACTCGTTCCGCTCAAGGATCGGGCATATCATCGCATTGAGACACCGTCGTGGATCGCAATCTGTGTGTTCTTACACCGCAAGCCGGCTTCGTAGTCGAGACACGACCTCAACGACATCGGCCAACCTCCCCATCATGGCCCAGGACTCGGAGACATCGGGAAGCCAAGGCCGAGAGCCGGTGCCTTCCGCGATCAAAGGCAACTTCATCCCAGTCTCACCCAGAAAATATCGGTCGCCATCGCCGCACAAACACAAGCTAAATAAATCCGTTCAGATCAATCTGAATTTGACCGAGAATCAGGTGGACCGACTGACAGATGTGTGAGTAACGACGATAAAATGATGCATAACTCGCCGTTAACACGTTGCCAGATTCTCGAACAAGAGCGAGTCTCCATCCCGTCGCGGGCGAGTCGACAATTCTAGTAGAGCCCGGTCGCCTGTACGAAGTAATGACTTTCATGGCGCCCAGGCCCATAAATACACCGGTCACGAGGGTTCTCCCTCGCAAACCCAAAACGGCCGAGGCAGATATGAGATGGTCCCTGGCGAAAGCGACTCAACAACCTTTTCGGAGTTGATGCCGACCTCGTACCACAAAGCCAAGGGTTCTCTAGCGTCTAGTCTCGCCGAGCGTCGCCGACAAAATACTCCCACGCCTGTCAACGTCAACGACCGCCGTCAATACGGAACTATTGTGGGCAATCCTGAGAGTGTATCTCCTGCCCCGCAGCCTATGACGCCGGAAATGCCGTCTCCCGCAAGCATCGAACCGGTAGACTCATCCTCTATCTACTCTCAGAGCGAAGGCAGGCCAAGCCCCCTCCACGTCAAGAAGGACGACGACATTCTGCAACACACTGAGAACGTGTTGCAGTCCTCCAGTGGCTGGAGAGACCCGAACATCCCAGCGCCGCCTCCTGGCATGGCCAGTCAGGGAGGAAACGCCCAGGGATATAGTCCGCACAAGGGCAGACTGGAAGCCCTCAGGCAGCCGGCGATGGACGCCAGCCAGACCTATTCCCCCCTCAGACCCTACTTCGCCTACAAAGAGCTCCCCGTGCAGAAGATCGCCGGCAAGACCTTGATCGGGGAACAAGGGTGGCTTGAGCGGCCCAACCAGTCCCCGGACCGCAAGAAGGACGGCTCACCCAAGAAACCAGGTCTTCTGGACAGCCTCAAAAAGATTGCCAGGGAGATGGTAAGCATAGTAGCGGCGCCCACATTTCCGAGACTCATGACTAATACTCTGACAGACCGAAGGCAAATCGTCAGGCCGAAGACCGCGAGACACGGAACGGGAGGGGAAGGTGCCAAGAGTCACAATCTCACTCGATCCTCGCGAGCAGAGTCTTCTTTACTGCGAACTCGAGTTCCACGTTAGCAACGCATTGCACAGCTACATCACGAATGAACTGAACCACGGCCGGCTCAACCCGGACAAGCTCAAGAAGATTGCAGACGGATGGAACCAGAAGGGCCGCCCGAGAGTCGTAGGCTTCCGATACGACTTGGAGACTCAGCTCGAGCTTGTCCACCTCCACATCGATGAGTTCCGGTTCTTCGGCCGTCGTCAGAGCAACCCATTGGAGATTGCCGGTCTGCTTCACGCGATGAAGGTCAATGCTCGGTCTCTGCGCATCCGCACCTATTGCCAGCCGGATTCCGTGATTGCCAAGCAGCTCGTCGATTCCCAGTCTCTCTGCAACACCATCGGATGCTCTGAGGCCCAGCAAATTGCCATTGCCGAGATCGCCCAGTTTTTCAAGGTCATTGTGGAGAGAGAGCAGTCCTATCGGGCACGGCTAGAGCGCGAAAACACGGCCCAGACGTTGCCGCATGGCCAAGGCGACCGGCAGTGGGAACCGCCGAGAGACCTGGCGCAGGGAGTGGATCCTTACGGCGGCCTCCACCTTATACCCGAAGGCTACAACGTCCATGCGGAGACTCTCCGTTACAATAACTGAGGGAGATACCACGGTCTTCACCTTGTCAGTGCTTCTTCGTGTGAGGTGATGTGTGTGGCGTCTTCGGCGGGGACCCTCGGGCGCAAGTAAGATGGAGGCACACGAATACATGAACCACGATGAATGGGAGATAGACAAGGTGTCAACTACAGGCGGGCTTGTCTCGGTGGCAAGAGCCTTGCTCAGGGAAACCTGCGCTCAAAGGGCCTGGCTTGCCTGGCTTCGGGATGGGCCTACTGCATCTTGCTCCCGGAGAAAAGGTCGAGGAGGCGAGAAGTAGCAGTCGCCGCATGCGTGGCAGTAAATGATGTTATGGTGTATGAGTTCTGTAGTTATGATAACGCCTCGTTGAGACGGAACAGGGACACAAGAGCACTGTTGGGAGACATGGAACGTTGGTATCTGACATTGAACATGGATATCGATGCTCGAAAAGAAATTCCCTTAAACTGCCGCCGCCTGTGGATCGCAAGAGCTTTCTGACAAAGGGCTCTGTAAATCATCAAGTCGTCACGCGGTCTCTAGGCAAAACAAGATGGAAACGAAATAAGTACAACAGGGACTAAATGAAGCCCCTAAAGTCCATCAGTTCCTGTACGCGCATCGTTCTTCACTCCTCAACCTCCCCGCACGTCGGTCGTCGTAAGGGTGGTCCCGAGAATAGCCGTCGTCCCACTGGTCACGACGCCGGTCGCGAGAACGTCCCCTGCCATGGTTCAACTCGTGGTCCCTACCCGTGTCGTAGTGCGGGAGGTCGCGCTCCCTCCCCCATTTCCTCTCCCAGGCCTCCTGCTGCTCTCTGTCTCGTTGGCGGGCAACCTCGAAGCGTCTCTCGAGAGCGTTGGCGCCAAGGCCGCCGACGAGAGCGCCGACGACGGTGGTTATCACACGCGTCTTCTCAGCCTCGCGGGGCGACCGCGGACGATACGTGCCGTGTTCCATCTCCTTGCGATTACGACTCCGGACGGTGGCGTCGGAGACCTCGCGCGCAGCCAGCCCGCCGACAACGGCGCCCAAAAGGCCCACGCCGATGCCGGAAGAGGACTGGGTGAAGGTGTTATCGATGGCGTGGCGGGCCTTGCTGATGGGACTCCGAGGCCGCGGGCGGGACCGGGGTCGGCCCAGTGCGAGGGCCTGGGGAGGCAAAGAGCGAGGGCGAGGGCGGGGCTGAGGCGGGATCTGGAGGGTGTTTGCGTCGCGGTACGAGAGCGGCGATTCGGGACCGTAGTGTGGGTAGACCGGAGAAAGGGCGTCGGCGGGGATGGCTCCCGAGACGTAGGGACCGCCGCCGCCCGAGTAATATTCCGGAGAATACTCCCGTGAGAGAGGGGGCGGTTCGCCGTGGTGATGACGGCTTGGGCTGCGGACGTAGTCCCCACTGACTTCTCTCTCATAGTACTTGGACATGGCTGGGTCAGGTAGTGTCGCGCGTGAGCGGCCAAGGTCTCGGCAAGAACCAGCAGGATGTCGATGGGGGTTGAGTAGAGTGGAATAGCCCCGTTGGCCTTACTGCTGAGGGAAATTCGTATGTCGGCCCAGAAACCCCGAGAGTCAAGCAAGGACCCTTTTGATGCAATCTGGTAACAAGGACAATGTTTCCTGTTATGGCCAAGCGGAGTCGTACGTGGAAAGGGGAGGACGACCGCAGGTCGAATGCTGCGGGGATCGAGGCTCTCTCTTTTTTTTTTTTTTTTCTTTTTTTTTTCAAAGCTTGCTCTCTGCCATCAACACCGAAGGAGGAGTTGTCGAGAGGGTGTGAAAGACGAAGGAAGTACTCTGGCCCAAGTGCGCGGCAGCTTCAGCTCGTGTAAACTCGGTGCTAAGGACCGAGTCAAAGAGTCGCAGGAAGAGAAGGGTCACAGGTACAGACGCAGCGTGAGGTCACCGAAACGGAAAGTGTAAGCAGCCGGCTATTGCCTGGGCCGGGGGCTGGCACGGGACGCGGGACGGCCTGGGGTAAAATAACTCGTGCCGTTTTGTGACGGAGACGCTGGACGGATTGGAAGTTCAAGGCCCATAGGGTTGTTCTTGAAAGAACCGGGCGGGGTCGACACCCATTTCTCCTCGGGATCTAGTCACAAAAATTGCAGTTTCCTGCTCTTTAAGAGATGCCAGTCCAGGGTTCCCCCAACCACGAGGTGTGGTAGGCAATGATGTCACGCATGATGATGAATCGCCCGGTGCGGGAGCTCGGAGACGTAGTAGCGAGGACGGAGTGGAAACCTAGGTAGTTGTTACGGCACACACAGAATGGATCTTGCACATCGTGGAACGTGCTGGAAGTGCATCGCGCTTGTGTGGGTGGTAGTGACGATGGGAAACCTGGCTTGATAAGGAGGAAATCGACCAAAGTCGCTGATGGCTCAGGCAAGCTTCGAGATGCAGGATTGCGGGATCCGTCTGCACCTCGCGGGTTGAGCCTCATCTATATCGACCCATGGGATGTTTCGGCAATCGTCTCACTCTCCATGTCGCGAACATGGTTGCGAAGGGCTAGCACTGCTTGAGAAAACAGAGTCAGTCAAGCGTGGTGGAGCGATGTGTGTGCGGGGCCATGTACGGCCGCCATGGGTGGCTCCGCCCCCCTCCCAGCTTCCTGTTCTGCGCGTGTACGATTAGGGAGCATGACCCTGTAACAGGCCCCCTCATTGGCGTGACCCACGAAGCTTCCCTGTTGGTGCGACATCAGCAGGCTTTCCACGAGGCACTCCAAGACTCACCGGAAGGAGAGTCAACCTCCCGGTATGAGACGAAGCTTCGCTAGCACATTCGTTGAAATGAGCCGCTTTCTCATACCCAAACAGGATACCTCAGCGGGCGAACCTCAAAGCCAGTCAGCGCTCGCGAAGCCCGAGTACTTGGAAGTTTGCAGCAGCATGCCGGAGGAAAGCAGTGCCGGTTACCGATTCCCGGCCCCACAGCGGGGTACCGACTCCGGGCATACTGTCACTGTGTAGTCTCAATCAACAACAACTATCTATCCTTCACTCATTATTAACCCTCCCTTAACGCCACCCGCCGGACGGGAGTCTACCTGCTCATTCGCGATAATTTATCGACCGGCCGCCAGTGCCGGTCTGGCTAATCAACGGCTGCATGCCCTTGCAGAAGGACACGAGCGGCCTACCACCACCTCGTCCTTAAAAGACGTCGCCACTACGGTGTCCCGACGTCATTGGGCAACCTGTGGCTCCTCAGCCCAACGACCGCTGTTGGCGAACCATAGTCTCGACAGTGCGGCACGCTACTGCGTCTGCCGTGTGTTTGTCGATCTTGTGGCAACATTCATCCGCCCGTGCTTGTCTTCGTAATAGTGCTGCATCAGTCCCACCAGTACTGGAACGTCTTGTGGATGGCATGGTTTGTAAATACTTATTTCGCCCGACTTTACGTTAATCTTTTTCTCTATTTCTCTTTGCGGAGACGACAGCAACACCTACCAGGCAGAACCCAGCGTTGGAGTCTCGATTGCGCCATGACCAAAAAAGCCGTCGAGGCGCCTGTCCTGGCTGTGGCCGAAGACGATAACCCATCCACGCCTCGCGAGGAGAGATTGGAGAGATGGAATGGAACTCGCATCAACTCTTATCGGTTCTTTGTGACTCTTTGGAGCTTCATTATCATGGGCATGAACGATGCCGCCATCGGTGTAAGTTCGGCCCCCCGTCTGTCGGAGACCCACGACCGGCGACTAATAGCTCCTGTGTAGGCCCTAATCCCATATGTGAGTCTACTGCAAGGCTGAGAGCCGATTCGAGGAACTTGGTATAGCTAATTGTTATTGGTCTAGATTGAGGCTTACTACAACATCACATACACTGTCGTTGCCCTGCTCTTTCTATCGCCGTTTGTCGGCTATTTGATGGCGGCTCTTTCCAACAACATCATCCACCACAAGTTCGGCCAACGAGGCGTCGCCGTGCTGGGCCCCGTCAGTCGCATGGTCGGCTATATTCCCCTTGCCCTTCACCCTCCATACCCGTCCCTCCCTGTAGTCCTGTTGTTTGCTGGCTTTGGCAACGGTCTCGAGGACAGCGCCTGGAACGCCTGGATCGGAAACATGCAGAACGCCAACGAGCTTCTCGGGATCCTGCACGGCGCCTACGGCTTGGGGGCCACCATCGGCCCGCTCGTAGCCTCGGCCATGGTGACCAGGGGCCAAAAGTTGTCGTGGTACACCTTTTACTACGTCATGATCGGCGTGACGGTGGTTGACTTCTTGGTTGCCACCACGGCTTTCTGGAAAGCCACCGGACAAGTCCACAGGGAGACTCACCGGTCGTCAACTGGGGAGAAGAGGACGACCACAAGGACAGTGCTGAGGGAGCCCATCACCTGGCTTCTGGCCCTGTTCCTGCTGGGGTATGTCGGGGCCGAGGTCAGCCTGGGTGGTTGGATTGTCACCTTCATGCTGCGCGCTAGGCAGGCCGAGCCTTTCCTGGCCGGCGTCACGGTGGTCTTGTTTTGGTAAGAATCCCATCCTCTCCTCCGGAAGCCGAGTGCTGGCCATTCTCTGTGTTAACACCTCTTGCTCCAGGCTAGGGCTTACCATAGGCCGGGTCTTGCTGGGATTTATAACGGGCCGGATAGGAGAAAAGCGCGCCATCGCCATCTACCTGCTCATCTCCATCGCGCTCGAGCTACTCTACTGGCTAGTTCCCAACTTCGTCGCATCCATCATCTTCGTCACTTTTCTCGGTTTCTTTCTCGGGCCCTTGTTCCCTGCTGCGATCGTCGCCGCGACCAAACTGCTCCCCAACGACTACCACGTCAGTGCAATCGGCTTTGCCGCCGCCTTTGGCGGGGGCGGCGCTGCCATATTCCCGTTCGCCATCGGTGCCATTGCACAGAAAAAGGGCGTCCAGGTGTTGCAGCCCATCATTCTAGCCATACTAGTGTTCATCCTTCTATTGTGGCTTTGTCTGCCTGGGGGTATGAGGCGGGGCGGGCTTGAGAGGGCGAGAGAGAACCAAGAGGGTCTAGGCAATGATGTCAAGAGTTTCTTCAGGTGGATAAGCAGGCGGCTCAGGCAGTTTCGCTAAGGCGTGCCCCCTTAAATTTACGCAGACCCGGCATGGCACCCGCAGCTTTACTCGGTTGTCTTTATTGCTCTATAGACTTGTTATGGACTGTACCAATTCATCCGCTAAGCGCCGCACGTAGAACTCCCGAGCGTCTGGGGGTAGCTTACTGAAGCTGCTCCCGACGCGGGCGATGTCCTGACGCCCCTTCTCGTAAGCGGCCAGATCGCGGTTCCCGTAGACGTCCCTCCCTGTCGAGTACCCGCTTTCCAGGTTGCGGAAGAAGACGTTGATGGCGACGCTCATATCGGACGTAGGGGTGGCGGTGTGGAGCCAGAGTGGCGGGAGGAAAAGAATGTCACCAGGTTCGACGGCGGCCTCGTGCGGATGGACGCCTCTAAGAGAGCACGCATCGAGTGACGAAAAGACATCGACACTGGAGCTGGAAGCGCCCGGGGCGAAGGACAAATAGGATACGTCTGAAGGGGGGAAAAGGATGAGACGCTTGGAGCCGCCGACTTGAACGTAGACATTCGCCATGACCTAAGTACGATGCTGGTGTTAGATATCTAGGGCACTGTATCCATGTCCATCACGGGCCATGTCGGATCCAACTTACGTCGTAGTGCAACCACATGTTCACCGGGCCGGAGATGCGCAGGACAGAGCTGAATAAGTTTTTGTCCACGAAGCCAAGCTGAGGTGGCAAGGCGAAATCCTTGGCTAACGACGGGTAATCATCGGCGAGCTGGGTGGGGAGGCTTGACGGCTCGTCCCTGGAAAGCGCCCTCAGATACAATCGCTTCCCGTCTTGAACTTGTCTGATGAATTCTCCAAAGTCCTTGGTAACGTAGCGGAAGTTCTTGGCGTTAAAGTCCATCTTTTCGGTGGTGGATTCGTGTACAGAGACCTGATGCGGTTCGTCAGTTTGGCTCATGAGGACAACACCACAACCCCTTCCCCTTCGCTCATGGCTTCCTGTGGATTGCAGACCTTGCGATCGGAGCCAACGCTGTTGATGAGATATTCAGCCGACCAAGTGGACTTGCAAGCACCGATGTCCGACCCCTCGATGATGACGGGTTTGCCTGCTTCAAGTATCTTTTGGAACTGCTCCGAGGTCTCGATTTTAACACGAGGGATGGCCTGCCTCTCAACTGGGGCCGACGACTCTACCGCATTCTCTTTGTTGCCCGCCGTGATCTCCGCCGTCTCTAGGTACCTTACTGGCTCGGGCTGTGACGACGGGAGCAGTGGGCCACTCTGGGGTGGAAGTCGGCTGGCATCGAAGTGGAAGGCGTAACTTCCCATCGCCCAGTACGTTCCCATCGAGAAGCACGTCGCGCCACCTCCGACGATGGCGAAGCTACCCTCTCCGTAGGGCACGACAGAGGACCCAACAATGAAGGGGCGTACTACGCCGGAGCTGTCTGTGCCGTCGAGCCTAGCAACCACGTCGATATGACCTCCCGACATGCTGAGAACAAGGATGTCGTCTGCCGAGGGCAGCTGTACGTCTTTGATCACACCGCCAAATATAAGGATGTACTTTCCTGTCTGAATAGCGATGGATCCAAACCTCGAAAGGATGCGGGGAACCCGCTCGTCTTGAGGCTTCTGTTGCGCAAATGCCAGAAAGGGCTGTTTAAGATTGTAAGCGCATGAAGCCATTCAGTATTTGCTGCGATCTTACCTCGGTTTCGGACAGATCCAGCTTCCATGTGTGGATATCCTGGTTGATTGTGCCGTCCTCAAGATTACCTCCGGTAAGAAAACCCTCAAAAATGCGAGGCCCTCTACTGCCTGTACAGACAAAAGTGGCACCGTACAACGAAGACGGCGCAAATTGTGTCCTGCACTTGGACCAGCCCTTTGTGGGGTCGAAGAGGAGGTATTCGGCTGACGTCCGCAAGTGATTCGTCTTTCCACCAGCCAGCAGGGCGAAAGATGATGAACCCAATCGAGTTACAGAGTGCCTAAAAAGAGGTAATGGGAGGTCCTCTACTCGCTCCCAAGTATTGAACACCTTTTTGAAAAGCCAGCAGTCTTTGAGGGCGGTCGATGGTGATGTACGACCGCCCGCCAAAAGAGTACCGGCACTGCCCAGGTCTGTGAGTGTGTGACAGACTCGCCCCGACGGTCCCTTTCTGGACGAGCTAGGTGCCGTAGGCTGGCTGGAAATCCGATACACGTCTTCGGAGTTGAGCCGACCGTTGGGGCCTTGTCCGAAGCTGTGCGAAATGAGCGCCTGCCCGTCTGCGTTCTCGACGAGCATGGCAGCGCCAAACCGTCGGTGCCCTCTGCTAGCCTCGTACACGCTTGTGCTCATGGGGGTTTGGTACGACTGGACGTCGAGTTTCGCTAGAGGCCTAGAAACGTGCCAGTCGAAAACTTCGGGGTGCGGGGTGGAGGCGAGCATAACAAAATAATGGCTGGCGAAGAGTGCAAACTCCTCCCACTCGTCGAAGGCCTCGACGGCGTCGAGGGCTCTCCTCTCGGCAGCGGTCATAAACAAGTCATCAGACCAGGTTTCCCAGAGTGTCCAGCTCTCGACTGACGGCCACCCAAGAGACTCGAAACGC
The DNA here is from genome assembly GCA_020631755.1 of Colletotrichum sublineola. Classification (NCBI taxonomy): domain Eukaryota; kingdom Fungi; phylum Ascomycota; class Sordariomycetes; order Glomerellales; family Glomerellaceae; genus Colletotrichum; species Colletotrichum sublineola. Next base: position 1,980,848 of record JAHSQG010000001.1, read on the forward strand.
TTCTTTTGGCTAGCGACGGTAGGGTAACGGTGGACCGATTTCAGCCGTGTATTGAGCTTATTGAAGTGCTTGAGCATTGTGTGCGCGAAGGGATGGTCGGGTCCATCCGGCAGGATTTGCTCCAGCAGGCAAAACTCGGCTGCGTGTCCGGTCAGAACATCGTCGTCACGAGAAGGGTCAGATGTAACACCTTACCATGTCTCAAGGCGCTCGCCCAGCTGATCACTCCATCGGCACCTTCGGTATCCATATAAGTGATGGACACTTCGGCCACAAAGAGAAATTCCGTATTAGGGATGTCAAATAAGGTATCCAGGCACCTCTGCAGAGTTGCTAGCTGTCGAAGATCACAGCCTACTTGACAGTATCTTTGGCTCTTGAGGACAATAGAGGAATCTTGGCTGACCTCCCAGGACCCCAGGAGACCCTGCAACTCAGGGGTCTCGAGGACGATGTGACGCTTCTTCTGGATGAGTTCCGGATAGTCGACGTCAACAAAGGTGACTTCCCGGCATAATTCGGGATAGCGAACCTCGCACTGCCAGGGTAGGACGTCGCTGATAACACAGACTCAGCACTGCAACGGATACACGGGCAGTTCAGAGTACGAGACCTTACCTTCCGCAGCCAAGGTTAACAACGACCTTTTTACGGGGTGAGGACTTCTGGAGAAAGCGGCGCACCAGAGTGTCAATGACTTTGAGTCGCAGATGGTAGCCCCTGTTGATGAGGGGAGCCCTTCGCTGGAACTTCTTAACAAAGAAACGAAAGTAGTGAGGCTCATCGGGATAGTAGAGACGTTCCTTGGTATGATGAGCACTCTCTTCTCGTCGAATCAGGTAGATGGAAGCAGAACATACCACACTTCGTTTTGAGACTATCGAACTGCTGTTTGTCTAGTTGGAGGGGGGTGTGAGCATTATGTCATACCACAACCCAAACGGTGGAACGCGATAGTTGTTGGGTGAAGAGCGTCGAGATCCAACTCACAGCCATAATGAGGTCGTCCAAAGCTTGTGTGCCACGGGCCTTTTGAGCCGAGGGCGCCATCCTGGGCTGATTGGGACTGATGTCGCTCCCAGCACAGGTCTGGATGTAAGAGAGCGATAAGGGTATGTGAGATGCGACGGAACAATTCCTGACAGAGGGGGGGGCTGCCAATTTTTTCGGTGTCAAGGACAATTTCCATATAAGGAAAGAGGGGGGCGGGCGAGCACGTCTAGGAAACAACACAAGTCACTCTGGGGTCAAAGTTCCAAGCCTCCATTACAAAGTCCAGACTTCAATTATCTTGCGACGGATATCGTCATGTCGTGAAAATAGCCTCGAGAAGTTCTCAAGAGAGATCTCTTACATCGTGTATGGAATAATCAAGCATTTTCCCGAGGCCCCAAGGGCTCTACCAGAAGCTCATCCAGGGCTAAACCTCTCCCAGTTGTGACTTTTACGCAGCCCGCGCCCTCTTTCGATGCTGCCTTATCGATAAGACAAAGGGTACATAATTACCTGGGTCACCTTGCGCAGTCGCCTGTCCAGCTGCTCCACAGAAGATTCCCGGCGCACCAGCCACAAGCGCCACGAACACCTGTGTCACATTCTGCCGCACGCAGGAAGCACCTCAAGACAGACACAGACATTCTGCTGTAGGTGCTCCACCTGGTGCCCTCCAGACACACATACCTGCCTACCTGTAGGTAGGAAGGACGCTGGGACCACGAGATTACATAGCTTCCCCGCCGCCCCCACTGGATTGGAGTTGGGGGCCGCCCAGGTCCATGTCTCCTCCATTCACATCCACTGCTTCGCTGAGAGAGCTACACACCAACCTTGACCTTGCTTGACCCGACCTCAGCTTCGTCTGCACTGTAACCGCTACCGCTACCACGACCGCACCTCGCCTCCTGCTCCTCGCCGGGCTGCACCGGCCTGCTCCACAACTCCAACCACATTCCGACCGGTGTGCTCTTCACCCTCCTGCGGGCCGTTACGCCATCTCGTGGCCTCCATCACCTCTCTGCCGGACTTGCAGGCAGCCAAAGTTCGTTGGGTGCCGACCACCGTCAGCGATCCGCCCCGAACGAGGCAGCTGATCATATCCCCAGTATTGATATTTGATCCGAACCCCGCCGCCGTACCTCGTACACGCCATCATCTCTGGTCTCTGCTTTAGAACCGGTCTTCCGTCTGTTGACTGTGCCACCGATATCTCGGCCGCTTACTGCACTGAGCTCTGATACCCCATTGTCTGCAAACAACCCGTTGAGATCCCATTGCGACGACCAAGCGTTGCGGGTATCCTCATCGGCGAAATCCGCCCAAAGTCACCACAGTGATTGTTGTTCGCCTGGTTCCCCTTCAAAGCCGGCGCCGCCCGGGCGACACAGAATCCCGCTGTTCGAAAACACGACAGAGCACATTACACGCAGCCAAGGTCGCAGTCCGAGCCGCGCACCATGGCGAACACCACCCTGAACTTCATCACCTTCAACCAGGATCACAGCTGTCTGGCCGTTGGTATGGATCCCCTTCGCGCGCACGCTTGTCTTCCGCTACGTCGGCTTGCAGTTCTGGACTAACGGGCCGGCTCGCTCTACGCTGCAACAGGCACATCCAAAGGCTTCCGAATTTACCACACCGACCCCTTCTCCAAAATCTTCAGCAGCGACGATGGAAACATCGCCATCATCGAGATGCTGTTCTCGACCTCTCTTGTTGCCTTGATTCTCTCGCCGCGACACCTGATAATACAAAACACAAAGGTGGGCGCTTCCCTCGCCGCGCACCGTGCAAGAGAGACCCGAGCCGATGCTAACGTTAACCAGCGGTCTTCAGTCATCTGTGAGCTCACCTTTCCATCCGCCGTGCTTGCCGTGCGTCTGAATCGCAAACGCCTTGCCGTTATCCTCGAGTCCGAGATCTACCTTTACGACATCTCCAACATGAGCCTCCTCTATACGATCCCCACGTCTCCGAACCCGGGTGCCATCTGCGCTCTCTCGCCCTCCTCGGAAAACTGCTACATCGCGTACCCCTTGCCAAAACCTCGTGAGGACTCGGGCGACAAAAGACCATCTCATGCGCCTCCCCTGTCAACATACGTCGCACCGACGTCAGGGGAGGTTCTGGTCTTTGACACGCTTACCCTGAAGGCCGTGAACGTCATAGAGGCGCATCGCTCGCCCCTCTGCTGCATCTGCCTCAACAGCGAAGGGACGCTGCTGGCGACGGCGAGTGAGACTGGCACCATCATCCGTGTCTTTTCGGTCCCAGGAGGCCAGAAACTGTACCAGTTTCGCCGGGGAACTTACCCCTCCACCATCTACAGCATGTCCTTTAACCTCAGCTCTACGCTTCTCTGCGTGTCCTCGACCTCCGACACTGTTCATATTTTCCGGCTTGGAGCTCCTCCGCCAGGGAACAACTCGGCCGCAACCGCCGCCGAGCGTCCGGCGTCACCTCGCCAGGATCGCTGGTCCAGGTCGCGCAGTTACGACAGTGCCAACGAGTCACCTGTGGGCAGTGCAGCGGGGTCTCCGAGAAGCGATCTGGCAGAGCCCGCTGGGCCGGGGAACGGTGGCGGCAACGCGCAGCATGCCAACAGGCGGCAAAGCGGTTCGTTTAGCAGCATGCTCCGACGCTCGTCGCAGATAATGGGTCGCAGCGTGGCCGGTGTCGTTGGTTCGTACCTGCCACAGACTGTGACCGAGATGTGGGAGCCCCTGCGGGACTTTGCCTACATCAAGATCCCAAAGTCGTCTAACTCGCCGACGGGACCGGTGCGAGGCGGCAACAACGCTAGTGGGTTGCAAATGCCTAGTGGTCCGTTGCGGAGCGTTGTGGCCATGAGCAGCAGCAGCCCTCAGGTAATGGTTGTCACCAGCGATGGCGGCTTCTACGTGTACAACATCGACATGGAGCATGGCGGGGAGGGTTATCTGGTGAAGCAGTTCTCGTGAGTCGTCCGCCTATCCTCGGTCGCCTTGCCTTGGTCGCTAACCAGTTCCTGTGACAGAGTGACTGATGGTGACGACAAGTTGGACGCGTCGTCATACGGAACGTAAAAGCGTCGCTCGCCCGCCGTGGTGAGTGAGGTATGTTATTGGTGGACATGTTTGGCACGGTCATGGCTGCTGAAATCGTGTCAGGAGGGAAGGAAGGACAGCTCAGCATCTGGAGGCGTTTGGCCACTCTTTCTGATTCTCTGTTTCACCCTTCCGTTACTGGTGAGAGGGTTTGATTGGCTCATGGGGAGGGGGATTACAGCACCTTGCATTCTTGAACTGCGTAATGTGAAGCTACTACACACCTATCAGGACTCGCCTGTTAATTGGTCAATAAACACTAACACCCTAAAAGCGTGTCTGTAATATTTGAAGTTGACGATTGAAACCACCAAAGATTCGGCATGCAGAGGGGTCCAAGATACCAAGCTGGGATGACACAGGGGGGTGTTATCACGAAAGATGGTAAAAAAGCGGGATGTTTTACAGCCACCGTGCATGTATTTTCAGAAAACCCTGTCCGATATTCAGGCGTCGCCTCTCTCCAAGGGCTCTTCTTCCATCCTTGCCACCAAAAGCATTGGTATCGTCGTTATTCATTGCCAACATCCATGTGTGGCCGAGCCCTTTTGAATCCTCCGTTTTGAACGATTGTGCGAAATGGCTCGGCGAGAGCTTCTCCGACTTTCCCATGGAACAATTAAAGCCCAGCCAAACGTTTGAAAAAAGAAAAGAAAAGAAAAAAAACCATGCGCCTTTCCTGTCAGTCCCCTTTCCCCAGAGACACCAAAAGCCCAGTCAATGAAAGAGTACGATGGGTCGAAAGCGCCATTCCGTCAAATCATAAGTTCCGCGCAGACCATGCTTTGTGAGATTTGTTGCTTCTCCAGAGAACATAACTAGAAGCGTTCCTCTGCCAAGACGCTGGTGCTTCTGTTGCTGGCCCATCTGCCAACAATGATAATAATGCATTACAGATGCCACATGTGACAATAGTAAGCGTCCCACGATCAACGGGGCAAAGTAGATGGCGATTCTGAAAATTGAAAATAAAAAGATTGGTCGAAGCGGACCAGCGCGGAAATGTGATCCTATGTGCAGTCGCCGAGGGTTCGTCTGCTGCCATCATCTGGCGTACGGACGATTCATGAGCGCGATCTCGCGAGTGATCTCGCCCCATTCAAGCTCCCGCTTGATGCCCGCTGGGCCGTTCTTCTTCACCTGGTTGAACTCTTCCCACTTGAGAAGCTCATAGGCAAAGCGTAGGTGAGGTTGGATGATGACGTTGAGCCTGCGAGCTCGGACGAAACAGTACGCTCTAGGGAATGAGAGGCCCTGTGACCGCATCACTTCGGCAATACATATGGTTGCACTTCGCGATACGCCGACTCGGCAGTGCACCAGCGTGGCTGTACCGTTGCGTCGGCCACGATCTAGAACGGAAGGTCAGTACTGTTTCTTTATTATCCAGAGTGTGCCCCAAGGGGGTTGTCGGCTTACCGATGAAGTCGAGGCATCGCTCAAACTCGTCCGTCAGGGGGTCGATTCCATTATCTTGTACACCTTGGACAACGCAGACGTTTTCTGGGCCCCACTGTTCCAAATCCCCTTCCCTCCACATCGAGGTCTCACCGACACTGAGAATCTGACCAATTCCCAGAGCTCTCAGGAGGTCGGGGTTATTTGCATGACCAAGGTTGCCGAGGTACATGTAGTCAAGAATTCGACTGGGCAGGGAGCCATCCAAGCCGGGCAGCCACGACGGCTCCTTGATCAAAGCCGTGATTTCACGAAGGCTCTTTCCCGAGTGAAGAGGCGACTCGTGGAGCAGGCGGGCCTCGATACATGTGAGAAGGGCTACGTCGGTAGGGTAGGCAAAAAAGTTGCGCTTCTTGCTGGTGTGCAAGTGCAGCCAGGCATCAGCAATGCCCTGCCCAGTGCTGTAGCTGAAATAGGCGATTCCGAGCATGGTGGATTCCGTGTATCCGTCGGCGCAGTGAATGAGGATCTTTCTTGGTCGTAGTTTCACGAGGGATGACCCGCTCTGCTTGTCCATGTCGGTGTCGCCATCCACGTCGATGCCAGGCCCGCTCGTTATTGGCAGCGTGCCGTGGGCCAAATGGTAAATCCACTTGCAAGTTTCCAGAATACCATCGGCCTCGGCCTGTGACCATGTTGGCGGCAGGATACTCCCAGATGAGGGAAAGTCGATGTATGGACGCTGAGCAGGTTCGTCTTTCGACACTGCCAAAGCGCGCAGCGCGGACGGATTCAGCCGGCCAACGTCGCTACATTCAATGAGGACGTCAAACTGGTCTTCCTCGCCCGATGCAGGGTCCGGTGTTGGGCCCAGCCAGACATTGTGGGATATTTCCGAGGCCTTGGTCATGTTGCACATTTCCTTGCGCTCCTGGTGGAAAAAGTCGAGGACGTTGCCAGTGAGTCGGCCTTGGGCGTCAACCGCCACAATCTCGTTGTGGTCTTTTTCGAAATGCTCGAACGGGGCCACGCACAGAAAGGTGTTGTATTCCGGGATGGTGTGGCCTTGCGTCTCGTGCCGTTGTCGCCAGCGAAGCTGGGCCGTGGCAATGTCGAAACCGAGTTTGCGAACAGCCTCGTCGTCCTCCCCATAGACGACGATATCCGAGATCATGGCGGCCTTGGCAGCCTGGATCTGGAAGTTCCTGACGCAAAAGCCATCGCGGGGGTCAACGTCGAGGAACTCGGGGGCGTCGGTCAGATGAACGAACTCCTGAGGGGCGATGGCACCCTTGAGGCGGGCAACACTCAGATCGCCGTCGGCCTTGACGAGCGTGACCCCTCGAACGCAGGTGGGCGTCTTGCGGAGCGAACGGTGCCGGGCGATGAAGAAGGCTTGCTGGATATGGTTTTGGGGGTGGAGCCCGTGGAACCAGGGGAAGACTTGATTTGGGTCCGGCAACGGCTGGCGGGAGATGTAATCCAGGGCAGCGGCAACGTCGGCGGGGCGGATTGTGTAAACGGCGATGGGTCCGGATTCGTACCTGGAGAACTTTGAGGGCGGGTGCAATAGCGAAGACTGCTGAGCCGGTTCGTCGTCGTGGGGAGGGGACGGCGGCGGAGTGTTGGGCTCCTCTGCAGGAACGGGCCCCGGTGGACAAACGGGGAGGTGCTTGTTGGGGACGGGAACTTGGGCGGTGCCAATGGACTCGAGCGATATAGAGGGAACGGCGCTCACCGTCGATGTTGGACGATGCGGGGGAATCGGCCTCGGAAGGGCAATTGTCGCCATCTCGAGTAGCAACTTTCGCGTCTTCGGCAGGCTGTGAACGGCAATGGACTGATGGGTGCTGTTTATCGACGATTGGTCGTGGGATTGGAGCAGGTGATGCAGCCAAAGCCACTGACTGAGTTCAGGCGGAAGGACGGGAGGGGTGACGGCTTGTGCTGCTTCTCTACCTGGGGATCTTTACCTGCAACACTAAAGATTCGTTGTCAGGAATGAATCTGGAAACTACAGAGAGCTGGGACGAGACGATAGAAGCGAGCAGTTGCAGATAGGATGTGGCGTCCTGCTCGTCGTCCTGAGAGTTGTTGGAATGCAAAAGGAAGGGGGGGTAGGGCGTCTGTCACTGCGGATGGGTTGGGGTGTGACACAGCACGGCACGGCACCTGGGGCGGGGAGGGGAAACGCACGCAAGCCAACCTGGCTGGGCTGGGTGATTTGGATCGACTTGGTGGTGGTGGTGGTGGTGGTGGTGGTCGATCCTTATCGCGTGCATGCACCCCAAACGCAACCAACAGCGATGCCAGCGCCAGCGGCAAAGAGGCAGTAGCGCCGGTTCGTGATAAGCGGCAGCGCCGTATCGGTAGTGGGTCTCTTGCAACGACGGGGACAATGGATAAGTGCCAAAGAAAGGCTCCTGTTCCGAGGCGTGAGCCGAGCTGATGTCCAGGTACTCCTTACCGTAAGTAGGCCGATATACTTGGTTACACAAGGACTTGGAACACCTGATGACGACGTTTCCAGGGAGAGAGCAGTAACGACCAACGGTGAGGGGTTAAGGTCAAGATGAAAAGAGGAAACGACTCGGATGGCTGCACAGTAATACGACAAAGAGAACAAGGTTTGGTGAAGTAGCAGTAATAGCAGCAGTGGTAGCGGTCGTCGTACAGTGCCGCCAATCTAGGTAGATAGATAGGCGAGTGAGAGTGTTGCATCTCACTCTAAACCAAGACCTTGCTCAGTATCCCACCAAGCAAGACATGCTGAGCGTGGAGGGAGGAAGCAATGTAGACTACCTACCCATGCCTGGGTGAGAGGTCTCCTCAAGGATTGCGGCCTGCAAGTTGCATCTTGGCTTGGAGCACGGCCGCCCTGCGCTCCCTTGGACTGGCTAGGTAGGTACCCAGTTAGGGGGCAGATACGTATGTGGTATCACTCGGGACCAGCTAACCAATGCGACAGCTGCCACCACCCTGGACAGTGCATATCTTGCTTAAACAGCGATGGAACGAATGGTGTCGGTATCGTCAACAAACACTCATCATCTTGCTTATTCCTGCGTGGACTGGTAACAAAACTTGACTACCTAAAGACAGGAAGACCCTCGGTGGAGGCGCTGCTGGCTTTGGAAAGACCTAGCAGACGGATGGGGGAAGACGGGGTGGTGCTAGGACGAAGTGTGGTGTCACATTCCAAGTGGAGAGTTATGGGGCTAAGGCGCTAGTGCTGCTGCATCTGCATTCAGTGATTGTAGCGCCATTCGCATTGGGTGCCACAGCACCCGCCATGCACCACCATCACGCTAGGTATCGGTACACACGGTGAGAGCATGCAATCGACGACCCCGATGGGATCACATCACTCGATTGCCTTTCTCTCCCCCCATTTGCTCCCCATGAAGGAAGAACTGCCTCGAGTGAATCTATGGAGCGTGGAGACCGTGTATGATGTACGTGGACATGTTCCAATCCCACATGCATATCTCACCCAGCTGGTTGCCTGCTCTCCAACAGATGCCCGTTGATCCCGCCCTTGACAGGAAACGCACTCGTTCCATCAGTTCGCTCCTCTATTCATCCACAAACTCCATGCTTTGAAGGCTCTAAAGAAGCGCGACACCTCGTGCCACTCAGTCTCCCTCATTTACAGTCAACCCATCCATATGTTTTGGGAAGAGAAGTTCCAAGGCGGTGGCCAATCCGGAGCTCCAATCTGCCATGCCAGGCTGGATAGCGTGCACGGCCCAAGCGGGGTTACGAGGTGCGTGTCCCGGCACGCTTCCAGTTCACGCCATCCTTGCCTGTCTCCTTTTTGAAACATGCTGAGCGGCAGCAAGAGACTCAGTTCCCGCATCTGCATCTGCTTCCTGCGTTTGTGTCTGCTTCGTGTCTGCTTCCGCACCGCAGCCTGCCGTCGTCGGCAGTCTCTGTGAAACAGGAGAGGTCGACGACTGGTTCCGTTTCGGTACGGATAACTGCTGTAGACATCGTGAACCTATCTAGGGTGGTGTTTCGCCTATTTAATCACTCTCTGCCCATCCGGTGCAATCAGGATAGGAGGGGTCTTGGTCAACTGCCGCATGGATGTAAGTGTCGGGTGGCCCATTCACACTTGTCTCCACTGGCCGGCTCTTCCGCGGGAGGCTCATTCCCGGTGCTGCTCCCATCCAAACTCCTTATCGTTAGCTCGACGTCCACGGCGTCGTTGCGTTCGGTTATCTCATCACGATCCCCAGAGACCCGGATTCCATGCTTGATTGCACCAAATGCCAAACCATGACCGTGATGGGGCAATGAGAATGAGCCGCCTGAAGAACGGAATGAGAATTCAATGAGGCAAGACGGCACGCAAGTCCCCCGCCGGACGCTGTTTCGGTCATCAAAGGATCGTCCTCATGGTAGAAAGGGCATGCAGGGGGGGATCCAGTTCTATGGCTCTCGGCTCCTGATATTCTCCGATGGCGGGCCCCTCACTTCTTTTGCTTTACACTTTAACGTTCACTGGCTTGCGTGCTTGTCCAGGTCTAGGTTTCCTCCTGTTCCCACTGGTGTGATACCCACCGACAGGCCTTGGTAGATAGGATCCATCCTTCTTGGACGCAAATGAGAAACTGGTTGGCGACAAGATAATGCCGAGCATGCCCCCCTCGCCTTTTCCACTTACCCACAGCCTGCAAGGAGCCAAGTTACTCGTCAAAGGGCAGGGGTGGTGGGAGTTGCGGCGGCCCTTCTTGCACAAGAGTCAAGCTCGTCCTAGAGTTTTGGAATGGCCGAAACTAAAATAGAATAGAGAGAGGGGGGGAGACAGTGGAAGCATCAACAACCCATCGTGACGCCACCCCCAGAATTCCCAAACTGATCGACGAGCAAGCCAAGCAGCTCTGGCACAGACGTTGAGGCGGTGGAGAATCTCCCCTGCTGCGGGGACCTGGACGCTTCGACCAGTTCGTGTGGCTCGTGTGGCTCATGCAAGCCGGCCCGTGAGAAGATGAAGCACCGACCATCCGGAGAGAGCCAAAAGGGTACGTCATTGAGCAACAACAAAACACAAACGGGACATCTCCTGCCTTACTAAGGCTGCCAGCTCCATGCACGAGCTCCTTTTCGCTCACCCGCTCCTCATCGCTTGTTCCTCATATAAGCAGTGACGGTGATGAATACGCCAGGAGGTTACGCGCCATCGTTTCCGGTACCTGAACTAACGGCCAGGCTTTCGACCTTGGCCGCGACTCGGCTTTCTCGTCACACACCCAGAAACCAGTTCGAATAAACTACGTGGTGTCCCAGATCATCACGACTCGAAAGCTCGGTGGATTGACTGTCGCCGGTCTGCAAGGGGCGTTCCCCCACTCCACCCGGCCGAAATCTTGGTAATTTGACTGCTTATTGTATTCGCATTTCGATCGAGGCTAACGTGACATTGCTTGCGCAGCCGCAGTTCGCCCCCCAGACAATACGCATCTCCGTTCGCTATTACAGCGACACAAACCGTCAAACCCTGCTGCTACAACCATGCCAAAGTTCACGAAACTCCAAAGGCTCACCTATAGCCGCCCGTAATAGCTGATCTCACTTCTGCGAACAGAGCACAGGACTCTTCCTCCTCGTCCTCGACCCCCTGAACCCTACATATTGAACCTCGTACCATCACACCTCCAGCAGCAAGCTAGCGAACAATACCCGATGCCCAACATGTCTTCGTCGCCGCAAGCCCACACGTATGGCCCGAAATGCCGCCTTGCGCCCGTGCCGCAACCCTTGCCCGCCGGCGCCTCCGACGACATACCTCCCGTTACTGCGCAGTATTTCTACTCTTCAGTGATACCTATAGATGATCCTCTGTCCCCTGGAACCATTGCCGGTGCCTCGGACGCGCGGACCGCACGTGGCCAGATCCGACCCTTTTCTCTAGGCGACAACAACGCTCTCGAGAAGGCTTGGCTGAGTTTCCTGTCTAACGACGATATCCAAGTCCATGAGCAGTTGATACGGGATCGGAAACCCAGCCCGGGCACGGAGAAAGCGAACGCGGCCAGGCGGGCGCTTCTGGTGCGTCACTTGGCTGCGAAGCACGTCCATAAACACGGCGGCACCATCCAAGCATCGCCCCTAGCAGGCGAGGCTTCTGACATGCTCCCGGATACCCCGATTTCCGTATGCTGTCCGGACCTGTTCATGGATGTGTCCACCGAATTACAGAACAGCTTTTGTGCGCTGGCCAGGAAGTATCATCATTCTTTAAGCCAGGAGAGTGTCGTGCAAGACGTGATGATGGAGCTGAGACGGTTGATCTCCGCTGAACCCCCGCCCCAGCCTGGCAGCACCTCGTCCTCGCGGCCTCGTGAGGATTCGGCTCGGTCACGACAGATGGGAATCATTGGCTCCTTCAGCCCTCGTCGAGAGGCGGCGAGTGAGTTGCAGAAACTCGGCAAGGAGGCCGGAAACACTGGGAATGAGGCCACGTCAAGGGTGAGGTCTGAATCTCGGGCGAGTGAGCAAACCTCGCGGCCGTCAACCCCGGGCCTCGGAAGCTCGTTTCGACAGCATCCAGTCGATGATGGCATATCTGGGAAGCCATTCGTTAGGGCCGGAATCCGACAGAGACCACAGGATAACTTTGCGACTTCGCTCCCTCCTCCGGAGCCTTCCAACCCAAACGAAGCCGAGGAGCGGGAAGCGCAACCGCCGAAAGCCTCATCAGAGTTGCCAAGGAAATGGGCAAATACCTCACAAGCCAAGCTCGTCAGTGATGAGAGCTACAGACGGGAGGCGATCGACGTTGTCGTCGGTGTCTCTCGTCTACACCTTGTGTCCATTCCCGCCTTGCAGATGAAACCCATTTATTGGTCCCCCGTGAATGACATTGCTGTGGTCCTGCGGGCCACCTGGTTTTACAGGTTCGTTATGCGTCCCTACGATGTATTGTGATAGTCCTAACAGGCGCCCAGGGACACGATGCTGCCCATACCCCCGGCCGTAGCTAACCAACTAGAGGCTGGCTATCGAGAGCTCAAGCCTCACACCGAAACTTGGAACGACGAGCTGCGCTGCGCAGTTGAAGTCGGCCCCCTTGGTGAGGAGAAAGTGTCGCATCGGCTGTGGCCGGAAGACGTTGAGCTTCTTGGCGACAGGGACAAGCGAATAGTTTCGGACACGCGCATATCAAAAGACCCGTTCTGTGCCGCAAGCTGCTTCCGTGGAGAGGCTGCAGCCGAGGGCGCCATCGATCCAAACATGAAGGCCGGAACGGCCGCCCAGCAGCATCGGAGCTATTCGACCTACCATGTCATCTATAAGGACGCCTCCAGAGCCTTCCTCTTGAAGCCCAGCCTGAAGCCTTCGGCTTACTACGGCAGACGACCTGTCGCGAAGATCATGAAAGGCATGACCGTCGGTATTCCCATCGTGCGTGGTTTCGACCGGCAAGCCTGGGAGCGGATCCATGACAAGAAGGCCAGCCGAGACGCCGCTAACCAACCGGCGTCCTCCACCAGCGACTCGCCCGAGGCTTTTGGACAAGATGTTTGCGCGGCTTGCCAGGCGCAGAAAGAGCGTGGTCAGGTCACGGACCTCGTTCTTGTCGTCCACGGCATTGGCCAGAAGTTTGCTGAACGAGTCGAAAGCTTCCACTTCACCCACGCCATTAACGCCTTCCGCCGCGAGGTCAACCTGGAACTAGCCAACCCAGCAGTCAAAGAGTTGTTGAGGGAAGACCAGAACGGCATCATGGTACTCCCGATCAACTGGCGCCACACCCTGTCGTTCGAGGACGGTGGCCCGATGACCGAGGAAGACAAAGCAACACACGTTCCGGATGGCTTCAGTCTCAAAGACATCGAGCCCGGCAGTATCCCCGCGGTACGAAGCATGATATCGGATGTCATGTTCGATATCCCGTTCTACTTGTCTCACCATAAGGGGAAAATGATCAAGGCCTTGGTCACGGAAGCCAACAGGGTGTATCGACTCTGGTGCCGAAACAATCCTGGGTTTGCAGAAAGAGGGCGAACCCATGTGATTGGGCACTCTCTCGGCAGCGCCATGGCTATCGAGATCCTCTCGCGGCAACCTACGCGCGTCCCAAAGCTGGATCTGTCGACCGGACTGCCCCAGTCAGACTTCTTCGAGTTCGACACAAACAACCTGTTTCTGGTAGGAAGCCCTGCCGGATTCTTCCTGCTTCTCGAGAGAGGCATACTTCAGCCTCGTCGCGGGAGGATGAAGCCCGACGCGGATCCCGCCGATATCAACGCGCCGGAAGTGACGGGGCAGGCCGGTCGGTATGGCTGCATCGCCGTGGACAACATCTACAATGTGCTGGCCAAGGAGGACCCTATCGCATACCTGCTGAACGGCACCATAGATCCCGTGTATGCCACTAGTCTGAGGACAGCGCATGTGCCATCAAGTGCCAACTCCATCTTCAAGTACGTTGGCAACGCGGTGAAAAGCCTGGTGCCGGGCACAACACCCGCCCTAGCCACAGGGGCCACTCCCGCAGCGCCAAAACCATCATTCGTGCGCTTGCCCTCGCAGCTCGAACTGGAGGTCCACGACTTCACACGGGAAGAGATAGCGGAAAGAAAGGCGTACCTACTCAATGATAACGGTCAAATCGATTACTACCTGAGGTTCGGCGGTGGCCCTCTGGAGATACAGTACCTCAATATGTTGAGCGCGCACACCTGCTACTGGACGAGCCAGGACTTTATCCGCATGCTGTGCATAGAGGTTGGGAGGAAGCCAGGCAGGGGAAACACCATTCCTGCCATGAGGGCCCAGAAGGCCGCCAAGAGGGTTGCGTTGGGGTGAGCATCCAGCAGCTATGAAGAAGGCCTACGTTTATACAATAGACAGACCACGCAGTGCCTAGACCAAGGGGGTTTATGGAACGAGGTAGATGGGTAGCGAAACTGTCGCTGCACGTACCAGTCGTCCGGAACAAGCGGAACATTTGGTGGGACCTGCGTTGGACAGCCATTTTGTTTGCTTGTTTTTGAGTTACGGGTCCTAATATAATTGGTCTTTGATCCTTAAACCGCAGGCGACGACTACCGCAAAGTTCTCCCTTGTCACCAGTTAACTCCAAATGTGTTGGTCCGACGGACTATCTGAGGGCGGGGGGCTCTCAGAAGCCGTCGTCAATCTCCATCAGGTCGTTATCCAGGTCGTCATCCATGCCATACTCGTCTCCGCCGTCGGCTCCGTATCCATCGCCACCGGCGCCGGCCTCCTCCAGCTCCCGGATGCGCTCCAAGTCCATCTTCTCCTTGTGCTTCATGAGGTCTTCATAGCTCCAGGTGCTCACACCCTCTTGATCCTTTGCCCGGAACGGCTGCGCCATCTGCTTGAGGAAGCGCCGCGCGCTACTGACGGCCATGTCGGTGCTTACATTCGTGTCGGCATCGAGCAGGCCCTGGTTTATCCACTTGGGCAGCTGCCCACGCTTCTTCTGGAACCGGCGGTCCGCGAGAACCATGATGCCGTAGTCGTCCTTGCCTCTCAGAACACGACCCAAGCACTGCGCGGCGTGGCGCATGGCATCGAAGGACAGGAAATCATTCTCGCGGATACGGTAAGTCTCGCGGAGAAACTCGAGCCTCGCCTTGAGAATTCGAGACTCGGTGTACTGGAATGGCACGCCTATGCAGAGCACGGTTCTGCCATACTGGTGGTCAAAATCGATACCCTCCGAGACCTTGCCTCGGGCGACGCAGAGCAGAACGGCGCCACGGCCATTGCAGCAGGCCGTCCGGTAAGTCTCCAGCGCAAGCGACGTCTCCTGAGCATCTGGCGTCTCGACGAGAATGAGCTTGTACTTCCAAACCTCTTCAAGAATGTTCATGCCCTGCCACATGCTAATAATGGACTCCATGTACAGATACGACGGGAAGAACACAACCATGCCGTCCGGTGTGATCTTGGCGAACTCGGTGAGAAGGGTGCCGTAGTTCCGGACGACACTTGGCTCGTTTCTGACCTGGAAACTGGTGGAGATGGAAGACTGATCACTCCCGCGGGTGACGATCATTGGCAAGAAAGATCTCCTTGCCAGGGTCATGCTGTATGATTCCTGCACGACAGTCGAGAAGCCCAGCATCTTAGGGTACATTTCAAGCGGAGAAATCGTTCCCGACGTGATGATGACGGAGCTGAACCTGTCAAAGACGGGCTTGATCGCGATCGCGGCGTCAAGGCATGTGAAATGCAGCACTGGATTGGGCACCTCTGCCGTCTCCGATTCGAAGGGTTCGAGGATCAGCAGGAAGCCTTTCTCGTATGTTGCGACAAGAGTGGCAAAGGTGGCGACTTCTTGGAGGGGTTGGTAATCCTCAATATTGGTAAGCTCAAGTGTCCGCACAAGCGACGTCAGCCTCTCGGCGCAAAATCTGAGGGGCTTCTTCTCGATGAAGGTGTATTCCTTGAGGTGGGCGAGGAAGGACGGCGGCGTCTCGGATATCGTGTGCCTAACCTTCATGCGGGTCTGCCAGTTTTATCAGCACGCGAGCCTTCGATGCTCGCTGGAGGAAGGAGCCAACCCACCTTGAGATACTCGATGAATCTCTTCAGGAACGACACAAAATGCTCGGCTCTCCTGATGTTACCCGGGACTGCCTCCTTCAGCAAGTCGTCGGGCAATGCTTCGAGCGTGTTAGCTAACCGTTGTCCCTATGGCCAAACGATGCCTACCTGGATTCGCCATGAAAGCGTCTTCCTGCCGTGCCTCGTCGGCGCCGCGGAGGCCCTCAACCAGCTTCTGATATTCGTTCTGCAGCTGCTCTTGGTCGGTGTCCCTCATCTCTGCAATCCTCCGTTCCAGATTCTGCGCACCCCTCGTGGCCTTTCGGAGAGAGTCCTCCGTGATGTCCGTGCTGAGAGACTCGATGCAGACATTGTCGATGTTGTGAGCCTCATCGAAAACCACAATACAATCTTTCGACAGCTCTCTAGACACCCTTTCGGCGATCTTGGGGTCGAGAAGGTAGTGATAGGAATAGATGATGACGTTGCAGAATTGCATCTTTCAGCTTGTTAGCGACATGGGCTCGACTGTAGCGCTGAGTTTGAGTGTGATGTTACCATGCGCCGCGCAGTGAAGTAAGGGCACTGTTTGTGCTGCTCGCCATATCGCAAGAGGCCATCGAACGTCCAGACTCCATTGGGGATCAAGTTGTGTGGCTCCAGCAAGTCTAGGTTCTGTGACCCATTAGCAATGTATAGGGGTTGGGAGGCGGTAAAAGACTTCACACACATCGTGGTATACGCAGACATCTACGCTCTCCCCGCGTTCCTTCTTTTCTTTGATGAAGCCAGCTGTGAGACTCCGGCAACGGGCGTCGACGATGGCGCCACTCTTTTCCTGCTTGACGGAAGGGTGCAAACATAAGTTCTTCCTGCTCGTCAATCCGAGGCCGCGGAACTCCTCCTCTTCACCGAGCTCTTCTGCTCGGTACTTCATAAGAGCTTTCAGCTCAGCAAGAGCCTTTTCGATCTCGGACATGGTACCTTTTGACTGTCAGAGCTGGACCAGGATGGTGAGTCGCACGTGGTAGGCAGGAGATCTGGCAACATACGAGAACAGTATATAAGCTTCCGGTGCTCGGGGTTGTGCTGCTGGTATGCAACAATGAGCGAGAGCAGCGAGACCGTTTTTCCCGTTCCCGAAGGCATCTCCAGAACGCAGTGCCCACCAGCATCCAGGGTTTCTGAACATCAAGTCGGGCAGTCAGCTTCGGGTGCGGCTCATCCGGAATGGAACAACAGAGCCTGGACTCACTTTTGAGGTCGCACATGTACCTAATCACGCATACGGCCGTCAGCGTCATACTAGGTCCGAGTATCCTACCGAGCTGTACTCACGCATATTGTTCCGGATAGATCCTAGGGTACGGGAAAAGGACGGGTAGTTCACTGTGACCTCTCGTTTAGCCAACATATGAAGAGCGTCGCGGAAGGCGCAGAGCTCATTACTCACTCGATGAAGAACTTCATCTTCAAAAAGGGAGGCGGCTACGGCCAGTCGATCAACCAATTAGATGAGCGTGTAGTGGATACTAAACCCAACGACCGGCGGTGGCGACTCGGAGGAAGCGATAAGTTCGTCGCTAATTAGAGCGTCTTCTTCTGAGCCGAAGCGGCAAGGATGGGAAGATGGCGGGTTGTCTGGAATGGGAGGGGTTGGGCGAGGCTATTCTGTTGATGGTATGAGAAAAAGCGTGCCAGAAGGCGAGCGGAGGGAATGAAGCAATAGTGGTCACAGATTCCAGCTTCGATGGCAGATATCATAAAGGGAAACGCGAATTTTGTGCTACGGCAGGTTCACCAGCTGGTGACGGTTATGGCGAGGTTCGCGGTGTTGGGTGTTGGCGTGAAGGCGGACAAGGCATGCCGTGTTGCGCCGTGGTGCCGTGCCGAAAAGTCGTACCGGAACAGTGACGTGAGTTCAGGTACCTACCTAATCGTACCTACGACAGGTATTGAGGCAGCAGAGGAGGCCAAACCAGCTTTCCCCTGGTGCCAAAACGTCGCGCTGTCACGTGATGCGATGCTGGCATAGTCGCTGCTTATATCATACATTTACAGCGGGCCCTAACTGGCCCGGGCCTCCTCCACTGAGATCAGCATAGGCAAGTCCTGACGGCCGATGCCTCAAACGATCACCCTTCCTTCCCACAGACTTTGATAAGGCATCTCGACAAGCAAGTAGCGTCAACTCGGCATGAACAAGCGCGCCTACCTGCTGCTTTTCGCTCGTATCGCAAGCAAATTCTGCTGCTTGGTGTGTGGCTTTCGCATGCTAGGTCTACATAGACTTGCATATGATAATCTCTCTCGCGTCACTGCTGGATGTAATGGGCGCCTCCGGGCCCGTAGGGCGACACAACGAGACGAGGTTGGCCGATGCCTACTGTAAATAGCCTCGTTCCTCTGGTCGATCGTGGGCCCGAGCGTCCGTGTTCGCGTACATTGTCGGGCGCGTCTCTTATGACCCAGGAGCCGGTGGCTTGGAGATCCGCCATGCCCATCTTACGCAGAGCAGCCAGCCAATGCATCGACAAGGCGGAAACTCCCTCGTGGCCATCCGCCTGGCACAGCATAGGGCTCACAAGAACCAAGATCGGCTCCTCACAAAGGCCGAACGTGGTCCACTGCGGGTTCGGCTCAGTTGTCTTTGCAAGCCTACGCGGGGTCCATCCGATGCAAGAAGATCTTGCATGATGGGAATCCATCCGGGTCGGGAAAAGGGCTTCCTATGGTCGTCGAGCGGGCCTTGGAGAATGATTTTGTCGCTAGGGCAATTGTACAAGCGACGAGCATCTGGAGTCCTTGAAAGTAGTAATCACAGTCGGTTCCGACAGTAGACGAGATCTCGCCACGGGCAATAGCAGACCCATGGGCGCGAGAGCCACCAAATGATAGACACCGGCCCGCCCATACGGCCATGTTGGTCCTGGATTCATTGCCTCTCGTCCATCGTGCAAGTTCTCTCCAGAGAGCATGATTTATCCATAGCCGTCAGTGGTAGTTCCGGGTCAACAGTCGCCGGCTGCATTGGATGGCCAATGACTCGACGCGTATGGCTGGGCTCGATGGGTTCTATGCGGATATCTATTCGCTCGCTGGAGCCTGGTACGCTGGGAGCAGCTGACGTGGGTAATAATGCTTACATACCTTGGGTGTAGCTGGTTCCCGCCATTGAAATGCACTCACTTTAGAGCGAGTCACAGTCAGCAATTAATCAGACAGTAACATGTACGGAGGAGCGCGTTCGAAAAACGTGTACGGGACAGGTACTGGGAAATCCAACGAAGCGACAACAGCGCAAGCTGCCTGCCCATTGACCAAAGTTCCGTTTCGAGCACCCACCATGGTCCGGACTACGCCCGGCTACGCTCTCGCTTTCCGGGCACCCTTGCTCCGGATTCTCAAGCGCCAAAACGAACTCAGGGATGCCCATGCCTTTCTGTGCCTACCTCGCAGCAGTGTGCCGTCCGACGAGGTATGTAATGTGAGTGTAATCAATGTGTACCTGTGCGATCTTAAGAGGGACCGCCTTGTATTAGTACCTTAGTAATGTGAGTGTGAGAAGTTGGAGGCCTGGATGAGGGTTCGCAGGGTTCACGCGCCTACAGTAGTAGGTCAATGGTTTTTGCACAGCAATAAGGACAGTCCAACGAAGAGTCGAAGAGGGCACCCATTAATAGCTTGAGGTCATTTCATAGTGCGACGCCAAAGTTCCTATATTCTTAACCACCTACTGTAGCTTTTCATTGGCTATCCTCATCACTGTGCAAAAACTATTGGCCTAGTAATGTAGCCACCTCCTCGTCTCTTCCGTACATCTAGTGTGGATACGCCGGCATACTGGCGGGCGAAAACTCTGGGCGACAAACGAGTCTGAAGAATCCTTCGGGACGGTTCCCAAGCACGACGGAGAACCTACGCGGTTCATGCGCTGTTGTACAGAGTACAATGTTGCGGACCCGAAAAGAAGGATGTCTGCGACCAGACGCAGAGGGAGCGGACGCGGCGCGCACCAGACACACATGTCAACTCTGGTGCTCTGGTGCCTTCGCCCTGTGACTGGTACAAAGTACCAACGAGTGGTTGGAACAGTTACCGTGGATTACTACTTAAGGAGAGGCGGGGTTTTGGCGGCCGTTGAGTCAAACACGAGTCTAGGATGCTCGTAGGGGTTGCAGGCTAAAGGAGGGCGGGTTGGTGGGTCGTTCTCCCTCCACCACCTCTACAACTTACATTCAGGGTCTAAAGGTGACGCTATAGTTGAAGACTACTGCTCTCTGTTTTCGTTCATTTGGGAGAGAATAGGGAAGGATTCAGGTGTCAAGACCGACGTTGGAAAACTGAAAATCTTTTTGGCGCTTGTGACTGACAGCATCGAATGCTGCCCAATTAGCGACACTGGTTTTGCGAAATCCAACCAGAGATATCTTGCTCATCTCGCTTCGTCAACCCTCTTTTTCCCGACGTCCATGAACGAACCCCGTCTTCCGGCCGAGGGACTGGGTGGGGCCGTTTTGAGATATTTGTCACTTTGGTTTGCCAGCGAGCGAGGGGCCCTTGGATGGATGGGATGGGGAGAAACTTATCTTTAAGGCTGTACGAATATGCATGGGTGTGAGAAACACAGGTGGTGTTTAGTCTGGTCATTGTGTACCTACGCGACCTCAAGCCTGGATAGGTATTGTACCTTAGTGGTGTTCAGCCTGCATCGTCTTGACGAACTCCAAAGGCCCCACCGAAAAGTACCTTGCAGTAATTTCGAAATGAGATAAAAGAGGTCCAGCAGCGAAGGGCGGCTATTGCACCAGGACCGGAAAGAAGAACAAAGGAGTACGTACATCTCACACCATTCGTACTAGGTACCTAGGTAGGTACAGTATCTACTTCCAGTATGCCAAGCCTGGCCGGGCCAGTCATCTTTCGCTCGATCCCCCAAGCCAGTAAGGGCAGAAGATTGGAAGGGCTCATGAGTCTCAAGTCTCCTTGGGACAGCAACTGACCTGTCAGCTGTGCCGCTGTAATGCGACGTGCCTTTTGAATGACCGTTAATGGACGAGCATTGGATCAGCCCGTAAGTAACAGGTTATTATACGTGGCTGTCTACAGCTCAATCCGCATGACATTTGGCTGGTACCCGTCGACTAAGCTGATCTCGTCTCTAAGACAGAGAGACCATCGACTTCTGATCTCAAACTCCAAGGGATACTTACGTCCCCATCACTTTTAGCCCCATGCGTCCTTGTTCGACCACTCTTGAAGAATCCGTGTTCGAAGGTAGCAACACGCACGTAGCACCCTCGGCCACTTCCGCGGTCTTGATGCTGGATCCTTGACGTCGGAGACCAATGACGTAATGTTTCTTGGGGTTGTCCGTCAGTATCACAGCTGGACAGAGCGTTCCACGTCTTGTTCCAAAGACGTGCATGCCATTTCAGCGACGAGACCCCGCAGTGTTGGAGTCTCCAGTAATGCGCACTGCGCTGCTTGTCCATTTCGACGTCTACCTCTCAGCAGGGGAGATTGATGTTGCTTGTTCGGGCGAGTGATGGAGCGTTGTGGGCATTTTGCTGACGACCAATGTTGATTGCGGTTGGGGACTTTTGGCGGTTGTCCTGGCTCTCGACCGATTTGCCTGACGAAAAAAAGAAAAGAAAAAAAACATTGGCAGTAGCCATACCACATCCAGTGCTGACGCCACTTAAACGGGCGCGGGAGCGGATGTCAACCAATGGAATGGAACGAATCGATAGCGCCCAACGTACCCGCAGATGTCAGTGGTAGCGTGTGCCTTGGGACGGGAACGGCCACACGACGCATTGTTCTTGGGAGCTACTTCGTCCTTGGGCAATGGTCCATCCTTGTCAAATGGAAAGGACGCATACCTACCTTGAACTGGCCCAGCTCTTTTCTCAAACTTGAGACATGGCGGCGCACCCAGAGGGATCACTCGCCTAGTGGTATCAAGAGGGCGCCACGGGGGGGTTTTTTTCTTCTTCTTTTTTTCTTCCACCGAAGTGGGACTCTGGCGAGCTCGCCAGCAATTCGCAGGTTCACTAAGGCGGGAAACACAGTCGGCTCATGTTGAGTGAGCGGCGGGGGACAGAAGTAGTGTTTATACCGTATACAGACTCTGGTATGGTACTTACCTGTAGGTATGTGTCTGCGAAATGGTAGCCTTGCTGCGTGCTGCTCCTGGCTGTTCCCTGCACGGTGATTCTTCCAGTGTCGGTAACAACGCCAACGCTAACGCTAGGAGGCGGGTAGGCGCCACGACTCTGGGGGTTCCTCAAGATGGAGGCTTTCTTCTTTCTACCCCTGAGTGGTCAATGCTTTGGTGGCTTATTTTCTACCTGCTGATGGAACAATATAAGACTGTTCTCTTTACTGTGTCTTCACAAATCGAGTTCGGTTTTGTTCCTTTGACTGACGCTAAGTCTGCAAGTCTACCCACCCAATGGCCGCAGTACCTAGGTATCTTCCTATCATATCTACCTACCCACATGGCGCGAAGTCCACTACACCGTATGTACACCGTCAAGGGCCTCAATTCCCTAGAGGTGGTACCTGAACAGACAGGCACCTACCTAGGTACTTGCCTAGGTACATAAGACGCGAAGTGCCCGGATACCGAAGTACCGGTACATAGCACCTCTCTGGGGCAGTACATGTACACGATCATCCATACACAGTCGAAAGAGCACCCAAGTATCTACCTCCCTACCTTGGTATTTAGGTATCTGAGTAGGTAGATAGACTGTGAGGAAGATACCTAGGTATGTAGGCACTTGCGGTACGTATCCCGTCCCTGACCCCACCACGGCCGATGTGGCTCAATCGATCGATAGGTTCTTCACTTAATTGGAGCACACGCTCCATCCGGTCTGGGTCAGTCTCCCCGGCGAGTCTTAATTAAACGGTTGGTTCCTGTTGTTCCGACTTCCAACCACCAACACCAGCGGAGGAACAATATTGACCTTAACTCTGAACCAACGGTCCCTTCAAGACTGAAATATGGTACCTACGGCTACGGACACAGGCCCAGCACTTCATTCCTGGTTTCCATAGGGAGTTTTATTTAGGCCGGGGGTGTCTAGAAGGGGCAGAAAGACGCGTCAAATGATGGGTAACTCAGCCGAGACGCTCGGCAAGACGACACTGTCCGTTCGTGAAAACAATAAACAACCATGACACAGCCGTGTCAGCAAAAAGTCCCTACTGCCCACCCTCAGTCATAGCCCGCACCTCATAGTAACTATGAGCACGCACCAAACCTCTCACTCCCTTTCACATCTTCCTTCCCCAGATCCTGGCGTAGATGACGTCGGTGACCGGTCAAGACTCGAGGGCTGCAGGCGTGCTGGCCTAGCCTCTAGGCGAAGCTATCTCTCGTTCCCAAGTTGCTGGGCTGACCACTCATCGCTCAGGGACCGATGGATGAATGGGCTTCGCCTGCTGCGCAGGTGCAGGCATTAATCGTACCACCGCCCCCTAAGGTATCATTTTCCCCCATTCTCTTCCTGTCCGGTTCCTGCTCCCTCGTTCTCAGCTCTCACCTTCTGCCATGGATTGGACGCATTGCGCTCCCGTATCTCCAACGGACAACGAGGGGAAGGAATAGGGCCCATTGTCATTCATGCGCCATTCGAATTCTTACCCCCAACTGCACATCTGTCTACTCCAAAGAAACCCCGAGACGGGTGGCTCGCGGGTTTCTTACCCTTCCTTTCTCGCTGCCTTCTCTTTGCCTGTGTCATTGTTCGGGGCACCTTGTCCATATCCGGAATGTCTAAAGCCGCCATGGTCACAAAAAGACCGCTTCCCGTTTCCTTGCCCATGCCCCATGGTTACTTCACTCACATCATGCCCAGTGCTCCCACCCCTCCCTCCTCCCAATATCTTCTCCACGTATGCTGCTGCCGCCCCCAATGACACCCCGCCCTGTCGGAGAGTCTAGGTCTGGTCGAATCCTTTGCGTGATGATCCAACCATCAACACTGCCAACCATTTTCGTCCGGCTGTCTTGCTGCTGCCCGCCCCGCCCCCCCCTCCCTGTTTGTCCTGTTTGCTAGTTTCTATCAATGGAATCTGCTTGTTTTTTGCATCGTCGTCTGCATCTTACTCTGCCTCGAGTTACAAATTCCATTTTGTTGGCAGAAGTACATGGGCTGCTTCTCCACATCTTTGGCGTTGCTTTCTCTGCTGATGCTGACTTTTACTTGCCTGGCACCCACACGACCTCATTCCATTCTGTCTCCGGCTTGTGCTATATTCGTACATGCACTGCGTCCTCTTGTTGTCTGTCCATATTACTTTGAAGCCGCGTGGTTCTGCCTCCATATATGACCAGGTAGGGACAGGAGCCTGAGATGACAAGAAAAAAACATATAAACGTACTGGAAACTGCCTCAGATGATGCAGAACGATAGCCGGATCCGCCTTCCTCTCTTGTGTCTTCTCGACTATCCAGATAACCGAACCCTGCTTGCGACGATCGGAGTCCCTTCGACCCGTTGGTCTAATCCACCCACGGAGCCTCTGGACTGGGTTGCTCCCATCTTCCGGATACTTACTTGCCTTAAGCTACTTTACCTTATTCCTCCCCTGCCCTGCACTGCTCATCTTGTTCTACGCGCGCCCGTGCGTCCCGTTGGTCTACACACACCTCTTTCCAACAAAATCCCTGCCTCCTCTTGGTTTGCTGCCTTTGTAGGCCCTTACCTTGACGTGAACGTATTCTTTTATAACCGCCTCCTTCCTCATCTTACATTCTATCAGCCTTCTTGGACAAGGTTGCCAATCATACACGTACTCCTTCCGATCTGGACTTATCCACACCCTCCTGCTCACAAACTCGCTTGCGTACCGACCAGACACCCTTAACCCCCTGACCTCGCAACTCCTCATTGTGTCTTGCTCCGAACTCCCTGCCTGTATATATTATACTGCACCCTGGCGTCCAACATAGACTGGGGCGAATCGATAAAGGAGCGGGAAGCGGCTACCATGGACCTCACACCACCATCTCTAACACGGTCACCGGCATCTCCAGCTCATAGCTATTGCCCATCAGAGCGCTCCTCGTTGGACTACCCATCTCCGGACCCGGCGGCCCAGCAGTACAAAATCACCTCCTTGTACGCTGCCGACCAACTGTGCTCTACAAATCTGGCTGCCGATTCCGACATTTCTTTGCCGCCTTTGGATCTCCGAACCACGACCGATTGGGTCCCGTCAAACGCCATGGCCCCATCATCCTCGTCCTTTTCGATCCCGAACGTCTTGTCAGAGTACGACCAGTTTGCCGACTACAACCATCCTATGCCAGCTTCGTACGAATCCGAAGCGTTCCAGGCCCCCCCCCAACCATCTGGCCCAGGTCGTCGCGAATATCCTCTTACAGACTCGCCTGGGCGCTCGCCTAGACCGTTATCCTCAAGGAGCTCCATCTCCTATGGGCAGAGTGGGCACGCGTCGAGTTCGCTGGGCCCACGGATCAAGATAGAAGACGTCAACGATTACGGTTCCGGGACTGACACCTCGAACTACGCCTCTCCAAGGTCGATGCACACGCCTTACATGGCGGATCCAGGCCCGTACGGTAGCTCGCATCACCATTACTTGTCTGACACCCAGTCTCCAGGCTGGCTCAAGGTAGAATACGGTGCCGACCAATACTACCAGAACCCACCAGCAGGCGAACAAGCTCTGCCGAGCCAAGAGGCAAAGCATGCAGAGAACGTGAAGTACAATCGCCCGAAGCGGTCGCCGCGGAAGATGACATCCTTTGCGGATGCCCAGTACAAGTGCCAAGTCGAAGGATGTGGCAAGCTCTTCAGCCGCAGCTACAACTACAAGGCACATTTGGATACACATGACGAGAGGCGGGAGTACCCTTTCCCCTGTCCTGTAGCCGACTGCAACAAGCGGTTTGTTCGAAAGACGGACCTTCAGAGACACAACCAGAGCGTCCACATGAAGGAGAAGAACCACAGATGCGACTATTGTGGGCGACTCTTTGCTCGCAAGGATACACTTCGCAGGTAAGCTAAGACAGCACGCGGCGATGCCAGCGCACCATGAAAACTCGTAATGACCTTGATCCTAGACACATGGATGACGGATGCTCCAAACGCTTCGATCTCGGCACCTGCGACTTTCGCGTCGATGCGTACGGTGGCATGGGGTCAGTCAGCCGCAGCATGGGAGCGCCGATGCATCATCCCATGGGATCGGGTTCCTGTCCTCTCCCGCCGATCACCACGTCCATGTCCATAAGCAGCGGCAGCGGCTTATTGCATCCTGAATCTTCGGGGAGCAGGGGTAGGAGCACCGCGTCGGGCACGAGCGACGGAGCACATGGCGACAACAACTGGCAACGGTGACGGGACGATGCTCTTGGCGCCACCGGACTGGTTGAGACTAGAAGGAAGCACGACGAAACACATGATGTGCAGGATATAGGGGACTGCTGGTCTCGTCTCACGTGCATGACATATATCATCAATTGGAGCGGCTTGGGAGGGGTTGATTTACATGCACAAGAACATTTACCGAGCAGATACCTGCGTTACGGGCGTTGGAGCATCGGAGGGCACAACAGAGCACTCTAACATTAGAACGTGCCTACGTGCCTAGTTGAGTTGGTTAGGAGTAGGGCATATTGATATCAATAAGGCTGCGCACAGCACCTTCATTCAACGCATCTCTGCAGAGGAGCATGACACCTGGCACGTTCCCCGAACAAACAGTGGGCAGAGAACAGTCGTGGAGTGATACATTTTGGACGTCGGAGATGGGCAGGGTGAAAGAACGTCAGAAGGCACTGCGAAGGGCGGTGCTGCATTGCTTCTGTCCTGCTGCGGAAGATAGGGCCCAAGGCATTCCATATCGGACGGATCCAAGCAGAAGCATCAAGAGAGAACGGACCCTATATTTTCTCCGTCAGCCCCTGGCAAGCATGTAATTGGCCAGGACAGGCGCCAGACAACAAACCGGTTGGTGGACAGTCACAAACTTCACTCTTAGCCGGCCGAAATACCAGTACGATAATCACTGAAGTGCGCGTTGTTCGACCATGTTTGTTTGTAGCTGTGAGATGAGAGCGGGCAGGGTGTGTTGGAGTGGAGCTAGCAAATGCTGGGCACGTCGAGGTACTGTATAAGCTACCGCCTTAGGTATCATAAGTACTTGGGCACGTGTAGGCGTAAAAGGATGGTTCTGTACCTAAAGTACTGGTTCAAAAGTCTGGCTACGGCAAAAAGAGCAACCCGATCAGCAGCTGTAGTGGGGATGTGAGAAACGGGACTTCTAGTGGTGCACTGTAAAGGTGACTTTAAGCTAAAGGGGCCCTCTGTTACTTTTCATTGGGTTGTCCTTTTCACCATAGCCAAACATTTGACCTATGTAGTACTGTACCTAAGGAAACGTACAGGGGCCGCCCTGATCGATCGACTGCCTACCAGGTATGTACCTCAGCATACCTAGGAAAGTAATAGGGGCTTTGTGAGACGTTTCTTGGTACGTGCCTCAACATGGCCGGCCCAATGCGGCAATCTTGGTTCTTGGGATATAAACCGCCAAGCTACAGCCCCCCCCCCCCCCCCCCCCCTTTCATAACTGTCCCATGTTCCCAGGTGTGTCAATAGGTACGCGAAACAAACTCTTGCCAGACTCCTCTGATACCTTGGCGAAGCTGTACTACCATCCGCATAGGAAGTGAGACAGTAGGCTCTTGCCTTTTGATAAGTGCCCAAGTCGGCCATCAACATAGCTAGGTAAGTGTACAGTACCAGCACAACAGTTACCCAAGTTTAATAGTTCCGACGAGTGGATGCCACCTTCCCTCTAGTCGCTCTG
This sequence comes from Colletotrichum sublineola, assembly GCA_020631755.1. Classification (NCBI taxonomy): domain Eukaryota; kingdom Fungi; phylum Ascomycota; class Sordariomycetes; order Glomerellales; family Glomerellaceae; genus Colletotrichum; species Colletotrichum sublineola. Next base: position 2,008,714 of record JAHSQG010000001.1, read on the forward strand.
GGAACTGGTTCCTCGCGCACTCTCTTTCGTTTATATCATCCTCACTGTTTCCCCCATTTCACGCGTACATGCCCGAGGCTTTCAACATCATACGGAACAATGTGGCGCGTTGTGTCGGGCATCTCACAGAACTCTTCCCCCTGCTGGAATCGCAAAAGACATTTTATTTGTCTCCTCGGTCTCAGCGGGGCGGTTTCCGACAGGGCGGAGGATCACTTGCAAGGTCAAGGTTAATTCTGCCTATCAGGGTACTTATGTAAGAAACCTACCTCACATAGTAGGTGACTCGCACGCTAACAGAAGTTCATATGTCTGTTGGTGCAGCGTCACATTGAGGAGGAATCACCAGCCGCTGAGCCACCTTCTGGCGGACTCTCAGATGTGCCTACACAACCGCAATCCGAACAACCACCTCGTATCCCGAGAATCTCATCATACACTTCCTGGGCCACCGCTCTACAACACGCACTGGCTGCGTCGATGTCCCTTGTTCTCCTCTGGTGGCCTATTCCCATCCACGACGGGCTACAGAACTAGCCCAAACCCATCTGATTCACCTCTAGCAGCCCTCGTACTGGGCCGAAAGGTCAGCTAGAGGGATGGGTGATGCAATAGGTGCTCATATACCGCTCCCAAGCGCCGTAGCGTTGCACTTTCTCGTCTCCTTAAACGGCTGTCGTCGTCTTTGTGATTTGCTGGATCAGGAAGCCGCGGAAAGCGCCTGCATGCAGGTTGTCAACGTTTCGTTAACCCAAACGGCATATCGGACAGCCGAGGAGAGAGGTATATGGGTCACATTCGCTTGGTCGCCTCCGCCCCCTTCCTCACAAGGCTGGCGGCTTCGTATGGTCTACCTTTTTCACGCTCTCTTCACACCCTCCCCGTTCCGAAGTGTCTCGAATGTCTTGCCCGGTAGGGCTGGAGCTACGTATACGCCGGCACACTGGCCCTATTGACGCGGCACAGTACGCGCAACTCCAGCGCCCGCATCCTGCCGCCATTTCCGTTAGGGATGCTACGCAATACTCCACGTACGCCGTACAACTTTGCCACGATGGCAGCTCATACCGAAGGTCCTTTTACCATGCCCACGATGCTCTTTCGAATTAATGGCAAAGAAACCCCTCGTGCGCGTCTGCACTTGGGAGTGTCTGGGACGTCTGTACGTATGCCCCGAGGGGTTTCGTGGCAGTTCATTAAGTTTATCGTAGTGGGGTTATCAGAAAGAAGCTTACTTGCGGCATCCCATAACTGTTTGGATGTGACCGTCCAGAAAGGCCCCGAGATGATAAGGGTGGGCAACGCAGTTACGGTACACGATCTACGGCCCGAGCATACGCTGCCTATACCCGGACAGGGGACGACTAATAGTAGGTTTCTAAACATCTGCCAGTGGCAGACGGGCCCTTCGTCGTTGTGGTCTGCAGCGAACACTTATTCCGTACTGACAGTTGCTTTACCGTATACAATTGACGAGAGCCGTTCAGGGCCAGGGCGCCCTCCGTGCGCCAGCGGCATCACCATTGCCTTGGGCCGTGGTCGTCCAATCACATCAGCAAGTCACGTGTACTGAAATGCCAGGTGTATGATCAAAATATTTTGGCGATTCATGCCAACTACTTTTCAGGTCACTTTGCCTCTCTATCAATACCAGACACTAAATACAATTATTGGCCAAAAGAGCATGCCCTACCAAACCCCAGCCCCCAGAACAGGAAACAAGACAGATACGAGCGGCCTGATGATCCGGCCTACTCCGCGTTGGAAGACATGTGGTGTGTAGGCAGCGCCGTCAAGACGTCAAAGGCACCCGTGCCGATCTTACCCAAGCGGCCCATGACGATACGACCACTGGGTGTTCTGAGATCGTCCCAGTCACCATCGAGGACAGCATCCTTCAAGAAGGCTAACGTCGTCTCGAAGCTCATCTTGGTGAAGGGGCTCACATTACCCCGCAGGCCGTTGCGATTGAAGGGCGTGTAGTCACCGTTGCGCGTCATGTAGTCGGCAATAAGGTTTAAGTGTCGGTTGTCCACACTGATGCCGTGGCCGCTGAAAACACCTGCCAGCTCTGAGACTATATTGTTTCGGCATGCTTCAACGCCATACACGTCGAGCACCGCGCCGATGTCGTTGGTCGCAATTTTGTTGGGGTTGATGAAATCCCCGTACTTCTGCATGGCCTTGAGGTTGCATCCCGACGTGTAGATCGCTGGCACGGACACGTCGTTGCCCGCCGAATCCGTGATCTTGTGATCCGCCGTGAAAGTGCATGAGCCGACACCAGGTATCTGCTGGATGACCGACTTCTTAACGGCCGCCTGCACAATGTTGAGCATGAGAACCTTGGGGGTGTTGGCCTCGAACTCGAGCGTGAACTCGCACCATCCTCCTGCCTCGTCGTTACGGAATTTGGTGACGCGAAGATAACGTTCCTTGACGCGCTCAGCTCTCAGAGCACCCTCGTTGCTGCCCGTGTCAGAGTCAACATCATCCTCTTCATCATCTGAGAGATCCTTGTCTGCACGCGGCGGCGGGCTGCCTTCGAAACCTTCATCTTCTTCGGGAGAGTTCTCGCGCTCCATCTGTCGCTGGATTGCGTCATCCTCGTCGTCGTTGGGGCCATACGACACAGCTTCTTCCCGATTCGCCTTGTTCTTGGCATTCGTGGCGTCATTGTCGCCATCTTCGTCGTCGTCGTCGTTATCGTCATTGGTAGCTCTTGCCTCGCCGTTGCCGGTCGCCATCTCCACGACGCCAGCCTTAACACCAACATCGGGGGTAGCCGAGGTGGACTCGCTACGACGCTTCTTGATCTCGCGGAGCATGATCTTCAAGAGGTGATCCAGGAAGCGCTTCTCAATCGTGTCCATGACATCACTTGTGTCGATGGCGTAGGCCTTGGTGTACTCCTTGGCAGGGAAGAAGTTGAGTCGCACGTCGTAGAGCTTGGCCAGAGCACCGTTGTTGTCCTTGCCAATGCGCTCATTCACGACCGCTGTGTCAAGCACGTCAGCCAAGGGCAAGACGCTGATCGACTTTGCAAACACTTCTCCCTCGGCCGCGGAAAGCTCCTCGTGAAGAAGAAGGGTCATGGCGGGCGTGGAGATGGATCGACTCGCCGTCATGAGAATTTCGCGGAGACGAGGGATACCAAGCGTAACGTTCTTTGCCGAGTGGCCAGCCAAATGGAAGGTGTTGAGCGTCATCTGTGTTGAGGGCTCTCCCACACTCTGTCCAGCAACAATGCCGACGCCTTCACCCGCTTCGACAAGCGATCGCATGTACTTGGCAGCAAAGACAAGCTCCGCCGACTTCTTGCTGACGGCAGGGGCGTTAATTAAGCCAGACGGGACACCTGATTTATCGCGAATGAGGCCGTCCTCGTTGTCCTTGATATACTTGGTCATTTGTTCGTAGAACTTCTCAGATGTGGCGAACGCCACTCTCGCCGGATTAACCATGGAGATGATGGGATCTTTGGCCGCAGCACTATTGATCTTGGCGTGTTTGATGGCACTCTTCATGTGCTTAAGGACTTCGTCCTTGCTGCCGGCAAGCTTTTCCCTGAAGCCATCGCTGAAGTTGAGCTGGGCTGACTCGGACCCAACATTGCGGAGAACGAAGCTGAAGTCAGTGAGGTACTTCTGCTTGGTCGGGTCGAGGCCGTCTTCGCCGTAGAGGAACTGCACGAGGGTACCATCCGAATCTCGCACTGTCGAGTCGTAGGTCACCGTCAATCCCTCCATGCCCTTAATGATACATCTCTGCAGATAACCTGAGCGAGAGGTCTTGACGGCTGTGTCGATAAGACCTTCACGACCAGCCATGTGATGGAAATAGTATTCTTGGGGTCGGATACCGGTCAAGAACCGCTGAACGATGTAGCCGCCGGCACGAACGTCTGTCTCGAAAGGCTTGAAGCACGGCAAAGACTTTCCGCTAACCATGAGAGGAACTCTTCTACCCTCGAGAACTTGCTGTCCAAGGTTACAAGAGATAAGGTTGGCGTTGACTTGACTACCCTTGGCACCGGAAGTTGTCATCGACTGCATCTGGTTCTTGGGAAACTGCTTGACCAAGCCTGCAGGCAGACAAGCTGCCGTAACAGCACTCGAGACCATGCGGGAGCTTTGGTTCATGAGCATATCGAGACCCTCCTGCTTGGTATCGTCTCGCATGACCTCCTCCAGACGGACAAGAAGCTCCGGGTCTGTGCTGTTGGGCGCTCTGTCCTCGAGCGAGACATACTTGGCCGCGACCTCAAGGCCAACGGTTTTGGCCCCCTTTAAGGCCTCCCGTCGAGCCTGCTCGCCCTCGGAAGTGAGTCGCAGATCGTCCATGCCGCAAGTAAAGGCCCGCATGTTCAAGTATCTGGTAAGGAGTCGGCCCATGCCACTGAGGAGCTTGCCTGCGACGGCAGGTCCATAGATTTCGTGGATAGAATGGATGAGACCTCCCGAGCTAGGGCCGAGATGGGCCTTGTCAAGGATGCCTGTCAGGAACTGTCCGTCCTGGAAAAGGACGCTGCCCTCCTCCTTATGACCCTTGCCCCACTGTTCGCCCTTGACTTGGCATTTTCCAGTCATCCAAAGACCTTCCCCGTTGGGTGGCTTGATGTTCTTGAGAATTGTGCTGACGACCTGTTTTCCCGTCCATCTGGGTCTGGGCTTGATTACTGCGGGGGGAAGTAGCTCGATCCTCTCGCCGAGAATGTGGCCACTCTCTGGGCGGAGGGCCGAGTAGATGAGCTGTTGATACGAGTCACGGTCGAAGAAGGTGTCCTTGTTACAAAGAGCAACGGAAACCGAAAGATGATCCTGAATCAACCCACGGAGGGGCTTGCCGGCCGTGCCCGACAAATATTGATGATCCGTGTCGGCAATCTGCAGAGCCTCTGCTCTGGCGACTTCATTTTGTGGGAAATGCATGTTCATCTCGTCACCGTCGAAGTCGGCGTTGTATGTGTTACAGTTGGCGTAATGCATGCGAATGGTCTTCTCTCCGGGCAGCACACGGACACGATGGCCCATTATGGACGGTTTGTGCAGCGTCGGCTGACGGTTCATCAAGACGACATCGCCGTTTGTCAGGTGCCGGTACACCTTCTTGCTCTTCATACCGCTCATCTGGTTGTTGGTTGGCGCGAGAAGTTGGTTCGCGAGGGATACACGGTCGTCCACAGACTTGGACCGAAGGTTGATAATTTGACCATTTTCGTACTCAATGGCAGCTGCTCCTGGCCACTTGTCGACGCCGTTGATGACGGCTTGCTGCATGTCTCTGAAATTGTGACTCGTCACCGGCTCGGGGTAGGTGAGTTTGCGCGCAAAGACGGGGGGCACGCCAATCTCGTTGGTTTCAATGTTTGGGTCAGGCGAAATAACACTTCGGGCTGCGAAGTTAACTCGCTTTCCCATCATGTTCTTTCGGAAAAGACCCTCCTTCTTCTCCAGCTTTTGCTTGATGCCGTCCTCGTTCCTCTTGGCAGCTGCGCCTTGGACAGGGTTCTTGCTTTTGTCGATCAGCGAGTTGACAGACTCTTGCAACTCTGTCCAAACTTGATGCAAGTCGGTGATGTCTCTTGATCTTCCATACTGGTCCGTGGCTCCGACACTTTGATGTATCCTCGCGATGTTGCCGCAATTCCGCATAATCATCTTGTACAGAGAATTCTGCTGAGCCTCGGAGATTTGAGAGTCACCAGTTCGAGCTTCGGGTCGGAACTTGTTTGGCGGAACAAGAATGGTTCGGATGAAGAACATATCTGCCGATACTTTGACGGCTTTCTTTGTGATCGGCTTCGAGTTGTACACCAACGACATGATGTCTTGCTCCTTCTCGAATAGCTCCCGCAGTCGTGCGCGAACCTCCATTGCGCTGATATAACGCTGCTGGCCGGGGGCGGTGGCGACGGCGTCGACCTGTGATTCATCTTCCTTATCCGCCTGGTCCTGCTCGTCGTCACTAGCATCGCGCATTTCGACGTCATTTTCTTCGGCTGAAGTCATGTCAACGTCAGCGACCCCTTCATCGGCATCGGCAGCATTGCGCCTTGACTTGTATTTGCGGATGCGGGCTGCTGTTGCCATGGAGTCCTTGACGTGGAGATTCCTCTGGGCCATCTGGGCAAGGTCCCTCTCGCTGAGAGCCTTTTCGAAGATCTTGACGAAGCGGTCTTTGCGGTAGGCGGGCGATATGCCGCCGCAGTTGTCGCATCGACGCGGCTTGGTGATTTGCGTCAAGAAATCTTTGATGAGCTCTCTACGCATCTCGATAGCACCTTCATGCTTGCCCTTCCTGACTTCGCCGAGACTGAGCTTGTGCGACTTGAGAGCCTGGCGGACATAGGCTTCCCTCGCACCGATGATGTTGTCGACGGAGGAAGTTCCTTCTTCCTCGGCCTCGCTCTCATAGTCAGTGGGCACACCGGGCAGAGCGAAACCCTTGAGCTCTTCGCCAATGGCGTCGACGAGGTGGGCCTCGTGGAGGAGGCCGTGTTGCAGAAGTCGTAGTTTGCACGAGTAGCGGTTGATCTCACGATGGCGCATGCGGAAACCTTTGCAATAGACACATTGCGATCGCAGAAGGCGAAGAACCTGATCGAGAAAGACTGGGTGGTAGACAGGAACGGGGAGCTCGATATGGCCGGCGTGGCCCGGGCACGAAGATTGATTCAAGTTGCAGGTGGCGCAGCTATGAAAGATGTGTAAGTCAATTGAGGCGACGAAGAGGGTAATTGCGGGCGTTTGCGTACAGAGCATCGCCCCATGATCCAAGAGCCGGATCGTAGAGACCGCCAGGAACGGGGTTGAGGAGGTTGTCGAACGTGCTGTCGTTCTCGATGCGCTTGACGGAGATGGCCTTGATTTCTTCGTCGGTGAGAAAAGTGAACTCGACCGTCTCGATGGACGACGAGATGGGTTGAGAGATGTTCATGGTGCCGGCAAGGCTTCAAAAAATGAGCCTAACACCAGTCTGGGTCCGTACAGAAGGCGAGGCGGAAAGGAGCAAATTTTCCATCCAGCGTCAAGTACAAGACGGCAGTCGATCGCAAAAGCAACAGGACCGGGGCGGACGGTCGAGAGTAGCAGCGCCCGGTCGACGGGAGACCGAGGGGAACTTTTTTTTAGCGGTGGCAGGCGGCAGAAAATTGGAAGACCCGCCCTTGTTTTTTTTTATTCCCGTTCTGCACAATACCTACATACCAGACACTGACTGCTGCTAGGCTCCAAGGCAGCACCAGCCACTCACTCATACGCTAGGTACCGAAGCACAGGGCCACTGCAGGAGCTCCTCCCAAGCGAACAGGGGAATGTAGTTGATCAACCTGCCCAACCTTGAAGCACTCTGGGCTACCAGACAAAACGACGATCTAACAAGCAAACACGTATCTCTGTCTGCCCCGATAGTCACCATCATCGCAGTACCTTCTCGCCCACAATTCCTCCTTCGAGTCTGTTAGTCTGCTGGTCGACACGCTTTGCATCTGCTGTTTCGCTGTGCAACCACCCACCTCCGCGACAGCCTCGCTCGCATTGCGGACCCAAGCTGCCCATCACCACCGTAAGCGGTGTCTCTCTCTGAACGTACCGCATCATCCTTTGTGGTCTCTGACATACCTGGGAGGCTTTCGCGTCGTGGCTTCGGAACTCTTGGGCATCTCTGCATCACCACGATGGATCGGCGGCCAGACTCGACAGGCCTTGGGCCTCGTCATGATCCGACTTCCCGCGTGTCCAAACCGGAATCGGCCGCTGATAAAATGGCTGCACTCAAAGCAAGAGTTGCAGCCGCGATTGGAGGTACCAAAGCAAAGGGTGGTCTCAATGTCGGGTTGCACCCAGTACTGGAGGGTCTTAGCCAGGCAAAGCCTCTGAGCAGAACAAGCGATGCAAAACCATCGGGCAGCCGGTCACAATTTGAAACCAGCTCAGCGAATGCATCTGGCTACAGAACGTCAGATGCGTCAGGACGCAGCCGCGACGGTACGCAGTCGAATCCGTACTTCAACGAACAACTAGCAGCGCAGCCAGCAGGCGGAAAACAACGACAGGCTAGGCCGCTACACTTCCACCCTAAGGGTAAGTTCATACAACAAGCCGCCGCGCTGCGGCGGCAGGCTGCCCTAGAGGAAATGAAGAAGCGGATTGCTGCACAGACCAGGAAGACTGGAATTGAGGATGAGATGGACATGGAGAAAAACCTCGTTGTGGAGGCCCCTCCGGATATCGAATGGTTCGACGAAGGACTGGTGGATGGCACATACGAAAATATCGAAGATGAGTCACGTCTCAAGCTCGACAAGGATGACACCATCGTCACCGAGTACATCCAGCACCCTGTCGCGCTGGAGCCACCACAGGAGAAGAATACGCCGGCGGTGAAGCCGATGTACCTGACGTCGAAAGAGCAGAAAAAGCTCAGAAGACAGAGAAGAATGGCGGAACTCAAGGAGCAGCAGGCAAAGATCAGGCTTGGGTTGGTGCCGGCACCGCCTCCCAAGGTGAAGAAGAGCAACATGATGCGTGTCTATGCAGATTCGGCAGTGAAGGACCCGACGGCAGTGGAAAACCTAGTCAACCGGCAGATCGCGGAACGCCAGCAGAACCACTTGCAGGCCAACGAGGAGCGCAAGCTTACTAAGGAAGAGAAACACGACAAACTCGCTGCAAACCAGGAGAAGGATGCCGCCAAAGGTATCCATGTGTTGGTCTTCAAGATTAATAGTCTGGCCAACGGCCAGCACCGGTTCAAGATCCAAAAGAACGCCGAACAGTACGCCCTTACGGGGATCTGCATCATGCATCCCAAGATGAACCTTGTCGTCGTGGAAGGGGGCGAACACAGCATACGCAAGTACAAGAAACTCATGTTGGATCGTATCGACTGGACAGAAAACACGCCATCGCGGCAGGGCAAGACACAGCAGCAGGTACGCGAGTGGCTGGTAGCGGAGAATGAGAGGGGGGACCTCAAGGACATGTCGCACAATGAATGTAAACTGGTGTTTGAGGGCGAAGAGAAGATGAGGGCGTTCCGCAAGTGGGGGAACAAGGTCTGCGAATCTGACGCCGAGGCCAAAGACGCGTTGGCTCGGGCCAAGATGGACAATTTCTGGGCGCTGGCGAAGAGTGTGTGAGAGAACCTGGGCGCTGGGATGCGACAACCCCAGCGCTTCTCTGGGGATATACATGGTGGGTTGTCGATGAGATGAATCGAACAACAAACGCATTCTCTCTCACCCGTAATTACTGGCTGGATGGGCCAGTTATGATGGCGTAGGTGTATCTTGTAATTCGACTATATGACACAAGACTTGCTCGAACATCGTCTATATCCAAGACACAGATACAATCAGCGGAAGTAACGCTTTTGAGACTAATGAATCAGATTATTAATGGGAAACTTCAAAGCGGGAGGGCCAGTGTGGCGATTGTCGGCCCTGCTGGTGTAGACTTGACAGATGCCTTTTTGACGTGAAACCAACGCAAGCCAACCTCCCGAGTTTGACCGAGAGCTTCCAGTCTGCGTCAGCCCGCCTGGTAGGTAAAGGCACTCAACCAAAACACACAAACGTGATGAGAACTCAGGAGGATAGACAGGCCGTTTTTCTGCGTTTATCCAAAAGTGTAGATTAGGGAGCGATCGTCAACATGTCAATACTCTTGATGCGACGCAATAGGGGGCCAAGTGTTATGTTGTCTACGTGCCACTTTGAGTGCCAAGCACCTGAACATATGGATAATAGGGGGAAAAAAATACAAAAAAAGGGGACAGAAAGCATGCAACGGTGTAACAGTTGACTTATATCGTATTTGACTGTGTTTACCCTTTGATTCTCCTGACATATATCGTACTGTAGCAGGGTAGATGTACGTGTTATCCTATGATCACATCACGGGTCGCCAATGGTCGACGGCGCATGCGATGCTCCGTGCGGGCGGTGTCAAAAGAGGGTTGCTCGCGAATGGCTGGCTCCGGTCGCTATTAACCAGAGGCGGCGGGCATGTGCATGCGGCAGTCGCAGTGCGAGCGGTGGTGGGTGCGACGGACACATCATCACGAGAATCGAGCGCAATATATTGTTCATGATGTGTTTGCCATTGAATGCAGTCATCCTTTACTGCCGTGTAATGTACAGCCCTTGCGTTATTCTTCAACGCTTTGTAAACGCCAGATTACCCCCAAAGCCAAGACGGTCCATTCGTCAAGCATTCCCAAACGCGAGTCGTAAACCACCCATGAAAAGAGAAAATCGAAATACGATGCGCTTAGTTGCGCTCACCGCGAAGGCGGCGGGCGAGCTGGATGTCCTTAGACTGGATGGTGACACGCTTGGCGTGGATGGCGCAGAGGTTGGTGTCCTCGAAGAGGGAGACGAGGTAGGACTCGACGGACTCCTGGAGGGCGCCGATGGCGGACGACTGGAAGCGAAGGTCGGACTTGAAGTCCTGAGCGATCTCACGAACCTAGATATTGTTAGTGCCTGCATATGATCACGCTTGAAGATGGGTCGGAACATACCAAACGCTGGAACGGGAGCTTGCGGATCAGAAGCTCGGTCGACTTCTGGTAGCGACGAATCTCACGAAGAGCGACGGTACCGGGCTTGTAGCGGTGGGGCTTCTTGACACCTCCGGTGGAAGGGGCGCTCTTGCGGGCGGCCTTGGAGGCGAGCTGCTTGCGAGGGGCCTTGCCACCAGTGGACTTACGGGCGGCTGCGGGTGACTAAGTCAGTGAAATGCGGTGATAAGAGAGAGAAGACTGAAAAGAACATGCTTACTCTGCTTGGTGCGGGCCATTGTGATTGCTGTGGGGGATGAAAAAGTTGATGGGTTTGTTTTGATGTTGATGAAGTTGGTTGATTGCTTAATGCAGATGGGTTGTGAGTGGATGTAGAAGAGAAGGTTGAGGAGTGGGTGGAGGGTGGAGGGAAATAAATAGGTAGGCAACTGGGCTAGCGGCAGAGGGGAGTGATTGTGCGCCAAAAGGAAGGTGGCCTGTGCGTGCCTGCCTTGTCAGCATGGGTGCGTGGGGTACTTTTTGGGAAAATGCCGTTTGGGCAGGCGCGACCTCTTTGCAAAAAAAGACGGGTGAGCTGGGTGCATTGGGCGGGATTTGGGGCTTTGTTGTTTAAACGAGTGAATGGCTGAATTTTGATTGGTTGGAAATCTTGCAACATCTGCGACGCCACCCCATCTTTTCTTCCTTCTTAGCACCCGGCAAGCGCGTGGTACGTACCCTTGGCTATCGATCCCTGCGGCCCACTTGTCGCGCAAATCAAGTGTGTGTCACTGTCAGTGTCTGCAGAGACGCGGTCTGCGGCCTCTTTCCCCCTTAAGGTGTGCCCCCAAGTTTCCGCCTCCATTCCTTATCTGTGGGAAATGCGGGATGCGGTGACTGTCTCATTCTACGCGATCGCTTCCAGCGACTGGGAGTGAGACTTGTATTCGGTAGTGTCCATCAAACGCGGTGCTCGTCTTACGCGTCTTTTTTGCATTTATTTCTCTTTTCTTTCTTCCAATAGGAGAAAGAGAAGAAAAAGTCTACGTCGTTGTCAGTCCACTGTCTGACTGTTTAGTCATCTGTTGCCGCCTGTTGAAAGCCCTCATTCCGTTACCTACCCTGAGTGGCTTTTTGACAAGTGAACGTTGATCCATCCTCTATTTCCCTTCCCAGACCCCCCCCCCCCCCCCCAAACTATTCTTTCCCTCCGTCCTCTCGGGTGGCAAGGAATTCGGCAGTAAACCCCCCTGTGTCAAACGCGACGCGGTAGCGACAAGGTGCATCTCACACCTTTTACGCGACTGCTGGGGTTGAGTCTAGATGCTGGGTCTCGCACCGGCTGGGCCATAACAACCACGATGGGGCCGGATATGCAAAGTCGCATTGTCCATATGGACCCTGTTCACGCTCCCAGCTGCGACCAACGCGTGAATGTCGACATGTTTGCAAAGTGCCTACATACGCTGAAGGGCGGGAGGCTCGGACGATTCTACTGAGCGGGCCCTGTTGTGTCGACTCGAGGTTCTCTCTTTCTCTCTCTCCTCTACATGCTGTTACATATCTCCCTGATCTTTCTATCAACCCCATTCAGGATGCAGCGACGGTGATTCAGCCTCCAGATAGTGTACCATTCATTGCCGCACACACGACAGAGTGAAGCGCTTCACGTCGCCACTATCTCGAACTTGATATACGCACCAGCGATCGCTCCAGTGTGCATGATGTAATCTATAAATCCGGGCTCTAGTATATGGTGTGCGAAAAGCTCGCGGGCTGTTTGCCAAATCGATGGCTATTCCTGCCAAGCCACACAATACCTGGAAGTCCCATGATGGTTTGGCCAAAAGGCAAGGCAAGCGAGATGTACTACCGAGTATGTAAATGTGTGCGGTAAAAGGCGACGACAGTCACATACTAGGCACATTAGGTAAGGTGCCGTGGCATTTTGGTTGGCTGCATAAATCATTATACCCCTTGTCACAACCTGATGACGCTGGTCTGTGCCTTTCCGAAAATGGGGCGCCTTGGTTTGTTTTTCATTTTCATCTGCGCGACGCGACAGGTGTGATCCAATCCGAGCAACGTACCCGCTTTTCCTGGCTGATCCCAAAGCTCACCTGTCCCACGCACTTGTGATATAAATGTCTTCCCCCTCCGCGCGTCTAGCCGAGTCTACTCTCGTTATCAAGCCCCACGTTATCTCAACCAAAACAATCCGCACCCACGCGACTCTTCCCCAAGAGCCTCACAAAACAACCCCCCAATTTCAGCCTAACTTCTACCCTAAAACACTATCAAAAATGACTGGACGTAAGTGCTACCCCCGCATTCAGACTCCCTCCTTTCCGTAACACGTACACTGACACTTCTGCAGGCGGCAAAGGCGGCAAGGGTCTCGGCAAGGGTGGTGCCAAGCGTCACCGCAAGATTTTGCGTGACAACATCCAGGGTATCACCAAGCCCGCTATCCGTCGTCTCGCTCGTCGTGGCGGTGTCAAGCGTATCTCTGCCAGTAAGTTGCCTTGCTGTATCGCCTCAATGTCCATGTGTCTAACGTGCATCTTCACAGTGATCTACGAGGAGACCCGTGGTGTTCTCAAGTCCTTCCTCGAGGGTGTCATCCGTGACGCCGTCACCTACACAGAGCACGCCAAGCGCAAGACTGTCACCTCTCTGGATGTCGTCTACGCGCTGAAGCGCCAAGGCCGCACCCTCTACGGTTTCGGTGGTTAAGCGATGTTTTCTTGCATGTCTGTTACGAATCTTTCTTGGGCCATGACGCGATCCACCCCACGGCGCGGTGGCACAAACGGACTTAGGGAGTGGAGTGTTTTGTCATGAATGACTATGGGTTTGGCTGGTTTTGGGTGTTATACTGTACCATACGGGAAACATGGGGTTCTACACGGATGGCTTGATTGGCTTGAGACATAATCAATCCCTCGTCGAGGCACGTTTTGATCAAGCTTGCGTGTCATCGTCATTGCTGCTTTTACGTGTGTGTGTGTGTGTGCGCGCGCGCTGCTGCCTCTGGTCGCACTTTGTGTCTAATTGGCCACACTACTTTGGCTGACCGTCTCGTTTGTAGCTTGTCGACTGGGAGTACTGTCTCTTTGTTTATCCTACTCCCAGCGGGTGAGTCATAGTGCCTACGCCTAAATCTGGCTTCGGGTAATTGATGCTTTGGCGCTGCAAACTTGGTCGATTTGACACCTGTATATGTCGCTGTCGCGCGCATGACATTGAGTATATGTTTGGTTGTCTTGTCTGGTGTGGCAAGGTCCACGTCACGATGCCTCCGAAGTGGGCCCGTGGCTTGCGGCTCCTGGTCCCGTGATGGAGCACACATCAGCAGTACCATGAGCCACCTCCGTGATCAAGTTGCAAGTATGGCGTCCATAACGGCAACATGCTGTCTCTTGGGAGGTTTCTTCGATTATCATTCTCCCTAGTGTTCTGGGTACTCGGATATTGGCTTACTGTGGTGTCGTGCTTTGGCGTAGAAATAAGCAGCCCCCTTGTCACAAGGCTGCAAACCACCCACGTGTTCCATCCAGTGCGGCCATCTCTAGGCCTTTTCCTCTCAGTGTTGAGGGAGTCTCGCTGTCTTAAGGTTGCTTGCGGAGGTGGTATATGTATATTCTCTGTCTATCGGGTGGTAGATAGATTTGCTTTCCACATACCATGCGTAACTGGTCCATATTTACATTATGTATCAATATATATTCATATTCCTTCAAACCGCGTATGTCCTATCCGAAACCACGATACCATCCTAGAAATCCAAGGCAGAATTCGTAAAACGGTAAACGTCGAAAAAAATGAATCGTTTGTCGTTCAACCCCGACAAACACAAAGACACGAGTCAAAGGGTCACCAGCCTTTCGATGGCGTAGCCTAACTGAGTTCCCTTTGAGTTGACCTACCCACCCTAAGTCAACCGGTAAAGTCGCAGCCCTACTGTTCTGACGGCCCGAAACTGTGGAGGTATAATGACGCTCACGGGCACCGGCAAACCCAAGTGAATGACACCACACTAGCGAATAATGCATGCCACGGAGACGAACGTACAGCGAATTGCCTCCAGGTACAAGCGAGCTCACCACAGTATCCAGGGGCCGACTGTATGCAAGAGAGTTACCTGGAAACTGGATATTGCCAAAACAGGTGCCATGCCGTTCCCATTCGGCGAAGGACAGTCAAAGTACCCAGCAACAGGACGAGGCCTCGACACAGACAGCTGCTCCACAGCGCCACTCCTGCGATGAGAACGCACACGCTTCATACTAACTCGAAGATAAAATACGCGATAAGAGCAAGTTTTATGAGCAAGACTTCAAAACACGTCCATGACTGTTACGACAACACGTTTACGGGCGGCCGAAGGGTATTTAGACGCCAGCGGTGACTGGCGAGAGATCGTAAGACCTTCGAATGGTGAATGCCAATTATGTCGCCCCTAGTCTAATAGTGGCGCAGATAGCCTGCAGATTCGATGAGGAATCTTGACCCGTGTGGAACTGGAGAAGAGCCACAGATGTAGGTCAACTAATATAAGCCGCAATGAAAAGGGTCAGTGTCGGTTCCTGAAGGCCAGAAGACAGAACATCAGCCCTGCAAATCCGAAGCTATGGTACTCGTACCGCCTTTGGACTTGCTCGCGGGTTGGAAAATTCGTTGCATCGTACACCTGCGGCCCTCAGGTCGAAGAGACACCCGGATAATCGATGATACAAGTGAAGCAATCCCAAGCTGATTACTCCCTTTGGTCGGGAAACATTTCATTGGCTGTAGTGTGTCGGCACGTACCGGGGTCAAGGCGGGATGGTTGGGCTTGGACTATTCCACACGAGCCTATTTCCAGTACAACTAGAACAACTGGAGAAACAAGCCCAGCTAGTGCTCCGGGTGGAACCAAACGCCGGATAATCAACTCAGTCTATGCCCATAGAGGTTATTCATGCACATACACCATACACGCTGCTGCGCAGTGTTCAAGTGACAGACCACAGTAGATCATTGTACCATGTATGCGATACACGTGTGCCGACATGGAACCCAGTTGATTGAACTGGCTGTATATTAACCCTGGTAAGATGAACACAGACAGGCCAGATAACGGGACTATGTATTTACCCCTCTACATAAAACCACTTGATTACGTGGCCGGACCTGAACCCGTACATTGAGCCAACCACATACGTCATCACCAAGCGCACCAGGTCGCAGCCGTTGAAGTTGAGCTTCACTCGGAGGCTCATAGATAAATATTCAAATACATGTAGCTGAAACGGGGTGGAAATAATGTCGACGGCGGCGCGAAATTCATGTATCCTCCCTGGGCGGAACCCTTAGAAGTATAGGCCAGTAAGGAAAGGTTGGCCGTCGGACGTATGATGTGACGTTTATTTTACATAGCAACGCTCCCCGCGGCTGTCATCTTTTTCGTGGGAGACCATGCTTAGAATAATAGTGGTAGAACTAGGTCGTAGTCCACACCGCTAGCTTGCGTAGGACCGAAAATCCGGCCTTCCCGGAATTTGGGGCGAGAAGAAGCGAGAGTAGGCCGCATGGGTAGAGACCCAACTGCCTAATATTATGGGCAAGCCAGAATTCAAGGGAGCACGCCACAACGATAAACGACCGCCGTAGCTGAACGTGGCTTACAATAAGCCGTTGTAGTAAAGGCTCGGCGGATTCATCTGAACTAGGCTTTGTAGCTCGTGACTGGGCTGGCATATCAAAGTTCAAGTGAAGGGCGGCATAAGACGTTAGGCCGAGTAAGAGGGAAGCACAAATAGGGCACTTCGACTGCCTACGACAGAACAGCGTGACGAGCCTGCCTAAGATATGTTGGACAACGGCTGGCTGTGCCAATAGGCACGAGGGTTGTCACATGTGTGAGAGAGGATCACGTTTGTACAAATCACTTGGGTTGAGAAATAAGTGGTACGGATTGCGAGCGTTGCCTGATAACCCGGCTCGGTGGTACAAGCAAAGTAAAGTATTAGGTGAGTGTCAAGACCAAGTCACTGACATGTAGTAGAAGGAGAAGTTATCGGGATTTGGACCATCCAAGCCATTGCATTTCCTGCCACTCTCGAGATAAATGACCCGAATCCGTGTGACCTTTCGTAGTCCGCGTATAAGAAGCTCAAGAAAGAAATACTTGTACCCTGAGATGTTCCCCCCACACTGTTAGTCTATATATTGGACTAGAAGGAATGACCCAAGAGCGTGCCTGGCAGATGACATGTAGACAAGAGCTATTGAGGGGGGAGTGGCCTCATCTCCCAACACGACAAACGTCACCAACATGCTTGGTCTGTTGGAAACCGAGCATTGAGGTCAGAGAAGCCGTTACGTGACTGCGGCTCAGCCATAGCGAACATGTAAACATCTGGGCGAGAGGATGCATCATCGCACAGGACCGGCCGTTCAATACCACCGGCCGGGTCGCTGCCAGATCAGAACGCTCCAAGGCCGGATTTGGTGGGGCAGCCGAGGAAAGAGTTCCCAGGGAGGCAGGTCAGAGCCGGAGGCCAAGACACAGGCCACATGATCTCTGATGCCACTGTAAGAGGCAGCCCAACGTTAAGGCGCAAATACGAGTTCAGGGGTGGGAATTGGAAGCCTGATCCGAATGCAGGTGAGAGCCAGGGAAATGCGCATGGTTATGTAGCAGAGTAGACGAGTTTGGCAATGAAGCGTTGGACTGGTTGGCTGGGCTGAACTGGGCAGCGCAAGTAAACCAGTGGAGGCTCAACTTCGGACGATGCCGGGTAGAGGACCCGAAGATGGAATTGTTGAAAACGACAGGAAAACACGATGATGGACACACGGGCAAATGTCCAGATGTTTGGTGGGGGGATCTGCCAAGGGGAGGAGGGCGCTAGTAGAGGTACATGGAGACGTGCGCAGGATTACGGGTGGTGGCGAGCACTTCGGAGCGGGTAGACTAGCGCGGACCTTCGACATGCAGAGCCAATGGCGCAGTGGGATGCGCCAGCCGAGGTCAGCTCTTGCTACCGAACCCCCCACTTGTACTAGATCTACACGAAACGGAACCCAGCCACCTGGGCTTGATAACCTGCATTGACCACGGTTAATTGTTGGTTGGCCTGCTGTTGTGCATCGTACAGTATTGCCCGTACTTTTGCCACCTGCCTTGTTTTATGCAAACCCGGAGCATGTTGACCTGATGCCTGAGCTCTCCTATAAACCCAGCCGACAGAAAATCTTAGCCTGTTCCGATGGGCCGGTGATTGTGCCCGACGGTTCTCTGGACGGCTATATCCAAGTATCCGAAGTGTTGTGCCCAGGGGCGTCAGCACTTTAATAGCACCATTCGTAGTCATGCATTGTGAAGTATTACAGACCCGGAGGACAGCCATCACCCAGTTCGACCGCGTGTCGGTAGTTATCGGCATAGGACTGGGTAGTTGGCGAACTGGTAATCAAGAGGAGCGTTTTTACAACATGTTTTGTGATTCTGAGCCAGGCTCTACGTGAGGTGACTTGTTTCGCCGCGGTTGACAGTACTCGGAGGGCAGGGAAGCGGATACGCCGGGCGGGCTCAACCTGACTCAGAGACGGTGTGATTTGTAAGGTTGCGCCCCCTCTTTTCCTGCTGCTCCGACTGGACCGCGGACAGCTGCGTGAATGTTACAAGCAAGAGTCAGTGGTTTTTAGGCAAGGTACGGGCGGATGTGGATTCGAGGCAATAGAGGAAGGCAAACAGAAAAAAAATGCGATGAGATGCAGCCACAATACGATATCCAAACCCGCACTAAAGCCGTCTTGGCCGGAGCCACCGATGCTGCGATGTCAGTACTTCGGCGTTGGCGTGTCTCGGTCGGCCCTACCCGAGTCTACACCAGTACTTGTAAGCCACACCAACGGATTGCCATCAGCAGCCTCGCCTATCCAACTGGATGTGGCGCTTTGGTGGGCAGCTTATGTGCGTCCTGGCGATGGAACCAATAAGAAGTGGTGGTCTTGTCGGCTCAGCCACACTGCTTTCGTCTTCCCCAGGCTATGCCTAGCAGCGTACATGAGTTTCGGTGCCTACCCATGCAGTAAAGAGAGGGGAAAAGAGGGAAAGACGAAAGAAAAAATCAGAAAAATCCGAACTCCGCGCTCAATTTTGACGGTTGTATTTCTGGCATGTCATTGACAGAAGTGGCACTACCTGTGCTGGAGAGGCCGAAGACCAGACCGACTTTCTACTTGGCTGCAGCACAGGAAACATCGAGTTTTTTTCTTTCCGCTTTTTTCCTACTCCCTTTTTCCCACACTTCCGTTCCTGGCATCTTGCTTGCTGCATATGCACATGCCATGTCAGCTTCTGCGTGCCGCCTTCTCGGCCAGTGCGGCACGTCGGCTTTAATTTTTCGTTTTCTAGAGTCTCCGAGGATGAGCGATGGCCCGATGGGAGACGGGTAGGCTGAGATGCGCGGCGGAATCCAACGGAATTATTTCGGCGTGGCCCGACCACATTCTCCTCCCCCCCCACACACACACCCGCGGTGATCTCAAGCTGGTAGGTACACTAGAAGCCAGAGATGCAAGCAGGCTTTAACTAAAGCACGAATACAAGGCGGTCCCCCGTAGGGTCATACAGGCCTAACTAGGTAACGGCACATGCGCAAGCATGCATTCATACTGGTGACGGAAATTTTGGTCAGACCGTACACTAGATTAGTGAGCCAGACGGGATGACTGACACATGCCGCGGAAGCCAGAGGAAATCCCGACTTCGTCCAGACCGGCTTCAGCCGCACTCGCTGTGGGCAAAGGGTCATTCGCATCGCCTCAAGCTGCGTCGTGTCCGTCGGTTTGTTCTGGCATGTGCTGAGCTTCGGCGTCGGCACCAGCCGCTGCGAAGCGCCCGGCTGTGCCTTGACGAGTGCTATGGGCTATGCAAAGAGTGACGCGTGCGCATTTGACCTACGTCTTGGGATCCGAGTGCCATCCCCTGTCATGCTGCAAACCCAAAATCGACCTTGATGCACAGTAGTGTACAGTAACCACCAAGAAGTCTGGAAACCTTGTATCTAAGATGCACCACATAAATCATTGCCTCCTAAGTTTCCAAACTTATTGGTAGTGACTGTATAAGCTGTTTCTGGGGTCGCTGGCTGGACCTGGTTGTGTACGCAACAAGGTGGGCACCGGTGCAATTCTGCATGCATACTTGTACTAGGCCCGCGGAAATAAGTCAAGCAAATTACTGATTCGCGGTTCTTTGGAAAATTTGCACAATCTTTGATGAGCTGCATTGTATGACTTTGGAGTCTGGACTCGAGATGTGCGTGGGCTGGGCCGGCCGAACGCCGCAGCGACCCACACACGGCCAGCGGAACGGTGTTCGAGACTGCTCCAAGTGGCATGGTTACTGTATGTATTCGTATGGCAATTGGTGTGCATCGTATCAACGTTGCACGTGACAGGTTCAGGAATGATAGTGATATTATGTAGTGAAATTGGACTTGGGATCCAATGATAGAAGGCTTCGTACTGATTTCTCACTTTCGAGATGCCTGATATTCACCTACGTATATGTAACTGTATGTACCTATCGTAGAGCAAGGTGGAAACGGCCGGGTACGAAAAGTGGCACCATGCCCTCACGTCTGATGCCGCCAATGGGAATCTGTCCCTGTCCGGATTTGCGGCGCAAGGCGACAGCCTAGGTTGTTCAGCTCAACACTTCAGCTTTGAGCTTGACTCTTCAGTTTGAGTACGAGCTTCGTTAAATAAACTAGAATGCAACCCAGGCCATATACCCATGGAGATAATTATCCGAGGAAACCCGATCGGTCGGGGTCCGGCAGGCGGGAGCTGGGGGGCGGCGGGAGTGGAGACATGTCAGCCGACCTGCATGATGTGGCTGGACGTTTACTCCGCCCAGAGACTAGGTAAGTGCCTCGGTAAAGCTAAATGAAGAAGGGTCGACGACCATGGATGGCCTGTCTAGTTGAGCCACAACAAATGAATTCGTAAGTCACAGATTGAGAGCATGCATTTTGGCCGCCTTGAATACCTAGAACATTGGCACTTGCCGAGAGGGACTCGAGAATCTACCCAACGTAGCAGCCGCAGCCAAGAAAAAAGGTTGAGGCCGACAGGCTCGCCTTAGGGGATAGAAGAGCGCTGAAGAGGAAGGGGAGCCTGCAAAGGTAGGTACACATACAGACCTGCAGCGGTGTCCATTAGATGGTTGTTGAGGGTTGAAATATCGGCAGCCACTAGCCACACCTCCCCTTTATTTTCCCCAGTGTGGGCCGCAAGCACACGTAAACTACACTCAGCTGGCGACCGGTTGATGATTTTTGGCTGAAAGCCGATACCGGATGTAGTGCGCCAAGACATCGTCACTATGGAATAAAGGCGCGCACTGAGTCTAGCGAGGGTCGTGTGGTACAAGAGATAAAATACATGGTCGTGGGAAGAAGCCAGGATGCGGTCAAATGGGGGCCCCGGCTTTGATTTCGCATACTTATTCATTGCATCGCACATAATCCGCGGGCCCAATGGTGGGATATTGCTCGACTTCATGGAACGATGACGGAATGGCATAAATCACGCGCAATAGGAAAAAAGTCAGACGGCGTCGTGTTAACCCCCGTATGCTGTACGTGCATAGAGTACAAGCCCAAGAATACCTACTGGCAAGGCGAAAAAAGGTTAGGTATGCTTGGTTTGGGTGGGGGAGTCCTTCAAAGCCCTGTGCGGAGAGGGAGCCAAAAGGCTGGGGATTAGACATGCTACGCCATCATTAGGTAATCACATGAAAAAGATCATGGGGCCTGGCATCACCTATGATAACCCTCACATCAATATCATTATCACGGATCGTTGCTCCTGTTATTCAACAGCGGTGGGTAGGCTTCGATGAATCGCGAGGGCGAACACTAGCCCTTCTGTAACACAGGGAGAAGTGTTGGGCGTGCGACCTCAAGAGGGACCGCCTTGATTACGTACCTCAGTAATGCATTCTCAGGGTCTCTTTACAGGGGCACCGGAGCCCTGAGTTGCGAACGGAAGAGGGGCGCTTGATTGCGAACCCAGGCACGGGAAAAGCCCATTTCCTGGCGTGAAGGCGTACCTGCAGCGCGGCAAGCCACGAGGTCGGTCGAAGCCAGGTTTTTGGAGGTGTAGCTGCATACCAAGGTGGGTGAATGCGAGCCTCCGACAGGACAATCAAAAGATTTGAGTGGCTATCGCTCCGCAATGTGCTATACTTGCATCACAGCTTAACCGGGGTAGGAGGCTAGCCGTCTTTGAATGGCTTGCTTCGGCTTGATCGAAGACTCGACTCTCGCCTAACTTGGCCAGCGTGGCTGAGCTCCTTTCCCCCTCGTAGCGCAACTGCGGACAACGGCAGACGGAACCCGACTCTTCACCACGCAAGTACAATTCAATCTCTCCCTCCACCATGTCTCGCTCCCCGGCGAAAGCACCGTGGCTTTCCGAGCCTTAGCCGACGGCTTCCCTGCCTACTGCTGCCATTACCCTGCTGAAGGAAAGTTCGAAGGGGGGAGGAACAAGGAAAAAAAGGGAAGGGAAACCCCCCCCCCCCCCCCCCCCAAAAAAAAAACCCTGCCCCTAAACTCCGGCGAAACTGGTCATGGCTATTCGCACGAGCCCCTGTTCCCTGCCGTCATTTTGACTTGGCCCGATGGACCCTTCAAACATCTAGCCCGTGTGGAGTGCCGTAGATAAACTAGTGTAGAGCAAAACTTGTACTAAGGCACAAACACCAGTGAGAGCAGCAAGTATGGCAGCGATCGTCGGTTTCCCCCTCCATCTCTATTCCCCCCCTGGACTGCTTGAGCGGGAAACCTTCCCACACTTCACAAGGAAGCGCCCCGCCATCGGTGTTTGTACGCAGCACGGAAGAAGACTTGGCCAGCTATAGTGTGTATAAACTAGGTACATAGTGCGATGTACACTAGGTGCCCTACTATGTCAGCTGAGATGACGGAACACGGGGTACAGGTACGCTCTGGGAGGTGAGAGCGCATGCTCGTGCAGTACCCGGCCGAGGCATTGCCGAGCCATCACCTAATGGTGGATTCTCCATGGATCAAAGAGGCCTCTTCGCTTGGGATATACGCCAGAGCACGGCAGGACATAGCCAGGCGAGGGTTGGTTCTCGGACTCTTTCCTCCATGTCAAGGATCTGTCGGTCCAATAGAAACCTGTTGGGGCGGGGGGTGGTAACACGTTCTACGAGCCTGAGGTCAGAAACCCATTCTGGACAGGTTGGAGGGATAAGGTCACTGACGATCAAGCGCCAGCGAGATAAGGTGACAGAAAGCACCATGGTGCTTGCCCTAGGTAGTGCCGCGAGGGGGTGGTCCTTACCGAAGACGCCCCCTCCCTGCTAAACTGTGAAGGACAGGAAAATGGCCGGTGCATCTAGATGCGTCTGGGAGGACTGATTGACGACGAGGTGAGTGAGTGTGAGCACTCCGGGAGTGGGCCCACCGCCCAACTCATAATGTCATTCCGCTGCTCCAATGCAGTCATCGGGTGCTGGATTGTGGGCTGGAGCGCCCAGCAGAGCACCCAAAAACACTACGTTTAGGTAGGTAGTAAAGCTGTGAGACCTCAGTGGCCCCGCCCGTCCATCCCACCCGCCTTACGTCACTCCACCCAGACACGCGACGGGGTTATCGATGTCGTTTGTGGCCGAAAATGGTCTCCCGCGGCCCATCCATGTACCTTACGTCTTGATCGCTGCTTTCAACAACCCTTTGAGGATGATTACCCCCTTCCAGTACACCATCAAGGCCATGTTGGCGTCAGACTGGTACTTACAGGCTTCCTGAAACCAAACATCTCCCCTCTCACTACCACACTACAACATAGGTAGGCACACTACACCTTTTTATTTTTTAAATTAAAAAAAATATTTTCTATCTCTGCACTTTTTCCTGTCTTGGTCAGCTGTGCAGTATCTGTGCATCATTCGCGTTCATGTTGTGGTGTTGCTGTGCTGGGCTGCAGGACTCTTCTGCCATGCCCTTCCCACTTGGCAGGCCCAAAATGCATGGAACATTCGACCTATTCTTAGCGTGATCACTCATCAAGCTTGCACACTCAGCTGAGTTAACGAACGATCCCCTGAATTACGACGACAGCCACAACGACACGACGACACCTGCGCAAACGGATAGCTACCCGAGAAACCTACAGAACCCTCGAGCAACTTCCTTTTGGCGTGCCTCGGATTGTCTTGAAATACCTGAGTAGTAATTGCATATTTGAAATCCATTGAGGCCACGCATTAGTCACTGCTGTGTCCTGAGCGCTGGGCTCACATTCCCACATCAGCTGCTTAAGCTTGGACCTTCCATCGCAAAGACTCGGTATTGCCTGTCTGCCTGCGGCCTCTGAGTCAACTCACCCTGGACTGGCAGGCATCGGTGCACTGCTAGCATGATCAGTTGAGGTCACGAGGGCCAGTGCTGATTGACTGCTTAAGGGTGACAGATGAGGGCCAGTCCGTCCCGTCTACGTATGTGCATCAAGATTTCAACAGCCCGCGCAAATGCATTATTAAAGCAGCATCGCATCCTTACACATCCATCCCCGGGTGCTTAACGGATCAAGAAAACTCAAACCCCGGTTGAGCCGTTGTCGCTCAATGATGGGCTTTTATTCCGCGGGCTTCCAAGACGATTGTAAAAGAAAAGAAAATTCAGGAGGGGGAGAGTGGTCATCAATACGTCCACACACGTTGAAATTTTCTTCCATCCTTTTCCTCCCTGTGCTAAGGTCCCCTCCCTCCCCGTCCCTATCGCCCTCTAGCATCATTCTAGGGTATAGGTACCCACCCCGGCCCCGATCCAAGACCCCCTGCACCCCTGCTCTGCCATCACCCCACCAAGCAGCCCAAGTCCAAGCCTCGGGTCCTGCCAGCCTGTAATACCTCCAGATGCGAAGGCGCTACGTACCGTAAACCCCGGTCAACTCCAAGCCCCACGGCACACTCCGGTACGTATCGTTTACCTCACTAAGAGCGAGGTCCGTGGATGCAAGCCAATACGTAGTGCAACTTTGGCTGCACCTTCTTTTGCTCTTCCCATATTTATAAGTCGCCCTCCCTCCGTGGTTTGCCACTCGATCTGACTTCGCATCACCACATCTACAAAACATCTAACCTTCTCAAATAACCGCACCATGCTGTTAACCCGACCCGGCACTGCGCAACCTTTCCAGCAACACCAGCTCTATCACAATAACCAGGCATACCACCAACCCCAGCCTCAGTCTCAATCCCAACAAACGAACCAGTTGTACCCACAGGCACTTGACCTCGACCTCGACGCATCTTTCGACGACTTCGCACACGATCCGAACTCGTCGAGTATCTCATCTTCGCCGCTCTCAACCCAGTCCCTCCTCTCCTCTCACTACTCCTTGGCGAATCAGCCTACCAGCCTCTCCAACTATAGCGCATCTCACTTGGCCGTGCCAAGAAGAACGGCCACCACTGCTACGGCTGCCGACTCCCCCTCCTCGAACCTAAACTACCAGCAAGACCTCATGCAGTCAGACGCTTGGGTGGTTGGAAATCAGTACCCCCCTAAGCCGGTTGGCCGATTACCTCACCAGCGGGAGTCTTCTCTTTCTTCTCTGGGTTCTGCTGGCCCCGCCTCGCCTTTCAACCACAACACCACAAACCCTCAAATTGCAGTCACAGACTCGATTTCAGACGGCCTATACGACATGCAGGCCCACGATAACAACGCCTTCTATCAACTAGCCAGCAAGTCCATGGCGGTACCCCACGATAACATGTACCCTAACTACAACGGATTGAACAACATCTCGTCCGACATGAGCGGCTACACGTCTGCTACGAATGTCCAAAGACCGCGCTCTGATCGCAGTCTCCTACCCGCGCCTGAGCTATCGGTGGCAGGCAACAGATCACACCCCAACTCGGTGGCAAGTTCTATCGCTGGTGACTCACCCGCCACCCCGTCGCATATCGAGCAAGAAGATGATAGGAGACGGAAAGCTGGTAAGGAAGATATGTTCTTGGATCATATCATGAGCTCTTGCTTACCTCTGTATGACAATGCAGTTTTCAGCAACGTTCCCAAGTTGGATCGAACCATGACAGACATTTACAACGACGAACTTTACAGCCCAAACTTCACAATCACATCAGCGTCGCCAGCGCAACCGCAGATGGCAGTATCTCCTAGTAATGATGTTTTTGCCCAAAGGTTAAGCGCTGCCAACAACCAACACCTGAGTGCGGCGCACTCACCTGCATCAAGTGTTTCACGAGATCGATCTCCGTTTCGTCAGGGCTCACCGCTCGCCCCGGTTACCAACCACGACTTTGGCGCCGGTATGCAAGCCTCTAACTTGAGGTTCAACTCGGCACATCACATGAGAGAGCAAAAGAAGGCTGAGCAAGACGCTCAAATGATGAGACAGCAGCTGTCCATGAAGTCTGAGCCTGAGACTCCTAAAACCATTTCCCCCAAAGATGCCATGCTCGAGTTTCACGACACCGATGGCGATTCATCCTTCCCGTTGTTTCCCCCTCAGGAATCAGCCGAGTTCGAAGATCTTGCAAAGGCTGTCGCTTCCCAGGATCCGCAGGCCAGCTTTGCCCGGTCGGCTGTCCACAACGGATCTGCCTTTCCCTATATGCCTACTCAGTTGCAGCCCAGTATTCATATCCCTCAGCAATATCCATTCATAGCTCATCCGCGTCAACCACAGGCCCAGGATCACATTCCCCGCCTGAGCTCTGTTGAGTCTAGTTCCGGAGGGTCAGAGGGGACCTCAATTTCAAACGGTGTTCCTATGCCCAAGCCGGCTGGCGCTGCCGCGGACGGAGGCACTTACACATGCACATATCACGGCTGCACGATGCGCTTTGAGACACCTGCTCTTCTTCAAAAGCACAAACGAGAGGGCCACCGCCAAACTCAAGGAATCGGGGGTCCTCGAAGACCTGACACTGCGGTCGCGTCCCCCGATAGCATTATGAACAGCCAAGCAGGACCCCACCGCTGTGATCGCATCAACCCTAGTACCGGCAAGCCCTGCCATACAATATTCTCGCGCCCCTACGATTTGACAAGGCATGAGGACACAATCCACAATGCACGGAAGCAAAAGGTCCGGTGTAATCTATGCACTGAGGAGAAGACATTCAGTCGCGCAGATGCACTTACTCGCCACTACCGGGTCTGTCATCCCGACATTGAATTCCCCGGAAAGCATCGACGTCGCGGTCAGAACGCCTAAGTCTTCACATGGTTGTGAGCCAAGTCTATGTCCCAAATCACATTTTCTGGGAAGGCGGCGATCTGTAAATCATCCAGCGCCATTACGCGAAGCCGCGTAGTTCGGGCGGAGGGTGTCCGGTAGGCACCATGACGCCCGGCAGACAAAGCCAAAGTCTAATCGACAGATGTTGCAAGAGTCCGGCACAAAGAAAGTGTCAAGAAATGTTTAGGGCCTGGATATTGACGTCCACAATCAGTCCAACGGTTGTGTCGAGACGTAGGGAAACACGCTAGCGGAGTGGGGTACATGGGTGGAATTTCCAGGGTCTTCAACAGTGCAGTAAGGGTCGTGCTGTATGACATCATCATAGTCCGTGCTCTACGACCCTGACGATCCCTATGACCCGTCATGACATCACTCATTCCAACTCGACCTGCGCGATATTGCCCCGTTTCGACTTCTGCCCGACTCCGCCAAAGACATCATATCGAGCCTTGGCATGGTCATTCGTCCCTGTCAATGGGTACGACGAGATGGGAAAGGAGCTTCATGACATTATCATGACCTCTGTGCCCTATTGCTTGCCGCCATATCCGTCGCTGACCGATAATGCGTACAAGTAGTCTCGATGACAGCAACCAGTGTTGGTGCATGCCACTGTTATGACTGAGTTATTCATTTTATCATCCCTTTTCTTCTAACCCCCACAGCGATTCCCTGTAATGTACAACAGCAGCGTTTACCTATGTGTTTGTTTGCCAATGCTTTTTTTTTTTTTACGGTAGTGGGCGGCAAGACGCGCATGTACATTATTGGGCTT
Source organism: Colletotrichum sublineola (assembly GCA_020631755.1). Lineage (NCBI taxonomy): Eukaryota > Fungi > Ascomycota > Sordariomycetes > Glomerellales > Glomerellaceae > Colletotrichum > Colletotrichum sublineola. The sequence goes on from JAHSQG010000001.1 coordinate 2,036,312, forward strand.
TTAGGGATGCTCAACGCACACATTGGCTAGACAAAAAAATTTACACGGCCTGGTATGAATAGGAATGGTCATATAGCTGGCTGCATGCAACGGAACGATTTTATGATACGCGATGAGAATTATAGAAATAATCCTGTACAATTTGAAGAACTGATCAAAAATTATCTATCAGCCTGAGAGCCTTGTAAACTACGTATTGACGTCTGTGCGCAGCCTGTATGGTCTTTCCTCTTTCCTGTCTTTTTGAGCTTGGTGGGTTGCGATTCGCAAAATTCGATACAGTACAGACCTCCGGGCTCAAGCCAACACCTCATGATCTTCCTAATCATGACATCCTCTGTGGGTTGGTGCGATTGCCGTTTCATATTTTAGTTACGAGTCACTATTTATGCATACCTAGGTTGACATACCACATATGGGCCTAGACCTACTAACCACGTCAAGCTTCTGATCAAATGGAGTTGGCGAATAGCAATATGATGTCTAAGTGAAAGCATAATACTTTTTTTTCTTTTTGCCTTTGTCTCCCGCCTTGCCTATCCCCCCCCCCCATTTCCTTTCATTTTAAGCTTAGGTCACATAAAACACTTCATCGTTCGCGACATCTACCAACACGGAACATTTTCCACGTGCACAGGTCATAGTGGGGTAAAAGGCATTATGACTTCGCCTATGCTTCTGTGAACGGACAGGAGGAGGGGAGAAATGCGCCATTAGTGGACCCAGCTATGCCGGACGCTCTCTACTCTTCCATCATACCTTACGACCGACAGTTTCCGTAGCCTCCTCGCCTAGCACGGCTGCTCGAGCTGTTTGGTAGAGGGGGGTGATGTCGGTCCATTTCCGGAACTAGAGTCGGTTCAGGTCAGCAACTTCTTTCTGCTCCTTCGTTGCTGCGGCTCTCTGAGTTTTCATATTAACATACCTGATACCAACCCTGAGCCGAGAGCACTTCCAGTCCAGGAATAGTTGCCCACCCGGCCTCCTCGGCAAGCTGCATCAATGGGGTGTGACGAGGCTGGTAAGCCATCTCAAGGAGGACCCGTTTCTCCTCAGTCGCCGGCTCGTGGCGCAACACAGTGACCAACGTCTCTCGAAGCGAGGGATCCACCGGCTTGTCTGCAGGAATAGTGCTGACTATCACGGTGGGTGAGGATGGCAAGGTGGATGCATCACTAGCGCTCTTGAGAGGTTCAATGCGATACTCGGGAGGGAAGGATGCCTTCAGCGTCTCCAAGTTACTGCTGTTGCGCGCAAGGGCGTAAATGGGCCCGAAGCCCAGCGCATGGAGGGCAAAGATGGCAGCTCGTGTGGTTCCCCCCGAACCGATGACCATTGCGGAACACTCGACACCAGAGGCGGAGCGAGCCGCAACTCCTGCGGACTGAAGAGAGTGAACCATGCCTGACCAGTCGGTGTTATCACCGACAAGCTTAGCGGTGCTGTCTCCACGGTCCCTGACTGGGATGATAGTGTTGACGGCCCCAATGATGCGAGCAGCCTCTGAGACCTCATCAATCTCCTTCATTATGTCTAGCTTCAGCGGGATTGTGACGGACGCACCGCCAAAATCAGGTGCACGGATGACCTCGCGTACATCGGCGGCGTGGTCCGTCTCCTTTAGCAAATACCGGTGCGGCAATCCGGTCAATGCAAAAAGGGTGTTGTGCAGTGCGGGCGACCTTGACGCCGAGATGGGCTTCCCAAAGAGATAAAAAGACTGGGGACTAATACCACCTAGGAGCGCCAAGGCCTGCCTGATCTCCGCCGCGGACAATTGCCCAGGAGCCGCCTTGAACGGCAGAGCGGGATGGGAGACCGGAGTGAGGCAACCGTTGAGCACGCGGCTGAGCTTGCCGGCAGTTCCCATGTTGAGGGCAATGATAGGGGTTTTGTGCGAGGACAACATTTCGGACTTGAATTGAGCCAAGGCGTAGTTGTCATCCATGTGTTGGGCAACACCAACAAGCTTGATCACGTCACCCCATTGGAGGGCTTTGTTGTAAAATGGTATCCAGGAACCATTCTTCCACGACAGTTTGCCCTGAGGGTCGTGGTGAGAAGCAATAATGCGACACGGCCCCTTATTTTCCACAACTGCTTGGATAATGTGCTCCGGGAGCGTCATCTCAACGTCAATAAACTCAACGCCCATGCGAATGGCCTTTTGATAAAGTCCAAGGCCTTGGTCGTAGGCGTCGTCTGGGAATCTTCCGCCTTGAGCCCTCGTCCGCAAGGTAAAGATAATGGGCACGTCGGCCACAGATCGGAGAAGCGCAACTTGGTGCGCCACCGACTCCTCCGAGTAGTCTTGCAACAAGTCCACGCGAAGTTCCACGGCGTCTGATCCAACGACGACGGCCGGTATCAGAGCCAGAGCAGAAGCGACTTCTGGTACCGTGAGGGAAACGAAGAAGCTGGGATCCTTCGCCAGTGCCTTTTTCACCTGAATCTCCTCGCCACACAAGGCGTTGACAAAGCGCCGGAAGTCCAACGGTGGGTCCCGTGTAGCCATCGTGCCGGGCGGGTGAGGGCTAAAGTACTCAAAGTTGCTACACTCTTCAAAGAACGGCTTGCGGCGATAGTAGACATCTTCAATGTCCTCCCTGTAGGCTGGTCTTGACTTGTCCTGAAGGAGATAGTCAACCACTTCCTTGGTATTTCGATGAACCAGCAACACGGTTCCGTCGTTGCGACAATGAGCGATGAGCAATTTGCGAGCCTCGGGGGTCTCAACGATGCCACCGCCGCACGAGAAGATGTATCCATGGCTGTGTTTCTCCAAGACATCCCGGAGAAGCTCTAGCTCATCCGCTCTGAAGCCGTCCCACCCTCTGGTGCCTCTAATCATTTGAGGAATCGTCATGCCGGCCCGTCGCTCCAGCTCCTCATCCAGGTCAATGAACGGTCTCTTCAATGTGTTTGCCATCCACCGGCCAGCTGTTGTCTTGCCCGCACCACGCATGCCAATAATAAAGACAGACTTGTCCTTTCGAGTTTTCGCGGAAGGACCTGTCACCACCCCCTGGGGATGCTGGTCGACTCCGTCCAAGCTAACCTTGAAGGATTGAGACAAAGTATCCCACCAACCCGGCCATGTCTTACCAGTGCACTCCCTTTCGAGTATCGTAACAGGTTTCGGTGCCACGACCGAGAGAACACTAAAGCTCATTGCGACACGGTGGTCATCATAACAGAATATGTCTTCGGTGGGTCCTTGAAGACTTTGAACAGAGCGGCCAGTGACAATGATGCCGTCGTCAAATTCGTCCGTATCAACGCCAAACTTTGCTAGTTGCTCACGCATGGCTCCAATGCGGTTGCACTCCTTGACTCTCTGGTTGGCGATACCGCTAATCTTGGTGGTCCCTGATGCGACAGCAGCGAGAACCGACGCCGTCAGGAAGGCATCTGTCATGGGCTCCATGTCAACGTGCTCGATGGCCTTCAGGCTGCCGATTGGCGGCCCGGTAACAGTGGTTGAGGTGCCTGTTTGCTCAACGGTGCAGCCCATGGGCCTCAGTACGTCGACGGCGAATCGAGAATCGCCTTGGAGCGACTCTGAGCCGATGTTGGGCACAGTACAAGTCGTGCCGGTGATGGCCGCAATGGCGAGAGGGTACGTCGCCGAGCTGGCATCGCTCTCAACCACGTACTCGGGGGGGTTTTGGTAAACAGCCTTGGGAATATGATAGGTGTTGGGCTCCTCAGCTGATTTCGTCACATTGACGCCAAAAGTACGCATCATGGCTATGGTCATGTCGATGTAAAATTGGGAAATGGGCTTCCCACCGATGAGACGCAAGGTGACGGGGTTTTTCGCGTAGGGCGCAGCCATCAGAATAGATGAGACATACTGGGAAGAAATGGTGGCTGCCAGTTCAATGACTCCGCCCTCGAAGCCATTGGCAGCGTCTACCTGAAGGGGAAGACTCTTGTCCTGACCCAAATACTTGATGCCCAACCCGTTGGCCCTGAGTGCGTCAACTAGGGGCCCAATGGGGCGGACCTTCATTCGAGCGTTTCCTGTGAGTACGGTTGAAGAGACATCAGACGGGGCACAAAGAGCAACCACGGTCGTCAAGAATCGAGACGCGGTACCAGCGTTACCCAGGTACAGCGGCTCCTTGCTTGCACTCAACCTGCCGCCTTTGCCCTGAACGGCTAAGACCTCTCCGGCATCTTCCCAGGCATAGGTGGCGCCGCCTAGTTGGGCAATTGCGGATAGCATATACTCCGTGTCGTCGGAATGAAGCAGGTTCGTGATACGGCAGGTTCCCTGACCAAGGGCCGCAAGAACAAGGGCACGGTTCGATATGCTCTTGGAGCCGGGAGGTGTGACTGTAGTGTCGTGCGACTTAGGCACGCCAGGAATCACTTCCGTCGCCGGTGAGAGGACTACCCTGATTGCGCCATCTTCGACGACGCTGGCCTTTTGTTCGTGCGTCCTTCCAATGGCAGAGAGAAGCACAATCTTCTTCTTAGCTCCGTCGTTCTTCTTGTCCACGGCCATCTTCTCCAACAAGACATCGACTGGGCACGCCTTGCCTGCCGTCAGTTTGATGACCTTCTTATCGTGTACGGAGGTCGGTAGTTCGTAGCTCGCGATGCACTTGACGAGTCGGGCCACGGCGCCGGGCCGGAGAACGCCAAGGTAGCGGGCCAATTCCGCCTCCTTAACCATGCCAATGGCGACTGCCTCGCCGTGCAGTAGCTGAGGGGTCAGGAGAGCTTCGTACGCGTGCCCAATGGAGTGGCCAAAGTTGAGCAGGTTCCTCAGGCCGCCTTCTCTTTCATCGCTTGAAACAACCTGAGCTTTGACGCGGGCAGAGCCCAGCACAATTCGCTTAAGGATATCTCGGATAGGGGAGAGTCGCTGAGAGCCCTGGGATTTGACAGCAGCTAGAATGGTGGGCGCATTGGACTCGAGCATCGTGAACTCTTCTTCATCCCAGATGGCGGCCGTCTTGACGACCTCCGCCATGCCATTGATGAACTCTCGTGTTGGTAACGTCTCGAGGAAGGCCAAGTCGATATAGATACGCAACGGTTGCCAGAAGGCACCGACCAGATTCTTCCCTGCCGGTGTGTCGATTGCAGTCTTGCCACCAATAGAAGAGTCAACCATGGAGAGAAGAGTAGTGGGCACCTGGACCAAACGAACGCCACGCATGAATGTGGCAGCAACATAACCGATCATGTCGCCAATGACACCGCCGCCAAGGGCAATAATAACGGTATCCCTTGTGCATTTCTGCGACAACATCCAATCCTCAATGCTTGCCTTCGTCTGGCGGCTCTTTGAAACTTCACCCGGCGGGATGGCATAGGTGAGGAGTCGAGTCGAGGCAGGCGCAGCAACATTGAATACTTCCTGGAACGGCGGAATATAGGTATCGTAGAGATTTGTGTCGGTAATGACAACGTAGGTCGAAGTCTTGAGGTTCTCGAGGAGATCGTGAGTCACGAAGTTGAGCCAAAGGCCGTGATCCACAACGATATTGTCCTTGCCTAAGATGGTAATCCGGGCCGGACCTGTGCCCGAGCTCGAGCCATTGGCCAGTCCCATGATGGATCGCAAAAGTAGGAAAGGGGAGGATGATTGCGATTAGGTAGGGTTCTGGCGCATCGATGTGGTTTTGGTCATGAGCTTCACCTCCGGAGTTGACGGGGTATGTGAAATTTAGGTATGCGTGTGCGACCTCTCAGCGATCCCGGGAGTAGGCATCAATTTGATTTTTTCTGGAGTGAGGCCGATTGGGAGGAAAGGGAGGAATGTGGGGATGACAGGGGTTATTAACTCTAGTGGAACGTCTAGTCCGCCTATACCGGAGCTTCATAGAAGGAAGGTATTAAAGTATAGGTGTTGAATGCGCGGAAATGACACGGCGATTAGCCGGGGAATACACAGGTAATTAGACCCACATGCACGGTGGATATTTGAGATTTTGGACCAATTAGAGGCTAGGGATTCACTAGGATTCTACTATAAAGGGATAGCCTTGTTTCTAGATTTCCGCACGAGTAACTAGATATACATACGTATACAATATATAAATATATATATAACTAACTATTATAATCCCTAAAATTTAATAATTAACAGTCTGATATATATTTCTATAATAGCTAAAGTACCCCTCTAATTAAATAATTATATCTATTAATTACAATAGAATATATAAAAAAATATACTATAAATATAGTTACTTTAACGTACTCGCATAGCGAGCGAGCCAACATAGCGAGCGAGCCACTTCCTTATCGCACCTTAAAGGCTACTTTTTTAACTATTTTTTAAAAATCAGAAATAAGTCTAAAAAAGGTCTAGTTTTCTTATATATATAACAATAAGAGTTAAATCTTAAGATATAATAGTAGGGAAAATATTATCCTCCTTATAGAGGCTAAGCTAAGAAGACCCCTTATTAGAAGGGCTAGATAAGAGGTTCCCTTTTAGTAGCCCCTATAAAGAAGACAATATTTTCCCTACTATTATTTCTTAAGACTTAACTCTTATTGTTATATATATAAGAAAACTAGACCTTTTTTAGACTTATTTTTGATTCTTAATAAATAGTTAGAAAATAGGGTTTTTCTAGTAATAAGGAGTGGCCTGCTCGCTATGTTGGCTTGCTCGCTATACAAGTACGTTATATATAAAGTATAACTAACCCTTATAAATTAACCTTATCTAAGGCCTTATAAAAGATAATAAGATATAAGTATATATTAACCTAAAGGCTAGTAATTTATAGCTAAATATAGTAGACTATTTATAGTAACTATATAAGGTTAAGATATCTAACTTTATAAAGTTAAGGACTAAAAATAAAGGTAGGTATATAATATACTTATAAAGTATAGCTATACTAAGTATTATACGTCTATATTAGCTAGCTAAGTCCCTAATAGACCTTAATAATAATAACCTTAAGAGATTTACTACTATTAACTTATAGTATAAAACGTAAAAGAAGACTTATAAGAGATAAAAGAAGTAAGTAGTTAATATTAAGAATACTATTTACTAAATAGTTACTATTAGATTACTTATATAGTACTATAAGGCTACTAATAAAGTCTATTAATAAATAGATAACCTTATAGCTATTATAGGCGTTAATAAGTACGTATATATAGTATAAGTATTAACTAAGTATAAGACTATATTAGTAAAGCCTATTATAAAGTAACTATTAACTAATAAGGAGATAAAGGTATAAATAACTAAGTAAGATACTATATATTATATACTTATTAAAGCTAAACTTATATTATAGGTTTTATATTAGCTCTTTAGTTTTACTATCTCTTATAAGTATTATAATATAGCCTACTATCTATATAGATAAACGTATACTTTATAGTATATATTAGTAGTAATATATTTATAAACCTTAGCTAAAAGGTAGTACTAAAGGATATAATATAGTAGCTTAAAGTAATAACTAAAGAAATACTATATAACTAAGCTATATAAGGCGCCTTTAGCCTAACTAAGCTAACTAATAAGAAATCTAAGTAATTACTATATAATAATAGTAGTAGTTAAAAGAGGTATTTATAAGGGGGCTATACGCTAATAGGATATATAGCCTAATAGGAATACTTTAGGTATTCCTTAGCTAAGGGTTAGCTAAGCCTTACTAACTTAAGGCTTAAGGCTAAAGTTGGGAACTTAAAATCTTTAGCTTAAAGTCTTTATACCTAAATAGACCTACCTTTTATACCCTTTTTAGTTATAGCCCTTAGCTATACCTTTATAATTCTTTAAGCTTTATAGACTAAAATAACTAGTATAAGATAGAATATTAAGTTACTAATTAGATAGTAAATATTTAGTAATCCTTAGGTAAGATAAAAGTTATAATAAGCTATAGCTACTTAAAACTTATAACCTAGTACTACTAACTACTTTTATAAGTAACTATTAGGTATTACTTTACTTTTATAATATAAATCTTAATAACCTTATTAGAGAAGAGTAATAGAAAGCTAAATATAGGTTAATATATTAATATTATAAACTAATAAGGGATATCTCTAGGGGTTATACCTAATACTAAATATATAGTAAAGGATTAGTATCCCTATTAATAGAAAGAGGCTATATATATAAGCTATAAGAGGACTTAAAATAGGGATTAAGTCTAGTTAGTATTTTATAACTATTTTAAATATAATAGGCTAAAATATAATATTTAGATATAGAAATATAAAGATAAAATTAAAAACTACTTTAAATACTTACTAAATATATATTAATAAAGGATTAGCTAAAATAATATAAGAAACCTCTAAACTATAATTATAAAGTACTTAATAAAGACGCTATAATAGCCTAAATAGATAATTAGATAAAGGCTATTAAAAAGGTAAATAATCTAAAGGTAAAAGCCTCTATAAGGTATAAGATTATATAAGCTTTATTTAAAGTAATAGTATTAATATAAACTTAATAGAGAAACTACTATATAGGCTTAATTAGAGATATAATTTAGGATATTTTTCTTATATTTATCTACTAAATATATATTAACTTTATAGCCTAAAAAAGAGAATACTATTGTACTCTTTTTAGTATAAAAAAGAAAATAAGAGATTCCCTTATAGTCTTCTTTATAGAATAGTTAGTAATTTATAGTATACTTAGGAATAAGATTAAAGAAGATAAAGAATAAGTATTTAACTTTTTTTTAGACTTCTTATAGTACTTTAAGAAGAGCTAATCTATTTATAAGTATATTACTAGGTAGGTAATATAGTTAACTATACGTATTAATAAGTAAAGTAATAAATAATAGGGGTAAATACTATAGTTTAATTATACGTAACTAAAAGAGAATTATTATAGGTTCTACTATAAATAGCTAGGTAAATATCCCTAAATTTATAGTAGATCTACTAATAGATTAATAGTTAATCTATAGCTAGTTATTAGGGTTATGCTTAGTAAGTCTAATAGGATCTATAATAGTTAATATTATAATACTAGTAACTTTCTCTTAAGGAGAGATTTACTATAGGTTTATACTACTTTACTAGTTAACTATAAAGGGCCTAAAAACGTAATAAAAATAAAAATCTAAAAGTATTATATACTTTTTGTGGAGTAAAGAGACGTAACAAAGTGAGGCAACAATATCGTATTGTTACTAACTGACGTAGGTGAGGAAAAGAGAAACCACTAAGCCTACTATGGGCTGGCGGGAGCCAGATGTGGGCTCTAAGGCTGCCCTACTGGAGGTGAGGTGGGGTTATATGCCCACATCTCACCTCAACACTCCCCCGCAGACTCGGCCAGCAGTTATATATCTATCATACAAGGTGAAATAGGTAAAATAACAGCCTAATCTTAAATCCTCTAAATCTAAGGAGTTTTTAAAGTATTAAATACTTTAGTAAAAGGTCGGCTAATTTGCTAATTAGCCTAATTAATCTAGAGCTAACATGCTAAAGTCCTAATATAAATCCTCTATATAATCCTATATCTGTCTGTATCTATTAATCTAATCTATCTATTATGCCTAGTATCCTAATAAACTCTATATGCTTAATTATGTTAAGCAACTTTATAAGACTATCTATAGCTATCTTAGTACCCTTAATAAGCTTTAAGGTAATAGTATTATTAGTATTAACCTCCTATATAATCTACTTATATCTAATATTAATACTATAGGTATACACCTTATTAAGAGGATTTATTATGTTAATAAAGGTATTTATACTATTAGTAAAGAGGATTATAGGTATACTAATCTATTATTAGAGGAGCTATTTAACATATTATTAAATCTATATAAGGGTAATCCTAGTAGGAGTAAGGTTAATAAACTCTACCTCTATAGAGCTTAGAGTAATAAAGGTCTGTTTCTTTAACTTCTATATAATTAGGGTACTAGCAAAGAAGACAACATATCTAGTAGTAGATACACATAAGGGACAGTTTGTAAGGGGGCTATACGCCAATAGGACATATAGCCTGATAGGAGTACTTTAGGTGTTCCTTAGCTAAGGGTCAGCCAAGCCTTGCCGACTTAAGGCTTAAGGCTAAAGTTAGGAACTTAGAATCTTTAGCTTAAAGTCTTTATACTTAGATAGACCTACCTTTTATACCCTTCCTAGTTATAGCCTATAGCTATACCCTTATAATTCTTTAAGCTTTATAGACTAGGATAACTAGTATAGGATAGAATATTAGGTTACTAGTTAGATAGTAAATATTTAGTAATCCTTAGGTAAGATAAAAGCTATAATAAGCTATAGCTACCTAAAACCTATAACCTAGTACTACTAACTACTCCTATAGGTAACTACTAGGTATTACCTTACCCCTATAATATAGATCTTAATAACCTTATTAGAGAGGAGTAGTAGGAAGCTAAATATAGGTTAATATATTAGTACTATAAACTAGTAAGGGATATCTCTAGGGGTTATACCTAATACTAAACATATAGTAAAGGATTAGTATCCCTATTAGTAAAAAGAAGTTAGATATATAGGCTATAAGAGGACTTAAGATAGGAACTAAGTCTAGTTAGTATTTTATAAATATTCTAAATATAGTAGGCTAAAATATAATATTAGAATATAGAAATATAAAGATAGAATTAAGAACTACTCTAAATACTTACTAAATATATATTAATAAAGGACTAACTAAAAGAATATAAAAAACCCCTAAACTATAATTATAAGGTGCTTAATAAAGACGCTATAATAGCCTAAATAGATAATTAGATAAAGGCTATTAAGGAGGTAAATAATCTAAGGGTAGAAGCCTCTATAGGGCATAAGATTATATAGGCTCTATCTAAAGTAATAGTATTAATATAAACTTAATAGAGAAACTACTATATAGGCCTAAATAAAGATATAAATTAAGATAACTTCCTTATATTTATTTACTAAATATATATTAACCTTATAGCCTAGGAAAGAGAATATTATTATACTCTTTTTAGTATAAGGAAGAAAATAGGAGATTCCCCTATAGTCTTCTTTATAAAATAGTTAGTAATTTATAATATACTTAGGTATAAGATTAAGAAAGATAAAAAATAAGTATTTAACTTCTTCTTTAGACTTCCTATAGTACTTTAAGAAGAGCTAATCTATTAGAAGGTAGAAATTAAAACCCTATACTAAGTAGTATAAGAAGCCTAAAGATATTAGGAGTTAAATTATAAGTTATATAGTAACCCTTTATAGAATAACTACTAGAAATAACTAAGAGAAGACATAGATATAAAATAACGCCCTCTACTATTCTAGAGATTAATATCTTAAGTATATAGCTAGGCCTCCTCTACCTCTATATTATCCTCTAGGTTTAGTATATAGGGGGTATTAAGAGGTAGAGGATAAATAGCTAACTATAGAGTAAGTACCTTATAATAAGGTAATATTATAACTACCCCTAAATATTATAACTATAGGATACTAGGCTATATATTAACCTCTTATAAGGAACTAAGGAATAGTAATAATATGCTAATTAGTTAGTAACTAGATATCTTAAAGGTAAGAGTAAATACTATTCTTACTAGGATAAGAGTTTAAGAACTTTATAATATAGGAAATAAATAGGTAGGGTTAATACTCTAGATTACCCTACTAAGAAGGATATAGTCCCTATTAGAGAAACTACTACTAGTAGAGTAATTATTCTATAAGGATATACTAAATATAAGGTTAGTATAGATATAGATACTTACGTATAAGTAGATATTATTAGCTTAAGCCTAGTAAGATAACTAGGCCTAAAAAAAGTAAGTATATTATACCTAATACTTATAGGATTTAATAGAAAGGAAATAAAGCTAAAGGTAATATATTAGGTAATATTCTTCTTAATTAACCCCTATAGATAGCTATAGAAGATTTAGTGTCTATTTGCTAAGTCTAAAAAGCCTAAAGGGTCTAGTAACTTACTATTATTATAGGAATCTATAAGGTAAGAAGGAATTATTATTAATATAACTACTAATACCTAGAAGTATAATTACTTATTACTTACTAAACTAAAGTAGATTATAATAGAGATTATTAAGAATTATAAAAGGGTATATATTATATATATCTATAGAGCTATACTAGAAAATAAACCTAATATTATCTCTTTAGGTAAGGAAGAAAAAGAAAGAAATCTATAAGCCCTACTTCCCCTAGAGTTAGAATCTAAGTAGGGAACGTTTAATAAAGAAGTAGTAAAGATAATTAATCCCCTTCCTAATACTAAATACTCTATTAATCTAGTAGAGGATAAGAAACCTCTATTTAGACTTATATACCTACTAAGTAAGTAATAACTTAAGGAACTATAGTCCTATATTACTAAGAACTTAGTAAATAGTTATATAAAGCTGTTAGTTAGTAAGGCTAGTACTTTAATCCTTTTTATCCTAAAGAAGGATAGGATAGTATAACTCTATATAGATTATAGAGGACTTAATAAAGTTATAATTAAGAATAGGTACCTATTACCCTTAATTAGTAAGCTCTTAGAAAGGCTTTACTAAGCAAAATAGATCTTAAAGATTAACCTAAGGGATATATACTACTATATTTATATTAAGAAGACTAACTAGTAGAAGACAGCCTTCTATATAAGATACAGGTACTTTAAGTATACTATTATGCCATTTAGATTAACTAACACACCTATAACGTTTTAGGCGTATATTTACTAAGTACTTAGTAATTTAGTTAATATATACTATATTATATATATAGATAATATTATAGTTTATTTAGAAACTAGGAAATAGTATATAAAGGATGTTAAGAGGGTTCTTATAAAGCTTTATAAAGCATAGCTATATATAAAACTTAGTAAGTATTAATTCTATATAAATAAAACTAAGTTTTTAGGATATATTATTTTACTAAATAGTATCTTAATAGACCTAAATAGAGTATAAGTAGTTACTAAATAGAAGCTACTATAGTCTATTAGGGATATATAAGTATTCCTTAGGTTTTATAACTTCTATTAGAAATTTATACCTAAATACTTAGGAATTATATCTCCTATAACGTCTATACTTAAGGGGAGTAGTCCTAAGTAAGAATAAGAGTTTAATTAGACTCTAGAGGTATAGATAGTATTTAATAAGTTAAAGGTTACCTTTTATTTAGTAACTATTCTATAATATTAGGACCCTATATAGGAGTCTAGGGTTAAGATAGATATATCCTAAAAAGCAATCTTAGGGATCCTATCCTAACTTTTAGATAGTTAATAGTAACTAATTACATACTTTTTATAGAAGCTATTTAATATAGAGTAGAGATAGGTAATAGGATAGTAAGAGCTGCTTACTATAGTAGAAAGCCTAGACTACTAGGTATGCTATCTATAAGGGATGTCTAAGGTCTTTATAGTACTAATAGACTATTAGGCCCTAAAGGGTGTTATTAATACCTTAGTATAGGACCTTTATAGAAGGCTTACTAGATAGGTCTACTACTTATTAGTATTTAACTTTAAAATATACTACTACTTAGGAGTAATAAACCCTATAGATAAACTATTAAGAAGACTAGATTATATAGAAGGTAAAGTAGTATATAATAATATACTCCCTACCCTCTTAAAGAAGTTAAGACTAGTAAAAGAACTCTTATTAAATAGCTAGTAAACTATTACTACCTTAGAAGGGGGGAGTAAAATAGTAATTACTTTTATATAAGCTATTAGAGCTACTATAAATAGGGAATATTTCTTACCCTAAAGTCCCTATAGGACTAGAGGGTCCTAAGGTACTACTATAAAAGTTATAGCTATAGAAACCTATAGCTAAAAGGGTTAGAAAGAATTATAGAATACTTAGTAAACACCTAAAGAAGGGGAGGAAACACCTAGAGCTAGGATTATTATTGTAGAGTAGTATATCCTATATATAGTTATAGAAAAGCTTATAGAGTATAGAATAGTATTACTCTAATAGCTATTAGACGCCCTAGAAGATTTTATCTAAGGACTATAGGCTAAGGATAGGAACTACTAGAAGTAGGTAGTAAGGGCTTATAGATTAGCTAGGGAACAAAAGGGGTACTACCTTAATAAGAAGGGCACCTTATTCTATAAGATAAGACTAGTTATTCTAGATAAAGTATTATTATACTTAGTAATTATTTACTAATACTATAATAAGCTAATAATAGGCTATATAGGAGTAAATAAGACTTAAGAACTTATTTTAAGGTTATTCTACTAGCTAGATATCCTTTTAGATATATAGGATTATATCTAAATATACTAATAGTACTAAGGGGTTAAAATACCTAGGTATAAACCTTATAAAGAACTCTAGTTATTATTAATACTAATATATCCTTTTAAGGAAATTAGTATAGACTTTATTATAGGCCTATTACTAAGTATTTAGGATACTAGTACTAAATATAATAGTATCCTTATTATTATAGATAAGATAATAAAGTTTACTATATTTATTCTAATATAGAAGACTATTTTAGTAGTATAGCTTACCTAAATACTCTATTAAAAGGTAGAATATAGATTTAGTACCCCTAGGGGTATTATTAGTAATAAGGATAAACTCCTTATAAGTAAATTCTAGAAGGAATTTACTATAGAAAGAGAGATCTAAAGCTAACTATCTATAGCATACCACCCCTAAACAGATAGACAGATAGAAAGAACAATCTAGATACTTAAGAAGTATCTCTAAGTATATACTATAGGATTAGTAAGTTAATAGGTAGTCTAGCTCCCTAAAGTAGAGTTTATATATAATAATAGTTACTATACGACTACTAGCCTATTACTAATAGAAGCCCTATATAGGTATAATCTAAGGTGTATTAAATATGTCCCCTCTACTATAAGAGTTATAGTCTAGGGAGTTAAAGAGAGACTTATCTATATTAGTAAACTCTAGGTATGTATATAGCTTAATTAGGAAAAGGCAATAGGTGCCTAAGTATAGGGATATAACATAAGACATACCCCTAAAAAGTACTCTTATAGAGATATTATTAGACTATTAATAAAGAATTTTAGGTTTAAGAATAGAAAATTAGTACTAAGATTTATTTAAGTAGTAATTATAAAAAGAATTAGCCCCTAAGTATATAGAGTATACTTACCTAAGAAGTATTAGTATATATATTATATATTCTTAGTATCTATAATTAAACTATAGAATATCTAGTAAGGGTATAGTAATAGTTAACTAATCCTCCCTAACCTTAAAGATAAACTAGAAGAATAGGAGGTAGAGGAGATTATTACTAGCTAGGGTTTAGTAAAGGACTACTAATACCTTATTAAATAGGTAGGGTAGCCTATAGAATACAACACCTAGGAACTAGAGGAATACCTATATAATACATAACAGAAAGTCACTATATATAAGAAAGCTATAAGGAGGAAACATAAGAAATAGGATAATAAATAGTATAGAATTAGGTTATTATTACTAAGTACTTACCTAGCTATAGGCAAAAAGAATAGTTACCCCTATTAAATTAGGTTAGGGGCCTACCTAAGGTATCTTAATAAGAAAAATAAAAAAGTAAAAACTAACTAAGTAGAGAAGAATACTAAGTTAATAAAGCTATAGGCAAAAGGTTATAGAGTATATAGCAACTATTACTACTAACTAAATCTTAACATTATTATTACTAGTATCTCTACTACTATTTCTATTACCCTTATTATTATTATTATTACCCTCTACCTTAGAGTTTATAGGAGACTACTTATTACTAGTAGACTACTATTCTAACTTATAATTACATATAATATTATATATAATTTCCTTATCCTTATTATACTTATTAATAAAGGCTTAGTTAGTATTCTTTATATAGGGTATATATCTCTTAGCCTTTAGGTTATAGGTATTATACTCTTAGATTAATAACTACTTAGTAAGCTTTTAGTAAATAGTATAAATATAGTTATAATAGTCTTTACTAAGGTTATAAAACTTATAAAATATATAAGGGATTACTAGAGGGTTAGTAACTTATTTACCTTTACCTTTCTTCTTCTTAGCCTCTTCCTTATCTTAGTGCTTCTTCTCTATAACCTCCTACTCCTTATAGATATAAATAGCTTCCTTATATATAGCCTCCTCCTCTTTATACCTCTTCTCTATAGCCTTTTTCTTCTTATATTAGTTCTAGATAGTAATTAGAGTAAGACTACTTAGTAAAGAATTATTATTAGTAGGAATATTAATATACTTATTATTATTACTATTATTATTACTACTTAAGATAATAATAGTAACCTCCTTACCTTTACTCTTATTATAGTAATACTTTATAGAGTTAGTAGTAGTACCTATAAGCTTATACTTCTTCTAAGGTATCTTAGTATTAGTTTTATAAGTAATTAGTATTAACCCTATAATATAAATAGCATATATAGGTATAAGGTTATCCTTATAATTATTAACCTTCTTATAGAACTTAGCCTACTTAGGGAAATATTTAAGTTCTCCTTTACTAACTAGCTTATTAAAGTATTTACCTTAGTAACTATTAAGGTATTTAATAAGTATTTATAGACCCTTTACCTTAGAGTTATTATAAATATATATAGGTTAAAGCTAGTTTAATTAATCTTTAATATTATTAGGGGTAATAATACCTACCTAAAAAAATAAGTTAGCTAAGGTAAATACTTAGTAAAGGAACTATAATAAACCTAAACTTAAATTATTAAGCTTATATATTTATAATTAAATACTAACTCCTAGATAGTAATATATTAGAGCTAAAGTAGGTTTATACTATATAAAGGATTAGTAATATACTTACTAATTTTAGTCTAAGTATAGGTAATATACTAAAGAGACTAGTTAATATACTAAAGTTTAAGAGGACTAAGTTAATACTTAGTAACTAATTAGTAAAGGTGTATATAGTAATTCTAGGTAGATTATATAGTACCCTAGAGTTCTTTTAGAACCTATAGAAATAGATTAGAGATACTAAACTCTTAGTAAAGGACTAGTAAAAACTTATAGTAGAATACTTCTTCTTATTAATATAGTAGGTAAGATAGTTTATAATATAGTTAGCCTAGTAGTAAATAAACTTATTAAGGTTGTAATAAATCTGTCTAAGATAGTTAATATAAGGAGTACCCCCCTTTAAGCTATTAAAACCCTTATTTAGGTCGTATAGTATCTAGAGGATACTAGTAACTTAGATGATAACACTTATAATTAGTAATAGGTTAGTAAGGGTATAATAAGAAGGGGAATAAGGAATAAAATAGATAAAAAGAAGAAAAGGAAATATAGTAACTAATTAGTATATAGTTAATAAAGTAATAGTAAGAAAACAGGCAAAACAAGAAAAGTTATTAATAAAGAAGTATAGTAAAAGGTTAATAATAATATAGTACTAAGGAAAAGAAGAAGAGAAAAGGAAAATAAAAACCTTACCTTAGGGGAAAAAAAAGAAGATAAAAAACAAAAATAATAATACTACTATATAATAATAAGGGCTTAATAGATACTTACTAAAAGAAATAGAACTATTAGTATAATAATAATAAAGTAAGGTAAAGGTAAGGTAAGTATTATTATATTAAGTAAAGCTATATAATAAACTATTAGACTATAAATAGAAGTACCTAGTTTAAAAATAGGTAGAATTAAGGGAATTTTATTTTAACTATAAAGGAATTATAGTAAAGGGAGGCTAAAGGTATACTAGGATTTATAATACTAGAATAGATCTTATTATCTAATAAAGAGGTTAATAAAACAGCTAGGGTAGAGGGTAATTAGTTAGTAACTACTTAGCGCCTAATACTATAGTCTCTACTTATCCTTAGGGACTAAAGATATAAGGAGGGGGGTAATTATAAGGGGGCTATATACTAATAGGACACATAGCCTAATAGGAGTACTTTAGGTATTCCTTAGCTAAGGGTTAGCTAAGCCTTACTAACTTAAGGCTTAAGGCTAAAGTTAGGAACTTAGAATCTTTAGCTTAAAGTCTTTATACTTAAATAGACCTACCTTTTATACCCTTCCTAGTTATAGCCTATAGCTATACCCTTATATAGTTATCTATAAATATAGTATTAGCTATAGTATAGAGTAAAAGTTACTTATCTATATAAGGATCTATACCTCTAAATATAATACTATAACTAATAGTACCTTTAAGGTATTAAAAGTAATACTTAATTACATACTAATAGGTAATTAAGGGGCCTAAGTTAGTATAGTAAAGCTTACTTATAGTAAAGGTACTATTTAGTCTAGTACTAGTAGTAAGCTAATTAAGGTAACTAGTCTATTTAATATAAGTCTAATAATTATTAGTAGAGTACTTATCTTTTACCTAAGTAATAGGTAGATCCTTATAAGTAGGTAATAGGGTCTTAATAAGGTAAAGATTATAGTATTTAAATTACTAGAGGATACTCTTAGTATACTTATACTATAAGAGGAAGATCTTAGTAATAGATTAGTATATCTAAAAGCTAAGAAATTAGGTAGTAACGCTAAGGTCCTTTAGTAGGCATACTAACTTTAGTATGTTATAGACCTTCTTAATAGTCTCCTTATTAGTAGTACCTACTATGTTATTATTAACATACATAAGGGCGTATATATCTAATAAGATGTTAATAAAGAGGCAAATCTCCCCCTTAACTAGTATAAATCTAAGCTTCTCTATCTCTAACTTAATAAGCTAAAACTACTATAGAGGGGACTTACGTAATCTATAGAGTACCTTACGTAATAACTAGACCTTACTAGTACTATTAGAGTATCTAGTAGGCTAGTAGATATATATATATACTCTATTAGGGACTAGGGTAGTAAGAAAGGTAGTATTAAAGTTATATATCTTATAGTAAAGTCTATAGAGGGTAATAATTATAAAGAAAAGGTAGATTATAGTAGTAGTAGTAATAATAGTATATACCTCTTAAGAAGACTATTTACCCTTTTTATAGTTACTATAGACTACCTATTAGGCCTTAAATTAAATAACTTTATTAGTAGAGTTAGTTTTAATATTAAATACCTATATACCTAGTAGTAACTTTATGCTAGTAGGTAGATTAACTAGATTAAAGGTATGTTTATTAACTATCTACTAGATCTCTATATTATAGGTAGGTTTCTAATACTATTACTAATAAGGGCTCTATTTAGCCTAGTTAATAGTATGTAGGATAAAGTATCTAGATAGAAGGATCTTAGATATAGCTATGGCGGCTAGAGTACTAATAATATATAGGGTATCCTTATTAATATAGATATTAGCCGTAAGGTAGGCCTTCCTAGCCTTCTTATTAGTAGTAGTATATTAAGGATAAAGATTATTAATAATCTTATAATCTAGGCTAGACCTAGCCTTCTTATTATATTATTAAGTACTAGCTATTTCTTAGTAGTAACTAGGTAGTTTAATAGTAGTAGATTAATATAGGTAGCTACTTATAGTAATAAAAGAATCCTCTATATCTAGGGTATTAATAAAAAGAGGAATTAGATTAGGATTAAGGTAATTAGCTTCCTAGTATTAAATAGTATTAGTAAAGTTATTATTATTATTACCTAAATTAGTATTATTAGTTAGGAAAGATATATATATAGTAGTATAATTATTAGGTAGAGGAGTTATATAATCTATAATATTTATACCCTAATTATAAGTATCCTTAGGTTAAGCTAGCTAGGTATCCTTAGTAGATATATTATTTATACTAGGTTAGTTAGAAGAAGGGATCTAGTTAGGATACTAGATCTATAAGTTAGGTTTATTAAAGAGCATATTATAATTAATCTTAGTAGGGATAGCATCTTTATCTAAAGGGTAGAGGACTATCTTCTCTAGGCCCTTATAGAAATAAATATCTTAGTAGTAAAGAACTTTCTTCTAATTAGGGATATATACGTAGTAGATATAGCTATATAGAGAGCTATATCTAACTAGGATGCCTTTTATAGTATAGGGCTCTATCTTAGTAGAATAAGGTAGGTACTTACTACCTTTCTTATATATATATACTATATAACTCAAGGTATAGATATGCTTAATATAAGGTGGCTTATAATCTTTAGTAAGGTTAAGCTCCTATATAATAATCTTATAGGTGCTTATCTTACCCTTATTAGGTTAAGGGAGGAGATTAAGTACTTAGATTATAGTGTTAATAGTATAGTCCTAGAGCTCCTCTAGTAGACTATTATTAATAAGTATGGTATATATAGCCTTAATAATAGTACGGCCTATATGTTTAATAGTGCTGTTTATAGAAGGAGTATATAGTATAGTAAGGTTAAGTTAAGTACCTTTAAAGAAAGGATTATAAAGAATCTTCTTTAACTTAGGTGTATTATTATATAACTAACTCTTAATATTTAGAGTAGTTATATTTATAAAGGTAGTACTAAATTACTTAATTATAAGAAGAATATTATTATAGTAATAAGTCTTAAGTAGAGTAAGCTAGTAATATCTACTATAGTAGTTAAGAAAGTAAAGGGTATATTAGTTACTAAGGATTAAAAGTAGCTTAACTTTAATAAAATTAAGATATATCTCTTTACCTATAAGGGTAAGTAAAAGGGGAGTATTATAGCTAATTATCTCTATAGATTTTATAAGATAATATACCTTATAATAGAAAGAGTTAATCTTATCCTAGGTAAATTAAATACCTACTTAATAGTAGGCCTTAATAACATAAGAAGGATAGGTATAGATAAGGCAGTAGTATATAAGATCTAGTATAGGGCGTAACTTTATCTTAATACTTACTAAGCTAAGTACTATATCTATAGGGATTATAGTACTATTAATAGTATTAATAATACACATATTAGATATCTAGTAGACTTTAGTAAGTCCCTTATGTAACTAAGAATTAATAAGGCTTATAGTAGTATAGTTATATTTAATATAGCTCTTATAAAGCTTACTAGGGCTAAGGAGATTTATAGGGCTAAGGGGGCTATACTTAATGTCTTTAATAGTCTAGTTAATAGTATATAAGGAGTTATTTAGATCCTTAACCTAGAAGAAAACTATACTAGATCTAAGGGGCTTAACTTCCTTACTATTAGTAGCTATAAAGGGTTAAAGATTATTATAAATAGTATAGGATATAAAAAAGGTAAGATTATTAAAGATAGGGTTAGAGTAACCTAAATCTATAATAATATTAGAGCTTATAATAGTATTATTATTAACTACTATATAGATAGCCTTATCAAGTATTATTATAGATTTCTTTAGGGTAAGTCTACTAACTAAAGAACTACTAATTATACTAGAGGCGCCTTTAATAAATATAGAAGATCTATTACTATTACTATTACTATTAGTTAAAGTCTCTTTATAATCTTTATTATAGATATACTTTATAGTATAGGTAAGAAGGTTATTATAGTATATATAATCTATAGGGATTAGATCTAGATAGGTAGTCTAATACTTTATAGTAGTATAACCCTTATTATAATAAGGGTAAGTAGGGTAATCCTTCTTCTTAGTAGGATTAACTAGTACTAAATTAGTACTAGAGGAAGTAGCTATATTAGAAGTAGTAGATTTATAGTATAAGGTAAGGCCTATCTTCTATTCTTTATCTTAAGTAAGGGTATAGATAGTCTTAATAATATTAGTCTAAGTAGGTTTCTTAGAGTTATTAGTATATCTTTTATATATATCAGGTAAGTATGCCTTAAAGTAGTTAAGTAGAAGAATAGCCTAATAGTAATTAGAGTTTTTACTATAGAGATTAGTAATATAGGTATAGAGGTATTAGATATATTTAAGGGTATTATAAAGAGTCTTATAGTTATAGGTATTACCCTTATTAAATTTAGTGATGAGAGCTCTAATAGCATCCTTAGAGACTTTAGGGATGTATCTCTTAAGGGCTCTTATAAGTATAAATAGGTTGCTATTATCTTCCTAACCTATGTTAAGAAGCTTGTTAATTAACATATTACATAATAAGATAAGGAGGTTATATATAATATTACAATTGTTTTCCTATAATACTCTCTTAGCTAGATTAGTAGGCTTAGGGATATTACTATTAACATAATTCTTAATATAGTTTACATAGAGGATAGAGTTAATAAGTATTAACTATAAAGACTAGTTAGATTCACCCTTAAGGGTTAGGATCTTTAATAATACTAATTAGTAATTATAGGTATCTACTATAATAAAGTTAGGGTACCTTACGTAAGGGTAGTACTAAGGTGTTACTAAAGATATAAAGAATTAATTAAGCTATAGGTAGCCTAATAACATAACAAACCTAGGTATTTCTTCTATAGGATAGAAGGTATATATAGACGTTTTGTAGATTACTACCCTTTAATAGATACTTAATTAATTAATAATCTATAAAGTGAAAAATTAGTAATATAAATAAAAGAGGAAAGGATCTTACTATATTAGTAAGAAATTTATATTAGTTAAAGAGGTTAGATATATATTAATATATAGGGATCTAAGGTAACTATTAGAGTTAGTTAGAGGTAAAGTTACTATTACTTAACATATTAATTATAAGGTAATTAATAAGGGTAATAAGGGTAATTCTTATAGCTATTATAAGGTAATTAAGAGGTTAGAAAGAGAGGTAGATACTACTAGCTTAATTAAAAGAAAAATTATAGCCTAGAGCTTATAACCTATAGAGTAAAGAGACATAATAAAGTAAGGTAATAATATTGTATTATTACTAACTAACCTAGGTAAGGAAAAGAGAAACCACCAAGCCTACTATAGGCTGGCAGGAGCCAGATGTAGGCTCTGAGGCTGCCCCACTAGAGGTGAGGTAGGGTTACGTGCCTACACCTCACCTCAACACTTTTTTATATAATAAATCTATTATGTATATAAAACCTATCTATTTATCTATATCCTTACTATGCTATTACTAATAAGCTCCTCTAGTACCTTATTAGGTAATAACTTTATAAATCTATCTACTAGGTTATTATTACTATAGATCTATTAAATCTTATATATCTCCTAGTACTTATATAACTACTATAGCGCTATTATATTAATTATAAGGCGTTTCTCCTTTATAGTACTAAGCTTTATAAGGTACTTATAGAGGGAGTAGGAGTTAGTATATATAACTATTAGGATTTATAGGTATTTAAGGTAGTTAGTAATTATTACTAGTATAGTAGTTATTACGTAGGTAATATTAGTATTAGTAACTATTATATAGATCTTAGAGGCTAATACGCTTTATATAACCCTCTTATACTTTATTAAGCTAAAGTAGATAATATTCCCTTTAATACTAAATTTACTAGTATTGTTAGGGGTTTTTATAGTAGTATTATCTTTATTATATTACTTATTTATAAGAATAAAAATAAATCTAAGCTATAAGGTAAGGTTACTATTATTAGTAAATAATCTATTAATAAAGATAAAGAGCTTTATAGTTATAAGGTTAAGTAGTTAAAAATAAAGGCTTTAGTTAGGGTTTTTTATTTACTACTTAATTTATTAGTTAAGCTTGTTAATATTACTTATATCTAGTAATTAATACTAAGTAGTAATAAAGTAGTTAAAGTATGCCTTAGGCTAGTAGATTAAGGTAATATACACGCTATAGGCGTGCTACTTAACGTACTACTAGTAGGATTCTAGTAAATTAGGGTTAATAAGCTATAGTTACTTACCTTATCCCTTTTAGTAGAGGTAAATATTACTATTATTATTAAGAGAAAGTATACTACTATTAAAGGTAATAGGTTTACTAGGTTTAAGGAATTACTTTAGCTTTACTATAAAGGTTACTTTTATTAACTTAGTATCTTTATAGTTAGAAAATACTTTATCTATAAGGCTAATAGTATTATTAGTCTATATACTAATTAGTATAAAATCTTTATTATTTTATACTAAAATAAGTAGGTAAGGGTTAAAGGTTAAAGTATCTATCTAGAGGGCTTTTCTATAGTAATTATTATAAGTTACCTACTAGTAGGTTCTAGCCTTAAGTATACTATATAATAGTTACTTAACCTTTATTATTACGTTAGTATTATAAAGGTATTAGATCTTAATAGGTAGTCTTATAAGAATTATATAGTTAAGTAGGGTTATTAATTATATATATACCTATATTATGTTATATAGCTATAAAAGGTAGTTCTTAAGTAATAATAATAGGGTAATAGTAAGGATTAATTATTAGGCTATTTACTAGATAGTTAGTAACTAGGTAAGTATTATAGCCTTCCTATTATTAGTATACCCTTAGATAATAAGTCTTAACTCTTTATATAGGGTCTTATTTTTACCCTTAATTTTATATACTAATTATAACTTAAATATATAGATACCTCTATAGTATTTTTTATTATACTAGATAATATAAAATACGCCTTAGGCTATTAATCCCTTAATCTCTTAGTAGTTAGACTACTTAAATAGTTTACTAGGCGTAGTTATTATACCCTTCTTATAAAGTTTAATAGTAAGTATATAGTTAGTATCCTCTTTTACTATAAAGTAGTTAGTAATTAATAGATTAGTCTTAGTAGTAAACGTCTCTACTAGGTTCTTTTATAGATAGCTATAGTACTATTACTATAGCTATTCTATAGTAACTATAATACCTTTATGTATTTTACCCCCTTACCTATTAAGAAGCTTAGAGGGTAGGGTGGTAGTACTAATATCTTATACTTATATAGTATTATTAGGATCCTCCTTATGTTAGTAGTAGGGTTTTACTACAGTAGTATAAAAATTCTATAGGCCTTATAGTGATTTAACTATATAAGTAGTACTATTATTAGAGAGTAACTAAAATAGGCCTTACTAGCTATTCTTTTCTTACTATATATAGACTAGAGATTAAAGAGGTAGTATAGTAGTAGCTATAGTATCTAGGCTGTTATATATTACTAGTATGTTATCCACCTATCTCTTAGTATAAATTTACTATATTTCCTTTATAGCCTTTTATATTATTTCTACCTATTTAATAGTTAATAGTACTAATAGTAAATTATTATTAATTTATAGGTATACTCTAAAGACTAATAGGATTAGTATAAGGCTATTTAGGCTAGTAGTATTATTTACTATTTTT
The DNA here is from genome assembly GCA_020631755.1 of Colletotrichum sublineola. NCBI lineage: Eukaryota > Fungi > Ascomycota > Sordariomycetes > Glomerellales > Glomerellaceae > Colletotrichum > Colletotrichum sublineola. The sequence goes on from JAHSQG010000001.1 coordinate 2,061,426, forward strand.
ACTACTATTTAGAGTATAACTTTAGGTTTTATATTAGTTTCCCTATAGAATAGCTTATATATATAAGGGGGCCATGCGCCAACAGGACATATAGCCTAACAGGAGCACTTTAGGTGTTCCTTAGCTAAGGGTTGGCTAAGCCTTACTAACTTAAGGCTTAAGGCTAAAGTTAGGAACTTAGAATCTTTAGCTTAAAGTCTTTATACTTAGATAGACCTACCTTTTATACCCTTCCTAGTTATAGCCTATAGCTATACCCTTATAATTCTTTAAGCTCTATAGACTAGGATGACTAATATAGGATAGAATATTAGGTTACTAGTTAGATAGTAAACATTTAGTAATCCTTAGGTAAGATAAAAGCTATAATAAGCTATAGCTACCTAAAACCTATAACCTAGTACTACTAACTACTCCTATAGGTAACTACTAGGTATTACCTTACCCCTATAATATAGATCTTAACAACCTTATTAGAGAGGGGTAGTAGGAAGCTAAATATAGGTTAATATATTAGTACTATAAACTGGTAAGGGATATCTCTAGGGGTTATACCTAATACTAAACATATAGTAAAGGATTAGTATCCCTATTAGTAAAAAGAAGTTAGATATATAGGCTATAAGAGGACTTAAAATAGGAACTAAGTCTAGTTAGTATTTTATAAATATTCTAAATATAGTAGGCTAAAATATAATATTAGAATATAGAAATATAAAGATAGAATTAAGAACTACTCTAAATACTTACTAAACATATATTAATAAAGGACTAACTAAAAGAATATAAAAAACCCCTAAACTATAATTATAAGGTGCTTAATAAAGATACTATAATAGCCTAAATAGATAATTAGATAAAGGCTATTAAGGAGGTAAATAATCTAAGGGTAGAAGCCTCTATAAGGCATAAGATTATATAGGCTCTATCTAAAGTAATAGTATTAATATAAACTTAATAGAGAAACTACTATATAGGCCTAAATAAGGATATGAATTAGGATAACTTTCTTATATTTATCTACTAAATATATATTAACCTTATAGCCTAAGAAAGAGAATACTATTATACTCTTTTTAGTATAAGGAAGAAAATAGGAGATTCCCTTATAGTCTTCTTTATAAAATAGTTAGTAATTTATAGTATACTTAGGAACAAAATTAAAGAAGATAAAGAACAAGTATTTAACTTCTTCTTTAGACTTCCTATAGTACTCTAAGAAGAGCTAATCTATTAGAAGGTAGAAATTAAAACCCTACGCTAAGTAGCACAAAAAGCCTAAAGATATTAGGAGTTAAATCACAAGTCATATAGTAACCCTTTATAGAATAACCACTAGAAACAACTAAGAGAAGACATAGATGTAAAATAACGCCCTCTACTATTCTAGAGATTAACATCTTAAGTATATAGCTAGGCCTCCTCTACCTCTATATTATCCTCTAGGTTTAGTATATAGGGGGTATTAAGAGGTAGAGGATAAATAGCTAACTATAGAGTAAGTACCTTATAATAAGGTAATATTATAACTACCCCTAAATATTATAACTATAGGATACTAGGCTATATATTAACCTCTTATAAGGAACTAAGGAATAGTAATAATATGCTAATTAGTTAGTAACTAGATATCTTAAAGGTAAGAGTAAATACTATTCTTACTAGGATAAGAGTTTAAGAACTTTATAATATAGGAAATAAATAGGTAGGGTTAATACTCTAGATTACCCTACTAAGAAGGATATAGTCCCTATTAGAGAAACTACTACTAGTAGAGTAATTATTCTATAAGGATATACTAAATATAAGGTTAGTATAGATATAGATACTTACGTATAAGTAGATATTATTAGCTTAAGCCTAGTAAGATAACTAGGCCTAAAAAAAGTAAGTATATTATACCTAATACTTATAGGATTTAATAGAAAGGAAATAAAGCTAAAGGTAATATATTAGGTAATATTCTTCTTAATTAACCCCTATAGATAGCTATAGAAGATTTAGTGTCTATTTGCTAAGTCTAAAAAGCCTAAAGGGTCTAGTAACTTACTATTATTATAGGAATCTATAAGGTAAGAAGGAATTATTATTAATATAACTACTAATACCTAGAAGTATAATTACTTATTACTTACTAAACTAAAGTAGATTATAATAGAGATTATTAAGAATTATAAAAGGGTATATATTATATATATCTATAGAGCTATACTAGAAAATAAACCTAATATTATCTCTTTAGGTAAGGAAGAAAAAGAAAGAAATCTATAAGCCCTACTTCCCCTAGAGTTAGAATCTAAGTAGGGAACGTTTAATAAAGAAGTAGTAAAGATAATTAATCCCCTTCCTAATACTAAATACTCTATTAATCTAGTAGAGGATAAGAAACCTCTATTTAGACTTATATACCTACTAAGTAAGTAATAACTTAAGGAACTATAGTCCTATATTACTAAGAACTTAGTAAATAGTTATATAAAGCTGTTAGTTAGTAAGGCTAGTACTTTAATCCTTTTTATCCTAAAGAAGGATAGGATAGTATAACTCTATATAGATTATAGAGGACTTAATAAAGTTATAATTAAGAATAGGTACCTATTACCCTTAATTAGTAAGCTCTTAGAAAGGCTTTACTAAGCAAAATAGATCTTAAAGATTAACCTAAGGGATATATACTACTATATTTATATTAAGAAGACTAACTAGTAGAAGACAGCCTTCTATATAAGATACAGGTACTTTAAGTATACTATTATGCCATTTAGATTAACTAACACACCTATAACGTTTTAGGCGTATATTTACTAAGTACTTAGTAATTTAGTTAATATATACTATATTATATATATAGATAATATTATAGTTTATTTAGAAACTAGGAAATAGTATATAAAGGATGTTAAGAGGGTTCTTATAAAGCTTTATAAAGCATAGCTATATATAAAACTTAGTAAGTATTAATTCTATATAAATAAAACTAAGTTTTTAGGATATATTATTTTACTAAATAGTATCTTAATAGACCTAAATAGAGTATAAGTAGTTACTAAATAGAAGCTACTATAGTCTATTAGGGATATATAAGTATTCCTTAGGTTTTATAACTTCTATTAGAAATTTATACCTAAATACTTAGGAATTATATCTCCTATAACGTCTATACTTAAGGGGAGTAGTCCTAAGTAAGAATAAGAGTTTAATTAGACTCTAGAGGTATAGATAGTATTTAATAAGTTAAAGGTTACCTTTTATTTAGTAACTATTCTATAATATTAGGACCCTATATAGGAGTCTAGGGTTAAGATAGATATATCCTAAAAAGCAATCTTAGGGATCCTATCCTAACTTTTAGATAGTTAATAGTAACTAATTACATACTTTTTATAGAAGCTATTTAATATAGAGTAGAGATAGGTAATAGGATAGTAAGAGCTGCTTACTATAGTAGAAAGCCTAGACTACTAGGTATGCTATCTATAAGGGATGTCTAAGGTCTTTATAGTACTAATAGACTATTAGGCCCTAAAGGGTGTTATTAATACCTTAGTATAGGACCTTTATAGAAGGCTTACTAGATAGGTCTACTACTTATTAGTATTTAACTTTAAAATATACTACTACTTAGGAGTAATAAACCCTATAGATAAACTATTAAGAAGACTAGATTATATAGAAGGTAAAGTAGTATATAATAATATACTCCCTACCCTCTTAAAGAAGTTAAGACTAGTAAAAGAACTCTTATTAAATAGCTAGTAAACTATTACTACCTTAGAAGGGGGGAGTAAAATAGTAATTACTTTTATATAAGCTATTAGAGCTACTATAAATAGGGAATATTTCTTACCCTAAAGTCCCTATAGGACTAAAGAGTCCTAAGGTACTACTATAAAAGTTATAGCTATAAAAACTTATAGCTATAAAGGCTAAGAAGAATCATAAAATACTTGGTAAATACCTAAAGGAGGGAAGGAAACACCTAAAGCTAGGATTATTATTCTAGAGTAGTATATCCTATATATAGTTATTATAAGGGTTATAACTAAGGGCTATAACTAAGAAGGGTATAAAAGGTAGGTCTATTTAGGTATAAAGACTTTAAGCTAAAGATTCTAAGTTCCTAACTTTAGCCTTAAGCCTTAAGTTAGTAAGGCTTAGATAACCCTTAGCTAAGAAATACCTAAAGTATTCCTGTTAGGCTATATATCCTATTAGTATATAGCCCCTTTATAATTACCCCCCTCCTTAAATCTTTAGTCCCTAAGGATAAGTAGAGATTATAGTGTTAGGTACTAAGTAGTTACTAACTAATTATCTTCTACTCTAGTTATTTTATTAACCTTTTTATTAGATAATAGGATCTATTTTAGTATTATAAATCCTAGTATACCTTTAGCCTCCTTTTACTATAATTCCTTTATAGTTAAAAATAAAATTCCCTTAACTCTACTTATTTTTAAACTAGGTACTTCTATTTATAGTCTAATAGTTTATTATATAGCTTTACTTAATATAATAATACTTACCTTACTTTTACCTTACTTTATTATTATTATACTAATAGTTTTATTTCTTTTAGTAAATATCTATTAAGCTTTTATTATTATATAGTAGTATTATTATTTTTATTTTTTATCTTTCCTTTCTTCCCCCCCTAAGGTAAAGTTTTTATTTTCTTTTTTTCTTCTTTTTTTCCTTAGTACTATATTATTATTAACCTTTTACTATACTTCTTTATTAATAACTTTCTTACTTTACTAGTTTTCTTACTATTACTTAATAAACTATATACTAAGTAGTTACTATATTTCTTTTCTTTCTTTTTATAACTTTATTCTTATTCTCCTTTTTACTATACTATTACTAACTTATTACTAATTATAAGTATTATTATCTAAGTTACTAGTATTCTCTAGATATTATATAACCTAAATAAGGGTTTTAATAGCTTAAAGGGAGGTACTCCTTATATTAACTATCTTAGATAGATTTATTATAACCTTAATAAGTTTATTTACTACTAGACTAAATATATTATAAACTATCTTACCTACTATATTAATAAAAAGAAGTATTTTCCTATAAGCTTTTATTAGTCCTTTACTAAGAGTTTAGTATCCCTAATCTATTTTTATAGGTTCTAAAGGAACTTTAGGGTACTATATAATCTACTTAGAATTACTATATATACCTTTACTAATTAGTTACTAAGTATTAACTTAGTCCTCTTAAGCTTTAGTAAATTAACTAGTCTCTTTAGTATATTACTAAGGCTTAAACTAAAATTAGTAAGTATATTACTAATCCTTTATATAGTATAAACCTACTTTAGCTCTAATATATTACTATCTAGAAGTTAGTATTTAATTATAAATATATAAGCTTAATAATTTAAGTTTAGGTTTATTATAGTTCCTTTACTAAGTGTTTACCTTAGCTAACTTATTTTTTTAGGTAGGTATTATAACCCCTAATAATATTATAGATTAATTAAACTAGTTTTAACCTATATATATTTATAATAACTTTAAGGTAGAGGGTTTATAAATACTTATTAAATACCTTAATAGTTACTAGGGTAAATACTTTAATAAGCTAGTTAGTAAGAGAGAACTTAAATATTTCCCTAAGTAGGCTAAGTTCTATAAGAAGGTTAATAATTATAAGAATAATCCTATACCTATATATACTATTTATATTATAAGGTTAGTATTAATTACTTATAAAACTAATACTAAGACACCTTAGAAGAAGTATAAGTATATAGGTATTACTACTAACTCTATAAAGTATTACTATAATAAGGGTAAGGGTAAGAAGGTTACTATTACTATCTTAAGTAGTAATAATAATAGTAATAATAATAAGTATATTAATATTCCTACTAATAATAATTCTTTACTAAGTAGTCTTACTTTAATTACTATTTAGAACTAACATAAGAAGAAAAAGGCTATAGAGAAGAAGCACTAGGATAAGGAAGAGGTTAAGAAGAAGAAAGGTAAAGGTAAATAAGTTACTAACCCTCTAGTAATCCCTTATATATTTTATAAGTTTTATAACCTTAGTAAAGACTATTATAACTATATTTATACTATTTACTAAAAGCTTACTAAGTCGTTATTAATCTAAAAGTATAATACCTATAACCTAAAGGCTAAGAGACGTATACCCTATATAAAGAATACTAACTAAGCCTTTATTAATAAGTATAATAAGGATAAGAAAATTATATATAATATGATATATAATCATAAATTAAAATAGTAGTCTACTAGTAATAAGTAGCCTCTTATAAACTCTAAGGTAGAGGATAATAATAATAATAATAATAAGGCTAATAAAAATAGTAGTAAAAATACTAGTAATAATAATATTAAGTTTTAGTTAGTGGTAATAGTTACTATATATTTTATAACCCTTTACTTATAGTTTTGTTAACTTAATATTCTTCTCTACTTAGTTAGTTTTTACTTTTTTGTTTTTCTTATTAAGATACCTTAGGTAGGCCCCTTACCTAATTTAATAGGGGTAACTATTCTTTTTACCTATAGCTAGGTAAGTACTTAGTAATAATAACCTAGTTCTATACTATTTATTATTCTATTTCTTATATTTCCTCCTTATAACTTTCATATATATAGCGACTTTCTATTATATATTATATAAGTATTCCTTTAGTTCCTAGGCGTTAAAGAATTAAAATATTATATATTATAATGTTATATATTATATGTAATTGTAATATTGTAATATTTAGAAATATTATATTATAAATACATATAATTATAATATTATAATATTAAGAAATATTATATTATAAATATATATATTTGTAATTATAGTATTGTAATATATTACACTATATCTTAATTAATTATATTAATTATATAGAAAATACTTATATATAGTATATTAATATTAAACTCTATCTAAAGTATAGTTAAGTATTAATACCATTTATATAAACTAGAAAATAAGATTAGAAATTCTATATATATATATATATATATATATAGTATATTTTATTTTAAAAATAAATGCTAGATATAAAATATTAATAATAATCTAAAATAATACTTATATTAAGATATAACTCTATATTTAAAGTAACTAACTAACTAAAAAGCTAAAGTATTAAATTTAGAAACTAACTAATAAAATACTAACTACTAAAATACTAAATAGTAAAAATATTAATATTATATATATACTAGTATATACTAGAATTACTACTATTATCTTCTATAATTGAAGTATTATCTTCTTGTTCTATATTAAGATTAATATCTTCTTCTTCTTCTTCTTCTTCTCCTTCTTCTTCTTCTATAGTAAAATCTAACTTATCGTTAGAAACTTTAGAGTAATTAAATAAGTCAGTATATAACTTAGGATTAAAGGTTTCTATAGTATTAATTTCTAGATTATTATTATTAATAATAGTATTATTAATATTAATATTAGTATTATTAATATTATTTAAGATATATACTAACTTTTATTATCTAGGACTTTATTAATAATACTATAGAGAATAATATTAGTTTTAGTTATTATAACTAGGAAGAAGAAAATAATAGTATTTCTAGTTCTAATATTAAAGAGGTTAAAGACTATTACTTTAAAAATATTCTTATAGAAACCTTTTATAATAATAGATTTATAGATACTAATATTTAGAATATATAAATAGTATATTATATTTCTATATATATTATTATTATTACTATATTTATATATATATATATAGTTATTAGTATATATAGTAGTTACTTAATATTATTAAGTATACTATCTTAATAGCTAGTACTATAGTTTTAGATCTATTAAATATATATAATATAATTAGTATTTTACCTTTATTATACTTATTATATACTAATTAAATTATGATAGAATTAATAGGATTTTAATATATATATATATATATATTAACCTTAGAGGAAGATGTAATAATGTAATATTATTACAAAAATATTATATATAATTATAATATTATTACAATTACATATAATATAGAAATATAATATTATATTATAATTACATATAATGTAATTATATTTATAGTATGTAATATATAATTATAATATGTAATTGTAATGTAATATGTAATATTTCTAAATTCTCTACTAGGTGTTATATTTTATAGGCTACCCTACCTATTTAATAAGGTATTAGTAGTCCTTTACTAAACCCTAGCTAGTAATAACCTCCTTTACCTCTTATTCTTTTAGTTTATCTTTAAGGTTAGAGAGGATTAATTAGCTATTACTATACCCTTACTAGATATTCTATAGTTTAATTATAGATACTAAGAATATGTTATATATATACTAATACTTCTCTAGTAAGTATACTTTATATACCTAGGAGCTAATCTTTTCTATAATTACTACTTTAATAAATCTTAGTACTAATTTTCTATTCTTAAACCTAAAACTCTTTATTAATAGTCTAATAATATCTTTATAAGAGTACTTATTAGGGGTATGTCTTATGTTATATCCTTATACTTAGGCTCCTATTACCTTTTCCTAATTAAGCTATATATACGCCTAGAGTTTACTAATATAAATAAGCCTCTTTTTAACTTCCTAGACTATAACTCTTATAGTAGAGGGGACGTATTTAATATACCTTAGATTATACTTATATAGGGCTTTTATTAGTAAGAGGCTAGTAGTTATATAATAGCTATTATTATATATAAACTCTACTTTAGGGAGCTAGACTACCTATTAACTTACTAATCTTATAGCGTATACTTAGAGATACTTCTTAAGTGTCTAGATTATTCTCTCTATCTATCTATCTATTTAGGGGTAGTATACTATAGATAGTTAGCTTTAGATCTCTCTTTCTATAGTAAATTCCTTCTAGAATTTACTTTTAAGGAGTTTATCCCTATTACTAATAATACCTCTAGGGGTACTAAATTTATATTCTACCTTTTTATAGAGTATTTAGGTAAGCTATACTACTAAAATAGTCTTTTATATTAGAATAAATATAGTAAACTTTATTATCCTATTAATAATAATAAGGATATTATTATATTTAGTACTAATACCTTAAATACTTAGTAATAGGCCTATAATAAAGTCTATACTAATTTCCTTAAAAAGATATATTAGTATTAGTAATAACTAAAGTTCCCTATAAGGTTTATACTTAGGTATTCTAACCTTTTAGTACTATTAGTATGTTTAGATATAATCCTATATATTTAAAAGGATATCTAGCTAGTAGAATAACCTTAAAATAAGTTCTTAAGTCTTATTTACTCTTATATAGCCTATTATTAGCTTATTATAATATTAGTAAATAATTACTAAGCGTAATAATACTTTATTTAGAATATCTAGTCTTATCTTATAGAATAGGGTCCCCTCCTTATCTAAGTAGTACCCTTTTTATTCTCTAGCTAATCTATAAGCCCTTACTACTTACTTCTACTAGTTCCTATTCTTAGTCTATAGTCTTTAGATAAAATCTTCTAAGGCGTCTAATAGCTATTAGAGTAATACTATTCTATACTTTATAAGCTCTTTTATAACTATATATAGTGTTAAGGTAAGGTGTGGGTACGTAACCCTACCTTACCTCTAGTAAGGCAGCCTTAGAGCCTACATCTGGCTCCTACTAGCCTATAGTAGGCTTGGTGGTTTCTCTTTTCCTTACCTAGGTTAGTTAGTAATAATACGATATTATTACCTTACTTTATTATGTCTCTTTACTCTATAGGTTATAAGCTCTAGGCTATAATTTTTCTTTTAATTAAGCTAGTAGTATCTACCTCTCTTTTTAACCTCTGAATTACCTTATAATAGCTGTAAGAATTACCCTTATTACCCTTATTAATTACCCTATAATTAACGTGTTAAGTAATAGTAACTTTACCTCTAACTAACTCTAATAGTCGCCTTAGATCCCTACGTGTTAACACATATCTAACCTCTTTAACTAATATAAATTTCTTACTAATATAGTAAGATCCTTCCCTCTTTTATTTATATTACTAATTTTTTACTTTATAGATTACTAATTAATTAAGTATCTATTAAAAGGTAGTAATATATAAAATGTCTATATATGCCTTCTATCTTATAGAAGAAACGCCTAGGTTTATTATATTATTAGGCTACCTATAGCTTAATTAATTCTTTATATCTTTAGTAATATCTAAGTACTACCCTCACGTAAGGCACCCTAACTTTATTATAGTAGACGCCTATAATTACTAATTAGTATTATTAAAGATCCTAACCCTTAAGGGTAAATCTAATTAGTCTTTATAGTTAGTACTTATTAACTCTATCCTCTATATAAACCATATTAAGAAATATGTTAATAGTAATATCCCTAAGCCTACTAATCTAGCTAAGAGAGTATTATAGGAAAATAATTATAATATTATATATAACCTCCTTATCTTATTATATAACATATTAATTAATAAGCTTCTTAATATAGGTTAGAAAGATAATAGCAACCTATTTATACTTATAAGAGCCCTTAAGAGATATATCCCTAAAGTCTCTAAGGATGCTATTAGAGCTCTTGTCGCCAAATTCAGCAAGGGTGACACCCATAACCATAAGACTCTTCATAATACCCTTAAACATGTCTAATACCTCTACACCTATATTACTAGTCTCTATAGTAAAAACTCTAATTACTATTAGGCTATTTTTTTACTTAACTACTTTAAGGCGTACTTACCTAATATATATAAAAGATATACTAATAACTCTAAGAAACCTACTTAGACTAATATTATTAAGACTATTTATACCTTTACTTAAGATAAAGAGTAAAAGATAGGCCTTACCTTATACTATAAATCTACTACTTCTAACATAGCTACTTCCTCTAGTACTAATTCAGTACTAGCTAATCCTACTAAAAAGAAGGATCACCTTACTTACCCTTATTATAGTATGGGTTATACTACTATAAAGTATTAGACTACCTATCTAGATCTAATCCCTATAGATCACATATACTATAATAACCTTCTTACCTATACTATAAAGCACATCTATAATAAAGATTATAAAGAGACTTTAACTAATAGTAATAGTAATAGTAATAAATCTTCTATATTTATTAAAGGTACCTCTAGTGTAATTAGTAGTTCTTTAGTTAGTAGACTTACCCTAAAGAAATCTATAATAATACTTAATAAGGCTATCTATATAGTAGTTAATAATAATACTATTATAAGCTCTAATATTATTATAGATTTAGGTTACTTTAACCTTATCTTTAATAATCTTACCTTTTTTATATCCTACACTATTTATAATAATCTTTAACCCTTTATAGCTACTAATAGTAAGGAAGTTAAGCCCCTTAGATTTAGTATAGTTTTCTTCTAGGTTAAGGATCTAAATAACTCCTTATATACTATTAACTAGACTATTAAAGACATTAAGTATAGCCCCCTTAGCCCTATAAATCTCCTTAGCCCTAGTAAGCTTCATAAGAGCTATATTAGATATAACTACACTACTATAAGCCTTATTAATACTTAGTTATATAAGGGACTTACTAAAGTCTACTAGATATCTAATATATATATTATTAATACTATTAATAGTACTATAATCCCTATAGATATAATACTTAGCCTAGTAAGTATTAAGATAAAGTCACGCCTTATACTAGATCTTATATACTATTACCTTATCTATACTTATCCTTCTTAAGTTATTAAAGCCTACTATTAAGTAGGTATTTAATTTACCTAGGATAAGATTAACTCTTTCTATTATAAGGCATATTATCTTATAAAATCTATAGAGATAATTAGTTATAATACTCCCCTTCTACTTACTCTTATAGGTAAAAAGATATATCTTAATCTTATTAAAGTTAAGCTACTCTTAATCCTTAGTAACTAATATGCCCTTTACTTTCTTAACTACTATAGTAGATATTACTAGCTTACTCTACTTAAGACCTATTATAGTAATAATATTCTTACTATAATTAAGTAATTTAGTACTACCTTTATAAATATAACTACTCTAAATATTAAGAGTTAGTTATATAATAATACGCCTAAGTTAAAGAAGGTTTTTTATAATCCTTTCTTTAAAGGTACTTAACTTAACCTTATAATACTATATACTCCTTCTATAAATAGTACTATTAAATATATAGGCTATACTATTATTAAGGCTATATATACCATACTTATTAATAATAGTCTACTAGAAGAGCTTTAGGACTATACTATTAATACTATAATCTAAGTACTTAATCTCCTCCCTTAACCTAATAAGGGTAAGATAAGCATCTATAAGATCATTACGTAGGAGCTTAACCTTACTAAAGATTATAAGCTACCCCATATTAAGTATATCTATACCTTTAGTTATATAGTATATATATATAAGAAAGGCAGTAAGTACCTACCTTATTCTACTAAGATAAAGCCCTATACTATAAAAGGCATCCTAGTTAGATATAGCTCTCTATACAGCCACATCTACTATATATATATCCCTAATTAGAAGAAAGTTCTTTACTACTAAGATATTTATTTCTATAAGGGCCTAAAGAAGATAGTCCTCTACCCCTTAGATAAAGATACTATCCCTACTAAGATTAATTATAATATACTCTTTAATAAACCTAACTTATAGATCTAGTATCCTAACTAGATCCCTTCTTCTAACTAGCCTAGTATAAATAATATATCTACTAAGGATACCTAGCCGGCTTAACCTAAGGATACTTATAATTAGGGTATAAATACTATAGATTATATAACTCTTCTACCTAATAATTATACTACTATATATATATCTTACCTAACTAATAATACTAATTTAGGTAATAATAATAATAACTTTACTAATACTATTTAACACTAGGAAGCTAATTACCTTAATCCTAATCTAGATCCTCTTTCTATTAATACCCTAAATATAGAGGATTCTTTTATTACTATAAGTAGCTGCCTATATTAATCTACTACTATTAAACTGCTTAGTTACTACTAAGAAATAGCTAGTATTTAATAATATAATAAAAAGGCTAGGTCTGGCCTAGATTATAAGATTATTAATAATCTTTATCCTTAATATACTACTACTAATAAGAAGGCTAGGAAGGCCTACCTTATGGCTAACATCCATATTAATAAGGATACCCTATATATTATTAGTACTCTAGCCACTACAGCTATATCTAAGATCCTTCTACTTAGATACTCCATCCTACATACTATTAACCAAGCTAAATAGAGCCCTTATTAGTAATAGTATTAGAAACCTACCTATAACATAGAGATCTAGTAAATAGTTAATAAACACACCTTTAATCTAGTTAATCTACCTACTAGCATAAAGTTACTACTAGGTATATAGGTATTTAATATTAAAACTAACTCTACTAATAAAGTTATTTAATTTAAGGCCTAATAGGTAGTCTATAGTAACTATAAAAAGGGTAAATAGTCCTCTTAAGAGGTATATACTACTATTACTACTACTACTATAATCTACCTTTTCTTTATAATTATTACCCTCTATAGACTTTACTATAAGATATATAACTTTAATACTACCTTTCTTACTACCCTAGTCCCTAACAGAGTACACATATATATCTACTAGCCTACTAGATACTCTAATAGTACTAGTAAGGTCTAGTTATTATATAAGGTGCTCTATAGATTATATAAGTCCCCTCTATAGTAGTTTTAGCTTATTAAGTTAGAGATAGAGAAGCTTAGATTTATACTAGTTAAGGGGGAGATTTACCTCTTTATTAATACCTTATTAGATATATACGCCCTTATATATATTAATAATAACATAGTAGCTACTACTAATAAGGAGACTATTAAGAAGGTTTATAATATACTAAAGTTAGTATGCCTACTAAAGGATATTAGTGTTACTACCTAATTTCTTAGCTTTTAGATATACTAATCTATTACTAAGATCTTCCTCTTATAGTATAAGTATACTAAGAGTATCCTCTAGTAATTTAGATACTATAATCTTTACCCTATTAAGACCTTATTACCTACTTATAAGGATCTACCTATTACTTAGGTAAAAGATAAGTACTCTACTAATAATTATTAGACTTATATTAAATAGACTAGTTACCTTAATTAGCTTACTACTAGTACTAGACTAGATAGTACTTTTACTATAAGTAAGCTTTACTATACTAACTTAGGCCCCTTAATTACCTATTAGTATGTAATTAAGTATTACTTTTAATACCTTAAAGGTACTACTAGTTATAGTATTATATTTAGAGGTATAGATCCTTATATAGATAAGTAACTTTTACTTTATGCTATAGCTAACACTATATTTATAGATAACCGTCCCTTATGTGTATCTACTACTAGATATATTGTTTTCTTTACTAGCACCCTAATTATATAGAAGTTAAAGAAACAGACCTTTATGACTCTAAGCTCTATAGAGGTAGAGTTTATTAACCTTACTCCTACTAGGATTACCCTTATATAGATTGAATAATATATTAAATAGCTCCTCTAATAATAGATTAGTATACCTATAATCCTCTTTACTAATAGCGTAAATACCTTTATTAACATAATAAATCCTCTTAATAAGGCGTATACCTATAGTATTAATATTAGATATAAGTAGATTATATAGGAGGTTAATACTAATAATACTATTACCTTAAAGCTTATTAAGTATACTAAGATAGCTATAGATAGTCTTATAAAGTTGCTTAACGTAATGAAGTATGTAGAGTTTATTAGGATACTAGGTATAATAGATAGATTAGATTAATAGATATAGACGGATATAGGATTATATAGAGGATTTATATTAGGACTTTAGTATGTTAGCTCTAGATTAATTAGGCTAATTAGTAAATTAGCCGACCTTTAGCTAAAGTATTTAATACTTTAAAAACTCCTTAGATTTAGAGGATTTAAGATTAGTCTGTTATTTTACCTATTTTACCTTATATAATAGATATATAACTACTAGCTAAGTCTGTAGGGGAGTGTTAAGGTAACGTGTGGGTATGTAACCCCACCTTACCTCTAGTAGGGCAGCCTTAGAGCCTACATCTAGCTCTTGCTAGCCTATAGTAGGCTTAGTAGTTTCTCTTTTCCTTACCTACGTTAGTTAGTAATAATACGATATTGTTGCCTTACTTCGTTACGTCTCTTCACTCTACATATAGGATATACTACTTTAGAATAATAATCCTAGCTTTAGGTATTTCCTCCCTTTTTTTAGGTATTTACTAAGTATTCTATAATTCTTTTTAGCCCTTTTAGCTATAGGTTTCTATAGCTATAACTTTTATAGTAGTACCCTAGGACTCTTTAGTCTTATAAAGACTTTAGGGTAAGGAATATTCCCTATTTATAGTAGCTCTAATAGCTTATATAAAAGTTATTACTATTTTACTCTCTCTTTTTAGAGTAGTAATAGTTTACTAGCTATTTAATAAGAGTTCTTCTACTAGTCTTAACTTCTTTAAGAGGGTAAGAAGTCTATTATTATATACTATTTTACCTTCTATATAATCTAGTCTTCTTAATAGTCTATCTATAGGGTTTATTACTCCTAAGTAGTAGTAGATTTTAAAGTTAAATACTAATAAGTAGTAGACCTATCTAGGAAGCCTTCTATAAAGGTCTTAGACTAAGGTATTAATAATATCTTTTAGGGCCTAATAGTCTATTAGTACTATAAAGACCTTAGACGTCCCTTATAGATAGTATACCTAGTAGTCTAGGCTTTCTACTATAGTAAGGAGCTCTTACTATCCTATTACCTATCTCTACTCTATATTAGATAGCTTTTACAAAAAGTATGTAATTAGTTACTATTAACTATCTAAAAGTTAGGATAGGATCCCTAAGATTACGTTTTAGGATATATCTATCTTAACCCTAGACTCCTATATAGGGTCTTAATATTATAGAATAATTACTAAATAAAAGGTAACCTTTAACTTATTAAATACTATCTATACCTCTAGAGTCTAATTAAACTCTTATTCTTACTTAGGACTACTCCCCTTAAGTATAGACGTTATAGGAGATATAATTCCTAAGTATTTAGGTATAAATTTCTAATAGAAGTTATAAAACCTAAGGAATACTTATATATCCCTAATAGACTATAGTAGCTTCTATTTAGTAACTACTTATACTCTATTTAGGTCTAGTAAGATACTATCTAGTAAAATAATATATCTTAGAAACTTAGTTTTATATATATAGAATTAATACTTACTAAGTTTTATATATAGCTATACTTTATAGAGCTTTATAAGAACCCTCTTAATGTCTTTTATATACTATTCCCTAGTTTCTAAATAAACTATAATATTATCTATATATATAATATAGTATATATTAACTAAATTACTAAGTGCTTAGTAAATATATACCTAAAATGTTATAGGTATATTAGTTAATCTAAATAGTATAATAGTATACTTAAAGTACCTGTATCTTATATAGAAGGCTATTTTCTACTAGTTAGTCTTCTTAATATAAATATAGTAGTATATATCCCTTAGGTTAATCTTTAAGATCTATTTTGCTTAGTAAAGCCTTTCTAAGAGCTTACTAATTAAGGGTAATAGGTACCTATTCTTAATTATAACTTTATTAAGTCCTCTATAATCTATATAGAGTTATACTATCCTATCCTTCTTTAGGATAAAAAGGATTAAAGTACTAGCCTTACTAACTAACAGCTTTATATAACTATTTACTAAGTTCTTAGTAATATAGGACTATAGTTCCTTAAGTTATTACTTACTTAGTAGGTATATTAGTCTAAATAAAGGTTTCTTATTCTCTACTAAATTAATAAAATATTTAGTGTTAGGAAGGGGATTAATTATCTTTACTACTTCTTTATTAAATATTCCCTACTTAGATTCTAACTCTAGGGGAAGTAAGGCTTATAGATTTCTTTCTTTTTCTTTCTTACCTAAAGAGATAATATTAGGTTTATTTTCTAGTATAGCTCTATAGATATACGTAATATACGCCCTTTTATAATTCTTCATAATCTCTATTATAATCTACTTTAGTTTAGTAAGTAATATATAATTATACTTCTAGGTATTAGTAGTTATATTAATAATAATTCCCTCTTACCCTATAGATTCCTATAATAATAGTAAGTTACTAGACCTATTAGGCTTTTTAAACTTAGCAAATAGACACTAAATCTTCTATAGCTATCTATAGGGGTTAATTAAGAAGAATATTACCTAATATATTACCTTTAGCTTTATTTCCTTTCTATTAAATCCTATAAGTATTAGGTATAATATATTTACTTTTTCTAGGCCTAGTTATCTTACTAGGCTTAAGCTAATAATATCTACTTATATATAAGTATCTATGTCTATACTAACCTTATATTTAGTATATCCTTATAGAATAATTACTTTACTAGTAGTAGTTTCTCTAATAGAGACTATATCCTTCTTAGTAGGGTAATCTAAAGTATTAAACCTACCTATTTATTTCCTATATTATAGAGGTCCTAAACTCTTATCCTAATAAGAATAGCGTTTATTCTTACCTTTAAGATATCTAGTTACTAACTAATTAGTATATTCTTACTATTTGTTAGTTTCTTATAAGAGGTTAAAATATAGCCTAATATCCTATAGTTATAGTATTTTAGGGTATTTATAGTATTACCTTATTATAGAGTACTTACTTTATAGTTAGCTATTTATCCTCTACCTATTAATACCCCTTATATACTAAACTTAAACGATAATATAGAGGTAGAAGAGGCCTAGCTTTATGCTTAAGATATTAATCTCTAAAATAGTAGAGGGTACTATTTTATATCTATATCTTCTCTTAGTTATTTTTAATAGTTATTTTATAAAGGGTTACTATATAACTTATAATTTAGCTCCTAATATCTTTAGGCTTTTTATACTACTTAGCGTAAGGTTTTAATTTCTATCTTCTAATAGATTAGCTCTTCTTAGAGTACTATAAGAAGTCTAAAAAAGAAGTTGAATACTTATTCTTTATCTTCCTTAATCTTATTCCTAAGTATACTATAAATTACTAACTATTCTATAAAGAAGACTATAGGGGAATCTCCTATTTTCTTCTTTATACTAAAAAGAGTATAATAGTATTGTTTTCCTAAGCTATAAGGTTAATATATATTTAGTAGATAAATATAAGAAAGTTATCTTAATTTATATCCTTATTTAGGCTTATATAGTAGTTTATCTATTAAGTTTATATTAATACTATTACTTTAGATAGAGCCTATATAATTTTATACCCTATAGAGGCTTCTACCTTTAGATAATTTACCTCCTTAATAGCCTTTATCTAATTATTTATTTAGGCTATTATAGTATCTTTATTAAGCACCTTATAATTACAGTTTAAGGGTTTCTTATATTCTTTTAGTTAGTCCTTTATTAATATATATTTAGTAAGTATTTAAAGTAGTTCTTAATTCTATCTTTATATTCCTATATTTTAACGTTATATTTTAGCCTACTATATTTAGAATATTTATAGGATACTAACTAAACTTAGTTCTTATCCTAAGTCCTCTTATAGCCTATATACCTAGCCTCTTTTTACTAATATAAATACTAATCCTTTACTTTATATTTAGCGTTAGGTATAACCCCTAGAGATATCTCTTACTAGTCTATAATACTAATATATTAACCTATATTTAGCTTTTTACTAATCCTCTCTAATAAGGTTATTAAGATTTATATTATAAGGGTAAGGTAATACCTAGTAGTTACCTATAGGAGTAGTTAGTAATATAGGGTTATAGGTTTTAGGTAGTTATAGCTTATTATAACTTTTATCTTACCTAAGGATTACTAAATATTTACTATTTAATTAATAACCTAATATTCTATCTTATATTAGTTATTTTAGTCTATAAAGCTTAAAGAATTATAAGGGTATAGCTAAGGGCTATAATTAGGAAAGGTATAAAAGGTAGGTCTATTTAGGTATAAAGACTTTTAGCTAAAGATTTTAAGTTCCTAACTTTAACCTTAAGCCTTAAGTTAGTAAGGCTAGGCTGACCCTTAGCCAAGGAACACCTAAAGTACTCCTATTAGGCTATATGTCCTATTAGTATATAGCCCCCTTATACTAAGATATCTACTAATATATAATATATAACTACTAATTTAGCTTAGGCGTCTATATAACTTATACTAAAACGGCTGTATAGTATAAAAAACTACTATTCTAGACTAGCTTTAGTTACGTCTCTCTTATTCTAAGAAAGCCCTAAATAAAACTAAGTATAGGCTTTACCTAAAAGGAGCTAGTTTAAGTTAAGGTAAGCTAAATTCTATTTTAATACTATATTATAGTTATTATTAATAGAGCTAATAAATATTTCTATATTAGACTAGTAAGTCTAACCCTTTTCTATAGATAGGGATTCTATATCTACGTTAGGGTAAAAATATCTAATACTAGTAAGGTAAAAACTATCTATCTGCTAGCTATTAACTAATAATCTCTTAAGTATTATTTAGAATTACTCCTATATTATTATAACTAGATTTAGTTAGGTTTAAGGTAAAGGGTTAGTAAGACCTATAGGACCTACTATTACTATACTATCTAAGAGGAATATACTAAAGTCTTTTAGAACTAAGTAAGGCTTAAATAGATAGGGTAGTATAGTCTAGGGTATTAGTCTGTCTAAAGTGGTTTAGGGTATTAGTATGTCTAGTATAGTTTAGGGTATTAGTATGTCTAGTATAGTTTAGGGTATTAGTATGTCTAGTATAGTAGAATCTACTATAATGCTAACTAATAGGGTATTAGAAATTAATCCTATGTTAGTGTCTATATAGGAAGTTAATACTATATTAGTATCTATACTAGTTTTACTAGATGTCTTACTAGATAGTTAAGTAACCTAGTAGTCCCTTATAGATACTATACTTTATAGACGTTATAGAAACTTATAATTTAGGTCTAAATAAATAATAGTAAATTCCTTCTATATATTAGTTTCCTTAGTTTATTTCTAACGTAGTTTTAAAATAATAGATACTACTATAGTTTAGAAAGACTATAGATTAATAACCTAATATATAGGGTACTTTAGTAACGAAGATCTAGTAGATTAAGTAGTAGTTATAGTTAGTATAAGAGGATAAATACGTAAGCTAAAACGGCAGATAAGTCTAAGGTCTTATAGTAATAAACTAGATACTACTAAGCTTATTAACTATAGTTAAATAAATTAGTTAACGTAATAAATATTATAATTATTAGGATCGTCCTAGTTTATTAATATTATTAAAATCTACTAGGGATAGTATAATAGTAGGGTAATAGTTTTATATAATATATATAGGGTAGAAATAGGGGGTAGTAGGGTAAAATCTAATAAAGGGTAAAATCTAATATAGTCTAATAGGTAGATATAACGTTAAGAGGTAGTGTAACACGTAATTTTAGTAGAACTAGTTTTTCTACCTGTTCTTAACTTTATAGAAACGCTATTAATTAGTTTAAATAAGGATGCTAAATATTATTAGTAATTTACAGATAAACAGTAATTATTAAGCTCTTTTTATTTTAATAAAGGCAGCTTTTAGTAAGTAGTAATTAATAGATTTTACTTAAATAATAATAATTTACTATATAGTAATTTCTAAAGGCAATAAGGTCTACTAGTTTTTCTAGTTAGAGATTTTTAGAAAAAATAAAAGGATAATAGTAACTTATTAGTTAGAAAAAAGAATTAGAAATAAGAGGTATAGTATTAAACTTAGTTATACTACTATTTGTTATGGCATCTAGCTATTACACGTAGGTGCGGAAATATTAGGTATAAGAAGCTTAGATTCTTCTAAGCTATTCTAGGCTATAGATATTACTAAGTAGCCTAGATCTATATCTATACTACTATAACACTATAGTAGAAACTACGCTACTACGCTATAGGTAGTAGTAGTAGAACTAGTAACTCTATATAACTATAACACCTATAATAACTTATTAATAATCCTAAGATTTAAGCCTACCTAATTAGATATACCTATATTAAGTCTAGATACTAAGGATGTAATATAACCTTTTATAGACTTATACTTTTATACTTCTAGAGGGATATATACTAGTAAGTATAAGTAAGCCTAGTCTTATACCCTTTATACTATAAGGCCTAATTAGCCTATATAGATAACTAGTATATTAGTACTATACCTAGGGAAATACTATTTATAAAGGTCTTCTTAGATATCTAGTAAATTAGACTATAGGTATTAGTTAAAGCCTAATACGATATAATAGCATAAATTAAGGCTAGATAAATACTTAAAGCTAGGTCTAATTAGGTTACTAATTTTATCTAAGAAGATATATTCTATTACTATAGCGTCTATAGATAACTTCTTATTAATAGAGGCCCAGAAAATAGAGGCGTAGTAGATATACTTAACGTAAAGTATAGTATTACTAAGTAAGTAATATTAGTATATAACTTAAGGGTAAATAGAGTTAATAAATAAGGATATAAGCCTATTACCTATAGTATTTTAACCTAGTTAGATAGAGGAAGATAAGACTAGGGATATATCCTATATACTACCCTTTTTATAGATAAGACTACTATTTAAGTACCTATAGGATTTACGCTATTCTTCCTAATATATAGCTATAAAGTAATTATACCTATTAAGGAAGAGACTACTACTTAGAGAGTAATAGACTAAGGACGTATTTATAACCCTAATTAAGAGCTCCTTATATACACTAGAGTATTTTAGCAGCTTAAGGAGGATAGGGATACTACTACTAAGAATATTATATTAGCCTACTAGAAGATTACTAATTATTATAACTAAGTTTATTACTATACTATTTATAAAGAAAAGCTCTAGCCTAGGGATCTTATTCTTATATTCAATAAGAAGTAAGTAATTAATAAGTCTAAAGCCTAGAAGCTTTAATACTATTAGTAAGGCCCCCTCTAAGTATACTTTATCTCTAATTAGTCTAGCTCCTATTACCTAGAGATATTAGGAGGTAAAGAAATAAATATATACTATATATAGAGGATACTACCTAAAGTAGTATTACTAAAATAACTATAGCTTCTAGGAATCTAAGGACCCTCTTTAGGTATAAATAAGACTTTATAATAAACTTACCTTATACTTTCCTTTATAAGACTACTAAGATAAACTCTAGGAACTTAATTAACCTCCTAAGCCTAATTAAAGTACTAATATTACTATTATATAATTACAATAAACCTAGCTTAAACTTTAAAGATAAAATAACATCCTATATAAAGAGCTTTAGGTACTAAAGGAAAAGACTACTCTTATTATTAATATTCTTACTTAGGACCTAAATAAGGATTCTTAGTATATAGAGATACTAGACCTAATCTAATTAGGTCTACTATATTACTTTTCTTTATATATATTTTTTTCTATATTTTTTATTTTTTATTTTTTATTTTATTTACTATTATATATTCTTCCTCTTATATAAAGGTTATTTATTTCTTAAACTCTATTTTTATTAAAAAGAATAACCTTAGGGATAAGATAGATAAGAGAGAATACCCTAATTAGACCTAAAAACTACTAAGAAACCCCCTAATAAAATATATAATTATCCTAACCTAAAAAAAGTTTTTCTAAAAGCCCTTAGTATTAGGATTTATTATTACTAAGGCTATTATTATAGTTCTCGTTACCTTTTTCCTACTAAATAGAATCCTAAGCCTAAATAATACTATTAAGTATAGAGGTAATATCCTTCTTCTTCTTAAGGAAAGTCTTCTTCTAGTTAGTAACTAGCTTTATAAGCTTATAATAATAAAGCTACTTAGAGTTAATTAAAGAAATATTATTTAGAATAGTAAAAGGTATATTACTACTACTAGTATAATACTTCTAGGTGCCTTTAATTATAATACTAAAGCTATATTTATAATAAAACTTAATACTTTTATAGTAGTAGTAAACCTAGTTCTTATAATAGAGATAGTTAGAGTAGGTACTATTATAAATACTAAGAAGGGAAATATATTCCTAAAAAGGAATAAAGGTAGTAACCTAATTAGTACTAAATTAAATAGCTACCTATTTATCTTTATAATATTTATAAGGAATAGTAATTTAACCTCTTAAGCTATAAATAGTAAGAGTACTACTAGCCTAAGGGTAGTTTAATAGCTTTTAAGCTAAGTATCTAAAAGCTCCTTTATATCTAATATAAATAAAGACTTAGTACTTAAAAAGACTATTATAAAAGTACTACTAAATAATCTAAAGGACGTTACTATAAGCAATTATGTTCTAGAAGTTTTAGGTAATAATATTTTAATTCTAGCCTTCCTAAATAGAGTTAGTAAACTAAACTTTATAATAGACTTTACTAATAAGGTACTTAAGGTCCCTCTATATAAGGGAAGTAGCTACTTAGTCTAATTAGGCTAATAGACTTAAAAGAGATAAGGAAATAAAAAGAACTTACTATTAAGAGGGGAGGAGTAATAGGTATAAAGTTACCCTTAGTAGGAGGAGGATATAAAAAGAACTAAGGCTAAAAAGTAATCTTAAGATAATAAGTAGTTAGTATAATAAGAGCTTAATTAGGGTATAAGAGAAAGATTTAAGTTAGAAAAGTAGGAGTTAATACTATTATAAGTAATAAGGGTTTATAGTAAAGTATTATAAGAAAAAGTAAGGTAGTAAGGAGAAGAAAAAGAAGAGGCCTTAGTTAGGAGGAAGAGATCTTTTTTATACTTAGTACCTACCTATTAATAGAGGAGAATTATAAACTAATAAAAAAGGTAAAGTTAAAAGGGAAGAATAATTTACTATAAGGGATAATAAGGGTAAACTTTACTTTAGTAGAAGCCTTACTTTAGTTATAATTATACCTATTTTATCCTATCTTTTTCCCTTTTAGGCTCTTTCTTCTCTTTTAGTAACTTATTTAACTTCCTCTCCTACTATTATATTAAGTAATTAACTATAGCTAACCTTAGTATTAACTACTTTTTCTACTATATATTACTAATAATAATTTCTTTACCTCTCTACCTTACCCCTAATCTTTTATTAATAATCTTCCTTACTTTTTATATCTTTTTTACCCTAATTAGATACTTACCTATTATTTTATAATAGCTTTATTTACTCTTACTAATATAGTTTAGGTTACCCTTTCCCTTAGTAAGAGAGATAATATCTAAGTCTAGAATTACTATAATAAGCTTACCTAGGACTATACTACTACTAATAAGATAAATACTCTCCCTAATCTAAGAGTTACTTATATTTAGGTTAACAGACCTTTAAGTTCTACTTACGTTTATAATTAGGCGCTTTAGCTACTAAAAAACATTCTAAATCCTATAACTATTAATCTTATTACCCTAACTAAGCTAAAGGACTACTTAGTACTAAATACTAAGAATACTTTACTTATACTACCTTAGGTACTAAGTAATATAACTATCCTAATAATAATAATAAAAATAAGATAGGCTATAGGATATAAGGATAATAGTTCCTAAGGGAAATAGACTATAGTAGAGGTAGATTATTATCTACTAGGACTATATAATATATTTAGTACTCTAATTAGGTAGGTCTAGTTTACTTCTAATAACCTTTAATTTATAATAGTATATATAGCCTAAGATACTTAAGTAGACTACTATATTATAGATTATCCTCCTTAGTTACCTATATAACTAAATATTATAGCCTAGAGTATATACTTAGATTAGATTAGATAGGTAGATTACCTTACTTTTATTACGTATTATCTTAACTACTTTTATATACTATTTATTAACTAAGTTACTAACTACTTATTTTAGTATAATAGCCTATAGGGTAGAAAGTCTACTTAGTGCTTTACTATTAATATTAACTACCTTAGTAAGTTTTATTATAGTGCTAGAGCTAATCCTACCCTAATTAAAGTAATCTAAGTATAAGTAGGTATTATTAATAGTCCTTAATAACATAACAGCTAGGCTTATAGACTATATATAGTAGAATTCCTCTAGTACTGTATAAGGGATAATATCTCTTATATTAAGGATAGTACTACTTAGCTAGATATTTAGTAACCTAATTAAGGAGACGTTATTATCTATATTAAGAAGTACTAACATAAGTAGATTACCTAAGAATTTAGCCTACTTAGTAATATAAAGGATCTCTACCCCTAGCTAAAGTAGTTAATAAACTACTATATTTAGACTCTCTAGAAATAAGTAGCTTCTAGGCCTAATTAGACTAAGAAGGGTCCTAAGGAGGTAGAAGAAGTTACCTTAACTAATACCCTAAAAGATCTAAAGCCCCCTTAGGATACTATAGTTATATCTAATACTATTAAGAATATAATAGTACTTTTTAATAGTATTACTACTTTACGCTAGGTAGATAATAAGGAGATATCTATTTAAGATGTTAATAATATTTTAAAGTTATATTCCTTAATAGAAAATAAGATATTTAGGGCTTAAGCCTTATAGCGCTAGGCGTAACTTAACTAAGAAATTAAAGGACCTTTAAAGATAATACTTAAAGGATACTAAGAAGCCTATTATCTTATAGAGCTTCTAATTAGGGCCTATAAGGATAAAAAGTCCTTAATTATATAGGAGGATATAAAGTATATAATAAATATATATAGATTACTTAGGCTTAATTCTACTATAGATAGGAATAACCTAGAGAAACGCTAGGATATTTATAATAGTAATATTAAGAAGCTATTACTATCCCCTTACCTTAATCTAACTAAGCCTAATTAGCTTTAGTAGCTATAACTATCTTAAGATAAGACGTTACCTCCTCTAAAGAGTATTAAGGATCTTACTATAGATAAACTTTATAATTACTTTTAAGCTCTACTATCTTATAGGTTAATATTATAGTACCTAATAAATAATATAAATATTAAATTCTTTCTATATAATATTAGCCTAAGTAAGAGAATAAGACTTATACTTACCTTAAGGCCTTATAAAAGGATTATAATAAAATAATTACCTAGCTTACTACTCCTCTCCTTAACCCTAATTAGGATAATATTAATATAGGTAGAGAGGATAATAATCCTTAGGATAAAGATAAAGAACTAATACTACCTATATCCTTAGTTACCCCTTAGTATCCTCTAGCCCTTACTTTAATTTATAATATAACCCTTTTAGCTTAGGTAACCTATATAAAGAATAAGGGACTATACTATACCTATATACTTACCCTAATTAACACTAAGGACTAATATAAGGCCTTATAAAAGCGTAAGGTTAAGTCTATAACTAACTATAGTAGGGATAAGTATGTTAGTCTCTTTAACAACCTATATAAGGTTATTACGTATTACTAGAAGCTATAGTAACTATTCTTATACCTAACTATTATACCTAGTTAGTAGGGTTATATACACTATGACTAAGGTGTTAACTAAGATAATACTTTTAATAAGGAGAAGCTAGAGAGAAATAGAGAGGCTGCCTATAAGAAAGTAGGTAAATTAGGCTAGAGCTTATATAGCCGTAAGTAGGATAACTTATAGGCCTAATTAGGCGTAAAAAGGATATTTAGGGGTCTAGGCTTACTTTATATTTAGAATACTACCTAGTTTAATAGTTCTTTTTCCTTTATAATATATAATATAGGAGTAAGAAAAAGAATAAAGGATAATTAGAATAGGGTAGGGTTTTACTTTTTTATTTTTATATGTTTTCTTTATTCTATAACCCTAATTAGGTAGAGTACTATTTAATTATAGAGTAATAGGTAATATAGGGGGAGAAAAGATTATAGAATTATATATAAAAAAATAGATATAGACGTAAAAAGAATATATAAAATCTTATATAACAGTAGTATTTTATTATATTCTTAATAATATTCTTACCCTAATTAGACCTTTATAGTCTAATTAAGGTATATTTTATTATAAGAATTCTATTAGTAATAATTATAGACTTTTAAGTATATATAACTAGATACCCTTAGTAATAATAGTATATATTTCTTAATTTATCTCTAAAGACCTTAAATCTATAAAGTATAGATACTTCTTACCCTAATTAGGCCTATAAGTATCTATTCTAAAGAATAAGACTCTTTACTAGTAGTAGTAAGTCACCTTAGGTTTGTTAGCGCCTAAGGTATACTAGTAATAATAGTAGTAATATAGTAGTATAGTTTAGGTGTTTATATACTATTTATCTTATATACTAGACATCCCTTTCCTACTTAGTTTTAATAGGTAATAGGATAGTAAGAGCTTCTTACTATAGTAGAAAGCCTAAACTATTAGGCATACTATCAATAAGGGACGTCTAAGGTCTTTATAGTACTAATAGACTATTAGGCCCTAAAGGGTGTTATTAACACCTTAGTATAAGACCTTTATAGAAGGCTTACTAGATAGGTCTACTACTTATTAGTATTTAACTTTAAAATCTACTACTACTTAGGAGTAATAAACCCTATAGATAGATTATTAAGAAGACTAGACTATATAGAAGGTAAAGTAATATATAATAATATATTCTCTACTCTCTTAAAGAAGTTAAGGCTAGTAGAAGAACTCTTATTAAATAGCTAGTAAACTATTACTACCTTAAAAGGGGAGAGTAAAATAGTAATTACTTTTATATAAGCTATTAGAGCTACTATAAATAGGGAATATTCCTTACCTTAAAGTCCCTATAGGACTAAAGAGTCCTAAGGTACTACTATAAAAGTTATAGCTATAGAAACTTATAGCTAAAAGGGCTAAAAAGAATTATAGAATACTTAGTAAACGCCTAAAGAAGGGGAGGAAATACCTAAAGCTAGGATTATTATTCTAAAGTAGTATATCCTATATATAGTTATAGAAGAGCTTATAGAGTATAGAATAGTATTACTTTAATAGCTATTAGACGCCTTAGAAGATTTTATCTAAGGACTATAGGCTAAGGATAAGAAGTACTAAAAGTAAGTAGTAAGGGCTTATAGATTAGCTAGAGAATAAAAAGGGTACTACCTTAATAAAGTAAATAATTAATACTAATAATATAGAAGTAATATTATTAATTAAATAGTATTATATATACTACTAGAATCCTCTAGATATTTTTATTTTTCTAACTATCTATCTACTTACTTCTAAAAGGGTAAAATGGACCAAATTACTCCTCTTTCTTCTGCCTTAGCTATAGATGTTACTGCTTAACAAGTAATTATTAATATAATTACTCAGCATCTTCAATAGGGATTATCTCATCCAATTCAGGAGTATATTTCCCCGTTTGACATGCATCTAGATTTCTCTTTTTCTTAGGAATCTAATAATGTCATTTTCAACCAAAACGATCTATCTTTCGATTTTTCAGACTATCTAGAAGAGAATATACCACTTTAAGAGGTATCACAACCTCTAGCCCAAGCCTCTCAAGAGGTCCAAATACCCTCTTTACCTTATGTAAGTAATTTATTTTAATATATATATAATAGATATATATAGTATATATTTTTTTACTATATATTAATATATATTAATATTTAATAATAGGGAATATCTAAGAAGTATATTTACTCTTTTTATAAGACTTCTTATAAGTCTAAGAAATCCCTTGCTACATATAAGCGCTAGTTTAAGCGAAATAGGGGTTTTTGTATTAAGAAGTAAGGATATTATATAGTATATATATATATAGTTACTTAAATACTATTTTTTATATTTATTATTTATTAAGTTTCTACTTATACTTAACTATATTATACTTAAAGGATATAAATACTTTAAATATATATATATATATAATAAATATATAAAGTATGTATACTTTTATATAATAAATAAATTAACCTAGTAAATTATTAATTATAATAAAATATATAGTACTAGTATACTAAGTTTAGTATTTAAAGTAAGTAAAAAAGTTTAATAATACTAAGACTATTTATAATTTATATTTAAATATACTAATTTATAATATATATACTTTATATAAACTATAATAATAGTTATAAGTATAAAAGTATAAATTTATATAGTATAAGTTTAATACTTATAGTTATAGTTATAGTTATACTTATAAGTATAAATTTATATATTTAAGTTATAGTTATACTTATAAGTATAGATTTATATATTTTAAGTTATAGTTATACTTATAAGTATAGATTTATATATTTTTAGTTATAGTTATAGTTATAAGTATAGATTTATATATTTTAAGTTATAGTTATAGTTATTAGTAAAGATTTATAGTAATAGTATACTACTACTAGTAGTATTAGTACTAAGTATATTATAATAATTAATAGATATAAAAGAAGGTAATATCTCTAAAGTATTAAGATATAAAGTATTAAAACTATTTATTTTATAAGTCTTTAAGCTATTAGTAATTATAACTATTTTTAATAGTAATATTTACTATATAACCTATTTATACTTATATATATCTTATATACTATATATTTATATACTTACTATTAGTATATATATATATATATATATACTACTTATTATTTTATTTATTTACCTAACTACCTTATTTTTAAACTCTTTAAATCTTTAAAACCTATTAACTATTATTATATATTAATAATAGTTATTATAAACAAAATGGCTTCTAAATCTGGAGATTCCTTCTATGCTAGTGAATCTTCTTCTTCTTAACAAGAGGATTGTATTAATAATTCTTCCCAGACTTCTATTAATAGTAATAAAAAGCAGTTTTTATATGCTAATAAACCAGAAAATCAAAAGAATTACGAATTTAAAGGCTCTAAGCAATACTCTATTATTAATAATTTATTTACTTATAAACTATTACCTATAGATTTAAGTAAAAATAGGGAAATACAGTTAAATTGTAATATTAAAGGCTGTAATAAGACCTTTATTACTAAGGCAGTAAGATTCCAGACTTCTAATGCTATAACGCATTATAAAAAATACCATCCTTTTATAGCAACTTTAGAAAAAGAAGAATTAGAGCTAGATAAAGTAAAGTATAAGTAAATATATATATATATATATATTTAATAGTTTATATAGTATATATATATATATACTATATAGTATATATAAAGAATACTTTTTAAACCTATTTACTAACTTTTATAATTCTAGTTAATAATGATATTATTAATAATAGTATTCCTATTACACAAACTACTATTAATAGCTTTATGTCTAATACTATTAATAAAAAACGACATAGAGAAAGCACTATTTCTAATACTTATAGTATAGAAGAAATAGAAGTTTATAATTATATTATTAATTATTTACTACAGTTTGATATACCTTATAGTAATTTAACTTCTAAAGAGTTTAATTCCTTACTATCTTACTTAAGTAGGTAAAGTAATTATATACTAATATATATATATATATATATATATATATATATTATAAAGATCTAATAACTAATATTTATTTATTGATAGTTCTTCTCCTGATATTAACTATAATAATATAACTAAATATATAAGTCTAAAGTTTGATTCTTTAGAAGCTTCTATTATATATAATTTATAATAGCACTTTACAGACTATAGTTTTATATCTATACAACTAGATATATGGACTTCTATAGATAATAAAGCTTATCTAGGAGTAATAGCCTCTTATATAGATAGATTTTCTAAACTTAACTATATACAGCTAGGTAAGTGTATTTTAAATCTAATATATATATCTATTTATTATATATATATCTATTTATTATATATATATCTATTTATTATATATATATCTATTTATTATATATATATATTTATTTATATTTTTATTTAAGTATATGAGATACTAATTTAATTATTACTTACTTTAGGCTTTAAGCACTTAAATAGTACCCATACTAGCTTATATATTTAAGAAGTATTTGAAAATAGTATTATTAAGAAATATAATATTCCTAAGACTAGTATAATAAGGTATATATATATTCTTTTGCTTTCTTATAACTATAGCTATTGATATATATTCTTAATACCTCTTATATATATTAATAAGTTAGTATATATATATTAGCTATATACTAATATAAATACTAATATCTTTCTTTAATAGTATAACACGAGATAATAGTACTAATAATAATACCTTTTTAAATAACTTTTTATTAAGTTATACTAGTAATAAAGATATATCTTTTTATAATATATGTTGTATTACACATATATTAAATCTAGTAGCTAAAGCTATTATAGATAAATATATTAGTACTATACCTTTAGATGAGGATATAGATGATTTTAAAACCCCTATTTTAATTAATAACTATATAGGGGGTTTAAATAAATTAACCCTTAAAGAACAAGAAAAGTTCTATAAAAGTAACTATAGTAAGTAAATTACTAATATTAATACTATATATATATATATATATATATATATACTATTAATACTATTATTTATTAATAGTATTTAATATTAATATATATATATACTAATACTTTAATAGGTAACTTAGGTAAAATTAAACGTTTAGTTATTTTACTTAGAAATAATACTGTTTTATATGAGGAATTTAAAACAGCTATTAGTTATTCTAAGAAAGCAAGGGAATTTCCTAGTAATAATTATAAAATAAAGATACCACTTTGTAAGTTAATATAAATATAAATTATATATACTTACTATATATATATATATAATTATTATATATATATATATATATAATTAATATATATATATACATATAGTTAATATACTTATATATATATTAAATTTATATATTTACATATATAATTAATATACTAACTATTAATTATATAGGTAGTGAAACTAGATGGAATTCAGTATATCTTATAATTAATATATCTATAGAGTTAAAACCAGCTCTAGATACTCTTAATAAGTTAACTAAAAATAGGGTATATAAGGTTATATATCCTAGTCCTAGTGAATGGGACCAGCTTATATATCTAAGAGATATATTAAAGATATTCTATAGCCCTACTATATATTTACAAAGTAGGACTTATATTACTATTAGTACTACTCTTAGTATTATAGGTAATATATATTATCAATTATTAGAAAAAAAGGATTTACATACTTTAAGAGTTAAGAATTAAGATGAGGTAAGTTTAATATCTTTATTACTTATAGTTTAATATTACTATTAAATAATATTACTTATATTAATTAATTACTTATATTAATTAATTACTTATAATAATTAATTACTTATATTAAGTAATTACTTATATTAAGTATTTACTTATATTAATTATTTACTTATATTAAGTATTAATATATAATAAATATATAGTTATACTTAATATAAGTTTTAATACTATTAACTATCTAAATATAAATTAGTATTTACTATTCTTAATAGTAAATAATTATTAATAGTTTTAATAAATATCTAAAAATAACTAATATATATTTTTTAGATTAACGATACTATATATCCTTATTCTACTAAATTTATTAAAGCTATAGATATAGGATTAAATAAGCTAGAAGACTATTTCCCTTATCCTATATCTACTAGTAATTATTATACTAAATATAAGCCTTATATACTAGGATTTATATTAGATCCTAGGCTTAACTATAAAAGTCTTAATAATAGTAACTTAACTACTTTTATACCTAATAATATAATATCTAAAGCAAAAAACGACTTAGTAAGAGAGTTTAATAGGTAAGATATACTTATTTTACTATTTCTAATTATTATATATATATATAATTATTATATAATATATATATATATATATCCTAGTATTATATATATATATATATATATTAATAAGATATATTTACCTTTTTAATTTATATATATATATATATATTTATATATATATATAATACTAAGATATATTTATTTTTTAATTTATATATATATATATACTATACTATCTTACTACTGTTATTTTACTAACTTAATTAATAGTATAAAAGAGTATATTATTAATGATTTATTAATAAATAATAAAAAAGGATTATACTTAGAATCTATTCAAGATTATATAAGTATAGAGACTTTAAATAGTAATAATAAAGGAAAAGGGAATAATAAAGAATATATCTCTTCTATACCTAGGGATAATAAGTCCCCTAATCCTAAAGGTAAAGAAGAGTATATTAGTAATTTATTTCCTATACAAAGTAAAACAGAAAAGGAGAATATACAGAAAAACGAAATTAATAGCTATTTTAAAACCTCTATATAAGGGGATAAAGTAAGTTAATCTTTAATATATTAAGAAGTATATATATATATATATATATATATACTTGTTAATATATATATATATATATATATACTTCTTAATATATATATATATATATATACTTCTTAGTATATATATATATATATATACTTCTTAATATATATATATATAATATTACTTTATACTAATTATTTAAATAGGTTAACCCTATTAACTGGTGGTAAGAAAATGAAGTTAAATTTCCTATATTAAGTATATTAGGTAGGAAATATCTAGTAATACCTTTAACTTTAGTAGCAGTAGAAGCTAGTTTTAATCAATCTGGTAATATAATTACTAAAAGAAGAACTAGACTTACACATAAAAATAGAAGGTAATTAGTATTATTAAAAAGCTGGAATAATATTATTATTAATAGTAATATAAATAGTAATATTGATATTAATATTAATAATACTATTAATAATAATAATAATGATAATAATACTATAGAAACCTTTAATCCTAAGTTATATACTGACTTATTTGATTATTCTGAGGTTTCTGAAGACGAATTAGATTTTACTATAGAAGAAGAAGAAGAAGAAGAAGAAGAAGAAGAAGAGGAAGAGGATATTAATATTAATAATATAGAAGAGGGAGAAACCCAAGGTAGTATTATACTTATAGAGGATAATAGTGATAATTCTAGTATATATTAATATATATATATATATAATATACTAATATATTAATATACTATAATTTTACTTATTTAGTTACTTAGTTATTTAGTTTTAGTATTTTAGTATATATACTTTATTATATAAATATTAGTATATTACCTTCTTTAATTCTAGTACTATATATATAGTTATCTTAATTATATTATTATATAGTTATATTATATATATACTACTAGTCTAGTATATTACTATAATTACTATTAAATATTTTACTTATTTAGTTATTTAGTTTTTATAATTTAATATATTTACTATATTTGAAGAATATAAATAATTAAATATATAGTCTTTTTAATTTTTAATAGTATATAGTATATATATATATATATATAATATACTTTAACTTAATTTTATAATTAGTTAGTTTTAGTAATATAGTTTATTATAAGAATATAAGTCTATAGCTATATTTATATTACATAGTATTATAAGTATATAAATAATGTATAATAATATATATATTAACCTTAATATATAAATATATATATAAATAATATATCTTTTACTAATATTCTAACTCTTTAAAATACTTTATTTCTAATACCTTTTAATATTAATTCCTACCTTTAGAATTTAAATACTCTTAAAAATACAATAGTTATATACTATTAATAAATCTACTAATATAATAAAAATAAATTATAATTATTTAATTAATATTAATTATATGTAATAAAATACAAAAATACAAATATAAATACATGTATTTATATTTGTATTGTATTTAATTTTTAAAAAATACAAATACAAATACATGTAATGTATTTTCCCCTTAAAATACAAAAATACAAATACATGTATTTGTATTTTTGTATTTTGTATTTTTTAAATTCTCTGTAGATAGGGTAGTATAGTCTAAGGTATTAGTCTGTTTAGTATAGTTTAGGGTATTAGTCTATTTAGTATAGTTTAGGGTATTTATATGTTTAGTATAGTAGAATTTATTATAACGCTAACTAATAGGGTATTAGAAATTAATCTTATATTAGTATCTATATAGGAAGTTAATACTATATTATATTTATACTAGTTTTACTAAATGTTTTACTAGATAGTTAAGTAACCTAGTAGTTCCTTATAGATATTATACTTTATAGATATTATAAAAACTTATAATTTAGGTCTAAATAAATAATAGTAAATTCCTTCTATATATTAGTTTCCTTAGTTTAGTTCTAATATAGTTTTAAAATAATAGATACTACTATAATTTAGAAAGACTATAAATTATTAACCTTATATATAAGGTACTTTAGTAACTAAGATCTAGTAGATTAAGTAGTAGTTATAGTTAGTATAGGAGGATAAATACGTAAGCTAAAACAGTTTATAAGTCTAAGGTCTTTTAGTAATAAACTAAATACTATTAGGCTTATTAACTATAGTTAAATAAATTAGTTAATATAATAGATATTATAATTATTAGGATTATCTTAGTTTATTAATATTATTAAAATCTACTAGGGATAGCATAATAGTAAGGTAATAGTTCTATATAATATATATAGGGTAGAAAATAGGGGGGGTAGTAGTAAGGTAAATCTAATAAAGCCTAATAGGTAGATATAACGTTAAAAGGTAGTATGATACGTAATTTTAGTAAAACTAAGTATTACCTATTCTTAACTTTATAGAAATACTATTAATTATTCTAAATAAGGATACTAAATATTATTAGTAGTTTATAGATAAATAGTAATTAATAAGCTCTTTTTATTTTAATAAAGGTAGCTTTTAGTAAGTAGTAATTAATAGATTTTACTTAAATAATAATAATTTACTATATAGTTATTATAAGGGTATATAATAGCGTTAATTGTTATAGTAATAGACAGCGTTGTCTTTTGTGATAGTTATGAGCCTAGTTTGCGCTTACTATGCCATAACGGCATAGCTCTAAGAGGCGCTAGGTATTATAGACCCTATAGGTTTAATTCCCATACGCAACCCACACAACACGCACTAGTATGGGAGAGCTAGAGCTAGAGCTAGAGAGCCAGAGCCAGAGCCAGAGCCAGAGCCAGCTAGTATAACAACCCTGCACGAGTTAGGAACTGCTCTAGGATACTACCCTAGTTAAGATCTAACCAGGCCTATCCTAGGGGGGTGTGTTACAAGGGTATATAATAGCGTTAATTATTATAGTAATAGATAGCGTTGTCTTTTATAATAATAGTAATTACAGAGGAGCCTTTTAATAGTCCTTGCGGAAAATGCCAAGACCACCCCCATGTATTCGACCCACCTAGACCCACTTTAACTATTATCTAGCTAATTAGAGCAGTAGGATTTATCCCCTTCCTTTTTCTTAACTAGGGCCCTAGCAAGAGTAATATTAACAACAATAATAATAACAACAATAACAATAATAATAACACCAACACTACTTTTTCTACCTTCTAACTATTACTATTATGGCCTATATTAACCCTATTTTATAGGTAATTATTCTTACCCTTCAAAGCCGTATTAGAGGTAAATCAGCTGACGAAGTTGCGAAATCTCTAGGTATTTCTCACCATATAGTTAAGGATATTCTCATACATACAAAAAAGCAGGGCTTCAACCCCTCCACTCCCACCTTCTCTATCCTACCTAAGTACTATAATAATACCCCTCAACCTAGCCGGCCAAAGAAGGTAATAGTATCTATTACTAACCTTATTATCTAGAAGGTTTACTATAATCATTACAGCAGGGAAAAGACATATGCTAACATTACTGGCGAGCTAGAAAGGGAGCTTAGTATAGATATCTCTACTATAATAGTCTATTATATCCTTTAGTAATATAGATTTAGAAAGACTAAGCCTATAAGGAAACCTAGCCTATCCTAGTAGATAAAATAGGATAGGCTTTCTTAGTACCTAGTATATTACTACTAGACTCTTAAAGATTAGAAGAAGGTTATATAGTCTAATAAAATATCTATTATACTTAACTATTACTATAGTAGCTACTATATATAGTACTAGGTCTATAAGGCCTATATAAAGTTATGTATCTATACTTAATAGAAGGGATATACTAAGTTTATGTTTTAGGGTTGCTTTACGTATAACAAGAAGGGCCCTTACTACTACTAGTTACCTAAGACTGCTGTAATATAACAAGAAGCTACTACTAAGGTTAAGAAGTTAAATACTAAGCTAGAGCTAGTTAAGCACCTTGAATGGGAACTAGAGAATAGGATGGCCTAGCTGCGGCTCTAGTAAATCCTAGGCTGTAAACCAGCTTTTTACTAGAATACCTATACTAGTAAGTTAATCTACTAGGGTAAGGGAGAAATTAACTAGTATTATTATTATAAAGAGATCCTTCTACCTAAGCTCTTCCTATTTATTAAGGATAAGTACCTACCTAGCACTATTGTCTAAGAGGATAAAGCACCTTCCTATAATTACTACTATACCTACTATATATATGCTATCTATAATATCTAAAAGCTACTCTAGTATAGTAATAGCCCTAACCTTAATCCTATTAAGCCTTGCTAGCTATAGATAAAGCAATTCATAATAAGAAAGGGCATACCAGTTAACTAGGCTACTACTATACAGGCCTAGTAATAGTACTAGTAAGTACTACCTCTAGAGCAAATCCAGGCTTAGATAGAACAGATACTAGCCCATATTAAGGCTATCATCACCCTTAACAGTAGTAACAAATATAAGGAGGGCTAGCAGGCTAGTAGATACTAATTAGAGGTTAAATATAGCAAATAAAAGTTATTAATAGTAGCTAGAAGCCACCCTTATATTAACATTATTAGGGTATAAAATACTAGCAGCAATTTACTTTAGTATAAACCCCTATAAATACCCTTGTCACTCAACATAGGGGTGGTCTTGGCATTTTCCGCAAGGACTATTAAAAGGCTCCTCTGTACTAAAAGTAATAAGGTCTACTAGTTTTTCTAGTTAGAGATTTTTAGAAAAAATAAAAAAAGATAATAGTAACTTATTAGTTAGAAAAAAGAATTAGAAATAAGAGGTATAGTATTAAACTAAGTGTTAGTATATTACTAGGTAGGTAATATAGTTAACCATACGTATTAATAGGTAAAGTAATAAATAATAGGGGTAAATACTGTAGTTTAATTATATGTAACTAGAAGAGAATTATCGTGTGTTCTGCTATAAATAGCTAGGTGAATATCCCTAAATCTATAGTAGATCTACTAATAGATTAATAGTTAATCTACAGCCGGTTATTAGGGTTACGCCTAATAAGTCTAATAGGATCTATAATAGTTAATATTATAATACTAGTAACTTTCTCTTAAGGAGAAATTTACTATAGATTTATACTACTTTACTAGTTAACTATAAAGGGCCTAAAAACATAATAAAAATAAAATCTAAAAGTATTATATACTTTTTATATAATAAGCCTGTTATGTATATAAAACCTACCTATCTATCTATATCCTTACTACGCTATTACTAATAAGCTCCTCTAGCGCCTTATTAGGTAATAACTTAATAAATCTATCTGCCTAGTTATTATTACTATAGATCTATTAAATCTTATATATCTCCTAGTACTTATATAACTACTATAACGCTATTATATTAATTATAAGGCGTTTCTCTTTTATAGTACTAAGCTTTATAAGGTACTTATAAAGGGAGTAGGAGTTAGTATATATAACTGTTAGGATTTATAGGTATTTAAGGCGGTTAGTAACTATTACTAGTATAGTAGTTATTACGTAGGTAATATTAGTACTAGTAACTATTACGTATATCTTAGAGGCTAATATACTTTATATAACCCTTTTATACTTTATTAAGCTAAAGTAGATAATATTCCCTTTAATAGTAAATTTACTAGTATTATTAGGGGTTTTTATAGTAGTATTATGTTTACTATATTACTTATTTATAAGAATAATAATAAATCTAAGCTATAAGGTAAGATTACTATTATTAGTAAATAATCTATTAATAAAGATAAAGAGCTTTATAGTTATAAGGTTAAGTAGTTAAAAATAAAGGCCTTAGTTAGGGTTCTTTATTTACTACTTAATTTATTAGTTAAGCTCTTTAATATTACTTATATCTAGTAATTAATACTAAGTAGTAATAGAGTAGTTAAAGTACGCCTTAGGCTAGTAGATTAAGGTAATATATATACTATAGGCGTACTACTTAATATACTACTAGTATAATTCTAGTAAATTAGGGTTAATAGGCTATAGTTACTTACCTTATCCCTTCTAGTAGAGGTAAATATTACTGTTATTATTAAGAGAAAGTATACTACTATTAAAGGTAATAGGTTTACTAGGTTTAAGGAATTACTTTAGCTTTACTATAAAGGTTACTTTTATTAACTTAGTATCTTTATAGTTAGAAAATACTTTATCTATAAGGCTAATAGTATTATTAGTCTATATACTAATTAGTATAAAATCTTTATTGTTTTATACTAAAATAAGTAGGTAAGGGTTAAAGGTTAAAGTATCTATCTAAAGGGCTTTTCTATAATAGTTATTATATATTACCTATTAGTAGGTTCTAGCCTTAGGTATACTATATAATAGTCTCTTAACCTCTATTATTATGTTAGTATTATAAAGTTATTAGATCTTAATAGGTAGTCTTATAAGAATTATATAGTTAAGTAGGGTTACTAATTATATATATACCTACGTTATACTATATAGCTATAAAAGGTAGTTTTTAAGTAATAATAATAGGGTAATAGTAAGGATTAACTATTAGGCTATTTACTAGATAGTTAGTAACTAGGTAAGTATTATAGCCTTCTTATTATTAGTATACCCTTAGATAATAAGTCTTAACTTCTTATATAGGGTCTTGTTTTTACCCTTAATTTTATATACTAATTATAACTTAAATATATAGATACCTCTATAGTGTTTTTTATTATACTAGATAATATAAAACATACTATAGGCTATTAATCCCTTAATCTCTTAGTAGTTAGACTACTTAAATAGTTTACTAGGTATTATTATTACGCCTTTCTTATAGAGTTTAATAGTAAGTATATAGTTAGTATCCTTTTTTACTATAAAATAGTTAGTAATTAACAGGTTAGTCTTAGTAGTAAATATCTCTACTAGGTTCTGTTATAGGTAGCTATAGTACTATTACTATAGCTATTTTATAGTAACTATAATACCTTTATATATTCTACCTCCTTACCTATTAAGAAGCTTAGAGGGTAGGGTAGTAGTACTAGTATCTTATACTTATATAGTATTATTAGGATCCTCCTTATGTTAGTAGTAGGGCTTTACTATAGTAACATAGAAATTCTATAGGCCTTATAGTAATTTAACTATATAAGTAGTATTATTATTAGAGAGTAACTAAAATAGGCCTTACTAGCTATTCTTTTCTTACTATATATAGACTAGAGATTAAAGAGGTAGTATAGTAGTAGCTATAGTATCTAGGCTGTTATATATTACTAGTATGTTATTTACTTATCTCTTAGTATAGATTTACTATATTTCCTTTATAGCCTTTTATATTATTTCTACCTATTTAATAGTTAATAATACTAGTAGTAAATTATTATTAATTTATAGGTGTACTTTAAAGACTAATAGGGTTAGTATAAGGCTGTTTAGGCTAGTAGTATTATTTACTACTTTTACTACTATTTAGAGTATAACTTTAGGTTCTATATCTATCTCTATATAAAATATCTTATATATAGTAGAGTACTATATAATAATATTTAACCTTTCTAATACTATTATAGGCTTTAATAGGTATCTCCTTAATATTAATAGATAACATATAGGTAGTATACTTAAACTTAGCTATATAGAAATTAAGGCCTATATTAGTAATAATTTAATCTAGTAGGCTAAGATATATATTAATTTAGTATATCTATAGTACTTCTTATATATATTCTATAGTAATAGCTTAGAGGAATCTTATAGCGTTAAAGGTAGTTACTATATCTATAACATATAAAATTAGCTTATTACTATTAAGATATATTATATTAATAATAATCTTATAGTTAAACTTATAGTTATTATAAAGGGTGAATTTAAATCTTCTTAGTGTTTTTAAATTTAGCTAGTAGCTATAGTAGAACTTATTAATCTCCTTAATATTAGAGATTACTATCTTATAGCTAGCATATTAGAGTACCTTATAAAGACGCTAAACTAAAGGGTAGCTAAATTAGTAGTATATTTACTATAATCTACTATTAGTTAGGTAGTATTAGGTAATAGTATGCTTAGGTTATTCTAGTAGTATCCATATATAGCCCTATTTCTATATAATAGGTATAATTATATTACCTTTTACTAGTATATTAGTAAGGTTATTAAATTTTACTTTATAGTAATCTATATCCTTTAAGTAAAGGAGGAATAGGGTATTAGAGTTTATTATATAGAAGGTAAGATTCCCTATAGGTATAGGGACTTCTATAGTACCTATTAACTTAAAGTAATTACTACTACTAAAGTAAATTATTACTTTACTAGTACGTAACGTATCTAGTAGGAGTTTATAGTTAAGATACCTTTTTAATATGGCGTATTACTACTAACTAACTATAGATACTC
Source organism: Colletotrichum sublineola (assembly GCA_020631755.1). NCBI lineage: Eukaryota > Fungi > Ascomycota > Sordariomycetes > Glomerellales > Glomerellaceae > Colletotrichum > Colletotrichum sublineola. The sequence continues at coordinate 2,102,946 of JAHSQG010000001.1, forward strand.
TTACTACCCCTATATCTAGTATAATACCCTAGAAAGTTATAGTAGAGTAATAGTTATTAAAGGTAAATACCTTATTAGTAGTAGGTTTCTCTTTAGTAGTCTCCTCTTTATATAGATTATCCTTTATAATTATATAGAGTATAGCCTAGTTATATAGTTAGGTAAATACCTTCTAGCTATTAATACTATCTTTACTATAAAAGGCTATAGATATAAAGAAGGTATTACTATTAAAAGGACTGTTACTATTATCTAGCTTATATTTATCCTTAGCTCTTTTAAATTTAATAGTACTCTCTATCCCCTTATAGTTAAATAGAAAGTAGTTAAATATTAATAGTAAAATATCTATTAAGTACGTACTTCTATACTACTAAAAAGAAGATTAATATTCTTCTTTAGTATACTTAGTTAACTAGTATTTAGGTTTCTTATAGATAAAATACCTCTTTACTATAAAGTTACCCCTACTTCTTAGGTCTTTATATAGTAGGTCTGTTTTTAGCTATTAGTAATAGCTATAGTTACTATTATACTTATAGTTAACTTAGTATTACTTATTATTACTAGGGTATTCTTTAGTATAGTATTAGGCCTATAGTTTATAGAAAAGTATAGTATTAGCTATACTATTATATAGCTATATATAGAGTATATTATATGTTATAGGTAGGCTAAGTAATACTATAGCATACTTAGGTACTCCTTAGTAATAGTTAATAAGGGTATTATAGTATTTCTTATCTTTTAGTATACTGTTATAGGTTATAGTATATACTAGCTAGGTAACCTTCTTAATAAGTAGATTAAGGATTTTATATTTACTTTTCTCTAGGTAGTTACGTATAATAGATTTAAAGGTAATATAGTATAGCTTTATAATCCTAGTACTATAAACCTTATTACCTTTAAATTCTAATTTAATATTTACTATTAGTATATTAAAATTACTAGTAAATCTATAGAGATTAATAGAGTAATACTTTTAGGCGTTACTACTTAATATTATTATTACTACAGCCTTATATCTACTAGTAGGGATTCTAACGTAGTTATAAAGCTTATAAGAGGTAGGGAGCTTTAAATTAATTATCTTATATTAACTACCTATATACTTTAATATAGGATTATTAGAGTAGAGCTTAATAAGATTAGTTAATTATTATAAAGTTAGGCTGTTACTTAGTACTACCCTACTATTAAATTAAGTAGTTAGCATAGTAGATTTATAGTCTTATAATCTCTTAACTATAACTATTATTAGGGTTAGGCTTACTTAGGTAGAGCTTTTACTTAATAGTAGTAGTAACTTAAATAATAGGTTATAATAGGAAGAAGCCTATTAAAACTAGGTATCTTTATGCTATTTATATATCCTAGGCTTAGCTATAGACTTAAGGTTAGTTAATAGTAGTTACCTTACCCCTAGTAATAGGTAGATCTTATAACCTAGTAACCTATTAATAAATCTAGGGCTTATAGTCCTTACTTTAAACCTTAGGTTAGTTCTAGCTACTTTATTAATCTCTTCCTTAGTTTAGACGTATATCTTATTAGCCTCTAATACCTTATATATATAAGAAGTAACCTACCTCTAGTTTAATTTAACCTAGACGCTATTATTAATTAGGGAGTCATAGAATCTAAAAAGGACTTCCTTATTAACACTATTATAGTCTTTAACCTTCTATCTATAGAGATAATTATAGGCCTATTACTATAGTTAATTAGCTATAAAGTCTTTATATTAGGCTTTTATTATAAAGTAGATAATAGTAGTGTTTAATATATAGGCTCTATGTTTTTACTTAATACTACTAGGTATCTTCTTAATATTAATAACACCTTATAGCTATAGGTTAATATACTTAGTATATACCTATAGGATAGGGTATAGGTCTATAGTATCCTTAGCCTCTTATGTATCCCCCTATTATATTACGTATATTCCCTCCTCTTTATATTAGCCTTCTTATAGTATTTTTTTAGCCTTATTAGTAGATTAGTAGACTATATTAACTTCTTCTTCTTCTAGCGTTATTATTACTACCTTCTGTTAGCCTAACTACCCCTTAAATATATACGTTTCTTCTAGTAGGCTAGAAGGCGTATCTATACGTTAGAGGATTTACTACTAGTAGTATAAGTAGTAAGGATTTATAGGGGTATTTATAGTACTTTTATGTTAATTTATAACTTTACCTTAGACTTATAGTAGGAAAAAATTATTACTTATTAAGATAAGCCTTTATATAGTATTTACGTAGTATTTCTTAGCTATTAGTATATAAAGTAAGGTGTTTTTTATAGTTAAGTAGTAATTTCTTAAAACATAATAAAATTAGGGTTTTTTATAGGATAGCTGTATATCTTAGGCGACCTTTTAGTTACGTTAGTTTATAACGTACTTCTACTAGTAGCCTCTAATTAACTATATAATATAGTAATAAGTATAAATAATTTACTATAAGAGTAGTAAAATTTATCTCTTTTAGTTAGTACCTTACTAATCTATAGAGTTTACATATAGAAGTAGGAATTAGTTAAGATAACTACTATAGTAGTAAAAATTAACTACTAATTAGTGTTAGTATATTACTAAGTAGGTAATATAGTTGACTATACGTATTAATAGGTAAAGTAATAAATAATAGGGGTAAATACTATAGTTTAATTATATATAACTAAAAGAGAATTATTATATATTTTACTATAAATAGCTAGGTAAATATCCCTAAATTTATAGTAGATCTACTAATAGATTAATAGTTAATCTACAGCTGGTTATTAGGGTTACGCCTAATAAGTCTAATAGGATCTGTAATAGTTAATATTATAACACTAAGTTATACTACTATTTATTATAGTATTTAGCTATTATATATAGGTATAGAAATATAAGGTATAAAAAGCTTAGATTCTTCTAAGCTAATTTAGGCTATAGATATTACTAAGTAGCCTAGATTTATATTTATACTACTATAGTACTATAGTAGAAACTACGCTACTATACTATAAGTAGTAGTAGTAAAACTAGTAACTCCTTATAACTATAATAATAGGTCTAACTAGCTATTTAAAACTAATTAAGTATAGGATAGGTAGGAGGCTTTAGTAGATAGTTTATTATAATATAAATTAATCTATCTTATAATAGGGTAATAGATTTCTATATACCCTATATATACGCCTTTTATATAAGTTATAAATACTAATTAAGCTAGTTAGTCTAGCTCTTTAATTAGGTATTACTTATAAGCTTATTAGCTATAGTAGTAATTATTAATAATATATATATTATATATAAGCTATATATTACTTCTAGTAATATTAATTAGCGCTTTATAATTTAGACTATTAATCATTAAAGTTTATATATATAACGTATATATATAGTAAGTAGCCTATTATAGTAAGTAGCCTACCTCCTCTTACTTTTTAGTACTTTAACCTTTATACTTACTTTCCTTTACGTATAAATATATATTCTACCTTAATTAAAAGTCGTATTATCCTTACTATTTAGGCTCTTAAAAAAGACTCAAAGATGTCTATATAAAGTATAGCCTCTACCTTTAAAGTCCTAAGATTAACACTCTACTACTAACATACTAGACGTATTATATAAGCTAAGACGTGTTTAAAATTAATAAAGATAACTATATTAGAAGAGGAGGTAATTCTTAAATAGGTTATTAACCTAATTAATTAAGGGTTTCCTTTATAATAAGACGATATATAAGATATAGCTAACTAACTCCTTTTTAAACGTAACGTAACGTATATTAGACCCTAATAGGTAGAGAACTTTATATAATAATAACCTTAATTAAAAATATAATTTTAATGTTAAATTAACTATTAGAGGGCCTTAACTAAAGATCCTATAATTATATAAGGCTAGTTTATACTTATATAAAATATAATTATAAAGTATAAAATATAGGATAATAATATTTATAATTTTAATAAGACTAACTTTCTAATAAGAATACTATTATATACTAAGGTAATTATAACTTCTAACTATAAGAGAAGGCCTTATATAAAATAGCCTAGTAATTAGGAATAGGTTTCTATTATTTAGGGTATATATATAAATAGCTAGGTAATACCTTTATATATTATTATAAAGGGTAAATATTACCTCTTCTCTTAGTATACTAATAGCTAATTCCTAGCTATATAGTATATCTACCTAAGTAAAAATAGATAGATAATAAATAAGATTAGCCTAAATTAGTTAAATTATTTTAATTAATATATAAAGTCTTATATAAAGGGTACTTATTACCTCTTAATCCTTAATAGCTATAATAGCTATAAATTAACTAACTTTAATAAATATTATAAGAAAGAGAATATTATTACTTTTTATATACCTCTCTATTTATTATATAAGCTTTAGCCTCTTAATATTAGGTGTTTTAGTCTATTAAAGTACTTATATAGTAAGGAAATTAAGAAGATAATATAGATATAGATTTTATATATTATAAAAGATAACTTCTTTCTTACCTTTAAAGTAGTATTCTTTACCTTAATAAGTAAAAATAATATATAAGTTAGTTTTAGATAGGTAGGCCTTATACTTTTTAACCTTAAAGTAGTTATTTCTTAACTAAATTTTAAGCTAAAAATACTAATACCCCTTACCTTACCCCTAGGTAGTAATAGCTCTTAGGACCTAAAGATACTAACTATAGTAATTAAGGGTATATAAAGCTATAATTCTCTTAAAAAAAGGATTTAGTAGTATTAAGGTAGCTTACTAATAGTAATATATAAAGTAATTAACTTCTAGGCTAAAAGTATTAGTAAGTTAGTCTATAAGGTTACTATTCTTAAGGCTAAGAATAAAGGACTTTATATAGGGATAGAGGTACTAAGTAAGCGCTAGAGGGCTAAAAAGACCTAAGTACGCCTTAGAGGGTTACTTAATATAGCTAAAGTAGAGGTACTATAAAAGGAAAAGAAAGGTATTAGTACTAAAAGTAAGGAAATATCCTAAAAGGGGGGTTATATAGAGGGTAGTAAACTATATATATAATAATATAGTAATTATAGGAAGACTAGATATAATATATAAACCTATAAAGTAGTTTAGGATAGTAATAAGGAAGAAGATAATAAGTACTTTTAATTAATTTTATACGTTATAGCTTAATTAACTTATATAAAAAGTAGAAAGGTAAGAAGAGGTAGGCTACTTACTATAATAGGCTACTTACTATATATATACGTTAGTAGTTAACCTTATTTAATTTGTTAATATATATATATGTGTATTTAGGCCTATAAGTACCCCTATTTCTAATTACCTAAGGCTAAATATATACGTTATTGTTTTTCCTTTTTTTAGGTGGGGATTACCTATAGCCGAAATACGCCCGACATTTTTTCCCACAGGTGCGGCTGGCGCCCCACTTCGTGGCCCATTTGTTGCCCATACTTTGACAGTATCGGCGTCCCTGGCTGCAGTTGCTACTTCGTCGCGCCTCTATGTCTTACCGTACGGGAGAGATTTACTCCAGGGGACCAAGCTCCTGCCCTTCAAGACACTCGAGGGCTTGAAAAGCCGTTCGTAAGGCTAATGTCTACCGCGTGCGTCGTATGGGAAGTTAAAGACTCTGACGTCTCCGGGGGGGGGGGGGTTCGTACAGACGTACAGACGGTATTACCCGTGCCCTGAACACTGATTACTCCTGCAACGGCAAAGTCGTGACCCGCTGGTCGCTGTATGACCGCAAGAAGGACATCTAATCGGCCTGTGTCCCTCTCGGGTTCGACACTCGCCGTCTCTTTGCCAATCAGAAGCATGCGCAACGCGCCAGACAGGCGTTCAACCATGCATGAAGTAGCCTTCGTTCCATTTGAACAACATTGGGTACGACTCCAACATCGAGCCCTATGGCGACTGGGGCTTCTACATTGAGAACACCCTCGCCTTTTTGGACGAGGAGAACGAGTTCTTCCTCAACTCGAAGAAAGGACGCCTGTACTACAAGCCGGCCCCCGGGAAGAACATTTACATGATGTACATGGTCCTCGGCAAGCTCGAGCAGCTGATTGTTCTCTCTGGCACATATGACAAGCCCATCCACGATCTTACTTTTAAGGACTTCAATTATGCACTCCACCTGGAGTAAATCTTCACGCTGAATAAACGTAAACTAATGTGAGGCTGAAAGTTGAACCCCGTGCAAGATGCCCTCTGGAGCAAGGGCTACGCTGACAAACAAACCGGCGGTTATCTTGGTGACGGGATTGTGTACGCCGCTGACAAGTTCGAGAGCACCAGGGCGCACTGGTGGCAGTTCCCGGGGTCCATCCCGGTCAGCGCGTCCCGAGACATCACCTTTACCGAGGGCAGCAGGGTGGCCGTCATAGGCGGCTTTGGTATTGGCAATGACGCCGACGCCCATGCAAGCGGCATCGGTCTCGACACCTCGCGCGTCGAGATCAGCGGCGCAGACTTCCTCCAGGTCGGGGCAAAAGCACATCACCATGGGCGGCATCCAGGCAGACGCTCACCATCCGTCCGATCCCCGCATGATCGTCGAGTACGGCGTCATCAAAGAGAACGCATTCAGGCAGACGGGTCAGACCATCACCTCTACCGCCGCCATCTTCGTCTATTACACAGCCAACACCCAGATCGTCCACGACGACCTCTACGAGCTGCCGTACAGCGGCATCTGCTGGGGCTACGGCTGGGGCTCCTACGGCGAGGGCGGCAGCCCGGCGTACATAGACAGGAGCCTCTACGACTACTAGCCCCTTTATAACACGCCGACGATGATGAATGGGCTCATCACCAACAATCTGGTCCACCACTACGGCCTCACCCACCAGGACAACGGTGCAATCTATACGCTCGCCAAGAGCCTCAACACCACCCTCAGGCACAACCGGATCATCTTCGAAGCCCGAGAAGGAGCGGACGGGTCTGTACCATGATGAGGGCTCTCGCGACTACGAGGACAGGGAAATGGTAATCGAGTCGCCGTACGACGAGTGGATGTGGCGCAACAAGCGCAACGGGTCCACGAAAGGCGACCTGACGGTTCATGATGTCGCCGTTAACCAGCCCGGCCTGACAGACAACAAGAACCGTGGGGACAAGTTCTACGATTTGTGCCGGCGGTCGACATACGAGGACCTGATGGCCAAGATGAAGTCATGGGCCTACGCTGCTGGTCTGCCCGTTGAACAGCGGCGCCACCGGCCCGTCAGCATATGCTACGGTGCCTCGGAGAAGTAGTGTCGGGCACCCGTCACTCGCGATGTCGAGCTCTAGTCACAGCCAGAAAACTCACTGCACCGTAAGATGACGAGCTATTCCTCTATTCTTGACTCGCACGTGCAAGACTTAAAGTATTTTTTTAGTTTAGCAACTGGTATCTGTATAAAATACATATATTGATATAACTGGCTGAAATGTTGAATACTTTTAAATTAAACTAAAAATTCCTTTTGAATACCTTGTCATATTTAGCTATACTAAACTATGATAAGCTATAAGAATGTTAGCCTTTTTCTTTTCTAATTTTTCTGAACCTTTTATAAAGCTGCTTACCTCTATTAGCTTTTCAGTAAGAAGGAAGCATTTTCTATCCTGGTCCTGACTAAAGTTAAACGAGCACGACCGCCACAGCCCACTAAAACCCATGTCCTCAAGAATCTCATTAAGCACAGTAGTGGAGTCTAACGCAGTGCTGAACTTTGGGTTTGATGTTAGAGCGTAGAGAAGGGCTTGGGCAGATTCCAGTGTAGATGAGTTTTGACAATGCAGCAGAACGTCGTCTAAGATAGAGACTATCGGGCCACAGCTAGAGCAATGTGAATGATTAATACCCGAGGTGTTGGGACGAAGTTGCGAAACAGAACAACTTACAGGTGCATGGTGACCGCCGGCCTGGCTGTTGCGAGCTCAGTCAACCATCGAAGCGTGCGATTTTGCAGCGCATCCTCCAGATATTGGAAGTCGATCAACTCGATGGCTGTGTTCAGCAGGAGGTCCTTGTCCTTCATGCTACTAAGATCCTCGTATCGCTGCGTTCCACTCACATCCCCCAAAAGCAAAGGGTTGATTCCAGCGAGCCACAGACTGTCCCTGAGTTCATCGCTCCCAACCGTCCGGGCCAAGATGAGAGCCATGTAAGGGGATCGAGAGATATCATTTGACGGCTTGCCTATATGCCCCGAAGGATTCCCAGCCATATCTAAGAAGGCCGACAACACTCTGGTAGCGTTTGTCTTGGTCGTGGTGTCGGCAAGGCCGCGAGCGAGGCAGGCACATACTGCGAAGTGGAAGTTATCAGCCGTGAAGTGAATACCGTACGCCTCATCCAAAGGTAGTGCAGCCTCTTCGAGCTGGACTCGACCCTGAAGGAGTAGAGGGCCCATCTTGTCTCCCCTCAAGTCCCCCACCGTACTGATGTTGGTCATAACGGCCTCCAGGAACTGGGCTGTGCAATTGAACAGCGCTGGAGGCACAAGTCGTAAAAGGGAAATCGCCAACCAGAAGAGTTGCAACCCGTATCGAGACGCCGAGGGTAGTTTCGCCATCATTTTGGATAAAGATGTGACGATGGAAATGAGCATGTCGCTGTTAGTATCCTCGCCCAAGCGGCCTACACTGTTTCGCAAGGCGACAAGTACTTGATACAGCAGGTCGTCGTCCACTTCTTCCCTTGCTAAGCAACCCATAACGGCAAAAGCTCGAGGCTGAATCGCAGGGTTGTTCTGGAAAGCAGTGCTGGCAACCAAGCTCATCCACCGAGACCTCCAAGCGTTGGAGATGTCGACTGAAGGTGCTGCGACCGAGCAAACCTCAAACAGAACCGCGGCTAGGTTCTCGGTGGCAGTAAGCGAAGGCCCGGCATCCTGTGTTGTTGACATGGAGGCGCCATCACGTAAGAACGGAGGCGGGGCTGAGAAGATTTCGCTCCTAGGCTCGCTAAGAAAGTCTAAGCTTCCCCTGAGCTTGCTGAACCGAGCGTCGTCAAGGCTGAACGAGGTACAAGCTGCATGCACAGTGTTGACAAGGAGCCTGTGGACAAGCAAGCGTACCTCCGGAGCACCGGTGTTTGCCAGTATCGTGACGATGTGGAAAATCTCAGGGAGATACAACTGTGACTGAACGCCGTTGTCAAAGGATAGTGACAGACAAAAGTGGAGCAAGACGCATATCTCGGGCCAAACGGCATTGTCGGGCAAGTATTTCGTGGGCCGAAGGGAGGAACGGTTTAAGGCCTTGCGTAGCCTGGAGATGACCTTGCCACGCAACGTAATGCTGCCCATACCCGAGACAATGGAAGACAAAGCTTCCATGGGCTCTTCAGAGAAGCCAAAGCTCAACGCCGCCCTCATCAGCTCTTCGAGAAAAATGTCAAGGATAGTTTCGTCCCGATAAATGGAGGGCCAGACGACTTGTTCTAGCGTATATGTCAAACCGTGGTCCGACATGGCTACGTCTATGAGTTTCCGGAACAGGGCAGCAACTTTATCCTTTCCCTTCTCGGCATCGGGCTCATTCGATAGAACTGCCGTCCGTAAGCCTGGAAGCCATGGTGCCATGTAGGCGAGACTGAGTGGCTTTTGCTCTTCTGTGAAGGTCTCCCAACCAACAAAGAACTCTGTCAAAAAGTCAAATGTCAGCTGTGGTTCAGTCATCGCCAGCTGTCGGCTGATTTTGATGATGAAATGAGAAGGGTCCATCGGGACAGATACGTCTGCATTCGAGGAGTTAGCAGATGGTCAACGCAGCGTGGGTTGTGTCTAGGCCGGCTTGAGGGGCGTGGCCAAACAAGAGAGCCAAACCTTTGGTGCACATCAAATTCGTGGCTGCGCTGAACTTGAAAGCCTTGCATAGAGCTCCGAGGAGGTTGTACGACGAAAGCCTTAGCACGTGGTCGGAGCTTGACAAATTTGTCAAGGCAAGATTGAGCAGAGTACCTGGTACATCCTGCGGACGGATCAACCGCTCGTAGGCCTTATGCGCTCTGGTGTCCTTTCCATATTTGGCCTTCGCACCGCGAATCGTCTGAAGCACGTCGACCTTTTTGGGGCTGGTAAAGTACATAACAATTTTGCCGTTGTCGGCACGTAGGCCGAATGCCGAATCGTCCTCTGTCTGAATCGAAGTCGGCGCTTCTTCCACCTCGCCGAGTCTGAAGATGTCGTTGACGGTGGTGCTCAGCCTGTAGCCAGGGAAAACTTCCTGTTTCTTCGTGGTAGTGACCTGTACGAATTGACTGCCAACCTTGATGACTACTTCGATTTTGCCCTTTGTCTTGGAGAGGCGAGTGATTGGCTGGAACACATAACGGGTATCTGTCACGACGCTGATTGTCTCTTTGGGAAGATGAAGTTGGCTGAGGTGAAAATGAGCCTGTAAATCCTGTAGACTGCCGATCAAATGATAATCGACATTCTTGGGATTGAAAACGCTGTTGTCGCTTTTTGCAGAAACCCGCAGAAGTCTCCGGAAACATTTTCTATCCGTGCATGAGTGACTACTAATATTGCTGAGGCACCCGGCGCTTGTGATGACTGCTTACCTGAATGCGCTGTTCATGTTGTAAACGTAAATTCTGACAAGGTTCCTGGACAATTCAACAGGAGTAAGTTGTTCGAGTTTCTTGAAAAGATCGTCTTGGGGTTCGTTCTGGCCATTGTAACAAGTAGCGTCGATGAGGAGACCAAAGGGCTTATGCCACAAACGGCTTGCAATCTACAAGCTGTCAGTATAGAGACATTGACTTGTGTAAGAGGCGGCTTGTATTCGATAATGAATTCAAGGGCAATGAAATGGCTCTTGGGTGCGATCAGGCTAGTAGACCTCGGCCCACCGGGGGATTTGATTGTACCTTGAAGTAGCAATACAAGAGAGTATCGTAGTCTATACTCTCAGCGTCAATGTGTCGTAAAATGATACAGATGATGGAGAGAGAATCCTGCGGATAGCTATTAGTGGCCTTTCGCTAGAGGGCATGACGGCATAGAAATTGATCGGACTCGTACCTTGCTTTCACCACCATCGTAGACTGCTCTAGCAGTGATAAAGGATTCGGTGCTGCGGAAGGCGTTCCGAAGCATAAAGTTCTGAAACCTTGAGTATGAGGGAGGCGTGTTTGTCGATATTTGCGGTCTATTCCAGGTCACAGCCAAGGGTGGCGGTCCTAGATTCGTAATGAGGTTCCGAAGAGGTTCGAGAACAGGCGATCGACCACGGGATACCTCGGCGGGTGACCGGACAAAGTCCCTACGCTCTTGGGTGACGAGTCTCTGCCGCATTTGATCCCAGTGGTCATATAAGAACCGATGCAACGCGACGCAAGAGCCAAAGTCAAATGACTCTGTGGTAGGTGGAGTTTCCAGGTTTTCCGGATGTACCTTCAGCACCATTAGTACATGTGAAAAGGGAGATAACTACTTATGGGCCAGTTCCAGGGGAACACATACAGATATCTCACGCAGGAAAGTAGTAACACGATAAATGTTTTGTGTAAGGAAGTCGTTCAAAGGGAACATGTACGGCTCCTTGGCTCCGAAGAGTACATTGTTCGCTAGGTTCTGAATGACCTTGGCAATCAGAAGAAGACCCCGACGCATTTCTTTGGAAGGCGTTGTTGTGACCAGGCCCTCAACCTCGGGCGCAACGATGGCAGGGCAGAAGAATCTGAGGAACACAAAGGCCCCCACAGCTGTGTACTTAGCTTCTTGGAACCGTGGAAGTACGGCGGTAGAAATCTAAGAAAATAGTATTAGATGGCCAGCTCTATTGAAAAGGAGATTCGCAACCCGAAGTAGACGTACGATGTTGCAGATCTTACGGAATGAAGCCGGCATACTGGAGGATGACGCGCAAATGTCATCAATGAACACCTTTGCCACAATGCGCAGTTGGAGAGCATTTTTCTGCAGCTCATCCGTAGAGCCGACTCTAGCTGGGTCTAGTTCGAGATCAAGATCCTTAGAGGTGAGCATCAATCTTTCGACAACCTTTTGGAGAGTGGCTTTTAGGTACGGCTGCCCCTTCCATTTGGCATAGACGGAAAGCATCTTGGTAGCAACGCAAGTCCGCCGGAGTATCTCGGACTCGTTATCTACATGCCCAAAAGATATGATTAATTGCCATTTTTGCTGTGACAGCATAGGACCGACTCACCTGTATCCTCGATTTCTTGCTTGATGAGAACTTCCAGCAGCTCGAAGCTGAGACCGCGGTGCTCAAAAATGGTAAGTAAAGAAACGGTCAGCTCGTCAACCTCGCTGCTCGGACACACGGCACTCATGGCGGCCACAAGTGTCATATCTTTGGTGAGGAGCTAAGCGACATATTAGATCTTGCAATGACTGCGCTCATAGACCACAATATTTCACATACCTCTAGCAACTCATCATACTTCTCACTTACAGCAGCATCTGTCAAGTTGCTAAATTCAGTACCCTGGATGAGGATATTGTACAGAACTTTGACAAAGGCCGTCCTGATCTCGACATTGTCGTGGTACCCAATATTCAAAGAGTGCTTCAGGCCGACATCGATATTGGCACTAAGCAAGTTTGAGAGGATAGTGATTGCAAATTCTGAGGAAGATCCGCCTTCGTCTCGGCTCGACATGCCCGCCATTAGTTCATTCCTGCCGCCCTCAGGAGACTCGTGATTTAGCAACGAGAGAAAGCGGTTGAAGTAGGTATGGAACATTTGCGACTTGAGCTCGCTTGTGCCAGCATCCGTCTGACCTTCACCTGGTTGCAGCGGAAGACGGAATGTAAGCTCGGCCAGCGACTTTAGACATGCTTTGTCAAGGTCCTTTTGCACCCTTACGATCTCGTCCAGACGTCCGCCCGAGCCGCTGGTAGTCGAATCGAGGCGTGGAGACCGGGGCCGAGCAATCCAACCGAATATGTACTCGAGAAGCTGATTCCTGATCCGTACGTCATCCCTCAAATTCAGGTGCTCCTTCCTTTTCGTGACAGCCTCACACAGTTGGCAGACCTTGATCTTGACGCGTAGGGTGTTGGTGCTATCGCTGACGCCGTCGAGGAATTTGGCGAAGTTGAGAGCGAGAGCACCGAGATGTATGGCCGAGGCGGCACCAAGATCCGAGGGACTCTCGAGACGCTCCACAAGTGCTTTCAGGAGGGAAATGGCCTGTTCGGCAAAGATGATTTCGACATCCTGTGCCTTGTCGCTTGGTGCCAACGCCCCTGTGAACAGAACCTCCAATTCGGACTCGAGGGCTTTGAACAGGGACTGATATAGCGTGGATGAGACCTCGCTCGAGAGAACCTCCCGAGTAGCCTCTCTGATCCTGACGTTTGCACAGCCTAAAAGCTGGATGCTGAGCTTGAGATATCTGCCCAACAGAGGCTCTTCGTGATTCTCTGAAGGAAGCTTGTCAATCCATCTCAACCCGCTTAGCGCAGGCTCCTCGAGAATGATTGCTTGGTTTGCGGTGCAGATGCCCCCCAGAGACGCAAGGAAGCCCGAGTAATTCCGCCATTCAGTCAGAGTCCTGTCATCAACAACTTCAACCGGCGCCATGGAAACTTCCCTCGAAAGAAGCAGCCACCTCTCAAAACCATACTCCCAGGCCGAGAGAATGCCGCTGGTGGGATATTGCAGCCGGCGGAGTAGGCCGCGGACCCTTTTCTGGAACGCTACCAGCCCGGTGAAGCGGAATGCTCGAGAAGCGATCTCACCGTAGACCTCGCCGTTACGAAGAAGTGTAGCAAATCCTTTGGCGGCATCTGAGGCAATATCTACAAGATTATTTTCCTCATAGAAAAGCCCTATACATGCTGTCACTGTTTGGCAAGTCTCGACGTCGGCGGAACACAAGGAGACGAGAAGCGTCGTCTCGAGTCTAGAAGAAGCTCTCTCGACTTCGGGGACACCGTCAGGCATGTCTGAAAGCTCCTAAAGGCGAAGCGAGCCATCGTTAGTTTTGTGCACCAATTAACTGTACGGCGCAGCGCCCAGTCAAGTCAGGGACGACTCACACGGAGCGACGCCAGCAAGAACTTGCGGGCCTCGAGATATTCATGAATGACCTTGATTTTTGGTCCATCTCCGTCAGAAGTAACATCGCTGCACATGTTCAGCAGAACCAGTGAGCTGGACTTATGTTAGCTCGGAGCGAGAGTTTGACCAGTGTGCTGTTTCAATGGTGTCCTACCTGCGTCTCCAAAATTCCCTCTTAAATGCTACCGAACTTAGTCTGCCGCGTGTGCGAAGGGTATCGATGATAGAATCATCGGAGAAGAGGCGCTTCGCGACGCCTGTAGCAAGTCTTCGGATGGTAGGATTGGCGGATACGACGCACGACAAGAAAGAAAGAAAGACATCCTCGTCAGCAGAGCCTGAACTAGATTCTACTTGTCCGTTGCCATCGAAAAGAGAGCGAGGCGAGGCATCCAAAAATTTGAGAACATCACATGCCATGTTTGTGAACGAGTGAAGGTTCGAGTCACGACGCGGTAGCGGGAGCGTTACAGTACCGGATTCTGCAGGCGAATCCGCAATGGCCTATGATACTGGTTACCGAAATGGCCTGCAGCCAGGGCTACAAGACAACAAGTCTTTCTAGCCCAAGCGGAAGAGGGAATCCGGAGGTGGGGGGCCCATTTGACATACCTTGAGTTGGGAACGCATAAACGGTCCCGCCACAGCGAAGAGTTCTTCATAGACATGCGAGTCGTTCTGCCGCGCAAAGTAGCGGCAGCCTTGCACCACAGCCGTCTTGAAGGCCTGTGGTGAAGATAGACTAAGATATGACTGGCTGAGCGAGTCGACACAGCTGTCCAGGCTTAGTTCAGCCAAGCTCACAAAAGCTGCAGTCATCATATCTTGATCGAACAAAGAAGAATCGTTACCCCGGCGAAAGACAGCCTCACGAACCTCGTCTTGTACATCCATGGCGTAGCTCACCAGCGCCGCGTCATCTTCTGCAACGAAGTGGCGCGATGCCCTGAGTAAGGACACCAAAGAGTACGCTGCTTGCTCATTCTTGTTCCTGAGGGCCTTCCTGAGGTTGTCCAAAAAACCGACCTTCTTGGCCATACTACTGCTTTTGGCCTCTCGGAGATTACTAGCCACTTCGAAGACGTCCGGTAGAAGGAAGAGCAGAGTAGTTTGTAATGGGTACAGCATCCCCTTCTTGCGACCATTGTCAACGACGGTTTGTGTCATGTCAAACAAAGTGTCAGCGCCGCCGTCGAGACGCTTGTGCAAGGTATGTTGCTGTACGAATTCATGGGGGTATCGATCGAGCCACCTAGTAATGAGCAAGGGGGCAACAACGGCTATCGTGTTCTGGAACGACTTGCGAAAATGCAAAAAGCTAGAACATATCTCCTGAATGATCAGGCCGAGCTTCTGAGCGTCGACCCAGAAGAAGGACAAGATCTTTAGCACCGCCAATGAGGCCTTGTCATCGTCCGGTGTAGCGGCCGACTGACCAGGGGCAGCTTGGACAACGGCTGCGGTACGGACGGTGTAGACGACGTTTCTGAAGTAGTCGAAAGAACAGGACCATGTGGAGGCCGTGACGTACTCAACAATGACTCTTATGCAAGGCTCCAAAACGGCGACTTGACTAGCGGGCAAGGCGTCATCATCTTCGAGCGCATCGATATCACCGGGGAGGGGTGAGGCAAGACCACTTGCAGAACGGGCTACGGTCTCGATATGTCTCGGTGTATCATCAAGAATGGTATAGGAGGGCAGAACGTAGCCCTCGGGAATGGGCTCAACAAGCCACTTGATTAAGTCGAAGACTCGGTTGACGAGAGCCTCGTCCAACGGCTCTGGAGCAATGGCCGGAGTAACACGGCGGGGGTCGGCGTTGACTGCAGGTTGGCGCGAGCCTTGAGCCTTGACGTGGTCCCAATGGGCGGTACAGCAGTCGGCAGCCAAGGCAAGGACGTAAACTTCGGATAGGAGAACGTGAGGTGGGTGCGCAAGTGGGGGAAGGCCTTTGTAGTTTCGAATTATGTCTTCGAGGAGAGCGACAAGGGAGTCGAGCACAAAGGAGAGAGCAGTAGTACTAATCTTGACCAGGGTCGACTTCGTGATGAGAACGACGTCGTCCTGCTGAAGCTCCTGCCCGTGGGTTCCTGTTCTATGAGGCAACTGGGAAGAGACAAATTAAGCGTCAGTGATAAGGTCAAGGCTGCGGAAGAGTCAATGTTGGGGTGACACACCCTGGTGGCGAGCCTATCGACCAGGCAGCCGACGAGACCAGCATCGCCGTTCATTTCTGCGCCCCAGAACAATAGAGCTCATGACCGCACGCGCGCGCCCAATATTCTTCTCCGTCCTCAAGCCCGGAGTAAGGCTTGGTTACGGTACCGCGAGAGGGTGTCGTTTTTCGAGGGCAGAGGGTATTGCGGACCGTTAGGGAAGGGGGGGATGAAGGCAAAGGTGACAGGTGTTGGTTGTAGGAGACGGGCGAAGCGTCGGGTAGCTGTAGGAGAGGTGGTCGTGGGTTGCGAAGGAGCCCAACTAGCTTATTACTAGAGTTAGCAAGCCGTGAGCGGCGCACGGAACAGGACTGAGTAAGGTAACGGGGCCGGACTTGGATAGCAGCTTGTTGATGTGCGAGGTGTATCAGGTGGAGTCGATAAAAGCTGGGGCCAGGCTGCGAACGAATGGCGCGCTCTCGCACCAAATGTATGCAAACGGTCAGCCGCTGTCGGAACCTGGTAGTGTTGGGCGCGGAGGGGGAGGGAGAGAAGGAGGGGTGAGTTTTGCGGCTCGCTTGAAATTGTCCGATTGATCGGTCGATTGGCTGGTGAACTTTGCGCGAAGAGAAAAAGAGACGACAGCGATTGTGATTTGTGAATTTCAAGGTTTCCAAGGCGAAGGCCATACGAACGCCAGTTGGTAGTCACTGTAAATAGGCAGCGTACGTTGCTTACCTAGGTAGGCATGTACAGCATTCTCGCCTTAGGGATACTGTCTAGGTAACTTGAGGATCTTACCCACGAGTATGTAATCTGAGGTATATACTATGTACGTAGTGTGAATCCCTTCTGTACTGAATCCGAGGCTGAGGCACGCAATGGGACAATTGGCAGCCGGGACAGGATACCTCCTAAAGTTTAAAATGCAGAGATGCACTGTGAGCGGCAGTACGTAGGTGCGTACTGCCGCCTCCACACGCGGTACCTTGCATTTACCTGTACCTCGACTACCAGATAGCAAGACACCTATAAGCTTGCAAGAGATAGCTAACTGCTTTCGGCAACTTGAAGGAAGTGGCGTCTGAGGAAAAGGTACTTGCCACATGACAGTTTGGTCTGTCAGTGCGCTCCAATGCGCCAGTGCCAGTGTCTGCCACCCCATCCCTAAGCGCGCGAAACGAGCTGGATCACCGAATTGATGGTAGGGATTGCTTGCTCACCAGCAAAACTTCATAGTACAGTTTATGTTCACGCATGCACAGAGATGCGAACATGATATATTGGTATCTTCAACTTGTTGTGTGGGGACCTGCTTATTCTAGCTCATCCCCAGCTCCAACCGACTTGGCTGGTGGTACCTAGAGATATTGGGTTAGACATCTCCGCTGATATCCTCAAACCTTGAGAACACCTGCTTTAGTACCTGGGACTTCACAAACAATTTCCACTGCAGATCAAAGACCCGCTAACCAACGCAGTAGGCTGCAGAACCTTGTTCTTAACCGTGAGAATTTTTGGCACAACGTGCCTGTTATCTTCCAAGGCTTGTCTATCTGTGCTTGTCTGTACTATCCATACCTGAAAACCCGACCAATGCTCTTATCTGATCCCTTACACCCTCGGTTCTGCTCCGTGAGGCGCCATCCCATTGTGCATAAATGTCGTCTCCGTTGGGTGATCCTTCCATTTACCGGTAATTATTGCGTCCGCTGCCATATCTTCCACCACCGCCGCCACCACCACGACCTCCGCCGTAGCCACCACGGCCCTGATAGCCACCTCGACCTCCACGATGACCCCCGTCAGCATGGCCGTAGTGAGAATTGGGCCCGGGAGGCGGTGGCCCATAATTTTGGTGCTGATTGTATCCGCCTCCACGGTATGATGTGTTCGGTCCACGACCATCGTTTCCGTACCCCGCGGGCGGCGGCGGCGGAGGCGGAAGGCCCATACCAAATCCAGGGTGTCCTGGTGGCGGAGGGTGCCATGGCGATTGACTCGGTGGTGGCCCAGGTGGCTGATATCCATGTTGCCCATGCCCATAGTTGCCGTTACCTGAGTACGACGGCGGCCCGCGATCTTGACGCCCTTGCCCGCCGCCACCGGGAGCGTAGCTGAAGTTGCCTCGCCGACCACCATCGTGGTGCCCACCGCGTTGGAAAGGGACGCCGCCGTAGCCCCGGCCGGACCGGTTCGACTTTCCTTTGAGCGTGTCGATGTCGTTCCGATCCAGGGCCGGAGCTGGAAGTTTGACGCCCCGAAGTAACATAGATTTGTGAGGGTGTGAGCTCGATGGAAACGTGTACCAAACCCTGCCTCAAATGTTAGTCGACGACTCAATCAATCCTGCAGTTACGGGCTTGGCATACCTGAGAGACCTGTCGTAGTCGATATTGGGCATTCCTCCGCGCTCCAAAGGATATACCAATTCTCCGTGCGGTAAATAGTCTGGAATTTTCTCCACGTTACCAGCAAGCCCGTCGCTGGTCCGCGGGTTGAGCTTCAATGTGGGCGCTCCTTGTTTTTTGGAGTAGAAGCTAGTCGTGATCTCGTCGTAGAGTTCATGGTGGACATCTGACAGAAGCAGCACATCCCTGCCAACACCGTTTCGTGCCTGGTCTGCCGCACTCAGAAGAGGATACTTCTTTTCAACGGCAGCTAGTAATCTCGGCATCTCAATGAAAGGTAGAAGCGCCACGCCCTGCCATGCCATCTTCTTCCCGTTGAGATCGATCTCAAACTCGGTTGGGTAAAAGTCAATGACTTCGCTGTCCTTGGACATCATCAGGTCGTGGAAAACTTCAGGCAGCGCGTTGCGGGAGGCGGCAGGCATCACACTCATGAGCTGCTCGAACGGCCTCGAGATGCGGCCCTTTTCAAACTGTACATCCATCTTGTCAAGATCGACGAAGTCCGCAGCAAAAGGAGCGTAGTGATATGGGTAGTACCACTCCCAAGACGGGCATCCTTGAAAGTAGTATAGAAGAACCCATGACAAGCCCTCAACGTAGGCCCTCGCAACCTTGTGTCGAAACTCATGGTCGTTGCGGTCAACATGGAACTTCTGCTCATAGTACCGATCGGCATAGCCCTCCTCCCACATCCTCACGTGGTCTACTGCAGCTTCCTCGGCAGCAGACGGCGTGTTTGGAACTGTCGCAGTCGCAGGGGTCAAATCGGCCTGCGTTGCTGCATCTTCGGCCTTGCGTTTGCCGAGCACAGACTTCTGTTCCGCAGTGCTCGAAACTTTTTCGGTCGCTTTCTCGCCAGAATCGACTTCTTGGCTAGGTTCCGTCTTGGACATCAAGCCTTTGAGTTGGTCACGGATGGCGCTTGCAGCGCTCTTGTTGGCAGTGTTGGCGTTCATATTAGACGAGCGGCCGACCACCATGTCGTGTGTGATGCCATTTGGACCTCCTGCAGCCGGAAACAAGGTCAAACCTGCTGCCGCATTGTCGAATTGTTTCGGCTTGGCAAACCTGGGGTTGCGCTCTTCCTGAAGCTTTCTCCGTTTAAAGTTGGCCTCTCTTCGATCTTCCGCTTCCTTCCTTCTCTTGAAAATAGAGTCTTCTTGCTTCGCCAGACCATTTAGGATTAGCTGAGCCCGACCCAGATCGACGTGGCCGTCTTTGACAACATATCCGCCCATAAAAGGTAAGTTGTCCTTCCAAATAGCCGTCAGAGTGTCGATGCCGTTTTCTCGGATCTCAAGTGCTGGCAAGTGAGGCAGAAAGTCGTTGCCCACAAAGCAACACATGAAGACCCAGTCGTCGATGGCTCTCTCCAGGTCGAAGCGGAAGGGCAAGCCTGGGACATTGAGTTCCGCAGCCAAGTACTCACGGAGGATAGAAACGTGAAGCCAGATGAAAGGCTTGAGAGCGGGACTCTTCTCCTGCTCATCGAACTCGCCAACCTTTTCTTTGGCTTGTCCGCGACAGGCTCGAGCCTCGTGGCCCATCTGTCCGCACAGCTTGCACATCTTGGCCTTGCTATCTTGAAAGAAAACATCCTCACGTAGAACTCTGAAATGGGGCTCATGAGTTGCTAGGCCAAGCATGATCAAATCTGCATCAAGACCGTAAATGACGTGGCGAGTGTTTGGATCATAATCTGGAGAAATGCGCTGAGATCGGACAAAGTTCATGATCTTATGCTCGCCTTCCCCGGGGACTGTTGCATCAGAAATGATAATTTTAAGCCTTGCCCATGCCGGATCCGTGTTTAGCTTGTATGCGCACCAGTATCGCAAACTCGCAGCTAGGATATCCATGAAGGGGGTGCCGGGAGTAATGGAGTTCGAGTCGAAAGCTTTTTTCGTGACGCTTTCCAGGCTGTCGTCAGAGACGGCACCACCGTTCTGCTGCTTCAACAGTTTGAGAAGCTCTTGTTTATCCTCCTCCTTTTCCTGGGCTTCCTGTGCGGATCGGAATCGACGAGAACGTTGTTGGTTCATCTTGGCACGAGGGGCAACGCCGTCTATGTCATACGAGATTAGTTGCAATGCTAGCAGACAACAAGAATAGACTGAAAAAAATGAGGGACAATGAGACTACTAACCGACAGCAATCATAAGTAGCTTTCGCGGCCGAACCATGTTAACAACACGGTCCGTGTATCTGAAGACTTCTAGCATCATCTCCTCCTCGTCCTTGGGAGCCGGGCGGTCCTCGGGGTGTGAACAAGGATGAACAATACCGTTCATATCGAGGTAAAGGTTGTCAAGTTCCTCGCCGTTCGGGTTGGGCCCTGTGGTGTCGACAGGAATCTCGGAGCCATCCTCCATCTTGACAGGCTGCTCCTCGATGACAGGCGAGATGATCTTGGGGTATTTGTTGGATAGCCATCGGAAAGCGGCTGGGATACCCATCTTGAAGGTTGTACAAGGGCAGTATCTGGGAGAGAAGCTTCGATTTGCCTTTGTGACGATTTTTCAGAGAGTCTCGTCGTGGTATGGTAAGCGAGGCGAGCTGAAAGCTCTTGTGTCGCAGTATGAATCTGTTGCAGGGGGCGTTTGGCGCATGGATGATTCGGTTCCGTAGCTTTAAATGTAAGTCAAAGTCGCAATGTTCCGGTCGCGATTGCTGGTCGAGATGTGACCGTTGTTTGAAGGAGATTGTACGCGCTGTGACCGCGACAAGGCGATGAAGATAGGCAGAAATATGCTACGTCTTCTTCTGTGACTGAAAAAAAAAAAAAAAGAGAGACAATAATTTCTTGCCGAATACACTTCTAGGTAGAAACTTGACCCAATGTTGTCGAGCCCAGTGGTTTTGGATCTGCTTTCAAATACCTAAGATCCAAAGATCATGAAATTCGCAAAACGCCAGGCCACCTACCTAAAGTGCGGAATAATGGACCTCACCCGTCCCCCACCCAAGCCAAACACTGTGTCAATAGACTGTGCATGCGATGGTGGCTTGATAGCGTTTAAAAGGCATAAACTTCTAAGAGATTTTGCCTATATTCGCACTGTGAAGATTTGAATTTGCATTGAAGGAGAGTCGGGGACTAATTCAGCTCCGCTAGGCGGCGATCGATGAAAAGGGAGGTAAGTGCAGGGTACAGCATAGGTAGGCACTGCACGTGTACTTCGATTGTAGTGGCGCAGTGGATCTAAATATCTACTTACATAGTATGTCCTGTACCTTGCCTTAGTTCGACCTCGCCCTCTATCTGGACGACGTTTGTGCGTAGTCCTGCACTCGGGTGAAAAAAAACAAGATACCTTTTACCACCTATCACTACTACCACCACTACTACTGCTGCCGCCGCAATGGCTCACCCAGCCCTTGATACACCAAAAAAGGCGCGATTATGAGGCGCTCACGGATTTCTCAAGGCTAAGGGCACATGTAATTAGACGAGGAGGTACTCTGTAAAATGACGGGCTTCTAAATTGATGGGGTTGTGGTGTTTTGGTGGTGTTGGAGAAAGGTATCCTGTTTTTTTTCACCCGAGTGTCCTGATCAACGACTATGCTAATAGCCATCACCCTTGGCGCAGTACATGAGAACATACTGACTCAGTGCATATTTGACAATCATAAGCCATAATCGGTGCGGGCAGTTTGCCGTGGTAAAATGCATCCAGGTAACCCAGCGGATACTACCTACAAATACATTGTACCTACTTACCATAGGTGTATGTATACCTAGGTACATAGGTAAGCATTTTGATTCGTGGACACCTGTCACTATTCAACACGGATCAAAGCTCTGGGCCAACACTACGAGCCCTGGCTGATGGATCTCCTGATCTGGCCTATTTACAATTAACTACCCCCTCTCCTCTATTGATTTTCTTTTACCCTCGCCCCATGGCATTGCTCTAGCTTCCAATGGCCGGCGCTTGACGAAACAGCATGTTTTCCATTTCCACTGCTCCGGCGAAGCAGTCGGTCGGTGAGACCATCACCGTTCTGAGTGGCCGGCTGAGTTCGGCCACCCTGCTAGAGGATCGCCGAGCTGCTATACTTGGTTTGCGTAGCTTTGCCAAAGATTTCCCTGCCTCTGTCGCTTCTGGAGCTCTTCGCAGCCTCATAGGCAGCCTCAGCAACGATGCCGAAGATGTCGACACTGTCAAGGTGGTGCTCGAGACCTTGCTAATGCTCTTCAGCCCCAACGAAGACAGCCCAGAGGCCTCGGAGGAGATCGCTCTATGGCTCGCCGACGAGTTTACCCAGCGTCAGGAGAATATAACTCTGCTGCTCGACTTTCTCGAATCGACCGACTTCTACTCTAGACTCTACTCCCTGCAACTTCTCGCCGCCATCTTATCTGCCCGAACCGAGCGAACTGAGGAGTGCGTCTTCACAGCCCCTCTCGGTATTTCTCGTCTTGTAGCTGTCCTCGACGATAGTCGTGAAGCTGTGCGCAACGAAGTCATCACCCTCCTCATTTTCCTCACTCCCTCGTCGACCGACATTCAGAAGCTAGTTGCCTTTGAAAACGCTTTTGACCGACTTTTCAACATAATATCCTCGGAAGGCTCACTGTCTGAGGGCGACCGTGTTGTGGAGGACTGTCTGATTCTTATCGCAAATCTGCTTCGGAGGAACCCATCCAACCAGTCTCTGTTCCGGGAGTCGGGTGGTATCCGTCGTTTGGCGAACTTGCTGGAAGGTGCCGAAAAGGCCCAGCGGGAGGATGTGGAGGTTGCTGCTTGGGCGCAGACCCAACGCAACCGGAACATCTATGCACTGTTGGCTGTCGTTCGTCTGTTTCTAGTAGCAGGGGCTGTTGGAACGTCGCAAAACCAGCTTGCCTTCTGGCAACACGGCTTGTTGTACAATGCCCTCCAACTGGCCTTCAGCCACGTAGCCCATCTTCCAATCAAGGCAGAGGTTGGTTATCTCTCCCATCAACTTATATTATTGCTGTCGTGTTAAGATCGTGATCGCAGGCTCTAGTCACCTGCGCCGATATCATCAAGGGTAACCCTAGCCTTCAGGAGGGATTCGCTCAGCTTCAAGTTCCGTCGCCCCTAGAACCTCCTACGCCGACCGAAGCTGGCCAAACGAATGGCGTTGTCAAGGTCTACGTGATCGACGGACTTTTGGACCTTACACTCAGCGTGCAGGATTTGGACGCCTTTGACCTACGTCTGGCAGCGTGCGACTGCCTTAAAGCATACTTTTATAACCACACCGACATTCGTCTGCACTTTCTGCGAAGGGCCATTGAAGGACATAATACCGGGGCCGATGAAACTGCCAACGTGCTGACAGTGCTGCTGCGGCCCTCTTCCGACGCCGCCGTGGCTAACCCCTATCGTAGTTGGTTCGCTGCCACTATCATGTTGCATCTTGTTTTCGACAACCCTGAAGCAAAGAGTATGGCCATGGCCGTCACCGAAGGCGATGCGAAGAACGGAGAAGAAGTTGTCACGAGTATTCAGATTATTGCTGCTCATCTGATTTCCGGACTGAACCGCGAGCAAGATAGTCGCGTTGTAGTAGGGTATCTGATGCTACTTCTTGGTTGGTTGTTCGAAGACTTGGACGCCGTCAACGACTTTTTGGGAGAGGGAACCAACACTCAAAGCCTTATCCAGGCTGTGAACCATCCATACCCATCTGGTGACGTTGTTCAGGGACTCTGCGCTATGCTCCTGGGCGTGCTGTACGAGTTCTCGACCAAGGACTCGCCTATTCCCCGGGCCGACCTTCACAACATCCTCGTCTCGCGGATGGGGCGCGAACGGTATATTGACAAGCTGACCAAGTTGAGAAGCGACCCGCTCGTCAGAGACTTTGAAGTGATTCCTCAAAAACTTGGTAATTCGGGCTCAGGCAAGCTGCCCGACGTGTACTTTGATGCTACATTTGTCGACTTCTTCAAGGATAACTATAGCCGCATTATCCGCGGCATAGATAGAGACCCTGGACTGGAGATTTCTGTAGTCTCGAACGGTGTTCAGAAGGGCGTTTCCCGGGAACTCGTTGACTCCCTTCGAGCACAGTTGACGGAAAAAGAACATGCTTTACAGGAAGCCCAAGTCAGTCTTGAGACGATTGACAGGCAACTTGGTCAAGAACAAGCCGATCACCGGCGGACTAGAGAGACAACTGCTATGGAGTTGGCAAGGATAAAGCAGGTGAATGAGGGTATGCAGCGACAGCACGATGCAGAGCTACGGTGAGTTACTGTCCTCTTTCTATGATAGCTGTTAGCTGCTGACTGTTTGGCTAGAAATCTGCAAAGTCGGATTACATCTCTTCAGGAGGAACATCAAAGGCAGGACGACCTAGCCCGAAGAAGGGCAGAGTCTCAAATAGCAACGCTCGAACAGCAGCACAAAAGACAACTGGACGACGTTCAAAAGAATGCTGCCTTTCAAATCAAGTCCCTTGAACAAGAGCTCAAAAAACAGGCCGATGAAGCCGAACAGACCGCCAAGGTACAAGCTGCCTCGCAACAGGAGGAGCATCGCAAGCAGCTAGAGCAGGCACGCAAGACGGCCGAGTCAGACGCTGATCGTGTCCGCCACCGGGCAGAGGCTGACATGGCAGACCTCAAGGCTACGATTAGCCGACTCGAGGTTGACCTCATGAAAGTAAGCACGCAACATCGACATGGGTTCTATGCAAAAGACTGATTTTTTTATTTTCTACTTTGCAGGCCAAGAAGACGAAGACGCAGGAACTACAAAGCGTCAGGGAAGAATTGGAGAAAAAGTCACAAGAGCAAGAGTCCTTCGTCGCCAAATTCGAGGCCCGTGTCAAGCAGCTTGAAAAGGACCTGCGTGAAACTCAGGAGAAGGCAGTCCATGTAAGAACCAGTCCTTCCAATGTCGGCCAGCGAGGGAATCTACTAACCCGGTTTCCCTAGGCTGAAGGGGCCGCCAAGAAGGCCGAAGAAGACAAAAAGGCAACCCAAAACGAGCTCGACGATTTACTCATGGTATTTGGCGACCTTGAGGAGAAAGTCGCCAAATACAAGGTCAGTCAACCTTATGCGGTCGTTGATTTTCGGTTTGGACTAAGGCAGTGTTTGCATAGGCAAAGCTTGAAGAACTCGGAGAGCCTGTCTCTGACGGCGAAGATGACGATGAAGACGAGGACGAGGAGGAGGAAGATAGCGACGGGGAGTAGGAGATCACCAAGGACGGGGAGTGCAATGAAGCGAAGTGCAAGGAGGTGAATTACTCCAAGTCCCAGACGGCTTTATGCGCTGAAAGCCATTCATACATATAAGCATCCGAATCATGACCAACTTCTGATATTACTGATCGAGCCTTGTTCATTGGACTCATGTTAGGGCCTTGCAATCTTTGGGGGCCGGGGAGCCCAGGGTACGTCGTCTATAAAGCTGTGCCGTCCGCTTTCATGGCCAAGGCAAGCGGTCGAACCGTCCAGTTTTATGCGGTCTTCCGCCGCCCAGAGCCTAGAGAGCCCTAGGTGCCTGAGGCCGCAGGACACCCGGTAGGCTTGGACTGTGAGATTAGACAGGGGTCTGTGCATGGCAATCGGTGCAATATATTGATTGGCATGGCTTATAGACATGGTAAAAAACACCATGACGGGCATCCGACAGCGGCTTCCCGTTCCACAACAACAAGAGTTAAGTCTGTTCGGGTCTCCTCTCACAACGGGCCATGCCTCAACAGCTGATGGTCTTGGACAGTAAATTGTTGCTAAGGGAGCAATATTCTCATCTCAGCTTCCAAAGCTGCGTCTTCGTCTCCTGGTTGGGCGCGGTCCACGTATTACTGATGGTCAACGCGCGGGGATTATTTTCGGGCGCCTTGAAGACAACACGACCCGAGATCTCAGCCCCAGCCTTAGCACCGACGCTCTCCTCGAGATACTTGCTCATCAGGAAACCCTGCTTCCAGTGGGTGTCAGGACCCGAGGGTCCGGTGGTGAAGGCTACCTCGCCGGGCCGGGTCACACCCGTCGCGCCAGTCTTGACCTGCATGCCAGCCGGGATTGTGTCATTGCGGGAAGTAGTGAAGAAGATGTCGAACCAGATCAAGAAACCATCCAGCGATGGAATGTCTTTAGATAGCGTCGTTTTCCACTGAGCCTCAAAGTCGAGGTCCTCGATCTTAACGGTGTGCAGATCGATGTATGAGATCTGCGAGGGGGTGCCACAGATGCAGTCCTCAGGCATAATCTCGATACGAGCCTCGTCGTAAATACCAGCCTTCATCGACTTCATGTCGAAGCCGTATACGTCATCCCAGAAGGTGACGAAATCCGCGATGTATTCGGGGTCCGCTACGGGGGCCATCCAGATGGTTGAGATGCTCGGGGCAATGAGACCATCAGGCTTCAGGAAGCGGTCCCTGGCGACGAGGACGCTATTCATCATGGCCTCGTAGAGCAGGCAGTAGCCCATCCACTCACTGATGATGATGTCGACCTGGTCGACGGGGAGACTGATGTCTTCGACCCTGCCCCTAATGCAGGTGACTTTGCCGGCGAGCCCATTGATGAAGACGTTCTCTCGGGCCTTATCGATGATGTCCGACTTGTCAACGGCAAAGACCTGCTTTGCGCCTGCTTTGGCGCAGAACATACTCAAGATACCTGTGATGCAGTTTGCTTAGCCAACTTGTTATCGAACCTGGCCCAGACTACCACTCACCGGTACCGCAGCCAATGTCTAGTACGATCTTGTCCTTGAAGAGAGACTTATTGTTATAAACGAAGTCGCGGTACGAGTCGGTCCGGACCTTATCCTTTAACATGGTCTCGTGAATGTCTGTTATCAATAAGAGCTGATCAGTAAACTGATCAGTACGGGCAGGAGGGCAGAAATGAGCAAAAAGGTACCGTTAGCGGCATAAGACTCCCAATAGGACTGAGATTCGTCCTTCCGGTCCCCTTTGTTGTCAACGTCACGCGATCTATCGCTCTGTGTGGGAACAATGGCGTCGTCTCCCCAGCGCTGATCAAGGGTTTGCTCGACAGCAGCACGGTAGCTGGCAAACTGTGACTTGAGCTTCTCCAGCTCCTCCGCTAGTTGGGCTTCCCGCGAAGAAGACTGATGAGGGGCTTGCTGAATGGCCTCTGGCGACTCATCGCCCAGGTCCAGCTCGGTAAGTGCCATTATCAAGGCATCATCCTCGATCACAGGCTTCATAAACCGATCATCAGCAATGTCCTCGGCGGAGATGGCTTCGGGCAAGGCAGCGCCGTCGTGATTGAGTTGGCGAACTTGTGGAGAACGTTAGAATTCCGTATCTCTTGAGTTCGACTTTTTGGCCCAATGCCTGACGTCTGAAAAAATATGCTGGGAGGGTGGGGGATTACTAAAGTTGACAAGCTTGACCGTGCCAAAGAAGTCGAGGCCGAGACGGCGACGAACAGCGAGGAGGTCAAAGTTGTGCTTCTCGCGACAGTGCTGCAGCATGTCGTTCATGTTCTGGAAGACTGAGTCGTCAAGCAGGGAGATGAATGCCACAGTCTCCTCCTCTTCGGGTTCGGCGTCTTCCCAGTCAGACTCATCCGACGAGGCATCAGACTCAGCAAGGCCCTTGCTCTTGAGGCTGTCCTGGACCATGGTGATGACGAAGGGTAGTTGGTATCTTTGTTCAACCCGTCAGCCACTAAGTGGTGCAATTAGGGCCAATGAAATGCAGCATGTTGATGCTTACCTGTTTCCGCTTGTGCTCGGTATAGACTCTGGGCGTTTGGTTCTATAGTTGGGCTGAGATGATCTCACGTTCAGACTACAGACAATTGAGTGGGCAAGTCACAGTAGCACAAATGTGAGACGGACATTTTTTTACACTCCAAGCAGTGTGGGACTGTGCTGGGTCCAATGTACCTAGGATCTAGATGGCGCAGATGCAGGTGCAGAAAAGGGCCTGACCTGACTGTTGATTTAAAGGTGGAAATTTAATTTATTCAGTCAAAAAACCCAGCTTTCATATTTCCTTTCCTCCGTCGCTCTCTCCCTTCCTTTTTCTTTTCTTTTCTTTTCTTTTCTTTTGGAGGTATTTTCGCCTTCCTTTGTCTGTAAAGCATCCGACTGTACGCCAATCTCGGCCATCAAAGAGAGGGGAACAGCCTAACTCAGCCCAAGATGTGTGCTCTTCTATCCGAAGGCCGTACGACTATTGATGAATTGTCATTTTTCTTCCTGTTGGCCCCTCCCGAAGGTTAGCCCCTCTCACTATTTGTGCGCTAGAACACACAGCCTGCAGCTGTTCGAATAGGGTCAACAGACAACAAAGAACCGCACTTTCTCCGGCTACACAAGACAACACTAGGTGCTTTGGCTTTGATAGAGGCATATTCCCTGCACATACCCAGTAGAGAAACCACCGCCTGCTTTGATACTAACTATAAATTGGCAACAGAATAATTTGCTAGAACCAATCCTGTTATTATACTCAGTGAGCTTGGTCCTCGCTACAAGAGTATGCATAGCCCTCTCACTTGTCTCCTTCCTGTCCCCGTTCCTGGACCCAAGACCTACCCGCCTGTTCCCAACTCCACAGGCTACTGGAATTTTGGGTTATGACCATTTTTAGGCATCGCAGAGTCGCGTAGCTGAACTCCGCCCCCTGATGTCAGTCCTAGTAATGCGGCACGCCAATGCTCTGCAATATAAGGTTCACAATACTGAGGAACCCCTCGCCAAGAATGAATCCCTACAGACAAAATGCATTAGTGGTGCGTCTCATCCTGCATAGATTCTAGATGCACTTACAGAAGCCAATACAATTAATGGTGTGCTCGACTCGCCTCGTCTCGTGATCCGATACCAGCTGAGCATACCACCAATGGTCCTCGCCAGGGTGAAAGATGGCACATTGTACATTCCTAATTCCGATTCAATGTCCGTGCATTATCTCTGCATCATTGCAATCACTTACCGACTGCCACAGCAATGCCTCCTGGTACAAAGGGCCGCCACACCTTACCAACTGTTGTTGTCCGAACGATAGTCGTCATGGCGAAGATGATGCCAAAACCAAGCGCCCACTCGCGAGCCATGGGTGGCAACCCTTTACCAGTGACCAGCCTAGCTGTGAATATCCATACATATCCTGTAGGTACTTGAAATAGATCACCAGGAATGGTGTACACCCTAGTATGGAACTTGTCAGTGGCCTTCATGCAGAAAGAAAAGCCTGCAAAAACAGACCATGGCTGATACTTACGCTGCATATAGCTGATACACAAAGGCACTGACAATGGCGCCCGCTGTCGCTCCGATTACTTGACCCCAGAATTGGGCGCTAGGTGCGGCCCCGAGGAGATGGCCTGTCTTGAGATCTTGCATGAGATCGCCCGCTTGCAGGGCACCCTAGACATGTCAGCTTGCATCGCAGATAGGTCGTCCATAAGATGTACATACTGCTTCGGACTATGGCATAGATTAGCAACAAGTCACATAACTAGTTAGAGGTATAGTCGATGATGACCTACCACGGCACCTGCCACCAGATTGATCAACACACTCGACTTGTGCGACTGAGGAATGATGAGAGCAAAGAATAGCTGCGCAAGTTTGCTAATCCCAGACACGGGGTTAAGATCAGTCTCGCCGAGAGCTCGGACTCCCATGATGCTCAGGAGAAGTGCCATGAGAACAGCGACGACTGTCGCGTAAAGCGGGACCAGGTCGCCAAAGACGATGTGGATGGTTGCGATGCACAACAGTATGGACAAGATGAGGCCGACTCCCACAAGCTTGTTACTGATTTGCTGCTCCAGTGGTGCGTCTGCCTCATCCAACCGGATATCGTTGTTCGTCGATACTGACGCTCTGCGAAGGAGGCCTGACCTTTGTGTTGCCCCAGGCAAAAGCCTAGAGGTACTCGTTGCTTCCTCGTCCTCGTACGTGTTTAGGGCAGAGTAGCCCAGACTCAAGCGATGCTGATTGCACAGAAATCGTTCCCCTTGGCCGACAGCGTGTTGCCAAAGCCCCTTAAATCCTCCATTGCCAACATGGCTCGCCAGGGGCCGTAAAGCGATATAGCCAAGACTAACAATGGCATCGGCAAGCATGATGGCTAGAGAGACCCACACAATCCAGCCTTTACTGCCAGTCTCCCAGTCGTCGATGGGGCCTGGCGCCCATCCCCAATACTTTGCCAACGGAGACAACACGCCCCATCCAACCATCGCGCCAAGAAGCATGTGTAAAGTCGTCTCGGGGCCCATTATGATGCCCTGGCCAATGTATGCTGGGCTAGGATTCAAAGTCCACAACCAAGCACCGGCAGTCCTGGTGCCAAAGATGGGAATATTCCGCAGCCAAGGGAAGAAATACGAGCAGAGCGTGTAGAAGCCTGAGACACCGAAGCATATCAGGAGTAGCCTCATGTTTCGCGCCCAGTCGTCTGGTGTCCCAGTATCTGAGTCGTCGATGTTGGCGTTCTCGGGGTCCGTAATGCTTGCAATGCGGCCATGGTCAGACTCTGCTGTCGAGTACAACTTAGCATCTTGATCAGGAACCAAGCTTGCGAAGCCTCCCGATACGGCATCAGGCCCAGCCTTGCGTGTCTGGCCGTGAAGAACCCCAATAAGCACGGCTGTGCTGAACCCGCTAGGGAATCGTAGCCTCTCCCGAATGATAACCTGCTGTCGGCTGGTATCGTGATTTAGAATGGGACTCGCTTGGTGGACGTTTCGCGACCGACTTACAGCGGAACGGCAAAAACGACGCCAAAGTAACAAAGGCCCAATGACCATAGAATCAGCTTCCAGAGAGGAATGATCAGGGGACCTCGTTCCTCAGGGGCTAAAAGATAATTCATTGCAGGGATCTAGATTTGTTAGCCATCAAAACTGGCGCATTCTCCTTTCATCTTGGTGCACGTAGCCGGTGGAAGGAGGTAGACAAAAACCTACCACACCAACGAACCCGCAACCGAGCGGCATAATGGCCATGCTTCCTGCTACTGTCTGAACGAGCACATTCTCGACAGGACTGAATGGAAAGCGCAAGTGACGAGAAAGAGCCTTAAAAATGCCGAAACCCATCAAACTGGCCGGCATCGTCATGGTGCTTACCCAACCAGTTTGCAGGCCAAAGTACATATTGGAGAAGCAGATAACCAGGCCAACCAGAAGCCCCACTAGAATGCCACGAAGAGTGAAGCTGTGGCCATGGATAATGGGTCCTTGCTTGAGTGCATCCTCAGTGTTGGTATTTTGCGCATGTGGAGTGCTAGGTCCGACGACATCGCGGTCGTCGTTTCCGTCGTCATTATCGCGGTGTCCCCGATCAGGAGCCATGTTTCCTTTTTGCACGGCAGTTGCCGACGTTGCGATAGAATATCAAGTGATTGAGCAAGTGTCGCAAACCCGAGGCCGATTACTCGATGAAGAAGAAGGCGAGCGTCGAGCGTTACGGTTTTGCTATCTGATGGATCGCGATAGCGGCGGCGTGTGCTGACCAACCCAGTGTCTGGAATTGCGGAGAGTCAATTACATAAGGCAGGAAAGAACAGTGTTGTCGAAGCCCCCTCATTGAGGCATGAAAACTGTGATACGGACTCCTCAAGTTCCTTATCTCCCGAATCTCCACGTCAATGCCAAACCGGAAGTTACTTTGACAAGTCGTGCGTCTCATCGTCCGTGTGTGGAGTGGAAGGCCTTCATCCCTGCATCGAACGAACGCTACGTAGTAATCCGAGTCCGGTGACGGCCCGGGCGGAGCTCGACAAACACATAAGCGCATACATATGGACGGTGACGTAGGTACCTAGGTGCTAAGCAGTCTTTAATCTCTGCTTAATAATCACACTATATACGGTCCTCATTTCCTATCAACCCCTCCTTGTTCAGCCTACGATGCCCGGTATCTCTCAATATGCGACTTTCGTAACAGGTTACCGATGCATATTGCGAGGCCAACACCTCATAACATCGCCACATGGAAACACTGCACTGTTTGTCAGGCATAGGCCGCTGACCATCGAGCCAAGCTCTTCCCGTGGTCACCCCTAGAACCCGAAGCTATCAAGCAGAGAGCTTGAATCCGGCTCCTGGAAGACTGTCGGATTCGGCTGTTTCCCCGGTCCACTCGATCCCATTCCGACGTGAAGATTCGACATGGGCAAGTCTGCCACTACCAGAGAACTACGACGGCGCAACATTTTCAGCGGGTTGACTTCGCCGCCTAGTCCATTTGTCACACTGGATACTGGTTTTAGGAACTCCCAGTTGCGAACTACGGATTTGTCAGCTTAGAATTGATTCCACGCAACCATCTGATACATACCCAGGTCCAGACCAAGAAGATCGCAACCCATACGGTCGTAGAGCTTGGCGCTTTGGAGGACAAATTCCCACTCGACGCGAGGAGTAATCTTCGACGCTCCGCGAAGTGTTTGAAGTGTTTTCTGCCGTAGCTGCGAGTACAGCACCACCAATGCTGGGTCGTCTGTCAAGTAAAGTTTCGACCTCATGTCAGGCGCACACGGCGTTTCTACCAAGGTGTAAACGGGGGACTATAATAAAGGACCCATGTTAGAAACAGCGCCGGCTCTTTGTTTGCCTTGGACCGACGGGTAACTTACAATGAGAGCCCTAACCGCCATATCCTTACGATTCAACATATAGAAAGCCCATGATGCAAGCCACCGGTTGCCCTCTTTAGCTGCCACAGCGAGGACCTCCTCTTCCAATAGCTTTCTCAATACCGGACCCTGGTCGCCCTCATACACTCGTGCAATTGCCACGGCGAGCTGGAGATCCTTGAGCTGATTCAAACAGACGTTGACAGCGTCCTGCAATTGATCAGCGAGCAGAAAAAACGCTGCTGCATACTCTACGTGCCCGAGACATTATTAGCATCCGATGATAAGTGAATCTGTTTGTTACTCACCAAACCGTCGTTTACTGAGCAATGCGTAAGCGTTCTTCAGAGCTGTTGTTCGCCACTTGGGCTCTTCAAAGTTATTGGCCAGCAACTTCTGTGTTACCCCTTGCTCTCTATTCCAGTGAGCCATACGCCACAACCCCTGAAGGATTGTCTTCTTCTTGAGGGCCAGGTAGTAGATGCTACAATCCACTGGGTTTTTCATATCGCTCTTAGTATATTCGTTGCGGGCCACATTCTCAAATTGCGCACGCTAAGAGTGACATTAGCCTACAATGTCCCAGTCGCTAGCCGGGAAAAGAAGTACGCACCAAAGCATTGCGGTCGTTAAGCCACATGAACATGCCGCTCTCTCGCGCATCCTCCCAGCGCAGGGTACCGTGGCACTGTTTGGTAACAAAATCGGTGAGAATGTCTTGGCTGGTTGAGTGGTAAGCCCAGTTGATCTCTCGCCACGACATCTGGATCTCGCTTGTCCGGCCCTTACGAAGGCCATGCTGGCGAAAAAAGAGCATGAAACGAGCTCCATTTTCATCAAGTGACCTGCGCTGTTTTTCCACGAGCCCAACACATTCGACAATGTCGGCTAGTTGTATCTGCTCATGACCCGACAACTGCTGAAGGCTGATTTTGGTCAAACGTTCGTTGATGGAATGCGCAATATCCCCGCTGAACGATTCGTCCGCTTCTCCATTGGATGCTTGAAGGCTAAAGCGAGACCCCAATTCAGCTTCTGATGCTTGTGTTGCCTGTCGTGAATGTCAGTGAGGGATTCTTCTTCAAACCATGATAGCAATAGATTTTCCTTTCCCACATAAGTTAGATGGTCAAAATAGGGAAGTGTTTACCTCGTCCATGTAAAAAATTGCCGGGTCTAGGCCCAAATAGTCATCAACGCCCTCGCCGGCAATGAGGAACTTCAGCGTTTTGTGCAGAGACATGAGCACGTTCCGCACTATCGTGTTCTTACCCGCAAGGATGCACTGACTCAAGAATTGGGGATGGAAAACCGGCAATGGCCCGTTAAATCTCTGAACGGCTTCGAATATGTCCCAGACGCCGTTTTTCCGGTGCGGAAGTTGTAAGCTGTTGATCAGCGAGCTAGATAAGTCGTAGTCTCTCCCATGTACAAACATCTGATTGCCGGAGCCAATAACGAGATGACCGTCACCTAGCCACGTCGAATCGCCTATAGGATGAGGCGTGAACTCACGGATACTGATCTCCCGAACTGCGGCCCAAGCCGGTCCCTTGTTCAGGTAGTCAAACCGCATCTGGCAAAGCAAAACTACCTTTGACTGAAAGCCTACGGCAAGTATCGATTGCGAGTCTGGTGTTGAAGTCCAGTCAAGGTCCTGAATAGTATTGTGCGTACCGTAATCCTGTGTAAACTCGAGCCGAGCGCCGCCAATGTCCCAGATAAATAATTGTGACCTGCTGGAATCGACAAGCGCGGCTTTCTTGAGAGTGCTACCGCTAACGAGAGCCGGTTCTGAAAGACCTGTCTCTGCCGAGGACGTAGAGAGCCACCCGACGTGGTTTCCCGTTTTGTCAACTCGAGCTGTCCAAAAGTCTACTCGGCCGGTATGAGTATAAGATATGGCGATGTCCCTGGCAAAAACATCCAGGAAGCCTGACGTTACCGGTGCAGATCCAGCCGGATCAACGGGAAGCATGTACGCGATTCCTTCAGCATCCCTCAGCTTGAACCTGCAAAATTCTCCGATTGATGTTTCGTCTCGGTCCTTTGAGTGAGTCTCAATACGCTCGTGAGAGTACCGAGGGAGATTGACCTCCCATACAAGGCCTTCCTGCTCCGAGGTGATCGTGGCAACATGGGCAACAGCATAGTCCTCCACCCTCTGTCTCGGCAGTATCAGGAGACAAAGCGGTTTCCCTGAGACCTCGTATGGCTGGCGATCCAACAATGTTGCTTTTTGTGGCCGACAATCCCATAAAGAGATGGTGTTATTTTCCAGGAACATGACAAAGCGACCCTTGCGTAGAACGCAAATACGATGAATATGGGCATTCCCCGCAATAACGCTCTGCCGCAAAAGGCTAGTCCTGCTGTTCTCGACATGCGTCCAGACAATGCTTTCGCCCTCCTCTGTTCTAGACACAACAGCTCTACCACTGAAGTTCCGAACCATTTTCTTGATGGGTGCCGAATGGCCGGACCAAGTACAGCGGCGAATGAGGCGGTTCTCCTTGTCGACGGTGTCGAGGAAATCTACCAAGCTCGCTTCGTAGACCTGAATTTGGCCATCAAAGTCATGGGCTAACACACGCAACGTCCCAGTCTGCCGGTCGCAATAACTCTGTACCTGAACGTGCTGTTCAAACCGGAAGTCGAATAAATGCGACTGGAATTTTGTGACTTTGACAGCAGTCTTGGACTTGTTCGTCCTGCAGCCAACGTCCTCGAAAGCGTAGACGACCATGTTTCCTGCTCCATCGGAAGCAACACACAGCTCGGAGCTTTTATTTGCAAGAGCTATTAAGTTCTCGAGGGCGACGTCACGCTTCCCTTCTTGAACTGGACGGCGTTGAACAGCCAACTCCGTCGAGGCTGTGATCTCTCTTCCGTCAATGATGAAGGCAAGTAGTGGTGCTGCAGTGATGGCAGATCTGAGACTCTGATCCCGGAGAGACGAGGCCAGGTCGATAGCTCCCCACAGATTCATATGCCCGGAGGCATGCGTATCTACGCCGGTCCAAACACGGACTAAATTATCGGTGCATATAGTATAGAGGGCGTTTTCGACGGTTTGCCCGGCATGAAATGGCTTTCGCCATCGAAGACTAGTCACTACGTCCGGATGGCGCAGATAGGCCAGGTCGAAACGTACGTCTTCGGCTCCGTACGTCAACCGGCGCCAGACCTTGACGAGGCAATCCTGGAGGCCGACCGACGCTATGTATGCCGAGTCGTAGGAGAGCTCTGCAAGCTTCAAGGGGTTCGGCACAGGTTTGTTCCATAGTTGCGATGGTGCCTCGGTGGTTAGGTATAGGTAAAGAGCGGAATGGGCAACAAGGAGCTCTTCAGTGCCACCCCAGCTTAGCGATATACCGTCAGCGGCATAATGACCATCGGGAACTGGGAACGATGACTGGAGACCCCACTGGAGCGCAGATTGTTCGTTAGCTATGGCGTACAGGTTGGTGAAGAACAACGGGGACGGGAGAGAGGCCGCGGGTCTAGCACACCTTTAGCGCATCTTCTGACTGTCCGAATGGTCTGTAAACCCTCACGACGGAGTCGGTACAAGTGGCAATTTTGCCCGAATATTCATCAAAGGCTACGGCCTGCAAGTGGGTCGGATCGTCGTCGTAGATGGTCTGGATGATAGTATCGGAGTCACCGAGAATGGTGAGTGCATTGCCAGTTATGTATACCTACGTAGCCAGTCATTAGCGCCATACACCACCACAGCAGCGATGAGAGGAGCGAGCGCAATATTCCAGCTGCTCACATTGAAGTGTCTCAAGTCCCAGAAGCCCGTCGTGAGAGCTTGGAGCCCAGACCTTGGCCTGCCAGGGAGCACTGCTCTCATCCTACTAGCAGGATAACCGCAGCAGCATTGCTCAGGTGGGTGGCAGGGCGCAAAGGCCGAGGTAATGCAGTGCTGGCTGTGTTGTTTGGATGTCGTCAAATGGCGGGGTTAGAGGATATTTTGGAGCTCTTGGTCTGGCGAGAGGTGTAATCCAAGCTGTACGAAAGGGTGGAAGGATGCAAGTGAAAGGATTGGGGAAAATGCGGTTTAGGTGTGGTAGGTAGCGGACATAACATAAGGTGCTTCAACCTACTACCTAAAGGTAGGTAGGTACCTTAGTAGGTAGTACGACTTTGGGGACATTTAGGCTCTACGTACCTTTACACTTTAAGGCGCAGAATGTCCGGCCACAGGGGTTAGGGCGGCTTGTCGCAGGTGATAAGATAAAGCACCAATGACGCCAGTATGCATGTAGGAAAGTCTGCTCATCAAGTTCAATACTAGAAGAGCTCCTTCGACGTCTTTCCAATACCACAGAGCATCTTGAGCCTCCAAGGTAGCGCTGCAGGAACATAAGCATATCTACTTACAGTCTCGCAACCGTCAAACACGGTACGGCACCTCGTGCAGTTGGAGGGCTATTGCATCTTTTCGCTTTAGCTAAGCTAGGTACCCAAGCTATTGACGCCATGCCAAGCTATTTGCATCTACACCAACACTGTCGAACTGCAAATAACCTCCATTAACAGCCCCTACCAATGTGCGATAATGAAGCCGCCTGGCTATACTTGCCAACGGTCTCCAGTTATAGAAGGAAGTAAAATTTTTACAAGACCCCTTATCATGTATCCGTGATCATTGAGGCCACTGCCCATGGCCTTGTTTGTTTCGAAGGGAAACAAGAAACAAAAAACAACGGCATAATCGTCCATCATTCTCCTCTACCCGACGCCCTTGACCCACTCTCATTCGCCGCTCGTCGGGTCTCTGCCACGGAGTGTCTCTGTGTTTGTGCAAAAGAGAGTCTGCTCAGCTGACCCGTAGGGGCTGTAGGTACGCTCTTGTTGTAACGCTCCCGGAGCTCTCGCTCAAACGGCGTCGGTAGCGGCGCAAACGGTGTCATCGACGGTAGCCTGACAGAAGATGCCATGCCCGTCCAACGTGTCGGCGTATCCATGACGACTCCATCGATATCGGTTCCGGAGCCAGCACCATCGTGATCCTCCTCTTCAGCCGTTGGGCCAACCTCTTGGATCCTAGAAGCCCTGAGTGACAAGCCTCCACTTCGTTCAAGAACTGCCCTAGAAAGTGGCACCGAGCTGTGACTGAGACCAAAGCCAGCACCTCTCCGCGAGCTTGAAAAGTTGGCTCGAGTGGTCGTTGACTGTTGTGACAAGGCCAAATCCCTATCGCCTTTCCAACGGAGGAGGAGCCGCCGTACCACTTTCTTCCTGTTCCTTTCCTGGACATCAAGTGCAACGTACTCGCGGCTCTTGAGCTGCAGCAATGTCGACTGCCACTGGCTCCAATAACGGGACTGGAGTGTTACTCCCCAAGCTTGTTTGGCACGGGTTTGTATCCCCGCGTAATCCTCTGACATGCTCTGCCACTCGCCAAGCCACGCGGCTGTCAAAAGATTGCCTGCGCCCCAGTCATTGTTGCTCTCATCTCGCCATGCGCCCAACATACGAGCCAGACGATCCCGATTCATCGCGTTGTAATGTTGGTGCGTTTCCCAGCTGATATTACCATGAGCACGAGTAGCAATCTTCCACCGACTGAGATAACCTTTGGTAAAGGCGGCTTTAACGTGTTGCCTGCATCGCGCATATGATTTACGAGTATTGGACCTCCAGGAGGCGTTTGAGCGCCATTTCTTTAACGCATGCGTAACACTGATATAGAAACAACCACGCTTTGCCCACATATGGAGGCTTCTATTACGGGCAACGTCGACATGCCATGACTCTAGGGCCTTCTGAGCGCCTTGATGCACCGCATAACGTCGCGACGTCATTCCGATCTTGGCGACAGCTGTGGTTTGCTGTTGCCAGTTTTCTAGGACCTTTGTCCTTAGCATGCGATCTGAAATTCTTTCGAGGTAGCTGCCCCCTCGAAGCGTTCGAGGCAGTTTCCGACTAGCCTGATAGTCGACAGTGCTACCACCACCATAGTTGTTAGCTTGGCCAAGGGATGGTGGCGTCCGACAGGCGCTTTGCCACCTTGCCAAGGAGTTGTGGATCAGTTTTATTCCCATTTTGGCCCTGAAGATCTCAATCCGCGTTTCCAGGTGCCACTGGCTCAGTGAATCGCGTACGATATTGAAGCGACGGAAAGATGCGACGTTTTTATGGTGCGATGCCACCTGACGGTGCCATGTCTTGATAGCTTGAGACTGTTCGTGTCTCTGATGCAAGGTATCCGAATGCGTCTGTAATCTTTGTAAACTGGCGCAGGCCCATTGCCAGTGTTTCAAATAGCTGTTTAGGGAACACGGGGGATGTTGAGGTCGATTGTGAGCCGGGCAGGAGGCAAACCAGTGAGTGAGAAGGTTCTGGGCAAGTTTGCGCCGAGCATGAGCCGAGACACCGTGCTCCATCATACTGTCTTCGTCGGCTCGTCTAAGCCAGAGGGCCATAAGACGAGAGGCGAAAACGCGGCGGCCCTTGAACCTAGTCTCAGCCGTCACAAGCTCCCATGAATCGAAGTGACGCATCCGGAGGATATGCCTCCTAGCCACAGCCGTTCGTTCGAGCCTGTCCAGAGCATGCTGTCTCCAGTGGGATATTCCTCTGAGGAGTAAGAGATACCCGGCCGCTCTTCCCGAATGTCTTTCCAGTAGAGCATATCGCGACTCCGCTTCCGGATCTTCCTCTGGCTGCGGGTCGGCCTCTTGTACCTCCACGTGAGATTCGCCATGGTTATCAGAGTATTTCTTAGCTGGCCGTTCTTGCTCGGCAGCATGTTCGACGGGTTGCTGAATGACAGGCTCCTGAACGGCAACATCAGGCTCAGGAGACTGTTGAACGTCAAATGGGTGCCCAGCCGGCTCTTTCACCTTGGACTCAATTCCCGGCTGAGACATTCCACCGCCATCTTGAACTGATTCAGTGGGGCTATCGGGGGGTAGTAGCCAATTCACAGTTCGTACAGGCTTGGACTTGACGGAGAGCGCGGGCGTCTCATTTTCGTTTGCTGGACGGGCATCGAGAGCTTCGGCGGGCTGGACCGCCGTATCGCTTGTGCCATGCTGCCCGTTGGTACCGACAAGTGACTGGTGGCTAGGGTGGGTTTGCTCCGTGTCCCCAGCGGCAGAGGGCGTATAGTTTTGTGGTGATTTACTTTGCCTAGCGGGCTCTATGTTCAAGTGGTTCGGCCCCGCGTCCGCGTGTGTCAGCCTTGGGGGAGATGCGGAATCGTCCAAGTGGTATGTCTCGGAAGGCTGTGAACGAGGGAGAGATGCGAACTCTTGCCGTTGAACTGGCTGGAAGACCGGGTGATCTTCTCCAGAAAGCTCGTCCAAGGATTCGCCAGAGTTCTGATCGGTCGCCGTAAGGGCTGGCGACGGCTGGAAAGGCTCTTCATTATCAGGGCCGTTATGATAGTCTGGGCCATCGTGGTCAGAGAGCACCCTGGATCCGTCACTGCGATTGTCAAACTCGAGCCCAATACCCATCCTCGACAAGACCGCACGAAGTTTTTCCAGTAGAGATCCATCGCCGCGCTCGCCACCGATCCGGAAGACGAGGCGCGAAATGTGGTGGTCTTCCTCCGGGTCGACACCGTAGAGCGGTAGGACGGCATCGTATGCTTGGAACAGTGCGTTTGTTGCCAATCGTTCCCCTTCGGGAAGGAGTTCGAGGTTTTCCTGCGCGGCCGCGACGACATCGTGCAGAATAGCGATTTCTAGGCTTTTGTCAGTCGCATTGTACTTCTAGTCTTGCAATCGCCGGCCGCGTATACAAGCCAAAGTGCAGTGGCCACTGGCCCGAAGCGCACTTACCTTCGTCACTATAGTAGGAATCGGAGCTTTGGACAGACACGAAGCTGGATATGCCGTCACGAGGAGCCAGCGCTGGGCGATGCGGCAGCGACGGCATGTGAACTGAAGCCGAGCTGGGAGCATAATAAGGTGATGGTAATATGAGTTGTAGTGGTGGTGATAGTAGCTGGGTTTGCGAATGCAACCGTGGTCGCGTCGTTGATATAAGAATCCAAGATTGGGGTAGAGGTATCGGAAGCCAAAGATGCTAAATACATTTGATTGCGACAAAAGCGTATCGTCGACAAAAGTGATAAAGAGACGGAAGGGCGTGAATCAGCCCAGGGAATATTATGATGGCCTTTTAATGGGGGCAGGTGTTCAGTCGCGCCACAACAATCGCAGCGAAGTGCTGTGGGAACGGAAGTAATGACAATGAACCAGGTATGGCTTCTGATCCTGCCATGCCCACCGCGCGCGAATTGGGAGTACAACTCAGCCGGCGATGAGGGCGAGGACGAAGGTCGAGCGAAGAAGGGTCGATGGGGATGAGTTCGAGGTCAAAGACGGCGAATGGGGCCAACCAAGTATTCAAGCTCCCCCGACCTCCCGTTTTCTCTCTTACCCGGCACTGCACAGTTCTGTTTATTTTGCGCTGAGCGGTGCCCTGTGGGTACGCCGTTGTTGACTGGGCTGCACTGTAATCCTGGTGTCGCGACGGAATCTGATTCGCCAATGAGCCGCACCCTGTGTTAATATGTTCCGGACTAAATGTACCTACCTACTGAGGTATTGAGAACATACCTAGTAGGTAGAGCCCCTCCTTGGCCAGCCTGTATAACTATATGGTAGTGAAGTGCCTTTTTCTCTCGCACTCTTCTCTTTTTTGGCTACAAGCATAAGACCACCAGCCACAACCCCCCTTGTGCCAAAGCACCCTTTCCCTGATACCTGAGGTAATTCAATTCAAGCTTCGCCATCTACTTTCTCGCTTGGGTGACTTTTCATGAGGTGGATAGACAATAGAGCCATTCACCCAGCTTTGCGCGACACACACCCTCGTCCTACGTGGTACCATACCTCATTCATCCGCTTCACGGCTAAGCGTCTTAAAATACCTACAAATAATTAACACAAAACCAATACATATCATGGTCCGCCCGCGGCCTATCCAGAAGTTCGCCGTCGCAGTTGGCCAATGCTCGGCTGAGGTCGGTTTCCTCCTTGGAGTATCTTGATGATAGATATTGTAATGGCAACCGTGCTGATCAAAATGCAGGCCTCGTTGTACGGAAAATGCATTGTCGCGGACTACAATGCCGTCCACAAGGACAAGTGCTCAAAGGAATTTCTCAGGTTAAAGGACTGTTACCTTGTAAGCCCGCTCTCATCTTGCATCACTCAACCCACCTGCCGTCATCGAGTCGATTGCATCACTAATACTGGCCCATCCACAGGCCGCCACACGAAAGGCAAAATGAGCAAACCAGAGGCACAAAAGATACTGAGGAAATTGAAAGGCTCCATTTGATATTCCCCTCTTATTGAGTCCTCGAGGTCTCCATTGGCCATAGCCAGGAGCCATCCATTCTGTCCAAGCTCTATCTCATGCGCTCATCAATACCCACGTGTCATTTCTACAGTTCGAGCAGACGAAGCAAGAACGTCGCATGCTGTACCTCCTGCTCCTCCTCCATAATCACTTTCTTCTGCTGTGTACTTGGGGTCTCGCCTTCCGCATTTGTGACCTCGTGCTTCTCAACCGGTCTTCGCAACGCCTTTTCGATAACCTTGTTTTGCGACACAAACACCTCCTCGAGACCAATGTTGTCAGGATCGCTGATGACCTTGTACTCCATCTTGATGTCGTCTGTCGGCTGGAGCTGCGCCTTCTTTCTTAAGCGTTGCACACGGTTGATGACCTCTCGGGCGATACCCTCGTGCGCGAGTTCAACATGCAACTCCGCGTCCAAGATGGTGAGTACATCGTTGTCAGAGTTAGTCTCTAGGTTCTTGGAAGACTCGTCCTCCTTCAACCCACGCCTCACCACAAGGTCGCCCTCCTCTAACTTGATCCCGTCGACAAGGATCTCCTTCTTCTCCGAGTATTCCTTGACAGCGTCGCTGCTGAGTGTCGGCAGTGCCTTCTTGACGCGCGCCATGTCCTTCTTGAGCTTCTTGCCCAGCACTGGCCAGTCGGCAGTCACGCTGTACTGGACATTGTACTTGGCCTCGTCTGACGTGAGAACTAGGTCTCTGACATTCATCTCTTCCCTAATGTAGGATGATAGGGAATCGAGGTCCTCCAGGTACTGGGGGTCGCGGTGGATGACCACAAGCGTTTTAAGGGGCGTTTTGAGACCGACGGCCCTTCTCTCGCGAGAGACTCTAACCAGGTCGATGACCCTCTGCATTCTACCGACTCGGCGCTCAACAACTTCATCAAACAGCTCTTGTCGCACCTCGGGGAACGGCAGGAAGTGAACGCTCCGCGGGTCCTCTGCTTCGGCCTCTTTGGGGATGAAGGGGCGCAACTTCTGATAGATGGTATCGGTGATGAAGGGAGTGAAGGGGGCAAGACCACGACATAGCGTGAAGAGAACCTCAAACAGCGCGTTGAGCGCATGCTGAGTATCCTGAACACCGTTCTCGCCCTTGAGGCGTCTTCTATTCAGCTTGATGTACCAGTTTGTAGTGTTTTCAATGAGTCCGAGCAAGCGCGGGACGACAGTGTAAAGGCGGTACGCTAGCGGGTAGTTGATACGTCAGTGGAGGAGCTACGAATGTGAGAAAGGAAGACAACATACCACTCATCTCCTCATTGACGAATTGCAACAAACTCTGACAACTGGCCAATATCCAGCGATCCATCACGTTCTCGTTGCTTGCCAGAGCCTTAGGGTTCCAAGCATAGTCGATGCCCTCAACCTTCTTCAGCAAGGACACCTGGCCCTCAAAAAATTTGTAACTGTTCCAGAGGGGCAGCAGAACCTTCTGCACAACCTCCTTCACGCCTGACTCCTTGAAGCGCAGGGGCTCAGCTCGCACAACAGGGGAATTAATGAGGTAGAGGCGCAGGGCGTCGGAGCCATACTTGTCCATGACCAGATCAGGTACCGGGTAATTCTTGAGACGCTTAGACATCTTCTTTCCGTCCTCCGCCAGAACTATGCCGTTCACAACGCAGTTCTTGAAGGGAATGCGGCCGAAGAGATGT
Organism: Colletotrichum sublineola; assembly: GCA_020631755.1. NCBI lineage: Eukaryota > Fungi > Ascomycota > Sordariomycetes > Glomerellales > Glomerellaceae > Colletotrichum > Colletotrichum sublineola. Next base: position 2,147,130 of record JAHSQG010000001.1, read on the forward strand.
GTGCCTAGCACGAGAAGGGTGTAGAACCAGCCCCTTGTTTGATCCAAGCCCTCGGCAATGAAGTCGCCGGGAAAAGACTTCTCAAACTTTTCGACGTTCTCGAATGGGTAGTGCTGACTTGCGTATGGCATGCTACCGGACTCGAACCAGCAGTCAAAGACTTCCTCGACACGCTTCAGGGTACCCTTACCCATCTTACTGGGAATTGTGATGTGATCGATATTGTCGCGATGAAGATCAGTCAAGTCCCCAGTATAGCCACTCAGCTTCCGCAGCTCCTCGATGCTACCGACGCACACCCGCTCTTCCATGTCCTCGCTTACCCAAAGAGGAATCGGGGTGCCCCAGTATCGGTTTCTCGAAACGTTCCAGTCACGGGCATTCTCGATCCAACTGGCAAAGCGGCGCTCCTTGACGAAAGACGGCACCCAGTGCGAGCCCTTGATATTCTCCAGCATCTGGGGAACGATCTCAGGAATGCGGACGAACCAAGATGGAACCGCACGATAAATGAGAGGAGTATCGGATCTATAGCACATGGGGTACGAGTGCTTAAGCGTAGAATCAACCACGACCTTTCCGGCGGCCTTCAGGTGCTTAATGATGTGCTTGTCGGCCTCCTTGACATGCATGCCAGCAAAGTCAGAAACGCGGTTCGTGAAGTGGCCGCTGTCGTCAATCGGATCGGGAGGGGGTCTGTTCTCGGTGACGATGCCGGCGGCCACGGCGACGTTGTAATCGTCCTCGCCGAAAGCAGGCGCCTGATGAACAATGCCAGTGCCGCTATCATCAGTAACATAGGTGGCGTTCAGAACTCGGAATGCAACGTCCTTGTACTCCTCGTAGAAGTAATTGAATGGGGGCTCGTACTTCCATCCGACCATGTCCTTGCCCTTGATTTTTTCAAGAATCTTGAACTTTGCCTTTTTGATATCCTTGTAGAGAGTACCGAGAAGCTTCTCAAGTAGAATATATTTCTTACCAGACTTCTCGTCAACGATCTTGATGTACTCGAAGTCAGGGTGGGCAGCGAGGCCGAGATGGGACGGCAAGGTCCATGGGGTCGTTGTCCAAGCCAGCAAGTTGGTCTCGGGATCGTCCTGCAAGGGGAAGGCGATGACAATGGCAGGATCGTTGACATCTTGGTAGTTTTGGTTGGCCTCAAAATTGCTCAGTGCCGTCGTCAAAGCCGTGGAATAAGGCATCACGCGGTGTCCCTGGTATACGGCGCCCTTGTCGAACAGCTGCTTGAAAACCCACCATTCGGACTCCATGAAGGAAGGATCCATAGTCTTGGAGAACGCATGTCAGCATAAAGTGGCCGGGATATAATCAACGGTGAAGAAAACTTGCCTTGTAGTCATTGTCAAAGTCGATCCAGCGACCGAGTCTCTCAACGGTATGGCGCCACTCTTCGCTGTAGCGCATGACGATGGACCTACATTCGGCGTTGTAATTCTTCAGGCCAAGCTTCATGACGGCGGCCTTGCCAGAGATACCCAGCTTCTTGTCGATTTCATGCTCAATAGGCAGGCCATGCGTGTCCCAGCCGAAACGTCTCTCGACGTGGAAGCCCTTCATGGCCCAATATCTGGGAATAATGTCCTTGATGGTCGAGGCTAGCAAGTGACCGTAATGGGGAAGGCCGGTAGCAAAGGGAGGACCGTCATAGAATGTGTAAAGGGGCTTGCCCTGGGTCATTTCAAGCTACAAGAAGATTGTCAGTGTGGCGACCAAACCGCATTTAACGCGAAACAAGCTCACCTGGCGCTCGAAAGCTCTGATCTCGCGCCATCTCTGGAGCACAGCTTCCTCCTCCTTGGGGAAGTCGATTGACATGATTCCGACGGAGATTTATGTAGTGGATCAAAGGCGAAAGCAGTTGGCAGTGAGATTCATACGCCGACGAAGTTTGGCTGTCGTGTTTTGTCTAGATAAAGAGGGGTCAAGAACCTCCTGCCACTTGCCGACGTACGAAATCGGGGGTTTGGAAGAGAGAAATAGAACTACTTGGGAGGAGCAGGAAGAAATCTCGGGGGTAATGGTGTGACTCAAGGCCAGGAAACAATGCGCTTGGGTTGTGTATATGTGTGGCTTTGGAGGTAAGGTAGTTGGAGGGGTCATTAGACCTTTTCGTGCGAGAGGTGAGTCAGTGGGGTAATTTTTCTCAATTGACTTATCTCGAGCGCGGGGCAATCGGTGGGATAGTACAGTCAGCTTACTAATATAACAAAGCTCCTGCTGCCGGTTCAATGCCGGACACGAACCTGCAGCAGTGTAGCCTACCTACCTAGGTAAGGCACTAGGCCAACCCAAAAGATGCCCAAACAAGCGAGGTCCTCCGGCCTCCAGAAGGTACCTACCTACTGAGTCTCCAAGCAACCGCTGTCATCGCGCGAGCAACGCGGCCACCTTCACTTTCATGACAGTTATAGTAAACAACACCCGATTCGATTTAATCTTAACGCCACGCCAGTTGTCTTCTTCCTTTCTGTTAGACCTCTTTTTCTCTCCCTTGTGTATTACTCCATTCATTGTGCTAGAAGCCAATATTGACCGAAATCATTCGCACGCTTTGTCAACCAAGGCCCCTGATACAGTACCCCTCTCTTGGACCGATCTCCGAGGTTAACCTACTCGCCTCCAGTGCTAGGTACCATCACCGACAACCCTGATCAGGAGCTGCTTGTTACCTTCTGCGCTCAACCGTCATCCAGGCATAGCCCTCGCGCTCGACCGATTCGACTTGACCCCTCTTGATTCCGTCCGTCAGGACTTACGTCGACTGCCGTAGAACCGCAAATTACGCGTACTTACTCCCGCTATCATGTCATTTCTCTTCGGCAGGGCCAGAACTAGGCCCGCCGTCGACCTGCCCAAGCAGGCGAGAGATCATGTGACAAAGCTCGAGGGCCCAAATGCTGTTGCCAAGGTTGGACTCATGCTCTCTATGTCGTCCTAACCCGTTCTTGAGCTGGACCATTAACGTGCTTCTGTTCCGCAGGCCGAGGAGCTCGCCAAAGTCCTCAACCAGATGAAATTTATTCTGCAAGGCACACATGGTACATATGCTCCTTAGTTTTACACTTTTTGCAGCTTGCAGCCCACAACTGACCTCGATACAGAGTCCGACAGCAGCCCCGAACAAATATACCAGCTCGTCAGTGGCCTTATTGAAGAAGACCTGCTCTACCTGCTTGCTGTAAACCTCTGGCGCCTACCATTCGAGTCTCGCAAAGATACACAAGTCATCTTTTCCTACGTTTTCCGCTTCCGTCCACCCACCGCCTCACCAAAGAGCGATCCTCTGGCCTTGTCCTACGTCGTCAATAATCGCCCGCAAGTGCTGCTCGAGCTATGCCGAGGCTACGAACACAAGGAGAGCGCAACACCTGCCGGCACCGTCCTTCGTGAGGTCCTGAAATCAGAAGCAGCGGCAGCTATAATTTTGTATGATGACGATGAGGAATCTGGGTCCAGTAGCAAGGGTATCAACCTCATAGATAGGGACCGCCGGCAGAGCGGCAACGGTGTCTTTTGGAGATTCTTTGACTGGGTCGACAAGAGCTCCTTCGAGGTAGCGGCAGATGCTTTCACCACGTTCAGAGTGAGTCTTTATACTTAACTGAGACGATCGCTTAGGCCCTTTCGAAATTCCGTTAGTCTAACATTACCTGTTCGATAGGAATTGCTCACAAAGCATAAGGAACTGGTTCCGAGATATCTGTCGGTCAACTTCGATCTATTCTTCGACAAGTACAACAATATCCTCGTACAGTCCAACAGTTATGTTACCAAGAGACAGTCTATCAAGCTCCTTGGCGAGATTCTGCTGGACCGATCGAACTATAGCGTTATGACCGCCTACGTAGATCGTGGGGAGCACCTCAAGATTTGCATGAACCTTCTGAGAGATGATCGCAAGATGGTGCAATACGAGGGCTTCCATGTCTTCAAGGTCTTTGTGGCTAACCCACATAAGTCTATTGCCGTCCAAAAGATCTTGCTGATGAACCGAGAAAAGCTTCTCACTTTCTTGTCTCATTTTCTGGAGGACAGGACCGATGACGAGCAATTCATTGACGAGAGGGAATTCTTGATCAAACAGATCAGAAACATGCCGCCGAATCCAGTGGCGCCTCAGAGGCACGGCATGCCAGGTGGTGGCTAGATGGCAAATAGGCAGGAAATAGTAGTTACCGTCTCATCATGTGGGGTTTGGAGACGGATGGGGCATAGAGGTTTTGTTGCCCTGTGGCAGTGTGACAGAGCCAAGTTGTGCGTGGTTGGACTAAGGCCGAACAATAAGGTTGTGCGGCAATGGAATATGCATTTGCGTCCGGCGTTCGAGATGGCGTGGAAACCCCAAGGCAAGGCATCAAACACGAGGCTCATCATAACTGTACGCAGCTACAATTCGACAAAAAACAGCCAGGGGAGGAAGTTGTTCTCTATTAAATTTATTAACACCGTCCGGAACTCGCAGCTCATTGTTTCTTGTCATTCCACCCTTGTGCTGCCTCCTTGAATTCTCTCGCCACCTACTCAGCGGTAGCGACTCTGGCGACATGTCTGACACCCCAAAGCATTAGAATAGGATCCAGTTATCCTATCATCTTGCTTCCTGGGAATAGGAGTTAAAAAAGCCCATGGCCCTGTGTCCCAGATATTCGGCGACTTGTTCAGCGGTCTACGCGGCCACTGACTTATCAGCGCCAGACTTTGAACCGAGACTTCGGTAAAGACGTGACCATGTTTCTCAATTCAAACGACAAATTCTCGGCGAGATTCGTGACAGCCGCCTTGCTAGCGTTGTAGGCATGAGTACCTGGCGGATTTGTGATATCATATTTGTAGCTTGTGATGATAATGACGGGATTGGACGGGCAAACGAGCCGCAAGTCGCAGGAGGCTACTGATGCTATCATTGATGTCTTACAAATCGGTGTCGAGGCCTTGCGGAAGCTGTCCGGACCTTACCACCGAGAGTTGCCTTCTATCACGGCGTCGAGAACCAATAGATCAATACATCTTTGGGGGGTCGTAGCAGTAGGCTTGAAAAGTTGACATGCTAGTTGCTTATGTTTGAGAGGCTCGCAAACCCAAGTGAGCCAATAATCTTTGTCTCGAGCTTCTCTTGGCCGCGACCTGGCCCACGTCCAACCAAATATTCAAGACGTCGGCACCAATACCTGGACAGATTGACATTTGTGGGGAGCTGACCCCGGCGATTATCGTCCGGTCGGTCACACAATGCATTATGGGAGAATCAGTTGTATTGCACGTCGTCCAAAGCCAGCCTCAACCATTGACGCCTCTTATTCCTAGCCCCAGTCTTCTTGCAAAGGGACATCCCTTCAATCGATCAGAATAGTAAAAAACGTGTGCTGAAGCTTGCCAAACTGCCGTCGGCACTATTACCTCGAAACCTGCGTCGGCTGCTTAGCCAGCATGACGCTGACGCTCTCGCGCGCGTTTGATGATGTCCACGCGCTGTCCTTACCGCCGTGCCTCCACTCGTCTCCGGTGGCGTCTTCACCACCCCCTCTTGTGGCCTCTCCCATGATCACCTCAAGATCCCGCTTCTGCGAGCTCATCCAATTCCTCACAAAGTTGGCAGGGTCCTGGCTCATTGACGTGAAGAATGAGTGCTTTGCCTTGGAGCTAGCGACCGCCGAAATTAATGTCGCCAACTGCTCATCCATGGCCACGACCTCCTTGAGGGCACTCGCATAAGCAGGGTTCGTTACGAAGGGCACAAGCTTGGCCTTGAGGGGGTCATCGACCGCTACCCGCACATCGTAGATGGTGGGCTGGGGGTCCTTGTGGAATTCCTCGTCGACTCGAACGGTATACGGTAAACTGACAGGAGGTAGCGGCGAGAGGTGAGGCTGAATGTAATCGTTCAGGTTGGGGATGATTCCAACATCACTGCCATTGACAATCTGCGGCAGAGGTCAGTTTCTATGAAAGATGGATCTCGAGATCATTACACCCACTTTTTTCAAAAGCTCATCGCAGCGGAAATTGCGCTTCTCCTCATCCTCTTGCAGTCCCATCATCTTGATATACTCCCAGACAGCCAGGACGGCCTCTTGGCGAGAAGCCTCTGTCATGTCCACGATGTCAGCCAGTTCAGGGCTGAGCAGGTATCGCTCGGGGTCCTCCTGCCGGTGCAGATTAATGGTGATATTCATGTTTTCGTCCCCGCTGCGCTTGAAGGTGAACTCGTCGAATTCTGCGCCGGCTGCAGCGTTTGGTGAAGCAGGCTTTTTCCATTCAACGGTCTGGTCCGATGCGGCCCTCGAGCGGGTGCGATCAAAGTCAACATTCAGAGCCTTGAAGAAATGGGAAAGACGTTGGTTCTGGGTCGCAGGCGTAGAGCTTTGTCGCCTTGAGCTGGCGCCGGCATCCTCTTCCGAGCGATCCGCGTTCAGCGCAGATTCCTCTGGGACATCTTCCTGCCCATCCTCGAGAAGGCGGCCTTCAATTTTGACCCTGTAGGAAGGCTCGGCGCTGGGTGTGAAATCAAAACTGTCGACGCTAAGACCGCTTCCCTGCCAGGCCTGGTCCTCGACCGTGTTACTGATCCAAATGCGAAGAGTCTTGTACCGCTGAAACGAAGACGTCAGTCACAGTAACATGTACAGCAAACAGGAATTCCTAGCGAACTGTTGCTAACCTTTGCATTGCGGCCAACGGTCTCGACAATATCCAAGCGCTTGCGCGTCATTGTTGCGTCCAGCCGGCGTTCAAAGTCACGCAGCTCTCTGTATCGCTGGGCGACCTCGGGATCCGTAATGCAATCCTCGATTCCATCAGGCAACGTTTTGTCCGTGGGCTTTCGGCTTCGGCGCTTCGCCAACTCGCTCGTAAGGGCCTGTCCAGGAGGGTGATGCTGGGCCATGGCGGCCTGGTTCATGGCTGCTTGGGGATGGTGGCCCGGAGGCATAATGGGTCCTTTTGGCGGCATGGTTAGCTCAAGTTATCGTCGCTGTTACCTCGTCTTCGCTCTGTCGCCTTGGAACTTTCCAGATGATTTCGCGGAGAGAAATTTGGCAGAATCAAAGGCAATGGGGAGGGAAAGGAACTCCAAGCCTCTGGAGGCTAAAGAAGGTAAAGAAGGAACGGGCATACCGATGCCGCCTCTCCGTTGATTTGGGGCATGTGGAGCCCGCTGGGGAACCTGCGGTGCGCCAGCATGGCCAGCGTATTGACGATATTGGGGCTGCATTTGGGCGGAGGCTTCCGATGAAATGTGCGTAGATCTATAGATCTAACCACTGTATAATTTGTCACTGAAAAGCCTTGATTGAAGTCGTAGTCATGGATCGTCAAAGGTGCGTCGTTTCCCCAAACGCGCATATGTAACAAAAAAGTGAATGGACAGGCGGCACAGCGCAGGGTGCAGGCGCGAGGCAGCGTAGGGGCCAGGCATAATTGGCTAATAGGTAGATATGGTTACTGTAAGACTGCGTCTGATCCACTATTTTCGCTACCTGACTTTAGGTACCAACCTAGGTACCTACTTAGCCACTGGTCGATGGGTGCACCACCTTGGCTACTAAGCCACCTTTATGGTCGAAACATTTAGCCTCACGTGCTTGGGACCCGTTGACAACCCCACCCCAGCAACCATCTTCATACGGCAAGTACCTTCCGCAGGGCCATGCCAATTTCATCACCCAATCTGAGACCATTGCGTGCTAGAGTTAAGCATGCACATTATTGTGGCTCCCAGACCGCGAAGGCGGATTCTGCTCAATGATCATGTTGATCTCTCAAACTCCCAATAGTGGGTGTAATTCCCTTCACTGGTTTATGAATGCTTCCGCCGAGTAACTGAAACCGCAGAAATCCCCTGCCAAAGATGTAGAGTCGTCGAAGAGTGCATACCCGACGATACGCCACGCTCCCGAATGCTTACTGTCAAACCAAATCCCGTCGCATTACAACTTGTTGCAATCCTTGCAAGTTCCCTGTTTGCTTCCTGCGCGAAGCTTCGATGCTCGTCTCCTTTCTAAGGTCTGCGTTGTTGCTGAGTATCTCATTTGATGGCGCAAGGCTTTTCAAGTCAGAATTGTTGGCCAAGTCCGTTCTTGGACTGCCGTTTGCTGAAACGATTGCGTTTGGTATTAGAGGCCTGGTCCTCCAGGCTCGCCTGGCTTTTGCTGAGATGATTTCGACCAGAACGGTCGCTGACGCTGAATCCGTCGGGGTATGCTCCTCGTCCGCCAAGGGTGCTCGATGGGCTGGAGACTGCAGAAGACATGTCGAACCCGCTGTCGCCTGCGTAGGAGCCGGTGAGGTTTTGGGACAACGCCAACTCCTTGGCTCTCTCTAGAGATTCTATCCAATCGTTGGCCGTTGGGCCGTTCTCTGAAGAGGTAGAATTGCCCTTGGGCTCCTCAAATGTGTAGTGAACGCCACCCTGTCGAATTTTAGATAAGCGGCGAGACTTCCTCTCCAGGGGACTTACCACATCGACACACCAGACCGTCTGCCCTTTCATGTCGAGCTGAGTTCTCCATGAGCAGTCGGGTGCAAGTAGTGATATTTCCTGCTTGGCGCGTTTTTCCTCCCCACCGGCGGGCGCCAACAGGATGCGACCGCTCGACGTCACCATGACTAGCCTTTGTCTCTTCTTCGTTGTGCTGCCGCCAAAGAATCTCGATAGCTTTTTATGCCCCTCGCCGTGCTCGCCGCTCCTGCTGTGGCCGCTGCTGGGCAGAGGGCTCGATACGACCATCAGGTCACCGAGTTTGAGGATCCTCTCGTTGTTCTTTGTCAGAACTGGCGACCATTCGATATCCAATTGAGTCGGAGGTGGCAGCTCTGTGATGATCCTGGCCGGCCGAGAGCCGCCGTTCATAGCCGAGTTCTGTACCTGCGAATTTCTAGATGTAGTGACAGGATTGGGACTGTTGGCCACGCCATTAAGTTGGATTACAGTCGGTTCCTGAGGCATAGGGTTATAAGGCCGCAGGCGCGGGGCTTTGGTCCTCCACAGGCCTTTGCCAAACTGTTGCCCATCAAAGAACTCGTGATTCTTGACATGCTCGACCGTGAGACGACGCGCGGGGTCCAAGACCAGGCATCGCTCTACCAGGTCCCGGGCTGCTGGCGGAAAGCCGGCGGGAAAATCGTATTCCAGGTTGACAATCTTCTGAAACGTGAGGTATTCTGTGGCGGCCTTGAAGGGTGGACGACCGGCTAACAGCTGGTATACAATGCAGCCGAACGCCCAAAGGTCGCTCGCCTTGCAGGCGTTTTTGCTGGTCAGAAGTTCGGGGCTGACGTACTCAGCAGTGCCGACGAACGAAGCTGCTCGGCTGTCATCTTCGACGTCACCACGGCTACTTTCCGACGGTCCTTTCGCGCCGTCGCCAACGTTTTGGGTCTCTCTGGGATCCTTGAGGAGCTTGGCCGTGCCAAAATCGGTAATCTTGACGTGCATGTGGTCATCCAAGAGAACATTCTCTGGCTTGAGGTCCCGATGAATCACCCCTCTGGAGTGCATGTAATCAATGGCGTCCAAGATCTGTGCACCGTAGAACCGGGTACACTCCAAATCAAAAGAGCCTGTTTTCTTGAGCACTCCCAAAAGCTCGCCGCCGTTGCAAAGGTCGAGGACATAATAGAGCGAGGCCTCGTCCTGGAAAGTGTAGTACAGGCGTACGATGCCAGGGTGTTCAGTCAGACGGTTGAGGGTGTTCTTCTCAATATTGACGTACTTGATCTTCTTCTCCTTGATTATGTGCTTCTTCTCCAGGACTTTAATGGCGTATTCCTTGAGGGTCTGTCGATCAGTGGCTAGATAGACCGTACTGTATGAGCCTTCTCCGAGCACGCGGCCAAAGCTGAAGTCTCTAACTCCCTTCTTGACGTGCCGAATGACCGTCTTGCCGTTCGCATCTGTTTCTCTCCGCACGCCGACAGCGGCACCGCGATCCTTCCACTCTTCACTGCTGCCCGGTAGCGGTATCTCAGGACCGTGCGGGTCCCGCTGACCCAGGGGTACTGTAGTTGCCGATACATAACCTCCGCCCATGCCTTTGGAACTCCTCCGTGGGGGCAGGGGGCCGGAGGTAGATGGTAGCTGGGATTGGCGGGTAGAATTGGCAGACCGTTCCCTGTGGCTGGGCTCCCTCGTTGGTTTTGAGTTGTCTGGGTAGCCTGGAGCACTACTCGAGTCTTGCCTCGCGAGTATCCCATATACCGAGTTCCGTGATCGGTCAGCCTGCGGATGCACTTGATGGGATGCCCGACCATCATCAGGCACCAGTGGGGGCTGAATATAGAGTCCAGAAATAGGACGTTGTGCTGTAGATATTGAGGAGCGACTACCGGTGACTCTGTCAAGGTCCGAGTATGGCGATATGGGCTGGCGGTAGACATCCGCTCGCATGGCGGCACTGGGACTGGATCGGTGAGGCTCAATATGGCTGGACGAGCCATCGTAGGCAGAAGATGGCCTTTCGGATGATTGTGTGTGGGATATGGGGGACAGGAGACTGTCTGACGTTGGAGTTGATGCGTAAGATGCCGTAGCTCGTTGTATGGTCGGGTCTTCGAGGGGTGCTAAATGGGCGTCGGATTCACGATCGGGCTGATCATCGGTCGGCGGCGAGAGAGTGTCGGCATCTTGGACATTGCTTGGAGAGGCATCGGTGTCATCTGGATTGGCTATTCGTAATCCTCCGAGGGCCCTCGATAGACTGAGGTCCCCATTCATGGTTCGTGTTCAAGGGTGAACAGCGGAAAGAGAAGGTGGGCAGGCGGGATGGAAGTGACAAAATGAAGATGGGCGGGGATGATTGATATTCCGAATAGGAGTGAAAGAGTAGGGGGAAAAGAATAACGAGTGTGGTTGGGGATACCTCGTGTGATGAACGGAGTGAAGTGAGGTGAAGGACAGCGCAACGCAGCACAAGAAAAAACAGATAAGAGAAAGGTGAGGCCGTCAGTTGGATGCAAAGGTCAGGTAGAGTTGGGTCAGGAGAGTGAAGATTGCAGTAGTGTCAACCACCTCTCCAAACATCTGATTCGGTTATGATTTAGGTCTGGTTCTGCAGTGCGGTGCTGCTGCTGCTGCTGCTGCTGCTGTTGCCGTGGTACGTGTTCAGTGAGAGCGTGCACAGTCATAGCTGGGGTCAGGTACCTACTCGATGCAGACCACAGAGGTAGCTTTTCCGGTGATGGAGGTATGGTTGGTAACACAGGCCCAGCAGTGATCGCTGCAGGTAATGCAGCCATTTGGCGGTGGTCCAGTGGTAAGGTACTTCTAGCAGCAATGTGGTAGCGGCCGGGAGAGCATGAGCCTTGATTGGACGGTGAAGCTGGGGTTAGGTGCGTTCCTTGTCCACATACCTAGGTAGGTAAGGTAGGTTCACAGTTCAGTGTAGCGTTTGAGGGAACCACTAAAATATATATACTGGAAACAACCAGATCTATTGGTTTATTAGTTCTTCAAGTTGGAATATTCCCAATGTCCTAGCTGGCGGCTCCTACGCACCTTATTTGCAATGTACGTACCAGTTCTCTAACACGAGGCCAAAGGAGCTCCATCTGAACAATGAAATGGAATGACCTGACCCGAGTCTTCGTTTTTGGACTCCTGGCTCCTGGAGAGTGGCATCACAAGTGGATAGTGGGGATTGAAGTGAATGAGACCTTGCCTGTTTGGGTAGAGTGCACTTGTGTGCTGAGAAGTTGAGAATCGATTCCTGGTCTGAAATATCGCCCGCGGCCGAGCTGGGGATAGACGTATGGGCAAGAGTCTGTTATACCTTACAACAGCAGTCAGTTCGATACACCATCAATTCAAATAGTAGCACCACCTGTACCCCGAGCAAGATTTCAGACAGAGGTGCATCAGGAGCCACACATAAGCTGAATACCGAAATCGATTAAACTTGCCGACCAGAAACTCATGCCGTTGGATAGAACGGGAGACTACTCCATAATTACCTAAGAGCCAGTACCAAAAAGTGTGTGGCTTTGAGGAACATTACGTTCGTTGTTGGTTTCCGGTTTTAAGGAATTCCACTCGTTTTGCCGCCGTCTAGGCGTCGTCCACCTCGCTTGCCACGTCTGTCTGACCTTGATCATTATAAGCCAATTCAACTTGTATAGAAATTGAGCGCAACTTCCTCATATCTCTGTCTGCTGAAACCACTTAAAGGGTTCCTGCTGCATTCGACACGATAAGGTACCCAACTGTTCGATGCTCTATAACCCCTACTCACCTATCGATGTGATATCCCAGTACCAACGCCATAACTCACAAAGACCCTAATCTTAACATTGCCTAATCCCCACCACGAAGAACGTACTTCGACATGCTGCGACTGGACGCAACAGTTATCTGCATACCCCTCTCGGAAGTCAAAGGATACGGGCGAACCCATCAGCGTAGAAGAGCCGACACTGATCAGTTGAGCACAATATCTCCCAAAGCAGAATGGCAGTCGCTTCACGAGGCTATGGACTTCCCGCTCCCATTCCCTTCTGACAAGTCGACTCTTGTTCTGCCGCAAAATATCTCTACTGCTACAGAAGGATCGGGGATCTACAGCGGTTGCGATAACGGCAACGACAGCGGCGGCAATCATATTGACAAGGATAACAACCACGACAAAGTCGATAAAGCATCCAGCGTCGACGTCAATGAGGTCATAATACTGAACACCGGGCAGCACACTGATCCTACAGGGAGTACATCTATTCTAAGGCCGCCGCTCCCCCCTCCATTCGCCTCAACACCAAGAGTGTCTTCGCCACTCTATCGACCCAGCACGGTATGTTGGCGCTGGATTTTGGTGTTGAGCATGCAACTAGCTAACCGGTATCGCTCCACAGCCGATCCGGTTATCAAGAGCTACTGAACTGAACGAGACGAGCCACGTCGCACCGCCAGCGCTTCATAGCTCTTTAGCACCATCGTCAACCCTCACGTCTCCATATGGCCATGACGCACAGCACACCGCTGCAGTGAGAGCATCATTGCAACGACTGGTGATCTACGACGATGCAATTGCGGCAACAGCCCAGCCTCAGACGTCGAGGGACCTCCCTGAGGCCCGACACCAGAGCCAATTCCACGCGTCCAACACGACACCAAGCTCACGGCTGTTCACCTTGGAGACATCCACACCCGCCTCATGGTCACGTCGTCATCGCCGTCAAGCAGGAGCCAGAAGTCCCGCCCGAATGGGCACCCCCGGGTTTGTTGGACTCTACGGTGGGTTGGAGAATTCTGATGAAACAGTACTGTACGACGCGGAAATGTGGCGTTGGCTTGCAAGTCGTCGGGACGGATGAGGAAGGCAAGAAAAGGGGCCTGGAAGATGATGACAATGTGTGCATTTGTGGATGCACTTGAGAGACTGGAAATGGGCTCGAAACTATGCCAAGGAACTTGCAGACAGACGCCGAAGTAGAGTTTGTGATGATACGGAGAGCACGGAGTAGCTTGGTAGGAAGATTGTCAGACGAACACTGCTTAGCTGTGCCAAGAATAAAGCAATAGAACCATTGCCTACACAAGAGCTCATCAGGTTCACCCGGTCGACGATGCAGCGCTATCTGAGTGGTATGCGCTGGTGCTGTTACCGAAAGTTCAGCTTCGCCGTGTTCTACTTTTCGCTTGTAGTGGGACGGGCAACGTTACTGGTGAACCGAACCTAGTGAACGAGGCATTAATCGTGGCTTGGACAGACGGCACATTGGTTTCTCCGAGTGGGCTGGAGCAGCAGTCAGTCACGACTCACGAGCGCTCCGGGGAATGAAAGCTACGTATTCCAAGTCTGCTGAGTCAAACCCCCTGGAATGCCTAAGGCCTAAAGATTTAAAGCCTTGACTTCCAGGTGTCAAAAGCAGAAGGAGCATTACCTCAGTCATGAGCCCTTCAAGGTTAGCTCGGATGATGGTCTTCTCTGTCCGCCTTACTTACGTACCTCCGCATCACCTGCACTACCTATGGAGACGGGTCGCGGATGTCGTGCGTATGTACGATGAACCAATGTACCTTTTGATATGGAGTGCACTCTACGTACTGATAGATGGGCCAGCGATGTGACGAGTGTGAGGCCGAAGAGGATTCCACTAAAATGCGTACTGGTGGTTATCCTTCAGAGAGAAGTACAGTAGCAATGAGAGTATCTTTACTCGCAGCAGGACGAAGGGTTCCATCTACTTTAAAAAAAAAAAAAAAAAAAAAAAAAAAAAAAAAAAAGACCATCGATGAAATTGCTAATGTATCATACAATACAGACTTATGCAGACAGGCAGGAGTGTTGAGCGTGGATACTTTGCACTACAGTGGAGGAGTTGCTCCCGCTTGCATTTCCCAATACCCAGGTATGGAGGCCAGCACGCAGCAAATGATTGTTCGGAACCTCCAAAACTGCATCTGTGGGTCCAAGGCGCGACACTGACGGGCTGTAGCTTCAGCAACTGCGGCAACCAGTTTGTCCAGTACCCCAGCCCCGCCCCGATTTGGCAAGGACGAGCTTGACATGGAGGGCCCTGGTCCCAAGCGCGCAAGAGAGGGAGGCACAGAGACACCCACACAGAGAGAGATGTGGTCCGGGCTAAGGACTGTGTACATGCGACGCTGACAGACGCTAACTTTGCCTCAGGAGCTGGACTGATGGGTGGATGTGATGATACCGTCAGTCATTGCGTCCATCCGCAGTGAGGGTAGGTCATTCCCCCGGCGGTGTCTTGTACCTCCTACTTTTTCAGATAGGTAGGGATATTCCCGATCACCCTGGCGTCCCGTATCGATGAACGCGCACTTGCGAGGTACGTATCTTTCTGCCTTGCACTGGCTCACCACACTCACACACTTGCTTCCCTCAAGAGCCTCTCTCCGCAGCAACAAACAGGCAAGCTTGGGGTGGAAAGGCGTTCCCTTGTCTTCCGCTCCATGTCCAACCTTTTTGGTCGACCCTGTTCAGTCCCGTACCTCCTCTTGCATGAATATGTACTACAGTACTCTCCTCATATTTTCCTTCCATCTGCCAATTGGCTTCTCCAGAAATACAAAAGGATAGCTCCTTCTGCCTCCGCCCACACTTCTCTGACCTTGCCATCTCTCTCTTTCTCCCTCGTTCTTGCCTCCACGCCTATCCACCCTCTCTTGGACAAAGTCCTTCCCTCTGCTACCTAAGACCCCTTCAACTTCAGTTGATAACCCCCAGATCAGCTCAGTCTCCCATCGAGCACCTTCATACGTACCTTCTCCTACCTCCCATAGTAGGTCGCCACTACCTAGCTGCCGTACAGTTTACCGTCAACAAAACCTGCTTTCAACTGGGTCTTAGTACGGCCCGGCGATCTTCTTTTCCTGTGACGATTCGACCACCCAGCGTACACCTTGTCGACTATCACCGGTCCTTGGACGACGGGCAGCATACCACTAACACATATTGATCGTAGAGGAGCTATCTGAAGCTGAATTTTGAACTTACCTTATACAGGTCTAACGCTGCAGCCATGTCATCCTTTGGCCGATCCTTCACTTCTGCCTCACCCGTGATGGCTCTCCAACCGCAGCCCGCCCACCAAGCGAACTTTGGCATGGAGTCATACGCACCCCAAGCCGCGCCTTTTGGCCAACCCTCATCATACCAACGCTGCGCTGTGCCGCCGGCGATGGCCGCTGGAAACCTACGAGTTGCTGGACGCAAGCGTTCGCGAGACGAGGCCGCCCCCAACCTCGCAACTGACGAGCCTGACCCCCACTCCGACCCCAAAGAACCAGAGGAAGAATGGGAATACGGTCCCGGTATGGTTCTGATCAAGAAAGGTGGCTACGTTGCGGATGCCAGCAGCCAGTCTGGCACCTGGGTTGAAGAAAAGGCCGCCCAGGATAACGCCCGTAAAGTCAACGAGGCCCTCACTCGTCTCCACGAGCAGCAACAACGCCCGTCCCTCCGCAGCAACAAGTCCCAACGCCTGACCCAAAACGATATTCATAATCTCCAGGAAGTCGCGCGGCCGGCAATTGTCTCCGCTTCTGAGACTCTCTCTCTCGAGAATTCAGCGCAACCTGTCGTCGACCAATTTACCTTGCACCTTGGCATTGGCTGGAGGCGTATCAGCGAGGACCAACACATTCAAGCTGCAGCTCGCGGCTGGGCCCGATACATTGAAAACCATTATCCAGTGTCATCGGTTGTTATTCGACTCGAAAGCAAAGGCCTACAATCATATCTTGTCGAGGCCGCGGAGGGCTTCTTCCTCTTTGCAGAGGATCTCCGTCAAGGCCGATTCGTTAGCAAGGATGCGGAAGGGGCCTTGCGTAATCTCAAGTGTTCGCCTCCGGTTTTCGTCGGTCAAGAGACTCTCTTCGCAACAGAATCGCCGGCAGCAACCGAGTCAAGGAATACGGTGTTTGCAACGGAGGTCGACAGCCACATGGAGATGTAAAATGCAAGACGCCGCACACGGCGGTGCAATTAGGTTCATTTCCATTTTCATTTCATTGTTCACCGGGTATTACATTACAAAACGGCAAGGTCGGGGGCGCGTATTTGTCTTGTCTTCCAACGAGGAGTTTGCTTGGTGGGATTGGGTTTGGTTGGATGAGGACGCGTGTGCATCTGCCCATCCCGAGATGAGAAGGTCGGTCGGGGAAATAGGCCATTTCCCTCAATTGGGCGCTTCCTTACGGGAACGGGCGAGCCTCCATCGAACAATCTGGCTTGCTTCGGGTTCTTGATTTTTATTTCTTTTTTTTATTTTGCCGACCTTGACGGTTTCAGGGTCCATTTGCATCACTCAATACGGCACTTGCTTGTTTACCCATCAACAGCATCAATACATTTTAATTTTCAAAATATCTTATGGCTTCTCAACATGGAACTGCTGTGAATTGATGGCTAAATGCGCCTAGGGCTGGACCAGACTGAACCAGGTTAGAACTATTGGGAGGAATGCGATTCGCTATGATAACGAAGCGCCCAAGAGTGTTGCGAGACAAAAGCTTAATGGGACCGACACAAACCCGAGTCAGGACACGAATGCACTGGAACTATACGAGAAGCAGCAGACAGGCCTGCGCAGGTTGACAACGTTGACGAGTTGGTGTTGGAGCTGATGCAGGTGAAAAGCCACATAGGCGAAACGAGTAAGACTGACAAGCCAAAGCCAGTGCCGGGAGAGTGGAGCAGTGAGCGTCCACGCCGTGTGTGAGAGACAAGTCCCTAGACATGGTCCACACTCAGGATGGCGGAAGAACGGCAATGCCGAAGTGTGCCAGGCAGGTTTTGCAAGCTTGCTAGGCCACCTTTGGCGAGTGGCTGGGGCTGGGGGTGGATTGGATGATGCATCTGGCGGCCGTCGCGGCGCCGGCTCCAATTTGGGGGCCACACGGAGGTTGTGGAATGCGGGGCGTTGATTGGTTACTGGATGAGGGCGTCGGGGACCACCACGAGTGCAGCACGTCGTGGCGGCACTTTGGGGGGGGGGGGGGGGGGGGGGGGCGGTGAGCATGACCAATAGATGAGGGTGAAAAAATCCCACTGCGGGTCTAGCACGCTCGGTGAACCGAAGCAAGGCGACCAGAGATGGCGTGATATGCTGTACTTTCATACCGCCGGAATGGCCTTGTGCTTACAGGTGTCTCGATAACAATATCTACCATTGTGTAGAGTATCGGGCATGATGCTTTTACCTTTTTTTTTTTTTTTTTTTTCAACAATGTAACTATCAGTATGTACCTATGCAGCCTCAAGAGAGACCGCCTTGTATCAGTACCTTAGATAACGATATCTACTTAGGTGAGAGAGGTGCTCAAGAAGAATCCAGATCAAATGGTATTCCGCCAGCCGAAGAACGTGTAGAGTTGAGGTAACGTGCTCGGTTGCGGATAAAACTCATGAGGATATGAGACATGAGGGCTGCTGAGAGTGAATCTGATAGCCTGTTTTGGAGACTTGGAGTTGCACATTGTTATAATCATAGTAACCTCCTGCTAGACATATCAAAAGGGATGGATATATTGAATCTGGATTCCCGTCGTTAGGGATACGGTTATACTCAACCCCCGAGTTGACGTTCTCCAACCGGCACGCTGTTGTCTATGGCACTGGAGCAAGCGGTTCTCATGAGGGCTTCGAGAATCCCGCCAACACCAGTTTTCGAATCACTTAGCATATACGTAGTACTCCGTACATCGGCCAACAATCCCATGCCGACCATATCCCCCCCAAAGTTTCTATTCAAAAAAAAAAAAAAAATACAAACAGAATCTTTTGTTTTAGCGTGGTAAAAAGACATTGCTATTCATTGGCTCTCGGCCTGGCACCAAGGATCCAGTGCGTCCTCCCAGGATCCTCTCCCCACGCCCCAGTCACGTCCTGGCTTCCCACTGGCTTGGCTCGACCCGCGTGGTGCCTTGTTTTCGTTGCATGCATTTGGTGGGTGCCGAGTCTGCCTTGCCATTATGTGCAATAATTGCTCCCCTGCATTTCTTACATACCTAGTAGAGAAGTGGTTGGTTCATAATAGGGATGCGGCATGCTTCAACACAAGTTAGGTGTGATTTTGTTCGGGAGGCAACACCTCCGCCGCCATCCCATGACCTATGGAGGGAAGGTGAGCATGCTGGAATGCGATTCACTGAGGGTATTCCGATGCATTTTGTCCAGTGATTTCTTTCACTTTGTCCCATTTGCGACTGCCATCTCTAGAGCGTTTCTGAAGCACTGGACCAGATCAGTCTTCAGTGTCGATGAATGTGTACCCTGTATCCACTATGTCTCCTTCTCTGTTTTTCGCCAAGTTCTAAGGTAGGAAGTTTTGCTTCTTTTTTTTTTTTTTGTCTTCCGCTTCCGATGTTTGTTTTGGTTCCAAAGTGCTACTCCAAACCCCCTTACGTGTGTCTTTCCTTGAACTCCTTTTCCTCCCACGGCTCGCATCGCGGAGTGCTCGTGACTTGTTCGTCGCGTGGTAAATGCAAGTTCTGTGCTCGCGTCTTGTTCCTGGTCTTGTTTCCTGGCTTTCATGCTCTGGTCTCGCCCGGCCTGAGGTCCTCATTCCACCTTGATTACCTCACCTGCAATCCCATTCGATCAACGAATTCAACAAATCGCCTACCTCGCCTTTCTTCTCTCTCCTCTTCTCTTTCCTCTGCTTTGCCTCCCTTCCTCTTCAACTCTTCCCGCCTCACCCTTTTTCTGTCTCTCCAGCCCGTCCACCTCGTCTCATTCTGGGCAGTTCGCCACTGCGTGTTCTAGCTTCCGCCGGTTTATGTACTATTATTTTGGCACGGGCGCCCGCACATACTCTCCCCGCGCATCGCGACACAAGCGAACACCCACCCAGCCGCCTGATCCCTCCGCCTTCGACGTCCTACCTATCCTGACACAGCCAGTTGTCTAGTACTAAGGCACTTTTCTCGCTTCCGCTACTGTGCATCGAATCTATACATCTGGTAGCACATTTTGTTTTCTTGTCCGCCGTCGCATAACTGTCGGTCGGCCATTGAGTGCCTCCAAAACATAGGCTGCCCAATACTCGGAGTGTTTAGTTGGTTGGTTCGGAGAACTTGACCCCTAGGTCCTCCTCGATAGGTACTGAACGATTGCGCGCTTCTTGCGTCGCGTCTTCCGAATACTGCTGTCCGCTTGAAAGGTCCTCTTGCAACGCGCTTCTCCATGTTGAAGCTAGCGTAGACTTCTTGTCTTTCCCCCGATCCCCCGCAGATTTGGTCTCGAGACGTCTTCTTCATGGTCTCGCAGCCCGACTCCGCGTCCTCTCTCACCTTACGAGGCCCTTCCTCGGTCGTTTCGCGTCCCTCGCTCTCTCGCACGAAGCGATATAACAGATCACACGTTGGCGGCACCACCTGCATACCTCAGAATGAGTTTCCCGTCTTCAGCAACTCGGGCGATGTCGAGGTGATAGTCAAGGCCGGCAATCACTGCAACCGCTACCTGTTGCATCGCCATACCCTCACCCGATGTTCGGGTTTCTTCGAGGCCAGCACGAGTCTTGAATGGTCCAAGCCAGTCTCCGAAAGCACCTCGGGCGATCTTGCCCGCGTCAGTGACAATTCCTCTGTCGATTCGTCATCAATCACCCCAGCCTCGAGCCGGGCGCTCACCACGTCATCAAGTCCACGAAAGCGATGGCGGTACGAGCTGGATCCAGGAACGGGGAACGGGGATATTCCAATGTTGGTTCAGAAGGACGAGGATCGCTCCAAGACCTCCGGGAGCCATTCCGGGTCCTTGTTTGGCCCAGGCAGTGCTGGCAGCGGCAACCAGTCGGCACCTTTTACGCGAAGTAAAACATCTAGCCATTCTCATTCTTCATCGGCACACGCGAACCACAGCTTTTTTCGCTCGGTAGCCAACTTAAGCCTCGTGCCGAGCTCGGTCGCGGCAGCGACTGCGACGACCCAGCCGCTCTCGCAAGCCGACCAGGATTTGTTACGAGACTACGACAACCTCTTCCGCATCTTCTACAACTACCCTCCGACTCTGGATGGTGTGAACATTGCGGATGCTTACGTGCAATGCAAGTCACTCATCACCCTTGCGGACCTGTACGATGCGCTCGCTGTGGTCGGCCCCAGAGTAGATCACCATTTGCTCCAATTCCAGTCGCGGCTGTGGAAGCAGATCGCCAAGTACCCAATCTCATACCTTCGTCTTGGCTACCTTGCCCGTAGCAGGGTCATCTTTCAGGAGGCTCTTATTCATGTTGTTGGTCAGTGGCCGGCAGGGGAGCGTAGCCTACGCGCTGCTCTTCCTGATGTAGTCCTCGACATCATCGAGGACAAGGTTGATGAGCTTGAGGAGGTTGTCAGCCGAGTCGAGGCGCGTCTCTTCCGGCTGAACTTAATCACAGCCAAAGGCGAGCGTGTTACCCCCAGTACGTCATACCTGGATTGGCTTGCCGTTAGTCTGTTCCGCCAGTGGCTGGCAGATAACACCACCCCTCCGCCTCCCAACAGGCGAATACAAAACTCACGCGATGGCCGTAACGGCAGTCTGCAGCAACTCGCCATTCCCGCCGGTTTGCCGCCTTTGGCAACGGTTGGCCGCACATACCGGACTCTTGGTACTTCCTCGTCGGCGTACCTTGGCCACGACGAGTGCAAACGGTTTCTAAAGCTGACACCCGAGCTATACAGTCGCGACAATCTACGCCGGTTTGAAAAACGCATAGATGAGCTCAAGTCAATGGCCCGCGATATTGTGCGGCCGCTGATGGGAAGCGGTCTGGAGCTGGATATCAGCAGTGGCAGAACGGCTGATGGAATCGGTTACCTCACATGCGTGACAGTGGGGGATCGCGACCTTCCTTGGCATGTCGAGCATTGATAGGACTGAATCCGTGGGAACATCCGTCGGCTAGGCCTACGAGATGAGATGAAGAAGCATACTGGTTATTCTTCCGACTGATGATATACGAAACCACTTGTTTGATACTTTTTAAACGTAGATAGATATAGCTTTGGATACCCAATTGATGAGCCCGTGTCTCTCGTCGATACTCGCCGAAAAAAAGATCACCTTTGCAAGCACAACACTGGACTCCGTACGTGGTTGATCCTCCAGACCACGAATTATTGCTGTAGTAACAATAGTGATTATTACTAGTCGTCGTCCCCCGTAAGGTCTATGATTGAGACCTCACTCAGCCTCCAGGCAGACTTCGTGAAACGCCCGGGGGACGTTATCTTCATGATGTCCTCTTCCTGGTCACCCATTTCAACGACTTTAAAAAACCCGCCCACGCTCGTTCGAGGCATAACCATCATCCTCCTGGTTTGCCCGGAAATGTCAGTCTTGGTTGCTAATGAAAATCTATCGTTGTGACCTCTCCAAGTTGTCGAAGATTGAGTGTCTTGAGAAACAATTGGGTTGGCTTCTCTGTTGTGCCCGAAGGAACTCGACACGACGATCTGATTAGCGCCGATATAAGTCTGTGGCCCATTTCCTACCCACGCCCTTGGCTGGGGCTGACTTTGTTCGGTCACTGATTGTTTGGGCGAACATGTGATAAACGAATCCATTCGCGTTTGCTTCATGGATCGTTTGCCTTTGGGCGGTGTACTAGAAAGTGCTGAGGATGATTCTTTTGTTGACCGAATCTTGACAGGCTGGCGTCTGCACGAGGCCGCCTGATGAAAGGGTGGCGCGATGGGTTTGGGCGGCTTAAATGGAGAGAAACTGTATGTTTCGTTGGTGCCAGACAAGTCTATGACGTGCTTTGGTGATGAGGGGCTCATCGACGAGCAAGTAGCCGTAGGCGACGGACGCATGGGGCTAGATGATAGAACGATCGGCTCTGTGGACTGCTGAGGCTTGGAGATCCTAGGCATATGTTGTGAGCCAGCGGATGTCCATGGGTTTCTGTGCCTGGTCGGTTCTGCGGTGGCCATCGCCTTCCCGTTGGATCTAGATTGCTTACTTCGATTGACTGAACTCTGCAAAGGAGTCGGCAGCTGTGATGAGGGATGGCCCGTTGGACTGGGGCTGCGAATCATCGGTCGTGTAAGCGGCGGCAATCGAATGTCATTGCCATCGAGGCTCTTATCTCGTAGTTTTACGCTGGTTGTTGTCGCGGCGGTCTTGGTGGTTTGCACCCACTTGTCAATAATGTCTACTTCATGTGATGTGGGCCTAGTGGACTTCTTGTTGTTGGCCTTTGTCTTGGTTGTCTTGCGTGGGGCTCGAGGCAAAGTTTTGGAGCGCTGCTTCTCCTCCCAATCCTCTACCGTCAGAGGTGCGCTTAGCTTGACAAGGGATTCTGGCAGCCAAAGCAACTCAGCGAGCGTTGGGTCAAAAGTGCTCCTTGCCCTAGTTCGGCCACTTGCTGTCTCCGCATCGCCATCCAGGACTGCCTTAAATTCATCGTCACTGTTCAGCGCCAACCCCTGACGGTCATAGGGCACAACTCCCTCCGCTTCTTGTGAAAGGTCCAGGCCGACTATACTGGCTGGGATATGAGCCACGCGTAGCTCCGGTATGCCGTCAATGCTATGGTGGCTCCGCCTTCCAGTGATGCGTTGTATCAACTCCGACTCTTCCTGCCCCGCAACCTCCATGGTTTGGCTGTCTGACCTGTTAGACATGTGTCTGTCCAGTAACTTGCTTACCAGCAAGCCGGGAGACAAGACCCGCGTGAGCTTGATAGCACCAATCTTGTTTACCCAGTCGAATGTTTCCTCGACGAAATACCGAAGGCCTTGTACATCTACCGGTCGGCTCCAACTGACTTCCTTTTTCAACTTCTCCACTGTAGTTGTATCGGAAACAACAGGATGGGTGTAGTTCCTCAGGACCTGTCGGCTGGGAAACTCGTCCGGGATGGAGAGCGCTTTGTGTCGTACTCTAAAGAAGCCACTCTTGTTGGTACACAGCTCGTATCGCAGATTCGTTCTCCACTCCTCGAATTCAACGTCGTCGTCGGCTTTGAGGCGACATAGTGATTTACCGAATCCGGCCTTCGCCGCCTCGCAGGCCAGCTTCACTCCGCAGCCGGGTACGCCCTCAGGGATGTAGTCGCCGCCACTCATCAGTGCGACGAGGACCATACCCTCCCGATCCAAGCCGGTCCCTGCGGACAGCAGTTCGTTGACATCGTACAAGCTGACATGGGTTGGTGTTTTGGCCCCTCGAGTTCCTTCTGCCGTCCAGTTGCGCAGGGTTCGGGTACAACCGAACATGATGGTGTCGACATCCTCGCTCAGAACGGCGTCGACGATTCCTTGCTGCTGTAATAGGGCGCATTCAGCCTCCGCCTCGCCTGGTGCGTCATGTACGGGGAAACCAAACAGGCGGATGACCCTCTTTGCCATGGCAGTGGCAACTCCATCTCCTCTGCCAGACCGCTTGTTGCGCTTAAAGGCTGGTTTATGAGGCCCGTCAAAGACGAAGATGGGTTGTATACCAAGACCAAGAAGTCGAACCAGGCGATAGAACAGAGTCCTGATGGCAGGGTTTGTTCCGCCTAGAGATAATGTAAGTTTTGTGGTCTGTATGGGGGTTGACAGAGCCTACCTCGCGCGGCCTGTGTCTGAAACTGCCAGATCGCGATATCAATAGCAATGCGCAGCGGCCTGCCCGAATTTTCGAGTTTCTCCGTAGCCAGTTTGGCAAGGGATATCCGCTGGCCTGGGCCAAGTTCCCGGTAAATCCTATAAGCTTGGTATGAGCGAGGATTGTGCAGGTTTGTGAATCGGCCACGGGGGGTTGCCAGTACCCTTTGATTCCCATCTTGAGGGTATCTTTCTTATAAAAACTCGTATCACTGAGATTCCAACAAGCAAGTATCCGTAAAGGGTGTATATGGCAAATTGCGTCGGTGAATCAAAATGCGCATTTTGGGGCTGAGGAAGGTGAGGCAGACTCCAACGCCAGGGTGATGAGGCGTTTTCAGAATCTGACTACAAGTCTTAATGATATTCAGTTCTTCTCGCGTCGAGGTCGTCGTCAAAATGTCTCATCGTTACAATCACGAATACGCGGTCTCGCGGACGATGTCGTCGGAGAGGGCGCATGCACCAGTGGTTACTCTGGCTACGAGGAGATGTTGACTTTCAGATAATACATAACGCTAGTGTAGCACGCCACCTGCAATTATGCAATAATCGGGCCTACCCATTAAATATTCGCGAGTGGTGCACTGACCCAGACTGCTGGCTCCCTGCATACAGGGCTCTACAGCGTCATGCTCCTTCCAATCAATGTACCTACCGGAGCTCCAACCTCTTGAGACACGATTGCTCACAGCTTTAATCTGGGTGATCCCAATTGCGAATGCTTGACCGCGTTATCAACACACAGACTTGCCACAACAGTAGCAGCCTCGCGACGACCCGACCACTCTTAATCGGCATACCCATAGCCGTCACTGCTATTTTCACTCTGTCGAATGAGCTGATGATAGCCTTCAATTATCCACTGCCAACGCCGAATCGTTGAAGCGGGACGCGAGGCATGGTCTGCTAGATCCCAGGGCGACGCTCCCGCATCGACTTCAGCCGTCTAAGCCGCTGCAACCTCCAGGATGACGTCTTCCACAGCCCCAACCCTCCCCCATCGATCCATTGCGAACATTCGTACCGAGACTGGCCCAAGCATTGGCGGTCCTGCAAGTCCGCATACGCCTTCACGCACCATCTCGTCGACCTTTGGTTCCCCTTCTAGTCTACGCGCCGAAGATGATAATATCGTCATAGAGCTGGGCTCCCGCTTCATCAAGCTTGGATTTGCTGGGGAACCCTCACCCAAGGCAGCCATGTCATTTGGGCCCGAGCAACTACGCCGTGTTGGCGACTTTCGCGCCTGGGACCCTGAACACAAGGATGACTGGAGACGACGTCCAACTGGCAAGACTTGGGGAATCGAACATGAGCTCTGGCAGTCTGATGTACGAATTGTGGATCTGGGCCTAGTGGAAGACAAGATAGACCGGGCTATTCGTGAGGCATTGAACAAGTCCGTGCTTATCTTCCCCTCAATAGCCAAGCCCCGTGGCACATTCACTGATTTGGATCGTCCAGGTTCCTGCTCATAGACTCACGACCCCGACGTACCTCTCTCGTCCTTTCCTCTTCCACTTCTCTCCCGTTGCTTTCCACCACGCTGGACGTTCTCTTCCACCGTTTCCAGGCACCAACCGTGTCTCTCATGTCCTCAGCGGTTATGTCCACCGTCGGAGCGGGCACTCGGTCGGCGTTGGTAGTGGATCTTGGCTGGGCCGAAACAACTGTGACGAGTGTGTATGAATATCGGGAGATTCGCACATCAAGAACAGTTCGTGGAGGCAAAATGCTTGTCAACGAGACTCATAACCTCTTGCAGGACGCTCTCTCGACAACACCAGTCCATGGGCAGAGGACACGTCGCGAAAAAGACCAAGGTCAGCATTCTCTCAGTTTCGAGGAGTGCGAGGAGGTTTCCTGTCGTCTTGTTTGGTGTCGTCAACTTGCCCAGACTGAACTCCCTGGCCCCGAAAAGCGACAGCAGCAGACCCCAGGAGACGTCCTGCCCACGGTTGAGGAACAGGATGAGTCCGCTCCGCCCTCTCCCGTTGTCCGGGACGAGTCGAAAGGAAACATCGACCTTCTGCTTCAATCTGTAGAACCGCCCGAAAACCTAACTTTGCCTTTGCAGCAACTGTCTGAGCCGTGTGAGAACACGTACTTTGCGCCTCAATACTCGCGCAGCAGCTTCGATGATGACGAGCTTCCCGTGCATCACCTCCTCTACCAACATCTTGTCCAACTACCTATTGATGCACGGGCGATTTGCATGTCCCGCATCATCTTTATCGGTGGTTGCTCCAGAGTCCTTGGTCTAAAACGCAGAATATTTGATGAGCTGTTAAAACTGGTACACGAACGAGGGTGGGATTCCGTCCAAGGGCGCGCACCGCAACAATACAAGTCCAACACAAGGCTTAAGAGAACCACCAGTAGACCGGCATCTGATGGTCCGACAGAGGCTAGCCCAGTTGCCAAGGAGCCGGAGGAGCGAAAGGTCGCAGATGAAGAAGCCCCTTCTCACGCGGCGGATGCCATTGAAGAGTCCCTGAGGAAGCGCGAGAGCCATCATGCAAAGGTCCAGGGTGTCTTGCGGTCTTTAGGATCGCTTGGCCCTTGGGGAGGGGCTAGTCTGGCCTGCCAGCTGAAGGTCGCAGCCATGGCCAACGTCGACCGTGACACATGGCTTCAACAAGGAGCCAATGGGGCTTCGCGACCCAACGAAGTCGATGTCAAGTCCCAACAACGTCAGAGTATGGGGCCTGGTGGTTTGATGCGAGGAACTTTAGGTCAAGCTGCTTGGACTTTGGGAGCATGGGGGGCATACTAGTAGCTGAGAAGATAGTGAGAAAGCGCAACGAGTTTAGTTGCACAGTACGATGACGGCAATGATACCCAAGAAGCATAGCAGTTTGAATATGGAGAAATGAATTACAACTAAATCACCTATGAAACATGGGTTCGCTATTTTCTTCCCACTCAGTGCATATTGACTGAGCAATTGTAGTGATCAACTTCGCTGCCAATACCAACCAGATGCATCAAACGAGTGAGCGGACCCCTTCTATCCCTGCTCATATCTCTGTAAACGATTCGGTCAAATAATATATCACCTTCACCTCAGCTCATCGCAACTCGTCCTGATCAGGAGCATTCCGGTACCGTCGTATGTTAATTAATCACCGCTCCTCGCTCGTCGGTCATCGATATGGGAAGAGATCCAACATGTCTGCTTCGCCACTCAGCAAGGGCGACGAGGCATTTGCTGCGCCCTTCACTATCTCCATGCCTCGCTAATCACGCCACTTCTAATCGTCGCGCTTTCGCCGACATCAAGCGGCCGTCGACGGCGCCAAAACCCATCATTGATATCCGGCACATCAGGGAAAACCCGGGGCTCTACGAACAGAACTGTCTTGATCGTAATTACGTCGCCCAGAGCAAGAGTCCCGCGCGCATCAATGAAATCTTTGCGCAATGGCAGGCCCTGCAGAAGGACAGCCGGGCTGTTCGCGAGCGGTCTAATCTCTTGCGCCGTCAAATCGCCAACCCGGCATCGAGCCGTGACGACGCCGAATTCGCTGAGATTAAGGAAATGTCGCGCGAGGAGCTGCTCGAGGAGGCGCGCGTGCTCAAGCAGAGGCTCGTGGCTGTTGAACAGGACGAGGCGCGGCTCGTTGAGGAAATGGAGGCCTTGGCGCTGGCCGTTCCCAACCTCACCAGCGGAGCCACGCCCATCGGCGACGAGCCGCATGTGCTGAGCTATATCAACGAGCACCCAGCCGAGGCCCCGAGTGCATCGGACAAAGTGTGGCGGTCCCACGTCCACATCGGCTCGGAGCTGGGTCTGCTCGACTTCGCCGCCGCTGGTAATACATCGGGTTGGGGCTGGTACTACCTCCTCGATGAGGCCGCCCAGCTAGAGCAGGCCCTCGTTCAGTACGCCCTTGCTGTAGCCACAAGACATCGGTGGCGTCAGGTTGCCCCCCCCAGCGTTGTATACAGCCATATCGCCTCAGCCTGTGGGTTTCAACCTCGAGACCAGAACGGTGAGCAGCAGGTCTACAGTCTCGCACAGCCCGACGCCGACGTAGAACGCGGCAAGCCGGAGCTCTCCTTGGCCGGCACCTCGGAGATCCCTCTGGCTGGCATGAAGGCCGGGTCAACTCTCGACGCCTCCGAGCTTCCCATGAAGCGTGTCGCCGTCTCACGCTGTTACCGCGCCGAGGCTGGCGCCCGCGGCGCGAGCACAAAGGGCCTGTACCGCGTCCACGAGTTCACTAAAGTTGAGATGTTCGCCTGGACGCCGCCAGAAGCCGATGAGACGATTGAAGTTTTTGAAGAGATGCTCGACATCCAAACTGAAATCCTAGGCTCCCTGGGCCTCCACTGCCGCGTCCTCGAGATGCCTTCTGCCGACCTTGGCGCCTCGGCGGTGCGCAAGTGCGACATAGAGGCGTTCTTCCCTTCTCGCCGGCAGCAAAACGATGGCTGGGGCGAAGTCACTTCGGCCAGCATCTGTACTGACTACCAGACGCGGCGGCTCGCTACACGAGCCAAGATTGACGGCAAGCTCAAGTTCCCTTGGACTGTCAATGGCACCGCACTCGCTGTGCCAAGGGTGTTGGCTGCAATTCTGGAAGCCGGATGGAACGAGAAGGAAATGTCTGTTTCTATTCCAGTTTGTTTGCAACCGTGGATGGACGGAAAAGAGAAGATCGTTAAGAAACCCGTCTCGTAACGACGGTTCACGGTCATTATCCCCAACCCCTGACGGGCCCTGTATCTTGTAACAACAGCTTCATCCACTTCACCGTCAAGTACATCCGACGTGTCTCAGAAAGAACCAATCGATTACTGGGACGTGCAATAGACAATTCACTACGGCACAGAACGGCATGGATTGTGACTCCCTTATCTTTTACTAGTAATCACAACGAAACACTATTTACAATCCCGAAACCTTGACTGGGTTCATCCTAGCGCTACCATCTACTGAATGAGGGAGGGAAACAAGTTCAACCCGATTTTTGTTACAATCTGCCCCGGAAAGCCTTTCAGGTCATTATTCTCGCCACTTCAGGCCGTCTCCCCGTAAATCATGACTTCGTTGTTGAGAGCCTCCTGGCTGAGGTTCGAGCCAAGATCAGAGCTCACATTAGAGCTCATGGCACTCTCTGTCCACTCGCTCTGGAGGTCGCTTTGCAAGTCGCTCTGATTGTCATCATAGTAGTCTGAATAGTCTCCGTCGGCGGTGCAGTTTTCGGTGCTTTCAGTGGCGACCGTCGTACCACGACTACCACGGCTGATCCGGCTGCCGTGGCTGCTACGGCGCAAAGTCTCAGTGTCGCTTGGGTCGTCGCCATCCGCCGGAGACTCTGTCACGTCTATGGGGTCATCGCAGGACGCAAGCGCGGGGCTCGACATGTTCTCCTCCTCAGTCTCCTTCAGTGACATATTTTCCTTGTTAAGCTCCCCATAACCCTTAGAAAAGCCGCCCGCCCAGCTTGACTTTCGTTGGCCCTTGGCCCCAGCAGTTCTTACGCTCTGGCTGCGCTGGACACCCCCGCTTGGGACATTGTTCGTGATCTGGCTGAGGGATAAGATGCGGCGTGCGGTGCCTGTCTGCACTGGCGGCTTCAAGTTCCGTTTCGCGGAGAGTGCCAAGTTGACGGCAGGCGATGCAGGCTTGTCATGTAAACCATTCTCTTGGTTCGGCCTTTGGTCTCGGACGCGCTTACGGCTCATAGCGTCACGGCCCTTTGTTGCTTTTGACATCAAAAGGACTCGAGAATGGTCCATCACGCCTTCCAAGATGCGGCGCTCCAGTCCTTCAGCACGGGCTTCCATGTCGTGGAGTTCGTCCCTGCGAATATGCAGCGCGGTCTCGAGGGATGAGACATCGGCTGTCAGCCTCGTCTTCTGGCGAATGAGGCTTTCTTGCTCCGTACGCAGTCCGAGCACGGAAGCTCTGAGTTTCTCTTCCTCCTGCTTGAGATCCAGCAGATTGGACTGGATCTGCTCTTTGAGAGTCAATTTCCGTTCCAAGTCAAGGGTGACTTCCTGCAGAAACTTCTCTCGATCATCCTCTTCTTCCTTGATTTTCTTGGTCTGGCTAGAGAGGAAAAGCGAGATGTCCGCGGCTGTCTGGATGACTTGTTGATGGACCTTCTCGAGCGTCTCAAGTTGGGAAAATGCCTTCTCGGCAGCGTGAGTGTGGCCAACCAGCTCGTCCAGCTTACCGTGCACGGCGGCGTCGTCGTAGGTTTCAGTAGGGATCATCGCCTGTTGCTCAGCGAGCTTGTTCAACATTTCCCGAATAGCTGCGTCGTCATATTTCTCGGTCGGGATAAGAGACTGCTGCTCGGCTAGTTGGTCCAGTTTTTCGCGGAGCACAGCATCGTCATACTTCTCAGTTGGGATCAACGATTGCTGTTCAGCAAGCCTGTCCAACTTCTCTTGCACCAGCGTGTCGTCGTACTTCTCCGTCGGAATCAACGACTGCTGTTCGGCAATCATATCGAGCTTCTCTTGAACCGTGGTGTCGTCGTACTTGTCGACTGGGATTAAAGCTTGTTGTTCGGCAAGCTTGTCAAGCTTCTCTTGAACAGCAGCGTCATCGTACTTGTCGACTGGAAGCAGCGCCTGTCGCTCAGCAAGCATATCCAGTTTTTCCTGCACCACCGCATCGTCGTACTTCTCAACAGGGACCATGACATGCTCAATCAACTTGTCGAGTTTCTCGTGCACAGGTGCGTCGTCGTACTTCTCAGCAGGTGCTAGGGCATGCTCTACAAGTTGATCAAGCTTCTCGTGGACGCCAGTGTCGTCGTACTTTTCCACAGGTGCCGAGACATGCTCGACTATTTTGTCTAATTTCTCCTGAACAACCGCGTCATCATACTTTTCGACTGGGATCGCAGCCTGTTCGACAAGCTTGTCGAGCTTCTCCTGAACAACCGCGTCATCATACTTTTCGACTGGGATCGCAGCCTGTTCGACAAGCTTGTCGAGCTTCTCCTGAACAACCGCGTCATCATACTTTTCGACTGGGATCGCAGCCTGTTCGACAAGCTTGTCGAGCTTCTCGAGGACTATCGTGTCGTCATACTTTTCGGGGATTGGTGGGAGCGCCAGCTCGGTTGGTTTAGCATCCTCAATAGTTTTCTGAATATCATTCGTCGAGGTTTTGGCGTATTCGTAGTGCTGACCGACGACCATCAAGATATCCTTGACAGACTGAAGGATCTGGGGCTGAACTTCCCCAAACTGCTCTTGAAGGCCCTCGACGGCTTGCTTCAAGTGATCCCGAGTCTGCTGGTGCTCAGCCTTGCCGTCCGTGTGGTTCTCGTCGGATTTGGTCATGAGGTCCTCGACCTTGATAAACACAGTCTTAGACGCCTCCTCCATTTTTTCCATCGAATCGGTGACAGCGGCACCAAGGGTATCGACGAGAGACTTGAGTTCTTCAGCAACCGCCTTGGTGCCCAACACTGCCTCTTCAGTGCTAGCATCTCGGGCCTCTCCAGCCTTGGCGCGGTCGTCAAGGGCAACATGGAACTCGTCGTATTTGGTCATCAGTTCCGCTACCTTCTCGTCGATTTTGGTGACTAGGGCTTCGGTAGTCTGCTGGAACTTCTCATCCGACTCCAATTTGGCACCTACCACACCGGCCTTAGACTCTTCGAATTCCACCTTCATCAAGTCAGAGAGATCCTTCAGCTCCTGGCCAACAGTGGCGTTACTCTCCATAAATGTCGAGACGCCTTCAAAAAGCTTTGCAAGCGACTCGATGCCAGTAACACCCTCTTCGAGTTTGCCTTTGACCAAGCCTTGGAACTCCTCGAGGAAGGTTTTGACCTCCGTGACCCGTTCGCTAACGCCAACAATCTCAGCTTGACGTTCTTCGCCCGCTTGGGCGTGTGCCTCGGTCAGGGCGTCGAGTCGGGTCTTGAGCCCCTCAAGGGGAGTCTTGAGGTCCTCCAGAGGAGCTTTCAACTCAGTCTTCAGCTCGTCCAGTGGGGCCTTGAGGCTCTCCTGGAGCCCGCTCTGTAATCCCGCCAGAGGGTCCTTGAGTTCCTCTAAGACCGTCTCTGTCTTCTTTAGGTCTTCCTTACTGGCAAGTGTGGCCAGATCAACCTTAAGCATTTGGTCGAACACATTCTTGATATCGAGACACACGGCTTCGACAGCCTCAACGTCAGTCTTGGTAACCCGCTCAGGATCTTCAAGCTGTTTGGCGGCGCTCTCCTTCATCTCATCGAAGCCCGCAGCGACCTGTGCCACCAGCGCCTCGACGGAAGTCACATCATCCTTCTTTGGGAGACCGTCAATCTGGGTAGTGATGAGGTTGATAGCCTCCCTGGTCTCCAGAATGGTGTTCTCGAGGCTGTCCAGGTGCTCTTTGCGCACAGCTTGCTCGTTATCAATGAGGTCATCCAGCCGGCCCTTGGTATTACGCAGAATGGTCTCGATAGCTTGGACGTCCTCCTTAGTTGCAGCATCGGTGCTGGCAGGACTCTCCTTGGACTTGACCCACTCATGGATGTACAATATTGTCTCCTCCAGGCGGACTACGTCCTCCTTAGACACCGAGGGGGCGTTGAGCAGAACCTCCTCGATGCGGGAGGTCTCATCCTTGGAGACCGATTCTTGCACGAGACGGAGCATGTCCTCAAGGCGAAGGATGTCGTCCTTGGACGCAGACTCCTGCAGGGAGCGTAGCATATCCTCCATGCGGGTGAGATCCTCTTTGGCTACAGAATCAACGTTTGCAGGCTCCATGGCCTCGATCTTGATGCGCAATTGGGTGATGAGCACCTCAAGATTCTTGATGTCGTCCTGTTTGAGACCATCTGTCGGGACAACGGCACCTGCGTGCATTGTTGTCAGGGCCTTGTCGTTCTGGCATTGTTGTTCACGGAGGCTGTCAATCTCAGAGCGAACGTTGTCGAGCCCAGACTTCAGCGCATCTAGAATCTCATCGTTGGCAGTAAGATCCGCTGGCCGGTTGGCAACCTTGTCAATGCTGATGCGCAAGTCTGCCAGACCATCGTGAAGGGCGTCCAGGATGTCAGTTACTCCGGCAAAGGGCCGGCGCAGCTCGGCACGCACGCTGTCGATGCCGTCTCTCAAAGCCTCAATGATCTCTTTCTGGTTGACTTGTGGAGTAGCTGGCACCATTGAGGAATTAACCGTATCCCGAAGTGACTCCATGTGGCTCTCAATTGTCGATCTCGAATCGCTCGTGACGCGATCAACCAGCAAGGTCATCTCGTCCCGGAAGGTGTCCAGAGTACCGAGTAGTGTTTGTGTGATCTCTTCCTGCCCCGCACTGCCGCTTAGATGACTGATATATTCCTGGATGTCGGCACGCAGCTTCTCGAGACCGTCCCTCGTAGTATCAATGATGTGTTCTGTGTCGCGGCCGTTGACTGCAGCGTTTTGCTTTGCGTCTTCTGTCACGGCACGAAATTCGCCACGCATACAATCAAGGATGTCCTGCAAGCGATTGACGATCTCTTCGTTGTTGTTCTGGTGAGGGACAAGAGTTCCGGTAGTGGGTAGGTCGTATTCGCTGAGCCCCTCCTTGACCGCGTGGAGCATGTCTTCCTTGGTAAGCTCCTGGTTGAATGCCGACGGGGCAACAGGGAACTCAAACTCCTCCAAACATTCGCGAACGGCCTCAAGGATCTCGTCCCGGGAGAGACTGACTGGGGTGTCCACGCATGGCGGCGAGAAGTGCTTGAGGCCTTCGACCACCGCCTGGAACACCTCCTCTCTGGTGGCTCCAATGAGCTGTTCGTCCCGGCCAACATAGTCTTGCAACCCCTCCTTGAGGTATTCCAAAATCTCTTCCCGTCCGAGTCCCGGGTCGTGATTTTCGACTTCCGGTTTGTAGTTCTCCCAGGCATCTCTCACAGCTTCAATCACATCCTCCCGGTTTAGGTTGGGTTCTTTGTGTTGCGAAGCCTGCGAGTCTCGGAGTGCCGCTCTCATAGCATTGTAAATCTCTTGGTAGTCGATAGCAGTTGCTCTTGACAAGGCAGAGGCAGCAGACTGGCGTCGGTGTTCACGAAGAAGTTCGTCCATGTGCTCTCTCATCTGGTCAAGGCCCTCATGGATAATCCTTGAGATTTCTTCATTGTCAGCTGGTGGTCCGGTAGACAAGGACTCTGCGTTCACTTCGTCCAGTCTTCTGCCAATCTCCCGTCCCATGCCCAAGACCTCACCGCGAAGCTCACGGACGAGGGCCTTCACCTCTGCGGTTAGACCACCCCCTTGGGCGACACTGTCCTTGACGGCGCGGATGACTTTGAGTACTTCGTCGCTTACAAGCTCGGAAGCATTGGCTGACGGGCATGCGGATCGTGATAAAGGTTCGTTGTGCAGTGCTCTCTCGGATCGGTGTGTCAGCTGACTGGCGTATCCGGGGTCAAAGTCGAAATCCATGCTGTTAGAATCGTTGTCGAAGCCGGCTGCACGAGGTCGGCTATGGTTGCCATCGCCACCACCACCCCGAGCCACCACGGCTTCGTCAGATTTTGCTTTGACGAGCTGCATTAGCTCATCCACCTTCGAGGCTGGGGCAACACCAGCCAGCTTCTCGGCAACGTCTGTCAAACGAGCAAGAATAAGATCGTGTCCCTCCTTTGTGCCCATGTCCCTTATAATTCTGTCAAGAATGGCTATTGTGGCAGGAGATTCTGAGTTGCACAATGAGGGTGTGCTTAGGTTGTCTCGATCGATTGATGCCGCGAAGCTGTTGGGCGACGGAATCCTAGGCAAAGAGAAGGGACGAGCGGCCTTGCTTGTAGGAGGGGATGTGTGGTGGGGCTTGCTGTCGAGGAACAAGCTATTGGCAAAGGGATCTCTGGAGCTCGGTCTGCTGTTTGCGGCGGCATCCTGGGCATTGTTTATGAGTTCACGCAGGCTCTTGCGAATGTCTTCATCCCGGGCTTTAGTTGCCTCTTTCAGGCTGAGCAAGTCAGTTGCATTGTCCCGGCTCCGTCGACTCAGTTGAGCCATGTCCTTTTGCAAAGCTGTTGCGATGCTGGTAAGACTCAGGATCTGTCCCGAAAGAGCTTCGACCTGTTGAGGAGCTCTCATAAGGGCATTGTTGGAGCCGTTGGTGACATTAGCAAGGTTATTCTCCTTTTCCTGCTGGCCCTGAAGCGGCATGTTCTGAATGGCAAGCATGGTCGCAGATTGTGGAGGCGGATTCTCGCCCAAGATACTCTGTTGCTGTCTTTTGATTGTCGGGCGCAACGCCGGCGTTTGACTCGTGACTGAGGACGGTGTTGTGGCCTCCCTCTCAGTTGACCTCGAGTCGGCAAAACTATCCCTTCTGCTGCCTGCAAAGCTGTCTCGCCTCGAGTCGGCGAAGCTATTCCTTCTGTTGGCACCTGGAGTGGAGGGTCGGGTCATCCGCTCGGGAGACTTGGTAGGGGATGGTGGGTTGGATTGTTGGCCACTCTCCAAAAGCAAGCCGAGGTCTCTGACGCTTCCTGGTTGCAGCGACTGCATACGCTTGTGGTGGGATCCTTTGATGAGGGAGCGTTCTGGCGAGATGTCGGTGTTACGCTTCGTCAACGGGCCGGGGACCATGGCGCTTTCGCGCGCTCTTTCGGTTAGGGCCGCATGAGCAGACTGAATGGCAACAGAGGTCCCTTTCCTAGAGGTCGTGACGGGTGATTGCGGATTCAAAGGCAAGGGCGGCGGTGCCCTGTCGGGATCTGAACTATCCCACCTGGCCTTCATTAGTCGACGCCAAATAACAGACATGGCCAGCGCATCAAGGAGAAAACGTCTAGGGAATGGTTGATGATGGAAGACGTTTTGTATTTCCGAGCACTTACATGGGCACCAGGGCTCTGCCTTGGTCGGAGGACATTGAATGCTGATGTCTCAGCGGGCGATCCGCATCTCTCGAAGCTTCGCGCTCCACGGGAGCCATTGTTCTCCAAGTGAACGATTCAGTGACTGGAATGGACTTGAGGTACTATGGGTGGTGATGAGCTCACGCTAAGAAGCCGTGAAATGCGGCTATCGAGGAGAAATGTAATTCAATGCAATACGGTTCAACCCCACTGGCGGTCTGATGGTGGTCCTGGTCTTGACAGGATAGATACAAGCAGTAGACGTACTGCTGCGCTGCACTGCACTGCCTCGTCGGAGGAAGATGGCATAAACGGCGACAGCTAATAACAGACAGTCCGGCGTGAGAGCTTTGTAGAGGATGGGTGGAAGTGAACAGGCAATGAAGCGACGACACAGGGCAAAGTAGTGTCAAATCTAGGTTATTCGGGAATGTTTGACCCAGGGTAGAGGTGGAAGTCGGTGACGGTAATATGGGGGGGCAGTCTTAAGGGCCGGGTCTGAATGTTTGTTACCCGGGGGAGGTAAGTGCGCATGTGGATATCGATCCAGGATGGAGGAATACTGGACGAAGGTGTGTGGATGTGACGTGGTGCGGTGAGATGTTGTTCAGGGCGGTCGCTAGGACGAGCCCCTGTCAATCGACAATCCCGGGCGTTTGTTTTGTTCCTGTTGCGGAGCAACCGGACGCCAACACGCTGTTTGGCGACCTGGCAGCGGCGCACTGCTCCCGTCCTCCTGCGGTATTGGCCGATATTTGACCACCTAGGTACCTCCCTTAGGTTAGGGTAGGTACGTTGGTCGGGCACCCACTCGCGGCTGCATCTAAGCGGGGCCAGCTAGTGAAGTGCCAGTACCCAACGTGCCAGATTCAAAATCATTATCACTTTAGCGGTACGGCACTGTCGGCTATACTGTTTGTCATCAGGACAAAATCGCAAGCAAGAACGAAGCGTTAGTTTGAATGTGCAGCAGGCCCCTCATAAAGTGTAGTAAGCTGGGGACGCAAGACTGGATAACGTGTGTCTTCTTCCTTGACAGCTCGCGGCGTTCCGAGCTACTAGCTAACGAGTTCCTTACCACGAGGACCGCCAGAACAAGTCCAATGATCGGCAACAATTCTCCGCGGCCTAGTAACTAGAGGGTGCCCATAAACAAGTAAATGAAAAAACAGCGCCTGGGAAATGTAAACAGACACGACGAGGGAGACCGTATTGGGGCGGATGTAGAGAAAGATATATGCCCCGGGCGGGTTGACTTAAATCATGTAAATGAAACCAAGAGACGTGGCAGCCAAGATGGCCGGCTAGTTTCCTCAATGCTGTTGCAAGGCCGGTTAACCCAATTGAAGATACATACTGTCAGCATACAGCTCATACGTGCGTGACCCGTGACTCATTGAAAACAGATCAACTCGCCGTAGGCGAGAGGCGGGCCCCAAGATTGGAACGAGGGCCCCACGGACATTTGCATCCACCGAACTATCGCACCAGAGCAGTTCGTGAGTACCTAGTAGCTGTGTAATATCCCAGGTGTTCGGTCATGGAGAACACGATGGACAGTTTCGGGTTGGTCAAAGTTCCGATTTCCTCACTACAGCCTACCATTTAGTGCTGACCTCTCAAACTTACACTGTGGAGCGGCATGAAAAGCTATGTAGGCTGAGATCATGGACACGCAAAGGGAGTTCTTTGGCAATTGCGCCTGTATCCGTCGAAAGGTTTTATCCAGTATGTGTGCCACGTATAGCCATTCGAGAGCTAAACCCCAGCCTGACCGCGGTCACTAATCTCACTGCCAAGATGGGAAATCGGTGAAACAAGAGAACTTGATCATCACACGCTTGGATTGTCGACGTGAAAGTCTCCTAATAATAACGAAGTAATCCCATCCGGCGTCTTCAATCACTGGGGGGGGGGGGGAATCGACTCCGGGTGTTTCATTAGGCTGTGGAAGTATCCAGTCCACTTTCCAATGATCGCCGAGAGGGATCGATCCCATGGCCCTATTTTCGGATCCCATTCCCCACGCCTGCGGGGACAAATTTACAATCAACACACAGATGCAGAAGTCAACGAGTGGAAAGCAGCGTAAAGAGATACATGTTCGCCAGGTGCTGCGTCGCGGGCCATTGAGTCTTGGATCAATTATTTCTCTGCCGACTAGGTGATGATGGTCTTAGCTTGGCGCGATGACTTAAACGTTAGCTAACGGCCCGAAACCCCATTTCATCATCGGAAGAGATGGTTATAGATGTCTCAACTATTGCTAAACACACATGGTGCTCCCTCTTTTTAAAGAAGGCAAAATCCCCGGCTACTGCGAGGCCCAAGTCGACATGCGGACAGGCCATTGCAAATGTGCGCCAGACGGATTGGATATCGTTGTCTCATTTCCAAACGCACTGCCATTGTCGAGAGTGGCGCAAAGTGCATCGTGTCCGTGGGCTGCGTGTGTGAGTGTATCTTGTAATGCACAGGTGCCTGTCACCTACAGCCTGCTTCTTGCAAGGTTTCATAGCTCTACAGCACGGCCAGGGTGTTCAGACGCAGGCCTTTTGCTTTGCGCCCGGGAAGCGCTCAGGAAGGGGATGGCAATGTACCGCCCTCGCAATAATGCTTCTCTCCCTAGGACACAGTCTTTGGTCGACAAAATGGGCAGGGTAGGACCTCGGGTAACCAAAGTGCAGCTGCTGGCCCAAGATGGCTTGGTTAGTTATGAAGAACGGATAGGCATGATGGCAGACAAATGGGAACTGCAGGGAGGGCTTGTAACGAATGGCCAGCGGGAGTGATGAGAAGCCCCAAGAACAACATTGTTGCCGAGACTACGGGGCATGTTGGAAGGAACTGGTCGGCGACGGACCAATCTGAGGCGGGCCATCTATCGAGGATCGTGTCTGAGTGAGTGCGAAGGACAGACAGTTGATAGATACGACACAGGATAAGCAGAATTTGGCTTGCGATTGTATATCAGGTATGCGCGCAAATGACCCGAAAAGAAAAGGAAGAATAAAAGGAAGCAGGAAGCAACAAGAGTAACCGCAGCCCACAGAGAGATCCACCGGGAAGGTTGGGGTATCGGGCAAAGCTAGCGGCCTTGGTTTCCGTCCATGCCGGAAGAGTCTTGACAAATGGTGCTCCGTCTGCTGGCAAGAGTACATTGGCTCATGGCTAATAGACGTTGAAGGCGTATGGTGGTCACCCAAAGCGGCAATACGCGGCCTATGTCTTGAATTAAGGTCGAGCAATGGGTTACTGTCTTGAGGTGGAGGGTTGGTGTGTCTCGCTGTGTTGCCAAGGAGGGCTGGAAGATCAGCCAGGGCGTCGGTGAGGCCAACCCCCCTTCTCTCTCGCTTTTTTTTTTTTTTTTTTTCCTTCTTCTTTTCTTTTCCTTTTCCTTTTGCGCCCGCTGTTGTTGGAGGCTAGCGGCCGGGTGGGTACCTTGCCCAGGGCTCGGCTCGGGTTGCTCTCGAGGTGCTTTTCGTCTTTGGTCCCTTGGTGCAGCGCGAGTGTCGGATCGGAGCGGAACCAAGCACTACGCGGGAATACGGTCAATGTGCACATATCCATGAAGGCATTGGGATCTGTTCGGGCGTGTCGGCTTATCAGAGATCAGTGACATGCGGGCTGTGACAGGTTCCGCGGATTGCTTGGGCGCGGTTTGTAAGTTATTGCAACGCGGGCATGACAAAGTGTTGGCCCGGGCGGCGTACGATGGACGAAAGTGTTCCTTGTGGATTCATGCCCCGATGAGCATCCGATGCACACCGGTGACTTTGCGATGGCATGCGGCTGCCTCGAGGTTGGCTGAGGTGACCATGTTGGGTCTTGCATCCGTGTCAGTTGAGACCGTGGCCGTGTCCATGTTGCGAAGCAAAGCAATGCATAGTAAAGCACAGGCGCCAGAGTGCCACATGCGTGGAACAGACGTGGATGTCAGCAATGTGTCTCCGGCCCTCTCTCCACTTGCTCTTGGCTTCGATTTAAGGTAAACTCTACATAAATGAAGCGGCGTGGTCTGAGACTGGCCTACCGGCAGTGGAAGATATGTTGATCTCTGGCTTGGCCGAGGGCATGTATTGGACACGTAGTAAATCTAATGATAACAAGTGCGACGATAACAGCATGCGCTGCGTTTGCACAAGAGTACCTAGGTAGGTAAAGGAAGGATATAATGGTCAAGTCATTTCTGAGATGAAGCGCCGGGGGACAGGGTTTGAGCTCGAAAAGCAGGCGACGATCACGGGGGTCGCGAAAGGGCTATCGAGCTATGGCGAGGGAGTGAGGACAGGGTCCGAGTAAGGAGACGGCAGTGGTGGTGGTGGTGTACGGAAGGGAGGAGGTGCGAGTAGGGTGAGCGGGTTTCCAGCGCGTGTTTGCATGAAAACAGTCAAATTACTGACTTATTCTTTGACAGCCCCAGAGTAACACTTGCTTTTTTTCTTCTTCTACGTATCTAACTTTCTGCCTCCTTTTCTCTGTCGGTGTTTTCAGCACTATGCTGTGGTCTGCTCGATAGGCTACGGGCTGCTGCATTGATATTGAAATTGGCCGACGCCACACCTCCCCAGGTTTTCGGGAGGTAGATTGAGAAAAAAATGTTGACTGTGTGGAAGCGACCTGATGGCACTGGCAAGGCAAGATACCTCTAGCCGAATGAGGTTAGATGTCACACAAACGGTGAGTGCCTAGGGTACCTATCTGAGCTGAGGTAGATAGATACTTATATGTGCCTAGTATCGGTGTATAAGTACTTATACCAATGCACTCCAAGTACATCATACAGGTACCTACTAACCTAGGAAGCTTGACGTGGCAGAGGCGATCCCCATTCGCAACATCGGATGAGCACTGTCCTCTCCAAACTCACTCTAAATGGTCAGGTGCAAACCATTTCCGCGTCCTCGAAGCTTCTTGTCACGCCCTGTCCTCTGTTACGAACAATGGGGAAGGACGAAAGCAAAAGACCCAGTTAAGTGAGTACAGCGCATGGCTAACTCAAGTATGTATGCTACAAATCCACGAAGCAGATACGAAAGTGTACACACAGTAAGTACATAGGTTCGGGTTGAAAATGGAGCCAGGGAAACGGGACCACCAAATTTCACTTTTTTTCCAAGGACCCGCTATTTGTTCGCGATGCGCTTGGAAGCATTCGTCCTAAAAAGTTGCTTCGTCCAATCATGGCGTCTGCAGATGCACCGCGGGAGCGTCAATTGGTTTAGGGCCATTCAGCAGAGGAGATGGGTTTCATTACAGAGATACGTCTCCCTCTTTTTCATCCCACACTTCCAATGCCTGCCAGTCTTGCCAGTTTGATGCGCCTAGCCTAGCCCTGTCCCCCTGGCATGCTATCTTGGCAATGTGCTCACACTACCTACCTACCTAGGTAGGTACGGAGTGCGTATCGCCCATTACCTTAGCTTCCTTGACGTGCTCGCTGTCTGTGCTTCCTCCCCCGACCGTCTTTGCTTCAAGGGAGGTGATGGCAGGCATGGATGGTGGCATGGATGACGGCCCATGAAAAGTACCTCTACACTAGTAATGTACCTCCAGCACCTTGTTCCTGCCTTAGCATTCTCATCCTCTCCTCTCTCCTCCCTGCCCCCTCGGTGTTATTACTGGAAGAGAACGGCACAGAACCTCCAATGGATTAAAGGCCTCCACTCCCTACCAACTTATATTGTTCCACTGCCCACTGCACTGCCGCCGACCCCCTTCACGCCCTTTTCGTCAAATCGCGCCTGCTTAAACAGCTTTTGCACCCGCAAACTGCAACCTAACTTGCTTGCTCACTATCCCCCTCGCCCCTGGAAGGCAGCCACGGCTCCCGTTCTTTCTACCGAGCACGAACCGAAGTCGCACTGTTATCCCAATTGCGCATTCGCCCACGACGACCATACCGACAGATCAGAGCCGGCCAGGAGGATACCGAGAGGAGCATCTGCCAGAAAGAAACGAACGGCTGCCCCAAGACCAACCGGGAGGAAAGTCGCGTCGCGACGGAGAGAGAGATTTCATTCAATACGAGACTTCGAAACAAGGACCCGCCCACACTCTCGACCAGCCACCCGACAACACAACACCACTTGACTAGTAATCCCATCATCACTGCCTTTCAGCCTCACAAACACCCGCCAGCACGCCATACGAACGACGGAGGAGGACTACTCGAATATAGTCAATAGCCCGCTACGGGTTCGCGACCTCGCCGCTACACGTTCAAATATACGAAACGGCCCTAACATAATTTGCATCTCTCACAACCACCACCCTTCGTGGTCGCAGGGACTCCCAAGCCGTTGTGCTTCCCCGCGACACCAACTGGCTGGCGACCTTGGGCTCATAAGAAAAGAAACTTGACCAACGGGATTTGGTAATTAGCCTCGTCGCAAAACGTCTACCATAATGGGGTCGACACAATTTGGCAATTTCTTTGTGAGACATACCCACCATGTCAATCCACGCCTTCCAATATGCTGATTGCCTCTAGAACTTTTGTCGGGACTCGACGCTACCGGTCTGCAATGTACGTTCAATCCGTTTCTCACGATGCCATGGTTTGCCTCTGAAAATCCTTTGTAAATGGCACTAACTCGTCTGGTCCCAGGTGCTCTCCGACAGTCACAGTCAATCAGGGCCATGGGGAGGCTGTGAGTTGACTGGAATTTCCCTTGGTGGAGGCCGCAAGCTGGGAAACCTCGGTTCCATCCTTATTGCTGCCTTTGCTATCATCGTATCCATCTACCTATTGCTACGGTCAGAGCGCAAGAAGGCCGCGGTAGGTCGAAGGTAAGATTGTGACGTCGCTCAAGGATGCGCTTGGCCGGCATGCTAACTTGTCATGCAGGGAAATGCAATTGTTTCTTGCTAGTTTCATCGTTATCGAAATATGCGAAATCTTTACTGTCGGTGACTTCCCGCTGGCCGAAAACGTTCGCATTGTGAGTACCCGCCTCGGCTGCCTTGGAGCCCAACCAAAGCTGATAGACGTCCAGGCCTTTACCGGAATTCACATTGGCATGATCATTGCATCAACATGGATATTGATGCTTAACGCCATTGTGGGGTACCAAATCGTTGATGATGGAACACCGCTGTCAATGGGTTTAATCACGGCGTCTGCCGCCATCCTACTCGGTGGTACCCTCTACATTACCCTTGACACTGGTTTCCAATGGACCAGCTATTGGAACTCGTCTTACCAGCCGCCCAACCGTCACATCGCACTTTATGTCTTGTATCAACTGGCGCCACTCATCTTCATCGTCGCCTTCTTCGTCCTCGAGACCATTCTGGTCATCCGTGTGCTGGGCGAAATGCGCCCAATGCTCTATCTCACCGCCGCTCTACTGCTTTTCGCCGTCGGACAAATCTTCAACTACGTCATAAGCTCTCAAATCTGCAAAGGAACCAACGGTGCAGTCGACGGCGCTCTCTTCCAGACCTTTTTCACTCTGCTCGCTGTTATCGCAGTATGGGTATTCTGGTCAAGCATCACCGAGGACGATTGGCCTATGCCTGTCGGAAATAATTTCCCCTAGAGTGGAAGTAATATTCCTGCGGAAAGCAACAGAGCAAAGAGTCACATGAAGCCTTACATGAGCAGATTCATCGAACATTTTGACGACGAGGATGAGCATGAGCCTGCGGTGTGCTGCTATTGTCGAACTAATAATATCGGAGGCCATAACTCCGCCAAGGGCTAGCTTGCCTGTGAGCTTTGAAGCTTTGAACAATGTTTGCAGTGCTATAATATAGTGTTGGA
This sequence comes from Colletotrichum sublineola, assembly GCA_020631755.1. Lineage (NCBI taxonomy): Eukaryota > Fungi > Ascomycota > Sordariomycetes > Glomerellales > Glomerellaceae > Colletotrichum > Colletotrichum sublineola. The sequence goes on from JAHSQG010000001.1 coordinate 2,190,790, forward strand.
GGAAGCCAAAACCGGGCGGCATCGAAAACTCGGCCTCGATAATAACGGGTGCGGTTCGAAAAACCTGGCAACTTGCGCTGAGCCCACGACGAAACGCGATACGGACACGCCATAATCAAGTGGAAACCACCCGGGTCTCGTATTACAACATTTATTTCTTACACTCTTTCGCCGGCGAACGGCCTGTCAAGAGGCCGAACGACGGGAACGACTATTCAATGTTACGGCATGAGACACGCATGGTGGATTGTTATAATTTCGATTTCCCAAACGCAGGATTTAGTGATGACCGTGACACGGGCGCCTGCGTCACGTCTTTGACGAAGCGATAAAACGACAACAGGCCGTTCGGTCATATGATGAGGTAGGGGGAGTGGTGTTGGATTAGTGTCGATACGTAAGATGATGGTGTAGAGACGTCTGTTTATGCCTGTACAGCGTGCGTACTTTGATATTCAAACGCAGTAGCGGATAGTATACCCCGGAGGCGCGACTAATGTATATGAAGATCCATTGATAGAAGAATTGATACATGCTTAAATTTGTTTGCTGATAGCACTGAGATGTCCGTCGATGTTTGCTCAGTTCCTTAAGGCACCGAACAGTAGCTTGTTAGGTCAAACATATAACAGAGCTTCACCGCTGGATTACTTAGATGGACAGTGAAAAAGCAGCCCAGCGACTTCAGATTCAGAATGATGGTGCATGGTTCTTTCCCTTGGTATGCCCAGTGAGGCGGAAATACAGATGAAGGACTATTGAAAACAAAACAAATCTGGATCTAGATGGCTGCACAGAAACAGGTGTTGGCTCTTGATTGCCATGATACAGGACAATGGAGACCTGTGCCAGTCCTGAAGGTTATCAAAAATAAAAAATCATCCCCAACAAGCCCGAAACGCTTCGTGGAGACGCCCGTTGCAAACCTGATCCAACTTGGCAAATTACTCGGCAGGAAAAGGCAGGGATCAATCACAGCCCCCATGCAGCATCTCAAAATTTCAGCAGAAATGTTGACGGTCATTAACATGTCCTTGCCTGGTGCTCGTATAGAGTCGCTAGAGCATCCCAATGGCACCCCACAACGCAGATCCCGGTGATCTCGTCATGAAGCCTAATTCGAGAAGCCAAGCTTCTGTTTCTGCACCCGCGGGACGATTCCAACTAATATCAAGAGGGCGGTGAGAATAACAGCCCAGAGCTTCAGCTTGAGCACGTTCTTGTTGAACGGCGTGCCAACAGCGGTCGCTACCGTAACCAGCAGGAGAACTAGGATGATGTAGCCACTCCAGCGGTGGTATTTCCAGATGGATTTAGCCTTGTCCTCTCCGCCATATAGCTGCGGGGTGGCCCACATGGTGAAGCCCACGATATACTGCAGCAGCAGAATGATGGAAACGATTACGCCAAGGTAGCCGTGAACGGAGTGGAAGTGGGAACCAGGTCCTTGGCGAAACTTATTGTACTCGATGATAGTGATGCCGGCGACAAGGAAAAGGAAAGCGAGCAGGTTAAGAACAGCATGGACACGCTGACCAACACGCTTCTGGTCGGGGGTGTGTGTCGGCTGCAGGGAGAGGATAGACTGTGTGAGGGTGAAGATGGCGAGACTCTGGGCAAGCGGGTGGCCTGAAAAAAGGATCACATCCTTGGTGAGAACGGCGGCCCAAATCATGGCGACAAATATAACAGCGCCGAACTGGGCGATGATTCCGGTGCCTTGAAGGTCACGTCATTAGTCAAACCAAAGCAAAAGGGAAGGGGACAAGATCGGGGGGATTGTTTCTTGGGGGGAGGGGGACATACCGAGAACAAGGTTCCTCGCGATGAATTGGCCGGGTGGTTGTTGGGCATCACCGGGTCGGCCAAGCAGAGGCTCCAACTCATCATGGTCGTTGCTTTGTTCCCTGTCCTGAAAGGGAGGAGGTTCGGGCAGGCCTGTCGCCGAGGACATTGTCTCGATGGTCGTTCCAGTAGTCTATTCAAGGCGGAAAACGCGACAGTTCGCAGTGTTGTTTTTCGAAGGAACCGAATTTGGATGATGTTTACGTCTCTCGATGTCAACCAAGACAAGAAGAACAAGAAGGTGTTCCGCAGGGCGTTGTTGCGATTAAAGCTTCTACAGTAGGCAATATACGCCAGTTTCGAGAGGAGGTGAACGGGATAAGGATAAAACGGGCACTTGGGTGGTCGGTGGGCAACGGAGGTCATCGATGGCGGCATCTATGACGGCGAGCTCGTCTCGAGCTGTGACCTATCGGAGGCTGTGGATTTCTATTGAGCAGCGGCTGCAGGGGAGGCCAGTCGTACCCAGGTAAACATGCAGAGCGACGGTGGGGTAGAGGACGTTGTAGCTTTCCGGCAAGGTACCTACCACCTACCTTACCTTGGAGGGCACTCGAACAGATCTTACCTACCTACGCTGTCATAGGTACTCACTCACACACTCCGCTCGCCACTCATCACACCTCATCCCATCTCAAGTCAGAGGACGTCAACCCTCAAGCTTCCTCTCGTCATCGGCACACATTGCGGCGGCGTCTTTGGTCATCCGTGCAAGTTTTCATGGACCGCTCGGCTTCTGTCTACTCCGTAGCGACTGTTGCAACTCCAAACGTTAATTGACCAGACAAAATGGAGACCAATGAACCGACGCCGATGACAAAGATAAGGGGGTTCGAAACGTGGTCGACATTTAGTAGTTGACATCTGACACTCGCCAGAATCCAGCTGGGCGGGCTTCCAACGCCAATGCCTGCTAGCCCACATGCTAGGCCAAAGCTTCTGTTTCCATTCGTAAAGGCACTCATCACCATACCGGTTCCTTCGTCGTCTTGGCCGTGATGTACAAGATCTGGCGGTGACGATTTGCTGCCACCTGATGCCCAACAGACATCATAGTGCTCTTGGGACAAGCCTGGCTCGGGCGTTTTGATGTGATTTCTTACAGATGGATGCTGTCATCGGTGTATTTGATATGTGTGGCTTCGAGAACGAAGGCAGCCCACAAAGCTCTGAACTCAGCTTGTTGGTTGACCCACAAAGCAGCTTCCGTAGCAGTCGGCTCACGTACAGCACCCCGAGAAAACACTCAACGGTGATTACCATGTAGGCAGTGCTTGCAAGAGAGAGTACCCTCGATGTGCGGTCTTTAAAGAGCTTCTAGTCCGGCTTTGGCCCACGCCCGTCCGCAAATTCTGTGAGAGTTCTTCTTGGACTGCTCCCTCCTACCCGAACAGTTCGTAGCGGGGACGAGCGCAGTGACAGCACTGTAACTCCGGCAGACAACCAACTGGGAGCATTGCAGCAGCAGCGGCAAAGTGGTCCACCGCCTGGTTGTTAGCTAATTTGTTCGAATCATTGCACCTTTGCTTATCGCGGACGGCCACGCACTTCTGGCCGCCGGCCGCACTTCCAGGGTCCAATTCCCTAAATGCCGCCAGATGTGCCTGCCCGACGTCGGAAGTGGCCGCTCGACGCGCGCCCTCTTCGACGTGCCGCGGGCGGCAAGCCATGACTCTCTTAGGCTTTTCCTTCTCCTCACCAGAAGTTGTTACCAACTCATCCAATTTTCCCTCCACACTCTGTACGAATCCCATCGCTGTGTTTTTACTTCAAAACCTCTATATAAGCCGTGTCTTAGCGAAAGCGCAATCTCACCACTGCTTTGCCCCTCGTCAACCCTTCCATACCCCACCATCCAATCTTCAAGATGGCCAGCGAACAGGAATACGCGCTAGAGCAGGTCAGGAACACCAGAGTCGCGTCAGATGACATCGATAAGACGTTCCGCTCAAGCAGTATAGGTGTTTATCTCGTCTAGTTCGTCGTCCAGGCAAGAGTACTTTACTGACATGACCAGACTTGATCTCAGCTGCCCTGGGTGGAAAGGTTCTCGCCTTTTCAGATGAGTGGTTTGCCGAAGCCTCCAATCTGTTGACGCCCACCCCTCCCATTAGACAACCGGGCAAGATGGTCTACACCGGAGCCTGGTACGATGGCTGGGAGACGAGACGCCACAATACCGAGCCCTTTGACTGGGTTATTGTCCGCCTTGGCGTCGCTTCTGGAACTGTTGAAGGTGTCGAGATCGACACGGCCTTCTTCTCCGGCAACCACGCCCCCTCAATCTCAGTTGAGGGCTGCTTCAACCTCAATGACGACGAAGTCGTCTCGTGGAAGGGAGGCAGAGGCCAGTGGGAGACCATTCTTGGCAACGAGGAGTGTGGGCCATCGCAGCGTTTTGGATGGAAGTTGGCTGAGCCTAAGAAGAAGCAGTATACCCACGTCCGTCTCAATATGTATCCAGACGGAGGCATTGCGAGATTTCGTTTGTTCGGCCACGCCATGCCCGTCTTCCCCGACGACAAGGAGGCTATCTTCGACCTGGCCGCGGCGCAGAATGGCGGTGTCGCCATTTCGTGTAGCGACCAGCACTTTGGCACCAAGGAAAATCTCCTTCTGCCAGGCCGCGGCAAGGATATGGGCGATGGCTGGGAGACAGCGAGGTCGCGGACCAAGGGCCACGTCGATTGGACGATTGTTCGCCTCGGGGCTCCAGGTTACGTGCAGAACGTAGTTATTGACACGGCGCACTTCCGCGGCAACTTCCCGCAAAAGGTCAAGGTTGACGCCCTTTCATGGATTGAGAGTGGTGAACCCGGAGCGGACGCTGCCGGCTGGGCGGAGATCGTAGCCCCAAGCAAGTGCGGCCCTGACCAGGAGCACGACTTCCCAAGCGCAGTCAAGGACAAGGCTGTGACGCACATCAAACTCACCATTATTCCGGACGGAGGAGTCAAGAGACTGCGTGTCTATGGAAAGAGGGCATAGACATCAGATAAGGGTATGCACAAGGAAGGGAGGTATGGGATCAGAACAAATGAAGCATCAAAAAAGTAGAAGGCGTATCATCACCTCCTGCGCAGTGCTTGAAGTTGTTTGATGTACGAGCTGAACATAGGGCTCGTTTTCTTTCCAAAATTCATTCTTCCCTCAAGCTCTTCAAAAAGATCCTTGGAGGTCAAAGGGGCGTATGAAAAACATATCACATAGAAGCACTTATGCGAGGGCCGCTCAGGTACCTACCTACGTAATTATCTACCTACTTGTGCGGTACCTAAAGTTCCTTCTGGGGAAGCTTAGAGAAGTGACCAAATGCTAAAGGACATGCACGGTCCACGGGATTCCAGGGTTACTCGCACACGCTGACGACAATCGTTCAGTGCCTCGCCGCAATCAATTAGTGACATCAACAAGCCGATCGCCCCCCGGGGGTGTTGGCGTGGGCCGTTGCGGGACTCGAGTCCTTTCTCTGCCTTCGACTGGACAAAACACCTCTTCTTTGCACCTCGACATCACACGACATTAGCTGCGCCGAGACTTTTTCGATCCAGAGCCTGAGGACGACACACCCACAGACAAGATCCTATTGTAGCAGCACCTCGCCACGAAACTTTCCGTGCGCCGCCTGCAGCAGACATCCTTCCCGCATCTCGCACTGGACTCGCATCGCATAAAACAATACCCCGTGTGCCCCGTCCCGACTCATGCCTGCCGGGCCTCCTGGTTGCCCCTCCTCCCACTATGGACTTCGAGGACGCCAATGGTGGCTTCGGCAACAAGAAGACACGACCACTGCCTGATGACTTGCCCAAATCCCTCGACGATCGCAGTCGTCGGCCCGTCGATCTGGTCCCCGAGACGGAAATGTACGATGGCTGGCAAGGTTCGTTCTCAATATCCCCTCCAATCTATCTGTCAGACCCACGAGGTGGAAACTGCAGACTGACAAGAGCCAACCCCTCAGGACAATCGCAGTTCCTGACCACGCCCATCGTTCCAAAGCCACTCAATTTTGGCGACCTAAGCCTGGACGACCGCACCTACGATGAGGATATTACAACAGGCTCCAAGAATAGCGACGCGCGCTTCATGGAGATGATTGCCGCTCAAGCCGCCCACCAGGCCGGCCCGGGCTTCGATGACGAGGAGACGATAATAGCAGACGAGAAGCTGTCCGAGAATGAGAAAAAAGACTTGTTGCAAAGAGCGTTGAACATGGCTGCTAGCAATGGTGACGTCGAGAGAGTCACCAACATTGTTGGCGGGAAAGCTAAGGCCTATATTGATATAAATGCGCCGGACGAGGATGGAACACCACCTCTGATTTACGCCAGTTGCTTTGTGAGTAGAGACATTACACAATGCCGGGCTAATAGTTGCTGACCTGCAATCAGGGCCACGAGGGAGTGGTGCAGGCTCTAATAGACGCTGGCGCAGACGTTGACAAGCAAGATCGGAACCAGTGGAGCGCCCTGATGTGGGCGATGACGAATAGGCATAAGAGCATCGCCAAGGTACTCCTCGACAATGGTGCTTCGGCCGAGCAAAAGACATCATCCGGCCGCACCGCCTTCGATTTTGTGCCGCCAGACAGCGACATGTCATTCTACCTACATGACAGCGGATATAACATCGGCAATGCAGGGACGGACGACTTTTACAACCCGGGATTCTCGCAGGATCGGTTTGAGGAAGAGATGGCGGAGAACGAGCTGCGAAGACGAATGATGATGGACAGCGCCCGGGATCTCGAGGTTGATCTAGGCAACGTTGGCATGGACGACCAGCCAGAGGTATGCCTAGGATAAATACTTTATTTGCTATTCTGTATGCTGACGCATCCAGAACTCCGACGAGCTTGAAGAAGAGCAGCCCGAGTTCGACTGGGCCCGATGTCTCCATGATCAAATGTTTGTGTTCCAGGAGCACGAGCTCGACCGCATTCTCGACATCATTATCACCAACATGACCCCCCAACGATCGCCGGCACAAAAACCTGTACCCGCGAACATGATATTTCTTAGCGCAAGATATGCGCATTACCACTCAAGCCCCGATCTACTAGCCAAGCTGATGATATCCGCCATGGACAAGATCAACGATGTCGTGGAGCAATGCCAATGGGACATGACGATTCTGGCCTTTTGGATATCGAACGCCACCCTCCTGCTGCACTATTTAAAGAAGGACGCCGGCCTAGTGGAGGCCACGGTCGAATTTCAGGCCCAACTATCCGAGCTCATAAACGAAATCTTTATTCTTATCGTTCGTGACGCTGAGAGACGCTTGGACAAGGTGCTTGATGCAGCGATGCTGGACCACGAGACAATACCCGGATTCGAAGACATCACATTCCAGAATGAGTGGAGGATCTTTAAACGAAAGGCTCAGGTCAAAGAAGAGCCCCTCGAAAAGCGCTTTCGGCCCCCTTCACCGAAGCAACGGGCGAAGCCTGCGCCGCGCAACGTTACCTCCCTACTGTCTTCTACCTTGTTCGTTCTTGACCTTTATGATATCCACTCTGTGATTACGGCACAAATCATCTCTCAGCTACTTTACTGGCTCGGCGCGGAACTCTTCAACCGCATTATGTCCAACCGCAAATATCTTGCGCGGACAAAAGCTATGCAGATTCGCATGAATGTCTCGACGTTGGAGGACTGGGCTAGAACCAACAATCGCCAACCGGAGCATTACGAAGGAGGCGAGACAAAGTCGTCAGGCGAGACGACGGTGGATGCTGCTAGGCGACACCTGGCTCCCGTTATCCAACTGCTGCAGTGGCTTCAGTGCTTCTCCTCACTCGGCCCCGACGACCTAGAGGCCCTCATTGGTACCTTGCAACAGCTAAAGAGGCTGAGCCCACAGCAGCTCATCCACGCAGCGTCACATTACAGGCCTGAGGTCGGGGAAAAGGGGCTACCCAAGAGCGCCCTCAAGTACCTGAACGCGATCCAGGCGGAATATGTACGTAGGAAAGAGGATCGCAAGAGCAGTGCGCCGTCGACACCAGTCAAGGGGAAACCCACGAATGGGGGCATCCCAGATACGCCAACGAGCCAGGCTGCGACGCAGACACCTGGTGGCAATGAGAGCGATGATGAGGAAGATGATGCGCCGGAGAACTTGTTGATGGATCCGGCGATGATGTTACCATTTACGCTGCCGTCAGTCACGGATATGCTGGTCTCGTACGGGGCTGGCTTCGGGGGTGTCAACAGAGAGAGAGCACGCAAGTACATTCCCACGGTGCCGCCGGAGTTTCTGTCAAAGCTCGAGGCTAGTGGCGCCCGAAAGGGACCCATGTTTAGTGAGAAGGATTGGGAGAATGAAGAGGTGTAATTGGGGGGGTGTCTTTCTCCCTTAGTGGGTAAGGCTGCAGTATTTGATTATAGGCTTCAACATTTGTAGTTAGGCTGCACACTGCGTTTGGCATAACAGGCGCACAAAATCCAGGAGAGAAGAGAATGGATGGCTGTGAAGTGTACACGGAGCATAGAAGCGATGTAGCCCCAATAAGCATAGCGACTGATTCAATGGGAAATGTCGAGAAAGGGTGGATAGTACAGATGCGCGGGGTACAAGAGCATTGTGACTCTCTTAAGCTTGGGAGGTCTCGGGGAGAAACGCACTTCATGGCCTCATCAACAAGGTTTCAATCGTTGGCGGGAGATGCCATGTGAACAACCAAGAGAGAACACGACGGTCGGTTGGAGTTTTAGGAGGAAAGCCCTGGTTCGCGCCAAAGAAAGGGTCCGTTCGGGGGAGGAAGTGGAGAAACAGACCAGGACATGTGTGTTTGCTTTCTTATTGTCCGTTTGAGTCGGCGTAAACAAGACCACGTTGACGAAGCGAAAGTCAACCATGCTGAGGTGGTGAGTCGCTATGTCTGTAGCCTGCACCAAGTCGTCCTGTTTCTGTACTGCCATCCGTCTCTCTTGCACTCGATCTGTACCTCGTCGTAGCTTCAGGTGAGCCGTTAATAGGAAAGTCGGGGACCATGTCACAAGCAAACATTCCGAGGCTAGTGGGACGGCCCAGTAGCATGATCGGGAGAAAAGGGAAGGGTGGAGAGGACCCTGACGGGGGGGGGCTGGCCACCTGAATCTTTGCAATTGGGAAAGGTCTTGATCGACGAACATATCTAGTAACAGTACGAAATGGCATTGGGCCCAGGACGGATGACTAGGCTCAGTATGCCACGTCAGATCCTTATCCCGGACCGCCGGACTGTAGTTGTCCTAGGCGGCCGGTCATCGAGAATTGTCGCGCAAATACCGCCTATGCTTCTGAGCGTGACAATAACCAACAGTTGGAATGTCGCTTGAGGCGCAGAGAATAGCATGAATGGGGAGGTTTCTTCTTTTGTCTCTGTCTCGTGTTTGCTTAGCATACTACCCTTGCCTCTCATACGATTATTTGTCAGATGTGATCATTGTGATTATGGGAGGAAAAAAGAGCTGTAGATAAGGTATGCAACAGGGGGTGTTTTCGCCATTCATTGAGCACTATTGAAGATGTCTTCAAGAGGTTCATCAAAGTGGTTGCTTTTTATCTCTCAGATCGGGATGATGTTCAGCTGAGTTGCACTGGATGCACCTCGCTTCTTTAGCTCTGTCGCTTTACCGATCTCCCAGGAGCTAACGATCGACCAGGGCGCCGCTACCGTACACACTGGATAAATCCGACTTTAGGTGTGGATATGGGCTAACGGCAAAGGGGATAGTGGCGGCCCTTACGCTAACCCAAATAGGAAGGCGGTCAATCCACCCACTTGCCAGCCAGCCAGCCAGCCAGCCCATCTACGATTAACTTCGCCAACCCATTAACCCACGATATTCACGATGCAGATCCCTGTTTCTGCCAGCACGCCAACCCCTATTCAGCGGCCGCGATACCCCTTGCCGTTAGCCCATATCCACACCTAAAGTCGGATTTATCCAGTGTGTACGGTATATGAATGATGTAGGCTAGGATCTAATTAGTTATCGGAAGGGTGGCGACCGAGCGAACGAGCAAACGATGTTTGGTAGTCTAATTTTAGCTTTGGTGATATTGTTCAGCTTGGGTTTGTATTGGACTAAGCATCGCCCAAGACATATCACCTCTAATAGGAGGTTGAGAGATGAAAAGGCTGAGACATGGGGTATTTGTTCTATGCTATCCCAGATGAGACGGAACTGGAGGCCTGCTGATAGGTATACCATGGCACAGATGGGCGGAGTGGCGACAATGCGTGGAGCGGCTTCAGGGGAGCAAGGAAGTTTGAAACGGAAACGGCAAGACGGCTGAGGTCTCGCGGTTGCTGGGCTGGAAATGATCTGGACGCGTCCTCCAACCGTGTGTGGCTGCCAGCTTATCGTGGATAAATTGGCTTGGCTAATACGGTAGGGTCATGGAATCGATAATTGATGTTGTGGATGAACGAATGGATGAGATAACCGCGGTGTTTGTTTGCAATGTAAGCTCGTAGAGATCCCGTTGCTTCTTCTCCTGGAGCATGTGTCACCCTGATATCACGGGCGCCTCAGCCAGCCGTTCTTGTTTTACCTTTATGTGCTGCGGTGATTTTGTGCGTACGACTAAATCGGTGCAAAGCATGGCGTTGACGGACCAGTTATTGACGACGGGGATTGTATCGTTTTCAAGACCCATCGATTTGGCAGTCATGAGGAACTGACGATGCGGGGCCTATCATGCGTCAAGGCGGGCTCAATGTTGAATGACCCCGACCCCAAGTAGCGGTAACTGCTGCGGAGCTCTACAGGAAAGGGCGGGAGAGAAAGAGGAAACGGAGAATGCTCACCGACTTGATGGCATGCCATTCCCATGACTGAGAAAGTGGATCTTATGTTGGGTAGGGATGCATAGCCAGATGGCGGGAAATGGGGAACTACGGGACCTCTGGACACGGGCGCTAGGCTCCCGAGCCAATAACCTGTCACAAAGCATTTGTTGTGCTGCGTCGTATGGGCGATTGACGATGTGGCTGGCCGCGGGTGGACTCTCGCGGTCGTTGCTTCTCTTGTATTCACACGAACTCTGTGCCTGGCTCTATATGACGGTACTGACGGTAAGCAACATAAAACTAGTGGCTAATAGGGTTAGACGATATATATCCTTATTTTAATACTTTCATTAGGCATATTACGAACCACACGGTTGTCCCAGAGGTGCTAGGCTGTTGGGGTGGATCTGAATCTGGAAGACGCCAGCGATACGTATCTGCCTATAGGTACATAGGTACCGTCCCCTCTGCAGGGCACCTACTGTCTCCACTCTCGACCGCCTTGTGGTGCCGGACCACTGCCGCTCCTGCAGCCATCGCCGCACCGCTTACTACCTTTGCAATGCGGCCCTGCTCTGGCTGGGCGGCTGAACAGAGGGGCATCGAACACATCACTTGTGCCACTTTTCTACCATACTCTGGCGAATCTGGCGAGAATAATTAGTACTGGAGGTGAAAGACAACAAACACCTACGTGCCCAGAGAGGGGCGATTTGGGACCAAAGCCCTCGAAGAGAGAGAGAGGGAGGAGGGAAAGAGAAAAGAAAGGATGCCCAGCTCTCCGGCTCCTGCTTCGTGCCATCGCCTACTGCCTCCTTCCCAGTTAACTGGTTTTTGGATTTTGCAACCTGACATTCGTAGAGCATTGCACACGCAACTCCTCTCCTAGCTCTAAGAGGCTTCCTTTTTTCTTTTCTTTTCCTGCCCTGGAAGTTGATATTAATTATCCCCAGATCCCCTCGGGCAGAGTCGCCTTTTCAGAGTCTCACATTCACTTGACCGTCTATTTTCTCTACAGTTTTGTGCTTCCCATCACTAGATCACCCAACGAACGAAAGTCTTCACTTCACCCAAGAGGTATGCTATGCTGCTCTCTCCTCTTCCAACTCTGACTGTATCACCTTCCATTTTGCCCCCTCCGAGGCATTCATCCCACTTTCTCTCCTGCCTTGCACTACTTGTCTACTCCACGCAGTCAAGTTCTGTGCTTATAACGCAACCACGTACAAATCTCACGCACCAACGCACATCAATATCATAAACCTCCTTTACCTTATCTAGCCTGGCATTCCAAGCTTTTTGAATCGCTTTCCGAATCTCAATTTCTTTCCTCCTTGCCTTCACATTGGTTCTTCATCCATCTAGCGCCAGTCTAACTTACCCCCCAGACCCTGAGATTGGCACACCTGAATCCGAGGCTTACGACCCTCAGCGCTCTCGACGGTGAGCCACTTGAAGGCTTTCTGTGTTTTCGCCGGCGTGCCATACCATCGTAGAGCGCCAAGCACGGACGGATCAACCTCAGCTTTGGTAGTTATCTGTCTCCCTCCCGCACGGGTCAGAGCACACTGAACACCGCGCCATGGCGCCCCAAAAATTCACCAGCATGCGCTTAAAGTCCCGGCCCACGCTCGTGCCCTTCAAGGACGAGACAAGCCTCATCGCCCTTCGCTACGAAAAGACGGTCCAGGCAGAGCCTCCCATTCCTATTCTTACGCGAGCTCCCCCAAAGTCTCTTTCCATTTCAACGGGTCGTACTTCCACTTCTACATCTTCCTCGCTCTCGATATCGCCCTCCAGTCCGGTGGTCGTAGCCCCTCCTCCCGCCATTAATCAACACCCTGCCTTCCGCTTCCGCGTAACTGCTCACAATACAACGGTCAACGACTGGAAGAGGGATTCTGGACTTGCGCCGACTGCATCACACTCGGCCACCATTGCTGAGGAGAACTGCGGGGAAGAAACACACGTATACGACAAGATCGCCGCCCTGGGCACCAACGTTGTAGCTGCGAAGTCGTTGGAAGAGGCTGTGGCGCCTTCCGTCTGCGATATCGATTCTGTCCAATCCAACACTGAGTTGGCCATGAGCAAACAACAATCCTTTCTATGCACGCCTTCAACCGGCAAACAGAACGCTACCATCGATCAGTATCATTTCGCTCAGCTTGTAATTACTGAGAGAAAGGCGTCTACAAGCAGTTCATACTCAGTCGATTCATCCGTCGAATTGTGGAGCGAAAGGTTAACTGGCCTGTCACCTCCACCGCTGCCAATAACCCCCAAGCGGCGGGGCTCTATTAGAGGTTCCGAGAGCCCGCCTAATCTCTCCCCTGTCAGTATCCCCGACGACCTTGACCTCCTGAGCAAGGATGCCTTTGACTTCTCTCCCATTTCAATTTCCATCCCCACCGACAGCCTCCTCGATGATGATTTCCTGACGACCTTGGACTTCTCTAATCGAGGCAGTCTCATGTTTGGTGGTCGTCGCATGTTCCCCGCACAAACCACCGATGGAACAATGGAAGGCAAATTGCAAACGTCAGGGTACAGCTCGCCTGCGCTCGCTCCTGCAACATTCACCCCAATCCTCCACATTCAATACGAGGAACCCCCGAGTCCTACCCCCAGCGCCATCGAGACCTGCACCAACAACAACAGCGCAACCGAGACGACCACGACCGAAGTAATGACGGCAGCTACGACCGCAGAGTCGGTATCGCAAGTTACCATGACAACCCCTAGTGTTCGCGTCTTGTCTGCGGACGTGGAGATGGAATCTCGAAAGGTGAGATCGCTCTATGAATCCGGCGAAGACCTCAGGTGGGAAGACGGAGGCAGGCCGTTGGATGTTGGCGGGCATCTCGATGCGACCGCTGAATACCCGACGGAGGAGTCTGAGAACGATCCGTATGGGTTCCTTTTTTTCCCAGCTTGGTCTCGCAGCCAGTGTGCTAATCCATATCTTATCTACAGCGTCGCCGAACTCCAACCTCATGCATGGGGTACTCCAAGATCTGGAAGTTTCTATTCCCAAAAACTCGAAACACGAAGCGGGCACGAGGTGGCGGGCGGTCTTGAAGATTGGGAGGATCTCGAAGGACAAGAGGTTGATCGGTACGGCTTCATTAGCCCACGCAAGGCCGACTCGAGAGGCGGCATTCTCACGGAAACCAGGTCGTCACAGCACGTTCTTAGGAAAAGGAATGGCCCTTCGAGACGAGACATGTTCGGGCTGGGGTTACCCTCGAGGGGGCCTAGTAAGAAAGTCTCCGCCCGATCCCTCTACACGCAGAACTCCAACGCATCCATTGCATCGCGTCGATCGGCCCGATCAGCGGTCAGGCATGCAGGAAACATGCTTTCTCACAACCAGGGTCGGCGCTGGATCGATATCGCTGAAGGAATGCTTTCATTGTCTTTGGAGGATGAAGAAAGGGTCGAGGAAATATCCCAAGCCATCAAGCAGAAAGAATGGGAAAGGGCCGAGAAGTGGCGGAAAATGGCCAAGGTTGTCAAGGAGGGAACAGATGGCGAAGGCATGGAGTTTGAGTTTGACGTCAAGAACCAGAAGCTCATTGATAGGACGTGGAAGGGCATTCCCGACCGATGGAGATCATCTGCTTGGTACTCGTTCATGGTAACTCACGCCAGGACCCACAAGAACTCACCGTCCGAAGACTCCATCATCACCGACTTCCATCGCCTTCAGGGCAAGGGATCGCCTGACGACGTGCAGATTGACCTCGATGTCCCACGCACCATCAGCAGACACGTCATGTTCCGTAAGCGCTACAAAGGCGGCCAGCGTCTGCTGTTTCGGGTCTTACACGCGCTGTCGCTCTACTTCCCGAACACCGGCTACGTCCAGGGCATGGCTTCATTGGCCGCGACGCTGCTCTGCTACTTTGACGAGGAGAAGTGCTTTGTGATGCTGGTCCGCATGTGGCAGTTACGAGGGCTCGAGAAGCTTTACAGCCACGGATTTGATGGACTGATGGCGGCTCTGAACGACCTGCAGACTAAGTGGCTGAACGGCAAGGACGTTGCAAAGAAGTTGGTAAGACATAATCATTCCTGTCGGCCCTCTATCTCGTACTGATCTTTCCGAGACCGAGCTTTGTATCGACCCCACGGCCTATGGCACACGCTGGTACCTGACGCTTTTCAATCTCTCCATCCCCTTCGCCGCCCAGCTCCGCGTCTGGGACGTCTTTCTACTGCTTGGAGAAAATCCTCCGGACTCTCCCAAGGTGCCCGATTCTCCGACCACCATGAACGGCATCGACATCTTGCATGCCACTAGTGCAGCTCTGATCCACGCGCTGCGCGAAGTCATTCTCGACTCGGACTTTGAGAATGCCATGAAGGCGTTGACATCCTTTATCCCAGTTAAAGATGAGGACATATTGATGAAGGTGGCCCGAGCAGAGTGGAAGTCCCGACAGAAGAAGAGGTTTTAGAGAGTCTTGCTTCCCAAGTCTGCCTAAACGGCGACCATACTGTCCTTGCAGTTTCTTTTGTCTCTTTACGATCCTCTCTTATGGATACGAATGCGAGGCGTTGATGGAGTTGGTCACGTTGAATCTTGACGGACATAGTCGGCCAATACCCTGGGGCTGATTGCAGCTTTGGTTTTTGTTTTTTTTCTTTCTTTCGAGGGTTGTTTTGTGCTGCTACCTTTGCACGACTGACAGACTTGATGGGGCCATGGTCTGCGGGTTCTGTTGACGTACAGCGACTGAAGTGGAATTGACCCACAACACGACTTTTCTTATACCCATGCAAGGAGGATGCCTGGGAGGGAGCTGTCACCTAGAGCATGGATGGCAATGTGTAATGTATTATTTAAGCACCTTTGCTCCCAAACTTTCCATCACCGGTGGTTTTCGGTGCGTTGACGCTGGGGGCGACTTAGCATTTAGGAGCAAAATGTTAAACCAAGTAATGAATTAATCCCGAGGTCGGAGAAGCCTAGAGGTATCTTTGTCACGGCAGCAAGTCTGACGAGGCAGGCCCAAAAACAGATGGCCTTGTTGAGTCTGGCGTAGTGGAATGTCGAGCATGGCCAACTCTGATCAACAATTCCTTAGCATACCGAACCCCTTCTTGGACTTCGACTTTGAGAGGATGGTGTTTGGAAAAGGAGTGGGTAATGAGCTCGGAATTTCGATGATGCAAGCTGAGCATCGTTTTTGGGATATGGTGGGCTGGCCCTTAGTTCGCTCCAGCTACTTGTAACACCTGCAACTTTTTCAGAGCGGCTGGTAGCATCTTGGGTATAAGGGCAACTAAACAGTGCCATAACAAAGCTATTTAAGATGACTGCCGTTGAAGGGTCAAGTGCTCACTCAATTGTGCAAAAACATAACATACAACACCAGGTGTTCGCTGGTCGTCACCGACCCAACTACTAATCCGGCCCTCACTGGCTTATCTATGGGAGAGCGGACGGGATCCCGAGTTTTCCAGTGGGTATGGTCGTATGTGAAGGTACAGGGCGTCATTCTCATCCATGTAGGTAGATTTACAATAGGTAGAAACCCCGAGCAGGGAGGATGATGACAGCTTTCTCGGGTCAAGGTTGTCTTCAACCACTCGCCGGATCACACATTCTAATTTGAATTCTTTTGCTGAGATATGACATATTCATCTGAAATTCTCGCCCCCCCGAGTCCGGATGATATCGTTAACTATCCGGCCAAGGCATGTGAGTGAATACCAATACCATGACGGTGCTTGTCATTTATCGACCGCATGTCACAACATCCCCTCCACATGCCTGTAGACTGCCTCAGCCGTCCTTGAGTTTCAGTGACGTCCCCCTTTTGGAAATGACTACATCTATACCTGATATCAGTATCAGATGTGTTCGGCATCACAGCATCAATCCAGCCAGCGGATTCGCCAAGGCAGATAGATGTCAGACACAGCTCACATTTACTTTAAGATCTCGACAAAGTGCCTGAATTCAAAAACAGTGGAAAGCTTAGATTATTGGAGAGCCAGATAGAATCATGACTTCAATTCTTCCTTCTTTTCCACATGTCGGGCTTGGCTTTGCAGTTCGCCGGTTCAACAGACCTGGAACTCGACGGCCAACAGCACTTCCATGTCCTTCCTATTGATGGAACGTCCAAGCTATAAGAGGACCGGTACGTCAAGTGCTGTCATTTTCAACTCTGATTGCATACATACAAATAATTTGAGATCAACCTTGTTCTCGTCGTGAAGTGCAATTGACCAAAGTCCGCCCTCGACGATACCACTGTCGTCGACCTGTTTCAGTATAGCCGCACCTGCTGAGTAGCCAGTTTAGCAGTTACTTGAGTTCGACTCATCATGGCCCTCTAAGTCAGTACAATAAGCAGACCCATCTTCCCACGGCTGTGGTTTTTGTTATTCAATTGCTTATATGGTTCATGGCGTTGTATGGCCTTAGTATAGCTTTGCTGGTGCGGTTGAACAGTGAGCTTGTGGGGTTCTGCTTGGCACACGCGAGCCCTGCCACTTTTCTGCTTTCCCTTATAGGGTCTGACGCGACATCATTTTTAGTCCATGCTTACTTGTGACGGTGCTTATTACTAGGGCTTTTGTCTCTACAAGTAAATACTCAATAAATCGACAAGTTCATGCTGAATTCATGATGGAACGGCTCTTGCACAGCAGCCTTTATCTGGTATCCTGATAATTTCACGGGATTGGTTGACAACGAAGAGCGACTTCTAAGTAGACTTCTAGACATCTGCTGTCTTGCCTTGCCACCCCACCCTACAGGGTAGGCTGAATTATAGTAACAGATTATATATAATACTAAAATTTTTGCATAGTGATAGCTTACTAGGCCCACCGTATAAAAGCTAAAGATTTTGCTTATGGTATAACTATTGCCTATGAGATAATAAAGCGCCTGGGTCTATATGTTGATGCGGACTCTTTGTTTGAGGCAGACAGTTGAGTAAAGTTTCTGAAATAGGACGTGATATAAACAATCTAGGCCTTAATTAGGTGGAGAAGAGCTCACGTATAGAGTTGCGCAGTGCTAATGGTCGTGCGCAATGCCTTGGTCAAGTCTCTGAAATACGAAGTAGAGCAGAACCCAAATAACAAGACCGTTTGACGACTTACACCCTGACCTGGCCAATATGCAAGATGGATGCCTGGGCAAAGATGGGTAACCCTCTTCCTGGGATGGAAGAAGGAAAACACGCCAGCCAAGCCTGGTTGTTCTTTCTCTTTTATGATACGCCTCAAAGATACAATACTAGTCTGCCAAGCTTGCTGTCGTTTCTGTAATGATGATACAGAAAAATAACAGAAAAGCCCAACCACCTCTGAATCTAGATTCTGATACATTACTGAAAACGTACATTACTATGTCTAAATCCCGTGGTCATCCGCGCCGCCTTCACAAACGCTGCCCTGCTTGGGCACACCACCGACGTGACGTCTTACCACGATACGATGGGAGGGAGCATCAAGAACCGTTGTTAGCGTCCTGGCCCCGCCCTTGCCTTGGTCATGCCAAGACCGGAAGAAGCACGCGATGCTATGAATTATCTTCCAAGCCTTGCTTCAGCGTGATGGATAAAGCCGGCCAGCTCACCAACAGGCCCGCAAAGCTAGTCTCGTGTCGGCGTACAGCGGCCATGGCACTAGACAGCAGCAGACGTAAGAATAGTAAGGTCGAGGAGGACAAGCAACAATAGCCGACGAAACCCACACCAGGACAACCCAATGACGGGGGTGGTGTCCATCACACGCCGCTAGATCCAGCCAGCTCTAAGCGCCAGCGGGAGACGCCACAAGCGCACCGCTAGCAAGAGTAGCAGTAGACCGTGATACGTATCAGTGGCCGTGGCAGACTTGGCTCGTTTGATGGTAACAAGTGACTTCTCTCTTCACTCAACGGCGGCTGAACAAAGCTGAACATGTACCGGTGGTTCCGCACACGTTCTCAATCTCCGTCTGAACACTTGCATCCTTCCACACGTCCGTCCCCACGCCTACCTTTGCTCTCCCCTTTACACACACCCCAATCTCCGCCCACCACCGGCACTCAGAATGCCGTGCCAGCCCTATATGCGCGAGACCTTGTGAATAAGAACCCGACTTCTGCTGCGAGTGACGATATCCAAGTACTGATTGGGTCATTGGTACCACAGATGACTTTTAATCCGGACTGTCATCCCGTCATCCCGTTTTATCTCTCAAGTTATGCAATCACCACAGGGTTTGCATAAACAGCCTGCTTCCTGCTTCCTATTTGTCCTACCCAAATAGTAAACAAACCCAATCACACTGTTCCAAGCAATCAAAATAACGGTCCGAGGCGAGACGGGCCGTGGTGCACGGTGAGTTCCACTCCACTGTCGTGACGGCAGAGGTCCCGCATAGGTTAGTACCCTGAACCCGAGTTCTTCGGGCAATCCAGGTAAACCTGCCTCAGAGTCAGTGCCAAGTACCGCCTCCGACACGGAAGCGATTTCTTAGTGCGGCAGCCCAAACGGGCATAGGGGACGAGGGAAAGGAAAAAAAAAAAGGAAAAAGAAAAGAAACTCGAGTTGCCATCGTCTCGGGTTGAATTGAACCACATGATGAATTTGCTTCTTCCCCGAACTTTCCCTGTTTCTGCGTGCGTATTCTGACATACAGGCAAGGCAGGCGGGCTGCTGCTGCTCCTGGCATCGGTTTCTAGCCCCGCTGCAAGGTAAGATGCATACCGAGAAAGCGCTGACTCTCATGTCCCATTGACGGGGTGAAATCTCACGTTGTTGATTGTGGTCAAAGTCGTACATTGAACAGGGCCAAACGCCTAAGCCCTGTTACGCACTGTCCTCTAGACGGCTCGCGCCCTCTCTTTTCCCCCAACCAACCATCTAATCTGACAACCAATCTCATCTCTTGTGTTGGCCATATCGGGGCCAACAACAACCTTGGTAGGGCAAACTCATTACCGTGGGACGTGCCCAGTGCCTGGAACTGCGAGCGGACTGTTGCAGCGAGGGCGGAGGGAGGGCGCAATGGATAGGGAGGAAGAAATTATAGGAGGGGGGCGTGATCATACACCCGTTCAAGCTTAACCCGGCCGCGTTATATCTCTGTACCGTCATCTTTTCTCACTTCCGCACTCTCCGTTGGCCGCTGAATCGATTAGACCCATCCGCAAAGTGAGCATGAATTCGACAAGGAGAGCCGACTTTTCTCTCCGCTTGCTCTACCGCTTCTGGAAAGAGGCCAGCTAAGGAAAGGGGTACAGTCCGCGTTTGGCTAATTAGCCAAGTTACTGGCCCCCTTTCCAATAACCCCCCTCGCTCAGCACACGATAATCAAACAAGCGAAATAAGGCATCAGTCAATCTTCAAGGGGCTGAAACGTGTCTGTTCTGGGGAAAAATTGCGTCTTGCGTTTTCTTGGTCGTTTTTTTCTTATTCGTGCGTGCGTGCGTGCGCGCGTGCGTGTGTGTATGGCTGTTTTCTGCAGGGTATCATGATAATGTAAGATTGCCCAAGAGAAGCCGGCCCTAGGCTTCCAAGAACCAACAAGAGTGCAAATGTTGCGCAAGTACCCGAATACTCACTCCCCCCCCACATACCAGGAAATAGTTCAAATCAAGAAAACTAACTCCAATCTGAGTCTTAGCGGCTTCACCAAACCCCTTGTAGGCCTCATCCTGCAGGTAGCATTTCGGTTGACCATTGACGATTTACCGCCTTCGAGATTTGTCGACACACCTAAACATAATGCTGTGTTGAAAGTGTACACATCATCAATCCACTGGGCGTTGGAAGAAGAAGGGGAAAGAAGAAAGAAATCCATAATATAACCCGAGGCTTGTCGGCTACGACTGTTCCTGCCCGCCTAAAAAGAATTGAAGAAAAAATGCCGTGAGCCGGGCTTGCCTTTTGAAAGAAAGAATACGCGCCTCCAGTTCCGGATATTCTAGGATGGCGTCAACTAGGAGAGATTCAAGGCTCTCTCTGTCACTGTATAATCGAGGCAATTGACGAAGCTACAAGATCGTCAATGCCGTCTCATCCTCCCGTCCTTCCAAATGTGGGAGGTAAAGGTTTGTAATGTGAAAGAAAAGATGGCGGCTGGCTGCATCCGGCCGGAAGAAGCGAAAAGTTCAGAAAATGTCGTACTCATGCATCTCGTCTCGCGAACGTTCGCCAAGATGGTATGGCTGAAATAAAGCCGTAAAACTGACCCGAGCCAAACATCAGTCAGTATTACCCTGTCACTTGGCTGTTGGCCCTGTGATCCCACGCGTGCGTCCTCTCCCGCTCTATAGCCCCTTACAACGGGGACTGTCGTCGCTCCTCGCCTTGTCCTCGGTACGCAACCGATGGGGCCGAACTATATTGAGCTGCGGGCGATGGTTCTTCTGATAACAATGACGATACCGAGTGACCACCAAAACTTTTTGTCTGTTGCTGCTGACCAGCCGCTGACTCGTTGTGTTCCGCACCCGTACCGAAGCTCGTAACCTGTGAAGACATGCCTTGGGGCATCCCAAAGCTCTCCCCCCGGCCTCGGCCAGTCGGCCGGTAGGGTGAAAGATCGCTGTGTTGTCTCGAGTGCCCCCGTCTACGCCCCGGCGGGGGGTTTGCCAGAGTTGATCCACTGTGAAAAGGAGGCGACCTCAGGCGTTGTTGACTTGGAGGCGGAGGGGCTTGCTGTGGGCCAGTGGCCTTGCGCTTGTTCCTAGGAGACTCTCCTAAAGGCCACACCAGCCGAGGTTAGCCTAAAGCGACTCTCGCTTTCTTTTGGTCTTGCTGGACGCACCGGAGGGGGTCGCAGGCTGGGTTGAGCCACCTCCGGCTTGGGATGTCGGCGGGTGCCAATGATGAAAGTAGATGGAAGGACTCGGCTGGGCCTCCTGTTGAGTCTGCGCCGGCTGCGTCACAGGATGTTGTTGCTGCTGCTGGTTCTGCAACGTTGATGAACCTGGCGGACCGGAATGCGGTACATTGGTGTTGAGGTTAGGTAAGTTGATAGATCCATGGGGTCGGGATACCGAGCTCGTTGAGGACAACGTTGTTGCTCGGCCGCGCTGGGGAGAGCCTGGGTACCCGGCGAAACCGTGAGGGCCCGGGGCCGAGCTGGGTGTCGAGGGCACGCCAGAATACTGGCCGTAGGACTGGGAGTGAGAATCGCGGCGGTGATCGGGTGACAGAGGACCCTGAGATGGTAATAGCTGAGGGGGTTGTGGCTGCTGACCCTGTTGGGCGAGAAACTGCTGCGCCCACTCCAACGCTGCCGGAGGAACGCCGCCACCCATACCGGCGAATACGAGCGGGACGATGGGCGGGGGGATGCCGCCGTTCAAAGAGGTCCGCAGCATATCGGCCTCTATCCGTCGCTGTTCCAGGCGCAGAGACTCCTGCCTAGTCTTCTCTTCCTCCTGTCTCCGGCGCTCTTCCTCGGTCTTGGCTGCCAGCCAGCTCTTCATAGACTCCTCGGCTCCGTGCCACTGCGGTGGTGGCCCAGGCAGCTGGCCCATGCCGTGACTGTAAGTGGACGGAGCTTGCCCGATGGGTTGGGCCGCAGGTGGCGGCGGCGGCGGGGGAGCAGAACTCGAGTGAGACGGCTGAGGCAGGGTCATGGCCGCCGGAGGAGGCAGACCACGATGGTGTGCCGACATGGGCTGGCCAGGTGGACTGTGACTTCGGGGAATGGAGGGCAGAAGCTTGTGTGAGGGGTGGTCTTGATAGGCCAAGGGAGGCGAGGGTCGGGATGTCGAGGGTGGAGTGGGTAGGTCATGGACGGACTTGTAGCCGTATTGTGTTGGCTGCTTGACTGTGAGCATGGTCATGTACACTCATGTGCTCTAGATAGTCTAAGAGTTGGTGAAGATGAAATCGGGCAACATTGGTGGCCGATGCGTGGTGTTCAACGTCGTTACCTGAGGAGGTCGTGTCAATTCAATGAGAATAATGAAGGGGAAAAGAGAACAAAGGGGAGCTGAAGGAAGGTATAGAAGTAAACTAGAGAAAAGATGTACTGGCTGGCCAGACAAGACAGAGTTTGGAAGGAAGATGGGTGAAGAAAGAGTTGAAGAGAGGACCTAAGACGAAAGGTGAAGCAGGTGAGGAGGAACAATAGAGGTGAGTATTGGGGGGTGCGGGTGGTGGAAATAACCTTTTTTTTCTTTCTTCCAGGCGCGAAGCTGGAGAGGGCGACCAGCTCTGGAAAGGGAAAATGACGGGGGGTGTGGAATACGGAGTACACCTGGACCATGAAGGTACGTATCCCGCAGGACCCAGATAAAGACAAAAGAGGCCCAAAGACCCAAAAGGCTCAGATCCAGACTCAGACCCAGGTCCTAGAGGGAGAAAGCAGAGGTAACTCCGTACC
The DNA here is from genome assembly GCA_020631755.1 of Colletotrichum sublineola. Classification (NCBI taxonomy): domain Eukaryota; kingdom Fungi; phylum Ascomycota; class Sordariomycetes; order Glomerellales; family Glomerellaceae; genus Colletotrichum; species Colletotrichum sublineola. The sequence goes on from JAHSQG010000001.1 coordinate 2,213,783, forward strand.
CAGCTAGGACTAGTAAGCCACAGCTTGCAAGGAATACCAGTAGCGCCGACGATGTACGGAAAGACGTGAAAGCAAAAGCAGGACAGGGCAGAGCGAAGTCAGGCAAGGAAAGGGAGTCTAACCGTTGTTACGGCGCTTCGTCTTCGTTCTCACCCTCCTCGTTCTTCTCACCGTCTCCGCTCTTGGGTAGGTACGGATAGTGGTTGTGTGATAGACACCGGGCGGGGGGGAGGGGGTTACGCTGATGAGGCCTACGTATGTACAAACGGGCCTGGCCTCGTTGGTCATGGATGCGTTTTTGTCCTGTTTTTAGGGCCGTTTTCATATTACGTGAGTTCTGGGAACTATGTTGGGGAATACGGCAATATATGTGAATCCCCGGGGACGGAGTACAGAGAGACGACTAGCAATGTAGAAAGCAAGCTTCGTACGTAAAGACCGATGCAGATGATTCGTAATTATCAAAGACTTGTGGCACAAGTCAAACTTGGGCCTTGGTACTGGACCCGTCAATATTGGCTGAATTAGGCGTGTACAGGGGAGCGGAAGCATGAACGGTGCTGTCGATGGTGATGCTGTGCTGATGCCCGGAGTGCTAACGTAATGCAGTACTTGGGTTGTAGGCTCAGGGACGGAGAGGTGTATACGTAGGTAAAGTGTGATTTGGGAGGATGGGACGGACGATTTTTTGTTCTCTACATACTTAGTGGGAACCTGCACACTCACGGATCGGAAGATTGGCAGGGGTGTGTGCTGCAAATATGAGTATGTGTTGCATATACATAATGAATGTGTGTGGTAAGTGCGTGTACATTAGGACGGGCGGCGTGAGGTTTCTCTCTTCATTACGCTCTCGTTATTCTTCTCGCGTTATTTCACTTTTTCAATGTACCCCAGCAGGAGGTGGGTGCATGTGCGGATGCAGAAGATGTTGGATGGAGACGTGGGAAACGAGACGAACCACCCAAGGCCTGACTCAAATGCCTTGTTGAGGGGTCTACCTGTACTAGGTAGGGAGGTGGAGGCCGAGTTCGTGGTTCAGCTTCAAACTCCGACTGGTATCTTTGAACTACAAGTACCACTAAAAGAGTACAATGACGAGCAAACGAGATGGAGAAGAAGAAGAGGAACAAGAACAGGACCAGCCGTTTACGGACGGTTCAGGACAGGGCTGGTGCGGAACGGTCGAGGTGCGTTTCCCATGGTGGAGAATGGCACTGAGCCTGGTTTATTTCATTTAGTTCACAGCCAGCGTGTATCAGAAGAGATGACACATGGAGGGGATGAGCACAAGGGGGGAGTGCGCTTCGTTTATTCAGTGCCTGGTCCAGTCCCAGTCCTCGCATTTCTTAGTCCAAGTAACCGGCAAGAGGGGGGTGATAATATACCAACGCAGGGGCTGAGAGGGGGTGATTTGTTGCTTTCCGGGAGATGTGGCGAGGAAGACTAGTCAGGATCGGGTTATGGAGACCCTCTTTTTCTTTTCTGGGGCTGAGATGGGAAAACTCACAACTGGTTGTGCCTGTGCAGACTCACATTGATGGAAGGGACGGGGGATGAGCCATGAGCGTTATGATATGTACATATGAATAGTGTGGGTGGGTGGAAGGATGTGGTCTAGATGCTTAATGCTTGATGTCAAATGCTGCAGCAAAACGGCAAGAGATCGGAGGTTGGGGGCGAGACGTAATGTATTTATTGTAAGAAGCCTCACCCGTACACGCAGTAAAAGGACCATAAAGTCAGTCCGCCATGAGCTCTCAAGTCCTCGGTGTCGTATCTCTGCTGACTGTACAGGCAGACCAATGCTCGCAACTCGAGGATGGCATAGCCGCAGACCAGCTGCGATACGAGCTAAAAAGCTGACGAGCTCGAGAAGCGCCCTCTCGCTTACCTCACACACAACTATCTTTCACTCTGACTTGCCATTAACTCCCTGTGGCTTCCTTCTTGGCCTGCAGTGTTGTGATTATGCACATATGTATAAAGAACTCCGGCGGGGTCCGTTGCGGTAAGCATGGTAGCGTGTGGCTTCTTTTCCCAACCGCCAAAACACTACAAATACTGTTAGCAAGGACCCTATAACTATACTAGAAAATAGGTAAAAAGACCGCTTTTCTTGTATTTAACATCGTGAGTTTTAGAAATTTAATAAGCGCCTTAGAGATACACTATTTCTAGCGTGTCAAAAGCTAAGAAGCCTATTATGGTGGGTGATAGTGGTGGTAGGAAAAGGGCATTCTGTTTTTTTGGCCCCCGAGTGCCAAATGCTATGCACTCTAAACGGGTGAGTAGTTGAGGGGTGTCGCCGTTGAGAACTGTTGTGCGCGTGTCCGTGCCGTGTATTTCGATGTACCTAGTATAAGATCCGGAGCCTAAAGGGATGGATGCCCTGGCATGCAACATCGAGGCAACGCACAGATATAGAGGTCTACAAGTACACACACTGTAGTAAATTCATGTACGTAGATGCGCAGGATCGATCCTGGTGACCACAACCACAAGGTCAACACGAGAAGCAGAGGGAGCAAGACTACTTCAGGTGAGATTGGCCAGTTTGATACCGAGAGGCAAGACAATGCCTCCAGGTGCCGGTTGGTCCGTGGCTATGAAGTGGCTGGGGTTGCGGTTGCTCAAGGCAGGAGGTGAGCTCGCTTACGCAAGGCCTGCCCAGCGAAACAAAGTGATTCGATTTTCATGCCATGAGGGGCGATTAAGACCCACTGCTATTCCGAACGGACGGAAAAGCCATGCAGGAATATCGATTCTCTGATAAGTTTGGTTTGCTCCCCGTCTCTTCTTGTAGCTAGTTCCCATTTGTTCTCATTCGGGGGTCGCCTTACCTGTACGAAAAAGCAGTTGAGTCTGTTCTTAACCATGGCCATGACATTAGGTAGGAGAAATAGATGAAGTTGACCCGGGCAGCTCGCCTTTGCACTTCAAGTACTTACGAACTATGACAATCAGCCACCGGGCTTGATGGCATCTTTGAAGAACGACAGTGTTGGGCATACCGAGCCTCTTGGATTGCTTTGGCGGTGTATATATGCAATGAACCAGCCACGTCAGTCTCTTCTGTTGAGGGCATGAGCTGTAGTAGTAACATCTTGGGCTGCTCGAGAGATCGACATAGACGGCTCCGAGGTTGAAGGCCAGCCGGATGGTGCCGCCAAGGGCTGGAAGAGGGTGTGATGGTGTCAGAGAGGGGTGCGCTTCTGACTGAGTCGTTGGCAAACCATAGATGGGACAAAGACAAAGGGAGAGAGAGCCGGAGAACAGGAGGTAGTGGCAGGAAGAGAAGAGTGGGTACGTACCTGTAGAGAGTACGTACTGCCGCGCAGGAGACGGCGGCGCGTGCGTTCGAAGGATCTGAACGCTCGGGAGATGTCTGTTCATGTTGCATTGATACGTATCCATCCCCACAAGCCCCGATCAGTGGTAAGTAGTAAGTAGGTATCTACCTATAGCTCACAACCAACAACCGTGAGCTTCCACCCATTGATTTGCGACAGACAGGCTTGGGACATCCGGCCCAACGTTTAGGTAGAGTGTAACACACCGGTATTCACAAAATCCTGAGTGTGCATGCTGCTAAGCCCTTTCTGTTGGTCTCTGTACGGCATCACAAGTGGGTTAGTTGCCTACTAGGCAGTTGGCCAACCACTAGCTTCGATCAGCAATAGCCGCTACATAGGCATCAGCTTCCTCCTCCAGCGCACTTTCTCTAGCAGGCTAGCTGAACACATCGAAGTCGCCGCCGCCGCCTAGTCGTGATAAAAGGAGTGAGGATAAAACCTACAAGCATTCTAAGGGCCTTGAGAGATTAAGTCGTCTGAAAGCAAGTTTCAAGGTGAGTGTTTGACATCACTGGCTTGAGAGAGGATGGAAGAGGGGTAAAAAGAGGCTGATAACGACCTTATGACAAGTCATCTACAAACGGGCGCAGAGGACAAAGGCGATAGATAGTAAACAACCCCAAGAACCCACGAACGAAATGGCAGAACGAGCCTGTCATTCCAGTGTCTCAGTGCTTGAAACGTCCACGTCGATTGCCTGAGCAGACCATCTCGATTGGGATTATTCGAAGTTTGATCTAGAACGAGGCGAGACCCGAATCCGACATTGAGGCCCACATTTGTGGAAGCTGCATCACGGTGTCGCGTTCTACTCACGCATCTGCTAAGACACGTGTATGGTTGGCGATACCCCCCTGCTGTGTGTGAGCCAGAATCTGACAATTTGATGTGCCAAGATGGGCACTGGGTGTGGGATTTCGAACCCCAATGGCCTGGTAAATCAAGCTCTGGAACCATTAGGTAGGTATGTATGCTCTCGAGGAATCCGGCTAACCAACTACTCTGGGCGGCTACTGAGACAGGCTTGGACGTAAGTTCGTGCTCCGCCTGCCATCTATCCTCGTCTGGTCTACAACCTGACTGGCTGCGGCAGGCAAAAACAGTTTGCTTCTTACTAGCTTCTGGCTTTCTTGCCCACCCCAAACCCGCAGAGGCATATCGTATCTTGCTGTGACCATTTGGGAAGTGCGTGCGCCGGGAATATGCAAGCACGCCGCTCCAGTGTCTGTGTCCTACACAGTGAGAAAATGCCGTGCCGTCTCGAAGCTGGCCAGAAGAGGAAAGGTGGTCGAATGCGCCGAGAACCTAGGGGCGATTGCAAGCATCATGAGTACGGTGCGTCAAGGCGACTGTGCGTCGCTCAACTTGCTTGGATTCTTGGGGCATCATCGTTAGGCATGCCCGCCCAATTAGATGCTGCAGAAATTCAATTCGAATTTGCTCGGATTTCAACCGAATGTCGCCCGTGAACCACCATTGTTTGTTCATTCGAACCGTTCAAATCGTAAAACCGGCATTATCAGATCCCGATTTCCTTGGCCTTTGGTCCTTCCGCGGTTTGTACTACTCGCTCTAGGACCGTCGCAGTGAAACGGATCTGTAAAGTGCTGGGGGCTGATGAACGGGGTAGGTACCCAAGTACTACGAACATGCAGGATCAGTCATGTCGTAGTACATCTCGGGTCTTGGACAGGGGAAAGAACGTGAGAAGTGACGAGGACTAGGGATCGTCAGCGTCCCGCAAGTGAACTGCTGAGCCTGGGTAATATTTACAGAGGAGTGCCGGGGACTGACATATGATCATTCTCATTTCACTGGCTATGCCAGGGCTCGACTCCTGGCGGATAGCATTTGACTAGAACACCAAGGAACTCCCTTGGGAAGCGACACCAAGAGCCTGGCACAGCGTTGGCTACTGGCCGGGTTCGAAAGCGTCGATCACAGGACGATGTTAGCATGGCGGTCGCGGCGGCATGCTCAACCAGGATTCCAAAGCTCACTGCTTGAACCTACGATATACTACTAAGGTACCATAGGCTTACCTTACCGTACACAATACATTTTAGATGATGCATCACGGCACGTGTGGAATTGTGGCGTACGTGCCTGAGCCTGAATGTTCAGCCAAGGACCCAAGGTAGAAGGACCTCCCCACCTCCTACCGAATTCCAACCAATGAGCGAGGGTGGCACTTTCCCCTCTGAGAAGTTATGGGAATCATGGTCCTGTTGGTCGTTTCTACTAGACTCTTCCTGGACGACAGTGAAGGCAAGTGTACTGTAGGGTACGTACTGTAGAGCTAGCACAGGGTAGGGGGTGAGTCTTTTGCCGCATACACTCGTTAAATTCGCCTTCCACTTCTTGTGAGGCTAACGGTAAGGAGCGAGGCGGCTACTAGACACAGCCTAGTCTCGGTACAAACAGAATATCGGTGCTAGTAGAAGCATTCAATAGGTCAACCCAAAATCAAGTGGAAGGCGAATTTACCGAGTGTATACGGTATCCCTTCTTCATAATCACGACACTCCACCCAGCCAGTCGGAAGGAGCTCCCACGCAATTCCATTGGCAGGGATGCTCAAGCGAGTACTTGTAAGCATGTGGTCCCAGAAAAGGAAGATCCCTGTCTGAGCTGTAAATCTGAAACACAGTGATGAGGTAGTAGGGACACCCTCTCCACCTTTCTAGATCACCTGCTATCCTGACGCTTACTATGGTATGATGGGTAAGTAAAAACTCCCTAACAGGTAGTGTGGAGTTATGACCCACATGGGTAGAGACTCTCACTGGCTAGATTTGTGCTGGATGTGCACAAGAACCTCAAAGTACCAGCTGCTGAGATAATCAAAGAAGCACGGCCACATTTACCTGACAATGGGGTTAAATTTTGGCCTGATACCGTAGTAGGTACCTACTCTGTATCCGTACACATTAATTGTGTGTTGTCTGCAGTGCAGTTTCAAAAACAAGTAGGCACGGGAAGAGAAGAGAGAGGGAGAGTAAGGCAGAAAGAGAGGGGGGGAAAGGATAGGGTGATATGGGCTAAGACTCACTGGCGTCAATTCAACAGTTCTTCAACAACCTGGGCGGCGCCAGGCACAGCAACCGGGTAACTGTGGGTTGGCCACTACAGATGCCTCCCAGTTTAGTATGAGCCACTGGCCCGTCGAAACATCATCATTATGGTGAATCGCCTTACGGACGTACGCACGTAGGATTGGGTCCCCCACCTCCAGTGGCCGCAACGCCGACAAGGCAACCGTCGCTTTCGCTTCTGCCTCTTTCGTCCCAGCCGGGCTGTCTAGGACGTGCGAGCGAGATAAGCTTCGGTTGGAGCCCGTTGCGCAACACTAACACTGCGGCGCTGGTGTCTGACTTTCTTTGCCTTGATCCAGCAATCTGGTTCAAGCTCAAATCCCGTCTCCAATCGAAAATTACAACCAGCGACTCTTCCAGGAAGGGCATAGTGGCTCGCACTCAAGGCGGTTTGTGAATCATGTACTGGAACATGGGCGGCTATTTTCTGTCACGGAACACTGGCCCACATCCAAAGGCCGGATAATGAATGCCACCTACGTCCCAGACTGCTCAGACTTCCATGCGCCGAATGAATCTCCGGAACACAATCCTTCTATTTCCATCAAGCCTAAATCTGTTAGAGCCCGGTAGGCCCAGTGTGGACTTGCCGCGTCAGCCGGGGCGTAACACACATGCCACCAGGCCCTTACTAAGATTCCCACTGTTGCTCACTCTGGTGGCGTTGCAGCACTCGCAAGGGAAGCTCTGCATCTCGGAATTGCGATGTGCTCCAGGTTAAGCCCAACGGTGTCACAGTATTTCCCGGTTGTGAATTCCCCAGGCGAGACAATGACAGTCTGATGTATTATGAACTCACGGAGCCTAGAGCTAGAGCTTGAGGATCCTCTCTTTCAACTAGACTTGTTGCATTGGCCCCTGCCTCTGGTGGATGTTGCGAGACGGAGCCGACTCCAAAATATCTACTCAACGGGGTTTGCTGCGACGGCTGACTAGCTTCGCGGACTTCCGAGCATATGAGGTGCAGCGCGCATTGTGCGAAGGGAGCCATGGCCGGACGGCACATGTTCAGCCTGCGCCAACACCAACGTCGGTATTGTTAATGTCTGGCTCTCAGTCCGGCCTGGTTGGGAGGAATAAATGCCTACGAGCTCTCCACTCAAGATGCTAGGAGTGCAACGAGAGCTCCAATGACTGGTTAGGAATCGGCAACGATGTTATTGTGATTGCCCCTCAGACCGCGGACCTGTGGCCTGATTGTTACACTGGGCGCCTTGTCATACAACTGACCGAGACGGTCACCAGTCGGCGCCGAACGTTGTATGTAACGGCACTGGTAATGAAGCCTAACCTGACGTGACGCCGGTCTTTGGCGGGCATGGACCATTCTAGACCCAGGGCAATGTTTGGCTTGCATCATTGCGAGATTGGCTTTTGCAGACAACTACAGCTAGCCTACCTGGCTGCTGTCCAAGGCCACCGAATCATCCGGGACACGAGCGTTGACGACAGGGTAATTGAACGCGGCAAGCATGTGCTTTGCATGTGTTCCGGCCATGTGTGAACTTGAGGTGCGATGCGTGGCCATGCTTTGGGTGAGCCCGGGTGAGCCGACCGTCGACGAAATTCGCCCCAGGTGCGGGAGAGAGGGTGCGGGTGCCCATGAGTGCCAGCGAATCGCGATCGATGGACCAGGAACGTCGAGATGGGGCTAAGCAACCAGTTACCTAGTGTAAGTATGATGTACGTATCCAAACATAATACTACCTCCTCTGACACAGTCGGATAAACACAGTATGAGCATCATGCCCGATATTACTCACAGACACCCATTGTTTGAACAGCTTGTGGTGACTGATGATCTGCGAGGCTGCATGACACCCCCGGGCAGCCTTTTTTAGCGAGCAACCCTTCCACCTCTGTGCCGAAGGGTCAAGTCAAGCTGGATTGCCGCATCCCGTGCAATAAGCCCTAAAAGCTGACAACAAGCCGTATTCATGTTCACCCTTAATCTTCCGAGTCGGCCCTCCCTGGTCCGTATGGACCCAGACTTGATGTTCAAATACCGCCCTTTCCTTCCCAGTGCCTCTCACAGCCTACACTCATATTGATACTGATTCATTGGGCAACACGGGTTTTCGGTAAAAGGAATCACTCCTCGGCATTCGCGTGTTGACTTGCTTGAAGACTAGAGGGGACGCGATCCAGTATTAGGTTTTTCGCTCTTTTGCGCTTCAGAACCTTTGATGTTCCGCAAACCAGGAATCCCTTCTTCAGGCTCCCAGTTTGTCTGCTCGTTGGATCGAAGTTTCAGTAGCAGTGGCTGGGGATGTGAAGCTCGACTGATTGCGGCATTGAACATGCTAGCTTTTGTCACAAGTTTATTAGGTGGAGAAAGCCAACCCGCCGGCCTTATCTTACCCATCTCATCTCTTTTCGCTCGACTTACTGAGTAACGAAGCGAACTAGGGAAAGCCCGCAGTGCTCTGGCCAGTCTGGGATTATGGCTAACGGCCCCATAGAGTGGCGGGGGGGCTGACGACCGTCTTTGAAAATGTTCCTTGATGATGCCCACTAGGCTCGCGTCGAAGATAGATGAGGGTTGGTGAGGGATGCTACCCTACCACGCCTCAGATCCTCGGAGCAGGAGATAGTCCCGCTCGCTAGGGAAGGAGGGGCGAGTGTCCATAGCCAGGCCCAGGCCAGACATTTCCAGCTCATTTGTCGTTAAGTGGGGGAATGCACAAGCAAGGGGGCAGCATGTGTTGTTGCTGGCAGATGCTGGCTGGACAGTCACTTGTTGGCATCCAGGTTCTTTCTCCCTTTGAGTTTCGTCTCATCTGCCATGGCAAACTCAGCACGTTTTGGTCGCTTTTGCGAGACGCTTGCTCACAGCCTCCGCATCGACCAATAATAGAACGTTCTGCCGCTGCGGTTGTTAGTTATCATGGAACATCATCCATGTGATTCAATCCTGCACGGTGTCGGCCGAAGCTGGGAGAGTCGTTGTGAGGAGCACTTGAACAGAGCGACCAGGCATACATAGTAATCAAGAGCACCAACGCATTAATGAGACAACGACAGGGCTGGGTAGTGGCACTTTGCATTTTGGCCATGCAGACGTTTCTCGGTGAGGCAAGGCCTTTCATCGGCCCCCTTTCTCAATGTCCCAATCTGGAAATGATCTTGCGCGTCGACTACAGTAATATAAACCTGCTCCAGCATGTTGAATGTTAATAGCGCGTATCTGCGGGGCTCACCTAACATGCCGAAGCAGGTTTATATTTTAGTCATCAACCCAATTTCCCGACTTCTTCTTCAAGGCACAAGACAGCGACGCCACATCCAGTCAACCATTGCGGGAAACTCTTCCGGGCCAACCGGGACCGGCACCTATGTAGTTGCGCTAGGAAAAGGGCAAGGTGGGCACTATGTGCTCAGAATCTTGTTTCGTCGTATACTTTACGCCCTATATCCCTATCCGTGCCCACCATCGTCTATCAGAGGGGGGTATACGTACCGTCGAAGGGCGAAAAGATATTTACCTTTCGTCGTGTCGGCTCAGATTTGCCGTGCTCACCGACAGCTCTCTACCGTTCATCTACACATAATCAGGAGTAGGCAGTATAATAGAGTCAGGGAATGAGGAGAGGCGGGGCGACGCAAGGATGGACCGAGATCAGGGCGACATGAACATTCGTATGCTTTCCCCACAGCAGGGGAGATTGAAACCCGCCCGAGAAAGCGGAGAGGTGGAAATCGCAATCAGAAGAGCAGCAGGCTGTTTACGGAACCGGCCGCCAAGAAGTGGACTCTTGAAACGGCTGGTAAAGATGCTCATGCGTGCTGCGGAACGGTTAGGTATCAGACTCAAAAAACTCGAAGATCCTGCCCTTGACTGTTCCACCGATAGGGAGATGAGTAACGAACCGGCCTCAGATAATTAGAGCGGGGACTTGGTCATCAAGCAAAAGGAAGCAGAAGATATCCCAGAAGGGAACGCAAGGCTTATCGTCAGCACTGCCAAAGATGGGTCTCGTCCTCCTTGTCTTCTCTCTTCTTCACACCCAAACAAGTGGGCCTTCACCAGTTCGATTAAGACTCTGCTGACTCGAAATCGAGCATCCAGCGAAGGAGCAGCAGTCCGGAAGGCTGGGGAGACGTGAAGCTGTCTGAATAGAAAAGTGAAGTACAACAACGCTTTAACCCGCTCAGAAAAACACAGTGTAAGTACGATAGAAGCAGAAGAAGAATGCACAGGACCTCGCTGAGAAAAAAAAAAATGATGCTGGGCTGATCATCAGGCGACAAGAACCCGCCCAAGATCTTGCGAACAGGGGAACTCTGGAAGCACATTGGTGAAGGGTGAACCCAGGGAAGAAGGTTTGTCGAACATGGGATGAGCCTGTGATCTGAGCAAACGGCATGGTATTTGCCTCACGTGGACCGAGAAGTTATTTCTCCTCTTGGGGGTGGCCCAAATTGGATCTGATCAAGGTGGATGTTCAACATGGGACGAAAGAGTGGCGAGACACGAAATATCGAGTGGTTGTGGTTGACGAACACATCCATTCCCGGCCTAACAAGAGTGATGATGGGGCCCTCTCGCTGATCATTCCATCCGCAATGCAGGTTTCCAAATGGTACTTGCACTAGACCGACTTGATCGACCGGGAAACGAACCGGAGTCGGAGCAATCATGTGAGGGAAAAGAAGAAAAAAAGTCCGACGGGCGCTTTGGTTCATCACCTGCGGTCTTCAGTCGTACAAACGACGAGGCAGAAATTCCCTCCCTTGGCTGCCATCCCTTTGTGTCGCATCCAAACCAGGGAATCAGCGGACGGATGGCATCAAAAATCTGTCGCTTACGTGTTGCAGCGGATTCATTGTCGCGATCCGCCTGCTACTAGACCTGTAAAGTCGGGCCTCCTTTCATGAGGGCGCTCAATCTCTGGTTTCTTGCCGTAATGTCCCGCATCGGGGATAACTCTACTGTTGGGCATGGAGAGGGGGTGGGGGCGGGTTTCTCCCGCACTCGCCTTCGCAAATGAGGCCATTTTGCGACTCGTGCCTGCCTAGCTTGGTGACAAAGGGCGATTCCCTTCATTTATCACGAACCCTCTTTATCTGGCTAGCCCCGTCCCTCACCCATAGATAGGGCTAAGCTTGCGGGTCATCGTCGGGCTGGGTCGGGTCAGATACGGAACAGCCTGATTGAGGCGTTGCTGGCACGTCCGCGTCAACAAGTAGTATCCAAACAAGGGACAATATCGGGCCCGAAAGGGTTCTAGGTAAGCAAACATCGTCCACTGTTTTATTCTCCATGCTTGTTCTTATGGGACGCTGTTCCTTGGTATGGAGTTTGAAAACCTGGCCTTTTTCTCCTTCACTTCCTTCCCCTAGGTTCCGTTCGGTCTTGCTAGGTTGTATAAGATATAGAGAGACCCAAGGCAAGATCAATAGGTGTAATAGCGGCGCCTGACTCCCCTAGCCTTCCAAGGTAGCGTGAGTAAGACGGATGAAGTTAAAAGACACCGACGAAATGAAATGACGCGAAGCAGTATCCGATGCCCACCCGGTACAGCTGCGTCTGTCTCAAACCTCGCCGTTCCAGTCTACGAAGAGACCTACTGGGCTTGCGCCCATATCTGGTGGTCGGATCCCGTCACTGACTGACTATAGCCCCCAATTCCCTAAGTCCCATACCCGAAGGCCCCGATGTTGAGTCTGACTTTGAACCAGGGAGACTAACACCCATGGGCATTGCTTGTCAACCCAGTTCTCGAGAAAGGGCAAGCTGGGAAGGCCGCCAAACCAAACGAAGGAGGCATGGACGGGGGCTGACCCAGGGGGCTGAAAGATTGTTCGAAGGAGGGGGGCTCTTTTCCTATCCAAAGACATTTTGAATCACCACACCCAAAAGATCCTCGATCCAAAGCAAAGTGATGGCCCGAACGGTGCAGATGGATCCTGATTGAGGGAGAGACACGAGTTCAAAGAGCGGTGGCCGAAACGGGTGGTAGGTACCTAGACAACTGACTGATCCCTACCATGGGATTTGAAATTTCCAGGATCTCCGGCCAACATGGGGAATGCATCATTGATTGGTTCTGGGCCTTCATGCGTCTTCCCGAAGGGGAGGGGTGTATGCAAGTTAACGCCACTTAAGACAACATCAGCAGAGGATTTGCAATCCTAGTCCGTCTCTGCTGTCGTCAGTATGCCCGTCTGTCTCAAACACCTCCTGCACGTCAACGGCACTACGTGCAGCAGACTGGGCTGATAATACTGCAGGTGGGGAGAAAGAGGGAAGGGGTCCTCGAAGAAGGGCGTATCAAAGCCACAGTCTGCTGACCTTTCCCATGTACGGGCGTAGCAGGCTACGCGCGAGCCGCTGCACATTCAGATCACTGGCAAGACACTACGAGATAGGCAAATACAAGCACAGGAGATAGCCTGTCGATCACCATACGCATGTATATACAGTAGAATAAAAACGGTTTGCCTTCCACTTCCCTGGTTACCACTCTTCACTCCCGATGGATTAGACCGTATGTCATTGTCATGATGCTATGATTGAAAACAAGTGCTCCTCAACAATTAAAATGCTTGAGGGTACCATTCAACTCCCGTTGCCTTCACTCTACCGGATAGAGCCGATCAATATTCTTTGTAACAGTGAAACAAATCATCAAGTATCAGGACGCCTTCCCTATTCCTACTTGTCAGACATGTCGTCCCCACATCTTTCTATCACCTCCCTTCTGTGTCCTTTTCTGCGCCCAGTTGGAGTGAAACAAGGCAGAATATGTTCGAATCCAACGTCTGGTTAATACAGCATTCATTCCGCCGACCAAGCGTATCACCAGCCACCTCTTATTGGTATAAGCCTTCCTCCTGAACTATTCTGTACCCACCCAGCCGCACCTGCTTCGGCTGCCATGAAATGTTCTCTTTTGTTACTTTTAGTCTTTTGCCCTTGTGGCCTTTTTGGACTGTCGGGCCATCCTAGAGTGGGCGGAGATTCCCGTGTGGGGGAGGGCGGCTTCTGATGCCTTAGCCGGGGATGATCTTGTCTTTGCTGCTCGACCCCTGCGAGCTCATGCTGTTACGGTTAGTCGCGTGATATGATACAGTCTCGGGTTTGAGGTTCTCGTCCATCGAAGAGGTCGTCCCCTGGCGCTGCGGTGCCTTCTTGGTAAGGACCGCTCTGGGCTTCTCCGTCGGCAGCGACTCAGTGCTAGTGCGTGTTTTGGTAAGTTTGCGCGATGCGCGTTTCTGTGAGGGAGCCTGCGCCTGCGTCTCGGCTACCGAACTTATGTCGGTGGTCGATCTTGTGTCGCTCGATATTCGACTCGGCGCCGCAGTGCTGCCCGACGGCCGGCTATATGCCGGGTTCTCCCTAATCGGCAGATGAAAGCTTGCCCCAGCCCCGTTGAGATCGGTGGTAGCGTACGTCGGCAACGCGGAAGAAGAGCGTACGGCGTCTGAAGACGAAGCAGTCTAGGCGGCGGTTAGCGTGGGAGCCTCGATAAACCCGACCATGGTCTGGCTTACAGATACCTGAATGCTGACGTAGGTATCCAGCTTCTTCTTCAACACCTCGGAGCGCACCGGCTTCGCGAGGTAGTCGTTCATGCCTGCCGCCAGACATTTCTCGCGGTCGCCCTGAATGGCCGATGCCGTCATGGCGATGACGAGTATCTTGCGCACGACGTCTATAGGGTCCTTGCGGATCATTTTGGTCGCCTCGTAGCCGTCGAGCACGGGCATCTGCACATCCATGAGAACCACATGGTACGGCCGACCCTCTCTCGCCTTCTGGCGCAAACCTTCCACGGCTTTAAGGCCGTTCTCGTAGGCATCAACGGTGGTGTAGCCCAGGCGTTGCGCGTACTGGATGGCAATCTTCTGGTTGATGGGATTGTCTTCTGCGATACAGATCCTGATCTGATCCTTGGGGATGGCGGTAAGATCCAGGAACGGATTTGGCGACGAATCACGCTCGGCGAGGTAGGCGGAGCGCTCGACGGCTGGCGGCGACTTCATCTGCTGCGCGTCGCCGGCGGATACATCGGATTTGGCCTTGTCAAAGGTGACCTTGAACCAAGCCGTCGTCCCTACTCCTTCCTGGCTGTCAAGCTGGATCTTGCCCTTCATCATCGTTTCAATTAGAGACTTGCAGATGCTCAGACCGAGCCCGCTGCCGCCGTACTTGCGGGCCGTGCTGGTGTCTGCCTGGCTGAACGGCTGGAAGAGCTTGACCAATTGCTGCTGAGGGATGCCAATGCCCGTATCCTGCACCCTGAACAAGAGCGTAGCTTTATCGTTAGTTTCCGACTCAACGCGGGCTCCGATAGTGATAGATCCGTCCTCGGTAAACTTGAGACTGTTACTGATGAGGTTGCCCAAGACTTGGTGAAGCCTGATAGGATCCCCAAAGATGAGCATCGAAGGCAGGTCAATGTCTTGTATAATCTTAACATTCTTCTGCTTCGTCTTTTGCCGGTTGCTGTAAGACACGGCGCGCACAACCTCGCGGACCATTTCCTCGGGATTGAAGGCGATGACGTACAGTTTCATCTTGTCAGCCTCCATCCTGGAAAAGTCGAGAATGTCATTGATGACAGTGAGCAGCAGCTCCGCGGATACCTTGATATTGTCCGCCATTTCCTGTTGATCTTTGTCCAATTCGCTGTCCTTGAGCAGTTCGGAGTTCCCAATCACACCATTAAGAGGCGTGCGTAGCTCGTGAGAGACGTTGGCCAGAAAGATGGATTTGGCCTTGGCAGCCTCTTCGGCCAACTTGACATTGCGCTTGGCCTCGGCCTCGGCATGTTTGGCCTTGGTCTCTGCCTCGAGAGCCTTGGCGAGCGCACGCTTCTGCAGGGCGACCATGGAAACGTTTTCTGCCGAGACCTTCTCGACGGCTTTCATGGCCAGGGCATTGGAGTAACTGATGCCGATCTGGTTGACCAGCAGCTGTAGGACAGAAACGTTGCGATCAGTGAAGGAACCGGTCTCGCCCTCAAGGTACAAGACACCGAGGAGCGGCTTGGAGCCGTGGCAAATCGGGATCGCGATGATGGCCTTGCTAAGGACGTTCCGCTGCAGCCAGGCCTCCCCCACGTTCCCAAACCGCTCGTCACTGATTATGTCGGAGATGAACACTGCCTCTCGAAAACGGGTGCAGTAGAGGATGACGTTTTCAGCAACGAGTGATGTGCCAGCCAGAGGCACGCCTGGAATATGCGCCGACGCGCCCCTTTCCGGGTCGCCGCTAGCTGCGAGACACCAGCCAGACTCGTCAGAGTCCTGAACGACGATGGCAGCGAGTGTAGCTGAGCCGCCGCAGGTCTGTAGGATGACGTCACACATAGTCTTGAGCAGTTCATCGACCCGGAGGACGCCAGAGATTACCTGGGAAGAGAGCAGAATTGCATGCAGATCAATCATATCAAGCGCAGGTAGACCTGCCCCGGGTTCGTTGTGTTCGTGCATTGAGCCGCGCCACGCACCGATCCGCTCGCCCTTGATGTCGGCGATAGCGGTATGGTTGGATTGCTGGAGCCCTTCTGGGACTTCTTCGCCCTCGACGGCGCGGTAGTCGACCGTACCACTGTCACCGGCAAAGTCCGTCTGCACGGCGGCGTCCGTTGTCCTGGGGTTTCTTGTCGGGCTGTGAAGCAGGACAGCGTGCTCTTCTTCGAGGCGTTCGGCGACGGCGATGGCTCCGAACTGACGGTAAAAAGCAATAGCATCCCTAAACGCAGAGCGGGCCAGCCTTCGGGCCTTGCGTCTGACGAGCGTGCCCGCCATCAGCGTGTTGCCCACCGCCGCCTCAAACAGATAGTTGTGCTCCTCGGCGTTGTCCAGAGCCTCTTCGTACAGCTTAATAACGCCGCCGTAATCGTCTGTCAACTCAGCGATTTGGGCCTCGAGTATTTTGGACCATGACAGGTAGTTGACCTCGGTGTAAACCTCCCATTCCCTGATTCTCTTGGTCAACTCGCGGAGCTTGTGCAGAGTAGTCTCGGTTTCATTAGTCAGACTATTGGGGTCCAGACGGGGATCGTTGAGCTTGCGGAGCATGCTTCCCGCAAGCGCAAGACCGTAGAAAAACATGACCAGCCTGCTGTTGCGAGCCGACCATAGGTTTTGGATGGTGTCGTAGCAAGCCTGGCCGATTTCGATGGCCCGGTCGTAATGCCCGTAGATGAACAGTGGAACAATCTCGATACTCTCGTACCAGAGGATCGACCGGTTGCCGTTCTGCGTGTTGGCCCCTAGCCATGACTTGTAGTTGGTCGAGTTGTGTTGCTCGTCAGTCATGACCTCGAGGGGCTCGCTGGTTCGAGTTTTCCCCTGCAGGGCACGACACGCCTGTCGGATTGAGATGAGAAGGGTGCCACCCCGCGTGTCCCGTTGCCAGTTGGGAATCTCTTCGCAGCCGTATTGGCAGAATGCTTCCAAGTCGGAGCAGTTTTCGCTGGCAAAGAACTTGAGTTGCGCCGCCAGTCCGAAGCTAAGGATTGAAGAAATTCTATCGCCGGCCGCTGCCGCGTAGTCGACCGAGCCCTCCAGATGGTTCAGTGCCACGGCCACCGGGACCTGGACGTGCCCGATAAAGTTGGCATACAGCATGTAGCCCCTAGCCATCGAGAAGGGATCGCGGTAGCGATCAAGCAACTCGATGCAGACGTTGCCCACCTCGACGGCGAAGTTGACCATGTTGAACCTAGCCAGGGCAATCAGGCCGAGATGGAGGAACGCCATCCCGGACTGCGGAAAGGCGCCATGGGCAAGATGCAGATCTAGCATGACGAGGGAGAGGTGATAGAAACGCAGGTAGTCGCTCCACCATGCGGCGCTAACGGTCTCTGCCAGGACAGCGCCTACAGACGGCAGACTAGGGTCCAGCGACTGGGGCGGATTCAGGAGTTCATTCTTGTCCATGGTTTGTATCTTCACAGACATCTTCTCGAACTGGTCGTCGCACTTCTCAAATGTAGGGTTATCGTCGAACTGCACATCCAGAGCATGTAGACACTCCTTAAGTGACTCGAGGGCTCCCTTGGCGTTACCACATTGCGCGAGGGTTCTAGACTGCAGGACATAAGCTGGCGCCTTGTCGAGGGGGCTGCGCGCACACTCGAATATGGTGTCGAGCAGGGCGTTGGCCGCTACATGGTTGCCCATGTAGAGGTAGCATTCGGCAGCTCTCAGGTGCAACTGCATGGTCTCATCGTACGAGACATCCTCAAGCTCGTCGTTCCAGGAATCCGGCTGGAGGAGGGCAAGCGCCGTGCTGTACAGCTTGGAGGCAGTTGGGCGGGCGCAGTTTTCGACCGCAGCCTGGGCGGACTCGAACAGAAGCTTACGATATGATTGGCGCCTGGAGACGCGCTTCTTAATGATATCAACAGACTCGCAAATATGCGAGGCTGTGTTGTCCTTCGCCTTGGGGTCCGCCGAATAGTACTTCAACAGTGTCTGTGCGATTACAAAATGCATCTTGCGCGCGTTGCACTCTTTCAGCGCCGCTGATGCCTGAATGAATCGGTCGTGAGCAAAGCGGAACCTGTCATCTGTCTCGCTCGGTACGATGATATAGGCCTGCACAGCCGCTTGTAACCCGTTGATTGCCTCCTGCTGGGTATACGACGCGTGGTATTGCTCGTTGCCCGATCCTCGACAGCCGACCTGGTCTTCGTCTTTGTCTTCATATTGAAATTCGCCGCTCAAAAGTCGTGAAATGAGCTCAAATGAAAACGATGAGCCCAACAGAGCAGCCCAGGCGAGAATTGCCCTGGATGCCGGCGGAAGCTCGTTTAGCCTGCGGGTAATGAACCCGGTGTCGAGTATGTCATAGTCGCTCGCACCCTTGAAGTGCTCGAACAGTCTGTCAAGGTTGAAATGCCAGTTGCTGTCTCTATAGTCGTACCATATGCACCTTTTCCTATAGCACGCACTGAGCATCTCCCGCATATAAAACGGGTTGCCTGCCGTTTTTGATTGAATTACGAGCGCCAGCGGAAGAACCTCCTCTTTGGGTCTGCATAGCGTGGTCGCAACGTACTGGATTATGTCGTCCTCGCCAAGGGGGTTCAGTTTGATACGCGTAACCACTGGGCCTCCTGACCTAGGGAACTCTGCACATCGTTAGTATGCAGTGATGTTGCCCGAGGGCCGAGAACCTACCTTCGGACTCAGGGGGTTGGATAACGGACTGGACCCGCTCAGGAGACAGTTCCTCTGGCCTATATGTAATGATGACGACCATTTTCATCCGCGCTCCAATAATCTGAGTAATTAGTTCCATTGACTCGTCGTCGGCAAAGTGAAGGTCATCTAGAACGAAGCATATAAACTTGTGAGACGTAAACATGCGTAACACATCAAGAAAGGTATTCATCAAACGCATCGTTTTTGTCGTCCCACCTGCTCGCAGAAAGTCCTGGGATGCCTGTGACGATATAACAGTGGGCTTCGTCAAGCGCCCGGGGGAGCTTCCTGGAGACGAGCCGCGCCTTTTGAGGCCGGCTCTGATGCTTCGGGTCTGGGCGACGTTTTGTGTGATGGAGACGGATCGAGAAACCGGACCGTCAAGGGCGCCGATGAGGAAGTCGGGCAATCCGAGGACTTTGTGGAGCGTCGGCCATACGGGACGAACATATTGCTTTAGTGCTTGGTGGAACTGCGTATCCGTGTTCCGCTCGCCAAAGACCTGCTTGAATAGAGACGACAGGAGCTTAAGCAGCGGCCCGAAAGCAGTGCGGCGAGCCGTATCGAACTTGGCCGTAGCGCAGTAACCTCTGCGTCTGGCCTCTGCAAGTACAGACTGATACAGGCAACTCTTGCCAAGGCCACCGGCCCCTTCTATGAGGATGATTTCGCAGTGCCCCCGTCTCCGAAACTTAGCCGAACCAAGCTGGCGAGACAAGCTCGAGGACGTTGACTCAACGGCACTGAGCCGATTGCTATCTGTAGGCGTGCCAATGCCGTCAGCAAGGCTCCGCGTCTCGATCGACACCGAATGATGCCTTTCCCACTGTCTGTCCCATGGCCTCGTCATACGCCCAAAAGGCCCCGAACTGGACGAGGCGATGGTGTCCCCCGATATTGTCTGGGCATCTGAGAGAACGGAAGGCACAAAGCTAGCCTTAGACTGCCTAGGATCAGAGGACGTAGTATGTGTAAAAGAGCCGCTACGGCGGGTGGTGCCCTCTGCGGAGCTGGCACCCTCACTCGACAAGTCACCGCAGTCAGGCAGCTCGACTGAGAGTTGTGATCCGTCTGAGAAACGGTTACTTGTCGACTTTTGATTCATGGAGTGGCTTTTGGCAACCCGCTCGATCACTCTGATCACGTCTGCCCTCTCCTTCTGTCGCCCAATCATCATGCTGGGCAGAATGAAGAACGACGAGATGTCCTTTTCGCCGATCTTCCACTCCTTCAACGCCAACCAGTCGCCAGCAGTCAGGAACTGTTGCACCTTGATCAAGTCATGCTTCAAGCCGCTAGCCGAGTGGTATCGGTCTGCGACGGTCTTTGCCGTGCATTTTTGGATGATGCGGCCGATGACGTCAGGTATGTCAAGCCGGACTTGCGACACGTTGGGAATCCTCCGCCCAAGGACACCCTGTACGATATCCAATGGTGTCTCGCCCTCGAATGCAGGCTGCTGTGTGAGCAGGGTCCAAAACACCACTCCTAGAGAGTAGATGTCGGTACGGCTATCGGGTTCTGCCGGCATACGCCCTGTTTGCTCCGGGCTGATGTATAGAAGCTTGTTCTTGGCGCCCAGCTCCTTGGACAGGTTCGACCACGACGTACTCGACAGGCCACCCTCGAAGGACCTTGTTCCGGTACCAAAATTGATTAACTTGACAGAGTTTGTTTCAATATTGAAGTGGAAGGCGTCCGGCCTGATCTCTCCATGCGTCATCGCTTGTCCATAGTGAAGTATCTCAAGGCACTGACTTGCGCCGATGGCAAAGTCGAGAAAGTACTGCAGGTCTATCGGGGGCTTCAGATGGAAGCTCGTCTTGCGATACGCCTCATACCGGTCGTCCACCTTCTTGGCCTTGTAAAATGCCGGTCCCATATCCATCAGATCAAATAGGTAGTTCTGGCCGGGGTGCTGGTAGATGGCGACAACAATAGACCCGCGGTCTCCTGGGTGGGGGGCAAGGCGGATGAGGTCGAGCGGCTTGACGATGTGGTGCCCATTAGGATCGGCCGTGGCAAATAGGTTCTTAGCTATGTGGAACGCCCTCTCTTCCCGGAGCACATGGTAGGAGACACGGGCCACGACGGGCTCCTCCACGTATGATATCTCAGCAGCGCCGGAGGGGATGGGCGGCGGCGGTGACGTGGCCGAGAAGTCACTGCTGGAATCGCTAGGGATACCCGAGTGGAGGCTTGAGGAACTCGCATGTTCGGAGGGCGACGGCCGGCCGGATTGTAGCCTCGCGGTTGAGCCGGGACTTGAGGCAGGATGGGACGAAGACGACGCCTGGTAGGGCGACACGAATCTGGTACCGCAAACGTGCCTGTGAAGCGCATGTTAGGCATTATGTCGGAGATAGAGCAGGATAGCAGAAGCAGTTCTGTCTACCGCAGAGAGGACGCACCAGATGTTGTAGGATGTGTGGAAGGGGGGCCTGGACTCGTCCCAGGTGTAGCCAGCGATCTGGCGAAGGCGCTCAAACAAGCGCGAGGGTGGGTCGAAGTGGTCGTCCGACCCGATGGCAGCGCCGTCCATCATCGGGGCCGGTCATAGGCGTAAGCCGGAGCTTGAAGACCGAGTACGGGTGTTGGTGATGGTGGGGGTATATGAATGGGATTGGGGTTCAGTCAGGCTTCGGTAGAGCTGTCGGTGTCGTCGTCGTCGTCGTCGTCGCGAGAGGTAGAATGACAAAAGGTCAAGTCGTGACGTTCACCTAGACACTACTGTCCATTTCATGTTTTGATAAAAAGTCCGAAGCGTAGTGGGGTTATGACAATGGGGATGGTTGAACGAGGGATTGTATGGGTTCGTATTGCTGGTGGTGTTTTCTGATCGACCATGTAAGGCCCCGCAACGGCCGAGTCTGCGCGCGCGAATCGGAAGTGGTTCGAGGGGTTAGTTATTGGCCCTGTGACGAATGCAGAGTACAGCAGTGACGAGCCCTTGAAAAAAAAAATCCAATAGTGAAAAAGCACGATGAGGCGATGCGTCGGAGGCGTCGTCGGGCGACGGACGGAACGAGTGGGCAGCTGTCGTCGGAGGACGAGAAGGAAGTTGAAGTGCTGTTTGACCACTGACCAGTCGAGTGAGAGACACAGCATGGGTAAGGGTACCTACCTTTGGGCGGTGTTGGCATTCGGCGACAGGGCAGCACAGCGGGAAGGCAGTGGGCGGGGGCAGGCTGAAGCAGGCACCCCTGGACAGTGTGGAGTACGCAACTGGTTTTTTCCAGAACAGGGCTCTCCCAGCACACCAGAGAACTAGGAACCAAGCTAAGGAACTTTCCCAGCTTGCACATTAGGTACCTTGGAAGCTGAAGCAACCCAAGACACCGCGAGGCAATGCCATCTCTCCGCTGCCGTGCTATTTTCCCAAGGCAACAAGGCATTAGAGAGCGTCAGTCGAGTGCATAGTTGCACGGAAGCGCGATGGTTGGTGTACCTAGGTATCTGCACTAACTCCGGCCCCAGCTGTCTAACGGAAAACACCTCATCAGAAGGGGGGGGGGGGAAGCACTTTGGAAGGACCGAGACGGGTTCAACGTTCCACATGCTTGGCGCGCCCAGAGTGTCAAACACTCCCTCCCCCTTCAGTTCAAACAGCGAAACCTTGGTGTCGCTATTAAACACAAACAAGTCCCACGCCCCCGGGTATCTTTCAACCGTCCATGTCCAGGGCTCTTAGTCAATGATGGCTCGGATATACTTCGTGGCATGGGATTACAGAAGTAGTGTACCTAGGTAGGGAGGGAGTGTACATCACATTCTTCATCTGCATTAAAAACATGGATAAGCAAAGCGTACCGAAGACGAAGGGAAACTGCCAATATAAGCCCTTGCGACAGCAGAGGAAACAGACAAGCAAGCAAACAAGCAAGCAAAACGATTTGCGCATTTGGGGACTCTGGATCCTTGGGGGGTAAGTCTAGGCGTCATCGCCGTTCTCTTTCCTTGTGACGCCTTCCACCGGCAGGCAGGCAAACACTTGTTAGTTTTATATCACTAGCCAAGGGATAACCGTTTGCAGTTGGCAATGATTGTCAGGCACCAGACAATCAACCTCGGGTTCTCGTCGGCCAGCTCATATATCAAATTTGGCCATCAGAGACATTAGTTAGCCGTCCATAGTAAGTCGTCCCAAAGGGGGTTGGGGTCGACACAGAACTGGCTATGGTTATCTATCCGTTATATTAACTCTCCGCATTAGTGGCAGGTGGGAATTACTCCTGTCCCTTGCCAGCAGCCTCATGGGCCATTGGGGCTATCGTTAAAGAAAGAAAAGAAAAGAAAAAAAAAATCTTTCTTACCGTCGCATCGTCTTGGTTGCAAGCTGATCCGTGTCCTTTGTTCCCTTTTTCATCCGGGCTGTTTCTACTGTTTCTCATTCGTAAAGAGGCAGTCAAACTGCTGACCGCTCCGGTCTCAACCCTTACCCTGTCATAATTACCAGATTTTTGTTGTAGCTCAGTAACCCCCTTCCTAATAACCCGCGACTCATTCCCCCCAACAACCAACCCCTGCTTGCCTAGACTTCTCCCCAGTTCCTAGTTCTGGAACCCAGTTCTGGCTTCCCAAGACGAAGGAAGTCTGAAGGAATACAAGATGGAAGCCTCCGTCTCATTCTTCCACGATCGTTGCGAACCTGAGTCGCAGCATACACTTAGTCCCAATTCTCTGGTTTCCTCCCAAGTCGCAGCACTTCAACTTGGGTGAGAATGATGTCATTGGCGCTTTGTCTGTCCTCAGCCTCTCACTCAGACTCTGACTTTTGCAGTTCTTTCCAAGACTCAAAGTCTGATTGTGCGCTTTGCAGGAGAAGACATGCATGCATTAATTAGTAATGTCGGGTCGTTTTTCTTTTCGACCTTTTATTTTTTTCGTCCAATGCTTACAACCTCTTGTCCCAATACCCACCACCAAGACCATAATAGCGAGAAATGCAATAATGCTCCATCTTATAAGGCCTTGTGCCACTCATCAGCCTGACACATAAATCTGATGGTTGTTTCTGACGAGAACCAGAGTTGCATCGTGATGGGCATGAGGCTCGTATTGACATCTAATTGCGACTCGTTCCTCGATCTCCTTGCTGAGCTTCGTTTCTTGCTCACAGCAAAGCCACCAAAGACTTATCAAAAAGCATGCAGATTCGGTACTACTGGACAGGACGCTAGTGACGGAGCCGCATCTGTTGAAGACTATCGTTATCTGTCGGCATGCGCGGGCCATCTTATGCAGGTCTCACGGTCAGCTTTTTCTGTAACCATTGTGCAGAGTCCAAGGTCCCATGTATACTCTATTTGTTTGGGTATCCCTTTCGCAAGGACCCGTGCCCCCACGCCTACAGTTGCGCACGACTGTTCAACATCGTGGGTATGGCGCACCGAAATAATCTCCCAAATTCAACAGCGTAAAACTCCCAAGTATTCTTATATGCTTAGCCAAAGCACCCCTCTCTCTCCAGAGTTTGCTGGCTTTCCATTGCCCATGCTCATGCTTCTATGCTTTACAGCAAAAAGACGAAATTCAATGCACTTTTCCTCTCATACCTACACGCAACTAGCTTACTTGCTGTGCGAGGGCAAGGCGCCAAAGGCGAACGACTGTGCCAGACGGCGCTCCTCGTTCTTTCGGCTGTTGACAAAGTCTGGGTAGTTGAGCGTAAGCTCTACAGCACCGTTGACGATGTTGTCGGCAGCCTCGACACCGAGCATGAACGAGTGGTCCTGGTTGCCGACCTCGTATCTCCAGCTACCGAAGCGGCCACGAGAGTAAATACCTTGGTCGAGGAGCTTCGGCAAGAGTTCCTTGAGGACACCCTCTCTCTCGAGAGAGGGGGTGGGGTAGCCGTGGTTGAAGCGGCGGTGATAGGTAGAGACGATCTCGTCCTCGGGCTTGATCATCTCGGTGTTGATGAGACCCTGGATGCACTGCTCGAGGATCTTCTCCTGCTCAACAGGCTTCATCGAGGACTCAGAGACCTCAAGCATGATGGACCAGTAAGGACCCTCCTTGGCCTCGGTCGACTCGGCCTTCTGGCCGTTGGCCAGGTACAGCGTGGGCAGCTTCTTGCCAGCCTCGGGCTGGTTGTAGGGAGAGTAGTTGGAGAAGATGGTAGCACGATAGAAGGGACAGTTGTCCTCGGGGAAGTACAGCCAGCACTTGTCGCCGATACGCTCGGGGCGTTCACCACGAATGCCAACACCGATTACGTGAGTCGACGAGTAGAACAGGCCCTTGGACAGGCTGACGAGTTCCTGGTTGCCCATGCGCTCAACGAGCTGGTCAACGTTCATTGTCGAGATAAGCTTGCCGTACTGGACAGTGGTGCCATCGGCAAGAGTCGCAATCTTCTTGTCGGCATCGACCTTCTCAACAGTGCCCTTCTGACCGTAGCGCACCTTCTCCTTGGGGAGGGTGTTCGCAACAGCAATCCAGATACCACCGGTTCCGTCGCGGGCGGGGAACTTGAAGGTAGCGTTAGGGCCCCAATTTCCAGCTACCTTGTTCAGGACGACGTTCTCGGTGACGAGCTTCAGGTTGGGGGCGGCGACACGCTCGCCAAGCCACTGGCACTGCATCTACAAAGGAGGGTTAGCTTTCGCGGATGGGTAAGTGGTGCGGGACTACTTACCTTGGTCGTGGGAACGGCCCAGACCTTGTAGTTGTAGGGGCGCATGAAGATGTCGGCGACACCCTCACCGCAGTTGCGAAGGATCCACTCGTCAAAGTCCTTGGGCTTGGTGTTGGCGACACGGCACTCAAGGGCGGCGTCGATGAGACCGTTCATGCACTTGACCTGGTCCTCCTTGGGCAACATGGAGATGTTGTTCTGGAACGGGTAGGGGACCCAGAGGCCCTTGTAGCGAACGTAGGAGATACGCTGGTGCGTAAACCAATCATCCTCCTTGGGAAGCGCCTCCTCGATGCAGTCGTCGAAGTACTTGTAGTGGGAAAAGATAACGTGGCCACCGACATCGTAGAGCTGGTATTCAGCCTTGTTAGGAACGGTCGATAAAACGTAAGAAGGCAAAGAGGGGACTTACGAAGCCTTCGGGGGTAGTGTCAGTGCCGGCAAGACCACCAGCCTTCTCGGCCGAGTCGACAAGCAACCATGAAGGGCCGTTCTAGAGTGGCAGTTAGCATTGAACGCTTGGGGGTGTGTCAAAGTGACCATGATCTGGCGGTGAAGACGCACAATCTGGTTCAAGCGCTTCGCAGCACCAAGACCGGTCGGGCCAGCGCCGATAACCAAGACATCAACGTTACTGTGAGAAAGGCAAGTCAGCTGGGGGATTCTCCAACGGCAACTGCAACTGGAATGCCAACTAGATACGAAATAGCTGCCACGGAATGAGAGCAATTGCGGCGGGCGGGAGAGATACTCACATGTCAGCCATGGTGGGGGAAGTGTGAGGTCAGTGTGGAAAATGCAAAGGTCCAGAACTAGACAAGATAAGGAGCGTCTCTTGGGGAAGAGATGGCAAGATCGTGAAGCAAGAGTTGAACACGAAAGAGAGAGCGGAGGGGTGTTTGGCAGCAAAAAGAGAAAGGAAGAGGGAAAATCTGCGTCGTGGTGGTTGCCGCGGCCGTTGCTGTAGATATGGGTTTCTGGTTTTCGACGGGTTCCCAGGAAAAAGGGGACACCCTCTGACTGGCAGACTACCTACCTAGGTACCTAGGTAGTTAAGGTAGGTAAACTCTGGCGGCTGTTTCTTGCTGCTGGTGCCGCTAGGTACAAATGCTGCTGCTGCTACCACCACCAATGCTACTCGTGTCTACGGCGGCTGGTGCTTCTATTACCTACTCTTGCTTGGTCTTCCATCCTTCCTGCACCGCAACTGTGATGGAGGGGCCAGATTATTATTTGGGACAAGGGGTTTAGCGGGGCCCCCCGGTCGACGTCGCCTATGAGAGCCCACGCTCACTGCTGCAGGTACGTATCTCGACTCTTACCACTAGTGCCATCTTCCAGGTAGAGTACCTTAGTAGCTCCAGTCCGCTAAGACATGTCCCACACTCTGCGATATCGCACAATATGAAGGGAGGGCATTTGGATACGTATCTCAGTGGAGGTGGTGGCGGCGATTTTCTGGCTACACGTATGGAACTCTGCTCCCTTCTCGACAGCTGGCCATCTGCTGCTGCTGCGGGCTCAAATCCTTCCTACATAGGTGTACCAGAAGCCCTTGCTATACCGAATATACCTAGGTACTCGAGTATCTGCCGCTGGTGAGTACCTTTGGCCTCATCTTTATCCGAGATAGAGACGAGACAGCTATGAGTGAGCGGCCTTTAAGTCCCTTACGTCGAGGCTTATGACTTTGACGCGCGCAGGACACGGTGTTTTATAACAAACATACAAGCTCTTTTCCTTGTTGCACCCTCTAGGAGTAGTGGCACTTCCTACCGAGACAATTTGCTCGATGATTAGCCACTTATCCCTGGTTCTCTTCTCTGGATGGCAGCACACCTATGTCAGTCCCTGTCCTGCAAGCCTGCTTGTTTGTACACCCCTCACTTAGTCTCTGGGCCCTGAGCAAAGGAGAGAGATGCAGCTATACTTCATACAATGATATATACAACTGCAGGAGGAGCAACGGATGCAAATGTTACAGCCACAATGGTGGAGTGCCGGAAGCTTGTCCACAATCCAGAGCCAGAGACGTCTGGATTTCAAGTCTCCAGCAGCTGCACTGGGCGAAGAGTCCTGCGGCTGGTTACAGAATCAAGACCGAGTTCGTGATTGGTTCTGCCAGATACCAGCTTTGTGAGACTGAAGCATAGAGGCGAGGGAAGCTGGAAGTAAGGGATACACGACGCCGGCTGGATCACCTCAGCTGAGCCATTACAGCGAGGCAGTGGTGGTGGTGGTGACGAGTACGATGTACAAGATGATCCGAGGGGAGGGCCGTCGTGATGCGGGATGAAGGAGGAGGTATGGATATTCTCCGCCCTGGGTCGGGGCTGGACTGTTCATGTCCATCTACAGTCTGTGGAGGTAGGTCAGTTCAACTTCGCTACCCCAAGTACCCAAGCATTCGAGGACACGTTCCCTACATGCCCGGTTTCCTTTCCTTACTCTGTGTGACAACGAGAGGTGCTTGTCAACCATGCACGCACACGCACCCGCACCCGCCCGTCAACCGGTCCCAGTTCACTAGTAGGGGGGGTAACGGCTGCTTTGAGAAACAGCGCTTCACGACCCACCGTCCGTCCACACTCCACAAACCCCTCCCTCATGATTGCAGACTTGCCTTCATCACCAAAGGCAGGCGCCTGCTAAGTGGTGTACAGTCTTGCTATCTTCGGCACTTTTGAATTGACATCTGGAAAGATGCGGATCGTCCGTCGTAATATAAGACAAAAGCCGGGCACAGGGAAGAAGCCTTCCAACCCAATCTCAAGAAATCAGCAAGATGGCCAGAAGCGATGAATCTCAATCTCTCCAACCCGACCCTGATGGATGGTGACTGACCGCCCAGACCATGCTCGCTGACCGCCTCCTGTCGAGGATGCATCGTCTTGACCAATCCTGCATGCACAGCTGCCAGAGGAAAGCAACAAATCGACACGGCTTCTGCAAGGTCCCTTGCCTTGCCGTCAAACCACGTCCTCCGAGTGGCCAATTCACCTCGTGCGTCGGAGGCTGTTGGTACTGTTCACTGCTCGCTACCGCCCCTCACCCTGTCCCGGACACGCAGATCCTGCTGCTGGCTTCTGAAGCTCGACTGTATTCGGACCCAGATGTGCTTTCCTGGGACAAGTCGAAGACGTTGGCTTACCATCTTTGCACCATCTTGACCCGGCGGCGTCGTTGACAGCCGGCAGTCAACGACACCTTGGCCGTCCCGAATTCTGGCGTGCCAATCAAGCCAGAAGTGGGCTTGGAGTGGCTTGCGCTAATATCTTCTCATAACGCGAATCCACCCACAATCTGCACTCACACGTTATTTTCGCCTCCGTTTCCCATTCGGGCAGCTCCTATCTGTTATCTCACTCAAAACTCGGCCTGTCATTGCATTGTGCGTCTGCTATCGTCTATTATCACATTATCGCTCTTGGTGGAAGGCCAGAGGAGGATGTCCTCGTGTTAGCTGTTGGGCATGAGCCAGATCGAGTTCCTGTTTGTTTCGCGTGTATCAGTGCGTTTCTTGGTGACATGGATTCTGGGCACCCGCCATCAAGTCTACACACATAGTACGGACCGAGTGTGAGTTGTGATGCTGATAACGGAACCCTGCCCGGTGTAATCTCATAAGATGAGCACAATCCCACCTCTATTGGCACGCTGCAGCTCTCCGTAATCCGTCATTCAAGCGAACCTTTGGCTCTCATTTTGATAGCAATAAGACTGTACTCTGTACAATCCGACTCTGCCTTGCTACTGTTTCGATTGGAGACTCGACATTGTTCCTGAGTCGAGTGCGCGTTGATCCTGAGTCGCTGATGGAGACACAACCGAAACATGGTATCTGTCGAGTTTTGATTCTGGTCGTGTCCCAAACTGCCTTCTGCGCCAGTCAGATGAGCCCGAAAAAAATCAGAGCGGACTTTTGATTCGGGGTCCCATCGCCTCTACCCGCGAGACGGAGCTCCAATCGCTTGTTTGCAGAAGTCCATGTTCTGGCTGCTCATTTTCATCAACCTCGAGCGTTGCCAATCAAGATGTAGACAGGGATACCGTTGGTTACTGTACATGTGCCAACTAGTCTGCATCTAGCCTCGCAGCCAGCGATCGCCGCTTGAGAAATTGAAGGCGACCTTTCTTTTCTTCTACTCGCCCGTCCCCCCCACGGCGACAAGCATGTTGTGATGAGAGAATTCTGGCGCGAGGGAGAGTCGGCACTCGGGCCAGGTGCCACATTTGAACATCTGGCAATCCGGAAAAGGAAAAAGAAAAAAAAGAAAAGGAAAAAAAAAACATCCGCGTTGGTCGTTCTCCTGGTTCATTGTCGTCACCGCTGGGTCTGGTTCAGACTGCTGATGGAGCAGCCTGAGGTAATTTCGATCCGCCGGTAGTTGGTGCAATCAGACGCCCTTCTGGGTCCCGTTCAGTTCTGCTTGCTAGGTACTGCGCAGTGTAGCGATGGACGCTTCCATCCCAATATGGGACTGCCCCTACCTCTCCTCTGCGGAGCAACAAATGAGGCTGTGAGAGTCGATCATCAATGCTCCATCGGTCCGCTGGTGTCTCCACGTAGTCCCTTCATTGGGAGCACATCCGTAAGCGTGCTTCCGAGCGTGCGCGTCTCCTCCACTGACAGTATCGAATGACGGTCACCTCTCCAAACAAGACACATGCTCGGGGGCCTTCCCAGCATCCGGCGCAAGGATTCGGGCCCCCATCTATCACTCTGAAACAACCAACCTGGATGTCTTGGAGATCGGCCGGGTCAGTTTCGAGGCGCCGCATGAACCTCTACGCGGCCAGCCACTGATTCAGGGAGCATTCTAAACACTGGGTTTCTAATAACAGCACTATCAGCCGAACCGAAATCGTTCGCTGACAGAATGCTTGTCGATGTCGCCTGGCTAGTACTGTGTAGTCCACGTTGGTTTGACGGTTCCTCGTCTGGCCAGAAACGCTTGGGGTCATAAGCAACCAGTACATGCTGGACGGCAAGATGCTGCACCTTGGACAACTAGTCAGCGGGTAAGCGACTATCGAAGCTAGGCAAGGTAGCCGACCAGCAAGACGCAAGCCAATAGATCTGGTGTCTCTACTCGTTTATAGCCTAGCAGACCGGTGCGTGGCCGGTACTGCACGCGCACTTATTTGCATGCAGGTACACCCGAAGCCAGACAAGCATGTCAGCGACTGCAGGAGACAGACGATAGGCGGGGAGACGCGGCTCCGGTGTTTTTAAAGTCATGTAGCCAACACCCACCATGAGTTTGGGGTGGTGGTATGAAGGGATGGCTTGGTACAGGAAATGTGGCAGCCACGCAAGGCCCGGCATGAGTAAGGCTGAAGTGAGACCTACCTGGTCGGACGTGGAAGTTCTAACGAATCTTTCGGATCCTCAAGAACGAGCGAGGCTGAAGGGCGAGGAAGGGGTACAGGTCGGGCGGGCTACCAGGCGTCAGCCATCGGGCGGTCGGCGCCCACGATCCGTCATCTCGAAAGCGCCTCTCGGCGTGCGGCTTGCTATTCCTTAGGGAAGGCGGCAAAGAGAACCGTCCGCCCCGGATTCCCACAACGCGTTGATGATTCTGTCCAAGTGGCAATGGCTTCGGACCGTGCAGGCAAGTGCAACAACGACGAAGATTTTGCTTGCCATTAGTCGCCGTCGGGCAGGTCAAAAACAGAGTCTGACCGACTCGCGGCGCGCGGAAAGAAGCTGCAATCTACTCGGGAGCAGGTCTCGAGGAGGAAACGGATGGAGGTACGGAGTACGGAGTACAGGTAACAAACAAGATGGGTACCTCGCCAAAGGACCAAACATAGCTGATCCGTCGAGTTTGGGATTGCATACGTTATGAGCGCGGACAGCAGAGCGGTCTTTCCCACACCCACGCAGTCGAAATCAAGTCTATTACTAGCCCAGCAATCTCTAGGTTGATTGCAATCGAGGAAGCTGTCCGCGGCCTTATATGGAGCAATTCCATAGGCAGAAATAGTCACAGCGTAAGAGTGGTTTCTCCTACATGGTTTACATTCTATAAAACGGTGTGTCTAAGCAGTGCATTCTTTCTATAGTCAGTACTTGAGGGGCCTGACGAAGAAGGTACGCCTTGAACTTGGTTCTTCTTCTTCTTCTTCGCTGTGATGGGTTGTGATGGGTTTCAGTGTTTGCTGTGAGCGTTAGTAAGCAAGCTTCAAGGGGCGTAGGTAGTTTGTCTCCTTTGTTCGTCCCCCTTCTGGTTCGCTTTATAACTGACGATTGCCCGATAGTGCCTACATTATGAAGTGGCTACAGGTGCATAGCGGGGTTGGTAAGGGAAGACCGGCCAATTGTTCTGGAAGAGGGCTGCTCCGTCAAGGGGCAGGGGTCCATGCACTTAAATGCCGTGACAATATTCAACGAAATTCTGTGATTTCGGCCTTGGCAACACGGCTGGCCGAGAGCTATCTTAGCTGCATCTTGTATGGCCAAGTCCCGTACTATGTGACTGAGGCGAAGCTCGGGAAGAGGAGTGGCGATGGCGGCGCACTTCGGTTTCCCCTCATAGAGAAACTGCCCAGTCAGTCCTCTTCATCAACAGCAGGTGCCGAGTGCAATGATGGTGGTTGTAGAGAGTAGAGTATTTGTACAGCTCTCAGCTGAATTCACAGGGCCGGCAGGTCAATAGACAATATCCAGAACCGACAGGATACTCACTTGGTTACCAGCACCAGCACCAGCACCACCGATAGGAAACTCGGATCGAGAGCGAGAGAGTCAAGCTGGGGCTAGGTCATTAACTCGCTTAGTTCTGTGTCTCGCACTGGGGTCTGAGTAGTTTAGATATCTAACCTTAGGTATCTATTGAATCCACGACGGAGCTGTCTCTCCCGCAATACCTAGGATTCAACGTATCGTCCATACAGGCGGGGTGCCTTAATCGAAGAGCTAGTGAATTGCCAAGGAACAGAACGTGGGTGAACGGGCAGAGCTTGATTTGCGGCCCCTATCCAAGATTGGCAGCACTAATATTAGTCCCCCCCTGAAAGGGTGGCGTACCTCTGCCTCCAAGCAAGCGTACAGTACCTGTACGCTAAACCTCTCGACGCCGGCACCAGTAATTGGACAACAGCGGCGGGTGGATATCCTGTACCCGATACATGCGGGCTGCGCTCTGGCCAAGGTCGCCACTGAGGTTCTGGTACCACACGGGCCTGTAGGGTCGCACAGGTACACAGTCCAAGGTGCCAACACCTGCTGGCGGGTACCCGGCTCCACTCCACCAAGTATTCGTGACTGTACATCGCCTGCCACACATCCTGGCTTGGGCGGGCTTGATCGCGTCAACATGAACCTCAATTTCCAGAACAAGAGCGCAGGAACAAGGAAATAGAGGGTAAGGGGAAAACGCAAGGGAACAAAAGAAGGGGGTGAGCGAAAGGAGGGGGAAAACCACCAGAAGATTCCCGATTTTTTTTTATTCAATTTTTTTTCCGTCCCTCTGCTAATTACGGGCACTGGGACCATATCTTTGCTGCACTACAACGTTGCCTAGACCCGCGCCCCCCCTTCCTACTTTTTTCCCTCTTCTTTCCCCTTTCCACGCCCCAACACCTCGGTCCTCTGTCCTCTTCAAATCTCTATTAAACTCTTTCCCGCAAAGTCGC
The DNA here is from genome assembly GCA_020631755.1 of Colletotrichum sublineola. Classification (NCBI taxonomy): domain Eukaryota; kingdom Fungi; phylum Ascomycota; class Sordariomycetes; order Glomerellales; family Glomerellaceae; genus Colletotrichum; species Colletotrichum sublineola. Next base: position 2,246,680 of record JAHSQG010000001.1, read on the forward strand.
GGCTGCCATTGCCCATTTCTCCCGGCTCTTCTCTTCATTTTTGCATTTTCCTTCACGTCGAGTTAGAACCCCCATAAGCCGTGCGCAGCCCCTTTTCAAGGTTTGAACCGGCTTAACCAGAGGTGTCTCTTAACGCGTTTTACCCCCTGGGACCCCCGATTTGCATATTGTTAAAGTACCCGTCGGTTACCCCACGACACCTTTAACGAGTGCTTGGTCGTCCCGTCCGCTCGCTCGCTCATTTTGCGCGTCTCTTTTTTTCCGTCAACACTGAGAGCTGTCCGCCAACTTGCTCCTACATCATCACCAACCCCCACTGCCACCTGAGCACATCAATTCCCCGCCGCCCCCTCACCCCTCTCTTCCCCCTTCCCGTCTTCCATCACAATGGGTGCCGACGAGAAGACGCGTGTTTCGGGCGAGGTCCCTCGCGGCGAAAACGGCTCCATCCTGCCTACCACGAACCCGGATGCCGAAAAGAGCCAGCCTCCCAAGTCTCAGATTCATCCTGCTTTCTACGTCATGTAAGAACGATCCCGACTCCGCCTCTGCGACTTATGCTAACATTTTTCAGTGTCTGGATCTCCTTGTCCTCTTCGGTCATTCTGTTCAACAAATGGATTCTCGACACCCTCAACTTCCGTAAGCCGATTAAACATTGCGAGTTGGGATACGATGCTGATTGATGAAAGGCTACCCGGTCATTTTAACGACCTACCATTTGACCTTTGCGACCATCATGACCCAGATTCTTGCTCGCTGGACCCACGTTCTCGACGGACGCAAGTCGGTTAAGATGACTGGCCGCGTGTACGTGCGGGCTATTGTTCCTATCGGCATCTTCTTTAGCTTGAGTTTGATTTGCGGCAACCTGACTTATCTCTACCTGTCCGTTGCTTTCATCCAGATGCTCAAGGTAAGAATCGCTAGTCCGTCACTTAAATACAATTACTAACCGCACCAGGCCACCACACCGGTCGCCGTTCTCCTGTCCGGATGGGCTCTGGGCGTCTCCCAGCCCAATCTCAAGGTCTTCCTGAACGTCTCTGTCATCGTTGTCGGCGTCATTATCGCCTCGATTGGCGAGATTAAGTTCGTTTGGATCGGTGTTATTTACCAGATTGGTGGTGTCATTTTTGAGGCCCTGCGTCTCACCATGGTCCAGCGCCTGCTCAGCTCTGCCGACTATAAGATGGATCCCCTCGTCTCAGTCTATTACTTTGCCCCCATTTGCGCCGTCATGAACCTGGCTGTCGCTCTGATCTGGGAAATTCCCAAGGTCACCATGGATCAAGTGTACAACGTCGGCCTGTTCACATTCTTCCTAAACGGTCTTTGCGCTTTCTTACTGAACGTCTCCGTTGTCTTCCTGGTAAGTTTTCGTCTTTCGGGCATTGGCCGAACAGTGCTGATCGATTGTGCAGATTGGCAAGACTTCTTCGCTTGTTCTGACCCTCTGCGGTGTTCTTAAGGACGTCATGTTGGTCGTCGCCTCCATGATGATCTGGGGCACTCAGGTGTCTGGTCTTCAGTTCTTTGGTTACAGCATCGCCCTCGGCGGTATGGTCTACTACAAGCTCGGCTTTGAGCAAATCAAGGGCTATATGGGTGAGGCCGGCCGTCAGTGGGCTGACTTTGGCCAGCGCAAACCCATCCTGCGCAAGCTCAGCATCATTGTGCTCTCGGCGTTCATCCTCTTTGCCATGCTTGGTGGTCTGGCGCCGACCTATGCTCCCGAGTACGACCCCCACAACCTCATTAACGAGGTCAACAGCCGCTTTGGCAGCAGCAGGGCATAGATTGCAGAGTAGACGGCGACGTCCTTTCTTTTTTTTCTTCCCCTGTCGTTTCTCACTTATAAGCGTAGAGATGTGATGATACCAACTCTCTTCGCAACGATCACCTTGTTCTAAGTACATATTATGGGCTTCATTTTCAACTTTGTGCCGATTGACCCTTTTCATCCTTTTTTTTTCCCCCGATCTTTTCCTGACATCGGAACCATCTTGTTTTGGGCGGCTGAGTTACCCATGTACAGCTATAGAGCAACGGCGCAGAGCGCAAAAGGGTACAGGTTGCACGCCTTGCATCATGAAATTATAATTTGATGTACTCTAGACGGCGGGGGGATATAGACATGTACGCAATGATATAAGTTGAGCAAATGAGTAGACTACTTCCGTCGCATGAATCTTTTGCATTTACTATGGATCGAATTACAGTAGGGTTTCTATCCGATTGTTTTTTTAGACGGATCGAGCTGTCCCAAGATGCAATATTCTCTTGGTGAGTCGGCAGACGGATGACTGGGATGCATGCGTGGTAATGCCATCGTCGGCAAGCCAGATTGCACCATGCTCCTCGAAGAAAGGTGGGGTTAAAAGGGTTGATTGACAGTCCAAGCCTGGCTTGAAATCAAGGGTTGTATGCGTTGCGATACATCAGAGTGTGTGGATCTCGGCCCCAGCCACGGTGAATAAATAGGACCTTCACGGATCAGATGCTGTCCAATTGCACTGCCCTACCAGGAGACACGGACAAAGTAGCATCAAGCACTAAAGGCATTGGTAGTGAAGTTGGCTTTTTGACTTGCTTATTTCATGTGCCATTGATCATGGCCATCCATCCCACGGCCGAGGGCTGAATCATACCCATCAGTCCATCATAGACCATTGACCCTTTTTTTTTTTACTTTTCTCTATCATTCTCGTTCTCCAGCATCACAGCAGCAGCGACATCGGCGGCGGCATCGACCATTGTCGAGGTATCACGGGTCGCAAACATCATGGAATTTTCAATGGTGTCTCATTGGGAGTCCTTAAACCGAGGACCTCAAATGCCAATTGATGCTCTGTACAAGCCAGCCCAACTCCCCGACCTGTTGACGATTGCAGAAACGGTTTCCCTTTTAAAATCCTGCCACGCGTTAGTGGTCCATCTGGCTTGATAGTGACGGGGTGACATACTCAAAGGCGTGAAGAACCACCGGTTCTTGCCGCTCGTGTAACGCTCCTCCAGAACCTTCTTCACCGTCTTCTTGGCATCCTCACGCTGGGTGACCTCCTTGAAGGTGTCGTTGCTGACGACGCCCTTGAGGCCCTCGAGCTCCAGAGTGTAGCGGGTGGGCATCAGGTGGTTGTAGTTAACCAGCTTGACAAAGGGCTTGATCTTGTTGCGCTTCTCCTGTCTCGTCTTGGACATGCGACGAGTGATCTTGGAGGGGTAGCGCTCGATGCCGGCGACGAGGGCGTGGCCGAAGGGATGGGCCTTGTTACCGGAGTCGACGGGCTGGATGATGACGACCTGAGAAGGAACGTTAGCACACATGGTTCACAGTCCCCAACTATACTTGATTATATCCATTATAATTTTTTCCTTCTCAGAGGGTTCGTGGATATCTCAACGTCGTGCTTTGGTAGTGTTTGGTCGACCAATCGTTCTCCCTCCTCTTCCTTTCCGCCATGTATATTGGAGGTCGCTTGTGGCACAAATGCACATTCTTTCCTGACCGAAAACAATTTCTCGGCATCGACGTTGAGGATATCCCCGCCCCTCCTCGGAGGAAAATGCTGGGCGCAGGTAGGCTTCTCGGGACTTTTCGTGGCATTCGTACCTTCTTGCCGGCGTAGCGGCCGTGGGTGATAATGGCGACGCGGCCGACCTTGAGGAACTTCATTTTGACCTGCGCTGTCGGAGGGGGATGCTGGGCGTGCTGATGATGAAGTTGCGTCGAAAGAGTCCGCTTAGGTGTTTTCTAGTTGTGTGGGAGGGAGGGCTGACTTTTTTTTCTGGAAAGCGCGAGGTGTGCGGTCACGTTTTTTGTGGGTAAGTGACCGACCCCCACTGTCCACTCAGGTCCCTTGATAGGTCGCTTCACACATTCGGGGGGACCCAGGGGCCTGCACATCAGTTTGGTAGGCTGAAGGCCCATCCATAGCTAGCTTTGCCGCCTGCCATCCACATATGGTTCCATAGTTCCAGTCCGCCTTTGTCGCATTCTACCTTCGGTTTCTCTCGACGACAACGTGAACACATCCGCAAATCCGTCTAGCCGACTCTTTTAATCGACAATACCACTGCGCATTATGGCTGCTCCTCCAGCCTACATCATCTCCAAGTTTGCCGACCCTGTCTTCGCCCTAGTGATTGGGCTGGGTGCTGCCGCCACAAGGATTAACCGTGAGGAGAAGGAGAAGGGCAAGACTACGCAGCAGACCATTGCAGCGGCGAAGAGGTACGGTTGACTGCTGAGTCGCACCCATGATGAATATCGTTGTTGATTGCCGTATATCTAGACGTCTTGGGTTGGTCAAGGCCACTTTATAGGTGCATACGCAACCGTCGTCAAGGGAGATGCGCTATGCTGGGGGCACGTTTGCGACGCGCGATCACAAGATGATTGCAGGTTATCATATGTAATATCTACATCACTCGCCATACGACGGCCCGTACTCCTTCTTCATCGCCTCTCGAACCATCTGCCCGCATAGCTTCGCCGTTGGGTTCGTGCTCACCGCCAGCCCCTTGGCGATCTCGTTACCATACCTCCCACCATAGGCAAAGTCGTGTGAGGCCGCCTCCTCGAACTCGAGCTTGGTCCATCTCGCCTCCCGTCGGGCTTCATCGACCTGCACCGCGTGCTTGTCCACCAGCTTGGCCGTCGTGTGGTAGATGGCCGCCCGCTGGGTGTATGCGAGAGCCAGTGTCTTGGCAGCCTGCGGCGACATGGCACCAAACATGGTGCGTGGCGTGAGGAGGGCAATGGACCTTTCGACGTCCTCTAGCGCAATCTTCGCATATCGTGTTGATTCGGCTAGCTCGGGGTTTTCGATGAGTCGTTGAGACGTAGTCGGCGATCCTGCCAACAACATTGTGTCGCCATACAGGCGTCTCAAGGCCTGGACTCGGTTGTTTCTCGCACTGGCGTAGTTTGGGTATTCGTCGATGAAGCTATCGAGCTGCGAGAGGAGGTTCTTGTACTCTTGCACAGGTTCGGACACAGTCTTGGGTCTCAATCCAGCCAACTGGAGTTCGAGCTGCTGCATGGACAGGACTATATCGCGTTCCTTCTGGATGACACGTTCATATATAGACGTGTCGGTGATGTGAGGGTCACGGGGCAGGGACGGGTCGAGCATGATGTTGGCCGAAGGATCGGATTCGGGGTCCTTGATCTTGTCGAGCACATTGACATCGCGTCTGGTCAGGCTTATGGAAGCCATGATGCAGTATTGGCTGGAGAATCAAGGCCTTGGAAAGAATGCTAATGTCTCTATGAATAGACTCGACCTGAATCTGCTTCGATGCGTGACGATTAAGAGTGCTTGCACGTTCATCCGAGAGGATTGGAGCTGATTAACAAAATAAAAAGGCAGTGTCGGGACTGGCAGGCAGGCAACGACAAGGTAATCTAATGCAACATTGTTTGAGCGGACACAGGGGAGCCGAGCAGCACTTTACATTCCGCACTCCACGGCTACAAAAGGGTTTCATGGTGTGGGAGCGGCGATAAGGTACCGGTATGCGGTGACGGAGAGTACCCACCCACCCATGGGGTCTATCCTAGACGTACGCCGAAACCAATAGAAACAGCGGCTAGGCTGCCAGTGCCCTCGGGTTCTTTGCATGAGGCAGGTAGGTCAAGTGAGGGAGGCTTACTACGTACTGCGTTGGGTGGCGGGCATAGCCTGGAGCATCCGAAGCATGTGTGGGGAAACCCGTCAAAGCCGCGCCGCACCTAGACCGGCCAGTGACGGCTTATCACGGCTCACCTCGGCGATCGACTCTCGACCGGCGGCTTTCCGCTTGCAAACGCATTTCCATACTACACCAACTTTACGCTTTACCGCTGCCAACCTCTCCTTTCCCGGGTGCTCCTGCCACGAATCGAAAGAGCGTTCCAGGATAGCCCGCCCGTTCCTTTGTAGACGTGCGGCAAGGGCAGAGACAACCCCGCCCGGCCTTATGGCCAGTGACAAGCGTCTGATACGGCGACTAGGACCGTCAACGTGCGGGCGTGGAACGAAGATTGGGTACTGTCGTCCTTGCCTGTGGAAGGCCATTGCTGACCAAGGTTCATGTGTGGTGTATAGTGTTAGTGTCCACGTACTTATATCCTGGACAGTACGCAGCACATAACACGGATGGTCTCCTCCTCAGCCATTGATCTTTTATCACGGCCATCACGCAGCCCTTGTTCAGACAACTCTTAACCCATCCAAAGCCCAAGAGACTTATTCCTGCTACCTCCCGAAAACTGCTGAGTGTCAATGTCCCCTTCTGCCGTTACAGACTCCCCGCCACAAAACGCCGCGTACCCGGCATCAACAGATCTCGGTGATGGGCTCGCGGTACAGCACCCGCCGCCCAACTTCCAGGGCTATGACCACGTAACCTGGTGGGTGGGCAACGCCAAACAGGCCGCCGCCTACTACACCACCCTATTCGGCTTCCAAACCATCGCGTACAAGGGTCTCGAGACCGGTAGCAGGTATATCGCCTCGTATGTCGTCGCCAATAAGGGCGTGCGCTTCGTCTTTACCTCCCCTGTGCGCTCCCTTGCCCACCTGCCCGAGGACGAGCCCATCTCTGACGCGGAGCGCGAGCTCCTGCGCGAGATCCATGCCCACCTCGAGAAGCACGGCGACGCCGTCAAGGACGTCGCCTTCGAGGTCGACAATGTCGAGGCTGTCTACGCCAAGGCCGTGCAGGAGGGCGCTGTCGCCATCCAGCCGCCCACTGTCTCCAAGGACAAGGAGCACGGCGACGTCTTGACGGCCGTTATTCGCACCTACGGCGACACTACTCACACTCTCATTAGCCGCGACAGCTACCGTGGGCCCTTCCTGCCGGGTTTCCGCGCTGCCAAACCCGCAACAGCCACCGTCTCCCTTCCTGACGTGCCCTTGGCCCGCATCGACCATTGCGTCGGCAACCAGTCGTGGAACGAGATGGTAGCCGCTTGCGCCTTTTACGAGAAGTGCCTGTCGTTTCACCGCTTCTGGTCGGTAGACGACTCGCAAATTTGCACCGAGTTCTCGGCCCTCAACTCCATCGTCATGGCGTCATCCAACAACCTTGTCAAGATGCCCATCAACGAGCCCGCCCCGGGCAAGAAGAAGTCCCAGATCGAGGAGTACGTTGTCTTCAACTCGGGCGCCGGCGTCCAGCATATCGCCCTGCTGACGCACGATATCATCACCACCGTCTCGGCCATGCGTGCCCGCGGCGTCGAGTTTATTGCCGTTCCCTCAACTTACTACGACACCATGCGCCATCGTCTCAAGACGGAGAAGCGAAACTGGGAGCTGAAGGAGGACCTCGCCACCATCGAGGCCCTCAACATCCTCATCGACTACGACGAGCAGGGCTATCTGCTACAGCTCTTCACCAAGCCGTTAATGGACCGTCCAACTGTATTCATCGAAATCATACAGCGGAACCATTTTGAGGGTTTCGGGGCTGGCAACTTCAAGAGTCTGTTCGAGGCTATTGAGCGCGAGCAGGCCGAGCGGGGTAACTTGTAAGCCTGCGAGGTCATTTTTTCGAGGCATGATGACCGTATTGGTCAATGCCACGGCCCGGTGGAACACTCTGCCGGATCGGCAAAGGGGGCTGTATGGCATGGTTGGAAAATGTAAAAGAAAGTAAAAATAAGAAGACCATAGGTATATTATATTCAAACATGACCCCAATTCGGACCCCTTGCGCCAATGCACTATTTTCTTGTCCCGTCCTGCTCCCCACAATGCTGCCCCGTTGTTTCAATCATGCACCTGTAGTGCGCTTTAAACTTGCCTTACTTACAAGGCGATATCTCGTTCTCTAGGTTGCCTCCGGAGATATGCCCGTTGCCTCTAAAAACTTTTGACTCCAGTCGGTCATGAATCCACCACCATTGCCGTCCCGTTCGTCTGATGCGCGTGTGTCCCGTTTGTCTCCGTTACCACCTCCATCGACTCCCCGCGGGTGTCACTCTGGCACCCGGGGCAATTATGGATGACTTCATGCGCATAGACGTCGCAGTCGATGCAGAAGTGGTTGCCGCATACCGTACAGGCATACCGTCCGCTCTCGCTAACGCCCTTGAGCTCCGACGCGATCACCGGCGTCGGCGCCACGGGAGCCGTAGTGGACACACCGTCCTGTTCCTTGTCCTTGTCCTTTCTTCTGCCCGTCTTGGGCGGTTCGGGGAATGTTGTCAGACACGAATAGCAGGCTTTTGACTTGGCGGCCTCGGCCCAAGATACCTCAATCCAATTCCTCAGCGGGAAGAGGTGGTGATATGAGCGGGCGAGATGTGTTGATAGGATGAGGGTTAGGCCACAGGCGGGACACTCGATGGGTAGGCGACACACGCGGGTGCCGCAGCGTGTGCAGAGGTAGCCCTCGCGGACGGGCTTGTTATGACAGGCGCAGACGGCGGTAGCCTCGCCCTGCGCAAGAGTGCGCGAGGGGAAGCCCATCATGAGCAACGAGGCGGTGCTCTGGGCGGCGGTCCGTGTGACGGGAGGTGTCGTCGCGGCGAGGAGGAGATCACGGAAGTGAGCGTCGTTCATGCACACATTGTACTGCGTTTCATCGCCGGCATTCGTGCGAGAGCATAGCTCGGCGCATATGGCAACCTGCGCCGCGAGTCCGACGATGGACACGCGGATGCGGTCGGTAATAAGGGATGATATTGTGTCGTGAATATCGCCCGGGTCGGAGGACAATAGGGTACCGAAGACAATGAGCACTTCGCGCGTGCCGTGGGATGGTGCGTGGCTGGAAGAGCTTAGCATAGCACAGTCTTTCGGTCAGGTAAGGGGAGGGGCTCGTACAACAGCGCCCCGCGGCACATCTCAAGCGCATTCTGCAGACTCGGGTTGCCTGATGGATCTTGTCCCTCAAATTTCTTGAGCTTCTCTAAGTGATCAGTCGGATTGCCGCTCATATCGCTGATCCGGATTGCGATGCCGTCCCGCATGCCGATGATGCCTAGCTGCGAGATGGGGTTCTGTTCAAAGTATTCCTTGACAAAATCCGCCGCGTACGCCCATGTGACGCGGTACCGGTTGGGCAACATGTCCTTTTCAGCCATGGCGAAGGACATGTCCAGCACCAGCACCAAGTGTCTGATGATACCGCGCTGCAACGGTGTTGTGTCTCGGAGCAGCCTCCGCCTCTTCTCAGCCTCGAGGCTCGCACCAACCGCCAAACTGCCGTCCGCGCCTTCTGTGACTTCTTCCCAGCTTCGCTTCACATCCTCCCATCGCGCCTTCGTGTGGCCGCCCTTTCCCTTCTTTCCGCGACTCTTACCGCCGTCCACGCCTTTGCCGTTGGCCACATGGAGGTCGTCATCGGACATGTCATGGTACTCGCCGTCGGAGTCGGCCATGGTTGGTGACGTCGGTAGGCCGAGCGCTCTCGTGTGGAACTATTTTTTCGCTTATTGCGGTCGGCTTGCTTTCCGGGTTAATTACTGCGGTTTGGAAGGTCGGTAGGGTTGTTCTGCTAAGTGTGCGTTGCGCAAATGGTCACGCGCTCAGTTGAGGTGGTGAAGGATGTGATGTGGGAGGACAAGGCTGCAGTAAAATATCGCAGCCTCGCACTGTCGGCATGGAATTAGCCAATCAGAGTACACGCGATACACCCCCTGTCAAATGTGCTTCACATGTTCCATTGAGCACTTAGCTCGATTATATTAAGCATTGTCTTCAGTAAATCTTTCTGAAACTGATGCCTTGCTAACCCGGCACGGCAGTGATGTTGTATGCTTGCCTAATGTCCAACTCAACTCAGGCATGCTGAGTCAGACAAACAACAATTCTAGGTCTGACTAGCACCAGCCTCGAACTTTATGTCCCGCTTTGAATCCAATCATACCTAGTTGTTTCCAGGGCGCACCCTTTACTATACATACGGCGGCCGTATGTAAGGTGGTGTTGTAAAGCGGATGTACGGAGTTCCTAGGCGCAGCACCTCAATTTAGGCCGGAGCCGGAATCTGGAGGTGGAGCTCTCTCCGTCCAAACAACGGGGCAAAGGCAACGTCCCCCTTACGCCTAATGGGGCCGTAACAGCCCACCAATACGCCCATGCCATTTCTTTTCAAATATTCTCGCTGCTGATCTCGTATACAGTTTAGTTTGCAGTCGGAGTATTCACCCGGACACCAAGGTTTTCGGGCAAACCCAAGTTAGCTAGGCTTCAGGCATTTGTAGTCGCACGCCATAAACGTAGGTCATCCGCAACTTGATGCCGAACTAGCAGTGGCGTGCCCCGTGTTAGAAGGCTTCTAGTCCATTGCAGTCACTGCGTCGCATTACTAATTGCCTTGATATCCTAATCCCATAATCTCCAATGGCTGCAATCGTCGACGGTCAAGTACCGGGTCTTCCGAGAAAAGCCCATCAGGTTCAATGCCGTTCCTGTCGGGATATACTTCGATCAGATAAGGGGGGTGATCTCTGGGATGTGTGAGTTAATGGAGTCCTACATCCAGGGCTCTCTCTTCCCGAGTAGTTGAACGCCAATGTCTCTATGATATGCAACATTAATCTCGTCTTCCAGAATGTCATTGTCCCAGAAATCAACACGGCGTCTGTATTACAGATACGATTTTGTCTATTTTATTCGGGCACTTCTGCAATTTACATCACTACCAGCACCCACGCGCTAGTTCTCTACCCGCTTGACATTTTTTCTGGTTCCATTGGGCACGAATGTTGTTATCATATCGCCACCTGAATGATAGAGGTTGGTTTCTGTATGGTATCCGGGCTTATTGATATGCCTCAATATGGACGATAATCTCACTTTATCTTTAGACAGATGCGGTTGCCGGCTGTCACAACTCACTTGACGACAAACATAGCGTAAATCTCGTGAATCTCGAGGAAGATCGATATCGAGTGAAAGACACGAAACTGCTGTTCGGGATTTGCACTGATTAGCCCAGCTTATATCAGCCAGGTAAATCTTTGATCAGTACAAGCCTTTTTGTGAGTAGAATCGTGAGGAACCGTAGGATTCGCTACATTTTTTGTCTATTTTAATATAAGAAAATAGTTTGTTATGTGCTCTCGTCTTGAATGGCATAGCGGTAAGCGAAAGCAAGAAACCACAGTTTGTTGCAAGAGTCAGACAATCCTGTCATTAACGTAGGTTTCGACACTGAAGCTAGGCTATCGCCTTCGCGACATACCTGCTTTTAGCCAATACTTGAAAGCTCGCGCGACTAAAGGAGGAATTCTGAGAATGTGAGGCAAAATCTGGGTGACTCCCCAGATACCAAGAGCTATGAGAGCTTAACTATCTGCACGCAGTCGTATGAGAAGTGACCATACTGAACCACCCTATGGCCTGCTGGCTGCCTAGGGCTGACCCGAATGACGAGATTTAACACGGGGACGTGGTGATCCCCAAGAAAGTCACGGTTTCTCTCTTAGCGTACGACATCTACCTCGACCCGAAAGTGTTTCCCGACCTGCACACCCTCGAGTCGGAACGGTAAGTCAACCGGAGACCGGCAGCGTCTGCGTAGGTATATTAAAAACTTCGGTCGCGAGACCTGGGTCTGCGTCAGGATAGACGTGTCAAACATGGGGTTCTACTTGACCTTCGGACGCCTGTTAGCTCCGTCGACTGGCTTTGACCTGGTGTTGCATGATACGCTGTATGACCGAGATGCTGCTTTCTACGCTGACATCCTTGGAGCATTTCCGAAGAAGGGCTCAAACCGCAATCAATTAAACGGTGGTCTGACTCACTCCAAGTTGCAGCCTAAAGTTTTCGAGTGATTCAACGAGGATCTCGAAGCCTAAGACAGACTCGCTCCAGCCATAATTAAAGAGGGTCTTCCTCTAGACTTTTGAATCATAGCATCTTGGATAACCTGTCACCGAAAAGCTCGAGGGCCGGGCACATGTCACCGGATGCTAAGTATGTGGTAGTTGCCCAGATAAGTAAAGTCTTCAAGGGTACGCTGGTCTATGGTAGAGGAGACAAAAAAATGAGCGATGCATCGCTTACACATAGCCTCGGTAACGCAAATGTAATAGCCTTTCGAAATACTTGAAATACAAACGGTTACTTAACTTAGCAATGATTCATTGACCATATTGCACTGGGCTATCTTGAATATATCATGGGAAGTAATACCTTAGCGTATATGTTGAGTGATTTAACATTGAACATTTCAATGGAAATTTCCGTGTAGGATCAGGAGGTATATAATAGGACGGTGATGTCCCGCCCACACACGCTTTTGCCGCTTAAGACAAATATATCAATCCAAATAGGTTCACATTCCTGGTCATGATTCTATCGCCAATTCTACTCCGAACCCTAGTCTCTGCTTTAACCTAGTCTATGTGACTGCTTGTTTCTACAAATTTTGGTTGAATTTTTAGGTGAATGAAGGAAAACTGGGATGTTAGTGAGGGAAGGCAGAGGATTGGACACATCCTAGGGTGGTCTGCATCATAGAATGCGAAAAGCGCTGACGGCAATTCGACCGTGCAAGACGGCACATGATCGGTCGATCTATGTTCCGCCCTGTCCGTTTCGAGGAGTTAGGTTGGCGAAGCTGGGCCGGTGACAACCAGGTAAGTCAACAGTAAGTTTTTTTATGACCTTGGCATCTACCACCATGTTGTGCTCGCATTACGAAGCGATGATAGCTGAGACTATCGGAGTAGACCCCGAGACTACTAGCCAGTCACGAGCAACGGAGAGGCTCTGTAGCTGGTGTTAGTCGCGCCTGAAGCCACTGACCGCATATTGCAACAACAATGGCCTTCTCTTACGTGTACCAAAGCCATGCCCACTGCGTTGTAATCAGAAGCAGACTCCATGGACCTCTAACACGCCCAGGGTCGTACATAAATACGATACGTCACGTTGCCAGGAACAGCAGGTGCCTAGGCAGACCGCGCTTCCGCCACTTGAATACGAAGGGTGGAACTGGGCAGACTAGCGGACAGCAGTCAAGACTTGAACCCATGGTTTATTGAGAAGATTGGAACCTCAACCCTCGTCGTGCAGGGCGGACTGTCTTTGGCGAATGCAAATGAAACCTCAATTACGGATATCGAAATCGACGATGCCCTGTCGGTTAGAGAAGGGGCTGAACGCTCCAATGCTGCCAATAGCCTGGGCACGGCCGATAGTTTTGTTCGAAGTAAACGGGAATTTCGGCCGTTCTGTGGCGGTTGGTCAGGAAGTTCTTCACCACTCCCGCCAAGCTAAACTCTAATGAAGTTTCGAGCAAGGCTTCCGGGCGAGCATGCCCCGTATGGTAGGTCTGTCATGACCACCTAAGCAGCTATACTAGGGTTTAGCTATCAGGGAGTGGTGGTTCAAACTACAAGAACGTCCGGACTGGGGTGTACGGGAGGACGTAGTCGTTTATTATTTATTATGCCTTGACAGTAGTAGGTCTGTCTCGTCAGGGCCATGATACGTAGGGCTTGGCATGCAGACAGGAACAGGACGTCTCGGCAATGATCAAAGTAACGAACACTGTGGGTCCGCAACACGGATCGGCTCCCGCTCCCGTTCTTCGCAGGTAGATAGCGAGGATACGTTTACTGGTAGGAAGCCCGCTGATCATCTCCAGTCCTTCTGTTCGTCCGAAGTCGAAGTATTGCACGAAAGCTCCCGTCTGAACGGCCACGTTATCTAGCTAGGTACTCTGGGCAGGTTGGTAATGACAAAGATGACTACCTATGTCGGACGATAATGTCTGACAAAGGGGACGAATGGGTATTGAACAGGCGTGCACACTGGTGTGTTGTGTGCCTGCCGCCGCAACCCAAGTGAACATCGTAGCTAGTGTTTCCAAACTGCTGTAAGCCAGCCAGTACAGCTAGACGGGAGAATTTGCATCGAAACGCCGTCTCTCTGATTAGGGCGACGGACAAGGTGGCGTATCGGGGCCAGCAGCGGCGGAAACGCCCATGGCCGCAGAGGGGGAAGGTTTTCCGGAGCGTTGTCGGGTTATGGCAAAAAAAAAAAAAAAAAAAAAAAAAGGTGTGCTGGAGGTCATTGGTTGTCTCTACTATGTAGATACGGCTTGTAACGAGGTACTGGTACTGGTACAAGGCGGTCCCCCGTGTGTCGCACACGTACACAATAATATCCATACACAGTCAAGTCACCACCATGGAGACAGCTTGTACTGCATAGGAATACAAGGAAATAGAGCAAACCCTGGTATTGGAACCCTCAGGCGAACATGCAACGACAAGAAAGTAAAGATAAGAAAAAGAAGACAAAACCAAGAAACCTAGAGGTACCTAGGTAGGTAGTTTACCAAGGCAGGCCCAGAACTGTACGTACCGATAGATGAGGGACCAAGTTCCATATATTTCGCTCCATTGGGCCAGGATGCCCGGTACAATCGAGAAAGCCACCTGGCTAATGATGCATAGTTACGTCATTTGACGCTCATTTAGCGTGGCATTTACATGCCTCAGGGGTTTGCCAGGTCATGCGCTGTCTGCGAAAACTGGATGTGCCTTGTTGGGGTTCAAATACCTACATTGGATCATGCGCCGGATTTGCTGTCGTGTACCTTGTCCAAGCATGTTTGTACTTTCTGACCGGAGCAGCGTCCGTTAGCTTGAAGCCCGTCTCGTTGCTATCCCTTTGGTGCCGAGCGCTACCTATTTTAGCGCCTCGGCGGCCACAGGGAATAGCAAGGACTGATGGCCAATGACATAAGCAAACTGCTTACATAACTTCCATCTTGAGTAACCGGTTTTTTGCCTGGTCCGTGCGAGACTAAAATAGGCCTTCTCGGCATCAAAGGGATGAGACGCTGCCGGAAAAGAGAAAAAAAAAAAAACACCCCCGCTGGGGGATTAAAAGGGTCGATCAGATATCGGAACCGTCAAAGTCGTTATGCAAAGTGGATAACAGATGGCCGTCAGGTAGTTGCACGCAGGGCCTCACAGGGTTCGTCAAGCAATCTGTGTAAGGGTATTCTAGCGGCACAGGCAAGAAATGGCGGGCATCCGTCCGTTTGGGTGGCGGGTGAGTGCATGCCATTGTTGTTGGTGCATACTTAGCTAGGTAGGGGAAAGAGAGGGGAAAGCGCATGCAGCGGGATTGGCTTAGGAAAAGCTGTGGTTCGGCCATGAATGGGTGCAATCGAACTATCTGTTATAAGCTCATTCACGATGAGAGCCTTACATTGTGTGGGTGGAATTTGTTGATCTGGCCTGCACTTCGTAGCATTCTTTTTCGTGGATTAGTGAAATCTTGAGTAAATCCGGCGCGGCACCCACTCAGGTCTGGTACAGTCCTCGACAGCTGCTTTCTAGTGAGCCTGTTGACGATCGAGATTTGTCGGTATTTCTTGACACTCGCCGACATGGCTAACAAGCTTGTGTGCCGCAAACTGCCCTAGCGAAGACGGACCACCGGTAAGGCCGGCCTGGTCTGGTCGGCCGCTCCGCAAAGGTGCAATTATGATCATGCTACTGTCAGTCTGTGTGACCATTAACATAAAAACACGCCAGTACAGACGTAGGTACGTCGGCGGTAAGGGGCGGGGGGCTATATTTCCATGAAGTTTCGGTACACATCACCGTTTCTCAGGGCATATCCCAATTTCTTGCCCTGGTGCAGTGGGGTCCATCGACAGTTTATGTTGATGGAACCCCACATCCTCGATCAAAGTCGTCAACGAAGCCTTGTACGATGTACGTGACCGAATAGTGTAGTCCAGGAATTCGTCACTCCACCACTGGCGGGGAACCGGGGCAGGAGCTCTTCCACTTGACTACCATCATCTTGGACATTGCTTTGTCTGTAGGTGGATGGCTAACAAACCTTGCCGTATGCTGCATCGGCGAAGCATCAAGCTGAGTTGCGAGAACGGAAACACAATCGCGGCGTAGAATTGCGGTCAGTCGCGTGCAGGGATTGGAGTGAATCAAGTATCCATGGCGTACGGGTCCATCGTGCCCCGAGACGGCGGCGGGCGGCTCAACGATGGTGGCATTGGCGCGGCTGGGTCGGACTTGTACGTATGGATTCACCGTCCTGGGCGTTGGGTTGCTGGCCGAGTGTCTGCTGTAGGGCGTAGCCTTGGTATCGCGTTAGTTGTGGACATGGCGTGACAACACATGTGGTTGTCTTCAAAGTTGCAGCTTATCTGGATATTTTTGTGGACAACTGGGATAGAGTTTATCGGAAGTCAACGTGTCGGAGGCTCGTTTTCCTGCTTGAGGGCCGTAATGTACGGGGAGATGCCATGGACAAGACGGACGACTCGGACAACCTGCACCGTAGTTCTGAAGGTTTCGATGCCGCGTGTATCAAATCGGGCCGGGTGCCTTGGCGTCTCCGTCTGAGGTATTCAACGTCCCGCATTGGGTCTTGGACGGCCCAGTGGAGGTGTTGTTGGTGAGCAGACATAGAGTCATGAAGGTGCCTCTGCCTTGGAGGTTAAACGGAGGTATCATGGTCCGGGGAGAGTTCAACCTGTTGGACAAGGCCAACTAGTGGTTGAATTCTGGCGGCTCATGTATGCAAGGCGACAGCGGGAAGCTACTGGTGTAAGGTATTCCTGGCAATAATCACGGACGAGTGGGTTCCGTTACGGGAACCATGGAGTTACAGTTGAAACGGAGGAACAAGATGCCGGCTGGAGCCTTGTGTCGCGCCCTCGAGAAGCCATTGCTAGGCGGTGCGGGCCAGCAATTCCGCAGAGCCGAGGGCACACGTTTCTGTACGGTGAACCGCGTTGACCAGGGCCAACATCAGAGCAGTAACAAATGAGAGCGAGACGGACCGTACATTACTCTGATCGTAAGACGAGTACGACGAAGACGAAGAGTCATATTTGATTGAGTGGATGCCGGACGGAGAGACTGGGGGCTGGCGGCAGCGACGACTGTGTGATGTAATGGAGTACGTATCCACCACCTAGGTATCTCCACATTTGACCAGGGCATGTACATGGAGAAGTACAGGTACAAGTTTCTTTGGAAGGGCGCACTCTGACTGGACGACATTCACTGGGGGCCGGACAGCAATTGGCGCGCTTTGGCCGGGGGCGAGGGTTTGTACCTGTACTACGTACAGTACGTAATTTAGCTACCTAGGTAGGTAGGTAGTGTACTCCTTTGCTCACCTTACAGAGCGGACGGCTAGAGCTCCAATAGGTTGAATCATGCCTGGTTCGGTCCAGCTGGTCGGTTGTCTATTAGCAGGCAGCCCAGAGAGGGCAGAACAGCATTGTAAGCTTGTTTGTGGGCAGAATGCCCACCCGGGATTGCCTTCACGGAGGAGGGGTTCCTGCCAAGACAGTGATGCTCAAGACGTCTTGTAATGGGCCAGTTGAGACGCACAAATTTCGCTCGTAACTGTCAACATCTGGTCCATCATGTGGTGTGCGCCGAAGTGTACGGCATCGCATCCCGGACGGACGACGAGTACCGGTACCTGTCTCGTTCCACCACACTACACCACTTTACTCTTCCAAGGAAGTATCCGTACTTGTTGGCGGTATTCGGGGTGGCTTGCCATTTCCCCCTTCTTCTTCCTCCCCTTCCACATCTGGGACCGAGGCTATGGATGGATGGCTGCCCACAATTAGTTATTTTCTGCCCAAAAACCATGGGAAAAGAGCTCGATTTGATGGACTGGGAAAGGAAGGAGGCCATCTACGATGATTTCGCCTGTAACTAACGCTGTGCTGGATGAGAAGTCGAGGAAACCAAAGCCAATCAATGATGCTGCGCGCGAACGCAAACCCGAGACATGCACGCCTGCGCTGAAGCTGACCGTCGCCGTTCGTGCAGTCCCTCTGGGTCGTCCCGTCTTGTATTTAACTGGACCGTATTACGTCATAGGCACTGGGTGGACTGCGCGCCCATTTTTGTTCTTCCGTATGCTCTCTTTCTTCTCTGCCTTCGCTCCCGCGCCCTCCTATTGTGTTTTTCTTCGCTTCGCTTCCTTTTTGCCCCCCCCCCCTTTGCCCGTGTTCTCCGTCACCGTCTCCGTCACCGTCAGGCCCCGCCGTCGCCGCAAACCGAGAGACATGCACTAGGGTGAGAAAGAGAGAGGGGACTGCTAGGCTCTATAGTAGGAGAGGTGCACATACCTACCTGTACGACAAGTGCTTCCATTCTCTGTCCCCCTTCCTACCTACATACGGTACGTAGGCAGTGTACACTAGACCCAAGACCCGAGACCCATTCCTAGTCCCTGTCCCATCAATCCTCATTCGGTCCTAACCACTTCAGTCCAAACACGCATCCCATCCATACCACATCAACCTTACCTCACCTACCGCTTTTACCACGGTCAAGTAATTATCGAACCAAACTAAATCAAACCAAACCTCACCGATCAAACCTCCACCACCACATCACGCGCTTCTTCCGACGGCACTTTCCCTCGACTCTTGGATCACCACTTCCTCTCCTAACCGCAACCTCGCCGATCGAATTTTCTAAATCGCCCCCTCTCCACTGCTCATTCCCCCCCGCCGAACTCCTCGCCGTCTTCCTCCCTTCTCGACTCTACCACAAGACACTCGCCGACATCGCCACTCATTCCAACCTTGGCCGACCGTGGTCTCGAAGCGACACTAACAATTTCCTCCTGTTCTTCGAAAAAAAAAAAAACCATCTGTATATGGGGCGCTCTATTCTATGAGGAATGCCAAGCACGAGCCTTCCAGCAGTCAAGAAAGACTCGTCCTCTGCGCGTCGGCTCAGCCTTCCAAGACGAACCTCGTCCGACTCGAAAAAGTCACCCACCAAAGAACCGCCACGCAACCTGCCGAGCCCTCGTTATGGACTGACCCTCGACTCTTTCAAGGTCGGTGGAAATGCGCGAGTCGCAATGTCGGATGCGTCCAAAGAGCAGCCTTCACAGTCTCAGGCTGACCGCCCCAAGACGCAAGTCGAGCCCTCCGCGGCGCAAATCGCGACTAAACTCGCGACTCTTGATCCCGATACTAATTTGAAGCGCAGCGTGGGCGGGTCCCAGGCCTACAATGACGTTGATGAACTGGGCGACAAGGAACAAAAAAGTAAAGAGGACGAGGCCCCGGGAACCACTGTCGCCCCCTCACCACCTGCTCTTTCCGAATCACAGATTCAACTAAATCGATATCGAGAGCGATTGGCACGAGATCTAGAGAGGCGTGAGATGGCGACGAGGGGACTGGCGGCGACGACACCCGAAAAGATGCGCGTGTCGCCAATTTTGGAGGAGAGTGGCAACTCGCCGCGCGGCAACATCACCGCCATGCCGACATCACTGTCAAACCTTACGACAACTTCCACCGAGTCTGGTAATACCGTCCGCGGCGGCATGACGCCAGGATTTGTCGCCGGTACCCCATCCTACCCGTTCCCGCGCATGCACACCCCGAGCTACGGTCCCAGCTCAATGAATAGGGCGTTTGGAAACATGTCGCCAACTGCCGCCGCTTTCATGTCGCAAACTATGCCGTTTGAAGGATTCGGGTCCGCTCAGGATAGAGTGCTGTCCGGCTCATCAACACCCGCATCGGCGCTCACCTTTCTTCCTGCCGGAGCCACTGGTCAGTTGGAGGGCGACTTTCCGAGTCCGAATCTGTATGACTTGTCACTAATGCTCACCGCCGAGCCGGGAGTGGATGCGTGGTGGAACACTGTTGTCCAGATCATGAGAGACGTGTACAAAGCCGAGAGGGTCACGCTTGCCGTACCAGCCGACTCTACCGACATTGAGAATGTGCCCTGGGGCCAAAAGGCAACGTACAACGAGCATCAAGAGGACGATCTGAGCCTCGGATATATGGCCAGGGGCAGCAGTCTTATTCCCAGCAGCGCAGGCGATGTCGGCTCCGAAGAAACTCCTCCCGCGTCCGAGGACCCTGCGCGCCCAAGGTTGCTGTCTCGCCCAAGCCTGCAGACGCGCCATTCGTTCACTGCCTACGAAGACAACAGAGAACGCAAAGGAAACAATGACAGGCTTCTGCCATCGCGTCGCCCAACACAGCTTGGCAGGAGCAAGAGCTACTTCCCGCCTGGCCAGGCGTCCCAAGAGCACGCGGAAGCGTCAGGCCCAGCACTGAACAAGTCAGCACTCGCCGAACATGATGCCGAGGAGCAGAACATCCCGAGCTGGGAAGCCCCCATAGCCAACCCCGATACCGGAGGTAGAGTACTTCCCGTGCTTCAAGCTCTGGACTACGAGGCCGATCCTCTCATCGACCACAGCGGTGTTATGCGTGTTCTCGAGCGCGGCAAGGTGATTGCACTGACGAGAAGCTACCCGTACTTGCAGAATCTGCCGGAGGAGATGCCTATCAAGTCAAAGGTGACGGCTAATACGACCTCGGCAGAGGCAGCAAAGAAGAAACTAAGGAAGGGGAGGATTGATCCCAGCTCAAAGTTGTCGTCAATTCTCGGCGGCGCAAGTTCGTCATTGGGCTTGAACCGTAGCCACAGTAGTGATAAACCGTCCAGCATGATCTCCCGGCTTGACGACGATGAGCCACGGCCGCCGACACCCAAATACGAAGAATTCGAGCAAGCGCCGCCGTCCCCCTGGTCTCAGTCCCCAGCTCCCTCGCCGGCGGTGCGCGCAGATCCTACAGAGAACCCTTTTTTCACCGACGCCATGGTCGACGAGGACTCATTCAACCCTGGTTCTGCTCCTGCTGATTATACCGGAATGCGGCCGCCGGAAGCCATCGGCGTGGACAATTCATGGACCGTCCTCCACATCCCGCTGACGCATGTGCTTCCATCGAAACCTGTTCATCCTTTCAAGCTCCACAACACAGTCTTGGAACAAAGGTCGCATTCCCATGGTTGGAGCGAGGCGCCAGAGCCCTCGGCAGATGATGACGGTGCCGGGGCTTCCTGGCAGCGGAGAGACAGGCCGGCACCCATCGCCATCCTCTCGATACTCAGTCCCATCATCCCATACCCCTCAAACCTTCGCCATTCGTTGGAGTACCTTGCCCCGCACCTGGCGACCTCCTTCTCTTTGTGTCGCCATTACACAAACTTGGAGACAGAGCTCACTGGCCTTCACCGTCGCAGGCCTCACACGGCCGGGTTTGGTGCGCTTGCAGCCGATGGCCGCCCACTGGCGGACCCTGCCAGCATCGGCAACCTAAGCTTTACGCCCTCGGACGACATCGCTGCCCAAAGCTCGTTGGCGGGCAGCATTACGAGCCCTAGCGACTATTCTGGTATTTCCAAAAGCGCCGCTGGCTCTCCAATCGGCACGCCCGGTTGGGACCAGAGCTCTCTGCACCAGCTTATTGATAAGCGGGGTTCGGCAACCAGTCCCGCGCAAACTAGTGGCGATAGCTATTTCAGCACGAAACAGAAATCGGCTCCGTCAAGGGTGGAATCGTCGTCAGCAAACTCGCAGGCGACAAGGAGGGGTTCAAAGGAGGAATCGCCTGTCGACAAGCGTCAAGCTCGTCTCTCTGCGACGTACAAGCCCCGTGTTCAGGAACCCTTCCAGACCCCGGGAGAGAGCGAAGAGTTGGCAGAGAAGAGCACAGACAGCCGGGTTTCGACGCCTGGAGGCGCCAAACGGGTCCTTTCACACGAGCTGAAGAACTACCTGGAAGAGATCGCCGTGCTGGAACCCCGCCTCAAGTCAGTCGAACACAAGGGTGGCGACCACGGTCACCATACACTATTGCACTCATATGGTGCCGACTTTGCGACTAGCTTCCAGTCTTTACCGCCCAGCGCGAGCGTAGTCAGCAGGCCAGTGCCCCATACCGCGCCCTCCCGGATGGGCTCATTATCGCAAGGCTCGGTTGACATGCCACCGCCGTCGGACCGGCTGAAGGGACTCATCCTCGACTCTCTACCCGCCCACGTGTTTGTCTCGCTACCGCAGACTGGCGAGATTGTCTGGGTGAACAGTCGCTTCTTGACGTACCGTGGGCAAACGGTCAGCGACCTGGCTGCTGACCCTTGGGGGAGCATTCACCCAGATGATAGGGATGAATACCTCAAGGCGTGGAGCCATTCATTGCGGACTGGAGAGCAGTTCTCGAGGACTGTTCGTATCAGGCGGTTTGATGGAGCGTACCGATGGTTCTATGCGCGCGCAGTTGCATCGCGCGATAAACGGGGCGTTATGATGCAGTTCCTCGGTTCATACATGGATATCCACGACCAGCATATTGCAGAGTTAAAGGCTGCGCGGCAAGAGGAGATTGAGGCCTCTGAAGCCAAGCACAGATTACTAGCCAATCTCATTCCCCAAATCATATTCACTGCCACCGAAGATGAAGGTATTACGTTCGCCAACGAGCAGTGGCTCTCATATACCGGACAGAGCTTTGAAGACTCCCTAGGATTGGGTTTCATGGACTTTGTACACCCCGACGACTTGGCCAAGTGTCAGATACCAACAGACCGACCCCCAACCCCGATGCCTTCCAAATTCGACCGCAAAAGCCACCAAGAGTCATCCGAGACAATTCCGGCCAACCTCGTCTCAAGCAAAGCGCAGAGCCAACTGGAGACGAACCTTAGGGGCATCCACCAAGCGCTGTCGCGAAATAACAGCTCGAGTAGTAGCTCAGTCTACGAGATGCCCACCGCCGACATCACAGTGTTGGCAAGGCAGGGCATTATCAAGGTGACGACCGACAGCAATGGCAGACTGTCATACACGACGGAGGTACGGTTGCGGTCCAAGAACGGCGAGTACAGGTGGCATCTGATCCGGTGTGTTGAGATTGACAATATCGACTTTGGGAATGGAGCCAGCTCGTACTTTGGCTCAGCCACAGATATTAACGACCACAAACTGCTCGAGGCAAAGCTCAAGGAGGCTATGGAATCCAAGAGCAGGTTTCTTAGCAACATGTCACACGAAATTCGAACACCGCTCATTGGCATCTCGGGCATGGTCAGCTTCCTGCAGGACACCGTTCTGAATGAGGAGCAACGCGACTACACCAATACCATCCAAACAAGCGCCAACAGCCTGCTGATGATCATTAACGACATTCTTGATCTGTCCAAGGTGGACGCTGGTATGATGAAGCTCAAGTATGAGTGGTTCCACACACGTTCCCTCATTGAAGACGTCAATGAGCTGGTGTCCACCATGGCCATCGCCAAGAGGCTAGAACTGAACTACATAGTCGAAGAGGATGTGCCGGCGTGGGTCAAGGGCGACAAAGTTCGCATTCGTCAGGTTCTGCTCAACGTTATCGGAAATGCCATCAAGTTTACGACGGAGGGTGAGGTCTTCAGCCGGTGCAGGGTTTACAAAGAGGGAGAGTCATCCAACCTTGGGAGTGAGATTGTGCTTGAGTTTGCTATCATCGATACGGGGCGTGGATTCACCAAGGAGGAGGCCGATCTCATTTTTAAGCCATTCAGCCAGATCGATGGCAGTAGCACAAGGCAGCATGGCGGTAGTGGCCTTGGCCTCGTTATTTCCAGGCAACTGGTGGAGCTCCACGGTGGTAAGATGGAGGGAAGCGCGGTCCCCGGCAAGGGCTCGACATTTACTTTCACTGCCAAGTTCGCTCTACCGACCAAGGAAGATCACCCCGACGCACCATTGAGTCCAGGGACACTCGACACTCCCGCCGAGGCCGCCCAAGAGGTAAGTGTGCACCATCCTGCGAAGACACTACAATCACCCAGGGCTGCACCAACCATCAGCCCGCGGGCCGATCCCGAGTTCGTGTCACCGGCCCTGGCTTCTAGCGGAAGTTCAGATCCTTCGGTGCAGTCCAGCATGTCTCAAACCACGGAGCGTACGTCCGTGTCGTCGGTCAACGTCGGTCTTGTCCATTTCAGCGAGGCTGCCCGTGCGAGTGGCCAAGACTTGTCGCAGATGAAATTGGAGCTGCCCTCTGGCGAGTCCTCGCCAGGCACGACGCCCACGCCAGAGACTGCCAAGCCTGGCAAGACAGAAGACTTCAAGCCGCCTATGTACTCCATTCTCATCATCTGCCCGCAGACTCACAGCCGCGAAGCCACCACACAGCATATTGAGATGACGTTGCCCAAGGATGTGCCCCATCAGATCACCGCCCTGGATTCGACCGAAAAGGCACAGAGGCTGCTGGGGGGGGATGACTCAGTTAACTTCACGCATATCGTCATCAATTTGCCATCCCCAGAGGAGATCATCGGTCTGATGGAACAGATCACTAAATCGACGACAATCAGCGATACGACCATCCTTATCCTGTCCGACTCGGTCCAGCGACAGGCTGTGATGAGGCTGGCGACCGGCACAGAGTACGAAAGGCTCGTGTCGGAGAACATTGTGACGTTCATTTACAAGCCGGTCAAACCCTCAAGGTTCGCTGTCATTTTCGATCCCGATAAGGTGCGCGACCTCAGCATCGACCGCAATCGCTCCACCGCACAGCGAATGGTTGAGACCCAGAAGGCGAGCTATCAGGAGATTGGCAAGCGTATGGGCAACAAGGGGTATACGGTGCTACTGGTTGAGGATAATCCTGTGAACCAAAAAGTGTTGCAAAAGTACCTGAAGAAGGTAGGGGTGGACGTCGAGGTGGCCGCAGACGGAGTCGAGTGCACCGACATGGTGTTGGCCCGCTCGCACAACTACTACTCCTTGATACTGGTAAGTGTTCGTTTTCCAGGATGGAGACCATAAGCTAACTATTCAGTGCGACCTACATATGCCACGCAAGGACGGCTACCAGGCCTGTCGGGAGATCCGACAATGGGAGAGGGAAAAGGGTTTCAAAAAACTGCCCATAATTGCCCTCTCGGCCAACGTCATGTCTGACGTCCACGACAAGTGCGTCGCGGCCGGGTTTAGTGACTACGTCACAAAACCTGTTGACTTTATCGACCTCAGCAGAGCGATGTCCAGGTTCTTCTGACAGAGGTGAGTGATCTACTATACATCACACAGTGTGGAGACGCCGTCGTACCTTGAAGCCACGGGACGTGCCACATTTACATTACACACAAAAAAAGGGTTTATAATAGCAGGGCATGGGTTATTGGGGAATTAGGCGTTTCAAAGGATACGAACATTTGGGTTCAGCATGACTAGTTATGGCCCTTCCTGCTCACCATGTACAACTGCTTCAAGGCGGGATACCATCATAGAGACGTACCATTAGAGGAGGGTCTTTTGGGGGAGGGACAATCATCCAGGATGATATGCTAGCTTTGTCTTCGCATGGCGGTCGTCAAAGGACGACATATGTGCGCACGTCTTGCCAGGGATTGGGCTGCGTTCGGAAGAGGGATGCGAAATCATTACGATGGACTAGTTGGATTCGGTGGGATGCATAAGGGGGATGAAGCATATTTGCGTGGAGTGAGGCATGAGGGATACGGTGCCCTCAGCGTTTTGCTTCGGGTCTTGTGAAGACAAAACATGGTGATCTTGGCGCTATCCTGGTGAATCAAGCAAAACTGACGTATCCTTGGACGTGTGAGGTGTGAGGTGACGATTTTGTGTACCAGTATGGCCTTCGACCAGTGTGCAACGTTCCCTGGGCCCAACTGCCTGCTATGGAAATTTCGCAGCCTCTTCCTGTGTCGTTCTTCCCCAAATATCCAACAGCTTTGGCACGAATGGCAGGGCCATGTCTAAACCGGCTGACTATAAGACGGTGCTCTTTCCACCTAGTAGTATCCTTCCTGGTTCCTACTCCTGAAGCCCTCATAAATTGCCTCATCAATCCGGCTTGTCCCTACCCTACCTACTTCCGACTAGCCACTAAGCGCACTCCAGCCTCTTCTAAGCCTCCATTCATAATACCGACCCGACATTACGAACCGAAACTGACAGTGGCTTCCTTATCGTTGATACTCACGATTGCTCTTTCCCGCTTTGGCTTCAAATCGAGTATAAGAAAACTCTTTGCTTATGCCACCCTACGACGAGAAATGGCCGTTACGAAAACCGGCCTTTCATGAAACGTTGAAGTCCTTGACGGCATACAGCAACTGTCTCTCCACCTTCCAAGCCGAGGTCAAGGACACGAACCGCGACTTCGCCCCGACCCCCGACTTCACTTCACGCCTGCCTATCAAGGTCTCTTATATACCTTACTGAATTCATTGCCTCAATAACCCCAACCAGTTAATACGGGAAAAGGCGCCCGGTGACCAGCATGGTGCCTCCTTGGGTTCACAACTACAAGAGGCACGCGGGCGACGTCAAGCAGAATGCCGCCAAGAGAAAACGTATCGATCAACCCTCTAGTGGGGCTTCCACAGAGACCATGGAAGTCCCCGACTTTGACTTGGACCGGCCCCCGTTGGGAGATGTGTGGCACAGACAGACCATGACAGTTACGAGCACAGGTAGGGCACTGGCTCGGCAAGCCTCTGAAGATATTCGGGCTGTTTATTGCCACTACCTACACCTGGATGCTGATCGCGTAATAAAGACCAGAGACCATGTCTATCGGGGTCGACTTGGAAAGCCCTCTTCTCTGAAGTGTCCTCGCACCGTGAGAATCAACTCGTCCGAAAATATAATGTGGCTAACAGTCCCTACAGAAGTGTCGTTTCTTAGCCGAAATCCATCAGATATCGAGGTTGAAACTCGTGCTGGCTACAAGCTCGCGGCAATGTCTGATTTTCGCGCTGACATGAGCGCAAAGGAGAAGCTCTTTCTAGGGTTTAGCCAGTCCTTCCGTAAGCGACTAGAATTCAACACCCGGGCTGGGAGCGTCACAGACCATCTCCTATCTTCGGACCAAAACGAGATCAGCCAGCTTGAGTTCACCCCGTGTCATGATCGGGACCTCGGGGTTTCATTCGCCCTGCAACAGAAAACCGTGGTCCATGATGTGGAATCGCAAAACAGGATGTACAGGCTTCCAATAACGGGAACTACGCTCAGGGAAACGGCGAATGAGCCGACCTGTGACTATCCCGGAGGGAGAAAACGACTTACTGAACACTTCTTGGCCAGGTCTCGGTTTGTGTAAGTTACAATCGCAATGGAAATTGACACGCACTTACACCTAATAGTAATAGTGCACATAAACGTCTGGAGAGAGTGGTACGGCCACGCAGCAGGAAAATCCATACGATTCCTGGCATGGTGGCTCGACGACGACCTGGCCAAATTATGAATGTTGAATGGCAACATGACCACCACAGTCTGGCAATGAGTATGAGCTTCAGCGCGTTCCAAGGCAAATCGATGCAGGCGAACGGTTACCAGAAGCGTGGAATTCGGTATCTGCACTTCCAAAGGGTGGACGACGTGTATCGGCCCTTTCCGGGTCCACCGCTGATTACCGCCACGGTCGACGACTATGGGGTCCATTCCCGCACGGAGATGTTCTTCCAAAATGGCATAGATGGAAATCTTTCCATGACAGAACTGGACATGTGAGTCTGCGTTTTCTGTTACTCACGGACTGGACACTGACACATTCCTCAAGCACCGATGTCAACGGTAGGAAGCGCAGATGGATATGTATCGAAATTTCTAGGCCTCTGGTTCAAGCCACCGGTCCAGTTCCGTCTGAGCTGGTACCTATGCCGTGTTCGTATCTCAAAATTTCTGCGCCGTATGACAAGATCTTGGTAATGACAGACCCGAGGGAAATGGACGAACGGCTAGATCTAAGCCAGTCTCCGCATCTGGGGGACTTCAAAAGGCTTACTGTTGAAGGACAAGGGAAGGACGCAAATCAAGTAAGATTGAGAATGTGCAGTGACGGTGTTCCAATCTTTGCGACGGGATCGAAAAGGGGCATGCCCATTGCCAACCACATTGAGGATTTTCTCTTCGCGAAAAATGTCACCGGCCTACCGTGGAAGGAGACCGATCGTCGAGCCAGCATCGCCACCAAGGCCACGCGGAAGCACGAATTCTGGGAGCGTTGTCGTTCGGCCGCAGAAGTCGACAAGACACGGTGGAAGTCTCTCCAGGACGCCATGGCTAGAGATGATTGCATCGTGGACATCACATTTGAGGGAGAATGGGATAAGGTTGGACCCAGCGTTCAGGTGCCTCAAGAGTTTGTGCCGACGCCGACAGTGCTACCGCAAACTAGCTTATCCCCGTTCATGAACGCCCTCCGGGCACAGGGTGCAAGGAAGGGGCGCGCCAGCAGCAGTAGAAGTAGTCGTACTGGGTATTCCGGGCTGCGCAATGAAGTGAGGTTTTAGACTGTGTCTATTGGCGAAAAAAAAGGCAAGATCTATCGAAACAGTCACACAGTTGCACTCGAAGCATGTCCCGTACTATCTTTAGCATAGACAGAAAACGATTGGGGTTGAGCGAGCCAAGGAGTGGTCCGATTCGTTTCTGCCTTTAGCTGACCGCTTGCCCCTTGGTGAGGCAGTACTTCGTTCAATCGGCGAACTGATCACGAGATAGATCATGAAATAGGACGTATAAAGCAACACAGTAATGATCATCAGCGAATGAACTCCAGGCTTGTCGTTTGACAACTGCTGTAACCTGGAGGGCACGTCGTCCAATGTGGGTCTCGGTGTAGTGCGCCAGAACCCGGGTGAACCACGGTGAAGCCGGGAAATGGTTCCGCCGCGCCCCAGCTTCATCCCGCCCAAAAATGAACCCGCCCAGCGAACTTTTTAGAAGCCCGGTGCCTTTGGAGGAGGAGTAGCAGCAGCAGCAGCAACACCCCGCCAGCTCCACGATTTCCTCTACAACGGTGAAGCCCCTCGCCGAAACACACACCCTAGACGACATCAATTTTTTACCAAGCCATCGGAACCGTCGTCGCCCATCATGCAGGCTCCTGTAGTGGTTATGAGTATGACAGCCCCTCCTTAATCCTAGAGCTTGGACAAGCTACCCCCCTTCATATCACGGGTGCTAATCATCGTCTCCAGACACCCAGAGCGGTGAACGGCAGACGGGTCGCAAAGCCCAGTTATCCAACATCGCGGCAGCCAAGACGTACGATGCCATTACCAGCTACCACTGACTATCACTGACCTTTCTGGTAGCGTCGCTGACATTATTCGATCATGCCTGGGCCCCAAGGCCATGTTGAAGATGCTTCTGGATCCCATGGGAGGCATAGTTCTGACCAACGACGGTCATGCTATTCTCAGAGAGATCGAGGTCTCGCACCCCGCAGCGAAGAGTATGATTGAGCTCTCCCGGACACAAGACGAGGAAGTAGGCGACGGCACAACGACGGTCATCATCTTGGGTAAGGCCCCTGCGCACCGCTTATAAAGCACGACTGACCCGTACAGCTGGCGAGATGCTCGCGCAGTCCCTGCCTCAACTAGAGCGTAATATCCATCCCGTTCAGATCATCGCCGCGTTCCGCCGGGCGCTCAAGGACGCTCTCGAGATCGTCGATGACATCTCTCTTCCCATCGACGTCAACGACGACAAGGCCATGCGCGGCCTCATCTCCTCCTCGATCGGCACCAAGTTTGTCTCTAGATGGTCCGACCTGATGTGCGACCTGGCCTTGCGCGCCGTCCGCACCGTCACCTGGGAGGCCGGTAACGGGAAGACCGAGGTCGATATCAAGCGGTACGCCCGCGTGGAGAAGGTACCTGGCGGAGAGATCGAGGACAGCAGGGTGCTGGACGGCGTTATGCTGAACAAGGACATCACCCACCCCAAGATGCGCCGGAGAATAGAGAACCCCAGAATCGTCCTACTTGATTGTCCCCTCGAGTACAAGAAGGGCGAGTCGCAAACTAACATTGAGATCTCCAAGGAGGAGGACTGGAACCGCATCCTGCAGATTGAGGAGGAGCAGGTTAAGTCCATGTGCGAGGCCATTCTGGCCCTGAAGCCGGATCTTGTCATCACCGAGAAGGGCGTCTCAGGTAAGTTGAGTGCAGTATGTATTTGGAGAACGTGGCTAATGGATATAGACCTTGCCCAGCACTACTTCATGAAGGCCAATGTCACGGCTCTGCGCCGTGTCCGCAAGACAGACAACAACAGGATAGCGAGAGCGACGGGTGCCACTATTGTCAACCGCGTCGATGACCTCCAGGACTCGGACGTCGGTACGCTCTGCGGGCTATTCGAGATCGAGAAGATTGGCGACGAGTACTTTACCTTCCTTACTAAGTGCAAGAACCCCAAGGCCTGCACAGTTCTCCTGCGTGGCCCGTCCAAGGATGTGCTGAACGAAATCGAGCGTAATCTCCAGGACGCCATGGGTGTTGCTCGCAACGTCATGTTCAACCCCAGACTGTCACCCGGCGGTGGTGCCACCGAGATGGCTGTCTCCGTACGGTTGAGCCAGCTCGCCAAGGGCGTCGAGGGTGTCCAGCAGTGGCCTTACAAAGCCGTGGCCGACGCGCTTGAGGTCATTCCCCGTACCCTCGTCCAGAACGCCGGCGCCAGCCCCGTCAG
The DNA here is from genome assembly GCA_020631755.1 of Colletotrichum sublineola. Taxonomy (NCBI): domain Eukaryota; kingdom Fungi; phylum Ascomycota; class Sordariomycetes; order Glomerellales; family Glomerellaceae; genus Colletotrichum; species Colletotrichum sublineola. Next base: position 2,276,994 of record JAHSQG010000001.1, read on the forward strand.
AGTGCTGACGGACCTGCGCGCCAAGCACGCTGAGGGCAAGCACTCTTGGGGCATCAACGGGGACTCTGGTGTTGTTGCGGACATGAAGGAGTATGGCGTCTGGGAACCCGAGGCCATCAAGCTGCAGAGCATCAAGACAGCTATTGAGGTATGTCTACATTGCTTACAAGCTTTACCACCACACACACTAACACCTACAGTCTGCCTGTTTGCTCCTCAGAGTAGACGACATTTGCAGCGCCAGGAAGGCGGCGCAAATGGGCAACGGCCTGCACGGTGGCGACGAATAAGAGCCTGATGAAAGTCAGCCTGGTTGGTATTTCGGAACGGAGAGGTGATTAGCATGATGAAGGAGGAGAAAAGAAAAAAAAAGGTCATACCCTGTACGGAGGCATAGACACACGGATTAAAAATTACCTAGACGACGAATTCTCGGGATCGAGTTGTTTGTGAATAATTTGTCAATTAGTGACTGCTCCCGTCGGTTTACCGGACCCCACCCATGTGGTGTCTGGTCTGATGTTATTTTTGGTCATGCCAAGCTTATGTTCAAGCTCCAAACCCAGGACGAATCAGTCGTCGTCGTGGATGATGAGCCCAGCAGCAGGCTGAGCAGCTTCTCCTGATGTAGTCTCCGTGTCCTTGGTTTCTCCGCTCCCGTCCTTGGCATCATTGTCCATGCCTGTCGGCGCCATTACCTTCACATTGGGGGCGATGCCACCAGGGTCTTTCGCGGCAGGGCCTTTTTTCCCTTTTTGCTTCTTCTTCTTCTCCCGCTTCTCGCGATTCTTCCTCGTGCGCTCCTCGTCGCGGGCAGCGCGCTCGGCCTTTAGGCGCTCAAACTCCTCGTTTTCTTTTTCCTGTTTGACCTCCTCGTCCATGGCGCGCAGGCGGTCATATTCGCGGCGGCGGCTGGCCTTGTAGACGTGGAACTCGCCAGAGCCAGCGCCGGCGCTAGAGCCCTGAACGTTTGTGACAATTTCGGGAGGCGCGGCAACGGCACGCTTGGCGACAGTCCCCGGGGCCGGGGGAAGGCGGATCTCCTGGTCGGGTTTGGAGAAGAGGGACTCGAGGTGTTTGGCGTGTTCGGTAACGGGCGTCAGAGCGCGCTTCTTTGTCGGGCGGCGCGAGCGCGGGTCGGCTGAGGTGGGGATTGATTCGGGGCCCTCGCCGGACATGGTGGTAGTGGTAGTGATGGTGTTGTTGAGAGTGTTCGATAGCAGGTTGGTTTTGCACGGTGCCGCCGTTGTTTCAGGGCTGTTGGGGCTGAGATTGGAGTGGTATGATGATGGGCCGAGGCCGGATGCGGAGTGGGTAAGGAATGGGCTGATTGGTATGAGGAACAGATGTGTTTGGGGTATGCGGTACGATACGGTTGCCCAGAAGCGCCGCTCGTGTTCCGATAGGTGATGGTGCCTTGATGTGTGATGGGAGTAGGAACGCGAGATGAGGCGCGCGCAGGGCAAAGATTGGCGCGCGTAGAGTGGCTGTGCAGGGTCTGTTGCTGAGAGTCAGTGGGACGGCGGCTAGGAGAGCTCTGCGGAGGGGTAGCGCGGCGGTCGGTCGGGGTGCGGCGGCTGTAGTTCAAAAAGGTTGAAGCAAGCGACTACGTGGGATGCTGTGTGTGGGTGAGGTGGGGAAAAATCATTGAGCGACGATGCTTGGAATGGGGCGGTCCTGCGCAACGCGTCTATCAAAGCATGCAAGCAGCCGATTGACCAAAAGAGAAAAGGGTGCAGGTTAGCGCGTACAAGGTTTATGGGAGTTGCACTGCGGTTGTCCGGCGGCAAGCCACGACGAGATGAACAATCAATCACATGAGAGGCCATTAGAGACAAAAAAAAAAAAAAAGGTTGAGCAGGCTGCAGCAGCCAAACATCCAACAGAATCCCTGTAGTTACTATTCGCTATACTCGCACCTCAGTAATGCGGTGACTCTTGCCCCAATCTATGAGTAGTGCTGCACACTGTAATGTATCACAAGGCGTAATGAGCAAATGAATTAGGTACTATAGAAGAATGAAAAATTCTGACGATTGCACAGCGTTGCCGTCGTGCCTCGTCGCAGATCGGAGGGTCAGTGCACCAATCAGGGGCGGCCGATTCCCTGCCTCAAAGCACCAGCTCGAGCCCCTTCCGGCGTCCGGTTGGCTATCACACTCGTTGAGATGCTTGGGTGTACCCCGCTGGAGAGCAGCACCTTGGGAGCTGGGCAGGGGGGGCTGCCGGATGGAACAGGCTGCATTGGAATGGAGAAGGGGGGTCGGCCATGTCGCTGGGATTAAATGACAGGGCTTCCGATTCAAGGGCTTGTGTGCGTGGTGGGCGTTTTGACTGTAATATCGGGTGGGACGAGGGGTTCTTTCTACGTGAGAAATCGCCATGCCATGCCACCAAAATGGCAGCCAAAAATACCTGGCACACGGGAGGGGGGATTGATGTACAGGACATCTGCCTATTGTGGTTTCCTTCGTAGTACCTAAACTAAGCCAAATACCTACACATCGGGCCAAACTTGTGACTGTATTCCATCCCACCTGGACAACTCCTTGCTACGCCTTGCGTTCCTTGCACCTCCAACCCAAACTCAACCCATCTCAACCTACTCAATCCGTTGGACAGAAACATCTGCACACTACTAAAGCAGGCAACGCCCCTCCCGCCTGCTGCCCGCCGAAAGTTAAGGTTAGCATAAAGTGACACATAGTAGTACAACGGCAGCCCCAGCGCCCGCCGTCCGCCCACCAAAGTCTCTACGGTAGCCTCTGCCCTGCCCCGCCTCTTTCTTCCTCTTACATATTAGTACGCTTCCCCGGTCAGACAAGGTTACCAACGCAACGATTTGCGATCTCCAAGTTTGCTAAGTTCTGAATGATACCTGGGCAATAAGACACCCTCGTCTCCCGTTCCACCAGCCTTCGCATCTTTCTCGCTACATTCCCTTGGTTGCCGATCACAAATCGCCACAGACATCATGGCTAAACCAAGGCTTATCATCCTCATCCGGCACGCTCAGTCTGAGGGCAACAGTAGGTTTCTCTGTCTAGGCATCCGCTCCTATGGCTAACCTTGTACCTCAGAGAACCGAGAAATCCACCAGACGATCCCCGACCACCGAGTGAAGCTTACACAAGACGGCTGGCAACAAGCCCACGATGCAGGGCGCCGCCTGCGCAAGCTGCTGCGCGCCGACGACACCCTCCACTTCTTTACGTCACCCTACCGTCGCACCCGCGAGACAACTGAGGGCATCCTGTCGACGCTGACGTCCGACGAGGAGGGTCCCTCACCCTTCAAGCGCTCCAACATCAAGGTCTACGAAGAGCCTCGTCTACGTGAGCAGGACTTTGGCAACTTTCAACCCTGCTCCGCCGAAATGGAGCGCATGTGGCAGGAGCGCGCCGACTACGGACACTTCTTCTATCGTATCCCCAACGGCGAGAGCGCTGCAGACGCCTATGACAGAGTTAGCGGCTTCAATGAGAGTCTGTGGCGCCAGTTTGGCGAGAACGACTTTGCCAGCGTCTGCGTGTTGGGTGAGTTTCTCCATTCGTCATGTAGGATGCGTGCTGACTATTCAGTGACACACGGGCTCATGTCCCGCGTTTTCCTCATGAAGTGGTACCACTTCACCGTCGAATACTTCGAGGACCTGCGTAACGTCAATCACTGCGAATTCCTCATCATGCGCAAGCAAGAAGAGAGCGGCAAATACATTCTCGAAAACAAACTCCGGACATGGTCGGAATTGCGGAAGGAGCGGGCTCTGCTCAAGGAGAAGGAGGATAAGGAGCGGAGCGAGGAGGGGCGGTCGATCAAGGATGCCAAAGTAGGAGCCCTCCTCGAACGCAGTAAGACCTTTATCGTCACGCGGCGATGGGGCGGCTGTCCTAACGGGTGTAACCACAAGAGTCACTACCAGAGACGTGACGACTTGGAAGCCCTCCGCCAGACGGATGAGGTCACCTCCAACGGGACAATAGGCAATGGCTACTCCCGGCGGCAGTCCCCCGCGCCCCGGAGACAACTCAAGCGGTGCGAGCAGGGTTACACTTCGGACGAAGGGACCGACGGTGATGGCCGGCCTCCGCAGATTGACATCACCCGTGCGCGTCAGGAGGTCGTCTCCTCACCAGACGGCACGCCATCGTTCATCTCCGCCGAAGACCGTCTGCGGGGAATGATATCACCGCATCTGCACGTCGGCCGCGACTTTGGCGGCACTTACTCAGGACACACGTCGATCGCTGGTAGTGATACGGACTCCTCAGAGGAGGAAGGGCACCGGCCCGAGGTCACTACCGTCACCAAGATTAGAGTCATCCCGAACGGAGAGATCTCTGAGGAGACCAAGGCTAGTACCAACAACATAGCCAGTCCGGCCACCGGGATCGCGACACCGACCACTGAGGACGAGCAGCCCAGCAAGAAGGACGAAAACGGGATGCGGAGGGGGGCACGCGCCAATCGTCTCGGTGACACCCACAGTAGCGATCTGGGTTCCGAGGCGGACGAGGACGACCTTGCCCGGGCCGAGAAAGAGGATAGGAGTATACAGGGGAGTGTTTATTGATGAAGCTATGCGAATCTGATGAGTATATGATGGCCAGTGTGGGTTTCCTTGGGCGCATCCGGGCTGAGGCCTGTATGAGGTATGCAGTCTGCTCATGAATGAGGTGCATGCGGTGGTACTTAACGCATCAATCTGGCACGGGATAACTTCATCAATGACGGTGCCTTGTTTTTTTCTAGTCTGTTTGGGGTTACAATATGAGGAGGATATACCTAGATTGCATGGCACAAATAGACAAAAAGGGCAGACATGACAATACCCATAAATGGAAATTATTAGTACCACAGGGCTTGCTGGAGCTTGCAGTGTGCGATGCGGGCGGTGGTCCTCGGCGACGTCTCTAAGGTTCTCCCGCTCGTTCTCACTTCCATGGGTGTTTCTTCGTGATGGAGACTTCAATTGGACTGACTGTCCCCTAACATTCATGGGTAACGAATGAACCCCTCTGCCGGGTCAAAGTGGTTGCCGGCCTAAATGCGAGTTGTTCCAATGCGCACACGTCACAATACCATGGTCCGTATAGTCCCGGGAGGGAGCAGAATGAACCTTGTGAAATATAGACCTCATCGGGGTAACATCCCAGCAATGCTCAGAACATCAATGCTCGCGTTAATTTTAAGCGTGTGAAGCGAAATACTGGTGCCAAGAGACGTGTGCAGACTAGTGACGACTCGCCTGTGATGCTATGTTCTTTCGTTGCAATTGGATTCGAGGTTCTTCTGCTGGGGGGGGCACTCGCATCGTTGGTGTTAAGTCGGGTTAAAGGAAACCCCAATCCTTCGGCCGAACGAAGATAGATAGATGGTTTAGTCAAAGACGAAAGCCGCCATAACAGACAGTAACGGTGAGAACCTGTCCAGCATAGTTTGGTCGGGATTGAGTGAACTGCATGACTCAAAGCACCGGTAGAGACCAAAAAGAATCCATGGTAATCGGCTGCCGAGTCTCCAACTTCAATTTCGTACACGCCTGTTGTGGCTGATACGGATACATGGCTGTGCAGCTGTCAATAACTGTGTTGCCCAAGCCCGGCGACTTGGGCGCGGGTCAACTCCGGTTGAACCTGCACAGATTCAATCTGCGAGGGCCCCAGGGGCGAGACCAAGCAGATGGATGATCCAAGAAGGCCAAAGTCGACCATGGCATCTCACCTACGGTTGGCTGTCCAGTAACTTCAGCGACTCTATTGGGGCTGTGCTATGTGTTCGTCATCGCGAAAACAGGCAGTGAAGGACTTCACACACAAACTCTGTCGTCTGACCCTTTCTTTCTCGGTCGAACTTGACCGTCGACGAGGCCCAACGAAGGATCAGGAGGCGTATTTTAGTCGCATTGCATCTCGTCTTCGCAGACAGACCGTCCTTGTCGAACCTGACCCCACCAGCGCCCGACTCTTACCCACCCAACCGTACCAGAGATAATGCCTGTCCATATCGACTTGATTGCTCTGGTGGCGTTGACTTAGGCATATGGTCGATGCTGCCAGCTAAGGTATACTAACCTAACCGGTTGTCTTGAACAATTCTCCCACGCGCCCATGCTCTCACTGCGGATATCTCAGCCACTCCATGTTCGTACTCTGATTTACCAAACAAATATTGGGTGGCCAGACAAGTATTTAGCCCTCGCGGCGCTGGGGATACTTCTGCCCATTCCGAGACCAACTCGGGTCTGTCTGTGCCTGTGTCAGGCTTCATTGTGGCTGCGCTTTATCCGAGCCTTTCTGGAGCGCAGCACTGGACCCTTCTACAACCTTATGAGACCCTAGACTCCTGGGCCTGGCCTTTGGCCTGGAGCCACCCACCTTGTACCAATGCGCAGTAGCCCGATACGTCCACCACCAACCCATAAAGTGCAGTATCCATACATACCTACATCCGCATCCTCCCCTCCCCTCCGCCAATTCTAGCATCCAACACCACACGTCCGACTCTTGTCGATTCTTCCACACCGCATCCTCACCCTCAGCGCGTGCTGGCCTTCCTATCCTACGTCCTAGCAACTCGACGACTCCCGTATTTTCTCCGATGGCAGGGCCAACCTCACCGGGCACCGAAGGCCCCACGTTCGCCCCGCCGCATCTCCCTGCTGGCTGGATTGCTCAGTGGGATGGTTCGAGCAAGAAGTACTACTTCGTGCAGCTCTCTACCGGCGTATCGCAATGGGAGACCCCGACCGATGCTGCGCCCACAGGCGCGACGCCTTCTCAGCCCTCTGATCATCCTTACGGCGTTCCGCAGCCCGAGGTCATTACTCATCCTGACGGCAGCCAGACGGTGCGCCATGCCGATGGCACTCTCGAGCCCGTCAACCCCTCTTTGCCCCCCGATACTACAAGCACGAGGGGTATCGACGGTCCGACGGGAGACCGTGGACTTGGAGTATGTTGCCCTCGGCTCTCTACCTTTCTACCCACACGTATCTTGGTACTTTGTGCGGTCTTTGTCGCATTTGACTTCTCCTGGTGTTCCGTTGCTGACTCAATTGTCGTTTTGCAGAGCCTGGCCATGAACGCGCTTCTCGGAGGCAAGAACTCGAACCACGGCTCCTCCTCAGGTAACCACAACAGCTCGAGCCCCCTTGGGGGCCTCGCCAGCCAGCTGATGAGCGGTATTGGCGGGCATAGCAACAGCCAGGGAGGTGGTAGTAGCGGAGGCAAGAGTTCATTGGGCAAGATTGGCAGCTCTCTAGCTTCAAGTCTGCTTTCAGGAGGCAACAAGCCGCATCAGACGCAACAGCAAAACTACCATGGTAGCCAGCCTTTGGGCCACCAACAGCAACATGGAGGCCTTGCCGGATCCCTCATGGGAGGCGTGGCCAACATGTTTGGTGGCGGCAAGCAGAGCCACGGTGTATGTTGGAATGGATGATCACATTCGGCGCCCGTTACTGACTTCAGCTTCCAGGGCAATGACTTTGGGTACTCCAACAATGCTTCTGGTGGAGGCGGCGGTGGCTACACTGGCCAGGCTCCTCCCACCTCGTACCAGCCTCCTGGTTCGTCTTCGCACAACCAGCACTCGTCTACGCCATCAGGTGGTTCCTACCACTCGCCAGCGCCGAACCAGGGCCAGAACCACGGACAGCACTCATATCCTCCGCCGCCTAATCAGTATCCTCCTCCGCCGAACCAGGGCCAACCTCACCACAATCCCTCGTACGGCGCACCAGCCCAACAGTCTCATTCTCAGTCATACCCGCCTCCGCCCGCCGGTGGACCTTCGTACGGTCAGCAACCCAGTTATGGTGCGCCGCCAAACCAACAGCACCAACAACAGCCACAGTACGGAGGATACAACCCGGCAACGTACGGTGGCGCCGCTCCTCAAGGCCCTCCGGCTGGAGGATACCCCAGCCAAGCATCATACGGCAACCATCCCTCTCAGCAGACGCCTAGTTACGGCAACCACTATTAAGCGCTGCTAAGACTACATTGTGGTTGAACGGTGCTGCAGAGCCAGGTACGGCATGACACGGTTTTCGAGGTCTTTCCCGCGCCTGAGCTCTGACAACTTGTATGGACCCGCTAATTAGACATGCTCAAGGAAAATGCAGGGCATGCCTGCTGGGAGGGCACTCAGATTGTATATCCCCCTCTGAATCCTTGGTTGCCTTGAGGCAGGGGTGCGCAATGAGTGTTGGATGCCTGTTGAGCGCCAGAAAGCGCGGAATCATATGTACGCAGTGGATTTTCTGTCGTTAGAACTTCTTTACGTTTCGAGCAAGACATGAATGCACGGGGAAGACGACGCAATACGGTAGTTTCGTGTTCATAGCCTCTTCTTCTTTTCCGCGGACTTGCCTTCAGCGGCGAGCACAGGTTGAATCCAAACAAGAATGCGTCTAGATAGAAACCAAGCCATGATCGCCACGGCGACAACGTAAGCAACGGTGGGCAGTAATGACCGTGGCAAAACATCGAACAATAACGGGTCGAGGATAAGGTCAACGCTGACAGGCTCGGCTTGAGCGAGGAGTGTGGCATTGTCCGTGAAATAATCAGCTGCCACCAGCACTCGGAGAAAGAGCAGCGAAGTTTCATGCTGCTCGTGCTTCTTTCGTTGCGTTGGCTTGTTCCCGGCGCCAGAGCTGTCTTGTTCGAGCTGGCGTGAAGATGCGTAGGTCGCCAATGACGAAAGCAGCTCAGGTGTATCCCAAACAGTAGATAATTCAAAGACATCGAGTGTGAAGGTGGTGGGTTGCTGTCTGTAGTAAGCATACAATGAATGTCAGATGACACGTGCAATTTTCGTCTTACTGTGGCCGCCCAGCACACTCTCAGCTCGTAACGTCGGCCTTGAGTAAGGTCATTGAGCAGTAACCAAGTGGTCGTCCCTGAGGGGGAGTCCTCAGATGGGAATGCAGCCTTTAGGTCGAGTCGCTTGATCCAGTCATCGGGCGTTAGAGTATCCAGCCGAAGGTCCTCAATGGTCGGCGGCATGGTCGGCACGTTCACCGTTTCTGGGCCAAGGAAGATGGCCTTTTCGGTGTTGGCGTGGGCGATGTCTAGGCAGAAGGCCAGAATCAAGCCGGTGGCGAATACTAGTCGCATGTCGAAGGTTCTTTTCGCTCTACTTTTTTTTCTACCTTTTAACTTTTTTTTTTTGGTATAAATAGGGAAGAATCTCGGGATGGGGAACAGTGACTGTTGTTGGTGTTGACGGTGACCAGCAATGAGGTGTGGTGTGGTGAAGCTATGATGAGGATGGGGTTATGCTACTTACCTAGAGAGGAGTACAGAGTACTCCGTACACTAGGTACTTCGCAAGGCACCCACCAAAGAGAGAGTGTGACAGGGTTTTGAACAGGCTGGGTGGCTGGCATTGGCGGTTTTGGTCCGCACTTCGAAGCTGACTGGCCCTTCACATCATCTCCTTTCCTCTCAATATCCTGCTCGTAAATGTCTTGGGCTTTAGGCTTCTATGAAACAAGAAACAAGAAACATCTTTAAAAATCGCGGTAGGCTTCATGTTCCCGCCGCCACGGTTCGCTGATGGGTCCGTTTCCACAGCTGGGCTGGTATCTACATAGTATTCCTGTTTCCTGGAGCCTTGGGAGTGAAACGGAACTCTCCTTTTTGCCTTTTGGTGTTGTCGTCTTGGTTTTAGTTTGAAGAAGCACGGCCTCAGCCGAGATTAACAAACTATTAGATAAGATTTGACTGATGTTTGTTTGAGGCGATCACCAAATGCCGATGTACAAGTCCGATGTGCAACGCCAACAACATTGCAGATCAGATTAGCCGGTCTGTGCCCCTCGCCTGCAAGAGCTTCATTTCGCTCATTGGATGAGAAGTTACTCTTCAGCGTGGTGTTTACTATGTTTATTTCTTGCACTTGCTACCCCCTACTAGGTATTCCTATTATGATTTGGATACACGTACATGGCGCAAAACGGCCTGCTGGATTCTACCGCTTCCATCGTTCGTGGGAGACGCAGCACAAAGATGTCCTGCGTTACCTGGCTTAAAGGTAACGTTCCGGTGCTTCCCTTGACCCTGGCCCTCTAGGTGGGTGTTTCCCTATTATTTCTTTTCTTCCTCTCTTCTTCGTGTCACTTCGCCTCATGTACAGGTATGTACTGCAAGCTGTCACTGGGGCCAGCGAAGTGCGGTGTACCTTGCCCGCCAATGGCAGGCGAGCCTGCAGAGCACCTTCACAGTGCTAGAGGTTCTTAGCGCAAAAAAGGGGCCCTGAGCCTGTCGAGTCCCCGCAGGGGAGCCAATAAGATACCCCCGGTGCCTACCAGTGTACCGTCTTGCCATTCGCCAGTCTGGCCATTGACAACAGACGTGGGCCGACACGCTTACCAATTTGGGGCCGCTCATATTAGCAAAACCTCGCTGCACGGCCCCTGGTGCACTAAAATTCGTACCCCACCCTGGCCTCCTCACCTACCTACCTACCTAGGTACCTAGGTAGTATTTCCTGGCTATTGACCACCACCTGAGGAACCACGTCCTGAGGTCTCCAGTCTTGGAAGCGCCAACCAGTACCAAGCACCGCCGCCGCCGCCGCCAGAAAACGCACAAGCACGAGCCGCCCAGCACCTATTATTCTTTCCTTGCACTTTGTCAGGCCTAACCCAACCTTTTCAACCTCCTGTCCGACATCCTCTCGCGATAGCTGCGAAATCAACTTTTTTGCTTGCCTTTCACCTCCTCGAGTCCTGCCTCTTAGCTGCCGCTCCCTCTTCCAGTCGCTAGCCTTTTTCACACTTGTCTCTCAACCGCCATCATGCGTGAGGTCATCAGCATCAACGGTAAGCACACTCTCATTTGTTTTGATCCCCTCAACCCCACGCGTGCTGCGGTGCTTCACCGCATCGTGGCCACCCATTGCTTGCTTGCGGCCATTGCCGTCAAATTCCACGACGACATGCCTGGCATTCACCTCTGAATATTTGCTGACTTGGTTGTTTAGTCGGCCAGGCTGGTTGCCAGATCGCCAACTCCTGCTGGGAGGTATGTTTATCTCTGTGTTTACTCGATATCACACCGTCGCCGATTCGAGTCAGGAACCTGCGTGTCCCGACGACACTCGTTCGGCTTCACTTGCCTATCTATTTGATGACTAACGCCTCTTCTCGTCTGTAGCTTTACTGCCTCGAGCACGGTATCCAGGTAAGCTATTGATATGCTCCATCATTTGCATGCCCACGATACTGACCATCATCTCTCCGCCAGCCTGATGGGTACTTGACCGAGGAGCGTAAGGCGGCCGACCCTGATCATGGCTTCAGCACTTTCTTCTCCGAGACTGGTACGGTTTGACCCGATGAGCCCTGAAGCATGAGCCATTCGCTGATACAATCCCGCTTTCTAGGCCAGGGCAAGTACGTCCCCCGTGCCATCTACTGCGATTTGGAGCCCAATGTTGTCGACGAGGTCCGCACCGGCCCCTACCGTGGTCTCTTCCACCCCGAGCACATGATTACTGGCAAGGAGGATGCCTCCAACAACTACGCTCGTGGCCACTACACCGTCGGCAAGGAGCTCATTGACCAGGTCCTCGACAAGGTCCGCCGCGTCGCCGACAACTGTGTTGGTCTTCAGGGCTTCCTCGTCTTCCACTCCTTCGGTGGTGGTACTGGCTCTGGTTTCGGTGCCCTCCTCATGGAGCGCCTGTCCGTTGACTATGGCAAGAAGAGCAAGCTTGAGTTCTGCGTCTACCCCGCCCCCCAGACCGCTACCTCAGTCGTCGAGCCTTACAACTCTATCCTTACCACCCACACCACCCTAGAGCATTCTGACTGCTCCTTCATGGTCGACAACGAGGCCATCTACGACATCTGCCGTCGCAACCTGGGTCTTGAGCGCCCCAACTACGAGAACCTCAACCGCCTGATTGCCCAGGGTAAGCTCCATTCTCTCGACTTCTATCCAAGCCTGTGTATTGACAAATGAACGCAGTCGTTTCTTCCATTACCGCCTCCCTCCGTTTCGACGGTTCCCTCAACGTCGATTTGAACGAGTTCCAGACCAACTTGGTCCCCTACCCCCGTATTCACTTCCCGCTTGTCGCCTACGCGCCCATGATCTCCGCCGCCAAGGCCGCCCACGAGGCCAACTCCGTTCAGGAGATGACGATGTCCTGCTTCGAGCCCAACAACCAGATGGTCAAGTGCGACCCCCGCCACGGCAAGTACATGGCCACCTGCTTGTTGTACCGTGGTGATGTCGTTCCCAACGACGCCCACGCCGCTGTCGCGACTCTCAAGACCAAGCGCACCATTCAGTTCGTCGACTGGTGCCCTACTGGCTTCAAGCTCGGTATCTGCTACCAGGCTCCCCAGATGGTGCCTAACGGTGACCTCGCCAAGGTCAGCCGTGCTGTGTAAGTTTAACCCTTGCCACCCAAACATGTCGAAGATGTGTGGCTAACGAAGCCAATAGGTGCATGCTCTCTAATACCACAGCCATTGCCGAGGCTTGGTCCGCTCTGTCAACCAAGTTCGACCTCATGTACTCCAAGCGTGCCTTCGTTCACTGGTACGTTGGTGAGGGTATGGAGGAGGGTGAGTTTTCCGAAGCTCGTGAGGATCTCGCCGCACTGGAGCGCGATTACGAGGAGGTTGCTGCCGACTCTCTCGAGGGCGAGGAGGGCCTTGAGGCTGAGTACTAAGAGGTGTATATCCTGGCGGTTGGATGCGGATTAAGTTGCGATGCAACACCCCGATTCTTCTTGGGGCGCTGGCTCTGGTGTCACGGATCTTTGCGTTGAAGCAATCCACCGGGGTCAAAGGCGTGTTTACTTCAGTTCTTAGAGTGAGAAAAGATAGCCAAATTTAATGCTACGGGGATGAATCAATATAGTTCCAAATTGTACGTCGTGTACTTGACGTACTATGTGTCACCCATGTGAGAGTTTGTTATGTATGCAAATTATGTAGTGCTAAAAGACAGTTTCGTAGATGGTAGGCCTGATTTGCTGAAGAAGCCCATTACATGTTGGTTGGACTCTGTAAATGGTGCTCATAAAGGAACAACCAACTTATGGAGCACGAAGTGGGAGTCAGATGTGCAGGCTAACTGGGGAATAGGGTGGGAAGGTTGTCCGAGAATATTATGGGCCTGACCGTTTACAGCAAAACAGGAGGTACGTACTTCGCCGGGGTAGGTGGCTTGGCTTTCATTGCGAATTAGCCAGCCTGACGACCTTCCCCAGCAGAGACCAACCGACACAGTTGATCTACCTACATCATTACGGAACCAGCGTCCAAACGCGTTTCCTTCTTTACAACTCTGGGATCAAAGGACCGGGCACGGCATCTGTGCACAAAAGTAGGTTATCATTTACATTCTCTCCTCATTTCTGACTGTGATTGACGATTCTAATCCGTTATTTTCCAGTAACAGACTCGCTGTCGATCACCCCCAGCCCCCCGGAGGCCGTATCGAACCCGACCGACCGACGACAACCGATCTCCCCCTCCCTCCCGCTCCCAAATCACCCAAAATTATATCACTCCAACCTGCGCGGCACAACTACTCCTGCTGCACAGAGATCTAAGTCTCTAACATGTCCGCTGCAGAGGGTGTCGATGCGTGTGAGTTGCTACTTGTCAATAAACAGGGTGCCTGCGTGTGCAAGCTGTACAAGAGGATGGAGTACTGACGACAGTCGTCTCACAGCGGCGCCGAACCTCAACCTAACCCCTGAAGAGAAACGCCTTTATGGCCAACTATTCCGCCAAGCCGATACCGAAAGTGTAGGTGTTGTTACTGGCGAAACTGCTGTCAAGTTCTTTGAGAAGACTCGGTTAGATTCTAGAGTACTTGGAGAGGTAAGGACAAACACCATATATCTCCTGAGTCAGCCACAGCAGCTGATGCAGACGACGACAGATATGGCAAATTGCAGACAAGGAGAACCGGGGCTTTCTGACTCCAGCAGGCTTCGGGCTTGTGTTGAGGCTCATCGGCCATGCGCAAGCCGGGCGTGAACCAACAGCCGAGATAGCCCTCCAACCGGGACCGCTGCCGCGCTTCGATGGCATGCTTCCTCCGGCCGGTCTGACGTCTCCCACCGCCCCAACTGCCGTTCCTCTCCAAGCTCAGGGTACCGGTGGAGGTCCTATCAGAATTCCGCCTCTGACACCCGAGAAAGTTAATCAATACGCCGGGTTGTTTGAACGTCAACCATTGCAAGCGGGCAACCTCCTACCTGGTGATGCAGCCAAGTCCATCTTCGAAAAGTCAGGTCTACCGACCGAGGTGCTTGGGAGAATCTGGCAACTGGCCGACACCGAGCAGCGTGGCGCTCTGGTCTTGACCGAGTTTGTCATCGCTATGCATCTCCTCACATCTATGAAAACGGGCGCTCTCAGAGGCCTTCCCAATATCCTTCCAGCGGCTCTTTACGAGGCTGCAACTCGGCGCGGGCCTACCGCACCTAGACAATCGCCCACTGGCACCGGCCCCGTTTCTGCTATTCCTAGGCAACTCAGCGGCTCGGCCCAATTCCGTGCTGGGAGTCCCCTTGGACGGCCACCCATCACAGCGCAGACAACTGGCACCCCTGCAAGCGACTGGCTCATCACTCCCGATGACAAGGCACGTTTCGATGTCCTTTACAACGATTTGGACAAGACTCGCAAGGGTTTTATCACTGGCGAGGAGGCCGTTCCTTTCCTTAGCCAGTCAAACCTCCCGGAAGACGCCCTAGCTCAGATCTGGGATCTTGCAGACATTAACTCCGAGGGCCGCTTGAACAGAGATACTTTTGCTGTTGCCATGTACCTCATTCGGCAGCAGCGAATGAGACGAGACGGTTCAGTTTCTCTTCCGACGACGGTGCCCGCTAACTTGATTCCACCCAGTATGCGAACGCAGGCGCGCCCCCAAACCTCAAGCTCGCCTTTTGATCCCCCTTCCCAGCCTCAACCACCTGCCCCAGTGCCCCCTCCGGGTCCCAAGTCTGCTCTTGATGATCTGTTTGGTCTTGATACACCACCTGCTCCAGCCCCTGCCCAGGTTGCGCTGTCCACGGGTGGTTCAAATGCGAACGACCCATTCGGCTCGGGCTCAGCTGCTCTGGCACCTTCTTCTCCTATCCGTCCCTCGCCTACTGGAACTCAGTTTAAGCCGTTTGTGCCCTCATCGTCTTTTGGGCGTGGACTCACTGTACATTCTACAGGAGACTCGAACTCTGGCAAGCCTCCCGCTCCCTCGGCATCCGAAGACCTTCTAGGAGACGGCGATCCGGAAGTCAGCAAGAAGCTGACTAACGAAACTGCCGAGCTTGCGAACCTATCTAACCAGGTTGGCTCGCTGTCAAAGCAGATGCAGGAGGTCCAAGGCCAGCGTACTACGACGCAAAATGAGCTCAATCAAGCCAACTCGCAGAAGAAAAACTTTGAGCAGCGCTTGGCGCAGCTCCGTACCTTGTACGAGAAGGAAGCCAAAGACGTCGACGCTCTGCAGGTGCAACTGAACACCTCAAGAAACGAGACAAAGAAGCTTCAGGCCGAGTGCATGGCGTTGGATGGCACCTACAGAGACCTGCAGACCCAACACCAGCAAGTTTACCTTGCACTGCAGGCTGATCAGGCAGAAAACGCAAAGCTTAAGGAAACGATTCGGACTCTCAACGCCGAGATCGCCAAACTCAAGCCTCAAACCGAGAAACTTAGGTCCGAAGCGCGGCAGCAAAAGGGACTTGTCGCTATCAACAAGAAGCAGTTGGCGACTAACGAGAGTGAGCGGGACAAGCTTCAGTCTGAACTGAGTGAACTTTCCAAGAACAGCGAGGAACTCTCTCGCCAGGCAAACACCAGTTCTCCAGTCGCATCCTCGGCTCAGGTGGCAAGCCCTACACCATCGACTGCCAGTGGGAACAATCCCTTTTTTAGGAGAACGGGCAGTACTGACATCATGGGCTCTTTTGGATCGCCGCCGCCTGCCAAGCCCTCCAGCGTTGACAAGTCCTTTGACGACGTCTTTGGGCCAGCATTCCCTCCTGCCGGGTCTAGCAGCACCCCGCCACCCCCCACATCTTTCAAGCCGCAACACACAGGTGCGTCGACTGCTAGCTTGGGCTCGTTCTCGACACCTCCCGTATCCACACCACCCAATGTCAGTCGTCAAGCTACCCTTGCGGCCGAGCCTCCTGCTCCTCCAGAGTCGAGGCAGATCAGCTCGAGCTTCCTCCCGTTTGCCGAAGCAAGCGAATCTCTCAGCTCCTCCCGGGCAGTTTCGCCGCCGGCCTCTCGAGCCGAGGGTGGTGAGACTCCTCAAGCCAGCTCGCTGCCTGGAGCTTTCCCCCTTGAGCCCACAACAACGGGCCAGAGCACGGAATCAGCGCCGATCGCGAGCAATAATGAGCCCGCAGTCCAAGGCGATACAAAGCCCTCAAGCAACGGGGTTGCAGTTGCGGCGAACAATGCTGCGGTTGATTCTGATCCGTTTGCAGCCATGGGCCCAAACGATGCCAAGGCTGATTTTGATGATGCTTTTGCTCGCTTCACCAGTGCGCACAAGGGCTCGGAGGGTTCTGGCGCTGACACAAACAAATCTTCCTCAGCCTTTGACTCTGAGTTTCCGCCCATCTCCGAGCTTGACCGCGAAGACGACGATTCGGATACAGCAAGCGAGGGCGGCGGCTTTGGTGGTGGTTTTGATGACGACTTCGCCCCGGCGTCCCCTCAGGCAAAAAAGACCGAAGCACCCGAAGCGGACAAGGAGGCTACTTCTCCGCCACCTGTCACCGCAGCTGGGGCACCCACCTCCGTTGCTGGGCATACGTCTGCGTCTGGGCCCACGGTTATCTCTGAGGTCTCGGAAACTCCTGCCTCAGCGGCTTCAGCTACACAGCCTGCCGCACCCAAGGCGAAATCGTCTTTCGACGACCTTGACGATGAATTCGAAGGTCTTGAGGATGCCAAGGAGGGCTCGGCGGACGACGACTTCCAGACAATCTCTAGGTCCGGCCTGGACGACTTCAACCCCGTCTTCGACAGTAGCCCACCGCCTAGTCAGGCTAAGACCGAGTCCACGGCGTTTGGGCATGAGAGCAGCTACGACTTTGGATCCGTTTCGCCGAACCCCGCCGCTGGTGGCAACGCCGGCGCATCGACGAAGGGCACAGGAGCACCAGAGGCGCAGGACTGGGATGCTATTTTTGCCAGTCTCGACTCGCCCAGCGACGCCAACGCGAACCCCACCACAAGTGCTCCTGCTCCCCCTCCCTCGGCCGCTGAGACTCGTCCGACCCCCGGCCGAGCTCTTACCCAGTCGGGTGAGCACGATGATCCGATCCTGAAGAACCTCACTAGCATGGGTTACTCGAGAGAGGATGCCATCCTCGCTCTAGAGAAGTATGACTACAATTTGGAGAGGGTACGTTAATGCATCCAAAAGCGTTGCTGCACATAGTGGTTACGGAACTGACGATTTTCTCTCAGGCTGCCAATTATCTTGCAAGCCAGTCGTGAGGTTGGCAGTGAGACCATGAATGGAATGAGAGGCAACGAACACGCAACTGGATTTCTTGTGGCGAGGCAGAGTGGTGTAAAAAACTCCATGTTAGCAAGCGTCTTGATTTTCCTCGCTTGGCCTAGACGAGATACCTCGATACTTGCAAGTTGTTGCAAGCCTTTACCGCCTCCTTATGCCAGGCCACCGCGCAGCCCTCCTTTGGACAATGACGGGCCCCCTGGCAGTCCATATGTGTATGTAGGGTGTACATGTTTGACACAACACTAGCATAGCAACGTTGCCAAATTGATGTTTTTCTTCTTTTCCTCTTCTTCCCTTCTTTCAAAAAAGAAGACAAAAAAGCCTCGATACATGTTTTGTTTATGGGTTATGCATCCTTCTGGTACTACTCGTTTCCGTTGGCATCCCTTTCGCTGGTGCAATTTGTGACCCTGTTTCCTTTAGCCAAATAATAGCAACTGCACTTTCACATGGTAGCATAAGTCCATTTATAAAGGCGCATCATAGCTGTACTGTATGCAGTGAATTTTCGTCTTCGATTGTTCATTACCCTATTGCCGCGTTGATCATTGTGGCATCATTTGTGCCGTCTGCGTGCGTGCATGCATGCAGGTATTGGACACCGGAATATTGTCTCGCCTTGGTGTGTTTTTTGCGATTTTCCTTTATCATCAATTCCATCCGAACCTCTATCCCCAATCACTCTCTTCGCGTTTAGTTGGACGACTTGCGGAACTTGTTGACAACGCGCTCTATGCCGTCACAGCCCTTCTTCAGGGTCTCCATCTTGGGGCCGTACGAGAAACGAACAAAGTGATGGCAAGGACTGTCAAAAAGATCACGACGTCTCGACGGGTTCAGATCGAAGAAAATTCCAGGAACAATGATAACCTTCTCCTCCAAGCAGGCCTGGAAGAAGTTGAGACCGTCGGAAATCGGGCCAGGAAGACCCTCGAGGTTCAGCCAACTAGAAAATCTGTCAGCCTGGCTTGTGTAAGATGGTTTTCCAGAGAACAACTCACAGGTAGAAAGTTGAGTCGGGAACGTATTTGATGATAAAGCCCATCTCGCGCAGTCTACGAACCACATAGTCACGCTTGTCCTGTGTAGTTGTTAGAGTGTGTCAACCTCAAAAGAGTGAGAGCTTGACATACGCGGAAGTGCTTCTGAAGGAAGACCATCTCCGCCTTGACCAGGGTGGGGTCAAGCATGGGAATAGCCGCCTCCTGGAAGGGGTGGTTGGCGCCACCATCAAGGTAACTACCACAGGAGCCGATGCTAAGACGTGTCAGTACAATCGTTGCCAATTTAGCGTCAATACAACTCACGCCTTGATATACTCTGCGCAATGTTGTTAGCAAACTTAAATCGGTTTAGGAATAGAGTCACATACCCTTGGGACCCAGGATCCATGCGATACGCCAGCCTGGGAGTCTGAAGCGCTTAGTCAAGCCATCGATAATGAGAACATCGTCCTCGTCGACGTCTTCGACGTTCTCTGCAGCAGAGATGGTGTTGCCGTCACAGTTGCTAGTGTAGTTGTAGCCAGAGTAGAACTCGTCACTGATGAAGGTGGCGCGGCCACGGCAGATGTCTTGGATCTCAGCCAGCTCGGGGTTGGCAACGACACGACCGGTGGGGTTACGCGGGTTCGAGGTCAGGATGACGGAGGAACCACGGGAAATCTCCTCAGCAATGCGGTCGGGGTGAATGTGGTAGCCGTCCTCCTCGGATAGAGGGACCGGAATGGCAGAGAACTGTTGGTTCGACGTCAGACAGCTCTCAATACTGGCTTCAAATACGAATACATACATTCTTGAAGAGGGACAGCATTTCGTTGTAGGCGGTGTAGTCGGGCAAGAAGAAGGAGAGATAGGAGTTGCCAAGAACGGCAGCGATGCGGATCAGACCGGCGCGACCACCGGGAACAATGGCGACGTTCTCCCAAGTGTACTTGCTGTCCTTCCCCTCGCGGTGCATGACGTTATAGAGGTTGGCGACAGCCTCGCGAAGTTCCTTGATACCCGCAGTAGGGCCGTACTCGCGACCGGCCATCGAGATGTCGATGGTGGTTGGGCGAGGGAAGCAACCAGCGATGTCATCTTCAACTTCGGGGGCACCTTGACCCAAGTTGGCCCAAGAGTCAGGGTCCTCGAGGAAACCATACTCGGAGGCGCGCTCAGTGCACCAGACTACACCAGTCGAGGATCGGCTGGCATCGAGGCCAGCATGGGGCTGGTGGCCCTCGTGGGCGTTACGAAACTGTCTGTGAGTCTTGGACTGGACCTCTAAAGGAAGAAAAAAAAAAAAGGTCAGCGTAAATTACCTAGATATAGAGGCAATCGCCGTTCTCCAAATAGCCAACAAACTAGGGAATGCCATTGAGGCCGAGTTGGAGCTGTGTGGAGAACGAGGGGCAGCAGTTGGTGGGTTCGAGCATTTCAGCTTCTACCCCGCACCAACACCAAGGCGGCAAGTTTTTCTCTCCTTGAATTTGCGCTGCTCTGTCACGCAGATTGGGAACGGGTGAGAGAAGAAGCAGATGTTGATACGGCTCACGCAGCTCAGGTGGGTTGAATCGAACAGAGGGAAGGGAACAGGGCTCTTACCGTTGCCTCCAATCTCGCCGACACTGAAGCGTCTGGGCTTGGGAACACCGGTGTGCCGGTTGATGGAGAACTTGCGGTTGCTGAACATTTTGTTATTCTATCAGTCCTCAGGTGTCAGTAGCGCTTGTCGAGAATTGACGTTCGGAAATTGCTGCTGCTCTGATCTGGGAGCGGTAGCTGGAGAAACAGAGGTTTGTAGTCGGTAGAATGTCGGCTGCCCCGTTTATTCACCAGGCTGGGGCACAATCCGGGGAAGGCGAGGAGGGAAAGAGGGCAAGAGAAGGTGAAGCTTAAAACTAAAGGGGAGAAAATCGCTCTTCACCTTTACAAAGTGAGGCAGCGAGGGAGACACAACGCATCTTACCTACTTATACAGGGCAACTGGGCAGCTACGAAAGGCTTCTCTTAACCGGCACTTGGGGCCTGGCGTTGGCTTGGGAATCCCTGCTGGGTAGGAGCGCAGCTCTCATGCAGGCTCTTCCAATTGTGGAGTTCGTAGGGCACAATAGGGACGCTGATAGGCTCGGAAGCTGCTCGTTGAAGATGAACGTGGGACTGTCACTACCTAGGTAGTGACGAATTTGGGGGGGCGGTCACCGAGTCTCAAGGTCCAGAAGGGAAATGGAAGCAAACGGAGTTTGTGTTTGTGTTCATACCTAGTTCCGATTGTGCCGCCCGAGCCGTCTTCAGGACCAATGACTGCATACGTCGATCTGTACGTGGCGCATAGCAGCGTGGCGCTCGCCGTTTTTTGTACAGTATCACCCTATTTATTAAAGCAAATGCAACGCCAGTGCGAGTATCTGCTTGGTCGTTGCCCCTCATCTGCTCCTCGTTACCCCTTGTCGACCATCTGGGTTGGTATCACAACAGTACGTAAAAAAGCGGTGTCTAGAGTCAGTGCCCTGCCTCAAAGCGGATCTCCGTACCCTCGTTCGGCACGTCTCCGGCTCCAAGATAGTGCTCAATCAGCGCAGGTAGGCGCCCTTAGTCCAGAACAGAGGGCTACCTCACGGAGGAACACTGCTTCGATCATCATACTTCAACACCGGGAACGCCACATATCTTGCATAACAAGTGTCGAATCCCCCTAGTGGATGTTTCGCAGCTTATCTGAGTAATTGAACGCTTGGTCCATGTTACGGGCAGCATTAGCAGGGTAGTCTGGCCAAGGCGGGCCCCGTCCGGTATTGTACCAGAACTTTCAGAACGCTTTAGTTATCGTCGTGGGTCGGTGCACCCGAGGGGCTTTTCAGACCTTAATTACGGCTTGTTTATTTCCAGTATCGAGTCGTCTCTCAAACGCCGACCTATACGTCCCTCAACAGCCTGGCAGGGGCAGAAAGAACGGAGAACGGTTGATGGCCGTCAAAGACTGACTCGAAGCAATGGACGCAATGTTGCCAAACGGGGTTGGCGAACGGGGAGACGGCGAAGTGCAGACTTCATTGAAACCCCGGGTGCCCAGAGCGCCGGATGTCGTCGACCCTTCACCTTTTGCGGTTCCTGGAAACGGAACACAGCCGGCTAACCAGAAACGACGCCACCACTAATCAATCAACCCGAAGCCGCCTCACACGTGCCTCGCCCCGGTCTGACCAGAAATATACCTAGGAAGTCTATAAACGCCATCACAGAGGCAAGGCATCCAGGGACTTAGATGTCACACAATTTTCGGCGAGACAGGCCACGTGCAGACCACCCGGATGAGGCAGACCGATGGACTGACTGCCTTGCTCAGCCTAGAAATGCTGTGCCCAATCCGGCGATAAGCCAGTCATAACGCCCAAGCCAACATAGCCACAGGTATGTCCCTCAGCCACGAATTTAGAGAACGCCACCAAATTTTGACTTGAATCGATTTCACTTAATCGCCTTGGGCTGACAAGAGACGATTTCCATCTTCCAGATGGGTCTGAGAATATATCCTTATAAGAACAAATCATCTTGAAGCGATTGAGAAACACGCAGGGAGTTGGAGCAGATCACCACACGAAATCTAGGGTTTGGCAAAGGTACAGCTACAGTCCACCTCACACCAAGATACCTCTTTGACCAACAGCATTCAAAAGCAACTAGCTGGATAAGATTCCTGAACCATCTCCATCACAAACCTTCTTTCCAAAAGCAATTATACCATTAGCTATCTTCCCATTTTGCGTTTTTCGATAGTCTCCAGCTCCACTTTATCTCTTATATCAAGTTCACAGCGAAGAGCAGCTTCCTTTCCCTCCTCCTTCTTTCCTTCACGATGCCTCACTCCGAAGACCCAGCCCCTGCCTACTTCCCACCGTCCATCTTAGACGACCGCAAAAGCTCCGAAAAATGCAAGTCGTTCTTCGGTTCGTTCAAGGATAAGCTGTCTCGCAAGTCGACTTCATCTTCCCAGGAGCCTAAAAACATGACGCAGTCCAACATGAACCATCGCAATAACCCCTTCGCCCACCCTCCGGCGGATCAACAAGCTAACTGTAAGTCTTCGCCCAACATCATTGTGACTCTCTCAGCTCTGACCAGCAATCCTAACTGCCGTCCAGCCCCTAATCAACTTCCCCCAGCCTATACCGCGATTGTTACTCCGCAGTCCGGCGCCGATTACCTGGCGGCTCTGGGTGGCCCTGTTAGAAGCCCGTCGCCCGCCCTGTCCAACGCTGACTCCATTATATCTGCTGACGGCATGAGTGTCTCGACGCCGGAGGACCCCTATGCCTTTCTATCCTCCTTCGACACCATTTTTCTTGTCGACGATTCGGGCTCGATGGCCGGCCGCTCGTGGCCTGAGGTCCAAAATGTCCTTCGCGCCATCACTCCCATCTGCACGTCACATGACGATGACGGTATCGACTTGTACTTCCTCAATAATAAGACCTCAAACAGTGGCAACGTGAGGGCAGGCAAGGCCGCCAATGGCTACTACGGTATCCGACGTGCCGAGACGGTTCACGAAATCTTCACCACTGTCCGTCCCTGCGGCGCTACACCCACCGGCCAGCGTCTTGGTGCCATTCTCCGGCCATACTTACAGCTCCTAGAGAGAAAGGATGATGTCGAGAGCGTCAAGCCAATTAACATCATCGTCATCACTGACGGCGCACCATCAGACGATGTTGAGTCTACCATCATCTCTGCAGCTAAGAAGCTCGACAAGCTAGACGCCCCTATGCACCAGGTTGGCGTACAGTTCTTCCAGGTTGGCAATGAACCCGGTGCCCGCGAGGCACTTCGGGAGCTCGACGATGATCTCGTTAAAAGGGTTGACGGTGACCTTCGCGACATGGTTGACACCGTCACCTGGGAGCACGGTAACCGGGGCGTGCTCACGGCGGACAACATCCTCAAAGTCGTCCTCGGAGCTGTGGTCAGACGTCTTGACCGTCGTCGTACAAGTGGCGAGAGTCGTCGCTAAACGATGCCAGCTGCACTCCTCCCTTTCTTTTTCTTCTCCCCCTATTGTTAGTCATATTGGGCTTCTATGGCGTCAGTGCGGATAGAATCGGTTTTGTGTGTGTGTGCGTTTTTCTTAGCAAGGCGGCAGGCACAAACCACTACCTGATACCCATGGGAGAACTTCTGATTTGTCTCCCGGCATAAACAGAGAGAGGTGCACGGCTCGCGCCATCTGAAGGACCTCACGGTCTGATGCACCTTCCGAATTAGAGTATTTCAAGTCCAGTGAACATTCACTAGACATAGATAAAATAAAAATCTTTCAAATGACACGCGGCAGTATGGGTGAGTGTGGCGGTTGAGACTAGATTGTGGTCGTCGTGAGGCGTTGGACGAGTCCGAAAGACTACGATAAGTGGAAGATCGATTGAGGGGTCGGTCTAGAAAATACCAGAAGTCACTTTTGCACTCCTGGTAGCTCTCAGACGGCTGGTGGGACCCACCTCATTCTCATCTCTGAACATCAATAAACCCCCAATTCAAGCTCGGGTTCCCAAGGCCCAAAAAACTCGCTCAATCTTACTCAATGAAAACAACCAATGTACGAGGCATCATTACCCAAATGAGACCGTGGCTTGTGTGCATCCCACGCCTGCATACGCCTCTCCGAACACTGTCCCGCAAATCATTTGGACCATCACCTGCCCTAGCCGCCATCCGCACCACCACCTCAACGACAGGATCGAACAGCAGACTGAGCACATCATCGGCATCCCAGTCAAAGACAATTGGGGCGACGATGACAGAAGCAGCATCGTGTTCCACCAATGGTTTGGCGGCGGCAGCGGCGGGGAGTACTGCAGGAGGAAGTCTAGACGCCCAGAACCGAGATATCGAGGACGGTGGCCACCGAGAGCACCACCACACGGGAAGCACGTCATCGGCCCCTGAAAACACGACATCCCACACTCCCGCGACGGGCAGCAGCAACACCGACTCTAGCCAGCGCCAGACTCGAGCGCAGGGCGCTGCCGAGCCTGCTCAGCAAAAGCAGCCCCTTGCTCTGCCGCCGCTTCCCGAGCCTCCGTCTGAAGGTAGCTCTACGGGCGGCAACGGCACCGTAACCCTCGACATGAGCGGCGGCGAGGGCGCCTCGACCAAGCTCGACCACTTGGGGCCTCTGGTGGTCAACCAGGACGGCACCATGTCGCGGATCAGCAACTGGGGCGAGATGACGGAGATTGAGCGTCGCAACACGCTGAGAATCCTCGGGAAGAGGAACCAGATCCGTCTCGCGGACCTCAGGGGGGAGGGCAATGGCACCGGGGACGGGACCGGCCGAGGTTGAGAACTCGACAAGAGGATCTCATAAGAGTCGCCACCCGAGACTTATTTGAGAGGAGGTGAAGTCGAAAAGGATCTCAACGATATGCAAGAAAGTGGACGCCACGGAGGAGTCTCGAGACTGGGACGAGGATAGTAGGGCCGAGCAATACTACTTTGTACTATGTATGTATGGTGACAGAATGAACCTAGGGAAATGAAGCGTCTCCATTGCCCAAGCCTCCTTCGTCCCGTTTGCCCACGATCCAACCCAAGAACCCCGCACGTCCCGTATATTCCTTGCCCGTCTTGGTCCATTTTAACGGCCGTCACGTTCCATCCCATGCTGTCCTTGGGGTCTTAGCCAGCCCACCACTTTTTGGAGAGAATGTGTCGCTATGAAATGGCGGGTTTGAGCCCTTTTCTTTTTTCTTCTTCCGCCTTCATCTCCCCCCCACCCCCTTAGTTTCTGATGTCTCTTCTTGAAGTCGGTCCAACGAGAGATGGTGACCTTGAGTCCAACAGTCAATGGTCCCGCAGATGTAACCCTCCTATAGTAAACCGGACAGAGCCAAGCATCCGTGGGGTTTAGCAAGCAGTTCTGGTCTCTTCCCGGCGAGGAATGGAGAGACATTGAATAATACCCCACAGAATAGAGGGACGGGTGAGACTTAGGTAGATTGGGTGGTTGAACTCTACACTGGGGGACATAATCACGCCTTCGACTTGCAGGATGTTGAGATCCGAGTCACTCTTAACGGCAGAGCCTCTGAGCCTCATGAATCTTGCGAGAAAAATCAAGTACTTGTAAGAGTCAATAGACATAGGGTAAACAAACCTACCCAGATAACTTATTGCTGTAGTGTAGTCTTATCATAGTCCCCAATCATGAGTTCGTGCAGGTATATATTTAAATCTCATCACACATAGCCGGTCAACCAAAAAAGAGACGCTCAATAAATCCGCCCGTTCATAACCCCTCTACTTTCCATTCGCAATCCCGTCCACGTATAAGTCTCTTCAGTCCTCTGCGGTATCAAACTCCGTATGGCGCCCGAACCCCAAATGGCTTGACCATGAAACACATTGCATACAGGCGTCAATCGCCAAGTGGCTATGCCTCCTATTAGCGATTCCATCTCCTCCCATTTACTTTGCCTCCTCCGCCTTGCCGGAATCGGAGGATGCCGCGGTTGATTTGGATTCCTTGTTCTGGAACTCCTTCAGCAAGGAGGCAATGTCTTCGTTGCCCTCGTTCTTCTCCATAACGAGGTTCTTGAGCCAGCGGTTCTCGGTTTCGAGGAGGTTGATGCGCTGCTCAAGAGTGGAGACCTTGTCGGCCATCTCCTTGGCGCTCTTCTCGAGGGCCTGCTCACGCTGCTTCTTCTTAATGCGGAACCTGGCGGAAGCAGCGGTGTTTCGCCTGCGCTTGTCTTCTTCAGCTGCAATACGAGACTGTTCTTCGAAATTCTGGCCATTTCTGTTGACGGCGTTCAGCGATTCAGGGGTTCTAGTCTCGGAGGTCCTCGGTGTAGGGGCGCCATAGTGATGGTTCTGCTGCTGGGAGACGGAGGGCGGTGCGTAGGAGGTTTGAGGATTAGGCTGGAGAGGTTGAAGGTTACCCAGGCCTTCGGCGAAGGACGGGACGCCCGACGCAGGGTAGGGGTTCGTAAAATCGTGAAAGTTAAATTCGCCTGTCATTGTTCATGGTCAGATGGGTAATGGTTTAAGGCAGGAGTTCATCAGTTCCTGGCATCGTGGCGTCGACGAGACGGCGGGATAGAGGGGGAGATGGGCGGATAGCGCTTGTCCAAATGAACAATCGTATCAACGAGCCTAAATGCTAGAATAGCAATGCCGTCTACCGTAACACTTGCTTAATCGGTATCGGATGGCGGCTGCCCAGATAGTAGTTACCCCCTGCTAGGGTCGATGACGATAAGTCACGGGGTATTGCACCATCCCCGGTCAATTTGTAAGCTCCAATCCTGGAGTCGCTGCCTCTTCCTCAACAGCGCAGGACGGCAACCTGCATAACAAGCAGCAGCCGAGCCTCCCAATCAAGAGGTCTGAATGAAACATGGACCGCATGAACAGGGTGGGGTAAGAAACAACTGAAGGCTGGCTGGCGAGAAGGTCGATCGCATGTGCTTGGCTGCGACCCTGAAGGAAAGTCGGGGACCGAATTTACAGTTCAGAGAAACCACTTGGCTCGTGCTCAACTGTTAATTACCACAAGTTCCCCATTGACCTGATGGCACACGGACGGCCACGGCTAGCTGAAGAGTCTGGTGAAGCAACATCCAAAAGGTGGTGCAGTCTCAGGGTTGTGAAGTGGGTTAAAACGGCAAAGCAAGCGGCAAATGTATAGCGTGTTCGAAGCCAGAAACTCGCAACAGTAAAGAGGGGAGGGGTTTCCACCATCGGCTTATCAGAAAGGCGTCGTACAACTTGACTAAAAGACCAAAATTCTCGTCTTACCTGGCATGGAAAAGTCGACATTGAAGTCGCCGATGGGAGATGTGAGTTCTTCGGTGACGGCGCTGGAGGGGGGCTGGGACTCAATAGTCTCGGGCTTCTTGGTCGGTGCCTGGTAATCGGTGTGCTGGCCGGTCTCGTAGTCGAAAAACTGAGTGTTGGTAAAGATGGCGAGGTCCTCCTCAAAGGTAAAATTCTCCTCAGCAGCGGCGGACTCCTTAACGGTATTAAGGTCGCGCAGGTAGCGAGACACGTTGGGCGCACGCCCACCGCCAGTGCTGGTGTAAGGCGACATTATCGCGAGACCGGTGGTGGCTCTCGTTTGTTACCAGATCGGGTTCCGGTCAGGGCGACAAGAAGGCAGAGGAGCGAAGGGGCTCCGTCAAAGTCAACTCCAGAGCGAGGACGTCGAGTTGTTTTGTGGTTGTAGAAAGCTGAGCCCTTAAGGTCAAAGGACGGCGGCGACGGCGTTTCCTTGTGGCCGTACTGGAGCCCCCAGAAATTCAAGTGCGTGGGATTCGAGGACCGGGATCGATTTCAAATTTCTCGTCACTGAGGTCAACAAAAATGGAGGGGTAAATTTGTCGTCAAATCGGGGAGATGCAAGACGACAGACAACTGGGCGAGGCCGAACGTCCGGGTCAGATAATTGCGTCGACGACTGTTGGTTTGGGAGAGCGAGGTTCGTCTCAGTTGCGGGCTGCACTGCTGCGTAGTTCAGGGTGAAGTGGATGAGATGGGGGAAGAGGAGTCAAATTGGGCGAGAATGAAGCCTTTGTTCGGAAGCCCAGGTTGGGGACACACAGGCCAAGTGGATAGTATTAGTCAACTTCTTTACCCGACCGCGAGACCTTCTCTGCCACCACCCCCACCCCCCCGGAGGAACCCCGAACATGCTCGGCGGTGATGGCTCACTGCAGTCATTGGCTGGCGATCTGTTCATTTCCCTTCACCCCACACAGCTTTGTAGGTAGGTACCTACCTAGATAACTTTAGTAGTAATACCCAGGTTCCGTGGCCCAGGACTAGCCTCGCCCACACTTTTGTTCTCGATGGTGACCTGATGAGCCCATGGACGGACGGGTGCGCCACTGCCAATCACATGTGGAAAGTCCACCCCCTCGCTACTTGCTACTATGGTAAGCTTCTACATTTCCCGGCAACGACGATACGGCCAAGTACCGGCGACAGACCACCCAGATCTCTGTACTCTCATAACCTGCCGTCTTTCCCAACACCCTTTTCTCTCTTATTCCATTCCGTCTGCCTTTGCCGACAGACACACCTGGGACCGCGAATGATTCAAGCCCCTCCTCTCTTCCTTCACCACTCCGTCATCACTGGTCCACGCCGCACCCACAAACCATTGCTTCGCTAATGCACTGGGTGTCCCACGGTAATTGCGCGTTACATCTCTGGCATCTTTGACCGATCGACATGTCTCAGGGCGTCATCATTTGTTGTCCGCAAAAGTCCGATTTCAGATCTAGAATGTCAAACGTTTGTTCTTCCCTTTCCCGACTCCCATTGTTGAATTTCGGGTTTAAGCGCACATTTTCTGCTGACAGAATCCTGTGCGAGGTAGGATTTGTGGCGTAGGCTTGAGGGAATTACGTGTCGGCTTCACATAATAATACCTACAGTACCGAGATAGGTACATCTCTACGTTGCATCTCGATCAAGGGTAAACTCAATAGGTATCCGCACTACCGCCAAACATGTCGTAACCACCACGACTATGACTCGAATAGATCTAGTATGGGGCTTGTCGCGGGCTTCTGGTGCAACCCTTGCCGTGGTTCTTCCTGGCATGCCTAGGCATCGTCTGAAAGGACCCTTAAATCTGAATTTCTAAGCAACGCTGCAGCCCCTCCCAGCACCACCGGTTTCGCTCGGCAGGTAGGCCCGACTGTGCTTGTCGCCGATGCAATCTGTAACTCGCCAGTGCAATGCTATTCCTATTCTGGGAGTTTAGGAATTGTGCAGTTAGACCGCAGCACCTGTGGACAGGGAGTCAAATCGAGAGCTCCGCCGGCTGTCATCGTCCGTTTGTCATTGCCATGCGATAGCCTTCACCTTGTAATAGTGCGCACAGATCCACTTGGCCCGGCTAAGAGACGTAGGCTTACCTAAGCCTCGGATTACCTCAGCTTTCTGTCCTCCCCTGCTCAATCTTAGTATCATTATCCACATTAGCCTCTCGACACAGAAAGTCCGTGCACAATTACCGACAGATGCGACGCGTCTCGTTGTTCTGCAACAACCACAGTATAGCGCGTCTCCGCTCAGGATACTTACTGCACAGCTGACACCCACGCCACAATAGTAATCTTTCTTTTGGCATCCGATACTTCGCAGGCAGCATATCCTGGTTCTACCAAGGCATCTCCCAACAATACTGCATCAGACATCAGCCAGCCTGTCGGAATGTTGTGATAGCCATGGCGCGTTTCTCCATCCCGACCAAAGGACGTCTGTCGTCAGATGTGCGACTTCCGCCGTCCAACCCGACAGTCCAGAAAGTCTTGAGCCGCCTATCTCGCCCTTCTCTTTTATTTTTGGTTCTCGAGTGGCTGAATGATGACAATGTCCAGCTGTGCGCACCGCTCCTGGGTGAAGAGGAAGACGATGACGGATTTTACCCCCCAGCATCGTCTATAGAAGAACTGCGGGCTATCTATGCGGACCTACAGCACAAAAAGGGGTCCAAGAGAGAGGTTCTTGATCGCATTGTGGAAGGCGACTGGCAGCATGGCCTGACCTTATACCAGATGGCCCTGGCAGACGCTCAGTATCTCCAAGATCATCCCACATCACAGAAATGGACCGCCTATCGCATCTTACCTCTCAAAGAAGCTTCGTATTTGGATGATGAGGAACAACCTCTTGAAGTCGACAAGGAGTCCCCGATCCTCCCTCGGTTTCATCCGTCTTCCTTCATTCAGAGCCTCCAGGCCCATGTCTTACCCGACGTCAAAGCGCATTATCACTTTCACCGACCTCAAGGGCTTGCTCTCTCAATACTGCGCATCTTCCTCATCGAGTCGCCTTATAGCACGAGCATGACACATCTAAGCAACGGCCTTCCACCGACGGATTCTGATTTTGACAGCTCACGGACGCTCTATGTGTCCTTCCCTGATGCGTCCCCCTTCATCTATCTATCAAAATCCCAGACCGTGGGCTCACTAGGAGCGAGCGAGTCAAAAAGCTTCCACAGCTTGGTTGTGGAGGGGATCCCAAAGGCGCTCTCCCGGCCCCGAGAAAGGTACACTCTCAGACCCACCAATATTTCAACCAAGAATCTAGATGCGATGTTGCATGTTAGAAGTGCTGGACGGACGAATGCGGCCGGTGGAGGGTGGGACATCTACGCCGATAAGAAGAAAAGCGAGTCACCGCTTGATTCTATTCTACCAACTCCACCATTATCAGAAGAATCGTCAGATGATACCTTGGAGTCGGCCACAAAGGAAAACTCAAAACGGAAAGCAGATGGCTCCAACGACGCCGAGAAGTTTTCTAAAAGAGCTCGGCTATGTGCAAAGGCGAGGTTTGGAGACACGGCCAAAATCGACGATGGCTTGGGCATCGAGCGTGTTGACATCATCATTGAAGACCCGTTTCCTAGCAACTCTCAGAATGGACCAATGGGCAACGAGCGAGGTCCTGGAGACGAGGCAGACGTCGGAACGATTAAGCCAAAGAGTAGTTGGAGGGGCAACGCTGAGATTTCTTTCGAAGATGATTCGGACACCGGTGAGAATCGACTCAGGCCAAACGCTGCAACCTGGGTGCCGAACGTGAAGCTCACGTTTCATGGGTCTCACGTGTTTGCTGGCATGCGACAGTTGGTAGAGAGCGGCATCATTGACGGAGAGCGGATGCCGGGATGGCTGACGGGCGAAGAGGGTGTGACTGTGGGGGCTGTCAGACATGGCAGGATCCGGGGGCACAAGGGCTCCGGTTTATAAGAGCAGGATTTGGTTGTTATAAGGGGACCGCACTGTGGGGTGTGGCCATGACCCTTAGCGCTTCTGTTTGTTGGAAAATGAGCTTGATACCCCTCAATAGATTTGTCTCCCCCATCTATGCGTCTATTGATCTACACCGAAAACCTTGACAGTGTTTCTCCAAGCTGCCTCGCAGATGTCCTCGACTTCCACTCCTTTAATGCCCGCTACAGCCTTGGCGACACGCTCAATCATGCAGGGCTCGTTTCGGCCCTTGATCATGGCGCCCTCCTCCCACTTCTCCTTCTTGACGACCTTGAAGCGTTCGGGAACTTCGGGCTCCTTCTTCTGGTTCCGCTTCTTGCTTTGAGGCTTCTGAGCAGGTTCCGGCGTCGCAGCCCCGTCCTTCGTGCCGTTGGTCTCGGGCTTCTTCTCAATGAGGTACTTGTAACCGAAATGGCTCGGCCGGATCTCGCACCACGGGCCGTCGGTCTCGATCATCATCCTGTCGAGCGCGATCTGCCTGACGACCTCGCAGTTCTCCTGGGTCTTGAAGCTGCAACCGTTGATGCCAATGTACAGGCCAAGATCCATCAGCTCTCTGGCCTCCTCGATGGTGCCAGTAAAACTATGGACCACGCCGCCCCTTTCAAGCTTTTCGAGTCTTCTGCCGAACTTCTCCTTGAGCAGGCGCACGAAGTCATCGTGGGCGGCTCTCGAGTGAAGGAACAGAGGGAGCTGCGGCTTCGTCTCGAGGACAAGATCGAGCTGTGCGGCGAAAGAGTGGAGCTGGATGGTCTTGGAACAGTAGTGCAGACGGTCATAGTCAAGGCCGAACTCGCCAAAGGCGACAAGACCAGACTTAGAGGCGGTTGAGTCCTTAATGAGGTCGCGGAGCTCGCTGATGATGGCCTCTGTCTTGGCGGTGTCCGGTTCATGGATGTCCGGGATGGGTTTGGATGGATCCGGGTCAGTGTACACGCTCTCGGTGGCTTCGTCGGAGCTGCTGAATATCGCACTGCTACACGGGTGGATCCCAATCGTCGTGTATACGACGCCGGCTGTTGAACGAGGTCAGAAGTAGCCTGACAGCCTTTGGTCACGGGTGACCCACGATACTTCTTGGCAATTTCCAGAGCGTCTCTAGAACTAGTAAAGTCGGAGCCCGTAACGATCAACTTAGAGCACCCAACTTCCTTTGCTCTTGAGATGACGC
The DNA here is from genome assembly GCA_020631755.1 of Colletotrichum sublineola. Classification (NCBI taxonomy): domain Eukaryota; kingdom Fungi; phylum Ascomycota; class Sordariomycetes; order Glomerellales; family Glomerellaceae; genus Colletotrichum; species Colletotrichum sublineola. The sequence goes on from JAHSQG010000001.1 coordinate 2,309,470, forward strand.
CTTCAAGGTCATCAGGATGACGTTGCTTGCCGTGATGCAGACCTCGGAAAATGGGATCGGCTAAATTGATGCCAATCTACTAGGTAATGGAGGTCATTACTCTAGAGCACAGATTGTCAGGGCGGTGGTGGCTACACACATCAATGTACCGAGGCTGGTAGGCCGACTGGGGTGACTCTGCGGGAGCTGCCATTGTGACTATGAATGATGACTGGAGAAAGGTCCTTCTGGGCAGATACTGGATAAGAGTGGGTGGCCGTGCTCTGATAAAACCAGGAAGTGGGAACCTCATGAATTTATGATTGTAGCAATTCGACCTTCACCAAATGATGCTTAAAAAGAAGAGAAGGGGCTGGTAAATATAGCTGTGAAGTCGATTGGCCTCATCGTCACATAGAGGCCATTTACTTGATTTTGGCCTCGCTCACGTGACACCGTGATGCAGAGCGTCTCGCGAGGGCGGCCGATAAAAAAAAACCCGAGTGGACGCGTAAAGTGGCTACGCCACACAGCTCATTAAAGTATCACCTCGCGTCACTTAGGTGGGGTGCTGCCCGCACGCGTGCACCCCTTCAGACCTTGGGGAATTCAATTAAAGATTTTAGATGCATTCCAAGCAAGACATTCACCTCGAGATGACTGAAGTCATTTCTAGTTGCAACTGGCAACCAGCCTGCGCCTGAATGTGGTCACAGCATCCACAGTGGAGTTTGGCCTTTTGTCAGAATTGATTTCCAAGCCGGTCCCGACTTTAGTCAAGTGGTCGCAGCTGCAAGAGCCTGGCTGCCACCATGCCTACCTACCTTGCGTTGCAAAGAGCGTCAAGCGTGTTCCATTCTGTTGGCTCGGGGATGCGAACGTGAACGGAGGGGCACGGACAGATGCCTGGTATTCGAGGCCCAAAGCCACTCCTTCCAAGCCAATCTGTTATTGATGCCTTGAACCTGCCCCCCGGTCCCTGTCCAGTCGCGCTAAAAGTCATTTGGCGTCGAAAACGCGTTTCTACGCGAACCCGGCTGCCATAAGTATCTGCAGCACCTCCTGGGAACCTTCTGCTTCTCTCTCTCCCCCTCCTACACAACCCAAACACCAGCCACTCTTGACGACTTCTTCTTCTTCTTCTTCTTGTTGCACCAGATACAATCATAATCCTTGGTGCTTCTGATACCCTCTTACACAGTTAGCCTTCACACCTTTGTACTTCCGAGTGGTGATCTACGTCTCCTGCGAGACGATAAAACAACCCCATTTCCCACATTCTCACAGCCGTACTCAGGCAACATGTTTGTGAGAAAGCGCGGTACGTTCGGTCCAGACGCTTGATATAAGGACCCTGGAGTCTAATTGAATGCAGACGGACGCCAGGAGCGTGTCCAGTTCGATAAGATCACTGCCAGAGTTTCGAGGCTATGCTATGGCCTCGACATGGACCATGTTGACCCGGTTGCCATCACCCAGAAGGTCATCTCCGGTGTCTATGGCGGTGTCACCACTGTGCAGCTTGACGATCTGGTAAGGATCACCCCTCGCGTCTCCCAAACCAATCTCTAACAATTTCATACACAGGCCGCTGAGACTGCTGCCTACATGACCGTCACCCACCCCGACTACGCCATCCTCGCTGCTCGTATCGCAGTCTCCAACCTCCACAAGCAGACCAAAAAGCAATGGTCTTCGGTTGTTAGCGACCTTTACCACTATGTCAATCCCAAGAACAACAAGCCGTCGCCCATGATTGCAAAGGACACATATGACGCCGTCATGAGACACAAGGAGGAGCTTGACTCTGCCATCGTCTACGACCGCGACTTCAACTACCAATACTTCGGCTTCAAGACCTTGGAGAGATCGTACCTCCTGAAGCTTGACGGCAAGATTGCCGAGAGACCCCAGCACATGATCATGCGTGTCGCTGTTGGCATCTGGGGTGACAACGTTGAGCGCGTCATCGAGACCTACAACCTGATGTCGAGCAAGTTCTTCACTCACGCCTCTCCTACACTCTTCAACGCTGGTACCCCCCAAGCACAGCTGTCTTCTTGCTTCCTTGTCGACATGAAAGAGGACTCTATCGAGGGTATTTACGACACCCTCAAGACCTGCGCAATGATCTCCAAGATGGCTGGTGGCATTGGTCTCAACGTCCACCGCATCCGCGCTACCGGCTCTTACATTGCCGGCACCAATGGCACCTCCAACGGTATCGTTCCCATGCTCCGTGTCTTTAATAACACTGCTCGGTACGTCGACCAGGGTGGCAACAAGCGTCCCGGTGCTTTTGCCATCTATCTCGAGCCTTGGCACGCCGATGTCTTCGACTTTTTAGATCTGCGGAAGAACCATGGCAAGGAAGAGGTCCGCGCCCGTGACCTTTTCCTTGCTCTTTGGATCCCTGATCTCTTCATGAAGAGAGTAGAAAAGAACGGAGACTGGACTCTTATGTGCCCCAATGAGTGCCCTGGTCTTGCCGACTGCTACGGTGAGGAGTTCGAGGCCTTATACGAGAAGTACGAACAGATGGGCAAGGGTCGCAAGACTCTTAAGGCCCAAAAGCTCTGGTATGCCATCCTCGAGGCTCAAACCGAGACAGGCAACCCCTTCATGCTCTACAAGGATGCTGCCAACCGCAAAAGCAACCAGAAGAACCTGGGTACCATCCGTAGCTCCAACCTCTGCACTGAGATCATTGAGTACTCCGCGCCTGACGAGGTCGCTGTGTGTAACCTGGCCTCGCTTGCCTTGCCCACATTCGTTGACTACAACGAGGGTGTCTACGACTTCCAGAAGCTCCACGAGGTCACCCAGGTTGTCGTTCGCAACCTCAACAGAATCATTGATGTCAACCACTACCCGGTCCAGGAGGCCCGCAACAGCAACATGCGCCACCGCCCCATTGGTCTCGGTGTGCAGGGTCTTGCGGATGCCTTCTTGGCTCTCCGCATGCCCTTCGAGTCTCCTGAAGCTCGTGACCTCAACAAGAAGATATTCGAGACAATCTACCATGCTGCCCTTACTATGTCGGTGCAGTTGGCTAAGGAGGAGGGTCCCTACCAGACGTACGAGGGTTCCCCTGTTTCTCAGGGCATTCTCCAGTACGACATGTGGAATGTTAAGCCCTCGGATCTCTGGGACTGGGACGCTCTGAAGGAGCAGATCAAGCAGCACGGTGTCCGCAACTCTCTGCTCGTCGCGCCCATGCCGACTGCCAGCACCTCTCAGATCTTGGGCAACAATGAGTGCTTCGAGCCCTACACCTCCAACATTTACCAACGTCGTGTCCTTGCTGGCGAGTTTCAAGTCGTCAACCCATGGCTCTTGAAGGACCTCGTCGACATGGGTCTGTGGTCCGATGCTATGAAGAACCGTATCATTGCCGAGAACGGTTCTATCCAGAACATCCCCAACATTCCTACCGAGGTGAAGGCATTGTACAAGACTGTTTGGGAAATCTCCCAGCGTACCGTTGTACAGATGGCTGCCGACCGTGGTGCCTTCATCGACCAGTCGCAGTCCCTTAACATCCACATGAAGGACCCGACTATGGGCAAGATCACCAGCATGCACTTCGCTGGCTGGAAGCTCGGTCTGAAGACGGGCATGTACTACCTGCGCACACAGGCTGCTGCTGCGCCCATTCAGTTCACCGTCGACCAGGAGGCGTTGAAGGTCACCGACAGCGCCGTTGGCAAGGTCCTCAAGAAACGCGCGCCGCCCCCTGGCCATGTCGCTGCCCCCGTCGTGAACGTACCTCGGCCTATGTACGCGAAGAAGGAATCTTCACAAGACAACGGCATTCCCACACCAAGCGTCACCCCTCCCCCCCCGCGATCTGCTCCCGCGCAGAAGCCTGATACCATGAAGGCTGATGTGGATGAGGGTGACAGCCCTCGTGCCCTGCCTACTGAGCCTGCGGAAACGCTCAAGATCGAGGAGCTCCCCGTCGCTGGGAGCAAGACCCCTGATATCGAGGACAAGACCGAAGACAGCAAGGAGCGTGAGATGGACATCTACTCCGAGGCTGTTCTGGCCTGTAAGTCATCGAACAAGCAATACATTGATTAAAGCATATGCTAATGTTCTTCAAGGCAGCATTGAGAACCCCGAATCCTGCGTCATGTGCAGCGGTTAGAGAGCATGAGTAGTAGTCATGATAAATTTTGATGGCTGATGAAACGCGCTGATGGCACATGAAGAGAGGTTCGGGCATTTTACTACGGGATCACGTTGGTAATAGTTGGTTTTGGGATTATGGGTGGCATTGGTCATGGGCACCGTATATGTAATTGTTTGACGCACAGCGGTTTTCAGAGGCTCACCAGCTCATGGACTGGGTTCTCATGCTGTGTACATCTTGTATTAGCTGCGTATGGATATCCCGGCAATACGCCGCTTGGCGTTTGGGCGGAATTTGGGTTGGTTGCCCGTCATTAAGCAGTAAATAGTGTACAATCGGTTTATCGATTACAGGTCTTATGATTGTTCCGCTTCCTGCGTGCTCGGTAGCTGAAATGGGTGATTGTCAACACCTTATCAACGGTTCAGAAACACTCCCCCCGAGGCCGCCCTGCCCTGTGATGCCGAAGATAGCAACCAAACAGAGCCACTGGCCAAGCATGCTGCGTGGCGACAACTTCCTTTTGTGAACTCACCATTCTTTCCTTGTTCCTGTTTTTCTACACCTTCAGCTAGGTAGTGTGCTGGCTAGCCTGGATAGACGTTGCATCTTGCGGGCGGGGCTTGCTGAGTTGCCGGTCATGACAATATTACGGACAAGCCGGAACCCTCAGCTGTACATGAGGAGAGATTGTGTTGAGTATTGAGCACGATGGTACTTATACTGTGTTTTTGGTATCTATGCGACCTCAAGAGGGACTGCCTCGATAAGGTAGACTTCGAAATGGGGTTCTAGATCTGGCCATAAATAAGCCACAGAAGAAGAAAAAAGAAAAAACCTTGACGGTGGCAACAGGTGACCGGACACATCTTCACAGAGTGTCGCTCGCATTGACCGCATTTCGGCTTTAATTGAATCTACTGGTCTACTTGAATTGCGAGGGACTCTTATTTATCACATGGGGTTAGGTGCCCGCTGGTGGAACGTGACCGAAAAGACCAATCTCGACTATTCGCTCTCGAGGGAGAGGGCATTGGGTTACTGTTGATTTTGCCTTCGGCGTCGGTGAGGATTCAATGGCAGAGAGGTCGCGACAAGGTCTACTACGCCCAGTCTTTCTGACTCGCCGACAGCAAAAGGTTCACCATTTTCAATAGCGTCTTTCGCCGGCCCCAAGTCTAGCCAAACCGCAAGGCTCATCTCCGCTCGCAGTAAACCCGTACTCGGCCATTCCCTCTCCCGCAAATCTTTCTCCAGAATCTAGGGCTGTTGCCGTCCCACCAACGCACTTGCTTGAAATCACCAATCCTCATTTGGTCGCAAGGCCCGGCTGCTGTCGCGGACATCTCGTCTCTTAGCGCGTCACAGCTGGGTCATTGCTTATTTGTTTCACAACATGCTCGGTTGCTTGCTTTGTGCCACTTGGACATACAACACAATAGTCGTACTTTCTTAGATGGCACGGCGGGAGGGGGGCGGGGACAGGCGGCTGTCTGCTGCTTTATGTGATTCCAAAGGGAGAACAAATTCGAGTAAGTACGAAGTGTGGATGGAAAGGCACGGAGGGTCTGGCATATGAGCATCGGCCCGCACATGGATTGTAAGTAGGTAGTTCAGGAGTCGGCAGGGGTGACAAATTCTCCACGATCCGCGTCGCATACCTGCTTCTAGCGCATCAGAGTTCCAACGGCAAGTTCTTTTGCTGTGACCGGTTGGGGATGTTTCGTTGGAAGGGCCATCAAGAGAGACTCAAATAGCAGAACGATTCTAGCGGTCTCCGGAGCAAGCCGTGATCCATTGTTGGGCCTGTGGAGCGGGTGGCTGGTGTAGTTCAGATCATCAGGCGCGAGGTGCGATGTGGATAAGCTATTGAAGAGTCTAACACGTCAGTCCCCTCTCATCAGAGCTAGGCAATACATGGCGCGAGAGGGACGTGTTGTTAAAGACGGATGTGACGGTCCAACTGAACGATGGTTCATTGGTCTAGCTGCGACGTGTGAAGCGAAGGACTTATGTCTCGGAACGAGATTGCTGCCCATTCTCAATATCAGACACTACCGCCACCCAATGATGTTCAGTAAGAGATTGGATTTGGGAAGGGAAGAAGGCCCAAATGGTCGGGGCTGGTTTTGATTGCGGGACAGATCCTTGGCAAGCTGAGGACGGGCGCCATACCGACTACAAGATCAGTCCCTAGCGTGGCCAGAGAGACAGCGCAACAGTCGGGCGCACCCAGAGCGGACGGTACCTGACGGATGTGCCGATACAGAAAGCGCGATGCAAAGCTGGTGCCCGGGCCACTGCGTGGGACAAGTATTGCCTAGGTAAGTACAGGTCTCCAGGTGCCATGCGTTGCCAATGTTCTTCTATCGACGAGTACCTACCTACCTTGTGTGGTGTACTTCAAGACTTGTAGACCTATTGTGCCTCGAGCGAGAGCCTAGCTTGGAAATGATGCGCTCGTATGTCATGACAGCAACATGAGTTGGCTTTTTTTTTTTTTCCCTGCCTGAGACGAGAATCAACTCGCAGGAAACTCACGGCTCGCGGTAAGCGAGTGTTTATTCTCATAGTAGACAGTGATGAACTCGGTTGGAATGTGGGAATTGACTTTTTTCGATTCCCAAATGCTCACCCCTGTCGTCCCCATTTCCTGTCCTTTCCTTTTTGGCAAATTCTGCCCAATCAAGAGCTTTAGCCCAAGAAAGGAGGCCCCCCTGGTACCACAACAGACAGCTCAGAATCCTTAAACGAATCAGACGAGGCCTCTGGCGTGGGATTGACCTCATTTCCCTTTGGTGCTGCGATGGCCATGATCCCCTACCCCCTGCTAGCATCTTTTCCTTGATTCCGAACATGACTTTCCCCTCTATGGCCAAGCGGCATCGGCCCGCAACGATGTTTTCTTCCATTGTTACTTGCCATAACCTGCTGTGCATCTTGTCATCGTCACTATGGGCTGACCGCCGAATTCCAGCCGCCCTTTCCAAGTTGATGGTTGCTCGACACGGCCAAGTTGTAATAGCATTCACCACAAAGCGTTCAACTCAAGGCGGTCGAGGTGAAAAACCTGCTACGTGTATACAGAGTATGCTGAAGGCGAATGGATCCCGAACGCAATCGTCCAGTTTTGACGCCTCTCCGAATATGCCTCCTGCAGGCGAACGAACACATCCTTCTGGTTGCCGAGGAGCAACATAGTATGCTTCCCATCAACCCCTGCCCCGCCCCCAGCCTTCCCAAAAAGAAAAGTGTCTTATAGCGTTGCAGTTAGGGAGTGGGGGGAGGGGAAGTCAAAGTGGATTAGAGCTCAGGCCGAACGATAGCACATGGCACCGCATCTTGTTGTTGTGACTTGGAAGCTTGGTTAATTAGGAGCGCTGGCTGGGATTTGCATGAGACGCCCATTCAGCCAAGACCACATTCGGCCCCGAAAGCAGGTCACGGCTCCAATACTTTTCTGCGATCAGCCCGTGTTGATGGCAACAGCAGGGCGTCGAGGCATTGAATTCAGACACCTTGACAGGGGCTAATTGCTCCGTGCAAATAGACGGCGTCGAGGAAGACTGTAGTCAAGTTCCAGCTGGGCTGCCAGTCACCGGGCCGATGACTCTCTCGGATCTCGGTAGCGCCTTTGAATCAAGACACAACCCAGTGTCTGTGGCTGAAGTCTGATTTCTTAAGCAGGGTTTTTCTGCTAGAGCAGTCGACGTGGAGCAATAGACTTTTGCATGGAGCCGAGAGTAGTGGACGTCAATCCGGCGCCATTGTACTGCAGCACTAGATACCATGTCAGTTATCCACACCGACAGACTACAAACCTACTTATTTACTTCCTTGGCTCTGGGTGGCCTCTCATTTGCTGGCTAGCGCCATGTCAACGTCAACGTCAACGTCAGAGTAAGGGCAAGAGGCAAGTCCAGCTAAGCTTGGGGTCCGGCAAAAGAGGGCCACGACGACATATCTCCTCCCAACTCCAGGTGCCAAGGCAACGCAGTGCAAGGGTATTCGGCAACACTGGTTGATGGCAGATGTCAACTTGCGTACCGATGCTTTACCTAAGATAGCTGGCCAACAACAAGGATCGATCAGTTCAAGCCAGATCAACAGGGTGTCTAGTGGAGGTACCTACCTAGGCAGCTAGGTAGGTAGCTACACTCAGTCTCGGGGTGGGAAAGAGCAGCACCGGGTTCGTAGGTTGCGCCTGCTCCCAGTCTGCAGACCCAGCTGCGTTTTTGTGCTTCCACCCCAATTGACTTAAAATCAGGAAGGCACCTACCCACCCACCTTCTTCTTGTTTACCTGCTTCATCCTATCTACCTAGGTATTCATCCAGCTCAGGTACTCTAATCCACGTGACCTTTTGTATGGCGCGTTAGAATAATAACCGTCCATACACCCATATCAACCAAGACACCTCAACTCATCACCCTACTTCATTCAGCTCGATCACCACCTCCTTCACCCAGACTAGACGTTTCCTGCCACCAAGACACTTTTGTTGTCGAAACCCTTTCCAGAGCACGCTTTCCAACGGCCTTCAGACTCAGCCAAACATACAATCCATCAAACCCAATCGTAGGTAAGTCAACACATAACTGATGTTCTCCATCATGAACTCTCTGGAAAAGGGGCTTCCACGCTTGCGGGCTCCCTTTGCATTCCCAACTCCCCTTTTCACAGCGCACCTGCTGGTTTAGCTTGATTTGCATTTTACCTACTGGATCACTGGGTAGATAAGGAACAAGCCAGCCAGCAGCACGGGAAAGTGTGCGCTCCTGTGTAATTCCAGTCCCGTCTCATTCTCGTTCTCGTTCTTTCCCCGGTTACACTGCACATTTCCTCAGTTGCTCAGTCGCGGCTTCCCAAATTTGCGTTACACTTGTTACCCTTCACAACCAGCCTACCCTCCACCAGCTTTTTCTTTTCTATTTCCCGCCACCACAGAGGGTTCTTCTTTTCCCAATTCCACTTCACCATCTTTCTCTCTCTCTCTCATTTTTACAGCATTGCGTCGCCAACCTTTGCGCCATCTTCTCTTTGTCAAGCACAAACGCTCTTTTCCCCAGGTACTTCTTCTTCTTTGTCCTTATTGCCCTTGCAACTGCGTGTTATTCTTGGTCTCCAATTTTTTCTCACCACATTTCGAGCTTATCTGACTCTTTGTTCACACAGGTTCACATCCTCGACATTAGTTGTCACACTTCACTCACTCAGTCAGACCTTTACAGTTCTTTCCATCCACCAACAATCATTCACAATGAAGTCCGTCATCTACCTTGGTGTTGGCCTCCTCTCTGGTGCCATGGCTCAAAGCCTTGCTAGCTGCGGTGTAAGTATATTCACTTGTTTTTGCTTTTGGCACCTGTCTCTCTCTTTGCCTCAGCCTCAGAAATATTTGGCCACATGAAAAAATTGGGCTCCAATTTTGGGCTTTCCTGGAATCGAAATTTGCATGTCTCAAAGCATGAAGTATTCTAACATGTTTTCCTACACAGAGCACCTGTATCCAGAACATGCAGAACCTCGCCACCGGCCTCGATTGCACCACTGGCGATACTGCCTGTCTCTGCCGCAACCCTAACTTCACCTACGGCATCCGAGACTGCTCTTTCCAGTCCTGCCAGCAGTCCAGTGATGCTCAGCAGGCTGTTGCTGCCGGCGTTGAGCTCTGCCGCCGTGAGTGACATTCCATATTTCCCAGCTTGGTTCTTTGGGACTAACAATAAACCCAGAGGCTGGTGTCGCCGTTGAGGTCACCCCTGGTGGTACTGTCACTCAGCCTGCTGGCTCTGCGACCGTCACGGCCACCCCCGTCGTCTCTTCGATCTTCTCTGTCATCACCTCTGATGGCAGCACCTTCACCACCCTCGTTGGTGAGACCACTATCACTCCCCCTGTCTCCGGCGGCAGTGCGGTCGCAACCCCCAGCCCAGTTACTACCTCGACCTTCACCACTGTCATCACCAGTGATGGATCTACCGTCACTTCTGTTGGCGAGACCACCATCTTGGGTGTTGCTGGTGTTCCTGTCACCACCGCTCCGATTGTTAGCACCATCACCGACGGCGACAATGTCATAACCTCCACCATTGGCATGACCACCATCCTGTCTACTCCCACTGGCACCGACGCCTCCAGTGCCGTTTCCAGTCAGACCAGCGATGCCTCGGAGGCTCCTACCGCCACTGCCACGGAGACCCAGAGCGAGGGTGCTACTGAGACTGGGAACGGCCAGGCTACCAGCGCCTCCGAGAGCGGCAACGTAAGTCGCCCAAGACCCCTGACCTATTCATCTATCAGTCAATGCTGACAGTGCTCCATCTAGGCTGCCAAGCAGACTGCTGTGCCGGTCGCTGGCTTCTTGGCCGCTGCTGGCTTCGCAGCCATGCTCATCTAAGCTTTTGGCTAGGATGACTTGAGCTTTCTTGCTTTTTTACGCGCATTTTGCGGCAAATACCCGTCTGGACCCATAATCTTGGTTTCGACGTCCCGATTCATCCTCGCCTTTCTACCAATGTGAACCTAACACGACACGGTTGTGATGGGCACATCTTAGGGAAATGGAACGGGAAGATGAGATATTGAAACGTGGGCGGTGGAATTTTCCCCAGGGTCGAACAGGCACATTATGAGTTTTCTGGTCGACATTTTTCAGGCGGCAATGAGCGATGGAATGATGATACAAATGGGCCTACATCAGGGACGTAATGACGTAACGGATGATATCCACTGAGGTTTTGCCAGCCATCAAAGGCACATTACAGGCATTTTGGCCATCCATCAGTGTGATGGTTGTTGGGGTTCTCTCGCCCAAAAGTAACAAACTTTTTTTTCCCACTCAACTTTGATGAGAGTAAGAGGCTGCTCATCGTATCCTCACGGTGCCATCGTGACATGTCCCGCTCCAGTCGCTTGCCGCCCAAAATCTATTTTGTGAGCTAGGAAGAATACGTACAATAAACAGGCTCCTTCGCAATATCTCGAGGGTATCATGTTAAATATCTACACTATCTTTCGGTTGTTACACACACACACACACACACACACACATACAAGCCATCTCACGCAGGCTGCCCTTTGAGGAGAGCCAACTTAGCAGCGAGGCTCGCCTTGACGTCTTCATCACTCTCCGAGTCAGACCCAGAGCTGCTCGTCGTGCTGTCGTCATCCTCCTCGCCTAGGCTTTCCTCGGCGATGATCTGCTCGATGGCGGCGGCGAACCTATCCACGTCCCCATCGGCTACATCGCTCTCCTCCCCATCACTGGGCAACTCGCCGTCTTCGAGGTGGCGACGCGCCTTCTTGCCCCCATTGACGTTGCCCCTCTTGCCCGGCATTTGGGTCTCGCGCTTCCGCTTCTGCGTGAGCCGTACCGGCTTCGCTTCCTCCAGGAGGAAGCTGGGCAGCGCGGCGCCGGCCTCGATGACGTAGAGTGTGGGAAACTCGAGGACCGTCATGTCGCGCAACGCCTCGCCCAGGGGCGCCGCGGCGTCGACGGCGTGCACCACGGTCCGGCCCGCTGCGGACGTCGCCGCGGACGTCGTGCCCGCGAGGTAGAATGCGTACCGGCCCTTCTGCGCCTCCTCCTCCTCCGTCGTGCCCGTGTAGGGGGCCACGCCGGTGTGGGGTGTCCACGCGCTGCGCGCAGCAGTCTGCATGCAGAAGCGGCCCGGGTGCCAGGCCCCCGTCTCCGTGTCCTGGGCCGTGGCGAGGGACTGGCCCGGCTTGTGCTGGTGTTTGCGGCGCTTTTTCGGGCGGCCCGTGCTGGCGTGAGCCCCCTCCTGCGCCTCTTCGTCGTCACCGTCGTCGTCACGTTGCTGGCGCTGGTGTTCCTTCCTTGCCTGCTCGTCGTGGGCGACCTTTTGGCCCGCGGCGAAGGCCTTGTACAATGGCACATCATCAAACGCCTTGGCCAGTATTCTCTCGGTCTGCCTCTTGGTATCGTCCGCTCGTCTCTGCCGCTCCGGCGTCCCGATCTCGTTCTCGCTCGAGGTCTCGGATGGAACGAGCAGCCACTCGACCTGCCAGTTGATCCGGCCAGAAGCCTTACTAAAGTTCGTGCCGTTCTCCTTCTGTCTCGCCATGCCCACCGGCGCGCGCCTCAGTAGGATACCGAACCGACTCAACCTCTTTTTGAACGGCATCGACGCGAGCGCCTCCTGCCTCGCGCCGCCGCCGTCACCCTTCAGCACCTCCGTCACGAGAACCCTCTTCTTGCGGCCGTCCCGGCCCGTCTTCCACTGCACGCTGCGGACCTCAATGGGTCTCAAGTCCTCAGGGCGCAGGAGCTGCCTCTCCTCGACGATCTCCTTTTCGGAGCGCTGCACGGCGCGCTCGATGCCCGCGAGGAAGTTGAAGTCGTGGTCGACGCCGGCGGGAGTCTTGAGTTTTGAGGGGGGCACGTAGGCTGTCGCATCGCGGATGCCGTTGCACGATGACCATGCCTTGTGACGCTTTGTGCAGGTGAGAGAGCAGGTGCGGATCGTACAGCGCGGGCACTTGTATCTGGGAGGCTCTGTATGGCAGATTGCGCAAAGGCTGGTGAGGAGGGGGTCGGCCATGGCCGCTTCGATTGGGAGGGTTTGTTTCGAGAGGGAAAGGTAGCCTGTAAGTTTGGCGTTTCCGGGACTGTATTCTGTATTGGTTTGAACAGGTGAATAGTCTAGTGAGCAGCTCAATTGCTTGTTGTGTACGCCGTGTTGAAGGATGTAATGATGGTACAACCCGGGATGTGGATCACCCTGGAACTTTTTCTATTATCTCAGGCTTATCGGTGACAGTGACTAGGATGACTGTCCCACCAAGGAGAAACCTTTTCCCGGCCCCGTCCAACGGTCAGCTGCGGCCATCGCCACAGACTGCATGCAACTACAATGCTTGGTCAAAAGTCTTGTTCCAGCAATAGAGATCCCTATTGATTCCTGCATTTTGGTTTTGTGATGAGATCATGAGGCAATGCAGGATGTTAAAGTGTTAGCTTGACATTAGTTTTTGCTTTTTTCTTCTTTTTGGCCTAGTACTGGAATACCAAATGAATCCTCCGGCATGGCTCGAGAGACGTCGAATCGTCCTTTTCCGACGGCGATGATCACGATGGTTCGGAACAGTAGACTTGGTGCCAAAACAATTCTCAGGTTAGAGACTTTGGGGCGTGTGACGAGATGTCTTTTACTCAAGAACCATGCTTCTGTGAAACTCCCTTCCCCAGGTGGATGGATTTCTATGGGTTTGTCAAAATACAGCGCTAGGATGGTAGTCGCAAGCGCGCGATGCATACGACTGACTATATTATAGTCTCGAGAATACCTAAATCTTTCAGTTTTGAAATTGTGCGACTGTAAACATAGCACACACTTCGTTCTGCCTGCCAGAAAACCTATTCCGCCACTCCATACATAACATAGTCTGATTACTGTTGCTCCACCCGGTGCCCAGTGTTACCCGAGACAGTGACTGGCATCGAACAGCCAGGATCGTCCCGTCAGTGCACGTTTTCCCAAATCCGCGTCCAGCAGCAAAAGGGACACTATTCCGGCCACCGCAGATGAATCATGACTTGGGGGAGTATGCCCCCGCCAGAGTCGAGGGAGATCGTATCTGTTTTCATTTCTTGCCCATGCCATACATCGGGGTAAGTTAAACACATTCACCATGGAAACGACACGTAAAATATGTGCGATAAAACAAGGCGAAGGTGCGGGGTTCTGTATCAGGGCGCAGCGATTTTCCAGTACTGTCTGCCATAGCAACAGTCAACATGAGGAACGACGTTTTGTCCTAGAACTCTTGCTTGGTTGCATTGGGTGATGGGTACTAAAGATAGCAAAAGATTTTCACCCTCGCAGGATACAAATATAACAATCGTGAGAGCATACGGTCCGTCCTCCAGTGAGCACTGTTTGATTATTCCAGTACGAGAAATAGATCGGATGTTTGTCTCCAGGAAAGATGACAAAGAAAACTATAAAGAACCAACGCCGGACACGATAATAAGTTGTCCACGACCGCCAGCCGCAAAAAGGTATAAGGGTTGAAAAAAAAAAAAAAAAAAAGTATCCAAATGTCGGTAAATCATCCTCCCGTCGATCAGGGAGAGAGAAAAAAAGGTCTCCAAGTCGCTTGCTACCCCAAATAATTTATGGCCCGGTCGCTCTCATAAAAGACCTGTTAGCGGGTTCCGCCCAATGCGCTGATCCGAGCGCCGGACGGGCGGTGAATGAGGCTGTCGGTGTGCTTGCCGACAGCTGGCTGAGGCATCGCCTCGGATTCGCTGCGCTCCTCGTCGAAGTCCTCCTCGTCCTCGACGATCTTGGTGGGAATGTCCTGATGGATCATGTACTGCTGACTAGACCGCTCGGGGGTCGCAGCGCTGGAGGCGAAAGACATCGCCGTGCTGCTCCGGTTGGGGACCAGGTCCGGGGTAGGGGGGATGCTGGATATCCGACCATTGGCGGGGTGCAGAAGGCTGTCGTCGCCCATGTCGGACGTCGCGTTCGATTGGGTCTCGTGACCGTCATCGCTGTGAGCGCCGGACAGGTTGCTGCGACGGCGCTGGGCGCGAAGTCTGGCAGCGCTGGCGGAACGCTCATCGAAATCCGCGTCCTGGGCCAGCTGCAGGCCTTCAACAGCGGCCTGACATTGCTCAGCAATGTTTCGGATAATGTGCGCAATGGCATCCGTCTTATCCTTGAGGTGGCGGTCGGCCACATCCTTGAAACTCGAAGTAGAGAGTCTCTTGTTTGCCTCGGCGGCAGCGGAGAGGAGACGAGCCTGATTGGCATCAGCATCTCTAGGCGCCACGCCATCCTCGCCAACCTCGGGGTCGAAGCCCTCCTCAATCTCACGCTCCAACTCATCAGGCTTGGTCAGGGACTGGACCAGGTGCTCCATGTGGTGGCTCTGCCCACCAATCAAGCTGCGAAGGTGCAGCACCACGCGGCGAGCCTCGTCGCGTTGTCTGAGGATGGTCATATTGGTGTGTTGAAGGGCAGCAAGCTCCTTCTTGTTGCGCTTGCGCTCACGTTCAAGCTCTTCTGCGATCTCTTGCTGAAGAACGAGGGCCTCGAGGGCGTCGTCACGCTGCTTCTCAGTAGCACTGAGGCGGACGTTGAGGCGGCCGTTGTCATCCTTCTGCTGATCAATGAGACTGGCGAGACGTCTGTTCTCCCTCTTGTGCGTCTCAATCTTGGACTTGAGATCTTGAGTTTCCTTGGTGAGCTGCTCAGCAAACGCCTGGAACTTGAGGAACTAATCAAGACCGTTAGTACATTTCCCAAACCCATCAAGTGTATGTACGGAAAACCAACCTGCTGCTTCCAGCTCTCAAGTTCCTCGTTGAGGTAGTTGTTGCGCTTGGTAACCTTGTTGAGCTCGGTATCCATACGGCCCTTGAGGTTGATGAAATCTTGCCAGGCTTCGAGAGCGTCGCGAGAATACTGATTCCTCTCACGGACAATCTCATTGAGATGTCTCATCGAGACCTTGGTCATCAAAGGCTTCTTAACAGAGCCTCCGAAAACGGCCTTGATCCCAGTGTTGCGGCCCATCTTCTCACAGACATGGTCCATGACGGCCATGACGGAATCCTGGTTCCACCATTCAGGGTCCTGAATAGACTCGACTTCCCCACGCATGACAATGATCTGACCGGCGGGGACGAGCTTGCCGCCACCGTAAGCAGATCGGAGATGAGGAGGAACACCGGAAGGGGTGACATCGCCGTTGAGGGATTGAGTGAGACGAGTGACAAATTTGTTGCGCTGGCTGGGGTTCAGCGCAGTGGGAGGGCTAGAGGTAAGCACGAAGTTACGGTCGAGGTCAACGACCAGAGCATCGGTTGGCGCGGTGAACAGAGAGCGGCACTCGGCGGTGATACCAAGGATGTAAGGGCCCGGTTCCTGAACCAAATCCTTGGCATGACGAGCGTGCACAACAGGGACATAGAGACCGCTCCACTCATAGACGCGAACGCAGTACCGGATAGTCTCAGCAGCCATCGTAAGCATAGCCGGGTAGTGACTGACGAAGATGATGCGGCGGGTCGGAGAGATTGCGGCCTCAATAACACCAACAATGTTGGGAATGGACAGGCAGCAAAACAGCGGCCACATGGCAAAGTTCTGGAAGCCGGTCGGCGAGGAGGGGAACTGGTAGCAGAGAGCATAATCCTTCATGTCAATCCGGACCAGGTCATTGAGCCTCGGAGCTGGGAAGCTGAGGATACGAGAAACCTCCTCGGCGTGAAACAGATTGGTCGCCTTGTTCCAGTGGATCCACATACCTCGCAAGTAGTCTCCCAGCAGGTTGTAGAGCGGGTACCGAGACAAAAACGACAAGCAGTAAGGAATCCAGTACGTCTCATCGGGGTTGTCATAGTAATCGGGCTCCGTTCGCTTGCGCAAGTCGCGAATGGTCTCGGCCCTCTTCTCATCGGCTCGCGACCAGACACGGAGGCAGATACCGTACAAGGTGTGAGATGAATCCTGTTGCAAAACGAAGGCGTGATGAACGCAATGAGGCTGGCTACGGCCCGTGCAGATCTCAACATCGTGGGGGAAGCAAGCCTTCAATGTGTAAGCCGAAAAAAAGTCTAAACAAAATGGCAATACATCAGGTTACTTACGCGCATTGCAGCATGCAGCGACCGCGCGATCTCGTTATCCTGCTCCAACCTAGGGCTGCTTCCGAGAATCTCAGGGAGCCAGAATTGGCCAACAGCTCCCTTCATGTGGCCAATCTTGCCCTGGGCGGGCGCGGGAGCCTTGACCCATTGGGACGGTTCTCTGCCAACACCGCAAACCATGTAGGCGTGGGTGAGAGTCTTGGGGGTCCGCTGCTGGGGTTTTGAGTTGAGGGTGGAGGGAATCGGCTGAGTGATGCGTGAGTGGAGGGAGGAGGTGCGGCTCGGAATGATCAAGCTGGTGTCGCCTTGATCACGAGTAGTAGGTCGGGCATCGCGGTCGCTGGTCCGGGGGCGGGTAAAGGACGAGTGTGCGTTCAAGGAAGGCGCCATTTCGTCGGGTATTAGTCGTCAGAAGAGAATAGGTTGAAGTGGTATAGTTGGATCGTAGCGAGTGGGAAGGCGGCCAGGGAGTATATGTTCCAGGCGGCGCACGAGGTGGCCAGCGTGTCGAAGGGAAAGGCGAGGATGGAATTGCCGGGTTCGGACGGAAGGCAAACTACCCGGAGAGCAAGCTCTCGTCACGGATTTGTCGTCAGATTCGTTGATCAAAAGGCCGCCATTCGAAAGGAGCCTCTTGACAGAGCAAAGTCGATTGTCTCTGGTCTGGTCGGGAGCGACAATTGAGGCTCAGGCACAGACGAGTTGATTTGACTGACTTGACTGCTCGATGACAGGTGGGGGGGGGGGAAGAGAAGAAACAAGAGAGGAGGGACGAAGAGGAAGAGGTTAGAGACGAGACGAGAAGAAGCAAGCAGTGCCCCGGGCTGAGGTAAAAGGAGAAACTGACTATGTGTGTCAGGGGTGGTGTGGGGTCAAGATAGAAGGGGGGGAGGGGGGCAGAGGATTAGAGACTGGGAGGGTGTGGAAGAAACAGAGAAGAAAGCAGAGAGAAACTGAGGGTGGGGTGTGCCACTGGTGAGCGAGCTAAAATGGACGGAAAGGGGGCCCAAGCACCGCACACGGAGCTGGAAGCGGAAGTGAAAGGAAGGTCGAGAGCAGCTATAGCAACAG
Source organism: Colletotrichum sublineola (assembly GCA_020631755.1). Lineage (NCBI taxonomy): Eukaryota > Fungi > Ascomycota > Sordariomycetes > Glomerellales > Glomerellaceae > Colletotrichum > Colletotrichum sublineola. The sequence goes on from JAHSQG010000001.1 coordinate 2,327,280, forward strand.
CAGACAGAGAGGCAGAAGGAGGGAGATACGGGGAATGAAAGCCTGCAGCCAACGTGCGGCACAGCCAGGTACGGTGTTCCGTGCCTTGATGCAAGTTCCCATGGGTGCCTTTCACGCAAGGTACACTAATCGCACTTTTGGGGGGGAGCAGCTCAATGGATGCAACCAACTGCAGGCTTTAGCGAGCCGAAGGACACCCAAGGAGAAGGGTCGGGGAAACGGTTGAAGGATAAAATAGTACGTGAGATGGAGAGAGAGTGTGTGAAGCAAGTGTTGTTGTGGCAGCGAGAATGGAACGGTTCGCAGGAACGGATAGTCATGGGGCGAAAGGACGGAAGTGCAAGGGGCCGTGCAGGCAGCGTTGCGTTGCCGGTGCCACCAGTCCAGTCGACCGGGGGAGAGAGTTCCAGGGAAAATGCCAGGGTACCGGTATGTACATGCCTCACACATGGTCTGCTGTACGTACCTGGTTAATACACATACCTAGGTAGGTAGTGCAAGACATCCAACAATGATTTCACTGAACGGGCCGGGGTTTGATGACAAGAGATACTCCGTAGAGACTGGGGCAACGTAGGACTTGGTGCTCATGGATGGGATGGCACAATGGATCGATCCTAATGATGGACTGGGGAGAGTCCATTCCACAGGGGATTTGACTCTTGCAGGCCTTTGTAGATTTGGCTTCGGGCTTCAGGCCTCGTCTTGGGTGCTGCAAGATGCTGCAGGTGCTCACTTCAGAATCCTTCAACATTGCACAAGTGTGTTGTAGTTCGAGGTACCTAAGGTAGGTAGGTATAGTTGCAGTGCTATAGAACCTACGTACCTACCTAGATAGACGCGGGAGGTCTTGCGGCCAATGTCTAGCAAGTTGCTGATGCTGTCGCCCAGCAGGCTCAAGCAACGGCCGCGATGACGGTAAGGCCCACCGTTTCCCACCACCTTCCTTTCTTCTTTCCTTCATTCTTTGTCAAGGGTTGTATTGAAAAGATGAATTTAGAATCTTGCCGGGGCCGTGACTAAGGTAAGGTGGTTTAGAGAAACAAGTTGCTGATCGTTAGAGCTACACTAGGGCTGGCTGATTGGCAGCCCCCCGGCCCCTCCAAACTCTCCGGTCCAGAGATTCGTCGTTGTCGGCACACCCGGTCAGAAAGATCAGAAACGGGAGACGCCGGACATGTGTCGCCCGCCGACGCGCGGCAACGAGACGGGGAAACCGACCAGAAGAATGGAAAAGGGTCGCCACCAGAGCCAAACAACCGAATCAACCCAGAAACCAGACAGAAGGACCTTTGGAAGAAACAGCGAGGCGAGACAAGACAAGACATGACATGGAGAGAGAGAAGGAACGGGAAACATGGAGCACGGCCCCCCTTTTGCAGGTACTTCAGTGACTAGGTAGGTACGAAAAGTGCTAGGCACTTGCCACATTGCAGCCAAAAAGGGGCGCGAAGCATGAATGCTACCGTCCTGCATCAATCAGTAAACGAAAACCCCGGACTACCTACCTAAGTTATGAAGCTACTGCAGCTCCTGCAGCAGCCTAGCCCGTCAAACAATCCGATTGCTCTGAAAGGGAAGCACTAATTCTCGAGCGAATGGTCTGACGAGCCTTCTGCCGGTCTTTTCTCTCTTCCTCTCTTTGTTCTCTGCCGTCACCGTTAGGGCCGGGGTGGGTTCACCACTAACTAAGCAGCAGTCAAGCGGGAGATGGGGATGAGCCAGCAGACAGTCAATCGACAGGGAGTGAAAAGAGCAAGGCACTTTCCCCTCGTGGTAGGAAGCTCATCGAGTCCGACAAGCAAGCGTCGAGTCGCGAAGTTGCTAGCGCCATGCATCCAAGTAGCTAGTGTCCTGTCGCTTCTTGTTCGCCATATTGCTTGTCGTTGTCGTCCTGCTGTGCCGTGCTTCCTGCAGCGTACTACATTGCCTACCAGCAGGTAGGTACTTGCTGGTTCTCTTTTTTCTTCTTTCTCCACGCATGGGCCCAAGTTGATTCAGACGCAACCCGGTCAAAACTTGTGGCCACCCCGGCCCGGCTGCTAAGATTGAGTCTCCACTCCGATACTTGTGGGGCCCGGTTGTTGATGGCCAATAATCGCCAACGCCTCTCAGCACCGGCTGTTTTCGTGGGAAATTGCCCAGTCTCGTTTAGAAATCATTTTCTCTCTTGGTGTCCCTCCTCCCCCCCGCCTCTCTTCCGCTATCTGTTCGTTCTTTAGGTCAATGGGGTTTTGGTCACGATTGTCGTCCCAATCCCGAATCAACCTTGGTTCGTGGACGCCACCGACCCCGCGGCGCCGCCTCCGCCTACGGGAGCAGACGCAGCCACCGAGAGCCTTCTTCGTGTTTTGGAGGGCGTCGTCCGCTCCGCCAACCACTTCCTCAACCGACGACCTGCGAACGGCGTCGCGTCGTGTCGGGTCGGTGTGGGCAACAGAAAGCGTAGTTTGGAACCGGAAAGACGCCTCAAACCATTTGAGTGGCCATATCATATGTATGCACTCAACTGGTCTTGCACTGCTGTCTTTGGTCGGCCAGGTGGTGTAGATCAATTGTCACGCATTTACCTTCACCCTTTCTTATGTGATACGGCGCCCAAAGCAGAGAACCGCGCGCACTACGTTACGTACCTTGTGCCGTGTCGCATATCGGATCATGGCCGCCCCCTCCCCCCCGTCGTAATGGACGCTACTCTACTTCCCACCATGCATAACTGACTGCAAATCAGAATTCACCAAACGAAGAAGGGCATCCGAGCGGACATCAAGCGAGCACATATCTCCAAGCCATTGTCCAAAATACGCGGGAGGAAAGAAAGGCTACCTTCCAGGGCCCCTTTCTCCAGAGAGATGACGAATTCAAGCACAAGATCATCTGCCGATGCGCTCAAGCCCCCTTTCTGATCCCTAAAGTATTGCCATCGTTAAACGGGTCGTCCCCAGGTGGCGATTGATTGGTAACAGGACACGGTGACGGACCAGCTGTCAGCCGTTGTGGCAGGTCGTGGGAGCACCCACGTTCACCGAACCCGGATCGCCGCATCTGCAGCATATCCCACACAAAGCAGAGGCCTGGGTGTTTGGGGAGGGGAGGGGAGGGGAGGGTTGTCGGATCCGCATTGACACGCTTCACAGCCAGAGCCTTAGCATGGACATGCTGGACCATAGTGCCACTGTGCAGGCGATAACACTCGCGTACATGAAGCCCTCGGCGAGCCATGATCAGGGTTCCCTGGTACAGCCGTCGAGCTCCAACGCTGGGCCTAGGGGGCTGAGTATTCATGTGCCGCGCCGCGCGATTCACCACTCGTGGGTTTTGGCTGTTCCTTCAGGGGGCTTCCTTGATTCCGCGACGGAGATAAAGATCTCGGCTCGCGTCGTGAGTGGGCTACGGGCCGATGATGATGATAATAAAAATTCTCGGGGGGGGGGGGGGGGAGGAAAGAGAGAGGGAGAGACAGAGAGAGAAAGAGAGAGAGAGAGAGAGAAGGGGTGGAGGCAAAGCAGTCTACGGAAAATGCATCGCGAAGAGAAAACAACGCGCAGAGGGCCTGCCAGGGCGGAGAGGTCTTGTTGCTGTTGGAGCTCTTCTCGTCCGAACCCCCTCCAGCCCGAGTCAGTGCCCGCTGCGTCTCGTCGGACATCAACGAAGGATCGAACATCATCCAAATTCTGGTTTGGGAGGAGACAGCTCGCTATAGTCTAACCACCCGATTTCAGATAAGGTGTTTTGTTGGATGACCGAAACATCTGTCGAGTCCTTCCAGGCGAGGCAGCTTGACAGGCTCAGTGGGCAGCATGGGGCTCAGGACCGTCTGCCACCGGTTGGTTTGCTTTCCTACTCGGCAGATCCATGCTTGGTTTTGTTTATCCAACATGCACGAAATCTTTGCATGGTTCTCCAATGCGACCCCGTCGCCTTCACTTTTGCTCCAGCCTCACATTACTGTGTAACCCGCCCCTCCTGGAGTGGACAGTTGCCTCAATATCAGCCATTCACTGACACGAAAGAGCATCATCAACATCATGGTCGTCCTCTACACTACGCAAGCCTATCCCGTCTTTTCTTCCTTCCGCCGTACTCTGTGGCCACCGCGGCCTGATTGGCGTAATTCATATGCATTAAATCACCATCTACTACTATATTCCGCGCTTTGACCCATCGCTCTGGCGCTCGGGGACAGACAGCGGAGCACATGGCAGGTTGGGATATCTGGCCAGAGCTTTCCTACTCGATAGCAGGAATGGTCCACTTAAAACACTTCAGCCGTGCATCTGTAACCCGAAGCTCAGAAGTTGGGCTTTCTTATTGAACCACCACAACCACCCCCCACGGGCCGGTGCTGACATCCTAATTCATGATTAGTCCGGCCACTGTTGGCTACACAATTTGTCGTGAGAGGAATCTACACTAACAATAACAAAAAAGGCGAGTCCAGAGACGTGGGAAGATGAAGGAAATGAGGAGGGCCTAACGAAGGATCTCCCTCGAAGACAGTCCCGGTTCGGGCCGGTGCTTTTTTTTCTTCAAAGGAAAAACAAAGAGAAGAAAAAAAAAATCAAATAAAAATAAAAAAAGAGGAAGAAAAACTTCGTCTGTTGTACATCGTGGCCACTCATGGGCGGGGCTGCCATGCGCTCGGGCCGAGGCCCCGATTTTTCTTGTTTGAATCCTTGGCCCTTCTCTCTTTCTCTCGCTCTTCCTCTCCCTCATCGAGCTCTATGCCAGTGGACTGTCGTTCCAACGAATTGTGCTATCAGCCGCCCGTACCAGAATGAACGAGCTTGTACCCTCCAGTGATCCGAGCACCAGTCCCGAAACCCCTGATCAGTGTCCATCTTACACGCACTGAGCGCCCAGCTGCTCGAATTATTAGGCTTCGACCCTCGCTCGGGGTGGTCCCCGGCTCTATATGTAAGCTACAATATATCTGAGATGCCTTGAAGTTTTGGTCCGGCACCTGTTATGGAGCGGAGCCACTACGACTACCACCTTGCTTGGCCCACCCAGATACTGAACCACGGCGGTTCCTCGGAACGTCACACTGATTACCACCCATAGGTAATAACACAAAACCACAGTAGGAAGGGCCTCTCGACCAATAGCATCACCTCGTCACCAAGTCCCATTACCATTGCTCCTGATACTGACGTCCAACCTGCCTCGCACAAACCACCTAGCCGAAAGGCTTGTCGTACCGCATCTGCTGGAAGATGGCCCGAACGCGAGGGGAAGAAGAGGTTTGAGCCGTTGCGTGCTGCATGGCACGGGGAATTAATGCTGCAGCATCTGCACCTGCATCAGCACTGCAACGCGTCGTCGTCACTGCTGCGATGGTGCGCCGACCATCAATTGCAGACATCAGTCTGCCGGCCAGGCGAATCATGAATCGCGCTAGAAAAGACGCCGATAGATCATTGTCCGAGCTTCCCAAATTGGCGAAATATTTGGCGCATGCCATCTGTTAGACTGTTCCAACAAACTGCCGACGAACAGGATATCGCCAAGCTACCATGTGGCTGGGCCGTCCCCGAGGAAGGAATCGCGCTCCAAATTTCCCAAGTGCTTTTCCGTAAGGACGGGACCCTTGGCCTAGACCTCGGGTCGCTAAATCCGAGCCTGCCTCAGTTCCTGATGGTTGAAATTGTAGTGCACGAGTAATTCATCGCATGGTGGCGGACGAATGGGGGCAGGTTGCAGCGACGCCGAGAAACGCATAATGTCGACAGAGGCGGTCTCCCTCCCTATCTTGCAACCATTCACCGAGACAGGCGGAATTCGATATCGCCCTCCGGCTCCTCCGGTGCCGCTGGAAATCCCGTTTACTGGACGGCCCTCTGTCTGGTTTGAGCAATATACCCTACCCATCGTGCTCGGCGGAATGCCAGATTGGTCACGATGGACCTCGAGTGGACTCATGCCTCGTCCACTTTCGGTGACCTGTCACCTGTGAGTATTCTCATAGGCCCCAACTAGCGTTGCTACGTCGTAATCCCTGGCCGGCCTGCAATCGTAGTCGGATTCCTCGACCCAACAGGGAGTAGTGTAGTCCTTCACTGATCCGGTTGCCGAAAACAACGATATCAACCTACCCGGCGCTCTGCACGACACAATGGCCAGGTGCGCCGAGCAATCACTGCTGATCATGCGCTCCGGGCCAGGGCTACGAGAATGCAGCAGCACCTGCTTTATCACTGCACGGTGCCGACCCAACTCCCTCCCCACAATGCTTGGGTAACCGTCTCTTCAGCCTTGCGCTCGCGCAGGTCGATCCCGGCGAGGCAGGCCGACGAACCGGGGCCCCTTTATCCAGCGCGCCACCCCCCACCCTTCGACCGGCCGGCCGCACCGATGGCGGCGGCGGCGCCTTCTCCTCTACAACCACGTGTTGAGCCTGTAGAAGGTCTAGGTTCGAGGGACGAAACAGCATGTTCCACGACGGCGTCTGCTCCGCTCATCCGTTGTGGAAGAACGGCATTATCCCACTCTTGACGTCCGGCCGTTTCGATTCCACTACATGGCGCCGCCGGCGGGCATCGGCGAGGGACCGGTCTCATGATCTGCAGTCAAAACAACCGCAATACTCCAAGTAAAACTGCTTCCGAGGGGGAGGGGCTTGCATTTGATCACGGCTTTTTCCCAAATGCAGTCCAGTCCTTCAGGACGCGCAACACAGAGGAGCCCTTTGTCCCCTTCAAGAAGCGTATCAGTTACCTCAACCCCTCGTCTGCTGAGCTTCTCTATGAAAGCCACCCTTCACAAGATCCACAGCCACTATACTGTCTACATGGACATTTCCCTCTTGGCCCCATCCCAGTTTTTCGCTTGAGAGGTCCACGGAGGAGGGGCGCTGGCTGGGTCGGCGTGTATGAAGTCATTCTGGTCGCCAAACCAGCTTTCTTTGTTGTAGACCACATAAGCAAAAAGGCTAGCCGCCACGTAACCGACTGAACAGCAACGTCAACCCGCCAGCACACAGTACCAGTGTACTGGCCCGATACGTCATGCTCGGTACTGCTCGTTGCGAAGGAGAGCTTGTTTGTTACGATGGGTGCCCGCCACAGCGTGCCAAGAGGCCACTCCGGTTTTTCGATGTCGTGCCAGACATAGACCATTCCATGGGCTTGGGCAGTGTGTGGAGGTTCACAAAGCCGGGTGGGAACGTGCCGCATAGGTCACGATGAGTGGGAATGATCCTCGTGTCCCAGGGATTCTAACGAGCCGGAAGCGTCGTCACAGCCTGGGCGTATCTTGTAGGCCGAAGACATATGTACCGATAGCATAGGTACTGTCTGATCAGCCGGCTGCTAAAATCGTAAGACTGAATGTAGGCTGTTGCTCTAGCTTCCCCGTACAAAGTCCAGCCTAGTCCGCCCTGTACTGAAGGACGAAATCACAGCACAAATAACCTAGTACAGTAGCACCTCGGGCCTAGGCGAGGTCTCGCCATCCTCGTTCTGTTACAAAAATACCCGATGTCGTGGCAGTGACTACTATTTTGACCCCAGATTCAACTGGAACCAGCGACGGTATCAGCTGTAACCTAGGCAACGATGGTCTCATTGAATCCTACCTAGAAACCATTGACTGACGAGGTGACGGAGATGAAGTGGTAATCATTGCCCACAGGACTCATATGGGCGTGACACAAGTCCACCGGCTTGGCCACACGAGATTGATGCGCGCGATCGAATTCAAAGGGAGAGGCCTGGAAAATCGTCAGCCGGGCGGAACCGCCCCAACAGGTATACCGGAGACCTCTGTTTGTCTTCTTTGCAGCGGCCAGCATGCCTACCACTTGGAGAGTCACCCAGCTCAGCTAAACGGTCGGGGGTCCTCCCACTAGAAAGTGCCTTCCCCGCCCTTCATTCGCAGAAACCATCACGCGATTGTGCATCTTTCATTCGGGGCTTACTCACCCCTCCGAAGGGCATCCCCGGGATAATCCGGACCCGAGTGCGGAGGAAGAGTGGATACGAATCACTGGGCACCGAATTGAGGGCCCGGATACGGCCCCATATATCCCGGGTCGCACGATGCGAGAACCGAGTTACTAATTGCATTCGGCCGGATGCATCACTGAGCCCCCAGCCGATGCTGTGACAAAGATCTCGGGCTGTTCGGCTATGGCGAACCAATTGGGTCGAACCAACCAAGCATGGAAAAATGCCGAGTTCCCATCCGTCAATGGGTGAGGTGGCGGGCGTGTCTTGGGCTGCAGAAGGAGAAGAAGAAAGGAGGCAGGTCAGTCGCTTCCAATATTCCAACGGGAACCCGTGAGATGGGTGGCACACCTCATGTTTTGCTGGGTTCCTCGCACGCAGGATGCAGGGGCATCCACACCCGCACTCTGCTGTTGACCGCGGAAACGTGTCGTGCTTGATTACTGGCCTTCCCAGGAATGTACCTAGATATGGCGAGGAGGAATTCCCGCCCATTTGCCATTTGGTGTGTCTCGCTAAATTTACTAGCTCTAGATCTCGTCACGCCTCGTCATCATCGTCCGCGAGGAACCATGACGAAATGACGCAGAGCTACAGAGGGAAATTGCAATTGCAGACACGATATGCAATGACGCAGTGCACCATGTGGACTACCGAGAACGGACAGTCCGGCAGCGGCAGAGGCTTGCAGTGTGCAATGCACCAGACAAGTCAGAGAAGCGTCTCTTTTCAACATCTCGCGTGCCATTGATCTCATCAGCGCGTAGCCTGCAGAGAGAGGGGGAGTTCTCAACGTTGAGGACTTCCTTGCAGGTACCTAGAGTAAGACATTGTCTGACATGTGAATGTGGGCGTGTGTGGCTGGTGCAGTGGAGACGATGGAGACGCCGGGACGCAACCAGGGTAGGCACAGGAAAACGCCGCTACCACGCCAAATTGCCCGATGATTATCGTGGCTGGCGGGACCAGGACGAGCGAGAGCCACTCGATTGCCGTGTTGAAGGTTGGAAGAGACGAGGTCGCGGGTCGCCGCGTGAATGATTGACTGGTCAAGCAGGGCTAGGAGAGAGTGACAACGGGTTGATGGCTTCCCCCCTCGCTATGCCCTACCCATTAGTTTCCTTACTCGCTTAGTCCCCGAGGTGTCAAATACGATGCTCACCGGCCAAGTTATACGAAGACAGGTATGGTGGTGTGGTCCAGCGAGAGCCGCAGCAGCGGATGGCAAGGGGCGAGAGCCCGAGCTCACATTCCAACGACAAGAGGCCGGCTCAGATGGAGATGGGGTTCAGGGGTCAGGGGGAAAGGAGCGCGATTGACATGAACATCATCGAAGGTGAGAGATTAGGTAGTCGAGCAGCCTGGCGCATTCGCGGGTCATATTATATCTGGCCGGCGGTAAGGCTAATGGGCTAGCCAGCCGTACAGTGGCAGCCCAGACCCAAGGGAGAAAACAGCAATGGCGGCGTCGTGGCCCATCCAGCGATCCCTCAGCAAGAACCTGAACCCGGATGGGGAGATGAGGGAACGCTGAGGCCGCCCCCCCTCCTTTTCCCTGGAGCAAACTGGGCTGAACTTGTGAAGGCCGGACCCGTGTAGCATTGCATCCCATCACGTCGCATCAAAGCGCAAGGAGACAGAACCGTCAAGGTTCGGGTCCAGGCCCAGGTACCTTAGCCCTGTCGGTACAATGGCCTCGAGGTAGTTCACAGTCGACTGGATTAGCGCCATACCTGGAGCCCTCGATGGCGCAAGCTCCCTCACAGGCATCGCGCTAGGTATTTGCTGCGTAGGAAAGGCAGTGGCAGTCGTTGGCTTGGGATCTTCCCATGATAAGGTTTGAGGGATGAAGCGTAGCGATAAGCTTGGTGGCATGGGGGCCAATTGGGTTACAGCAAGGTACCTCCCTGCGGAGAGATGAGAGCAGACAGAGGATGCTCGTTGGCGTCTCATCTCCCCTTGCCAGCCTAAGCACAGCAACTGCGTGGCTATTTCTCATCAAGACAGCAAACCGGGAGGGGGTATGTATGTTGGTTTTGCCCGGGGCACAAAGATGCATTTCGACAGGCAAGATGGTGGTGTGCCCAAGGAGCCAGCGGGTTCTGAGCTTTCCATTCCACATGCGTCCCCCCCTTAGCGATCATTCGACTAAAAGATGCGGAAGGGCAGGTCAGGCCAGGGCACGACGCTTATGTACCTGTCCTTTGGGACACTGATCAGCAGCGTGCCCAGCCAAGATGTCAGATAAGGCATGCATACCTACGTGTTGAGCGGCGACTCGACCAGTCAGCAGCTCCCTTGTCCTAGGTGTGTTGCTCGGTACGTTTGCTCGCAGGTCATCACAGAACGTGCTTGCACCACCCGTCCGCCTTCTGATGATGACATAATGACGGCTCGGCCAGCATGCAGCCGCGTTTCAATCCTTTCGGACGTGCTTCTGCGGCCCGGGGAGGGGCAGATGAATGAAAGTGAAAGTGAAAGTGACAGTGACAGTGACAGTGACACTGTCAGTGTCAGCAGTGGCAGACAAAGGAGGGAGATAAAGAAGCTTCAATGATTTATCTGATCTTGGTAGCAACCGCCCAAGCAAGCGAACACAGGACAGGGAAAGACCCGTCTTTCCCCTCGATCTCTTGCGCAGTCTCCCGTTCCGTGCTGAACCACATGCCTCTCTACATGGCCCTACGTGGCAGAGCTATAACAGCACATCTTTCCACATACCTCGCCTAGATTCATTGCCAATTACCTTATGAGGAGGCCGAACCGAGGTCTAAAGATTGCATCTCTGGAATTGGACGTTGGGTATTGTCACGAGGATCAAGATAATTTGGGAAACGTGCCTCGTTTGTCCTTCGTCACAGGGAGGGAGGAGACCGTCCCCCCCCCCCCCTTTTTTTTTTTTTTCTCCAACTCTGTTCTCTTTCAATATCCCAGTCTCTCTTTGCCCTCGCCAATTCGAACATGGAAATTCCACCTCGACAGGTACAGCGGGGCGGTTGTGCCACTTTCACATGTCAACTAGCCAGGATGACGATAGGGACGCATACAAGCTACGCCTTCTACCACCTTTTCAATCCTTTTTTTTTTTTTTTTTTAACCCGAACCCCCAGCTGCTACAAGCAATGAGCTGCTGATACCACTGCTGCTGGACGAAGCACCCTGTTTCCCAGCCTTACCATATCTACTCAGTAGGTACCTAGTCACTCGCCTGTCACGGCTTGGCCCCTCCATTTATCTGTCGGCCGCTGCTTTTCTTGTCAACGGCTCACTTGCCGTGTACCGGTTCAACCAATTGTTTGCCTACACGGTACCAATGCCCACACATACCTTCTCTTCTCTGCTGATAACGGAGTGGTAGAACAGGGGTGGGCATGAGGGGAGCCGCCATCAGCTACAAACCGAGGAAAAGAAAAGAAAAAAACCACGAGCAAAACAAATAAAAATAAATAGAAAATCCCCGGTGGTAACATTGCATGTGGCGTGAACGTCCCCCTGCCTCTTCCCAACGACAGTAGTGACACGACGAGGGCTTAATTAGAGGGAGGGGGAGGGAGAGAAGAGCGCGAAAGAGGAAGAGGGGGAAAAAAAAATAGCGGACAGAGCTGCTTCGCAGGTAGACGGCACCCAATATTCATTCAGTGCAAAGAAAGCAACCAGAGCGAGCAGCAGCAGCTCGAGCACAAGCACAAGCACAAACGCCAGAACGACGACGTCCCCTCCCCTCCTTTGGCATGTGGCGCATGTACTTCGTTGGTAGGGGTACATGGGCTGGACCCGCCACCGCGGCATTCCTGCGCGTCCCTGTCCGCGCACTGCGACTTGTGAATGTCTGAAGCACATGCTAATGTGATCTGGCCTGGCTACTAACGTGGGTAGCTAGGTTGTCGAGTCTCGCATCCTAAGGGGTTCAGGCAAGCTAGCTACCTTAGCCCGCGTCTCTTTCTGGTAGATAAATACTTTCATTTCAGTCCATGCCCGTCTGTGGCGTCAACCTCGTCACCATCATCCGCATCCATTGCATAACACCTCGTCTGTGTTCCAGCCGCCTCTTTCTACCTCTCCGTCATCAACCCATCCCACCCTGCTGCTCTGCTCTACTCTGCTCTGCTCTCACCCTCACCCTCACCCTCACTCACCCTCAATCACCCTTTGCTGCCCTGCTCCAACTGCCCTCCAGTAAGTCTCTCCCTCCCTCCCTCCCTTTTAGCTTTGCATTACCTCGTCCTCCCTCCCAATACCTCTTCCCTTTCTGCCTCCCACTCCGTTACTACCTGCCCGTCCCCCTCCAAAAACTTTCATCTTGTCCTTTCGTCTTTCCAACCTTTTCGTCAAAAACATCTACCTTTTGCTCTCTCCCCCAGACCTCACCCCACCCTCCCACGACGCACTCATTCACCAACAAGACTTGCCTTCACATTGACCTTTCCTGACAAGATCCGCCCTTACAGCTCTACCTGCTCTACACCTCTCACAAGCTTTGTTTCCGAGCCTCAACCCGAAGCTCAAGCACGCACGAGCAGCACTTGCCAGCAAATCCCATTCGACTTGACTTCGCCGGGCCTGCGCGCTTCGACGAATCAATAGCACCAAGCTTTCCAACGAAACCCTCGCCTCTTTTCTAAATGCCCAAAATGGCCCAAGTCAACGGTGACCTCCCGAGCGTGAATTCGGTTGCTATCCAGGTAAGCACCCATGTCTAAGGGGGGGGAGGTTTCTCTCTGCCTCTCTCACTTGCCCTTCACGCGGCTTACCTATCAATGCAGCATTTCCTGGATTACCCGGCGGTGCACGACAGCGTCGTCACCTTCAGGAACAATCCTGTCGGCAAGAAGTCCCTGGCCTTCAGCGAATCTGCTTATAAGACACTCGCCGAGCCCCTTCTGCCCTTGTTCGCTCGCCCCTGGAACTATCTCCGCCCGTATGCCGAAAAGGCAGACAACCTCGGCGACCAGGCTCTTTCCGCCGTTGACGAACGTTTCCCTGTCGTCAAGAAGCCCACCGAGGAGCTCTATGCCGGCGCCAAGGGCATCATCGCTCTTCCCTTCCGCACAGGTTTCGAGGCGAAGGACCACGTCCTCAAGACATACAGCCAAGAGAAGAAGAAGGTCGGCAACGACAACGTGGTCGCCCTCGGCAAGGCCGTCGTTAGCACCGTCCTCATCTCTACCAGCGAGCTCATCGTCTGGGTTGGCGACGTCATCCACTACAAGAAGGAGGAGACCAAGGAGGTCGTGAACGAGAAGGTCAACAACTAAACAGACTTGCGGCCCCGTACGTATACAATCCTGGCTGATCTTCCGCTCTCCTTCCTTCATTCCATATACCCTTCACCTTCTCTCGGCCACTCTTGAACTATTCCGGGGTTCTTGGGCCGCAGTCACGATGGCGGACGCTTCAACGACATACAACAACGGAATGGACTTGATACCTTCGATAAAGGGTTTTTATGTACTGTCTTCGTGTTGTGTGTTATTTTCTTTGTCTATTTCTATTATTGGTGGTGTACGAGAGAAAGGTATCCAGTGCGCCGTTCTAGCCCTCCTTTTTTTGGGCAATCGAGTTGGGACTTTGATTTCCTGGGGGTGAGATGGGACTCGGTCAAGCTATCCTCCGATGCTGCCTAACGACCCTCCACCTGTGCCGAAGAAGGGGGCATGAGTCTCGGGTTATCGGGCGGATGCCGCTCTTTCCCGGAGGAACGTGTTTGGAAAGGAGCTGGATTTAAGTATTGAACATCTGTGAGAGAAATCAAAATATAATAGATACTCATGTATTTGTTTGCGAAGCTCATCGTTGCATGTGACGTAACCCCCGTGTGAAACTGATTTATCAACCATGAGTGCATTGATCATATTGCGCGCTTTGCGTGATCGACTGGTACGAGTCACGCATACAGCAGAAGAGCCTGGCTGCGGCAGTAATACCTACTATATTACTGCACTTCCAGCTCGAGGCAGGAGGGAAAGAGGCATCGTGGAGCTGGGGGACGGCTTTTCTGCCCAGGTGTGTCCAAACTCAGTCCCCGCGTTTCCCCCCACCCTTTTTCTTTCTTTACGAGGGGGGTTTGGAGCAACTCTATCAGTGCTTTAGATCAGATCAACTCAGCGGAATGAGGACGAGGATGAAGACAAGGACGATAAAGACTAAATGGAAAGAACACACCCCGGGGAAGATCGCCAGCTGCTCATTGGTGACTCTGGCATGACACCGTTGACCATTACTACGACTGGGTGGGACATGCACAGAGTGGTATAGTAGCCCGCCCACTACCACTGGTTGTGTCAGCATAGGGACGCCACGAGAGGCCAAAGCTGTTTGCGGCGGTGTTATGGTATGGTATGGTGTGTATGTAGTTGATTGATTGACTGACTACCTATCTGGTGTGGTGGAGCTATCTATAGCCTGTCAGGCTTATGTAACAGGGTGCCCCCTCTAAAAAAAATAGTGCCCTCACTAGTGGTCCCTTATGGTTAGTTAATCTCTATCGCGTAGTGTGTAATTTATCTTATTTTAACCCCTATTATCTAAGTAGTACTTAGGCTTTCTTAGTAGTTATAATTAATATTAAGGTAGAGAGGCCTTCTTTAAGTAGCTATTTTATAGTAGCTACTTTAGATTAACTAGGTTACTATGCTAGGAGCCTAAGAAATAAACATAGGGGGAATAAGTTATAAGTTATGTAATAAAACTTAGTTATATATACCTAAGACTAAGTATTATAAGAAAATAGTAAAACTTAGTTATATATACTAGGGACTAAGTATTATAAGAAGATATTACTTATTATAAAAAGAAATCTATAAAGTTATAATATACCTGAAAGGTATTAGTATTAGTTAGTATTAGTAGCTTAGCTATCTAATATTAGTTAGTAGGCTTATACTATTAGCTAATAAAAGTTTAGTATAAGTATAGTAGGTAGGTTAGCCTATCTAGCCTTAACCTCCTATACTAAGTTAGTATAAATAACTATCTATTTACTATATGTAGTAATAGTATTATAATAGAGATATGCTATATACTACTTAAGGTTAGTCTATTTGTGTTATATAAGTATAGCCTATATGTTTTTAAGCCTAATTCTATTCTCTAAGGTATTTAAGTCTCTCTATATAGTAATATAGTCCCTATATTCCCTATGCTTAGTGGTAAGCTATAGTAGTAAGTTAGCTAATAGTCTTATGTTGTTTACTATATAGATAGGGATTATGGTGAGTTTTGGTGTAGGAGGTGCTATTACTAGTAGTATAGATGTTATCTTAGATGGTATTACTAGTAGTACTACTAGTATTGCTTTTAGTAGTACTAGTATTGCCTTTAGTAGTACCTCTCCTAGTATTAGTTTTAGTTTTTATAGCACCTTATATTAGCCTACTTTAACTAGTAAGTTATCTATCTCTACTTAATAGTTATATTTTATTAGTAAAAGTTCTTTTAGAAGGTAAGTATATATAGTAGTATTACCTATAGGCTATCTATCTAGTAGTAAGAGGTTATATAAGAGTAATATAGTATAAGTATCTAGGAAGTTAGGGTGTTTATTTAACTTTAATTTAAGTAACCTTATATATATATGGTATGTAGGGTATAATATGAAATTGCCCCTCTGTTGTAATGTGTTGGTTAGGGCTACTATGGTTTATAATATTTTTAGCTTATCTAGGTAAGTAAAGATATAGTAGTAAGGATTATTATTAAAGATTATAATAGTAAGGTTTAGAGCTATAGTTTGTTTTTTTATAAGCTAGTAGGATTATAGTATAGGATATTTCTACTATGCCTTGTTTTTTACCTAGAATTCCTTATCTATAAAGTTATTTACCTCTTTTCTAGCTATTATGTCTTCCTTAGTAACCTCTTACTTTACTTTTTTCTTAGCATGCTGCTTCTTTGTCTATAGTGTTACTATCTCTAGTTTAGTTAATATTATAGGATTAACTAGCTCCCTATTATCCTCTACTATCTGTAATTTCTTTCTATTACTAAAGGCCTTATCCTTATTATTACTTAAGGGGTCCTCTATAGCCTTATGTTTGCCTTTATTAGATTAGTAAGATTACTATAGTAGTTTAAAGATATGTCTTATATTATTTAGTGTAGTAGGTTTAAAAACCTATTTATTCTTCTTTCTAACTAAGTAAGGTGTAGATTACTATACTTAAACTAAGTAGTTATAGGCTAGTTATATGTCTAGTATAAGCTATACGTCTCTAGCTATATAGTAGTCTAGTATGTATAGTATAACTAGACTTAGCTTATTTTAGCTATAGATTAGGTTGTTATAGTAATAATAGAGGAGTTTTATAACTAGTTAGCCCTAGTCTAGGTACTATAGTATATATAACTATAGTAAACTAAAGTTAATTACTATACTATTTAGGATATAGTATCTATCTTAGCTACCTTTATTATAGGACTAATAGTAGTTAAAGATAAAGGTATAGTTTTCTATATACTATACTAGTATGTCTTTTACTACTTAGAGTACTAGAATATAGTAATAGTTATAGACTAGTAAGTCTAGCTAGAGTTTAAATAGGTATCTACTAATTTATAAGTTATTAAAGTCCTTATAAAAGTAGGTTCTCTTAAAGGCTACTATATTACTTATAAGGTTATCTAGTATAAGAGTAGTAGGTTTATAGTAACCTAATATAGTGTTCTAGCTTACTATTATAGTCTCCTCTAAGTTAGAGTTATTAGGGATAGTAATAGTTTTTCTAGACTAAGGACTAACTACTATACTATTATAGTTATAGTATAAGATAATATCTTTTAGTATAACTCTACTATCCTTAGAAGGTATAGCTAAGGCCTTATTATCTATATAGGCTAAGCCTATAATTATATAGGATAGTAGTATTTTTAGTGTTTAATAAGGTATAAGTAATTAGAAATTTAAATAGGTAGAGAAGATATAAAGGAGTATAAGGATAAGAAGTAGTAATTAGAATAATATAAGAGGTGGTTAATTATTAAAGTTTTAGAGGAATAGCTAAGTAAGGGTATTTTAAATAAAGAATTAGGTAACTATAAAGTAGAGTAAGAAAGTACCCTCTACTTTAAATAGTAGGTATAACTACTATACCTTATATTTAGTCCTAATAGACTATAAGTGTTATAAGACTATTAGTTTTAGGAGTATTTTTTAGTATTATAGTATAAGATTACCTAGGTGTTAAAGTAGTTATAATATATCTAAAGTAGTAGACTTATTAGCTTATAAGTAGTAGTATTATTATATATTCTTCTTCTTTAACTAATTATTCTTACTCTACTATTATCTTATAACTATTATATAAGGGAGTTTATTAAGGTTTATACTACTTATCTATTTGTTATATTCTAGTCCTTAATAGTAATAGGCAATTAGGTATTAGGTACCCTATAGTTGTGTTTGCTTTATGATAATTTAAGTAGGAATAACTAGTTAGTTAGTGACTAGCTGGGTGTCTATGTTAGTAGTAGCTGACCTTAAGTATAGGTCTCCCTTAGGTGTTAGCTCTAGATAGTTAATTAAGATTATATTATAGATATACTAATTCTCTAGGAAGCATAGCTAATATGCTGCTTACCTAATTCTCTCTATAACCTTAAATAGTCTGGCATAGTGTTATCTATACTTTAGGCCTAAGATAGCTGCTTTTAGTATATTATAGCCCTTATATAGCTAGAGGAGTACTTATTAGCTAATATTAAAAAATTATATAGTATGTTGTTAGTTATAGTACTATTTTATAGTTATAGCTATAATAGTAAGAGTATTATAAGTAGAGAGACGTACTACTAGTAGTTTAATAAAATCTATAGTAGAGCGTATATCTATTAGTAGTAATAGAACATTGTTAGGAGTAAAGCCCTTATTAACCTTAATAGGTAATATGCTAGTTAAAGTATTTTTAGTATAGTTAAATTTAAATTATAAGTAAGGGATAATTTATAGCTAATGTTTAGGGCTGTTTAGACTATAAAGGTAGTAATAAAAGGTAGACTTAATAGTCTAGATAGTATGTTCTATCTATCTATCTATCTATAGGTAGTATACTATAGTATATAGTAGTAATATGCCTATGTTCTTCTAAATGGCTGTCTATATATATAATAGGAACTTTAGGTCTCTATCTAATAGGATGACCTTAGGGAAGCCTTAATTAGCTGTTATAAGTATATTGGCTAGTATGTTGCCCTATTATGTTACTATATATGTGGATTTTCCTAGGAGAAATAAAATCTCCTTTAAGAGTTTATCTACTACTATTATAGCATAGTTATAGTTATCTAGGTAAGATCTAGGTATAGCTATTATAAAGTTAATAGTAATTATATAGTATAAGTATAGTAGTAGTAAAATAGGCTAGAGATTACTATATACCTTATAGCATCTAATTTAGTAGACCTTATAAGAAGGGTAGTATAAAAGATATAAGCATAAAGCCTTTAAACTATAATATATATAGAAAGGTTATAAGTACTCTAATAGCTTACTATATCCTAAGTAGTTACTATTATAGAGTAATATAAAGATATCTATAAAGTATAAGTATAAAATATAGAGTTTATTAATATCTATATCTTATTTCTTCTAGATAAGGTTATTCTTAATATAAAATAGGAGGTCTACCTAATCTAGTAACTTTAAGTAGTTATTATCCTATAGTATATTAATAATATGCTTTTATACTAGGTCTATCTAGTATCTAAGGTGAATCTTAGTTCTAAACTTAGGGTCTATATAAACTATGTTGCCTATAGGTTAGTAGTACTCTACTATAGCATCTATAATATAGGAAGGTAGTAGTAAGTTATTACTATAAAATATAAAGTTAGTTAGTTAATTATTAGGGAGCTTATCTAGTATACCTAGGGTAGTTAGATCTATCTTATTAGTAGTATATAGTTAACTAAGGGCGTCTAGTACTAAATAGTCCTTACCTAGCTTATAAAGGATTTAAATATTAAATTAGCTAATATACTTTATAGCTCTAACTAGTTTCTTATTTACTATAGTATATACTATTAAGTTAGTAATATTATTAATCTATTATAATTAAATATTAACTATAGCCTTATGGTCTGTAAAGATAATAACTGGTTAGGCTTAAGTAGTTTTAATCTAATATTAATACTTAGATAGTATCTAAATGCAGCCTATAACTTTAAGTTCTGTTAACTAATATTATTTCTCTATATTACTAAGTGTATATAATAGAAATGTAATAGGTTTAATAGTATTATATAAGGGATATGTCTTTCTATCCTAGTTGGTAAGTATAGCCTCCTTAATATAAAAGACTTATACTCTAATACTATCTATTAAGGTATTGAACTTAAGAAAGAGCTGGTGTTATAGGGAGAAGTAAGTAAGTATAGTAGATATAGTTATTACTATTTTAAGCTAGTTAAAGGTGTTAATTTCTTTTACTATTAGTAGTAGGATGTTAACTAACTTAACCTATATGTTATAAGTACCCTTAGGTATTTTACCTAGAATAGGCTTACCCTCTCTATCTTATTTATGGTAAGTATGTATAAGTAGGGTTTTCTATTCTTCTAGTAGTTATATAATAGAGGTGTATTACGTAATATAGTGATGTAATAAGCTACCTAGTCTAATAAAGTACTCTAATACCTTAAGTGTCTATAGAAACTTAATAGCCTTAATAGCTTATAACTTATTGTTAGGCGTAGTAAGACTAAAGGAGTCTACTAACTTACTAAGTACTACTACTATTAGGAAGCTAGTATGTAACTTGTCTGGGCTAAGGGAAATGTTAGTGTTGTCTAAAGCCTAGAATATACCCTTAAGGTCCTTTAGATGCTAATTAATATCTTTAGAGGCTACTATAATATTGTTATAGTAGGAGTCTATAGCTATATCCTTTAGGATGGTGTCTATCTGCTGTTATATATAAGGGTTGTAGTTCTTAAAGCCTATAATAGGGTAGTGAAAAGTAAATTAGCCCTTATAGGTAACTATTATAAAAGCCTATTAAGAGCTTAGATATACCCTCTATTAGTAATAAAAAGCTATAGTATTAAATATAGAAATATATATAGTGTCTATATATTTATTAATAATGTCTTCCTATATCTTTGTAGGGTAAGTATTAGTAATAACTATGTTATTTAGTAGTTAGATATTAATAACTATTTAGCCCTTCTTATTATCCTTATTATTAGACTTAGTTATATCTTATACTCTAGTAGTTCTCTTTAGTCTCTCTTTTAGGGTAAGTAGTTATTATACTATAAATACTAGGTAGGCTATTAGGACCTAAGTTTATGTCTAGAATATCTTGTTGCCTAGTTTGTCTAAAGTATGTTTAACAACCTTCTTCTCCTTTAGGCCTACTAAATAGATCTTATACCTATAGGGTAGGAGTTTATACTAATTAGGTTTAAAGTAGATATATATCTACTAGTCTTCTAGTATATTAGCATATCTATAGTCTTTAAATACCTACTTATAGTAGTCTAGTAGTTATAAGATCCTATCTATATTAGGCTAATAGTTATAGATTTTAACTCTAGTAGAGTGTATTATAGTCTGTTTAGTGTGAATAAGGGCTACCTAAATAAGGCGTGCCTCTAGACAGGCTGGTTCCCTAAGGGTAAGGTCTGTTACCTCTTTTTATTAGTTAGTGTTAATATACTATACCTATACTATGGGGTTAATTAAAACTAGATGTCTAAGAAGTTATTAATATTATACAATATAGTATTAGTCTATATTATTATAAACTATAATCTACTGTAGGCTAGTATTAGCTAGTAAGGTATATATACTAACTAGTATATTAGCTAGTTTAAAAAGGAGGTCTTAATATATATGTTAGATTATATGGTTAATTAGGATAACTACTAATAAGTTTAGAGGGATAATAACCTATTATTTAGCTATAACTTATGCCTAGTATTATTTGTTGTTATAGTATACTACTATAGGAATTTTAATGTTATAGGAACCTATAATAGTATAACCTTTACTATTATAGATGTTAAACTATTCTAGTCCTAGGTAGTCTATACCTACTAATATATTAGCTATTAGGTTATCTATAATAGCTATCTTATAGGTAAATATAGTATAAGCTAGTTAACTATCTAATTATTAGTATCCTTTAAAGTATATCTCTAATATAATATAGTTATATGTAGTATATATGTTGTTAGTAATGCCTTAGATAGTAAGTAGTACTATATAGGTATGGATTTCTATATTAGGATAGTGTTTACGTAAGATCTTATAGTCTATTATAGTTATAGAGTATCCTATGTTACTATAGATATTAAGTTAGGTAGTATCCTTAGTATATAGTTTAGGTATAATCTAGTATTATAAGTAAGACTATAATCTAAAGCTAAAGCCTAATCTAATTTATATAGAAGAGTTAACTATTAACTTAATAAAAATTAGGTTATTAATATTAGTAGTAGGTGTTATTACTAATAAAATTTAGATAGATACTAAGTTAGTATTATTATAGAAGGCTTCTATATAAGATAGTAGCTATAAAGTTAGGTAGTCTTTATAAATATGTTTATAGAGTTAATTATTACTATTAAATATCTAATAATAAGTCTAATAGGTATGCTTAGTTAAAGTATGTAGTTGTTAAGGAGAAGATACTACCTTAAACTATATATTATTACCCTTACTTATGTCTATAAACTTATATAGGTCTCCTAGCTTAATCTATTCCTAGCTACCTTTATTATAGACCTACTAGTTATAGTCTTTATATATAAGGCTATTATCCTTATATTCTTTAACTAATAGGGCCTTATACTATACTAGTAAGTTAGGTTTATCTCCCTTTAAGGTATAGTAACTATAGTAAGCTATTACCTATAGTTATCTTAGTACCTCTTAAGGTAGCTACTACTTATTTCCCTATTCTAATTAATAATTCTCTAGGATTACCTATAAGGGTATAGGTTTCTATTAGTTTAAAGCTTATGTCTATTATAGTTGACTAAACTAATAAGAGGTAGGAAACCTAGTATTTTAGTTAGGCTGTTACTATTATAGCTAAAAGCCTACTATAGTTTAGGGGTAAGTTAGTTAGTTACTATTATAAGTAGGTTACTATAAGTTACTATATCTATTAATATAGCTATAGCTAGCCTATAGTAGCTACTAAGGAAATTAGTTAGTTAGGGCTTAATATAGAGGAGCTATAGCTAAAGGCTATAAAGAATAATTAATAGGAGTTACTATCTTACCTAGGGTCTACTAGTTATTAGTCTACTAATTCTAGTAAGTAGTATGCTTTATAGCTAGTATGGTTATAGTTAACTTATAGTCTTTAATATCTTAAAGAAAGTTATCTAGAGTAGTAGTTAATTTTAGTAGAGAGATAATACTTTTTAGTACTCTATTAAAGGACTTATAAATAGCCTATAGCTGGCTTAGGGTGTCTATAATGCTATATGCTTTTGCGTTGTAGAGTATGGTCTATATGTGACTTAATATATCTTAGTGTTACTAGATATTATAGATGCTATAGGATGCTATCTTCTAGTAATATATAGCCTTACTATAGTATAGTTAAAATTAGTCTAATAGTTTTATAGAGATAGCCTTAACTATAGTAGTATATAATAGTTTGTAATCTATCTAGGTAATAATCTATAAGTACTATATTAGTATTATTCCCTATAGGTATTATATCTAGATATTATAGACTTATTTGTCTAACTTTATGGCTACTAAGTCCTTTAGCTAATTAGTAAAAGTATAGATATCTATATAGACTATAAGTTTGCTATTAGATATTATACTAAGATATATAGGGTCTTTTACTTCTAGATTAAAGATACCTATGTTAGTTAGTTAAAGTATGGCTAGTATTATTACTAACTATACTACTAGCTATAGCTATAGTTAAGGGGTATTAGCTCTATTTCTATTAAATACTACTATAATTATTATAGCTATATCTATATTAATATATTAATATTATATGTTAAGGTTATTATTAAGATCTTAATAAGTATTAGCTATTACTATGTTTATTATAGCTACTACTACCTCTATAGTAAGTAGTTAGTTCTCTATTATAGGTAAGACTCTATAGGTTAAGGAGGAAGCTAATAATTAGTTATTAGAGGAAGCTAATACTTAGTTATTAGGTTATAGGGTAGGTAGGAGTTTTAGTATAGAAATTAATAACTAAGAGGGGTGTAATAGGATAGATATAGCCTATAAGTATTATCTTAAGCTATCCTTATTAAACTATAGTAGGCTAATATATGGTTTACTACTAAGGGTTACCTAACCTACTATAGTAAAGTCTAGTTATTATAAGTCTCTTATAATTACTACTAGCCTTATAGGTAATAGTAGTTAAGGCTATGCCTTAGTAGGGGCTAGAGGTATATATAATAGCTAGGTATAGCTATATATATAGTTATCTATAGATTATTACTAGTATAAGAGAAAGTATGGTAAAGCTTTCTAAGAAGAGACCTATTTAATAGGGTATTAAGTATTAAAGTAAGTAGGTTGCTTAGGGTTCTTAGGAATTAGCTAGAGTAGCTTATAGGCTAACTTAGTATTATTAGTTATAATAAGGGTTAAGTCTATAGTCTAAATAAATTATAGTAGTTAAGTAGTTTAATATTATAGGTTGTTTAATAATATACCTATAGTAGTAAGCTATAGATATAGTAGGGTAGATATAGTATTTTTAGTTAAGTTAGAGAGTAGGGATAATATATATAGTTATAAGGACTAGATAAGAGGTGTATATACATAAGTAGAGGAAGGGTAGGTTATAGATAGGGTAGAGTAATATTAGGTGTATATAGTTAGTTATTAGGGGTAGAGAGTTGTTAGGGGTAGATAGTAGGTGCTAATTAGGTCATATGGGATTTCTGTTTATCTAATCCCTCCAAAATGGTGAAAATTTGTTCTATTACTAGACAAAATTTCTAGTGGGGGGCTAGATTTTTTTCTGTTACTTGTGCTACTAACTGTTATGGTATGGTATGGTGTGTATGTAGTTGATTGATTGACTGACTACCTATCTGGTGCGGTGGAGCTATCTATAGCCTGTCAGGCTTACGTAACAGGCGGGGAGGGTGGGTGTGAGTTTGACCAACTGCAGCCCGTTGCTGATGCTGAGGTAATGGGCTCTTGAGAGGGTCCTTGGACCTTGAGTGGCTGTGGAGGGTGGAGGGAG
The DNA here is from genome assembly GCA_020631755.1 of Colletotrichum sublineola. Taxonomy (NCBI): domain Eukaryota; kingdom Fungi; phylum Ascomycota; class Sordariomycetes; order Glomerellales; family Glomerellaceae; genus Colletotrichum; species Colletotrichum sublineola. Next base: position 2,351,413 of record JAHSQG010000001.1, read on the forward strand.
GATGTGGCCCAGCACGGGACGCCTGCTTTGCAGATGCTGATGTAAAATTGACTAATGGACAGACATTGCTGGTCAGGAAGGCGCAATTAAGGCAAGCGCTCTCACGACTGTTAGTTAGGTCGCTCCTTCGCCCTCGAGTGGGATTTTGCAATGTGGGGTGAGTAAGAACGACAGCTGGATTTATAGTCAATTAGTCAATTGGTAACTCCCGGGTTCTAGAAACCTCATTCTTCTCCATTTTCTCTCCCTCTCACTTCACTCGCTGCCGGGACGACCTTCGTAGTGTACAAATAGCACCCCTGGTCGCCGCCCCTCATCAATGAAGTCCTTCTCGCTGCTACTCTCCATCATCGTGGGAATCGCATCCATCGTCCTGTTTAGACAACAGATAACAGAATTGGCCATCACGACCGCGAACAGCTTTTTCAACTCTGCGAGTGAGATTCGGAGCAACGCCCCTCTTGTAAACAAGCAGCAACAAGATCAAGCAGACAATCACCTGTACGCCACCGACATGTCTGTCCCTCGCGCAATCCGCAAGGTCTTCTTGGCCGTCGAACAGGCCGAGGGCGCCGGGGCTCGCGTCCGCCGTTCCATCGGAACCCCTCAGCTCAAGAACTTCTCTCCCTTTTTGATGCTTGGTGAGTTGCCCCCTCGGTTCGTCAATGACCCCAAAAGCCCAGGGATTGCTAACACGCCCCCACAGACCACTTCCGAATCTCCCCCGGCTCAGGTTTCCCCGATCACCCGCACAGGGGTCAGGAGACCATCACCTACCTCCTGCACGGCGGCGTGGATCACGAGGACTTTGCTGGCAACAAAGGCACCATTGAAGCCGGTGACTTGCAGTTCATGACGGCGGGCCGCGGCATCATGCACGCTGAGATGCCCAAGCAAAACCCGGACGGCAGTGCCAACGTCGGCCTTCAGCTCTGGGTCGACCTGCCCAAGCACCTCAAGTCCTGCGAACCGCGGTACCGCGACCTACGTGCCAAGGAGATACCCTCTGTTGACGTCGATGGCGGCAAGGTTCATGTCAAGGTCATCTCAGGCCAGAGCCACGGCGTTGACTCGGTACGCGATCTGGCATACACCCCTGTCTGGATCCTGGACATCCAGATCAAGCCTGGCGGCAAGATCGTGCAGCCGTTGCCCAAGGGGTGGAACGCATTCGCGTACACGCTTGAGGGTCAAGCCATCTTCGGCACAGGGTCGCAGCAGCGGGTCGTGGATGAGTTCCACAATGTTGTGTTTGAAGAGGATGGCGAGGTCGTCAATATTGAGGTCGATGCTGGCGCGGAGAAGGACGCCCGCCTCGTGCTCATCGCCGGTACGCCGCTCGACCAAGAGGTTGTGCAGTACGGCCCGTTCGTCCTGAGTTCCAAGGCCGAGGTGTACCAAGCCCTGATGGACTACCAGACCCACTCGAATGGGTTCGAGAGGGCTGAGGGCTGGCAAAGTGAGATCGGAAAGACCATGGTTGAGTGATATGTAGCTTGACCTGGTTGATTCGGTCATATGCATTATTGTTTGTTTTGCACCATGTATCATTTGGCATCGAGCAGCGGATGAGCATTTTCTTTAAATCGAATTAAAATGAGGGCATATAGAACCATATAAATGAGATACCATGAAATTTTCTCACTTGAACTGAAGACAACATTCAACATAGAATTGATGGAAAAAGGAAGTGAGTGGTCTTAGTTACTTTGGCCGCAAGACCCTTGTAGGATTTGGTAGGCAAGCGTGCGTGCACTGGCCTAACTCTCCCTGCACCCTCACCAGCCCCAGCCCATGCAAACCCCACCCACCCTAGCTCTCCCTTTCTTGCCTTCCCAGCGCTGCCATTAAGCGGCATGCAAGGTACACGAAACCTCGCGGCACGCATTGCGACGACCTCCGAGCCCAACATCCACTTGCCCGCGATATGATTGACGACACCGCCGCAAAGACACTACACGCTCCTGACGCACGTGCAACCGGTTCATCACCGACTGGTCGACCGACCATCCTTACGACTGACGACACTCATTGAATCCAACGAAAGCTGGCCAGCCAGCGAGCCCGCCATGGATGCGCCCGTACCCAAGCTCGCGGAACTCCTCCGCCATCCCGACGACCTCGACAAGATTGCCGGCCTGAAGCAGGAGTTTTCCCGCAAGAAGATGGCCGTCGACTCCCAGCTTCGCAGCGGTCTGCGCGAGCAGCTCGGAACGACCCAGTCGGGCATGACGGGATTGACGGACGGCCAGAAGACGGTCCAGCTGATCAAAGAGGAGATGATCAAGATCGACCGCCTGTGCTCCGAGTCGCAGAACATGATCAAGGACTTCAACAGCATCAATATCGTCTCGCAGGCCCACCGCAATTTCGGTGCTGTCGAGGCCATGCGCAAGAACCTCGAGACCTTCAACGAGCGCCTGGCCATTGTCGAGCGGATGTTGGCTGAGGACGAGGAGGACAAGGAGAACATGCCCAACCTGCTACCGATACACTACGAGCTGACGCAGCTGAGGAACATCCGGGACGATGCCATGGAGCAGATCCAGAGGGCCGAGGACCCCAGCCTCGAAGCGACGCTCGAAGACTACTTCCAGAGGCTGGACACCATGATCGACTGGTTCGACGAGCACATTGGCATCCTGGCGCTGAATCTGATCAACCTGGTGGTCAACGACAACAACGGATTAGTGGTGCGCTTCGCCGTCGTAATCGAGGCCGAGGAGAAGAGCGACCAGAGAGTGCTGGCGCTACAGGAAGCGCTCAAGGACCACAAGGAGATGGCGACGCGGTTCCAGAGCATCACGGACGGCGCGAAAAAGGTGCGAGGGTACAAGGACAAGTTCACCCAGGCCATCAAGATCAGCGTTGAGGGCCAATTCGCCGAGGCTAGGGGGGAATTCCTCGACGACCCGTCGGCGTTGGACAAGATTCTGAAGTGGTATTTCAACGACTTGAACGCCGTCAAGATGGGCATGACGCCCCTGATGCCCAAGAAATGGAAGATTCTCAAGACTTACGCTGATATCTACCACCAGACGATGCACGACTTCCTCGTTGGTATGATCGACGACCCCGACTCGGCCTCTGCCAACACCTTGGAGATCATCAACTGGCCGGAAAGGTACTACAAGAAGATGAAGAAGCTGGGCTTCAAGCAGGAGGACCTCGTGCCTCACGTCATCGACTCGCGGGAGACGGAGCTGGTCCGCGACTTCCGGCAGCTCATTATCAAGTTCCTCGACGAATGGATCGAGCGCATTTTCAACGCCGAGCAAAAGGACTTTGCGGAGCGCAACGTCGAGGGCTCCAACCTGGACCAGGACGAGTACGGGTACTTCCGGTCCAGGAACCTCGTCGACATGTGGCGGATGATGCGCGAACAGATCGACGCCGCTGCCAACTCGAAGCGCATCGACGTGATTGAGGGCGTCATCGACGCCATGTTCCTGAGGCTGCGAGGCAGGCAACAGTCGTGGCAGAGGATGCTCGACGAGGAGGCTGCTAAGTTCGAGTCCGGCAAGATCCCGGAGCTCGAGGGGTTCCAGCCGCTGCAGGATTGGCTCGTCGCCACGGCCAACGACCAGATCGCCTGCGTCGACGACAACGAGGACGAAAACAGATTCGGATATTTGTCAAACTTCAAACAAAAGTTCGAGCCGCTCGTCTCGCCGGCGTATATGGAGCGGGCCGAGGGCGAGGTGGAGCTGCTGCGTGACGCCTACATCGACTTCAGTACGTGGTGCATCACCAAGTTCGTGCAGCTCATCTTCTCGGTCGACTTCAAGGCAGTCATGCCCGAGTTCTTCACGCCCAAGTGGTACACGAGCACGGCCATGAAGCAGATGGTGGTGACATTTGAGGAGTACGTCGGCGACTACCGCCAGGTCCTTCACCACTCGCTGGTCGACATCTTCACCGAGATCTTCGCCGATGAGCTGCTCATCCGCTACCTCTCTTCGGTGCGCAACAAGGGCGCGAAGTTCCGCCGCGCCGACCCCGTCCAGGACAAGCTCTTCAACGATATCTCGACGGCGTTCGAGTACTTTGGCGCTCTGCCGAACCCGGACGTTGGCAATGCGGTCAAGCAGACGTGGCGCGTCACTGAGTACTTTTTGCAGCTGCTCACCGCCGACAAGGACGCCATCCCCGACACGTTCGAGGGCTTCAAGATGGCGTATTGGGATCTGCAGATCAGCTGGGTCGAGGCGGTGCTGCGGTCGCGCGACGACTTTGAGAGGAGCATGCTTAACGCCGTCAAGGCACGAGCAGCATCCCTCGACGTCGTCCGGGGGCCTGAGACCATCATGGGCAAGATCAAGTGATTGGGCCCGGGGCGCCAAGAGTCGAGCAAGGGAGTATTCTTCTACGTGGCAGGGCCGCCGGCAGTCGTAGAGCTCGCGTCACGGAAGCATGAGCTGCCGAGCGTGAGACAAAGAGATGGAGGGAGAAGAAGGGAGGTTCTTCTCCGCGCGCGTTGGATACCTGAAACGACCCCACGGGAGCAGACATCAAGGAGGTTTTTTTCAGAGGGGTTTGATGTATAGGCGCGAGCCAGATACCCAATCCACATGAAGGAACCGCGAGGCCGAGGCGTGGGGGAAAGGATGAATAATCCCCCCTTGCCCCCTCCTGGATGCAAGAAGAGAAGCCGAGCCGTGGTGCAGAGCTGGGAAGGGCAAGTGGACCGAAAATCGCTGCAGATTTAGGACACACACACACACACACACACATGGCAATGAGCAAGAGGGATTTTGTCGGACTAGATGGTACCTCGCCTTGTCTTAGAGTGAAGTAGGAGGCATAGTAACGCAATTGGGGATCCAGACCCTCAGCATCGAGAATCAAAATGGTCGTCATCTTTTTCACTGTCTCTCTGTTTCTCTCTTGTGCTTTCTTGGTGATCTCGAGGGCGTTTCGGTCGGACGGTGATGATCACATCACGCTCCTAGGTTTACAGAATATGTTTTACTCTTTTTTTTTTCTCTTTTTTTTATACCGTTTCTCCCCGCTCACCTGTTTGATCCGGTCTCTTGGCCGTCGCACCTAACTTCCCCTTCTTCGTAAACGGGGCGAAGGCTCGGGTGACTGATCGGCCAGGAACGTTCCCCCATCTGAAAAAAAAAAAAAAAAAAAAAAAAAAAGAGCACGAAAATCAACTTGTTCTTTGCTGCTATTTCCTTTTGTGATTACCATTCTCGAAAACCTAATCTGTTACATCCGTCCTCCCCATACCGTCCCTTCTCAGGATCAACTCCCAAGACCTGCTTCATATGCCTAAGGGAGCGGCGTCGGAAAAGTGATGGGGCTGACGAACTGCCAAATAGTCCAACATGCCCGAGAGAGAAAACCCAAATGGTGGCGGATCCCCCCCCCAAAAAAAGAGAAAGAAGAAACAAAAGGTCGTTAAGGCTTCTTGCGTTCAGGTCTCGTTGACCGGGGAAATCCAGTGAAAGTGGTTCTGCACTGGCTGTTGACGGCACTGCTCTCTGTTGATGGGATAGCTTTCCTTTTGGTGGCACTGATCTCATGTTGCGAGAGCAATCATGCCGGTAAAAAAAGAATGAAGTAAAATCAAATATCGAAAACTCGCCTGAACCCCATGCTGTCGTGAATTCGTAGTCACATACCGTGAATGGTTCAGCCCAGAGTGTTGGCTCCCTCGTTATATAGAGAGAAAAGTGGACAAGTGGTCAACCCGAAGAATCAAAAAGCAAGACTGCTGTAAAAACAGTTCGATGCCAACCCACCAACTACTTCATGCAGATGACGTGGGCGCTGGTGATGGAAGCCACCGAGATCGAAGAGCCCGTATCGTTGCGAACGGTAATGACAGGGGTGACTACCAGCTGCACACGCCAGTGCTCGGCCTGCAAAAGGTGAGGGTCAATGTTGGGCGCGATGCCAACCATGGTCTGATTGTTGAAGCGTGCGCCGGTGTCCGGGAAGCGGAATTCAAAGGTCCAGCGCGAGGTGAACATCTTGGCCGAGATGGACCAGGCTTTCTCGCACATCTGGCGGAGATCCTCGTCGGCCTTCTCCAGGTTGGGGCCGCCAGAGGACTCGGGGACGAGGAGAGGCGAGAGCATCTCGCGGAGCTCGGCCTGGAAGTATTCAATGCGGTGGTTGCGGTAGGCGTCGTAGCGCTCGTGGATGATGCACGAGTTGACAATGGCGGCGACGCGGTCGATGCAGACTTGAAGGGCACCACCTTGGCCAGCTGCACAAGTTAAGCGGGTCAGCAATTTTTCGAGGCAATGAGGTGAGATAAAGAGGCAAGCTTACCGGGAAGATTGTTCATCTCGTGGCGAATCTCGCGGAGTTGACGATCAGCATCAACCGAGAAGCCCTCCCAGGCCTCAAAAGCGAAAATACGGTTGACCAACAGGTCGATTATGGCACGGGAGATCAGACAAGCGCGGCTCATGGGGTCGTTTATGTGCTGGCGGATGTAAGACCAGGCCTGCTGCTCGCTGAAAGGGGCATACAACTTCGTCATGTAGCGCAGAAGCGCAACCTCATTTAGACGCGTCATGATGGAGAGGTCAACCTCCGAGGCAAACTGGAGCACCTAGCCCCGAGCAAGACCCCATACTCCTTCATAAGCGCGAGCATACCGCTCGTTTTCGCCACCATCATACTCGTTGAAGCCATGGTCGGGGGCAAAGGCGCTGGTGACAGCGCGACTGGGGCCGTTGCCGCTCTGCCCAAAACGACCGGGGCTGAAGCCTCCCTGTCGAGGGTAGTTGGCCGTATGGTAGCTGAGGCCAGACGAGCTGGGAGCGCGAGCACGGTTGTTTTGCTGGACCATGGCGTATTCGTTCTTGTTGTAGCCCACATGGTTCGAGCCCGTATTGTAACGAGGACCCTGAGGTGGTATAATCAGCTGAGGAGGGCGGCGATGGCGGCTGCAGTAAGGTCCCTGGAAGTCATCGAACGTGCTGTGGGTGGCAGAACGAGGAGTCGGGCTGGTGTAAGGACCGCTGCCGCCGTTGAAGTCACGGCGAGAACCAGCATTGGGTCCAGTGCCGTAACCAAGGTTGTAGGAGGAATCGACACTATCGAAGCTGTGGTCCATACCGTCACCATTCATGCCCGGGTGAAACTCGGGGGCATTGGGACGGAACGAAGTATGCTGGTTGGCGCCGCTGCGGTTGCCCATGGAAGTGCCGGAGCGAAATGGTATCATATCGAACCGACCACCAAAGCCGCCAGGTGCGTCAAAGTCATTGGGCTGATCGTATCCGCCAGTGGAACCATTGCGAGAATCCCCGGCTCGTGAGTAGGAACCCGGAGGGAGTATGTTGTGCTGAGTACGGGCGCCGCTAGATGCGCGAGTCCAGCCGGCAGATGACATGGTGCGGTTGTCAGCAGGCCGGCGAGCGTTGCCAAACATGCCCGGGTAGGAAGAAGGCGGACCATTCTGAGCAGGCACATGGGCCAGGGCGGAGTGCTTCTCCGCGTTCTGCTGGTAGTTGAACGGCTGCAGGGCATTATTGGCCGAGGGTATGACCTCGCGAGACTCAGAGATCTGAAAAATATGAGCATCATGAGGCTGCTGGTGAGCCTCCCTCGGCTGGTTCTGCTTCTCAAGAGCAGCAATGCTGGCCGAGCTGAGGGCAGTGATGGCTTTGGATGAGTCGTTGTTGGGCTCACCATGCATCCAGCGGGAGCTGGGACGGTTCATGAAGTCTTTGAGGATCTGCAACGTGCTAGTCAGCGCAGTCCATTGTCCAAGAGATCTGGGAAAACTGACCTGGAGCAGCTCAGAAATAGTTTGTTTATGGGTCTCCTCATCGTTACCATTTCGAGGGTCAAGACGGGCCAGGAACTCGAGTACGGTGTTTTTGTGGTTCTCTTGCTCGACGTGGTAACGAGCAAGGCGGTCCTCCAGATCTTTGTACTTGCGATGATACTCGGCGATATCTCGCTTGAGCTGCTCACGCTCCTCCGTGATAATGCTGGCCTCTAGCTTGCTGGAACAGAGCACCTTGTCGTTGTACTCGAGCTCGATCTTGATATCGGCGACCTCATTGACCGCCTGCCGAAGAACGTTGTTGACCTGTTGAGCATATTTCTGGAGGCCTTCACAAAGATCATTGGCGATCTTGCTGGGAATTCCCGGAGTACGACGGATCGCCTGCTGGGTAGTCATGATACCAGCTTGGACCTGGCGAGCAGGGATCCATGCAGGCTTTTAGCCTGAAGTCAGTATAGGGATCGAACGGAAAGTGCATTAGAAAAAAAGCATGATGGGCGGATGAGACGCAACAATAGGGAAGAGAAGCGAAAGAATACAAAACGTCAGACCAGAAATCGAGGGAACGGAGAGCATGGTGGAGAGAACTGAGGGTGACTTACGTGGTTTCGGGCAAGCTCAGAACGCCGGCTTTCTCGAAGAGGTCCAACCAAAGGACCGTCAATTTGGCAGTGGGCAGCCATCTCTGCGACGATCTTCTTCGTCTGGCCACGCTCAGTAGTAGGAGTAACCTTGTTCTTCTCTTCCGAAATGATAGCGAGACCTGAACCCGAATGGTTGCGTCGAATGTCGTTAATCAACGATCCGGGAGTCTGGTGATCCGGAGTCTTGATGCTGGGGGTAGCGGGTCCGAACTCGTGGTAGGGAGTGATAGAAGGAAGCGGACCAGATCGATAGCCAGAGGCAGTGTGATTAATGACAGAACGGCCAGCAGGAGTCGCAACGACAGTTCCTTCAGACCGGATGGACGCCTTTCTGGAGGAGAAGTTACCAGGAGTCTGGACGTTCGAGATGTGTTGAGAACCTCCCCGACCGTCGTTGAAAGTGAACCTCGCCTGCTGAAACTTAGGAGGTTGAGGTAGTTGGTAGTCTCCGAGGCGTGGCTGCGAAACCTGGTTAGAAATATCGGCAGTGAAGACGTCAGACGGCGATTTGGAGTCGCGGGTAGTGCCATCCGTTGAAGACGGGGTCGACTCGAACGGCTGTCGAGAAGAAGCAAACAGGGGAGAGTGCTCCGCGAGACAAACGCCTCCGTGGCGGCCTTCTCCAGAGCCTGAGCTAGCGGTGCCTGAGTCGACCATCATGGACACTCAGGTCTTATCAAGTTTTGGGGAAACGATGCGTGTAAGGGGTGGTGAGGTGTTAATACTTTCGATGAAAATGGAAATATTGAGAAAACTTCCGAGATGGTGAAGACTGGAAGGGAAATGAGGAAAGAATGGGGAGTTCTAGGGTCTTGGTGATGGCTGGTGTGAGAAGAAACTGAGAGGAGTGAAAGAGTTGTTGATGTTTGGGAAAAGTAAGGTTGCTGTCTGCGCAGGAGGCAGGAGCAAACTGCGCTAAACTCCTCAGGAGAGGCACCCAGATGATATTTGAGGAGGGCTATACAATATGATGGGGGCTTGTGCAGGTAAGCTGTGCATTTCTTGAGCTCATCCAGGTGAACCGAGGTGAACATCCAGGACCAATGAACAGTACAACCACTCCGTCACTCTGATTACACCCTCAAAGCAGATACAACCAGGTGTTTTTACAAGGAGAAAGAAGAAGAACAACGGAAATCATTATGCTTGGTCAATGTCAACTCATCCCTTAGACACTTGCCACGGCATGAATACCAGGAGGGAAAAGGAGCGACCAGCATTCTTATCATTAAAACTGCCCAGCAGGAAATTCTGATGATTCCCAGGCCTCGGGTGCGAGAGGGGAGAAAAAAAAGCAGATGCGAGAAATACGCAGAGAGTTGCCACATACCGACGACACCAATGATCAAGTTTAGCAACGCGACTTGCTAAATTCCGGACAGGCGTTCGTTCCGGTCTATGGTGATGTATTCCAGCCTCTGAAGCAAACTGCCAGAACGGAAGGCAGGTACTCTCTGCCGATGTTGTCTTGTCTGTCCCCTCGTCGACTGGAGTTCGAAGGCGTTCAGCGCTTGGTGCGACTTGTCTATTGAGGACCCAACTGAGAACAAGAAGCTTTTCAATTCTTGATCAACGGTGCCAGGATGATCGTGATGTCTGACTCGTGTCAAGAGCAAACACAGCCCCCAAGCAAAAGCACACAATTCGACCAGCTATTGTTCTTCTTGGGTATTTTCAGAAAGCACGCGATGCCGTGTATGATCTATATCACGAATGAGTGTCAGCGATTTCTCTAGCGACGATGGAGAGCGAGCGAGGTGTTGGCAAGATAGCGAAGTGGAGGAACATACGTGAGAAAAGAACGTGGTTCTCAGATTGACGTTGATCTACGGCTGTCTTTCGAATCAATATGCAACTGAGGCCCGAGGAAACAATTCCCAGAAGTAGACTGTAGGAGCTTGACGTGGGACGTCGAGAAGTTCGAAGAACCGAGATCTAAAAATAGGGTTATAAGATGCTGAAAAGCTTGAGTACAGCGCTTTTGAAGTGATAAGGAAGATTGAGGGTAAATAGCGAGATTTAGAGAGGAGAAGAGATGAGAATGAAGTATATGGAGGTGGAGGGAGCTTGTGATGAAGAGAAAGACGAGAAAGAACAGTAAGATTGTGAGAAATTGAAAGAAGAAAGGGTGAGAAGTTTCTATCCTGTCTGTCCTTGAAAGGGTGGGAGCTCACGAGAGGCATGAAGAGTTCCTGCTTGAGAATAGTCTCTCGACCTAAATGGGCAAAATAAGCTGATGGTAGTTGTTGCCCAAACTGATCAAGGCGAGTCTTGGTAATGTTGGTGTGATGTTGGCCAGGGTGGTCTTTACAGGACCATGGAGGACTAGTTATCCAGGTTTTCTCTTGGCTCAATATTTAATCTAGGACTCATGGACCGGGGTCTTTGAGTAATATGTAAAGAGTTGGCAAGCAGGCGCTTTAGTAACAACACAATACGTTGGGTCAATGATGTGTCTATCTGATGCCCTACGGCTAGAGAGCAACCATGTTCTGAAGCAATCACAGCACACATGATGGAAGAAGAGAAATAACGGCTTGGAGTGGCGAAGAGCTTAGAGAAGGAAAGTCCAAACGAAGACAGGGAAGAAAGAAGGGACTACAGGAAACGCCAGCTAAGGATTCCTTAAGATGGAAGGCATCACGAATTACTGAGACATGAGAACAAGGCCGATTGCTCCCGACCAGAGAACCAATACACGTTTCGACCAAGATGCACACAAGAGCTTGATGGCCTTAGGTCAGGAGAACCAAATCTGTTCTGGCGCCCAATTACCGTCTAGTGTTAGACATAAGTGAACCAAAGGGTTCCAAAAACAACAGGCGACGTTGAGGCAGTACTCAGATCATGGGAGCCGGCATGCCTAGAGTGGTACTATAACTTTGTGTTTAAATAGTGAGATGGCCCAAGGTTATTTTACACAATCAACAGACATGTCTCTATCTGGGGAACAGAGTGTGTGGAGTAGCAGTTCAGACAAGAGGCCATGGGCATTAAATGGGTTTGTGACTAGAGGTGCGTGCCCCCTGAACTCCGTCCAATATAAACACCACGAGAGTCTGAAAGGGCTAGCCAACCAAGTCAGTGTAGGATGCTGTGCTTCATGGTCATGAACCAGAATGGCCAAGGGAGCAGAATGGTTACGTGAGAGAAAAAAAACAGCGAAATTAGGCAGGCCGGCAAGCATATCAGCCCATCCGGCCGGGCACAGCAATTATACTAAAAACAGTTTTAGTACCTAAGTAGGCTTCGTAGCTATAGCTTCCTTGTTCCTTACCCAGACGCCGTTCTTGGCAATCTGCCATACAGGCTCCGCATGTAAAAGGAGCGCGTTTCAAAGAAACAACCTAAGGTACAAGTATCAGCCAGAAATGATTGGCGATCAAAGGTGCAATCAAGTATGATTTCTGCAGAGAATCAGTGCGGAGTCGATCAGCTCTCCAATGTGGCTGGGTTAGACCTTTTGCTCCGACGCGACAAAGACTTGGCTAGACACATCTGACGACCAGAGATTAGGGGACAAAAAGTCTTTGTGCCGTGGTCTCTGTTTTACCGGGTGGGATGGAGATGGATGACATCGGCTTGCGACTGGTGTCAGCGAAGATTATGTTTCATGGGTAAGATTAAACCTACTATGCGGAGATCCTAGACGATGCTTCTTGAGGCCATAATATTAGCTTTCAGATCGCTCGTGTGCGAGAGAACAAACTGCTGTAGACGGCATCTACAACAGGTGACGCGTCGATCATCCTGCCTCCGAAATAGCGGCCGTTAAGACCTCTAATAGCGTTCTCGCCACCCTGAACCTTTTCGAACTTCAGGTAAATGTCACCCTTAGAGTTCGGGTCGACAGAGATGTGGACGACGCGGCCGTATTTGGTTTCTGCCTCCTGCCGGACGTCATCCTCCAACTCCTTGACCCAATCGTCGCCCTCTTCCCTACGTTAATATTAGTATACGAATGTGATGTATGTCTCAGTGTATGATGGACTTACTCTTCGGGGTCAAACATGTTGTGCAAGACGACGCATCGGCTGGCCATGTTGACGTTGACAGGCAGAGGCTTGGTCTCGGTCTTGGGCTTCAGCACCTGTCGCTCATCTACTCCGTTGGAAGCATCATCAGTCCTGGCAAGCTTTCTCATCAGGGCATCACGACTATAGTTGTTAAAATTGACGCCGGCGACGTCAGTGTCGTCAAGGGCGCTAGCGCCGCCAGACTTCTCGCTGTCTCTGCCACCCGCACGGTCGAATGCCGATGTCTGGGGGCCGCGACCGCCAGCGCCAGAGAATGCAGAGCCCTGATACTGCGGGTTTTGGCCGGGAAATCTCTGCAATATGTTGGCAGTGCTCTCAGGGGTAAACTTATCGTTTCCGAGGCCAACACGAATCGGGCGACCAGCGAGATCGAATCCGTTCATCTTCTCAAGGGCCTCTCTGGCTTGGCTGGCTTCGCGGTATCTAAGTCTGGTCAGCATGCCTGTGTGAAGCTGGAAGTGAGAAAGAGACATACTGTACGAAGCCATAGCCTCGACTGCGTCCATTATCGTCCTTCTGGAGTTGGACGAACTCAAGCTCGCCGAAGGGTTCAAAGACGGCCTGTAAGTCCTGCTCGGTGACGTTGAAGTGAATGTTGCCAACATAAAGTCGGTGGAAGGGGATGGAGTTCGGGTGAGCAGCTGTGGTTTCGGTGGTGCGAACCTGTCGGTTCTTCTCGGCCTCCGTCATCTGAACAATGATAGGGATACCTAGTAGTTTCTGTCCGGTAAGTTGAAGAGCTTGGGTGACAGAGTCCTCGTTCTTGAATTCAACGTAACCGACTCTGTGGAGCATTGTTAGCGCTGTAGTATATAACACTCTGGATTAAACACACGTACCCCTTGGATCTTTGACTGATACGGTCCTTGACGATCTGGGCCTCGGTGACAGGGCCGACCTTTTCAAAAAACGCCTTCAGGTCGCGTGTGCGAAGACGGGCGGCGAGCTGCTGGACAAAAACAGTGCGGCGATCCCGTTCATCTTCAGTAAGTTGTGGTGTAGCCTCACGCTTAGAAGAGGTCTCTGGACGATCATCATCCTTTGCCCGGCGATGGTCCCCAGAGTAGCGATCGGATCGATCGCGGCGTTCGCGGTAGTCGTCGCGGGATGAGCGGTAAGAGCGATGGGGCGAGCGAGAGCGGGAGCGGGTTCGTCCGCCTCTGTAATAATCACCATCTCCTCTGTGACGACGTGAGTGACGGCGGTCATCATCGCGGCTTCTGCTTCTCCGCCTACTCTTGTGGCTGCCCGCGTCGCTTCGAGGGGTAGATGCCTTGATGTCGTCCGGGGTCCCGCGACGGCTTCGTGTCGTGCTCCGGTCGCGGCGCTCGCGGTCTCGACGACGACGGTCGTAGTCTCGATCGCGGCTTCCATCACGGGCACGATCGCGCTCCCTGCGCTCAGGGCGGTCGCCGTTGGGACGTTCGTCAACATCGTGTGTCTTGTTCTCGGTTGAGCTTTTCGCGGTGGCGTCAAGCAACGCCTCTACGTCGAGGCCCGACATCTTGTTCTTTGCGTCAACTTGGTGGGCAGAAGAAAATGTGACTACTGTTTCTGCGCTGCTGTGTATTGCTAACTACCTAGGAAGCAGATTTTGTTGTGGCGTTGGTGGAAAGCGTGTGCGTGAGGGACGTGGGTGTGATGGGGAGAGGCTGGCGCGGTCTCAGAAGAAATGATCAATGCAGCAGCAGATGGGCGACTTCCTAGCTGGCAAGTAGGGACCGTAGGCAAGCAGGTGTGGAATGTGGCTGCGGCGACGCCAAAGTGTCTTACCTAATACGAAGTGAGGGCGGGGCTGACTCAGACGGGCAAGTTCTAGGCATGCCACGGTTGCACTGCACTTTCCCACGTTTGAGCAGTTTGGTAGTGTAGGCATGAGAGATTCCTCGGTACCTACCTACATAGAAGAGTTTCAACATCAGACTGATTGGTCACGTGAATAAAGCTTTGCAATTTCAAGGGCAGGGGCGAAGTACCTATGCAGCATCGCAATATACCAAAACTGACTTCCAACGGAAGGCCCGACCAGACCCCCTTTACGACTGCCCGTGAACGGCGTCTGCTGCAACGGTTTGTATTCGGATGTGCCCATGGCGTCAGTGGGATCACTCTATTCGTTCCCTAGCTATCCGTAAGAATTGAGGTTAAGCCATGATCGTCACCTGCAACGGTCACGGGCAGGGGTAATGAACGTGCAGTCTATTTGTTTTTATGGCATAATCTCGATAATTATGGGCGTGTATGTGTGTGTGTGTGTGCGTGTATGTGTGTGGTATCATTCAAATACTCTGTACTAAAACAGCCTGCCATGAGACCATGGCGGCTCTTCCCAGCCGCATTATAGCCGGCTGGGGCGCTGTAATACGTCAAGCTCGTCTTGAGCCATTTCCTAAGAACGCCCTTGAAACGAACCCATTACAGCGTCAAAGTAATCCTAAAAGCGTATATACAAGGGGGCAAATGTGATCGCGAGGAGCAGATACTGCTCCATCAGGCATTAGAAATAGGCCCCAAAAGTCGTCATGACAAGACATATGTAATAGTAGCGGTGGTAGTGGCGAAATGGCCTTGGTAGACTGGGGTTAGTTGGCCTTCACAATGGGAGGAAGCTCCGTGCCAAAGACGCCATCCCAGAACCGGCTGGTGACGCCGAAACCGAGTTCATAATCAAGAAAGTGGTGCTGGAGATGATACTTCTTGAGCTCCTTGTACCAAAGAGGCAGGTTTTGATGATGGAGGAAGTAATGGGTCAGGTCGTAGCAGACGTAGCCGAAGATGCCTCCGCAAAAGACAGCCGTAGCAGCGTGCCAGCTGTACGAGAACACCCAGTGTGCAAGCTTGTAGAATGGCGTAGCAAGGACAACGAACAGCGTCGGGGGCATAACCAGGCGGTACTTGTCCATTGGGAGATAATGGTGAATGCCGTGGAGGAGGAAATGGGCGGTGATGCCAACTCGGTTGTCGGGAAGCCACCTAAAGATTTCATTAGCATTGAGACTCTTGTTGCAACCGACATCAGAAGGGCCGAGAATGACTTACTGGTCAAGATGGAACAGAAAGCGATGCAAGATATACTCGATCAGGGTCCAAAGGAAAAGGCCGAGGCCAAAGTAAAGCATTTCCTGAGTGGTGCTTTCCATACCGTCCCTAGCAAGGTAAAGACTGTAGGCCACGGGAGGAAGCCACGCCAGTGGAACAACCCACCAGGGCGTCTTGGACAAAGGCTCCAGGAAATTGCCAAATAGAGGTGCAGACTCGCCACCCTTGTAGTGCCTGGGGCGGTGAACTTGGTCGAGATAGAATTCCTTGCTGAAGCCGCCGTACCAGATTTGGGGGAACAGAGGGCGGCTCAAGTCGAGGAACTTATGCTTCTTGTAGTCACTGGTGTAATCCGTCTCCTTACTCAGATCCTCCTCGCTGGCCATACCGGTCCGGGGGTGAACCCACCGCTCGCCGTCCCAGAGCTCGCCGTGTTCGTTCATGTTGACTCCTTCGCTTTCGGGTTTGGTCACGCCGTTGTCGTTGCCGTTTCCGTTCGCATGCCCGTTCGCTTTACCGTTCGCTGCTCCGTTGGGTGTCTTCTGGTTTATGACGAATCCGACCAACGACTCATCGAGAACCTCGTAAGCCGCCTCAGAATGGGGGTGGGAGGTGGGATCGCGCAGAATTGCCTCGACGTCCTTGCCAGCATATTCAAAGACCAAGTCGGCACCGCCAGGGTGATCATTGGCGAAATCGGTCACGTCGTAGACGTTTGCGCCAATAGTAACATAGCAGGACTTCTTGTTGTTATGGGCCTCGACCTCGGCACGAGTGAAGGTTGGAAGAGTTCGCGACGGCATGGTGCTAAGGGTTTGGCGAGTTACCTGCCAATGAAGATGGTCGAAAGGGAAAACGAGTTGGACAGGCTATATCGGTGCGTAGTCGCTTTGATTGTTTGATGATCAAGTCCCAAGTGGGCAAGATGGGAAAGTTGAATAACAAACAAAGGGAGTGGACGGGTAGTGTCGCAACAGAAATCGCAGTGGCAGTTGCAGTTGCAGGCCCTATCAAAAGATAGACAGAGAGGTCGATGCGAGGAGGGGGCACGGAGGAAGAAGGATTAAGATATGGTAAAGAAGGCAAAAGCACGCGATCTACCCATGAGTGATGGAAAGGGAGCCAAGAGCCGGGAGGGCCGGGAAGGAAAATGGGAGGAGAGGCCGGGCGATGTGACTGAGGCTCAGTGGGACGGTGGAGGGTGGTGAGAGAGAATCGAGGAATTGATTAGGGGGGTGTTTGATTTGGGAATGGGGCTGGAGGGCATTGGTAGGAGGCCAAGGGGAAGCTCTCTCATGCCATAGGCCGTACCCATACGCGACTAATCTAATCTCTCGACAAGAAAAATTACAGCACGGTGGCGTTACTTTGGTACATAATGGGACCTGGCGGAAGCTTGGACAGCCCATGTGTGGTTCCACCAGTCCGACCACCCTCACCCGTTTTTTTTTCCCTCCTCGTGCCTTCAGGATTTACACGGTTGACACTGTGTAATTTTTTCAATTCCCCCCCCCCCCCCCCCCCCCCCTAGGATGGATATCCGTACTACTGCGTAAGGTACTGCTACAAGGTGGTCCCCCGTAGGGTCGCGCAGGTACACAATGACATCCATGATGAATATCCGTACAAACCGAGATTGCGCCTGCCTCAGCTCAGTGACCAGTCGAACACGTCCAGGTCGGGCTATGAGTGACAAGCTGGGCTCGAGACGGGAGTCAGGGTGGGAAGAAGGTGTGAAAACCTCTCGAACGCAGACTCAGGACCAGGACAGCCTGGGATGAAATGGCTGAGTACTCTGTAGGGACGGGGACACAAGGGATCCGGCTCACTAGAGGCAGTGGAAAATGCGCGGCTACATTACTACCTATTAATTACTATGGGCAGAGTCCGGCAAATCCAGATAGCGAAAATAACAAAAGATACTACCTGATCCAAGGCGTTCTCTCATAAGGTCGTTCAAGTACACTAAGCAGAGAAGAGAATACACTATCTAGATACGCTCTTCGTTTAAAGAGCGTAAACCATGTAATGCGAAAATAACAAAAGCTGGAAAGGAGAATGAGAGGCAGGGATAGCGACGCTACATGGACGCCCACCACCCCCATGAGAAGCCGGCAACAATCACCGAGCCGAAGCATCCCAGGCCTCAGAGAATAGGTACTTTCTATGTGTGTGGCGGCCCAGTTGGATCGTTTCCCGGTTGCAAGGTCTGTGCAGAGGTCCCTGGGCCCCAACGCTGCGCTGGTGGTGTGGTGAATAGATTCTCGAGAGATGGCTGCTCCTATCGCGTTGATGGTTACCAACCAACACTCAAGGGATGGTTGGCGTAAGGTGCGGTGTATCCGTACTGTGTTGTATGTTGTTTCTCCCCCGACTTGGCTTCTCATGGGCTGGAAACGAGGGGCATATCTTGGAACACTTTAGATAAGATGGGGAATGGCCTCGCACGCGCCCACGATCTTTAGCACTTGGTAAATGGGCCGTGAACTTCCCCCCATTGACGCAAAGACCAGAACGAATGGCTGGCAAAGTGGCGTCTGTTGGCAGCAGCGGCGATCTGTGACAGTGAGCATCGTTGGGGTCGAGAATCAGAGATCGAGTAAAGGGGGGGGGGGGGGGGGGGGGTTGTATGTGTCTTTTTGCATTGCAGATTTGCATAAGTACCTAGGTAGGTACCTAGGTAATGTCAAAACAGCTTATTGGTACGTACCTACTCGACCAAGTCAATTACACCCACGACTTGGGCGACGACCAGCCGAGGGACGGTGGCTTTGCATGGTGTGGCTGATGAGCCACGCGTTGAATTCGTCTGCCTTTCGGGAACAGCGAAAAGTGCCTTTTCATTGCTTAGTAGGTATCCATGATTACTTACACATGATGGAAAAAGAAAAGCATCAGCTTGCAAGGTCTCTACCCAGCCGACCACCCAGTATATCTATCACGGTACCTATCATCCCTCTCTCTCCGCATTCTTGCGCGCAGCTGTCAAACCGTAAGGTTAGGTCGCGCCCAGCTTTGAACATTCGAACAACAATGGATGAGGAAACGAACACGGCGGCTGGTGCTGGGGACAGCCCTGAAGTTGGCCAGGGACGCATGGCCTTTGGGCTAAGTACCGTGTACAGGATTGGATCGCTTTGGCCAATGGCGGGGCTCTGTTTATCTGCGCCTGCCCTGCCAGCCGGGCCCCACCCTGAGCAGTGCCGTGCTTGATGGGCAAAAGAAAGTCTGTGCGCTTTCAGATGGAGGGGCATTTTGGGTGCTCAGTGCTCTCCGAGGGGTTGCTTTTCTGGAGGGGGGCGAGGCGCTGCTGTGCTGAGCTCAGCGCACGGAGGGACAGGGGACCGGGCTGTTAGTTTACCTACATAGGTGCCAATTGAAGGTTATTCTAGTTTTCCTGCGCATCTGATGTCGCCAGGGCAAAGTACTCTCTACCTTTTTTTGCCACCAAATTCTGTTTACAGATAGCTCCGGAAACTTTGCAGCTAGCTCTGGTAGGTACGTTTGCAGCTTCCAGCTATGCCGCCATGCTCTCTGTAGGAGCCAGCTTGCTTTGGGCAAATCAACAGCCAACCCCATGTACCTATGTAGATGAGGGAGGGGCTAATGCTCATCTACGCCCCCAAGGAGACCTTGCCAGGCACATTCCAGTAACGGAACTGCTTCTATCCAGTCTCTACTGGGATGGTCTTCCCTTCAGGATATATATATAGTATAGTATGGACGTCAAGACAGGCAGATCCAGCAAGATGAAAGGTTTGCGTGCTCCCACGCGCGCGCGCATCCCACCGCAGTTGTACATATAGCATAGGTTGGACGGAATAGCACATAGGTGACGCAAGGCAACAGACAAGAAATGACTCTTGTTCACAGCCAAGCTGACGGCTCTCTAGGTAGGGTTGCCCTTGACAAGGTAGGTAAGCATTTCCCCGTCATTCGGCACGAGAGCGCAGAGGTGTCGTCAGCATGTGGAGGGGCGACCAGCCAGTCTTCCATGATAGCATGTTTGCCCCACACATGCCTAGCGCATTATCTAAGGATACTCCCTTCAAAGCCCCAGGTTTGCGACCCAAGCCGTCAAAAGTCTTTGCGCGGCACAACTTTGCCGTCCAAGTCCTACCTACGTAAGGTGGATGTAAGGTGGATGTAAGGTGGAAGGCGCCGAAACGTGAAGGTACAGGATTGCACTATGTAATTCCTAGGTTTGCGCAAGCATCTAGGTCATTCAGCTCCATTCCAGCTCTGGCTCCCTCTCTGCCTCTCACTCAACCCCCATTATCCTCTTCAGCTCAGCCTACCTTGCCCTATTGCCTTATCCTGCGTGCCTTGCAACGCCCGAGGCAACTGCTTTTGAAGCTTACCTCGTCTTGCCGAACTTGAACCTTCCCGTTCACTTCAACGCACATCCCACCTCTCCCACGCACATTTTGCCCCTCCAAGACCGATTCTTGACCTCGTGGACCCGAACCATTTTGCGCAACCCCTCCATCGCTCCCCGAACCTCCGATGCGACAGCGCGAATAAACTTTACACGCAGTACTTACCGATTTCTGGACTCAACTTCCGAGTCTCCCTGACCCTGAACCATGGCGTCTTCTGGTCTCGGGAGAGGTTCCATCCTCCTCGCCTGCTTTCTGCTCCTGGTGCTCCTACCAGGTCGCGTCACCGCATTTGGCGCCGGTAACATCCCCTCCATTGCTCAGGTAAAGCGACACCCCATGGGATTCGTTACAATACCACTTCGTTTGACGTACTAACGCATTGCGATTGCCAGGTCGAGGGTCACAACTGGCGTCATGGAGGTGAACGATCTGCTGTTTTCCCGCTTACGCTTATGGCTTACTGACATGTTTACGCACAGATATCGAGGATATGCTCAAGACCATTGCCTTCTTGCACGGCAAAAAATGGACCTCCATGCTGGTGTCTCGTGTCTACTTTGGAAATTGGCTTCGCGACTACTCCCAGGCCGTCGATGTAGGCAGCCTGAAGGGAGTGAACGCCCCCACAATCAGAATTCTGGTATGTATCCTCACTCATAGCAAAAGCTGATGCGCTGCGCCTGTCCTGACTCTGAATTTTATTGTTTCAAATAGATTTGGGTTCTATCATTCATGGCCTTTGGCTATGCGACGGAAGAATTCGAGGTAACTGAGGAGCGTCTGGGTGTCTACCGTCCAGAGGAACATATCGACAACCCCCTGGGCTACGCAGATGGCATGGACGCGCGCAAGTTTGACCCTCGCCTTCGTGGTCCCGTCGACCCCGTCGAAACCCAGATCGATCCCCGCACCGGAATGAAAAACTACATCGCCAATGAATCTGGTGGCTGGGCGACTAGTGCTGGCTATTTGCGCTTTAGTTTCGCCCGCAGCATCCACTTCGGCCGGGTGTACACGAGCGGCTCACGTGGCTCCGGAAAGGAGACCGACCTTTGTGAGGCATTGCGTTGTCTCGGACAGGCACTTCACTGCATGGAGGACTTCAGCGCGCACAGTAACTACTGTGAGCTTGCTCTGCGAGAGCTGGGCTACCATGAGGTATATCCTCACTGCGGTACTGCCACCGAGATTAACCTTAATGGCCGCCGGGTCTTCCCTCTCGTCACCGGAACCTTTGGTGCTGTTGATTTCCTGCACTCAGTTCTCGGCGAGGCCACAGACCACTTCACCCAGTCTGAGGTGGATGAAATGAACGTCGCCCTTAAGAATGCTGAGGGCATGACTTCGAACATCACTGGGGGCAGCACTGGGTCTCGTAGCTTTCTAGGACTTGGTTCCTCGAAGCCAAACGATTTCATTTCTCTTGTCAGCCAGCTCCCGGGCATTGGCGGAGACCTTGCTAGCCAGGCCCGGAACTTGCAAGCTCAATCGGCCGCTCAAGAGCAGCAGAACACCCGCTCGGACGGTGATCTTAGCCGTGGAGACCTCAGCCGCGATAGCACAAACCAAGTACCCGGTATGAGCACCAACTTCGACCCCGTCGAGACTGCCCGGAAGATTTACCCGATCCTGCAGTTCCGAGATAAAATTGTCAAGTCTATCAGCAACATGATCTCTAAGATTCCTGGCTTGGAAAAACTTTTGGACCACATCAGTGAGACGCTCACTGCCTTCATTCTGGGGCTGTTGGCGCCGTTTGTCAGGCCCATCATCACACAGGTCTCCAAGGTCCTCAAGGACGGTTCCTCAACTGTCATTGATGCCAGCTCCAATTCTCAGCTGGAACCCTGGAAAAATCCTAGCTGCGATAACCCTACCCACTCTATGCTATCCAAGGATCACTTCACCAACATTCTGAACTCATGCGCGGGCAGAGTTGCTGCTACGATTTTGCAATATGTTGTTCCGTAAGTCAACAGCCTGCGGTTTTTGACTTTCAAGACCAAGCTGACAATATTGTAGTCGCATTCTTTACGCTTGGGAGAATCCCGGAGTACCTGTCGATGAAGTTGTTAATGACGTCCTCCGTGCTTTCCACCACCCGGCAGCCCGCGACGACAGAGTCCAGATTCAAAGGGACATGTTTGAGACGGTTCGCAAGTGGGCAAACGAGAGTTCCCACAAGCACGATCTGTCTCACCTGCTCTCGTCCGAGTCGGTCAAGGCTGGAAGGAACCATATTCTCACCGGCGGTGACGGAACGAAGAGTGTCGGTGGTCCGGGTCACACCCACTCCCACGGAGCCTTTGACAGCTTCGGTGAGCTGGGACATGGCAAGGTGCAGGGTTCGCTATGGAACCAAATTCGCACGCGCGACCTGAGCTCCATGGAAGGCGATGACACGAAGCCCTTATCGAGCTCTCCCCTTCCTCCGTCGCGACCAGATTACGGATACAACGAGAGTCATGGGGGCAGTAGCCACCACTACTCAGCTTCCCAGTCCTCACAAGGTCAAGCCTCAAGCTACTACAGCCAGACTGAACCGCAAGGCTATGGCCAACAGCCTCCTCCACCCGCCGGTCAGTGGGGTCTTCCGCAACCTCCGCAAGGTTATGGCGGCCCGGGCTACGGCGGTCCGCCTGGGTACGGTGGTCCTGGATACAGTGGACCTCCTCAACCCCAGTACCCCCCTCACCACCAGCAACCGCCCCATCCTCATCAGCAAGGCGGCTGGAGCCAGTATCCCGGCCAGTACGGCGGCTACTAGGCGGGTGCGGGATATCGGAATGGACGGTGCTAAGAGTTGACGATTCGGGTCGAAGAAGACGGGCTGGGAGTCCTTGGGGAAACAAGGGAAAACGGTTTGGGTCGGCAAGAAAGTGTTCATATGAATCCATTTGGACTCACGAGACTGGGGCGATTTCCTAGGCCAGTGCGTGGAAGTTACACAAAGCACGAATCGCATGATTAATATCTGATTTGATGATATTCCTTCGTATGTCATGTGTTTATTTTCTGTTACTTGATTCAATGAATATGATACTTTCCACCGGTGTGTTTACATAGATAGACTAGAGCGTGCTTGGAATTTCCCTAAACCTTCAAAGAGATAGCAGTCAAGGTGACAAACGGTCCTCTCCCCTCCCCACTCCTCAAAACCCACAACCATGTATACCTCTGCCGCGGCTTTACTGCTTGCCTCGCCGGGGATCCAAAGCCTCGGCCCTCCTCTTGTCACGAATCTCCTTGGTTCCGAGGCTGCCGACGCCGCCCTCCGACCGGCGCTCCCAGCCACCCAGCCTGACGACCAGACACGTAGCGTTGTCGCCGTCGTGGGAAACCTCGGTAGCGTAGTTAACCACGTCCTTGGCACCCTCCTCGGGCGTCCTGGCCTCCTTGATCACGTCGACAATCTCTTGGTCGCTGAGCGTGCCCGAGATGCCGTCGCTCATGAGGACCAGGAACGAATATTCGGCCGGGCCGATCTCGACGCGGGTGATTTCCGGCTCGGCCGACACGCCGATGCGCTTGCTCTGCATGTCGCCAAATGCCCGGCTGTTGGCGAGTCCCGCGATGCGGTCTTCTCCGAAGCTGTCCGCCGACACCATGGATCCAGCCGGCGCGTACCGCCGAAGGCGGCGGCTTTCGGTGGGCGTGGTTGGATGGTGGTCCGACGTAAGAGGCTGCGCAAGACCAGTGGTTGTTTGGCAAAGGAGGATGCGTGTGTCACCGACATGCGCAACTATCAAGGTCGATTGTGCGTTAGGATGCCAGAAGGGCGCTGGCGTGGGCGTCGAGATGAGCGCGATGGACGCCGTCGATCCACCCTTGAAGCGCGATAGACCCCCGATGCCATGCCCAGATGGCGGTTTATGCGGCACCCCGAGGATTTCGTCGTTGTTCACAGGACGGTCGCCCGCGTGCGGGTCGTCAGGGTCGGGCTTGCGAGCCTGGGCAGAAATGAAGTCCAAGTCTGCTCTGAGAAAGGCATACATGAGAACCGACTCCACCGTAACCTGAGGCTCATCGCTGTCGCCCTCTTTCTTTTCTTCCAAGAGCTTAAAGTACTGGGGATTGAAACGCCTAAAGTACCCACCAACGGTCTGCCGGTACTCGTCCACCAGGTCCTTCGTTAGCTTGGCAGCCTTGGGGATGTCATCTACCCTCGCTGAAACTGGGTCGACTCCTTTGAGAGGTTCCTTTCTCTGAGGATTGTTCAAGACGCCATGCTTGTCCTGCTCGGGCACCAGGATCTCATCCTTGACATCCTCTTCAGTTTTCATGAAGAGTTCTTCGGATCTTTCAGGGTCGTCATCCTTACGGCCCGTCTCTTGTTGACCCGTCTTCAGGCTGCTCTGAAGTCCAAAGTCTGCGGAGGCTTGCTCGATGTAACCATGCAATTCGTCCCGTAGGAACTCGGCACACTGGGTTCCGCCATGGCCGTCAAAAATGCCAAAGTAGAAAACTTGCGGGTCGCCGAGTGCGCTATCAGCGGATGTTGCTTCATTGGGCTTCTGAATCGGCCTTCTCTGAAGACTGATAGGAGCCCGCTTAGCAAAAGCTGGCACGCTGATCGTGCCAGCCTGGTTTGTGTCCTCGTTGTACGAGCGTTGGCCCCTCAACGAGGCAACTCCGAAATGATGCTTGGCCCTTTTGAGCGGGATTCGGACCACGGTGAGATCCCGGCTGGGCATGTTCAGGGCAGCAGCGGCTGGCGAAGATCCCGGTGTATGGGTGTGGGGGGTTGAGGCATCCCGAGGCAACTTGTGTCCAGGTCCAGCTGATGTCCGGGAATCCGGGTGTAACGAGGACGACGGAAGGTGGGTGACAAAGTAGTTGTGAAAGAATCGCCGGTTTCCGAGGATGGATAATCCAAAGTCACCCAGCAAACATCGCCGCTGGCTCTTGGGCAACTTTGAAAGCCAGCCGGCAGGCCGTCCGATGCCAAGACTTTCAGAGTAGTCTCGCCGCGACGCATGCATCGGAACCGTGAAAGAGGCGGGCTTGCCATCAGATTCTCGGGTATGTGTGTTTAGGTATAAACGAACCGGCTGAACGGCTGCGGTTGCAAAGGCTCGGATGGTTCCATGGCGTTGCGCTACTTGTCGCGTTGAGCAGCGTGTAAAAGCTGGCATTGTTTTGAGGAATGGCGAGATTCGGACCGAGACGTCGGGAGCGTCACCGGCACTGCAGCAGCTCAGATAGGACGGCCTTCCTGCTGGCGAAAGCCATCGGCTTCAGCTCGTCAAGCTGAGGCGGCTGCTTGTGAAGGGTCAAAGGTGGAATCTCGCGGCTGGTCCTTGTCAAGGGTGCAAGAGGAGAAGGGTCGTCAGCTGTCGCGTCGGCGACGTCGAGGCATTGGCATGAAGCTCCCGCAATGCTGTTAGGTATCGTCGCGCTAGGGAAAGGTAATTGGTCGGGCGAATGGACAGACAGATCGCAGGTAGAGTTGGATAATAATTGTTTGCTTCTGCTCAATTACTTGGGTTCGACACAGTGGTAGGAGGAGGGATTGAGTTTGGCCAAGGCACACGGTTGGCCTCGGTTGGATCACAGATGGATCCGGCGACGACGACGTAATGAGGCGGACCGCAAAGGAAGGTCGGGACAGGCACTGGCCGTGGAGGTTTTTGCTACGTAACCTGCCGCCAGCTGCCCGCCGTGGTCATCTTTAGGGGGTTACCACCCTTAGATTCTATGTATTATGTATATTGTACTTCACATTAATGGCGGGGCCTATAGTGTACTTGCCATCCAGAGACGGAATCGGGCTCACTTATCTAATCAGCACCTAAAGCAGGGACTGTGTCAAAACTGAACCTCCACGTAAAATTATACACAGTGTTGGACCCACTATCTTGGAGTCAAGCAGAGGCAAATGCACACCAGCACTGGGCTTTCGAGAGGCGAATGGCATGTGGGCAGTCACTTACACCAGTGACGACTTTTCATGGTCGAATATCCTCGCCCTTGGTTTGTCCTCCACGCCGAGTGATGGCCAACTGTCTCCTCACCCTTCATGACATTCTTTGAGTTGCTGCAGAAAGTCCCAACCCTTGCGGCGCTGTCTGATGATGGAAGGCTCGGCATCAGTTCAGGATGACACACCGAATCCGTCCTCGGGCCAGGCTTTCCCCGTCGTGCCTATAAGCGACGACGGAGACATCGTTCTTGATGTTACATTCGAGACCTCCAGAGAGACCATAGCCGCGGCTCGGAAGACCTGGCAGGCTGCCAGTAAGAAAATCGGCGCCCCCCGCATCCCCCAGCCTAACCTGGGCCCGATTATCAGAGTCGCCTATCGCGTCAAGCTCTCCGTTCTGAAGAGGCATTCCCGGTATTTTGAGAACCTTCTCGGCAACAAGCAGTTCTCCGAGGCGAGCAACGTCGAGGAGACGCTTGCCCGCCTGGCCGCTGAGAGGCTCAAGCTCGCTGAAGTGGATCCTCGGGAGCTGCCCTGGATCACCATCGTTGATGATGACGAAGCCACGAGGTCCATCGGCCGAGAGAAGGTCTTTGAGGACTTGATGAGGATCATGCACGGGAAGCCGATTCAAACTACGACTGTCAATATGCTCCATGTGACAACTCTGGCCATCTTGGCGGATCGCTTCGATTGTCGGTCCTTGGTCTCGAGATATCTCAGTATCGAACTCAAGTTCAAGTGGCCCCTGACGAGTGCTAAAACAGCGCGAGCAGGGACGCAGAAGAAAGCCTTGGACATCGAGAATTTACTTAGACAAAAGATTCTGGTTGCCTGGTTGTTGGAGCAGCCGCCCAGGCTCCACAACTACACACGAGAGCTAATTTTTCGTGGCTCTGTCCGCTGGAGTGCCTTGTCTCTCGACGAGTTCTCACGTACTGAGCTGTGGTGGCATCTGCCGGACGGCTTGGAGCGTGAGTGACTAAGCCTTCACTGAATCCCAATAATGTGCTGACCTCGTTTAGGAGAACTACAGCACCGCCGAGAGTGTGTGTTGAATAC
Organism: Colletotrichum sublineola; assembly: GCA_020631755.1. Lineage (NCBI taxonomy): Eukaryota > Fungi > Ascomycota > Sordariomycetes > Glomerellales > Glomerellaceae > Colletotrichum > Colletotrichum sublineola. Next base: position 2,378,259 of record JAHSQG010000001.1, read on the forward strand.
CATTGCCTCGGTCCACCGACACTTCATTGCCCTGTATTCCTCCCGCGAGAGACAATGCAAACTTGGATACGACTCAAGTTCCGCCTGTGACTCATTCCAGCTGGGCCAGATGCTCAAGTTCTTCACAAGCAAAGAGCTGATAGGTGTCGTCGACTTCGGGCCCAGCTCGTATGACAACATCCCAGATTCTTCAGTCATTGACATGGAGGAAATCTTGGCCATGTTGAAGCAGGTACCGGGCTATCAGATCGACAAGAACCACACCAACTGTGGCATTCGAACACGTATTGAGCCCATAGTGGAATACATAAGGTCTATGCTTTCGTCGACCGTTGTCTCAATATCTCAGGTCGATTGGAAAAACAGCCGAGCGTCGGCCTCCTGGATACCTGATGCCGACAAAGCTATGAGCTCGGACAGTGAGAAGAATAGGTTTGAATTCACTAGAGGCTTAGCGAGCGATCAGCGTCTTCGATATGAGGGCAACATGTATGCCGACAAGATGGCACGGAGGCTATTCACCGCTGACGAGTGGGATTGGACCCCCGAATATTGATAGATTTATATGACAGCATCACTTGGGTATCAGTGTCCTCAAAGCTCCTTGTCTACTTTGGCGCCCCAGTATAAGTCGAGAATGCTTGGATAATAATAGGTGGCAGGTCGGAGAGCCCTCCTTTGTAATGGCAGAAAGCCTATGCCTTAGACCCATTGCCCGCCACACCATACTTCTACAACAATTTGGCTGGTTTGCAATGGTCGTTTCAAACCATCGATCTACCCCACATGTCGCAATATTGGAACGGATGGCACCTTACTTAGGCCCTCCCTTTTAAGAGGTGGCAGTGACGGTCTTTGTAGTAGCTGCACCCTTGTCCTTCTCGGATTGCTCCTCGCATCCGCTGAGGTCGTCAGAAACACGCTTGTCGCCATTTTGAAAGGGTTTCGGTTTCGTCAGGGGCCAGCGCCCCTTGGTCTCGCGGAACCTCATGAGAATGAAACATGCGATGACAAAGATCCAGTACAGATTATAGGCGATGACGGAGCCATACGTCGCGGAGTTCGTCCAACCAAAGACGGCGTTGAAGATGCCCCAACCGCCGCCCCCGTTCAGCTCGGGGCTACAACACTTGCAGAAAGTCAGTACATGAGCACACGGTACCTCAAGTCAGAAGACTCACATTGACGTGCCAGACGCTCTTGTCGATGTCGTATGATCCAGGGCCGTTCCCAAGCTCTGCAGCGTCGCCGCCGACAACGTTGTTCCACTCCTGCTGCTCAAAATCCCAGACTGCTCTGGAAAAGAGGCCAGCTGCGACAAGATACAAAAGGCAAGTCGATATGACGAGGAAGACTTGTAGCTTGGCTGTAGACCCACCCCTTTGCGAGTATCAGCAGGACAATCACATGTCGCTGGACGCAGAGCACTTACTTATACAAGACATAGCCGACCAGGGCGCCTACGATCAAGCCGACGACGGCCGGGAGCGGCACGGCAGTGGCAGGGGCGGAAAAGGAAACACCAGCAACGAAAACGATGGCCTCGATGCCTTCCCGGAGAACGGTGATGAAAGGAAGGATGAACATGGCATACTTCTCGGCGAAATGCTTGAACCACCCCTGGCCAGCACCGGTCTTGATGGGAGTCTCCATGGCCTTAGCGAGCTTGACACGCCACTTCTCCTGCATCTTGCCGATACGGAGCAGGGCGGCTCCCATGATTGTGATGATGATGGCGGCAACAAGTGAGAATGCACCCTCGTAGTAAAGTTCGTTGGCGTCCCAGCTGTTACGACCGAGCTTGTAGAAGACGCCAATGACGGCACCCGCGGCGATCAGGCATATCAGGAAGCCGATGCTCGTACCGAGCCAGACCTGTGGCAGGCGCGTCAGCAGCAAATCTTGGCGTGAATGGGGTGGGAACTCGTTACCTGTTTACGCAAGGACTTGTACACGGCCAAATCTCTGTTTGGTCCGTCGAGCGTCTGCTTGAGGAAAGCGAGCAGGACCGAGACGATGATGACAGTCTCCAGAGATTCTCTGAAAACCACGAGGAACACCGGCACGGAGAAGACGTCGACAGCCATTGTGGAGTCAGGTAGCGGAGCGAGTGGGAGGCGATGAGCGTCACGGTTTGAGGTCAGAGACAAAGAGGAGCAAGCAGGTGAGAAAGTTTTGTTCACTTCAGATGGGGAGAACGGCTTGATCTGATAAATCGAATCAGATAATCGTTAGGTCAGGGCGCCTGTCTACTCAGCGGTACAAAGACGGCGATCCCGATGGCGGAGCACTAGTGGTCTAGAGCAAATGAGGGAGAGCGGGCATATCTTGATAATCGGCAGACCGTGTCCAGCATTGCCTGAAATGTGACCAGGCTTCAAGGTGACACAGGAGCGAGCAGCTGCCAAGATGGGAAAGATGACGCGAGGACATGAGGGGCATAGCTACGCAGTAGTGCAAGTTCGAGGCCTGGTGACCAATGAGACCGCCATCGACCAGAAAGGCTAGGTTTCATTTGACGGGGCCGCATGGGAGATGCCACATTCCTAAGCCGGCTCGACCTAGCACGGTCCAGAGGGGGGCTGGGGTTGTTTCGGGGCGAACCAAGAATACAAGCGAGGCACTTCCGTGTTGGATACATTGCGTGACCCGTCGAGTGTGCGATGCCAAAATAGATTGGCGGATGGGATTGATGCTTGGGATGCCTGGGATGCCGAGAGGCCCGTGGTTTCTGACATTTGACATCGGACGACAGAGTCAGCCGTGAGTTTCCTAGTTTCCCAGGGATGTTGGGGACAAGAGCACTGAAGCTATAGCCGACCGTTGGCAACCCATAGATCGGCAAAGGACGATGCTCATGCGCCGTTAGTTGGCCCATGAAGGTGTACTAGGTAGCTCAGCCAGGTCATACTTTCGACACTGACGAGCAAGCCCCCGGCGGATTTCAGTTCTGCAGGTCGGGCTAAGGTGCCAGCAAACCTGTGCGGATCCAGTCATCCCATCGAACCACTTTGTTCGGCTCATTAGGGCCATTACTCGTAACACCATCACCTACTCACTTCGCTTCGACGATGGCGGAGCCTCCTCGATAGTGCTGGAATCGCCGCTGAACCCTCCACGTAGTAGTGGTTTGAGGGATTTGCAAGCAATCTGTACGAGAAACCAAACGTTGTGATCTCTTGGTTCCCACGAAGCCTCCGAGGCATTGCACGTTGCCTTCCCATGGAAAGGCATAGCAGATTTCGACCACGTACTCGAGATCTCTACTGCCAGAGTTCGATTCTCGAATCGCATATCTCGGCTCTACCACATCAGTCAGCTCGTTCAGCAATCACAGCTCGCACACATCCAAGGAATAAACACCCCAAAATCATTGGCACCGATGGGGAAGCTCCCTCATTGCGGGGGACCTCTGAAGATAGCTAGGTACTGCGTAGGGGAGACCCAGGCTGCATTAGCGCGGAGACAAGCTTTTTCTGGGTGGAGAGGGTGACCCCCAGTTGTCCAGTTAGCCCGTCTCCAACGCACAAACACCCCACCCCTCCCTTCCCATCACGAATGCCGAGAACCGGCAAGCCAATGGGTCTGTACAATCCGTACTCGACTTGTGTGTTTTTCGCTGGTCTATTCGAAGAATGTGGGAGGACAATGTCAAGCACGCAAGGGAGGACGGGCTCGCAAATCGTGTCTGACTAGACTTGTGCTAGTCGCAGCACCAGGCGAATTTGTTTGCATCTGATAAGATCTGCCTTGCACTAACTCAATCCATCCACTACACCCCTCTCCTGCCCCAGGAGCTGAAACGAGTGGTGTGTACAGTGCCGGGGGCCATGAGGAGATCAGATTGATAAGATGCCCTGAGAAAGAGCGAAAAGGTTACCCTGGCGAGCATCCCCCCCCCCCCTCTCGCTAGAACTTGCCGTTTCGTCAAGTGAACCAAAGGTAGTGAGTAGATGTTTTATTTCTCTCGACTGTAGCCACGGCTGGGGCGCTTTTCGTCTCGTGGGACGATATTTGACAGGATACACAAAGACGTGACCGCGTCTTCCTCTTCAGGTACCCTTCATCCTCTGGCCGCCTTCTCGAATTCCTGAGGGGCTACCCCAACAATGGCAGGCACTACAGTCCTCTTGACTCTCATCTCCGCTATCGCGGGGACCGCATGTGCCGCCACGGTCTCATACGACTTCAACATCGGCTGGGTAACAGCAAATCCAGACGGCGCCTTTGAACGCCCGACAATTGGCATTAATGGCCAGTGGCCGATTCCTCGCATTGATGCCAATGTTGGGGACACCGTCCTCATCAACGTTCGCAATGGTCTGGGGAATCAGTCGACATCCCTTCACTTCCACGGCTTGTACATGAATGGCTCTTCTCACATGGACGGGCCGGCGCAAGTCAGCCAGTGCGCCATCCCACCGGGCTCATCATTCACGTACAACTTCACTGTAAGCTGGACCCCGGCAAAAATAAAAGTGACGCAAAGCTTCTCTGACATTGTGTAGATCAACCAGCCGGGCACGTACTGGTACCACTCCCACACCCAAAGCCAGTATCCAGACGGCCTCAGGGCGCCTCTCATCGTCCACGACCCCGACTCTCCGTTCAGGGGCAAGTACGACGAAGAAGTAGTCGTTTCCCTCTCGGACTGGTATCACGACCAGATGGCTCATCTCATACCAGCCTTCATGAGCAAGGGCAACCCCACCGGCGCCGAGCCCGTTCCCCAGGCCGCCCTCATGAACGACACGCAGAACCTCACGGTGACCGTCCAGCCCGGTAAGACATACCTCTTCCGCTTGGTCAATATGGCAGCCTTCGCCGGCCAGTACGTCTGGATTGAGGGCCACAACATTTCCATTGTCGAGGTGGACGGTATCTACACGGAGCCGGCGGAAGCGAGCATGATTTACGTATCCGCCGCCCAGAGATATAGCTTCCTAGTCAAGACTCGGAACGATACCACGTCCAACTTTGCCATTGTCGGCAGCATGGACACCGTAAGCTGCACCTGAACCAAAACCCTCAGTGCTCTGCCACCGAACTGACCAGAGCAGTCCCTTTTCGACACGCTCCCCGCAGACCTCAACTACAACGTCACTGGCTGGCTCGTCTACGACTCCTCGAAACCCCTCAGCCCACCAGCCACACTCGACACCTTTGCCCCCTTCGACGATATGACCCTGACTCCACACGACAGGCAACCTCTCCTTCCAGAGCCCTCGAGGACCGTTGAGCTGGACGTCATCATGGACAATCTCGGCGATGGCGCCAACTACGCCTTCTTCAACAACATCACCTACAGAGCCCCCAAGGTTCCGACCCTATACACCGCCCTCTCCGGTGGCGCGGCCGCTACGAATCCCGAGGTCTACGGCACCTACACGCACAGCTTCGTCCTCGAGCGCGGTGACGTCGTCCAGGTCGTCGTCAACAACCTCGACCCAGGCCGCCACCCCTTCCACCTACACGGCCACGATTTCCAAGCCCTGTATCGCGCGCCCGAGGAGGGCGGCACCTTCGCCAACGCCAACGTCACCGAGGCGGACTTCCCCGCCATGCCTATGCGTCGCGATACGCTTGTCGTTTGGCCGAATGGAAACATTGTTCTTCGCTTCCGCGCGAATAATCCTGGTGAGTTTTGTCTCCTTCCCTCTCTTCCGGAAACTCGAGGCCAACGTTCTGAATCTAGGCGTCTGGCTTTTCCACTGCCACATAGAGTGGCATGTGACATCAGGCCTGCTGGCAACCTTTGTCGAGGCGCCCCTGGATCTCCAAAAAACCCTGTCCATCCCCCAGAACCACCTGGACGTATGCGCGGCAGCCAAAGTCCCGATCGCCGGCAACGCCGTAGGGAACACAAAGGACTTCCTGGACCTCAGCGGGCAGAACACGCCCCCCGCTCGACTTCCCGATGGGTACGTCGTCCCCAGACTAACCAACCCCAAGACGCACCCAGTTTTACTGTTGATCAACATATGCTGATACGCCAGCAACTAGCTTCACCGCTCGAGGAATTGTGGCCCTCGTCTTCAGCTGCGTAACCGGCATCCTCGGCATCCTAGTCGTGGGATGGTACGGCCTGGCCAAGACAGAGGACGGCCCTAACCGGTCCGGATACGCGGGCCCGGCGTCGGTGGCGCACACCAGCGACGGCCAGGAAGAACCCGTCATAGTAGGCGCTGTAATCGGCGGGGCGGCAGCAGGTCGAACTTGACGGATGCCGGTTGCTCAACGTTCGAGAACGTGAAGCCTGGGAAGCCACGTGGGCTCAAACGTGATTCAAAATAACTTGCTTCGGCTCCGGACGAAAAACCTGTCGGCTTGGGTTTTCGGAGGCCCCAGACAATGTATTGCACCGACGCAGGGTGACGCCCCGTCGGGCCGGTTTCGCCACCCAGCCCAGAGTCTTGGATAGATGCATCATCAATTAGTCTAATGTGTGAAATAAATCGAGTTAATAATCGACACAACTCCTGACTCCTGGTTCCGACACTCGGCCGATCATTCCCTTCCCCCGTAGTTGGCCTCAGCTGTCCTGGCCGGGCAAATGCTAATACCGCAGCAATTGGTGTCATTATATCCCGAGTCCTCTCGAGTTCTCCGGATCCGACAAAGAAAAGTCGTCCCTGCACTCTCGTCATCCTTCGTACTTCCGCAGTAGTAATCTACCTGCTTGAAGTCCCATACGTGCGCTGGACCTCTCTCCTCGTGTGGCCTTTTGCACATCTTCTCTGCCGACGGCAACATGCACCCTGGTTCCCGGTCTGACGCTGTTGCCAGGTCGTCCGACTCCCTAAATCACACCGCTACGTTACAGTTCACGTCCCATCCAAGGAAAATCTTGGGCAGCAGGCGTGGTACGCCACGGTCGACTATGCGCTCGCGTCTAACACTGTATAATGGGTGATTCTAGGTGCTCTTGGTCTTCTTTCTAGGCAAGCCCTTCGCCCGTCTCGCGGCAACGTCGCCCTCGGCCAGCCACTTACTCGCGTTGACAAGCTGGATGACGTTGATGCCCTGCTTGATCAACATGACAGGGCAGCTGATGGAAGCAAGGATCCACGGCCAAGTCGAGTCCATCTTGTTTGCACGAGCAAGCTCAAGGGCGGCAGCACTGTAGGGATTCGGGAAAATGTGGCTCAGTAGCGATGTGTTGACTTGTGCACCCGCCTGAATTTGCATGGCTTCCGTGTTGGACACTGAGCTCAGCAGAGATGGCGAAAGCAGCGGGGACGAGAAGCTCAGCAGATAAAGGGCGATAAAGAAGAGCTCGTTCATGGCGCAGAAGACAAAAAGAACAGTCTGGGAAATATTGTCAGCAACCGTGTCGCAGGAGGGCATTCTATAGCAAAGCGAACCTTGTTGGTGTAGTACAAGTGAAGGATCTTGCTGCGGCTCTCGTCGATGTTTTTGTGGCTGCTATCAGAGCCCGCCATGGAGAGGGTGGTGTACATGTGAATGTAGTGGCTGGAGAAGTCAAGCGAGAGCAGCATCTGGAAAACGATGGTCCAGCGAGGGAATGCGCAGGACAAGAAAACCAGCAAGCACGAAGTTGTGCATCTATCCGTAACCATGTCCAGCACGGCGCCAAAACGAGTGGATTGCTCAAATGCGCGCGCAGCGTATCCGTCCAGAGCATCCAAAAGACATGACACGCTGTATAGCAGAGAGCAGGTTCGCGGATGGAGGGGCATGTAGTAGAGGGAAGCGATGGCAAGAACGATGCGGAAGTAGCCTGTGATGACATATCAAGTTAGCGACGTGTTGAGAATCTCTATGCCCGGCAAGCAACCATACCGATGACGTTGGGCCAAAACAGAAAGATATTCTCCTTTGGGCCATGTTCCGAAGCTTCCGCCACAGGAGCTTCGTTGCCGTTTCCGTTCATCGCGACTTGTCGGGCAGCTTCATCGCTAGCGACCGTCCCCTTGGGCAGCTCGCCAGCAGCGGCCTGGGCGGCCTGACGCCTCGTCTGTCGTACCGACATAGTGATGGAATTTATAGACGACGAAGCTCGGCAGACGAGTGATGTTGAAGTGTCAGGTATGGGGCGTGAAGAGCTTTCAAATCGTGGACGAGGCGACCAAGGCAGCCGTTGTCGCAGTGGAGGTTGCACGGATGATCGATAAGTGGCTCCTAGTGATAGTATCCGTTACCGAAAGTAAGGGATGAAGACAGGAAGAATATTGCCAGCTTCTAGCAGATGGGTTGTCGATGACAAAGTTTCTTCTGGCGCAAAGAACAGCAGATAGGTCGAAGGACAGGCGACACGAATTGGATGACTTGGTAATTGATGCCTGACAAAGGAGTGCGAGCATTACCAGTCGATGGATACAGAGAGAAGATATGCCAGTGCTGATGTGGGATCGGACGGCACGGAGTGGTCGGTTGAAAATATGGAAGTACCTTCCTTCACCTACCAGGGCAAGTAGGTACCTCCACCCACCTACCTACCTACCTTAGGTACTTTATGAGAGGAATGCTGTACGTTACACACGCACGCATTAAGGGTTGGTAGATTACTTACATTGTGCTTGGCTTCTGCCTTCCTAACCTGTAAGGCGTCTTGTCCACGGGCTACGCAAGTCATATTCTATTTGGTTCTTGATAGATACGTAGAATATCTAACCCCGTTGAGACTTGCCCGGTTCAATCTGCGTGTAGGTATGTAGTACCCGTAGCACTTTGCTAGCTATTCGGTCAGTCATACGTACCTCATATGCTGTGGGTACACGTTCTTTCGACCATCGACCCTCTTAGTGGTCCTTTGACAGGGTATGGGTGGTGCTGGGCTCTTGCTACCAGCTTCGACCTAGGTACCTACAGGAAGCGGGTAGTTGGATACCAACCTAGGCACCTAAGCAATGATAAGGGCGACAAGAGATAAGACACCTTCCGCTCTCTGCCTTGCACATGTTGCGTTGCATCAGCATCACCCTCTATGCACAAATCGATGTTGTCTATCGCCCGTGACAGTGTCACCTCTCATGTCCAGCGTCGTCGTGTACTAGGTATGTAGGCAGCAGTTACGCACTACTGCTCAGCTATGGATAAACTGATCGGGATGCGATAATGACCAAAATCTATAGCGATCTTATATTCTCCTCCCTACGCCCTTGTTTGCCCATGCCCTCCTGACGTCGACGGCATGACACGAGACGAACTCGACATTTCTACCTCACAGCCTCGGACTCTAATGCGGACGCTATCCACAGGCGCACACAGCACTTCTGCACGCCGATGCCAAGGGGAAAAGCATGTCTAGGATTTGCCTATCTCAACTCTCAACATGTCATGCCGCGTGTATGCGCTCGAGATAGCCTATCCCCTGTCTAGTCAATATGGTGGCACCAACTTATCTCGTCGTCTTGCGATAAGCAGACCGACCGCCAACACCCCGCCGTCGCAACTCCTGAACGGTACCCCGCACTCAATTTTGTTCATCACTTGATGCTCGACAAATGCTCAATCAAAACCCCAAGCTGCTAGCATACACGGACGCGCCGCGCGTACAAATCGCTGAAACTACGCTCGAGCTGATGGACCTAAATTCTTGCCGAGGACCGACAATTTGCGCACGAGACTGGTGCGCTTGTCCCTAGTCCCGCTCTCCTTTGCGCCGGAAGGGAGGTTAGCCGCGAATTGACGCTGTTACGTAAGCTCTTGGGACCGTCAATGTAGCTCTGAAGGAGCCCATCTGCGTGCGGCGTGACATCTCGCGAGCTAGAGTGGCACGGACCCATACGCCCGACTCGTCCTGGAGATAGGTGGTGAGACGGTCGAATGAGACAGTCACAGGCATAGCAGTCAACGTCAATCTTATATCAATGCCTAGCTATTCGAGCCATGTAGAAAAGTGCTCTTGGTCTCTGTAATAAAGATCAAACCTTGATTGCCAGTTGCGAACTCAGTCAATATTAATAGGGTAGTTAGGCATCACCCATACATCTCCATGGTAATGTGTTCCTCTACAATGACGGGCTCGTCTAGAGACCTCATAAAGCCCACGGACCAACAGCAGTCTAATGCAAGTAACCTTGGACTAGTGTCTTGAGTAGAGTTCTGGTATACAACCCTCAGCCCTTTAGCCCATGATCGCCTTCATGGGCAGCAGGTAACAGAAGCCCGAACGTGTCGCTTACTCGGGTGTGACTGGCGTCGCTTATCGAATTTCACAAGCAACTTTAATAGTGCTTCGATCACGGCCGATATTCGGGTTGGTTCATATACACAGCAAGGCCATGCGCTTGAGTTGCACCGTCTTGGGGATAACTTGACTTACAGAACTTAGTTCGTCACCAACTTCGAACTACGTCAGCCATTCTTCACGATCGCGTCGGCCGTCCTACGCTACTGTCGTTGGAAGCCGTTGGAAAGGAAATGAGGCCAGGGCCTGGCAAAGGGTAGCATGGCTGCGGGGCCAAGCACACACCGTTCTTTGGTACATCGGACGTCCCGCCACTCGCTCGCAAAATGGCACGATGCCGCCTTACTTAGCGAAACTAAGACCCAGGGACATGGTACGATATTTCCCAACCGCTCCGAATTGATAGGACAGCAGGGTCACGGATGTGACGTCGACGTAGTAGGTATAGCATCCGGCCGGCAGCCCTCGCCAGAGGCCACACCGCGCAAGGCACATTGCTGCTAGCCAAACTCGAGGCACCGGCAGTGGAAGCCGACTCCAGGCGGCAAAGTCATTAGTCTATTTTCGCCCAACCCCCCGTACCAGGTTCTTGGCGTAGGGGCTGAACTCTTCCACCTCTGCGATGAGCCTCCAGATGCGATTCGCCATGCTCCATTGGCGATGCAAAGCAAGACGCGTAGGCCCGGGGCCGGTGCAGTCGCTCCGCTTCGTAACGCTCGTCCAGCGTTCCAACCAAAATCACACGTCACGTTGTTGCAGGGTCTCTCGGGCGGGAGTAAAAAATACTTTTGGTGGGCGGCGTCTGGTCTGGTTCCAGAACGCGTAGAAGGGTGGGTTTGAGTCTATCTCATCTGGTTGTCCAAGTCGCTTCTGCCTTTGGAGATCGACTCAGGCATTCTACATTCTACCATCAAGGGATGGTTGGAAGGCCGTAACTCGAAACTTACAGGTTAACTTTCACGGTTCGCTTCGGGTCGGGATTTCTTGCCCGGCTGCCTCTCAACTGCCCCCGACATCACGGTGAGGCGATGATGCTAGGTAAGCTACTCACTCTATCCGGGCGGCCCCTCTCAAGAAGTCAGTCCCTTAGTCTGGCACTGGCGGCGGCATGGTATCCTTTTGGCCGGGATTCCACCTGGAAGGTCAGCATGCCTCCTATTCGTACACTACCTAGGTACTACGGTGATCAGACCACACACTCAGAGTAAAAGTACTACAGTCTTGGAGGTAGTCCGACCAGGGTGCTTTAGATAGAATTGGAGGTGCCGGGATCGTCCAGCTTACGTTGGTATCCCTGGCCAGCCCGACCCCGATTATTATAAAATGCACCCGACAGGAAAGCAAGAATTGAGGTGACAATTTTGTGTACCAGGACTTCCTCCACAATTGAAGACTTGAGCGGTGTCACAAGCAAGCGAGAGGATAAACCACGGTGTGGGAACGAGAGGCAAAGGGACGGGGAATAATAGTAATTAATGCAGGATTTCTTCGACGCACGCACAATCATTCAATTCATTGAGCTGTTTCTAAGTCAAAGAGACTATCTCTCGCTCTCTCGGGGCTCTCCTGTCTCGTTGTCTCATTCCCCTTGAGCCGTGCGTGTTCATCGTCAATAAGCCTTTCTCTCTTCTCTTTACATCCAACTGAGCGTTTGATCCATGCACAAATTGTTGGTTTCTCCTGTTCTTTCGCCCCCAAACAGGGCCCCCCTCCCTCTCCCCTCTCCTCTCTCTTTCCCCCTTCCGATCCCCTTGTAGAATGCGACGTGAAGAGCGAAAACCCCTCTTTCCCCCCTCGTCAATTTTTTTTTTCCCTTCTCTTTTTTAATAGTCGGCCGCTCTGAGTACGGATACTTCGTACCTCGATCTAATCTTAGGCGCACCCCCACAGCCCATGGCACACATCGGCCTCACTAACTTATTGTCTGTTTAGTCTTCACTAAAAAAGTCCAGCCCACCACCTGGCTTTCCGTTTCTACTCTCCCTTTCGTTCGCTTTCCTTCATCCTGCCTCCATTATCCTGCCTCCATCTACTACCTAGACGCGTCTTCTCCTGTCTCCGAACCACGTCGCACCTTTACGCTGATTGAACCAAACTCGGACCCAAGCTCAGCACGGTACAACACGCGCCGAACCATTGTGCCCGTCCGCTGCAACGTGCGTGCTTGTACAAAAACCTAGTTCGCGCTCTCTTACAAGCGCCTTCTCCTTGCAGTACCAACCGCCCTATCCGTTCTGCCAGCTCTCCCCTCCTTCATCGGCCTCGCAAACATTCCGCAGTCTTCCAGGTCGAGCCCTCAGTGCTGGGCCTTCTCGGGACTTGCTCTCTTTTTTACGCGGACTTGTACCGCCTTCTACTCACAGTTGGCAGACGTGCTCCAGGGCTTGGAGACATCTGCTAGGATGGCCTCTCACGGCACCGTAAAGGCGACTTTCGCCAGCCGCGCCGAATCGGCCAGTCACCCACTTACAGCCTACCTACTCCGCTTGATGGACTTGAAGGCTTCCAATCTATGCCTCAGCGCCGATGTTCCGACTGCAAGAGAACTGCTCTACTTGGCCGACAAGATCGGACCGTCCATCGTTGTGTTGAAGACGCACCATGACATTGTCGCCGGATGGGACTACAACCAGCAGACGGGCACCGGTGCTAAGCTTGCTGCGATAGCTCGTAAGCACGGCTTCCTTATCTTTGAGGACCGCAAGTTCGGCGACATTGGCAACACGGTCCAGATGCAGTACGTTGCTGGTTCAGCACGGATCATCGAATGGGCCCACATTATCAACGTCAACATGGTACCGGGCAAGGCTGCCGTTACGGCCCTCGCCGAGGCTGCGGCACGCTGGCGCGAACGGTACCCCTACGAGGTGAAAACGTCGGTCACGGTCGGAACGCCAAGGTCGGAGAGCTTCGACGACTACGAAGAGGACAATGGAGACGGTCACGAACATACGGTCGGCACGCCGCGGCCATACGATGCCAACGGACGCAAGGGTAGCATTGTGTCCATCACAACACTGACACAGCACTTCGAGCCGGCCCCGTCTCCTCGCTTTCCGAGAAACGAGTCCCACAACTCCGACGAGGTCTTGTACGCAGGTATCGAGGAGGCCCCCATGGACCGGGGCCTTCTCATCCTGGCCCAGATGTCAAGCGCCGGCAACTTTATGAACAAGGAGTACACACAGGCCTGCGTCGAGGCTGCAAGGGAAAACAAGAATTTCGTCATGGGTTTCGTGTCCCAGGAAAACCTCAACACCGAGCCGGACGATTCCTTCATCCACATGACGCCTGGATGCCAGCTGCCACCAGAGGGTGACGAGGAGGACGGCAGCGTCGCGGGAGATGGCAAGGGCCAGCAGTACAACACGCCCCAGAAGCTCATTGAGCTCTGTGGTACCGATATTGTAATTGTTGGACGCGGTATCTTGAAGGCTGGTGATCCTCAGTCGGAGGCCGAGAGATATCGCCGGAAGGCCTGGAAGGCGTATCTCTCCCGAGTAGCGTAAGCGACTCTTACATCTCACGCCTGTGCACACATATATACACTCACACACTCACAAACACACACCCAAATCAAATACCCAGGCGTGTTTATTCTTGTTATTTTCCCCCTTCGGCCGCACCGATGTCGGAGGCTCTTTGAGGCGCCATTTCCTGCAAAAGCGAGTACTGTCCGCGGTTATACGCATTTCGGGTCTGCAAAAGAAACGGGGATTGGACTTCGGCACCGGAACGGATTTTTAGACAGTGACTCGGTGATCCGGGTGGGCTCAAAACAGGGGAAAAAAAAAAGGAGGGGTGAAAAGAGGGGGGACAGGCGTTGAAATTGATCAAGATTTAGGGCTGTAAGTTATCAAGTGGACAATCACAATTCGTATATCACTGGATTGTCTGCTGCATCTATTGCTCATGTCTCGATCTACAGCTCTGCTGCATGCCCTCTGGACCGTGAGCATACGGCCTTCCATCTGTCCATAAGAAAGCGATTCACTGAGGGATGTGGCTCCATGAGGTAGGTAGGTGGCTCGATCTTAGTCAGTCCGTGTCGGCGGCAATCTTCAATTCTATAAAACCCGGTTTGCGATTGATCTACCTATGCAACTTTCTAGGGGGTGCAACACCATGTACGAATGCATAGGCTATTGAAATCACAGTGTATGGCATGACACGGACGAGGCCCGAGCAAAGCAAGATGGTATAGTGTGCAGATGTATGTTCATTTGCCGCCGGCAATAGGAATAGGTTCGCAGGCCTACCGTCTGAATAGGTAGCTAGTGAGTGAGAGGAAACCGAAGGGGCCGAACCTCCTTGTGCTAACAAGGTTCCCCGGGATGTGGCATGTTCAACCTCCCCCTCCATCTCGACTTTGGACTTTCCTGCGACAACCCGAGAGGGCTATTTCTCCTCTCCCCAAGAGATGGTAGATTTAGAGTCAAACATTGTATCCTTGCCGCACGCTCGAGGAGGATCTGTTGCTGGGGGTAGTTACGCAGCAAGTAGGTTAGAGGGGGTGGGCAAGGTTATCGGAGAGCAAACACGTCTAGCAGCACACGCACACACTTCGTCCTAGCTTTGCCAGATGACCGACCGACCTCCGAAGGCTGAAGGCACTGGTGAAGCGGCAATGGATGTGCGAAGCATGGCTGTCGCGTTTCTCGTTCGGGCCGTGCTCACTGTCGGCAGGTTGCCGGTCCCTACCCCTTCATGGCCGTGTTTCTTTTATATTTACTTTTTGCCCCCCTCCCCTAGTGTTCTTCGAGTGGAGCATCTCCCCAGCAATGGATTATTCCAGGTCAGACCTGCGCGAAACGCTGCGGGCACTTGCGACAGGCATCCCGCCTTGACCCGCAGTCGCTGCCTCTCACCCTGTGTAAAGGGTGGTGTAGTACCTACGCGGGAGAGGCGGAAGGTTCTGGACAGTGCCCTATCATTATGACCAAGTGAATATATACGGTACAGAAAATCAGTAGTAGTACATAATATATCTAGAGAAAAGCCTGAAGATGTAGATCTCTGTCAACCTAGTCTGAATGACTAGACGTAGACATAAAAAGGTAGGAGCGAAGAGAATAGTCAGAGGGAAGGAGCTGTAAATGATGGAACTGATATGTACGGTACATAAAATCTAGCACCTACTACGTTGGGCGGCGATTGGTTCTTGAAAGCGTTCCATGACGGTTCTGATGTGACGCCAGTCAAATAAATACCTATGATCCATCCATCAGTAGCTTACCATACCTATTCGGGTATGTATCGGTGATACGGGGTTGGAACAAATGTTCATCCTTGACAACGTCCAACGTCCCTTCTCTTCCAAATTTTTACAACCAAGCTCCTGGGACATCCCATCCAAGGCAGACCAACAACTCAACCTACTCCCGGCCCCACCGTTGATCTCGAACGCTTTACCGCGACACGAAGCGCAACGCCCGGCGTAGGAAAGCACCTGCCTACCTGCCTACCTACCTAGGCAGGTACCTACCCTACCCTGCTATAGGAATCCGGAATCCCGGTTGCATATCCGCACTTCACAATCTCAGTCTTCCAACCATTGGGGGCGTTCCTTGCACAGTGCAATGTGAAGCTGGCACCTACTACGTAGGCAGGTACTCTCTCTACCTTGGTGTCTATTCGTAAGTGTAAGGGACGATCGTGGGTCCTCCTTTTCCTGGTCTTACCTCATTTCCTGCTTTGGTAATCATCCATTTGTGCCGCTCGAACTCTCATGACGAATAGCGACGGAAACCGAGACTGCTGTGTTTTACCTTTCCCTCTCTTCGCATTTTCCTCTCGGTGTTGCGCCGCGTGACCATCCGGAGCACCCGCCCTCTCGATTACAGGCGTGCCGAGCCTGTAGGGATTTGACCACCATACAGGTACCCACAGATCGAGTATCTGACGATTCGTCCCGCTACTCGGCGGCGCCGACGACCCGAGAAAGTGTCGACACTACGACCCTCCACACCCACGACAACCGTCCTCACAGCTACCTCCCAACCCCCGCGCCTACAGAGAGTTCGTCACACAAGCGCGGCCGACCATGGCCGACGACCGGCGCGACAGTTCCGAGAAACCGGCCTCAGCGCGGGAGAGCCTGACCTCGAACTCGAACTCGAACCCGAGCCCGACGCCGACACAAAACCAGTCACACAAACAGACGCAGGACGCCCGTCCGCCACCAAAGAAGCGCAGGCGCGTGGTGATCTCTTGCACGGAGTGCCATCGTCGGAAACAGAAGGTGGATAGCTCCGTCTCCCTCTCCACACCACTTCCCGCCTACGTCGCCACTGGTAACTGACGTGTTTTCGCGCAGTGCGACCGAGATCTGCCATGCGCCAATTGCAAATCGCGTAACAAACAAGACGCTTGCAAATATGAGACGGGCGCGCCTACGGCCAAGGAGCATCGCAAGGCCGAGTCTGAAGGCGCAAAACCGACCCCGATCCAGAGCCTCTCCCATGCCGCCGCGAACTGGGGCTACTCCCACGCCGGTGCTTCTACGCTCGGGCTGATGCGGAAGATTGAAAGCGCAAACGGCGATGGAGCGCTATCGCATCTCGGTGCCTCGGCGAATATTGAGGACCAGTTCGCGACCAAGGAGCGCTACAAGTCTCTGATTAGACAGCTGCCCGCCAAGGGCTACATCGAGAAGCTCATCGATGTGTACTTCCGCGAGTTCAACCACCAGTACTACGCCCTCGAGGAGGACCTCTTCAAAGAGCAGTTTGCCGAGTGGAATAACATACCCTTCAACGTACTCTCCAACTCTGGGCCACAGGGCCTCTCACCAGACCTGAGGGTCTTTCCCGCTTTGCTCTTCCAGGTCCTGGCAACGGCCTTGCTGACCCTGCCGGAAGGATCCCAAGAATTCTACGAGCATCTCAAATATGCGGGCAACATGACGTTTGAGGATCTCGCGGCGGACTACAGCGAGTCTGGCGTCGGCATTCTTTCACTACTGGGCAAACGACAAATCACTCTCACGACGGTCCAGGCTGACTTTGTCCGGGCGGCGTTCCTCAAGTACATGGCCAAAGTCACGGAATCGGTAGGTGACATCTTGCGTAGCCCAATTGTCCGCCAAACTAACAGTGTCCACAGTGGCATGCCATTGGCAGCGCCATTCGAGATGCCCAAGAGATTGGCATGCACCGGGACAGCCTGGACCCCTCCCCGGATAGTGCCGATACCGGGGACGTACTCGAAAACATGTGGCTGATTCAGCGACGAAGAAAACTCTACATGGTTCTCATGACATGGTAAAAATCTGCCAGAAAGCGAGGATGGCAAGACATGGCTCGGCTGACAAGAACCAGGGACATCCACTGTGCGCTCGTGCTAGGACGCCCTGGCAGCATCGACTGGCGCATTTGCCCACCAAGCCTACCTGTAGACGCGCCTCCGCCAAAGGACCGCCGCAAGACCCCCGTTGCGCCCCGGGACGACGAGAGAGATCCCCCGACGCCGCTGACGAGGGGTATCTGGGCGTTTAGGCTCGTGGCCCCGATGCGTGAGATTCTCGAGTTGGAACAAGATGGTCCGTGTCCGAAAGACTATTCCAAGGTCGATCGAGTACACCAAATGTGTCTGGACTTGGACGAGGCGACGCCTGCTTACTTCCGCTTGGAGAACCCAGATAGGAAGTGGGATAACGATCCATCGTGCTACTGGCTGCAGTCCGTACGGTTTTATTTACCGCAAATGAACCTTTTCAATTTGATGGCGCTGCACCGGCCGTACATCTTTAATCGACAGAAGAGCCGGACAGAAGCGCTTAAGGCCAGCATTGAGATGCTTCACCGTCAGATGCTCACGTTCCAAGGCCTCGATGCTGGGTCGTGGCGAAAGTAGGTCTTGTCAATAACGCACTTGGGGGGGCTAAGGCTGACCATGTTACCCAGCTTCTCGCTGTTCTTTGGCAGTTTTGATGCCGTGGTGCTCATGGCATCGATATACATACTGTTTCCCAAAGAGAACCTGGAGATGGCCGGCAGCGCCATGCAGCACTTCCACTGGACGACGGAGAGATTTGAGGCGATGCAGGAGAGGAACCCCCTGGCAAAGGCAGCGAAAGGTGTCCTGCAGGCGATTTTTGCTAAGTTCAAGAAAGCGGTAGGAAACCCAGCGCCACCACCAAGCCTGGTATCCCAGACACCTGCATCAACGGCGGACAGCAGCAGCAGTATGTCTGCACGCGGATCAGTCTCGACGGCCACTGCAGCGACGGCTGACACGCCAGCGAGCAAGAGCAGCACAGTGGCTACGCCGACATCGCTGCCGACGGTTCCCGATACATCTTCATCATATCCGCTGCCATCGGCACACTCGGAGTGGACCCTGCCAAACAGCTGGGACTTTACATCAATTGCGCCGCTATTTCCCATGGGAGACCTTATTTATCACGACCTCAACGGAATACCAGAGGATGGGTCTCTACCGGCATGGGGAGCAACGACGCCACCCCTTCCCGCAGCCGGGACGACGTTTGAAGGGGATTTTGGGAACGACAGCGTATGGAATTTGCTAAACCAGTACGACCCAACATCCGTTTGAAACATTCTTTATATGGAAGACTGAGGAAAAACATTTTAAACCGGACAGAAACAAAGGCCGCCTGGGGACATTTGAGTCCAGCTCGTTCGCCGGATGCTGACAATACCATGAAAAGGTGGAGAGAGAAGGACAAAAGGAACAGCAAACAGGAGAGAAGACTTTCAGGAGTCGCAGGCGGGTGAGATGGATGCTGCTGCAACAGTGAATGGTATGTCATGGTTGTGGTGACGGTTGAGTACATGAATCAAGGTCGTGTCATTGGCCGCATTGTTAGTGTGTTGAAGCTGGAGTAGTTCCCACGGATGATTCACCGCTGGAGGGCACCCTGTTCGCCAATCATGGGTTGACGGTATGGGTTTTAGCGCCAGCGGACAAGGAGGTGCATCTCTACCGGTTCCACGGTGTTGCGACGCATGCTGGGGGAAGGAAGCCCATAGGCATGCAAGTTTACTGTTGCGGCCGACGTACGGATACATACCTAGTCAGTGTAAGGTACGGATAAGAACTAGGTATAGACCATACTTTTCGGACGGGCAACAGCACTGTCCTAATATGATTATATCCCTAGACGTATCCGATTAGCCCAGAACAATAAATGTCATTCAGCCATATACGTACCTAGTACAGGTATCTCGTCGTTTGAGGGGGGAGGATGCCTGAACCGAAAGGCACCAGCTGGAATTGGTGTTGTATCCAACAGCGCGGTCGATTGGGATTCATGAGGAGACTGGATGGTGGGTATTTTTTTTCTATTTTTTTTTCTTCCCTATGTTCTATTTTCTATCACTTTGATGGATGTGTTTCAGGATACTGGTCTCAATTGACGACCGGAAATGGTAGGTATGAAAAGGAAGAAAAAAAAACAAGAATCCCCAATCCATGCCAGCTAACGCGTCCCAGTTGTTGGGCGCTTGCTTTTCTTCCCATCTTCCATCCGTACTATCTGTACCCCGTGCGCAAACCTCCCCTGCCCGTTTATCTTTTTTTTCTTTCCTTTTTTTTTCCTTCCTTCGTTTGACCGGACGGAAGATTGAGTCAAAACAAAGCTCTACTCTTTACTCCCCCGCCATCACTGTTTTCCGTCACCAGGACCCCGGCAGAGGCGGGACAGGAGTTCCACTTTACCGCTTACCATCTTTTCAGAGTTATCATATCAAAAAAGCAGCTCAGACAGACAAGAATCTAGGCAACGGGTATCATTGAACTCAAAAGCAAGAGCAGATCTTAACACTGTTTGCTGCTGCGTTGGTCCGCCGTGCAGATCTCTGTTGGCTACCTACGCTTTGCTCTTGGCTGACCTGCCACGTATAAACCGGGAAAGACAGACACTTGTTCTTTTTTTTTTTGTCCTTTCTCTCTCTCTTTGGAAGGGAATGCAATTGTCGAGGAAGCTCCAAACCAACGGGCCATTCTCCAAGAGCTGCTCTTAATCCCCCCTCGGCACCCACCGTTTTATTGACTCTCTCATGTCGACCTCAGGCTGACAGACGCAGACTTGTTCCTCCCACCTCATCCCGTCGCACCTTGTCCGCAAGTCGCCAATTGCCTGTCACTCTGTTCTGTTTGGAACTGCTCTGCCTTGCCCCATCTCAACTTGTCTCACCGGACTTCCAGCATCGCATTGCATCTTCCCGCCTCCCTGCTTCACCTTTGCTCAAGCACATTTCAACCCATCCCGACCATCTTGAGCCTCGTTCTGGCCCCAAGTCCAGTTCTGCTCAGCTGCCGACTCCTTACTCATTGCCGATCGAGAGAAAAGAGTGAACCTTTGTCGAATGTGATTCCATCGTCAACACAGCTCAGCACAGCACGCGAAGACGCATCAGTGAAAAGGTCAGCCACAGATTTCCCCCTAACTTCACCCTTTGCACCTATCCTACCTGTGCGATTGATGCCTATCTTACATTTGAACCACTTGTTGACTGTTACCTTTCAGCCAAGAAAGAAAGAAATAAACAACCCAGACGGTTACGTGCTGGCTAAACACTCTCTCAACAGCAACATCTGTAGCTGCTGCAGCTGCAGGCTCACTTTGCCTTGCACAACTCAAAATACAGCACACTAAGCACAGGCACAGGCAAGGGGAAAAAAAAACCCCCCTAAGCACAAGACGCAGGCACGGTACTTTCGCATACCTTCTTTTATTCTCATTGCGCCGTGTGTCCCTTGTCGCTTTTGTTCTCCCTCACACACCTGCAACCACGGCGCCAATAGAGACTGCAGCCATCCAGTCTCCAATCGACTTCCCATACATACATCGACTTGACACCACACAAGGAAAAGACGTGTGTCCGCCTCGCCTTTCTTCCCCCTCCCGATCCCCCCCTTCTCTCTCCCCTCCCTCACTCTACCTATCATTTATTTTTATTTGAGCCAGCAAAAAGCTCGGCCCAGTCAGCCTAAAAGAATATGCCAACCACAACCCATACAACGACCAGGATCAACTCTGGTCCCAACAGCAGCTACCTGGACAACATCAACGCCAACACAAACGCGGCCCCTGTTCTGCCTCCTTACCTTCGCACCAGCAGTCAGTCACCGTTGAGCTCGTTCCCATTTTCTCACAGCAACACCTTCCCCTCTGCCATCGGCACTGGTGTTCCAAAAGAGAGGACAGGAACGACTAAGATGTCCTTGAATGATACCGAAATCATGGACTTTGTTACTCGATATCAGACGTTGCAGGGCTATCAAAATGCCACCGATCAGCTGATTAAGGTAGGTTCCGCTCTTCTTTCCGCTTTTCCCACTATCCCGTGCGCTTGTTCGCCCTCTATCTACCATTTCCCGTTTAAATCTCGGCTTTTGCGTTGTCTGCTTTCTGCAGAGGGGCCAAAGCTCCTTCTCCCCATCATGCTACTCCAAACGTCAGCCCCAGCCCCAGCTTCCGGCTCAAGTGCTGTTGTTGTTGCGCCTGGCGCGTCGATGGACTGGCATTTGGTGTTGGTGGTGCGTTGTTGGCCGCCTCGCCGAAATGCGCCATGGCTGCATCTCCTATTCCTACCCCAGCAAAGTTGTGTCCGTCCCATGTGCGTATGCAAGAGACGCGACGAACGCAGCTGTCCCCATCAACCCAGCACCGATCCCTGAACAAGGTTATGGATCATTCGATTAAAGTTGCATCCCACTAACTCAATCTGTTCTCTATTTTGCAGGACCTTTTGATGTACTGCAAAGAAGTCCAGGGTCATTATGGCGAGGAAAATCATATGCTCAAGCAGGAGCTGCACAATGCAAAGCTCGACCTTGAGCATGCCACCACTCATAGGAGAGAGATGCAGCAGGCGCTGCAGGAGCTTGATTTTGATAACAACTACATCAAGGTAGACGCCTGCTGCGCAGCAGTTCGTTTTTATATGTTCGGAGTGACTGAGCTTGGCAGAACCGAAATCCATACGTCTTGATTCTGATTGATGGCGACGGCCTCCTCGTATGCGCATCCTAAACCACCCCCGGAATCAATATACAGGATGCTGACTCAAGGATCTCCCTCTTAAGTTCCAAGAAAAATTTATTAGACAGGGCATCGAAGGTGGCAAGCAGGCCGCCTACGCCCTCCGGACCGCCGTCGCCGAGTACGTGGGCAGCCAGTCGGGTGAAGTCGAGATTATCGCCAAAATTTGCGCCAACCTTTCGGGCCTCGGACGCGCTATGCGCAGAGACGGCTGCTTGGACAGCGAGTCTGAGCTCAAAGACTTCTCTCTTGGATTTACTCAAGCCAAAGCCTCGTTTGACTTTATCGACGTCGGCCACGGTAAGGAGCGCGCCGACTCAAAAATCAAAGGTAAGCCGGCTTTGACGGAGGCGGGCGTCGAAGCTCTTTCGTCACGCAACTAGCAGAGAAGTATCAAACGCTTCCAAACGCCACATGGAATGACAGCTGATCTGACCGTGCTTTAGAGGCTACCCGGTGGCATTTGCGAAACTACAACTGCAGGCAGATATTGCTGGGTATTTCCCACGATGCGGGCTATGCCCCTTTTCTCGACGAGATCCTTCAAGATGAGCAGATCCGCTCGAAAGTCAGCATTTTAGAAGGCGTCGCAACGGTTAGAGAGCTCAAAAATACCAACGTCCACATTCTCGACCCATTGCCCGGCCTCTTCAGAAACCAAAAGCTCATAGACCGCAGCGGCGATCGCGGTGCCGAAGCAACCCACGCCAGGCCGTTGACCGTGGTTACTAACCACACATCACCGACTGTGTCAGTCGCCTCGCCAGCGACTTCATCAGCTGCAACGCCGGCACCGTCGTCCTGGGCCGGCGTCACCGCCAAAGCAAGCCCCCCGCCGGTTATCACCACTCCGTTGGCCAATAGAAACATCAACGTGCCAACTCGCCAGGCCTCGCAGCCCAAGCCGCCGGCCTTGCAGTCGAAGCCGCAGAGCCCGGCGTGGAGCCCCGGCGAGCGTGGACTCGATCCCCCCATTCCCATCAATCCGACGGCTCTCGATAACATTAAGAAGCGTACTGGCAGGGACAAGCTTTGCAACAACCATTACCTCCGCGGACCTTGTGCTAAGGGCGATGAATGCTGCTTTGAGCACAAGTACAAACCCAACGCCGACGAGATCAACGCCATTGCCTTGTTGACTCGCCTCAACCCGTGCACCAGCGGCCAGGATTGTGACGTAGAGAATTGCATATATGGACATCACGTAGGTTTTGCGCTTTGAGGAGCACGTTAACTCGACGCTGACCAGCTACGCAGTGCCCTAGTGTCACGGGCAACACATGCACGCATCCATTTTGCAAATTTCGGGTTTCGGATCATCCCCCTGGCACGAAGTTTAAGAACGCCAAAATTCACGAGAATTGAGAACAGCTTGAAAGCATGTTTTGCGCGCATACGAATGACAGACATGACAGGTCCGCAGGACAGAGACCTGCAGTTGGTTCAGGTTACGAGGCACAATACACTGGAGGGAGGAATCCGGAACCTGGTTTTAGGAAAGGGGGTTGTGTAAATGTAGACTGCGCACTACCCATACGAAAAGGGAACGTGTCATGTCGGATTAGCCCTGTAGAGATTCTAATTTGGGTGGTTATTTTTGTAACCTGGTCTTCCTGCGCATTTGAGTGTATCTCGCCAAACGTTTTGAGAGGTTGCTAGTCTCGCTCTCTGTGACGTGACAGATGCGTCGGTCTGCTCGAAACGCCGAGTAGCTATCGCCGTAAGCTTCAAGGCCAGGCAAGCTATGAGCTCAAGCCGTCCTGCCTGTGCTGAATGAACCCTGGCGGGCCCAGCGGGACTCCACCCGAACGGCCAGTGGGCAACCCCACCACGAAGGCGAACCTTGGTTTGCCAACCCCACACACAACCCAAAATCCCAGAGGGGACTAGTAGAGCCTCCTCTCAATCGACAACTGTATCCTCACCACACGTCCCACGCTCGTCGACCTACACCACCATCCACGACGACGTCGAGCAGGCCCACAGACGACGAGATCTACGAAGAACCAACACCCGAAACGAGCAATTCACTTTGCCCCTTAGACTCCGTCGTCGCCCTCGCTCACCTCCCCATCCGAATCCCTCCCCCATCAAGACATACACACACACACACACACACACACACACACACACACACCCCACACAATGTCGCACCCCCGCATAGAAGAGGTCGAGGACAGCGACCTGGAGGCCTCGGACCCCTCCGAGGGCGATATTGACGATTTCAATGACAACGACATTATGCGACGCGTCGAACCAAAGTCCTCGGCGGCGTCCCAGATCAACCCGGCCAACATCCCGCCCACGGCCGCGCCACGGCCCGGCGCCCCGGGCTCCGAGTTCCAGACGACCAACGACGCGAAGCAGTACGCCGACTTCCAGTGCCTATACCCGGTGTACTTTGACGCGCGCCGCACCCGCGCTGAGGGCCGCCGCGTGCCCAAGTCGCTCGCCGTCGCGAACCCCATCGCCCGCGAGATCGTCAACGCCTGCGCGGCCCTCCGGCTGCCGACCCTCTTCGAGCCCGCAAAGTTCCACCCCAAGGACTGGGCGAACCCTGGCCGCGTCAAGATCCGCATCCGGTTTGGCGGCGAGTCCGGCCGCGGCCGCGACGGCGGCGCCGCTGCCCCAGGCCAGCGGCCCCCCGGCATGCCCGAGATCAAGAACAAGCACCACCTCTTTGTCCTCGTCGCGCGGCACCTGCAGGCGAACCCGACGACGGAGGCGAGCGCCGCCCTCCGCGCCCGCGTTCAGGGCGCCCCGGCCCCCGACCCGAGCAAGCCCTGGCCGAGGCCCGCCGTGCCCCGCGGCTGGAAGATGGGCGAGCTGCTGCCGTACATTAGCCCCGCCATGACCGGCGGTGGCGTCAGCGAGAACCTGTTCAAGGACATGATGAAGGAGATGCAGGGCGGCGGAGACCCGATGGCCGCACTCATGCAGCAGGCTGGTGGCGGCGGTGGAGCAGAGGAGAAGGCAGGCAAGAAGAAGAAGGGCAAGGGCAAGGCATGATCCGGGGACCTCTTCGTCACTTCGTGACGAAGCCTTCTAGGGGCGGGGGGACGATGGCGGACATGCAGCATATTTGAACCTTGGGTTTTGCTCTTTTCTCAATTTGCTCTTAGAAAGAGAGGGGGAGGGGAGGAGCTGCACAACAGTGGCATGCCATCAAGGCTGACCCGGACTGGCGGGACCGGCAACGTTACAGATGCACAAGAAGATGAAAAAGGAATCAAAATTAAGGGAGAGGCGTACAAAAGACGTATGAACCCAGAGTCAGCAGAAGAGGAAAGGAGAAAGGAATTAGCTGGAATAAGGATAAGAGTTTCGGCGGGGGGGTATCTAGCAGTCAAACTAGTCCTACTACCACGGAAGCGTCGTCCCGTATTCCATTAGAATCATATAGCGGCCGCCAGACGGCCCTGCATCCCCTCCCACTCGCGCGATCCCACAATCTGCACGTCCCGCCCGCTCCCAGGAACCGTCTTGCCGTCCGCATCCGGAAGGCGGATCTGCAACCTCGCCGCCACGCTCTTCATCGTCTGCCGCTTCTCCGCCGCCGCCGCGTCCTTGCGGCCCAGCACCACCTCCGACTTCTTGAGCACCGCGTCCCGCCAGCTCGTCCACGCCGCGAGGTCCTCCCTCTGCTTGGCCGCGTGGTACTGCGGCGTGCTACGCGCGGGCTTCCACGCGAGCTTGTCCTCGGGCAGCGCCGCAAGATCGTACACCCGCGCCGACGTCGTAAACTTGACCAACTCGCTGAGTGCATCCTTGCCCTCGGCGAGGACGAGAGCGCGGCGCTGCTCGACGACGGACGGGGGCTTCGTGAGCGGCTCCGCTAGCCAGTCGTAGTTGTGCTGCTCCGTCGTCCTCGCGCGCCGGTTGTCCTCGCGCAGATATCGCACGGCCGCTTGCAGGCTCGCAATCTCGCTCTTGAGGGCGTCCATCTCGCGGGCCGTGGCGACGGCCCGTTCTTGACCAGCCTTGGCGCCTGCCGCGCCCGCACCGTCGGCGAACACCTTGCTGTCGCCTGCGATCTTCTTCCACTTGTCGCGGTCGGTCTCCAGCGCCTTAAGCTCGCGGTCCTGCTTGTCAATGTCCTCTTGGAGGCTGGCGGCCTTCTGCTTGGCAGCCTCGATCTGCGCCTCGAGGTCCTCAATGCGGGAGGCCTTGGCATTAGCGTCCTTCATCCGCGACTCGAGCGTCTCGATCTTGAGGTTGGCCGTGCTTAGGTTCTCGTCACGCTGGGCAATCGCCCGGCGGGCATCGTTATGCTCCTCCTTAAGGCGACGCAACTCCTCCTCCGCGTCAACAGGAATCGTCTTGGTCGCCTTGAGCTCCTGGGCGCGGAGCTTCCAGGGCGCGGGGCTGACGTCGAACTCTTGCGTCTGGGACAGATCCGCGCTGAGCGCGGCCAGGTCCGAGATCTGGCTGGTGAGTGTGCGAAGCTTTGACAAGTACGTGGAGAAGAGGTCAGACTCGCTCGACATGGTGACCTTGGTGGTGGCCTTGGAAATGGTGTCCTGGACCTCGCGGTACGTGTAGGGCTCGGTGCGGCCTTCCTCGTGCAGAAGCGTGTGCAGGTCGAAGCCAATCTCCCGGGCCAGGGCAGCAAGCTGGCGAGTGGCGTCTTGGCATTGCTCGAAAGACTCCTTGGTCTCCTGCGGCAGCGCCAGTGACCTGGACTTAAGGTCTTGGAGGGCTCGGACAGCCTTGCCGGCGATGACCTTGGCGCTCCGGGTCTGGTTGACGACAAACTCCGACTTCTTGCTGAAATGCAGCGCCATCTCGTCCTCCTCGAACTCGGCAGGAATGACCCTCTGGACCATGGCTCTCAGGGTGGCAAATGTCGAGCCAGCAGATTCCAGGTGGCTCTGCATGATGACAGTCTGCATGTAAGTGTCCTCGGCGAAATCGGGCAGCTCGTTGGTAAGGTGCACCTCGGCGAGATGAGACATGAGCGCAATTGTGCGCTGGAGTTCGTCTGCGCACTTTTGTTCCTTCAGTTCGTCCCGTCGTAGGCCGTCGATCCATCCATTCAATGCCCGCTCCACTGGCTCCAGCTCAAACAGGGCGTTCTGGAACCGCTGGAATTGCTCAATTGAGCAGTGGCTGATGGAGTTGGTAAACCGCTCGCACATGGACGCGACCCACGTGAGCTTATCAATGGCGTCGCAACCGGCAAAGATGTCGTCCTCATGGCCGGAATGAGGTTGGCCGTTGACGCGTTCCTTGATGAATGACTGCAAGAGCTGCGCCTTGAAGGCGAGTCTTCTGAATCTCAGCAGAGCGAGCACGGAATCTTGGTCCTCCTTGTAGGTGTCGGGAAGGAACATTTTGACAATCTCGAGGTGCTGCTCGGCTTCCTGAGCCTCCAGGCGTCGCAGCTCCAGGTCAATGGTCTTGACTTGGGCCTTGGAAGCGGAGATCTGAAGCTTCATGTTCAGGTCCATCATGGCGCGGGACTTGCTGTTGAGCTGCTCAGACTCGGTCTCAGTGACGGCGTGTGACGCCCGCATGTCCTCGAGATCGCTCTGCAAGCTGGTGACCAGGCCTCTGAAGCGGGACAAAGTGTACTCCATATCCTCCAGGGCTTCTTCCTGCTCGCCTGCCCGTCGGGCCTGCTCCGTGATGACACTGTCTTTGAAGTCAAGCTCCTCCTGCATCTCCTTTTCGTTCTGGACGTGGTTGATCTCCAGTTCGTCGTTGATCTCCTTGAGGTTCTCGAGGTCCTCGATAACAGCTTTGAGTTCCTCAATCTGCTCAGACATGCTCATGTTCCGCTCAGTGAGTTCTTCAATCATGTCCTCGGCACCCAGAGCATTGTCCAGCTGCTGTCGAAGGTCCTCAACGGCTGCCTCGGACTGGGCCAGCTTGTCCTTTGCTGCATCAAACTGCTCCTTGACGGTGCCAAATTCCTTTAGGTCATCCTCCAGGGTCTTGATCTGGTCCTTCAACTCCTCCTCTTGCTGCTGTGTCAGGTCGCGCAGCCGCAGCAGCGCCTCGCGGAGCCGCTCGTTGGTCCTCTCCATTTGCAGCCAGCCGGTGCTTGCACGCTCTTCCGATGACATGCCCTGTCCAAACTCTGCGTTCTCCTCGCGAAGAATCTCGACCTCGAGCTCCAGCTCTTCCGACTTCTGCTTCAGAGCCTCGAGTTCAACCTTAAGGACCTCGGCCGTCTCTTCGGCCATCTCACGGTCCAGCGTCGCGAGCTCCAGGGCCGTTTCGTGCTCCATCTGCATCGCCTCGATGGATTCAAACCTTTCCTCAGCCTCCTTCAGCTGTTTCCGTAACTCGTTGTTTTCGCTCTGCTGGGGCTGGTACTTAGCCTGCAGCTTCTCTATGATTGACTGGAACCTGTCCCGCTCGCCTTGGACCTGGTCTAGCTGCTTAAGCTTCTCTCTATCTTCTAACCTCTTTCTCTCGAGCACTTTGAGCTTGGCTTTCAGATCCTCAATCTCTCTATTAGCGGCAGCGGCGGTTGTTGTAGAACGGGCGGTTGTCGCTGGTTTAGTAGAGTTTGCGGGCGTGGTTGCCGCCGAGCCTGACGTGAGTTTCTCCAGAGCTTTCGTCCTGGCTCTCACAGGGCTGTTCTCGCCATCCCTGTTGGGTGACATCGTACCGTCATCCCCGCTATCCGCAGTGTTCTTCCCAGCGCCCAAGTCAGCAGACGGTCGTCTGGCAGAGGTTGTCCTCCCAGCCATGGAAAGCCGACCGCTCGTAGGTCGCCCTGGGGTCGGTCTTGTCGGTGCTGAGGATGCTGAAGGCTGCCGAGTGGTTCTGGATGGGGGTATTGCTGGAGGGCCCATAGATGTGCGAGATGGTGCGGCACCCGGCCGTGCCTTGGCCCCGGCGACAGGTGTACGGGTGCTGGAGGGTGTGGTAGTGCGTGATGGTGCAGTACTCGAAATTGTTGATCCAAGCTGTTTTGTGGGTGACTTTGTGGGTGACTATGAATATGCATTCATCGTTACTCACTGCCGCCTCTTACATCAAGCAGGTTGCGCACTCACCCTCAGTATACTCGGTGGTCGTGACGCTTTAGGTCCCGGACTCGGACTCGGGGCATTGAGGCTCATTCTCTTCGTCAACCCGGCATCGCTGGCCGTCCGTCCCGAGCCTGGGTTGAAGCTACTCGGCCGACTGGGCCTGCGAGCGGGCTTCGCCGCTGGCGCGGGGGCCTGGGCTGTGATGACCAGCGTCGTCGGGCGCACAAACATGCCATGCCCCATGGCGCAGTCGAAGTAGCGCTCGCCCTGGACGCTGCCGTCGTTCTTCCCGCTGTCATCCTCGAGCTCGACGCCAACCCAGTCGCCACTGGCGAAATGCGTGCCGCCGACGAAGCGCACGATACCGGTCCGGCCATCGGACAGGCGCACCGTCTGGCCAGGTGCTAGGTCCGACATTCTATCTCAACTGTGTTGCTTATTGGGAGATAAACATGGTCGTAATTGCTATCGGCTGTCGTGGGCATTGAGCCAGTCGTTGAGGCTATGTTGTGGTGGTGATGCGTGATGTGTATGTCGATGAGACGGTCGTGTTTGGATGTCACTTCGGGGCCGCTGGGAGCGCGTCCAGACGGATAAACGCGCTGGAGCTTGGAGCTTATAGCGGTGCCGTACTCTGTACCTGCAACTAACTCTCTGACAAGGGGCTTCATCTGGGGGAGAGCTGATGTCAATTGGAACTCGGTGCCTGATTGGTTTGTGTGTGCCTTGCATTCCAGGGTCCACCACCACTATGAGCATAAGTACAACTTATGCGATCGGCATAAATAACTTCATACCCCACCCTAGCTCCGATGCAGATAACCAACACCGTCCACAACACGCCTACCCAGCACAAAGCAAACAGCCTCAAAGAACCGCACAGCGGCATTGTCTCATCACCTCAGTGCAACAGTCGTCGAAAACCATTGTGTATATGTTATCCAAATACTCAGTGTGATTTGCTCCCCTCACTCGTCGTGCTGGGTGTCGGTATCTCTCAAACTCATAAGCAACCTCAATCTCATGCGCGGACACTAGCAACTCAGGCTTTGACTCAAATCATGGATGCTCCACGTTTTTCCCCCTGTCTACGCCTACGCTATGTAAAGAGAAAACAAGAGGCTATGCCAACCACCTCGGCACAGAGGAAACATGGAAATCCAACACTCGTCCCCCGCTACATTCTCACATTACTGCTTGCGCTTTTGTCAACCTCGTCCGAATCCCTCCTGGTAACTGCCGCCTCGAATCCACTCCACCACTTCAAAAGAGATGCGCCGCTCAGTCTTCTCGTCCAGAGACTTATTATGCGCAATCCTGACCACCATCACACCGGGACCTCTGAACTCGACAGCGCCTGCGCGGCTGACCTCCTCCTCCACCACCGACTTGACGTATATGACAAGGTCTGGTCCAATGATTCCCCTCCATAGAGTCGACATCCACTGCCAGTGGTCGACCGGGGCGTACGAATCCGAAATGGGTATCATGCAAGCATACTTGTTAGAAATGGACAAGCTGAATCCTGCAGGAAGCAGAGCGATCGGCGTCTTGCCGGTCCCGGACAACGATACCGAACTGTGCCCGGATCCGACAGCATCCCCGTCCGATGCTCGTCTCGTGAGAGGCGGTCCGCTCATTCCAGATACCGGTCTCGTGGACACGTGCTTGACAATCTCCCGCGACTTCTCGTGCCACTTCATCATGGTCTGCATGTAGTTGGCGAAGAGCTCCGAGCTTTGCAAGCTGGGTTGCGAGTGGCTGCTTTTCCTGCTGCTCCCAATGGACGCCGTGTCGTTCATCTTGGCGTCTTCATCGGCTAACAAGATAGGCGCCGGCATATTTGGTCCGTCACTCCACGTTTTCAAGTCGATTTCCGCCAGGCCAAGGAGGCATCGGTGAATCGTCGTTCCCACCTGCTCCAGCTGCCGGGCATCAGCCCCCTCGACGGCAATGACTGCTCCGCGAACCTCGATGTCCGGGCTAGATGGTCCTGGTGGGGTTAGCGTTGGGCTAATTTTCTGCAGCACCTTTAGCTTGCTCAGAAAAGGGATCGTCATGATCATGGCCTCGAGGCTTTGAGCATAGCTATCCCGCGGGTTGATGATTCCAAGACCAGCAGCAGGGTGGGCGCTCGGGCGGTCGTTTGCGTCGTTTTCTCGGTTAAGCGGCGGAGATGTCTGGGTTTGCAGCGGCGGCAGGCGAAGGCTCTCGTCGAAACCGGGACCACGGCTCGGTCCTGTGTACGCAGGATGATGCGGTCGCGGAGGGGGCGCCATGTTCCCGGTCCTCGCAAGTGCTGACGGACCGGGCAGGGGCCCGTAACCCGCCACCGGCGGTGTGGGGGGCATGCTCAGCGACGATCTAGGTTGCCTCGACAAGGGATGGCCCGTGTAGGGCCCTGGGGACGGGACTGCCTGGTAGTGCCCCATTCCGTTGAACCGACGTCGTTTGAGCTCCGGAGACGGCGACATGGATTCATATTCTTGCTCCATGTCTTGCAGGTTGTTAGGCTGAAACTGGTACTGTTGCTTCGCACCGGGCAAGGTGTGCCGGTGATGGTCGCTGTCGCCGCCACGACCATCTCTCGGGTGAGAGGGTGACATGTTGGATTTTGCTGCGGTCGGCGTTCCGAACGGCGTCGATGGTGTTCTCGGGGTTGCGATGAATCTGCCTCCACACTTGGAACACCGACCAGTATCGGCCCCAGACGATAGGCCGGGCCGGCTTCCTGGTCTGCCGCCGCGTCGAGGTTGATAACGATAGTCCGGGTATTGTCGTTGATGCCGGATCTTCTCTTCTTCTGCGAGTTTCTTCCAACTTTCCTTGACGTCGTCAGGCTGTATCCTCCACTGCTCTCCTATGATTTTGGAGATTTCCGGGTTAGAGAGACCGGGGTGCTGAGCAATAACATGTGCTTGGTGATGCTGTCTGTACAAGATGAACGCTATCAAAAGAGGATGTTAGCCAACAAGGGTTGCACAAGTGTCCAGCTGCCTGTTTTGCATCACTCGACAAAGGAGAGGGCTTCGAGGGCATATCGAACCACGTCTGCGACGAGGACTTCTGGCCAAGCTGGGCGAGCGAAGAGCAAAGAGAGTTGAGCTCACCGTTACGGGGTCTTGGAACCTTGAGTGCAGGCGTGCAGAGACAGATGTAGTCCTTGTCGCCGCCGCTGCCCATTGGACCGGTCTCCAAGCTGAATTCTCGCCCTCTCGAACTATTTGCTTCCTCGATGTCGATGGAAGCGGCGCGCTTTCTGCTCGCGCGACTGCCGGCAGAGCCTACAGAGTCTGGTCCTTCGTCCGTCTCCTCACTCGTCCTTCGTTCCATGACCGAGTGGGCAGAGTTGCCCCCGGAGGAAGAAGTCGACCGCCGCGGCCGAGGAGTAGAAACTACATCCGCCATTTTTGGTGCGGTATGGGGTTGGGTGAAGGTGCAAACGGGCGTGCGGTGGAAACGACAAGAAGGAGGGCGAGGTGGTCGAGCTATGCGACGTTTGGACTTACACCATGCTTCGGAAAGGGGCGTTTGAAGAAACGGATGAAAGACGGGGGGGAGGGGCGTGTGTGTTGTAGACGGTGAGAGACAAAAGCACAGCGGGATGCTAGGGTTGGGTTATAGGAGTGTGCTGGCAAGAATGACCAAGTCGTGGACTTGGCCGAGCGAGGGAAGCAATAGGGGTTGTGGAGGAGTGGGAGAGGCAGATGGAACAGTATATCGAGGTGGGAACTGGAACAAGACGAGACAGGCCCGAGAAATCCCCTTCAACTCCAGTGTTGATTGTTCGCTCCGATGTTTTCCCCTTCTCGTTTAGTAATATCGAGATGGCGGCCTGGCCTTTAAACAGGAACCGAGCAGACAATGACCGTTCAACTCAATGACCTTATGCTCAAAGACGGGGGTTGCCATTATAGGCGAGAAGGAACGTCAGGGTGGCAGGGCGGTATGATGGTCCAGCGGCGGCGGTGACGAACAGACAACCAACAACGAACAGATGTCGCTGCTAGGGGCGCAAGCAAGAGGGAGACGGCGCCCTGGAGGTGGGCAAAGGGAGAGAGGCGGAGAGGACGAACGGAAACGAAGGAAGAGACTGGAGGCGAGAATGGCGGGCCGGGCGCGAGAGAGAGAAAGAGAGAGAGGAGAGTGATAAGTCTTGGGTGGTGGGAGAATGTGTCTCGGGAATGTACCGGACACCACAAGGTTATTGCAGATGAGGGAAAATGGGCTCCTTTGTGACGAAGCGTTTGTTCCTCTCTGGTGGCCGGCGACCCTTCCCCCCGTCTTCTGCCTCTGTCACCCTTTTTCAGTTCGCATAGAGTGGGAGAACGAAAGAGCCGAGACGAGGAAACGGCTTTCTTACTCGCCGCGGCTCAGGGACAAAAGTCAATGATGGGCTTCCAGGTTCAAGTCCGAGGTTTGGGGACGAAGAAAAAAAGCGTAGGACGAGTAGGGCGAGGCGAAGCGGAGAGCTGACGAGACGAGACAAGGAGCACCCTCCCAAAAGGCAAGAAAACAACGAGACTTGGGGAGAAGGGGACTTTGAAGAATTCACGCCCTCTTGTCTCAAGTCTCGTTGGGCGGGAAAAAAGGAGATTGTTCCCGTTGGAAGAAGAACGAGGGAGGGAGACGGTGGTTACAGCATTGGTTTACCCCCGGTGTTATTTTGGGCATGCCGTTCCTTTCATGTCATCGGTATCGGTTATTCAGTCTCGTCTTGCGGGGGGGGGATTGTGACCAATCCAACCTCCCCCCCCCCCCCCCCCCCCCCAGGCATTTCAATTGTGTTTTTTGGCTCCAATGTGTAATGTCCTCAAGACGTCTGCTGCTAATGCAGCGGTCGCTGCCTCTGCCGTCCGCTACCGGCCCTCGCGTCAACCGGGTGCTACTTCCGCCTCTTCTTCCTTGCCTCGGCCAGCCCATCTCATCAAAGGAAGATGCAGGCCGACTGCAGACTCAAGCTGCTTACCCCCTCCCTCCCTCTCGGGGAGAGCTGGTAGGACGTCAGAGACAATGAAGCTTGGGGGAGAGGTGTAGCTTGGGCCAGGGCCAGGGGGGGGCCAGTGCCGAGGAAATCAAAGACGGCGGCAAAGGAATGAATGCGCAAGAGAAGAATAGGACGAAGAAGCAGCAGGAGCGCACTGTCCCTCCCCCACCGCTGGAATGCTCAATCATGAGCCCGCCCCGGTAAAGGAACAAAGACAATGTAAGGTCGTCCCTCTCTGCCCCCCCCCCCCCCCCCCCCCCATCCTCCTTACCCCGGCCGAAATTAGGCTAGGTTGGTTGAGCAACATCCACGTGATGGGAGAAGGGAAGGTGAGTCCTCAGTGAAATCCTTAAAGCAGAATTCCGCTGCTTCATTCTTCTACTTGTTATACATTGGTGATTTAAAATTGGATCGGCAGAAGACAATGTGTTTGGCCTTGTGGTTGTCTCTGATGACGGGCGCGGAGAGCACGGGTTGGATGGAATTGGAATCGGGAACTGGGGTTTCGCTTCGGTACGGGAACATCTGGGAAAGGGTGGGAAATAAAGACGCGGTGAAGGAAGAGAGAAAGAGTGACATGTTCCCTCACCCCTCCTCTGGTTGGGGTAAAATGGGCATGCGGCATTGGCATGAGCGGCGCGTGTTGGATGTCTCTCGTTGGGTCATGTTTTTTTTCTTCCCCCTTCTCTTTCTCAGGCGCGTGGCCTGCAAATGTCTTATAACCCTCGGGATGGGGAGGCTCTAATTTTTTTTATTGTATTTTTCGGTTTATCGCCATTTGGCCAACCCTGCGGCGCGCGGATTCTGTTTCGCAAACGGCGAGCGAGCTCTCTTTTTCAAATCCTCAGAACGCCCAGCCAAGGCGAGCATAGGAAAGGAAAGGAAAAGAAAAAAAAACACAAGAGGACGAGAAGGGAAAACATTGCCTTGCTCGTAGCTCCGAGGCGTCATGTCGTCCAACCACACGCGTTTGCCAACCTCATCCACCTCCAATTCAGTTGAATCCCACATTGTTTCTGGACAGGTTGACCGGTTCCCTCCAGTAGGATATTATCCTCTCACTCTCTCACTCTCTTACTCTCACTCTCACGCATACAACACAAACTCCGTAGATTACCCTGTTTTGGTCTTGATAAATGTAACAAGTTCTTTTACAACGCCGCCGCCATCCTTCATTCGAGAAAGAAACCGTCGGGAGCCGTGACCTCTTCTCGTTATTCAGCCAACCATAATGCTTCACCGCACCTCTCACGAGATGTATCCTTTGCCGTTTTCGCCGCTCAAGATGCTGGCACTACGCCGCGAGTCCAAAAAGAGGTCCTCGCACTCGGCCACGTCCTGAACGTCGATTTGGCTGCGGCCGTTTGCCTTGGAGAGAATGCTTTCAATGGGGTTAGCCTGCCATGTCTCACACTAGCCGCTTATTCCAAGGTCTGCGGCACAGAGGGAGGGGAAGGGAGAAGCCGCATGGAGATGAAGGGAAAAGCGGTGGCAAGTAGATGTAATGAGGTTAGCGATTGTTTACTCACCTGGCGGGTGTCAACAGCTGCAGGCAATACCTCAAGCTGATCCGGACGCCGTGCTCGGCGATCTTGTCCAAGGCGGCGTCGGTGATGGGCACACCCTCCGTCGTCGCCCTGATCCGAACAATACGCTTGATCTCGTCCGACTGGTACGGCGTGGTTGGAATGATGAGCAGCCGGGCCAAAAAGTCTGTCGGAATGCCGTGCGCTGCGACAATGTCATCCGTACCGCGAATCGTGGCCATTCCTCTGTTTGACGCCAACACAACAATCGGCGAAATGGGCGACTCCAGGGCTCGGTTCAGGTAAGTGAAACACTCGACATCGAGCATGTGCGCCTGTTATTGAAGATTAATCCACCCGTCTCAGGTCGCGCGCGTCAGGCAAGCATCAAGGACATTTGCTTACCTCATCGATGAAGAGCACACCGGGCACGAGCTCGGCCACGCCCTGGTCAATGTATTTGCTCACCACCTTGTTGATCTCTCCGCGCAGCTTATCCGTGATCTCGGTCATCTTGGGCTTCATCAGCTGGCCCATCATGCTCATGATATCCTGACCACCCTGAGGCCGCGAGTTGGCAACGTCGAGGTTGTGAAGTGTCACGTCCTGGACGATTTCTTTCTTCTTGTGCACCTCACCCTTGGGGATGGGGACGTACTCCTCGGCCTCAAGGTCGAACTCGGTCGCATAGGCGTCTGACCTTCCCACGCGCTTGCAGGCGCCCGTGTTCGCCTCAATGTAGATGACATCTCCCACCGACACTCTCTCCTTCTGGATGGCCTCGTATATGCTGGGGTCTAACCGGAGCTTCTTCTGGCCCTTTGCGCTCTTCAGGCCGATCAGCAGGGTGCTAATGGTCTTGCCGTATCCGCCCAGAGGATTCTCGGCCTCCTCGGGCGTAAGCTCCGTAACCTCGCCCTCGTACACCTCCTTCGTTTCCCGGACCTTGAGGCCGATCGCGCGGCGGAAGTTCTCCATCAACATCTCCGTCTTCTTCACTTCTGTCGAGTAGATTTCGCTGCCGACAATGGGGCAGAAGGGGATCTTGGTTCCGAGCTCTTGGCTAATGGCGAGAGCGACCGCCGTCTTGCCTGTTCCCGGCCCTCCTGCCAGCAAGACACCACGGCCTGCCATCTTGTGCGCTCGGATGAGGTCAACTACGACACCGGCTGCCTGTTGCGCCAAGTCAGTCGCCGCTGCTTATTTGTACGGGCAACCCCGTCAGGGGATCCAACACACCTCTCTTGCGGTCGTCTGACCGACGAATCCGGCTGCCTGCTTCTCTGCAGTTCCATCCTGCTTGAGTCCCAGGCCCTTGATATGGGTGTGGGCAGCGGTGCGGTTCTCGCGACTGTTTCCCTTAACCTCGCTGATTTGGACCATCTTCGCGGTGGGGGGGGGGCGTCGGCTGACGGCGGTCAATTCTTAGCGCGTCAATTCAATTCGTGCGGGACAGAGGTGATAGGAATGTCGGCGATTCCGTCGTGTTCGTGGTTATTCGCTGGCGATGGGGGTGTGGTTGGTGTTAGACAGGTTTGGATGAAGCTCCAGAAGATTTTGGGGCGACGCGCCTCACTCTATCCCTGCAAAACTTCCACGGCCGCACAGTGCAGGCGCCAACCTGCACTTTAGGAATTCAGGTGCCCCACACGTGACCTGGCGATAACTGACCGTTTGCGCCGCCTCATCCAACGTCACCCGAACTTGGCTTCCTAGTCATGTTCCAATGCAGCTTGGGAGAAAAGAAAATATCTTTCTTTTTCTCTCTCTCTCTCTGCCATTCCCTTCTCTCCGCTTCCGTGTGTTGTCAATCAGATCTACTGGAATTTCCTTTCGAAACCTGGCCAAGGGCCCAGACCGTCTGGCGTATCCGTTATGAGCAGCCACAACGCAACTCTTACGGGAGGATGTTGCAAAGGCCTAGGTCACGGTATGAAGCGGTACTTTCTCATTTCGCGCGTCGGAACAGAAAATGCGTCCTATTTTTCATGTTTCTTTGAACCCTCCTAGGAACCAAGCGGTGCACTGGTACGCAAAATGCTCCCCTTCTTAGGTATGGAAAGAATCTAGCATCGGATCATTACGGGTCATCCAACCGTCAAGTCCATGCGCGCCGGTTGGCCTGACTTAGAAGCTAATTTCATCGCGACTCTCTTCCCGCGTTCGGGAATGTTGAGACTTGTGTCTCACCGTGATCCTCTTTTGACCCGTCAGTACTTGGCATCAAACAACGCCCTGCAAACTGGAATTCGGAGGATCGCCTTTTCGACGCACACCACACCCCATTCTGGTTTTGACGACACGTTTCCTTTGTCATTTCCGAACAATGTTCAGATGGATCCCCCGATGACGTTGAGGCGACCAGAATGAGGCCTTCTCTATTTCTTATAACGACACGGTGAAGCACTGCTCCACGAGTGCCACATGAACAGCTGATGTATTTAGTCAAGAATAGCTTTGTAGACCATCACGGAATCGGGCTTGCGACTACTAGTGGTAGACTCGTTCCTAGCATCGATTCTTGGAAGCCACCTTTGACAAAACGATCCCACGCCTTGCAGAGAGGAAGCCATCTTACAATAGCAGCAGGTAAATTCGATAGAAAAGGGCTCGCGAGCTGCTCACATGAGACGAATACCGCACCCTGTTTCTATTCGGAGATGCTGTCGTGGCACGAGTGGCACGAGTGGCACGAGTGGCATGAAGTGTATATCTCTCCCATCCCTGTCAAGGGGATGCATGGTATAATGAATACAAATTGCATGAGCGAGGCTTGGTCTTCCCTTGGCATGTTGGGATTGATAGGCGACTTTGAGCAGTCATCGTTCCTCGCCACACTTCTTTGCTTGCCGTGTATCACCCCATCTCTGTGATAAGATCGCTGGCAGTCGGCCGAGACAAGTTCGGCTCGCAGTCATCCTGCCCCACGCACGCAGATCCGCCTCGTGCAGCAGGAGCCGGTCCTCTTGGGAATGGATGTTTTTCCAATTGCGTATTACTAAGCTTGGTGTCACGATAGGTTGATCAAATGATCCACTCTAGGTAATTAATTTAAAGTTCCCGACTAAATTACTACTTATCTGTCTGCCCTTTTACTTTTTATGCCTGCTAGGAACATAACATTCTCAAATCAGAACATAACCAGGTAAGTACTCCCTGTGGACTACAAATTCATGCGGCCTCTCCGTACTCTCTTTAGAAGATCAACCATAACGGAGCCCCTGCAATGTAATAACCACTGTCCCTAGACCAGAATACCGTCTTGCGTATCAAATTAAATGGTGTCCATGACTCTTCGGATTAGGCTTCTGACCCCATCAGTGCTTAAGAACATGTGTCTGCGCTGTCGGGACGCGTGCTTATGTCGTAAAACTACACGCGCAGACTCGTTATAGCTCTACCACCATCCATCCAACCAGTTAATATTAGCGGTGTTACTTCCGCCATAATGGCTAATACTTTCCATCGTTTCGCACTAAGGAGCGTGTGTTCTTCTTTCTTGCTTTTCCTGCTTCACGTACTCTTAATCAACGCTTCGCCCATAGCCAGCGTCCCTACCAAGCAAAACGAACTCAGCTTCCCCACGTTCGATCAAAGCTTCCAAGGCCGCGTTGAAAAAGGCCAGTATCTTAAAAAACTGTTCCCCTTAGACGAAGAGGAGGCAACCCAGTTTAATGGAGGGGTTACTGTTGCAAGCCGGTTTAAGGATCCGAGCGTCTTGAAAGCGAATGGCTGGACTAGATATATCTATTGGTTCCCTTACGAGAAGAATACCGGCGATCGTCCACCACGCTTCAAGTTTCTCACCCCCACCCCTAAGGGCCTCGACCTTGAAATTCCCAAGCAGGCCCACATACGGACATGACCTTAACAACGCCTTTGCGGACACGGACCATCCGGTCGATAAGACGAAAGCAGGCGTGTACCACTACAGACATGATAGAAGATTCGGTACATTGAAGAATAAGAAGGTAAGTAATAGACTTGGGATTAATGGGTTGACTCCTGCGAATCTGTTGCTGACCTTCGGTCTCAGCCTACGTTCGCTTCCAACGCCAACGTCCTCGTTCCAGCCTCCAGCGCTATTATTTTTGATGACGACACGAGTCCCGAGGCCATGAAGAAATATTGGAAACTTGGCAGTGTTCCAGAACTACACAGAGTGTCAGACATTGCCTTTTTCCAGTGGATGGATGCCTGTAAAGCTCAAAACGTCAATCCTAAATCCCTTAAACTTATGTTTGTATCTCATGTTATTAATTACGAAACGTATAAAGTTGTAGTAGATGCCTTGGTTGAAACTGGCCATAAAAGGATGCCAGACTATACTAACAGAATTGTCTTCTCTATGGATTCCCGGCAAGGCCAGGCTATTCTTGGGTCTACCTGGGGGAGTGCTTTGTCTTGGATGCTCATCCAGCACAAGAAAGAGTTAGGCCTGAAGAAGATAACGAAAGTTGCCGTCTGGGGTGCTAAACTCGGGTTTCCTTTGCCTTTATCTCATGGTATGGTTGGCACCATGGAAATGAAATTTATTGTTGAAGACGCTTGACGCTTAGATCGGTAGCTCGCACGGAGAGAGTACACAATAGAAGCATAAGCCTGTTTTCTAAGTACTCCAATTCAACAGCTATTAGTACTGTTTGATCGTAAGCTGTGTACTTGAAATCAATTTACATCACTCTGGAGGTTTACCCCTTCGTCTTGGGTGGAACCTGATACAATATGCTGAGAGTTGCGAACACCCACCTTGGCATATAGTATGTCTTCGTAATGGCTGGACCGTCTATGTACAAGTTTCTGCGACCCCAAGCCAAATATTTATATGCCCAGCAAACCACATTCATACATCATAATCCGTCATATAGAAGGCCTCACCTCACTCTCTCGAGCTCATAGTCCTCGTCCCTCCCATCATCCATGTTCGCCAGCATCGGAACGGCCTCGGTATCTCGGACGTTGGCGACCTCCACGTCCGCCACGGGCTCCCGCTTGGGCGTGGACGTCTTCTTGGTCAAGACGACCCATAACGCGCTTCCGATGATGAGGCCGCAGCCGGCGAGACTCATCCACCCCATGACGTTCCCGAAGATGAACCGGTCGAAGCCCGCCGCGAAGAGCATGTGCGTGTACACCATGGCATTCGCCCTGTTGGACCGATCCGTGCGCAGGCCCGCTGTCATGAGGAACTGCATGATGAACCCGAAGATCCCCAGCAGCAACATGAAGAGCCACTGCCGGCCCGTTTGTGGCAGACCCCATCGCAGAACGGGCTGACCAACATTGAGCAGCGGTGCGACCGTGAGCGCGACGGTACACACGACGGTGCTCGACGCCGCAAAGTAGTTGACGGAGATCAGCGGGTGCGCGCGCTTCCCGATCCACCGAATCGTCGTGTACACGCCCGCGGCGCCGAAGACACCCACGATCGCGACCCCGATGGCTGTCAGCCGCTCCGCCGTCGTGGTCTGGTGGTCCAGTCCGGGCAGTGCCGAAGTCGCGGTGCCGTTGCCCGGGCCGGGCTGTTCCGGCAGGGTGGACGTCGAGTCGCTGGAGAAGAGCGAGGTCGGGTGGGCGATGAGGACGACGCCAAAAAAGGCGATGACGGTGCCGATCTGCTCGTTGCGGGTGAAGGGCTCATGGAGGACGAGATAGCAGGCGAAGCCGGCGACACTGGGGGCCAGAAAGGTGATAACGGTAGCTTCAGCAAGCGGAAGGTACATCATCGAGAACCACATCCCGAAGATACCGAAGAAACCCAGCACGCCTCTGGCGACGAGGAGCCACCTGATCCCCTTCTTGCCCAAGGGGAAGTCGGGGGTCTTCATGTAGTACATGTAGGCGCAGCAGCAGACCATGGTCACGCTTTGTCTGGCGAAGAGGACTTGGAGTGGGTGCATGCCCTCGCCCTCGAGTTCGAGGAGCCGTGCTGTCAGGTTCATCAGAGCGCCGAAAAGTTGTGAGAGAGCCACCAAGACGACACCCTTGTTGGCCAGCCAAAGCCGCGCCAGCTTTGTCGTCTGCTGAGGTGGTTGTGTCGTCGGCGG
This sequence comes from Colletotrichum sublineola, assembly GCA_020631755.1. NCBI lineage: Eukaryota > Fungi > Ascomycota > Sordariomycetes > Glomerellales > Glomerellaceae > Colletotrichum > Colletotrichum sublineola. The sequence goes on from JAHSQG010000001.1 coordinate 2,419,968, forward strand.
GGGATGGCTTGTTCCTGGCAACGGCGAGGCCCGCCCGCTCCGGTACGAGCTGGCAGAGAATCTCCTCAAGGAGTCCGGATCTGGCAGTATTGCGAGCCCTTTGGCATGATCGTGTGACCAGAGCATCTTGGTATCTGTCGATAGCCTACGGTAGGCTTCATCTGTGGTTTCCAATGTATCATCAAATCTCGTCTTGGCTCTAGGGTCCCGAGAAACCAAGAGGGTTTCATTGTTGTGTTCATGTTCGGACATAATGGCTGTCTGAAGTCATGTCTATATCTCCTAGGTCGAGTGCGGTATAAGCGATGCCGAAGTGGCGCGGTGGTCTAGGAATGACGGCAAGTAGGACGGCAGGAACCGAAGAGGTCTATTTCTCCGTGTAAAACTATTGATAATCCCAACTCGTCACTTGAAAGAGAAGACAAAAAATTCCAGCCGTGGCAAGGAGCGGGATGTAGTCGAAAAAAGCTGTAGAACTCAAGGGGGCCCCCCATCGTTCATCGGGAGCGGGGAGGCTGGAGTAGAGATACGGTGGACCTGGGGGAGGGGCGTGGAGGGTCGAAGAGCAACGAAATGTGTTGGCCGATTGCGGGCAGGAGCGAGCCACCTGCCTCATACATAGTAGATAACCCATCGCCATTGTGTTGACACCCTTACCCTCCTCGGCCGTCCGGCCAGTTTCTTGTATGTGTGGGGGTGTCAAGGTGCGCGAAGGGAGGGCCAGAGGGGGGCGGGGCGGACGAGAGCTAAAGCCGAAAAAGAGGAAGTGCAGGAAGACGGCCCAGAGTCGGCGAATACAGACGTGCGACGCAAGAAGAGCTGCAGGTGAAGTGGATTCCCCCCGGGCTTTCGAATGGTCGTGACCCAACCCGCTTGCCTGCTTGGGAAGACGCCCAGAAGCAGTTAAGAGCGCCGGTGGGCGAACCAACCTCAACCAACCGACCAGCGTACCGCTAGCGCCCGCAGGCCCCCCTCGGACGTCAGCAACGGCGTGGAAAGGGTTGCATGATCTCTGGTTATCGCTACTAAAGAAATCCCCCCCGACATCGCACCACATCACATTCGGCTCGCAAAGAAGCTAGGGAAAGGCAAGGATCATCCTGCTGATTAAAGGCCCGGATGTCGTTTAGCCCGGGGAGGCAGTCCACTTTCTCGGCACGGTCCCACTCGCACCCATCCCGAGAGCGGTGGGGCCCGACGGCGATTTGGCAATGCCGGAGATAATCCCGCGTTCCTTCTTCTACCCGTACCGCTCTGACTTGAGGTTTACCTGCCAAATGGAGTAACGGCTGGGTAAGCCATCTTAAAGCATCCACCGCCCTAGTATCTGCCTTGCCTCTTCCACGACTCTTATAGATCTGACGGATACACAGCGTTTCGAGGACTCTGGAGGGGATCGAGAGACCGAGTGGGCAATTCGTCTCACGGGTTCTTGCGAGTTCTAAGGTGATGGAACAAAGCCAGTGCATTTCTTCGTAGCAAGAATGGCACGACTAACGAGAGAATAGCCGACATGGCCGGAGTATAACCTGGCAAAATTTGACGATGCCCCTGTGGCCTAGCTATAACATATCCCGACCCTTGATGGAAGTTTGAAAGAGCTCCTTGTTTCTAGAATATCTCCACCGCCGCTGGTCCCTGGAATATCCTAATGAAGAGAACGCAACGTTGCTTGCCCGGCTGGACTCTGCGAATATTAGCCAACTTTCGCAACACTATCTCTCTACCACTATCCCTGGTGAGGCTAGGAATCATGGGTTGAGGTATTCGATACGTTTTGCAGTAGAGGTGTTCTATTGTTGATAATACTGTCATTCTTATGGTCGTGTTCCCCTTTCCCAGCCTTGTCCGTAACAGGACCCTCTGAACCGATGCCCGGATTTGGTCATAAAAGAAAAGTAAAAAAGATAAAAAATAAAAATAAAGAGAGAAGAAAAAAAGAAGAAAAAAAGAAGAAAAAAAAACGCCAGTCGCTATGCCGTTGCCCCGAGTAGCAAAACACCGTTACAGTTCGCGTCCACCTTCGCGACGCTTTGCGACTCACTTTCCCTCTCCGTCGAGCCGGACCCTCTTCGCCGGCCGTCCCGCAACCTCGCTCTCGGCGTCGGCGTCGTCGTCCGCCTCGCCCAGCTCCTCCTCCTGCTTCGCCGCCGCCTCCGCCGCCGTGGAGGGCTCGCCCGTCCCGTTCGCCTGTTTTTCCTTCTTGTGCTCCTGGTCCGCCGCGTCCTTCATGAGCACGGCCTCGTCATCCTTTGTGAAGATCTTTTTGGCCGACTCAATCTCGCCCTTCTTCTCAAAGACTTCCTGCACCTTGCCGAGAAAGGCGTCGTTCTTGCGGAACGCGAACTCGAAGTCCTCGTACTTGACCTTTTGACGGCCTGCGTAGTTGGCCGCACGTGTCGCCTCGAAGGCCATGCCCTGGATGAACTCGGTCACGATCTCGTCGAGCACGCGGATCGTCTCGGGCAGAGGGTTGCGGACGTCGCCGTGGGCATAGAGGAGCTGTGCCACTTGTAGGGGGTTAGCCTTGGTTCCCCCGGCTCTCCATGTGGACACGCAAGCAACGTACGCTCGTTGTGGCTGAAGTTCATCTTGCCAACATTTTTGGCGGCGCGGGCGCGAGGCTCCATGGCGGGCAGAGTTGATTCCGGCGTGCGTGATAGAGGTCGGTAACGTCTCGCTGGGGAGTATCCCTTCCTCTGGCGAGATGAAGAAGGTGCTTATTTCGAGTTTCTCGGGCAGGAATTGGTGGTGAAGGGGCCGGGTCGCGAGCGGAGGTTAAAAGTAGGTCGTGCACAAAGATCGCTCAAGACCGCGATTCACAGTGACAAGCTTCACGTCGCATAGGGGAGCGAGCAGCTAGCTTACCTTATCTTATCGACTCACAACCTCAGGTGTTGACTGTGGGGGTGGCGCCTTCCTGAGAAAACGTGGCTTGGGGGGGGGGGGGGGGGGGGGTGAAGCTTCCAGCTTGGGCCACACGTGGCTTGAACATCGTCCGGGCCACCTTGTCCACTGGCGAGAGGCTCAAGTTGACCGGAACCCCCTGTGCCCAACTATATCGCGACCTTCAAGTTGGCTTGTCCATTTACACCCGAGAGTCGCTAGTGCCCCGCCGACAGGGACGACAGCCGCAACCATGGTATGTCGCGCTGCCCGAGATCTCGGCGAGCAGCTAGCAGTGCTAACGCGAGACACAGACAGCTATTTTCAACTTCCAGTCTCTCCTCCTCGTCATCCTCCTCCTCATCTGCACGTGCGCATACCTCCACCAGCTCATACCTGCCATGATGGACCGGAACAAGGACGGGTAAGGGCAATCGGCCATGACACCCGATACTCAGACACGGCCGCTGACCGCGCGATAGTTTCATGGGTATATTTTGGAAATTCGCAAGGGTGGGCGAGCGGTTAAGTCCGTACATCAGCTTATGCTGTGTCGTCATGTCGGCAAGTATTCTTCCTGTCGGTCTCCACGAGCGCATTGCTGACAGAACACGATAGGTTTCCTTGCTCATCGGCTAAGCTTTTTCTTCTGTGCAACCGCGCGTGGCCCCTCTTCTGGGGCCCATCGAAGACTTGTTACATATTTTGGAGTTGGTCTGGGAAATGAATATTGCTTTGTTAGATGGGAGCAGCGCATGGCGCAACGACGAGGATATGTCCGGGCCGACGACGTCCGTATCACGAAACCCAATAGACTAGGGAGATATGCTGTCCCAGTTGGGCGGCCTGGGGATAATACAAAATTCACGTCACCTGGGAAGGCCTTGCCCATCACGTGCAGTCTGGCGCTCATGTCGTCATTACCTACATTTGAGAAGGGCAGTCGAACACTGTCTGAGGATGGCGAAAGTCGCCAGGCTACTCCTTAACATTGGCGCATCGCTTCTGGCCAACCCTGGTCCTGCAAAAGAAAGTCCAAGGAGACTGGCCCTTGAGAGCCCTCCCCTTCTGCTCAGAACTGTACAGCGACCAAGAGCCAGGAGCGGTCCGGCATTTCAGTCATAAAACTTGTAGATTTGCCTCATTCTCACTTCGAGCTTGCTTTCAAGTAATCTGCATCTCACCGTACAATGCCGCCCCCTTGGAGTTCAGGAGTGGCCCACAGTAGCCTGGCAAGTCCTGCTTCGTGTGACGGCGGGTGGGTTCCCAAGAAACATCCAATATGGGGGCAAGCTGGGTAGTACTTCGTTTTTGAGAGGCATTTCGTTCATGACTAGGATGAATATTGCCCAGTTTCCACTGCACGAAACCAGCGTGTCGTGACCCGGTCCTCAAACAACACAGTGTAACCTCTGCAACTATTCAGTCACTAGTGGCGTATGCGAATGACCCATCGCCAATAAGCTGACGGAGGTAGTCTTGTAGTAGGCACTCTCTCTTCCTGTTCTATTCGTCTATGTCGCGTATGAATAATTGGCGCATCCCGATCTGAGGTATGTCATTTCACTAGGGTCATAAGCCTGATGTTGTTATTCTCCCCAACGAGGTCGCCAATCACTTTAAGGAGAGTCTCGCCGTCTATGCCAACATATCACTCGTCTTGAAAAGGAATATTCACTCCTGGCATATTGGTGACACCATGTGGGCGCTCACTTGTAAATATGGTGATAATGGCTTCACTTTCTCCAACTTGACACTCTTGCTATAGGCTACTCATATCCGGCCGTGTACGACTGATCCACGCTATTTTCGAGAGGCTGATTAAAGCAACAAAAATACTGGGGGGGCTTGTGTGTAACGAGCTCCCGCTTACAATTAGGTATTGTCTTATAGCAGCACCAGTCGAATACCGCCTTCGTATATGGTACAAAGACTATAGCACAATCCCGCCAAAAACTAAGAAAAGAAGACGTAGCAATAGATAAAACGCCACAAGTCCTTCATATAACCCAGCTCCCCCCACCATTGTGTGACATCAAGATCTATGACTATGACAACTCCTCTAGCAGCCCATAGCTGCCAAAAGTCACTGTATCTATACTAAGATATTTCAACGCCTAGTTGAGAGCCTGTGACGACCTGATTAGAGGAAGAGGTTATACAACTGTGGGAATTTATGAGCAGTAGCCACGGTAACACGTTGGTATACCTAGGCATTGCCCTTGTCGGCAGACTCGGCCCTGAACGCAGGCACATTCAGGTTCAGGTGTGCATACAAGGATAAAAGAGTAGGGCCAAAGCAGCAAGCATCCAAGCCTACTCCTCACATGCCCCACGAAGTCTTCAACTACAGTAGGAAACTGCCTTTGTACTTTTTTCGAACCTGCTGTCTCGTGCCCTCTCGAGTATGACGGATAACGCGCCCCCCAGTAACCCCATTATCACTCGTGTAAAGAGAGAATAATCCACGGCTTCGGGGGTTGACAGTTTACTGCTTGTACAGTATGAGCCCGCCGTCGCATCCACAGAGCCCTGCACATGCAAAAACGTTGCGTCCAGGCAGATACAACATTCCCCGGTGGCCACTTGGACAACACTGGTTCAAATGGTATGGCGGGCGATGAGAACATTCATGAAAGCCGTCGGCCTCCGACAGCCTCTTAGACATCAGACACCCGGCACTACCTGACCAGAAGGGCGAATCATGAACCCTTCAGAGTCCACGCTTCCGAACACAGGGCTGTAGCTCTCACCGGTACCGAGAGTCCTCAAGTAACCATGTCTGCGTACGGCCTTTCTGTTTGGGGCACACAGTCCAGCAGAGAGGCATCCCCATGTCCGCACGTGAGCAGCAGAGGCCGCCTCCTTTTCCATAACATGGATATCGCACCCCATCGCAACTCATTATACATGTATGTGCGTCCGGAAGAGTGGGCTTTAGCGGCAGAACGGGGCCCGCTCCCCGTCCGGGGAAGACGGGGGTCGCTGCCGTCCTGCAAAACGGCTGGTCTCCCGCCACATGAGCAAATGACTCGTCTCATGTCCCTTGCCTTAACCCGGGCCGGCCTCTCCCACGTAACTACTTACGCGGCCCATCGTCCCGCATCCCCGTTTTGTGGGTTCACGCGAGAATACGAAGGGTGCGAATACGTGAGAGAGGCAGAGATTGGCGACGGAGAACTAGCAGGGCCTTTTATTGACACCAAACTCGGCCTTCGCCCCCGGCATCGTAATGCGTCCTTACGTGTTCGCTGTCCTGCCGGGGCCCCAGAGGGAGGAGGCGAGTCCATCGAGTGTGGACAGGCCGACAGGCGCTGGCGAGGAATATTTGAGAAAGGACGCACATTCTCGTTCCCTCTTACGCGTGTTCAGAACGGGGGGGGGGACCCGTCGTACATACTGTACGAAGATTGGCGATCCCGTCGTCTTATAGCGATAGGCTCGACGTAAAGGGCGGGCAACACCGTCGCGCTGTAGATGTGTATCCCGAACGGAGGGGGCTCGGGAACCCTTGCACGCACCCCGTTTAAAATCTTGGCCCAACGTGCCTTGGCCCCGATGGAAGAAGAGGTGGAGATGCCGAAGGCATACCGGACATTTGGCACCTCTTTGCCAATACCCGCCGACGCGGTGCTACCGTCGCATTTTAAGGTCGTGAAGCTAAGGGACAAGGAAGCATTACAGAGTGGAACCCAAGAAGAAAAGAAAACTAGGAAGATGGATAAGAATCTCATCCAGGAACAAGTTTTTTGCCCCCCCCCCCCCCTCTCCCCCATTAAGATCACGGCAGCAAGGCCCTCCTCACCCTCCTCACCCCGACCTCTCCGGCCGGGGAAGGCGTCCCATGTTGTGTTCTCTTCCATAAAGGTCCTGCTTCGCACGTGAAACGAGCGGTCGTCTCCCCTCCCTTGCCCGAAATGCGTGACTCCAATACGAAGGGAACTCTGACACATTCCTCCTATAAGTAGACAGTGAGCAGTGTAGGAAATGACAACAACAGCAACAGCTTGTAGTCGCTGTGGTGCGGTGTTCCATGTACATAGAACCACCACGTCAACCGTCCCATAACGCCATCTACCCCCTCCAAACATCATGCATCAGAGAGACAGTGTGGACGCTTACATCTCAACCCCATCAGTTGGGTTCATCATAGTGCAACAGCGTGCGACTTTTGGCTTGCTTCTACGCCGCCCACACACCCTCCCCCTCGTCGTCACGCCCATCATCTGCACAGCAACGGCGGCATGCGCTTGGTCAACTGCCACATCGGCTGAAACACCAGTGGGGGAAGGCGGGTTGGGCTGTCCATGTCAAGGTCAATGATTAATCAGACGTCAGATGTCTGGGGCGACTTTTGAACATCACAAATAGAATCAGATAAGGTCAGTGAGTGGTCTTGAATGGCAATCGGACTCTTGTTTTATGTCTCTGCAGTGTGAAAGAAAAACAAAAAAAACAAAAAAACAAGAGTAAACAAAGCGTGCGCTATGTAGCTTGGATGTGACCGCCTTCCCATGCAACGCCTACCCAACTAGTCAACGCGGCTAAAAGCGCCAGCTTGATGTATTGAATCCCCAAACACCGTCTAAGGTTCCGTAAACCCCTCGTAGCCAAAAGAGTCTTGCGAGAAAAAGCGGAGAAATGCAAGATTAAAATACTGTAAAAAGGGGTATTGTTCAGCCAGACATAATAGAGAAGCCCCCTTGCGTGGGCGTGTCAGGGTTGCTGGTTTGTCTTTGCTGCCAGCATCTCCCTCATTAAGAGATTCGTGTCCTAGAACCTGATTGTGTGCCCTAGAACTGATTCATTTCCATCAGACTGTCGGCCTGTTCGTCTTCAGTGTATGCAAGGCCGGCAAAGACTCTCCAGTGGAGAATGCCGAGATGAGCCAAGCGGGTCGCCATGTCCTCGATACCGCCGTCATCACGAGACTCCCGGTTGCTGTTGTTATTGTTGTCAGAGACAGAACTCTCGCGGTCCGGGCTGCTGCCCCATGACCGCCCTGCGCCGTGAGCGCGGCCGCCAGTGGCCACCGAGAATAGGCCAACCCCAGTCAGACCACGGTACTCCCGGACTCGCTTTTGCAGCTCCGTGAGGAGTCTATGGTGGAAGTGCTGCTCAACCTCTTGGAAAAGGGGACTGTTGATGTCGCAAACATGCGAGGCGAGCTTGGACTCGAAGACTGGCAGCATGTCGGCCGGGGCATTGGTAAAGCGGAAGATCTGAAGAGCAAGCGAAGGAGCAATGGCCTCCCAGCGGGACTCGTGCCTGCGAGGCGGTGGCGAGGTATGAAGAAGTGCGACGAGAGAATTGTAAAGATCCCGGGCCTTGTTCAGAGAATCGGTGGGATCAGAAGTCGGCTGGGGCGGGAAGATTAGCGATGATCGCGGGGACGAGGTTGCAGAGTCGCCGGAGCTGAAAGCCAAGCTTGACGGACGAGACGGAGGGGTGTTGAAGTTGAAATCGGGTGTCATGGACGGCGGGCGACTGCGGGGCTCGTCGTCGAACTGCGGGAAGGAGCTGGCGAAGAGTGGGGCGTTGATTCGGCCAACTCTTTCAAGGTCGTCGTACATGCGCATACAGATCTCCAGATTAATGGCGTCTAGCATGTCGGCGCGAAGCTTGATGAATCTCTCTTCGTCAAAAATGAAGGTGTTTGGCAGCGCCTTTTCCGAGACTGACGGCAGGATCAACCGGGATATGGCCTCAAAAAACACCGACATCTCGCCGAAAGAGTGGGCGGCGATGGGCGACAGAGAGCCGGCGTATCTCTGTTCGGCATCCCTGTACCAGGCATTTGCTTGAGTAACGTCAAGCTTGCTTCCCTGAATCTTCTTCTCGAAAAACTTGCGCTCAAACGGGATGGTTCCCTCGATAAGGATGGGGCGGAGACATCGGATCTGGTGGTTTGCAACATCGAGCTTCATAGCCTCCAGCACACTGAGAAGACTCTTCATGCCCTTGACAAGCTCTCCCACGTTGTTGGTCCTGTTGCCGTTGCTCAGCTGAGAGTACATCTGATCAACCCACTCGTCACGCATCGGGGCGCAGTGTGACTTAAGCACTCTGGACAGCCACAGGGCGAGCTTCTCCAAGTCGGCAATGCCCCTGTAAAACTGCTGCATCAGCAAGTCGACGTTGAGTCCCTCATCCAAATACACTCTGTCCCTTTGAGGTACAAGGGTCTGGATGATTTCCTTGACCGCCTTCAATAGGGATGGCAGACACCAATCGTCTCCCTGGCCATGTGCAGCGATGAAGGTCTCCGGTTCACTGACAAACTGCGTGAGCTGCTCTTGCAGAGTGTTCCAAAACAGGTCGGCCTTGTGCTGTTTCCGCTTGCCCTTGTCACCGTCAAGATTGGGTCTGAAGTGCAATTCGGGATCGAAGTTGATGTCGTGGCGTAATTTGGGGTTGTGCATGATCTTGCACACATCCAGCTCGCTCAAAGTCACCTTGGTTACTGGGGGCTCGACTGGGCGGGAGACCCGGGGGGCGGGTGCCTTGACCTCGGGGACGCTTCCAAAGTAACTGTCGGTCGGAGCGCCCGGTGTCGAGGTTGTCGAACTGTTGGATGACGCCCTCGCCATCAAAGGCGCTGTCTGGGGTGTTGATGTGTTGGAGGGTGGGTTGAAGCCCCTGGGTGAATCTTGTGACGATTGTTGGAACTGTGTCTTGCTCTCTTCTTGTTGCGTCTGCTTGCCCGCCTGGGGCTCGGCCTCCTGAATGGGTTCGTTCTCGGCGCTGGCTCGAGTCGATGTCGACAAGTGGCGACGGTTGCTCTCTATGCCGCCACCGGCACCCTGTTCGCCCGCCATCGCAATGAGACTTGAAATTATCGGGTTATCAAGTAATGGCAATTTTCCGCTCGACTACCGTTTGGATTGTCTGAATCCGCAGCTCTTCCAGAAAGATATCGTCCAGAACCAGAGTCAGGCCCACGGTTACACACTCGAGATCGACTCTGAGAAAAGGTGCAGAAGTCTCCAAGACGGAAGAAGGGAAGATGCGCAGTAGGGCTAGTATTCCTCGAGAGGGCGAGTTAGCAAGAGTACATGTAGTCGGCAAACGGCAAGCAGGCGTGAATGATCTTTGTCAGACGATGGTCTCGTGAGCGACACACGGGCGAATGCAGGTGCTGGTTTCCGCAGTCCCGTGTAATGAGGGCGGAGAACATCGATGGGCGGGGAAAAGGGGATGCAAAGACTGCGACGTTGCCACACTCGTGAGCCGGTCCTGTCCAAGCAGGCCTATGGCAACTTACAGGGAAAAGGTTGCTGTCGGAGGGGTGCGTAACGCAGCAGCAGAATGCAAGTGGTCGAGGGACGAAGTGGTACTGGTTCCCAATGGGGCCGAGGATGTTTGCTGGTGTCGGTCGTCGACCGGCCGGTAAGCGCAGGAAGGAGCGGCTGGACCACAGAAGGAGTCCGGTATGCTTGATGGGAGGGTGCTTGCTGCAGATGCACAGCTGAGAAGCAAACAAGTGGTCCAAGTCACTCTGGAATCTCGTTGGTTGAAATAGACGGGAGCTGCGAGCCCGAGGGTGCGCCCAAGGGGGATGGATGGATTGTACGTGGTGTTGTTATTGTTGTTGTTTTTGTTGTCGAGGTGAGAGTTCTCGTCTTCGTTGGTCGAGAGAGAAGTTGCGAAGCAGTGGAAAGGATGAAAGTCTATTGGAGGCCGAGCGAGGACGAAAAAGGTACGTAGGCAGGCAGGCTCTTGTTGTTTAATGAGGATGGGTGCAGTGACGGAGATTGCTCAGGGGTAAATGGGTGGGATATCCAGTGATAATGAGAGACCAGGAGAGAAGTCCTCAGCAGCCTCAGAACGAAAGAGAAGGCGAGAGAGAGAGAGAAGGATCCGTCTGTTAATTACAAATTGGGAAGGAAATTACAGCCGGAGAAGGAAGGGAAAGAGGAAAGGAAGGAACTTCTAGAGTGTAGGGGACGTGGGAAAGGCAAAGAGAAATACGGTCGGTAAGTGGTGTACGGAGTAAGGTACGGTCAGGTCAGGACCCAGCCCAGGTTAAGGTCGGGTCAGGTCAGTGCGGTGCAGCATCCAGGCCGGGGAAGGGATGGAACGAGGAGGGGGAAAAGGAGGGAAAGTGTCAGGAAGGACTGGAGCACGTTAAAGCTAAACAATAATTTTTAAGATGGTATGGCATGGTACGGCGTGGTACGGCGGTAGGTATGGTATGGGAGGGTATGGGAAGGTAAGGTAGGTACTGTAAGGCAGGTACCTACACTACATACTCACACACAGAAGCGGGAAAAGGTACGTACACAGTCGCAATCACAACAAGTGTGTTGAGTGTGGAGTGTGGAGTGTGAGTGAGAGTGTGCGTGTGCGTGTGAGTAGATGGTGGGTGTGTGGTGTGTGTGAGAGAATGTGTGTGCGGGTGTGTGTGTGTGTGTAGAGGTCCATCCAATGCATGTATGAGAATGGTACTGAGTAGCGTCCAAACAACCAAAGGAGAGAAATAGAAAGAAAAAAAAAATGAAAAAAGGGTCACTCACTAGTCGCCGGCAGATGGGTGGAGAGGTACATGGACTCGACTGAGCAATGAGTGTCTGGCCCTCTCTCCTTGATAACCCTACATTACTCTACTGTATAGTAGCGTACAGAGGGTGTCAAACGTCGACACACACTAAACCCGCCCGTAAAGGGCCCTCCCCCCTGCCCTCCCTCCCCCTTCCCACTTTGCCTCCTTGGCTCTTGAAAAGCGAATGTGAGTGAGGCAAGGAATGTATGGATACATTGTTGGCATAGTCTCCATCTATGACGGGGGGCTACAGGGTACGTACCTCCTGACTGGGTCCAGGAACTAGGGGAAACTCATATGCGCTTGGATGGGTTGGGTGAGGGTGAAATTGCTCGCAATGCACCCTCCTTTCTCAATCAATGTACTTCACAGAGAGAATAACTCAGAGCGCAGATGAAAGAGGACACCGCCAGAGGTGGCGGGCACCGTCTGTCCTTCACACGCACTAGTCGTACACAATCGAAGCTTCATAGTGCATCTTAGCGTCAGCACCCACTAAGCATCCATTCCCTAGAGCCCCCTTCCTCCTCCTCTCACCCTCCCCCTCCCCCTTTGGAATCACCTGCTACTCACCTCCTACACGACTTGACTGAGAAACACTGATGGTGAGGTGAGCAGCGGCGGTGTTCATGTTGATATGTTTGTCGAAGGTAGGGTAGTATGCTGTGTCTACTTCTATGTAATGTGGGTGTGTGCGTGCGTCTGCTTGGAAAGGGGGGGGGGGGGGGGGGGGGGGGTTGGTACTCCTTTCGTATCTCACTGAGGCAAAGATTATGCAAAGGGAACACCGCTGGTACATGTCGCCCAGACCCCGACATGCCATGCCATGCCTCCCTCTCTCCTCTTGTCCAGGCTCTTCCCTCGCATCATCCATAGCGGCATCCCTTCCGATGCCGCCCATGAGTTTGGCACCTTGCCCGATTCTCTGCCAGGTACGGCACGCCTCGTCGACGCCCCAAGCCGCAGGTTCCATTACTCACCCTCCATGTCCGTCCCGCTACCGCGTTCTAGGAGACTTAGCGCATCATCGTGGGACGTCCCTTTGTGAAGTCCTCCATGGCGGCTCGACCGCCGACGTCCACCGTAAACAGGCAGCCGCGACAGCGGCAGCAAGCAGCAGAGGGACGAACACCCGCCCTCCCCAAGCCCCAGAGGAACGACGGCTTGCCGAGTAAGAAACGATACATGCAAGTCGCATGCCCGCCACGCCACGCCACGACACGCCACGGAGCTGGCCAAATACATACCAACATACATACTTATATGCATGTAAGTCATCCTCCGCTCCGGCCGATACACGTTGTTGGTCTGGCAGGGTAGTACCAGAGGCGTATCGACATGGGAATCGGGGCCCGGAGGGAAGCCCCTATGCCATCGATGGCATTGCGAACGGCAAATCGAGGCACCGGTAGCAGCGGTGGCAGGCCTCGTTTGTTTGGTTGCCATTTGCCATTACTATTTCCATCGCCATCCCCATTGGGGGAGAGCTTGGAAGTCGCTGTCACAACCCATCCACCCGCCACCGATACCAGCAGACGGGTCACCAAGCCGGAATAAATGGTAATCCATGCTCCCATGCACCCCCCCCCCCCCCCCCCCCCCCCATGCCGTGCCATGCCACGCTCATCGCACGCTGGGGCGATTGGCACCTAGGTTATCCTTGCACCGGGCCGGGGGGCGTGGGCGCACAAGTCGTTTGGTGTTCGCGGAACTTTGGTCTCTTAGCTCACTCGGGCCTGTCTGTCCCTGCCGGTTGGAGACGCTGGAAAGAACGAAGACCCATGCGCCTGTCGGTGATCACGAAGAACGGAACGCAAAATGGATACCTCATGGAACACGCCTACTAGCCTCCTCCCTTCTTCTTTGTCTGGTTCTCCCGAGTTTCGTGATGCTTTCTCCTCTCTGGGCGGAATATGGGGGGGGTAGGGGAAAAGAAGGGGTGGCGCTCCGCATACCAGGCCGATCAAGCGTCGTCGGAGGGACCAACACATGTCCCTAAATCACCAAACCCTTGTTCCATTGCATAGTGTATCCTGCCCAAGGTATCCAGGCGGCCCCAAGGGCAAGGAGAAGGGCACGCAGCAGGCGACTAGTAGCTGCGAGGAGAGCAAAAGAAGCTGGAGGCAAGGTAGATGAATCGATCGCTGGGGGTGTGCGGCGGAAAGGCTGTCAGAGGCGGCGGCCGGCGAGTCAATAACGTTCGTGCCATCGGTCAGCGGCAACTCATCCCAATTCCGATGGCTGCGGCATGGATGGGGTTCGATGGCCGGATAGGATGGGCAGTACAGAACGGAACACGACCGGGCTAAACTGGTGCTTCAGCGGGCAGGCGAAACTCGGTACCTAGACGAGGCCACAGCCATGTCGAGCTCTCGTCGTGTGCCTTGTTGTGGCGGGCATGGTGCGTTCTCGGTAATGGAAGCAAGGTGGACAGCGGGGCGACGGTAGGTTCAAACATACCCCACTTGTGCATCAGTCCGCTCCTGGGCCCGCTGGCTTCGGTCTGCCTGGACAGTACGGATAGCTTGTGTGTATGTATGTGTGTGTGTGTGTGTGTTCGTAAACTAGGTACGGACGAATAGCGCGGTCGGCAACTAAGGACGGTCGCAGAAACCTAGAGCCCACAGACACAAGAGATGAGCAGAGCGCCGCTCTCCTGCTAGTCTTTGCTTTCGACTCAACCGCTCGAGATGTTGTGTGTCCGAGCGAAAGGCAATGTTTCTCTTTCTCTCTCTCTCTCTCGACGATAGGGGGCCAGTAGGGCCACGACTCCAAACGCAGAGGAAAGGGCTTAAGAGGGTAAGGGGGAGACAAAGGAGAGGGTAGGTAGGTAGTGTGCTAGCCCCGAGTGAGCCGTGGGGTTTTACTCCAACATAGGGCAGAAGAAATCATCGGAGGAATAAGAAGGGACAGAAAAGGAAGGAAAAAAAAAAAGGAAAAATCAAATAGAGAAAAAACACACTGGTAGTACGGATGACCAGGACGAAAAGAGGCAATGAGCAGCGGCAAGGGTCAGTTGAGACAACCCAGCAAAACCCACGCCGTCGGTAATGGCCATCTAGTGTACGGTTTGCGTGTAGGTAGATACCTAGAGAACGAGAGAGGGAAAGAACATTACAGGTTCGGTCTGGCCACTAGGGACCGGCGCCGTCCTACGCAGTAAGGGCCAGGGATGAGGTAAGGATTTCTGGGACCTAGGGCGGGCGGCAGGGAAATCCCTTGCAAGTCCCAGGTCCCAGGAGTCTTGGATTGGACTTAGGGGCACCTCGTACCTGGGAATCTAGGAAAAGCCCCTCACAGCGTCTCGTTACGTGCACCTGATACCCTGCCTGAATTTGGTACCCCATGGATGTGTGTTCCCAAGGTGAGAGAGAAGGGAAGGCCCGGTGAGTGTTACCTGGGTGGGTATCATCCATATACCTCCCTGCTAACTAGAGGTCAGGTAGGTAAGGTACCTAGGTGTGTGGTATTGTACTGTGCTGGCGCAGGAGAGAGGTTGAGAAGTTGCACGTTTAGTTTAGCGTGCGTGGTGCATCTCAATCGTATTTTGGTCGCTACCTATCTACCTTAGCGTCTCCCGCACCGGGCGCGACATGAGTCTTTCCATCGCCTCTGAAGCCCAACTCATATTCTGAGCGACAAAAGCAAGTCGCCTCTTTCATGTCAATACGACGCTGGGCCAAGAAACTATTACGAAGCCACGACCCATTGACCTTGTATGGAGTATGATGTAGTTAGTGCATGCTCCCGCATGACCGGCCGTGAAGGCGTTGCGTTGCATCGCGCTGCTGGTGCCTTTGGGGACCAAAGACTGGAGACTGGGGACAAGGGGCTCGCTATTTTAGAATAATTGGGATGAATCAGCTAGGGAGGCGGGAGAAAACCCCCATCTTGGAAGAAACAAATCAATGCCTCCCATGCATGCTTCTGTCTCCCCATGATCTTGGCTGGGTTAGATTGAATGTCAGTGGGGTCTACCGAGTATCCAAGTCTACTTGTCTTCTTCGTCGTCAACAGTTTGATACCTTGTAATGAAACTTCATCTCAGGGTATGACTTGCAGTATGCCTTACCTACCTAGGCTTGGGCAGGCAGGCAGGTAGGTAATCAATAAATACCTCTGTAAGTCAAAGTCCCCAAGACAGTCGCGACTCACCACATGCACAACCCTTGAACCTCAACCACAACCACAATCACCATCTCAGCCATTACGCCCCCTCCCAGGCTGAGTCTGGACTCTATTAGACCTCGTCATTCCTAGTCCCCCGTCCCTGCATGGAATCTGCGTCACGTCAAACGAGGTCGAAAGCCGGCTGGAAGGGGAGGGGGGGTGTTCGTGGGTACGACGAATACCTACAGTAGATACACCACCTACCACCTTCTCGCCGGTACCTTGCCCCAAGCGTGCTTTCGCTACGGGTTCTGCTGCCGGCCCCTTGATGTTTTCAACTCGATTTTCGGAGCCGGACCACATCGAGAGCGGCGGGGCATCGATGAGGTTTCGTCGAATCCCCGCCATCTTTGACAAGCCATCGTCACATGAGTCTGATACGTTAGGTACCCCCACCTCGCCTCAGCTGGCCTGAGGGGAGGGAGGCCCTGGGCCTACGCAGTGATCACATAGGCAGGTACTATCAATGCTACCTACGTACCTACCTCCTCTCTCATGTGCCCTCTTCTGAAAGGAGAAAGGTAAGTTAGTGTGTATGATGGACACTACTCAAAAGTGTAATTCCGTGCTTACTTGGTGCGCTGGGTGTCTGCGTGGCTGGAACGGCGCAGAACCGATACGGAATGCACTCCGTCTGCTCCTTCCGTTTTTGCGTCATTCCCAAGGGAGCGAGTGCCCCTACCTACTTAACTCATTCAGAGTGTACTGAGTACACTAGGTGCACTTATGTAAGGCAGTACAGGAGAGACTCGCCATCAGACAGGGAGGAACAAGCAAGGAGGAGAGAGATTGGGTTCTGTTTCGCCTCCACTTCTCTCATGCCGCTCGCCATCTTTCCCTTTCCCCTACATTACCTAAGGTACCTACCTACTCTCATTACCTACCTAGGTAGGCAGGTACCTAGTGGAGCACTACGGCGGACCGGGACAGCTTAGGGCAGGTCTCCCGGCTCTATACTACTGAACCTTCCTTCCCCTGAATGGATGGTACTCAGGTACCGTACCTACTTTGCGCTGAGGTGAGGTGAGGCAAGGCAACAGAGTCAGCTCAGCTCTCCATTCACAATGAGGCGAAACTCGAGGTGAAAGAGGCAACCAAATTGAATCCACTCTATCTACCCTGTATTCGTACGTACCCACCTGTTTAGTTGCCATCCACGATCCACCAGGCCCTCGTCTACCTACCTACCTACCTACCTAAGGTACCTACCTATTGTACATAGGTACTCTCCTCCCACTCCAGATGCGACCAACCCAAATCAGCAACGAAGCACCCTGCTGCTGATGATCGCCCTTCGGAATCAATAACCAATTCGTCTCTCTCATCTCTCTCACCTTGCTTCGGGCTTCCCTTCGCCTTGCATCCATAGCGGACACATCCGGCGCTTCCCTCGCCCCTCATACATGCGACCCAAGACGACGAGAGGCGCGCTGTGTGCGAGATGAATCACATCACTTCTCACACGACCATGCAATGTTGCATCATCCAACCCTGCCCTGTCGATGGACGCAAGATTCGGATCCGTTGCAACAACGCCTGCACCACATCATGTAGCTTCCCTCGACATTCGCCCCGGGAAAATGACAACCGGCCACAGCGCAGCAGCCTTCGGAGCGCAAACACGATGCACCAACCAACCTGCATTGTCCGCATATCTCATTTCCTCACTTCTCGGCTCCCTGCCACACCGAGATGGACACAGCGGCCTTGCCCGCCCTCCCCCCCTTCTTCTCTCCCTCCGCCTCTTACTCTTCCATCGTCGGAAAGAGCCCAGGAATCCGGATACCTATGAATCCTGCACCAAGCGGCTGGTCGGATCCTCGTGACATTCAGCCCCCCTCCCCTGGGTTGTGGCTGCTAATTACCTGTTCTTGGGTGCAAGCGGCCGACCGACATGTCGGAGCCAGTGGGAAAGTGGCCGACAGCTCCGCCAAGTGCCTCGCTAACCTCTATCGTCTGATGCTGCCTCTGCCTCTGCCTCACCTTGGGCTTGGGCTTTACATAGCATAGTAGGTACCGACGTGACCACCTCTTTCAGGCCACCCGGGGTCTCCGTCACTTGATCCAAACACCCAACGGTGCACGGCAGATTCTTTTTTCTTCCAATGTCGTGAGACGCCGGCGACTGCCCGATCCTCGGACCTGCACGCTTCATGTCGGCGGCGGTATGTATGCTTTGTGCATGAGTACCTAATGGGTGCACGCCCGCTCTTGGTCCCCTTGCCGCCGCGCCTCTGCGGCCCCGTCGTGGCTCTGGCTCGACACGGGTTCGCAAGATATGCTGGCCCCGGGGGGACGGACAAGACGAACCGTGGCCGGTGGGGAAGGAACGTTCAATTCATTCGAGAAGACGGCCAGGTTAGCCATGACGAAAGATTACGACCGTCGCAAGCTCTTGGGCTTCCAACTTCCGTGCATGCAGATGGATGGATGGATGGATGAATGGGGCGCTGGTGAGCCGAGATCATCTCATCTTTTCCCGATGCCGACCCATAATCTTCTGCGGAATCAGCACTGCATCTAAAATTGCCTCTGGCTGACTCCTGCCTTAGCCACTGCCCCAGCCTACGACGGCACGAGTCAATCCAAATTTCTGTGACGTCGACAGTCGATAGTCTCCTTCCCCTCGCCCCCTGAACAATGGCCGTGTGCGTGGGCGTATGTGCGGAGCGACCTACCTGTTAACTCAGACGCCTCGCCTCGGCCATGGGGGAAGCTTCCATCTCTTCTGCCTTGCCATGTGTTTGATGGAGCACACCAAGGGTCCGCCGACTAGGAACCGCGGCGGTTCGTCGTCGAGGGTGATCCTCGCATGACCGCTGCTGAGAACGAGGCTGCACAGCTCACACCCATCAAACGAAGAAGCTAACCCCCCAGTTTCAACGTCCGACGGTTGCATGTCATCGACTTGGCGGTATCCATTCCACTCTGGACCTCTAGTGTCACAATGGGGAGGTTCTCTTACGCTCCAGCGCTCTCTGTCGAGGACACCACTGCAGGTTCAGGGAAAATGCGCCCGCCGAGCAAATCACGGCAGCGCCGGTCCCATGAATTAATTGGCTTCGTATAGTAGTCTGGCGCCCGGCTTTTTCATACAAAAGTTGATTCCTCTTTCGGCTGGGGACCGCTCATTGGGGATGGCGGCCGTCGGCATGCCACCGCGTCCGGGCCTGGCTGCCGTCTGCCACCTCGCCGAGATTGACCACGG
Source organism: Colletotrichum sublineola (assembly GCA_020631755.1). Taxonomy (NCBI): domain Eukaryota; kingdom Fungi; phylum Ascomycota; class Sordariomycetes; order Glomerellales; family Glomerellaceae; genus Colletotrichum; species Colletotrichum sublineola. Next base: position 2,438,774 of record JAHSQG010000001.1, read on the forward strand.
TCTTGGTACCAGGCGATACCCGATCACGGAAGTCCGGTTCGAAAAAATTGGTTATTGTCGCTGTTGCTGTTATCCGTACGCATTCCATCACCAATAGGAAAAAAAAAAAAAAAATCGCAACCCCACTCCATTATGCCAAGTACCGCTGTCCGGGCAGCACAGTTGGCGGGTTCATCGGCCCCTCTCTGGCGAGACCCGAGACCACAGTCGCATGCATCAAGGTTCTTTGATGGGACGAGACAACGACCACGACTCAGATGGCCGTTTCCTTGGTGGTTCGTTTCGCCTCTTCATCTCTACAACAGCGCAATACGAGAGGCATAGCGCTTGCACACACCTTCCTGCAAAGCCAGTTGCGACTTTTATTGTGCGTCATGTGCAACACCCCCTGCTGACCTTCTACCACCACCACCACTTTGCCCGGCTCATGCTTCTTCATCAAGTCTTTCCCACACAACAAGGCTTTTTCAGACCATGTCGTCGCCAGAGCGGCGGCGTTTAGGCGATGGCGTGCGCACGCCGACATGAAAGGAATGGAGCGAGCCTATGACTCGGTCCGCCTCCCACAGCAGAAAAAAAAAAAAAAAAAAGCCCCGACCACTACGATTTCTGTCGCCTTGCAGACACATTTTATTGTTACGGCCCTTGGCCGGCAAGCACTCTGCCTCCCATGTGTCCTCGGACGGGCGTGATGGTGCAGTGACGGCATGACCGCCATGTTGCAACCCGCCGACTATTGCAGCTTGCAGCAGAAGAGGGGTTTTTTTTTTTTTTCTTTCTTTTCTGCATTTAAAAGGGCTTCCGCATTTGTTTTCACTTGCAACGCAACGCAATGCAACGCAACGCAAGGTAACCTAGGTATCCAAGCCCAATCAGAACCACCGTGGTCCGCTTGCTCAATGCCGTCCCGATCCCGGCAGGCACTGAGGATAGTGAGGCCAGCAACGCAACAGAGCTGTGGCAAGAACTGATTGATGGCAGCCCACGCCGGCCACGACGTCCAATGCCATGGGATTGATCGTCCCCGATCCGTCGTTGGACCACGTTTAGGAATGGTGCGCGCGCCCTCAAAGACATACCGCGTCGGCAACTTGAGCTGTTTGAGCCCTCTATAGCCAAACCACTGTGACAAGTCAGATGCACACAAGCACATCCACACCACACAGAGCTCGTACACGTCGCTGACTCTGCTTTCATGCCTCTTGTCGCATCCTGGGCCGAGGAGGGCCTCTGCTCAGAGGTCGACGTCCGGACGGTGCCTGCGTGCTCACCTTAAAGCCTTTCCCGTGCCTGGTCGGTGTCTCGTCTCTCCTTCTCGACGGCCCTGCCCTGCCCCGTCCGCTTGTGAGTGCCCCGACCTTCCAGCATCAACCGTTTCAAATCACATCACAGCGGGATCTGGGCCGAGCTTGTGGCACCTCCTCTTTTATCCGTCCATTCCGTGTCTTCTAGAAGGTCTATCCCCCCCTGATGAAGACACCTGCTAAACTCCTTTTGCGCCGTTCTTGAGCCAGCATGGGTGGGGCTGCGCCTTTGTGGCCGTGGTGGATGGATCGTCTCTTTTTTTTTTTTTTTTTTTTGGTCGTCGGATTGCTGGGGGGGTTTTTTTTTTCTTTAATTAAAAAAGATCCCCCTCCTATCACGAGGCCATATGGATTTGTGTGTGGTCGACCGGTGGCGACCGCACTAGGCTCTCGCCTTCGATGCGATAGAGGATTCGCGGGTCCTTTCTTGGCTTGAAATTTGATTCCATCGAACCCACCCCGATGCACCCGGCATTGGGCCCTCGAGACGTGCCTTGACCGCATTTCTTCAGCAGCATCGCTCGCTTGCCTGCCGACTAGTTTCACCGGGGTGCTGGAACCATGGATTCATAGCCAAAGCGAGAGAGGGACGTCTCCCAATGGTTCGCGGACGACGAAAGCGGTGAGCAACCCGGACCGTAGCCGCTCTGTTGATGCTCGTTGTTTATTAGTATTATTATTGTTGTTATTGTCCCTGTTACCACCGGACTGCGTTGACTGCCTTGATCATCGCTCTGTGTCGCGAATTAGCTGCTCGGCGACCACCGCATACGGTGGCCGCAGCCTACTACGACCGACTCCATTCCCCAACAGGACGGCAGAGACCCGAGGCCCTTCAGCCCAAGTGGGCGCTGCTGGCCTCTCTCTTGTCTTTGATGCTCGTCGGCCCTCCCCCCCTGGTTTGCGCTACTCAACCGTGGCTCCAATCAAAGATTGCCGGGCGTCCGGTTTGGGCGAGTGGCTCCCTTCGCCCCCTTCCCCCCCGCCCGCCGGTCTGCTGCGTACGAACACACATTTAGGAAGTCCAGCGCGCCCCCCCAAGTGGACAATGAAGATCGACAACACCATTGCCTCCCACCAAAAGGTTGATGCCAAAGCGGCGAGGGGGCAAGCCTGGCAAAAAATAAAAAATAAAAAAAAAGTTCATTTCGACAGAGATCATCACTCAGTGCCTGATTCGGCTTATATGGTCAAAGAGACAAAGGAAGGGAAGGCAAGGGTTGGGCAACCCGGCCCGGCCTCTCTGCGTCTGTCCTGCTGACCTAGATAGTAGTTTAGTAGTCACTTGGTTGTCGACTGGGCCTTCTTTCAACAACTTTCTTGCCTCCCCCCCCCCCCCTTTTTTTTTCGTTCGCAGATATGACCCAAGACTTGAACTAGGCCTTGAGGACCGCGCAGATCCTTCAACCCATGTCAACAGAATATGCTCCCACTATCTTTCTTTTTCCTTTCCGTATTGGTAATGCTCGCTTGCATCTCGTGGGGCTGGATGGAGTGTGGAGAAGGGGGGGGCCGTGAGGCGAGTTCGTCGTTTGGCGAGGCTTGAACTAAGGCCCGCCACGCCTTCCCGAATCCATCTCATCTGAAGGGAGAGATTGAAAAGATGAGGACATCCATCGTAAGATCAGCTAGCTAGGCGTCGTCGATCTCGCGTCCCCGGCAAAGGGTTTCTGGTGGGTGAATCCGACGCCACGTTTTACTTTACGCTTCGCTCTTTGCACCGCCGAGGGGCGGTGGGGACCCGAGGGCCCTTCCTCTTATGGTGCAATTTCAATAATTCAATAATAAGGCGAAACGAAACGAGTTGACTTGTGCCATGTCAACAGGGCCGATATCCGTCTGGCGGTCATCTACGAACAGGAACCATGGCACCCTCCCCCATGTTGGATGTCACCTGGCAGGGCTAGACCTCTTGGGTCGAGATGCCTTGCATCTTGAAAGGGAGGTCTAGATGCTACCCTTCCGTCCCGGTCAGAGAGAAACACGCCCGTGCGGGAAATAATGAGAGGAAAAAAGGAGAAAGAATAAAAAAAAAAAAAAAGAAATAGATGGCGTTCTTTCCTTGAAGTGGTCTCATTTCACGGACAGGTTACAGAGGTCACGATCCGCGAGCGAAGTCGTCACGGGCGGGCGGACCGACGGACGCAACAAGCCCGCTCCAAGGTTTGTCCGACGCGTTCTCCGAGGGACGGACGGCTTACCGGTTTTGACATTTCGTCAGGGTTCACTTGCCCGGCGACCACGATACGGAAGAGGATCAAAAGGAGGAAAGGGCGGGGGGTTCGTCCCATAGGCCGGGCAAGGGTGAAGAGGCTTTCCCCAAGCTTCGGTCCGAAGATGCTCGGCCTGCGGCGAACCGTCCACCCCGTCACTGCCCGGCGCCGGTGTCGCCGTTGCCTTGTTGCGGCGTGCGAATATGGGGGAGGGGGCCGAGTGCGGGAACGAATCCGAGATACGGGTATGAGACGCAGACGAAGTTGCCGTCGCCGTCAGAAGCAAAGGGTCAGGCATCAGGGAATATGTTGAAAATAAGATAGAAATCAAAATCAAAATCCCAACAGAGAGAAAAAAAAAAAAAAAGAAAAAAAAAGTGTTCAGGCCTCCCTACCTGGCAGCAACGTTCCAGCCCGGGTCGAACGGCGCGGATGTCCTGTGAGAGAAAGGAATGTATTATAGTCGAGACGGGCAGAGCTGAGAGGCACAGACGAGGGATTGATGGTGCGTGGATGATATACCATCGAGGCTTCGAAGAAGAAGGAGGTAAACCATCTTTTGACCGACTGCGGTTCTCAGGTCGCAACGGGCGGCGATGGCAATGACAAGCAGGCACTCTGTGTTCCTTTCGCCATCCACCTCCTCGGGCCCGTGTCTGCTCCTCGTATGCCGAGGCTGCCGGGGGGCTCGCGGGGGCAAGAGAGAAGAATGTTCTCTGGAAGAACCAAATGGCATGCATGGCAAGGAGGAGAAAACATAAATAAAAACGCCGGCCAGGTGGAGGGATGGCCGGGTGAGGGAACAGCAGACGGCAACAGAGAAGAGAGGAAAAGAGGCCCGGACGAGCGATGGCGGCCTCGACCCCGACTCTGAGAACCGCCGTCCTCGTGATGGCCTTTTGTACGTTCGAAAAGGACACCCCCCCCCCCCCCCCCCCCCCCGACGGAAGCACGAATAAACAAAGTGGGCGTTTCGGGGCACATCGTCACCAATGACCGCGCCATCGTCGAGAGAAAGGGGGAAGGGACCAGCTGGATAACACATACATATCATACAGCTTCAAACTTCGTGATTCAATTCTTTCAGCCCCCCTATTGTCTTCGGGCCTCCCTCCCTGGTGGTATCCAAAAAGAAAATGACTAAGTAAATACAAAAATCCGACAGCAACGGCGCCCTGCTCGAAAAGAGGGGTGTTATACAAAGATGGGCTCAACGGCAGACCAAACATCCGTTTGTAGTACCATGTTAGAGGGCGTGCGCCAACACGCAGCCGGTAGCAATCGCAGTAGTACCCAAAACCCAGGGAGGGACTGGGATAGAATAGGCTTCAACGTCTTTTCCAGCGATCCCGCTATGCAAAACAAAAAGAAGGAATATAAAGAAGAAAAAAAAAAAAAAAAAGAGGTCAAGAACAACAAGCCACGCAGGTCCGTACTAGTACACGTCGTAGCGAATGTGCTGATGCCAAAGACGGCTCGCATTAGGGGGGGGAATAGACGCGGGCTCCACAAGCAAAAGCGGGTGACGAAATCACACTTCGGATGGGAGCTTCGTCGCTGGCGTTCGGCTTCACCGGGGGCTCAGGGGACTCCGCCCAGGCCCCTGGGACTTCTTGAGCTTCTGCAGCTCCTCCTCGAGCTTTCTCCTCTTGCCTTGTTCCTCCTGCGCGCGGATGGTTAGCTTGGTGGCCGACACGGACGAGCACGCGCAGACTTACCCTGAGATCCTCCTGGAACTTCTTCCTCTCCTCTCTCATCGTGGCGCGGAACTGCTCGCTGAGCATCGACGCCCCGGCCCCGCGGGCACCGGCGCCAGGCGTCACCTTGAGGCGCTCGCTGTCGAGCTCCTCTTGCAGCTTGGCCAACTTGGCCCGGGAGCTGTCGACCTCGGCCTCGAGCTGGTCCTTGAGCGAGCTGATCTCGCCCTCGAGGTTCGACTTGACGGCGAGCGCATCGTCGAGCTTGGTCTCAACCTCGAACTTCTCCCGCTCGGCGTTGATCGTTTCGGCAGTGATGGTCTCCAGCTCCTTGAGCGTCGAGCTGAGCTCCTCCTTGAGCCGTTCGACCTCGGACTTGAGCTGCGCAACCTCCACAGTGCTCTTGGCAGCTGCGGCCTGGTCGGCTCTCTCCTTACGGGAGCCGTACGCGCCGTCCAGCTCGGCTTGCGCGATGGTGAGCTCCGTCTTGAGCTCAACAATCATCATGTTGAACCGGTCCAGTTCCTCCTCCTTCTCCTTGACCTCCTTGTCCTTTGCCGCGACCTCTTGCTGCTTCTCGACTGCCGCCTTCTCCGCTCCCGCGAGCTTGGTTGTCAGGAGCGCGATTTCCTCGTTGGCCCGGCTCAGCTTGTCGTTCAACTCTTGGACGTTGGTGTTAAGGCTCGCCAGGGTGGTCTGGGCCTCCTTGGTGCTCGCTTCGAGGGAGGCGATCTTGACGTCACGCTGCTTGATCTCCTCCTGCGTTTTGGCTGCGCTGGACTCGTTGGCCATGCGCGTAGTCGTCGCAGCCTCGGCCTCCTTTTGGACCTTGACCAGCTTCTCTTGTGCCTCGGCCACTTCTTCCTCGGACCGTTCGAGCAGCGACCTAAGCTGATCTATCTGATCTTGCTTGAGCGTCAACTCGAGAACCTTCTCTTCTTCGGCCCGCATTTGTGTTGCCCGGAGTTGCTCGAGCTGGTCTTGCTTTGCCCTCAACTCTTCATCCCTCTGCGAGTCCGACTTGCTGTTCAACTCACGTTGCTGCTTGATCTGGCGCTTCAGGACCGACTTCTGCTCCTTCAGACTAGTGGCTTGGCTATAAAGCCACTGCACCTTGGCCGAGAAGGCCGACAGCGAGTAGGGCTCTGTGGTGTCGACGGCCTCGTCGTCTGACATGTCGTCCTCGTTCTCGGACACACCCTGCTCCATCCGCGTGCGACGACGGTCTGCCTTTTGCTTTTGGATGTTCGCGAAGCCCGACTGGATGATATCCCACAAGCCCATGAGTACAGCATCGACTTGGTCCTCGTCCTGCTTCTTGACAGCCGGCTGGCCGGCCATCTTCTTTATTTCCTCATCCACAACAGAAAGAGCACGCTGAAGCCAGTCGAATTGGCCGTCAAGGCCAGAGTTCGGCACCTCGGGATGACTCGGGTCGACTGCGACGAGAATATCACGCAGTTGCTGGTTCAAGTCATCGAGGCGGCTCTCGGCCTGTGCGAGAGCGATTGACGCCTCGCCCGCGGCGGCCTCGGCCTCTTTGAGAGCGCCCGAGGACTGCTCTTGAAGTTCTTGCTCCTGCCGGACCGCCGACAGGCCAGCCTTCAGATATTCCAACTGACTTCCCAAGGTTGTGCCGGGCTCGACTGATGCGTCGGTCGCTACCGAGGGGGGCGCACGGAAGCCTCCGTTCTTTGTGGGATTAAAGTTTATAATTACCTCTCGTATAGAGTTGTTGAATGTCGTTAGTTTCCGTTCGGTATCGGAGACGGACTGCAAGCGCTGTGCCTTCTCCCTCTCGAGACCATCAATCTCGGCGCTCAAGGCATCGGTCTGTGACCGAAGTCGGTTGTTCTCCTCCTGCAGGCTCATCAACGCGTCGGCCTGCGCGCGTAGTTTGGCGTTCTCCTCCCTCAGCTTCTCCGCCTCCTGTCGCAGCTGGGCATCTTGCTCTCGATTTGGCGCCTTGGGCGGGATATTGAGTGGGCTGACTTTGGCCTGTCCGCGAGACAGAGCTTCGTTGTTGAGATTCTGATACGGGCCGTCCTCGTCGAAGAAGTCGTCTCCCGCCGGTTCCAAGCTGTTGCGGCCGTTGGAATAGGTGTACAGGCTCTCGGGGCTTCCAGGGATCCCGTTCATCATTTGTGCGGGCAGCTGACTGGCTGGCTTCTTGGAGGCCCTGTGCGTCAGCTGGAGAATACCGGCGGTGTGCTCCAGCAGACTCCTTTGCGATTCCATCAGGCGTTGCTCGAGATTCCGCATTTCGGTGGATAGCTCCTCGACTCGTTTTTCGCTCGCCTGGCGCTCTGCCTCGGCCTCTCGCAAGGAGTCCCCCATGCTGTTGCGGTTGTTGCCCAGCAAGCTCCTCCTTTTACCAGCGTCGGGCTGTGTGTAGAGCTTGGCCATGGAAACGGCGGCATCTCGATACTTTGTTTGGATAGCGAGGTTCGCGCGGGTTTGCTCGACGCGCAAGGTCAATGATTGGATTTGCTTCTTTGCACCATCGACTTCTTCCTGGGACAATATTCGGTATTGTTTACTGTCGGTCAAGGCGGTTTCCGTCAATAAATGAACTTGGATTGGGTCCTTGAGATCGACCAGGGCGGAGCTTGGGGGCAGTTTCGCGCTTGTCTACAGGTTGTCAGATTTGGCTAGGCAGCATCAACTATGTCTGACGGAGACAACTGACTGGATCAACACGTAGTGGCACCTTTTCCAAGTTGTTCATAATATCCCTTCTGAGGCCATCTCCGCCTGGGGATCTCCCTTCGCCTCCGGGGCCAGCAGCCCGGGGCGGCGAGGGCCTCCCCGGGGAGTAGCCGTTCATGGTGTTGGAGCGGACCGGTACGGTGGTAAGGGACGGTGGTGGTCAAATCATTACATTACACAAGACGTAGTAGAGTCGTAGGTGGCTTAGGGTGTCGTCGCGGCCTTAGGGGGCATGTTCAGCGGCGGGTTATCGGAGACTATTTCGCACGCACGTTTCGATGGGGAATGGATGTTGGAACCGTCGCACAAGCCAGTGGTAGGGACAAAGGGTGGCTGGTGGCTGGTGTGTGGGATTTATGCTGGAGCGGAGCCACTTGGTGTAGGAGGCAGGCAAGGGGGGGGGGGGGGGGTTCACCGTTGCGGGAACTAAGTTGCTATCGCCGTGGAGACAGAAGAAAGATGAGTCGGAACGTCGTCGAAACGGATTCAGCACTAGCCGTGTGACGATAGACCGCCGGAGAAGGGGAAGTTGCGAGGATAGAAGAATAAAAAGAGGAAAAGAAAAGAAAAAGAGTGCACATCCTTTTTCCCTTTTCCTCAGTGATGTGTGTGTGTAATGGCAAATGTAAGTTTGCCGTCCTGAAAACTGAGTTGGGTGGCCTGGGGCAGTTGGCCAGACACGCTTGACACGAGTAGGTACAGCATAGGTAGCCGGTCCTCCTCTCCCTTTGCAACCTATTAGCGATGCCTCGCAGCTTCCACTTTGGGAACCTTGAGCTAAGCTTCTTCGGGCCAGTCCCTTGCTCGTCATGCACGCCGTTGTACATTGTAGCTGCACTATTGGCTGGCCGCTGCCCTTCTTGGAAAATACGTACTCTCCGCGCTGACAGGTATGTAACTTTAGTAGCTTACTTAGGTAGATTAGGTACTCTGAGGGCTCTCCCATCACAGTTCACTGCATGTAGGTAGGTATGCGTACCTATGCGGTAAATGCCCTCCTCACCCAAGAGGGAAATTCAAGCGCGTCACTGTGCACATCTATGCAACCACTACCAGCATTTAGGATGACAAAAGCCGTAATTCAAAGTCAGATGTTCCGGGTGACGGTTGTTGGATCCGCATAAGGATAGCCTGACTCTGTACGTACAGAGTAAAGAGTAATCTGAGAGAACACGCCCGTAATTTCGGGTTCCTGATTGATTGCTAGGATTCTGTGCCGGGATTGCGCCGAGCTAAACCACTTTGGAAACACAACCCAAACCTATTCTGGCCCGCAACATTCATTGCATTTCATCCCAAAAATCATCACATTACTAAACGTGTACGCTACAAACGGCTTCTTCTTGTGCGGGCACGACCCTGTGTAGGCAGGCTTTGATTGTGAGCACGCTGAACCGTCTTGTCAATACCGAGTCCAATGGCGTGCTGAGTAATCATCCACGTTTGTATCCCACCGTCATCGTGTCACGCAGGGCCGATTCCCCAATATTGACCGTTCAATCTCAAGGGCAAGCGAGACTTGACATAAACCACTAGGCCTGAGAGCAGTCCGCTTCGCCAGCCGGAATGCATTTGAAAGATGTTTGCTGTCAACGCCGCCTAGACCACACATGAATGCCCGTGTCCTTGCAAATTTGCAAAAGACTGCGAATCCATGCTGCTCAATCCTCACGTCTGTCCTGGCCGGTCGGCCTTCTCCGTCCAGAGCCACCGTCCACTTGTCCCTGAGCGCCGGATGCGGTGGCAGACGAGCCTTCGCCTTCCAACCGCCGTCGAAGGCCTTCAAATTCGCTCCGACTTCTCTGCGTCCTGACCCCAACCATCCATCCCGGGAGACGCCATTTGGTCACCGCTCCTGGCAGCAAGTCGTTTCTCCACGAGTATCCTACAACCCAGCCAACGGCAGCCCCAAGCAGTGAGCCCGGCCATTGGAAGAGGGCCAGCTGCAATGCGAGCGCATAGCGGTATGACTTATCCGAAAAGGTCAATCCGACAAACTCGTCGTTCGTGGGCGGCGCCGACGAAGCTGCAACGCGGTATCTGTAGACGTGAGGAACCGCGGCGTGGTACTGCGCCAGTATGGCAAAGATGATCGGGGTTGGTCCAGCCGGCATGTAGTTGAACAGACCCGCCGTCAGCGGACGCAGAACGAGGGATAAGAGGACGGGAGGTATAACCGCGGTGAAGAGCGCGGATACAGCCACGAATGACTACGGATACGTCAGTGCCGCTCGGTCCGGTGCATTTGCGTTGGTTCGGTGACCACTCACGGCATACTTCCTCGAGCCCCATATCTGTTCAATGACCCGTAGTTGGTAAAGGGCCATTGAGGCGAAGAGCACCTCGCTCGAGTTGGTGCAACATAGCTGGTAGGCCAGGAGGCGCCAGACTTGATGATACCGCCAGAGGTGGGTATCGACGACGATGTAGAAGTAGTGCTTGACGTCTAGCAGGCTGGCCGCAATGGAGCTCGTCACCAAGCCAAGAACGAGAGTGCGCGTCACTGGCGCATTCGTAAAGGACATGTTGCTGATTGGAGGGGCTATCTCATTGCGGTCCGGCGTACCCGTCGGTTCCGTATCGCGACAGCACTGGATCGATGGAAGGGCACGGCAGGGCAGGGCACGGCAGGGCAGGGAGGATGGATGACAGATCCCTTGGGACGAGGAGACCTCGTTTGGCTCCCCTTGCTGCTGCGGGGTGTTCTGCAAGTGGTGCACTTGAATACTCGGATTAACCGTAATCGTGTTTGCGCAAGTTAGCGGCGAGGTCAGACTGGCACGGCAGAGCCCAGAAAGCGAGGCGCGGTCGGAGGACCGTTGATGCCAGGTGGTTTCTTCGACCTTCGTCAGATCGAATCCACTCGAAGCTCGAACCAGAGACAGGATAGGCACAGGTATGCACTTATGCACCGCACCCCTCCAAAGTGGTGCCAGCTTTGCAGGTGTGGTGCTCCCCCCTCCCTCCCTGCCAGGTGGACTACCTACATACCTACCTGTAGTAAGGGGAATGCATAGGTAAGTGGTCCCCAGCCTCAAGGCCTTTAGCTACCTACCTATGCCGACGCCACAGCAGTCTCACCCACTCAGTATGTCCGGGGGGCCGTCTCATGCTGTCCCCCATCGCCCAACGAATTGCACGGCAGCGTCCATCCCGCCGCCCTTGCTTCCCTTGAGTAACCCTGTCACGACGTATTTCTGTGAGGCGCAGAGCTCTGGGCACACGCCGCCGCCGTCGCGCTACTGCCGAATCTCTGATCTTCCATAGCTTCTGTTGGCCCGAATACTGAGTCCAAGGCGGGTACTCTTCCAACTTGCCAACATAGTTGCTGACGCGCCATCTGAACTAGCACTGCCTGCTTCTTATTCTCTTTCGTAATCCTCCTGGGAGGTGTCCCGGCTTTTCGTCCCTCATTTACGCAATTTACTTTTACCTTCGAATACGTCTTTTTCTCAACGCGCAGTGCTGCACCCTTTACAGTCTTCTTTGCCGTAGTCGCACCAAGAACAGCATGTCGGAGATATTCATCAACCACATCACGCGGTGGCTCTTCAGCTCACCGCCGGCTGAATGGGCCATTGACCAGCTTCGCGAGCTCCTCATTGGCGCACTGAAGCAAGGTCCGGTTCCTCAACATGTTGCATTTGAGATGGATGGCAACAGGCGGTATGCTCGCGGCAAGAAGATGGAGACCATCGAAGGTCACCATCACGGGTTCGAAGCTCTGGCAAGGGTGCGCGCTATCCCGCCGCTACCCCCCCCCCCCCCCCCCCCCCCCCAATGGGCACGTTTGCTAACCGGGAAAGTCCAGGTTCTCGAGATTTGTTATAAATGCGGCGTCAAGGTCGTAACCGTTTACGCCTTCAGTATAGAAAACTTCAACCGCCCGCAATACGAGGTTGATGGGCTTATGCAGCTGGCCAAGGTGAAGCTCGAGCAGTTGACGAAGCACGGAGATATCCTGGATCGATACGGCGCGGCTGTGCGTGTGCTCGGCCAGAGAGACTTGATTCGCAAGGACGTGCTCGAGGTCGTTGACCGTGCAGTCGACATGACCAAGTATAACAAGCGGTAAGCTAGGCGCACACCATCCTTTGGACGACGGAGCCAGGCTGACAGAAGTAGCAACGTGCTGAACATCTGCTTCCCGTACACGGCGAGAGAAGAAATGACGACGGCCATACGATCCACAGTGCAGGATTATATGATGCCTCCAGGCCCCAAGTTCACGCCCTTCCCAGCCGCTCGTATCTCGCAGAAGATCATGTCGAAGCAGCTGGACCGTCGAGAACCCCTCCCCACCATCCGCGACACTTCGCCAGCTCCCTCCTCCCGGTCGGATGGTGACGATGGCGCGTCGTCGTCGACAACTCTTCCACCTGACTCACCCTCGCCGCCGAGACATCGTTCCGGCGCCGCAGGTGGGCTCCATTTAAAGAACCCGGAGACCATCACGGCCGAGACGCTGAATAACCACATGTACACTGCCGGGAACCCACCGTTGGACATCTTCGTCAGGACTAGTGGCGTTGAGAGACTCAGCGACTTCATGCTGTGGCAGTGCCACCAGGATACCCACATTTTCTTCCTGAAGTGTCTTTGGCCCGACTTTGATCTGCAGCACTTCCTGCCGGTGCTCTTGGAGTGGCAATGGAGGCAGAAGAAGCAGATTGAAACCGACGAGCACCCGAGACGAGCAACCGCGAAGGCGCGGAGGCTTGCTTGAAACTGCTCGAATCAGCATACGGTCTGCTTTGGTTCTATTGTAAGGCGTTTTGTCGTTTTCTTGATAGTGTTTGCCCAAAATGATCGGCCTACGACTCGTGCGCGGTTGTATTATTGGGTCGAGGTGGCCCGGAATTGATACCACAAGAGTGTGTTTGTAACCGTGTTGATATCCATCAAATTCAATTGCTACTTTAGAAAGAAGTTTGTCGAGCTACACAATGAATGACAATAAGAAGGAATAAAGAAGAAGAAAAGAAAGGAAAGGAAAAAAGAAAAAACAATCAAGGAGACACAACTCAGAGTTATTACAATGCGAATTCGACTGAGTACAGGATGTGGCTTGGGGTCTTTGGAATGAATGCGGTTGTGGACGAACGCTCTCTAAAGCTTATCGGGCCATGGCGCAGCTATGGCGCAGCTATGGCACAACAACAACAAGGGGCCGACGAATGACGAGTGTGGCTGTCAGATTTGTAAGTAACTGCGATGATATATACATATACACACACACGTACGTATATGTAGGCATCGTACATAGTGTACATGTACTCTATATTCATATGCATAGTGTATCGTATATTGTATATTCTTTTAATACACTGGCCCTTTGAGGCCACACATAGGGAAAATGCCGCAGCAATAGTAAGACGCACAACACAAGGAATCGAACAAGGCTTATTGCGGCAATACACGTAATTCAACAAATGCTCCCTACCGGTCTCTCATCCTGTTGAGACCCATCTTTTGAATCTCTCTTCCCATCACCCACTGTTCATGTCTATAGTGTTGTCGTTTACTCGCCCTTCAGCTTGTCCTGCTTGACGGTGAAAGCCATCTCCAGGAACTCCTGCTCCTCCTTGGTGTGCAGTCCCTTGTTACCCGCAGCGACGGACGCGCTCGGGCCACGGCCAGCATACATGACGTGCTTGCGGTCGTGGTGCTCCGTGTTGTTGAGCAGGGTCTCAAGGCGAGGCTGCGTGAAGCTCCACGCGCCGGCGTTGAGAGGCTCCTCCTGGCACCAGACAATGGTCTTGGCGTTGGGGTACTGGTCAAGGTTCTCCTTCAGCTGTTGCCAAGGGAAGGGGTTGAGCTGCTCGAGGCGGGTGAAAGCAACGTTGTCGATCTTGTTGTCGGCACGGTACTTGGACAGAGTAGCCCAGACCTGGCCAGAGCAGAGGATGACGCGGTCGATCTCCTCCTTGGGCTTGATGGCGCCCGTCTCGTGCTCGGGGTCAGGGATGATCCAGCGGAAGTGAGAGTCATCGGTGAACTCCTCAATGTTGGAGCGGGCCAGAGGGTGGCGGAGCAAAGCCTTGGAGAAGAAGATGATGAGAGCTAGAGAATGTTAGCGAAGAGAGGCGGGAAATGTTGGGTTGCATGACGAGAACTTACGCTTGCGGAATTGACGGTGCATCTGTCTACGGAGCACGTGGAATAAGTTGGAGGGGCTCGTCATATAGACGACCTGCATGTTGCAGTCCTGGTGCTGGCGCTCGAGCTTCTCGGGAGACGGGAACACACGGGGGTCCTCGTTGCTCAGCTGAAGCCATCGCTCCAGACGACCGGAGGAGTGCTCGGGACCCTGACCGTCGTAGCCGTGAGGGAGAGACACGACAAGACCGGTTCTCTGCATCCACTTGGCCTCGCCTGAAGCGATGAACTGATCAATGATACATTGCGCGTTGTTCGCAAAGTCACCGAACTGAGCCTCCCACATAACCAAGGCGTTCGGGGACGACAGGGAATAGCCGTACTCGAAACCGAGGGCGCCAAACTCACTCAGGGAAGAGTTGGAGATGACAAACTTGCCCTGGTCCTTGCTGACGTGCTGGAGAGGGGTGTGGGTATCCTCTGTCTCCTGATCATGGAAGACAGCGTGACGCTGGGAGAAGGTTCCACGCTCAACATCCTGACCGGAAACGCGGACGTGGTGGCCTTCAGTGACAAGGGAGCCAAACGCCAGAGCCTCGGCGGTGGGGAAGTCGATGTTCTTGCCCTCGACGACAGACTTGGTGCGGTTGGACAGAATGCGCTTCAGGTTGCGGTGAACGTGGAAGCCCTCAGGGGTGCTGCCAACAACCTCTCCAATGTGGTTCAGGGTCTTCCTGTCAACGCTGGTCGGGTGGTGAGGGAGGACCTCGGTGGCAAGCTCTTTGGGAGACTTGAAGCCGTTCCAGGCGGAGGTGGTCCATTCCTTAGAGGTAGGCTGGTAGTCCTTGGACTTGGAGAAGCTCTCCTCCAACATTCCCCAGACCCACTGCTTGTGCTCCTCAATATCCTCCTTCGTGAAGCTGCCGTCCTCAAGAAGCTTGTTGACGTAGATGGAGATTTGGGGCTCGTGGTCCTGGATGCGCTTGTACATGAGGGGCTGGGTGAAAGAAGGCTGGTCCGTCTCGTTGTGGCCGTGCTTACGGTAGCAGACCAGGTCGATGATGACGTCCTGCTGGAACTCAGCCCGCCAGTCAGCGGCCATCTGGCACACGAAGTTGACGGCTTCGACATCGTCAGCGTTGACGTGGAAGACAGGGGCGTCGATGGCCTTGGCAATGTCGGTACAGTAGGCGGTGGAGCGAGCGAAACGAGGGTCGGTGGTGAAACCAATCTGGTTGTTGACAACCAGGTGAATAGTACCACCGGTGGAGAAGGCAGGCAGAGAGTGGAATCCGAGGCATTCGTAGACGACACCCTGAGCGGCGAAAGCAGCGTCACCGTGGAGCAAGACGCCCATCGCAGTGCGGTGGGTCTTCTCATCGTTGTTGTAGTGCTGGATGGCGCGGGTCTTGCCAAGCACAACAGGGTCTTCGGCCTCCAAGTGAGAAGGGTTGGCGACGAGAGAGAGCTGAACGCGCTTGCCAGAGGGCGTAGGGCGCTCGAAGTTCATGCCGAGATGGTACTTGACGTCACCGGAGCCTTCATCCTCAGCTCCGGCAGTTCCGGCAAACTCGCTGAAGATGGACTCGTTGGGCTTCCTGACGACATTGCTGAGGACGTTGAGACGACCGCGGTGAGGCATACCAATGACGATATCCTTGACACCATAATCAACACTGCGGTCGATCAGGGCCTTCATACCAGGAACGAGAGTCTCGCAACCCTCGAGACCGAAACGCTTGTCGTTGGGGTATTTTGTGGCAAGGAAGGCTTCGAAGCTGGAACTCCAGATGAGACGGTCGAGGATGCGGCGCTTCTCGTCAATCGAGTACTTGAAGGGCTGGGGAACCTCGATGCGCTCACGCAGCCAGTCGCACTTTTCTCTGTCGGGAATGTGGATGAACTCAATACCGTAGGAACCACAGTAGATCTTTTCGCAGGCGTCAATGATCTCGCGGAGAGTCATCTTCTCGCGGCCCTCCCTCTTGAAGCGCGGGAGGATACCGGGACCAAGCTCGTACTCGGCGTCAAGATCCTTCTCGGAGAATTGGTAGTGTTCGAGGCTGAGCTCCTTGGGCTTGATGTTGCCGAAGCCAGCGGACTCGTTTCGGATACCCAAGGGGTCAATGTTGGCCTTATGGTGACCACGAGCCTGGTAGGCGCGCACCAGGAGCTGAACCTTCAAGTGGTTGGTGATCTCAGAGCCCTGACCGGGACCAGCGGCAATGCCTGGGACGCCACCAGTGGCGCCAGGGACCAGAGAAGGGGGAGGAGTGAAGGCTTGTGCGATGGGCATGTCGCCGTTCTCCATGTTCTTGAAGTAGACCTGCCATGATACGTGCACGCTCTTGGGGTCCTGCTTCCACTGCATGTACATCTCATCGATGTAGTTGGCAGTGTTGCCCGACAGGAAGTTGTCGTTAGGGTTAGGGGCCGAGTCGGTCGCGCTCGCATAGTGACGTTGGCTGGTCAGCGCCAGGGGGCGACGGGCAGCAGCCAGCTTCCTCGATGAGGTTCGCGACGCGATGGTTGAGAAGCATGATTGCGAGTTGGTAGGTTTCGAGGCGTGAAGCACCCGAGTGCCAGCCCTACACACAGAGCTACGCAACATGGTGGCGGATAAGGGGTATGAGGAAGAATTTCGTGAAGAGGATAAACATGGAAAACGAAGAATATACGAGAGAACGGAACTTTGTCGGTCCTCGGGAGAAGCAGGTCGGGTTGGTACGGGGCCTACGGCAAATCTGGCATAATTACTGGCCTGGGGATGGGTGGAGAAAAACGTAGCTGTCGTAACTTGGTCAGGCGCATTGATTGGACCACGTGATTTGGGGATGAGGATGAGGTACGATGTACTTACCCAAGGCGGTCGTACAACGTGATTCGGGACGAGTGTGCGAACGGCATCTCCGTTACATGAATGTGTTTAGTTGTACATTTGCGTGTGTTAGTAAGGATGATGGAAAGGGAAAAGACTAAAGCTCAGCTTCAGCCGCCTTTTTTTTTTGTGCCCTGGTGTGAAGCTATTTCCGTGCAGTGACTCAAGGCGCAAGGCTTTTTTTTTTTTTTTTTTCCCTCGCTGTCAGTCACGACCTTAATCAGGTAGTATGTACCTAGATTTAACAGTACCATGATCACCCCTTCAACGCGTGGCTCCAACCTTAGTAGTAGGTTCAGTACCATCACCATCGTCATCGCCAGGACGTCAAGCCACAGCCTAGCAGTGACTCTGTTATCAGCTAACCTTGCGCTACCTTCTACAGAAAATGTTAAGGTCGTTCGCTATTCAGCCACAGTTAAAAGCGAAATCTAATTCGGCAGTTACTCTGCGTTATTGGGTAGGTAGGTAGGTATTCTAGGTATACTGTACTGGATTAAGAGATTTAAAAGATGACGAGTGTGGCTGGAGAAACATGCACAGGGCGTTGGGGCCTCAGAGATTCGGGTGAGCTAAACTCACTGGGGCCTCAGGCCTAAACGACTCGCTAAGTGAACGGATGGGGTCACTCACCAAGCCGGTCCTCCTCAGCCCACGGCAGATACCTTTGGTCCCCCAAAAGTGCGTCGGATGGATGATGGAAGATCCCGAGGCGTTCTCTGTTGATTTTCCTCGCGCACTCCCCTCTCTAGGTACCACGCCCGCCATTTTGCACCTCCCTGGCCACCTTGCTACATACAGTGATGAGAATGCCCTAGGACTTTTCAGTATCCTCTTTCAATTGCGCAAACCTCGTCTTTTAGTGAGACGGGACCTCTTTACTTTTTACCCGTCCGTTCACGACATCCACTCGCGGCACTTCGCCGCCGCGCCAGGCCTTCGCTTCCTCTCCCACGATTTGGACACCTACCCAGCGCGACACGCCGGCTGCTGAAGTCGCGATGAAGTCGGCCAAAGCAGCGTCGGGGGACACTCCGTCAAATCGGAGGTCCCAGCCTGTCCGACAGACACGCACCAACCCGCCGCGTGTCTCGTCAGGCCTCCGTGGATCTGCCAACGGGCGGGACTCTCTTGCTGGCGGCACTGCTTCCGACCAGCCCATCGACATCTACCCTGCGATAACCTACTTCTCCGATGCCATTGCAGCTCTCCCGAAAGAGCTTGTCCGACACTTTACCCTACTGAAAGAGGTCGATGCCAAAATCTACGCTCCCGAAGATGCGCTCTTCAAGCTCGTCGACGCTGCCATGAACGCGCCCCCTCCACAGCCCCGACCGGCCAACGACGCGTCCAGTAGTGTCGCGCCTGCCTCAACTCCAATGAGTGCGCAGAACAGCTCAAGCGGAGGTCCCCTCGGCAGCCAAGCCCCCCCTCCGGCATCCTCGACCGACGGCTCCTACACGACGTCCATCTACGACCCCAGTAACTTCCCCAGGAGACAGCTGTTTCGACAGACAGCTTATAAGATCCAGGAGATGCTCGGCTCGTTGGAGGAGAAGAACCACGTCATCTCGACGGCGAACGACGCTCTCCAGAAGCAGCTCTCCCGGATTGACGACGTCTGGCCGCACGTCGAGAACGAGTTCAGCGACGAGGCAAAGTGGGGGAGCACTACACATTGGGCATATCCCGAGAACAGGGCCGCAACCAAGGCGGCACACACAGAGCGTTCGCGTCGCGAGGGTGCCGCAGCCATCTCTGCCGCAGCCCAGCAGCTGGCCGAGGAGGCCGCTGCCAGGAGCGAGTCGAGGAAGCAAGCTGTCCAGGCCAAGAAGAGCCAGAAGACGGCGCCTCAGGAATCGGACTTTGATGACGTCGAAGGCCGCAACAAGCCAGAAACAGGCAAGAAGGGTCACGGAGGCGGTAAAGCGCGCAAAGCGGCCGAGACCGCTGCCAGCGTAGGCTTGGGTATCTCGACAAATGGCGCCCCGAACGGGGCGGCCCCGCAGGCCAAAAGACGCAAGGTCGAGAAGACGCCCAGCGGAAACAACGCGACGGAGCGGGCCATGAGCACCGTCTTCGGGGCCACTGCGTCGAAAGCGAAGACGACGAGCCCGAGGGAAACCCCCGCTCCAGAAGGCGGCCAAGGCGGTCCGAAGAAGCGAAAGGCTCTGCCGACGGGCACAGGAGTTGCCAAGAAGAGGTATGCCGTTCCCCAAGTGTTTACCTGGAATTGTTTGTCATCGGTAGCTGACTTGCACATCAACAGCAAAAATGGAGTCGCCGGCATGTCCCCATCGGTCGCTTCATCTCCCGTGATGAGTACCTTTCCCGACGCCGCGGTGCCACGCGGCTCTCCCGCGCCGACAGTCACCCCCGTGCCTCCCGCCCCCAAACCTCCCACTGCCTCACGAGCCAAGCAAAGTACAACGCAAGCGGCAGTGGAGGGCGGAAAACAGCCTCGGCCGCCATCGTCCGCCTCGGCCAAGCCAAACGGTCTTGTGCCACCGCCAACACCGGAGGCCGCACCCCCGGCGCCGTTGCCAAAGCCTGTTGTCGAGGCTAAGCCGGCTGCCAAGGAGCCTTCCATACCGCCTGCGCCGGAACCTACGAAAAAGGAGCCTGAACCAACCGAGACGATCATTAAGCCAAGCATACCTGCAGCGAAGCAAAAGAAGGAGACACCGAAACCGGAAGAACCGGAGACGCGCGCCGAGACGCCGGTGCTCCAGACGGTAAACGCCGCCACGGTGACTAAGAGTGGACGAGCCAGTAAACCATCGACACCAGCGATAGCTACATTTCAAGAGGCAGCAAGGCCAAAGTCGGCCCGCAATACGGACACCAACAGCACGAGCAAGCGGAAGAAGACCAACAACATAATGACAAACAGCAAGGCCGTCAAGGCGGCAGACCAGACCGAGGACAGCGAGGACATTGAAGACGCGGAAACCCAAGCCGGCAAACGCAGCTACGACTACACGGAAGACGAACCCACGTATTGCTACTGTACCAGCGTGAGCTACGGCGAAATGGTGGCTTGCGACGCAAACAACTGCGAACGCGAATGGTTCCACCTCGACTGTGTGGGCCTCAAGGTTGCCCCCAAGGGAAGCTGTAAGTGTTGATGCCCGTCGCGCGCATGTGTGAAATGATAGAGAGGCTAACCGACGACGCAGCGAAATGGTACTGCGAAGAGTGTCTGCAACGTTTCTCGAAGCAGGGCAAAAAGCTCAGCCACAAGTACAACGTGCTACCGGACTCCCTGAACATGCGCAAGCAACGCGGCCCCCAGTACTGATTGGACTGAGCCAAGCCGACACGCAGGTGGCGTTCGGGGACAGTGGCGGGCACGAATGGTGTTTTGAAAGCGGTATATCCTACGATTCTATACGGCGTTGGTTTTCATTTGGCCCACTGGCATGACAGTCGATGCAATGCGGGGTTTGTCGACTCCTGGATACCTTAGCAGCATCGGGATGGAGAAGGGGCAGCAACAGTACATAACGCTAGGCTGGTCCGTTGGGAAATGGAGTAATAGTGCATACTGCCGGGACGGCAGAGGGCGTACGGTGTTGCGTGAGGAGTTTGCTGGGCGGCGCGGGCGATGATCTGGACCGATATGAGAAAGGAGGTTTCCCCCCGGTGGTCGAGGGATGAGTGTTGACCTGACCACCTCTTTTTTTCTTGGTTTTCTTCTTTTCTCTTCTTTTGCGTATCCCCTTGACGGGATGAAGGGGGTGGGCCTGCATCTCGTTGCGAGCTAGAGCTCGAGCAGCACGAACGTTTCCATTTGAATGAGAATTGCATTTCACGACTACTACTCGAATATGGAGGGGAGGGGAGAAAGCGCCTTCCCCCACCCGTTTTCGCCTCTAACCCCCCCCCCCCACTTCTCCCTCGTCCGATGGTTCCTTGTTTTGGGCTTTTGTGCCGTGGTCCCCCGGTGCTTGGGCGCGACGGGTTTCAACTTTGTGAATCCGGGGAAGATGTGCCGGGGGCATCAGAGAGGGGGGGGGGGGGGGGGACGTTCTATTTGCATGAATTGGTCGAACCTTTCTCTCGTGTTTGCCGAGCGGCGAAGGGGATGGGAAGTTGTGACCAGGAAGGAAGGGGAGAAAGGTTTGCACGGGTGCGTGGGCTGCAAACACGATGCCGGCCCTTGGGGGGGAAACCCACTTCTCCTCCAGGCTCCGACGATGGCGAAGTGATAGGGAAAATACGAGAAAGAGCTCTTTGGAAGAGGGTTTGTAGGACCAAGGGGGGGGGGGGGGGGGGGGGGGGGGGACGACTCTCGGAACAAGTTGAGCTGGGTACCAAGGGGTCGGGGTTTCCGAGGTAGAGGGTTTGTTGTTAATAGAGGAACCCTCTTTCTTTTCCTGACCATCAACCCTTGCCTCTTTTGCTACTGCGCAGGTACGAAGTAAAGACAAGAGGCGAAGACTAAAAAAAAAAAAGGTGTGCGGTTGAGCCGCGTTTTTGCGTGTGCGACCTGGCAATGGGTTGGGTGTCGGGAGAAGGTCGGGGAGTGTGACAAGGCAGCGGCGAAGAATGGCCGCCGTGATTTGAAGCTGGGAATTCGGGGTGAGAGTTGCTTTGCCCATCCGAGCTGGGCATGGGTTGAGATAGAGATTGGACTGGGGGGCTGGACCTTCTTTTTTTTTTCCTTTTTCCTCTTTTTATTTTTTTATTTTTATTTTAAACTTCCCATTTTTGAGGGGAAAACCTGGGGTAGGTTTGGCGGGTTGTGAGTGGTCGGTACCTGTCAAAGCAGAGGGGGGGGAAGCTTGTGTGCTGTCACTTTGATGGCAGCAGGACAGACTCGAGTTCGTTTGGCTGGAACGGCCCCTGTTAGAGACAAGCTAGGCTCCTCCCATTGTATATCATTCCACACACACACCGCGCAGGAAGGGGACAAGCAAGCAAGCCGGCTTGCTTGGATGGGCCCGCCGTGTACCACGTTTGGCAAAGGATGGGCGAGACACACACACACACACACACATACACACGCCAGGTACGCGAGCTTGACAGGGCCAGGCACCACCCTGCGAACGTTTGTGTGTTTTAGGGGGGGGTGGGAAGAGAGGGAAGAGGGGGTGAAAGGCTCGCAGGAAGCGGTTTCGAGAGATGCTGGTCGCTTCGCTGGGTTTCTTCGGCGCGCGTGACCTCGAAATTCGAAGGGGCGGGGGAGAGGGTCCTTATTACCATGACTAACACGACACGATGCACTGGTCATGGGAAAGTCGACGGCCGGGGGCCTGACGGCACGCGGTTGGGGCATTGGCATGGATGCAGACATTTCTCAACTAATGACTACTACATAGTACGGCAGGACGGTTCTGTCGGCGTTTGGGCGGCATCTCGTACGAGGTCTCGCAAACCGGCGTCCTTTCACCGTCCGGTTTGGTGTTGGTAAACATTTGCTCTGTCCAGGGCAGCAGTACAAGAGACAGGGAGAGAGGGAGGGAAATTGCAAAGTCCATATGGTCGTCAAGCTCTTCTACTGTGTTTACAGTCTTGCGGTCAAGTGCTGGGAAGTAGCTAGGCCTGGTACCAACAGGGCAGCACGAGGCGGCTGGCCTCGGCATTGTCACTTTTTTTTTTTTTTTCCTTTTTTCTTTTTTCATGCCAGTTTGGACTACCGGTACGTTTTCCCTCCCGTTTGATTTTTCAGGTGGATAATCTGGGGCAATAACACGCGGCCCATCCGAGTGCAGGTTTGTCGTCGAGCTCGAACCCACCCAACCGGAGATCCGGCAGGGGTATCAAAGGGGGGGGGGGGGGGGGGCACTAAAACCTCTCTCGTCCACCACTACTACATTATACCTGACTGTTGAAGGCCCGAGAGTGCAGGTGAGCACGACAGAAAGACGTCTCATCATCGTCGAAAGTCTTTGCTTACAGTCTTCCGTCCGGGCTTCTCGGCTGCATGTTTGCATTCGCGGCTTGGAGCCAGGGGTCGAAACTGCGCTGGTGCCAAAATGTGCCATGTATTTGAGAGAAGGGAGGGAGGAGAAAGCTCGGAGCTGGGCGATGCTCGGGGAAACACATTCCAGTAGAACAGGTCGACCCGGTTCCCAACTCGGAAGGCCGCGTTGCCGCCCCAGGCGCGAAAATCGCTTGTCTGGACGTCTCATCTAGGTACGCACAGCCCGGCTCGTTCCTCTCGCTTCGCGTGGTGAAGAAGAGGTCAGACGACCGCTGGATGGGGGAGCGGCTAGATCCCGTGGTCGGGTTGGATGCCAAGCATTGCTCGCCCGACATTCCAGCGTGCGTTCGGGGGTTGCGGTACTATGATATTTAGCCTCTCGCCATCGTGACCAGAGGAAACGGGGGCACATTCCGGGGTCGGGCGGACCACCCGATGACCAGACGGACGCCTCGGGTGCAATATACCGGTAGTGTCGGGTCTGGAAAAGGCTGAGAGGAGCGACAGGGCGGTGTCCCGCCTGGCACTACTAGTTCGCTCGGTGTTTGAGACGAGCGACTAGGCATTATAGCTAGTGCCGAGGAGATGTCCCTAACGGGAGATGTTGGTGTGTGTGTGTGTGTGTGTGTGTGTAGGTATTAGTGAGTATTATTGAGTGAGCGAGTGAGTGATTGCGTAAGTGTGCGCGTGCGTGCGAGACTATGCGTGTGAGAGCACCTCAGTTTGACTGGAGATCAGCACTTATCGTCGATGATCAGGAGGCTTGAGCTCGCAATATGCGGCGGACCGATTTGCTTTTCCGTCTCATCATGCACATACAGAGTCTGTCTTCCTCTGACGTTCTTGTCACGACATGGTGCGATTGGGACGGGGAACGCAACAGTACGCTGCTGGAAGTACCTTTTCCTGGGCTTAGCTTACTAAGGCAATCAATTATTGCCCGTCTCAGAGGTTCCATCTCGCAACGTGACTCAACCTGGAGAGAGAGAGAGAGAGAGAGAGAGAGAGAGAGAGAGAGATGAAGAGACAAAAGTCTCGGCGCGGTGCTACGAAAAGTTTTACCGGGTTTCGATTAGTCCACTCTGGTATCTATTACGTTTCTGAACTGCACTTCTTCGCCTCATTTGATCACCTCAGAGTCAGCCTTTCCCGGCGCTAAGCATGGCAGAACATGGCAAGCCTCTCAGCGCAGCGCCGGGGGCGTCGACTGCGCTGTTGCCAGTTTCTCGTTCATTCTCCCCAGGGCAGTTAGTCAGTCCAGCGGTAATGAAGGAGTAATTTTTCCCAGCATTCCTTTTTTTTCTTCTTCTTTTTTCTTCTTTTTTTTCTTCCCCCAAGTGTTGGAAATGGATCGCCCTGGCTAAGAACGCGGCCCCATGACCCTTGGACTTGGATTTGACCCTAAGTCTGCGTCTCCACTCTCTTTTTTTCGTCAAGCAATCCATCCGTTACGTTGTGCCATGCCCAGCCGCGCCTCTTTTGCCCATACCTAGTACGATGCACGGTCTCTTACCTATTCTCACCCAGCATCGGAAAGATGAGACTACTGAGTAGGTATATACACTATACTCGGTCAGGCGTTACGGCCTGTCTGGCGAGCGTTGGACGAGCAACGGCGGAAGATGGACATTTCCTTGACACATTCCGCGCATCCGTGGTTCAATCATCGAGCGAACCTCAGCCGTGATGATACCGTGCTCCTTTGCTCATCGGCGGCTGGCCCCAAACTCGATACACACACTCTCTCTCTCTGCCACACACAAGGCATTTCCATTACGAAACCCCCGTCCAATGGCAGCTTACCGCCCTGCTTCGTGTGTTGCCAGCACCTTCTTTCTCCTGTCGCGGCTCGCCCATCTGGCATCCCATCCATCATCCCTCAAACGTGGTTTTTGTCCCTGGACCCGGACGGACCACTCCTGGACCTGGTCCCCGATCCCATCCCAGTAGGGGGGTACTACTAGGCAACGGAACCACTTGCGGACGTCGTCTCCCGTCCGTGAGTGACCACGAGAGAAGAACTATGTCACCTGGGGGGCGTGGTGTGGTGGTTTGGCCGTGTTCAGCGTACCGTACGTATAGTAGTATACTATACACCACCAGCGCCGTGTCATGTCCTGGATTGACAAGGCCCCCCGCCTCCATCTGGATGAAGCTCTGGAGGCTCATGTGACGAGGCGAGTATCCATTCCTTTGTTTCCATTACCCAATTTTTGGCCAAGAGCAACCCTTTGCCTCTTCAGATTGCTATAATAATCTGCGGGCCTCTCATACAGATAGATACATTACATGCGCCCGGCTACTACTAACGCCAATTACGAACAAGCCACTCTTCGCACGACGACCGTCCACAACTGACTGCCTCTTGCGATATACGCCCAGTCGTCAGTCCCATCCACCATCACCACCATCACCATCACCATCACCATCACCATCACCATCACCATCACCATCACCATCACCATCACCATCACCATCACCATCACCCGGACCAGTCGCAATTCGTCTTCGTCGTCTTCCTTCTCGTCAATTGGTTTTTTATTTTATTTCTCCTTTTCGGTTTACCCCTGGCCTTTCGAGTCTCACGCCCAGTCCATAGACTTGTCCGTCGTCTCTCGCTTCTCCCCCTACCTCTTCCTACATACCTAGTATATCACCTCAACCATTGCGAAGAGCACGTCTCGTCTTGCGCCACGCACACCATCCTCCCCCCGGTCTCGAGCTGTTTCTCCCAAGCTGTTCGTCTCGGTCTAGTAACATCAGCAATCGGTTGAGGCTGGACCACCTGAACACGCCAAACCACCAACTTCCCCGCATCACCACAATTTCCTCTTACCTAAAAGCCCCGGTCTTTGACTAATAGAAAAAGGCTCTTCTGGCTTTGCTCTGTTGACGCTGTCGGTCACCCGGCATTTGCTGCTTGTCTTCTTCCCAACCCAAACAGTTCCTCCTGCGCATTTCCCATTCGATTACCACCTGGCACCTATCCGTACCTACATACCCTGCTGTTTCCTGTCTCCGCCTGCTCAGGGCAAGACAAACAATAAGAGGGACAAACGTGTGTGTGTATGCGCGTGTATGTGTGTGTGTGCTTCCACTGGTGCGTGTCTTGCAAACAATTGAAACAGCAAGCGCAGCGACCCGCGGACCTTCAAAGGTGGTCAAAGTAGAGTTCCCGCAGCCATGGCAGCTCCGCGACCTCTCCAACCGCAAACCTCGTCGTCCCAGAACCACACCCCCCCAGGAGCTGCCCCGACAGGCCACAGCAAATCTCAGACTCAGGCCGAATACAAAATGGACAGCCCGGAGTCGCACCGACCTGCGACCCCAGAAAAGAACGGCAGGTCCTCCTTCTCATCCATTCGCGAAAACGACTCGGACCTAGCCCAGACTTTCACCTCCTCCAAGGTTTCTTCCTACGCTCAAAAGATAACCTCTGCCGTCTTCGACGACTCCTCGCCCTCGCCCTCGCCTGTTGTCTCCCCTTCCCTCGAGATGGGCGAAGTCCAGTTCATGCCTCCCATCACCCTGCCCAGCAGCAGGCTCCATGGCGGCTGGTACCCTGTTTCCAGCTTCAAGGGCTGGAAGCAGATCAACGTCAAGGGCAAGACAGCAAGCAGAAGCTTCAGCGACCTCCAGGCCTTGCACATGGCATGGAGCACTCCCCCGCCATCTCCCAAAGGCAAGAACGACTACGGCAATGGCCGTGCGCCCATGGAGAGGCTCCCACTCGAGATGCTTGGTGAGTTACCCTGGCTGCGTACTTGGACATATCTCTCTTGCAAGGGCCGACGGACTGACTTGCCCACAGGATCCATCATTGAGCTGCTTGTTCTTGATATCCCCCCGCCTTATGGCACCGCGCGCCGCAACGTCGACCTGATGTCGCTCCTGCTGACCTCTAGGACGATCCATGCCGCGACCCTGAACACCCTGTACAAGCACATCACCATCCCTCACTCGAGGATCTTCCGCAAGTTTCTGTCCAACATCACGACGCACCCGGCCTTGGGCACCATTGTCCGGCGCATCGACTTCAGCCACTTCAACAACGCGGCGCTGTTCGAGTCCGCCAGCGAGCGCAAGGGCACCCGGAACCTGACGGCTGAGACTTTGGTGCAGTGCTTGGAGCTGACGCCGCACCTCCAAGAGTTCCTGGCCATGGAGCATATCGACGACGACCTCGGCGCCGAGGTGCTGCAGAAGCTCTTCTTCAGCATGCCCCGGCTGCAGGCTTTGGACTTTGCCGGGTGCACGTCGACCCCGTTCAAGAACGCGTTCACATCCCTCGTGGCCATGGATTGGCCCGAGACGCTCTCGATCACGCGCCTGTCGTTCCACAAGTGCCTGACGCTGCCGTCGGCGCTGTTCGAGGAGATTCTGCCGCGCCTGGCCAGCGTCACGCACCTGGACCTTGCCCAGACCAAGATCACAGACCGAGCGTTGCAGTCCATCCCGAAGACGGCCAAGATCACGCACTTGAACATTGCCAAGTGCACGCTGCTCACGGCGCCCAATGTCATCCACTTCCTCGCGACCCACCCGGCGGTCAGGAGCCTGGTTTACCTGAGCGTGGCCACCGACGCTCGGAGCCACCAGCTCTTGGATGTGGATGACGTCTCGCAGCTCATCCCCGTGCTGCCCAAGACGCTCAAGTCGCTGAGCCTTAAGGGCAGCCGCATGGATGAGGCGCACATTGAGCTGCTGCGGCCGCTGACCAAGACCCTCGAGGAGCTTGCCATCGGGCGCAACCTGGACGTCAATGCCGCCGCTAAGCTGCTTGAGCCGGCCGACAAGAAGGAAGGGGAGGAGGGGGAGGAGGAGCCCCATACGGTGCGGTACCTCGACCTGTCGGACCTCTGGGGCAACGAGCTGGACATCGTTGACCTCTTGTCGAGCCGAAACTCGCTGCTGAGACCGAGCTCGATGCCACTCGAGGTGGTGGAGATCTCAGAGCAGCCATTCAAGAGCCTGTCTCGCAACAGGGCGTTGGAGCGCATCGGCTGGTCCTTGCAGGAGATCGGAAGCCGATGCTGGATGGTCCGACTACAGGATCACAGCAAGGACCAGGACCGCGGCTACCGATGGTGGAAGATGGGCGCCGACAGCTGGGGCATGCGCAAGATCCCTGTCGCGCGCGCCGAGGTCGGTGGCATGTACGGGTCTTTTATGTTTGGGCGCAAGCTATGATATCTGCATGCAACAACTGCACTCTTGGTTTTACGGCACAGTATTTGCAAGACGCATCGGCAAACCCGTCGACCACCATCAGCAGCATCGCTTATTCCCTGAGTTGCTTGTTTGTTCTTTCTTTTTTGCGAGGGGTTTCCGTTTTTTTTTTTCTTTTTTTTTTCAGATTTTTTCATCACTCATCAGGCGGCGTTGGGATACCAAAAACCAAAAAAAGTACTTTGTTTCGCTGATTTCGGAGTGGAAGCATGGCGCCGGTCACGACCAATTCGGAGCTGCGACGGGCAGAAAAAAAAAGTGAGATTCTGACGGCCTCTCAACATGAATACATTACGGAAGAGAGACAGACAGTGAGAGAAAGAGAAGGCGAATGCAGAGAAGGGAAGCACTGTAAGCAGCGACGATGAACGACTAACTGGCTTGGCTGTATGTAATTCTACCTTGGGTAGGTAGGAGCAGTGGCATAATCCGTAATTATCATGCTGAGTACGCCATGCTGAGGGCGCCAATGAAATGTTGGCCATAACCTCAAAAGTTCTACTGCTGTCTGCTGTCGCAAACCGCCAAAGAGAAATAAGAATACAATAACATAGAAGCTTCTCCCTGTACCTGCAGGGGGCCTACATCATTGTGCCGTCATGCCCAGCCCAGCTAGCATACCCCTGCCCCGGAAAAAGCTCCTAACTTTAGGTAGGTAGTCTCCCTGGCAGAATCGCTCAACCTTAGGTAAGCCGCATCAAGCTTCTTGGCGGGAAACTCAACCCATCTCCGTCTCTCCCTTGATTCCCTGCGTCGTGTTCCCTGGGGGGCTAGCCTTACGCGCTGACCTCCCCCGGAAGAATTAAGAAAGGAAGAAAAAAAAAAGGATAAAAATTAAAGGCCAGCTTGTCAGGCCTTATCGACACGCAGCTCCAGGACGACTGACTGCTTTTTCTTCGACAAGAAGGCTTGCTTCCCTTACGAGACGTTCGTGTCGCCCATCATGGCCTTTGGCTGGGCAGAGTAAGTAGTAGCCACATGTCCCCCTGCTACCCCCAACTACATCATCGCCCGGCCCCAACATCACCACCACCACCACCACCAACAAGCCACACACGCACACAGACCATGGTGACGAGGCTAACTAACCACGCTCCCGCGCGCGCACCAGGATTCGATCTCTCCTCCTCGTCTTCGGCCCCATCCTCCTCCCCAAGGCCATCTCCGCCTACAAATCCATCCGCGATGCCTCCCGCTACAGCGCCCAGCCCATCGCCCCTCCGCCCCGCGTCGCCCGCGCGCTGGCCATCCTGACGGGCGTCGTCCTCGTCTACCTCGCCAAGTCGCTGCCGCCGTTGGCGCCCGAGAACGTCTTCACCCTCACCCAGTCCCGCCTGCAGATCCCCGTCGACGTGCTCTTCAACCGCCTCTCCTCCCTCCGGCCCGAGGGCCTGCTGTCCGCCGCCGACGAGCGCCTCCGCGCCCGCTTCGTCAGCCTCGAGTCCCGCCTGCTGTACCTCCAGCTCGGCCCGGACGCCCTCGCCGACTGCCCCTTCTGCAAGTCCGAGGACCCAAAGTCCTTCTTCTACTACGCCCTGCCCGCCATCCTCCTCCCGCACCTCGTCAATCTCATCGTCCTTGCCGCTGTGACCTCCGCCACGTTCACCGGCCGCGACGGCGCGCGCTGGCGGCCCTACGCGACCATGGCCGCTGCCACACTCGCCTTCGCCGATGCCTGCCTCGTCAACTCGTACGACTACTCGGCCAACTCGACGGCCACGCGCCTCCAGGACCTCGACTTCTTCTACTGGAAGGCCCGCGCGCTGCGCCACGTCGGCCTGGCCGCCCTCGACGCCGGCATCGGCGCCCTGCTGTTCCTGAGCGCCACCCGCCGCGCCTTTGTCCTGCCGCCCTCTGACGCCGAGCGCGTCGAGGCCGCCAACCGCGCGCTGACGACGGTCAAGAGCAAGCTCAGCGCCATGGGCATCGTTAAGAACACCGCCCTCCGCGACGAGGAGCTGCGCGCCCGGAGCCAGGCCTACTGGCTGCGCGAGGGCCAGATGGTGCGCGAGGCCATGGAGGAGCGCGAGGTGGTGGAGAGCGTCAAAGACGCGCTCGAGAACCGCATCAACATCCGCCAGGTCACCACCGACGCCGAGATGTACACCGAGGGGGTCTTTAAGCTGCCCGAGGAGATGGCCCAGGCGCAGTAGATCGGTGTGCGTGTGTGTGTTTGTGTTTGTGTGTTGTCTCGTGTCTTTTTTTTTTTTTTTTTTTTTTCATTTTAGTCGATGGAATAGAAGCATGTGGAGAGGTCGAGATATCGCCTACTTTCTTACTATACCAAAAGGGTCCCGAACGTAGTATACACACAAAGCAGGACCCTCGGCTTGCTGAGCCGCGTGGGGGGATGGCTTGTTGAACAGACTCTCCGAGCAGGTCACAAGAGGGGCGAGAGAGATATAGATAGATGGGCAACGACCCGGAAGAGAAAACCATGTTTTCTTTGCATTTAATACACCTCTCGGGGCCGGTGGTAAAAAAAAATCCGTCACCGTGAGTGTGTAATTGTATCCTTTGAGCACATTCGTCCATCCGTCCCGTCCAACCCGGTTCGCGTCGCCCTCCTCGCGCCCGAACCATAAACTCTTCCCGCTATTCGCTATTCTTCACATCTATAACTATAGGGGTGGTAACCCGTCTTCCCCTCCCCAAATGGTTTTCTTTTCTCGGCAAAGAAAAAAAAAAAAAAAGCGACGATTCAACAATGCTGGACGCTCTCGGCGCGCCTGAAAATACCTCTTGTCCCCTCCGCGTGCCCGTGTCTCCCTCTCGCACATACAAAACGCCAGAGTAGTCTTTTTTTCTTTCTTTCCTTTTTTATACCCAAAACCTCTCGAGGCTTTGCCCCCCCCCCCCTTCCCCCCTCTTTCCCTCCTCCGCTGTGGCCACCCGGTTTCCCCGTCGTGAAGACCTTTTCGAAAAGAAGAGCTCACTGGTTCAACGACGACGACATCCCATACCACGACGACCTCCACTATCCGCCGCCCCGGGTGTCGGGTCTCGTCGGACCCGTCGCCGCGCTGCTGCCGCTGTCTTTGCGGTCGCGCGGCGTGGCACCGCCGCCGCCTACGGCCGAGTCGAGCCCCTCCTCGGCGCTGCGCTCAAGGAAGCCCGCCCACAGGTCCGCAAGGGACTCCTTGTTGGCCGATGTGGGCGTCTCAGAGAAGAACTCGGCGCTCAGCGACGGCGTGCTGGGCGTGCGGTGGAACGGCGAGGCCGGGAGGCGCAGGCTGTTGCTGGACGCGCCGGGCCGGGCGAGGCCCGCCTGCTCGCGCTGCTCGTCGGTCCAGTTGAGGTAGCCCGCCATGACTTGCAGGATCTGGAACCGCTTCGGGTCGGAGCGATCCAGCATGAGGAAGTGGATGAGGTGGTTCGTCACGACTTGTCTGGAGAGGGACAGAAAAGAAAGAGTTAGTTGGGAGTCTGCATGGCAAGAATATAAAACAAACACCAGGAAGGGGGGGGGAGGGGGGGGGGGCGCACCTGTCGACGTTGTCCTCGGGCTTCGTCTTCTTCAAGTACCGGAGGGCCTTGGTGAGATGGTCGTTGAGCACAATCGCCTCGTGCCGTAGCTTGCCAATCAGGAGGTTCTTCTCCTTAACCTCCTTCTCGAACGGCGCCGTCCGCTCGAGCTCCTTGGTGAGATTCTCCTTGGCCGCCTCGGCCTCGGTGGCCCTGGAGTCCGCTTCCTGCACGAGCTTCTTCATCGCCTGGAGCTGTTCCTCCGACGTCTCGACCATCTCCCGCAGCTCCCGCTTGCGCGCGTCTTGGATATCACGCAGGGCCTTTTGTAGGTTGTCTATGACCTGCGACTGGTTGTCCCGCTCGGCCGCGGCGCTCTCGTAGCCCTCTTGGAGGCCGGCGACTTGCTCCTCCAGCTCCGACACCTTTTCGGCCAGGCTCTCCTTGACGGAGCGCTCCTCCATGGCGATCACCTCCCACTCGCCCATGGCGTTGGTCGTCGTCTCCACCTCCTCCTTGAGGCTGGCCACGAGCCTCGTCAGCTCCTCGCGCTCCTTGACCCAGTTCTGCTGGGACAGGTTGCTGCGGCTGCGCAGGCTCGTCGCCTCGCGCGAAGTGTCCTGGAGCTCCTCCTTGAGCTTGGCCACCTCCTCTTCGGACGCCTTGGCGTCATTCTGCAACTCTTCATTTTGCGACTCGAGCTCCTCGATGCGCTCCTTGGCCTCTTCCAGTTCGGCGCGGTCGCGCTTGAGCCGCTCACCAAGCGTCGACTTGAGGTGGTTAACGCGCTCAAGGAGCGCCTGGTAACTCTCCTCCGCCTGCTCCTTGGCCGATGACGTCTCTTCCAGTTCCGACTTGAGCTGCGTGACGGTCTCGCTGTGTGTCTCCTGGATGGTCTCCAGTTGCTTCCGCAGTTGCTCGACCTCTGATCGCAGCGCCTCTCGTTCTTTCGTCAGGGCGTCCAGCTTCGCCGTAGCGTCGGAGCTGGCTGGCTGCTCTTCCGGGGCCGCCTTCTCCATTGGGGGGTTCGCGTGTCCATTGCTAGTCGGTCTCTCGATGTGGCCATTGGCCGTCGTCTCTTTGTCGGCTGGCTCGCCGGGGCTGGCTTCTTCTGTGGGTGCAGAGGCCTGCGATAACATACATGGTTAGACACATGGTTCAGTGGAGATGGCAGGGGGGATCAAGGGAGTGCCACCTGCACCGGGGTTTCCAGTTCATCATCGTCATCCTCAGCATCGAGCTGGGGGCTTGCGCTATCCGCCTCTATGGGTTCCTTGGGCTTGCTCGCGCTCTTCTTCTTCTTACCACCCTTCTTCTTCCCTGCAGGTTATGACCATCTGCGTCAGCCCATTCCAGCGCATCATTGGGGGGGTGGAAGGGAGTCAATCGGCGAACCTGAAGATGCATTTTGAACCGGATCATTAGAGGGAGCGGCGGCCGACATGGTGACTTCTCAGATGCATCGGGAGGTGTGTATAGCCCTTTGAGCTGGTGGGCGCGGATAGGAAGCTCTACTTTCTCGAGGGTTGGTCGTTAGGGGACGGCTGCGAAATGTCGACAGTTTGCACCTGACGGGTTTGTATGTACTTACACCACGTAAGCCAGGTTCGCAAATTAGCGAGCGTGTTCACTTCCCACGCGGGACGTGCTGCTCCCTACCTAGGTGAGGTACCTACTCCAGGTCCCCCCACACTGGGCAAGGGACCCACACAGCTGCCGATAGCGATAAGTGCTTACTGGGATGCACCGGCCCATGGCCCTTAACAGCTGAGCGCCACGGGTTCAACGACACTCTTTGGAATGTGGCTGCCAAACATCGACCTCCAGACGGTGTTTTACTGTACTATTCTGATTATGGTGATCCCATATCATACCGAGAGATAAAACAGTCTCGACCAGTGAAAACTATTACAGTGTTCAAAGCACCAAATCACCATGTGAAACGGTGGCATGAACAGCTGGTCAACTGACTAACACGAGCCACACTCTGGAGAGTTTAGGCACTGTTGGTTATGTGATCTGGGTTAAATAGATAGACTTAAAATAACCGGCCAATGATAGAATCATAAACGCCGTGTAATCTCCATCTGCCATCGTCCCCTGGGTCGTCAGATGACCCTATACGAGCTGCATGAGATGACAGAGGTATATTGGTATGACATACATCTCACGGTGTGCCTGCTGTCAACCGGGCGGCGGGTCTAGCGGGATTAGTCACCCTTATCTTATCGGGCGACGTCCTCAAAGAGACGTCGGCTCCGTCTGGAAATTTTTCCTTTTCCTCTTTTCTTCTTCACATATTTTACCCTTCGCTGAAATATCACTCGAACAAGCGCATCTTCCATTGACTTGTTCACTTTTGACGCTGAAGCAGACCGATATCCGCCTTTTATAATCCCGGTGCTTGCCCAAATTCTCATGAATTTCAGATGGGTGCGACGGGTTCGCTATGCGCGTACATGCTCTCATCCCTGATGTTATATAGATGTACACATACATACATATATATATATATACCCATGTTTTGCTTTGACTTGACTCCTTAACAACGGCACACAGTAGAATGCCTTAAGCACAACAGGACTTTCTTTTCGATAGATGGACGGACAGATAGAGAAAAAAATACTTCGTGACGAGGGGATATCATTAATGAGCTTTTAAGCCTTCGACTTTCTCCGGCCTCCCTTCTTCGCCTTGCCCTTGGCTGACTTGGGCGTCTCAACCTCTGCGGCCTCCTCCGCAGCAGCGGCCTCCTCCACGGGCTTCTCCACGGGCTTCTCCTCGACCGCCGCGGCCTCGATCGCCTTGGGCTCCTCGGGAGCGTCGACTGCCATCGGCTCCGGCGGCGGGGCGACGGCCTCCTTTATCTTGGGGGCCTCGAACTCGTACCCGATCTCCTTCAGCTTCTGGGCGCGCTCCAGCCTCTTCTTCTCCTCCTTGGACACCTTGTGGGTCCAGCCGGACTCGGTCCGGGGCTTCGCGATCTCGCCGGCGGCGATCTTGGACCACGGGATCTTCTTGAAGCGCTTATTGGCGCCCTTCCAGACGTCCTCGTGCAGCTGGTCACGAGGAACGGTCTTGACCTTGAGGACGTGGCCGAACAGGAGGTAGCTGTCCATGGTCTTGGAGACGATTTCGGCTGTGCTCTCCTCGGCGAACTCGATGAAGGCGTAATGCTTGCTGGCGCCCGTCTTCTTGTTGCGCGCCAACCTCAGGCGGTTAATGGGACCGAATTGTGAAAAGTACCCCTTCAGCTCGTGCTCGTAGAAACCGTGAGGC
The DNA here is from genome assembly GCA_020631755.1 of Colletotrichum sublineola. NCBI lineage: Eukaryota > Fungi > Ascomycota > Sordariomycetes > Glomerellales > Glomerellaceae > Colletotrichum > Colletotrichum sublineola. The sequence continues at coordinate 2,473,576 of JAHSQG010000001.1, forward strand.
AGCCTCGAGATGAAGACGACGCCGGGCTCCTCCTTGTTGCCGTTCGTCAACTGCTTCTGCTTCTGCTTCTTGGCGTGCTTCGGGACCTTGCCAACGTCCATGCCTTCCTTGAAGGTTCCGTTGCCGGCGGGCGGCTTCTCGGCGTCGGGGTCGAGGCCGGCGGCGAGCGCTTGGATGTCGGCGTCAACCTCGTCGTCCGAGTTGCCGCCGTCCTCCAGAGCAACGACAGACTCCTCGGCAACCTCGGTGGACTCGGGCTCGGCGGCCTCGGGCTCAGCGGTCTTAGTCTCGGGCTCCTCGACGGGTTCGGATTTCGACTTCTTCGACTTGGCGTTCGCCTTGGCAGGCTTCTGCTTCTTCGCGGCGACGGGGGATGCCTGAGCCTCCTCGGGAGCTGCATACACCACTCGTCAGCCAATGCGCACATGTGGCATTCCACCTGGCTATCTATACCTTTACGCTTGGTGGCCTTCTCGACCTTCTCGACCTTGGTCGTCTTCTTAGTCACCTTCTCGGGCTCGACCTTCTCGACCGTCTCAACCTTGGTTGTCTTCTTCTCCGCGGTCTGCTTCTCGGCCGCAGCCGTCGCCGCTATTGCAAACAATTAGTTACTGAACCAACAGTTGCGTAGCATGAGCTAAACTTACATCTGGTTCTTCTTCTCAATTCGGGAGCCATTTTTGCGATTTTGTTCTGGCAACTTGTTGTCGGTCCCTGGAAAAGCAGTGGTCTCCACACACGACCGAGTACAGGCGCGAAAGCAAAAAAAAACTAAAAATTTCCCAGATTCTGCCGCCGCGACACGGAGGCGGTGAGACACGGAGCCCCGCTAACGCGCTGCTCGCGAATGCCCAAGCCAGCGACTTTTTAGCGGGGCATCGGTGCTGAAAAAGTGAGAGAGCCATCCTCTTTCAGTATCATGGCGCTAACTATAATTGTGAATGAAGCTACTATCGACTGGCAGTAGCTTTCCATGTTAACGCTGTTAATGCCTACGTCTTCTAACAAGAATCGCGACGCCTCGGGTTAATAAATCGACAACGACAAGAACTGTAAATTTCGTTCCGCAGTCAGCGTTGCTTGGTCCCAGCCAGGGTCAAAAGACAGCGATCTGACACTTACCGACCCCGGAACCACAACGATCCCAACGGCACACAGCACAAGGAACCTAGAGCTGGTCGGAATATCAGGTCCCATCACAGAATAGAACCGAACACAATCGCTCATTTCTTAGCAGACAGAGTCACAAACAGCGACTTGGGATAACCCCTCCTCCCACAACCCTTTAGGCGTTGACAGACGGTTCTGAGGTCTCACAGCTCACTGCACTATTCCCACATTGCTGCAGTGCTCCTGCTATCGATAGCTCAAGGTCCTCAACAGGCGCCGTCATCGTTGCTCAAAGGTTTACCTATTAACATCAACAGACCAGTATTTTCGGTCTATACCGTTGCCATCATCCCGGTTCTTTCAGACGCAGAAACTCAAGCCCAGCAATATGGCTGACAATGTTATGGAAATGACGCATGCTGAGATGTGGGATGACTCCGTCCTCATCAATTCATGGAATGAGGCACTGGATGAGTACAAGGCAAGTCGCCTTCTGCGTCTCGGAATGGGCGATGATTCCGTTGTGGGCAGTAGCTGATCATCTTGGCAGAAGTATCACAGCATCCACGCCAAAGGAGGCAAGCTCGAAGACGGTGATCTTCAGGGGAAAACAGAGCCCCAGTACGATTACCTAGCCCTATCCTTTGAGCATTGCGGAACAACCCAAGAAAAACCTTCTGACATGTCATGATCGCCGCAGGACCATTGAAGCGCAAACAGAGGCGACCGATCAGCCAGAGATCGTAGACGACGCTCAGGGGGCCAACAAAACAAAGGGGGCGGCTGGCAGCAGCACGGATGTAAAACAACCCATCGCACCCCTCCCCCCCCGAGGAAAATCCAAGCAGATCAGAAAAGCTTGGCTTTTTCCTTTTATGCATTCTGTTCACGTCCACTAACCTGTTCCCTGCTCGCTCCCAGGTTCAGACAAACCCAAGCGGCGTTGCTATCGAGGAGGCAATCCCAAGCCACGGCGGCAACCGCCCAGGTCCTGCGGTCATGGGCCCGCAAAGCCTTCTAGGCACAGGTATGCAGACGCTTCCGGCGGTCGGTTGAATGCTGGGATGACAATGACCGCCTTCTCTCTCTCCGATATGGAAGGATGAAGAAGCCGAGACTGACCATGGGGCTTGCAGTACAAGACGAGGGCCTGAAAAGACTATTGATGTCGTGGTACTATGCCGGATACTACACGGGACTGTACGAGGGGCAGCAGCAGCAACAGCAACAGCAACAGTCGTAGAAGACCGACTCGGGCGAGGACCCGGAAAAACGGGGCTGAGCGGCGTTCTGGGGCCTGCGACTGGAAAGCAAGAAGCTGTGTGGGGAATGGGGTGAGGTTGACGGTCCTGAGGGGCGGCTACGAGAGAGCCTATCTGATCGGCACGCGGAGGGCGAGTTCTGTAACAAGATCTGTTCCATCGTCCGATGATGCAACGGCGCCACACGGTTCCTTGTCTGAGGTTCGCCGTGGCATGTGTCACACGAACGCCAGTGGCAGCTCACGAATCCTACTCCGGATTTGCCGTGCTGTCCGTTGACCTTTTGCGTACCATCCAGCCTTGCCTTGGGGGAGGGAGAAATTGGAATGCAGTCGAAGGAACGTGGGCTGGCGGGGGGATGCAACCTCGTGGCCAGCGACAGGCAATTTCATAAGAATTTTAGCGAGCCTCTGTGTCCACTACCGCTGCCCAAGAGGCCGTTTTGTTTCACCACCGGACCGGGTCTAGGCTTGTTTGTTTCTCTTGAGGCGTGTACCCCGGCATTGGTTTTTTTTTTTTTTTTTTTCCCCTCGACAGCCCAAAAAGAATTTCGGTATTTTCACTGCATTTCTTCTGCAAGTCGGGAAATGAAGGGCAAGCGAGGCCACGAGTATTCCGATGCCGTATACATAGTAGTACGTGGGGGAATTGAACAGGCCAAGACCTGGCAAGGCAGCGGCAACGGCACGTCCGGATCAGAAGAGATGACACCAGCCTAGCGCAGGGTGGCCAAGATGGCTTGGGTGTGATGAGGCTGTGGGTGTTTAGTTGAGACGGGGGGTTTTTTTTTTTTTGCCTTTTCCCCAATTCTTCGGCGCCCTGATGGGAAACAAGCTGCGAGGCATTGCGATACCTAGAAACGTGGAGATGCAGGCGTTCCCACCGATCCGCGGCTGCGAACAATTCCAGACCCGGACATGCATTCGAAGCCAGGACTGGCAGATTGTTTGGTGTACACCTGCAATGTGAACGTTTCCCGATGGGATGATGTATTCATATCCAACTAGAAAAGTGCACACGCAACGGCCGTTGGGTGTTGGTTCCCCTTCGGACAAGGCATTCTTCTCGAAGCGGCCCACCACCGATGGTGATGCATGAGTAAGGAGGCATGGAGATCCCCTCCGACCCGGAAGCATCATCATCGTCGACATAATTAGCTATAAATGGCGGCGGGGGAGGGGACGGCCAACACAAAGAGACCGGGATGGACGGGGGGTTTGGGAATAGAGTTGGGCTTGACGGGAGACCGGAAACTTTCCATGCTCTCTCCAGAGTGACGTCGAGGCCAGGCTCTTGTTTTTCGCGGCTCACCAAGCCCAGAGGCGCTCTCCTCCCCGCCCAGGGACGCCGGGAAGGTAAATCCCTATGTGGCGTGAAAAGTATCCGTTCCACGGGCAAGAGAGAGAGAGAGAGAGAGGAGAAGAAGGCTGCGCGAGGTGTCTCGTCCTCGCGTGGCTCTGCGACCCGGGTCCTCGGGGGAGGGAAAGGCGAGGTGGCCGGCGTGATGGCGGTGCTGGAAGGAAGGCTAGCCGACGACTTGGCTCTGCGGCGTGCCGTGGGATAGCCGGACCCGTGCCAGGGATCTTGGGCATTTCCTTCATCCTTTTCTAATTTATTTTTGCTTTTAGTTTTAGGTGCAGATGCTTGGTTTTACTCTCATCTCACTCTCTATTCTTTCTTTTGAGCTACCCTGGTATTAAGATGATCAACGCGGTGGCCAGCTGGCCAGGTTGGAAGCATCATGCTAGAACCGCAGACAGGCACAGCAGGCAGGGCGCATGGATCTACGAGAAGGAACCGGGATGGGATGGGACGGACAGAGTTACCGTCGAGGGTGGTGTGGCTACTGACAGAACCTACCTAGGCGGGGAGATGAGCAAAGTTATGCCAGTAAAAGAGTAAGAAAAAAAGGTAGTTTATAACGAATACAAGTAAAAAAAAAAAGTAAGAAAGGGACTGTCTGGATGAGGGGTGGGGAGGTGTGAGAGCGAGCGAGTCGAGTTTGGGTGGGTGGGTTCCGGGTTGGCCGTTGCCGCTGCCACTGCCACACTTCCTCATCTCTGCGACTCTTGGGGCTTCTTGGTAAGGTGGACCGGGAAGAGAGTCGGCCGTGATTGCGACTAGGTAGAGCGAGCGAGCGAGCGAGGTGGAAGGGGAGGCGAAGGACGAGGGGCGGGCCTGTTTCATGGTCCGGGTAGGGTCGTTTGAGGCAACTGCACGCCCAGCATCGAGGTGTTTTGTCATAGCTATCAGGTCAGGCCCGGGTTGGGTTGGGTTGTGTGTGCGATGCGATGCCTTGCTAGCCGTGCCGACCAATGCCGGGTTCAGTGAGCCTTTGTAGGCTGGATGGGCTGGCCGGTCGAAAGGTTTGATATGGTTGCCACAGCGCATTTCGGGTGTGATGAGTCCTACTACTATTGCTACGCACTAAGAGAAGCCGGAATCCGAGGTGGTGGGTGCAGAGCGAGGTCAGACGACAGCGATGTCACGGTGAGATATACATAGGTAGGTACTTTGTAAACGGTCTGAGAATCGGGATCGTGTATCCGAACCATTGATTGAATTGAAATCAGCAAAAGAGACGTACCCCATCTTTTCTGACCATCCGTCCTGTGCCTGGCGCGTACCTAAGGTTGAAAGTAGAGTTGTATCCGGTCCTGGGTACCTGCAGGAACGGATGTGGCCCAAACGGTGCAAAAGAGTGGGAAATGACTCTGAAAAGGTGGGAAAGAAGGGTGGGACGCCATCCCGTCGCCTCGGCAGCTAGTCCAAACTAAAATGTCTTGTCAGGGGAGGTTCGACCACCTTAATTGGCCGCATTAAGGTTTAGCACCTTCCCCCCTTTCCCAAGACGGCGGATGACAGAAGAGTTAATTCACCGCAGAGAAGGAGCAGTGGAGGGAGGAGACAAGACAAGCCTTCGGGGCATTCTCTGGCACCATCACTTTGGGCAGGAGCGCCGCTGCAAGATCTATCTGTTTGGGGAATTAATCTATCGGTCTGCGGGCACGAAGCAAGGCACCTACCACTACCAACCTTGCCACATACTTAGGTAAGGCAGGCAGGCACCGTTGTACCTGACTTTGCTGTACTGGAGTGACGTGCAGCATGCACCGACCCACACACCTCAACCGTTTTCTTTTCATCCCATCGACCACGACAGGTCGACTCCTGCGAGACATGCGCAAACCGGAGCCGAGTACTCTGTTCCAAATGAATACGTATGCTTGCCGTCTTCCCGCTTCAATGACCGAGAGGCCTCCTCAGCGACGCCCAGCGTGACCGTGACATGCGAAAATTCTTGGGTTCGACGTTGCTTGGGGGGGGGGGGGTCTGAGCCAACCACCGTCTTCGGAAGAACGGCCAGGGCCAGGGGATCACTTAGCGAGATACCAAAACACGACTCGAGACGAATCTGTCACAGCTCCCGCCTCTACCGCCTCCTGGTGCAGTCAGTCTCCCCGCCAAGTTGGCATCCGACTTGTTTCTTTCGTGCCCTCTCTCTCTTCTCTCTTTCCCACCACTGGTGGCCTACCTGTTGCTCAAACTGCTGCTGAGAGAGAGGGAACAAGGCCATCCCAAACATCTGTCATTCTCTGTGGCACACCAAGCTCCTCATGTGCATTGCTGCGTCTCCATTGGAACCATCATCAACCCTACTATACACTATAGGTACTATAGCCTGTTGCCTTCGTTCGTGCGTGCTTATTGCGCCTAGCCTTGGGCGTCCACCACCGTCCGTCATTCATCCCTTCGCCAAAACCAAACCCCCACCCCCCTTGCCTCCTGTTCCTCCTGTTCCTCCCAACCCTGACTCCTGCAGACCCTTACCACCATCCTACTACTGCAGACAGGTACCTAGCTCCACATCTTGTCTTGGCTTTTTTCTCTTGTTCCTTATTTGCTCCAGGCTTGGGATGGAAATACCGCCGTCGGCCTGTGCTTCGCGTGCTTAATCGGACGCTGCGTCCCCGAGCCACGAACCCACCCCCCCCTCTCCCTCGCACTACATACTTCATCGTGCCTTCTTACAGAACCGTCTATGGTCCAGGATCCTCAGGGGGGTGTGTGTTGCTTGGCTGCGCTTGGCTGGGTCAAGCCGGGGTGCAAAGTGCCCTCCAGACCCTCCTCTCTTCCAAGGACGGGCTGGCGGAAGATTTTCCTCGTCCTGTTTCGTCGAGGTCGACGCTGTGGCCGGGAAGGGGCTGTACCATACCATGCCATGCCATGCCATGCCATGCCATGCCATGCCTGGACAGGCCTTTCTTTCCACACGCACACATACACAGGCTCACACGCGCCCTCACCCGCACCAGTTAGTCCAGTGGCCCATGACATGGGATAACGAACGGGTAATGTAACATGGCTCGCGTTCCATCGTGCGTGCAAGTCTCGCTTGATTTAAGCTCTCCATATCCCCCCCCCCTTCCCTCGACTCCTAAAAAGATTTCTGTTCCTCCCCCCATCTCTTCTTCATCCGCCTCGTGTCTTCACTCATTCCTTGTGTGACTTTCGTTCTCTTTCCGATTTCCGTGTTTACTCTACTTCGTCACGAGCAGGCCCTCGCCATTTACGCCATCCAGCCAGACTAAACAGTTTATTCCTCTTTCGACTTTCGACCGCCCAGACTCTAGTAGTCTCGCGACCAAGTATATCTTCCGAGAAGAGAAACAAGGAAAAAAAGAAGAAAAAAAAGAGAAGGCAATTCAAAAGAGGTCGACCGCCCCTAATCGACAAGCAAGACGTCCGTCAAGATGAAGTTCTCCGCCGTCCTGTCCCTCTCCGCCGCCGTTCTGGCATCGGCCAAGTCCGTCCACAACACCTACCCGGTCCCTCGCGATGTCCAGGCGAGGTCTAAGGAGGCTGCGAAGGCCCTCGCCGGCCTCCCCTTGGGCATAGCCGGTGTCGGTATCACCAACACCCAGGTTACCGAGGTCATCATCATCTGGGCGAACCCCGGTGCCGGCGCCCCCACCATCAACATCAACCAGCCCGCCGGTGGCGCCGCCGCCCCCCCGGCCGGTGTCGCTCCTCCCGCCGGCGCCGCTCCTCCTAGTGCCCAGGCCACTCACCACGTAAGTTGATCTGCCAGGCGCGTTTCCCGGAGACTTGCTGACTTTCCCCGCTCAAGGTTACTGTTGGTGGACCCGCCGGTCTCGTCTACAATCCCGACCAGGTCAAGGCCAACGTCGGTGACATGGTCGTCTTCACCTTCATGAGCCAGAACCACACCGTCACCCAGTCCGCCTTCAAAACCCCCTGCGATCCCATGGAGGGCGGCATGAACTCTGGTTTCATGGCCAACCCCAATAACTCCGTCAACCCGCCCCCCCAGGTGGCTATGCAAGTCATGGTTTCTTCGCCTTTGTGTAAGTAGTCCCAGGAGAGAGCTTATTTGAGTATGCGCCCGCACCGTGCCTTCTGACTAACACGCAACCAGGGTTCTACTGCGCCCAGAAAGGCCACTGCGGAAAGGGCATGACCTTCTCCATCAACCCTACCGCCGATAAGACCCAGGCCATGTTCCAGTCCATGGCCATCGCCCAGAAGGGTAGTGGCGCTGCCAGCCCCATCACCGGAGGCACTCCTGCCGCTCCCGCTGCCCCCCCCGCCGCGTCCGCTCCTGCTGCTGCCCCTCCCGCTGGTGGTGAAGGCGGCGCTGGTGCCGGTGCCGGTGCTGGTGCCGGTGCTGGTGCCGGTAAGGGTGCGGGTGCGGGTGGTGGTGCGGGTGCGGGTGTTGGCGGCGGCATCCAGCAGGGCGCTGGCCAGATCAACGGTGCTGGTGCTTGCGTGTGCGCCGTCACCTGCTCCGCCGGCTCGTTCCCCGCCGTCAACGTGCAGGGCGTCGGCTCTTTCGGCGGCATGGCCGGTTCTCTCCCCATGAACATGATGGAGGCATAAATGAGGGGTACGGGTTCGTCGAAACACTTGACTGTGTAAGAACACCTTCCCGCCTCTTTACCCACCCCCAACGCCAACGCCCCCATTTTTTTTCATCGCATCCGGGAAGAACTGCTGTTTTTTACCCACTCCGCTGGGAACGATACCACATATCCGGAGCTGCCACGTCACACACTACACTGGGGGGGCTCTCACGACCGTTTTTCTCTTTTTTCCATTTTTTTCATCATGTAGATTTCTGTTTGGTTGCGGAGACGATACAGCCGGAAACGAGGGAAGGAAACGAGTGAAGAAGGACTCGGGGAAAATCACAGTCTCAGCCCACCGTCCTCGGGCCTGGATGGCCTGGGGGGGGTTGGGCTGGGATGATAGAAACCTCCTTGTTCACGTCTCCCCCACCCAGCGTTAGCCGGCTCCGGGTCGAGCCCGCTCCCCCTCGTCTCTTGGAGGGGTTGAAGGTTTTTATGTAGGGGATAATTACAAGAGTATGAACTGGTTCGTATTTCCTGGATGGAAAAAAGCACCACCGATTTTTCGCAACCATCTAATAGGAATAAATGGATGATGAACGATCACCTACTCTGTCCCATCGCCATTTTCCGCCTTGCATGTGAACAATGTGTGCTGCATGAAATGGATCTAGGGGGGCAGGCGACCAAGAATAGCAGAGATGCGCCCGTTCTTCAGAGGCATTTGGGGGCGTTCCTGTTACACAGGCCATCTTCAGGGGAACCCGGTTTGATCGACCGATCGAGGCGTCCTGTGCCGGGTTCAGGCGAGGGCGGCGTGAGGTGGCAAGGCGGCGTTCGGCCGAGGTGCCATCCGCGCAGGAGCCACCCGAGACCCAAGTCATGATGGGGGGGTTGTGTACCCGCGCTGGTGCGTTCTCTATGTGTGCGTATGTATGTGTGTGTGTGTGTGTGTGTGTCAACGTCTCTGGCGTGGTGTGTTATCTCGGGTACCCGGCGAGACGAAGACCGAGTCATACCCCCAGTTTCCAGGCGGGATAACACGGCGGGCGTCCCCGTCTCGACCGGCGACCCGGGAGGGGGAGGGGGAGGTGGTTCGCCGAACGGGTTGTATGTTGTATCCCACGCCAGACGGGAGAAGGACGATGGGGTTCCGTCGGTTCCGGGGGGGCACACGGGGGGCGGGGGGGAGCTCTCGACCGTCCGGCGTCGGGGTTCCGCGGCCGGGGGACAGACTCTCCCTGCCTCCCTCCCCCCAAATCATTGGGGGCGCTTGCAGGTTCTCCCCGTCTTTTTATCATGTTCTTCAATGGCCTCACTCCTCCTGGACGACGGAGCAGAGCCCCCCCCCCCCGCGGCTGTCTTTGTGTGAATTTTTGCATGTTTCCTTCTTCTCAAATGTCTGTGAGGTGTATGTGTAGTACATGTGTCCGACCCAAGATGCGTGTATCCCTCCCGCGCCGAATGCACCTTTCTTGCCATCGCTTGGGAAGGGGACAGGAAAAAAAAAAAAAAAAAAAAAAAAGGAGAGCCTTCTGATGTGAATTGTTCGTCTTATCGTCGTCATTATTTTCTTTTCTCATTTTCTACCTCTTCACTCTTCTCTGTCTCTGCGCCATTCCCGTCCCCCCCCCCCCGTGGCCCGAGTCTCCGACGCACCCCACATCGCTGACTCATCACGCTCACGTCCCTTCGACCACACACAGAGAGAGGCAGGTGCACGGCATCGCGCATGAGCCGAGGTGCGTGGCGGAACCACGGCGTGAGCGATGAGGCCGCGGTCGTCTGGAAAGACGAGAGGGAGGCAGAGATGCCGGGAGAGGAGAGGATATTTTTCCCTTCTCTATTTCTTTTTGGACCCCCCCGCTGCCTCCGCTGCCTTTCTGGCCTCAGCTGTGCACTCGTTGTCAGCATTTCACGCTCTCATCATCGTCATCACTGTCATCACCATCATCACGATGCCCCGTCCCGTCATTTCTTTCCCGTCCCTTCCAACCCTTCCATGCCTCCTGGTCGGTGCTCTGTAGATGATGCTACCTCGCGGCATCCGGCCAACGCCCTCGTGAGTTCACCCACGCGGCATCACAACCATGGCGGGCGGGGGAAGCCCAGTAAGGCGATGGATGGAGGCCAAGGAAAGGAAAGGGGCGAAAGAGCAGAAGCATGAAACAGAAACAAGGACTCACCGGCTGCCTGCTTCTGGCGCATGATCTCGGCGGCCGTCTCCTTGGCCCGCTGCATCTCGGTGCCGCTCATGTTGTTGGCCTTCTTCTGTACGTCGCGGGCGAGGCGGTCAGCAATTCCTTCTCACTCGCGATGAATGTGCGCGTCCCGTGGAGGACAAGCTCCCCCCCCCCCCGTCGCGGGTCCTCCTCTCACTCCACGTCCAGAGGAAAGAAGAAAGACACACTCGTGCCCTCTCAGCCTTGCCCCCTCCCCCCGTCTTCTGATTCACACCGCAAGAAGACGAGGCACAAGAATCTCCAGACATTTCATGGGCGGCGGCGACGGTCTGGACCCTCCCTCACCAGAGAACCCTCCTCCCCCTCCTCAGTCCCCTCTTCCCTCCACGGGACGCGTCGCAAGCCGAAAAAGGGGGCGCGGGAAATGAGTCTTACCACGGAAGCGGCCTTCTTCTGGGCCGCCTCACGGGCCTTGTCGCGCTGGTTACCACGGGTCATTTTTCCCCCGTCTGTTCTCAGTTGAGTCTTGAGCGTGGATGAAGAGGAGGGGTGTTGTCTAAGAGTGGTGGGAGAGCGCTTCGCTCGCTCGAGTTTGAAGCAAACAAGACAAGTAAAGGGGCCGAGGTGCGAGCTCGGGAAACGATGTACAATAAAATAAAATAAAAAGGGTGTTGTTTCGCGTGGTTTGTTGTCGCTGTTTCGGTGTCTCACCAAAAAAAAAAAGGGGGGGTCAAAAGGAGAAAGAGGCGTCGGAGGGGGGAGGAAAGGGAATTAAAGAAATAAAATGGAAATAAAAAGGCTTAAAGGCAAGGAGGCCTCGACAGCTAAGTGTTACGGTCTGGCCTTTTTTTTTTTTTTTTCCGGCGTGAGCTTGCGCGGGCGCACGCGGCCGGCAACGCCTGCGAATGAGGCTGTGCCCACCCGACAACAGTTGCTGGAAAGGGGGGGGGGGGGGGGGAGACCACTGTAACAGTGTACCTACATCGTACTAAGGTACACTGTTCTAGAACCTCCCGTCGTCTCGCGCTTCGGTCGATGGACCAATCATGTCGCGCCGTTGGGGACTCGGTCGCTTCACGTGCTCCACCCTCCTCTGCCTGTGTGTTTCCCTGGAGCCGTGAGTCTATTTTCAAGAGGCCCCAAATATAGTAGCTACCTATACACACACGCAATCCCCTTCATTGCGTGCGTGTCACGTCACGCGTCACAGGCGCATCGGAAATGGGCAAACTTCTTGGTTCAAAGGTCCTTGTCTTGGATCATCTGCCTAAATACATGCGCCGTCCTAGGGTGCTCGCCATGGGTAATTTGCTGATGAGCATTCGCAAACCAAGCCAAATCTTCCCCATTGTCCGTCTCCCCTACCGCCGGCCAAAAGAAGCAAGAAGGAAATAAATTAACGCCCATTATCGTCCCTATACTTCTCATACACACTCAAGAAAGCTTTCTCCCGTCTGCAGAAGGCCAATCGAATCTGTTCCAGAAAACCCCCCCCTTCTCCCCAAAATGCGAGAGCCCCCATTCGTCCGTCCCCCTTGACGAACCTCCCAGCCTTGCCTGTTCTATTGTCATCCCAGTCAGAAAGCTGTGGGCGGTTGGTTGTCTATAACTAGGAGGCCCCTCATGAAACCAGCAAACGATGCCAAACCGCGTGCGAGGAAAGAAAGAAAACGTAAAAGGAAAATGCCTCCCATCTTGTCATGTCCCCGACGTTGACCCCATTGCAATGCGCGTGCAGTCGAGCATCTCCCAGTCATGACTTTGAGTGCACGTCTTGCAACACTGAACAGAGCAATCCGATGGAGCCCACAGCACACCGCAAAGGCCATAGCTCGTAATGGGAAGAACCCAAATCTCTTCCTGGGAGGAAAAAAAAAAAAATTCGTCGCGCGTCTCGTAATCAGCGTCGTAACTGGCGTTTTCGTCGACTGAATTAAGCCCATGTCATTCATCGTCGTGAGCCCGATCCAACCATGCACCAAGGAAAGCTGGCAGTCTTCCTTTTTTCCGCGATGAAGAGCGAGCGTCGAGAATAGAAGAAGAAGCAAGAAAAAGGTACTGAAAGTGACAAATGAAAAAGCGAGGGAAAAAAAAAAAAAAAAAAGGAAAAAGCGTTTCGTCTATGTCGATGTGTCGCATCGAATCAAGTACAAGCCTACTGAAGGCTCCGTCCGATCTGGTGACGGCTGCCGAGAAGCAGAATGCGATTCTTGTGTTTTGCGCTGCAAATGCCGAAAGAGGGCACTCAATACGCTGCCCGAATCCATAGTGTACACACAAAGCTGGCCTTGCAACCAGATGCAAGACCGCCGTGCTCGACGGATGAAGAGGTAGGGGGTGGATTGCGAAGTTGTATGGTGGTTGGAGGATGATTTTTGGATGTTTGCACAGACAGTCAAAGAAAAAGAATCGTCAAGTCGTTGCTGCGTTGTCGCCGTGCTGTGTCGAAAAGAAAACCGTTGCGGAAAGCATCATGCCGCCGCCCATCGTGTCCGTTGTCGAGTGCCCGCATCCCATTTCGTACCATGAGGAGAAGGATCCCGGGTGCCAAAAAAACGTCGACAACGCGTCGAATACAATTACAGCCACTGGGTCTCGCCGGCGCCCTTGTCGGCAGGGGCACCTCCGTTGGTGCGCTGCTGGGCGTTGAAGCCGAACTGCGGCATGCGCTGACCCTGAGGGGCAGGGGGAGGAACAGTGACGTTGTTGGCCGCGGGGTAGCTGGCCTGGTTGCCGCGGGAGGCCATCGCGCCGTTGAGGCCGTTGCCGAAAGCACCGCCGGGGGAGATGACGGAGGTGTTGTTGGACATGGCGCGGTTGTGGCCGGAGCGCAGGGGGATCTGGCCTTGGCTGGGGTCCGCGGGGGTGACCTGACCGCTGGAAGTGGCGCTACCACGACCCTCGAACGCCTGGATCTTGGCCTGGATGCGTCGGCCATAGGGGGTCGAACGGATGGACGGCAAGATGGGGCGAATGGCCTCGACCAGGCGGAATTTGCCGTGAGGCGTCGCGTACTCGAGAGCGGTCTGGATGACATAGTTGGCGTACGAGTCGCGGAGGAGTCTCTCAATCTCGCCGGGGGTCAGGAGCTCCTCGACAATCATGTCGCGGGAAGGATCCTGGGAGCAGCGCAGGCACTTCTCAATGACGTTGGAGCTGAACTTGTGGCGGGACAGCTGGCCGATGCGGTTCTGGAACATGCGGACAATGGGCTCCGTGAAGGAAGGCTCGTTGAGATCAATAATGTACTGCACAACGTAGTTGCCGAAGGGGTCCTGGACAAGGATCGGGGCGTGCTCGGTGATCTTGGCAATCAGCCACGTCTTCTGGTCGCCCGAGGCGTGGTCGATGCAGCGCTGGAGAACGCAGCAGCCGTGGCGGTGGGTGCCGACGTCGACGCAGTTGGTGCCGACGGCGTCGAAGATGAACTGAGCGTCCTGGGCGCTGAGCTTGTTGAGGCACTTCTGGATGACGTGGTTGCCGTTGAGGTCCTGGATGAGCTCGACGACCTGGAAGCGAAGGGCGTTGATGATCATCTCGATCTGGGTGGGGGTGGTGACGAACTCAATCATCTTCTGGAGCGCGCGAGTGCCGTGCTGGTTGAGGGCGATGCGAACCATGTCGGCGGCAGCGTTCTGGATGAGGACGGTACGCTCGTCGTCGTTGCAGAACTCCAAAAGCTTCTGGCACAAGTAGTTGCCAAAGGGGTCCGTCATGAGCTCGATGACGTGCTGGTTAGTCTCGAGCCAGATCATGTGGACCTGCTCCGGGTTGCGCTCCTCGAGCTTCTTTTGCAGATAGCGGCAACCGTGCTGATCCTTGCAGAGATCGTAGATCTGGCCACCGACGTTCTCAAGGGCAAGGCCGTTGTAGCGGGACATGGCTAAAGGAGGGGTGTTAGCGGTGCGACGCAGAGATGAGGATAAGAACTTGACATACCTTCGTTGTCCATCTGGCGGCGGTGCTGGATGACCCGAGCCTGGCTGTCACGAGGCTGAGGCTGAGGTGGCGGCGGCGGCGGCTGCTGCTGCTGCTGCTGCGGCGGGGTGTAGAGCGAGCCATAGCCGGCGTAGTTCTGCGGGGGGTACATGTTGTTGCCGTTGTTGAGGTTCAGGTTCTGCATGCTCATGGCCAGGAGAGGAAGGCCGTAGGGGCCAGAGCTGGGCGGTCCGTTGGCGTTGGGCGAGACGTAACCGCTGGGGTAGAAGCTGCCGTATCCGTTGCCGGGGCCGGCAGTAGCAGTGCCATTGGGGGCCTGATTGCCCTGGGACGTGTGGGGAAAGCCCTGGCCAGGCGCCCCTGGGCCGAAAGGAACGGCGTTGGCCTGGAGGGCGGACTGGATGGAGGGGTAAGGTCCAGCCTGCTCGCGCTGGCCGCCCATGCTGTTGTCGTTGGACAGCTCACGGCTGTGACGGCCTGCAACTGCGCCGGCGGGAATGCGACCAATGCTAGCATTGTGGTTGTGGAAATGCTGCTGCGCGTGATTGTTGGTGACCAAGCCACCGTTGGTAGTCTTGACGGTGGGCACGTCGTTGGCAGAGAAGGAGCTCTGCAGCTTGGGGGGAGTAGCCATCATGTGGTTCCCGGTGGGGGAGACGATGGGGTTCTGGTTGTTGTCGGAGGGAGCGTCGGGGTAGAACTTCAAGTCGAGTGAGTGGCGAACAGAAGACCGGTTGCTGATATCTCCGGAAGAAGAAGCTCCGTTGAGGGCAGACGTGTTGATGGCAGACAAGCTCTGTTGGGTGCGGTGACGGTTAATATTGCCCCAACCGTTGGAGGAAGGCGCGTCAGGAGCGGGCGAGGGGGAGAGGGCAAGGTCAAGGGCAGCGGAAGATGCAGAGAGCTATACGACGCAAACAAAACTGTCAACACTGATACAGAGGCTGACAAGTTGGATGGGTGTGGGGGTTTGATGTCGACAGTTGGAAAAATCCTGCAAAACTCTGACCCTGCTGGTCGTTGAGTGGGAAAGTGCGAGGGAACAAACAAAACAGGTAATTTTCTCTCTCCTCAAGGGAGGAGAATTGGAAAATGGAAACGGAAAGGAGCAGGGAAGCCAAAAAGGAGTTTTCTAGTGAAGGCAGGCGGGGTGAATTGGGAAGTGAGGTTGAAGGCAAGTTGCCGGTGCAAGTGCGGTTGCTTCGGCTTGCAACTTGCAGCTCGCACCTTCCCGTCTCCGAGAGGTGGTTTGGGACACTCAACCTCAGCCTGCCAGTGAGAAAGGCTCATATGGGCACTTGTTGACACTGGCTTGCTTATGCATTGGAGGGGAAATAGAAAGAAGGGTAGTGTTTTGGGTGAGGAAAGGGGTGGGTAGAGAGAGTGACTTACCATCTGATCGTCGCGGCGAACCAGAGTTGGAAAGTTATCATCGCCGTTGTTCTGGCCGTACTTGTTGTCGCCAGAAGTGTCCTCCTCGCCAAAGAGGAAGCGGGCAGTGCCGGTCTGATCGAGGTCGGCGCCATAGAGACCAGTGCGGGAACGTGTGACTGGCATGGAGTAACGGTTATAGCTGTTGTTGAGGGAACTAAGGTCAGCCATTGCTTTGATTATGAGCTTGATTTGCTGTAGTAAGTATGTTTCACTCTGTGGACAAATCGTTGGTTTGTTTTTTTGGAAGAAGGAAATGACCAAAAAGTCTGTAGGAAGAAAGCCTTAAATGGAGTGAATAGTGAAGGGATTGCTGCGAAGCTGGAGGCCCAAGAGTGAAAGACTGCCGAGGGCAGGTGCACCAGACCAAAGATTGTGAACTTGCAACAACAGGTTTGAACAGGCCAGAAGATGCGCTGTTGCAAGTTCAGAACAAGCGCGTGAGGTGAATAGTCAGACTAAAAGTCCAAGACGAATTCACGATGGTGCGAAGGTGCGAAGGGCCTTCCTTGGTTGATGGGTCTAGCTTGAGTAGCGCGGTCTGGAGTGGTGCGATCTCAAGTGGTGGTGTATTAGAGAGATCAAGAAGTCGAAGGCCTTTAGTTAGGTTCGAAGGTTGCCATTTATCGATGCGGGTTGGGAAGGTGAGGCGGTCCGGTCCAGAAGGAGGAAGTTGGAAGGAGGCAGTTGAAGGAAGGAGCTCACTGATCCAGCTTTGAGCTTCGAGGGAAGGAACTGCGCGCGTTCTTCATGTGCCTTCAACACACCGCAGTACCTCTCGAGGCAAACGATCATCAGAACAGAGCGGAGTTTGCTGTGGGATTTGAGTGTACGTCCTCTCGACCCCCCAAAAACAGCATTCCCAGCAAGCTCCGAGGAATCATATTTACCACATTTCACCAGACCGAAATACTCACCAACGATTTGTCCACAAAATGCACAACATACAACACGGGGAGAGACACTTACGCGTTGGAGGACCGATGGCTAGTCGGGTCCTGGCGAACAGCCTCCTCCTTCTCATCTTCATCGCTGTTTCTGCGGGATCCTGGCACGGATCGGGACGGCATGTGGTCGTCAAAGTTGAAGCGGGACTGCATCAGGGTCGACTGGGGCGAGGTGAGCTGCGACCCCGAACGGCCGGGGCGGTTGAAGAGGCCGGGAGGCGAGGTCAGGCTCGAAGTCGAGTACCGGTTGGGGCGCGAGAACATGGTGGGGAAGCCAGAGGACTCGTGGTACTCGGGGGGCGTCGTGGGCTCCGACTGGTGACCGTGGCGGAGGTCGTCCTGCATCTTGGCGAGCTCCATCTCCTCGCGACGCTGCGCCTGCTCCAGCTTCTGCATCTCCATCTCGAAACGACGTCTCTGCTCGCGGAGTCTCTCATATTCAATTTTCTTCTTCTCAATCTGTGCCGTTCGTTAGCTTCCGGGGCCATTCTCCTTTCTTTTGAGTGTTCTGCAACGGCATCGCAGAGAGCCTGCGAGCAGCCGTCTGTCGCAAGAACGAGGTTCGGCTGTAGAACGGTCAAGCCCACACGTACCAATTGAACTTTGTGCAGAGTCTGGAAAACAGAAAACGTCAGCCGCATTCAAGGAAAGGTGCGCGGGTTGTCGAATAAACTGCGCAGCAAGACGCGCAGAGGACCAGTGGCCCAGCGAAGACGAGGAAACATACATTGTTGTAATCCTGACCACCGAGGTCAGGGCCGCGCTGGCCGGTAATGGAAGACAATGTTGGTACACGCCCCGAGTCGGTGGTGAAGCGACGAGGCAGGGAACCTCGACCGTCGTGGGCGGCCTGGACAGGCTGCGGAAGGCGATTGCCATTCCGCGGGGGCGAGACAAGGGTGTTCATCGTGGAATCGTTACGAGGGGGCGGTTGAGATCGAAAGCGTAGCTCGTCCATGGGTACTTTGGCGTACCCCAACAATTCGTACACGGCGCAAGGAGCCAAGCGGCAGCGGATGTCTATGATACTGCTGGCATCAAGCGAGACGGGCGGTCAGCGACAGGAACACGAAGGAGGTCAGTGAGGTCAGAACAGAAGCAATAGCAGCACCAGAGGCTCTGGCGCTGTCGGGGGGCTAAAAGGGGGGGAGGGCGACGGCCGCGACGACGACGACAACAAGAAACACGGAGTAGAGAGCGAGAGTTTGGCAGATCTGGGAAACAAGGAAAGCCAGAGGCGGGGTGCTTAATCTGGCAAAGTCGGGCGGTGCTGGTCTCTCCCCCCTCAAGCTGGGAGAAGGGGGGGTAACGTAACGCAAGATAGCGTCCCTCATGGCCCGTCGTCTCCAAAATGCGGGCGGCGGTCGGTGAAGCACTGAAGAAACAAGGGGAGACGGAGCGAGGGAGAGAGAGCGCAACGATGGCGGCCGGGGCGGGACCACGCGTGGCAGCAGCGGCTGGAGCTGGACCGCGTAGCGTGAGACCGAATGTCTCGCCTTGCAACTCTCTCTCCTCTTGGTTCTCCTCAGTGTCAAGCGCAAGCCGAAACCGTCCCGCCATCGTTGCTTCCCCCAGCTTCTGCCGCAAGCGCACCCCCCTACCTCTCGTTCCCTTTTTTTGATGTGTGATGTGTGTGCGTGTGTCTAGCAGCCCAGCTTCGTAGTGTCGTGATGCCGGTAGCCGTTGGGCGCGCATTGAAGGTTTGGCGGAATAGATGGCTTTGCCGAGTCGGCCGCGCAGCGCAGGAATAGGGTGCCGGTTTTGTTTATTGTCTCGCTCTCTTTCTCTGTCTCTCTCATCTCGGCGGCCGTGTTTCTTGTCGGCATGGCGCAGTTGCTCTGTCTCTCGCTCTCTCTCTCTCTCGTACGCCCTCCCATTGCCTTTTGCAAAAAGCTCTGCAACATAGTCGATGCGGGTGCGCGAGACAGCCAATCCCCCCAACCAGCAATGGGGCATAACTGGGAACACCAGAAAAGACATTAAAAACCAGAACTGCGCACTTACCTATGGTGGGTTCTCTTCCTCTCTTTCTTCGGTTTCGTGTTTCTTCCCCAGGTCCAGTACAGAGTAGTACACTCGAACAAGAACAAAAGTCTCTCTCACACAAACGCGCATACACACGCACACATACACACACGTCGCGCCCTGGAGAGCCAGGGAACGGTAGGCAAAAGTGTGTGAGAGAGAGGCGGTTTGGAATACACAGACACACAAAGATGGTGTACAGGAAGGGAAAACTTAAGAGGCGGCGGCGGGGGGGGGGGGCCAAAGGGAAAAACCGATCAACGTAAAAGAAGAACGGGAAGAGAGAGCAGCCAGGTTCGGGAGAGAGGGGGGGCCATAAAGAGAAGGGCAAAATGTAGCGATTTTTAGGCGTGTGTGTGGTGGGAAGAACAAGCACGGTTGAAGTGGGCGGCGGCAGGCCAGAAGGCGGCCCAAGATACCCCTGCGCCGCCGACGGGGGAGCCCAGCTTGACTGGGGGGGGGGGGGGGGGGGGAACACACATCGAAGTGGTAGGTACTTAATGTGCGTTACTTACCTAGGCAGTAGAGGAGGGGGGGGGGGACCACAGACGGTCGCTAGCCTGGGCGGCTTTGGCAACAACAGCTGGGGCGTTTTTGGTACCCAAGGAACCTTGCAAGTACAGGTATATCCGTACATCGTACATAGCTACATTGCACACAGCTACAGCAGATGCGCCCTCCTCCTCTCCACCAACTCTTTAAAAAAAAAAGGTGGAAAAAAAAAAAAAAAAAAGACTTGCCATAGAGCCAACGTGGGCAAAGTACTTCGCATCGTAAGCGTACAAGTACATCAAGTAGGTACTGCGTAACCACATCTGACCCTGTCCTAGTCAGAGTGGCGTCTAGGTAGTCCTGCGCGCGCCGTGCCTGGCCAGGTCGGGGAGGAGAGCTGCGGGTACTGCGTTTGTGTGTATATCAGTACGTACACTACCCCTACCTTGGGTACGGGGACGAACGCAGAGCAGGTACGAAGTCTGGAACGGCGTCAAGCGTGCACTATAACCGCGGTGCATGGGGGTGAAAGCTGGCCTGGATAGGTGTGGGTGGGTGGGTTGGTGCCCCGACTGAGTGAGAGAGAGTAAGAGAGAGAGGGCGAAGAAAGAGAGTATGGCACAACGCAGCACAGCTTTCGGGCTCGTCATCTTCCCTTTCCCAGTCCCAAAAAGGCAACGAAAAGAAAAAAGGGCCAGTATTGGGAGATGGAGGGCCGCCGCTACTGGTAACCTTGTCCAAACCCTTTCCCGTGCGCCCCAGCAGTAACGGCAGCTCAAGGGCGAGCCCGCAGATGTGGTTGCACTCGATCGTCGGATACTTCTCAGGGACACAAATACTCGAGAGCCTGTCCGTGTCAGTCTCCGTCCGTTGTCATAACCGTGGCCGGTATTGGTATTTGTAGCGGTGGAGGGGGGGAAAGCGATGCGTCCTTCTCGATCCATTAAAATCCCCGCGTCTCATTTCCCTCCTGTCTGACTTGATTCCTTCCTTCCTATTCTCCTTGTGACGTGGAAGCAGTGAGGCAATCCAGACAAATCATCCTCGCCCCCTCTTCTCCCCCTCCTTCTCCTCCACTTGTCCTTTTTTTTTTTTTCCCTACTTGTCTCGCTCTTGAACCACCCCCTCTTCGTCCCCCTCCTACAGTGAGGGGCTGGTACACTAACAGCCCATGGGAAACCACTCAGTCTAGCAGGTCGGAGGTCGGAGGTAGTCCGGACTAGTCCCAGTTGATTGCCTTGTTCCGGTTTCCTGTCAGGGGCTACTTCCCCTTGGCGCAGTACAGAGTGGTTGGTTCACGGCCCCATGCCTGTCAAGCTTGTTCGAGCGATGACTACAGACCGTCGACAAGAATGGCTTGCTTCTGTCAGTGCATCGAACGCGCTGTCTCTCGGTCCGAGAGGAAGCCCAAGTCCCTTCTTCCCCCTTGCCCTTCCCCCCTTTTCGAAGGGGAGGAAGGGGATGCAAAGCCTTCGATTTGGACGACGTTGCAGGGTTGTCACCGCTTCCTCACCTTCGTGCTTGAACCTTGGTCGCATTGGCAATTTGCCAGAGAGGGCTTCGATGCTATGGGAATCGCCCTGTAGCCTGTGCATGTTTGCTCTCCGCTGGCTGCACAAAATGCCCCTAATCAAGGACTTGCCTGTCTCGTTAGGCGGTGAAGCGGCAGTCTGTGTGGGTTGTAATGATCATATACTATGTATGTAGGCAGCTTGTTCGTGTCGACGATAGTCTGTGTGCCGCGCACTGCCTGCCTCGCATGGCTTTTCGGGACTTGGATGGCCCTGCACGGCCGCGGCGCACTTTCCCCTGATCAAGCGACGACAACATATCGCAAAAAAGTTGGGCTTTGTGCCCTTTCCCACAACGTTTGCGTCGGTGCTGGCCATGCTCCATCTCACGATCCATCTTTGCTTGCAACGGCCGTGGCCAAGGGCTTGCTAAACCTAGCTTGAAGGAGGCAAGGGCCGATGAGCGCATGTCTGTGCCATGGCCGTCAATGATCTGCTTAAACGAATCCCAGGGCTGTTCGCCAGCTAGCGAGATGTGCGCATGGGGGCAGAACATCAGGTTTCGTTTGGCACTTTGGGCCTTGTCATGGACCGTCTCGTCCATTCGACAATCAATTGGTCGTGGTAGAAGCGCATTTCCTGTCATTCCGAACCTCGAGCGCTCCTCTTTCCAACGGCTGCATAGCATCTGTCGTTGTACAATCCTGGTCGCGTCTTGCGGTGAAAGGCATTTAGGCATAGACAACGGCGGACGTTGGAGCTCATTGGTCAACTCTGCAGCAAGTCGTTTTCCGCAGCAATAGTACCCGCAACCCTCCCTCCATCGCCTCAGTATAAGTGCACGTCAGCCGCCGGATATGGGTTGGTAGCCCGTTGAACGGGGCTTCAGAAAATTAACCACCCTTTAGAATCAGGTTGTCCCTTGCCTGATGATTCTAAGTGTTCCACCAGTTATATGTATATATGTATTCTATATAACTCTCTCTTTTATTCGCAAAGGCGCTGGTGAGCAAGACGGTGTCTTCCCGTTCTTGGGGGGCTTGGTAGCTCGTCAAACATCCACCGCTTGCAAAGATGGTTGATGGTCTGGGCAAAAGGCAGAGGGCGAGTGTTGTATCAACTTCGGATCACGAGTCCAAGCCTTGCAGCATCATGCAGGATGCATGCCAATTCGCCTAAAAAAGAGTCACCATGTGTGTGTATGTGCGCGTGTCTTAGGGCTGCGGGTTGTGTGTCTGGCTGTCTGAGGCTCTACAATGAGGGGAGGACACGAGGAGGGTGCCTTTGGCATGGCTTGGTACCCAGCTTGCCAGCTTTGCAGCATCATTATCAGCACAACTTTAATATCAAAGGGCTGTTCAAAGCCATACGTGCGTGGTCTGCCCCGCGATTTGGCCGCATATACTCGCGAGTAGGTAGGCAGGCTTGTCGGTACTGCATCTCGTACCGTTGCTTGTGGGCTGGCGAGGGTCTCGAAGTGACTTGCATCTTCCCACCGCCCGCTGCCCACACGCCATATGGTTTGCGAGGGGTCCTTGTTCGAGGGGGGGCGGAAGTTCGCTTCGGGCCTTCGTCATAATGCCCCCCAGAGGGCTTTCGAAGCGACGTTCGTCTGGGCCGACTAAATGCGAAAAAGCATCAAAATAGCAGTCAGAGAAAGTGATTTGTTGGGCGGCAAACATGGGCTCTCCATAGCCTGGTGGTGGCTCGGCTCTACACCGACTTTTTAAGGCCCGCATCGAGGTGGGTTATCTGCGAGCCTGCGACAAAGCAGGCGTGGGCGGCGGCATTGGCGTCGAGAGTGATCAGACTGCAGACTCGGACCGTGGCGACTTCTCTGGTCAAGCGTGGAGGCGTCCTCCAACAGGTATCGACGTTGTACCTGGCTGGTGGGTGGGGTGGAGAGCGGCAGGAAGCGTCTCTTGACTCTGGCTGTCGTCCCATGTCAATTGCAGGATGCTTGTTGACAGAATCCTAGCAGACTGGCGGCGGGCTAGAATGCTGAATGGCTTTCCATCTGCCATGTTCTGCGCTAGTCTGAGGGATGTCGGCTCGACGATCAGTTAGTTCGGATATTCCCTCGCCACTCCTTTTTATTTTTATTGTTTTTCATTGCCATTCTGGCGCCAACCCCTCGTCGTTGATTAAAGGTTCCATTAGGCAAAGGCGGCAAAGCCCCTGGCTCTGGCTCCTCCGTGTTGCGATACCCCCGCAAGGAGGGGTTCACTCCGATAACAGAGTGGTTGGACCCTCGATACGCCGCAGAGTTCGGGGCCGCAGGTCGTGACTCGCGGGGTCGACCTGTTGCATCATAGTAGACAGGCCACTCCCTAAAGTCGAGAGGTTCAAAAGCATGTGTAACCAGGTCAACGGCGCCGTTGGCGAAGCTTGAACTACGCCACATTGGCCAGTCTCAGGGGTTTCTCAGCCGCCTAGGAGGGGGCCGGGGAGGAGATTGTTTTCTCAAACTTGCCTCTGCGCCTCCCATCGAGGTTGGTGTCGACAATCCGGTGTAGTGCGCTGTCGTAGTCTCGTTGATGCATCGCGGGGCAGCTTGACTACCTAGCCGATCGGGATCCGGTATCTGGAGTCGAAGAGGGGCCATTGCAGTTAACGGGACGCGACTCGACTCGCCATAAAATCTCCTCTGCCAACGCAACATGCAGACGCCGCCTCTTCTGCTGCGGGTCGCACATAGGGAGACCCTGCGGGGAGCAATTTGATCCTATGCAGGTGTGACGTGACGACAGACGTGGACCACGGAGCGTGGGCAGCGGGCAGCTCTGGGGATGTTTTGAACGACACAGCCGTCTCGTTGTGGTCACGCAGGCGCCCTTAACAAAGCACTGATACTCGTCTGATGAGATCAGAGCAAACAGCGTCCATGAGGTATGTAGTTTAAACAGTGTGTAGGTTGTTGTCGTGTCGTGTGTTGTGGCCCATGAGACAGAGGTGTTTGGTCCGTCGCAAGGAGGGGTAATGGTATGCGGTAGAGAGAAAAGATGGTGGATGGCGGGGGGCTTGCAGCAAACAACCAGGCACGAGGTACCTAGGTAGGTACTTGTATTAACTACGGAGTACCTGCCGTAGCTAGGAGGTACCTAGTGTACCTATCCAAGTGAATTCCCGGAAAGGTGATAACCCCCACTGCTTCCTTACATCGTCGGCCCCTTGAGGAAAGTGCTCAAGAGCCCCTGTTCTTTGAGGTATTTCAAACTCGATGCGTTCTCGGCTATTCAAAACCGATATGTTATTGATGTATGGATGGATGGATGGATGGCTGGCTGGCTGGCTGGACGGTGTGGGCGAGCGTGTAGCTAGGTACCTAGGGACGCCGCATGTCACTTGCATTCCATCCGCCTCTTGTGATTGCTTCGCTCTGCATTAATTGAGCGATGGCCTACCATAGCTAGATATGTCTCTTATGGGTACTCGAGCGTGAGTTGGTTCGGTTGTTCCTGATAATGTGCCGCACAATGTACCTGTATGTGCGACAAGGGCCCAAGATCCAGGCTCACGGGCTCTTGTCAATGTCAGTAATATAGTTGTGCAGATGCTCTAGAGCCCTCAGACAAGTGACATCAGGCTGATCATGATGCGACGCAATACAACAATCGGGGTTTCTAAACCATCATGCCACCCTGAACTAATCCTTCGTAAGCACGTCAGCATAGCATGTACATAGTACTCCAATTGCTTCTAAGCCTATTGATGCCTGAGTTAAATAAGCTGTGACTAACGAAGTAGTCAAGGAACTAGGTTGGGATGAACCGCCTGCTATTAGTTAACCTTACCCAGGCAAATGAAGACGGGAATCGGAGCACCTCACCTGGGACGGCTCACCTCGGTAAGCGCAGGTGTGACCCCGCCGACCCGGCACTCTCGTCGCCATCCCAAGAACATCTTATCTGACTTATCGACAGCTGCCCCGCTAACATGGCTGACACTGGCAGACGATTGATGCTGCCAGTATCCCGCTTCCGACGTGAGTTGTTCTGCAAAAGAGTTGTTGACGGAATAACTGTATAGAGAAACGATAGAAACGGTAATTGCCGTGGAGCGGTGGGAAAATTAACCACAACGTGATGATCTTGCTCGCTTTCTTCATACATACTCTTCCTAGGTGCCTATCACTGGCTCTCTGCCCCTTTGCTGACTAAGAAATGCTAGACACTCAGGCAAAAGTCATCGAGCACAGGTGGGGCAGCTGGCGGCACCCGGCATCGCGGGGCCAAACTTTTCGCTGCCCGCCACCTTCCTCAAACTCGCGATGTGACTCGACCGACTGCATCACAAAATTCTGCGGTAGATCCTCTCCCGCGCCGCCGATCCGTTCCGACACATGATGAGAGTGGGAGACATACGGTGACCAATATGCAAGACGACGGCTTCGAGGCTCTCCTGGAGCCTTTCTACAACGGAAAGAAGCTCACTGATCCCATCTCGACAAAGGAAGACAAATTCCAGCTACTACCCGCCTTCCTCAAGGTGAAGGGTCTCGTCAAGCAGCACATTGACTCGTATAATTTCTTTGTCGAGAATGAGATCAAGGAGATTGTTCGCGCCAACCGCATCATCCGGAGCGATGTCAACAGCTCCTTTTGGCTTGAGTACGCTGCGCACATGTCACATCCTTATCTCATGGTCACTTTTCTAATCTCCTCTCAGGTTCACTGATATCAGAGTCGAGCGACCAAGTCGCGTCGACTTCAACGACATCAGAGCCCAGAATGAAGTCACGCCGATGGAGTGTCGCCTGCGCGACATGACATACGCCGCCCCCATCATGGTTGACATCGCCTACATCCGTGACAAGTCCAAGATTGTGCGGAAGAATGTCCCGCTTGGCCGTCTGCCCGTCATGCTGAAGAGCTCTATCTGCAGACTCGGCGGGGCCAACAACGCAGAAATGTCACGCATGAACGAGTGTCCCTTGGATCCTGGCGGTTACTTCATCATCAATGGCACGGAAAAGGTCATTCTCATCCAGGAACAGCTTAGCAAGAACCGTGTCATCGTCGAAGCCGATGAGAAAAACAGCGTCATCTCGGCCTCCGTAACCAGTTCCACTCATGAACGCAAGTCCAAGACCTACGTGACGCTCAAGAAGGACCGGATTCTCCTGACGGCCAACATCTTGGTCGAGGGCATCCCGATTGTCATCATCCTCAAGGCGCTGGGAGGCATGACGGATTACGAAATCATGCAACTCGTGGCCGGCGACAACGGAAAATACCAGGACGAATTTCTTGTCCAGTTCGAGGAAGCAACCAAGGCCGGCGTTTACACTCAACAGCAGGCGCTGGAATACATTGGCGCGAGAGTAAAGATGGGCAAGAGCAGAGTTCCCTTTGCGGCACAGGTCCGACGGAACCACGTTGAGGAAGCCCTCGACGCCTTGGCAAACCTCATTATCGCCCACGTCCCCATTGAGGGTCTGGACTTCTACCCCAAGGCAATCTACGTGGCCTTCATGACACGCCGTGTTCTCATGGCGCAGCATGACCCTAGTCTTGTGGACGACAGGGACTTTGTTGGAAACAAGCGTCTCGAGTTGGCTGGTCAGCTTCTGTCACTTCTTTTTGAGGACTTGTTCAAGCAGTTCTGCGGCAACGTCAAGAGCAGCATCGACAAGGTCTTGAAAAAGGACAACCGAGCCGTGCCTCTCGATGCTGTCAACATGATTAGCAACCATGCCAACATGATCGGCCAGGGCATCAACCGCGCCATCCAGACGGGCAACTGGACTGTAAAGCGTTTCAACATGAACCGAGCCGGCGTCACCCACGTTCTCAGTCGTCTCAGTTACATCAGTGCACTCGGCATGATGACGAGAATCAGCTCCCAGTTCGAGAAGACCCGCAAGGTCAGTGGTCCCCGTGCACTTCAGCCGTCTCAGTGGGGTATGCTGTGTACTTCAGACACGCCCGAAGGTGAAGCCTGCGGTTTGGTCAAGAACCTGGCACTCATGACACACATCACAACCAACGTCGAGGAAGCGCCCGTCAAGAGATGGGTCTTTACCCTTGATGCCGGCGTCGAACCCATCAGAAACTTTTCGGGTGGCGAGATGCACCGCGAGACTTCATACGTCATCCACATCAACGGAACGCCCTTTGCACTCACGAGATACCCGAAACGGTTTGCCGGCAAGTTCAGGACGATGCGGAGACGCGGCTGGATTTCTCCTTTTGTCAGCATCCATATCAACAATCACTTCAACGCCGTCCACATCGCGACTGACGAGGGAC
Organism: Colletotrichum sublineola; assembly: GCA_020631755.1. NCBI lineage: Eukaryota > Fungi > Ascomycota > Sordariomycetes > Glomerellales > Glomerellaceae > Colletotrichum > Colletotrichum sublineola. The sequence continues at coordinate 2,500,597 of JAHSQG010000001.1, forward strand.
GTATTTGCCGACCTTACATTATTGTCAAGAACGGCAAGCCCAGGCTCAAGGAAGAGCACCTGCGCCTGCTGCAGCTCGGCAAGGCCACTTTTGATGACTTCCTGACCCACGGCATCGTCGAGTATCTTGATGTCAACGAGGAGAACGACACCCTTGTGGCCTTGTACGAGAAGGACGTCACCCCCCTCACTACCCATATGGAGATCGAGCCGTTTACCGTTCTTGGCGCAGTCGCCGGTCTCATTCCTTTCCCGCACCACAACCAGTCGCCCCGAAACACTTACCAGTGCGCCATGGGTAAGCAAGCCATTGGCGCGATTGCATACAACCAGTTCAACCGTATCGACACGTTGCTCTACACGCTTGTCTACCCACAAAGGCCAATGGTCATCTCCAAGACGATCCAACTGGTCAACTACGACAAACTGCCCGCCGGACAGAACGCAACCGTCATTGTCATGTCATACTCTGGATACGATATTGAGGACGCGCTGGTGCTGAACAAGGCGTCTTGCGATCGCGGTTTCGGGCGTTGCCAAGTATTCCGCAAGTACACGGCTGAGCTGCAGAAGTACCCGAATGGTCGGCGAGAGCGTATCGGAGACCCGGTGAACGACGAGAACGGAAGAACAGCCAAGCACGAGGCCCTGGACGACGACGGCCTGGCGATCGTGGGCTACAAGGTCAACTCGGGCGAGGTCATGATCAAGAAGGAGACACCGCTCGATACGGGGTCCACCGGCATCGGCATGGATCGCGGGCCCAGCGAGTTCCGCGACTCGTCCATCTCGTACAGAATCGCAGACCCCGCGTACATCGACAAGGTCATGGTCTCCCATACGGAGAGGGAGACGATGGTGGTCAAGGTCCAGACGCGACAGACAAGAAGGCCCGAGCTTGGAGACAAGTTCTCGTCCCGTCACGGACAAAAGGGTGTTGTGGGCATCATTGTCGACCAGGAAGATCTACCATTCTCGGATACGGGCCTGGTGCCCGACATCATCATGAACCCCCACGGTTTCCCCTCTCGTATGACTGTCGGCAAGCTGCTCGAGTGCTTGACCGGAAAGGCTTCGGTGTTAGACGGACGGAAAGACTACGGTTTCGGTGACGCTTTCCGGTCCCATCCGCTGGAGCAGATGAGCGCTGCGCTGGTTGACCACGGCTTCTCGTGGGAGGGCAAAGACTACTTCACTTCGGGCATCACGGGAGAACCGTTGGAGGCCTACATCTTCAACGGGCCCATCTACTACCAGCGCTTGAAGCACATGGTGCAAGACAAGATGCACTCTCGTTCCCGGGGCCCCAGAGCCATCCTCACCCGCCAGCCGACGGAAGGTCGATCTCGCGACGGTGGTCTCCGTCTGGGTGAGATGGAACGTGATTGTTTGATCGCGTACGGAGCTTCTCAGCTTCTGTTGGAGCGTCTCATGATCAGCTCCGACGGAACACAAATCGACATTTGCCAACAATGCGGCTTGTTCGGTTACAAGGGATACTGCCACACGTGCAAGAGCACCAGGGAGGTGACGCAGATGACGATGCCGTACGCCGCCAAGCTCCTGGTGCAAGAACTAATCAGCATGAACGTCGGCGTGCGGTTGCAGCTCGAGGACGAATTCCCTCACCCGAGATGATGGGGAGCGGCACAGTATGTATAGTGAGTGAGTGTATCACAAGAAAGCCGAGGGTTATTTGGCGTTTATTGCGAGGGTGGCACGGGTCCCGAAAACAAAAAGCATAGATAGCATATGAGCAACGTTTTGACCGATATATAAGCTGTGTGTGTGGGTTTCCGCACACAAATTGGACATGGTTTTTTAAGTAGTGTACCGCCTTCTCGAATGTTCAGAACAAGTCGGCCATCTCCTCCGACCCGATATCAAAGTGGGGCACCCATCCGGTTGCGCACCCTCCCCCCCCCCCGGGTTAGCTCCTGGACAGTGGGTTTTCTGAAGCTGGACTCCCTGTGAATTTTGAAATAGTGTAGTCAACCACGGTTTCCTGACATCATCTCTTCCGCCTGTCACCCGGATGATTTTTTCCCTCTCAGCCACCACCCTGACTTGTTGTTTTCGTCTCCGCGGCATATACCCAATGCATCTCCCTCGCAATAATTTATGATCACCGGTTGTCCAGGACCCATGGCCGCTGTGCGCCTCACCCCGTCTCCCGGCGTCCGCGCCGCCGCGGCGTCCCCGCTGACCTCGCAGCTGTGGTCCAGCGCGACCGCGACCGCGACCACGAACGCCGCCACCGCCCCGATCTCGGTCACCGCCGCGGCCGTGGTAATGACGACCAAGGCGACAGCCGGTTCGGCATCGACGCAGCTGTCGTCGTCGTTCATCCTGACGCGCAACAGAACGAAACACCGCGAAACCCCGAATCTCTACTTCAGACCCTCGAACACGGTCCTCTCAACCAATGGTGGGAGCCCTGGCAAGAAGCCCGGTGACGAGAACAAGGCCAACCTCGGCAAGAGTGCGTTGCCAACCTCCCCCGCCCCCTTTCCCTCCTCTTCCTTCTCTATCTCCCAAGACTCTGCTGACGCGGGCCCCACGGTAACAGCTCTTCGCATCCTCCAAGACCACCTCCCGACGGTCCTGCAGTCCCCGCTCCCGCAGGAGATACTCGCCCCCAACATCTCGCTGCACCTCTTCCCGACGACGCACCCGCACCTGCCGACCGTCTCGGGCCGCGTCGCCTACACCGCCGCCCTGTGGACCTCGCCGATCGCCTGGAACCGCCTGCCCCTGGTCGGCAACGTGCGGCTGTCCATCATATCGGAGCGCGTGACGAAGCAGCCCCTCCACTTTGCGCCGCTGCGCCCGGGCGCGATCCCCGAGCAGCTGGTCGTGCGGTGGTGCGCTCCCGACAAGAAGAACGGATCCGCGACGGCCGCGGCGGCCGCGGCGGCAGCTGCGGCGTCGCCGTCGACGACGGGGGAGGCTGAGGCGAGGGCGATGGCGGCGGGAGGCGGAGACAAGGCGTTCACGGGCCTGTTCGTGTTCCAGTTCGACGCCGAGGGGCGGATCCTGAGCCACACGATCGAGACGGTGCAGGAGGGAGGCGACTGGGAGAAGGGCGTAGGTGCCAAGGTCGTCGGGCTGACGGACTGGTTGCTGGGCGGGATGCGTAGGCAGGGCGATAGCCCCAGCCCTGCGTTTGAGGGCCTGGAGAAGAAGGGATGAGCCTCGGCGGGCGGGAGTCACTCAGTCGACGAGGGTTGAGGGAGGTAAGGGAGGGGGCGTAACGCCGGTCTTGAGAACTTCTGGGAGAAAATGGCGCAATGGGCAACGGCGTTTTGGTTATTGGAGCATACCCGACTTCATCATCATCATCATTGGGGCGCGCGCAGGGGCAGCATAGCAGATCATCCCCTCTCTTTCTCTCTCTCTCTCTCTCTCTCTCTCTCTCCATCTCTCTCTACTCTATTCTCTATTCATGTAAAACCACACTGTACCATAGATCAACCCCAAAAAAGAGATGCCACAAAATGAATGAACCCCGGAATATAAAGCACCAAAAAAAAAAAAAAAAAAAAAAAAAAACTCTTGCGATGCACAGAAAACAGTCCCCTTGTCCGTTGCCCCTCACGCCGCGACCTGCCTTGTCCCCTTCGTCCCCCTCCGCTCGGTCTCGTCCTCCTGGGCGTGGGACCCCATTACGTCGGCCAGGTCGGCCTCCCTGACCAGCAGGACCTGGGTGTCGGCGACGCGGGCGGTCGTCACGGTCGTGCCGCGGACCCAGCCGTCCCAGACCTGCCGCACGACGTTGTCATCGTTGTCGTCATCGTCGGCAGGGGCAGCGGTCAGCGGCCGGCACGGGCCCATAGCCTCCTCGTCGCGGGGCGAGACGGCGAGCACGAGGCGGCGGGCGCGGGGGAAGCGGTCGACGACGTGCCAGAGGCAGCCGAAGGCCGAGTCGGCGCCACGCTCGGGGTAGCGCAGGGCGGAAAAGGCGCAGGCGAGGCGGCGGACGCGGCGGGCGTCGCGGGGGCGCAGGAAGCGGACGACAGGGGTGTCGAAGCCGTAGCGGTCGCGGGGGTCAAGGGCGCCGGCGAGGTAGAGGGCGTCGAGGCGGAAATTGAACCAGGCGCGAGGCGGGCGGGCGACGACGGCGGTGGGGGGGTAGGAGAAGAAGGAGGAGGAGGAGGAGGAGGAGGAGGAGGAAGGGGGAGAGGGGAGGAGGACCGGGGCGCGCCAGGCGAAGGTGAGCTCGTAGTGCGCGAGGCCTAGGGCGCGGGACTCGCGGCAGACGAGGAGGAGGACGGGACAGGTGGGGTTGAAGACCATGGGCACCACCGGGCACGTTGACGGTGACGGTGACGACGACGACGACGACGACGACGAAGAGGAGGAGGGCTTGCAGGGTGCGGGGACAGAGCGGGCGGCGAAGGCGGCGCGGCGGGCTGGCAGGCGATCGTCGCGCTCGAAGCAACAGGCGGCGACGACGCGCGGGGCAACGAGGTAGGACCAGACCTTGAGGCGGATCTCCGGGGGCAAATCCGGGAAGCGGTGGAAGCGCGGGAGGGCTTCGGGGGCGGCAGGGACGACACTGAGGGCGGCGGCGGCGGCGGCGGCGGCGGCGTCGAGGCCGTCGTCGAGCAGGCAGAAGTCGATCCAGAACTGGGAGGCCGAGGTCCGCGCGCCGTCCGGGTGGGCCTTCTCCTCCTCCTCGGGCGAGGTGGTGATGGTGCTTTCGGCGACCGGCTCGGTATCCATGACGATGAAGATGGAAGATGGGGAATGGGAAATGGGGGAGGCTGCGGCGAAATAAGAGAGGGTGGCGGTGGGCGAGAATGGCGCCCTATTCCGCGGGTTCCAGGGTGAGAAATGGCGATGGGTAACTAGGGAATGCAACTCATATCCGGTCTTTGTGCGAGGGCGAATCCAGAGAAACGGCGCAGAGGTGCGGCGTAAGAAGGATGACTTCGGGGCCCGGCCACCGGAGGACCGTACGACGACAACGACGCACGCACGCACGCACGCACGCACGCACGCGCACACTGCCAACTTTCCTACTCGGGCCTCAACCTGGCCACCTCGTCGCCTCAACCGTGTGTGGGCGGCGGATTACAAAGAGCGATTGGTCCTGTTGCATCCAACCCGGCGGAGGACCATCAGAGGACCTGATGGTTTGGTTATTAAACTGTTTTCAGCCCCGCCACGCGCGGACAAGCCCCGGCCGGGTTCGTATCCCGCATACGTCACCGGGGTTGATGGCTGACCGAGGCGGGCTTTTTCCCATCTGGCCCTCGAAAGAGGACAGGAACGAAAATGAGACATTGTACATTGTTTTGATTGGGTATCTTGGAATAATCTACATGTTGCTTCCGCCTTGTTGTTTTTCTTCTTTTCTTCTCGCCGGCCACCGTAGCCTCGACAGTATGTAGTCACCATGGCGTCACGGACTGTTGGTCATTCGGCTTCCCCCCTTCCCCCCCCCCCCCCCCTCGCGACGTGCGCCTAGATCTCGGGCCCTAAAGTAGGAAGCGCAATATTGTCGAGGATTCACCTCAAAAAGCTCTTCTATCCAGCTGCTGTTTCTACTCCAAGAACCTGTAATAACCGGATCGCTACAAAGTCGCCTCCCCATCCGGCTGGTGCTCCCGAGTCGTGATGTTCTTCTCAGTGGCACCACCTTTGCGGAACCAGCTGAGGATGTAGACGCCCTCGTATATGGCGTTGTTCCGCTCGCCCTCGCCATCGCCGGCCTTGCCGATGTACACGTTGCCCAGGAAGGAAGCGAATACAGTGCACTGCGGACACTCCGTGTTAGCTCTCCGCGGCGACAGGGCCCCCTCGGCGAATAAACTCACAAGAATCATAAAGGGGGTGATGGCGACAAAGGCCCAGACGACGCCCATCTTGGCCTCGTGCGTGACGCGCTGCTGCACTGCGTCGGGGAGGCTCTTGAGCGTACCAAAGTCCCTCAGGGGCGAGTCGTTGTCGATCCCCGACGCGTTATTGAAGACGGTCGTCATGACGGTCAGCCCGAGGGTCCCGCCAAAGGGATAGGCGACGGCCATGAGGGAGATGACGGCCAGTACGTCGCGCCGGCCCACGTCAAGCCGAGGATCAGCAGGCCAAAGCCGAATAGGAAGAGGACCTGGCCTCCAACGTCGATTGTCTGGATACGCTTCACGAACGTCGTCCGTCGGCCGGTATCGGTTGTCTCGTCAAGCTGGGGGATCGACTGGGGGCCAAGGAGCTCGGATCGGAGGATGAAGTAGATGGCGAGCATGCTGACGAAGGCGATGGGCAGGTTGATGCCGAAGACGGGGCCGTCTCAGAAGCAGGCTTTCGCGTGCGACTCACCTCCCACAACAGGACCAAGCCCCCATCCCAAGACACCGCCGAGGAGGGAGAAGACGGACCAGTTCTTTGCGTTCTCGCGCAGTGACACCTTGTCGGCGAGGATGACGCGGACCAGGATGTTGATGCCGGCGCAAGCCAGGCCCTGGAATGCGCGACCGAGCAGGAGGACGGGGAAGGCGGTGAGGGGCGCGCCGGTGCAAAGAGCGCTGCCCACGAGCATCAGCACCAGACAGGCCTGCATCGTGACGTGACGCCCAAAGATGTCGGCCATCTGGCCCCAAAAGGGGATGAAGGCGGCGGACGTGAGGTTGAAGGCGGCGATGATCCAGTTGAGCTGGCCGGTCTCGTCTGTAGGTTGGTTAGACGGCGGTGGGAGCGACACGACGGAGGGTCGGGTCTGGGGGAAGCTTACGGAAGTCAGCTGCAATCCAGGGCAGTGCGCTCGCGACCTGTATCAAACGGCGTTAGCCATGATGGAACTCGTGCCCAAACGGAGCCGGCCCTTACAATCGTGACGTTCCAGAGCTTGTACAACGAAGGGGAGAATCAGGCCGGCGAAGACCTTGCATCTGTACGTGAGTTGCGCTCGCCGTGCAGATTTGCACGTGGGACATGGCCCGGCTGTTGGGTCATATTGATGGCCACACGTTGACGGGCTTGGTTCTGTGACTCCTGTCGCCGGGTCATTCTTATCGTGGGAGATGCCTTCTTCAGTTCCGGTCACGGTGTATGTCAGCTGTTGTGTCTTGCCCGGACCCTTGATCGACCGGTAGAGCTTCTTTCCCAAGTATACAAAGACCATGTTGGCGAGCTGCCTTGGTATGAGGAACAGAAGTTCTGGTCAAGGTATAAGAGACTTGGTGTAAGAGAGACGGGTAAAGCTAGTTCTATGGGATGCAGACTTACAATTTGGATTCATGAAGCCAAGCGTCACATATATATATATATATCCGCTACCACACGCGTGCTAGAAATTATATACGCAACGGAGCAGCCCATCACCAATACGGGGACGTGTACCCAAAGCTGCGTACTTCGGTGGTGGCTTGGAGCCGAAATGAGGGCCGGGCGCAGGCCTCCATGGCTGCTAGTAGGGAACGAAGCAGCCAGCCGAGATGGCCTCCTAGCCTAGGCCAGCCTAGCCTTATGGGGAATAGGGATATATCTCGTAAGAAGGTATAGTAGCTTGAAAGACGTGTTGTGTTGGCCAATGGGCATGAGGAATATGTGCATTGTAAGATGGATCGTGGGAAGACGCACGTCGAGAAGGCCAAGCTCATGCCAAGACAACCCTACCATCAACAAGCTTCTCTTAGCGGTGTTTACAGCAATGTACAGCGACAGGCCCGCCGCTACGTAGGCACAGCACAGTACAGTGGGGACCTCTTCTAAGCTTTAAGCGAATGCGAGGAAAGTGGAGACCATCCCGTTCTCTGGTTCCTGCCCGCTGAGACGGTATGTCAGATGACAGCTGCCGAACGGTGTCTTCAATCATCAACCTTTCTTTTCTTTCATCCTCTTGTTACCTACCCCCATCACATCTATCTACACTTACACCTACATTTCCACACACTCTCTGACAAACTCAACATGCCGAACAGGCAAGCCGACAAAGAATCGCAGCGTCGGCGAGGACGCTTCGTGGCTTACCCATCCGTAGTTTCCAGGGATCCGCTCTAGGCTGTCCCGTCAGCCCAACACCCACCACCACCCACCACCACCACCCACCACGTTTCCAACTCGAATGGATTTCCCGAAAGGGAAATATCCAAATGCAACTACTGCGCCTCGCATCGTGACCCGGAATTCGGCATGGCACAACAGAACGCTGGTTGACGGAGCCGTCTAGCTGTCGCACTCGCTCATCTTCCATGGCATCCATCTCATTCCTGGATTGCGACCCTGCAAACATGACCAGAGGTTCGGACGGGGTCTTCGTACCGCAACCACTAAACGGCCGACCCAAGCTCTCCACCCCACTATGCGGGCGCCTCGAATGTCATCGCTCCAAGTGGACGTGGGCGGCTCTGTTCGGTATCGCCAGTAGTGTCCTGCCTGCCTCAGCCACTTGGCTGCCCCGTCAACGCCCGCTCTCTACCGTCCCATCTCACAAAAGGTCGACACCGAGAGACTGAAGGGATGCCTGCCTGCATAGTTCGGCTGAAACGTCCATTGATCCCGAGACTAGAGTATGCGCCGCCCTGCAATTCGGTAAGAGGTGTCATCAGCCGTCACCGGGCTGCCCGCTCACCTCCAGACATTACAACAAAGCGAGTAGGTTTTCATACCCACGTGGCTCATCTAAGATTTCCTATCAACCAACACACCGGATTTTGCCAAATCTAATCAATCTTCAGCTGCGCGGAGCCGGCGCCCCAAAGTGACGATCAAGGTTGTTCCTTTGACCCTCCCTCGCAGCCGATCGATCCCTTATCCAATAAATACAATGAATGCTTTTATTACCCATCAACGCATTCTTCTCTCGGACCGCAAACAACAGCCTTGTCCCGTTTAAATGCACTTCCCAAGGAATTTGGAGCCGCAGCCCAGATGGAAGCTATCCTGCTTGTCGTAGTTGCCCTGCGGGTTGCTGGCATTGGCCGATTTGTACGCGTTCTCGTTATAACTGCAGAAGCTGCATATGTGATCGTCGTATCGCTCGTCGCCGCAATAGCACTTGACGCACCCGCCGAAGCAGTAGTGCTTGCTTGGATTGGAGGAGGATGCTATCTTCACGTCTGGACCACTGCCCTTACATGATGGACTCTCCTTACTTGTACAACACAGACGTTTGCGCGGTGCTCGAGAAGTCTCGTTTCCTAGAGTAACAAACACAAATATCCAGACGCCATATCACCAACAGCTCCCATCTTAGACGCCATTCCAGAAGCTCGACGGCCAGTGTATTCATGCTTGGACGATGAATAAAACAACGGCATACGCGGACTACTGGGACGCCGTACGAGCGACGGGCCATGCTGGACAAATAAGGACGCAGAAAACGCCCCTCTCGTCAAAGCTAAATAAATGACGATAAAACACCATGACCTCTCTCTCAAGCTCGAGTACGCCAGCAGTGATCTTTGTGGTCGGAATCGAAATGGAGCATGTGGGCGCCCGCGTTTGCTAACCCTTTGTGAAGGTGCGAGTTCAGCCAAGTGGTCAACGCTTTAATTGCTAGACAAGTAGCCGTTCCTGGGCGGGACTTTATGTTGCCTCATTAAGAGTCATGGCTATTCCCAGCAACCGTTCAGGTTTCCCCCCATTAACCTCACATACGAGCAAAGGCAGGCCTGGGACCTTCCCTCCGTACCCCCGCCGCGCCATTTACCGCCCAACCTTGACCAAACTTGCATTCTACTCTAACTCTATCCCTAATCCTAACCCAAATCCTAAACTCTACCCTCAACAAGCCTACAGAAAAAAAGCTTTTTATCATTTCAAAGAGTTTCTGTGCTAATAGAGGGAAAATGAGGATGGTAGTGAGGCAAGGGTAGAATATAATCCTACATCATATGGGATTGTATAGGACTTGGCGACAGATCAGCCAGAACTGGCAGCAGCGTATCTAAAGACTCGGGTTATACAACACTCATCCCGAAGTGTCTAGTGCCTGTCCGTACACACAAGGATCTTACGGCTTCTGGTCCAGTCGCTCGTCTAAACAGTCTGTATCAATCGACATATGGCTGAAAAGATCTCCAGAGAATATGGACAATTCGACATGGACAGCACCAAAGTCAAGCGTTGAGGGCTGGTGGTCGTATTCGGTCATTCTTATCCGTACGCCGCATTAAGTAAATACTCTTACTAGGTATTCTCGCCAGGCTTTATTACGCCCCCCCGGTCCTACGCTGGGACTCGTCTGCGTACTAGGCAGTGATGGTGTACGCTATCGAGTCCCCAATGGCGTCCTCCGCCTCATCGTCGCGCTCATAGTTGGCCACCGTCGTGGCACCGCCTCTGAACACGTAGCCGAACCAGTAACGCCCGCCCGTGCTGCCGCTGTTGATGCCTGCACAGTGTCACGAAAACACGTCAGCTGGGCATCTTTCCTTGCTCAAGTCGTCACCGTGGACGTCGAGTATTCAGATCACAAACAGAAAGGGGGAGGAGGGTGCATACCCGAGAAACTCATGCTGCTGGTGCAGGCCGTGTAGCCCTTGCACTTTTCCAACACGTAGGCCGCCCAGGTGTCGGCGGTGTAGTCGCCGAGCTCGCCGTGGTACGCGGCGATGATCTGGCTCGGGAAGAGCGACGAGCCGGCCACCCAGTTCAGGGGGGTCGGCAGCGGAACCTGGACGAAGGAGGCGCGAGGCTCGAGGGGAGCGGCGGACACGGCTGTGGAGGCGACGGCAGCGGCCGTGCCGAGGATGGAGATGAGTCTCATGGCTACCTCGTTCTGTTGATTTTTTTTTTTTATTATTATTATTTTTTTGGATGTCCCGTGGAATGGAATGCGGACGAGACGGAGAGGGGCCGATGCAAAATTTTGACGACAGAAGCGACAGACAGACGAGACAAAGTCGCGTGGGGGGCCAAGGCGCAACGTCAATGGGATGGTGGCCGCCTTCGTTCTAGTTATACGCGCCAGCCCAGCGGGCCATGACAGAGCAGAGACCCGTTGCATCTGCCGACGACAACAGCTTATCGTTGGGGGGAGGGGGGCTTCCCACTACGAGGATGTACCCAAGCGCGGTGTTGGACACGCATCGGGAAGCAATAGACCGGGGCAAAGACCGATTCCATGGCGGCCCTCGCTCGAAGAGAGATGATAAAGGAGGGGGAGATATCTTAGATATCTTGGCGCCGGGCCAATGAGGCAGATGGTCCCGCGGGCGTCCCTGTCCGAGCCGAGCACATTGCTCAACTGCTAATTACCACTTGCCTAAGTCGGCCGGATCGAATAAGCTTTCTGGAGATTAACCGAGATTGTGTCATGGAGCAGGTTTCTTTGCGGATCCTGCCCTTGTATGGCTATAGGTCTATCACATATACGCGACTGAGTCAGCACTTGTTTTCGACGTCCTTTTCAACTATGTGCAGTCACAAGACTCATTTGGCAGGGCAACAAGTCCTTGATAACCGAATACTAGAATGCTACACAGCGGTCGTGCAACAAAAGAGGCACACCAACGCGTATACAGTCAATATATAACATGGCCGGCCCATCGACATCTGCAAACCACGGCCCCGGCAGACGCATCAACACATGATCAACACCCCGGCCGCCACGCTCTCCCTGCCCGCCACCATCAGAGCGCACTTAAAGCAGCACCCCTCTCCCCTCCTCCACACCACGGCGTTGGTGCCCTTCTCCGAGCACCACGCCCGCGCAAACGTCTCCGCCGCCGGGCCCCCGGTGGCATTGATGACCGTCACCGCCGTGGCGCCGCCATCAAGCTCCGCCCGCGGGAGCGCCTCTACGCCTAGGGTGCGGAACATGTAGTCGGCCCCCGTGCCGGGCTTGATCCGGTGCGGCCCGTCGCGACACGGCATCGCCGCCACGAAGACGCTGTTGGACTGCAGCGTCATCGTCGCCATCAACTTGCCGCGCGCGAGCCGGAAGTCGAGACGCGCCAGGTACATCGGCGGAGCGTGGTCCCCCCTTACCCCGTCGTCGTCGTCGTCGTTGTCGACCGGCTGCGTCACCGCAACCTTGGTGAGGCGGAGGGTCTGCAGCGCGACCATGTCAGCCGACGGCGGCGGTGGCACCGGAAGCGCCCACTCGACGGCGTTGACCTGCTGGCTCTGCACCGCGGAGGCTGTGGCGGTCGGCGTGTCGCCATCCGCGCCCGCGTCCTCGGCCACCCAAGACGGCGGCCGGCCCTTGAGCTGCGCCAAAAGCCCAAACGTCGACTCGGGGAGGGAGGGAGACGGGCAGGGCCCGACCCAGCCGCCGAGACATTTGGTCTTGCCGCCCGCCGTCTCGGCGTCGGCCTGGGACAGCGGCGCCAGCACCTTGCCGAGGACGGAGCGGGCGGTCCAGTACGACGCCTGCGGGTACACGATGCCGTAGTTGCCCCTGTGTATCTTGACGGTCGTGCCGGGCATGCGCGTGCTCAGCGTCGGCGACATGCTGTACAACGTCCCGATCACCGCAAGCGGGAACAGCGCGCCGGGCAGCACGAGGCCCCCCAGCCAGTCCCATGTGCGGATGTCGAGGGCCATCTTGCTTGCTTCGGACGCGAGCAGCTTCCGCGCCGTCTCCCGTATCTCGGAGAGGTACGGCCACCGCATCTCCTCGGCAAACGCGAGGATGCTGCCGACCTGCCGCGTCTGGACCGCCTTGCGCGGTTCGAACCGGTCCTGCGAGGTGATGAAGTCCATGTTCTGGCTCCAGAGCTCGGCCGCAACCAGGTCATGAACGATGCGCACCGTCACGCCGCCGTACCAGCGCCTCTGCTGCTGCTGCTGCTGCTGCTGCTGCTGTTGCTGGACCTTGGCCATCCGCAACGTCAACTCGCGCGCCAGGAGCATCTGGAGGAGGAAGTCGATGAAGCCGACGTCGAGCTTGGGCGTGGCCTGGTCTATGTTGGCGAGGACACCGATGCTGATGCTTTCCTGCAGGCCCGGTACGGGTGAGGCGTTCATGGCGGCCAGCAGGTCTGAGATCTGGTGTCTGACCTTGTACCTTTCGTCCTGGTTGAGCCATACATAGCTTTGAACGGCCAGGGTCAGCAATGTGGTTTTTTTTTTCCTCCCAATTCGAGGTAGGGTGAATTTGACTAGATGGACTTACTCGCTAGGGCCGAGGAGCTCCCTGACCGAGTCGTATCCCTTCTTCTCGGTCCAGCCGTTGCCCAAGCCATCCTTCACGATCGCCACCCACCGCTTCAGTATGAGGTCTGAACTGAGGGGGACAATGTTGGAAGTGCGCGTCCAGGAGGGCTCCGTGGTCTTTTCCAGGGCGTCGACTTTCCTCCAGAAGTTGAGCTCCCGCGAGAACCCCGTCAACGAGGTCGAGCCGGGGGACCAGCCGGCGTACATGGGGTCCGCCTCGACGTCCATCCTCAAGAGGCCGTCGGCCACGGGGATGACGGGCCCCGGGAGGGACCGCAGCGCTGGTCGCTCGCTGTCAGCAGCGCCCTTGCCAAGTCACGCGCGGGTAGGGGGGGGGGGGGGGGGGGGGGGGGCGTTTGAGCTTGTAACGTACCGAATGCCGGGTGGAACTCGGGCTGCTTTACCTCCAGCTCCGGAACCTCCTCGATACCAGAGAGCCAGGCGTAGCACATTAGACTGTCGGATGTCTTGTAGACTTTGTGTATCACGAGCGCTCCCGTGTTGTCATATGGCACGGAAACAGGCGCGGGCTTCGTTGGCTGCGGAGGTGAGGGCGTCGCCGCTGGTGCTGTCACCAACGGCGGATCCGGCGTCCTCGGCACCACCAGCGGCGGCTCCGGCGTAGGCGGCGCAACGTGCACCGCCCTCGGCACCGGCGCCCTGCCCGCCGCCGACCCGCCCCTGGTGGTGGACAGCATCTCAATCCTCAGGCTCGCCGGCGGCGGCGTCCGAGGCCTCCACCAGGGTTTGCAGCTGGCCGAGGTCAGTGGCCCGCATGATCTCGTCGCGCATGCGGACGCGGGAGCGGTCCCGCACCGCCGGGAGCAGCGATGTCAGCGAGTCGTTGATGGCCCGCAGCTCGCCGATGAGGGCGCGGAACTTCTTCTCGTCGGCAACGGCCCACGTCGCCTTGGTCAGGGGCGTGGCCTGTCGCTGCGCGGCCGCGGCGCGGTCCTGGAAGCGCGCGTACGTCCTGCGGAAGGTCGCCGTCAGGGGCTCGCGGGCCGGGTGTCTGGCGACGGTGTCTGGCGCTGCCGTCGTCGACGATGCCCCCGTCGCCCCCGTTGGGTCCCGCGGCACCAGTCCGTACCGTTTCTGAAGGTTGCCAATGTCCTCGAACGTGCGCACGAAGCACGTCAACAGGCCGGCGACGGCGTCGCGCAGTGCCATGCGCTGCAGGGCCTCGTCGATGCCCGCCAGCTCGTCCTCGGTCGGCTCCTCCTTGCCCACGAGCAGCTGGACGTGGGCGAGGCCGACGGCGTCGCCCCAGATCATGAGCCGCACGCGCTCGACCTCGATCTTGGTCTGGAGGAGCTCGCGGTCGATGCCGTAGCGCGCCGCCGATGACAGCGCGTCCAGCGTCTCGATGCAGGTGCTGTACAGCCCGACGAGGCCTAGCACGCCGACTGCCGTCGCCGCGATCTCCATTGCTGGTGGTAATGGTGGTGGTGTTGCGCGTCACGGACTGATGCTTTTGGTGTTTCTTTCCAGCTCTGGCGATGGACCAGAGAGCCGTGCCCAGTGACCAAGTGCCATGGCCCCAGCCTGATTGTGCAGTTGTGACTTTAATGCCTCCATGTAAAAGTTGATGCGATACATGCGCTCGTGTGGCGGAGCACCACCTGCAGTGTGCCCGACATCCAATAGTGCATATGCAGCAGTCAGCCGCAGCAGTGCTGCATACATACTTCATGTATGTATGGTATGAACTGTTTCGGTAGGTGGGCAGTAGATGAGACATCGTATCAGTTCTCGCATCATTCGCTGATCACGATGCGGGTATGGACCATTGTGTCTTGAGACCATTCCACCTCGTAGCAGCTACACATTCCTAAAGTCATCGACGACTAAATGCGCCCAAGCGAGCATTGCAGTCTACACCTCGTGCTATTGACAGCCGGATAAAGAGAGACGGTAAAAGTATGCCTTGTCATCTTCCTTCCACACCTCCCAGCCTCCCTCCCTCCGGCTCAAGCCCAGATAAGGCACCCCAGACCGAGCCCCTGGTGACTCGCCGCCCTTACGGCGCACGCAAAGCATGTGCCCGCCGCCCTCCGCACCACCGCGTGCTGGCCGTACTCTGCGCACCACGCCCGCGCCGCCAGCTCGCACTCGCCCTGCCCCGTTGCGTCGATGACAAGGACCCTCTCGTCGTTCTGGACGTATCCCGAGAGCTGGCCGACGCGCCGGATGTGCTGCAGCTTCGGCAGGTCGCGCTCGTGAACGGCGTGGGGCCCATCGATGCAGCGCGGCGCAGCGACGAATACGGGCGCGTTGTACAACGTGAACGACACGGCTGCGCCGTTGACGGCCAGCTCGACGGAGGCTCTGTGCATCGGCTCCGCTTCTTCCGGTTCGGACACGGGCACGGACGCGTTCGGCCCCTCCCCGGACTCGGATCCATTGCCATCTAAACCGACGCCCGGGTCCGCCACCTTCCGCAAGGGCTTGAGCCGTATGGCCCGGAACTCGACTACGTCGGGCGCAGCACTGGGACCGATGGGGACTATCCACTTTGACTGATCACCGATAGTCCTGACCCAATCTGCCTTGGACGTCTCTCCGGCCACACGGTCCAGGTTGGAGAAGGACGCGCCCTCGTCTGCGTCGGCGTGGGATGGCATGTGTTCGGGCTTCTTGAACGTGACGTCTCTCGCATGGACTCGCCACCAGCCTTTGGTTATCTTGCCCTCGCTCTCGCCCTCGCCGTTTCCCACAACCACCGGCAAGGGGCACGGTCCGACCCAGCCGTTCGCCGCCTTCACGCCTCTCAAGCCGCCGAGCACGCGGCCCAAGACGAATTTGGCCCGCCAGTACGACCGGTCTTCCAGCACGAGACCGGAACCGAAGTACATTGGCGGCCCGAGACCCGCCAGGCTCGGCGACGCCGCCACGAGGGCGCTCATGATGGTGAAGACGAAGGCATTCCCGGGGAGCATCGTCCCGAACAGCCAGTCTCACAGCTGGAGACCGACGGCGGCCCCGGCGCGCAGGCTCGCGTACGCGTCCTCGATGTAGCCCCTCATCTCGCCCAGGGCCGGCCACGACATCAGCTCCGCGAAGCGGACCAGGCCCTCCACCTGCCGCTCGTGGACCAGGCTGAACATCTCGACGTAGTCCTTCTTGGGGTCCGGGACCCGGACGAGGACGCCGTCGACCCAGCGCTCCGCCGCCGTGACCGCGGCGACGACGCGTACGCTGTAGTTCCCGAACGCGATGCTGCGTTCCCGCGCCACGAGCAGCTTGAGCTGGTAGGCGAGCACCATTTGGAAGAGGAAGTTGGCGAGCCCGAAGCCGCTCCCATCGCCGGCGGGCGCGAAAGCCGCGGCTGCCAGGCACCCGGTGGCGCCGAGGTCCTCGAAGACGTCGGCCCGGTTCAGCGTGGAGAGAATCTCCGAGACCTGAGCCTGCGTCGTCTGCCACCACCTTCCCGCGGCGTTGCCGGACGGCGTGAAGGTGCTGGGGCCGACGAGCGTCTCGACATCCTTCCTGATCTTCTCTTCGTCCCACCACGGGAGCTCGCGCTGGACCTGCAGCAGGCGCAGCCTGTCGACGAGGAATACGAGCTTGTGTCGGGGGAGCTCCCGCAGCGAGGTCCAGATCCGCTCGCCGTCGTGCTTCTTGTTTGCGCGTGCCCAGTGGCCGAAATCGGCCGCGTAACCCTCCACCGTCCGCGTGCCGGGGTACCTGCCCTCGTACTTTTCTGCTCGCCTAAAGAGAGAGCGAGTCCGTTATTACCTTGTGCCAAATAGCCAAGATGAAGAGCCTTGTAACCTACCTCGCTATCGTGGTCGGCCCAGTTTCCCTGTTCATTTTGTGTCTTGTCCGGTGCATACATCAAAGCTGTTTTCCCCCCTCGCATAGTTAGTCGTGTAGATGGGAAAAAAATTCAGGGTACGAGAGCGTCGAGGTTTACATACCCCATGCAGGGTACGACGGCCTGCGATACTCGATCTCCTTGTCTACTTGTGCGTAATACTCGTCATCTCGAAACCCTTCCCAGGCGAGGAACCCGTTATACCTGCCACCAAACGTGTGCCAGATGCTAGGTTGCAGTGATCCTTTGAGGCTCGCGCGGAGAACGACCTCGAGCTTCTCCAGCTGCTTGGCTAAGCGACTCACGTTGACTCCGCGGGCCGCTGTCGTGCTGCTGCCCCCGTCCTCCGTCTCTAGAGTCTCGTTGATTGTTCCCATGCCCGCTTCATCGCCGGCCAGGCTGCGAGAGTACTGCGACAGTTCCGTGATCCTTAGGCTGGCGGCCTCGGCCAGCTCATCACCGGCCTCCATGTCGGCCACGGCCTGTTCGACGATCTGCAGGTCCTCCAAGTCCGTCGCCGCCTTGATCTCGCCGGCCATCTCGCGTCGCATGTGCTCATCCAGGTCGGGGAATAGGGCGCACAGGCTGTCGTTGAAGTCGCGAAGCTCCTCGATGAAGCGCTGAAAGCGCCTCTTGTCCTTAATGGCCCACCGCGCGGTGGTGACCACCGTCGCCGCGCGCTGCGTTTGGGCGGCGGATTCCTGGAGCCTGGCGTAGGTCCTTCGGAAGGTGGTGACAAGCGCGTTCCCCAAGCTCCCCGTCGAGGCCTCGTCGGCCGCCTGGGCGCTCTGCAAGCCGTAACGGCGCGTCATGGACCCCGTGTCCTCGAAGAGCTGCCGCATGCAGCCGAGGATATCGCAAACCGCCCTGGCGACCCGGGGATCCTGCAGTCTCGGGTCAACGACCGCCGGGGCAGCAGACTGGCCTCCTGCGCCCATGTTGAGTCCATAAAGCCCGACGGAATCGCCCCAGAGCAGGAGTCGCACGCGTTCGATGCCGACCTTGGTAGTCAGCACCTCGAGGTCGGAGCCGTACCGGCGGCCGCTCTCAATCGTATCGCACAACTCCAAACACGTCTTGAACAAGGTCATGAGCGCCGCCGCTCCGATGGCCAACCCCGCGGCGTCCATCTTCGGCGACTGATCAGTACTTGGGCTTCCTACCACACAGCTCGGATGGGGGAACCTGGACCGTCGGTCGAGCTGAACGGCAGGCGGCTGTGTGAGAGGAGACGCATTGCGATGGTGGGAATGTGCGCAACAAAAAAAATCACATTAAATTCTTGATCACAGATGAAGCCTACAGGAGAGCCTTGCCAATGGTCTCATTCTGGTCAGAATGTTACATACAGCCTATAGGAGGAGGGCGACACCCTCGAGTGGCACAGCCACAACGCCCCTATCGGCAGGCTTCGCCTGAAGCGGCATAGCTTGGAGGTGATGTTGTACACCACCATGACCAGATCGTCCTCAGAAATATATGTCTGCCTCCGCTGTTAATAGAGAAGTATCATGCGTGCTGCGTCTTCGTCGTCGTGATCGTCCAAGTAAACTTCGTGTTTGTGCGGGCCCCAGCGAGGGACTACTTCAGGGGCAATTTGCAAAAGCCACATCATAAACATGTCTTCGCACGCTTCGACGCCGCTGGCGCTGCACTTGCGCAGCCCAGTGACATACAACTTCTTAACCAACGAGCGTTGGAAACCGGGTGAAGTACAAGACCCTCCTCCCTTCCTGTGGCGGCGATGACCAACCAAACAGAACTGTGCCGCACAAGTAGGGGAAGCTTCACTAACAGTCGCGCCACTGTCCCCTAGATGTACCAAGAAGGACGGACTATAAGCGACTTCGCCTTCATCGACTCGCAGTCGGGCCGCCTCAAGTCGACGCTGCTGTTCGCCTCCATCTTCCGCACCTTCTACGAGCACCCGGACTGGTCGCAGCTGCACGCCTTCTTCACGAAGCGCTACGGCCGCAGCCAGATGCTCGTGGACCGCGAGGCTCGCAAGCTCGGCCCGCCCGAAGGCTCCTTCCGCCAGCTCGGCAAGAAGACGACTAACTTCAAGACCGACCCCAGCAGCGTCGGGCTGCCGAGGGATCTGTGCCAGCAGCTGGCTGCCGCGGGGCGTGCTGTCCGCGGTCGCATGCTGGGTCCCGACCCCCAGGCCACGGCCATCGGCCCGGCCATTAGCGTCGCCCTCGGCGCGGGCGGGTACATGGACCTCGTCTACTATTCGGGACAGCCGCCGGGGAAATACCCGAAACGCCACCGCGTCGGCCCCGAACTGTTTGAGTGGCGGGACGACAAGTTCTTGCCCGGGGTCAGCGCCATGGCCACGACCCGGAAGGGCGGCCGCGGGCGGTGCTGGGCCGAATGGGCCGAGCTCTGGTCCGCGGCGGCCGAGTGGGTGTACGAGTACGAGGCGACGGCGCTGGAGCACTTCGCCGCCAGCTCGTACTCGTACAAGTACCGTCTCAGCGAACGAGGAGCGCGCCAGCGTGCCCGTCGGCGCCAAGGTGCCGCGCAGGTTCCTGGCCACGGACGCCATCGACGCCGCCGACGCGGTGCGGGACGCGTTCGCGCAGCTGGCCGAGAACCCGATCAAGTTCCAGGGCATCGAGTGGGACTTCCTCGAGCTCGAGGCCGGGCGGGAGGTGATGGGAAGGTTCCACGCGCGCTTCGGGCGCCGGGACCCGGACGCGAAGAAGAACGTTGAGAGCCTGGCGAGGCGGGCGGGGCTCGAGGGGTGGAACCGGCTGAACTACGAGGAGGTCAGCCCCGTGGCGCTCAAGAAGTGCCCAGACACCTTTAAAGGGCTCGACTGTGAGTCCTGGATGCTGTCTGTTCAGGGCGGAGATGTCGCGGTTGTCGATACGCTGTTCCAGGTGAGTCCTCGGTCGAGTCCATGTCGGATTCCGTCGATAATGACAACAGAGCCGTCACTGTAGGCACTTTGGGCGGTCATTATGCTTTCTCTCCTTCCTGTCAAGATCGACATCGTCGACAAGGACGATAGGTTTCCAAGACATCGCGACCCGGACACTGTGTACCTGTAGGACAGCGATCTTGTGAGTGCGGGTATTTGGACCGAGCGGCACGACCGACCGTGTGAAGCACGTCGCAGTCTTCTCAAGCATCGGGACGCGGCCGTAGGCCTGGGACGGCTGGCTGATGAGGAGAAGACGGTCCTCACATAGAGCAACACGGCTTTGACTGGACAAACAGCGCACAGTATTGCCGCTGTGTCAAACTTTCTTGCTTCGTTACCTCCACAAATTAGTCTTTCAGAGTCTTGTATATCAGAGCTATTCATGAAAAAAAAAGGAAAAGGAAAAGAAAAACTAGCCTATTGTAGTTTTTCATTTCTCTTTTTAACCGAATGTTAATTTCCCTTCTACCCACAGCAATGTCCGGACAAGGCAGGAAGAGGAGGATAGAACTAAAGAATAAAAAGTCTCACAAATAGAAGAAACTTAACTAAACTACCTGAGTGCCTGAAGCCCTGGCTCGGGCTGGATGAGTCGATGAACATCGGTGCACGCTACTATAGATGGGTTTGGCCACACCAAGGTTCCTACGGAGTACCCGGGTACTTGGCGGTTTGAGCGCCACTATCTGATTGGCCGATCAGCCGCGGCCCCGCCCGGCGCCGATCCCGCCAGCCTCATCCCGGCAGCAGTCGGCAGTGGACGGCCGGGTACTCCGTAGCAACGGGACAATCGCTGCACCCATACCAAGACTGACTGCTTCGGTGTTCCATATCATACAAGTGCTATTAAGTCAGTACGTAAAATGGTAGCCTAATTGCTGCCCTGCCGTTGCGCCGCTATACCTGGTAAAAGTGGCCTTATGGGTATTGTATGTTGTATTAAAGACAAAATATACATCAGTAGTAGCAATACTGGGGCGCCCACTTCTTCTGCGAATCTGACACTCAACCCCGCAAAAAAAACTTGGCCTGGTTGAGTCATGGCCCATGTCGCCGGGTAGACCCTGGGTCCATTCCCCGTATAGTCTCTAAATCAATGCCTCCAGGGGGTTGGTTGTCCTTGCGATCCGATTTCTACACCAGCTCGATGGCGATCTGAACAATCAATCGCACCCTGTCTCCGCTGATCGCCATCTTGCACAGAGTCCAACAGTCGTTCATGGGATAAGTGGCGGCGCAGCCTGACGGCGAGAGTTTTGCGTATATTGGAGGCTGTGTATCATACGATCGCAAGCAATCCGGTACCGGAGTGGCAACCGACATACTCAAAGTGCTGCTGCTCCGGCGTCAACACCAACACCTCGTGGAACAGACGAAGCGAGACATTGTTCTCCAGCTTGTTGGCATATTGCAGGAAGCCTCCAAATATCTTCAAATGCGTCGGGTGTTCCTTCGCCCAGCCCTCGAGGGATGCAAGATCGTCGAAGAAGGCCAACCCGAAAGTGCGGTCCTTATCGGCTTTGCCCGTCGCCGGGTCGACGATGTCCATGAACCGGCAGCTGTGGCAGCCGACATCGGCGCCTTGGTCGCGAAGGAAGTTCATACCCTCGATGAGCACGGGGTGCATCGTCGACAGGTACAGCTCCCGCTCTTCGGGCAGTGTTCCCGACCAGTCTTGGCCGGATCGGATGACAGCGAGGTTCTTCTTGCCAGAAACTCGAACCCTTCGAGGCTTGGGGACTCCATTGCCGTTTGTTGTTCCGTTCGTGGACGGCTCGGCCTTCTCGCCAACCAGCTCGTCATTCTGTGCGGCTGCTAATCTGTCGCGCATGCTGCCCCAGTATACGTGCTCCTTGATAGGCCCAATCACACCTTCTCTCATGTGTGCCGCTCCCTCGGGGATCTCATTGTTAGAGAACACCGTCTCGAAACGGTCCATCGTGGGAAGGAACATCTCGAGGAACCAGCCGTGGCGCTCGGCTTGGGGATCAAGCCCGTCCCACCATGCCTTGAATCCTGAGGCGACAGACCACTCCTCATACGCCTCCTTGCTGGGCCAGTAAGCCAGGTGGGCAACGTTGTAGTATCCACGGGTATCGGTGACGGCAGCCCACTCTGCGAACCGTGGGCGAGACTTGGACTCGACGGCCTCGGAGGCGGTGAACTGCGTCAACAATGCGACGGCGTCGCCATCTGCTTTGTCTTGAGACGCATATTGGGCGCCGATGATAGCAAAGACGACGTCTCTGGTGGCTTTGGGAAAGCCAGCGCTATAGGCCGGGAAGGGAGGTTGCCAGTCCGCGGGTGTCTTGGCCGGGATCTTCCGGGGGCACTGGAGGTGCTCTGCGATGGCGGAGACGAGCATCTTGTGATACGTGATAGGATATTGGTGGGTGGGAAATGATGAATCCTACCGGGTCAGAAAGGATGCTGGGGTCCTACCAAGTTTATAAAAACCGGACTCTGGGGTCAAGTTCCGCGGGCATCGCACCGACTGTACTATGTAGTCTAGAAAAATGACACGCGGGATGACAGCTCCACACCGGGAAGCCCTGACAAACAAAGAGACGCTTCATCGGGGTAGCCGGTAGATTGAAGGTGGTCATCTGGGAGGTTGAATCTGCATCCAACCACGTCGGGAAAAGGGGTAGCATAATCCCATAACCCAACCACAAACATTACCATATTCCATCGCCCGATCCCAAACGATTGACCCTAGCCTGCCCCTGAACGACTCTTCTTGTAACGTCCATGTCTTGGGCAACATCCAACAAGACGCCCATGGATGGTGACAGAGACACAAAACCCCACCACCCAAGTGGGTATTGGGACGCATTTTCCAGCATCTGTAGTCTTGGATGTTGGGATAAAGTTTGCTGATCTAAATTGCGAGCCTAGCACTAGCGCCGCGGAAAGGCTCCTTCGCGATTCAGGCACTGCATGGCCATTGTCCCCCTTCCTTTCAAAGTGGGTTGTCAAGCCACACAACTCAAGGCATCGAATGGAATCATGCGTAGTCAAAAGCCGCACCCCTGGTGGAAAAACATTTCCCATTTCGACAGTTTGTACGGACAAGGATCTTGCGTTGATATTTTTTGTATGTTTTCGTGCTCGGGATCCCCGCCACACTTGTTTGCTATGAAAGAAAAAGAGAGACCGGCCACATAAAAGAGGGGGCAAACTTGCGGACAAGAAACCTCCGCAACGGCCTAGAACCACTATCCACCCCATCAACATCAATCCACCATGGCAACACCGTTTCAGGTCGAGGCATGGTCCGAGTATGCCATCGGGTTGCTCGTGCTCCTTATTCGTCTTGTCTACAGGACAACTATCGTCGGAACCAACTGGGAGGGCGATGACTACTTTGCATTCATTGCGGTGTTCTTCTGGACGGTATGCGGAAGGCTCCTAGCCGTATCAACTTTTGAATGTTGGAAACTGACTCTTTGGGTTTAGGGAGAACTGGTGATGCTGGAGTTGATCGGTGAGAACACTCTCGCTCCCCCCTTCCTGACAGTTGTTAATGTTCTACCTCGGACTTGAACTAACCGCTTTTTTTTTGTCCAGGACAATATGGCAGTATTACCGGAATGAACGATGAACTCGCCTTGACACTCTCCGACAAGCAAATCGAAAGAATAGTCATGGGCTCCAAGTGCCTGCTGGCAGGATGGTGTCTATACGTTACCCTGATCTGGTGCTTGAAAGCGTGCATGCTCTTCTTGTACCGAAGACTCACGTAAGATTCTGTCCGAGATGGCAACTTGACGATGGGGCTCGTTCATGATTGGCGTTAACGGCTGATACAGGCTGAACTTGACGCAAGTGAGGATGGTCACCATCACAGCTTGTACCTGTGTTACTTTTTACATCGTCACTATTATCGTCATCTTGACGAGATGCCAGCCGTTCCATGCGAATTGGCAGGTCTATCCCTACCCAGGTGGTGCGTTTTTGACCCTATTTCTGCTGTTTGTTTGACATGTCTGATTATTATTTTGTGTTTTAGACGCCTGTGCGCTGAACATTCCTAACTACATTACACTAGCAATCACAAATGTCACGTAGGTCTACCAAGAGAAGCCGCTTCTCTACCCTCAGCCAAACTGATCTTTAGTCTAGAACGGACATGATGATTTTGTATATTCCGCTTCCACTGCTGTGGTCTGTTCAGATGCCAATAGCTCGGTAGGTTCCTCTCGCTATTCATGCTCTTACTAATGCCATAGTTCACTGACCTAATGAAACAGCAAAATATACTGCTCCCTCTGGCTCTGCACCGGTATCTTTGTCATTATTGCTACGCTGCTTCGCTGCATTCTCTGCCTGCAAGATGCAAAATCCATCAACCTGGGCACCATCTGGTCCATCAGAGAAACTGTAAGTCATGCAATCTCCCCCCCTCCCCCCCCCCCCCCCCCCCCCCCCCCCCCGTTTCCCATACCCTGGCAAACCTTATGTGCACGCACCTCCAACTAACCCATTTTTTCTTTTCCCATCCTGGCAGTTCGTCGGTATCTTAGCTGTCAACGCCCCAGTCTTGGGTCCCTGGATCGCAAAAAACGCCTCAGCCGTGCGTTCCCGCACCTCCAAGAACCGCTCAAAGGCGAGCGGCCAGGAGTCCGACAACAACCACCACATCGTCACGATTGGCGCCAAGGACAGCAGATCCCACCGCCTGGACCGCCTTGCGAAAGACGGCCGCAGGGGTCTGGGATGGACCACAATCGACAACGACAGCGAGGAGCGCATCATGAAGGCGCAGAACGATTCTGCTGTCTCTGCGAAACGTTCGGACGAAGACCTCAACCGCGGGGATAGTCCCGACGGTATCCGTGTCAAGACAACCTTCCAAGTCTCTGAATGAGATCAACGACTAGAGAGGACAGAGAGGAAAACAATACCCGTTTCAATACGTTGTAACGCGATGCAAGCTACATGTCGGTATTTATAAGGGTCAAAGATGGGATATCCCGTGGTTACTATGGCGCCAGTAATCAAGGACAGTTATGCGTATTGTGTGTAACTATCTCGAGACGAAGTGGGTTGATCCATGGACATGGGAGGTAGGGGTGAAATAGTAGATTGGATACTCATGGAAGCCAGCTCAAAGGGTCTGCTGTCACTGTGGCGGATTGGCTGATGCGATCATTCAGTGGAAGGGGATGTTTCAGTCAAGTAAGAGTTTGCGAGTGCGCCTATCAGCTGTGTGAAGCCAAGCGCATGCCGATTGCGCAGCTCAGCCCGGCTGTGGCAGCATGCCAAGCTGCAAATCAGATACCTATGCATAATGATTAACAAGGGGACAGAGCAAAGCTATTGCTGCCACGTCAAAAAGTAAGGCAGATACCAGTGGCGAATGTCGTGCATCCCGCCTCTCAGCCTGCGCCAATAGCTTGTGCAACATTGAAGGGTTGGCCTAAACCCAACGATGGTCAGGCAGCCTGGTAGCTCGTTGCAAGCGGCCTTGCGGTGACACAAAGTATCGTTATGAGCTGACTTGGATGACCTTGTGTTTCCAGCTTTTGCTCTATACCTATGTAGCGGCGTCCTTCGCTCCCCTTTTCTCAGATTCCTCATTCCAGCTGCTACTCCAAAGTTGTCTAATTATTAGTAGCCCCACGCAGTTGCATCACTCCGATAGAATGCAGAACTTCCCTGCTACTCGTCATGGCGAGGCCCGCGGATCCGAAGTCAGCAATTCCACGGCCTTCGAACTTGAACCGCAAGGTGGTCGACTCACTCAGTTCAAACCAAACGAGTCCCAAGAGGTGCCGGTTCATGACGAAATAAGGCAGGACCACCACGATGGGGCTCGCCTCCTCCAAGACGCAAATTCCACGCATAACGACAAGGACGCATCCTCCAACCGGGGCCAATGGAGAGCAATTGGTGTCTTGGGTCTCTGCATGTTAGGTCTTGGAACTCTTCTGATCGCTGGAGCCGTCGTTCTCCTGAGCTGCTTCTGGCAAACGTCATTACGTGCAAGGGATGGCGAGGTTACGCACTCCCAACTCTGGGATCGCATTGTCTTCTCGAACTGGGCGTCTAGAGTCGTCACGATCACGGCTGCTGTACTACGCGTGTGCCTATCACTCCAGATGGGTGTTTTTACAACAATGACAGCATCTCTCATGATTGAGAGAGCCGGGGTTCCTCTACACTCAGCCCCGCTCATATCGATGCTAAGGGCTGTATCTGCTTCACCCTATAATCTCTTCACGGCATTTGTAATGCCGTGGCAGAACAGACTGATTTACACTGTCGCCCTCGTTTCGTCGGTTACTTTAACGGCCGGCTTCCAGCTTGCATCGACAGTGCTACTGTCCGACTTCGGCGCGGTGAACGTCACCTCGCCACGAACGGTCGCGGATGTTCCGCTTTATGGCAATTACGAAGTCAATGGTCGCCATGGTTGGAAACTCTGGAACTCACAGCCGCGGACTTACTTCCGATTTGCGGAACACCCCCGAACGCCACCTGATATTGAACGGCAGCTTGATCATTATGAAGACACTGGTCATATTCTGCGAGCAATTCTCCCTTTCGACACCGAGGCAAGCCGCAGTCGACTGCGGAGATACCAAGGACCCGCGGCCGTCCTCGACTCTAGGGTAGCTTGCGTCCGACCCGACATCACGAGTAGTGTTTTCTCCATCTCAGCCATAGAAATCGGGGGAGATGCTATGAATCTTCCCGAAGAATTCTTCGTGAGAGGGGATTTCGGATTTTCGTCCGATTACGGCACCCTCCCAATTGATAAAAACTCGGCGGGCCAACACGTCTGGCCATTCAGCTGCATTGTGCCTACCGAAAACACCCAGAGTGGTGCCGAGGATACTTCAATATGCTCGCTCAATCTTCGCGATCTCTCCGCCAATGTCTTTATTTACGAAAGTATGCCCTCGCTTTCCAACACCTCGTCGCCCACGACCGTTTTCCTCATGTTCAAAAGCGTTGGATCTGCAGTTCACTGGCAAAGGACGCTGAGTGACCTCGGGAATACGACTCATCAGGACGCAGTCACTCACCTAACCCAGTGGGAAGCTGATGCCAATAACTGGCCGACATCCACGGACGGCATCTGGTCACGCATCCACCTACCAGATACAAATTACAGCATGTCAGTTAGTGCATGTTTTACCGTGCTAGAAGGCGCATTTCTCAATGTTAGTATGTCTAGCGACATGAACGGACCTGAGCCTAGCCTGTCTTGGGAAAACGACACTGCTCAATTTAACGTTGATGTTATTCGGAACCAATATTGGAATACAGGAAATCAAACTCCTATGGAATCACGGGGTATCCTGACGCTCGATTCTTGGGAGAATGATGAATCTCCTGCTACTATAGACCTTTCCGCTTCCGCTTCTCAACTTCCCTCCACCAATAGTTACATGTACCTATTATCTGATACGGCGAGTGTCTTGCCATGCGGCATCTTGGGAACGGGGCATCCGGGCGCGTCGTCATCACGCGCCGTGCACTACGCACATTCAACACTCTTTCAAGATGTCGTGAACTCTACAGGTAGCCTAGCAGAGGCTCTACAGGCCGTTCTCATGGTCACGCAGCAAATGGAATACTATGAGTTCGCCCCCCAGTTTCGAGATGCGTGGAGATCAACAGCCTCATACGTCATGGCCGAAGAGAAAGTCCTCCCCATTCAATGGTTAGGATTCATTGTTATTGTTGGCATGATTGCGGTCCACTTCCTTCTGTTAAGCATTACAACTATGCTTTTCCTTATGTTTACAAAGGCCAGCTGGATAGGAAACGTCTGGATGTCACTGAGTCAAGTTGTTTCAGCTACGACTAAGGATACTATCCAGGAGTCTACCTATAAGGATGACGATGAGGTTAAGAAGACAATAAGGACCAGAAATGGGTCTGCGTTTAGTCTTAGAGAGAGGGTGAAAGTAAAGAAGAATGGGACGGATGATAGGTATGAGATAGTTTCTTTTTAAGGAACACCATCCACCCGCTGGGGGGCACGCCAACTACAGCGCGTTGGCAAGCAGCACGCTACCGGAAGGGCATAGATAGGCGGATGACTTGGACGGCATAGCTCCAGTGCACATATGGAAAGAGAGGTCCTATTATCGGTGGGTATCGAGAGTAATGAACAACATGGGGCCTGGACAGGCACTAAAGCGTTAACGACTATCCGTACTCCGTAATATAATGGGAAATTCACTGTCTTGACTAGTTATATTATGTTCTACTCTATTGGTTTCAAGGAGTGACACCCTCTGGTTTGCGTTATTAAAGCTGCTATAAAGAACACCTTCTTCGCCCCATCTAGGCAATGCCAGTAAGGGTTCGATTAGTAGTTAGGTCAGGGACGACCAGCGAACACCTAGTGTTGTATGTTTTTGCTTGGCTGTTTTGCTTTCAAATGCCATACTGAAAACTGGGGCAGGGTAAAGGCTTCATGACTGTAATAAACACTGTAAATCGTCACATACGACCATACCCACTGGAGAACTCGGGATCCCGTCCGCTCTCCCATAGATAAGCTAGTGAGGGCCGGATTAGTAGTTGGGTCGGTGACGACCAGCGAATACCTGGTGTTGTATGTTTTTTTATACCCCTTGTGGAGGGTAGGCTTATTTGGGAGAGTGGGATCCCTACTGACTCAGTAAGCAAAATGGTGCATGCCGCTCTGCTGTTGTACAGTTTGGACAAGGACGACAAGAGACCGAGACGACTCTCTCCTACCCGAGCCGCGCATCACGTCTCTGAAGCTATGCACCAACCGCGGGTGGTACCCTTTTGCTGAGGATGCCTGACACAGCCCTCCTGGCAGCCGTTCCGGATCTGATAGGGCAAATGGGCCGTGGGAGCTGTTGGGTATTTACACAACAGCGACGCGAAAAGACGCGGTAACAGAGTGAAGGAGAGCAAGCAACGCGCGCGAAACGAGACAATAGAACAAGCGATGAACAACTGAGATAAGCAAAAGAAACAGAAAATAGGTGTAACAAAATAAATAGTCTTTCGTATGGTTGACCTTCCTTAGGGGAAAATCCCTAAGAAGGTTAACTATGTACCAAACAGGCACGTGAATATTTACGTGCTCAATGGCCAAGACTCTCTACACACATCTGGGTTTGTGATAATGCCTTGCTTCAAATCGATAATATAGACGTCAAGCCTGTCGGTGTGCTAATCCTATGTATATTTAACTGAACTTAACAGTCAAGTAGTGAATATACATCGGTGGTCCATTATTGGCACCTAAAGTGTTAGTGTGCAGCTCAAATCTGTCGACACTATTACCACCTTCGTTTGCTAACCTCCTTGCGACCTTTCCAAAAGGGCTTTGAAACAATTCATCCCAACTCATTGTGAATTTCCTTCTTTCACTTTTCCCTAGTTTTTTTACCGCAGCACTTGTAGCTGCTGCCGGCTCTGTAATCACAAAGCTTGACCCCTCCCCTAAGCGAAAGCGTTTCTTAATCTTTCTAATCACTGCTACGGTCTCCTTATTGACGACTTCGGAAAACTCTATAGATCGGAGATTGTGAAGCTGCCCGCCGTTGGCTTCCCATAAGCTCTTTAGCATCTCGTTAAGGTGTAGTCGGTTTCGAGTTTTGTCTTCGCCGTTATATGCTCTTTCGACATCGATTTTACCATCCTTAATATCTAGCGTGGCTGTAAGAACAGCCACTCTCCCATTTTTATAGCCAGAAGTAAACACAGATTGTTTGCTTCCGCCACGGAGACTAGGAGTTTTTATAATCGTATAGGCCTTGTTTCCCTAAGGTAGGTAGAATAGTAAGAATTAAGTACGTTTTCAAATTCCAGGTGAGGGTATCCTACTGCAAGCTATACAGATGTTAGTAAGCTGATATTTATGTAGGGGTTACGGGGAGAAATACTGTACATAGCACAGGATTTAGGAAAAATGTGGTTATCAATAGAACAGTATTAAAAAGTAACTTCATTATAAAAAGGATAGAGGTACTAAAGTATGTTGTTAATTGTCTTTTTCCCTGGTAGAATTTTGAAAGACGTTGTACTACCTGAAACCTGCACTTGATGGCTGTGATCTTCTATTTATTTAGTGTAGTGTGTCCTAAAAAGATTGTTACTAACCTAGTTGTGTGGCTGTGTTATAGCAGTACTATCAAGACGTCATTTCACTGGGTAGCAGACAATGAGAAACTTTAAATTAACGTACTATAGCCTTCCCAGCATGTATAAGAAAAGGAGTTGTGCCACCCCCACACAATCTATCGTGTTAGTTATTAGGCATAATATTAATACTGTGATTTTAAATTATTGTAATTGGATCCCCACCATGACAGGTAGACGTGGGTCTCTGCGACTGGTCGTATCTAATTTCGTACCTATGCGCCCTTAATTGGAACGGCCTTGTATTAGTGCCTTGGTGTCACCCCTAAAGTTTAAAATGGCCAAGCCGAAGGAATAACGCTTCGGTGAGGACTAACTTTATGCTGCAGAGTGGGTTAAACTAGGAGTCTTGCCTTCTCATAACGGAAGCGTCGGGCTTTGGAAATAGGAGAAAAAAAGCTCTTGCAGCTAAGACTTCATGAGGGCGTACCGGATTAGTAAGTGGTTGGGTCGGTGGCGACTAGCGAGTAAGCAAATACCTGGTGTTACATGGTTAATTGAATACTACTTTCATTAGTATAATTTCTAATTATCGTGAAACGTATGAAAAATTGAGGGTAATAGCTCGTTAGTCTTAGCTATGAGAGACTGCGTCTACTGATAAATCCTTACGGGAAATGGAACCGATCTATAATTCCTTGCACAGTTCTACAACGTCAGCTTGCTTAACTCACAGCTGCTGTTGCAATAATGACTTAGAAACCGTTCCAGGACAATCAAACTGGAATAATAATGGAATGAAAGCCGCCAGCTGCTTACGCCTCCTCTCCGTCTAAAGTAGCAAAATACTCTAGCACTGCAGTTGCCTCCTGACTCTCTGCCCAATCTATCGCCGTGTAGCCACTCATTTTCTGATGTATCGACGCACCCGCCTGTACAACCCGTCTCACGACAGCAATGTTATCTTCATATGCCGCCTGATGTAATGCATTCTGTAAGTATCCCGAAGACTTATCCAGCCGTGCACCATGTCCGATAAGTGCGAGGGCTATGTCTCGTTGGCCATAAGCCCACGCGTGCTCCCACAGCGTAATGTCCTTAAAGGGCGACTTTTGCACGTCCGCGCCGTAATCTAATAAGACCCTGAGACAGTCAAGATGACCGAACTCGATGGCAGTGCAGATGGGTGTGCGTCCAAAAGAGTTGGCCAACTCAATGTCGGCGCCCGCATGGAGAAGCATCCCAACCACGTCCGCGCGACCGAATCTACACGCCTCGTGGAGCGGTGTACCAGTAAACGCAGAAGACGTGTTGATCTCTTCTAAGCTGACGTTTGCGATTCTGACCTGCAGAACCTCGGACGGGTCTGCGATGACAGCCTCCCTGAGCGTCTTTTTGATGTGGACGCCGACAGTGTTGCTGTACCCCTCGGCCTTTTTGAGCAACTCCAAAATGTCTGGTCGCTTCTTTATTGTGGCGATGTCCACGGGAGTTCGGCCTTCGTTATCCTTGATGTCACACCGTGCACCAGCATCAACGAGTAGGCTGACCCCGAGGGGATCGAGGTTTTTGCAACTGTCGTGGAGAGGGGTTTCGCCCGAGTCCCCTTGCGCGTCCATCTCAATATCGGGCACATCCTTGAGGAAGTACTCCATAGTGCCCGACGAGCGGTTCACTGCGGCCGAATGGAGAACGGTCCGGCCAAGGAAGTCTCGGCGCTTGACGTCCATGCCGTGCTTGATCAGCAACTCGACGGCCCTTTGCGCATCCTTGTCCACGGCACGCATTAGAGCAGTAACTTGGTACGAGTCTTGATGGTTGAGATTGGCGCCATGATCGAGAAGCAACTCCATACACTCCGCATACCCGTACTGCGCACAGCAATAGAGAGGAGTCCAGCCTTGCTCTCGCTCCGTGCTATCCACCACTATATCCTTGTGTGCGAGCAGGTGCTTCATGGCCGGAATGTTCCGCCAAATAACGGCAATGTGTAGTGGCGTGAGACCTCCTACCTTGCCGTCATCCGGGAGGTTGACATCCACATCTGTCCGCGCAACGAGCTTATTGACGATGGAAGGACTGGCTGACTTGATCGAAGTTATGAGCGCCGAAGAGTTGGAACCACCGGACGGGACTGCGCTGATGTTGACGTCGCTTCCTCGCAACAGCCGGGTTATGAGGGGCTCGGCGTCCAAGCCCACTGCACGGATCAGAGCCGTCGATCCAACGTTGCAGGTAATCGAAGCATCCGCTCCGGCGTCGAGGAGGCTCTTCAATTCCGGTAGCCCCTCGTTACCCCATTCGGCGGCGTACATCAGTGGCGTGGCGCCAAAGAAATCCTGAGCGTCAACATCTTCCCCTTCATCGATGAGAATAGATACGACATCGGTTAGACCTAGGTAAACGGCAATATGTATAGCTGAAGCGTCTGCCTCGATGCTCCACTCTGGGTCTAGATAGTACATCGCCCGGACAAAGGACCTACGGGCATCTGACAGCAGAAAACCCACGGCGCGATTGTCGTCATCCTTCTCATAACTTCTGACGACGTGCTTGAATGAATGTAGTACTGCGTATTCAAGTAGGGGATACGCCTTACGTCGAAGTATAAATAGAGACCTCTGGTCTGGGCCTGATAAAGGTTCTCTGAGGATCTCTATGTTGAGGTAATGAAGGCAGTCGTGGGCTATAGTGCTATCGCCTTTAGGATATATCTTGTCCCTATGCTCCAAGAAGAACCGGCTAGTTGTTGGATGGATGACTTTCACAAAGTCGCTGCTGTCTATAAAAAGTAGCCCAGCGCTCCACGTGGTAATCTCTCGAATAGGAAGGATGCCATCCTCGTCAATTCCCTGAATTCCCGGATGGATGGCAAGGGCGTGGCCCAGCTCAGCAATGCTTAAAGGTCTTTGCCCCCATGTAATCCAAAGCAGAAGCTTCTTCAGTATATCGAGACGCTTTGGGCGTAAAGCTCGTTCCATGCGTGCCAGACTCTTGAAGTACATCTGGTCTAGATCGCCGCTAAGGTCTTTTAGCGCGCGTTTCAACGATCCCACCATTAGACAGTCGGCCAAGGAGTCGACATAGAGGCGGGCTAGGAGGAAGCTTTAAATTATGTAAATACGTTAGCCCATGTATGCTTTCAGAAAAGCTAAGGCTTTGATATTCTGATCTTAAAAAGCACAAGTAACTCGTGCCAACCTCAGAGTTACTCACGTTTTCTCTGACTTTTCTGTGACAGTCTATTCCAAGCTATGGAACTTTGGCGGGCAACATTGGCGGGCATGGGGATGGCCTCGATCCTAAAGAGTAGAATCCCTTTCAATACCCTGTCAATAAGGAGGAATATGACGGCACGTTGCACCAAACCAGCCTCTGGGTTATCTTTGAGGATCCAGCGTAGGAGGAAAGCAGAGACCCACCGGTGTGCATTTCAGATTGATCCCTTTGGCCGGTATGTGACCTCCCTCACTGATCCTATTGACTTCCAGGTATCTTACGACTGTCGAGGTTTGCAAATCCTAAAAGCCTATAGGCAGTGAATACAACAACCTGTTTGTCTTCTCAGAAATCCAGGAAAACACTGGGTCTTCGACAACACTCAACTTGGTCTATTCGTGGTTACAAAAGTTCGTATCTCGTCATACGAGATGTAAGAACCTTCTTATATTAACAGAGGGTTGACTCCCATCACGTCTGACTGATGTTAGGTCACATGGGGATGCACACTGGAAGCTTTTGATCAGTGCAATCGATCTTACAGAGTCGCCAACACCCGCCTATCTGACCTTAAGCTACCGATGGGGAGCAGATCCCCAGCACGCAGTTTTGTTTTTGTCTAACATAGATCAGTACCGCCGTGGAACTCAAATCTCAGACCTGCCACGAAAATTCCAAGATTTGGTCTTGATCGCCCGAAATTTCGGCATTAGATACGTATGGATCGACCGCTTTTGCATCATCCAAAATTCCCGTGACAACTGGGGGGCTGAAGCTCCTATGATGAGACACATCTATGCGAACGCGGCCTGTAACATTGCCGCGTCTGCCTCAAACAGCCCCAATGACGGACTCTTCCGGTCCCCGACGTTCAAGACATTCAACCTGGCATCGTCAGCATTACCCTAGCTTCTGAATTGCCCAAAAAGTTCCATGTCTTCGATGAGGGTTAGTGGGATCGCAAATGACTAGGAAGATCACTTTGTCGCAGCGTTCGGGTCTTCGAGAGGCGCTTTTCGGTACCGCGGCAGCTCTGCTTCACGCAAAACCAGGTCTTGCGGGAGTGCCGGCAATACAAGTGCAAGGGCTTCCCTCGCGGAATCTCTCTCCACGACTCATTCCAGCCCATCCACAGCTTACTTATTACGTAGCCCAATTGAAGACACCGGGGCTGCGGATCAGCGGCAGACAACGGGCCGTCTAGACCGTCGACAATAACATGCCTTTCGAAGCGGGTGACCTGTGGTGTGACCTCGTAACAGCCTATTCGAGATGCGATTTCACACACCTGGAGGACAAGCTTTACGCTTTTGCAGGCGTGACAAATCTCTTTCGGGAGGTCACAAGCGATAGACCCCTTGCTGGCATATGGTAGTCACGGATCCTACATTTTCTCGATCGGATCGTCTCTGCCCCGAAGGCGAGGCTTTCAGATTCGTGTAGTAGATCTCCTGGATTTTCGGAAGGGAGGGAATACTCTGCCCCCAACTGCTGCTATTCCTGCCCCCCCATCTCTTATATAATCTTAGGTTCTGCCCTACCTTTCTCTTTATTAACATAGGAATTCTTTAGAAAGGCATAAGAACCAGCTATCACTTATATTTAGTCAGGGTAGGGGCGAGGATTAGACTTTAGGGTGTAGATCAGGACTTGGGATAGAGTTTAAGTTAGGAATATGAACTGGTTAGGATTAATATGCTTGTAGCCCGGGGGGGGGGGGGGGCAGGATAGCTAGAGTGGGGAGCTGGGTATCCTCGCCCTTTCAAAAACCATAGAATGCATCGTGGCAGGGGCTTTCGAGCCGAGTTTCCGTGGTGCCTGGATAAGGCGACACGGGGGAATGAATGAATGCCTCTGTTCCGCAGTCAAATTCCTAGCGAACCGTCTGCCGGCTCCTGGGTATAGCTGGCCGTGATCAACGCCCCTCTGAGATTTGATAGAACTGGTAACAACTCCATCTGAATCGTCTCTCTCTATTTTTTGGCATTAGTGTCGACCTCAGCAACAAACACCAGGAAGTCGAAACCAGCTGCAGGATTGTGTATCCTAGCGGGTCCGTCTATCAATGCCCAAGACCACGAAGGGGCCCTGTACCGGTCCTGCACAGTCACCCAAAAGGGAGAATATCAAGCCTACTTACCTTATCCCATCCCCTGTTAGCGAACTGGATGGGGTCTACAAAAGGATGGGATGATTTTTACTTAGCTAGCAGGAACCAGGCGCTGCACTACTTGCAGCCTATGAATAAGACGAGAGATTCTATTCGTTTAGCTATTTTCAATCACCTCTTTCCAGCTTTGCAAATATCGCTATGCCCCCTTTTGCATTCTATCATTCATATTGAAGAAACCAGGGGAGCGCGTCTAAATGGGGCTTGGACCTCTCCCAAGGAAGGCTTGGCCTAGAGCAGCTAATTATATACCCCTACAAGCTAACGAAAACATACAGTCAAGTCATAAAGTTCTCGCGTACGGTTTTCTGTCATGCCATTTGCAATACTCTACGTCGCAACAAAGGTAACGCTCGTAATCTAACAAGCATCGTTGCTGAATTTGGCCACGCAGTTGTATCTGCCTGTGTAAGCGTTGCAGAGTACTGCTATCTCTCTCCTCTTGCTCTACAGGCTTACAACACTGTTGGCGCCGCTTGTCAGTTTGTCTAGATAGAGAATGAGTTTAGACTTGGTAGCTGATAGTAGCACGTATAGTCAGTCACGTTATTACGGTAGCGCTTCGAGCAGGGAGGAAGGGGGTGAGATTGTTGAGATTAGGATGATGGTACGGGAGTTCTTGTAGCCGAGCGCTATCCGCTGTAGATGGCAGAGTCTAGAACGGCGAAAACCGAGGGCTAACGTTTTGAGGACTTGAGAGCGGGGCTGCAAGGGGAGCGTTGTCGGAAATGCCGAATATGAGCTTTTACTGTTTCATCTTTTATTACCTCAGGTACTTGAGACATAGCATAAGCTCCTATACGATAGATAAAGTAAAGTGCTACACCAGAAATAAGTATATAAGGACAAATATAACACCATCAGTTGCAGGTCCTTATACAGGATCACAGCTAGTCTGACTCACTTACCTTGGAGCTATCTGACTACATCATGTAAGAGTATTGGCTAGGGGCACTTAACCAGGTGAGGCTCAATGGTAGGTATTCGTGTATTGTAAGACTTAAGCTTGCAGAGTTCTTCCAATACACGGCTGTGGCCACCTGTTAAAACTCTGCAGTGGGGCTAGCTCGTCGGAGGCTCGGCGACCCGTCGCCGAGACCCACCAGGCTGACTACCACGGATCTCCTTACACATCAATTTTCTGCTTTTAAGTTTTTCAATCACTTTAAATTGTCTTATCACAATGAGGCTCTATTTTCTTTCTACTTTAGCTCTGCTCTTTATTATGGTAGCCGCTGATAAGTGCATGTAGGTCAACCTATTGTGTGGAGATCGCTATAATACTGATCCTTTTTTTTTTTAGCTGTAACGACAGGGATCAACTTCAGGCGGCTTGTGGAACAGTCGGCGGTACGATACAAGACGGTTTTTGCATTACAAAGAAGTCTAATAAGTTCCTCAACAAGGTAAGTTTAAAAACAACTATTCAATGTGGGTTTTACTCATT
Source organism: Colletotrichum sublineola (assembly GCA_020631755.1). Taxonomy (NCBI): domain Eukaryota; kingdom Fungi; phylum Ascomycota; class Sordariomycetes; order Glomerellales; family Glomerellaceae; genus Colletotrichum; species Colletotrichum sublineola. The sequence goes on from JAHSQG010000001.1 coordinate 2,537,365, forward strand.
GTTGTATTTAGTGTGCTGGAATCTGCAAGGTTGATCCAAAGAAGCCGTCTTGCTTTGGTTCACTAAAAGATAGACTCAAATTATTTTCAACAGGTCGTTGTTCATAACAGTTAGCCATATGCACCCTGTACCACAGACACATAGTCAACCCTCTTAAGAAGCTTATTCTCAAGAAGGGTAACTGAGAATCAGACTACCTATCTACTTAGGCCCATCTTTGCTTATTTCTTGAGCTAGTTTGTTGCTTGTTATATTGTTCTGTCACGCGTGTGTTGATTGCTCTTCTTTACTCTGCTACTGCGTCTTTTCACGTCGTTACCGTGCTATTGCCTAGGAACTCCCACAGCCCCATTGGTCTCGTTAGCCACAGAACAGCTGCCAGGAGGGCCATGTCACAACCAGCGAGTACCTGGTGTTATATGTGATATATATATTGCTTCTAAACTTCCTTCGACATGCATCGTGATAGAGATTGGTACCCCAGACAGAGAGAGTCAAATGCTGTGGCTAAACCCAACAAGGAAAGTGACTAAGAAATCGGGGCGCTGTTCCGTCTGCGAATTGCACCCTACTGGCTGCCAGCTCCCCTCTCCTGTCCTAATTAGGAGGCGGATCCGACGGAAACATAGTCGTTCTCGATCGCAGTAGGCAGCTGGAAATCGAAACCCCGCCCCTCGGCCCCCATACTCTGCCCGCCGGTCCCGCTTGCGCTGGGACAACGACCAGAGGCCCGCGTGTCACTGCGTTCCCCCAACCTCGACTCCCCAACCCACGATCCCGTGCGCGAATCGTTGCGTTTCCATTGGTGCCGCTGCTCTCTGACGATGTTGAGGGTGTCCTCCTGCATCCGCTCAATGATTTCGTCCAGCAGCTCCTCTCGACGCACAACAGCGTCCTTGTCCTGCCCCCTCTGAACATCGGGAAGCCGCCACTTGGGATAAACGTTCATGTGAGGGGACTGCACCAGGAAGTCGTTGTCCGAATCGTCAAAGTAGTAGTGGCAGAGCCGGCATGGAGGCTTGCTGGTGGCTATGAACATCTCGTTATTCCAGTAGTTGCGTGATTCTATCATCTTCTCTCTGACGAGAAAGTCCTGTAAATGTACCTCGCAGTGGACAGATTGCTTCACCAACTTCCGCTCCAGTCTCTCTCGGATATCATCGCCTAGTCCGTATTCGCGGAGCTGCTCAATGTGGCTGGTGTATGTCTGGACATTCTTGTCGGGGAAGGCTGCCGGGATCACGTCCTCGAGCGAAAGCGTCGGTCTCGGCAGCCAGAGTCGTGCAGAGCGGCTGGAGGGGATAAACCTGGCGGTGAAGTTGGCGAAGAGTTCGGGCCACTCTTTGCAGGCCTCGACGATGCCATCAGCTGTTTTGCGGTACGAGTACAGCCGGCCAAGATGATGACGGAGCTGGCACCAAGCATAGGAGGTCTCTGGATCATCGGCAGTGGCACCCTTGTCCATGACCACACTGAAGCCCGTCGCCACTGTGTCTTGGATGGCTTTTATGAGAGTCTCACAGTCGCTGAGAACTGCATGGCCGCTTTCGTCAGCACATTGTTTGTTTCGATTCCCGCCCTTCTCTGCGCTTGTCCTCGAGTGGATAACTTACACTTCGATCTCGCGCCCGTGTCAGACTGCATGTCGCGTGGAAAAGTGGCACTGGCCTCGATCATCCTCAACCGAGCAACTACTTTGGACCCTTCGGCCGTTAGCTCCATGTCAACTCTAGGTGGTTCGAATGTACCTGCCGTCATGAGCTGTTGAAGAATGGCTACTCGCAATACATTCACCAACGGAAGCAACAATCTGCTTAAGATAAAAGTCGACCCTGGGAAAGTTGAACTCCAGAATGCGCCACAGTACTTGCTTCTTCAATGCCTTCTCGGCGAGGCCTACCGGGTTTCTGCCGACAAATTCGAGCAAATCGGCGAGGAACTTGCGTGTGATCTCAAGCTCCGCCTCCTTGCGGCTGTTGGAGGCGAAGAGGTATTCCGGCCCGTTGTCGGTCTTCAGAGCGACCAAAGCAGTGATGGTATTCCCCCCCTTTTCCGTGTCACAGACCTGGGCAATCTTGCACAAGAAGGCCTGAAGGGGGGAGAGGACACGACGTTTGCCCTGGGAGTCGCCGGACGAGTAGGTGACGTTATTCATCTTCCTGCAGCTCTCGTTCACAGCACCGAACAGAGAAGAGAGGTAGAAGAGTTGGAGGTCTTTTTCATTAGTGCAATCCATGGTTACGACGGTTCAATTAGAGGTTGCGTTGGGTTGGGCATGATGAGAGATGTTGAGCAAGATGAAAGAACGGGTTTGAATGGAATGAAGGATCTCGAATGGTTGCCGGCTTGGAATCTTGTCTTCTTGGAGCCCTTTTATAAACAATATCTCAGACACCTTGTTACCAAGTACTTATCTTGAAGCTGGCTGTACAGCTGAGTTAGAATTGGGCATTTCTGCCTGTCTTGGGCAATCTCGAGGGGCGCCGCAGTTGTTGGTTTTGTGATGAGCGGCCAACAGTCTCATCCATGCATAAACCCTAGCATAGACCACACGCACCGCCGCGCGGGGTCGAACGCGCGCAGAGCCTGACTGGAATCCAGACAAATTGTAAAAAGTACGCAACAATGCATCTCCCAAGATGAGCTGGCAGGGCTTTCCATGTCGACATACCCAACCGGCTCTTCGTTTTTACGAACGAAGCGTGGAATACCATGGAGCTGTAGGGAATTCCTGTTTGGCCTCCCGCGGCCCCATCCACCCTTGGGGCCTGCATCCTGCAAGCCACCCTTGCCAAACTGCGCAAAACCCGACCAACAATCGCGATATGGGAGGGATCCAGCCGCCTGGGTTGGTTCATGAGAAGTCGGGTCACGGCAATGGGCCCCTGCGGCCTCTCATCCGCAGTCAGCACTTCCTCTCTTGCGCGTCGTCCACCGAGACCAGCCTGCAGGCGCGTGAAAGATAACCGATGAGGGAATGCACTCCTCTTTCGGACTGAATGCCTTCAAAGCCTGATTGAGTATTCCTGTTGAGCGGCCAATCTCGGCTGGTAAGGCACTTTGCTACATCAGTCAGTCTCACTAGCAGTGCCTGCTTGCGAGGGGGGGTACCGAATGACTTGCCTGGGCAAAGGTTCGAGTCCCGATGGAAAAAAGATAACGAGAAGAAGCGTGTCTTGAGCGGGGTTGAGGTCGTCGTTGGTTCAAGGCCGGCAGTCAGGGTGGACGTGAGGCTACTTGGCGCACCATTTCTCATCCCGCTCAACGTTCAATAGAATGAGGCCCCGGGATTCCCTAAAACTATTTAATTCTGCTTCCTCGACGATTCATGAAGTCTCCATCACCACAACATGGTCTTGCAACTATCAAGTTTCAATCTTCCTTGACCAACACTGACTCGACATTACCTGACTGTGCTCATTTCAACTCGAGCTCAGTCAGAAGAAACAAGTCTTGGATAGTCATTACTGGAAAGCCCAGTGAGTGCATATTTCCCAGGTGAGGATTAAAGGGAGGACCGGATGCTCATTTGCATGTGACTTGCGTCTTCGTATTATAAGTCAAGGCATATACTGACGTACCTGTTCTCTTCAAGCGTATAATCAAGTCCTCAATCTTTTGAGTTGAACGCGTAACAATCGACACACGCGTAACCGCGCTCGAGTAGTCCTCAAGGATCGATCGCAGCCAATCTTGCCATACAAAAAAGAACGAACCGCGACAGTGAGTGCAAAGGCCCAAACATTGGACAGACCGTTGATGCAAACGAAACAGTAACCGTTAACCTGCCCCCACGAGCCGCAGAATGAGCCGCAAGGGTAAAGAGCGCGAGCGCGACTACCGGTACGCCTTCAGGCCGGGAGCCGGAGACCCGGCTTTCTGGTGTCAAGAGGAGGACGAGGAGGCCGACTGGAACCACCACCCCAGCGGACAGGTGTGGGCGGACGAGCCGAACCTGACTGTTGAGGAGTGGACGACGCCGCAGCAAGCAACCGGCGCGGTGGCAAGCCAGCCCTTCGGTTACGGACCGGGTCTATAGACGGCCGGTCAACCACCAGACGAATTGCCCCAGACGGATTTGCAGCCGGGCGACGATTGGGATCCCAGTGACCATATGGACATGGAAGCCCACTCGCTCCCCGACCAACAGGATGAGCCTGCCTCGTCGTCCTCTCCTTTTGATGCTCAGGGATACGAAGAACCCGCCCCGGTCGCCGGGCCCTCCCACGCCACAAAACACAAACAGAAGACCAGGTCCTCCCCCACGAAAGCGTCCGCCAAGGGGTCGCCCCACAAGGACCCGGTCCAGTGCGACTGGGAAGGCTGCGGGAGATGGTTTCCGCGGCCTACCGAGTTGAAGTGAGATTTGACCAGGCAAGCGTCCTGGATGTTGCTAACGGATCAGCAGCAAGCACGTCAGAAAGGACCACCTGCCGCCCTCGATCGCGTGCGAGGCCAGGGACGCGGTGGCGTTCCTCGGTGTACCCCCCTGCGAGAAGATGTTTTATACGAACAAGGAAATGTACCGCCACGTCCGCAACACGCACCCCTGGTTCGCCGCCGACCCGAGCAACAACGTCCCGCCGGAGGGAGGCTGCTGCCCAGTGTGCAAAAAAAGGGTCGGTAGGGACGACAACCTGAAGCGCCACATCGACAAGCAGCACAAGGACCGGCGGGGTGGCTGACAGGTGTTTCGGGGCGGGGTTCTATTTATTTTTTTTCTGTTCTGCTTCTGGTGGCTGGATCTCTCGCTCTCTTGGTCTTGTCAAGTGTGATTTGTTTCTCTTTATACTCGCCTTTTTTCGATTTGGATCATGTTACTAGGAGGAACAGGGTAATATAAGTCGGCGAATAACAACTTTCCATGTCTTATGTTCTCACATCTGTCAACTGTTCCCATCCTTAGGGGTCGGATCCGCTTCGTCAAGGCGGATGGGTAAATCTTCCAAAACCAGGTAAATGTGGTGTATAATAGCCCCTTGCAAGCTTGGAGGAAAGGGCACGGTAACTACCGCCAGGGGTTCATAGTTAGTACGGCGCAAACGCGAGACCTCCTACGTAGTTCAGATGACAGATAGCGGGGGAGGCACCCAGGCCCAGGATGTCGTGTTACCCGCACCCCACGTGGCGGAGGTATCGCGGCTCGGGAAATTTCTCGATAAGGTGCTTTGAAGATCGAGGTTCAACGACTGAAGCCGAATGCCTATTCGGAGACGAGCCGGCCGCGGTGGTTCGTCTGTTACAGTCACAGGCGGCGGACGGGCAGATGGCAGCCCCCGAATCGTCAGCTAGCGACGGAACAGGAACACGCGCCTCTGGTGCAGTGTGATGCTGGCTGACGGGGTTTACCACGGTGGGATGTGTGTGTGTGTGTGTGTGTGTAGTTGTCGTCCCTTGACCCAAACGACGCGCGGCGATGCTGTGTCGGCAATCCTGCGTGTGGTGTCACTGCCGTGTATTACCTTGATTATGATCATCATCCAACATAATTACAGTTCTTGCTTCGGTCTAAGCCGTTCGTTCTCCTCTGCAGAAGGTACGTAGCGAGCGCATGCACCTGAGGGCAGGGCATGCTGTGGTGAGGTACGTACCCACGTTGTCGACGTGCTCGGAAGCACGGAAAGGTAGGTACGTATCGCCGACTGGACAAATTGACCATCCACCCACCACCCACCTTACCGACCTACCGGTAGTTGCACCCCGCGCAGAACACTGGTACGTGTATGATGAGAGACAAACGTAGCAGCCCTTACAGTGAACATCTCTTTGATTACATAGAGAGAGCGGCCGAAATGCGTCCGAAAGGCAAATCGCGCCTTCACTCGACGAGCCTTGCGATGGACGGATCGATGGGTGGCGCTTGCGGCCGGCCCAAGCTGACGGGCGTGGGGTCCATGACTAGCGGCATCATCATTAGGGTTCTTCTGTCACATCCAAAGCCATGCCGAACTTGCCGCTGGGCTTGACCGTCGCGCTGGTCCTTCAGGCGCATGTCAGCGAAGGGGGAGTCGAGGGTTGAACAATCCGTATGCACTACAGTATACGTGTTACTATCATTACGTGTCTGTGCAACTCCAAGAGGGATCGCCTGGATCAAGTACATCGTACCTCAGCGGTAGGACGTGGCAGTATTGACAGATTGACAGGTGTACCGGGAGTATGGGAGGGCACTGTTCCCGTCCCCGTTCCCACTTCCTCCGCCTTCCCCGCTGACCCCTAAGTACCGCTAGGCCCTGGCACCTTGTTTTTCTAATAATACCTATACTTACCCGCACGTAATGTAGGTGAACAGCGTAGATGATTTACACTAGTCGAGGCCGAAGCAGAAGGAAGAAACCCTTTCCAAAACTGAAGGGATGCGGGCAATATCTGAAGACGAGTCGAGAGGGACGTTGAAGAGCAGGAATCATTCATGGGACAAGACGAAAGAGTGTATTACCGTCGCACGTTGATCAAACGAACTTGTGACATTCCGAAAAGACGGATTGATGCCCGTGAACCTTGGGAGCCTTGGAGACCGGGTAGCACAGACGTTCCCCCAAGGAAGGTACCTGCAAAAACATGTTCCACTTGAAACACAATGAATGTACCTCCCCAGCCAACCTAACCCTGCAGCCAGCTCCCAAGCATTTCTCCCATGGCCGCGAGGTCCGGTGTCTGCGGCCTCGTCGTGGAAACTCCCAAAGGTGGCGGTATCCTTCATGGGATCTGGAAAAACATGCCCCCTTTGCGGACCGCTTAACGCGACGGTGCCGTAATTGGTATCATTGCTCGTCTGTGTTTTACGCTTGTGGCGGTATACCAGGAACGCGATCAAGGTAAAAATGGCGACTGCCGAGGCCGCGCCGACAACGATACCTGCTAGAAGGCCAGAGGGTAGGTCTGAAGATGGTTTGTTGCCGTTGCTGGTTGGTGTAGGCGAGGAGGCTGTGACGTTGTCGTTGTTGCCGGCTGGTGTAGACGAGGAGGATGTTGTTGTTGTTGTTGTTGTTGTTGTCGTCGTCGTTGTTGTTGAAAAGACATCAGTCGATGTCGGGGCTGCCGGGGCTGTCTGCGTCAGGTAGCTTGTGCGTTAGATGTCGTTTTTAGATTTGTTGCACCAGGGGGAGTAAATGAAACAAGCTTACTGAAATCATTCCAATGCCCCACGCTTGGATTGTTTGACCTGAAGACGGGGTGATCCTCAATGCCTCCCTGCTCGGCTCAGGAATGTTGATGTCGGTTCGAGTGCCTATCCAGACGGCGCCGGAGCTCGCCGTCGCGCGGCAGCCGTAGGTCTCTTCGAGATGCTCGCACTTGAACACAAAGGCGTCGTTGGTGACACTGTTGCGTACCCGGCGTGTTAGCCAATAATCTGTCCAGGGTTGCTTTGCCATCCACCAAAGCAAAAAATACGCCTAGCGCAGGTCTCATATCCACATGGAAAAGAACAGAAAACCGACCTTGGGCAACGAGTTATGGTACTTGGATCGATGCCCCTTACACAGCCGGAAGCGTAGCCCGCGGGGCATCCGCCGTCGGTAACGTACGGGGTGTTGATGGTAAAGGACGGCGGGAGGCAGTCTCCCGTGGGCGCACTGAGCATGGGCACGCCGTACAGATCCGTGTAGTAGTAATTATCTTCGGATCTGCTGTAGAAGACGCGGTAGTAGTTGGTGCTGGCGAAGCAGGAGGTCGGGGCTGTCCATGATGACGGGATTGTCGGTAATCACGAGGTTACAAGCGGACTCAATGCCATGGCTGTGAGGCGTATTATCCTTTGTTTTTATATATATCTTTTTTTTTTTTTGGCTCTGTTTGTTGACTTTCAACGGCTTAGGGATCAGCCAAATCCAGCAAGAGATGGGTTGGGACCACAGCAACGATGTTTGATGTCGGGGCTGGGGAGGACGCTTTAGACTTCTCCCAGAGAAAAGAGAAAACAACGGCTCTGGGATGAGGTTTTTTCGTCAGCGCCAAGTCGGGCGTTGTGACAATCCATGAGATGGAGGCATAGGCATAGAGGACCGAGACGGAGCGGTACGCCTGGCGAGGCAGCCTAGGTGAGATTTAACCACCCCAAGCCCGCAAAGCAAATGCATTGTTTTCTCAAATCTCTTGTTTGCTCAAATCCATCGTCGTTTCTCAAACCAGATGGGCGCTTAAGCGCTGTTCCAACTGATTGTTGGTGACAGAGCCTTGGGTCACGCTATACTAGAACAGGAAGTGACTGGGGGGGGGGGGGGGGGGTTCTAGGATTCGGAGATTTTGATGCACGAATCCTCTGCGGCAGCCCCTCTTTTGGCAACGGTTGGTGTCTTTTTTCCCAGTCTTCCTCTTCCAACACCTCCATACAGCATGCAGGAGATATTTGACTGTTCGGTAAACCATTTTTCAACAAATAGAATCCCACTACGCTATCTACAATCAATTATTTTGTTCAAACATGGAAGCTCATATGGACAGTTGGCCAGGCAGATCAATCCACTGCAGCAAACAAGCGCCACATCACCGGGACGCAAGAGGGAGAGAAAAGTCAACCGGGATAGCCTTGCCATGCCACTACTCACTCTTCTTCTGCTCATGGCCGTTTCCTCTTCCCTCGAGTCATTGTACTCGTACCTTAGTATCATACTTTCCACTTTCCTCTCGCCCTCCTACCTGACTCCATATTGGAGAGACACAGAGATGAGAGGAAATGGTACAGATAAGGTGTAAGCCATGGCAGAAAACCATATGTATTTGATGCTGGTGTTGGAGGGTTGCTGGCTTCGGACTTCGGCATGATCTCAAACAGCATGGGCTATTGTTCAGTACAGTTAATTGGATGAGGCAACGAGCGCTGACGGCAAACCGGACTGTTGGTTATTTTGACCCTTGTCTCCTTGCTGGTTCTTGTGCCTGACTCGCATCCCCCCGCTGCCATCTAGATTACACTTCCCTGCGTAGGACTTTAATCTATTTAGTTTTATAGACGGGAACAAATCCAGTACGTGTTATTAACTCTCGCTTTCGCCAGCTTCCTCGCGTGCTTGGTTCCTATTCACTTTATCACCAAATTTGCTCACCTAATCGAGAACACCGCGTCCCAGTGACGCCCGTCCTGGCCAGTTCCATAGACCAGAAGACGCAAGCGATCATGCACCTTCCCGAGGCGGGCACGAGCTCCGTCTATCAACGGGGAGAGCAAGTCGTCCGCAACTTTTCACGCCTGACGATCCGCACCCGCATACTGATAATTGCCGCACTACTCCTGCTGTCAGCGCTCTACGTCTCCGGCACCGCCCGTCTACATAGCTTCGGTCTGCTGCTCTACAATGCGCCGAGCCGGTTGGTGGCGGGGAGCGGTAACTCTGAGAAGTGGGAGTGGACGAGGCCGCGGCCGGGACACCTGATCCCGCCCAAGATATGGCAGGTCATGCTCCCCAAGAACTGGAGCGCCACTACCCCCATCAGTCCCGACAGGTTGCAGGAGACGAAAACTTGGCTGGCTCTGAATCCAGATTATGCTTAGTAAGTGCTTTTCAATCTTCCGATGGCTATCTGGCCCATGTTGCTTGTCTGAAGGAACGGATCGACGCGCCTATAAGAGGTTGTATGGTTGGCTAACTGGCCTAGTACGCTGGTTGGTAAAAATGGCAGCGAGGACTTTATCCAACGACACTTTGACACAAATATATCATCAATCTACAATTCCCTTCCCAACGTCGGCATGCAATCCGATATGCTACGCTACCTCCTCCTTGATATCGAGGGTGGTGTTTACACGGATACGGATACCATCGCGCGGAAACCTATTGATGTGTGGGTGCCGCCTCACCTAAGGAATCAGACCCGCGTCATTGTCGGCATCGAGTTTGACCAGTTGGACGGCCCGGCATGGGTAGATATTCCACACGCGCTTCAATTCTGCCAATGGACTATTGCTGCAGCACCAGGCCACCCCATCTTCAAAAACATGGTGGCTCGGATAGTGAGCTGGGTGGACGATATGGTACAGCGGAACGGGGTAACTCGACAGGAGCTCAACTTGATAAAGGTATCGAGCTTCGACGTCATGAACTCTACCGGGCCGGCGGCGTGGACAGACGTCGTATGGGAGTACATACAGGGTACGGAGCCCGAGGGAGTTTTAACGGATATTAGGAACCTGTCGGGGATGGCGGCCCCAACGTTGTATGGCGATGTATTGGTCTTGCCGATTAATGGATTTGGAGTGGGACAGCTGCATTCGGGTAGCGTTCACGATGGCACGTTTCCTGACGATGCCTTGATCCAACACTTGTTTGGGGGTTCATGGAGAGGAGGAGTTGAGCATTCAGTGTGATTTTATGTAAGAGTAAAAAGATGGACACAATCCAATACTGGTTGGTAATAGTGTGGCGCCCTTCCTTACTAACGCCTGTTTAGCCTCCTGGAACCCCTAGGCCATAGCATACCTAGGTACCTAGGTAGCGACTTCTCTTCTCCAATACCTGGCAGCCTGGGTACCTACTACCTATCTAGTTAGGCAGACAAGCAGACACCTTCCTGCTGACGCCGAAGCCGCCTCTACACCAATTAATTAGGTATCTACCGTACGTACTCCACGAGCCGTGGATGACACCGGACCCGTCTCCGCGGCCTGTTTCTCGTCTCTGTCTCTCTTTCGTTCTCTCTACTTCACAACGTTGGCTTCTCGAACCCTCGAAGCCCGTCTTCCCAACTCTTGTCTCCAACAACCCCTCCGACGACCCCTCCGACGACCCCTCCATCGACCCCTCCGTCCATCTCATCTCCGTTCCTCCAGCTACCCAGCAAAGCCTCCACCTCTCCGAGCGGCATTTTCACGAGCAAAAAATACAAAGGAAGGCAGTCAGCAGCCAAGCGCATTCGAGGTGTCGCAAGCCAATCCGCCCACACACACCCCCTGGTCATCCCTTCGTCGCGTCGCATCAAACCCAAACCAAATCCGTCGTCGATCCGTCCTCCCTCCAACCAGAGCCGCCCATTGCCACGTTCTTGCGATATTCCCCTTCGCCCGAAAGGCTCACGGGTCCTCGGCCGTCGTCGTCCTGTGTCCCACCCATCCCCCCTTTGACCCTTTGGCCCAGTAGTCAGCCCGCAAGCCCACGACCCCGTGGGGTTCTCAGCGCTGCACCGGCTCAGCCAAGCGAACCCCAAGCCTCCCAAGCCTGTGAACCAACCCACCCTGCCGAGAAGAGACCTGACGTCGACTTAACTTTCCAGAAGCGCCCGTTGCATCGACCGATTGCATCACAGCCTTCCTTTCCTCGCTTGGCTTGCTCTCTCTCTCTCTCTCGCCGTTGCTGTCGTCCCTAGCTTCGTTCCCCTTTAACCCGACTCGAGCCGTATCTCGGATCTAATCCACGTCTTCTTTTTCCTGCATACTCGTCGTCCCATCCAGACTTCTCTTCATCATTCCCTCCCTCCCTCCCTTTGTGCTCGACTCAGCCCTTGAAAGTAGTAGCCCGCCCAGACTGGCCCGACCGCGCGCAACGTTACCGAGTGAGTGATGGGTGTCAGACATTTGCTGACTTGGCTGTACCCCCCCGCCTCTTGTTCCCGTGCCTGTCAGCCCCGTATGATGACTTCACCGGGACAAGCAGGCAGAAGTATCTTGACCAAGGGGCTGACCATCTCCAGCCACACACTTCTTCAGCAACGCCCTCCCGAATCTGAACCATCACTTTGCCCTACCGTGATAATCATTACCGCAATCACCCTCAGCGTCTTCGTCCGCCTCACATTGTATCGCCAGCGGCCGCACGTACCCGACCTGTCCGCCTGTCTGGTAGGTTGTCAATCTCCTCTCTCTCCCCTGTCCTCGCATCCTTTTTATCCAGAAAGTCTCGGCAGATTACGAAACTGCACTGCATCTAAATTGCCATCTCGCATCGGTCTTGCGGAGTCAGTTTCACAAACACTCTTGCCGTCTGCTGCCTCTTGCCCCACCACGGCCTGAACCGTTCCCTATTCTCTCCCCATCTCCTGTCTTCCGTCAGCCCAATCAAGCGCGTGCTTCCGACCCTGTGGTACAAGTCCAAGACCCTTTCCACATGTGAAAGGGCTCCTCTCCCTCCAGACAAGACCCCGGGATCCCGGGGTAACTGGTTTCTGCACGCCAGCCCACCCCAGTACTCCCCCATCTGGTCTCTGTGGGGGGTTCCACTCGATCCCATCCGTCTCTCGTCTTTCCCATCTCGTCCATACACCATGCCTGGTCCTCCATCCGGCTGGCGCCTCTCTCGGTAGGCCAGTGCCTACCACCCTAGCCCCGACTCGCCGGCCTCTCGTCCGGCCTTCCTTAGGCCCGTTGATATATTCCTAGGCTATCCCACCTCCTTAGCCGGGAGGTCCTTTCTTCTCCCTTCTTCCCTCCTTCAATTATTTGTCTACACACGGTCGTCTATATGATGTACCTTCGTCTAGTGTAATGCCATCATACTGTCTACAAGACTGCCACTACTTCTACCGCACGGCGCTGCGCGGATTGAACGTCAGCACCGACGTCTCGCCTCTATACGCATAAAGAGGCAACTCGTCCGCTGACAATCATGCCCACTCAAGTACGTATCTTTTCGCGGCCTAGACCTCTCGGCGAGACTCTCGAAAAGGCCATACCTTCGTCCTTCGTCCCCCGATCCATCCCGGACACTCTTGATCTTCAGGAACAAGTCGAGCACGAAAGGCCAAGGCAGAGCACGAAAGACGCCTATTCCATGGCAGTGTACACGGAAAAGTCCGTCGAGGACGGTGTCACATTCGCTGCCCAGGACAAGCTCAAGCACTTGCCCATCCCCGAGTTGGAGGATACCGCGCAAAAGTATCTCAAAGCTCTCAAGCCTCTGCAGTCCGCACGCGAACACGCCGAGACCAAGCAAGCTGTGCAGGAATTCCTTAGGCATGATGGCCCTCTTCTACAGGAGAAGCTGAAGGCCTACGCCCAGGACAAGACCAGCTACATTGAGCAGTTCTGTGAGTGCGGCAACGTCTCGCTATTCTCCATCCCAACTAACCGTTCCAAAGGGTACGATTCGTACCTGAACTTTGATAACCCCGTCGTTCTCAATCTGAACCCCTTTTTCCTACTGGAAGACGACCCCACACCCGCGAGGAACAACCAGGTGACCCGGGCGGCATCGCTTGTCGTGTCAGCGCTCGAGTTTGTTAGAGCCGTCCGTAAAGAGGAACTCCCTCCCGACAACATCAAAGGCCAGCCCCTCTGCATGTACCAGTACTCGAGGCTTTTTGGCACAGCGCGCGTGCCAACGGAAAACGGCTGCCAAATCGAACAGGACCCGGATTCGAAGCACATCATCGTCATGTGCCACGGGCAGTTCTACTGGTTCGACGTCTTGGACGACAACAACGACCTCATCATGACGGAGAAGGACGTCTCCATCAACCTGCAGACCATCATCGACGATGCCGCGCAGACACCAATCCAGGACGCGGCAAAGGGCGCGCTCGGTGTCCTGAGCACGGAGAACCGAAAGATTTGGTCGGGGCTGAGAGACGTCCTGACCAGGGAGGAGGGGTCCAACAACGCCGACTGCCTGGGCATCGTCGACTCAGCGCTGTTCGTCCTGTGCCTGGACTACACCGAACCCGTCGACGCCGACGCGCTGTGCGGCAATATGCTCTGCGGTACCAGCCTAGTCGAGAAGGGCGTGCAGATTGGGACCTGCACCAACAGGTGGTACGATAAGCTGCAGATCATTGTGTGCAAGAACGGCAGCGCCGGTATCAACTTTGAGCACACCGGTGTCGACGGCCATACGGTCCTACGCTTCGCCAGCGACGTGTACACTGACACGATCCTGCGTTTCGCCAGGACCATCAACGGCCAGGCCCCGACGCTCTGGGCCACGACCAGCCCCGACCCGGCCAAACGGGACCCCGACAGCTTCGGCGAGGTCGACCCCACGCCGCACAAGCTCGAGTGGGACATGACCCCGGAGCTCAACATCGCCGTGCGCTTCGCCGAGACCCGGCTGGCCGACCTTATCGAACAGAACGAGTTCAAGACGCTCGACTTTAAGCACTATGGCAAGAACTTCATGACCTCGATGGGCTTCTCGCCCGACGCCTTTGTACAAATGGCATTCCAAGCAGCTTACTATGGCCTCTACGGCCGCGTCGAGTGCACATACGAACCAGCCATGACCAAGATCTACCTGCACGGCCGCACCGAGGCGATCCGCAGCGTCTCTGAGGAATCGGTCAACTTTGTCCAGACCTTCTGGGCCGACAATCCGGCCGAGCACAAGGTCGAAGCCCTCCGCAAGGCGTGCCAGCGTCACGTCAACACGACGCGCGAGTGCGCCAAGGCCGAGGGCTGCGACCGCCACCTCTACGCCCTCTTCTGCACATGGCAGCGTTCCATGGACGACGATACCTTCAGCAGCTCCAACGGCGGTTACTCCAGCCCCGTTGACGGGTATTCGGAACATAGCGAGTCCGCCGTTGGCAGTCCCGGAAAGGACTCGGTGCTCTCGCTCAACGGCGGAGCCGACGTGCGGTCGACGGCGGGGGACCGCGCGCGGGGCGACAGCACCAACTCGCGCGTCGGCGGCCACAACCACGGATCCGCGATGCCGCACATCTTTGCCGACTCTGGCTGGGACAAGCTCAACAACACAATCATGTCGACATCCAACTGCGGTAACCCCTCGCTCCGGCATTTCGGCTTCGGCCCGACGTCGGGCGACGGCTTCGGCATCGGGTACATCATCAAGGACGAGGGCATCTCCATCTGCGTGTCGAGCAAGCACCGGCAGACGAAGCGCTTCGTCGACACCCTCGAGAGCTACCTGCTCGAGGTGCGGCGCATCCTGCGCATCACGTCCCGCCGTGGCACGGGCGTACGGCAGACCCGCGCGCGCGAGCTCGACCAGCAGGCCAGCCCGCGGCCGCCCAGAGGCATCAAATCCCGCGGCCGCCTCATTTCGGCCCAAGACGCCATCAAGCCCTCGCTGGCGCGGTCGTCAACGGGCACACAGTCGCCTACCGAGGAGAGCATCACGCTCAGCGAGGACGACGAGCTCGGCGGATGTAAGTTTCATCCCCCTCCCACCCCTCTGTTTTGTTTGTTTTTTCTCCGCATCCTCTTTGGATACGGCATCGCTTCCCCTGGCGCAGCAACAATACTGACAGTCCTCGAACAACAGATGGCTTCTTCGACGCTGGCATGCTCCTCCAGGCGCTCAAGGCACGCGGGGAGAACATGGACACAGCAGAGACGAAGCCCTCGGAGCGGGCGGCCGTGCAGGCGCGCCGGAGGGAGATTGGCAAGAAGCTGCGACTGATTGATTACTGACGGGGGGGGCTGTCTCCGGTAGTCATTCCCCCGTCTACTCAAGTACGCACATATAGCAGGCATTTGTTTTTGGAAATATACCCTCCTTTTATTCAGGATCAAGTCTGTAAAGCCCTATCGTGTTTGTGGTGACTGCCAGCCAAAACAAGCCAAAATAACCCAACAGGAGAGGTGCTTTTTTTTTTCTTCTTTTCTTTCTCTTCTGTAGGCATCTACAGACAGACCAAACATCCTTTTCCTCTTTCCAATCCATACGCTGACGGAGTCTGGAAGCGCGACATTCGTTTTTTTTCTTTTCCTTTTTCTGGCCCACGTCTGTCGGGGGGGTGCATGTTATTCAAGTCTTTTCATGAAATTCTCATAAACGACACACCGAGGTGCAGATTTCTTTTGGGGTAATAAAGAGAGAGAAACCACAAGGGCTTCCCCTCGTCGGAAGCACAAATGACGCCACGAAGAAGCCCCCAAGTCTAGGAAGAAAAAAAAAAGTTAAATAGAAGAGTTCCCGTCCCAACCAGCGCTGCGTAGTCCAGGACCCCCCCCCCCCAAAAAATCCTCACCAGCGCCACTCCAACCCCGCCCCGTTTACCCAGAAATCATGACAAGACTGTTGTTCTTGCTGTTGTATTGCAAGTTCCAAAGACGTCTGACAGAAAATAGTAATGTACAAAGACGGCCACGTCAATAACCTCGCCGGGCCCGTCCAATACAAAGCACACCACACAGCCAAGCCCACCCGGAAAAGCCTCTCAGGCGAGCTCGTGCATATGCCCACGGTGGCCGTCGGCATTCGTCGGCGCCTCGTGGATCGTCGTCGGCGGCGGCGCCTGGCCAAGCTGCTGGAACCCCCCCTGCGCGGTTTGCGGGCTGACGGGCTGCATGCTGTAGCGGTTGTTGTTCACGTCGTTGTTGGTGTTGCTGTGCGTCATCTGTGACACGGAGCCGGGGCTCGTCGTGTCGGCGCGGTCGGGCACCGCGTTGCCGGCTGCGTAGTAGGGCGGCTGCTGCTGCTGCTGCTGCTGCTGCTGCTGGTACCCGTCCTGCGGCGGCGGAGTGCCACCAAAGGACTGCGGATAACCGTTGGGCCCGCCGAACTTGGGGTCGTGGAAGGACTGCGTGTGGGTGGTGGCGGCGTACTGCGACGGCGAGCCCTGCGGCGGCTGCGCGTAGCCCATCTGCGGCTGCTGTATCTGTTGTTGTTGCTGTTGCTGTTGCTGTTGCTGCTGCTGAGCCTGGGCCCCGCCGTTGTGGTTCTTCTTGCGGATGAGAAACCAGATGCCGAAGCCGATGAGGGCGAAAACGGCGACGCCGCCGACGACGCCGCCGACGATGGCGCCGACGGGGGTCGAAGACGGCTCCGGTGCGGGGACTGGAGCGGTCGACGTCGCTTCGTCTAGGTCCGACGTCGTGGTGGCGGAGGAGCCGATGGGCCTGTTGGCGGAGCTCGACGTGGTGTCGCCGAGCGTCACGACCACTTCGGAGAATTGCCGGGCCCGTTGACCCGCGTACGTGGTCAAGACAGCCTGGGGAGTCGAGTTCTCCTCCGAGCCACACCAGTAGCCGTAGATATCGTCGGAGAAGGAGACGGTACGGCAAAAAGGTTGCCCCGTTTCGGTGCTGCGGTCTCAATATCAGTTCTCGGGATTTTCTCCTCGTGGCTGGGAAAGAAGGGGGGGGGGGGACCCACCACTTGCGAGTTTCCGTGTCCACGCGGCAGCCACTGTCGCAGAGGCTCGAGGAGTAGATATCTTTGTAGTCGAAACATGTGCGAGGCGCATTGCAGTTTTGGGAGCCGCAGCAGGCGACTCGGCCTGGAATATTGGAGTTGACGGCGGGCATCAACGCACAGGTGGCGGAGCCGCCGCAGGTGTACTCGGCCCCGGCTCGGCCTGAGACGTAGCCACATGTGTTGTCCGGGGCGACGAGGACGGTCACGTCCGACGTCTGTCGTTTCCTCAGGTCCCCGTATACAGGTGCCTTGGTTGGTCGCGGTGCATACTGGTCGAGTGGGAAGTTGAACGTCGTGGTGGCCTGGGGCAGCCGCGACGACACTGTGGCATTGGCGAGGCTTGCCAGGACCGTCAGTCCAGCAACATACCGGAACGGGCTCGCCATCTTGGTCAGGTCAGGTCTCGTCGGAGTGGGTTAAACAATGGATTAGGTGCACTGTGCGGCGGGGCGACTCGAGAAGAACCAAGCAGGGCGAGAGGGAGGAGGGGTAGGAGGGCTCGAAGAGCAGAGAGGCTGACGGCCATTATTATACACCAAACTGAG
The DNA here is from genome assembly GCA_020631755.1 of Colletotrichum sublineola. NCBI lineage: Eukaryota > Fungi > Ascomycota > Sordariomycetes > Glomerellales > Glomerellaceae > Colletotrichum > Colletotrichum sublineola. The sequence continues at coordinate 2,554,940 of JAHSQG010000001.1, forward strand.
ACTGCCGCCGCTGTGTTCCCCCATCTTGCCCATTGCTACTGTCCCACCACTCTCCAGGCACGAGCCGTGGTAAATGAGCGTAGGCACAACAGGAGCCCGCGAATGCTCGGTCGACTTGGACAGAGAAATCGCAAGTCGCTCAGCCCTGGACTAGCTTCTCGTTCAGCCCAGCAGACGAGCTTAGCTCGGGGGGATTGGCTGGTCAAGCATCCAAGGTTCCGCTCATCCAATCGTCCCGCAGTCAGACCCATTGTGGCTTGCCAGAGCTGAAGGACACGAGTAAACTTAGCGTGGATGGGAAAGGCAAGGAGAGACAGCCATGGAGCCGGATGAATCTAGGGCGAGAGGGGAGCAGTGCGGGGACAGCGTGAAGACGGAGGGCAAGAGTCTCGGGGGAATGCACATCAGATGTCGATGTACATCAAAGGACGCCCGAGTAGTAAGAAGATGTTTGACATACATACTTGCACGAAAGATGTACTGAGGCTCGGAGGCCGAGAGGTTGCTTTCAGAGATTTCGGAGACATGACACAGCGGAAGAAATGCACCCAGCTTAGGGAGGGTTAGGGTTTCCGCCCGAGGTCTCTGACAGAAATAGCCTTGCTGTCTCAATCGTGACCCCCCCGAAGCAGAACAGCCCGGGCACGTTCAGGGACCCTAATGTTGTTGCTTGAGGCCTTGGCAAAAGACGAGAAGGTGATGCTTAAAGCACACGAAGCCACCGCTTTCGGCCTCTCCAGAAGAGCGTAGAGGCCATAATAACAAGTACGAAAGTGTCCCCTTACCGTTGAGAGTCGGGCTTCCCGTTCTTAGCGTGCCAGCCAGTGAGCGTCCGGCGTGTGAGCTTGACGCCCTCGAGGCCAGCGGAGCCTAATGGTTCACAATCAGAGACAGCGCTAGTCCTCTCTGGTGCTTCGAAATTAAACAAGATCTCTCCGCCTGAAGGCGGACTTCAGCCTTGGGCCTATGCTTGCTTTTTAGGCCAGGTTGACATTGACATGAGATGTGTTCAATAGGTAGTTGAGTCAGGCTCGGGTTCGCTAGAAACTCTGCCTGCTCGTTCATATCCCGTCTTTCTGTGGGTGGTCTGCCTTGCGCTTGATAAAGCCATCTTTCCAAACGAGTGGCTTTCGCTGTGCATCATCTGCACGTGTAGCCGCATGCTATCCGAATGGAATCCTTGGCGTCTGCACATGCCAGAGAGGCGGCCATGGGTTTGGCGAGTCGGCGTTTACGGAGCGCCCGTGTCCTCCACAGACTATGTATGCGGGTCATTTCGATGGTTCGTAGATGTTTGGTAACCGTTGAAAGTAGCTGGAAGGACGTTCGCTGTCGCGTGGGGTGCGTAGCTTCCCCCTGGCTCTCTTCATGTCTTACATAATCATTTGGATCCATCAATGAGTACTGTAGGGGTTCAAGATCCCCACTTGCGGCTTCTGCCAATAGGGCGGCAAGTGACTTCAGTCGGTAAACCCTGTCCGGTGGTGATGCACGAAATCAACAACGTGAACGGCAGGTCGACTTCACGACGACGCGCATTCAGCTTACCATCGGAGCCACCTTTATCCAGGGGCAGCAATATAGAGTGATCAATGGCTATGCTGCGCTGAGAAGGAGAAATCCCTGCATCCCATCCCACCAAGTAGGATCGGCTCGCTGTGTTCGACGCGGCGGCGCGGCCCGGCGTTGCATCGCGTCTCATTCACCTCATCCGAACTTGTCGCTTCGCTATCCCGACGCACGCGTAAGTGTACCTCGCATGATCATTCCGAGAGACGTTACACGTTTTGCGTCGCCTGCCCGACATCCCGTGCCGCTGCCCTCCTCTCGCATGCCATGACCGACCTGCTTCAGCTCATACCTGACTTTCCAGTTGGGCAGTTTGCTGGGCTGGTGCAGACGTTGGAGCGCCACCAATATTCTACCACCGACCTTTTGACTCAGGATGTTGTCGAAATAGGGAAACGTACCCATCTGCCTCTGCTCGACATCAAACGGCTATGCGCAGCGGTCGTGGACGCCCTCCACCGCGACTTCAATCCCGCGAACCAACAGCCATCCAATGCCAACCCATTCCTCAGACGCTCACTCACAGACCTAGAGAACCAGTGGTCGACAATCAGCACCCTCGATGATGGTCTTGACCGAGCCCTGGGGGGAGGAATTCCGACTGGTTACGTGACCGAGGTCACGGGCGAGAGCGGTGTTGGGAAAACGCAGTTGCTGTTGTCTCTGCTGTTGGCTGTCCAGCTGCCACCACCGTACGGCTTGGGCCGCCCCGCCTTATACATCACAACGGAAGCACAGCTGTCAACGATACGCCTCTCCCAGATTTTATCAACCAATCCTCGGTTTGCGCATCTGCCACCCGAGGATCGGCCGTCCTTGGATTGCATTTCCAGTACCTCGACCCCTGATCTTGAATCCCAGGAGCACATCCTGCAGTTCCAGGTCCCTGTCGAGGTCGAGCGTCGCAACACCGGACTCGTCGTGCTCGACTCTGTGGCCTCCAATTACCGAGCCGAGTTCGAGCGAGGCTTCGCCAGCAACCTCGGGTCCAATATGGGAGCTCGCAGCACCGAGCTGACACGGCTCGGGGCCTTGCTTAGAGAGCTAGCCCAGAAGTACAACCTGGCTGTCGTAGTTGCCAATCAAGTGGCAGACCGATTCTCCAGTCCGCTCGTGCCGATTGCGACCCCTAGGATGGCGCCTACTCCCGGCGACGGCAGGTCCACTCAGGAAAGCCCGCTGGCGTCACGGAGCAGGGGGCCGAGAGCCTTCTCCCCTTCAGCCGTCGAGCCGACGTCGTCCATGGCCGAACATGTCCGGTCCAGCATGCCCGAACCCCCAGGCCCGGACGACTTCGGTCCGCCCGCACCCCCCGCGCTAGCGTTGGACCACCAGCAGCGGTGGTTCACGGGATGGGGCGACGATCCGTTCGCCGACTACGGACTCAAGACGCCCAGCCTGGGTCTGGTCTGGTCGTCCCAGATTGCGTGCCGGATTGCGCTGTTCAAAAAGCCCGTGTATGGAGTGCATCGACATATCGAGGACGAGGCCGACGAACGGGGGGTGCCGGCGCTGAAGAACTGGCGTCGGTGGATGAAGGTAGTCTTCGCTCCTCATACGAGGGCGACAGGCCAGGGCGTGGACGGTGCTGTCGAGTTCGCCGTAACAATGGCGGGGCTAAAAGCCGTCACCAAGAAAGAGGCTGATGATGACTGAGTCCTTAACCGACATGCCGGGATGTCGTCGAAAGTTCCACAATCTGCTTGAGTCAAAGAGGCGCCGGCGGAAAGGCTGGCACAAACGGTGCCCAAGGTTACCCAAGCACAAATCAGCCCTGGTGGTCACTGGGAGCGGCAGCCTCGCAAGTCTGACAGCGAGCGCATGCACACACATTGCATGGTGATCATGGTCAATGTTTCATTTCCACATCGGACGAGCGACGCCAGTCAGCCAATTTCACGTCGGCCACGATGAATCAGCAGCTCAATCAGACCAGTTAGTTGTCCTGCGGCATGGTAGGACGGTAGCGTCATTGCCAGCCTGGTGGAAAGACTAGGCGACAGTGCTACACCGCGACCGTATGCCAAACATTACGAATCTGGAGTGAGTTCCAGTCGCCGGCTGGTTGGGATGAGGTTGTAACACGGAAGCAAGCTCCACATGAGCCAAACAAACGAACAGCGTAGGATAGGGCGGGCTGTGGGGGGGTCTGCCTACGTCGACGAACCCATGCAAACTTTACACTATAAACCGAGACGTTATGAGAGACTCCGCATAAATATTGACGTGAGGTGCAGTCATGGTAGGAAGGACGGTACAACCAGAAATAAAATATGCTTTTTCCAGCCCCCAAAGAGACGTGGAATCAACCCAATGTTTTGAGGGAAACTTGCACGGCGGGTCGCAGCTTCTAGCGGAGGCGTTTCAAGGAATACGAGTAGACTGCGGATGAGGAGGGGACCCCAGTGATTTGCTTACGTACTGTGGCCGAAATTCGATGTCCCAGACGCATGTATGTATGTGTGGAGGCAGAAGCAGTCCGCTGGGGGAAAAAAAAGCCACTGAGCGGTACCTACCTAGATACCCGGGTAAGTAAGGTACACAGGTAGGTACATTGGTAGGCACGCAGGTACCCAGTAGGTAGTTAGTTTATGTAAGGTAAGAACGGGCTCGAGCTCGTTTCCGAGCCGGTCCAGACCAGCGCTTGGTCAAGTCACGTGCAGAGTCCCGTGCTTTTCAGTTCGCTTCGAAGGGTTTCATTCGTCAGCGGCGTCATGAATGAGAGTCCTGACTGACTGACTGGGTGGAGGTGGGCCCCGTTTGCTCCCTTTCCGCCAGGTGGTGCCGCACGATAGACGCAGGACTCCTTCTGGGCACAGGACACTCACTGCCTAGGCAATCAGAGGCTGGCACTGCTACGCAGGTAGGTACTCGACACACCTGGCACTGGCGGTATCGGTACATACCTACACCACCCACCTGCGCTAGAAACCTTGACGTAGCAGCCTGCCTTACTCCCGTTCGACTCTACCTCACCTCACTTGACCTGGCTTTTGGCTTTGTTGCTCCTTTCGACACCTCATCACGACACCACCGAAATCCATCACCTCCCAACACCCAACGCCCATATAATCGCCCCGCGCGCCCACCCCAACCGCCGCACAACAAGGACTCTATTAGTCTTTAATCCAGCCCCTGCCTTTGCCTTTCACAATGAATCCCGAGTAGTAGGTTGCCTCTTTTGCCTTGAGAAACGAGGATAGCCTCGGGAACCGCCGCCAAGCTGACCTGCTATCTGTCACAGTGTCCCCCTCCATCCATCCCGCCCTCTCGATGCCATCGTCATTTGCCTGCGAAGACGACGAAGCCAACGCCGTTCGCTCGTCTCCGACACCGATACTAACCCGACCGCAGGTACGACTACCTCTTCAAGCTCCTCCTCATCGGTGACTCCGGTGTTGGAAAGTCTTGTCTTCTGTTGCGTTTCGCCGACGACACCTACACCGAGTCCTACATCTCCACCATCGGTGTTGACTTCGTATGTTTCCCTCCCCGCAGATCCCATACCGACCGAACGGTTGCTGACGTTGGACTGCAGAAAATCCGCACGATAGAGCTCGACGGAAAGACGGTGAAACTCCAGATCGTAAGTCAAACCCTGCCGCTGGATTTTAGGACGATATTTGTTTGTCGCATAGACTAACGCGGGTCGTTTCTTGTGCAGTGGGATACTGCTGGCCAGGAGCGTTTCCGCACCATCACTTCCTCTTACTACCGTGGTGCCCACGGCATCTGCGTCGTCTACGATGTGACCGACATGGACTCGTTCAACAACGTCAAGCAGTGGCTCCAGGAGATTGACAGATACGCTACCGAGGGCGTCAACAAGCTGCTTGTCGGCAACAAGAGCGATATGTCCGACAAGAAGGTTGTCGAGTACACCGTCGCCAAGGTACGATGGAACCCCCACCTCCAAGAAAGAGCACCGCGATCTTCTGTGATGAGCACGCCCAGCGTCCCACCCCCCCCCCCCCCCCCTTCTCATGCTTTCTTTTGTATGACGTGTACTGACACCCGATGCAGGAGTTCGCCGACAGCCTGGGCATCCCCTTCCTCGAGACCTCTGCGAAGAACGCCAGCAACGTCGAGCAGGCTTTCCTGACCATGGCCCGCCAAATCAAGGAGCGTATGGGCAGCACGACCGCCAACAACACGAAACCCTCTGTGCAGGTCGGACCGGGACACGGCGTCTCCTCGAACTCGGGCGGCGGCTGCTGCTAAGCGTCTCGGCCCTGATTTCTACGAAGCCCGCTTTTCCTTTACCTGTGTTCTATGGCATTTTACGGATTTTCTCGGCGGAGGGGAGGCAGCTGGGCAGAATAGGCGAGGGGGAAATGCATAGGTGTCGGGATCGGATTCGGCTCAGCTAAAGGCTGTGTCGTCTGCTTTTCTCTCCTTTCCCCCGCTACGGCTGCTTTCCAGACTTCTTCTAAGCATAGACGAGTGTTGATTGGGATTGTTCCAGCTCTACCTCCGCATCGCACACGCAAATCAACACAAGATACCTTCTGTAATGGGACTCACGACGTTGCTCATGGGTAAGACAGGACCTTCCGGTGTTGACGCATCCAGCAGCCCGCTCGTCAGGGGAGGCTACGAGGCTATCTCGGCATGTGAGTGTGTGAGCTTGTATGTGTGTGCGTGTGTGTGTGTTTGCGTAGGCTGTGTCTTGCTGGTGCACCGTGTATTTTGTGACGAACATGAAGGGCAGCGAGGCGAATCACATGGGCAACGAAGCGGGCAAGACCGTACGGTATCTACGTGTTTTTTTTTTTTTCTCTGTCCGCTGGTGTGTTTTTTGCCTTAATTATTTTTTATTTTTCGTCCTGTTTGGCGGCTGCTGTTCCTTTTTCTTTCTTTTCCAGGTACGGTAGATAGGATCGAAAGTAATGGAACCGACGTTTTCCTTGCTTGTCCGTCTCTGTTAAACACTCTGCGTTTCACCTGTTTTTTTTTTTTGTTATTTCCCTCTTCCTATCCCATCTCCATCATATTTTTTCGTTGCCGTGTTGTGCCGTGTTCGTGTCATGACGGCTCCTCTATCCATTCCAGCTCCGGAATGTTTGAATGAGGTGCTAGGCCGTCCTCGTCAATTGCACCTTACCGATACCAGTTCGTTTTCGCGCCCATCTCTCCCCGCGCGAGGCGGTTTGCATGGCGAACACGAGCGTGGAAGACGAGATGGTGTGACGTGCGGCGCCGCGGTCCGGGGTCACCGGGTCGGTTGCACGTGCGAGAGGAAGAGAGGAGGGGGGGGGGGGGGGGGATGAAGGATGGAGGATGACGGGGGCGGGAGAGCACATGACCCCCGCGCGGTCACATGCGGATCAGCATACACCTTGCACGCCCGCCCGGCCTCCCGATAAGGTCCCTCCCCCCCTCCCAACCTCTTCCGACCGGTCCGTCTCTGAGGTAGGCAAGCCATCTCCAAAGGCTCGAGTCTTGGATCTTTGGTTTTTACTCTCTTTGACATTTATCTCCATAACCGGACATGCCGCTCATCCGCCGATGAAGACAGAAAGAAAGGTCACTTCGCCAACTGACAGCAGCTTTTGTTTCCGGGGCAGGCATATTGATGGATGCTTTTCTTGGGATATCTCTCGCTTGTCACTGGGGTATAACAACCGGCTTTTCCATCTCGTATCTCCGTACGTCCTAGACCGCTGGGGCATCTGCTTCCAACCCTACAAACAAAGTTCCAGCCCATATAATACGCCAATAGCCCTCCCTGCCCTTGTCCCCGTCAGCAATTAGTTCGGTGTGATGCGTTTGGGAACCTTTTCTCAGGGCTTACCGACTGAGGACTTCTATACCGATTAGAATCCACAAGAGATTGGAAGGTAGGTCGGGATGCTTCGAGTCGCCCATCTTCCAAAGGTCTTGCGGCAACTGATCTTGATCCCCCCCTTCCAACCAGCCCAGCTGGTTTTCGACAACAAAGGCACTTTATGTTTACAAGAACTGAAGAAGCAGAATCGAACTAAATCACAGTCACCGTCGATCTGACACCCGCGCTTTTCCTCGTGGTTTTTGTCATCGTCAGACGAAGCGTTAGCAGCAACAGCAAAGGTCACTAAAACCGCAATCATCTTGGGGAATTACATGTTGACTGGAGGTATGATGGAACTTGTGATGTTTAGAAAATTTTAATCAAGGTAGGAAAGAAGAAAAGCTGTAATGTTCGAGGAAGAGCAGATGAGATGAACATGTTGCTTGGCAAGTCCTTATACTTGAGGCTGTATTTAGCCGCCTATTTAGCTTTTTTTTTTTTTTTTGCCTATACCCTACCGTAGATATTAATCAATAACACTATCACTAGATGTTGATCAATAATGCTATTACTAGATGTAAGTGTCAAGGAGCATGAATGTGGTATACGGTTTTCATCTGTTTCACCTGCGGTCGTAAAAAGAACTGTAGTAGGTGCCGACAGCCTGGCTGCTACCTACCTGCACCCGCCTGCTTACTACTCTTGATCATCTAGCCCATCTTGGTCAGCCAGCTTTCCTCATTGTTTTTTTGTATCTACTTCAGATCAGTCAATAGATCACCGCTATTGCCTTCACAGCCTCCGCCCCGGATAAGTAGATTGGCCGCCTCGGATATCGTCCACGCAGTCGCGCTCATCTTTTGCGGCTGACCGAAAAGGACCGTCTCAAGCGCGGTGGTATCAGAGGAGGGGAGGAGGTCGACGGCAGCCTTAGTCTTGACGTCGCAGGCCACCGAAAGGTCGTGTAGGGTAGATAGTCTTGGGGAGACTTTGGAGGCACCCAAGGGCCTGGGTGTCTACATTTCTGATGGAGGGGGGGTGGGGGGTGGTCCAGGATGGAACAGAGCATCCCGGGAACGAGATCACAAGGTGGACGGCACTGGAAGGGCATTTTGCTGCCCTTCTTCACAAATTACGCCGGAGGCCCGTCGTTCCCAGGACACGGGACGGACAGGAAGACGGCGAATGCAGCTCTTCAACAACGGTCAGCGCAGGGGACACGTTTCCAGCGGTAGATTTCCATAGGCCTGTTCCGGTAGCGGTTCTGCGCGCTCAAATCGGGCAGCTCGAGTTACTTTCCACCTTCATTCCCTTGGCTTCATCTTACGCTCTCTCCTCCTGTTGAGGTTCTGTTCCCTTTCATCCTCCCCGTGTCCATGGAGAGGCTTCACTTTGAGGGGTCGAGAAGCGAAAGCCGACATGTAGCAGTGAATTCATTGACAGCCTTGGATTTGGCGTCCACGCTCGTACACTTGGGTCTAAGCCGCAGATCCCATGAGACATTTGCGACTGTCTGGAAGAATCCCTTGCTGAAGGATGCACGCATACTTGGGCAAAAAGCTACGTTAATTGAATTTCCACATTTGAAGGGCATCTATCTCGGGGTATTGTAGTGTCCGTCCACAACATGAGCAAAACCGAAAGAAAGAAAAAGAGGGAAAAAAAAGTCGTAAATTTTGACGGGTGTAGCGAGAGCAAAGGTGATTGTCGGCTGCTTTGGGTGAATAGCAAGTTTCCATCCATCTCCAGTTTCCATCTCTCTGTACATGAAGAGTTTCCCATACTTCATGACAAGGTCATCCTGTGGCATACCTCTCCCCGTTGAAGATCGCAGCCCTCTTACTCCACCTGACCGTGATTAAAAACCAAAGACAAAGCAAGAAAAACTACATGCAAAACGTCGTAGCAGTCGTCCATAGAAAAAGAGAAAAAAAAAGAAAAAAAAAGTGTGTAGACTCAACCCGTAGGCTTTTCCGAAATACAGTATAGTACAAAGTCGCCGGGGGCCGGCTCATGCCAATCCCAGAAACTTCAAGGCCTTGCGGCTGTTTCCCTTTCGCAGGTGGCTCTTCTTCTTTAGGAACATGGGCATTAGTCGCCTTTCCTCCAGGTCTAAATCGCTCTCAAATTCCATATCGACCGTCATGATGGATCCGTCATCGCCCAAGAGCGACTTTTTGTCGCCTTTTCGGGACTTGAGGCGCCGGACCATGATGCTGTCTGTAACAGAGGAGGTCCTTGGCGAGGACTTAGCCGAGCTTGTCGTCCTATTGTGCCTCCTGTTCCTGATAGAAAGAGGAGACATCGGAGGACTCATGCTCTGTTGTGTGACAAGCAACGGGCTACCCGTTCTCAGCTTGCCAAGGTTCTTTTGTCCCTTGTCAGGCATGTAAAATTTGGAGCTGTTGATTAGAAGGGTCCGGACAGTGGACACAAAGGTGGCGACTTCAACGTCGGTCGCATTCGATGCGAGAAGGAGGTTGGCCTTTGAGACCGCCAGTCCGTCTCTTGAGGCTGCAGACGCGAGGGACTTGGAGTCCTTCGACTGAACCGAGCTCGAGCTCGAGGGAAAATCGCTTCTAGTCGACATATGCCCCAGGGAAGCGCCGCGGGCATGCGTAAAGGGGAGTGTCTCCTTGGCTGCGGCATCGATGACTTGAGCAACTTTCATCAACTCAACCCCGACTAGCTTTTGCAGAGCAAGGACGGTGGCGAGATGGTCAGGGGGGTAATCGAGGAGCAGGAAGCGGACTTCCGAGTGGGCAGCGAAATATGTCTCGAGGTGAGGGACGATAAGAGTTGCCAGAAAGTACGAGTTCGTGAAGGGGTTGTCATGGGTCTGCTTCGCCAGGGGTTGCGCAGTGAACGACTGCATCGCGTTGGCAATGAGATACCTTGAAAAGCTAGTCAGTTATAACCCATTAAGCAAAATGGCATCAAGGACAACTGCTCACCGAAAGTCAAGTCTACCAGTTCGGCAGATTCCAGTCGACTTGCTGCCCAATTTTTCAAGTTGGCTGACTACCCCTGAGACAAAGGGCTTCCTGACCCCACGCTGTGAGCCGACAGCCAGGATCAGGTCAATCCGGCGGCTTTCCTTCCCCAAGCTTTCGCCCAGCTCGGTCTCGCGGAAAACTGGCTTCCACAACCCCTCCATCTCGGGCAGCAGAGGAAAACCGAACTGAGAGTACCCCCTTCCGTTGGGTGGAAAGTAGATGTTGAGCACTGAACGAAGTGAGTTCTGCATCGCCACAGCCGTCTGACTTTGCACGGCGTTGAAGTCGTGGAACTTATCCTCCGGCTCCGACATTGTTGGAGGAGGCGTTTGTGCGGGCGTGGGCAAGGCTGAGGCTGTCATGCTCCGGGGAACAGACAGAGGATGCTTCCTACCCAAGACGGTGTCATCATAGGAGTAGGGGTCGTACTCCTCTCCCCCGACGGCGATTGCGGAAGGAGACGTTTTCGTCAGAGGCTCGTTTGTCGGCATGGTCGGAGTAGGCGGACCTGTTGAATAGCCATCTTCAACAGATGTGTTGCGGGAGCTACCTGGAGGCACAACACCTGGGCAGGAACCTTCTTTGAACAACTTCATTATATGCTCCAGTACGGGGTCTGGGTTTTCGTCTTTAAAATGAATCACAAGGTCCTCGTGAAACGGCAATACCGGCAGGATAGCATCCTCGCTTTCTTCGGCATCTTGGACATCGTTGGCATCGGTTCCTCTGTCGACGTATCTGTTCTTGATGCGCCTGTGATGCCAAGCCAGTTCCTCCGTCGGCGAAGGCCCTGGGTTGTTCGTTCGGGGGAGGTTGACATACACGGTCTTTGGACCCTCGACAACCTCGGCCTTGCTCTCCCTTTGTACAATATCTTGAGGGACCACAGACACAGAAACAGAACGGGCGTTTGCCAATTTGTCGGCAATGGCTGCCTCTGCAAGGGTCTTTTTGTGCTTCAGCCGCACCAGGGTGTCCCGGTATCCCGAGCTGCTGCGGCTAAGCTGGCCATTAGACTTGGATCGTTTGAGGATGTTCGGGGAGGCCGATGACTTCATTTGAACAACTGATGCTTGCTCGATGATTATGGGCTCCGTCGATCGGATGCTGAAGACGTCGGATCTTGGGGTCACCACACCCAGCGTGGCGCTTGGGTTGGGTGACGGTGGCGAGGATACATCTCGCTCGTACGCCTCGCCTATACAACTCGGAAAGCGGGGCGGTCCTGAAGCGGCTAGGGTACTCTCGCCGCTGAACCTTCTACATGAAGGGCTTTGGAGGTTATCAAAGTTCGTGATAGACAACGATGGCATTGAATCGTGTAGTTGAGCACTCTCCCCTGACCGACCTTCGTCTGCGCCACATTCCTCGTGGTACTGTCCACCGAAAACGTAGAATGGCGCGCTGTCTCCATAGGTGTCAGCGAAGCAGAACATGGGCAGACTCAAGCTCCTCGGGCGGACGATGAGGTCAATGTCGCTGGAAGGCTGGAGATTTTCGGTTTCGCGATCCAGAGCATCTGCTGCGCGCATGGCTATCGTAATGGGGTCCTCGACGATCTCGTCGGACACATCAAGAAAGGAGGCCCCCGTGCTGGCGGGGTGTTGGGTCAGGCTTTCGACACCCCCTTTGACAAGTTCCTTGAAGATAGCCTCTGCCTTGGAAATGTTCCCGTCTGTCACGTTCCAGGAAATGGCCCTGATGCATACTGCCTGCGCACTGGATGTGCCGCCGTTCATAAAGACGAGTCTTCTGCGCATGGGTGTCGATTCCTTCAGAAAGGCCAGTGCGACCTCTCGCCTCTTGGAGACGGCGTCGTGGACCCTCTTGACAAACTTGCGCGCTTCGAACGGCTCTTCGGGCTTGTCGGGCTCAAGATACTCCTTGACACTAGGAAGAAGAGCTATTTGCGCGGATGTAGGCAGCAGGCGAAGCTGTGTAGAGACTAGGTCGCCAGGGCCCTCGAAAGCGACCAGGGCGCCATGATATCGGGCAGACTCGACCATTTGAGGCTTCGTAGTGTAGTATAAGAGCGTGTATTACACCAAGGACAGGTGGTAGGGTTAGATTGATTATTCGGGTCGATTGAGTAGAGTCTCAGTGAACTGAAGCCGCAGGGAAAGCAGTATTCGCTCTGTTGGATTTGAGTTGATGGATCAAGGTGACGATGAAAGGGTAGGAGGTGATGTAGTGCAACCAGTTGCAGAATTCGCACACTCTGGAGGGAGGTGGTCCAGGTCAACAGCACGTGTGATGACAAGTCGTGAGAAGATTAATGAAGAGAAGGAACGAAGAGTGAGAAATTGAAAACTGCGATGCCCCTCTGGTAAGTAAAAGACCAAGAGTGGTTGGTTGGGCGGGGGGGGGGGGGGGGGAGAGTAGCAAGTGAGTAATTGAGGGCACCGGTACAAACCCGAAAAAGGAAGTGGCTTGAGCTAGTACTGGGTCTATGTAGCTGGCATAGACGGTACAAGGCGATGAGTAGATGAATACAGGTAGTTGGCGTTTCTAACTGCGCCTCAAGCCGCTAGGTCGATAACGACGAAATGGCTGCCCATACAGGAGGGAGGGGGCGGGGGAGAGAGGAGGAGGAGGAGGATGATGATGATGAGAAGAGAGGGAAAACCGAGAAGGTTTGGCGATGCCTGTGGAGGGGAAGGTAAAGTAGGTGGATGCTGTTTTGCTTATGCTGATGAATGGCCCGTTCTCGCCCGAGCCAAAGACACAACACACATACCTACGTTTACGAGTGTTGTCATATGCTATCGATACGATCCTGTAGCTGCGCGAGAGGATTTATTCGGCAGAACTTAGCCAGGGGAGCGGCAGGTGACAGGAAGCAGTACCTAGGTTGTGGCTGCATATCCCAGGCCAAGACGCCCTAGCTACCTACCGGTACTTTGATATTGGAATGGGTCACTGGCTTGAGCGGAAGAGGGTTTTGAGTGCGTGGTGTAACCAAGTCGGCGAATGGTCTCACCTCCCACGATTGGGGTGCGGATGGATTCCTGGGCATGCAAGAAAAAGAATGTTGGACGCACAACGGCGTGCCAGGACTTGTCCTGTCCTGCCCTGTTCTGTTCTGTTCGTCCTCATCGAGACACGCCGACTGCGTGCGTCTCTTAGTCAGACGATGGCGTCCAGAGAGATGTGTAGTACATACACTTGAGCCCGGGCCGGGCAACGGATCCAGAGTTTGGACGAAAGGTTCCACGCTACTGCGCTGAGGCGAGGAAGATGGGACAAGGTCCTCGTCGGGCGCCTTCTCCCTGGTCCTTACTCATGGCTTGGGACTATCACCAAAACGGTCTATTCAGATGATGCCGGTGTCTCATGGCGTTAGGTCCATCGACTTGCACACAATCGGGGAAGAAGGGGACTATGTCTGACAGCCGAGCCAGTGACCGTCACTTGCATCATACCTACCTAGGTGGATCGACGAAGCCATGTCGCCGTTTGATGGTGCATATACGGTGCACCTACCACCTACCTAGGTACACTACGTGTGGATGACCCACAGTCTGTCTGTCTGTCTGTCTGTCTTGATGGTGGGGGTTGTTGCAACGAATGAATGAGACAAGATAGAGGCAGAGGAGCAATTGATTCAACGGAGATACCGCCACTGGGGGATTCCGACCGATACTTAGGCCTGGGTGCTAAGGTTGTGGCGAGTTAACGTTGGACAAACAGAACTGACCAAGCAAGGACATTGCGGCGGAAGAAAGTTTCCGACTGCAATGGCATGTATTCTAATTGACAAGCTGCAAGATGACAAGCAAACCCGTGTACGAGAGAAACGGAAGGGAGGACGGGGAGCTGAGTGGCCTCTGGGCAGGAACGCGGAACGCCTGTGGGTGAATTGACAGTCCCAGAATAATTTCCCCTACCAAGTCGGTTCAGGGAAGGTAGGTAGTGTACGGCACCTACTGTACGTCGGAACAGATGCATGTGGACAGAGACAACCCAGGGAAGGAGACGCGGGAGGTGGAGGTGGAAAAGTGGGCCATAGGTAGGTACCTACAGGTATGGGCGACGACAGTTGGTGGGGAGCCCCAGGGCTCAGATGCAGGTATCCGCTGGGTACTGTACACTTGATCCATAGAGAGCGCTAGATAGGGAAGACAAGTATTGAGCACTTGGTGAGAGGCAGTGGGGAAAGCCTGGTACCCAAGCCGTGCACAGGGGAGGGGGGGCTCTGTCTGGATGCAGGGGCGACTCGGAAATGGGCTTTGCCTATTTAGGCGATCGACGACCAGGCTCTCACGCAGGATCGGAAACAAATAGCCAATCGGGGCAAGAAGTGGACTAGTTTGTTTGCTCGCAATCTACACTTACATCAATTCCTTCTTCCAGTGTGCGGACCTACCTTCGTACCCGCCTACCTGACCTGTCTGTGTACATTGGCCTTGGCAACCTTGCAGAGCCACAGAGAAGGCCGCCGTCAATCTGTTTGTTTTCGCATCGGTTTCATTCTACACTACGCTGCTTTGCCGGCGCACACGTGTCTACAGGGGTGGGAGAACGATGCCTCGACCCACGGTGAGCACTCTCAATACCATCGCCTGCACCCACCGAGCTTTGACCTTGAGAACAGCCGTCGTTCGACCATGACCACCAGAGCTCAACGTGCCCGCGATCAGATCTCTGAGTAGCGCCACCGCGCCCACTCTATCTTGGGCGGCTGCATCATACACAGAGCCCAAGGCCGCACTATTCTGTCAGCGCATCTGCTTGCGATTCCATTCTAGCAGTCCTCAACATTATCCATCGATTGCAGGTCTGCACTCTACATTCACTCAACGTCTGCTATACACCCCCGCCATGACAAATGACTGTTACGCTAACTCCGTGGCCTTTCTTTGTTCACTTCTATGCGGTGAAGGCTATCGTTCTTCCAGTTCAACAGAAGAGACGATGCCCTTGTTACACCGGCAGCAGCCGCTGGCTTGGGACCGGCTACCTACAGGGATTATGAACTTCTAACCAACTAAGTAGCCACCTACATTGTTATATGGTCGGTCCTTGACGAGTTGCTGAGGAGCCAGTTTCGGGCCACAGACTGAAAGGATGGCTCCCTCATCAGGGTGCAATCTAACGTTACATAGCATATACGTTGCGGAACCCTTCGATAGGTCTCCTCCCATCCTTCTGCAGCTTTTTTTTTTTTTTTTTTTTTTTTTCACCACTTAAATCTCCCAGTGGCGGCTTTTCACCTCAAGGGGCGAACCGATTCTTCCCTGCCTCCGACTTCTCAAACATCGCCGCCTGCCCACACGCCTGCAAAGGCATGCAACTATCCTTTTTGCAAAATTCGGTCCACTCCAGAAGTGGTACCGCTCATCCTTGACTAAGGCCATCGGGGTCTCCATCACTCCAGCTGGAAGGGCCCGTTCGATTGTCTGGGGTTATCCCGTGTTCTCGGATCGTCGACAAGGACCCAAACATCTTGCGCCCAAGGCTGAACCACCCGTGTGCAAGTGGCTTCCCTATCCCACCTCATCGTTAGCCTCCTGAGCCGGTCCCGTCCCTGTACCAACGCGATATGCTGGCCACTACAGAGAGCGGTGAAGGGCTTGAAACAGGCTAGAAGCTGTCTTTGTTGCACTGCAGACGACCTGAACTGTCGAGGCGGCCCCAGGCACCCTCGTAACGTTTTGTTCTGCAGTGTTTTGCGGCTACTGCAGCATCCCTTTGTCCTTCCACCTCTACAGACACTATCTGTCGGGCTCACAGACGTCCATGCATCTCTCGTTTCGTTTGTGCGGACGGGACGCAACGCGACGCGACAAAACAGGGTTCCAAGAAAAAGGGGAATGGGGAAAATGTATTCTTCTACGCCAACGCTGCGTTCTCTGGATGCCTGGAGCGTCGCACTTGTCACCCGTGCGGACCCGAGTTCCTCCACCAGCCCGTGCTCCCTCACCGAGATCTGTGTTGAACTGCTTGGTTCGCTCGGGGGTTAAGAAGTTTTCACTGAGGCCTAGAATCTTCAGCCTTCAGTCCCGAACTTGTGTCAAGCTGTCAAGTAACCGAATACCTCCGAAAGTTCTAGGCGCTTGCGCTTCGGTTGACTTGTCGCCCTACCCCCTATTCCTTACCTTGAGCGATGGGCTTCAGGATGGGTGCAGCCTCCCAATGTTTACTTGAGAGGCCGTCCACGACGGCCTGCCGAGACATGGCCCGCGCTCTATCTTCCCCCTCCTTGCCGCCTCGCGGCTCTTGTTCACCTCAGCCAGAAGACGATACGTTAGAGTGGTGTTGCTCGGGCACCGCCGGTACTGTTCAGGGACCACGGGTATTCGCACGGACTGGTCAAGTAAACAAGCCACTCATTTACTGCCACTGGAGGATCTCGAGTGATTCAAGTTTTCACGCAGCCACTAGATTAAGGTGGTACAAGATGATCTCCAAGGGAGGTCTTGGGCGCTGTCGACGACCCTTCGTCATACGCAGTCGGTCGCGAAGCACGGCCAAGGGACGGGCGGTCAGTCGGTCTCTTCTGTCACGTTTCGAGCACAGGCGGATCTACGGGATCGAGAGATCTGTGTCAACGACAGGGCACCGGGGCGGGCTTAGCTCTTGTGATGTTTATTTTCCGTTAAACTCGACGTTGCGCGTGGCCGCTCAGGTAAACTATTGCCCGGGAACGCCCTGCCGGGTTCCTTCTAGCGCGCTCTGGGGAGGAATGTTGCTGTGCTGAGAACACTTTGACCGTAGAATGACGGGCCCCAAGAGCTTGAGCACGCTATTCCTGGTGGTTGTTCTCAGCCTCAAACGGTCCGGGTGCCGACCCTGATGAAGCCGCCTCCCTCAGCGACCTTCAGCCGCCAAATTTATCCAGAACTCTCTCCATACAACCTCACGAGTCCTCTTCACTGAAACCCTGGCGTAGAGAAACGCCGGTCAGGTCATGTGAACAGATGCCACGCCGCTTGTTGTGTCTCCTCCGTGGCCGTGGCAAGCGGTGGCTGACACTTCGTGCCGTGGCGCATGTCTCGCTGAATCCGCCGGAGGCGTGCAAGCTCGTACCGAGACATCGTTAGCCGAACAAACGCCCGATGTCCGACTGCAGGTATACTATCGGGGGAAACTGTAGACAGCCAGTCTGGGTCGGCAGTCAGGCCGCCAGAGTTCGACCAGGGCCGTCCCGTCTGGCGTACATCCCCCCTTCAGAGCTCCTTAGCAACCCACCTTTTCCCATGCCAGATTTCCCTCACTCACCCGGACATCAGGGCACGCTATGAAGGCGGTATTGACGAGTCGTCCGAAACCCGAGGAATAGAAGCAGTTCATTAGACCTAAAGACCACGACGGGTTATGGCTACCTGCTGTTTGGATTACGAATGTAGAGGATTGAGTGAATATGGCAGGGCAGAAAGCCTCATCCACCACTTTCACACAGCTGGGTTTTTTTTTTTTTTTTCGGCAAACAACTCGAGCAGTAGTACTTTTCCCTTTCTTATTTAATGTTTGGTCGAGTTACGGTTTGAACAATTCGTAGAGCTCGCAAGAAATAGTTCTCGACTCGCACGGAGACACGGTCTGAACTTGGCCCCCCCCTAACGAGTCGTCACGACGTGTTGTGTCCGCTCAACCGCGACTGCCTAATCGTCCTCCATCAGGGCCGCCAGCTCGGCCTCCTCCTCAGCCGTCATCAGCCCATCTCCCTCCTTCTTCGCCGGCTCCGCCTGCTCGTCCTCCGGGACGGCCTCGGCCGCGGCCCGGATCTCCTCGACGACCGCGTCTAGCCCCTGGCGGTCCAGCGGCCACGTCCGCAGCGTGCAGTCGATGCCGACGCTGCAGAGGACGTCGGCGGCGCGGCCCGCCGGGTCGCGAAGAACGGCCAAGTCAGTGATCTCGTCAAAGTGGGCGTCCACGACGGCCCGCAGGGTTCCGGAAGTGCGGTCCCACACCTTGATCTGCTGGTTGATGCCGCCCGTGACGAGCCAGTCGCCGGCCAGGGCGATGGCGCGGACGAAGTCGCCGTGCTCGAAGACGTCGTCGGCGACGAAGGCCTTCTCGCGCAGTAGGCGCTTGGCGGTCCCGTCGGCGCTCGCGGTCCAGAGGTCCACCTCGTCGCCCGCGACGTCGAAGAGAACCTTGTACACGCTCGTCTCGTGCTCCTGGATCGTGAGATTCTTCTTCTCCTCGCCCGCCCCCGGCGCATCGTCGATGGGCAGCTGCGAGTACGAGTCGAGGGCGACCCGCCACCGGCGGATGTGAGGGTCGCTGCTGGCGCTGACGAGGATCATCTCGTCGGCGGTGCTCAGCACGGTGTCGACGGCGAGGTGCTGCAGCGACATCATGGTGGTGGTCGGGTCCTGAAGGGTGTGCAGCTTGCGGCCCGAGTCGACGTCCCAGACGATGATCTTCTTGTCGGCACCGCCGCTGACGAGGATCGGCTTGTCGCCGAGGCGGCCGCAGACGACGGCCTTGACGAAGTCCGAGTGGCCGTCATACCGGCGGAGCGGGCGGCGCGTGGCGAGGTCCCAGGACCAGACCGTCTTGTCCCAGCTACCAGCGAAGAGCACGCCGTTGGAGGCGCCGCCCGTCGCAAGGCACGTCACGGGGACCGACGGGCCCGTGTACTTTGCGGTGACGGTACGTGTCTGGTGCAAGTGTGAGCAGGAGCCGCTGATCGGATGCGGTCCTCGACCACACTCATGATGATATGTGGAGAAGGGGGGGGGGGGGCGGAATGGACGAGCTACCGTACCTCAGTGTCGACCCGAGAGACCCGCCCGCCCGACTCGGCGACCAAGACGGAGACGTACGGCTTCTCGGGGTCCGGGATGACGGCCAGGAGCTTGGAGGGCATGCGCAGCGGGTTGCCAAAGGTGTTTGCCTCCTTCTTGGCGCGCAGCTGGCGCTTGGCCTGCTGCGCGCTGTGAACAAGGTCAGAAAAACCCCAGTCATGGATAGATATCAGATACTCCCGGAAGAGTTTCTTGGGGGGGGGGGGGGAGAAATTCATATACTCACTCCGTCTCGAAGAAATTCTCTTGGTTGGACGACTGCATCTTTGTGGGGTATCAATCTCGGCCGAGAACTCTAAAAAGAAGAGACTCGAAGACGGACCGGTGAAGAGTGCGAGTGAGGTGCTATGCGGGAGAACTGTGAGAAGATATAGCCCTGCCCAATGTCGGTGCCTGTTCTCGAACGTCGTTCCAGGCCGCCCACTTTCACCCGCGCGACCTTGTATTTCTCATCAATTCTGATAATGCCTGCGATGGGTTTCCGAGACCGTTTGCCGCCGGTCTTTTGCGGCTGGCGCCAGATGAGAGCCTTCCCCTCGAGTAGCGGTACGTACCTGGAGGGGTTCACTGACAAACTCTCCCCTCCCCCTGTCCCGCGTACTCCCCTGGCGTAAAAAGTGCCGATTTTTGCCCAGCAAAAAAGTCGTTAATTGAATTTCCGCGACGCGTCAGAACGCGTCTTTCCCAACCGCCGTCCCCGACGTCGTCCACCGCCCCCCCCCCCATCACCACATTGCACAACCGTCTTTACAAACCAACAACGGACGATCTGCCACACCGAAAGCTGATCCACCGAATCCCCCACGAGACTCAATCGACGTCCTGCATCCCTCGTACACACAGAGTGGCCATCACGGCAAATCCCCCATGACCACCAAGTAAACATACCCCGATATCACAAAAAAAGATGGCCTCCTCCCTCGCCCCGAAACCGCGGCCGAGGCCGGCGCATACGACGGGCACGACCCGCCTCGCCTACACGCCCTCGGGCGCTCGCCTCGTCACCGTCGGCTCCAACAACACAATTCGCCTGTACCGCACCCACCACGACGGCGAACCCTACAACATTGATGACTGCCCCGAGCAGAACTGCGCCGCCGCCGCCGCCGACGCCTTCTTCGTCGTCGGCTCCGAGGACGGCACCGTCAGCCTATACTCGATCGAGGATACGGCCTTTGAGCGCTTCCTCACCCGCACCTCCCTTCCCGTCCGCGACGTCGCTCTGTCCCCGGACGCCAAGTGGTGCGCCGTCGCCAGCGACGAGCTGACGGTCAAGGTCGTCGACACTCAGGACAACTCGCGTGTCCGCGTGCTCAAGGACCATGGTCGCCCGACCAAGCACCTCGCCTTCGACCCCAAGGGCGGCCTCCTCGCCCTGGCCTGCACCGACGGCGTCATTTATGTCTACTCCATGACGGCCGACACGCCCGAGCTGATCCGCAAGGTGGACGGCGTCATCGGCCCTCTCGAGTCCGACTCGGAGACGTCGGCCCGCATCGCATGGCACCCAGACGGCCGCGCCTTCGCCGTACCGACCCCTATGCACGACGTCCAGGTCGTGTCCAAGAACGACTGGGAGAAGCAGCGGGCCTTCTCCAACGGCCACCTCGGCGACATCACGGCGCTCGCCTGGTCACCCAACGGCGCCCTGCTGGCGACGGCGGGCAAGGACGGCAAGCTCCTCATCTGGGAAACCAAGACGCAGAGCGTCGTGCAAAAGTTTGACTACAGTAACGTCCTCGACCTTGCGTGGCACCCCAAGGACAACCTGCTGTCCTTCACCACCTCCGACGGCGAGGTCTACATCTACCCGAACCTCATCACCGAGCAGTTCGCCGCCCTCCTGCAGCTGCCCCGCCAACCGGCGCCCTTCATCCACGACCCCTTGACCGAGAACGTAAACAACAAAAACGTCCGCAGGCCGGACGTCAACGGCGGCAAGGCCGCGATACCCAGCCGGCCGCGGCGCGACTCGCTGGGCAGCCTCGACTCGTTTCTCAACGGCGAGGACGGCTACGAGGACGGGGACGACTTCGTCGTCGACGACGATGGCGCGGGCTACGCGACGGGCACCAAGAGGCCGCTCGACGGCGGTGCCGGCGACGACGCCGGGCGCGCCAGCAAGCGCCGCCTGCTGGAGCCGGTGTTCCACGAAGCCTTCCAGCCCGGATCGACGCCCTGGCGCGGCAACCGCAAGTACCTGTGCCTAAACCTCATCGGCGTCGTCTGGACGGTCGACCAGGACGGCCACAACACGGTGACGGTGGAGTTCTACGACCACGAGTTCCACCGCGATTTCCACTTCACCGACACGTTCCTCTACGACAAGGCCTGCCTGACGGAGCACGGCACCCTGTTCTCGTGCCCGCCCCTCAACGACACGCCCGCCACCCTCTTCTACCGCCCGCACGAGACGTGGACGCAGCGCGCCGACTGGCGCACGGAGCTGCCCAAGGGCGAGGCTGTCGTCGCCATGTCGCTGGGCGACTCCTTCATCACCGTCACCACCACCGCCAACTACGTCCGCATTTACACCCTCTTTGGCGTGCCCTACCGCGTCTACCGTCCCAAGAGCACCCCCATGGTCACCTGCGCCAGCTGGCGCGACTACGTCATCACGATGGGCAATGGCGCCGTCGCCGCCGATGGCAACGCCCGCCTCCTCTACACTATCGAGAACATCAAGCGGGACGAGATCTGCCAAAACGAAGACACCGTCGCCTTACCTGATGGCGCGACGTTGCGGAGCGTCTTCTTTTCGGATGTCGGTGTGAGTTTAACCCCCCCCCCCCCGCTTCTCTCCTTTTCTTTCGTGATTTTTGTGTCACTCTCTCTTCCTTTATACAGTTCGTGGTTTTTGCTGACGACGGCCCGACTCAGGATCCTTGTATATATGACTCGACAGGCACACTCCTCACACTGCTCCACTGGCGCAAACCCTCCCGCGCCTGCTGGGTGCCCCTCCTCGACACCAAGCTTCTACCGCGTCTGGCGTCGGGGAGGAAGAAGGAAACCTACTGGCCCATCGCGGTGGCCGACAACAAGTTCCACTGCATCATCCTCAAGGGCGGGGACCAGTACCCCTACTTCCCCCGGCCGCTGCTGTCCGAGTTCGACTTCTCCGTGCCCCTCACCTCGGCGCCGGCGCCGGACGCGGACTCTGCCAGGCACGAGGAGGGCCAAGACGACGACGACGACGACGACGACGCAGGTCGCCGCGAATTGCACAAGCTGGAGCAGAAGCTCCTGCTGTCCGGCATCCACTCGGCCCAGCTGCGCGACCTCATCGACCACACGGACGCCACGCACTCGCAGCGCACCGGCCTGGCGCGCCTCGAGCTCGACTTTGACAAGACGCTGCTCCAGATGCTGGCCATCGAGTGCCGCGAGGGCGAGGAGCGCGGCATGAGGGCGCTGGAGCTGGTGAGTCTCATGCGCGACCGGACGGGCCGCATGGTCGAGGCGGCGGGCAAGGTCGCGGAGCGGTACGGGCGATCGATCCTAGGCGACAAGATCCGCGAGATCGGGGAGCGGAAAGTGAGTGGCATGGACGTCGACGACGGCGACTTTTAGACTTTTTGCTTGCTTTTTTGCCGCCCCTCCCCCCCCTTCCCTCATGCTCCCCGACCATGTTCCTGGGAGTAGTTGTAGGTACGTGGAGAGTAGACGGGGAGTGGGTAGGTCAAATACACACCCCCCTCCCCCCCTTTCCCGTCGCCCGCCTGGCGGCAATTGGGTTTCATGGGTTGCTCGGATGGGTCCTTCCCGTCAGTATAAGGCAAGGCGTTTGGATGATGACACGATGGGGCAACATATGGCCCGCGTCCGTCTTGTTGGGTGTGTGCGTATGTGTGTGTGTGTGTGTGTGTGTGTGAATGACTAGCTACCTGGGCGTTGGGGGTGTTTGGTTTAGGGAGGGGGGGGGGGGGGGGGGGGGGGGTCGTCGTTATCTTTGTTTCTTCTCACATGTTTATAATCTATAGCTGAGCACGACCGGGGAGCCAATGGAATGAATAATGTCATTGGGAAGGGATGCCCCCGTCGGTATTGCACCCGCGTGCCACGGACCACACGGCGGAGATCTGGCCGGGGGGGTTGTACCATGGTAAGGGTGCGCCGGCGGTTCTAATACGAGCAAACCCCCGAAGGCTACAGTTCCCGAAAGGGAAAAAAAAACAAAAAATGGAAAAAAAAGATACCCTGTAGCACCCATTGATCGCGAGTCTCCTCACGTCTTCTCTCGGGTAACGTTAACTTTTGACTCAGTGTTTATCGGAGAAGCCAAGTTGAGTTCCACTCCCTCCCCTCCTCTTCGTATTGGATGGCATAATATCAGACAGACTATGAGGTTGCATGGGACCAAACTCGCGTCTCCCGGCTCCGACACTTCTCCGTCAAAACTAGACTGAAGCTCCGAAGGGTAACCGGGAAGGGGGGGGGGGAATAATAAACCGATTCGCTTGCCAGCCATCATATAGCGGAGGACGAAAAGAGATGGCCAACGTCTCTGACTTGCGCTGCCGCGCCGCCTCCGTGATGGAGACGCTTACATGCCGTGGTTCTTTGCCGCGCGAGACGTTTCATCTCGAGGTTTTGGGTTCAGCGTCCACCGTCCGTCAGCCTCGAGCCGGCGAAGTGGATGACCATCAGGCCATGAGTGCATCTTGGGTCCGACCGAGGTGGTGGCGTATACCCTCTTCCCCTGCAAGACCGACCGTGCAGGCGACATCGCGATGTTATTTCCGGTGTGCGCAAAGATCTTTGGTGAGTAGAGAAGCTGAATTGACCGGTAGACTACAGCCCGGAAGAGGGGGGATTCAGGCCACGGACGGGGAACAGTGGACTATTGGATGCTCTGCACTCTTATCATTCCGTTCGTGGTTAATGTGCGTGAGGTGCACACCAAGACAGGCGCCGTCGCTGCTAGTTTGAAGGCGACGTTGCGTAAAGATTCTACTAGCCTGTTGATGTTATCGGTTGTAACACGCTGCCTGCACAACGAGCATGAGACGTTGGGGTGCATGCTGGGCAAGGGGGCGGAAGGATGAAGAACCACATCCGGGATGCGAGGGGGCGGGTCCAAGATTTAAACCTCAGCTAAACGTACATCGCTTTTTGCTTCGGATGCGCCATTCCATGGATTCCGCTATCCCAAGCACAGGCTCGCACTGCAAGAAAAGCGCACAAGGGTTCCGCATGTGTGAGACGGCGAGCGGTCGGATGTGGTCAAGATGGACATTGCAATAAAAAATAAATAAATAAAAAAGCACAGTACCTACCAGATGCTTGCCCTCAGCTAAAAGCATCCCAAGGAGCATCCTGGAGTCGTCCCGAAGTGGGACTTCTAGAAGGCCATGGTTCACCTGAGATGAGCGTTGACGTCGCATTCTCCAAGGCTTTTCAGACACAGAGGACCAAACTGCGAGGGGGGTTCGTTGGAGCTGAGCGGCGTTACATCGGGGACGAGGCCTGAAGAAGACCAGGTCCTCAGTGAACGAATAGAGAGCCAACGTACAAGGGGGCGTTGTCGGATCGTCGACGGCGAGGTGCGCGATCAACAATAACCTGCTGCAGCTCGCATCTTGTGGCGTCTGTCTATCGGTGGTGCTTGATGCAGGGCGTCTCATCAACCGCACAAGAATGTGAGGAATCGACGGTTCCGCTGAAACATTGGGACTGCAGTTCGTTCGCTCAGGCCACCATCCATCCACAAATTCCTTCGTTTTGGAAGAAGTCAAACTGCCGGCTGAGGTGGCCCAGAACAATTATTGGAATTCCCATGGATGCAGATGGGTGGACGGGAAATCCACAGACGACAAGTGGCTGTGTGGCCCGGACTGACCTTTTTTTTTTTTTTTTTTTTAATACATATTCCTTCGCGGACGTGGCTGTGTTCCCAATGCAAGTGACGAGGTCGACGTTTCCGAGCTGAAATCCCACCCTAAACTTTATTTGTGAAGAGCACCCAGGACTCAAAGACTACGTCCAGCCACGGCCAAGCTGCTGTCGTGGCAACTTGTTTTCGAGGCTGAACAAGATCTAACATGATTTGAGGCGAATGCTGGCTATGACGGTCTTAGACTCATCGCAGCTAGGCTGGAGCATGTGAATGTCCTCTTCCGATGGGACAGGGAAGACGGCCCAGCAGTGATGTCGCTCATGACCGAAACCTGCTCATGCACGGCTGAAGGTGAATGCTGTCATTGCCCAACTATTGCGGTATTCGTATGCTTTCCTCGGGATCTAACTCGTTGCGGGCCTTTCACGTCCGCCTATTAAGTGTGTCTAGGTTTGTAAAGGACGCCAGAAGGGGGAGGGGGGCTAAAATAATAATAAGCAATGATAATGATAATCATAATGAAGGGTCAAAAAGTCACCTTCTGTTGTTGTTGGAGCCCAGATGGACACATGTCGTCGTCTCAATTCTAACCAGGAGGCCGGGGCTGCGGAGGAGGAACTCTTGCTTGACGCTTTGTCCCTCGACCAGAGATAGGCTGGCCAACCCCCCCCTGTCGGCCCGGTCCATAGCTGCCTGCTGCCCCTTTTCCATAACAAAGATGACGAAGCAAGGAAGCTTCGGGAGAGGTGAGAGGCCCGTACTCGGATCGCGGTGTAAATAATTGTACACTAGAAGAGCTCTTGGAAACGACGGAACGTCTTGTCTGAACGGGCACTCTTCTGCCGGATGCTGAAGTTTCCCATCCGTTGGGTGCCAGCATGGTACCTCATACATGCGATTAGTACAGCCAGCCATGGCTTGCAAAATGCAACCGCCGATCCCAGCTCTTTCGAGCAAGTGGCAAGTCATTTGTCAGGGGAATTCCTCGCTTTAGCACGTCAACCCCCCTCAAAGCAGCTTGAGAAAAATTCGAGAAGGCTCTGCGAGATGGGCATGGTTTTGGATACATGACCCAGACGCGCCACTGATACTGACTGGGCTTCCCCAGGCTTCTTTGAGTCATCTTGCGTAGCCAGAACCCACTGGGGTGATTCATTCCAATCGCCGTTGAAGGCTGTTATAGTGGTCGATTTAACGTAAATCTCCAATGCTCACGAAGCGAAGTGAATGCTCCGTACCACGGGCCTCTGCGCGTGTCTCTTGTATAGTAGACTGGTCATTGCGCACTGCCTTATGAGTCTGATTACCGACAAGGCATCGAACCCACGGTCGTAGGTAGGTCAAGGTGAAGGAGGATTCAAGGTTGAAGGTATCGAACAAATCTGGCCTAGTCGTTTGCCGCAGGCGCGTGGTGGATATTTCCGCAAAGCGAAGCCGTTGAAACAGAAGCGCACCGACTGGCCGGTTTAACTGTTCCGCCATTCCGCGTTAGCTATCACAGGCAGCGCTACCTAGCCCGGACTTTTGGTTAAGATGAGAGTCTCTTTGAAGAGTTGGAAAGCAGCCCGTCATTGGCGAGCAGCGGAGTCTCTCGTCATGCCATGGTAAGACACCGGTAGCAGAGGGGCTTACGCAAGAGCCAGTCCAGAGGTCCTGCGCTCCCAAGGCCTCGTCCCCTCCATGTCTGTTTAATGAGGACGTTCTCTCCGAACGCCGCATGCCGAAATATTCTTAGGAGCACAGACCGCAGGGCTATAGCGAAGCCAGTCCATTTCTGCTGGCCAGTCAGTCGACTTCCAGAATGGTGGCGTACCGTACCTAGAAGCGTGGAAACAAGGGTCAGATGGTGAGCATGCTTGCATGATTGAGTGCTTGTTTGATAGTGATGTCGGTTGTCAATAAAAGGAGGTGCCCATCTCATTTAGGTGTTCCGAAACCCGGTACAGACCTGGGTGCAGTAGGCTAGAAGCAGACGGAGGTGCATCCGTGGGATTGTCTGGCAGCTCCGAGCATGCCAGTGGAAGACGGCTTTAAGGGGAGGGGTGTGGTTGCGTGCGTGTCTCGGTTCCCACACACACACACACACACACACACCCTTCCTAGGCGCGGCCGCCTGTAGGAAGATGACAGCTGGGGTTGGTCCGACAGGTAATGGATGTCGCAGATGGCAATCTTGTTGCTTCCTGAACTGATTGGGGAAGAAATATCGAGCTGCATGCCTGAGACAATGGGTTAGAGAAACGACGGCTTTGGTCAGCGTATGTGTGTGATGCGAGAAGAAAGTAAGTACTAGAACGGATTCAAGAGTGGATCGAGGGTAAAGTCAGGGGTCGTGAAAGAAAACGTGGACATCATGTGCGACCGGGCATCGTCGCGTGTCGGCGAGTAGTCAAAATCGGGAACAGATGAATATATTGCCCAACAGAGGTGTCGCCTGATGGAGATGAATGTATCTGACCAAGAATTTTCGGTAGTTATCTATTGTGAGATGGAGCCAAACCCCCAATATGGGGGGAAAGGGGGTGGGTGAGCAGGGAGAAAAGGGCCAATCTGTTCCACGGACTGATGAGGGATGAACATCCAGTGCGTGATGGGAGAGGGAAGAAGCGGGAGGAGGAGGAGGAGGAGGAGGAGGAGGAGGAGGAAGAGACATGGGCAGGTGCTAGGCGGGGATAGAGCGGGAAAGACAAAAACCACCAGGGGCACTTGCTCAACATGGGAGTCACGACGATGTATAATAAGAACAATCCTTCTTGTACGGGAGACAGACAAGTGCCGAGGTACAGATACAAGGTGGTCCCCCTTGGGCCAGACAGGTACGATGCATACAGAGTACCTAATGGCGTGGAAGAAGCATAAGGTAGGATAGAATAGACAGGTACCTTCGGTAGTAGAAAGGCACATATGTACGGGTTGTATCTGTAATTAGTATCTACCTACCCTACCTACCATGGCACAATGGGCAGTGGCTGGGCAGGGACACGCGTGGATTGCGCTGCTAAAACACGTTCGAGTCGACGGGTACAGCAAACCCGATGATCTTAGGGCCGGTCATTATGGGCGGGCCGTGTCTTATCTGGAGATACTGGCATGTCATGCTCGTACCCATTGGAACCCACTTCCTCAGGGCGTCTTTATCCTGCCTGCAGACGGGGCCGTGACTGTCCATCCAAGTATAAGGTAGGTCAACAGTGAGGCAAATACCCTAATGGGGAGCACCGTGGTGATGAGAGCAGAACGCAGGTTTCCCATCAACTTGTCAATACTATCAATACCTACCTAGGTAAGCACACGTCGAGGGGGTAGAGAGATACACTGGGAAAAGGGAGGCAGGGTACGTGACCCGGAGCCACCATACTACGTACGCTATATGCCCCATTCACAGTTGAATAATAATTCATGGGTAGTGCTTAGAGTAGGTAACAATATGAAGAAATAGGTGACTGGCTCTTGACAGCTCTCGGATGTTTTTTTTGTTTTTGTCCCCTGTCCGGTCGTGCTAGGTAGTTTAGTACCTAGTAAGGACGAGAGTTTTTTTCTTTCTTTGTTTAGTTTTTTTCCCCCTCGGTTTACAACCCGGGCAGCATGATTGGTGCGTCCGTCGAGTTGCTGTATCAAGTCAAAAGGCCATCAGTTAGTTACTCAAGCTCTGCGACCGTGGCCTGCAACTTGCTTACTACCAAAATCCAACCAAGAACCCAATATGGCCGATTGCGGAAGTGCCTTCTTACACAAGCGATTCATCTCATCTTGACGATGTGGTGTTTCCACGCCTCCGTCTACGTGGCTACCTACGAATACACCACTCCGCATACGCACACACGCACACTCACACGCGCGCGTGCACGCTTGGCAGCTCAACAACAGTGCAAAAGAGGTGGAAGAGTCCTCCTCTCTGAGATTCTGTACAAGCAAAGTAAAGTCAAGTCTGTGGGCCCGCTATCCACCGCCTAACACAGTAGACGTCTCTTGTTTCGCGTCCCCATCCATCCCGCACCCCCGTTACCTTATCGAGCCTGGCCTGTGCGAGAGTTGCTCCCGACTTTGCCCTCTTCCCCTTAAAATAAGATAAAATAAAAGAAAGCAAGGCGAAGAGAGAGAGAGAGAGAGAGAGAGAGAGAGACAGAGAGAAAGCACGGCAGCAAGGTATAGGCAAAACCAGGCCTGTCCATACAAAGCAGCCCTTGCACGTACCACATTCTCCCACCACCCCCCTCCCTCAATCCAATCAGTAAGCTTCAATCACTTTCCCCAACCTGAACATTCTGAACATCCTCACTTGGTGCATTTGGTGGGACAGGCGCCACACCTCCCCTCTCCTCTCCTCTCCTCTCCTTCTCTCTTCCGCCTCGGTCCATTGACAATAGACGAGATCCTTTTTCTCTCGATCTCTGCCTTCTCCTTTTTTTTTGTTTCTTCCTTTTTTTTTTTTTCCCCTTTCCCTCTCTTCCGGTTCCACATTTATGTGTTAGTACATTTTGCTGCATACTCTGCACGGTACTGCCCTGCACCTCGGCCACGTTCCTCCACTTCCGAGCTCCATCTCTCTCTCTCTCTCTTTTACTCGCCTTATTTCTCTCACATATCCGCTGCACGTACTCTGTTCTGTACCGACTGACTGATTGATTTGACTGGCCGACCAGCCAATTGGCTACACTGCCTACTTTGCGGGTTGGTATCACTGATGCTGTTGTTGTTCCTGACATCAAAAAGTGCCACTACCGACCAACTGACATAACACGGTAGCTGCATCGCCCGATCAGAAGCTGAATCGGATTGGACGCTGTCACTCCTTATCCTGTCTGTCTACCTACTACCCCCTTCTCCTCTCAGATCCGACCGACCGACTATCGATCGGGTCGAGCCACTTTAACCCTTCGCCGGTAACACCCCTCGTCCCTGTCCTCCCCCCCATTCGTCATATTTCCGCACGCCCTGGCCTTCTATAGCCCTTCTTCTTCTCTTCGAACTCTAGAACTTCAACCCTTCCATCTCACTTGCACCCACTTTGCTCTTCCCCCTCCCTCCCTCTCGCTTCTAAGAGCGCCACCACCACCTCTTTACCACCTAGCCCGACGACATACTTCCGACCTGTCCTCTTGAACAAGACCCATTCCACCTTGGCTGGTCTCTTCTCCTCCTTTGGCACTCGATCGGAAGCTACGAGCCTGTCGGCAACTGGAACAAAGACCTACCCGTCCACCTTTTGCCCGGCGAATCCTGACGACGCCAAAATTCCAACGCCCCCCTTCACCCACTCGCGCTGCTGGCCTCTCAATTAGCCGTCGCCGTTGCTTCTCCATCATCCTGCCGTAAAACCACCCTCGCACGCTACGTCGCCTGCAGCTCTACCCCGTCCTTCTTCGACCTCGCCCTCGGTCAAAGCCGTCGCTGCTGTCTCCCACCTACCCCGACAAACCCTGCCTGCCACCCTCGCTCAACGGCGGAACCCACTCGCCGCACTGCCATTCTTCTGCAAAGTCATGAGGTGAGACAAGTCCCTTCGACCCTTTGCCCAGAAATCTCTGCTGCCACGCCTGCTGGTTATTGCCCAGGCAGCCCTGGCTCGCGTTTCTGCTTTCCCTGCTTGTTCCTAACCCGCATTCCCCTTGCCGAGTCCTTGCGCCCGTGTCTCGAGAGCTAACCCGTACTTTGGCACCGTACAGAGGGGATGGCCACAGTGACTGAGAGTCCGCAGAGAGTTCCTCTGCCTGCTGATGGTCATGCCGATCTGACATCGAACCGTATCATACCCATCCCGACCCCGACTCCGACCATTCAAATGTCTGCTCCATCCCCCGGCGACCCCATGGAGATCACCTCCACCAACGCCAGTAGCACTTCGCCCTCGGGCAAAGCCAACGACACAGACTCCAACGGCGCGTCCAAGAACACCAGCCCCACCGATCACTCTGCCCACAACTCGGCCACCATGCCTGCCGCGCCCGCTGCCGCTGCCGCGGCTGTTCATCAGCCCAAGATTGTGCAGACGGCCTTCATACACAAGCTGTACAGGTACGCTACAGCGCAGCCAATTGCTTGCCTGTGACAACGGATAGCTAATTCGGCGCAGCATGCTCGAGGATCCTAGCATTCAGCATCTGATATCTTGGTCCGCTAGTGCCGAGAGCTTCGTCATGTCTCCGTCGGCCGATTTCTCAAAAGTTCTCGCGTACGTGGAATCGATAGCCAATCACGCCGGCCGCCCGCTAACCGTCGGCAGACAATACTTCAAGCATACCAACATCTCTTCCTTCGTCCGACAGCTGAACATGTACGGCTTTCACAAAGGTTGGACCCATATCTGTATCGGCCACCTCCACCAGAAGCTAACTGAGGGGAACAGTAAGCGACGTGTTCCACACTACGAGTCCCGAGACCGCGCTGTGGGAGTTTAAACACGGAAATGGCAATTTCAAGAGAGGCGACCTAGTCGGACTCCGCGAAATCAAACGCCGCGCATCCCGCCACGCTCTTGTCCACCGGGAATACCCAAATACCAAGCCGAGCACGTCACAGCCTGGGACACCCGCCGAGCCAATGCCGCCCCCGAACGATGGCTCGGATCCGCGCATGTCTGGACTCGAGCACACTCTGTACGACCTCAGCATGCGACTGCAGCGGAGCGAAGAGAACGCTCACTACATGCACATCAAACAACAGGCTGTCATGGAAACCATGTCGCGGCTACTCCAATTCAACCAGGAGCTGTCGAGAACTGTTCTCAACTTGGTCCCGAGTCCTGACAATCCAGTGCATCGAGATGGTGAGCTTAAACTGGGCCTATCAAAGCAGCAGGGGGAGGCTAACAGAAATGGAATCAGTTCTGAACCTGCAGGGCGAGATGGCAAGGCAGGCAGACATGCTCCGAACTATTGACGATCCCCAGGAATCTCCGTTTGCAAACAGCCGAGCGTACTTCTCCAATGTCGAGAATGCACCAGTTTCACCCCGGCAGCTACCCCAAGACGATCCGAGGCGAAACGCGAACCTTACCGTCCCTCAGCCCAGAGGGCAGAATTTCTACCGACCTCCTGTACCTTCGAACCTCTCCATCAGCACCCGGCGGCCATATGGCTCAATTGGAGGTGGCACGGCGCCACAGGCCTCGTCGTCTCCTTTGCGGGCGGCGCCGCCTCCACCACCACCTGGACCGCATCCCTTGGCTCAAGTTGAGCCACCTCCTGGGAATCTCGCAAGACGTCACACGTCTGCCGATATTCGTGCACACGGCTGGCAACCGAGCGCCCCGCCACCATTTGCTTCGGGACCCCCGTCTGGTCCGCCCTCGGGGCCCTGGCCCTCTTCGCCCAGTCGGCTCGCACCAGAAGATCAGCGCCTCAGGGAGTCCCTCTCTACTTACTCTTTGCAAAACGCATCCCACTCGAGGCCCATGTCGAGACCCACGACGCCGCCAGGTGTGTCCTTCTCGAACGGCGGCGGCGGCGGCGGCGGCGGCGGTGGGGACGCCTTTGGGAATTGGTCGTGGAACTCTGCGAACCGGGACAATAAGAACCTCGCCATCAGAGACGGCTCCGGGCCGCCCACCCGCCGTGGCAGCATGGCGCATATCCTCAACCCAACAGACACGGCCGAACGGGACGACGAAGACGAGGACCCCCGAGGCGACGATGACCGGAAGCGCAAGCGGATGCAGTGAGCAAGACGCGCGCCTCCTGCATGCTGCAGCTCAACAACACATGGCATATACCGCAAAGGTGTGCCCGTATATCTCTGTGACAAATATCCAATGATTTATTGTATTCGTTTACCTGTATAGAAGAGGAAGGAAGAGCTGGCCTCGGGCGGGCACCTGGTTTGCACAGACACCTCTTGACAACCAAAGAGCAAGAGCAAGAGCGAGACCGAAACATACACGAAGCCGACGGCCACTACATAATGCGACCATGTCACACTGGTCGGTCCCTCTTCTTACACTGGACGGGCCATCTGGATTTCTTACCAAAAGTTCAATATCCTTGTCGATTTTATGCATCATTACATGGTATATCTACGGCCGGCTCGCATGGAGCAAAACAAGCGGGACGGCGATCAGTCCTTCGTAATTCAGCGTCGTCACGGCGACCCAAACACCACAACAGGACGGACTAAGGATTCCGTCTCACACTTTTCCCCTCTCGGGTTGAGACTGTATATGTTGCGGTCGGAGCTCAGGTGAAGGGATACCCAACGGACAAACGGTGGCCAGGCTTGTCAGGGTTTGTTGGAATACTGTCCGTGCTGGAGGGGCGAGTGTAATTGCGACGATTGCATTTTGGATGCGAGAGGAATGCGGTTGATTGGAGCATATTCGTATCTAAACTGGTCTAAGGCGCTCGGCTGCTAGTAGTAGACATGTGTGGCTTGCAAAATGGCCTGATGGCAGACGCTTGTCGAGCCTAGGTCGGAACTAGCGTGAAAGATCAATGTGGAGGAGAGTATTGTCACGCCAAACCTATTCTTGACAACGTAATTTTTTCTACCATGGTCTGTATAGGCCTTGCAAGGGATGCGGATGACGCGTTCTTGGTGAGATGAGGTCCCGGCCGGTCGGGTCAAGGGAGAGGGAAGGCTTTGCTTGTCGATCGACGCCCGCCCGCCCGCCCCACCACCACCACCATCACCACCAAGCTCCGGAATCCTGCGCACTTACGATGCACGGTCTCTGGATCTCCGCCGGGATTTGAGGCGGCTGGGTGTTCAATCAGTCATATCCTGTTTCATTCCAGCCGCCGCAGCGGCAGCCTTGTTCTGCTTGTTCCTGTTCTTCTTCCGTCTCTTCTTGGAAGTTCCGCCCGTCTCGGGGGGCCGGGTATCGGGTCCGGCGGGGCCCGCGAGCGCAGCAGCAGCAGCAGCAGCAGCAGCAGCAGCAGCGTCCTCGGCCGAACCGGCAGGGCTTTCCTCCCCGTTGTCCGCGTCGCGCGTCGCGACGTCTGCCCTCTCGCCATCTGCCAGATGGGGTTCCGGTGCGGGCGCGAGCGCGAGCGCGTTCGCCTCCGCCGGAGACGGCTCCGCCGCCTCGGGAGTATCCTGCCGGACCCGCCTCTTCTTACTCCGTCCGACGCCGCTGCGGCCTTCCTCCTCCTCCTCCTCGCTCTCGTCGTCCCGGAGCCTGCGCTTGGCGAGCGCCGCGGCGGCAGCCTTGGGGTCGTCGGCGCGGCCCCGCTTGCCGCCCAGCAGGCGGCGGCTCAGGTCACGGGTGGCGGCCGAGGCGGCCTGTTCGGACTTGGGGGCGGCGTAGCCCAACCCTACGTTGGGGTTCTCGAAGCGGATGTCGTCGTCTTGTGGTCTCCGAGGGGTTGCGGAGGTCGCGGCGGTGGCTTGGCGGGGGTCGTGCTTCGTCGCGAGGGAGGAGAAAGTGCCGTTCGAGGCGGTGGTCGGTGTGTTTGCGGCGGAAGAGGAGGAGGAGGAGGAGGGGGGTGCCGAGCGCGCGAGGGAGGGGTACTTTGCGCGCATCGAGGCAAGGAAGGTCGCCTGCTTGGCGGAGGCGAGGGAGATGCGGTTGTAGATGGCGTTGAAGTCGGCCGAGGCGGGGAGCCTGGGGGCCTCGGGGGCGGGCGCCATCGTTTACGTGGGCTCCCGGTGAGCGCCAGGGACGTGGGTTTGTGAGAGAGTACGAGTCTGTTGGATTGTCTGAGAGACGTAA
This sequence comes from Colletotrichum sublineola, assembly GCA_020631755.1. NCBI lineage: Eukaryota > Fungi > Ascomycota > Sordariomycetes > Glomerellales > Glomerellaceae > Colletotrichum > Colletotrichum sublineola. The sequence continues at coordinate 2,589,516 of JAHSQG010000001.1, forward strand.
ACTGTGTTTTTTTGAGTGAGAGAGAGAGGGTGTGGTCGTGGAGTCTTTGCGACACTGCGGTTGTGTTGTGCGATCGACAGGACGGACTTTCTTTCTTTTCCTACGTAGGTAGAATGCGGATGCAAGCTCCAAAAATTTTGGGAGCTAGCGCCGGGCTCGTGCATGGAAAAGATGGAGCCTCAATCTGCTGCTGCTGCCCACCTCTCCGAGGGTCGTTCTGTCACCTTATCTTAGCGCGGGTCTTCGGCTGCGCGCGGGCTAAAGCCGAAGGGAAAAAAAAAAGGGGGGGGGGGGGGGGAGAATGGAACAGGGGGAAGGGTTTTAGTGCAGTGTTCGCCCGCAGCGGCTTAGTGCGTGCGACCTTAACTTAATCCGCTTTCAGGCTTGGAGGGATCGACGCTTCCTGTGTTGGTTTGTTTTCCCTTCGGCCCCGCTTCGGAGCCGGGCCGAGGACGGAGCAGGTCTCGGACGGGAGGTGAGAAAGGTGGTTAGGGAAGAGTTCTCGTGAGATTGAGAGACTAGATTTTGTTCTTGGTATGATGAGGTTGTTTTGAGATGTGCTTTTGTTTTCCGAGTTCGCCAGGGCTTGGTGTTTAGAACGATGTGTGTAACACAGTTAGTTTGGGCAGTACACTGGGGATGCAAAAATGGGTGACCGAGGGGGGGTTCGAACCGCAGGCCCCCAGAGTCCAACCTTAAGAACTTCCTCTTTAGTAGTCAAGTCCAGTCGACAGCTAGAACACAACAGTCGTTATTCACCACGTTATAGTGTCAGCAAAATAAAATTATTGTGCAGAAGAGTCTGGATAAGGATCTGAATAGAATACTGAAGAGTTGATCATCGAAAAAAAATAGAGTCGAAATGGCAAAATGGTAAACTATTGCGATATATTGCGCTGCAGAGGGACGCCAGGCTGCTACAGTCTGTACATGGTGATTGCGTCCTACAGGAGCAGCCACACTCAGACCGCTTGGCCAAGTGCACTTACTCCTGTACCCGACAGACAATGCGAGTCTGTTGGGTTATGAAGTGTAGGCGTGGCGGGCGGGCTGCGTCCTCGATGTGTGGGTGGAGGCGCAGTACCGGAGATGAGGTGAAGTTTGAGTGAGTGGTGGGGGGGCTGTGAACACCCAGAGACGGATCTTGAGACTGTAGCTTGTGGCAGTCTCCGATGCCACCTGTTGGCCCACTTCCGTCATTCGGCTTGACATTACACCGTTGGTGTTCAGACTGGCTGTTGCTCTTGGCATGTGAGCTCTTTGACCAGGTCATGAGGCGGATCAGGTTCAAGTGACGGAACTGTTTTCAAAAGATGGATTCTGTCTTCGAGTCTGTTTGAAACTAGTAGTATAACTGAAAGTCTCGATCAATCGAGCATCTACGAGTCACTACCGTTCTTTCTGTGTCCTGCTTGCTGGTGGTGCTAACGCACTCTATGCGCCATCGTGGAATGGTTATGTTGAAGTCGTCAAGCTGCTCTTGCAGAGCGGCGCGGAAGCTACTGCAACAGCGGGAAAATACCCCAAGTCTGTTGAAGGCTGCGCTATCTGGCCGTGCTAAACAATCAAGACGCTGGTTATCAGGGAAGGGGTGCCATCAGATGCGTGGCTGGGAGTACGATTATTGTCACGATAGCTTCAGCCATCGGCAGCTGCTTTGTCATGTGCTTTATCACGTGGCGTTTCACTCATTACTCGCACACTTGGCATATATATATAGAGGGTCTTCTCCAGTCTCACACTTAGATAGGATAAGCCTTTTAGACCTCGATTGCTCTATGCCCTACTGTGTGCTCTAACTCGTGACAATTATCCTAGGCTAGACAAAAAGGCTTGAAAAGGATATGCTGATGCTGATTGATGCGCAAGCCGACCACCATTCGTCGCGCAATGGCTATGACGATCTTCTGCCATGGACCTCTGCTGTGGGATTTGAGAGGATCGGCCGCGCCCTGATCAATAGAGGCGCAGATGTTAACATTCGCAAGGCGACTTATGGCACTGCACTTCAAGCGGCCTTATTAAGAGTGTATTCGAAGATTGTCTGGGTCCCCCCTGGACAAGAACGCTGGGATATTGGATGGGAAAGCCAGTATGGCCCGGAAGAAAAGTCATTTCGCTGCGGAGAAAGGGCGGAAGGAGTTCGTCTAACAGTGCATTTCTGTTCGAGTGGGTGTGAACAAAACAATAATCTATTGTCAGACGCCGTTACATTACGTAGCTATGAATGGCAATTATAAGATTCTTGAAATGTTGCTGGACAATTGGGCCGGGTCCATCCATGCGACTGACTTCCTGATTATTCTCACAACATACCCTTGCAGTGTGCTGAAGGACAGACGGTTTGGTTTGAAAGTGAAAAGAGATCTTGCCCTCATTCTGTCTACCTCAACATGTTGACGAGGTGACAGGTTAATGTTGAGATACTGATGCAGTTGAGAGAAACCTGAACAACAGTATACAGAAGACGCACGTTAATATGTCTATCTCGAATGGCATGACAAATAGTCTCAGCACGAACATAGGTATACGATCTATCTCTCCTTACGTAAAGACAATGAAGACGAGGTCACCATTTTCGGATGCGCAAAATCATGAAAGTGGATGTACTTTATTGTGTGTACACTATTTCCCGGGGGGGGGGGGGGGGGGGGGGGGGAACTAGGAAACCTGTCTTCTCCTATGGATGCCATATGTGACAATACTCTTGAGATCCCAGCCCCTTTGTTTCAATGCCAACTGACCCAGCGTTCTGACTAGCTGCATCATGCCAGCCCATTAGCAGGTAAGATTTCGGCCCCAGTAAGGATAACGTCTGGCAAGATTGTTGTGTTTCCATTCATACTTGAACACGTCAAGGGCGCGTTGCTTGCGTGCGCGGAACTTGTTGTGATTGACTCGGAGCTGGTGGGCCATCTCACGATCCATATCGCGGATGGAACGGCGCAGTTTTCGACCGGCAAGTGTTTGCCTGGCCTGGTACTTGTCCATCTCCCAACCACGCTTGATACGGTAGCTGGACTCGGATTCTTCGTCGAAGATGCGGTGGAATCTGTCTTGCTGGGACTTTGCAAGCTGAAGGACTTGTTGAACATAGTATGGCGTGCTGCGGAGCTTAGCTGCATAGGAGCTGATTTCCTGAAGGCCGTAGTAGCCGTTGGGCTTAGAGGTGACCGAGTGAGAAGAACCCATTTTTCTCTTGCAATGGTGGCTGAATATGCCGCTTGTTCGCAGGGGAAGGGAATTCTTGTTGGATTGAAGGAGTAATGAAAGCAGTAGTAGCTCGTTGAGGAAGATGCTTGATGAATGCTGGCTTTTGGAATGGAATGAGTATTGAGAGTAGCAGAAGCTCGTTGGGGAAGATGCTTGATGGATGCTGGCTTTCGGAATCCTAGACTCTTGGGGGGAGGGTCTAGGGGCCTAAATATAAAGATCTTGTCAGAGGCATCTCCGATCAGCCAGTCTACTATCCATCTATCTCCGGTAAGCAGTAGGTCATCGTGGTTGCATTTGTGGTTCAGATTGCTTCGATCCATAGCAATAGAAAAGTCTAAATTGAAGGGGTCCCATACCTCACGATCCAGAGCGTCTTTGCTCGATGGATTCTAAAATATTCATGCATTCATGTAGTTGAATCATCTTTGAAGGCAGTCTTTTGTAACTTCAAGATAGTGTGCGAATCGCTCAGCTCGAGATGTTATATAGTGCCGCTACAAGACGTTGGTCGGCCCCTATTCTTTCTTTTTGAAAGTCGAAAGGCGCCTTGGGTGTCACTTCTGTGCATATGGGGCATTGCCAGCCACCTCGATGAAGACGGAGGACGCTGGTTTTGGAATGAGGTCGAGAAAAAAGCAACCTGCTCCGGAGTTTCTGTTGAAGTGTAGGCATTGCGGTGATATGACATTGGCTATATAGATCTATGTGGTACCCAACTCGATGGTTGGCTTGTGTATGACCCCCTCGCAAGCATGATGTGGTAATGGTGCACCGTATACACAGCCACGCTCTAGTCCTTCAATACAAACTCGGCAACTCCCAACGCCTTAATAAAGTCCACATATATTTAAGCGCATTCTTCTACCTCAGATACGGCATCCTGATCTTGTTCCCGCCCGCGAATGACACACTCAAGAAGTCGTAGAGGAGTGGCTCTATGCCCACTTGAGCCGCAGCGTCCAACCACTCGTCCACGCCAACAAGACTGTACGTGGTCTTCAGGTCATCCTCCTTTTCAAGGTACTCCTTCCGCTGGCCGGCTGGCAGTTTGCCATCATTACAATGATGCACAAATTTGGCTGTCATCTCACTCTCTGTGTAAGTCGCATGAACCGTCTCAAGCGCGACATCAACAAGCTGACTTGACACGTCATCTACTGAGACAAGATCAAGAGGCCCTTCCAAATTGTCTTCAAGTGTAGGTACCTTATCCAAGGCTCGTGAGGTGTCAAGTATCGACGCCATCAAGTCCAATTTAGGAGCACCTGCTCCAACGATGCTCGCTGGCCGATGAATCACCACAGGCAGGCCGCGCTTGGCGCTAAGCGACTCTACTACCTGCTCGGCTACCCACTTGCTGTCCTGGTACCCGCTCCGCGACTCTGGCTTGGGGATGCGGTCGCTCGCAGACTGCTTCGAAAGTCTTGAAGATGCAGTATCATCGACCGTTGGCACGAGGGCCACAGCACCGGTGGACACGAAGTGAAGAGGGGATAGACCGTACGAGCGCCATGCGGCAGAGCTCAATCGTGGATGAGACATTCGACTGACGCAGAGACTGATACGTTTTGAGGAACGACACCTGAGCGCCGTTGTGGATGATCAAGTCGGCACGCTTGCTGAGGCTCTCACACTCGGTTTCCGAAAGCCCCAGCAGAGGTGAGTCCAGGTTACCGGCGTACTCGACTATCTTATCGCTTTGGACGGGCATGCGAAGCTGTTGATTGTTGGCACCACGGATGGCAATGCAGTGAAGCTCGCCAACTCGAGGGACGTCAACGAGACGTTGGGCAATCGAGCTACCCAAAAACCCGGTAGCACCCGTAAGTACCACCACTAGGCTGTCGGGGCTTGTGCCAACATCCTGCGCCTGCGCCAGGGAAGTGGCTCTTACATGAGGGAGAGGACGGATAGCTTCTTCGCAAGCCTCTGCGACCTCCTTGTTCCAGTCCATCCGGCCAGGTTGTTCCTTCGGAGAAAGGGGGAGACTGTTCTCCTCGGGGGAATCAAAAAGCGCTGCCATCTCGCCCAAGGAGCTGTGCTGGAAGAGTTCAGGCAGCGGGATCTTAGCGGGCGCGAACTGTCTTTCGAGCAGAAAGCGAAGCTCGATCAGGTTTCGGGAGTTACCGCCCAGGCAGAAGAAGTCGGTGTTGGGATCCGAAATGTCGTATGCCTTCTCCTCGAGGACCTGCCCCCAGATTCTCGCAACCTGCTTCTGTGACTCGGACAAAAGCGCAATGGAGTCCTCGATGTTCCCGTTCAGTCTTTTCGACCCTTGCAGCTCGGATGGGATGGGGTATTTATCAATGGCGCGCCGGTCTGTCTTGCCGTTCGAGTTGGTCGGGACTCCGGCAATGGGAACCCAGACTGAAGGACGCATGTATGGCGGCAAAGGAAGTTGTTTGCGGAGCTTATCCCTCGCCCACTCGATGTGATCCTCGGGGCCATCTCTGCCCAAGGCGACCAGCGCGACGAGCAACTCGCCATCGGGGCGCCACGACACGGCAGCATTGCTGATGATGTTCTTGGAGCAGCGGACAATGGTGGCGGCAATCTCATCAAGCTCTACCCGCTGGCCACGGATCTTGACCTGGCTGCCTTGACTTTCAATGCGTCCGAGGACAGTCAGGGTGCCGTTCTCTCAAGAAAACCGGCCGAGGTCGCCTGTTCGGTACACAGGAATGCCCGAAGGCCCAGCCCCTCCGCGGATAAGTCTCGAGTCGATGAACCGGCGTTCGGTCTCCTCGGGCCTGTTGTTGTTGTACCCGGGGCTGATGGAGTACCGCGAAGAAATGCAGATCTCGCCAGGGAAGCCAGATGGAACAGGGTTGAGCTTCTCATCCACAATAGTGAAGTTGTAATTTGGCAAGACTCGGATGCTGTCCGAATCAGTCATGATATCCTCCTCGGTCTGGTAGGGGACCAGTCCTCTTGCACAGCCCAAGTACGTCTCTGTTGGACCGTAGGCGTTGAAAACCTTCTGTGGCTCAGGTTCGGTGTCGAGCCAGATGCAGAGGGAGCCGTGAACTCCGTAAGCTCTTCCAGGCGCAATGTCTCAGCCTCAAGGCTCTCTCCGCACGGGCAGCGACAACCAGTTCTTCCGCGAGATTCTCGGTGACCCTAGAGTGGATGATGTGACGGGGCTTGCAGTCTGCAATGATGGCTGCGAGTCTCTCCCGGTGATTACGCATGTCAAGGGGCACCCAAACTAAGCCTTGCCGGAGAACGGCGAGGAGAGTGCAAATGGAGTCGGCATTGGGAGTTAGCAGAACGGCAACTCTGGATCCGGACTGGATCTTGCGGGTCTGGAGCCCACGGCAGATCTGCCCCGTTATCTTGGTCATGTCAGAGTATGAAACTTGATTGCCGTCATCGTCCTTGATGGCACTTGAATCTGGGAATCTAGTCGCGATTCTTTCAATCTGGTCGATGAGTGTGCCCTCCCATTCGATGTCGACTGAAAAGTGTCAGTATTACATATTGAATATTGCTTTCGACGGAGGGGAGGGTGTAAACTTGCCGGTAGGGCCGTGGCCGAGAGTGGCGGCTTTGTGCATGTCCTGCGGACCAGCAAGGGGACAGGTACTGACTCGGATAGAGGAGTCATGCGCAAACGACTTCAAAGTGTGCATGTACCATTTCATGAGCATCTTGGTATCGGTAGCACTATATATGTATCGCTGGGTGGTGAAAGAGAGAACGCAAGGCCCGCGAGGTGTGTCCGAAACCTCGACCGCCAGGTCGTACGAGTTCTTCGCCGCCATTGCGCCGACCCACTCGATGTTGCCGTCACCCAAGGGACTGGACGACGGGATCCCAAGTCGATAGTTGACGATGACCTGGAAACAACGGGTGATGTGTACTGTGGCGAGGTACCTTGAGTTGGTCGAGCAGCATCTCGAACGGAACGCCGGCGTTGGACAGGGCCGCCAAGACGGTGTCCCTAGTGCGTTGGGCGACCTTGTCGAAACTCTCTTCGTCCTGGAGTTTGACACGGAGGGGCAGCAGGTGGAGATATGTCACGATAGCTTCAGCCATCGGCAGCTGCTTTGTCATGTGCTTTATCACGTGGCGTTTCACTCAATACTCGCGTACTTAACCTATATATATAGAGGTTCTTCTCCAGACTTACACTTAGACAGAACAAGCCTTTTAGACCTCAATTCTCCTATGCCCTGCTGTGTGCTCTAACTCGTGACAAGATAACAGCCAAGGGCTTGGGCGTCATCCGCGTCTGAGCCGCGGTTCGAGTCGACGATTCCGATATTCATATCGTCAGGAGTACCGAGACACCGAGAGAGAAGGGCGTGGAAACTGGCGACGTAGAAGTGGAAGGGGGTGATACGAAGTTCCGAAGATTTGCTGCGGATCAGGGAGCATAGGTCGGCGTCAAGCTTGATGTCAAAGGTCTCGAGGTCGTAATCGTACAGAGGCTTGCGGCTCTGAGTCTTCGCAAAAGGGAGAAGAGGCATTGGGGGCAGAGGGCGCTCGTGGACCTTCTTCCAGTATGAGAGCTTATTCGCCAGCTTGTATATCGCGCACTCTGCCCTCCTCTTAATGCACACATCAATGGCCTGGGAAGGAACGGTGATCAGCAGTTTTCTGGCGTAAGCCATGGTAAGCTCTTTGAGGAACACAATCGTGGCTTGGGCGTCCATGACAATATGATGGTGGACGAAAATGATATGGTGAAGGTCAGGAGATACTGACAGCACCGCCACGATCATCAGCTTTCCATCCGCAATGTCAAAAACACTCTTGCGCAGGGTTTGAACATGGAAATCAACATCCGCCTCGTTGTTAATTCGCTTGCGCACCACCTGGATCCCAGAGTCGGTCTTTACGGCTTGGACGGCTTGGTGGGTGTTGGGATCGACGAAGTACGCGCTACGAAGGGCCTCGTGGCGCCTGGCTACGTGTTCCACGGCGCCCTCGAATTGAGAAATGTTCAAGTTATGCTGGTATCTGCCGCGGAACAACACATTTTGGCTGGATCTATCGACAACATACTCGTGGAGGAAATGAAGGGCCTCTTGGGAGTGAGACATGGGCCCTGTACGCTCGTAGCTGTCAGTGCACAAAGCAACTGAGGACTCCAGAGATTCTTGGGCCGTATTATTATCCCCCGTAAGTGATCCAACGACGGATGGGGTGGTGGTGCTGTTCGGCGTACTTGGGCGTGGGCTTTCGAGCCATCCATCGTTGTTAACTTCACGATCAGATGATGTTGTTACACTACCATACCTACCTTCTAGCCAGCTGAGTGTCCCGTTATCGACCCCTTCACTTGGATACTAACCACCCTCTGACACCAGAGGAAAACGGCATGGCAAGGGATGCAATGGAGACGGACATACGAGAGTTGACAGGGCAGAGCCTCAGGGCCTATCGGGTCACAGCAGACTCAGGGATTCCTTCTACGGACGAGTTGTTTGCCATGACAGAGTCGGTCCTACAGGCTCTCGGACGAGTCACGGCGAGAATACGGCAACGACAGAAAGAGGCCCCTCACCCCTGCAACGGAGACCGGGAGCCTCGATCCATCATGCAGAGCGCCTCGCGAACATCGATCAGTCTCGTGTTGCAAGCGGTTTCGGTCTGTGAGCAGATCTACGGCGCGTTCGTCCACGCCTGCTCGGTACTGCACAGCAAGCTCGAGCCGCAGGCGCAACCCGGCGGCGGCAGCCATGCGCATGATCACAGGATGTCCGATGCTCGGGCCGTAATGACCGTCGAGCTCATCAACTATCTCTTCCAAAAGTTGAGCCGCGCCCAGAGACAGCTTCTTGCTGCTGCGTTGACCGCCGATGCCGCTCCCTCCATTGCTAATATGGATGGTTCGAGCCCAGAAGGTTCCACAACAAGTGTCACGTTACCATCGTCGAACACATCGTCGGACTCATCTTCATACTGTCCAACAAGTGTGATACCCATCATGATGCACAGGGCTCATGGGAGACACACCCACAACTGCAGACTCAAATCCAAGCTATTAGAGACTTAACTCGGAGCAAGGATTATGTGTAGATTAGATACGAGTAGTGTACGTATCCCGCCTAGGTAATTAATATTTGGCATTAAAAAGTCAATGATTTCCTTCTTTATTTAGTCGATGTTTACATAAAAGCTAGACATTCTTAGGTATAAAGATAAATGCGTAAGTAGAGGCCTATATCTCACTTCCAAAAGTTCTTCCTATAGCTACTAAGTAACAGAGCGATTCCCCCATCTCTGTGAGCGATAGAGAGTGACATGGTATATAGGCAATGTTGACAGCAGCGCTTGCAAGCTCGCAAGCACTGACAGATCTTTCGGGCCTTTGGGTTAATTGGTTGACGAGATGTGACCGAAAGGTCTATGCGACGGGCGTCACTGTCAGCCTCTGTTACCCGCATGCGCACATGCCCGTGGGTACCTATATAGTCAGCCCTCTCGAGTCCTCTACCCTCGAGATGGTCAACCTATACGAAGACTATCCATCTATTCACACCTAGGGATCCAGCTCTCCTCTAATGTATTCTTAGCCTGATGAGGATGAAAACCCACCCTACCACTCTTTTTCCACATCAGTCTGGGACAAGAATTCGAAGTGGGATCTGACTTGTTCTAGGTCGTCGCCCACCACAGCAAAACACAAATATTTATCTTCCAAGACTAAAAAACATACAACACCAGGTATTCGCTGGTCGTCACCGACCCAACTACTAATCCGGCCCTCACTGGCTTATCTATGGGAGAGCGGACGGGATCCCGAGTTTTCCAGTGGGTATGGTCGTATGTGACAGTCAGTTGTCGTGAGATGACCTATACAGGGATGGACAGGTTTCTCTTGATGCTGTAGAGGTGCCCGATTTGATGATATCGCTTTTGTGTGCTGGGTATAGCCAATACCGTTCAAATGTATCGCTAGCTATTGTTGTCACCGGCAATGGCGATGTTGTCTTGCTGATGGTGGCTATGAACACGTCAAAATGCCTTCCTCACCAACTCCTGGTCTCATCCCAAGGCGACGGCAATGCATATATGCTCGTTTACCGTGCTGTATAATAGATAGCTAGTATGAGAAAAGCATGAGTTTGTTTCCGCCAAAGCCTTGGACGTATTATAAGCGGCTCTTCTTTTGTTATTATTTACTTATTTATCCCAAAATTAATAACCAACCATCTATGATCCTCCTTAGTAAACCCGATAGTAAAGGATTCAATATAGTGGTTCTGCATCTCGGTGAACTCAAGACACATTTTCGCTGCACCGACTCCAAAAGGAGTTTTGTTGAGTAGATCGCTAAACCGCTGATCTTTCTCGCCTGTAGGCGGCCTTTTGATGGTCATTATCGGTTCGATTATGTCGTCTGTTTCTTCTCCGTCTGATCCGTACATATAGCTCTCTCCGTAGTCATCGACGTCGTCGTCTTCTCCCTGCATCTTAGCTAACTCGTCTTCTCGGCGGGTTGACCAGATGCGGTCAAGAACTACAACAGTAGGACCGTTCATGATAGCTATGTATTTGATGTATCTTAATTTAGATGCGCTGGTCCCGGTGGTCGCTTGCCAAATGCTCAATAAAGCCTCACGGGACTTAATAGCTCTCTCTGGGTTGGAAATATGTGTAACGTCGATTTGATCCCAGAATCTGTCAATGGTGAGGAAGGCGCGGAATCCGCCAGGACCAGCAACATGTATTTCTGGTTCAATTGTTAGACCTAATGTTTTGGCATCTCGTACTGGTCTAGGTTGAGCGGCTAATGCTGCTTGAGTGTAGAATAAAGCTGTAATAAGAGCAAGTAGGGATAATGAGAAAAACCGCATGTTAATTAGGTAGTTGCACAGAGGGTTAGGTGTAAGAGAGGACTTAGGGAAGTGTTCAACAGGCATAATACCAGTCTCGCAGGGCTTTCATTCCAGTTTTATAGACACAGGCTTCAACAATAGTGTCACGGCGCTGGCTGGGCATGTACTGGCATTGCCCACTTCAGCGTGACTGGCTTCTAGACGTTTGGTGTATCCTTTTGCCTATACCGCAGTGGTCAAGCGTGCACGTAAACCACTTCGGAGATTAGCGAGAGTATGTGCATATCATATACTATATACTCGTACTTTAAAGCGCAGATAGTATTATGGCTGCGCCTGGGACCAACCTTGTTGCACGACTAGACGGAAATAGACAATGCCGCCAGGTAAATGTCGGCATTATTTCTAGGACGGATTTCGGATTTCCCCACTAAAAAAAAAAACAAAAAACAAGGAAATCTGATGGTATGTGTATACCCACCCCGCTAGGGTTCTATATGTTAGTTTGTTATAAGACCCACGTAGACATGTCTGTTAAAGTGGCAATAATACTTAAAGGGATCAAGTACGTACGTATTGATGATACCATAATCTACGATCCGATTGGTATCGTCTGGAGGGCCTTCATCAAATCATGAACCTTCCCACCGCTGCGGACCTATCGTCCAACATCGCTTTCACCTCACCATCCATCATCCCGACGACCCAGCACGAGGTATCCTTGTTCACCCGGTCATGGGCGCCTTGGACGACAGTCCATATTGCATGTCCCACTCCAGAAGCCGGGCCAGCCACGGGCTCTCGGCCTCGAACTCGGGTACGAAACACTTATATAAACTGCAGTTGAAAGCCTCATCGCTGCCATCGTCCCTTTTGTGCGGTCATTCTTGTTGCGCTAGGAGGCCTTTGGCCAAGTTTTGAAGGAGCTTCAGTAGCTGATGCTCAGTAATTATCGAATAGCGTGGGCCGTGAAAGGAGGGTGATGCGGCACTGAGCTTCAGGGCATCCATCTCATTGGATGCACATGCCACTTGTGTGCCTGTCACAGGACGGCACCGCCCGAGACCACTGGGTCTCCCCCATAACGCGCTCGGAACTCAATGCAGGACGTTTCTTCCAACTACACGCTACGACCACCACCAAACACCAAACCCACATTCATCCATGGCCAGTACCGTGACGTGATGAATTGCTACCAGAACGAATTCAAATCTTTCGAAATACAGATGATGCGATGATATGTTGGTCGGATGGATGGACGGACGGACGGACGGACGAGAAACGGTATAGATCTGCCTCTACATCTCCCTCCGCTGGCTAGAGCCCACGATTACTCGTGATTGGTCATGCAGGCTGCAGGCACATTGTGCCTTAAGGCCATGAGATTCGCCGCCGCCGCCGCCGCGCTCCTTGACAGTTGTGCTAGCCACATGTCAGGTGTCAAAACAGCCTCAGTGATGGTTTCGAGGTATTTGAGAAGAAGCACGGCTGCCTCAGTGTGCCCCCGACGTGGCTTACCCCTGAATCTTTCTAACAACCAGGGCCATGAGCCAAAGCCTCGGTCAGGGAACGCCGACCGGGTGTCCCCATCACCACTGACCTGTCGACGACACCCACCACTCAGATTTCTTGTCGCGTAGAGTTCGTCGATGTAGCACCGAGAAACGAGCGATGGACCGGGGTACAGCGGAGACCAGAATGGTCGACCGATGCATCTCTCAGGGTATTGGGGCCGGGGTCACCTCAGTGATGTGACCAACTCGTCGACCCAAGCTAAGGATGCTCGCATCGCATCAAATCAGAAGGCGGAGAAGGAACAACCCAGACTAACTGTGGCTGGACGCCTTTCCAATCTGCCCTCATGCGAGTTGTCGTCCAACCAAACAGTGGCACACTAGCCACACCTCGCAGGACGACTTTCCACTTGCAGCCCCTCCTTGTCAGCACCAGTTCGGGCCACCAGCCACAGGCCTCTCCGGGATACTGATACTGAACGGACTCTCCGCGACCGTCCTGGCTTCGATCCGGGACAAGACTTCACTCTGCAGACAACAAATGCTGGCTGCCTCGTTGACCGCTCGAGCATGCAACGTTCTAGCGCCTCGGCGGCCTGTAAGAAGCAGGCGTGGTGGCCTTGAGAGATATTCTTCCGACATGCCTCTGGCTGGTCCATGCATATCAGACAGAACCCGGCCAGTCTCCTCGCGCTGTCGGGACTTTTGTTCTCTAGTCGACACACACGAGCTTCTCTTAAAGGAAGGTGTGGAAAAGGCACAGAAGCATGGGAAGCCTTCACCGGGAGATGAGAGGAGCGCCTCGGGCGTTGCCGCAGTGGGTACAGCGCCGTGAGCGGCTTAGATGAACCCCTCCCTATGTCCCCTTGACTTGCCACAAACCGGGCTCTTGGGTCGTTGTATAGAGTGTCGCGGGCCGTAGCCTCGTGGGCAAACCCGTTTGGAGACGTGAGAACCAGGGGGGGGGGGCCGATGTGACGAATTGCTGTCCATCCATCTCTCATCTCGAGGGCAGACCACCGGCCGGCCGCGGGATATCGGGCAGAGCCAAGTCTGAGTGCGAACGATTGGCGGCCCAGAGATGTCATACTGAGCGTCTTGCCCCAGAAACGCTCGACCTAAGCCATCCCTGGCGTGTTCTCTGGAGTCTCAGAGACACCTCTTATGCTGATTGTCTCTTTCCCTCTACTGACCGCCATCCTCGGCCCCCTCGACTGCAGGTATGAACAAGCAGGAGAACAGAACGACGTTGGGGAGATCACATATAAGACACCCAGACCTACAATGTCTGACAGATGCTCAACACCATTACCACGCAATCATAACTGATACGTTCCACTGAGACACCTACTGATCATTCACTAGCACTTGATAATGACGTCCTCTAGTCAGACACTCGAGGAGAAAGAGTAAGTAGTTAGGCCCCCTATCCCTTGACTGTATCATAAGATGGCGCTGGATGCTGGCTTGTACTGACACCGGCAGGAGGCCCGACTCTCCTCGAGTCAACCCTCTTGACGCCTGCATCCCTCGCCAGTCTCAGCTTGTCCATTTCGAACAGGAACACGCAAGAGACGGCAACACGCTCATACCTCTGTCTCACCATCCGAGGGGCGTGAAGTCGTCCATCGAGTACCACAAGGCCCGCGCTGCCCAAGCCATCGAATCGTTCAAGCAAAGGTTCGCGAGCAAGGCGCCCTCTGACCCGCCGATACCCGCCGCCGATGAACCCAAGCCTCCTCTGAGACCTGAAAGACGTTAAAGGTTCGACACAGAGCTGTCCATACTTGGGCTAGTGCCGTCGACTCGTTCCAAAAGCATACGTACGCCTGTTGAAAGGCTTTCTGGGCGGGGGTTCGGCGTGCTGGAACACCTCTGGAAGACTGTGAGATGAAGGACATTACCTAGGGACCCCTTCTACGCTTAGCAACATTGTCATAACGACAGTCCTAGCGGTGGTAGCAGCAAGCACACATGGTCGCTTCGTCGACATAAGGACGCGAAACGATCTCTTTGGACTCGGAAACGCTACCGGATTATCATTCACTCCATGTCTTATATCTAGCTGTTTCCACGTCAAGAAAGCTATGTTACTTTACGTAAGAGTTGCAGCCGTGATGGCTCCATTGGACCCTTTGCAAACCCGCAGATCACCAACTCAACTGGGTGAAAAGCGCGGGGCGACCGCAGCGCCCTTCCCACGTAGGATACCGTAACAACCGCCAAGCATGGCCCTAGACATCCAACGCATGTCTGCTGGTTCTCGAGACCTCACCTGACCGGAATTGTTTCCAAAAACCGGCCAAGCCTGCATATGCGGAAAAGTGTTGACGGGGGGGGGGGGGGCGGGTGGATTTGCCCAATGAAGCTGTGAGCGTAGGATGCAAGGAGCCAACAAGTGGAGTCGCTTGCGGGCTTGCAAGTGACAACAAGTAGTCGCTTAGGTATGCGGATAGCAGCTGTGTAATTCCAGTACCGTTTCCCCTCATTTGACTTTCTTGTCTCTGCTTCAGTGTCGCCTGGCGAAATGCGAACTGGTCAAGTAGGCAACATATGGCAGAGAACATGCAGCATTATAAGGTCGGCGTACGGAGTGTTCTACGGCAGACAGGTGAAGGTGATGTCTCATCGTCTGTAAGCGCCATGGCAAGCAAGCATTGAAGTATCCATGGTAGTGGGCCCTTCAGCCTGTTTATCAAAATCCATGTTCATCCGGAACGTCCAAAGAATGGTTCCGGCCAACTTGCATATGCGAGCGGGGTGATAAAACTGCGGATCAACCCCATCACGATGTGACCATCCGCGGCCTCATGGGCAAACAAACACCAACATGCAGCGTGAAGACATGAAGTGGGTCAACGCATCTAACGAGTGGTCTTCCTACTTTGGAAGGACCTCAATCACGCTGAAAAGGGACGGTTTCCCCTCATCTGGGGTTTCTCATCGGAAATTCTGGTACTTGTCTCCTTCATCAGCAAAATTGGAAACATCCGGCGACTTGTTGAGATGGCGGAACAGACGCAACAGCTAGAGGCAGAGGTATCACTTATCTGTACTCAATTCGCTGGTGGTTCCAGGCTGACTTATGTAATAGAGTCCTCGGACTGATGACGATGGTTACTCCGAGGCCGATCCTGTGAGCTATAGCTCCACGCTGGCTAACACGCTATGGAGCTAACGGTTGCAAGTCGGACTACGGGTCACTGGCTTCCATTAGATCGAGTATCATGGAATACCGCCGAGAGAACGGACGAACGTATCACCGGCTCAGTGAAGGAAGTAAGCAAAAGGCCAAGTTGTTGTAATACTCATTTACTAACTGGATTTCATCACCCAACAGAATATGCTTTCCCCAATGATGAGGTATTAGCTCAAATGCTCTCTGAAAATGGGAAACTTTCTAACACTGATACTTGAAGAGAGAGCAAGATCGGCTGGGTAAGTAGTTTCAGGTCACTCGTGTGTGTTGAACCGAGCTTACAGTTCTTCAGATTTGACGCATGCCCTTTGGCTGGCGACTTGGGACAACAATATTTGCAACTGTCCTAAGATCAAGGGCGCCAAACGAGTGCTAGATATCGGTACTGGCACAGGCATTTGGGCCATGGATTATGGTAAGATACACCGCGCTGAACTCGACTCTTTGACTGACTGAGTGTAGCGGATGCGCACCCCGAAGCAACAGTGAGATAAATACACAATCTGGTCGGTTTCAGAGCGATCTGGGTGACTGACCTGGCTAAAGGTCATTGGAGTTGACCTGAGCCCGATTCAACCCGAGTTGTGAGTGTTGGTTGAATATTCCTGGGAACCGTTGCTGACTTACCGGCATCATCCAGTATACCTCCCAACTGCAAATTTGAAGTCGATGATATTGAGAAAGAATGGACTTGGTCACAGCCTTTTGACTTCATATTCTTTCGGTCAATGATTGGAAGCTTCGCCAGCTGGCCGGACATGCTTGCCAAAGCTTACGAGTGAGTATATTTGGTGCGGAAGTGTATGCCTGTATCATTTGTTGTTGCAGCACTGACTAATCTCCTTATTCATTACTAGAAATCTGGAACCAGGTGGCTATCTCGAACTTCAGGATAACATGTTCCCGCTCCAGTGCCAAGATGGCCCTATGTCAGATGACTTTGTGCCCTACAAGTGGACTAAGCTGGTTGTTGAGGCGGCTGATAAAGCTGGGCGGTCTCTCGCTGTTGCTGCTAGTTTTAAGCAAATGCTTGAGGAAGCAGGATTTGTCGATGTTCAGGAGCAGAAGGCTAAATGGCCTTTCAACCCATGGCCCAAGGACCAAAAGCTTAAGCATTTGGGTGCGTGGAGTCAAGCATCTGCGTTGATGGGTATTGAGGCTGTTTCGATGGGACTTTTTACTCGCGTGCTCGACTGGAGCCCAGAGGAGACGACTGTGTTCTGTGCCGAAGTAAGAAATGCGCACAAGAAGATAGGAGTCCAGGCCTACTATGATGTGTAAGTCGAAACATCTCTAAACGGACGACAGTTGAATGGCTAATCAATGGACCAGATACTCGGTATGGGGGCGTAAGCCTGAAAAGGAAGACGAGAATGATGAGGCGGAACAGCCCTAGGAGGATGCGCTGATGGTGGTCTTGCACAGAGCCATGAAGCTCATGCAGAAGTTCATCACGGTAGATGGATCGTTATTGATAAGAGGCCGGGTGAATGTTTCTGGTTATTGACGAAAGTAGTCGCTCTAGACCCCCATAAGCGATCTAGTGCAGTTCACCCGGTACATGATAAGGTGGCTGGTCCTCGAGCTGCTAACCGTCTATGGCAGGTACATGGCAAACCTCTTGATATTGACTTTGGATTGCTTCCCGACGAGGACTCGTGACCTGTTTAAATCAATACTTGCATGAAAAATGCATCACAGTCTTTTGGGCAAGTCAGTATTATTCAGCACCTCTGTTGTAGCAGTAGACTACCTTGTCCATCAACCATCGTCAACCCAACTGCCTCACGAAGATGCGAGTGACGGCCTCCAAGATTTGCCGGTGTTCTCTATGGCATCTGAAATTGGCATGCGGCTGGTACTGCGGCCAGCACCACCTGGAAACCTGAGGTGGTCGACAGGCAGAGGACATGCGTATTGGGGTGTTCCTGTGTCTTTCTGCATCGAACGCATAAGCCCCTCAATTGATATCAAATGTTTGCTTGTGTTTTGAAGCATGAACAGCAAATCCGGGTTCTGGTTTTCTTGGTTGAGGCGGCCGCGAACCCTGCAGGCTCGGACTTTTCTGCACCCGGAGATGCGCTGACTATTGCGGCAATCTCGTCCGAGGGAATACACTTGGCTGGGTTTGAATCCGTCCTAGCCTATGCAGACCCAGGTCGATAAAGTTATCGCAAACCAATCAGTCGCCTTATCACGAGATGCACTCGTGCAATTCGGTGAACCAACAGACATACGAGCGGGGGCGGTCGCGCATATGGATGGAGACATCAACAAGGGGCATTCCCCTTGTGGAAGGACGCAACATGATATTTATCAGAGTGCTTTCCCCTCCTACGATTCTTTTCTTCTTTCCTTTGGCTCTACATCCTTCATCTGCAACTGAAAGAAAACCGCCCCCCAATACAACAACATACCATGTCCAATCACGCTGAGGTGAGCTATCCAGAGCCTACATGGTTGTATGTTTTGTCGCAATAGCCATGGAACTGACATCAATACAGGATCCTCACGTGGATGACGATGCATCCTCTATCGCTGAATCCGTCAGTTGTCCTCTAGGACAAGCCTGTGGGCCCTGTGACTAACGTCATATAGTACGATGGCGAATCGCTGGTGTCCTTGCGAGCCAGCATCTATGACTATCGTCGAGAGAACGGCCGCACGTACCATAGCGTCAGCGATGGAAGTGAGTATTTTTGCTGAGTCGAAGCTGTCCTCAAAGACTGATGCTCTGTGCGATAGAATATTTGATGCCGAATGATGAGGTATGACCTGGTGGCTCACCCATATATGAGACCGTCTCTGATGCAATAGGATCCTATAGAGTGAGCAAGACCGCCTTGGTAAATTCCCTTTCAGAAAAGGTCTGGCAATAGAAACTGACGTTTTGCAGACCTCACCCACCATCTCTGGACTCTGACCTGGGACAATAACCTCTGTATGAGCCCGAAGAAGCACGGTGCCAGAAGAGTTCTAGATGTCGGCACCGGCACAGGAATCTGGGCTCAGGATTACGGTAAGCAGTTGTTCCAAACTGGGTTCTGCGCATGGGCATGCTGACTTGGTGACAGCCGATGAACATCCTGAAGCAATGGTCTGCACTTTACAACTACAGTTTTGGCCAGGCAAGAAACTAACTAGTGTGTAGGTTATTGGCGTTGATCTCAGCCCTATCCAACCCGACTTGTAAGTGCTTCACCAATCACCTGACTCTTGCGAACTGGACCCAGCTGATAATCGTCTTTAGCGCGTCTCCTAATTGCAGTTTTGAGGTTGATGACGTTACACAAACATGGACTTGGAAGGAGCCTTTTGACTTCATCTTCATCAGAAACATGAATGGGAGCTTCTCCAGCTGGCCGGATGTGATTGCTCAGGCATACGAGTAAGTGGATTTCTTGATACTAAAATTAAATCAACTGCGCTAACTTCTATGTGGGAAACAGAAACCTTGAGCCTGGCGGCTACATTGAACTTCATGACAATGTTTTCCCGCTGACTTGTCAAGATGACACTATGACTGAGGACTTTTTACCATTGAAATGGTCGAATTATGTTGTCGAGGCTATGAACACGATAGGCTACACACTGAATTCTGCCGCTAGCTTCAAGAGCATGCTGGAGGATGCTGGATTTGTGGATGTTGTAGTGAAGAAAGAAAAGTGGCCTTTTAATCCGTGGGCTAAGGACAAGAAACATAAGGAGCTTGGGCATTGGACTCAAGAGTCTGCTTTGAAGGGAATTGAAGCAGTCTCGATGGCACCATTGACTCGTCTCCTCGGTTGGACCCGAGAAGAGGCGACAGTCTTCTGCGCCCAGGTCAGAAATGCGCACAAGAAGATTGGGGTTCATGCGTACTACGACGTGTGAGTATCCACCACCAAAGACAATGCTCACTTGGCTAGAATTGACTAACCACTGGACCAGCTATGGTGTCTGGGGCCGGAAGCCTGAGAAGGCGGAAGAGACGGAAGAGGCGAGCCATCCCTAGAGCAGGACAATTGCGCTCCATGCAGGATTCACGACTCCGTATCTGTTTTTCTTTGTTGAAGCAGAGACCTCTGAGGAAACTTGGGTATCTGTGATGGCAAGCCTGCCATGTTCAGACCTCTTTGAGGGGGTTCAGCACCTTCGAGCGATAACTGAGTTTCATATACAGACAGCAATGATGATGCGTCTTTTGGAAGAAGTTTCCATTGGAAAAAAGAGTTTCTCAGACGGCGTAGATGTTGAAGTCCGCAGCTATTTGTGTGAAGTCTGCTTGTTCTCATCTCATACAAATCTCGGAGGTTTTCCGCTCATGAAGCTGAATGCCATTATATAGCCCGAATAGCATCCCATTGGTTTTCATACCACTTGTTACATCTCTACTATCCATTTGCCTCTCGCGATACCGCCGACGCGGTCCCTCATTGAGACGGTTCAATGAAGCTTCCAACGATGTTAAAACCAGCTGCTAAATGGTGAGCACATCACTCCGTGCGCGGCTTTTGGTGCGGTACCCCGCCATCTTGGACGACGGTCGGTGTCGAGAAAACGCTAATATCGAAGAATGCGTGTTGCTTGCCGAGTTTGCTCTCTTTCGAAACCAGAAATCGGTTGTACCAGGCCCTCGGTCCTTTGCTGACGACAAAATGACCGTAAACATCTTTACCGTGACGAAATGTGGCCCGCGAAAACGGCCAGTCGGGTTGGGCATTTAGGTGAACCACCCATGATCGCTGAAGCCACCTTGTTATTGGTCAAACTCGATGAAGAGTCAATTCGACAAACACCAAACGCAAGACTACCGGGCGAACCACTTTTGGAAGAACAGAGACTTGTTTGGCAGAACAACATAATCGAGGCGGACCATGAGGGGAAGCTGGCGGGCAACGTTCTTTGCCAGCCAGTAAGGGAGCGACCCCGCCCCCAGAGGGAGCCAATTGAGCCAAACATGCCGCCATAAGAACGACTCGGCCCTTGAGCCCACCCTAAGTAGGTACGCCTTAAAGTTGTTGTCGGGCGTTCGCTGCAAGAAAACACTAGGGGGGAGAGCCGTAGGCGATGACGACGACAGCCTGGGTAGTGACATCTATAGCTCGGTTGCCTTATGCAAGCAAGTAAGCTGGATTATTGGACATCGTTGCATAACAAATCTGGAGACCAGGCAGCCTGATTATTAGCAGAAGTAACCCTGCTCATTCTGGAGAGGCACATATTTGCAAGCACCATGTTTCTGACTATAAACCATGTAAATCCTAACATAACGCGCCCCGAGGTCGAACGTTTCGACGGAGGCCGTCAGCAAGATCAGAGGTATCATGCCCTAGATCGCATACTACGTAGAACACGATCTTCTCAATATTTGGCAACAAAATTAGTCGCTCATATCGCAGTTCCTACATGAAGAGCACATCTGACTGAGCAATTGTGCAAGGGCTAGTTATGTGGCGCTTCTACAAGCTCATGATTTCTGCTTTGTCTCTACTGTCAAGAATGCTTGGTGTATGCAGAAAGACACTCGAAGCAGTGGTTGAAAATAGAGCGGCAATGTCTGAGAAGTCGAGAGATGCCCGGCCGAATCAACATAGCTCAGGTTACAGACGGAAGACACCTTTGAGCCATATGTGGGTCCTGTCGGGTTGGCTCATTGGGCCATTTTGGGTCTCAGGGATGGAACACTATTTTACAGGGTTTTTTGGATGCAGCAGGGGCTTGCAGCTGACACCGGAATCATGGCATATACATGGTACAAGGTAATTAATTTTGTGCTGTACCAGCCTCTTGGAAGACCAAGGTACTTGTATTAGTACCTTGGTCTCCCAAGTAGCCGTACAGAAAGACCACCTCTCAGAATATATATAATTATCCATCTCCCGCCGACTCATCTTGACGATGTATTATTTTTGCGTGTCATTCTCATCGCCTCTTTCTTCCCGTGTTTGACTTTACTTCAGCACTCGATCCTTCAAAACCCGAACCAAGGCTAGCAAATACAACAGCGGGTGATTCTTCCTAGTGAACAACCATGGACTCGACTTCAAACACATCCATTGTCAACGGGTATGAGACCCCCGACTTTCTTTTGGTCTTGAAACTCCCTCTACGCTGCCCTCCCTTATATTTCCTTAGCTGACTTGTCATTCTCCAGTGACGCCTCCTCAAGCCGTGCCGCCGACCCCAACGAGGCCCAGCGCCTCCAGTACCAACGCCTGCAAGACTTCATCAAGGATGCCGACTCGCCTAACCTGATGCTGCCTCACATGACGACCTCCATTAAGGAATCCACCTCAAAGCATAAGAAGAAAATGTCCAAGAAGATCAACAATATCATGTCCATGGCCCAGAAATGAGTGACCTGATTTGCTTTTAATACTTGGGTGACGGAAGTACTCGCGCATCACCGAGACTGAAACGGTGAGTACTTACTCGATATGCTACATGGGGGGGAAACAAATGTGGCTTACGCGGGTTCATTGACTAGACCCCAAGCGCCCCCCCCCCCCCCAAAATGCCACTTCCCCGGCGACTGCGCGATGGCGACTCCGGCACGGCCCCACCCCGCCGTGAGTTCGCGGCCGCGGGTACCCGTTGTGGACCCGGACCCGAAACTCTAAACGTTGGAGACCCAGTCCGCTCAGTGGTGTGAGCGTCTTCGGCTCCAGGTACCTACCTAGCAAAGGAGACAGACCACTTTGTGTCGACGCAAGATGGTACCGCAAATGGTTGATGCGACACCTAAGTACTTTGAATGTCAGCCAACACCATTGGCTACTGACTGCCGACCGCAGCGTGGAGTGACCACAACCGGTTAGTTACCTTGCGTACGTACCTACGTACCTATTCGTAGGTACAGCCTACAGGCGGTCGCACTACACGCAGGCAAACCGCAGCGTTGGAACCCAAATCCCCTAACCCATATATCCCCCCCCCCCAAGACGTACCCCCTTCCACCCCAAACAATACCTCATCGTTTCGTTTCGACACCGCACGCGCAAGCCACACTTCTCGGAAAATTTCCCACCGCCGCCCATCACGGCGTTGTCGCTGGCGACGGGGGCCCTGTCAAAGCGCGCCGCAAGGACGCATGATGCAATCTCCCGTCCTGCAATCCAAACAACCTCAGATCGGAAGGAGTGCAGATGTCACGGTCGCGTAGCCGAACGTTCGTTCGTCGGGCAGCGGCTTTGAGTACTTAGGGTAATCATCACAGCGAGGGGCGGTAGGACCTTCTCCGAGAATAGGTATGGCCATGTTTTGTATTCGTGTGCGAGTGTGCGCGTATGCGCAATTAAACAATTAGATAATACGACAAAAAAAATTGGAGCCGTCCGTCTAAGCCCCCCCTTCCCAAACTCCGTGGATATCATGCAATGCCCATAGTCGTTCAATCGTGATGCTTTTTTTTGTTTTGTTTTGTTGTTGTTGTTGTTGTTATTGTTGTAGTTGTTTTTGTAATTGGTCCCCTCCAAGCTCAGCCGGTTCTGGTTTCCCGCAGCGAGAGGACATAAGGTAAGTCTGTCGAGTCTCTCCGTGTCGCTAAGCGGATGATGGAGCCCGAGGCAGAGCTTCCTGATGCCCTCGATCTCAGGCTGGCGTTTGAAGAGAAGTGACGGGGGCCGTATGCCTGCCGTGTCTGGGCAAAGCTGTTCAAGCTTGAAGACCTCGATATTGCCCCGGCTAATGTACCTAACGGGGTCGCAGGCGCAGTGCGATACTGAGCCCAGGTATGGGCCGAGGAGTTGCGCGCATTCACCGTCGGCTCTCTCCTGATGTAAGAACCTTGCGTGCTCTGCGTTACAGACCGTGATAAGCTGCGTGGGGTGGTAGGGTTGGTGGCCATGGGCGCATCATTGTCGATGTCGCTGTCCGAAACCTCGCTGGGTCCGTCCATAGGCCCCAAGACGGCGGGGTGCAGAGGCCGCATGCCGCGAAGTATCGCAGCAAACAAATGCATCACTTCGCGGAACTGAGCATTCGATATCGGCCTTGTGGAGAAGCGCGCATATTCGTATGTGGAGAGGAAGTCCGCCGTCGTTGCATTAAGCGAGATGACGCCCAACTCAGCCAGATGGCCAAGATAGTCGCGCAGGCTCATGGATAAAGGCCGCTGCAGTAGAGCCACAGCATCGGCATCGAGCATCGGTGGGTGGGCGGGAGAGGAACGATCGGGAGGCGCCAGCGTCAGGGCTTTCGCTTCGATCAGATTCGGTAGTTCGGAGAGGACGGTGCTGTATTGCAGATCGGGTAGGTCGATCGAGTTTGGTGATGACCACCCGTAGTGTTCGATTTCGCCCCAAACGGGTCGCCGAGGTGGCAGCGCAATGCCGGTTTCTTTCTCAGTCGTTGCCGGCTTTTTCAAGGTCGGGAGCTGGAACCGCTTCCTGGCCGCACTGCTGCTCCCAGAGTTCTGCTTCTCCGCCAGCACTTCTCCCATGTCGCTACCTAACAAGCTCGTCTCAATCCGTGGCCGCGCGTCATAGGCGATGGATGCGCTGCGCTTCAAGTCGGCCGTGATCATCTCGTGAACTTTTTTGTTCACATCGCCCTTCTCGATGGGGACCCATGATTTCGGTATTGATGCGAGGATCGTCTTGTTAAGATACAGCCGCGTCGCATAGATGAAGGAGACAATGAGGAGGGTGAGGACCAGAGTAGCGGCAATGATCCATATATTATATGGCTGGTTGTTTGAGTAGGCCTGGTAGATGGTGTCGCCGGGGGTGATGAGGAGGAGCAGAGTGAGTAGGAAGCAAAGGACAAAGTAGAAACTACCGTATATAAAACGGAATATCACTCGTGGGGAGAACATCGGAAAATGAGTTTCGCGGGGGTGTTCCCAGCGTTGAAAAGACTCAACCCGGGAAGCGACGAGTTTTCAGGCTGAGGATCATGGACGGGCGAGCCAGTGCATGAGGGAGTAGCACAGACCGGAAAAGCATGGCTGGGTGAACAAGGAGCCGGTGCGAATAGCGTGAACTGCAAAAGTGGCCAAGCTAAGAGGAGGGAGGGGTCGATGCTAGCTAGACATTACATAGGGAAAAAAAGGGTATAGTATGGTTAAGAAGAGGGAGGGAATGGAGGTTGGTAAAAAGGTTGGTAAACAGAAGAGGGACAAATGACGACGAGCAGGACGGGACGGGCAAAAGGGCGCGGGAGGTTGGCTGGGGTCGTTCATTTTGTTTGATTTCGCTGAACGGAAACAGGCCTGCCTGCCTGCCTGTTTGGCCTTTGCACAAAGCTCAAGTGGGGGGCTTCTACATCCATGCGGGACCCCTGTAGCTTCCACGCTTTCCTTCTTCCGATTCGGAATTCAGCCAGCCTAGCAGCAGCGGGTGAGCGGCAACGGGCACTAACTTTTCAGATTCCAGGCGCTCAAAGACAGCATCACAATGGGATGGACTGGGACGAGGAATGGCCCCTCGGCATAATGAAAAACCCATTTTTACCCATATTGCTGGCTTGGGGGGGGGAAGCATGAGCCCAACACTAGCGTCCACTGTCTCACACATGCGGTCGTGCTCAATCGCCGGCATCCAATCGTCTCATGTCATTCCTCTCTGCCGGCCCCAACGGACCGACCAGCGCCGGCAAGGCGAGGAGGCTTCAGTCACATGTGACACGAGGAAACTTGCGGTCACGCATTGTCCCGATGCAGTCTGGACTGCCTGTTATTGACCATTTTGTTCTATGATACACGTCGTGATGCCGTTATGCATGTGCCGTTTTGCCCGCCCAACGCCCTCACAAGCCGTGCTTGTAATATTGCCATACTACATATGACGCAAACTGCTCCTAGCGTGTCTGCTGCATCTCAGGAAGCCGAGCGTTGTCTTCTCTCGAAGGGGTCTGTTGGGCCGCGGCCTCCTTCGCCAGTCTCATGTCCGTGCGAGTCAACCTCAAGTCACTGCTGTAAGGTTCAAACTCCTCAATCAACTGGGCCAAGCCCGTCTTCAATGCTGCAATCAGAGCGTCCACCTCCGGCGTGGCTCTGTTCTGCTCGATGTCGGTCCAATGGACTGGAAAGTTGACCTTGAACGCCTCAATCTTGGTGATGACTGTGGTGAAAGTCCTAATGATGGTAGGAAGGTCCTTGTGAACCTTCCCAAACGTATCCTCCGTGAGACTGTGTACAGCCAACAGGCTAAGCACATCGACCGCGTTGACGTATTGGCTCAGCTCCGAGTACGGTGTTCCGAGTACGACGGCGGTGAGTCGGTTCCGGAACTCTTGGCGGAAAACCCAGCCGACGTACTCGTTGCTGATAACCTTCAGAGCCCATGTCTGGAACTGGCTCTTCAGTTGGGGCGACGACAATGCCTCTTGCTGCTCCTTGCTCAAAACCTTGTCACGAGCCCCTCGGAGAGTCTTCTTTGCCATGGGGCTAAGCTGCGATACCGGCGAGGCACCGGAATGCCGTCCAACTTGGGTGAGAGCCTTTTCCATCTCGCCGCGCATCGTCCTGTTGACAGGCTTGCTCTGGAAAATCGGGTCTTCTTTCAAGGGAGCCGAGGACCGAGCCCGCACTTCTTCGGGCTGGACAGGAGCAGCCGGCACAGCCGCAGGCTTCCCGTAGTCATCGATTCTGTTCTCCACACTCTTGATGACATTGAGGCAATGGACGTAGATCTGGGACCACGTGGAACCATCTTTACGATCTATGTCCTGGAAGATGGCCTTGCGTCTGCCTTCGTCATTGCGTGCGATGTACGCTAGTTCCCAGAGGGCAAAGCACTGCGTTTGTCAGCTAGAGCACCATACAAGACCCTCTTTCACCCAGAAACACTCACCCGAATTTGGTCCTTCTTGCTCTTAAGTCCGTTGAGAAGACTACCGTTCGGATCCTTGGATTCGCTGGTGAGAGGCTTGCCGTTCTTGAGCGGGGGCTTGACCATGAAGGTCGAAAACGCATGGTTCGCCGTCTTCCACACAATGTTGAGGAGGAAGCCAGCTACGGCGCAACGGAAAAACAAAGGCATGTCCCATGGTTGAGTAGGTGGCAGCATGTTGGTTTTTGGAATGTTGTAGAACGGTCGCAAGAAGAATAACGCCCATCCCCAGACGAAAGACCTCAAAACCAGCATGTGAACCACGGCGGCAATGGGAGCGACGCTGAGGCACCGAACA
Source organism: Colletotrichum sublineola (assembly GCA_020631755.1). Lineage (NCBI taxonomy): Eukaryota > Fungi > Ascomycota > Sordariomycetes > Glomerellales > Glomerellaceae > Colletotrichum > Colletotrichum sublineola. The sequence goes on from JAHSQG010000001.1 coordinate 2,616,347, forward strand.
CTAGACTGGATAAGGATCGCAGGCACTTCGCTCAAGACCTTATTCAGCGAAGCATCCCCAGAGGCCTTGGCGTCAGCTCCCTCGGACCTCGACACGTCAATGATGAGGCTGTCGGTGTCGTGGTAGAAGTGGAAGATCGCCTGGACAACGGCGCTGATGGCCATGTAACAGTAGAAGCACAGCATTCTCTCGTTCACCCTGGCGCGTTCGCCCCCGCTGTAGTATGTGACCCATCCCAAGTTGGCGCTCTCTGGTACGGTCCACAGATAGACATGGCTAAAAAGCGCGCTCGAGAAGCTGTAGAAGAGGAAGGCCTCAAGAGTGTGGATGCTGAAGAAGAACTTCGTGAACGCGTGGAAGGTTGAGTTGGCAGCGCGGGCGCCGACGTGGTACTGAGCAATACGCAGGACCAGGATTGACAGGCCGCAGGTAAATAGGAATATCGTTCGGAAGCCAGCGGGGCCAATGGGAAACCAAGACCAGAAATCTGGAGGGAGGATGTTAATAGACAAGTTCTGCGAGCTTGCATCATATGGATGACAACTCACAAGAGCTCCAGCCAGAGAGCAAGATGGCTTGGACGTAAGATAGACCAAGTAGAATGGTCGCGGTGGAAGAAAATCGCCTTTGAAGCGCAGGTTGCAAAAAATCCTTATAAGGAGCCCTTCTGACTGTTGCCGGTGCCATGCTGAAGTTGCATGGTCATCGAGACCGTATGTTTTGAGACGAGGTTGGCAAGGCTGCACTTGGACTGTGCCGTGGCCTGGGTCTGGAAGTAAATAATGTAAAAATCTCCAGTGCAACAACAACGACTGCAGCTTCGGATCCAGCTCGCCTGAGCACCGACGCTTTTGGGACCCGCCAGGAACAAGGGATGAGCCACGCTGATCACGTGTAGATAAGATATGATCAGGCACCACAATTGCGAAAGCGAGCTGATTGGGTGGGGGAGGTACGTCACGTAGTGTTCCAGCCACAGCCTACGACGACATGCCGGTCGGTTCCTGGCGCCATGACGAGTTTACCTACCCACCCGCTCTCCAACTTCTCAACGCTGACCCAAGTCAACTCACGAATCCGAACGACGCCATTTCTTCGATACCTTTTGCTTGACTTTTCTTGTATTTATCATCGTCGCGATGTCCTACGACCAACTATCATCGCTCGAAGCTGGCCGATCGGGCCGCCAAGGCAACTACTCCGATGACCCCGAATTCAAACAACTTCAGTCCCAGTTGACCAACAAGATCTTCAACCTGCGGCGCAACATCCAGCAGCTCACCACCGATGTAAACATTCTCGGAACGAAGCGCGACACCCCCCGCGTCAGGGAGCGAGTCCACGACCACCTTGAGAAGACCCGAGAACTGTGCAAAGAGATTGGAGATGGAGTCAAGAAGCTTCAGACCTGGGACGACCTGACGGTTCGTGTCAAACAAAGCCTCGGCGCATACCATCTGCTAACGCGATAGCTAGAAACAACAAAAATACGACCAGTCCAGAATATCCACAGACTTCCAGAACGTCCTTCAAGAATTCCAAGATATCCAGAGAAAGGCCCTCGAGAAACAGCGGGCGTCTGTCACAGCCGCCCGCGCAGCGACCGAAGGCGAGGGGGCAGCTGCTCCGGCTGGGTCCGAGGAACGCCTCGAGCTACAGCAGCAGCAGGAAGTCAGCCGCCTTGCGTCGCAGGATGAGGTGGACTTTCAGGAGGCGCTCATCATCGAGCGCGAGGAGGAGATCCGGAATATTGAGCAGGGTGTTGGGGATCTGAACGTATTGTTCAGACAGGTCGCGCAGATTGTGACGGAGCAAGGCGAGCAGCTTACGTCGATTGCGGACAATGTAGAAGACGTGCGCGACGATACCCGTGGCGCCCAGGTCGAGCTCCGACAGGCAGCAAGGCATCAAAAGGCAGCCCGCAACAAGGGGTGCTGCTTGATGTTGATCCTCGCAGTCATTCTTACCATTGTCATCCTTGCGATCGTCTTGGACTAGTATGGTACTGGGTGTCTGTCTTTTGGTTGTTTCACTGATTGCTATTGCTACATTGGCGTTTCGGTGGCGTGTTGCTGTTATTGTACATCAGGGCTTCTCTATAGCCGAGGACATAATTCCGAAATCAGTTTTCTCTGTCGTGCATTGTCGTCGCCTATGCGACCGGTAAGACGATGGGCTCTCTGCGCCGGCAGGGTTGAACGGCGGGAGGCTGGGGAAACACCATGTCTATCACCTTGCCAGAGACTTGGCTGAAGGTCATGGAAGCGATCCAGTAAAGAAACAGACCTGCCGGCAAGTTGCTGCAGAGCGCGGGCACAAGAACTGCCGAGACGAGTAGTCCTCTCTGAAGACGAACCCTCCATTTCAAGCCGGGAGTCATGTACACTTGAGAGTTTCCGAGGTCGAACACAAGCTTTCTCATCTCCTCTTGCCTCGGAAACATTGCGTAACCCATAGTGAACATCAGTATTCCGGGCAGAGCCATTGTGGGATCGGCTATTGTGAGATCGGTGAACCACAACATGCCACCGTTGGCCATACCAGCTTCCACGGTCGAGCCGAGAGACTGCAGGCCGTCCGAAACAGCTTGGACCGACGATGATAGGGGCGTAGACGCGTGCTCTGAGAGAGATGCCGCCGCATCAGCAGTTGGCTGGGCGGTGTCCTTGTAGTTGCCGGACAACAAGGATAGCCAGCCCCCACGGGCACCACAGAGCCGCCTCAGAGTTTCAGACATGAGAAACCAGATGGGTATGCCGAGTGCGGGGGCCCAGGCCTTCCAGTTTTGGCATCCTCGTTCCTTGAAGAGCCTTTTCCGAGTCCGGGCTAGTTGCAGAGCATGCGAGAGGCGATCGGGACCAAGTTGAAATTTCCAGGCGTTGACTAAGGGCATGGCTTCGGCCTGTTTGTTGACAATGTGCTTGGTGATCATCTGGAGTGGCATTCTGACGACAGCGACGGCAAAGGCTGCGAAGAGGATTGTGGTGCCCCAATGTCCTGCCGAGCTAAAAGAGTTCAACCAGACGAGAGCCTCCCCGGTAGCTTGAACGCTGCTTTCGATGTAGGCACCCATGGATAGATTCCTGCCACCTGCAGCTCTCTGGAAAACGGGTAGCGTCGTTGGCCTGGTGTTCGGACGAAGCAAGGCAGAGTGTGAAAGCGATTTTGCTGGTGAGAAGCCCAGTGGTTGGCGCAAGCCTGGCGCGAAGGCGCAACGCGCCGCTCTGAGGGAAGCCATGATGAAAAGGTCACGCGCTCATCAGAGGAGTCACCCGGCCTTTCGATATACCTAGGCGAGAGTTACCAAAGGAATGACAGTTACAATGGGCCGGTCGGAAATGTTGAGAGTTGAATGATGAATTTCGTATTGAATACCTAGGTACCTACCCAAGAGTGAGATGAATCTATGATGGACTCTCAGTGGTCAATGGGAAGCTGCATAGTGGGTCTGTCCGGCTGCTTGAATATGGATCTGCCGCCGTAGGCATGGCGGGCGGTGAGGGGAAGTACCTATCTACACTACCTACCTCAGAGCCTCCAGTTGTCGACAGCCAATGCAGCCCCACCGCTCCCGTCAGCGCGTCACCGTTTAACAGCCCAGTGCAGTTTGCCTCAGCTCGCCGGCCGGAAAAGACCTGGACCCTTGCGGGGTTCCACTGACCAGTGCCGCATACGAGCAAGGAAGAAGTGTGCCGCCCCTACCTAAACCATGTACGTCTACACTAACTACCTACCTGCACTGAAGCTTCCCCCGCCCCATTTTATAGCTTGCAGTACAACCTGGCCTGTTTCCCGTCCCGTCCCGTCTACACTTCATTCCACGACGTCAACGGGCGATGCTGAAGCTGGACCAGACCACCGCCGCCCTCTTCGGCCTCGACCGCCCTTTCTCCTCCTCCTGAGCATCATCGTGGTCACGTCGCAACGAACGAAAGAAATCAAAATATCTACACCCATCAACCCCAGGACTTCTTCGGCCTCCGATGCCCGAAACCTGCTCAGCGCCGTCTGGGCAACGGCCCTTTTCCTTCGGCCTCGACCCTTGGACCCTCGCCTACGTCGTCGTACCGATCATTGCCATTTCTCCGATAGCAATCTACATCATGTTCCCTTACATCATGAGAGGCCTTGGGTTTCTGCTGGGGCTGTACCTGCGGAAGAAGACAGAGGGAAGGAGAGCACAGCTCTTGGAGCTCATGAACGCCGAGCAGCAGTCCTTCATACAGACATCTAGGAAGGGTGCAAGCGGTAGCAAGGACAATGTGCAGGCACAAGCTTCCGGAAGCGCTGAAAAGAGAGATACAAACTGGACTGGAGTCGTCGGCTTCTTCCATCCCTTCTGGTATGTTGATCGTGGATGACAACTAGGGGTAGCCACTAACAGCACAAAGCAATGCGGGCGGAGGCGGCGAGCGAGTCCTTTGGGCTGCGATCAAGACTACTCAGGAACGCTACCCGAAGGCGCTCTGCGTTGTCTACACTGGCGATCATGAAGTAAACAAGCAAGCAATGCTTGCGCGCGTCAAGGTTTGCCTCCCCGACACACACACACACACAAGCAGCCCCTCTTTTGCGCATGCTAACACGATGTCTCAGACCCGATTCAACATCGACCTGCACCCCCCCTCTGTCAACTTCCTCTACCTCAGCACGCGACACCTCGTCCTGGCCTCGACATGGCCTCACTTTACACTTCTGGGGCAATCGCTTGGATCTGTGGTTTTGGCTTGGGATGCCTTCCAGCTCCTTGTCCCGGACATCTTTATTGATACCATGGGCTATGCCTTCTCCTTGGGCCTGTGCAAGCTACTCTTCCGCAGAGTCCCTACCTGCGCCTATGTTCACTACCCCACGATCTCGACTGATATGTTGCAGTCGCTTGACCCCAGGTCCACGACCGGAACACAAGGTGTCAATGCTGGCAAGGGAGTTGGTTTCCGAGGCAAGGTCAAGAAGTTTTACTGGAAACTGTTTGCGGCCTTGTATTCTCGGATGGGATCTACTATTGATGTGGTTATGACGAACTCGACCTGGACCCAAGACCACGTCCAGAGACTCTGGGGCCCTTACCGTCAGGCCAAGGCCAGAAACTACCCCATCGCCGTTAACTACCCTCCTTGCGCCGTCGAAGAGCTTGAGGAGGCCGTGGAGGTCTCGGAGGCCAGCGAGAAGAAGCGTGAGAAGGCCTTGGTCTATATTGCTCAGTTCCGCCCCGAGAAGAACCACACCCTTATCATCCAGTCCTTTGCTGAGTTTATCAAGACCAACTCTGAAGCCTCCAAGGATGCGAAACTGGTCCTCATTGGTAGTGTTAGGGACGACCACGACTCCAAGCGGGTGTATACGCTGCGCCTCTTGGTGAACGAGCTCGGCATTAAGGATAGAGTCGAGTTCCACCTAGACGCTTCGTGGCCCGAGATCCTGGACTGGCTGCAGAGAGCTTCCGTAGGTGTCAACGGCATGTGGAACGAACACTTCGGCATCGGTGTCGTTGAGTACCAGGCCGCTGGCCTGATCTCGGTGGTTCACGACAGCGGTGGCCCCAAGCTGGACATTGTCATCAAGATCGACGGCGAGCCGACAGGTAAGTAATTGACGAGCCTACTTTCGTGGCCGTATAGTAACATGAGCGCAGGTTTCCACGCCACGAATGTCGAGGAATTTGCCGAGGGCTACGAGAAGGCCCTTTCCATCAAGGACACGCTCCCCATCCGTCTCCGGGCACGCCAGTCAGCCAAACGGTTTACTGAGAGCGAGTTCGACCAGAAGTGGATCGCCCAGATGGAGAAGCTGGTGGCCCTGGCGGTGTAGGTGCGATTGATTGCTGCTCTTGCTTGTATTTCTATATATGTACTTGATAGACTCGAGGATACCCTTTTCCTTCAGATAACCTCAATAACAATGAGGCCATGCGCCGTGACCTCCTCACTGTTCTTCGCGTGAAGCCGTTCTACAAGCCAAACCAAAAAAAAAAAAAAACAGAAAATCATTCTTAGACGGTAAACGCACCACTGTTCTTCTGGCGCGGCTCGCTCGCCGCCTCGAACACGGCCCCGTCGTAGACGATGCCCTGCACGGCGCTGCCGCCCTCGGGCACCCACTTGACGTGGTGGCCCTTTTCCAGCATGCTGGCGACGGTGTCGTTGTCAAAGGGGTACTCAAAGGTGACGACGTTGGGCATGAGCTGGTCGTGCAGGCGCGGCTCGCGGAGGGCCTCCTTCATGGTGCGGCCGCGCTCGAGGACGTGCCAGGTGACCTGGGCCGTGGAGCTGAGGATGCGCGAGCCGCCCGCGGCGCCGACGGTGGCGTAGAGGGTGCCGTCCGGCTGCTCGACGATGACGGGGGTGATGGAGGAGAGGGGCCGCTTGTTGGGGCGGATGAAGTTTGCCGGGGACGGCTCGAAGCCGAAGGCGTTGCGGACGCCGGGGATGGAGAAGTCATTCATCTCGTTGTTGCTAGTGTGGGTTCATTCGTCAGTTGTGGTTCTATCCATGAGTAGAAGAACGAGAAGGGTGGAGGGGGGGGGGTAGGACAAACAGGATCACACCGGACAACGGGTCCATGATCTGGGCGCCAAAGTAAAGGTTCACGGTCGTGGTCAGGGAGGTCGCCATGCCCGACTTGTCTGCCGTCACGATGTGCGAGGTGCCGAAGCCTTCGCTGGCGTAGGTCCCGTGCGGGTTGTACCAATCGACCGGGTGCGTCTGGTTGTCAAGGATCCTGGCCCGGATGTCCCTGGCGGTGTCCTCGTCGAGAAGGGTGTCCTCGAAGGGGCCGATGCCGTCGACGAAGTCCGGGTCGCCGAGGAGGGTCCTCGCGCCGTAGGCGAAGCGCAGCGCCTCGTCGAAACGGTGGACGCCGAGCTTGACGTCGGCGCTCTCGGCGGGGTCAAACTGCTCCATGATCTTGAGGGTGTTGAGGCACACGGCGCCGCTGGCGGGGGCGCCGATGGAGACGAGACGGTAGCCGCGGTACGAGGTGGACAGGGACGGCCGCGTGACGACCTTGTAGGAGGCGAGGTCGTCGAGGGTCAGCGTGCCGTTCGTAGCGCGGACGGTGGCGACGATGGACTCAGCGATGGGGCCGGCGTAGAAGACGTCCGGGCCTTCTTCTGCAATCTTGGCAAGGGTGCTTGGGGTGTTGTTAGCTGTGGTGTCTGAAGAAAGGGGGTGCATTGGGTGGCTTACGCGCCGTAGCGTTTGCGGTAGATGGTGTCGCCGAGCTGGAGAAGCGTCCCTGAAGGTTGTTAGTTGGGTTGCATCTTTGACTGGATAGGCTCAAGACCGACCATTCGGTGCAAACTCCTCGGCAAAGACGGGGTCTTCCACGAGGAAGTTCCTTTGGCCCTGAATGGCGGAGGTCATGTATCGTACCAAGTCCTCGGAGACTCTGAAGCCCGCGGTCGCCAGCTGCGCAGCCGGAGTGACGACAGTCTTCCATGGCAGAACCTGGAGCAAGCCAAGTCAGTCTCTGGGCCCGCCTCCTGGCTTCGACTACAACCGGGCTTACTCACCCCGTACTTGTTGTGGATGTATTCCAACCCACGAACCTCACTCGGCACGCCAACGGCCAGGCCCCCGTGGACGCTCCCCTCGACGTTGCCCTTGTACATGTCCTGGAACGCGGCGGCCGGGGCAGACTCCCTGAAGTCGACGGACTCGTAGTTACCGTCAGCGTCTCTGATCACGGCGAACCCGCCGCCGCCGATGCCGGAGTGGTACATGCCCACAGTGCCGACGCAAAAGGTCGTGCCGACGAGCGCGTCAACGGCGTTTCCCTGCGCGAGGGGGGTTAGTCACACGCGTAAGACGTTGCATGGCGAAGACCAAAACGAATCCAGAACCAGTCCGGAGTTGTTGTTCTTTTAATGAAAAGACGTACGCCTTGCGCAATCAGGTCGCGGCCTATCTTGCTGCACTCCACGGCCTCACTCGCGACGGCGCCCAGGCCGCCACTATGAGGGTTGAAGACAAATTGTGGCACCGTCGCGGCCGAGGTTGAGCGGAGCTCAGCCAGGAAGAGTAGAGAGGGCCATATTGAGTGAGTGGATGGTTCTTGACACAGTCAGTTCGCCGGTACCACAGTGGATGGGATGAACTCACTCATCTCGAATAGCCCCAAAGCGGAAGGGCGGCGGCTGTCCTGAGCTCCCGACACCGGACGGATCCTCCGAGACTCGACGGCCGAAACTCCGATAAGAGAGATAACACCTAGGTACAAGGAGAGAGAGAGAGAGGCTTGAGTAACTCTGGGCGTCGGCACTTGCCAGTTGTCTCTTATCTGGAAAACAGCCTTCTAACCCTACCTGCTACGTAGGGACTGCGAAACAACCCAACGGAAGAAGGCGAGGTAAAGCTGGGGGTGGAGGCATTACAAACCAAGCTGTTCCGTGTTTTGTGAAAGGGGGGCGTATGACTTATCTCTACTGGATCCCCCCGTCGATTGCGACAGACTGAGTCGCTATTACAACTCACAGAATAGTTAGTGTCCTTCCCAACCCCCAGATCGGGCAGGCACTGATACCGTACTGATAAGCGACTCTAAACTGGGGGGGGCGCCGGGGTGGAGGTGCGCATGATGGCGGTCATGCTGGGTTCGCGGCCCCACACCACACCCCCCCCCAGCGTCCCAGGGACACCAATCAGCGGTCGGCGAATTGGGTAATTCTCAGCAAACCTCCAGGAGCTGGACAACTTTTTTTCCTCAAGTCGCCAAAGTCACAAGCTCCGGTTCTCACTATTGGGCGGTGATTACTTTTTTGAGGCCATTGCATCACCTTCACCGAGCCGGTGCTGCATCTCTTTGGCTCCGCACAGGTAGCCGACCATTGGTGTTCCTCCAACCGTGATAGACCCAATGAGTCTATGTCTGCGGCTCCTCCCGAGACTCACTCCATCTTCACTCCGTCCGGCGGCTCTCACACTCGCCGGGCCCAGCCGCGCTTACACCTCGTCCGTGCCTCGCGGCTCACTCATACGCAGAATCAAAATGTCGTCAAATCAGGATACGCCCCAGTCTCAGGCCGCGTCGAAACCGGCTCAGGAGGCTCCTCCAAAGCCAACAGCACCGGCAGCATCTCAGCAAGGCCAAGAGCAGGGTAAGGGGTCGGGACAGAAGACATGGCAGAACAACGGAAACAGGCCCAACGGCAACAAGCGCGGGTTTCAAGGCCAGGGCGGGCGGGGCAAGGACAAGCAGCGCAAGTCGAAGCGTGAGAGGAACATCACCGAGGGGTCCTCGGAGGAGGTCTTGGCGGCCGACGTGCAAGCCCTCATCGAGTCCCGCAAGGCGTCTCTCCCCGAGCCGGCGGAGGCGGCGACGGAAACCGATGCGGAAGCCAAGGAAGGCGATGCCGAGGCCGAGACCGCGGCCACCCCCCCCTCACAGCCCCTCCCGGCCCCCTTCACCGAGATCGAGGTCGAGGTCCTCGCCCTCTCCTCCACGGCCGACGGCCTCGCCGTGCACGCCGGCTCGCCGCCCACGCAGATCTACGTCGTCCCCTTCGTCGCCCCCGGCGACGTGGCCCGGGTCAAGGTGGTCCGCCATGTCCCCGCTGAGTCGTACTCCATGGCCGACTTCCTCTCCGTCACCACCCCAGGCCCGCTGCGCGACGACACCCGCGTTAACTGCAAGTACTTCACCCGGTGCTCCGGCTGCCAGTTCCAGATGCTCAGCTACGACACCCAACTCGCGCACAAGCGCACCATCGTCGAGAAGGCCTACCGCAACTTCTCCAACCTCGACCCGGCCCTCGTGCCCGAGGTGGCCGAGACCATCGGCAGCCCGCTGCAGTACGGCTACCGCACCAAGCTCACGCCGCACTTTGACGGGCCCCCGGGCCACCACAAGAAGAACAGGCCGCGCCAGGCCCTCGACCGCGTCCCCGAGGTCGGCTTCAACCTCAAGGGCCGCCGTGCCGTGCTCGACATCGAGGACTGCCCTATCGGCACCGACGCCGTCCGTCTTGGCATGAAGCGCGAGCGCTCCCGCATCGCCCGCGAGTTCGGCAACTACACAAAGGGCGCCACCATCCTCCTCCGCGAGAGCACAAAGCGGTACCCGAAGAAGGTCGTCGGGGCCCCCGCCGCCGCCGCCGCCGCCGCCGCCGCCGCAACCACAGAGGCCGGACAGGACCAGGAACTACCTCCTGCCGAAACCCCCTCGGACGCCATCCGCGTCGACACGGACACTCACACCGACATCAAGACGTGCCTCTCGGAGGCGAGCGCCATGACGACCGAGTACATCGGCCCCTACGTCTTCACCAACCCGGCCAACTCCTTCTTCCAGAACAACAACGCCATCCTGCCCTCCTTCACCACCTACATCCGCGACCACGTCATGCCGCCCGCCGGCCCCCACCGCGACCGCATCAAGTACCTCATCGACGCCTACTCGGGCTCGGGCCTCTTCACAATCACCCTCGCCTCCCTCTTCCGCGGCAGCACGGGCATCGACATCGCCCGGGACTCGATCGAGTGCGCGCGCAAGAACGCCCGCCTCAACGGCCTGCCCGAGTCGCAGTGCAACTTCCTCGCCGCCGACGCCCCGCAGCTCTTCGCCCACGTCACCTACCCGGCCGACGAGACCGTCGTCGTCATCGACCCGCCCCGCAAGGGCTGCGACGCCGACTTCCTCGGCCAGCTGCTGCGCTTCGGCCCCCGCCGCGTCGTCTACGTGAGCTGCAACGTCCACACCCAGGCCCGCGACGTCGGCGTGCTGGTCCGCGGCGACGGCGGCGACGGCGGCGACGGCACCAGGTACGAGATCGAGAGCCTCGTCGGCTTCGACTTCTTCCCGCAGACGGGGCACGTCGAGGGCGTCGCCGTGCTGAACAGGGTGGAGAAGACTGCTTGAGGACTGTTGGGAGGACTGCTTAAGGATTACTTGAAAAACAGGGTGGCAACAACGGGATAGGGTAGATAAAAAGCATCGTGATACCAGCATTTTGATTGGTTTTGTAATAATCCAAAAAGGAAACAGCCGCCTAAAATAAAATAAAAAAATAAAAGCGTGGCATGAAAAAAATGAATCCGGTGCGATACCGTTTCTACTCTTGTTTCTCTTCCTCTTTTCCCCTCGCCTTTTGTAGGCTTTGCCATATATGTCTGTCTACTCGATCTAGGAGATGCATCTATACAGAAGAAGACCCACCCCGGAGGCCCAGTCTTTTAAGCCTCCAACGCCCGGTTGTTCTCAAGCAGAACCTTCAGAGCCTGCACCAGGACCTCAACTACCTCCGCCCGCCGGCTCTTCTTGGCCGCCTCCTTGAGCGCCTCCAGACCGCCCTCCTCGATGATCTTCTTGCGCGCGTTGGCGCCCGGCGCGCCTTCAGCAGCCACCATGTTGTAAATGATGAAGCCCGCACGGTGCCGCAGGTCCTCGTTGTCGTCGGCGCACATGTCGAGGATGATCTTGACACCCCGCTCACGGTCCACGATGGCCTGCACGACGTTCTCGTGGCCCGTGAGGGCTGCCAACGCGCCGCCTGCCGCACTGCGCGTCCCTTCGTCCTCGGCGTCCGCCAAGGCGAGGAGGATATGCAAACGACCCTTGGCCTGAGGACTGCCGTCAGCATAGAGCGCCATGCCTTCTGCTGCCTGTACAAGATTGCAGACGAGCTCGACCGCGGCCTTGGACACCCGTGCGTTGGAGCAGAGCAGCTGATCCTCGATCTGCGGCCATGCTTCTCGGACGATGGCTCGTCTGGTGTCTAAATCGTCAGTGGATGCGAGGTTGGTGAGCGCCATGAGCGCCTCGAAAGTGGGGAGGAGATCACGGGTCTCGGCAGCCGGGTCTGGGGGAACGATGGAGATGAGAGGGCGGATCGCGGAGCTCTGCGTGTTGGAGCGGCTCCCGCCGAACACGAGGGCCGGATTGGTACTGATGAGGATGCGCGCCAGAGCTTGTGCAGCCGTGCGGCGGCCTGCAGCTTCCGATTCGGGCAGGGTCGCCCACGCGGCCAGGAGGAGCTTGACGGCGCCCTGCTGGGCAAGCTTTCCGCGCAGAGAAGTCGTGACTGAAAGTGAGTAAATGATAGCGACAGTGAGTGAGAGTGAGGCCGGTGAGCCATTCTTGCTATGGGTCACCAACACCGGTGTGACACCAGCCTCGAAGACGCGCTTGCACCGTTCCGTGACATGGTCGTTGTCGTTGAGGGGGTCCGGCCCGGCAGACTTGCCGGCGGCGGCGGCGTACGCCTTGAGCTGGTTCATCTTCTTCTCCTCCTCGGTCAAATTAGGCTGGTACCTGGTCAGGTTCACCAGGATACTGAGCGCTCCGTACGTCACGGGCGACTTGGGCGGAGCGTCGGCCAACGTCTTGACCAGCTTCTTAAGGAAATCGGCGTTCCCCGCCAACTTCTCCTTGATGGCGGGCTGGATCGATGCGTACGCCAGTCCTTCGATGGAATGTTGATGGCCATGGTCGTCTTCGCTCAGGAGCATGGAGGTGAACCTCGTCGACAGCTCTTCGATGGTGGTGATGGCGGGCGTAATCCTCTCTTGCCCGTCGTCGTTGTGGGCCGGCGCGGAGGGCACCGCCTTCGTTCCGAAGTCAGTCAGATCTGTGATTGGACGGGTCCGTGTCTGGCTGTTGGGAGGTCTGAATACCATACCCTCAGTTTCGCTAGGATAACGGCTGCCAAATTCTGGACTTGCTCCGAGTGTTTGCGCATGGCGACGGAGCCCTCCTTGACCGAGTACTCTGGGTCTTGCTGCATCTCCTTGGCGATCTCGTTGGGGTCCTGGTCGACAATCTCCTCCAGCCACTCGGTGCAGTACTTGTTCACGGCGTCGCGGCACTGCGAGTTCATGCAAGCGGCGTTGAGCATCTCCAAGCAGGCGGTCTCCACCTTGCGGCTCTTCCACTTCCTTCTCATCAAAGGCCCGAGGGAGCTCAAGAAGCCCTCACTCAAAAAAAGGTCGGCTGTGAGGTCTGGCACGACGGGGAAGGTTGAGGCAGCGACGCAAAAGGCGACAATATAGTCGTCATAAGTGCCCCGCTTGATCTTGTCGAAGAAGAAGCCAGAAAGCTTCTTGGCGCCGTCGTCACCGGCGGCCTTGAGGTAGGCGGATGTGGCGATGACGGCGTGTGCGCGGACGATCTCGGGCTGTCTCATGTCGAGGTACATCAGAATGGTGTCGACACAGTCACTGTCGATGAGATTGCATATCGTGGGGGCGCCGGTCTTGGCCTGGATGAGCTGGATATCCTCATTGAGCAGCTTGGTGAGCTGGTCGAGGTCGCGAATGGTCTCGTCGTCCTCCTGTCCGCCCTCCATTAATCGCGCAAGCACGAGGAGAGTCTCATCCTCTCGTGAGGGCGCCGCCTTAGGAGCGGTCGCATGGGTGACGGCGGCCATGGTTGTTGGTACTATGGTAGTCGGTACGAGACAGAGGGGAAAGTGGTCTAAACGGTCGGTTGATGATAATGTATACTAGGGTGCACCGTGGCAGGTGTGTGGATGAGTGAGGAAAGAACAGACCTGGGACGGGATGAGAAAGAAAAAAAAAGAAAAAAAAAAAGGTCTAGAACAAGATGGGGCGGCCCGGTGATATATAGGTACTTCTTCTCTGGTCGGTTAGGTTAGGGCGGCGTAGGTGACGGCGTCGATGGACTATGTGATGGGATGTGTTGGTCACAGGGTCCGGCAATGACAGAACAGAAGCGTGAAGGAGGTTCCAGGAGGGTCAATCGCTGAGATAAGAAATGGCAGGAGACAATCTCTCGAGAGGTTTCACAAGGGACTGACACAACATACCTACCGCATAAGGTACACACACACACACACACGTACATGGCTGTGCAGGCAGCACTACCAGACTAGAGGTAGGTTAGGTACCTTGAGTTTATTCTGTACTCAGCCTGGGGCAGTGTGTACAGAGTTACAGTACAAGGCAGACAGAGACACTCCTGGAAGGTAAGTACCTGGGTAGCTGGGTAGGTAGTATGACTGATGAGGTCAGATACAAGGCCTGTCCAGATTACCTTTTTTCTTCTCCTTACGGGTTCAAGTTGTCTTTCCAAGGTTCGATGAGCTCGGCTTTCCCGTCTTTTTTTAGGCGCCACGGGGGCCCATCCTTGGACCCCATTTGCAGTAAAACCTACCACCAGGGCACACGTTATCAGCAAACGTTGGCACTGGCCGTTACATCACACCTCGTACCCCTCCCCCTCTCCCTCCCTATCCTCCCACCCGTCAACTGTAATGTGCCTACCTCCAAGGACGATGCAAACTGGACCCCAACTCTCACTCAACCATTCCAGCCCAACAGTTACGCCGCCCGTTGCGCATAAACTCAATGAACCGAGACTTTGAGACTTTCGAGTTTCTCCCCCTCTCGGCGGACTCACTCGGTCTTGCCTGCTGATCAGCGAGGAATGCTTGAATCTTTCCTTGATGGTGCCTTGCTTGCACATCCCAGCTTACATAAGGCAAACTGCCTACCTACCTACCGACCGACCTGCCTTACCTCATCGAACAAGGCCCTCTCTTCCTTTTCCAGTGCCGAGATAAGTACGTTCTACTACTACTACTTACCTAGTAGGTATGTAGCTGAGGCGGCCACTTTGGTGCTTCGGTCCGGCGTCATGTCTATTCTATCGGTCCGGAGTGTAAATCATCAAACAACTCAACCATCCCATGCCAGACCGCATGATCTACGCCTCTGTATCTTTTTTTGGCAGATAAACACCGGCTACCCACTACGTACATAGCAGGCTATCGGTGCTTCTTCCCCCGTGTCCCCCGCCCCGGGTCCTGGTCCTGTGCCCGCCCAATGATGCTTGACTTTCTTGCCATCCTGTGTCTGGAGCACGGACCAGCTCTAGCTCCGGCCGTCCATAGTGTGGTTACGGATTATTTCTGGACTTTTGAAGCACACCTCACCTCACACGAATCCCTACCTTCAACAAACCCTTTTTATTTTTACCCTGTCCCTTGGCCCTTTTCCTCTTGAATGAGACCGCGCCAAGAGTTCCAACCCACTCGTTGGTCTCGAGGACGTAGGATTGGGACGCCTAGTCGAACGAGGCTCAGGGATAAGTCAACGCAACCGCTGCTGGTAGGACCGCAGATGCTCCGCTAGTGACACCCTCGCTGCGACCTGGCGCCCGCTCTCCGAGGCCATCGCCGTCTCCTGCATACTCTGCTCTTTCCGCCAGGAGCCGACCGGGGTTCGGGGACGTCTATCTGGTCACTTAACCCTAATCCTGCTCATTCTCCGCCGCCCTCTACACCATGAACGCCGTCGACGCGTCGGACCACTACGAGGTCTCCTCGCACGAGGCTACGCCTTCCCTCCTCTCCATCGTCATCGACACGAACCCACGTGCGTGGGCCGCCCTGAACGACGTCCTCCCCCTCTCAAAGGCCATCGCCAGCATCCTTGTCTTTGTCAATGCCCACCTCGCCTTCAGCAACGCGAACCAGGTCGCCATCTTTGCCTCCCACAGCAACCGCGCAGTATGGCTGTACCCTTCCAAGCCCGAGGCCGCGCACGCTGAGGACGTGGCCATGACCGACGCCGACTTCTCCTTCGCGCCCACGCCGAACCAGTCGTCCGCCAACAAGTTCCCCCAGTTCGCCCAGATCGAGGCCGCCGTCATGAGCTCCATGCGGAAGCTCGTCGACGGCACCACCGAAGCCGACCTGGCATGCACAACCACCCAGCTCTCGGGCGCCCTCACCCTCGCCCTCGCCCACATCAACAAGACCTCCCTCGCCCTCAACGAGACGAACAAGGCTCCCGATGTCGCTCGCCCCACCTCCTCCGCCCTCAGCCGCCTCCGCGCCCGAATCTTCGTCCTCTCCGTCTCCGACTCGGAGCCCGTCCAGTACATCTCCACTATGAACGCCGTCTTCGCCGCCGCTCACTCCCAGATCCCCATCGACACCCTAGCCCTCTCGGGCGACGCAACCTTCCTCCAGCAGGCGAGCTACATCACCGACGGCACCTTCATGCAGGCCGCCAGCCCCCGCGGCCTCCTGAGCTACCTCATGTTCGCCTATTCCGCCGACGCCGAGGCCCGCTCTTACCTCATCCCCCCGACCCACCACACCGTCGATTTTCGCGCCGCCTGCTTCTGCCACGGCCGCGTCGTCGATACGGGCTTCGTCTGCAGCATCTGCCTCAGCATCTTCTGCGACGTTCCCGACGGCTCAGAGTGCCTTACCTGCGGCACCAAGCTCTCCCTCGGCAATTACGGCGCTAAGCCCGCCGTCATCCCCCGCAGGAAGAAGAAGAAGAAGAAGACGGTTCTGGCCAACGGCAACAGCAGGGAGGAGACGGGCAGCGCTGCGGGGACGCCCCGTCCAGGATAAGACAGGCCACAAGAGCAATAAGGAGAGAACACGGGTCAAAAGATTCAACGAGATTCAACAGACAACGCCTGCTGAGGTGACATTATCGGCGCAAGTCAGGCAGAACGCATGTCGGCGTCGACAGATGCTGCAGACAACTGCTCAATGCAGCCCGCATGGCCTACTAAAAGGCCTCCGGCGTAGAACTTATCATAATTCTATGCATCAGAGAATGGTTCGCTCGTGCTCGAAAGAGAAAGAAGCGAATAATTCAAAGCACATAAGTGGTGCTGCATTGGAGTATGGAATCTGGGTTGGTTAACCTCTTCCGACTTGCATATAGATGGACAGAGGAAGCCTTCAGGCCATGTCCAGGGTTCATCAACCAGGCGCGAAAGAGGCATGAGGAAAGAGGCGTCTCTTCGCGCCAAGCATGACCATCATATTCAGATCTAGATAAAGTGCTCCAGTGGTGGAGTTGAAGAACGGACACCATCATGTCTTTGACCACTGCGTGACTTGTTCGGTGTGCATGAACCTGTGAAGCGGCGCTCTAGGAGGAGGGCATTTGTGATGTATACAAGAGGGGTATCACTACCAAATAAAAATACTCAAGGTTTGAATCTTGCCGTCCCCGCTGGCTCAGTCAGTCATCGGGTACTGCGTTGCGACGTAAAACAACGCCTAACCATCGCAACGCACGAACAGACTTGTGTGTCCACCTTTCCGCCCTCGACTGCACCAACAGATCACCGATTGTGGCAACGGTCCTGTTATCACGGTCCTGAATCAACCTGTATCCTTCGAGCCCCACGGGTAACTTGAGCAGTCTCGCCCAGGCGGGACATGACGCACACTGGCTCTCTGTCAGAACCGCCCATGGAGGCCAACGCGAATGAGTCGGTATTGTGGGCGAAGTATAAGTAGTACGCCGTCCTTGTCTTCTTAACCGTCATTACGCCAATCGCCCCGACAGAGTTACAGTCCCTGACACCTGGATGGCCCATGAAGTCGTTCGTGATGAAGGACTCCATGATGGCGTCCTCGTCCCATTCCTCGATATCTCTGCCGCTCGGACCTCGGCGGGTATTGCCATAGATCCGTTCAGCACATCGTTGAGACGCCATTGTGGTGGCCATATGCTCCCCTGTGCCGCTGGTGACAGTCGCCACGCTGATCTTGTCTGGGTCATCCGGATCACATGGTACTACGGCTGTGCCGATGCCCACCAGGGCAGCGGGGCCTATTCGTCCCCGATGCTTCATTCCAATGCCACCGGAGGACGAGCCTGCCGCGATATTTCCTTTCTCATCGATTGCAATGGCTCCCACGGTGTCGGTGATGACATCCTCGTGCTCCAGCTCGGTTGCGGAAAACGGTCGCTTAAGACTACGTGGGCTGCAGCCCTGGAGCTGTGCAATGGTGCTTGCGAACTTGGCTCCATCTGTCCACTGAGGGGACCTGGTACCGTCACGATTCCCCTCGTTCGCCAGTTGAATGGAAGACGCTGTCAATGACTCCCTTTCCTGAAGTGTGGTAGGCCGGGATCTGTCGGCGGGTGGCGTGGAAACCCCGAAGTAGCCCAAAGGAGAACGTTCAGTTTGCTGAGGAGACGTCGTCCGGGGGTGTGCCGATCCGGCCGAAGGATTTCCCTGATAACGGCCCTGCATCTGCTCGGGCGCCGGAGAGCCCCGTTGTGGAGAATCTGGCTGTCCTTCATTCCATGTACCGCTAAGAATAGCATTGGCATGGTCTCTCTGTTGATTCTGGTGCAACCGGGCGGGTATTGGCATGGTCTCGTATTGCTGGCAATTATCGGTCGCTTCCCCGGGTGGTTTGCGTGCTCTAGCCTGCCTCAGCCTCTCTTCCGCTCGTTTGAGATCTTCTTGCCATCGCAGAAATCGGTCACGCGCGTTCTTGGAGATCAGATAATCGTTTGGAACAACTTGCATGCCGTTCTCCATGGCAAAGTTTTTGGCACCCTCTCCAACGAGTATGTTCGGCGGAACACGTCGCAGGGACAGGGGCTGATTGCTTTTGTCCAATATCAATTTTGCGAGGCAGACGGGGTTTCTGATGTCTAGTCATAATGTAAGTCGTTATCACTGACTGCGGTTGCCGGCAGGGTAACTCACTGGGAACTGCTCCGCAGGCACCACTCCTGCCAAGATGGTCTACAATCGTTGCGTCGCATTCAACAGTCCCATCCATTGACAAGTTAGAACCGTAGCCGGCATTGGTTATCTCCTTGTCTTCCAGAACGCGCAAAGCCGCCTCGACAGCTTCGGTGGCCGAAGCACCGGACTTCAGGAACTTCATTCCCATGGAAGCAGCACTAATTCAGTTGGCAGATGCCCATTGGAACGCGCAGGGCTAACTTACTTGCTGCAAGCTTCAAGGTGAACTCGTTCGTTTTGGTGGCTATGAAAACCAGCCCCTGCATGGATGAAAATGGCACCGGTGAATTTTCCTTTTTGCATTCGCTTCAACATTCGGTCGACTGTGCCGTTAGCGCCTCCCATTGTCTTTGCATGGTTCTCAGGGCCTTGAGCATGTGGACCTTGTAGGGAGAGCGTTGGAGAGCCTACAGCTGCGAGGGCTGTGTCGTCCTTGGTCTCAGCGACCAAATGTTCCATTCCAGGTGCAGTCCGATCAGGTGAAGATGCCGCTTGCAACCGCTTCAATGGGTTCCCTCTTTTGATACAGGGTGGTCATCCGTTTGATCTTCTGGAAGGCGGGTCTATCGTGGGTTTGAGTACCTAAGGCAATATAGTCGGCATTGATCTTTGGGGTAAGACGACGTTACGGTTGGAGACTGTGAGGCTTCCGAGTGCAGGCTGGTAAATGAAAGATAGTCGGTGTGATCCGGCGTTGGATCAGTTGCCGAGAAAACAATGCCCACAGTCGAACTTGGAAGGAGTTGATGATGATGATGACAGTATAGAAGGTTAATAAATGATGAGATGTAGTGCCTCTGAAGGGGGTTTTCAAGGCCTTTCGGACACCATCCAAGAAGTGAGCTTGGCAGAGATGTGGCCTAGGAGAAGAGGAGAAATCCAGGATGAAGATTAGGCGGAGCGGCTCGCAGCTAGAACTTGCAGGAGACGGAGGCCTACAGGGGTTTCCAGAATAGTACGGTGAGGAAATTACCTTACTGAATAAGGAAGGGGACGAGCAATACGGGAAGTTGCAAAATGCTCAGAAAACCCAAGCATGACTTGGCCCTTTCTCTGCTGGAATTCCTTGCTCCAAGGTCAGAAAATGACTTCAGTTCAGGAAGGCGCAAAGCGACGTCTTTCTCATGTCGAGATTTCTGACTAAACCACTTCAGTTCAGACGAACAGGTGATACCATCCAAACATTTTTTTGGTTCAGAGGATGACACTTGCGAAGACAGCTTGTTGTCCGGCTCAATGTATTTGACTCAAACACCTGCCTGTCCCGGATTCTTATTCTCAAGGGCCTTGTCAAAATTTTCACAAACACTCTAACCTCCCGGTGCAGCAAAGAGTTTGAGAAAAAGAGATGATACTGGAAAGGCACGTTTGGTCGTCGAACTTGAAGCAAGACAAGAATGTGCTTACTTAATGCAATTACAGTGTTCTCATACAGTGCAGAATGATCAGCACGGTCCTTCCTCCCTGGTGTGCTTGGTGGGGCTTTCTTCTCACTCTCTGGTGGGGCACCGACCTTCTCCATGGCTGGAGAATCCACCCACTCTGATGCACAGCCGCAGGTTGGGAGCTTCCATCGGTGACAAGGCACACACATTTCCGGCTACCTTGGACGTACGTCGTAATCAACATCACGGCACACCAACACCCTGACGGCCTATCCTCCCATCCATTGATGCTGCAACTGAGCTAGAGCCTCCCCGAGCGCACTAGAATCAACTTCCACGATGGCGAACCAAACGCCTGCCGTTGTCATGGACAAGTAAGCCACTAATGTCACCCTGCCCCGCATCCCCCGAGGAGGCAGACGTCAGTGAGACCATCGCCAGCTAACGGGCCATCAACAGCGGCACGGGATTCTCGAAGCTCGGTACGCCAATTGCGCACCTCCATTGTCTGTATATATAGTGCTATCTCTAACTTCCGAACCAGGTTTCGCCGGCAACGACTCCCCGTCCTTTGTGTTCCCGACCGCTATCGCAACGAAAGGTGCTGCCGGAGGCACTGGAGGAACAGGCTCCGGCCGTCCAGCTGTTGCGAACAAGCCATCCTTCCTTACCGGCGGCGCAGGCCCCAGCGGCCACCTGAACTCGAAGCGTGGAACCGAGGACCTGGACTACTATATTGGTGATGAGGCCATTGCTGCCTCTGGAGGACCCGGTCAGTTGAACGCGAGCATGGTGGCACGGACGGCCAATCGCTGACGGATTCTCCAGGCTACGGTCTTCATTATCCTATTCGTCATGGTCAAATAGAGAACTGGGTCGGTCTTTGTCTGGCGAAGAGCGTGCCCAATACGAGCTAACAGCTTGCAGGACCATATGGAACGTTTCTGGTCCAACTCCATCTTTAAGTATCTCCGCGTGGAACCCGAAGACCACTTCTTCCTCCTCACAGAACCGGTACGAACCAGGCACCAATTGCCGATGGCCTGGACTCTTGAGCTGATCTTGTCATAGCCCCTGAACCCTCCCGAGAACCGCGAGAACACGGCCGAGATCTTCTTCGAGTCCTTCAACTGCGCCGGTCTTTACATTGCCGTCCAGGCTGTGCTTGCTCTGGCCGCCTCGTGGACCTCGTCCAAGGTGCACGATCGGTCTCTTACTGGTACCGTCATTGACTCTGGTGACGGTGTTACCCACGTCATCCCCGTTGCCGAGGGCTACGTCATCGGATCCTCCATCAAGTCGATCCCCATCGCCGGTCGCGACCTGACCTACTTCGTGCAGTCGCTGCTGCGTGACAGAGGCGAGCCGGACTCGTCGCTCAAGACGGCCCAGGAGATTAAGGAGCAGCACTGCTACGTGTGCCCCGATATCGTCAAGGAGTTCTCCCGCTACGACCGTGACCCCACCCGCTTCATCAAGCACCCCGTACTCCAGCCCGGCGGCCGCCAGGTTTCCGTCGACGTCGGATACGAGCGTTTCCTCGCCCCCGAGATTTTCTTCAACCCCGAAATCTACAGCTCCGACTTCCTTACTCCCCTTCCCGTCGTCGTCGACAACGTCATCCAGACCTCGCCCATTGACGTGCGCCGCGGTCTCTACAAGAACATTGTCCTTTCTGGTGGCAGCACTTTGTACAAGGACTTTGGTCGTCGCTTGCAGAGAGATATCAAGCAGTTGGTTGATGCGCGCATCCGAGCCAGCGAGGTCCGTAGCGGCGGTGCCAAGTCTGGCGGTTTGGAGGTCCAGGTCATTACGCACAAGAGACAGAGACACGGCCCCTGGTTCGGTGGTAGCTTGTTGGGCCAGACACCCGAGTTCCGATCCTACTGCCACACCAAGGCTGAGGTAAGTGCACTCTCTTTGAGCAATATACTGGGCTTTGCTAACTAATTTGATAGTACGAGGAATACGGTCCCAGCATTGTGAGACGGTTTGCGCTGCTGGGCGGCCCTGGCGGTTCATAGATTTGGGGAGAAGCGTAGACTACGAGCCATTGTCACTTCAAAAGACCGCCCCTCCCACCACCACATCTACTTACTACGAGAATTCAAAACCATGACCTTCATCAGTCATGTCTTTTTTTTGCGTATGGGTGGTGTTCAATTCTCGTCCCTTAGGCTGCCACTCTCCAACCGCGGTTGGAACACCGATGATTCCGGCTTGTCCCTAATGTGATCCTGAGCTGTGCTTTTTCAATAGTACTCACTTGTTTGATGATATCGACTGGTGGCAATGGGCTCATGATCTTGGAGCTCTAGATAACCGCTAGGCTTAGGGTTTCTACGGATTGCCTCCATAAGTATGTCATGTGTGACTGTGCGTCAAATTACTCGTATGCCTTGGCAATGATGTCTAGCCAGCTGGCAAAGCTTACAATGATCGGTCTAATGAAGAAGAAATCAAAGGGCTCCCTCTAAAGGTGCTATCGTCAACCTACGTCCGCCATGTGTGCCCCAGCACTCAACGCAGTCGGGGTAGGAGGGAAATCTTACCGACAACGCATCTCGCCCGTTGGGGAACTCTGATTAGGCTATTAGCCAGGGTACAATACGCGAGATGAGATGTCAAGGCTTGAACGAGGTCACCTCGGCGAAAGTACCCCGTTCAATTTTGCATGTCAATCTCGCTTTTCCTTTGAGCATCATTGACAGTTGCCATCGTCACCAAGTCAACCAAGTAGACCATAGTTGTTTCAGAGTTGTTATCATGAGTCTCCTATGAACGAGGTCTAACATATTATACACACTTAACTCCCTCCCCTAGGTTAGGTATCTGTGAAAAGCCGTAAAGGACATCAAATCATCCACTCGCCCGCTGTGAAACATAACCCAACCACCGCCGCCGATCGCCGCCTCCAAACCTTTTTCGAGTCTAGAACCGCCACCCTTCAACTTTTCGAAACCGGTCAAGATGATATGGCAAACGCTCATTTGCTGGTGTCTACGACGTAGCGACCGGCGATCTGGCCCTTCTTCATCAATTCAAAAACCTCGTTGAGCTGGCTCAGACCGACGGTCTTGTAAGGCGCGTTGATGAGGCCGCGGCTGAAGAAGTCGAGGGCCTCGGCCGTGTCCTTGCGGTTGCCGACGTAGCTGCCCTTGATGTTGATCATGCGGACGACGGTGTCGAAGACGGGCGCACGCAGGTAGGCGTTGGCGGGCAGGCCGATGCAGATGACGGTGCCGCGGGAGCGAACGTACTCGGTGGCCTGCTGGAAGGGCTTCTCGCTAACGGCGAGAAGGATGACAGCATGAGGGCCAAGGCCCTCGGGGGTAGGCTTCCTGACATCCTCGACGATGTTGCTCGAGGTGCTGAAGTCGACATAAACGGTGGCGCCGAGCTTCTTGCACATCTCGCCCTTCTCGGCGCCGCCGTCGATAGCGATGGTGTGGATGCCCATGGCCTTGGCGTACTGGAGAGCCAGGGAGCCAAGACCACCGCCGGCACCGACGATGGCGATCCACTGACCGGCGCGGACGCCCGACTCCTTGAGTCCCTTGTAGACGGTGATACCCGCGCAGAGGATGGGGGCGACAGCCTCAAGGCTCACGTTTTTAGGAATACGGGCAACGTGGGCCGCCTTGGCGATGGCGTACTGCTGGAAGCTACCGTCGACGGTGTAGCCGGAAAGGAGGGCATGGGGGCAAAGAGGCTCATCGGCGTCCTGGCAGAATGTGCAGGCGAGGCAAGAGCCGTTCAACCATTTGACACCGGCATAGTCGCCAATCTCGACATCCGTGACAAGCTCGCCGCGGGCGACGACGATACCAGCACCCTCGTGCCCACCGACGAGAGGAAGCTTGGTTTCCAGAGGCCAATCGCCCATCATGGCGTGCAGGTCGGTGTGACAGACACCAGAGTACTTGATATTGATCAAGACCTCATCAGAAGCAGGCTTTTGGACGGGAATCTTCTTATAGATAGCAGCTATAGCATGATGTTAGAGACGAGTACGATTGGAAATGTTGCAAGATGTAAACATACGCCCGCCGGTTTTCTCGATGACCTGGGCCCATTGCTCGGTGGGGATTTCGGGGGCAGACATGATGATGGTTGAT
This sequence comes from Colletotrichum sublineola, assembly GCA_020631755.1. NCBI lineage: Eukaryota > Fungi > Ascomycota > Sordariomycetes > Glomerellales > Glomerellaceae > Colletotrichum > Colletotrichum sublineola. The sequence continues at coordinate 2,640,330 of JAHSQG010000001.1, forward strand.
GTTGGATGATGTTGAAAGGTCTATGAAGAGATGAATTCGGTGTCTTTCTATTGAAAGATGTTGTGTCGGAAGCAGGAATGTTGAGCCTGGATTGCTTGATCTGATCAGACGAGAATGGAGGGTACGGCGACGTGCGCTTTATATAGGGATGAGAGCAACATCTTGGACCTGATCAGAGACGGTGGTCGTATAAGTGAGGTGCAGGGATGGGAGAGCTTGGTAAGGTTGGTAAGGCAATGTTCAGTGATGGCCCAGCAAGTAGGGAAGTGAGATGTGGTATCAGGGCCGACTTGGACATTCACTGTGCAAAGCTGGAGGAAAACGTACGATGCTGACGACAGGCCAGGAAAGTCAAAGGAGCTATTTGCCCCTCACAGTGGTGGCAGGAGAGTTCGAGACACCCAGACAAGTACATACCCCAAATGCCAAGATCCCGGCCGGGTCGGGCGTGGGTTGGATCACCGCCCATCCATTAGCTACCTGGTTCTCAGGAAACGTGGGAGAATAGTGTGCTGAAAGTTTGCGCGAACTGTGTATGATACAGGCCTGGGGTTGACTGGATGGGAGGTCCTGCACTTGTGAGTGAGTGATGGCTCACCCGCCTGCGCTCGCTCCGGGTTAAGGGGAATTGTCGTGGCGGCACCTGGGATAGGAGACTAGGCACAATGGAAAGCATTACCGGTACCCCCGCATCATGGGCAAGCGACAGCGGAAGAGCATGGTGGCATATGGGTGTGGTTGGCCTAAGTGAGACAACAGATGCGGGTGGCGGACGATGGGCAAGACCAACTGGGGTTAGGGTCAAGGATTCGGCGTTGAGCAAGGTCTCGGTGGCAGCAGCGCGCCGCGTTGCAACGACATCAAGGCGAGTGGGGAGTGGGCTTCATCTGCAGGCGTGAGCGTGGGATGGTGGAACCACGGCCTCGTTAGGGGTTAGTTCTCATCCAGTTCTGGGAACCTCAGTTGGTTTTATTTGGTGGACGGCCATCGCCGGCAGGCCGAGTCGGTTTTCGTCAGCAGCTTCGACTATCGTCCCATGCCAACTGTACATATTGCTATGTGCCTTGCCAGTACAGATTGCCTCAACTGGATCGGCAGGCCTGATCTGATATGACAGACACAGGACCGAAAGTGACGGCGAGCATGGAGGCGAGGGAGGGCATCTAGGATGTGGTAACTGGACCCTTGCCACTAGGGGTCAACGTGTCGTGAGAAACGGGTGATTGATTGCATGTTCTGGTGTCGCTGAAGAATATTCGCGACGTATGACCGAGGAATACCACCCGGAAAAGCACGAAATGTCGGTTTGAGATGAAGAATCACCAGATGGCAAAGCAGGAACAGCATCAGGCAGAGCCCATTTCGGGTTCATGCTCGGGTCTTCTCTCCCCCCTGCTGAGATTCCTCCACTGCGTCCGAGTGACATCCATTTACTACGCAAGTCAATTGGTGTGGAAAAAAATGACCATCATACGTAGGTAATACCTAGGTAGGTACCTGGTAACCATAGCGCCGCGGCCGCATGCCATCAAACATGCGTCGTCCAGAAAGACCAACATCATCGTACTATGCCTTCAAGCTGCTGGGCCGCCCTAGGCCATTCTAAGCAGTGACCGAGCTTTGACAGGATCGGCTACAGGGAACCACCACCCCATCCGCTGGCGCCCACCGCCGCAATCTCTCGGCATCTGGACGGCCTTACTACAGGTACGAGCGTACCATCACACCACTCAACGGGACTATAATTGGCACCAAAACAGGCCACTCGCTATCCCTTGGCGATTCTCGGCCGAGGTTCCGTCAATTTTCTTCCCAGAACTTCGCTCACGCATAACATTAACGTGTGTCCTACGTAGAGAAATAGGCCGACCGTCAATCAGCATTGAACGTCCGGAACTTGAACACACCTCTACCATCCCTACCTACCTAGGCATGCAAGGTAAACCCTGGATGATGTATGCTTGACTTACCACGTGAGGCACAGTAAACGCACGAGCCATCGTACGGAGTTGCAAGGAGGTGGCTGCGAATAGCTTCATAAACCTCATCTCCGTTCGTCCAGAGAGGGGCCTACGGATCATGCACCTCGCAACCCCGATCCCACACGATGCACACCTTACAGCACACCAGCGAACAAACAACATTCCTGCCTGGTCGCGTCGCAAGCTAAATGCTGCTACCCCAGCTACCCCAGCTGCTCCAGCTGCTCCAGCTGCTGGGAATCGTTCCCCCACAACCCCCATGCCCCCTCACACAGTAGGTATTCGGTCCTCGCCCTGCGTCCTCAGCTGCTGCGTACACCGTACGATTGTCTCTTCTGTGCGGCCGCCACCCCGCGCACTTTAGTATGCTCCAATGATGAGAAACCGGCCTCCACACCTTCGCTCGAAGGGAGCTTCACAGCCCGCCCTCCTGACGCGCGCAGAATACTTTCCATTACGACTGAGACAGTCACCCACGAGCGTGGCGTCTCCGGGCGGGACCCCGCGATTCTCAAACACTCCCCATATCTTCCCCACATCGAGCTAGCAATAGTCACCCTCCTCCCCAGTAAACAGTTGATCACATCTCGCTTCACCGCACACTCTGTGACTGCGGGGAAGATCCTGCTGCCCCAGGTCTTTCTATCAGCACACACTCCTTCAACTTCCCCTCGAAGCTCAACACAGTGTGTCACACTTTGCCCCGATATCCTAGTCCGTTAACGCCCCGGATGCATCCAGGATCTAGTCGTGCGGCGGCTTCAAGGACGAGCGGAGGTCTGACTATTACGACTACTGATGATGTATCAGTTTCGGCCTATTGGGTAACCGGCTCGGGTAGTCCAATGTCAGTACCTAGTGGCCTCGGAGGACCGGAAGATTCCTCCCACGTTCCCCCACCGGCACCCCAGACGATGAGACGGGTAAGTCTGGGGGAGAAAACATATCGAGTGGGCTTGCAAACTTTACGTAGGAATACCAGTGTCTGAATACCTCAAATTTGACTGTTCAAAGTCCCAAGTTCCTGCCGGAATACCTTCATGGAACTGTGACGAAAACATTATGACTCCGCTTGTGGGCGCCGAGCTAAAGGACGATGAGGAGGCGATGCAACTCGGAACACAGTCGCAAAGTCAACCTGGCTTGTTCGACTCCCGTCATCCTCTGATATTGGTAGCCCTTATATTACGTTTTATTCCTGTTTTGCCCCTCCAGTGTTTTGCTCCAATGCAACAAGTGGACAAAAGGGGTTCCCAGATCAAGGCATATTCGTTAAGCTCGTTTACGGATGGGATTATGTATCATTATAACGTCATGCGCTGCCAATAAATCTTTAACACCACCGCGGAGGCGGTGATGAGGAAACAAACCTGGCATGTCGCTCCCCTTTGTTCTTAGATCTATCGTCTGATTGACAAAAGGCTATGTGTCGATGTCGATTGTGTACCTGAGGCCTACATGAGAATGAACGATGAAGAGACCATATGTGCGTGCAATTCGCCTCCCAACTGGCTCTCTGTTTCAGCAAAACGTTGGAGTTTTTAATTAGCAATCGCCCAAGAGTTCCAGCAACGCAGTTCCGTTTCTCGGCCCTCCATGCATCCATGCATTGCATAATGATACGATATGAGGGCTGGTTCTGTCCGCGCTGTGGCCGTCCAGGTCTGTGTGGCGCAGCACCGTCTCAGCAGCTGCAATGTATTACTTGTTCTCTCTGTCTGCATACCGACAGCAACTTCGATGCAAGCTCAGCCGAGCTCAGGTAGGAACCAGTCCATCTTCATCGGACCATTACCACAGCTGGAGTCGGGTTCCGTGGCAGTTCCGCGCAGTACAAAGGCATTGAGACCCTTTGGCGATGGTATGTTGTTCGGTACCAGGTAGCTTGGCGTTTGGAGAAAATATCGCCGACTGGCCATTGAAGCTGAACCCGGTCGCGATCTCCCGCCATGTGGAGAGTACCTATGCTAATGCGCCTTCCGCGGGGAAATTATGACTCTGTCGATTGAATGGGAAACAGCATAGTCTCAGCAAGATAGGTTCTCAAGTATGGCGAATTCCACATCCAATGATATGGTCGGATCGATAGCTCAGTGGTAGAGCGAGAGATTGCAGTTTCACTCAATTATCTCTAGGCCCCGCGTTCGAACCGCGGTCGGTCCTTTAATTTTTGCATTCCTTCATCCCTTGATAATGGGACGTCCACATTTAGGTAACCTTAGTCCAACCTCATCTTTAAGCTCTCATGCTGCAGATCCCGGCCGTTCGTAGACTTCCATGCGAACAAATCAAAATGCCAAACCAGATGGGATCGGACATCAGCTCGCCCACCCGCAGGCTGCATCAGGAGCAGTCCAACATGCAATCGAAACATCGGCCAGCATCATGCGGGGGCGACTCCGCGTGTTCCCCCGCTTTGCAGCCTACCCACCGGCTCTGCGGTCCAAGTGCTGTTTTCTCGGATTGGGTGGGTAGCTCTCCTAGTACCCAGGTAGTTCTCGGTGCGTAGTCAATCTTACTTTGTGTGGCAATTCGACGTTACGGACATGGCATACCCTTGCTGGCCTGTGTCGAACGCTTGATCGTGATGTAGAGCTCAGGTCAGCCCACCAATGGGCTTCGCAACTCGACATGATGTTCGCCGGGCCCAAACGAGACCCGAGAAAGCATACCCCCCAAGTGGGAATAATGTCAAGCCAGCCGCGGCTTGAGCAGCCTAGCCTTTACATGTGCCGCTCGGTGATTGATTGAAACCAACTTAGTTAAGACGATGCGTGTCGGCTCTTGCCTCACGCCAAAGGGTCCTGCAAGACAGATAGACGTCGGTCACTGCCAGCTGAATTCTATTTTCCTCCCTCTCTTTCGTCCCGAACTTTTTTGTCGAATGCTTGTTCGAATTCCTTCTTTCTCTGTTCAGAAAACGTCCCCGTCCATCCCGGAGACACCTGCCATACCAAGAGTTGTCTGGAGGTCGGTGGAGCTTTCACTTGATCCAAAATGGCCTTACTGGAGAGGATGGCGACCGCCAGCCCGCTAACCATCGCGGGAACCCTTTTCGCGGCCTACGGCCTGCTACTGGTTTTCTACAGACTCAGGGCTGAGTACAACATCAAGAAGTCGGGTGGCGTTAGGGCGCCAGTCGTCTCATCCAACCCGATAACAGGTGCACATCATGAAGATGCTCTCTCCCACGTCATGATCCCTGGCTAACTTGAGCAAAGCAATTCCTGTGTTCATTCGGATGGGCCGTGCCCAACTCAGGCACCAGCTCCTCGATGGATTCAACAGCCTCTTCAGCGTCGCCACACCCGAGTCTCCGAACACCCTCGAGCTGACCTTCTCAGGAAAGATCCGGTTCCTCATCACCCGGGAGCCGGAGCACATCAAGACAATCCTCACCTCCAAGTTCGCCGACTTCGGCAAAGGCCCCATGTTCCACGAGGTCTGGTCCCCATTCCTGGGCGACAGCATCTTCACCACCGACGGCAAGACGTGGCAGGAAAACCGGAGCCTGATCCGGCCCATGTTTATCAAAGATCGTGTCAGCGATCTCGCCATCTTTGACAAGTGGACGACCACAATGATCGACATGTTCCCCGCGCCCGGCGTCACCTTTGACATCTCGGATCTCTTCTACCGGATGACGCTCGACGTGACGACCGACTTTCTGCTCGGGCACAGCGTCAACAGTCTCGGGAAGTAAGTTGGGCTGAGAGAGTGACTATCTGCTGTTGACGGCCGACCAGCGCTGACGACTTGTTTAACCAGTCCGAAGCATCACTTTGCGCATGCCTTTAACGAGGTCCAGAGTTATCAGATGTTCTATACTATCATGGCGTAAGTTTTTCATGACATTGACTAACAAATGGCTTCTTCGGCTGACCTTACCCCCTCGACAGGCCTTTTGTCGGACTTCTGCCTCACGGCAAATACAACCGCGGCATCAAGGTCATCGAGGAGTTCATCCTCCCGTTCATCCAGGAGGCGCTCGACCTGCCGCCCTCAGAGCTCGAGAAGCTCTCCAAGTCAGACAAGGACTTCACGTTCCTCCACAACATCGCCCGCTTCACGCGCGACCCCAAGATCATCCGCGACCAGCTCGTCGCCATCCTGCTCGCCGGGCGCGATACGACGGCCGCAACGCTGTCCTGGACGCTGTACGAGCTGGCGCGGTACCCGGACGTCTACGCCAAGCTGCGGCATGAGGTGCTGACGACGGTGGGGCCGCAGAGGGCGCCGAGCTACGAGGACCTCAAGAGCATGAAGTACCTCGCCAACTGTCTGCAGGAGACTCTGCGGCTGTACCCGGCGGTGCCATACAATGTGCGCTCAGCACTGACGACGACGACGCTGCCCGGGCGGAACGGCGGGCCAGACATCGCTGTGATCGAGGGCGACTCGGTGGTGTACAGCACGCTGGCGATGCAGAGGCGGCGTGACCTGTACCCGGAGGAGTCGGCGACATTTGCGGACCCGGCTATATACAGCCCCGAGAGGTGGGATCATTGGCAGCCCAAGCCGTGGCAGTACGTGCCATTCAACGGGGGCCCGAGGATTTGCGTCGGGCAGAACTTTGCCAACACGGAGATGGCTTTCACGAGTAAGCGAGGACCCACCCCCAATCCTCACTCCTTCGGCTGTAATGTGCCAGACAGAGATGGCATGCTGTGGTTGTCATTCGAATGCTGACGCGAGGCCAGTGGTCCGAATTCTGCAAAAGTACGAGAGGCTCGAGTACCGCGGTGACAGGGATGCGCAGGTGCTGAAGGCGGAGATTGTGGGTGCGCCGCAACACGGCGTGCCGATTGCGTTATTCGAGGCTGTAGACGGCGAGATGGCGTAAACAAAAAAGGAATCAATAGTCACTCAGGGGTCGACGGAGAAGAAGGCGCCGCCCCGGGGGGGTTAGCAACAACTACATGGATTCATCACCGCGCCATGAAGAAAAAAAAAAAAAGGACCGCCAGACGACGATTAGCCCCCCTAAGGAAAGAACTCCATAACGGGGGGGAGGTTTTTCCCTTTTTTCCCCCCTTATTAAGTAAGGTAGGGCTGGTTGCGAAGATGACGATGGTCATTTCGGGGGAGTTATAATCACATCGATAGGGTGATCGATTAGCGAGGGCCCTGGACGTGGCTCTGGCTCGGTAGTCAATGAGATTGGCGTTCTGATACACCACAGTAGACGGTTCGCGTTACGCTTTCACGATGGCAAGACGTCACATGGATTGTTGACAACTAAGCAAGCAAGCTCTGCTCGGCAGAGAAGTTAGCAATACGCGGGAATCCAATCCAGGGTTGGATTTTTTTTCTTTCTTTTTGGTTGCAAGCACGCGGCATCGCGCGGTCAAATTGTTTGTTGGCTTCTGCAGCGGCGGTGGAGAAGGAAAAGGCAATGCATTAAAGAGCGCCAGGGACCCTGGCAGCACCTCATTTCATGAGGCTACGTACGACCCGACTCGTCCTTCCGCACGGGGCGGCAACGATATGCTTAGGGGAGGGGCGGGAAGATGGGAGAAACGACCGACGGAAGAAACATATAGGTGGTAGATACGTGTGCCATGGTCAAAGGCGCGGGCGGGCGGGCACTGCGTGTGGCTGCTGGCCATCAAACATGTGTCAGGATATTCTCCGAGGACGTGTGCGCAGGCCATTTGGCCGTTGGAGGTCCCTCTCCCTTGCTCCTACGCTATTCAGTGCGGGAGTGTGGTGGCGTTTGTAAATGGTTGACGTTTTGACGTCGCTTGCTTCTTCTTCATTTTCCCTAGAGCAGGGCGGTTCCGGTGATGGCGTTTGGCGTTCTTGGGAGCAAGAGTGGATCGCCTTGATTTACATATTAGGGTGAACTAACCTATAGGTATACCGGATAGGTAGTACTCAGCAACGCTTGCATGATGATGGATAATGGCCAGGTGTGGGTTTTGCGGGAGGAAATGACTGGGTTTATGTGCTACGTACCACTACGTATGTAGGTATGCGGTTGGGACGACTGAGACCCCTGTGGGAGTTCATTCCTGCGACCCAGGATGGCGAGCAATGCTGTGTTCTTCGGCGGACGTTTGCAACACATGCCATTGAAAAATTCCTTTGTTCTCGTTGTTGCATCAACAGCACCGAGCAACCAAATTACGTAGAAAAAGAATGGGAAAAGGAGAAAAAAAAAAAAAGGGCAGTTATTGCTGCTGTCAGAGAACATCACTCTCACCCTTCCCCCCATCTCAGCCATTTTTGGCGTGTGACGGAGGCTGTGATTGGATATGTCTCGCTAGACCGCCTTCAATAACCCCTCCTGCTACTCCATAGGTGGGTTGAGATGCCCGTTTCGGGAACGGACTGGCAGGGTTTAATGCAGAAAAGAGCAACGCAACCCATGCTCATCATCCCCCCGCCCGCGCTATGTTTTCGCCGGTGCTGCAGTGCTCTTCTCTCCCACCATCACGTACGCTGCTCCTCGCTCCATCCTGCACCTGCGAGCAAGGAAGATAGAGAGTCCCCCTCCCCAGACCAGGGCACCTCCCGGAGAGAGCTCACCTTGACCCAACCGGCTCCAACCCTGACCCCCCATCTAGGTCCCATCGCTGGAAAACCCGCCCTTACACAAACCTCTCTGGACTTTTCGGCACTGAGCGTTCTTTTCCTCTTCTTCCACGCTCGGAAACCAAGCTCATAGCTTTTCTTTTTCACCTTGATTCCTGCAGGTTCTAGGGGACGTCTCCCTTCCTGATGTCACTGTATGTCTTTCTGCCTATCTTCGCATGCACAATTGACCTTTCCGGCCAATTTGAGTGAGTGAGACCTTGCCATACTGACAATCCTCACAGCTTTGTATCCTCTTAGACACCGACCGCCAGCGACCTCGCTCTCTCTCTCGCTCTCTCTCTCTGTTTCTCTTACCATTTTATATCGCTCGGCGCGTCTATCATTAATTCTTTCCCTTGCCTCCTTGTCGACAACGACCGATTCGACATAAAATCGATTTTTCTTTTCTTCTTTTTCCATTACGCCTTCTCCGTCACGTCATCTAACTGCATGACCTCTGCCCGTAACTCTGCATCTCGTAATTACACAACTCGCGCCTCCGAGCCAATGGCGATACAATGAACGCGACTCCAACGAACCGGCTCAAAATTACACCGGGTAACTCCCCATACCTCCAACGGCCGAGCCCCCGGACTCCTCTTCGCGGACGCTTTCCTCACGAATCCCGCCTCTCTCTCAAGCGGGTCATCGGCACCACCTGTGCCTCGCCCACGGGCTTCGACACCGTAGACTCCTCCTTCGCATATATCGCTGGCGGCGCCGTCGTCGTCGTCAACGTCGACGGCCAGCACTACACCCAGCGCTTCTACCGTGCCCGCCCGACAGCCGCCCCCGTCTATGGCTCTGCGCCTCTATCGCATAGCAACCACTCGACGCCCTCGACACCCAAGGCCAACGACAGCAGGAATCGGGCAACAGCTGGGACCCGTGACTCGCAGAGCTGGTCCGATTCTCCAGGCTCGACATGGACAAGCCGTGAGCGCATTAAGGCTGCGACGTGTTTGGCGCTGAGCCGGGATGGGAGGTATCTGGCGGTGGGCGAGACGGGCTATGCTCCGCGCGTGCTAATCTTCAACCTCGAGGACGCCTCGTCCGACGTGCCCCTGGTTTCTATAAGCGAGCACGGGTTCGGCGTAAGAGCCGTGGCTTGGTCGTCTGACACCAAATGGCTTGCTTCTTTGGGTACTGCAAACGATGGCTTCATTTTCATCTGGCGAACCGACCCCCGTACTGGATCTGCCAAGCTGTACCAGCAAAACAGGTGTACGTCCACCATCAAGGGCATGGTATGGATGGGCAACAGCCTAGTTACGCTAGGCGTGCGGCACATCAAGATATGGCGGGTTGAAGAGGTCCCGTCCACTTCGCCATCCAAGTCGAAGTTCAGCGAGGCCAACTCGACACCCCAACCATCTCAAAAACTTCTCGGCGGCCGAAACGTTCTTCTCGGCTCACTTCTGGAAGCTACCTTTAGCTGCGCAGCCGTGGTCGACGAAAATAGCATCATCATCTGCTCCGAGGCCGGCGACGTGTGCATGGTGGAGGACGATGGCAAGCAGTCGAGACTCATCCGGTGCCTCAATGTCGGCTTCCTGGTCACTTCCATCACCATTAGGCATGCTACTGTATATCTATCAGGAAAGGCCGGCCAATTTGCGACGCTCAGCGTGAGGGCCGTCCTCGATAGCCTCCCGGACGCAGTCCTTTCCAGAAGCGTCGCGCCGTCTGGGTTGGTAGCCATGGGCTTTCTCACAGAAAATCTTGTCACCATCAACGAGAAGCACACGGTTGACATCTGGAGCTCGAGCTACCTGCCAGGGAAGACCGAGGACGACCCTTCCCACATTTCTATACCTGGGCACGGGGATCAAATCTTGGGCATCCAGGCCTTGTCAAAACCGAACGACCAAGACGCCGATTTCTTCACGTGGTCCGGTTCCGGCAGAGTCATCTTTTGGGATATGGAGGGAAGGATCAAGTGCTCTATCGAAGTGCCCATTGAACAGGCTATCCCTGAAAACGAGATGGACCCAGTAAACCAGCTCAATGTGGCCCGAGCCACGAGGGCCGGCAAGATGCTTGTGGCAGCCGACAAGTTTGGGGTTCTTAGAATCATGAACCTGTCGACAAAGGAATGCCTGCTTGAGACGAAGGCGCATTCCTCGGACTGCCAGGGCATCACCATCTACGAGGACGACAACAAGTTCCTGCTGGCGACTTGCGGCAGGGACAGGACAGTACAGCTCTTTCATCGCTCATCAACCGGGGAGCTCCGACACTTCCAGACGCTAGAATTCCCCGCCAGAGTTGTGCAAACGCTCATTCCGGTAAACGACAAAATCATGACTTGCTCTTTGGACAGGACTTTGCAAGTCTACGACATCGCCTGCAAGGCGGGCGACGTTGACGAGATCGCAGCCCTCCCTTCCCGGACAAACATACTAAAGGCGGCGCCAACGTCCTTTACCCTCGGTCTGGATGATAGGACTGCATTCGTCTCCATGCTGGACCGTTCAGTCTGCCAGTACGACATCTCCAACGGCAAGCTTCTCAACTGCTTCAAGTGTGTCGACGAAGGCGGATACGAGACTGCCATATTGGACTCTCTGATCTTCAGCCAGCCTCCGGGCAAAGACACAGGTGTTATTCTCGGCGTGTCCAACACGGACAAATCTGTGCGTCTCTACGATGCCCAATCTGGCCACTTCGTAGATAGGGAATGGGGACACACCGAAGCCATCAATGGCGTCACGTTGACAGACGACGATGATGGCTCCCAGATGGTTATCAGTGTCGGATCAGACGGCACTGTGATGTTCTGGGGCCTGGAAGGTGAAGACTTTATACCCATTTCGATTAGCAGGGACCCGTCGCCAATGAAAGACGGCTCCACCGCCGCTAAGCCACCCTTGAGACGCGTGCTCTCAAAGGCCGAACTAGCAGAGTTCCAGCGGCCCTCTTCGGCGCAGAGTGGTCGTCGTTCGCCTCCAAGGACCATTGGTAAACGGACGTCTCGGTATGGTCTGGGCAGTAGTGTCAGCACACCCAAGACGACCATGCAAAGTAGCCCGCTGGCCGAAGGTACGCCATCGCGACGTTCCTCTGGTAGCCAGTCTGGCAGCCCGCCAATTAGCCCAAAGTCAAAAACATCTAAACAGCCGTCGCTTCCGTCCCTGAGTCTGCCATCCAAGAAGAGTTCTCCCAACATGCGCGGCTTTGGCAGCCTCAACATGTCGACCGAACAGACTTGCCGCACACTGAGAGCGTATAGAAAGAAGCTCGCATCCACGGATCCTCTCAGCGAGGACGTCATCTTCGAGCTCGACCAGGAACTGCGCCTGACTGCCGCCGCTCTCGGCGACCGGGCTACGAGGACGAAGGCTCTTCACGACTCGGCCCTCCTTAGCGGCCTTCTCGATCAGTACGAGGAGCGTCTGGCTTCCATGCTTGACGAGAAGCTGAGGAACACCTTTCAGGCGAGAGAGATTTCCACTCCAACCGAGGAGCGAGAGGAACTACTCATCGTCCCACGGCCGAACACAAGCGGCCACGAAACCGCCTCTGCATCATTATCATAACACACTCATTGTACCATTATTTTCACTCTTTTTTTCCCCCCATGGATTGTACACTACTTGCTGGATATAACGGCGTTACTTGGACGGACAATTCTGGCGTTTCTTGGTCGGGAAAGAGACATTCATCACCTACAGCATGAAGCCCGGCTTTTGATTGCCTGCGCGACGCCGTGGACTTCCAAGATGATTCTAGCGGACGGGGGCATGCGCCGCCCCCATTTATTCTTATTGATTCGGCACCTATCTTTTGCCATAAGTCTCTCGAAACCACAGCAGCATCGGATCTTTTCTTTTTTCCTCGTTCTTTTTTTTTTTTTTTTCATTGCAACGAAGATTCCTCCATGCAAGGGAAATCAGTCACGGCAGGCGAATCGGAGCTTGGAGTTATTTTTTTCTATGTTGGCCCCAGGACATGATGGGGAAGCAGATGGCGAAAGGGGGGACATGGCGGATGATGGAAATCCGGGGATAGACGGATATTGCTTGGGAAGAGGGAAAGGAGGAGGCCGATTTCGTCCCTTATTTTGCGCTGACGTATTTATTATGGCTCTACATATTGTTGGCGGGGTCGCAGCCGCCCCCTTATTTTTTTCACACACCCCTTTTCTCTCTGTCTTTTTAGGGAAAAGCATCCGAAATCAAAGCACAAGACGAGGCCCCTTTCCGCCCGTCGTTTGACCACTTCAACACCCCTTTCCAGACCCTCTCCTCGGTGAGACGGACGCAATGTTGCTGACGTTGGACCAGCAAAGCCGGCCCGCTTGATGTTCGCATTGAAATTATGTACAGGCCGATGGAGAAGACGTGGCCTCCTCGGCCAAGGCTGACTGACTGACTGACTGACCCCTTCTGATGTGAAAGAAATAAAAGTCCTGTGATTTTTGTTTAACCGACTCGGTGGCTACGCCGTATTCCAATAATAATAATAAAAAGGAAAAAATAAAAGGTTTTTCTATCCAACGCCGCTAATGAGCCTTGCCTGCTCTACATGTACACTACGCCGTCGTGACGACCCCCAGCTGGTATCGTCACCGCCGCCGGCGCTGCCGCCCTACGCAAAGGAGAGTACAGCTCATCAGACCACGAGGCCCTCCTCCAGCGCCTCGTCCCGCTCCAGCTTCTCGAGCCCCGACGCCACGGCGCCGTACACCCGCAGCGGGACCGCCACCTCGAAGCTCTCGCAGGCCAGGTTCTCGACGGCCACGAGGACGAGCCCGCCGCGCTCGTCCCGCGAGATCTCCTCCAGCAGCGGGTGCGAGCTGGGCGACTCGCGCTCGAGCTCCGTCTCCTGGCTCGGCACGACGAACTCGACGCGGATCTTCCACTCCAGCGAGACGCCGGTCGTGACGAACTCGGGCGTCGCGTTGATGGGGATGGTCGGCGTGAAGACCATCCTGCGGGAGTAGAGCGTGGCCTCCGAGGCCGACACGTGGACCTTGCGCGTGACGCGGTGGATGGACGCCTCCGACCGGATGGCCAGATGGGGCTCGACCCGCTCTGCCGACTCGAGACACGAGTGGACCGCGTAGCAGGGGATCTCGGCGTCCGTGAAGTCAATGGCCATCGTGGCGACTTCGCCCAGACGGTACGAGGGTCGCGTGAGCATGACCACGCCCACACGCTGTCCGTTGCGGGCGATCTCGAAGCGGTTGGGGCTTTGCTGGCCCTCGGACGTCATGTTGCTGCGCATGATGGCCAAGTTGATGGCATCCGTCGCGGTCGTGGCGTCTTCAAACATTGACGGCCGCCGGGACCCGGGGTACGCCGTGGGTGACAGCAGACCTGCATTCGACCCTTGTCGTGGGCTGTTGAGAAGGTCGTCGACATAGGTGAGAAAGTCGTTGATGGTCGCGTCCTCCTTTGGCGCCTTCAGCTTTTTGATCTCGCTAAGCGTCGACAGCTTGTCGACAGCCTTGATCTTCGCCTGGTCACGGAGGATAATGTAGGGGCTCATCAGGTCGTGGCCGAGGATCTCCCCGTGACTGTTCACGCTGCCCAACACCCTGAAGGGTATTTCGACGGAGCGTACCTGTTGCTCTTTCGAGCCGCCCGCTCGCTGCGTGCCGATGACTAGGTTGTAGGATATCTTCACTGCCTTCCCCTTATGTGTTGGTGGCAGCCCCTTGGGAAGCTGGAACGAGTACTCGAACGCTTTGTGCTCGCCTGGGCCGAGGTTCAAGTCCACAAACAGAATCGACTGAGGCGTTGAGAGCAGCGGCACAGACTTAGAGCTCGCAATGCCGCGCATGTCTTTGATGCTGCTCACTTCGCTGGACCCAAGCAGTTCCCCGATCGAGTTGGTGATGCTTCCCCAGCCAAAACTTCGAAGGAGTCCACTATCCCTTTTCGAAGGTTCCACTCCTATGACACCGCCTCCTTGGCCGCCTACTACGCCCTTCCGTTTGACTTGCTCGAAGGGAGCCAGGTTAACGAGTGAGCCATCGAGGGTGAAGGAGCCCTGGATCTGCGCATAACCCATCATCAGCGACTCCGGTTGCTTCGCATGGTGCGATGCGAAATTCGACGACCGTCGAAAGTGCGGCGGTCGCATCGGGCCCCTTGTGGGCTGCGTCGGGTATTCGGATGCCAGTGTTTCCGTTGAGTTGTTGCTCATTGAGTAGAACTCTCCGCTGCTTCGTGGTGTCCCCCCTCCCATGCTTGTCGTAGATAGTATACGCATAGCCGGGGTTGTCGCATGCTCGTTGTAATTGGTAGTTATGCCATCCTTGGATCGTATGACGAGGCTTGGAGGCACTTCGGTGTTTGGGCTCAATAGCCCATCGTGATTTGCTGCTGTAGGTGTGCTCTGAGTATCTGATAGCGGGGACTGAGCCATTGGGAACCGGAACTCCGCCAGAGCGTTGTTCGGAGACCTTATAGAACGTTGTGTGCCAATTGCGGCAGGTGTGTTTGGTACGGTGGAGGGGCGCGAGGTCGCGGGGGGTGAGTCGGACGCAGAAGTCGAATTGAACAGAGGCGAGCTAATGTGCCTTGGTGACGCTGCGGCTTGTTAGCAATCAGACCGCAAGTCGGCATGAAGCGACGAGACACTGACCAGAGTGAGGGGCGGTAATGCCCTGGCCCAGAGCAGCTCCGCGAGAGACGATCTGGAGACTGGAGGCGCGCGCATGGCCGCGACCGGACCAATGCGACTTCACGGAACCAGCATTGCTCTGGTTGTCATCATGTATTGTGCTCGTGGAACCAATCGACACAATGGAGACGGACTTCTTGTGCCCATTGCTGCGATGTTCGAGGGCGCTAGGGGAGTGTGACGATGGCCATGGTACTGAGCCAGCGCGGCTTCGTGACTGTGCTGCCGGTACGTTAAGGGATAGGGCGGATCGGTGACCACGGGTCTGAGCAGAGTTCGGCGGGGTTAAGCCGGCGCTGGCCTTGCCTCTCAGCAATGGGGAGACATGCCTCGGGCGGTCGGCAGGTGCGAGTCGCTGGGACTGTCGTTGTTGATTGGGATCGCGGGCAATGTTCTTGAAGGTGATGGTACACTTGATCTCCTCGCCAGCGAAGACGGTCTGGTCGTGCCAGCGGATAAAGACTCTAATGTTGCTGGAGGCCTCAGGAGACATGATGGCGCTCCTCCGGTCGGAGGGGAGGGGGGGGGGGGGGGGGGGGGGTGAGGCGAAAAGAAGAGGGGAAAGGATCAATTAATTGTTACAACGAATCAGCAGGGCATCACATGTCTGGCATTAACCATTGTCGCGTCTGGGCCCGTGGATTGAAAATGGACAAGGAGTCCTGAAAGGAGCATTGAACGTCATGGGTTTCCGAGTTGGCGGGAGACGGGAGGTTGAGCGAGCTGGGCTAGCTCCAGTATCGCTACGAATCGAACGGGGCCCCTTCGGCGCGCAGGGGTTGAGTCCACATCCCCGTTTCCTTTCACTGGTGGTTTAGCGTCACCGTCGTCCCATTACATCAGCAAAGGCCCGCTTAAATCAACGCGGGCGGTACGTACCTCGGCCACAACTTAGCTCTTTCTTCCACTTACACGCAGCACCTCTCTCATCTATCGTGTGAAAATATCACTAAATTTTCGGCACTTCACTAACCCTTTGCCTACAATTCATTGCAAGCCATCAATTATTTTTTGTTCTATTCCTGCCGTTGCTTCATCAGTCTCAAGACTGCGTGATACAGTCACCATGGATGTGAAGCTTGCTGGGAACATTTGCTTCACCTCCCATGGAAGGAGGTACCCTCTAGACAGCACCTTCTCACGAACCGATGTGGAAGGCGCCCCTAACTTCGAGAGGCACCTATCTTGGCTTCCAGTTTCTAGTCCCATCATGTTTTGTTTCATTCACTCCTTTCTCTTTTTTCTTTCTTCCAAGCTCTGTCGTCAGTCCTTAAGCTCCATCCTGTCTTCCATCCACCCCCCTCTGTCTTTTGTTCTCCCAAGTTCTGGCATCGGTCCTTTTGCCCGTCTCGTGGTTTCATCCATCACCATATGATTCCTGGAAATCTTTCAGATGGCGATCATTCACAGCCTGCCCGCCATTGACGTTTCTGTGCGACTGGACAACTCGTTCGGAAACGCCGCTGAGTATCCCGATCCTAACCCTTATCGCCGAGAACGATACCTGGGAGGGCATGAACGCTGCTCTCGCAACTACATTCAAAGTCAAGATGGCTCCGAATTCTGCATCCATCTCCGTGTCATAGACGAACGTTCTATCGACCTCTGGGTCTATGGTGACTACGGCCTTCTATTCTTCCTTTACATCGATGGGATCTTCATGGGCAAGAGGTTTTGCCAAAGCAAAGACTTCCGCCGAGGGCAGTGGCGGTTTACGTTCTCTTCGAGAACATATCCCAATGCCGAACGCTCCTCACTAGTCAGGAGCAGATTCAAGTTTCAGTCGATCGTTGCCGGTAAAATTCCTTCCATACCTTCGGCCTGTAAGCTTATAAAAGTCACCCACTGACATCACGCACAGTCGACGACCAGCCGACAGATGGCGACTATCGCAGGGCCCGCGACATTGGAGCAATTGAGGTTAAGGTCAAGCTTGGAAAAGTATCTACTATGCTCGATCGTCGCCAACGCAGAAATCTTGTGAGAGACTTCCGTGAGCCAGAGGTGGACCACTTTCAGATTCCTGAAGAGGCACTCAAGGGTCGCCCTATCTACCACGGCACTTCGTGAGTAACTTTCTCCCGTCCACCCCTCCACGCCTCCATCTAACGAGTAAATCACAGTTTCACCGCTCCGGAGAGTTTGCCCGGAGGCCCTTCACGTAACAAGACTTTGGGGACCAGTACCGGGGGACTGCTAGCGACGTACCATTTCAAATACCGATCGGAAGGCAAGTCACATGCGGGTAACATTTTGAGGGAACGTAAATCTAATATTTTTCCAGAGGCCTTGAAGATTGAAGAAATTATTCCCCGAACACCAAGTCCAGAGCCCGTGCCTCTGCGCAGATCGGTCCGCTTTGAGGAATCAGGTGCTGTTCCTCGATTTGAAGATCTACGTGACGATGAAGTGGAGCGGCTTGCTCGAGAAAGATTGAGACAGCTTCGGGTAAGTCACAAACATATCAGATACCGGTTGGTTGACTGACAGAGTTCCAGAATGAGAGACTCCAGATGCCGAGCTTGAAAAAGCGCACGTATGATGACTACTGCGATCTCACACAGAATTGTGACGATGAGCCGGCACGTCCCTATAAAATCATTAGACTGGAAAGCGGCCAAGAGGCTATCGATCTCACCGGCGGCTACTAGAAATGTATGCTGCGATATTGTGAGCTCACTAGGCATACATAACGAATCTATGTACGACTATGGAGGACTGTAGGAGTCTCGTTTGCTGAAACAAGATTGAGGTTCCACAGACTGAAGTGAACCGGCATAGACTATGGACGAGGAAGCTTTCACATCATGGGATACGTTTGGTTGAAGGAAGATAAATTTGGTCCGATGAAGAACTCCGATTGATAGAAGGGATGGAACAATAGTAGAGGGTTGTTCCACGGTCCAAGGGAAAGTCTTCAAAGTAAAAGTCCAAAACAATACAGATAGACTACAGAAACTGTACACACACCCCGCTCTAACATCGCATCATCTGCCTTCTCGTATCATCCTTGAATGGTAACAACAGCAAGCTTCCTGGGATTATGTTCTCAGCAAATCGCCTTTTGTTACTGAATTGCTTCCATTTGACACAGTACTTTTATTTCGTTTGGTCCAAGCCGAATCAGTTGCAAAACTGAAGTGTTATGTGGTGAGCATAAATCAAACGGAGATGCTAACGCCTCTGGAGAGTATCAGAGCTCAGCGCGATTCTGCTTCTTCGCTTGTATGCAATTGGATATTGCGCGCTCCTAGATACGCCCTACTTCTCGGCCCTGTCGACAGAAAAGACCGGTTCAGCGCTACCTTCCTTCCGCAACAAACAAAGCACGCTGCGTGGGAGCAGCCTCCCCGCTGAATAGCCAGCGGCGCAGTGGCATCTTCTCACTTCAGCATCCCCTCGAAACGTTCCCTTCAACACCTCAACCAGGCTCTGCGGCAAACAAAATCGTGTACATTCAACTAAACCCAAGGGTATCGATACAATGGCGGGCCTCTGCTTTGCCCTGTACATTCGGGTCGTGGTCAAGATGAATGGGCAGACCATGATTGAACACGACGATCCGGATGCTGACAAGACAGATCTTGAAACGCCATTCGTCTGTTGTAAGCTTATAAAAATAAAAGAGGGCGCCTCGTTCTCCATAGACATCCATCTCGGCCGCGGCATTCGAAATATCTTCACCTCTGACGACTCTGCATTGATGATCATCGTCCACCTCGGCTCCCAAGAAGTCATTAAGCGCTTGGTGACGAAGAAGACGTTGGTTTCTGGCAAATCAGAACAGCACCGCCTGCTGCTGGAGGGTATTTACGAGAAAATTGGCAAGTCGAGGCAGGCGTTGAAGAGATTCCGATTCGCCACCAGCGACAAGAATGGCAACATCGCCAAGAGCAGCATCAGGGTCGACTTTTACATCGTCAAACTGCTCAGCCAACCAGAGAGAGAGCCGCTGGTCGATATGACTTTCTCAGGCTCACCGCCTCGGGCAATCATGTCAGTCTCTCGCCGAATACAGATCGGGATGCTTCTAAATACTGACGATGAACAGCTTCGAGACCGAGGAAACCAAGAAGCCGCCAGCGGCCGATACCTATGAGATCAACAGGCTAAATCATGGAAACCCTTTCGCATCCTTCATGTTCAACTACCAGACACGAGGTGAGTGGGGTGGATTTTAGTTACGGGTATTCTTCCAAGTTCTGACTTTTCAGCAGGTACTCTGTCCGCTGATGTCAAGCCCGAATGCAAAAATGCGAGCATCGATGAGGACCTGATCGACTTGAACGATGTTCGGTCAGCTCCAAATACATCTTCAGTCTTTGATACAGAGCTCCAGAGCCGAAAGAAAGCTTCCGGAACGGTCCTTCCGTCAAAATCTTCACCGAGTGCAGTCTCGATGGATTCTCAAGTCGACACAGTGACCAGGCTCTTTGAAGACCTTCTCACACTAGTTGATTCTGAAGAGGACAAAACAGAAATGAACCGCCTGTACATGCCCATTCGATCAAGTGGGGTTTTCGACGAAATGGGGGAGAGGAACGAGCATGACACGACAGAAGATGACGAGGCCATCTCAATCCAATCGATTCATGATACGAATCACACCGCTTGCAGAAAGAGGAAAGCCGCCTTGGTATTTGGTGAGAGTTCTTCGCCGAGGCCTAGAAAGACGATTGCACTTTCAGAGTAAAAATACGGCATTGGCAGGTGTCCATGGAGATGAAGAGGTTGGTTGGAAACGAACGGGGTGAGAAGTGTATTCAAAAAGAAAAAGTGTATTACTAGATTCGCTTTGACTGCCCTCATTTGAGCTTGTTTAAATAGGAGCATTCAGTATTGTAGAGATAAAATACACCAGCTTGAGTACAGCGCAGCCCATGTGCACATAGAGGTTGCAGCCATTGAGCACCTAGGCAAGTAGGAAATGAAATGCAATAGATAGTGTGCCACGAATAGAAACATGTGTTTAACTAGATCAACAAAACTATTGAGTTCTTTAACTGCAACGCATGAGACCAAAATTGATCTTTGAAGTGAATCGGACGAGAAATGAACAAGCCACTTACAAGTGGATAAACTCAAACAGGCCAAGAAAACCCCCTATAGTTTGCTCACATCGTGGATATTATATGAAACCATAATGTTAAGGCAGTTTTGTATCATTATCTGTGAAACCAGTAGAGCAAATAACGAAAATGAGCACACCATCCCTGTTGTTCTTCAACCAAATAACCATAGCCCCCCCCCCCCGATATTTCATGATGCCTCATGTTCTACGTTCGAAGTCGTCCAAGGGTAATCGCCTCACTCAGTGAGATCGATAGCTCCATCTGTAGTCATCTTGTAGACCTTGGGCATGCGGGAGTTGATCTCATCGTCTGCCTCCCGTTTCACACCGACTTTACTCTCCAGCTTCACCATGGCCTACATAGCTGTCAGCAAGTGCATTTCGTGACTATCTCTCAAGAGAGACAAACCAGCTGGTCGAGACGTTCCTGTGCCAGTTTCTGGAGCTCTTCATGGGGAAGATCTGCTGCGTTTCGAGGCTGAGTCTCGGGCGAGGATTCGGGAGACGGCTCACGAGGGAGAATCCCTTCAATTTGGAGGGCCGTCTTGGACTTGTAACGGAAGATGAACCGAGCAAGTCGAACCGACCCATCAGGGTATGTACAATCCAGCCACTGGAACTTAGGAACATCTCGTTCCTCTGAGAAACTGTTTGATGTTGGTAAGCAATTACAAGTATGATTTTGAATGTGGTTGAACTAGCCTCGTGCCGTGTGACAAATTTTTGCCTTTCATAGCTTTCTCTGCCAGCTCTGTCTTCGATGTTATATTGTCTGGTTTCCAGTCTGTGTGTCCGCGTATTTCGGCACGGTATATGATGATCTCAATATTTCCAAGATGCTTCACAACTTTCAGGTCCTCGGTGACGCGAGCACCGCCCTCCTCGACTGTTGATGTAAGCAGGTACTATGCACGGCAGATAGAGACTTTTTCTAGAGGCATACCTTGTATGATTTTCGTAAACTTAAAAGGCTTCAATATATCCTTCCCGGGCTTGGTTGATGCCTCGATTTTCCCCTCAATACATCCCCGAAACACCTGTCCTTGAATGCCGGCCTCATTCGAAAGCGTGCTACGAACATAGTTCCCGTCGGCAAAGTTCCCGTCGACATAAATAGCCACACCAAGCCCTCTTCTGCTTTTCAACCAACGTTGAGCATCTTTGAATTCGTAGTGGACAGAGAAATTTGTATCGTCTTGACTTTCGATGATCTTCGAGATGGAGTGAGTTGCGGCGCCGCAGCTTGCTGGGGTCTGCGGAGGTTTTGGGTCGTCGTATTCGGCACAGTCTTCTTTCGAACCATTGAGGCGAATGGACACTTTGACGCCTAGAAGACTGTCGATGACTGCCATGATTGCAGTTGAATGTAAAGTGGGAAACCGCACGTGGATTGTGTTTTTGGTATCGACCAAATTTGATACTTGGAAGAAGCCGTGCGAGAGAGGGAGAGAGGGAGAGAGTGTGTGTGTGTGAGAAAGAGTGGGAGGGAGGTAGACAGAGAGAAGGGACGTAAAAGAGGGAACCAGAAGTTAATAGGAAGGAGCGACGCGCTTCTGAATTGGAACGGAACAAAAGAAAGTGGCTAGACAGTCAATAAACGTGGAAATGAAAAAAGTCTTCCAGGCCAAGTTTTCGGGATTTGGACATCGCGTTGCTTTAACTTCTCGTTGAGAATCCCTGCAAATGAATCTCCGTGGTAGCGCAACTTGGAAAGCCATATTAGTAGGTATATTGTTAAGCAAGATGTCTTTGTAAAGAGGAATCCAGGCTCTGGGATATTGCGACTTCACCATTGGATATCAGTTTGATATTTTGATGGAACGAACATACCGTTTGGATATGAAGTAGAACATACAATCATCTGCATCTATTTAGCAAGACCTCGAAGGAATACTCACAATGACTAACTAAGTGGCCAAACACCGAGGGCTTCTGCCACTCTATGGAGGGACGTGGAGGAGTAGACACTATCCAAATCTCCTCTTAAGCCTCTCGAGTCTAATAAGGCTTGCCCGATGTTTACTACATGTTTGTGACGGATAAATTGTCTTTCTCAAGGTAAAGAGATGCCTTTCGCCTCTGATCCAGACCCGAAAGGCTTGCAGCAAAGTTAGCGTTTACCTTACCCCATGCCCAGGCGGGGAGCTCCCTCGATGGTAGCCCGATGAGCCCACTCTTGGCCGCTGGCGCAGTGATCTGCAAGTACCCGGCGCTACTCAGCATGGCTCCATATCAGAAGTGGGCCGTCATTGATGACATCGGACTTTAACTGCAGTACATGGCGCGAAGCGAGTTCCTTGATCAAGACGAAACTTATTCTTAAGCCAAAAAGAAGAACAGTCTGGGTAAATATTGTGATGGTTTTGTGCGATGATGATATTTGGGAAGGGAAAGGGGCAGGCAGCATCACAGTTAATTAGAGTCCACTTTTGTTTGCCCATCAACCAATCACACCGCGATCGCAACCTGCTGTAAGGCGCCCGCGACTGAAACTCTGCCAAACAGGTACCTATTAGTTACTTGCCTGTTGAGTCGCGCTCACCTCACCCCTGTCACTTCCAACTTCACGTGGGTTTATCATTTTCCCCTTCTCGCCCCAAAGGTATTCTGCGTCAATCCTCCCTCTCAGACAAACAGAACCAACCACCTTGGAGACAACGCCCACGCTCGGTCCAAGATGGCCATCATCCGCGATTTCCCCAGCGTCAAGGTCACCATCCAAGTCGATGGCCGGGACGCCATTGAGTATGATGACCCTGACGGTTTCGAAAATGATACCAACCGGAAAAACGCCCGTTGGCGCACCTACAGTTACGTCGAATCCAAGGATGACGCTTTCTTCTCCGTTCGCTATCAGGTCGACAATAGCCACCGTTGGGAGAGCCCCGACCACGCGTTCGCTCTGACCTTGTACGTCGACGGCAAACGTATGGACGGCGTCGTATGCGAGGCCCGGCACTTCCTCAATTCGAACCCATTCTATGTTTGGGAAAACACCATTGAAGGCTCTCGCCAAAGGTCTACCGCTTCAGGCTACGACCGCCTCAACAAGTTTAAATTCTCCAAGGTCACCACGCGTATGCCAGGACCTCGTCCGATGCGACAAGCATCCCTTACTGACTTTATCTCAGTTGATGATGCTGCAAATGACCGGGTCAAGACAGACACCGCAAAGGCAAAGTTATTAGGCGTCATTGAGGTGTTTATCTATCCCATGGTCATCACCGGGCCCACGAGGTACACCAATTCCAGTCACCGCCACGATGTGCAGGATGACAACTTCGAGATTGCCGAGAAGGCTCTCAAGGGCCGCGCAGTTTCTCACGGCACCTCGTGAGTTCTTCCGTACTTTTAAAAGTAAGAAAAATCGTTCGTGCTTACACGGACAAGGTTTGCCGACGGTGGTATTGTTTCGCAGAAGCCCACCGTCACTGCGGAGTATCTCAACGACCGCAACCCGATCGCGGCCTTCAGCTTCAAGTACCGTTCGCGAGGTATGCGTCCGATTCTCTCTTGACGTCTAGGACAAAGACTAATTTCGCCCTAGACGCGCTGCATAAGGAGTTGATCATTCCCAGACCGCCGAGCCCTGAGCCTATTGCCGGGTTGTCCGAGGCCGAAATTCGCCGATTGGCCGTGGAACGCCTAGACGATATTAACGTCAGTATCCTCGACTCTTCCATCAAGCAGCAGAATACTGACCGAGCGCAGAATCGCCGCCGCTCTCCAACCATTAAGCGAGAGAGCCGACGTCCAATCATCAAGCGGGAATACGCAGAGATTCTCGATCTAACAGAAGAGTCCGCCAAGCGGGAGTGGAAAAAGATCAAGATCGAAGGCAACCGTGTGGCTATTGACCTCACCGACGATTAGACGCCTTTTGGTCTCCCCCGGCGACAGACTATCTGTCTACCTTTATGGATGGAGGATGGCCGGTAATCATCACTTACCCTCGGCGCGATTCTTGTTCTTTTCGGCGCGGTACGATGATCTCTTTCAACTTGAAAGCACTTCAGGGTCGTCCAACCAGCACCGAGCCGTCAGTCCACAAGATGTAGAGTATAATCAGACGTGCACTGGGAGGTGACTGGGTTTTGGACGATCACGACATAAGCGACATATATTTTTCTTACGCCAGGAGTTCAGGGGTGGAATCGGGTATACCCTCTTATTGCACTGATTTGTATCACCTCGTCTGCAGGAAGGAGGAGGCAGGAGATGAAATGTGGATTTCAAATTATCAGATGCCAAATGAAATTGAGTATTTTTTTACCATCCAATCGTTTCCTTGTCCACATCTGATTCTAAGACTGAGGACGGCGCCCGCGTCCACAAACTTCACTTGCGGGTTTTTATTCGTCACTCGCATGATCCATGGCCATGTCCCTATCCTCTAGCGTCTCCATGCCCTGGATCTTCTTCGCTAGCTTTTCTGCCTTGAGTACGTTTACCGCCGCCTCGGCCGCCTTGACCTTGACCTCCTCCCGGGTGATGCCTCCGTCGACCTTGACGACGCACCGGGTGCCGACAAGAACGCTGCACCGGTACTCCTTTTCCCCTTCCGCGTCGTCGTCAGCCTGCCGCACATCGAGGAGGTAGGTGACTTTCTCCTTATCGGCGAGGTGGCCCAGTTCCTCCTTTGGATGCAACACGTGCACGCCGTCCCGTAGGATGCGGTCTAGGTACCCCATGATGCCGAAGCGCTCGACCACCCGTGCGCAGACGCCAAGGTCCCCCGAGTCGACGTACACGGCGCCGAGGAGGGACTCGAATATGTCCGAATAGAACTTCCGCAGCTGCATGCGCGCGAGGAGCGCCCAGGGGTACGTCTTGCCCCGCTCCATCGAGTCTATGACCTGATCCCTGAGAGCGGTGTATCGCTTTTGCACATTGATCTGCTCGAGGCCGATCGCGGCCGACTGGTGGCGCATAAACTTCCACAGGGGCAGGGCGAAGCGGGAATGCTGCAAGTTGGGTTCCTTGCCGGTGTTATCGCCGAGGAGGACCTCGTCTTGGCCGACAGATTGCTCCAGGGACAGAAAGCCGAGGAAGTCGCCGTTGACCATGGCCGTCTTGAGGAGATGCATGGTCTGGTGTGGTAGCGGGGGCTCGACGGCGAAGAGGCGGTTGACGATGACGTAGTCGAGGACCGAATCTCCGATGAACTCGAGGCGCTCAAGACACCCGAAGGGATTGCCAATGTTGAACGAAGCATGCGTCATGGCTTGGATGAGAAGCGTTTTCCGGTCGAACTCGTACCCGATGAGCTGCTCTAGGGGCTCAAGGGTGGAGGGAAGCTCTACGTCCGGGGGAGAGGCGTCGTACAACGCCAGCCTGCAAGCGTCCGGTGTCCTCCACTTGATTTGTTGGATGAAGATGGACATGCACTTGAGCGCCTTTTCCAGACCGCCATCGATCATCGAGGCCCCAATAAGCGCCTCGACGATGTCCGCGAGTGTCTTTGTCGATATCTTCCTCGTGGACTTATCTTTGCCGCGACCGAGGACGCTGTCCACGTAGATTGGGCGCCATTTCTGTCCCGTGAACGGCTTGGTAAGGATGTACCTGTCAAGCCCGTGCTTGACGGCGGCCTTGCATAGAGTCGAGTTAGAAACGATGCCGTCTTTGTGGAAGGACAGAAGCCGTTCTGGCCAGTGCGGGTCTAGGAGGGTTAGCATGTACGTCTTATAGCAGCCGTGATGTGATCTACTCACTCAAGGCGGCCACATTAATTGTAGCGGAGAACTTGAGGATGGAATCTCCGAAAAACTCGATCCTTTCATAGTTGGTGGGCTCAGCCGCACTCCCCGTGCTGATGGCTGTGAGTACCAGTGTCAGGTCCGAAATCGCCAACGGCTTCAAGAGACCCAAAGCTAGTTCCCGCGCGACAAGGCGGGTTTCAATATGATGCAAAATGGACGGTATCAGCACCCCAAACTGGGCGTACTTGGAGGGTATCGTGTCTACCTTTGCCCATGGCATTGGGTAGACTCGATTGTAGGGCTTGGAACTACTTGGGCTTTGACCGGGGTCGCCCTGCGGCCGGTGGAGGAAGTCTGATCGACGCGACCACTTCTTCAATGCTATATAGGGCACGTCTTCGGGCGCCGTTTCGAACTCGTAAAATGTCTTTTGCACAGACTGGGGCGCCGGTTTATTGGGAATGATGCCGTCGTAAGTGTGAGGACATCCGGACTGATCACGTATGAAGCACGTGAGATCGTGTGCTGACATTTGTCCTTGGATGAACTGATTGGCTCCGATTTGGGTTACGGACAGATCAGCGCCATCAGCCACACTGAACCTAACGACCTGCTGAGCGTCTGTGGGCATCCAACGGTGACCGTACGGCAGGGCGAGTAACACAGCCGTATCATCTTTGCCGGTCAACTCGTCGATGGGAAGCTGCTCCCCGAACTCAAGTGACCAGGAGGTATGGTAGTCCAGATGAACGGGCATCGTATGCAGTCCTGGGATCCAGACTGGGAGAACCATATCGTACTCGCCTTGGAGAGCCCCAGCTGCATCCTTGAGTAAAATGCGAGTCATCCGCAGACTGTCCCCGAGTTTCCAAGCCTCGGCGACCCTGACCCAAGCATTGAGCAGACTGTTGACCTGAAGAATTGCGGGTACCTTGCCAACACCAGGCACAAAATCCTCGGGCCTGAACGGCAAAAGATTGTCGTTTACGAGCCCTGCCTTGTAGAGCCCGACATAGGCCTGAAACGCGGCGTCTTTGGTGGCGTTCTTCTCCGACTTCCACGCCATCTGGCTCTCGGCGGTACGTACATGGGACGGGAGATAGCCCGGTAAAGTCACAGTGGCCCTTATATCGGGCATATCTCCTGTGCCGACCTTCTTGATGATGTAGTCGGGTCTCCAGTCGATGAACTCCCCTGGCGACAAAATCCGGCAAAGATGATCAAGATGCTGCTTTGCATTGTCGGCGTCCACGACTGCCCCTGTTTGGTTGATCATGAAGCTCAACTCAGTCGACTCTTCAGTATCCTCGACCTTTTGAAGATGCTCAAGCTCTCGCTCTTGTTCTTCGTACTGACTCTTCATCTCTGCCTCCAAAGCCGCCCATTCCCTCTGACCAGATCCCGAGGAATCATGCAGCATGATAAGCTTTGAATCCTTCATCCGGGCTCGGCCGCGGCGTTGAATAAAGGATTTCAGGTTGGGTGGGCTATCGAAACAGAGGACCACGTTACAGGCCGGTACATCGATGCCTTCCTCAAGAACACTGGTGGCGATGAGCAGGTTGGTCTTCCCAGTTCGAAACTGGTGCAGCGACTGCAAGTCTTCGCTTCGAGAGAGATCCCATATATCTCTCTTCCTGGCCTGGAACTGTGAGGTACCCACCATGGCCCCAATCCGATAACGTGCCCGGAGCAACTTGTGTGATGCGAGCAAATGACACAAAACCGAGACCGTCGCCCTCTCTCGGGCGAAAACAATGCCCATGATGTCGGTCTTGTCTTGCAAGAGCTGCTCGATAAGTACGAATACCTTTTCCGAGAGAACGTCCCGGCTAATCTCCTCCGACGGACACTGGCACTCGACCTGACTGAGAATCTTGGCAACGTATTCTTTTTCGTCATCCTTCCATGTGTTCAACCATATGTTTTGTGACCGAAGCGCAGCCATAAATCGTGACTTGACTACCCAGATGTAATACTCTGCAGCCCAAGGACCAAGGTCGTTGAATATCTGATTCGCCTGACGGCCAAACGAAGTCATTTGGTTTTGAACATAGGTGTCGTGGCTTTCCAAAACCGCCATTAGGGCGCGCTGGCTGCGCTCGGTTCCCTCCGATTGAAGGTGGAGAACATAAGGGTCATCTAGGATATTGAGGCTTTGCATGGCTTTCTTCAGGCTTCGTAGGCTACCCGGAGGGTCGTAGTATCTCTGAGGTTGGAATGAGACGTAGGTCATGGTTGGCTTCTTGACACAAGCGAGGAGGTCGCTTCGATGTACCGTAGGGCTTTTGCATACGGCATCCAAGGTAGCTTCAAGGGCGTTTATGCCTTCGACTTTGGAGCCAAATGTTGGACTTGCGGTCAAGCCCAAGATGTGAGGTGTATAACGGCCTTTGCTCTTCTCTTCGTGATAGAAGACCGTCATGATCTTGCTTCCTGGAGACTTACCGATGCAGTTATGAGCTACTCCAATGTCAGCCTGTACAGTTTCGGGAGAGATCCTAGTGGCATGCCTTCGTCGAAAACTATCAGAGACAACCTCTCCATACGCACAAATGCATGCGATAGTGCGTCCAGCAATATCTGATATGTCGATACAACGACCCGGACATTGTGAAGTACTTCGTCCCACGTTCTCTGATCGGACCAAGAGTCGACGTTGTCATCACCACTGAGGAACTTGATTTGGACCTCGGGGATTTGAGATTGGAGCACAGCAAATTGTTGGGCGCATAGTGATACTGTGGGGGCCAGAAACCAAACGATCTGTCTCGATAAGCAAAAGCTCTGACAGCACGGAAGGGGGTCAACCAACATGCTTTGATGAAGTCCTTTCCACTTCTGCCCTTATTCGCAGGACAGCTCTATCGAGGCTCGTGTAAGCACCATGCAGCCAAGAGTATCCAAGCAGGTCCACCTACATTTGTGTTTTGCCACTCCCGGTGTCCATCTGCGCGGATGTCAAATGTTGCCTGTCATCCCGAGATTCAGTTGGCATTCACGTACAGCTACAATGATGTTTCGCCTCATGCTTTGGGCAAACATCTCATTTTGATATGCCCTTGCATTCATTATGACCGGTATGCCTGGCGCGGGCTCGTCTGAAGGCAATGAAGCCTCATTGTCCAGGAACACGTCTTCGGCGGCGGCCGAGAGGACTTCTTGGTTTTGAGGCCCGGAGGCCAGTACATCAGCAGGCATCACATCTTCTGACGGGCCGACACCGTCGTCGGAAGAGGACGATTGGGAATAGTCAGGCATTGTCAGACAGTGCTAGTGTGGACTCGGAGACCCATCCCCAAAGTCCGAATCACAGTCCTGGGGTGTAAGGTACTTTCACGGTAGGCAAGCAAAATCGGCAGTTGCAGGACCCCCAGAGTCCTTGGTCGTATGCCAAGATTACCCCGGCTTGGTCGGCGTGAGTCAATAGGACAGAGCCAGGTGGGTAGGTAGCTAGGGCTAAGGTTAAATGACGCGGCTCACGGGTGAGATTCAGCCATACCTTCGGGACCTCTAAACTCGGAAGACACGGAGGACCTGGACGTGGGTCGCTCGATGCAGTGCTCGGGTACTGTTGCAGTGTGAAGGATGCAGTGCAAGGCCATCACTGGACGATGACTCGCGAGTGCCTGAAGACAATGGCTGACTAAATGAAGAGAGTGGGTGGTGCCACGAGTTTTGTCGCGACAGCGCTTGCGTGTGTAAACACAAAAAGTCCTTGGAAGGCCTTGAGAGGAAAAAACTGTGACCCCGGGAGACTAATGGCTGGCTAAATATGTGGGGAGGTTGCATCTTCTCGTTGCCTGTAAGTTGATGGAGAAATCAGTCCTTAAAGCCCTGTGTGCGTGATGGCAGTTACGTTGGCGCGTCGGATTCCAAGGCTATATGCAGGAGGCCGGCCAGCCCACCTTGGATGCGTAGGCAGCTTCGCAACAAATGACGCACGGCATAATAGTCATCTTGGCTCTCAAGACGGGAACTTTTGAGAAGCGGTCGTAAGGAAAACGGGTCCGGGAAATGTCGATGCACGTAGCATGGCAGCTCAGGACTCCAAGACGGCGTCCGATGCGTTGTCTGTATGTGCCAAGAAGGAATTGTTTGATGCAGGTCGGAGGAAAGAACCAACGAGTCTGACATGGGCGCTGGCGAATCACATTGGAGGGGTAGGGTAAGAGCTAGCTGAGAGCTAATTGATAGGTACCTGTACCAACTGCCATTTCGACTTGCTGTGCCAAGAGTGCCCACAATCGCCCGCACCCCGGCCTGGGCCTGGGGAGGCCTGGTCTCATCGGGTCCCGGGGCCGAAGCCGAACCCATTCGAGACGATAGTCTCGAAAGCATCAACCAGAAGGCAGCAATGGCAAAGGGCTGTAATCTTGTGCAACATCTTCTGATACAGCCACCCACCTTATTTGGATGCCCTTGAACCCCACTTCGGGACCAATATGAACAAAAAGAGAAAATGGACAATAGCAGCCCCTCTCTTCATAGCTAAAATCATCAAGTGTGATGAAGTACACCAAGAATAGTGTAATTCAGGTCCAACTGTACTAATCAACAAATCAACCCACCAGTCTTTGTATAGATTTTTCTTGAGGCTACCTAGGTATAGTGCAGGGTGGGCATCTCAAATCGGATAGGTTTAAGTGACAGTTGATGCTAGACTACCTACTCGGACCAATGCATGGGAGCGCGGCTCTTCATCAATCTATTGGGTCCAGTGCGTTCCAGGAGGCCGTTGACGAGGCCTACAGCATGGTGTATGATCAAGTGGGCACCATCATGTGAGAAACTATTCTGCAGCTTTGGAAATACCCAACAAACTGTGCGTCGACCAGGGGGAAGCTTCAACAGTTGCTGCCTGATACCTGGCTCCCTCGTCCCAGCCCCTTGCCAGCTCGGCCTACTGCAGCGTAGGTAGGCAGCAATCGGAGTATCGGAGTGGAGTCGGAAGGAGATACCTCCTCCTACCTGGCCATCTTTCTCTCTTGTTCGCTGTTGGAAAGACGCATTCGTGGCAAGAGCGCGCAGTTGCAGAGCCTAAGCAGGTACAATCACAAGACATTCACAGGTCAGTCAGCAGCAGAGTCATCATTGCAGGTCATCCATTGATTCTAGAGCTCGGAGATCCTCTCTGCCCCCACGTCTCTATGCTGTTCTATGATACAAGGTTAGACCGTTCCAGTCGTCGCGGAAATTACAAGTTCGTAAGGTAGTCCTCGATTTCCTGAGGACTGAGCTTCCTGAAGCGAGGGCCCGTGGCACCCTCAACACCCTCGATCCCGAGCAAGTGGTCCGCTGGGGGCCCGACGATACCTGTCCTTCTAGTTAGGCAGTTGTTTGTCACGTGGCAGACTTTGGGCACTTACCAATCTCGATAGTCTCTCCGTTCATCTCTCCCTCGATGGTCTCCTTCAGTGTGAGCAACGCAATGTGCACGGCATCCTCAAGTTCCAGGCCCTCAGTGTATCGCTTCTCCAGGAACGTCTTGGCGGATGTGGCACTTTTGCCAATGGCTGTCGCCTTCCACGGAAAGTAACTTCCAGAAGGGTCGACTTGGTAGAGCATGGGACCGCCCTTCAGAATGCCGCCGGTCTTGCCAGTTGGCTTCTTCTCCTCGCCTTCCTTGACCTCAGCCTCATCCTCGGGCAAGATACCCTCGTCCCACCCAGCAATGAGCAAGCTGACACCGTAAGGCCGAACACCACCAGACTGAGTCGCCTCCTGCATCACACGAGCGACGTCCTGCACCAATATCCGCGTGGGAGGGTACTCGTTGTAGATGCGCTTGTAGCCGGTGTGGGACACCTTGCGAGCCTTGTCCACCAATATTCTGTAGTCGGGGCCCATGCCTGAGTACACCATTCCGATGTTGGGGGTGACGAGGCTGATCTTGGACAGCGAGCTAGGGTCGGCCAGCGGCGATGATGACTTCTTCTCGGTTGCAAGGACGATACCGTTGGTGGCTTTCGAGGGGTTAGCATGGGCCTTGCAAGGAGGGGCAAGTGGGCTTGCCTTTGATGCCAAGGGCGGTGACACCCTGGTTGACGGCGTTCAGAGCATACTCTGGAATATTGTCAGTCCGTTTGTCGAGCCTTCAGCCTCATCTTCGCAGCAGCGAATAAGTAATGGTGAGGGGCAGTGTGGGAGCGTACCGATCTGAACCAGCTTGCCGCTGTACCAAGTCAGCATACAAACGTCATACAATTGAATTGAGCGACATACCTGGGCGAGAATGTCGTCAGGGAGAAAGAGTAACGGTCGGCCATTGCTTGAGTGTTGAGATGTGTTGCCGAAATATGATTTCTGGGGTTAAGGTAATGGGGAGAATCGAAGGTGACTTTGGCTGCGGTCAACGAGACGAGGTGTGAGGCTGTCGGAGCTACGAAGCTCTCTCCCTCCTAGGCAACTCGCGCCGCGTCAAGCTGCCAATCGTCTGGGCGCCCGCCTGGGGAGAGGAAATACACGTGACTTTATCGGTTGTGCTATTGATCCGGGAAAGACTGCTGCTTATGTAATTGGGGCAGGTGGAAAGCTATGACCACCCAGAAACAGCTCAGGATAAAGTGGTGCTGGAATATTCTTTTTCACTCCTTGCTCATCGCATCCGTCCAAGATCTCATCCGCTTGGCACCATTTTCGAAAGGACAAATGGTCAGGTTATCATACCCGCATTCGCTGATTCCTGCCATGTAGGTCCTGCTTCATCTGGTTCTTCATCTGGTCACGTTGGGCCAACATCCAGAGTCAACCGCTACTTCTAGCCCAAGGTTTTATCTTGCTTTTCGTCATCTTACAGGCTAGAGTCAAATCAAACCTCACGACTCCGTCAGCTCATTGCTTAGAAAAGCATCGCCGACGCCACCGACTTTCCTGTGTCTCAATTCCCCCTTTCCATTTTATCATGAAATCAGCGGAGCCTCGGTGGAAGTGGCCATCTGATCTTCCAGATGGCCCTGACCATCTCCAGGCCGGCGAAGCCGAAACACAACAGCAACAACCCCGACCTGAGGTTCCCCCAAAGCAAAAATATCACGGCCCGCGAACATGCCGCATTTGCTTCGAGGTGGTTCATCCTACCTTTGAGGATCCAACGGCCATGGGTGGGTTCATGGGCCGGCCTCCACGACCGATCTACAAGTCCGAAGACCCCGAGTCCGGGCGCCTCATCTCACCATGCAAGTGCAAGGGGTCTCAACGCTACGTCCACGAGGGTTGTTTACAAGCCTGGAGATACGCCGATGCAACGGCTACACGAAACTTCTTCGCATGTCCTACCTGCGGCTACCGGTACAAACTCGAGCGATTGTCATGGGCAAACCGCTTGCAAGGCACATTTGCGCAAATCTTACTGACCATCCTCATTTTTGTTGTCTCGGTGTTCATCCTCGGCTTTATCGCTGATCCGATTTTGAACATCTGGTCTGATCCTATAGGCGCAATCGCTGATGTGGCCGCAAATGTACTCGAAGATATTGAGGCGCTCGAGCCCGCTCCTGAGATCCATGAAGAACCTGGAACATGGCTAGAACATTTCCTCAAGGGTTTCTTGTCCCTCGGTCTACTCGGATTCCTCAAGACCATCCTTGTCATGACACCATGGCAGTGGTGGCAGCTTCGGTCCAGTGGTATCCTTGGTACGACTAGCCGTCGGGGTGGAACCGGACGGGCGCGTGTCGAGAATATGAATATGGCTCTCGTCTTCTTGGGTGCAGCGACC
This sequence comes from Colletotrichum sublineola, assembly GCA_020631755.1. Lineage (NCBI taxonomy): Eukaryota > Fungi > Ascomycota > Sordariomycetes > Glomerellales > Glomerellaceae > Colletotrichum > Colletotrichum sublineola. The sequence continues at coordinate 2,674,017 of JAHSQG010000001.1, forward strand.
TTCATGTGGGGCGTTTGGAAAGGTGTGAGGAAGTTCAGTGCCTCTGCTCTACAACGCGCGAGCGATAGGGTCTTCGATGTGGGTGGTGACGAGGACGAAGATGAGGACATCAAGGAAGACTAACGTAGGGCGGGCACCTGGGACAATGCGAACGGCTGTCATTCATGGAACAAACATCCCTTGATGCACACTGTGCGTCTTGCACCAATGATGTTCATTTTGCACACTCTTAAGTTGCCTCGAAGATTCTCTTCCATATCGTGTCAACTAGTCTGTGTGCGGAGATCAAGTCCCCGTTCTGACCTTGAGCTTGACCGTTTTGGTCAAATTCATTTAGGTCAGACGGATGACATCAGGTTGTTTTTAATCAGTCGACTTCTTGTTGACTTGACCAACGCCAGCGCCAACTCTAAATTCCATTTGAGTTGGTAAACGCGCAAGCTGATACAAATACACAAGGGAGCCTAATGGACACGACTTTTGGCATGAGGAATGCGCTCCCCCTTAGTACCACCCAAAAACCTACTCAAATCCATCTATATATTCATTCAATTATTTGTGACCAATACCTGGTGGGTGAGGATATGTGGCCATGCACATCATCACCAGGAACCTCGTGTAAGAACTATTCGACTGGTTCTTGAAATAAAAGCTCAGCGTCATCAGACCCCGCGCTTGTCATCGCCCTGCTTATGGGGCACGATGCGACCCTGGACACGAGGCCGACAATGGATCCGCTGGACCGGACAATAATATCACCGCCCCTGCCAATCAGAAGTAAAAGGTGGGTCCGGTATGATGGCACGGTCTGGATCCCTATGTTCTAGAGAGTGGACCTTGCCTTGGAGCTATGCCTTCGAGTTCGTGTTTAACAGTCTGTCCCTCGATCCGCCGCCTTCCCCTTTGCACGACCGTTTTATTTCAAAAACCGCCGTGCGCTCCTGAATGTCACCCAGTACATTTAGATACTCAGCGTAATGTGGCTTTTTGAATGACCCCCAGCGAAATCCCCACGAACGCTTTCAACCCCCGGCTCGCTGATACGTTCCTCCCTCCTTGTTATGCCAAGCCTTTAATGGCAACAGCCACGGTCAGCGTTTCTCGTATTCGACAGCCTAAGAGCTATTTTCCCCATACGACAGTCCTTCCAGAAGCGCCGGTTTCCACACCAATCCAACCTCGATAGTCTGATCGATTGCGACCGGCAAGTTCACATTCTGAACTGCCTTACCTTGATCGATAAGATGCATTTCGCGTACCCCCCGCGAAAGAGCTCGAATCCGCCGCCCTTCCGACCGAGAACCTCTATGATACCGCCGCTTGTCCGTCGCAGCAGGCTAAAGGTTATTGCGGCGGGCGCCCTTGTGTTCTTGGGCTTCATATACCTTCTCTCCGGAGCCTTGAGGTCGCCGAATGGGCCCCGTGCGCCCTCTGGTGAACCACCTGTGGTAATAGTGACGGTGCTGGACGAGGAGAACTACAGTAAAGGCTACTTGACGAGCATTCGCGAAAACAGGAAACAATATGCGCAACTTCACGGTATGTAGAGACAGCCTGGCGCTTTTTCTGCGGAGGGTGCTGACGGTCTCCGCCCAGGGTACGAAGTGATGTTTACGAAGACGGGAGATTACGATCTCGACGGTTCTCCGGCGTCGTGGAACAAGGTCGTGTCACTGAGGCACGCAATGACCAAATACCCAGAGGCTGGATGGTTCTGGTATCTCGACCAAGACGCTTACATTATGGACCTGTCGACGTCTGTGGAAAGCCTGGTTTTAAAGTCGGATAAACTCAACAGCTTGATGATCAGGGATCAGTCGGTTGTTCCGCCAGACAGCATAATCAAGACGTTTCCCCACCTGAAGGGCGATGACATCGACTTTATTCTTACGCAAGACAGGGAGGGACTGTCGGTAGGCAGCTTCTTCATCCGGAACGGCGAGTGGGCCAAATTTCTAATCGACACGTGGTTCGACCCGCTGTACCGGAGCTACAACTTCCAGAAAGCGGAGGGTCACGCCTTGGTGAGTTGCTGCTTCAGGCTATGGAACCATGCCAACCGCTAACCGTCTCATCTCACCAGGAGCACATCGTTCAGTGGCACCCCACCATACTCTCCAAGCTCGCCATCGTGCCGCAGAAGATCTTCAACTCGTACAATAGATATGAAAAGGGCGAGATATTTAAGGACGGCGACCTAGTGGTCCGCGCTGCTGGTTGTACCAAATCCGGAGAGCGGGCCTGCGAGAAGGAGCTAGACAGCTACAAGAAGAAGTGGCAGACGGCATTCAGGGGGCAGTAGATGAATGAGACGAAAAAGAGGACCGACAGGGGTCGGCTCCGCGGCAGGATCTAGAGATGGGTGTACTCCAGGCGTTTAATTCACCAGGGAGCATGTACTCGGCATTTCAAGTTTATAAGAGCTGGCTGGACAAGGGCGTTTATATGTGGTATTGTTTCAGAGAGACTCTTCTTTGATGGGACATATTATACGGGGTCACTGAGAAACGCTTGGGAATTCTTGGAAGCCAGCTGGTTGTTTGAAACATCCATAAGGGGCTCACATGGGCTGTCATTTTTCTACTTCTTTATTTTCTGCCTGTGCATTTGCGATCACAACTCGCCGAGATGACGGAAGGCTCGAGTTTTCCTGTTTTTGTACATCAGACTATAGATGTCAAGCATTCTTCTAGGGCGAAGATGCTGCCCGTCAGATTCCAATCCTTCAAACCAGTCCTCCAAGATACAGTAACGACGTTGGGGCTTGTGCTGTTATCCGCTAAGATCGTGGTCCCGGACGGCGTGCTGGGTCCGCTTGGATCTCTCGGACTCTGTTGACGCTAGGAATGTGACGTGGTCAAGGCAAAACATGGCCATTTAAGCAAAAGGGCTATTTCGATCGCACGCTGACATGGGGTCGAGCCTCGGCAAACCCTCGATTGGCAAATCAATGATGATCAGTGGCCAGCCAGAACGGCTAAGAAAGTGCAATCGGGCCCGTCGAGCCGGTTGACGGGCGTCCGCGGGCGCGGTGCCCCGCCGCTCCAGTGGGGCGGGCTCCTCTGCTACAGGCACCCCTCATGCGGACCGGCGGCTCTGCCTAGTCGACTTACATACGTTTAAAGGCATTGCATAATTACCACGTTCAAGATATTATTGGGTTTTCAAGGAAAGAGAGTTTCTGGATGGTCGGACGGTCGTGTACCTAGAAGGGGGGACAGGGTTGCAACGTCAAGTGTGAGCGATCTGGCTAGATAGTCATGCGCACATGGGACAGCCTGCCCAATCGGCCGAGTTCGAGGGGTACTCGATGCCGTGTACACTGTACTGAGTACCAGGAGAGGCATTCGTATCGGCCGTCGCGATAAGATGGCAGGCTGCGCGGCGCAAGATACCCTCTTGGGCGGGAGCCGCTGGTGTTCATCGTCAACACTCCACCATTCGCATTGCGGGCAGAGAACCCCCCTCCGACTCAACGCAAGGAGACTCAGAGCTCTGGCTGGTGGTGAAGCTGGCGACTCAGCCGTCTCTGCTGTGATCCTTCTCCGTGCAATGTAGAATATGTGCAGCTATCGGTCGGTCGGTCGCAAGCTGCCCCTGCAAATCAACTCGGAGTTGCCTGAAAGGTGTGTGTGACTGCTGCTGCGATCCAGATCGGGGACGCGGACGCCGTGGGAGACAGGGCCCCCCCTCTTGCTTGTTGAGGCGCATGTGACAGCCGGGATGGCAGCGATGCTCCAGAAGGTACTCCGCTACGTTCGCTGCAGTGACAGGGGTAAACGGCGCTAAGAAATATCCAAGAAGACGCCGTGCCCCACGATTTTCTGCGTCTGGGACTCCTCCTGTTTGGCTCTGCTCACCACGGACCGACCGTTGGCTCTAGCTTGTCTCCAATTGCATGGGCCCGCGCTGGTGATGTTCTTGCTGATGCTGTTAACATCGGAACCTCCGCGTCTTCCAGCTTTGCAGCCATTTAACCCACGTCCCCGGTCCCCAATTTCTTTCTCGTAACCTCGTCCCTTCCGGTTCGCCCTCTTCTCTTCTTCCCCGTTTTTATATATTGGACTTGAACCCATTGCAGTTGGACTTTCTTCCACACTCGTCTCTTCTCCCTCACTGGTGTCCCGAAACAGAGCAACTCACCCCCCACCGCGCCGAGCTTCACGTCACAGCAGACAAGATGCCTGGCAGCTCCCGCATTCCCGCCAGCTTGCGCGAGGGCTTGAATCAAGTCAAGCGCAGTCGGCAAGCAACGCCGCTCTTGGTCATGAATCTGGACTTGTAAGTCGCCAATCCCTCCTTCTCTCCTCCCCAAAGTTGGCTTTCTTTTCCACCTCGGGCCCGGTTAACCACGGTCTCTCGTCACGCCTAGGTTGCGCAACATCATTTTCTTCCTCTTCGTCTGGCGATGGACTCGCCGGTTCTTTCTCAAGCTCAAGGGCCGCGGCCTGATTGGCAGCATCGTGGAACTCTACATCGACATCCGCAGGGTTCTCTACGGCTACTTCCTGCGCGCCCCCGGCGTGCGCGGCCAGGTTCAGAAGCAGATCAACGAGTCCATGGCGAAGCTGCAGTCCAAGATGATCCCCACAAACCTCACCCGATACCTGACCCTCCCGAAGGAAGGCATGTCCGAAGACGAAGTTCGGAATGAGCTCGAGACCTTGGCCAACATGGACCACACGAGATGGGAGGACGGTTTCGTCTCTGGCGCCGTCTACCATGGTGAGGAAGAGCTGATTAAGCTGCAAACCGAGGCTTTTGGCAAGTTCACCGTCGCCAACCCCATCCACCCCGACGTTTTCCCCGGCGTGAGAAAAATGGAGGCCGAGATCGTCTCCATGGTGCTCGCCATGTTCAACGCTCCTGTCGGCGGTGCCGGTGCCACCACGAGCGGTGGTACCGACAGTATTCTTAGTGCCTGCCTTGCCGCGCGGCAAAGGGGATACTTTGAGAAGGGTATCACGGAACCTGAAATGTATGTATTCTCTCTGCTGCTATCGCCACCATGGTACCTCCGCTGACGCGCAACAGGATTCTGCCCGAGACCGCCCACACTGCATTCCGCAAGGCCGGCGAATACTTCAAGATCAAGATCCACTACGTAGCATGCCCTGCACCCAACTACCAGGTTGACACCCGCGCTGTCTCCCGCTTGATAAACAGCAACACCATTTTGCTGGTCGGCTCCGCCCCGAACTTCCCCCACGGTATCATCGATGACATCAGCGCTCTGTCCAAGTTGGCCGTCAAGAAGAAGCTGTGCCTCCACGTAGACTGCTGTCTCGGTTCTTTCATGGTGCCCTTCTTGGACAAGGCTGGCTTCGAGACCGAGCTGTTCGACTTCCGTCTCAAGGGCGTCACCAGCATCAGCTGCGACACCCACAAGTACGGATTTGCCCCGAAGGGCAACTCTACTGTCCTGTACCGTTCTGCGGAGCTCCGCAAGTACCAGTACTACGTGTCGCCGGATTGGTCTGGCGGTGTATACGGTTCTCCCGGTATGGCTGGCTCGCGCCCGGGCGCTCTCATTGCCGGCTGCTGGGCTAGTTTGATGAAGGTCGGCGAGGTCGGCTACATTGACGCCTGTGTCAAGATCGTCGGCACTGCGAAGAAGATTGTTGAGAGGATTCGCGAGACGCCGGCTTTGGACAGCGAACTGGAGATCATGGGCAAGCCACTCGTTTCCGTCGTTGCTTTCACGGCCAAGAACCTTAATGTTTATGACATTGCCGACGGCATGTCAGAGAAGGGCTGGCATCTGAACGCCCTTCAAAATCCTCCCGCCATTCACGTCGCTGTCACTCTCCCGATCACCAAGGTTTACGAGAAGCTGTTGGCGGATTTGGAGGCCGTTGTCGAGAGCGAGAAGGAGAAGGAGAGAGTCCGCATCGTCGAGGGCAAGGGGGCCAGGGGCAAGGCCATTGGCGACTCGGCTGCTCTGTACGGCGTTGCGGGATCGTTGCCGAACAAGAGCGTGGTAGTTGATTTGGCCAACGGTTTCTTGGATTTGCTGTACAAGGCATAAGAGAGGAGTCTAATTCATGGTTTTGTAAGCGCATTTAGCAGGCGGGCATTCGATCTCGATTCGGGGAACAAGCGCATGGCCCAAAATTCATATACTTGACAGTGTACCGAATATATATTTCCAGCGTCTTTTAGCCTTACCAACGCCGTTTTGCGTTACCGATCGGAAAGAGCCTATCGAATCGTTGGTGGCTAACGCGCCATTGTTCTACTTGCGTTTCGCTCGGGGCCGGGACGGCGCGACGGCACCCCCCACCAGTTCAAGACATGCGTTCGTTCCGAAGCTAAGTTCATCAGCCCAGCAGTCTCAATTTTCCTTCAAATAGGAGGAAACGTTGTCTCAGCACGCCTGCTCCGACCATCGTTAGCCGATAGGCGGCCTATCCATCGACCTAAGCGACCCATTTTCGGTGGGCGCCTTGCTGCCAACACCCATCGGGGACTTTCCGGGTGTCACGGCCCAGCCTCGGGGCGCTGCGGCCGCCTACAATATCGCCCTTTATCCTCTGCACTTACATGCAGCATCCCGCCCCTCGAGCGCCCCTTCCGACAGCTGCAAAAGAACCCGATCATGCATATCGAGATGACGCTCACGGGATTATGAGTGTTTCTTAGTGTAGCGACGACACGCTGCCGACGAGATGCACAGTGATGGTTGAGCGGCGATCAATGACGCAAGGCCAGCAAACAACTGGGGTCTCGCCTCGTGACCTTGCGCCTGTCTGACTTAAGGATATGCATGAGCACGAACTGGAACTCAAAATCATGGGACCAGAACATGGAATGACTTTATTCCTTTTTCGTTTTCATCCGGGGGGTGGGGGTAAACTTTCTGCTTCACGGACGCGAGCGCGCGTGTGTGTATGCGTGTGGCCGGCCACAGAACCGAAGCTCTCGCGATGGAGTCATCGCATCGCCTGGCAGATTCGGCAAGGAAAAATCAACAAATTGCCTCCGTCTCACTCATTTCGCCGGTCGATCACCCCATACTATACACATGTTTTCGACTTTCTAAACTACTACGTACTACGTGCTTTGCGGCCCAATGGGACAGGGATCGGCCCCGTTTGGAGACCGACGCACAGCATCGAAAAGGCAACTCTGTGTGGCTCTACACCACTCCTCTCCGCCCCCTCCCCCGGTTGCTTTGTTCCAGCCGCCTGTCGCGCGCGTGCTGCATAGAAAGCCTCGTTCTGTGGAAGAAGTGAGGGGGGGAGGGCACCGCCAAAGTCATCACCTCTTCCATCACATCTCGAAATGCAAATTCACGCAACACTAATGCCGCTTGTGTATTTGCCTCCATGATCGCTTTTGCACCGTCCACTCCTTCAGCTCGCCTGATGCAGAGGAGAAAGATGTCAACACCTCATTGGGGAACGCCTCCTAGTGACCTGACGCTGATCAAAAGGGAGTTATGGGTCTATAAGCTATCGCAGTCTACTTTCTGCGTTACCTTTCCCCCGGTTTGCGTCTCTTGTCTGTTTGCTCGGTATTTACAACGCAGTCGTGCCCGCGCCAACAACCCAATCGCTGTTTTATATATTTACCACTGTTTGTCTCATACGATCTGTTACAGCAGCCCGGAGGTGCACATCACGCGGCAGAAGACATACTATAATGGCCGCCATGACCAACAAGCCGGCCGAGAAGGCTGCGCGACCAAGACTAAATACAACCATGGGCTGGGCCCTATCGAGAGCCGCCGCGGGCTGCTCCTCAGGACCGGATGGAAACCTTGCGGATGGGCGGCCACAGCAGCGGCGGCACGGTTCTGAGAGTCTGGTCATGGAGTCGTCCATCTCGAACCCTCGCGACAGTCTCGGCGATTTTTCGCCAAGCGTGATGAAGGAGTTGAAGAAGATGATCAAAGAAGAAGGTCGGCCACTGCTCTGACCTGGTTGCTGAATTGGCGAGTTGACTGACACTCGAGGAAGTTGCCCAAGTCGCCCAAGTCGTCCACCTGAAGAACAGTGAGGCCGATACACCCGCCAATACGCCACGTCCCTCTTCCGTTTCGAGCCAGAAATCAATCTTCACACCGTCGTACCCCGCTCCACCGCCATCAGTCGTCGAAGCACGCAGTTCCTTCAAAGCGTCTTCACCTCGGGATCAAAGTCCAGGAGCTACGCACGCGAAGACAGCACCAAATACCACTGTGCCGGCAGGTCAGTCTACTCCGCCCGCCAACTCCCAACCCAAAACCGTTCGCTTCCAGTCCATGGACTCGTCGACGACTCACTGCCAGCCCTGCACCGGCGCGAGGTCGGAATCTGTCTCGCCCACCGCTCCTGCCGTCGCGGCAAGGGTCGAGCTGAGCAGCGTCGACAAGGCCTGGGGGATGCTGTTTGACTCCGAGGGGTATTCAACGCAACGTCTAAACTCTGTACTCAGGGGTCTAGCGAACTTCATGGTAGTATCTGGGCTCCCCGATGATAGACTTCTACGGCTGACCTCTTTTCAGATTGCCGAGTTTGGATACCCAGAGACACTGGTCGTTACCCCTGACAAGATGCTCACTCTGTACACAAGGTACAAGATCGAGCCCGAGAAGTTTCCATATGAAGGTGAATTGGGTGTTGGAGCCTGAAGGCCGTATGGACAGGAGCTGACTCCCCACTAGACATCTTTGAAGCGCGTTCCGAAAACGCACTGAAGCGCATCGAGTTCCTGTACCAGGACTTGGAATGCCCATACCACCTCATCCAGGCTGCGCCCAGATCCCACCCCAACGTGCCAGGACTGACGCCCGCCGGCTTCGCCAAGTGGATGGTCAGTAATATTCTCGCGTACCCTGACGCAGAAGCCAAACGTCTGCACGCCATCGTGTCCGCTCTGCCCGTCAACGTCGACGGACCTCTCCAGGACGGCAAGCCTGAGAGGCTACCCCGCCAGCTCTCTAGGCACCTCCTCCCAGGAACCCACGACAACAAGGTCCGCAAGATTCTCAACGAGGCCGTGTGGGATTGTCTGGAGGACTCCACGCCGCCTCTCCCACCTACCACGCGCACAGCGGTAGCGGGACCCAGCCCCTCGCAGAACCTGGCGAGGGCCCCCGAGGCAAACACACACAGTACCCGACGGCCGTCCAGCGGTGGTGGCAACCCGAGGCGTCCTGGGCCCGTGCTGCACCGCAAGACGTACGACCGCGGGGGAGGAAGCCCTCGCCGCCTCGAACCGCACTCCGCGCGACTCTCCCGCACCAGCTCGGACGCAGACGCCTCTCTGCCTAGACACCGCGACCTCCCGAACTCGTCGGTCGGACGGCTGTCGACCGTCCCTGAGAGGCAGCGCAGTCCGGCCCCGGCAAACAGGCACAACGCTTCACTGCCGGCCATCCCGCAGCACCACATCGGGTCTCCGTCGCCGTTGTCTCAGCCCCCTTCCGCATACGATGAGCGGGGCAGCGACGCCGACTACGGGGTGTACCCCGGTCATCGCGATGGCCATGGCTCCAGGGATGAGTCGCCGCGGTCCCCCGATATTGGTAGGCGCGGCGGTGCCGGCGCGAGTGTGGGTCAGGGCCCGATGCGGGAGGAGCTGTATGTCCGCAAGGGATCCTCGGGCGGGATGGTTTCATCTATTGACGTGGGGTCGCATCACCGTTCGTCTCGCTGACGTAGCGGATATCAGGGGAGGGGATATGAAGTTGACGAACCACGCCCCCCCTTTTTCTATGCCGTGGTTCTTACACAAAAGAAAAGGGGCTGGACCGTCCTACCCGCAATGAAGGGAGGGAAGTGTGTCTCGGGGTATGCCGGTGTGTGACTTTGTATGCCGCAGGGCGACGGAGGGCTTTTTGGTCTACAAAATACGGAGTATATTTCCTCGTTTTGCCTGTATTTCCATCTTGGTGGTTGATGTCTTGTTCTTCGAACAAAAACCCACATGTATCCGATATCAACCAACTGGGGTATGAGACAAGATCAAGGGGTTAAGAGGAAAACATTGGAACATGCAGCAGTATTTCCCAGAATTTGTTCATATTGTTTCATTATTCTCATCGATCGCCTATACTAGAGCGGCCGGTATCGTTCCCTCATCGCACATCTTCGCCTCCTTCCCTGCCGCCCTTGGACTCGGACGGATGGCTTTCACACAAACTCTACGTTATGTATTTCTGCGTCATTTTCAAACACGAGCAGTGGGGTTATGGTCCTTCTCCTGCTTGAATTGCTCCCGGTGATACGCGACATCCCCTGCCAGTGACACGGCCGGCGGCGCCACGTCCTGGCGGAAGACGTACCTCCTCCAGAAGAAGAGGAATTGCGCGAGCCCGTATCGCGCGAACCGCCTCAGTGAGACGCTGAAGACGGCGTCCAGCTCCTCGAGGGTCTTCTCCTTGGTCTCGGGGAGGAAGAAGAGAACGAGGAAGAAGCCGACGATGTTCCAACCGGCGTACCACCCGAATGCGCCGGTCGGGGTGAAGGACTCTTGCATCGAGGGCCAGGTGACGGCAAGAATGAAGTTGAAGAACCAGGTCGTGGCGGTTGCAAGGGACATGCCCATGGGGCGGATGTACAATGGGTATGCCTCGGCGGAGTACGTGAATGGCACGGGGCCCTCGCCAGGGGAGTAGACTATGCCGAAGAGGTAGATGCCCGTGGCGATACAGGCGATCTTGGCTGGGTTCGTCGGAATGTAGAACGAGAAACCAGTGAAGAACAGACATATAGCCATCAAGGGGAACGTCGTCAAGAGCAGGTTGCGTCTTCCAAAGGTGTCGATTGTGTAAAAGGCCGGGAGGGCGAAGAGCCAATTGATAATACCAAAGCCGAGGGATGCCGCCAAGGCGCTTACTTCTGAGAAATTAGCAGCCAGAAAAATCTCTGAACTATAGTAGGCTGGCAAGTGTTAGCACGTCGTTGACTGTAAGTTGTGGTGGACAAGCCATCTGCAAGATACATAGCATATATCCCGCTATAGTGGCTAAGCTTCTGTATGCATTACAGTATCGCTACAAACAGAAATATGAACTTACCAATAACATTGACTCCGCAGAATTGTTGCATAAACATTACAATTTCCGAGGCGATCATGGCGTTTCTGTTACGTCTAATTGCATAAAATTCCTTAATGCGATTTTGCCTACCAATGCCTTGAGCATCCTTTTCAGCTTGTAGAAGGGCATTGGCGTAGAAGAGATCACGGGCAGCTTGGACCTTCTCGAATCGAAGCTGGCACATGGCCTTGAAGGCATCAGAGTGACGGTCCTTGGTTAGGTACCATCGCGGTGACTCGGGACACATGTAGCAGCCTGCGCAGACGAACACAGCAGGTATCGCAGCGCTACCCATCATCAGCCTCCAGTTAAGACCGACAATGCCACCCCTGTCAGCCACGTAGTAGAACGCTAGGTCAGCAACGTAGCCAAGCATGATGCCAAACGCCGTCCACGCCTGCCACTGCATGACCAGGGCCCCGCGTAGACGTGGCGGCGCGCATTCAGCGGCGAATATGGGGGTTGTGGCAGATTTCGGGCCAATGCCAAAGCCAAGCATAAAGCGAGCAATGAACACTGGGGCTGGAGTCAGTTACTTGGCCGAGGCAAAGGGGATGATGAATGGACTCACTGTGCCACCAAGTGTTTGTGAATGCTTGCCAGAAGCAGGCAAGGGCAGAGATGAGGCAAGAGATGAAGACGGTGCCACGGCGGCCAAAGGCTTTGTTCATGGGCTCGGTGAGCCAGCAACCGATGAGAGCGCAACAGAGGTAAGGTGCCGAGTTGGTCAGGCCGAGTAACCAGGTGTCTCTCTCCGTCTTCCCTCCGATGCCGAATTGGCTCTTGTAGAAAGACTGGGCGCCGTTAACGACGGTCTCGTCCATTCCTTGCACGACAGCGCAAAAGGAACACACTTGAATGCATGTCAGCCTACTTGTATGTAATCAAACCGGGAAGGGGTAGACGGGTGAACAGATTAGGGCGGGAATACTGGCTGTTTCGTTTTATTGTGTTGAAGTCTGAAAGCTGAAGGGCAGAAAAGACAGTAAGACAACTGACCTGCGACGACACCGTAAAGCATCTTTGGGTTTCGCCACTTATGGGTGGTTTCGCCATCGAGCACCGCACGCTCTTGAGCCGTAAGCTCAGTCATGGTGTCGTATTTGTTCATGTTCCCAGCAATCATGGCGCCGAGACGAAAAGCACGGATATCTTCCTCATCGCCAATGCCATGCTCGCGGCAGTAATCTTCACCCATTTGAGACAGCTGCTCGGGGGTGAGGCCGGACAAGGGGTTTTCGAGCTTGCGGGAAGCCTCTAACCGCTGTCGCTCCTCATAATCGATAGCCGTGGCTTCGGAGAACCGTCCTGGATGGTCCATATGAGAGATCTCGGTCTGGGTCTGGTCTGACGGTGACCTGTCGTCGAGCTTCTCGCGCTTCGAGTCCGCCATCTTGATGGCAACCACTGGGTCTCAAGACCGTCGACCAGTGATCTGTACGCTAGTACGGAGGTGATGTGAAGCCAAGTGTGGACAAGCACTTAGCGGCGGGGGGTGGATGGGTGGTGTACCTAGTCAACACGGCCACGCTCCAAGGGATTGGCAAGAGGATGGGGATAGGTAACTGGAGAAGGGAAGGGTGAGTGAAGTGTGCTCCAAGACAACCAAGTCAGCCTCCCGGCTTGGGGATAGCTTGGCTACTTAAGTATCTAGACATGAGGTGTCGAGAGCAGCCATACTGTGTGTGTACTGGGCAGCAGAAGCGGAGACTTCTCCACAGAGCTCGAGCTCGAATATCAGGAAAGCGGAAAGCTAAAACAATGGTCCTTGTGGAGGGCATGAAGACCGGGGGTGGATACGGCCGCGGGGAGGGAAACCGCAGGAATCGTCGATGGAGACCTGTTGGAGACCAGAATAAGACCAAACGAACAGGGGCTGGGGTATGACGGGATGGGTGTTGGCGTCCGTCAAGCCTGCATTGGAAGAGCGTCAAACGATGTCATGACGCCCTGAACATCGGTTTGCAGCTGTCACAACGATAGTCATAACGGCAGAGGGCATAATCCAGGTGAGATGAGCGAGATTGCGGTCGCAGTTCGCGGTCTGTGAGGTCCATTTTTGCAAGGGACGGTGTAGAGGAGTGTTGAAGCCGGTGGTGTGTAAGAAACCGGGGTATGAAGAGGAAGGCGCGCGTTCTGTCGATCAAAGGGCCCTTCATGTGCGTATTTGCAGCAGTAGAAAAGGGAAGTGATCGGTATCGAACGGGTGAAGGTGTTGGACGCGTGGAAGTTTGGATTGGCTCGGCGCACTGCCTGTGTAGTGGAAGAAAAGAACGAGGCTGTTAGGATGACGTTGAATCTGCATGAGTAAAATGGGTCCACTGCACATGATTGATGGGGGGAAGTGGGCAGCTCCCTGTCGCGTACTATTTTCCTATTTAGCACGGGAACAACGCCTGGGTGTCCTTGCCCGTTCCCGTCGGGCAAGGTGCGGCCAGACGAGGTGAGATGAGGGGGAAGCGAACCGAAGGCCTGTGCCTTGGCTGCCCATATTTCGATTTCGATTTTAATAACCCGGGGTTGAGGTGCATCAGGTGGCATGGCCATCTTCAGGACCGCCAAGGACATTGCCCAGGAAAGTCAAGATTTCTAGTGCCGGGAGCTCTTTGCAGCGCCCAGAAAACGCGATCCTGATCCGGAGCGGGAAAGGTGCCGCATTCCTTGGCCCATCTCGAGGACCGGCCCATTAACATCATATCTCGGGCTTTACCATCCGTATGTATCATTTGCGAGCAACAGAGCCATTCCTTTTTCGTGGTTTTTTCTTTTTTTTTTAGAAGTAGGAAATAAAGAGATCATCGAATGTCGCTTCGCGTCCATGTTGTCGTTGTTCTGTGCCCCACGTACAGGGAAACTAGGTATGTAGGTAGGTCTAAGCAGGTATCAAGTTAAGGTTGGGACGGCCAAAAGTGCCCATTAAAAAAGGTTAATGGGGCCCGCTCAACGGCGCCGGTTTCTAACGTCCACCAGCGGGTCACACTCGTTCTTCGTCGACCCTCAAAGTGGGCACAAAAAACAGGTTGCAACGTGTAGTGAAGTAGCTCCGTCAACTTGTTTGGTCAAGCCGTGGCCGGCACCAGAAACCTCCATTTGCGTCTGGCCCAGGCCATCTTGGACTTCTTGCGTCATTTTGCAGCACCTGTTGTACCGCCACATCTGCCGCGGACATCTTCTCATGCACCCCGGGTTCGTGACGGGTTTCAGTCATTTTTTCATTCCAAGCGCTATCATCAATCGTACATGGGTTTATCGACGGCAGGCCTTGGGCGTGCCCCTATTACGCACAACACTGCTCCCTGGTGGCCTTCTTCACGCCAAACCTTTGGCCAAGAACCACCCATGAGGCGGTGCAGACCAGCTTCCGGAACGCCCTCGGGCTCGCATCGTCGCCGAAACCCTCCTCGAGCCACCTCTTGGCGCTGTCCCACTCGATGAACCCCAGGCTCTCGATGTTTTCCTTGCTGACCAGGTCCACCATCAGCTTGTGAATGGGCCCACCACGCGGCCACTTGAGTGGCGCCGTGTATGGGTGCTTCCTCCGCTCGTAGAGCTCCTTCGTGATGAAAGGCTTGCCGGCCTCCTTGAGGATCCATTTCTCGCTGAGCTTTTGGCGCGCCTCGCTCAGGTCCTTCCACCACAGGCTCCCTCCCGTTCCCGTCGTGCCCGTCCCGGCAGCCGACGCGCTGGCGGCGTCAAGGTACGCCACCTTGACGCTCGGCGGTAGGTTGTTCACATACTCGACCAGGTGATGGTCCAGGAACGGCGGCCGCGCCTCGATACTGTGTGCCATCTCCGTGCGGTCGCCCAAGCACGTCAGGATCATGTTGGCAAGGGTTCCCTTGGTGTACAGGTATAGACTTGTGTGGAGCGGGTGCCATTTGGTCATCATCTTCCCGAGGACCTCAGGCGGGATCACCGTCTCGCCAAATCCCGGTGCCTTGTATGTCTCGCGTACCCAGGGCGAGAACGAGTTCCATTCCGGCTCCAGGCGCATCGAGTTGTTATGGGGCCCTGACGAGGCCTCGTCCTCGAACATGCCGATCCTGTCAAACATCTCCTTGAGGTCCTGCGACATCTCCTTGAACATCTCTCCACGAATGTCGTCGGTCAAGGTGGATTGTGGCCACGCACCGTCGGCCTCCATCAGGAAAGCCGGAAGCACGAATGGATATCCGGCAAAGTGCTCATCCGCGCCCTCGCCCGTAAGCACGACGGGCACGCCGTGCTCCCTTGGCAGCATGGAGAGACAGAACTTGCCCACACTATTCAGGTCGAAATTGTGGTGCTCCGTGTGGTAGACTGCGTCCGCGAAATTGTCGGCCAGTGCTGCCTCGTCCATGTCCTTCTTCAAGATTTGCACGCCCAGCCATTCGGCTGACCGTTCAGCAATGTCTGCAGAGAGTGTCAGCAAGCCCCATTCTCGCCAAAACCCGTGGGGTTCAGTCTCGGGTAGGCAACTTACCAGCTTCGTTGAAGCCCGAGGCTTCCGGGAACTGAATAGTAAAGCAGTGGATACGTTTTGTCGCATCTTGGTTGCCCAGCTTGATCCCTTCCTCGCGGACGAGTTTTGTTACGATGCCTGCAATGACGGACGAGTCGATACCGCCAGACAGGTAGATCCCTACAGGGACATCGGCACGAAGGCGAAGCTTCACTGCTTCTATCAAACGCTGCCTCACTTCCAAAATCATGTCGTCCACGCTCCGAGTCTCAGCTTCCCGCTACCATGTGTAAGCATTAGACGGTCAGACAAACGTTTCCGCCCACTTTTGCTTACCTTGTCGTTGAAGTCAGGATCCCAGTACTGGTGGTGCTCGACTTCGCCGTCTGGGGAGATTTCCATCCACGTGCCGGGGTTCAGCTTCCAGACGTCCTTGAAAACAGTGTTGTGTGCCTGCATTGAAGATCCGCTAAGCAGGCCGTGGACGTTCCACTCGGGCTCCCAGCCCAAAGCCCGGAAACCCTTGATTTCGGAGGTGAGAAGCATCCGCTTGGTGGCACCTTCTCCATGGAGGGTGCCAAACATGGGCTTGATGCCGAACCGATCTCTCGCCACAATGACCCGGCCGTCATTCTCGTCGTAAATAACAAAAGAAAACTCTCCACGGAGGTACTCGAAGAAACCGGGTGCACCGTAGATTTTGTACAGAGCGACGAGAACTTCGCTGTCGCAGTGGCCCTTGAACTTGTAGTCGTATTCCCTCATCAATCTCTCTCTGATCGCATCGTGGTCGTAGATCTCTCCGTTCACCACAGCATGGATCTTGCCATCGTCGCTATGCAGCGGCTGTACTCCGTCTGGGGACAGGTCGTTGATGGCCAAGCGGGCGTGAGCCAACCCTACATCAAGAAGTCAATTGAGAACTGCAGCAAATCTCTTCCGTTGAGCGCTCGTACCGATAGTGCCATCGTCACTAATCCACACTCCAGAGGCATCCGGGCCGCGATGGGCGATGGATTTCAGACTCTGCTGTAGCTGTTGACGGAGAGTTTCACGTCCTTCCGCATCAGCACCGCCATTGGCTCTGTTAAGAGAGCCGCTTCGCTGAAGCGTGATAGCCGCTGTGATACCACACATAATGCCTCTGGATAAGTGAGTTGAGGAGAATGAAACGAGTAGAGAATAAGCAAGGGCTGCAGACCCGAAGCTTTCTTTCCTAATATATTAGATGCAGCGTCTGTACTTTTCAATATGGCGTGGGGTCAGAAACAACCTGTAGCCGCTCCATCCCGCTTGTCCGGACTCAAAGCGCAGGAGTCCCGACACAACCGATCGAAAATGCTTCTCGAGTCCCAACAACCAAGGTCGGGCCGAAGCTTGCAGCTTGGGGGAACCTCCATAGTCAACTTGGGGTGAAAGGCACTGGAAGCCGTGCGGCGATGGCGACCTCGAAGCAGATGAGCCACACAGCAACAAGCACGTTGGTGAATGCTTCAGTCACCGTAGGACGGGTCTTGGCCCGGTCGCAAGAGCCTCCGCCCCAGACATGCTATGATCTGGTCTTGGGCTGCTGCAAGTCAATACTTCCGATGAGACGGGATGGATATGATTATCTGCTGAGCTACAGTGGCCAAGCGCGTCGGAACTTGTGACGGAGGCTCGGGTGCTTCTGCCGGACGTATGCACGGACAAAGAAAGGGGGGTTTCGGACGCATCCACACAGGGCAATGGACTTTGACAAACTTGGACTATACTGTCCCAGCATCAGATACTCCGTGTCGACTTGGTTGTATGCGTTGGGTTGGAATGCATAGCTTCTGGACCCCGTTGCTTCCTTATGGAACGCGGCGCCTTTAAGTGTAACAACGCCACTTCCGTGCTTGACCTCGAATTATACTGTCCAATTCCGAGCTTTCCTCGGGTGCCATGCAGTATATTGCAGTGCGATATGCCTTTGACTGTTTCCTTTATGTCATGGAAATGCACCAACCGTCAAACATGAAAGTCAATGGGCCTCCGCAGAAGTCCCTTACATCAAAGCCACTGGACCCCCGAACTCCGCAAAAGCTCGACGAGTCTGAACATCCTATCTGGTGCAAGGCCACATTAAACTAGCACAAAATCGCAATTACATAGGCTTTATGCAGTTTGACTCGATCGCACCTCTCAAGCACTTCGCGGACGGTGCCCTTTGTCTACGAGGATCGCGCTTATGCCCATGCTGGCTATCGTCATGACATCACTACTCCCGACAAGCTAAGTCTAACTAGAAATTGTTCAGTTGCTTTTTACTCGATCCTTTGGGAGTGATCAAAATTATAGGGTCTGCGTCAAGACGTAAAGACCACGAGTAGAGGAGCATCCCCTCACTACCACCCAAATGATTCTACCATCAATCTTGCCCTACCTCCCTTCCCATCACTCACAATCTCATTGAACACGCATCTCACCTCGTCTATGAGGCCGTCTGGTCCAGAGACTAGCACGCAGACCTCGTCCCGGCCTCCCAAGAGGACGTTTTCCAGCACCTCCCTGACGGCCATCCTCTTGCCGATAAAAAGCTCGCTCTCAATCCCAGAGAGTACACCGGCGCTTTCTATGTCGTCGACGAGTCCTCGACTTCGACAGCCCCAATACAATTTAACGTGGCCCGGATGGCTGCGTACATACGGTAGGACGGCGGTGATGCCAACACCGCCGGCCAGCGCAACAAGGGTGGGTGAGTTGTGCGGTGATTCGGAGAGGGGTGAATGTGACGGATACCCTGTCTCGAGGAGAACGGGTATCGAGTCACGGTGACGCAGGAGCGAGGTGATGCCGGACTGCATGCGGATATAAAATGTGATTCCAACCTGCGGAGACTCTCTCGTCGAGTGCGAAATGCTGCTATGACGCTCTTCAAGGAGAGAGGTAATAGTTGCGGTACGTTTCTCAACATCGTCACTGCTTTCCGCGACATGTTCCCCTCGCTGACGCGCCGATGGCAAGATAGCGGATGCAACTGAGAACGGGTGGTTCTCCCACACGCGCCAGGTAAGCGTGGGGAAGTAAACGTACGCCACTCCCGAAGCGTGGGTCCCAGGGATCGTGACCCGGCAGTATTCCCCGTCGATGACAGCCACAGAGGCCCTCTTGACGCCGTATCTAGCAAGTCTCGCGATCCGGGCGACGCGGTCGAACCCCCACACAGCCATGCAGACGAAGATCCAGACCTCGTAGCCCCATTTGTGCCTGAACGCGAAGACAATGTGCCAGTAGCAGCCTGCGACAACGAGGATGGCCATGGCAACGTGCCAGGCCAGGAACAGCTCGTAGACCTTTTTGCGGACGGGCATGGCAGACGTAGGGAAAAGGACAACTAGGCAGACGGTGGCGACCACACCCCAGTACCAGTACGGCTCCTTGGACTCGGACGAGTGCGTGCCGTTCTTAACATAGACGTCCAGGTAGATGATGCTGTGCAGGATGGCTTGCAAGGTTGCTATCGCGGCGATCCATCGATGGAGCAGGAGGAAAGTCGAATGCGGCCAATCCGTGACCCAGAGGAGAAGATTGTTCCGCCCGGCATACAGAAACACCAGCGCTAGGTTGGAGAAGCTGAGCAGTCCGAGGCGGTTGGAGACCAGCATGCACATCCAGCGCCACCGGTCTCCGGGAAACCACGTGTTTGGGTCGGCGTATTCATAGTTGACGGCGGAGAGCACCGTGTTGATTACGATGAAGTAGAAGACGAATAGAGCTTGTCCGCGTTTGGGCATCACCGCAAGGCCGAAAAAGACTGGCGTGTCGTGGTGGCTGCCAAAGAGCGGAGGATCGATCACCCAGGCGCTGAAAATCGAGCACCACTTCGCCGGCAACGGCACGAACCGCAGAAGCGAGAAGGCGACCGGAATCAAAATTCCGGACAGTAGGATGACAAGACTGTAACTGGTCACTATATGCCCATAGGTTCAGGGGGGAGGCGATTCCAACGTACCCATACTTCACTTGCATACTCTCTTGGCCCTCGAATATAACATCGGTATTGTAAGCTGCGTACCAAAGATCTTGGGAGACCAGGCTCGTTTGATTTAATGGTCCAGTGGCCGCATACACCGCGGTTGGCGTGCCGCTGACCGTAGCCAACGCCTGTTGAAACGTCACCTTCGGGTTCGGCTGGACGGCGGCGTTCCCAGCGACGTTGTCTTTCCAATACTTCTCGAGCTTCCATTCCGGGATTCCCGCACACCTGGCCGCCACGCACCAGGCCAGGGTTCCCAAGAAGGCGTCATCGGCGGCGTAACAATCACCATCAGTCATGACCATGCCGCTCATGTTGTCGGAACCGATGGTGGAACAGTGGAGCGTCGCTCCGGAAATGGCATCGCGGCAGGCGGACGCGCACGGCGGGTCGTACATCTTGATGCCATATCCGACAAGTCCGTATCCCGCGCGTCCGTCCGATCCCATGGCGAGGCCGCCCGTGGCGGCGAAGACGAGGCGTAAGAAAGATCGCAACACCATTATTGTGCACGGCCCGATCAAATATTCTGTATATTCAGGCACGAGCGTGACTAGGTCCCAGACCTGGAGTTCTCATGTGCTCGTGCTGTTGTTGCGGGGGCCTGGAGACCATATATGGTGGTGAGAGAGAGCCAGTTGCCTTCGTCAAGATGCTGGACCTAAAGAAAGCGGCTTCCTTGGCCCTTAACCCAAGCGGAACCGCACCATTAGAACGACGCATCGGCGCGATAACCTGCCACTCGAGGTTTTTGCCTATTTTACGACGCAGTGTGCTGCTTGTGTCCGCAGCGCATTCTGATGGTGCCGAGGAATAATTAAAAACTGCCTCAAACTGCCTCACCCGTTGTTACGCTATGTACTGCATCCAAGGAACCAGGATGACCTATCAGACAGCCGCAAATAGATTCTCTCGACTCCGAGGCTCTTCCACGACCAACTACTGGAGTTGGTCCCAAACACTTAGTCTGGGCATACTTGCGTCGTTTTCCACCTGCGGCCAGATCTCCTATCCAACCGCGCAGCCAGCTTAGCCATCTGCTTCTTAACTTAAAGGCTCCAATGGGTGTTGGCCAGAGGCGTACCCGTCAAACCCCTCTTTTCTTCGCGTAAGGCAAGCGCAAAAGATGGTGGGTCTGATAAAGGACAGAGGGCAAATAGAATAAAGCCAACATAAAATGGAGGCTATTGGACACAACGATATTCTTTGTTACGAGAGTTCCTGTGTCGACATCAGAAGGAACACTCTCACTTGTCGAAGCCTTCATGCACACTGGGCAAGGCTTGTGACTGCATACCATCCTGGACCAGGACGTCGTTCTGACTGATTAGTCCTACTCGGCATAGAACCGCACATCGGGACCCGGATAGACATGAGGGACTGTGGGGCCGGAAACACACACAGTTTGCCTTCGGAAGAAGGCTGAAACACTTCGAGAGTGTCAGTTGTTGGCCACAGAAACATGTCAGAACGATTGACTGATGACGGCGACTCAGCGATCGACTAGCTACAGCCACCTATCGCGGTTGTCGGAACGGCAGATCTGCTTAGTCGTGGTCCACAGCGTCGTCGCCAAGGCATAGGACGGCCAGGTTGCACCTAGAGATCCGTCCCAAGTCGGTAACTTGATGTGCGTTTTCCTGGGTAGGACCCTGGTTGATGCAGACAAAGTCGACCCACACCGGCCGGCTCTTCTCTCGCTCTGTTCAAAGTCGAAGATACGGTACCGATGTGCTTCCGCATCGCATGATTTGCGCGTCGCAAAAAGAACGTACTAGCGGTCACCAACATAGGTAGATTGGATGGTTTCTGTGCAGTTCGAGGCCAGTGTTTGACGGGGGTTTGTCTAATCTCGTTTCTCGTACGATTTAGCGGGCATACTTGTAGATCGGATCACCTGACAGTGGGCCATTCTCGCCCGATAACCTTGAGCATTCGGCCCTGAGTCCTGTCGACAGTTCTTTCTTTCCTTTTTTTGCGGATAATCGGCTGAAATATCAAACCAAAATCAGGTTGCAGAGGTATGGTACAGAGACGCCATGAATGGAGCTAGCAGTCAGTGCAATACCACAAATCTCCCGCTGGTACACTAGTGCCTAGAAAGCAAAACAAGAAACTGAATTTATGACTCTGATGGTATTCGCTATGCTGTAAGAAGGGACCTAAGACGAAATGCGAGATTTTGTGGACTGGGTATCCTGCTGTGTTCCCCAAACACCGTTGCTATGCTTCAGCCGTAACCGTAAGGTACTCGATAACTTTTGTGGCTTCATCACTCGTTCATATCTCTAGAGTCATCACGCATAAAAGACGGGGTGTTAAAACAAGGTCGAAATAGGGTCACCGTCGCAACGGCGTGCCTACGGGGGTGCTGTAAGCGGAGCGGTCGAAGCTCTTGTGCTTGGAGCGTTTCCGTTTGAGATCGGACCAGTCGGCCTTCCAGTTCTGTATGCTCTGGGCAAGGTCGGGATCAGCGTTATTTGGGCACTGCACTTCTATAGCCTTGAGGCCAAGGCGGAGGTAGGTGAGTTCAGAGTCATTTTCTTGGAGTTCTTCCTCCCTAGGATGAGTTAGTGTCAAGGGGGTTTGCCTTGTGAGTGAGTTGAGAAGACGTACAAATCTCGTACTCGTCCTTGAAGGAAAATGATCCGTTGTGCTGCGCGTTCTGCGCGTGTCACAAGAAGCTGATGTATGTGCTGCACACTCATCAGCCCATGCCCCTCAAGTAAGTCACGCTCATGTCTCACCTCTGATTCCTCTTGTCGGGCCTTAAGATTCGTGACAAGGGTTTCCAGTTCAGAATTGAGTTTTGCTGCCTCAGATGCGATGCGAAAAGTATCGACAGCAGGCTTTTTCTCAATGGTGGGTTCGGGAGAGGGCGTGTCTCTGCGGAACGAGCTCCGGAACGACGGCGAGATTTCTGACAGGCCGGATCGAAACCATGAGGGTGAAGGTGAGGTCCATAAGGATTCATGCTCGACACTCTGAGCGTCGATTGGCCACGTTTTTGGCTTGGGTTGGGGCGTAGCTTGAGGCGGCTCTCCCGCTAGAACTGACTCTATTTCATCAAGCTTGCCGTGCATGGCGCTTATATTGGTTTCAGGGACATCTTCACCCGCGAGCAACTTTTGTGTCAAGTCGTTTAGCCGTTGGATGAGGCCAAGGGTGTCTCGGGTGTTCTCATTCGTGTTGTCGTTCGAATGAGCCGATGCGGTAAGGTCATCCTCGGTCCAGGAGCGTGCCAGAGGGCTCTTAGCCACGGGCGTTGAGAATTGCTGACCAGGCGTTGAAAAATGTTGGCGGGGAGGCGGTGACAGAGGTGAGAAACCCCGAAAGCTCATGGACGAAGATAGTCGAGGGGTTGAAATTTGCGGTGAAGAGGCGCACGGCGTCACGGAGATCGGTTTGTTAGAATGACTCCTCGCGCGGCGCAAGCCTTTGCACGGGCTGTCGTCGTCTCCATGGTCGTTCAGATCGAGAAAACGTAGGCCCAGCCCCGAATCCGACCTGACGTCCGACATTGCTGGTCATCGAAAGAGGTATGGGAGTAATGTTTGGGGCGGCGGCCGGCCAACCAGAAGTGAAAAAAACCGGGTCTTTGGCGTCTCCCGTTCCTTTTTTTTTTTTTTCCTCGACCTTAAAGTGATGGGAGGTTAGGGAGACGCGACGCAAAGGCGAGCGAGCCAGTTACCGATTTAGGGTCGAGGCACTGCGACGACGAGCCGACTCTGCATGTACAGAGGCGAAGGCGTACGGTACAAAGTACACTACAGCGCAGGAAGCTAGTGAGAGGTAGTATTTCCGAGGACGATCCGAGATAGCGACGTTGTGTTGAATGATTGCCAGGAATTTCTGGGCTTCAACTGCAGGAAACTCGGCGCTGTATGGTGGAAAGAAGGCCAACCAATTGGCGATGCGTCGAGTCTTGTCTTTGGCGCGTTCTCGACGCGCGGTGAGACGGGTTTAGGAGGAGGCTGGTGAAGACTAGAGTAAGGACGGTGTGGGTGGGGGCACTTGAAGAATTGTGGCGCCTTGCATGTGACCACAGGGGTTAAGCTGGAACGCGAAGCAAGCTGTGGCTGGCCCTGTTGCAAGCAAGCACACACGGATAATCCAAGGGCGGAACAAAGGGACTGACTGACTGACTGACTGTGGTGAGTGTCGAGAGGTGGTGCGGAGCCGCGGACACAAGTAGGTATGGGGCGGGGCGGCCTGAGCGGCTGCGCTGCAGCGTGGTGTGTTGCAATGTGGGGGAAGAAGGCGGCACGGGTCACGGCGCTGCTGGCTCTGACTCTCGGAACCAGAAAGAAAACGATGCTGAAGGAGAGAGAGCCCCTCTCCGCCGCGGCTGTCCGGTCGCATGCCGCTGTACGGTCAGTGCCTACCTACCTTACCTACCTGGGTAGAGAGAAGTAAGGTACGGTGAAGAATGAAAATGTTAGTGAGAGAGGTATCCATCGACAGCAAAGTCCCGTTCCTTTCCGCCGTCCGTCTCCCCGTCACATGCCTGCAGGTCATTTGTGGACGTCCATATCTACCTATCTCCTATCCATACAAAGGGTATTGACCGAAACCATTGTTAGATTCCCTCGTTAGCGCTCGCCCCCTGTTCTGTTCTCTCTCGTGTGAGGCTTCACAAGCTCATGTTTGGAGAGCAGACTGCGGTCCCTTGTCACCATTCGTGGCCGACATATCTGCTAGTTGTTATTCGATTGCACTCACACAGAATGGCTGGTTGCCAAGCATCTCCTGGTGGTTTCACCCGTTCACCCTGTCTGTAAAACCAAAATAGTACACGCCAGAAAGAATACGACCCACCGGATTCCCGGATCATCAAGTATGGATCTGGCATGATTGTAGAGACTTTCACCTCGGGTTAAACATTGCGGGCTGCACTTCACGGCCAGTACCGGCGGGAAACCTTCGGGGAGTACGCCTCTACGGCCAGCTATGAGCGCCTCAAAGGGGGGGTAGACTACTTGTCGCGCTATCATCGAACGATGCGCCCTATGACGCCGAGTTGGGAAAGGTACCAGCGTGCCATTGCCGGTTGTGGCCCGCCCAGAGAGCACGAGGAACCCCACTGAGGAGCCTGGCCCGGCCTTGTTCCTGTCGTCCCCGGCAAACCCAAGCTCTTGTCTTCTCCATCATTGCCAGAAATATCCCTACTCGAAACATTATCCTCCAAGCCTGCACGCAACCTTCATCCTGCCTCCCATTGACCATGCAGCAGGAGATCTCGCTTTGTTCTTAATCCTCACCTCGCAATCTCACCACACTTCTCTCTCTGCTGCTCCGCCCGCTCATGTCCAGTTCCATGTTGCCCTGCGTCATACAGCCTCGGTAAAGGCTTCCCAACTCGGTCACGCGGGGTTGTTCGATTCGAATACATCACCGAATAGTCGAAACTCGATCTTCAGTCGCCCAGAATGTCGTGGAAGAAAACGGACAGGTTGATGGACACCATCAGGCATTACGCCAGTTTCCCGGCAACTGGCGTGAGCTTGAGGCAAATGGTCCAGTTTGGAGAGAAGCCTTCTGTCGGTTCGTCTACCCTCTCCAGTTCCCCACGTCCGGCCAGCGACCTGTCTTTGCAGCCTTTTTTGCCCTTTATCTTGTCATCCTGCGCGCTTGTCTGCTTGAACTTTGGCTTTGCGAGGCGCCAATCGGTGCAGGACCATCTCAAGTTTCCCGGGCTTAATGCTGATTCCGACTCCGTGCTCCCAGGAACCCTCTTTCGTGCCTCGCAATTCCTCGCTGAGGAGTTGCCAATTCGCTTGGCCCATCGTGTACAAGAACTCGACGAGCTCCCCGATGGCCTCAATGACATGCCATCTGTGAAGCGAGTACAAGATTGGTACGCACAGTCGTTCGAGGTACGTCACGGCATTGCCATCACATATCGCACAACGGACATGACTCACTGACGTTTGCCCGTCCGCGCAGGAACTCACACAACTCCCGCGACCTGATCTGGACAAGACCACCAAAGAAAGACTGATGAAGCCGGCCAAGTCATATGGCAAAGGTTCCATGCTCTCCGAGGCGACGCGGAACCCGAGTATCGAAGACGGCCAATATGCATCCCTGCCTCAATCCAACGGGAATGGCTGGAGCAAACAGAAGAATGTTGCCGCGCGGAGATACTTCGCCATGGTAGACGACACAGGCGATTGGCCGGCCGAGCTTCGACTGTACAATGAACGCTTCGCAAAGGCCCTGCACGGCATCAAGAGGCGCCACGACGGAGTCGTAACTACCATGGCGCAGGGTATCTTGGAGTACAAGCGCAAGAGGCAGCGCATGCAGATCGACCACAATATTCAGTCGTTCCTCGATCGATTTTACATGTCGCGCATAGGAATCCGCATGCTCATCGGGCAACATATTGCACTGACCGACCAAAGCCACCACCGCGACCCGTCCTACGTCGGTATCATTTGTACCAAGACTAACGTCCAGGATCTCGCTCAGGAAGCCATCGAGAATGCGCGCTTTGTCTGCGAGGACCACTATGGACTTTTCGAGGCGCCCAAGATCCAGCTTGTTTGCAACCCCAACATCAACTTCATGTACGTTCCGGGGCATCTGTCGCACATGCTGTTCGAGACTCTCAAGAACTCCCTTCGTGCCGTTGTGGAAACACACGGTCAGGATAAGCAGGAGTTTCCCGTGACCAAGGTCATTGTCGCTGAAGGCAAGGAGGACATTACTATCAAGATCTCAGATGAAGGCGGTGGCATCCCGAGAAGCTCGATTCCCCTTGTTTGGACATACATGTACACCACCGTGGACCGAACACCGAACCTGGATCCCGACTTTGATAAGAGCGATTTCAAAGCGCCAATGGCCGGTTTCGGGTACGGGCTGCCCATCTCGCGGTTGTACGCGCGATACTTTGGCGGTGACTTGAAGCTCATCAGTATGGAGGGGTGAGTTCCGAGCGCCTCGCCATCTCGGATCACTGTATCCAATGCACACACCCGCAGAAATGCTGACTTTGTCACCAGGTACGGAACGGATGTTTACCTGCATCTGAACCGTCTGTCCAGCTCATCGGAACCCCTCCAATAGGGACCAGCAGTCATGAGGGACAAGAATGCTCAAGGATTGACGCTGGGGTTGAGGTATACACTGCACAAGAGGCTCAAGGATCGCGAGATCACCGAACGCCGGCAGGTGGGCGACGCCCAGGACATGATGAACCGGGGCAACGACCCCGATCCAGGATATTACAAGCGCGACAGCTACCTGTAAAATGGGCTTGTCTTGGAAAGAAGAAACTATTAATCGCCCCGTGCAAAGCCTGAGTTCTGAGGCCGCGTGCTCCCTCAAGCTGAATTCGTTCCTGGAACTATCTGGCTCAGTCTTCTGGCTCTTGGGCCTCCTGTAGTACAAGGAGGGAGGAGTAGAGGGAGGCTATATGCGGTCGAGGTCGGTCAGAACACAGTCGAAACCATCGTAAACCAGTGTGACGCTGGTCCTTTTTTTCTATACTTTTTTTTATAACATCTGCTCATGCTCATGGGCATCCCGGCGGCCGTCGCCGTGACGGGGGATGACACACGCGATGCACACATACACGTCGTTTTTGGGTATGGTTTGGGGGCCAAGGTCAAAAGAAGGATCGTTCCGGTTGGGTTAGGGTCCCGGGATTAAATACACTGCGGGACAAGCCGCATCAACATTGAGAGACCGGATGGTGGTGGCGTCTTTTTGGGTACATTATGCCGCATGTTTCTCTCGTTAACTTGTCGGAATACACCACTGCATGCGAATTCGGTTATGCCTCTTTCGTGATCTGATCCATTCTACCTGTTCATCAGGTTGTTATCTCGTAGAGCAAAGCTAATGCCTGGCCCGATCTCCATCTTCCCAGTACCGTAACAGATACTCTTGGGACCATGAAAAAAGCAAAATGAACGTACCGTCCGAATAATGCGTTCCTGTTCACATTGAAGGCTTTTTCAATACAAAAGGGAATTAATGAAGATCAATCAAGAAACGTGATAAGAGAAAAGGTCGTAACTTGCCGCCCAGGCTTAGACTCTTCGTTAATGGCAAGGGTTTTCTCGGCTTGGTGTGCCAATGCTTCCATCAATACCGACAAAGAGCTTTGGCGGTGCAAGTGTTCGATTACTCGTCATCGTCGCTGTCGTCTTCGCCATTGCCATAAGGAACATCCATCTGGCGCTGCGGCATGTTGCGCTGCAGCTCGCGATGCTCCTTCTCGGTGAGGTGCTTCCTGTCAGATCGGCGCTGCCTTTATGTTAGCAACCTGCGTTTCTTACGAAGCCAAACGATGGTTGCCGACTTACCCTATCCCATGTTCCGCCCGTGCCTGGCTTGCTGACGTTGGCGGTAGTCTGAGGACGAATGTTCGTGGCACTCTGAGGGCGACTGTTCAACACGGCTTCGTGGCCGCTGTTGCCCAAGCCCTGACCGCGACTACTCGAAGCTGGAGTCATGCCGCTCATCATGGAGGATTGACCAGACTGGACAGTGGGAGTCTTGGACATCTGGTACTGACGGCCATTGGAATCCCAAGCGTTGTATGTCACTCGACCACTTGACTGAGGCCGAGCAATCTTTGCCTGGCTAAGCCACAGACTGGTTTCTCTCAAGTCCTCCAAGGTGGGGTGGGAGGCGGATTCCGAGATAATTGATCCAGTCCCGCGTCGAGTGGATGTCACACTTTCCGTATCCAAGTGAGGCGGGGTGATATCCTGCTTGGCATGATTGATGCTGAGACCTGCGAGCTTGAGGGAGGGGGCGCCCGTCTCATCGTCCTCCAGCTGCGTGAGTCCATCCGTGCCGGTTATCGGCGCAAGGGGCTGTATCAATGTCAGCAGATCTGGACTGGGCCAAAGGCTTATTTTTCTTACTTGATAATCATGAAGGTCAAAGAGATCAGAGGGATCTGTGGGGAGGCGACTCTCGAAATCATCCTTTTCCTCGAGAGGATCGAGGTCGGTCTTAGGACCAGCCCAAGGGGCGTAGCCGGGCTCCTGGGTATTGACCCAGTGCTGGCAAGCCTTGCATATGTTGACACCATTGGACCGGTTATTTTTGGAGAATTGGTCGAGAGCCAGGATTCGGTTGCATGGGCCCTCGCATTGGATCTCCTTGATGGGCTCGCCCGAGTGAGTACGGCAGACCATGCCAGTGTTCGCAGCATCGATTCTGACACGGCGGCTCAGCTTGCCCTGAACAAGCTTCTGCTGTTTGGACGAGAAGCTGGACCAGGGCTTCCACTCGCCGCCGGTCTTGCAGCGGAACCTGGCTGGTCAATACGGGAGAATTTAGTGCGCGGCCTCCTTGGCAACTTACTTGTCAGGCAGCTTGCCGCCGTCGTTCTGCGTATTCATGTCTGGTATGGTTGTATTTCTCCTGAACGATATGGGTGGTTGAGGATGATGAGATGAGGGCAGAAGAACTTTGGATGGAAAAAGGGGAGAAGGAGATACAAAAAGAATTGGGTTCAGCAGGTACCTATCTAGGAGGGAGTGTAAGAAGGGGAGGGTTGAGTAGGTAGGAAGGAGCGACTGGGTTGGCACCTCACCTGCCTAAAGCATGCAGAGTAACAAGAGAAGGAGCGAATCAAGAGAAGTTTCCCAACAAAGCCTGCTGTCTCTTTTGCCGTCCCCTCCCCGTTTGTGTACCTAGATGTCCACCTGAATATATGTGAGCCGCCGGTGAGTCACTTAGCAAACAGAAGTGAAATTCGGCGTCAGCAAACACTCTGAAAGCACAATACAAGGCCACAGGCCTGGGGAAGTAATGAATTACGCTACGGCCTGCCATCTATTCCCTGTATTAGACGCTTGTGGTGTCAAAGATAAGATAGATATCGTCAACGGACAACTCGTTCGATGGTATAGCGCAGTTGTTAAGTGAGTGAAAGAGGGTCTTCCATTTTGTATAAACTAACAAAGTGCTGCCTAAAACGAGTCTTTGCAACTTAGAAATGGGTTAAAGACTATAGAGACTAGATGGGAGGTCGCGGTATGGCTGCCTGAAATACTTCATTGCAGCTTACCAATAGGCTGCACTGAATGGAGGGCCGCATTGTAGCATATTACTCCTCCAAGCTCCATGCTTCTCTCCGGATCTGCCAAAGTGACGCGGGATCAATAACTTTGCAGGGCAATTCCAAATGATAGATTGCATCCCCGTGTGATGTTATGTCCCCCTGAACATACTCTTGCCGTATTTCGAATCTGTGAGAAGACAGCTTCGAGGCAGCAAGTTGCCATGCCTTGACCACACCAGGACTCCACTCTAGACGCCATGTTCCACGCCAGTGATCGAGGCATCGCCTCTGCTGATGCAATATATAAACGCACAGGCTTGTGCCTTTCCGCCATTCCAAAGCACAAATGTGTGCAGCTTGGGCACCTTCTGTACAAGGGCACTGGCTCGACATAGCAAAACCTCGATCTCCCTGGTTTTATCCGGGCCGCTCTGTAGGAGCTGTGATGTAAGCGCCAAAGATTGTAGGTGCGACCAGCTCCACGACGGATGGCAGGCAGTATCGAAAGATTTCCTCTGCGTCTACCCTGAAGGAGATGTCAATGTCCTGTAACTTGAGGCTTTTATATGCAAGAACTGCACCAAGCCCTTGGCAAGGGAGCTCGTATGTAGGGGAGGATATATAGGGGCTGGCGGCTTAGGAAATCGGTAGGCATCTTCAAATACCACTAATCTCTTCGTGGTGCCTGGGAGATGATCAAGTAACATGGTCTTAAGACCTGTTCTTAAAAATTAGCACTGGACGATCAGGACACATTAACATGATGAAATAATGGACTTTTGTATTTCCTCCCATAGAAATTGGTGCGCACCTTGATCATTACTGCTTCTGTACAGATCCTGATATGGCGTCCACGGCTCATAGGATATATGCTCTAGGCCTTCAAGGCTGTCAAGTAGTATGCCAAGTGCACGTGTATGAATACAACGCCGAAGTTGTCGACGGATAATGAGGCAATTGACTGCTTCAACTCGGGGTAACGTTTCGTGGGACACTGGGAAGATGGATCCGAAGAGCCGGAGTGCAGCCGGCCATGGAGGATTTGTAATTCGTTTGCCATGCACCCAGCAATGCTGCAGATCATGATGCGGATTCATAGCTCTCCACGCATCCGGGGTTGCGTTTCTATCAGGTACGACATTGTCAGTGGACAAGCAGATGTTCTTGAACCAATGTTCGCAGTCACTCGGAGAGTATGCGGTAATCTCCAATGCCAAGTGAGCCGCTCGCCTCCAAGTACTGAGAATGGAGAAAAGTCTCCATATCCCATTACCGACGATGGAGTTAGCGTTTTCTGGTGGCGAAATCCGTTTTGATCTTCGCTTTAGCCTTCCTTCTGACCATCGTTTTGGCCTTGGTTTTGAACAACACGCAGCTGTGTAGCGTGGTAATTCGATTTCGAGACAAATGTGGTGGATGATATCTCTCTTTCGTGGCGAAATAAGGGATCCAAAGTCGTCGATACAAGACACTCCCAGCTTTAGCTTGTAGAACTTGACCTTTTCCAGAGCGTGCTGCCATTCTCTGCATACAGATGCAAGCGAAGTCCAGCCAGGGTGTTTCTGGTATGTCATTGTCGACAAGACCATGAGGCGAATCTCTGCTGGGAAAGATGCCCATTTCAAGGCTTATGGCCTTGCTTGGTCGAGGGTGTTCATTTTGAAGCTTCCGAAGAAAAGTAGCAGACAAAAGATGTAAAAACTGGGTCAGAAGGGCGGGTAGGTTGTTTATATAGTCGACCAAGAAAGTCGTTTCTGAAGAGCCTCTTGCCTGCTGGGTCGAAAGCTGGGATGGCAAACTTGATGGTACGGGCCGAATATGTGCGGTTCGCAGAATGGTAGCTTCTCATGGGGTGTGTTGGAACGGCTGAGGAACTTGGTTTTGGTGTGTTTGTGCAAGCTTGCAAGGGTTAAAGTGTTGAGTTGTAGAACAGATGGCAAAATAGTCACAGCCACGGGGTCTAAGGCCCTAGATCAACTAGAGGGGAGTCATCTAAACTCGAGCCTTAGGTGATGGGGGGAGGGGGGGTTGGTTACGAGATATTACGGTATTGTGTTTAGTCGACTGTATAACCTATGTGGCCTTGAGAGGACCGCCTTGGATACATACTCCAGTCGTTAGACCCTGCTGGCCTTCGCATTTGAATTGGGTTCAAGGAGAACCAAAAAATATCTAGAGTTATTTTCACTCCATCTTTTGAACGACGGCATTGATGAAGAATGTTGCTATAGACCCCCATAAGCCGTCTGGTGCACCTAACCCAGCACATGAATCTCAATACGTAATAACCCAATACAGACACCTTTAGCCTGTGCCATCTCCCAGTCTCTTAAAGCGGTATTAGATATCCAATAGCGCAGAGCAACTACCAAATCAAGTTCACTTCAACCACGGTCTGGAGCGAACAACCCTGGTGACAACCTTGGCGGCGGAATAAGGTCGGACAGATTCGCGGCCAGCCACACTGAACCGATGATGGCTCCGAATCTTCCATCAAGGTCGTGACTGATTCACTGATCAATGTCAGCCAACCTCGCAAACACCCTGCTGTGGGACGCACCCACGGAGTGGCCACCTTGCCAGCCACCACCGCACTGAACCGACCGTCGACGTACTAGTGATGATGCCTCTGTTGAATCAAAGTGCAACGATACTACCTTGTCTGAGAACCTGCTGTTGAAGTGGGGTTGTTTGCGCGCGGGCGGGTGGGTTGAAATCAAAGTCGTCGACGGTAGAGGCTCTTAAAACACGATACAAGGCCAGAGGCCCTTAACACAGTGGTGAATGACAGCAGCGGGTTTCGAACCAAAACGTACGTTACTGAGAAAACTTCCGAAGATAGTCGATTCGAAACCATACCACTAAGCCATCGGATGAAGAACACAGTAGGTAACACAGTAGCCGGTAAGACCGGTGACCGACGGTATGGTTTCCGTGAGCCACGTATGTCAGCTGTTTACCTGCAAGGCTGCAATGCGCGATTCGAAAGCTTGTTTCTGATGCGAAGGTTGTGGCCTTTGAAATCACAAACCAAGCTCAGCGCCGCGATGCCCGTAAAGACATTCGGAGAGCCGTTTACCGATGCTTCCGACCAGGCCATGGCGCCTGGTGGATACCCGGACATCCGGACAGAGACGTAGGCGGGCGTCATCCGGAGCCAACTGCGGCAAACGTTCCGACTCTGCGAAGCCGGTGCCCAACCGCATTGGCGCGTGCATATCCGTACTTTGGCCTGAGTAAGTCCTAATGCTTATTATGCATGCCGTATTACGCCAGGGAAAGGGCTGCATGAACGTTGTCCACTCGACACCCAGTGGATGCTCTATTTTGCATCCAAAGTGCCCACCACGCTCATCTGCGTCTTTATCCAGCAAGGGTCCGCCGCCGTGAAGAAAATTCCACAGCTTCCAGAAGCGGCATGGAACCCCCCCCCCCCCCCGGTGCCCCGGCAAAGGGGGGCAGGGAGGAGCCGCTAGTGTCCATACGCAGTAGCAGGCTTTGAGCAGGGAGGGCAACGGGGGGGCTGCAGCAGCCTGCAGCCCACACAGCTCGTGTCTTCAACGATGACTTCGAGCCGAGGCCTTTCACGAGACCACCAATCTCCACGCGTGACCAATAAAATTCGCGAAATGGCAGTTTGGGGGGGGATCGGCCGAACCGCTGCCCAGCCCCGTCTACTGAGTACACCGTTGCTATGGCGGAGACGGAGTCGCTTCAAACCTCGCCCTCATGCTTCGGACGTCCTGGCGAGGAAAAAGAGAACCTTCTATCCGGCCATACGCGTGGCGGTTGCCAAAAGCCTCTCCTACAGGATCCGAATGTATGGGCTAGGGGTTGTTCAGAAGTATCAGAAGTACGATGGAGAGTTTTCGTTGCTCGGGGGCCTCGGAAAGAGCGAGAGGAGGAGGAGGAGGAAAAGGGACGGGACCTTTGCCGACCTCCGCGGCATGCAGAAACGAGATGCCGTCTGCAGAGACCGTGTCAGAACTCTAGCCCGCACACGCGCAGCGGCAGCGGCACGACATCGTGATCTCCGCCCTGAGTCAAGCCAGGGATCCGTAGAGGCGTAAAGTTGCGGCTGGGAGATATCGATGTTCACCGCACATAGGGCCACAATCTGATCAGTCAAGCACCCCCAAAGATTGCGTAATGTATTACATTCTTTTCTCGTGTCCGAACTAGAGGTTTTCAACTCGGAGGTTCCCGCCCCATACGCGCTGCGTCTAATAGACGATCCCTCCACCTCATTGAATCCTTAGTCGTAATAGGGCCACTTCTATATTGCCGTCATACAACTCGGTACGAATAGCGCGGTGTATAGAGTCACGCAATGACAATGACGAGAGTATGAATAGAATTGACATGGATTCACCAAACTTCGCCCTGGGTCACATAAATGTGCAGGCGAGGGATTTCTGAAAAAAAAAAAACCGCCTGCTGCGGGCCCCGAATGCAGGTTCAAGGTTGTGCCGTTTCCGCGAGACAATTCGCACGTCCCTCGTGAGCGGGAAGGAAATAGGGGTTGTAAACTGGAAACATGACCACAGTAAGTAATCCACGACCACGAGGGGGGCCTGACAGCCCAGTGCCCGTGTGAGAAGAGGGGGGAACGAAGACCACCCTTGTAACGGCGAGGTTCAAGATTAGCAGCCCCCAACTATCCAGAGCGAGAGACAAGCCTAGCTTCATCTTGCACCGTCAGCGTCGCGAAGCCCCGCGGTCGAGAGAGAAAGAGAGAGCAAGGCGGATGTGAGCGGTCTCAAACCAGTCGCTCATCATCTCTCTTTTCATGCTCAATGTTGGACATAGCATTGCGGCCATGCAACGTTGTTCAGGTAGGGCTCTTGGCCAACCCAGCCGATAATGGCCCCTCGGTCCTTCTGGCCTTACCCGAAATGGTCCCTGAACCCATTTTGCGGTGAGACCGGAAAGCTGGACCCCAAGCTCGGAAGATTCATGCTTGTGAGCCTGCCCAGCCATGGCTTCGCATGGGGCAATTGGCCGGCATAGATTTCGCGGGAAAATCACAAGCCTGCCGGCGAGAAATATGCCATAGTAAGGAGTGGTGTGTGCACCAAAGGGACCGGTGGACAGCGCGGTTAGGCTCTTCGCCTGGTCTATGCCACCAGGGATCCGACCTCGAGGGAAAAAAAAAAGAAAAAGAAAAAAAAAAAGAGCATAAAGCTGTGTGCAAACTACTAACATGATCCCGGCGGCACGACAAAGCAGGCATACACGAGCAAGCATGTCAGAGACAGGCAACCCCCATCGCTCGAAGGAGGATGAGGAGCCTGCGGTTACATTTGTCGTACATACCTGACGGTTTATTGGTCTTGGCTGTCGAAGTGACGAGGGATCGCCCGTCGTGAAGAGCGCGGTGGAGCAGACGATTAGGAGGGGGTGCGCGACGTGGTGGAGTGACGAGGTGCGATGTTGCCGCGGCCGGGGAAACTGTCCGGACGCCCATCAGTTGCCTCTCTCTCATCCGACGAGGCAGTCCATTAAGAGTGGGTGGCTGGGAGGGGGTGAAAGGAAGATTGGAATCCTCAAAACGGGAATCCTGACCTGGTTCACGGGCTTCACCTTGTCCCAGAACCCAGAGACTCCACTAGCTGTCATTCCAAATGGGCCCGCTGCGTCGAACCGCGGATGTGCCGGTTGGCGTCGTCCACCGCGGGACCATGATGTTTGGCCAAACCAGACCGGGCCCCTGGCTTCCTCTCGTATGTCTGTGTGAGTACTCTTTCACGGAGCGAGCGTACTTTTTTTTTCCCTCTCTCTTTTGCTCCAAGGGCCCCTGGGACCGACTAGGTGGTCATAATTGGGATATGAGTCGCGGCTGGCTGGCGGGTGGGGGCCGTGCGAGGGCTTGACCGGCTTGTGGCCAAGCCTAGGGTGGGAATGCAAGGAAAAACGCCCCGATCTCTCTTGATACAGACATTCACTATTGAAGACGGTGGATCGTTTCACGGATGTGCCAACCGTCTGGCGCCTTATTGTGCATGGGGACCGTTGACGCCGACTTGGGAGGCCTGGGTCTAGAGCATGCTCCTGTCGGATAGCACAAAACGAGACTAGGGTCAGTCGTCGTCGTTGGTGGAGAGTGCACCCCCAGTTGTGTCGCTCGCCAACGGCATATGGCTTTAGACAGCTTATCCATAGTTGTGCAGACCCGATTCACATATCCCGAATCAGTCGATGCTTTTATCGAGTTTGTTGCAACATACACCGAGTCAATGAGCAAATCCAACGACATAATAAAAAGACTAGTTCTTGCAACCAATCTCTACAGGTTATGTGCAAGGTGTTCGAAATGAACTCCATGGACGAATCGCCGCACGTCTCCAAACAACTGGGTACCAAGAATGGAGGTACCCAACTCCCGAATGGAAGAATGGGGGAAAAGAGCCCCAGAATGCAAAATGCGATTTGAATGACAGTTCTCCGCAACGCCTCACCTGAATTTGGTTTTCTGTATACCACTCCTTTCTTTTCTTCGTCCGAACAGATATGTAAACATCATTTGTCTTGCCTAGTTCTCGGGGTCGGCTGCCACATTGTGGATGCTGCAGGTAATGTGTCAGTCAAGGTCCTACTCAGTATCTCGGAAGAGGAGAACATACCCAATATCGGCACCCGTTCCCGGCGGGGACAGTATTTCAGCTCGCGAACGTGCCGCCAAGCCGTTCGTCTTGACGGTCTTGGCAGCCGGGCCAGAGTCTGCAGAACCCTGAGCCGTGGGGCCGCTGCTGGCAACAAGTGCCTTACGCTTCTTGCCACCATTGCGGGCCTCGTAGAGGCGCTCGAAATAGCCTTCAGGGATAGAGGTGACATAGCAGCCGGTGAAAACACCAACCTCAAAAGTCTGGGTCTTGGGATCGCGAGGAGAGAGCTCGGCGCATGAGGCCGCAAGATCTTCAAGCGTCTGGTAAATGACCTCGTCGGCACCGATGTGCTTGGCGATCTCTGAGTTGGAGCGGCCGTGGGCAATGAGTTCGTTGGGCGTCGCAAGATCAATACCGTAAACGTGGGGGTTCAAAACGGCCGGACTGCAACTACTGAAGATGACCTTCTTGGCTCCCGCCTCCCGTGCCATGTTGACAATCTCGCGGCTCGTTGTACCCTGCTCAGATGTTAGCAAACTTTGTCTGCTGTTTTTGGGCTCCTGTAAACATACTCGAACAATGCTGTCGTCGACCAAAAGCACCGTTTTCCCCTTGAATTCAGTGTCAATTGTGCTAAGCTTGCGACGGACACCTTGCTTGCGAGAGCTCTGGGTAGGCATGATGAATGTGCTTGAACCGGCATGGTGTCAGTAATGATGGTTCCGAAAACGATCTGAACAGGACGATGTGGACTGACCGGAAGACGTAACGGTTCTTGACGAAGCCCATGGAGTACGGCTTCTTGAGCCGCTCTGCCAGGGCTGCGGCGGCCGTGTTTGAAGTCTCCGGGATAGGAATGACAACGTCAATGTCCTTGACAGCCTCCTCGCCCAGCCTTGCAATGATGTTGTCGGCCAACTTGACGCCCTGCCGATTCCGAGACTCATGTACGCTAATGCCGTCGATGGTTGTATCCGGGCGCGCAAAGTACACTATTATTGCGCTTGTCAATATGTGGAGCAACCAAGACTGGAGGATCTGTAAGCTTACCGTACTCAAAGATATCAGGGCTGTAAGACTCCATCTCCTGAATCTGTTTGAAGACTGGGGGCGAACCGCGCTTGAACAAGACGGCTTGTCCGGGGAGAACGTCTGTGATGTTTGAGAAACCCAGCTGCTTCAGCGCCACAGACTCGGATGCAAGCATGTAGTCCGTAACACCCTCAAGCGTGTGAGAGGGGCGGGAGCCCCAGACCAGAGGTCGGATTCCGTTGGGGTCGCGGAATCCACACACGCCGTACCCAGCAAGCATGATGACTGAGGCCCATGCTCCCCTGCAGCGCTTGTAGGTTCGCTCCAGGGCGCTGAACAAGTCGTTCTCGTTGACACGTGCCTTTCCAGTCTCGTTGAGCTCATTTGCAAACACAGAGAGCATCAGCTCGGAGTCACTACC
The DNA here is from genome assembly GCA_020631755.1 of Colletotrichum sublineola. NCBI lineage: Eukaryota > Fungi > Ascomycota > Sordariomycetes > Glomerellales > Glomerellaceae > Colletotrichum > Colletotrichum sublineola. The sequence goes on from JAHSQG010000001.1 coordinate 2,711,575, forward strand.
GGTGTTGACATGACGATGCGCCTCATGGTCCAAAAATTCACGGAGCTCTTCGGCGTTGATGAGGTTGCCGTTGTGAGATAAGCACACGCCGTATGGGCTGTTGACGTAGAATGGCTGGGCTGGTTCTCGTTAGTTCGTTCTTCATCGTTAATTAGCCACGAAGCTCACCCTCAGCACGCCTAAAGAGAACTGTCAGTAAGTATTCTTTGAAAATCCGACAGCATGCAGAGAGCCACTTACCCACTGCTTCCCCAGGTTGGGTAACGCAAGTGACCGATGCCCATCCATCCAGGGAGGTCAATAACTCTCCTTCCGTCATTGAAGACCTTAGACGCCATGCCGGCGTCTTTGCAGGAATAGATGCGTCCGTGCTTCCTACTACGATTAGCACTTGAAACTTCGTATCAAAGATGGTCCAAAATTACGATGATGTTGCTATACCACAAGCATCCTGACCTCTGTGACAGGTTAGAACATACTCCTCGTCGAAGGATCTATCATACGTTCCTGTGCTGAAGGAGGTACATGGCCTCGTGCAACTCCTGCGCGGCATCGCAAGACTCATCCTCGCGGTCCCAGTCACCCAGACATATACCAATGATTCCGCACATATTGTCGTGACTCTTTTAGGAACTGGTGCACAAAAAGGTTGGCAGAGCAGGATCTTGATGCGCCTCTCGGAGCCGGTTCGTAACGGTACTGTTATCGATAGTAAGGGATGCGCTCTTCCTCTATTGAGCTTGGCAACTGTTGCGCAAGTTGTCGTCGTCGGTGTTGGTGTCAACGTTCGAGATGGCTTCTGTCGTGGCGGGGTATCCGATGGCGGGGTATTTTCTTAGCAGGATGGGCAGGGTCCACGCTGGGGATTTTCGCGCGCTTCGGAGCAATGAGAAAAGCCAGGAAACGAAAGCGATGCCTCGAGGACTTGGCAATCCGGTTCGACTCGACGGAGGGGAGAGGAAGGAATCTTGGCTTCTTTCTGGACGAGGGAACGATGCAGTCCGAAGAGGAACCGCGAAAAAAGAGCGCGACGTCGTCGGCGAGAGAAAAAAAAATTCCTCCACGACGACAAACTTCGGGAATGGAGGACAAAATTAGTGGGGCCGGTTATCGGCGCTTCCAACAGTGCGGTAGGGCGGTAGGTGCAGCACGGATAAGGCTCCGTAGCAGCTACCGGTACCAGTGATGTTTGCGGCCGCGCTTCAGGCTGTCCAACCTTATTCTTTGTTGTTTTTGTGTGAACCGTTGCTTTTACTTCGGCCAGCTTGCACCTATAGGATTGTTTCTCAAACCTCTCTGCTTGCTGCTTTGAGTGACCGGTTCAACCGACGCATTCCGGACATACGGGCAATGATGCATTGTCAAAAAAGGGCAGGTCTGGTGACGGTAGCCACGTGGTTCAGGCATACTAAACATGCAGAGATAAGCGGACAAACAACCTTGAACGGGGTCTTGGGACTTAACCTATCCGGCTGCATGCAGTGCAAGTTGGAGATGCTACCTAGGCCACATGCTTGAAGGAGTTCAAGTGGCTGAAAGGTCGCCCGAAGAACAGATGCTGGTTGCTGCCAACTCCTCCTCATGACATGTCTTGACACACCCGTAGATGGCAACCTGCAGGATCTGATGACACTTTCTTGTCGTTGTATCTTTCTCTACTCTGGCGCCTCGACTACTGGGCTGTGTCGCAGAATGTTGCCGTCTCTGGTCAAAGGATGATTTTGAGGCGGCCGGGGAGTTTCACGTTTCTTCCGCGCAAAAGAACGGGAGGCCTTGATGTTTGTTTACAGGGATGCGCAGTCTAGCGGTTTTGAGGAGCCCGCGGTCCTGATGAAACTGTATACAATCGTACTGGGAAACAGTCGTGAAGAATGGAATGATATGGGAGCATGCCGGAAACGAAAAAGACGCATAGCCGTGCCAGCCTTGACAGGATAGGGATTTAGTCAGATGAGGTGAAGCATTAGGCTCGCCCGTCCGCATATGTAGACCTGAGCTCTTTACTATGTAGAGTATTTTTTTCCATCAATGAACCCCGCCAACGAACCATCAAGATCCAAACATTCCTGCGATGGGACGCGTGTTTACGAAGAACACGATCCGAAATACCAATTATCAGGGGATGCATCTTGACAGTATTGCACTTATGAGTATATATCGCTTTGAGTAAATGTATAACTGTGCATACATATTTATGCACATAGTGGCTCCACGTTCAAGGAGCCTGGTCGTCCTGGCGTCGTCGACTATGCAACGGCACAGACTCGCGGAAAGTGGTTCTCAGATTGCCCCGACGGCGCGGTGCCCAACATTCCTTATGGCGTGTGTCGATCGGTAGCTCTCTTCATCCACGCCCCAGGATGATGGCCCCTCTCTAGTTGCTAATCAAAACGGAAAGCCCGTGGAATGCGAGGAGGGGGAGGGGGAGGGGGAGGGGAAGGTCGACGAGAAAGGATACTCGGTGGCGGGGGTTTGGCAAACATCATTTCCCTGGAAAGAGCCAAGGTTAACACGAGTATTGACACAAATTGGGTGATGTGAGGCAACAGTGGTGCGTGCCGCTCTGTAACTAACTGACCACATATTTCCTGGCACTTGGCACGTTGGCGTTGGGGTGGCAGACGTAAAGACGCAGGGCCGAACGGGTGTAGGAGGTATGCTCGCCAGCGGCAAGGCAAACTACCTGTTCTTCTAGGCAATCAAGCATCTAGTAGTCTTCTCGCTCTATCAGAGCAGGAATATCGCATACCTACCCTGACGGAGGGCATGTTCCAGACGTTTTCCATACGATGGGTCCCCAAGAAGTGTCGAACATTCCTTCGGCAGGTTGCGGCGGATTGCAGTGTATCATTTGACCTGGTACGCTCCACTGATTGTCTCGTTGCGACAAGCTGCCAGTCGGAAAGAGGGTCCTATCTCCTCCTCATGAGCTGCGGCCAACGGCGAGCCTTCCCAAAAGATCAACTATCCCCCTGAGCCCCGAAATCCTGGCACGAGGCGAGAGGGATTGAAATTGAGTGTGAGACGGAGGGGGGCTCCATCGCCCGTTCTGGCTTCCCCAGTTTGAGACCAGCTCGACGAGAATATCGTGATGTGAAAAGGGTGAGCAGGGCGTTTTCTGATGGGCGATCCCTTGGTGACCCGTTTGGCTCGTGGCCAAGGAATTGGGTTCGGCTCAGATGTCTGGTGTTTGGAAAAGTTTGGGGGACACAAAAGAGAGCCGTCCTATGTCGACAGTCCTTGCGTCCCGGCGGCTTCATTCAAGGAAACGGCTGAACATTGAGTTCGCAGCTGCGTTGCAACGATAGGATCGAACGTTCTCAAAGTGACTTGGATGTCGCGGTAATGGTGGTCACTATCCAAACAGCGTATCTTGGAAGCGATGCCTTTTCCTGTCTCATCAACGACCGTAATTACACAGGTATGTCATTGGAAGTGAAGTGTTCGTACTGCGTCAGCAGTCTGCACAGCAACGGAGCGTCTCCAGAAGCCCTTCGGCAGGTGCAAGGCTCACGTAGGTAGTTTCATTGCCGTTTCTGGGCTAGAACGCGCACATCTCCCCTTCCTTGTATCCTCTCCTTTCGGTGCATACCTAGTCAGTGCTGCCATGTCATCATCCAGTCTTTCTTTTTGCCCTTTCCCGCAACCTTCCCGTCTTGTTTCATCCCAGACCACAAAAGTCAACACCAGGCTGCTGGGAATGCTGGGCGCGCCCATCCGCCGCTCATCAATTGGCAAATGCCTGAGGGGCTGCCTCCACGTTTTTGCGCCCCTGTTCTTGTTTTTTCTTTCTTTTTTCTTACTCTGTTTTCTTGTTCCTGACTTATGCTGTCGGACCCACACTGACGCGTTTCTTTGGCCACACAATCACGTCCCTACCGACAATCCCAGCCACCCGGTCGTGACCTTCTCGGGCAATAGTCAAGCTTGAGCCATGTACGAATACAGAGAGAAAAAGGAAGATCAATGGCCTCAAGTCCGGCTGATGTCACCATGTACATAGAATGTATCTGGGTGTTGGGTATCAGAAGCTCGCTTACCGAGGTGCAGCCCTGGCTTGCGTGCTGAAATTCCCTTCTGTCTTTATTCTTCACCTCTGGCGAATCAAGGCCCGGATTGAAGTAGAAAAGGCTTGCTAGGGCCGTTCCGCAGGCCCCGAGCAAAGTGAGATGGCAACTTACAAGGGCATATGGCGGATACCAATAAAGTGATTACTCCGCACTGTTGGCTTACGTTAAGGGTTAAGGACGTTTGATTTTTCATCATCTCGTTGTGATTGTGAGCCAGTGATATATATAATGCAACTCTCCAGGATATCGAAGGTTTAGCGCGGTACCTGCGGGGCTTGACGGACAACCAGAAATGCAAGTACTGCGCTAACCTTCGATATGCTGAGGTCGCATCCGGCATCTATAGTGCTCAATAGCAGAACGTGAAACGTCAAGAAACGCCTGGACAATCATACTTCTGCAGGGTGCATTTCCACGTTTCCTCTCCACCCGAGGTTCGCAGATGCCAGGAGTCGCACCCGAATCCGCACCGGCCCGCGGACGTTCAACACAGCAGGCAGACAGGACTGCGGTGGTCACCAAAATGTGACTCGACTCACGAATCTGAATTGCTTGGGGTCGGGTCATTAGACTCGTCACATCTCCCCCACACCACCATTCGGATGCTTCCACTGGTCTTGTGTGCCCCTGGCATCTGGCATCCAATGGTGCTGAAGATACGGATACTGATGCGGCAGCTTCAGCAAGACAATCCACCAATGCAAGGCGGGCCAGGTACCGAGTACCTCCATCAAAGCCGAAGAGGAAAGATGTGCTGCGGTACCTGAACATCGTAGCACTAGAAGGTCTGACGGCGTAATCGGACACACGGGTCTGGCACAAACGCATCGAGTGGGCGTTCGGTATCTATCTATCTGGGGGGCTTGTGCGAACAGTCCGGCACACCACCACGATCTATTGGCGGCGCTATGTATGCACAGAGGCAGGCATTCTGGCCCTCTTTTGGCCTTTATGGGAAGGACTAAGGACGGGATGATGCCAATCGAATCGAGGCGTGAAGCCCAACGTTGCCGGCCAATCTTGGGCAGCTTTAACATCTGGGGCCCCCCCCTAGTGTAGTGCGAAATGGCCCCTCCCCCCCAGTTAATCGACTCGCCAGCGTGGACAATTTCCTTCGCCCCCTCCGCTCTTCCTTGTTGTGCTCTCGCCTCGCCAGCCTTTGCCATTTGCTCTACTGAGTATTCTACGGATAATGAGTACCTACACTAGTCATCTCTGAGTAGGAATTTGGCGAGTAGTACGTACGTGCGCCCCATCTTATCAGACACGGAAGGCAGCGTGAATACCTAGATAAGTAGGTAAGTAGATAGTTTCTTCGGCACGTACCTCAGATGGATACTCCCTATCCTGCAGGAAATAGTAGCTTTGTCTGCTGCTACTTTACATAGCACACATGTGGAAGACGGCGCGGCAGGAAAAGAGCTCAAGCTTATGCTGCTTTGCGCTCGAACACCAAACCTCTTTGCCACGCCACAGCCATTGTTTGGTCGCGTTGATGTCGCGTTGCAAAAACCTAAGACTCGCGGTAGTACGTCCCTGCCGCACCCACACCAAACAGGAGGCGATGACAGACCAGGTACGTATCATTAACTGTCTGAGCAGCTACGTAGTACTGCGTAGGTAGGTACCTACCAAAGGCAACTACATACCTACCTAGGTAGGTACAATACCGACCAAGCGGACAGACAGACATGAAGCTGCCTGCATCCACTTTCCACCCTCCCCGAGGGTCCCGCGACCCCCTTTTTCACCATTTTTTCTTGTTTTTGTGATGTGATGGTGATGCGTCCGTCCATCCGTCACTAGAAACGCCTCCTTGAGCTCGGTTCCAAGACTTGAAATGACAATTAACCTGACGGAGAAGCTGAAAGACACACTGACACCGAATGGTCCTTTGCCCCGATGGATGGCAATGCTACACATCAGACACACTAGTACCTAGGTAGGTAGTGCACCGCACTACAGATACAGTAATCAGGACGAGGACCGGGACCGGGACCCCTCCGGTCATTGCCGCCATCGACGACCCTTTTTCCCCAGCTCACGGATACATGCACTACAGGGACACTAAGCATTGGCGATGAGCAACAAGCTCGCGGCTCCTGGCCGGGTTCCCCTTTTCTCCTCCTCTTCTTGTGGTGCGAGGAGTGGAAACGCGTCTTCATGCGCCTGAACGCTCGAACAACGGCCAACCTGACTCTTCCTTACTTACTACCAAACATTGAACGCAGGAACGCAGGAACATGGCTACTTTCGTTTTTTTGCTGCCCCGCCTCCAATGTGTTCCCTCCATATCCGGTCTCCAAGAATACTACAGTAACTGCAGGTCAAGTCATCCGGATCAAGACGTTCCTATGCGTCCAACCCGCCCGTCAGAACCGGGTTAGGCAGGCTATCATTCATACGTAGTAGAGTGCCACTGTAGTATCTGTACTGCCCGCATTGTTCTCCTTTTTGGACCCTTGACACGAACGTTGCCAACTTGCCAGGGGTCTCCCTTCTTGCAACCGTCAACCGCAGAGGACGTTGACCGATTCACCAGCACTCAGCACCGGCACTGGTACGTGTCACGCCGAGACGAGAGAGAGACACACGAGCATAAGAAAGGCTTAAAAAAAAAAGGTACGAGAGTACGGATGAGAATATGTACACTACACTATGTACCTACTACGTACAACAGAATGGGAGCCGATTCCTGGAGCGCATCATTCACCAGACGACGAAGGGCCCCCAATCCTCTTCCCATTGCCCCACCTCCTTTGCACGCATCCTCGAATAAGGCTACAGGATTTGCCATCGCCGAACTCCATAACTGGCCCTGGTTCTCCGTCATGCCCTGCGGCCTGCGGGGCGGCGTGGCATTTGTGCTTGCGCTCACCGTCAGGTACGGTACATAGTACACATACGCGCGCGTTGCCTTTGGCCCGTTGTGTCCTAGCCTGAGGCGTCACCATACTTTCCGCATCTTGACGGATGCTGAGTGAGTGTCTGCGTTGCATCAAGGTACGGGCCCATTGGAGTGCGCCGATACCATCAACAGCCCAGCGCGATTTGCCTGTTGGGAAGTTGTGTTGGCATATCACAACACCACCACACATCACTTGCTCTGCTGCGCCGAGGTGCTCACTATTCATCCTGCACGCGCCTCTTGCCGGGACTCTCCAATCCAGGGCTTTTCTACTAATAGGACAAGTAGTAGGTAGTCCCAGTTGTGGCGGGCGGGCGTTTGGCCAACGGCGTCAGCGGTTATCCCGTTTCCCTCCCTCCCCTCTCCACTTGGCTGCACGCACACTGTGCTCTTCGTACTCCGTACTCTTTCGACTATGTCAGGTAGTCCAAGGCTTTGGCGGTACCGTACCAGCAATATGCCTCGAGAGGAAGCACCGTTCATTCCTGTCGGCGTCGCTGATGGTATCTACTGTTGCCGATGCTCATGATGTTGACAGTGTTGCTACTGCCCGCCGGCTTGCATGTTCAGAGTCGCTTCGCACTGTCCATGTTATTTTGACTTTTTTACTCTGCTATTGCGGCTAGGATTGGAGTCGGTGTCGCTGACTTGAAGCGGATCCAGCCATGCTGAATTGGGCAATGAGCTCTGCGTTTCTGTGCCATGACTGCCGACCGCCCCGGCGATAGATGCTCAGTTGGGCTATGCCAGTTCATCAAGCATCGCCGCTGCCCCATCAACTCACATCCCGTCTGTCTGGAGTGGACCAAATTCGGAGAGGTGAGTCTGGTGAAAGACGTGCGCGGTGTGCATGCGCAACCCCTCTCGTCTTCCCGTTCAACCGGTCAAATGTCGTCCGTCTGTCAAGTCAACAAAGGCGGAAAGAAAACAACATTGAGGAATTGATGGGGGCGAACGGACATATTAGACAGCCCGTGGCCTGTGACGGACGGCGGGGGAGGAGTTCAACACCATGGACAGTCTAGACGGAGAGGATTGCAATCCCAATGAACAATAACCCATCCTAAGGATGCGAGCGACAAGCCATCAGGCACACCACCAAACCAACACGAGACCAGACAAACCAGACACATCAGACACATTAGACTCCAGCCCGTTCGACAGAAAGGAACGGAAAGAAGAAAGTCAACGAGAACCCTTGCCGCGCACTTGCACTAACGTCCGAACATAATCAAACCAAGTCGACCCTGCTGCAACCCACCATCATCGTCTACCTACCTACCTACTACTTCTTTTTTCGCCCATCTTGTTTCTTGTGTCCTTTTGCTGAGGCACGTACCTACTCCCTCACTCTCTCGTCTCTTTCCCAGGAACCTTGCATAGGTGCACACAATAGCAAACACGCTTCTACTACCTCAATTCTCTCCGGAGCAAGACAAGACAGGACGGAGAGACACACGCCTACTCACAACCTGACTGACCCTGGTCTCCTACCCCTACCTCACCTAGGCTTTTTTGGTCCAGATCCAAGGCTCCTACTAAAACTCACCTGCACCCCCCTCCCTCCTCCTCTCCCTCCCTTTTCGCACCCCCTCCAGCGCAAATTAGCCCGCCAAGGGGATCTCGAGGGACAAAAAAAAAAAGGCACGACTCCCCTCCCCAAATCATTAGCGAGATTGTGCCCCCCTATCAACAGTGTCTTTCACTCTCTTACCTCTCTCACCCCCCAGGTTCATTCATTCATGCTATGAACGAGCCCCTGGCCACCTTCGACGGGACGGCATAGTGGCCGGCTCCTCGCTCCATTCTCCTCCCATCTCCCCAGTCACCTCAATTAATTTCACTCTGCTGAGTTGAACACCGCGCTTTTGGCCCTGCCCCGAGTTACACAGTACACACCACCATCCAGTACCTGCGGAAGTACCCTCCATCTCCAAGGCTTGCTGGTCTCCATCACCCTCGTCTTCGCCCATCCCGACACGCGGGTCCACGTCTACCGTGAATCACTCTGCTGGATCGTGTGGGTTTCTTCCCTCTCATTCTCTCACACACCACACACACACGCTGTCTCTCGCTCTCTCGCCTCTCTCCGTTCCTCGACCCTCGTCACCCCGTTCATTCCCGCTCTCCCTTTCTCTCCCCTCGCTTGCTCCTCCCCCCTCCAACTTCCCTGCCCCCCTTCCACTCTTGTCCGTTTCCACGTCCCTCGTTTTTAACACTGAGATGCGTCGCAGTTCTCCAGACCAGCAAGCAGCTTAGCTATCCCATTAAGCAAAGCACCCTTCGACTGCCGCCTGACCCCCGATTACATTTGCATGCATCTACATGTAAATTACTGGATTGCATCCAAGCACTCGCATTGCAGACAGACGGACCGACGTACAGGTACAAAAAACCATCACCACCACCACCACCACCACCACGACGGCGTAGATATCGCCTCGTCCGTTGCTGCTTACTATCCGCCCAGCACAATTCGACACCCTTCTACTTCCCAAGCGAACAAACCAACAAAACCTGATCAACCGTCGCCCAACCCCCCGACCAACTTCCCAGGGTCGCTTCCTCATCATCGCAATCTCGACCCACGTACCCGACAATATCGTGTACCTTCTGGATACCCACGTCTGAGGATCCATCCCCGATCGACTGGTTCTAGCTCCATTCTCACCCCCTGGACCCCTACCTGGCCCTTTTAATAATATCGACCGCCTCCTGGTCCTCGCCTGTCCCCCCTCGTTGTCTCCTCTTCTTCATCTGGTTTCGCTCTCTTGGTCCATCCCAGCTCACTCATTCACGCTTTTTTTTCCCCCTATATCCAACATCAACCGTTCCGATCCAATACAAGCAACAGCACTCGCACGCCCTTTTCCTTTGCATCAACTTTCAACACTTCTTCATCAAGCACTACCCACCACCTAGCCGCCAGTACCCCAATCGTACTATAGCACGGATAGCTCTCCAACCAAGGCCGGTCTGAATGCTACAGATCTTGCAAGCAGCTCTTACAAAGAGCTCCTCCTAGTTCGGCACAGCGTTGGTACGGTCTAGGCTCACACGCCTGAGAAGCGGCCTTGACCAGCTGACCCGCCCTCAGAAACACCGTCGTCACGAGGATCTTGACTGGAATCAACGATCACAACCCACCACAAAACCACACAATATGACGGTCGCACACGACTTGACCCATAGAGGGTCTTCATCCTACTCTGCCAACAACATGGCTCTCGAAGACAGATTCGAGGTTCTCAAGGAAATTGGAGATGGTAGTTTTGGCAGTGTCGTCCTTGCCCGGGTCCGTAGCGCAGGTGCTAGTGTGGCTCGCCGCGGCACGGTAGTAAGTTCCTGCAGATAGCTCCCGCACTGCATCACACCAGCTTATCGTGTGCATTTTTAGGTTGCCATCAAAACCATGAAGAAGACATTCGAGTCTTTCACCCCGTGCCTGGAACTCCGCGAGGTTGTCTTCCTTAAGACACTCCCCAACCATGCCCACCTCGTCCCCGCCCTCGACATCTTCCTCGACCCTTACAGCAAGAAGCTGCACATCGCCATGGAGTACATGGAGGGCAATTTGTACCAGTTGATGAAGGCCCGGGACCACAAGTGTCTTGACAACGCCAGCGTCAAGAGCATCCTTTTCCAGATCATGCATGGCCTCGAGCACATCCACGCACACCACTTCTTCCATCGCGACATCAAGCCCGAGAACATCCTCGTCTCCACCTCTGCCCACCAGGACGCCGTCACGTCTTTCCGCAGGTATTCGGCCCTCGTCACCCCTCCCTCTACGCCCCCCAGCTACACCGTCAAGATCGCCGACTTTGGTCTCGCCCGCGAAACGCACTCCAGGTTGCCCTACACGACGTACGTTTCGACGAGATGGTACCGTGCACCCGAAGTGCTTCTTCGTGCTGGCGAGTATTCAGCCCCGGTCGATATCTGGGCTGTCGGTGCCATGGCCGTCGAAATCGCCACTCTCAAGCCACTCTTCCCCGGCGGAAACGAGGTCGACCAAGTTTGGAGAGTCTGCGAGATTATGGGAAGCCCTGGAAACTGGTACAACAAATCTGGTGGCCGCGTTGGCGGCGGCGAATGGAAGGATGGTACCAGACTCGCCGGCAAGCTCGGTTTCTCATTCCCCAAGATGGCGCCCCATGCTATGGACACAATTTTGCAACAACCTCAGTGGCCCGCTTCATTGAGTCACTTCGTTACGTGGTGCCTCATGTGGGACCCCAAGGCTCGCCCTACTTCAACCCAGGCAATTGCCCACGAGTACTTTGCTGATGCCGTTGACCCTCTGAGGCCGAAGTCATCGACTTCGAGAATTCTGGGCCGTAAGCAGTCTGATCTAAAGGGCGCCACCAACTCCAACTCTTCTACCCCCACATCTTCCAAGCCGTCTTGGTTCAGGAAATCCCTCATCGGTCGCTCAGAAAGTGCCGAGGTTGGTATCCCCCAGCCTATTTCTAAGGAACCGACCCCAAGACCTTCTCCCGTTCCTTCGCAAACGACGAACGAGGTCCCCGTTGCCAAGACGCGTCCTGCTCAGCCAAAGCGTACGACCTGGTCAAATGGCCCATCAAACGTCGCTCCCATGCCGATACTCCCTACGATCCGTCCTATTTCTCCCCTGTCCGACGCCGTGACCGCGGAAGCAAGGAACGGTGTCACATACAACGACTCGTACGCCAACAGTAGGCATCGTGCTGTTCAGATTGAAGAGAAGAAGAAGATTGGCAGGCAGTTGTCAGTTGCCTCGAGCACTAACAACTATGCGGAAATTCACCGACAGCAGGCTGAGAGGGCACTGAACGGCAACGGCGGTCTCGCCTCTCCGCCCAACGGTCACAAGGAAAGCTTTTTTTCACACCTAAGGAAACGCGCTCGCCGTTTCTCAGGCAGGCACCAGGCCCCTATGTCGCCCAACTCGGATGACGTCGAGGCTCAGGCCGGCTGCGGCCCTTGGGGCAGCAACAGATCTTCCATGGTGATTGACAACGCCCCTACTCCCCCGGCAAAGCCTACCGAGATCTATGAGCCACTTGACAAGGCCCTGAGAGACGTTCAGCAAAAGCAGAACCAGAACCAGGACAACGCTCCTGTTCCCCCTGCACACCTCATCACTCCCAGCAGCACGCTCAAGAGACATCACTCTTTGCCGCAGCATCAGCCGCGGTCGGTCGACAACCTGATGGTGGCCGCAAGGGGAACTGTGCCGATCTCGAACCGAACCCGACGTCAAGGTGTGCAGCACTACGATGCACCAGACGAGGAGGACGAGCTGCTCGACGAGGTTCTCAACTCGACCCATCGCGCCATGAACCGCCTTGAGAAGGACGGAAAGCCCGGGTTACGTCAGTCTGCCAGCAATGTTGGCCTGTCGAATCCATACCCAACCCCATCTCCCTCGGCCAACGGCAATTCGGTCCTTTTCAGCGATAACCACGAAGCCGTAGCGCCTAAGCCTTTGAACCTCCAAAAATCACACGGCGCCGAGAGCCAATACAAGTGGCCTACGCCCCCATACGAGGAGAGCGAATGGGCTGCTTCGGCTTCTGCTAGCATCTGGGCTGCCAGCAACCGATTCTAAGACGGCAGTCTTGAGGCTTTGCCTAGTTCAGCGCAAAAGTTTCTAGTGGTATGGCATGGTGCTGGTGTTTTTTAGTGTGCTTTTTTGGCGTTTGCCGGTATACTAACCTCGGTTAGACCGAGGCGGTTTGCATTCCAGATCTCGGTTTTTTGCTCCTGTATTCGGGAGCAGGGTGGCATTTCGAATACTCCACGATATCTTCGATACCATAGGGCGGCACATTCTTCCGCCATTGCGCATACCTTTATTTCCGGTTTTTTTTTTCCCCTTTCATATTTTTCATCGACTCATCTGTTTCGAAATACCCGATACTATAGACTGGAAGGGCTGCCGATGGCGTCCTGTACCAAAGATAACATTTCTTTTGTTCCTGGGGCTCACACGGGCAAGGAGTGGCGGTCTCCCAATCTGGAAGAAAAAGAACACGGTTCAATAGGGATTGGGGAGGCTAAGATAAGGGGGCCAACTATGATTGCGCGGTTCTGTACAAGGAAGGACAACGACACAATATTTTTTTCTCTCTAGATTCTCTGCGGGCTGGACACGTCAGACGACTCGGGAAAGCCATGTTGTGGCCAACGGATGCCCAAATGGAATAGTTTGTCATATACGGACCGTGGAAGACACGAATGGTATACACATGGGAACCCTATTGAAGCTACTCGACAATGCTGAGTCCCGCGTTTGTGTATTCACAAGCGCATGGGAACCATCATTTATTTATTTGGTTCGAGGGTAAGGTGTGGGATAAAAGTAAATATTTCAGGAAGGGAGAACTGTATGTAGGTAGACAGGATGGCCTTCGGAGTCTCGCTACAACCATACTACATAATAATCACGTGGCATACTAGCGATGCTCACTGGTCACAAACCACATGTACTGTCTTTTGCGAGAATCCTGTGAAATATCTCTGGCCTCTCCATCAAGTGACCGACGAAGGAAAAGATGGAAGACGAGGGGACTTGCTCGAATTGACTCTTGGCCCAACACTTGGGACGGTTTAGACACGCGAGTGCGCACGGGTGTGGCTTGGACGCCTTTCCCACAGCCGGTGGACCGTCCCGGTCGTAGCATGTGCGTCGTGTACTTGGTGCCTTGCCGGGGTGCCAAAGAGGCGGGGTGGTAGTTGGTGAGTGGTGTGTAATGTGGTGTGGTGTGGACGGTGAATGTAATGCAGAGCTGACAGGGCCCGCCCGTGGCAGGCAGGCGAGGTTCGGACGGAAACGATGTATACTTAGTTTAGGTACTGAGAAAAGAAACCTGTATCAGTTGAGAGGGCGCAATCGATCTACCGTAGACGGAGACAGGGATATGGGAGCTTTATGCGCGAGAAGATCCTATGCGTAGGTAGGTAGGTACGTATTCGTCCTACGCGGCAACTCTGCTGCGCCGCCGCGGGTGCGAGGTGATGCACTCAAGGTAAATGTGTGTGTGTGTGGGGGGGGGGGGGGGGGTTAGCTAGGCGCGCATGCACAGCTGCGAGACGACGTAGGTAGGAGGGATGCGGGCTGCGTTTGCTGCGGCCGGCCAGGGGAGGAGGGGAACAGGCAGATGAGGTGGTGTATCATGTATGGCAGCGTGGGAGGTGCCGGGAACGTAGTTGTTCGGGAGGGCTGTGTTTTGTTCTTCTTTCTTATTTTCGTGCTTACCCTGGCTGGAATTCGTTTTTGTTTGGTCGTCCGGCTACCTAGGTATATGTTTCTCGATGGCCGCCGGCTGTGGGCTTGGAGAGGTAACCGCCCCTCTTGGAATGCGATGGTTTCTCTGCCTAGATCTACTGTGGAAGAGAGCACGAGGGGCTAGAGGAGGATATGGTTGGCCTATCGGCTTCTATTGACGCGGATCCCTAAGGAAAGGAAGGGTATGCGTCGTCTTGCGTGTTGCTGACCAGGACGTGAGATCGCCGAGCGTTTGGATTCGTGCGGCGTGCTGTGTTGTTTATTGTTTGACGATGGTGATGCGGGCTGACAGCGGGCTTAGTCACATTCTTCCTTGGTTGATCCAGGTGTCTCTCGCATGCCTCAGCGTTGACAAATACGTGGTGAGCTGACTTACAGATAGAGGTGGATCTCGTTTGCTTGACGGTATGTACTTACTCTAAGCTAGTAGTTCGAGGTGCCTCGCAGCTGATTTACGCATATGTTTGTTCTGTGGCCCCGTATACATGGGCGATGTAAACTTGTCACACAAGGTCACGATACTTGCTTTTGGCATTGGCTTTCGGCATGAAACAACCAGCCTGTGTTTTCTCAGGGCCCGCCTAAGGTAGCCCAGTCCAACATCTATGAAACTAATCGATTAGCGTTGTGCTTTAAAGCTGCGTTACTTTTTCCTCTCTCATAACCGACCAAGGATTGCCGCCGTACGATTGAATCTAACAAGTTCAAGCGATAGCATGTACTTTTTCCTTCATCCCCAAGTATGCCTCCAAGGTAGTTGCGCTTCGCAAGTTTCTCTTTCTCGAAAGACGGTCTCCCTGTGCTAGGTTTCACCAGACCGAATTGCTCGTCAGTCCAAAGAGGTTTGTTATGCGGTTGGTCTGCCTGGCCAACGCCGAGGAAGCCATCTGGCCGAGCAGCAACCCAGTCGCTGGTACGCTTGATACCCAGCTCAGTCCAAACAGCATCGACAGCAGTGACGAGATCATCCGTAAACTCCCGACCGCGTCCCAATGTTGGTGTGATACGGAGCTTCTCTTCCCCTCTGGGTACGGTCAGATAGTTGATGGCTTGAATTGTGGATGCCCCAGTCCTTGAGAAGAATAGCAGAAGACTTCTTGGCAGCTTCCGCATCCCCGACCAGCAGCGGGATGATGTGCGAAGGATTAGTTATCATAGGAATATCCTTGGCAATGAGGGCTGCTCTTGTGGCACGGGTATGCAGCTGCTGAAGGCGACGGTCAGTGTTGTGGGCGGCCTGGTACTCGATGGACGTTTTGGCTCCAGCAAGGACTGCGGGAGGGAGCGACGTAGTGAAGATGAAGCTGGGGGGCGAGGGAACGACTAACATCGACCAGTTGGGACGAGCCTGCAATGTAGCCGCCAACACATCCATACGCTGTTCCAAGCGTGCCAGAGATTATGTCAACCCTATACCGGACAGTCGGGGCGCCGCTGTCGGCTCTGTGAGGTCGGCTGGCGTTGGATGCGAAGTCGAGATGCTCAGCCACCCCAGCATCATGTGATCCATACATGCCGATAGTATGTATGAACCTCATCCAAAAAGGTAATAGCGCCGTAATTTTCAGCAAGATCGCAGATATCCTCGATCAGGCTGACGGACCCGCTCATGCTATAGAGGCTCTCGAACACAGGGATCTTGGGAACCTCAATCGGAAGAGAAGCCAGCTTGGCCTCAAGGTCAACAACGTGCTGTTTTCAGAGACAAGTTGGAAGCTATAGCTGCGATATACAATCTTTACCATTCCAAACGACTACTTTTCGTCCACGTGACCCTGACTGCCCCATGCATATAGTCCAAAGAGGCTGCCCCTATGCACGAGTGGCACGGGGATGGCTCTGCTATCATTGATAGTCAGCTCAAAAGCGGCTTCAATCATGCCGTATCTGCTGGGTGGCAAGCGGAACGACAGCTACACGAAGTATACACCTCACTTGTCCGTTGCCTTTTCTCGTTCTCTGCGCTCTAACCAGAAACTGTAGTCCATGTTCATCTACCTTGTTTTTCTTTCAGCCGATCCAGACATGGAGGTGCCGATTCCAAGCCTCCCAGGCCAGTACAGACGCGGAGTGAACAAGCTCATCCCATTTCTCAAGCCCCTCGTTGTAAAAGGGCTCCACTCCATTACCGTCTACGGCTCACCACTGGGGCCGGACGAGAAGGATGCCATTGGCTCATGGGCGGACAAAGCAGAAGGCCCTGTTCTTCCGTCCATCCCGCGCATACGGTAGGCTTTCCCAGAGCTCTACCTGATCAGCGATGCCAGTCTCTGCGAGTACACAACGCATGGATATTGTGCGGTGCTCTTCGACGACAGGAGGGTCGACAACGAGGCATCCGTGAAGCGTATCGCTGAAATCTCACTCTCGTTCGCTAGGGCCGGCGTTCATTGTGTAGTCTTTTTCTCTTTTCCTTTGCGTAGCATTGCAGGAGCAGCTCCTGGATCTATGTTATCTAGTAGGCAACACGTCGAGCATGCCGTACACCCACCCGACTACCTTTTTTGTTCCAACTTCCTCCGGTGCCCTCCCACGAAATCTACGTCGTGACTCGTAGCAAGCTTTGTGCGCCCTTCTCAACAAGCAACTTGGCAACTGAAACTCCAAGTTGCTCTGCTTCGCCGTCGCTCTGGACGACGGCCACATCCTCGGCAAAAATTCCTGACGTTCCCGCCATATCGAGGACCGTAGCTTGCAAGTGGAGTTTGCCACGATCAAGACTTGGTGACTTGTGCTCCTGTTGTTGTTCATTGCCTGGCGTTTTGATTACTTCCAGGGATTCAAAAGTAGAGCAGACACCGATTGGAGACGAACATCCCCCTTGAAGACTTCGAAGCATGGCCCTCTCCGCCATGCCGCGCCATCTCGAAGGGCGGTGGTCCACATGGCGAACGAGCTGTAGTATATCTTGACGGTCCGTGCTAATTTCAATACCGAGCGCACCCTGACCGGCTGCATAGGGAAATGTGGCTGGATCCAACCGTTGGGTGATCCGGTGACCGAGTCCCAGGCGCATTAGTCCTGCTGTCGCCAAGAGAATACATGAAAATTGTGAAGAGGGTGCGTCAAGTTTGGCAAGACGAGTGTCTCTGACATGCATAGTTAGACCAGGCCCATCCTGACTGATGTGATGAATCAAAGCCACACGGGAATCAAGCCAAACTCACACATTGCCACGACATTCAACCACCTCCAAATGAGGCCAATTCCGGCGAACAAGAGCTTTTCTTCTAGAGGAGCTCGAACCCACCACGGAGCCAGGTGGCAGTTCATCAATGGATTTGAACTTCGAGTCGGGCCTCATTATGACGGCATCAGATGGGTCTTCGCGCTCTGGAACAGCGGCAAGAAGACATTTCGGCGGCAGCGTTGTCGGCATGTCCTTCAAGCAGTGGACGAGGACTTGGGACTTGCCAGCAACCAGGTCTGCCTCCAGGTCATTTGTCCAAAGGCTCTTCCCAATATCAGATCCGCCTGTCTGCTTGGAGAGGAGTATAAAGGGAGTTTGCTTATCCGTGTCGCCGGCGGCGCTGCCCGTGACAATTCTGAAGGCGTGGGAGGAGCCCACTGCCTGGCGCAGTGTGGATATAACAGCACGGCTCTGAACGAGAGCAAGCTCCGACTTGCGACAGCCGACAACAACTTCGGAAGATTGGCATTGTGATACTTCCTTAGACCCATGCTGGGGCGGAGAGCTGTGGTTGGCGACGCTCATCGTGGTGAAATGCGGTTGGCGGCTTCTAGATCTTGGCTGTGGTCGCGTAGGAAGCGAGCGAATTCCCAAAAGTGAGAGCTAGGCAAGTACCTAGGGTATGATTACTAACACTTGATCTCTGGTCAAAACGGTATGAACGAAACGTCCTCCAGCATGTTGAATGGTACTAGGTCAATTGGTCAGCTAATTGGTCAGAACCAAGGGGTTTTCTAAACGGTATCCGACCCTCCCGGCCGAAATGGCACATTCCTACCACAGTACTTCTGCTAGCGCTATTAGTGAATATGCCCCCCCCTCTCTTACGATCACCGTCACCATCACTAGCCCTATGGCTATCTTGATCACTCTCACTCTTACACTTGCTATCCCTCACCATTAACGAGCGTAAAGAGTATATTAGTAGACGTCTATACTCAAGTTGAAGGACGTATGATGGGCGGCAAACAAAAAGCGTAGAATATGTGCTCATCGTGTCAGCTGGAGGCGCAACATCGGAGCACTAGCTGCTTTGCGGAGCTATCTTATCACTATTAGACAGCTGTGAAAGAGTATATTTCAGAGGCAATACGTGTTGCACTTGTTGCGTATGTTAATCTTATGGAGTTTCTCAGGTATTGTTCTATACTATTGAACATCTAAACTCCCTTCGAACCGTCTCCTCCTCCAGTGCGTGTGCCCAGGGTGTTCTCGAAAAGACATTCAAATGCGCTATCCACGCATTCCGCCCCTCACTCTTGTCTGGTACGCTTTGGCCCTTGGCACAAGAATTCCACAACCAGGAGACATAAGCTGCCAAATCAGGCCGCCTGCTTAAGAGATCCAAGCAAGGGTTTAGGGTTTGGCAGATCCCACCGTTGACAGCCGGGATAAATACCATCGCTGACCAGTATTGCGGTCCTCGGCTAAAGGGATGTGAAAGTTGGCGAATTCGCTTGCGGTCTTGCAAGGCAAAAAGTAACCCAAGGGCCCAGTAATAAACTCCATAGGTGTGCTTCATGGTTTGGGTTACCATGTAGCCACCCGGACGTGGGTTAATCTCCAGCAAACAAGTCGAAGGCTTTCTTTTTGCGGGCGTAGAACGCCCAGTCAAGTCGGCCGCATTGTCATTGTACGTGAATTTCCATGCTCGAGTTCTGAACACGCGCCTCGGCGTGGTAAATGCCATCTGGCAAGCTGATCCGAAGCAGGGTTTGATGGATCGAATCTCGGACAACAGCAACCTCGCTTGCCGGAAGCTTGGAAGGGACGATATTTCCAAGCTCAAGGAAGGTGTCCATACTTGCTGAGTTGCCATTGGTATCGGCGCCTTTGAGAAGCTCGTCTGGCGCTTCAAAGAAAGCGATTTCTCCATCTCAAAGCACAAAGTTGGCGTCCACTTCTGGTCCGTCGCAGTATTTCTCAATCACAAACTGCAAGCCGTGCCTCTCGCTGTCGGTCGTATGCATGCCAGTCTTGATCTGTTCAAGGTTCTCAACCCTGTATGCGCCCTCGGATTGGAATTCCATCAGAGAAGGTTTGATGATAAGAGGGCACTCGAGACTAGTGTTCCTTCACAATGCTAGCGGCCTCATCAAATGTGGACGCCTGATACGTTGGTCGACCCTCGGAAACGCTCAATTTGAATTTGTCCGTGACATTATCGGGCGCTTCTGGAGAATGCGTAGGCAGGCCTAATTGCACAGAAGCCGCAGCAACCGGGACCTGGTAGTGGTCAGAGAAGGTCACGAGCCCATCAAGATGACCGCCCCAGGCGCGCACTGCGTCGACAATTCGAGCAGTGAAGACGTGGTCAGATTGCTCAGTGCAAAGTAACGGGACGAATTCTTTGTATCAGCACCTCCAGCGAGGGCTGTTCAGCCAGTGGTGTGGATTGCCGAATACGATCATATCGATCCGCAAAGCTTCGGCCGCCTTGTACAGTAACCACCAAGAAGTCTGGAAACCTTGTATCTAAGATGCACCACATAAATCATTGCCTCCTAAGTTTCCAAACTTATTGGTAGTGACTGTATAGCGTCTCTCCGCTGGCTCCACGGTCCGGAAGACGACGGGTGCCTTCCACCAGGCCCAGAGTTTTGCGTTTTGGTTCCTGCATGGAGAGCCAAGGGAACGACAGCCGATTGCGCAGCTCAGCATCAATATTGTCCAGGAGCGAGGTAACCTTGTCGTGGCCTGTAGAACCAATTGCCTTTACGCCGCGAAAGCTTTTAGAGCATCTTTCAATGTTTTGATGTCGAAACATTGCCCGTCAAAGTATTGCAAGGGCTTCGCAAACCCCAGAACAGCTGTGACCAAAGGGCAATCAAGTAGACGCAATGGCACAATGTCAGACCGCGCGATGTATCCGCGAGTCTGGGGCAAAACTATGCAGACGACACTCTGTCCGTCTGCAAGAGGCTGCGACAGACCTTCAAACAGAATTCAAAAACTCGCTGCCATTCCGCAATGCTGAGTGTTGACTGTTTGCTGCTCGGAGCTACCTGGCTGGCCTGATGTACGCCCGACAATCGGCGGCAGCACTTCGTCAGAAAAAAGAAACCACATGTTTTGTTGAGGTGAGGTGTGGGCACGTGACCCCACCTCACCTCCAGTGGGGCAGCCTCAGAGCCCACATCTGGCTCCTGCCAGCCCATAGTAGGCTTAGTAGTTTCTCTTTTCCTCACCTACGTCAGTTAGCAACAATACAATATTATTACCTCACTTCGTTACGTCTCTTTGCTCTACAGGTTATAAGCTCTAGGCCATAATTTTTCTTTTAATTAAGCTAGTAGTATCTACCTCTCTTTTTAACCTCTTAATTACCTTATAATAGCTATAAGAATTACCCTTATTACCCTTATTAATTACCCTATAATTAATATATTAAGTAATAGTAACTTTACCTCTAACTAACTCTAATAGTTACCTTAGATCCCTATATATTAATATATATCTAACCTCTTTAACTAACGTACACGCATAGCGAGCGACGCATCAGGGCGAGCGACGCACCTTAAGAAAAGTGGGGTATTTCTAGGTAGGCTGCACGCAAAAGTGCTGTTATGTAATTGTTAGACCTCCTTAGCAATTATGTAACAGCACTTTTGCGTGCAGCCTACCTAGAAATACCCCACTTTTCTTAAGGTGCGTCGCTCGCCCTGATGCGTCGCTCGCTATGCGTGTACGTTAATATAAATTTCTTACTAATATAGTAAGATCCTTCCCTCTTTTATTTATATTACTAATTTTTTACTTTATAGATTATTAATTAATTAAGTATCTATTAAAGGGTAGTAATCTATAAAACATCTATATATGCCTTCTATCCTATAGAAGAAACACCTAGGTTTATTATATTATTAGGCTACCTATAGCTTAATTAATTCTTTATATCTTTAGTAATATCTTAGTACTACCCTTACGTAAGGCACCCTAACTTTATTATAGTAGACACCTATAATTACTAATTAGTATTATTAAAGATCCTAACCCTTAAGGGTAAATCTAACTAGTCTTTATAGTTAGTACTTATTAACTCTATCCTCTATATAAACTATATTAAGAAATATATTAATAGTAATATCCCTAAGCCTACTAATCTAGCTAAGAGAGTATTATAGGAAAATAATTATAATATTATATATAACCTCCTTATCTTATTATATAATATATTAATTAATAAGCTTCTTAATATAGGTTAGGAAGATAATAGTAACCTATTTATACTTATAAGAGCCCTTAAGAGATATATCCCTAAAGTCTCTAAGGATACTATTAGAGCTCTTATTACTAAATTTAGTAAGGGTAATACTTATAACTATAAGACTCTTTATAACGCCCTTAAATATATCTAATACCTCTATGCTTATATTACTAGTCTCTATAGTAAAAACTCTAATTACTATTAGGCTATTCTTCTACTTAACTACTTTAAGGCGTACTTACCTAATATATATAAAAAATATACTAATAACTCTAAGAAACCTACTTAGACTAATATTATTAAGACTATTTATACCCTTACTTAAGATAAAGAATAGAAGATAAGCCTTACTTTATACTATAAATCTACTACTTCTAATATAGCTACTTCCTTTAGTACTAATTTAGTACTAGCTAATCCTACTAAGAAGAAGAATTACCTTACTTACCCTTATTATAGTAAGGGTTATACTACTATAAAGTATTAGACTACCTATCTAGTATAAGGGTATAGCTATAGGCTATAACTAGGAAGGGTATAGAAGGTAGGTCTATTCTAGTATTAAGACTTTAAGCTAAAGCTTCTAAGTTCCTAACTTTAGCCTTAAGCCTTAAGTCAGTAAGGCTTAGCTAACCCTTAGCTAAGGAACACCTAAAGTACTCCTGTTAGGCTATATGTCCTATTAGCATATAGCCCCCTTATAATTACCCCTCTCCTTATATCCTTAGTCCCTAAGGATAAGTAGAGACTATAGTGTTAGGTGCTAAGTAGTTACTAACTAATTGCCTTTTACTCTAGCTGTTTTATTAACCTTTTTGTTAGATAATAGGATCTATTCTAGTATTATAAATCCTAGTATGCCTTTAGCCTCCCTTTACTATAATTCCTTTATAGTTAAAAATAAAATTCCCTTAACTCTACCTATTTTTAAACTAAGTACTTCTATTTATAGTCTAATAGTTTATTATATAGCTTTACTTAATATAATAATACTTACCTTACTTTTACCTTACTTTATTATTATTATTATACTAATAGTTCTATTTCTTTTAGTAAGTGTCTATTAAGCCCTTATTATTATATAGTAGTATTATTATTTTTATTTTTTATCTTCCTTTTCTTCCCTTAAAGTAAGGTTTTTATTTTCCTTTTCTCTTCTTTTTTTCCTTAGTACTATGTTATTATTAACCTTTTGCTATACTTCTTTATTAATAACTTTTCTTATTTTACCTATTTTCTTATTATTACTTTATTAACTATATACTAATTAGTTACTATATTTCCTTTTCTTCTTTTTATCTATTTTATTCCTTATTCCCCTTCTTATTATACTATTACTAACCTATTACTAATTATAAGTATTATTATCTAAGTTACTAGTATCCTCTAAATACTATATAACCTAAATAAGGGTTTTAATAGCTTAAAGGGGGGTACTCCTTATATTAACTATCTTAGATAGATTTATTATAACCTTAATAAGTTTATTTACTACTAGGCTAACTATATTATAAACTATCTTACCTACTATATTAATAAAAAGAAGTATTCTACTATAAGTTTCTACTAGTCCTTTACTAAGAGTTTAGCATCTCTAATCTATTTTTATAGGTTCTAAAGGAACTCTAGGGTGCTATATAATCTACTTAGAATTACTATATATACCTTTACTAATTAGTTACTAAGTATTAACTTAGTCTTCTTAAACTTTAGTATATTAATTAGTCTCTTTAGTATATAGCCTATACTTAGACTAAAATTAGTAAGTATATTACTAATCCTTTATATAGTATAAACCTACTTTAGCTCTAATATATTACTATCTAGGAGTTAGTATCTAATTATAAATATATAAGCTTAATAATTTAAGTTTAGGTTTATTATAGTTCCTTTACTAAGCATTTACCTTAGCTAACTTATTTTTTCTAGGTAGGTATTATTACCCCTAATAATATTATAGATTAATTAAACTAACTTTAACCTATATATATTTATAATAACTCTAAGGTAAAGGGTCTATAAATACTTATTAAATACCTTAATAGTTACTAAGGTAAATACTTTAATAAGCTAGTTAGTAAGAGAGAACTTAAATATTTCCCTAAGTAGGCTAAGTTCTATAAGAAGGTTAATAATTATAAGGATAACCCTATACCTATATATACTATTTATATTATAGGGTTAGTACTAATTACTTATAGAACTAGTACTAAGACACCTTAGAAGAAGTATAAGCTTATAGATACTACTACTAACTCTATAAAGCGTTACTATAATAAGGGTAAGGGTAAAGAGGTTACTATTACTATCTTAAGTAGTAATAATAATAGTAATAATAATAAGTATATTAATATTCCTACTAATAATAATTCTTTACTAAGTAGTCTTACTCTAATTACTATTTAGAACTAATATAAAAAGAAAAAGGCTATAAAGAAGAAGTATAAGGAGGAGGAGGCTATATGTAAGGAAGCTATTTATATCTATAAGGAGTAGGAGGCTATAGAGAAGAAGCGTTAGGATAAGAAAGAGGCTAAAAAAAAGAAAGGTAAAGGTAAATAAGTTACTAACCCTCTAGTAATCCCTTATATATTTTATAAGTTTTATAACCTTAGTAAAGACTATTATAACTATATTTATACTATTTACTAAAAGCTTACTAAGTAGTTATTAATCTAAGAGTATAATACTTATAACCTAAAGGCTAAGAGATATATACCCTATATAAAGAATACTAACTAAGCCTTTATTAATAAGTATAATAAGGATAAGGAAATTATATATAATATTACGTATAATTATAAATTAGAATAGTAGTCTACTAGTAATAAGTAGTCTCTTATAAACTCTAAGGTAGAGGGTAATAATAATAATAATAAGTATAATAGAAATAGTAGTAGAGATACTAGTAATAATAATATTAAGATTTAGCTAGTAGTAATAGTTACTATATATTTTATAACTATTAGTATATCACCAGGTGGGTAATACGGTTAACCGTACGTATCAATAGGCAAGGTGACGAATAATAGGGGTAAATACTATGGTTTAATTATGTGTAACTAGAAGAGAATTATCGTAGGTTCTGCCATAAATGGTTGGGTGAATATCCCCTAAATCCACGGTAGATCCGCCGACAGATCAATAGTTGATCTGCGGCCGGTTATTAGGGTTACGCCTGGTAAGTCTAATAGGATCCGCAATAGTTGATATCACAACACTAGTAACTTTCTCTTAAGGAGAAATTTACCATGGATTTATGGCACTTCGCTTATTAACTGCGAAGAGCCTAAAAACGCAATAAAAACAAAGATCTAAGAGTATTACATACTCTTTACGTGACAGACCCGTCACGTGCGTGAAACCCATCTATTCATCCATATCCTTGCTGCACTATTGCTAACAAGCTCCTCTAACGCCTTATTAGGCGACAACTTTATAAATCCATCTGCTAGGTTATTATTACCATAGATCTATTGAATCTTATATATCTCCTAGTACTTATATAACTACTATAACGCTATTATATTAATTATAAGGCGTTTCTCCTTTATGGTGCTAAGTTTCATAAGACACTTATAGAGGGAGTAGGAGTTAGTACATATAACTATTAGGATCTATAGGTATTTAAGGCAGTTAGTAACTATTACTAGTATGGTAGTTATTATGTAGGTAATATTAGTACTAGCGACTATTACGTAGATCTTAGAGGCTAACATACTCTATATGACCCTCTTATACTTTATTAAGCTGAAGTAGATAATATTCCCTTTAATAGTAAATTTACTAGTATTATTAGGGGTTTTTATAGTAGTATTATCTTTACTATATTACTTATTTATAAGAATAATAATAAATCTAAGCTGTAAGGTAAGGTTACTATTATTAGTAAATAATCTATTAATAAAGATAAAGAGCTTTATAGTTATAAGGTTAAGTAGTTAAAAATAAAGGCCTTAGTTAGGGTTCTTTATTTACTACTTAATTTATTAGTTAAGCTCTTTAATATTACTTATATCTAGTAATTAGTACTAGGTAGTAATAGAGTAGTTAAAGCATGCCTTAGGCTAGTAGATTAAGGTAATATACATACTACAGGCGTACTACTTAATATACTACTAGTATAATTCTAGTAAATTAGGGTTAATAGGCTGTAGTTACTTACCTTATTCCTTCTGGTAGAGGTGAATATTACTGTTATTATTAAGAGAAAGCATACTACTATTAAAGGTAATAGGTTTACTAGGTTTAAGGAATTACTTTAGCTTTACTATAAAGGTTGCTTTTATTAACTTAGTATCTTTATAGTTAGAAAATAGTTTATCTATAAGGCTAATAGTATTATTAGTCTATATACTAATTAACATAAAATCTTTATTATTTTATACTAAAATAAGTAGGTAAGGGTTAAAGGTTAAAGTATCTATCTAGAGGGCTTTTCTATAATAGTTGTTATATATTACCTACTAGTAGGTTCTAGCCTTAGGTATACTATATAATAGTTACTTTACCTCTATTATTATATTAGTATTATAAAGGTATTAGATCTTAATAGGTAGTCTTATAAGAATTATATAGTTAAGTAGTATTACTAATTATATATATGCCTATGTTATATTATATAGCTATAATAGGTGGTTTTTAAGTAATAACAATAGGGTAATAGTAAGGATTAACTATTAGGCTATTTACTAGATAGTTAGTAACTAGGTAAGTATTACAGCCTTCCTATTATTAGTATACCCTTAGATAATAAGTCTTAACTTCTTATATAGGATCTTATTTTTACCCTTAATTTTATATACTAATTACAACTTAAATATATAGATACCTCTATAGTATTTTTTATTATATTAGATAATATAGAACACACCCTAGGCTATTAGTCCCTTAATCTCTTAGTAGTTAGACTACTTAAATAGTTTACTAGGTATAGTTATTACGCCCTTCTTATAGAGTTTAATAGTAAGTATATAGTTAGTATCCTCTTTTGCTATAAAGCAGTTAGTAATTAATAGATTAGTCTTAGTAGTAAATATCTCTACTAGGTTCTTTTGTAGGCAGCCATGGCGCTATTACTATAGCTGTTCTATAGTAACTATAATACCTTTATATATTTTACCTCCTTACCTATTAAGAAGCTTAGAGGGTAGGGCAGTAGTACTAGTATCTTATGCTTATGTGGTATTATTAGGATCCTCCTTGCGTTAGTAGTAGGGCTTTACTATAGTAATATAGAAATTCTATAGGCCTTATAGTAATTTAACTATATAAGTAGTACTATTATTAGAGAGTAACTAGAATAGGCCCTACTAGCTGTTCTTTTCTTACTATATATAGACTAGAGATTAAAGAGGTAGTGTAGTAGTAGCTATAGTATCTAGGCTATTATATGTTACTAGTATGTTATTTACCTATCTCTAGGTATAAATTTACTATATTTCCTCTATAGCTTTTTGTATTATCTCTACCCTTTTAATAGTTAATAGTACTAGTAGTAAATTATTATTAATTTATAGGTATGCTCTAAAGACTAATAGGGTTAGTATAAGGCTATTTAGGCTAGTAGTATTATTTACTACTTTTACTACTATTTAGAGTACTACTTTAGGTTTTATATCTATCTCCCTATAGAATATCTTATATACTTAGTAGAGTACTATATAATAATATTTAACCTTTCTAATACTATTATAGGCCTTAATAGGTATCTCCTTAATATTAATAGATAACATATAGGTAGCACGCTTAAACTTAGCGGCATAGAAATTAAGGCCTATATTAGTAACAATCTAATCTAGTAGGCTAAGATATATATTAATCTAGTATATCTATAGTACCTTCTATATGTGCTCTATAGTAATAGCATAAAGGAATTATATAGCGTTAAAGGTAGTTACTATGTCTATAATATATAAAACCGGCTTATTACTATTAAGGTATATTATGTTAATAATAATTTTGTAATTAAACTTATAGTTGTTATAAAGGGTGAATTTAAACCTTCCTAGCGCCTTTGAATTCAGCTAGTAGCTGTAGTAGAACTTATTTATCTCCTTGATATTAGAGATTACTATCTTATAGCTAGTATGTTAGAGTACCCTATGAAGGTACTAAACTAAGGGGTGGCCAAATTAGTAGTGTATTTGCTGTAATTTACTATTGGTTAGGTGGTGTTGGGTAATAGTACGCTTAGGTTGTTCTAGTAGCATCTATATATAGCCCTATTTCCATATAATAGGTATAATTATATCGCCTTTTACTAGTATATTAGTAAGGTTGTTAAATTTTACTCTATAGTAATCTATATCTTTTAAGTAAAGGAGGAATAGGGTGTTAGAGTCTATTATATAGAAGGTAAGATTCCTTATAGGCATAGGGACTTCTATAGTGCCTGTTAACTTAAAGTAATTACTACTACTAAAGTAAATTATTGCTTTACTAGTATATAACATATCTAGTAGGAGTTTATAGTTAAGATGCCTTTTTAATATAGTATATTACTACTAACTAACTATAGAGACTCTTACTACCCCTATATCTAGTATAATACCTTAGAAAGTTATAGTAGAGTAATAGTTGTTAAAGGTAAATACCTTATTAGTAGTAGGTTTCTCCTTAGTAGTCTCCTCTTTATATAGATTGTCCTTTATAATTATATAGAGTATGGCCTAGTTATATAGTTAGGTAAATACTTTCTAGCTATTAATGCTGTCTTTACTATAAAAGGCTATAGATGTAAAGAAGGTATTACTATTAAAGGGGCTATTACTATTACCTAGCTTGTGTTTATCCTTAGCTCCTTTAAAGTTAATAGTACTCTCTATCCCCTTATAGTTAAGTAAAAAGTAGTTAAACGTTAATAGTAAAATATCTATTAAGTATATACTTTTATACTACTAGAAAGAGGATTAGTATTCCTCTTTAGTATGCTTAGTTAACTAGCATCTAGGTTTCTTATAGATAAAGCACCTCTTAGCTATAAAGTTGCCCCTATTTCTTAAGTCTTTATATAGTAGGTCTGTTTTTAGCTATAAGTAACAGCTGTAGTTACTATTATACTTATAGTTAACCTAGTATTACTTATTATTACTAGGGTATTTTTTAGTATAGTAGTAGGCCTATAGTTTATAGAAAAGTATAGTATTAGCTATACTATTACATAGCTATATATAGAGTATATTATATGTTATAGGTGGGCTAAGTAATACCATAGCATACTTAGGTACTCCTTAGTAATAGTTAATAAGGGTATTATAGTATTCCTTATCTTTTAGTATGCTGTTATAGGTTGTGGTACGTACTAGCTAGGTAACCTTCTTAATAAGTAGATTAAGGATTTTATATTTACTTTTCCTAGGGTTGTTATATGTGGTAGATTTAAAGGTAATTTAGCGTAACTCTACAATCCTAGCGCTATAGACCTTATTACCTTTAAATTCTAATTTAATATTTACTATTAGCATATTAAAATTACTAGTAAATCTATAGAGATTAATAGAGTAATACTCTTAGGTGTTACTACTTAACATTATTATTACTATAGCCCTATACCTACTAGTAGGGATTCTAATATAGTTATAGAGCTTATAGAAGGTAGGAAGTTTTAAATTAATTATCTTGTATTAACTACCTATATACTTTAATATAGGATTATTAGAGTAGAGCTTAATAAGATTGGTTAATTGTTGTGAAGTTAGGCTGTTACTTAGTACTATTCTACTATTAAATTAAGCAGCTAGTATGGTAGATTTGTAGTCTTGTAATCTCTTAACTATAACTATTATTAGGGTTAGGCTTACTTAGGTAGAGCTTTTGCTTAATGGTGGTAGTAGCTTGAACGATGGGTTGTAATAGGAAGAAGCCTGTTAAAACTAGGTATCTTTATACTATTTATATGTCTTAGGTTTAGCTATAGATTTAAGGTTAGTTAATAGTAGTTGCCTTACCCTTAGTAATAGGTAGATCCTATAACCTAGCAGCCTATTAATAAATCTAGGATTTACTATCCTTACTTTAAACCTTAGGTTGGTTCTAGCTACTTTATTAATCTCTTCCTTAGTCTAGATATGTATATTGTCAGCCTCTAATGCCTTATATATATAAGAAGCAACCTGCCTCTAGTTTAATTTAATCTAGATACTATTATTAATTAGGAAGTTATAGAATTTAAGGAGGACTTCCTTATTAATACTATTGTAGTCTTTAACCTTCTATTTATAGAGATAATTATAGGCCTATTACTATAGTTAATTAGCTATGAAATCTTTATATTAGGCTTTTATTATAAAGTAGATAATAGTAGTGTCTAGTATGTAGGCTCTATGTTTCTACTTAATACTACTAGGCATCTTCTTAATATTAATAATACCCTATAGCTATAGGTTAATATACTTTACATATACCTATAGAATAGGGTATAGGTCTATAGTATCCTTAGCCTCTTATGTATCCCCCTGCTGTATTACGTATATTCCCTCCTCTTTATATTAGCCTTCTTATAGTATTTCTTTAGCCTCCTTAGTAGATTAGTAGACTATATTGACTTCTTCTTCTGGCGTTATTATTGCTGCCCTCTGTTGGCCTAACTACCCCTTAAATACATGTGTTTCTTCTAGTAGGCCAGAAGGCATATCTATATGTTAGAGGATTTACTACTAGTAGTATAGGTAGTAAGGATTTATAGGGTATTTATAGTACTTTTATGTTAATTTATGACTTCACCTTAAACTTATAGCGGAAACTTATTACTTATTAAGGTAAGCCTTTACGTAATACTTATTGCTTATTAAAATAAGCCTTCTTTATATAGTATCTATATAGTATTTCTTAGCTATTAGTATATAAAGTAAGGTGTTTTTTATAGTTAAGTAGTGATTTCTTAATACGTAACAAAATTAGGGTTGTTTACAGGATAGCTATATATCTTAGGCGACCTTTTAGTTATGTTAGTTTGTAATATACTTCTACTAGCAGCCTCTAATCAACTGTGTAATATAGCAATAAGCATAAATAATTCGCCATAAGGGCAGCAAAATTCATCTCTTCTAGTTAGTACCTTACTAATCTATGGAGTTCGCATATAGAAGTAGGAATCAGTTAAGATGACTACTATAGTAGTAAAAATCAACTACTGATTAGTGTTGGTATATTACTAGGTGGGTGATATAGTTAACCATACGTATTAATAGGTAAGGTGACGAATAATAGGGGTAAATACTGTGGTTTAATTATGCGTAACTAGAAGAGAATTATTGTGGGTTCTGCCATGAATGGTTGGGTGAATATCCCCTGAATCCACAGTAGATCCGCCGACGGATCAATGGTTGATCTGCGGCCGGTTATCGGGGTTACGCCCGGTAAGTCCGATAGGATCCACAATAGTTGATATCGCAACAATAACCCTTTACCTATAGCTTTATTAACTTAGTATTCTTCTCTACTTAGTTAGTTTTTACTTTTTTGTTTTTCTTATTAAGATACCCTAGGTAGGCCCCTAACCTAATTTAATAAGGGTAACTATTCTTTTTACTTATAGCTAGGTAAGTACTTAGTAATAATAACCTAATTCTATACTATTTATTATCTTATTTCTTATGTTTCCTCCTTATGGCTTTCTTATACGTAGTAACTATTGAAGTATGGGTAACAAATAGGCCACGAAGTGGGGTGCCGGCCGCATCTATAAGGCAAATGCCGGGCGCATTTCGGCTATAGGCAATCCCCACTTAAAACAAGGAAAAATAATAACGTGTGCATTTAGCCTTAGGCAATTAGAAATAGGGGTACTTATAGGCCTAGATATATATATATATATTAACAGATTGAATAAGGATAATTACTATATATACTTACTTTAATAATTAATAGTCTGAATTATAAAGCACTAATTGATATTACTAGAAGTAATATATAGCTTATACGTAATATATATGTTATTAACTATTGCTACTATGGCTGATAAGCTTGTAGGTAACGCCTAATTGAAGAGCCAGACTGACTAGCCTGATTGGTATTAATAACTTAAGTAAAAAGCGTATATATAGGGTATATAGGAATCTATTACCCTATTACAAGATGGATTAATTTGTGTTATAACAAACTATCTGCTAGAGCCTCCTACCTATCCTATGCTTAACTAGTTCTAAATATCTAGTTAGACCTATATTAATAAATAGGTGGCTAAGAATACTATACTAGGCTAGCTGCCGCCTTTACGAGATAATATGAAGGTATTATAGATCTATTACTTAAGTAAGGATAACCTGAAGTACTTTGAGATGTTAAAGGAAAAATACTAGGCTAATAATAAGTAATATAAACGAAAGGTAAAAGCAGTCTATAATATATCTAACTAGATTAGAGTAATAGTTAACCTAATATTAATGTCTTAGTGTTGTAAACTAGTAAGCCTAATCTATAAATAGATTAAACAACTAGAAGCCTATGTCGGTATTTAGCTATAGGAGGATAAAGCATAAGTAATTATAAAGTATAATAGAGTTATAAGCTAGCCTTCTAAATATAAGATATCTAATATAAAAGATATAGAATAATAGGTAATAGATTAGGAGAATACTATCTTCTATAGTATCTATGTTAAGTAGACTACTATAGTTAAATCTAGTAAATAGTTCTTAGCTCTAATAACTATATTAAGATATACCCTAATAGTAATATAGTTAGAGGTATATAAGAGTAGTAAGAAGGACTAAGTAATAGAAGGGATTCTTACCTATTATAAGGTAATCTTAGATATATATGCCTATATTATAGTAGAGCTAGATTAACTATAGGCAAAAGTGTTGTATAGAGTATTTAGGCTGGTATCTATGGTGACTATAGTAGACCTTAAGGACTATATAAGAAAAGAGCCTACTAGATAATATAGTAGTAGTAGTAATAGTAATAGTAATAGTAATAGTAGTAGAAGGTAAATATATAAAAGGTGCTTCCTCTATAATATAATTAGTTATAAAGTAAAAAGGTGCTTCTTTATAGGTAAGATATAACTATAGTATATATAGAGGCTAAAGTAGGAGACTATTAAGTATATAAAGAAGTTGCTTAATAATCTATAAGTAAAGGAAAAGCTTTAAGAAGAGGATATATTAATAGTAGTAGTTATAAAGAAATTAGAGGAGCTGGATTTATTAAAGAGAGGATTATAGGCTAAAGCTGTAACGCCTTTAAAGTAATAATTAAAGGGACTACTAAAGGGTAGAGGCATATTAATAATATAGTTAGTAGTATTTATAGCTTCTATATATCTACTTAAAGACTATATTATCCTTAATTTAGGGGCTATACTTTATATCTTCTACTTATAATATTAATTTATTAGTATATCTCTAGTAAATTTAGATAACTTTATTTAGGCTAGTAACATAACAATCCTAATTAAAGGATAAGGAAAGGTAGTAGTTAGAGTAAAGTAAGATAGTTATATAGTTAAGATTACCCTATATAATATTACTTACTACCTATTACTATCCTATAACTTAGTATTATACATATAGCTAAAGAATTATAACAACTAGTAGTAGGATAATAGCCTATTAAATAATTTAATCTGTAAAGTAAACGACTATTGAGTGGTATTTAACATAGAAGAAATTACAGGCTAATAGGTAATTAAGGCTAATAGTATGGCAAAAGGTGCTCCTATAGCATACCTAGTAGTAATAAGTATAGCAGACCTAGGCTAATACTAGTAACTATAGGCTATTAAAGCTGCTTGCTAGTATAACTAGCTTAGGCACCTAGGCAGCTACATACTTTACTATATTATAATAAAGGCAAGGGGAGCCTATATATATAGAATTATACTAGAAATACTTACTTACTAATATAAAGTCTGCGTGATAAGTAAGATTAAACGCTAAGTTAGATAGCGGCTAAGGGAATTAATTAAATAGGTAGAAGTAGGTAATAGAGTAGCTCTTAATTTCTACCTATTTAACTAAGGCTATAGTAGATATAAGTTAGCCTTATTATTAACTAACTATAAATTAGGATTTATATAGGACTACTATATATAATAATAGATAACTAAAGCTATTAAGGACGTACTTCTTAACTTTATTAAGATAGTTAAGGTTTATAAAAGGACTAAAGTTATAGTGTTTAAGTATAATAATAAGATTATAACTTCCTATCTATAAGTAAAAGAGGCTATAGAAAGTCTAGGAATCCTGTTTAAACTATCTACGCCAAACATATAAGCTTAAAATAGAGGTACTAAAAGGACTATAGTAGTTATTAAGTAAAAGGGAACTACACTATAGTTAAAATTAAAGCTACTATTATATCTATAGCTAGAAATCCTAAAGGTAGTAGTATATCTATATAATTACATACTAGTAGAGTTATATAGTTAGTAATTACTATATGAGATATAGCATGCTACTTAAGGGCGACTATTTCTACTATATATTAGCTACTTATGTGTATTTAGATGCTAAGTATATATATTAACTTTAGACGCCTAGTTAAATTATAATTATCTATAATATTTTAAAGCTAAGGTATATATTAGATACCTTATTAGATATATATTAACTAACTAGTATTATATATATGTTCCCCTAAAGAATAAAGTAATTACTTTGCGTAATATAATCTTTAATAAAGATAACTACTTCTTAGGTAAAGAAGATAAATAGGTAGATAAATTAGTAAATACTAATAAAGCAGCTATTAATAAATAGATTATAAAAGTGTTAAGTAAGAACTTTATAAATATAGCTAATAGTATTAATATAGATAAAGTTTTTATTAATACTATTTAACGTTAAATACCTAAAGAACCTATAAGTAAATTATAGGACTATATAAAGTTATACTTTATATTAATAACCCCTCTAGAGTTACTAAAGGCGTCCTTTATTATATAATTATTAGATACTATTACTATAAGAGGGTAATATATAAATGAAATATATAATAAAGTCTATTATGCTAATTATATTAATTAATAAAGACGTATATACCTATACGAATTATAGAAAGCTGCCTTTATAGCTAGGATGGTTGTATGCCTATACTGCCTAAAATATAACTATTCCTTAAGGTGGATTAAGTTGCCTAATAGGCCTATAGGCTGGCCCCCTTAGGATAGTAGGTATATAGATTAATTAGTAGGAGAGGTAACCTCTAAAAGCTCTAAAGATAAGGTAGAGCTAAGATAGTAGGGAAGCCCTTAAAGGGATAATATAGCTAGTAGACGTATTTATTAGAAGGAACTACCTAGACTACCTAGATTACATGCTAAATTAAAAGATTATCTATTTATAGATAACTTCTTTTAAGCTAAAAAGGATTACTTATAAAGCTATAAGGTAATAAATAGCTAGGTTGAAGTTAGAATTTAGGAAGCTAGTAATAATTAGATTCTTAATTACTAATAGGTATATACCTATAAGTTAAATAAGTATAGATACCTTATAAAGCTAAAGGCGTGCCTTATTATTTATAGTAATTAGTAACTAAAGGATGTAATCTAAGATATATATATAGTAATGCTTGCTAGATTATTATTTAGATTGCTAATTATAATAGTAGTTAAGTTAGATCTTAAGCTGATTTAATTTAATATAGTAAACATATTTATATATACTAATATAGATAAAATAGTGTTTATAAAGCTTCTACCTAGACATCCTAATTATAGCTAAAAGAGAATTATTAAGTTATAAAAAGCCTTATATAGTCTATAATAATTACCTCTATTATAGTAAAAGCACCTTAAAAAGGGACTTTATAAACTTAGATTTACTCTGGTTGTAGGTAAGCCCTACTGTTAGTAGAAAGGAGCTATTATATTCTTCTTCTATGTTAATAATTACGTCTTTATGTTCCCTAAATCATAGTAGTAAGAGGCTGACAAATTAATTAATAGGATAAAAGAATAATACTATCTAGAGGGCGGCAAAGAGATATAATAGTTCTTAGGTATAGAGATACTATGTAATTAAGATTAATAAAAGATATAGTTATTATAGGTAGTATATATTAAGAAAACATTAAAGCTAATTAATAATAAGAACTACCTACTACTAGATAATATGCTAATAGGTAATAAAGAACTTCTTCCCTTAAAGAAGATAGCTATAAACTTTAAAGTAGTAAGATACTAGTAGAAAGTTAGTTTAATCCTATATGTAGTAATAATAATAAGACCTGATATTATATTTATAGTTAGTTACCTAGTAAGATTTAATTATAATCTATTAGCTGCCTACTAGTAAGCAGTAAATTACATACTATAATACCTTTATTAAATAAAGGGACTTTACCTTAAATTTAGTGCTAATAGATTAATAATAATTACGTCTAATATAAGCTTTAGTAATAATTTAATTAATTATAAGAGCTTATAAGTATATGCTATTAAACTATTTGGAGGCCTTATTAGATAGAGGGTAAATAAGTAGCAAATAGTTACAACTTTAATAATAGAAGTAGAGCTGTTTACTCTATTATAGGCTGTAAAGGAGGCTATATTTATAAGCTAATTAATTGCTAAATTAACAGCTAGTAAAGAAATAATTGCTCCAAGCCTGAAAGTTATAATCTAATGTAATAATTAATAGACTATTAGATTAGTTATAAAAGAGCTGGTTTAGCTCTAAATGTAACTTTACTATATAGATATCTATTACTACTAGTTATGTTAAGAGATTACTAAAGGATAAGTTAAGGTTATCTATACTCTATTAGCTAAGCTAATAGTAGATAGATTGATAAAGGTACTACTAAGGTAGAAATAGGCGACTTTTATAGATTAATTAGGGATAGTTAATTAATCTAAATAGTTATTATGTAACTATAAAGAAGAGCTTATAGTAGATAAATTACTAATAACTAGTAGTAATAAATTAAATAATAATAAAGTAAAGAAAAATAAAGTAATTATAACTATAGTAACTATAGTAGAGGAGGAATAACTAGCTAGTATGGCCCTAACTAGGACAGTTAATTAGTATAGTTATGCCGGATAGATAGTTAAAGTAGGGTAGCTATAGGTATACCTAAACTTTATAATATTAAAGATAATTAATTAGCTAAAGTTATTAATAACTTTAACTATAAATATCTAAACAACTATATGTCTCCTATAGTTAGTAATTATACTATTATAATTACCTTAATTAGGGCTATAATTTAATATTAACTATAACTATAAAAGTTAAAACCCTAAAAGATAATTAGCTAAGAGATGATTTATTAATCTTACTAATTACCTTTAAGGGAAAGTAGTAAGATAATTTTTAAAGTCTATTTACTACCTTATATAATTAATAGACTAGAGGAGAGGAATTATAATAAGAGTAACCTTACCTATATATTATAGTTATTAAGGCTTAGACTTATATATTAACTAACTAGTAGGATTTAATAGATGTAACTACTATTAAGTCTTTTTACCTCTACCTAGGATTAAACCTATTAAGCTTAGATTATAAGTTACTATCTTATAATTACAATTTATTAGTAGTAGGCTAAACTACTTAACTATACGTGCTTTAGTATTAGTTATTAATTATTAGTTAATTACTCTTTAATATAGGTAGGAGTAGTAGTTAAAGGAAGTTATAATTACAGCTAGGTAGTAATATAGTTACTAATATGGTTGGGTTAAATCTATAAATAGCTTTAATCTGAGAGGGCGTGTTAAAGTATAGGCAACAAATAGGCTACAAAGTAGGGTGCCGGCCGCATCTATAAGGCAAATGCCGGGCGCATTTCAGCTATAGGTAATCCCTACTTAAAATAAGGAAAAACAATAACGTGTGCATTTAGCCTTAGGTAATTAGAAATAGGGGTACTTATAGGCCTAGATACATATATACATATTAACAGATTGAATAAGGATAATCGCCGTATATACTTACTTTAATAGTAACTTTCTATTATATATTATATAGGTATTCCTCTAGTTCCTAAGTATTATATTCTATAGGCTACCCTACCTATTTAATAAGGTATTAGTAGTCCTTTACTAAACCCTAGCTAGTAATAATCTCCTCTACCTCTTATTCTTCTAGTTTGTTTTTAAGGTTAGGGAGGATTAGTTAACTATTACTATACCCTTACTAAATATTCTATAGTTTAATTATAGATATTAAAAACATATTATATATATACTAATACTTCTTAAGTAAGTATACTTTATATACTTAGGAGCTAATCCTTTTTATAATTACTACTTAAATAAATCTTAGTACTAATTTTCTATTTTTAAACCTAAAATTCTTTATTAATAGTCTAATAATATCTCTATAAGAGTACTCCTTAGGGGTATATCTTATATTATATCCTTATGCTTAGGTACCTATTACTTTTTCCTAATTAAGCTATATATATATCTAGAGTTTACTAATATAGATAAGTCTCTCTTTAACTCCCTAGACTATAACTCTTATAGTAGAGGGGATATATTTAATATACCTTAGATTATACCTATATAGGGCTTCTATTAGTAATAGGCTAGTAGTTATATAGTAACTATTATTATATATAAACTCTACTTTAGGGAGCTAGACTACCTATTAACTTACTAATCCTATAGTATATACTTAGAGATACTTCTTAAGTATCTAGATTATTCTCTCTATCTATCTATCTATTTAGGGGTGGTATACTATAGATAGTTAGCTTTAGATCTCTCTTTCTATAGTAAATTCCTTTTAGAGTTTACTTATAAGGAGTTTATCCCTATTACTAATAATACCTCTAGGGGTGTTAAATCTATATTCTACCTTTTTATAGAGTATTTAGGTAAGCTATACTACTAAAATAGTCTTTTATATTAGAATAAATATAGCAAACTTTATTATCTTATCTATAATAATAAGGATACTATTATATTTAGTATTAGTATCCTAAATACTTAGTAATAGGCCTATAATAAAGTCTATACTAATTTCCTTAAAAGGATATACTAGTATTAGTAATAACTAGAGTTCCCTATAAGGTTTATACTTAGGTATTTTAACCCCTTAGTACTATTAGTATGTTTAGATATAATCCTATACGTCTAAAAGGATATCTAGCTAGTAGAATAACCTTAAAATAAGTTCTTAAGTCTTATTTACTCCTATATAGCCTATTATTAGCTTATTATAGTATTAGTAAATAATTACTAAGCATAATAATGCTTTATTTAGAATAACTAGTCTTATCTTATAGAATAGGGTCCCCTTCTTATTAAGGTAGTACCCTTTTTATTCTCTAGCTAATCTATAAGCCCTTACTACCTACTTCTAGTAGTTCCTATCCTTAGCCTATAGTCCTTAGATAAAATCTTTTAGGGCGTCTAATAGCTATTAGAGTAATATTATTCTATACTTTATAAGCTTTTCTATAACTATATATAGGATATACTACTCTAGAATAATAATCCTAGCTTTAGGTATTTCCTCCCCTTCTTTAGGTATTTACTAAGTATTTTATAATTCTTCCTAGCCCTTTTAGCTATAGGTTTCTATAGCTATAACTTTTATAGTAGTACCCTAGGACTCTCTAGTCCTATAGGGACTTTAGGGTAAGGAATATTCCTTATTTATAGTAGCTCTAATAGCTTATATAAAAGTAATTACTATTTTACTCCCCCCTTCTAGGGTAGTAATAGTTTACTAGCTATTTAATAAGAGTTCTTCTATTAGTCTTAACTTCTTTAAGAGGGTAAGAAGTATATTATTATATACTACTTTACCTTTTATATAATCTAGTCTTCTTAATAGTCTATCTATAGGGTTTATTACTCCTAAGTAGTAGTATATTTTAAAGTTAAATACTAATAAGTAGTAGACCTATCTAATAAGCCTTCTATAAAGGTCTTATACTAAGGTATTAATAATACCCTTTAGGGCCTAATAGTCTATTAGTACTATAAAGACCTTAGACGTCCCTTATAGATAGCATACCTAGTAGTCTAGGCTTTCTACTATAGTAAAGAGCTCTTACTATCTTATTACTTATCTCTACTTTATATTAGATAGCTTCTATAAAAAGTATATAATTAGTTACTATTAACTATCTAAAAGTTAGGATAGGATCCCTAAGATTACTTTTTAGGATATATTTATCTTAACCCTAGACTCCTATATAGGGTCTTAATATTATAAGATAGTTACTAAATAAAAGGTAACCTTTAACTTATTAAATACTATCTATACCTCTAGAGTCTAATTAAACTCTTATTCTTACTTAGGACTACTCCCCTTAAGTATAGACATTATAGGGGATATAATTCCTAAGTATTTAGGTATAAATTTCTAATAGAAGTTATAAAACCTAAGGAATACTTATATATCCCTAATAGACTATAACGGCTTCTACTTAGTAACTACTTATACTTTATTTAGGTCTATTAAGATACTATCTAGTAAAATAATATATCCTAAAAACTTAGTTTTATATATATAGAATTAATACTTACTAAGTTTTATATATAGCTACGCTTTATAGAGCTTTATAAGAACCCTCTTAACGTTCTTTATATACTATTCCCTAGTTTCTAAATAAACTATAATATTATCTATATATATAATATAGTATATATCAACTAATTTACTAAGTGCTTAGTAAATATATACCTAAAACGTTATAGGTATATTAGTTAATCTAAATAGTATAATAGTATACTTAAAGTACCTATATCTTATATAGAAGGCTGTCTTCTACTAGTTAGTCTTCTTAATATAGATATAGTAGTATACGTCCCTTAGGTTAATCTTTAAGATCTATTTTACTTAGTAAAGCCTTTCTAAGAGCTTACTAATTAAGGGTAATAGGTACCTATTCTTAATTATAACTTTATTAAGTCCTCTATAATCTATATAGAGTTATACTATCCTATCCTTCTTTAGGATAAAAAGGATTAAAGTACTAGCCTTACTAACTAATAGCTTTATATAACTGTTTACTAAGTTCTTAGTAATATAGGACTATAGTTCCTTAAGTTATTACTTACTTAGTAGGTATATTAGTCTAAATAGAGGTTTCTTATCCTCTACTAAATTAATAGAGTGTTTAGTATTAAGAAGGGGATTAATTATCTTTACTACTTCTTTATTAAATATTCCCTACTTAGATTCTAACTTTAGGGGAAGTAGGGCTTATAGATTTCTTTCTTTTTCTTTTTTACCTAGGAAGATAATATTAGGTTTATTTTCTAGTATAGCTTTATAGATATACGTAATATACGCCTTTTTATAATTCTTAATAATCTCTATTATAATCTACTTTAGTTTAGTAAGTAATATATAAATATACTTCTATATGTTAGTATTTATATTAATAATAATTCCCTCTTACCCTATAGATTCCTATAATAATAGTAAGTTACTAGACCTTTTAGGCTTTTTAGCCTTAGTAAATAAATACTAAATCTTCTATAGCTATCTATAGAAGTTAATTAAGAAGAATATTACCTAATATATTACTTTAGGCTTTATTTCCTTTCTATTAAATCCTATAAGTATTAGGTATAATAAGTTTACTTTTTTTAGGCTTAGTCTTCTTACTAGGCTTAAGCTAATAATATCTACTTATATATAAGTATCTATATCTATACTAACCTTATACTTAGTATATCCTTATAGAATAATTACTCTACTAGTAGTAGTTTCTCTAATAGGGACTATATCCTTCTTAGTAGGGTAATCTAGAGTATTAACTCTACCTATTTATTTCCTATATTATAGAGCTCTTAAACTCTTATCTTAGTAAGAATAGCATTTACTTTTACCTTTAAGATATCTAGTTACTAACTAATTAGTATGTTATTACTATTCCTTAGTTCCTTATAAGAGGTTAAAATATAGCCTAGTATCTTATAGTTATAATATTTAGGGGTAGTTATAGTATTACCCTATTATAGGGTGCTTATTCTATAGTTAGCTATTTATCCTCTACCTCTTAATACCTCTTATATACTAAACCTAAAGGATAATATAGAGGTAGAGGAGGCCTAGCTATACGCTTAAGATGTTAATCTCTAGAATAGTAGAGGGTATTATATTATATCTATATCTTCTCTTAGTTATTTTTAGTAGTTATTCTATAAAGGGTTACTACATAACTTATAATTTAACTCCTAATATCTTTAGGCTTCTTATACTACTTAGCATAGGGTTTTAATTTCTACCTTCTAATAGATTAGCTCTTCTTAGAGTACTATAGGAAGTCTAAAAAAGAAGTTAAATACTTATTTTTTATCTTCCTTAATCTTATTTCTAAGTATACTATAAATTACTAACTATTCTATAAAGAAGACTATAAGGGAATCTCTTATTTTCTTCCTTATACTAAAAAGAGTATAATAGTATTCTTTTTCTTAGGCTATAAGGTTAATATATATTTAGTAGATAAATATAAGAAAGTTATCCTAATTTAT
This sequence comes from Colletotrichum sublineola, assembly GCA_020631755.1. Classification (NCBI taxonomy): domain Eukaryota; kingdom Fungi; phylum Ascomycota; class Sordariomycetes; order Glomerellales; family Glomerellaceae; genus Colletotrichum; species Colletotrichum sublineola. Next base: position 2,753,630 of record JAHSQG010000001.1, read on the forward strand.
ATCCTTATTTAGGCCTATATAGTAGTTTCTCTATTAAGTTTATATTAATACTATTACTTTAGATAAAGCCTATATAATCTTATACCTTATAAAGGCTTATACCCTTAGATTATTTACCTCCTTAATAGCCTTTATCTAATTATCTATTTAGGCTGTTATAACGTCTTTATTAAGTATCTTATAATTATAGTTTAGGGGTTTTTTATATTCTTTTAGTTAGTCCTTTATTAATATACGTTTAGTAAGCGTTTAGAGTAGTTTCTAATTCTATCTTTATATTTCTATATTCTAATATTATATTTTAGCCTACTATATTTAAAATAATTATAGAATACTAACTAGGCTTAATTCCTATCTTAAGTCCTCTTATAGTCTATATATCTAGCCTCTTTCTACTAATAGGGATGTTAATCCTTTACTATATATTTAGTATTAGGTATAACCCCTAGAGATATCCCTTACTAGTTTATAGTACTAATATGTTATCCTATATTTAGCTTCTTACTACTCCTCTCTAATAAGGTTATTAAGATCTATATTATAGGGGTAAGGTAATACCTAGTAGTTACCTATAGGAGTAGTTAGTAGTACTAGGTTATAGGTTTTAGGTAGCTATAGCTTATTATAGCTTTTATCTTACCTAAGGATTACTAAACGTTTACTATCTAATTAGTAACCTAATATTCTATCCTATACTAATTGTCTTAGTTTATAGAGCTTAAAGAATTATAAGGGTATAGCTATAGGCTATAACTAAGAAGGGTATAGAAGGTAGGTCTATTCTAGTATTAAGACTTTAAGCTAAAGCTTCTAAGTTCCTAACTTTAGCCTTAAGCCTTAAGTTAGTAAGGCTTAGCTAACCCTTAGCTAAGGAACACCTAAAGTACTCCTATTAGGCTATATATCCTATTAGTATATAGCCCCCTTATATCTAAATTTAATCCTTATAGATTATATATACTATAATAACCTTCTTACTTATACTATAAAGTATATTTATAATAAAGATTATAAAGAGACTTTAACTAATAGTAATAGTAATAGTAATAGATCTTCTATATTTATTAAAGGCGCCTCTAGTATAATTAGTAGTTTTTTAGTTAGTAGACTTACTATTATGATATTAACTATTGTAGATCCTATTAGACTTACTAGGCGTAACCCTAATAACCGGCTGTAGATTAACTATTGATCTGTTAGTAGATCTACTGTGGATTTAGGGGATATTTACCTAACTATTTGTGGTAGAACCTATGATAATTCTCTTCTAGTTACGTATAATTAAACCATAGTATTTACCCCTTATTATTTATTACTTTGCCTATTAATACGTATAGTTAACTATATTACCTACCTAGTGATATACTAATACTAATTAGTAGTTAATTTTTACTACTATAGTAGTTATCTTAACTGATTCCTACTTCTGTATGCAAACTCTATAGATTAGTAAGGTACTAACTAGAAGAGATAAATTTTACTACCCTTATGGTGAATTATTTATGCTTATTGCTGTATTACATAGTTAATTAGAGGCTGCTAGTAGAAGTATGTTACAAACTAATATAACTAAAAGGTTACCTAAGATATATAGCCATCCTATAAATAACCCTAATTTTATTACGTATTAAGAAATTACTACTTAACTATAAAAAACACCTTACTTTACATACTAATAGCTAAGAAATACTATATAGATACTATATAAAGAAGGCTTATTTTAATAAGTAATAAGTATTATATAAAGGCTTACCTTAATAAGTAATAAGTTTCTACTATAAGTTTAAGGCGAAGTTATAAATTAACATAAAAGTACTATAAATACCCTATAAATCCTTACTACCTATACTACTAGTAGTAAATCCTCTAATATATAGATATGCCTTCTAGCCTACTAGAAGAAACGTATATATTTAAGGGGTAGTTAGGCTAATAGAGGGTAGTAATAATAATGCTAGAAGAAGAAGTTAATATAGTCTGCTAATCTACTAAGGAGGCTAAAGAAATACTGTAAGAAGGCTAATATAAAGAGGAGGGAATATACGTAATACAGCAGGGGGATGCATAAGAGGCTAAGGATACTATAGACCTATACCCTATTCTATAGGTGTATGTAAAGTATATTAACCTATAGCTATAGGGTATTATTAATATTAAGAAGATGCCTAGTAGTATTAAGTAGAAACATAGAGCCTACATACTAGACACTACTATTATCTACTTTATAATAAAAGCCTAATATAAAGATTTTATAGCTAATTAACTATAGTAATAGGCCTATAATTATCTCTATAAATAGAAGGTTAAAGACTACAATAGTATTAATAAGGAAGTCCTCCTTAAATTCTATAACTTCCTAATTAATAATAGTATTTAGATTGAATTAAACTGGAGGTAGGTTGCTTCTTATGTATATAAGGTATTAGAGGCTAACAATATACACGTCTAGACTAAGGAAAAGATTAATAAAGTAGCTAAAACTAACCTAAGGTTTAAAGTAAGGACTATAAACCCTGGATTTATTAATAGGTTACTAGGTTAAAGGATCTACCTATTGCTAGGGGTAAGGTAACTACTATTAACTAACCTTAAATCTATAGCTAAACCTAAGACATATAAATAGCATAAAGATACCTAGTTTTAATAGGCTTCTTCCTATTACAACCTATTGTTTAAGCTACTACTACTATTAAGTAAAAGCTCTACTTAAGTAAGCCTAACCCTAATAATAGTTATAGTTAAGAGATTATAAGACTATAAATCTACTATACTAGCTACTTAATTTAATAGTAGAATAGTACTAAGTAATAGCCTAACTTTATAATAATTAACTAATCTTATTAAGCTCTATTCTAATAATCTTATATTAAAGTATATAGGTGGTTAATATAAGATAATTAATTTAAAACTTCCTACCTTCTATAAGCTCTATAACTACGTTAGAATCCCTACTAGTAGGTATAGGGCTATAGTGATAATAATATTAAGTAGTAACGCCTGAGAGTATTACTCTATTAATCTCTATAGATTTACTAGTAATTTTAACGTACTAATAGTGAATATTAAATTAGAATTTAAAGGTAATAAGGTCTATAGTACTAGGATTATAGAGTTATGCTAAATTACCTTTAAATCTACTATATGTAACAACCCTAGGAAAAGTAAACATAAAATCCTTAATCTACTTATTAAGAAGGTTACCTAGCTAGTATGTACTATAACTTATAATAGTATGCTAAAAGATAAGGAATACTATAATACCCTTATTAACTATTGCTAAGGAGTACCTAAGTGTGCTATGGTATTACTTAGCCTACCTATAATATATAATATACTCTATATGCAGCTACATAACAGTATAGCCAACACTATACTTTTCTATAAACTACAGGCCTAATACTATACTAAAGAATACCCTAGTAATAACAAGTAATACTAGGTTAACTATAAGTATAATAGTAACTATAGCTATTACTTATAGCTAAAAACAGACCTACTATATAAAGACCTAAGAAATAGGGGTAACTTTATAGCTAAGAGGTGCTTTGTCTATAAGAAACCTAGATGCTAGTTAACTAAGCATACTAAAGAGGAATACTAATCCTCTTTCTAGTAGTATAAAAGTATATACTTAATAGATATTTTACTATTAACATTTAACTACTTTTTACTTAACTATAAGGGGATAGAGAGTACTATTAACTTTAAAGGAGCTAAGGATAAATATAAGCTAGGTAATAGTAATGGCCCCTTTAATAGAGATACCTTCTTTATATCTATAGCCTTTTATAGTAAAGATAGTATTAATAGCTAGAAAGTATTTACCTAACTATATAACTAGGCTATACTCTATGTGATTATAAAGGATAATCTGTATAAAGAGGAGACTACTAAGGAGAAACCTATTACTAATAAGGTATTTACCTTTAATAACTATTACTCTACTATAACTTTCTAAGGTATTATACTAGATATAGGGGTAGTAAGAGTCTCTATAGTTAGTTAGTAGTAATATACTATATTAAAAAGGTATCTTAACTATAAACTCCTGCTAGATATGTTATGTGCTAGTAAAGTAATGATTTGCTTTAGTAGTAGTAATTACTTTAAGTTAACAGGTACTATAGAAGTCCTTATGCCTATAGGGAATCTTACCTTCTATGTAATAGACTCTAACACCCTATTCCTCCTTTGCTTAAAAGATATAGATTGCTATAGAGTGAAATTTAACAACCTTACTAATATACTAGTAAAAGGCAATATAATTATACCTATTATATGGAAATAGGGCTATATATAGATGCTACTAGAACAACCTAAGCGTACTATTACCTAATACTACCTAACTAATAGTAAATTACAGCAAATACACCGCTAATTTAGCCACCCCTTAGTTTAACGCCTTTATAGGGTGCTCTAACGTACTAGCTATAAGATGGTAATCTCTAATATTAAGGAGATAAATAAGTTCTACTATAGCTACTAGCTGAATTTAAAGGTGTTAGGAAGGTTTAAATTTACCCTTTATAATAACTATAAGTTTAATTATAAAATCATTATTAATATAATATACCTTAATAGTAATAAGCCAGTTTTATATGTTATAGATATAGTAACTGCCTTTAATGCTATATGATTCCTCTGTGTTATTACTGTAGAGTATATATAGGAGGCACTATGGATGTGCTGGATTGATGTATATCTTAGCCTGCTGGATTAGATTGTTACTAATATAGGCCTTAATTTCTATGCCGCTGAGTTTAAGTATGCCACCTATATGTTATCTATTAACGTTAAGGAGATACCTATTAAGGCCTATAATAGTGTTAGAAAGGTTGAATGTTATTATGTGGTACTCTACTAAGTGTATAAGATATTCTATAGGGAGATAGATATAGAACCTAAAGTAGTACTGTAAATAGCGGTAAAAGTAGTAAACAATACTACTAGCCTAAACAGCCTTATGCCAACCCTATTAGTCTTTAGAGCATACCTATAAATTAATAATAATTTACTACTAGTACTATTAACTATTAAAAGGGTAGAGATAATATAAAAAGCTATAGAGGAAATATAGTAAATTTATACTAAGAGATAGGTAAATAACATACTAGTAACACGTAATAGCCTAGATACTATAGCTACTACTATACTACCTCTTTAATCTCTAGTCTATATATAGTAAGAAAAGAATAGCTAGTAGGGCCTATTCTAGTTACTCTCTAATAATAGTACTACTTATATAGTTAAATTACTATAAGGCCTATAGAATTTCTATATTACTATAGTAAAGCCCTACTACTAATATAAGGAGGATCCTAATAATACTATATAAGCATAAGATACTAGTACTGCTACCCTACCCTCTAAGCTTCTTAATAGGTAAGGGGGTAAAATACATAAAGGTATTATAGTTACTATAGAATAGCTATAGCAATAGTACTATAGCTGCCTACAAAAGAACCTAGTAGAGATATTTACTACTAAGACTAATCTATTAATTACTAACTACTTTATAGCAAAAGAGGATGCTAACTATATGCTTGCTGTTAAACTCTATAAGAAGGGCGTAATAACCACACCTAGCAAACTATTTAAGTAGTCTAACTACTAAGAGATTAAGGGACTAATAGCCTAGGGTATGTTCTATATTATCTAATATAATAAAAATACTATAGAGGTATCTATATGTTTAAGTTGTGATTAGTACGTAAAATTAAGGGTAAAAACAAGATCCTATATAAGAAGTTAAGACTTATTATCTAAGGGTATACTAACAATAGGAAGGCTGTAATACTTACCTAGTTACTAACTATCTAGCAAATAGCCTAATAGTTAATCCTTACTATCGCCCTATTGTTATTACTTAAAAACCACCTGTTATGGCTATATAATATAACATAGGCATATATGTAATTAGTAATACTACTTAACTATATGATTCTTATAAGACTACCTATTAAGATCTAACACCTTTATAATACTAAAGTAATAATAGAGGTAAAGTAACTATTATATAGTATACCTAAGGCTAGAACCTACTAGTAGGTAATATATAATAACTATTATAGAAAAGCCCTCTAGATAGATACTTTAACCTTTAACCCTTACCTACTTATTTTAGTATAAAATAATAAAGATTTTATATTAATTAGCATATAGACTAATAATACTATTAGCCTTATAGATAAACTGTTTTCTAACTATAAAGATACTAAGTTAATAAAAGCAACCTTTATAGTAAAGCTAAAGTAATTCCTTAAACCTAGTAAACCTATTACCTTTAATAGTAGTATGCTTTCTCTTAATAATAATAGTAATATTTACCTCTACTAGAAGGGATAAGGTAAGTAACTATAGCCTATTAACCCTAATTTACTAGAATTATACTAGTAGTACGTTAAGTAGCACGCCTATAGTATATATATCGCCTTAATCTACTAGCCTAAGGTGTACTTTAACTACTCTATTACTACCTAGTACTAATCGCTAGATATAAGTAATATTAAAGAGCTTAACTAATAAATTAAGTAGTAAATAAAGAACCCTAACTAAGGCCTTTATTTTTAACTACTTAACCTTATAACTATAAAGCTCTTTATCTTTATTAATAGATTATTTACTAATAATAGTAACCTTACCTTATAGCTTAGATTTATTATTATTCTTATAAATAAGTAATATAGTAAAGATAATACTACTATAAAAACCCCTAATAATACTAGTAAATTTACTATTAAAGGGAATATTATCTACTTTAGCTTAATAAAGTATAAGAGGGTTATATAGAGTATATTAGCCTCTAAGATCTATATAATAGTTGCTAGTACTAACATTGCCTATATAATAACCACCATACTAGTAATAGTTACTAACCGCCTTAAATACCTATAGATCCTAATAGTTATATATACTAACTCCTACTCCCTCTATAAGTATTTTATAAAACTTAGTACTATAAAGGAGAAACGCCTTATAATTAATATAATAGCGTTATAGTAGTTATATAAGCACTAGGAGATATATAAGATTTAATAGATCTATAGTAATAATAACCTAGTAGATAGATTTATAAAGTTGTTACCTAATAAGGCGTTAGAGGAGCTTGTTAGTAATGGCGTAGTGAGGATATAGATGAATAGATGGGTTTTATGTATGTGATAGGTCTGTTATGTAAAGAGTATGTAATACTCTTGGATCTTTGTTTTTATTGCGTTTTTAGGCTCTTTATAGTTAACAAGCAAAGTGCCATGAATCTATAGTGAATTTCTCCTTAAGAGAAAGTTGCTAGTGTTATAATATTAACTATTATGGATCCTATTAGACTTACTAGGCGTAACCCTAATAACCGGCCGTAGATTAACTATTGATCTGTTAGTAGATCCACCATGGATTTAGGGGATATTCACCTAACTATTCGTAGTAGAACCTATGATAATTCTCTTCTAGTTACGCATAATTAAACTACAGTATTTACCCCCTATTATTTGTTACTTTGCCTATTAATACGTATGGTTAACTGTATTACCCACCTGGTGATATACTAACACTTACCCTAAAGAAATCTATAATAATACTTAATAAGGCTATCTATATAGTAGTTTATAATAATACTATTATAAGCTCTAATATTATTATAAATTTAAGTTACTTTAACCCTATCTTTAATAATCTTACCTTTTTTATATCCTATACTATTTATAATAATCTTTAACTCTTTATAGCTACTAATAGTAAGGAAGTTAAGCCCCTTAGATTTAATATAGTTTTCTTTTAGGTTAAGGATTTAAATAACTCCTTATATACTATTAACTAAACTATTAAAGACGTTAAGTATAGCCCCCTTAGCCTTATAAATCTCCTTAGCCTTAGTAAGCTTTATAAAAGCTATATTAAATATAACTATACTACTATAAGCCTTTATTATAGTATTTAGCTATTATATATAAGTATAGAAATATAAGGTGTAAGAAGCTTAAATTCTTCTAAGCTATTCTAGGCTATAGATATTACTAAGTAGGCTAGATTTATATCTATACTACTATAGTATTATAGTGTAAACCATGCTACTACGCTATAGGTAGTAGTAGTAGAACTAGTAACTCCCTATAGCTATAATAACACCCCCTCCCTATAAAAGTATATAACTATCCTTAGTTACTAATAATATAACTAAAATACTATTAGTTTAAAATAGATACTCTCTCTATCCTATAAGTCTATAGATATCTATCCCTTATTACTATAGTTATAAATCTAGTATTATAGTAAATCTTTAGTTTTTAATACTTAGTATTATAACAAAACTCTACTTAATTATAGGTTTAGTAAGTAATATAAAGTAGTACCTTATGTTATATTATATTATTATTATGCTTATAGTTATAACGTTCCTAATTAAAAAGGTTATAGATCTTACTATATTTATAGTAGATCTAGACTAGTAGAATTAAAGTTACTAGTAGTTCTAGTAAGGCTACCTTAATAGTTTAACACTTCTTAATATATTTATTATAATCTTTTATATAGTATTACTAGTTATAAATAGGATATAGTAATTTAGTTTCTAGATAGTTATTAATAATATAGACGTATTACTTATGTTTTTTACTTAGTATAATCTTATAGTTATAGGAGTATTTAAGATAACTATACTATTTCTAACCTAACTTATATTTAGGTTTAACTAGGTGCTCTTTATAGTATAGTTCTAAGTATCCTATATCTTAATATAGAAGTAATTTATTAGGATAGAAGACTTTACTATATTTATAGAGAACAGTAGTATTTTTATATATTACGTAGAAATAGTTAATTTAAGTAGTTATATTAGTTAGTATTTTAGTAAGTTTATTATAATTATATATCTTTATATCTTAGCTAGCTATCTATAACTATACTATAGTAATCCTAATTATATAAGGGAGTAATATAGTTATGTTCTTTATATTCTTTATAATTCCTCTAATATTAATTTAGATATTAACTTCTAAATTACTTACCTATAATATCTCTATAAGAGGTAACGCCTTATAAACCTTAATTCTATAAATTACTATAGCTAATAAATCTATTTTAGTATTATATAGTAGATATAAGGCTACCTATACTATATTATAAACTTCTCTTATTTAACGTTTACCTCTACTAAATTTAGTATAATAGTATAAGAGGAAAATAAGGTAGGGCTCCTTCTTAACTTTAGAAGGGTAAAGTATACTATTATAATAGCTAATCTACTTAATTAGATAGTTTCCTAAGTAATCTATAAGGTTAGTTTTAGGAATAAATTACTTATAATATTTATATTATAAATAGGTGTCTATATAGGTCTCCTCTATATACTAAATTTAGGTATCTAATTTAATTTACTAATTATATATCTTATAGTTAATTATTTTAGAGTCTTTATATATCTTAGGACTAAACTCTATATTTACTAAGCTATATCTAAATTCTAGTTCCTCTATATACTCTCTTATCTAGTAGATTATAAGTAATTTCTAATTAAAGTATAGTAAGGCGTCTTTATTATAGAATTTATATAGAAAATTACTATTACTAAGGTAAATATTATATATAGTTCTATTAGGTATAAAGTGTTATAGAATTTCTATAAGACTATACTTCTTATTCTAATACTTAAGGTATTCTACTATATAGATATGTTGTTTTATAATTATCTTATAGTTATTATATATCTTAGGTCTATAGTTTTTAATCTTTAGTTCTAAGAAGTTAAACTTAGCTTTAAGCCTCTTATAAACTAGCTTATTACTACTATCTAAACTTAACTTAGGGGATTTTAGGTGCTTAGTGCTATTTTTAGTATTTAGATTTAACTTATTTTTAGCTTAGTTATAATAGTTATTATAAATATTCTCTTAAATTTAAGCTAAATACTATTTTTTATACTTATCTACTATTAATTTAGTATAATTAATACTATTACTAGGTAGTAGTAGGAAAATATCTTTATACTTATCTTAAATTCTAGATAGTCTATACTATTAATAGGTAATAGGGTTTTAGGTACCCTTCTAGATATAAAATAGTATCTCTATTTAGCCTTTAACGTATTTTTCTAAGAGACTTATTTCTACCTTATAATTTCTCTATTAATACTATATAATTATATCTATCTATTCTACCTTTAAACTATACTCTAGGTACTTTAGTAATATAGGTAGTTTCTAGTTCTTTATTTTCTTATACTCCTTTAGGTCTATATAGAACGCTTAAATCTTAAGAAGATTAGCTTATCTACCTATAATAGCTCTTAAATTATCTATATCTATCTTTTAATAAACTTACTTCTAATACTTAAGGAAACTATACTATAAATTATAGTATAGTCTTAAATCCTTAGAATAGTCTAAGGCATACTATTAATATAAAATATCTACCTAATCTTTCTTATCTATTATTAATACTCCTAAACTACCCTAAAGTTTATATATATATAGGGATTCCTTAAGTTTACTATAGATATATATAGTAAGTATTATAGACTATCTAGTATTAATCTTATTAATAAGCTTATTTTTATAAGTAATCTACTAATTAATAGATATAAGGGTGTTACTAACTCTAGGTAGTTAAACCTTAACTTTATTAATTAAGTACTTATTAATATTAATTATGCCTAAGATATACTTAATTTCTTATTCCTAAACGCCTAGGTGTTTTATATTTAGGTCTTTAAACTTATATGTAGTTAGGTAATTAGTAGTCTTAAGGTTTATTATTACTATTTTAATAAAGTTATTAATTATATAGGCGCCTAGTAGTTTATCTTTAGTAAACTTAGTCTTTAGGGTACTAACTACTTTAGTAGGCTTATTAATATTAATATAAGCTTAGATTATAATTACTAATAAGAGTTTAAAATTAGTATAGGTGTATATATTATATTAGACGTTATTATAGATTATAGATACGCTTTAGTTTTTAGTAGTATAATCTTTAAGCTTATAGCTAATATTACCTATAAGTATAGTAAGTTTCTTCCTAGAAATACCTTTAGTATACTTATAAATAATTAAACCTATAGTATAAGTATACTAATAAATATAATACTAATAGTTATAACTATTTTTAAATATCTTATATTTAAGAGTTACCTTAGGTAGTATTATTACTAAGGGATTTACTACTCTAAGTAAAAGTAGTATTAAGTTCTAGGCTAAGAATAGTAATAATAGTAATAAATAAAAATAGAAGAAATAAAAGATAATATAGTAATATAATTTAGTAGTAGGGGTAAGAGAAAATAATAAATAATATTACTAAGTATAAGATTAGTAATTTATATATTAATAATACTAAGTATTAAAAAATTAAGAATTCTTAGGTAAGAAAAGAAAAATTTATAAAATAACTAATTTAGTACTCCTTCCCTATCTATAATTTTCAGTTTATATAGCTAATACTATACTTAGCTTATCTATTTTAGTAAAATCCATATAGTCTTATAGGTTTTAGATATATAACTATAGCTTAATATAAAAGTTAGTCTTAAGAATATATAATATATATTTACTAATTTACTTACCTATACTTAGTTTTATACCTATTAATTCTACTAGTTTTACTAGTTTTATTTTCTTAAAGGTATATACTAAGTTACTAGTATTTTATATAAGAAGATTCTATAAATACTAGGTGTTATATATAGGTAAATATCCCTTCTACCTTTTAAGATATTTAACTATTAGTTTTTATATAACCTATAAGACTTTTTAATTTATTAACTTCTTAATTTTATATAATTACTATTCCTTATTATCTCCTTCTACTAAAACTAGACCTAGGCTTAGAGGATTCTATCTAAAAGGATTAATTCCTTCTAGGGCTGCTTTTAACTAGGTAATAGAGATAACTAGATAAACTTTCTAGTTAGATAGGAAATTAAGCTTATATACTAGTTAACTAATTTTACTTAGAACCTTAAATAGTCTAATATACTACTAAGACTATTTATAATATAGTTTACTAGGTAGTTTATATCTATAGTAAAGTTTAAGGTATACTTTATTACCTACCTAAAAGGTTTTAGGTTTATACTTCCTATTATATCTAAGTTTTATTACTATTACGCCTAATATTATAAGCGTCTTAGCCTCCTATATATATAATTCCCTAATAGCTTATAATTACTTAAATGTTAATAGTTTTAGGTCTAGGTTTAATATATCTATTACTACTAGTAGATAGAAACCTATTATTACCTTATTTAAAGATCTATTTAGGGTAACTAAAAAGGCTTAGTTAAGGGTATATTAGAAAGCTAGAATAATATCTAGCTATAAGATGTCTAAGGTTAATATATAGTATTAGATTATAATTTCTACTTCCTAATTTTATCTTTTAGTTACCCTATCTATCTAAAGGTAATAAGTAGTAGATATAGCTAATTTAACTCCTAGGGTATCTTATAGGTTTACCTAGAATTCTAAAATAAATTTAGTATTATAGTTAGAGATAATACGTATAAGGAGCCCCTAATTATATAGCTATAGTATCTATAATAATAAAGTAGCTTATTCTAGTACTCTATATATAGTATTCCCTAGTATAAGAAGCGATTTCTTACTAAACTTATATATTACTACTAATAATATTTTAAATTCCTTAACTAGCTTTAAAGCTACTAGCTAAAATAAATATTTTACTAATACCTTAGGAAGTCTAATAATAAAATCTATTATAATAACTATAAATAGTCTTAGAGGATTAAGAATAAGTTAAAGTTCTCCTAATAGCTTACTTCTATCTATAGAATTCTCTAAGTACTATAGGTACTATTAAATATAGTCTTAAATATACTTTGTCTTTTACTAAAAGTAAAAACCGTCTAATATATATACTACTCTATGTTTACTAAAATAATTTATATTATTATAAACTATCTTTATAACTATAGATATATATATATTTAGAATTACTAATTATTCTTAAGTATCCTTTCTAATATAATAAAGAAGATAATCTTTTACTATAAATAGTAAGCTAAGTTATTTTTTAGTAGTAATTTTATAAATATCTATTTCTATATCCTAATAGGTTATAGTATTAATAACATCCTAGTACTTTTATTCCTTTTAGTATTTATCTACTATTACGTTATAGAGTTTATTAGATATATAGGGTATAACTATTATAGGCTAAGATAAATATCTATTTTTACTATAATCCTAGATATTATCTAATTTACTTATTTCCTTCTTTATTTATCTTTTTTCTACTATTTTTACTTTTCTAGCTTTTATGTTTTACTCTATTAGTTATATAGAATTAGTGTTATAGACTATTAGTAGTCTAGAGAGTATATCTAAGATAAGGTTAATATAGCTAGGAATATAAACTAACTCTAATTTAAATTAGCTAAGATAAATAGAGGAATTAATAAGGTAGGGATTTATCTTATTTATATCTATAGTTTATAGTAAAGTCTACTTAATAATCCCTTTAGTAGTAATATAGTCTATTAAAATAATAATAGGTATATAACTTAATTATAACTTAGTTCTAGCCTTTTTATATACCTATATAACATAGGTAACCTCTATCTCTATTATACTATAGGTTTTCTCTATTATAGTTAGTTTTTAGCTTAAGAATATAATTAGCTATATTATATTTATAGAAATAGTTTTACTATTCTAATCTACTAAAAGATAGAATATAAATACTCTTATTCCTTTTAGACTAGTATTAATATTAATAAATAATTATTAATTTAGATTATAATAGTATAAGACTATTTTTTATAGAGCTATTCTATTAAAATATAGAATACTTATTATTCTACTTTAGTTAGGATAAATATTATTTAGGCTATATATACTATCCTAGCTTATTTTATTAGTCCTTCTTAAAGTTTTCTAGATACCTTACTATTATATAATAATTATGTTTTTTACTCTTAGAAGGGTAAAGCCTTATAATAATACTAAGGGATAAAATAATAAAGAAACTTAGTTTTACTAATAAATATCTCTAAGTTAAATAGTTTCTCTAGGTAGGTAATCTTCCTTAGTACCTAGATATAGTCTTTAGTTATATATATTCTTAAGGTGTTAACTTTAAAACCTAATATATTAATAGAGTTATAAGCTAAAAAACTCTTAGTTAAATTAAGAGCTAGCCTAATATCCTTAAAGATCTATAGAACTATTTCTAGGTGTTAAAGATAGTCCTTAAATATATTACTAAAAATAATAATATTATTAATATACACTCTAATAAAATAATAGTATCTATCTAGCTTTTAGTCTATAAATCTCTAAGTATATAATAGTAAATTTTTATAACCTATTAGTACTATATAAGATATTTCTAACTCTTAAGGGCTTATAATAACTATATAATCTTAATATTCTTAAAATACTAGAAGCTAATAGAAAAAGGCAGATATATTAAAAACTATAAACTATTTCTTTCCCTATAAGCTAGAAATAATATTATCCTAGGATAATAGAGGATATAAATCTAGTACTATAATCTTATTAAGTTAGTATAAGTTAACTATAACTCTCCCCTTACGTTTTCTATTTACTACTTACTATACTATATATACTAGGTATCTAAATAGTATTAGCTTTATTATCTAAGAAAACTATCCCTAGGTATACTTAAGGTTATTCTATTAGTTAAGTAACTTATAATCTTCTAATCTTAGATTATATAGTATAGTTCCTAGCTTTTAGTTTTACTAGTTATTAACTAAATTAATTCTTATCTTCTTATCTTTTAGTATTAGAATTATACCTTAATTATACTATACGTTATATTATTCTAGTAGCCTATAGACTAACTCTACCTTACCTAAGTTAGTAGTAAAAACATAAATACTATCTTTAGTTATAATCTTAGGTATAAAGTCTAGTTAAGTAGGACTTATTATTAGCCTTAGAGGAGGTTTTATATTATAAGTTAGTTTTATTAATTCCTTTACCTAAGCCTTATCTACTATTAGTACTAATAATACTACGTTATTAATAAGAAATTTATATAGAGTTTTATCCTCTATATATACTATTATAGTTTCTACTATAACTATATAGTCCTATAATAATTAGTATTCTCTATCTAATTTATAAGATAATATAGTTCCTAAACGTTTATTTTAATAAAGTCTAAAGGGCTAATCCTTAGAATTAATAAAGTATATAAATTTAGTAGTCTTCTTAGTATAGATATAGCTTAATACTATTAAATATATAGCTTTAAATATATAATCTACTATACTATATCCCTATAGGTAAGAGGGTAGATCTATATAGCATACTAGTATATAAGCTATTTTACTAGGCCTTAGCGTTATATTATAAGTAACTTTAACTTATCTAGAAATCTATTAAATTTTCAACTAAAAGGTTATTAGAGTTATTATACTATATATATAATAGAAACAGATTTAGGATATAGCATAATTAAGTTCTACTCTATATATATTAAGGAATTCTATGCCTAAGAGTAGCTTTAGCTTAAGGTTATCTATAACTATTATAGTAATAGTAAAATAGCCTAAAATAGGAATACTATTAATACTTACTAAAGTATAAATATTAAAAGTAGCTATCTCTCTAATCTTAATATAGCCTATAATACTATCTATATATTTAGGTTTAATTTTCTATAGATAGACTAACTTAAGATTTAATATAAGCTAATATCTATCTACTATAATTAATAATACTCTTATATCTATATAAACTTTATAGTCTTTACTATTAATATCTTAGTATACTTTTAGATAGTAATATAAGTTATAGGCTATAGATAACTATAGAATCTACTAAGGTACTACCTTAACAACTTAACCTAGTTTAAACTTAAGGTTATTAGTTGCCTAGGGGTAGATTTAGCTATCCTAATAGTAATTAAAGAAAATAGGATTCTATATATCCTCTACGTTTTAGGTTTTATTAGATACCGCCTTAGCTAGTTCTATCTTAGGTGGTTTTAGAGTAAGTTATAACTCTATTAGTACTATTAGTCTAAGGGAATAAGGTTTAATACCTTTAGCTATAGGTTCTATATATATATTAGTAAAGATATACCTTATTAGGGTATTAGTATAGGGGAAAATCTAGCTATATTTCTAATATTAATATACTAGTAGCTTATCTATAGTAGGTAGTAGTTTTAGATTATAATTTTAAACCTTAGTCTACTACTAATATAGTCTAATAGTCTTTATTACTATAGATCTTATATTATACTAGGTATTAATCTTATTATCTATATTACTATTCTTAATAATAGTATATATAGGTTCCTTACCTTTAGATTCCTTAGTATCTATATAAATATATCTATCCTTAGTTAATTAATTATATTAGTCTTAAAAGTCTATATTATCCTTATAAAGTAAAATTAGCTAGTAAGGTATCTAGCTAGGGTAATACTAAACCTATCTTTAGTATCTATATTAATATAGCTAGAAATTATACTAGTACTATTATAATCCTCTATAAATATAAGCTCTACTATAGTAATATCTATTTCTATAGAATATATTAAAATATAGCTAGTTATAGCCTCTACTATAGTTATTATAGTAAGAATTATATAGGGCGTTTCTATATTTACTATAAGGCTTACTATTTCTAAAGTCGTTAAAATAGCTATAATTATTATATTAGTATCTACCTCTATTTCTATAGAAAGGTATACTATAATTTCTACTATAAAAATTTCTTTAGTCTAGTACCCTTCTATACTTATTATTATAGGGATTAGTATTATACGCCTCTAAGGTGCTATAGTATATATTACTATCTTTAGAGTCCTATATATAATATACTACTTAATATATATCTCTAGAAATAAGGGTCTTTATAGCTATATTATTAGTTTCTATTTTCTCCTTACTAGCTATAACTTTATAGTCTACTTATTAAAGCTATTCTATTATTATCTAATTATCTAGTATTTTAATAATCTATTAAATAAATAGATCTAAACGTAGGTAGATTTTATTTATTATATTAATTTATATATAGCGGCTAGTTACTTAGTATACTTATACTACTTTTATAGCCTAATCTATAAACTTTTTGCTAGCTAAGATATCTACTAACATATAATATATAACTACTAATTTAGCTTAGGCGTCTATACAACTTATACTAAAATAGCTATATAGTATAGAGAACTACTATTCTAGACTAGCTTTAATACTATCTCTCTTATCCTAAGAAAGCCCTAAATAGAACTAAGTATAGGCTTTACCTAAGAGGAGCTAATTTAGATTAAGGTAAGCTAAATTCTATTTTAATACTATATTATAGTTATTATTAACTAAGCTAATAAATATTTCTATATTAGACTAGTAGGTCTAACCCTTTTCTATAGATAGGGATTCTATATCTATATTAGGGTAGAAATATTTAATACTAGTAAGGTAAAAACTATCTATCTACTAGCTATTAACTAATAATCTCTTAAGTATTATTTAGAATTACTCCTATATTATTATAACTAGAGCTAGTTAGGTTTAAGGTAAAGGGTTAGTAGGACCTATAGGACCTACTATTACTATACTATCTAATAGGAATATACTAAAGTCTTTTAAAACTAAGTAAGGCTTAAATAGATAGGGTAGTATAGTCTAAGGTATTAGTCTATTTAGTATAGTTTAGGGTATTAGTATATTTAGTAAGGTAGAATCTACTATAATGCTAACTAATAGGGTATTAGAAATTAATCCTATATTAGTATTTATATAAGAAGTTAAAACTATATTAGTATTTATACTAGTTTTACTAGAGGTCTTACTAGACTATTAAGTAACCTAGTAGTCCCTTATAGATACCATACTTTATAGACGTTATAGAAACTTATAATTTAGGTCTAAATAAATAATAATAAATTCCTTCTATATATTAGTTTCCTTAGTTTATTTCTAATATAGTTTTAAAATAATAGATACTACTATAGTTTAGAAAGACTATAGATTAGTAACCTAATATATAGGGTACTTTAGTAACTAAGATCTAGTAGATTAAGTAGTAGTTATAGTTAGTATAAGAGGATAAATATATAAGCTAAAATAGTAGATAAGTCTAAGGTCTTTTAGTAATAAACTAAAAACTACTAGGCTTATTAACTATAGTTAAATAAATTAGTTAATATAATAGATATTATAATTATTAGGATTATCTTAGTTTATTAATATTATTAAAATCTACTAGGGATAGTATAATAATAGGGTAATAGTTTTATATAATATATATAGGGTAGGAATAGGGGGTAGTAAGGTAAAATCTAATAAAGTCTAATAGGTAGATATAATATTAAGAGGTAGTATAATACGTAATTTTAGTAGAACTAGTTTTCTACCTATTCTTAACTTTATAGAAACACTATTAATTAGTCTAAATAAGGATGCCTAATATTATTAGTAATTTATAGATTTACAAATAAATAGTAATTATTAAGCTCTTTTTATTTTAATAAAGGCAGCTTTTAGTAAGTAGTAATTAATAGATTTTACTTAAATAATAATAATTTACTATATAGTAATTTCTAAAGGCAATAAGGTCTACTAGTTTTTCTAGTTAGAGATTTTTAGAAAAAACAGAAAAAGAGATAGTAACTTATTAGTTAGAAAAAAGAATTAGAAATAAGAGGTATAATATTAAACTAGGTTATACTACTATTTGTCGTAGTATCTAGCTATTATATGTAGGTATAGAAATATAAGGTATAAAAAGCTTAGATTCTTCTAAGCTATTCTAGGCTATAGATATTACTAAGTAGGCTAGATCTATATCTATACTACTATAGTATTATAGCGTAAACTACGCTACTACGCTACAGGTAGTAGTAGTAGAACTAGTAACTCCCTATAGCTATAATAGCCTTATTAACACTTAGTTACATAAGGGACTTATTAAAGTCTACTAGATATTTAATATATATATTATTAATACTATTAATAGTACTATAATCCCTATAGATATAGTACTTAGCCTAGTAAGTATTAAGATAAAGTTATACCTTATACTAAATCTTATATACTACTACCTTATTTATACCTATCCTTCTTATATTATTAAGGCCTACTATTAAGTAGGTATTTAATTTACTTAGGATAAGATTAACTCTTTCTATTATAAGGTATATTATCTTATAAAATCTATAGAGATAATTAGCTATAATACTCCCCTTCTACTTACCCTTATAGGTAAAGAGATATATCTTAATCTTATTAAAGTTAAGCTACTCTTAATCCTTAGTAACTAATACGTCTTTTACTTTCTTAACTACTATAGTAGATATTACTAGCTTACTCTACTTAAGACCTATTACTATAATAATATTCTTACTATAATTAAGTAATTTAGTACTACCTTTATAAATATAACTACTCTAAATATTAAGAGTTAGTTATATAATAATACGCCTAAGTTAAAGAAGGTTCTTTATAATCCTTTCTTTAAAAGTACTTAACTTAACCTTACTATACTATATACTCCTTCTATAAATAGCGCTATTAAACATATAGGCTATACTATTATTAAGGCTATACGTACTATACTTATTAATAATAGTCTACTAGAGGAGCTTTAAGACTATACTATTAATACTATAATCTAAGTACTTAATCTCCTCCCTTAACCTAATAAGGGTAAGATAAGTACCTATAAGATTATTATATAGGAGCTTAACCTTACTAAAGATTACAAGCCGCCTTATATTAAGTATATTTATACCTTTAGTTATATAGTATATATATATAAGAAAGGTAATAAGTATCTACCTTATTCTACTAAGATAGAGCTCTATACTATAAAAGGTATTCTAGTTAGATATAGCTCTCTATATAGCTATATCTACTATATATATATCCCTAATTAAAAGAAAGTTCTTTACTACTAAGATATTTATTTCTATAAGGGCTTAAAAAAGATAGTCCTCTACCCTTTAGATAAAGATACTATCCCTACTAAGATTAATTATAATATACTCTTTAATAAACCTAACTTATAAATCTAGTATCCTAATTAGATCCCTTCTTCTAACTAGCCTAGTATAGATAATATATCTACTAAGGATACCTAGCTAGCTTAACCTAAGGATACTTATAATTAGGGTATAAATACTATAGATTATATAACTCTTCTACCTAATAATTATACTACTATATATATATCTTTCCTAACTAATAATACTAATTTAGGTAATAATAATAATAACTTTACTAATACTATTTAATATTAGGAAGCTAATTACCTTAATCTTAATCTAAATCCTCTTTCTATTAATACCCTAGATATAGAGGATTCTTTTATTACTATAAGTAGCTACCTATATTAATCTATTACTATTAAACTACCTAGTTACTACTAAAAAATAGCTAGTACTTAATAATATAATAAGAAGGCTAGGTCTAGCCTAAATTATAAGATTATTAATAATCTTTATCCTTAACATATTACTACTAATAAAAAGGCTAGAAAGGCCTACCTTATAGCTAATATCTATATTAATAAGGATACCCTATATATTATTAGTATTCTAGCTACTATAGCTATATCTAAGATCCTTCTACCTAGATACTTTATCCTATATACTATTAACTAGGCTAAATAGAGCCCTTATTAGTAATAGTATTAGAAACCTACCTATAATATAGAGATCTAATAGATAGTTAATAAACATACTTTTAATCTAGTTAATCTACCTATTAGTATAAAGTTACTATTAAGTATATAGGTATTTAATATTAAAACTAACTCTACTAATAAAGTTATTTAATTTAAGGCCTAATAGATAGTCTATAATAACTATAAAAAGGGTAAATAGTCCTCTTAAGAGGTATATACTACTATTACTACTACTACTATAATTTACCTTTTCTTTATAATTATTACCTTTTATAGACTTTACTATAAGATATATAACTTTAATACTACCTTTCTTACTACCTTAGTCCCTAATAGAGTATATATATACGTCTACTAGCCTACTAGATACTCTAATAGTACTAGTAAGGTCTAGTTATTACGTAAGGTGCTCTATAGATTATATAAGTCCCTTCTATAGTAGTTTTAGCTTATTAAGTTAGAGATAAAGAAGCTTAAATTTATACTAGTTAAGAGGGAGATTTACCTCTTTATTAATACCTTATTAGATATATATACCCTTATATATATTAATAATAATATAGTAGCTACTACTAATAAGGAGACTATTAAGAAGGTTTATAATATACTAAAGTTAGTATGCCTACTAAAGGACCTTAGTATTACTACCTAATTTCTTAGCTTTTAGATATACTAATCTATTACTAAGATCTTCCTCTTATAGTATAAGTATACTAAAAGTATCCTCTAGTAATTTAGATACTATAATCTTTACCCTATTAAGACCTTATTACCTACTTATAAGGATCTACTTATTACTTAGGTAAAAGATAAGTACTCTACTAATAATTATTAGACTTATATTAAATAGACTAGTTACCTTAATTAGCTTACTACTAGTATTAGACTAAATAGTACCTTTACTATAAGTAAGCTTTACTATACTAACTTAGGCCTCTTAATTACCTATTAGTATGTAATTAAGTATTACTTTTAATACCTTAAAGGTACTACTAGTTATAGTATTATATTTAGAGGTATAGATCCTTATATAGATAAGTAACTTTTACTTTATACTATAGCTAATACTATATTTATAGATAACTATCCCTTATATATATCTACTACTAGATATATTATCTTCTTTATTAGTACCCTAATCATATAGAAGTTAAAGAAATAGACCTTTATTACTCTAAGCTTTATAGAGGTAGAGTTTATTAACCTTACTCCTACTAGGATTACCCTTATATAGATTTAATAATATATTAAATAGCTCCTTTAATAATAAATTAGTATACTTATAATCCTCTTTATTAATAGTATAAATACCTTTATTAACATAATAAATCCTCTTAATAAGGCGTATACCTATAGTATTAATATTAGATATAAGTAGATTATATAAGAGGTTAATACTAATAATACTATTACCTTAAAGCTTATTAAGGGTACTAAGATAGCTATAGATAGTCTTATAAAGTTACTTAACATAATTAAGTATATAGAGTTTATTAGGATACTAAGTATAATAAATAGATTAAATTAATAGATATAAATAGATATAGGATTATATAGAGGATTTATATTAAGACTTTAGTATGTTAGCTCTAGATTAATTAGGCTAATTAGTAAATTAGCTAACCTTTTACTAAAGTATTTAATACTTTAAAAACTCCTTAGATTTAGAGGATTTAAGATTAGGCTATTATTTTACCTATTTTACCTTATATAATAGATATATAACTACTAGCTAAGTCTATAGGGGAGTGTTAAGGTGAGGTGTAGGCATGTGACCCTACCTTACCTCTAGTTGGGCAGCCTTAGAGCCCACATCTGGCTCCTGCCAGCCTATAGTGGGCTTGGTGGTTTCTCTTTTCCTCACCTACGTTAGTTAGTAACAATACGATATTGTTGCCTCACTTCGTTACGTCTCTTCGCTCCACATGTTTCTCGTATGCTAGCGATGTTCCCCATGTCGACAGGAAATCTAACACCTCGGCAAGGCTTTCTTCGTATGAAGAAGACTGGAGCTCCGTCTTGATGTTTTCCTCATTGGCTGCCGAAGTGTCTCGACTACTCTGAACGTGGTGATCTCGCTATGTGGTCTCGTGCTGTCTCAGTTGTTCCGTCTCGAGATCCATAGTTGAGGACATCGCGAGAGTCACCACGTCGAGCTACTCGAAGCCCAGTGCTTCCCTTTTGCTTGCCCGCCAGTTCATCCTATCTGTGCATCGCGGGAGCATCCGCGGACTTGACAGCTCTGTAAGTTTCGTTTTAGTGGGCGAGAAAACAAAGCGGTGTCTTGGTTGTCCCGGACTGTGGAAAGAAAAGGTCACAGACAGTGGGCTGTGTCTTATCCAACGGTTGAGTATGATGCGAAAGAGAGGGGGGGGGGGGGGGGGGGTGGGTTCTGCAATTTGTGCTTTGGCCAAGCGCATTACGTGATACGGTCCGCTCGATGAGGCTCAAAACTTGGGATTTTTCGGCACCGAGTCTTCGGCATTTCCACCCGAGACTCGAGGTTGAGCGCTCCACTATATAAGGTCCCCTCCTTCATCCATCTGAGAGAAGACGCAACAGGGGCGGGGAGGATCGTCAATCTTCGCTCTTCCCTCCAAGAGACCGGGCAGCGAAAGCGACACTGATACTCGTCATGGCCCGCGTCTTCTCCGAGAGGACAGATCGGAAAGGTGTGGAATTGGCCGATCTTTGTAGTGACTGACGAGGCGTGGTACGTTGACGTCGCCCAAGCGAGACGTGCCAAGAATGCAGGTTCAGGAGTTTTCTTCGGCCTCGGCCGAGGACCCGAAGCGGCTCACGTGATGTTATCTTAGCCACCTGGCAGAGAGGCCCCGGTGGGTTATGTCAGAATGCCGAAGCACGGTACTTGTGTCGCCCTGCACCTCGGGGAGTGCTAGCAGCCAGCTTCAGAGCAGCTTAGAGGTGCGCTTTCAGCCCTCTGGACGGCGCAAGTAGGCACGTTAGTGGGGCAGTGCTTTGCCTCCCTATCCCTCCCTCCCCTCTTACCTTACCATCTTGCCTTGGGTACCTAGCTACGTAGATACCTACGTTACCTCTCGCGCGCGTTGAGCTCAGGGTACCTCAACCTTGACCACCAGCCCAGCGACGTCCATTCCTACCTTCATCGAGGAAAGGCAGGAACTTTGTTAGGCAGCAGAGTACTCAATACACCAGCAGCTTCGACTCGCTCATCAGACGTCGCTCAAGCGAAGTGCACATCGTGTCCATAAAATCCTAACCTCTGTTGCTACTTTGTCGCCATTGCTAGGGGTCCTCTCTTCTGCTCCCTGGAGCTACCTACCTTACTTATTACTCTGCACTGTCCAGACTCGTCCAGTCACTTTCCCTCCTTTCCGCCCCCAACCGCGTCCGCCCACCTCCGGACTGAACCCCTCCTCCCGTCATTTCAACCCCCCTCCCACGATCATGGTCCCGTAGCCTTGCTGTCCTGAAGAGACGATCAACAGCCCGACTCTTCTTTTTGGCGCACAGCTCTCCCCACGACGCTTGCCCGATTCTCCCTCGGAGCACGTCTTCTCAGTCGGTCATTCCTCCGTTGCGCCGCCAGCGAGGGCTTGTCCCGCTCGCTTTGTTTCCTGCCGTCGGCTTGCTTCCGCGGGTTATGGGTTTGAGCGCGTATATCAGATACTGCCACCATGAGTTTCAACCTCCCCCTTCGGCCGAGCTCCAGCAGTATTAGGAACCAGGCCAGCCGGAGCAGCTACTTCACCAACTACACGCCGAATTCCTCCACCGAAGCCATCAACGGGCCTCCCCGGGATCCTGCCCGTGAACTATTCGGCACTACCGATCGACTGATTGTCGGCGTCGATTTTGGAACCACGTTTTCGGGGTGAGTCGCACCTCTTCTTTTACCTCACTTCAATTCCCAGCATCTCATAACGAGCCACTGCCCGACTGTGCGCCTCTTTTGCATTCAAGCCTGCCCCTCATTTCTCGCTCCCCTTTACACACCTGTCAAAAGCAAAGACGGAAGGTATCGGCAGGACAGTGATCACTTGGGATGGCATGCTGACAGTCGCATCAGTGTCGCTGCCGTATACACCTCAACGCCAGACGATGTCGAGATTATCAAGACATGGCCTGGTGGCAACGGCATCACCTCTGATAAGGTGCCCACCGAGATCAGCTATGATTTCCCCGCAAACGCCGCCGCCGGTACTGAGCCCACGGTGAAATGGGGTTTCCAGTTCAAGCCCGAAGAGTCGCGCCTTCGCTGCATCAAGCTGTTTTTAGATCGCTCACAGAAGCTGCCTTTCTACGTTAGCCCACTGGACACGGCAGCTCAACTGAAACGTTATAACAAGAACGTTCTGGACGCCGTGAGCGACTACCTCACCCAGGTCTATAAGCACACCATGGACACCCTCACTCGAAGATACGGCGAGTCTTTCATGCAATCCACAAAAGTCGACTTCGTCTTGACCTGCCCGGCCGTGTGGTCCGACGCAGCAAAGAACACAACGCTCCAAGCGGCCGAACGGGCGGGCATGGGAGCCAAGTCGGAGATTCAGATGATCAGCGAGCCTGAAGCTGCAGCCGTGTATACGCTAAAGGCAATTCAACCGAACCACCTCAACGCCAGTGACAACTTCATCGTGTGTGATGCTGGTGGTGGGACCGTCGAGTAAGTCTGCAACGGCCGGCTTGTTAGCTCCGTGAAGATCGCTAACTGTGGCTGCAGTCTGATTGCATATAAAATCATTTCGTTAAAGCCGCTCAAGGTAGAGGAATCCGCTGTTGGAACTGGTGGCCTTTGTGGCAGCGCCTTCCTCAACTACAGATTTGAAGAGCATGTCAGGAACAAACTGGGCCATAGTCGTTTCGACGAGATGAAGGTCAAGAAGAACAAGACATGGCAGATGGGCTTGAGATACTTTGAGGAGTTTGTTAAACGCAATTTCAACGAGGACGAACACCAAGAAGTGAACGTGCCGTAGGTGTCCCCCCGCCTCCTCCCCTGAGGTTGGACATCAGAACTCTCTAACCCGCTGTAGGTTTCCAGGTCTGCCCGATGACGAGGAAGCCGGGTTGGACTGCGGCTTCATGGTCATGTCGGCCGCGGAAATCAAGGAGATATTTGAACCTGTCGTCAAGGAAGTCTGCGACCTTGTTCAGGGTCAGGTCACAGGCATCCGGTCAAAGGGTGGTATCGTCTCGGGTATTGTGCTGGTTGGAGGTTTCGGTCAGAGCGACTACCTCTACCGAAAACTCAAGGCCCATTTTACCAGCGCCGCGCCGCCACCATACACTGAACGGCCAACCCACGGCAGCGTGACCTCGCTGCAGGAGACGAGCTCGATAGAGGTCATGCAGCCAGTATACGCCTGGACGGCTGTTGTCCGAGGAGCGGTCCTGCGAGGTTTAGAGGGTAACATGGTGATATCCCGTAAGGCGAGGTACCACTACGGCACCTCGTACGCGACTGTGTACGACGAAGAGAAACACTCGGTTAGCGAGCGATATTGGTCGCCACTATGGGAGCGGTGGATGGTGTCAGACCGTATGCAGTGGCACATTGCAAAGGTGAGACGGCGCGCCGGGCCTCTCTATTCCCAGTCAAACCCCCGAGAACAAGTACTGACCAAATTTGCGGATAGGGAGAGGCAATATCACCCTTGTCGCCCATCGCATTTCACTATACTCGAAACTTCAGACCCGGGCAGTCGTTACTGGTAACGGACGACCTAATTGCTTGTGAAGCGGACGATCCACCCTCGGCGTACACTCGTGATCTCATCCACGTGTGCACATTGACGACAGACCTCAATGCGGTGCCAAGGAGTCTTTTTACGCGGTTGACAACAACACGTGGTGTAGAGTTCGATAACCTAGACTTTACGCTCGAGATGATTGTCGACAGTGCGGGCCTGGGTTTTGAGCTGAAAGTAGATGGTGTGCGGTATGGACGCGTCGATGCCGAGTTTCACTGAGCGACGACCGGGCGTAATCTCGGAAGGCCAGCGGGCGGGTTTTATGAACTGTGTGGAAAGATAGCGGAGGACGTAAACTACACGAAAGGAGTTTTAGGCATAGCGAGACTGCAGGAGACACTCATTCGCAGCTTGACCATGATACTCCTCTCATCATGTATAGTTCATGAAAGGTACAAGCTCGAGGACATAATACGTAAGTCGCAAAACAAGAAGCACAATGTGCCCCAAAAGTGACGCGTCCACAAATGTGCATTGCGAGGCATGATTGTTCGAGTTGACGCTGGCAGCAATGCAGAACTGGTCTTGGCTTCGGATAAGCTGTAAGCTTAGCGCACATGCTCGCACCGCATGCTCGGATAGGACGCCCGGGGATACTCACCATCGTCAACAGTTATCGGGGCCTTACGGAACTTTCCTTTTCTCGTACCGAGTAGCACCAAAGATTGCGACCCAAGCAGATGTGTCGAAGCCGGGAATACCGACGTGCAAATCGCCGTACGAGCCCAGGCCAGTTGTCTCCCCCTTTGCGAGCCAAATGAGGCAGTGCTAGAAGGACGGAAACATGTTTACATGATAGATGAAAACCGGCATTTCGGGGACTTTTCCACGCCACAGCCCTGTTTTCGATAGCGGTCCATTGGTTGGGCGGCAAGGATTCCGATGGTTGTGGATGCTTTGCCCATTGGTTCGGCGAGGATTGCGAGGCGAGGGCCGGCTGGTCGCTCTGGGCCACAGGACGACGGAATTTCAGATATAAGGCGGGATATGAGAGACACCATACCCGCAGTTTACCTTTGACTTGGGTCATTCCTATACGTTAAACTCATAGTATGACATTTGGACGGACCGGCCGCCAAAGAAAAACGTGAGCATGAAGGTTGTCCAACGTTTGGAATATACACACTTGGCAAGGTCTGGTGCCTGAATCTGTGGCCTTTCTGCTGTTGCCGGTGCTGACTGAGTGGGGAGGAGTTTCTTCCTTTCCCTGTTCGAGCCAGGGACCATAAAACGAACCCCGAAAGGAGCAGCCCCTGCAGTCAAAAGTACTGTCGTAAATCTTTGGCAGTCCGACGGGTCGTAGCTGCCCGAGGGAAATCGTTCAATACATTATTCTGGGCGTTCTTCTGACACAAACAAGCAAACAAAGCCTTCCTTCAATCCCCGCCTATCCCTTAGGTAATGACAGCAAACCAAAGGCAATCTGCAGAAAGTCCGCGCAAAAGAAAAAAAAGAAAAAAAAGGAAACAGTAAGTCACACATCGTTACCTTCAAGACACCAGAAGCCCTCGGCACACTAGAAAAGGGGTTAAATCTCTAGAGATGTCAACGTACGTCCGCCGAACCCGACATCCTCCACTTCTACCAGCCTCGATCAACCTGCCGATCACTCTAACTAAGCCTGTAGATGGCCTCAAGCCGCGCACATGTTCACAGACTGTGGGATCACACGACAGAGGAATCATCCCAGGTTGCAAAACAATCTGCGGGTTCCTGCAGAGCAGTCGTCCCCATGGTGAACTACCTTGCGCAAACTCTCTCCAAACATATGGATACCGGAAACGCCTTGTTAATAGATGGGGATATCAGATGAAAGTTTGCCACCTTTGCCGAAAGTCCAAAAGGCAAATCGGGAAACTTACCGCTTTCCCCGGATATGATCGGCACCGCCGCTTTTCGGCCCGCTCCGATATCAAAGCAACCGTTACCCACTTCTCCGGAACCATCGAATATGCAAGGGCAACAACTTCCAAAGAAGACCAACGCGTTCACCTCCTAAGAATAGCGCTTTTTCTGCCGTCGTTCACGGCCTGCTGTCACGACAATTGCGGCCTCACGCCTAGCAGGTTTCCAGCCCCATGGATGAACCTCCCCCAAAGGTCGGGGACCCTCATTTGCATCTTTAGCCCACTCGAAGGCCTGGCGCGGAATCTTCCCAGTTGTGTATAGGTGGTCGAGGTAGTGGAAGTCCGGTCGCCTCTGCTCGAAACGATCGCCATCCAGGATATGGTCGGCAATATGCTTCATACGATTGATGAAGTTGTATCTGGCATCGGGACACTGTTTAGTGCTGAAAACGAAGTCGTCACAAAACCAGCAGATGCATTTCGCAGGAAAGTTGTCTTGCAGATGCTCGTAATCGGTGTGTCTAATCCAGGCATCGACATCGTCAAGCTGGAACTGCTCCTGACAGCCAGTCCAAGGCTGAAATTCGCAATAGAGCATGCGTCTGCTTGGTATATGAGTAGCCTGTTGTTGCAGGATGCCACGGGAGAAAGCGGTGAGTGCTGTGTGAGCCGATGGAGATGGGGTCTCAGAGTATGCTCGAGGCATATCGAACTCGTCATAGGAAGGGCTGTTGTCTAAGACGTATGTGTAAAAGCTCTGACCGCCACTGCCAGAACTATACCCTGAGCTTTGCGAAGCGGAAGAGGAAGCCGTGTGAGAATGCACGGTGCCTGCGTACCGAGGTGTTGAGGCCTCGTAGTCTTGCTGACTATATCCAGCTGACGGGTACAAATAGTGAGAATTACCGGACTCAGGGCCGTTGGATGGCATGGCGAGCAAATATCTTGTGTGCCTTCGAGAAGAGTCGATCGTTGTGGGATGAACAATATTCTTGACACAACTGACAAAGCGTTAACGGCGGAGCGAATGATGGGAAGTCAATGGACTAAGCCTGCTCACTATTGCCAGACGGATGCAGATCGCAGGACGATGCCCAGCTCGAGATCTCGATGGCGAGTAACAATGCACAGCAACAGGGAGACGACAATAGACGGCCGAGTTGGAGGAGTGAATACCCTTGGGTTGCTCATGAGATGGGAAACACTTGGGGGTTGGTTTTGGTAGGCAGTCCCTGCAGGTCAGTGCCTGCACTTCGACAGAAGAGGAAGAACGCTGCCGCTCTACGACGATGAGACTGCAAGTGCACAAGGTACGGGACCAGCGACACAACAACGGTTCGAAATGTCCCCGGATATGAAAGACAATAGGAAGAAGACTAGTTTTCTTTGCTTGCGGCCTCGAGGATCGAGGATACGCGTCCGTCTTTAAGGCTCGATATCACCCCAACGTGGACCCGGCTGTCCCATGATAGCTGGCACACTTTTGACTAATTCCCCATGCAACCAGGCCGGCGGCGCGCGTTCGGGGCGGATAGTCACACTTAGCCACACCATTTCTGGGCTCAGAAATCAACTTTTTCGGCCAGTCTGATTCGACCGATAGACATTGGATCAAAGAATAGGCGTGTCAGCCGACGACAGCAACGATTCTGGACTTGGTCATTTCCTCGAAAGACTCTGACCCCCCCCAGGAGTTTCTCCCTGACGCTGTGATATTCCGCATGGAATCAACAAACTTATGGACAAACACATGGTCTGGAGTTCGTGTCCGATCAGCCGCATCTGTGGCAGGTCGGACTCCGTGGGGCTACTGCAGTCCTGATACAGCAGCTTTCGAGCTGGCAACGGAATATTGTACATGCCCGAGATGCATCAGACTTTCTTCAACACCACCATGGAGAGCTCATGTCTTTTTCATCGACAGTTCTGCTTCGGTCTGTAAATGGCGACGAATACCGCCCACTATGCGTTGGACACGTGTATAGCAACGGCACTATGATTGAGAGCAGAGCAGGGGTCTGCAGGTAATAGAGGGGCAGAGTAAGCAAGTGCTCGGCGGCTTGCTGCAGTACTACTGTGGATTTGCCGGACGAAGCTCCAACGGCGAGCTCTGTATTCAAGCTGGGAGGTGAACTAACACGCAAAAAAGGGGTTAGGTCAACTTGCACAGCGACCAACATGGAAGAACAACTGGAGCTATGCGCCACCGGTGGGTTGAAGACCATACTGCGGCGGCTCTTCAGTACAACGTGGGAAAGGGGGGAGAAATCTATAGTGCAGCAGGTGTGCGTCAGGTGTCAACGCAGGGTGGGAATCCTGTTGACCCCGAGCAACTGAGGTCCGAGCCGAAGTCGACAAGCAGAGCCTCACTCCCCCCCCTCTCTGCTTCTTCTTCGACAGAGAGGAACTACACTGAGTCGAAGTATGATGATGTGAGTAGTGGGCAAGGAGGAAAAGGAGGGAGAGAGGTCAACCCCGCTCTCCTTCTTCATCGCTCACTCTCCCCCAGCGGATGAGCTGCATGTCTCATGGACAAAAGAATCGCAATGGACGGGCCCTTCAATTGGTCGGCATGTGGTATGATTGGTTGCTATGCCGCCACTTTCATGGGTGGTTACAACTTCAAAACGGGGGCTTCAATGATAGTACCTACAAAGATACGAAGGACACTCATACTACTCTTCTCTAGCCCGTTTTGCGCGCGGGAAGGCCGGAGGTGGCGGTGTCTACATGCATATCATGTGGACGGGCCGGCGGCGAGGGCCGATAGAGGGTGAGAAATCAACGATAAGCGACAAGGCTGAAGTCAATGTGCAGTTCACATGTGCCGGCGTCCCGCCAAGGGGTTTGCATCGTATTAAATGATTCCGCCGCAGCGGCGTGCGTCAAATGATCCACAGTCACAGCCAGCCAGCCAGCCCTACGAGGTCGAGCATGAGAGTGGAGGGATTTGGCGAGAAAGGAGGGCTGGACATCATATCGTCGTTTCTATTCGGGACTACATAACACTCTAGCCTTGGCAATAACATTCTCATACTGCATGTGCCCGCCGCTCTCGTCGCCGCGCTTGATGACTCCGGGAAAGGTGACGCAGGCGATGTCACGGCGTGCCAGCTCGTCCTCGTCCTCGCCGCCAATGTCCTCCATAGTGGCCGGATCGAATCGCGTGCGCTGGTGAGGCACGATGTCCGGCACGAAGACGCGGAAGACGGCCTTTTGCACTGCGAGCTGGCGGGCGAGGTCAGCCGCAGAGGCGATCAGGGCGCGGAGGGCGGCATCGCGGGCGTCGGTGGCTGGGGGCGCGTCCGCCGCCACGACGGCGTCGAGGACGCGGTTCACGCGGGCGATGATGCGGTCCGTTGCCGCTGACGTCTCGGCCTGCATCTTGGCCGCGGCCTCGCGGTGGAGGAGGGCGAGGGTCGCTGAGCGCCAGTTGTTGATCGCCTCGGGCGAGTCAACTGTATTCACCAATAGTCAGCACAAGTCCGTTCTCCGGCTTTCGGGGCCTCGACAAAAAAAAGAAGAAAAAACCGGCCACATACCAAAACTTGAGAGGGTCTGTTCCACCGCCTTGAGTTGCTCTGCCTGCTCCCTTGATAGCCCGAAAAAGTACGAGTTGAAGATGGCATCAACGAGCACGCGTGAGACGACGGACTGTAACATGTGGACCTTTGCCGAGGGTTCAAGGTCGGCGTACATGGGCACCAGCTGGCCAAGTTCCTCTCGGACGTCCTCGCTAGCGGCACTGATATCTGGAAGTGTTGTTCAACAGTCAGCCATCAAACTCCCCGTTTCCCGTCCATTGCCGGCCTTGGGTGCATAGGGGATGGCCATACCCAACTTGGCCTTGCGGAAGTTGACAATGACCCAGTTCTGCAGTCCGTTGCTCAACCGCGCCATGCCGTCGCAGAAGACCTCGTCAGAGGTCTGCCCGCTGGTGCGCGTGCTGGTGCTGACAAACTCCTTGAGCCCGCGGACCTGGGCGCGCAGCTCGGCGGCCTCACGACGAAGGGCATCGCGGTCAGCGTCGCGGGCCTCGGCCTCCTGACGGAGCAGACGCAGGTCGGCGTCGGCGCGGAGGAACTGCTGGTTCAAGTCACTGTGCTTGGCTTGCCAGAAGACGGCCGTCTCGCTCTCGTTCTGCGAGAGCTTGTCGAGCTCGCGTGTGAACTCACGCTCCATTATCTCGAGCTCCCGTTCCAGGTGCGCTATCCGCGCATCCTTGTCCTTGGCGCTGCTGCCACCGGATGTGTTGCCTATGCCAGTAGACGTGCCACCGGAGGCCTCCTTCTGCTTCAACTCCTTGTCTTTGGCGTCTTTGCTGCTGCTTGGCGGCGCCGCAGCGACGGCAGCAGCGGCATCTTCAGTGTTGGGGCTCGCGGAGGCGTGGTGGGCGCGTGGAGGCGGGGCGATGATGTTCGCGGCGCTGCTGCTGCCCCTGCGCGGGTTCGATGTATGGAGGGCGTGGGTGCTGGAGCCGCCCTGCGATGACGTCTTGTTTGAGGAAGGACCGACGTTGCTGGGAGCTGTATGGCTGCCGCCACTGGTGTTGCTCTCTTTGCTGCTTCCACCACCTCCTCCCCCGCCGCTATCACTCTTGGTGTTGTTGCCGCCGCCGGGGATGAAGGAGCGGCGCTTCTCCGCCGATGTCGTGGACATGCGACCGAGCTTCTTATCTTTCGTCATGGGGACGGCGCGGGAGAAGGATGCAGCTATCTTGGTACTGCATGTTGGGGAGGTAAAAGACGAAGTTGGGCGTGAAGGAGGGGGAGAATCTGACGGGCCTGTTTTTTGCCTTTCTCCCTCCCCTTTTCTCGCTTATGCAGAACTTATCTTCTTCTTTTTGGGCTGGAGAGAGCGTCAACGCGACAAGCTGGAAGGCGGCAAGAGAGTTGGGCGAGTCGTCGGTTGCCTGGCCTTAGCCCTTGAGGGGAGGCAAAATGGCGACTCGAGATGGTTGGTCGGTGCCTCGTTAAACAGAGGCGAGGTGATGCCAGCTGGGTTGAGGAGTCGTCGCAAGTACCCCTCTCTCCCAGCGATGTAAGCTTGTCATTGGGGGCCGACGGGGAGGACCACCACTGTCATTGGGGGCCCGTAGCTCCCCGCCGGAGCGGTATTTTTAGCGGCCCGGTGCTCATTGCCGCACGCTCGGGGCTGAACCGTGGAGGGCCTGTGCGGTGGTGGGTTTATCGGTTTGCTGCGACTCAATCCCGCCACGGAGCCCTGTGAGTAGTACGTGGTTTCCAGAGCAATTCTTACGCTGAAGATTAGTAGAGCAGGACTTGGCTTGGCCGAATCACAAGTACCCCCCTATTGTTTATATTGGATTCAATCACAGCAAAATGCTGTTTCTAGCCAACAGTCGATTGGGTTCAGAACCAATCATGCAAAAAGCGTCCTGAAGTGCGTAACTAATACCAGAAAGTTTTATAGTCCGCATAGGGTAGGCAGCTTCTTTTATACCTTGCGATGTTCTTACTTCTCTTGAGTAAGCTCTGAAGTGTCTGTTCCTTCAAGTATAAGCCAAAGTCACCTGCGTCCAGAACCAAACTCATATGAAGCATTAAAGGCTGGGTAGTTGCTGGATTTAGAAGTCGATCTCAGCCTCGACTTCGTATTCCTGATCGTCTACACCTTCAATCTTCTTAGCCCCCATACGACAGATGGCAATCTTCTCCACGGGCACATCTTCCATCCAAACATAGTCGTCGTATCGGTCGAGGATATCCGTTGCATCGATCGTCAACTTCGACCCCTTCTTGCCGCGGGCGCCCTTGGCGTAGATAGTGTTGACAATCGTAGCGTGCAGCAGCAGTCCGCGGTTGTCTTTATCCATGACCCCGGCTTCCTCGAAAGCGGCCCTAATCTTCTCGCAAAACGTCTGGAAGATGCCTTCAGAGTATGTCGGCGGCGCGTAGAGAACCGATGCTTTACTGGGGTCGGCCTTGGGACCGGACTTCATGCAGTTTAAGCCGCGGAGCGTGATATTTAACGAAAGTGGCGGGGTGGCTCCATGGACATTTGATGCCTGGGACGGGGTAGCCAAAGAAGTGATGGAGGATAAAGGCTTAATGCCGGCGAGAATTTCGCGAGGTCTCAAGCCCCGGAGAACTTCAATAGCTTTGTCGACGCCTTCATTGTTTGGGAGGCTCATGACGCCGAGGGTCAGGTGCAAGGTACCGAGGGGGCGCACTGCGTCCGTGGGAACGGCGAAGCTGTCTTGGCTGGTAACATCCGCCTTGAAGGCGGCCAGGCTCTTGGATAGCTGAGGCCGCGAGGCTGGAGTGACAAGAGGGATGCACAAAAAGTGCGTTGGCGATGCCCTAGCGCTCGGGCGGGGAGGCATGGTCTCTTTGAAAAGGAGAGAAGGTGGTGATCTTATTGATCTGTTGCGGTTCGAGACCGACCTGCTAGACCCGTTAGACCTCAGCAGTTGCCCAAGCCAGAGTACGTTGAACGACGAAGAAAAACCCGGTTCTTAGTCTCAAATTTGCGATGATTGATTTGCCTGTCACCTACGTTGGACTTGGTCCCTTGAGACATCCCACGAACAGTGACAATGCAGAATCAAGCAACGCGCTCCCAACGGATAGGCTCGCGAACCGGTATCTCAAGTATACTTGTCATGCCTCTGTGCATCGTCCAAAGCGACAGATCGTGATCCGCCGTGGATGCAGGCAATCTCTAGACTTTGCGAGGCGGGTGGGCGCTGGACAAAAACCACGGAGGTGTGGCGTAGATTCTCAGTCCACGGGCAACCGCACAGCCACCGGGCCCGCGGGCCTGGGATCGCCCCAATAGGTACCAGTAGGGAGACGTGCAAACTTACGAGACTTGAGCTATGGCGTCAATCTGCCGATCTTTGGTCTGGGTTTCGTCACACCTCACGATGATGTCAGTCGGTCAAGGCTGAAGGGAGACCGCTTGAGTAGAATTTTGAGGGTTTCCCCGCCGCTCGCACTGTGACACCGGACGAAGGCCTCTACGTAGTACATACTAAGTTATCAGCCACCTATACCCGGAGGATCAAGCTATCTATCCTCCGACACGAGGCAAAAAAGAACAGCACGCTACAAAACCTAACGATATCCATCTGATAAGCTGGCCCAGTTGCTGCCCTCCCATGGCCGACGAACACAAACAGGCATTTCGGTGGGTTTTGTAAAGGCTGTTCACACAAGGTAAATGATGCTCCCAAAATTTGCGTCAGAACAATGGCTTGATAGCAGCTCGCAGTCTCAGCGTTCCGTCTATAAAACGCAAGTAATGCTATTGCCCTTCTATCCCACATAATACAGTAGCGACCGTATAAGCATGCTGTTAATTGAGGACTATAGCAGGCGTAGATGAGGATGTCCCCAACATAAGCGCTCAGAACCTCCCTGTCGTCCCAGTTGGATGCCCTTAGCCATTCAACTAATTGGTTGTTTGCCCTCCAACAAACAATGAGGGTCTTCCATGCGAAGCCAATCCAGCTCACCATGCCAAGTTTTCTTCGTAAATCAAATTCATAAGCGTAGGGAAAGGGGTATGAGGAGAGGTAGGTTCGTGAGCAAAGTGTCCCAAGCCCCACCGTAACACGGTAGCAGAAGAGCCGCATAGTCCTCGTGAAAGGCGAGCTCCCCTTTCATGTTCCACGTCCTTGACGCCGTCACAGCCATTGTTTCTAATGCTGGACGACGGCAGGCTGATGCCAGAACACGGAGCGGCGGGGTTGCCAGGAAGACTCCGTGATGGCTTTAGTCTTCATCTTCGTGTTCTTCTTCTTCTTCTTCAGTGCCAAAAAACTTCTTCAGGAGCTTCTCAGCGTCCGCGTACTCCGTCTTCAGGGCCTTGAGAGTCTCGGTAATGCGTTTCAGGCACAGTTCCTCGTCCGTCTCTGGGGATCCATCCTCGTTCTCCTTCTTGCCGTAGCGTTGAATCTTTTCGCAACTGTCTCTAACCTTGACAAGACCAAGCGTGGCAGAAGACCCCTTGAGGAAATGGCCCAACTGCGACAACTTCTCGAGATCCTTTTCCTCTCTGTAGAGGGGAGCAGAAATGACTGTCAGCCTTTTTGCATGCCCATGTCCAGACATTTGCCAGTACCTTGCAAGGCCGTATTATTTTTGTTGGTGCCGAAGATGAGGTCAGGGAAGGAAGAGGGGAGGAAGAGGGGGGAGGGGAAGGGGGGAGGAAGACAGAGTGGGGGTGAAGATGCTACTCACAAGGCCGAGTCCATCGAGTCAAAGGTTTCCTCTGCTTGCTCGAAGAAGCCGAACACGATTGACTGACTGAAGTCGCGATCGTTCTCGTCCTCATCCATTTCTAGGATCTGACCGAAGGTGACTGAGTCAATTGCGTCGCCAAAGTCGGGGGTGCTGATGGGACCATCATCGCTCTACGCCAAACATCCCACGTTAGCTCAGCCCAGCCCTTGTAGCCCAAAAAAAGCACTACCCACATAGGCATAATGACGAAAGGGTTCAATCACATACTTTATCCTCTGAGGCAGGCATTTTGGTGGTTGAAAGTCTGTTCTGTTAGACTTATTGTGTGGTTATGAAGCGTAATTGGGTGTGCAAGAAGGGCGAATAGAGACTTGGTTGAAGCGGTTTCGGTTAAGGGCGACCCAAGGTAAGAGCACAAAGTGTGATTGGCGACAGCAGGGACACGCGCGCGCGGGTGAAGAGACAGAGAAAGAGGAGAGGCTACCAAAGCGAAGATTCTGGTTAGAGACACGAGCCGACGGTAATACGGTAAGTGTTCAGTCAGGCGGTGGTGGATCCACGATGCGTGTATGCGTGTGCGTGAGTGGGTGGGCAGGTGGATTGTGGAAAGATGAGGCTTCGGATTCTTTGCGCCCGGTTCTTAGGGATAGGCTGGAAGAGATATGAGGTAAGGATGAGGAGAGGCGACGGTGCCGGTGCTGCTACTGCCGCTGTATGTTTTCGCCAGCGCTGCTGCAGGTGACGATGGCTGAGATATACCGCAAACACAGGGAGTGTGCAGCTCGGTGTGGATATTCGGAACGGAGAACGAAGGAAGGGGTCAAGGTCGTCGTGGGTGTGATCGAGCACACAACACAAATTACTTACAAGGACGAATGAGATTGAGAAGGCAGTGAAGCGCGTTTGTCGAGCTAGAGAGAGAGAGGGTAAGCTGTCGGGTCGGATTCTGGTGGGGGGCACATATAAGATGACGAGAGAGAGCTGCTGGTTGGTGGTAGAGTCAAAGGGTAGCAATGAAGCAGGTAGGGCTTCCGAGGTGTCTAATAATTTTTCGGCGGGGGATGATGCAGTGACTGATGTGGGTAAGTGGACTCTTTTTTAGAGGGGACGACTGTGTGTGGTGGGGTTGTGCAGCTGCACTGGTCACCGCGGAGTACCTGGCTTCAAGTACCTTTGGTATTTCTGTACCAGCCAGATGTTCTGTAGGCTTCTCTGAGGACTAGACAGAGAGGGATAGGGAGAAGTGTGTGTGCGTATGTTTTGCTCTGGAGCGAGAGGATTAGGATGTGACGCGGTGCCGCGCTCTGCCTACCTAGGTGCTAACTGAGTAGGCCAACTATTGCACCAAGAACCTGATAAATGGAGTGGGCTGGCTTGTGGTTTTCCGCGTGACGAAGTCCGGACAAGCCCAAGAATAAAAGCTTCAAAGTACGGCGAAGACCGCGAGTTAAGCCAATGCAATGGCGAGGGTGGGTGTCGACAACGATAATAAACTGAAGTCAAGGTTAGGTACCTTGAAGCAAGCAGATGGCGGGGAGGGAGGGGTGGTTTGCTGTGGTCTCTCAAGCCTTCACACGAGAAAAAGCAAGGTGAATAGGTTGAGATGTACCTGTGCTCGGAGCAAGCCCCGTCGACTGCTTGGAGACGGGGAGGCGGTAGAGAGAAGAAGGGTAAGACGAGGTAAGGCAAAGTACAGTGAGGTAGGTACCTGAGCTACCTACCTAGGTAGCCTAAGGCAGGGCAAGGCAAAGCAAGGCAGGGAACGGAAGGGAGGAATGACCAGAGAGGACGGGAGGAAGGAGAGGGGCCTGTGTGTGGTATAGTTGGTCTCTTGAAAGGGAAAGGGCGAATCTGGAGCTGATTTCGAGTACGATTTTTGGTTCGACCACCTAGGCAGGTAGGGTAGTGTAGGGGACTCGGGGCTTTTGCCGGGAAGGACGTGGAACAACCAACCCACAGGGCAAGCAAAGACAGGGCGTACCAAAACCTACCTAGGTGAATGGGATCTTGGACCTGGCCGAGCAAGATTCCAGTCTTGGAGGAGTGAAGCGCGTGCAGCTAAACACCGTCGACCTCCACTTGTGGTAAGAAGCGAGACCTGGTCCGCAACCCTGCGAGTGGTTTGTGACCTAAAGATGGGCGGGAAGGTCGATGGAGGGGCGATGATGGAGGGGAGAAGGAGACAGGGGTGTGGAAAAAGCAGGGTCAAGTGAGGATACGGCGGCGGGATCGGGCTGCTCCTTTGTCTTTCTTCTTTTGTTTTGGTCTCTCTCTCTCTCTCTATCTCTTTCTCTCTCTGTCTTGCTGCAGGGCTCTCGTCAGGGATGCTACTCTATTGTACGGCTTGAGTGCAGGCGGTGCGAGAGAGGGACAGAGATAGAAGAAAACAGATGAGGGGTGAGGAAATAAGAAGCCCTTCCCCCGGCGCGGGAGCTCCAGACTGAAGCTTTAGAACCGCGACAACTGTTCAGATCGTGGGTAAGGAAAACAGAATTGGACAAAAGCCGAAAGTGGAAGACGCGCCAGCGGAGAGATGGAGGAGAGAGATATACCGCCTGCCTCCAGACGAGTAGTGTGCGGCGACGACCCAAAGCAGAGGGATGGATGGGATGGCAATCAAAACTGCAAAGCCGAACTGAGGTTGGCTATATAACCTATGGCGGATTCATGTAGAAGCAGGAGAAAAAATGAAGGTTCGGGCAACGAGAACTGAGAGAAGGGCAGCTGGACTATCCACTTAACGAAGTCTGAACGAGCCTACCTGACCTCATCCTTAATAACCTCATCGAGGCGTCGCCAAAGTTGCATCGCTAACCCGATTCAGGGTCCGTCCGGGTAGTGTGCCCCAGTCACACGCCGCAACATGAACAATTTTCCTTCACCCTCCTCTCTTCTTGCTGCCCACTATTCCCGGCAAAGTCATGGGTCACAGTCCCTTGGGTGCTTGTGGCCTTTGCTTACTTGCTTCACTTTCCCCTTCCCATGATAGCTGCATGGTGGATAAGGCGAGGTCGCACGTAAGGTAAGGTAGGGGTGAGACGGAGTGCAACTGCGAGGCAGCTTATAAACAGGTAGTTGCTGGGAAGAACCATCAAGCCAACGAGAACCCAGCAGGCATCCCCTTACGTACGGGGCGCGCCGTGGCATCCATATGCATGGTGCTGCTTCCCACTCAAGTGTTCCTGATTCATTCACCGACCTTACCTACCTAGGTACCCTGGCCTCTCACAAACGACTCGAGTTAAGCCAACGTACCGTAGCACCGGCAAGCTATGGCCAACACCACCGTGTATGTATCGAGCATTAGGTCACTATTACTGGTATAAGCTTACCTTGAGGACGTTTCTCCCTGTCTTTTCTTCTTCTCTGTCGGAGAACCACGCAATTGATGAGTGTTTTACTTTGCAAACAAAATCACCAGATTCATGGTGTTAGTACCTCGACGCCAGGTCGTAAAAAATCGAATAAAATAAAATGGGAAATCTTGCCTGGACGGACTCGTCTCACGCCCGATCACGCTCCAACCGCCACTCATGGGGTTCGGCCACATCGTTTTCTGATACATTGGTCACAATACTGCCATCCCTTCGACGTGCTATGTCGTCGACATCCTCTGTCGGTGTTGAGACTCATTCCGACCAGCCTTGCCGTTGCTTCTTTTTTCTCTCCACAAATAAACACTCTATCGTCGGTTGCACTAGTTCGGTTCCGATGATCGCTCGTTTATCTTCCCCCTCATCTTTTCCACATGTGTTGTCTTGTCTTTTGGGGTCTAGGCCCCCAAGCTGTTTCCACACTGACCAAGTTTCTCGAGAAGATCACCGTATTAACGTCATGAGAATGGTCTGCCCAACCGTATTTCGCCTCAATGTCCTCGATTTGCCGCCTGCTTGAGAGCGCGCCTGAGCTAACAACCTAACCCCTGTTGTCACTAAGCGGCACCCATTCCTCTCCCCGGAAAGCATCTAGACCGGTCATGGGGTTGTAGATCTATCTACCGTAGACTACCACCATGCAGTACCTATCCCGGCCGAGAAGGGCATGACAGGCTACCCCTCCGTGAGCTGGCACCTTCTGGCACGTATTTCGCAGGCAACAGGGACAACCGTGTCGGGACGCTGCCCTGCATCACAAGTTTGACACCGTCTGTAATCTTTTGGGCGGAGAGGTAATGATCGGCACATTCCGCAGTTTTCCTCAGACTTCTTTAGTTCTTTTCACTGCACCGGCGCATCCATGTTAGTAGATATTGCCTCGCTGTCATTAGACTCCAGCGAGTTTATCCCGGGGAAACATCATCACCGGAGACAGAGAGCGCAGAAATCTCACTTTAGCCGTCAGAACGGACACCGTCCCTTCCGACACAATTGCATTCGGCTCTAGGACTTCATGATCCAAGATAGCAAGATAGCAAGATGGTTTTAGCTGTTACGTCAGCGAATTCTCGGCGTATGACTATCAATTAGTTCAACCTGGCCAAGTCTACCCAGCTTCTCCATCGTGCTATGGCGGAAGTGGCATCCAACATATTCCTTGGCGGACGGTAAATCGGGTGCAACGATTCATGGGCTACACCTCGATCGCGCGAGGTCGCCCTCACAGTCCTCAACGTTTGGCGGTGTGGCAAATCGACGAGAACAATAATCGACCAGTGTTGTCAGCCTTCCGCGATACAGATACCCATGGGGAAACTACAAACACAAGGGGGGCTTAGGTAGGCGGCGGCATATTGATAGAATTATTACGAGAAAGGAGAAAGGTTAGAGAAGGTTGAAATATAGCGTCCATACCGGTTGAGCGACTTCGACGATCTGTTCCTGATTCAAGCCTCTTGGTTTTGCTGACAAGCCATTCAAAGTCACTCATGTTGGCCAAGTGACAGGGGCCACGGTGAGTAACCGTACCACATCGCTGGAGAACCATTAAACAACGACCTGGCGACAAAGGCTAGACCCTCTCGCCCGACGATTGAAACCCGCTCCCGAGTGCTTTTCTGCGGAAGAAGAAGGACTTCCTGGCCTATATCACCGGTTTTTCGTGTCTTGCCGAACACTCTCCGTATTATGGGGTTCCGGTGAGGTGGTTATTAAATGGCGAGGTGGAGCAGCTGCATATGCGTCTTGCCCATACGTCATAGACGTCATCGCGGGTCGCACTGCAAGGTTTCCAGGGACCAGGGTGCTTGGCGTGAGAGACGTTACCGTTTTAGTTCACCACCGTCCGATGGCGACGACACTCGCTCCCACCCATTAACCTGACTCCGACCTGACAGTTCCGTCGCGGCTATCGATCTCAACGCTGCACAGCAACAGCCGACAAACCAGCGTCGGCAATATTGAGCAGAGGCGGCGACATATTGTCGGAGCCGAGTTCAGCTAGTCAAGCCCTGCAACATGCTGGAGGCATGTGGCATTGAGGCTCTGCTAGCTGAAGCCCACAGAGTTGTGGCTGGTAGAGAACTTGGGAAAATCCAGCAGCACGGGATCATACTATCAGGGGTTGTCTCCGTGTTTTACGGAGGCCCCGCTTTCCTAACAGTTCGCTGTAATCGGTCAGAAATCGTCATGCCGCCGCTGCCTGAAGGATTTCGACTCCCCGTCCGCCTACACAAGGCGCCGGAATTCCGGCTTTTTTTTTTTGTTGTTGTTAATTTATTTCATGTTCTTGGCACTCGCAAAACAACCCGCGCCTTTATCCCACATTCTAGACCCTTTCTACC
Organism: Colletotrichum sublineola; assembly: GCA_020631755.1. NCBI lineage: Eukaryota > Fungi > Ascomycota > Sordariomycetes > Glomerellales > Glomerellaceae > Colletotrichum > Colletotrichum sublineola. The sequence continues at coordinate 2,795,765 of JAHSQG010000001.1, forward strand.
TTTGACGAGAGAAGGTGACCATCCATTAGGTCTACGGAGGTCGCCCAACGATTGGGCCGGCTGAACCTTCCTTGATGTCACGCATGCACTAATCCATGGAAGGCGATCAGCCTTCGGGCGGAGACTAACAGACAAGACCTCTTGACTCCTACCCCTCCAAACTTCGATCGTCGCACGAGTGGCAAGGAGGATAACTATTGCACAACCAATAGCCAATATACGGTGACATCTGAGATCAGTCCACTTGAAGCCACATGGGTAGCGCGGGACAGTGTCCATATTCCTTTCTCAGCTTTCGAGCCAGGCGACAAGGACTAGCCGGTCTAGAGCTCTTGGTCGTTGATCATGACACTCACCTGAAGCACTTCGAGGAATGTCTATCAGTGTTTGCCTACGGACAGAAGGATCATTATCCCAACAGCTACAATGGCAGCTCTTGAGGCCCGAGCTTCGGCCAGGTCTGCTGGAAAACATGTACCACATAAACGGCCCCGGGCCTGAGTAAACCAATGGCTTCACCCTTCAGGGTCTCTCCGCTATGCCATCGGAACTGGGCCCCACATTTCCCGACGGCACCCTCTATGTAACTTGGAATTTCCTCCTCACACATCCTCGAAAGATCGCGGAGTGCTGGTCCTTGAGCTGCAGGGGGGGCTGTTTTTGTCAGCAACACCAGGAGTGCCGTGGAAGTACTGATTCGGTGAGAGTTGGTTGCGAAACGTCGCACCGCGGGGGGTTCAACACCTCGCTCACCGTCTCGTGCTTTCGAGCCAATCTGCGAGGGACAACACGAGGTTCCCGCCAGCAGCTGCTGCATGCAAGCGCGAGGTGATGCTCCCAAAACCTGTTTTTGAGCCTACTGTGCGGCCAGTAGCCTCGTTCCGCCGGTTTAGCCGACCTCCATTGCGCTCAGGGTGGGCTGCGAGCCTACATAGTAGAGACGATGGTTCAGACGAAACTATGACCACTCTCGTTGGCCTAAACCAGCCGGATCGGGTGATATTTTTGATGGTTCGTGCTGCTCCCCCTGGTTTTCCTAGATGGCCCCGACAAAAAAACAACAACAAAAAACGAGCCAATGTTCCGATTGATGCTGGATGCGTAATGGCTGCGGTCTACCATGTGGAGAACGCGACATGGCCGGAACCGGGGAGGCTCGGTCCCGCACCTCGGTGTAAGCGGTCACGTGGTTCCATGGAGACCAAAGGGTTGTCATTCAATTCAAACCAACGCGATTGTGAAAGCTATTGGAACTATGAGAAGAAACAACGATTCCCATGATTCGGCGGACCCAACGGTGTCAACACTTTGCCCTGAATCAGATAAATATCGTGGTGGTGATTTCGTTGGATGGGTGAGATGCCCACACTTCTTCAACATCTGGACCCATTCGCGAGCGAGGATTGGCAGACCATAAACCAACCAAGTGCGATATGCGGACGCGATGCTGCTCCCTTGCGGCACGTCGAGCCTTCCCTTTCGAAGGATCCGGCAGAAACGTGACACGTGGGACCATTGAGCGAACGAAAGAACATACCCTGCCTTCTTTTTTTTCCCGGGCTGCCGGGGTTCCCAATTAGTCTAGCGGTGAAGCCTCGGTCCTGTCCAGGGCTGCCGTGATGACCCACATCACCGTGTTCCCGGACCAAATTCCTTGGCGGGGTCCGTTCATGGTACAATCAATCTCTCCATGAGCAAATTCGTTTTTTCCCTCCTCCCTTCTCCTCCCTTCCCTTGTCCAATTTCACAGCAAAACCTTGGTGGCTACGCTGAGCAGCCATGCGGCATCCTGCCAGCCACCCTCGTTGGCCTTTGGAGGAGGGATCCGACCTTCCGGAGCGTCGATAACGCTCTCGAAATGGCGGGCCGACCACGACCGGTGGAGTTCCCGCGCCCCATCCTCATCATCCTCGACCTCGAAGTCCCCGTCGGCGTCTTCGTCGTCCGACTCTTCCTCGTTCTCCTCAACTGCGAACAATGGCCATCCCAAGATGTTGCCGACCCAGGAGGCGCCCCCAGCTCTTTCGCCCTTGACGAGCTTCCTGACGGCAGCCTCATCGTCTTGCGTTGTGTCAAGTTCGTAGGACTCGAGCTGCTCGTCGAGGTTGACAAAGTCAGGACCGGGGATGTAGTCCTCACCTTCCTGACGAGGGAAGTATCCCTCGTCCAAGGAATGGCGTTCCATTGATGTCAACATCTGGTTCCGGGGACCGACTCTGCTGGCTGACCGACTTCCAGGACGGCTAGGCCTGGCGGAGTGTGTGTAGGCGCCGTCCAGGTCCACAAGACTACCCCGGCGGCTGCTCCGGCGGCTAGCTAGCTCTCGCTCCCGAGCCAATTCCCTTTCGAAGGCTTCCTCGTCGGCGTCCCGCATACCAGTCAAGCTGGTAGAGCTCTGTCTCGACACCAGCCACGCCTGCCCCTTAAACTCGCGGTTCTCGTTGCTGATGAGCGCGCCTGTTCTTAGCAGCCAATCGCTGTCGTTCCGGTCCCGGACGGAGAAGTCGTCCTTGTCCCTGCGGCGACGCACCGCTGGCGACGTAGTGCCGGAGACGGATTTACGGTTATGCGATTTCCGATCGCTGGCGGCAGGCGCCAGATGCGAGGCTGACTTGCTTTTAGGCAGTTCGGCATGTGGCACCGAGGCGCGGCGGGCGTGTGAATTGGATCGGGCGGGCGAACGGGACAGCAGACCCGGTGTAGTGGGAGCGGACTTGCCCTCCAGATAGGAAGTGTTGTGGTGCGGCGAGGTCAGGTAGTCGGGGAGGGCATCGTCGTCTTGGAGGGGCAGCCTCGAGGTGAAGGGAGCGAGGGAGAGGTGGTTAAGATTCGTGCTGGAGCGATTCTTGCGACGCGCTTGGTTCGCGTACTGCTTATAGGCCTCCTCCATGATTATTGCTGTGTCGAATTCTCGTCAAGCTTGTCGTCCGGCAGGTCTAGAAAGATAGGGCCAGCGAATGGATGAGCGACAACGAAACGAGCAAGAGTTAGATTATAATGAGTTTGGTTCGACAGGAGTAAAAGATAAGGTAAAGCAGGCATGCAACTGTGGAGGTGGAGGGGAAGGGGTCAGGAGTTCGGGTGGTTTCGCTGCAGTCTTTAAAAAGGGTTGAGACGCTTGTTGAGGGAAACGCGGGCAAGACGGGCCATTGACGGGCACCGGCAGCAGCAGCAGCAGCAGCAGACGCAAGGAGGCATGCAAAAACGCATATGCGCTAATGGCAAAATCCGGGGACAGTAGAATTTTGGCTACCGAGGGATCGGCTCATCTGTGATTTGCTGATCGGGTTCGGGTCCTCTCTGCGGGGAATAGGCGAAAAGGAGGCTAGAGAGGACGGAATGCATGATTACGTAGATAGGTACCTCGGTACATGAGCGTGCTTGGATAATGCTATGCAGTGGGAGGTATCCATACCCAACCCAATTCACACTATTCATGAGCAGAACAGTCGGGCGCTGGAGCCTCTTCCAGGCCCGGTTTCCCTTGGGAAAATGCAACGAGGTCAATCGGTGGGATGAGCTGATTCTGGTACGAGGCTCGCGAGAGACGTCCATCGTACATTTCATGCGCAGGAGAACTCCGTTGCGCGTCAGACGAGGCCTGTGGCGAGATGTGGTCAATGGCATGTTTTTCTGACTCTCGCTCTCTGTCTCACACACACACAAACTCTCTTTCTTTCGCTGAATATGCATGCATTGCATCAGAGAGGGATACCGCGGTATGTGGTTGTGAGGTTCATGCTTGCTTTGCGTTAGAATGGTCGGAAATGACCGGCACGAAAAGCTCCGTTCGATGAGATAAGCTACCTAAGTAAAGCAAGTAGATATGTAGCTCGAGCCATTGTCTGAAAATGTCGATTAGTTAGATGCTAGCGGCGAGGGAATCCTGGAACAGGCGAGCTTATGTGAATCAAATTGTGAAGTGTGGCTGAGGCGGGCTGTTCCCTAAATTTGATGACCTGACAAGCTTAGATGAGAGTGTTCGTCTCTGGTTGTCTCGAGAAATCGCAGCGGCCGAAAGGGAGGGAGAGGGGCAGCTTGGACCCCGCCAAGGTACTGATGTATTCGACGGCGTGGTGGAGGCAACCCTTTTCCACCATCCTTCGCCTCGTCCCGCCTCTGGAAGGGCGGCTAATTAGCGGGCACCCTACCCGCATTGAGGTTTTTTTTTTCTTTTCGGCGAAAAAGAGCAAGAAAAAAAAAATACGAAAATTAGTGCAGTGACGGATAGCGCAGATTACGTTCGACGACAACGTCGACTCACAGAGCAAATCTCGCGACCGAGGCAGCCCATGAATTCCCGAGCATAACCCGGACGTGACCGACACCCTATTTTTTCTCCTTTATGCTTTAGAGCGACATTACGCTCTTCGCAAGAGGCGCAAGATGCGGAACTTGCGCAACATTCGGTTCGGCGCTTGGGAACAGCAACAACAGGACGTCACTATCACGACGTGCTGCTGGGACCCCGCCAAAGACGAGCTTCTATGTACGACTGGGCCGACGGAGGCGAAAGCTACTATTGAGCTGGTGAGGCTATCGGACCACCACCAACAACAGCAAATGTGTGGCGCCATTTCTTTAATTATCCCTCGCTCCCTTTTTTAATTGCAATCCCTGTTTCACTACAACGCCCTTTACCCCTCGGGCATTATTCACCGTAAAACGTCTTCTACGTCCCCTGATCATGTTACCTGACTAGATCGAGTCTTGTCCCTGGTTTCAGGGCATCATGAACATGAGGCTGATGGTGTGGCCTGGCCATCGAAGACCCGAGACTTAAGACGGCTAACATGAAGTCGCAGTAAACCACATACCGTCACGAGTTGGGATGCGCCGAGTCCCAGCCCGGACCTGCCCGCGGACAGGGTGGTAGACCTGCACCACTTCGCTGACAGCCTCACCACCTGCGTCATCCTTGAGGGCGGCGATATTATCACCGTACAAGAGGACGACGCCGGCCGGGATGGCGACGTCCAGATCGAGATTGTCGGCTCCATCGACGCCGGTATCGCCGCCGCCCGGTGGTCTCCGGAAGAAGAGCTGCTTGTCGTCGTCACCAAGGAGGGCAACGCCGTCTTCATGAGTCGCACTTTTGACCCCATCGCAGACGTCGCGATGACGGCTGACGACCTCCAGCTTTCGAAGCACGTCTCCGTCGGCTGGGGCAAGAAGGAGACCCAGTTCCAGGGCAAGGGCGCCAAGGCGATGCGCGACCCGACGATTCCCGAAAAGGTGGACGAGGGTCTGCCGAGCATCAATGAGGACGGCAGCGCGGCGGTCAGCTGGAGGGGGGACGGCGCTTATGTCGCCATCAACTCTGTCGCTGGCGGCGCGAGGAGGGTCGTGAGGGTATATTCCCGTGAGGGCGTTCTCGATAGCGTCAGCGAGCCGGTGGATCATCTCGAGGGCGGTCTGAGCTGGAGGCCTTCTGGAAACCTCATTGCGGGTGTCCAACGGTTTGAGGATCGGACGGATGTCGTCTTCTTTGAGAGAAATGGTCTGAGGCATGGCCAGTTTACGCTTCGCTGCGGTGATGGACCCCTGAGCGCCCATAAGAAGATCAACCTGGAATGGAACTCTGACTCGACTGTCTTGGCCGTGATCCTGAGTGATAGGATACAATTATGGACGACTGGCAACTATCACTGGTACCTCAAGCAAGAGGTGCCGTTGACGTCCGAATTTTCCAGGTTGGCGTGGCATCCGGAGAAGCCGCTGCGATTTGTTGCTGCCACAACGAGTCAGTCTACCCCTTTCCACGGTTAGATGTGCTATACTAACGAGATGCAGCTGTCGTCAATGTGGCTGAGTACATCTTCGCTGTGTCCCGCGGTTCCTTGAGCCCACCCAACGACCATGGCGCCGTTGCAGTCATTGATGGCCAGACTGTCAAGGTGACCCCCTTCCGGACGGCGAACGTGCCACCACCCATGGCACTTTTCGATCTCGAACTTGCGGCCAGCGTCGTTGATGTCGTGTTTGACCCCAGTAACTCCCTCGTGGCGGCGTTGCATCGCAAGGGTCTGGATGTGTACGGATGGCAAACAAAGGGAGAGCGATCGACCAAGCCTAAGGAGTTAGCCAAGGTTGTGTTTAAATCTGATGCTAAGGGAAGGGTTCCTCTGCAAGTTGCATTCTCTGGTCCGGCCGAGTGCAAAGTCCTTGTCTCTGAACAGGGTTTGAAATTGGAGACGTACACCGTCGAGGCATCTACGCTTAGCTCTTTGGGAGTCACTCAACTCAAGCCCACGGAGACGTTTTCGTCGATTTTCAGCTATGAGGATGATTCGGCGGTTGAGGCCTGCGCCCAAGACCGCTCAGGAAAGCTCTACGGGCTGACGAACAAGCAAACCCCTGAGCTTTTGGGAACTCAGCTGTCGGCGCAGCTCCCGTGGTGCGAGGTGCAGAATATCAATGGACGGAGCGTTGGCATCGGCATGACTAGAAACGGTCATCTCTATGCCAACTCGAGGCAGCTGGCGAAGAACTGCACGTCGTTTGTGGTCACCCCGGCGCATGTTATCTTCACGACGAAAAATCACTTCCTCAAGTTTGTTCACCTAGTGGATCCTGAGGGTGAGCCACCCATGCTTCCGTAGGCATCGATAAACACACTAACCTTGGCACAGAGATGGAAGTTCCCGGAGATGACCCAGAAATTGATGAGCGATGCCGCAGCATTGAGCGCGGTGCTCGTCTCGTCACGGCCATGCCGACCAACATGAATTTGGTCCTCCAGATGCCGAGAGGCAACCTTGAGACTATCTATCCTAGAGCCATGGTTGTTGCGGGTATCAGACAGCTCGTCGACGAGAAGAACTACGGCAGGGCGTTTACCTACTGCCGTACCCAGAGGGTTGACATGAACATCCTCTACGACCACCAGCCAAGCCAGTTCTTATCCAACGTTGGTATCTTCCTCGACCAGCTCAAGGACATTTCCTACATCGACCTATTTCTGTCATCTCTCCGGTAGATTCACATAAACCCCTATATGGCCTCGCGGAAAGGAGACTAACTCGCAGTAGGGAGGAGGATGTGTCCCAGACCATGTATAAGGACACCAAGCGCACGACCAGATTTCTCGAATCATCGGCAGAAACCCCCGCAGCACCCACAGACATGTCCAACAAGTCCAAGGTCAACAAAATCTGCGACGCTATCCTCAAAAGCCTACAGAGCAAGAAGAGCACAAACCTGCAAAACGTCATCACAGCCCACGTCTGCAAGGTTCCGCCAGCCCTTGACGATGGCCTCACGCTCGTCGCGGAGCTGATGCAGGAGGACGAGAAGATGGCAGAAAAGGCTGTCGAGCACATCTGTTTCCTGGTTGACGTCAACCGTCTCTACGACAATGCCCTCGGCTTGTACAACCTCGATCTCGCCCTGCTCGTCGCCCAACAATCGCAGCGTGACCCGAGAGAGTACCTCCCCTTCATCCAGAACCTCCACAAGCTGCCCGATTTGCGTCGAAAGTTCGAGATCGATGACCACCTCGACCGCCGGGCCAAGGCCCTCTCTCACCTCAAGGCCCTCGACGCCTTTGAGGAGCTATCAAGGTATACCGTCAAGCACGCCCTTTACCAGGAAGCCCTTGGTTTGTACAGATACGACCAAGCACGCCACCAGGCTCTCACGGGTCTGTACGCTAGCTACCTTGAATCCAAATCGAAATATCGTGATGCCGGTCTCGCCTACGAGACCCTCCAGAACTTCAATAAGGCTACAAGCTGTTACCGTCAAGCGGGCGTGACGTGCTGGCGTGAGTGCCTCTTCGCCGCACAACAGCAGACGCCCCCGCCTTCCGAAGAAACCATGACGGAGCTAGCCTCCTCTCTTGCCGACGCCCTCTGGGAAGGCAAGGAGTACGCCGCCGCGGCCACGATTCACATCGACTACCTCTCCTCCCTCGAGACCGCCGTCAAGTGCTTCTGCAAAGGCTACCACTTCGCCGAGGCCCTCCGCCTCATCGCCCGCGAGCGCCGTCCGGACCTCCTCCCCACGGCCTTTGACGGCGGCCTCGTCGAGGCCCTGAGCAGCAGTACCGAGTTCCTCGCCGATTGCAAGTCCCAGCTCCTCGCCCAGGTGCCCCGCATCGCGGAGCTCCGTAGAAAGGCCGCCGAGGACCCCCTCGCGTTCTACGAGGGCGAGCGCCCAGGCGGCGTCGGCGGCGATATCCCCGACGACGTCTCAGTGGCGGCGTCGTCGCGCATCAGCACCAGCGCCAGCCTTTTCACGCGGTACACGGGCAAGGACGGCAGCGTCGGAACCGTCGGCACGGGCGTGTCGCGGGCGACCTCCAAAAACCGCAAGCGCGAGGAGAAGAAGCGCGCCCGCGGCCGCAAGGGCACCGTCTACGAGGAGGAATACCTCGTCAACAGTGTCCGCCGGCTCGTGGAGCGCGTCGAGGGCGGAGCCAAGGACGAGGTCGGCAGGCTCGTCTTCGCGCTTGTGCGGCGCGGCATGACAGAGCGCGCGAGGGCTGTGGAGGCGCTCATGGCTGAGGTCGTCGAGGGGTGCCGGACGGCGGTGCGTGAGGTGTTCGCCTCCGCTGCCGCCGAGGAGGCGCAGGAGGGGCAGGCCCTCGTCGGGCCCGATGGGGAGACATACATCGCTTCCGGCGGCGACGCCGTCTTCCAGGAGCATTTGGAGGCGAGGACTAAGAAGCTGGAACCACCTACCCTGACCGCATTCCAAAAGTTAACGCTGTTGGGGTCATAAAGTAGAGTCTCGTAGGTTGGAGGGAAAGGAAAAAAAAAACTAAAAGATGAAATAGACATGCCTTTGACAAGTCTTGTCTGTTTGTGTGTTCTACTAAAAGTACAATATTGCACATTTGGGATTCTGCTATGGCTGTTCATACATGCTACATCTCGTCCGCACGTGCCCCCCTTTTTTGTTTTTGAGACTTTATAACTTTCAACCAACACCAGCGTCCGCGCCCGCGGCCGCCCCTTATTGAGGTGGGGGATGACTCTCCTTGGTCGCTTCCGCCGCCGCAGAAGCGTCGGAAAGCTCTGGTATCGGCGCAGAAGCGCCCCCGATAGCGGCCTTGTTCCTCGCGATAACCTCGCCAATGCGCTGGAGCATGTCGGCCGTCAGCTCGGGCTCGCCGCGGGCACGACGGGCCTCACGCTGCTGGTGGTTGAATTCCTGGAGCGGGGTGCGCATTGAGGCGAGGGCATCGGCCGAAACCTTCTTCAAGGCCTTCTTCTCGGCTTCCTCGGCCTCCTTGCGGAGGATATAGTCATCCTCGTGACGAGTACGGAAGCGCGAGTACTTGTTGCGCAGCTCGTCAATGACGGATTCGGGCATAGGCGGGGAGAGGAGCGTCGGAACGAATGTGACCTCCTCAACCTCGGTCCGCCTCGTGTCACCGGGGTGTTCCTCCCGGATCGGGGTCTCGCGCTCCGGCCAGGGAATGGCGATGTTGGCACCGGGGATGTACCGTGTCCAGGCGCGCCAACCGGTGTGACGGGACCACTTGACGGGGCCACGGGCGAGCTGACGAACAATGACGTCGCGGGCGACGCCCGTCGCGGGGTCGACAATAGGGTGGACAAGGCGGATCGCAGAGATGGGGATTTGCATTGATGTGTTCTGCGTTGTGGGAGCGTCGAGGCCCTTTTGGAAGGTTTCGGGGACAGCGACAGTAATCTGGAGGAAGGCAATTGGTCAATCACAAGATCATTTGTAGGTTGTCTTTATGTGGGACAAAGAATAGCTGTCTTTGGCCAACCTTTGCGATGTCCTTCAGTGTCACGGTGCCATATTCGAGGTTGATGCTCGCGATGCGGTCTATCTTGCCCTTGTCGGGGCCTTCGAGAAGCACGACACGGTCATTGACGGCAATGTTGAGGTACTGCCGTCCACCGGCCCAGGCGCAGCGTGCTTCCACCTCCTCGGGTTTGAGGGGCGTCGAGCGTGACTGGCGGTTCGTCTGGACAGCGCCGTAGCTATCAAAAACGTCGCGGCGTGGGGCCAAGGGCCCGAGGGTCCATTTCTCTTGGCGAACAAGACGGGCGGTCTTGACGTCCTCATTGAGCTCCGTGAGCATGTTCCGCTGGTCCCTGAAGCGCTGCGCCTTCTCGCTGCCGGCCTCGACACGGGAGCGTTTCTTGATACGGCGGGCGACCTGCTTCTCGGCCTGGGCCGTGCGTTTGATGAGTTTCTGCATCGTCGGGGGCAGATTGGCTTCGCCGCCAATTGGAGTCGATTCGGGCCTCGTTCGAATCGGTTGATCGATTCCCTGGAATATTCGACGTTCCTGGAGCTCGGCGGCGGTGTTCGGAGGGGAGGGCGTCGGCGAAGCTGGAGCCGCGGTGGTCTGTCGTCGACGTCCTTGAATTGGCGATTTGGAAATTTCAGACGGGTCGGGAGCTCCTACGACCCCTGCAACCATAGTGGAGCCGAGTGTATTTGGGCCGGAAAATCAGAATCGCCGACACCTTGGACCGGATGTCCAATCCAACAAGGGCTCTGGTTGTCATCCCATTTTCTTGGCTTGGCAAGGGTGGTTGGTACATACAGGCTCCAGATTGATGGATGAATGACCAGATGCCTGGCCCTCACATCCCCCTACCCCGAGATGGCGGTAAGTGTTAGCCGGCTGGGCACTGGGTAACGTTCTCAGTTCTAATACGCATGCTCGTGCTGGCGCAGCTCCAATAACGAACTCAAACCTGACTCCTCCTCAAATATTGACGAAAAAGACAACCAGAGTCTGGTTCGGGAATCACGGATGCTGCAGTGTCCTCTCCGTTGCAAAGTTCCACGGCAGCGATGTCCGTCTTCTCAGGCTGTACTGGGGGCTGTCGACGCCATCGTGCAGGATTTACGATGATCCCTCACGCGCCATGTCCCAGAACATCTAGTATAGGCACGAGAAAGGAAAGATGCGGTCCGGAGATGGGGGAATGAAATCGTCGTTGGCTATTGTCGGTAGGGAGGAACTTCATGCATGTCTGGGCAGACTGCCTCAGTGTGCGCTGAGACCTTGGTCTTGGAGTGTTCAAGTCAGTGCTCTTGGCGAACATCTCTTTCCAGATGGTGAGTTTGTCCCTCATCGACGCCAAAGTTGATCGCCAGACATTCTTCTTCAGCTCATGGGGATTGATAAGTTGGGTTCCCCAGATTGGTGATTCAAGACACCTGCGCACCCTCCCAAACCTCTCCACCGATTCTTCGCACTTAGTGATGGGCAGCTATATACATGGAAATGCCTGTCATACTAATTCCAATGATGGAAGCTTTTATTGTAGACCTGGGACTCAAAGTCGCGGTCAGCAACTTGTCACGTTTGTCAAAGACGCGCAGTGGCATATCGGCCGAGAGTCTGGTTCCGATGCACAGTCACTAAATGTCAGGTACTGTGAAGTGACAGGGGTCAAGTCCTAGATCCAGGACTCTGCTACGTACCGTCTCAGGCGGCGCTAGTACCCAGCGTCCTAAGGAGTCATCCCGAGGTACCTATTGATGCAGTTATATAATACAAGCTAACACGAACTTCTACAACTGTCCCCTTACGCTGGGTGCCTTGTAATATTATGATGCATGTCGGGGGATGAGCAGGATAGAGCTAAATTTTATCAGAAACCGAAGAGCAGTGTACGATTCCTTTTCCCCGCCATCGGTATTTTCTGTCGGGTTATGGTGTCAAATCCTCATCGGTGGTTGGCAGTTCGCTACACAGCAGGGCGTATAGAGATGATCAACTATGTCCTCCTCCACGTAGTTATTCATGTGGGCGCATATGCACGAATGGCTGGAGAGCATGGTGGGATAACCTGGGGTTCGTGCAGGCTAAGAATTTACAGTCCCAGCAAAATGCCGAGGGTTACGCAGGGTGGCGTACCGTTATCGACAGTGTGCCCCCGGGTGCCTTGACATTTGTACAAAAGTCTTAAATCATGGAAATGGGAAGCATGAGTGAGTGACCATAGGACGTCTTTAGTGCTCCGTCGCCGTGGCTTCGCCTCTTCCCAAGGCTAATGTGTACCTAGACAGATGATTCGACCCGGTGAAATTGAGTACAAGCAGTCAGTACCGAGCCGAGGCTGCATCTGTAAGCAATCTGTCGTTATTGCGGCTGCTGGTCGGAAGACTGAACTAATGACTAGAGTCTTAATGACTACAGTCGCTCGACCGTGACACACGGCGAATGCGTGAAATGAGAGAATCTCACTGAGCCTCCATACAATGGGTTCCAGCCCAGGCTTGGACCCTGGAGGCAGCGATCGTGGCCCAGCTCCCGGCGGTGGGCATTCTAATTTATGCTTCAAACAAGGCAAAAGGGGCCTGGAGCGACAGAGGACCTGGTGTCGGATACCTCTAGAGGATTAATACCATAGGCAATCTCGTCCGGTGTTGCATATCTCGCGCCTACGCCTTAGGTAGGCTACGTGCTGTAGGAGAATGACATGTCCAGGACAGGTATGACTTGAGAAAACAGGACTGATAGGGCTGGGGTGTCGGAGGGCCTGTGCATTGGACGCTTGGATGAGGATAACTGAGACCTCAGTCAGCTCGGCGTGAGAGGCTCTAGCCGTCACTTCCTACCTGCATTTCAAGTCTGGTCTGATCACAAACGCCGATATTGCAGATCAACCACTATCGGTGCCAACTTCCCTGCCTTATCGCATCACTCTCAGCTTCCACATCTGCCACACACAGCCACTTGCACCTCGTTGTTCTTTACCAACGACGATCCTTCTGCTTGCCAGCTCAACGAATTTGACTGACGCACAATGTTCCTCCCGGTTTGTCGATGGTTGCAGCTTCTGCTTGCTATACGAGTGCAACAGCGCAAGCAAGCAAGCAAGCAAGCATTGCCAAAAGCTATGGCGATTCCTCCCACATCCTCGCAGACCGTCAGAAGCAGCCCGTCATAGTGCATATCAGTATGGTTTAGCGGGCGGGATTCCCAGAAGGCCAGCAGGACAGGGGCCGGCGGAGGACGCAGTAGTGGAAGTTGCCACCCAATTGAGAGGTCCAGGGGCGAGGGAACACCAGAAGGCACCCACCCCCTGTATTCGTAACGGCCCCTTCCATTTACATCGCAATTCAATTCGCCTTGTTTGGCTGCCTCAGGACAAGATTCCCCTACCTTGGTAATGAGGACTATACGCGTATCTCTCACCTGCTAACCGGGGGAGCGAAAGTACTGTGTGTATGGTTTCCCAGCAAAAGGATACCTGGTCCTGGTAGGCTACCTACCTAGGTAGGTAGTTCAGCTTACTCCGTACCGGGAGAAAGGAAAGAAAGGGGAGGAAAAAAAAAAAAAAAGAACGCCGGCTCCCTCTCATCACCTTTACTGCTCAGACAACCCCGTCGTCTCTACCAGTGAGTCTAGTCATAGGTCATCGATCAAGTCAATAGCAGCAAATTGAGCCTACCCAGGCTGCTACTCGGTCCCGTTACCATTATCATCATTCACTCAGCTGGGAAAGCACACACCATTGGCTAGGCCACTACTACGTTGAACGCACAGCCCAGCAGAGGGAGGTACCAGATGTTAGACATTGGGAAACCTGCTATCAGCAGCACAGCAACATCTAAGACTCCCCCACCTCTTCCTCACCTCACCTCCTAACCGAATCAAATGTATCTGTACTGCACAAGGTACCTATGTCGGTTGTACTTGCCTTTTGTCAGTCAATGCTCGTACTCACTGTCCCTGCCAGCTGACTACTGCCTGCTCTGGTTTTCTGTTCTCTCCTATGCTTTGCCCGGAGTTTATATCCCTCTCTTTTCTTTTATTCCAACCTGTCTGCCTGCCTGCATGTTTGCCTGGCGTCAAAAGTGACGGGAAGAAAGTCAATAAGTCCTTCCTAGACGCCGCGAAGAAAAAAGCCCGGACCACCTGTCCTGCACCTGCGTGCACCTGCAACCTGCACATCTCTCCAAGGTACCCTACCTAGGTACCTACCTGAGGTACTCTGTACGGATACCTGACATTGCCTTACCATTCTGTCTCCCCCCCCCTAGTCACCTTTTACGCGGTACCTAGGCTTGTCTGCGTCTACCCTGTCCACCACAGTCCTGTCCAGTCCTTCCTCTCGTGCCTCCCCACCCCCCGATCTTTGTCTCCCTCTTCCACTATTGCTGCCAGGTCTCTCGCTGGTTCCCTTCCTTTTTTCTCCCCTTCCCGCCTCTTCTGACACCCCCCAACACAAATCTGCCCTGCTGTTGCTTGCACGTCGTCAAGTGAACTCCACCCATAAGGTACTACTGTGACCTTACCTTACTTCTACCCATCCCATTCTCTTCCACCTTCAGATTCCCCCTTCCGACGCAGCTCTTCCCTCTCCATCTCCCACGTATCCGCCAACAAGCTCGACCTCGTTGCCCGACCGCATCTCAATCCGCTCTCCATCGCAACACGTACACGTCCTCTCTCACACACGTCCATAAACACAGACATCATGGCTGAGATCCGCCGTAAGCTCGTCATCGTCGGCGACGGTGCCTGCGGTAAAACCTGCTTGTTGATGTGAGTATTGTCCCCGTTCTCTTCCTCTCCGCCCACACCCACCGCCCACCGCCTGGTCAACAGCGACAAACCGATCCTGCATCGTCGCATCGCCGGGAATCCCCCAAGAAAAGGAGAGCCACGGATGCAATTTTGCACCATCAAAGGCTTCATCGTGCTGACTTTTTCTATACAGCGTCTTCTCCAAGGGTACCTTCCCTGAGGTAAGATTACCCTTTCTTCTTTCGCCGACGCGGCCATCTGCCCCCTGTTTTCCGACACGAGGCCAGGCTGAGATGCATCAACCCATCAACGATCCAGGCCTCCGATGAGAAGCACGCCTATACTGAATCCGTCTCCGATCCTCGAATATTCTGACAACTCATTCAGGTCTACGTCCCCACCGTCTTCGAGAACTACGTTGCCGATGTCGAGGTTGATGGCAAGCACGTCGAGCTGGCCCTTTGGGATACCGCCGGCCAGGAGGATTACGATCGTCTCCGTCCCCTTTCCTACCCCGACTCCCACGTCATCCTGATCTGCTTCGCTGTCGACTCCCCCGACTCCCTGGACAACGTTCAGGAGAAGGTACGTTGGCGCCCCAATTTTCCGGCGTTATCCACTGCTCTTGATATGCAGCCTTCGCTAACACGTGCTCTTCTTTCTATAGTGGATCTCCGAGGTCCTGCACTTCTGCCAGGGTCTGCCCATCATTCTTGTCGGTTGCAAGAAGGATCTCCGCTACGACTCCAAGACGATTGAAGAGCTGCGTAAGACCAGCCAGAAGCCCGTCTCGCCTGAGGAGGTAAGCCTATCTGCCCCTATCGGGGTATCGGCCGCGTCAGGCGTCGTCTCTTGATGCTCGGTGGCCTCCCGCCTCGTTTTGCTACGAATGCTTGCTGACAATACTCTTAGGGTGAGGAAGTCCGCAAGAAGATCGGCGCTTACAAGTACCTCGAGTGCTCCGCCAAGACGAACGAGGGCGTCCGCGAGGTGTTTGAGCACGCTACGCGCGCCGCTCTGCTCTCCCGCAGCCGGAGCAGCGGCAAGAAGCACAAGTGCCTGGTTCTCTAAATGCCTTTTGGGTGAACTTTCCAAACCCCTTTTTCCCTCTTCGACCACAACCCCCATTTGTAATCATCAAGGTCCCGGTCACCATGGTCTTTTCCCAACTCTTCGGATGAGAAAGGGTTTCTGGTGGCAGTCTGGAAGGCGGGGGCAATATCTGCCTGCATAGGTTCTCGGAATTTGGAGTTTTGCTCAACATTGTGTCTCATAACAAGCCTGGCACCACATTGATCGGCGTGTCACCGTATCTGGTTCTACGGGGGGTCTTTACCGAATACATTTCTTTCCCTGCCGAACGGTGACTGGGAGAAGACAACAGCAGCTGGCCACGACCCTACGAGAAATTGCGAGGAAGTTAAGGTGGTTGTCTCTCCCATGGTCTCAAGGGAGGAAAGGGCTTGGTGGCTGGCGTGACTGGCAGCTGCTGGGCGACTATGGACAGTGAGTTGACTGGTGACTTCGGGAATGGCGGAATGGCAACGGTTGATTCTCTAGCTGTGGAAACGGCGTGTCTAGCCCTAGTATTGCGACCAAGCCCGGCTGCATCATAAATCTTGTGTTTTTTTTTCTCTCTTGACGCCTCGCAGCTTTAGACGAAGGAGATGTTTGCTGGCCGCGTTTTCTTCTCTTGTCGATTCTCTCAATCCAGGTCTTTGATAACTTAAACTATGTCTCGACGAGCTTACTGTGCCGGTGCTATGATGCCTTGCAAGAGCCACGAAAATGAGCCGTTCGACAACGCCCAAGCCTCGGTCCAGAACTCCGTCACCACCATCATACCTTCCAGGGGATTGCGAGAGATGGGATGGGAATAATACACTAGCCAGGCACAATGGCTCGCGCAGCTCGAACATCGATCGTTGTGCTAAGGTAACCCAGCCAACATGGTAATAATAGCGGTGCTATCGAGAGGGGGCGATCGTTATAGTGCCCATGACTCTTCTATATTTGACAGTAAATTGCATACGATGGATGGTACAGAGTAGCAGTTCTAAAGATAGGTGAATTGGCTTCGTACGGGGGAACTTTGGGGTAGACCTGGCTACGCAGTAGTGAGGTTGGCGGATAGTGTCATGTTGATTACGATGGCCCCGCCTCATGGTTGGGGATGGCCCTGCTTCAAGAGGAGCGAGGAGCCTGGAGGCGACCTCACGGGATCCTACATGTGGGCTCTTGGTACAGCGCTTGAGAATGGGGTTTTGGGGTATATAACTAGGGTAGTGTTTGTTTGTTTGGTTTGATTTGTTCTCGGGCGGTCACTCTGGGGAAGTGTGTTACGCGCCCCTACCTCTCTGATTCTACTCATCCAACTGCCATGAGGTAGAAGGTGATGGGTAACCAGCCCTCCAGATAGGCTGGAAGAGTTACGTTTCAGAAGAGGGGGTTGCCGGCTGTCCGTGGTTTCCCGTTTGCCCGTGCGTTTGATTACATTGAAGTTGGTTTGAAGGAATGTGAGGGGTTCTCCATCCGATTCTCATGAGGCCCATCCTCTTCGCGTTATCTCGTCTCAACTCCGTCCACCCCCATCTTCAGGGATTTCGGTCAGGTGACACTATGTTGCCCACCGAGTCGAGACTATGAAGGCGTTTAGGCAGGGCAGGTCTGTTAGAAGGGGGAGGTATTGTTAGCATATTCGGTCAAGGGGCATGGGGGGGAGCATGAAGGAATGAGGAGGATGAGAGAGAGGCTGAAGAGCTGCTGGAGAAGAAGACCAAGGTAAGGTAAAAGGGTTGAAGGTAGAGGGTTAGGTGAGATGAAGCAGGGTATGGTGAGAGTAGGCTTACAGCGCCGCAAGCCGAGCAGGTCTTGGAGGTGGAGGCAGTGGCGGCGCCGCACTTGGGGCAGGCACTGGTGTGAGTGTTGGTGAGGGGCTGCATGTTTGCGGTTTCTGGAGATGTTGTTGTATTTGGAAGCTTTGGCTAGGTAGGCTGAATGTTTGGAGAGAAGATGAGACGGAGAGAGAGAAAGAGAGGAGAGTCAGAGGTCAGAAGGAAAAGAAAGAGACGTGGAAAGCGGGGTTCTTTTATTTCTTCTCTTCTTATCAGCCGGCGCGGCCACGAGACGGCCGTGGTAGGCTATTCTTGGGTTGGTCTGCCTTACTTTGTTTTTATTTTGGTTCTTATCCCGCTTGTGCCCAGCACAGAGAGCTACAACACGCAATTATGTTATGTACTCGTGACCCTCTGCTTGCCCGCGAAGATGGTCCCCTACTCGTTCGTTTGCCATCATTGGAAGAGGGAGGGTGGAGGTAGGTGGGATAGGGAGGGGTGGGCTTGGGCGAGCTTACGGACGGGCTGTCATGCGAGATGGACAGCTTCTCGTTGGCTATGACGGAACAGGATGGGGAGAGGGGGGGAGGGCTTCCCACAAGCCTACAAGTGCCAACACGCTTGAATCCGCAGGATGGGTTTTTGTCTACCGGTAAGTGGTGGGCTGGGCTAGGTAGGTAAGTCGGTGGTGCTTCGGCAGAAAAAGAGATCCCCCTCTTCTCTGCGCTAGGTTTTGCACTTGGGGCGGGCGGTGTTGGTTAGTTGCTGGACGTTCGGGATGGGCCTTCCTACGGGGGACCGCCTTGTAGCAGTACCTCAGTTCAGGATGGGCCTTGGAGCGATGTTTGTCGTGTGTGTGCGCTGGCGTGGAAGTGGGCGTGTGTGGGCGGGCGGTGTGTGTGATTGGAATGGAGGGAGAGGTTAAGCGTGAAGTTTAGAGGGGAGGCGTTGGAACTGAACAAATGAGGCAGATTTATCAGACGGACTCTGGTCGAGCGAGGTGTGTTGTGTAAAGTAGTGCGAGCTGAAGGCTGTCCAATGAAGGAGTGGCTCGGTGACCAGATGCTCGGCAGCACCCTTCTAGGCATCTGGAAATAAGGCGAGATAAGATGCATACGTGAGTGAGTATTGGCAGCAGCGTCGGACGAGAATCGATAAGGGCTGTTCATCCTTTCGTACGTATCTGCCAAGTTGTAGGTGCTGGCGAATGTATGACTTTGTGTAAGAGGGCAGTAGCGACCCTCCTTCCCCCTCGCCCGTCGGCAGCGGCCACCGGTAGGCGGGCCTGTTGGTCGGGTGACTCGGGTTTGAGATACCTAATAAGCTATCGACCGTTTTCCGCGCCCCCCCCCCCATGCATTTCGCCCAGGCCTCCGTGCGCTGGCGACAACACCACCCCATCCCGGATCCTGCATCCGTCCCAAGGCAGCAACCAACACCCAAAAGGGCCGGAGGTGGTGGGGGTCACATTTTCGATCCATCGTGACTCCGGCCTCAAAGACTATCGAGAATAGCCATGGATTTGCCCAGCAAACGGGCCCCTAGGAGGAAGGATGACAGAATTATACTCCACTTCGTACGTCTGTCTTTGGAATGCACGAGGCTCCCCCGACGCCCCTTTCATGAACCCCTTATCTGAACCTCAACGCTCGATGATGACTCTTTTCAAACACTGACATCGTGACCAGGATTATGACTGCTTCTATGCCTCGGTCTACGAAAACCGTGACCCGCAGCTCAAGGCGCTGCCCTTGGGGGTGAAGCAGAAGAGCATCCTGGCGACGTGTAACTACGTCGCCCGCAAGCGCGGCGTCAAGAAGCTAATGCTCATTGTCGACGCCAAGAAGCTGTGCCCTGATCTCGTCATCATCGACGGTGAGGACCTGACACCGTTCCGCGACACGAGCAAGAGGCTCTTCGGATTTTTCAGGGGGTATTCGTGGAACAACAAGGTGGAAAGGTTGGGCTTCGATGAAGTCTTCATGGGTGCGTGTGTGCCTCCGTTAGTCTGTTTGGCTGTGAGAGAGTGCAGACCTCTGACCAAGGGACAGACGTCACGGATATCATCAACTACAACATGTTTTGCCTCAACAAGGCGTCTTTGTCAGAGTCATTTTTTCACCTCTCTAAGCAGAATCCGGAGAACGGCTTCATCTGCAACTTGACCAAGGTTGCCGGGTGCATATATGGGATGACACCTGAGCCAAGTGACTTCCATCCCAACTACGTGCGGCTTCTACTAGCGAGCCATCTAGCCTTTCATCTGCGTACGAAGCTGGAAGCGGACCTCGGCTTCACAGCGTCTGTTGGGGTGTCGACAAACAAGCTCCTCAGCAAGCTCGTCGGAAGTGTGAACAAGCCGCGGAACCAAACAACACTAATATCGCTTGATGATTCAGTGGTAGCAGAGTTTATGGACACACATTCTGTTAGGAAGGTCCCTGGAATTGGCGTCAAAACATCACGTATGCTGGAGGACCGCTACTTGTCAACGCCTCTGGGACCCGACGATGCCGATAGAGAAAATTCGCCTCTGAAAGTCCACAACGTGCGAACACATCCCGAAACATCACCAGTCGCCCTAGAGAGGCTCCTGGGCGGTCCCGGCTCCGAGCGTGGCGTTGGCGAAAGGGTCTGGGGTCTCTTGCACGGTATCGACGATACGGAGGTCAAGGACGCAAGTGAAATACCGTCACAAATCAGCATTGAAGACACGTTTAAGGGACTGGAGAGTATGAGTCAGATTGAAAACGAACTACGGAAAATATCTGCCTCTCTAGTGCGGCGAATGCGAATTGACCTCCTGACAGACGACGGCGACGACTCGTTGGAACCAGGCAGGCAGCGTTGGATTGCGCATCCCAAGACCCTGCGTCTGTCGATCCGTTCCTGGCCAACGGAATGGACGCCAAACTTCCAGCGCATATCCCGCTCTCAGCCGCTTCCCAACTTCATCTTCACCCTCAAAGAACCTCCAGAGTCCATCGCGGAGCGGCTGACAACTGACCTCCTCCTTCCCTCAATGAAGAAGTTCTATCCGCCGGGCCACCGGTGGAACCTTCAGCTCATGAACGTATGCGTCGCGAACATGGTGGCCAGCGGTAGCGAGGCCAGGTCTGGCGTCGGCAGGGACATCTCGGTAATGTTCAGGAAGCAGGACGACGTGCTGCGGCAGTGGCGGATCGACACGGCTATCGTGGAGGATGACGATGAGCAGTGGGTGCCGGAGGACGACGTCGAGGAGGACATGGAGCTCGGAGAGTTTAACGAAGGGGCGTCCTGGAAGGACGGTCTGGTCACAGCGAGGTGCCCACTCTGTGAGCATTCTATACCGTCGTTCGCGCTGGCTGCACATGCAAGGTATCATGAACTGGGAGACTGATTTCTTATCTCGCTGGGGGTCATGAAGGGGTTACTGTCGACCAAGATGGGGCCGTCTTGAAGGTGCCATTTTTTGTGATGGCCCGTGTCAAAGTCAGAATCCGAGTCCTCAAAAGACACCTCGGAGGTCCAACTGTCGGTGTCTGAGTCTCTGTCACCGTCACCATAATCCGAGTATTTTTCGCCACTGCAGTACATACAATCCTCAAACACAGATGGTTCTTGGTGTTTCTTCTCGGAGGTATGCACTGCGGCCGTCGATCTGGCTGAGCATATACTGGTTTCTCGAAAGGAGGAGTTGATATGACTGGTCCGCGTGCTTGCGACTTCCGAGCACATGATGCTTGTTATGTCGAAGGGGGAGTTGGTATGCAGGAACATGGAGCCACGGCCATTGATGTAAGTGTTCATGGCTTGCGGGCTAGGGATCTTCTTCTGGGGGGTGCGGCTGGTGAACATGGTCTTTGTCTTGGCCATAATCTCAGACCAGCGTCCGCGGATGCGAGTGGTTAACTTGCGGGCCATGGTAGGCGTTTAGGTGCTCGTTGGTGGTAATCAGGGGTATGCTGGTGGTGTTTGCCGAGTGAGTTGTTTGATGCTTTATTTTGTGAACGTTCTCGTGGGCGGTAACGGCGCATACTTGAAATATATATGTGGACGGGGTCCAACGGAGATAGACTCGCAGTTGATAGCTTAGAGCGGTCGAACTTTTCCATGGTTGAGGACTACCATGATCCGACAAAGTCTAAGTTGGGTTCTATGATCTCGGAATGACGGGACCTTCGAAAGTTTATGACATGGAAGAAACCGCCGATGAACAACAAAACGTTTCTGGATGGATGTAGTTACAGCAGATGATGCGACAGAGTCTTGGTCCTCGACGTGCAAGGCAAAGCTTAGACGAGACTGTTGGTCATGTTGGTGGTGTCAATGACAGCTGTCTATCAGGGTACCAGAGAGGCACAGCAAGCCAACTCCTTGTTTTCGGACGTTCGTTTGAGATTCCCTCGAGTCAAAAAATGGCTATCGAACACTTTTGCCCCAAGGACGCATGCTCTGGACACTTGAGGTGACAGGAATCTACTTTTTCTGAAGTGCCGTCGCCCACTTTTCTGTCACAGCAACACTTCGGTGCTACCCAGAGAAACGCAAAGGAAGTAAATATGTTTATTTGCCGTTGAGGCAATTATCAATAGTTGTCTGTTGTTCCGGGCCTGATGTATCTGGCCGAGCCGTTGACCAACGGCTCGAGAAACCCTACAAGCTAAAAGCACCATGCCGCAATACATGGGCAAATATACCATGTTCCTAATTACCAGATAGGCAAGGAGTGTGGTAGAAGCAGCGGCCTCTTTCCGGCAACCTGCCCCTGTAAGCATGGCTAAAAGAAATTGACCGGTGTTACGTCTCATGAAATGTGACGAGGCACAAAAGACGCTGCTAAGGGAGAGATCAACCAAACCAGCGCTAGTTGGGTTGTATCAATTGCTTGATTGTGCGACGCATGAATGGCTCCTCCGTGTACTGGCCGAAGAACTCGGGATATAACTCACTCAGAGAGCAGAAGCGGGTGGCGATGGAAAAAAAAAGATAAAAACATAAAAAAAAGATGGATCGAGGCACTTACCAACAAGATAGCAGAATAACCGAGAGCTGAAGTCGCAAACACACCTTTCAGCTTTTGGGGCGAGGTTAGAGTTGACAGCGGACGAACGAGGCGGAGTCAAACGAGATGGGATCTGGGCCTTTTATTTTTTCTTTCCGTGACGGGAAACCAGTGGGGTGCAAGCAAGCTCTGGTCTACACCTAGATACTGGAGCTCCGGCTTCCAGAAGAGGGCCGAAAATCCTTGCATTAGCGCATCTGCAAGCGTCCGCGAGGGTTGGCTTGGGTGCTTGGATCGGGGCCGCCTGCGGGAAGGCAGACGCTGGAGTCGTTGTCAGGGCGGCACCTGCCAATCAGACAGCTTCAGATGGTCCCCAGTGCTCACCTTGCAGGGTGGAGCTTATCGATAAGATCGATCCGTCCCCCGAAAGCAGCGTCTGTGACCCTGCAGTGAGTGATGCGGTGGTGCATCACTAGGTGCAACTTCAGAGCTGACGTCAGGGGTCTAAGATGGGCGCAGCTTCCCGCGCGACTACAAACACGGCTCACTTCCTGCGCCCCTGACGACGTTGATGCCATGTTGAGTGTTTGCTTCTCAGCTGCTTGATCTTTGTTTCTACGCGTGAAAATATCCGTAGACATAGATACAGACAGAAAATAAATCTGACCGACATATTCACCGTTGTCTTGTTGTTGTACCCATCCAGCAATAGCCAGCCGTGGTGCTTTGTGACGCCTTCACCTCGTAGTCACCGCCCCCCCTTCTTTCCCGGTCAGTGATAGCCGATACTCGAGATATCGCCCAAAATGGAAACCGCGCGTGGCTCTTCACCTTCCACGGCAGCACCTGCCGCAGGGCAGGTGCCGGTTGTGCAGGAGACAGCGACGAACGTACCACCTCACAATCGTCCACGGAGCACAAACGCAGATAACCCTCCTGCTGCCAGCTCGCAACCTCCTGTTCCTGATTCCAACCCCAAGTCCGATCCCAACTCTGAACACAGCATCGACAATTGCCACTCGGACAACGAGGACCAGTACAGCTACACTTACTCCGACGAGGGCTTGGAGACATCTTCTATTTGCTCATTCGAAGAAGAAGAAGACGGTAATTGGGAACGAGACCCAGACGACGACATCATGGGAGGCTCAAGACGTCCCCAGCGTCGCCGTACTCAGACGGACTTAACTGGCGTCCTTACCCTCGACGAGAAGAATGAGCTGATCAGCTTGGTGAGCAATATTCTGGACAGCATGCAGGACCAAATCAGCAACATCTTCCACTCCCCCCCCATCACCCCCGCCACGGTCGAAGACCCCAATAACTCGTGGCTGTCCCTCTCACTGTTCAAGAACACGTCAAACGCCATCACTCAGCCGCAGAGCGCTGCCAACAAGGAAAACGTCCGTCCTTCTTCGGCTTCGACCCAGCAGAATGCGGCAAAGACGTACAACAGAGCCCACGAAATCGTTGAGAAAGAGGAGAAGGAGGCCATGACGCCTCAGCTCCAGGAGCTCAAGAAAGAGTGTCTCGTGGTCTTCAAGAAGTGGCAGGGCAACGTCCTGACCCGCGCCAAGGATATCTCTGTTAGGGTTCCCGAGGCCTCAACTTCCCCCACCGACCGTGGTGGCCGGGGTGGTCGTGGAACCCGTGGCGGTCGTGGTGATCGTGGTACGCCCCAGGGAGGCCGTGCCGCCCCGCGCGGTCGTGGCGGTAGAGGCGGTCCCCTCGGTGTCAAGACTGGAGGTAAGCTGCGCCGAACCGTTGCCAATGGCTGGGTTTTCATGGCAGCAACCCCCCAGCCCTCTTGCAGCCTTATTAACTTGGATAGGCTCATCGGCTGCGCGTCGACCTGACGAGGCTGACCCCTGGCTTGTTCGACGATTTCCTCCCACTGCCACGCCCTTAACTTCTCTCCCCATCGAGCGACGCAAGCTTCTTCTTCATACCGTCCTTCTGCTCCTGCTGTCTTTGGAGCAGTACACATCCTTCTCCCGCGTCTTCATGCTCAAGTTGGCTTCCTCGCTTCACCTCACTCTTCGTATGTTTCAGGAGGATGAGGTTCGCATTGCACGGGGCCTCGGCAAGACCGTTCAGGAAGTCAACGCCGACGATGTTGTGGAGGATAAGTCCGCCGAGAACCAGTCGTCTAGACGCTGGAAGGTCGGCCTTGCTGGTGCTGCCGGTGCTGCCGTTATTGGAATCACCGGCGGACTTGCCGCCCCGTTGGTCGCTGCTGGCATTGGCTCAGTCATGGGCGGAGTTGGACTTGGCTCTACGGCAGCCGCTGGTCTGCTCGGAACTCTCTCCCAGAGTGGTGTTGTCGTCGGCAGCTTGTTCGGCATTTATGGTGCCCGCCAAACATCCAAGATGATGGACCAGTACGCCAGAGACGTTGCCGACTTCGCCTTCCTGCCTCTGCACGGCGATATGAAAGACGAGTACCGAGATGCCAAAGAGATTCCTCCTAAGGACCGTCGCCTGCGTGTTGTCCTTGCACTCAGTGGCTGGCTGACCCAGAAGGAAGACGTGGTCAACCCCTGGCGCTGCATTGGTCACCAAGGTGAGGTATATGCTGTGCGATGGGAGGTGACCAACCTTATGAATATGGGTAACTCGCTCGAGACCGTCATCAAGAGTACCGCTTGGAGTTTTGCCAAGAAGGAAATCATCACGCGGACTAGTAAGTCTTTCGACCTCTAAATCCGAGACCACATAAGCTTATTCTCGTACAGTTTTTGCCAGTCTTATGTCGGCTATGTGGCCCATCGGCCTCCTCAAGGTCAGCAAGGTCATCGACAACCCCTGGAGCGTCGGCATGGTCCGAGCCGAGAAGGTTGGCATGATTCTAGCCGAGGCCATCAGCCGAAAGGTGCAGGGTGATCGACCCGTCAGCCTGATCGGCTACAGTTTGGCCGCCCGTGCCATCTACACGTGCTTGATGGTGCTCGCGGAACGCCGCCAGTTCGGTCTCATCGAGTCGGTCGTCATGATTGGTACCCCTGCACCATCAGAGAGCCGTGTCTGGCTCGCCCTGAAGAGTGTAGTTGCAGGCAGACTTGTCAATGTCTACTCTGAGAACGACTACATTCTCGGCTTCCTGTACCGCACCTCCAACCTCCAGTTTGGGGTTGCTGGACTGCAACCCATTCAGGGCGCCGAGGGCGTAGAGAACTACGATGTGAGCAGCATGGTTAGCGGCCACCTCAGATACCAGTACATGATCGGTACAATCCTCAAGAACATCGGTTGGGAGGACCTCGACTATGCGCAGGTCGAAAAGGATGAACAGGTCCTCAGCCTCATGGATCAGAAGTACGGTCGAGACAAGAGCCAGAAGTCGACCTACGTTGACATGGACAAGGAAGCCGAGCACGTCCAGGGAGAGGTCCTAGGCCTCGAATCGAAAATGAACAAGATGAAGATCCAGGACTAGGCTACTACGAATTGCATCTTAGCTGGGATGATTGGTAGAGATATCGTTAGGCACAAGCCATTTTGTATTGGATGCGGTGGACGGCGTGGACAATGGACGAACTTTTGCGACAGAATTAGCTCAGGAACATCAGAACACGGCAGACACGCTTGTAACAAACTAGTAACGAGAAATAGAAACGAACTTGTCTATCAATGTGTTGGTTCTTACCGGGTATCATGACTACACCTTTCTGCTCTGAACAACAAAGTACTTCCCAGCCGTTCTAGATGCTGTCTTAAGAGGATCCCAGTCTTCAACATCCTTGGTGTCAACCTTTTCTCCACGCACTCTTTTCGGTCGCTTTTTATGACCGAAACGAATCTCCTTGCCCAAAGCGTCTTGCAACTCTCGGAGTCCAATTGCCGCTTCTGCGACACCTTCACCTGTCTCATCGCGCAGCGAGCGCAACGGCTCGACTCCCGTTGTGTCTACGCTCTGGACGTCGCGCACAAAGTGCAGTTGCGAATGTAGTGTGCGCAGCATCGCAGATTCTTCAGCTTCGGATTCCGGGAGCG
The DNA here is from genome assembly GCA_020631755.1 of Colletotrichum sublineola. Taxonomy (NCBI): domain Eukaryota; kingdom Fungi; phylum Ascomycota; class Sordariomycetes; order Glomerellales; family Glomerellaceae; genus Colletotrichum; species Colletotrichum sublineola. Next base: position 2,822,055 of record JAHSQG010000001.1, read on the forward strand.
GGAGGGCGGATAGACGGAGGAGATGGTGCAGCTTGGCGCGGGAGATTGGTTCTTCTGTAGATGCCACGGAAGCATCGGCTTTTGAACCAAGCGGGAGAAGGGACGCGACAGACCACGCCGGTTTTGAGAGGAGCGCCGACGCGGACTTGGATGATGGGGGCCGTACGGAAGAGGATGTGAATGGTCGGGCCTGTCGAAGAAGGGCGCTGCAGCGCCTGCAGGCGGGGGGCATCTTGACAGCTTTCGGCAGTCGGCTACTTGAATGTCCGAGTATGCTGTCTTTCGAGAAATTGATCAAGGAGTGAAGAAGCCGCAGTCGGAAAGGTGAGAACGGAGTTGTGGTTGAAGTTGAGAGCTTCGGCCTGGAGAATTCAATCTGGAGCTTGAACCCTGGTCATCCTCTTTTTTCCGCAACGATACCTAGGAACAATCTAAGCTGCAGAACGGTACCTAAGGTCGGAAGACAGATGCCGGCGAATCAGTGCGCCTGGATACCACTGTAGCGCCGTCCCACCAAAGAACCTCGAGTGTGTCACTCGGCACCTCCCAGGGGGATGCGCAAAGCCACGGGTCTCCGTCTGCTAAGCCACAGCAACCAAGACCCCGCGTCATTGGGATTCAGTAGCAGGAGCAAGCCCGCCCGAAGTGGGCGGGCGGTTCGCCTGAAAGTCGGTTCCGTTGCGCTGCTACACGCTTGATACCACCAACGACCATAATCCCACCACCACGCCTCTCCCAAATTGCGACCTGTCTTCTCCGTTTCGACACGTACGCGTCAAAGTCTATGATAGCGTAACGGCATACCGACGAAACATTCAACACCTCCAAAGTCACCCTTCCCGAATACCGAACGAGATCAGTAGCTGTAGTGCCCCGTTGCGCCTGATTTAATTCCGAAACCATGGCTCAAGATCCTCGCGCTCTGCTGCAAAAGGTGCGTTATGGACTACTATACCGACTTGTCGGCGCCTCTCTTTTTCTCTATCTCTCTGCTGTGCTCTCGGACTGTGGGACTGTAGGGTGTCATGTGGATGCTCAAGTATTTGGTTGGCTACAACATGACGCAGCTTTGCTGACGAGTTCCGCGGTCACGCAGGCAGACAAAACGCTTTCGAGCGCCGGCGGCGGCTTCAGCTTCTTCGGCGGCCGTGAGGAAAAGTACCAGAATGCCGCCGACCTGTACATCCAGGCCGCCAACGCTTTCAAGATGCAGAAGCTCAGTCAGTCTCTCCTTGCGACCTTATCCTTCGTTCCGACTCCCATCCTCCTCACCACCATGCCCCTCCTGTGATCACTCTCTATAAACGCCCCGGCTGACCAGTGGCAAACTCGTCCGCCAGACCGAGAAGCAGGCCAGGCTTTCGAGAAGGCGGCTCAAGTACAGACCAACAATCTCAAGGAGCCCGACGACGCCGCCAACACGCTCGTCGACGCCTTCAAGGCCTACCGCAAGGACGACCCGGAGGCGGCGGTGCGCTGCCTCGACGTCGCCGTGAACCAGTACTGCGCCAAGGGCAACTTCCGCCGCGCGGCCGGCCACAAGGAGGCGCTCGGCGAGCTGTTCGAGACGGAGCTCGGTGACTCAAAGCGTGCGCTCGAGAGCTACGAAGCCGCGGCGGGGTGGTACGAAGGTGATAACGCTGCTGCGTAAGTCGACCTGCCCTCTCTGTCACATACATACTACATACGCCCTTCCCTTTCCCCCGAAGACACAACACAAAGATCAAAGCGGCATTCGCGCAAATCGCGACTGACCAAGGAACATTAGTCTTGCAAACAAGCTCTGGCTCAAGGTTGCAGACGTAGCCTCCCTCGAGGGCGACTACTACAAGGCCATTGAGAACTACGAAAAGGTGGCCGCGGTGTCCATCAACAATAACCTGATGAAGTACTCGGTCAAGGACTACTTCCTCCGCGCGGGCATCTGTCACCTCGCCACGGGCGACATGGTGGCCGCCCGCCGCGCCGTCGAGAAGTATACCGACATGGACCCCGGCTTCGCCCAGCAGCGCGAGGCCATGCTCCTCAACGACCTGCTCGCTGCCGTCGAGGGCGGCAACCAGGAGGAGTTCACCGACAAGCTGTTCCAGTACGATCAGGTCAGCAAGCTGGACAAGTGGAAGACGACGATGCTCGTCCGCGTCAAGAACGCTATTGAGGAGCCCGAGGACGAGTTCGCCTAAGTTTTGGTCAGGATGGATAAGCGTTGGGAGAGAGCATGAGGAAGAAATGCGAGAGGGGCGAGAAGAAAGATACTGAGGGCCCCACCAACAAACCCATTTCCTATTTTTTTTTTTTTTAAGGCCTTTGCCCTCCCCTCATTCATGGAACCGTGGAGTGAGTCATGGATTGTGAGATGAGCGCAGGAGGGGAAACCGCATGTGCCTCGGGACCGGGGAAGAGCTGAGCACAGTGTGTGCTTGGGAGGGTTGAGGCAGCACGAGAGAAAGGACCCAGATAAGCCAACCAGGAGAACCGGCATAAGTAGTCGTTTGTGCCCCCCACCAGCTTGAATAGAAACCCGCATCCGATGAACCAAACGCCCAAGAGCTCGTTGAGCCAAGCTTGTGCACATTCCCGGCAAACACTCGTCCTGGAGACTTTTTCCGCACCTGTCAAGACAAACATATTCCAAGACGGCCTCGAAGCCTGTGTCACAAAACAACGTCAGATCACAGTGTGCAGATGGATGCGCGCGGTTGGAGTTGACCAAATCCCAAGACCTCGGGGAGGGGCCTATCACGTTCATTTCGTTTCCTCTTCACCTCTTTCATCTTATCTAGCACGCAGAGGACCGAACGAAGAAGGCCCAAACAGCGTTGCGGCTACAAACAACCACGGTCTTGACAAGTCAAGCCTTGCCATAATTAAAGAATTCCTCCCGCTCACTGATGCTCTTCTCTAACTGCTTGCTTGCTAGTTTGCATTTCCTGCTCAACAACAATGCAATTATCCGGAAAGGGCTATAAAAAAATCCAAATCCTTGCTCACAAGTGGGAACTAAAAAGGACTGGCGGAAAAGACGGCACCAAATGAGGACCTCCTGGCCCCCTTTTTACCCCCAGACTCCTCCCTTATGCCGATGTGTTTTTGTACAGTTCTGCCTCCCGCCGTTTGCTAACACACAGTCTCCCTATCGTACAACACAGGGAGGCAGAATAATAAATCGTCATCGAATCGTGGCCCGGTGTTGTGCCGGCACTTGTCATCGTCGGTTCAGAACTTGGGCGGACTGCCAACCATGCTGGGAACTTGCTTCCGGATGAGACCCCGTGTTCGTTGCTCTGCCCGAGGAACGCCCTGGATCGCTCGAGGCTCTTTCATGAGACTGGGATCCAGCTTGCTGGGAATCCGGGTGACGACGCTGTGGTACTCGCCGGGAAACTTGGCGCTAGGGACAGGGACCGAAGCCGTCCGCCACATGTGGTCAGAGGTGTCGCCTAGGTACGTGGGTATCTTGAGTTTTGACGGCGCAGCAAAGCCTGACGCGTTGCTCGATGCGCCATGCGACATGCGGATGGTCGACAGACGTGAGAATCCCGTTGAGAGCCCCGTTCGGCCACGGGCCTTCTTCGCCATGATGATCTCATCGAAGAGTCGAATCGAAGAGTCAGTTGCTAACTGAGTCTCCCGCTCATGAATGAATTCGTTGAAAGCTATCAAAAGTTAGCATGAAACAAAACCACAGAGATTGCCTGAAAAGTCTTACCTTGAGTGTCTCTCAACATCGTAGCATACTCCTGTTGGTCATACGGTAGGCTCTTAATGTAACCATTCATGTCAAATGAGTAGAGCTGGCCATTGCTCTTTTGTTCCCGGGTAGGACGGCCGAGGTGCTTCCTATAAGTGTACAGCAAGCTGGCAAGGCACCGGACAAAGGAGGCCCGAACACGATCCGAGTGGAACGCTTCCTTGCATACCACGGAAACTTGTCCGAGGCAACGGTTGTGAGCATAGCCATTGCAGTGTGAGCATTGGTAGATGCCGTCTCCCTCGGACTTGTCGTCACAGATCGAACAAGTGGATGACATATCGTGGGGGACCCATTTGAAGCAGTGGCCTTCAACCCAAACCATGGTATCGGTATTTCGCACGGGCTGGACCAGCATGTTGGGCATGATGGTCGATGCTGCCAATGTGGACTGGGCATAGGCCGACGGGGCGTAGCCAGGCGTGTAGCCCCCGTACGAAGACTGCGAGTCGATCGACACGGCGGAAAGTGACATGCTAGGATTATGGCCGTTCAGGAAAGGCAAGCTGGGTCGGTGCAGCGGCGGGTGCTTGTCCATTCCGAAGGACGAGCTGCGACGAGATTTTTCATCAAAGTGACCTGACTTCTTCTCCCTCAAGGTTTGGGCGAAGCCAGAGTCGCTTCGTGATACTGGCGTAGTCGGCATTGGTGGGAAGTTCATAGAAATCGGCGAAACAGATGACTGTGGGCTGGTTTTGCCGGACTTGCTGGTTCCAGGGCGGTCCGATTTACTATGGTCGCCTGCCTTTGAGTGCAAGAAGGCATTGAAGATTGGGGGTCGCACCGAATTCGGCGGCTCCGGCTCGCCAAACGACGAGGAGTTCTGTGTGACCCATTTGCCGAGAGAGCTAGAGGTAACGCTGGAGTTGAACAGCGTATCGTTCTCGACCGAAAATGCATCGTACGGGTACGACTCCATTGCGTATGGCGGCGGGCCGGTAGTCACTCCGTAGCGAATATGGTGCGGGGCAGCCACATGCAAAAGGGATATGAGCTTGCGGCGGTGCTGCCGCGGCAGGCGGACAGGTTGCGCGGTAGCATCGATCGTATCCATGTCCAGGTCAACCAACACATAATCGTCGTCTGGCAGCTCGATCTTCTCATAGCGTCGCTCGATACCGACGATGTAGGGGCAAGGTGCCTCCAACGCGGAGATGAGACGCGCGGGAAGCACGGGAATGAAGATGCTCGCCCACTTGAAGGGATACAACAGGCTGACGAGTGCGTGACATGCCAGATGGAGCATGCCGGTGTGGGAGGACATGAAGATGATGCGAGACTCCGACATGGCATACTCGAACAGGGCAACGACGTTTTCAATGGACAGACACCTGAACAACGCGTAAATATCAATGGTCCTTGACCCCGGAATCTCGTTGATGGCCTCCTTTCGGCAGTACAGCCGCAGCTCCCGCACACCCAGCTCGACCTGTGTTTTAGAACCCAGCGGGCTGAACGCCTCGGTACAGAGGTTGACGACATATCGCTCAAGGGGTTGCCAGCGGCCAACCTTGGGCGAGCTAGGTGGCACTCGAAGCACGGCGCCATCGGTCATTGGCACGACAACGGCTCGCAGCCACTCTTTCCAGAACGTCATTCTCGTTTGGTCTCTTCCCAGGATACCGTAGGCCCTGGGAGCCCACAGCCCACTCTCTCCAGCAGTCAACCCGTCGATTTTGGATGCGGCACCATGCCGCAACGGTCTCAGCATTTCTGTCATGAGACTGATCTTCTCCTCCACAGTGCTGATCTGGTCGTCGAGAACGTCTCGAGCGGAGGATCCTGAGGGAATTGTAGGGAGCTTTGCAAGGAGCTGAGAGAGATGGGCACGCTCAGCTGCCAGTCGCACACCGAGACTGGCCGCCAGCTCCCGTTCTTCGTTTGACATGTGACCCTGCCGCCATTGCTCACACTTCTGTTCAACCTCGTCCGCAACCTCGGACGTCAGGGCTGTCCAGATTATGATGGTGATGCCGTAGATCTTGGAGTTGTCGTCCGAGGTCATAGTGAAACCGTGCCACGTGGAACGGGGCCGTTCATCTGAGGAGACGATCTGGATGTCGTTTGGAAAAGCAAACATTGGGACGTAGTCCGGAAACTTGCCACGACGGCTGATTTCGTCTGTCGCGTCCTTGGCAGGGTATCTGTCCAAAAGGACGGGCTCGAACCGTCTCTTGAGGGGGTGCATGTCTGGGTCCGTGTTGAGGGGCTCTGGGGGAGGGATGACAGAGTTGTAGTTACTCAAGCGCTTAGCAGTCCTAACAGAAGCTGGAGCTAGGGAGTTAGTTGACCGGAAAGGACTGGAGGATTGCGTTACGGAGGAGGGTGATGGACCTTGACGAGGAATCGTACCAGCGGCTCCTGGCGTGCTTGCTCTAGGAGTGGTGGGCTGTCTGCGCATGCTGTTCATGTCTCTGAAGCTCATCTTGCGACGAATGCTGCCCTTGATGCTTCTCTCGATACTACGTAACGGGCTTCTCCGGCCGCTCATGTCGCCCTCTTCTGCCTTGATGCGCTCGGCTCTCGGGTTGACCATGGGTGGTCGGGCTTGTGTTCTGGCACCAGCACTGAAGGACAGATCCTCGAGGAAGTTTTCCCGTTCGGCGGCAAACTTGAAAAGGGCCTTGTCAAAGTCGAACCCCTCGATGAACTGCCCTTCGGCGTCGAGACCACTAATGGCGGGTAAGCCATTGAAAATGTTGAGACCATTGCCGCCGGAGGAGCCGTTGATCTGACTGGCGTGAGAGGGACGAATGGTGGCGCTGCTTCGGTTGCTCCGCGTGTTCCCGTCAACTTCGTCCAAGGTATTAATGGAAAAGCGGCCGTTGGAAGTGCGGCCACCCGAGTTCTGCCTGGAATGACGACCAACGCTCGAATGGCGAGCCACTCGCTTGCTCGGGGTGGCATTTAGATCGGCATCGTTCTCCTCATATTCGCTGTCCTCGGCGATGGTGGACTCGAGGTTGGAGGGGGGCTGCGGGGTAGAGTCCTGATAGGATATAGACTCTACACCGGCGATCCAGAAGTAGTCGGCGAGCGGCGTCGAGGAGCTGTCCATGACATGTCACTTGCTGGTGACCAGCCGGATTGGCGATTGGGCGATGTTGTCTTGGCCGGCGAGGATATTTTTTCCTCCCAACGTCTCGTTGCTCTCGCACAGGGGGCTGGTCAAGGCTTTTTAATCGCGAGGGTCTCGGGGTCCCTTTTGTGAGTGGACTGGTCAGGCCGGACTGGGGGTGGTACTTTGGTGTACAATTCGGTGCGGTGCGGTGGGCGACAGGGCAGGGGTCGAGGGGCCAGGATCCGGGAGGTCCTAAGGGGAAAAAAAGTCTCAGGAGATGACTGTAAGGGAATCGGCTCGTTTAGCTACGAACTCGTGTCGAGGTCTCCATCCGGAACTGGAGAAGAGGAGGGGGAACAGAAGGCGGTGAACGCACCAACCAGGGAAGAATGCGACTGCTTCTCGACCAGCGACAGCGAAGATGCCCGGCAGAGGAACCAAGGGGGCAGGCAAAGCAAGGAAGCCGGAGGTAAAGGATCGGATCGGATCAGGGGTGGAAAGCGACGCTGATGTGTTGGGTTGCGTACCTAGCGTAGAACAACCAAAGCTGAAGATGGTTCGAGGTTGGGCTTCGAGATTTGGAAAAGGTAGTGATGGAGCTCGCGTAGTGAACGACCGAGGCAAGGCAGGTGTGCAGGGTAGTCTAGATAAGGCAGGTGAAGACCGTTTGGGTCAAGGTCGAAGAGTGAATCAACAACAGGAAGAACAGGAAGCCGCCAAAGGAGTGACGAAGATTGCAGACGTTGGAGGTTGTGAAAATACGGAAGTGAGAGAGACGAGGAGTGATGAGGCGTCAATCAGCCAGATGGAACGAGGTTGGTGCCAGAACCAGGCTTTGGTTCAAGTGGTCCAAGTTTAGGTTGGCCGTGGCGACTTGGTCAAAGATAACGACAGCAAACGAGACTGAGGGGATGTTGTCTTGTTTTCCTCCCCTCCCATCAATCTCTTGGTGACACAAAGTTTTTTCTCTCTTTCCTTCGTTTTTTCGGCGGTGACGGATGAACAGACGTAGAGCCTCCTAAGAAGAAGAAAAAGAAAGAAAAAAGACAACAAAGAGGAGATTTTGTGGCGGCAGGCTGCCGAACGAGTCGTTGGATGGAGATGAAGAGAGGGGAAGAGAGCGAGTAAAGCAAAAATGAAAGGACTGGGAGAGAGACAGCGACAAATAGAGACACAGGAACTGGCCTGGTCTGGTAACAGAAAGCCACGCGTCGGCGGTTATTTTTTTTGTTATCTTATTCTTCGGGCGGCGGCGTTGCCGTTTGTCCTCCTTTTTATTTTATTCCTCTGACAGAGGTGTGTATTTCCAAAGTGAGCAAGGTACTTGCAGAAGGGGAAGCAGGTCGATAGACCGGCACACGTAGTTGGGTACGGATAGTTCCGGTTCAGGCACAGGCACAGGCGCAAAGTAGAAGGCGGCGGCCTACCTACTAACAACAACAGCCATGGGACGGACGGTTTGGGACGAAATGGGAAGCTATGATGGTGATCGGGCTCAGCGCCAGAGAGAAAAAGGGCAAGCACCAGCCCTTCAGGCCCCTTCATTCGCTCGTCGCCTATTGGGGTTACCTGTTCGTAAATACATAGAGGGAAGGAGGTGGTGTGCGGTCTGCGAGGGGGGTGAAACAATGGACGCTAGACTGTGGTGGTGGTGGTGATGGTGGTGATGGTGTTGGTGGTGGGGTTTATACGGGCAGGTTAGTCGAGTAGTTGACCGAGAGGAGGTTCACTCTCTTTTCTCTCCCCTCACTCCCTCACTCACTCACTGCATCCGACATGCGCAATGCTGCCCAGTTGCGGGCGTGTGGCAGGGCGCGGAAGCGACGAAAAGGGAAGGGCGGGATAACTGACGAGGGTCACCACTATGAGCAAAGTGAGAGCGACACTGGGGCTCCGGAGGGGAGTGCCCAGGATTGGGATGCGCAACGCAACAGCCAAGGGGGTCGCAATGCAAACAGTTGCAGGGAAGCTCGAGACCACAACAAAAATCGGGGCCCCGACTGGGTCAATCCACTGATTTACTACGTCTGTACAGAGGTACTGCTGAATACAAGACGCCCTTTTGCTGTGAACCACGGTGTCACCGCACGACGCAGCAAAGTCCATTTTAATGCGCAATGGTCAGGCACCCTGGCCAGGTACGTATGCTCTGTACCTAGTAGTGTACATAGTAATATAGGTAGCCAGTCCCCTTGAACCACACAACCTGTTTGACGTGGTCCATTGAAGCTACACTGTAGTGCGGTAGGTAGTCAGATAGGTAGGTATATATCACCTGTCATCACCCGCATGTCATGCCGAGTACCGTGCTGCACTGGATATCGCCAAGCATATCTCTCGTCAATGTACGTTACCTACATTGTAGTTTCTACTCCCGGTTGTGTTATGGATTGTGTAGATAAGACATGCCAGACTGGGCGTATCGGTCAGGTCCGTCCCCCGCCCTTGTTGGACCGGGCTGACGGATAACTTGTTGATATGTTTCACACCGACTCGTTTTACTTTCTTTTCCCCTACGCGAGATATCGTAAAGACGGGAAGAAGGAATGACACCTGCAGTAAGACCCCATCGCAGATATGTCTCTCAATAACCGTTATACGTGTCTCGCGCCTTCTTACTAGCTGGTCGCGTCCACAACGCTTGTCTAGGTAGGTATTGTTCTCTTTTTGACCCGCCAGTTCCTCCGGATTCCATGCCATTCATTAACTGTCCATGTCATCCTTGCTTCGTCGGCGTCGCTCTTGATTCTTGGCCCCTCCCCCTTCTTTGTTCCACCCTTCTCCCCCTTGTATTGGGTTCCTCTCTTCGTGTAATTTAAGTAATGTCTTAAGCTCCTGAAGAAAATCTTTCTTCGTCACTTTCACCCCCTTGCACCTTCATGTGGGAAAACTCCGGATTGTGGCTGTGGACACAGATAAGGTAACCCCAAGCTGGTGAGGCGTCAAGACCGCACTTCGAAGCAAGCCCCCTTCATGGTCCCTGAGCTAGCGTTGCCAGGGGAGAACCTAGCTGGCAAGCTACCCTCGACAAGACTTGCGCCACCCTTAGACGGCCCTGAGCATCCCTCCTCCCCTCATACCGTCGTGGGCAATTGCTTGTCGATCAATTGGCAACCATTATGATTGGGTTTCCGCAGGGTCCCACTTTGCCCACACTCACGGTCCATCCACTCTGATTCTGCCCATTAGGTAGCGGAGTGTGATGCACTCACTCATTGCTCTACTTGATAATAGTGTCGACCCTTTTTCTGGGGCGAACTTGGTCCACAAGAGTGCTGGAATGACCATCGAAATCCACCACCTTCTCCTTCTTGTTCTCCTCTTCCAGCATCCACTCTCGCTCCTCTCCGAGCCCTTGGCCTCAGAGATCTAGGTATCTTGCTTTTCAGCTTCAAGCCCACCACCAAACACTATTACCCACCGACCTAGGTATGTGCACTGCACTAAATCTCTTTTTTGCTGCTTACGGATAATCGTCTTTTGTTTCTACGAAAGAGCCGGCGTGGCATGATGTACATATCAGTACCTTGGTTCGGAGTACCTTGGTAGCTTGCCTGACCATATTCTCCTTACCTCCTAAGGAAGGCTCATCTCTCATCTATCAGCTCTCACTTTCTTTCCCGACCCCGGCCAGCCAGTTTTTAGCATCTCGCGTCCCCCCGTTGTCTCCACGAAGTCATAGGCGCCTGCTCCAATGAGGGGGAGGATCTGTCTGACCTATGAACTACCCAGTGCTAACATGCAACGGCGACTGCAAAGCAACCCCAAAGCGAGGTGCGCTGATGCTGCGCCTGTCATGCAGACACACTCAGCATCCCACGCCTCTTTCTCCAGAAACGCACGTGTTAGAAGTATCACAAGAAGCAACGAATCCTGGCACTGCGTTTGTCGTTGAACGCGTACAACCATGCACGCCTCCCATCTCGCAACACATTCTTATGCACCACACCAAACAAAGATAACAAACCCACGGATACCTCATCCGCAAAACCCATGATCTCTAGCTGAAGTCCGTCCTCCTCATTCAACGGGGACGGTTACTGGCAACCATTATCTCGAGGCGCAGCTTATGAGGAACACAGTCACTATTGACCCGAGATGCCGCACACCGTTGCTTGGCTCATCTCCAACCCCATCATGTCCACCTTTCCCAGATCCAAACACCTTCGGAACAAAAACCACCCAGAGAGCAACATCCCTTGCATGTTGTGGTTCCATTCGTTATGGGTGGGCCATCTCCACCAGACGTCGTATCCCATCCTCACGGCTGTCAAGTGAATTGAGACCCTTGTCCTCTCACTGGGCCGCTCCTCGTCCACTGACTCTGTTCAATGCTAAACTTCCCTGTCAGCGCGCCTGTCGCGCTACTATGGTATGTCGATGATGGTAATGATGATGGTTCGTGCAACTTACAAGTATCCTTATTCCCACGAACGATTCTTAGCACAAAGGGTCAAACTCCAAACATGTTCATCCGACTAGCACGGCCAAGACCATGGTGAGAGTCTTTGCCAACCCAGTTGGCTCTATCAACCCCCAAAAGCCAATAAGCCAACCATCATCCATGCCAGTTGTCCAGGGGTTGTCTGGCTCATGCTTCACACCCTTTCCCTCTGTGGGTAAAATCTCATGGTCCTCTCACAGCTCTCAAAAGCAACCAACCCACGGCGTCGACCACCTGCAGTCGATCAGGCAGGCCCTTTCGCATGGCGTTTCAACGAATACAAACGGACGCGCGAAGCCTGGGCAGAAGAGCTAAAGAGCAGCAAGAAACAGCTAAGGCGGCCTGCATATCACCACCGCTCGGCTTCCAAACACTCCTAGCCCGTCCTATGCACCTTGCCTCAAGCCGGCATCCATCAAAAAGCATCCTTCTTCAGGCGTGACTGCTTGCCAAGTTGTTTGCCTCGCAGCTGCCATAAGTGAGCACATAAGAGAGCACCTGCTTTGCCATGCATCCACATGTTTCAGAATTTCGTTGATGGAAATGTGTCCTTCAATTACCCTGAATGGGTCTTCACCCGCCATGCTAACGCCTAGATCGGATATGACCATTGCCAGAATCGGCCACGGCGACAGAGCATCCCCCAATTCAATAAGTTTGGACGAGCACAGAGGAAAAGATCGTCGTCTCATCCTTAGTAGGCTTAGCACTACAGCCTATGCCCGACCGTGAGTCCGAGACTCCGAACATGACAGGCAAGGGTTGGCGCACAGCTTCAATTGTCTGTGGGTGGTTCAGGTGCATGCTTGGTGCTCACTAGTTGTATTCCTCACTAGAGCCAACCCATCACGAACCGGCAGATGTCCACAATGGCACTCTACTCATTCATCACGTCCAGGAACGCTAGGCCATTTCTTGAAATGTTCTAAAAAAGGTATCAACTATTCGATTACGCCGACCGTCGCGCAACCCTTGAACCTAGGTCGCCTTGTAAAGGCTGTTCCCGCCAGACCCGCGCCGAGAAGCCAGCAGACTTTCGACATATTGTACTATGTACACATCAGTCCAGGATCATGGACGGCTGGACGGGAAGGTCAGCCACTGCAGACTCCTACTCCTATATTTCTGCAGCCTGCCAAAGCCTGAAGAAGTCTTTGTTTCAGATCTCGCCTGCATATCGAGTCAACCTGCGCGCTAGGCATTTTACGGCTTCCAGAAATATTAGCTGGCGCTTCATGGGCTGGCCTGCCTTCCCTGGCCCCCCTTGTGCACGATAGCGACTCGTCATTACACCGAATTTGGATCATCCAGATAAAAATAAAAATAAAAAAGAAGAAAGAAAAAGAGAAGAAGAAATTGCTTCTAGGAAGGCCTGTCGTCTGGAACATTCAGCTCCTCACGCTCATCAACAGGATTCAGCTGCTCGGGCGGCATCCAGAATCCTCTCCTTGGGATCACACACGACATGCACTGTCACTCTTTATCTCGGCTATGTGACAGAAGAAGACACGTTGATTCCAGTCAGCCAGCTCCAGTCGTTTCCATTGGGGATGCTAGTATCCTATACTCAGTACCGAGGTTGGTTTGGTTGCCCGACGCACTAAGATTGAGCTGCCTCCTCAGAGCCGCCTTTCTTGTGATGGTGCCTTGAAGGCACCCGTTAGATCGAAGAGATGAAGCGCGATGGTGGCTCTCCTGATTGCATCAGCCACAAAGCGCCCAAAGCGATCGACCATCTCGTTCCGGCCGATCCCACACCACAATCAATCTCCAACATCGGCCTGTCCAGAGCAGGGAAGATGCTTAATACAGTCAAGCCACATGTCGGTCCATGTCATGTGAATGCAGAATGCAAAAGCAGGCCCCTCCGAACGAATAGGCACACAACAGAAGCAGAGCAACCAAAACAGCGAAACCCTTGCTTACGTGTGACGGTGTAACCCAGCATGTCACTTTGAGTACAGCAGAGACTTCTCCATCAACAACGGGAAAAGTATACTTCTATAGCGTTGATCCCTTTTAACTTCCGAAAAACGGACTGAGGGATTTAGGGACGGTCCTCTAAAAATACAGGTGGGCAACTCAGAGCGAGCATAGATCCGTCAATCTGCAATATCAGGACGCTGTAGACACGCGAAGGACTGTTGAAATTTTGAGGCTTTACCTAGTGGCGCAGCCCAAGCGCGGAAGGGGAGAGGAGTTTGCGCTACGGTTCTGGCTCGACATTTGTAGAGCATAGACCAGAGTCTAGCTGAAGATGAATGCGAGCCGCCCACGGCGCGGTTCCAGTTCCCCTGAACGCGGTAGCCTCCCCCCCCCCCCCTTTTTTCTCGAGGTCGGAGGCTTCCTCATCAGGGGCTACCTTACTCCAAGGCGTGGAAAGACCTGCCCCACGCCTCACGTGTTGTGAGCATTGAAGGTTTGGCCAGCCTTTAACCCGTGCGGATTCAGCCTCCGCTACTCGTCCAGATATATCCAGCTTGAGCACGGCCCTGGGTCTTTTTCTCAATCGGATTGATGTCCAACAACGGCGCAGATTGCTCAGACGGTTCTCCTGACACTGGTATGCCACTGCCGTTCAGTCAATGGACCCCTTGGGCCCTTGGCCCTTGGGGAAGCCAACTGGACTGATCTAACTTTGAAAAGTGCTCGCTTGTCAAAATCGCGCTCAGGCGACGTGACGCGTGCCGAGCTTGCCTGTGGAAAGGAAGCCCCTGTTGCCCATCTCCCCCCTCCACCCGATTCCAAGGACGCCAAACATGATCCGGCCGTCCTCGCCCGGTTGGGCTCGAGGGGACCCCTCGGCCTCCTCCACAACGAAGCACACCTGCTCGACCTCTCCCGGGTGCAGCACCGGCCGCGCGCCGCCCCCGGCCTCCCAATTGCAGTCGGTGTACATCAGCCCGTCAACGAGGTCCAGCACGACTTTCTCGAGCTGGATGACGTCCTCGGAGCAATTCTCGAGCTGCGCCTCCATGGCCCACTGCCGGCGGCCCCCCTGCCGCGCGCCGGGGGCGAGCGGGCCGATCTTGGTGCGGACGATGAGCGAGGACTTGCAGATGAACTGGTACAGCTTGCGGAACGTGCGGGTCTTGCCTGAAGTCTCGGTCGCCTCGTAGTAGCTCACCGTCACGGCGAGAACGTGGTTCCCCTCCTCCTTGAGGTCGAAGTCGACGATGCGCTGCAGCGTGTCGCCCGGATCGAGGTCCGTCCCCTTGGCGTCGCCCTCAGAGGCGGAGGCAGGGTCGGGCGGGAAGAGCTCGAGCTTCTGGACCGAGTTCGCGCCGGGGGTCTTCATCTCTGCCTCGATGCGGACGTCACGTATGCTCTTGCGTTTCGGGGCGGCGCCACCGCCGCCGGCGGGGGGCTGTCCCCCCGGACCGACTGGAGGTGCAGCATCGGGGACGTCGTGGTTCGCGCAAAGGGTGCAGCTGAAGATCTCGCCGACGTAGGCGGAGCCAAAGCTCAGCGGAAGGTTGAGAATCGGGGAGAGTAAGAACGGGGCAGGGTTCGTGGCGCCGGTCGTGTCATAGGCGAGAGAGGCCGGGGTCGCGTCGGCGGGGATGGTGGAGGGAGTCAGGGGCGCGCGGATCGGATGCTGGGTTACGAGCGAGGGACGGGAGAGCCTGGTTTTTCACAAAGGGGGTACGGGTCAGAATACAGACACGGCTTGTCTACGAGGGAGCGGAAGGGGAAGATCACGATGGGGGCGCGGGTGCGGTAGGGGGTGGATAGGTGGGTAGGTACCTGAGGACTTTGAGGGAGACGGAGTGTGGCTCCTTTAGGGGGTCGTGGGAAGGGTATCTTTGGTGGCTCATCCTGTGATAGTCCCCTCGTTTCTCGGGTGAGGGTTGGAGGACCAGAGAGCGTGGGGAATTGGAGCAGTTGTCGGGACTCGGGACGGTGGAGGACGATGCAAGTGACTGTTTGGAGTGAGTTTTGGAGATCTTCGGTGGGACGAAATGACGATGGAGCCTTAGCTGTAGTGGATCGCGCTATGTGTTATCGATAAGAATCTCGCTTTGAGCAAAGACTCGGCGGAGCTCTCCCCCGCATCCTCCGTGACCCACCCCATTCGGGGTTCCGGGTCAGCAGTCCGTGGTTTCGGGGTCGGCGGCGGATTGGCGCACTGTGATCGAAAGCTTCTTTAACGTCGAATTTCTGGTTGTTTCTGAAGATTTCATTTCAGAAGGTGGTTTTTGTTTCCATTACCGGATCTGGTGTGACCCCGGGCACTGACACTTGACTTAAAAGAACCTTTAGGTTGCCATCATATTGGAAAAGCCTACCGATCTCTTTTCCCCTTTCCTTAGTAGGAAACCGGTGGCTCATTGCATACATTGTGATAGCGAGAATACCCGTGATATTCCAAAAATCCAGAGTTTTAGTCAAAGCCTGCGTTTGATTTAGCATTTCTCCACTCTGATGTCTCTTCATTCTCGATTCATGTCACACAGAACATGCGATGGAAGTATGGCTTTGACCGCACTGTTACATGACACAAAACACAAGTACAGGTATTGTTGGTCTACGTGATGTTAAATTCCTTAGGCCGACATTGGAGATTCCCAAGAACAAGAAATTGAAGAGCACTGCTCCATGACGAACCATGCGGGTCTGAACTCGTATATGCTGTTTCTTTCAGATGGGGGGTTTTTTTTTTCTGCTCAACCCCGTGGTAGCCATGGAGGGACATAGAAAACGCTGATTTTGGAAGTGAACTTAGTCGACTGATAATTTAGAGACGCAGTATTCCTGCATTCTTAAAACGCTGGCCATCAGAACCAATACCTACTGGCCGTTGCTGATTGGCATATGATGCCTTCAATGTTCTGATTCACGCCCGACTACCATCTAACTACCGCATCAAGTTGCGCCATCCAACACGGTCTTAGCAGCAGTACCTACGCCTAAGCTAGCCTGAAATGCTTGACATTCACGGCGACGATGAATATAGCGAGGTCACAGTAGCCTGCTACTTCCATGTGACAGGCGACATGACAGCCAGGAGAGAACAGTTCGACTCGGAGGCAGCTGCATTAAACCCCGGTCAAGGTACGCAGGAAACTGTGTTGTAGAGATTCACACTCGATATAATATAGCAGTAGCCTTGCTATCTACAGATAGGTACCTTGATATCGGATGAGGTGTGTAAGGCTTTCAGTAAGCTTGAATTAACTATGTTTAATCATGTACAACTACGGTCGCTACTCGGTTCCGCCACGTCTATGACCGTCATCTGTGACGTCTCATGCGTTCTCCAGTACGTCTCCACTACCCCTTGTCTTCACCAAGCTGTGATGTGGTAATAACCAGAATTTTCACCTGTTCCTTTAAAGACCGGGCGGGGGTGGCACCTGTCACGAATGTTAGCTGTGATGATCTTTTGCCTTTAGGTTCCCAACCACACTCACTGAGCCATATGCTCCGGTGCCGGGCGGCGAGCCCGATGGTGGTGGCGGAGGAGCCGAGCTCGGAGGAGGTGGCGGCGGAGGAGGGGGCGATGCAGACGCCCCAGGAGGTGCGGGCGAGCCTTGCTGCTGTGCTTGTGCAGCGGCGTAGTACTGCTGATACATCTGAACGTAAGCAGCGTAACCACCGTAGGCAGCATACGGGTCCTGTCCTCCGTAGTACTGGGCATACTGGGCAGCGTAGTCGGCTCCGGCAGCGGGGCTGTTAGAACCGCCGGGAGGAGCGGGGCTGGCTGATTGAGCAGCACTGTGGCCGCCATAGCCGCCGTGGCCCCCTTGACCACCGTGTCCTCCATGTCCAGAGTTGTAGCCGCCACCACCGTGGCCACCATGGCCTTGGTACCCACCGTGGCCGCCGCCGTGGCCACCATCGTGACTGCGGGACCGATCGCCATAGCCACCACCACCACCACCGTAGCTACGAGGCGGTCTGCTCTTGAACTCCTCGTATTGCTCCTTGACGTTGGCGATCAAATCCTCACAAAGCTCCTTGGCCTTCTCAACCATCTTAGGATCAGGCCCACTACCTCATGTTAGCAAAGGGACATCGAGGATGCCAGCTGTGTGAACTCACGCAACGTGAAGGAACATGTCTTCATCGCTCTCATGGTTGGTAGCTGCCTCCAGATATCCGGAACCACGTCCCTTAATTTGGACCCGGCACTGGGTCTCCTGCTGGATGTGTTTGACGTAGGCGCCTCCATGACCAACGACCTGGGCGCGAAGGTTAAATCCCGGGACAGATTCCAAGCCGATGGGAATCTTCTCCTCGGGCCATTTGCGCTACAATTTGTTAGAATATACAAAGTAAAGAAAAGAAAAGAAAAGAAAAGAAATGGGATGGCCTCAATCTGGAACATACCCGACCGTATTCATCTCTCTCGACTTGCTCTTGATCGCGGCGACGGAAACGACGCTCGTCGACGAGCGCAGGGAGCTCCTGTTTCATAAGTTCTTCTATCTTAGCAACAGCTTGCTCCAGGCCCTTCTTCGACGTGCTTGTAACGTGTAGGTACAAGGGGGGATTCTGCAGAGGCAGGTAAGTGTGTATTCCAAAGAGCTGGCACATGTGAACATACCGCGGCGGTAGCCATGCTCTTGTCGGGATAGTAATTTCCTCGGGTAGTAACATCTTGCAAAGTCAACCTTGGTTTCTAACACGACGTAATTATGGGAGATGTTGCGTACCAGCACCAGTCTCTTCTTTAATCTAAATCAAGCAAATGGAGTCAGCAGGTGCCAAAGAGGGGTGATCTGCGCGAGCTATCGTGCCAAGTAAGCAGGATGATCTCGACACAAATCTATGGGTATGTATGTAGGAAAACGGAATGCGCCCGAAGCGAGGCCTGGAAGGGAACAATGATCAGTGGTTTTACACAGGAGTATTTACCATCTTCTGGGTTGATCCCTTGGTCAGGAGGTATCTGTTGCGAAGGTCGTTCACTTCAATGTCTTTGATGTAGTCGCCATCGGCAATGTACATCTCGCCATTGATCGTGTTAGCGGGATCGGGAGACTGCGCAGCGCCAGTCGGAGGAGTCGCGGTCTTGATCGGGGGAACATCGACGTGCTGGATGCCTTTTTTCGCCTGCAGTTGCGCGTTGATTCGAGCGGCGGCGGCGGCTGAGACTCTACAGTTAGCCATTGATCGACCTGCGAAGAGGACACAGGACAATCCGTACCGGCGGCGGCAGCGGCATCCACGGGCGACTTCTTCGGCTCAGGCGCGCTGTCAGCTGCCAAAGGGCTACGATCTCTTGCCGATTCCGAGCGCCTCGAAGGCGGCGAACGAGAGCGGCGATCAAATCTCGACGCCTTGCGCGGCTCGGGTTCGGTTTGGTCGAAGCGCGAGCGCTTGGCAGAGCGTCGCTCGGTATCGTCCATTGCGGCTGCGCACGAGTGGCACTGACTCTATATAGGGTCGTCAACGGAAGATTGGAATTGGATGTCGGCGTGCGTCTGGAAAAGGCACAAGCGCTTGTGATGGAAATGCTTATGGAAAGCAAAAGATTTGGGTAAATTTTACAAGGCTTGAAGCTCTACGCAAGTGGAGCCTTGTGAATGGCCGGGCCAGAGTATGGCAGCTTGGTCTGTGCGGTGCCCTGGTCACATCCATCACGGACCTAGCGCCTTGGGTTGCCTAGCTGCTTCTTCTAAGTATCTAGGTACCTTAGCACACGGGTGACAGAAAAAATGGCCGGCTGCTTAGGTAGGTAGCCTGCCACCTGCCTAGGTAGTTAGTCTGCAACTAGCCACTTCTGTCTCGGAGCGAATATCGGCAGGAACTTGCCGCCGGTGTATGTTCATCTGTCACAGTCTCATGGACTATGCACCTTTCCAATGATGCTCAATCGACATTGAGCTCTGGAGTG
Organism: Colletotrichum sublineola; assembly: GCA_020631755.1. Taxonomy (NCBI): domain Eukaryota; kingdom Fungi; phylum Ascomycota; class Sordariomycetes; order Glomerellales; family Glomerellaceae; genus Colletotrichum; species Colletotrichum sublineola. The sequence goes on from JAHSQG010000001.1 coordinate 2,841,154, forward strand.
TTGCCTATTCCACCGACAAATTTGTGATCTATGTAGGTGCGAATGTTGTACGGTACTTTGACTTGCGATGGACGGCGGCCTACTTTGAGTGCGTGAAACTGAAATGAAGCACCTCGAGACACAAGTTACCTTTCATCTCAATGCTCCGTCTATTTAAATGTCCCCCCCCCCCCCCCCCCCCCCCCTCCTCCTTCAGAGGCATTACATCAAGTATCGTCCAGCTCTTTCATAAGCTTTCCATAGTGAGTCAGTCATCAGGACAGGATTCAACCGAAGGCTAGTACTATCAAGGATGGTGCTGACTATGGATTGTCGAATAATTAGATCCAAGTAAGATATGGAAGAACTTCATGCACTAGGTAATTAATAAATGGCTTCAGACTGCCGTATGCTACAGAATTCCCTTGCATGTATTGAGATCTCAAACTGCGGTTGAACGGTTGCGGAGCAAAAAATATGATTGCCGGCTTTAACAACTTATATCCTCGCTTCTGACATTGCCGAGAGTGCCCAGAGTTGGTCGTAGGCCCAAGGTAAGTCTGTGAGCCTCTAAACCAGCACGACTCGAAAAATAGCTTACAATCGATCGCCTTAGGAAAACAATAATACCTGTAGACTCGTAAATGCTACATACTACACAGTGTGATATGTAGCCCCGCACCCTCCAATTCCGACCCCGCGATGGAGAGTCAATGGGAGTCCACTTACTCGGTGAAAACCCTTGTCGGTAGCTGATCCGTGCCCCATACCCCTGCAAATGGCCGCCTCCACTGCCTCCGACTTGCCTCCGAACAATCATTCCCAATCTCCTCAAATTTTCCCCTGTGGAACTTGGATCGTGAGTCAGTTTGGTTCATATCTCTCCGACTATTGACCCCTCGAGCTCCTCATACATCTATAGGTTCCGAGATCCGTCCTTCATCTGGTCAAGAGAGCAATTGGTTGTTCTCGTAATTGATCAGGAAAGATGGCGTCTCGCCGCCTCGTTTCCACTTCGCTATGGCGGGCAGCCACTGCCCCGGCCCAAGCGATATCGCTCTCCGCCGCCGCACGATGGAGCTCAACCAGCAGCTCGACCTCTGCCATCGCCTACAAGGCTCTTCGACGCCGTTCAGCGCCTCTGCCCGTGAGCGACAGCCCGCCCGCCTGGTCCGCCCAGGCCGCTGTGTCCAATATCCTCTACGACATGCCCTCCCCGTCGTCGCAACCCCCGAAGCGTCACATTCTTAACTGCCTCGTCCAAAACGAGCCCGGTGTTCTATCACGCGTTTCCGGCATTCTTGCCGCCCGCGGCTTCAACATCGACTCTCTTGTTGTCTGCAGCACCGAGGTTGATGACCTGTCGCGCATGACTATCGTCTTGACCGGCCAGGATGGCGTCGTCGAGCAGGCCAGGCGCCAATTGGAGGATCTCGTCCCTGTCTGGGCTGTGCTGGACTACACCAGTGCCGCCCTGGTCCAGCGCGAGCTCCTGTTGGCCAAGATCAACATTCTGGGACCCGAGTACTTCGAGGAGCTGCTCGCTCACCACCGCGAGATGACTGCCGCCGACCCTGAAAATGAAGGTGCCATTGAGGCTGAGCAGCAGTCGTTGGAGGATGTTGCCAAGGACTTCCACCCCAGCAAGCTTGCTATCAGCGAAGCCCTGCGCCACAAGCACGAGCATCTCAAGTCCATCACCTACTTCGCCCACCAGTTCGGCGGAAAGGTTCTGGACATCAGCACCAACAGCTGCATTGTCGAGGTGTAAGTCGGGCCCTTTGGTGATTGAATCCATTCATGTACTGACTAGTGCACAGCTCCGCCAAGCCGTCCAGAATCGACTCTTTCCTGAAGCTCATCGGACCTTTTGGTATTCTCGAGTCAGCCCGTACCGGTCTCATGGCCCTGCCCCGCTCGCCGTTGTACGGACCCGATGAGGAGACAATTCTGAAGGAGGCGGACGAGGTTGTTGACGCCAGCCAGCTTCCTCCTGGTTAAGAGGTCTTGTATTACGAAATATTCGGCGTTGGTAAAATAGGGGTATTGCCATCTTTCAATGCTACCAAGTTGCTATTCAGTCTGTACCATTTTTGTTTGCCCAAGAAAGTAACGCCTCGCCTTTTTCTTTCCTCTCGTTTGGTTGTGATACTTTGAACGCCGATACATGTGCCTTTAGATCTTGCCCTTGTTAACAACGAAGCCCTCGAGGGCGGCTTTTTGTTCATTAGCGTCGATGTACCTGCCGAGTAACCGAGAACAAACTTACAGACAGCAGCCCACAGACGGTTTTCCGCCTCGGGGAAAACTAGGGAGCGAGAGCTGTAAAATACCTCGTCGGCAACCTCTTCGGGATGACGAGGCAGACAATGCATGAACTTCCAGTTCTCCTTTGCACCGCCGCGCTTGGCCAGTTCGTTGGTGATCTGGTAGCCAGAAAAGGCCTTGAGACGCTTCTGGGATTCGGCCTCCTGGCCCATGGACACCCAGGTGTCGGTTACCAAGATGTCGGCGTTCTTGATAGCGTCCTCGGGCACGGTGGTCTCGCTGAGCTTGCCAGGGGAGGCAACACCCTGAGCCGCAGAAGCAATGACTGCCTTCATGGCGTCGGGAATGCCATAGCCGGCAGGGGAGGCCACAGCGATGTCGACCCCCATCTTGACGCAGCCGATGGCCAGGTCGAACAGGACGTTGTTCGAGTCACCAATCCAGGCAACCTTGAGCCCCTTCAGGCCAAGGTCAGCCTTGTCTGAGGTGGCGGAGGCTGGAAAAACTTCGTGAATGGTCAAGAAGTCGGCAATGATTTGCAAAGGGTGGTAGTCATCAGACAAAGCATTGATTACGGGCACGCTCGAGTCCTTGGCCAGACCTGCGACGTCGGAGTGAGGACCAACACGAGCAACCATGCATGAAGTCATGGAAGAGATGACTTTTGAGGTATCATACAGAGACTCGTTAACCTAGGTGCGTGTTAGTCAGATGTATCTCGTGTAGTAAGGAGCTTCGGTCTACAAACCCCAAGCTGGATGTCGTCCTTGCCCAGAAACATGGGATGGCCACCCATCAGAGCCACAGCGGCCTCGGTTGAAACACGGGTGCGGGTGCTCCGCTTGCTGAACATCATGGCAACCGTCTTGCCGGTGAGGCTCGCGGCGAGCGCCGGGGGAACGTTACCGGACTTGACGGCGGACTTGTTGGACGCGGCATTGCGGACAAGGGTAGCGAACTCGGCGGCACTCAGGTCCGCAATGGACATCAGATGGCGCGGGCCGGCTGATTGTGAGTAGGCGCGGCTCTGAACGCCGTTGAGAGCTTGACGAGTAACTCGGAAAGTCGTCTGCTTCATGATGGGCAACTTGACGGTCCGGGTTTGTTTGGGGAAACAAGACTTGCAGGTCGAGACTGCTGTCGGGAGGGAATGAGGCTGCTCAATTGAGTGCTTGAAGGCTTTGGGCTTACTCAACAGTAGGGTGAGCGAATCGGAACTGGCACTGAGTCACGTTGGTGGTCAATGGATGGGTGGTGAAAGCTGGGTTGAGTCACAGATGTGCTTCAATTGAGACGATAAGTACCTGGGCCTCCACAAACTCTCATGCCCCGACCAGCAAAATCAACGGTCGCTCGCCTCACCGCTTTACACCGAAAATTTCAGAGTTGGCACACATATGGACCTGTAACTCCAGCACGCTGCAGGGCATTGAATGCAAGGTCCGGAAGATGCCACAGGCGGGGCCATATGCAGCAGGTTCTACTACAAAGTACCTGTACAGCCGCAGCCGGAACGTGCCAGCATGCAGTGTGAACCTACCTACCTACCTAGGTAGGTACCTAAGGATATGGGTGGCGGAGAAACAGGAGGGAAAAGGGATGGCCCGTGCACACCACCCCCATCGGCCCAGCCCAGGCACAGGCAGATGAGGGAGGATTATCCCCAGCCATCCACTCAGTGCCCTGGTGACCGGATCTCGCCTTATTGGTTTCAGCTGACCTCCACACCAGCAAGCACCCTCAACTGCACAGTCTGTCCTGGGATGGACCAGGTTTCTTGACATCATTGCCATTACGAATCCGACCATTTTGGCTTCTCTAGGCACCATCGGAAACTTGTCCACTTTCTCTCTGCATTATTTCCTTCTGTACGCTTTTCTACGTTTCACAACTGTCTTCTTTCTTGACTGGCGATGACGGACTCCTTCCTGCTCTAGTGAAGCACTCACCCCGCCAATTGCGATCACGATACCTACCCCTCCATAACACCATGGCCGAAGGCGAAGGAAGGTCGCCCTTACTGGCACCGAAGGTCAGAGGAAGGGCGGAAGATGATGCTTCGCTATCCGAGTCGGCGCCTCTGCTCTCCAGCTCGTCTGCGACCCCCCGATACGATGGCGAGCAAGACGACCCTGTGACTTCCCGCGCGCCCTCTCTGGCCTCGGACCGCCCAAAGACCAAGAGCTCTATACGGTGGGCGTCTCTCATTTCGATATCGGTGTTGATTATATTGGTCATCGGCATCATGGCTGGCTGCTTCTTCGTGCCCTCGGCTGTTGAAGAGTATGCCAAGCAAGCTGCCGTCGTGGAGCCGACAAATTTAGCCTTGGAATCCATCACGGCCGACGGCGTGCGAGCACGCGTGCAGGCCAACTTTAGACTCGACGGCTCGCGGGTACACGACACAACGTCTCGGAGAATCGGAAAATTGACGACTTGGATTGTGAGGCAGTTGGGGACGGAGAAAACCAAGGTCGGCGTCTATTTGCCGGAATACGACGGCGCGTTGCTTGGCACCGCTGTGGTGCCACCGCTTACCATCAGCGTCGTCGATGGCCAGACCACTGCCATCGATTTCATCGCTGAACTGTCGCCGGGCGACGCCGAAGCTTATCGTAGGATTGCCAACGAGTGGCTGGACGGGAAACTGGATCAGCTCAAAGTGCTTGGAAAAGCCGACATTCCACTCAAGTCCGGAATCTTCCCGCTTGGCACCCACCCAGTCAGCGAAGTTTTGGTTTTTGAAGGTCAATCACTCTACCGCTCATTCGCTTCCCTATACTTCGGAGAGAAGGCGCTGCTTTGAATATCATTGATGCATCATTTACCTCGTTTTGCTTTGAAGCTCGAGACTAATGCCTCACATAGCGAACCAAATACCTACGCTGCCGCAGTACAACATCTCGCGGCTCAACTTCCGGGATGTACCAGACAGGGATGGAAAGCGGACCGCGGTTGGCGCCGATGTTGCTATCACAGCGTACAACGAGTTCCCAGTCAGCGTTGACGTGCCCGAACTTGGTTTCGAGGTTCTTGTTCCCAACTGTAATTCCTTCGATCCTTACATCCTCCTTGCGGACGCCACCACCAAGCCTCTCACTATCAAACCACGAAGCGATGTCACTGTCAATGTCTCGGGCATCATTCGAAAGCTTCCCAAGTCCCTGACACGAGTCTGTCCCAACTCCAAGTCGTCGCCTCTAGACAAGTTTCTGGAGCAGTACATGCACGGCGAAGCTGCCACCGTTTACGTCCGGGGTCGGAAAATGCCCGATTCAGATACACCTGACTGGGTGGGAGACATTCTCTCCGAGATCACCGTTCCCGTGCCCTTCCCGGGACAGGGGTTCGGCAACCTGATCAAAAGCTTTTCTCTCACTGATGTGAATTTCCAACTCCCCGACCCGATGGCAGACCCGGATGACCCGGATGGGGCCCCCAAGGTTTCTGGTACAGTCGAGGTACTCGCCAGCTTGCCGAAGGAGATGAACTTTGATATCAATGTCACCAACTTGCGAGCTACGGCAGATGTGATGTATCAGCACAAGAAGCTTGGCGAGCTCAACCTAGACAAGTGGCAACCCGCGAACTCGACAAAGGTCGAAGGCACCGAGAAGCACGAACCACTCCTAAAGATTATGTCTCGAGTCGTCGATGCTCCCTTGAACATCACCGATGGCGACGTTTTGACAGACGTGATGCAGAGGCTACTTTTCGGCGGCAAGGAGGTGTTGTTGGACGTCAAGGCCAGTGTCGCCATCCGCGTCAACACGGCTCTTGGAGTATTGGTTTTGAAGGATGTCCCTGCAGAGGGCAAAATCCCAGTAAAACGTCCGTATTAAATCCGACACTGTTCGTCTTATCTTGGGTTAATTTCTTATGTCCCTGCTCACTATGGGGGACTCTTGGATCACAACAGCTTACACTGTTGCAGCATTGCCTGGCGACACCGTGGGTAACATTCACCCGCAAGTCGGAGATGTCAAGATCATAAGTACATCCTCCTCGTCACTGACGATTGAGGCGTTGGTCAACGTCACGAACCCGACACCGTACACAGCCGTTGTGCCGTATGTCAATATCCACATCGTCCGGGACGGCTTCGTCCTTGGTAGTGCAACCGCCGAGAACATGAAGGTTGCCAGGGGCATGAACACGAACCTCATCGTCACCGCAACATGGAATCCCGCGGCAGGTGGCGAAGCTAGTCGGAAGGTTGCTAGCGACATGATATCGGAATATTTGTCCGGTCGCAACGTTACGATAGATGTCAAGACCCACCGAGGAACCATACCGACTGCACCCATCATTGGCGAGAGCCTATCGAAGCTGAATATCAGCATCACCGCTCCCAAGCTGAGCCTTCCTGGAGAAGGCGAAAGGGAGGGACACTTCATCAGGGACGCAACTTTCCATTTGTTGTCTTCCACAGCAACGTTCACACTGGTATCCCCATTGCGATATAATACCATCTATGTCGACTGGATCAATGCCACAGCTTTTTACAACCACACAGAACCGGTTGGACGTATTGTCTACGACCTGCCTTTCGAGGCACCCCCGGGAACATCTATCACACCCAAGCTGCCGGTGAACTGGTCCGTGGGCTCCGTGGGTTACGGTGCTGTAAAGAATGCGCTCGGAGGTTCCTTGAAGCTTGACGCTAGTGCGAATGTTACGGTCAGGATTGGTAACTGGAGGGACACGGTTTGGTATGAGGGCCAGGGACTTGGGGCCAGTATTCGTTTGTAAGGGTTGATTGAGTTCGGCGTTATCTGGTCGTTATTGGGTTGGGCGGCGGCCGTAAACGTCTTGAGCGCTGAGCGACGTGGAAACACCGTTTTGAGAACTTATATCTGAGTACAACGTTTAGAGTGGTCTCGTCCCTTTGTGAATATGTGCATAGACTGGCTGTCATCAGATACCTTCGTGATCACTACGAAATCGTCATGAGAGCATGTTTCTATTTATTTGAGAAGGCCCAGTGTTTCTTGGCAGTTTCCTCGTCCCCTAGATGTTAAGAGTTCGTTATGCGAATGGTCCATCGATGGATTGTGGCGTCCAATATTAGCTGAGAGATTTTACATAATGCTATATACAGCCAAGAGGTCTATCAGCCACCCTTTAGCACCTTTTAGCAGCTCAGATATAAATTAGCGTCAGATGTACTCTGTAGACTCTGCAGAATTGTTACAAAAACCAATGTTTATCCATGGAAAGGTCACATATGGTTACCCAGTCTAGTGCTTGCTGTGCTGAACATTCGGTTGGGGCAGGCTCGAGAATGCAGGATTCTTAGTTCAATTCTAATTCAATTTCTCAAATACTTCGTATGAGGAAAACGATGTAAAAAAACAGCAAAAATACCGCCGGCAGATCCAAAGACGAAGCGAGCTACACAGAAAAAATGCCTTTCGTCTAAATCTGTACCTCAGCTGGCGATCACAGTGCGCCGCGACAGTGTCAGGGTGGGTGCCTGCCCCCTTAGCGTTGGAGGTTCCTCTGTCCAAGAACCTGCTTGCTCGTTACTTTCGTGGACTTCACCTTCAAACCGGCATCCACGAATCTCATGAAGAGACATCGTCAGAGCCCCCGGAAAAGACCAAGCAACCGGCTCTTGTAAGCCGAGTCATTCATGTTCATCGACGTCCACCGCTGACTGACACCAAGTCGCTTACGCTCTCGCCACTGCCCGTGCCATCGAATCACCGTCACCTAGCAGCCGAAGCACGTACGCTCAGTTAATTTCCATCTCAGCGGCGCCTGAGCATTCTCCCACACCACACAAATATGCCGAACTTCAAAGGCAGCTTCTCGCCTTACGCCCCACGCCGCCGCCGCTCCCCGCTTGTAGTCCTCACGTGGATCTCCGTCTGGCTCACCGTCCTAACACTGACATGGTGGCTGGCGACGCGGCGCTCCTCTAGCATATCGGCGGCGGATAAGGAGTTCGCCGACGCGGTGATCAAGGGCAAGGAGATCCCACCTGAGGCTGGTGCTTGATCCCGACGGTCTTTTCTAGTCTTGTTTTTATTTTTATCTATTGATTGATTTGTTAGGGTGGGAGGTTTTGTTACTTTTTTTTTCTTCTTTCCTTTTCTCCCGGATGAGTCCATTTCAGCTGATGGCGCGATGCTGGTCCGGTCTGGCCTGGGTCTGAACACATTGTCTTCAACCCTTTTCCTTTTTTTCTGGCGTTGTCTTAGTGACTGGGACAACCAGGAAGCACGCCACTGTCCAGGAAACCACAGCAAAGCCCGCCATCAAGAGACAGGACAACGCATCTGTGCGATGAAGATGGACGGGAATGTTGATGTAACGCGTGGCGTTGCGGCGATCGGGCCTCCAGTCAGCAAAAATTCACAATGGTGACGTCGGGAAACATGTAGTCGAGAACCGATACGCCCCTTGGCACATCCCGGGGGCTCGAAGAGGACCGAATTGCGTCAAGTTGGCGCCGCAACCTGTCCTCCCAAACATGACAGATCAGCTGTGGTATGGGGAAGTCGATTGTGAAGGAAGGGGATAAAGGGGGTACTGGAATGCGCCCCGGCCGGCAGAGCTACGGGGTTTCCTGGAGATTAATTAAGGTCGCCTAGGAGGGTCTATTGGCATTCAAGGGAGAGTTAGGCCTCGATATTGAGACGGAAGTGGAAAGGAATAAACGCAAGGCATATCGCGATCAGGAACATGGTTCTTCTTATGCTCTTTACGCAAGTAGACAACATAAACATACGTGTTTCGGAACCAGAGTGAAAGGGGGGTTGTATGTGATGGTGTATCAACAAGTCCTCAATACTTCATTTCTTTCTCCCCTTCCCTCCACACCACTTTTCCGACTCGCCATTCTTTCTTTTAAAGAGGGCTACGATCCAACCGGACCCGAAGATCACACGTGTAATATCCTCCCACTATTACTTAGCTTGCCACTCTTCTCTAGCTCCGCCCAAACGCAAGCCGACGCCACATGGCAAAGTAGGGTCCTTTGTCCGAACCGCACCGTTTAGCAGGACTAGCAGCGTTTGCCACGAACAGCTCAGCGGTGCCTCGCGTAGTTCAAAAGGTAGGAAGAGACGTTTACTCCCCAGAGTCGAAAGACTGGAAGCCCTCAAAGAACAGGCCTGGAACCAAAAACGGCTAGTAGAAAATTTGTTACCCGTTCGAGATTTGAACTAGTCGAGCAGAGATAAGTGTATCAAAACGTGGGCTGATACTGGTGAGCAGTCCAACAGATATATTACACATCCGGTCATTCCTTCAGTCCACAGAAGCAGCACTTACCGTCAACCGAGTATTACACCTTCGGCCAGTAGACGCATCGGCCCCGCATCCCAGACCCAAAATCACATACAAAATACAAGATGAACGGTAGCGGCACAGCAAGGCCGAGCCCAATGCTCAACTTCGAAGCTACACACCCGGACATCTTCACATATGGCGCCCGCGGGTCGCCGACAGCGGGAACAGAACACGAACTTCACGCGAACATTGTACGGGACATCATCAAGAAGCGGCGAGACCAGAGACGCGCGCGGCTGCAGCAGCAGCAGCGTTGTCGGACGCACAGCAACGAAACGACGCCGACGAAACCGACGCCGGCGAGCCGCAGCGTCACGCCCCTGAGGCGGCAGCCGAGCCAGAGCAGTAGCAAGCCCGATAGTCCGCGGTCGTGTGCTTCGTCCGACTTCTCGTCTGAATACTCGTCCGACTTTTCGCCCTGCGTCTCACCGCTGATGGAGGACCTAATGCTGGAGATCAAGGATGCGATCCAGAGCAGCGGCACACACTCCGAGCACGGCGCGTCGCCGAAGCGGTCCCCGTCGGTGTTCGACATGGGTGACATATTCGAGTTGATCGAGGAGGCGCAGAGGGAATACGAGAGCCTGAGTGGCGATTCATCTGCAGCGCAACGGAGAGACGAGCCGCCTCGGAAACAGCGATGGAGCTGGGAAAGCCTGCTGGACCATTCGTAAGCACGAAAGAGAGCCACTTGGCTTTGACCAGATGACACGCCGAAACGTGCGAAAATGACCTTGGCCCTTGCTATGAAACATAAAGGAAGTACGCAAGGAAGGCTAGAGTACGACTTGTACTCCGTCCGGCCCTTTGAGAGAGGGGATTGGGGATCAGAAAGAGAGCGTCACCAAACCAACCGGATGTCTGAAGAATTGTGCGTTGTGTCAGCATGGAAGAAACTTCATCAATTTGGATTGTACATATTAAAGGGTCTGCACCTTTTTCCTGGTCACCCGACCTTCAACCTCATATAGCCTTTATTGTAATCGAACACCGGCCTGCCGCTTTGCCGATGATGAACTCATGTTTGCGTTTTCGCTCGTGTCAAAGCTGGGCTTGGCCTCGCGTCGCTTCTCCTCCTCAATCTTCTTCAGAAGCTTATCGGTCTTACCCTTGCCGCTGCCCTTGCCGTGGAACTGGTGACTCATGTGCTTGAAGGCCTCCTTCTGGTCGAGAGTGCGGCCGTGGTCGTCCACGTATTTGAGCTCCACGTTGGGCTTGTAGTGCTTCTTGAAGAGCTCGTCGACAACGCGGGACTGCTGTAGTTCGCGGTGGGCGTTGGCCTGTCGGGCCCGCTCCTCCCTGTCCCTGGTAGACATGGCGTCCAGTCGACCACTGTTTCTGTCGCGCTCGCGCTGGGATCTAGCTCGTTCTTCTTGCTCCCGCTCAATGCGTCTCTTCTCTGCCAAGAACTCGGCCTTCTGGCGCTCACTCATGTTCAGCTCGGCACCGTGAGCATCTTTGAGAATACCACGTTCCCTCAGCAGCGCCAGCGTAGAGCCCATGCCTGTGCTGATCGTCTTCTCCTCTTCAACTCCTGTCGCCGCGATATCTGTGGAAGCTTCCCTAGCTCTGTCGTCTGGAATCTCGTGGGTATCGTCGCCCATTGGATGGTCTTCGTCCTCCGACTCGGCATCCATAGCCGTGACGGGCTCTACTGATGCGGACTTTGGCCTCTTCGGCTTGCGTTCCCCCTCCTCTTCTGGTTTCTTCAGGTTAGACACAAACTCCGAGATCTCGTCAATTACGACGCCGCCTGTTTGGCCCTCGGTCGGCTCGTCAACTTGCTCTCTGAGTTGCCGAGCGATATCTTCTGGGCGGGCCCTCTTCCTCTTCTTCAGAGCATTTTTGCGCTGAATAGCCAAAGACGCCTGCAAGTCCTCGTCATCGACAAAAGTGTCATCCTCAACCTTGCGCTTCTTGGTAACAGCTGCCCCAGAATCAAGGTCCATCATATCGTCGCCGGCTGGTGCTTTGTCGACAGGGAAGATGTCATCTTCATCAACAGGTTTCTGCCGGGTTGACTTGGACTTCTTCTTCTTGGGCTTCTTGACCTTTATCTCTGAAATATCAAGGTAATCCGAAGTAGGCGCATCCTCTGGCGAGGTAATTAGCAAAGTTTCCGCATCGTCATGTTGAGCTAGATAACACTTACGAATGACATCAAGGTCGATGTTCTGCAGCTTTTTCGACTTCTCGGGTGCGCCCAAGATGTCGCCCAACTCCGCAATCGCACCAGACCCATCAAGGGTGAACTTTTTGCCCTTCTTGCCGTAAATCTCATCGTCGTACTGAGCCAAGATGCCTTGCTCTGTCCCTCCGTCTGCCGCAGCGAATACGTCGTATGCTGATTTCTTCTTCTTGATATCCAACCTTTCTTGCAGTTGCTCCTTGGCCTTGAGATCCATGTTCTCAAGCTCGTCGCCCTCCTCTTCGTTTTGATCGATAGTGGCGTCCTTGAGGGTCAAGATCTGCTCGTCGCCGTCGAGGAAGTTATCGAGTTCGTGGGCAACCTTCACACCGGCCAAGTCCTTTGACGTGTACTCAACCGCCGCCAGCGCGGCAGCTTCTGCAGCAGCCTGTTCCTCTTCCAGCTTTCTCGCCTTCTCGATGGCCTTTTGTCGCTTCTTCTGGGCCTTTAGCCACGACTTCGCATCCACGTCGGCCTCCTCAGCCTCGCCTAAACTCTTGCCCTCAAGGATTGCATGGCGCTGCGCAGCCTCTCTTTCCCTCTTCGCAGCGGCGGCTCGCTCCTCTCGTTTGCGCTTCGCGGCTTCCGCGTCACGAACTTTTTGATAATTTTCGTATGCTTGCGCCGAGCGACTCTCCAGCGTACTCGGCGCTTCCTCGTCGTCTGAAGCAGAGTTATCGCGTTGCGGTGCAGCTGGAGCGGCGCCAGGAACCGGCAACGGCTTCATGCCCAGCGAAACGCGAATGCGATTCGTCTCTTCGATGGTTGCAGCATCCATCTTGGCGGGGTTTTGTGTGACCTGATCAACTATTACCAGTATAGACGTGGGCTTGTTAGAGAGTCGTTCGAGGTGATTTGGAGTTGAAGATGGCGATTCGTGGGCTGGAGATGCCAAAGGTCGTTGCGCAAACAAGGTTGAAGTGGCTGGTGCAAAGGCGATACCATGCTCCATTCCTTTCGTGGCCAACCGGAGAAGTTATGCGGCTCATCAGCACTGTGCAGGGGTCGGCCTCCACCGACGACCCATAAGCTTAGCTAATCGAGGTGGGTCCCCGAAATACTACATATCGCAGCCTTGCGAAAATTCTCTTTACGGTTTTCTTTTCTCTCTTCAACAAACACGGGTCTGTGCCCAACGATCCTCTGCTCCCACGGGAGTTCAGAGTCGAACGTTGAGGCAGCTCGATCACTCAAGGAGCCATCAAATTTCATGATGTCAATCTTCCGATCGACAGATCCAAGAAAGACCGGTCTTTAGGAAGCCATGTTCGCTGTAAAAGGCTTGAGCGTGGTGGAATATTGCACCGGGGACGTCATATTCCGTACCCTTTTTCCGAGATCGTCGATCTTTGAGGTTAGGGAAAACCATGACTTGCCCACATACTTTCGCTCCGTGAATCATTTTTTCTTTTGGTTTTGGAAGGTTCTTTTGCACCAACTCATCGAGCTATGCGCAGCTTCCTTTCTGAGCCTCATCAGCGCAAATGTTGTCAGCCATCCATCCAGCATTGCGAAGCGATTCCGGCGAGGGCTGTGAAGTTACACGCGCTTACCACGTTTGGCAACCACGTCGTGTCAAAGACCTTTACTTGACGCTCATAATATAAAGCTTACTCCAAGTTGGCTGTTCCTGATGCGGCAACAGAGTTCTCACAATAAAAATCCATCCCAAATGGGGAAGCTGGGGCCATCCTATCGTGAGAATGGCATGTGCAAAATCTTCGATAGACGTTTCCACGGTCTCTCTCTCGGCGCATCCCGTACCTGGCGCTGTCATCTCATGTGTGCCATCCCACGATATATATTACTCCTGCATCATGGTGTCCACCATTTTCCTTGCCTCGCTTCCGAGGAGCATCAAGGTTTGTCGGTTGCGGTGCATAGTCCCATTCTGGGTATCCTCGCCGTCAACGGCCTACCTAGGTACATGTGGGCAATATCTGGTGCGGGGTGCATCAGTGTGATCTGGGGTAGCTGTTGGAGTCGTCCGGGCCGATATCAACAGGAGACTCCGCCGTACCATCCATCACGCACCAATACTCCTTGCTTGGCGCTACTGCACGGGAGCAGATGAGCAACGACGCTTGACCTTGAGCAGTTGTGTATCCCGCTTCGTGATGCTGAGATGAAGACATCATGTCACAGCCAAGCCAAGTGCTATTCATCTGCTTCCCAGTAAACCGAAAGCTACAAACGAAATGATGATTAACGGCAGGAGTCCCGATTCGCCCAAAGCCTCCAAGCACTGCTTGTGAATGATTACCTACTACAATGCCACCCCCTTTCCCCGTATCCAAATTGTACTAGCGTAGGCCAGCAAAACAAACAATATCCTGTTCTAGCCCATCTTAGGTCTCCGGTCATTGGGCATGTTTTGGTCATTCGATCAGCTTAAGCCGCAGAATGGGGAGTGCGGGGAACGCTTAACTCTCCACGAGCAACAAGCAACCCCCCGACATTGAGACGCCCTAATGTCAAAACCGCCAATAACACGTACAGTTTCAAGCGGATAGGGCCGAACAACCAAGGAGTGTGATCTATTTGCCGACGACATAACACAACCCCTGTTACTTCCCTTGGCCTCTGACGGAGTTGACCTTCCCAAAAGACGACTCGACTGAACTACGGCGGCCAGCACGGCACTAGTCAGTGCCACCCACTCTTCACGGCATCGTTGATCATCTGCTGAGCGGCAATCGCCGGCACTAGTGTTCAGCTGCTACTGGTAGGAAGACCAAGGGAGAAGGAGAGTTCCAACCGGGTAAACCGAGCGAACATCGCAACAGGACCAAGAAGTTGCGGAACCGGTTTGAGCGATTCGACCAGGGTTCTACTCCGGTTGGGCCGACATAGCCCCAGTTTCCAGAACGTGACGAGGGACATCTTGGAAATCAAAGGACCAATGCAGGCCAACTTAATATCTCGGTGATACTTTCGCATTCGGGCCTTCGAGGCACATCATCAAGGCACGTCATAACGAGCCAGCCTGGATGGCTGCCCCATTCTCCGGCCTCTTCACGAATATATAAGCCATCATGGTCTACCTCCAGCATGTTATGTCAGGAGCACTGGCATCCAACACTACTGAGCGTCTTACACAGCCCATCATGAAGCTGTTCACCTCTGCCCTTCTGCTCGGCTCGTTTGCCACCCAGATGATCTTGGGCTATCCGGGTGCTCAAGTGGTCAAAAGGGATGTCGACTCCTTCATTGCCGCTGAGACCCCCATCGCCCTTCAACAGTTGCTCTGCAACATCGGACCGAATGGCTGCCATGCACAGGGCGTGAGCTCCGGCATTGTTATCGCTTCTCCAGACAAGGCAGACCCTCCGTGTAAGCCGGCCCTCCTTCTCTGTTTCAGATCAACACGAGCGCAGTTTCTTTTTAGGTGTTCAACAGAGGACAATAGTATCGTCAGATCGAAAATCATTGCTGACATGTATCAGATTTTTACACCTGGACTAGAGGTATTTCCCAATGATAAGAAAAGTTCATTCGAGGTTTAGAGCAAAAACTAAAGAGAACTAGACGCCGGTCTTGTTTTCAAGGCTGTCGTAGACATCTTCACAAACAGCTATGATGCGAACCTCCAAACCAACATCCAGAACTACATCGCTTCCCAGGCCCGCCTTCAGGGTGTTTCGAACCCTTCGGGAGGCCTTGGCGATGGTCAAGGTCTTGGCGAGCCTAAGTTCGAGGTAGACTTGAGGCCCTACACCGGTGATTGGGGTACGACAGACAGTTATTCTAGAATTTCACCTGTGCTAATAATCTATTTAGGACGGCCTCAGAGAGACGGCCCGGCGTTGCGGGCGATTGCCATCATTGGTTACGCCAAGTGGTTGGTGGCCAACGGCTATTCTTCCACAGCTTCATCTGTTTTGTGGCCCGTGATCCGCAACGACTTGAACTACGTTGCCCAGTACTGGTAAGAAACATTGGAAGTTGTTTCAATATGAATTCCTGACATGCTGCCAGGAACCAGACCGGCTTCGATCTCTGGGAAGAGGTTCGGGGAAGCTCGTTCTTCACCGTCGCCAGCCAGCACCGCGGTACGTACTTTGAGCTCTGGTGACGGACAAGACTAACCTTGCATCGTAGCACTTGTTGAGGGCAGTGCATTGGCTCGCTCGTTGGGCCAGACTTGCAATGCTTGCGATGCCGTGGCACCCCAGGTTCTCTGCTTCTTGGGTAGATTTTGGAACCCTGCTGGCAACTTCATGGTCGCCAATAGTAAGTCACCGATATTTAGGACATCCCACAAGAAGCTACGGACACTAACACTGAAAAGTCAACGGAAACGGAAGATCTGGTCGTGATGCCAACGTCGTTCTTGCCTCTATTCACAACTTCGACGCGGCCGCGGCTTGTGACGCGGCAACCTTCCAGCCCTGCAGTGACAAGGCTCTAGCCAGCCACAAAGTTGTCGTGGACTCGTTTCGCGGGATTTATGCCATCAACAATGGCATTGCGCAATCTGCGGCCATCTCGGTGGGAAGGTATCCAGAGGACAGCTACTACGGCGGCAATCCTTGGTACCTCAATACCCTCGCCGCAGCCGAGCAACTCTACGATGCCCTCTATGTCTGGAAGCAACAAGGATCCATCACCGTCACTCAGACATCCCTTCCTTTCTTCCGTGACCGTCTCGGCTCCGTCGCTCCTGGTACCTACGCTTCCAGCTCGTCGACCTACACGTCTCTCATCAACGCTGTGAGCGCCTACGCAGACGGTTTCATGAACATCGTCGCAACCTACGCCCAGACAAACGGCTCGCTCGCTGAGCAGTTCTCGCGCAGCGACGGTAAGCCCCTGTCAGCTGATGACCTGACCTGGTCCTACGCCGCGTTCCTCACTGCTGCTCAGCGCCGTGCCAATGTCATCCCGAAGGGCTGGGTGGGTTCCGCGACCTCTGTCCCGGGAACGTGCCAGGCCACATCCATCGCTGGCTCCTACTCCAGCGCCACTGTGACTTCATTTCCTGCCAACCAGACGCCCCAGACTGGCGTTCCTACTACTACGCGCGATACCGCGACCCCGACTGCCACCGGCTGCCCCATTGCAAGCTCTGTTCTCGTCACCTTCAATGCCCGCGTTGTGACGCAGTTCGGCCAGACTATCAAGATTGTTGGTAATATTCCTTCCCTCGGGAATTGGAACCCAAGAAACGCTGTTACTTTAAGCGCTTCTGGATACACTCCTGCGAACCCAGTCTGGTCTGTCACCGTTGAGCTGCCGGCCGGCCAGGCCATTCAGTACAAATATATCAACGTCGCCAGCAGCGGTACACCTACTTGGGAGAACGACCCCAACCGCAGCTACACTGTCCCGTCATCTTGTGCCACCTCAGCTACTAAGTCTGATTCTTGGCAGGGCTAGATCTTTCAGGAGGTTTAAAAGGTTTCTAAGGTCAACAATATTTACCTTATTTAGGTTCACATCGATGGCAAATTCGGTGGCAACGGGTGAAACACATATCACGTAATTCTTGCACATATATACTGCATTATTTAGTTGGTTCCATGAAATAAATCCTCAAGACTGCTCGGAAGCCCGCTTCTCTAACTCCTTGATGATGGTGTCGACAGTCCACTCCAAAGTGGTCTCCATATCGATGTCAAGTCCCTTGCCAACCTGCGCGTTGATGTTCTTCTCCCTGAGGACCTCTTCACTCAGTTCGCCCTCCACGTTACCATCCTTGAAGAGCCACGCATGGGATTCCACATAGTTGGGCCAGACAATTTTGTCCACATATCCAGGGGGGTCTTGCCAGAAGCCCTCCAGAGTGACATAACCGTCACGCGCTTCACGGCGTTGGGTCGCTTTGGCACGGCTCACCAGGAGAAACAACTTGATGTCGATGAGCCTCATTGTGGAATCCATCTCCTTGCAGTAGAGTAGGAACCCATCGAATAGGCACATGCTCAGCTTGCCTTCGGCGAAGATAGCGTGCCCCGGGTTTCCAGGCTGAAGCCAGGCCTCGACCTTTGCCTTGACGGCCGAGATCCTGGCGTCGGAGACGGGGCATTTGCCGACAGAGTTTTGATCTTCTTTGGAATCTACGAAGGGCTGGCGCGGCTTCATGTAAGTAGCGGTATGATAAAAGAACATGGATCGCGATGGTGGCGTACCGGGAACGTCCCGTTCTCACGGATGTGAATGAGGGCTTTCTCCATATCTGGGATGGAAATTGCTTCCGGGCAGTCCCAGTCCACAAGGCCATTTTTCGTCGGTAGCCTGTAAGCGGTTAGTGACTATTGTGTATGATCGGATGATGAGTACCCTCACTCAGATTCTGCCTTGTAGAAGTCGTCTTCATGCAATATGAAAGTGTTTGGAAAGATGTCTCTAAGCAGACGAGCCAGTGTCGTCTTCCCGCTGGAAGAGCAGCCACTCAGCCCGACAACCACGGCGTTCTTACTTGCCATCTTGACAGGCCCTCGCGATGAATACCTAACCAGTATTTTTATGAGCGAACACGTTCTTCGCTGTTTGGTAAAAGGAAGCAGTTCCAATGATACTGCGGCGATATTTTCAATAATAATGCTACTGATACTGTTCGAGGAACGTGCCTTCTGGCCAAGATGTTGACAAGCGGGAGATTGGCAGAGCCAAGTCCTCATCTGAGATTCTCACATACAGTACCTGCCTTGGCTCAGATCTTACCCAGGTTGATAGCGAACCCCCACCACTTACCCCTCCCTGATCCAGAGGTCAGCTGGTGGAGACATCGCCCGCTAAAAGGGCCCTGCAACAGCGGCCCAGGGGAGTTTCAGCCACATCCAGGAGGGCCAAGGCAGCGGGCAAGCCCCTGACGTGCGTCATCCGGCCAGGTACAGCGCTGTTCCACCCTCGAGGAGAGAGGCAAGCAAATCCGACATGTTCAAAATCCCATTCCCACAAAAAAGTTGCAGTTTATCATATCTCTTTCGAGCTACCGTATCTCAGCGTGTCGTCGTTGTACAGCGACCCTCGACCCTTCCTCTCTGATCCAGCCTAAACCCTCTCCAAGACTTGAAGAGGCCTCGCCCGCAATGGCCTCCGACGCAGTCGTCATCTCGACTTCCATTGTCGCCCTGATGACGGGCTTCATGCTCGGTGTGTACTCGATCCGCGGCTACCTTATTTCTCCAGAGCTGCGCGCCGAGGCCCGCGCCAACACGGACGATCCCGTCGAAAGCGACGAGTCCGACATTGACGAGGACGATACCGTCCTTGACCACGCGCCGAACTGGGCCAATGGCGTGGCCGCTGACCGCCGCGACGGCCTGCGCCAGCGCAACACTGCATCCTCTGAGAAGACCGCCTCCTCCAAGAAGCCCAACCCGAGCGCCGCGCCGCTTGCCGACTCAAACGAGGAGTGTAAGCTTGTCCTCGTCGTCCGGACGGATCTGGGCATGACTAAAGGTACATTTGTTCTCCGCGCAACTGCCAATTCTTATAGAAATAAATCCCAGCTAACACATCATCACTACAGGCAAGATGGCAGCGCAAGCATCTCACGCGACCCTTGCATGCTACAAGTCTCTCTCGCGCGCTGCGGCTAAGGACCCTTCATCCCCGGCGGCCAACATCCTCAAGCGCTGGGAGCGCCTCGGTCAGGCCAAGATCGCGGTACAGATCAAGGACCAGGACGAAATGCTCGAGCTCATGGGCAAGGCGCGCAGCCTAGGCATCACCTCCGAGGTCATTGCCGACGCCGGCCGGACGCAGATCGAGGCCGGCAGTCTGACGGTGCTCGGCGTCGGCCCCGCCCCCCGGAGCCTCGTTGACCAGATCACAGGTCACTTGAAGCTGTTGTAGTGGAACGGGTGTAGTGTGTTTGCGCTCGACGTGGATATGAATGTATTGTAGTGCAACATAAGAACTCTCAGGGAACATACACGGAAAGTAGCGTAATGGCGTACGGTACATAAAAGTAGGCGATGGACTTGAGTCTGTATTTCTCTTAGCATGGGGACATGAATTATGTCCCCAATGGCGACAAAAAGTCAGCGCTGAAGTTTTTAATCGATATTTGGTCGTATGAAAGTGTGCTGCGAGCCTCTTGGAATAAGGTTCAAAGATATGGAATCGCACGGAGGTAGCAAAAAGCCCATCAAACAGCTCATAAGCCACTCTTCTATGCCTTTAGGCCAGGTCCGGAAGTATCAGGGGGTAAGGTAGAGAAGCACCCTTAGCTTTGGGTATTCATGGTCACTAAGGGTGAAAATGCCTAAACGCCTCTTACATGCAACCAACTCCCCGGTCCAACTTTTAGTCAACTTTTACAGTATATCCCGTGCCGCAAAATTAGTCCTTGCGCCCGAATCTGGACAGCGCCGGGCCGAGGTCAGCCTCGACCTCCTGGTTCTTCTTCTTCTCCTTTTGCTGCTTCTCCCAGATCTCGTCGATCTTCATCCTCTTCTCGTCAATGATGTTCTTCTTCCTCTGCTTGCGCAGGTACTTCTTCAGCGCGCCGTTCTTGCCTCTCGCGCGCTTCTTGATCTCCTCCTCGATCGAGAGCGGCTTCGCGTCAAGGTCCTTGTCAGCCTGGCGCTGCTTTTCCGACCGCAAGTCGATGTTGCCGATAAAGTTGGGGTCCAGGGCAATCATCTCGGGCTGCAGCTTGTTCAGAAGACCCTTGACCTCTGCCTCCTGTCTCTGCTTGGCCGACTCGAAGGGGTTGACCTCGAGAGCGTCAAAGTTGGCCTCTCCGGCGCCGGGGACGATAATGGACGAGAAACCTTCGTCGTGACCCATGCCAAGAACATCCTCAAAAGGACACCACCTCACCCGCTCGATGCGCTTGCCCTCGCCACCCCATGACATGTACGGGCTCTGCACCTTCTGTTGGACGGGCTCATTCTTGTTGAAGAGGTCCTTCCAGACACTCGTTTGCGTGCCCCATCCGACGGCAGTAAGACCCGAGTTGGAGATGGCCACCGAGGATGCGGGCTGCCTTGTGAAGTACTGGTTCACCTCCCTGAACATTCTTATGTCCCAAACCGCCATCTTGCAGTCCTGACCGGTCGAAACCATGTACCGACCCTCCCTGTCAACAGCTAGTGACCTCACAGGTCCTCTATGGGCCAGAAGCTTGACGAGGGGATCAGTCTGGTTCGGTGACCATAGTGTTACTGTGCCGTTCTGATGTCCGACATGAAAGACAGCGTTCCAGGGGTTCTGGGTCATGGCTGTCGGGGGACCAAGCTTGGTAGGGATCTCGGAGACGATGTTTCCAGTCGAAACGTCCTGGTACTTGAGAAAACCAGTCGATGCCTGCGTTTGTTAGAATAGCCCAAAAATCATGTGCACTGTTAGTACTCACCACCGTGCCCAAGAGGAAGTGATAGGGGAGGAACTCCATATGCGTAACCTCCATGTGTTTTCTCAAGCAGTGAATCTCCACACCGTCGCGGTCGTAGATATAGACATATTTCTTCTGTGCAACAGCGAAAAACTGGTTGTTGTGCAGCCATCTCACATCCCTGATCGTCTCGCCCAGTTGAATCTCGCATCCCAGCTTGCCTTCCCTCCAGTCGAACGTCGCAAGATGACCTTTCCGCCCCGCCAGCAGCAATTCTCTGCCGTTACGGGTGTACTCGCCAATGTACGGGCCGAGCTCCTCCAGTTTCAGCTCGAAGCGCTTTTGCGCCGTTGTGACGGCGACGCTCTCGACGATTTCATCTTGACGGACCTTGTACGTCCTCTCGAGTTCCGTTTCGGGCTCGAGGAAGCCGCCCGAGTTCTCGAGCAGGATCTCGGCATCCTTAGCCTTGATGGTCGCGTCGCGGTACTTGTTCTCAAGCCTCGAGAGGTTGGTACGCAACTTCTTGTCCCGGATCGACTTGACGTTGACGCTCTTGCCGCGGCCGTACGACTTGTTCGCCTCCTTCAGCCTCCGGATCTTCTCCCGCTCCTCGCGCGGGAGGAGGTCGGTGCGCCTCTTCACCTGAACGGCGCCATTGGAGTGTGTGTTATTTCTGGATATCGTTTGTGTTTCGGGGGCATCAATTTCCATGGCGGGCGACGCTGTCGGGTTGCGGCAACCTTTTTGTTGTAAAATACCGTCCCGAAGTATCCTGGCGGAGCAAAAAAAAAGTTGACCGACCTACGAAATTTCACCCAGTTGTTATCGCCTGGGATGGACTGGTTATCGGTGAGGGCCATTCAATTGGCCACTATGACTTCCTAGTGGACCCTACGGGGGGGTAATGGTCTTAGCGATAAGAGATACGCAGTTGCCCACGCACGAAAAAAGATTTTGATAGGCAGGACCCCGCGATCGCAAAACCGACGAGAAGAAAAAATACAGGGCCAAATTGCGCCAAACTCGAGTTGCCTCAACAACTCATTTTCGAATTTGACTAACAAGTGGCCTTCACTCAATCTGGCTTCCTTACCGTTTCGATTTAAGGCTGGGGGAGACGGGAAACCGCCCGCCGCGACCATGAGTCACTCTCACCGACCGACCACCAAAGTCACTCACAAGCCCTTCAAGTCCAAGCATGCGACCAAGGGTGCGCTGAGGGACGCTGCCAAAGGTCCGCCCCCAAACCTCTTACCACCATTCTTCAGATGACTTGGTCAGTTCCGGACACAACATACTGATATTGAATCCCTTAACAGGCAGACTTCCCGGTGAAGAGCGCGGCCAGCGAAAGACGCCCCACCAGCAAGTCATGTCTAAGTTCGACCGACGAAACCAGGCCAAGCAGCGCCAGATTTCCAAGCGCAAGGAGAGATTGGAAGAGACTTCAATATTCATGGGAAAGGATGGCGCCCCGAGAATCGTTGCCGTCGTGCCCTTGTGCGAGGACGGTGACGCCGCGGCCGCTGTCAAGCAGCTCAACGAAAGCGTGGACATTGAGGCGGAGGTCGAGGAGGCACCGTTCCGGGTCTCGGTTGACCGTTTCAAGCAGAAAGTCCAGTACATACCCCTGAAGCGGGATCTGAATGCCGTTCTGGACGCTACACGAGTTGCGGACTTTGTGGTCGTCATGATGTCGGCCGACGTCGAGGTCGACGAGTTGGGCGAGTTGATGCTGCGTGGTCTCGAGAGCCAGGGTTTGTCAACCCTGTTCACCGTCGTCTACGGTCTGGACAAGATTGAGCAGCCCAAACACAAGCAGTCAACGCTTGGCTCCCTCAAGTCATACATAACCCACTTCCACCCTGAGCAGGAGAAGCTCTACCAACTGGAGAACAGGCAAGAGTGCGCGAACCTGATGCGTTCGATCTGCAACACGACTCCCAAGGGCGTTAGGTGGCGCGAAGACAGGAGTTGGCTCCTGGCCGAGGATATCAAGTTCCCCAACTCCGGACTTGACTTCACGGTCATCACTGGTGTTGTTAGAGGACGAGGCCTGAAGGCCAATCGTCTGATTCAGCTGGGTGACTACGGAACGTTCCAGGTTGAGAAGATCACAGCAGCCCCATTGCCAAGGAAGCTGAAAAGGGGCGAGATGGCTGTTGAGGAGAATGAGAGCGAGGAGATTCTTGATACCCCTGATGAGGACCAGGACGACCTGGCAGAGCTGGCCCCCGACGCCGCGATGGACGATGATGAGATGGTGGCTGACGGGCCGCCGGAGATCAAGAAGGGTGTGCTGCTCGACGACCACCACTACTTTGATGATAACTACTACGAGGCTGCAGAGGCCAAGACAAGAGTGCCCAAGGGAACCTCCAACTACCAGGCGGCGTGGTACCTCGGTGACGACGTGTCAGACTCCGGCTCTGACATGGAAGACTACGAGATGCAGGAGAACTCTGAGGAGGATGAAGCCCGCCCCGAGGATGGTCTTGAGGGTCAAGCCCCAAAGGAGCCCACCGAGGCGGCGCCTTCAGAATACGCCAAGTCCGAGAAGTTTATCGAACCAGATGAGGAGGAGGATGCCGCCGGCCTGGCAGCCTACCGCGCCAGAAAGTCTGACGAGGTCCAAGACGACAAGGAGTATCCCGACGAGATCGAGCTGCACCCGGGTGTTCTCGCACGTGAGCGCCTGCAAAGATACAGAGGTCTAAAGAGCTTGAGGACGAGTGAGTGGCTCGAGAGCGAAGACCGGGCCTACGAGCCTGAGGAGTGGCGCAAGCTCCTGCAAATTCCAGATTACCAGGCGTCACGGTCCCGGGCCACGCGTGAAGCCCTCGTCGGCGGCGTCGCTCCTGGCACTAGAGTCCACGTCTACCTCAAGGGCGTACCGGCGTCATTCGAGAAGTCGTACCAGCCCAGCAAGCCAGTCACTCTCTTCTCGCTGCTGCGCCACGAGCAGAAGAAGACGGTCATCAACTACCTAATCAACCTAAGTGCCGACTACCACCGGTCGATCAAGGCCAAGGAGGAGATAATCGTGCAGTGTGGCCCTCGCCGCTTCACCATCAACCCCGTTTTCTCCCAACCGGGCAACACGCCCAACAACGTCCACAAGTTCTGCAGGTATCTTCACCCCGGCCAATCCGCCGTGGCCACTTTCATGGGGCCTGTCACCTGGGGCGCTGTGCCGGTGCTTTTCTTTAAGCGCTCCGCGCCTGTAGCGGATGGTTCCGAGGCGGCCGAGAATGAGTCGACCCTTGGTTTGACGCTCATCGGCACGGGTACGGCTCTGCCCCCGTCAACCTCCCGTGTCATCGCCAAGCGAGTCGTCCTGACGGGCCACCCGTATCACATCCACAAGAAGATCGTCACGATCCGCTACATGTTCTTCAATCGCGAGGACGTCGAGTGGTTCAAGGCTCTGCCGCTGTGGACCAGGCGTGGCCGCAGCGGCTTCATCAAGGAGCCCCTCGGCACACACGGATACTTCAAAGCCACCTTCGACGCCCGTATCAACCCTCAGGACTCGGTCGGTGTCAGTCTCTACAAGCGCGTGTTCCCGCGCAATGCCATTCCCATTCAGGGGCCTCTTCTTGAGCCTGGTGTCGCTGGCCAGGCCGAGGGGGGTGATGTGATGATGGATTAAACGGATACCAAAAGGATCAGAAATGATGAGATGGAAACGCCAAAAAAGGAAACGCCCCCGGTAGAAGATGAAAGAAAGCATAGAAATTTACTACCAATAACGTCGGCTATAGATACAGGTCTGATGCCATCCCCCGGAGTTTTAAAAAGGAATAAAAATGTCAACTTTTCTTTCTTCACTCTGTTCTTTCCCTCTCTCTCCCTCTTACACGGTATAGTTGCCACCACGGACCCGCGACCCCCTTCCCCCCCCCCTTTCCACTCTCACTCACTCTGGCTTAAGCCTTGAGGCTGTCTAGGCCCTCCGTCGGCCGCGGGCCGCCCGCCGCCCTGCGGTTCTCCTCGGCGCCGCTCGCCTTCCAGGCGCTCAGGATCAGGTTGACGATGTGGTCGACGGCGACGTTCTTCTTAACTTGAGCGAAGACGGTCGGGCCGCCCTCGCGCATCTTGCGGGCGTCCCTCTCCATGACGCCGAGGTCGGCGCCGACGATCTCGGCGAGGTCCGTCTTGTTGACAACCAACAGGTCGCTCTGCGTGATGCCGGGGCCGCCCTTGCGGGGAATCTTGTCGCCGCCCGAGACGTCGATGACGTAGATGATGTAGTCTGCGAGCTCGCGCGAGTAGTTGGCGGCCAGGTTGTCGCCACCGGACTCGATGAGAAGCAGGTCGGCGTCGAACTCGCGGTGCAGGTCCTCAAGGGCGGCAAGGTTGGCCGAGATATCCTCACGCACGGCGGCGTGGGGGCAGCCGCCCGTCTCGATGGCACGGATGCGCGGCGCTGGGAGCGCCTTGTGGCGGGTGAGAAACTCGGCGTCCTCGCGGGTGAAGATGTCGTTGGTCACGGCGGCGATGGAGTACTTCTCGCGCAGGGCGAGGCAGAGGGCGAGCATCAGCGCCGTCTTGCCAGAGCCGACGGGGCTGGCGGTGGAGAGCATGTTAGTCTGTGTTTTTCTCTTATTCCTTCGGAGTCTCCAGGCATTCGTCTCCCAATTGAGCTTAAGCTGTTGGACTAGGCACTCGTCCAAGTTGCGATGTGTGGCGCCGAGACAGGAAGATGAGCGGTTTTAAGACCACCCAGGTAGCTAATAGCAAGGAAACAACTCACCCTCCGATACCGATGGTAAAAGCGCGGTCACTCCAGTTCCTACCCTCGACAATGGGCATCTCTCGGCCGAGGTAGCTGCCGGGACCGTCGAGAATCTCATGTGAGTGGCCGTGTTCCTGGGCATTGAAACCGCCCTCGTGAGAGTGGGAGTGGCCGTGGGGCCCGTCGTGGGAGTGCTCGTGAGACATGTTGTGCGTGTGTGTGTAAACGGAGCTTTGGTCGCGCAATGAATAGATGGGTATATTAAGCTGCTGTTGCTAGACACTCAAATGTTACAATTTTGAGTTCGAGTGAAGGGAGCTCGTTAAAAAGATGGAGGGGTTGTGCTCAGAGGATCGCGGGGGGTTCGACAGCTTATCGACGCGATAAGAGGTGGGACGCAGGGCCCCCTTCCCCACGGCCGCCGCCGGCGCATGTGCGGAGATGGCATGCCAACACTCCCGCGGGTTTGATCACCACTGAGTGATTACCAAATCCCGCCAGGATAGGGTGCAATGCTTGGGACTCAAAATCGCATCTTGCGGATACCGAATAGCACCCATATGTCTGTAGTGCTATATAAAAAAAGGGCAGGATAAGCCACCTCTCTACCTGTATGCTTCTAGCATTCACTCTCGTTTCCCGCTATGCCCACGTCAGGGGATGTAAGCCCGTATCGATACGCATGACCAAAATGAGTCCCATTTCAACGCCAACGAATGCAAATACTACCTTCTCACTCAAGCCTTGGCTCCAGAACCTTTGCTCCCCTCGCCCGCCCCGTCCTTGGGCTTGGGCGGCTTCGGCACTCTCTCGTATGCATTCGGGCTAGGCCTCCTCGTCTTCTTGTCCTTACCGCCTCGACCGTCCTGCCTACCGTGCCTATGGGCGCCGTGGTCGTGTCCCCCGCAGTCGTGGTCATGATCCCGTTTGGTGCCTTTCCCCTTGCCCTTGTGGTCGCCCGAGGGTATCCTCCGTCTGACACCGTCGTCTGCTTCCGAGTCTGATGAGTCGGAGGATGAATCCGACGAGGACTCGTCGCTGGATTCGTCGACGGCCTTAGGTCGGTGGTAGATGCAGCAGACTATGGGGCCGACCAGTCAGTTCTAATAAACACAAAAGGAATAACAAGAGCGACCGCTGCAGCGGCGTACCTTTTGAGCTCTTGCGGCCCAGGCCCTCGTTGTCGACCACGTCCTCAGCCCAGCGCACTGATTGCCGTGACGGCGCATGAGCGCCCCTCAGCCGGAGGATCGCTGGCGTGCCCGTCCTACTCTGCGTCT
This sequence comes from Colletotrichum sublineola, assembly GCA_020631755.1. NCBI lineage: Eukaryota > Fungi > Ascomycota > Sordariomycetes > Glomerellales > Glomerellaceae > Colletotrichum > Colletotrichum sublineola. The sequence continues at coordinate 2,868,198 of JAHSQG010000001.1, forward strand.
CCGTCTGCGTCTGGGAGGGACCAGGAGCCAGGCGCTGTGAGGATCGCTCTTGTACCGTCGCCATGACAATGATTTCTTGTATCGAGTATGCAGTCTTTTGCGCAGAGAGGGTTTGCTGGTGGATCGTCGAGTGCGGAGCGCCCTCTCTTGGCAAGCAAAGGCAGATTGCCACGCTGGTGAATTCGCAAACCGCAGCAGTTTACAGAAAATTCTCGAACAATTAGTTGGATGCAGCCGTCGGGGTACGCAGTGTAATTGGCGGCGTTAGCTCAGGCTGCTTTGAGTCGTGGGGATCTGTCAGACGGTAGGCAGATCGAAGATAGTCAGGGGTCGTACGGGGAGTTTGCTGATTTCTAAGTAGGAGCGGGAAGGAAAGGGTGGCATGCTTTTTGTTATTGTTTTTTTTTTTTGGAGGGGCGGGTTCTAGGTCGATTGTCACATAACCATCCTTGTTACCCCACGTCATTCCCTGGGGTCCATAGGCGTGACCGGACGGCCGATCCAGCGGCCGAAAGAGCCCAGCCATCTCAAAAAACGCTGGTGCTATCACAGGTCCCGGGTTCGGCCTATTCCTCTTACTTGCAACGGTTCGGGCCGGTCTAGCAACGACCAAACTCCTTTGGAGATCAGTTCGCATGCAGGGCTAGTGACGTGCCGCACATTTCACGTGTAAAGTGGTTTACACCAAAAGGTTGATGTCATGGCGGTCTATTTCTTTTCATTTGGCGACGGATCGATGCCGCTGACGCCCCTAGCTCATGTTTTCATATGCAGATATAATGATACATGGTGTTTGCATGATAAGTTTTTACATAGGTTTTGAATGGTATACAGAGAGTGTGGAGTTTGGCACAGACAGCTACGCGGCTGCCTCAGCGGCTTTCTTGGTGCCTCTGGCAGCCTTCTTCGCCCCTTTCATGCTCTTACGAGGACGGCTCTTGATATCCTTCTTCGGCGACTTGTTGATCAACCACGCGTTCATCGGCAGGCGGGAGCCGACAAACCTGCCCTCGGGAGACCAGACTTCCACAACGGGCCAGTGCGGCTCGTCAGGCTTTGTGTCAGGCTTCTTGTTCTCGGCCTTGGGAATGGACTGGCTCTCCACCGCCTTCTCCATCTTCGCAAAGGGGTCAACAGGCTCGGCCTCGGCCTCGGTCTCAGCCATTGATTGCTCCTGAATGAACGGCGCACAGCCTGCGAAGAGGTTCTTGGTTCGCACCTGCGCCACGATCTCGACCCAACCGCAGCCCTCGATGAGGATGTCAGTCGCCAGAACGCGCCAGGGCAGGTTCTCGACCTTCATGCCCCCGACTTCCTTGCGTGTGAGCGGACCGGCGCGCTCCTTTGTCACATCGTGGCGCAACTGGAACTTGCCGGCGAGCTTGATCTTGTCGGCGATATCAGGAATGGCGATGTTCGGCACGCGCTGGGATTCTCTCCTCTGCTCCTGGAACTCGACGGCCTTCTCAGTAGCAGTAACATGTTCGGCAATGGGCGTAAAGTTGTAGGCGAGGAAGACCAGATCCGGAGTGCTAGGGGTGATGCGGATCAGGCTGCCCAGCAGAAGGGACTGGCCAGGCTTGAGAGACTGCTGCTCGGGCTTGATGCGGTGATGCATTATGAGATCCTGCCGGTGCTCAGGCTTGACATACTTCTCGAGATCCGATCGAGCAACTCCTGGGAGGTCAATCAGCTCCCCCTTGCCGTTGCCGAACGGAATCCGGATAGGAGAGGCCGTGGTGCCAGGGAGGGAAGACACAGTGGGCATCTCTGGGTAGTTGGATTCGTTGCGGGCGGGCGGCAGCAGCGCGTCTACGTCTAGACGATCCGCCTCGCTCTCAAACGCGTCTCCTGTTGAGTACGTCGTGCCATCATCGTCTTCCTCCTTTGCGAACATGGAAACCTCGACATTGTGCTTGGAAGGGAGGCTGGCCGTCGTGCCTTTGGGGAACACAGCCTGGAACAGCTGGCTCTTGCCAACGTTGACCTTTCCGACCATCCAGCCAGCGCCTCCACGATCGTAAATTTCTTCCTTGAGAGGCTTGGTCCACCAGCCCCTATGCGCGCTGACGCACTTGACATTGCCCAGTCTGATGAGTTGGCCAAACTTTCCCAGCGACTGGCGCAGCACTTCTCTCAAGTACGGCATAAGGGCGTCGACCTGCTCCTTCTTCGGTGCCAGCAGATCTGACCTGGTGATGATAAAGCTCATGTCAAACTTGCGATCCTTGAAATAACGGCCGGATCTGTTCCTGCGGTTACGGTGCTTCAGGTTGGCATCGAGAACCTGGTGCAATTTCGGCATGAAAGACATAGGGAAATCGGCGGCGTCGATGACATGGTATATGTGGTTGTTCTTGAACGGTGACTCCTCGATCGTCTCGCGTAGAGAGTCGACGGTGGGATGGTAGATCGGCTTCCCGGAATTGTGGTGAACCAATTCGTGGCATCGGTCGCAGAGCGGTGCTCTTTTGGTCGCAGGGCGAGAAGCTACCTGCAAGTTAGCAACTACAACAACACTGCTGATTAACGAGGCATACCCAATCGGTCCGTGTCCAGCTCCTCCCCGTAGACCAACTTCTTTGGGTCCAAGCCTAGTCGAGCAAGCTGCTCCTCGCCTATTTTCTGTAGAACCTCTTTGACGACCTTGTCCTCCTCACGAACCTGTTTCTTGGCATCATCTTCGCTTGCGAGCGTAAGGAATTCCTTTACGGATTTCCTGCTCAGGTCGTAGTAACCAGCTTGCCCGGCGTCAGTCGTTTGGGTCAGCGCACCGCAGCCGCTGCACTGCAACGGGAGCTTCTTTGTCGAGATTTTCTGTGTCGTTTCGGTCGTGGGAGATGATGGCGGTGCCTCTGGCATTGTGATGGCTTCAATGTGTACACACCGTTGTTGTCTATAGGGGAGTTTCCGATGCGCCTCAACGGCCGGCGCAAACGAGTGTTGCGCTGACGCGCCGAGAGAGGGACAGAGATAAACCGGCACCTCGCCCAGCGCGGCTCGGTCGCCAATACACAAGGCGCTTCTGAGCCATCTCGACGACAGGGCGCGGTGCATCGTGGCGGAAAAAATGAATAAAACCCAAAGGGAAGTTGTTCAAAAATTCGAAATGCTTGCAACTTTTTCTTCTTTTGCTCTGGGAGCTTTCCAAAATTTTAGATCTTCGTTCAAGCTTCTGTAGGTACTAGAGCGATAAGATAAGCATAAACCAGACTCGAGCTTGTGCGAGCCTATCAAACGGCGGACAAACCAACCCCCGACACCCGAAAAAGCAAGGGTCGCGGGCAATTTTCAGAATCTCAACCACGCGATACTGGTAGCACTTGGAGGTGATATTGAAGGTTTGGCAGTGAGACCCTCCAGATTGTGATATTTCTGGAACTTTTCGACAAGATGGTCCGCGTAGGCCAAAGATGGCATGCTCTAAGAGCTGTAAGTCGCTCGAAAAACGCTACCCTTCGTCTCGGTATCACAGCTAACGGTTGCCATTAGAAGGTACATATCATCGCTCGAGAACACACCCCGACGTAGCTCCTGGGACAGCTTCAATTGACGCAAGAAAAACCCACCAGATTTTAAAGATACGCTTTGGCCCCGGCGCCGCAACACTCCCTTCCAATGTCACGAGGATACACATGGAATTCGCAAAGGCAGCGACAGCCGGTCACGTCGGCCCCAAGTCCGTCCACACTCCCCCCCCTTACCAACTCTCCGCCCCCTCGAGCGCAACATACAGGATATTGCGGACGGCTGACCCGTTCCAAACCTACAGAAAGTTCTGGCGCGAAATGCTCCCCCGTTTAAAGTACTACAACCCCGCCGTCCCCATGATTGTGAACCGCAAATCCAACATCGAGGGCACCGCCATCATGTCCGTCTACTTCTCCGCCACCGGCGCGCCTGTCGACCCGTCCACCCTTCCGCAGCCACCCTCTTCGGCCATCGACAACAGCAAGGCCCAGCCGCCGCTTGAGGGCGTCGAGCGCGTCGTCAAGATCGATATGAAGAACAAGCACTCCCAGCAGATCCTCGACCAGCTCCTCGCCGAGACCAAGGCCGAAGCTATCCTGCCCGGGCCCGAGGACGAGATCGAGATGAAGGCCGTCGAGGAGCTCAGGATCAAGAGCGAGAAGGACCGTCAGGCCAACCTCAAGATCCGTGAGGAGGAAAAGAGGGAGAAGGCCATGTTGGCCAGGGCGCGTGCTGAGGCCAGCTCGTAGTAAGAGCGATGGAAGGCATGTACGAGGTGAGCATGGGCGGGTATCAAAAAAAAAGTGTATGAATATATCCTGTACAAAATGTACCAAAAAAGAATCTCTACATGAACTGGCATATTATGGGCAATCCGACTGCCTTGGTTTAAAAGCGCTGCTATATCAGCTGTGCCAACAGAACGTTGAGATTGTGAAAGACTTCGTGGCAAAAAATGAAGTATTGTTCATTAATATAGACTAGTTAAGGACTTGATGGTCATGTGCATCCAAAAAAAAAAAAAAAAAAAAGCCAGACAAAACCGCATTTCCCTCCGTTGCCCAACCAAAAACCAGACTCTCTGAGCCGGTATCAAGTTGACCAGCCATCATAGACGCATGTTGATACCCTTACCAGACCAGTGAGGCCATTGTCTTTATGTAACTCCAATAGCAATACTCAGTTCATTGACACATGAAACGTTTACTTTAACCCAAAGCCTTCGCTTTCGTGTACTGCTGTCCACAACATGCGTTCCAGCTTCTCCCTAGTCTCATAGCGCCGCAATGCCAGCATGTTAAAACAAGTTCGGGCGATAGGGTATCTGTCCTCGTCGTCGCCCAAGCAGGTGATTTTAATAGGGAGGAGAGCGGCGCCCATAGCTGGCACTCTGTCAGTGCCAGTGATGAAGGAGAGTAGTTTTCTCTGTTTGTCTGGGGAAGCCTGCTTGAAGGTGTCCCAGAACCATCCAACAACGGGCTCCACGCCATCGGGATTTCTTGTTCCCCAATTATCATACTCGGCCACTCCTCTGAGAGCATCCACATCAAGCGCTGTGTCGGACCCTCGCACAAGCAGTTCAATCTCTTCAGGCCGGAACAATGACAGGGCGTTGCCACCACAAACCGTGTAGAAGCCGCGTTTGAAGGGCTCGAACTGCCGGGCAACTGCCGTTTCGAGGAGGTATCTGACGTACAGACTGACATATTCTCCCCTATTTGCGTTGGTGACTGGTTTTGTCTCACCTCCCGGACAAAGTGGGACTTGCATCACGGTCCCGTACTTTTCGACATCAACGACGAAGTCGAGTTGGAAGGTCGTTTCGACATCGCCGTCATACTCCAGAAGCTGTTTGAGCCCAGCGGCCAGCCGCGGTCGGTATTCTGAGAGATCTTCCAGGGTATAGTTCATGGTTGGACGAGGGTGTGCAGATGACCCAGCCGATGCTGCAGGGGCCGACGCCAGCAGCTTTCGAAAAGCGAAGGGAGGCAACGCCACATCCAAGATGGTGGAGTTGTAAATGGCCAAACCAAGAACAACGCCGACAAGAAAGAACTGGTCAGATGTCTCAAAGGAGTTGGGGTTAAAGTAGCAGAACTGGGAGTCTTCATCGTAGATGAACATGCCTACTGCTTTGTTAGAAAGGGGTTTCAGGATCGACCGAGACCAATACGTACCATGCTCTGGATTGAATACCTCACGGACGAGGAGAAGAAACCATTCCTTTTTGAGACCTCCTGCGTCAAGACCTTCTTCACCCTTGAAAACAATGCGCAAGCCCTTCTTGATGTCTTCGCTTCCGCTTCCGATGACTTCACTTACAGCCTTCAGACTGTCGTCTACCAAACACTCTCGCCTAACGTCGAGTACCAGGAATTGGGTGACAGCCCTTCGCGTCATGATGCTGTCAAAGAAGGCATCTCGCGCTTTGGTCATTTGTTGCCTACGGGCGTCGTGCTCCAATATCTGTGACTTGGCCCATATGCTCAGCAGAAACGGGTACTGGCAGAATGAGAACCTGCCCCGTTTCGACTCCCAAGCTTCAAACTCGGCCACTAGATCTGTATAATCAATCATAGTGTTGTAGAAATCGCTTGTCGGGATGATCTGCCCATGAGCCTGGATGCCGCCTCTGTGGGTACTGCTGCTCATGTTCCTCGATGTCTGATCCGGGCGTCGAATGTGTGTCATATTGTTTGCGGCGAACACCAGAGATAAGACTCGCGCAGCCGCCCGAATCTGCCAGTCCTCATTGTACACCATCTTCTTCGGTTGCTCCTTTTGCTTCTTTGAAGGGCCCCGTTGCGTCCCTAGCGCAGCATGCAGCGAAGCTGTCGAGTGCCCAGCATCCATATTCGGAATCAACCCAGCTGTGATGTCCACTTTGACCTCGTGCTTCTTTTCGTTTTGGCGAATGAGTCTATACGTCAAGAATCCTGCCGCAAGGTCCTTTATCTTGATGAACCTATGTTCCGAATATCGAGCGAACCATGTGGTCAAATAGTTCTGACACGAACTAGATGAGTTGGAGATCAGGCCTAGAATTCGCTTGATGATGACAGAGTGCTGTCCAGACACAGGACCAGTTTTCAGGGTCGGTCTATCCGCTCCCAATGCCTCACGGCTTGCCAGCGACGGACGTCTGTCGATATCCCGCCTCCCCTGGAAAATATTTGACTCGCCGTGGAGCAAGGGGTTGTCCAGAATGATGAGAAGGTACCTCAGGTCTTCTGGGTCGGTCATAGGACGGCCAGGTCGCTTGAGTAATGTCTCGGTAGCTTTAAGCAAAGTCCTATGGGCATGGTCCTGGCCGAACAATAGCTGAGACTCTAAAGCTCGAAGTTCTGTGGCCGAAAGGAGCTCGGCTCCCGATTCTCCAATGAGCTCTTCATAGATGGTCATCCAAGATTCTGCCGCGTTGATCACGGATCTGTACCACTCTACAACATCGTTCCACTCCACCTGTGGCGAGCGCGGCGTGATGAACGAAGGCGCCTCTTCGGTCCGTTGTGAGGCCGACCGCTTATGACGTGCCCTATCCGATCCTTGGTTGCCGGTCCACCATGTGCCATTCTCAGCGAAATCGCCGAGCAACAGAAGCTTTGGATCGAGGTCGCAGATGGGGGATTCGGTGTACTGTTCCGCGTGTTTCGCCTCAGGTTTCGAAATGACGGGTCGCCGGGAAATAGACTCGCTTCCTGATCGAATAGGCACGGCAGGTCGCCGAGACAAGAATGACGAGTTCACGCAATGAAATGAGCTGAAGCAGGTCGTGATATAGTCTTCAAGCGGTTTGAAGATCCTTTTCGGTTCGTCAACATTCCAGCGTTTGGAATCTGCCGGCAGCGGTACACTGCCTTCTGCCGTGAGCTGCCGCATGGAGGGTCTTTCGGGATATGAAGATGAAAATGATCTTGTTGTCGGGGGTGCGCGAAGGGTCTCGGGGCGAAGTGTTGGCTGCTCGGGAAAGACGTATGCCGCCGATCCGTTGCCCTGGCTTTGCTCTCGCCTGTGTTGCGGGACACCGGTGGTCTTCATAGTGCATGGTCGACCATTTTCTTCTCTCACAAGGCGGGAAGACGCATGCATCTCGACTTTTTCGCGGTATTCGTCTTCGGAGCTCGAAGACCTCCTGAGCGCCCTCGAAAGATGTGCGTGGATACATTGTCGAATCAGTCTTTTAGTCTGCTCAAGGGAAATGGGCCTGGCGTCGTATCGTTCGGTTGGGGGAGTCGGTTGTTTCTGATGTGATGGCGAGTCTTGGGAAGGGCGCTGAAGCCACTTTGGGCCGCTGTTGGCTCTTGTGCCTGGCTGATCCGGATGGATATCGTTGATGGTTACACAGACGGTGCATTTGAAGACCTTGAGCTCTCGCGGCCAACGCACGAGTGACCCGCAAGTCATACAGTTGCCTGTGGCAAAGTCCCTGCTGCCGCCATTGGTGCCTCCTCTTTTGTGTGTACTGTTCCCCGACGGCTTCGTCATGACGGGCGCATCGTCTTCTGAGTCGGTGTCATGGGCAGCGCCGGGGCGCTTCTTCTTACTCGAGAACAGCGAGGGAAACGGGTGGCTCATGGAGCGGGAATGGGTTGGTCGGCGCGGGCGTCTTGGGTGGAAATCGGATTCGGAAGAGCTCGAGTCGTCTTGGAGGTGCGGACTATCCAAAATCGCATAGTCGGGCAATCGTCCCAGTTGGCCAGGTGGTGCAGTGAGCGAAGGGGCGTGTACTCGGGAGATCAGGTCGGCGGATGATTGACGGAGAGTAGGAGGGCGAGGAGGTGGAGCATGACGTTGCGACCAAGGGGCCATCTTTGGGAGCGAGGTCGTCTAATGTCTGCGACAACGGTAGTAACAGGGGCATGGAAGCAGCTTCCTCGACAAGCAGAAAATCGGCATGGAGAGTGAAAGAAGATATGGGAAGGGCGAGTTTAAGCTTTCTCAGAAGCGTAATGCCGTGGTCGAGGAAGGCGGTTGGAAGCAAGCACACAAAGGCGGTATGATTGAGACTAGGGGGGAGGAGCAGGTGGGAAACGAAGGGAGACCTGAACTCTTGTGTATGCGTGTCTGTGTCTCTCTTCCAACCCGTGTGTGAATGCAGGACGCATTTAAGTCGGGGACAAGAGAGACAAGACAACGCTGCAGGGACAGTCTCACGATGCACCACGGTACAGGTGTCGATGCACAAGGAGGACGACTTGGGATGTGCGGATTCTGGGAATATGCAGTAGCAGTGATGAGATTTCGCTTCGAGGCCAGGGAACGAATTAGTTAGCTGCCAAGCGGCCGAGGGTCGAGTGAGCCGTGGACAAGGAAGCGAGCGCAACGTTGTCGTTGTTTTTGTTATGACCCCGTTAGTTAGGCCTGGTCGAGGTAGAGAATTGACCTCCTCTAGTGCCCAAGCCAACAATTTGCGCCGTGCGCGCGATTGACAATAGATCTACGTCAAGACGGACATCCCAAGTATAAGCCGGATGTCACGTCTTGGACCTGAGCGCCGCGTGCCGGGTCTCCAGGCCATCCATCTTCCAGGTCCGTTCCTTGAGATGGAACCGGAATTAGAAGACGAGCACGACCACAAGGCGCGGGTCGGGCCCGGCCGAGGGGCCTGAAGAATGGAACGGCAACAGTCGCCCGACCCAGAAAAGAATCCCTTCACGCCTCGTATTTGACGCTGGGCACGCGGTTGGTTCTTGGGTACGGACTGGCACGACATATATAATATATTACATACCACTCGAACCCCGCGACGCAGTGTGGGTGGCTGGCAGGCCGGCGCCATCCCTCATTTCATTTTGTTCCAAGAGGGCCTGTGTCGTCTCCCTGGCGTGATGTATGTATTCTCGAATTGCACCTACTGAGTATGTGAAGACACTCCAGACCCCATTGCTGTCCCCAACGCGGACGGCTTCATATTCTCGCATGAACTGCTAGAGAGAGTAGCTGTAATGAAAGCCCCGGAACCATCAATTATCCCCAGCAATGCTTGAGGTGCTAACCCAAAGAACGCAAGTCTGGACCCTGTGGAGTGATATCATGTCAATATGGTGACCGACCAGCCCCTGTCAGCTCAGCTTTGACCAATCCTTTCCGGGGATCCGGGTCTGGCTGAGCATTCGAGGCAGGGGTAGTTCCTCTGGTTCCCCTGCCGTCTCGCTTCTTCAGTGTAACCCCCCAGCATGAATACTTGCCAAAAAGAAAAACAAAAAAAAGAAGAACAGCCACAGGTATTCGTACACTGCACTAGGCATGCCCAAGGTAGGTACCAACTCACCTGTAGGTACCTACTTAACTGCGGACCTGCAGGAGCACCTCCCGCTATTGCCTTGCCACACCTCCTCTTGCCTCAGCACGCCCTCAGCGCACCGCACCCAGCGGTCCAAGGTCGCACTTCCCCGCGCCCAGCATCCGGCGGATGGACGGTAATATGTTCCTCCCCCCGGTTCACATCTCCAATCTGTGCCAAGATCGGCTAAACCCACAAACGGGGATACGAAGTTCATCGTGCATCCCCCGTTTTGTCCTTGTTGGAACCGCGATTGAATCTCCTCTTCTTTCCGTCTCTTCTTGTGACACCTACGTCCTCTACTGGTTTACAGGCTTTGCGGACAAGACACGCGCACAAGTTACAACAAACTACCTCGGCTGTTTCAGCTTGTCCACTCTATCCTGCGATATACTTTTGATTCGTACAACTGGCTTCTCACCAACACCCTCGCTGCCTTCGGACGACAGGGGTTCCTGGACTGGTCCGGAAACCTATCATTGTTTGGTGTAGCTAAAAAGCCCCGGGCGGGGACAGCTCCGTGACGTCGATTGATCATTGTCGTTGTAGGCATTGCTGAAGACAAAGAACAACGAAAACGCATACGAACTGAGCATACGACTACGAGGCTGATTGACAATGGCCATGCCAAGCAGGACTTCTCGACGGAAAACATGGATGTGTAAAGCTACAGCTCATTGGCCGGCCACCGCTCGCTTATCGTTGCAATACTGATGGAACCAGATCTAAGCATCATACATCAAAGAGGAACGCAACGCCTGAGTGGATGCAAACATATTCATATTGTCATTCGGCATAGTTCATGGACACTTAGCTGACTATCAATTGTCTCTGGTTCTCTATAGCATGGAGGCAAACTGAGGCGACAGAGAGAAGGGTACGTCGATGAACTTGATCGTCTCGTTGCACCAGTTCGACTCCTGGGTACCAAGGCCCACCAGTCTCGCCTTATCTGACGCCTTGGCGCCCTTGTTGATGCTGCCCTGGAACGTGGTCTCGAAGTCGCCCTTCACAATCTTTAGGTCGCCCTTCAACTCGGCCAAAACCTCACCGCTCTCGTTGCGGATCTCAAACATGCTGACACCGTGGTCAATCTCCAACGGGCTGGGGTTGTACACCTTCATCGTGTTGACAATCCCGCTGCCTCGCTCTTGGGTGTTGATCTGTGCGATCTTGGGGCCGCCCATGCCAATGAGGGGCACGTCTTTGGCGTACTTGACTTTGGCTGACAAGCCGAGTGCCTTGATTGTGCAATCTCCGTTATCGAGATGCAGCACCAGCTGCTGGTCGCACATGATAGCCTTGACGAATGCCCTGAAGGCGTTGCGGTCGACGATTGTAATGAGTTGATCGCGTACAACTACCTCCGTTCCGCCCGACTTGGTCTTGACTTCGGGGAGGCCCAGCTTGCCAAAGCAGCCGCCGTTGAACATCATGTCGACCGTCATTGGCGCCATGGTCGCGCCCATCGGTCCGGTGCCCGTGACTCTGCTCACGATAGTCATGATGAAGGACCTGTGGGTTGCAAAAAGTCAGCATGGCATCAAGTCGGGGCGATGCCCAGTCCGAGGCCACTCACTCCGTCGTGGGATTGGAGATCTGGATCGTTTCCACCTCCAGCTTGGATCGGTTCAGAATGGCCTGAGTGATTGCGTCCATATTGACTAGTGTGCCGATTTGGGGAGCGCTAGGAAAGTGATGACGTTGACTGGGTTGATATGCTGTTTAAGTGAAGAGTTGAATGTGATTGAGGTTCGTTGATAGTTGATCAAGGAGGTGAGAAGCTGCAACCTTTATACCCGTTTCTCACCTCCCATGTCATCTAATAATATACCAATCACTCCCGTGCCATGATGTGGCCCTCATTGCTGTCAAGACACATGCAGAACTCCAGCTGCCATGTGCTCCTGTGCAGGCAGGTCTCCTCCCTTGCCTCGGAACTTGAGTCTTACCTCCAACAAGCCCAGCTCCACCACAGTTCGCATAGCTCTCGCATAGTTTTGCTTCCCTGCCACACGCCGGTCATGTTGACAAGGCCCTCCCAATTGTTTCCAGTCAGGGCTCTATCAGACGAAGAGCCCGACATATCGGATAACATTCCTTGATTTGCATGTCAAATTAGTCACCCAACAATCCCCACCAACTTATCCTCAAACGGCAATTTTCTATACATTGAAACACTACCAGAGCACGGCAACAGGGCTACGCAACCAACCGGATAACGCACCCGCACCCGCATTCGCACTGCTAACAGCGAATACTAAGCAACGCGCAGGCCATGGTCAGGTACATTGCTGCTCAACCCATCTCGGTTATCTCCCCAGCTCGCTTGGACATCCGTTTCAGGAAAGCATTGTGCAGTTACGACCCCAGCTCCAACCAACCTCCAGGGACCCGCGCCTCAACCGGCGGCAAGTCTCATCTCATATACACTCTCGCGTTTCCCAGCCGCGTGTCAGCGGCGCCGCAAGGTCGTCTCTTCGGGTTCCAGGAGACGGCCCTGGGGCAGGCTGTGAGTGCTGCCTGCCAATTTCGACCGAGGCTGACCACAAAGGTTGTATGGGCTTTCTCGAGGAGGGTGAAAGGGTTAAAGCATGTCGACCCTCTGCCGTGTAAGTTGCGTGTGGCGCAGAATTTACGTGAGAGGGCCATGCTTAATCTCGGTACACCACCGTCTATGAATCGAAAATGCCTTTTGACATGTGCTTCACACTCGGCTTGCTCATCGGTTTTCCCGCAGAATGAGGAGAGTGGCATTGTCATAGCAGCAAGCCAAACGTAGCCACCCCCTTCCCCCCAAAGACCAGTTGCAAAACGTAAAGTAGAGCTCTGAACCGGGGATCCCGTCAACGTTGAGCGCGGCAGATTCTGCAAGATCCGAGCGCAAATAGCAAGGCCGTCTTCAGGATTCAAGTATAGTTCTTCGCTCTTGCTATTACTTGTTTTCGACTACCGCGCTTCCTTCTCGATTGTCTACCTGAGAAAGGGGGAGGACGGCAGAACAACCACCAAGCGTTTCGTGCCCTGTGCGTCCTCTTTTCTCTCCCGCAACCACCGGACCGAAAAGATACCCTCTTAAAACTGGACTAGAATCGTCGTCGATTATCAACCATTATGAAACATCTTCTCTGCGCCCGCCTTTTGATGGGACCCCAACAGCTCGCCATTGAACACCGACCGGCCCGACAAAACAACCACCCCCGTTTCTCTCTACAACCGTCCTGCCAACCTCTGACTCCGACTGGATGCTTGTCTGTGAAGAAAAGTTACGAAATGAGATGAGCCCAAGTAGAGACTTTTTCTTGTGTAAACGTCGAACAACAACAATTACGCAAAGCAAGACCACGGCAATTCTTTTTTGCGAAGAGCAAAGGGGAACATATTCGCTCATGCGTACGCTGTATGAGAGGGGCCGTTTTCTGTCATGCTGATGCGCACAGAGAACTCTTACACTCCGGTAGCGTCGTCAAAGACGATGGCGGCCTTGATGGCACTCTTATTCTTGATGGATTCGAGGGCCTCGCCAAACTGCTCCAGTTTAAAGGTCTTGTTGACGATGCCCTTGGTCTTGACCTTGCCGGAGTCAAGGTAGTCGATGGTGGCAGCTGCGTAAAAGAAAGGGGGGGGGGGGGGGGTCAGCATCAGGGTCGCAGCAGAAACGACATGGCAAAGCCTCAATACTGATCGGGGTGGTACATACGAAACATGTAGGTCTCGGAGAAGGATCCGAGGATGGTGATCTCGTCGCCAAAGATCTTGGAAGGGGGCCATGAGACGCGGGCGGAGCTGTTGTAGACACTGAACGAAGGTGTGTTAGCTGAAGGCCGAGTCTCTAGAGAAAAGGTCAATGGTTTACTTACCCGTAGACGACGAGTTTGCCACCTCGGCGGACGTAATTGATGGCGTCCTCGAGGATCTTGACGGAGCCGGTGGCCTCAACAACGACGTCGAAGCCGTACGGGTTGTCGTTCTTGAGCTGGGAGAACTGGACCTCGGGGTTGGAGCGGGAGAGCTCAATGTAGTGATCGGCGGCGTCCAGGCTGCGGGCGAGGTCCATCTTAAGACCCTGGGGCGCGGCGATGGTGACATTGCAGCCACCGTTGTGGCGCATCAGCTGGGCGAGCATCTGCCAGGAACATTCGATGATTAGACAACACTGTTTGTCTCCTCCAGGTCTTCATGGAGGACTTACAAGACCAGTGGGGCCGGCGCCGAACATGAGGACGCTGGAGCCGAGACGCGGACGGATCTTGTCCAAGCCGTGGCAGGCGCAAGAGGCGGGCTCAAGGAGGGTGGCGTCAACGTCGTTGAGATTGTTGATCTTGAAGACCTTGCCGGCCGGGTAGGCGCAGTACTCGGCGAAACCACCATTCATAGTGACACCGTGGGCCTCGAACTGCAGAGGGCGTTAGTCCCATTCCTCAAGTCATAGTGTAAGTCACATGGTGGTATTGGTGATCGTACGTGTTCGCAGAGCAAAAGCTCTCCACGGCGGCAGTAGAAGCACTCATTGCAGAGCTCGCTGTTGTCGGCGGCGACACGATCGCCCACCTTGAAGTCTTTGACTTTCTGTACCCGACGTCAGCACGTTTCGCAGGCCGTTGTTGAGAAGCAAAGAGGCTTATGCGTACGGGTCCGACGGCGGCGACGACACCGACGGTCTCATGGCCGGGAATCAGGGGGAACTTGGCGATGAACTCTCCCTCGTGGATGTGCTGTCAACAAGTATCAGCAATGTCGCTCCAGAGAGCATGTTGAAGAGTCATGCTTTACCAAGTCTGTGGCGTTCGTATTAGTCGAACATGATTTCAGTAGTTTGTTTCTTCTTCCGCTTGCACGCCATTGGTAGTGCGAACAGCGATGTAGAGTTTTACTCACCAGTGCCACAAACACCGCAAGCTCGAACCTTGACGAGGACGTCATTCTCCCGGAGCTCTGGAAGAGGGACCTGGACGATTGACCAGTCTTCGGGCTTCTCGTATCTGAATGAGGGGTCAGCCTACTGCCAATGGAGGGAGCATCCGATCCGGGGAACATAGTTCCGCGGGAAGCGGCAATTCGTCGTAGTAACCGGGAAAGCTGGATCCTAGCATGGGGGGTCATACCGGAGAGCCTTCATCTGCTTAGGGAGGTTCGACAAGTTCGCCATGGTGGGTATACTGTTGGCTTGGGGTTGAGATACTGGATAGAGTGCTATTGTAGCTTTTGGAAGCCGAGTCAGTGGATGTTCTCCGTGTAAGTGGCATCGGACTCCGACAGATGGAGGTTTGATTGGAGGCGGGGGCTGGCAACATACAAGAAAACAAGCTCACGGATCGGGAGAGAAGGTGAGGAGTAGCTTGGTCTCGACTATAGAAGGAGGATCAGGAGGCGGCAACGACAGCTTTATATACTACCTCATAAACAAGGTCATGCTCGAGCAGCGCGGGGAATGGGCGCATTCTGTGATGGAGATGGGGACCAG
This sequence comes from Colletotrichum sublineola, assembly GCA_020631755.1. Classification (NCBI taxonomy): domain Eukaryota; kingdom Fungi; phylum Ascomycota; class Sordariomycetes; order Glomerellales; family Glomerellaceae; genus Colletotrichum; species Colletotrichum sublineola. Next base: position 2,883,416 of record JAHSQG010000001.1, read on the forward strand.
GGTCCAAGGCGGCGTTGGCTGGTGTGTCTGAGGTCAAGGTACCTACATCTAAACCCTCCCTTGGACTTGCATTGTACGCCCAAATCGGCGAGCTTCTATGGATACACCGAATGTGCGTATCTATTCCCTCGTATGGTACAAGGCACAGGAACGTGGATGGTGTGTTGGTGTAACTGCTTGCATCCCGCATCCCGCACCCACATCTGCGTCCTCGTCGACATGCATTAACGCCAGCATAATGACGGTACATACACGAGACAGCATACTTCCCTGTGGACAAGACCTGTGATATTCTGGTTCAGGAAAAAAAAAGGAAAAAGCTAATCGGTGAGAGGAGAAAAGCACCCGAAAAACTAACGGAGCTGTACGGTAGACGAAACGGCGAAGCTGAGGAGAGTTCCATCACCATGCCACCCTACCCCCCTTGTCGAATTTGGAGGTGCCCCGCCCCAGAACTCCCCGCCGACGTTCACTGCACACCGGGCGTCATCGCACCGGGCTGCCACTAGCAGCGAGACTTTCTGGCGTGGAAAAATTGGACTGAACATACCGGTACACGGAGAGGAGCAATCAGACTGCAGGGAGGGAATTGATTGAATTGAGGGGCAAAGGTATGGTCAATGTGCCCATCCCTCGACTGTCGGGCGACTCTCAGTCAGTCAGTCCAATACTTCAGCTCATCCCATGGTACGTGGTCGATCACCTCTGATCGGTCCATTCAGAAGCGAGAAAGAAGCGAACAAGATGCATACGAAATGGAAAGGAGAAGGTGAAGAAGGACGGGGGGCTTTGGACTGGAATCGCAACTGACAGAAACCTGAACAGTGGCACCGATAGAAAGACAACCACCGCCTCTTCTTTCTTCCACTCCCTTCTAGCTGCTGAGAGGTGAGGTCCACTTGGATGGAGCGTCGCGGTGCTTATCTCGCACATCCGACATTCTCCTCGCCAATGTGCATTGCCTCAACAAAATGACCCTTTCCAAGGCAGGCTGAGGGAGAGTGAGAAGTGTGGTGACACCTCACGGCACATGACATGAATTTACACTAGTCCTGGCCTCGACCGAGCCCGCGCCTGCGCCCGCGATTCTCTCCTCCACGCGCTACCCCGGGCGTGGCCCTTCCATCCGGCCGCTCCCCGGTTTGCTGGCCTCAATGGCGTCGGCCCTTTACGTGGAGATGTCGCCCTCCCGCATGGCCTTGGCTTTACGTACCGCGTTAGCATGAGAAGGGGGGTATGGCGGCTGGATACTCTGGTACGATCTTATTGCGGCCAGGTCTAGCTTGGCTTGTGCCTTGGTGGCCCATAAGCTTAAATGTGTTCTTGTCCGTTCTCTGACATGACGAGGTACCGGTAATGCGGGCGATTCAACTTTCTTCGTGCGGTTCATGGAGTTCATGGTGACTGGCAGCTTCCTTCGAATTCTGTCGCTACTGGGATGAGGATCGCTCGGTGAAGCAATGAAGGAGAAGATAGCCGCGCAACGTGACGCCGTCCAGGATTTCCTCCCTCATACCCATTCCATGGCTCCGAAAAAAAGTAAACTGCGTCTGGAACTCGGTGTAAGTGCAGGAAGGCAGGGAAGGTCGTTGAGAAAGGTGACCGGACCCGACTGCTACCAAGCCAATCTGGCACATCCTACTCGCTGAGACAAGACACACGCAATAGAAGATACATAGTGTGGGGAGCATGCTTGGGATCCGACTTACGCGGGGCACGAATGAGACTGACACAGGCCGAGAAACCTGATAGTCATGAGATTCACGCAGTCACCGCCACTTCTTGCTCAATCGTCTTACGAGCGCACCTCCTGGGCGTCCCTTCCAACTTGACATTCTGGACAATATTCGAGACTACCACGCATATTCACCAAGGCACGGGAACACCGAGCAACGCTTCTTCGCCCAAAAGGGGGCCTTGCAATAACATACGGACACACGCACCCACGCACACACCTGGATGCAACACGGGAGTCTGGAACCATACGTTATTCGTGCGAAGCCTGCTGAAGCTATCCTACGTGCGTCGGCGCTTACCCCCAGGCTCTCAACATTCCATCATAGACGGACCCCTTTTCTCGTCCGTCCTCGACAATCCAGGGAGCACACCCACGGACGTCCTTGTTTCTTTTTTTTCTTCTTTTATGTTTTCTTCGGTTCATCTCAACATGCGGGGGAGAGTCTCGAACATGACCTCTCGAGATGTGAGTGCCGCCCCCTCCACGTGCTAGCCGGCAGGCACTGCGTGCTCATCACAGCGTGGTAGAGAAAAGAAGACAGAAGAAAGGACGTTTCACAGTTTGGAGGAAGCAGCACAAGCTGCATGCTGCAATTCATGACCTTTTGATGCAAACGATTTCCGAGGATCTAACCTCCAAACTCCCACGATGTTTCCCCCGTAGTCTGTGACGTTAACAGACGCGCGACTGTTCCGGCCATCCACTTTTTAGAGTACATGTCGGTGCCTTTTTATGTTTCTGCCAATGCGTCTCGAGAGTAAAAGCCGATAGGAAAGGACCTTCTTACGAAGGGGGAGCGGCACCACGGCCACGGCCAAAGCCACCACGGCTGCAAAACTGTTAGCATGCTTGTCCCGTAACTTGTTGAATCTCGGATTTCCACGGCGGAACGGCTTCGTGCCGCACCACCGAGGGGGTTGAAGCTCACAATTGGGGCTCGAATCCACCAGGCGCACCACCCTCCTTGCCGCCCTCGCCAGCATCACGGCGGCGGTAGCCACCCTCACGGTCACCACGGTCGCCGCCACGGCCACGGCCGCCAAAGGGCCTTCTCTCGCGCTCGCCCTCGCCGAGCATGCCGCGGGGGGGAGCGTGAGAGCGCTGCTGCTTGATGTGGGTGGCGGGGACGATCTCGGCGGGAAGGTGAAGCCACTCGCGGAGGTAGTCAAGACCCTCGGGGGTCAGGGTGTAGTAGTAGTATTGCCACGAGAACTGGGTCTTGACATAGCCGCGGGAGTTGAGCGACTGCAGGGCCTTGATGACGAACAGGTTCTTGGTATCGATGTCCGGGTGCTTGGGGAGGTTGAAGTCCTTCTTCGCGACGAGGACACCCTCACGGAAGAGGTACTGTAATTTTTTTTCGTCGTCAGCAAACTGTCACTCCTCCCATTGTCTGCGCCGCGCGCCTGCGAATTGTAAGTCTAACCTCGTGGATCTTCTTGCGGTCGGCCTTGGGGATCAACATCGTGGCGGTTGTCGCTAGTCGCTTGCTCAAGGTCGATGTTGGATTGTCGAGTTCGGCTTGCGGTCAAGAGCGTTCGACACAAAAAGAGCGAAATCGTTTTTTGGTGGGCTGAGGTAGGTGCGACCAACCCTAGCCAGGTGGTCTCGAAACCTATTTTCTCGGCAGGCGGATGGTCCGTGCCTTGCTGATAGAAAGAGCCTGTACGTACCGCTCTAGCCACACTTTTCAGTCTCGAGCGTTCATTGCCACAGTGGCTGTGTGGCTAGCTGCTATCTCCGATGGGGGGGGGACTTGGCAAATAACGTTTGGTGCAGCCGTTCTGCCTGCACCTACTTACCTCGCCATCGTCACTTCCAAACGCGACAACGCCGCCTCGAGAGATTTCGCGAAACGCATCTCTACAAAAGAACAAGATAAACAAGAACAAAACCAATCAAAATGGCGGTTAAGAATGTCAACGTTTTCGTCAGCACTTTTGCGGGATTGGGCCTGCCGTCGACTCTGGTCCTACCCGTCCCCTCGACGACGACTCTATCCGACTTGCGACACCAACTTGACGAGCGTCTGCCTGCAACGGACAGCCGACTGATCCTGACGACGGTATCCAACAAGGAGCTTTCTTCATCATCTACAAAACCTGTTTCGGATCTCCTATCGTCCGTAAACGATGATTTTGTTTCTCTGCGACTGTCGGTGCCCCTTTGCGGCGGTAAGGGTGGTTTCGGATCCCAACTTCGAGCTGCCGGTGGCCGCATGTCCTCCAAGAAGAAGCGCAATCAAGGAGATGCAAACAACTCTAGCAGAAATCTCGACGGTAGGCGTCTGCGCACTGTTACCGAGGCCAAGGCCCTGGCCGAGTATCTAGCTATCAAGCCTGAAATGGAGAAGAGGGAGAAGGAGAAGCGCCGCGAAAGATGGGAGCAGATTGTCGAGCTTGCAGAGAAGCGCGAGGACGAAATCAAGAACGGCAGCAAAGGCCGTCTTGATGGGAAGTGGGTCGAGGACAAAGAAGAGTCCAATGAGAGAACCCGTGAAGCCGTACTTGCCGCTATCAAGACTGGAAAGTACAAGGACAACTTGCTCGGTACCTCTCATGCATCAACTGGCTCGGAGGAGACAAATGACGCGATGTCGAGTGATGATGAGAATGAGGGAAGCAGTTCCAAGGAGTCAACCCCTCCGTCAGAACCGGCAAAGGCATCTCAGCACAAGCCAAGGTCGTTTTTCGGATTCGACGAAGACGACGAGTTCATGAGCTCTGATGACGACGAAGTCGACGGGAAGAAGAAGTGAGCCTGAGGGTTCGTTCTTGCTAAACTTTTTCAGTCTTATCAATATCATGATTTTGCGCACGGAGTTCAGGATTGGTTGGTAGAGCGTACGGAGTTTCCGGACAACCGGGTCAATGGAGTGGTATCAAAGGTTAGGGAATTGTACAAATGATCATATGGGCGGACACTACAAATAGTTTTCACGAAATCGTATTCGGCGCCCCCGAGCGCCCTCGGCTTCATCGCACAACACACCCTCCGATGCTCTATTTGAGGTCTTGATCCATCTTGAAGTAATACAGACGCCCGGCTCCTCTGCCTCATCTGCTCGCAACCTAGTCCGACATCGCTTATGCGTCGAGCTTGACGGGGAAGGTGCCGGCCTCTGTTCTTTGTTAGCATGCGCGTCTTCGGCACATGGGCGAAATGCTGACCTCGCTGCTCGTCCCAGCGGGTGTACCAGCCGGAGGGGCAAAGGGAGCGGTAGCCAAGCCAGAACTGCGTCTCATTAGTTCCAAGGAGCCCGCAAAGAATGATCGTGGAGAGTTCGGACCTGGCGGCAAGGGGCGAAATCCTCGCCCTTGGCGTTGATGCACTTGTGGTAGTCGACGTAGTTCTGCCAGCAGTGCTTGGTCTGGTTCATGTTCGGGTAGCGGGCATCGGTGCCTAGTCAAGCTCGAGTTAAACAATCACTATTTCCAAAATCTCCGGCATGAATTGAGGCGACGCCGTCGCGGGTTTCGGTGGTTCGGGTGGAGGGTCATACCGGCTGGAAGTTATGTGTTAGCCTCGGAAAGGATCAGGCCATACTTTGGAGAGGGATATTTTCTTTCGCGACATACCAGTGACGAACTTGAAGGGCTTGGTAACGAGTTCCTGATCGTCGGCCATTTTGACTGCGTGAGAGTTCAATTGACGGGGCGTCGGTTCGGGTGATGAGATAGAGTGGGCAGCGGCGTGCGATTGGTGTCGTTGCTTGAGAGCAATTGAATGGTCGTTTCTGCACCGAGAATCAGGTGGTGACGGGCAAGAACCGGTTGGATGCCTGAGACGGCCAATCAGGCCTCAGGCATTGAAAAGGTGGGTCTAGCTCTCCAACATCAGATCAGAGTGCAATCCAACTTCCACTCATTTCGAGATCAACTACGCTCCCTCAGCTGCACCGAAAGGATCAAAAATCTCCCCTCTTCCAAAAAAAAAGACAAATACCGCCAAAATGCGTCCTTCTCTCGCCCTCCGCGCTTTCCGCCCGACTATGCGCAAGATGTCCCCCGTTCCCGTACGTTGAAATTTCGCTGGTCCGGACGGGCGCAATCGCTAATTCTGACGCAACCCTTAGGCCGAGGACCAAGTCGGTACGTCGACAACCCGCTTCCAGCTATTGAGGCCTCCCGTGACACGGGGCATTGATCCCGACGACAACCTGAGGGAGTGCGGAGTGATTAGCAGCAGCTGACATGCATGATCGTAGGCCACACCGTCTCCCAGAGACTGCGCAAGCTCCGCCAGATCCCCCCCGAGCTGATCCCCCTCGGTACGTCACATGACATCAAAGGTCATGTTGGATTGCGATTGATGAAAAACAGGTGTCGTCGTTGGCTTCGCTCTGACCGCTGCCACCTACTCGATTGCACGTCACTTCATGACCGACAAGACCATCCGTCTCAAGCGCCAGGGCAAGTCTGCCGCCGCCGAGTCCGGCCACGAAGAGGGTCACTAAGAAGAGGTTGGGAGAATTGCGGGAGACAATTTGACCAATGGCGCCAATGTGTTATTAGGGATGATCAGTTTGTACATGACAACGACAGACAGATGAAGAGGCACCAAAGACGCTGCTTTCAGTTTCCTTTCTCAATATGCCTCTCGTCCTCAAGTGTTAGAGAAAAGCCGTGTTCATTTATACAATCAGTAAACCATGTGAACGCCGCCGCTATGCCTGTCCAACGAGACCAAAATCACCCTCCGAATCACTTCATTCTCACTCCGGTCTAGGACCTGCGACGTCAAGCCCCTCAAGACCTTGCATAGGATCGTCTCCACGCACTTCGATCCCCGTGGTTTGCTCTCCCGTGACGCCGTTCTCATCACCACCCGCATGTTCTGCCAGCCAACCCTCCTAAAGGACTGGTCAATATGAAACACATGTGCACTCCAAAGCAGGAGTGGCTTACCTGTTCCCAGACAGCCTTTTTGCTGCCTAGGCCCTCGTCTGCGCTTTTGGGCACTTTGGCCGCTGAAACTTTGATGACTCGTCCGAAGAATTCAGACTGGTCCATATTGTCGATGGCCTCTTTGGCATCCTCCGCGTCCTCATACTCAACGTAGGCAAAGCCCCTGTGGGGATCGGTTGAATTCGGCTTGTCGTTCTTTGGCAATGACACATCGGCAATTTCGCCAAAGGGGATGAAGGCATCGTGGACGTTGGAGGCCGTAACGATAGATGCCAGCCCGCCCACGAATACGGTCGCCTTCCAGCGCGCAGCGTCTGTCATCGTGACTCGAGTATAGTTGATCTGCTTTTGTCTATGCGCACTTCGTGATTTATATGAGATGCAGCGCGGCCAGGTGACACTTCAAGAGTGAATCTTTCGGGTAGTGGGGTTTCATTGCGAGAGCTCTTTGCAACTCTCCATTGGCTGGAACCGCAAGGGAGCTGTCTGTAATGATGCACGTGACGTCGCTTTTGGTGCTAGGTAGATGTCTAGGTCGTGCACGGTCCACTGTTCTGACTGGGGGTGGGGTGGACTGCAGTCACCTTAGGCCATGAGCTCGAACCTGGATGTGGGCTGCAATCTGGCATCATATTTCCCGAGTGCCAGCGTATACATTACTGTAAGAATCCGAGTATTAACGAACAGCCACCTCTTCCATAAAGTTTGGCTGCCTTTCCCCAACCCCAAAGAATCGCGGCACTTCTCGCCAGGTCTTTTGACATCAATCTTCACCAACCAATGCCATTTTACAGCCGCATTTGAGTTGTCTCGACTGGCCGATCTTCCCTTACAGCAACGTCCCTCCCCCTCCCTCTGAGTGCAGTCCTGGGGACTGAGTGATTCTCGCAATCATGGTTCGCCTTCGCGAGATCCCGAGGACGGCGGCCTTCGCCTGGTCCCCCGATCCATCCAAACCCCTTTTGATCACCGGCACCAGAGCTGGAGCTGTTGATGCCGACTTCTCTGATGAAACCAAGCTGGAGCTGTGGGACCTCAACCTTGATAACCAGGACCAAGGCCTCGAGCTGCAGCCCGTAGCTAGCATCAGCACCGACTCGAGGTAGGCTTTCCAGTTGCTGCCACGCAACCAACCCGAACATCTTCGCTTACGGCACTTAGATTTTATGACCTGGCCTGGGGACCCCCCGATTCCGACCACCCCAAGGGCATCATCGCCGGTGCACTGGAGAATGGCTCTCTCGACCTTTGGGACGCAGAGAAGCTCATTGAGGGTGCCGAGGACGCTTTCATGTCCCGAACGACGAAACACACCGGTGCAATCAAGTCTCTTCAGTTCAACCCTCTCCGTTCCAACATCCTCGCAACCGCCGGCGCAAAGGGAGAGCTATTTATATACGACGTCAATGATGTCGAGAACCCATTCCGACTCGGTACCGCTGCCGCCCGCGCGGACGACCTGGAATGCGTCGCTTGGAACCGCAAGGTTGCGCACATCTTGGCTACTGGAGGATCTGGCGGCTTTGTCACTGTTTGGGATCTGAAGACCAAGAAGGCTTCTTTGACATTGAACAACAACAGGAAACCCGTCAGCGCCATCGCCTGGGACCCCAACAATTCGACTAAGCTGCTGACCGCCACATATGACGATACTGCCCCCGTCATCTTCCTTTGGGATCTCAGAAACTCCAATGCGCCGGAGAGGACGCTTCAGGGACACGAGCAAGGCATTCTGTCGTTGTCGTGGTGCCAGCAGGACAGCGACTTGCTGCTTTCATGCGGCAAGGACAACAGGACCCTGGTTTGGAATCCCCAGACGGGCGATCGTTATGGAGAATTCCCTGAAGTCACGAACTGGACCTTCCTCACTCGATTCAATCCCTCCAACCCCAACCTCTCAGCGACCGCTGGCTTCGATGGCAAGATTACCATCCAGACCCTCCAGAACACCAACCCTTCCAACACTCAGGCCTCCACCTCGAACAACCTGGACGGCGAGGACTTCTTCACTAGTGCCCAAACGCAGCCTCAGGGCGCGTCTTTCTCGCTGAACAAGGCGCCCAAGTGGTTCGAGCGCCCCATTGGTGCCTCTTTCGGATTCGGTGGAAAGCTGGTCATTTTCAAGCAGAACGCCCATCAACGGTCCACCAAGATCTCGCTCTCGCAGTTCTCTGTGGACTCGTCGATCAGTGAGGCAACGGAGAAGTTTGAACAAGCTCTACAGTCTGGCGACATTGTCAGCCTCTGTGAGTCTCGTAAGGAACAGGCCAAGAGCGAGGAGGAGAAGGCGGACTGGCTCGTCATGGAGACACTCACCAGCGAGAACCCGCGAAAGCGTATTATCGAGTATCTCGGGTTCAATGAGGAGGAGATCGCTAATGGAGTCTCAAGCAAGGACGAGGACAAGACCGAGGAAACCTCGGATGACAAGAAAAAGGAGACCAAGGAGGAAGACAAATCTGACAACATGTGGGGCGAGGGTGATGGTGAAGGCGAAGAAGACTTCCTGTCCAACCTCTCAGCAAACAAGGGGGCGAAGACAGACAGCCCCTTCCATTTGCTCGCGGATACCGACACCACAGTCGAAAAGTCCATCACTAAAGCATTGATGCTCGGGAACTTTGCCAAGGCCACCGAGATTTCCCTCAAGGAAGAGCGCTGGGCAGATGCTTTCCTCATTGCTAACTGCGGTGGACAAGAACTGGTGGATAAGGTGCAGGCTGCCTACCTGGCTAGCAAGGACGGAGTTCCCAGTTATGTCCGTCTTCTCGGCTCTGTCATCGCCAAGAACTTGTGGGATGTCGTTTACAACGCCGACCTCGAGAACTGGAAGGAGTCCATGGCCATCTTGTGCACATTTTCGGACCCCAAGGAGTTCCCTGACCTCTGTGACGCTCTTGGAGATCGTATCTTTGAGAGCGGCTCCCGTAAGGATGCCTCCTTCTGTTATCTAGTTGGATCGAAGCTCGAGAAGGTCGTTTCCATCTGGATTACGGAACTTGAAGAGGCGGAACAAGCTGGCGTGCAAGAACCTAGCGACGATTCGACCTTTTCCATTCATGCCCGTTCGCTGCAGCATTTCATTGAGAAGGTTACTATCTTCCGCCAAGTCACTAAGTTCCAGGACTCTGGCAAGGATCAGAGTGCCGACTGGAAGCTGTCAGCTTTGTACGAGAAGTACACGGAGTATGCCGACATCGTTGCCGCTCACGGTCAGCTGGCTGTTGCGCAGAAGTATCTGGATCTACTGCCTAAAGACTACCCCGAGGCCGAATTGGCGAGAAACCGCTTGGGGCGTGCCACTCAGAGGGGTGCAGGCACTCATGCTACTGTCAAGGAGACAGCTTCTAGTCGTCGGCCTGGACAGCCTCCAGCAATCAGTAACCCGCGGCCCACTCCGGCTTACCAGCCCACAGTCCCCGCTCCGTCCTCTGGCGCCTCCAACCCGTATGCACCGGCAGCCCCGGCCCTCGTCACTCCGCCTGCGCCGGCAGCTCCGTCAAACCCCTATGCCCCGGCAGCTCCAGCCATTGGCGGTTACACACCTGTTGCCACCCAGTCTCCTTATGCTCCGGGACAAGGCTACCAGCCTCAAGTCACCCAGCCCTATCAAGCGCCTTCGGGCTATGGACCGCCTCCCAGCAACTTTGGTGCTGTCCCGCCGCCTCCCCGCAACTCTACGCCCACTTCGAACTTCCGCCCCAAGGAGAGTTGGAATGACGTTCCGTTAGTTGCCAGGGCACCCCCTCCTAGGAAGGCTACTCCCAAAACTACCACCATTACGTCGCCCTTCCCTAACCAAGGAAACCAGCCAGGACCTCCTCAGAGCCCTTATGGACGCACTGGCTCGACGCCTCCCCCACCCCCTCCTAAGGGTCCGGCACCGCCCCGTGTCACGTCTCCTCTGACTGGACCTCCGCAGACCTTCCAAGGGCTGCCTAGACCAACATCGGCTGCCTCAAACGCATATGCTCCGCATCCGCCTCAGCCTAGTGCAGCCCCTTCTATGGCGCCTCCTGCCATGCCTCGCACTGCATCGCCGTACAACCCTCCTCCATCCAGCGCTCCGCCTTCTAACCGCTACGCGCCTGCCCCCTCAGCGCAGCCGCAGACTAGCCAGCCGCCTTTGGGCTCTTCTATGCCGCCTCCTGGAAGTCAGCCGCCGCCAAGGAACCCTTACGCGCCGCCGCCCCAGTCGGGTACGCCGCAAAGTCAGTATGCGCCTTCGCCGTATGGCGCTCCGCCCGCCGCAACCTCGAGGCCGCCTACTGGACCCCCTCCCTCAAGCGGACCCCCGCCTGCAGCTAGAGCTCAGCCCACCCCTCCTCCTCCGAAGGCTGCAGCCGCTCCGTCCAAACCCAGGCACCCCGCTGGTGACCGGTCTCACATTCCGGCCCATGCCCAGCGGTTGGTTGATGTCCTCAGTTCGGACATGCAGCGGGTAGCTTCCCGGGCGCCTTCTTCTTTTGCCGCTCAGGTCAAAGACACTCAGAAACGTCTCAACCTGCTATTTGACCACTTAAACAATGAGGAGCTAATCAAGCCCGATACGATTGACCAGCTCTGCGCATTGGGTGAGGCCATTGAGCAGAGGAACTACGAGGTGGCCCAAAAGATCCAGGTTGAAATTCAGCGGGACAAGACGGATGAGTGCGGCAACTGGATGGTAAGTTTATCATCCTATTCTTTTACTTAATATTGATTACTAACACTTATCAGGTTGGTGTCAAGCGGTTGATCAGCATGAGCAAGGCCACACCATGAGGGTTTTGACATAAGACGAAAGACGGCGTGTTGTCGAATATGAGCAGTCGATGATAGCCAGTTGCACTTTTTACGTACACTAGAGTTTTAAAATGAAACTGAGTTGCCCAATAAGCTGCTTCCAACCCGTAATATCGTAAGATTTAGACAACAGCACTCGAGATCCTAAGGGCATGATTATTCAATACTACCACTAAACTTGGTGTTTTCAAACAAATAGAAACCAATCAGCAGTGACAAATTTGAGATTTGATGTGCTGTACAGGTCAACTAGGTAGTTGATACTGAGAGCCACTGGAGGTTGTTCATCAACCAGTGACATGCCCAAGCGAAAGGGGGTGGGGGCCATTTCAGTGTTATTGGGCGGGCTCGAGTTTGAAGCTAGCCGATTCTCCGATAAGATAAGCACAAGCTAAGGCCAACATCATCCATAACACGTCACTCTTCACCAACCTATCTCCCCACCAGCAGTCAACGACCACACACAAGATGACGGAAGCAACACCAGACGATGCGGCCGCCCAGCGCGCGGCAGAACAAGCACGAATCCGTAAGGCCAAGCGGGAGGCCAAGATTCGTGCTGGCGGTGCGTCGAGATTGAACAAGATTACCGGTCTAGGTGGAGGATTTCAGCGAGGTACGACCCAACAATGCCCTGGTTGTCGTGGCTGCGCAGCCACATTTACCGTATTACCTACCTATGAATTGGAAATGTAGATGACTGACTTTTTCCCCCAGATGATCCCGCTCCCACTCCCCCGTCGACCACATCATCTCCGGCTCCCTCAGCGACATCAGGCCTTCCCAAGCCCAACGCGAGCTCTGAACATGCCGACCCTGAGGAGATCGACATCTCCCAGCACTACTACGAGCCAGCCTCAACTCCCCGCCCCTCTGCCACGGGTCCTCCCCTCGATCCCAACGCTATGACCGAGGATCAGCTCCGTCAGATGATGCTCGGTTTCGACAGACCTGGTCCCGGAGGCACAGGCGGGGCCCCGCCCATGAACCCTTTTGCGGGTTCCGGCGGCGAGGATGACCCCCTTATGAAGATGCTCTCGCAAATGATGGCCGGTGGAGGAGGACCCGGCGGGATGCCCGGGTTTCCCGGAGCCGGCGGCGCGCAGGGTGGCTTCCCCGCCGGCTTCCCTGGAATGCCTGGTATGCCCGGCATGCAAACGCCCGAGCAGGCCAAGGCGTCGTCATCCGAATACCTCTGGCGCATCCTCCACGCCGTCTTCGCCATTTCCCTCGGCCTGTATATCGCCCTGACGACAACTTTTTCCGGCACTAAGGTTGAGCGAGAGCGCACGGCATTGGCATACAACTACCCCGTCAGTAGCGACGACGCAGTCACGGACGTCCACAGCATGGAGAAGGGCCGCGAAGTCTTCTTCTGGATCTTTGCAACGACCGAGGCCATCCTGCTGACGACGCGGTTCTTCATCGAGCGTGGCCGCGCGCCGGCCGGAGGCATGCTATGGACTATTGTTGGGTTCTTGCCTGGTAACATCAAGACCTACGCGGCGACAGTACTGCGATACGGACAGATTTTCGCCACGGTCAGGAATGATATCCTTGTTTGTGTTTTCGTCTTGGGTATCGCCTCGTGGATACGTGGTTGATAGGAATGGCTTTGGACTGGGTGGCGTTTGCCGTCAAAAGCATGCTGTCAAGACGGTACTCCTCCGTCTTCTTTATCTTGGTTTGGCTGGTCAACTACAGTGATGGCCAAATACAATGACAGGCATTTACAGACATTAACTGTTGTCAGTCACTGCAGCCGATATTTATAGCGGCGGCAAGTCAACAGTCAATCAAATATCAGCTACAATGACCCCTAATGAACTACTCGTATTTTCAAGCCAATTGCACTACTAGATTCTCCACGCCAGTAGTAAGCCCGGACGAAAGGATAAGCAAAGCGCTTTTGTTACCCTCTGCTGCCCTCTGTTATACTCTATTTGATATCCTAATTTTATATAAAGGAGTTGCTAAATAGTAGGCACTTGCTGGGGGCTCTACCTCAGTGGTAAGCTTGGAGGCAATAGCTTTGAATTTAAGCGTATTGTGTAAGTGGTTTGGCTCAAATGGTGCGCCACGAACCATGGTATGCAAAGAGCTTCTGACGCCCTGCAAGGCTGCAACAAGAAAAGACGCTTACAAAAGCCAGTGTTCTGCTGCCTCTCGAACAAGCAGCTTTTTGTTTCACTATCCACCATTTCTCGTCTACTGCTCCTTCCAAACGCATCCCAAGCTCATCCCAAGTTTGCGTAAACTCCATCGAAAAAAGGTAGAAACATCACCAACAGGCGCATCCCGCTCATCAACCCAATAAATACAATGGCTGGCTCCCACAGTCAACCACACACAGAGAACCGGGACCAGACCAACGACAACCCTCTATTCTTCTTCATGCCTAACGAGGAATGGGGGGGGTTTTGTCAATGGTACAAAGCCTATTTCACTGTCAGCAAAGAAGAAATCTCCGGCCTAGTTGGCCATGTAGTCGACGAGGCGGACCCGTATGGGAGCATCACATTCAACTGCGCCGAGCAATTCATGATGTACTGCAAGGCCGCAAGGTTTCTCGATACTGCGAGACAAGCTCGCGTGCTTGCAACGAAAAATCCCAAGGAATAGAAAGCCCTGGGACGAGGAACAGTCGGCTTTACCCACGAGAGCTGGGACCAGATCAAGAGCGACGTCGTCGTGGCCGGCAACATTGCAAAGTTCGGCCAGAACCCACACTTGGGACGCAAGCTACTATCCACGGGCGACCGTCTGCTATGCGAAGCCGCCTCTAAAGACCGCGTATGGGGCATTGGGTATACAGCCAAACATGCTATGTCTCAACGACAGCACTGGGAAGAGAATCGCTTGGGCAAGGCGCTAATGGCGACAAGAGACCATCTTAAAGCTGAATAAGCTTCGAACAGAAAACCCTGGGAACTATGGAAGGATTAAGGCCCTAGTAAGCTCCATCAATTCACATATATTTACCGAGTCATCTTGTGGCTGTGAAGCTGTCATGACCTTGTAATGCCTCCGTGAGAGATTGAGAGATGGCACAGGCCAAAGGTGTCTGTACTGGGTTATTATGTATCGAGATTTATGTACAGGGTTGAGTGCACTAGACTGCTTATGGGGGTCTAGAGCAACGTTGTTCATCGATATCTTACCTGCGATTCACCTATTGATTGTTTAGTTGACAGTTTGTTATCAAACAACGCATGCCTCTTGATGCTCATTTCCTGAGAAAACCATCCGGCTCTGATTGTATCAAATGAATATGTCTACCAACATAGACGTATACTGCTTTCATTTATTGCCAGGTGTCCCGACGGAAACTAGATCCTAGCCGGATCTGATTCAAAAAAGTTGCATCTTCCGGTTGGTTTCGTTCCCACCAAATTAGCAAGCAGCTTGCTGAATGAGTCTGGAAACTTTTCGATTGTTGACGCAAATTTCAGTGTTGTCTTTTCTGTTTATACCTGGTTGATATACGTCCGATTGTGCTTTCTCCTTTGAAGTTATGAAATACACTGTTTGGTCGGTTCTGTTGCGCTGTTGTTCTACTTTTTCTTTTATTAACATATGCAGCAAAGTGTAAGAAGTCGATGTAGTTTGATGCTTGAAGGTTACATTTGCCTTCAGCGCACTGGAGTTCCGAGGAGGCAATCGATAATCTTCTCCGAATCTTTCCTGCCACCATTAGCTCTTTGGTTGACAATCCAGTTGGCCACATTTTCGATACGTGATTCCCAAAGTTGTATATAGATTCTTTATGTTGCCTCCTTTCGATTTCTACTCAGGTTCAGTCAGACTTTTATTGCATAAACTATTCCATTCTAGGACTATTAGTCTATGGTTAGGATTCTTGTCCTACCTTAGACCATTACTTCAAGAAAAGATGTCTGCAAACCTCATCCTCAGTCCCCCATATGCCATGGACCTCCAGAATCAAGGACTTCTGGGCCCAAGAACCGGCCAGGGTACTCGACGCTTACACAAACGGCGCTTGGATGTCTACAGCGAAAACGAGTACTAAAACATACCTCTTGATCTTTCCCTCGAGTTCGAGGGGGGCTTCAAGAAATCCCGGAGTATCTCATTTCGTCTGCCACGCTCATTTACCTGGGATTCTCTGATTAGATGGCTTCAGCAATCCGAAACCAGAGGACGAACCGGCATGCCTCAGGTTCCATATGCGAGATTGATTTTGCTACCGGCGGATTGCAAGTCACTTTTTTGACTTTATTGTTAGCCGTCTTTCCAATCAACGAGACACTTGGATGGACGATGACCCAAAATGGCTCACTCAGATCAATTTGGCGCATTCGTGTAATGCTTTTCATTATAGCCTTTCAAGTATGCATGCTATTGATCAGATATCTGTCAGGCCTTATGTCCCTCAGTCACCGTTGTAGACGGCACCATGGTGACTCGGCTTTGAAAAGAATATGTATGAGGTGTCTACTACAATTTCATATTTACACTTAGTACTAAATGAGTTACTAGGCAATTCATTGTACGCACTGTCTGCCGTTTTCTAGTGAATTCGGCATATCCGATTGTTGAGAGGTAATCTAAACTGGAGATCCCGCTGGACCCTTACCAGACTGTCTCGAAGAAGCTAGTCCACAGTGGCCCAGTCGCATCTACCTACTCTACTATACCTCTGTCGATTCTATGGAGTAGATTAGATACAATCAGAGTATGTTTTCTCATAATACAATATAACTTTGGAGTTTCAATACGATATGAGATTGCTTGTTTTAACTTCGATTAAGCACAACGACCAAGATACACACT
Organism: Colletotrichum sublineola; assembly: GCA_020631755.1. Lineage (NCBI taxonomy): Eukaryota > Fungi > Ascomycota > Sordariomycetes > Glomerellales > Glomerellaceae > Colletotrichum > Colletotrichum sublineola. The sequence goes on from JAHSQG010000001.1 coordinate 2,899,640, forward strand.
TGCCACATAAGAAGCCCACTTAGGGGAAGCTAGGCAATATGTTGAACCAACACCCTGCTTTCATCACCTAAAATCATAAGAAAACCAATTTGCTTCCACAAGTTCTCCTCCTCCTCCACGATTGCAATAAACCTCACCTCAAACTATCTCACCTTCAGACAAGACATGTGCCTCAATACCCATCAAGATGCAGCCTTAGGTGAGAAGTCAGAATAGGTAGAGAGAGTCACCACAACAAATAGAGGTCCGCATCGCCTCCGGCTCTCCGCGCTTGTCGCTTCCCTCCTCCTGGGGCTGGTTTTGCGCCGTATACAGCACCTGTCTCTGCCAAATAATCGACGGCAGCCTCAATCGGTTCGGTGGAAACCAGGGCAAGTTCAGCGACCGCAGGCACTACTACTCGGCCGGAGCGGTCGGTGCCGGAGGCCAAGACTCTAGGACCCCGGCTATGCCCGATCCCGAGAGACTATATGCCGCGGACCTTCCACACGGGAGCGTTTCAGCGATCATGTCCGGAATTTTAAAACGTTCCATTCTTCAACTTATGATGACTTATTATCATAAATCATGGCAAGCACAACAGACTCCACGAGTGCCGTCACGATGACTTGTAGGCTCTTTGCGTCGTTTTTCTGCTTCAATGTCGATATTATTTGCGTTACCGTCTTCTCAGTTGTGCTGCGCCGCCGTTATGCTCTCGAGCTGGGATTTATTGTAGTCAATTCCTCTGCTTAAAACAGCAAGAGCGTAGCTTACTCGAGAAAACTCATGTCGTCAAGAATCCCGTACACAGGAAAGGACCTCTCTCATTGGCCGATGTATGGGAGAGCTAACCGATCCCGGAGTCTTGCAAGGGGTATAGTTGTCTTTGACGGATTGGCGAACGTGGTTCGACTACGCATTTCCACAAGCCGGTAGTGAAAGGGGGGGGGGAGGCTGGCGGCCGTGACGGCCAGACTCTGCCGCTTTCCTGCAAGCATTTTCTCGCAAGCACTTTCTGAGTGGACTTGCCAGTTGAATGGTTCTTGTCTTCTAAATGTCACATGAAGTTTGGTAGGTGTTGACGTCAACGCCGAAACTCACGATCACGGCTCACACTATCATCATGTGTCACATGTGAGACCCGAGATCCACAGCACCAACCATGCTCTGAATGGTGAATCTCTCCTAATATACCGCCAGGCAAAGAGATAGGAGAGGAGGAAATGTTTAAATGCAGGAAGCGAGTTGAACTAGACGGTTCTTAATATGCCTTTTCTCACCATCAATGCCAACATCGCATGAAACCAAGGTGTAGAGATAATCCTCTGAACGCCTGGGTTACCTTATCAGGAAACCCAACAAGACAAACGCCAAGCTGGAGAGAGACAAAGCGTTCATAGAACAAAGGGTGGGCGCGCAACCTGGGCCGTTTGTTTCCTTTGAGTAACCATCAGCACGAGACGCCTCCCTCGCTCTCACGGGACGGAAGAGGAGGGATCGAGTACCCGAATAATCTTCGTCCCCTAGGTAGCCTGACCCAACCGCCCATCGTTCTTCTCCTCCAATCGTCTACCCCTTCGCCCACCCACCTGCCCGCCTCCCTTCGAATGGGTACCTCCTCCCCGATGTCGCCAATCCGCCACCGGCGCTCCCGCCCTCACGACACCCCGCGCCGTTCCAGTCACCGTTCGTTTCCCGTCCAGGGCAGGGCAGACACTGCGCTAATACACGGCCAGAATCCAACCCATGCAAGAAACCCACCTCTACACCGACGGGCATCAGCCGGTAGTCCGGCACCAAGATGCTACCCACATACGTCCGTTGCTATTAGGAAACCTGGCTAGCCAGTCGGCCAGCCATCCCACCCACAAACGCCTCCCTCGTCGAGAGCACTCGCTCGCCCAGCCCAGCCCGAAGACCGTCCGTTTCTCCTCCTTTGAGTCCGCCATCACCGCTGTGCCCCTCCGTTCACTCACTGACAAAAAAGACCCTATCAAAACACCCTTACGGCCTTCGTCACCGTCAGTCGCTCAGATCCCCCCACTCGCCTTTCCCCCTCTCCTTCCCACCCTGCGATTGCTTCCTATCAGGATCTCGTTCGGTAGGGTAGCGTTTCTGGAGAGGATGGGGGGAGGGGCCACATCAGCTTACCCTACCTTCACACTGCTCTTCCATTACTGCAGACATTGACCGCACATGACAAGATGTAGGAGGGGACAGTGACATATTGCCCGAACTAAGGCTTCTGGAGAACGAAGTGAGGGATTACACCACACTAGCACCCAAGCATGCAGCTTTCATCTCCGGGATAATATCGCGGAATGGATGCAGGCACGGGGTCGAGTGAAACAATGTGCCATCGCCAAGCGCCATTGTCTAGGTAAAGAAAGGGCGGGAAGCTGTAATAGGTGCCCCAGAACGCATACGTGATCGACATCGGGAAAAAAAAAAGAGGAACCTGCGGGGTGCATCTGCACCACGCGAGCTGAGCTTTCACATGTCAGAAATAAGCTGTTGACTCCGAGTGACCAAATTTGGGCAACCAACCCTTCCAGATTCTTGTGTATGTGTCAGTCATTAGGGAGCGAAAAAAAAAGTTGAGATGGCAGATCAGCTCAACAGTTGAATCAGGCCATCCAAAGAGCTGAGAGGCTCTTCCTTACTGATACTGGGCTATTTCCACATGTTTTCGGTATGAAATAAATAGTTTTTTTTTGTTTTTTTCATTTAGAAGATAGATATGAAAACAGTAGTGTGAAGGGTATCAACTACAAGAGCCTTCCCTGATAAACAGTGGTGAATCTGGGTTAATCTGGTCCCGCATGTAAATCATTGTAGCCTCCCGTACACGGCCCGCATCAAGGCCGGGATACTCGTAAATCACTCTCATAATCATCCAACTTGCTGCACTTTCGGAGAACCCAGCTTCGGTGTATCCTTCCATCTCACCACATAAAGATTGCGTTCCGACGATGCAATACCGAGACCTTATGCTCAGTATTCGGACATCGTCTTATGGGGCAGGGAAAGTGCACCAGTCGTACGCCCATATTATAATAGCCGCATTTCCAGGGTATAATCGCGTTCTCGTTACCGGATCACAAGGGCGGTCTCTTGAGCCCTGAGCTCATCGTTGCCCTTCATTATGTCTTCGAGCCACTCGGCTGCCATGGTCAGCATGGTACTTTTGCTGAAGCCGCCTCCCTTCAAGCCTGGCACAAGTTCACAGAGGTCGTCAAAGCCTTCCTTGATCAGGGTTCGGCGCTTTTGCTCGCTCTTGATATGGTTCTCTCGCTTCTGTGCTTCCGTCAGATTCTCACGGGGTGGCTTGGCCCCTCCCGTACCCGACTTGCGTCTTCGACCGGCTGTGCCGTTTTCAGTTGGCGATGTGGTGGAGATCGGCTCGACTTTGGTCTTGCGTTTCCTCGCCGCCTTTGTTGCCGTGCCGTTCTCCTCTTCGTCTTCCTCAAGATCGTCCTTTGTATTCCTGCTTTTTCTCCTCTTCCGTGGAGGAGCGTCCGCGTCTTCCTCCTTCTTCAGAATCTCTGAAGACTTTCGACTGTGTCCCTTTCCCGACGCATGCTCGCCGTTGGGGCTCGGTGGGCGCGTGTTATCCGTGCTTTGACTTGGCTCGAGGCACTCCATATATCTCAGCTGGACTTTAGATAAAGCATCGTACGTTTCTTTCGGGTCCGGGACGAAGCTGTTGGAGCGGTTGAAGCGGGCATCCGAACCCCATTGGACATCAATATTAGCAGCCTGGTTTGCCCGTTGTGCGGAAACCCTCTCTCCCGGAGCGGGGCCGAAAAACATGTCTGCAAAGGTGCTCTCGTGGTCGTCAACAAGGTTAGCCTGAGCTATGCTGCCGCGCTCAGCACGCTTGAAATCCTCCATGGGCTGATGTCTGAGGTGGCCGACTGGGGGCCCAAGAGAGTGCGATACATCCCTACTGCTGCTACCAAACATCGGCCCAGACCCGCTCGCGTTTGATCTTGACGAACCGTTGTGTAGTAATGTGGTGGCAGCTTGGAGAACGTCAGCCGAGGCATGCTGTTCAAGGGACGGGTGTGATTGAGGTTGATGTTGCGGTTGGTGCTGCGGTTGGTGTTGCTGCTGATGTTGCTGATGGTGGTGGTGGTGCTGTTGTTGTTGTTGTTGCTGCTGCTGCTGTGGCGGAGGGGGAGGCGGTGGCATCAAAGTCGAACTCATTGACATCATGTCCGAAAAGTCAGTGTGGGTCATTGCATGGCCAGGAGAGGCGAGCGGTGGTGGTGCGGGCGACTGGCCAAAAGACGTGGCTGTCCCCATGAACTGGGGTGGTAGATCCAACCAGGCATCGCTGAAGTTGAGGCCTTCACCAAATGATGGTAGATTGTAGTGGTCCGCTGTCATGTCCTCGAAGAAGGAGCTGAGTAGTTTGGTGTCATTGTCGGAGAGGAGAGGTGCGCCAGGGGCGGGCTCAGGGGGGTCGAGGAAGAAGTCTTGAGAGGGATCAACGGCATCTGGGAAGAGGCTGTCAGCGAACATTTGACTTTGGTGGAAGGCGGGAAGGAGAAAGACTTACAGCCGAAGGGCAAATTGGGGTCTGACGGCTGCGTCGAACCCATCCTGGGACGTTGTATGGCGAGCATGGGTGCGTCTTGTGGCTAATGGACGATAGTCGTCGGATGTGCTGCTTCTGGTAGGGAGAGACGTTGAGCGATGAGGCTTCGAGAAGAGTGAGGAAAGAATGAATGCGGGCGACTCTGAAGCGGACATGCACATTCCTCTGGGCAAGTCGATATACTAGAGGGGCATGGCAGGAGGAACGGAACGTGTCTATCAAAAGCGCAGCGCGTCTAGACGAAGAAGAGGCTCGGTTGGCTGGGCTGGGCTGGGCTGGGCTGGGGAGAGGACGTGCGAAGGAACGGCGGCAATCAAGTAGGTAGCGGGCAGTCGTTGGGCTGTCTTGTGATTTGGCGGGGTGGCGGATTGTGGTTGTTATTGCGGCGGCAGAGCCCGCAATGGTGCTGCTTGATCGGAGTGCGAAGAGGTTGGTGGGTGGTTTTGGGTCGTCTTTAGGTGCGCGCCGTGGCAGAGCAGCAGGAGTCGGAAGTGGACGCCTGACGGGTTACGTCGAGGCCGAGGTGGGGTGGTGGCTGCGCTTAGGCACCGCACCGGGCTTCTGGATCCCTAGTGCTAAGAGAAAGGATCTCTTCGTTCTCGACGAGAGGGGGTGGGGGTTAGGGAGGAGAAGGTTGAGGATGAGGGGGGGAGAAAGGACGGATGACGAGGACGGGGCCTGGTGAATAAAGGTCGGAAGGGTGCTGTGCAAGGTAAGGCGAGGTAAGGTACGGTGATGCGAAGCTGGTGAGGTAGTGTACTGCACGGTGACAGAGAGCTGGAGCTGGGGGTATCGAGCGGAAATGGGGCTACAGACGAAGCAGCAAGACAGACAGCTCGTGGTGGTGGAGGAGCAGGTGGTTTCCAAGGTCTACCCCGTACTGTGGACGGTTATGCGGCCCATGCGGGCTAGGAATACTGAAAAGACCCTTCAGAAGCAGAGGGTGCGGGAGGGCTATGGCGACTCTGGCGGGAGCGAGCTTGGAAACGATGAAGGTACGTGTATAGAGCTATGTCGAAGTTGGAATGCGAGCCCGAGGCCCATTTGAAGCATTGGACTGCTTTGCGAACTGACTTTCTGGCGGCCGTGGGCGCGCGGAGCGTGATGTTGAGGTTACCTCACCCGTTTACTTGCATATTCAGGCTCAGCAACAACCGTAGTCGATTATCGGTACTGATGAGAAACCAGTGATGACTGGTGAGTGTGAGTGAGTCGGACCCCAATCACTCTTTGGCCAGATGCAAGCTAGGTAAGACAGGTTGGAAAAACGTGACGGAAGAAGGACGGGACCACGGCGGCGGCGGCAGCAGCAGCAGCAGGGGGACAGAGGGCAGACCCCGTGATGTTTGGACTTTTTTTCTTATATACCGGTAAAGCCACCGGTAGGTACCTTGGGTAGGTGGGAAAACAAGTGGACGACTGGTAAAGAATGAAATAGTCTGGGGCATCAAGCAGCCAAACAGCCACCCCTGTTGTTGACCGGGGGGGATGGTTGAGCCAATCCTGCCGCGACGGCCAGAAAGAGATTGATAGTGTACACTTCCTAGAGACAGAGGCAGAGGGAGGAGAGCAGGTCGCAGGTCGCAGGGCAGGGCGGCCAGGGCGGGTACGCAGTAGGTTGCAGCGGGGCGAGAGGGAGGAGTGGGGTTGGCTGGGATGGCGGCACGGTCACCTGCATCGCCCTGCAAGCCACCGCAAGTTAGTACCAGCTGCTGCAGTATCAAACAAGTAGGTACGAAATACATACCATAGCATGCTACACCTACATATTACTACCTTCCTACTAGGTAGGTAGGTATGTATACACGTACGAGCAGTAAATAAGGTACCTAAGTAGGTATTTGGTTAGAGAAGTAGGCACAACAGGCACAACAGGCACGGTCTCGACACGGACGAAGGTGCTTAATTCTCGTCGCTGCTACCTCGGAGAATGGCAATTGGAATTCGCCCAGCTCGTCAGCCCCAAGTGAGAAGCTGTCTGTTCATAGAATGCTTGCCCTTGCCTGCCCCAACATCTGGACAGGGGCGGAAGACCCGATGGGAGAAAGGAACAGACAAGATCAGCGTCGGAGCAGTACCTACTTGGGCGCGAACATGAGACAAGCCGAGCAATATCGTTGAAACGGTGCTCCGCTGGTGCTGACAAAGACCACTTGTGTGGGCTTCAAGTCGTACAAAGGGCGGTCAGCAGACAAGCCGAGAGGTGCATAAACCAGACTGATTGGCTCGATAGGCCCCACCTCAACCATTTCATCAGGCAGGCTGGCCTGGGGTTAACGCATCTTTTACTTTATCCGCTTAGTGCTATAACGGGGCATCACATGCCAACTTGGGGCTTCGCTCTCTTTTTTGGGTTCCCCAATCTCAATCCCTCTTCCTCCTCCTCCTCCTCCTCCTCCTCCTCCTCCTCCTCCCTCCTCCTCCTCCTTCCTCCTCCCGCTGTCTCACGCTTGTCAGTCATGTTCTAGTGTAGGTAATTCCCCTCCCTCCTCGCTGCCCCAGGAATTTCTTGGCGCTATCCTCTTCTAGGCTTGGCTTCACATGTACATGGTACTGGGTGGGTGCTCCGCACTGTCGCATTTCCTAAGCTTTCCCCAGCACTTTTTCCTACCGCATCTCACCTTGGGGTAGCTTTCGAGGATCAGTCCTGCAACCCGATCCCAAGGCGCTGAGTTGTTTGCTTGACTTTTTCGACTTAACCTTTGTCTTTTCACATTTTTCCCGCTCATTCTGCTCATTCTTCGGCCAAACCCGTTGCTTCCCACCATCGCCTGGAACTGCATCTGTAACACCGCTTCGCCCTGTTCCTGTCTCTCCCGGCACCTCTCCTCCATCTTCTATCCTTGTCGCTTCGTCCGCTGCAACTTTGCTTCAGCCTTTGGGGATCTTGACGGCCGCGCCGGTCGATACGTTTTTTTGCTAGCGTCGGCGGATAGCGCTAAGGCACATCACAGACACTGCATGTCCAGCCTCTGCTAGGAAACATCGAGACAAAGAAACAAACACAGCCTCAGTCGATGCGAAACGGCTGGTTGTCCTAGCCTGTCTGTGTTTACCGCCCACAAGCCCAGTCGACACTCGACTTCGACTGGCTATTTCACCCTTTGAAAAAGCCCAGACGGAGCCAGCGCCGACCTTCTCGCCCACGACCAGTCGATCGCATTGATCAATTCTTCAAGCATTCGGCGCTTCACAAGCACTCGGGGAAGGCCTCCTTCCTATCCATCCCCTGTTTACCATCGCCTGCCGCCTGCCGAGCGAACCAACGCAAAACGTAATTCCCTCCAGGTTTTCTTCGACCGGACAAACTCCAGAGCCGATGGAAGTCTCTTCTTATTGAACACCGTCGCACTCGCATGATTTCCGCGCCTAAGCCTCAGTGTGGCTTTGCTGCGTGACTCTGTCATGTACTGCTCTGCCCTTTATTATTGTCAATCTTTTGTCTTCCTTGGTTGACAGCGTGAATTTCCGCGTGACAAGCCAGCTGATCGGAACAATCTTGCGGCCAATCATATGTAACAGCAGGTTGGCCTGCACCTCGGTCCCGTTTGCCAGATTCCACCTCTTCTCCAGGGGGTGCCGAAGGGCTCAATCAATCACCCTGGTCTCCTCCCTTTTACACTTCCTGCACAACCCACGTCGCCCATCCTACCCTCCATCACCTCGCGGGACGCCGTATTTCCCCATAATTCTCGTCCTCTTCATCTCCTGCCACGCAAGGTACGGCCACATCATACTTTCGACACTAGAACACAGTTTCAGCTCTGTCCTAGGTCGGCCACCTGGCTGTGGAGGACCGTCCATTCACTCGCGACACTGAACGAGCCAATTGAACAATTTGGTTAGTTACCCTTACCCTGGTAAGATGCGTCCACTAGTCCATGAAGCTCCTTTGCATGCTACCTTGTTACTGTACGGAGTACAATACCCTACTACGTGCCGAGATTCTCCCCTGCAGATCGTGCCTAGCTGCATCCGAGGTATCTGGACAACTTCAAGTGAAGTCAAGACCAGCTGGGCCACGCCGGAGCTTGGTCTTCAACCAGATGCCTGTCTTCACTTGGTTGGCTTCGTATCCATGTGAATGAAGCGGGCAGACTATCCGCTTGTCGTGTCTCCCATTACCTAAGGTAGCTCATGCGTTACCACGGTTCAACCGTCGGTACGCCTCCCTGCCTTCTTCGCATTTTGCTGGTCGATTTCTTTGCCTAGAGCAGCAAACCATGTCCCCATGTCTTCAGCCACGTCTTTCTTATCGAACTCCTTCCATTAACTCAGTTTAATCGACCAAGTCGGCAACTAGAACCCGACGCCATTGTCCGGTTACATGATTGCCGTTAACCCCCCCGCAGTGCACAGACGCATTGCTTACTGGCTTCAATGCGCATCGCTGATTCTCTGCCCCAGGGACCCGTTCCGATCTCGACGTCCGGCGGTTGACGCCGAAGCCTCATGGCTACTGTTACGCCGTCTCCCTCAGCAATGCCACCTCGGGGTCAGATGCAAATTCGCCGGAAAAGTCTGATTGAGCTATCCGGAATCCCGCCAATCCTACGGCCCCTCCTTCGGGCCTATCTGCTTGGCTATGCTTCCGCTGTCGCCCCCAGGATCCTGACACTGTTGATGCGATACATTACCAAGAAGCGCCGCAGAGTCTCAACGGACAATGGGCAGTGCGACGATTTTGTGGCAAGGTTGAGGCAAACAGTCCTTGCCGGGCTGGATCCTCAGCGTTTCCCAACCTTTTGCGCCGTGTTAGTTGGCGGCAGCACCTTATTAGAGGTTTGTCCACCAGATACCAGCGAACCGGAGTTGAACGCCGGCTATACAAGGGATGCGGGGCATCGTGTCTTCAGCTTACTGCTCTTGACTCAGTCTCTAAAGACAACTACCCCAGCCAAGTGGTTGTGCTTGCTCTCATGCGGAACAGCGCTGGTTCTGCACTGGGTGAAGGACAGTTGCGCCCCTAGCATACTCCTCTGCTACTTCGCCGCTCGCAACCAAAAGCCTGGCCTTCCAACTGCATTTGCCCCATATGACTTGTCATTGTTCACTAACGCATCCTGATAGGAGCCTCTTCGACACTTATTCCAGCGCAATACTAAAGGCCTTGCCGAAGGAACACGCACCAGGTTCGTAGACCAGATGTATCCATCGCGGTGCTGCTCGCGAGTTATTGGTTACTGATACCCAAGCCAGACTGGCCAGATGGTGCGCTACGTTCATTGCTGCGTGGTTTAGCCTGCAGCTGCTCCAATCTAAGAAGAGCTCAGCTTTCACGGAACATGTCCCAGTCAAGTCTGACGTTCCTCCTGGGGCCGAATTGAAGGAAGTCCGATATGCCGGTAGGACTCTTGACCTGACCCTTTTCACACTAACACGGGCACTCGATGTTATCGTTGGGGAGTTTTGGGCCCGCAGACGCGCACGCCGCATTGCCGACGGGAGCTGGAGCAAGGTTAGCACACTGGCTTTTGTGTTCTACGAGGATCTGTATGTTAACTTTCCGCAGGCGGAGCGGATCGTCGGCAGGCTCACCGACCCCTGTTTGTTCGTCACCTCGTGCGCCTTCATCATGTGGGCATGGTTCTACCACCCCTCGCGGCTCCCCAGTGGCTACAACAAATGGATCAGCTCGGCGGCAAACGTCGACATGCGGCTCATCGAGGCCCTCCAGAAGCTGCGCGCCGGTGACATGGCCTACGGTCGGAGCGAACAGGCGGAGCTGCTGCAGGGTATGTGCGAAAAGTACAAGTGGCCGATGGACTGGGGTGACCCGTCCAAGTCCATACCCATCCCCTGCGAGATGGTCCACATGGGCTGCGGCCCCTCGTGCGAGCTCCACGCCATCAGCCGCTTCTACCGGTCGTGGAAATGGTCTATGGCTATGTATCTACCCCTAAGCATGGCGCTCCTTCTCCGGGGCCCGATCAACAAGAAGAGCGTATTGCGGGTGCTGCTATCAGCGTCGCGGTCGTCGGCATTCCTGGGCGCGTACATCACACTCTTTTATTATGGCGTCTGCCTCGCCCGGACAAGGATCGGGCCCCACCTCATCGGTACGGACATGGCGGCGCGTCAGAAGATCGACACGGGCATCTGCGTCCGTACCGGGTGCTGCCTGTGTGGCTGGAGTGTCCTCGTTGAGACTACCAGCCGCCGTAAGGATATGGCCCTCTTCGTTGCGCCGCGAGCCATGGCGACCCTGTTGCCGAGGCGTTACGGCATGGACAAGCAGTGGAAGGAGACTCTAGTGTTTGCCGCCAGCACGGCGGTCGTGTTTACCTGCATCCACGAGAACCAGTCCCGTGTGCGAGGTGTACTGGGCGGTATTTTGGGGACGGTGTTGCATTATTAGATAGACGGACACTTTCGGAAAGATACACGAATCGGTATTATTGTGCGTTGCAGGACGGCACTGGCGTGAGCATTCGATGATTAGAAGGATCCAAACCTTGTATAGAGTAAGAGACGACACATGGCTGACTACGGGTCTACGCTCTTCTGTTGTAGTACTTGGCTTGGGCAGAGCAATCTGGTTTTGCGGTTTAGAGAAACAGAAGGTTCGTAGTGAGGAGGGAAATGGAAAATCTAGAAAACAGATGCATGATTCCAGACCCAGTAACTTTTAATGATCGAGATGATCACCCAAATAAATCGCTGAAGGTCTCGCTGATGAATAGCGTGCAAATCTCCAGCGCGGCAAATATGCAGCCGGGATCAAGACCGAACAGCCTCAAAGCTATATGAATTTTGAGCGGGCCCTTGCCGGTCTAGCAATGAGCTTAAGAGCAGCATTCCAGGAACAATGTTCGTATGCCATAGCTTGAACAATGCTTGTTGCTCCACGCTACCCATTCAGTCATGAATTCTGGTCGGACAGATGGCGTAGGCCAGCATGACCTCGGAACGGGTTGCGAGGTTCTACAACCAACGCGGCGGATTTCATGAAGCATATCCGCATGGGAGCAGTGTTCCTAAATATATTGTGTATTGGCCCCAAGCTTGCTTCCAAAGGCTCGGACATCTAGGTAGCTTGTCGTACAAACGGCCCTCTCCTAGAGTCTCTCCCCCCATGCTTTGAAAACTTGCAGTGCGAATTAACAACTAATCAGAAACAACCCTTCTCGTAAGGAATACGAAATCTACGAATGCGCCGTAACGTAGGCAGCTGTAAATCTTCCGTCAGAACTTCGCGCCGGCAACGCCGTTTTTCGGATTTCATAAAATGTTCATCGAGTTTAAGTATCGGCGCTCGGAGCCCCTCGGAGGCATCCGCCGCCGGAGATCGACTGTGGGGCCGGGTCGGGTGGCGCTGACCCCCCATCCGTCATCAACCTAAATTTGATCATTTGGCTCAGTCGTTCCCTAATTCAACGACGTATCCGGCTTGGCCGCGAGCCTCCTTGACACCTCTCACCAAAGCTAGTCGGAACATCTGGGGGTTTTGAATACTTTGGGATTCCTAGCGGAAAGGCAATGCAGTATCGATGGAGTTTGCTGTCACCCCAACATCTGCCGGGGATCCAAGCCATCATCCCGGTACTCAATGCTCTTGGAAGGGCGCTTATCACAAAGCGGCCAATGAGCGCCCTGGCGCGATATTGAACAGGAAATATCCGCAAACAATCCCACCAGGAAACCCGGAACCTCGTCCGCCGTGGTGGCACACACACACATGCACACACATACCCCCTTGAATATCGGCAGCGAGTTCTTGCAGCTCTCCCTCCCATTTCCTTGCAACTGCGGCCCCGTACCAAGCCACGGCTTTGTTTACTCGAGGCAGACGACAGGTGTCACGGGCTTACAAACCTGCTCACTACTTTTTCGTCCGCGCTTGCAGAGGGGGGGACGAGGGGCGGGTTGGTGAGCATGAGAACGGATGAATTAAAAAAAGGTGGAAGCAGAGAAAACGCCAAGAAACATGCTCCAAACTACTCAAAGTACCTCTTTCAACAATAAACTACCAGTCCTTGGTGGACTTTCTCGTTGTTTGCTGCCAAGCTGACATGTCGAGCTTTTGGCTTAGTATTATGTTACATCTTTATTGCAGATCCCTCCGCTGTTCCTTTAGGGTTGGAATGCCGTGCTGAACCCCTAGCATCCTCATGGGCTTGGCTGTAAAACATCTTGGTGGGATTGGCATGGATCATCCGGGGGTGGTCCATCTATGGGTTTTCGCACCGGGGTTGCTCTGTGGTGGATGCGACAAACAGAAGCATTATATACTCAGTGGTGTGCCGGCTCCGTCTACACACAGCTACTACAGCCCAGGGCAGTGGCATTTGTTCTTAATTTTTCTGTTCCGTCAGGTTCTTTCCTTTCACGACGCCCGGTATTTTTTCTTTCTCTCTTCACCTTTGAGAGTTTCAAGTCTCATTTCGCCTTCGAGTTTCTCACTCGTCTTCCTCATCACAATCACCCAGGAAAGGCGTCAATAACGCCCCCTCAAACAACCAAAATGCGCTTCTCCATCATCACAATGGCGACCACACTCACGCTCCTCGTCGCCGGGAACCCCTTCCCTCTTTTGCTCCCCCAAACCCACCGCCCCTTCAGAATCCCGGCCACAAATACGACTTCGCCCCCTGTGAACATTGGCACTGTCGTCTTCCGGGCCATAGACATGCTCGACATCTTCGGCCCCCTCGACGCCCTCCAGCTCGTCGCCAAAAACCGCCACCTGAACCTTCACCTCATCGCCGCGACCCTCGACCCCGTCACCACCGCCCCGCAGGCGGCCGGCATGAACGCCTACAACTCGTCCTTCTGGCCCACGATCCAGCCCACCGCCACGTTCGACGACGATCTTGACCTTGACGTCCTCCTCATCCCCGGCGGGCCCGGCATCCGCGCCCCCGGCCTGGAGCCCATCGTCGATTACGTCAAGCGGTACTACCCCCGGGTGAAGTATCTCATCTCCATCTGCACCGGCGCCAGTTTCGCCGCCCGCTCGGGGGTCCTGGACGGCAAGAGGGCCACCACGAACAAGGCGTCCTGGAAGCTGATCACGGAAATGGGGCCGAAGGTGAAGTGGGTTTCGCCGGCGCGGTACGTGAACGACGGCAACGTCTGGACTTCGTCTGGTGTAAGTATTTCTACTCGTATATTTTTTCCCAATATGACATCGACTTTAGAACGTCCATGTTGCTCAAGACGTACTAAATTTCAAAATGCCCAGGTCTCTTCCGGTCTGGACCTGATCATGGCCTTCATCGATCAGGTCTACGGCGAGGAGATGGCTACCAAGGTCGGCAGGATAATGGAATACATCCCCAACGACTCCGACTGGGACCCGTTTGCTGATATCAATGGCGTCACGCCCACGGGCCACTACTGAAGGGGAACTTACAGGAGGGAGAGGAGCTGAAAAGACAAGGAACTGAGCATTCTGTTGCGAGAAAAGGGTGCATATCAAAGCGCATGGCAGGGCGATGTCTTACTTTCTAGCGAATACGCTACACCAAGGCTGGGGCAGACTTGAGATTATATGGCCTAGAGGGCCGTTGAGATTAGAGTCTAGCTGATGATTTCATTACCTCTACACAAACTCCTTGCTGCGCGAACTAGAGAACGAAAAATAATAATAAAAATAAAAATTTGAAAGGCCTGTTTTTCATCTCAAGAAGACTTGGAAGCCTTTTCGACCTCCAAAAGCTGCCGGATGGCGTCGCCCAAGGTGACGCTCAGAGGCGTGTACTCCAGCCCCAGAATTCGCTCGGCCTTGCCCCCGTCAATGGAGTACCGCTCCTCCGTCTTGCCGTATCCCGGTCGTCCCTCGGGAACCCTGCTTTTCGCCTCGGAGACCTCCTGGCGGATGATGTCGGCTGCAGTCTGCCAGTCGAAGCCACCGCCGACGAGGAACCGCTCGCCGCCGGCCGCCGGCATCTCAATCGCGCCGAGAAGTGCCCGCGCGACGTCCCGGACGTCGACGCAGGCGCCAAAGTCGGTCGGCGGGACCTCCTTCGCGTCGACCAGCTTCCAGAGCGCATCCATCGACTCGCTCAGGCGGTCGAGGTCGGGCGTGCCGAGGTACGGGCCGAATACCCAGGGCGGGCAGACGTTGGCCAGCGTGAACGCCACGGCCTGATTCCCGTCCATCCAGCGCCACATGGCCTTCTCGGCGAGGACCTTGGAGGCGCACCACCACATGATAATTATTTCGAGGCTTTGGACCACAACCGTAAAACTTCGATTTCTGTACACCTTCATTTCAGACACAGATACACATAACACAAGGAACACAACAGGGCCAGTGATGCCCAGATAAATCATTTGACAGTATTCTGAATACACTTAACAGCTACAGAGTACGCTGCAGCGCCGTTGTCTGTCTTGGACGCTTCTTCATAGCTCATTGGATTCCAGTCCTTCTCCGTGTACGTGTACCCCGGGCGGTAGCCCTGGGCCATGTCGATGATAGAAGCAAAGGACGAAACGTTGACGATGCGCTTCACGTCGGGCCCGTACTGCCTCGCGGCCTCGAGGATGGCGACGGATCCGTTTATGGCGGGCCGTAGGAGGTCCGTCTCGTTGTTCTTGGGGTTCAGGATGAAGGGGGATGCGGCGTGGATGATGCCTGTGACGCCGGTGAAGGCGTCCCTGTAAGACTCGTGCTTCGTGATGTCTGGGACGATGGCGAAGGAGAGGCGGTCCGAGAAGTTGGGGAAGAGGGCCCGAAGGTTGGCAAAGGAGGCCTCGGAACGGGCTGTTGCGCGGACATTAAAGCCGCGTTCAAGAGCATAGCTGACGATGTGGGTGCCGATGTAGCCGTTGGCGCCGGTGACGAGAAGGGTTTGGTTAGACGTCATTGTTTTTGCGTTGGCTGTTGTGCTTTTGCTTGAAGTCAGGTGTAACTCTCTGCAAGTAAGTTCAGGGGTACTTTGCGGTTCAATTAAGATATACTTCTTTGATGTGAGTTCACAGCGTTGTTGTCACTGATGCTTCTGATCTCAACCGAACGCCTCCAGCGAACCTACCTACCTTTATACGTACGAATAAGCTCCCCTGAGAGCGGTTCCATAGCATAATCAAAGTTGAGGCAATTCGGATTCCAAAGATCGAAGAAGGCGTTGGGGATGTCATCAGAACGGCCGCTTACACCACGGGCGACATGCTAATCGCCGGTGCACCTCAACGGCGCTCGCCCCTGCAAATTACCTTCAGGGTTGTCATTAATAATGAGAGTGACACCATCTGAGGTAAGCAGACGGCCTGGGTAGATACTGCTTCAATGAGAGCATCGTGACTCTCAAGTGATTGCGCCGATGCCTCGTTTCGGCGATCAGTCGACTTTAATGATGAGTGATGCTCCTTTCGCCGAACGCTCCCCAAGATGAAGACGCGGCGATAAGGTGATTCGTGGGGGAACCGTGGGGGTGCCGCTTACTCCAACTTGAGATGACAGCGGCATAACTTCTGCACAACATCACAATTGTACCATCTGATTAATAATGCGTTGAGAAGCTGTTGTGCCGAACTTGAGCCGACGTCAAAGGCCAGCGGGGCAGGCACGCTCGGTGTAGGAGACAATTCACCGTGGTGAAGAATGTTCACCGGTACCGTATAGCCGAGGATACTTCGACCCCCGACGGCAACGCTACGGGTTTGTTTCCCCCCAAAATTGGAGTATGGAGTCTGTGGATGGGGCCAACATGCCGTTTGCAAACGAAAAAAAGTATATATTCACTGCTGGATCATGACCCCGCCATAGGAGGTGAGCGATTCGTTGGCACACTCATCTTTAGGTCGCGACAAGTCACGAAGGCCAGCCTGTTGGTCATGAAGGCTGGCTTCTGCGCGGTAGCCGCAAAAGTTAGAAACCACAGGTTACGCAAACTAAAGATTAGATAGTGGGCTGCCAGGAGTCCGAATGCTTTGTGTGGCCGCCCGACTTATACGCCCGCAACCCAACCCGCAGCCAGCTGGTTCGTGACGCGGGCTGCCAAGTGGCCCCACCGACACGGACACGAAACCCAGGTCTTGAAGAAGAATCTTGGAGGCTAATCGCTGCTAGGTAAGACGAGTTCCAGATCTCCAGGCACGAGGTCCTGTACCCCGGCTCGGCAAACTGTAGCTCATGTACGGCATCGGGGCAGCGGTCGGGAGGAACCGGAGCGGAAATCTGGGGTAGGTCGGGTCGAACCTCGACGAGGGCGTACCATTCCGGGGCGGCTGGCGGCAAACGGGGCCTGTCGGGGAGCCTTCTTGATCCCCAAGAAGTCATGCCTGCTGCCGTGGTCCATGTAAGTCGCGAGTACCCATTTAAGGGTGGGCTTGAAGCATAATAAACGGCCAACTGTGGTGATGTGGGCTTCCAAACGGAACGAGCTCCGTGACATCCTCCTAGCCATAAGGCTGATGACACGGCTGGTAATGTGCGCCCTTGGGGATGTCATATTGGTAAGCTGGAGGCGAATGTCAGCGTTTTCCAGTCTTATGACCTGACAGAATTTGGCCGTTAGATTTCGGCCCGTTCGTTCTATTGGACTGAAGGAAGGGACTGGATGCTGAGGGATTTCACTGAGTGATAGGTCATTCACTTTAGTTACGCCGTGGTACGGCCAGAATGTCATTCAAGGGGCTGTGCCTTGCCACAAAGGGGCGGAAAATGACGGCAGTGTCATATCATGCCAGGCCAATCGATGTTGGAACCATAGAGAATGATCCGACCTTGGCCATGTCGGGCGGCTGGCAATGATTGATACATAGGCCTCCGACGATAAACACATAGGCCGCGGCATTGAGATTGGCGGGTGTCTTCGGTAGTCATATCGTAGATTCCGAAGCACTCGGGAGTTCCAGAGACGATATAGGCGAAGCAAGGAGCTCTTGGGGCCGACGAAGCCGTGATGCTCCGGCGTATCGCGTCAACCGGACTGGTCATTGGGGTGAATCGAAAGGCAGATCTCGGGCCCCACCAACCGCCGCAATGCACCAGCCTTGTTTTGATTGACCGGGGTTTGCAGTTCAAGCAGCAGGCCAGGACCCCCAAAATGACAGAATAGGTGGTGTACTTGTACATCGTACATAATGGCCAACAGCCTTGATAGTGCAAGCGCTTGTGCATACAACACTTACACAAGAGTTGAATCAAAGCGGTTGGTTGGATGAGTATGGATGGGGTGTGGCTTTCTTCTCTATCGCGCGCGTATCCTAGGCGGCTTCCAACGTACTACGTAGTGGACAGACAGTAGAACCAAAAATGGCACGGTCCATAATGGAGGGGGACCGAGAACGGAGTCATAAACGGCCCTTCTCGACCATGTGTCTTTTTGGGGCTAAAACCGGCCGAGTCGAGGATGGAAGTGCCTCATGTACCAGGCAAAGTGTTTCATTAGCTGTGCTCAGTCGAGCTTGGCGGGTTGGGTAATGGAGCATTGATGAGTGATTTATGGAGCTGGGGCGGCGTTGTTGTCGATATTCATAGGTAACTAAGCCGGACTTGAGTAAGACTGTACATATATGAGAGAGTGCGGTGGCAGGGGACTAAGATCCGGACCCTTGGAGGGGGGCGGAGAAGGAGAGCTTTGGCGCGGGATGGCGGGATGGACGTGAAAGGTGCGAACGAGCCGTTTGAACCAGGTGTGCCTGTGGCATATCGTGTCTTGGATCCAGTTGAGACGGATAATAATAATTATTGACAGCATCCACTGAACTAAAATAAACTGGAACGGTGAGCGATAAGCTGGAGCATCGAAGGTGCCAGAGCTTTTTTTTTTTTTTTTTTTTTTTTTTTTGTTGGCGTGGATCATGGTGGTCGTGGTTGCATGGGAAGGCCGGAGTGGGAGCATGGTGGCAGTGAGTGAGTCCACCCGGGGGGGTATCGAACCTGATATTGTTGGACCGGGGGGTAGCTGTGAGTGTGATGTAACGAGGGGCAAGCCAGCAACAGGAGCAGGGGGGCCAGGGAAGGTGCTGTAGCTGACTTTTTTTTTCCCTCTCTCTCGCTAGTAACCAAGTGAGCTGCTGCCCCTCCATGCCCCTCCATACCTACCTCACCTCATCATTCCTGGCCTGGACAATACTCGCACTGTTCGAGTCGTTGTTGGTCCGCAAAAGTGACACCACCACCAAGCTGCCGGAAAATGGACAAGAATGAGCTGAGCGTGTCACACAAGGACTGTGAGGAACAAGCGGTTGATGAGTATTAGTTCGTCGGAAGATACGAGATGGAAGGGAATGAGCACAGACAAAGTTGAGGTGTCAGGGAGAAAAAAGTAGTGAGGGGACGTTGACGCCACGACCCCATCGTTGTCAATCTTCGGAGGTACTACTTGTACACTACCTACCTCACTATTAATCATTGGGCTGTCGAGGATGGGCACCGGCACCAGAATCAGAATCCAGAACAGCAGATCCCAGCTTCTGATTCTCCATTCGTAGCAATTGGTCCAAGAACCCGGAGGGCATGATATTGTACTAAGGCCTACACAGCGCTGGAATTGGCAGCAGCGATTTCTAAACTTGACGCCCCGCCTCGTCCGTAAAAAGACGCACCTGCTTCGACCGAGTGGATGAGAGGCAACGGACAGGCAAGCATGGGTGGCATGGCATGGCATGGCATAGCATAGCATGGGAAGGAAGAGAAGAGAGGTACGAAACCCGCGTTAAGGCAAGAGCTTTGCGGTCTAAGATACTGCTGAGCCGGGAAAAAAGTGTGTCATTCATTCACTCACCCACCGCTCATCACCTGGCGTCGACCAGGCAATCACCCGTTCACCACATCAAATCACCGAGTCACCTCACCCTTCTCGGGACCTCACTGGCGTCTGGAACCACCCCTGCCGAGTGGGAGTGGGCGTGGGCGTACCTGGTACCTCCTTAACCTGCGTCAAGTCCGCCTTGGGCTGTTTCCCACACCTCTCTTGTTACCTTGCTCCCGGTTTCCGGCCAGCTCCTCCTCCTCTGCCATCGGCGCTGCGTGGGATAGGTAGGCAGGTGAGGTCGGCCAGGAAAGACTACCCCACCATCTTTCCCTCAACCAAATTTACTATATCTCGCGCGCCCTTCCACCACCTCCCCTCCGTTTCGTCCCTCCTTCTCTTTCTCTTCTCTTGCCATTGAAAACTCCCCCACACACATCCAACCCGTCTTTGATCTCGTCGAACTCTCCTACGTGATAACTTTTAAGGTAAGAGCTAGCTCCTCAAAGCTTCCACTCCAAGCTTCTGCTCTGCACAATACATTCCCGTCACCCCACCACCCGCAGCCTTGATTAACTACCCCCTGCCTACACGTCGGACCCCCATCACTGAGTGTCACTCCCGAGAAAACTCGACTGACATTTGCAACCATCAGAAATACCCTCAATACAAACAACAACAGACACCATGGCTCCCATCAAGGTCGGCATCAACGGCTTCGGTCGTATCGGTCGCATTGTCTTCCGCAACGCCGTCGAGCACCCCGACGTCGAGATCGTCGCCGTCAACGACCCTTTCATTGAGACCAAGTACGCTGTGAGTACCACCCCACATTACCCCTCCAACATCATCGTGATATCACGTCTGTCACGACTCAGCCTCTTTGCTTCCCTCGCACCACCGGTGCATTTTAGGACAAGGAAAGCCGTTGCCAATTCACCCTCCCGGGCTCTATGACTTGAGGCCCAGTAGTTTGAATGGCACGACACGGTTTCTATGAGCACCAGACAATGGCCGAGTTCCCTATACTGACTCGTCGTGCTTCAGGCCTACATGCTCAAGTACGACTCTACCCACGGCATCTTCAACGGTGAGATCAAGCAGGAGGGCAACGACCTTGTCATCAACGGCAAGAAGGTCAAGTTCTACACTGAGCGTGACCCCGCTGCCATCCCCTGGAAGGAGACCGGTGCCGACTACGTCGTCGAGTCCACTGGTGTCTTCACCACCACCGACAAGGCCAAGGCCCATCTCCAGGGCGGTGCCAAGAAGGTCATCATCTCTGCCCCCTCTGCCGACGCCCCCATGTACGTGATGGGTGTCAACGAGAAGTCCTACGACGGCAGCGCCGACGTCATCTCCAACGCTTCTTGCACCACCAACTGCTTGGCTCCTCTCGCCAAGGTCATCAACGACAAGTTCACCATCATTGAGGGTCTCATGACCACCGTCCACTCCTACACCGCCACCCAGAAGACTGTCGACGGTCCCTCCGCCAAGGACTGGCGTGGTGGCCGTACCGCTGCTCAGAACATCATTCCCAGCAGCACCGGTGCCGCCAAGGCTGTCGGCAAGGTCATTCCTGAGCTCAACGGCAAGCTCACCGGCATGTCCATGCGTGTGCCCACTGCCAACGTCTCCGTCGTTGACCTGACTGTCCGCATTGAGAAGGGCGCCAGCTACGACGAGATCAAGAAGGCCGTCAAGGAGGCCGCTGACGGTCCCCTCAAGGGTGAGTTTCTACTGCCTGCTCCCAATGACCCGACTCTCTTGATCACGAGCTAACTTAACACAGGCGTCTTGGCCTACACCGAGGACGACGTCGTCTCTACCGACATGATCGGCAACCCCAACTCCTCCATCTTCGATGCCCAGGCCGGTATCTCCCTGAACAACAACTTCGTCAAGCTGGTCTCCTGGTACGACAACGAGTGGGGTTACTCCCGCCGTGTCCTCGACCTCCTTGCCCACGTTGCCAAGGTTGACGCCTCCAAGTAAATGTGCGGAACACATGAGGACATCGTGGAGAGGAACCAGGACCCAACGGGTCCTTTTAATGAGATAAGGCAACGACCAACAAAAGCAGTAAAATGATGATGGGCAGTCTTTCAGATGGGAGGGCCATGAAGACGAAGAGTCTCCAAGGCCGGGGAGGATGGTTGTGTCTTTCCTACAAAAAAAACAAAAAACAACTCCCAACTTACATGTCCGTATGACGTCTATGAAATAGATTATGCCTACCCATCGCAGTCCACGGCTGGTGCCCATTTGCCTAGTGAAAGAAGGTGGAGAATACTGAAGTGCAATGAAATGTAAGTCCCTTATCAGCATTATACTGCGGAGGTTCAGTTGTCCCCTCAGAGAGGTGAGGGGTTGCGTGCGGGGTCGTTCCACCCTCTCCCTCTTTCGCCTCAACTAGTATGCGATTCGATGTCGTACGCATCACAGACGTCGCATACGATTGACAAGAAAATAGGGGGGAAAAGGGGACAAGAAAAATCAGAAATCAAATGTTTGGTCGAGCCGTCACGTGACAGCTTCCTTTACGTTTCTCATAATGAGACGTCTGACCAATTTCTTATCTAGCTTTTCTTCTCCTCCCCCGAACTAGACGACGTTTGTATGGCGGCCCAATCCTTACCCGCGGACATGAGGATATTTCCCACTCTCCCCGCCGGGCTCGAAAGAAGGATGGATCTAGTTAAAACAAACCGTTTCCCACCCGATCCCTCCAGCCTCTACATGTCATGATGATGTATGGTACAGGAGTAAAAGGGGATAACTTGGCAGCAACGCATAGACATTAACAACACACACAGACACACAGACACACAGAATACGAGGGATATCTTTTGATGTACCGAGGAAGGAAAAAGAAAAGGCACACACCCACACAGAGGGATAGAGAAAGAGAGAACACTTGCTTGATCCCGCGGAACGCCAAGCTTGAAAGTCAGAGATAAAAAAAATAAAAAAAAAAGCGCTCGAGTTCCGAGATTGATGAACATGCATGCATACACGCAAGAGTGGACCTCGTGCGTAACTCTCGCCTCGCCTGAGAGGTCTGGTCTTCTCTTACAGTAACGTTTTTCCCGCAATCCGGTTTTGGTTGTATACCCCTCCCATTTCTCTCCTGGTTAACCCTGACGCTACGCCGGCAGGATCGCTGCCAGCTTCTTACCAGCCGTTGTTTGCAATAGGCAACATAACAGATACCCTCCATGATACAATCCGTAAAGGTAGCCCTAGCTTCCTTCTTCTCCTGTGCCGCGGGCCGCGACATTGGCATCATGTGGGGAGCGATGCGCTCACTGTTAAAGTAAAGGAAGTGTCATCGTCGACCTGAGCCTTTGCCGGCGTCTTGCTTCCGCCGACAACCTATAGCGACGTTCCGTTGGCGGCTGATACAGTAACCTCAGCGCGCCACGAAACGTTTTCCTCTTGCGTCCACCGGCGCATGATCCTCAGCGCTGACGCCACGGCATCCTCCACGCTCGTCCACGGACCCATGTTGGTGCGCATCGCCGAAGCCTCGACGCGCTCAACGGCGTCAAAGGCCGATTTCCAAACAGTCGACCGGCCTCGTTCCGCACCGATAATATGCACTGCGTGAGATGCGGGGTCCAGCGACCAGTAGCACTTAATGAGCTCCTCGTGGATCACGCCCTGCAGCTGCCAAAACAGCGCCTCTAGCGGCTTGCTCTTCCGGACATCATGGCGCATAACGTTGAGCAGTGGCAGGATGCTACCCCATTGCTTGGGGTCTTGCGCCTTGTTCTCCATTCGCCGTGACTCGACCAGCGCCCTGAAGCCAACCATGAATGCCAACGCCGTTTCCAACCCCAGAATCATACTGAGCTTGCTGTCCGAGTCGGATATAGGGGCACCGCGGTCGCTGTTCTTACGCTCCAGCAGCATATCGCGCTCGTGCTTCAACTTGGTACCAAGCTTGATGAATCGGCCCCAGCGATCGCGCAGCGATTGAACCTTGGAAGGATTTGCGGCCTCTCTGCTGTCGTCTCTCGTCTGTGGCCGGTCGCGGTCTGACGAAGGCGGCGCAGCGGGGGTAAGGCTACTACCGTCTCCAGGGGTATTGACCGAGTTGCTCGACGCCACCCGGGACATTGTGGTGGCCGCCTTTGAAGGCGTTGCAGGCGCAACCAACTTCGATGAACTCGTGACATCCGAAGTCCTGGGCCGCTTCACCGCAATTGAATCGCTGATGTGTTCGGTACTGCTGATGGGTCGCTTCCGTGCCTGAGGTGGCGCTGGAGGCTCTATGCTCACTGAACGTTCCTCCTTGACCACGTCTTTCCTCGGCGGCAGTGCTAGCAGTCTCTGCACAGACTTGTTGTACTTCTTGCTATACTTGAGCGTCACCATGAACCTGCGCGGCTTGTCCTTAGCCTTTTCTTTCGGTTCTTTTCGATCTTCGTCCTCCTCCTTCACCGCGGTATGTGGTCTCTTGCTAGTTGTTGGAGAATCTGGAGGATATGTTCTTTGACCCGAGGCTGAGCTCTTGGTTGGCGTCTTCTTCATTCGGGCCAATTCCTCCTCGACTATTGGGGGCAATGTTGGAGAGAGTAATTCTGGAAGGTCGATAGGGGATTTTGGTCTCTTGACAGGCGGCGGCGGTTCCGACTTTAGGGACTTTAGGGATCTGTTGTGATCGCCGGCATCATCCCGCCTTTTCTCTTTGGGACGAGAATCGGACTCATTCGGTAGGTGTAGAGGAGACAGCAAGGGCGGAACCGCTGATCGTGACGAAGCAGTTTCAGCCCTGGCTCTACTACCCGAAGGGGTCGGCCTGTTGCCATTGATAGAGTCACCTCGCGCCCGCGACACAGGTGACTTGTTGGCGCCTGACCCTGAACCAAGCGCTGACTTTAAAGTCGACCGTCCGTTCGGCAACGACGAGGAGCTTGTACCCAGTCTACCATCCTTCTGCGGTGTCCTGTCCTGCGATGAATGCACATCTTTCCTCCTTGGGGTATCGTCTCGGGGTGTTCGCGATCGTTCGTCCAGCGGGGTGCTAGCTTCGGGTCTCGCTCGCTTCTGAGGCCGCAACTCGTTGTCGCCATCTGCGGTCCGTTTCCTCTTCTCTGGGGTATCATTGTTTTCTTGAGCTGTCCTAGGCTTGGTTTCAGGCCTGCCCATCCTGCATTCAACCGGTCAGCGCGCCTAGTAATCGCGCGGGGGGCGCAAACGCAAGTCATACCTTTCATCATGGGGTGGTTCACGCGACTTATGCGCCTTGATGTCTTTTGATGCCTCTGAATCGCGATGTCTGCATGCATCCATCTTTTTTGGTTCTCGTTCCATTCGACTGTCGGTCGCTTCCTTCTCCTTTCGCGAGATGTCCGGCTTCGCCATCGTCCTTGAGTCGGGAGGTGAATCCACCACCTTCTTCTGCTTATTCTTATAGTCACTCAGTGACAACTTGGTCACGGTCTTCTTTTCCATCTTTGCGTTCGGCTCCTTGTGAGCGGTGGGGTTCGGGGGTTCCTCACGCATATCATAGTACGGACGAGTGAGCAGCATACCGCGGTCAGCGTCGGACAGCAGCGTCATGTATTGCAGGCGCGGGTGCTTGAACTCCTCAAATAGTTTGCTATGATCGGGCGGGACGCGAAATCGCTGGTCGGGGGAGACGGAGAGATGATGCGGTCGGTCGGGCAGGATGCGCTGGGCCAGCAGTTGGACCTTCTTCGCCGCTGCTTCCATGGTTTAGTGGCATTTGCATGCCGTGGGGGCATGAAGGGAAAGAGCTCGCAGAATGCGCGATTGGGGACGCGAAACAAAAGAGCGGGATACGGCGGCGCGATGATGGCGGATAGGGTTTGTTGTGGTTGTTAAAATAGCGAGTGTTGGGGGTCGAGGTTGAACAACAAAGGTCGCGATGGCGACGGCCAATTCAGGGTCGATGGGAGACACTGGAGATGGAATGGGCGCCGGAGCAGAGCTCAAAGCTCTCTCCGCAGCCCACGAGAAGCGTTGATTCGAATCGGCGACTATCAGCGCCGATGACGAGGTGCGTGTTTACTATGCCCTGGGCGAGCGTTGGCGAGGATATGTCGTGATATGACGTGGGTGTTCGGTATGGTCCCTATCTGAGCGACCTGCAGCGAGTGCCGAAATGTATTTCTGTTAGGAATCGGAGGAAACGCGAGCAGGTGACCTGAGACCAAGCTATCGGCGATTGACACGGCCGGTAGCTGAGTGGAATGATTGCGATCGCGACGTGATAGAGGTGTCGGGCGAGATGGTGGGTATTCGTGTCAGTTTGTCGTGGACGTGGTCGTTCGGCAGGAGGATGAGGAGAAGGAGGTGGTGGTGGTGGTTGTTGTCGGGGTCAACGTCGTGGTCGTGGCAGTAGGTAGGTGCATGCATGCAGGCTCCGAACATCAACCCTTGCATCAGCAGTAGTCAATATGAGCCGCAGCGCATTGCCCAGCGTGACCTGTCGCCGCTGCAAAATGCGGTGGGATGCGAAGCGACGCGGCGCTCGAATTTGCAGGTCAATCGACGCGAGTTTGGGGTCGAGCTGGTGTAAAGAGGTGTAAGAGCGACCCAGCAGAGCAGTTGCGCGGGATCCTAACGGAGTTGAGGACGGGACGACGTGCCGCAAGTCGATGATACGGGGTGGGACAAGGGTCAAGGTAGGAGGTGGTTATGGAAAGGGTAAAGGTCGGTCGCGCGGGTCGACTTACGGTGGACGATGGGGGTGGATTTGGACGTGGATTGGAGGTCCAGGTCACAGTGCGAGAGGGATGGGGAAAGGAAGGAGGGAAAAAAGAGGTATGGATGCCCAGCCTGGCTCAGTCTGGCCCAGCGATCAGCAAGTGAGGTGAGGTAAGGTGAGGCAAGGTGAAGTGAGGTGAGATAGGTACCTAGGTAGTGAAGGAAGGGTTTGGCGGGTACGAATAAAGATAGAAGAAGAGGTTAAGGTTTAATCAAACTACATACACCGTAAGGGGGGGGACAAAAGGAGTGCCAAATGCGAGGAGGGAATGGAGAGGTCGGGCAGGCAAAAGTTCGAGGTAGGCGGTAGAAGGCCAGGCCAAGCCAATAGAAACTATGGACGGCAGTTGGACGCATACGATGCGATGATGCGATGAGAAAGGGAGATACCACAATGGTATTCGTAGATGGATGGCCCATTGGAAAGTCCAGTGGGTGAGAAGTGAGGTGAGTGACCAGGAGGAATTAGGTGCGGCGCGTGCGGCGCTGCTCCCCAAGCCATCCCATCCCGACTGCACTGCACCATCGGTACCCAATTGCGCGGTACAAGCGGTACAAGGAGTGCCGAGATTGGTTTTTGGGCACCATGTTCGGTACTGTTCCTCTGGACTGGCAGAAGGCACTGACTGAAGCTTCAGCATGAGACGATCTGGCAATCACCATCTACATCTGGGCTGCAGTGGAGGGGAGGGACTTTCCTTGAGCCACCTACCTTGCCTTCACACCATAGCTCATGTAGTCCACATCTCGCGGCCCCCGTCATTGACCCAGTGAGTGTGCAAAGGGTGTGAGACGAGCCGGCGGGAGGATTGGTTAGTACTTTCCTAGGTCGGCAGGTGCTGTGCGTAAGTAGGTACCTCCTCTCCTTCCCATAATATGCCAGGCCAGGGTTTGCTGGTGCTACCTAGTAATAACATGCGTCTGCGGCGGGACGCCTCGGACCGTGTGTACTGTGTGAGTGTGCACTACCTAATCAGTTAAGCAGAATAGACGTCTCTTCCCGCCTTGCAAGGCAAAGGCTAAAAATCTTGCACAAGTTGGCGTGCGTAAAGCAGTAGGGCATATGTAAGGTAGTTGAAACACTGGCCGGCAGAGACTCGATAATCATTAAGAGTCTAGTCTGTCTGGCCAATACAGACCTTGAGTGGAGTAAACTGCTGCTTCATCGTTTTCCAGAGTGAGCACCAGACTGCCTAGGTAGGCAATAGTGGTTAGGGTCGCCTGGTAAGCTTTAGAGAAGAGTTGATAGACTCTCTCTAGTCGTAATGACATGTTTGCAGGCAGGCCTACGTAAGAACCGCCTAAGGTAGAAATGTATTTACATGTTGTTGCATAACGCACTTGGGTATCTCAAGCCAACCCCGATGCGCCTTTGCCGTCCTCGTCTTTGGGATAACATCACATATTGCTGCTCAAAAGCATGCGTCAACTCCCTTCCTCAACGACTTCCGCTCGCCATGCCCACCTGTCCCATGTGAGGGCTGGTGAGCTTACGCTTCTTGTTTGCTGACCCTTCGCTTGGAGTCGCTAACCGCTCCAGCATTACCAGTCGCTCCTCGTACGCAATCATCTGTTGCAATAATCTCTCGACCCTGTGCCCGATAACTGCATCGCCAGGCTGGTACTTGTCAACGTATTGGATAATGGCCTGGAAGAGGCTCTCCGTTGTGAGGTTGTTCATCTGGGAATCGAGACTCTTGAAGTTCTGTTGCATGAAGTCCAGTCTTTCTCCTATCACTTGCAGCGCTTGCTCAGCAGTTCCTAGTCGTCTGCTTGTCGTGCTAGCCTCATTTTCAAGCTGGCCTACCCGCTCAGACTGTGACATCTGGCTTTCGCGCATGAGTCTAACCGATTCAGATATGGCCTGGATGCTTTGATCCGTCATTGCCACCTGGGCCTTTAGCGCAGCGACAGTAGCGTTCGTCGACTCATTCTGTCTGGACCTGTGGGCGATTTCCTCTGCAGCATCTGTCGGCTCCGAAACAGCGCCGGTGGCACGGTGCGGACTCTTTCTAGAAATGGTCTCCAGAGCCTTGAGCCGGGCATCATGCTCCTTCCACTTTCTCTCGTATTGAATGTCTCCCTGATCAGGAACTGAGGTGGGTACGCGGCTATCCTCCAGGCCACGAGTCGTCTTTTGGCCAGATACTTTCTCGAGTGTCTTGACTTGGTCTTCTATAGCCTTGATCTGCGAGGAATGATCGTTTTGTTGCTTCGAGACGGTCTGCAGTGTTGGAATCGAGCCCTCTACGGCATCCACGCGTTTCTTTAACTCATCAATCCAGCCACTAAATGTCTTGAAGACAGCAGTGTTCATGGTGGTAAAGGTCTTGAGAGGAAGAAAGGAGTCCCCTGGCGGCGGTTCCTGTATTGATGACCGCAGTTTCTCGACGGCCAGCTGCGATTTCTCTGAGCCTGAACGGAGCTGTGTCATCTCGGATTTCAGCTGCTCAGCAATCAATTTGAGCTGGTCAGTATCGGCTTTGATCTGCTCCACGCTCGGTCGGACCACAAGCGCGTCGGATCGTAGCTTTTCCGTGCCTGACTGAAGCTGTTGGACTCCAGACCGGAGGCCATCGGTATCCAATCGGAGCTTCTCGTTATCCGCTCTGAGCTCACCGTAATCCGCCCGGAGCAGGGAAATGTCATCTGCAGCCCTCTTAGCGTTCTGCTCGAGCCGTGGCAGTGTAGCCGCAAGTGAATAGCAGCCATCGGTGATGAGATCGACATCCAGCTCGCCAAGTTTCTGGTCATGCCCTGTCACTATTGCCTCCAAGTTGGTCAATTCGGTTCGACACTGGTCTACCATCGTCTTGACTTGAACCAGATCTTCAGAGGTAATCGTGTTTTGCGTTGCTGGAGGTGGCGGCACCGCCTTGGATTTCTCGTCTTGCAACCGTTTTATCAACGTGTCTTGCTCGTCGACCTTAGCCGTAAGAGATATATGCTTGTTTTGAAGGTCTTGGACCTTCTGTTTGAGGGTTTCGTTCTCGATGTCCAGTTTCTTACGCTGAGCTGTTTCGATTGAAAGCCCTTTTTGAAGGTCTTCTATTTGTTTCTTTTGTTTTGCCACTTCTTCTCTGTGTCGCTTATCAAGCGCATCTATGCGGGAATTGAGCTTTGTCTCGAGGTCCTCGGATCCGGGCACAGCTGAGCGATCATCTTTCTCTTGCTGCTGTCGCTCAGCAAAGGTTTGGAATAAGGCAGCAACCCCTTCGGCCGCAGTGAGCCACTGTTTGTCTGCGATGCCAACTTCCTTGCATAATGCGTTCAAGTCTTCGGCATCCTTCTTCTCAAGCTTACGATGGTAATCTTTCAAGGACGGAAACTCGGCATATTTGGGGTGTGACTGGGCATGCTCCGTTTCTCTGGCTCGAGCACGCGCCTCGACCACGTTCTTTTGTAGTTGCAACGCACCCAGTTCATTGCTTCGTTGTGAGAACAGTCGTAGAGCAGTGATGACCTTGGCCATGGACGACGAGTCATTCGCTAGATGTGGCGTTGACGGCGCAGAAGATGCCGGCGTTGTTGGTACCGTTGGTACTCTTAGAGGTGCTATTTTCACTCAAAATTAGCTGTGGCACTCTCGATGGAAATTCTCAAGTAGTCATACATGGTTCTGGGCCCCGATTGAGGCGCGGATCTGCTGAATTGCCCGACTTATTATGTACGGGAGATGAGACGTTCCGATACTGGGGACGATTTTCTCGGGGTCCTGGTGGGGGCCTCGGATTTTCCAAATCTCTAGATCGATCACGATCCCTTTCTTTCTCTCTTTCTCTGTAGTTGCGTTCTCGGTCCGGAGAGAGCGAACGAGAGCCGGAACGATGGAAATCGCGGGGACGATCTCGACGATCTGTTTCACCATCCCGTCGATTCTGGTAGTCGAAATGGCTGTCGAATCTATCGCGGGCGCGACGACCTTCGTTGGGCCCAGTGCGCCTGTAGGCCATGTTGCGACTCAGAATGAGACTATGGTGGCCGTCTCATTAACTATGAGGCTATATCCTGGTCACATACTCCGGGCATGTGTTGGCAGATGTTGGAGTGAATGTTGGGGTCGAGGACAGGAACCAACGTGAGGCAAAAGGAATAAGAAGAAGAATATAAAAGGACGTATTGAGGGAAGGGGAAGGCGCGAATGTCGGGCACGCCGTCGTCGTCGCGAGCTGTTGTGAATCTCAGAGGGACGAGCAGTGCAGGAAGTTGTCACCGTTTGGGGGCGAACCTTTTGCTCCTTGAAATTGGTTAATCCCTGGAGCAACGGACCCTGCCCTTGGGCGGTCTGTCGCGTGTGGTACGAATAGCGCGCCTGCTCAGTTCGGCAAACCCCAGTTTGAGAGCCGATGTAAAAAGGGATTTGCAACACAGGGTGGGTTGTGGGTTGGAAGTGAGATGGGGCCTACTCGACCAGGTGTGGCAGTGTGTTGTAGCTCCAGATGGGTTATTATTCCCGGATGTTTGTAGCCAAGGCGTGACTCTATTAGCAGTTGGTTCATCAAGGTCAGTGAGTGGCCCAAGAGAAGGTGGTTTCATGGAATTTTCCCCCTTCTTTTTCCCCCCTCTTCTTTTGCCAGTTTCGTTAACGAGGAATGAAGAAGTGATGAATACGTAAATTGTAAAGAGAAGAGGGAAAAGGAAGCTGGTGTGCTGGCTAGCATGCAGTGACCCGAAATGGGTCTCTGGTCGAATGTCGTTTCTGCATGGCTCGAATAAAACAGCCAGGGTTACGTACCTTTGTGATTGGCGATGGAGGGGTTGGGTTACCTACCCTTGAGTGGTGCCTAGGTACCTGGAGTAGGTAGGAGGTAGGTAAGGGTGGGTGGTGTGGTAAGGTTAGCGCGTCAACTATCCGTATAACTACCTACCTGAGACTGGCTTCGCGTCTCTTTATTGTAGTATGAATGATTGGGTGGTTATGATGATCAGATGTTTCTGTGGTACGGAAAAGACCCGGTTCAGCCCCCGAAGTGATGACAGTGGGGCCGTCCTTACCCAGTCAAGGTACATGCTCAAGGTACAAAGTATGCCTGTATCACAAATTGCCTTGGCTTAGTATACTGCATGCTTGTTTGTTTGTTTGCTTGTTTGCACCTCGATAACAAGTACTTTAGCCTATCAGTACCTACCAGGATGGGTGCCAGAAGCTTCCTCCTCACAGTGAGAGGTTCTCAACATTGAGAGACCACAACAATGAATCAGGTACATTCATTCATCTGTTCATCTATCCATAGCTTGTTCTTATCCCTTTTTCTATTTGCGTTCTGCACATCCTAGGCGTTGACCTCATTATGTAGAACAACCCTCATTCGGCAATAAGAAACCCTGCTCACTTTCTCAATATCTAATACACATGGATAGCCCAAAGGAGGTGGTAAGTGTCCTTAGCAGTGTGTTGACGCCTTCCTAGCCGAGTTAGCCGCCTCTGTAGTAGCGTTTGAGGCTGCTGCCATCGGGTTAGAAGAAGCAACAGGCAAGGGGGGAAGGAATTGATGGAGACCATCGTGATACTTTGAAGCCATGTACAAGACTAAAATTCTACCTCTTTGAGCTACCTGATTGGCGCTGCGTCAATGCAAGCAACTAGGAAACCTCGAAGCTGTAAGTTTAACTGAGGTGACATAGTGCCTAGGGATTTTGCTGTAGCACTTAATCGCTAGCCAGATATCTATCTCATTCCTACACACTCTCCTCTTATTTCATAATTACTCTCATAGTTCCTCTCGCCTCATCCTTCCGTCTGTTTCCTCATGCATTTACTCAGTTGTTTGCTCATTCTTCTACCATTCCGTCCATCCATTTATTCATCTGGCTGGGTCTAATGAATGAATGGAAGGGACACCCCCCTTAGACACTTGACTTCGAAAAAAAAATACAAGGTGACCAGCTGGTGCCAGCTGCAATAGCCCGGCCCCTCTATAGGAACGTCCCAGCATGCTAGCCGCGCCACGTTCTGGGTGTGGCAGACTAAACTGAGGTAAGCGCGTTCCCAAATTTCTGAACGCGCATGCCCCAGCTTCTCAGCCTCGATCGCAACCCATCCGCTGACGAATTGTCTTTGCGCCTCATCAGCGAACAGCAATACGGTATCTCCTCTGCTCCATTAGAATAGTCAATTACCAACACAATCCATATTCAAGATGGCTGCGGTATGTCATCTTCTTCACCCCGGCCCTTACCCTACTGACGGAACCCACAGCCCGTCATGACCGTCTCCGAGAGCAAGGAGCTCAGAGGGCTTAACCTCATTGCAGCTCACTCGCACATCCGCGGTCTCGGGGTCGACGGCACCACGTTGGAACCCAGGGCGTCGTCACAGGGTCTTGTTGGACAGGAGAAGGCCAGAAAAGCCGCTGCCGTTATTCTGCAGATGATCAAGGAGAGCAAGATTGCCGGAAGAGCTGTGCTAATTGCCGGCCCTCCTAGGTGAGTCTTGTCTACCATGCGCATTGTTGACTACAGGCTACCGTACTAAATCTGTATACACCCAGCACCGGAAAGACAGCCATCGCAATGGGCATGGCTCAGTCCCTTGGACCCGACGTCCCATTCACGTCCCTCGCATCCTCTGAAATCTTCTCCCTCGAAATGTCCAAGACCGAAGCCCTGACACAAGCCTTCCGAAAATCGATTGGTGTTCGTATCAAGGAGGAGAGCGAAATAATGGAGGGCGAGGTCGTTGAGATTCAGATCGACCGAAGCGTGACCGGCGGCGCCAAGCAGGGAAAGCTGACGATCAAGACAACTGACATGGAGGCCGTCTACGACATGGGCGCCAAGATGATCGATGCCATGACCAAGGAGCGTGTTATGGCCGGCGATATCATTTCCATCGACAAGTCTTCTGGCAAGATCACAAAGCTCGGCCGATCCTACGCGCGCTCGCGCGATTACGATGCCATGGGCGTCGACACCAAGTTCCTGCAGTGCCCCGATGGTGAGCTGCAGAAGCGCAAGGAGGTGGTCCACACCGTCACGCTGCACGAGATCGACGTCATCAACTCGAGGACACAAGGTTTCTTGGCGCTGTTCTCCGGAGACACGGGTGAGATCCGCAGCGAGATCCGCGACCAGATCAATACCAAGGTCGGAGAGTGGAAGGAGGAGGGCAAGGCCGAGATTGTTCCTGGCGTTCTGTTCATCGACGAGGTTCACATGCTTGACATCGAGTGCTTCTCATACATCAACCGTGCGCTGGAAGACGATCTCGCGCCCATCGTCATCATGGCCAGCAACAGGGGCAACTCCCGCATCCGCGGAACGGACTATCGTAGCCCTCACGGCCTGCCCCTCGACTTTCTCGATCGCGTCGTCATCATTCACACCAACACATACAGCCAGGATGAGATCAAGCAGATTCTCACCATCAGAGCCCAGGAGGAGGAGGTCGACGTCTCACCCGACGCCCTGGCGCTTCTTACCAAGATTGGTCAAGAGGCAGGTCTGCGCTACGCCAGCAACCTCATCACGACGTCTCAGCTGATCTGCGCGAAGCGCAGAGCCAAGACTGTTGAGATCGCCGATGTCCAAAGGAGCTTCTCGCTCTTCTATGATCCGGGTCGCAGCGTCAAGTTCATCTCCGATTCGGAAAAGCGCTTGATCGGCAACGATGGTGCCGTCGACTTTACCGTCACGAATGGTCACGGCGATGCGATGGAGTTGAGTTGAGCGCGGTAAAATGTCTTTGAGTTGGGCGTTTCTTTTGGGCAGAAAATAAGGTGGCCAACCCCCCTTGGGACGACTGTGTAATAGATTATGTACCATAAAATATTTAAATGGTAGCATCGCGACGATGCCAGGAAAACCGCAAGGCTATTTGATTCATTTGTTTTCATTACATGTCGGCGTTCCTTGTGAACGCCTCGATCCGAGGGGATTTGTCATACGAAAGTGGCGACCCTGGTCCAGCCTTCGTCGCCTACTGGCCGGAACTCGACGCCCTCTCCAAAGTACCCGGCGTCCTGCCATGCCTTCATCGTCGGCCCGTCGTACGGCCCTTGCTTGTCCGCATTGTCGCGCCCGTCTGTCCACCGGAACTCCCACATCTTACTGGAGAGATCTTCACTAACATCCTCCTTTGCCGGCTCGACCCACTGCTCGCCCGTTTCCCGCTGCCACTCACGGACGAGCGCCTCCCTTTCCTGGTCATAAATCTCGCCGTGGTCTCGGCTCAGCAGCTTGTCCGCCGCGTCCGTAATGGCCTCGATGGCCTCTTTCCTCTTTTGCTGGTCGGGGGTGAGCTCCTTTTCCTTGTCGACGTCCATGGCCTCCTCGGCGCCCTTATTCTGCTTCTTGAGCTTCCACTTGGGTATCTTCTTCGGCTTGGGCTGCCCCTTGCCTAGCCTTGCCAGAGCCTCGAGCGGCGTCTCGCCTCTGTCCAACCTGACAATGAGCGCCCTGAGCAGGTCCGTAGTCAGAATGTCGTCATTTTCCATCCGTAGCCTCCGCGCCTCAGCCTCGCGCCTCTCGTGCGCTTCCGCCGCCTTTTTCAGATCCTTTTTGCTCAATCCGTCGAGCCACTTGTCATGCACCGCGTTCGGGTCTGCCGCTTTTCTGATGTAATTTCCATCCTGGTCGAAAGCGCCCTCCTCCTGTTCTTGCTTCATGTTGAAGGCTTCGACCTTGGGAGCATTACGCTTGAGACCGCCGAGGCCTACTTCTTCATCGATGCCCTCCTCCTGTATCGCCAGATCCCGGTCTTCTTCATCGTCGCTGCTCTCTTCTTCGTCTAGGCGGATTTGTCCCCCGCTCTTACTTTTCAAATCTTGGCCTTCAATTTGTTCCTCATCAAGGAAGCGAACGGCCTTATCCGAGTTCTTGATTCCCTCCTTCGCCACCTTTTTTTCTTGTTCTTCATCGTCGTCTGCAGCGAACATGTCGTCGTCCTCGTCATCCTCATTGGTCTTGCCGCCCTTCTTGCCCACGCCGTCGCTGTTCTTGGCATCGTAGTTGTCCAGTTGATCAAAAAAGTCGGCTTCGCCACCCTTCTTGCTCTTGTGCCGCTCGTCGGCTCGCGACTTAAAGTTGCGCTCGTTGTCCGAGTCGCTGTCGTAGCCGTCGAGATTCACGGCGCCGCGCTTGGTCGCACCGGCGCCAACGCCGATGACGTCGGCATCGAGAATAGCATCCTCTTCGGGAGCGTCGGGAGCCAGCGCGGAGGGGTTGCGGACGTCAAACTTGAGCTTCTTGGAATCGTGGCTGTCGTCTTCGGCGTCGAGGTGATGCGTCCGCGCGAATGTCTCGCCAGCCCGTTTGGGGCGCGCTGCCGAGTGTCTTGAAGACATCTTGGGTTGGCTTTGCCTATGGTGAGTTGTGGAACGTATGGGCGAAAAGCGAAAGCCGGGTAAGGCTGGCTGAGCTTGTCTTTCAAAGCTCCAAGGTGGGCTGAATGCAGCTCCAAGAAGGTTCCTGGAATGTGGTGGCGAGCGGGTACCTGGATGCACCGTACAAAGTGCATGGGCCATTAAAGTACCGTCCGGGGTCTCGGGCATGGGATTTTTGAGTGGAACCTTACCGAACTTCCAGCGGGTTTCGTCATCCATCAGTTGCCTTTCGGCCCCACGTAAACCGCGGGTCCTCAATCACTTGTCTCCCCAAAGGCAAAGCTACCTCTTTCCAACTCCCAGGCTAGCCCCTCCTGCTCTGATACAAGAGCTTGCTACCCGAACGAGCTCTTTTCCTACTTCAGCGACGAGAAACTCGTTTTGAAAAGCCCACTTTTGCTCTTCTTCATACCACCAAGCACATACGTACCCAGACCGCCCAAGATGGTAAGCTACCCTAGGGGTCCAGTGCACCTCCTCACCCCGAGCTAACGTGAAGCTTTCCAGTATCGCTTCGACCCCAACGAAGCAGACATGTACAATTTCGCCCGCGGCGGCCGGCGCCCCATCATCCAGCGATTCGATGAATACTACCGATGCTACCCCATGGTCATGGCCCCTGGCCCCGAGCGACCTGACCTTAATTACGGATCCAAGATCTTCCTGCCTCCGTCAGCTCTGGACAAGGTCTCGAAGCTACATGTTCAGTGGCCGTTGCTGATGGAGATTATAAATGGCGAGAAGGGAAAGCACTCGCACGCCGGTGTGCTCGAGTTCGTCGCGGAGGAGGGCAGAGCCTATCTGCCTCATTGGGTTCGTGGTTCCTCTGACACAATATTCGCTGTGCGAGCGGCGTTGCTCACATGAGACCAGATGATGCAAACTCTCTCGCTAGATGTTGGCGACATGATCCAAGTCAAGACTACCTCCCTCGAACTTGCCAAGATGGTCAAGCTGCAGCCCCAATCGACCAACTTCCTCGACATCAGCGACCCCAAGGCGGTGCTCGAGAAAGCATTTAGGAACTTTGCCGCTCTCACCAAGGGCGACGTTTTCAACTTCGAGTACAACGACGAAATCTACCATGTGGCGGTCCTCGAGGTCAAGCCTGAGACGGAAAAGATGGGTGTTTGTATGATCGAGACGGATGTCGAGGTCGACTTCGCCGCGCCAGTCGGCTACGTCGAGCCCGAGAAGCAGCAGAGGGGAAGTGGAACCAGCACGCCCAGAAGCGTGCGTGGCGGTCTCCCGGCCGGCGGTCTGCTCCACAGCCAGGGCTCCATGGCCCAGTCCATCAACTACAACGCCATCGCCCCGTCAGCAACCACAAGCACCTCCAGATTCTACGGCGAGGGACAGAAGCTTAACAAGAAGGGCAGCAAGACGTCGACGCCGAAGCCTGCAACCCCGGTCGCTGGTGCTTCAGCAAACGCACCTGTCGTGCCCCTGCCACGCCGGACGAACGGTCCCATGCCTCTCCGTCTGCCGCCCAACAAGCTCTTCTTTGGCTATGAAATCAAACCTGTCAAGACCGATGACGACAAGAAGCGTGAGAAGGAACAGGCCAACCGCCCACACTTTGCTGGCCAGGGACAAACCCTACGAGGCAAGCGAAAGGGCGAGACCGAGGACAAGGAGAAGGCACCTGAGAAGAAGGGTGCAAACGAGGGACGCAGACTGGATGGCCGTGGTCCGAAGCCTCGCGGTATCGAATGATGGGCTTCGGACAATGAACCTCACATATTTTGGGCGGACCAATGGCGTTCAGGGACAGGTTGGTTGTCATTCAGGGCGCATAGTTGTAATTACGAGGGTCCCATCGGGAACCAGTCGAATGGTGATTAGATTCCCGGATATGAAGAATGATTGAGATTTCATGCGAGTGCCTTTCGCGTGAAGTGTCTCAGTTCCTTGCTTCTCTGAATAGCCATGCCGAAAAGCTGACGTTCAGCTCGGCTGTCATGAGAATCGACATCCGCTATCTACGACGCCCATTTGTACGACATCCACTGTTGCTATGAACGCGTCGACACGCCTGTGCATGGGACGGCGCTGGCTCACATTAGAGTCGAATTGCCGGGGATGCATAACACGGTAACACCTCACTCTGCAATTTGGGACACGAAGTTCAGAAACCATTATGCTTGAGAGCTCTATACGATGAAGGGAAAGCCGAGCAGAGACAACTGCCAGCTTACTCCCTATAGAGCCTCGCAACTCGCGCGCAACACCTCGGGGAATCAGGAACAACTCCTGACCCCCTTTCCTATCCGTGGCATTCGTTTACCGCTCC
Source organism: Colletotrichum sublineola (assembly GCA_020631755.1). Taxonomy (NCBI): domain Eukaryota; kingdom Fungi; phylum Ascomycota; class Sordariomycetes; order Glomerellales; family Glomerellaceae; genus Colletotrichum; species Colletotrichum sublineola. The sequence goes on from JAHSQG010000001.1 coordinate 2,937,230, forward strand.
CCGATGTCCATGCGATGAGCCCTGCTAGCCATCTTTCGTACTCCGTGCCAAGAAAACAAACACACATCAAAAGCCCTTTCTGTAGAATTCAACCGTTCGTCCGTCTTCCGCCCCCTCTGTGGCCCTTCCGTCCCTTTCCAGGGCTCTCTTGCAAGGTCCACGGTCCTTCCTCTCTACGCCGCCTCCGACAACCGAACCAAAAACTGGTATGTTCGTTCGGTGAGGTTGACCACAAAGAAGAGAAAAAAGGACGATATGTAAGAGAGTGACGAAAGCCAAGGAAACAAACCAGAAAGTCGAAATGAATCGGAAACAAACAGCAGCGAGGAGCTCAGATATATTTGCCGCCCAATGACTGAATAACGAAGAAGAAGGAGAAAAAGCTAGTTCTTGTCCACAACCGCCAGCCGTTGATTCGTTGCCCAGTACGTGAAAGTAAGGTGTATAAGTGTTTTGTTCTGCGACTTGTACCTCTTTTTCCCTGCCGGTGGGAAAGCAAAGCGAGTGGGGAAAGCAAGAAAAGTGGCAAACGGTACATTCTCTCGGTCTCTGTAGCAAAACGCCATCTCTCGTCTCGTCTTAGAAATGGTTGGCGGCGGCGGCGATGCGGGCCTCGACGCACTCCTAGATGGAATCATCAAGCGTACGATGCTGAGAGGGGCCCGCGTTGTTGTCGAACACGTTGAAGTACGTGGCGGAATGTCCGACGGGAGCAACAGTCATGCTGTATTAGACGTCAGTACATGATTTCCACGTATATATGAATGGCAAGATCATCATCAGATGACGAGATGAGAATGAATGCTTATGATCAAGGCAGAGGAAATGAGATGAGATGGAACATGGCATACCTGCGATCGCGGCCACGACCAAAGTAGCCATCCTCGCCCTCGACCTTGATTCCATCCATGATGGAGAGATCTGCGAGTCGCTTGGAGGTCTGGATGTTCTCAGCATCGTTGGTGAGGTCGATCTGTTGGCCGTTGAGACCAGCGGCCGCGCCATCATTGGAGGTCTTGGCGCGCTTCTTCTTGGGCTTGACGTCATCGAGCTCGGGCTCGTCGTCGTCCTGGCCGTCGTCGGCAGCAGTGGCGCCAGCAGCCATCTCATGAGCAGCCTGATTGCCTCGGCGGCCGCGAGCTCCCGAATCACGAGCAGCCGAGCCCGGGGCAGCGCGCTTGCGAGAAGCGGAAGGGGTGGAAGGGGCACTGGTCGAGACCGGGGTGGCAGCGTTGCCGGCGCCGACGCCGTTGACGCGCTTGCCATAGTTCTTGACGATGGTCTTGGACCAGCGCTGGCTATAAACGAAAGCAGTTAGTCTCTGGCCTGAGAGGGTGAAAGGAGTGAAAGGGTAGACGCTGATGATTATGCTAGAGGGGAGGAAGGGAGCTTACTTGAGCGCGTTGATGGTGAAGTTGTAGCCCATGCTGGTCATCTCCTGGTGGATGGCGTTCCAGCCGGCCTTGGGAATTTTTCCGCCATTGGAGACCTTAATGAAGGTCCAGATCAGGTCTTTCTCCGCGGTTTCACTCCAGGCGTTTGGGGCCATGATGTATATTGCTCAAGTGAGTCACTGTGAGATGGTTAGTAGAGATGGCGTGCGTTTATAGCAGAAGATGGTCCTGATACAAGAGATATAGCAGCTGCCCTGAGAGAAAAAGACGATGAGAGAGCAAAGAGGCTAATGAATATTAAGGCAAGAGCGCCGCAGAATAGAGACTTGAAGTAAGTTGAAGGCACAGTAGGCCCTATTGATAAGGGTAAAAATGTGAAAGACGTTGAATTTGTGGAAGAGGTTAGGGAAACAATACATAGGATGACGCGAAGGTGACATTCCGGAGTGGTACAAGAGTAGCAATTCAGCAATTGAAATCAAAGTGAGGGTTATCAAATATAAGACGATGAAAAACCCTAAAACATTTTGCGAAAGTAGATACCAAGCTGAGATAGCGTGCTGCCTTCATAATAAAGGTAATCATCACAAACATAGGAAATTCCAAAAGGTTAAAGTTAGAATAGGTAAATCAACATAAGTACACATACCTGGGTGCTTTATATAGCAAGGCTATCTATGTTGACGGACTCGATTGTCGGCTGAGTGTTGTAGAGAATGAAGTTGGTTGAGGAAGAAGAAGAAAAAGAAGAAGAAGAAGCAGAAGAAGTTCTGAAGCGGAAGTGGCAAAAGAGATTTATATAGCTTAGCCTTGGGTGAAAGGTCTTTGAAGCTGGTGAGAATCAGGAGGAAAAAAAGTTAGGTTTGAACAAGGCGGGCACTCGCCTTAAGGGTTTTCTGGCCAACCTGATGAGAGGTATCGTGAAGCTGGGGAAGGGACTCAGGGTTGTCACGGTCATGTACCTGGTTATGTGCCCTCATTGAGGCAGCTGCAAACAAACTGGCAAGAGGGATCGAGTTGTACAAGCACTTCAAGGGTTTGACGCAACTAGGGAAGTGTGCTGCCTCTAGTCCAGTTAGTTGAAGAATTGAGTATGCTAAGCTTAGACGGTATGTTCACATGTTTGAATGGCTCCTGGTAGAACTGGGAATAATGATGAAGCTTTTGATTCACCTTGGGAGGCTACATCGCTGGCAAGTGTGCCGGCCTCAAGAAGTACCTGGTGACTATTGACTATGGTGAGAGCAAGCATGTTAATATCTGGACCAAAAGGCTTTGAATTTGGGGAGAGAGCTCAGGCTTTGCAACTGCCTCAAAGGAGTTGCGACAGTTCCATTGGGGACCACGAAACTGAATGTTTGTACCAACAGGTATCTCGCAGTACCATCATTTGAAATCATTAACTAATATCTCTACCACTGTCATGATAGAATCCATCTGATATCCCCAAGAACCAGTGCGGCAAAAAGTGAAGGGCTTGGTGGGCTTGCAAAAGCTGGTCACCCATTGTGGCAAACCTCTAGCGAAATCGAAAGCAGGTTTGGGATCAGCTAGAATAGAAGTATGGTGAATTATAGGATGAAAGGGTACATTTTGGCTTTGGTCTATCATTGCACAGAAAGCCAATGAATGGAAGCTGAACTTAGCTGCACTGGCCTAGAGCAGGTCCTGAAAGGACCCTACCGGAAATCAGACAGCAAAGGTGAAGCCTGCTTCGATAGTTTGTTGACATGGCAAAATTATAACTGTATGTCGAACTTTTCATAAGTCACGTCAGGACTCTGCAAGATTTAGGATAAACATTGCTGTCAGAGCTGAAGGCCAAGAAGGTGAGCAATAAGTCAAGTGATAATGGGAAACCCAAAACTTTTTGCAATGACCACAACACTGGAAAAGAGGGGCATGGTCAATGTCAGTCGCCGCATAGTTCAGACCCAATCCTAAGTTGAAAAGAAGCAAGTGAGTTTCTTGATTTCAGTAAACCTTTTCCGTAACCTAGGCAACTAATGGCCTATCATGACTGACGAAGCATAGAGAAAGAGGCAGCATCTGTACCGATGCCAAAGATGTGCACAATTCAAGTCCGTCGTTCTGACTTATTATCGATCCAAACCTCCAAGCCACCAACCAGAAAAGCAAGTATCCTCCTCGATGCGCGGCGGTTATATGGTCGGATTGATGTATTTAGCCAGAGACGCGCATGTCGAACTTAGATTTCAACATCATTGGTCTCGAAGCGGTTGCCATCCATGGCCTCGGTGTCGAGGAACTCGTCGGCCTCCTCCTTCATGCTGGGTGGGCCTTGTCAGCATAACGCACGACTACAATCAAGCTTGACATTGCTTACCTAGGCTTCTTGGGAGTGCAGGGCTTTTTGGGGGGAGGAGTCGCCTGCTCCTCCTCCTCCTCGGCATCACTCTCGGTCTTGGCCTTCTTGACCGGAGTCTTGCGCTTTCGGGGGGTGGCAGCCTTTTTGGCGCCCTTCTTGACCGGAGTGATGCTGGCCTCACCGCTGTCGCCGGAGGTCTGCTCCTTGCGCTGCAACTTCTGAATGTGCTGCCTATTGTAAAGGTTAGCATTTCCATGCATACATGTAAAACATGTTCAAACTGGGAATGGTGGCGATGGGCGGTATAAGAAAGTTGTGAAAACAATATGCGGGGGAGGCAGAAAGTACGTGGCAGCGCTTGCGGTGTAGGTGTAGCCTTTATCATGGACTGCAGCCAGAGCACGATCCCAATCCTCTTTAGAAGGCTTCATGACGGTCAACAAGGCGACCAGCAGATCGGACCGGGCCTTGTCATCCCAAACAGTCACTGGAGCCATCGTGTATTGAATGATGTTTGTATGAGTGCTGGCGATGTATGGTAATATGCGTAGAGGTTGTAGAGGTTGTAGTGGATGTAAGAATGTGCGGTAACGTGTTGAGAAAAGTGGGAGATGGTGACAATTTGAGGAAGAGTGAGGTGAATGGGAAAGGGATAGGGGTCGCGGAAGGAAATGGGTGCCTGGCAGGTAGAAACGGAAGGACGAAAATGGAAAGGAAGGAAAGAAGGCGCACTTGAGAGCAGAAACTGTACAGTTGTGGCCATAAGTGTGAAGCTCCTGGATGATGGCAGAGTACTGTTCGGCGGTCGGGGTCATGGTCTTGACCATGGCGACCAGAATCTGCTGGTCGACCTCAGAAGTCCACTTCATAGTTGCGCGAGACATCTTGGGTGTGCAGGTAGAAGATGAGTGAAATGAGATGAGAGAAGAGGGTGGAAATATTCTATCGACGGAAAGTTGGGGCGAGGAAGAAGTTGCACGCCGAAGAGAAAATGTTGGAGGTAAAGAAGTTGTAGGAGGAAGGAGGAAAAGTAAAGGGTATGGAAACTGCAGAAAGCAGTAGGCAGCCTCATAGAAGGGGGAATAGGCAAGAAAGCAGGCTCAAACTCGCATGTCTCGCCGCAGGAAGAACCAGAAGAGAAACTCAAGGAAATGCTGTGGACTTACCGGATGGCGTCCCAGGTGATATCCTCAAAGCCGTCGCGATGCATCTTCTGCTCGACCACGTCCTTGACTTCCTTGGAGAGGCTGCCCTTGAGCTGGTCGTATAGGGCGAGCATCAAACTGTGGAGGAACGCCGGGTTGTTCCATTTGCTGACGGGCTGCTTCTCAGACATCTTGCCGGTATTGTTGCAATGAACTTCTTGAGGGTAATATTCTTGTGAAAGGAGCTTCTGATGGCGATGGGACTTGCAAGTGTTGAAGGATGGAAGAAGGAAATTGGTGATGAGGAGAAGACTATTCGTGGGATATATATTTTGTCACGCGGAAGGAAATAAGAAGCCGTTGTTGGTTTGAAGGGAAGGAAAGCGCGCCGGGACACTAGAAGTCACGACGGAAGGTCACAGAGGGTCACAGAGTCGGTAAGTAACAGAGTCTGAACGGCAGCAGAGTACAGTAGTATGTCGGATGTAAATACTATATGGCAGGTGCAGAATGTTGAAGACCTATCGTACATTTCATGGAACCTTCTGAGAACTTGCCGGGTGGCTGATGGGGATGGCAAAATATTGGTTTGAGGATTATTGAAAGCCGCTTATTTATATTCCAGGCGCAGGCAGACAGAAAATCACATCATCGATGCCTTGAAAGAAAGAAAAAATAATGTGGTGGCTAGCAAACTCTGGTATGTTTCTTCTCCTGTCGTCGAAGACGTCCAACCTCGACAGAGGCAATGGATCAATGCCAACCTGAGAAAGGTTGTTTCTACGCTATACGCTGAATGATGACTAATGACTGAGGAATGAAAGAAAGGAAACAATGAAATACTTCAATCGACCCGAACTCCAGGCACCTAGTCGTGTTCATTACATTCGCTCCCGATGCCGCTATCGCTTTGATGCACAACGCCTTGACCTGAGAAAACTGGTTTGGGGCAGCAACCTCAACCCGCCTGACCCCGCTGATCTGAAGGCAAGTCTTGAGGCATACAAATGCCACTGCCTGAGCTCCGAGCCATGCTAGCAGCTATCTAAAGGGCCAAGTTTCTATCCTATGTCTCGCCATGGTAGGTAAAGCTGTGCGGGTCCGTCCCCGTTAGACCAGCTGTTGGATACTCAGAAGCGTAGCCATCGACGGAGGGAGCTTCGCTGTGGGCGGCCAAAGCTAATACGGCTTCTTCATCAACAAGAGAGGGATCTTGAGGGGGGTTGTCGAGCTTGATTCTCTTAGCATCGTGGCCGTCCTGCTCGTCATCGTTGTCTTCCTTGAGGGATATGTCGAGAGAGTCCTCCTTGAGAGGGAGATCCAAGGACTCCGGCAAAGCACCGAGATCATCGGGTATTACAGATGATTGTTGATGTGATTGATCGTTTTGAATGGACTGATCATGGTCGGGCTGGTGGTCCAACTGATGGGACTCGGGCTGATGAGAGTCGGGCTGGTTGGGTCCGGGCTGATGAGGGTCAGGCTGATGATCATGCTTGTGTTCGGGTTGAAGTTCGGGTTGAGGAGGTTGATCGGCTTGAAGTTCTTGGCCAGGTCCAAGCTGACCGGGCTGATCTGGCTGACCTGGCTGGCTGGGTTGAACGAGCTGACCGGGCTGGTTAGGAAGAGAAGGAAGCTGCATCGGCGCAGGCTGTTGGGGCTGTTTCTTAGGCCTTCCGCGGCCTGGACCAGGACGACGGGTGATCGGATTTGTGGTGGGATCAAGCTTCCGAGGGTTGTCCGGACTGCCTCCGTTGGTCTCAGCTTTGTGTTGGGCACGGCGAAGACCTTGAAAGTGTTGCCTGCGAATTGTTAGTTGCCATCGAGATGATATAGTAGAGCCTCAACTCCATAATGAGGGGACAGCAAATATGAGACGAAACCAAATGATTGCGCAACACGCTGATGGTGGAGATAGGCCGGCTCAGAAAAGTGTCGAATATTGTTTGACTATTGTACAACGTGAAACACAAGGTGACATGAAGGATACTCGAAGGCAGCGCGCAGGCAAAGGGCCCAAACGTTTTCACCTTCGAGGTCTTTCGGCTTTCATGAAGGATGCTTTACGAAACCAGATAGAACAAGAGGAGGCGTCCTCGGGACATGAGAAGCGGAGGGACAAGGGGCATACAAGAGAGATGAGGAGAAATAGCACTGGTGACGACAAAAGAGCCGATAAAAAAAGCCAGCGAGCGCAATTACATCCATTTGACAAATTTCCCTCCGTTTATAACTCTTGCAACATGACCGGCGGTCTACACAGCCCGTCGGATGAGAGGGCCAGAGAAGGGATGAAAGCGACAAAGAGAGCACGGAAGAATGCAAAGAAGGGTGCGATAGAGGGGAAGAGCAGCGTGTGCAACTGCGGCGAAAAGACAAATGCCTCGCCTGCCTATGACTCGGTTTCGGTGCAGTTCATGGTGGGCGGGCGGAAAGGTGAGAGACAGTGACATAAAGCGCAGACTTACCGACAGCCCTCATTTGTAAAGCCATAACCCAGGGTGCGCATGTGGTTGCCGATGGTGGTCCATTCCGAGCCGCTGATGACGCCAATGTTCTTCACAGAGAGGATGGTGAAGAAAAGGTCCTTATCGGCCCTGTCGTTCCAATTTTTGTTCATGGCGACAGCGAAGGAGGGGGTGGATGGTTCGCGACGATGATAATCGCGACTTATACGATTGAAAGTGGATGAGCTGGTAGCTGTCTATCGCGGTCGAAGACAAGAAATTGGTAGTGTGCTGACGACTGCGCCGAAGGTGTTCGTCCCCAAAGTCTCCATTCGAGGGGAAACACTGGAGAAAATGTGGTTTCGGACCGGTTCAACGTTTCGCCGATGAAGACCTTGCCGTGCATGCACGCGCTTCTCTAGCTTCCAGGCCCTACCAACGGAGAAATTACGAGGAATCTGTTTTCAAGATATATTTCTAATTCCACGTGAGACTCTTTGGAACAGAAACGTCAATATCAATCAGTTATTTGCCTCGACATTTCGAGGTTCAAAGACGCTGGTGGGACGGTGGCGGGCCCATCCCCTCGATGACAGACCAGACCGTCCGACGTTTAACCGTGTAGCAGAACCGAGTGTGGACAAATGCCGCCAAGCTACCTGGTACGTAGACGTTAGCTGGCCCAGCGCCAATGCCGTCGCATCATTGACAGGGAAAACACACGCAGCTCGCTCCAATTCGTTCTCAACCTGTTATTTCAACACTTGTACAGTTCTAGTTCATGCGAAAATAATCACGAGGCCATCTAATATCATCCTGCAATTTTTCACTCATCTCGTATGCTTGACTAGTAAAGGGAGGGCCTATGTCGCATAGCTCCTTGAGACACCAAAGACTCTGGCTTGCTATCTACCTGTAGACGACTCGTTGGACGAGACAACGTTGCTTTCAAGAGCCTGGTTGTGAGACATTGGGCGGGCAGCCGTCACCTCTCGTGCTGGTCCAAGGGGAGATCAGCCTCGGGACACACCCGATGGTGCAATCCGATGCGCCCTCAAGCCGTGTTGCAGATGTTGACCAGATCTGGCGACATCCCTTGAGGTTGACGGAACGAACGCAGACTTCAAACGACCAGGCAAAAGCATGAACTCATTTGTGCCCTTTTCCTTGACCTCCTATGTCATGAAAGGTGATTGATCTGCTTAAAAAGATTGCCAATTGGGAAGCTCCTCCCAAATCCGTGGGAGGCCCTTTCATCCAGGTCCTCCGGACACTGCTTTTAGCGCCCGGCGCAGCTCTCGACCAGCTCTGATCGGTGTGGAGATCCGATGCCATTAGGCCTCAGGCAGGCATCAAGGGTCATAGGTACGCACGGTGCAACCCGAGACTCCGGCGGGGCCCATCACGTGGTTTCGTGGCAACCTGGCGAAAAACTTGGTCGCACAGTGCCCCGCTAGAGTGCGCGAGAACGCGTCTCCCAACCACCTCACCACATCCCACCAACTTCATCGCGTGTTGCCCAGGACACCGACGCAAACGATTCGCAATATAAATACCGGTGTTACGGCTTCAATGTATATCATTTGATCTTGCGGCAATTTGACCCCATATTTAAAGAGCTTTTGCTCGTCAAATGGCCATCTCGACCATCAACTGCCAGGCTGTTCCATTATCTCGATTGACCCCTCCCCTCGCTGGCTCCTGTCACCGGTCTCCGACAAGTGTCCTGGTCCAGACACGAGATTGAAATTACGACACAATGATTGACTGAAGCACGAATTCAGGGGGTACCAAATCGGGCCAAGAGGCTTCAAGTTCTGTTTGTCATTTATCGCCGTATCTTGCGTCGCAGCAGTCCGGCGTCGCAAGCTTCCACGATCCTCCCCTAGCATGGCACCTTTCAAGTACGAGGCCAGCTCATACATGTCGCAATACATATTTACCTACGTGTCTGCAGGCGCTTTTGCGTCGTCCTAAATGCGTTCGTCAACCAGAGAGGGTCCAAGTCTTTTTGACGACTCGGTGCGGGAGGGCCGCCAATGAATAGTGCGAACTGGATGCTGCAACATGGACATTGACAATCCGCCCCAACCACCTCCATTTTCGACGCTACACTACTCGAGAGGTGAGTCACACACACCCCATATCGCGCTTCTGTCTCATGTCATTCATTAAGATCCCTGCTCCGTTTCCAAGTGGTGCGCTAATCGTTCCTGGATCTTGCATTTGGGGTGGCCTGTTTGACCGACAAGGGAGTAAAAATCTTACCCCAGCATCACGAAAGGTGCGCGTGTCAATTGACGAGTCAATTCTGCCTACGTGCGAGTGCAAGTCGCAGTTATCAATTAGTGGTTGCATGCCAATGGACGCGCTAACCTGGACGCCTCGCAATTCCTGGTCCCTCCCCCCCGCGGGCCCGAACCTTCATCCGTCAGGCAGAGTCAAGTCGACTCCATCTCTTCGGCTGAGTGCAGGGGAGGGATCTGCAAGAAACGAAGAAAAAAAAGTCAGGTAAAAAGCTAGGGGAATTAAAAACCACTTTACGCGAATGAGAGAGATGACACGGCCCCGCGCCGCGTCACACCCATGCTGCCTCGACCCTCCCCTTCAACCTTTCACCAGTGCTCGGCTAAGCTGCTATCAAAACCTCAAACCGTCAATCCCGTCCATGGATGATGCCATGCACATGCAGCTTTAGCTACTTACTCCTCACACCATCACGACCACCTTACGACTGCTCCACCCCCTCCACAAACGTCACGCCCCCCTCCTCAAGGACATGCGTCCCCGTCAAAGCCTGGCCGTAACTCCAGGCAACAAGGGACTATTTTGATTCCTTGTGTCCCAACCAAGGGGCCTTGCCACTTTTACGCCTCGATAAAATGTCGGCCCAAGCGCTGCGGCGTCTTCCTTGAAAGCATCTTCGTTCGCCTTTCTTTTTCTTCATACTGTACTAATCAAGCTCCGCTGCGCTCCTCCCGCCCACAAGCGCTGCCACAGCTTGCCCCATCAAGTTCGTTCCCAGGGGGGGAACAGCATCAAGCCGGCTTGCATATCCCATTCCCTTTAGCCCCAGAGTCCAGGGCCCTCCAAAGCACCTATAACTACCGTTGATGTCCCGGGGTGGTTGTGCTGACTTCTGGAGAATCCCTCCTTGTCTGCCTCTTTTGTCCGCCTCGCCTTCATTGACCTCCCACACCGACGGGTGACTGATATCGCTCCCAGTGGTTGCACCATTTCCAAATTGCAACCTGCTGACTTGGCTGCCATATATCTGGCTCTCGCCTTGCCTCACCGATCTTCACAGTGACTCATTTCCTTCACTTCACTTCCACGCCTGCCTGTTGTGTGCTGGTTGACTGGGTTGAGCAAAAGCTTCTGCAGCCACCGTTGTGCACTTCAAATTGCTCCCCTCCCTCGAGCTCACTGGCCTCATTATCGACTTTCACATCCATCTCATAGCGTGGGCAGCTTGAGGTGGCAGATCTATCGACGCTTCCAATATGTCTTCCAACACGGACAACCAGATGACGAGGTTTCTCTTCGCCATACTGAAACAGAAGAATTTGAAAGATGTGAGTGCCGTCGATGACAACCCACCCCTCTTCAACCCTTGGCTCACCTGGTGTTGTCCAGATTGACTGGAATGCCGTTGCCCATGATCCAATACTGGCACAGCCCATCACCAATGGGCATGCTGCCCGCATGAGATACTCTCGTTTCCGCTCTGCGATGCTGGGCCTCGAGCCTCAGAAGCGCAACAGAGCCGCCGCGGCGAACAAGAATCGGGTCACGAAAAACAAAAAGGAGCAGAAGCCGCCCAAAAAGGAGGAGGATTCCGAGAATGAGCGGGTCAAGCCTGAACCAGGGACACTCGAGTCGATACGCCACCATGCCGAGGCCCGCCCCAGGTCTCCGGTCAGGGTCAAACAGGAACACCGCCAGCCTTCCTACCGGCAGCAGTTCACGCCAACATCCATGGCGTCTCCCGCCGCCACGGAATGCCAACCCACCTTCCAGCCGAGAATGCTCACTCCCTGCAGCGACGACATGTTCTCGGCACCACATAACCTTCAGTTCAGCCCGTCTGCCACCCTCATGAGCGCTCATCCGACCTTCGATCTCCCCCAAGCCATGTCCTGTGCCCACGAGCAAGACCAACACCATCACGACCACGACCACAGCGCCTGGGCTCCTAGCCCAATCTACTCGGCCTTCGACGCTGCCTATGACATTGAGGGGTTTGGCGTCGGTGCCTTGTGCGATCACCAGCACGTCCAAGGGCATACTGACGACATGCACGGGTCGCCTACCCTTGGCTCTCTGATGTCGGAACACATGAATATCAAGAACGAGCACTGGGACGCTCAGTTCCACTCTTAATACGCGGAAAACACCAGAGACTAGGTCCGTGACAGGAAATTTGGAGGGTCATCTTATACAAGTCGGTGTCAGGTTGGGCAAAAAACTGGTTGTCTCACATCAAAGTCGCTGGCTTTTTTTTTTCTTTCCCTCACACACACTCTTTTTTCTTGTCTCGTGCTGGTCACTACACTCCCGCCTCCTTCCCAAAGTTTGGTTTGCCAGATGTATTAATGATGTTACGTACACCCAACCGGCGTTTGGTTTCCTTTTCTTTTCTCTTCTTTGGGTTACGGTCTAGAATGTTATGCCTTCCCCTAGAGTGATGGGGGCGGCGATTCTTTAGAAATTTTTCTTCAAAGACGTAAAGACATACAATTGACGATTATTGTGACGTTTCGCTTGTTCCTGTTTCTTTTCTACTTGTGTGCCTCGCAGATGCGTGTAGAGGGGCATCCAATGCCAGAGGTTCGAAGCACCGAGCACTGATGGATGGGTCTGCATACTTGAGGGCTCCTCCCCTTATTTTGTGGTTGCGCTTATTGGAGGTCAAGTAAGAGGTATAGCTATTGTATTGTCCTCATAGCAACAATATCCGCGAAGGGGATCCGGGACCTTCGCATACCTCCTTAGCATCTCAGCCTGCTAATCCACGTGCCAGCGGAGGCATCTATCGCATCGCATGCGATTCGTAAAAAGCTCAGGGACAATCGCAGCAGCCACTTGAGCCTCGCCATCTTCCCCGCCTCCTGGTCTTCCTGTTCGGGACGGCGCCCTCCAGAACGGCGTGCTGGGTAAATATCGATTTGGCAACTTTGTGACCAGATTCGAATACTCTAAGCCTGCATCTTTGGTTTCCTTGCGTGAACAGGTAGGTGTTCTACATGGGCCGCTAGCTTTCATGTCGTCGGTTACTTCGGTCTTCTTGGTTTTCTTGTTTTTCTCTTATGGTTTAAGTCGTTGGTCTTTGTGCGTTCTGTGGCCTTGATTGATGGCGATGATGGAGTTAGCTAGGCAAACCAATCGAGTGAGTTCCAAGGTCCTTCTCATAGGAAAAGCGAGTATTTGTTTAGGTGTTTGGTCAATCGCAAGATCATTTGCAAAGATTTACAGGGCTGGCGTCGATTGCTACTTGTTCCTGGCGATTGTCAGAAGGACTGGAGCGGAAAGGGTTCGTTGCGTATATGGGAGATGTTGAACTGAACTAAACATGATTTGGTGCCATTCAATACCTTCAGTGGCGTTTAACCTGGTCATGGCTGCCCTGACTCTAGTTTGAGCCAAGATATATCGGCCCTGAGAGTTTCCTGAGAACCCCTCAGTGGCTATTAAATGGGGTCATAATACTCAGACAGTTCTAGCCAGATTGACTTCTTACAAGGAACTTTTGCGAGGCAGCATTTTCATAGCGGTGAGATTTGCATGTTGAAAGGGGACAAACACGACGCGGCTCCCCGCACTAAACCAATGGGTCCGAAACTTTTTGGGGTTATTGGGTCTCATATCTTCACTTTTGGCATCCCTGCCGTCTCTAAAATTCCGTTTCTATTGTTTTTTGCATATGTGGCATGGCCCGAGTAGCGATATCTGCTGGAACAGAAAGTGGACTAGAAACATGACAAAGATGAAGGGCAGAGATCCGTCTAGCTGACTTGGCTACTGAACCTCACGATACGTCCCTATCCATAATTTTACAACACAAATAAATCTCAGGCTACCGGAATGTTTACACTATGGCAGTCTATAACAGCAGCCGTAGCCCGTCGAGAGGTGATTTTTATTGATCCTTTTGTGGATAGAATTCTCATCCATCAGAACTCTACTTTTGGAACATAAAAATTAAGTCCTAGGGTTGGAATAGAAACCAAGCCAAAGTTGAGGTGGCCGAAGTTGGTCCCGTCGTGGAGACCACCAAGGTCTCCAGCCCAAGGGACCAAGTGCAGGTAGTGCTTTTCGGCAATTGCCACAGCACTGTATCCCTCAGGAAGAAGGATATTCCAAGGGTTGGCAGTAGGCATCGACATTATGAGGAAAAGACAAAGGTGGTTTTGTTGGTTTTTCGATGATTGATTGCGTTGATGATGAAGATGAAGATGGAAGGATGGGAAGGCATTCGAGCTGCAGTGTGACTCAGGGCACAAGGTTTTCGGCGACGTTGGTGGCAGAGGTCAGTGGCAACAGCCACGACCTTGATGGAAGATTCGGAGCCATCAACGTGTGGCTGACCGCGAGCCTGACCTTTGCGGCGTGGCTCCGGAGTCATCGCCGGTGCCTTCAGCGGCGCCGCGAATCTGCCCGACCTTATTCCGCCGGTATGTCAAGCCACAGCCCAACGACTCTGCAAGGTTATCGCCAAGGTTGTTCACGTACGGAGCCGTGGGAAGTGAAGTCTGGTTTGGTAGTTGCTCTGCGTTATTGGATATCCAAATACCGCTTTAAGAGACTGAGAGATGACACAAGCTAAAGGTGCCGTATTGGGTTATTACGTATTGAGATTCATGAAATGGGTTAAGTGCACCGGACCACGTATAGGGGTCTAGAGCATATTCTTCGCCGTCGATAGAAACCAAGCCAATTCAGTTCGTGATATGATGTTAAGTGAATACTTCTTAGTTTGATTTTTGCTTCCAAACAAGAAATCACAGTACAGCTCAAGTTTTTTATTGTTGTCTTGGTTGGAGTTCTCGGTTCTTGAACAGTTTTCTAGATATACGAATATTACCTCGGGACTCCATACTTCCTGGAAATTGTCTCAAGCGCTGTCCGAATTCTGGCCATTCAGCAAAGTCTCGGGACCGAGGGTTCATTCTAAAGGAATGGTTGATGTTACGGGCTCAGTAGCCGCTGCTACCCTTCAATTCCCTTGGGCTTACCTGTTATTACCGTATTGTGCTCGGGCACCTGAGGCCTAGGAGGTGCGCGACCGCTGAGCTACTCCTGACGGAGGAGTCGGCCATTTATCGTTCCTTGCATCGTATGATATCCCGTTCGTATAATGTCACCATTGTAGTTTACAGGCCTATGCAAAGATGGGTCTAGTCGTCTCCTATCTTTCGTTGAGCGCACCTAACTCGGGTTCTCGAGATCAAGAGATCCGTATCCCTATACAAACTTTGCACTTTGGAATAAGCCCGGGGGTTTCTGTTAGCACCGGGCGGGCGGGTCTCTCCTTCGGGACCCGCAAGGCGGAACGGGGCCTAGTGGAGCACCGGCGCCCCGCGCAGTGTGCCGGGAGCACGGACGCTCCCCATGTTGACGCCGGCATTTCGATGGGAATGGGTGTGCGATGCTGCACCTTATGCATACAGTCTAAGAGCTCGCGCCGATGGGTGGGCTCATCCCGCACCAAGATCAGGGAAGATGTTGGTCAAGGTATCGCTCCCTCTTGGGTGACCAGGGATGTTTGCGGACAGTGTGTGTGTGATGTCTTGACCCGCGAGAATCCTTCCGACACCGCAAAAGACGGCACACCTGGCAGGCCGGCTTCGAATACGACGTGCTTTGTTGGCGCTGCATAGGCGTCCTGCGTCTTCAACCACACCGACATAAGTGACATTGGAAAACCCCTCTCTCAATCCCCGTCAGAATCCTCGCGGGAAAGCCCTTCTTCCTCCCCACAATGCTTCCAGAAAGCCCAAGTGAGACATCAAATACCACCGAATTACACCGGGCTGCCGTTCTCGGGCATGAACGCAAACTAGCTAGCAGACAACTTGCCGCGTGGTTCTCAGGTACGGGAATATGACGGAATAATCGTCCGTCCATCCCAGCCCCCACGAACTTCTGTTCCGACATTTTGCAGATTGGCATGTCCCGGATTACAGGGCGCACAGGACCACGTGCCCGACAACGGCTGGGCAGCGGAGAGGATACGGCAAGTGGTTGGCAGTCTCGCCAACGGAAAGGGGGAAAAGCAAAGTGTCATTCAACGATCCCCTCGCCATCGTAGCACGAATTGTCGCAGGCCACAACCTCTTTTTTCCTTCTCTTTCGCCCCCAGGGACAGCTACAACCGCCGACCCCGGCCAAATGAACCCGCTCACACACGTTGTGCGAGGGCACATGACTACAGGGCATGCATCACGTCACTCGTTGCGCTCACCGCCGCCCTGCCCAGCGCTTCTGACTGATTCCTTCCCCTATGGTCGAATTGTTTTTTTCTCCCTTTCTTGCACATCCCATCGTGTGCTGCCAACGATGCCGCAATTTTCGATTTCATTCGCAAGTCGCGCGTGTTTTCCCAAGCCATGACACCCAATGCCCTTTTAGACTCAACGATAGTCACTCCATGGAGATCCCGTACCATGAATTCCGCCGAGACCGGCGTCGCAACGCGGAAGCAATGGTGATGTGAAAGTAGGCTCCCGCATGTTCCCCCCGCCCTTTATCTATGTCAATCAAGCCTCAGACGCCACCAATGGCGCCCGAACCCTTCTCTCACGCCTCCAAACCAACGCCCGCCAGCCCACCCCTGTCCGTCTCCCCTCCCGTCACGCAGCTACAGATGAGATTGTTGTCCGCCTCTGCAGTCCAACAGCCCTCCCTCCCCCGCCACCTTCCGCATGCCCCCGCGCGCGTGAGGAACAGGCCCTAGCGTGTCCGTCGCCTGCGATGGATAGCTCTACGCTCATGGCTCGTGCCGGCCGTAAACGGGGTGGCGGAACCGGGGGGTACCAACGAGTCACAGATAGCGCCGTCCGAATCACACACACCTAGGCCGTATGCGGGTCGTTGGGCGGCACGGCGGCTGACCTCCTCCCTCCTAGGGGTCATGTCATGTAAGGCCCCGCGGCCAAGGAGGTCGGCGCATCGCGGACATGCCCATCGTCTATCTACACTACTCATGTCACCAACAGCAGACATGAATGAATGCCCCAATGTGCAGGGGAGGAAAAAGAGCGAGAAAAAAAAAAGGGGGGGGGGGGTTGTTGGTTATCAGATCTTGGTCCATTTTCTGAGTGGCCAGGTGCAAAAGTCAAGGCTAAAGTACGTGTGCAATTATTAGGTAGACTATGAAGAGTCGAGCAAGGATCCCATCGGTGATGATCTCTGCAGCAGTCAGAGCTGATCGGACGGACTGATTGGGGAAGAAAAATGAAGCTGGGGTCTCATTCATCATCCTGCCCCTGCCAACCTCCAGATAGATCGAGCTCGAGTCACGCGATGTCACGGTCTTGCCGTTTCTGAATCTTTTTGACGTCCGTTTGGGGCGGTTGATAATGAAAAAGAGAAAGGAAGAGAGTAAAAGCTAGTTCGAGATGTTACCCACCGCTGACCATGAAGGATGACAGGACAGGGGTAAGCGAGAGCTAGCCAGGTCACTTCACGGCGGAAGTTCCGTGATGCTACAGGGTGGTGTGCAACTTACCTTACTGCGACGCCTTGAGTCTTCCAATCGAAGCTTCAAAATGGACTTTTTCCCCACAAACATTTGGTGATGATAGTCGAGCAGGCAACCTTTACTCGCTTCATAAACAGAGAGGCCTAGGCTAGGCCGCATCGACTCACTGTCACGGGACGCGGGCTTTCCGATAGGCAAAGAGAATTTGGCGACTTACTTCTGTCACAAAAGCGGAAAATGTGTTATCCTTCCGAGGTTCTGGGAAACGATTTCAAGTGGTTCCCCCCCGCTCTGCTGGGCGAATACTTGAGTGGAGGGGGCTCCAATTCGGGAATGAAGGCGCTCGGGAGGACCAGTTATCGACGATTCTGCGGCCGTTAATTCTGTATGCGAGGAACAGGCCGACGGCCAATGGAGACGCCAAAACGGCACAGCAGCCTCCCATTTGTCGCACAACACTCTCTGCAACCCCAGTACGGTACGAGGCATTCTGGACTGACGCGGGCACACTGCGGATTGCGCGGTACACACGGAACTGCTGTCGTAATCGATATACCTACTGCTGTGTTGCCCCAAAGGCGTGATGCTCACTTGTTAGAGGCCCCTGGAGGTTCCAAGAAAGGGTTTCGCCATGATGACACAGCTTTTTAGTCTGCCTCCGCCTCTTCCAAATGGGCGCACCGCACATGGTGACGGCTGCCGACCATGAGCAGCGCAGGCCAAACGTTGCGGCGGCATCTTGCGCGCTGGGCGCCACACAGGATATGCGAATGCCGTGGTGCCCCAACGAAAGCGTCGCCGTCGTCGATCGTAATGGCAAGAGTTACACGCGCAGTGCTGGCCGGTTTGCGGTTGGCCCTGGGCGCCTCTCGGTCACATCCCAGGCGTGCGAGATCCCAAGGTTTGATCTGAGCGATCGAATGTAAGATGGAGCAGTAGTGCACTGTATGCGCGTGGGGCGACACCTGCCAAGCATCCAGGGACCCCTCCAAAAGAGCATGTCCAGGCGAGCTGTGACTGTGACGAGGCCTAGAAATGAAATGTGACGAGAGACTCGAGTCAGTCCATTCCGTACGGCCTGGTCGGAATCTCTATTTGATATTCTCGTCGCCATTGATTGAGGCGCATTTCGCTCATCATCGTAACGCATAGTGCCAATTCGCTACTTCGGACTGACCAGGTCTTTCGTGGCGCTCCAAGCATGAATATCACCGTGGTATCACAACGCGTGGAGCAAGCCTGCCGCAGCATGCTAGCTCGATGAAGCTGCGTGACACGATCCTATTGACAGAGCCAGGAACCAGACTGTGCTGAGGCTCGGACTGTGTGATGGGCGCCGATCATCGATTTTTCACTTGATTAGCAAGCCCGATGGGCGAGCCAAACAGAGTCGAGGAATAGCGTGCGTATCTATGCTGACGAGCGAGTGTCTGTTTGGGAACCCATGCCAGGGGTATCCATCCCACCTTCAGTTGCTTCCTGAAGGGCCGCGCCGGGGACCAAGGCGGGAAAGTCAACCAGAAAATGATGCAACAATTAGATGGCTAGAAAGGCTAGCCCAACGGCAACACGACCACCCCTGCGACCAGCACAAGGTGATGTACGACATGACAGGGGTCAGCAGAGATGTGCCCGTCAACTTACAGACGCACATCTTCGGAAGCGAACGAAACTTATCAAAGCCATCGCGGTCTATATCATCCGGGGTGCGAGCAATGGTTCCCACTGAGTTGCATTTGGGCAGGAAAGTCGGGCTCGTTTTCTGATTGATGAGGCTGTCAGGATGCCCGCAAATATTGTTGTGGCGTTTGATATCGAGGGCCCTGGACATTCCAGCAAAAGATGTTGCCAGCTGATATTGCAGATGTCTTTTACTTCCTTACGGGAAAAACATCTTGCAACGCCATATTAGTGCCATTAGGAACGAGTCTAAGTGAACGAGGCATTTGTCAGAGCGGACGTTTCGCCGACTGTACATGACAATCATCGATCCCCGAGACACCGAAGTGGTCAATTGCGCCACCTATGGATCTTTGAATATCATGTAGCTATCACCAGATGTATCAGAGGTAGGACAGCATCATACGAGGCGTCAGGTACTGCATTCATGCCAAAACGGCCCAAATCTAACATGTTAGATGCCTGGCAACCCAGACAACGAGCTTACTCAACAAGCAGCTAACCGGCACAACAGGTGAGAGACGGGAAACAAGATGGTTGCGGCGGGGGCAACTGACCGCCCGTTCCGAGGTAGCATCGCGGGGGTGTCAGAGGGGGAGGGCACTTTACCTACTACGTACCTGGTATTTGCGGCACCAGCCTGGCAATGGCTCCAAGCGATGGCTCCAGAATGAGGCAGCCGTGGGTTGAACCTTGCTCTCAATATGCAGCCATACCTTAATGTGTGCTTCATTCATGCGCCGGGAAGAGGCCGGTGAGATTCCGCGCTGAACAGGTGTGAACGGTACGGGCTTTCCTAGCGGCCGAAGGAAGAGCACAGCTTGCGAGGCTGTTCTGTCTGCCTGTGCCATTGGGCTGTCATCATATGGCTTTCCAGGGGTATCGGCGTGGAAGTGATATCCGGGGTCGAAAAGAGGGGCCAGGCCGGGTCCATTGACATGAATGGGTGTGCACGAGAAGGGATTGGGGCAGGAGGCGGACGAAAGAGTCGAGAGATGCAACAAAGTCGGTTCCTTTGGCTTTGCGTGAGGCAGGAGGCGGATGTCTCGCAGCTTTTCGAACGAAGGTGATGTAATGTAATGCGTCTCATGGTATCGGTGGGAAATTACGATGGCCCTTGGGCATGGTCGGATCTCCACAACTGTAGATACGTTGAACAGAGTCCGGCCCTGACTAGCCAGGTGACGGCGAGGGAGGCGAGGTGTATCGGAACTTTGAGGACCATAGCTCTATATGATACGGGTCAGGTCGGCGGGGGTGTTTGTGTTGTGCATAGTGTAGTGTTGGACGTAGTGATCGACCCCCGAGCATAAAAGAGTTAACAGCGGGCAAATGCAGTGCTGCTGCAGCCTCAATCCTTAAAGCCTTCTGTTTGGTCGGCCCTTAGGTGCTGGAGCTGCAAGTAAATGAGGATGTGGACTGTTCGAGGGAGGAGGCATTGCACGTTGCCGGGTGTTTGAAGTGCCCCATGGATGGTGCAGACAGGGCGAGGGGAACACAGCGTTCTGAGCTTCAAGGAGAAGTGGGGATCGGTGATGGATGGTGGCCGCTTGTGTGCCGGCCGGCGAGATGTGATTCCAGACCCACGCCGGCAAAGGAGATGGCGAAGGATGAAGACGAGTGGCGTCCGGGTGAAGACCCAGGCACACGAGAAATCCATGCTGTCCGCGGTCTTGAACGGTCCATGACTGCCAAAAAGGATTGGACGTGTTCTTCAAATTGATAGACAAGGTCTGATGGTGTGTATGAGTAGAGACAATGGCATTGATAATGGACGAGGAATGAAGCACAGGGTAGTGTATGTGGCAGGCATGGGATGATGAAGATGGCTGGAGGATTATGTTGTTTGGCGATCCAGCAAACATGATTAGCATAGACGCGCTATGGTTCACAGAAAGGGAGAAGCAATTAAGCAGAGAAGCGCAACCGGTTTGTTCGCTCTTCGGTGTCGCTCTTTCCCATGAGGTGAGGTTGGAGAGAGAGGTTGTAGAGAGAGGGGAGGAAGGAGGCAGAAGTAGTGGCTACTTCAAGCTTTGCTGCAATTGCCGACGGGAAAAGCGGGCGACGGTTCGTACCGACTACCAAGGAGTGGATCCATATGGGGCCCCTCAGCGGGAGGTTAAAAGCGATGAACCAGTCAGATCAGACGGTATGGAGACCCCTGCAATGCACCTGCTGAACACAAGGCACATGCGGCTCCGGATTGGCCCCATGCAAGTTCCGTAGGCGCCGTCACCCTTTCCTCGGCGCGTAGATTGTTCAACCCCGGCTCCCTGTCGTCAGTCAACCGACCCCGACTTCCTCCTCTCGCCTCCTTCCTCTTCCTCGTCTCTCCCCTCACCCACCGTGCTTCGCCAGCAATCAGGTGCAGGTGCAAGGCAGGTACGGGCAGGGAAGTCCTGAGCGCTCTCCTCTTTCTCCCCCAACCACGCTCTTTTCCTCACTTCCCGCCGCTCTACCCACACTGGCCTCCCCCTCTGCCAAACTGCTTCCCATGCCTTCGATAGGCTCTCGAGCCCGTTGACAAACCTATCCGAGACTGCTAGCAGCTAGTCATCCATGGCCCAGGAGGCGAATCAAGCCGGTTTGTGCCAGGGTTCACCACTGTCACCACCGCCGAGAAAGAGGGGAGTCATGCCACCCGTCCGTCCCTCTGTGCACATACCACGCATTCAGCATTCCACAGCAGTCCTGTAAGGTACCTTGGCGCTCTTTCAATGCTCTTCCAGTCGACCACTCACTGCATTGATACGGTGAAGCAGGAGTTAAATCATCGGGGCAAGGCGGAGCTGGGGCATTCAAGGCGAGACACGCTTGCTGGAGAACAGCCGCCAAACTTAGACCTCGCTACGACTCAAGGACCAAACGATTTGATTTTCTATCTGTTGGTTCATCATGCTTCTCTGTCTGATAGACCGTTGAACAGGACGACAGACAGCGTGACCGTTCCAACAGCCGGGGGGGTCCAACTGGGCTGAGCAAGCGATTAAACCTGATAGGCTGATAATCCTGTCCCCCCGGCGCGCACATACGCACGCAGCACGAGCAAGCATTGCAAATAGCAGCATCAGCACCAGCACCAGCACCAGCAGCAAAAGTAGCCAGCCAGCCAGCCAGCCAGCCAGCCAGCTGCTGCAGGCAGAACTTTCGCGAGGGCAGAGATGGACTAGCACTGCGTAACAAGAAGCCCAACGGCCTAATTATGGCAAAATATTAATGTACTGCCCTGCTCCGACACACTCTGCTTGCCTCATTGCTCGACAGCTCGCCCAACCAGGCCGCTTCTCCCATTCGATCAGCTCCACCGTGCCATGATCCCCAGTCTGCCTGCTGCATATCCCCAATTCTGACCCCTCGGCACGCGGTGGCTTGCACCTTGCACACCCTGCGCCGTCCCCTTCCACTGGCTTGACAGGGTCTCTCGAAGACAAGCACCCCGGTCTGGTCTCCAGAGCCGTGCAGCGTCTTGGCTCGTCCAGATGAGCTGGGCCGTATCCGCTTCCAGATTCCTCGACCGTTCAGCGAGAAGCTCTAATTTTATGGTCAAGACCGATCGTCCAGTGACAGGTCAGCTTCTCAACTTAGGCGCCATGCTCCATGTTGCTTGACTCTTTTCCTATTTGGCTCCATCACACCCCGTCCACACCCTCTTCAAGCAGTAACCTCTCTTGTCTTCCATCGTCTCTCCATTTTCTCCCTTTTCTTTTCCCCTTCGTTGTCGGCAAGAAATCCTTTTCTAGTGTACAACTTGTGTTACACGCTGACAGAACTTTCCCTGCAAGACAAGCGCCCGCACACCCCCTCGAGTAGACTTTATCCAGTGAGATCTCTCTACCCGTCCAACAAACACCTCCTTAAGCAGACATAACCGCATCGCTGCACACCCTCCGTCTACGTCTTAAGCGTGTTCCGCACCTCAAGTCGTCCCGGCAGAGTGTAACCGTCTTTAAACCGCCGTCTCCCAGACTTTTCTACGTCTTCCTTTTTCTGTCCTGCCTATATTGGCAACTCGCTGGAAATCCCCTCTCCCCAAAATCAAGAGAGAGGAGCCCTGCGCCGTACAAGAGAGACAACAAAGTACAACGGCGCAACCAGCAACAGTAGCACAACATCACGCAACCGATACCGCTGCTCCCAAGAGAACCTACCAAGAGCATCCCGCGAATCTGGAACCCTGAAACGTGGAAGGACAGCCGGTCCGGGAACGGACATTGGGAAGTGCTTCATGTGATAGCTGAAGTGGAAGAGGTGTAGCTTCCCGACTGCCTTTGGTTCGTTGCCACGAAGCAGCCGGACGGTGCTGTGATAGCCACGGATTGGTGAGTAGACCTGTCTCACAAAAGTTGCCCACTTAATTCTCGGGCTGTGAGGGTTTAAGAGGTTGCCCGGTGTACAGGAAACTGCAGCCGTCTCCCTGCCTAGACGCTGTGCTTCCCAAATGCGGCCTGCCGACTAACATCGCACCGGATCCCAGATCGAAATCCGAAAAAAGATATAGTGCCATCATGGCCACCTCCACGAGAAACCGAACCGCCACTGTCAGCTCCGGGAAGTCGTCACAAAGGGGTCGGGGCAATGAGATGCAGGATTTTACAATGTCGCGGCCCAACATCATGCGCTACTTCGAGCCTTGCGCCGCCACGGCGTCCATGTTCCTCTATGCGCAGGGCTCATCTATCGTCTGCTGCCACCACGACACCCTCACAATCGAGAGGAGATTTTCTAGGCACTCAGATGAAGTCCAGCTACTCGCAGTCGACACCCAGAGCGAGATTGGAGCGGGAAGATTGGTAGTGAGTTACGATGCCGGACAAACGGCAATTGTCTGGGATATCATGACGGGCGATGAAGTAGCTCGCTTTGCTTCATACGAGCATCTGACCACTGCCGCTTGGATGCGCAACGGCAACGTCGCGTTTGGTAAGTTTGCATCGCGAGTTGCTTATGCCGAGGCTGCTAACAAAGACCTCAGGCAACACTCAGGGCAACATTATTCTATTCGAGCCCACAACATCGGAACATATCTCCTCAAGAACGATTGACCAGATTGCAGTAACAGCGCTTGCACCGGCCGCAGACTGTCGGACGTTTGCAATAGGGTAGGCTTGGCACTTATCACAAACCTGTTAACGAAATACTAACCAAATATAGTTACCAAAACGGCTCTCTGCTAGTTGCAACTCTGCAACCGCGATTTACTATTCTACACAACCTAGGCACATCAAGAGCACCTTCACCAATAGTCACGCTGAACTGGCATGCCTCTTCGTCTCGGCAGAAGTCGGACATGTTGGCGTCCCAGACGCATGATGGCGATCTACGAGTCTGGAGCGTCTCCAAGTCATACAGCAGTGACGACCCCGCCAAGGTCGTGAGAATCCTCAAACGCACCGACAACTATCAAAGCGGGCCCAATTGGATGGGCTGGTCAAAGAACGGCCGAATCATCCAGTATTCCGACTCGTACGTCATTCTTTGCCACTTGCACATACGCGCGCGCCTAGAACTTGCACTGACGTTCATCACATTAGGGAAACACTGTCGTGGGATGTCCGTACTAAGCATGTTACTTGGGACAGTATCCCCACGCTGGAGCATGTCAGAGGCCTGGCCGTGTACGGGCCCGGCGCCAGCCTCTTCACACTTGGAGCCAACAACACGGTTCAGCAATTTGACCTCAACACGCCGTCGATCATTGTGGCCAACGTCCAGCATCCTGCTAACCTGTTGCCGCCATCACCGCCCGTCTCCATTGAGGAACAACAAGGTCAGAAGACCTCGACAACAATCGCCACCGATTCTGATGCTACCTCGGGCACGATTGAATTGGGGATCTCTGAGAGTGATGAAGATCACATGTCTCCGTTTGATCGCATTGTCGGTCGGAGTGACACGGGCACCCCCAAGGCGCTCGACCCCTACGATGCCGACACCGCAAGCGCGGCCTCTAGCCGCAGCGGGCTCTCTGCCATCTCAAAGTCCTCCGGAGGGTCTCGGACGCCTGGTCGCTACCCTTCGTCGGCTATGTCACGAGGCATGACCGAAAATACGTACATCTCGGCCGGTTCATCCTTGAGGTCTTCTGCTGCACCTTACCAAGAAAGAGACATGTACTCCATGAGCGGAACGTCGATGTTGAGCGGCACATCTATATCTTCATACCGCTCTCGCCGCTCGAAGCCCTCCCGTCTACGAAACGAGGTTCTGCCAAGCCCGGTTGACAGCAAGGTTCATGACCTCTTCAAGTATACGAGAAGCCGACTCAGTGATATTCCTTACAAGCACCCGGTCACTACTGACAATAGCCGTCTGACGAATGATGATCTTCGCAAGCAAATGCTCAACACCATCTTCGGATGGAACAAGGAGATTGAGGATTTAGTCCGAGAGGAATTGAGCAGACACAACGCCGGTTCACCGGGCCGCATCCTGTTGATGAGGTGGCTCGGGGACATTGATGCTGATGTTATGGCAGCGAGCTCGGCCTCCATGACTTCTTCCGACTGGATGTTGCTAGCTCTTAGCGGCATTGGAGGTCAAGCTTCGCAGCACAAGCTGGGACGCGCTTATGTCCAGAGACTGCTGGAGCATGGTGATCTTCACGCTGCGGTCACTATTCTGATTGGAATGGGTGACTACAATGACGCCATCGAGATTTACATCTCGCATAAGAAGTACATGGAAGCTCTCATACTGACCTGCCTTTTCTACCCTGCCGTTTGGGAACGACAGTCGGCTATCATCAAGAAATGGGGAGAATGGGCTGTCATGCATGGGCAACAGCAGCTTGCAGTCCGATGGTAAGTTGTTCAACTAAGCAGGATGGTATACATTGCTAATCACCAAATAGCTTCGCCTGTACCGGAGCCGAGTCCGATGAGCCCTGGACGTCTCCTTCCGCCGCACAAATTACCTTCCAGAGCATCAACCAGAACGTCAATGAGAGCATCCCCGAAGTGCTATCACCGCCGTTGTCGCCCCCTGGTATCAACCGCGGGCCCCAGAGGAGCATCGCCAAGACGTCCGCCCTGAAGCTCATTACGTCTTTTGGCGACCACAACGGGAAATCCAAGTTCTTTTCTCAAGGAGATGGCGGGCAGACACCGATTGCCGCCGGTCCAACTCCCATTGCGGACTCCGCTATTTCACCCGGCGGCTTCGACGTGACCACCGCTTTCATCCGCCCACCGAACCGCAGTCAGTTCAACACGCCGAACTCCGCCAGATCCGGAGCATCTGGTTTCGGTCGCAAACGTCTCCCTTCCATCGGCGAGATTCCTGGAGACCTGTCCCGCGACCAGCTCCACGCCGAAGGCGAAGAGCCCAGGCGCGCCATGCAGATGCGCATGTCTTCTGCCGAACAGGATAACCTTGCCGCCGGCCTGACGCTGCAGAGGGCTGCCACCGCAAGCCCCATGATGATGCGTGACCAATACAAAAAGGTCACGATGCGGACAAGGGAGGCTCCTCCGCCGTCTCCCGACGCCAGAATGCTTGTTAAGATGGAGGGCAGCATGGCCCAACGCAATGGATCTCGGGATCGCAAGCCAAAGGGCCTTCACCTCGAACTCGCGGGTCTTAATAGCATGGCAAATGAGGTGACCTCACCCGAACAGTCTGTGTCATCCTCGACTCGCTTCCATTGGCCCTCTAGACGTCGTGGTCCGGGATCTGTCACAAGCTCCGTCACATCTCAGTCCACTACGGGCAGAAGCCTCCGCAGCAACACCACTGGCGGGCGACATGACTATATCCACAGCCTCGACACTGCCCAGCGTCTTCAGCAACGCAAACAACGAAGCCGACACGCAAGCCGCGAGGGTAAGAGAGACGGCTCCCGTGGCCGTGATCGCGACAACAGCCTCACTCGCAAGGCGACTTCCCGTGAGGCTTCGTCGGAACGCGGTCGCGCCTCAAGCCGCAATTGGCCCAAGCCCAAGCGCTCGCCGACCTCACCTATCCCCATGTCACCCGAGGACCTAATCAACTTGAGCACGCCCAGGATGCTGCCGGAGGTCGTGGACCCTACCACGGTGCGAAAATCGAGCAAGAGCAGAAAGGGGACTAGTCGTACGTCCAGCCGAGGTAGCCAGGGTCGCGCCAAAAGCCCCGAGACCAGGCACCGCCCTCCTGTGCTCGAGCTCCGCGGGCGAAGCGCAGACCGTGGCGGCGGCTCTCATGCCCGGTCGCCCTCGTCGCCGCTTCCGCTCTCGGCCAACCTGGTTCATTACCAAGGATCCGAAGACGAGGAAGATTACGTCAAGGCCGTCATCGCGCAAGAGAACTTTAGGAACAGGCATAACAGGAGCACTAGTCAGCATGGATCCCGCAAGGCCCTTTCTCCCGAGCTCACTAGAGAGTTCCCCCGACGAGATCGATCCGAGAGTCGTCGCCGTCAAGCTGGTGAAGGCCTGGACCAGACTCGCGATGCCGCGCCTACCCAGTCAAAGTCGCGCGCCGCCTCTACCGAACATGCCGGAGACCTCAAGGCCATGAAGGATGAGAGACAACGCAAGAAGGAAGAAGCCGCCCGTGAGCTCGAGGAGCGTCGAAAGTCGCTTGCCCAGCGTCCATCGGCACCCCCGATCCCCCATCCCAGTCAGATCCGCATCGGCATTGAGCCGCCGTCCAGCGCCATCGAGCTCCCCCCTCGCAGTCATACTGCGGATCCGACGCCGAGGAGCATGTACGCTCGCAGCAGTTCCAACGTTCCCATCGGGCTTCCTGCGACCCCAAAAGCCATGCGTCTTATCATTGAGTCTGACAAGGACCGGAACAACGTCCCGGTGCCCCCGATCCCAGCGACCTTTGCGCAGCGACACTCCCCAGCGACCTCTCCTCAGCAGCAGTCTCCCGACAACGTTGAGAAGGAGGCCGAGTCTTTTACTCTGCTTCCGCAGACGACCTACCAGCCTCCGGCGCGCGGCATGATCCCGCGCAGCATGTCTGCTCCACCGATTCCTCCTGACGCCCCCTCCCCGAGAGGACCAAGCTCTCACAACAAGGGGCTGTCCCGTGGTCCTTCAACGAGAAAGGGTAACTCACAGGAGATTCGTACCGTCGACGACATGATCCGCATCAGACGTGAGTCTCGGGAGAATAACAATCACGGTGCTATCCCGCCGCCGCCGCCACCTCCCCCGCCAATGCTGAAGGAGCTGCAACACCTCGCTATGCCACCTCCCCCACCACCAGCACCTCTTCCGTACGCCGCTCACAACAACGCCGGCGGCATTGGATCTGGCATGATCGAAATCATCATGGACGACGACGAGCCAGCTCAGGGGACCATGGCCGCGCCAATGGACACCACCGTTCCGGTCCTCCCGCCGCCGGCCCCTCCGGCGTCAAAGGGCCACAGCCGCGGCCGCAGCTTCACTGAGCGTGACAATAGCCTTGCCGGCCGCATCTCTAAGGCTACCGACCGCTTCCGGTCCGGCAGCCGACCCCGTAAGGAACCCTCAAGCCGCCCTCGCGGACAGGACGACTACGAATACGCGCCTTACGAAAGCGTGCCGAATTACGGTCGTGACACTATGCGATCTCCTCCTGTAATGGTGCAGAAGGGTCTGTCTACCGGCCTGCACCAGAGCGAGATGATTTAAACTCACCCAACATCCCCTAATTATCATTACACCCCAACACGTTCCGATTCGTTGCATGGCGATAGGCGTTTCTCGATGAATGTTGATACCATTAGTTTTTCGACGGACAGGCGGACCACGAACAAACCAAAGCCTTCGGCGCGGTGCGATCGTTGCCAGTAAGAACAACAGCAGATTTAGAAGGCGCCTGTTCTGTATACTTCGAGCCTATCATTGAACAATTTACCAGAAGCGAACTTTTTTTTTACCAATTCTTTTTTTTTCTGCCGTCTTACTTCAAAATTTCTTGGCCTTCTTTCTTTCTTCAATGACGATTGACGATGAACTGGATCTCGGAATGGGCGGGCGGGCGAATATAGTCGCAAGGCAAATAAATGGACACACGATACCTGTCGGAGGCGGTGGTGGTGTACGCGAGGGAAAGGCCGGTCTCGGAGGGGACAACAGGAAGAGAAAAAACAGAAAAGCCAGAAAACCTCAAGATGACACCATCTTGTAGTGAGGCCGAACGAGAAGAGGGAGTGTGATGAGGGTAGGGTGAAAAGGGACCGAAAAGTGCTGGAAACGCGCGTCTTACAATGTTGCCCCACGGCATCTTTGTTCATCTAATTGAAGGACGGGGTTTCCCGTCTGTTCCTTTCTTCTTCTTTTTTTTTTTTTCCCCTTCTTCTTGTCGCCTGCTCCTAACGCTTCTGACTGAGGAGTGGCTGACGTTATTTCTTTTTGAGTGGGTGGTGTAGTATATAGCCGCTCGTCGAGATAGGCCACATGCAGGCCAAACAATAAATCCTTAAGCGTGTCTTTATGATCATGATTTACAGATATAAACTTAGGTCTTCTGATTAATCCTAGTGACTAGATAATAGATAAAAAGAAGAAAAAAAAACATAGTAGGTAGGTTCGAACCCTGTGTGCAGCACTGTGCGCGCATCGCGATGCTATTGAACCCCTAGCGACGGCGCTATGTATGCATGGAGGAAGGCCAGCGAAAGATTAAAAAACACAATGTCACAAAATGCAAAAATTTGGAGTTGACATCTCCATCTCCAACCACTACCCCAAGCCTCTAGCGATCGTAATCCAGCACGCCATGCGACGGTGAAGATATCTCTGCAGAGTGAAACCTCCCTCAAGTGTTATCTTCATTGCTTAGGGCCACTACAGCAATCGCAGGTTACCCATGCGAGTGAGTGACCACCGCAGCATTCGCACTGGGCGCCGCTAAAGGGTTCCAATGTGTATGGGGTAGCGGAAGAAGAATAACGAAAGCCTTCAACCATTTGACCATTACAGCCGGTAATTCCGCACAAATTTTGTCTATAAGTAGGTATGGAACTGAGCGGGGGACGTGCACCTAATTGATGAGGTAAGCAAATCGGTAGGACACCACCACCTTGCATGTGCCTGGTTACAAACGCGACCGGGGAGGTTCCCACCGAGCACCGACCGGAGAGCTGTAAAGCTTCTGTCTCGGCTTGTCTTCATCGGAGCTGTAGCCGCAGGTTTGTACTGCGATCCTGGCGCGACCTTTTTTTGCCTAGGCCCCAATTGAATTCCTCGGACTGACGCGACTCTTTGCATTCTCAATGGCACCCTAAGGACGACCTCTTTCCCGATACCACTCCGAACCCCAGGGCCTCAACTCTCACGATGCTCACAACCGCCCCTCGCCTCCACGTCCGGCGCCCCTCGCCAACAACCGCCGAGTTCACAGTCACGACTCGACCACCCCAGACCCTGACCGTCCGCCTCCTCTCGAGTCTTCTGTTCGCTCTCCGTATCGTCGTCTTTCTCTCCTCGATCCTCCTCCTCCACGCCGCCTGGTCGCAGTCCCTTTACGCCGCACCCTGCTTCTCCCCGTCGCCGGCGAGGAACCCCGACGAAGCCTTCGTTTCGACCGGCGCCTTCTGGCGGGCCCTGCACTTCATTCACGCCTCCGTGCCCGGCCGCCTCGCCCACCGCATCGCCGCGTCCCCTGCGGTGCCCCTCCCCGCCCTCGTGCCCGGCTGCCTCCTTGCGGCCTACGCGACGCTGCGGCGCGAGCACACCACCGAGAGCCTGCTGGTTCTGCGCGGCCTAGGCATCCAGACGAGCTCGACGAGCGGGAGCTACCTTTCCGCCGCGGCGACGCGCTTCATACCCACGGAGAAGATCCAGGACGTGCTCGTCAATGAGGCCTTCCGCGGCTTCGAGGTGCGGTACTACCTGATTGTCATCGTCGAGGGCGAGGAGGACCTCGTCGTCGTGTTCCCGAGGCTGCTTCCGCGCAAGAAGATTGTCGAGACGGTATGGAGGGGGGTCAGGGGGTGCCTGTGGGAGGCGGACGGGACCGCCGGCGGGAGCGGCAACACTAGGAAGATGGATGAGAGGTGGCAGGGCGGGGTGTAGCATGATCACCAACGTAGCCCCCCCCTTTTTTTTACGAATTCATGATGTTCAAACTTTTTTTTCCCCCCTTTTATCTACTTGATTTTTTTTACTTTTATTTTTTTCATCGCCATGTGTACGGCCTACCACTACTCATCACCGTCTCCGGCCGTCGCCGCGGCGGCGGCACCCGCCTGCTTGGCATCCTTGATGACCTTCCTCCAGTTCTTGGACTCTCTCATCTCGTTCGAGTCTTTGAACCCCTTGCGCTGCGCCCACCGGTTGTTGATCTCCTCGGGCGTCGGCGTCAACTGCTTCTTGGCGATCGGCACGTACCCGCCCGCCAGCTTCCCCTCGTGCCCCCCCTGGAACACCCGCTTCCCCTTGGCCTTGGCCTCGGTGCCCTGCACCTGGCCCGAGACGAGGTCCAGCAGTCGGTTGGCTAGCAGCTCGTCCATCTTCTTCTCGCGGTAGTGCGCCCACAGGCTCTCGACGACATCGGCCTCGCCATACACCCAGCGCAGCGCGCCCTCGGCCCCGGGGCCCGCGCGGCTCTCGGGGTCGCCGGGAAACACGCAGTTCCAGAGCACGAGGGGCGTCTCGTGCGCGAGGTCGTAGTTGGGTTTCTGGGGCGACTTTTCCACGTCGAGGAGCTGCGTGACGATCTCGGGCCGCTCGAGGCGCTGGCCGACGAGGAACAGGATCGTCACCATGTGCCGGATCTGGTGCCACAGGAATGCCGTGCCGCGGATGTTGAACGAGTACACCTTGGGCAGCTGGCCGCCGTCGGCGGCGCTGCGCCCGAGATACGGCAGCGCCGAGCCGACGTCCCGCACCTCCTCGACGCCGGCCTCGAACATGCGCCGCTCAAAGTTGGTGATCTGCTTGCTGCCGTCGACCTTGCAGAAGTTGCGGAAGTCGTGCTCGCCGACGAAGCGCTGCGCCGCCTCGTTCATGGCCTCGATGTCGAGGTACCCCTCCCGCAGACCGCCCGGGGTGCCGTCCGAAGTCGCTGCGGTCGGCGTGAAGGCCGGCTGCGTGAAGAAGTAGCGGTATTGCCGCTCCTCGCAGGAGAAGCGCGCCGAGAAGTCGGGCGGCGGCGACGGACACCAAGCGATGATCCGGATGTCGTCCGGGAGGAGGCGGTTGAGCACCTTGACGTACTGGATCTCGTCGTTGATGTGGTCCCACTCCTTTTCGAGCTTCTTCTTCTTCTTCTGCTGCTTCTTCTTTTCGTCCTCTTCGGCGGTCCCCGCCATCGCCGTGTCCCCCCCTTCCTCCGCCTCGGCAGTGACGGCTTCCTCTGCCTTTTTGGGCAGCGGCTTGTTGCTCCGCACCCGCAGACCGATGACCTGCCCGAAGGCGCTGACGCCGCGGTCCGTCCGGCCGCACTTGGAATACTCGCAGCAGTCAAAGTTGACGACGTCCGGGTCCTCGGGGAAGATGAGACACGCCTTGGTCAGCGCGTTCCACAGCTCGCCCTCAATAGTCGGCAGGCTCGCCGAGCTGGCGTACTCGAAGCCACCGTAGCGCTTGCCCAGGTACGCGAGCTTGAGGGCGATGAAGCGGGTCGAGTAGCGGGAGGCGTCGATCTTTTTGGCGTCCTTCTTCCGCTTCTTCGCCGGGGGCGGGGCACTGCCGGGGGCGTCTGGCGTCGCCGTGCCGGAGCCGGCCCCGGCCCCGGCCCCCGTGGGCTTGGGTGTCGAGGTGTCGTTCTGTTTTTCGAGCGCGTGTTCGAGCTGTCTGATGCGCGCGATGAGGCGGTCCTTCTCCCACGAGTGGTACCTCCCGCTGGCGTCGGCCATCTTCGCGATGGGAGCGGTGCTCAGGCGCCGGGTTGTTGCTGGGGTGGCGTGGTAAGGGCAAGTGAGAGAGCGGCGAGTGAGACGGCTGTGGTGATGGTTCCGTTGGCTCTGTGAGCAAGGGGGTGGATTCCCTCGACGTTCGTGTAAGAGCCCGACTGAGCGTCCGGGCAGGATCAGACTTGGGCTTCGCGGGCTTTGATGACAGAGACCCCTCAGTATCTCATGCAAGGGCTTCATAAAGCCTTCTGTTTCTCATATGAGTCCGAGTTTTAGAGGGGTCAGCCTTTAGAGCACCACCATGCGGGTACCTCTTAATTCGTTAGCTGCCGTTTTGGAGGGGCAATGCCGCAGTCACCGTTACTGGCAACTTTTGGCGCATGGCTTTTTCCAAACTTTTTTTTCCCGCCCCGGTGAAAGACAAAGTGTGGCTTGTGCTATGTGGCTGAGTCGCCACCCTTCACGGTACCCTGCCAAATGGAGAGCGATCTGAACTGGTGGTAGGCGGGATGGGCAGTGCGCGGACTGTATTTCCGCTGTCTTGGTGACGGTACTCTCCAATCGCTGCGCCATTTGTCACTAGACACCCGTTGTCAGAGCGTCACCCCGACGGCCATCCGAATCACCACAATAAGCGTGGCTCATTCAACATGGACGGAGATGCAATTAAAATCTTGCTAGTTGGTGATGAAAAATGTGGAAAGACGTCGTTCATCTCGTCCGTATGCCCTCATGAGAATCCTTGGTGAGGAGCCACAGCTAATGTCGCGTCGACCCCCCCAAATAGACGGCTGAGCGCAGGCGAAGGAACCGGTCCCATTACGCTGCTTAGAGACATTGATCAACCATTCATCTTCGAGATCAAGCTCGGCCAAAACCCGTACCGTTTGGAGTTCTATGATACAAATAGCCCCGAAAACTGGAAGCTCCTTGACCCCGACATCGTCATCTTATGCTACGACATCAGCCAACGGCTCAGTCTCATCAACATGAGGAGACACGTGAGTTCCTCGTCCCTCCAGCCCGCCACGGTCCATTTCTAACATCCAAGAAAGTGGCTCAAGGAAGTCAAGTTGTCCTTCCGCAGACCTGACCGTCTGCCCATTCTCATGTTGGGTCTTAAACGAGATCTGAGATCAGAGGATGACCCCAACGGCATAATCTACCCCCAAGAAGCTTACCAGCAGGCGCAAGAGATGCGCATAGACAGATACATGGAGTGCTCTGCGCTGACGGGAGAGCTCATCAAGCTGGCGTTTGAGGATATCTGCAAAACGGCAGTGCTAACGCGGAAGGAGGGGGGAGGGCAGACGGAGGGCGGATGTGTCGTCATGTAGAGGTTATTGTTGTCTGCCAGTTAATCATTCGCAAGCTTCACCGCCTAGAAGGGAGGAGACGTCTGAGAGCAAGGCGTCATCTGGAGTGGATTGAGGAGTGTGATCGGAGATGCCCTCCTAAGCAGCACCCTGGTCGCCGGCCTCCTCCTGTCCCTCCTCTTGAGGGAATGTGCCGAGAACTTCGGCAATGATATTGACCATCTCCTCCTGCTGGTTCTCGTCGAAGCGCTCCGACATCTCTTCGATGACGGTGTTCAACGCGGCGACGGACGCAGGACGGAGGTTGAGGATCATGATGACCTCGCCCTTGGCCAGGTCATAGGGACGGAGCCTCTCCAGGAGCTGTGGGATGCAGCCCGGGTGGTAGGTGATGGGGTCCTGGCTCAATGGGTTGGGTGGTGTGCGCAGGTACTGAAGGAGCTAGACCGGATAAGTCAGCACCGGGTCTTTTACACAAGAGCAGATACCCAAGGGCCCATTGGACTGTTTCGTTTTCCTCGGTTACATGGACATAGCAAGAGAAGAAAATTCAGAAACTTACCTCTCTTGCCAGTGCCTCCAGATTGCCAGGGCCGCGACGCTCTCCACGCTTCTTCTGACCGAGCTTGCGTTCGTTCAAGTGCTGATAGACCTCGTAGTTGGTCAGAACGGCTGACTGAGCCTCAAGAATCTTCATCGTGACGGTGAGCTTGGCGAGCACGCACGAAACCGGATTACAATCCCGGAAACAAAAAGTAGGTAGATGAGGGCGAGGTGGTTGGTGTGCTCAGCGTGGGAGCACCCGTGACGGGGTATCGGCAAAGGGAGTGGCAAGCTTTGCTACTACGTAAAGTGCGGAAATGCAGGTTGCGCTTGGTGTTTGGCGAAATTTGTCGTGTCGGTGTGCAAGGTGAGGCTAAGCCAACCACGTCCCCTTGTCACTTAGAGGACAGAACCAAACGGGAGTTGACAGAACGAGTCACACAACCTTGAGCGACGTTGTAAGGCGGTTCCTCTTTTATTTGGTAAGGGCTGAAATAACTCTGGAGGGCGGGGGATACTAGAAACACAGGGCACTGTGGACTCCTGCTGTGCGAAAGTCAGGGTCTGCCAGCAATGCGTGTACCTAGTGTGTACACAAGCCGAGTGAGTGGAGAGTTGAAGCAGGCGACCAGGGAGTCAGTCCGAGAAGGACAAGGCGACAATGTAACGTGGCAATCGGTTTTTATTTTTATGTTCTGTAAAATGAGTTTGAAAGCAAAAAACGTGACGGTATGGAAGTTAGCCACGAGGGTTGCTGTTCTGCCGCAAACTCCTTCCTGCAAAATGTGAATGCCCCGCGTTAGTCACAGTTGGCAATCAACTGGTGGTAGATAGCAAAACAAAAGAGTGAGAGGGGAAAAAAAAAGGCTGCAACGAGGCGGCCCTAGGCCAATCGCAAAACCCATCCCCCCACCTGCCATGTGCCAAATTGTTACGAGGTACGTACCGGATCTGGGATTGCGCGATAATGAGAGGGGTGGGTGGTGGGTGGGAGACGAGTACTGGCGGCTCTCGATTCAGAAGAGCCGGCGGCGCTGTTTTCTGCACCTCGCTTGGACTAGCTGACTCTGCTTGCATTGAGTAATGCTCTCTTGCTATGAGCGGTATTTTTTTTTCTCCGAGATATGCGTTGCATGGAATGCGCAATCACAGCGCAACTTGGGTCTTTTGAGCATAGGACTGCAGAATGATTATATCACATCTCGGATACAAAGAAGAGTCACGGGCGCCTCATTGTACGTACGTATATGCGTTCCACAACTCCCGTAAACTGCAGACCTCCTTGTATGAAGAATTGTCTCAGCACTGTATAGGTTCGCTGCACCGTTATGACTGTTCTCGCCCCAGGCCAGGTACAACTAGGTACGGCGACGCAGGTACTTTAGGCATTTGGGCCGCCAGTCTGCGGCGCCCTTATGAGGCTCGGCGCGTGTGAGCAGCCCGGCAACAGCCCAAAAGGAACATGGTGCATGGCTAAGAGGCATTTTGGCGCAACCTCTCTGGCAGAGATCGGAGTCATGAGAAACACCCACGGTGCACGCACGCGCCCTAACCTAAAAAGGCCGGCTCTAGGCCTAGCCGCCCTGTGCGGTCACCCTGTGTATCCTCACTTTGCACCCCACCAAGAAACATTCCCACCCACCCACCACCCACCACTCCCCCAAAACCCACATGGCACAGCGACCACACACACCCCGATTCCTGCCAATCCCAAACATACCCACTCAGAGATTTTCCTTTACAACTTCTTGACAACCCCAGCTTCAGAGAAATGCCCCCCCCGCTAACTGACCAGCTATTTTTTTTTTTCTCTTCCCTCCTCTTCTTTTCTTGAGTTTGTTCGTCATGCTCCCGTTGTGATCGCAACTCTAGAGGCCTTCACCCTCTTACCTCGCCGTTTGCCCTCAATTCTCCTTTGGCATCACTGCCTTCTCCCAATCCCAACTCTGCGCATACTCTCGGCCTCGGCACGTTCCAGTCCCCTGTGACGTCGCCCTGCACCCCACTAGCAGATTTTTGACGCTTCGAGCAAACCCGACACCGGCTCTTTCTCCCGCGATTCTCCAACCCGGCACACGACATCCCACCCTCGTACCCTTCCTTACTCGCGCCTACCTCTACAAGCTCTCGGTTTCCCAACCTGCTTATTTCAAAATCGCACTTCAGGTTTTGGCGCCTTTTCTTCCTCTCCCGGTCCATACGAGTTGCCGAACTTAAACTTCAACATTGCCGGTTTCGCCCGATCGAAGAAAAACACACTCTCTTGCTCCGATATCACACATTCCCCCACCTAGGAGATCTACCTTATACCCATCATGGTTCGCAATATCATTGTGCTCGGTGGTAACACTCACCCTGAGCTGGTCAACAGTGTTTGCAACAACTTGGGCCTCAACCCTTGTGAGCGCGTTCTGTCCAAATTCTCGGTTGGCGAGAGCCGCTGTGAGATCAAAGACTCTGTGCGCGGCAAGGATGTCTTCATTATCCAGACTGCGTCTGGCTCTGTCAACGATGGCTTCATGGATCTCTGCATCATGATCTCTGCCTGCAAAACCGGCTCCGCCAAGAGAGTCACTGCCGTCATGCCTCTGTTCCCGTACTCGAGACAACCCGACGTCCCCTATAAGAAGTCCGGCGCGCCCCTCTCCAAGTCATCGACGGAAGCCTCCAAGAACTACACTTTCGAGAGCGTGCCTTCCACCCCCGGCCCAGGCATTGCGCGCAGCGTCGGCCTCCACAACGGCATTGATGGTATTGCCTCCAAGCTGGCCAAGAGCAAGCTCAACGAGGAGCGAACCAACGGCATGAATGGATCGTCTGAACACTTGAAAAACGGCGAGTACAAGACCAATGGCAACAGCAATGGCAACGGCCGTCCCCACCACGACTCTGTCTCTTCGCAGTTCAGCTACACCACCCACGACTACGAGAACCAGAATCAGATCAATGGCTTCCAGTCCAAGCCTGGCTACAAGCAGTGGGTTGCCCAAGCTGGTACTCTGGTTGCAGATCTGTTGACTTGTGCCGGAGCGGACCATGTGGTATGTGTTCCCAACAACAAAGCCGGGCGATGCATGAAGGCATACGACTGGGGCATACAAGATGTTGAAGACACAGCTAACAAATACACAGATCACGTAGGTTTACTCCTTCACCCTCCCTGGGTGTGATATGCTTTCTTGCGCCTGAGTCTTTGTTGCCGACTCCAGAGATTTCTCATAGCTCTGCCCTACCTGCATCCCTACATTGCTTCTGAGAGGAGCAATCGCTAATGATTGCAGGATGGATCTTCACGATCCTCAGTATCAGGGCTTCTTCGATGTTCCCGTTGACAACTTGTACGGCAAGCCCCTCATCAAGAGGTACATCCAGCAGAATATTCCCCACTACAAGGATGCTGTTATCATTAGCCCCGACGCCGGCGGTGCCAAGCG
Source organism: Colletotrichum sublineola (assembly GCA_020631755.1). Classification (NCBI taxonomy): domain Eukaryota; kingdom Fungi; phylum Ascomycota; class Sordariomycetes; order Glomerellales; family Glomerellaceae; genus Colletotrichum; species Colletotrichum sublineola. The sequence continues at coordinate 2,974,995 of JAHSQG010000001.1, forward strand.
CGCCACTGCCATTGCTGATGAGTTGGACATGGCTTTTGCCCTTATTCACAAGGTAGGTCGTTAAGTTTCCGCGAGAGGGGGCGCAGAATTCATATGTTTTCTTCAGGAGCGACGCCCGACCAAGTACACCGAGCAGCGCAACGCCAGCATGATGCTGGTGGGCGATGTCAAGGACAAGGTCTGCATCCTCGTCGACGATCTTATCGACACCGGCAACACCATTACCAGAGCTGCTAAGTTGCTCAAGAAGGAGGGCGCTACTCACATCTACGCCCTCTTGACCCACGGCATTCTCAGTGGTGACGCCATCCCGCGTATTAACGCTTCGGCCATCGACAAGATGGTCGTCACCAACACGGTCCCTCAGCGGGATCACATGCGAGTCTGCCCCAAGCTTGAGTACCTGGACGGTAAGTTCTCAGCTGGGCCCCCCCCAACTGTCTAAACCTGTACTAAATTGCGGCAGTCTCCCCCGTCTTCGCGGAGGCCATTCGTCGTGTCCACCACGGCGAGTCTATCAGCGTCCTTTTCCAGCATAACTAAAAGCATATCACACGGCGTTTGAAAAAGAAAAAAGAGCATCTGCTTTTGCATCGGAGGGTTTATTGGATTCCAACAACTGCTTCTAGGGAATTTAAGCAACCGTGGTTGCTGCTTTTACAGGCGTTCAGCACGGCAAGGGGGTGGTCGAGTCTGGCATCTTTTCCTGCCATGGACATTCTAGACTTTTCCCCTTTTTTTCTCTTACCGGATTATCCACGATATATCAGCTCGTTTCCCATGGGAAACAGAGCGATTCGAAGGCAGCCCCATTCAGCTTGCCATATTGCTACACACACATCACAGAGGAGATACATAGGACCTCATCGGTAACGATGGGGAGGCTCTATGTGGAGCGGACCCGAAGAGCGGTGTTGGCTCGAAACGGCGGCTTTGCTATACACAAACTTTTCAAGTCTTGATGGATCTTCCACGCGCGCGCGCACGCACACTTGTCTCTTTTCAGTCTGCAAGCTTGGGCTGTTCTTTCTTTGGTAATACGGAAACTCGAATGTTGGAGAGGCAGTGAAGAAGTGGGTGCGCAGTAGTCTTGTCCCTTGTCGTCCACGCAGAACAAGAAAATCACCGTAGCAAAATGACCCGCCGCTCGTGCACCGTGAGCGTGCTCGTAGACCTTCGTGACATACATGATAGACTAGAAATCTAGCAATTAAGATGTACTAAACCTCTGTCAGTTTGAGAATGTTGAGCGTCTAAATGTTTTCAGTCGAGTACCACGGTAGGTACACTATAGTACCTGTCTTCGCCCCATGCGGACTCATGAAAGGTTTCTTCAGCGCTTCAGAGAAGGTTATCGTTTGCGGCTCATCTTCAGAGTTGATCTAGGTTGGAGCATTGACCCTCTCCCACCTCCGGTTCGGTCGATGCTCAAATTTAGATCCAAAAGGAGTAGGGTTTCCGCATCATGTAAGTGAGAGTGGTGGGCAACTTGGCGGTGCCTTGCCAGCTGCTACCGTAGCGCCGATCCCCTGGCAGGCTTGCACACAACAAGATTGAGTTGCCGCCCGCTTTGCTAGTCGCACCCGGCGCTCTGCGGCTTCACTTATAACGTTCTGAGGGGAATAATCAGCCGCCGGAGAAAGCACGTCGTGACTCCAGGAGCTGGACTGCCGGGATCCCAAGTCAGTCAGTGTCTGTCCCGAACTCGAGTAAGAGGAGACGAACGAAGCCGAGGACGTGTCACAACGTGGAGCATCGGTAATGAATCCTCCAATGGTTACACGATGAACAACGAGAATGGGATCAAGCTTTCGGGGGACGCCACGCCGAAGTAAGACACGAACAAGGATGTCGCGGCGAGATTCTTAAAGCGCCTGACAGTTTCTCCAAAGCCAAGAAACGTCTTCTCGAGTCCCGCGCGCTCCACCCCCCACCAAAGGTGTCCCCCTTCCCCCGTTTCGCGGGGTACCTATCGCTTATCTTATCGGAAGCCAAGCTCATCCTCCCTTCCTCCCCCGCCAACCCCCGAGCTCTCTCTGGCCGGGGTGATAGGTGGATGCTCGAATCGCAAACCACCACACCTCGGCACCGACTGAAAGAACCCGGAGCTCTCCCCCCCACCACCACCGAACCCGTAGACCCGGCCGATCTACCAGTTTTCTCGAGAGAAGGACTGCAGCTGGAAACTTCTTCGCAATGGCGACGCTCTCCGGCGCCGAGCGTATTCGCGCCATCACGGACGAGGACGGCATGTTCAAGGCCTTCGACACCTACCCCTGGAAGAAGGACAAGGCGTTCATGGTATGAGTGTTGTTCTGTCCCGGGGGAGGACGCGTCCACCGTTTTCAATCCCTATAAGGAGAGAGAGAGAGAAAAAAGAGAGACTAATTATCCTCACATAAAGTCCGGCCTGAGCGCGATCCTCGGCGACCCGAACACCGATAACCCCCAGGGATCCCCCTCCGACCTCGCCATCCACGCCCGCATCTTCTACTATGCCCAGCGCATCGGCGTCGCCATCGACTTCGCCAGTTACAAGGACTGGCTCGCGAGGCACCCCGCCCACGATGCCCCCGACATCCTGCCAGAGGAGTACAAGGCGCGAGACGCCGCCTCGGCAGACGACGTCCCTGGCCTGACCTCGAAGCTGAGAGACCTGAGCACCGACAAAGGAAAAGGAAAGGCCACCGACGCCGATGCCGCTGGCGCCTCGGAACCAACGCCGTCGTGGCAAGCAGCAGCCCCAAAGGCAGACCTCTACGTCGAGCGCAAACCGTCCTCACAAGCAGACGCCCCGGCCGCGGGAGGCGACGAGCCCGCGTATCCCATCGGCTTCGCGCAAATGCTGGAGATGATTCAAAAGGGGATTCCCATCCCCGGCATCAGACAGATCCCAGACACGGTCGTCAGAGACGCGGTAGGTTTCCTGCATTGCCCCTTGACCCCTCCTTTTTGTCCCAGTACCGGCTCATCAGTTTAGTCTGTCAAACCATTTGGGAAGCGAGCGGCGCCAAAGAAACCTTGGGAGAAGGATATACCGGTTGCGGAAGTTGCCGCGGGCGAGGTCGACAGGCATCCTGTGGTTGATGCTGAATTTCCACCATTGGACGAAGTGACAGCACCCGTAGCTGAAGCTGCAACTAAAGAGACGTGAACCTTTGGCGAATTCTCTGGCCTCTTCAAAGTTGTGCGTGCGGCGTTTGGTAGAAAAGGATGATATTCGAGTGAAATGCGGCGTTAGACACTGATTTGAAGAAACAACGAAATTTCAAGGGTAAAACTGTGCCTTGTCAATGACCTAGTTAGGGAAACAGAATACTCATATAAAGATGCACATTATAGGGGAACTATCTAATGGCTGTCGAGGACTGCCACAGATGCTGTCCAATCTGGACCAATGCCACACTCCAAAGTCTCTGGAATGTGATACATACTACATACAGTCATTGCCGTTGTCTTTCTGATATTCCATGCTTGTCCACTCGCCCACCCTCACGCTCCTCCAGTTTGTCCATCTCGTGAGCTGATTAAACTAAGGGCGTATCAATTGAATACTTGGATGTGTCAATGAACCGTCATGTATAAATGTGAGCATTCTGGGCAGGGCTTCGTCGTGCAGCTCCAACAACCAGGCGGGGCTTTTTGAGGACCACACAGGCGCGCCTCCTCGATATTGCAAAATCCATAACCATGATGTGTCCAATGCACTCTGGCAAGTGATAACCTACCGAGCGTAGGATGACAGCTGATTTGTAGATTAATGGCCGAGGAAGATGTTTCTTGAGTGCGGACAGATGAGGTGTTGCCGTGACTTCGTCAGAGTTGAAGGAAATCGATGAAGGGTGAAAGAATCTAGGGGAAAGCGAGACCACAGTGACAGAGCAATAACAGCCGATGGGTTTTCGTAACAGTGTCAAGACCTTCGTGACATGATTCAACAACGGTAGCCGGCACTAGGACCACTATAGCGAGGACCAGCGCCAATCCGATTCATGCTAGGACCAACGCCAGGGCCAGGACGAGTCGCGACGGCTGGGTTGGTGCAAAGCATACCAACACGGGAGCCGAACTTGGATCCTCGAAGAGACACCATGTGCTTGCGTATGTGAGCAGCGACCACCTCACGATGCTGCATGCCGGCATGGGTGAGGATGTACTGAATGAGGTAATTGCCGTACTGATCACTGGCAATGTCGACAAGAGGAATGCGGGGTCGGTCATGCCGTCCCTCGCAGACTCGGTCGAGGTAACGACTGAGGAACTCTCCGCCACCAATCTTGAGGCACTTCTCGACAACCTTGGAGGCATATTGATCGGTACTGTACTCGGCAGCGTAGCGAATGACATGGTCAATGGCACGGCTACGGTCAGCCGGCGCGCCATGTTCGCAAATGTGCTGAATACACCAGTTTCCGAATTGGCCATGTGCCACAATGTCGATGTTGGCAAGGACCTCCTCAATGCAAGGACGCTGGACTCTTGATAAGCACTGTATTTTCTGAACAAAAAGATGGCAACATACCTTGTCTTCCTCGAGACAATTCTCAAAGATATTCTGGACAACCAAGCTGCCAGTCTCACCCAAGGCAACTTCATGCCACATGCCTCGCAGAGCGTCGTTGACGAACTTCATGATCTGAGGAGGAGACTCGGACCAGCGAAGTTCGAAAAGCTTCTGCCAGACATGGCAAGCATAGCGGTGAATGACGGTTTCGGGAATCCGACGAAGGAGTTCGTGAACCATGATGGCCTTGTAGTCCTCGGGGACAGAGTCAAATGCCTTCTGCACAACGTGACATCCGAAAGGGTCCATGGAAAGGTTGAGAGTGTTGCCGCGAATGGCCTCAGCGATCTTGATCACCTGCTCGGGGGTCCCATGCTCGAAGCAACGTTGGACGAGAAAATTTCCAAAGCGGTTGACCATGAGAGGGTATGCTTGAGCGACAATGGCCTCGACGATCTCATACTTCTGATCCGGAGTGCCGACCTTAAGCTTTTGCTGAAGAAAGATCGACGCTTGCTGGTCGTTGTTGCAGACAATCTTGTCCACAATGTACTTCCAGTTGCAGTTGACATTGCGGTCCAACAGCCGACGGTAGTTGAGAGGCTCAGTGGTTGGGAGGTATGTCTGGCCCTCGGTAGTGATAGACTGTTTGTAATCACAAGTCAGCTCGCTGGATCTTAATCTTTCACACTGGCTCTCCCCACGTACCTCCGTCTTCCATCCATCAGCAGCGGTGAATTCGGTTGCGTGAGGTGAGAGTTGACTGCCAATGGGCTGCTGATTATAGCTTTGGTACATGCCCGAACCAATATTGCCAGTGGTGCTGCCCGGTCCTCCGCTCATGGCGTCGAACGGAGCAGGGGAAGGCGTGAAGCCAGCATAGTTCTGACCTCCAATATTGGATCCGCCGTACGGTTGAGGAGAGGGCCATCGACTGTTGTCGAAACGGTTGTTCCGGCGACTGCTCGGGGGCCGTGAGAAAATCTCTGTGTCATAGCTCATGCGATCAGCTCGGTGACTGTCCGCCATGGAGTACGGGCCAGCAGGATCCATGTAGCCCTGAGTGAAGCCGCCACGGCCGCCTCCGTACCAATCACCTCCAACTGATTGCGAGTCGGAGGAGGGTGTGGGCATGACATGACCGGAAAAGGGGGGAGGACCTCTGTGGCTAGCCCAGGCAGGGCGAGAACGGCCGTATCCGCCGACAGAAGGGGCACCAGCATCCGAGGAGCTGTCATCGTTTGGGCCCCAAGGGGTCTCAGCCCCGAACATCCCGGAGCGGGCCGGTGGCAGAGGAATCGGATTGTCTTCTTGCTTGATGGAACGCGACTGCGCAAGTTCGTGGTCGAGGCGAGAAATTTTGGTTTGAGCTCGGGCAAGCTCCATCTTGAGTCGGAGAACCTCTTCCATGTTACCGTGTGTCTCCTTAAGGGTGGCACTGGCTGGGCGGGTTGCAGGGGCAGTCGTGGGGAACGTGTCCGTCACGGGAGTGATGGGAACGGAATTGGTTGTTGAAGTAGACTGGTCGAAGCCGCGCGTGTACAAGCTGTTGTCATCCGAACTCTTCAAGGCCTCATTCTGCTGATCGAGGGCGGCTTGCTGCTCTGACAATTTGGCGAGCAACATGTCCATCGGGTTCGTGCCAGAAACAGCAGCCGACTCCTGATTGGTCTTCTTCTGTCGTCGCTGTGAGCGAGAGGGCAGATGGCGGGTGGAAGAACCAACCTTAAGAGCATTCTGATTGACAAGCTTCGATGTAGCAAGAGTTACAACCGCCGGCTTTTGCTTGAAGGCCGGGACATCCTTGGATTGTTGTCAGCTCGGTTGCCCGTCACGCGCGTTACTTAATTAGCAGTAGCAGGGACCTGGGTCGCTGAGGAAGTTGACGGCCGAGTATGGCGATAATTGTCAAAGAGACGGCACGTACCTTGGCAGCTGTCTCGGGGGACTGCTTGGTGTTCTCCTGGAGGCGAGTCTCCGGAAATCCGGGAGAGCTTCGCTGAGGGGTGACACCCGTAGAGGGAGGTGTGGACATCACGGCGTCGAGTACAATGTCTTGTTGGAGGGCCGATACTTTGCAGTAAATAGGCGGGGGTATTGCCGAAAGGTGGCAGAAAAGATGAGAAAGATTCCTTTGCAAGGGATCGCAGATGTAGAATTGTTGAAGGGATTTTCTTTCTGTTATGGAGAGGGAGGTTTGTTTGTTGTGGTTGGGGATGAAGAGTGATGGTTTTGCTGTCGAAATTTCGGGAGAGGAGGCGAAGTAGAAGGAGGAAGGAGCAGAAGGCAACGCAGGGAAGGAGGCAGGCTTGGATATGCCAGGTACCTTTTCTCAAATTAAGCTGCCCTATTTCTAAACCCCAACTTGTTCTGATCCCAACTTGGCAATCACGACGGAGCGAGGGGATGAAGAAGCTTCGCCGCCAGGCTGAGTCCAAGGTGAAGAAGGTGTGATGCACCGTTGAGCTGGTCGAAGGAAAGGCTCGCTATCGTAGAAGATTGGAAGGAGATCGCCAATCGGTAAACAACAACGGCTCTGCCTCCTCTCTTTAGGGAATGGCTGGTTAAGACAGGTATGTTGGCGCCTGTCGTCGGGACTTTCTTTGATTGAAGATGCCCCGTGACCAACCCCGTTGCCCCAGCGAGCGAGAGCCATATGCTGGCCGACAAGTAGCATTACAGCACTGCTTGGCTATTGCCATCAGATGGAACCTGGCTCTGTCTGCCTAAGAGCACACGCACTGCTCGGCCAACAGGTGGGTGCCTCTTTCGCAGTATTACCAACTTGAGGTATCGCGAATCATGTCCTGAGAAGTATTTTGAGGTCAAGGTCGAAAAGAGGGAGTTTGCCTTCTCCTCAATCAATCAGCTAGCTAATTGCAGCGCAAAGTACTCGGGATAATTGACCACATTACAGTACGAATATCAGCCAGTCGCAAATCTTGAAAGAGGGATTCAAACAGATTCATCCGAACAAGCCTGCGTAACCCATAGCATGCTTGTGATTTTTGGCATTGACATACTCCATGTTATTTTTACACCGGACGCCCTGCCTACAAACATCTTTCTATGAACCATCTCCTGGCCGTGAGCCGCAGCACTGTCTCTCTGGGGGCTTCGTGTTTGCTAACATGCCCGTATACCGCACGATAGTTGTCGGAGTCGAAAAACGGCTTTGATTCTGAGGAATCAACGTAAGCTATCCAAGCGCCTTGGTATACAGGGTGATTCGGCGAATATGGGTCCGGCGGTTCATTCAGTAGTTGCACATCGTATCGTACAGACGGTCTCGCAAAAAAAGCTCTCATCTCTTCTTCGGCTCAGCTGCAAGATGGTTAGTGCTTTCCTTCGAGGGTCATAGCAGACATTCATGGAAAGAGAGGGTCTTACTCTTCGTTTTCTTCTTCTTGGGCGCACTCTTGCCTCTGGCCTTCAGACTACATTATGCGTTAGCAGCAGCTCCTTGTTTTCTCCCTTCTGCTCAAGCATACCCAGCAATATGCTCCAAACGGTCCATCTCTTCCAGGTCGGGGGTCGTGAGTTCAGGGCCGAATTCCCTCTGCACGTCTTTGATGGTGAGCACCTTGCGCGGGTAGTAGGATGCGAGAGCAGGTCCCTTCAGGCGTTGGCGCAGGATCTTGTTTCCCGTTCGTAACCCCTCTGGGTTAAATGTTGATGCAAAGACTTCGCATTGGGCCTATTCCGTTCAATTAATTAGTGAAGTCCATGACTTGAAACCGGGTATTGATATTACCCTCATGAGGTCCAGCAACCTCGCGCGTGGGACACTCATATTTGCCTGTTTTCTCAGAACGCTGTCAGGCAATCATCAGAAAATTGTCGCGAAGTCGAGCAAGCTTAGCTAGCTTAGGTAAACCGCGAAGTCAGGTTGGCCCCACACGTACCAGCGGCGACATCTAATTGGTCCCGGTTGTCGGGCCATTGATTGACCGTCAGAGATCGTTACCACACCCAATCTCTACATACCCCAAGTCCTCACTGAAGTGCAGCACAACAGCACGGTCTCTACCCGTCCAAAGTACCCAGAGATTTTTTATCTATGGATGAAATGAGGATGTAAAAGTTGCAAACAACGTCACTCAATATTTTCAGCGCTCAACTTCTTCTACCGAAAATTCTTTGAATACCTATTATAGGGTGTCGTGGTTCCAAAGGGGAAAATTCGAGATCATCTGGTTGTCTGAAAACAACAGAATGAGCAAGCGCTCGAGCTCAGGAGCGTTGCCTCAAAGCAAACGAAGACACAGAGAAGATGAGGCGTTGGAATCGCTTCTCGACCACAGCGGTGAACTCATTAGTTGCCTTCAGACCTTGTCTAGAATGAGGTCTTATTCTTCTTCTGAGAGCGAGGATATTCAAAATCTACGACGCCTTAGTAAGAGACTACTACCGTCGTTCAAGCAACTGGCCTGCGAAGGATCTACCCAGGATGAGAAAGAACGAGAGAACGGTGTAAGCAAGATAAAGCTATCCACACAATCTTGCGAGGACTTGATCAGTGGATTAACTATTCTAAAAAAGGACTCGTCAAGCAAGAAGGACAAAACCTTGCCAGCGCCATCCGCACCTCCAATCCCTTCTTTCACTTTGGTTACGCCATGGGCACCTGCAGATATTCCAAGCTCGATGCCGCCTCTCCCAAAGATCTCGAACCCAGTCCTAGAGATGGCAACTTTCACTCATCCAGGTATGGTCAAGAATAAGGCCGAACTTAGTTACGACCGCCTCGAGTGGCTCGGAGATGCCTACGCTGAGTTGATCTCATCATCTCTCATCTTTCAGACCTTCGGGGGACTGTCTACTGGAAAATGTGCTCAGTTAAGAGAGGTTCTCATCCGCAACGCCAATCTCGGAGAATACGCCGCACACTACAAGCTCTTCGAAAGGGCCAGGCTGCCCTCCGAGTTCAGGCCTAACGGGAACCTGCCCGCCTTAGCCAAGCCACACGAAATCCAGAAGGTTCGTGGAGACTTGTTCGAGGCATACGTCGCCGCAGTTGTTCTCTCAGATCCGGTCTCTGGACTTTCTCAAGCCGCAGAATGGTTGAAAACACTGTGGGCAATGACGATCAAGGATCAAATCAGAACTAACGCGCGGAACCCTGGGATGGGGGTAGTGAAGGAGCTGGGCGGAACTGCGACGGTAGAAACTCAAGTTCCGCCAAAAGTCCGGCTGAACCAGGTAATCGGTGCTAGAGGCATCAATATCCGGTACGAAGACATGCCTAGCACGAACAAGAAGGACAAGTACAACAAGAAGCTGCCTTTCTTTACGGTCGGTGTCTATCTTGACGGATGGGGGGAGAAGAACAAACTCCTAGGGACGGGAGGCGACCTAAACAAGAAGGAGGCAGGACAGAAAGCAGCCCAAATGGCGCTGAACAACAAGAAGTTGATGAAGGTTTACGAGGAGAAGAAAAAGGCCTTCATGGCAGCCCTTGGGGAGGCGGAGGTTGAGTCACCCTGATACGGCTACACTATACCCAAGATACCAATGGCGAATGAGAAGCGATGAAGTGGCAAGCTCGTCGACAGGGGCACATGGACGAGATAGGCAGGAAAGGAAGCGTAATGGCAGGAAAAAAAAACCAGGGCTAATATATGAACATGAAGAATGTCAACTCGGATGCTTTTAGTGCAGTCCCGTGCGTGTTCAAGCCGAGTCAAGTTGTCGGATCCCAAACGATGCACGTCCGCAGATATGGTGCTCAGAAGCCTCGGCTCAATGCCAGCACAGCAGTTAAGGTCAATTGACGGAAATCCAAACTCCAGACGTAAACAACCCGATACTCGATGGCAGACCCGGCAACTTACATTGCACGAGTCTCCCCGTCGCGGCCGACAGCGACAGGTGCAAGACGGCTAGCCACAGTTGCAGAAGACGCGGGGTGATGGTGAATTGCTAGCCAGGGTTTCGGGGTCACCCCTGACAGGCACACCCCCCGTCGGGCCCCACGCACCCACGTCCACTCTAACCCACCCCAGCTACGCCTTCTACGAGTCACTAAACCAGTTGCGTGGTCGCGTTGTCGTTGCCGCTGTTATGTGCGTGACCTGTGGCCGAGGCAATGACAATTACAGCGCGCGAACCCTCCCCCTTCCCCATCCCCAACCCCATGCCCGCCCGACCCGACACAGGCATTCGACAGCTGATTGCCGGATACCGAGATACCTACTCTGCCTGCTCATTACCGTGGTTCTCCTGTCACCACCTTCGCTGCCACCCACCAGACCTTCCTTTCTTTGGACGACGAGAGAGAGAACTTTCCATGGAGGAGCTTTCGCATAATGCATGTCAGCGAGCTGTAGTCCTAACCCGCTCGTTTTGCCAGCGCATGTTGCCTCCATCACCCGTTTCAGCTACCGAGGCCAAGGTACCTCGCTCTATCTGTGATCCTAGGTGAAGGGGGGAACCCATCTGAGTTATCTTTGGCTGGTGTTGTTAAGCCGAGCCACCCCAAATCCTAACCCAGCCAACCCGAATCACCTCGGTCACACGCCATAAACGAGGCTTTCCCTCCCTTCTTCCCTTACCCCAAGTTGTCTGCTTCAAGGATAGCCTTCTAGATGGCTGACTCCGTGGGTGAGTTGCGAAAGAAAACTTTACTACCACCCTTCTGTTGTGGAGAGCAATTCCCCGGCTAATTAATGCGATTATGCTTCCTCTCCAGATCGCGTCTTCGTCCATGCCTTAAATACCGTCAAGAAAATCCCCAAAACGGGGGCCTCGCGCCCCCCGCCGTCCGACAGGCTGCGACTTTATGGCCTCTATAAGCAAGCAATGGAGGGGGACGTTGATGGCGTCATGGAACGGCCAACCTTGGCTTCCGGCCTGCCTGCCGACGAGCTTCAGCGCGAAAAGGACAAGTGGGATGCGTGGAATATACAGAAAGGCCTGAGCCGCACGGAAGCAAAGAGAAGGTATATCGAGGCATTGATCGAGACGATGCACAAATATGCGACGACACCGTAAGCTCATATCTCTTTTCTGTCTTACTTTGGTCATTTGCGCATCGCGGCCCCGCTGACACGTCGATGCAGAAACGCCAAAGAACTCGTTTCGGAACTCGAATTCGTGTGGAACCAGATCAAGAACAACAGTCCCAGCTCAACCGATTCTTCACCGAAAGACAAGACGGACACTGGCGGGCTGCGACAGTATCAGCAACCCTTGCTCGAAACCGAAGGTCCGCTAAAAGTTTTAAGTCCTATGAGCGAAGACGACGCTGCCGAACGGGAATCGATAGGGAGGATAGGCTTCGACGACGAGGAGGAAGCAGATGCGCTTGTGAGAAGCAGCAACTGGTCCCGGAGCGTGGAACGAGCCCTGGAGAAACTCTCGGCCGAAGTCGCGGCATTACGAGAGCAGATTACAACAGGAAGGGAGTGGAAGTCGAAAAAGTCACGAAGCTTTCCAGCCTGGATACGGTGGCTGACTTGGTTGATAATGAAACACCTCGCCATCGATGTGGTCCTCTTGGGTTTCATTCTCTTGTGGATGCGCAAGCGGAAAGACCGAAGGTTAGAAGATCTAGTCCGGGCCGGGGTGAAGTTGATGAGGGAGTACGTGAGGAATTTTCTGCCATCTCGATGATAAGCTTTCGACTGCTGGTAAGAGGCGCAACCTACGACCGGAACGCCACCGATGTGTCTCTTTGCATCCTAACCACATTATCGACCTGGGCGGGGCCACATCTTCCACCCATCCCCAGTAGAGCTGAAAGACGTGCGCGACTCAGACGCCAGTCCAGTCTCGGCTTACTCCAGAGAGCATGTGAATGCTATCTTGCGGCTCTATGCACCAAGTCTCATGATAAGACGCGGAAATCAACATATGTGCCTCCAATATTGATGGCAGATGAGTAGCTCCTGGGAGATGATTTCACGACCATGTCTTCAACTGGTTCGGCATTAACGAACGGGATTGGGTTGGAAGGAACGCCATTATACCTTGGATGGCGCTCAAATGCCGAGCCGAGTGCAGAAGTTGAGTCTCGTGGGCCGAGTATGGAGACGATCAAGGCCATCCATAGATCTCTATATTTAATCTGTCAGGAGAACCCTGCACATCTTGAGCGTTGCTCCTATGCTTGGTAACCGTGAACGCGACTTGGGTATTGTGCTGTTATTCAACGCGCCTTCTCTTTGATAATGTCCTCCTGCCTGTTTACACCAACCTAGTGCCTGCCCCATTTCAAAGCAGCATCTGTCGGAATCGAGGAGATACTTGAGAGGGACTCACAAGCGTCACCTGAGCCGGCATTTCAATCAATAAATTTGCAGGCTTTGGTTCTTGCTAGGAATTGACGAGGTCACGAGGTCGCGAGGTTAGAATAACGTGAAGCATCTTCTGGCCAGAGGCGTGGGACCCTAGCTTGCCTAGCTTGCTTTTGTGTCCTGGTCAAATCTCATATCTCAACTTTATACTTCCGCCTCTCACCCGACCACGTCTAAGTCACCACAACGAGCGAACCACAAATTGTGTCCTCCCCACTCTCCATGGCCATGATTCGGTGCGGCATCCATTCTCACTGACACATACAATCATTGAAAGACAGACAAGATGCCAGAGAGTTCGGGCAATCCAGCAGAAGCACCAGTGAAGGCGCACAACGGCAGTGACTCCCTGGAAGAGGAAGACATACCGATGCTCGTACCAGGCGCCCCTGCAATGGCGATGTTTGTACCCTTGGAAGAGAGTCTTTTCGAACCTTTCGATCCCCCACAAAAGGAGAGCGACCGCCTGAGGGCCTGTCAACAAAACATCGAGAAACACACAGCCGCCGTGGAGCAAAACATTATATACATTTATGAGAGGGAGCATCGGCGTATCCTACAGCACGCAAACAAGTTGGAGGCGACCATGGGCATCTTTGAGACCACTGTAGGCCTCATACCGGGCGAGGACGAACTCATCACGGAATACGTGAAAGCCCCAAGTCCTCACGGTGCCGACTACAACACTCGTCACCTGTCGACGTACACGTACCCTGAAGCCCCGGGCGATTTGCCGCCGAGGCAGGCGGCACTTAATTGGTCGCTTTACAACACCGGCCAGGCCCTTTCGCAATTAGAGGGATATGCCGCTCATGCGCAAGAGATAAAGAACCATTACAAAACGGCCTTGGAGAGGGAGCTCGCGCAGGAGGAGTCATCTGGCAACCACAGACAGGACGGTGAACCTGTTCGGCGCTAGAAACGACAACGGATAGCGCGAACAAGAAAGACGTCCTCAGCCAAATGAGGCTAGGTGATATCAGGTGCTCAAAACCAAGCGGGAGGCCAAAGTCAGACTACAAGTCACGTCTGAGACCTGCTCGTCCATGGTCAATGGCAGTGGCTCGACCAAAATGCGTCGCGGATACAACTGCGTTGTATGTACAAATCACCAGATACCAGCAAATACACATATAGTCTACAGCTAGTCTCATCGTCATCATGATATGTAACGACCGGCGGTAAGAGGCAACGGTCATTGAAGAGTTCTCCCATGCTTCCATAATCGGCGTCAAAGTGCTTCATCTAGGTACACTAGATAGAGGAAGGCTCGATTGAAGCATCTTGCGATGCTCAAGCTCACCTACGATAAGTGTCCATATACAATTTAAAGTGAAGAAGAAAAAGAGAAAGGCGCTCTGCGACGAAATTTTCCCACAACTAAATGGTGCTGGAGGAGTTTCTGGGTGCCTCAGGCTGCAAGGAGCTCCCGGGCTGGTGGGCCAATCACCATCGATGTAAATTAATCGCGAGTTCCGCACTAGCGCCACCAAATCCCCATGGCCCGGGACAGAAGAGCAGTTCCTCCCGACGTCAACGATTGAATATCAATCCGCCCTCCCACCACAACGCCCTCCCCCGTTTCGTCTGAGTCTCAATCCGTCAAGGCGACACGATGCTGCGGCATTCTCTAGCACGTTCGGCTTGGCGGACTGGCAAGCAGGCCGCCAATGCCTCGCGAACTTTTGCTACCACGGCTCGCAGGAACGCCGAAGTCGAGCTCACAGTTGGTATGGACGAGCCCGCTCTCGAGAAGGGGTCCCAATTGGGTTTTTGGGACAATTGCTGACGAGAGATGCAGACGGAAAGAAGGTGTCAGTCGAAGGTGAGACGCTATGTGGCCCAGTCCGGGTGTTCCTGCTCACGACCTTCTAGCCGGTTCCGCCCTGATCCAAGCTTGCGAAAAGGCAGGCGTTACAATCCCTAGGTTCGTCCAGCCATTAGAAATCGAACATGGAAGGCAGTGACTAACTTACCAACAGATATTGCTACCATGAGTACGACTCCGTCGATCGAATCGATGACCGTTGCGAGGGTTGATCCCCGACTGACAAATCCAACAGAAAGCTCGCGATTGCCGGTAACTGCCGTATGTGTTTGGTCGAAGTCGAGCGCGCTCCGAAGCCCGTAGCCTCCTGCGCATGGCCCGTCCAGCCCGGTATGGTCGTCAAGACCAACTCCCCACTCACACACAAGGCCCGTGAGGGTGTCATGGAATTCCTCCTCGCCAACCACCCCCTTGACTGCCCTATCTGTGATCAGGGTGGTGAGTGTGATCTCCAGGACCAGTCGATGCGGTACGGTGGCGACCGTGGTCGTTTCCACGAGATCGGCGGCAAGCGTGCCGTTGAGGACAAGAACATCGGCCCCCTCATCAAGACCTCTATGAACAGATGCATTCACTGCACACGATGCGTCCGTTTCTCCAACGACGTTGCTGGCGCCCCCGAGATGGGTTCTTTCGGCCGTGGCAACGACATCCAGATCGGTACCTACCTCGAGAAGAACCTCGACTCCGAACTCTCCGGCAACGTTATCGATCTCTGCCCCGTCGGAGCTCTCACCTCCAAGCCTTACGCCTTCCGCGCGAGACCTTGGGAGCTGAAGCACTCCGAGTCCATCGACGTTCTTGACGGTTTGGGATCTAACATTCGTGTCGACTCCCGCGGCCTTGAGGTCATGCGTATCCTCCCCAGACTCAACGACGATGTCAACGAAGAGTGGATTAACGACAAGACCCGTTTTGCCTGCGATGGCCTGAAGACCCAGAGACTGACCATGCCCTTGATCCGCCGTGAGGGCAAGTTCGAGCCCGCCGACTGGGAGCAGGCCCTTACCGAGGTCGCCAACGCCTACCACCACCTCCAGCCTAAGGCCAACGAGTTCAAGGTCATTGCCGGTGAGCTGACTGAGGTCGAGTCTCTGGTTGCCATGAAGGACCTGGCCAACAAGCTGGGCTCCGAGAACCTGGCCCTTGACATGCCTTCTGGAAGCAAGCCCATTGCCCACGGTGTCGACGTCCGCTCCAACTACCTCTTTAACTCCAAGATCTACGGTATTGAGGAGGCTGACGCCATCCTCATTGTCGGCAGCAACCCCCGTCACGAGGCCGCTGTCCTCAACGCCCGTATCCGTAAGCAGTGGCTGCGCTCCGACCTTGAGATCGGTGTTGTTGGCGAGACATGGGACTCCACCTTTGAGTTCGAGCACCTCGGCCTCGACCACGCCGCCCTGAAGCAGGCCCTTGCCGGTCCCTTTGGCAAGAAGCTGCAGTCTGCCAAGCGCCCTATGATTATCGTGGGCTCTGGTGTCACCGACCACGTTGACGCTAAGGCTTTCTACGAGACCATTGGTGCCTTCGTTGACAAGAACGCCGCCAACTTCATCACCCCTGAGTGGAACGGATACAACGTTCTCCAGAGAGCCGCTTCCCGCGCCGGTGCCTTTGAGGTCGGTTTCGTCACTCCCTCCACCGAGGTTGCGGAGACCGCCCCCAAGTTCGTCTGGCTTCTTGGTGCCGATGAGATCTCTGAGAAGGACATCCCCAAGAACGCCTTTGTTGTTTACCAGGGCCACCACGGCGACCGCGGTGCCCAGCTTGCCGACGTCGTTCTCCCCGGTGCTGCTTACACCGAGAAGGCCGGCACCTACATTAACACCGAGGGCCGAGTTCAGATGACCCGTGCCGCTACCTCCCTCCCCGGCGCTGCCCGTACCGACTGGAAGATCATCCGTGCCGCCAGCGAGTTCCTCGGCGCTCCTCTGCCGTACGACGACGTTGCTCAGCTCCGTAACAGAATGGCTGAGGTCAGCCCGGCCCTGGCGGCCTACGATGTGGTAGAGCCTGTTGCCCTGCAGCAATTGAGCAAGGTCCAGCTCGTCGACCAGAACAAGGGCTCCAAGGCCAGCGGTACGCCCTTGAAGAAGGTCATTGACAACTTTTACTTCACAGACGTCATCTCAAGAAGGTTAGTCGATACGCCTGGTCCACTTTAATCATTACCATGCTAACATAGTCTCAAGTTCACCGACGATGGCCCGCTGCTCCGCGGCTAAGGCCACGGGCAACCCCAAGACCAACTTCATGGCGCCAGGCATGGAGGAGGACAGGCCAATGGGTCAGATTGAGTACGGAGCATGAGGGACAGGCTGTACGAGTACGAGTGCTGTGGAGAAGAGTAGAAAAGAAAGCTCCTTTGTTTGGGATGAATGCATTGCTTGTACATAATAGCACGCGTGGGTAGAATGAGGCGGGAAGTTGAAGAAAGTAAATACCTTCACCCGAGTGCCAAGTGACGATGCGATGTTCCCAGGCTGTGCTACTGTACTATTCGGACGCAATGTTATGATATTTTGAAGTACAAGTAGTGATACTTACTGCTCATGCCTTTACAACTCTTCCTAAGGCGAGCAGCTGAGAGGTCGTTGCTGGATGAACAAACCAATTTAGCCCTTGAGTCCTAGATGTGCTCTGCGTGGCGAGAATGTGGGGAACGTATGGCGTACTTTTCAACATTGGATGAAATATATACAATACAACGAAATACATACAAGAGAATGATGAATTCTAGTGAAGCTAGACAAACCTTGATGATATGTCCATCAAGCATCATGAATGGCTAGTTACGACAATCAAAGCAAGCCAAGTCCTCTTATCTATGAGCTACAGCTGCACTGGATAGCTCTCTTCGACTTGGGCACATCCCCAACCCACCTGTCCTCTTCCGCCTTGTCCCCCTTGTACAGCCGCCCCTCAATCTCCTTGCCATCCCAACTGTCCTCGAAGGGGTGCAGCGCCATGTGCATGACCCGCCTCAACACGTCCCTCTCACCGTCCTTCTCCACTCGCTTGATGATCTCGTCGAGCACCCACCCGCGCGGCACAAAATTAGGGTTGACGGCCTTCATCGCCTTCTCCCTCTCGGCGTCGCCCCGGGAGGCGTCGTCCTCGCCCCAGTCCTCGACGACGCGCGCGCGCCACTTGCCCAGCCACGCGCCGACGTCCGCGCGGCCCTTGGCCTCGCCTCCCGCGACGCCGTCCTCGGCGTGGAAGAAGCGCGCCGCCGTCTCGCGGCGGGTGTCCTCGTCCGCGACCTCGGAGAGCTTAACGGAGCTGAGGCGCCGGAAGAAGTGGTTGAAGTCGAGCTCGTGCGTTTCCATCGTGTCCAGCAGGTTGCTGAACAGCTCGTCAAAGTCGCTCTCCTTGAAGCTCTTGAGCCCCAATCGTTGCGCCATGAGGCGCTTGTACTCGGCCATGAAGAGCGCCTTGTACTCCTCACCGACCTGCATGATGAGCTTCTCGGCTCGGGCTACGAGGGCCTCGGCCTGGCTCTCCTCGACGCCGTTGTTGACGAAGGCGTCCTCGTCCACTCCGGCGCCGGCGCCGAGCAACTCGCCCAGCGCCTCGCCGAAGCGCACCAAGTTCCACCAAATAATGGTCGGCTGGTTGCGGTAGCTGTACCGTAGGAGGTGGTCGTCGTGGTTTGGGGTGTAGGCCGGGTCGAAGCTGTCCATGAAGGCGAAGGGGCCGAAGTCGATGCTCAGGCCCGCGATAGAGGTGTTGTCTGTGTTCAGTACGCCGTTCATGAAGCCGTAGGCCTGCCACTTGGCAACTGTGAGGGCGTTGCAGCGGGCTACTTCGCGGAAGAGTCGGGTGAAACGGTTCTCGGCCGAGTCCTCGGGCCCCTGGACTTCCGTCGCAGGCACACCGCGGGCGGGCTCGAGGCACTCAGCCGGCTTGTCCGGGTTCTCGAGGCGGGCGGGGAGGGTCTGCCAGCCGCCGAGAACGTCTTCGGCCACGTACGTCGCCAGAGTACGGATCATGGCGCGGTCGCCCCTCGCGCGGGGAAGGTCGAAGTTTCCGAGACGGATCCACGACTGCGCAAAGCGCAACACAATGGCACCGGGCTCAACAGTCTCGCGTCTGACCTTGGACTTTGGCAGAAGTGTCAGGGCCAACGCGCGTGTGCTGGGAATCCCGAGCGCATGGAGCGCCTCAGAAACCACGAACTCGCGGATGCTCGACCGCAGCACGGCCTTGCCGTCCGCGAACCGCGAGTAGGGCGTGATGCCGGCGCCCTTCAGCTGCAGCTCGTACCGCACCTTGGACTCGGGGTTCGTCGTCTCGAACAGCGAGATGGCGCGGCCGTCGCCGAGCTGGCCGGCCCACTGACCGAACTGGAACCCGCCGTAGCACTGCGCCCACGGGTACCCACCCTCAAGCTTCTCCTCGTCCCATCCGTGTAGTCGGTTCCCCGCGACGGTCTGGCGGAACTCCTCCGTCTCTTCGTCACCTTCCTTGATACCAATGTCGCGCATCGCGGCGGGGCTGACGGCGAGGAGTTCAGGATCCTCGGCGGTCTCGGGCCGGACCCATGTGAAGGCGGCGTTGCGGACGCCGCGCGGGCCAATCTGGTCGCGCGGGGTCTTGTGGGAGTCGGCCGGGGTCGGGAAGAGGGAGTCGGGCGGGAGGGAGGAGGTATAAGTCCACGTCTTAGGGAGCTCTGCTATCGGGAGGCCAGGCCAGGAGGGAGCGGGCTTGGGCGCTGTCGAACCGGGCACCCCGTTGGAGAGTTGGGCGGCCATAGTGGGCAGTCTAGAGGCTCTGGGGACGGCTCGGCGAAAGAGCAGTCGCGAGAGCATATACGCAGTTCGTGGACGTCAAGGAAGTGTGTGATGCAATTGGTAAGGAACAACTCCCTTGTGGTAAAAAGAAGAAAAACGAAACGGGGGTATCGCAGATTCCAAATGCACAGTATAAAAAAGAATAAGAAAAAAGAGCCGAACAAATTTCCGCTTGGGAGGGGGTATTTGTTAATGATGATGGCGCCAGCTGATTGAGTCGCCCGTTCGGCGATGCGAGACTCTCCGAACTTGAGTGGCAAGGGACGGACTTTGAGCAATTCGCCATGCTGACCTAAGCCGCTGGAGATGCGGACCTGGATAGAACCTCGGCGCTCACATCGACGGGTCGCTGGTAGCAACGGGTCTTCCGATCCCGGAATCATTTGGGATCCCAGATATTCCAGGATCCAGACCCCATACTTTCGACCTTTTCTCCTTTGTTGCCGAATCAATGTCTTTTTACACGTACGCAGTAGGGGTCTCAAGGTTTGTCCCCTAAAAATCTGGCGAAAGCCCCGGGACCGTGTGTCCGAGTAAAAAGAAAGTTGAATCCCGCTCGCACGCAACGCGGCAACAGCTCCAACGCTGTCGTCACTATTGGCGTCACTGTAAAAGAGCCCCCCCGTCATCATGGGAAACCCAGCACGCCCTGGCAAGATCCAATTGGGGCAAGTGGGGGGTCCCCAGCGTGCCAGCCCAGCCCACCACCGTCGCCCAGTGTGCCATGTTTGCTTCGTGTGACGAGACTCTCTTCCGGGCAGATACGGCTTTTGGTGATGTCAGTTGGCCGCCTCGGCTTTTACTGGCCGGCGCGGCGCGGGCGGAGAGGGGCGGTGGTCTCGTTTTCCTGCATTTATTGGTTTCGTACCGCATGTCATCGAAACGTGGGAGGGCACAGATGGCATGGTGCATTGTGTCGTGATCGTCCCATGGTTTTGATAGCCCGGTTGCCCTTAAGCTCCATCTGCAATTCAAAAGAATACATTTATCCGATTAGAAATACAAGCCACTTGACCTGACCCATTTTTCAGTCATCGTTATTAGGTCCTTTATACGGATACACGTCGCTCATATTTTTGACATTAACCTCAAGGCTCGGCGCAGCAACTACCCCTCTTCTAGAAATCACCACCCCCCATCCCCCGAAATCGCAATAACATGAACTCGATCCTGTCCACGTTCACGCCCGATGCTTCGGGAACGCCGCCCAAGCAGATGGACTGCATCCCATGGCTCACGCTTAATGATGGCAACAGAATCCCAATGGTGAGTTGTCGCTCTCAGTAGTGGATCCGCAAGGACCCGTCTCGCGGCAGTGCGTGTCAGCACTTAATTACTCACAGAGCCTAGAGCCTAGGCGGATCATGACGAGCTCGCTCCAACGACTTCTAGTGCTGACATATTAGTAGCTCGCGTATGGCCTAGGGACAGCCAACTACAAAACTGGCGGCGGGAGCTTCGATGAGAAGATTGTCGACAACACGGTCCGGGCTATCAAACTGGGATATCGTCACCTCGATGGCGCCGAAGGTATGACCAAGCAGTGACGCCTGTGTCGGCACTCTAACGGAAGCCAGTCTATGGAAATGAGGAGGAGCTCGGCGCAGCCATCAAGAAGGCTGGTGTGCCACGGGAGAAGCTCTTTGTTACTACCAAGAGTAGCGGAACCAAGAAACAGAACACCGAAGAGGCCTTTGCGGCGTCTCTGAAGAAACTCGGTCTTGACTATGTGGATCTCTATCTTATCCATGGCCCCTTCTTCGCTGAGTCGGACGAAGAGCTCCAGCAGAAGTGGGCAGGTCTGGAGGCCATCAAGGAATCCGGCCGGGCCAAGTCCATCGGAGTCAGCAACTACCTTCAGTCCCACCTTGAGACCATCTTGAAGACGGCCAAGATTCCCCCGGCCATCAACCAGATTGAGTTCCATCCTCATCTGCAGCACGGTGACCTGCTAGAGTTCCACCGCCAGAACAAAATTGCAGTGGCGGCCTATGCGCCCTTGACTCCCATTACTTCAGACGTCGATTCCCCTGTTAGGACCATCTTTGCCAACCTGTCTAAGAAGTACGGTGTAAGTGATTCCGTCATTGGGCTCCGATGGTGCCTCGATCAGGGCCTGGTCACCATTACGACCTCCTCCAAGGAAGACAGGCTGCAGAGTTACCTGACCCACCTCCCCGCCATCAAGCTCACGCCTCGGGAGGTGAGTGAGATCGCCAAGGCCGGTGAAACCAAACATGTTCGCGGGTTTTGGAAGAACAGGTTCGACGCTGATGACAAGAGCTAAGGGGGTCAATCAATGGGAGCCGTTCTAGCATCCTGGACCATGTCATCGACAAGCAACTGTCTATATAGCAATTAGTTGGAAGGATTAATGAGAAACCGCCACATGTGTCATTGTCCCCAAAGACACCGAATATGACGGCCTGAAGAACCAAACATGATAACACAAGCATTCATGTCGACTCTGTTGGCTTTTGTCCCCAGTCCATATCAAAGCTCATCGTCGGATTCCGTCTCGCTTTCAGCGGGGGGAGGTGGTGCTTTCGGGGCGGCCCTCTTTTTAGCAAAGGGAAGTTCTCTCTTCACTGGAGGAGCTTCCTTTGTTGCGACAGTGGCCTGTACCTTGGGTTGTGAAGTTTCCATAGCCTCATGCTGCTTCTTAGACGATGGCGCTACTGGCTTGTCGTCATCTTCACTAGCCGTCTCATCCTCATCTTCGGTCGTGTCGCGCTGCTGTTCTGAATCTTCAGGAGCTGGCTCCATGTCCATCTTCTCGAAACCTTCATCGGAAGAGCTATCGTCATTGACGGGAGTGGGGGCGGCCTTCCTCTTGGCCGGCCTAGACTCGGTTGCGGCATGGCCTTTTCCTGCGGCCTGGGAGCTCTGTACCTGCGCTAGCTTGTCGGGCTCGACAGACGCAGACGCCAACAGTTTCTGCTGCTGTCTGATCTTGACTTTCTTCTCATTTAATAGGTCGCGGAACTTCTCTAGCAGTTCCGACTCGTCGGCCTCCTTGGCCGCGATTAGGCCGTCGAGCTGTGCTTTGAGCTCACGCACAGATTCTTCAAGCTGGCTCGCTTTTGCAGTTGCAGAAGCTAGGGCTTCCTTGGCCTCATTGGCCATCTGCGCCGACAGAGCACACCAGTCAAATAGTTCAATCAGCTCGTGTGGGCTGTGGCTCAACTCGATGGCGCCGAGACGTTGCTAGAGACCAGCCATCAGCCCGGCCACCCGGAAAGCTGGCCTGGAAAGAGGTGCGAGCAAATATCACTTACAGTAAACTCCTTTCCCTTTCTTCGGACAGTCAAAGTGAGGACTGCTTCATTTTGGACATCGGCAAGCACCTCGATGTCGCTGGCCGATTCTTGTTGCAACACGGTGGTCAGAATGGAGACCCATTCGTCCTCTGTGCAGGGGCTGTTCTTGACTCGAAGTGCAGCGGCTTTATCCTGACGCACTGCAAGGGGAAACCTTCTGTTAGCCTCCCCAGGTTCCGTGACGACGGTGCATGAGTTCGGCGCAACAACATCGGACAGGGCCCACTCGCCCGGGCCGCCATGATCTTCGGCCAGGAACATGATGACGAGCATTTTACTCACGGGAAACGACATAGGGCTCCACGCCATCAGTCCCAACCAACTTGACATCCAATGCCTTGGATCGTGTAGGCGTAGCGTGGATGACGACGAAGCCACCTTGGCTATCTGACCGGGGAAATCGGAGGATGCGTGCCGAAGTCATGATGAGCTAGAGGCGCAATAATTTGCCCCCGTGCGTGCCCCAAGATGAGTTGCCGTGCCAGTGTAAATGTCAATACGGATAGTGATTGTTTCTTGGAGGCGAGTCCGAGAGCGTCGGAGGCCAAGGTGTTGCGGGTTTCAAGGGCCAGCAGATTGGTTTTGGAGGGCTGGAATCCAAAAAACTAATACCTTGGTTCGAGGGCGTGTTTTGGTTGGGTAGGATTCTCGTGAGACAGTCGGAAAGGTGAGACTTGGACAAAGCATCCGTTCCGTAGTTGGCAGTTTATTGACATTAAGTACAGGGTAGTGAGAAGAGGCCATCTATCTGAGCCACGAGGGTCGTCGAGGGGTCCCAGGGTTCGGAGCTAGGCAGCTACCGTGCTCAAACAGGCAGGCAGGGCAGGCAGGGCAGGCAGGCACAGGTAGCCTAAGTAACAGCCTCAGGCACACCCTTGGGTGTTTAGACATTCATGACGGCAAAGTCACAGTTGGAGGGCACGGAGAACGGGAACGTAGAACGATGATGTTATTTTATTGTGAAGGCTGTCAATAAATAAACAAGAAGCTATGGAGATGCCATTGTGCCTGTTTAGGTAGGCTATTGGTTTGAAGGGGTCACTAGGAAGGGCTATTAGTTTTTCGGACCGTTCACCCTGGAGGATCAAAGATTCGATAATCTCTTTTTCCGGGTGGTCTGAAGCCAACCAGCTAATTGCTAAAGTGCAGCGAAAGCCTGATCAACGGGTTTAGGTTCTCCCTGAGATGCGGATCTGCGGCTGTCGTCTATCCTTTGGCCGAAGCACCGGAAGACGAGGGAAGAGAGTGGATGCAGGCGACGGTCGCGCCTCGAACGCGTTAGAATCGTGAAGGTGCAAGTAACCGTCCCGCATCCAATCCCTTGTTATCCAATCAACCCACTACGACCGTCCCCGCCGAATCACGTGGCTCATCCTGGGAAAATTTATGTTCACTAGGTACCTACTCAGTATGGTAGGCGCAAGGAGCCCTGGAGCCCTGGAGCCCTGGAGCCCTGGAAACGCCCCAGGCCCCCCAGCACACCCCCTCCCACACGTTCTTTTCCGCTCAGTGCCGGCCCCAGTTGACCCAGAAAAAGAAGCCGGAGTGGTACTTCGCTCCAGCTTCCCCTCTTCTCACTGAGAGCAACTAGCAGGGGATCATTCAAGTAGACAAAATGAGGGAGAAAAACAAATTCACTAGTGTAAAGTCGATGTTCGTATAGGACAAGCAAGGCGCAAAGAAACAAGAACTCAAATCGTGCTCAAAATAGATGCTCAGTACGCACGAATACGGGGAACAGATACGTAGCCCGGTGGGTTGCCCACACATGCGCGCAATAATACCAGCCACCCACCTGCCCAACACACCATTACGCTCTGCTGTACTGCTCCTCGTGCGGCACCACGCACCGCTGTTGTTGGACCCAGCCCACCATCTGGCCAGCCTACCACCTCGCTTTGTTTGCCAGGCCCGATCCATCGACCCCGGCTTCCCAGCCATTTTTGCTTCACCACTCATCCGAACAAGGCCATCAATCCTCGCAAATCCAATCCCAATTCTTCCACCCCCCCAGACCTTCACACGAACTGCCCTGTTCTCATCCTATTCTGGTTTGACGAACGTCACGCTCGACATATTGGACCCTGTTGCGTATCGTATCGCCCCTTACGACGAACCTCTTGGACAACCTCCACTAGCTCTGCACCCGTTTGCATCACTCGCAGTTCATACTACCAGTAGCCGACAGACAGACACTACGCACATTCCCGAAAACGACGATACCAAAGCCGGCTCAAAACAAACCATTTCTACGCCTTACCACGCAACGTCAAAACCTTTTTTGCGCCCTTTGCAACCAGCCTACGCCCGACTCACCACCAAGAAACCTTCGCTTGCGACGACTGTCACCATCTGAAAGGATATGCTGGGCCGAAGCTGCTGTTATTGTTGACGATATGATCTTGCAACATTGACAAGTAGAACAGCGCTGCCGGGAAGTCCTTTGGGATACAACCACGACCTCCCTGGACCCAATTCAATTCCGCGCTCCCCAAGACAAAGAAACCCACCGAAAACATGGAACCCTTACGCCTCAAGCCACGCCAGCCCGTGGCCGAGCCCGATATCGAGGACTGGGACGATGACGACTTCCAGATCGACACCGATGATTTGACCTTTCGCACCGTCTCCACCACTACAAACCTCGCTTCTACACGACGCGACTCTGCGTCTTCACATGTTTCCCTCCGCTCTGATCTTGAATCCGTCTTGGACGAAGAGACGCATGTGCATGTCCCGGGCGACGACGAGAAGTCGACCCTGGACGCTATCGCCGCTGCCACACAGGCCGGCATTCCGATACCCAAGAATGTGCCTTCTTCCGCTCTCATGGGTGGCACTATCAAACGACTAGGTGGAAGGAAGATTAAGAAGATCATGCAGGACGACTGGGAGGACGATCTGGTACTGCCAGATCCGAGTCAGGGCCTTCGCATCAAGCCCCAGGACGGCTCCAAGTTCCCTGATATGCTTCGGCAAGTCAGTGGTGGTTCTAGCCAGACGAGCCCTACCAAACCCATGAAGACCCCTCCGGCCGTGTCGCTGCTGGACCGGAGAGAGTCGACTGAATCAAGGACAAGCACATTGTCAGGAGCCGCCAACTTGGAGAAGTTCCGCGATAACGACGACGATGACGACTTCTTCGGCGACGGTTCCGAAACCATCAAAGTATCCAAGACTCGCCCACCAAAGCCCATTTCACTTATCACCCCTCCAACGCCTCAGAAGAATGACAATACGTTGGATGATGACTTTGAGACTGATTTCGAACTCCCTTCTGACGGCAAACTGAAACTCTCTACTCGGAAAGATATCCCAAAGACGCCTTTGGTACATGCAGAGGATTTGGACTGGGGCGAGGGCAGCCTTGGAACTCGATTCGGAGGCACTCGCAGAGACGCCCGGTCTAACAGAAGTTCCTCTGTCTCTGCCATGAGCCCCAGTGTGTCGAGCTCGTTTACCGTCGAAAGCGAGGATGAAACGTTCGATGGTCTCGTGCTCCCAAGCGGCCCGGTCAACTTCGAGGAGAGACTGAGCCGGAGGAAACTTAGTCGCTCTCCTGTACGTCCTGTGGAGGAGGAGCCACCAAACTTAAAGACTCCTCAGCCACGGAACGAACCTGAGCCTGAGGATATGTTCGATGGTCTTGATGTCGGCGACGGTGATGTCTTCAGTTCTGGCAAGCTCACCCTTCACCGCAACGTTCGTGTCAATGCGAACCGACCACCGAGCCCGCAGCGGCCCAAGACGGCCATTTCCTTGACGTTCTCCACCAAAACCACACCTTCACGACTGCCGCGGCCTAGTCATGAACGTCACGAGCGAGCCATCTCTGCGCTGGAGCCTGTGTCTGAGAGTGGTGGCCCCATTTTCGCTCGTTCGCGAAGGTCCCAGTCTCGCATGGGCCACGCATCACAGTCCTCAGTTACAAGCATTCACAGCATGCCTACGCCCACGACACCATCTCCTGCATCTTTGCCGCCTTCAACGCCACGGAATAGAGAGCTTGGCCCTAGGACTTCAACCACGTCACTACGGAATGAGCCCACAACTACGAGCTCGCAGTTGCTGAGGTTTAAGCGATCTCTGCCTGCCATGAAGGCATCTCATTCTCCTGCAAAACCCATCTCGGCCCGGTTCGACCGACCGCCGTCCAGAACAGATCCGAATCGACCTGCGTCGGCGATGCGGCCAAAAACACCAACCGAGAGGTCTCGACCCGCTGTGGAAAGCCATGCTGCCCAGCAACGACGGCCCTTCCTCCCTGCTGGGGCCTCACAATCCCAGTCGCAACACGTGACCGCAAAAACTTCTCGCACCTTTCGACGCCATGATTCCGAGAACTCCCTCGACTTGCGGCCGGCGTCCAGGGCTTTTTCGAGGTCGACGATGCGTTCGCCAAGTCCGAAGAGACTCAATCGCCATTCAGATCACATTACTCACGACGGCCTATCTTTCCGCACGCTCACCAAACCACACCGAACCCGAAATTTCGGTGACGGGCACGAGCTGGATGGATTCGACGATTTGCCCACGTCGGCGCAATCAGAGGCAAAATTCGTTCGGCAACCCTTGAAAGCACCGTTGCGCAATAAACTGTACCAAAATGTGCATCCCGATCGGACCACCACGCCCTCCCCGGCACCTCACTCCCCTGCGAAGGCTGATTACACGCCCCATTTCGCTCGTGATACCCAGGCTAGCCGAATTGCTCGGGAGACCTCGCTTGCTCAAAGGACTCCATCAGGCCCACTGGCGCCTCTCACCTCGTCGCGTGTCTCCCAGCTGTCGTCTAGGAATAATTTCAACCCCGGGCTGCCACAGGCTTCCGTACGGTCGAAAAAGAAGAGGAACGTTCCTCAATTGAAGCCTCATCTTATTTCGAACATGAACAAGGAAAAGACTCCGCAACGTAAGTGCAACCACTTTTTTGCCTGCACATCACAATACTAACATCGCTGCAGATCTTCAGGGCATGTTTTACAACCCCGACACGTACCGTTGGGAGGGCAATGAAACCGTTTTGAACGCGTTCGACATACCCGCATCGTCCCCATCGACAGCATCTATACCGCCTCACATGGTGCGCGAGAAAGAAGTCACCACACCTCGGCCGGCCCTGATTACAAACATAAGCCATACAAAGGGTGTGCAGGTCGTTGGAGGCATGGTCTTTGACCCGCAGAATATGTGCTGGCTCAAGCTAGGCCCGCAGACAAATCCCAAGTCCGAGATCTCCGATCCGATGGACAACTTCAACGCCTTGGACGACGACGAGGATGTCTTCAAAGACATTCCGGATCTCGACGACAACCCAGGCGACTCCAAGGAGCCGGGTCGCGTCAGCGAAGTCAAGGATGAATGGCTCGTCGGCGAAGAGTTCGACGTCGGGCCGGAGTTTATACGACGACAGCGCGAAGAAGAAGACAGATGGAGAAAGAAGTGCGAAAAATGGCTCGGCGTCGGCGACCAAGACCGCGATGCCTCGCGTTGGGCCATCCGCGATATTCTGCTCCACCAAAGGGCTGCCCAGTAGACAGACCTTTTCTCACAAACAGCACTTCACTTCGGGCAGCATTTTATGCTTTCTTTCTTTACATTATTAATTAATACCTCTGGCGTCCATGGACGAACCACAGGGCGGCTTATGATGGGGGGCGTTTAGGAAGAAGAATTACGACGAACAACCAAATACATTTACGACGGGTCTAGTGACGACTTTCTGGATACCTCTCTGTGTACAACATACTCCGACACACAAAAGTTGTGAATAGGATTCATGACATACGGCTTTATGACGAAAAGGGGTTCGGCCGGGAATATGGGAAGGCCGGCCTCTATGACGAACAAGGAGATGATATGGGAAGAGAGACCCGACTCAATACCATCCAGAACCAAGCTGGATTGGAGGGTCATGATGAACTTGGAGGAAATTCATGCTTTTACGTCTTATTTTCTATACACTGCTTTTATATTTATGCTTGATGTTAGCTTTGAGTAAGAGGAGGAGGAGGAGGAGGAGTAAGAAGACGTTGGTTGGGTGAGCCCTTTTCCCCTTTGGCTATCGAGGTGGTCATGGGTCGGCTGGCGGGCGTCCTTATCTAATGAAGAGTGACGCCTTCATTAAAAACTCTACTTCTAGACACAAGTTTCATTTTTCTGACTCTACCTTGTTGGATTAGCAATAACCCAATCTTCTTTTTTTCAATTCTCTTTGATTCGAAGATCGGCTGGCTTGGGCCACTTTGACTTTTACAGACGTGAAGGGCATTTTAAGCATTCAGTCGGACATTAAGATTGCCTTTTTTTCTTCGAATGACGATGGGCAAGAAGGACAGTAATTATTTAATGTCCTATGCATATTTTCTTTCAAAATTTCGAGTTCCTTTTTTTGAGCTCCGACTCCCTAGTAATAGGTAATTATAATGCAAACGACAACAAAAACATGGGGCTTCGTTCGACCTCGATCGACCCCGGACACGACGATGCTTCTTTTTGTCTACTGCACACAAGATAACACCGAAAACCCCCCCCCTCTCTCCATTTTATGACTTTGTAGTCTCATCCCATCCACATGCATCCTCCACGCCCGCGGGACGGCACTTCGGCTCCTTTTATTTCGCAGCCTTCTTGTCCTTCTTCTGCTTGGGGCTCTTGCTCTTGGGGCTCTTCTCCGGCGTCGCGGCCGTGGTTGTCACCTTCTTCTGCGCGGTATTTCTCTCGGCCTTGCGTTCCTTGTCGGCGGCGGCGGCCTTCTCCTTGCTCTTGTCCTTCTTCTCGGGCGTCTTCTCGGCAGGCTTCTCAGCCTCAGCCTCAGCCTCGGCCTCGGACCCGGACTTGTCGGACTTGCCGCCGTCCTTCTTGGCGGCGGCCTCCCTCTTGGCCTTGGCCGAGAGGGCGTTGGGGTCGAGGCCGCGCCTGCGCATGGCGTTGCGCTTGGCCTTGTCGATGTACTCCTCGTCCTCGTCCTCGTCGAAGCCGCCAAAGTCGTCCTTCTTGCTGGGTGCGGAGTTGTCCTCGTCGTCGGTGATGGGGGTCTTGTCGGCGACCTCGCCGGCGGAGCCGGGCGCATAGCGGTCGGCCTTCTCGGACTTTGCGGGCGTAGGGCCGAACTTTTGAAACTTGGCGACGAAGAAGCCGTCGACGTTGTAGGTGTGCGGGTAGTAACGGCGGGTAAGCTTTAGGGACGGGTCGAACTTTTTGCCCATGTAGGAGGTGAAGCCCTCGCGACCGAAGGGAAGGTTGGTGTCGACGAGCCTGACATTGGGACGGCGGGAGAGGGCATACTGAACGACGGCCTCGCTGAGTGATTGTTAGCCACTGGTTCACACATACTCTGTTCGGAAGGGGCCAAACTTACTTCTCCTCGACGGTGACGGAACAAGTAGAGTAGACAATGTAACCGCCCGTCTTGCTGTGGTGGTTGACCGAGTCGATAGCGGCCAGGATCAACTGCTTCTGCATGTGCGGCAGCAGCATGAAATCCCTCTCCGTCTTGTTGGTCTTGACACTGGCATCCTTGGCGATGACACCGGTACCCGAGCAGGGCGCGTCGAGAAGCACGCGGTCGAAGCCGCCCATGGGCTTGGGGAACTCACGGGCGTCGTAGTTGGAGACGACGACGTTGCGGGCGCCGAGGCGGTGGATGTTACCGATGAGACCCTTGGCACGCTGCTTGCTGGGATCGTTGGCGACAATGATACCCGTGTTCTTCATCATGGCGGCCATATGCGTGGTCTTTCCACCGGGGGCGGCGGCCATATCCAGCACGCGCTCGTTTTCTTGCGGCTCGAGGGCCATGACGGGCAAGAACGAGGACGCAGCCTGGAGGATGTAGTAACCGGCAAGGTACTCGGGCGTCGCACCGAGGGGCACGTTGCTCTCGAAGATTTGCAGACCGACCTTGGACCACTTGCCAACGGGCTCCAGGGTGACTCCGCGCGAGATGAGGGCCTGGGCGAGGTCGCGGCGATGGGTGCGGAGGGTGTTTGTTCTGATGACGACGGGGCGAGCCGACTCGTTGGCCTCAAAGAAGGCGAACGCCTCGCGGGGGGAGAACAGGTTGAAGAGCTTCTCAGCCAGGTACTCGGAGTAGCCATAGTAGGCGCAGATATCCTTGATGAGCTGCGAGACGTACTCGGCGCGCGAGCGGCCCTCCTCGTGGAGGTTGGCAAAATCGTCGAGCACTCTGATGTTTTCTGTGATTCTCGTTCTCAGAAGCTGCAGGTCGGGCGCAAGCAGCGTCTTTGTCTTGGCGGCAAGCTCGTCGTCCTCGTCGTCAAAGACGTGCGGCTTGTCGCCATCGATGTTGGTCTGAATGCCCATCTCCTCGAGTTCGGCCTGCGCTTCGGCGTCCTCCGCTGCGATCTTCATGTCGAGTCTCCGTGCGAGACCCTCAATATTGGCCTTTGTGAGCTTCTCCTTGCCGTCCGAGTCGTCTTCGTCCTCCGAGAACATGTGCTTGCCGCCGCCGCCTTGCTCCTGGTCAGAGTCGTAAACCGAGTCGTCTGAGTCCAAGAAGTCGTCGCCCAGGCCTGCCGGTGCGTTCTCCAAGTCGGAGAACTCGTCGACACCCTCGTCT
Source organism: Colletotrichum sublineola (assembly GCA_020631755.1). NCBI lineage: Eukaryota > Fungi > Ascomycota > Sordariomycetes > Glomerellales > Glomerellaceae > Colletotrichum > Colletotrichum sublineola. The sequence goes on from JAHSQG010000001.1 coordinate 3,006,321, forward strand.
TCGCTCATATCAGAGGGTGCGTCCTGGAAATCGCCAAGGTCGTCATCGTCTGACATGTCTTCGTCCTCGTCCTCGACGGGCTGAGCCTTCTTTCCTCTGCCGTTCGCCTTGGGCGCGGAGGCCTTGCTTTTCTTCGCATCCTGCTTCTTCGCGGCGGCGCCGTTGGGCTTGGGGGCAGCCTTCTTTTGTGTTCTCCTCCTCTTGGTCTCGACAGGCTCGACAGGGTCGGCTGGCAGACCGGCCTTGCGCTTCAACTTTGCGAAATGGGCCTCCGACAGGGGTTCAGGAGGACCCTGCTTCTTCATACGGTTTCCGACACCCATTTTGACCGATCAATTGCGTGTCGAGACTTTGGGGGTATGAAATGTAGGGGGGGTAAGGGGGTATTGCAAAAGAATACAAAAAAAGTGATGTACGGTACCGGCTGGTAAGGTCGGTCGCCGCTACACTGCCAGAGTAAAAAAAAAAAAAGTTCACTTGGAGCGGTTCCCCCCACCGCAACTTTTTCCTATCGCGCACCGACCAGGCCCGATAAGATTGAATAGCAGCCGATAAAGCCACGCCGCCCAGACCGACCAACCTGCTCCAGCCCCACACCCCAGCTCACTTTCCACCCCGCCATCCCCCTTCACAGCAGTGCGTAACTCTACTGAGCAGACCAGAACACCGGACGAAGCCATCTCTAACCGTACCTCAAGTCGGTTATCTTATTTACCCTTTGCCGTTATTCCAAATCACCTTGCCATTACACTTCCAACCTATATCAGCCATCGAGCTCAATCCATCGACCCGACTTGCAACCCTCACCAACAGCTCGCTACCTGCAAACCGCAAACATGGCTGAAGTCGTCTTCGCAAGACAGTTCCTGGCGACCTTGGAGTCGCGCCCGGCCAAGCTGTCGGCCGACCATGTGGAAGACCCCAAGAACTTCCCTGCTCGCCCTCCTGTAGGTGACGCCCAACGACGCGCACTTCGTATCCCAGCTAACGTCATAAAGTACATCCTGCCCAAGATGCCCAAGCCCATGAGCAAGCCCACGACCCTCGCGCCGGGCCAGGAGCGCAGCATCAACGTCGTCCTCAAGTCCCTGCGCAACCCTCCGTTGGACATCAAGCTGTCCTCCCAGACCCTGAACACCTCGATTCTCGATATTAAGACGGCGGTCGAGACGCAGTCGCGGATACCTGCGGACAAGATGAAGCTGCTGTACAACAAGAAGCCTGTGCCGGACAGCAAGGTATTGAAGGACTTGCTCACGGATGACCAGTCGTCGCTGGAATTCTCCGTCATGGTCATTGGCGGAGCTGCGGCAGTCAAGCCCGAGCCTGCTCCTGTTGGAGTTGGCTCTGGCCAGCAGGAAGACATCGGCGAGGCCGCGCTGGACACGCCAGAATTCTGGAATGATCTGAAGGGTTTCTTGATGCAAAGGCTCAAGCACGAGCAATTGGCGGAGGAGCTGTCGGCACAGTGGCGCTCGACCTGGCAGGCACAGATGAAGTCATGACGTAGCAATCTCACTGAGGACGGGACTTTAGCATAAAAATGGTCTAATAAAGAAGTGATTTTTTTTTGTCAAGCAGCAACAACAAGAATGCTCTGCATTCCGGCATGAGATGGTTTTTTCCTATGGCACCGGGTTGGTATAACCAGACGGGCAGTTCAAATCTGGAAATTTATTGGTCACGCCCCAAAAGAAGCTCGGAGTGGGGAAAAGGTCTCGGTCCCGGTAATCGCCAAAGGGGGGAGAAAGTGGTCCTCCATATTCATCGTAAACTCTCCATGATCGTCGTCAATCGTCCCGGAGGACTGCAGCCGCCAAAGTATATGCTCCGTCTCGCCGCGTAAGGAATGGTATGGTACGTGGGTAATGAGACATTTAACCAGCCAAGCCCTTGCTGACAGTCTTGAGGATGGAGTCGTACTCGATGTCATCGGCGTCGTTGGCCTGGAGCTCGGTCGCAATGCCGGTGAGCGAACGCTTGAGGGCCTCCTTGGAGGAAGCGTAAACCATCTTGGCCTGGGCACTTGTTAGTGACGAGTGCAACTAAATTTTGTGATGGCGATAAGTACTGACCATAACATTGGCGTCATCGGGGGACCAGGCGAGGAAGGTGATCTTGTTGCTGTTAGGGGGTTAGCTGCAGGTTCCAAGTTGGGCGAATGCGGGGCAGCGTACCGCTCACCCTCGCCAGAGGCAAGGCTGTACTCGAAGTCGTAGACGGCGTAACGGGGACCCTTGCCGACAGCTCCCTGATGAGATGTTAGCAAAATGCTTGGGGAAGTTCTGCATTGCCATGGAAAAACGGAGTCACGTACGCTCTTGGACTTGGTGGTGGCGTTGATCAGCTTCTCGCGGAAGCTGTCATAGTCCTTATCGGCCGAAGCCTCCTCGACGACGATCTCCTTGTTGTCATCCGAGAGCTTGTAAATGATGTACTTGTACTTCTTGGACAGCTTAAGGTCGTTGTAGGCCGTTATGCAGTCCTGGGACACGGTCGCTCTGGCGGAGAAGATCGGGTTAGCATGCGCTGCTTTGCTGAGGCAGATGGAGCCAGCTTGTCCTGCTCCGCCAGGATCGTCATCGAACAAGCGGTAGTTCTTCGCTCATCAAATGCGCCGCGGACAGCTGAGGCTCGGAAACAGAAGGGGGAGAACAAACCCGGATTGAGACTGCGATTGAGATTAGCATGGTGTTTTGGTAGGGAGCTGATCCTTGGAAGCTTTTAGTTACTCACCATGATGCTGGTCTATGGCGGGGGTGTGGCTAGAAGAGAATAGGCGGGAAAGTGGGCTGAGAGACAGCAGATTAGCAATAGGAAAGCCTAGGGGAGGGGAATTGCATAGGTAATAATAATAATAATGTCTGGTGATGCAAAGGGGAAGAGGGGAATAACGGGTGCCTACTTGGAAGATGGAGTGGTTCGGCCGGAAGTCTGCTGCACTGGGTAGGGTGGTGGCAGAGGGGAGGTAACAGCTTGCGTCGTTTGGAGAGGTATCTTGGACAGGACGGAAGAGTTGGGTCACCGTGGAGGGGAAAGCGGGCGAGAAAAACACCCGCATGGTGGGGTTGTTGTCCAGGTGAGATTGCGCACACACGTGACTCAGCTGCGACTCTGGAGGTGCGTCAGCCACAGGAGGTTGACGAATCCCACCCCGGGCAATCAACGCAACCAGGGCCTGAGCTTGGAACCTTTGGTTTTTTTTGGGGACAGCCCAATGTGCCAGCAAGTGCAGGTATCAGGCAGGAATAATAAAATCTCATGACATCTTTCCCAATGGTTGCCTATTGTGTGTTACGCAGCGTGGTTTTGACGGCTGCCTATCTTACTTGTCCAAGTTAGGGACTCCTTAGCTAACAGTAGGGAGAGGAACAGGCGGGCCAATCCTTTAAGCTGTCAATTAGAGATGTCAACTGTCTCCACCATTGTCAAATGCCAATCTCAATGTTAACGACATCACTATGCACACTCAGACCTTGGTTTCCATCTTGCTCTTTTAACTTCTTTTCGCTTTCTTTCTTTCATCTTACATAACTTGCTAGTGCTATTGTACAATACAGAGCTCTCAAATCCCCTCAGGGATACTGCTGCTTTTAAGGGGGTAAAGAGGGGAGATTAGTACAAGTGGCCGCAGTTATACATCCTCCTTTTAAATAGTAACACCGATGCCCAATGCCCCTCGCCCATTTGACTTTTGACTTAATACAAGAAGACACGTTGATCATGTTTTTTACATCATACCACCCATGCCTCCCATACCACCCATGCCGCCCATGCCGCCCATAGGAGGAGCCTTCTCCTCGGGAGCCTCGACAATGGCGACCTCGGTGGTACCGAGCAGGGAAGCGACACCGCTGGCGTCAACGAGACCAGTGCGGACGACCTTGAAGGGGTCAAGGATACCGGCGGCGATCATGTCGACGTACTCGCCCTTAGAGGAGTCGAAACCCTTGTTGAATTCGCTGGCGAACTCGTCGGTGAGCTTGCCAACAATGACGGAGCCCTCAAGACCGGCGTTCTCGACAATCGTGCGAGCGGGGCGGGTGATGGCGTTCTTGACGATGGTGACACCGAGCTGTTGGTCGAAGTTGGCAGTCTTGACGTCCTTCAGGGCCAGGGCAGAGGCCTTGATCAGGGCGGTACCACCACCAGGCAGGATACCTTCCTCAACGGCGGCGCGGGTGGCGTTCAGGGCATCGACGAAGCGGTCCTTCTTCTCGCCGACCTCAACCTCGGAGGCGCCACCGACCTTGATGACGGCGACACCGCCAGAGAGCTTGGCGAGACGCTCCTGGAGCTTCTCCTTCTCGTAGTCCGAGGTGGTGGGGTCGCTCATGACACCACGGATCTGCTCGCAGCGCTGGGCAATTGCGTCCTTGGAACCCTCGCCGTTCAGGACAATGGTGTCCTCCTTGGTGATGGTGATGGAACCGGTGGAGCCGAGCATGTCGGGGGTGGCCTTCTCGAGCTTGATGTCAAGCTCGTCGGTGAAGACGGTAGCGTTGGTGAGGACAGCCAAGTCGCCGAGGATAGACTTGCGGTTGTCACCGAAGCCGGGGGCCTTGACGGCGGCAACCTGGAGCTGGCCACGGAGCTTGTTGAGAATGCAGACGGCGAGAGCCTCACCCTCGATGTCCTCGGCGATAATGACCAGGGGACGTCTCATCTGGGTGGAGGCCTCAAGGGCGGGGATGATGTCCTGGACAGCCGAGATCTTCTTCTCGGAGAGGAGGATCAGGGGCTTCTCGAACTCAACCTTCTGGGACTTGGCGTCGGTGATGAAGTAGGGGGAGACGAAGCCGCGGTCGAAGCGCATACCCTCGGTGACCTCGAGCTCGTCAACCAGAGTCTTGCCCTCCTTGACGGTGATGACACCCTCCTTGCCGACCTTCTCCATGGCGTTGGCGATCAGACGACCGACCTCCTGGTCACCGTTGGCAGAGATGGTGGCAACCTGGGCAACCTCCTCACTGGTGGTGATATCTCTCTTGTTCTTCTGGAGGAACTCGACGACGGCATCGACGGCAGCTTGGATACCGCGGCGCAGGTCCATGGGGTTGCAGCCAGCGGCAACGTTCTTGACGGTCTCGGAGAAGATGGCACGGGCCAGGACAGTAGCGCTCGTGGTTCCGTCACCGGCGGTCTCGTTGGTCTTGGAGGCGACATCCTGGAGCAGCTTGGCTCCGAGGTTCTCGAACTTGTCCTTCAGGGTGATTGCCTTCGCGACAGTGACACCATCTGCATCCAATTAGCTATGTTATCCAATTTGGCGGTTCAATTGAGCTTCTGCCGCACCCTTTGTGATCTTGGGAGAGCCATAGCTGGACTCGATGAGGACGTTGCGGCCCTTGGGACCAAGTGTTGTCGCAACAGCCTTGGCCAGAGTCTCGGCACCGGTCAACAGCGAGGCGCGGGCCTCGACACCGAACTTCAGTTCCTACAGACTTTGTCAGTATGCTCGAGCTAATGGTTTTGACATTGCGATGCAACGTGATGACTAACCTTGTGAGCAAATCGAAGCTGCTGTCCCAGACCGGCACCGGCGCGGAACTTGCTAGGAGCAGCAGAGAGCACGGACGCTCTTGCGCGAGAAGTGAGTGCGCGCTGCATCTTGGATCTTATTACGAGGGTATCTAGATAAGAAATAGTAATACAGAAGCAAGGATTGGAGGTGTCGCAGGAGTTGAATCACACGTGTCGCTCCAAGGAGTTCGGGGAGATGAAGTGAAAAGTTGCGGTATTGAGTGATGGAATTGGAGAAGCTTCGTCGCCGGCTCCAAAAATTTATCTCGGACCTTCGGCTAAACGAGGTTCCTACTGAGAGACGCCATGACAAAAGGGGACTAGCGCGCTAGAGGTACATTTCTACCGTCTTCCAGTGGCATCTGTCTCCATTCTCAGCATCCGCACGTGGTATCCCGGGAGACACTGGCAAATGGACATGGGTTTGCGGATCGCATCGGCCACCCCGTGATTCTTGCTGGACAGAGATCGCCTTCAACATGAGATGCCAATGCATACAGAGTAGGCATTGCCATGCCAAGACTACGGGGTTGCTACTCTGTATACTACCAACACGTGCATACTCAGCTGAGCCCGCATCCCCAGTTAATAAGCCTATCACTGTGATTCATTTGTCGTGCTTTTTATAGATCGTCGTTCTTTAACTGTAGTAGCAATTGTGGCCATTTACTCCTAAGTAAAATGAGATGGCTGTGTCAACGTCTTGGCACTAATGCACCCCTTAAACCCTTTGGTTTCTAGATGCCTATCGCACCAATGAAGACAACACTGTACGTGACTTCGGTGGACCCCTACTCAATCGCCAACATTATACTTGTAACTTATGTTGCTGTAGAGCGGGACCTTGAGCTCGAGGCGCAGACTAGGTGGCCGAGTCAGAGGGCTAAGTCAAGGGACTGAACAGCTTGTGGACGGTGATGCTCCCGTAGTATAAGAAAGGATGTTGTTCCCAGAAAACGAATTCCATCTTCACAATCAGAAAGTGTCTTCTTCATCACCTTCACCGTCTTTACCGTTCTTACCGTCTCTACCGTCTTCACCATCTCTTCCATAGTATTCTCATCCTCGCCCATCAACCGAAAATATGAAGTTCTCGATCCTTAGCACTATCTTGGCCGCCGCCTCCGTCACCCAGGCCACCATTAACTGGACTCTTGAGAAGGCTGCGAACCCTACGGCAGATGAAACAGAAGCATACGGCAAAATCGAAGAGGTCATGACGCTTGCCGCGGCAAGACATGCCAGGCTGGGAACCGCCGAAAAGACTATCCGTGTCTTCTACACGCCCGGCGTGCCCACGGCCGAGGCCAACACCGATGGCGTCCTCCGATTCGGAACCAGCCGCGACTTCATGACCGAGCGGACGGCGCTCCACGAGATCTCGCACACGCTCGGCGTCGGCCTGACGCCCGCCTTCGATTCCAAATGCGCCTCTGGCGACTGGCCGACGGCCCTGCCCCTCCTTCGCTCATGGAATGGCGACGATGCTAAGATCGAATGCGGGGGAAAACACTTCTGGCCGCTGGGACTCAACTACGAGAACGAATGGAGCGAAGAGGCCGGGGACCATCACGTATTGATGATCAACGCCATGCTCGCTGACGGCATGGCAGCATAGATGTTTCCGGGTTCGGCTCTTTACAACTCCACTTCACGAATCAGTGTTTTTTGTCTACTGCGTATGCATAGCTAGTCATGAGGCACGGCATTTTAGGCTCTTTCAATAATACGTTATTTACGAGGAAACAAGTCAAATTTCCGCCATCTCCATAATCGTTGAAACCCACCCCTGTGATGTTTCAAAAACAAAAAATCCAAGTCATTATTAGCGGATAGTTAAGTCTTAACTATGTGCCTCACTGGATGATACTAAAAGCCACCCTAACCGAGCCTCAAGACTACAGAAAGAAAGAAAACAAACACACGGGTGGAGACGAATGCCTCCAAATGTGAGCAGAGAGAACAGCAGATGGTGAAGCTGGCCCGCTCATTTCCTCCCTGTCATCTTCTTATGCCCTCAACTTAGGAACAAATACCCCAGTCCAAGTTACAGCTGAGCGCAGCTCATTGACCCTCAGCTGTGCTACCATTTCATATCGTCGCCGCATGACAAATCTCAAAAAAACCATGAATCCATGCCAAAAGAAATTAAGGACCAAAGCACGCTCCCGAGTTGTTCACCTCCTGTTCCTGGGCCCACTGCCATAAGTTGGCGTCATCCATTGTTCTTCCTCCATTCTCCTGCTCGCCGAAAGGTTGAGTGCTTAGGCCCATACCCTGAGGAGGAGAGGTGTCCTGGAACAGGCTGGCCGAAGGGTTGTTGATGACGAAAGGTGCAGTTTCGGGAACCAAGTCACCTGGGTAATGGCCGAAAAGGCGGTGGTGTTCTTCGGGCCAATGCTCGTAAATTTTGGATGGAGGTTCTAGCTTCGGACGACTGAAGCCATGAATGCCGGTGGTCGTGTCGTCATAATTGGGATGAAATCCATGCTGTTGAGCATTGGCTTCGATGTCGTTAGGCATGGAAGGCATTGGCAGAGTGAAATTTCTACCAAGACCGTTCCGATGGGGATCTTGTCCGAACATCTGAGGCGCGTCCAGAGCCTGAGCACCGAAGGGCTGGATCGAATCCAAGGGGTTCACGGTACCCATGGGCGCCGACAGAGATGAATGGGGTTGCATCCACGGCATCTGATAGCTCTGCGGCGGCCGAAGCATTTGCTGGGGATGCTGCTCCTGCAAGTCGATCTCCGGAGAAGCCATCATGTAGGTGCGCGAGTACGATCTGTCGATCTGCTTTCCCTTGGATCCCTGGCTCATCTGCGGCTTCCAATCGTTAGTGGTAATCGATTAAAGAGATGCTTATAACTTACCTCATTCTCGAACTCAGGTCCATCAAACTCAGGTTTCTCAAACTCGGGCTCTTCCAATTCAGGCTCTTCGAACCTAGGCTCTTCAAGCTCTGGCTCTTCGAACTCAGGTTCTTCGAGATCGGTTTCTTCGTCAACCTCACCTGTTTGAGAAGTTTCATCTCCGAGTTCTTCACTCCATTCACCTTCTTCCTCTTCGTCTTCGTCGGGCTCCTAGCCTGAGACGGGAACCGGGAAGTCTTGGTGGTAGTAGGGCTCACGGAAAGAGATTTTTCTCTCGGCGTTAGGGTTGTCGGGAGTTGGCTCAAGAATGACACCTCGAACAGCTGGATCGTAACGAGTGCCGGCAACAGGGGGGGTCATGCGGCCTCTCTTGAGGAGCCTCCTGCGCTCGCGAGCAAGATGTTGAATGAGTGACTGGCCTGACGCTCCGCAGTGAGTGCGGTGGGCGATAGCATCCATAGACAGTTTGTGACCTTGAATGGAGGCCTGATACAAGGTGTTGAGCAGAAGGGTGATTGCCGTGTCTGGGCCTGCAGCTACAATCAGTTCTGGTATTATGAACAATGGGCTCGAGCTACTACTCACGGTTCCATTGGACAAGGCTACGACCCTTTTGTCGGCCATTCGCAGCAGTCTGCTTCTTAGTGGGTGGATGCTCCGTCCATATCCATTTGCCTTGTCCATTGCCAGCATTGCTTGGGGGGGTGGTCGGAACGGATGGTCGCTTGGCAGTCTTCTTGGCAGCACGAGATGCAGATTTCTTGTTCTGCGCACGCTGCTTGGATTTCTGGATGCCACCTTTGGGTGCCTTGAGCTTGGGTGCCTTTGAGGCATTCTTCTGCTGAGGTGCCATGATCTGAACGAAGTCATTAGTCTAAAGCTCCCCAGTTAACTGAACAAGGAAGCGACGAGTTACGCAAGCTATAGAGCAGAACAATGGTGTCAGGAACCTAATTCCCAGAATGTGAGAGAGCTTCACATAAGATGAAAAAGGAAGACGAGACCAGACAACAACGTAAGTGAAGTAAAGCACAAAATCCTAGATGAAATGAACAAAGAACTTGGCGCTTCACAGCAGCATGAGATTAAATGACAACAGATCTGGCCATAAGGGGATTTTGAATCAAAGAAAGGATAAAAAGGACTTACTTGCAATTGTTGCTGTTGCTGTTGCGATGACTCTTGAGAGGAAGGTGAAGATGAAGGTTCGCAGTGACAAAGCTGACGATTTGCAATCACTCTTGAGAAGAAGATGAATATCTGCAGTGGTGACAGTTGTCTGATGAGATTGACCAAGGTGTTATCTGACTTCAGATGGATTAATTGAGAAGAGAAGAAGGATCAATGGGAAGCGGATGAGGTTTTTGTAGAAGAGATCGAACGCTGCTGAAGGTTGCGGCGCTGATAAAAGAACAAAGAGGGAAGGACGCTCGGGCTGGCAAGGAGGTAATTGTAGGTGGGCAGCTCAAGGCTGGAAAGTTACCTGTTGATCGAGGTGAGTGTGGGTGGGTAGCTTGTAGGTGAGCACTGGCAGTTGGTGGGGTCGCTCAACGCGAGGGCATACAGACGCGAGTTGTAGACGCGCTGAACACTTCTCAGACAGACTTCCGGGTTGAGGCAGGTACGGAATCTTTTATGAGAGCCTGTTCTGGCGTTGCTACCTGTCGGCTTCTGTTGTAAGGGATCTTCTACGCACCCATATAGACCCCTGAGTAACCTCACAAAACTGTGACAAGTTCTATCATATTCAAGTCGGATGCTCACGGTCAGGATTCGTGAGGCTACTGCTTGACGACTGTTGGGCTCTCACGATGGCACATGTTTTCAGGGTTTGTGATGAATTATTAATCTCATGATACCAGTCGAGAACCTCCAATGATCTACAATACGTACTTCCTCCCATTATGCCTGCGATCTTTCCAAAGCTCGGTGACCAGATGTATCGATTACGCCCCAGATCGCGGAGAGCTGCCCACACAGTCGAACAGCAGACTTTGGAAGCTCATGCTGAGTTTGCTCCCTTGTGACACTCCTTTCTCGCCGACCTCCCTTTTCCAATGATGCACCGCAACAACTTCTTGAGCTTCGACTCTTTCGGTGGTGTGCTCATGTGAGAAGTCTGTTCATAGTGTTGCTGTTCCGAGACTTGGGCTGTCGAGGCCACAGGATGTGTGGGTGCCGTGAGGTCCTCTCTGCCAGCCCGTCGATGTTGTTGTGACCACGTCGCTGTGGCATAGCCAGGTGGTTGCTCGAAGTTCACTCGATGCTGCGAGTTGGCTTCCTGTTGGTGAGAGATAAAAGCAAGCTGTTCTTGGACTGCAGCTTGGACTGCTGAGGCGATCAGTGCCGGCAGGCTGGAGGTGAGTTGATGAATGTCGGAGGTGACAGTGTTCAGTGCTGTGTTGAGCATGTTGGCCGATCCATTGAAAGTATTGCTCTGCGCTGTCAGCATAGTGTTGAGGGTGCTGAGCTGCGCTGTCATTGCCCCATGAAAGCCGTTGAGCTGACTGTCGAAGCGACTGATGTTGCCCTCCATTCGCGAGGCGTTCATTCGCAGGGGGTTGGCGACGTCGAGAAGTGTGCGCTCCGCAATCTGCATGAACTCTTCGGCGATGGCGTCCAAGTCGTCTTGGGTGGGGTTGTTGATGCCCTTGCGCTGAAGTGCCGCCTGCGTAATCTCCAACATGCGGGCTTCCTTGTTGATTGAGTTCATCCAGTTCTGAACCCGATGGTCCATCTCTTGAAGGTTGGATGAGCCTTGTTGGGCTTCATCGCGGGCCTTGATGCGACGGGCAATGTCAACCTTGAGGATGTTGTATGCTTGTGGCGGTGGTTGCATGAGATCGCCTCGTACATCGCGAAGACGTTTGAGAAGCTGGTAGTCTTCCACGATGGTCTGAGCATCTTCTGATAAAGCTGTTGTCTTGGGGAACTCTCCTGTGTGTCGGGCTTGCTGGAGTTCATCCCTCATACCCCGGATTTGACCCGGAGTGTATGCTTGATGCCCGACAATAATGTGGTTCGCAAAACTGGGCATAACGACAAATTGAGACTGGCCATTGACGGAAGATTTCTCAAAGTCTTGAGGCCTAAGGCTGGGTGAGGACATATCCGTCTCAGCAGGAGAGTCGGGGGAAGAGAACAAGCTGTTGTTCGGGTTGGTAGAAGAGTCGGATCGGGGCGACGAGGTGGTTGAAGAGAGCTCCCACCGATTGGCCTTGTCGACACAAGATGAAGGCGAGGAGTCGCACATTTTGTTCTTGATGAATTGGTGTCGAGAGCGTAAAAGCGCGAGAGAAGTGTAAGGTCGAGGTAACTCCGGCTGTTGGGGCGAGTTAGTTGAACGTCCAAAACCTCGCGGTGTGAGGTAGGGGAAAAGAGAAAACGAGGCGGAGGGGGTTCTCACCAATTAGTCCTGAATTCGGAGTTGACAAAGTGAAAATGTAAGTCCCCGATCAATTGATAAGTTGAGAGAAGAAAGAGTTGGTTTTTGTTGTTGTTGAATTGCGAAGAAGTGTGGTTTGAGTCAATCCGCGGTATGAGAGAGAAAAGAAGACGAAGAGCTGTGTGAGAAGAAGGGAAGAAATTTTCTCTGAGCCGGATGAGGAAGAAATTCAGATGTGTGCGTGTGTGTTGAGCAGACAGCTGGATTTCGCGATTGTGTGTCGGCTCGGGTAAGGTGGCTGGGAGACGAAGGTCGGTTGCTGAGGCGAGGGAAGGAAGTCAGGAGAGGGAAGGTGCGGATGAAGAGTAAGTGAAGTGTGGGTGAAGCACTCTGGTTGCTCGCCTTCTCTGAGCCTAAAAATGGAGGCGTGTGGCCTGTACAAGTGCTTTTTTCTGCCTGGAAGAATGACGAGGTCGTTTGTCCTGTAGTCGGGAACTAGAGGGGGGAGGAAGGTGCAACTGCCTTGTGTCTGCCTTCTCGCCTGCGTTGCTTCGGACAGAGTGGTTCGTCGTCCGAGGGGCGTGGCATATGTTTCGCTCGGTTAACTGGGCTTCAGTGATGCCACTGATGGACTTTCTCTCGTTCAAAGTGACTTGACCCCTCGAAATGTTCCTGATGCTTAAAGTATTTTGTGTCGAGTTGTATCTATCTAAGCGGGCATGTTCTGCACCTTTTGCACAGAGACTTCTGTTCGGCTGCTTGGGCCACGGCCGAGCTGCATGCTGAAGCTCGAGAAACAATAGTAATTCGGGAATTGATCATCTGACTGAGGAAGAATAGTATACATCATGTCCTAATGCTTGCACAGTCCACTGCAGCTGCACAACGGGGCCAGCAGGAGCTGAGAACATCTTCAACGGCCATAGGGAGATTGGTAGTGAGACTACGTTGTGGTCTCTGCATGTTCCGAACCCAGTGTTTTCTGGATGGCGTCCCAAACAAAAGTCTATTGCGGAGGTATTAGTGGAAGGCAGGGGGAAGTTGAAAGAAGCAAGTTCATGCACAGCTTCTGAAGATGTCGTCGAATTTGAGCCACTGATGCTTCACGGGAGTGGGATGATCCCTGCTCACAGTTGCTGAGACAGGTCCACATGCCCATTCAGGCAGCGCCACAACGGATCCTTCAACAGCTTACGATGCTCACGTCGCACAAGCAGCTCTCATTGTCACGAGACAAAAGGTTTTATAGAAATCAGGTATTCCTATTTCAGATATTTCTCGTCGAACTCAATCCATCTTAAGCATGATGCGTCCCTGAAATTCCGCAGCAACTTGTGATACTGCAAATGGTCAAGGCAAAGGCGGGGTCATCTATGGTTCTGTTCAAAGTTCCGTTAGTAGAATCTCGGTAGGGTCGCAGGGGAATCGCTTACATGTCTCAACCAATTGAACCACTTCTCGCTCCCCATGTAACGCGCACGTATCCGGCCATGCATAGAAAGGCGTCTCTGGCATGAAACTCCAGCCATGTTGGCAAGCCGGTAACTGGGTGCTGTTAAATCTGGGAAGACTCATCGCCCTGGGCGTCATCTGCATCGAATATTCCGTGTTAGTATCGCTCGACACGGACTCGGATGGGGGGCCTCGTAATCCGCCGGAATCGTGGATGGGGCAGCCGGTCGGCTTCTCCACGATGTAGAGAAGTTGCAACTCGTCGTCATCGTCATCGCGGCCTCGGGGATAATCGCTGTACGAACCGTGGTTGGTGGAAGCCTCGCCAGTAGCCTGGGTCTCCTTCTTGACCTTGAACTGAGCCTCGTCCTCCTCGTCATCCTCATCGTTATAGGAGGAAACGGCGGGGTGGTTGGCCATCTTGGCGCGCTTGGTGTCCTTGGTGGGGGATGCCGGAGCAGCGCGCTTTCCCTTGGACTTGGGAGTCGCCTTGCCGGTGCCTCTAGCCGGCGTCTTGGGACTGGCAATGCTCTGAGCCGGGGAGGAGGCGACGCTCATGGGACCACCCTTCGCGAGCTCACTGGCCTTCAAGCCGTGAGCCTTAAGAAGGCGCTCGAATCTCTTGGCACTGGAGACACGAGCGAAATTAGCATGGGCCTAGTTGCAAGAAGACAGATGGAGAACATTGCGCGACAACTTACGCGGCAGCCTTGGAGACAATGTTGAGGTCGTCAGCGACAGCCTGGAAATCGACCTGCTCAAGTCAGCTACTTTCCGTAAACCATGGACACTCAACCTGCACTTGCCTTTCCGTTCTGGGAGTACTTGATGCAGTTGACCAAGAACTTGACCGAGCCCTCAGCATCGGTGCCGACGGAAGCCATGATGACTAGTTTAGGATGAGTTGAGGAGCAAGAAGGTGTATGAGGGTTAAAAGATAGAGATGGTGCTCAACTAAAGAGTCGCTTGATGGGTGAGCTTGAGGTTGAGTTGTTGTCAGGATAAGAAGGGGTTGACTGAAGTTCTGTGAGACGCTGGAATAAATAACTGGAGGAAACCCAGAGGAGATGAAACTGGCGAGAGCAATCTGGACTAAAGCGGAATCATGCGGGTCAGTCAACGAGAACAGACTGGGCAAGTGGTCAAAGGATTATACACAACTGGCGAGAGCAACCAGGCAAGAAGCGGGAGGCTTGACAACAAGGCGAGAGCAGAGGGTCGAAGGCAAGAACCACATGGAACGGAGAGGAGCTTGGTCGAGAAGCTCAATGGAAGTTAGTAGGCTTTGCAACAACTGACTCGGGTGATGTAGGTGCTGGTGATGGTTGGCCTGGATGAATTTGAGTAATAAGATCCAAATCAGGGGCAATATCAAGCAGACTTCAGACCAAGGTGAAGTTTATGACGCAACGAAGGTGAAAGCCCCCAGTAGACTGTTCCAAGTGGAAAGATGACTGACCAGTCTCTTCTGATGTTACGAGCAAGGCGGCACCCTCTCCAGCCGTGAGTGATTTGTAGGGTACCCGACAAGGCCAAGACACGCTGAATTCTTTGGTCCTACGATCCCGGACGAGGGTTTCCTGTAAGGTGAAGTGAGCTGTCGAGCCTCGTCAATCTATGGTGTTCCAGGCGCAATGGTTGGGTGGATGAGTTGAGGCAGCAACCTTAGCAGCCTCTCTTGAATACTAGGTTGCAATGACGGTATAGAAACACGAGCTTAGACGAACTCAAGGACATGTGTATAGAGCTATTTGAAACAAATGCCTAGTAATGGGTCTTGTAAATACCAAAGATGTTCAAGAAGGTGACAATGCAGATCATGTTAAAAGAACTCTATCTCTTTCCAACCTTGTTAAGATTCGATCGCACAGTAGATAAAGGCACTGCACCAAAGGCTACCAATAGAAAAGACGCCATGGCTGCTTTGATAACATGCTTCACATTGTTCCGGTCCAAGGATTCAATACAAGGGAGAAGAGATTCAAGACCCTACTTTTGCTTAGAAGCATTCAGAGTTATGAGGATTTGAGCCAGCTCGGGACGATACAAAAGGGACATAGGAGCAACTTTGAACATCCGAGAAAGCAGTGTAAATGAACCTCAGTGAGAGCAAAGAATTATTTTGGGAGTGTCTATCCTGGTCTGCGACTTCCTCCGGCAGAACCAATGCCGACCCGATCTTTCTCTCTATCCAGATCTCAGTATCGCTTGTACACCTTCTCCAGACCTGATATGATCTCGATGCCGCCCCCTCTGAAAGCTATCAAGTCTCGGAAGAAAAAGGCTCTAGTCGCTATCGCTGGACCCCTTCATAAGCTCCTCCTGGGCGGCCTTCTGGCCATCAGAGTCAGACTCGAGCTTGGCCGAGATGTCCTCATCAGCATCACTGTCCGCAGGCTCGGCCTTGGCCTTCATAGAAGTCAGCACCTGTTACATAGACACTCGAGTTAGACAATATGGGAAGTAAAGGACGTACCTTCTTCTTGCGCTGCGCAGTACCCTTCTTCTTCACAGGGGTCTTCTTGACCTTGGCCGTGGTATTGGCACTGAGGGGGCCCTTGGACGGGCTGGAGGCCGCGCCGCCAGAGCCATCGAAGGAAGACCAGCCATGCTTCTTCGAGATGACTCGGAACCTGTCCTTGGCTGACTTGGCGTTGGCCAAGCCCAAAACTTTGGCGACTTTGTCGAAGTCGACATCAGGACGCGAATTCATGTTGTCGAAGACGGCTTTGACGAAAAGGGTCTCGTTCTCGTTGAGGCTCGGGACGGAAGCCTCGCTGGCGGAATCGGCGTTCTTCTTGGGAGGCATCTTGCTGTGACGGGTCAGAGAAGCTCGAAAGAGTCAACATGGGATGGCTATCGAGAGGAAAATGGATAAGCAGAAGGTACTTACTGTAGCTCGGCTGCTTGGTCTGTTCGGTTTATTGACGAGTGGGTTCGATGAAGGCTTTTGGCGACGGTAGCTCGGCAAGCGAAGAAACTCGAGGTTGATGCAGGTGGAAAAAAGGGAGAAATTTTCAGCTTCAGCCCTGGCTAGAGGGATTTAAATGGTTTAGAAAGTCAGAAAGAGCACAGCTTCAAGAAGGAGCTCACCCCAAGCACCCGAATTGTGAGAGCGGGTGCTGTATTATCAAGGCAGGCAGCTCTCTCTGGCCGGGGAACAGTCGACCTAAAGATGCCCAGATAACGCGCATCAGATGATGTCCCTAGAAGAGTAATGCCAGTTAACACAAGGAAGGCTCGCACAATGCCGGGAAGCCTATGATTGATAAAGGGGGATGCCGGACAATGACCAGGCTTCGAACATTGACTGAGAATCCAGGAGAAGAGACTAGATATCAGGATGGTGTGTTCTTTTCTCAGGGAAGTCCAAGGTTCTCTCATGATATAGTTCATCTTGTACACACTGCTCTAGAAGAAATACAGAAATACGCGGTACGCCCCTTCGAACTATGTGGCCATACTCATCACAACCCTCATAACAGCTGCCATTGCATCTTGTCTACAATGTTTGGAAAACATGACACACCACGGACTGCCATGTATCGCTTTTGAGCAGTAAGTCTTCAGAGGAAGAGTTGTCACAGATGGGATTTGGAAGTGTTACGACTTCGCAGTTGGCAGTCAAATCTCTATTGACGCATCTGCCTTACACATGCAACAGACTCACTAGCGACATATGAGCTTGGGCCTTAAGACCATCCTAGCTCTTTTCCAATCCCAAAATATGGACCCATCATGATAAGTATTTGAATGGCCCGTGAGTACCAATGCCTGGTGTACACGTCCCTCAAATGGCCGCGTCCTCGAGCTTGATGCGTGCCTCCTTGGTGGGTGTATCAAACCCCTCGTCATCCTCGTCGAGGGTTTCCTCCTCCTCTGACTTGATGACGCCCTTTCCTTTGGCCGCTTTCGCTCCAACGCGGCCTGTAGCCTTCTTTATTTTCGAGGCAGAGCCAGCATTGCTGGCGGGGGTCTTGGTTTTCTTTGGGGTAGTTGATACGCCGGAGTTGTTGAACTTTCGCTTAATCTGTCCCCATCGAGTCTGTTTTCATGTTTTTCATTAGCATACATCGAAGTGAAACATTGAGACTTATGTCTCTTGGTGGAAGGGAAAGAACAAACATGGGCGACGGTTGTGTTCTTGAAGCCCGCAGCATCGGCGAAGCTCTGCCAGTCGATGTTGGGCTTCTCCGTCATGTGCTGGAAGATCTGGACCATGAAGTTGATATCGCTTTGCGACGGGGTGGGAGCGGTCTTTTCAGACATCTTGATTGTCTATAATTCTTTTGTCAGGGTGAAAATTCTGTGTTGGAAGGCGCAAATGACAGAAGGTAACTTACAGTGGTTGAGAATGCTGCGTGAGGAAAGTTGTGATGTCTGTTTCATCTAGTCAGAATGTTGGTTTTAACAAAAGAAGAAGAAAAAGGGAGAAGAATTCGGTATGAAAGAAGGCAACTTGCTGGTTGGTAGCTGAATATTGCGTGCTGTGGTGTTCAAGTGGCTGTGATGGTTGAAGATATGATGATAGCGAAAGAAGAAGACTTGAAACTTGAAGCGGTGGCTTGTTTTTTGTGAGAAGTACGGCTGAAAGAAACCGGAAGAAAATTCAGCTTCAGTACCACTGGTTCCCAATCAGGAAGGAACAGAGGGAAGGAGCTAGCAGAAGGAAGGCGCGGTGCAGCTGAAATGTTGCGGCTTCGGGTGGAGTCTGCAATCCTATAAGCCAGGCAATACGTACGAACGTGAGTGACAGATGAGCCCAGTCTGAGACCACATACCGGTTTGAGGATAGGGCATTAGCTGCGTGAGGTTGATATGAATCTGGCAAGGAATACCTCCCTTGCGAGTCCTGGCAGATACTGCAAGGGAAGAACATTGGCGTTTGTTGATAGAACGGTTTCCTCCCATATACCTACGGTATAGGCTTGTAGCTGCAAGCGTGCCAACGCCTGTCAGAATAGTCGTATGCCTCACATGCGACGCTTGATAGTTGCCCACTGATCGTCTTCGACCAGACATCAGCACGATGACAAGACCTTGCCATGAGTTTGTTTACCATTGAAGTTATCCAGCGTGTTTCAAGTCGGCCAAAAGATCTCAGTGCGGCATTCCGAACTTCGTACCACTCTCGACGAAGTGTTATATCTGGAATCTCAAGTGGTAGGGTTTTCAAAGAGGCACTGGACCGCTACTGAATATTATGTCATGACTTCTGTGTATATCTGTACATCTTCGATGCCGCCTGGCGTCGAGGATAAATAGTCTTCTTCTGGTGCCGCGCATCTTATGCCATTATAGTTCTACTGAGATCGGGGTTCCAATGAGGCCATCGTTGTGTCCTTGGTTTACAGGTCATTGTTTATCATAGTGTTCTCCATGACTACACATCATTCGTATAGACTGAAATTGATATCGGCCACCGCCTCCATATAAACATGTCAACTGCGGCTTCATGAAATCATTGGAGACCTAACAATACCACGGTACGTCGAGATTCTCGAAGTAAGTACGGAATGTCCCAAGACCCACGTGTCTTCAAGACGGACGAAGTGTTGGATTGGGGCATGGACCGGGGTTAAGCGACTCTTACCCTTGCCTTTCTTTCTGCATGACCTTCCAATCCGTTGATGCAAGTAACGTGCCACCAGTACAGTCTAGACTAAGGTTGCAATTCTTGCCCCTCCAGCGGGGTAAGTGGTGTTTTCATCCATTCCATCGATTCGGCATCCCACATACGCATGTGTGTTTAAAAGAAAACCTCACGCCCACCTTGCTCGGCACAAAATCGCGACACAGTCTAGTCAGATTTATTAGATAGACGTTGACCTAGTAGATCACTCGTGATCAATCTCCCCAGCTCTTCTCAGCTACTCCAAGCAAGGGTGCACATGCGCCAAGTCCCTTCGAGGGAAGAGATGTGAGGGGCGGCCCGAGAGGGTTTTTTTCTATTAGTGATTTATGACTTGCTTCGTTCCAACAAAGAGTAGATTGCAGACACCCCTGCAGTCGGTCGCTCTTCTTAAGGTGCAACGCTGCCAACTCCAACAGATGCAGTATTGCAGTAGTTTCATCTCTGATTATTCCCTTGATTTAGTTTCCGCTGTTGCTATTCTACAGCCATGCCAAGGGAAGAGTCCTATGACCTCCATCCATACGGGTGGGAGAATGACCCGGAGGTGGAGAGATTTAGACTATCCACGTTGGACTATCTGTCTTTTATCTCGTACAACCATTATGCCCTGTTTTTCCGGCTTGAGGATGCCGAAAAGCCCAGGGTTGTCGAGATCCTTAAGGCTGGTGTCGAGAGGACTCTCGCCCAGGTACGGCACTTGAACGGGCGCATCGAGAAAGACCCCCGGGGCGGCTACTCCTTCACCAAGAAGAAAGACGATACTGTGCGCTTCATCGTCCAATGGCTCGATGACCCTGAGGATGCGGGGAGATATCCCTCTTTCGACGACATCGAGAGAGCCCATTTCACTGCTCTCTCGCTCGGCGACCCGGGTCTCTGGGCCGTCGAGCCCATGACCTTTGGCTATAAGCTCGAGGCCGACCTGGATCAAAGCCCGATCACCTCGGCCTTCAAGGCGAACTTTATCCGCGGCGGTCTCGTCTTGAGCACCCACAGTCACCACGTCGCAGTTGACCTCATGGCCTGGGCCGGCTTTATTCATCAGCTCGCCGAGAACTGCTACGCTTTCGCCAACGGGACGCCTTACCCCACATGGGACCCGGCCTGCCTCGACCTCTCCCGCCTTCTCAAGCCAGAGCCCCCCGAAGAAGAAAAAGTGGAAGGTCCACCAACGCCCGGCAAGCATCCCGACCACCTCGGCAGCTGTTCTTATCTCTTCCATCTCCCCAAAAGCAAGGCCGCGCGCCTCAAAGAGCTTGCCAAGCCCGAGGACGGCACCTGGGTTTCGACGTACGATGCCTTCTCCGCCTTTATCTGGCGGCACCTAACGCGCCTCCGAGCCCCGGTATTCAAACCCGCGCCGGATTCGAAACTCAGCTACGGCGGGGCCATCAACATGCGCACGAGAATGCACAACCCGAAGCTCCCGGCGCGGATCCAGCAGAATGTCATGTTTGCATTCCTGTCGACGACGGCGCCCGTCGTGCAGCCGACGGTGTCCGAGCTGATATCGGGGTGGCCATTTTGGAAAGTCGCCCGCTACATGCGCCAGCTGACGGAAAGCATCACGCAGGAATACCTCGACGAGGTCCTCACGATGGCGGCGACGATTCGTGAGAAATCCAGCCTCTGCACCCGCGTTGACTCTCGCCCGCCCATGTCGATCGGGCAGTCGGACCACCGCTGCGCCAACATCGCCACGGCTGATTTTGGGTTTGCAAAGCTTGCTACTTACCGATACTTGATGAGCGAGGTCACGAGCAACGGGATTGTTATCTACCCCTCCCGAGACCCTTCGCCCGAATCGGATGAGGGCCCTGAAGTCGTCATCATGTACGAGACGGATCTTGCTCAGACGCTCATAGACGACCCCATTTGGAACGAGTTCTTTGAGTACAGAGGAATAGAGGCTAAATGAAGTCATTTGACGCCGGAAGCCATTACAAGGGCTGGACTTGTACCGATGTAATTGTGTCGTTTAAACGAAACAAGGGCCCTATCAGTTATCGTAAACATATATGGTCATCATAATGACCTGGTTGTTGGATGCGGTAGCTGATGAGGCAGCAAATCTCAGACACTTAACCATATTGCCCTTTTGTATATACTAAACACGCCTTGAGCTTATAGGAGGTTTGAGCACCTATTTGGTAGTAATGTCGATAAGTATGATGTAGCCTGCTTAGCATTCCATATGATCTAGGCGGGCATGAAAGAGTTTCTAGTTAACACAATACACACCCGAACTGGTCTGCCGATATCCCAACTTCACTGATGGTATCCATATCTACATTCGCACTGAAAATGCCTCCATGGTCAAGCCTACCACGCCGGAGCCTACACCTAGACCTGCCACCGGCTCGAGGAGCACCACTGAGCTTGTCTGAACCACCTATATCGACATTATTCATACAATAACCACCTCCCTGCCTTGAGTATTGGGCGAAGCAGACAAGAAAAAGCCGTTGCTTTTCGACGCATACTTGGCATGTTCCAATTCAGCCTCAGAGCCTTGCAATGAGCCCGCACTCAAGTACGGAGAGAAAGCACCTGTCCGTTATATCGACCAGGTCGTTATCTCTGAATACTTTCAACACTTCATCATGCACCACCTGTGTGTCTTGCTCAATGATGAACTATTTAGGGAAAGCATTCATTTATGAGTAGTAATTTTTCGTGCAATTACCATCACAGTTGCGGGTAGTTGGGTCATTCTGCGACGGTATTACGTCTATTGAATACCACCCAGCTTGCTCTCAACACATAACACCTGTCACTTTTGAAGTCTCCTACCTTTCGCTTCCTCCTATTGCAATATTTCTCAAAAGTCGTATACGAGATGTCCATCCGTAGCATCGCAAGAAAAACACAAAACCCCTACACACGCGACTTCGATGCCTAGCTTCTACGCGGCTTTGGGGTACTGCAAAAACAGACATAGACTACAGCGCGGAAGAACAAGCATATTGATAATGTGTTAAAAAGGACAACCAGTCTCTGCACGCAGAACCGAGATAGTGTCAAGGTACGTCGCCGCAACCGAGCAGCTGTCTCACGCGATCGGGCTGCGATCCCGAGGGCGTGTTTCCCAACTCTTGTCTCATCCTACAGTCAACCAACCCCTCAACGCTCGAAATTCAATACACGCAAACATTCAAGACAGAACCATTCAGATCCTCCTCCCTCAAACACCCACTCGTACAACCTACATCCCTCGCCCATACCTATTAGCCACTCCGGATCTTGTGAAACAGCCTCTTCATCGAGGAGCTCGCGATGAACCAGTCTCCGTCAACCTTCTTCCAGGTCTCGTAGTAATGGCCCCCGCCTGTCACGTGCAGACCGTCAGTCGTGCCCCGGGGACCAGCATGGTAGATCAACCCGAAGACGGCGCGAACCTCGTCCTCGGCGACCTGCTCGAGGTCGCCCGCGTCGACGAGGTGCATCGACTCCACGTGCTTGAGGGAGGCACTGAAGTGGGCGATCCAGTCGGCGCGCGACTCCCAGCGTAACCGCACGCCGTTTTCGACAACGATGGCGCCGTCAAAGTCGAGGCCCTCGAAGGTGAAGTCGGGCAGCATGATGGTGTCGAAGCGGTCCCACTCGAGGCTGTCGGCGAAGCGGCAGTACCGCGCCTTCTTGCGGCGGATGGTCTCGGCCGTCTCGGCGGAGATGACGAACTTCTCGGTCATTGTTGCTGGTCCTGGAGTTTCGAGACGGAGTGTATAGTGGATTCAAGTGGATGAGTGGTCCGGTGAACGAATGCACATTTCCAGAAACTCCCCGGCTACTTTTAAGGAAAACCACGCTGGTGATTCCCTTATCACACCTATTCTTTCCATCAGCCTTGGCCAGCAGGCAGAAGAGGGGCTGAGCGGGGATGCGGTTGGTCCTTTGATATTGGATGTCGTAGTCCTGCAGCGGAGAAGTAGCCGCTTGAAGAAACATAGAGCCGTCCAGTCAAATAAATGATGTCTTGGTACCTGCAGCGCTGACAGGCATCGAATGACGACTACGTATCCCGCTCTACCGCAGCATCTTATCACGTTGTTGCAGATGCCTATCATCACGTTCTCTCAGCAGCATTCGAACATATTCACGTTTCGTATATCGAATGAGGCCAAGGCCAATGAGGTTTGCAAATTGAATCTTCCTCCCCTCGACAGATACTACATATCGAGGTGCATACGGCTGGCGTCAAACCTGCGCATCTGTGGTTGGCCCACTCGAGGTTCCCATGATATGGAATCACATACGCACCAGCAGTCCTCACGGTATTGGTCGAAAGGACGGTGAGGCTTGGTTCAGGTTTCCATGAGGCCACGATGAAGTCCCCTGGTGCCCCAGTACAAGAGTCTCAACACGCCCGTGAGATACAGACGCATTGCAGCGCGAACATGCCAAATCCCACCTCTAGTTGACAGAGAAGGAAGCGTCCAAATATTCGTTTTCGGTTCCGTACTATAGGAAAGCGGCAACCTTCTTAGCATTTTCAAGAGCTGCTTAGTGTCCTGATAGGATAGTTTGGGATAGCAGTGACAAGCGAGACCAAGTTTCCGGATCTCCTTCTCGTCGGCTCCTTTGACCGGGCGTGGAAATATCGTTGGAGATTTACGAAGTACCCCCGGTAACCAGGTCGTATAGGACGTTCCCACAGGATCATAACCATTTGACGAGATAAGACATCGTAAGATTCAAACCGAATGGTTGAGGTTGGGGATCATTGTGTGTGCTGTTGCTGTCTTGGCCCGGTTGCGGATATTGAGCCGCTTGTCGCGGTATCGTATCCGGCCATGCCACCTACATCCAGAGGCCTACGGACCCAAGACGGTCACTTCTTCATCCCACGATGCATCGTTCTTGGCAATGAGGCACTGCACCATGTGGCTGTAGTAAAACGCTTGTTGCTACACACACTCCCAGGAAAACCACAAACGCCTCGTAAACCGGTTTCTATCTATAGGATAAGGATCGTCTCAAGCATCAAGCGTCCCTCTGCGTGAAGCAGACGCGCGCCAGAGAACCAATAGTTGCAACTGTTCCGGTGAGAGACAGCGGATATCATACGTAATGAACGACGATGATGTTCGCATGTGGGCGATTCTAGGGCGTCGTGGAAAAGACGGGGGGGCCTGCAAATGAAGACTCACAATCTAGACCTCATCCATAGACCGCGATCTTCATACACACATGGTCACGAGAAACACGAACGATCAGCCAGATCGGGATCGATGGAGACGAGGCGGCCGAACCTAGCTGTAGACCAGGGCCGTCACGGCCGGCCGTATGAAGAGATTAATGCCTTCTCTCTTTCCCCCCTTTCCCCCCGTCCGATCGTCAGATGGGATCGACCACGGCCTTGGTCGATCCAGAGACACTCACACGCTCGGCCGAGACGAGACGAGACGTCCCCATTCCAGCAACAAGGCTCTTCCCGTCTGCATCCGCATTGTAGGCTATATCACCATCTCTACCGGTCCCGTGAGATACGAGAATATCACCTTTTACACACCCTATAGCTGACGAGATCAGCGAGACCGCGATTTTGGTTCAAGAACCCAACCCCCCCTTCCCTTCCCCCATCCGGAGTCCGCGGGATTCCACAAATGGCATTTCTCACGGCGTGATTTGCACGCATCAATCAAACGCGTCCGCAACAGAGGACGGAGATGCGCGGGCGCCGCAATAAGGCTCAACGGCCTCGCTCATCCGACAGGACGCAGATCTCTCTCATGCTGTTCCGTGACCTCCCAATCCGTCCCAGCCAGCCCCACACAAGAAAGACCGTTATAAGCAAACACCACCGTTTCCGGGGATGGGAGAGGGACACACTTAACACTCCGTCGCGCAACCCCCCGGTCCGTTCTGTCTATCGCCTAGGTAAGGGGTTTCCGTTCAGCCGGACTGAGTATCCGGCAGCAGCCGAGCAGGAGCCGAAAAGAAGGCCCGACGACATACTACTTACTAGTTTTCCATGGTACGGAGTAGAGACTAGTAGATAGGTGACAGGGGAAACAGGATGAGAGATGCCATGACGGTGAGCGGTCACCCAGCAGCGTGTATGCGCCCCGCCGTAAGGGTCCCCTGCATCACGCTCCACAACCCGCTGTGGCCCAATTTCGCGGAAGTCGGGACTGGGGCCAGGAAAAAACCCAAACATCCACCACCACGTTGCTACTGGGCGAAGGCGGACAAGCGAAGCAACTTTGGCAAAAGCAAGCAAGCGAGCAAAAGCAAACCAAGGCAAAGCAAAGCAAAGCTAAGCAAATGCAAGAGCAAAGCAAAGCAAAGCAAAGCAAACACACAGACACCTACACTTACACATGCACATACACATACACCTCCTCCTTGCAGAAAGTAAGCGGGCGAGCGAAGACGATGGAAACAAAAGATAAACGTCTAGCGGCCTTCTAGAAGGGCCACGGGCCTCCCCTAGTCCGCCCTTCTTTTCCCATCTCGCCTCGTCCATCCGGCCCCTGGTCGAACCAGCACCGGGCGTCTATACTCGGCGTCCGGCCGCTCGGTGCACCAGGCCAACTAGGTGGCTGAATCGCGTCAGGAAGAAGAGAAAATGAGTATTGACAGATGTCGTCCCGGGGCCAGGGTGGGAGGGGGGTGTGAAGAGTCGTCGTCGTTGTCGTCGTCCTCCTCCTCCTCGTTATCTTGGGGTTGCTTTTCCCAGGAGCTTGGGGCGCTCAGGGCGCCTTGGTTCGGAAATAGATTCAACGCCCGGACGCGGGACGCGGACGACCCTTCCTGTGATGGCTTCACTCACTTCCTCCTCCTTGGGCACCTACGCTACACTACACTACCTACCTGAGGGATTGACGCCGGCACGGTCGCCGCCGCCGCCGCCGCCGCCGCCGCCGCCGCCACAGGGTTCAAAAAAAGAAAATGTGGCGGGCGGCATCGTCGGCAGCGACGCGAAGGACGGGGAAAAAATAGTACTGGCTCGGCGTGGCACCGCTTCAAGCATATTTTGCTTCTCGCCATCTCTCTCTCTCTCTCTTTCTCTCTCTCTGTGTGTCTCTCTCTTCCCCACCCCCTATCTTGATGCTTGGGCTCGTTTCAGTCTGATCTTTATTCCTCTAGTCTGTGCTGCATCAGTGTAGTGTTCGAGTATGGCGATCGTCGAGTAATGGCCTCCACAAGCACCGGCCGGATACGATTCCGCTGCCGCCGCCGCCCCATTCGCCCGCCGCCCCCCGTCCAGGGCATGTGCTTCGTCGTGGCATTAGTCGTTGGAGGAGGGAGCTTGTTTCAGTCGCAGCGCGAAACACTGGACGACGACGACGACGATAGGAGAGGCCAATGTAGGTTAGCTAGAGAGGAGGGGCGTCTGGAAATGGACACACCCAGGAATCTAATGTTGCCTGCCGTGATCGACCCGGTAAACCACCAGTCAGTCAAAGCAATAGCCGATCGTCGTGCCCCCTCTTTCAGCTGCTTTTTGGGGGGAAAAAGAAGAAGACTGAGGACTACTTTATCCTACCACTATGCACCCCCCTGCGTGCGTCCCAAGCTTCTCGGGATGCTTGCGCAGCTTGTTGCTTTCGAGTCAAGAAGCGTCCCTCCTTGCCCTGCTGGAGCCTGAACTGGTTTGAGCTTCAGTTTGACTGGTTTGAACTGGGTTCACTGGGTTTGACGAGGGCGAGGGCCTAGAACGGAAAACTTCTGGATTTCCAGAAGACCCTGAGGGTTTGGGCCGGGGGGGCAGGATCAACCTCGGAACAAGACCGTGCCGTTGACTTTGCGGGGAGGGGGACCAGTCACGTCTTTGGCATCTCATTCGCAAAGAGTGGGAAAAGCAAAGGCATGATCGGAGACAATCACGAATTTTCAGCTTTGCTTTTCCACCCTCCTTTCGGCTGTGGTTTACGACGCAAACGGTGACTCTCTGGCTTTCTTTCTTTCTTTCTTCTCTTTTTTTTTCTTTTTGTTTCACGGGGGGGTGGAGCTTCCCGTCGCGGCGCAAAACTTCATTCGCGATCCAATCCGAAGCCGCCGTTGAGTGGTTTGTGTGCGACGGAGGAGGATGGGCGGAGAGGACAGACCGCCTGCTGTGTCTGTATGCGCGTAACGTAACGGCGTGCCGTTCTCCGCCCTGTTCTTGGAGGAGGAGGAGGCTATGTAAGCTTGTAAGCTTCCGCTTGGGAGGAATCGACAGTCAGACAAAGGATTTGATTATTGATTGACCGTTCCCGTCTTCCCCGGGGCTGACGGGCTGGCGGGCTGGCGCATTAGCCAAGTCGGTACATAGGTACGCCCTCCCGCCTGCGCAACACACGGCCTGGGTGATCCGGGGAAAAAAACAAAGACGGCAAAGTACGAAATACCATAGTGGTGGTCATACCGTACCGTACCCTACCCGCGCGCGCTGTTAGCTGGCGACTGTACCTAAATGGGGGATGCGCCACCCACCCCCAGTCTGAGTCAGAAAGCTGGGGAAGTCATGGCCGCGGGGTCGGCGGCGATAGCTTTGGGGGCCAGTCCAATTCAGTCCAGTCCGGTCCAAACTCAGTCAGCATGGCTGTAGCACTTGCGACACTGTAATGCTACGTATGGCTAGGCAGGACAGTAAAAGGCACGAATAGGAACCTGCCGTTACGTGCTGACTCCAGGCAAGGAAGCAGGCAGTAAGTCATGTAAGCCGTCCTGTAGGGTTACCCGGCGTCCCGGACGAAGAGGGCGGCGGTCTGGCTATGCGTCACCGCCTTCCAGACAGTAGTAATTTAATTATAGTGGTGGTGTGCGTATGTGAGTCCATGTGTAAGATTCCGTGTCTGGGTCGTATTACGTCCCCGGAATAAGTGTTAGTATTGGCATTGGCATTGGTATTGGACGTCTCAGATGTCGAATCCACGATTCAGATACATTGAAATGTTGGAGGGGAGCAGCAAGCAAAGCAGCGCGCGGCTAGTCAGCAGCATTCGTTCAGAAGCAACATTGCAAGGCACCCCGTCCAACTATACCGTCGAGCCAGCGGGTGTGTTCGTGAGTCGCAATCCTGTCTGTGCGCGGAACCGCAACCGGAACCGCTTCGGAGGAGGGAGGGTCGGGTTTTCTATGGTTTGCTGGCCAGGGTCCCGTTGGTGCTCCGTGTTGGTGTTTCCTATCAGTAGGTAGTGATGATGGTGTGGTGGTGCTGATGATGTCGGTGGTTGCTCCGTAAGGAATGGAGGAATTACGGGCATCCAACGGAATGTCCCTACGGGGATGCGGACACACAAACATGCCGTATCGTTGCAACCGGTGGCCAACAGTTGCATTCCCACGAGGCGTTGTCCTGAATCGTCCAATTCGCAAACCTAGACCGGGAGGGGTGTTGGTGTTCTTGGGACCCGGGCGCAGTTCGTGTTACTCTTGCCGGCCGGGAAACCCCAGGAGTGGGGGGCGTGAAGCTCGTTTTCTTTTTGTGGACCTGTCACTTTGCGTGTTACCGAAGATGACGATGATACGCCCTCTGACTCTACCTGCCAATACTCTGTATGATGTACGGAGCGTGTTGCTTCTCTGAGATAGATTAACAACCCCGACTCCACGGTGGGAGAAAGCGCAAGCGCCGCTAATGCTCAGGATCCCATGTTTCCTCCCGCCTCACCCTGCCCAACCCGACTCCGACCGTCTGGTACAGCTTGGGCTTCAGGATTAAGATGAGCATGAACCGGGGGAAGAAGCCAGCCTCGCGACGGGGAAGGCTTGACGAGGAGCCGGGACCCTTTCGCGACAAAGGACGCCGAGGGAACCGACACTGACACTTGATGAGTGCAGGGACGGAAATGACGACCCCAGGGTTGGGAAAACCTTTTAAATGACGAAAAAGCAGGGAGTTGGCCCCTTTGCTTCTTTGGCGATATTCGCGAGACCGGGGGTTTGCATCTGAACCGGCTCAGTGGATTGGATGGGGTAAAAAATACCCAAAGCAGGGGAAAAATAAAGGAAAGGGAGCCGAGACTCGAGAGACAACAGGCCCCAAGGGCCTGAAGGGGGGGCGTGCGGAAATGCCGTTGCTGCGTTGGGCGTCCTCGTTTGCCTTTGTATCCCCCTTTGGTAAATTAACGAGAGCAAAAAAAAAAACCTAATCCTTCTCGTCCTGGCCGAGCATGGTATCTTGGCGTCCTCGACAGCGGTAAGTATCTAGAGAGAGCCGAATGGGGGGCTCCGGGCGCGGATGCAATGCGCGATGCGCGATGCGGTGCGATTCGATTTGATGCGATAGGCCGGAGAGGGTGAGGACAGGACGGTGTGCAAAAAAAAGGTTGACGATGCTGGATGCAAGCCACGACAGATTCGTTGGCACACCTACTTTCCTTTGACTCTCGGCATGCCGACAACCAGCCAACTAAACTCGACGCTCAACAATTGGTGGCGAGTGGCTTGCTTCTCGTTGGTTGTACAGCGCCTCCCAAACCAGGAACGAGACCGGAAGACGCCATTTCCCTCAGCAAATCGCCAACCGGCATGCGGGAAGGGAAGGGAAGGACGAAGCAGAAGCAGCCTAGGCGGCGGCGGTGAGGCGCTCGCCCGCTGTAAGTGCTGTGCTGTGCTGCGCTGTGGTGTGCGGTGTGCTTGCTGCCGACTTGACTGACCGACTGCACTCACTCACTCACTCACTGCCTGTGGTTCCCCGAATGCGGCCCTTCGTTTGTCGTCGTCGCTCGTCCGCCCGTTGCGTGCTTCATATGGGGGTTGCGAGGTTGTTGATTGGCCCCCATGCATGCCTAAATGAAAAGAAGAAGCACATGAATCGCCAGAAAGAGAGTCAAAAGGGAGTGTTTGGCGTGAACTGCAGAAAACAGGGGGAGGGGTGTAGGACGGACGGCTCTGATCGATGCTATTGTCCAAGGTCAATATCCAGATCGAATGAATGCGATAGGCCTCACCCCCGCCTTTCCTCACGAGCTTTGCGCGTCTCGTTCCAAGTGTCGGACAGGGCGTCGCAGAGATTCAGCAAGAGATTGGCGATGAGCAGACGGTTGTCCATAGTTCAGCCCAATAAGACTCTAAGACGGCAACGCGTGTCAAAGGCAGGACGAGGACGAGCACACACACACACACCTTTTCCCCCAAGGCACGGCCAAATTCGCCAGCGAGGAGAAAATACCTACCTACCTAGGTACCTATCTAAATGCCTTTTGTCTGGGATGATTGAGGCACCGAGCGCGCGTTCATCCCCTTGCTGTCCTTGGGCTGCCCGCGCTGCGTTGCGCTGCTCTGCGTTTCCCAGATTTCTGGGCTTCCTTAGGTAGGCCCGGGGCTGCTCAGACTTCCTTCCGCGGGTAGGGGCCGAGGCCTAGAAGAGGTGAAGGGCGGGAAAATAGACAGGGCAGGCGGTGCCTAGTCGAGGGCGATCCCTCAAGCAATACGGCCGGCCACTTGGATATCTTATCTACCCAACTATACCTGTACCATTGGAAGCGAGGGAGATAGTACTGTATTCTGAGTACCTATGCGCGTACATATATGCCCGCCGCCGGGGGAGGGAACGGAGGACGAGGTGCAGGGGACGGGGCCTCTTCCTAGCGTACCCGTACCGCCTGGAAGGGCCCAAGAGCCAACATTCTGGTCTTGCCGGCACCAGCTTTCGGGTGAACTCTGTCGGCCACTCGCTGGCCATCGGCTATACACTCCGATACGAGACAAGTACCTCCAGTGCAAGATTTGTATGCAAAAGTACCTTGCGGCCATGACTCTCTCCCATCTCCCCCTCCCTGTGTTCCCGGCCAATGAAGCCCGACACACGCCCTGCCACCCTCCAACGTCCAGACGTCGAGAGGAGGCGGTCAAACACCGCTCATCCTTTTTCCGTTTTCCGCTTCCTTTTTCGAGTAGCATGCCGTCCATCTCCCGCCGCCGCTGCGCTGTAGGCCCTGTCGCTAACGCTGCTCCCGTTGCTTCCCCGTCTGCGGGTTGTGTACGGTAAGTGACCAACGGTCTCCACCCTTCCGTCTGAGCCCTCACCTCCCTCTCCCCATGCATGCCTTTTTTTTCTTTCGCGATAGTCGCCAATTCCGCCAAACCCAAAACACGCCCTTTCCACACTGCCGGCCGTGTCTCTCTCCCTCCGTTCCAGCCTGGCCTCTCAGGTCCAGCCGTGATGCGCTGCGGAGGAGGGGGCCGAGTGCTGCTGCTGTGTTTTTGTGTGTGTGTGTGTGTGTGTGTGTGTGTGTGTGTGTGTGTGTGTGTGTGTGTGTGTGTGTGTGTGTGTGTGTGTGTGTGTGTGTGTGTGTGTGTGTGTGTGTGTGCGCGTGGGGGTGGACAAGCGACACAGACACACTGACCGGGGTGCCAATGATTGATTGATTGAATCGGCCATTGACCAGCGAGCCGGCGAGACACACGATAGAGACGGGAGAGACAGAGAAGAGAGGAGAGTCAAGGTGTCGGAATCGGAAGCTGGAGTTGAGACTCAGAATGGAGACCTGGAATGTGGATTGACTCCCTTGCATGCCTTGCTTGGTGTCCGGGAGTGGTTGCACAGCGAGACATTGGCATTTGCGATAGTTACAATCCAGAGATACCGCTTGCACACGGAGCCAGGGCCGTCCGTTCGCATTCCCTCCTCCACGGGCACATTCCCCCCGCGGCCTTGCGACTCGTTCAAACCCGGAGGGCCTTTTGTTTTTTTTTTTCGATTGTTTGCGCCGTGATGTGTGTTCCAGTGTTTCCTGAATAGACTGGCTGAACAGACGGACTGATCAGCCCGTAGGCTAGTCATCGTCTGTCTGTCTGTACAGAATTGATATATCATGACTCTACGGGCCTGCCGTCCGAGTCATCTGGGTGTTTCGACAGGAAACCATCACGGGAAACCAACCGACAAGCGTCATCGCAAGATAGTGACGGCGTCATCGCCATTAATACACACCAAAACGACAAATAAGCAAACGGTACACCACCACCACCACCATCAGCCAGCCAGCCAACTTAAACTTAGTTGGGCGCAGACACGAGAACACACACACACACACACGCATCATCGTCGCCGCGGAAAGCAGGGTTTCTACTGCGGCCGTATCCTTCTCAGTTACCGTGATACGACAAACGGTTTGCGTTGCTGCACCGTACCGACACAGCCAGCCAAGAGTCGAGCTTAAGTGGCCGGACGGACTCTCCCCAGCTCCTCGGCAACGCCACGGTCGAGAGGAGGGAGCAACCAGGGCCCAGACCAGGCGCCCCCGCGGTCCCCAGCAAGACGGACGGACAATTCAGGAATACGGTGTTCCTCCGCCTGTCGCCGACATTTGCCCTTTATTTTTACCCACCGACACGCCTCGGCCGTCTCTAGCGCGCTCACTTTCCGTCTCACCCCCCTCCTCCCCTCCTTCCTTCTTCCTTCAACCGACAACTGCAACCGCCTTCCGCTTTGCTCTCCGTCTTGAGCCCACGGCTCACCGCGCTCACACCCCCCCAACTGACTCACTCTTTCCTTCTGCTCTCTTTCTCACCCACCCCCCCCCCCCCTTCCCCCCAGCTTCCTTCTCCGTCACCGCCTCCCTTGCCTTGTTTTCCCACCCCCTCGGGATACCGGCAGCGCTGTTGCCCCCATCTTTTAGGCTTACGAAGTATCAGGCCCACCCGACGAAATTCCTCGGAACGTTGCTCTGCCCAACCTTGCACCCACGACCTCCTGGCCCCCTTCACCCCCCTCGGTCGTACCCCCTTTTCTCACACCCCCTAACACGCCCCCCCCCGGTCCCAAAGAGCCCAGAGCAAAGGGAGACGCGCCCTCTTCGACTTTATAAGTCTCCCGTGTCCACCTTACTCCCACACTCACAGTCCAACGCAAGATCAACAACATCCACAACCAGAGTCTTATACGACCAAGACCTCACAACACTCAAGCAACTCTCTCACCAACTCCCATCTTCACACATATCCACAAACGCACACACATCGTAGCCATGTACGGCTCATACGGTTCATACAGCTCCATGGGCGCCGTCTCCATGACCGCCCCCATCGATATCGCTCCCAGCAACATGCTCGCCCACGACCGGTCGTGCGCCTTCCCTTCATGGCCGCGCCGCGATACCCTCGCCGATTTTGACGGCGAGCCCAGGGCCACCTCGTACCTCTCGGACGAAGACCTCTTCCCCCAGGACTTTGAGGACGACTCCCACAGCGTTGCCAGCTCTGGCAGCTTCTCCTCTCCCAACTCCCGCTCGCCCCAGATCAACGAGGCCGAGCTTCTCAACATGGAGCGCGAGCGCATGGCCATGCAACGCGAGGCCCTCCGCTGCGTCATGCTTGAGAAGGAGCGCCGCCGCCAGGCCGCCCTCCAGCAGAAGAAGTCGCAGCGCCGCGGCAGCTCCAAGAAGAGCCCCAAGAACAAGCTTGCCTCCATGACCCCTATTGCCGAGTGAGAGCTTCACGACAAGCTACTGCCCCAGTATTTTCTCTCTCTTGGCGCTTTCACAACCGCCTACAGCTTGTTCGGACGACACGCCTCGCCCAACAAACCTTAATCAATACTACCACGGCAACATTTGCAGCTTGTTGCCTGCGAAGACCACCGATACGCCTTGCGACTTGGTCCAGGGCCTCGGTCTTCCAAACATACACAACAACAACAACATCCGCGGCCACTAATTACCGTGGCCGAGGCATCGAAATCGTGATGCCGCCGCCTCTCCTGCGCAGCTGACTCTGGTCACAATGGCATGGAGCCACTTGAGACGGCGTGTGGGGGAAACAGCCAAAGCCGACGGTGGGGAAGCATGTGTCTCAGCCACACTTGCACAAGCCCCGGCGATGTCGGCCAAGTACCGAGGGAAGAGTCACCCGGCGCAATTAGGAAAGCCGGTGTGGCAGGTGAGAGGAACAGGTGCAACCAAGCACCTGTATCCGTGGACTCGTGGGGGGTGCATCATGGGCCACAGGCATTTCACATGCTGTGAAGCCTGTTTACTATTTTTTTTTCTTCCTTTTCCTATTTGCTTTTTCATGTTGATACCCCCTGTGCGATGACTCTCTCATGGGTCACGCTTCTATTTTTTGTCGCATGGAGTTTTTTATTGCTTGTTTGATTGGGAATGGATCGATCAACGGATCGACTATGGGGGAGGAATAGGGGAGCACCATGGCATACAGCACATTAGCATCCGCATTTTATCGGGGTTCCAGCATGGACCATCATCATAAGCCTTCACGGGATCGTGGGGCTGCTTCACAACTTAGCTTAGTATTAGTACGAGATACCCTTCGCCTCTGCGCGACAACAACATTTGATTCTATTCTCTACACACAAACAATATGGTTCCAATATTTGCATCTCGTGACAACATGATGAGAAAAATAAGAAAGGTTATGATGAGCAAGTCGATGACCTCATTGTTACTGAATTTCCGCATCGCTTGACACTTTTTGACTACGTGCCTCGCAACCTACACACGCACACACGCAAGTCGGAATGGGATCCGGTGCAAAGCGAAGAGTCATAGTTTTGCGCGTCGGCATGCGTGGACGACTCGTTTACCTCAAGCGGTGTGTGTAATTGTGTGTGTGTGTGTGTGTGGTCGCAGGCGGATTGGACGGGGGAGTGATTGGAACGGGCTGGGATGCATCGGGGTGAAGGGGGGAGGGGGGGGGGGGGGGGGGGGGGAATGCGTCGTCGTCTGGTTGCTGAGGTGAGTTTTGCGCCGGCTGGCTGACAAGCTTACGCCGCCGCCGAAGAACGAACAGGAAGAAGAGGAAAGAATTGAGAGGCGCGCCGACCAAGGAAACCTTGGAAGGTTTGCGCTGTTGTTTAGGCAGACAAGACAGCGTACCTAGCACCATGTTGCGGTGTTGGTCTGCGGGCGGTGTCGTCATCGTCGGCGCTGGTTGTTATTTTGGCGTTTGGTGTGCGCTCGCGGTCTTGTCTTGGGACGGAACAAGCCTGGACACACACACACACACACACACACACAAGCACGCATATTGAGGACACAGGACAGCGCAGACACGCACCACAGACACATGCTGGGCGTTGAGAGTTTGGGAAACAGGACCAGAAGCAGGAAACTCTGGCTCGCGCACTCTCCCTCTCTCTCCGCTCTCGCTTGCTCACTCCTCAAACGGTTGGGAACGGTTCGGGAACCCCATTCAGCTGCAATCGCCGGCACTTCTTCACCGGGCCCAAACAGGGGAAAAACCGGCAAACTGGGCGATGGCTGGCTGGCTGGCCTCCCACCCCACAGCTCTCCTTCAGCCCGGTAATGGACCCCGTATTACAATTTACAGCGCTCTGGCTGTGTTGCTCTGCGCTGTGTTGTTGCATGTGCGCTGCTGCCACCCGGCGTTGCTTTCCCAGTTTGCCGAAGGTTTTGTCTCCAGTGTTGCCCAGCTCGTGTGCAGTCCAGTTTTATTCTCTCTCTCTCTCTCTCTCTCTCTCTCTCTCCTTCTCCACACCCGTCCGAAGGACACAGCCTCACCCTCGGCTCCAGACTTTGGACCGCATTACGAACGCCTATTTCCTTCTATATGCCTTCTTTTTGCGCCACAGACTATATCCCGGATGAAACCCAGAAGAGGAGACCCAGGAGACCCAAAAGTCATCTACGTATTCTTGAGAAGAGAGCCAAGGTTCCGTTTTTTTGCCAGGCTTCTCATCTGGATCGGGTTCCCTCGGTTCGTTATTCGTTGTTCGTTGGCCTTCGTACCCCTACCTAGGCAAGGAAGGCGAGGCGGGCCTCGCGAGGCGCCAACAATATACACGCCGCGCGGGCGTGGGGAGAAGGCCGCCGCCCTCGGTGCCTCGGCCACGCCCCCCCATGAACCTGCGCCACGGGGCAAATGGTTGGTTCGGGCCTTTCGACTGCTGTCCTCGAAACTGCTTGCGTTTACACTCTTGAAGGGGGAGGGGAAGGAAGGGATATCGGGGTGAGTGCGCGCTACTGGACCCGATGCCATCTTCTTTTGTCTGGTTCTTGTTGCGAAAAGCCTACCTGCGGATCGGGGCTGGTGGTGGATCGTGATTGTGACCCGGGGGCCTGGGCCCAGCAGCCACACTTCCTTCTCAGGTACATAGCGCGTAGCCATGGCCACCCGTCCTTTCGGGGCGTTACATGTGAACCGCGGAGTCTTTCCGGTTCTTGTTTTCTTCCCTAATTCTTTCGGACTCTATCTACCGGGGGGGAGAGAGGCAAGTATTGGACAGCGGCCAACTGCCGAGGTCCCCATGGAAGCGCTCAGGGATATCTTTTGTTCTGGAGATTCCCTTTCTTTCCGCCGATGGACGGTAATAGTGATGCGGAGATGCACTGTTGTCGTGGCCGGGGGGGGGGTGTTACGGGATCTTTCGGACTCGGCGTCCGAACGAACGTCCCAGCCCGAATCTGGGCAATGGCTCGTAATCGCGATGCCTACGGGGCGCAAGCTGCGCTTATTAGAGTTGATCACTCGCCGAGTGCGATGCTCGACATTTTGCTCGTTGTCGGGTCATTCAGTAACTCGCAAGCGTCACGACGTCATCTCGAGCTTCGCCCTCGAGGCTGAATCGAGATTGTGGATTGTGGCGTCGGGTAAAGTCTCTTTGGGGAGGGAGGGAGGTGGGAGGCCTCAGCCACACCTGGGGGATCAACAAACCCTCCCTGCTGCTGCTGTCCGTCATCCATGTCTACGGTGTCGGGGAACTATCTCGAGGGTTCACGCTGCGAGGTCCGACGCATCCCGATCGGTTGTGGGAACACTCGTGATGCCTGGCTGGCATTTGTTTGCCCCTTCCAAGCGTCCATGTCTCCCTGGCTCTGGCCTGGCAGCGTTGCACACAATCAAGATATCCGGACCGAAGCGGTTTCGGTGTATTTCCATTCTACCATGCACCACTACGACCCTGCGAGCGAGATCGGGCATTGCAGAATGCTGCGTCGTTGTTGTTGCGCTCTCTCTCACTTCGGAATCTCGTGGGCAGCCAGACGTATACGACATATGATGGACCCTCCTCCGACATATATGATAGGGCTGGACCTGCTTTGCCTACGAATACCTGCCTACCTTACCGGCATTTGCCGCGGGTGAGAACGGGATGTCGAACGCGAGAATGACGGAGAGACTTGGCGATAAGCCACCTCCCCGGGCCCCGCATGCACACAATCCTGCTTATCGTGGGGTAGGTTGGTTGATGCGTTCTGTGGGACCCTAAGCAGCATGAACAGCCAGCAGCAACAAGAGCTTACGACTCAAACGGTCGAGACCCCCAGTCTCCCTTCCAAACGGACCGGATCCGTCCAAAACCGCGGGGGTACCGCGGGGGCACTGCGGCGCCGTTAGTCATTACGGCCGACGGTTTTGGTCAGGGCCCACCCTGTCGGCGCCATTACACCCAAAAGTTGGGAATTTTTCATGCCCGCACCGCGGTTCCGCAAAGGGATGTGTCAGCAGCTGCAGCAGCGCGGTACCGCTGAAGTGTGTGGCCGCTCCTGTTAAACAGAGCAGGGCAGGGGGGGGGGGGGGGGGGTTTGGACTGCTTTAACCGGCGGCTCGGTCCAGCACCGACTTGCAGACAGGAAGGTAAGGGGGATAGATTCAAGGCGGTCAAAGATTGCAGAGAGGCGGATTGCGCCTTTGCTTTTCCCCGCCGCTTGGGTTCTCGGATCCAACCAAAAGCATGGCAGAGCGTGGCAGAGAGCATGGCGAGCTGGGAGGAGGCCAGGATCACCTTGCTTCGGGGGACTCTTCCGGCGCCTGGGCCCTCGTTGACGGGTTCATGTCCCCGCTTTATTGTATCTCTCGCAGGAGCGCACCCCCCCCCCCTCCTTGTCCTCTCGGTCGGTTCCAGGCTCTGGAAATTTGGTCGGGTTGCTGGGAGAGAGGGGAGGGAGAAGGATATGAAACGGGGATGCCCTCGATCCACTGCCCGCTAAGTGACAGGACGATCGCCGCCGGGGGGGGGGGGGGGGGGGGGGTAGGACGCTCTAGGCCTTTTCCAGCCTTCACTCTCTTTCCTCTTTGGGCGTCGCCGGCGGCCCTTTCGTGGGGCTTCTGGCAGCTCCATCACCCTTGGGAGCTCCTCTCTTAGGGTAATGGTAAAAAATCTCTGCTCGTGGCCCACACAAAGGAGGGGAAGGATTATATTGCACATCGTCTACTTCGTACCGTGTATGGGATACACGGGCTATCGACCGGCCGGATTCTGGAGACGTTGGAGATGTCAGAGTGCATATTTGGAGACATTGGACGAGAGGATTTATGGAGAAGGGAGTCAGTCCAGTTGCGCAGTACGGCAGGAAGCGGAAGGAGAGAAAGGACCTTTTTCCCCCCATTGAGTATGCCTCCGTCTTCCTCTATCCGTCGCATACTATCCGTCGCATACAAAGTACTATGTAGGCGATGAGGGACATGGGACGGGGATGCTCATTCCACCCGTCCAACCCCAAGGACCATAGCTCCTAGCCCTTTTAGACTTTCAGGGCTGCTTGTTATCCTCGAATCTCTCTAGGTGCTTCAAACCGTCGACTCAAGACCGTGATCACGGCCGCCCCCCTTCCCTCACCCTAGGCTCTAATTCGGCTTCATGAATCTTGTTTGGTCGGTACCGGAAATGACGATTCATGACCCACAAGCTCACTCGGTGTGATATGAAGCGAAGCCTTGCAAAAGTCCCCCCCCCCCCCCCCCCTCCCATTCGTCTGATGAGGAAAAATCCTTTGAAAAATTCTTTCCTTCTAGCGTCCTTGGGAGATACCCACCCCCAGCCTTCTCTTGCAGAGTGAGTTTGTGTTTGTGTGTGTGTGGATGTAAGGTTGTGGTGTATGCGTTCGACTACAATCGCGACCGCGTTACCGCGTAATCCTCGTCTCGGGTCGTTTCGGTAGATTGACCAGACTGAGTCGGTCGCCTTGTGAGAGACGGTCCCCGAGTAGTGGCGCATGAGTCAGGCTGGTGTGGCTCAACACAAGACAGGCACAACCCTACCGCAACGGCCTGGGAGCAATCTTGGAAGAGGCGTGCTAACGGTTATCGTCCGAAGAGGCATCCTCAAGCGCAGACTCCCCCAGACTTTAGCTTATTTCCCAGGAGGAGGCAAAAAAAAAAAAAAAAAAAAAGTTGCGTGTGAAAGCCATGCCTACGACTGTGCACGAATACTACTACATTGAATGCCAATTTCAGGGTCCTGTTTAACGTTTCCTGTCAGTCAGAGGCGTGCATGCACGACTCAGTGTCTCCCCGAGTCGTTCACAGGTTTCCGACGTCAGCGATGACTTCAGTCTCTCCAGCATCGCTGAACATCAACCCCTCCAGAAGCTGGAATGCCTGCGGTACCACGAGCGACGACATCAGCCTGCATAGGGTCTACAGACACGCCCCTCTAAACAGCCTTTTTTGGATCTCTGAATTTCTTTTTCTTCTGGTTGCTTTCTTCTCCACGGCGGATCGAAGCTCGCAGACTGTGCCGAGCTGGGGCTTGCGATAAGGAAAAAGGAAAGAAATACCCAGAAGAAGGAAAAACAAACCCGGGGTAAAACGGGACAGCTGGCGGTTACCGGGTCCGTTCAAGCCTCCTTCGGTGCCTAATACGGTACTCCGTACCGCGCTGATCTACCTACTACGTAGTATATCCTGTTGGCCGGCGCCAGGAACTGTGAAACCACGTCCGGCGAACTCTCTCACCCTCTACGGCCTGCCGTGCGACCAACGTCCCACCAGCCAAACGGATCTGGTTCACCTCCTGCTTCTCAACCACAGATCTCGGCTTGTCTAGACCAAGCAAAAGTGGGAACGAAAGGGGGGGGGGAAAGAAGTGGGAGGCATGCATGAATGAAAAACAAGCCGGACAGACAAACATTCTGCGTTTCTTCGCCGCGACGACAATGGTCGCATCCGTCGTATTGGGTCCCACGGCCCAGGGCACCCGTCTGCAGTCACATCAGTTTCGGGAGGAAGGGTTCGCTGGAACAGTTCACACGCAATTGGGAAATAAATCCCGGAGACTGGGAACCGTGGTTGTCTGTCCGGAGAGGGAGAGATACGACGTGAATAGTTGCCAGAAGTAAGTCGTGGGTGGGCGATTGGACGGAACGGTTCATCCGTCATGTGTGTCCTTAATGGCAGACCTGCCAAGAAAGGTATATCTGGCCGAGCACCGTTTCTCCACCCAATCGGCTACACGTGCGTGTGGATGCGAGATTGACTCGCTTGACGGCAGACGGGGACCGTATTAGATCCTGTGGAGGAGGTAAAACGTGGGCGTTGGCGTTGGCTCTCCAATTGCCCGAAACGGCAGGATAGTCTCCCAAAACGGATTGGGCATAGTCGAGACACCTTCAATCCGCGCCGTTTACCACCAGAGAGATAAGACCACCCACCCGCTAGTCTCGGTCCCTCTCGAATAGAGTGCGTGCGCGTGGGGTTCCGGCCCCGACCTGGACCGGGCTTATCTCACCACCCCCCTTCGTGTCCTTGGTGTCCTTCGTATCTGTATACTACCGGCTACGTATGGCTGGCTCACTTTCAATCACGACGGAACCTTCTCGTATGCCGCCATCTCCTGCTGACGTTGTCTATTTTCGACCACTGCGGCGTCGCCCGACGGTGACGGGCACCATTCCTACTCCCCAAACATCGAGACGGCCAGGCCGGCCGGTCGCGTGCCGCCTCATTAACTTGATATCGCGTGGCCTGGGGAGGGGGCGGGCAAAGACGAGGAGGGAGCTGATACTGCTGCGCTCGGGTCGCGCGCCTTCGTGATGGGGCATGAGATCCGTGCAGCCCGTCCGCGCTCGCGAGACGCCGTCATGTTTTATTTTTGATATCCGGAGGAGCGCCTGTTCGAACGAGCCACCCCCGCCCTCCCCCCCTCCCCGGAGGCCAAAGCAGAAGCCACCCGTCAAGCGCTCACTAGCTTCGCTCCAAGCCCGCATCACTCGCGCCGGGAACCATTTTGGGAGGGAGGAAGGTGTGGTTATTTTTCCGGGACCTCTCTTTCGTCTTGGTGGGAAGAGCCCGAGAGGAGCGTGGGGGTGTACCTGTCGTTGAGCCATCATGTGTGTGTACATTGATTGTTGACGCTCCCCCCCCCCCTCGCGCCGGATTCTGCCCCGACGGCGCCCCCGTGATAAGGCGGTCTGCAGAATAGAACCGCTCTACCCCCCGCCTTGTTGCTATGCTGTCACTGCTTTGCTGTATGCTGTGCTGCTTGCGAGACGTTGTCAAATTGCTTTTGGGCATATTTTTGGGCATTTCTTCTTTTTCTCTCCCGCCCCGCTTCATTTACACCTTCGTCACCGCCTTATGCCCAAACGCATACCCGCATACGATGGACACACCTGGCACCCGTCAGGGTCGAATTGCAGGTCTAGGCCGCCCGGGGCCTTGCAGCGCAAGGGGGAGGGGGGTTGTTGTTGCGCACGAATTGGTCGGGCATGAAGAAAAAGGAACACACACACACACACCAAGAGATAAGTGACAAGTGACAAATGACCAGGGGAGACCGGACGGTTCTGGGCCCCGTCCGAGCGGGCTCATGTATCTGGCGGTCGATCCCCACGGTCTGGGTGCGTGCCGGCCGCGACCGCATCTCGCATCTCCAGCATCAGCACCAGCGGCGCCACGCAGCAGGCTGGCTACATTGGCGGTGTCGGGACTTTGCCGGGAGATGCGCGCGCACGATAGCATCGTGCATTCCAGCCCGGTGTCGTGGGAACGAGGGAGAGACACTTACTTACACACACACGCACACGCCCACCCTCCTTTCGCTGCCGCGTATTTTGTCAGCAACCTCGACACCGGCCATGCCAATCACCTCGAAGCCCAATATACGCTGTCGAGATAAGGCGTGAAGACACCGCGCGCACACGCACGCCCTCAGCGTTCCGTTGAGACGCCGTATCCCCAACAGCCAGTACGGCCGACCCCTCCCACGGCCTCGCAACCACCACGATGTTCTTCTGTCTTTCCTAATCAGCAAGCGGTGAGCAATCCGTCAAATGGGGCCTCGCCCGTGATTAGCAATCCTCCCCCCATCCCGTTTACTAACCCCTCCCTAACCCCCACTACGGCCGAAGCGCGGATGACTTATACACCCCGCGCAGTCGCGGCGGCCCCCCCCCCCCCATGAAGTGATCCGATGCCGGGGGCGGCTCCCTGTCACACGCTCGTCACAGTTGGTAATTGCCAATAACAAGACTTTCGCTTTTCCTTTGGAAAGGAGTAAACAGAGGTTTTTGGGGGCCGCATCCCCCCATGGCCAGCGCTCGGGGGCCTGATTGGGGGCAGTCATCAGCGGGCGGGCGCGTGCAAAACACAACCCACCACCTTTTGGAGAGCCGTGGCTGCGCTCCAATCGCCGCCCGGCGCATCACGAATGGCCTCGCCCTGCCCCCGTTTGCTTGGGTTTACGCCAACTCTCGTCACTCTCATCACTCCCGTCGGGCTGCCGTCGTGTTTCGTGGTCGTGATGGTGGTGGTGGTCATCGCCCCGCCACTTTGTGACTCACCTGCTGCTGATGGAGCAGAGGCAGGCAAGGCGGGCAGTTAAGCACACCGCGACTTTTCTGCTGCGGCTTTCCTGTTTTTACTCATCCTATTCTTATACGGCATGCGCCATGTCATCCACCCATATCATCCCGCTGATGCCGTGCTACATATAAATCCGATAGCGGGCCGCCTCCAGCGCTATTCCCCCTCCCTCCCCCCTTCACCTAGATGGTGCCCGAGCATGCACACTCCCCCTCCCCCCGTCCCCCTCCTCTGCCGCCATTCCGCCCTTCCGCGCAGGGTGCAGGAGGCAGCTATGATTACCTACCCTTACGTGCGGTACGCAAGAAAAAAGGCGAGCTCCGGAATAAGGCGGTGGGTGCGTCTGGGCGTGAGAGTACCAGACCGGGCTGAAGCCAGGGGGGAGGAGAGCAGGCAGACGGGGACGGCTGTCTCGCCCCGATTCGCCCGGCGATCGTGCAGCTTGCATCCAGACCAGGGCCACAGGGACGAGAAACGCAGATGCCGACAGGCGAGAGCTGAAACCGTCGCCTTTTGAGTTGAAGCCGCCCCATGCCAATCACATTTAGTGCATAGGGTTTCTGCCACCGCCCATCGACAATTCGCGCGGACTGCATCCGCGGGCACACCCCTTCACCGCTCTCGGACGTCATATACCTGTGCGAAGAGGAATGAGAGAAATGACAGACCCTTTCCCCGAGATTGGGTTGTCTCGTCTTATGTTTTTTTTTTTTTTCACCTTGGCGATAGGCAGGGTGAGAATGAACCCGTCTCTCCATCGTGTCTCATTGCGTACATCTATCCGACAGGGGGGGGAGGGGGGTGAGAGGGCGATGAGAAGAGGGGAAAAAAGCAAAGACATATAAGCGCGGCCTGAAAAACAAAGACACAAAGAGCCTAGACAGCTCCATTCCAATAACCTTTCGCCCTCCAGAGGCTCCTAGCTGAGCTGCAACATTGACCCCGGTCGCGGACGGGCGACTGGTTGACGCACCACCGCGATGTCTCTGATCGCGCCCCCAAAGGATCGCCAGGGGAAAAAGGAAACGACCTGTGCCGCGAGCTCTGTCTTTGTACAACCAAGTGACGTCCTGCGCCGTTGGGGGGAGGAGGAGAAGGAGGAGAGGAGAGCCCTGACCACACCCAAAGTCGTCGACCTCGCTCCTAGGGTCTCACGAGAGGAATGCTGGGGCTGCAAGTGAGATGCAGGGTTCCTCCTCTTGCCCCCTTTCCGAAGGCGGTATACAAAAACGAACGGCTTGATGGCGATCGACCATCCGGCGCCCTCAGTCCCGCCCCCCCCCCCCCCCCCCCCCCCCCCCCGCAGTCGTCGACGACGACGGTGGGCGGGGGCGTGAGCATGCAGTGAGTTTCAACACGGATGGCGCTCTCGGGCATGTGTGGCGGCGGGTTGTATGCAAACGCCCTGGTGGTATCGGAATCTGGAATTTGCATGTCCCCCATCCGCGCATCTAGGCAATTTGAGGGAGGGCTGTGCGTATGTAGGACCATCTAGATCGAGTGCATTGCGACCCCTTTCCCCTCCCTCCCTCTCTTTCGTCTCGTCCGTCGCGGCACCACGATACGGAACGCAATGGTGCATCAACCCGCACGCGGACAATGACCCCCTGGCCGCCCCGGAACCATCTCCGGCAAGCACGGCCGCTGCCAACCCTACCGTT
The DNA here is from genome assembly GCA_020631755.1 of Colletotrichum sublineola. NCBI lineage: Eukaryota > Fungi > Ascomycota > Sordariomycetes > Glomerellales > Glomerellaceae > Colletotrichum > Colletotrichum sublineola. The sequence continues at coordinate 3,050,289 of JAHSQG010000001.1, forward strand.
ACTGGACCCGCCTTCAATACACGTGCTGGGGACGGCGGGGTCATCGGGACAGACGTCGGTACTAGGTGCTCGGACCCCGGCGTTGAATCCGCTTCCGGTCCGGATAGCGGTCTCCACATAGCCGGCGCCCGGAACCACGACTTGCCTATTCGGGATATATGGGGGTTGGTGAGACTGGCTGACCGCGATGATCTGCAAACGGCTTAGATATACCACACGCGGGACAATTCGAACTGACCGGACGCACCTGGGCAATTTCAGGTGCTCGCGGTAAATGTGCTTGCCCATCCAAAGGCTTCGCTTTCTACCGGCACCCGTGGATTAAGGTGCAACTTTCATTGGCACTGGTTCGCGGCATCAGAAAGCAAAGTATAGGTGCCAGACTGTCTCTATTATGTTTACTCTAGAGTCTCGCGAAACAGAAAAACCCCATCTGGAGAATTCCAAAAATTCTAACAATAGCCGCAGAGGCTCGTGAAGGAGAGACTAGAAGATGAAGCACACAAAGTCATGTTGAGCGGTTTCCGAAAACCCCGCTCTCTATCTTCCCCTTTTCATTCATTTTTCCGGGAGAAACCGCGTTATCCTCCCACTTGTTGTTTCCATGGGCCTTTTCCCCAAGTTGCTCTCCGCAACGCTTACAAGGGCATCGCCTCCTGTCCGGTGCTGATGGTGCCGTTCTGAACGGCGGCGCGGTGGCCGCGGGCGAGGTAGCCGTAGACGGGGTAGTACTGGTCGAGCCAGGGCAGGACCTCGGTGATGCCAGGGGTGTTGCGCCAGTCGCGCATGAGGTCCATGGCGATGGAGAAGAGGGAGACGATCTGGACGCCGGCGGCGGCCATGCGGTCGTTGGAGACGTCGCGGATGAGCTCGGTGGTGGTGCCGGAGGCCTCGACGTTGGCCCAGACGGAGTAGCCCTCGGCGCGGAGGGAGAGGGCGAGGAAGGTGGTGCAGACATCAGTGGTGATGCCGGCGAGGATGATCTGCGACTTGTTGGCGGCGCGGACGGCGTCGCGGAATTCGGGGTTGTCCCAAGCGTCGACCTCGCCGTTGCGCTTGATCAAGGGCGCAGTCGGGTGCATGTCCAAGATCTCCTGGGGGAGGGGACCGTTGGGGCCTTGGAGCGTGTGTCAGCCTTCTGTATCTCGTGGACGTGATCAAGGGGGAAAGGGGCAAGACATACCAGTCTCGGCAGAGGTGGTCAGGACGACGGGGAGGTCAAAGACCTTGGCCATGGAGGAGTGAGCGAGCATAGAGTTGCGGTAGAGCGTGGCATCGAAGTCGCGGGCGAGGGTGTAGAGGCCCTCCTGCATGTCGACGACGAGGAGCATCGAGTCGTTCTTGTTGAGCCTCTCCCAGGGGACGGCTGCGTGCTCAGGTTAGTGAGGCTGCTTCTGAAGCAGAACGGGGGAGAAAGGGGTGCTCACCATCAGCGTTGACAGCGGCGAAGAGCGCCGAGACGGCGAGAGTCAGAGAGAACTTCATCTTGGCGAGAGGTGTTGGAAGCTGATTCTTCGGGGAGCTGGTTGAGTCTTTGGGGATTGAAAGAAGACTGTGATTGACTTGTCTGCTGGATGAGGATGGAAAGAAAGACGTTGAACTGAAGGTGAGACTCAATGCTCTTTATACATAAGGTTCTGACGACATACCACGGCAGGTAAGGGTAAAGACACCATCACCATCAGGCCGAAGATTTTCGTCCACAAGGGTATGCTCCACAGTGTCGACGACGTCGACACCGGCCCTTGGCACTCCAATGACCAAGACAACCCCTTTCCCACGATGCGGGATTTCCAATAGTGCATGTCCTTCGAGGTGGACGGCAGTTCTGGGTTGTGGCTGCAATTACCAAACGGGACGCCAAGGCCGAGTCTTGGTCCCTCTGGCCCCAGGGAGGAAATTCCCCCATGCGGAAAAAAGGTGAATTCGACCTTCGTTGATGCGCCTGTCGTGAATGTCAGCTTGACGAAGCATGAAGTACACAGATGCTGTCCGTTAGTAAGCTCCCCCTGTTGGCTACTACATTGACTAGGAGCCTCTCCGTAACCCTGGGCTTCTTCATTGGCGGTCTGGGCCTTACCAAGGGGTCGGCCATGTACGGCGGTGGAACTCCGCATGTTGCCCCACACCCGGGGATGGGATGCGGAGAGCCGCAATCTCCCATTTCCCTTAGGCACTCCAGATTCCCATGGTAACGATCTTCCCAAGATCCCGGTCGTGGGATTTGGAAGCCGATGCGTGGGCTTGACTAAGCTTGACGGCACCGTTGTCACTGCGAGAGCGCCAGACGCTGGGCAGACAGCGCGTGCCATCTCCGCATGACTTCATTTCCGTTGGTTCCGCTGACATAGGCATGCCGAAAGTCCAGGCTCTGCCCGCCTGCCTACTACGTAGTAGCTGGCGATGAGAAGATGGGGCTAGTTGATGTTGGCTTAGCTAAGGACCCTGTCCGTATTGGATAAGGCTTTGGCTATGCTTTGTGAGGATTGCGTCCCGCTCCGTTGTGGGAACGGTGGCGCCGATGCCGCCGCCATGTGTGTGTGTACAGTAAGCACCCATTAGCAGGAAAATTTCGGGCCGGAGAGCAGGTCTTGGCCAAGTTTCCATCCGTTGCACAGCCAAGTTGATTCGAAATTCATTACTGCTTGCCTTCTCACATCTTGAAATCTATATGTCCTACTGCAACTCGATGGACGGCAGCGGAGCCTCTCAGCATGTCTCTTCGAAGGGAAAATAGGAAAGCTCATTGGAGGAGATATCTGGATGAAGGAGAAAACGGACTCTAGCAGGAGTCTGAATACCTCGTTGAACCGCATTCTCCATACCGGCAGGATCAGAGCCATCGGCAAGAGAAAACGCTGCTCGAAATGTGGTACCATTGGGGTCCTCAACCCATCCGACAAACTAATGAGTCTGACGGTTGGATGCGAGCAGCTCACGTGGTCATCAGTCCAATCTCTACAGGGGAGAACGACTCCAGCAAGTCAATATTAGGGCGTCTGAGAGCTTGTAAAGTCTGAATTTTCCTTGGGGCTCAGTGTTGATAAGGAAGATGACTACGGAACTCCAGAGATTGGAAATGTGTGTCCTGTGCGCAACAACCGACATAGCGTGTCCCGAAAATAATACCTCGTCGTTCGTTGGCTGAAATACACAATGCCAGAACAACACGGCACCATCAAGTCAAGGAAGCTGATTCATCGTCGTGACATGTTCTCATTTCGAAATGTATTTCTCTAGGTCTTCGATTCCATGCAGATGGCCAAATGAAGAAGCCTTGCCGCATCTTTCGGCCATGGACAATGTGTTCAGCCTCTCGAGATGCCAAGAGACTGTATACTGCTGAAACACGGCTACTCCCAACGCCGGACGAAACAAAAATATGGCCTGCGAGAAGAGTAGGAACCTCATGAGTAATAGAAGGATATCGACAAACCACTGTTGGCGGATGTCGTGTTCGGCGTCAAGCGTTCGTGCGACGCGGGATCCGGCCCCACGGGGATGCTCCTTCTCTGTAAACTCGAGCTGATCAACCGACCGACCCCCGCAAACATGAACGAAAAACGCCATACGCCGTCTCTGTCGAATATGCAAGTACTTAACTGCGCAGGGCCTCGAGCCTGTTGCGCATTTGGTCCATCATAGCCTCGGCGTCTTCCTCTTCCTCCTCGGCCTCGACCGGTTTCGGCTCCTGGTGGACCGGCGCGGCGGGCATCTGCTCCTTGGGCATGCGATCTTTGAGAATCTCGCCGAGCACCTTGTCGACCTCGCCCTCTGCCTCTTCCTCCTCAAACTCGTCCATGTCCTCGGGCAGACTTTCGCCAACCATTTCCTCGATGATGCCAGCCTTCATCAACTCCACGCTCAGCTCCTGCATCGTGCCTGCCAGCTCAGGCAAACGGATCAGGCGGTTAACGTCCTTCATCACGCCGACGCTCGCACGAATACTGCCCTCGATCTTGCGCACAGCGAAGGCTTCGTTAACCTGCATCTGCACGCTGTTGAGCTGCGCCTTGGAGGTGACGAGCCGATTGCTGGTCTTTCGTGCCCGGATGAGCTCCCGCGCAAAATCTCGGGCCTCCTTCTGTGCTTGTTTCTGCCTCGTAGGGTCTCGTTGCGCTCGCCTGTCGGCCTGGAGGATGAGGTTCTTCGTCTTGGCTTCCACCTGCCTAACCTGATTGATGTCGCGGTCTAGTTTGCGGACGTTGGCACGGAGGAGGGCGTTGCATTTCCGCAACTAGCGAACAAAGACAGGTTAGTAACTTGTGGTTGGGTTATCCCACCAAAATCGGTTTACCTGCTGCTGCGGATCAGGCTTGACGAACAACGCTTTGAGCGTCTCCATGATGGGCTAATCGGCAGGCGAATGACCGCAGGCCGTCAATCCGTCAAAACCGGGTGGAGTTCAAGTTTGGTCGCAGAATCGTGTGGACGACTGTTGGATGCGTGTCGGTTTGTCACCAACCTTGTCTGTTTGACAGGATCAATGAGCGCTGCCTTGGGTTGGAAAGCGATGTGTCGTCATTCCCTGCTTGCTGCGTTGACTGATACGAGCTGTAGTGGGGGATTGTCGTCACGTGGGGAAAGTGTTGCGCGTAAGTAATTAGCCGACTGTAAAGATGTATGCATCTAATGAGTAGATGACTAATCTCATCGGTCCCGATTGAACCAAGCAAGCAACATATCGGCTACTGACGCTGAATAGACTGATTGGGAACACGACGACACAAAATTCAGCACGAGGTTAGACGAGTTAGCCTTGAAGTTTGATTCCCACCTTCAGAGTACCATTGCGACTATATGAAATCCATGTAGTCCTGACAAGGCTCAACCGGCGTCAACAGGGATTGATGATATCCGAGTCCGCAGTGTGTACCTAATGCATTAGTATCATAATAGCCATCTCGAAACAAATATAAGACCCTAAGTGGATAGGTGGTTTGGCAGGGGGGCCCACGAAGATCTTACTGCTCCGTTTGTCGAAATCGGAAAAGACAAGTTGAAGTTAGCTATACACGTGCATGACAAGCACAGTAATCTTCCACTCAGGTTCGATGACGATGTCAGCAGCGCTGAGGGACACGCCGCGGAGAACAGACATTCGCTCGAACGCGATCTGAAATCTCAGCATTGCCTCTCAGAAGCTGATACAACTTTTAGAAACACAATACAAAAAAAGCGCCCCGAGTTCGGTTCACGTTTCTGCCATGATGCGCCTCACTTCAGATCTGCAGGAAAAAACCAGCATCCACTCAGATCACTGTTCAAACCTACTTATTTCGCGGGGTTGCAAGGGGGGAAGGGGAGGCTGGAAAGAACTCTGGTCGGTTTGGCTTGTCAAGCGAACGTCAGCAAAGAGGGGAAGGCAGGGGAAGCGGTACTCGATGCTAGAGCCAAAGTCCCACACAAATGGAAGTAACTGGTAGTAACTAGAATGGCAGGAAGAAAAAGAAGCTCAACCAGGTGCCTGGCGCAGAACAGAGAGGAGGGGATGGGAGGGGGAAAGGGAACAGGATTTCCTAGTGTACAGTGCGTTCAGCCCTGCCAGGGCCCCGCTCTAGCGGTTGGCCGCCTCGTTCTGTGGTATAGGTGCTCTGTGCTCCTGTCGTCTATCTGCCTACTTAGTGCCTAGGTACCTAGGCAGTGTGGGTGGGCTGCCGCCAAATCTTTTGGATTCGAGCGCCTTCTACAATTGCCCGTGATCTCTGCCGCCGGCCACTAGAACCCACCCAACCTCACGACCACCCCCCAACCAAGGGCCCTGCCACTTCAAATCCGTAACCTCACAACCTCCCAGCTTCTCTTTCCTCCCACATTTCAACCACCGACTTCCACAAGTCAGAAACAAGTTGTCAATCTTCTTTCTGCACGAGAGACCTCCTGACACTTCCTTTACTTTGTTTATCTTGCTACTTGTCATTTGCCTGACAGTAACAGCAACAACCCATTTGCGCTCCGCGTAAAAAGGAAACTACCCCTCATCCCCCGTCATAGCTCCTTATACGACACATTACAAACCATCAAAATGTCTGCCACCACGTCAACCCCCGAAGGTATGTACAAGCTCTTCTCTCCCCAATGCTGCATTCGATGTTATCAATCGTTGCTTCATCATATCCGACAGCTTTGCTTTTTAACGCATTCCCGACCAATCTCACGTTGACACCAGTCTGAAATAATCTGGAAGCTAACCAATCGCACCAGTCCTCTGGGCCCAGCGCTCCAGCTCGTCCGACCCCTCCAAGAACTTCGTCTACCTGACTATCTCGGTTCCTGATGTTCCCGCCTCAAACCTCAAGCTTGACCTCAAGCCTACCGGCTTGTCGTTTAGCGGCCACTCCGATACCCTGAAGCGCTCATACGCAGTAGACCTCGAGTTCTACGCCGAGATCGACCCCGCCGAGAGCAAAATCAACCACACTGCCAAGAACGTCGAGCTCAAGCTTCAGAAGAAGGAGCTCAAGGAGGAATACTGGCCCCGCCTACTCAAGGACGCCAAGAAGGTTCACTTCCTCAAGACCGACTTCGACAAGTGGGTCGATGAGGACGAGCAGGACGAGGCTGCTGAGGAGGACTTCTCTCAGTTCGGCGGCATGGGTATGTAACTCAATTCACCCATATTGCGGTAACCCCCATTGGCAGACTGTGGCGCCACGACTGTTACATCCGCATGTTCAGAGGCTAACACAATAACTTGATAGGCGGCATGCCCGGCATGGGAGGTGCTGGCGGCGACTTCGGCGGCATCGACTTCTCCAAGCTTGGCGGTGGCGGCGGTCTTCCCGACATGGGAGACATGGAAGAAGACGAGGAGGGCGAGGACGACGATGACATGCCGCCTCTGGAGGGCGAGGACGACGGTAAGGCTCCCGCCGCCGCCGGTGGTGCCGACGCCAAGGCTGCGGAGAAGTAAACCATCTCATTTGAACCATTACCTATCACCGAGACGACTTCCCGGCTGTGCTAAGCCATCAACCTTGGCCACGCGAAGACCGCGGATTACGCTCTAGACTAACGACCTGAATGTACTCCATTTTGATTCCAAAGACAAAAGAAAGACGATTCGTGAAATTTGGGACTGATTTTCATGTCTATTGGAGGGGAGAGAGAGAGATAGGGGGGCGCATGGGAGAAAGAGAGGCCACATCGGAGGCGTCTGACGAATGAATACCAAGGTCCTTATGTTTCTCTCATCTCGTGGCGATAGCGGCACCCGATCCTTGAGGAAACGCGCCTGATTATAACGAAGATAAATCAATTCAGCAAACAGGGCCTAGGAATCTCTTCCCCTCGTGATATTGTGCAATCTTGATTCCTACCATACCATACGTCTAGCGGTTCTAAATGCTGACTGCTCAAGTGCTTTGTTGAGTGGGCGCAAGATAGGGAACGAAGGCTTCCGCACACCGCCCGCAAAACTTGCGACCCAGCATATATATCTGCCTCGGACAGATTTTATCTCAACGTTCACGCCACCTCGGGAATTTGTAAGCCATATCTCACATCGGACAGGAGTAAGTCCCGTTCACCTGCAATTCTGTGGAATAATAAGAAGTTGGGGGCCCGGCGCTTTATGTATTGAAAGTCTGTCCTACGATGGGTTCGCTGATACAAGCCCTGCTACAACCTGGGCGAAACAGATGAAGGGCTTTATGGGTGTTCCGGCTCAATGAAGCCGAAGCGCCATTTTGATGTGTTTTGGGGTCGCGTCGAAACGCTGTAAGAGGGGGGCAATTTGCAAGCTCTAAAAAAGCATGCCGTGTCGAAACTAAGCCGGGAGTCCCTGAGCCTCCACGTGTTCACTCTCCTTCCAGCAATCTGTACGAGTGCTCCACGAAACGCGAAAAGGGAAAGATGGGCGCCCCTGCGCGATATATCTCTTCGACCTCCTTCAATCATGGCCTTCCATGGGTGAATCAAAATCAAGTTTGACCCGCCTTGTCTTTACATGATTTCGTCCTCCATAGGAGCATCGCCGTTAGCCGCAGCCGGGGCCGCAGCAGAGGGGGCGGCGTTCTCACCGGCGGCGTTGGTGCCGGACTCGAAGTAGTCAGCCATCTCCGAATCCAACTCCTCCGCAGTCTTCTTCGCGGGGCGGCCGGTGCGTGCACGGCGTTCCGGCTTCTTGCCACGAACGCCAGGGGCAGCAGCACCCTTGTTAGAAGCATTGGCGGTGTTGCGCTTGTTGTTGGCAGCGGACTTTGGCTGAGCTTTGGGCTGACTGTTGACTGGTTAGGTTGCGTCTGATGGACCGTCAGGGCGTCACTTACGTGGTGCGCTCAGCAAGCGACTTCTTGGTGGGCGGGATGACGTTGGCTGCTTGAGAAGCACCAACGACAATCTCAATCTGCATCCAGTTAGATTTGATCCGGAAACGCAACAATCATGATGTGTCTTACCTTGATGGGGCGGTTGTCGACGAGAAGACCGTTAAGCTTCTGGAAGGCCTTGCTGGCGCCGTCCGGATCGCGGAAAGTAATGTTGGCGATTCCGCGACTGACAGAGTTGGGTCCGTAGGAGATTTCCACTCTCTTGATAGGTCCAACTGATGTGACAAAGTACTCCTGAGGGGAAAGCCGATGTTAGTTATTCGCAAGCGCTGATGTTTAGTCACAATCGTCGTCCGAAACCGCGCCGCACTAGGGCAAGAGACCGAGAAATCCAAGTGTGATTAAGAGCACGATAAACGAAGCAGCGAGCAGAGCAGTGAGCTTTAGTACGCGTGCCAGCGTATATCCCCCGGGGAACCGCGTATTGGGTTGTCTCATGCTCCGTCGCCGTCACTTTGGAGGGCATCACCCCAAGTCGTAACAGCTGCTGAAGGCAAATCTCAAACCAGTGGCCGTAGAACCGCGCCAGAGACCGTTCTCAGGCCTCAAGGCCGTCTGTATGGACCTCAGATCCCACCGATGTGCAATCCAAATGCTCTTAGGTTGGCATATCGAAAGCAATGAAGCCGAATATCGAAGCCGTCCTAGCCTGTGCTGCGCCAATGCTCACTGCTGTGCTCGCTGGAAACGGCTTCATATCGCATTGCCATGTTTAACGAGCAACATCAGACCAAGCTGATGTGAATGTGCGTCATAAACAGCCTACGTCCCCTTTTTTTTTTTTCAGTCGGCGGTACAACTCTACTCGTGTGCTGACCAGGCTACTCGAGAGGATAGTGTAATCGCGCAACAGGGACGTGCTCAACTTCCGATGGTTGCTGTGCCGTATTTCAGGATCACAGGTTCGAGGAAGGAGTCTTGTGGCGTCTTGGCATATTCCAGTTGGCCAGAAGCAATGGCCATGCGGGGTTTGCTCTCGCTACGACGCCGGTTGGGAAGGAGGACGGGCGAGAAATAACATGTCGAACAAAGTCCGAGGGCTGAAGAGCCTTATCGGCAACATACCTTGATCTGTTGCTCGTTGACATCCTTGGGCTTTGGGCGCGTTAGTCTTGTCTACATTCTTGACGCAATGAGAGGACTTACCAGGTTGCTCACGATGACCTTGCTGTCACCGGTGCCTTGCGCAGGCTTGGCGGCATTGGGCTTGCTTGCGGCGGCACGCGCAGATTTGGATGTCTTCTGAACACCACCGACAGGGGCTGCCGCAGCCGGGCGACCGCCAGTGGATCGTCGCTGAGAGCGGCGACCGGGTCCGCCGGCAGAGCGGCGCTGGGTTGAGAGAATCTCGTCAAGAGACTGATCAAGCTTGCCAGACATGATGAATGTGGATTTCGGGGTGGTCGACTGTTTTGTTGTGGTAAAGGTTGTGGTAAACAGAAACAAGGCTGCGATAGAGTAACAGCTAGGTCGATGGCTCCTTCCTACTTAGTTTTTTTTTGGGCCAAGAGCGCGATCCGAAATGAAGATGTGATAAGGTCAAGAGGAATCAAGAGGTCGACGCGTTGATGATGTGCGCGACGATGGAGGCCTTGTGCGAAGTGGTCGGTTTGAAGGAGAAAGTAAATGAGAATACAGAGGCTGCACAAATGATGCAGCAAGAGAAGGAGAGCGCGGTCGTGAGGTCGAGGGGTTTGGTAAAGCTAGGTTTTTGAGGTTTTGCCTGGGATGGGAGTTGGAGGAGAAAGGTTGCGAAAAGGAAGGGGATAGGCGAGAAGGGAAAGGAGAAAGCCAGTTTTGCCAGCGGAAGCGTCTGACGGGCGCGCCTGACCAAAACAAGACGGGCCTAAGGTCCTCAGAGGACTCCGACCGATCCTTGGGCGGCGAAAACAAAGGACGCTAGCCGTCTCAGGACAAATGACAGGGATCCACTCGAGCTGCCGTCTCCTCAGTCACATATCATCCCCTGACTAGGCAGCATCCTGTTCCCGCTTTAGGGACGTTCGCTTCACTTTTGACTCCTGCATCCGTCAGCTTCCTTCTCGAGGATATCTAGCTACATGGTAGCAAACGCAAAACAAACGGGTAATACAGTAGCAGCATTACCTAGAGGCAAATTCAAGAGACAATAGTATCAATGAGCCGGAAAGACGCACGTGTTACCAGGCGTTTTATGCTTTGGCAAAGCAACGGACCTTCGACCACATGCCAGTAAGGGGAAAATCATTAGGACAAGAAGGCAGATTAATCCTGAAGTATTACGCGAGAACACAAAGCTGCCTACAGCTTAACAAAGCCCGTAGTTTCAAAGGTGCTGTTGTCATCATCGTAGGTTTTCCTTCTAGTTTCCAGTCAGCAATCCAAGTTAGCCTAATCCCACGGAGAGAGGCCGTTTTCGCATGTCTTTACAGCACTTGGTGCCAGAAACTCATATCTAATGCAAACCTGGGTGTCGCCGGGGGCACGACTTCTCAGGAAGAACCACATGCAGTGCTTGAGCGTTTCAATTGTGTACCTTGAAAGGGAGCCTAGTGGTCCCTTCAGAGTATCTGCTGCTTTCGTCGAACATCACAACAACGCTACGTTGTTGTTGTTGTTCTTGTTCTTATTTACGCGCAGTGCTGAGCTGCGACAAATGCACCCCGTTGTATCCATCACCTCCTGTCTTTTCTGCTGTCGATCGGAGTCTTGTTTCGCCCACGCCGAGGCATCGCCGTCATAGTTATCGCAAACGCTCACTTCTCCCATCTTCGCCAGTGTTATGGTACAATTGGTCCCCCTGGTTGCCTTAATCCCGCGCAAGTGCGCGCCTCTAAGACACAGCCTTTGCGGACTTGGCGGGCTGGACAGCCTTCGCGGGCTGCTCCTCTTCCCTGTTGACTTCGACGTAGTGGTAAAGAATGATCAGAACCATGGCGGCGGAGCCAAGGAAAATCGCAAGGCGGTAGAGATCGTTGTCAGATATCATGTTGGGCTTAGGACTGTCTGCGCAATAGTAATCTGAATGGGCGTCGTGGCAGGTAGAAAGGTTGCGGGATCGTCTGCGGTTTCTAGTGTAAGCTCCCTTTACTTTGCAAACTGAACCTCAGAACAATTCGAAAGGATGGCGACTTACTCTCTACCAATGCTGAGTTCACAAGTCAGGAAAAAGAGATGGAACGATAGATTAGTGCACTTGGATTTATTTGGGCGGCGCACATGGAGCTTGTGATGTGAACCGTGGTGTTGAGCCAAACGGACAACTAGGCCAGACAGATAGACCACTAGAGCTTTCGGCACTAGGTGCTGGAGTGACTTGCCTGTCCTCCATTACAGTTGCCGCGACCCCCTGGTCAATTCTCTCTGCGCTGACGCTCCGCCCCCACCAATGCCAGCCCTTCACGTGACCCGCCCACCGTGCCTTGAACTTCTGACTTCATCCACGCCTCTCTTCTTTGCACTTCCAAGTGCCGACTTTTTACGTTGCCCCCCGATCGCTGTCAACTCCTAGAACAACACAGCCTAGGCAAAATCCAGTCGTAGCGGCCATCTTCTCGTTTCGGAAGTTAATAGCTTCAACACATCTACTTTTCCTTCGTTGTACACCGATTACCCCGCCAAGATGCCTCCCAAGAAGAATGACAAAGGTGGAGGCAAGAAGCCGGCCGCCGGCAAGGTCCTCGAGGACAAGACCTTCGGTATGAAGAACAAGAAGGGAGGTGCGGCGCAGAAGCAGATTGCCCAGCTGCACTCATCGATGAAGAACGGCGGTAGCGCTGAGCAGAAGCGCAAAGAGGCGGAGAAGGCGCAAAGGGAGAGAGAGAAGAAGGCGGCGGAAGACGCCAGGAGGGAAACTGAGATGCTCTTAAACAAGCCTGCTCAGATCCAAAAGGTGCCTTTCGGCGTGGATCCCAAGACCGTCGTCTGCATCTTCTTCAAAAAGGGCAATTGCGAGAAAGGCAAGAAGTGCAAGTTCTCCCACAACCTCGAGGACGAACGAAAGACGGAAAAAAAGAACTTGTACACGGACACCCGCAAGGAAGAGGAGGAGAAGAAGAAAGCCGAGACATCTGCAGACTGGGATGAGGAAAAGCTCCGTTCCGTCGTCCTCTCTAAGAAGGGCAACCAACAGACTACCACCGACAAGGTCTGCAAGTACTTTGTTGAGGCCATCGAAGATGGAAAGTACGGATGGTTCTGGATCTGTCCAAATGGAGGTGACAAGTGCAAATACAAACACGCCCTGCCCCCTGGGTAAGTCAATCCCGGCCCGGGCATAAACTTAAGACTAACATGGCTACAGATTCATCCTGAAGACCAAGGAGCAGCGGGCTGCCGAGAAGGCCTTGATGGACAAATCTCCCCTCAAGACTCTCACTCTCGAAGACTTCCTGGAGTCCGAACGACACAAACTCACTGGAACCCTCACACCAGTCACGCCAGAGACATTCGCCAAGTGGAAGAAGGAGCGTTTGGACAAGAAGGCCGCCGAGGAACAGGCCAAGAAAGCCAAGGAAGCAACCGGTCGTGCCCTTTTCGAAAGTGGCAATTGGCGGACAGCAGAGGACGAAGACGAAGACGACGAAGACGACGACGATGGAGTTTGGAACTTGGAGAAGCTGCGGGCCGAGACTCAGGCTCTCCGTGGCAAGAGGGAAGAGGAACGGCTACTGGCTCTCAACGGTGGCACGCTTCCGCCGGTGGCACCGGACACGGCAGCTGCCGGGGCGTCCGGATCCTGAATTTGCTAACGGCCAAGCAAACCTTCCTGTACACGCCCGAGGCCGCGAGCGCCACCCCCAAACAGGCCGATTCCGAGCACCTGCATGGCCAGGTTCATCCGGCGGCCGTGTGGATGCTACGCCAAGCCACAATGGCGGATTCGTCTACTCTCACCCTAAGATCAATGAAGTATGACTACGTTCGCGACGTGCACACTACGATCCGGAGATGAGTATATGTGAGGCTACCACTGGGATATCATTGAGGATCTCTTGACTACCTAGACATGCCATACCTTAGGTTGGCAATTGTTCCGTACCATGACGTGGACCCCCGGGCTCGACTCTTTAAGCCATGGGCAGACCTTCCCGCTCAGTATCTCTCTACATAGGGCCTGATGTCAATCTCCTGGGTGAAGGCGGATCGATGTTGCGTATGCAGGTGCCAGTACGTCTCCGCAATCTTGATGAACTAATCAGCAGGGGTCTTCTGTATAGTGGATGGCATGATCTTACTGCGTCTGGGGAAATCTTGCCGTCTTCGGCGCCATTATTAGCGACCCAATCCTTGCTCTCAGGCGTATCGATGGCTCCGTCAATGATTGCGTGTGATACATGAACTCCCTTGGGGCCGAACTCGCGAGCCAGACTCTGGCCCAGAGCACGGAGAGCAAATTTGCCCGCAGCAAATGAACCGAACAAGGCAGAGCCCTTGATGGACGCCGTGGCTCCTGAAATGATCAGAGTCGGCGGGTGAGGCGACTCCGGCACCGACTCGAGTAAGAGCGGTAGTGTCTTTTGCGCAAATGTGAAAAATCCCTTTCTGCGGCTGCGTGTCAGTACCTGCCGTCATTTTAGTATGCGGTCTACGTACGGCGCTGCATCGAGACTAGCATCCAACTCCTCCCTCTTGAGCTCAAGGAATGGCCTCATAGCGAAGCCGCCGTTGACGTTGTATACAGCGGCAGCAAGCTTGCTTCCAGGAAGGATCTTCTTGATGGATTCGAAGGCGGCGTTGACAGCAGTCTCATCCGTAGCGTCGGCGGTGAGGCCGAAAGCCTGCCCCCCGGCTTGCTTGATCTCGGCAACGATGGAGTTGTAGCTCTCCGGCTTGCGAGCAAGTAAGACAACGGGGTAGGCTTGAGCAAAGCGGAGGGCTGTTGCGCGGCCTGTTACTCATTAGCTCCGGTTGTGCACCGATACACATACAGTTAGGCTCTGCTCCAACCTGTTCCAGAACCGGCTCCGGATATGATAGCGTAGAAGGACTTGGAAGCCATTATTGATAATCGCGATTAAAAAGAAGCCACGGCACAATGGAAGAGACGGTAATCAACGATTGTAGAAGCGGTAGACATGTAACCCTGTGAGCGGGGGAAAATCAGGAGACCGAAACTTTATATTTATGAGATTCCTGCATGTAGTCGGCACCGTCCCTGAGATTAGACCATCGGTCGGATCCATGACGGCATCTGCGGAGGGCCGAACGGTAAGCTCGATTAATAATGTCTCCCGCGGCTGCTCTAATGACGGCCTCCGACGTGATCCGACAAAAGTGGTGAGGAGTGTCCATAGGTGCATTATGCTATATTTAGTCACGGTTGCGTCTCGAAAGTTGTTATAACCCACAGTTAATGACAGTGCGACGTGGTATACAGCTTCTATACCAGTCATGTTGAGGACGTATCATATGACGGCTGGATGCAACGCCTTAAGTTCCATTGCATTCTGGTAAAACGGATCGTCATCTCACCCAAATCGTGTGTTGATGAATATGTCTTCGCAGGTTTGATGAACAGAGACAGAGAGAGAGCTGGAAACCACCCCAAAAGTGTGTGCACCCAGAAGGGGTAGCCTGCCCCGCTTATTGCCGGTTTCTTCAATCGCGTCTCTGGCGTATCAACGCGTCCTTAGCTGGTTAGGCTACCCTCATCAAACCTCAACAGCTTGACTACCTTGCCTCATGTGACCCTTGAAATGGTTTGCAAAACATAGAGACTTCGACTGATACGACCAACGAGGATTCGTTTAAGCACATTTCAATTACACGCGGCTACACTATCCAACGCAGTTGGTACTCGACCAGCCCGACCCAGCTTGAGAGGCTACTTAATCAGCTCGGCTTTGAGAAGCCTGACAACATCTCAGTGAAACGAATCTTGCATTTTCTTCTACGGTACTTCATACCAGAGCTTATACCATGCCACCGCCAATACCAACGGAGCCGCAAGCGAGCTTGGCCCCTAGTGGCCTGGGAAATCCGCCCCTGCCGCGTCAACGTACGCTCGATATGTTCCTCAATCAGCCCGGTGGTAGAAGCTTGCCCTCAGCTTTGCCGCCGTCAGTTCCATTGAGAAAAACATCGACTGCCCAGCCGACCCCGCGACCGTCGTTTGCGGTCGTTCTCAATTCAAGCCCGAGCAAGCAACCAGGAGCAACTCTTAGGAGGACGGTGGAGGACGACGCGGATGATTTGATCGTCTCGGACTTCTCTCCCCAGTTCAGAAAACTGGCAGCTCAAGCCGCATCGGATGTGAGCCTTGCTGAGCCGGCTTTACCAACCGCCACTATAGACGAGCCAGACGCAGCCTCGCCTGAGATAACCCCTCTTCCGCCCCAGGCTCGGAAACGTGGCCGGCCAAAAGGCTTCCGGCCAGACCGGGCGGGTACAAAGACTCAGCAGGATGAGCCTCCGGCAACGGGGGCGAGAAAGTTGCGGCCGGATAGGCCCAAGACCGGTGCCATGTACGCAGGGAAAAGACGAGGGCGTCCCCCAAAAGCGCCATCGCCACAGCCAAGAGCCATCTACGAGGGACTGAACCCACACTTCAACGTCTTCATCTGCGAGTGGAAAGGGTGCAGAGCCGAGCTACACAACTTTGAAACGCTGCGAAAGCACGTCCTCGTGGTTCATGGGAGAACCGAACCATTTGCGTGTCGATGGGCCCAATGTGCCGAGCAGCAGCCGGCTTACATATTCTCCACACCTGCGCACCTCGAAACTCACTTGGAGGATCTACATATGCTTCCAATCGTCTGGCAGGTAGGGGATGGGCCGCAGGTGTCGTTTAAGCGATACGTTCCCGATGACGGGACGAAACTCCCAAGCTATCTCTTTGACAAGGCGGGCCATCAGGTCACACCATCTATACGAGATCAGAAGGAAGAAGACTTTTACACGTGGCGCAACAACAGACGGAGGCTCAAGGACCTTTTGCTCCTGCGAGATCGGAATATGCCAAGTGAGGGAGAAGAGGAGACGACGGAAGAGAGATGACGAAACTGGCCATTCAAAGAATGTATTGTCAGCACGAGTCGGATTCCGAGGCGGCGTCGACACCGACGATGGATTACAGATGGCAAGGCGGGTTGCAAATGCCAACAACGTCTCAACTTCGCGGCACCTTGTCGGAGGAGACCGACTGCGCCTCCCCAGGGACAAAAGAGGACGAGGGGGACCCGCTGCGAAAAGTCCCCTGGGACCATTGCTCACGGGCTCGACCGCTGGGAAGATGCCGTTGGGCGACTTCCCACTTCCCCAGACGACCACGCATGGTCTGTCGGAATCTCAATATGACGGGGTAGCGGATAAGCCGGAGCTGTATTCAAGCACGGTCATCGCAAAGGGGACTGGGTTGGCGTTGCGGCTCTCGCTACACTGGATTGGGGAAAAGGGTCCGGGACGAATTTGGCCGCATTCCCGTCTTACATCATAGGCGGGGATATGCGGTGTTTTGTGGGGGGAGATTGCCGGACGTTGCATAAAGGGTAAGTGGAGTGACACCTCAGGACCCAGGGAGGGCCGCTGTTCAGGAAGAAACATGTCCCAGCCCTCTCTCGCGAGTCGCATCCGCAGAACTGCGGGAACAGGCCGATTCAACGGATGGGCTGAGGGCTCTCTTGCCCCGGAGTTTCATAACACGGAGAGATTGTCAGTCAATTGGGCCAATCGAGACAGGACATTGAAAAGTAAAATAGCAAGGCAAAAGGGCGTGAAGACCAAGTTCTAGAATGCTTCCAATGCGGCTTACCTAAATAAACCATGTACCTATTGTCCATCGCTGGCGGCCGATGAGACCCAGATGTGGGAGATCGATTCGTCGGAAAGCAGCGGACGAAAGCCTACAGAAGGGTGGCAATGGACGAGGGCAGATTGGCGGGGCCGCGTGTGCGCGGGTTCCGTTTCCCCTCCCTTTCTGACCTTTTTTTCGATCCGTCTCTTGTCGGTCAGGACACGGACGGAATGGCTGAAGTAGACTGATTAGAAAGGAGGGAAGCGCCCGCCGCCAGCATCGCAGCAGCCTGGCGATGCTAGTGCGTGGTGGATTCCTCGGCGTAGGTATGTAAGTAGCCATGTAGGTACGAGAGTGAGCACACGATCTGTCATTGCGTCGCACACCGAGTAAAGGTAGGCAAGCAGGCTCATGAAAGGGTGAGTGAGTGTCTTGTAAGTATCCACAGATTCGCGTTTGTATGTTTGAGAGTGTCAAGCCTAAAGCTTTCCAATCGGTCGGCGTGGGCGTGCCAACTGGAAGGCAAAGGGCCAATGATTTGTTTTTGGCTTCGACATCTGTGCTTTACACTATTTTGCATATGCATCCGATCATTTGCTGCTTATCGTTGGTTGTTTTGCGTGAGCGAGCCTCTGAAAAACACACACACTTACACACCACGCATCAAGACCTGCTAGCAACAATGGTCGTTACCCTCAATGTTTTCGTGATGCTAGGCGCTGTGCTTTGGCACGCAGCTGCTAAATGAGGCTCGTAGCACTAGCCCGATGGCCGTCTTGTGTATATTGGCCTCGGTGCAGGGGCATGTGCTCAGTACCAAGCCCCCCTGGATTGGCGTCGTCTTGTAACTTGTTATAACATTCCCGTAGCCACTCTCCTGCGCTGCAGATGTGGAGGGAACATGTGGTTGAGCACGTACCAGAACACGAACATTTCCAGGAACGAGATTGTGAGTGAGGCAATAGGCATCAAATGATTTTCAACGTGCGCTAGAGATAGAGTTGGGGAATTGAGGGGCTGGATCAGACCAGTGAAATGCATTGCAGACTTTAGAGTGGTGGACAGGACAGGACGTAGGGATGCCACAAAGTTACCAACCGGGTACCCGAATGCTACAGTCACTACCAATAAGTTTGGAAACTTAGGAGGCAATGATTTATGTGGTGCATCTTAGATACAAGGTTTCCAGACTTCTTGGTGGTTACTGTAGGTACCTAGGTAAGGTAACTACCTACCTACCTATCTACATCACGTAGAAGGTACCAATAACTACAGACACAACCACCTTTATAGGTATGAAGCAAAAATGCAATGGGGGGGATCGCAATCGAGCATCAATCCCGAGGGACTTTGCCGATGAGGTGAGGCGTGGGAAAAAAAAAGTCCGGCAAAAATAGCACCAATGGCAAGAACCAGTCAGTCAGCCAGCCAGCCAAGCCAAGCCCGCACTGCCAGACATCAGACAATAGTGTAGAAACCAGCCCAGAGAGGACCACCACCAAATAGTGTAGTGTAGGTACTGGAACCTAAGTAGGTAGCCCCAGGGCGGGCCCGCCTGAGCCGGACAATCCCTGTCAAAAGAAACCGACGCGTATCATTCTGGGTGTCTGCTCTCTCCCACCCCTTGCCCCCTTCCCTTCCCTTCCCTTCCCTAGGCCAGTGGCACGTTGCACACACAGTGAACGTCCCATTCTCCGGAGGATGCGCGCGTTTCCTGCCGGCGGCGGTCCTACGGTCCTAGACTGGCCCTCTTTTGCACCGGCCTAAACCCCCCCCTGTGTCCCTGTGTGCCTTTGAGGTGCACTGCCCGAGAGCCACTGCATGGGCTGATGATGGAAGGGAAAGGTGGGCCGGAGGCGACAGAAAGAGCGAGACCCAGCGACCCCCAATGGGGCCTAGACGAGACCAAGGCTGGCTGGCCACCACAACCACCACCACCACCTCCTCCTCCTCCTCAGTGAGCGACGCCCATGCCCATGCCCATGCCCATTCCATGCCCACACCCACGCCCACGACCGTCGAACCAACGAGCGGGGAGTATGGGAAGGCGTCGAGGCCATCCGAGAAGCCGCCTATGCCCGGCCCGCCCACATTACTAACTCGACTTCGACACTCGCCTCACCTCACCTCACCTACACCTACCTTGTCCCGTTCCATGCCTCTGTCACCTACCTACCTATCTGCTTTCTCCTGACCTCACAGCACCACCCTGCCTCTTTTTTTTTCTTCCCTTTTACGCTACTCACACTAAGCATCCGGGCCCACGTTCCTCTCGTCTCAACCTTTACCTTCGCCTTGCGTCTGGTCTGCTGCCACTCCCGCTCAGCCTGCCCTCCGTCTTTCCGATCCCATCGGCCCCCCCTTCGCTTCTCCCGTAATTGTCCAGTCAGCCATGGCATCGGTCGCTTGATCGCGAACCCCGAAATTCCGATATGCCTGCCAGCCGAACCCACCAGAATGGCGCCGCCCAGTTCAATCAGAAGCTGAAGAACCTCTTCCGCATCAACCTCAATAGCGGCGCCGACCGAGACCGGGAGAAGTCCTCCACCGCCCACATCCAACCTTCCGCAGATGCATCTCCCGCCCGCCCAGAGATCCGGAGCAAGTTCGGTAGCAGCTTCTTCAAAGGCACCGTCGGCCGATTGAGGACGAATACCACTGCCAGCGAAGGCAATCCTCTCGACGAGGCTCTGAGCCCGACTGCACACGCGAACCCCTACTTTGTTCACCAGGGCCAGCCGGGTCTCCGCCACCACAACAATGAGTCGGTTCCCCCAAGTCCTCCAGATACCCCCAACTTCAAGATCCAGGGTCCCGACGGCGGCCCCGAGCAGCAGACGACGAGTGCCGGCAGGGAGGAATTGGCTCGGAAACTTAGGAGAGTTGCCAGCGCACCCAATGCTCAGGGCTTGTTCTCCAAGGGAAAGGGCAGCGCCGAGCGCCCGGCCACCGCGGAGCTGAGCAAGGATCCTCTGGTCCTCGACAAGAACTCAGGTACCCTCGAGATGGTCGACCCTTCCAAGGTCAACGGCTCCTCCTCCTCCTCTAGCCTGGGCGTCCCCGACCAGGACGTCCTCGGCAACCTGCCACCCCCGAACCGCACCAACCTCGCCTTCAGGAGGACGTACAGTTCCAATTCGATCAAGGTTCGCGACGTCGAGGTTGGCCCCCAAAGTTTCGACAAGATCAAGTTGATCGGCAAGGGAGATGTTGGCAAGGTCTATCTGGTCCGCGAGAAGAAGAGTAGCCGGCTATATGCCATGAAAGGTACGGCCGATTCATACTTTGCTACTGATATTTCCGACGTCGTACTGACTTGATATAGTGCTGAGCAAGAAGGAGATGATCAAACGGAACAAGATCAAGCGTGCTCTCGCCGAGCAGGAAATATTGGCCACGAGTAACCATCCCTTCATCGTGACGCTGTACCACTCGTTCCAGTCCGAGGACTATCTGTACTTGTGCATGGAATACTGCAGTGGTGGAGAGTTTTTCCGAGCACTGCAAACTCGCCCCGGCAAGTGCATTCCCGAAGATGATGCACGGTTCTATGCCGCCGAAGTCACTGCGGCCTTGGAATATCTGCATTTGATGGGCTTCATATATCGCGATTTGAAGCCGGAGAGTGAGTTCGGCAGGCCCATCCCCTGCTTACCAATTACATGCTGACATATTGCGCAGACATCCTGCTCCACCAGTCGGGCCATATCATGCTTTCGGATTTTGACTTGTCTAAACAGTCTGACCTCGGTGGCAAGCCCACCATGGTTATCGGCAAGACGGGTACCAGTACCACGTCGTTGCACATCGACACCCGATCATGTATCGCAAATTTCCGCACCAATTCGTTCGTCGGAACAGAAGAGTACATCGCACCGGAGGTCATTAAGGGTAGCGGCCACACTAGTGCGGTGGACTGGTGGACCCTAGGTATCTTGATCTACGAGATGCTCTACGGCACTACTCCCTTTAAGGGCAAGAACCGGAACGCGACCTTTGCGAATATCCTGAGAGAAGACATTCCCTTCCCCGATCATGCCGGGGCGCCGCAATTATCCAAGTAAGGTCTGCATTCCAACCAGTCGAGCAATTAAACTAACGAATTTCAGTCTTTGCAAATCCTTGATTCGCAAGCTTCTCATCAAGGACGAGAACCGGAGATTGGGCGCCAAGGCTGGCGCTTCAGATATCAAAGCGCATCCCTTCTTCAAGACGACCCAGTGGGCCTTGATCCGCCACATGAAGCCGCCGATTGTCCCCGTCACGGGACGCGGGATTGACACCGTCAACTTCCGCAACGTCAAGGAAAGCGAGAGTATAGATCTCAGTGGCTCTCATCCGATGCAAGCCAACCTGAAGGGAGTTCCCCTTGATAGCGGCCTGGCGACCCCCGGCGGCGAGGTTGCGGTGGATCCTTTTGAGGAGTTCAACAGCGTCACCCTGCACCATGACGGAGATGATGACGACCATCACCATTCACACCAGAATGGCCAACATTCGTGACCCTTGATGGCGGGTGATTGGCGATCCGAAGTCTGTGGCCAGTCGTCACTTCGGATTACCAAAGGGTCATTCACAAAAGATGACGGCTATCGTTAGAGTGTAAGAACTAGGGTTGTGGATCGACGTTACCTACAGTCATGGACTATCATTTACAAGCGACGAAATTGGAAGAGACACGAGACTTTACGAGAGGCAGGCAGAGAAGAAGAACAACAAAGCGAACAATCGAAATCCACGAGCGCTTTTGACTCGAGGAACCATTTGGCTTACAAAAACTTTGTTACACAACCCGTAACTTACGGTTCCTTACTCCATTGGGATTCTCACGAAAAAAAGATCAATCAACAGCATATGGTCTCTGTGCCTTCATCATTGGGAGTTTCTTGTGGTTTACTGTCGTCTTATCTCGGAGTCGTTGTTCTTGTTTTCTTTTGCCTTTTTTTTCTTCTTTTTCAAGGGAAACCCCAGGCGTTTTTGAGTTTGGGGAAGTGGTTTTTCTGTTTGCTCTTCTCGTTTCTATTTTTACAAAGAGACGAACACAAAGGAGAGGGTGAGGGGAGACGAGGGCAGAGGGGGGGGGCAGTGCGGGCGGGCAGAGGGAATCATGAGGGGTGAGTGCTTTTTTGGTGGACCGTTGGGTGACTGAGAAATAACAAAACAACCTTGCGTTGATCGACGGTTTACGGTATCGAAACATGTTGGTTTCTCTCAAACAAAACCGCTGTCGTCCTTACCAATCAAAGAAATGTAAAAAGCTTGAGAAGGAGAAAAGCCTATGCGAGTTGTGCGCGTACGAGCCGCTGTGCAACACTGTGAGGCCGTTTTTCAGTGGCTGTGCTGTACGGGGTGGGAATCCATGCATGCATCTCACTATTACTTCACCCGTCTCTCGAAAAGAGGTATTGAGGCCAAACCGGGGGAACTGGGGGTCTCATCAAAGCAATGGGTTCGGGTTTCGTTCGTCTCTTAATCGCTAAGCAGCTTGTAAAATAAACATGAGTTTCTCTGAGCACCAGCCCCAATTCAGGGCATGTTTTCTGTTGTT
Organism: Colletotrichum sublineola; assembly: GCA_020631755.1. Lineage (NCBI taxonomy): Eukaryota > Fungi > Ascomycota > Sordariomycetes > Glomerellales > Glomerellaceae > Colletotrichum > Colletotrichum sublineola. Next base: position 3,072,880 of record JAHSQG010000001.1, read on the forward strand.
CACTTTACAGATCCAACACTTTCATCTTAGAATATCAGGGGTTCCTTCACCCCCCTATCGGTTCGGACCACCTTGACGTGGTCAACCATTTGATACCAATAAACACACAAGAGCTAACGCTGTCGCTCCAGAGAGCCGTTCGCCAGTGGTAGTCCCCCCAATACGAAATGCGACAATGGTCTCCTAAAGCTTGGCCTTGGCGGGCTGCTGCTTCGACGGGGCCGTGGCCTCCTCGTTTAGATTGACCTCGCCCGTCTTCTCACCGTTGCCGAAGAAGATTACCTGCACGGTCAAATCGTCTCTGTTTCGTTTCGTTTCGTGTCAGCTTCGCGATTCATGTCAGTGGTTTTCATGTGTGACCCGACTCACCTGTAGCGTCTCGAGAACGGAGACGGCAGGGTCAGCAGAGCGGAGACCTGCTCTTCGTTCTTGCCACCGAGGGCGTTACGGACCAGGTGGGTGGCTACGTTCTTGTCCTTGACGACGAACCGCTCCGGGGCGTCAGGGGATATGCCCCACTGCTGCAGACGGATGGGCGTCTTTTGGCCGTCGGTGCTCTTGTCGCTCGCCTGCTCGACGGGCAGAGTGGATTGCTTGGATCCGAAGAGCTTGGACCAAGTCGAGTCGAACTGCGAAGAGCCGCTGGCCTGGCTCTCGATCCATTTGCCGACGAGACCAACGACCTCCTCGTTGGTCAGCATCTCCCACAGACCGTCGGTGGCCATGACCACAAAATCTCCATTCTCAGGCTCGATCTTGGTTGTTGTGACGACCGGCTCGGCCGTGACGTAGGGGGGCGTCTTGAGCAGGGGGGATGCGGAGCGGGCGAAGAATGATTCCCGGAGTCTGTTGGTGATCTCACGGCTCCACTTGTAGCTCGCGTCGCCGAATGCACGGGTCGGTTCCAACCCGCCGAGTACTCGGCCGTTGTGCACGACTCGATCCTCGCCAGGGTGGAGCTTGCGCAGGCGGGCGGCCTCGTCGGGGTTGCCACCCGTCTGGTCCACCGATAGAGCGGTAGCAGTCCACTTGCCCGATGCCGATCTGCGGCCGAGAACAGCGCGCGAGTCGCCGGTGCAGGCAACGCGTAGAAGCTTGGATCTGCTGTCGTAGAAGGAAAGAAGGGCACAGGAGCCAGACAGGGCGGGGGCAAGAAGCTCCGCAGCCATGGTCTTAGAGCCGGCCTTAAGGACCCTCTCGACGCTCTGGTTGACAATTTCATCGTCCAGACGAGTGAAGCCGGACTTGATAGCATTATCGATGGCCTCAGCCGGCGGTGACAGATCGGCAGAGGATTGGTACGTGTTGTTAAGCTCCTTGGCAACGGAGGTGATCAGAGCTTGGCGCAGCTTCGCCGAGGTCGTCCAGCCGCTGTTACGTGTTAGTTTGGGTTTTCAAGCAGGTTCACGTTTTAACAGCAACTCACGCATGACCATCAAAAACACCCCAGAACATCCAGTCACTACTATTGCCCGCGACGCCGGCGGCCTTGTTGGGTACCTCGACAATCTTCTCGGCATGGTCGTCCTCGATGGGGTCGTTACTGGGGAGCTGGACCAGATCGTAACGCAGGACACCCTGGCCTCTATTGACGAGGAAGGACTGCTCCGTCTTGCGGAGCTTCTGTGTGACCTGTTCGGGGGTCAACATCTCGATGACCTTGCGGCCGTCGTCGCTAGTGGTCTTGGAGATGGGACCCTCTCCGACAAAGGTTCCGGTGTGTAGCTGGTCGGCGCCTACGACAAGGACAGCTCGAGTCGGTGCAGCATCGCCGCCGGCGGGGGCGCCGGTGGTGAAGCTTCTTGTCAAGCTTTGGGACTTGTCGAGACTGGTACCGTTGTACGAGTACCAGGCGCCGTAGCCGACGAGGGTGGAGACGAGGGCAACGGAGAAGCGACGGATGTACATGGAGGACTTTAGCGGCTGGACAGCATGCTCGGGGTTGTTGCGAGGCTGGTTCGTGGAGGAGGACGAGTATCGCAGGCCGTGGCGGGTCGCGAAGGAAGATGTGGTGGAGAGGTTATGTTCGAAGAGGCCCCGTCGGGTATTGCGTGCGAAGCTATGAGCCGTACATCGGTAGGTTGTCCGCAAGGCCCTCACTGCTGCGCGATGCATTGGGGGCAGCGAGATGAGGGAAAGAGAATGGCGTTTGGACGGGAGGGCAACCCGAGTCCAATAAAGAGTGCAGAGAGGGTCGTCGTGAGAGAGGGAGAGAGAGAGATAGAGTTTAGGAGTGGAAGCTGTAGCGTTTGGATCCAGGGTCGGTGGAGAAGGTAGAGGGGTGGGTTGCGCCGAGACCAATGGATCGTGCCTCAGGCGCGTTGATCGTCTGGGGAAAGGGCTGGGCGCAGTTAATTGCAGGCCTTGCAGCAGTGCGCTGTGGCGCCCGGAGTCGCGTGTCAGTCAGAATGGATACCGCCCACCGTCCCGTCCCTAACGGTGGTGACGGTTACTATGTTTAGTAGCGTCAGAGGAGGAGGTCAGTCGGAAAGGTCTACCGACGGGAACACAAGCCGCTAATCACGGGGTCAGATGTGCATATGTGCGACATTTGGTTTGCTGGCGATGCCTGCTCCTTTAGTGTACCTGTGACAGAAAGGGAGGCCGAGAGGGTTTGAAAGTTCACCCACCTTCTCATTAGATAGCTCCCGGCGCCGGTTCCGAGCCCTGGAGGTGCTAATTTACTAAGTAGCCGTGCTGATTGATCCCGGCCATTGTTCCCTCCCTCCCTCCGACAATCCCACCGAACCCCGAACTATTCAAAAGTTGTTGTATTAGGTATGACCTGACTCGCAGACCTTAAGGTTCATGGCCTCGTTGCAAGACGGGGGACTCCTTAGCGACAAGTAAAACTCGCTGTAACGCATTGGCATATATGCATAAAAGTTCAGGGCTCGGCTCCTGAACGACCAGCTCGGAAGCCAATCCTGACATGTCTAGAAGGAGTCTTATGGCCGACATCATCGTGAAAGACTAATGAAGGGTAGCATTAAGCACACTAGACACATGAGGTGTGTAGAGTACATGTACATGTCTGTTCACTCTACCACCAGGAAGTATGAGATGCCTCATTTCCCCTCCTTTCTTAACTCTTCGTTCACATCGATGCTTAAGCTTCGCTCGAAGACAACGGGATGACTCACTGGTGAGGAAGACAATCAAATCATTAACGGTGAAGGCTTTCAGACTACAGTTATGTGCCATTTCTCTATGATGCCAAGGCATATATGACGCCGCTGCGCATGGCCATCACGCTTTTACTCCTCAGAACGATCCCTTTCCATTGCCGTCTCATCGGCTAACTCCAATTAATGCGCAAGCCTGACTGGGAAGGGCAAAAACCTCCATCCGCACCTATAATGATTGCGAGGCCTTTACTTGCGCCACCTTCACTGCGCATTCGCCGTCATGTCAAGATCAGAAGGAACCTGCCAGCCGTGGGCGGCAGCCGCGCGCTTGTATGCGTCGATGGCCTCGTTAACTCCGTAGTCGTATGAGTTAACGGTAGTTTTGGCCATCAGGCGTGCCGGAAAAGGCTCAAGGTTACACATCGCCATGTGTACCTGCAGCAAAACGCTTTCCATGCTGCTAGCGGGGCTCCAGCCGCTGTTGGTCAGGAGCTCCATGCACATGGCACCGCCAGCCGTGACATGTCCGCCGCCTCCATGTGAGAAGGGGAGGAAGCGAGGACGAACGACCCGGACAAACGGCGGGGATAGTGGAAATTGGCGGCCAAAGCGGATCTCGAGAACAATGCTGGATACACCGTGATATTTCATGTCCTGTGCAAGAGGGAGAGACTTCTCGAAGCTGTGCAGCTCAACTATCCACTGAAACATGTTTGTGATGTTGTCGAAATCGATGTACCAACCGAGCTGGTGCAAAGGCGTAGTGGCCTGCAACTTCTGCAACTTGCTAAGCTCCTTACCGAGGAACTTCCTTCCTTGGTCGGAGGCCCAGTCAGGAGGAGGGAGTTGAGGCAGTGAACTGTATTCAACACTACCCGGAATGAAATCCATCTTGCCAGGGTCGGAACCTTTGACAAACATGATGCAATCAGCTTCATCTTTGCTCTCCCGGAGTCGCATCATTATATCAAAATCATCCGGCTCGTCGTCAAGGCTTTCGTCGGGCTCGTCGGCCACAACAATTGGATGAGACAGCGGCGCCGACCTTTGACGCCAAGTAAGTGCAGCTACTGGGATTTTCACAGCCTTGCCGGTCAACCCTGTGATGTGATGAGAAGGGTCCTGAGAGATGTATTCGGGCTCCAGAGCAGCCTTCTTCTGAGCTTGTGGTTCTGTCTGTAACCTTTGGGCCAAGAGGTAGCGGCACTGAATCCAATCAACTTGGTCAACCACATAGAATGGACTAGTGGACGTGAATTGAGTCGGACGATTGATAATCTCGCAAAGGCTGACAGCGGCATGCAGCTTTAGCTCAGATCCAATCCAGGATGATGTACCGACCCTACTGTATCCTTGGCTCGTCGAGAAATCCCTGGCAAAGTACACGCCATGGCCGTAAGCACGACCGTTGAGAGTGTCCTTGAAGTCAAGGCCATTCCTGATGATACTGTGCCAGTTTCCAAGCTGGCTGCCGTGCCAAGCGAAAAGCGTCGGGTAGGGATGTTTCCCTTGCTTTTCTAGCTCCTCCTTAAAACGATTCTCCTTCTCGGGCGATCCTTGTGCAAAGCGGAACTGCATCCAGTCGCCGGTCATTCCAAGTATGCGCTCGTGTTGTCGATTCTCAGTCGCTGGGATTCCGTCGATTTCGAGGTCCGTCGGTTGATCAATTTGTACGATGAATGATCGGTTTGAGGCAACGATCCATCTGAGTAACGCCAAAGCGGATCTAGAGATCTTGTTGCATTCGCTCAACGACGACCCCTGGTGGTTCCTGAGATAATCTCGCAAAGTTCTAATCGAAGGAATCGTCTGCACGAGAAGCATCAGGGCCTCGCGTTGATAGGCTGGTTCCAGGTCGTCAATATCATGTTCGTAGAGAAACAATTCAGCGTCACCATTGTCGTCATCAATCATTCCCTCGGGCTTGCAGTCAGCCCCTCCCGCTGACGACAACCCTTTTGGTCCGTCCCAGAAGGGACCTGTGGTCGTGGTGTCTGGCTGTCTGTAAGTGGACACGATGTAATCGAATTCAACCACTCTGCCGCCACTGTTTCCACTGGCGTTAAGAGTGGTGTCAACATTCTTGATGCGGCAATGATGGGCATCTGCCTTGCTCCCCTGGCCGCTGTCCATTGCAGATTTGACCAGAATAATCATATCTCCAGGCTTCAGCACTATGGTTTGTGTGTTGTTGAGGTTGAATTTGCCGGCTGAAATGTGAGCTGTCACAAGAATGGCAGGGTTGATTTGCTGACGCACTGAAGACTCTCTGAGCTGTTGTGCACCGCTGGCGCTCCATGATCCGGATGGATTAGTTTGAGCTGAGGGATGGCTCATCAGAGGTACTTTGATAGCCAGGCCTTTCGGCCATTCACGGATCCGAGATGCCTGCAAAGCGGCAGCGCAGAAGCTGACCAGTAGGTCAACCACATAAGGGCGAGCAATGATATCATGCTCAATGCTGGGACCCAATCCCAGAGCCATGAACTGAAAAAGGCAAAGGGGCTCATTGCACACGTATGGCTTCAGGGCGGCAAAGCCTGGGTCAGTCTTCCGATGACAGACAAGGCAGTATTGGGTGCTTTTGACAAAGTACCGCAAGGCGAACTGCATTGCAATCAGGGGCACGCTGAGTTCCTTTTGTGGGAGGGGACCTGTGACATGGGGGTTATGCACCACGTAGTCCTTGTTGAGAAGACCGCGGGCTGCCGTCGACACTTGCGCTTCAGTATCGTCAGCACTGAGAGAAGTGTTGTGCAGTTTTGATTTGGAATCGCGCAGGTGTGCATCTCTGGTCAGCTTTCGTAGCAGGTCTGTAGCACCGTCCCAAGACACGCTGTGAACCAGACGAATCTTCAGCAGTGTTGCAAGCTGCTGGTTCATGAAAGTGTCAATCGAGTTTGAAATAGGCATGGAGCAGAAGACTGCATCCTGGGCCTTTCCTGTCGTCAGGACGTCTTCCGACGAGCTTTCTTGTGCATTGTTGAATTTTGGGTTAAGCGCAGTAAGAGCTGAGCTGAGGGTCGGTTTGAAGCCGGCGCACTTTCCGAATCTGAATTGCAAAGATGCCGGGTGACCAGGCGCAAGATCCATAAATGTTTCTACGCAAGGATATCCAGCATCGTACTTGCACAGAAGCATGATATGGTCTGAGGAGCTCACCTCCCAAGCCTCTAGTGTATCTTCGTTGAGGCCGAGATGAGCAACTGGGAGGGAAAGGGAAAAGATGCAGCCTTTCTCTTGTTCCATAACATTGCCCAACAAGGAAATCTTGAAGCCGGCCTCCTTGGCTTTGCGGAGATCTTCAATCAGACGTCCAGTGATTTCGGTGCGCACTTTGAGGGCATTAGACAAGACTGGAATCGAAGAGGGGGCAGAGCCAAGTCCAAAGGCCAAGTCATCCTCGTAGTCGTACTCGTCGTACTCGTCGTCTTCATCGGCTTTCTCGGTTTCTAGATCGTCGTCCAGGTCGACATCGGTCATCTCGATGTCGGAGCTGTCGCTGTTTTCTGACTCGAGAGCTCTGCCCAGTCTTCTCGAGATTAGATGCAGTGTGTCGAGAACGGATTTGTTCTGACTTAATCGGGGAAGATCATCGAGGAGCTCAGAAATAGCTGTGGGAATTAACTCAGCATCGGTGTAAGCCAAGAAGCCGGAACCTTGTGGGTATTCATCGACGTTCAAAGCGATCAAACGAATAACAAGAGACGAGATCAGAGAATTACCCGAGAAAACGAACTGGACTTGGCCGTCATCTTCTCCCTTCGTGAGGCCGGAGATATGCTCAACGACTTGCTGGGAAGCTGCGGCCAAGTCTCTGTTAAACTTGCGCCGGGTCATGGTAAAGGGAGCTGTTGACGATATTGAGGTATAGATCTGAAAGTTCGACGGAACTCAACCGACTCAGCTTGCGGCACTTGCCCGTCCTATAAAGGAATGATTAGCAGGTATATTTATAAGAACCAACTGGAAGAAGAAGGCCTCGTCATGGTTGGCCACCCGTTTGGCAAGTAGTTAGTGGGCAGGCGAGGGAAGGTAAGAACAAAGGAAGAGAGATCCGAGATTTCAAGCTGGTCAGCACTTGACTTACCCAGGGCGGATTGCTGGAAGAAGTTGGAAGACGGTACAACGCAGAAGAAGTGCGAAGTGAGTATCTACCTACAGTAGGTAGGTAAAGTTGAAGTGCGATGTGACGAAGCTACTTCGACTGAAGAAGTTCAAGTTGAAGAAGTAGACTGGAGAAGTTCATACAGGGGAAATTCAGATGGACTGGAAACGTTCAGACCCAGCAGAGATAGACAGGTAAATCTACCTACCAACCTAAGTAGGTAGGTGAGTTTCTGAAGCCAATTTACCGAGCAAAAGCCCAACAACCTTTGGGTGTTCTCTGGAAGGGCATTTGAATGGGAAGGTACCCAATGAACGGGCTTGTCCAGACCGTGGTTTCTACAAACCTAAGATGAGGCGTAGTTAGCAGGAAAGTACGACTTGTCTACAGCCATGCACGGCAAGAGCAAACCTGGCGGGTTGCAGCTTAGCCTCCCAGAAAGCGCCTCCTCACAGCGTGTCGAGGCGGTTCTGTAGAAAGTAAAGCTCCATTTCGCCTCCAGCCTTTTGGTTACTAGGTAGGTAGGTATGTAAGACAGGCTACAGTCGGCTGCTGCCTGCTCCATAACACACCGCTATCGACCTATCTAAAACGAACGAACAACAGCCGTAGCCAGTCGCCAAGGTGCTATTAGCGGGGTCTGATTGGACATGTGTAGCAAACACAGTCTCTTTGTTTGTTCCCGCATTGTTCATGTATGAGGAACGTTGGTTGACTACCCTCTGAGGGAACCCGGAAAATGATTGGTCTGATCAATTTCGACATTGTATAAAGTAGGTACGCTTTGTCCTGGATCTCGTCGCACTTGGGCCCGGACTTACATCGGCCAGGGCATCCAGGCCTTCGGACATCAGCTTCCCTTCCCTTCCCTTCCATTCTTCGCCATGACACCTTCCGCCGCACTCACATCATCTGGTCCTTACTATCTCGTATTGAGAACCCCCTGGATACCAACTAAACCGCCTTCATTCGAAAAATTTCACCGTACGGACTCAGCTGCACTGGCTCGGTGCCCATCCACCAATAATACCCGATGACCTTCTTTACCGCGCCGCCCCAGCCAAGCTGCCTTTTCTGCCACGCCTTCGGCTTTGATCCGTTAGTGCACTGTTGAACGATCATTGTAGGGTTCACGGCCGAGTCGGCCATGACCTCCATATTGTCCATGCCAGGCTCGGGCCCGTCAACTATCATCTCGGTGGTCAATCGCGACGGCCAGCGGGTCCCGGATGCCGCTAAGGATATGGGCGGGATACCAAGGCCGCTATGCGTCTTAACGGACGTAAGGATTGATTCGACTTTGTCGGCGGCTGCCACTTCGAAGTAGACCTCGAGACATCGCAGCTGGTCCAAGTAGATGATTGAGAGGCAAAGGATGGCAGCGCCAATAGAGGCCACCCAAAACACCCAGAAGTGCGGCGCGTTAGGCGAATACTCCTCGTTCATGGAAAGAATGGCCGATACTACGGTGAACGGGAGTATGATGCCCCCCAAGTATGTGACGCGATCGAGCGCCCGCTGATTTGCTTCCTTCCCGTCTGACCAACCGCTGCCATCGTCCATGATCGGTCGACTGCCCAGCTCTGGAAGATTCATGTCTCGCGTCTGCAATACTGCCGTCGTCGGTTGTGTGCGCAGCCACCCAGGTGTTTGTGGAACCGTCGACGTCCCGAGCTGTGAGATAGCCACGCGGCGTTGTAATCGCTCGAGTAGGCTGCGCCATTCGGATTGCCGTGCGTCACCGGCTAATGGCTGCGGCTCCTGGGCGTAGGCCGAGTCTAGGTTTTGCTCCAGAGACCCTGTTGCTTGCCAGTACAGAGATGAGTCTTGTAGAGAACCCGACTGAGCGCATGGTGGGAGAGCCTCGAAAAAGTCCTGCCATTTGTCATATACTGCTTCATGGAGGATGTCAGGTAGGTTTTGCCTAGCGACATTAGAATGCCGAAACGTTCTCAAGAGACTGTCTTCGAGTCCCGGAAGCTCGTCCCCTTCTGCAATCAGGACATTCCACACGGAAGTGCCGTCCATTTGCGATTCGTCGATTTTTGTCTGCCATGAGCGGGTAACTGAAAGGGGCCGGCGGGCTTTCTTGACTTGTGAAGAAGGGTCATTCCATATGGGTCGATCCAGAAACAGTGCTACAAGGAGCACATAAGCAGGATTAACATAAGAAGGGGTATTGGGGTGATCGTACCATCGGCCTTGCTACTCATCCACAAAGACGCACGGCAGAACATGACCGCTTGTCCATCCTTCGTCATCATATGGAAGGGAGCTTCATCCATGACATCCACCAGGTCCGATTGCCTTGCAGACGGCTTATATCCAGGATAGTTGCTTTCCGGCCCATAATTTCCCCTGGCTGTCTTGACAAGCTCTGGGTATTCGAAGGATATGAAGCTCGAGCCATCATCCTGCCTCGAAGATCGATGCCGCCGCCGCCCCGCATGTGCTTCGAGAAAACCAGGACTGACTCCCAATGAGTCCCTCAGAACCTGGACCAGATCCAACGGAAGCCCTTGAACGATCGTGAGTCGCCTCCGACCCACCGCTTCTCTCAAAAGGTCGTCGGCATGGTTGAGGAGCCGCTGCTTGCAGTTGTTGGTTTCCCAGTCAAGTACGTACGCAGAGGAGCCAGATTCGGGAAACTTGCTCATCAACGAGGACCTGCGTACGAGCAGCGCCGGCGTATTGGACCGCTTCGCATGGTCGGCCGAGTCGCTGGCCGTCAGCGGTGGTGATTGCTCAAAGTTCTTTGATCCAACCATTTTGCACTTGGATAAGAATGAGTCTCTCTTCTCTAATCGGTTGAAAGTTTTGCCTGGTACTGTTGTTCATAGGCTCAAACGTCCCAAAAAGCCCAGAACGCAGGCAAGTAAGATCGATCCGGTTATTAGTGAAATTGTTTTGCCTGACACTTGTCAAGAGTAGCTGTCAAGTGACCTGAGCTAACATGAGGGATTGAGCTTATACCAAAGCTCTCATCTGCTTCTTAGCCCCGTCTAGTCCGACTCGGGTCTAAAGAGTAGGTATCGGTCCGCCGTAGCAGCACCTGGCCGGACTGTCGCGAAACGATGGGGTAATATTTCTTATGATCTAATTTAGTCCCGGGGCTGTTCGGGAATACCAGCAAGCTTGCCACGTCAAGCCATCCCACGGCTTTCAACATGCGAATGTGAGAGCCCCTGGGTGGCCTTGTGACCTATACGGCACCGTCGAAACAGGGCAGCAACCTACAGCAATTTTGGAGTGTTGATTCCGTTTTTTTTCCATCAGATGCGGTCAGAAACGCGGTGTGTGCAGCCTGTCTAGCTAGAGCACCAAGCGAATGCCCCATTATCGGCGCTCGCTAGAGTCCGTGAGTAAGCACCGCAAGACGGGGAGGCGTGAAAGACTAGCCACATAGGTACTTTCTGCGGACCTTCCTAGCCCCCAAATCTTGTCTCCTGGCACCATGTCGACAGTAGAATGGAATTGTACAAGCATGCACGGACGTTGCTGGCGTTGCCCCCCTTTGCTGCTTCAGGATGTCTTGAAAGAAGGAGGTCTATGGAGTCTAAGTAGGAGGCATCAGTGGTGTCCTGGCGGCGCACGAGCCGCTTCGATACCCCAGATCATTGGATCCTTCACCGAGGGACTTACCGAGAAGAGCAATTGCCTTTTTTTTTTTTTTCCTTTGGCGGGGTTCATGCCACACAACGCGTCCCACCGCGCCTCACCGAAAACGACCTCCTGCCCACCCGACTGTCCATGTAAACACGACTATACTGAATACCTCGGTCGCTGAACTAGCGTCGCCCATCAAAGCCCGACACACGACAGCACGCGCGCACACCCACACAATGGAGCAAGGACGGGAATCGGCATTGTTGCATTCGCAACCGGAACTGACACCACTAGAGGCAGAGGTCCTAGAGGAGTACGAGAAGCTTGCGGATAACATGAAGAAGGTTCGTTGAGTGGCCCACTTTGCCGACCTCGCTCATCCCGAACCCCCCTCCCCTAACTCATCTATTTTGCCGGACTATCGCATTAGCAGACACTCGCTGACGCTGCTGAAAACTCCTGCAGCTTGCTTCCACACTGGAAGACCTCAGCGGCTCCCCGAGCACCGAGATTCTCGACGGCCTGCGCGAGTTGGAGCGCAAGACGAGCCTGGTATTCACGCTCCTCAAGGCGAGCGTGTACAGCATAGTGCTGCAGCAGGAGATCGACTGGGGTGACCGGGCGGAGAGTCAGGGTGACGAACGGGACGAGTGAGGAGTTGGGTTGGGTTGTGAAGGTTATCAAAGCCGAGGCCAGACCTGGAAACCTACCACGGCCGCAAGCGGGGTGAGACGAGAGACATGCACAGGCAGATGACGAGATCACGATTAGAGGATATACCCCCACCTGCGAATTGCAGACATTGGCACAAACCACAAACATGCCAGTCTCCAAGCATCGTTGCGCACGAGTTACAACACGCGAGCTCGCATAGGAAGATCTCTACTGATTTTGCGCTTTTTTGAACATTTACAGTGGTATACAAATTGGTATACAGATTAATATACAGAGCCGCCGTAGTACACCTTCCTCACGTCGACCAGCTTCTTCCCGCGCCCAATGGCAATCTCCTCCGGGTCGGGTTGGTTCAGAAGGGCCTTGTAGACGGCGTTGACAGTGTTGTAGGGGTTGTTGGAGCGGGGAATCTTGGCGGCCAGGTCGTGGATTCCGGCGAGGCGGGCCATTTCGAATATCCTGTGGGAGACGCGGAGTCCGAAGCCTGAGAATGATTATGTTAGTCTCCTCATCTGCGTAGCCGGAGAAACATGCGAAAAGGGGGGGACAGCATACCTGGGGGACGGGCAGCGAGCTTCACAACGGTTCCCGAGATCTTGGCCTCAACGTTGCCGTAGATGGTGCGGTTCTCGTACCGGCGGATGGGCTTCATGTTGCGGATGGCAAGAAGGGTGGCCGTCGCCGTGGCAATACCGGGGTCCGTCGACTTGGCCTCTCCCAGTCCCAGCCTGCCGTTGCCGTTGCCGGCCACGACGATGACGGAGGCACTGCGGATCTTGCCCAGACGGGTCTGGTTAGAGACGAAGCGGGTGACGACTCTCTTGGTCAGGATGGAGAGGATGTCAGTCATCTTCATGCCGGTGGCCTGCTTGAGCTTCACGTAGGCGCCCGTGGGGTCGAGGCCGTCGTCCTCAGGGTCTTCGGGGGGCTTGTAGAGGCCCTCAACACCCGTGACCTTGCCGAGCTCGGGGGCCAGCGCCGAGTTGCCTTGCTCGCCTTCAATGGCCTTCCACGAGTCCAGACGGGGGGGACGAAGGGGGTTCTGGTCGGTGGAGAGGGACTGTTCAAGCTCCTGGTAAAAATGCTTGTCGATCAACTGCATCCAGTCGTCGCCTGCAATCTCCGACTGGGCGGGTGCTCTCGGCTTTTGGCCTCCTAAGACATCGGCATCTTGGTCAACCAGAAACTTCCTGCGCAATTCGGGGTTCTTCTCCAGCTCCTTTAGCTCCTCCTCCGTGAAGTCGAGCTTATCTGGGTTCGTCTGCTTGACCTTGCGCAGCGCCCTAGCAAAGGCTTGACCCATGGTGTCCTTCAATTGAATGTCGACCCGGTCCGCCATTTTCTCGATGTAATCGTCGACCCACTCTCTCCTCGGGAGCCACTTCACCTCCTTGGGTTGCAGAGTCTTCTGAGGTTTCGCGTCGATAATCGGCTGAATCGTCGCAAAATCCTCGATATAGGGCTGCTGATAGGGGTCAATCCGTAACCGACCCTGGATCGCCAGGTCCTTGGGGTCAACGGCCGCTTCGCCCGCCTCGAGAGCCTCCCACTGCTCAGGAGTGTACTTCTGCTTCAGAGCCGCCTTCTCCTCCTCTGTATATTCGGGAAACTGTTGCTTCGCAAACGACTCGATCGCATCGGGGGTCGTCAGCCCCATCTCCTCGGCGGTGATATTGTTGAATCGTGACCGCCTCCGCCCCGACCGGCTAACGGAGGTGTGGAATAGTCGGCAGGGCAGGGCCGGTGTGCTCGAGACGGAGATACATCTCGACAGGACGCTCCGGACCGGGCGTACCGAGTTCATTGCTGCAGAGAAAATGGCGACGTCTCTGCGCCAGTCCGTTACCGGCAGCAAAGGGTGTGATGGTCGCCTTGGAGTGGTTGTAGTCGCGTGATGGGCTCTTGGTTTGAGCTCAGGATCGCGCCAGCTGGTCGACAATTTTTTTTGGAAGCTCAACTAGATCGGCGTACATCGTCCAAAATGCCTTAGGCTGATTCACGCCACATTATTGGTTGACAAGCCCGGCTTTCTGCCGCGCATGGCCCGTGCGGCTTTGGATAGACGGCACTGAGATGCGCCTATGGTCATGTGACCTCGATGGGCGAGACCGCCTTCTCCCAGCCTTCTGAGACGATCAGTATCCGTACCAGGAGCACCATCCTTGACCGTGGCTCAGGGGCTGGCTTACATAATCTTGACGATAAGCTCCATGCTCTCCTCCATTTCGAGGCAGCCCCAAAGCCTCGAGAGTGCTAGACCAGGCTATGGTCACGTTTTCCTACCTAGCCAGCAACACCACGCATACGTAACCACATGAGCACAAAACTACTTCAGATCTGAGCCCTGAAGACAGCATCGGTATCGGCTTCGGACCCAATCGCGCATACCGTACTTTAACCCAAGGCTTGCAAGCAGACGCCGACGATGCCTCTTCTTGAGATAGACGGGACCCCTTGCACCGTGCCGAAGTAACCGCTGCAGCTTGTCCCTGCGTGGCCAATCACTAGCCGCAGACATCAGTCGACTTTCTGCCGCAGGCCTGAAACGCGCATCGAAGGTCCCTCCCCCTCCCCTGGCCGCCTCCCACGCATTCTGGCCACCACGATGCGTACCGCATGTCGCGTCCTGGTCTCACCCACCAACCACAATGGCGGCCTAGCCTGTGTGAACCACTCACTGACCATTGTAGTGCCATTTTCCTTCGTACCTTGACCGCACCCCCAATTGTGACGTCCCCCGTTTCGAGAAGCCAAGCGGATCTTCTTGGTACATTTTGGCCCCAACGAGCCCTCTTCTTCCCTTTTTCCTTCGGGCCTCTTCGCATTTCGTGTTTCCTACTGTTCGACAAAAACATCTAATTCGGCCTCCGACTACATTTCTTTCCCTTGTGACTGGCGCACTTGAGACCTAGACCTTCTTTTTTGACTTTCTTCTACCTGTACTCCTTTAATCCGAGTCCATACCGCCGCAGCCGTCCGAAAACGACTTACTCGCCTCCTGTCCCGTTCGCCGATAAACAACGGACCATCGGTTCCCAGTTATCACTATCGCGAAAATAACTCGCGCATCCTTCGCTCTTGAAAGCCACCTACCGACACCGCAACCTCTGAAGTTGCAAAGATGGGCCAATTCGACTGGTTCCGATCTATTGGCGCCACGCCCGAGGCCGTCGCTGTCCTGAACGATCAGCCCATTCTGTTCACCATCCTCCTGATTGCCCTTCTCGCCATCATCCTTGAATGCGTTCTCCTCTGGTACATTCACTTTGCGACTCTGAAACCCGAACAGCAGAAGAAGAAGGAGCCTAGGAAGGGGGGCAAGGGCGGGAAAAAATAGAGGACGTACAGGCTGGAGAGAACAAAGAACGTGTTTGTTGGAGAGTTTGTGTATAGGAGCCGGTCATGTGGGGTGATGCGATCATAAAGATGATCTGATATCCACCGAATCGCCGTACGATGAACCGATACTTTCGCTGTGAGAGGCATCGCTATGCTGGATCCTGCAGCAACCCCTCGGTGGATTGAGAGGTTGGATAATGGGCCAAGCCGGGACTTGAGCGCTGGATCGGTCTTGGATAACCGTTCCAGGGTATCAAATCACATTTCTTAGGATGCTCGGGTGTCACAGGTTGCATCCGACATTCATATTTTCATGCACAATATCATTCTATAGTAGATCGTCAGGCCTCGATCAAATACTCACAGAGTGTTTATGTTGACCAACTTGCGACTCTCGTCACACTGCCCACTCATCCTCGGACTGGTCCTCCATCTCGTTTTCTCTCAAGAGGATAGTCGAGTACCAGCAACTTTGCGACGGCTCCCAATAAGCGTCGTCAGAACCTTCAAAGCTTCCGTCATCGTTTCGTAAACCACATTCAGCGTCACTTTCCGTTTCAATTTGGGACTCCATGACAACATGACCATCGTTGTGAGGAAGCGTTGATACCCGCTCTTGAAGTCCGCCTATTCTGTCAGATGTCGCGGATTGTTCTTCCCCAGAGTCAACATCAGAACTCCACCAGTTGCTAAAGGGTTCTCGGCGATGAGCAGCAATGGCTTGCGAATCCGTCAAAAATGACATTGGCGTCGAGTTTCGACTCAGCTTTCGGTCTTCCTCCAGGTTTCTCTGGTTTAGGCCCTTCACTTCAAAACCCTCGGTGCTGGCTTCTTCTGAGAATGGTACAAATGGCGAGCTTACATCCCCCGAGTTGAAAGGTACAAATTCGTAATCGTGGTCGACAGAATGTTCATCGCAGCAGGCATCGTCATCCTTCGCCTCACCCTCGTGCTGAATCGAAATGCTACCCATGCTTGAAAAAGGAGACGAATAACGATAAGCAGCATCCGCCTCGGGCGCCGACTCATCAACGTCATCTTCGTGCTGCTCCATATCAGAGTTCGAAAAGTGGTCTCGTATGTCGTAGCCCTCACAAGTATCAATCTCCATACCAACTTCGTGGTAGGGTGTCTCGTCGGCGAAAGTTCGATCCCTTGGCAGGGGTTGGTAGCGGACTGACTTCTCGGCTTCATTTATCGAAAACACATCGTCATCCCCTGCCGCTGCTTCGCGAATTCCTCTTTGTTGCCAATCCCCCCTTTGAAAGGGCGGAAGTCTTGTCCGTGTCAGCCGCCATAGCTGTTGCCAGAGATTCTCGCTCAAATGGCTGTTAAGTTCACTAGGTTGGCTACCAGCTCTGCCCTCAATCAAATCTTCCCTTCGCATGGACTCGATTTTCTCCAAGACTGCAAAGACAGATGACAGGCCTGGAAGGAGGTGGGATCGGGAGGCAAGTGACTGTGTCCTGTTAACTTGTCTGTAGCCATCACGCATCTTCTCCACGCAAGAACTGCCATACCGAAAGATACTTGATGTTGAAAACTTCCGGTATAAGGTGAGCCAAGGGTGGCGATCCCATGGCCTGTATAGTTTGAATGTCGGTAGAACGCCTTCGATCCACCATTAGAGTATCAAGGCCAGCTTCCAGTAGCGACATTATGGCGTAAGAGGGCATGGTCTTGTCGTCTAGACACTCTTGCTTCCTCAAATTTAATCCACTGTTGGCATCGTCATCTGGAAGGCAGACGCCCGAATCCTGTGTAGATGGAGATTCTTCAACGTCGTCGTTCGGGTCCTATCCCGGAGGCAAGTCATTAGGATCCACATCTGTGGTTGGCCTGAAGAAGGGATCCAGAATCATCATTTCAGGTTCCTTTAGCATGCGCAAATCCCGGCGGAAGTGAAAAGAGCAAGTAAGGTGTTGTAGTATTCCGGTTATAGTGTCGGGAGGCATATCTGGGGACAAGGCTCTCTCAAGATGTGTGATTGTGAACGATAGGTGCCACAAGCTGCATACATCGTCTCTATTACGAGTCGCGAGAAGTCCTAGCTGGGCCCAAATCTATGCATGCGTTAGCTTCCACGCTCCGTCGACCCTTGGGTGTCACTCACAGGGCAGTCTGCCAGGCAACGAGCGACCTCGTCAGCGAAGTGGTGGCGCTCCGTCAAGTCTTCCCCCTCAAGGACTGCGGAGACCACAAGGCGAAACGATGGGGCTTTGGAAACCAGTATATCGCCCCTTTGGACACCAACGAGTAGTTCGTCCGCGGATGAGAAGAGTTTATGAGACGACAGGGTACGAAGAGAAAGATTACAGGCAACGGTAACAAAGGAGGCAGTTTCTGAGTTGCATAGAACAAATGGGTCGAGAGAGATTGTAGAAGTGGTCATTGTAAGAGGAGACGTCACGTCCTGCCCCGTGTACCAACTTGGTCGAGAACACACAACGCACCTGTCATCCTCACCGGCTGAGGGGGTTCGAGGTGTGTTGTGTCAGTCGTTCATAGACGCCACCCAAAAGATGCGCGAGGGGGAACAAGATGTGCATGCTGCCTGTTCAGTAGGTAGCTGCTATGCAGTTTACAGGAGCAGGCACCTTCCGAAGGAAAAATAAAGTATATCCATCTCGCAGCCCATTTCTAAGATTTGATAACAGCAAGGCAGGCGCGCAAGGCAGGGGTGTAACCTCCTCACCGCCAAGGTAAGTATTAAAGCTCCGCGAGGGGCGTCGAAGTTGAAATAAAGAATCTGCCTACCTAGAGGTAGACCAGCGTCTTTTTCCAGGGCCCAGGCGCCAATGCAAGATTGGGGATTGAGGTCAAAATTCGTGGGTCACGGTTCCAATACCTCAGTAAGCAAGCCGTTGGCCTCCCACCACCCAAGTAGTCCTCCACATGCTTAGCGTCTTTAGCCAGCGAGAGGATCCTGTAGGTAAGCACGATAAGATAATGGTGCGGATGATCACAACTAGCGCGGACAAACTAGCCTCCGTACTAGCGCTACAGATACGATAGCCATCCTTTGTTTCCCCGCCATTTGTGGTCATGTTGCCGGTTCGTTTTCTTCACATCCTATACTGACAACAACAGCGCACCGACCCATCCGGCCGTCGTTGATTGGCGATGCTAAAAATGAGATATAACTGGGTTGGCTTTTGTATCACGGGAAGAACTCGGTGTTTGTAGGTTGAACTTGAAATTTTGATGCCGTATTCATAGAGGTTCCCCACATGGAACCCCAGTCATGCTGCGTCATCCGCGGCAGGGTGATCCGAGTCTCTGGGCATCTCCAGTACGCCAGGCCACCTAAATCTTGCACCCACTACACCCTTCTGCCAGCTTCTGGAGACACCGACACCACTCTCTACACTACACTTCAACTTCTCGCCGGGATCTGCTTCACTCGTCAAACTGAACCATTTTCCTGTAACCCGATATCAATCAAGCCTCTGACAAAACCCTATTCTGGTGGGTGTTGTTCCTAACCGTTGTCGCCTTCGCCGTTGGGTATCACGTACAACTATCGCCACAAGCCACCGAAATATCCCGTCATAGTAGCCGACGAACAAAGGCCGAGTGGAACCCGACGCACAACTTAATCTTGGCCGCAACCACAGGACAATTCTTAGCTCGTTTTGCCCGAGGACGGAGCCGGGATCTGCATTAGTGGTCTTGCACGACACGCCCAGGGCAGGCATCTGACTCTATCCACCCACCCACAGCTCGGGGACGTCAACGCTTGGGTTAATCCTCTTACGCTTGCGACCGCACTTTTTTTTTTTTTTTTTTTTTTGTTCACCCGGCACTGCGCGGAAACTGCGTCGCTGAACGCCCGCGTTTTCTGAGCATGCCTCTGTTCGATCTTGGGTCCTTGTTCCTCGACCACGTTGTGTTCATCACCAATCTCGTCTATATGAACATCGCCCTCTCCAATGCTGAGCCCAGCCTGCTCTTCCCGCTCTATGTCGTATCAAAGTTACTTGCAAGAGGACCCGAAGACTGGGACTCTCCCACAGCAAAATGGCCCCCGCCCATGAAATGGTAGACGGCAGCGGTTACCTTACTCCTCTCGAGCACAGCCGCTCATCATGTCTCTCTCACGCCAATACGGCTCCCTCGACTTCCTTCGGGACACAGAATTCCCCTCTCAGACGCCCTCCATTCCTCCCCTACTCTTCTTATGGGCCCGCATCGGTACCGGAGCATGAGGCGGCTCATCCACCTGCCGAGGCGCGGGCAGACTCGAACGGGTCCAGTCCCGACAACGCGGAGACCAGCAAAGAGAATTACTCCAGCTTCCACAAGGTGGGAGTGCGAGATCGGATCGCGTGTCACACCTGGACCTGGTTCACAATGGAAAGTAACCCGGATTGCGTCTATTGAACTATTGGCTAACAAATAACAGACCATGGTAAGCAACGAACGGTAGACTGATCCACTAAGATGCTGATATGAGATAGGCCACTGGAGGAATGGCTAATGTGATAAAATCTCGTGGGTATGGATCGCTTCACTGGATAGAGTGTACACTGAACTTTAAACAGTTCCTTACCAGGCCGCTTGGCTCAACGGCGTGGCCACCGCCTTTTTCTTACTCAATCTCATCCTGTTCATCATGAATTGTGTGCTTGCCGGGTTACGCTTCACGTTCCGACCAGGCTCACTCAAACACTCCTTCGCCGACCAGACTGAGTCTCTCTTTATTCCTTCATCTGTTGTCTCGTGAGTTCATTAGTCCAACGGGGTAGAGAGTCAACTAAGAAATTCCAAGGGTTGCTATTATATCGATCAACATATGCCAGTTCGGCGTTCCACATACTGGCCCTTGGCTCCTCAGAGTCATGCAGATTGCGTTCTGGTCCTACACAGCCTTGAGCGTGCTAGCTAGCTCGACCATTTACCTGATTCTCTGGTCGACAACGTGAGCATCGGCCTTTCCCTCTGGCTGCAAATATGACCTTACTGACTATGCCGTAGAGCCTTCCCTATCCATACTATGACACCGACATGGGTATTTCCAGCCTATCCACTTCTTCTCACGGCACCTTTCGCGAGCAATCTCATTCAAGCCGCAAGCCAAACCAATCAGCACATCGTCACTCTCAACACTCCTGCAATTGCACTCTGTGCCGTGGCTACTCAAGGTGCGGGCTGTATGATTGCCTTCATGATCTCGGCCGCCTTCATCTACCGGTTGATGACGCAAAAGCTTCCTCGAGAGTTCCAGCGTCCTGGTGTGGTATGTGTGACTTGATGCTGTGTCGCGAAGTAGCGCCAAGTTGACCAAGCTATAGTTCATCTCCATCGGGCCGTTCGCATTCACGGTTGGGGGACTAGGTAAGGTTATCGTCTTGCGTGTGAAGGAAGTCTTGACTAACCTTCAAAAAGTGCAGCTCGGCAACCAAGCAGAGGTCATCCTGCATAAGAATTTCCTAGGCATTGACATCGCCGTGCCTATCGTCAAAGTAATTTCTGCCTTGATCGGTCTGTGGCTATGGGGGCTGTCCTTATGGTTCTTCATCGTCTCCGTTGGGTCGCTCTGGAAAGTTTTGTGGCCAAAAAAGAAGATGTCTTTCCAGATGACATGGTGGTCGTTCGTGTTCCCGAACACGGCTCTGATTACTGCCACCACAGCCCTTGGGAAAGTCTTTCAGAACAAAGGACTGCAGATTTCCGGATGTGTTATGGCCGCATGTTTGATAATTGTATGGTTTATTGTATTTGGGTCGATGATTCGATCCTTATGCCGAAAGGAACTCTTGTGGCCAAAGGATACCCAGTAATACTGGCGAGTAGCTTACAAAGTAGCTCATATAAATTATCGAATAAATATTTGAGAAATGCGACGACATTTATTGGTCAAACACGCAGTGTGTTTACTTTCATGAAAGGTATGGTTTTGGGAGTGGTCAGTGCCAGGAACAGCCACCGTTGTGTTCGCTTAAGGGAGACCGACTGCGGGCGAAAGTGGGGTCCGCTACCCAACCAACCTCTCACTCTCACCCCCGTGGATTCATTCAACTCGCTCAGATGAGACCTGTCCTCTGTGAGGGACTGTCTCGTATGAATTCAGCAAGCACTGAAATTCTCTGACCGTCACATCCTCCTCTGAAAAACCAAAAAAAAAATGTCATGGGATTCCAAGGCGGCATTGCGCCGGCGCCAAAGCAGCAACGCCGCCGCATCCAAGAACCTCCCCATCCACACCCGCCACCAGTCCAAGTCGACCATCCAGCCCAAGTCGAGCCACGTAGCGGACGATTTCCTTCAGGATTTTTTGGATCCTTCATTTGATCCTGCCGCGTACCTTAACTCCAATCTGGCGCCTCTTCAGCACGGGAGCAATCATACATCACGGAGCGGAGGCCAGGCCGTCCCGCTGGCCGAACTGTCCAACGAGGCGCAGACGCTGTTGTCTCAGCTCAACATTCACACAACGAGGCTTTCGGGAACGCTCACTCAGCTGACAGACGACATCTTACGGAGCGGTAGCCGACTCACCTACGAGGTAGAACTTCTGCGAGGCGAGACATTGAGTCTTGCCGAGACGATGAATGAGACGCTGCAGGAGGACATTAAGAAATTTGCGCCTGGCAGTCTAGAAAAGGGCGCTGTAGACCAGACGGCACCCAAAGTTGCGAGTGGTGAAGAAAGGAGGGAGTCTGTTGGAATTGCCAAGGCAGACGTGGGCGGCACGACTGCGGAGGGTGAGACGCTTACAGAGCCGCCGTACATCCACCAACTGCGAACATTGACGGTGGTTCGCTCCCGCCTCGACACCGTCATCAAAACCTTTGGTGACGCAATGGAATTCGTCTTCCCGCCGTCGGAGCTCTCGGTCAGCTCGTCTTTCCTGTCCGTCTCGGCGCCAGATCCCGGGGCCGAGCAGCACAGCACGGAGGAGAAGGGACAGCAGGTCCTCCAGAAGCTGCGGGACGAGATCTCGCAGCTGCTGACCAAGTCAGAGGATCCGGTCAAGGGTATCGAAAAGGCAGCGGAGCGCATCGAGGAGCTCAAGGAGCTAAATCAGGTGTGGAAGGGGACGGCGGAGGAGAAGGGCAGGACAAAGTTCATCGAGAGCCTGGCCAGGATGGTCGAGGACCGGCACAGGGACCTCATGAGGGAAGTCGACCAGGCAAGCAGGAAGGATGGAGGCGATGGACGGGCGAGGAAAGGTAGTGTTCATGCCGACGCAGCGGAGAACAAGACCTATCTTGGGGGTTATGGCTTGATGGGCCAGTTGCAGAAGCTCAGAAACGGATTATAGGACTAGGGGGCGTGTCGTTTGCAAGAACACAAAAAGGCAAAGCAATCCCAAAATAGGCCTGTTGCTGCAACAGCCTCTGTGTGTGGTGATTTACTCCGGCCAGTGATGTTCTAATAGAAGCCATGCTACTCGTAGTCTCCGACAAAGTACAGATATATCGCGATTTGGACCCCTTCAGTTTGTTCAGTTTTTTATTTTATTTTTTGTGCTCATGGGTATGATTTGATCATCGATGCAACTTCATCCTGGAGACTTGCATGCTGCGTCTTTAGTGAGAGCAATAACCTCTTGAGTTGTCCCTCGGGCTATGTATTACCGTGACGCTCTTCTAGCTAGTTGAAGTACACACCATTTCATTAGAAAGTGTACTCTGCTAGAGTCAGCGAGTGGGTTGTGTGTAACTTCAGCCTATTACTCTACCTTTAAGTTTCCTGAGGCTTGCCTTGTCACTTGTATCCTTGTTCACCCCCATCCCTCTTAGTCTCTTGGTGTTGCGGATTTCTGGATAGAGCTAAGTGAACGGGCGACGATAAGTCATGGAGCTCAGTGAAATTCGGCGTGCACAGTGCGCTGGAAGCTGCTGTTTTTCATGCCTTCCGTCCGCTAAACCCACCAAGGTACTCATACAAGGCTGTCCCTCTCAAGGTCGCACAGGTACATGGGGACAGTTACACATTTGGACGAACACGGCAAAAGTATCATGCCTAATATTCTACACAATATATGGTTTCTAGATGAATAGAAACACGATAACCATGGATTGTTGTAACTTAACCTCCCACAGCTTTCGGAGATAACTGCCCGCTAAACCAACCTGGTCCCTGCGGAAGTCATCGGGTGACCTTCATCCAATAAGAAAACCCAGCCTCTCCGGCAATCAGGTACAGGAATACATGCACTGACTTAGCGCGAAGAAGGCTGACAAGGCAAGCCACAGTACCACCAGTCCATTTTGTAGTACCCTCACTTTCTCCGATTCTTCTCCCACACAAATATCTCTACGAGAGCTGCCGCTGCGAATGGGCACCTAGGACGGACTTCCCCTTACTTGAGAGCTGCGATTGAGGGCTTCTTTCTTCTCTCTCAAAACACTTTTTGAATATATTTCGTTCCCCCACTCCATCATCGTTAGAGCTCGTCTCAGTCAAACTCCGGCTTGCGACGGTTAACGGCTGCTATTCACATCACCAAACCAGCGTCTCGTTCTCAAACCACAACAACCACATTTCTCGGCCCAACCGAGAAGTGTGCAGTTGGACAAACAATACGCGAGCTTGCTCGTCGCTGCCCCAATGGCAGCCAACGAAGCAGCCACCCCCAATTTGGGTGGTGCCTCCCAACACAAGGCCGGGCGAGCCTCTCCGGTTCCCCCGTCGAAGCGCGACCGCAAGCGTCAGGCCCTTGCCGACAAGATTGCCAACCTGCAGGAGAAGTTCAGCAAGGACCGCGATCTCGGATACCGGGATCAGCTTCAGAAGGTCCAGGTCGACACCAATCTCGTGCAGCGCATCGACCCGTACGCTGACGATGTTTTGAATGTCATCGCCAGCCTGCGTCAAGAACATGAAGAGACTCAGGGACAAGATGCGCTGTCCGACAGCAACCGCACCCTGCTACAGATGGCTGGTCCCAAATTTGAGGACTTTGTCCAAGGCATCGAGGATCTCATTGAGTACAGGGATTTTCACTTGCTCCAACACATGGTGAGTGCGACCGACTTTTATCGTCCTTCGCCCCTGTTCGGCCAAGCTAATCATTCGCTCAACAGCACGAGCACGAGCGCCGGCTCCAGCAATATAAGAACGAATACCTCTACAAGGTCGAGACTGCGAAGCGCGAGCACCAAGCCCTCTCTGCTACTCTCCGTGACCGTCTCGTCAATACCCTGCTCTCAAGAAAATACCGTCTGAACAAGGAGAAGGAGGCGCTGGAGATCTCCGATTCTTCGGCATTGCTTCTCCACCCCAATCAGTTCAGCATCACCAACCCAGCCAGCCCTGGAGGTACCCACGGAAAGCGTGCAACAAGGCTGCGCAAAGATGCCGAGGAGCTCGCCGGCTACGCGGATGGCAAGAAACGCAAAAGGAACCCGGGCGAAGACGACGGTTCTCCCGTCCCCTCTAGACGAGTGCTCGACCCTAACAGCACGACGCCTCTCTGGCAGAACGAAAAGCTCCGCGTTGCCGCAAAACAGAATGGTCCCGCATACAGTATCGATAAGCTTTTTACTGATAAGGAGCTCTCTCTGGCATACAACCAAGCAGCCGTTGCTTCTCACAAATATGTGCTTAGACACAAGCCCTATGCGAACGGAGGTTCTTCACCCGGCAGCGATTCCGGTCAAGGAGACGAGAATGGCGACCAGGACAGCGAGCCTATTGTGTCGGCCCCGGCTATGGAACGCACGAGCTCTCACGCCACTAGAAGCACAAGGGCTGGCATCAACCAGAATCTGATCGATGCTGTCGAGGGAGCCAATGGCCTCGAATTGCCCAAGTATCTCGAGATCATGCAGCCGCATGAGCCTGCCAAACTACCAGCAGTTAACGTGACCAACTACTTTAAGCCAGTCAGAGGGAACACCGACGGCAACCTGCCTCAACCGCTGTCGCACGAAGAGATCAACTCCGACATCATGGTCATGGACCTGTTCAAGAAATACGATGCCAATCACAAGCCTGGCGATTCGATCGATCACCCCAACGGCAGCAGAAAGCTCCTGGAGGCTGCTATCACCCCGTACACCAATACTCCCTACACGGGATTCAAGCCTGGCCCCCGACCGGATCCCACGAAACTCAGAGAGGATCTGATGCCGATCGAGAGCAACATCAGAGATGAAGCACCACCTTCATCTCTCGCGGCTGTCGCCGCGGTTCCTATGAGCCGCAACAGCAGCGCGGCAGGAGGCGCGGCCATGAGTCGGCAAGGCAGCTCCCGTGGCAAGGGCCGCAAGAACCAATGATGACATACGAGCAGTTGGATGGTGTTTCGGCGTTTGGGGAAATTGAGCGGCACTGGCCATGTGCCTTTCCAGGTGTTTGGGGACAATATTCGAGGATAACAGCCTCTTTCATTGCGGCGGGTCGAGCTCCATTGCGCCCGATCAAGCTCGCGTTTCTTATTTTCTTTAGGACCTCTCACGATGGAGGATCGTATTACCTGGACAATTCACCGACCCCATGACACACGCATGCATGCACACAGGGTGGTATACGGCAAATGGGCTTGCTGTTTCGGAGAGACAAGTTCATGTCCGGAGGTAGAGCAGCCTGCCTGCATTGATACCCTGATTCTCATAATCAAACATTCATGTTCTCATTGACTCGTAATACGGACTTGTATGCTAAAGTGAACTCTCATGGGCCAAAGACAAGGGCGCGAACCTCGATGCTCTCACGACCTTCGGCATCGGCCCTGGTCCTTGGGTCTTGGAAGGCAGTATGAGCCAGCCGCCCGCCCGCCACGCCCGTACCATCACGGAGGCCCTCGCTGTCAAAACACTCAAGCAGCAACCGCTCATCGCCCGTCATACCGCTCAGGTAGTACCACTTCTGCTCCGGGTTGAATTTAATGCCTGCCGTCTGGCCGGTGTAACCGTTAGTGTAGCGGTGCTCGATGGGAACGATGTCCTCGTCGGCCAAGGTTGAGGACGACGCGAACGCCAGCGGAAAAGACTCGACGGGGTTCGTGTTAAGCGGCCGCCAGACGTTGATGATGCGATAGCGGCCCGCGAGGAGCTTGTCGGCCTCCTCGGGCAGGTGTCTCTTAATGCGCTGGATGACGGAGACGGGCGTCTGGTCAATGTGTACGCGGGTGACGGGGTTCCGGGGGGCCTTTGGGTCGGCGCGGCGGATGGTGTGGTCGAAGAACAGGACGCGGTTGCTGCCGGGGACGTGCTCCAGGAGGAGCTTCTCGAGCTCCGGGTAGTAGTTCTTCTCGACGGACGCGTCATCGACGAAGTCCTTCTCGGAGGAGGGCGGGAGGTTGCGGATCACGGCGAAGGCGTCGCGGTCGAGGTTGAAGTCGGACTCGCGGCCGCGGATGTCGTGCAGCAAGGTCTCGGTGGGACTATCGCCGTAGTTCCTGGCGGGGGGTCCTTCGGGGTTGATAATATTGTAGGGGGCGGAGTTGTCTGCTGGCGCGGCGAAGAAGTTGAGTGTTGCACGAACGTCGCCGCGGGGAACTGTGTCGATGGCCATTCTGAGGCTTGGTAGGGCTCTGATGTTACTTCTAATATACAGCAAGGTGATGAGGGGAGTTCACGATGAAATGGTAGTGTAGTGAAGTGTTCCTTGTGATGAGATATCAATGGGTTATGTGATGAATTGGGATTCCTTTTTTTCGAGGCGAGATTCTGTCTTATTATATATTCGTTAACGTCTAAGTTGTTGTATTTCAAAGCAAAGCTGATAAATGAAGCTGAGAAATGAAGCCATTTGAACCACAAAATGCCATGTGCTTGTGAACGGGTTATCACGTCATTCGGATAATCGGGCTCGGAGGTGCCATCTGAAGAGGATTAGTCAAGTTCAGAGCAACTAGAGACCACTGGGATATCTGTGCAAAATGGTGTGGGCTTAGGAACACCAACAAGTAACATGGATTAGTCAAGGTCACCCCGCTGGGGCTTTGGCTTGCCGTCATTTTTATTTTGCACATGGTCGGTTGTCTCTAGGAGAGATACTGAATGCGGGAACTTTGCTCTCCTTATTATCCCTGCTCTTCGTACTGATCGATCAGTGTTGTTGCACATCTGCACTTCGCATAAACGCCCTTCTTCATCAATATCAATGATTCCGATAAGCTTTGTCAGAATCCATTCATTGACTACTGGCGCGTTCAGCAGTGATATCAAACTACATCTACTGGCTTTATAGGGCCAATTATGGACAGATCTGGGCTGTAGAGAAGAAAGCGAACGCCAAGTGGCTATACAAGTAGTAAGCAATACCAACATTAGGAGGCGATATGGAAAACTGGACCATGATGACATTGTACAGTGTCCTGGAGTATTTCACACTGCGTTTCAATGCCTTGGGGAACTTCTTCCAACACCCCAGCGTACCTGGCGCCAGTTGCTTGCAGCGGCCGTAGGCATAGCAGCCTCCTTGCCCCTTGGAAAGTGCTGCCAGACAAAGGCTTATTTTAGCACGTCCCTTTTTGATCGATGTTTAGCCGGGTTAACTGGAGCCTCTCCTATCTCCAAAAAGGAGCCCTTGATTCTGTTCCTTTGAGGCCTTGAGACGTGGTTGGGGCTATAGCGGCCATATATTGTTATTGAAAATCAGGGACCCCTCTCTTATGGCGATGACCATGATCCTCCTCCACGTCGCGTCCTTAGGCTGTTGATCTACCACTTTCCTGTACCGCGTACTGAACATGCGCGACCCAGCAGACGCTTGATCAATCATGATGTCCAACGTATTGGGCTATTTGACATCGACTCATCCGCAATAGCTTTCCCGCAGTCGACGATGCAGCAACAACTTCAATCGCCGCCGCGATCCGGCGACCCACGCGGGCCATCCCCGTTGCCGTCTATGGAATTGCAACAGCAACAGCAACAGCAACAGCAACAGCAACAGCAACAGCAACAGCAACAGCAACAGCAACAGCAACAGCAACAGCAGCAGCAGACGGCGACTGCTGCGGCTACTCCACAGTCACTGACAACGTCAACTCCCGCGGTTTCCGTCGGGAGATTTGCTCTTCCGGACAGGGACGTGACGGCCGAGACTATCGAAGACGCCTACGTCAACTTCATCCTGCACTGCAATCCCGCCGTGCCTCTTGAGACGGATTCAGCCGCGCTGCGAGAGGCGTTTCGGGTCCTGCCCAAGAGCGGCGGCAAGAGCTTTAGTACCTTTACCCTGTACCAACTCATCAGGCAACTTGAGACTAAAGAGATAAAGACGTGGGCCGAGCTGGCGCTCAAGCTGGGCGTCGAGCCGCCGGACCAGGACAAGGGACAAAGCTCACAGAAGATTCAGCAGTATGCTGTCCGGCTCAAGGTGATTTGATTTCAGTAGCTGAATGGAGAACATAGGCTGACGTTTTGTAGCGCTGGATGCACTCCATGCACGTGGATGCCTTTTTCGAATATTTAATGGACCACCCTCATCCGTACTGGAATGAAATCCCAAACGACCCAACCCCTGTGTGCGAAGCGGGACGGGATGGCGTTCTGGCAGAAGACGACATGGCTCTTCGAGCTCTGCTGCCACAGATCCGGCCCAGACGCGGGAGGAAACGCCCAGACGAGGACGAATCCTCTAGGTCCCCTTCGCAACGAGTGAGGTTGGACTCGCCGCCGGCCGAGAGCGGGTATGCCGCAAATCGGGCAGAAACGTCGGGGCCATGGTCCGCCCACCCCGATTCTTCTAGACTGAGCGCCAAATCGGCCCTGGCATCCGGATGGCCGCCGGTCCATGACGCGGTGCAGACGCCGCTGACGGCTTTCCCTCAAGGATCAATGTCCGCGCTGACACCGTCAATACGCAATGGGGGCTTCTGGGGCGATGTCGAACCCAGGTCGGCAATCACACCATCGCGAACCAAGGCCTCGTATCGGCGACACGGTGCCAAGGCTGTGTCCTCTGCGTGGAGGAGCGGCGGTCCAGGAGGCAGCGGCAAGACTCGCGGCAGGCCACCGATGAACAAGACGAACGTCGACGGGTTGTTTGTGGCATTTTCATCTGAAAAACCACCCCTCAAGGGATCAAGTCCCGAGACTAAGAGCGATCCTGGGCCGATCAAATCCCCGGTATCAATACCCGACAATGTGCCGCCGACCATGCCTCCTGAAATCGTTCATGCGCGCCTGATGACACGGCCGGCTAAGCCTAGCATCTCACTTCAAGTCCCGGAGCGATCGGGTGGATCTGTCATCCGTCTCGCGACACCGCCTCCGCCGGTCGTCGTGATCAATGCAGACCCCGCTCAACATATTCCTAACCCAACGGGTTCGGCCACACGAGCACCGCCAGCGAAATCGAGAACTGACAACGGCAACGTACCACCTGACACAACGTCATCCATGGACATACACGCGCAGTCTGCCCTGGACATGCCACTCATCGCGCAAGGCAGCGGCAGCCCCGACCTGGCGAACGACCTCCACGCAGGCATGTTCGAAAACATGGAAGATCGCACTAACATCGATGCGGTGTTGGGATATTTTATCCACGAGACGGCCACCGCCGACTGGTTCGACGCACAGGACAACCCTATCGATAAGTGCAGCATTGCCGAGGCGCACGCGCTCGTGCACACGACGGTGGAGCGCATGTGGCAGTCGGCACCGAACCAGGACGCCTTCCTCCTCAATCTCGCCGCACTGACGGGCGGGAGGGCGTTGATGACAATGAGTAAGCTGCGGATCAAGCGGGAAGAGGAGTTCGAAGACCGTGCAACGTACAGCTGCACCTGGCAGTTCCGGCTGGGCTCGATCCGGGGGAACTACAAAATGTGGCACACCCTCAAGTACGACCGGTGGCAGCGGCCCGAGGACGAGAAGCCGAACATGAAGGGGACGGCGGAGGCCGAATCGGGTTGGGAAAAGAAGTACAGGGATCTGTTGGCGTTGTCGGAGAAGAGAGACAAGGAGATACAGTCGCTCCGGGCCGGGATCTTAGCGCATCTTAGCAAACCCTTTGACGATGTCAAAGATCTCGGAAGCTAGGAATAATGTCAGTTATTTACCGAGACACGGGGCATCTGGAGATTTGGCAAAGAGTGGGATGGTATCGATCGAGCATGACACGAAGAAGCGCATTGGTATATGGATGATGAGCATGCTTCCTCCGAGATCTGAGGAGCACTGAATTTTAGAGGTCAAGAAAGCATTAGACATCTGGCCTGGTGAACTGATGGCTTCAAGCCAGCGTGGGAACAATCATGTAGGAGCACATATCAGGAATATAGGAGTCTAGGACAAAATGAGGTGTCATAAATATATTTTAAAGAAGTCGTCGTCTGGTCTTTCAGCTCGGCCTTTAGCCAAAGATTGCTTCCTTCCAAAGCCTTCGCTGATCAATCAGAAATGGATTGCTCTGGCAAGTTGATACATCGTCTCGGTGTTTGTGTTGTTGATGGAGGACGAGGGAGAGGGGCTTACTAAGTCCCCCGCCAGACGGACTTTCGACCCCGTCCAGCAAGACGCAAACCGCTCCACTCCAACACACTTCTCACGACGTTGGTTACTTTGACCGTGAAAGCCTCTGCGATAAAACTCGCCCGTCCGGATTGTCCAGATACAGCCACCAGGATGCTCATCAAGGAGTCCCACGTTGACGTGCCGACCAAGGCTGACGGGAAGGAGGGTTCCATGAGTTCGTCCACACGCGCCAACCCCGAGTGTCGAGCCACCACGGACGGCTAACAACGCAACGCCAGGCATCTTGCTCTTCCACCCCTCCATCCCAGGCTACCCCAACGCGTAAGCCCTCTGCGCGCATCATGTCCGCGGTTCCAAAGAAAACACAATTGACTAATTTATACGTAGGAAATTCCCAGGCGTCTGCGTCTTCTCCGAGATCTACCAAGGTTAGTCAGATTATTTCTCTCTCCATGGCCGGGGGAGGGGGTCCAAGAAGCTACCCCGCACCGGGCCCTGTCGACCCCTCCAACTCCACACTCGGCTGGCGGCTTCACCGATCTCACCGAGATCTCGACTCTCATACCCCCCAATCCTGAACTTGCCTCTATTCCCATTCAAGACCATTCAGGAGTCTCCAAGGACGTCGAAGCCGTTTTATTCAAGACCCTGGTTTGAATAGGGGCAGTCACCATGCGGAATCTGTGCTGAGAGGACGTGAACAGTCACCGGCCCCGTCGCCCGCTTCGCCCGCCAGATCGCCGGCCAGGGCTACATCGTCGCCGCCCCCTCATCCTACCACGACTTCACCGGCCCGGAGGCCCTGGCCTACGACGTGCCTGGGACCGACAAAGGAAATGCCTGGAAGGTTGAAAAGGTAGTCGGCCAGCCCCCCCGCGCCATCTTGGCCCTTCAAATCATGAAAAAGCAGGGGAAGCTAACCGGAAGGTATTGTACGTGCGGGTAGACGCTCGAGTCCTACGATGAAGACTCCCGCCGCACCGTAGACTACCTCCTCAGTCTCCCAACCTGCACCGGCAGGATCGGCAGCACGGGCATGTGCCTAGGCGGCCACCTCGCCGTCCGCGCCTCCGTACGTCCTCCTTTCCCTCCCTCTCCCCTGCCTCCCACTTGCCACTTACACATAACATTCTCCCCCGTCTTCTTCTTCGGCCGCACGTACCTAACAACTCTCAGCTCGACAAGAGAATCACCGCCTGCGTGGCCTACTTCGCCACGGACATCCACAGCCGCACCCTCGGCCCCCACGACGCCAAGAACACCTCCGCCACGCCGCCCCCGGGCAGCGCGCACACCCTCGACCAGTTCCCGGCCCTCACCCACGCCGAGGTCGCCATGATCTTCGGCGGCAAGGACACCCACGTCCCGCCCGAGGGCCGCGACCTCATCCGCGCCAAGCTGCGCGAGGCCGGCGTCGCCGCGGGCTTCTACGAGTTCCCCTGGGCCCAGCACGCCTTCATCCGCGACGAGCTCAGCAAGGGCCGCTACGACCCGGCCATCACAAAGGTCTGCTTCGAGATCCTGCTTGAGCTCTTCGGCCGCACAATCAAGCTGGACCTGGGGCCCCAAGAGGGCGTCAGCGAAGTCGAGCACGTGTGCTGAGCACGACTGACTGCGCGTCACTCCGAGGGCATTTTTTTTTTTCCCTTTTTCGCGGCGAATACAAGTCAGGACAAATCACATTATGGGAGGCATAGTATGCAGCTGCGAATACATGTCATCATACTATATTCGTAATCTATCTGCTCACCCCCGTCTCACCCAGCATATGGGTTTGTGAGGAAATTCATCAGGCACGGGGGGAAGCCAGTCTCAATGCCCGCGTGTAATGAAAATGAAAAAAGAAAACGCTCAATGTCAACCACGATTGACTGGCTGGTATTATAATCTTGCTCCCACTTTTCTACATCTCAGGTTTCATACATACCCCTCCTTTCTCACTGCTTCTTCTGGCCGTTCTGAGCGGCTTCATTCTGTTGTTGGGTGTTGGACACGCTGCGTCCGCGTGGACGCTGGCCTGACGCCGGCGCGCTCTGAAGGGGGTGGGGAGGAAGGGTAGACTGCGGTGGCGGAGAGATGGTGGGGGAGAGTGATTGTCCGTAGTTGGGGTAGTTGTTGGACTGGCCGACGTAGTAGGTAGAGCTGTAGGAATCCGGCACGCCTGTCTCGGCCTCCTCATCGTAGGTGCGGTTTCGTGATGTGGTTCGCGTCAGACCCAGGCTGGGCCCGTCGCCAACGGGGGACATCGGAATGGTTTCACCAGGCTTGCGACGGCCGCCACCGCCCTTGGTGCTGGCTCGCTTCATCAACTGGCTACGGACGCGTTCAATGTCGGTCGAGCGGCGGTCCCTGGATCCAGACAGCGTCTCATCGTCGCCTACCCGGTAGCCCCACTCCTCCTCGGCCGTCGGGTCGCGGAGGTTCAGTTCCTGAGCGGCCTGCTTCTCATTGTTGGAATCCGGTTTGGTGCTGGTACCTTCGGCGGCTGGAGAGGGCACCAGGCGCTTCGCCTCCTTGTCCTTAGCGGCCTTTTCACGGGCAGCGGCGGCAAACTGATCGGAGACGGCCACGGAGTAAGCCGGGTTGCCAGGAGCGCCGAGAGCTTCGGAACCACCTCCAGGAGCGTAGATGGGGATCTTCTTGAGGGCCATGGCCAGGGCGCACATAAACTTGGAGCGGCGAGTTGCGCGGACGGAATCGTTGTGCCAGTTAGACTTGTGCTTGATGGCGATCTTAAGCTGCAATTTGTCCAAGTCGCCAACACCGCCGACGCCAATGGCGATGTCCGGCATGAAGTCGCGCGAGTTGTCGGAGTTGCGGACGAAGTTCTCCATTTCGAGGCGCAACAACTCGAGATCCTCAAAGCTCGTGTCGAAAGAGACGTTCAGGTCAATGACTTCCTTCATGGCCTTGCTGCGAGTGACGTTCTCGATCCACAGATTGTTCAGGGTGATGTTGGGGACTTGTACCACCTGCATCTTGTCGATACGGGTGAAGACGGTGTAAAGGAGAGAAATCTTGTCCACGACGAGTTGCTGCTTCTCGGAGCCGACAATATCAACTCTGTCGCCGACGTCATAGGGATGCTTGACAAAGAGAAAGATGCAGGAACCGAGGAATTCCTGGGTAGTGACGGCGAAGACGAAGGAGAGAGACAGAAGAGCGGTTCCAGCGGTAGCAACAGTCTGGCCGGGTTAGCGAGGTTGGTGGCAAATAGCAACGGTAGACTTACGGTCAAGAAGCTGGACTGGAACCATGCCAGGAAGATGAAGACGACGATCAGAACAACAACAAACATCAGGACCTTATCAAACACGCGGAGTGCTTGGCCAATGTCCTTCATGCCTTCGGTGATAGCCTTGCGTTCCTTGCCAATCTCCACAACCTTGCGCGTCATCTCATCCAAGCTGATGTCTCCGTTCATGTCGTTGTCAATCATGCCAAAAGCCTCCTCGGCCTCTTCCGAATAAGCGGGTCCCAGCACCTCATGGAAGTCCTCGGGTACCAGCGAGTCCTTTCCTTCGACGACAAAGGACATCCAGATGCGGCGGGCGAGAGCCTCGGAAGGCTTGGTCTTCTCGAGGGCCTCGACAACGATGGAGTGAGCCGAGTTGGGGTTAAAGACCTGCTTTCCGGTAATTTCGGAGGCGATGTTGCCAAAGACGCCCGTGATCTTGTCTCCCATACGGCCGATATCGCCAACGAGTCGGAGGGGAGTGGCAGCGCCCGGTCCGCCTTTGCCGCCCTTCGCGGCCTTGGCCAATAACAAATCGAGACTATCGTTGATGACATAGTCCTCATCCTCGAACTCGGGGCAGTACATGGGGAAAAGGGTACGGGAAGCGTCATAGAGCAAGCCGAGAAGGCGGACCTCGTGCTTGGACTCCTTGATGCGGAGGGCGAAAGAACGCTGATGGTAAGAGATACCGATGAGCTGGACAATGGCTTTCTCGCCGAGGTAGACGGCAGATGAGACGAAAGTAGCGCCCAGGAGGCGAATCATTGTGATGATCCACGGAGCGGGGTCCGGGTTATCACGGCTGAACAGGGCCTGGAAAGACTGCCAAGATGCAAGGGCCCAGAAGAACAGCGAGAAGGCGATCTGCAAGTTCTGAAGGACGGTAGCATACTTGCGTGTGCCAGAGCTGACGACTCCACAGAAGAACATGAAGGCATGGGGGAGGACCCAGGCAACACATTTGCCGGCCCAGAGTGTAAGCCAGGCGATTTCGATCCACAGGAACAAATCAAACAGCGGCTTACCCCCCTTCCGTCCTCCTACAATGATATCCTCTCGGTCAGTGACGAGGGGAAGAACGATGAGTGGCACAGCCAGAAGGAGGCCGATGGGGATGATGTAGACCAAATAGCGGGTGACGACAGAGGCGCCAGTGATTTTGTTGTAGAACCTGCCCATTGCGTTGACCTTGACTTCTTCGGAGCCACCAGTTCCATGACGGCCCAGCTCGCCGTGCTTTTTACGGCGACCACCCTTGTTGCGGTGGAAAAGGCCCTGCTTTTCGTTGGTGCCGGAGCCAGAATCCTCGTTGTTGGAGGCGTTCATGGTGGGCTTTCGTGCGCCAGTCGAGGCAGCGCTCCTGACCTGGGTCAGAGGGATGTCGCTTTCAGCCATATCGATGGATTGACTATTGCTAATAGGCAAGAATCCCGAGTGCCGCGGCGAGAGAGGTCCCGGCATGCCGAAGGCACGGCAGATATGTCGGGGCGTCTAGTCGAGGGAGCAGCTTGGAATGCTGGCGTATAACGGGAACTGGTCGATGCCAGACAGGCCACTCGCTGTGACGCGATTGCAGTCTAGCAAGTGTACAGGTGGGCGGATATCAAATCCGATTCTGGGCGAAACCCCAATCCCACGTGTTGTTGGAGTCGAACGAGGGGAGGAACAGGATCGGAGAGAGAACCAAGGAAACGGACTGCGTATGGTTCTACAATAGATTGGCGGGTGTGCTTTTTTTCTTTCTTCGTTTGCGTTGGTCTCGATGTAACGACAGCCGGATACCCAAAGTGAATGTAAATTACAAAAGGATATAAGATAGGTCACGAGAGGAGACGATAGGAGTAAGAGGAAAGATGGCAGGGAGAAGGCGGATAAGAGGAGAGAGAGTAAGTAAACAGGTCGAAACGAGTCGATCTGGTCAAGGAGAAAAGAGGGTGAGGTGAGGAGGGGAAGCTTTTCAGGGTTAAAGCGAAGGCGAACCAAAGGCAGAGAGAATGACGGACGACAAGGTACAAGGTACCGATCGGTACAGAGTCGGATACAGCAGCCAGGATAAAACTGTAGGAAGGCAAGGTAGGTAGGTACCTTGTAGTTAGCAAGTCGACGATCATCGATGTGTGCAAGACAGACACAGGAGGACGAAAGGGGGGCCGCCGCCGCTAGAGAGCGCGTTAGTGGGAGGGGAGGCTTGGGACGTACAGCTCGTTAGTGGGGACCCCTGAGCCGGTTTTTTTTTTTTTTTTTTAATTCCTTCTCTCTCTCTGTTTAAGCCAGGACCCCCTTTCGGCGCATCTGGTTTTGGGAGTTCAGGGTTCTCAGTGGCAGGGCAGTTTGCTCAGGTTATTTAAGGCGGGGGTACGTACTCTATTCCATCTTGAGTGCCGTCCAGTCTACGAAGAACTAGGTAGGTATACAAGCAGAAAAACGAGGAAAATGAATGAGCCAACAGTTGGCAGGTGTTCGCTGCGGGTACTGGCTGGAGGAGGGCTTTGATGCAGGGGAAAAGCCACTCAACAGGCGAGTTTCAGACTCCGCGGGTCGACTAGTGGGATTGGCCTGTACCGAACTGGCGTCCCTGGACATGGAAGGGTCTGTGGACCCACCGGATCAGGTACGTATTGCAGCCGAGTGGGCGAATCTTTTCCCAGGTGGGCTCTGGAGGTGCCGCGCTCGCCGATTTACACATTCTTGGTTCTTGGAGTTTTTCTCTTGTCTCACTCCATCTCTTTCGCTCTGCTTCGCCGCTCTATCCCGGGCCAGTCTGGAATGCCATCCGAGGCGCGCTTCGTGCCATTGATGCTGTTGCGTAGGTATCTCAGTTCATCCCAGACAACAACCGTGCTGTGCAGGAGAAGGGTGTCCGACTAGGTTGAAGAGACGCGTCGGTCTTGCTCCCCTCCGTGCATACCTAGTCATATTTGGCTGGTAACTGTGATATCAGAAGAGGCCTCTCCGTCTCTCCGACTCAGCGATAGGTAACTCATTCGAGTCCCGTACATCAGACGCCGCGCACATCATACAGATATTCAGCACAGCCCGTGGGGGAGAAGCAAATCTCGATGTTCCTTGACTGCCGCCCGCCCCACCGACCGTGCCTCGCCGCCTTGGTCCCGGATAGGGTATGTTCGTTCGTATACCTACACAGAGCACGTAACGCACGGCGCAGATGGTACCATAGCAAGTACTTACTCCATACAATTTACGGCATCGCAATCTGTAACCCCGCGATGTCATACACGCACCCTTCATTCGGGTTTCTGGTACGTTAATACCGCCACCTATGTCCATGGTTGCCGGTAGTCATCAGACCCCGGCGTGCTGTTTGAGCGTGAGCTGAGCCGTTCCCAGCTGTGCTCTCTCTGGGTCTTCCGTCTTGGTTCCTTGTTCGGGACAGCCGCTGCATGCCTGGCTGCCCTGGTCGGGGTAGCATTCCCGACGGGGAAACCAATCCACAGTCCAGCAGCAAAGGCAGGGAACTTGACTGGTTCTCTAGTCCAATAACAAGATCGGTCGGGTTGCCGGCCCACATGGATGACGAGTCGCCTGTCAACGGTTTCTTTCTTGTGGGCTGCCCACGATAGCTGGCCATCTTTCCACCACGTCGCCACATATGTGGAGTGTTAGAAGCTTAACCTCGCCCACCTCCTCCTCCATGCGTGGATCACCGATAGCCCTTTGCCATATTACTGCCTTCGTGCCCAGCTAGATCTCGCCAAACTCGCCAAACTCAGCCGCCAGCACGCGCGCCAACGTGATCCAGGAATAACTTCTGGACGCAGGGTGACAGCTTGAACAGGTCACCACAATTTTTCTCTGCTCCACTTTCACGGTGGAATACGAGCGTGGAGAATCTAGCACTGGTTTATTTTTCCCCCTTGAGCCAATAACCCATACATACACACCTAGTAGTGCACACGCATCGTGCGTGTATCCCTTACTATCCACCCCACACATGTTTGCCTCTGATGAATGGGTTTTCGCCTGTCATCGGGTCATGCCAGCACTGCCAGTTCATCCATTGATGCCATTCTACAGTACATGCACTACCCATTCCACCTCTTTGCCCATCATCCAACCAGCGTCGTGAAGCTCTTGGCATGGGCGCCCCAAGCACCTCCAAATCCTCTCTGTTTCTCTTCTCCACCGGCTCAGCCCGTCACACCACCAGGTACCTAATCAATCAACCTGGTATGGACCATGGTTCCAGACCGACACTACGACTGCACTCCATCTCCCTCAGCTTGCCTAGTGTAAAGTAGTCTACGGACAGTCTAGTCTACAAGCCGACGTCGTCGTTTCTGTTTCGTTTCCGCCGCTTCGTAGTCTCTCGTTGGCACTACTGCCACGCTCACTCACCTCTTCTTCATCGCCCATCAGGCCCCTCCCTGCGACCTGACCGAGCCTTACAAGGACATGACAGAGACAAATTGTCCCAAGAGTTCACGGTCCAGCTTTGCTTCGGGCCTGCACCGTCTAGGCCTGCCCATGGTCCCTGCTTTAACAGCCCACTCGATCCTGCATCCGAGAAATCAACAAGTGGCTTCGTTTCCCCTTTGTTTCCAACACTCTACCCTAAGGCTTTCTCGCCGTAATGATTATCCCATTGATGAGCTCCCCTCTCATACATGCCCTGGATAGTTCTCCCTAGGGTACACCACCGGTATCCGTAGCTACTTTTGCGAAACTCGCCAACCAGCCCGCGGCTCACGGCAGCCAAAAAAGCCCGGCGTTCCAACGGTGCCGGCCTAGTCCGGCGTTGGCTTCATTGTGGTCCGCGCCAGTGGCGATCAATGACACAATTGTCTCCCTCATGTTCCTCTCAACTTTGTCCCAGGAACGGTTTTCAGCCAGAGGTGCGTCGAAGGGGGTCCGCCAAAGACACATCTCAGACCCTCGAGAACGCGGGTACCTGGAAGAAAAGCAAGCGCTAGAAATTTTGTCGTGTAACATGGGCCGTCCGTCGTCCCTTCGAGTAAGGATACTGACATCCCCCCCCCCTTCTTCCAAGCACGAGCCCACGGGATGAAGACCCTATTCAACATGAGACGGCTGGCCCTGCGCACTCTATTTCTTCAGGGCTCTTTGCCGATGCACTGTCCTTCTTGGAATTCCTGCAGCACCAGCGTGCCGCGTCTCACATGCTTAACGACACACTGTCGGAGATTCCACCGGATCAACATCCGCCGTGGACAGAAAACACCTTGAGAATCGATCGCCTCCGTCTGCATTGCTTAGTCTGGCGCTAGACTCAACACGAGACGAGGATACCTCACCAAATCCCCCCTAGCTGCCGTTGCCCTCGTGCCAAGGGCTAACCGGTACTCTCTCCCACGCGCTCTTCCGAACTCGGTGTTGGCCGCGGATGGCGCAGGCTACCTACGTCAATTGACGCCGCCCGCCGCCCGCCGCCACAGAGGACTTTGTGTATTGCTTTCTCGAATGAAGGCCTCTGTCATTAAGTCAGTGGAGGGACGGAACAGGGAGGTAGGTATATTAATATACAATAAAGTAGGAGAATACAGTACAAATATCCTGCCTTGATGCTGAACACGATAGAAACATCACCCATAGCCGCACCGGTCGACCGGCCGGACCTGCAGTGGTCCTTGCGGCAGGAAGAGCGCCGCCGCAAGAGAGGCTGCTGCCGGGAAGACCGTTACCAGGAAGGCCGCTGCTGCCGCCGCCG
The DNA here is from genome assembly GCA_020631755.1 of Colletotrichum sublineola. Classification (NCBI taxonomy): domain Eukaryota; kingdom Fungi; phylum Ascomycota; class Sordariomycetes; order Glomerellales; family Glomerellaceae; genus Colletotrichum; species Colletotrichum sublineola. Next base: position 3,112,046 of record JAHSQG010000001.1, read on the forward strand.
CCGGCCTTCCCTCCCCCCACCGTCGACCCGGTCCCAGTTCGGGCATACTACCGGTAGTTGAGTACATGACTCTGGGTCAACCGACGCCTCTTCTTTTTTTCTTGCGTCTTTCTTATAAGGATACTCCGACTGCGGCCAACGCGTCGATAGTTGTCCTTTCTTTGCTTTACGAGCGTTGCTATAGACAGACACACGGAGTCAGTCCGTGAACTCAAGTCACAGAAGCTTACACGCGTAGGTAGTGATGAACGCGAAGTTCTCTGTGCGACAGGTACTGATGAAATCATGTTATTTTCACGAGGGGGTCAAGGTGGCATCATTGGGACGTGCAACGCTTCGTGATGTGGTCAATTACGGATTGTGGGCCGAGGCCAGCTCTTCTGAAAGTACATCTACGTATTCATCTATAATGACGTAGTCGCGTGCTTGCCGCACGTCCTGCGGCCCAGCCTTGTCGGCATCAAAGCCACATCTCAACATCTAGTGCCCTTGGACCTCTCGGGCCCTCTCCTAGCCTTTACGAGGAGGTGATGTCGACACCGCTTGCGGAGTCGCTCTTCTTGTCTCGCTGCTCGACCTGTGTCTTCTCGTACGTCTCGCTGTCGTGGTGGTCTTCCTGCGTGAGGTCGAACTTGTACAGCGGCTCGAGGGTGGCGTCCCGCTGGAAGAGCACCCAGCGCTTGAACCAGTACGGCAACGCCTTGGTGAGCTGGTACTTCATGAAGATCCTTGTCGGGACTGCAAAGACGTAGTCGAGCTCCTCCAACGTGCGCTGTTTGGTCTCCGGCATCCAGAAGAAAATCATGACGAGGGCCACGACGTTGAGGCCCGCGTAGAAGCAGAAGGAGCCGATGACGCCCAGCTCCGCCAGCATGATGGGGAACGTAATGGACAACACGGCCGCCCAGAATAGGCACGTCGCCACCGCCCAGGACATGCCGACTTCACGGTGGGACAGCGGGAAGACCTCGGCTGAGTAGGTGAAGGGGACAGGCCCCTCGCCGGGTGAGTAGAAGGCTGGGACATGTCAGATTTTGGCTCAGAAAATCTCGAAGCAGATCAAGGTGCTTACCGGCAAACAGATAGACGAACAACGCCACGAGCCCCAAGTGGGCACCTCCGGCACCCGGGATGAGCGTGCAGAGGCCGGCGGCCAACAACGTCCAAGCCATCTGAGGGAAAGTGAACAGCAGCAGGGACCGGCGCCCAAAGGTGTCAATCGTCCAGATGGCGGGCCACGCGAAGAGGAAGTTGACCATGCCGAATCCGAAGGACGCCAGGAGGGCGTTGAAATCGGAGGTTCCGGCCTCTTTGAAGATGGTACTCGAGTAGAAGGCGATGATGTTGATGCCTGCGGATCGTCAGTAAGGGATAGGTTGTTGGGATCAAAAGCTTCAACTTACCGCACATCTGCTGGGCGATCATCACCGTGAACGAAGCCAGAGTTGCACTGTCATAAGGTCAGACTCATCTTCTCTTCATGCAACACTCATCTCCGGGACACGAACCGTCTGACGCGAGGGATGGTGAAGAGCTCAACGAAGCGTTTAGCATAGTTGGAGCGTCCGATGATCTCGGCTTCGACTTGCAGCTGGGTATGGATATAGTAGATGTCACGGGCTGCCTGGACAGGGTGGTTCCGCAGCCGCAACAGCGACTTCATGGCTTCCGGGTACCGATTCTTCTTGATATACCAACGCGGGGATTCCGGGCAGACATAGATTAACAGCGCCAGGGGAATGGCCGGGATGAAGGCCGATCCAAGCTGGAGACGCCATGCTATGTCGCCAGTCCTGGCGACGGCTAGGTTAGCCGCCGTTCCGGCCATGATTCCGAAGGCTGTCCACATCTCTGCACAGGTCGTTAGCAAACAGGACCCCGAAGACGTCGGTGCTGGCCGGGAGACAAAGCAGCATGAACAATGATGATGAAAGGGAATGACAGCCGGGCGAACTCACGCCATGACATGACAAGGGCACCGCGAATCGGCGCGGGCGAGTTCTCGGCGGCGAAGATGGGCACTGTGCTGGCCTTCGCACCCATGCCGATGCCGAGGAGCAGACGGCAGGCGAGCAGCTGCGGCCAGGACTGGGCAAAGGCGCTCCCGAGGACGGGCCAGAGGCAGAAGTTCGCCGCGAAGAAGATAGCGCCGCGGCGACCGAGGAAGTTATTCAGGGGATCCGAGAGCCAGCACCCGATGAAGGCGCTGCCGATGTACGGTGCCGAATTGACGAGGCCGACCTTTCAAGCCACATTGTCAGTATGATCGCAAGCGCATTATGACGGGCCATGAGCGGCACTCACAAGGAGGGTGTCATGATGCGATGTGCCCCCGATGCCAAACACCGTGGGGAACGACAGGTTGGCGCCGTTGCTTCCTGTCTGGTCCCAACCCTGGACGGCGGCACCGATGGAGCAGGTGATGATGGTAAGATAGAGGATTTTAGGGATGCGCCACTTATGCAGGACCTCGTCGCGGAGGACCTGGATCTCGGTCTGGTCGAGGGCCTCGGCGCCGTCAATTTCTTCGTAGCCCGTCGGGTCCTGGGCAACGAGGGCGCCCTTGCGCAGAATGGGCGTGTACTCCTGCAGACCCTTTTCCTGAGCGAAGGCGTCGACGTCACGGAGGAGGTCGGCACGGGAGATGCCGAGAAGGGGGTTTTTGATTCTGTGAGTGGATGTCAGCTTGTTGGTTTCCAGGCAGGTCTGGGGGAGAGAGGGAAGAAGGGAAGACTCACTTTGCGTCGACGTTGGCGTTTAGATCAATTGTTGCTTGGGGATCGTGACGGGCCTTTTCTATATTCGATACTGAGTAGTCCCCCGATCTGGAGCTGTCAGTTTGCATATGAGCAGTGGTAGGGAGGTGGTACTCACGGCACAGCACCGACATGCTTGTCGTCCGCCATGGTCGCGGCGGTTGGAAGACACTCGACAATACAGTCAACGTGTGTAAGTGGACTTGTATGGTGTGATAAGTGCTTCACTGATGACCTCTTTCAAGGCTCGAGGAACTAGAGGCTTCGTCTATCGACGTCGCTCTTCGGGATTTGCAGATGGGGATGCAATATGAAGATCAGAACACTCGGACGAGAGGGGCACGAGGTAATTATCAGACGGGGAAGGCCAGCCTTATTTGTAGATTTCTGCCCACAGACGTCTTCCATCCCGCATCCACACACTCGGTATGGGAGCTGGCGCAACCACCTTCCCTCTGGACGTCGGGAACGGCAGCTTCGAGTCGGCAGACTCCCTCTCCCCATCTCCCCTGGTTGACTACCTAGCTGATGCCGGTTGTTTCGTGATCCACAATGGGGCATCCCATGGGGAAATGCCTAACGCTTTGTCGGTGGATTCACTGGAGTAGGCAATGCAGGGGTGATTGTTTGGATGGAGGAGGTCATGCGAGTGTGATATGTGGAGAAGGGAGTGCCACACTCGCGCACATGGATTTGCCGTCGCCAGGTCGATGCCCGGCAGAAAGGACATGGTTCGAGAGAACGAGAACATGTCTCATCTCCTAGATACTCGAATTCGATTGGATTCGAGGTTGGACATAGCAAGGTCCCGCCGGGGTGCATCTTGCATTAGGAGCTAAAAAGAAAAGCAAGTATTTTACACACTTGCCACTCGAAAGTTGGCCTTCTGTCGGCGCGAAAGCGCTCTTGACTTCTAACATGGTGCTTCTATAGTTCACAAGATCAGCATGGGTGATACCGGCTGTTAGGCATGTAGCAAACGCAAAAAGAAACGGGGAACTCTAATTTACCGTTCTCCCAGCGGAGTCAACATCGTACCATCATCAGTCGTCTAAAGCTTTGGTTAGTACGGAGTCATGACGGTTTCCCTCCAGCTTTGTTTGGGCTTGGGCCTAAACGTTCCTCTTTTTCTCTTGGTTTCTCCTTGCTCTTACTCCGTGAAGAACAACACGCTCCAGCATTATTACTGACACACGGAACGAAAAACGTGATGTAATTAGTGTACGCGTCGCAAGAGATAAAGACGGGAGTCCCTGGTCGCAGAGGCTGGGGCCGTAATCACAACGGGCGGAACCCAGAGTCTGACAGATACCGTCGGAAGTACACTTCCCCTAGCGAGGTGCTGTGATTTGCTGTGTCACCCAACTGGCAGGAATCTGTAAAATTTAGGAGTGGGTAATCGCGCAGCAATACCTAGCTTCGTCGGATGAGGAGATATCCAAGACTGTCGATCCTTGTATCTCTACGGTGTAGCGTCGTTTCCTTGGAAGCGACGTACAGGCCGGGGTGGTTATACGCAGTATCATTTGTGGTTATACGGCGGCCGCCGTTACGAGTAGGCCGACAAGGCGCCATGCCCATCTAAACTTATGTGAAAGGCGAGACTGGATAACGGATCTTTGAAAAAGGGCTAAAGGGTGGTGACCACTGGCACCGGTATCGATGCCGAGCGCCCTTGATTCACTGAGAGTGCTGGCCTTTAGCTATCACGACGCTTGTGGTAGCAGTTCATGACCCCAAGCATACGGAGTTTCTGGCAAGTGGGGGGGGCCTGGAGATGGAGAGAAACTACCTAGCACGCTAAGCCAGGATTGACCATACTACGTATACTTCTCATCCCACCGCCTGCATAAAACGACTTGAGTACCTGACGTAAAACGCCTTCTATTGGTCTTGCTAGCATCCTTCCGCTTGTTGGGTATCCACCTGGAAAGCAAGCTTGCCTTGGATGACGGCGCAACGGCTTTATGTGCGGCCAGAGCGATATAGCTGGGATGCATGGATGACACGGCCATTTTTTTGGACTGTGTACTTTCGTGGAGCCTGGTGCTCAAAGTTTGATACTTAATCAGACGTAGGGCGCTGGATAGCTCAGATAAAACTTTGGACTCGAAAGGGCACCGGTAGAATCATCGCTCATCAACCGGCAGCGATGAAGTGTCGTTGCAAAGACGAGATACATCGTTAAAAGAGCCGCCCGCAATGCCCAGAAATGCCGAGAAATCGCCCAGCCTTCCACAATGCTTATGTCGTCGCCGCAAAGCTGGGGGGTGGGTGTTCAAGGGGTAGCGCTGGGATGACCGCTCCCCCCTCCGCACTACTCCGCACTACAGCCGCTGTCGTCGTCTGCCAGCCTTTCGCCACCACTGAATTAGTTCTTGTCTGCTAGTTGATAACGAGCATAGGATACTACCGCGTGATTAGTGTCGTATGCACGGCGGTTGCTCAACTGTACTTTATCATCTCTCGGTCAACTCCCCACTCGAGGATAGATGAGTCATGTACCTGGACTGAACAGTGGGTAAATGGTTCGAATGCTGGGCAGTTAACCAATGAGAAGTGACTTATGAAGAAGCTCTCCGCCCCTGGCTGCAGACACCGTTGGCCGCACTTCTCGGAGGATGGTTGCCAGCTTCTCCTCGGGCTCCGCTTGCCGGTGGAGACGAGGCGGAGTCACTGGCAGACCGCTGGAATTAGAGGTATCTTGGGATGATGCGAGTCCTCGAGGGCAGAGATTTGCTAGTCGTGCATGGTTACGTGGATGAGGAGATGGAACCAAAGCGCACAGCAAATACATTTTCTTTGCGGGTAGCTTCCGAATACCCGAATTCATGGAGTGCTCTCGTATATTTCCATAGTACTCATGGTTCCCTCGTTTGATATCAGTTACTTGGCGTAGTTGGGCTCGTGTTTTCCGAATAATCTTTATCACTACATCAATTTTATTCCTTTTGTTGAGATAGATGACCCAGAGGTCACGAAGAGAAGAACCGTATCGGAAGACAATAGACAGGCAATGAGAAAACTGGTCAGATGGAGGCAGCCAAGGCGGCGCTTGTACGTATGACGTCAGACAAGGTTTGGTTTATATTGAGTCGATGACATTGGCATATCATGATGAGATGGGCATTAGTCGCGGTGTTCCGCTTCATCTTACAAATCTTCGCCATTTGCAACTTTGGTGGAAGGCCCCCAAGTCGGTCCACTCTAATAGTCGTGCTTGAGGACCTTCTTCAAAGCCGCTATTTCCTTCTCGTATTTCGTAATCTTCACCTGGCTTCCTTCAAGTTTGTCGAGCAAGTATGATACACGAGCTCCAGTTTGGGCAGGCTGCTTCGGTAAGCTACCCAGCAGTGCTAGTTCGTTCTCGACCTTCTCAATAGTCTTGGTTTCGACCTTGGTCAACTCCTTGAGCGTGGCGAGGTCTAACTTGGCTCTGAGAACGTGGTCGTTAAGAAGCAAGTTGAAAGCTGCTTGATACATTGGCTTGCCGGGACGTATGGACTGCGGCCGGCCGTTGTGTGTCTCGACAGTAATGAGCTCAGCATTCGCCAGGCCTTCCAGTGCCGACTCGCCGTTTGAGGCCCCTGTCGTAGTGGACGAAGCAAATGTATCGGAAAGAAGGACCTCGTTGTATCGGAGAGCGTCGTGTGAGGCAAGTGCCTTGATCAAGTGCCACGCCTGCTCCGTGGACCACTTCTTGCCCTCGAATGTGTCTTTGCCGTCCAAAAGGTACATCTTGACGATTTCCGTCGCGCTCTGGTTGATGATGTCTTCAATAGCCCGCTGGGGGCTCTGACCGCCTTTCAGACGACGAGCCAAGTATTCGAGATCAGTAAGGCGGCCGCCCAGAATACCAATGGCCGAATCGAGCTCTGACAGGTCGGGCTTCTCGTGTCTTTCGACGACGTCCTCGGTCTTCTCGTTTGCTTCCTTCGAGTGCTGCCGAACCTTTTCGATCTCATCCTCTTCCAATCGGCTAATGATGAACTTTTTAGCAACGTCAAGGGAGAGATCGCCAAGCGCAGCTTGTCGGAAAACGCGGTCCGGCATAGCCTTTGATAAAGATTTCGAATATGCCGTATCATCTGTCAGAAAAATGACGTGGGCAACATTATTCTGAACCATGGCTGCAGCCCACTCGGCAACCTTGTCGTAGACGATGCTTGAGCCCTCATTCTTATGCAGGAAATTGTCAATCACAACAACAGCCCGCTTGTCAGGTCGAGCCTCCAAGTAAGCATCGTCTGATAGATCGGCATCTTTCCCATCCTTGTCGCGTCCGGCGAGCGAAACCTCTTTGAGCGCTTCCGCAGTCGTGTGAAGGATCTTGACCACCTGCGACTCGAGGGTTTCAGAGAATCCAGCCTTGACTCCTGTTGTGCTCTGGACCGCCAAGTCGATCATGCTGCTCATATTGTTCAAGAAAGCGAAAACTGGCTTATATCCGACTGCGTTGGCCAGGTGCTTAATCGTCCCGCTCTCACCCCTGGCTTCGATTATGGGTTTGCAGTCAATTACCAAGACGTTCTTCCGTCCCTTCAGCGACTGGTCCAAAACAAGCTCCCTTTTTCCGGATCCTCGGGGGCCTTGGACGACGATGAACGTGTCGGAGCTTTCGAGAAGCCAGGTCTGGATCTGCTCGATTAGGTCCTTTCGGTGCTGCCATACAGCGTTGAAGCCGGCCTTCTCGACTTTCTTGTGCCCGAAAGACGACATGATATCGGAGGTCTGGCTCTTGATCCATCTGTAGAACTTGTTGTTCGTCAGACGGAAAGAATGTTGAATATGCGCTTTGACGAAGAATTCGCGAATCGGATCGAATATGGCGACGGTAATGGCAGCGAGAAGAGCCGCGACGACAGGGATGACTACTCTGGGGTGGCTGGTGAGCCAGTTCCAGATGTTGTGCGGCTTAACCCTCTGCTCGTACGAGAGGCGAAGCCTCGTGCCTAGCTTCCCACCGCCCAGTGCCTCGTCAACGACGAACCCATGCAGGCAGTTTCTTGCCATAATGGCATCGCGCACGAGGACGAAGTCGACATATGCATATTTGGGTAAGGTTTTCGAGTCAGATGGTTGGGAAATGATTTCGGCGATTTTGCCGTACCGGCGGAACACGCCGTAAAGGGTTTCCTCTGACAACTCGACGGCTTCACCACCCGCATCCTTCCCCGTGAATTCGACCTTAACGCGGCTTTTCGGAAACCTATAGAGGTCTTCCAGCCAAGGAACGCCCTTGACGAGGCCGGCCTTGACCCCACGGAAGGGGTTAAACCATGGCCGTAGTGGGCGTTTCTCCAACGATCGTGCGAGGGAGCCTAAGGACAAGTCAGTGGTGCTCAATGTCTTTGGAGGAAATCCGGCTTCATCTTTTATGTTGGGTATGACGGGAGAAGCCAGAGAGTGGAACTTCCAGTAGTCGGGATTTCAGTTGACCATCAAGTCCAGGTCAGACACGGAATCAGGACGCGCTTACTTTCAATATCTTTGGGCGAGACGTCGGACCCATGGCTGAACTTAACGAATGCCCCTCCATCTTTAAGTTGTGGTAGAATCTCTGTAACCTTGATTGGGAGGTCCTTCGGAATGGCTCGTTTGACCAGGTTAATCGGATCCGTGCCCAAGCCCCCGCTAGAGCTGTCGAAGCGTTTGAGTAGATTGGTGAGGTTGCGGTCATCCGACCATGATCGCCGTAGGAGGTAGGTGAGCTTCAGGGGGAAGAGGTCTACCAGATATCATTAGCATCCTCCCAACGCCGGGGAATCCAGTGAGCTATGCCGAAGAGGACCTAAGGACGGGAAAGCCATTGTAGACAATGGTAACAAGGGCAGTGGAGGGGATAAAAAACTGGGGAATCCAGGTGGGCTGACAGTGGGAGGGTCCAGAGGGAGACAATGACAATGAACAAGGTGCAGATCGACCCCAGGATGCGAGACCGGGGAACTTACTGTCGAAGAAGAGAATTGCCTCACTCTCCGATTTGGCAATGTGGCCCGACCTCTCGTCTCCGGTCAACGTGCTCTCCCAAGCCTTCGTCGCGGCGCGCAGTTGGGGTCGAGCGAATGGCCGCACCGGGGTCCACGGCGTCTGCAACTTGGCGGCAGGCCTCATGCCGGAGCGAAACATCGCTCTGCTGAATGACATTGGATGCTTTGGGGTCCGACAGTCACATGTTGCTCTGAAGCGATGTTGAAATTGAGTTGTACGAGGAGTGTGGGCGGCAACTGGAAGGGGGAAGGGAGGAAGGAACCAAAATAAGGTGAGCTGACCGACCTCCGTCCCTGCCTTACCTCTCTCAACTACTTAGCTCCTTCACGAAGCTGTGTCCGCGATGGATGATGTCACGCCTTGCGGCCCCACTGCCAAGCCCGGTGGAATGGTTCGAGTGGGTCGGAGTAAACCTTGTCCGAACCGAGAAGCTCTAGCAAAAATCATGTACCACTCATTGGCTGGATGCGGCGTCTTGGGAGGTCATTGATGGTGGTCATTGCCTGCTTCCCCTCATTCTCGAGCGCTTCTAGTCTGATCAAAGACGAAGAAACTTCAGAATCATTTTCTGTATTCTCAATTACCTCTTTCATCGCCGCATCATTCATCATCATGGGTTGGCTCTGGGCTTCGCCGTCTCCTCCCAAGTCTCCTGCTCCGGGACAAGCTTCGCAAGCTCCGGCATCGACCCCGCCACCACCGACCAAGTCTACCGATCCCGAGATGGATCCCGAGATTGCAAAGTTCCTTGCCCTGTTTCAAACCGACGCAGGTAATAAGCCAGAGGAACCAGCGCCGGCACCGGCGCAAGCATCCGCAACACCCTCCAAGTCATCATCACCATCATCCTCGTCGTGGTTCTCCCTCAAATCCTCTCCGAACATGCCATCCCAAACCAACAACCGCACGACCGCACCGCCCTCTGACAACCCCGTCGCCGAAGCCACCCTGCCGACCGAGATGTCTTGCCGCCAAGCCTTTGACATGGCCTTCCACTGCCAGTCCGTCGGCGGCCAGTGGAACAACATTTACCGATATGGCACGATGCGTTCGTGCAGCGAACACTGGGAGGACTTTTGGTTCTGCATGAGGATCAAGGGATACTCGGGAAAAATGAAGGAGGACGTGATCAGAAACCATTATCGCCAGAAGGAATATGAGAAGTACGGGGACGGGAAGCCAAGCAGCGAGGACGTCTGGCAGGCAAGGACCACCAAGGTACCGCCCGGCACTGCCTTTACTGAGAAGTTTGACGACCCCACACTGGACGACGAGGAATGGCAGAGGATGGAAATCGAGAGGCGGCGGCAGATTAGGGAAGGATTGGGCATTCAATCAGCAACGGCGTGATGCGGATTACGAGGATCTGTTCTTTTTAATGTTTATGTATGATTATTTAATATCATTGACATGAGATCATTCCGCAGCAAGTAACATGTCACAAGAATCGGGAAGAAAGATAATTTTACTCTTTGTATTGGGGGCTTCCTAAACGTAGGAGGCCAAACTAGAATACATCTCTGACCCATAACCGTGCTTTTCCCATCGTGATTTCATAAATGCAAAGAAAGCAGAAGTCTAGTCGCGAAACCCTGTAACAACTCTTGCGTTGCCACACCGATGACTGTGACTCTAAGAAAAGAATTCATCAAGGGTATCAATTTAGTCGACCTCCTCGACGGTAGGGCCGTCATCAGAGGCACCGGGGGGGCCGCCAGCACCTGCACCGGGGAAGCCGCCAGGGGCGCCGCCGGGAGGAGCACCAGCACTGCCGTAGAACTTCATCATGATGGGGTTGGCAACACCCTCAAGCTCCTTCTGGCGCTCCTCGTACTCCTCGCGAGTAGCCTGCTGGTTCTCGTCGAGCCAGGTGACGATCTGGTCGATCTCGGTCTTGAGCTTCTCCTTGTCATCAGCGTCAAGCTTCTCGTCGACCTTGGAGTCGCTGAGGGTGTTGCGCAGGGAGTAGGCGTAAGACTCGAGGCCGTTCTTGGCAGAGACACGGCGAGCCTCGGCCTCATCCTCGTCCTTGAACTTCTCGGCCTCAGCAAGCATGCGCTCGATGTCCTCCTTGGAAAGACGGCCCTTGTCGTTGGTGATGACAATCTTGTTGGACTTGCCGGTGCCCTTCTCAACGGCGGAGACGTTCATGATACCGTTGGCATCAAGATCGAAGGTGACCTCAATCTGGGGAACACCGCGGGGAGCGGGGGGAATGCCGGTAAGCTCGAACTTGCCGAGAAGGTTGTTGTCCTTGGTGCGCTGGCGCTCACCCTCGTAGACCTGGATAAGGACACCGGGCTGGTTGTCGGAGAAGGTGGAGAAGACCTCAGACTTCTTGGTGGGGATGGTGGTGTTGCGGGGAATGAGCTTGGTCATCATGCCACCAGCGGTCTCGATACCGAGAGAGAGGGGAGCGACATCGAGAAGCAGGATCTCGTTGGTGCTCTTGGAGGAGGTGTCGCCAGACAGAATGGCGGCCTGGACAGCGGCACCGTAGGCAACAGCCTCATCGGGGTTGATGGACTTGTTGGGCTCCTTGCCGTTGAAGTAGTCGGAGATAAGCTTCTGGATGCGGGGGATACGGGTGGAACCTCCGACCAGGACGATCTCGTGGACCTGGGACTTGTCGATCTTGGCGTCGGTGAGGACGCGGTCGACGGGCTGGATGGTGGAGCGGAACAGGTCCTGGCAAAGCTCCTCAAAGCGGGCACGGGTGATGGAGGTGTAGAAGTCAATGCCCTCGTAGAGCGAGTCGATCTCGATAGAGGTCTGGGCAGACGAGGAAAGAGTGCGCTTGGCACGCTCGCAAGCGGTACGGAGACGGCGCAGAGCGCGGGCGTTGGTGGATAGATCCTTCTTGTGCTTGCGCTTGAACTCGTTGACGAAGTGGTTAACGAGACGGTTGTCGAAGTCCTCACCACCCAAGTGGGTGTCACCAGCGGTAGACTTAACCTCGAAGATGCCCTCCTCAATGGTCAGGAGGGACACATCGAAAGTACCACCACCAAGATCGAAGATGAGAACGTTGCGCTCACCCTCGGCCTTCTTGTCAAGACCGTAGGCGATGGCAGCCGCGGTGGGCTCGTTGATGATGCGCAGGACGTTGAGACCGGCAATAAGACCAGCGTCCTTGGTCGCCTGACGCTGAGAGTCGTTGAAGTAGGCGGGGACAGTGATGACAGCGTTGTTGACCTGGCCACCCAGGAACGACTCAGCGGTCTCACGCATCTTGGTGAGAACCATGGCAGAGATCTCCTCAGGGGTGAAGGTCTTGGTCTCGCCCTTGAACTCAACCTGAATGGCAGGCTTGCCGTTCTTGTCGATGACCTTGAACGGGAAGTGCTTCATATCGGCCTGCACCTCGTTGTCCTGGAACTTGCGACCGATCAGACGCTTGGCGTCGAACACGGTGTTGTGCGGGTTCATCGCGACCTGGTTCTTGGCGGCATCTCCGATCAAACGCTCTGTGTCGGTGAACGCGACGAAACTAGGATTGGCAGGTTAGCCTCAATTCCTCCACTGACGGTCGATGGCGATCAATTGGAGGGTTACTTACGAAGGGGTAGTGCGGTTTCCTTGATCGTTTGCAATGATTTCAATCTTGTCATTAGACTATACTATGTGTTAGTGGTGATGCTCGAGCAGACATGCTGGGATGATTGTGATGCGCGAGAGTGGGGCAAACGCGGAGGAACTTACGTAGTAAGCGACACATGAGTACGTGGTACCAAGATCGATACCGACAGCCTTGCCTCCGCTAGCCATGGTGTCGGATGTGATGTGCGGAAAGTTGGTGATGTTTGTGTGGTGTTAAAGTGAAGGTGAGGGGTATCTTCAGAGTGCGCGTAAACCGGTAGAGTTTTCCGGCAAAGTTGATATCGGCGATCAAGAGTTCGTCGAAAAAAAAAGAAATGCGCTGACACTTCTGTTGATTTGGGTATTATGAAGAGTGAAAGTTGAAATTCGTGAGGAGTGAAGAACGGAAGGTCGAGATAGTTGGTGTTTGACTTGACTTAAAAGGTTGAAGGCAGGAGCGACTCAAAGCCCCGCAAAAATTCGAAATGGTTCTTTCCTCTTCCACCCGCCCGCCATTGGTGGGGTACAATGGACGCTGCGGCCCAGCTGGGATACTTCCACAAGGCACTGGAAGCCGCCTGAAATTGCCCGGGCTGCGACGCAAGGATCAAATGAAGACTAGAGCAATTTCAGCCTCTTCAGGTGGCAAAGGTCCGATTTTCCCAGTACGCAACTCAAGGTCATCTCCAGCGTTCGCATGGCGGAATCGAAGATTCTGCTGAAGGCGATGCGCTGACATCATAAGATTCTACGAAATCTATGGAGGGGCAGTCCGTTTGCACCCCTTGTCACACAGTACCCTGGCAGCCATCCCATGTACGCCTTAAAACTGGTCTGTTCGAGGTATCTTCTACTTGTCCCCTCTTCTGGTCGAATACCCACACCGCTCCAGAAAAGAGAATTTCACCTATGTAGTGATCTCATTTTAGGCTTGGCCCAGGGCAACCCAGCTTTAGTTCACGAAGCATCTAAATATCCACAAGTAATTGATTGCTTCTATTCTCCCCCTTCTTTGGTACTGGTTCATTCTATCGTTGAATACATTTGGAATAGTTGGAGGATGGCCAGGACAGCGGGCACCAAGAGAAGAGGAACAAGGACAAAGACAACAATCAAGAGTAACGCTAATCACCTACATACGTATCTACCTAGGTGGTAGGTAATTGACTACTGCAGTGCACATAATAGAGCCTAAGGCCAAATTTATTGTTTGCTTACCCAAACTGTGATAGGGCTCTGTTGTAACTACAAGATTGCTGTACGATGCACATTTCAAATTGCGTACTCTTGGTTGCTCTGTCAGCCCAACCTACTATGTCGTGCAGCGAATGAGTTTTTTTTCTTTTTCTTCTTCCACATACTCGGTAGGTATCTGCATGTGTTCGTTCGCCCAACGACAGCTAGGCAACAACCCCGCCAATGTCCATGGGGGGTTGGAAGAGAGGGGAAGCGCATCGACCAACAAGCTTACTGAGATGGCTGTGCGGAGTATGAGGCTGGGTGGGAATGATTTTTTTAAGTGGGTGACCAATGAAGGAAGGCCCACATCTCCGGATCCGGTCGGCTGCGGTCGCGGCCGGCTTCCTGTCGTCGGATTCCGCTATGGGTCCGCCCACGGATCCGAAGTCAGCACGTGGTCAGCAAAGCACGACAGTCTGCCCGGGGACGGTATAGATGGAACAGGAAAGCAAGTGGCATATTATGTGGTGCAATGATGCATTTAAAGTCAGAAGACCGGGGCGAGAGCCTCAATTGGTAAAGCACTGAGGGAGGTAGATAGGTACCTATCTATCCCAGCACCTGGCTTCGATGCATGCTGGTTCTGGCAGCTGAGCTGGGATGGGGTCCATTAGAACAATCACCTGGGGCGCAGCTTCCGCGTTCCCAGTGAGTATGTCTCTGTCAATAACTGCTGCTACACACTTCCGTCTTTACTGTCTCGTTTATCCGAAGATCTCACCATCAATCGCCACCATGTCGGCCCCCTGCCCCTGCTCAGACGCCGTTCATGACAGCGAGAGTCATCCAAGCATGGACCGAAGACAAGGCTGCGGCACTACAGAAGACTGAAAAGTATGTCTCCGGGGCCTTCCTGTCGGAATTCAAGGATACGTCCTACACCCAGACAGGGAGTACAAAGGCAAGTATGTCGTCTTCCAGCCCTGGATCGAAGACGACAAGGGTTATCATTGCCTGTATTCCAACAAGATTGGCAACGCCGTGTTCGTCAACAGGTCTCGACTTCAACTAGGGCATCCGAAGTTACGTTCGCCTAGAATCGTCGGACCTGACAGGCCCTTCAATCTCGCCAAGGTTCGAGGGAATCTTGACTCACCCCTGGCATGCTTTCTCGCGTCCTTTTTCGAGACTTGTATCAAGGCCGAAGAGTCACTAGTAGCGGCTGGAATCATTCCCATGCAGATGACCCTACTGAAGAAGGAAAGAAGTATCAAATTCATGGTGAACCAGATTATCGAAGGTGAGCTAAATCTTCCGCTGCTGCAATCCGTATCTAACAATGTATAGGCATGAAAAATGCAGTGACTCTGGATTTATTCCGGAATGGGATGCCCAGCCTAAAGCAACTGTGTACAAAGGGTAAAAGGCTCAGGGAATTCACCGACCACGACAAGAACAGACTTTGCAGCCCTCTTATGCTGTACGCCATCGTCTACTTTCGGGACGTCTCGCAAGACCAGCTGGAGGGCCTCATCTACGGCGGACGGACGATCAATGGATGGGAGAGTTTTAATGAGCATGAGGTCAATATCACTTCCAAGTCACTGCCAAACAAGCCTTTAGTCACTACGAGACGGCCAAGAAGTTTGAGAACGCTCGGGATGATAAGGGCAAGAAGGACAATCACGTATTCGTCCCTATTGCGTTGATGAACAAATCCCGCTCGCTGACGCTCACCGGACAGTCCAATGTTGGGGCGAGCAGGCCATCATCTCCCTCTTAGAATCCTACCACCCCGGAATTCTGAAGATGCATGAAGGAATTTCCCATGGCATACACTTTTTTGGTCTTCGAGCTTTGCTCAGAAGAGTACCGAAATCGCCAAGAAGTTGACCACATTCGACGATCCAACGAAGCCGGCTGCTTTCCCCAAGTTCGGCCCTCGAGCTATTTAAGGCATCATTCACGGGCTCAACTGGAGTAGTCCGGTGATGGGAATATACCACGAAGAGTCCGCTCTTTGGACCCGTACTCTGGTCAAGGACAGCAAGGGCGATCCACATTACTGGGCATTTAAGGGTCCGCCGCGAAAAGTCAGAAGCGATCGCTACATCGATGAAGCCAACCAATTTGTGTTCACCATTTTCCATTGACCAATGCCTGCGGGTTTAGGACAGGTGGACCAGTCTCAGTGCCTCCGAATTTCCTTGCGATCAGATGCGGGCATGCACTGGCCTGTCGAAGCCAGCGACTATGTCATTCCGTCAGTGGAGATCATGTGCGACGAGAACGCGGTCCATCCGCATTACTACTTGCCTTTGCTAGATGTAGGCCCATTCGACGCGTGGGCTCACGCTCGCAAGATCGCCGTCCGCTTTGGGTACAAGGACGATGATGGGAACACGTACATGCGATATCTCAGGCCTCGGCGCATCTTTAGCTTCTACAAAAACCTAGATTCAAACCACGGAACTCTAGAGGAGGTCTTTTGCCTTGAGCGGGATTGGGCTTGCATGATGTCAATCTTCGCAACCTTCATGTGGGACTGGAAGGATCATCCGAAAGGCTTGCGATCGAGTCTCATTGCGCCGTGGTATATCAAGCTTCGTTCAGTGGAGTATGACTTGTTCACACAGACGACCGCTGTCGAAAAGCCCGTCAAGAAGTAGGCCAACCGTCCCCGACTGCTCTCATTCATAGAGATCACGACCCTCATGAAGCAGCGATATGGCCAGAACCTCATCATTGGGTTTCCGAATTGGACTGAGGTAGTCAGAGGGGAGAGCGGGTCGAGCGGAATCTCCATACGTCATAGTAACCACTGTGTTTATTGTTGGTCGGTAAATACTCAATTATCTCCGTTGCATCGTGTTTTACCTACATAATCTCGGCCATTGCTATTTCCACCAAGTTATCCTCCTACACGATTGGCAACAGACCCCTGGTTAGAAGTGGAAGCTCTTGCTGCGTCCCTCCACATCCAACTTGTTGATTAGAGTCACCTCCATCTGATCCACCCGGAGAGCCATGAAACTAACTTCCTCTCATTAGGTCACCAATGCTTTTGGCACCGTGAACTTGGGCGACACTCGAGGCATGCCAGATAGTCTCTCTGGGCAGGCACATGCATACGACAAGAGGTTCACAAGCTGCAACCTCATTCAAGACCGGAACAACAACCCTGACGGGTATTGTCAGCCTATAGATGTAACTGAAGTCCCACCGGTCAACGGCAAGTTGTTGCAGACCTGGCCTTTCTGCAAGCGCCTGCGACGGTTTTACACACGCACAGATCGGCACCAACTGTGGACCTACTATGAGAGTGAACAGTTGCAGTGGCGGAGGAGAATCACGCTCTTCGAACCCCGCGGGAAACTATGGGAATACCCGGTGATGATTGGCAAGTTCTAGGGAGTTGGAACTGTGGTTTAAACGGTGCCGCCTTTAACCCCGACGATGAAATGGAAGATGACCCTAACGAGTGGGGTGCACTAGGACGCAGCAAGGGAGGTGTGAAGGTTGAGGAAGATGAGGGCCTGGAAATTGGCAATGATGCGATGTTCTTTGACGTTTAGTTTCAGTGGATTCGGTAATAGTTGGTAAGTTCCAGGGAGTTAAGACTGCGTTTTACAACAGTGATGCCTTTGATCCTAAGGGTGTATTGGGATGAATGGTACGAAGACATTCCCAACCACTCATGCACTTGCTATATTGTCCTCCACAGGCCAGAGGAACCGCCGAAGAGCATATAAGCAAGGCAAGTGAAGATGGTTCCCGTACATTAATGATTAACAAGCCTTTACTCTAAGATACAAGCTTCAAACCATCGCAGCCCAACAAATAGCTATATCAGAAAGCAGGATCGATAAATCCTTCTGACGACACCCCTTGGATCATTCATGAGACGGAGGTATGGCAACCGCCCAGCTGTATCCCGCAACGCCCTACAAGGTCGTCTGTCTCGTTCAGCTGTAGCATGTCGTGCCATTACCAGCTTCACGACGTTGTCCGGAGCAAACCGACTGAAGTGAAGGCCAAGCCGGAACGGAAGAAGCAAAGCTCTGATACATACCTACCCTGTTGAAGAAAAAAACCACGCTAAAAACGCCACCATTTGACCACTGATTAAAATGAAAGTGGACTTGCAGGTACTATCTATTCTTTCTCTATCTATCTATTTTACCTCATCAATAACAACATCATGAGCCGCCAGCGACCCATACGCTGGCAGCTAGTACCAAGAGACATAAGTCTCAATGTTTCACTTTGATGTATGCTAACGAAAAACGTAAAAACAGACTGAATAGGGATAGATTAAACGCAAGTTTAACAACTCTGGTGCACCAACCACATTAAAGAAGACCGTCTTCAAGACCCCCACCAGCAATACTAGCTCCGCTCAAAGGTAAAGAAGGCTGCAGGCCACATTGGAGCGCAGGAGACCGAAGGAAAGATCGCTGTCGAGTCGGAGGAAGAGGACATCTTCGACGAGGATGATGAGGAGGTTGACACCCCTACGAAGGCGACTCGCATTAAGCTCGAGGACGTAACCATTTGAGGGACGTGTACACCAAGCATTGGTACTTACGTGCCATGAAAATACTTCTCATGATGGACTCAGATTTTGTGATTGGGGAGAGAGCTAGGATGATCTTAAGATCCAAGCTCATATGCCAATATGGCGGCTGCTGCATGTATTAGGCTAGCAAGGGAAAGGACGCGGTGAAGTTGGAAGAGGATATGTATGATTTGACAGAGCATGAGGAGGTTGATAACCCACTGAGGCTTCTCACGTCCAGCCCAAGGACGTGTTCATCTAATGAACTTTGTAGGGTGTACTTATGGGCCTTGTAAATGCTCTTCTGCTGCATTTAAGTTCCGGGACTGGGGAAAGAGCTATGATTTTCAGATCCAAGAATGAGGTATTCACTGCTGGGACCGCGTCCAAGGCAAAGAAGGATAC
The DNA here is from genome assembly GCA_020631755.1 of Colletotrichum sublineola. Taxonomy (NCBI): domain Eukaryota; kingdom Fungi; phylum Ascomycota; class Sordariomycetes; order Glomerellales; family Glomerellaceae; genus Colletotrichum; species Colletotrichum sublineola. The sequence goes on from JAHSQG010000001.1 coordinate 3,130,514, forward strand.
AGTCCGCATTGACGCGAAGGGTAACAAGGGAAAGAACGCGGTGAAATTGGAAGAGGATACCTACGATAAAGAAGAGGACGACGAGGAGGTTGACACTCCCCTACCATAGTGACTAACATAACGAATGGGGTGCGCTGGGATAAATGGTACAAGTGCATTCTCATCCACTTATGTCACTTTCTCTCGAAACTACAAGATTGCTGTACGATGCATTACACCCGGCTCTAGAACGCCTCCAAGCCAGCCGGCCTTCCGAACCATGTCCCTAGCTCATCACCCTCCCTATCCCCTGAAACGAAGAAGTCTGTCATCCGTATCGTGTCACCGTCATCCTCGACTGGCCAGTCTACCTTGAGACACCCCTTGGCCTCAAGCATGTCCTTAGCCGTACCCCAACTGAACCGACACTCGGGACCCCATCCAAAGACGGGATGCATATTGGACTTCATCCACGACAAGCACCTTGCGTCTGCCGGATACCCCGACCCCCAAGCCATGCCCTCCTCCGCCGACTCAGGGGCGCGTGCCTTGTAGAGGACCTCCAGTGCGGCATCCCGAGTGACCTTGGCACAAACAGAGGCAGCTGAAACACAGGGATACAGGCTATCCGCCTTTTTCGCAACGGTGATCTTGGTGGCGGGGAAGAAGCGCTGGAGCTTGGCCTGGTAGGCGGCCGGCTGACCAACGGTATCGACGTAGATCTCCTGGATGTTGACGCCCTGGGCGAAGACGCCCTGGATTAGCTCAACGGTGGCGTCCATGGCCTGGGCGTTGAGGTTATAGATGGCGCCGGGGCGCATCATGCCCGATGAGATGTCGCGGGCGCTGAGGGCCGAAATGGCGAAGCCGCAAGACTCGGCCAGATCTGAGCCGGCGGTGCAGAGGGTGGTCATCAGTTGAGACCGGACGGCCGGTTTGAGCACCTTTGAGTCATCAAAGTGGTGGGTCTCGCGGAGCAATGGGTCAGAGAGAGGGATGGGAAGGTAGAAGACGCCGTAAACCATGGGTCCAATGACGGGCCCGCGGCCGGCTTCATCAACGCCGAGGCAGACGGGTGTCCCGGATGCTGGTGTTTCCGAGGCGTTCTTATTTGATGATGAAGAAGATGGCGGGAGAAGTGTTGAAGGAACCGGGGAGAAGTACGTGTACGAGTCACCCGAGAGGATCGCCTTTTCGTCGATAGACGGTGGAATAAAGACACCCGTAACCGGGGTCTCGAGGGCGATGTCCTCGACCGTTTGAGAATCTTCCATTGTGAACTGAAGTCGCCCTGAAGGACCTCGAGACCGTCAAAGGAGTAGTTGCACTGATGGTATCCCAATATTCAGTGGCCCCGCCTGCCAGAAATCTTGGAGGAAAAAAATGAATACGAGCAAGAAGTGAAGTCTTGGAATGAATTGTTCCAAAGAGAATCCGTAACACTGGACCAGGCGGGTGAGAACTATCGGTGGCAGGTGCTCTGGACGCGTCTAGATTGATGGAGACGCGTCGAGCCGTTAATTGATGCGCCGCCTGGTCCACCCGTGCCGGTGCCCCCTGACAAACCCCATTCCGCCAGGCGCTACCGGCCACTGAAGGTCCCTCCAAGCAGGAGGCACCTCAGCGCGCGTCGCCATTTCCACCGTCTAAAAAGTTGTGCGCTCCAACATCACCATAACCACCTTGTCGGGGTAAATACGGCGATCATTGGGTTTACAACGTCGCTCTTTTTTGGAACAAAACCCATTGACTGTCAGTGTCAGACCGCAAAGTTCGTTTCTATCCAGCGGGAATTGGTTTATTGCTGAAAAGCTCCATTGTCGCGATGGCACCACCGCGTCAGAGCAACGTCAGGCGTCGCGAAACGTCAACAGGCGACTTCCACGAGCTTGGAGTGAAGGGACGGTATGTCCCCACGCGGCCATCCGGGAACTGCGACAAACGCAGATCACACCCGAGATTGAACTAACACCCCTTCAGAAAGACTGGAATTGAACTGCCCGACACCGGTATACGCGACGAACATGGCATGCAACCCATCGACGGACTATTCTCCTCGCCAGAGAAGGACAATAGATCGCCTGACGACGACATGACGCGCGGCGAGCAGGACATGGAGCTGGATTCGGGTGAGTTTGTCCACGAGCCTGCACTGCGCGCTTTCTAACGATATCTGCGTGCCAGAACCCGGCCCTGGCCCTGCCTCCGTCATGAAGAACCACCCTCGCCTCGTACCCCGGGGAACCTCCCCGCGCAAGACTAACCTCGGATCGCCGGCGATGCGACACCCTAGCTTTGGCCCTTCGTCATCGCCGACCCGGCTGTCGCCTCATCGAGGATCGCCTCCTCTGCAGCCCAACCGTGGGAGTTCGGTCTCTCGCCGGCTCGATTACGGTGGACCCGACAGGGGCGGCGCTGGACTGGGCACTAGACGCCCCAACGGAGTGAATGGTCGCGCGCTCTCGACGGAGGACGAGGAAGATGAGGAGGCTATGTCGCAGGCTCAGGACGGATCGCCTGTGGAGAACGGCGAGGAAGAGTCGATGCAGATGGTTAGCATGGACGGGGGAAACGAGCCAGAACCCGAGTCGGCGATGGGAGTGCCAGATGCCGAAGAGGTTAGCGCTGAGGAGTCGGTAGCAGAGGCACCGCAGCCTGCTAAGCGCAGGGGTCGTCCGCCCAAGCCCCAGGCACCCGTGGAGGAAGAGGTTGAGGAGGCGCCTGCAGACGCCAGTCACGAATCGGAAGAGCAAGCACCGGTCAAAAGGAGAGGTCGCCCGCCCAAGGGCAAGGGCAAAGCCAAAGCAGATGAACCGGAAAGGGAGCCTGAGGCAGAGGCCAGCGCCCCTAGGCGCAGACGTTCACGGAATTCCAACGCAGACGAGGCCGAGCAGGAAGAAGCGGAGGGTCGCTCATCCAAAAGACAACGTACGGAGCCCAAGGAGCCGACGACGGGGAAGCGCGGACGCCCCAAGGCCGCTCACAAGGGGGAAGAGGGCGGCGAGTCGTCCAAAAACGCCGAAGCGGACCCGAAGCCCAAGGGCAAGCCCGGCCGCAAACCGAAAGCCGCTGTTGGCGACGACTCGATCCTCGGCGTTGTGCAAAAAGGACCGCCCATGCCCAAGGCACGCGGCTTGGTGTCGCAAAAACGACAGCAGGACCCTCACGCAATCACCCAAACAAGATCCGGTCGCCAGTCGTACCGTCCGCTCGCCTTCTGGAAGAACGAACACGTTACCTACGACGAGGATGAGGCATTTGAAGATGGCAAGAAGGGCGGCAGGTTTCTGCTGCCGAGCGTCAAAGAAATCATCCGCGTCGAGGAGGAAGAGCGCGAGGCGCGGAAGAACAAGAGGTCAAAGGGCCGCAAGGCCGCCGGCAAGGGCAGACGGCGCCAGGCCGACTCCGACGACGAGGAGGAACCGCCCGAGCCGTGGGAGCAGGACCCCGGCAGCATCGAAGGCGAGATCGTCGTCTGGCAACCTGAGCACGAGTTTAACCCGCCAGCTATCAACGAGCAGGTCGAGATCGACGAGGACCGGATTGCTGTGGCGGCGGGGGCTATCCAGACGCGCGACATTAGAGATGCGACGTTCCGTTTTGCCAAGACGCTCAGCTTGCCCTTTTTCGGCTCTGGCGTTGTCGACCTCCCGCCGGGGGCGGAGAAGCGGCCCAAGAACTCGCGCAAGATGCAGATGGTATTTTTCGTATTTCAAGGCAAAGTCCTGGTCACGGTTCATGAGACCCAGTTCAGGATCGGCGCCGGTGGAATGTGGTTCGTGCCGAGAGGTACGTCTTTCTCACGTCTCTGCAAATGAAGAGAGAACTTACTGACAATTGTACAGGCAACTACTACAGCATTGAGAACGACTACGAGACACCCGCGCGCATCTTCTTTGCCCAGGGTTGTGAGGTCAACAACGGCCTAGGGCAGGGGGCGGGCGGTTCCCAGGATACAACCATCATGGGTTGAGCATTGGTGCCCTGATGCCCTGATGGAGGTGTCGGACAGCTGATATGGTGGTGGCTCTCACTTTTTTGCCGGTCTTACTTACCAGCGGCGTGTGTTTTGCAAGATATCCATGTCTACCTTCGTAGGTAGCTTCGTTCTTATACATGTCTTCCAGTAAAATTTTTTTTTTTTTTTGGATCGGGTTGGCAGAGGCCGCAATGGTCCTCCAGCATTTGAACGGCCTACGAGGAGGACAGACTAGGCGAGCTAGTGGGAGACGGGTGGAGAGTCGCGTAGACGCGGCACGTTGTGATATGAGCGAGTTAGGACAGTTACGAGGCGTAAGCGGCATTTTGCACCAGGCAGCATAATCATCCCAAGATCAACCATCAGACGCGCTTGCATGGGGTCCCACGGACCGTGTCCCGGTTCAGGTCTAACTCGGTAATCGTGCCCAAACGAGCGCGAGTTGATGGCGACTAGAACGCAGTGTAGGACAGGGCCGCGTTCGTCTGCTCGTAATCCTCCTGTGTCGGTCCTGTGCTGAAATATGAATACTGACCTGCCATCTGAAGTCGAGAACAACTGACGACTCGGCGAGCTCTAAGACTCGAATTCGCGAGGTCCCTACCTAGCCCGAGCAAACCTCCAAGGGTAGGTGGGCTCGAGATTCCGGCCGGTTTGTGTCAGATCTCATCCACAGGTCAAGACGGCTGCGCCCAGCCTTCCAGGAAACAGCCATGTGCATGTTGAACTTAAAGCTGTCGTCCCGCACCAGGTACAATCGACCTTGCGTGCCAAGGGGTTCACGATTTAGGAGTCTACGTCACACTTCTAGACGTTTATCACTGTGCACCACCAACACGCAGTACATCACGAGTCACTTGGCCGCAGGCGCAAGTGTAACGTTAGACATTATATCCTTTCTATTTCCTACTCATGCCCTCAGTGAGCCCGCTCGTCTGACGTCTGGACCGCAGGGCGTGTTTCAGCTGTCATGAACAAAAAAACCCACACCAACGATAATTTAGATGTCATCAATATTATCCTCGGCACTCTTCTTTTTGCCCCGACTGTCGAGAGTATCCAAGCTGATGGAGTCGCTGTCGCGGCCGGGCATGGCCAGCGCCTGCCGTGCAGTGTCCGAGTTCTCAATGAACTCGCGCAGCTTCTGCTTGCCGATCTCGACGCCCTGGTTGGCGGCCGCGTTGGCCATCTGGTACATGGGGCCGAGCATGTTTAGTGTATAGGCGACGTAAGTTCCTCCGGCAAGCATGATGAGGAAAATGAAGAGGAACGGGTTGCGTAGTACTGTTCATGTCAGCATGATCCACGGGCGTGCCACGGGGGAAGGTACTCACCAGCGACAATCTCGTTCCAGCCCAGCGCCACCAGCAGGGCGTAAAAGTACAGAGGCACCTGGGCGACACCGCCAATGGCGCTGCGCTTGGCCTCAACGTAGACGCCGTCGGCCGTCTTCTTGAACCTGATGACAAGATCCTGACGCTTGCTCTCGCTGAGAACAGTCATCTCCTCCTCAAGACTCTTGCCGTCTTCTTCATCAACACCGCCAATCGGCGTCAGGTCCTCCTCGTCGCTCGGCTCAACGCCGCGCGGTTGGTTGCCGATCCACGCAGGCAGGTCGGGAGGGCCATAGGTCTCGGCGAGTTTGAACTTTGACAGCAGGGGAATGAGGGTCAGCGTAGACTCCCGCGCCTTGGTGTAGATGCCCTCAATGTCGTCAGTGGGTCTCCATATCCTGGGCACGCCGGCCTCGTCATATCTGAACTTGTCCTCAAAGTTTTCCCTCAGCTTCAACAGGATGTTACCCTCCATGACCTCTTCCTCAATCTTTTCACGCAAAGCCACCCAACTCTTGCGTCTGAGTCGCCAGAGACCGACTTCAACCTCATCCTGGGTGGCCTCAAAGCTCTTGGCTCGGTCAGTGAACCTGCTTTGCGCATCTTTGACGATGTCGACGAAAACGGTCCAGATACGGTCCCAGAGATCCTTCTCCGTGGGCTTCTCGCCCGTTTCGGGAGCGCCGGAGCCAGCCCTCCCAGAGCCGAGCTTGTTGAACTCGAGACCAACCGCATCGCCCAGACGGGACTTGACCCATCGCTCCACCCTCGTGGCCAACCGGCGCATCTCTTCCTTGCGCAGCTTACCGCTCACGTCGTCCAACTCCTTCTCAAACAGCCCGTACTGGGACTGGAAGTTGGACCAGGCGACGCCGGGAATGGTAAGGCTCTCGGCCTCGCTCTTAAAGGATCCAAGCGCCTTCTTCTTCTCCTTGGTCACAATCTCGGCAAATTCGTAAGCGGCACCGGACTTTTGACCAGCCTTGACGGCGCCAGACACGGCTTCGCTGAACGAGGCGATACCGGACTTGTGCGCCGCGGACAGCTGTGCGCTGTAAAGCGTCTTGAGCCGGCCGTCAATCTTGGCCTCCAGGTCTTGACGCTTGCGGGCGTAGACGCCCTTGTGGTATCTGCTGGCCTGCAACTCGAATGCCTTCAGGCACTTCTGGCGAGAGTCACGTCCTGTGTTGCCGAGATCGGCTAGAACGGTGGGCTTTCCGGACCGAGCAGCCTCGGACTGCTTCTCCTCGAGGGGCACGATGGCATTGTCGAAACCGATCAGGACCTCCCGAGAGATCTCGTCGCAACGGAACTGGGCGAGCAACTCCTGCTGCGTCGGCAGATCGAGATCCTTGTTGTTGACGATCTGATCCCAGATGCCCTCGGCGTAAATTGAGAAACCATCGGCGGGAATGCGTCGGTGGTACTCGGGCAAAAACACACCCCCTTCGAACTCCTGGGAGCCAGCTCCACCCGTGCGATGCCCCGCAGTGAACCTCTTGCCCAGGTTCTGGATCTCGGCGGTGAACTTATCGGCCTGGAGGATCTTGTGGGGGAGAGCGGCGAACGCGAAGTCGAAGTAGTCCTCGATACGCGAGTTTTCGAGGCCCTGGGGCTTGGAGATGGAAGACCAGATCTTAGTCAGGTCCTGAACCAGTGTGTTGCGCAGATTCACAAGGGGCGTCGTGCCGAGGTGGTCTCGGATGACGAAGAACAGCAGAGATCTCAGGCTCGACCTAGGCGGCATTGTCAGAAAGCGATCAGTGCACGTTTTTGCGCATACGACTTACTGCTTGTCCTTGAGGAAGAGCTGCAGGTTAACCTCGAAGACGGTCTTGAGGAGGCCCATGTTCGCACCGTTATACAGGCCGACCTGCGTCTCCCAGAGATTGACAATGAGGACCTCGCTGGTTGCCAGGGCGAAAAGAGCGCTCTTTCTCTCAAAGTCCTGGTCCTCGCCGCGCTCGCGACCGTCGGTACCCTCGACGTCCATAACGAGGATGTTCTCGGCCATGCCGGCTTCCTTCTTATTCTTGGACATCCAAATTCCCTTGGTGGTCTGCTGGCGCATCGTCTCGGACATGACGGAGAAATCGGTTCCAAAGAGGTTGTTCAGCAGCGTCGACTTGCCGGTAGACTGGGAGCCGAAGACGGAGATGAGATGGTAGTTGAACCCCGCCTCGGCGACACGCGCTTTTTGCAGATATGTTGCGACATTGCCACTGGATAGTAACATGTTAGCATTCCATCATGCCTAGTCGGCAGACTTCATTTGAGTCGTACTTGAATTCTTTCTGATCGTCAATGACCTGGATGCCATGCTCGTAGTTCTGAGCATCCAGCTCTTCGCCGACACCAGCAAAGTGGCCGTTCATGGTTGCAGCAACGGATGACGCAAATGAATATGGAGGGGCGAGAGTTGGTTAACTATCTTCTCATTGTCGATCTTGAAAAGAGAAAAGGGAGAGAGGGCCAGCGTCTTGGGTCTTCGCCGTCGGAGTGTCGGGGTGCAGTGTAGCAACAGGGGCGAAGCAGCTGCAAGGGAAGTGACCAGATCAACCCTTGTGATCAAACTGCCCTGTCATGGGCTGTTAATCTTGCTTTCCCACCACCCAGCCGTGCTGGCTTAGAGCGCAAATGCGCCGGACAAATGGTAAGTCCGTGCAGCTACCCCCCAACGAGTGGCCAGAATTGACTCCGTTTCAGGGCAACCCCTGGCATGTGAATTCCGGCCACACCCTACAAAATTCCCATGAAATCATCGGACGGCATGATGACAACGTGGGGAGTGGGCCTGACGAGCGGTGACCGTCTACGATCCCTATCATGGGGCACGCCATCACCTGCAGTACAGACAGAGAGATGATCAGGAACATCATCTGAGAGCACTCGGCCCTGCGACTAAGAGCTGTCATTCTGATGGCTGCTAGGTACCTAGTAAAGATGCTAACTAAGTTATGGTGTCCGGCGCGGGCCGGCTTTAACGTGCAAGCCATCCAACATTTTTCGAGTGACGCCTCAGCTGTACTTGGAAATCAGCTTCTTCATAATTCCCATCGCGCCGCTACGGTAACCCCCGCCGAACATGGCATAATGGTTGAGGTGGTGATACCTACGACTAGGTAGTTAGAGAGGGGCATTCACAGTCACCATGGCAACGCAAGGTGGGCGGCGAGTGGACTTACAGCTCGTAGAGCGCAACCCGGTCGTCCCATTCCTCTTTCGGCTCGGCCTTGGGGACCAGCTTGTTGTACTCGTTCCAAAATGTGCTCCCGAACCCGCCAAACATTCTCATGATACCCAGTTCGTACTCAGAATGCCCGTACACGGCGGAGGAGTCGTACACCACCTCCTCAGCGCCGCCCTTGCCGCCAATGCGACCTCGTCCGTGGTTACCACTCCAGAGATCCCCGTGCACAACTACCGGCTTCATGCCCTTGACGTGGTCATCCCCGATCAGCCGCGGGACCACTCTGCTGGCGACCGTTTCCACGGCCTTGGACAGCTCTCCGTCGGAGCCGTTGTGCTTGATCCCGGCGCGGAGGATGCTCCGCAGCCTGTTCTCGGCGTAAAACTCGGCCCAGGACTCTTTCCACGAGTTGTCTTGCGGCGTCGAGCCGCAGCACGTCGTCACTGGGAAGCCGTACATGGGCTTGTCGAAGCCCTCCGGGACGGGCGCCGGGGTCGTGTGCATCTTGGCGAGCTTCGCTGCCAGGGAGAGGCCGGAGCCGCCCGGTGCGGATGACCTCAAGTCCAGGAAGTCCGTTACCAGGAAATGCTTGCCCGGCAATGCTTGGTATGCCCCGTGGGCGTACGATTTTGGGCAAAAGTTCGGGACGGCATTGTGAACTGCGTTTAGCGATTCATGCTCACCTGCGGCCTGTCAACGCTCGCCCATCTCACACTGGCTACAGCTTGGGTCTGCCGCTCTGAGAGGCAGCATGGTCTTCCGAGTCTGACTAACCTCTGAACATGACTTCTGCATCTCTCCCCGAGCCCGTCTTCACGAAAAAGTTTGTGGGCTGGCCATCGACGACGGATGTGAGTTTGAAGGATGACGCAAAGCCAGAAGCGCCATGAGACGCAATTTTGGTCTGCTCTGGATCCAGATGGAGAGCTTCAATGATTGCCGGATCTACATTGGGTGCCATGGTGTACGAGACTACTGGGTTCTAAATTTGATGAGGTAGATTGGAAGCATTGGAATCGTTGATAGAGAGCTGAGAGCTCTTAAGCTCCTAGTAGCTCAACCCAATCAACCCTTGATGAGCTTCGGGTGACGTAGAATCGGAACGGCCCCCCCCCCCCCCCCCCCCCCAACAAGCTGTAGCACAACACCAGCCCCACCACAGATCCACTTGCTGACCTTCTTGAACACCGTGTCTCCGACTCAGGCCGTCTTGAGGGCTCTATTGAGCTCCCCTGTCAACTTTTATATGACCACTTGGATCGATAGCTCAGTGGTAGAGCGAGAGATTGCAGTTCCATAACAGCAACCATCTCTAGGTCCCGCGTTCGAACCGCGGTCGGTCCTTGATATTTGCTTTTTTTTTTTTTCGTCACTCAGGCATCTGCTTGGTGTGTGTATGCATCTATCTATGTAGCATGCATCTGACCTCGTGCTTCTTTACTTGTTGGCAACCCCTCCTCAACTTGTTGCGTGCTTTTGACCTTGCTATTTCCGGCCTTCAAGGTCGGCCCCAGTGTGCAGGTGGAGCATTGCTGCCGACCGGAGAACGGCCCCGTGATGGGGCCGAGAACATGTCCCGTTCGTGGTTTCTGCATCGACGCAGACTGGATGAATCACAATGCACTGTCTACTCGCGTGAACTACGCAAACATGGTTACGAGATGTTTTCATTCTAACACCTCTCTGTACAGCCATATAATAAACCTATCATCAATTCAACCAGACATCCAACTCCAGTTCGTTTCTTCGTGTGAGATAACAAGTGGCACAGTGCGCAAACCCCAAAAGACCCGCGTCGCGCTCTGATCCTCGTCTCAAGGCAGCATCTCGAGGTGCTTTCCCTCAGCAGACACCAGATCAGACAGAGCCTAAGACGTTGTTTGGCTGCTTCTCCGTCCCGCTTGATCGGCTGACAAGCGGGAGCCAAACTCCAGCCTTCAGCCCCTGTCATTACCCCAACTTTCCAAGCCCAGGCCAAGAGCAAGCACGCCAACCACATGGTCACCCCTCTAGCCCCAAGAGCTGCTCCCCTCGTATCAGTTCCCCAGGATTTGGACCGCACCAGCCCAACGGAACAGTCCCCCCCGCTGGGGCGCCCGCCCGCGCGTCCTAAACCGTCCAACGACTGCGACCCAAGGACCCTTTATCTGCATCTCAAACCCTAAATCTAGACTGTCAACCGCGCTTGCGCTGGTGCGCCAGCAGACTCTTGACCAGAGTCAGCTTCTTGGCGTCCGAGGCAGGATTGAGGGGGCTTTGTCCAACCTGCCCAAAATGAAGAGGGCGCCGACTTGTCGAACAGGGAGAGACGCAGAGAAAGGAACGGCCCAGGCCCCCGAGTGCCAAGAGGCCGCCGTGGTAACGTGGCCCAGGTCTGGTCAGCCCGCCGCGTTGTGTCGACTCACCCCCCTCCTCTAGACAATCTCCGTTTCGCGAACCAGGCGGTGAATGTTGGTGAGAGAAACTCCGTCCGAGCTGGCTCTGCTCTCTCGAGAATAGACACTGAGGTTCGCGGTCGAGGACGTCTCTTGACGGCGGAGAAGTTCGAGTTCTGCTTCAGCTTCTCGTCGTAGGGTCGATGTTCGGCTCTCTTTTCTCAAGACGCTCTGAGCGGGCACAGAGGTCGGAGCTGTCGTCTCTGGCGCAGTGGTCTTCCAATGTTCGCCGTTGCCGTTCCAGCAGGCGGAGCATGGGCATTGGGGGCTACGGTTGATGGCCGGTGGCGGGGTGCAGTGGCGCTTCCACCAACTAAGGGGCTTCTGCTCGGAAGGCATCGTGAAGGCGGATGGGTGAGATGGCAGTGGTAACAAGAGTATTCAAGCAAAAGTAAGAGATCAAGAAACCACAGGACCAAGTCCAGACACAGGGTGCATGCGGACGGGTACAAGTAGGGATCGACTTGAAGAACAAAGGTCTAGTGATGTTCCCTCGAGTTGCAAAGAATAGCGAGCCCTTGACACGAAGGTAAGAAACGGAATGGAAATGGAAACCATCCGGAGGGAGAGGGGACTTCTCGGGGAGGGGGGGGCCGGTAAACTTATATACACACGATAACGAGCCCCCCGAGACAGTGGCGCCGAGACGGGTCGAAGAGAATGGCTTGTGGGACCTTATACCCATGACCTGTGTGTGTGTAGCTGAGTGAACGACGACGGCCTTGCACTTGCAAGGCTTGACGCCGACATGTGGACGAGAATCTGACTGGACGCTTGAGCACAGCTGGTTGTCGCCGACGGCGCACGTCCAAATGCGCCACCGCACACGGCTCGTCCCTTGCTGATATGCCGGCGACTCTATCGCTGCTCAATGTGCCATAAGGGTCGATTTCCTATGAATTAGCTCAATTGAAAAGACAACATGGTAAGAAAAAACGAGGAATGATATGGCAATGAGTCGTAAGACCTGGTCCCAAGGCCTCCAAATAAAGTAAGGGCCGTCCATGTACGTACTGATTAGGTGTCACCAATCGCCTTCAACTTTGTTCGGGACTCGTTCGGAGATCCTCGCAATGTTTGTACCCGCTTTTCTTCACGTTCCTACCAACATACGACGTGGGTCCTCTGCTATCATGAAATCAATGGTTTCCCGTCGAGGAATTAGATAGCCTCCGCGGTTGCGCTGGTCGATGCCCAGGGTGTAGGATGGGGGTTTGGGTTTCTCTTTCTACGAAAATAGACGCAGACGGCAACGACATGTTATTGAGCCTCACAGTAGAGAACCTCCGTTATGGACGCCCTTCATCCGAGAACTGCAATAGCCGAATGGTCTCCATATTGGGCCGACAGATGCTGTGTGTGGAGGCTCCTCGGGGTTGTGTCTGGGATGCGGAGTGAAATGGCCTGATCAGTACGTACATATGAACGGCATTTGGCAATATAGGTGTTGTTACAAGTATATCTTTCGCGGGTTTGCTCTTCTCTTCTTCCGCAATCTTCTCTTTTCGTTTTCTACTTTCTTGACAGAGTGCACCGCGACTCAGAGCAACAAGTGCTGTTAGGGAAAGATGAGAGCGGCACGTAAGATCAAGACAGGGGTCATCCCAAAATCGCAACAAAGAACATTCACGCAGTGTGCCTTACATCTCAACGACCAGCCATGGCAACACCGTTGAATCCAATCGTCGTTTCTTGGTAATGCATCCTTTAGGACTCCGATTCCAAGACAACCGCGACAGCTTGCGAGTGGCTCTTTACCCGCAGCTGTCTGAACGGGGGTCGTTCGACATGGACCAGGCCAGATCTCTCGATCCTTCTCAAGGATTCAGCTGTCGATCCAGCCTGGCGGTCCGCATGATGATCGCCTTTGACGACGGCTCATCCGATGTTGCTTCATGCTTGGACAACTTCAGCCATCCCAGCTCTAATAGGGGCCACCACCCACACATGTACTGGGCAGGAATGACCTCGGATTGACCAAAGCTTTACACTCGCATGCCTCGTTCTTTGGACTTGCAATGGATGCTTCGCAGCGGTTTGAGTCCTGGCCCGGTGTGTCTACCTGGCACAATCACGGTTCGCAGAGTGCGTGCAGCACTCAGCCTGCGTTATCCAAGAACCCCTTCAGTCGACCGCCTGACGTCCCGGGAGCCATAGCCGAAACGCAAAATACCGAGGAATACCGTTCGTTCCAGGTATCCTGCTACACCTTGTCGCCCACAGTGAAAGCTGTCAACGAGAGCGCCGCGCCCAACATCATATCCCAACGCGAAGCGATGCCGAGCTTATCAAGCCGATTATTTTCAGTCCTTCCAATTGTATTCGCCATGGTAGACAACGCCAAAAGAGGGCTTAGGGCAACATCAATGATTGCAATGAGTGTCAAGCATCAAATATGCGACAAGATCGACACTTGGTGGCTTTCAAGCAGAGTATTTCGGTTGTATCTTTTACAGCTGGCCACGAGATTCTTCGTGACACTCATGATTGTGACACTGATTCAGCATCTGAGGACGGAGAGCCCGCATGCGTATACGCTGGTGCACATGTGCCGATCCTGGTCGGTGTATCAGGGTAGCTCCAATACGGCAGGATTTGGCTACGACTCTGTCTCACATCCCCATCATGAATGGCGAGTTGACTAGCACGGCTATCAGCCTCTTGGGAGAACATTCAGTTATCAGGAGACAAGGCAAAATCAACAGTTACTGTATGTTGTCATGCCAGCAGAGGTGCACAACTCGACTGGTGAGTCCCTAGGCTGAGTAAATGTGTAACCCATGACATCTCGCTGATGCAGCACTGGTTGAGAGCCGTTGGAATATAGTTCAGCATGAGTTGGAATTGATCTAGAGTTCAGAGCATATCATGTGGTCCTGTGAGGGCATCGTGAAGTCACCCTGAATGTACCAACACTTGTCTCAGTTGACACATGGCTTGGAAGGGTTGGAGTCTTGGGAGGTCGGATAGGGACGGACAAGATCTGACCAGAAGAGATGAGTTTGTCAGAGGAAATCTGTAAGTCGGCTTTCCATCGACCAAACCGGTTCCTCTACCTCTGGATCAAATCACAGCGTTTCTCAAGCGGACCGTAACGATGTCTGAAAAGCGAGGTGAAGAATTGGCGCCATATGATCAGCCTGCAGATGCGCCTTCTGTAGACACGTGGTTCGCAGGTTGACAGATCGGGGTTCAGAGCTCGGGCCATGTAAAGCCGCTTTACCAGATGGCCTCCGAAAAAGTCACCCGAACTTCGGCTAACGATGTCTTGCTGCAAGGTGGCGCGCCTCCTCTGCAAGAAAAAACGTGTAAAAAAGCATGGCTAATGGGTGGAATTTTTTAGGAGTTTCCAAATTCTTAAAATACCAGCTTTTCAATATTATTGATTCTGTTGTGCCAAAGACAGTTTGCGACAGATGAGGTAAAGCCCCGGCAGTCCCTAAAAGCGGCGGCGCACTTGTGTAGTGCAGCTCGGTTGAAGCTTTCTTCCGAGACGCCCGGGCGGACCCGAAACCTCTGGTTTTGCCGTTTGAGATTGCTTGGAGATAGCGCTTTCTTGCAAAACCCAATTGCATCACAGTATAACCTACAGGACTTTTCTGTCGGTCCCCTTTCCTTTCCCTTTCTACGAAGCGCCGCATTCTCCCTCACCCGTCGGGATCTTCGATTCAATCTTTTCATTGACGGCGCGTCTCTCTTCAAAACCTCTGTCTCGAAGAACCTTACCCCTTCCTCGCGACACGAACACATAAACCTTTTCCAGTCATGTTCAAGCTCGGACGCAGCCGTTTGGCTTCTGCCATCCAAACTTCCTCGAGGGTCGCCGCCTCGCCTGCCAGATTCCCAGGTCTCGCGCAGCAACAAAGAAGAAACCTGAGCATCCACGAGTACCTCTCCGCCGACCTCCTGCGCCAGGTAAACACCCACACCCGTACCCGCGATTGAAACGCCCCACTCTCCTTTTCGTCGGGGGGGAGGGGGGAGGCCAGGTTTTCAATAGAGCTTCCCACGAACGCGTCGATGGACGATCACGATGGCTAACGTATGGACCTGGTCCGTCAATCTAGTATGGAGTCGGTGTCCCCAAGGGTTCCGTCGCAAAGTCCGCCGCCGAGGCCAAGGCCATCGCAAAGGAGATTGGTGGTGAGGACATGGTTATCAAGGCTCAGGTCCTCGCTGGTGGACGTGGAAAGGGCACCTTCGATAACGGCCTCAAGGGCGGTGTTCGCGTCATCTACTCCCCTACCGAGGCCGAGATGTTCGCCGAGCAGATGATTGGCCACAAGCTCATCACCAAGCAGACCGGCGCTGGCGGCAAGCTCTGCAACTCGGTGTACATCTGCGAGCGCAAGTTCGCCCGCCGCGAGTTCTACCTCGCTATCCTCATGGACCGCGCCTCCCAGGCCCCCGTCATCGTGTCCTCGTCCCAGGGCGGCATGGACATCGAGACCGTTGCCAAGGAGAACCCCGATGCCATCATCACCACCAACATCGACATCAACAAGGGCGTCACCGACGAGATCGCCCGCGACATCGCCGTCAAGCTCGGCTTCAGCGAGCAGTGCATCGAGGATGCCAAGGACACCATCCAGAAGCTCTACAAGATCTTCCTCGAGAAGGACGCCACCCAGATCGAGATCAACCCCCTCTCCGAGACCTCTGACCACAAGGTCCTCTGCATGGACGCCAAGTTCGGCTTCGACGACAACGCCGACTACCGCCAGAAGGACATCTTCGCCCTGCGCGACACCACCCAGGAGGACGCCGACGAGGTCCGCGCCGCCGAGTCCGGCCTCAACTTCATCAAGCTCGACGGTGACATTGGCTGCCTCGTCAACGGTGCCGGTCTGGCCATGGCCACGATGGACATCATCAAGCTGAACAAGGGCACGCCCGCCAACTTCCTCGACGTCGGTGGTGGTGCCACTCCCGCCGCCATCAAGGAGGCCTTCGAGCTCATCACGAGCGACCCCAAGGTTTCCGCCATCTTTGTCAACATCTTTGGTGGTATTGTCCGCTGCGACCTCATCGCCCAGGGTCTCATCAACACCTCCAAGGAGCTGAACCTCAAGATCCCCATCATCGCCCGTCTGCAGGGCACCAACGTTGAGGCCGCCCACGAGATCATCAACAACTCGGGCATGAAGATCTTCTCCATCGACGACCTCCAGACCGCCGCCGAGAAGGCCGTCCAGCTGTCCAAGGTTGTCAAGATGGGTAAGTCTTGCGCCCCCCCTCTGCCTCGCGCTTAAACCCCCGAATTCACTGAAGCATTACTAACGGAGATTTGCAGCACGCGATATTGATGTCGGCGTCGAGTTCACCCTGGGTATCTAAAACTCTTGCGTCGTGTTTTAGACTGGCCTCGCCCTGTACATTAATTAACATAGCCCCAGGTTAAAGGAGCTAGCACCGGGTGCCCGAATATCAGACTTTTGTGTTCAAATGCCATTTTCGAGTTCTCTCAACTGCTTTCTCCTTTGTCTTGTTGTGATGCTCCAACGTTTTTGCTCGATTCTGCGCCGGCCCCTGGTCAGTACATGCCATGTCATATGCACAATTTGCTAATCAAGGCCCGGCCCCACGTCACCGAGCATGCAGGGCATGCGTGGACATGCAACCACATGATGCCCACTTGCATCTGCTCGCTTCCCGCATGCACAAGAACGTCCATGAGACCATATTGCGGTCTGAGGGTCAAACGATTCAGATGACTAAGCACTTGTCCCGCTTGCAAGGATCGATAGCTCAGTGGTAGAGCGAGAGATTGCAGTTCCTCGGCAGCAACCATCTCTAGGCCCCGCGTTCGAACCGCGGTCGGTCCTTGATGTTCATTTTGGGGTTCTTTCTTTTGACTATTTTTCCTTCGACAGTTCGCTCATTAGGCGCAATAGTGTGCTATCGTCGTCCCAACCCAAGGTACTGACTGGGCTGGTTTGTTGAGAGTCGAGCTAGTTACCAGCCATGGCGGCCACCGTGTTAGTGTGGCTATGATTCATTCGATAGCTTTCCTAAAGTTTTTGATATTGATGAGATAAACGAACAGTGTTTGTGTTGCCTGTTCCAATGTGTATGTATATATGTGAGGGTCTCCTTGCTTGCTCGCCAGCTGCCGGTTGGAGTTCAATACATATTGCTGTAGGCGAAATCCATTAGAGATATACCCCCCCCCCCCAACACTTCGCGTCACTATCCCATAGCTCGAATGGGGCTAACCATCAATCGTTCATTCGTGAAACTCACCGTCACAACTCGAGACAGCCCCATTGCAGGCGTCAGCGACACTACTGCTAATCCCTCAATGCGACCGCTTTTCCATATCAACCAGGTCCTCGAAGGACGTAACTCAATCTACACGATTTTCAAGGAGCTCCACAGGGCTTTGGATGAAGCCGCCGTTTATTTAGCCAGGTGAGATCTCGTCATCCTTTGCTTTGCCCTCTTCGAAGGGTCTTTACCACATTATCCCTAAACCTCAAACCTCTAGTAATACAATGCTGTACGGACTATACAGATAAAAGCAATAAAAGCAGAGACCATTGTATTGTGAAAAACATCTACAGACACGGGCGCTTATAGAATCAGACTGATAGTCTCGGGCGTTACTAGCCCAAGAGCCTAGTTCCCCGCCTGATTATTGATGAAGTCTAGGAGCCAGCTGGACCACAGAAACAGTTGACAGTCAGATAAGGCTAGAACCATGATCAAAGTTGATGGTTTCCATTGCTCGTAACATAGTTTCGACCTTCAAAATAAACGCTTAAAGCTTGTTTCTACGCCAGCAGGTTTCAAAGCTTGAGTCTATCGGCTTTCCTACGACTATGTGCTTATATCCTTCTGTTGCGCTTCAGTCGCAGATCAGCTTGTGCAAGACCAAGGCTGAGAACCTATACTCTGGACTTCCAATCCAGGACACCAGTCCGTAATCAGCACAGGGGTCTGACGACGATGCATGGGTCGTCAAGTGGCCTTCGATTAGAGAGGCGTAGGGTTGTGCAGGTGCTTAATACCTGCGACAGGCACCCACAGCAAGTTATGCACTCAATAGCTTGCGCCCAGCGTGTGGCTGCTGCGCTATATGTAGATATTCAATCAATATTAGATTTGAGGCTCGATTTCTGCCGGGTATATAAGAAGAGCTGGGATGGTCCTCGAGCTATTCGAGAAATAGATTGTTGCTCCTGGCGACTACAGAATGGTATCAGACAGCTTTCGTTGTAGCCTTTCCCCGGCGTCCTCTTCCGCCTCCTCTTCTTTCCTCCGTTGGATCGCCGCTTTGCGGTTCTCGTGGTACGACGGGTCGCGCGTGACGCCTTCGCGGCGCCACTTGCTGGGCGGCTTCATGCCCAGCTCGGCGTACCGCGACCACACGCTGACGCCACGCCGGAACCAGCGCTCCTGCCGCTTCTCCTCCTCCTCGGGCGACGCCTGCCACTTGCTCTTGAGGATCCGCCGGATCGCCTCGGGCGACACCTCAAACTTGTTGGCCAGCGTCCGGAGCGTGTACTCCTCGGGGAATTGCGCGTGCAGCGCCTTGATGCCGGCGATGGCGTCCGGCGAGAGCCGCTTGCGCGGGTTCCAGCCCTCAGGAAACTTCTTCTTCAGGGCCTCCTTCTGGATCTGCCAGGCTTCTCTTTTGGGCTTCGCGCCGTCCTCGGGGTCGTCCTCGTCGGCGAGGCCGTCTTTTCCCTTCTTGTCTTTTGTTGTGTATTTTTTCTCTGCGAGCCCCTTGCCTGCTTTTCTAGACTCTTGCCAGTCGCCATGTCTGCTGTAAGCTGTCGAGGTTGTGAATGTCGATTTCTGGCCGAGCCGCAGAGTTTGGGAGTTCTTAAGGTGATGGGGGAGTCTCGTTGCGACGGTTGGTTCGGAGGCGAGTGTTTGCGAGACGCCCTGGAGGAAAAGCCTCAAGGGGCTTAATCGACATGAGCAGAACATGGTTGGCTTGCGAATTTTCGTGGAATCAGATTGAAGTGGAAGATCTCGGAAGTCGGGGTGTGGGATGTGAAATTGTCGAAGGAGGCGTTGGCGAAAAAAAAAAAAGTCAAGAAGCTCGGGACTAATTAGTTCAGTCGCGCCTCTGGACGACGGGACGGGGCGCGTGAAAGAAGTGGAGCTATCGCAGGGGCGGCCGGGGGAAATGGTGCCGCTGCGCCGGGTGCCACCGGTGTTTACTGCAGTGGGACGTTGTTACGTAGTAAGCAACTCGTCAGCTCTGGACGGAAAGCTGTCAACGCTAATTTGACATGCGCTTCAACTTCACTCTGTGCAATCGCCGACCCGGACTCGGACTATGTCATCGGCTCGTCATGGGCTAGCCGCAAGTAGGTAGTTGCCGGCTCGTTCAAATTCTCCTGCTCCATCTCTTGGGTCTTCTTCAATCAGCTCGGAGTGTCCGCCGTTCGCACAAACCACTTCCGCTCTCCAAGTCGGATTCGGAGGGCGAGACCATGCACGTACAGACATCACGGCATCATCCATGTTCGCAGTAGCCTCTAGGCCCCGGCTACCAGTCTTCTCACTGTGCGGGGGTTCACAACCCATATCGCTAACCTTCTCTTATCAACCTTATAACTCCTACTAGGTATTTCCTCAGCAAGGTCGGCTGGGGTATCAGTGTCGATCCCTCATTCGCCGACGAACCATGTTCCAGCCCCTCACCCGAAAAGGTCATCACTTCGCTCTGCTCGTAGTTCGAGTGCGAGTTGTGGGGTGACGCGGTCCTGTTCACTCAGGCCTAGAGATGTCTTTGTCTAGTTTTGATAGCCTTGAAGTTGGAAGAGGGGGACCGAGCTGGTTCCATGCCAACCGTTTTGAGACTGTTACAAAAAGTCCGCTTCTCGGGCTCTATGGAATCATTACGCCCTTAGCTTCATTTTTGCCCCTGGTTACTGTGGCGGGTTCACTACCTACACTGCCGTGTCTCGTCAACCCTCTTCCCCTCAACTCTAATCTCAGTCACGGCCCCGTAACTACCTAGTCTTTTGCTCCTCAGTCTCTGGTAAACTGGCCTGGCCTTATTATTGAGTACTCCATTGCATCAGCAGTTCAGGGCAACAATGGCCGGCATCCTCTGGTATAGAGGCGAGGAGTGGCGATCAGTATGGGACTACTGGTTCAAGTGGACCGACCAACACCTCACGGGCGACGACCTCCGTCCCACGATCTACACCTACGATGAGTTGGGAGCAAAAGCCCTTGACCGGCTAGATGAGATATCGCCACCGGAAAAGTTCTCGCCGCCTAACGCGAAGGTCGGCGCTGCTCTGAACCCGAAACCTCACCGAGACCTCTACGCTCTCCTGAGAGACAATGCAGGCTCGGATGAGATTCTCGGGAAGCTATGGAGCGAAGTCAACACCATCCCCGACTGGGTCGACTGGGCTCAGATCGAACGCGGGCAAGACGTCTTCCTCCGCTACGCTGGACCTTCCATCTTCGCCGTGAACGCTTCTCACAGAACCTCATATGTAATCTCACTAACACCGCGCAGCTCACGTTCCAATCCCTGGTCGGGGGCATGGGCAGCCGCCGCGTGGTCGAGACACTCTCCCGCACCGGCGGTTTCGGCGTCAAAGTCACCCGCCGCCGCCTCCTCGAGACCTTCCAGCACATTCTCCAAGTAACGCGCGACCTCGCCTCCGTCCAGCCCGGGGGCGACGGCTTCGCCTCGTCCCTGCGTGTCCGTCTCCTTCACGCCGCCGTGCGCCGCCGCATCCTCGCCCTCGCCGCCGAGCGGCCCTCGTACTATGACGTCCAGGCGTGGGGCGTGCCCGTCAACGACCTCGACTGTATAGGCACCATCTCCACCTTTTCCGCCACGCTCCTCTGGATCGGCCTCCCCCGGCAGGGCATCTACCCAACCCGCACCGAGGAGGCCGACTACCTTGCGCTCTGGCGGTGGGTTGCCTACATCATGGGCACACCCACCGACGCCTTCGCGTCGCCGTCGGCGGCGCGGGCCATGATGGAGTCCCTCCTGGCGTCCGAGATCGAGCCGTCCGACACCTCGCGCGTGCTCGCCAACAACGTCCTCTCCGGCCTGTGCAACCAGCCGCCCTCGTACGTGTCGCGCGAATTCCTCGCCGCCGAGACATACTGGCTCAACGGGCCGAAGCTCGCCCGCGCGCTGGCCGTCGCCCGGCCGCCGTTCTACTACTCCCTGCTCATCGTCGGGCAGTGCATCTTCTTCATGGTCATGTGCTACTCCCGCCGTCTGTTCCGGCGCTGGGACACATCCCGGAACGAGGTGAATGAACGCCACCCCCCCCCTTTCGGGTTTCCCCGGCCAACCTCGACTAACACCGTTCGTGAAACAAAAACACAGAACCTCAAGAAAGCCCTGTTCAACCTGACGGTCCACAAACCCGAGCTCGGCGCTCTCGGCAAGGAGACAAACTTTGACTTCAAATATGTCCCGACCCTCGACGTCATGTCCACCGAGGCCGCCGCCCGGACTTACCACCTCGGCCCGTCCGTAAAGAGACCCTCCCTTGCCGGCGGCCGCCGCACGCGTGTCACCGAGCGCCGAAGCCTCCTTGTGCTCCTGGTCTTCGTCGCCGCCGCGGGGGTGCTCGCTTGGCTGGGCGTGCGGTGCGCCTCAGCGCTGTTTAGGAGGGCTGCTGTAATGATTTAGACTGACCTGTAGAATAATACACACGCAATTATAGGGACACATCATTCCAGGTTAAAACTAGGAAAGGCCACACATAACAAGTCGGACTAGCGTGGGTCACGGGTTGATCCCGATCGGCTTTTTGATCCGGTACCCGGCGTGCCGACTTCCCCTCCCCCCCCTCTTCCCTCACCCCTCGACTCGGCTTCGCGGCGCAGATCATCCATGTGTGAAGATCAAACACAGTTTGGGCTGGACATCTTTTGTGGTGCGCGCTGTAACGATGACCGGTCCTCGCGGCATGATTGTTTTTGCCGCAGATTCTTGGTAATGCAAGGCATAACACAAGAATCACATACTGAGACAGACATGAGGTCCCCATACACATGACTTTTGTTTTGTTTTGCTTTTGCGGTAATAGTCAACTTTCTTGATTTTGCAGCCTTCGGGCCGCTCTCGAAAGGAAACTCTAGTGTACATGTAAACTGTGTGCTCGTTGGCAACACCGTAAGATAAGAAACTTTTGAGCCTGGCTTGATGGCCATCAGAAGCGACAGTGTATAATGTCGATCCTATCCAATACAATAATGGTAATCCTCCCTTTACCCTGCCCGGTATAAGTGCCTTTGTCTTTCCCAAAACGCCGTCGCAAAACCCATGTCAAGATGCTAGATGCGTGCCAGAAGCTCATGTCGCCATACCCCATATAGTACCCTAACGCCCGAGCGAGATAGTTCTTGTAAAAGAAGCTGGTATATCTTATGCGTGGTGCATCAGCTCAACCGGCGGGCGAGAGGTGTGCGCCATGATTGGCTTTTGATTATCGATGGGGCTGAATTCCATGGGCTCGTCGGTCATATCCTCGAGGCAGATGGCCGGGAGGTCGGGGCTAGTGCCGTGGACATCCGGCTGGTACAGCAGGGTAGAACTCCTGCTGCGGGTTTGCTGGGGACCATCAACGGGGCTGATGGGAGTCTGGACGCCCGTCGGGCGGTGGTTGAGTTTGGCCAGTGCCTGGGCGAGGTCATCAGCGTGAACCATCTTGTTGGGAGCGTCCTCGAGCTTCATCTCCCAGCCGTGGGGCGGCGAAGGCGGGGGCGAGATGAAGAAGAGCTTGCCGGCGTCGGGAAGGGCAAGGTGGCGGTCGGTGACCTCGACGGGCGTAGGCTGGCCAAAGTAGACACGGACGCGCTCGCCCATTACGGCTTCGCCGTCCCAAACGCGGCGCACAGCGATGGCATCGTCCTCAGAGAAGAAGGAGACGACGATGCGGCGGAAAGACTTGAGGGGTGCCCATGAGTGAATGGGTGCCGTCTTAAGGACGAGGTCGCGGATGGTCTGGAGGTTGTCGGGGCGGAAGATGGAAGTGTCGTTGAGGTTTGTGAAGAGGAGGGTGTTTGTGGGCGGCGTCGGCTGGAGCAGAGGCGGCAGGGAGGAGAGATCGAGAGACAGCGACTTGTTGGAGCCAGTTGAGCGCCTCGAGAAGATGGGGCGGGTGTCAGACTTGGGCGACTCCATGTTGAGCGGTTGTGTATGTGTGTGTGATTTGGTTGGGGAAGCGTGAGAGTGTGATAGCGGATGCGACAGAAAGCGAGTACCGCAAAAGGTGTTATTGGTCTTGTGATGTGGTTACTGTGTTGATGATGATGATGATGTAGTACGCTTGTTCGTCTGCATTCAGCAATGTGCCGAGTGGTTGTATATGCGTCTTGTTTGTTTGGTGCTGGAGTTGGAACGCAAGACGATGGAGGTTGGCGGGCGGTGGTCTTGGTTATATGTTTGAGCGTGCCAGTGTGAGGGTGGCTTGGCTGTCGCTACTGGCGACTACTTGGGTCGGGTGGAGCATGAGATAGCATCCATACGCTACACTACTTTACACTGCCCAGCAGCTAGTGTACGTGGTGTGTGTGGATGGCTGAGTAGAGTGGTGGGAGGGGAGGGGTGTGCGGGCGATAGGTACACTAGGTAAGTTTAGGTACGGTGGGTGTGTGCAAGTCCCCCGTGGAGTTAAAAACTAGCTGTCTGGTCTGTGTGATGAAACGGGAAGGCCACACGGACTCACGGGTCCGTTTGGAGTTTCGCCGCCTTGGAGCCGTCACAGCAGTGGGACGGCCGCCAGTGGTGTACGTATTCGTCCATGCAGGCTGGAAACTTGTGCGATACATCTGCCGTTGCTTAACTGTTCTTTTTGCGATCACGTAATTAGTGGGAGTGCGTGCACCCGGGCAGCATCTGAGTGGAAGCATCACCGCCGAGGTACATGGTGCAATAAGGCAAGGCAAGGCGTTTGGGTGGGTTGCCAAGGCGCATTGGCATAAGTGAGAAGGACCTGTTGGGATCAGATGAGAAGCGGTCCCTTCCATCAAGTTAAAAAGTGTCGGCTTTCTCCTGCATACCGAGTACAGAGAATGAATGCTTGTGGTAATTAGGTAATAACTCTACGCAGAAAGTGAGGTATTGACAGGAACGCATGGCAATGGAGATCACCGTCTCTGCCATGCATCTGCCGAAAGAGAGCACAGAGTGCAGAGGGTACATGATACCGGGGGCCCTCCAATAGCCAGCAGTCTGGAAGCAGGGAGAACCAGGAACCAACACTTGCTGACCTGACTGGGGCTGTGCAAAACAGAGAGGGAAAAAATTCAGAGGAAATCCAGGTATTTTTTTTTTTTTTTTTTTTTTTTACCCTGAAGGCTTGGCGTCTGGTGGCCAAACGCATTTCAAGCAGTGCCTGCCGGGTTCAGCATGCACACTACCGATCCTACATAGTTTATATTGCTTTGTCTTTCTACGTCAGGGCCCTGATGCTGCGGTTGCACTCGAGGTCTGCACGGGCTCAGTCGGAGTGGCTCGCGTAAGTACTTCGTAGGATAGGATGTACATACAGAGTATGTCCTGTAGCAAACACAGCAACGGGACTAGACTCGAGTCTTGGAGACGTGGACGAATCGACGGGGTTGGTGGTTCGCTCGCCCCACCAGGAATCGAATTGTCGAGAATGCCATTCGCCACCTTTGCCCATAGCCTGCCTACCTACGTGCCGTGATCCTGCATCTTAACGGATGGACGGGGGTACGTACCGCTGCGGTAGGCAATATCATTTCGCACCATCTCCGCCTCATCGCTAATTTCCACTGTGACCGGACACTTTGCGTGCGCCGCCAGGGCGGTGCTGTCTGAGAGTCGAGAGTCTTCAGACAAAGCCCGCCCTGCCATCACCATGGTTCCCTCCCCCCCACACGCCCAGCGGGCTCAACTCCCTCTATCTCTTCAACAACGGCAGAGACCCATGCCGCCAACGAGTGAACTCCTCCCAACAGCTAGGAAACAACGCCCCGACCCGCTAATTCGCCGCAGCGACAACACGACCCGCGTATCGCCCATCCCTCGTCCCTGTCAACCGTCTACGACAACTACCTACCTACAGAGTTAGGTCCACGTCTACCTCGTAGTATGGTCTCGCCTTTGGACCCCTCTTGCTTCCCTTCTCGTACGTTTCCTGGATACGCGAGACACGGCGCATACGAAGCAAGAGAGAGAACTGAGGCACATGGCCTGCTACTGCTAAGTCGCCGTTGTTAGCCACCGGCCATGGGCACCCCCCACTCTCGCCTTCTTCCGAGGTCTGGAGTCGCGATGCATGCTTCCTGTGCATCCTTACCTTCCACATCCAACCAATCCTCGACGACGAAGAGACCTACAGCTTTACACTAATTAACCGAATGCCCAGTCTGGACTCGGGCATGCTCCGAAACCAACGTTACCTACAGGCACATAGGTAAGTAACACAGGCACATGCTGGTTTTTTGCTTTGCCATTTGAGAACCACCATCAACTCGAAAACCGAACCCCCCGCTTTTGCGCTATCGTGCTCAAGACAAAGAAAAGAGTCTTCTTCCAGGGACCCCGTGTCGGCTCCCCACTATGGCAAGTTCCTGACAAGTTTGATAGAGGGCTGTGCAATAGTTGTTGTGTTCACACGACATGATTACTACGCCATTGCTTGGCAACCTGATTACTGTATCTACGACACTTGGGGTTTGCAGTTTGCTGTCAGGTTTGGGAGCCATGTCTCCTTGAGCCTCCTGGAAAGTCACCCTTGCCAGGCCTTACTCTCCTCTCCGAAATGTTTTCGGATATCTTTAGCCTACCTTTGGTATTTTGTGGTCGATTGTTGTCTTGTTGATCTTGGCTGACGAACTTGTCCAGCCCCCAGCATCAATCATGGGGCTGGGACTTGGCAACAGAGAGGGGGACTCCCCCATGATGCTCACGATGCAAAGCCCCTCTCAACAACAGCAGTGTGAAATGCGCCGGGATGACAACCGCAACCGAGCCTGCCTCGCGGCTTCAAGCCATTAAACACCGCACTCTGAGAACAGGGGCAAGGCATTTTGCCGCCTCGCGTGAAGAGCATCGCGGGAAATGGGACCGCGGAAAGCCTAGCATGTTGGAGTTGCGACGTAAACTCAGCCCGTCTGCTACGAGTCAATCAACGAGCTTTTTTGTCTTTGCTCAGCCAGCTTGGGGCAAATTACACAAGCCTCAGCCCCTTCCGCTTGCCGTCAAACGGAAGACAAGTGTGCACTCATCTGATCCCAAACTCCCTGACCTTCAGCCCCCCAATGGTGTCCGCAAGCATGGCAGAGAAGAAATGGGAAGGCGAAAAAAACGAAATTTGAAGCCAATATTCCTATCAATGCGGGCGGGGTCGTCATTGTGTTTGCCGCCACTATCAATTGTTTCGACCCAATTTCCGGCTCGACGCAAAAACCCCTTCCCAAATGTTACGCGGGAAGGGGGAGGGGGTCGCTGGAGCCGGCAACAGTCAGCAGCTTCCCATTTGGCGACCTGGAAACGGGGCTGTGCTGGATACCAAGACTTCCGACCTGCCAGATTGATGTTTCGCGCGCTGCAATCGGCTTCCCGAGACCCCGTTCTGGACCAAGACCTGCAATCCTGCATTCCGCTAGCAGGTGCCACCCCCATCGTCATTCATTGTCCTTCTGACTACTACTCCGTACCGAGTACGATACCCTAGGCGCGAATCACGACGGCCCACTCGCGTGCACTCCGTCGCATTCTTCCTTCGCACTCATCAGAGAGCACTTTGCGATTTAACTGTTGGCAACGTTGACGTTTCTTCAGTTGCAGGGGGTTTGGATCGCGTCACCTCAAGATTCTGTCTCCGGGTACGAGTGTGCCTCAAACCGTATCCCTCCGTTTCTACGACTGGGGCACCACCGCTTGTTACCCTCGTGGCACTTGACCTTATTTCGGCATCATGCGGGAACTTCCCTGCAACTAAGACAGTGCCTGTCCAGAAAGAATGCCCTCCCCGATAGACTTGATATGGCTTAGTCTAACCTGAAGCATGGCAGGCTCATCTCATCCATTTTGGACACACTGTAAGGCACCGCTTTGAAGGGCGGGAAATCAGCATGAGCTTGCAACAGTCACAGCTTAGTATGATGCAGAGTCGATGGCGAGAGCTTATCGAGAGCGTGGCTGTGCCCAACTCTATTCTTCAACTGCGACTCTCAAACTCCTCCAAGGCCTGTGGGCACTGGGCAGCGGGCTGATGTTGGCCCCATCTTTAAGAAAGGAAGGACATGAAACAGACCTGCACAACCGTCCCAAGTGGTTGGGACGACGGGTCAAGACTCCTTCTTGCTTGCCCTTCCCTGCCACCACGCCCAAGAGTTAATGCGCTTGTCCTGGGCGGCGGAGGGGGCATTGTGCCGGTAGGTTTTGCGCCTGACACAACGATCTGCAACCGCAGCGTCACTGCTTCAGAACCTTCCGACGATTTCCTTGACGCGCGAGTAGGACGGAAGGGTTCTCGAAGACGAACCCTTGGCCGAAGACGAGCTCGCCTCCCGGTATGCTCGTTGCTCAGGCATTGGCGATAGTGGCGGTCGGGCGCTCTGTCGGCGTTGAGCTGTTTCTAACCGTCATCGCTAACGCTCTTTTCTTTCGCCCGATGCTGGTGCATATCACGGTTATGCTTCTTGAAGCAATTCCGCGGACGAAACACAACCATCAAAACAAAGACGCTGCAAGGCGGGATCGAAGAAAATCCCGAGTCCCCGTAATTACCCTGAACTTCTGGTCCAGAGTTTAGTCCGCAGAAGGTACCCAAGGCTCTGACCTCGGTCGCAATACGGGTGTTATAGTACAAGTTGTTCTATGATACATGGCGTGGCAGCTCCACGTCAAACCGTCCTCTCCTCACTCGAGCAGGGCGTAGGCGAGTTACGCTCGCCGGCTTGGCAGCGCACTTTCCCGCGACACACCCCGAGCAAGGCGCGCAGCCCACGCCGGGTCTGCTAACCATGCCGTGTCCGCGGACACGCTCTACTCGGAGCCGTAACGTCTGATGAGCTGCGAGAAAGCGTTGGCAGCACAGCCCCTTTACCCCTCAGCGACCGGCGTCAAGTCAAGGTCCTTTTTACCGGATCTCGACGCCTAGCTTTTCCACCAATTTCCGGGTCACCTCGCTGTGCAACTCATTAGTCTCCTCGTTGGTCAAGGTCCGCTCCAGACTTCGGTAGTTGATGCGGTAGCACATGCTGCGCCTTCCCGTCTTGGGGTGTGTGAATTCGTCCACCAGCCGAACGTCCTCGGCCCTCTCGCCGGCGATATCCCGCACCAGCTCCATAAAATCGTTCTCGTGGAAGTCCTGCGTGTTGGCCTTGGTGTTCCCTCCGGCCGCGGACGTGCTCCGGAGCCAGAAGGATACGTCCTTGGGGCAGGCCGGGTGCTTAGAGAAGGGCGTGAAGCGCTTCATCGAGTCCAACTGGTCGGACACGCCCCTGAACTGACCCAGGAATCTCTCATCCTGCGACCAGAACAGGCGGATGTCGGGAATCTGGAACAGGAGCATGGCGATGCGCTCGAGGCCGATGCCAAAGGCCCAGCCGAGCTGCTGCGGCACCCCCGCGTTGATGCAGATGTCCTGCTTCACTACGCCGCAGCCCAGTACCTCGAGCCAGTCCCCGGCATAGTAGACCTCGAGCTCCCATGATGGGCTCGTGAAGGGGAAATACGCCTCCACCCAGCGGACTCTCAGGGGCTCGTCCTTGTAGTCGGGGTCGGCCTTGGCGGCGGCCGCTTTGGCCCTCGTAAAGATTTCGACGACCATGTTCTCCAGAGACCGCTTCAGGTGAGCGCCGATGGCCTCGGCCTCGGCGGGCGAGTGGTGGCCCTCCTGTAGGGGGTTGCGATCCGCGTCGTAGGCCGGATGGGGATCCTCCACCTTGACATTGTGCTTCGGCAGCCTGTTCAAGTCGGCCCAGACGGCGGCAGCGATGTCGCCGTTGGGTACCTTGGTCCGGTCCCACATGCGGGCACCCTCCATTTGGTGGAAGACGGGGTAGTGACTCCTGTCGATGGCATCACGCCTATAGACGTCGGCGCTGATGAGGTATCCCTCGCTGAGGTTCTTCTTGAACGTCTGCGCCTGATGCGCGCTGGTGTGCGTCCTCAGGAGCGTGTCCTTGTTGAAATAGTAAGTGTCGGACTTTGCGCGGCCGGGGTGATCGGCGGGGAAACCCAGCGAGTCAAAGTTCTGGTGCGTGGTGACCACAGGATCGAAGGTGTTGTGGTACTGGTACGTGGGCGCCGGAAACTGCGACTCAATGATCTGTCGGGTGATGTATACGGGGTGGTCCTTTTGGAGGTGGAGTTTGCGTGATGCCGCGTCGAGGACGGTCTTGGGAACGTTGAACCAGTCGTCGGTCGGGATGGTCTGGCCATTGACCTCGACGGTCTTGTAGCTCGGGGTCGGAGACTCTGCAATGCACAGTTTAGAAAGCAGCCAAGGGGGCCGGAATTGGTTCGGTCTGACCTGAAGAGTAGGCACGCCGGCTTCTCATGGACAGCAAAGCCAGCGTCTGCCATTGTCGAGGGGGAGCAGCTCCGCGACAGGTGGCGCCACGGAAGCAGCTTCGCTGCAATTGCCTGCTGGCCAACCTGGGAAGGAGCATTGTCGTGCGGTTTCGCGGGAGGGGTTCTCTATGCCTTTGTCCAGATACAAAGGCCCTTGTGCTATGTTCTCATCACAGGCGCGGCAGCTTCTCTTTTGGGTGTAGCGACCGGGTTTAAAAGATACCACGGAAGAACAGGGAGCTTTCAAACGGCGAAATTGTCGTTGCCGCCGATCACAAGAAAATAAGAACGGAACGCACGGTCCCCACCAGCCGGCCGTCCACGGCGTCAGGCCCTCAGGGATCGGGGTCTAGCGTACCTACGTAGGTAAGATCCCCTGCCGGCTAGAGGACCATGACGCAGCAGCAAAAAACCGAAGCAGCAGGTTCTGTCATCCAGGTCATTTTCTTTGAGCTGCGAATGGGCGCCCAGAAAAAGAAATAACGACAAGAAAAAGTTCGCGATACACCAAGCCGAATCTGGGAACCACTTGACGTTCTTCCTTCTCACCACCCTGCTTTTCCGTGCCGAAGCAAAAAACGTTTTTTTTAATAAAAAAAGATAAAATAAAACAAGCCTCCCACCACACCACCTCCCTCGTACTCGGCCTTACACTTTTCTACGTCACCGCACCGGACAGAGTGACGTCCAGCGCCGCCCGACAACGACCCTTTACACCAATTGCTCTCGCAGGGCAGCCTTGGATAGCGACTGCCACTTTTCCCTCCATAAAATCCGAGCCTGCCACTTTGGTAGCGAGGCAGGTTCCAGTTTTGCGCCGCCGCTGCGGGATGAGCTCGGCAGAGGATATTTCATAGCTGCTGCAACGATGCAGTCCGCCGCCGCCACCAACATGATCGCCAACAAGCCGGTCGACGATACGCCGTCACCGTTGAAGATGGCGCAGACAGAAGGCCAGGAGAAGCCACAGCCGCAGCCGAGACAGGCGGCGACAGCGACCACGAAAAAGAAGACGACGGAGCCGTCAATGCGATACCCCTTTTGGTTCGGAGGCAGCGCCAGCAGCATGGCCGCCTGCGTAACCCATCCCCTGGATCTGGGTGAGTGCCTCACGCTGCGTTCTGCGTAACAGAGCAGCAAAAGAGCCCTGGATGCGATGCTGCGATGTCGGAGCTGTAGAGCTAACAATGTCTCACAGTCAAGGTATGCGCTATTGTCATAGGAAACACCACAACCCCTCCCCACCAGCTTACGATCACGAATTGGGCCACGAAGCTGTGAAAAAGGAGGGGGAAAAACAAGAAGTAGAAAAAAACGGTGGTAGTAATGCAAGAATACTTACGCAATGCTTCTAGGTCCGCCTGCAAGTCCGCCGCCCGGATGCGCCCAAGAACATGAGCGGTACCTTCGCCCACATCCTCCGCAACCACGGCGTGACCGGTCTCTACAACGGCCTGTCGGCCTCGCTCCTCCGGCAAATGACGTACTCCACCGCCCGCTTTGGCGTCTACGAGGAGATGAAGATTCGCGCGACCCGCGCCAACGGCGGCAAGGCCCCGTCCTTCCCCGTACTCGTCGCTATGGCCTCGGCCTCGGGCTTCGTCGGCGGCATCTCCGGGAACGCCGCCGACGTCCTCAACGTGCGCATGCAGCAGGACGCCGCCCTTCCCGCCGCCGAGCGCCGCAACTACCGCCACGCGCTCGAGGGCATGCTGCGCATGGCCCGCGAGGAGGGCCTCGGGAGCTGGTTCCGCGGCGTGCTGCCCAACAGTATGCGCGCCGCCGCCATGACGGCCTCCCAACTTGCCTCGTACGACACCTTCAAGGGCCTGCTGATCGGCCACACTCCCATGGGGGATACCCTCACTACGCACTTCACCGCCTCTTTCCTCGCCGGCGTCATGGCGGCCACCGTGACGAGCCCCATTGACGTGATCAAGACCCGCGTCATGTCGGCGACTACCCAGGAGGGGCTGGCGCTCACGCTTGCCAAGATCTACAAGGCCGAGGGCTTCGGCTGGATGTTCAAGGGCTGGGTGCCCAGCTTCCTCCGCCTTGGACCGTACGTCTCTCTTTGCCGTCCTTCCTCTCCTTCTCACACTCTCTCTGTATCTCACTTGAACCACCCATTCCCCTCTTTATTCTCCCTTGCCTCTCACTCGTGCATGCGCTTTCTCTCTCTCTCTCTCTCTCTCTCTCTCTCATAACCACGATTACATGACGGAAACGCTAACTCCATCGCTCAGTCAAACCATCTGTACATTTATCTTCCTAGAAATGCACCGCAAGGTCTATAGAAAGGTCGCCAGCGCCGGTGACAGCGAGGCGTCATCCATCAAGGGATGAAAATGAGAAAAGTAAGAGTTGTATAAAATGAGCGGTTTGATAGACCGGTGCTGCGCCTTTGTCGACAGCACCAGCGTTCATCTTGGGCATGATTAGCAGGCGTTGGATAGAGGCAAACTGCTGCATTTCAGAGGAGTCCTGTATGGTTCATACACGCCAAATAGAGAGAGGGGTTTCGATTGTCTTCTTTTGAAACGTTTTGGTGTGCATGATTTTGATATTAAAAGGCATCTGGGACCGTCGGCCCGTATACCGCGCTGTTTGTCCCTTCTTCTTCTTCAGCCCTAAACTGCTTCTCCTTTTTGAGGCCCTTTCCTGGCGTCATGCCCCTTGCGGGTGTTCATGAGCCAGTCTCGGCTCAGATCTCAATGACGCCAGAAATAGTGGGTTAGGAATCAGGAAGACTCCTCTCCTGCTTTACCTCATGTGCTTAGTTGCGTGCCTGGTCCGGTCCATATTTGATACAGCAAACCCAAGATAGTTTCTTGCCGGATTGATCAGCTGTTTCTCAAGCCGGCAATTTCGCAAAAACCTCGCCAACTCCAGTTGCCGCCCCATTCTTTAAGTGGTCTTGTACATAAACGCCATTTTGTGCTTTATTGATTTCCTCACCCTCTCTCAGTTCCAGCCAGACTGTCCAGAAGCACCGTAGGGCGTGGTAGTGGCGTAAGGCGTTGTCGCACTGGCCCCCCACGAGTTCTGCCCACCGCCGTTGAAAGGCGTGGTGTAGCCCTGATCTTGCCACGGGTTGCCGCCGTCCATATCCAAGTTGGGACTGCGAGGACCGTCGAAGTCACCCATACCGTCGTCATCCGCCTCACCGGTGAGAATATGAAGCGTCAGGGCCAGCTTCTCCTGGAGGATCTTGATTCCTTCCTGGATAATCTGGTCGGGCTCGAGGCTGCCCACGCCCTCCACCTCGAAGTAGAATTTACTAGGTACCGCGTCGTAGTCGAACGGCTCCCCTTCCTGAGGGGGGTCCTCCATCTTCGCGTACTTGCTCTCAGGCCTGGATCGGACGTAAGTCGATGCGCGCGCATCGCCGGACCATAATGGCATCACTTACCACTCAGCCTTGGGATCCTCCTCGTACCACATGTCCAGATGGTGCAGCTTGTTATGGGGATCGTACTCGAAGCCCACGGCGGCAGTTGGCATCCATTTTGCGTGCTCCTTGGCGATTCCCTTCTTGGCGATACATGAGATCTTGAGCTCCTGCCCCTTACGCAGTTTGCAGATCAAAGAGCCCTGTCCTTCCGGGTCGAGAATGACCGGATTTCCTACGGTGCCGTTCTGCCTGAAACTGTCGACGATGAGGTCACTAGCATATACCTTCATGGTCTCGTCCGAAGAGCAACGCGCATGCAAGGTAAGCTTAACGCTACAGTTGTCGCAGTATTGCTCACAGTCGCAGTCTCGGGTGTAGAGAAGGCTGTTGACGTCCTTGGACTGGAGAGGAATCAAGCCCAGACGGTGGGCGATGAATTCGTCGGCGAGGACGGACGTGTTGGCTTCGATTTCGACCAGGTCGATGGCGATCACAGGAACCTCAGCCTGGATAACGCGACGCAGCGAGTTGGCGAAGGAGAGATCGCAGTTGGAGAGGTCGAAGTTGACGTGGATGTTGTCGGCCTAAGCGGGCGCCAGGCTGTCAGTTTTCAAGCCACCAGCTGAAGGAGTTGAGGAGGAACCAAGTACCCCCGAGATCTTGATCGACGGTCCCCCAGACTCGCCGTCCAGCAGCATGGGCTCGTAATCCATCGCGCCGCCTTTCTCCTCTCAAAAGCCGAGACTCGGGAAAAGTTTCCTGCAAGTAATTAAGTATCTGCGGCAGCCAGGTTTCGTTTTATCGTTTTTTTTCTTGTGTAAAGCAAGCACGCCGTTGGAATCGCGATTATCGAGGGTGCAAGTGGGTTGAACGGGGAGGATTTGGCGTGCCGCTGCACGGTGGAGGAGGCTGATGGATATTTTTGCGACACAGAGGCAGAGGGAAAGCACGTCGCGGGTGCCACTCACTGCTAATTACCAATTGGAAGGTTTAGGCGTCTGGCAGGCAGATAGGCGTCAGTTGGCCTCGTCTTGCCACTGGTGCTATCGATAAAGCTCTTGCCGGCTCCCTGATTCATCCGTCCCGGGTATGGAGCTCTGATGGAATTTTTTGATTGGGTACGAAGTTTCCTGCATGCTCGGGGCTCAAGGGACGGCAATTCCGTCACCTGGGGCCATCCCGATAAAATTTCACTCTCTCAAAAGAAGCTGTCTTCGTACACGCGACCACACCCTCCATTGCCTCCCCGATCTCAACCACATTTCGACTTCCTCAAGGCCCTCTCGCCTCAGCCCACCAATCGCCACAATGTTTAGACAAGCTATCGCTACTTCATCCCGCGCCGTGCGCTCCGGCCTGCGTACCCAGGCTACCAAGTCTGTTTTCCAAAACCAGTTTCAGAGCTCTCCTGCCTTCAGGATACGCGCCGCACAGCCTACCGTTGCAAGATGGTATAGCGATGCCAAGGAGACCACCGAGGCCCCCAAAGAGGATGAGAAGCCCGCCGACGATGCCGAGTCTGCTCTGAAGAAGCAGCTGGAGGCCAAGGAGAAGGAGGCTGCCGACTGGAAGGTTCGTCCGCATCATGTCCACCGATGTCGGCCATCGGAATCCGTGATCAGATTCTAACATGCTTTCCTTCAGGACAAGTGCTTGCGCACCATCGCCGACTTCCGCAACCTCCAGGACCGCACCCAGCGCGAGGTTAAGCAGGCGCGCGACTTTGCCCTGCAAAAGTTCTCCAAGGACCTCATCGACAGCATCGACAACCTGGACCGCGCCCTCTCTATGGTGCCCAAGGACAAAATCAACGCCCCTGAGAAGTCGGGCGACCTCCAGGATCTTGCCAACCTGTACGAAGGTCTTAAGATGACCGACGACATCCTTATGTCGACGCTCAAGAAGCACGGCATCGAGCGTTTCGATCCCGAGGGCGAAAAGTTCAACCCCAACGAGCACGACGCTACCTTCATGGCGCCCCAGCCCGATAAGGAAGACAATACCGTCTTCCATGTTCAGCAGAAGGGCTTCAAGCTCAACGGTCGCGTCATGCGCGCCGCCAAGGTTGGCGTCGTCAAGAACGCTTAAAGGCGATTTACATGACTTTTGTCTCGACTCCGAAATTGACCTCTCGATAGGATGTCTTTTTCAAAACCATGGGGGGCTTGCTGATTGACTGCTGGAGGCGTCGGCAGCTGGTAAAGCCCCCCTTGTACCATTATGTTCTATGATATTTTGTCGATTCCCGGAACAGCGAACTGGGCGTTCCGGTCGGTGTATGATGCTCCTCTCATGATATGACCATAGCATGGCGGGAAAAAATTCAAGGGGGCCGCAAATGGGAAGGCCTTTCTGCTGGAAGAAAAGAAGAAACGCATAGAATCCGGATACGTTTTTGTACATAGACCCCGGAAAGGGCTTTCGGGGTCTGGTGGCTTTTCTTGAAGCTCTGATTACAATTTAATTACCGCCTAGGAGATCTATATCTCCCTGTGTCTTTATCACACATACATCTGTTCATTTCCTATGCATCAACCCAATTGTAGTGAGGTTTTTTTTCTTCTATTATAACTACCTACACCACCCAACCGCGTTTCGTAACCCTTGGGCTGGTTGTGCAGCAGACCTCATTAATCTTCAAGCAGGGAAGACATCATACTTAAACAGTGGGCCGGATGCCCCTAAATGATTGTGTAAAGCAGAATGCAGGAGAAAAGGCATGACAAGGTCGACTTGTCAACAGTTGTGAAGTCCTCCAACCCGCGGTCTAGTGTTAGGCAACGGTCCTACTCATCGTTGATGGCAACAGCTTGGTAGTACCTAATAGTCGGTTAATCCAGCTTAGGACATCTCAATATTGAAGAGGTTGGTTGGTTTCTCAGCACTGGGCCTCTCTGCAAAGAAGCAGGTAGAAAGAAACCTTGAAAGTCCCTGACTATAAAGAACCGGAAGTCGTCATCAGCCGAGCATCCGACTTAGGAGGCGTGCCTGATTCCGTACCTTTCTTTGTATGGATGGTATGGATGGATACTGTAGTTTCAAGGAGAAAAGTCTCTCTATTGCTTGGTCTCCCAACAAAGTATGGGCGATACCAAACAAAACCACAGAGCACTATTCTGGTTTAGTCTCCAACCAGATTATGCCCCCGTTCAGCGCAGAGCACACTTCGTCGCTACAACGGTCAAAGTGGTCTTAGAGGTGGCCATGGAAACTCATCGGAGCAACAGCCCTCTCGCAGGCGACGAATCGTAGCACCAAGACAGCGACTAAGCGCCTCAGAAGCAGTCAGCTAGCTCCATAGCAGCCATTTTGTCCCGGAAGTGCTGCGAGACGGCCTTCCGTACCTCGTCAGGGCTGGACATATCCACTCTTGAGCACTCTTCCTTGATCTGGAGCTGCAACATGGCCAGCTCCGTCTTCATGCTCTGGTTTTGCACCTGCGAGTACTTGAGCGCGTCGAACTTGCTCTGTATCTCATACCGCAGTTCATGCAAGTGCGCCGATACCTGGCGCAGGACGCGCTTGTGCTTCCGCTGTCGCGTCGCGACCTCCTGGGCCGCCTTCTTCTCCAGCAGATGGTCAACCGTCAGGCGGATTTCGCACAGCTCGATCTTGGCTCGCTCAATGGCGCAGCGCATACCGTCGTTCTCGCGGATCAGCTCCGTTTCTTGTCCTTTCCAGCGCGACACCGTCTGCCAGCGCTGCGAGATGATGAGCGGCGCGTTCTGCGGGGCGATGCCAGCGACACGGCGAGATCCGGGGGCATGTAGCGCCTCGAGGACCTCTGTGTCGGTGTAGGCATGTTTGCGCTCGCTCGAGGTGGTGGACGGGACAGAGCGCTCAGTGGCCGTCTCAAGGGGCGCAGCAGGGTCGTGGACCTCGTGGAGTTGGATCTTGCGGAAGCGACGTGCTGCCATGGGGTCCATACGATCAAAGAGACCGAACCACCAGTTACGCATCTTGTGCTTCAGAGTAACGCCTGTTCGAGGTTAGTGATTTGAGACCTAGGGGTAGGGGAGTGGCTAACCAGGGGGGTGGTATATGATGGAGGGCTCCGACTCAACAGAGTAGCAGGGTGTGAGCCAGCCGCCATCATTGACATCTCGCTGAAGCTCAAAGGATATAGCAAGGCGATCAATCGTAAGACGTCTCTGGCTGTCGTCCAAGGGGGACGGGGGCCGCAAGCGTTGGGTCTGGATGCTGATTAGTATTAACTTTGAGAAATAGTGCTCATGAAGGGACTTGCATCGTGAGCCATGTAGGCCTTGTTCGCCTCGGGTTCCTGCTTGGCGCAACCCTCAGCTAAGAGGCGGAAAGTACAAGGGGAGATTCGCCCAGAGGCCGGGTCTCCCTCGTTATCCGAAACGTCGTATTCCTTTACTAACCGGCAGTGAGTATTATTGATCACACGACGCACAGGACAGACCGGGCTCACCAAAATCGCGGTTCGGGTCAAAGAGCTGCTTGTAGGAGGGTTCGGGGACATCGACGTGGGGTGGCAGGTAGTCCTCGAAATTGAAGCCCTCGAACTTGGGCGAGATGTGAAGGAACCTGGGGCGGGGGACTTCGTAGGTTGACTTCCTATCGATTTCAGCCGGAGCATACTCCTTCGCAATCATGTTGGCTTCCTTGAGCATGCTATACAAGGTCAATAACAAGCAGAATATAGCGACATCTCAGAACAACTCACTCTACGTAGTCCCCCCCCATTTCCCATCTGTCATTAGTACTATGTGCTGAAGCCATAGTGGCTTCATTGGCTAGAGAAGACGTCTCATTGACGGCTCTGGAGAAGTTCAAATTAGAAGATCCTGAATCGGGGGGTAAAACGAAGCAGATAACTCACGGTTCAAACTGGCTGGTTCCATGACTGCCGACACCGATGGACTTCTGCTTACCCTCTGGCGATAAGGGTGATGAAAGATTTCGCTGCTCTGAAGAGCGATCACTCGAAGCAGCAGCTGTACCATCAGTATGCAATGCCCGTATAGCAGTCTCGTACGCCTTCACTTCCATCCAAGAGCGTAGGGGGTCACTGGTCTGCATCATAGAGCCGCGCATTGCGCCATAGGCTATCATCGCCGAGTCCGACATCTTCCACATCTTCGTATATGGGTGGCCAGCTGAGCATCCAGGGAGCCTGGGACTGGGCTCATCGGGGCCGTAGTCGACAAGATTACTTTGAAAAATGGACCAATCCTTGGTCGTCGGGAGAGCCTCAGCCTTGGAGATGTCCGATGAAGTTTCTGGAGTTGTATAACAGTTAGTTGATGTCTTGGTAACTGGGCCTTGAGTAGTCGAGATCCTTTCGACATCAGGTCAACAGAGTATCGGCTGGCATATGCAAGCTCACTATTTAGGAAATTGGATGGCCTGAACGAGCAAATAGTACTTAATACCTTGGTGAAGTGAACGCGAGGACGATTCTGTGTCGGCAGTGTCGTCCTCATCATAGAATCCATAATAGTCGAAGCGCACCACTGTATCTGGGCCTTTCTAGTAAGAACTTCACTCTTCGAAACGAGGAACCAAGTAAAACTTACTGGAAGTACGATCGAGTTCCTGCATGTTGTTGTCTTGTTCCCAGTTGCCGTACAGAACCGTGTCCGCGGTGTCGTTCGTGGCAGCTATGTTTTGGGTTCCATGTGGTCCAACGTTAGAAACCATCTGCTCATACTCGTTGATATGACTATTTTCTGTCTGCAGATCATCAAGAAAGCATCTCTTCTCTTGGTTCGGAGGGCTGCCGTCGCTTGGCGACCCCGATGACTCTCGCGAGGCCTCTTCGATCATTGAGAGACAATGAGGTTTGTGAGCTTGAATGTCGCAGCTTGGATCCGTATCAGCTATTGTTCATATTAGAAAATGTCCGACATGTTTTTCTGAGTCTTGAATAAGACCTGGTAAATTCTGGGAGTCTTACTTGTCTTGGCCGTCGAGGCCTGGGCGGCCGGCTCAGATCGCGAGACCATGGGGGATAGCGGCGAAAAGCTCGAGAGAGTAGCAGAGTCAATTGAAGATTCTTTGTTGGAAATTTAATAATAACAATGCAGAATGGTAGGTTAGAGAGAAGAAGCGGGATGATGGATTGCTTCAAGGGGAGTGTAGTACAGCTGAATGTCTCTGGTAGCTCGGATGGCAGACAATAAAGTAATCAATGGATTTTGGCGAGGAGAGGGAGAGGAAGTGAGTGTGTGTAACAGGAAAGATCGTGAGATGATGAAGAGTGCTCCAACAAGGAAAATTCCTTTACCTTTCCAGGCCTTGGCCACCGATTTCAGCTTATCTTTTGAAATGATATGGCTCTTTTCATTTCTGGAAATGTGAAAGTCGACAATATATTTATCAACAACTGCAAAAATGCCTTGGGGTGAACAGGCTGAGACTAGTTGGTAAGTGGACTGCACGGAAGTGAAACCCTGTACAAGTCGCAGTAAGTTTTGGTATCAGTAAAAGGCATGTGTACATGGAATTGAACGGGATTGAAAACTTGAAATTGTCCTTGTGACACACGTAACCCATCGAACGTAAGCTCTGTGTATCTCGTGGACCTTTCAAGTCCGACAAGGAGAGGTGTGAACTGAATCGTCAGGCCCACTGCTTCTTTGCTTCACAGCTGTAAAGCAGCCATAAACATTTCCATAGCAAGTCCTGGTCTGTCTGCAAGGGAACCCATCAGAAAGTATACGTTATCTGCTCCTTATGGGGGCGCCTTGTTAAATAGGCAGTCATCATCCCCTCACTACATCACGAGAAATATGATTTTCATCACTCAGCCTCACAGTTTGGTCACGCATTAACAGGTTTCATCAGCAATGATGCAGTTTTGTATGAAAGTTTGTATACAGGCTAAGTTATAAGGAAGAGGCAGTTCAGAGAAGACTTTATATGATGCATCAATCTCCCCAACTCTAGCCATGTAATGTTGCCCTCTATGATATTAGTACAACACACTCGAGACCAATGTGACTATTGCGGCGTGTCAGCATAGGCCACCTTTTGAAGCCACATACTGCACTACTTCTTGCCCTTTCCCTTGCCTTTCTTCGGCTTGGCATCAGCATCGTCCTCATCGTCTGCCTTAGCTTTCTTCGTAGTCCTCTTGGCTTTGGGTTTCGGTTGTTTGATATATTTGTCCCCCTTCAAGTCGAGCAGATCGTCCTCGACTGGCTCCGCAG
Organism: Colletotrichum sublineola; assembly: GCA_020631755.1. Classification (NCBI taxonomy): domain Eukaryota; kingdom Fungi; phylum Ascomycota; class Sordariomycetes; order Glomerellales; family Glomerellaceae; genus Colletotrichum; species Colletotrichum sublineola. Next base: position 3,170,505 of record JAHSQG010000001.1, read on the forward strand.
GCTCCACGACATCAGCATCATCATCTTCTTCGATGGCTTCTTCAAGGTCCGGAGCCTCCTTCATGGCCTTCTTTGGCTCCATAATATTGCTGGCCTTCATGAAGGGGATAGGATGAGACATGGCATTGTAACTGACGTCCATTAACATTTGAAAAGCAAAGCAGGGAAGGGTTTTACTTACGTTCGCGTAAACGCCGCTTTTGTCTTCGACTCAACTTCAGCCCGTCCTTCAGCTTGTGGGCCAACGCCAAGCTCTTGGATCGCATCGAAATCGTCTCGCGTCAGATAGTAGCTATCCATCAAAGCAATGATCTCGTCGACAGAGTCCTTGCCTTCCGCAGATAAGCGGCGAATCGTCTGGTCCCAGAGCACAGGCAAGTACTGCTGGCGAATCTCGTTGGCGTCACCTGAAGACTTAAGTCTCATGTGAGAATGCAGCTCACGGACATAGCGGCCAAGCTTGCCAGCCTTGCTGTTGTTGCCGAGCCATGAAGTGAAGTTGGAACCCATGAGCTGCCCGGCCACAAAACTCGAGGGTCGGACTGTACTGAAGACTGCATGAGTAGGCATCAGACTCCATTGCTGCTGAGGCCCGTGAATCATGCGGTCAACCAGGTCGCCATCGCTGATACTCTCCGCAGCTTGGTCCACCAGTTCCAAGTATTTGAGGTTCTCTTCCCGTTTGTTGTAACCTCTGTTGTTGAGTGCCATAGGCTTCGTCCTGAGATAGTTCTCCTGAATCATGAGGTAGCTGAACTCGTGGTCATTGAAATAGAGCTCGATCTTCTCGTTCAAGGTAGTTTTGCTTGATGGAGCGAACAGTCCGCCAGCGAGCATCTTCTGGCAAATATCCCACGGCTTGAGAATGACATGCTTCTCCCAGGCTTTCGTCATGGCCTTTCCCTTGTCGTAAGTCATTGATGCTTGGTCAAGCTTGGCGGTAGAGATCATGTTGATAATTTGTCGGATATCCTTGTTGCTGCCTTCGATCAGAGCATCAACAACGGGTACAGGAAGCTTGAGTCCTTCGCGGTGGCAGATGGTCATAATACGGGACCGGACTTGCTCTACTGTTGGCCGTCGGAAAGGAACGTCCATAGCCACAAAGTCGAAAGGCTTCATCTTTGGCAATTTACGCTCATTGCAGATGAGAATAAGTGGCACCTCGGTCTTCTTGCAAAACTTGGCCAGGGCACCAACACCGCCACGATCTCCTGCTGACATTCCGTCGACTTCATCCATGATGAGGACGATGTTCTTCTTTTCTCCATCAATTTTCTTGCCGTCTCCCGCAAAGAAACCGAGAAGAGATGTATTGTTCATGACATCACTCACGCCGTTTTCGACAAGCTTTTTGCTACGAGTGTCACTGGCGTTGCTCTCGATGACATCGAATCCGGCGAGTTTGGCAGCCAAGTGGGCAGCAGTCGTCTTGCCGATGCCTGGAGGTCCCGAGATGATGATAGCGCGCGTACCACCCATGCCGTCCGCACCGCGTCTTTGAAAATCGTACTTCCTCGCCTTTTGCCAGTTCTTGAGCCAAGCCTGAATTTTCTCGACCTGCGCCTTGTTACCGCAAATGTGGTTCAGCTGAGTTGGCGCATACTTGGAGGTCCAGAGCTGCACCGGAGTAGTGGTCGAGATTGGCACCGTAGTGGTCCCGCGCGCAGCGGCGGCTTCCTTGGCCGCTTTCTCTGCTGCGGCCTTCCTAGCCTTCTCTTCTCGCTCCATCTCCAGGGCCTGTATCTTGATAGCCTCTTCGTCCTTCTTCTTTTTCTCTCTGGCCTTCTCAGCGCCTTTTCCGCTACCGCCATAGGCGGGCAGCCGTCTGATGAGTTCGAAAAGGCCCTCCTCGTTGATCGTCTTGATGTTCATGTCTCTAATCTTCTTCAATTTGCTGGGGCCCGCATCATCCCCGAGAATGACATAGCTGGTCTTGCTACTTGGCGCCCCGGTGACTTTGCCGCCGTACTTCTTGACTAGCGCCTGGCCCTCGTCACGACCGAGAGTTTGAAGCACACCAGTGAAGACGAAGGTCAGGCCCGAAAGGCACTCCTCCTCGCCCTCAGGCAATTCAGCAGCGCCTGCATTCGGAGGAATTGCACTGCTATTTCCGCCAGAGCCGGCGTTCTTCCTCCAGTCGAACTTGGCATCCGGGTCCTTGGCGGGAGGTGTAGGGGGGCGGACAGTAGGAATATCGTCCAGAATCGACTGGTACGCAGCATCTTCGGGCGCGTCGGCTTTCTTCGCTCTGGTGGCGCGCGGCTTGGCCGGGGCCTTCTTCTTTGGTGGCTGGTCTTCTTCAGACTCTTCTTCGTCCTGCTCGGGCGTCTTGCGCCTCTTCGTGCCCGCTGTGGCTCTGGTGCTCTTGGTTGGGGAGGCAGTTGTAACATTCCGAGAAGCCACACGCTTCGGTTTCGGCAGCAGATCGTCCTCACTTTCATCCTCGGCGTAGTCGTCGTTCTTACGCTTGTTTCGGCCTTTGATGTCGGCAGCAAAGATATCGTCGTCGTCCTCATCGCCATCGTCTTTGTAGGCATCGCCATCGTCGTCCGACTCGGGTTTGATATACGTTGTGGTGCTTCGCTTCTTGGTAGCTGCACCCCCATTCTTGGAGGGCTCTGCTGGTTTCGCAGTCGTCTTCTTGTTGCGTGGGCTGGTCCGAACTTCAAGCTCAGTTTTCACCTTTGCGGTTTGATCTGCCTTTGCCGTGGGCGCGGGTTTGGAGGCACTGGCAGATTTGGATTTCGAGAAGTAATCGCTTGCAGTGGTCTCAGTGCCTTTTATAGCATCGCTTCTACAACTATTATTAGCTCATAGTACATCAGGATCAGGCGACTGATTTGCGCACTTGGTATTTTTCTTCTCAGCAGCCTTTGGTGCCGGCTTCCTATTAGGTGGTCAGCCATGTGTTTTGCACCATGGTTTTGGGCGACGACTCACGATGCAAGAACAGGCTCATCATCATCATCACTGTCCTCAATGATTTTCCTGTTTCTTCGGCCCTTTGGAGGTTCCTCAACCTTTTTTGTTGGAGGCTTGGGCGGTGCCCCTCCTTTTGGCCCAAAAAAGGACCGAATGTCTGGCATTGTGTGCAGTACAACGGCAATCTATTTACTTGATGGTTGCAAAGGCGTTCGTAGGTTTAAATAGACCGTTGTGCTGCTGTTGCCTAAGCAATGTAGGTTGATGGGTGAAGAAGGCCGGACAGGTCGTCGTGCCTGGCGCTGGATGCATGCACGTAATAGAGGATTCCTTGCTACACGCTACACGCGAAATGGACGCGACCAGGCAGGCGTTCAATTAGCCAGAGTGGATCAATGTGGCGCAGCCATCGGTAGCTCCAGCCTCGATAAAACAAGCGCCCAAATTCTCAGGCCACATCAGCCACACCCATGTCGCCGTGAAGCTAGGGACATTTTTTTGGGAGATCTCATCATCAACGACGGTCAACGGCAAGTCGCAAGCATGAGGCCTCACGCTACTACGGCGCTTCTCAGCGCTTTCCAAGGCCTCAGGGTGTCTTCGATCCCATCGTTCAGTCCCGTAGGTGCTGCGATTCGATCCCAAATTACCAAGTCGCTGGTCGCATCCCAGATCCTTCGAGATGTTCGCCCATTCTCCTCGACGCCCTCGAGGCAAGGCACCTGGCTCGAACCCTCGATCGACCGGACGAAGAAGATGATGAAGGGGCGGCCTCGTGTGGCTACTGGAGGTTCAACCAAGGGTACAACTGTCGTCTGGGGCGACTACGGCCTTCGGATGAAGGACCACCACCGCAGAATCAGCGCCAAGCAGCTCAAAAACGCGGAAGACACGATCAAGATGAGATTGCGTGGTCAAAAATATCGACTGTACAAGAGAGTATGCTGCAACGTCGGCGTCTACGTGTCGGGCAATGAGGTGAGGGGGAATGTCAGCAATATGCGGCGATGTGCAGGTGCTAACGTCAAGCCAGATGCGTATGGGTAAGGGAAAGGGTTCTTTCGACCATTGGGCGGCACGTGTGGCCGTTAATCAGATCGTTTTCGAGATCAGGGGAATGCTTCACGAGGCAGTTGCTAAGGACGCCTTCCGTTTGGCAGGCAACAAGTTGCCCGGTAAGTCGATGAATGGATGTGTAATATGCGGTCCTAGCTGACTCTATATTAGGCCAGTGGGAATTTGTGCACAAGGGAGAGGCGCCTGTCGTTGGTATTACCAAGCTTGACGGCGTTACGCTGGAGGACCTGAAGAGACCAAGGAAGCCGATTGCGCCCAAAGATTTACTGGCTGAGGCCACAAGCAAGCCTACCAGCGCATCATCTACCACTTCACCGTCTGCTAAGCCTTGAGGCTGATGACAGCTGGGTTGTAACATAAATCACTCTCATGGCGAGACAGTCGAGAGTAGTCTCAGCACTATGGAGTGGCTGTGCTATAGATGGTCATGTTGGACGATCAACATGGCTTGGGAGCTGTACAAAAAAATTAAAAAAATTCATCTGCGCCAGACATGCCCATAGTTGTGCTGTTTAATGCATTGATTGAAGCAAGCAATCGATTGGACAAAGAGCGCCATGCGGATTTCCCATCTTCTTGACTTGCAGCAATGCACGAGGACAATTCCAGGGTGTGGCGTACATCGACCAAGCACGGGCCATGGCGCGTAAGCCACACTTGCGGAATTTCCCACTTAACGCGACAACGCGTCTTCCACATACTGAAGTGCATCATGGAAAAGTCCCACGTCTCCAGCCAATTTCAGATACAGCGTCGTCAACATTGAAATAAAACACAATGGCGCTTATTGTCGACAAACACAGACCAAAGTCACTGGATGCTCTGACATACCATCAGGAGCTTTCAGAAAGACTTCGTTCTCTCGTAAGTAACCCTTTGACGGCCCTCTTGTGGCGGCACTGACATCTCGCAGGCCCAGAGCGGAGATTTCCCCCATTTGCTGGTGTACGGTCCGTCCGGCGCCGGCAAGAAGACACGCATTGTCGCTACCCTGAAAGAGCTGTATGGGCCCGGCGTAGAGAAGATCAAGATCGACGCTCGTGTCTTCCAGACATCAAGCAACCGGAAGCTCGAGTTCAATATCGTCGCGTCGAACTATCACCTCGAGATTACACCGTCGGACGTGGGAAACTATGACAGGGTGGTCGTCCAGGACTTGTTGAAAGAGGTGGCACAAACACAGCAGGTTGACCAGTCAGCGAAGCAGAAATTCAAGGTCGTGGTCATCAACGAGGCGGACCATCTCACAAGAGACGCCCAGGCGGCGCTGCGCCGGACGATGGAGAAGTACTCTCCCAACCTGCGACTGATCCTCCTCGCCAATTCGACGGCGAACATTATTGCACCTATCCGATCGAGAACGCTCCTCGTCCGAGTGGCTGCGCCAACGCATGAGCAGATCTGTGATGCCTTGGCAGTGTCAGCGAAGAAGGAGAACTGGCCGATGGTCAAGGGTCTGCACATGAGGATAGCCCAGGAGAGCGGCAGGAATCTACGACGAGCTCTGCTCATGTATGAGGCTGTCCACGCACAAAAGTACGATGTCTTTCCTGCCCTTTGCGGACTCGAAGCTAATAAAACAATAGCGAAAAAGTTACGGATAGCACACCAATCCCCCCACCGGACTGGGAGGCTCTGATCAGCCAGATCGCGCGGGAAATCATCGATGAGCATACTCCGGCCCGGATTCTCCAAGTGCGGGCGAAGCTGTACGACCTTCTAACGCATTGCATACCGCCGACGACGATTCTCAAAACACTCACCTTCAAGCTCATCCCATTGATCGACGACGCTTTGAAGGCTGAGGTGATCAAGTGGTCGGCGTTCTACGAGCACCGAATCAAAATGGGCACGAAGGTCATATTTCACCTGGAGGCATTTGTGGCCAAATTCATGAGAATCATGGAAATGTACTTGATGAGCATGGACCTGTGAGAAAGGGCAAAATCCGTCGGCGTTTAGGGGTTTGGGGCGGCATGTGCTGGGCGTAAGTAATTATCATACCAAATCAGATCAGTGCCAGAATACAAACAGTCCACCTTGCGGCTCCCATCCAGCTCGTGTAGAACTTTTGTCGTCTCGTTATAAGTCCGATTGGCAGATAACCTCAGTTGAATCCCGTGGTCTTAAAAACCCCTTACCGATCGGCATAGCGTTGCAGCAAGACACAGGTCCTCAGGAAACATCCGAGGGGGGTGCAGTACCTTGGTGTACAGTGCAGGTCCAAAAGAAGTGCAAGGGCAGATTAGCCACGATGCAGCGGGTAATGCGGCTCCTTTTCTTTCTTTTTCGTTTTCCCCCCCTTTCCCTCTCTTGGGCACTCAACAATCCGTCATCAAAGAGCCCCAACAAACTGGGAAATTCCCACATTAGGGCACCGAGATCCATTTGCAGCACGAGGGTCGGAAACCACGGTGGTCTTTCCCAAACAGTCCGTTCGAGAGGACTCCGATTCTCCAAAACGATCAACCTAGGCTATCAGCTTGCGTGCCCAGCGGGTTTTGCTCCACAAGAGGTGGAACGCTCAGTAGATGCTTCGTCCGGATGCTCGCGGAGGGAACAGCAGACCAGGTCTCCATCTGGCGCAGCGACGGCGGCGGCGACGGCGGGAGGCGTTCCCACCAAGCCTCCCCACGGATGTCGGGTACGCCAAGGCTACACTTCCATTCGTCCATCCTATGAGACGACGGCATGTGGATTGACCTGGATAAGCTACCTACAAGGGCCTGACAGGGAACCATGGGGGAAGGACCCGGCATCTGGAATAAGCAGCAAGACAGACTAAGGTACACTAAAACAGCGCGACGCAAGCACGAGCGCGAAAATCCGGGTACCCACGGGGTCAAGACACGGGAAGCTCATGGATGAATGATGGTTTTGAGGAGAAAACGTGGAGGCATGGTTAACCGCGGAACATATGGTCAAATCGGCTGTCAGAGGCCGGCCGTACGATACCAACAGTACCTAGCACGGATGACCTAGGTAGCCAGCCCCCTAAGCCGTTCGGTCTCCATGAAGAGGACGACGGATGGGTAGACACGCTTTCATTAACATACATGCCCAAGTACGTACGAAGGCACTTTGTTACCGCGCCAACTTTACCCGAGGTGCATGTCCCTTCCTCCATCCACCTGCGCGAAGAGGAGCTGAACTTCCGTTCGACCCCTCCAACCACGTACATCCATGCTTATTTCTGCGGTAGCCGTACACATCCCAATGCTCGTGGTGCTTCTCCGCGTGCATGGTCTCAGTAGAGGGCACACCCCGCTTGTCTCCCTATTACTCCCGTCAGAGCGAAGTAAGGCAATCTCAGGACCTTTCTAAGATGACAACGCGGCTATCCCATTTTGACGAGCAAGAAAGCGGCCTCGACAATGGCCTCGTGCCAACCTTGTCAGAGTTTCGAATGACGACGATTATTCACTTGAGTGGGTGGGTGCTGCAAGTGTACATGCAGTTGCCCCATGTAGGTTATTTATTACCTATTATGTGGGCCATGGCCGACGTCGGTTATAGGACTGGAGTTATCAACGGTCATCGCAGGCCCGGGTGGACGTCCGAGGAGCCTACGACCGAACAGGAAAGAACATATACGTGTATTTTGCAAGTCCCGGCTGCATGCGTATTTGATCCCGGAATGAGCGAGGCTCTGTTGAATCCCAGCCGATTCATTGTCAGACTCCAAAACAGGTATGATTATCGGATGCAACAATGCTGCCTTCTGTTAGTGGACGAAACAGCTCTCTCGCGCTAAGAAGTTGGCATCTTGTTGGGGCAGAACCAACACCAGCAGTTACCACTAATTAACCCTAAAGCATCTCGAAGTCATGAGGGCCAAGCTGGAGCTCACTGTCATCCCGATGTCATTATTGGGGTCGTGGCCAATCGTGGGAGTTGAACAGTCACGGCACTCATAGGTAGGTAGCGCGTCGCGATCAGCATCTAGCGGCCTGGGCTTGCACACAACCCACTGGGTGATAGCCGCACTACGTCTTGGGTAGCGGCGCGATGCGGTCAGCCCAGAAGTCTCTCGAGGCGCAAGCTTGATGCCGCTGGGATAGAGTGCGGGGAACTCTGGGCAGGTGAGGGGCAATCTCTCTGTTCCTCGCTGGCAGAAAAACCAAGCTAAGTTGACAACGGCGTCAAGGACCTATCTGGTCATCGTGACAAATCCCCCAAAAGTCCATTTGCCCTTTATGTGGGCTGGCGTCCCGAGGTTCTTATTCGGGCCATGGGCGTCTGATGCTAAGCGCCACTTGTATCATTGACATGGCCAACAAACTCCGTTGGTGCCTCCTCAGCGATTTCAGTTTGCAATATGAGATGACAGGCCACCCCGAGGGAAAAGAATCCGGGGAACTTGTTGGCAGGCAATGTTTCATGGGGTTAAAGGGAAGAAAAAAAAAAGAAGCCCAGTTGATAGCTCCGTCTGGGAAGCAGCTCCGCTTCTTTCACTCAATAGCAAATGCAAGCCATGCCTCGCAACAAGATTGATATGCGATGCCCCCGTTTCTGGACAGGCTCTCCGGCGCCAGTGGTGTGAAAGTGCATGTCCCGGTCATGTCCACACGATGCTCTTGGTATGTTCTTGGACATCGTCACCGTCATCTAAAGAACAGTACAGGAAACAATCAGTCAAAAGACAGGCCCCTCCGTTTTCCCAGTCAGGCTGCAGGGCAGATGTCTCTAGGTCAACCGGCGGGCCCAGGGGTATCCAGGCGCGCACGGCATGTTGGAGGTAGGTAAGGCCAGGCATATCGGTGATCGGCTCGTCTTTAACTAGACGATGCAGTAAGGTTGTCTTGGGTTTAGCCTAGATGCGAGGGGCTGCAGGGAAGAGAGGTTCGCAGTTGGTTCGGGGCAACGGAGAAACGCATCAGCCCCCGGCCAAGCGGTAACGGCACAGTGGTAGGTACCAGCAAGCAAGAAGCGAGTAGGTGGGATTGCGGGGCTTCTGGCAAGGCATTCGCCAATGGACTTGGGACGATGGGTTTGGTGGAGGTTCCTTTTCTCCATAATATCTGCCTGAACTGCACCATATTCCATACCGCGAATAGGGGCCCTTGCCAAGGCTAGAATCACTGGGACCATTGTAGGCTCTCGCACTCTCGACGGGTGTGGCTCAGTGCGCTGAGTGAATACTTATGAAATTGTAGGTAGTGTGGTGAGACCACTGTGCCGAGTCATCACCCCGCCGGCCATCCGCATCCAAATTCAGGTGCTCGAGGAGGGGGAGAATAGGTACCTAGGTACTGTAGGCAAGCAGTGTACAAAGTACTAATTACATAGGAAAATAGGTAGGTAGGTAAGTAAGTAGGTAATTAGTGGCCGTCCCAGTCCCCATCCGTCCATTCAAGGCAAATCCCGTACGTACCCCGTCCGGCTCGCCGTTCGGCCAACTGGAGAGTTGGTCTTCTTAATTACTACTCGCTTCCTCCTCTTTCTATCTGTTTTCGCATCCTCTCTTTCTCCTTTCCTCCTCTTCACAACCAACGACTGCTTCTCTTCTACAGCTCCACCTACAGACATCGACACAAACATACGAGATCCGAGTCCAAGGCGCGCCCCATTGGAGTTGGCCCTTGCTGCCGCTACCCGCTTCGCAGCAACGCTATCAAAACCACCGCACGACTTGGAAACTCTCGTCCCCGAGAGCTGTGGAGTGTTGCGTCGGTTCTCATCAAGCTTTACCGCGCGACCTGCCATCATAGCTGTACCAGGGCCGCGACTCTTACGACGAGAACCAGAAAGACGGTCCAAGCAGCGCCCTCAGCAGGCTTGCACAAAGTACCCCGCATCCTTCATAACCGCACACAACACGCCTCATAACACTCCGCTACCATGACCGAAGCCGCAGAGCCACAAAGGGCCCCTGTGGTCGCCGAGGCCCACCTAGTTGATACCTTCCGTAAGCCCGAAAGGACCCCAATTTCCCAGCGCAGCTTGCTTGCTTCTACGGCTCTCGCGCCAGAGGGCACCGAGCCGTTTAGGCGCAAAGCCGCTCCCCCTCTCCGTTTATTCCTTGTTTTCCATTTTCCTCCCATTGTTGGGGACGATTATAGCTAACCTGGTCCCCAACAGATCCCCCCCAAAAGATGCTTGATAGTAAGTGCGCCGGGGCGTTGCAGACCCAGACCCAGCCCACACAAACCCCCTTCCATAGCCTGTCGGCGTCCAAAAGTCGCGTGAGGGGCACTGAAGATAATCGTGAATGTGGTTGCAAGGGGGCGTAAAAAAGAGGGGCACCAGCGTAACTGGGAACCAATGGGCTCGTTTCATTGGACATTGGCTAACAACCCATCTCCTCTTCCCGCAGAGCACCCTAGCAAGCCCCACTTGAGCAGTAAGCCCTTTCCCCTCTTTACCCCAAATCCAACCATGGCCATTGGCTGATTGGAGCTCCCCTTTCTCTGCTGCAGATCTTGAGCACTACCAGAAGCTGTACAAGCAATCCATCACCGACCCCAAGACCTTCTGGGGCACCCAGGCACGCGAGCTCCTGTCGTGGTTCAGTGATTTCCAGACCGTCTACTCTGGTTCCTTGGAGGGCGGTGACAGTGCTTGGTTCGTCGAGGGCCAGCTCAATGCCAGTTACAACTGCGTCGATCGTCATGCCTTCAAGGACCCTAACCGCGTTGCCATCATCTACGAGGCCGACGAGCCCAGCGATGGCCGTAATGTCACCTACGGCGAGCTCCTGCGCGAGGTCTCGCGCACCGCCTGGGTTCTGAAGCAGATGGGTGTCCGAAAGGGTGATACCGTCGCCATCTACCTCCCCATGATTCCCGAGGCCATCATCGCCCTGCTCGCTTGCGTCCGTATCGGCGCTGTCCACTCCGTCGTATTCGCCGGTTTCTCCGCCGACTCCCTCCGCGACCGTGTCATTGATGGTAACTCCAAGGTTGTCATCACCACTGACGAAGGCAAGCGGGGAGGCAAGTTGATCGGCACCAAGAAGATTGTCGACGATGCCTTGAAGCAGTGCCCCGATGTGTCCCACGTCCTAGTTTACAAGCGCACCGGTGCTGATGTGCCCATGACTAAGGGCCGTGATTGGTGGTGGCACGAGGAGGTCGAGAAGTGGCCTTCCTACTTCCCCCCTGAGCGTGTCAACTCTGAAGACCCTCTCTTCCTCCTTTACACCTCTGGCTCTACCGGCAAGCCCAAGGGCGTCATGCACACCACTGCAGGCTACCTGGTCGGCGCCGCTGCCACCGGCAAGTATGTGTTCGACATCCACGACGGCGACCGCTACTTCTGTGGCGGTGATGTCGGTTGGATTACCGGCCACACATACGTTGTCTACGCCCCCCTATTGCTCGGTGTGACAACCGTTGTCTTCGAGGGCACTCCAGCCTATCCTAACTTCTCGAGATACTGGGACATTATTGCGAACCACCAGGTCACCCAATTTTACGTTGCCCCTACTGCGCTTCGTCTGCTGAAGCGTGCTGGTGACCAGCATGTCAAAGGCGACATGAAGCACCTCAGAGTACTAGGCTCCGTCGGTGAGCCCATCGCCGCCGAGGTCTGGAAGTGGTACTTTGAGGTTGTCGGCAAGGAGGAGGCTCATATTGTGGACGTAAGTCAAGTTGCAGTTGCGCAGGCCATAACAAAAGGCTGACACAATCCCAGACATACTGGCAGACCGAGACCGGATCCAACGTCATCACTCCCCTAGCTGGTGTCACACCCACCAAACCCGGAAGTGCATCATTGCCCTTCTTTGGCATTGAACCCGCCATCATCGACCCTGTTTCCGGCGAAGAGATTCACGGCAACGATGTCGAGGGTGTCTTGGCCTTCAAGCAGGCTTGGCCCAGCATGGCGCGCACTGTCTGGGGTGCTCACAAGCGTTACATGGACACTTACTTGAACGTGTACAAGGGCTACTATGTAAGCATCAGCACCGTTATACAACTAAATATCATCACTGACAGGATCGTAGTTCACTGGTGACGGCGCAGGACGTGACCACGAGGGCTTCTACTGGATCCGCGGTCGGGTCGACGATGTCGTCAACGTCTCTGGCCATCGTCTATCAACGGCCGAAATCGAGGCCGCGCTCATCGAGCACCACTCTATCGCCGAGGCCGCCGTCGTTGGTGTTGCCGACGAGCTCACCGGCCAGGCCGTCAACGCTTTCGTCGCCCTCAAGGACGGCAACGAGGCGTCGGACGCGCTCCGCAAGGAGTTTATCATGCAGGTGCGCAAGAGCATCGGCCCCTTTGCGGCGCCAAAGGCCGTCCACATCGTACCCGACCTGCCCAAGACCCGCTCCGGTAAGATCATGCGCAGAATTCTGCGCAAGATCTTGGCAGGTGAGGAAGACCAGCTTGGTGACGTGACAACTGTAAGTTGCAATCCATCGCTTCACACTAGGAAATCGCTGTTGTACTGACCCCGGTAATAGCTTTCGGACCCCTCCATTGTTGACAAGATCATCACTATCGTCCATGAAGAGAAGAGGAAGAAGTAAATGCAAATTCATGATACGAGAGTGAGAGGTGAAGATGAGATGTGATACCACAGAACAGAGGATGGACATTGCAGGTACAAACAGTCAATGAAAGTACCCGCTTGGAACCCACAAATGAGTTGGGTTTGTTATTTTTGCCATATAGCGACCACTTTTTCCGTATGAGTCCAGCGAGGAAGAAAAACACTTTGGGAAGTCCCTCCAGCCTCTTTTGTCATGTGACATCCTAGACTTGTCCTTGGTGGCTCACTCAAAAGCCGACGATGATCCAGATCAGTCCGAAGTCGAGCAAGAGAAAGGTACGGGAGAGACTCCGCCTCGTCATTGGCTTTCGAGTCTCGTCTACTCTGCCACATTTTTTGGGGGGTCTCGGACGCGACATGGCGATGAGGCACAGCTGTCGCATCGCGTGTAACTAGCCATCGGTCCGGAGGCCCCGGAGAACCTCCTGAACGGCAGGCCCTCCAGCTCGCTACCCTCGGATCCCCATACTCGACTCCACGACTTAGACTCGAGGGGTGGGCCTCTCCGGAGACTCAGCGCCATCGGCGCAGGTGGTTTAGCTGTTGCATCGACAGTGACATGGGCCGAGGACTGGTTAGCTGTCTCTGTCCTGCTCCGCGCTGCGTTGCGTTCATCACTGGTACTGTCCTTACTTCGCCTTGCCCCTCCTTGCATTGCCAATGCGTTTTTTTCCCCGGCTTTCTGCACCATGGGCCGGTAGTCGCGCTAGCGGAGTTCCGTCGAGGACCCGCCAGCGCGACGGTTTGGAAGTGAATGAGGCACGGTTGATGGGATGCGAGCCATGACATCGCTCTAGGCTGGGGCCGCAGGCTACAAGGACATGACGGTGTCCTTCCCGCAACTGGTTTGAGTGCGGCCTAGGGGCAGGGCCAACATGCGAAGACGTTTGCTCTGCACGCATGGGGTCAGCCGTTGGCGGAAAGGGGCATGCATTTTGAGGAGAGGCGAGGGAGATGTGTCACCGGGTGAAGGTGCAGGAGATTTCTTTGCACTCAGAAGTAGACTACGGTTCATATACGTGATAGTCCTTGGGCCGGCTGCGCCGCGATGCACACATCACGGGATATGCTCCGCCCGTTTGCCTGTACGCACGGGTCAAACACGGTAATGGCCACCGGAAGGAAACATGCGGGACTCGTGGGGAACGTATGCCGTGCGATTTGCGTTCTCGCTCGGGCGCGGTTCCGCCCCCCATGGACAGGAGTAGGGGGGAGGCTCGCATGTGCGGGTGGGCATGCCCGAGAGCGACGGGATGTGCTGTCCATGAACCGGGACATGCAAGAGTTTTCCACCGATGACCGTATCAAAATGTTTCTACATGAATTTTGTTTCTTTCTCCGACCAACCGCATGCCTTTCCAACGAGTCGGAGCTGGGCCATCGTTTGCATCATATTCGCTGACCAACTCCCTGGTCTGCTGCGAGCACAGCCTCCTTAGTGAATGGTGGTCAGCTGTAGCTTAGATAGCAGAAAACCCCCTACCCGTCGTCGTTTTCGTCGTCGTCATCGTGTTTCCAGGAGGGGGGAGGGGGGCGTTGGGCCGTCTGTCTGAGCCCGTGAATGGCTGAGTCTTGGTTCAGCTTGGCATGTCATCGAGATGTTTGCTAGAACAAGGCCCCAAGACCCGAAAAAATCCATATGCGCGAGAGGGAAGAGACGGAAAGCAAATCGTGGAATGGGAATGGTGCTACCGGTAGTCTAGACTGCTTCTCTCCTTGGCACGTGGCTAACGACGCTAGTGGTGGCGTGTCGGTCAACTGGACGAACCACGCAAGTAAAAAGGTGATCGCATATTTGGGGTGACAAGCCTGACATGGTACCGCCTGCTTCGTGGCGCCTCGTTCGGAGTTGATGGGCAAGCCAAGGCCGGCTAGAGGGAGTCGTGATCTTGACATCGGGGTTTCGGGGAACACATTGCCCGCAAGCCGCAAGCGGATAATCAAGGTGGTGGCAATGCGTAGGAAGGGCACGATGCTCATATGCCTTGAGGTGAGACCATTCGGTTGAAATTTCTTCTAGAAGGCCGTTTGCCATATTAAACAATACGCCTACCTGTCAGCGTGACCGTAGTCCACTCGAAACCGGTATCTACGCGCAAATGTCACGCCTCAGGACCCCTCCTTGGCCCATCAACGATGTCCTCAGCTGTCGTTGAATGTTTACAGTCGCGCGGGCCGAGGGTCGCGGGCCTTCACCCCTCGCGAATGCTCCCCTCACAGGAAGTGGGAAACGACATTCAGATGAATACGATCACCAGATTGGGCTGGCGGGGTAGAGGTCAAGTCCAGGCAAGGTCCCCTGGCTGAAGATCTGGCCATTTGGCATTTAAGATTTGCGGCAGTCGCAGTGCCGTGAGCGTTCGGAAGCAGTTTGATACCCGCGCGGGGGGGAACTAGGGCCGGGAAGAAAGGGGATCCCGGAGGCCTCGTTCGTAAGTAGTTTTGTAACCAATCTTCTTCACTAAGGCTCTCGAGTTGAGTTTGCCGATTATTCAGCGATATGAACCAATCCCGCGAGTTTGTTGGTTGACTCGTCGTGGTGTGGTACATTGCATGCAATCGTGCAAAGCCACCAGAGTGATGGGCATGTACGCGCAACCCCAGTGGATCAAGTAAGTCATTTGTTGGCTTGCGCAGGTTTCTACACAATCAGTCCAGGCTTTGCATGCTTGCATGGACTGCGGGCCGGCGGTATCGGACGTAGACCGAATCTTAAACCCGACGGCTGTGGAAGTGGGGGAATGACTGCGGTTGGCCTGTCTGGGAATGCAGAAGAAATCCAAGACCCGTCTGATGTTTCCTTGTATGAGCTGAGACGATGGGGGTGATTAGTTCGGTCGATGCCGGGAGCATTGAGTTTTTCTGATCCATCATTCATCGTTTATTTTCGGCAGGAACCATTGAGCAGAGGCCCCGGGTTGAGATGGTCTTTGTTCGTTTCTTGACGGCAATGTTCCAAATGTGGCACAGCACGAAGATGAGGTGCTGTATTCGTGAGGAGAGTTGCGAACCCATCGTTATCAAAACCAGTCGGGAAAGGCCTGACAAGTCTTGCAAGGCAGACGGGCGACATCAAACGACTAGATTGAGTTTAGCGGTAGCGACTTTGTAAATCGAACCCCCCCCCCCCCGTCAGAGGAGTTTGAGCCAAGCCCACTTGGCCGTTCCGAACAGGCTGCCCCGGGTTTCTAGCAAGAGTGAGACGTACGCTCGCAATAAGCTTACCCTCCGAAGAGACGCAAAACAAACACCAGGCTCAGGCCGTTTGTTCCGTCCGCAGGGCAGCGGTATACCTAGATGGATACCCCCAAAATTGAGAGGAGAAGGAGAAAAAGGAAAGAAAGGCCACCCAGGGTGTGATTGGCGTGGACACCTCTGGGCTGTCGAGGACCCACAGCTCCGTTGTGTCCTATAACAGAACCAGGGTAATCGTAACAATTGCTGGCTCGAGGCAAATGAAGCTCTCGTCATTCTCATATCTACACAAAAAAAGATTCCAACTCCCTCGGGACTATCAACGGAAGGCTCAGACTAAGGTTTGGACCGTTGGCCGAGAAAAGCGCTCCCTTTCCTCTCACGAGCCCGTTGACACCTTGGCCAGCGTGCTAATTGGCGCTCTGAAACACCAAAGGATGGAGAGGAGGCGCTTGTCCAGACACAGGAGCAGCGATCGCGACTGGGCCAAGCGTTTGGGACCAGGAGGAAAATGGACGTACCCTGTCCATACCGGTCGTCGCTAAGAATAGTAGACGGTTATTCGCAGGGGTAGAGATGGGGAGTGGCGTGGCGTGCCAGTGTGCTAAGGATGGGGAGTGGCGTGGCGTGCCAGTGTGCTAAGGAATCCGAACCCAGTCTACAGGCCGCTGACATGCTGCTTAGAACAGTACCTACATGCCTCAAACCTTCTCAACATCACTCCCCTTTAGCTTTCTATGGGGGTTGTCCTCCCCAGCGCCTCCTTCGGCACCGTTGCCCCTCTAGGCCTCCCTTTGCGTTCGTATAGCCAGGACTCGAATAGTCGTGTCAAGCGCATCAAAAAGATCTGGATGGATTCGATGAGCGAGTGAGTATTTGTGCGTGCTGTGTGTTCTCTCATACGGTACGTTTGAACTGCCTTTTTCAATTTCTCTTTTTTCAGGACTGAATCAATGCCCACATCATACATGTGTCGGTCTGCGCCATGAGATGAACTATTGTGTAAACATGGCCCGGGTCCAGTTTCTGCACTGCTTACCTACGTACCATAGTAGCTCTAGCAAAGGCTCGTCGGAACTCTTCTCTCACATCCCTCACTGCGTCCCTCCCTCTCTTCCTTCTCTTTCTCTCTTCCTGCACTTTCTTTTTGTCACTGTCAGGCAGACCAATGGAAGGATCACGAGAGTGGGAGCGAACGAGCGGACACAGACAGGCAAATGCCCGGCGTAGCGCCCGCGCGGTGTTAGTGCTGGTCAACTGGATGGGCGACTGGGGGGGATCGACCGGGTCGCAAAAGTCGGCTGGTTTACCAGTATCTAATAGTGAAACAGGGACGTATTTGTACAATCCGAAAACCCTTCTGAGCCAAAGGCAAAGCTCCCTCGTTTACTTTGCAACATACGCACAGTATACGGCCGTGATCCTTACCGGACCACTGGACAGGTGGGCCGCTCAGCCAGGCTTTTCTGCGGGTAGTGGTTGCTGTGCAGGGTGTGCAGGGTACCTGGCAGCGCTTGATTCAAGCCCCCGGGGGTGGTGTCCCAGCCCCCAAAAAGGATACTTCGACATTGGTATTGCCACTGCCGCGTCGCCGAGTAGCAGTAGGCCAAGAGCTACTAAGGTCGCCCAGCCCGCCTCTGGAATCCACAGCAACTCGAGGCCCCAATACAGTTGGCCCACGCCCCCGTACCAAGAGATCGTGTTGCGCAATCCACCCTTCATCCGCGTACTCACTTCGCTGCCAGGAGACACGCCTAACACCCAACACTGCCCCCTAACGTCGTCAATCACCTCCCACAGATCAACCAGAACGGGCACCAACTCCCGGACTTTCCACCTTCTTTCCCGTTCACTGCCGCCACCACTTCTCCATTCGTTCGTTCTGGTTCTTACCTACCTTACTTTACTTTTACCTTCCTGTCCGCACTCTCTTTCGTCATCTATTGTTTATTTGTTTTGGTTTTTTAGCTTGCAAGAAAACGCTCCACGACTCCAAGATACAGAGGGTACACCGCTGGCTCAGGATCACCAAACTCAGCCCCCTATTTGCAGCGTCTAATCTACACCACGAAACTGAGGGAGGCCTCCTCGCGCCTCAACCCGTTTGCGGGTGTCTTATCATACACAATGGTTTCCATCAGGACATTAGCCGCTGCCTTTGCTGGACTCGTGGTGCTTTCACAAGAAGCGCTAGGTAAAACTCCCCTGGGGATAGAAAAGAGAGGTTTCGGAATTAATGCCATGCAGCACACTCGACGCAGCGGAACCCGTTGAAGTACGTGACTATCCTCCAAGATGCCGTCTTCCACTCCCCTTCACAACATTGTCACGCCTTGTCGCACTTCGACCTCACTTTCGCCCTGCATGATAAGCAGCAAGAAATCCGTCTGGCGCTGGAGCCGAACCACGACATCCTCCACGACACCCTACAAGTTAACTACATGGGCAGCGATGGCAAGGTCCACACGACAGAGACGGTCGATAGGTCGGAACACCGCGTATTCAGAGGAAAGGCGTTTGTGCGGCCCGAAGGGCGACCCGACGACTGGAGGCACGCTGGATGGGCTCGAATTACGGTACACCGAGACGGCGCCAACCCCATTTTCGAGGGGGCTTTCCGGATTGACGACGACCACCACCGCATTCAGACCGGCGCCAACTACCATGCCCGCAAGCACCGCGAAGACCCTGACGCCCCCAGGAGGCAGAACCCCGGCGAGTATATGGTCGTGTGGAGGGATTCGGACATCATTGAACATTGGGCCGACAGAGAGGATCTGAAGAAGCGTGAGATTTTCGGCCGGTCGTCCTGCAACTCGGACAGCTTAGACTTCAACACCGACTACAAGGTCTTTGACGCACAGGATCCTGACCCTCTGCCGGCCGTGTCTTCAAACTCTCTCTTCGGACGTTCCATCTTTGGCAGGCAGTCCGTTGACGGCAGCACCGGTAACAACGGTGCTGGCGTCAACCTCATCTCCACCATTGGACAAACCAACGGCTGCCCGACGACGCGCAAAATCGCACTACTGGGCGTCGCCACCGACTGCACCTATACAGCCTCTTTCAACTCCACGCAGGCCGTCAGACAGAACATCATTGATGTGATCAACGCCGCATCCGAGGTGTATGAAAGCACGTTTAACATCTCTCTCGGAATCCAGAACCTGACCATCAGCGATGCCAACTGCCCCGGACAGGCCAGTTCGACTGCTCCCTGGAATGTCGCTTGCAGCAACAGCGTCACGATCACAGACAGGTTGAACCTGTTTTCAGCATGGCGTGGCAAGTCGGACGATTCCAACGCCTTCTGGACGCTGATGAGCACCTGCGGCACCGACTCTGCCGTCGGTCTTGCCTGGTTGGGACAAGCCTGCATCGATGGAGCTCAGACGGGTAACCAGAGAAACAATGAGACCGTTGCCTCAGCAAACGTCGTGATCCAGACGCCGAGTGAATGGCAGGTCGCCGCTCATGAAATCGGTCACACATTTGGCGCTGTGCATGACTGCACGGAAACAACCTGCAGCAACGGTGACTCTGACATGCAACGATGCTGTCCTCTGAGCTCCAGCACCTGCAACGCCGGTGGCAACTTCATTATGAACCCTTCGACCGGCACCGGCATACGCTCCTTCTCACCCTGCAGTATCGGTAATATCTGCAATGGCCTTCTACGTGGCCAGGTTAAGTCGACCTGCCTAGCGAACAATCGCGACGTAAATACCATCACTGGAAGTCAATGTGGTAACGGCATCGTTGAGGCCGGTGAGGAATGCGATTGTGGCGGCACTGCTGGCTGTGGGAGCAACAGGTGCTGTGACCCCACGACATGCAAGTTCACCCAGGGTTCCGTATGCGACCCAGCCAACGAGGACTGCTGCAACGGGCAGTGCCAACTTGCTTCAAACGGTACTGTTTGCCGCCAGAGCACCGGCTCTTGCGATCCCCCAGAGACCTGCAGTGGCACTTCGGCTACCTGCCCTAAAGACGTGCACAAGGGGGACGGGGAGTCGTGTGGGAACTCGGGCGAGGGCCTTACGTGCGCCTCCGGCCAGTGCACTTCTCGCGACCAGCAGTGCAGGACTGCCTGGGGCTCCCGTACCAACGCGAGCTCGGTGTCTTCTTGCAATAGTGGCAGCTCGGACTGTATGATCTCATGCAACGTGCCCAGCATCAGCACCGGCGCCTGTGTAACAATGAACCAAAACTTCCTTGACGGAACATCGTGCACGGGAGGCGGCAAGTGTTCCAACGGCTTGTGTCAGGACTCGAATGCCGGCAGCGAAATTTGGGACTGGATTCAGAACAACAAGAGCATCTTCATCCCCGTTGTCATTGTCGTTGGCCTCCTTATCCTCATCGTCTTGTTCAGCTGTATTTGCGGAGCGTGTCGGAGGAGCAGGAGTCGGACCCGGGCTAAGCGTCTCCAGACGGTCCCCGTACCGCCGCCAATGTCACACAACAACGGCGGATGGAGCGGTCACGCGGGTGCTTGGAGTAACCCGAACATACCTCCGCCGCCGCCGGCCGCCACCCGCCCAGGTGGCCCTGTGCCCTACCAGGGCAACTATCAAGGCAGCTACCAGGGCGGTTACCAAGACGGGTACCAGAATGGTGGTTGGGGAATGTACAGGACTCAGAGCGCCAGGTATGCCTAAGAGGCGGTCTGGACGGTTCGAGAGGATCACGAGGCACAGCGGTATCTTGGATAGACCGGACTATTATTGCATTACCCGGAGTTGGTGGTTTTGTTTTTTTTATCATACCTTTTGTCTCCCAAAAGCCCTCACCCGGGTTAGGACGGCTGGACGCGGTCCTACAGTTGCAGATACATCCACGTTTAGCACTACGGTGGCCTGCCTCACCAAGCAACGGCCATCATTCTTCCGTGTAATTATATTGACGACTGCGGTCGAATCCCCTGCGAGATACCTACTTCTAGAGACGGCCAAGAGGAACATAGCTTAGGTCAGCTGGCTGATCCGGTGCGGATACCAGCAAGACCATCATTCATGAATAACTTTCATATTGTAATACCATTTTGCTATTGATTAAAGCAATTCCCGTGTAGCAACTAGGCCTAACGAAGCTCGTAAACGCCTTTGATCCATGTGACTGAACCCCTTGACCTAGTTTCTCGTTGTTCCCTGACCAAAAAGCACAACCTCGGAAGCAAACGCCGTCCCGACGAGTAGGACGGTGAGCAGAACCACCCCAAGCAAATGAATGGTCATCATCGACACGCCCCTCTCGAAAAATGGACCCTCCCCCCACCTAAGTGGAAGTCCCCAAACTCCTGATCGTGTTAATTCATTTACCGCTAACCCCCGTTTCCACCACGGCGTTCATCTTTGTCCCCCGAGCGCAGGATGATCTGACCCGGGAGAGAAAACACCTCCCCAAGGCTGCGTCACCCATTAGTTAGTGCCGGCCCATGCGCTCGCCGCCGCCGCTCCTCCGGCGCGGGTCCCGCCGCGAGGAAGACGCGGCCTTACGGGGGTCGGCGGGCTGAAGGGCGGGCTCCTCGTCGAAGCCGCACAGTATGCGGGTGAAGTAGAGGCGGGTGCCGGGGATGCTCTGCGCTGTTCGTCAGCAAGACATTGGTGAAAAGAATAGGACAGCCGTTCCACCAAGGACATAGAGTGTCATGAGAATGGACGATAAGAGGGAGAGGTGCATGGGAGAATGAGCGGATGTAGAAAGGGGAGGCGGGCGGGTCGTCACTCACGTCTCCGCGACTACACGCGTACATGGCCAGCCTCTCCGGGTCCTCGAGTACGGAGACGGCCCAGAGCTTGCGCCTCCTGACCTCGTGCGAGTCGCCGTCGCCGACGCCTCCTCCCGTCGCGCCCCCCCCGTGAGCGTGTCCGTGGGCGTGCCCGTGTCCCGGGCCCAGGTGTCCCAGCCGGCCGACGCCGCGCGAGGGCGAGTCCACACCGTCGAACTCAAGGTCGGAGTCCGAGGGGCTGTCGTGTGGTGAGTACGGGTCCTTGCCGCGGGCCTGACGATCGCGCATGGCGGGCGTGAAGGACGGCGGGGCAGGGGTGCCGGCCGCGCCGGGTCGCACGGCGGAGGACGATGACGAGTGCTGCGGAGAGGGGAAGTACGGGCGCTGGGGGGTGTAATAGGGGCCCGACATCTTCGGCGAGCGCGCGGTACGAGAGCGGCGGGACGGGGGTTCCAGAGGAGTGGCTGGTTGTGAGGTCAAAACGAAGGGAAAATGGCGTTTGTGAGGTGAGCGGTGACGCGCGGGACAGCGGTTGCTTTGCACCGCCCGTTTTCTCGCGTCAGGGCTTTCTCAAAGTGCCGGGTGACAAGATCGTAGAATCTGGAGAGCTCCCTGTTTGCTCGAGTCGCGGAACAATACCGTTGATCTAGCTTGGCCCCCCCCGCCAGTGTCGGTTGTATCGAAGTCGGACAATGTATTGATATGCGCACGGATGGAAATGTCACACAGTTGGGTTCGGTTTGACGTGGGGCAGTCGACGTGAGGAGTGGGGTGGGCTGTAGAAGGGCCTCGGACCCGGTGCGGGGGGCGGAGGAGGGTTCGGTTTGTTTGCCGCACCGTTGTGTCATCAAGGATTCCTGACCTGCCACGCCTGTTCCCTTTGATGGAGATCATACAAAGATTGGGGAAGGTAACCGAGGTGCTATAGTCCTAGTGTTGTTCTCTTAAAGCCACCACTCTAGATTGATCCGTTTGTGGCCCTGAATAAGGATACTCCGAACGCCGTTCCTTCGTACTGATGGCTTCAAAACAGTCGGTCACCTTGATAGACTAGTTAGGAACAACGAAAGCGAAGCCGACAGGTCACTGGTTTCGCTCACCCCTCTCATATCCCTCCCAAATGCACGAACACTGTACTGGGCAAAGTGGCAAAGGTAAAAGAAGAAAAAAACCTGTAAAAATTCGTGAAAAGCCTTGTACCTTCCTTACGAGGGTGATTTGCAGACTGCTTCAACATGATAACTATCCTTATGCTGTACCCCTGGCCACAACCGGTTCTCACTCGTTGAAGTAGCAATCGACAGACGTCAAGTCGTAGCCCGCTTTTTATTCAAATCGGTTGGTATATACAGACTATTGTACAACGCGCTGACCCTGCGAGTGCCAATGTATCCATTCCTCTCCCGCTCCCGAACACGAAACCCATCCAGTTGAAAAACAAAAACAAAAAGCGAGAAGCATTCGAGCGAAAAGAGGAACAGGAAAGCGACCGGATCATCTACTACGGCGGAATCTAAAACCAACGCTGACTCCAGTTCTTCTTCCCAGAAGCTCAGTTGTTTGAGATGACGACAATATGCGTATGCAAGATGGCAGCTGGTTCTTCCCCGAATCTCGCCTGTGAGGATCTGATCGTTATCCCCTGTAAACAACACCGCCGCGACGCCGGAAATTGAGAATGATTTTTGGTTGATAAATGTGCGGCACGGGCTGTTCTGTGTGATTGGCCTTGTGTGGCGAACGTGCGAAAACGTCTGCCTCGAAAGTGCTAGCTTTGCGTGTCGGTAGACTGGGAATATCCACTTTCTAACATCCCATTGAATGCTTCGAGCAATACGTCCGAGAGTGTACAGGGCACTCTATACCGAAAGCTGTCGTCTATCGGCGGAAGTTGATGACAGCCAACTGCGATGGGTTAGAACTGGTCCACAATGACACATCCAAGGCTGACTTACCCTGCTGTTGGCTCCGTAAGCGAGTCTTTGTCCATCCGCGTCCCAGCACAGGCAATGCTCGTCCTCCTCCTCCGGCTCCGAGCTGGCCTTGGGGCTAAGCCAACCAGGGTGTGGTGCTCTGCTCCAGCTGGCCCTGGGCATTGTATGTTCTCCCACTTTCCAGATGAGAATACGACCAGCCGTGGCTCCAGCGATGAAGGCGCCGTCAGGGGTGAATGCAATGGAGACAATGGGCGACTCCATCGTCAAGATAGATTTGGCCTTCCCTGGCTCCGGGTCCTTGGCGTTGGATATGATGATGGCACAATCGTCACCTCCCGTTGCGATTAACCGCTCGTCTTCCGGAATGTTAGAGTCCTCAGGAAGAGGTTGCCACTGCACGGCTGTAATAGCACCAGAATGAGCCGTTATCGACAGGCGCTGACCGTTTTCATCCCAGAGCTGGAAAAAAAAAGGTTGGGTCAGCCGAACTTTCTCAGCACAGGCGTCTCGGGATACATACATCCAGGATACCCTTGTCACTCGCGGTGGCGGCAAGTTTTGAACGCCAGTCATAGACTACCTGAGTGAAGGTGTCATCTTCCCGGCTCTCGAGCTTCTTGTTCGGCACGATTGACGTCTCGGTGCACTGAAGGGACAGCATCACGTCCCCGCCGGTCAAGAGGAATTCGGTTTCGCTGGTCCACGCGGCATCCAGCGGCCAATTGAGTAAGTCATGGTTCGGCAGGAAATACGACAGTGTGTTGGAGGTCAGGGAGTGGTAGACAGTGACAAGGGCACCAGCGTTTCCGTTAGCGTTGCTGTTGTCAGGTGCAATGGCCAGAAGTGCTGCATCGCTCGGGCTCCAACGGAGCTTGATGACGGGGGGGTCCGAAACGCCAAACTTATCGATATGCGAACCGTCCTTTGCCCAGATGTGAACCGATGCCTTGTCGCCATGCTCAGTTGCGACGGCAATGGCCGTTCCCCCCCAGTTCCAGGCTAGCTGGCCTACCGTGGCCGTCTTGGGTGTCTCGTCGTCGATGAGACTGTGAAACGGGCGATGGACTCCATGCACGTGACCGTCGGGCTCGGACGCTGGAGCAGGCGTCATTGTGCTTGAACGTGGAATGGTCCAAATGCGGGCTAGCGCATCGGTTCCAGCAGCCGCCAAGATGGATGGGTCCTTGGGGTTCCACTCGCAGCGTAACAAGATGGGTGCGTTCTCGCCGTTGGCTGACGAGGGCGAAGTTCTGGGGCCGTCTGCACTTGCGCTTGCAGCAGCAGTCGCAGTCGAGGCGCCACCATCTTGAACGTTGCTGGTGTTTTTGTTGCTACTGTCATCGGGCATTAATCGCAGAAAAGTGGTTTCGGTAGCAAGTTCCTCGACCTTGTCGACTTGCGTGCCCTGCTCGGGACCATCTGTTCTCGGTGTAGGCGTCGGAGCTTGTTCGCCCTCCAGGGGCGACGGATAGGCGTGGTTGTTGTCACCGTGGCTATCTAGCTCCATGGGGTCCGTGGCTGCATCCGCCCCGTTTGTGCTTTCGTAGCCATTGCTGAGCCTGGGCCGCTTGCTAGGTGAGCCGCCATTCACCATGTGCTGTTGTGGCCGGCTGTCAAATTGGCGTTTCCGAGTGTTTTCGACCTCCATCTCTGTGTCGTCCACCTCGCCATCGGCGTCCTCGTCCTCCTCGACTTTTTGAGGCGGTTGAGCGATCAGTGGCCCAAACAACCCCACCTGCAGTGCTTCGGCCGCAGCCGCAGCATCTGGAGGTACCTGCACGCGCAACGAGAAAAAGTGTCAGTTTGCCGAACTTCGCACACTCACTCACCCACCCACCCACCTACCCACCTACCCGTCGCCGACTCGGGCTGCATCAGCTGCTCACGATGCCGAAGGGAAGGGGGGGTGGTTGTTAGAGCAGCCATGACCGATGAGTAAATCGACGTACCAATTTCTTTGCATGCTCTCTTTCGAGGGCATGATAGCAGAGGCCCTTATTGATGATGGACACCAATGCATGACTCTTGACGTGATTTGCGAAATCAAAATGACGATGAGGTTGCGGAATGTGCCATTCCTTCTGGAATTTGGCTGCGGTTTCTCGGTAGTCTGCAATCGTCAGTGAGAAGGAGGGAAAAAAAAAGCCATGGCCCACCACCAGCTGTCGCTGGCAGTACCTAGACAGTCATCACGTACTGCCTTCCAAAAGATACCTGTGGATTTAATCGACGTTAGCAGTGCCGAAAGACAGGGAGAAGACATGAGAGAGAGGCCATCCATCTCTCGTGTGTCGGACCACGAGAAGGACAAAGGCGCAGGGCGCGAGGTGAGTAAGGCGCGCGATTGTGTGTGAAGGTATGGCGGGTGCGGGTGAGACGCGAAAAGGGTGAACTCACCTCCAAACGAGAAAGTTGACTCTGTCCGAGTCGAGGTACTCCTTGGTGACCATGCCGATGCCGCGAAGTGCCGCTGTGGGCGGCGTGATTGAGATCAGTTCGTTACGGTGACTTGTTCGTGGACTCGACGACCAGGCGTTAACGGTCGCGTCTTCCGAGGGCGTTGTCGAGGGTGAGGGCAAAGCGGTTTTGCAGTCGTCGATTCGAGATGAGAGGAAAGATTGAAATTGACAAGAGTTGAAGTGGGCGAGTCTGAGGTAGGCCATGTACCTTGTTTAGGCGAGTGAGGCGTGGCGCTAGTCCAGCAGCACAGTTGGACCCAATGGCTGGGCTAGCGACTGAGGTACCAATGGACTGACTGACCGGGGTTGGAGGGGGAGGCAGAAGACTGCTGCGACTGGGACATGACTGGATCGGTACACACGCCTCTTCTCGCTCTTTGCATGTCCTCCTCTCTCCGCATTGCACTCTTACGCTGAATTCGGGTGTGCATAGGGAGCTAATGGTGGATTGATGGGGGATGGCCATGACATTTGCAGCATCGCCAAACCACCAAGTCAGCACCACCACTAATTGAATACGTAGTACTTGTTCCCCTTCTTCTCCATCTTCATTTCTACGTGAGGCCCTTACGTTTTTCAGCCTCCTGCTTCGGCGCAGCAGTATGGCGATGCAGTCACGCACACGCACACACACAACGTCGCATAGCTCGCCCACCTCTTCTCTACCTTCTTGCTCACTTTTCCCACACACACTCACACACACTCTCTCTCTCTCGCTGTCGGATAAGGAGCAACAGGGAACTCATCGTAGGGAAGGGGGGAGGGACCATCTTGAGGCCCCTGGATCCCGGACGAGGCTTCGAGAGTCCCAGGGAAGACTAATGAACGAACGAGCGAGCCAGCATCAACCAGACACGGATCTTACTCCCATGAACTGGGACTGGAGTACGTACCGGCCATGTCGGGCGGGTGTGGAGGTGCATGATCCAGGTAGCCTTCAGCGTTACCTTTGGGGTCGCCGTTCCTCAGCTTTGGATAGAAGCCAATGAAGGGGATGTGACGAAAGGATAGGCAGGTAGGCAGTCGATTTTTCTTTCCAAGTCTGTTGTTTGGGGAGTGACTTTGATCATCGTCCCCGCATGTGGCTGCATCTCCGGACACAGAGAGGTTGACTGGCTAGGGGAAAGGCTTCGAGAAAACGATAATTATCTGCTAATTCCTATGGTCCCCCTCCATCAAATCTGTTGTTGTGGCCCACAGAATTTGCAAGTTGGGGGTGTTTGGGGCTGCTACTCAAAATACCAGAAGACAGGGTTCCTAGGAGATACCCAGTCACAATGCCGCCCCTTGCGCTTCGCCTGTGGTGAGCTAAGTACCTTGCCTGTGACCATGTAGCAAATTACCCGTGGAAAACCTCGAGGTACATTGACCTGCGTGCTTTTCGATCCCGAAGTACAAGACGGGGGTGAACGGGAATAATGCGTCGCTTGCTTCTCGCTAGCCTTCTCCGCGCTGTGGTGCAATGCGAGCGCGGTCGGGGGCTCTACCGAACACAAGTCGTGTGCAATGCGGTCATCCTTGACAATGATCGCACCTTCACGTCTCTCTGCTGGGGTCGTTTCTGGTGACCTTGAGAACCGGGTCTACGTAGTATTTAGATAAACCATGTCTTTGTGCATGTATTAATGTGTATTGATAACTTGACCCGCATAAGGACATCAGAAGGGGGGGAAGTAAAAGAAGGGAAAAAAAAAAAACTCGATCGTTTCAGGGGTCCAGAACAAGCAAGACACCGTGGGAGAGGGTCGTGGGGCTCGGCCTGGTAGGCAGCGGACAGCCTGGAAGGCTGGCAGCCTGGCAGCGTTGAACTCTGAACGGAGCAAGGTAGGTACGATACGATCAAGAGTACCTACATAGGTAGTTTAGGTATGTAGTGTACCTGCCTAGGTAGGTACCTGTATCTTGAGCGGGATGCACAGATTGGCACCCCCCTCGAAAGCCTCCTTACGTAAGGTGGACTCCATCTCGAGCCCTTGGAAAACTCCAATCATTTCAATGTCTTTATCCTGTGCCTGATCTGCTACGTACCTAGTAGTCAAACTTCCAACTCGGGCTCTACCGCCCATCCTGTCTTCCTCGTCCATCTGCACTGATTGAATGCAATCCCTGTGTTTACATTTGGCGTGCTGCCGCACCCGCCTTGTATAGGTAGTATTCGATGATGTCGTTTTCTCCATCTCCACTTATCCATTGGGGGACTGGGAGAGGGGAAAAGAGTGAGGGAGAGAGACACACGCACATCCACCGCCAGAAACAGTCTCAGTCCCAAGTCTTGACTCTTGAAGCTCTAACCCCCAGTACCAACCAGCAAAGTCAAACTGCACCATCGAAACAGGGGACACATGCGGAAGCAAAGCCGCAGTGCCAGCCTCTGCAGAGAGCAGACTAGACAAGAACTCACCAGCGTCGGCATCAACACCGGGCCACGCATTCTTGTCGGGTGCACTGCGTCCCCCCAACCATCTCTTGATTGCAGCACACGGCCTTACCTGCACAAACTGATGGTACGTATTCGGTGTGCGTTTTCTACCTACTGACTTTGGCCCCATGCGGCCACCGCCGCCCTGGAGGCTAATGCCGAGAGAGGGCCGCGCCTCTCGGGACTGCAGCAGATGGTCAGCGGTTTGTCGTCTGTTTCCAGTTCTTCCTACCCGTCGTGTAGGTACCTCAAAACCTTGATTGGCATACGGTGCTAAGTGGGGTATGCCTTTCCTGACTATGGAGTACATGGTGTACATCGTGCGTAGTACCTACGAGTATAGGTACATCCAGCAGGGAAAGACCAACGTCAGAGACGAGGGGAGACGGCCTGTATTTTCTGCAGGACTGCTAACGGCAAGTGATTCCATTGAAAAGAGGCAAAGCCATCGTCGGCGTCAGTTCGAGGCCCGTCAACCTTCCTCCTCGCTCTTCTGCTCTCACCTTCCTCCCGCGAGGTCACCTCTTGTCTTGTGTACGGGCTACGGATAGTGTACGTGGCATTGCCACCGGGGGGCCTTCCCTGACGGGAACTGCTGATTGCGAGGCGCCTGTGGGTGTGGACAAGGATGTGATGGCTGCATGGCCTTCGATCTTTAATAGCTCCGGGGACTTCTTCAGGCCCCCCCCCTGCCACCGCCTCTCTGGCCACTCATTGCTGGTCAGTCACACCGGCACATCAGTCCAAGCCAAATGGGACCTCTTTTTGTGGTCAAACTTCCTCCCGTCAGCGTTGGCCAACGTTTTGGCGTCCGGAAACGCCCATACACAGTGATCACCCACAGGTGGCATCCTGGCAGCACAGACTCGGTTGATTACGGCGCTGTCGCTCGTGCTGTGCTCGTGCTGATGCTCATGATCATGCTCATGCTCATGCTGCTTCTCCGATCCGAGACCATCTAATCAATGGCGACATGCATCCCAACGCAATGCCGCCTCAAGGTCTGGGGTATCTCTCAATGGCGAGGGCCGGGGTTCCTCGACCCTCAGCCGCCAGATGCAGACTGACGAGTTGACAGCAGTTGCATCAGAGACACCTGACCGATTTAGTAGCGGGATTCCTTCAAAATGACAGTCTTTCCCTGTTGCTTGATGATCCCACGGCGAAGGCAGCGGCGTCTCTTCCCCAGCCGACCGAGCCAACCTAGTCAGACAACAAGCGATCTGGCACTTCTCCTGGCGGTCTTAGGGCGAGCCGTCCGAGGATTTGCGGCACCGTCCGAAGGCGCCCAGGGGCCTTGCTCCCGAGTCAGTTTCCCGTCAGGCCACACTCACCCTCAATCGCGCCCTCGCCGAGGCTCCCACTGGGTTATGTCACGGAGGGCCTGTCTTGTCCCTCATTGGAGCATTCCTCTCGGCCTCGTCGTCATGGTCTACAAGCTTGACCATACCGCAGCGAAACAAATAATTTTTTTTCTTGAGGAGAGGCTGGTAGGGTCGGCGGCAACTGTGGAAAAAGGTGGACGGGCGGCTTCTGGCTGTGGTTAGTTAGCACGGCCGGGCTGGGCTGGCACGTTCACCCGAACCAGGAGTGCATTTGGGAGCCCTGCATGGATGGAACCTCGAGATCTCCCCCGTTTCAACCGCATCGAAGACCTGTCGGATCCACCAGTGGAACACTCCCACGCCCCCTCCCAGCCCATCCATAGCTCTGTGCACTAGAGGGATGATTGAAAAATGTACTGTGTCTGTTTGTGCTCTTTGTGCATCGCTGCTGCTACTGCCGCTGCTACAATTGGACCTTCAATTGACCGAAGATCGAGCTGTGAAAGGAAGACCTGAGTTGTCGGAAGAACCCGTTTGCCACCAATGATACTTGACTTGCCAAAAAGATCCATCGAGGCACAAGACGGAAACGTGGCCCAAAGATACGTACTGCAAAGAGACCCTCATAATAGACGGCGGGGCCCAACCAATCCCGCCCGTTCTCCCATGGCCTGTGCAGACGTGGCTAGCTTACCTCCATAGTTCCGGTGCGACTATAATCCGCGGAAGAGAGACCCACTGAAACGCTTCCCCTTGGATGAAGACTCCAGGACCAGATATCTGAAAGGCGAACAAAAGCGAGCTGGTGCTGTCACGATTGCACCATAGATGACCTGTTAACGTCCACCGCCCTGACCGGAAGCTGTCTCAACATGCCGCCTCGAATCAATATCCCGCCGGTCACCCGTGTTCTTTTGGCTGTGCTCGTTGTGCAGTCGTTTCTGAGCGCTGCGATCCGCTATCGCCAATGGAGCGCGACGTCCGAGATTGTGATACCGTACTTGACGCTCATCCCCCAGCTCTCCCTTATTTACCCGTGGACTTTCTTGACATCCACGCTCGTCGAGAACAACATATTTACGCTTGGAATAGCCTGCGTCACCATCTATCAGGGAGGTAGATACCTGGAGAGAGCTTGGTCGTCGGCAGAGCTGGCCAAGTTCGTTGCCATCACTGCTTTGATCCCAAACACCTTAACTTTTGCGCTCATGATTATATTATTTACCTTGACAAGAAATGAGCGATGGACGTAAGTTCAATGGGTCTGTTATTATTCAACCTTGGGGAACTAACTAAGCTCCTTATAGACTGACAGTCATTGGCGGCTCGATCCCGATGCAAATCTCCTTCCTCGTCGCATTCAGCCAGCTCGTCCCGGCGCACACAGTCACTCTGTTCCGCGGCATCTTGTCCCTTCGAGTCCCGAGATTTCCTCTGCTGTACCTCGGCATCGTTTTTGTTCTGTCTTTGACGCCGCTTCTGACGACTGCCTCCTTCTCCCTTGCTGTGAGCGGTTTCCTCACGAGCTGGACCTACCTCCGCTTCTACAAGACCGTCTTCCCCGACCTCGACTCCTCTCAGCCGACGTCTCTCCGTGGAGACGCCAGCGAGACCTTTGCGTTTGCCGAATTCTTCCCCGCGCCTGTGAAGCCATTCGTGGCCACCGTCTCGGCCCAGATCTTCGAGGTGCTGGTCGCAATGCGGTTATGCACCCCGTTCTCGGAGAACGGGCCGGCTGGACGAGGCAATAACTACATTCAAAGAAGCGCTCCCGGCGGCGCGAGGGCTGAGGCGGAGCGCAGAAGAGCGCTGGCGCTCAAGACGCTAGACCAGCGATTGCATGCAGCTACGGCCGGCAACGCGGCAGCCCGGTCCCCTTCACAACCGCCGGCGCAGCAGCCCACGGGCCCGACGGTGCATACGCAGCCGCAGCCCAACACGCAAACGGCCATGACTACCCAGCCGACTGCGATGCTAGGGGAGACCAACTACCACCCTGAACAGGACTCAAGCGAGAAGTCTGCATCGTGAGGAGGGGGGTCACATTTCGAATTGGAAATAATGGCTCTTCTTTACTTTTCTCCTTCCCTTCTGGTCTATGAGCCGGACGGGCAATTGGTCAACAGTCAGCGGACGACAAATGGAAACGGCCGTGGATGTATTCTTTATGCGTTGAATTAAGAAAACTCGCTTTTCATCAATCCCGGGTTGGTTTTGTCTGGCATCGGCGTCTACGGACGGATACCTTCGACGCGCCCGGTAGAGGAACAGGGACGTGAAGCGATACGAGCAGCGGGATGGGATTCTAACAGCGCAGTCGACTATGGAGGTGTATTATGGCTCTCCCAAAGGACGGGTTTTCGGGATGATGCATGCCTAGAAAAATAATGTTTCACTGTGTTCCCATAGAGGGTCCCGTATCTTAAGGCGTCTGCGCGCTCCATTCATCGTTTCCCCATGTGCCTGCGTCATGTTTGCGCCTCCCGATTAACCTCAATCTGGGCTCGTTACTCCAGCTGTGTCCTGAAAGAGAGAACGCCCCGTTCACTAGGCCCCCACCCATTCTTCGGTGTCGGGAAGGAAGGAAGGGCGAAAGGGGAGGTGGAATATTTTGAGGGCTCTCGGACAATTTTCATGTCTAGCAGCCAGCCAGCCCTCGGCGTTCGCTCCCGGTTTCTCCTCCCGCCCACCCCCCTCCAACGTATTACTACGCTGTAAGCGTTTGTTGTCGGGCCATTTCTTCTTTTCCTCTCCAACTGATACACGCATCGCCTGTGGTGGCCGTCCTGACAGGTCAGAGAAGGAGACGATCGAGAAAGTGGCGGAACACTATGTGCGCCGATCTTCTATAGATTGAAACCCGTATCAAAAAAAATAAAAAAAAAAATAAAAACCCTACAGGCCGTGCTGCTCTGCTCCTTCTCCCGCGCCGAAGAGCTGACAGCTGAGACTAGCGCTCGCAACCAATTTGGACTTGGCTTTTGAGATCCAAGAACCCAATGGGTGGTGACGCATGCCATCACCGACAACGGTCTTCGTCGTCGTCGTCGAGGTCTCATACAAAAAAGGCCTGCGATCGGATCACAGGAGGCCGGATGAAAGCGGCGTTTGCATTGCCAACCATCGAGAGGCTTCACGACGTCGGTCTGGGCACGTGCTGGGGTACTGCTCCCACTCCACTTCACCATCGCCGCCGCCACCGCTTGTTGCTTGGCTTGCTTAGCAAACACACGGCCGGGAGCTAATTATCTACCTAGGTAGCTTACTTCGTAGCTACCCAGCATCGGTAGGCCCAGAAGCCTAGGCTGGCACGGAGTTAGCCATGGCGCCCGTCAATCTGTTTATACCGCTGCTCGAAACCTTGCCGGACCGTGCTCCGCCCAGGTTTGGCGGCCAGACCTGCGGGAGCGCGTCCCCGAACACGTCGGGGAGGATGGAAAGAAAGTAAAGAGAGTGTGCCAGACTCTTCCTTTTCTGCTTCCATGTCGTCTGTCCGCCTGTTCGTTCGCCCCAAAACGGGTCCGTGGCCCACGTTCTCCAGTGCATGCCAATGCCTCACGGCCCTCCCCCTCTTCCCCCGACATTCGGAACGTAGTTTAACCCAAAGTTGAGATCATACAAGAATCACAAGGGGGGGTGGGTGACCCAGCGCTCGGTTTCCGGACTCATACGTGCAGGATCGGGGTGTCATTTGGGGGGCCCGTCGAGGGACGCGGTCTTGGGTTCACCGAGAATGGTATACCTAATCTAAAGAACCCATTCTTCGACCGCTTTCTCTCCCTCAAGACCTGTCTCGCCCCAGCCGTTCAAGTATGATGCGGTTTAGAGTTGCGGGACATGGGAGCCGAGCAACGTTTGAACCGCGTCGATCCCTCGTGATCCATGTGTGTCAGCGGAACTCTGGGAGGGTGCAAAAAACGGAGAAGGGGGAGAGGGAAAGAGAAGAAGAGGAAGAAAAAGGGAGGGGAGGAGAGGAAATAGCAAATTGAAAACTTACCACCAGCACCCAACGGGCCACCACAGGAGCTACCTGACGTAGCGCGTATCGCGTTGCGAGAGAGCAGGTGAACCAAAGAGACGGCGTGGGCCGTGTGGTGCCGCGTCCTGGATTGTTTTGAAGTCTTTGGATTGAACGACACACGGGTTTCCGCATCAAATCTGCACGACGAGACGAAAGGGGACGGAGGTGCGCCAGGTGAAAGACAAAAAGTTTAACTTTTCTGGCGTAGTCCGCGAGAGAGCGCATCATTGAAAGATTGAGTGTCATGTTTCGAACGATGGCGCCTATCGACCCGGCGAGATACCTATTCGTCCCGTTTTTCTTTTTCTTTTTCTGTTTCTTCTCTTTCTCTTTCCCTTGGCAGCGACCCGTCGCCTCCTCCTCCCCCGTCCCCTCTTCGGATATGTCTCATCTGACCTTAAGCTCTGCGGTGATGGGGGTCTAACCCGAGAGCTTCCGTCGAAGAAACGCGGAGCGGCTCACGGAGCGGGGGTGAGCGGGCTTATGACATCCCCCTACGCCCAAGCCCGCTCTCTAGTGTAAGAGTGCCATCGTGTGTGCATCACTGACGGATCAATGCCTTGCGAGAGTCTTCATGACGGCTGGCAACATGGGTGCAGAGCGTGTCGATCCGCAACGCCTGATGAAGGGGTACAGAAACTCCACGAACTTTGACACAAAAACCTCGGGGCACGTAATTACTGCATGATACAGCCGTGGAGGAGTACATGGACGGGGGTTCCCTGGTCATCTGGTGTTTCTTCGCCTCTTATTTCATTTTTATTTTATTTTATTGGTACGCTCCCCCCTCAATCCCAACGTCTTGCGTCTCTCTTGTCTGTAACGGGAGACAACCCGCAATGGGTGTCTCCAATTAATGTAGCCCAAGTGGTTCGTGCACTCGTGCGAGAGTCTTGACACAGCGGCTTGCGTATGCCCGGTATGATTTGGTCTCACGAGTCACTGCCGCCTCTGGCGTTGACTGCCGAACTGACACATGATGAAGTCCCAAAGGCGAGGTCGTCTAGAAAGAGTAGAACAGCCAATGCCTCCGCAGGATAATATGACCATGCTTCCTAGACCTAGGGTATAGGCTCTCATCTAGCTACCTGCCTATCCTTTCCTCTCGCGCAGCTCTCTCGTTGAACCGCTGACTGGGAAAGGAGGATCAGACGCCCAGACTTTGGGGCCTGGAATCTTGGGCCAATACTCTGTGCAGAGCCTGTCAATCACGAAGACGGTATCCGCCGATCTAGGGGTACGTATCAAGCGCGTGCGGCGTGCCTTAGGCGAGAGTGGAGAAAGGCTTGCTTTTCGCCTTTGGCCCAGAGAGGTAAAGGACAATGAAGAAGAGTAAATTAGAGGGGGGGAAGGTTTCTGCCGATGCCGATGTAGGGTTGGCTGGCCAGGCCAATCATTGCGAAAACGTGCTTTGCTGCCGGGGGTGGTTCTCAAAGTTTTGGGGCGGAGAGGGGATGACGAGGTGGTGGGAGCCCCACATTCAGCAAGCTTTTCCAGTAGGTAGCTGTTCCCGCCGTGCTTGGGGTTCTGGGCCGATGATTCGGCAATACGGTGATGTGCTGATGGAGTGTTGAAGGGGGGGGATGATGGGTTGGAGCCGCCGATATCCACAGGAGATCAGAGCCCTTAGAGGACTGAAAGGAACTAAGGTACTTGATCCAGGCGGCACCTTCCAACCAAGGACTGAAAGGAACGGAAAGACACTGGCGGCCAGGGCTTGGCTTGGCGTGGCTTGGCTTTCGAAGCCCGGTTGCTTCTGTTGATGATGGACTTGGCTTTTGGATGAGTCGGCTTCCCCGTGGCGCGTGCGGCCCTAGGCGTCTGTGGCTCGTGTGTTGCCGAGAACTGGAGGTACATCCCGTTCGGAGCGCTCTGTCTGGGCCACCGGCTGGCTTGGGCTGGGCTGCATCATCTGTCTCACATTTTTGATTCCACTACCTTCGCAGGAATGTGCGCTCGCGGGAGCTGTGGCGTCCCACCCCCGAACGAAGCCGTCGGCAACAAAAGCGCAAGTATACGACATAGTGTATACAGCCAGAAGCAAGCTGCAGTACTGAGGCCGCGGCGGCGGTGCTAGCTGCATATGGCAAACCGCCCTGCATTGGCGACTCTTGAGCCTTCTTGCATCCTTTTGGTCAGGCCCCGACGCCAAGACCCGAACATCGTGGCAGCGGTGTCGTGCCATGAGTTGATATGGCGGTGGTGGGATGCGGGACGCGGGTGTTTGAGATGTCCGCGCTTCGTGCCCAGCGATCCCATCGCATCTTTGCGGGGGATTTTATTTCCCCCCCCCTTTAAAAAATAAAAATAAAAAAGTGAAATCGGCTTCCGAGACAAGAGGGAAGGAGTGTTGGAATGAATAGAGTGACAGATAACGCCTGGCATGACTGTTGCGACAAACAGGTTGGTCCGTACGATATCGTGACTGGGAAAGCCAGTCCAGTGTACTGCGTAGCAGGCGCGAGATGGGACGGTTTGTGATGGAGGGCCCATGGCTATCGGGGATAGGCTCGTCATTTGGGAGACAAGCTCACGTGCAGGGTTGCCCACAGGGCCGAGTCGCAGTCCTAGTTAGAGTGGCAGTCTCGGCCGTTTACCTTCACCGCATAATGGGGCTCGAGGAGCGTTACGACTTACGTACATGATGGGGGGAGGGCCATCCTCGCCGGAGTGCGACTCTAGCCTTTTCCATGGGTACCGACCTACCTAGGTCCCACGACGATGCTCGATTCAGGGATTCGGGGGAGTAGCTCTGCCAAGAGCGACTGCGAGCCAATCCACCAACCAGATCAGCATGGCAGCAAAGCAAGTGCTTAGTACACTACCTAGTGTGTGAGGCTGCGCTGCTTGCAAAGGCACCAACCATCGCACCAAGTTTTTCCGCTGGTGGCCATTTTTTGTCAGCCTTTTGGTAAAGGATATCGTCGACCGTGTTGGAAGCATTGACGGTAATGATTATGACGCGCTGATGGCGACGATACTTTCCAAAGATGGTTGTCTCGATTTTCTGCGGCCTTCTCATTACATCCATAGTAGTACCTTTGTCTCTCCAGGTCGAATGCTCGGTCTCGTCATGGTCCGTATGAATAGGCAGCCAGAATGAGGCAGGCAGCGGTGCGCTGAGGGACGTGTGTCTGCAGAGACCGGTACGTACCGCATAACGTTTCCCTTCCTGAGATTAAAAGGGGACTAGGGTGAGAAACGGGCGGACGGGTTCGGAGACAGAAACCAGAAAGTAAAAAGAAATAATGATAATAATAATGATTAACCCCCTTCGGGCCGCTTGTACGTGTTGGGAAGGGTAAGAGAAAGAAGAGAAGAAACATGGGTACCCAGCCGCCGCATGTCGTGCCACCCGACCCGAAAAGGAGTGCCACACAGCGAACGCCAAGGGCAGGTTCGACGACAGGGTGCGGCAACCTTAGTAGGTACCCAAGTATGCACGTAGGCACGCTGTGTACACCACACCACATATCCAGTACGGAGTACAAGTCCAGTACAGCCCACGGTCGAAACACCTTTTGCCTTCCTTCTTCGTTCGGCGTAGGTAATATGTATAAAATGGCTGGGAGACGTAGAGTAAGGGCCGTGCACTCACTCCTCTGACCTTATCGCCTCACCTCAATTCTTTGCGTGAAGGCAGGCATCACATCAGACTGGTGCCCTTCCTGTCTGAGGCCAGATACATCTTTTAACTCGGTAGACATACTAGGTAGGTACTTGAGATTCATTTTGATTCTGCCGCTGGACGGATCCCAAGCAACTCAGTCTGTCTCTCTCGTATCTCTTTATTATTTCCGTCCCACCTCGGTGCTTGTCTGCCATAGTGGCATCGTGGCATTGTCACCATCGTTCCCACACACACACACACACACACTCCGTACACCGTCCCTTACCCTCGTAGTGCACCAAACGGCCTGCATATGCGAGAGATGGCTGCATCCTTCCTCCGCCTACCTTGCACTGCTTCGTCCTAGCCTAGGGTTGGGGGAGCGGCAGGCATCCCCGCCACACAGAGACAGACGCAGAACTCCACTTTGTTGCTGTCGCACTTCTCCCGTCACACCTTGGCCCCCAGCAACGGGACGCCCCCCTCCCACTGCTCCTCTCCTCTCCGAAGGCTCCTCAGTCAGGTAGGTAAGCGTCTACGAACACGACACTATCATCTATGTACCTTCTTTGCGAGGGAAGCATCCCCACTCTCATCATCCGGATATAGGAGTACTGTACAATAGTAATCCCCCTCTCCTAGAGCCTGACGGCAATTGCGTTGCAGCGGCGGCAACAACCGGATCCCAGAGCTATTCGCAGTCCCGAGGAAAGCCCGCAGATGAACCCACGTCACGTACGCCGTACAGCACGCGCATACAGACTACGGGTACACAGGTGTTTTTGTGTTGTCACATGAACAATGGTGCGCAGGCCCCGGAGTTTCCTGTGTGAGAGCAATCAATCCGCTGGTACAGCAAAAGCACGGCGTGCATCTCCCACACAACGCAGTCCAACATGGGGCACCAACCGCTGTAACTTCTGACGATAGCTTCGTGTGCCCCTTTTTAGATCAGAGCATCCGCATTTTCCCTCTGCACCTCACAAAATTACTGCCGACCGCTTTTCGACGACTCATAATCTTATTACAACGCGTTTTCACATGCAGAAGGTCGCAAACGATTTTTGGATTTTTGTTCACGTTTTAAAGGCTGGTAGAAAAACGATGGAACAAATCCTGCTCCTCTTTTTAATGAAATATAAACCTAAAACGTGTAGTCTAGCAAAGTCAATGAACTACCAAGTCCATCCCATCCCATGCCATAACAATCTTCAGGCGCTGAAGTGGCGAACGAGAAAGACAATAGGTAGAAGCAAGATGACGGTAGAGAGTCGCAGAGACAGGTACGCCAACGCTCAGGCATCGAAAGGTGGGAAGCCCAGGGAAAGGGATCAGCGACTGACTAGTGGGATTTGCGGCACGGATGAAGTCACATTGTTTCTCTGAATGGATGGATGGATGCAGTGGTTGCAGCGATGACATGAACCAAACTCAAAGTTCGTCTTTTCTCGGATTGGTTTTGGCTTCTGGCATTTCTACGGCGTGATCCACCCCTCGATCAGGATCTTGGGGGAACCGGTCATGCACCCTCGCCCATCTGCCCTGGGCACAGCCCAGCCTAGCCCGGGCTGACTGGGCTACACCACTTCATCCTCCAGCATCTGGCTAGGAACGTAAGGGTTAGGTAGGTTAGGCAAGGTAGGTAACTGTCGGCACCCCAATCTCAGGCGACATGTTCCCCCGGGAAACAAACTCCCCAACACGTGGGGTTTTGTCGTAGTGCAGCTTTCCTCATTTATTCGAGGGCAATATATCACGTTTCTTTTGACCAGTTTGTCATCATCATTATTATTAGGTATCATTATTGTCATGTGTCCGCTCTCTCTCTCTCTCTCTCTCTCTCTCTCTCTCCCCCTTCTCTGGCAGGCGTTTCTGTTGGTCTTACGTGTGCCCGTCAGGTCTAATCTTCCCACCTCTTGGTTGCGCAAGATTGGCTCAGTGACCAGGCAGGCTGTAATAGTTGGGATTGTCTCGATTGAAAGCCAGCTGCTTGCTTTACGGCCACGCGGCGACGACCCCCCGACATAGGGCCACGCTGACGCCCAACGGTGCTATCATTATGACCTGACAAAAAAAGCTCAAGGCGATGCCAATCATCACCACACATGGTTGTCCATGATCCTCCTGTTCAGGCTGGAAGCAGTGCATGCCTAAGGCACGATTGCGAGACCCATACCCTCGGTGTTCTTCCGCCCCAGCGACCGGGAAACACACAGGATGGCGTCGCGATGCGATGCGGCGATGCGACACGGCTGTCTCTTGTTTCAAAATGTATGCGGATGTCTAACCAAGTCGTCTTTGACGTTCCTTACCCGTAGATCGCCCTTTCCGTGCCACACCTGAGGGCGCTATCGATATTGACGGCTTACTACTAATATGTTGTACGCTCCCTCCCTTCTCTTGGCTGCAACAGCGCGCGCCGCCACCGAATCGCATCGTGGCCCTCGGCCTACACAAGTCACAGGACCAAAGGTAGGAACAGCTTCAGATTGGCAAGGCTTGGTCCAGGGCTGCATCACGTTACCTAGCTGCATGCAGTGCACAGCTTTACCTACTCTCTCTGATGGCCGACGATAACGTGGATACCGGGCGGTCGGCTCTCCAACCTTTCCTGGTTTTGTCGGAAATCCACAAGTAATCAGCCTTTGGACAGGGGAAGATTCGACAGAAGGAGGCCGACGCAAGAAGTTCTGGACGCACTGCACAGGACGTTGTCATCCAACTTTAGCCGTGCATGAGGATTAGAGCTGGCTTCGGTTCGCCTAATGGAAATTAACGAACGACCCCTTCTTGAGTGCTATCAACCAGGCAGTTGTAAACCATGTTGAACAATAAAGGGGGTTGAGGCGGTTGACAAACGCAGCAGAAAGGGGAGAGGGGCATGTTTCGCTACACTACTTCATCGGCGCCCACATCGTTACCGCAGATTTCCGCAGTAAGGTCGAAGGCTCCATAACTACAGTAAGCCAAGGAACGTTTTATCCACCTCTCCCCATTTCGGAGCAGGAGCCAAGCGGCCACGGATCCCTGGGCCCCCCTTCCCAGAGTCCCTCTGAAGGATTGGGGGGAGGCCAGACTGTTGCGCTGGGAGTGCCCGCTGCCGCCTCCATAAAATCTGTACCTGGGCCTGGCATGGGGCGTAGGTCGTGGGGTGGGAGGGGGCGTGGTGAAAGTTACGCTAGCTAATTCTTGAGATGAGTGTAGCATACACCCCTGGGTGTGGTTTCGGCTGAGAGGGCGTCCATGTAAAACTTTCGTGGGTAAGGGTTGTTGTACAGATTATGACTTGGTATCCGTAACCTTCGCAGCCTCCCAACTTCTCCTTCTTCGCTTTTCCCATCCAACTTACTGAGCTACCAACGAGGGGCGCTTCAATCGATCGCCGTCGGGTCTCGTATCCCTTCCTTTCCAACTTCATCATTTTGCTGTCCCGGGGCTCTTCTGCCCTTTTGGATCAGCTCCTTGTCCACGTTTTTGTTTGACTTACCTGTGCCTTTGGCCTGTCGTCGCCTTCTGACCTTCTCGCCCAGCCTCCCGTTGACGGGTTGCACGTCGAACCTCACCACGTTCGAACCGTCGCAACAACGTTGACCGGCTTCGAACAGGAGTTCAACGGAAGCGAATCGAGGCAATCTGATACGGCGTCTCTGTTTTTGGTCAATATTTTATTATTTTGTTCTCTGTAATCGCGACATAGTTGCCGTTACCTTTGCCGCCCTTGGCGCGATTATCGTCAGACCTTGACCAGTGTAGACCCGCAACAGATCGCGCGCACCTACTCGTCCGCGACTAGTCAACACAATGGCCAACCACCATCCGTCGCCGACCATGGCCATGCAGGCACAACAGCATGGTCCTCCTGGCCCTCCTCCGCCGCCCGGTATGCAGCAGGGCCAGAACTATGCGCCTTCGCGCCAGATCCTTCTTATGAACGAGGCCGTATGGATGCAGATCGGTAAGTGCACCGCGACAGACCCCAGCGCGTAAAAGACCATCTGACAATTGGTACAGGCAGCTTCGCTGAGCTCCTCGGTAACCTTGAGGAAGCCATGAAGGCTTACGATCGGGCCTTGCAGGCAAACCCGCAATCCGTGGCGGCCATGAATGCCATCAGCTTGATCCTTCGCACGCGCGAAGAGTTCCACAAAGCGGTCGATTACTTGCAGGCGATACTCAAGATTGACAACACCAACGGGGAGGCTTGGGGTAGCTTGGGTACGTACCTCCATGCCTAATTGCGTTTGTCGAAAGCAACTTGCTAACTGTTCGCAGGTCATTGCTACTTGATGATGGACGACTTGCAGCAGGCTTACGCTGCCTACCAGTCTGCCTTGGTCAACTTGAGGAGCCCGAGGGTTAGTAGTGCTGCTTCTGGCTCTGTGGATTTCTCGAATACTAACACCGCACAGGAGCCTAAGCTGTGGTACGGCATCGGTATCCTCTATGATAGATATGGCTCTCTTGAGCACGCCGAGGAGGCGTTCTCGCAAGTGATGCAGATGCAGCCTGACTTTGAAAAGGCCAACGAAATCTACTTCCGTCTCGGCATCATATACAAGCAACAGCAAAAGTATGGTCAGAGTCTGGAGTGCTTCAAGTACATTGTCAACTCCCCGCCTCCTCCCTTGACCGAAGAGGACATTTGGTTCCAGATTGGTCATGTCCACGAGCAGCAGAAAGACGTAAGTTCTTGGCTCCCGTTCCCGGGCAAAGGCGGTGGCTAATCCCAGAGACAGTACGACAGCGCCAAGGCTGCCTACCAAAGAGTACTCGAACGTGATCCAAGCCACGCAAAGGTCCTGCAACAGCTTGGCTGGCTTCACCATCAGCAGAGCAGTAGCTTCCAGAGCCAGGAGCGAGCTATCGAGTTCTTGGAGAAGTCTGTCGCTGCCGATCAAGGCGATGCCCAAAGCTGGTACCTACTCGGTCGCTGCTACATGTCCCAACAAAAGTATCCCAAAGCGTATGAGGCGTACCAGCAGGCCGTCTATCGCGATGGAAGAAACCCGACATTCTGGTGCTCCATTGGAGTGCTGTATTACCAAATCAACCAGTACCGCGACGCCCTTGACGCCTACTCTCGTGCCATTCGGCTCAACCCCTTTATCTCGGAAGTCTGGTATGACCTGGGCACATTGGTGAGTCGACAATTTTTGAAAACTGTGATGACCATCGCTAACCAAAACTTAGTATGAGTCATGTAACAACCAA
The DNA here is from genome assembly GCA_020631755.1 of Colletotrichum sublineola. Classification (NCBI taxonomy): domain Eukaryota; kingdom Fungi; phylum Ascomycota; class Sordariomycetes; order Glomerellales; family Glomerellaceae; genus Colletotrichum; species Colletotrichum sublineola. The sequence continues at coordinate 3,212,917 of JAHSQG010000001.1, forward strand.
ATCAGTGATGCGCTTGACGCGTACCAGCGTGCTGCAGAGCTTGACCCTCAGAACCCTCACATCAAGGCGCGTCTGCAGCTGCTGAGGAACGGCGGCGCCAACGGAGGGCAACCCCCCAGCGCTCCTCAACCTGCCGATGTCCACCCTCAAGCATACCAAGTCGGTCCTCCGGCACCCCAGTGGGGAAGCTCTGCTCCTCAGTCCCAGCAGCAGGGAGGACAGCAGCCTCCGCCGCCGCCTGGTCCAGGCGGCCCCGGCAGCAACGGTTGGGGTAGACTCGCGGATATCAACCCCCCTCCGCAGCCTCCGAACCCCTACGAACAGCGCGGTGAGCCATTCCGCGGACCTGCTCCCCCCATGCCGCGCCAGCCAAGCCCCAGGCAAGAACAGCAGCAGCAGCAGCAGCAACAGCAGCAGCATGGTGGCCGCCCGCCTTACCCCGAGTCGATCCGTCGGATGCCTAGCCCGCCGTCGCACTACTCCGGACCGCCGCCACCTCCTCAGCAGCCGCCTCAGGGTGCTCCCACTTCTGCGCCGCGCACCATCAACCCCAACTACTCTCAGCAGTCTTCTGCTCAAATGCCTCCTATGAACGCTGGGCCCAACGGCCCTCCCAGCCAGCCGCCACAGTTCCGCGGCACCAACAGCCCCCGGCCAGGTGAGCGGCCCATGCATGACAACCGCATGCCCTCTCCCAAGTCGGCGTACCCTCAGCACCCTCCGCCTCCGCCGCCGCCGTACAGCCATCACCCTGACGGCCCCGCCCCCGGTCCTATGGAGGGAGGTGCCCCGCCTCCGCCCCCCCCAGGTGCGATTGCCGCAGACCCGGCCGCGCAGCGTAACGAACATGACCGTCCCCCCTCGGTGGGCCCCAAGCGCATGCGGGAGTGGGAAGAGGAGTCGTCCCACAAGCGCCCGGCCAACGACGAGAACCGAGCTAGACTCGACGACGTCCGACCGCGACGCCCGTCGACCCCTCCGGGGCCGCGGGACCAGTACCGCCGCAATTCATCAGAGGCCCGCCGCTTCGAGGATCAGCGCCGCGTCGATGATCAGCGTCGCGCGGAGGACCAGAGAAGGGCAGAGGACATCCGGAGGGGGGAGGAGCAGCGCCACGCAAACGATGGGTACCACCCTTCGGAAGCGGCTCATCACCCACCCAGCCACCCGATGCCCTCCAACCACCTCCCACCGATGCAGTCAGCTGCCGCACCGATGCAGAACATTCTCCACGAAGGAGCCCAGAACGGCCCCGGACCGGCCCCCGGGCCGGCTCCCGGTGTCAAGGAGTACCCTGCCGAGGAACGCCCGCCGATCGAGCACACTCCCGCCCCCCGGCCTCCCCAGCCGAGCGAGCCGGAGCGTGCAGCCCGGAAAATGGACGTTGACGAAGACTACGATGACAGCGGAGAAGATGAGAAGAAGGGCGCCGTTGCGACGACCAACGGCTCTGGCCCCGCCCCGGCGTCGGGAGAGACCAAGACGCCGACGAGCGCGAGCATCAACGGCCTGATGGGACCTACCCCCAAGGTTGAGTCGACTTAATGGATCAATGGCAGTTTGACGTATGGTTTTCTTTGTATGCGTATCCTGTGTTCCCTTTTCGTGTATACCAATTCATTCTTCAAAGTCGTGCGTCTCAAGAATTACCTTTCCTTGGACATTGGCCTGGCTAGGCAGTTAGGTAGCTCATGAAGACAATACCAGTGCATGAATGTCCTCTTCATCACCACCGCTCCCTATAAATTGACAGGCCAGGCCCCCCTTGCAGGCCTTGGACTAGAAGCCCACTATAACGTGAGTTGCACCTTCAAAATATTACCTTAGATGCGCTGGCTTGTGTGAATGTTTCTTGGAATTAGCTTTTGAATTTGATCTGCCTGCCTAACGCAATTCTTTTCTATAACCAGTGATTTGCGACCCAGTAATGTCGCCAGGGAACAGTTTGTTGGCTCCAATCTCGTGACAGCTGACGATCTTATGGTTGGGAAGCTTCAGTGCAGCGAGACACACACGAGCAGCACACTTCAATTTGTAATCGACCGGTTTCTTTCCGATGCAGACCCTCGGAAACTTTTTTTCTCAAGTCCATTCCAGTTATCCAGGAAAGAATCGTCGTACCTGGGGGTCTGAGAGACAGGCCGGTGGGTCCGGGTGGTACTTGGCGCATTGAGCCGTGTAGTCCCAGACGACATATCTGACGTTGGCATTGTTGTACTTTCCCAGATAGGGTGGTTATTGTATTGGCGATTGTGAATTAATTGCAGGAGCGCGAATCGTAAATCAACTGGTCGGTGAGATTGATGTCACCGCCAACAGAGCTGTAACAGTCGTCGGACGGGACAGTAAGTTTCTTCCTGCCAAACCGCTGGGACTGCTGGTAGCGGTACGCAAACCACTCGTTGGTGCTCTCGTCGAACCACTCGACATGGAGACTGAACGAATTGATTTCATGGAAGTTGGTTCACCCGACCAACTATCTTCCGTGCTCGGCTCTCAGGAATTGCCTCATTTCTTCCTCAGTGGGGACGGGAGGAGCGTTTGCTAGTGCGACAGCTGGAAACAGAGGGCTCAGTGCCAATCGCTTTGTGAATAGCATCTGCCGGTCGCCTCGTAGCATGTCTGTATGTGGAACTGTCTTAGTTACGACAACCTTCGTGAAGTTACCAAGAAATGCAGTCCCTAAGAAGTTGGCACCAAGGTCTGGGTCCCCTCTCAAGGAAGAAATACGGATGCCAAGTTCGGAAGAAGCAGCATATGTTCGTCTCCGCCATCGCCACCAGTGACAGTTTGGCCTCCGTAAGTTTCATCATGAGGAAGTTGGCTTACTGCTGGATGCCAAATAACCGTGGCATGGCGAAGTGCGGATATTTGATCGTCGGGATATTGAAATCCGCCATGTGATGGAGCTTCCAAGTGTGGGGATCCTGCAGAGTCCTCCCTCCAAAGATGGTAACGTCCTTAGAGTCAGGAGGCAGGTCGACTTGGCGAGGGTAGAGGAGCAGGTAGACCGTTGTAGCCATCACATTAGGATCCTAACCAGGGTGGCGTAGATTAACGTGTTGGTTATTGCGCAATGACTAGATATATAGAGATGATATCAGCCCCCCAGAGCCCGAGATGCCCTGGGACTGAGGAGCGTTGAACAGACTAGAAGCCATCTTGAAAGCCGTCAGGCTGTCCAGTCGGCGGCGAGCGTAGGAATTTCCAGGCGGTGTTGAGGTCGTGTAGAGTGTGGAGGGAAGAAAGTGTGAAGGGGAAATGGTTATAAAGAGGGAGAAACAGAGGCCGCAAGGCAGTAAGTACCTTCTTCAAAGGCAGCCAAATGTGAAGTAAATGTACCTAGAATCTAAAGGAACAATGAATACCTACTTACAAGGCAGCGAAGTGCCTACCTATTCATTAAAGGCAGCTCAGTAGATGGTTCTGGGCACCTAGAGACCTGATCTGTCTGTATTGAGATAACTCGAAGCAGCTCAGCAGATGAGCAAAGCATACATGCGTATTCTTAGATTTCCCCTCGTTACAGGGTAGTCCGTCTTGGACATAAAGCTAGCATTTATCTTCTGACTTTAGTCACTTTACCTACTGGATTTGCCTATTTTAGCTAAGCGGGCAAGCTCAAGTGTGGGCTCGCCCGGGTGGGTACCTCAGTACATAACAGCGCAGTGTTCTAGCGTCTAGGAAGTGGAAAAGGTTTCATCCGGTCTCCGCTCCTGCCCTGATTTTTTTTTTTTGTGATTTGCACTTGCCATTTTGACATTAAGCGAGGCACAGCTCTTTTTTCTTCCCTTGCAGCTTCCGTTGGCACTTCACGACAACTAACCACAGCCGAACTTATCGCCAACGTCGCCCAACGCCGCCAACGACGCCTAACGACACCAGCATCTCAAGCAGAAAATATGAGTCATCGCAAGTCAGTCTCCAGAACTCCCAAACGCTTGTAGAACGATTGCTAACGTCATTTAGGTACGAGGCGCCAAGGCATGGAAAGTCTTTTCCCGCTCGAAAAACGATCGAAAGACGGTCAGAATTTTTACTAACATCATGCAGGCTCGCTGGCCTACCTCCCGCGCAAGCGTGCGGCCCGTCACCGCGGCAAGGTCAAGTCGTAAGTGTCACTCGGACGTGGTTGGAAGCGGTGTAAAAGACAGGTGCTTGGGGCGTTACAAGACAGCAGAGGCTGACGATTGCGATTCTCTCACAGCTTCCCCAAGGATGACGCCAAGAAGCCCGTCCACCTGACGGCCGCGATGGGCTACAAGGCCGGTATGACGACGATCGTCCGCGACCTCGACCGCCCCGGCGCCAAGGCCAACAAGAAGGAGGTCGTCGAGGCCGTGTCCATCATTGATACCCCACCTGTACTACCAACGCAGCCCGCTTGGCTCTGTGCCTATGGCTAACATCTCTACAGATGATCGTTGTTGGTCTTGTGGGCTACATCGAGACTCCCCGCGGTCTGCGCTCGCTCACCACGGTCTGGGCCGAGCACTTGAGCGACGAGATCCGCCGCCGCTTCTACAAGAACTGGTACAAGTCCAAGAAGAAGGCCTTCACCAAGTACGCCAAGCAGCACTCCGAGTCCTCGGGCGCCTCCATCACCCGCGAGCTCGAGCGCATCAAGAAGTACTGCACCGTCGTCCGCGTCCTCGCCCACACCCAGATCCGCAAGACGCCTCTCACCCAGAAGAAGGCCCACTTGATGGAGATCCAGGTCAACGGTGGCTCCGTCCCCGAGAAGGTCGACTTCGGCTACGGTCTCTTTGAGAAGCCCGTCTCCATCGACACCATCTTCGAGCAGAACGAGATGATCGATGTCATCGCCGTCACCACCGGTCACGGATACAACGGTGTCACCTCCCGTTGGGGTACCAAGAAGCTTCCTCGCAAGACTCACAAGGGTCTGCGCAAGGTCGCTTGTATCGGTGCCTGGCATCCTTCCCACGTCCAGTGGACTGTTGCCCGTGCTGGTCAGATGGGTTACCACCACCGCACCTCTGTCAACCACAAGATTTACAGAATCGGCAAGGGCGACGCCGACGACAACGCCTCCACCGACATCGATGTCACCAAGAAGACCATCACCCCGTATGTTTCCTCTTTGCCTAGCCTTTTCCTCTTCAGAACACTGACAGCGTCTCAGTCTCGGTGGCTTCGTCCGCTACGGTGAGGTCAAGAACGACTTCGTCATGGTCAAGGGCTCCATCCCCGGTACCAAGAAGCGCGTCATGACCCTCCGCAAGTCCATGTTCACCCACACCTCGAGAAAGGCCCTCGAGAAGATCGACCTCAAGTGGATCGACACCTCGTCCGAGTTCGGACACGGTGCTTTCCAGACCCCTGCCGAGAAGAAGCAGTACCAGGGCACTCTCAAGAAGGACCTTGTGGCTCAGTAAAGGATGGGTTCTTCAATTTCATTGTATCATGGTCATGGCATAGGTGTCGAGGGTTCTTCACGTTACTACTATTCGGATGGTTTGGGACACCGTTAGGGTGAAAAAATGAGTGCCGAGAATTCAAAAGTCAAACCTGAATGATACCTACATGACCCATCGCATACTGTTTACGTCCAGGCTTGTGCTTGAAGTGATGTCAATTTTTCCAAAAAGTGTCTTTTTCAGACGCAAAATTTTGTGTGCACTCGGCGCCGGCATCTTAGCCTCTATCGGTAAGGTGGGGAGGGAAGGTCTGGAGCGTTGGATAAGGATAAGCAAAGACAGGGCGCTAATTCCCGTTTGAGGCGCGTACCTAGCCGGCCTGGCGTCATACCTGCCCAACCATGGCGTGCATATCCAAACCCACGACATCATCCCTCAATTCCCTGCTCGGCGTCTCCACGTCCTCTACAAATCGAATGAAGACTACATTTCCGCAGACTATTCCTCGAAATATCTTGCATCGAGCGCTCACAACAATCGCAAGGAAACCCAACTCAAACGTCGCATTCACACGTCGACTGCACCCCCCGAGCAACAGCTTCCAAGCTCAGCCCCGTCAGGTTCTCAGCAGATTCTCGACGATCCCACACCTTAAAATGTCCGACGCAGACTACGCCGCGTTCCTGGACAAGGCCAACCAGGACCCCAACGAGGGCTATGCCAAGTCGACAGGCAACAAGAGCAAAGAGTTCAAGGCGCAGGACCGGGGCGTTGAGGTGCCCAAGGCGATCCAGGATGTGTTGAAGCAGGGCAAGGTATACGTTTCCGACGCGGATGAGTCGTTTGTCGGCGTTGCGCTTGCGTGGGACGAGGCTGGCAAGGGTCTGCCGGACGAAGGTGAGCGTTTTCGGAACTTTCCCTACCATCGCGTGCTTCGCAGGAATAGCGATGCGCACTCAGCTTGTTTCATGCTAACTCGGGACGCGCAGTCGAATTCGCGCAACTGATCGAACACCCGGACCCCGAGAACGCAGGCGTGGAGCTCCAGGATCCCGTGGACTGGGACTCGAACGGCGACTACAAGGACATCATCGAAGCGGTGCGCAAGGCGGGCAAGGGCAACGACGTCAGGGTCTACCAGGTGCCTAGGGGCGGCGTCCGGACGGAGTACTGGCTCGTCACAACAGATGGGAAGGGCAAGGACGCGAAACTTGTCGGCGTCAAGGCGTTGGCTGTGGAGAGCTGATACCCTCGAAGCGATAAAGAGGATGTCGGGGAACGGAAGCCGGGATTAAGTCGAGAGGCCAGTTTGGTCCGCTCACATCACATTGCAGGCCAACCCAACCCTCAGTTCCTGTAGCATTTCGACCTTGACAACGAAAGCAATGCCCCTCGTAATGTAACTCACATCACGCATCGGACTCACAATTGTGCGAGCTGAGTAGCGTTCCCCAGTGTCTGGGCGCCTACTTGATCAGGCGGGGGGGTCTAGACCAGATTGGCGGAACAATGGGCAGACAGTGGGGACATTGTGTGTCACTGAACCTTGACGCAGCGGAGGTGCCACTAACGGCAACGCCTGTCTCTAGCCTTATCGAAGGCAACGGTAGTGAGCTTCCGCTTATCGGACCCTGCTTGGCTTGCAGCCCCTCCAAGAACGGAGGCTAAATAAATCATTTACACACTCTCTCTGGATGCTGTGACTCACTTACAGAAATACACACGACTCTTCCCCGTCTCACCTACACGTTACCAGCCTTGCCAGCGGACCGGATCAGCATGTCGGGACCGGTAAGTCCTCGCAGCCTCTCAATTGGGTTCGCCCGCAACGGGCTTTACTGCAACTGACACCGCCGCCCCAGCGCGCAGTCGTACCGTCCCTCGAGACGGTTAGGTCTATCCTCTCCTCCCCGGCCGCGACGGACAGCACCAGGAAGCCGACACTCGTCCCCGTCTACCGCCAGATTTCGTCCGACATCATTACCCCGTCCGCCGCCTATCTCAAGGTCTCCGCACACCACAAGGACTCGGATTACTCCTTCCTCTTCGAGAGCGCCGCCACCGAACGCGTCGGCCGCTATAGCTTCGTCGGCGCCGGCCCCCGGAAGCTACTCACCACTGGCCCCGGCTATGGCCCAGAATGCGACCCCCTGCCGGCCCTCGAGGCCGAGCTGGCGCAGCACGTCGTCGCCCACGTCCCCGGCTTGCAGCTCCCCCCCATGGCCGGCGGCGCCATCGGATACGTCGGCTACGACTGTGTGCGGTACTTCGAGCCCAAGACGGCGCGGCCTATGAAGGACGTTCTCCAGATCCCCGAGTCGCTGTTCATGCTCTTCGACACCATTGTGGCGTTTGACCGCTTCTACGGCGTCATCAAGGTCATCACCTACCTCCACGTCCCCGAGGACCACTCCCAGCTCGAGGCCGAGTACCAGAAGGCGACAAAGATCATTGATGAGCTCGTGGTCATCCTCAACGCTCCCGAGATCCCAATCCCCGAGCAGAAGCCCATCCAGCTCAACCAAGAGTACACGTCCAACGTCGGGCAGAAGGGCTACGAGGGCCACGTCACGGAGCTGAAGAAGCACATCATCAAGGGCGACATCATTCAGGCCGTGCCCTCGCAGCGCTTCGCCCGCCCGACGAGCCTGCACCCCTTCAACATCTACCGCCACCTGAGGACGGTGAACCCGTCGCCGTACCTCTTCTACGTAAACTGCAAGGACTTCCAGATCGTTGGCGCCTCTCCCGAGCTGCTCGTCAAGTCCGAGGGCGGGCGCATCATCACGCATCCGATCGCCGGCACCGTTAAGCGCGGCAAGACGCCCGAGGAGGACCAGCGGCTCGCCGACGAGCTTCGCAGCTCCCTCAAGGACCGCGCCGAGCACGTGATGCTCGTGGACCTCGCGCGCAACGACGTCAATCGTGTCGGCGACCCGTACACGGTCCGCGTGGACCACCTCATGGTCGTTGAGAAGTTCAGCCACGTCCAGCACCTTGTCTCGCAGGTTTCGGGCGTGCTGCGCCCGGGCCAGACGCGGTTCGACGCCTTCAGGAGCATCTTCCCCGCCGGTACCGTGTCGGGCGCGCCCAAAGTGCGCGCGATGGAGCTGATCGCCGAGCTGGAGAAGGAGAAGAGGGGCATCTACGCCGGCGCGGTCGGGTACTTTGGCTACGGCGGCCTTGACGAGAAGGGCCAGGAGGTCGAGGGTGCTATGGACACGTGTATTGCGCTGCGGACCATGCTCGTCAAGGATGGCGTGGCGTATCTGCAAGCTGGTGAGTCGGCCCTCTTATTTTCCAGTAGCAAAGAGAGCCGGAACTAACTGTCCCAACAGGCGGTGGTATCGTGTTCGACTCGGACGAGTAAGTGCAATACATGAACACATTTGGGGGCAAATTTACTGACCGTTGATCAGATACGACGAGTGGATGGAGACGATGAACAAGCTCGGCGCGAACATGCAGTGCATAACGACGGCGGAGGAGCTTTATTACGAGCAACAGCAAGCGGCTGGTAAATAACGATAGAGAAAAAGTAAATATTTTAAAGTGTTAAATTTGATACCTCGAAAGCTACTCGGTCTCTGCACCGTTTGACGGGGACGAAGAAACCGATAAGATATTTCAGTCTGCTTACCTCAAAGCGTAAGCGGCTTTATGAGTATATCCCGGCGTGGCCACTCCACTCGCAGTTCTCCTCCAAGATCTTACGATTGAGTATACCCATCCAGCAGCGTCAAGTCTCACCAGCTACATTCCTTGAGGTTGATAACATGTGCTCACTTTACTAATTACTACTATGGGGTGAACGAGAGTCTCAGACCCTTTGCCGTCCCGCCGGCTCGACTATTGCAACTGTGTTCCCCAGAACCCCCAGAAGAGATTCCCGTCATTAATTCATTACTGCAATATACATTATGCGCATGTCCACATGCTTTATCCTTTCAGAACATATTGTGTGAGGGTATGAAAATCGACCCGACGCCGATGCCTGCCGTCGTCAGCGTGGCCCAGAGCACCGCGCCCAACACGACCCCGTGCTGCAGGATCCGCAGGTGCTGGTTCTGGCTCCCGCTTTTCCGCTCGAACACGAGCTGCCACCACCGCCGCCGCTCGTACGCGTCGACCCAGTCCTCGCCGGAGAAGACGTTGGCGGGCCCCAGTGTCTGCAGGCTCTGCTTGCGGAGCGGGTCGACGGCGCCGGCGACACTCTCGGGCGTCGCCTTGCGGCGATGGTGCTTCTCGGCCCCCGTACCGGCCTCGAGGTCGTCGGGCGCCTCCCAGGGGCGGATTTGGCGCTTGCGCGCGAGGTAGAGGGAGAGGGAAACGCCGTCAAGGGCGGCGACGAGGATGGCGAAGCCGGCGAAGAGGAGAGGCATGGAGAGGAGGCGGTAGTACCGCGAGACGGGAGAGAGGACCAGGACGGCGTCGGCGGCCAGGCCGAGGAAGAGCAGCAAGAAGCCGAGGAAGCGGAGGAGGCGGGTCGTAGCGCGGTTGGCGTTAGCCATGCTGTAGCGGATGAAATCCGGGTGGAGCTTGCCGCGGAGGATGGCTTCGGCCTTCTCGAAGGCGAGCAGGAGGGCCGAGGGGTGCGTCGTGGTGGCTGTCGCGGCGAGCACGGCGTTGCGGTCGTCTTTGGTGAGGTTCAGACGGCGCGGACTGTCGAGGACAATGTAGTGGTTCGTTATGGCGTTGATGTCGGCACGGAAGGGCTGTGATGCCGGCTCAGCTGAAGGGTTTGTCAGTCCATTTACTTTCAATGAGCGGTTGTGTCTGTGTGAAATTCATGTAAGGGGGGGTAATACACGAGGGAGCGTATATTCAGGAGACATAAACGAGTGTGTCTCACCTTGAAAGTCCGTGGCCTCTCTGTCCTCTTCGTCCCTTTCTTCCTCGATCACAGCCATCGTGGGATGCGGAAACTTGGCCGCCAAGGACGCGTTGTTGCGCTTGTGTCTGCTGTTGCCGGCCTTGCTGACGCGGCGGTCGCTCTCCTCGTCGAGCATATCGAGGATGCTGCTCACTTTGCTCGAGTTGTTGGCGCGCCTCTCCTGAGGGCGGAGCGTTCTGCCGCGGTCCGGGTCCCAGCGCGGCGCGAGGACGCGCTCCTCAGGCGTGAGTCCCGTCGTCCACGAGTGAATGTAGCCGCAATACCACAGGAAGAACTGGAGGGGCTCGGCGTCCTGCTCGACGTAGACCAGAAAGTCCATGAAGTCGTTGAGCGAGCACGGCTGGTGGGGTTGACGTTAGTAAATGCGGTCCTCCTTGAAAGTTCTCCAGGTACGATATCCTAAGAGACTTGCTGCCGTGTGGAGTATCTTACCGATGCTGTGTTGTTCCTGATGACCTCTTCGAAAGCAAGCTGGGACGGAATCCATTTGTCTGTCCGCTTCGCGCGGTGGCGATAGCGCCGGCAGTCCTCCTCCATCACTGGTGGACGCCATGGCCGTCCGGCGCTGGGTGTTGTGTAGAACTTAAGTGACATGCTGCCGTCCTGCGGCGCTTCCTATGTTGTTGCTTTTCCAATCACTCCTAATATCAAGGGTCGTTCGTGTGCGAGACGTGATGGTGTAGTTGATACGAGAGCAAATTAGCCAGGCGCAGCGAGGTTTCGAGGGAGATACTATGTCCCGCTCTCCAAACACCTGGACTTCCCAAGAAGTTTGATATTGGTGGTCCGCAATGAATGTATAGGAGGGTGCGGGTGGACGGCACATTATACAAGTAAATAGATCCCAGGGTCCAGTAGAACGAAACATTAGCTTCGAGATGCGTGGCCCGTCCTGCGCGCGTGCGTGGGGACTGCAACAGCACGGGAGCCAGGGGAGGAGGCAGATCCGCCTTACACTTACACGTACTCCCCATCCGCGCGTCCTGCCCCTACCTGGCCTTGCCTCACCTTGCTTCAGCTTCATCTGACATGTCGACCGCAGCATGCCTGAGCTGGCGCCAGCCACAAGCACCGACAAGGGCCGCAAGACCGCTCCTTGGATGCAATAGCACCAGTCGGGGTCGGGTTGCCGGCATACGCGGATGCCTGTGACGTATCGTACTTGCTTACCAGGGAAGTACCTATATGCATAGAAGTCCATGAAGATACAGGTTGGACCATGCTCGTGACCATGTTCTGTACAAGATGCATGCCTCTGTAACGGTAGACATGCAAGGTTTGTAAGGCTGGCCGGCAGTAACTTTTCGCTTCGAATACACGGATGGACAGGCATCAAGTATTAGTCGGCGAGCGGCAGAGAGCGGGGAGTGGGGCTCTGTGCTCCCTGTTCTCCTTTTCTCCCTTTTTCTTGTCTCCTAACGCTTCACCTTCGGCATCGTCCTATTGAGTGTTGGTTCGGTGGAGACAGTGCATTGGCAGACGGGCCCCAGAAGCCCGGAAGGAATGGGCAAGAAGGTTGTGAGTGATCTCGATACAAGCCGAACCTGGCACGATCGTGTGCCGGGGAATGGAGTGGGTGAGACGCGATATAGCAATTATAGGGTAGCAACTCCAGTTGGGAAGCAAAACAGGAGTGAGTGACGCTGTTCACCAGGCGATGGAGGAGTGTGGCTGTCAAAAAAAAAAAAAAAAAAAAGAAAAAAAAAGCGCCCTCTGACTTTGCCTTGGCTCGCTATCGGTGTCAAACACTGGTCACTTCGATAGTGCTAATTTTCTCCCCTCGCGAAGCCCAGCAGCAGAACGAACCAAACCAAGCTGGATAGGTCAAGAAAAAGCACTGTACTGCCTCTTTCGCGGCGTCACTCGGACGGCATGTCTTAAGTTTTCCGCAGAAGCGTGGGTGTCCCTGGTAGAAGCGGTCCCAAGGGTTGCCATAAGCAGTGGTGGCCTGTCCCGGTTCATGTATCGTCTCGTCCCTCGAAAGAAATGGAAAGCAGGGTGAAATAACCAGCAATCGAGGAAATTTGGTTAAACTCAACTGGACATGTGGCTGATGGAGCGCTTTGGAGGGATGCATGGATGGATGGTGCAGCCAGAGCGCCGAGTGTTTCTCGCAAGAGGCGACCCAGAGATGAGGCGAGCCGATGGGATGAATATTGGTACCTATGTTGATCTCTTGTTTCATGTGGAAGTATAGAGAGCGGGTTGTTGTGAATAGGACGAGATGGAAGGTAGTGCAACTCCAACAACCCAGGAGCGCAAACAGCACGCAGCGATTGGCTCAACGGCGCGACATCACATTGCGTTTCAGCACGTCGACCTGTATATCGCGGTGTGAGGCGCGCATGGCCCCCGGAGGCGAGACAAACTACTGTAGCGCCCGACGAGAACTCCGACTCCGTGGTCACCACAGGACAGCCCGTGCGGTTGCCGAAGCTGGCCAGTCGAATCGTTGGACTGGTCAGGCCTGAATCTTGAATGGGTCTTTCAGCGACATCTGGGAAAACACATCCTGGCAGCTACGGTTTCGTTGTTATTATCGTCGTCGTCGTCGTCGCTGCCGCCAAAAGAGAGACGCAGGGCATATGCTGGTGACACCATCAGGTCGTCCGGTTTCTGCAATTTCATGCCATGGCTGCACATCGCACATCTCCATGTTTGTCAGAGATGGCAAAGGACCCGTGGAGTCTGATCGGCCAACTGACTTGCGCACGTCGCCGGCATAATCCTGACTCGCAAAGACAGCGGCGGTAGGAAGAGCCGATAATGAATCGGGATCCTACTGGGTGACGAACCCGTAATTGCTATAGTCTTCATGGACAAGTTGGTCCTCTTTCTTTCCCTCGTCACCTTGGCCATGGTATTTCCCTCATACTGTTCCTCGGTCTCATTTCCTTGCCAAGTTAAACGCTTTGTGGATTTCAGAATTGGGAAATCTTTGGTCAAGGGTATTTTTAGCAACAGCGAACAGAGACGAACTGGCCTCGAATGCAGCGTTCGGGGGCCAAGGGGGGGGCCAAAAGAAGGGACGAAAAGTCAGGTCCAGGCGTACCCCAAGGCCGGCCTTGCGTATTGGTGTGTAGCTGACGTGGAGTCTGCAGTTGGACACTCAAGCAAGGGCCGGTATCAGATCGATCGCGAGTGCCGTCAAAGAAAAGTCCCGAGAGCTCTACATCTCAAGCGCTTCATTGTACTGAGGTAGGATTACAAGGCAGAACTCTGCAGTGCTGCACAGGCACACAATGATAGCCGTGCACTCGGGTCAGCACCATATGGATATTATGCTCGATACTCCACACAATATAAGCTTTTTCAAAGAGATGCCAGAGCCAGGTATCTACCCTATTGATTCTAGGGTTTACCACCTTGGGAAAATTTGCCTTTTGGTGACAGGAGGTATATTCTTCATACCACAGGAACTGTTCCGGAAAGCAAACATGCCGGTACGCAAACCGTTGTTATTGTCACTGTTGCCAAGAGGAGATCACCCGTGGCATCTCACCTTTAACCTATCGTCGAAATATGCAAAGATCCTGCTCCATCCCGTCTTTTAACCTAGCCCTCCTCGCCGCTCTCGGAGATGCCCCGCAATTCACCGAACGCGGCCCACCCCCTCCCCCCGGTCTTCCCAGACTTGAAACCGTGCCGGCCTGCAATACCGAGCCTCACATATTGCCCCATAACGTCACGCTCAAGTCTCAATAGTAGAAGAATCCCGTGCCCCCCAAGAAGACTACCCGTCTGCCGAAGGCCTTGAAGCGGCTTCCAAGCTCGCGTGCTAGTATGTCTGGAGTATATTCACGACCACTTCTTCGAACTTTACTTGAGGCATCGCCGACCATGGGTGCCTAGTAATTTGGGGGAGGGGGGGGGAAGGTAGGAAATAATGTTTGGGCTTCGCCCACTTGTGTACAAGAGTAGGGCTGCAAACAGCACTCTACGACGAACCAAGTGGAACGGTTCAATTCCCCAATGCGATCGATAAAGCCAGACTACAACATCTTCAAGGCTTGGTGGCACTCAACAGTCGTTATAGAGCCTCTACACTGGTGTTTTCACTCCCACTGTTCACATAACATAATCCTTAAGATCAGCAGTTAATCCTATTTTGACACCCCGGCAGAGTCCTGACCCAATCCATAGGTCTTGCTGGATTCCCTTCCCCCTGGTTTATGTCTCAATGACGTATAATTATGGCGAACGGAACATATTCACCCGGACTGGTCTCCATTGATCCCCGCCACGTCTGTGCTAAAACATGCAAGTGCTAAATAAACTAGTCACGCCACATCTCAACCCTCGAAACCATGAGGCCACCCTCCAGAGTACACATAGTTCATGGGTGGGTAATAAGGCTGTGGACCGTCAGGTCTGTCTTCACCAAGTTCCGACTGGCTCTGGAGATCCTGGTACCTGACCCTGCCTGTCCTTCTCTCCCATAGACCGTCCAGGCGTGCCAGAAATGAAGAAAATACGTTGGTATCGCATCATGTAGGTCAGAGACTTCTAAGCCAGAATTTGATCGACAAGGTGATCATAGTTTAATCAAGTTGACCTGCCATTGTTACCGGATCTATGGGCACCGCGCCCATTCAAAAAGAAACGTGTTTGTCATCGTTCAAACTGTTCGATGTGGTTTCGCCAGGTGCCTCCTAGCCGCCCTCACTTATGAAACTTCTTATCGTGTGCTTCGTTAGTTGCGTGACCAAACATCACCCCCCTAATTTATTTAAGTCTTGTAGTATATTGCTAGCCTAACTACAAGATCCGGGGCCATCCACAGCATTTAGCTATCCTATACCGTGGCGAAACATTTTTTGTTACTTTTCCCCCGGCATGTTCTCTCATGTGAAGCTTCCATATGCCATGGGAGCCATCTCAGATGATGAGGCTATAGCAGCCCTCCAAGCGAACTGAAAACTCAGGTATTGGCCTTACAACTCGCATGCTACGGATTGCAAGGGGCCATAGCCACCGAATAGTACCCCCTGGGATCCCGATCTCGTCAGTCCATATCTCCTCTCGTCACTCGTATATGTTCCATTATATCACGTGGTCGTACAGTACCTTGGCGTCCGAGGAAAAGCTTGGGGCGAGGCGACTATGCGACTGAAGGATATTCGATACACCAACCTCAGATGATGAGCTACAACAAAGCCTTGCACAGGTTGATATCTCCGGGTGTGGTTCTAATCGCCCGTCACCGATCAGTCTTTTCTGCGTATCTGCGCTTGCAGTGACGACAATTTCCGAAACCGCTATCCAGCCCAGCTTAGTTCAGAATAATGCTACGACGGGCTCGTCTAGGGTCATTGCCCCGGGTTTCTGAAACCACATGTTACCAACACATCGTCGAGGACTTCAAGACAATGAATAGTGCCCAAGGTCCAATACGAGAACCTACTCGCCATCGAGCGCATCCCCAGCCCCGGCTCCCTCGGGCCTCCGCGCTTCATGTACTGCTTGGCGACTGATCACATATATTTCCGCATCTTTGAATGCCTCCAGACGTTATAAGGAGACCCCTCCCCCCCAGGGTCTCGACCTTAAACATAAGCGACCCCTAACGGCCCCTGACGTCTGTGGCAGGGCCTGGAGACGAAATCGCAAAGACGGCAATCAGGTTTCTCCCTCTCCCTATACAGGGCTGTGATAGAACACGCATCAGGTGGACCTTTAACCTGATCGTCTGAGTTTCATCTTCTCATAAGCTTATCAGCTTCTTCACAATGAGGTCGGTGTGACAATTATTGACTAGACGAGACCGCTTGTCATCTGTCATGGCTGTTTCTGAACGATGGAGGGTACTGGAGAGAGATAAGAAGGTCTGACTTTCACAGTCATACTTCTCGGCTCCTACACCATATTCCAAGGCGGCTATACGTAAGGATGGCAGCAGATACGTCGCATGACTATATGAAATAGAAAAGGAAAGGAAGGAAAGGGCAATGGCATCACAAAAAAAGGTGGGCCACGAATCTGCTGTTATCTCTACCGTGTCTTGAGGCAATTACAAACATTGTGTCAAGTCTCAACGTTGCGTCCGAAATGCGAGCCTCCGAGGTGGCTCTTATAAATTCTGCTCTACGAACTTATGGTATCGCCTTATCATCTCCCCAACGAAAGCTTCCTTGGAGCCAACACGCCCGTCTCTTGTTTAATCATTCGTGCAAGAGAAATATACGTCTTTAGGGCTGCTCGTCCGTGCCATAGAAACCTTGGGGCGATCCGAGTCAAATATCCCATGACGAAGCACCCCCTGCTGTTGATCATACCCCAACCAAGCCCATCACACTAATGACCAGAACAATCCACTTTGGGAACAGAGAGCCAGAACTAGGCGCGAGAAGCATGCTTGATTTAGAGGATATCCTTGGATCCATAACTCGACCTCTAGCCTTGAAAGCAGGCAGGCCAGTCAGCAACAACCTCTCCTGACGCAAATCCAGGAAGTGACGAGCCACATACCTGCGAGTCGACCCAATGGCAATCCCCTGGGTGTTGTTTACACCATTCTCCCGGCTGGATGGTGCCATGCTGCCCGTTCCTAGCGGAATCAAAGACTCCGAAACCATGGCCAGCGCCAGCTCCATCGGCCCGGCAAGGTGTATGAGGTAGGAAACCTCCATGTCCCATTTTCTCCTCGAAGAAGTCCGTCAAAAATATGACTGCTGTGACGCAGAGACCTGCCACTAGGAGGCCGAGAAGGATCTTGGCAGCAAGAAACAAACATTTTGGTTTACGTATGCTATTATGCGTATGCTCCTTGGGACCCTGAGCCGGCGCCGTTGTCTTGTGTTCTTCTTTGGCAGCTGGTGGCAGAGGATTGGAAGCGAAGTTGTAACCCAACGTTACGAAGGCCGTCATGTCTGCAAGAGTGACGAGTGCTGCGGCAAGGATAGGGATTAATGATTAGTTTCATGGGAATAACTTGAATCTTTTGACAGTAGGCGGGCGCAGATGGAATCTGGGGGTGGCCCGTATCGTTGAATGGACAATCTCAGCGCAAAGAAAAATGAATATATTGCGTGGTAATCAACCAGTCCTCTTTTTCAAAGTGCGCGGATGCAAGACCACTCATGCAGCATTCTATAACTTCTTTCTGAAAGTCATGGACGGTCTGAGAGGGGGCAGCTTCGCTTTACCACCGTAGTTTCCATCAAGTGATAATGAGAGGAAGTAGGCACGATGCGAGGTGGTAGAGGGATCCAGTCACAGACATGGGGAAGGAAAGAAGTAGACGGACATTGTTCATGTGGACTGTCATTCATTGTTTGATTCGTCATTTTTTGCCCTCGTCCTCTATTCTTCAGGCCACGGCTCCTATCGACTCTGCTTTTAAACTTTTAAATAGGGCCATTGGTGAGCCCATCATTAGACTCGCCGCAGGATCACTCCCTGCATAGGGCAAGACATCAACCCAGTCTCCAAGCCAGTTGTCCTTTAATCTCCACCAAAGGATGTACACCTCCGAGCAATAACGCCATACTCAATGCCTTGCTTCATCATGAAGCTCCGTGTATTCGCAAATGGGGTATAAGCCATAAACAAGTTAATCGTAAAAGTGAATGCACAAATGTACAAAAGAAGAAAAACAAAGCCGGGAGGTCGACTACATCCACACGGTAAAGAAGATCATGACACCAACCAAGCCGAATGCCATTCCGGCTATTTGCTTGGTGCCAGATCCCGAAGGCCTTTCAGGTGCCGAGGACTTAGCAGATTCTGTCGGCGCTGCCGCAGCGCTGGTGCTTGAGGCAATGGTTGCTGATGCCGTTGGGCTCGACGAGAAGCTGCCCTTAAACGTCTCTCCGAGTGTGGGAAGGCGAACATTCCCATCTACCAACCAACCACCCGTGGCCTTGGGACAATCGCGGGTGGAAACGCTGGTCGGATTGTAGTCGGACTTCATGACTCCGGTGGGACTAATGGTAGCCCACTTGGATAGAAGGTTTTGAAATTCGGGAGAGCGAGGAATCGGGGTCCCCTTGCGGGTAAATCCATCGTAGACATCGGCCGCCGTAATCGTCTTGGAAACCTCGGGACCATATGACACGATGCCATACCGGTTCTCCTCGTAGACCCACTCATAGATCATGGCCCCGCTCCAATCATCCACCATGGGTTGGCTAAAGATGGCGTCCTGGTCGTCCCATGTCCTGGGGCCTTGCCCAGTGACACATCCCGTCTCGGTGAAGAAGATGGGCACGGGAAATTGCTCCGCCATAGCCTGCAAATTTGTGTAACCTGACGTGTTATACGTGCTGGGGTCGCACCACTCGTACGAGTTGAGACCGAAGAAGTCGATGTTGTCCTCTGGCTTTCCACCGCAAGTGAGATAGTCCTGTAGCATGGGTCGCAGTTCAGCAATGTCAGCAGCGGAGTAGCCGACCGGGATCTTGCGATAGCCCTTCTTGTCTCGGTAGGCCTTCATGTCTCGCGCAGCGGCTTTCATGAAAGGGGCGGCCTGAGACTGGTTGCTAAGGGCAATGATCTCATTGCCAATGAAGAAGCCGAGAACGTTGTCGTACTTCTGAAAATTGTCCATGACCTTGGCGTACGCGTTGAATTGCGTCTCGTTCCAGTACGGGGTAGTCTGCAGGTCGTGTTAGCAACAATGGACAGGACTGTCGAGGACGGCACCTACAGGAAGGATGTACGAGTCAAAAGTGTCCAAGTCGATGAGGGTATAAATACCAGCCTTGTCGAAAGCTGCCATACATCCGTCGTGGTTTGCGCTAGAGTCGACGTGGTATATGCGAATTGCGTTGGTGCCCAGCGTCTTCATGAGGTCGGCGTCGCGGGCGCATTGCTCCGCGTCTACCAATGGGTCATCTAAACAATATTTTTGAGTTAGAAACGAGCTCCGTAGGCGTGTATCGAGTTCAGCTGGGCTAACCTGGCCTCAATTGGTAGGCAATTCCTGTGATTGCGTCAATGGCTGGTAATTTGGTGATGACAGAACAGGTGGTTAATTTACCTTTGATAAACCATTGTCTGCCATTCTCTTCGAAGAACTTGTTGCCAACGACCTCGATTGGTGCAAGAGCAGCAGCAGTGCCAAGAAGCAAAGCCGAAGCAAGATTAAAGACTTGCATGACGAAGAAATGATACAAAGCCAAGTTTGTGATAAGCTTCAGCTACCGGGTGGCAAAGAAGCGAGGGTGCCGTGGGTTGTGATGTCTAATTGTCGTAGCTCCAAAAAATGAGAAGAAAATGCACCCAAAGCTTGTGTGGATGATGATGAAGAGCGGAGGGATGCAAGTCGTTACAGCAGGAGATGAATTATTGCCGACGGAGAACTTATAGTTATTGTTGATCGTGCTGATGCTGGAGGCGAGAGAAAAGTAAAGACAGTTGTTGGCCGTTGCTTCCCTTATTGCTTGGTTCGCCCGTTCCTTCCAAACCGTTTGTTGAGTTCTGCTTCTGGTTCCGATACCGAATCCGCCAGTAACCACCACCGCCAAACCCCTCCTCTGCAAGCTGATTCCAACTCAATGCTGTCCAAATGCAATGAGCGGCGTCCCTTCTCGGTAAAACAACAAGACGACACAGAATGATAGGCGCAGCAACCGGGTTTGGAGGGCGTCGGGGAAGGTGGGAGGTGAAGGAAAGGAACGGAAAGGAAAAGACAGGAAAGACCTGGCTAGGTATCGTGGGTAAGCAACCTCGCATCAAGCGATGATGGAATGGTTGTGTAGTTGGGAAGTGAGGAAAGCCATCACTTTTATTCCTTCGGCCCCTCGCCGCAGGTTGGCGCGGAAGACAGTTTAAACAGCATGGCCCTGGCCTTTTTTCTCTTTCGTTTCCATCTCTTTTCTCAAGTCCCCCTGCCGGCCCTTCCCAGATGGTTGCTCTTTTGCTCTTTTTGGAATTCCATCCCACCCCTACACACACGTGGAGTACCAAACGCAGGCAGAAAAGTGCCTAAGAACAGGAGCTTGGAGCTCGCGCTGGTGCTAGCAATAGCCCCGGCCCAGGGTGGGAAACGACGGCGGCGGGGTGCGCCAAAGAGGGAAAATAAAAAAGGACGAGTCCGACAAGGACATAAGCGTGAAGCAACAAGGCCGGCTGCATGGATCTAGGTCAATGGAGGTGCGCCATGTTGTGCCATTGGCGGCGGGCCAGGGGGCGGCGCCGCCTATCTTGATTGTAGCCCGGCCGCAAAGTGACCGTAATCTGACTGACTCTGACTGGACTGGGTGTATCTGTGCAACCGTCATGGACGTACTGCTGCAGCCTGGCGGCGTTGGCTGGCCTCATTGGGGGTAATGCGAGTGAGTGGGTGATGCACGACGAGACAACGGCATGAGGATGGAACACGGCCCCTCCAGCTCTCGAGTAAGCAGGCTGGCTGTAAGAAGCGGACCACACGTCTCGGTGGGCTGCTTAATAGGTACAGAGATGCCCAGATATGACATAATTCCTCCAGAACTGGCAAGGATTGTATTCGATTCCGCCCACCAAGTCCACCCTCGAGGCATGTTTTTGAATCGATCAAGGGGCACAGCCTGACAGTGCCAGGATGACTTGACTTCAGGGTTCAGCCAACAAAACAATGAAAATGCACAAGCGACTTGGGTACTGCCAGAACCTGCGTTTCTTTCTTTTGCCCACAAGGGACATGGCGCCATCGACCCGAAGCCACGCCGTCCCCAATACCTGTTCGACTAGACTAGCGCCAGTACTGCCAGGAGGACAAGATTGGCCCGCGTCTTATCGTCATCTTTTCACCACCCTCGCCTAGGTAGTTACACCACCAGACGTCCGGGAAATGGACCGAGATTTTCACGACCGATGAGTGGTCTAGATAGTGCTACGCTACTAGTCAGTGATTTAGTGCTCCGGGCTAAACGGCCAGAGACATACGAGGGATATCGACAGCGAGCTATTTCTATTTGCCATGCTTAGGCTGTGTCCGCCACTAGGTACGTTAACTTTATTTGACTTCCACGTTGGCTCCCTATGTCTGTGCATAAGAAGTCGCACCTCTACTGGGATGGCCTGACGAAGCGCACTTCGTTCTGTCAGCTTGTGCTTGTTGGATATCCAACAAGCCGTCAGTGAAGATCAGATTGTGCCCCATTCGGCACCAATTGCTTCCTTCCGCTTCGACAGCTCGCCCAAACCGGCATCCGGGGTATTCCTCTCCAGATTAGCAATGTCCATCCCTGATTGTTGCCATTTATTGACCGCCGTATTTGCTGTGTAAGAAGAACGCCAACCTGCACTTGCAACAACTTTCAACCTAGAGTGAGCGCAGAAACACCGCAGCAATCGGCGGCCTAATGAGAATACCTCTTCCATAACGAGTATGACGCAATAGCCATATCGTAGCGTTCCGTCGAAAATCCCTCCTGATCCAGCAGTCAGACAATAATTGACACGGACCAGGGTAGGCCTATTTCTATTCCCATTCCCTTGGCTATTAACTCATCCGCTGTAAGTTGCACTGGCGGCTGCAACAAAAAGAGACACGAAGACCCAGGGTTCTGTTTCGCGCTGGAGAACAGCACTTTAAGCGACACGACCTGAGAGTGACCCAGAGGTTGTGGAGAGTTTGCGGTTGAAGAACGAACAAGAGGTTTGACGTCACCTGTCGATCCGAGCGCCGGCTTTCTGTCGTATTGCAGCAGCACCTAAATGTCGCCCTAAAAAAATCATTTCCCTCCCAGGCTGTGGCATCCCCGGGTTTGGATCTCTCTTGAGAACCCTGCAGAGTTCTCAGCTACACCGTCGCACACAAAACGCAACACCAAACAAGGCAGCATGTTGTAAAAAGGACTGACTCTCTCAACCACATGCAACAGATCGCCGGCTGGATTGGTAACACCCTCAGAACCGCTTGCGTCGCATACCACTGCAGATTATTCATTCGGCCATAGCGACCACATCCTCACAATCACATGAAGCACTTAGTACAAAAGCGCGACTCAGCGGCGCGGCGTCACAGAGCTGAGGCACATTGAATGGCATCGCCTCACTTCTGGCCACTAGACAGACTGAAACGCCCACTTGATACCAAAATCGATGGCCTGATCATGATGATTCCGTATCGTTTGATGGATGTCGAGACACACGCAAGCACCAAGAACCCCCAGCACAAGCGCTTGCCCCGTTGGCCGGCACCCTGCAGCGACTGAAACGTCAGAGGAAAACCCCTTGACAACGACACCGACTCAAGGCTCCCCTCCCATTGTGGCCCTAAATCCCGCGGCATCTGGGGAAAGTTACGAGGCAAAACAAGTGATCGAGAAACGACTCGAGGCGGGGTGATGCCAAGGTTGCGAGAAAGGACGACGCGACGAGCGGGGAATGGTAAGCGTCCAACGGCGCCCATCTGCAGAAGGACGGGCGATCTTCTCTCGGGCGTAGGAGATGATGAGAGCCATGCACCGGCGATACCACACTTCTCTAACGAGTCTACTACGTAGTAGATAAGTCCTCCAACTCCCATCGTCCGGTATTTGTAACGCTTGGCCTTCTTCCTTTGGATGACGACCAATAACCAGGCCAAGGCATGGCGAGAGCTATCGTGCTGGTGGCAATTCTTCGCCAACGGGAGTTCGGTTACGACAACCTTCAGGGCAGACCACACCCCCACCTACGCCTTTCACCCGTTTTCAGATTGAAGAATGGAAATCATGTCCAGGCTTCTACATTTTAAGGGCCGGTAGGCTTGAATGATGCAAAATACACAAGCAGTCGCTCAGTCGCTCGCCCAAACAACGACCGCGCTGTTATAAAGGCGAGAGCATGCATCCGCTCTTGTACCTCCACCCCGCATGCCCTCTCGCAGAAAACCCAGCTGCGACTCTCGAGTCTCGAGGTACAAGTCTTGTCAAAGTGTTCTAGCGCATCTCTCGCACCCTGGTTGGCAGCAGGGTCGAACATGGATGGCTGTCTGGGCGGACGGCGGCCGGCTGCCTCCCGGCCAAGCTGATAGAAAGTTTCCTGGGATCGCCCGAAGCTTTCCTGCCAGACCGTGCCGACCGCGCCAAACCCTGAAGCCAAGGTGCTCACCAATCACTCCATCTCCACGACGGTGAATGCGGGAAAGGGGCACCGACATCCCACTATCAATACGTAGTACGACGCCGGGCAGCTGGGCAAGAGTACCGTACCTACTCGCTCACCCGCCCGTTTCTTAACTCCCCCCTTCCGTTGTAGGGTGAAAGCCACCTCCAGCTCTATGGTTACCTCCCCCGGGGTCGCTGCTGAGTCCTTCCGCCCCTTTTCGGGTTTCTGTTTGTCACATAAACCGCCCATTCGGTAGCAGACCGCATCACGTAACTGAGAGCGCAGATAATGCCACCCTGAACGCCTGAGCAGCTTATACACTTGCCAGCCCTAACCGCTAATTTACAAAAGGGCGATGGTTCCTCTGCTCTTCGCCTCTGCCTTGATTGTTCTTTCATTTCCCACGGTACCCTGCCGTGCCAATACGGCACACACGTATCACGTTCACTTCGAGAAGGCGTCTCCCGAAGCTGCAGGTAACCAACCATACAAACACGGTCAAAAGTCAACCAAATCTTTACTTTCCCATCATTTTTCATTCTACCCTTGCACCCGTTCATGGGGTACCGTCATATCATTTGCAGCAGAGGTATCGCTAAGCAACAAGAAAGCAAAAAGGGAAACTCAGCACCAAGCAAATCATGTCCTACACCGCCATCCAAATAAGTGCCCGCGCCCTTCAGCATGTCTAACTCGAAATTTAAGCACGAAACTCGGGCAGCTTGGTGTGCTGGGACTGCGCCGACCAGGCGAAAAAGAAAAAAAAAATTACAGTGTTGCGCATCGCATGTTATTGCCGTAGGGGGGAGCCTGCTTAATAAACCGGAGCTTGGTCACCGCGTCCGCCTTGAACGCCCGAGTCCCACGGCGCTGGAGACGCGGGGACGCGAATGTTCCGAAGGGCCGTAAATCCAGTCCCTGCGTCCCTTTGATCCCGCTCGCTGCTGGCCGCACTGCTGATACCGCTATTGTTCGACATGCCGCCGCTGCTGTTCGTCCTTGAATGAGAAAGCCCTCTCGGGCTGACGCTTCCGCTCAAACTGTCACTGCCACGCCGTGACGACTGGGGCATCGAGTTATGCCGAATCGGCTGAGGCATGAGCTGGGCGTTGGGGCTCACCGTCTGTATGCGCAGGTTTGACATGCCAAAGTCCCAACCGCCGTACTGATGCACGCAGTGAGGCTCCGTTATGTCGCAGTACTTCGTTAGGATCTGGTAGACTTGGGTCTGCACCTCGGCCGCCGAGGGGCGATCGATAGGATTTGCAGATAGCATGCGGGCGACGATGTGCATCAAAGGCACGATGCCCCGAAACACGTAACCACCGTCGGATGCGGAGACCTTCTTCGACGCCTCCTTAGCCAATGCTGACATCCAAGACTCGACCTGGCCTAGGTTTTTGTGGAATGACGAGTCCAGCACCGCGCCGCCGCGGCCCGGGGTCTTGTGCTTGGCAGCACGGTGTGCCGAGAAACTCTTTGTTGTCTTTTTGACGAGGAAACTCATTAGGTCCAAGATGACACAGCCAAGTGAGAATATGTCGGCGGCCTGCGGGTTCAGATACGGATTCGGCATGTTCAGCATCGCGTTCGGGCTGCTTGGGTTGTCATTCCGCGGGATCGAGAAGTTGGTGTGTGTTTCCGGGGACGTCGACACGGCAAACGCCGCTCCACGACCCAAAGGACTCGTCGGACCGCCTGTTGGACGAAACCATTGCTCAGGGGCCGCATAGTCATACGACTCCCGGTCGAACGAATTCTTGTCCGCATAGACGGCGAGCACCTCGGCGTTTAGTCTCGTGAAGTCGGAGTAGAAGATATGAAGTTGGCTAGTGAAGAGAATGGTTGATGGTTTGATGTTGCCGTGGCAAAGTCTCCGGCTGTGGAGATACGCGAGAGTATCGGCAAGGCAAAGAATCCAGTTCATGATGGTGCGCCTCCTCTCTCTTTTGGGAAGGTTCTTGAAATTGGAAGGGGTGTTGCCGAAGAAAGACTTCAAATTAGAGTCGGTTGCGGGGGTGAAAAGGACGTATGCCGCCCCCAGCTGGGTATATGATGCGTAGTACGAGACCAGGTGGTTATTCTGAATGCCTTTGATACTGTTGACGATTTCAACAAACTCGCTTCGCGAAAGCTGACCAACGCCGTTACCCAACGGGATGCGGCGGCGGCAGAGGATCAAGCCAGGACAGTTGGGCAGGACGACCTTGTCGACGGCGTTGTTGCCTGCGGGGCGGCGCTCGACGACCTCGAGAGGAACAAGTTCATACTCATTGAAAGAGATGTGGTCGCCCCGTTGGAATGGCTTGAGCAAGTAGTTAAACTGGCGGGCGAAGAATTTGCGCTCGATCCTGTCGTCCTTCACAGCCGTCAATCTGAGGCGCTCAACGTGTTCGGAAGAGATGGGCAAATCGTGGTCATCCCAGGAGTCGTCGATGATGCCAAAGATCTGATCTGGTATCTTGAGGTCGACAAGAATCAAAAAGATGCGCTTGGCTTTGTTATCGATCCAATCCCAATACGTTTCGTCCGTCAGGCCGTCGCCAAAGGCCAGCGGTCTGTCTAAGCGCTCGATTTCCTCGGGCAGCAGGTACTGGCAGACGAACTGTCTCGTGACAGTAGCATCAATCCTGGCGGCATCCCACCACTGACCCATGGTGCCAAACCGTCAAGAGCGCAAATTGTTGGTGACGGACGACCAGTCTCGCGGGGCCGTCGACGGATCAGCCGTGTCTGGCTCGCACTGGCTGTTGACTGCTGGCTCTGGCCTAGCCTTGCCTCAGTTTACTTTTGCTGTATGTTGGTCCGTTGGCGGTTGTTGGTCCCTGAAATGTGATGACGTGCCTGCCATCTAGAACGCTGATGACACAGGTTGCATTACCGCGTGCTTCAGAGCCCGGTTCAGCTTCAGTTCGGAGGAGCTGGGGCGGGATGTGGGAGCTGAGAACAAAGAGCGGAGAGTTGCGAAATTAACCAAGGGGTTTTTTTATTCCCCTCCTGGGAGTGTGTGAGTGGGATTTATGTTTTGAGGCGAAGCAGATCAAGTTGGTACTGGACGGAAAGAGAATTATTTCGTAGTGTGTCGGATTGGGGGTTGTTAGTACCGTATTGAGCGAGTCCGTCCACGTTCGGGCACCCTCAATTAAAGAAAGGCAGCTTGGCTCCTGGGTCTTTGCGTGCTGTACCTCAACTCGGAAGATGTGAGCAAAAGAGTACTTACTTCGTACTCTGGCGGCCCCGTCTGCAACTGCCCTGTATCAGCAGTCCACACCACAATGGGGTGTTTTTGGCTTTTGGCTTTGGGGATACAGCGGGCGGCACAGAAGGGCTAAGGTTAGTAGCACATTACAGAGGAGCGTGTCAAAAGTCCTTGCGCAAAATGCCAAGACTAAAAGTGGGGTATTTCAGCCTCAGTACTTAAGAGTACACTCTTATCAGACGTATACAGAGTATAGAGGTACTACAGCAGTATGATATCAATCTTTAGGGGCCCTTTCAGGGGCCAGGATCATGATCATGTGATCTAGAGTGTAGCTTCTTGTACTGATACGGTTGGCTAGGGGATGATGCCTTTAGCGCCTTGGCATTTTGCGCAAGGACTTTTGACACGCTCCTCCGTATTACATGCGAAAAGGTAACAGGAGGCGAAGAAGGCCCCGGCTTGCGGGCGCAGGTGCGGTCGCATAAGCCTTCTCTTTCTCGAGGGAGGGGGCGGGGCACTTGTACCTGTACCCGGTCCCTTGTCCTGGCCGTAATAGGCCTTCTGTGGAACGAGGTTCCTTGCACTTGAGCCTGGGAGCTCTGAGAGAAAGAGAGAGCACTTCTGTTTTCTGTGTGCACTAGGTATTTGTCCATATGACTCCATGGGCCCTCTAAAGCACATGCCTACGGAGCCTCGTTTATTGGCTAGATGGATTCACGAGATAAGAAGCTCCAGAGCCGGCCCGGGTGGATGGCTGTCAAGAGCTTGAGATGCATGTCTGATCCGTCGTCAGTGTCGAGAGGTACAATGCTTCCAGGTAGGTCCCTGTGGAAAAGCGCCACTTTCGCTTCGGCAGTGCGCTAGACACTCGGCGCCCCGTATCCACCTGCTAGCACTCGCTCGTTGGACGAGACCTTCTCTCACTCAGAGAACACAGCATATTCGCCAATTCCCCATCCTATGAGGAGGGCTGGGGTAGAGATGTTTTCGGTGTGCGTTTGTGTCGAATGTATGTTGAATGACACGCGACACCATTGTCGCTCTTCGCCATCGGTTCATCGCGTAGCCTACCTGCGCCCTGACTCTCGCACATCTTGCCGAAGACCGTAGAGGACCCCACCATGGCCAACCAACGTCATGCCAGCAGTGTTGGACGGAAGGGTCAGTAGCGGACTAGGACGAGGTACGGGACGAGATGACTTGTCTCGGAGGGGAAATGCGCTCGTTGACTCCGCGAACAGGCTTCGACGAGCCAACAGACAAATCAGAGACCCGCACGGCGCAGACGAGCGGGCGTTCGAGAGAAGCCTGGGCCGACGGGAGGGCGGCGTTTCAACCGGTAGACACCAGCAGGATGGCTCGTCGCCAGTGTTTCCCAAAATCCCCCTCCCTTAATGTTGCGCTACCTTCTTCTGCTCGTGGGGCTTCACCCCGGTATCATCGAAAGGTTCCATGATGACTGTTGGAACAGGCGTTGACGCCCGTGGACACGGGCCTCATTGGTTGATGGTTTTGGGCTCGTTGGAAAAGCCCCAGCCAGGTGCTTGGATTACTCTTCATGGCCAAACCCTGCATTGTCACCCTGCTGCGTTTAATCACGGCAGATCGCTTGGTGAAAACGACCTGTTTGTCGAGTAGCCATGTCGTTGAAAATGCATACGGCTGTTGTAAAAGCTTTACGAGCGACGCCCTACGCCGAATGAGATTTCCGACTCATCAATGGCCTGCTGCGGCAGTGGCATGTTGTTGATTTACTTAGCTTGCAGTTGTCACGGCATTGTCTTGATTGGATCTTTGGCCGTGCAGCATGACTTGGGTTGGACATGCAGCAGTCATATGTGTGAAAGAGCAACGTTGAAGTGAAGGATGGGCCGGACTTAACTGCCAGGCTGTTAGCATCGATGGAATGAGGAAGGAGGGTCGCACAACGGGTTGGATGGAATGCAATAGTAGGTAGTGGGGTTCTACATGAGATCACGGAAGTATAGGTACCTTCCTCTTCGTACTCCCTTCCAACGTGTCTTAGTTTTGCCTTCTCAGAGTCGCATACCTACTCAAGCTGCGGCTGAGGTATAAGGTAGGTTGGCCTCTCTTTCTGGTTGTGACATCTTCCCTGCAGTCGTAGTTAGCGATTGTGTTAACTTAAGTACCCTTGTTAACTTAGGTACCTTGGTTCTTTCTTTTTCAACTTTCAAGGAACCAACCCATCAATCGTGATTCAAGTTGCTTTCTGTCTTTTGCAGATGCCACCCAACTCTCACCCTAGTGGCGATCCCCCGGGGGAATCGACATCTGCCGTCAACACATGAACCTGCTAGTCTATGCTTTTTGGTCCGGATTGGTACACGGCCACCCTTGTGAATTCTCTTGGGTGCCCGAAAAGCTGCTGTCTTGGTGTGCACAAAGCTGCATCGCCCCATTTCTGCGTCACCCAATAACCAGGGCGAGACTCAACTGCGCCCGCACTTTTATTAGGCCCGCAAAGGCGCAAAAGGGTCCCTGCACCATCCATCCTTCGCTGACATATGACAAGGTTGCAGTTCGCAACCGGTAAGATATGTAGCCCGAGAGTCTAACAAAACATGTTGTCGTCTTGCAGCACCCCCGTGGCCTGTGCTGGAATCCAGAGCTCTAAGTCGGTGATTTGCGTGGTTCGAGATTCAGGTGCTATTCAATTCAGTTCTCTGTCATCCGGATTCATTGCAGCTTTCACCTGGTCATGCTGACTGAGCTTAGTACGCTGTAGAACGGCAGAAGTGCTTGAGGGTTGACGTCACCCGTTCGAAGCCGTTGTCTCATCGTCAACATACCTACAACTCTGTCCCGTCCTAGGATTCGATATTTACTACCAAGCAATTTTGATCGCCTTGGCGGTGCCCAGCGAAATTCACCAAAGGGAACCGTTGGACCTTAAGGGTATTGGACAACGTGAGAAACGGGTGCTCGGAAGGCCGGTGTCACCTGCAAATCATTCGAGTCCGCTAAGAATCGTATTGCATGAGCGGTGCTCCAACGATATCCAAGCTTATGTTGAGCTTGTGAAACGCAGCACTACCCTGGATCGGACAACTGGGAATCTTTTGTCGTTTAGCTCAGCTGCTGAGTAAATCCGGCGACCTCGCAAGAACTCGTCGGATCACTTAAAAAAGCTGGGCGCCAAACGAGCTTGACCTCGTGGTTTGGATTGCACTGCGTGCATGCTAACAGATACTGCCCATTGGACTGCTTTCTCTGCCTGATGCAATCAGTTGCATCAATGAAGCAATGGCTTTGCAGGTGGGCAACCTGTTACATCTACGCGCCATGAAACCAGCTCGACTTGGTCTAAGGCTTGGCCAAGCTGGCGGAATTGTTGGATATAGTGGCCACAGACCATGCCTCGCCGCCGTCAAGTCGGTGTTCTGACCACAACTACTCTGTATTCCGTACAGACCGGGAAATGCCAGTTTTCTTTACAAGCTTGCCAAGAGACGGACCCTTGTTCGTCTGAGAGAAATCCTGGCAGCTCTAGATTACGTTACCTACATAAACAGTTGGCTCATTTATATGGACGCGAATTGCTTGACGGCACTGAGTAATCAAGCACTCGAGGTGACGACGTCTGCGCGACTCCTAATTCCGGCATGAAATGAACAGTGCTTTGCAGTGGAGGATGGTGAACTGCCGAGTTTCGGATTATCTGGGAATTCAAGATATGAAAGTACTTCCTTCGCCTGCTGTCTTCCGCGGGAGTGGCAGGTTGCCCCTTAAGAGGTGGTGGGGTGAGTGCAGGGGGCCCAAGCTTCCCGGCACTTTGATCGCAACTCTAAATACGTAACGTGGCCGGCATCCCGCTATTCAACATCAATCACGTCTTCTTCGACAACGACCGACGGTGCCGAGACGCACTCCGAAGCATGGCTTTTTGAATGACCCATCACCAACTTTTTCTGACGCGCGACAGCTCAAAGACATTGAGGTTTGCTCATACGCCGCATTGACTCTGGAAGGAAGCCCTTCTGTCACAATGCCCGACTCCATGGACGCTCCATTGATGGCCGGTCGCCAGGGCCGGGACGACGAGTTGGACTACCGCGACGCGGACGAGGAAGTCGATGTGCTGCCCGCATCGATGAAGAATTCGCAACAATCAGCACCGGGTCTCTTCGTTTGGCTTCTGACCTTTGCTGCCGGCATCAGCGGTTTACTGTTTGGATGTGAGTTTGGCGAGGCTTCGCAGCATCGAAACTGGAGAAAGGGTCTCTAACCACAAGTGTGCGTAGATGATACGGGCGTCATATCAGCAACTCTCGTCAAGATTGATACATCACTTTCGGACCGAGTCCTCACGACGTTCGACAAGTCCATCATCACATCGAGCACCGCCCTCTTTGCACTTCTCGTGTCTCCATTTTCCTCCATTGTCGCCGATGCGCTTGGCCGCAAGCGTGTTATACTTGTGGCCGACATCCTCTTCATTGTCGGCGCATTGACGCAAGCATGGGCGGGTACAGTCACTTCGATGGTGATAGGCCGGTCGATAGTCGGCGCGGCTGTGGGAGCTGCCAGCTTCGTCGTCCCTTTATATATCGCCGAGCTGGCCCCAGCCAGCCACCGTGGGCGGCTGGTGACGATGAACGTTCTGTTCATCACGCTGGGTCAGGTTGTCGCATATATCATCGGCTGGGCTTTTGCAGAGTACGGTGACCCATCCGCGGGCTGGCGATGGATGGTTGGCCTTGGAGGTGTTCCTGCCGCTCTGCAATGTTCGGTCCTCGTGCTGATGCCCGAGTCACCGCGATGGCTCGTCATGGTAGGCCAGTCACTGAAAGCGAAGAAGGTGGTTGAAAAGGTGCTCGGCAACACTGTGGGCGGCGTGAGAAACGCCGAGGCCGTCATCAAGGAGATCGAAATCGAGATCAGGGAGGAGCGAGAAGTCATGAGGCGAGAAGGTACCCCGCGCATGGAGTGGTGGGGTGGTTGGCAAGAGCTGTTCGCTGTCGGGAGAAACAAGCGCGCGCTGGTCATCACATGTCTGCTCCAGGGACTTCAACAACTCTGCGGCTTCAATTCGCTCATGTACTTCTCGGCGACCATCTTCAAGATGGTGGGTTTTGGCACACCCACGCTCACCGCCATGAGCGTTGCCGTGACCAACTTCATCTTCACAGTGGCAGCGCTGTGTCTCATTGACCGGATCGGGAGGCGCAAGATCCTGCTCTATTCCTTACCGTTTATGATTGCGGGTCTGATGCTGGCGGCATACGGGTTCTCCTTTATCGACCTGCGGCCCGAAACAGCGGCAGCCAGCGAGGGCGGCAAGGGTGAGGGGGCAGGCACGGACAGAGGAGCAGCGGTGTTGATTCTCATCAGCATTATGGGGTACGTTGCTGCATACGCTCTTGGGCTAGGCAATGTGCCATGGATGCAGAGCGAGCTGTTCCCGCTGGCGGTGCGGTCCATTGGCAGTGGCGTGTCAACTGCGACGAATTGGGGTGCCAACTTCGTCGTGGGACTTACTTTCCTTCCGCTCATGGACGCGCTGAGCCCTTCATGGACGTTTGTGTTCTACGCCTTGCTGTGTCTGGTGGGATACGGACTGATCTGGCGTATTTATCCCGAGACATCGGGACTGAGCCTAGAGGAGGCGACAAACTTGTTAGAGAATGGATGGGGGGTCCGACGGTAACTCCAAGTGTCCATGATTGAGATGTAGAGGTACTGCTCTTTACTTTGCATGTTGGATGACTAGCTACGGTTTGGTCAGTCCGTAGTATCTTGGGGCATCATTAGAAGGGTGATCCTCTTATATATGAGATTCACTACGGAAGCCCCAGTCAAAGTATAACTTTATATTAAGAAAATGCGTGTTTTGATCAACAAACTTTATTGCATAGCAGACCTTTCAATGGGTATTAAGGTTTTGGTGCTTATCCTTTAAGTGGCATGTACCTAGGTAGCTTTTGAGTTCTAGGCTTGCGTTTGTCCGTAATGTTACCTACTTCAGCAAAGTCTATTGTAGACCCTGTTGCAGGAGTTACGGCTTTTCGTCAGGCCCAAAAGCGCCGCCTACTAAGGCATAATAACAGAGAGCCGCTCAAAGTTCCAAGGCAATACGGATGCCTATTGAGCTGAAGAATGGACTGGGGGTTCCCATACCATGTGGTAAAATTCTGATGCACTGAGTGGGGGCCAGTTGGGTCAGCCCATTCCAGATCTTTCTGGAAGTTTTCATCTAACGACAATCGGAGTTTCTCATCTTTCTTTTTCTCGTTCATTTTCGGCTTCTATCAGGTGGGGCAGCGGCTCAGGAACAGAGACAGAAAACATGTTGGGCTTCCGCTCCGTGTGCCTCAGGAACCGAAGTCGGCAAGAGGCGGCTTTGGGCTATGTTGGGCTGGTTTAAGTGAGGGTCCTGGAGGTGCACAGCCGAGGGCCATCAGGGGGCGGCATGTGGAAGAAGGTATGGAAGAAGGTATGGAAGAAGGTATGGAAGAAGAGATCGCGGATGGATCCACAATTGGCCTCCTGGGCATCGTACTAGCGTACTACGCTAGCCATGTATCCAATCTTACTGCAAACCCGCACCTCCCTTTTTCATTTTATCTCCGTTTTCATCAATTTTTCACCCTTCCAGGGCGTTTCATCTTTTTCGGTATTTTTTTTCCTTCTTTGTAGCTGCGTTTTCCTCGGTGCATGATTTGGCCATGTGCCATTTTGGACCATCTCTCAACTACCGATGCCTGATGCCGTGCGCGCGATGCAAACTCTCCCGGCCTCCATACAAGAGCCGATGCCGAGCTTGGTGCGCCCACAACCCGAAACCGGGGTGGCCGCAGCATGCCACAACGGCTTTTAGTCAGTGCTGCACAGGTGGCGGCTGTAGCCTGTAGGCCATGACGTTTAGGGCTGACAACTAACGTGGCGGGCTCATGAAATGGCCCGAAGAGCGCGAGCACGAGCCGGGGGAAGACGGTATGGCGGGCAAGCCCAAGGACTGCGAACTGGTAAAGAAGAAAATCAATCCCCCTCCCCCTCCCCCTCTTTTCCCTATCTCCTTAGGCCCTGAAACCTGGACTTGAAGTCCAGGCCCACAAATACATAAGCCTAATATGGTCAGCAACCCCGCCCGAAGTACTAACCCTTATTTTTACGCTAAATTAGTACTATAATAATAGTATTAGTACTTTACCCTTAGCAACAGCCATATTAACCGCCACAGCCTACTTACCTACTTACCAGCCCACTTACTACTATCTAACTGCCTACTTACCAGCCTACTTTGCCACTATTTAACAACTATGTAACTAGCCTATAATAGCTACCCTTTAATTATTTAACGACTTTAACGATAATATACTCTCTACAAGCAAAGAGATTAATACTAAGCTAACGCTGGTTCTTAGCAATAGGGCAGCTAATGAAGGCTGGAGGGATAACCGAACGAATTAGTGGTGCCCAGAGTGTAAGGTGGCACTATCCGTACATCAGAAATGCTTTGTCACCTACCACGATTTAAGTCTGGCTAGTTCAAATCGACATCTCTTATTGGTGTGCGCCACAGCAAAAGTCAGATGTATTGTGGAACTGAGCGGCCTCTTTGAATGGTCACTACCCCTGCCTGGACTTCAAGTCCAGGTTTCAGGGCCTAAGGAGATGGTGCTTTTTTTCTTTGCTTCTTTTTCGTTCGTTCCCTAAACTAAAGTAGACCCGCCTCGGGACACGGGGGTTAGTTTATCTCCTTCCGAACTCCAGCGGTGACATCACACTTACAGTCGCAAACGCCGGCTCTATCCTTCTTCAACCCACCACTAGAACCCCCCCCCCCCCTTCGGGGTCTTGTATAAGATTCGACCGGTTAAGTAAACTCCAAGTTGATTGGTCGGATGGGTGTTTAAAAGGGTTCAGCGAGGATCATTGCAGATTCTGATTTCTCTGCTTGCCGCTCGAGCCGTTTGGAGAGCCGTGAATCACAGTTGCAGGAATTCTAAGAGAAGTTCTACTGAGTGTTCATTCCTTCCTGGATGAGATGATGGAAGGCTAACCGCGCACGCTCAAAAAAAAAAAAATTCTGAAAAAAACTTAGTCATCAACATAGGCAGCTACTGCTTCGATGGCCGAAATAATTTATGCAATGCCACTGAAAGGTGGTCCCGCGCCATCGGGTTAATGAATCAAGAGCGAGAAGGGGGAAAAAATGATGTAAAATAAAGGGTGACACACCCTGCACCCTGCACCCGGCCAAGGACCACACCTCGGCTAGTTTCCATGACAGGCCCAACGTTGCCGGCTACCGCCTCCGGCCCCGTATCCACCTTTGTCAGCCAGACACGCCTTCGGCTCGCGTCGCTCTCTTATTTTATTTCACTGTTGCTTCGTGGTGATGCCGAATCCCTTGCCGGGTTTTGGGCCCAACATCGCCCACTCCCAATGGGAAGGGTGGGAAAAAAAAAAAGAGGAACAGCCACCCTTGGGATGAGATTGACTTCCCAAGTGGGACTTGGCTGGCCCAGAGTGCCATCGTCTCTGTCACATTCCATCCCCTTTTGCTTGGTAACCCGGACGATGCCCCATCAGCTGAGGGCGCAATGGAGTCTCCCTCTCGTCGTCTCGGTCTTAATCCCCATACACACTGCCTCGGCCTTTGGTGCTTCATGCTGTCCTGATTACCTATCAACTCTTTCTAATCCATATTCTCGCTGATTGTCGTTTTGTTTGGACTGTTGCTCTCCCTTTCCATCATCGTATCTCTGGATCAGACAAATCACTTGTCATTCATAAGACGGAAAGCTGCCCACCTGCGACAGAGCGCGTTCTCACTATCTCCAGTTTATACCCCTCCCACCTCCGCGCAGACGCTCTCCTTCCATTGCCACTGATTTAGAAGCCGAGAATCTTACTGGCATAGTATCGGCTGGTTTCTGACATTACTATACGTTGACGTAACTCGTCACACGCCCACCGCCTTCTTGATAGCTCCGAGCTACTGCATCACATAACTCAGCATTGCATACACCTTGTGTTACAACACACTTTGGTCTGCGCAATCATATCAATTGACGGTATAAATACTCGTGTGACCACGGCATAACTATTCGGCCCAACCGCTCTTCCCTGGAACAATCCGTAGTATTACAGCGCACGCAAACCATCAGCATCGTCCAGCAATGGCAATGGACGAACTAGACCGCGAGATCGCGGCCGCCGAGCGCGACGCTTCCCCGAACCGCTACCACGGCCGCGAAAGCCACGAGATCGAAAGGGTTCTCTCCAACTCCTCTTCCTCGACCTCCTCCTCCACGGCATCCCAGATCGGCACCCGTCCAGCCCACCGCACCGCCACAGGCATCAGCCGTGTCTCGACCCAGAATGACCTCGAACGGCACCCGACGGCCCTGAGCCGCATCGCTACCGCCCGCAGCCAGCACTCCAACACCGTCGGCCGTAGCCTCAAGAGCAGGGAGTCGAGAAAGGCTCTGCCGGCCATGGGCGCCGGCAAGCCCTATCCACCGCCGCTTCCCGAGCAGGAGGACTACGTCGTCGAGTTTGACGGGCCCAACGACCCCTTGCACGCGCAGAACTGGCCCTTGAAGAAGAAGTAAGTCAATGTCTCGCATGGATCGTCCAGTTTATTTTTGAGGCGTCGTTCGCTGACAGGTCTTGGCCTGCAGGCTGCTCACAGCCGCAATGCTTGGCTACACCACCATGACCGCCGCCTTCACATCTAGCATCTTTTCTGCGGCGACGCAGGCCATTGCGACAGAGTATAACGTCTCAACCACTGTGGGCACGCTGGGCGTGTCTTTATACGTCCTCGGTTTTGCTTTCGGTTTGCCACCCCTAACCCTGAATGAATGGTGGAAACGATGGAATCTTGTACGGCTAACAAGGCGGCGCAGGACCGACATTATGGGCACCCCTCTCCGAGCTTCGTGGGCGTAGGCTGCCCCTCGTCCTTAGTATGGGAGGTTTTTCCATATTTTCGATCAGCACCGCCGTCGCCAAGGACTTGCAGACGATCCTGATCTGCCGCTTCTTTGCCGGCTTCTTTGGCGCGTGTCCCTTGGCCGTCGTCGCCGCCGTCTTCTCCGACATGTTTGACAACCGCAGTCGCGGCAGCGCCATCACTGTGTTCTCCATGGCGGTCTTCACCGGCCCGCTCCTGGCCCCCTTCATTGGCGGGTTCATCGTCGAGTCGCACCTCGGCTGGCGCTGGACCGAGTACATCCCCTCGTTCATGGGCTTCCTTGCTTTCTTCCTCGATCTGTTTTTCCTCGAGGAGACCTATCCGCCCGTCATCCTGGTTAGCAAGGCCTCCGAGCTGCGCCGCAGAACCAGGAACTGGGGCATTCACGCTAAACAGGAGGAAATCGAGATCGACCTGAAGGAGCTGGTCAACAAGAACTTTTCTCGTCCCATGCGTCTCCTCTTCGGCGAGCCCATCGTCACCGCGCTGTCCGTCTACATGGCCTTCATTTATGGACTGCTGTATCTGTTCCTGACGGCGTACCCCTTTGTCTTCCGCGGCGTCCACGGTTTCAACTCTGGCCAGTCGGGGCTTACATTCTTCGGTATGATCATTGGTCAGCTCATTGCTGGTGTCACTGTCTTGCTCCAGCAGCCGTGGTACCTGCGCAAGCTTAAGGCCAACAACGGCGTACCCGTTCCTGAATGGCGTCTTCCGAGTGTGATTGCCGGCGGTGTCTTTTTCGCAGCCGGCATCTTTTGGTTCGGATGGTAAGTCTTTTTCGCAAATCTTGCAAAGAAGAAAAGGGGGGGGAAAAATCATTGCTAACAACGCCGACAGGTCCGGATACCGTCGGGATATCCACTGGATCGTTCCTACCCTCAGTGGCCTCTTCACTGGGTTTGGACTCATGTCTATCTTCCTTCAGGCGCTCAACTACCTTGTCGACGCCTATCTCATGTTGTACGTATTGTTCCGTAACCAAACACACTTAGACATCACAAATTAACATACCTGACAGCGCCGCCTCTGCCATCGCCGGAAACACCTTCCTCCGCTCCCTCTGTGGCGCCGGCTTCCCACTATTCGCGAGCTATATGTTCAAGGGCATGGGCATCGAGTGGGCCTCGACGCTACTCGGCGTCGTTGCCGTTCTTCTCATCCCCATCCCCGTCGTCTTCTACATCTGGGGCGCCAAGATCCGCTCCAAGAGCGCCTACGCCCCAACTTTCTCCGCCCCAGCCGACGAGCCCGAGATCGACGACCCGGAGGCCCTTGCCAACGGCCGCGCGAGCCACGAATCCGAGAAGCCGCCGTCCGTCGCCGCGCTGAATGCGAGCAGGCCGAAGACCAGCGGCGACAAGGCCATGAACGCCGTCTAGAAACCGCTCCATTGAGGCGTGCTTGTTCTTCCCGCAACGCCTCAGTACATACACATTCACACATACAGATCTCTGGATTTATGCGGTTTCTGGCGTTTGACGGTACCATGGAATCAAGGTTTTGGAAAGAATGAAAGTTGTAGCGGCCTTTGTTTCCAGGGCATTGCATCTTATTAGGGACGGTTATGAGAGCATCGTTCATCTGATACCAATTTGCCTACCAAACCTACCATATACATACATACATACACACATACATATATATATGTATAGCTTACGCCTAATTCATACTATCTAATAGTAGGTAGAAGAATCAAAAGGGGGGAATCCTCAAAATAGAGAATAATAACATTCGTCATAAACTGTTGTATCAAGTGCTTGACCCATTGCAACCAGTAGCCAGCCAATACTTAAATTCAATCAACTGTCCACCAGTTCGTGCCCTTTTTCAAGGGACCCACCTCGTATTAGCTCGGCCGGCCTTGCTTTAGGATCATTCTGTAGCATAGCCCCAGCCGTATGCTGACAATCGTATCCGTTCTGTGCCTCCGTGGCCTTGCTCCACGGAGGCATGGCGGTACACCATGACTAATATGTAGCTTATACATATCTCCGTGCGCTTTCGGAGAGAGGAGATGTCCCAACGGAGACGACCGGTTGGTATTAGCCGGAACATGAGCTCCGGGCGGCAGCAACTCACACCGCATAATTCCCGTATTCTGCCATCGGGGGGTAAAAAGATGAGATCAAAGCAAGGGGGTAAAGGATATGTGTCAAGGATACTCAAGTTGGCTGGATCCTTTGCTATGTCTCCCACCTCGGCGCACATTAATATATAAGGCCTTAATCTCGACAATGGTCTTCTTCTGAATTCACAAAAACCCAAACATCACTGCATCAAATCTCACACCAAAATTCAGAAAGTTCAACTGGGAACCTGTGACACTCGGACGGGTACCAAGAGTACTTGTTCACTCTGCTCTCGCCTCTTGAAATTCCATATCCGGAAAAGGTCTACTCGAAACACAACGGCTCCAA
Source organism: Colletotrichum sublineola (assembly GCA_020631755.1). Classification (NCBI taxonomy): domain Eukaryota; kingdom Fungi; phylum Ascomycota; class Sordariomycetes; order Glomerellales; family Glomerellaceae; genus Colletotrichum; species Colletotrichum sublineola. The sequence goes on from JAHSQG010000001.1 coordinate 3,251,780, forward strand.
ACCCCATCGACACTATGTCGACAGAAGAGACCCGGAAGGCGTCCAAGACGTACAACGCGAGTTGCCACTGCGGCAACATTAGGTTCTCATTGACGCTCTCGCCACCGCTGGAGGACGGATACAAGGTCCTCAACTGCAACTGCTCTATCTGTCGACGCAGTGGCTATCTCCTCATTTGTACGTATCCCATTCTTCCCCTCAAATGCCCTCCTCCTCAACTGCGGCACGACTCTCGAGTCATGCAAGAGTCAAAGACGAGGGCGCCTTCGCCCGGCCTGGTCACTAACACCCTTTCGGCGTCAAGATCCCGAGAAGACGGACGTCACCTGGCATGATGGCTCCCGCGAGCGGTGCACCAACTACCGCTTCAACACCAAGACCAAGGATCAGATGTTCTGCGGCAGCTGCGGGTCAAGCCTGGGCATTGATTTCTTGAACGAGACCTTCTACGGCATCAGCGTGTGTTCCCCATCCCTCCGTTTTCCCGGTAACCCCGCACGATGGCATTGCTGACAGAATGTCACAGGCGCGAGCCCTTGACGGCATCGACCTCGATACGCTGACTTACAAGAAATTTGACGGCGTTAACAAGGTGTCGCCGGCCCAGGACCTCTCTGGAGCCGAAATCAAGGAGGTCCGCACGTGAGATGAGCTCTGGATTAGATCCTTGGAAATTAAAATGTATATTCAATCAGATATGTCTCGAGACATTTTTTTTCTATATGTATATGGCCAGATCCTGTCATTACAGAGCCATACCCAGCATCAGCACCGCAGGTTTCCTAGGGAACGTTATGAATCCGGCACCAACGGCCCCTTTTATATCAGTCTCCCGTTCTTCTCGCTCATCCCGCGCTCCTGCCTTCCGATGAATGTTTGCATCGACGTGTCCACGCGAGCCAACCGTCTCGCGACCTGCTGCACCGAGGCGGGGAGCACGTTGTACCAGTGAATCCACCGCGCGTATAGAGGCATCGCAACATGCGCGCTCCGCCCCGCGTCGATGGCGGCAATGACCTCCTTGCAGACGTCCACGGGCTCGACGATGGGGGCGATGAAGGCATGGGGAGTCTGCACGCCGTAGAAGAGCGGCGTCGACAACTGGCCCGGCTCGACGAGGATGGTGCGGATATCCGGGTGAGAAGCGGCGAGCTCGGCGGTCAGGGACTTGTGCAGGGCGGTAACGCCGGCTTTGGCGGCTGCGTAGTCAGTTAGGGAGGCGGCGCCGAGGTGACCGAGGACCGAGGACATGGTCACGACGGTGCCGCCGTTGCCGCCGCGGATCATGGGCGGGAGGAAGGTCTTGAGGGTGTAGAAGTGCGCTGTGAGGTTCGTGGTGATGGACTTGTCAATGTCCTCGAACTCAAGGTCCAGGAGGGACTTGCCCTTGACGATAGCGGCGTTGTTGATCAGGACTGTGGGGGTGCCGAGCTGTTGGGAGCGAGGTATATTAGCGAATCTTCACACGCCTGACTCGTATCCGATACCGTGGGTTCGTTGAACTTACGTCTCTTTCAATCTCGGCCGCGACCCTCGCGACCTGCGCCTTGTCCGTAACGTCGCACTTGTAGAACGTGACGCCCCTCGCCTCGCCGTTCTCCATCTCGTTGACGTCCAAGACGGCGACGGTGGCACCACGCATGCCGTACACCTCAGCGATGAGGAGACCCAAGCCGCTGGCGCCGCCGGTGATGACGATGACCTCTTCGCTGAGGTCAACCTCGCGCGGCAAGCCGAAGGCAATGCGCTGGTCGATCACGTTGGCCATCCAGCACATCGTGATGAAGGTTGCCCACACGATAGATCCGATCATGGGCGGGGCATCCCAGGCCTGGGCCTGGGCGCGGAAGCACAAAGGGATGATCCAGCAGACGAAGGGGTGGAGGAAGGTGACCTTCAAGACCTTGACGAACAGGTCAATGGACAGCGGCGCGAACCACGAGTCGTTCTGGGGCGGCCGTGGGTACTCCATGGCGGGCTGGCGGGCTTGCGGTGATAGGGCCGTGGTGGTATGAAAGGGTTGAGGTTGTGGATGAGCTTGTATCGCGACAAGCTGAGGGTGGAATTAGGATAGATCTTGTATCGCGTCCAGCACAGATTCGGAGAATTAGAATGGGTTGAAGAGTGAAGGCTTAAATGGTATAGGTGTCCGTCCAGCAGAGGGAAAAGAAGCAGGAAAAATGCAAAGAAAAAGGACCATGAGACGAAAGAACGCACAGCCCACAAACACAATCGGGCCACGGGGAAGCTTGACGTTCTTCGTTACATGTGGATGGACCTGGGGTTGAAACGGCGGCCAGGCGCCTAGGGGTTGCTTCCCTGACAGGCGCTCCTGTTTGTGGCCCTGGACACCCCTGGAAAACGGCCGCTAAACGCAAGCCCCTTGCATCTGTCCCGAACTCCCCACTTCAAGCCGCTATTGGCAACAACCGTTGTCGCGTAATAAAACTGGCCTGTGTGCTGCCATATGCAGCCTTGATGTCTTTGAACCTTTTTCCGATAACTCGAGTTCATCGGAGCCGGCGGACATATCGACCGCCGAGCGGAAACAGAACACGGAAAATACTAGGACACGTCGGTCTTGTATGTGTATGGCACAAGAAATAACAATGTTTCTCCTCATGGCCATCGCTGGATTTTAGTGGTAAAAACGACTTGATCCGTGGTATTCTGACCCTATCAAAGTTGCACTTTTCACGATTCCCCCCCTTTTCCTTTTCACGTAGACCATGCCGCCCCCAACGCCGAACAATGCAAAGACGCAACAACAGCAAAGACATGTAACCACAGAAGACCATCTCTACTTCTCCCGCGCCAGGATGGGCTTTTCTCTCTCGCCCTTGCGCCTCTCGAACTGCTTCTTGGTGTGCCTCCGCTCATTCTCCTCGCGCCTTTTGATCGACTGGAGCTCTACGTTCTTGATCTCTCCCGCCTTCTTGATCACCTTGGGCAGGTGGCGATGTCTCTTGATGCGTCTGATCTCTGGCATATGGCTGTATCGAGAGACCAGGGCCTCATTGTACTCGAGGGCCTGTCTCTGCTTCGCGGATCTGATGCCTGACCGGTCCGTAGCGTTCGATCGCCAGACGCGCACATTTCCGTCGTCGGAGCCGCTAAGGATGTATTTGGAGTCGGGAGTAAACATGGTGGTGAACACCCTCTGCATCCGTTTGGTGTGGTACATGTCGCGGGAGTGTCCATGATCACGATTCCAGACACGGACCGTCCTGTCGTAAGATCCGGAAACCAGCTCCTCACCCGTCGGACTGAACTCAACACTCATGACGGCGGCGACATGGCCCTTATAAACGTTAAGCGCCCTGTCGAACTTGCGCATATCGAACATCTGCTTCCGAATTAGACACCGGTTTCGAGGTGGATTGTTTGCTCATGACTTACGTAACAGTTGTGGTCTTCACTTCCAACGACAAAGTTGAAGGCTTCCATGGGGTTCCAGGATAGGGAGTTGCAGGCGAATGTCATTGTCGTCTTGGTTAGGGGCATGGCTGTGCGGACGTCCCAGAGAATGATGCTCCTGTCGGCGCCTGTGCTACCGAGAATGGACTGCTCAACCTGGTTGAAAGAAACAGCGTTGATGGTATCGGTTGCGTTCGGCCATCTGAGAATCTCGGGGGCCGCGCTGTGCCGCTCCAAATCGTAGATGGCGATCTCACTGGAGGAGGAAGAGGCGGCAAAGGCGTGCCGCGAGCGATGGTGCGACAAGCTCTGGAAACCGCTGCTACCCAGCCACGAAGAAATGGGGGCTGAGTCACTCGGCGTGTTGTACGGATCCCACAGCTTTATCGTCTTGTCTGACGCAGCACTGAGGAGCTTTCCGTCCTTCGTCCAGCAGAGACTTCGCACGATGTTGGTGTGGGCATTCTTGGTGTGCCAGATTTCGTCTCGGCTCGTGAGGTCGAATGCTTTGATCGCGCCATCGCCACTACCGGATGCCATGTGCTTTAACGAGTTCGGATCCTTGGCCATCGAGTAAACCTATGGTGTCTATTAGCAACCAGGAGGGTCTTCGAGAATTCGGACCAGGCGTACACCATCGATATGGCCGCTGCCCATCTGCCCAACAAAGGGCGCGGCATGCATGCGCTCCAACTTGACAGCATTAAGAGCTTTCGTATACCTGAATTTCTTGTAAGATCGTGCTTACAGATGTGGCGAGATTGACTTACTCTCGAGCGCGCTCCATAGGATGTTGAGCAGGATCGAGGTTCCTTCGAAATGGTTAGCTTGGCCTACAGTTTGCTTGACGAGTTTTAAATACCGAGGCAGCTTCTTAGCAGTGGAGCCAGGAGGCTGGTACTCCTCAACGCTCCGAGAAAGAGCTTTGATCTTCATTTTGGCGGGCGTGATGCAGTGTTGTACTTGGCCAGAGAAATGTCGAAAGCCATCCAGAACAGCAATCAAGCGTCTGCTTGACTTCCGTCCCTGTTGCGCATGGTGAACCCGCAAGAGAAAATAATTTAAGTGGAGACATTCGGAGAATTATATCCAATGAGAAGAGACCTACCGGATCAACCATGTCCCGATGCGACCCCTACCCTCCCCACTGCTCTTGCGTCGCGGTCATGGTAACCTAGACGTTCTGAAAGGCGGCTGGAGCTCTCGACAGTGCACCAAGCTACCTCACGAATCCGGCGACGAACCACAACTTCCCTCACCACCACCGGCGACAACCTTCAAAATCGAACAACTCGAACAAAAAAGTAACCGAATTCTTGTCACGACAACCGAAATATCAGCGACCATGGCTCAGGGCGAATCGGCTAGGGTGCAAGAGGCACAGAAGGTGGCCAAGTCAGATCCCCGACAGGCAGAACAGCTCTTCAAGGAAATCATCTCTCAGCCTCCCTCCTCCGCAACTTCCGATGCCGCTGTGAAGGAGTATGAGACGGCGCTGATAAGCTTGGGAGAGCTGTACCGGGATGAGAAGTGAGCCTCTCTTCCGTCCGGTGATGACATCGTGTGGGGGACCCATGTTTGCTGATAACCCGTTTAGGAAGACGCAGGAGCTTGTCGACCTGATCACAAAAAGCCGGACAGTCCTTTCGTCATTCGCCAAGGCAAAGACAGCAAAGCTGGGTAGGCCTGAGTTCAATTCTCATCCCATTTTGTGGCAAACTCAAGACTAACCTGAATCACCTGCAGTCCGCTCTCTGCTTGACCTCTTCGAGGACATTGAGGGCAGCACCGATATCCAGATCGCCGTTACGAAGTCATGTATAGAATGGGCAACCTCGGAGCGCCGCAGCTTCCTGCGCCAGAACCTCGAGACCCGCCTGGTCACCCTCCTCATGGCAAAGCAATCCTACTACGATGCACTCACTCTCATCAACGGCCTCCTCCGTGAGCTCAAGCGTCTGGACGACAAGCTCGTCCTTGTCGAAGTCCAGCTTCTCGAGTCGCGCGTTTACCATGCTCTTGGGAACATTCCCAAGGCCCGCGCTGCCCTTACTAGCGCCCGCACAAGCGCTGCCTCCGTTTACACCCCGCCCCTCTTGCAAGCCCACCTCGACATGCAGAGCGGCATGCTACACGCCGAAGATAAGGACTTCAACACGGCCTTCTCCTACTTCATTGAGGCCCTCGATGGCTACCACACCCAGGACGAGTCTGTCAAGGCTACCGCCGCCCTGCAGTACATGCTGCTGTGCAAGATCATGTTGAACCTGGCCGACGATGTCAACAACCTGATGACGTCGAAGCAAGCTCAGAAGTACGCCAGCAAGAACCTCGAGGCCATGAAGGCCATTGCCCGCGCGCACTCCAACCGTTCCCTGGAGGAGTATGAGCAGGCTCTTCAGTCCTACCGCGAGCAGCTCGGCAGTGACGCCTTCATCCGTAACCATCTGCGACGCTTGTACGACGCCATGTTGGAGCAGAACCTAATCAAGGTTATCGAGCCCTTCTCCCGCGTCGAGATCAACCACATTGCCAAGATGGTTGGTCTCGACACGCAACAGGTGGAGCGCAAGCTCTCGCAGATGATCCTAGACAAGGTCATCATCGGTGTGTTGGACCAGGGTGCGGGATGCCTCATCATTTACGACGAGACGGAGCGCGACAGCGCATATGACCACGCTCTGGCCACGATTGAGAAGCTGAGCAGCGTGGTGGACGTCCTTTACACCAACCAAGCCTCGATGCTTGAGTAAAAGGGAAAGGCAGGCGTCAGGGGTTGGCAGCTAGGGGGCGGCGAATGGGATTGGGAATTGTACTATTACCATAGACGAATGCCGGTGGTGCATGAGACAGAATTCATTCTGATAAAGTGGTATCCTAACAAATGCAGAGGGGTTAAGCTCTTAAGCCCCCGAGTGACCAACTGGAGAATAAAAAATAAAAAATAACGTCATGATCAAAAGCCTCCAACGCCTAATCCAAACCCCGATATGTACGTGATCCTGTACACTCATTGGACATGAGACTTTCGTAAAGACCATACTTGTGGCCACTGTACCGTGAAACAAATCCAAACAGAAACTCTGCCGTACGCGCCCATTATCCACGATCACGCATTGTTGCTATGCAAACTTGACAGAGGGCGCCTTTGGGGCTTTGCCCTCCTTACGGAGCCGCTCCCCAACGATCAATGAAAACACTCTCTTGGCGAGCACCTCCTCCTCCCACCCGCCGACCTCGGCCTTGAAGGCGTCAACGACGTCGAGATGCCACTGCTCCATAACCAGGCTGACGCCGTGCGAATTGACGGAGCGGCCGAGCAGCCACCCAGACTTGCTCCGGAAGTCGTCTGGAAACTGGAAGTCGAACGGGCCGAGCCGGCGCAGCTGAATGATGTCGTCCAGCAGCAGCCAGTGGTCGCGCGACCACATAGTCTGCGAAAGGCGCGGCTCCTCTTCGGCCGCCGGCTTGAGCGAGCTGACCACGTCAGGCGCGTCCATCATGGAGACGTCCATTTCCTCGTGCTGCGCGTCACTGGCGTCGCCCTTGGCGGCGCCGTTTTCCTTGTCCTCTTCTTCCATGATGGCGTTGATGCGCTGCTGCTGTTGCTGCTGAGCGGCGTCGGCGCTGCTGTTGGAATTGGTGGACAGGCGGCGGCCGGCGCGTGCTTGTGCCTGGGCCAGAGGCGAGAGCACGCTGCTGGTGAACTCAACAACTCTGCCCGGTGTGCGCGGTTTCAAAGGAGAGCGCAGACAGGACTTGGTGGGCGACATGTTCCTGTCTGGCAAGGGCCGAAGGATACGACGCTCGGATTCGGGCGAATCTTCCGCGATGGCAGAAGCACTACTCTCTTGCCACTTTTGGATGTCCGCACGGGTGAGCTGCATGCGCACTGGAGTCAACGAGGGTACCGGAGCCGCCGCCTTGCCAAACAGGTCCTGCGTCTTCTGTCCTGACTTGGGTGTAAAGTTCTTCTGTGGTACAGAAGTGAAGGAGACCTCGGAGGACATGTTCATCTGAGAGTCAGGAATCTCTGACGGTTGTCTCATGTTGCTACGAGACCTGGTCGAAGTGAACAATTCCCGACGTGTATCGATGATCGATTTCGTTGCAGAAGGCTTCGCAGGCGAGAAGAGATCTGAGCGACCGCTGGCGGAAGGAGCGAATGCCTTCTGTGGGATGGAAGGGAACATGGAGTTCGTCTCGAGGCCTGCGTTGGATTGTTCGGGAAGATGCGCCTTATTTACGGATGACAATGCGTTCTGTCGTTTCTTATCCATAATCTCTTTGACACCCTCCGCTCCTGGAAGAAGAGCAGGAGAAGAAAAGAATGCAGAGAGATCCTTCTTCGCGGATGACATTTGAGCAACTCCGAAGGCCTTTGGGGGAAGCTGTTTCTGGCTCTTCTGCTGGGAAAGCATAGAATAATCCTCTTCTTCGGCCTCGCCGAAGCCGGACTTGCGGTTATGAGACGCCGCTGGAGTGAAGAGGGTGTTTTTCTTTGGCGATTCAGCACGTCTCTGCCACGGACTAGGGAGAGCCGCACGCCGTGGTGGAATAGGCGCAATAGATTGCTTGCCGAATGCCTGTTGACGATTTGAACTAGAAGCAGGACGTGATGCCTCAATCGCCCAAATATCATCATCCTCATTGTCTCCAGGCTGTTCTTCTTCGACCTCTGTTTCATCAGCACCGTCGAAAGTAAGACTGAGACCTTCAAAACTGGGCCGCCGGCTGGTTCGAGACGCACCAGCAGCGTTCGTGCTGCTGTGCATGGAATGCGATTGAGTGAAAGGCTGCTCACGCGGAGCCGGCGCCTCCTCCATCCAGCTCATCTCATCAATTTCATCGGCCGGGGCAACCTGAAGAGATCCGGACATTGACACCGATGTTTCACCTTGCCCCTCGGCAGGAGGCACATGCATGCTCTTGGCCAAGGCTTCCATGAAGCTTGGCTGACCGGTGTGGTCATCCTCGCGGCCAAAGGGGTCCTCATAAGGAGGGCCGGTCGAATGCGGCACGGAAGGCGGCGGTGGAGGTGGAGCCGAGGCGCGAGTGGGTGACCCGATGAACTGAGCGCCGGCCTGGATCAAGGTGGACAAGGGCTGGGTCCAGCTACGAATCGACTTGGCGGCAGACTGAGGCTGGCTACTACTTGTGGTAGGTCTGAAGGGGCTACCGAGAGAGTTCTGACGAGGAGGTGATGAGGCATCCGACGTGACACTTTGCAGAGCTCTTCCGGCCCTCACGATAGGAGATAGCGCGGGACGAACCCCGTTGTCTGGGGATGCTGCCCGAGGAGCCAAGAGGTTGATATCCGGCGAGGGCACAGGGGATGAGACAGGCGCCACCGGGGTGATGTACTCGCTAGTAGCAGCAGGAATGCTGGTCGTAAGCTCTGGAACAGGAGGGTCAGAGCTCATCTCATGGTGTTGAGAATACTCAGCGGGAGGCGAGCTTTGAGGCGCCTCGATCGTTTTGGCATCTGATTGAGGAACGGGAATATCATTAGGCGATGGCGTGTCGTCTGGAGTCGGCATTCGTGCTGAATCTGACCGAGTGTAAGAAACACTCGCATTGGATGGAGCTGCGGATTTGGGTGAACTCTTACGAGCTTCTTCTTCTGCCGCCTCTTCCTCGTCTTCCATGTTTGCCTGTTCCGCGTGAGGATTTTCGACATCGTCCTCCAAGTCTTGCCCCATCTCGTCCTGGATATTGTCTTTGATAACGTTTATGGTCTCTCCATCATCCTTGTCGACTTGAGGCAGATTCAAGTTGCCTGGAGTTGCCACCTCGAGATAGGCATCCGGAATTTCAGAGAAGTCATCTTCGTACATCACGGATGCCTCCTCGTTTCCCATCGAGCCACGCCTGGAGGTCTTAGCACCAGGCGTGGCCGCAGCCAAAATATGGGATGGTATACTGGAGAAAGTGGCATCCATCCGTGAGGTCTCCATTTGCGAGGTTTCTATATTTGAAGTTTCCATCCTCGAGGTTTCCGACTCTGTTTGCCTTGCCTTGTTTTCGAACAGCTTTCGGCCCAGCGGAATAGACTTGCGACGGGGGCTGCTTCTAGTCCGACCCGGCGATTGGGTGCTTCTGCCTGGAGAAACATCCCTGGATATGGAAGACGGAGGTGGAAGGTCAGGACGATGGAGAGAAGGAAGAGCGACAGGAGATTCCTTGGCCTCGGCGTTGAGGTTCATTATGGAATCCCCATGTGGTTCAACCTCCTTCTCAGGCTGAATCTCTTCCTGATTTGGAGAAGCATGTGCTGGAGCCTCTTGCGTAGTAGGGACGCCAACGACTTCTTCATCACCCTCTTCTTCTTCGTCATCGTCCACGCGCAAGGCACCGCTTTGCCTCAAAGATTCCAGCGTTTGATTAATAATCAGACCTGTTTCTTCGCCAATTTCTTCCGAGCCGGGGGCAAGCATGCTTGTATGTCCTCTCATAGAAGGGATAGAATTTGCAAATATCATGCTGAAATCCTCTCCTTGTGCAACCGTGTCTTGGTCGCGTGGCTCCCTGTCCGCATCGTTCTCTCCGATTAGCGACGAGATGTCGCTCGCCGCGCCTGGCCCAAAATCATATTCATTGTATTCAGGCTCGTTTCCTGACTCGGAATGTAGCTGTTCGGATGGTGTAGGGCTCTTGTCTTGCATGTAAGCAGGTGTCGGACTAAGATTGATAGGATTGTCTTGTGTCGTTGCGCGAGGTGTTGCTTGGTCTGACATTGTTTGCATCCATATATCGGGTTCGGATTCAGGCATCGAGACAGAAGGCTGCTCTCGCCTTGGTGTGGGATCGTCCACGGCCATATCTTCCATCACCGCAGCGAGCGCGTCGTCTGAAGGTGCTACCCCGCCAAAGTCCGCCATCTCATCCACCGTTTCCACCTGCTGATCGGAGAACTCAACGCGTTTGGGTCGGCCGCGGCCCCGGGTTTTACTGGGTCTGGACGAAGGAGCAGGGTCTTCAGACGCCCCTCGCGGCTGGCGACTCGCCGCCCGTCCGGTGCGCGTGGTGGGTTTCGGCGTTCCCTGGATAGTGATGTCGGCTTCAATGCCATCAGAATCAACAATCGTCTTGACCCTTCGAGTCTGTCTTGGTGTCTTTTTCGGAGAGGACGTAGCTCTCCTCTTGGTCGCTGTGCCGGTCTTGGGTGTGCCAGATTTGGGAGGCCGACCCCGCCGCGCGGGCGTCTTGACGGCCGTGTTCTTCTTGTCGCCAGCCAGCGGAACGGTGGTTGTATACGCGCCGCGGCTCAGGGTGGGTGTGTCGGCGTTGAAGAGTCTGCGCCCAACGTTTCCGTACTCGCCCTCCGCCTCCACGGTCACTAATAACCGTTTGGGCGCGGTGTCATCGCCAACCTCGAGCTCGAACATTTGCTTCCTAGGCGAAGTGCTACTGCCACCGATGGAGAATAACCGCTGCGATCTTTGGCTTCGAGTGACGCGACGAGAAGAAGGGTAGAGCGCCGAGGAGACAGTGTCGTTGAGCGGATCCGGCGAGGAGAGCATCTCGTCGCCGGCCCCTCTAGGCCTCGGTGTTGCCATTGTGAGATACGCGCAAAAGCCAAAAAGGGAATGGGGGGAAATGACGCGCACGCTATGGCTGTCGCATGGACAGTATATAGAAAAAAGAGAAAAAAGCCCCCGCGACGGCGAAAACTAGGCTCTATAGCCTTCGCGTAAACTAGCAATAAAAAAATGTCAAATGCTATGCATTGGAATAAGGGTCGTCGCGTCGTGATGCGGTGGGTGGTGCGCAATAGTTCGAAGGCAGCCACTACAGATAGGAGCAGGCCCTGGCGCCTAATCAAAGTGGGTTTGTTTACTTTCTGTCGTTGCCCCTCGACCACTCTTTTTTCAGTGGGGGCCGCGCGATGACAGGGGAATAACTATCACCCGCTGCCCCGCTCTCACCCCTCTGGCCGGTCCAATTCCTCAGTTTGGGCTCAGACCCTTGGCTGACAACGTCTTGGTGCAGATTGCTTTTTTGTAGTGTAGGGCGGGGTTTCTGCAAGCCCAAATCTGCCCTGATTTTCGATTGAGCAACGTGTAAGTGCCAATGTTGAAATTTATGTATGACTAGTCATCACGCTTTGTAGCCTCGACACGTTTCTTGCTTCTTCAAGAAAGCGTATCTTCTTACCGAATGAAGCATATTTGGCAGGCGTCTCCGAACTAGCTCCGACCCCACACTCCCGAAGGAACCCGGTCTCCTAACCCCAGAGCCCAAGTCTACCTAGTAGGGCAGCCCAGAGGGGCCCCATCACATGCGTCAGCTCTTTTGTCCCTCCCTTGTCTTGTGATCGCGCATGAATATCTGGCACGGTTGCAGTGATGACATAACTGGGGTAAAGGTTTTTAGTTCCCCCCTTCGGCATTCAAAACGTGGTTGACCTCGGCTCCCCAGAAAATCCAAAGGGATTGCCGCCCTGTTTGAGACGCAACTTTTATAATACCCAACGTCGCAACGATCCCATTTACATTCTTTATACATCTCTGACTGTAGCAATTTGGACGAATCATCCCATTTCCCGTGTCCCTATCATCATCCTATTTGCATAAGCTTTTCGACAAGCACACCACCTCATAACGCTCACAGACCTACAACAGCCACCATGTCCAAGCCAGCGCTCCCGCAGAACGACAATGTCGCCCATGCCCTCGCCGGCGCCGGCGGCGGTCTCCTCTCCATGGCCTTGACGTAAGGCCATTATACCTCTTCTGACGGCCAAGGCTCTAACTTCCGTGTGTCGCACAGCTATCCCCTCATCACCCTCTCGACCCGCGCCCAAGTAGAATCGAAGCGCGCCGATACGGCCTTTCTCACAGCCGTCCAGAAGATTGTCGCCCGTGAGGGCGTGTCGGGACTCTACTCCGGTCTCGAGTCCGCTCTTTTTGGCATCAGCGTCACCAACTTCGTCTACTACTATTGGTACGAGTGGACCCGCGCCTTCTTCGAGGCCGCTGCCGAGAAGGCCGGCCGTGCCAGTAAGAAGCTCACGACTGTCGAGTCCATGATTGCCGGCGCCATCGCCGGCTCTGCAACCGTCATCCTCACGAACCCCATATGGGTCATCAACACCCGTATGACGACTCGCAGCAGCAGCGCCAACAAGGACGGCAAAGATGAGGAGGCGCAGACCTCCCAGCCCAAGAAGGCGCCATCGACCATCGGCACTCTCCTGGCGCTGCTCAAGAACGAGGGCCCGCAGGCCCTCTTCTCGGGCGTCATCCCCGCCCTGGTGCTCGTCATCAACCCGATCCTGCAATACACCCTGTTCGAGCAGATGAAGAACGCGGTCGAGAAGAAGAGGAGGGTGACGCCGACCATCGCCTTCCTCCTGGGCGCTCTCGGCAAGCTGTTTGCGACCTCGGTCACCTACCCGTACATCACAGTCAAAAGTCAGATGCACGTTGCTGCTGGCAACGGCGAGAAGAAGGAGGGCATGTCCCAGGCCATCAGCCGGGTCATCAGGGAGGAGGGCTACGCCGGCCTGTACAAGGGTAAGTCTTATTTCTGTCGGAGACAGTGGCTGCCACAGTACTAACAAATGGGGATGCAGGTATCGGCCCCAAGGTCACCCAGAGTGTGCTGACCGCCGCCTTCCTCTTTGCCTTCAAGGACGTTCTGTACGAGCAGACCGTCAAGCTCAGAATGATTGCCGCCAAGAAGCGCGCGTAAACGCACCAAAGAGCCTTGCTGCCTCTTCCGCATGGTCAGATTAATTGACTAGATTTAGAGGTAGATTTTCAAGACGCATCTATAGAACAAGCAAGCTAGAGACACCACTGCATTTCAGCATGGCAACTCAGCGCATATGCTGCGATCATTTGTTCGTACCACACGCACGAGCTGTATGGAACTTTACTGTATGGGAACTTTTTCAAATAACGCGGGTAAGCTGTTGGCAAACGACGGGACATGGGGTGCTAGGCGTAGTGTCACATGGAATTCCCCGGCTGTATTTTAGGACTTTCTTTGTCTTTGGATAGTAGGATGATGGTTATCCACTACATATCTATGTCATGCCTAGGTCCATTCTTGCGCTCTATTTCATCATCGAACAGGTGTAATTTGAGGGACAATCCACCACTCATGATACGATTTGTCAGGAGTCGGCACCTCGGCCTTGAGCTTCATGTCCCCGCCGCCTTCGCCCGACTTGTCTAGCGCCTTTCGGATAGCCGAGACGGCCAAGCCCGTGGCAATGCAAGACTTCAGCCCATTCTTGATGGACGGCAGCCAGCGATCATGTGATCCGACTGAGAAAGCCTCCGCCTCGGGAAGTTTGCTCATGACCTCGAGGCCTTTTTTGGCGCCGGCGATGGCGCGGTCGGCGAGGTCCAGCAGTTCGGCGCTTGCACACTCTGTCTGCAGGGTTCCGATGGTGAACTCCTCAAAGGTCGGCAAAGAGGGTAGGCCGATGACGGAGAAGGGCCTCATCCGCAGTTCGTAGCGGAGCTCATCAGTGCTGTAGGGTCGCGGAGGGGGCTTGACTAGCTCAAGGCGGTGGAGGACCGTGTAGAGACAGCAGAGAGCGTCGGAGACGCCTTCAGTGACGGCAGCATCCAGCAGCGCTAAGCGGAGGAAGGCCAGACATTTGGTGTACTGCGATTCCGCGGTCGGCGTGAGGCGCTGTCTGCCCGAGCGAGCCTGGTTGAGGCTTCGGATGACGAATGACTTTATGCGCTCAACGTGCTGAAGACGGTTCTTGGCCAAGTAGTTCAGGTACCAGTACATGCCCGCCAGCTCGTCCGGCTGGTAGACCTCGAGTTCGAAACCGAGCTGGACGATCCACTCCATCTGTTTTACCTTGTACAGGTACGCCCACGACGACAGCGGCAGAGACCACGTCTCGACTGGCCCAGAGGCAGACTGGTAGACCAGGGGCTGCTCCTTGGTCTCTTGTTGGATAACCTGGTCGATATCTTCAGCGTCGAACTGCAGGTTTTCCCAGTCGCGTACGATGTGGCAGAGGGTCCTGCGCACGCGACACCGGTTTTGGCAGAAAGTGCGCAGGATATCGAGGTAGGGCTGGGCGGCGCGCTGGCGAAAGACCTCCATCTGGTTCGCGATAGTGAAGCGCGGGTCTTGGATGGCTTCGACTTCGTCATTTTCGCGGTCGAGAAGTGGGCTATTGGGCAGGGAGACGATGGAGAAGTCATCGTCGAGCAGTTGGCGGATGCTTTTATGACCTAGGACCTCCATGTCCTTGAATAAGAAGCTTTGGAGGAGGGTGCGGACAAAGATCAGGGGCTGAGGCTTCTTCGCTTGAAAGGTCGTCACATATGTCTAGCAGGCAGTCAGTAACGACGAAGTTGGGATAAGGAATATGGCGTGGATATGTACCTGAAGGCAGATGGAGTCCGTATAGTCGAGGACCCCTACAACTTCAAGGCCGTCGCTGATGATCTTCGTCAGGTGCCCAAAGGCGTCGTCAAAGCTGATCTCAACGATGGGACGCGGAGGCATCGTGCTGGCGAGTTTGCGTTGAAGTTTGGCACTACAAGCCTCTGGCACGGGCTTTCCCAGTGCGTGAGTGCTCTTGATCCTCGGTAGCATATCGTGGGCCTCTTTCCAGGGGCTCCTAATACGGTCCGGGTCCATCCGATACTGCGTATGGTCAATCGCTGCCAGGAGTGTGTATCGGAAGAGCAGCCTGGCGTGGAGAGCGTCAATAATATCTTGCGACACCGAGTCCGAGAGTTGCCGCAAGACGAAATTTGCCTCCTTGATGATATCGCGTACGGACTCAATGCTGAAATCGTCGAGTAAAACCCTATTGTAGGTGTTTGTAACGAAATCTTCTTCCTGCATAGACGGTCAGCCAGATCATCCCACGAGGGCTTTAGCAAACCCACCTCATAGAAATGCTCGTTCTTGATTCTCTCGTTAACAATCCCACATGTCTTCAGCAGTCCTAAACAATATGCACGGAGTACGGTATGCATCGGTGATGGCGGCGTGCCGTTGGCGTTCCTAATGAAGTGGGCATCGTCGATGGCAGCAGGTTTGGGCATGAGGATTGACTCAACGTAGACACTTGTGAACAGAGTCTGAGAGAGAGGGTATCCAACGTGCCATGACATCTATGATTATGTCAGTTGGGGAGGGGGATTTATATGTGGTCTTCGGTACTGACCTCATGGCAAAGCAACTGGTCAATTATGCCAAGAACTTCCTCAGGGAGGAGGGGACGTGACACATTGTACTCGACGTCAAGCGAGTCCTTCGACTCTAAGCACCCACTGTCCATTTTTGGGTCCATGATCTGTCCATGATTTCAGCAGGCTGTCCAGGGCTGTAAGCAAATAGCTTTCGTAACTTACTTCGAGGGCCCCAACGGACTCAAACAGCGTGAAGAAGCCATCCTTGACCAGCTCACCAGGGGGGAGCGCTGCGCATAGAGTCAGATAATCTGCTCTGTTGGGTTTTTGGGACTCTGCGTTTTTATCTCACTTTGAGCAGCTGCTGTAAACTTTGATGTGATATCAAAAGCTACAATGCCGTTGCCCGATGGCTTGGGCGGCGGCGGATGTGGGGGTTCACGCCCTTGCTCGAGCGAAAGTCTTGAAATGTCTAGGGGATAGTGAGTGATGCGAATATCGAAACTTCTCATGGCGCGTCCTTACCTTCAGACACTGCGAAGCCAGATGGGGCGGCCATATTGGCAACTCCTCATGAGGCTTTGTTGAGTGAGTGCGTTGAGTGCAGGTTGAGTGAGGTCACGGCGGGTACCCATCCAGTCATGGATATGCCCTTAGAAAAAAAAAAAAAAAAGAAAAAAAGTCTGGCCAGGTTGGTGAGGCACACGATGGCTTCGCGAAACCCACAGGAATACAGGGAGGGAATTGAAATCAACGAGCGATTGGAAATAAAATGCAGCAATTACGTCTCTATTGCTCCGTGGGTATTACGGTTTTGGTTGTTTTGAGGTAGTTGCAACGGGGACATGGAGCGATCACAACCGAGTTTGTCCGGCGGCGGGCAAATTTGGGGTCAGTGGAGGAACGGCACGCCCAACACTCTGGCCGACTTTGAGTGTGTGCAGTCAATCACTTGTGGCACCTCAGCCGACATCGCAACACTCGAAGGCCAGTCCCCCCACCAGCACGTTGGGAAACACCAAAATCAAGGACGGCATTTCGAATTGATAGATTATGCCACTTTCTGATATGTTACAGTAGCTCACTGCCTAGGAGCCGGCGGGTATTTGGAGGAGGGTCCGCGCATTCACTTCCTCTTCCCCCAATTCCCATCTATCCCTCGATAACCTCGGATGCATCTCCTTCTCCAACTTCACACGTCTAATTCTTGGGCGGAAAAAGTCGAACTACTTTACGAGGAAGCAGTAGGGGCGGCGGAGGTAGCCTGGGACAGGGGCTTGGGCTCGCCCTGCTTGCCGTTCTGTGTTGCGGTATTTCCAGTCAGTCATCTCTTGTGTTTTCGCTGTCAACCCGCATCATGGGTCATTGGTATCACAGTTCGAGTAGGGGGAAGGGCGTTTGTGCATTCTCACCTCCCACTTGGAAAAACGGAGCTCCATCTCTCCGCGGCGCTCGGCGATGATTCTCTTGTCCTCCTTCAGGCTGCGACGTACGACGCGCGAGGCGACGGCGAGGTAGCGGTTGTAGCTGGAAATTGGGGTTTGTCGGGTTAGCTTTTCCTCTGTACTCAAACTCTCGACCGCGTTCGGCTCCAACCGACAAAATGACGCAAAAAAGGGATCGAGGTCCGTCAATTGACTCACGTGAGACCGGCGGCTTTCCAGGCGAAGACCATTTTGGCGGTTGTATGGATGTGGTGATGAACGTAGATATGGGGTGGCAGCTCGGGTATGATCAATTGAAGGTTTCTAGATTCCAAAGCGCAAGCTCCGAGTTGGATGCCTTTGATGGCCTCAGGCAGGAACATTGGCTCACGGGTTACTACTGACTCCACCTCCTATTGCTCTAAGTCTCTCTCGCATCTCGCATGCAAACTCGGCCCGGACCACTCAAAACTGATTCTGGATGATTACCTAGGCAGCTGGATCCTGTCCTTATTAACGGTCCTGGAAGCCATTCCTATTTCCAATCCCATGTTTAACTCTTTTTCCGGTTCGACAGGTACCAAACCATAGCCCTTTTCAATACGATTGACGTCGGCCATACAAATTTGATTTCGAAAGTATCTCATCCGCTACAGATGCTGTGCCGTTTAGAGTCTCCGTACTTGCAATGAGCTACTGAGCTACGTAGATGGGCAGTATATCAAGTCGGTAACGGGTGCTGCCAGTAAAGCTTAAGAGCAGCTAGAGATTGGTTGAAGCTGTGCGAGATTTTCGCTGTATCTCCCCCGAAAGGTGTGATGAAATGGGGGCATTGCCTCATGAAGTCGCTCCAAAAGGTGTTTTCGGCTTTTTTTTCCCTTTATTCTTTATTCTTTTTTTTCCCCCGGGTTTCATTGGCAAAAAGAAAGAGAAAAAAAAATCACCACTGTATATGACTTTGACCCACCCATTGGTAGGGGCAAAGCATGGAGTAACGTCCGGCTGACCAACAGTTGGCAGCGTCTCTGCCAACCGTGACGGGAAGCGGTTCGTTATTCATCAGATGGGCGACGCAAGCCAGAGAGTGGATGTATCAACTGTAGGTAGGCAGCGGCGAGGATTGTACCTCACCCGACATCTGCGGATACGATTCATGAGACCTCGAGACGGTCAAGATGGCATTGCTCACCGTGTAGCAAGGCTGGAGTCCGAAATTGACAGAAGCCATCGTCAAAGTGGAGGGTAATTGCACGCCAAGATGGCTCTGCATACACCCGGTAGGCTTCAGATGCCCGCACCGGCGTGGTCCCAAGATCGTTGCGGACGTGATGCACTTGATGACAACCTTTGTTGGTGAAGATGTCAAGGACGCGATGAGGTTGGTGGGTGCCATTATCAGTGCAGCACACGGGGGGGACCGGAATTGACATGCTTCACCAAAAGGTCAAGGCTTTTGAGATAGAGATGTTCCTCTGCATGGAAAGGGTGTGGCGGCTGACGGAGGAGCTTATGCACGACTTCGTATCCATGTCGGACGCACCAGGGACAACCATCTCGGGCCCGGATCACGAGGCTGGTCAAGTTCGAGACCCCGTGGGTATTGTATCCACTGGCAGCTGGCATGGCGCATTTTTTTCTTCTTTTTTATGCGCCAGTCGCGGACGGGCGGCTTGAAGTATAGGGGCTGACAGGAGCGGCTGCTTTATGTGCAAAGGGTACGGATAAACGAGGCATGATGGGTTTGGAGTTGGGTTAAGGTCCCTGCTGCCCACGATTTTGCTTTATCCCGTATGAGTTACCCATGTCGTCGGGATGGGGATCTAAATCTTATCGTGGGGCGGCGCAGCGCGCGCTGGCAGATGTTGATGGTCAATCAAACGTGTTACTCTGGGTGACTTGACAGCTGTTTGTGTAGATCATGGAAAATATCATCAGAGAGGATTGGCGGAATGAACCAGTAAGCCTGGGTAACATAACTGCATCTCCGGATGTAATGATCGGCCCAAGTTCATCGAGTGCCTGAACTATTGAAACGCCAGGCTTGCCTTCCTCTAACAATGACTCGCAGGGTTCGGACCTCGGGCGGAAGGTCGGTTGAATTGGTGTGTTGATAACAGGCTGCATTATGACCAAGTCTTCTTTGGCGCCTACACCACCAAGCCGTCTGAAGAAGAGGAGCGATGCATCGGGCTAGAATTAACAACGCTCAGACTTTCTGTTCGTTGCGAATATATTGGATAGGAATTCAAGCATCCATCATGATAGCAAGGCAGATAAACCTTTGGATGCTTGTACAGAGGATACCTAGGAGAGAATGGACTGCTGAGGTTGCATTCGGGGAAGACGTCACAGACTGATGTTGTTTGAAAACATTCCAGAGTGTTTCATCCTAGAGATTGCATGTGCTCAAGGGGTGGGAGATGGTTCGAGGTGCGAAAGGTGGATGGATATGATTAGAGGAGGAATGGCATGTCGGGTGGCTGGTAACTGGGGCACGTGCGTCCTGGGTCAGGATCTGACAAGGATACAAAGCCACCGATGAAGTGTATAAGCCAATCAGAAGGCCATAAAATGCCCCACTGTAAGAATGCGGACTGGAACCGGGGACACAAGGGCATCACCACAAGGTGACGAGTATGTAGGTAGGTATCTGTTCCCGTACCGCCCCTCTGAGTCTTTGATTGGGGGGGTTCATCAACAGTTGAGAGGGCAAAGGAGGGCACAAGAAGGGGTAAAGAAGCACTATGAGCAGGCACACGTGAAGACGTGAAGGAACGAACCCTCACTGATTTACTTCAGCGGACCTTTCTGGGGCCTTGGGCATGCTTTGGGCCGTAAGGGCAGACTATCTCCGCTTTCCGAACACGGTTGGACATTGCATACAGACAGATACGTGTACATGCTGCGACCTGATGTACCTCGAGGTAGACACACCCTAAATCCCACCTACCTACCTTACAATTGCTTTGGCCTTTGCATTACACTGCATTGCGCTTTAGCATCTGCAACCGACGGTTATCCAACTTTTTTTTTAGACACCCTCTGACACCTGCGCACCCAATCGGTTACGAGCGACGCTAACGGAAACAACGACAGCAAGACGTCAGCAAGGCACTACTTGCTCTATCGAAGGATCCATTCAGTCCCTCTCTCTCAACCTTCAACGCGTTATTACCGCCACTTCTTCAGCTTCCATCCCTTCACAGCATCCAAACCAGGCGATTCCCTACTGCCAAGCGCCACACGCAACCTCCTTGCTCACTGAATCAGCATCCACTAGGAAAGCTTGACGGTCTCAACCTTACCTACCTAGGCAGTCCAACAAAGTTCGCAGTCGCAATCCCTACTTTCTCGTAGCATGGTCGATAACCATCCTCTCGAATAACTGCAACCTAACCGATCAATCACATTGTTCCTCACAGCCTTCTGGGTATATTGGACTGGCAGCTGATACGTAGTCGGGGAAGAGACAGAGGAGGACAAGAGAAGCGCAACAACGACAACAACCCTCTGATCAAAGAAATGATGCAGGCGCCAGGCTCTTCGCAGCGCATGCAACGGCGCTCCCCAGGTGCTGAACCTGGCCCTCCGCCAAATGTCCCAGCTCGCTCAATATCACCTGCCATAGGGATGCAGCCTAGGGCTTCCAACGCCTCAAACCGATCCGCCCCGCCAAATGGCGGGATGCGGAGATCAAACGTGAGTGATTGCACATTCCAGTGTCCAGCAGCTCGTCTCCAGATGCCGTCGTGCTGCAAAATATTATCTTCATAACAGACTTGTCATCCTTGCTCCCTTGTTTGTTGTACTTGCAACTAATCGGTCCTTCACAACAGAACTCTACTAGCTCAGCCATGCCTTTATCGCAAATCGAGAAAAGCGTCACCCACCTGCTTGTCGCGACTAAGCAGCTGCTGGAGACCCTGACACAATGGTCGCGTGGCCAAGCTACCGATGGACAGGTGTCCGATGTGTACGTCCGACTGGGATACGAGTTCAACATGGCCTGTCGAGCTTTCACGGCTATCAACGTGGATACCTCCGACCTGGGCAATGTCCCCGAGTTGCTACGAAGCATATTAGAGGCTACTTTAAGCCAAGAAGCGAGCACCGAGAGCTTGGAGAAATACCTTCCCCGTATTCGGGATATCATCATCAACCTGCTTCACGGACTGAAGCGCAAGCAGCAAAAGCTGCGGCAAAAGCAACCAAAAGACAGGGAGAGCGGAGGCTCAGGAGGCGCACCCGAGCGGACGACGAGCACGAGTACGATTGGTAGCGCGAATACTGGTTTGACGAATCTGCTGGAGGAGGGCATACAAAATGGATACCGGCCAGACCCGCAGAGGGAATCTTCCATGTCAGCCGGCGCCCCAACAAGCACGTCTCCGGGCCGTCGCTACATATCCCCAAGAGAACAGTCGCGCGGCTCCGTCAACTCCGAGCAGTCCTCCCTCTCCAGCAATACGATGCAGAATATGCCCGTTGTGCCGCCATATCCCGGTGACGAGGCGTCGACGCCCTCTGCACCGTTGGCAGAGGCCATTGCCGAATCATTCCCACCACCGCCGCCCCCTCCGAAACAGCAATCGAGTGCGTTCGCCGCTCTTCAGAAAGGAGGCGACCTGGAGAGAAGAGCATCGCGGCGATATTCGCAATATCAAATATCCAAGCACCTGGGCAGCGCCATGAATGGCGTGCCTATGCTGCCGTCGCAGAACTCCCCCATACCCAACCGTGGTCGAGGCGAAGTGCGAGAGTCTTTGCGTGCTGTGCAGACTCGGGAGACTGTCCGTCAGAATCGTGCCTCGAAACAGCCGCAGTTGGATGCATCACCTGCCAGGGCTCCAACCCGAACCAATGAAGCGCCTCCGGCTGAAGTGACGATAACCAGGCCTGAGAGCCCGACGATTCAGACACCCGAAGACAGGTATCCTAAAGCTAGCGCTACAGTGAAGGGTCCTTTGAGCGATGAGCTTCCCATCATGTCTCCTGATGATGACAGCAAACCTGAGCCACCCAGCAAGGACAGGCCCAAAGAATCGCCACGGGCTAAGACGCCCGAAAAGAAGCGAGACGCCGCCTTCCTTCACGAGCAATCACCGCCGTTGACGACTGACCTAACTTTGTTTTTGCAATACAAGTCAAAGGTCAAGAAGTTCGTGCTGCCCGAAGGCTACAGCGAGCTCTCTATCGGCCGTCTCCAGTTGGCATTCATTGAGAAGTTTTCCTGGAACACGCATGCCAATGGCGCTGACCTGCCCGAAATTTACATACAGGATCCCGTTTCAGGGGTCAGACACGAGCTTGAGGACCTCTCGGACATCAAGGACCGAACAGTTTTGGTGTTGAACGTTGAGCCGCTTGACGAAGTCAAACGACACATTGATGAGGGCATTGGGCAACTCAAGAAGATCGTACAGGATGTGAAGCAGAACATGGACGATCAGGGTTTGGCGATACAGCGAGTCTCGGAACGTCAACAGGAGGCGGCCACAGAGATAGCGAGGTTGGCTTCCGCTCCGCCTGTTGTCTCCGGGTCCAAGTCCGTTGGCAGTGCCGGCGGCCGCAAGCTCGCTGCTGAACACATTACCGAAATTCAAAGCCTTCGCCGTGACCTGGCCGTCATGCGGCAGGCGTACTCCAGTTTCCAGTCGGAGATTCAGGGTTCCATGTCCGCCATACGTGCCAAGGCGAGTAATGTCAAGGCTGCGGTTGTAAAGGCCTCGGTCCCTACCAACGGGGGCGAAACCGGTCATGCCTACGTCGCCAAGGGTCGTGAACAGCTCAATGCGGACTCTGACCGACTTGTTACCAAGGTCGATGACCTGCAAGACTTGGTGGAGGACCTCCGGAAAGATGTGGTTCACCGTGGCGTGCGGCCGCTACCTAGGCAATTGGAGACCGTGGCCATGGACATTACGAAACTTTCAAAGGAGCTCAAGAAGGTGGAGGATTACATGAAGGAAGAGAAGCCTATCTGGACCAAGATCTGGGAGAAGGAGCTGGAGGATGTCTGCAAGGGCCGTGATGAGCTGCGTCTTATGGAGGACCTCATGATCGACCTGCAGGACGACTTGGAGAAGGCATCGGAAACCTTTGCACTAGTTGAGCAGGCCACTAAGGAGCAGCTGAAAGACAACGGAACCACCGCCAGCGCCGGTACCGCTCGCAACTTTTCCAAGGGCCTAAACAGCCTAGGAAACAGCTCCGACCCCAACGCAGCCAAGGACGGTGTTCTCGGGGAAGTAAGGGCACTACAGCCCAACCATGAAAATCGACTCGAAGCCATTGAGCGGGCCGAAAAGCTGAGACAGAAAGAGCTTGAGGGCCGAAAGGGTAACGAACTCCAGAGGGAACTCTCAAGCTTTGTGGAGGAGGGCAAACTGAAGAAGTCCGGCGGTTTCGAGGAGGTGGAGAGAGCCCGGAAGGCCAAGGATGACATGATCAGGAAGCAAGTATGGGAGAGGCAGAACGGCATCATTGCCGAGGAGGGAGAAGAAGGAGAGGAAGAAGAGGAAGTCGAATACGAAGAGGTAGAAGAGGAAGAGGAAGAAGAAGAGCCAGGGGAGGCCAACGGCGCTGAGGCTGCGGCCGATGCAGACAAGGCCGCTGCACCGACAGCACCACCAGCGACGTAGATGCAGACTAACGCGTGCGTCATGCTTTTGAGGGCATCTCAACCCCTATTTACTCTGCACATTTTTTCAATCCCGTGGGCCTCTGTCTACATGCCCATATCTTGCATAGTGGAGTCCGGGTCATGGTTCTTGCTTATCGAGTTTCTACACTCGCAACGCAGGATACAATTGGTTGTCGGCTGGATGTGTGGTCTCTTTTTCGCAGGTCAACCTCGGGTTTTAGCGAAGGCGAATAATGAACATTGAATGCTGCAGCATGGCTCCCTACCTACGATGTGTTATGGTGCACGCGTTGCACGCGCTCTATCTTGAACTTGAAATTGCCACGGAACAACCACCGTCAGTCAGCACGTGTTCGGTTCGAGGTTCGGCCGCTTCACTCAGTAAGTTAAAGTGTTGCACGGAACCAAATCGACCGGCCACAAACGCGCAGACAACCCCGCCAGGAACGAGACCAAAGGACAATCCGTGATGATGATGCATGGGAGTGTAATCCAGGGCGGTTTAAACCTACGTATGACTGAGATATGTACAAATATCGACAGAGATCCTCCCAAGACAGGCTGTCCTGTCACATGGAATATCACAGCCAAACAGCAGCGGCATGGGAACGTTTACAACTCATTCATTTTTCATATATATTTATATATATATATATATATATAATGGATTCGATCCGTTTTATGCTTCCTCTCATGTCGGGGTTCTTCTAAAATATAAGACTAGGCAAGATGTCTTACTTTGGAGAGTATATGTCGGGCGATCCGTAACCACGTACTCCCCGGTGTCATCATCTACGCAAAGTACAGACGGATATCTTCATATCGCTGGGCCTCACCTCCTTCACGTTCTCCAAATCCCTCTCTGTGCAGGGGAAGAGGGGTGCAGTATCTACTAGGTGAGTTTCGCACGTTTCCCCCTTTCCTTATTAGCCCTAGTTCATGTGACCCCCCTCTTCTCCATCTTGTGGGAGCGAGCTGACCGACTTGACCTCAATGCCCAGTAGGTCGATCGCGAGGCAGGTCTTACCGGCGTGTTCGGCACGCAGATCATACCATTCGGCAAGGCCGTGACCGAAAAATACATTAAGGTGTTTGAGGATGATGTGTACGCAAGGGTTGAGGCTGTAGAGCAAAGAGGAGAGAAGCAGTAGATAGGAAGTCGTCACATGTTACGTTTCCTGACATGTACGGACTTCATTGATTGAATAATTTTGAATTCCATCGACTGCCCTTTTGCTTTATGCACTGTAAAACAATATGAATACAAAATGCTCTCTCTCCTTCCCTTCATCTACAAAACCCCTGATTGCTTCCAGTACCCAAACCAGAAAGCCCATCAACACCCCGTTTAAATCAAATTCTTGATTGTGATACATGGT
This sequence comes from Colletotrichum sublineola, assembly GCA_020631755.1. NCBI lineage: Eukaryota > Fungi > Ascomycota > Sordariomycetes > Glomerellales > Glomerellaceae > Colletotrichum > Colletotrichum sublineola. The sequence goes on from JAHSQG010000001.1 coordinate 3,276,765, forward strand.
TTTTCTAATGCCGGAGCTGCCCGTTACACGCCTTATCTGCCGTAACGATCGGGCTGTCTAGCATAGCCGTCATGCGGCGGTGGCGGACGGAGTTGGCGCTGGAGCATCTCCTGCTGTTGTATTTCCCGGGGATCTCTTGGATCCCTGGGGTCGCGACTCATCTCGCGCATTTGCATTTCTCGTGGGTCCGGAGGGTAAGGACCGGGAGGAGGACCACGTGTGTCATATCCTACAGGCGTGTAGCTACGCTGCGGCATTTGGTCCCGAGGATCTCTGGGCGCAGGCGTGGATGCGTAGCGTGGCGGATAGGCTTGCTGCGTTTGAGGTGGCATCGGTTCTGGCGCACGCGATACGGGTGGATATCTGCCTTGCATTGCATGCTGATGTTGGGGAGGAAGTTGGCCATACATGGACGCACCTCTGTCGTCGCGCATCGACAAATGGTGATGAGGCGGCGGCGGCTGCGGCTGCTGCTGTTGCTGTTGTTGCTGAGGCGGACCAGAGGCCCAAGATGGTTGTGGAACGGCCGAGCCTGCTGGAGGTGCTTTCTGGGCCGACATGTGCGGCGAAGCCCAGTTTTGTGGAGGCGGCGCTTGCTGAGACTGTTTCGGCGGCGGTCCGTGAGACGCTGGTGGCCAAGAAGTCTGTTGTTGTGGTGGCTGCGGCTGGCTCATGGCGTGACTCTGGGGTCCGGGGGGCCATGCCGATTCCCGGCCTTGTGAGGGCGGCGGCTCTCGCCTGGAGCCCGACTGATGAACTGCGTATTGAGGAGGTGGCGAGCCGGCGTGAGCGGCAGGGGCGCCATAAGTAGGATAGCCGGTCTGAGGCTGATAAGCGTCCCTAGGAGGCTGCGACTGCGGCGGGTAAGGCTGCGCAACTTGAGGCGAGTTCATGGTCTGAGGTTGGTATTGTCGATAATAGTCACGCTCAACCGCTGCCGCCGCATCATGCGGGGATGCAATGGCCGACCTTGGCGCGTTCATATGTTGCGGTTGCGGCGAAGCAGTGTAGGTTGGCTTCAAGGGTGGCATTGCAGACGCTGACGGAGCGTTTCTGCCATAGGGATAAGCAGGAGGCTCTCGCTCCGGGCGCAATGGGGTCGGAGGAGCAGGGCCTCTCGACATGCTCTGTGGAGGAGGCGTTGGCGATGGCTTGGCTTGGGCCATGTCGTTGAGACGCTTTGGTTGAGGGGGGGGCGTCGGTGCGGCGGCTGCAGCAGCCGATGGAGGATCGTCATTGAGAAGAGACATGATGTTAGATGTCTTACGCTCCGAAGCCGACGGGCGAGATGCCGTGGGCGGCGGGGGTTGCAGTTGCTGAGGCGGTGTGCCATAAGAGTCCATGTGAGTAGGCATAGGACGTTGTGCAGCAATGGGTCTCGGACCGGGAGGGGTCGAGGCGGGCGGTTGAGTATCCCCGAGCAAGCGTCCGCCTGGTTGCGGCATGGGCTGAACGTAGCTCTGTGGGACTGGGGTGGCTGTAGACCGAGGTGGTTCGGCAGGCTGCCTTGATACAACCGGCGGTTCAGACCGAGGTGGCGGTACATTCCGGACTGGCTGCTGACTGTACGAGAATGGCTCATAGTGATGGTGTGGCGGCATCTCAGGCTCTTGCTTCAGCCGTGTGCGCTCAGTTGGGCGTAAGTGCTCCTTGGGCTGTTGCGCCTCCATCTTCTGCCTCTCCATCTGTTGCCTCTCCATCTGTTGTCGTTCAGCCTGCTGGCGCTCCATTTGCTGTCTCTCCAGCTGCTGTCGTTCGATTTGCTGTCTCTCGATGGCTTGTCTCTCAATCTGCTGGCGTTCGATTTGCTGCCTCTCAATCTGTTGCCTTTCCATCTGTTGACGTTCGATTTGCTGCCTCTCGATCTGTTGTCTCTCGATCTGCTGTCGCTCCAACTGCTGTTGCCTCTCAATCTGTTGCCGCTCCATCTGTTGTCGCTCCATCTGCTGGCGCTCCATCTGCTGGCGTTCGATAGCTTGGCGTTCCATCTGTTGCTGCCTCTCTGCTTGCTGTCGGTCAATCTGCGGTTCAGGCTGTGCAGGTTGAATGAGTTGCGCCGCGGCCAGAGGTCGCTGCTGAACAGGTTCGATGACTGGGGCTGCGGGTGGCTTCTGAGAGATCCTGACTGGTGGAGGGGGTTGTGTCGACTCTCGCTCCCTCTCTTGGAAGCCAAAGGCTTGCTGAGGCGGCGCTCTCAGAGGACGGGCAGTAGGCGATCCTGGCTGTGGGGCCACAGGCTGAGGCGTTGGATGCTGCTGTTGGACTACGACCGGTGTTTGCTGAGGAGCCTGAGGGGGGGCTTGGGTAACAGCAGTTGGGGTGGGTGGAGGTGCCTGCGCCAGAGATTGCTGCTGCTGCGGCTGCTGCTGTGGTTGAGGCGGCGGTGCCGAAGTAATGGGCATTGTAAAGCGACCAAACGGCGGGTTTCCAGGTTGCTGCGGGACAGGAGTCTCGACTTTTGTCGCAGGCGCTTCGCTCGGCAGCTCAGTCGTTCCGGGCGGCGCAGGAGTAGCAGGCGCAGAAGCGAGAGGCCGGTTAGACGTCGCAGGCGTAGAGTCGTACTTCTTGCGTCCGCCGACGGTTGGTGGAGGTGGATCGGGCAGCTTCTCCCCTCTGCTTCGTTTCTCGTCCGCCTCAGCTGCGAATTGCTCCCACTCTGCCTTGCCCTGGTCTCGCTGTCTAACGAAGTAGTTCTTCACCATGACAGCTGTCTTCGAGCCCATGTGTCCCGCAATAGCTGACCAGTCAGTACCAAACGATTTCAACAAGCCTGGGAAGTCGTTTGCTTCCGAAACGCTCCAGTAACTCGAAGCTTGACTTTGAGCACGGCGTTCGGGCTGTGGCTGAGCGATATCGAACGTTGCTATGGTGGGCTGCGCAGGAGGTGGCGGCGGGTCCGGCCGCAGAGATGGAGGCGCCATCACTTCGGATATCGCAGAAGGAGTGGCGGAAACAGGACGCTCCTGGACAACCAGAGGTGACTGTTGAGCGGGAACGGGCGGAGACTGGATGCCCGTCGTTGGTATTTCAAACTGAGATGGGAGACGATTCTCCACCGGCACGGGTGGCGGTGGTTGGAAATCGGTGTTCTGGACCCTCGAATTAGAGCGAGACCGCCCCTTACCTGCAATCGTTGCCGGAGCCGCGGCAAGAGTCTGCTGTGGTTTGGCGGCCTTGGGCTCCTTGTCCTTCGCAGCTCTTCTCCCCCTCTTCCTGCCGTCTGGCTTTTCGGGATCCCCCTTGACGCCACGACGGCCAGGTGTGCCAGTGGGTGTTGCGTTGTCGGAATCCGTCGGAGGTTGCTCAAAGCCCCATGTCGGCGCAGCAGCACGTCGCGGCCGTCTCCGTTCTCCGTTCTCGCCATTTTCCTGATTCTCTTCGCCCTCGTTTTCGGCATTGCCAAGCTCCGAAACCAAAGCGCTTGATCGTGTTTTGCCTCTGCCCTTCTTCCTGCGCTTGGGCTGCTTCTTGAGCTTCTCTTTGAGGTTGAGTTCTTTCTTCATCAGGTAGTAGTACTGGATACAAGTACCGAAGTTGCGTTTTGGGATGTTCTCGGCAACGACACCCCATTGTTTCGGGTTGGTGAGATACCTCTTTTCGAAGAGTTCCGCTTCTTCGGGCGTGAAGTTGTTGATTGGCGGCAGAATCTGCCAAGCAGGTACAAGCTTTTCCACAGGCGTGAAACCGGTGGTGTCCTTGAAGAACTCGGCGTCCCGGTCCTCCTTTGTCCAGTACATCTCGGGAATGACCGCCTCCTTCTCACTGCGATACTTTTCTTGCATAGCGCGCTGCTCTCTTTCCTTACGTTCCTCATCTTCTCTCATGGAAGCTTGCAGGACTCTTTCCAGGTCACGTTCGCTTGCATACCTCCTTCCGGCTCCCCTCCCTTCTGGCTTGAGTTCAGGTGGAGGAGGAATGGGAACGTGCTTTTCGGGTGTTGGCAAACAGCTGATGAATGTCTCTCGACTTTTGACGGCAATCGGATCGGTTGAGACTGTGAAGTCAAGATATTGGACGTAGTTATCAGCGTAGTCCTTGCGCGCAACTTCCTGTCCTGCCATTTTCTCTAGAGATATTTTATCGAGTTGCTGCAGGATAAAGTTGTCGATCATGGGATCTGAGTCAAGGGATTCCAAGAAATTCCTGTCCCGATGCCAAGCGCGACAGCTGTAGTCGGGTAAACTATCAAGGGGAGGGGTTGCCGAGTACTGTCGAATTGTATCAATGAGCATTGCATCCGTATCAACATCGTCTGACTCCGTCGAGTTGTCCTCATCGTCGTCTTCCATTTGGGAGGGTGTACTCGGCAAAGCCTTGTCCTCTTCGATAGTCTCAATCGGTACACCAGGTGGCTGAAGAAGCACGGAGTGTCCGTTGGTGCCTGGTTCCTTTGGTTCATCGTGCTCTACAGTTGGCTTTGCAGGCGGGTTTTCGGCTTCAGCGGCATCTTCCATGGCAACGTCAGCATCCTCTGCCGGTTCAGGAAGCCTAGGAGAAGATGCAGCAAGAATAGAGGCAGGCTCGTCAACATCCATTTCCTCGGTCTTGGGCTGCGGTTCATCAGCCTTGGTATCAAGTGGAGCCCCTTCGGTCTTTTCAACATCGGTTTCTGGTGGCTTTTCGGATGCAGCCTCGACGACCACATCTGCGATCTTCTCGATGGGTTTCGCGAGAATGTTGTCTTGGGCCATCTCAATGGGCTTCTCGGCAGGCTTTTCGACGGATTTCTCATAAGACTTCTCTACGAGCTTCTCGGCAGGCACTGCAGTCTCTTTTTCGACCTCTTTTTCGGCCTCCTTTTCGACCTTGTTTTCGGCTTTCCTTTCGGCCTCCTTTGCGACTTGCTTTTCGGTCTCCTTATCAGTCATCTTGTTGGTCTCCTTCTCAACAATGGCTTGCTCTGGCTCTCTCTCTAGCTGGGGCTCTGGGGCTGGTGCAGCTTCGGTTTTCGACGTTGGAACAGTCTCCTCTGGCGATGACTTGGCTGGCACAAGAAGGCTTGAAGTCTGGGATGGCTTTTCGTGCTGCTCGACAACAGGAGACTTGACAGCAGGTGTTTCCTCCTTGACAGGTTCGGAGACGATCTCGGGAACCGGGCCAAGCATATCGGCAAGGCCCTCCGATTCTGTGACAAGCGCCGCTAAAGCGTCGTGTGAGATTTTGGCGTAGCGAGCCAGGATCTTGTCCGCGGCGTTATCAGCTGTCTCGCGTAGCTTTTCCAGTTCTCTCTCTTCCTTGGCAATTTCTATGGCAAAATATTCGCCATAATCCTCATCGTCGTCGGATTCGGATGTCTGCTCGGAAATAGGTGCCGATGGTTCTTGTGGAGGCAGTACGAACCGAACTCGCGGCACCGACATTCTGCTTTCCTTGGCAGGCCGAGACGGCTCTTCTTTCTTCTCCACGAAGCCCTCGTCGACAGCTAATCTCTCAGGCGGAACCGACTTTTCTTGACCTCGGGATGAGGACCAGCGGTCATCATATGCGTTGGCGTCGGTTCCTGCCATAATCGTATCGTGGGCGTCCGGGTGCTCTGAATCACGGTCCATCGATCCTCTAGCCGAGCAACTGTCTTCTTCAGATTTGACAATAATTTCGCCAGGTTCAGGGAGGTTGAGCGACTTCACAGAGCCTTCGGTGGCGGAGTTGTGAGAGTCGGCCTTGGCATCACTACTGCGGGGACGCCTATCGTAATCGCCTTGTTCTGCTGGAACGCTGTCGTGGCGGAAAGGCACCGGGCCCTGCTGCTGGGCGAAGCTCTGTGACCTCATGGTCTTGGGTGACTCGGGGACCTTCTTCCCACCTAATGCTGGGTTTATCCACTGCTTGCTGGAAGGTCGTTGCTGCTTCTGCTGTTGAGCCCGGGGGCCTGATGGTATGGGTGGGCTGCCCTCTGCGAGGTTCATTTTTGCTGGTCCGCTAGGGGGCACTGGATAATCGCCTCCACCGCCGCCACCGTGTCCTGCGGAGACGGGTCGTTCAGCGTTGAAGGCTCTCGGAGCTGTGGGGGGCAATTTACCGGTGCCCCCAATGACGGGTGATCCGTCAGCGGCGCCGACATTCCTACTGGGGACCGTCCCAAAAGCAGGTGCCGAGGGGGCTAGAGGTGGGGGTGACACATCCTTAGTGTTCGGCGATGGTGCTTGGGAGGACATGCCTCGGTCGCGCTCGCGGTCGGCCTTGGGCCTGAGTAACTCGCGGTCGCGGGGGTCGCGGTCGTCTCGAAGATCTCGGCGGGCGTCGGGATCGATCCATCGGTCGCCACGGTCTCGTTCGTCTCGGTCACGGCCCCAACGCCCTTCCTGGGAGCGGCTGCGGGGTCCGAAGCGATCACGATCATCGTAGAAGCCGCCGCGTCCTCTGCCGCCTCTGTCCCAGCCACCACGTCCTCGGTCTCTGCCTCCTCTGAAGCCGCCGCGAGGCATACCGAACGGGGGGTCAGAGTTGGATGATCCGGCAGAAGGCGGGCCGCCGTCTCTGGAGCCTCTCCTAGATCTCTCAGCATCGACGCCTAGAGGTGGGTCTCGGTCACGAAAATCGCGCTGTGGTGGTGAGCGTCCTCTTCCAGGCGACCGCGGACGTCCCCGATAACTTTCTCTGTCTCGGCGATCCCAGTCCCGCTCGCGTTCGCGACTTCTATCGTCTCTATAGGGCCCATCGCGTCGGTCCCTAAAATCAATATCGCGGTCTCGGCCGCGGTCCCTGCTGTCATCGCGAACCCAGCCACGGCCGCGACCCCTTCCTCGCCCTCTAAAGTCACCGGCGTAGCCACCGCCGCGAGGACCGCTGGGAGGGTCTAGAAGTGCCTTGGGACCCCGAGGAGGATCGCGGGGGAGGTTGTCGCGGAACGAATCCCTGTTGTTCTGGAAGGCGGAATTGTTGGAACGCGCCTCGGCGGAGGATCGACGACGGTCGCCATCGCTGTACTGCGATGCGCGTTCGTAGCGATCGGGCGAGCGGTCGCGAGGTGACCTCGAGCGACGATCCCCACTATCATACCTCGAAGAATATCTCGAAGCCCTGTAGAGATCGCGATTAGCATGAAAGGGTCGGTCGACGAAACGCCTCGCATCGGTATGATGCCTCCTCTGGTCATAAGGGGGGCGCATATGGATGTTGGGTGTGTTGCTGTTTTGACTCGATTTGTCCCGAGCGAGGCCAGGTCTGGGTCTGGCATGCGTGTATGGGATCGGAAACGAATATTCAACTCGGGGTCGGGTTTGTTGTGCTCGACTACTCACATCGCACTAGGCCGGGCGACAGCCCTTAAAGTTGCCTATGATAAAAGGTCGTCCAATACCATATGTGTAATGATTGGGACGTGGAACCGGAGAACCTTGACTGTCGTGGGTCGTTGAAGACTTTTGGAGTGGTCGGGTCCCAACCTCGGATAAGGATTGCTGGGTGTGGTGTGGTGGTGGTGTTCAGGAGGTGGGAAGGAGGGAAGCGGACACGGCGGGGAGTGGGTGCATCCGGCAGCGGGTCGCAAGGTATCCTATCCTGTTTGGAATCTGATTGTATCGATGGTCGAGGGATAGAGGTAGCGAGTGAATGCTGTGTGATATTTTCACGTGGGTAAAAGCTGCTTCGAGATGCGCGGGTGTTGCGGAGGGAGGCGTTTGTGGGATGTTGAAGCGCAGAAGATGCGACGCCAACGCACTCGGGTGAGCAAATCGTGTGATGTTGAAGGATTGAAGACGGTACCCCGGCCACAGGTCCAGCCTGCAAAATACGGTTCGCGTGCAGTGGCGCTTAATCGTGCTAGGCTTGGACAGATTCAGGTTTGGACCTCAGAATTCCGCCGGGAGCAGCGCCAGGCCGCGAGTCTTTTACCGCCGGACACGCTAGACCTGCTTGAGTCTTGTAGGCTCTAGCGGACCCCCCCCCCCCCCCCGGCACTTCCAAGTGTCAGGCCAGCAGGGCTCTCTACCGGGTCTGGATACCTAGGTACCTGGATACCTACTTCCCTACCTACCTACCGTAAGTTTGCTCTGATACCTAGGTAGGTAAAGAGTACTCGCGTGCCCTTGAATGTTTTCCATTGTTTCCGATTCTCGGTCCTCAATCCGTCATGTCATGTCTCTGGTGGTTTCTTCCATCTGTCAGCGTTCCCCCACAGCTCAGGCACACAGGCTGCACACCCACACACCTATCAATGCGCATACACACCACACCAAACGCCAGGCACACACCACTCCAAGGTACACGTTGTTGCCGTGTCGCCTTGCCATTAGGTGATGAGGTCCGCTGGTGGACACTTTCGAGAACGGCTAGGGTGGGCCCTATGCAAGCACTCCCTATGTACAGTCTTGGGCTCCACTTTTCCTTCAAAAATTCTTTGCGGAGTGGAGCCTGTGGTTTTTTCCAAAACATCGCGATCGTGGAGTCATTGTACGCCCACCCGGATGGAGCCGTTGAAGCGGATATGGATGGAAATCTAATAGCATAGGCAATATTCTGTTCGCACCTTGTCCAATGCCGCTTACTCGTCGACTAAGAAGGTACGAGAAAAGGAAAGAAAAATCCGAATGTGTGTACACCTATGCATAGTATGATTATGTTGATTTGAGACTGAGACAGGACAGGGTTCTTGTCTGATAGCCTTCCAGCTCGTCGATTCTCGTTCCCACAATTCGTTGTGAACTAGGTAGTGTAACTACCTACCCTGCCTTAGATCGCCACTCCCCTCACAGGTAGGTATGTCAACTAGCCACATTCGCCCGGCTTGAGACAATCTTAATTGTTTCACGCACTGTTTTCCGTCTTTGACTGACTGATTAGATAGCGCACCGCGAAGCAAGCAACATGGCGTCTCAAGAAAACCCCAACGCCCCACCAGCGGCAGCCACCGATGCTGTCCTTGTCGTGTCTGAGGAGATGCCAGAGGGCGCCCAAAAGGTCGAGGAGTTGGACTTTGATGACTTCAATGGCCCCGTCACAGCCGAGGATCTGTTCAAAGGCATGAGATACATGGGCTTCCAGGCCTCGTCCCTCGCCGAGTCCATCCGCATCATCAACGACATGGTGAGCTGCTCTCACGTCCGTACCTGATGCGACTCTGCTGACAGGGGTCTCAGCGGGCATGGCGCGACCCAGAAACCGGCGACAAGACCACCATCTTTCTCGGATACACCTCCAACATGATATCCTCTGGCATGAGGGGAGTCTTTAGGTGGTTGGTCAAGCACAAACATGTCTCAGCCATTGTCACAACCGCCGGAGGAGTCGAGGAGGACTTTATCAAGTGCCTTGGCGACACTTATATGTCCTCCTTCAGCGCCAACGGCGAGGCCTTGCGCAAGAAGGGCCAGAACAGAATCGGCAACCTCGTTGTCCCCAACTCCAACTACCGCGCTTTCGAGGACTGGGTTGTGCCCATCTTTGACAAGATGCTTGAGGAACAGGAGGCCAGCAAGGGCACTGAGGACGAGATCAATTGGACGCCCTCCAAGATGATACACAGGCTAGGCAAGGAGATCAATGACGAGCGCTCCGTCTACTACTGGGCGTGGAAGAACGACATTCCCGTCTTCTGCCCAGCGCTCACGGACGGAAGCTTGGGAGACATGTTGTACTTTCATACCTTCAAGGCATCACCGAAGCAGCTCAAGTGTGATATCGTCGAAGATATCCGACGTATCAACACCATTTCCGTTCGTGCGAAGAGGGCAGGCATGATCGTTCTGGGTGGCGGTGTCATCAAGCACCATATCGCGAACGCATGCTTGATGCGCAACGGAGCCGAATCAGCTGTGTACATCAACACTGGCCAGGAATTCGACGGAAGCGATGCTGGTGCCAGGCCGGATGAGGCCGTCTCTTGGGGTAAAATCAAGATCGGAGCCGACGCCGTCAAGGTATGTGACTGAGTGGTAATGAGAATTCCGAACCAGCCGCTAACTTGTGTCTCGAGGTCTATGCGGATGCTACCTTGGTATTCCCGTTCATCGTTGCAAACACCTTTGCCAAAGACCGTTCCTCATAGATAGAAAAGAATGAGGGAAAATCGAAAGTGCTTTCAACTTGGTGCTCGTTATGCGCCGCAAGGTGTTTCGGGTAGATGTTTTGCTTTTCGACGAATTGCGGGCTCTCTCATCTGATCCGTCTACTGTACCTCCCTCCACAGTGTCCTTGCTACCTAGACCCATGTATATTCCGAGGCAACTGCCGACGAGATCTATTCTTAAGGATCTATGCAGATCGGGGAGCGATATAATGGAAAACCTCCAATTAGTTCCTCAGCTGTTAACGAAATATAACGCCTATGTCTTTACCAGTAGCCATATTCAAAGGAGATGTGAGATGAGGATCCTACAATGGAGAACGCTCTGCTCCAGGAGCGACAGTCCTCCCATGGGTCATAACGGAAAGGTGCGCGCATATTCTATTCACTCTGCACAAGTGAAGCACAAAGATTGCTAGAGACCAGCAAAACAAGTAGCGCTTGACACTTGATCTGGACTCGTGGTTTATCTGAACACGTCCTAGTGACCTGAAATGAGGAATTTGGGACACTCGTCAGGCCCGCCGTGTATGTATTGAGGATGTTCAACTTAGACACCCAAAGTCGCCACAGGTAACCAAAACTGCAGAGATGCCCATAGTTACTTGCTGCCCAGACAAGTTTATTAACTCGGCAGCTTCTCCGAATGGCCCACGTCAATGGAACGGGGACCAAGGAAGCGGTACCGAACGGGATGACGTTAAGATAGATACACGTGATCTTATCGATAAGAAGCGCAACCTTTGGGCGACGACGCTCAAGAAACTTTCCCATCTCCACGATTCCGCGTTGCATAGGTACATTGGCCTTCTCTTCCTCCTTCACCGCTTCAGTAGACCCCAGGCCCGATCCTTACAGGGCTTCGTTGCGGCCAGCCACGATGTCGGCCATTTACAACCTCGAGCCGCAACCGACGGCGTCTGTCATCCTGCACACCACTTTAGGCGATATCTCTGTCGAACTTTTCGCGAAGCAAACACCACTCACATGCCGTAATTTCCTCCAGCTGGCCCTCGACGGCTACTACGACAACACGATATTCCACAGGCTCGTGCCAGGATTCATATTGCAGGGTGGTGACCCGACAGGAACAGGCAATGGCGGCGAGTCGATCTACGATGGAGGCGCATTTGGCGGCGAGCTGGATCCCTGGCCGATGGATGAGCGACGAGGCCACAACGCCGGACCGACGGGCGTTGGCTTCAAGGACGAGTTTCACTCAAGATTGAAATGGAATCGGCGTGGCCAGCTGGGAATGGCAAACGAGAGCAAACCTGACACGAACGGCAGCCAGTTCTTCTTCACGCTCGACAAGGCGGAGGAGCTGAATAACAAGAACACTTTGTTTGGCCGGGTGGCCGGCGATACGATCTACAACTTGGCGAAGATGGGTGAGGCCGAAGTTACCCCAGGCACCGACCGGCCCATGTATCCTGTCAAGATTGTGAGCATCGAGATCCTCGTCAACCCGTTTGAGGATATGGTGAAGAGATCGAGGGTCGCGACCCAGGCCCCGAAGACGGCTCCCGTCGAAAAGAAAAAGAAGCGAAAGGGCGGGAAACAATTGCTGAGCTTCGGAGACGACGAGGGGGATGCTGAGGAGGTCCCAGTGTTAAAAAAGACAAAGTACGACACGAGGATAGTGATGGACGTTGAGGACGAGGAACCAGCCGAGAAGAAGCCGGCCAAAGCAAAGTCGAAATCCAAGGCAAAAGTTGAAAAAGTCAGCACTCGGGAAACCCAAAGTGGTCCGGACCCCGAGCCTGCTGAGGAACAGAAGACAGCATTGACGAAGCAAATTTTACCGGACGGAAGGAAGAGCGAGATTCCCATCCGACTTCAGGAGTCCCCATCGCCTGAGCCCGAGGTCCGGAACACCAAGTCCGCCCTTGAAAAGACCAACGAGGAAATTGCAGCGTTGAAAGCCTCGATGAAACGGAGCTATCAGCCCGAAGTGGTCAAAGAAACAAGGAAATCAGCACTGGAAAGCATGATTCCGGAAACATCAATTCGAGGCAGGAAGAGGAGGCCCGGCGGCAATGGGAACCCGCGTGATGACCAGCAAGCACTTGATTTTCTGAAGGCTTTCAAGTCAAGGCTGGAGCAAGCTCCGGAGGACAAAAGCAACGGAGCCAGCTCCGTTGGTAACGAGGTGGCTGCCAGGGAGGAAAAAGCGGGGGACGAGGAGGCCGAACTTTGCGATCTGCACTTTATCGCCGATTGTCAGAGTTGCAAGGCATGGGATCAGGCAGCCAAGGAAGATAGCGACGACGAAGGGTGGATGTCACGGGCGCTCAGCTTCAAGGCGGATAAGCTGGGTAAGGACCTCAGGTATCGCAAAAAGGCTGAGGAAGAACTGGTGGTGATCGATCCCAGAGAGAAGGCGCGGACGCTGCAGGAGGAGAAGAAGGCATCGAGAGAGGCCCGGAGCGGAAACTCCGGACGGGAATGGGATCAAGCACGGAACTCGAAAATGGCACGAGCTTCGGCTCTTGCGGGGAGAGGAGCCAGGTAGGTAGGTTGGTTGTGTAGCGTACAGTGTAGGTAAAGCATTAGGTCAGGTCCATTGACAAGGATGAAAACGTGCGAGCCGGTAAGTCGCAGCAATCCAATGATACCCCTCCTCCCGAAAAGGGATCGAAGATGAGACTCTCATAAAGTTTTGAGGTTGCGTTAGTCGGTGTAATTCCTTGATGCTATTCAGACAATAATAATTGGGCTGGGGCCGTGTTGGAGGGACTGAGATCGAAAAATAAGTTCGTCATCGGGAAAAAATGACGTTTCCAGGACGAAGCTCCCCACTGTCTCCACATACTTCATCGAGATGGTCTCAAGTGAGGGCGGGTGTCGCCGAGGAAAAAACGGCAGTTCAGCCAATTCCAGACCCTTGTTTGGGGTGCTCGTCTGTATTAGGTACACTACACATGGCAGACTGGGTGGGAACACGTCCCCCAAATTTGGACACTGGAGCCCCCAAGTCAGCAACCAGATGCTGCTTTGCGATGGTGCGTACTCCGGCTCCAAGGCACTGAGATGCCTGCACGTACATCTGGCAGCGGTCCGTACTGTTTACACGACTATCTACACGTGACTATTCTGGCACGCATAAGCCTCTTGACGAGTTTTGATTGGACCGGACAATCTGTCCCGTCCTCAAGGGACCTGATCCCGACCGGTCCAACCCATCACTGAGTCCAGGGCCTGCTGCAGGCCAGGCGTGGTGTACCTAGGTGCTTTGAATCTTTCTCCCAGGCCGTTGTCTCCACTTGGAACCGTACTCAGCCTTGGGCCTCCAGTATTGTCCTCGTCTTGATAAACATTGATAACAGAAGCATATCATCCCACTACCTTCGGGCCAGAGACTGCTTCAGTTCCAGCCCAACTATTTGAAGTTTAGACTTTTGCTCCTCTAGGAACAAATCTTTGATCTTTTTTGTCCCGTCTTCAGGTGTCTCAAGTGCTATTAGGCCTTATAGACATTAACTCCTGTATCTTCCTACTGTCTATCTACCAAGACATACATACATTCCATTATTCCAACCCCCACCACACAGAAAAAAAAAAGTTGTGTGAGAGGAAGACGCGCTACTACATACATACGCCCGCAGCCAACAGTCAGCAAGCACAGCACTGAGCACTGCGCACTGCACTGCGCACCACATCCATCCTCAAGCAAGCATAACCTCCGCTGGCGCCTAACTCCTCCCCTGTCTTGCGCCTTGCGTCCTACCTCCCTCACCTCACCTCACCTCGAATTACCTAACCACGACCTCACCTTTTTCCACCAAAAGAAGCGGAACTTACTCAAAGCTTTCGCATCATCCGCGATCGAGACAATCCCAACCCTGCGCCGAAACCCACACCCGACTTATCGCGACAAGGGCTCCTTTGCCGGCCTATAGTTCCACTATTGTTGTCGGTGTCTTCCTTCCACAATAGACTTCCTTTGCGAAAGCTTCCACCAAACTCCTGCCGATTGACTCAGGTTCCCCCAGCCTGCCTTTCAATCCCTTACCCTTCACATAGAGACGGAACCACGGACGGTGACGAGACGACGACGACGACACCGACGACGTATATAGACCCGCGGCCGTGCTCATTCACCACGCCTTTCACCCAACGCGACTTTCCGACGACGACATCTCCCCGATTTCAAGCAATCCTGGTTTTGCGCATACAGCAAACGCCTACCCGATCCCATCGGCGCCATCCCGAACCGCTTCGTCCGTCGCTGGTCCCCATTATCTGACAACCGCCTTCAGCACGTGGTTTGCTTGGCCTCGGCGAGGCTGTACACGGCGATTTGCAGCCTGCTTCCCTCGCAAACGAACGAGCCTTACTGAGCAGGACGTCCCTGCGACGACTATAGCCTTCGTCCCGAGGCTCTGCTTCAACTGGCGACTGGGCCGATACAAAACGGCCTTTGCCTCAGCACCTACCCATTCACATACATGCATATTCCCAAGTCTTCCAACACTCGAAAGCGACCAGCGCCAGGAACCACACCCACCATGCCCATGCCCCAAGTGCAACAGCCCCCATTTCCCAGTCCGACAGGCGACCAGTTCTTGCGATGGGGAGGAGCGGCGGATGCAAATGGCCTCGTTGACGGAAGCGGGGTTCCAGGCATCAGTCCATATGGCATTGTCCCCGGCCAGCAACAGCCGTTTGTGCAGCCTACACCAAGCCCTAACAATGCGCTTGCACGGAGGCAAATAAACAGAGCACTCGTTCCCACTGGCGTGAGGCAGAATTTCGACCCGCCGACTGACCCTTGGTCCTTTGGCGGTGAAGACTCTGCACTCCTGCAGCAACAACCAAACGGAAATATGGCCGATACCGACAATATCGAGGCTTTGGAGGAGATGGCCCGGAAGGCCATGAGAGAGGCACAGCAAAAGCGGAAGCAGATCCCGCCCTTCGTGCAGAAATTGAGCAGGTCAGTAGGAAGCCCCCCTCCCCCACCTGTCAAACACGCCGTGAAGGCACCTTTGGCAGGCGGGGGAAATTGCAAACAAGAACCCGCCTACTGACATGTGTCCAGCTTCCTAGACGATGACAAGAATTCGGAGCTGATTCGGTGGTCTGAGAAAGGTGATTCGTTCATCGTTCTTGACGAGGACGAGTTTGCGAAGAAGCTGATCCCGGACCTCTTCAAGCACAACAACTATGCTTCGTTCGTACGGCAGCTCAACATGTATGGTTTCCACAAGCGCGTCGGCCTGTCGGACAACTCGATGCGTGCAAGCGAGCGGAAGAACAAGAGCCCGAGCGAGTACTCGAACCCTTTCTTCCGACGAGGTCACCCGAACCTGCTCTGGCTCATTAACAAGCCTAAAGGTGGCAACAAGGGCAAGAAGGGCGCCAAGAACGCCGAAGTTGAGGGCGACAGCGAGGAGGATGTTATCATCACTGAAGACACAGTGAGCCAAGGCTTCGGAGCTACCAGTGCCCCTGCCAGCAAAGCCTTGCCCTCCTCTGGCGACATGCCACTTCAGAAAAAGGAGATGGTGCTGATTCGCGAAGAGCTGGTCAAGGTGCGGGAGCAACAACGGATGATCATGACGGCCATCCAACGGATCCAACAAGACAACACCGCGTTGTATCAGCAAGCCGTCGTTTTCCAGAGCCAGCACGACCGCCATCAGAACTCCATCAACGCCATCTTGAACTTTTTGGCCAACGTGTTTAGGAAGACGCTTGAGGACCAAGCCGGACCCCAAAGTGTCAACGACCTTCTGGCGAGCATCATCCCGAACAGCAATAACGCCAACTCGGTTCCACAAGGAAGCGTTGTCGACTTGGGCGACTACGTCCAAGCAGCTCAAAAATCGGCCAACAACAACAACATGAACCTTGCCAAGCGCAGGCATGCCATTCTGCCTGCCATGCCAAATGGACGCACCAACGCAGTTTCGCCACCTCCGGCGTCCAGTTCATCCACGCCTAAGCCGTACAATCGCGAAATGGGCACGGTTACGGAGCTATACGACACCCCCCCTGGCGATCAGACCTCGCCCAGCAACTATCTGGCCCAGGAGCTTGAGACCAATCCCCACGAGAGCATGATGAAGATCATCCACGATACCAACGCCAACAACTCATCCGGCATTGACCTCCCTCATGTTGTCAACAACACGCCTGCAACCATGAGCAACGACCAACGGAATAAGATGCTCAGCGCAATGGCTGGTCGGTCGGCAACACCTTCCACCAACGCTCCCCGGTCTGCCAATCCCTCAGTCTCCTCTCCCAATCCTCCCGCACCATCAGTCACGGCAACCCCTGAGACGCCTCCTCCTATGCCTGCCACTTCAGGTCTTTCACTTTCGCCCATTATGGGCTCGGCGGTACCGCCACCTTCACTACAGCAGATCAACTTCAACCAGGAAGACCTTGCGGCGCTGCATCGCATGCAAGAAGAGCAGGCCGCTAAGTTGGATCACCTCTCGAGCATGCTCGGGCCACTCAGCCCGTCTGGTCGCATACCCGGCATCAACGAAAGTGGAAGCGGAAACGGCTACTTTGACGGCGATCTGGACATTGACCAGTTCCTCAATGCCGACGCTTTTCAGGGTGATAATGCCTACCCCGGCGTCAACTTCAACGGCGACGGGAACGACTTCAACTTCACCCTGGACGGATCGGCCCCCAACAACGGCGGCACCAACGTCAACAGCACGCCGAGCTCCACCATAACCGAAGATATTCCGCGGAATGATTTGGACGGACTCAATGGAAGCCCCGACCGCGGTACCAAACGGCGACGAGTTGGCTGATGAATATCTACTGGCATCTTTTCATGACTTTCCTTTGGGCAGCACCAAATGGTTTGGTGCACGGTCTTGAATCATATTCGCTTAATGACACAAAACGGCGGTGAGCATTTGTTTTGTTCCGCTTTTTTATTCTCTCTCGTTTCTGGCAGATTCTGGGAAGCGGTTGGTTTCGTTGCTTGCGTGGAAGAGCATGATATCCAGAAAAAAATGCAGTAGTTTTTTTTTTTACCTTTTTCATTTTTCCTTCCTCTTACTGGTCTGGGAACAAGGGGGGTGTTTGGGGGGAAGGGGGTAAGTTTGCGTTGAGGCAAACAAACACATCACAACACATATGACCCTGATGAGCGAGTTAGTGGTTCGCTCGCTGGACTCTCTCTCAACTCAGGTCTGAGTGACATGAGAACAAAGCGCTCTGTGACCTTTTTTCTTGTAGAGCTAGACTCGCCGCTTCTGAGGGCAACTCTCCAAACGCTGGTCTTGATCAATGATGCATGCATGCCTGTCTGTTTGGGTTGAAAGTGAATTGCTGTGGTTTGCGTAATGTGGCCGGAAAAGCACTGGCTAGTCAAGTGCGAACTGACTTTGTTCGTTCGTCAATATGCGAGCATGAAACGACATGAGGCATGAGGGTACTGGGATCGACTATGACCGGACACGCCGCACGGTCGTGTGGTCTTTTTTTACTTGCACAAGGTGACAGTTGAGATCCGTAAGCGAGCAGCTACAAAATCATCACCATGTGCGACACCCTGACGACTGTGGTTGCAAAGGGAGAGAGGGATAAACGGCCAGGAGAGGCCAATGCGATGCTGATTCGTCTCTTGCATCATCTTGACCGGGCTTTTCCACACCGCTCCAACAACTCGTGAGGCTCGCAAAGAATACCCCAATATTACATGGCTACGTAAGAATCTAGCCACCACTGAGGGCTGTTTCGACCGACTAAGCGGATCAAGCTTCATCGCTGCAGCTATCGAAGCCCGAAGAACCACATGCAGACATTTCTCCTGTCCAACCATTCCCAAAGTTCTAGAATCCCAGAGCGGCGGACGGTACGTTACAGGTGAGGGGGAGGGGGAGGGGCTGAGGCTCAACGCGGGGGGTTGTAACATCAGCGGGCATCATCACGGCGATGCTTGGTTCGCTCGGTGGGTGTCCTAAGCGGCGAGAGGAACGTCGCACCCGGAGACTGACGTGAATGCATCGACATAGAGGCTTGCCGGGAGGCAAGTAGAGGTCGTCGAAGATTGAGAAGCGGTAGCCGGCGGGCATTGGTGAGATGACGTTACTCTGACTGCGGCTTGACGATTTGATCGCCTCTTGCCGGTAATGATTTGGCAACTCGTCGACGTGCTCCCCCCAACATACCTTTTCAGAGATGTATCATGTCTACTAGAGTTCGTCAGTATACGACCATCTATGAGGCTGATTGAACGTACGGGTGTCACAAGAGCGGCGAAAAGTCCAAAGGGGGGTCGTTCCTTCCTTTACTCTCCTTCAATTCTTTATGTAACCCCCCCAGGCAATCAACAGTCTTCCGGTCGGGCCCCTCAGCCAGCCAGCGGGTTTGCGTGAATAGTAACTCTCTCAATTTTTATGAGATCCTTGGGCCGGTTCTTCCGGTCGACCTCGACGGCCTCGATCCGGTCCAGCGTCACCATGCCCTCGTCGCCAATGACGCGGCCGAACACTGTGTTCAGCCCGTCCAGGTGAGGCGCCTTGTCGAAGAGCACGAAGAACTGCGAGCCGTTGGTGCCCGGTCCCTTGTTGGCCATGGAGACGACGCCCCTCGCCGAGTGCTTTAGCGCAGGCCGGATCTCGTCCTCGAAGGTGCCGCCCCAGATGGAGCGGCCGCCCTTCGGGTTGTCGGGCGGGGAGGGGTTCGCGGGGCCGCCGGTCTGGGCCATGAACTTGGGAATCAGGCGGTGGATCGGGGAGTCATCATAGTAATGCGACGCGCAGAGGGCGAGGAAATTCTGCGTAGCGTACGTTGCGGTTAATATTGTCTGCGGTGGTGGGATGTGTCTAAGACGATTGCATTTTGGGGGGAGGGGAGGGGAGAATGTGCACGCCGGCTTACTTACCTCTGCCGTCTTGGGGACGCTTTCGCAAAAGACTTCGATCTTGAGATCGCCCAGGGTCGTGTGCAGTGTGACCGACATCCTCGTCTTTTCTTTCCTGCCGGGATCACGAATTTCGACATGTAACCGTCTGGAAGTTGGACGAGTTTAAAGCACATACCTGAATCGCAGACAGCTTTGGTGCTGGAGCTGTATGCGATCCAGCCTCTTCATTGGACCAACCCAGTTGTGGCGCAGGCAGAGTGGGGGCTTGAGGTCATCGGTGCACTGAGCTCCGAGTCCCGGGTGGAGTGAGATGCCGCCCCCGGCTGGCTGCCCGTTAGGAATGCATGAACCAGCATATTCCTCCATATCGGCCCGGGGTAACGCGGGCTGAGCTTCGCTTCTAACAGCTTTTGCTTTTCTCGTGTCTCTGTTTCAATCAAAGACTTTGGATGACGCAAAACAGTACGAGATGTCTATCTCGCTTATTCTGCCTACCTAGGATGAAGGGGGGGGACCTTGACTCAGAACAATATCAATCCTACAATTACGAGCTCGATCCTATGACAACAAACAATGTAACAATGTCTTCGTGAAGCTAGCGATAACCGCCTCGGCTTGACAACAAAATTATGTGGTCTTCTAGTTCAATGTTCGAATGTTGTTCCATTATTGATCCTCATCAAGCATCTTATGATCTTGATTTGAGCTTCCATGTCTACCGGTACGCCTAGTGGCCCGTAATCGGCTTCCCAGACCCCTTGACGTCAAGGTTTTTGGAGAGGCCATCATGGTAAGGGCTGAGTCCTCGATTACCGACGACAAGGACCCATGCCGGCACGTGTATGACCCGTGGGGTCCGCAAAACCGGACGAGATAGTGGAACATCATGAATGTCGGGTTTGCCGTTGAGCTCGAGGCTATTTGATGTCGTGTGGTATGTCCGTGAGCTCTTTGAGCCTTCAACTCTACTCGCGAAGAATGTTTCAAGCGTGTTCGGCGAGCTCGGGGTCTGTGTGTGACGCGGCGAATCTCCTTCACCTTTTGCCTTTTGTCGGCAGGCGTCCGATAATTGCGTGTCTAAGCGGGCGAAGTGTGTTCCGAGGCGGGGCCAACACCATCTTAAGCTGGCTGACAAACTCCCATTGTATGTGTATGGCATAGCGTTCAGCTCAGGACGATGACGAGAGTCGATGGACGCACGCGTGAGACCGGATGGGTACGAGCGGTCTGGAAACATGCGGTGGAGTCCTGTATATAGGACTGAAGTGCCTTTAAGCTTTATCAGACAGATCGGTTATTCAGAATTGCTGCAAAATAAGCAGTGAGAGAAACAACAAGCATGGCATTTGTCGATTTCATTCGAGATACGACCGCATGGAAGATAGCTCGCATGGTAACGAGAGGCCGACTTCCCGCATTCCAATATTTTGACGAGCGACATCCTTTGATACGCCAACGTTACATGGACAAAGGCTCCGGTCGAAATGCCTCTGGGTAAGTATAATTACAGGCTTGCAGTAGATGGAGAAAAGGCGGTCGAACGTGCTGGTGACTCTCGATGGCAGATTATCCTACGCGTCGAGGCATACCGAGCTTCGGGAATCCTCATTAGACTTCGAGAAGGGCGTAGGCAACACCTTTGCTGGCCAGACGATAAGCCGCACTACGTGGGAAAAGTACGGGATTGAGAACCGCACGGGTTTACATCTCGTAGAGTTCTTGCCAAACGATCCAGAGGTACCTACGATGGCGTTCCACTCACGCCCTTCACTCGATTGCTAATTCAAAAGGGCAGAATCCGCGAAATTGGTCCTACTTAAAGAAGGTCCTGGTCAGCTTCCAACTATGCCTTCTCGTTGTCGCTTTGTACGCGGGAGCATCTATCTACACCGTCGGAGCTGAAGACGTCCACTTACACTTTGGCGTCTCGCTCACAGTCGCCCTCTTGGGTTTGACGGTGTATGTCGTTGGATATGGACTTGGTCCTGTAAGTACCAGTCTCAGCGTTGTCGGATTCTACACAATACTAATCAAACAAAGATGGTCTGGAGCCCGCTCTCTACGGTCCCCCGGATAGGTCGGAACTCCCTCTACATCCCCGCCCTCGCCGTCTTCGTTCTCGCACAGATCCCAGCCGCGCTAGCCACCAGCATAGGTATGCTCTTCACGTTCCGCTTCATCGCCGGTTTCTTCGGGTCCCCGATTCTGGGGTCCGGGGACGGCGTACTGACGGACATGTACGAATCGCGGAAGCACACCTACGTCATGGCGAGCTTTGCGCTCATTGGCATCAGCGGACCTACATTAGGCAAGTCCAAGCTCCATTTCCGTATGCTGTGTTGCGCTACTGGTCTAACCCACCGGCAGGCCCCATCATCGGAGGTTTCGCGGTCCAGATCAAAGGATGGCAGTGGACCCTGTGGATCACCTGCTGGACCAACGCCCTCGTCTTCGTGCTCCTGGTCTTCTTCCTCCCCGAGACGAGCGCCGACAACATCCTCTACCGGCGGACGATGCGGCTTCGTAAGGCCACTGGCGACCTAGGTTTCGTCTGCGAGGCCCAGCTCAAAGCCGACAACACGCCGGGCGTCGAGCTCATCAAGGCGCACCTCATCCGGCCCTTCACGCTGGTGCTGACGGAGCCGGCTGTCTTCTTTCTCGTCCTGTACAGCTCGTTCACGTATGGGATCATGTACATTTGGTTCGAGGCCCTGCCGCTCGCATACATGGAGGTTTACCACTTCGGCACTGGGATGGCGACTCTTGCTCTGCTGGGTATTATAGTCGGCGTGCTGGTCACCATTCCCCCCTTTTTCCTCTACTACCGGATGCGTATCGAGCCCAAGTACGACCGTAACGGCAGCATCACGCCGGAAAAGCATCTTCATTCTACCATGATTGGATGCTTGCTCATTCCTGGCAGCCTGGTCTTGTTCGGGTGGACCGCGAAGACCTCGATCCATTGGGCGGTCCCCATAGTCGGCTCGACGATCTTCACAGCTGGCGCTATGCTGTTGTACATTTCAATTCTGAATTACCTCGCAGAATCGTATCCGAAGCACATGGCTTCCATTTTCGCCGGGAACGAGCTGTTCACCAGCTTGTGCGGAGCGACTTTTCCCCTGCTCGTCCCGTCAATGTACCACAAGTTTGGCATTCTCGGATCGAGCATGATCTTGGCCATAATCGCTATGGCATTTGTGCCTCTCCCCTATATACTAGCCATGGTAAGAACTCATTCGAGCACCACATATACGAACCAAGCTGACTCTATGGCAGCGTGGCCCCGAGCTCAGGAAGCATAGCAATTACACAGCAAAAAGATGGCCATGAGTGAAGACATGTTATTAAGGGGGTGCTAGACGAGGAAAACACAGTGAGAGCGGTTTGCCATGTGGCCTTTGAAAGAACAACTCGGCCGAGCTACTCAATGACGTGTTTCATTTGAAGAGACTAAGGGATCGACAGTGAATGGTGCGTCTAGGTCGTCTAAGATGAGCTATGTCAACTGTATATAGACTCGACATCTAACATATGGAGCAGAACTTGAAGGTAACCCTCAGATGCTGAATTAAAAGACGCAGCATTAATACATGTGTCTTACGTGGCCTAAATTACGTTACTGGAGAGCGAGGTGGGTGTCCTCGTTGGTGTTGCTGAGGGTGAGGTGTGTGTTCTGGTTTGACGATTATCTAAATGCAATTACTCAGATAAGGACTTTTTTGAACCATAGCAGCATTCAGAGGGAAACATTTAGATCTGTAAAGACAGAACTAGAGGTTAAGTAGAGAAATAGGAATGAGCAGTTGTCAATAAACGATCACCTACTGCCCTTCCTGCCACATTGGAACAAGGTCATCTGGCCCGAATATTTCTAGAGTTACCCTCCGTTTCCCATCCTCTTACTCGGTACAAATTTCTTCCCTCCGCCAACCTCCATCCTCATAACCTTACCTACTTCGCCAGCACCCAGCACCAAACAAAATGAATTGACCAGCCAATCTGTTGGCCCAGATGCTTAGGACCTATCTGGAGAAGAGGACGACATCAAGATGGTAGATGGCAAACAGTGGGAGGTTGCCCGGCGACGATTGGACCAGCAGCGTACGACCGAGCCGAGCCAAGATGGTATCTACAGTGCTACACCACCTCGCAATCAGGGCCAACCGCCAGACGACGATGATATCCGGGTGGCGTCAACTCCTCATGATCGGGACAGACGACCAGTCAGAGAGAGTGATTTGGCTCATCCCAATCAGCACCAACTGCCAGTCGGAACTGATGTTCCGATGGTGACCCCACCACGCAATGTGAACCATCAACGCGCAGCATCAGCTCCAACCGTTCTGGTGCCACGGAACCAACTACCGCCAGGAAAGGCTTTTGAAAGTTGCGACAATTCAGCTTAAAAGCTTTCGGCTTCTATTAAAGTCAGGGTTCAAGTGCCCGTGGGCTTTGGGACCCATCGACGCTGGGCTACTCGTCGGTTAACGAAACTCGAAGCTGACTGTGTCGAGGGCATTCTTGGCTCCCATGGATCGGTGGGGGATAGAACTATTCAACGAATCCAGAACATCTTGCAGCATATTTAAGATGGAAAATTCGTTTCCTCCGTCGTTTTTGGCCTGCGCAATCGGAAACCACCTGGGACGCCAAGCTCAACACACTACAGCCATACGACTCTTCCAAAGAGGCGAGGAGGCCGGACTGATTGTTCTGCTCCAACACTTGACCTGTGCGCTGGGAATTCGGATATGAACATCTCCCTCATCCCCATCACACAAAACCAGGTGCCCGGGCCGCTCTCACCGACGACCCCCTCTCTATGGGTATCGATAATATCCTCATGTTTTTAACAGCCACTCCACCTTAGGCAACTCAAATCAGGTCACCGTCTTCGCCTGCTGCAGCAACCACGCAGTGTGGCTCTACCTTCAAACCCCGAGGCCACCACTACCAATGGCGCCCTGCATGTTGAAGATGTAGCTATAAGTGATATTCACCCTACATCTACACTGAGCCAGTCGTGCGCCAATAAGTTCACTGGGTTGGCCTAGACTAGGGCTGCCATGCGTCACGAGCTCCATACAGAAGCTTGACGCCATCATTGAAGCCGACCTGGTATGCATAACTATTAAGCCCCCGGGCTTCTTGGTCGCTTGCCCAAAGGTACGTCTGAGATCTGGCTTTCTGAGTGACTATTCTGACTTGCTGTTATAGATCAACTGAAGCAGCAATAGTGCGTATGTTGCCATTTGAAGGTGAAGAATGGAGGAAACACTGGGTAGCGATACTGCTGGCCGAAGAGGGGCCCTGTGATAGATGTGCCATTGAGGGTATGCAGCGCGGGATGTAATAAGGATGGATTGTCATCTATGTATCCCCCAAACAAGACAAACGCCCTCGTTTGACTTTCCGGTTTTCCAATATCATATCCCTCCTCTCTCCTTCCTTCCTTTCCTCGTCAACGGCCGGTCGTTTTGCGTCTCAAAAGCGTCAAAATCGCTGGTCAACCATCTGGAAAGCCCGTCTCCCCTCATCGCGTTATCATGGCAGGAAACCTCGCGGCAAGGACGGTGCAAACCTAACATTCGACGGCTACTTTCGCGCCATTACCATCTACGGTGGCGAAGCTCGTCTTCTTGCTCAGAGCAAAGGATCAAGAGCTTTGTTCGAGCGATTCCGTACCAAGTACCCGGATCAGATCGCCAATTTCCGCCAACAGGCCAAGCAATTGGGCATCAAAAACCCTGAAGTCAACTTTTTCGGCTCCGTGATCTTCGCAGACATCGACGAGTTCTTTTACACGGACGACACCGAGCGAGCACGCGAGATTTACGCGGCAAACCCTCAGCCCCTTCGAGACGCCGACCAGATTTACATTCCGTACAACCTCCAGTGGAAGAAGTCAGATCGCGAGTGGAAACCCCGGGCAAGAGCCGAAGAAACACCCGACAACACACAGACAACCGACCAGAAGTCCCATCGCAGGATTACTCCCACCGCAAGTTCTTCTCCATAAACTTCGCCGCCCGACGAGACGGATCCAACCCAACTTTCGACGGTTATTTCCGGGCCATTACTATGTATGGATGAGAAGCGCCTCTCCTCAACAATATCACGAGTTACCGAGCCATTCTTGAGCGATACCGAAACGCCTTCCCCGACCAAATCGCTAACTCGGAAGGGGGCTTGTTATTGACTCTGTTCTATCAGTGCTTTTGCGTCAGTTGCCTGTCCAGTCCACGCTCTCTAACCTGGAAGGACCGCTCGTGTATAACAAAGTGTAGACGTACGTTTGTTTGGCGCCAGATATCAACCTCTGTTGTATGCCATGCGTGAACAATATCACCTTGTTTCTGCTCACCATCTCTCCAAATTGCGCCTGATTCAATCGTCATCGCAATATCCAGCACATTTCTTCCTTGGATATAATACATGGTGTCCTTCAAGTTGTCATGTACGCACCTGCTCGTGGTCAGGCCCGATACACCACCAATGCTCGAGGCTGTGTCTGGTGCATCGAAGTGCTCAGGACGGTGTACACGGGCTCGCTCGCATACAATGTCTGCCTCTGCCGCCCCTCCATCGCACAATCCACCGCTCACCCTCGTAGTCGTGAAATCGTAAAAGTTACACAGAAAACGTAACTCTCTCGCTGACTCTATGTAGTAACAAATACATCAATACATGCACAACCTCTTAACTTGCATCTTGTGAGACCAAAGGCTGATGTATTATCTTATTATATCAGCATACTCAACTATAGCTATACGAAGACGAAGATGAATGAGCCTGCGCCGTCATTTCAGTGCTGAAGAGCTGCATCGTAGCCAAGGTAGGTAGGTGTATAAACACGCGGATCCCAAAATACACCGCCGCTCAATAATGCACCTGAGAAGCCAGCACTGTTTTTTTTAGAACCCGCGTAACAGAACCTAACAAGTGAGTACGCGAGGATTCTCCTTGCTTGACCGGACCAACCATCTTGCTGTTCTACAGCAACTCCTGGCTGCTCTTGCCTAGAAAAAAAAGTAAGGCGCGTATCTATACCCCTGGTTGCTCCTGCCAAACAAAAGGTAAGACGCGAACTCCTCCTGGGCTATTACTTTTTCTCTCTCTTCCCTCTACTTCCTCTCTTCTCCAACATTTCAACTCTTTTACTCGCCCACCCATCGCGACCAAAGCCAACTTCAAGCAACCTGCAGGTGATTCATAATTATTATACACTCGCATCATCTTCCTCCTTCTTTGCTAACATTTGTTGATATAGAACAAATAGTTGCTATTCCTAGATCTTTACTGTAAGTATTTGCTTAGTTATCTTCACCTCTCTGTTTTTGCTTTTGTGCTGACAAGTCAGATCCAAATACTTCACTACCCCCTCTCTCCTTGTTAACCCGCCTGGCGGAGGTCACGGGGCCCGTCGTTAACTCCCGTATGGCGTCTTCAAGCGACAATTGGCCCTGAGTGACTAGGACTGGAGGTAAGGATCCGGCACGTCTCGGGATCATAGCAAAAGGGGGAGAAGACATCTCCATATCTTCATCTCCGTCCTCTTGGTGCCGATCATGATGGAGTGACTCTGGCTCAACACTTCGGTCTAAGGTGGGGGTGCTAAGACAGGGAGTAGCGTCGTAGATATTGTCGTCATCAGGTCTGAGTCGTTGGAAACGAGCCTGGGCAGCCTCAAAGTCAGGGCCACTCAGCATGTCCCCCGACGCCTGAGGCGATTGCTGCCGGGGCTGGGCGGCCCGCCAATCGGTGCCGTCCATCATTTCGACATCATCATCCCTCAACTCGGCCTCTCCCCGTTCAGCACTGTTTTCTCTGGCCTCTGCCTCGGCCTGGTGCTCGGCATCGCTTTCCCGCTGCTCCGCCGCTCTCTGTTCGGCACGGATTCGCTCCGCTTCCATTGCCGCTTGATGCTCTGCGTAACCGACGGGTTCGTCCATCCGGTTCGCTGGTACCTGGTGAGAGTTCTTGGTATTGTGAATCCCGTCCCAGGATAGCATGGCGTCAAACCCAACAAGTATGTCAGCGACTCTGACTTGGCTCCGAACGGCCAATGCTAAACGCTTGGTGATCTAATCAGCGTAGTATGTAAGTATCATTTCCGGGACCTCGTCTGCTAAATTGGGATCAATTCTCTCGAGTCCGGGCCAGTCGACGAGGCCATGTGGAGTAACGGCCAGCTGGTCGGTCCTAATGCCTCGGTTCAAGGCGGCGTTCAGGGCGGTGCGTTGGTGTCTGATTAATGCCTGAAGGGTTCGAGGGTGGAACAGATGCTCGAATGGAACCCGCTGATTTCGATATGCCAGAAACATACGATGAGCGTTGGCGTCCGGGAACTCAATGACATCGTCAACAGCATCATCAGGTCCAATGCGGAAGGTCTGATACGGGCGGGTGACAGACAGTTTCGGAGCAGTCAGGAACAGAGGTGTTTCTGCTGACTGGTTATATCGGCGCATGTAGTCCGTTTTGTATGGAGCAAAGACCGCGGTGCCAAGGGCCCTAAGGTTTTGGTCCCGAACGATCTCGTTAGAGGATGCCATGTATGGGGGAACCATAGTAGCCGGGACGACCACCTTTCGTCGGTACTGACTGCGTCCCTGCTTTGGTATCGTGTTTACCTGGTAGCCGGGATGTCCAACAAGGTATACGTCCGGCAATGCAAGAGAACGTTGGTGCTGAGGAGTTGGGGCCAAACCATGGTTACCAGGCCAGTCAAGGCGAGTTCCAGGCCAAGAAGAAGGCAGCACCTTCTCAAAATCTGCCATGGTGATGCCCATCTCGTCTATAATAGCCAGTACTTCTCCTTCTGCGATGTTCTCGGTTGGAATCCGTGCTTCGGGACCGAAAAATCGACATCTGACGTGATGTGACGAGCTGTGAACCTGAACGGGTGTTGATATAGGGCTAGGCCCAACATCTCATGGACTCGGACGAAATGCGGTGAGTAAACAAGCCAAGTGGCAAGTTCGACCCGTGGCACCTGGTGAGATTTCAGCTTTGACCGTCCAACAAAACCTTCAGTGGTTTGCACTGGGAACCGAATATAGGCCCAGTAGGAGAACGTCATTAAGACTAGAAACTCAAGGGGCAGGAGTTCCCGAGGCAATGTCTGTCGGAAGCGGTCGACAGCTCTGATGAGTCTGCGCGGAATGTCTCGGCCTTCAATCCTCATCATGTAAAATTATGCGTATCTCCACTCGTTTGGTCCTGTCGGGTCGAGGTTCTGGAAGCTGGGTGCCAACGTCGGATCCAATGTCGTGACACTGAGGGGCCAATCGAGTTGCCATTTTTCATCTTCCTCCCTCAGGTAGGTATCGAGCTCAGTCCGGGCGGGCACAGGCATAACAGGACCGTCCCGTGGGTACCGATCACCGAGCGTGAGACGTTTGACGAACGTCATTTGGTTCCGACCACGCAGCATGTTAGTATGCGGAATTGGAGCCGTTGCGACAGTTTTGGTATGGTGGCCTACAAAAGCGGCGCCAGTAAAATCGGCATCCAGGCGAGGAGGATTTCCCCGGTTCGACTTAGCAAGTCCATCCGCTACAACGGGGCGTCCTGTCATACTATCGGCACCGACAAAGTAGGCCCGATTCGTTCGTTCGTTTCCAGCCGCTCGCTTGTCCTTGCCCTTCGGATCTTGAAATTGGTATATATTTATACACCGAGAGTTCAGTTCCAAGACGTAGGCCTCAAATTCTTCGTTCAGGAGAACGATTTGGGCCGGCTCGTCTCCAAGAACGTTTTGAGCCGGGTGTTCCTCTGTGATTCTTCTTCCCAGTTGCCATCGGATGGCTCCTAATGTGTCAACTCCTGGGTGGTCCGGGTCAGCACGCGCTGCTTGTTCAGCTCTGCTGGGTTGGTCCCCATCCAAGCCATCGCCATGTGCCGGAAGTGTTGGTGGAGGCGGCGCTCCCTCGACCAGGTATCGGGCATCTTTCATCGACAGTCCTTCCATGTTGGCTGTATGGACCTTAACAGTCTCAAGGGTGTGTGATTGGCTCCGAACGGACAGGGTAGTCGAAGTAGTGAGTGAAGGCGATGAAAGCTTGTTCAAGGGAATGGTCGAGGAGGCAGGTCTTTTTGACAGTCGAGGGAGGGTTGCTGGTCGGTTCCAAACGTTTTGGCCAGAAGCATCTGATGTTTGGCTAGCTCGAAAGTCTTGCGGTCGGGTCCAAACGAACTGGACGAAGATGTATTCTCCCGTTATCGCCCAAGCAGTAAGCAAAATTCAAGAGTAGTTCGTAAGTAAATAAAGCAAGCAAAAACAGCAAATACGTAATGAGAAAGATGGTGGTGATAATAGGCGTTTGGTCGTGATAGTTTGGTGGTAATAGGAAGTAAGGTGGACGAGAAGAGGAAGAGAAACAGGTAAAGGGATCTTGATCCTATTAGTTCTGCTCTAAACGACAAGTGTTGCTGTATTTAGTAGGTGCTCCTTCCTTCTCTTGCTTCGAGCTCCCAGGCCAGTTGGCCACGATGAATCTCCACCTCCGGCTGGCCGACGACATGTCGGATGCTAAGGACATATGACAGTCCTTACCGGTAGGCCCTGATGGCCCGGTGAAGTCAGTGTTTAGAGCCGTCTAGTTTGCACATAGTGTGTGTTGATCTACTAAACTTCTAGTTAATAAAAAGGGACTTTTCCTCCTATACAACCATCACCAAATCGCCAGTGCTATAGGTTCTATATTATTAGAGCTCGTGCTTGAACTAGCTTGCTGTCTGTTACAGGTCAGAAATGTCTAGTTACTTAGTCTTGAGAAGTTGGGCTATAAAGCACCTGTTAGGGAGCCAAAGCCACCATCTAGAGGTGCCTAGTCTTCAATACCTTAAGGCCATTTACGAATCCGACATCCTATTCGGCTCATATTTAACTACGCCGTTTTATTGAGATGGCTCGGCCTCCTGGCAAAGTGTATGTATGTCCGCCGCCTCCTCCGGTTTGTTATTTAGCTATGGAGGGAACCGCGCTTGATGATGTGAATAGAGAAGCGTGTCCTGATGGTGTAGTAAAAGGCCACCCCAATCGCTAGCGGTCTGGTCTGACCGCTAGAAACTATAACGCCAGAGGGTATTCAGACTCTAAGAGTAACCTTGCTAATAGGGGCGATAAGTCCATATCGGCTAGTGCTAAAGTATTTAAGCATGAGTGTTAGGGCGTGAACAGTAGAGGATATAATTCGTTGGTCTAAAAGCTCGTCGTGTATCTCCAGGAGCTAGGGGATAAGGGTGCTAGGGATCTCCTCACCCACATGAGGATAATTGAACGTAAGCCGATGTTTCCCACCCAGTCGGTCCGGATCCTTCGGTACCAAGACAAGTTCGGTGTGTGTATGTATATATCTGTTGCTTCGGTGCCTAGGATCGAATCAGCTCTAAAGTTACAGTACGTATAAAGTGTCCGCCTAACAGTTTCCATCAGGCCCGAGGAAACAAGTGGACCGAGAGTAACTCAGAAGTCCTTGACCTAGTCGTTAACAACAGTCATAGGGGTTTCTGTATCTATTGAGGCATGCAGACGTTGGAATTGTGGACACTGCTCTTGGTATGTGGTTCGATTTTGACTGGTATCAACACCGATGCTGTATGTCGTGGTTAATACATCATCGTAACACAAAAGTTCTGTGCATGGATCCATAGCTACTCGTTCCTGCTGTGGAGGCTTCCAGCAAGCTGGTGCGATGTCATTTTCAGCCATTTCCCATTCAAGATAGTTGATCGTGGGGTGGGTACTGTCACGACGTCGCAGTTTCTTGCGGGCGGTACCAGCACCAGGAACTGCCCGCTCCGATCATCATCCAATACTTGTGTCTCATGTCGTCCGAATCCTGCCTCGTTTAGAGACGGCAGATGCGGCCGGTTGTCGTCAGCCAGGATAGCTCCAATCGCTCCCCACATGAAGCAGTGTTTTCAGATGGCAGCGGTCTGGTCTGACGGCCTAGGACTCAACATAAGAGTCACGCTTGGCTTCTAGAAGGGGAGACCAGATATTGATCAGCACCAAGCGAAAAGGACAAAGGCTTATCAAAATCGAGTGAGTACGGATATATTTAGGGATATCGTATGAACGTGTGGGAACCCCCTTGTCCACTGGTGCCATCTGCTTCGGCCCTGGTGCCTCAGGCCTCAGCCAGATGGTGGGCAGTCTTCGCACAGAGAGTGAGGCAAAGCTGCGTTGGTACGGATACAGAGTCAAGGGTTTTTTTTTTTCGGGGTTTTTTCCCAAGAGGGTCAGTCAGTTAGTCAGCAGAAGGAGCAATTGTCCAGAACGGTCAATACCTGCCTGGTCCCAGGGGAAGGGCACATAAAATGCCAGAATCTGAAAAACAAAAAAGAATGATTCTGATGGAGACGAGATTCGAACTCGCGCGGTTTCCCACAGCAGGTATATGCCTTATGGCCTAAATGCTGCACCTTAACCACTCGGTCACTCCACCTGATTGAATCAATGAACTTGTTGGAAGAAACGGATGATTATGCGGGATATAATGTGTGAGTTTATGCATTGCCGGCCGGTTCGGGACCGAGATCGGAGGGCGGATCCGAAAAGTGGGACCCTGCAGGGTAGTATGGTATTATGTAAGCCGACGCTTGTATCCACGTAGTCACCCAGCAGATAGGTACCTAATAGGGATGCCTCTTTCACGATGCTTGCTTGTATGACGTTCCTTGCTGGGAACTGTAAATTGGACCTGACCGCTCGATTTCACCCACAGTGCTAGAAACCCAGCAGCGAGTGATCAGAGCTCAACAGTGAAGCCGTAACATAGCGGGTAAATTGGATGTGTAGAGTCAAGGATACATCTGTTAGTGCGGGTTGTGCCAAAGGCTCCTGCGCTGCTCAGATCACTTTCTCCGGCCCTGATGCATACAGTACGTGGTTACCTAGTTAGGGAAGGAGAGGGAGGGCAACGAGAGATATAGTACTTATGCATGTGTCATGTAAATCTTTTCTTTTGGTAGTTTGATGGCAGCCTCCACCGAACTGTAGTACAGTAATAGTACACGTAGTTGCTCTACAATAGTGGTGGGAAACTATGAAGCGCTGGAGGTGCAGCTCCTTAGACAGGACAACGCCTGTGAATATCAGTACCTCGTCTCATTCAAACATCATGAGCTACATACGACGTGTGGTTGCCCGCCGTGAAGACATCTCAGACGTTAATCTACGACAGGGCACATCGAAGATGGTCCAGGAAGAAACCAAAGGACCACTAAGCAGCGCATCTGCTGCACTATGTCACCCTGATACTGCCGGCGCCATAACCGCCGCGGCCGCTCCTTACCTGCAACCATAGCCCCAGCCGCTCCTTCCTCACATCACAACTGCAGGGCCATTCTTTTCTCGTAATCCGACACCCCTCCACATGCCTTGCCTTGAAAAAAAGAAAAAGAAGAAGAATAGAGAGACCTTTACTCCCAACTTTATCTTTTTCTTTTTTCCCCTTCTTCTTAAACCAAATTACCTATACATCTCCACCTCAAACCTCAAACCTCGCACTCCGGATGACTTACAGGCATCCTTTGTTATCCTCTCCCCTGCCTAAGCGCCTCCGATATCCTCAATGGGGGGACGTGCAGCCCCTTCCACAAGCCCTTGACGAGCATCCATGGCAAAGACCATCAAGCAAGGCCGAGCCCAAACGAAGAAGCTCGTATCTGCAGCCTACACCTCACAACCATCAAGCTTAAATACCATCGGTCACGTATGCCCATCGACATGGCAAAGGCCATCAAGCAGAAGGAACACATCCGCTTTTCCATCGACTTCGAGGTCTGCCCATCAACTTCGAGACCTTGTGCAAAGAAGTCTATTGGTCTAACGTCAACAAGAGGCCCTCGGTGCCTTTTCTTTGGCAAGGGCTGAACCCAAACGAAGAAACTCGTATCTGCGACCTGTACACCCCACGGCCAAAAGGAACTATGGTTCAGGATCATGGACTTCTTGAACCCTCCACTGTGGGTATTATGGATTTCCTCACGAAAAGAGGGAGGCCACGGTGGTCTGGAACGAGCAGCGAAGTATTAGCAGAAGTAAGATTAAATGGGGAGGTAAGAGGAAAAGAAAATAAACACGCTTAACCTACCTAAGCAGGTACCTGCAGTGATTGCTCAGTGTTGAGGCAATCATCACGATACCTCAAATCCGCAGTGGGAAACCGCGCGAGTTCGAATCTCGTCTCCATCATGCGAATCTTTTGGCTTTTGGCGAACTAGTTCAAGTTTTGCGCTGTATTCCGCTGCATTACGAGTGGCATGGTCTTTTTGGGCTCTGTTTGAACTGCTGTACAAAGCGTTTCCACTGTCGCTGAGTCAGTGTGGCTGAAAGCCATTATATAGTCATGAGGCACTCGACTCGCCATACCACCTACGATGCGGGCAGTCTCTCGATGTTGACGCAGCAAATGCGCCCTTCAATCTCAGTTGATTTGCGATTTGCAACGGTTCTTTCCCCTTGAAGTCGACTAAGTCCTGTCGAGCATTGAGCGCCAATGCCAACTCCCCAATACACGCTGAATCGCTCTCACACAGAGGCAAACATCTGACATCTGCACTGGCATCAACAACTTCCAAATACTCCGACATCAATTTCAAACCAGGGTGCAATCGACTCAAAGTTTCGAGGTGCAGAGGAAAGCTCAAGCAAAACGGTAGTTGCAACATTCATCTTCATCACTTTGAATCTTTTATGTGGCTGGATTGACGGTCTCAGCTTTCAGTGGTTCGCAGCCGACCCTTTTGTCTCAGCACGCTAAATAGTACGTAACTCTAATTGGCCAAAGCTTACAAGCTCGCAGCAACCTCGCCCATTTTTTTCTTTTTTTCTGAGGGGCCATCTCGACCATACCGACGCCCTGCTGTATACTTGACTCCTACACTCCCAACCCGCCGAGCCGACCGAGATACTACCCGACAAGAACCGAAACTAGAGTAAAGTCACCATCGATCCTTTGAAAATCAAGGATATCGAGAGAAAAAAAACCCAAGCTCGACTGCCAACGACCCCCGCTATGCCTCTCGACGACGACGACAACCCCACAGCGGCGCCGGCCGTCCAGCTCCAAAATGACTCGGGCGCAGGCGACGAGGCCGAGGACGAAGGGCTCTTCGACATGCGCCTCTTCGCCTCCATGTTCAACAAGAAGGGCGTCGCGAGCCAGGCCGTGCGAAGGGGCCAGAAGGACTTTGAGTCGCACGGCACGCGCGCGCAGGAGGACGCCCTCGAGACGAGCAGACAGGTCATTGAGGAGGTGCTCGCGTACTCGCGCGTGCACCGCGACGTCTGGAGCAAGGGGTGGTACTTCCCCGACTACTGGCCCGAGACGCTGCGGGCCATCGAGGAGGACGGGGACCTGTCCGGGCTCGCGAGGCCCGAGTACCTGCAGGAGTTCCTGGCCGAGACGGGGCCGATGTACGCAAAGGAGCGGGTCGTGGTTGTCGAGGACCTCAAGGGCACGCAGGCCAAGTCGATGGGCCGAGTCGTCAGGGGGCTCAAGGCGCCGAGGCCGGCGGTCGGGAAGCTGTGGCTGTTGCCCGAGGAGGCGCTGTTTCTCGTCGAGAGGGGCAGCTTGGACCTCTGGTGGCCGTTCCGGGAGCTCAAGGATGTGTTGCCGCCGCCATTAGAGGGCAAGGCCGCGGAGGAATACGTACACGATACGGCGCAGACAAAGGCTGGCCCCGAAGAGGATTCGGATGATGAATTCGAAACCGGCGTGCCACTGAGCTTGCAGGCCGCATACGCTCTCTTTATTGGCCTGGATGGCGAGCGGGGGAAGATGACACTTCCGAAATATCAAGTCTACTCTCACCTCCGGCGGCTGGGATATTACGTTCAGCGCGCGCCGCCCGACGCGGCCGATGCCGCGTCTCAACCACAGCCCGCGAAGAAGTCGTTATGGCAGTGGCTCGTCTCCCTCCTGGACAGGTCCGCCCCGACGCCGCCGCCCTACGGGCCCCTCGTCAGGCCGGGCGTCTACCGCCAGTACAGCCTCGTCTACAAACAGCTCGAGCTCCTCGCGCGGTACCGTCCCTCGCCGGCCGCGCAGGAGCCCGTGGCGCCCGAGGACCCCTACAAGGTCCACTGGCATGTGTGGAAGCCCTCGAAGCACCCGAACCTGCGCGTGACGGACCTCCCGCCGCCGGACATCCGCATCGCCGTCGCCGACGCGCGCAACGACGCGGTGCCGTCGCTGGAGGAGGTCTCGGCTCTGCTGGACTCGACGCCGTACGACCCGCCCGACCCCAGGACGATGGGCGGGCCGGGGCGGCTGTACCAGAGGCTCCGACACGGGCACCGCAACGTGCTGATCGCCGTTGTGGACCGCGGGCTGGTGAACTTTATGAGGTTCGGACAGGCAGCGTTCGGTGAGGAGACGCTGTACGAGAGGTTTGACAACCGGGGCGGGTTCCGCGGTGGGAAGAGGGGTGGCAGGGGTGGGCGAGGGAGAGGGGGCGGAAGAGGTAGGGGGCGTGGCCGGTGAGTGACTGAACTTCAAGAACTCTGGAACGGTGGGATTTGTTGCAAAGAGCGGACGGCTTTCATGGGATACCCAAACGAACATGTATAGAATCAAAAGTTACAACTAGAGAGCTTCGCGGCTCGTGGCAGGGGTGTTGGCTTGGCTGATAAGGGTCTATGATATTGAGTGCAATGCACAGCATCCGAACAAGAAACGACTGTAGCACCAATCCTGTTTCCCAGAGCGGTTTCCAAACCGGCAGTCCTTTTGACTCCGTCGCCTCGACTTTGCCGGCAATTCGAGCTGCGAGCGATGCATGGCATGCTACCTACCTTATGCTAGTCATTCCAGATCCTCGAGTCTTGTACATATATCTAGCCCTTTTTCTTTTTTTCTTTGCCGTCTCTATTTCTGACCGGACTTATTTACTGTAACTGGCTTGAGACCAAGTGCAGAGTCTGATGTCTCCGGGCCCTCATTGGTTGATGTCTTCTTTGCAAAACTTTGCAAAACTTACTCGCCATCAACTCTATTATGTAGGCATCCGCAACTAAGCAAAGTAGGACGGCAAAAGGCCCGGCGTTGTCCATTTAGGCTCTCCAGACTTCGTCGTAGCGCCCAACATGACAACGAAGGAGGGGGGCTTTGGGTTCAGCGTACGATCTGAGAGGACAACCAATACCACTCCAAAAACCCCGGTGGCATGCCCGTGCTCCAGGGAAAGGCAAAGCCTGCAGAGCACGAAAAGAGCTGGTGACGTCAACAAGTATTAAAGTAGCGGTGGTTGTTCATTCGGCCACTTATAGCTGGACTCTCATATGTTTTTCGTCTTCCGTTATCAAGGGCGTGCCTCTTTCCTTTCGGCCTCGAGTGGTGCCTAACATATGCCTGGTTGCAGGGACTGCTCAATGGCGTCAAGATGCAAATAAGGAAGGCGGCGTAAGTCTGCCAATGCCGAGCGGCATATTGCACCTTCACTCACAGAAAAACAGATTTGACACGTAGGACCCACGTTGGGATCCGGGCACAACGCCGTTCTCGGGCCGGAGTTGGGGGGGCCGCGTAGTGTGGGGACATCTCGTCGGCAGCCGGCCCATGCAGCCCATATCAGTAGCAAAACGCCTATGCAATATGTGTGAGTGAAGCAGCATGTCGCACTATGCAAGATTGTACAGCTACTAAAGGGGTATGTATGTTGGAGTCATGTATAGTGCTCTACATATAGTGTTGGTGAGGAGGGCCTTACCATTGCTGTCACATGAAAATGATGGATGGAAGGATAAGACAAAGTTGATGTGCAAAGCTAAGGGGGGAGATGTAGCGTACAGGGAGAGGGGACGCAAAGCATCGCTTTTGGTTCAAGCCGGCTACTTATCGAAGGCAAGTCGGTGAGAGAATCCCAGGGCTGGCAGCTGTTGGTTGGCTGAATGGATGTTTGGTCGTGGAAAGGGTATTTCCCAAGAAGCGAAGGCGCGGGGAAGAGTCATATCACGCGCGGTGAGACGAAGGACGGTGAGGAGTTGGACGGAGCCGCCAGAGTCATCCTTACTCACAGGACGAAGGAAGCTGACCGCAAGAGTCCCCCCAACAGTGATCCCTGCTAGACCGACCGGGGGCATGAATGTCTCTCCATCATATATGTACGAATATATGGGTTGATAGCCGCGCAAGCAATAGTGAACTAACCCTCGCAGGGGACCGCATATGCAAGCCCCGTCAGTCAGAGTCAATCA
This sequence comes from Colletotrichum sublineola, assembly GCA_020631755.1. Lineage (NCBI taxonomy): Eukaryota > Fungi > Ascomycota > Sordariomycetes > Glomerellales > Glomerellaceae > Colletotrichum > Colletotrichum sublineola. The sequence goes on from JAHSQG010000001.1 coordinate 3,313,827, forward strand.
AGCCTGGCTAGAAGGGGCACCTGCCGGGTATGCTATCGCCTATCTCTTGTCACCACGTCTACGGAAGCACGTATCTGAGTATCGATACATGGCGCGATTAACTCGGGAAATGCCATCATCGACTTCCTACCTGCAGCAGCAGCAGCAGCAGCAGCAGCAGCAGCACAGACATGCTATTTGTAACCATGTCGGCCGAGTTCAGACAGCAGAAAGTTTCTGGCTGGAATGGTGCGCATCATTAAGGTGTGAGTTGAGCTTCAAAAGACGTGCATGGTGGGTATAAGTTGTTGGCAGGGGGATTTAATTGTGTGCAGACGAGCCAAAAAGAAGAAAACAAAATGACCTAGCATGACTGAATCTAACACGATGACTGACTGATTTGTGTCAGTGACCAAAAAAAGAAAAAGAAAAAGAGATGCGACAACAGCAGGGTTCGAACCTACGCGGCCGAAGCCAACAGATACCTCAGAATGCGCTGATCAATGATCAGTTTAGTTCAAGTCTGTCCCCTTAACCACTCGGGCATGTTGCCATTTGATGTGAACTTCTGCACTATTTCTGATTCAAGTATTCTTTCTGTGTAATGTGGGTCCTGGGGTGGAGATACTTTCCGGAAAGTCGCGATACGGAGTCTTCGTCGATGGTAACCACTTCCAATTGGCCAAAGTCTGTCTGTCATAAAGAACCAAGTTCACTTTGCAGGTTGTGTATTTATGAAGTTAAGTTGTTCCCTTCGACAGAAATACAGAGACGTGAGTCAGAATCACAGAGACAACATCAGGACTAAATACATTTCAACACCGTGAATGTTGATTCTTTGCTACACTTGTTTCAACAGACTTCCATGATTCTTGTTGCCACTACTTATCCTCCCCACTCTGCGAGGGGGATCCGTTGTCTTACCCGACCTAACGCACCGGAACACTGAGAAACACAATACGTGTATTTAGAGAGACGAGTGACGATAGATTTACGTTTAGACATCTGTGTCAGTTGCGTGTTCTGATAATCAAAGCTCTTTTCTAAGACAAACCATCAGGAAGAGCCCGGCACAAGAGCAAGGCTAAACGAGGACCGTAGCTGTGCTAATTCCGTCCGTGCATGCAGTGGGAGGAGAATACCTAGTCCCCTTCTTCCTGGCATGCTTTTTGCCGGCTCAAGAAGTCAAAATAGTCGAACCCGGGGCTGCTGCTGACGGCTATCCAAGAAAAAGTATATTGCGCAAGCAGGAGAACAAAATATAGTGCTCGCGACCGAAAGGCTGCTTGCCGTCCTCAGACCTCCACCATGTTTCGAAAGTTCTTAGATGGGATACAGGGCAACCCGCAGCGTTTCGAGTTGAAGATCCGTCGTTTGCTGACAGCGTTCCTTGCTACGGGAAGGGCCCATCCCCCCTATTTCATTCGTTCTCGTTGGCGCATACACAACCCGGCTCGAGTGGGATGCAGATCCGGCTCAACGGGATTGGCAACGCGATTATGAAGTCGTGCAGACAACTGCTTTTGCTAATGCGCAACGAGGCATCGAGGCCGGATCTCGTGTTCCCCACTGAGTCGGCATGACATGGGTATTAGCAATACGCCGGCTCGGTAGTTGGGGGTTGATGGGACGGGACTGCGTCCTAGTGTAGGTTGACGACCGAGTGGCCAAGGCTGCGCGAGGGATGATACTTTCTGATACGTTGATACAGTGTCAGACCAGAGATCCACGACGGCGAGCGTAATAGTATAATTGTATTAACTCCTCAACCTGAGTGCAGGATTCCAAAGGGGGGGGGGTCTCAGGCTAAGAAGCAGGCAGATCCGGGTGGGAATTCTCTCCTGCCCGCGACAGCGTGTAAGCAAGCAGAGAACGGAATCGAGTGAGAGCGGCTGAGAGGGAGGGAGAGAGGGTGGGTGGGGGGGCGAGGGGCGGAAACTGGCCGACCGATTGCTTCACATCAGAAAAAGGAAGAAAGCTCCGATATGCATTCGTTTCAACAACATGATTTTATTATTATTCAATTCCCGGAGCCAGTGTGTGAAGTTGCTGGGACTGCCCAACTCGTCGAGGAACCAGGTTACATGTCGCAAAGGAACGTCTCAGAAAGCGACGAGAGATTTGCGATAAGTGGTGGGCTGGTTGTTAGGAGAAGATTGGCTGACTACCAGATGGTATAACTGAAGTACAGCTACAAGGCGTCCCCCCGACCAGACGGCATAACAACTCCAACCTACCTAACTAGCTACCACTCACAACAGTGAGGGACGAATCTGCGGAACAGGCTGGCTGGCTCGTTCGTTTGGACGTGGTCACCCTGTTTGAGTTGAGTTGAGCTGGGTTGAGGCGTCCAGTTGTGCAAACTCGCAACCTAATATGACGACGGCATTTGACTTTTCCAGCAGGAGGGGGGGGTTTTGAACTAGGTACTTGAATAAGTCTCTCTGTCCACGGCACCCAATCTGTTTTTATCCTTTTGGTGATGAAGTGATTAATAACTGGCGGGCCCTTTCCGGTTCTTCCGATGGTGGGTTATCGATCTTTGTTTGGTCCTCTTCATCGCCGTGTATCGGGCCTAGTGCAACCAGCTGTCTTGGCCCTGAGAGAGAGAGAGAGAGAGAGAGGGAGAGAGAGAGAGAGGTCTTGTATATGTAGGTACTGTACGTACCGAAACAGATGAGGTGCTTATCAAAAGTACCAACCGACATTGGCGGCAACCGGAAAGCCCAGGCAAGCCCAACCCAAGACATCTGAGCGCCCAGCCAGCTAGCTGTCAACAAACGCGTTTCCATTCTTTGTCGCCTGTCATTTGGTTAGCGACTGAGTTTTGAATCTCTCTTTTTAAATGAAACTCTTGTGGGTTGAGCCTCGCAGCAGGTCGAGAAGCGGAGGGCAATCACTAGGTACACAAAGCGTGTGCAGAATGCATGGGGGAAGGAGGAAAGACTTGAGTCTCGCACTGCTGTGCACAAACAACCAGGTAGCCTATGCTTGACGATCAAGGTATGCCTTTTATTTCCGCCGAGATGGCGCCTTCTCGCAGAACATGAAGACGGTAGGTAGGTAGGTACGTATTACCAGGTTGTTAATCTCACCTCACTTGGCCATCCTTCCAATGGCCAAACAGACGAGTGCATGGTACACCGACGGACCAGCATGGCGTCAATTAGATGTACGGATACGGTGTACCTCTTCCTCCTCTTCGAGCCCCGTCGGGAATACATACATTCCATACGAGCCAATAATCGGAACTTTGACCAGAACCACGACTGGGATTGAGGGAGATGTAGACGAGCCCATGGTCGCAGCTAGGTTGCACGCATTGCCTCGTTACCAAACTGCTCCGAGAACTTGCCGCCCTTCTGTTTAGAGGTGGATATCTTTTGTTATTCCAATTTTTTTTTTCAAGAAATTTTTTCTGGGTACATGTATCCGTATATATCTTTATATTTCCCCACCTAATGAGTAAGTGTTTGTGCATCCAAACCCGCTTAAAGGACAACAGGGGGTCTTGGATTTAAATCGCAGCAAAAGCTGAAATGTACAATCCGGCTGGTTGGGCCGAAAAAAAAAAAAAAAGAGGGACCAGTGATGATGCAAACTGCCTGGTACACGACACGTGCTTACCTAGGTAGTACTCCATAATACTTGCTGTCATTTGCAAGTATTCATTCGCTCCTCAGTCAGGACGATGTACTTTACCTTGGTTGGTATCTTACGTACCTTAATACGTGGCCCACGAAGCGGGCCTGGTATATTAATCGGCTTGGCTCTCGGACGTGAGTACTTTGCATCTCAGCATAATCTCGTTATTAGTAACCTCTTACTAGCTGTCTACCTAGGTAGGCAGAGGGAACTCACTCACTAAACTGGAACCACCCCCGAAATCAAAGGGTTAAAAAAACCCAAAAAACCTGGTTCTCAACTCTGGTTGGTCTCTTCTTCCCTTGGGAAACTAAAACCTGTCTCTCTCTCTCTCTCTCACTCTCTCTCACGTTCTTATCACGCTTTCCCCTTATTCCCATGGCGTGGAAACCGTGGGCCTCTCCCCTCCCTCATCGATCGCATCTCTTTCCCATAGCATTCAATCGCTTGCTTCCCTTCTCTTCTCTCCCCCCTGTCCCCTCCCTTTTTCCTCAGAGTTCCCGTCCCCTCTCGTTCTTACACGCCCCCGACATCTCTCCAACCAACACGTCAACCCAACCCAGTTTATCTGTGGCCTACCTAGCCCATACCATAACGGAGCCAAGCCACGTTACCCTCACACGGTCCTCTTCTTTCTCTCTCTCTCTCTCTCTTTCTCTCTCTCTCTGTCTCTCTCTCTCTCTCTCTCTCGCTCGCTCTCTCTCTAACCCCGACCCTTCCTTTTTTTTTTTTTTTTTTTTTTCCTTCCCTTCCCCTGTCGCTCTCACACAACCCCCCCAACTCCCGCAACACGGTCGTCCTCAATTGATTCCGTCATCCGTAAAACTGGTGATTCTTATCCCTCAACAGTAACAGTTTCCTCCGCTAAAGACGCATTCATCTCGTTTAAGCTGCCAAAGCCTGTTTATCACACGCCACTTGAACTGTCCGCGTCCGTGCTCTGGGACACAAGCCTGAAGTGAAGAGCAACAGTAAGGGGGGGGGTACTGTACCACACCGTACTGTTCTCAACCTCGACGCACCCACCCAACACACCCCCTGTCCACCCTGCCTGGGACTAGAAGTCTGACTGGGGACCGACCTGGTGACTGGGAGTCTCTCGCCTCATCTCATTTGGCTTTTCCCCTTCCTTAATAGCAGCGCATAATCATACTTAGGTACTACGGGCAACCAAACCAGTAAAGGCTGAGGAATTTCATACCTTCTTACCTACCTACCTTTAGATCGCCTGACCTCACCTTGGCCGTTTCCATTACACATAGACGTCTCTACCGTTCTCCACTTTCTCCCAAGTTTAGTCACATTGAAATCTTGGCCTCAAACACGCACCGCGTCCGCCATTCTTTTGGGGCCATCAATTCTACCCAAGCCCCTTAGCCTCTCTTGTCTTCTTACAACCACACACACACACACACACACACACACGCACATAACCCATCCCATCCAGCAACGCCTCACCTGCAAATTTTCTCATCAATTTCAATTGCCCTTTTCCATCCACAGAGCCGGGTTGAACTACGAGTTTCCATCGCCTATTTCCCATCAACTTGGAGTTTCCATCGATTGCTACCGTCGCCCATCGACACGGCCCCGCCCCCCTTCAAATTAACTAAACTCTCCCGGTCGCTAACCATTTGCCGTGATGGAGAGCACCGAGGTCGAAATCAAGCAGCCATCGGTTGCACCTTCAGAGCCGCACCAACAGACCTCAGCCGTCGAGACCCCTACTCCCACAGAGTAAGTTGTGCTCACTTTGTTCGCCCTTGCCTTTGTTCATCTCTTGCTTTTCGTCTCCATCTCGGCGGTTTAGTCGACTCTTGTGGTTGACTGCTTCCTTCTTTACACCTGTCTTGCGGGATGGCGCCCGCGCACACACGCTATGACCAATGGTGAAGTCATACACTCACTGGATCGCTCCTTGCCTTACTTAGTTCATCACTTCCTTCTCTCTACTCTTGGGTTGTCGTGGCCTCGTGGCAACTACTTTTCTCCTGAGCGCGCCTTCCCTTCTTTCCATGACCGTCCAGTGTCGGCCACTACATTACTACCGGTGTCTTTGCGAAGGGAGGGAGAGAGAGAGAGAGAGGGAAGGAGAAACTTCAGCTTCAGGAACCCAACCTAGTATCTCTTCCAAGCACCGACCCCTCCCTTGATTCAACCGCAACTCTTCCTCCCCATCCTTAAGCTGCGGTTACTCATCCTTCCACAACTCTTATCCCTCACCACAAGTCTCATAATTCTTTTCAACTCTTGGGGGGCTGCACCCGTCTTCTTGCCCATTCATTTCTCTTGTTTCCCCCTCCACGCCATGCCACTCCTACGAGAATCGCGTGTCAAGAGCCCGCTCGGAGAACCCTCAGTTAAGTTCAAAGAGGCAAGGTGCGTTGTGTGTTTCAACCAGCCTGTGAAAAAACAGGGACTTGGCCTCGGCTGAAGTCACTGCTTCTCCATTTCCAGCCCTTTTCACTTCCCCTTCTCTCGTTTCCCCAGACTCCAAAACCCCATCGCTTGAAGCACAGAGCATATTTGCCTAGTTGCTAAGCGGTAACCGAGTCAGTTGGCCGGCCGGTCGGCCCCCATTCTTCAACTGTCGTCCTACCCCTGCTCAACTCGGCCTCATCTTCTCAACTCATCTCATCTCATCAAACAGTTACATTAGTTATCCTCTGCCCTCTTTCACATCCCGCGACTGAAGCATGTTTCAAATTGAGAATACTGTGTCTTGGGCCAATGTGGAAGAACTCGGGGTCCGTCATAGCTGCTGCAACCAAGAGTATTGGCTTGGAAATAGTCGAGTTGGAGTGTACAGCCGTAGTGCAAGCGCACCCTCCGTGTTGACGACTCATGACGCTTTGGGGAAACAAACAATTTCACTCAGACCCCTGCTAATGTGCATAACAGGGCTAGCACAAATGGCGTCAACCCCCCAGCTCTGGATGACGATGATACCGCCAACGATGACGATCTGAGCCCTCCTCCCGATAATTTGAGCCCCGTGTCGGGGAGCAATGACCGCGCCTTGGAGGATGAGATTGTTGTCGGCAACCGCAATGGCGTAGCCAAGTCATCTCCTCTCCGCGTCGTGTCGGATCCCGAAGATGAGAACATGGCCGACGTCGAAGATGAGCCCGTCGTCTCGCATTACCCAAAACGGAAACGAGCATCCGTCTTCAACGATTTGAGTGAGGACAAGATGGAGAGTGGTACCGTGACAGACAAGGAGGGTACCCCACGGAGCACTAAGCCGGCCCGTAGGCATGGCTTAGGCGGTGTCAAGGGTGTCATTCTCGGTTACTGGCGAGACTCCCCTGTCCCCGAACCAAGGGGCAAGCACGCCGTCATAGGCTTCATCGATGTCCGCGACCGCCTTCGCACCCGTATCCAGCAAAACACCCGATTTGGCGAGCCCGTATCGAGCGCTGACTACCCCCTGCCTCCCGGTCCCGGCGGCAGTTGGGTGACATTTGAGCGTGTCGTCTTCGCCGATCATCTGGTCGGTATGGACCATCATCAAGTCAAGGAATACGTCAAGCTGCGGACGGATGCCGTTGAGGAGACCGAAGAGGCTCGGAATGCCGCAGAGCTGGCCGCCGCCAAGGAGGCAATCCGCCGCGTCGAGGAGAACCCTCCTCCAGAGAACGTTGTGGCCCCGGCCATCGCCTACGGCGCCGAAATTCCAGACCATGCCACAATGCCGCCACGACCTGACGCCAAACGTCGCCGTACCGGCAACGGCATCGGCACCATCGGCGGAGGGCCTGTACAGACCCAGCCGACACGGGACATCGCTCCGAGCCCCCAGTTTGATCCTTTGTTCGGCACTAGGCCTACACGTATCGTCGTGGGTTTTTGGAAGGGCTCTAGTGAGCAGGACCCTGCCAATCGCCATGCCGTATACGGTATCCTGGGGCAGAACGATATGTTCCGCGTCAAAGTGGCAAGGGAGACTCGCGACAAGCGCTTCGTCGACGGCAACTTCCCTGTTGGAGCGGGTGCCCTGTGGATCCACTGGGAAGAGGTCGAGCTCGAGCCTCACCTCAAGAACTTGTCTCGCGCCGAAGTCAAGGAATACTGCCGCGTCCGCCAGTGGCAGATTGACCAAGGAGAGAGCCCTGAAGCCCGCCTCAACAACGAGGCGCAGGCCGTGTATGAGGCCCAGCAGCGCGTGGCTCACGGCTTCAACAAGCCTGGTGTCATGAATATGGCCCCTCCAGCTATTGTCCCCCAGCCTGACGAGGACCTGGCTGAGTCTCCTGATCCGAAGGTCGAGGTGAATCCGGAACTGCGTCAGAGTCGTCGGACCGAAACTCGAGGCATTCGGCACGCCCTGCCTGATCTCGAAACCAGACAGTCGTCTCGCACGCCAATGCAGGCGCAGAACAAGATCGATGCCAGCGCCCGCCGCGAGATCGCAAGGATGGAGGCTGCACAAATGCGCACCGAGCGCTTCGCCGCCGATCGTGAAGCCGCCGCCGCCGCCGTCGCCGCCGCCAATGGCGGTAACATCGTTCCTCCTCCTTTGATGTCGCAGACCATGCCCAAGATGCCCATGCAGAATGGCAGCAGCAACGGCAACGGCGCCCGCATGAGCAGCCTTTTCCATGAGCGCGATGAGATGCAGCGTCTCAACAAGCTCTGGGTCAGCCAGGAAGAGCACCGCAGCAAGGTTGGAGGCGAGGAGACCAAATTCTACGGCGGTATAAAATACGAGCGTAAGACGAATGGACCCTTTGTAGGCAAGCTTGTGTCGCAGGGCACCATCATCAGCATCGATGGGGAAGATTACGTCGAATACCGCGTACTTACAAAGCCGAGCTTTTTCTAATCCGTTTCGGGCGATCGTCCGCGGCATTTGTTTCCCTTATGGCCTGTTTAGTCGGCCGGCATTGTTGAAGCATGGCGGTCAGTATTTCGCCGACTCACGTCGACTCCCTACGAATATTCCCTGTTTTATGTCAGTATTGGAGCGGCGGGACGACGGCATAGGTTTTTTTTTTTTTTTTTTTTTTTTTTTTTGTAAATTCTCCTCGCGACAAAAAGAAGCGAGGATTGGGCGACCGCGGGATTTTCCTACTATACCCCCTTTTCAACGTTTCCGACTAATCACCACTGTTTCTTTTTGTCTTGTCCCTTCGGCGCGAAAAAAAAAAGCCGGTGCAGTTTGTACTTGTCATCAGTCAGGTGACGGAAGGGGCTTTTGCCCAGGAACTTATTATACCACGTGTTTTCCTTTTGCGTTTCATTTCTTTTACAAACCTTGCGGCTTGCTTTGCTACTTCAGCCATTGCCGGTCTCTTGCCTAGTACTATATATATAACCTGCAGAAGTCGTGAAGACGGAATAATAAAGCTTTCTTCTGTTGCCCTGTTCTCACATTGTTTGGCTCGCGTACATTTTCTCTCAAGCCAACAGAAGCAGCTGACTCTCGTTGGGCACGGCTTGAGACGGGGACGTCGTCACGGCTCCTGGTCAAAGTCGTAGCTGTTCCCGAACCCCCTCCCCAGGTACGTCCGCAGCGCCTCCTCGCGGCTGATCCAGTCCACGGGGACCTCCAGGCTGCCCTCGGCGGCCGCGTCGAGAAGGGGCCTCACGTCCTCGGCGAGGCGCAGGCGCATCTGGTTCCGGTACCACGGCGCGAAGTGGATCATGGCGAGCATGACGCGGACGCTGGCCGTCGCGTTGGGCATGCCGGCGTGCCAGAGGCGCAGGTCGCGGATGACGAGGCTGCCCTTACGGACGACGGGCTGGGAGGGCGGCCGGACGGCTCGGCGGGCGGCCAGGGCCCCGTCGCGAATGCGCCCGCTGGCGCGGTCGCCATGGGCGCCCTCCTGTGCCGAGGCGTAGGCGTCGGTGGCGGCGTGGGTGCCGAGCCAGAGCTCCGTCGAGCCGTTGTCGGGCGTCATAGTGACGAGCGGGACGTTGACAACGAGGGCGAAGGGGTGCGACGGGTGATCGAAGTCGGCGTCCGAGTGGACCGGCTGGCGTTGGGGCGAGTGGGAGGGTAAGGGGGGCATGGCGGAGTTTGCGGAGAGGAAGGTGAGCTTCGGGCGGGGGCCGAGGACCGAGGACGTGATTTGCGTCGCGACGGGGTCTGTCGGTCGATTTGTTAGACTGCCGAGGGAGACTGAAGCTCGACGACGAAGACGACGAAGACGACGAAGACGATGGCGGGGGATGGGCGGGGAGGGGTGGTTAGTTACTGGTGAAGATGGACTTGTAAAAGTACTCCGCCACGGGGGGAGGGTCCTGTTGCAGGTTGCCCAGGTTGTAGTTGAAGGGCCCCTTGTCCCCGAGGGACTGGAGGTGCAGCGCGTCCTTGACCATCTTGTCGTTCAGGACGTCGAGGTCGGCGTGCGGGATGACGTCTTCGACAACGACGAGGCCGTCGGCGTGGAGGTGGCGGACGGCGATTTCGAGGTTGCGTGGGGAGAGCGCCTGGTTCCGGATCTCGGTGTCAGAGGGCCGTATCACGGCTGGTGTCGTGGTGTTGGCGGTCGCGCTGCGCTGTTGTGTAAGTGAGGCCATCGTCCGCTGGGCGAAGAGGGTTGGGGAGGGGGATTTGGTGAGGGGACGCAGGCGGCGGAGAAGGAGGAGGGTTGTTGTGGATGGAGTGAGCTTCATGATGCCTTTTCCTAGTGAGTCGGTGTTTCTTGAGGAAGTATCATGGTGAGATTGCTGATGAGTACGACGACGAGGGGTCTCAGTTATATACTAGATAGAGGCTGAAGCGAGGAGGCGGCATGAGGGAGTCTACCCCAAACCCGAGCTCGGGTTTCGAGCCACTTACACCCCTCCTTCCCCACAAACCCCGGGTTCCCCAAACCCGAGCTCGGGATATGTTACCCACCCGAGTCGTCTGTCATCCCTTCTCCTTTTACAAGGATCGAATAAGCATGTTGGGTCTTCATTTAGCTCGAGACCCTGGTCATCTCATATCCTGGTGTCGTCGGCTTCATCGGCTGAAGATAACCGGCCTAATTGGTGCCAGAAAGGTGACGGTAATGAATCAAGAGAGGCAAACCTGCAAGGTTAACTTGACTTTGCAACTTGACTTTGCTACTTGACTCACAGTGCTGACATCATTTCATTCACTCACTCTCTCACTTGCTCACTTTTGCCGCTGGTCGCCTCCCGACCCTACCTATTGAAGCGATCTGTGTCTCTGGCAAAGACAAGGGCAAGTGTGTCCCTCTGCTACCGGGAAGGCACTGCGGCTCTCATGGCTTAAAATGCAGTATCGGCCGTCAGCGGACCATCAACAAGTCCCCTATAAAAATGAAGAGCCCTGAAGCTAGGCACAATAAGGGAAGGGGTTATCGCAGCGAAGTCGTAGAGATCAAAGGCAGGATATTAAGATCACGTGTTTTATGTCCATTTGACTGTGCCCAGGGCGGAAAGAAAACTGTTGACGCACGAAATACAAGTTTCGATCCTATTCGATGTGGTGAGTGGTGCGTCATGTGTCGCGCCGTCCACCCGCCTCGGATATCCAAGTAGATGGAAACAATACTTCGTCTACATGTAATATACAGTATCTAATGCACCTACTAATGTTTGAGAAAACGAAACCAGTCAGACCAGTCAAACTCACTAGCAATAAGGTGAAGGGGCTAAAAGACGGAACGACGGCCTTTGGGTAACGGGAGTCCTAAAAACCAACTTCCGCGTAGACATTACTCTAGGTAGGTGAATTCACAGATCTCACATGAATACTCACCAGACATAGAAAACGGTTGGATTAAAACAGAAGAAAAGCGATTATAGATGATAGAACGGTCGCTATTACCTATCTGCCTGGGCAGGAACCCGTAGCTGCTCTTTCACGCGCGAGATCCGTCACCCATCACAAAACCTCGCATAACCATCAACTCGTACACGATTCGTTTCTCCCTTCCTTCCTATCTCCAGCTTCCTTTACGCAATTTATCATCTACTTTCATCTTACAGTTCTTCATCGTTTAGCGCCTGCCAGGATACGGTTTTCCATCACACAGCCCTGACAGAGGAACGCCAACGTTAACGGACAGATCCGTCAACTGACAAACCCGCCCGGTATGGCTGATCACGTACGTGACGCCTATATTGCTGCCGAAATGGCGGCACTCAAGACGGAACCCTATACCCGTGCAAAGAAATTCAAGGATCCACGCATGAAGGTACCGCGAACATGGGGCCAAGAAATCCACAATGTGTCAGGTATAGCAAATTTTGAGGACTATGCCGAGGACGAGGTTCAGCCCATCGAAAGTGGTGGGGATGAACCTGTGACCTTAAACCAGTGGTGTCTCTGGCAAAACGCGGCTATAGCTGACCGAAACATGAAGTTGGAACGGCTACTGACAGCTATGATCCGAGGTGAACTCTGCGAGTCTACACAGCTAAGAGCCCTCCGCAATGGATCCGGATTCGCCATCATGGATGAGAGGGACCAAGTTGTCATCCAGTGTCACCTCTGCACTCGGGAGACACCCGGATCTGCCAAGACATTCATTCTACAGCTCGTGGAACTCGCTGCGCAACCACTGGGAAGCGGCACATAAGGGTGCTGAAACTAACCAGACGAGGAAGGTCATAGGAAGACACGGCGGCATTTTGGAACGCCGGCACCAGCTGGACCACCCTGAGGTCGAAGGTACAAAGCCGCCTAAACGGCCTCAGTGCCCAAAGTGCAAAATGCGCGCAGAGTGGTTTGACGCCATCGTTTGGCATTGGCAGAAGCATCACGAGCAGGAGCTTGGCGTCATTGATCATCATGTGGAAGGAGAAATGGCCGTCCTTTACCACACTTGGAAGGGAACCCGAGACCGGATTGTGTGCAATTGGTGCCATTTATCAGGTCCTTAGGAGGAACCCGATGACGACTCCAAGACAACCAGGATTCCCGGAAACGGTGTGCACTACACCAAGCTCACCGCGGATGAGCATGAACAGCGCCACCGAGATCAATGGGACCAACACGAGCGAAGCGAAAAACGAGCTCGTTCTCCATCGATAGACTCAATGTCAGGCGACTCTGAGCCGGAGACAAAACGGCTCAAGGCAGAGTATGACTTCGCGACCATCGCGGTTGAAGACCGGGGACAGGAATCGTGCGATGACTGTCGGTTCATAGCCAAACAAAGACGGCTTTCCGTGGAGTACCTCCACCATTGGCTGGAGAAGCACGGAGATCACCCAATTGACAAAGATTCCGTCGGCGACGTTTCAATATTCCTTGAGGTCTTCGGAGAGGGTTACTTCCCTTGCGACTTCTGCCCAGAGGACGCAGACCTGCATTGCGACCAGAAGGCACTGGCCATCCATCAAACCCGGAAGCACCATGACGAACCGGAGATTGCGCAATGATGTAACCTCTTGTTTGCAATGAAGAGAAGTATCGAGAAACACGGTCCGTCAAACGGCGGGTTTGATAGCTGAGGAAGGAAGGGACATTTCCATCCTGATGGGATTGGGGGAACATTGGCGAGAATGGAGGCAACGGGATGGATTGATTGGTTCATCAACCGAGGACGGTCGGCATTTTCCTACGAGGAAGAGGGAAGGGAAAGTGTTTATTAGGCCTGTGATGACCATCGACATACGAAATTCCTGCAGGGGCATACCCGTTCCAGGATTCTGAGTTAATACAACGTACCACGTTGCTCATAGCCCCAACTGCGTGGCATCATCTTCTAGGCCGAGCGGCCCAGAACAGCCAAGCCAAGCGGCGGAAACCAGATACAGTGCGTGCTCAGCCACATCCGGACCGTCACTCAAGGGGCCTTAGCCCGTATATAGTAATAGAATACTCTCTGGTCAACTATGGGGAGATGCATTGCCAGATTATGTGTAGACTCGGCCTTCACCTAGCTTGAGACCCCGGTCATCTCACTCATCTTGAGCGGCACGCACGGTTGACAACCTCCAAGCCGCCTCGAGGTCTGCGACGAGTCTCTGCACCGGCCATCCGATGGTTCGCCTACACGCCAAGAGGCGGCGGACGAGCTCCTGTCTTGCGGGCTCCGCACGGAGGAACCTTGCACCTGGCATTTTCCCGTTGCTCGTTAGAATGAATGCAAACGTGTCGTGGCATAAGGGCAAACGAGGGGAGGGGAAGAGGCTCCGCTTACAGAAGGCAATTGGGCCAAAGGAGTTGACCTGTACGGGCGGGGCCTCGGTGGTGAATGCCACGCCGCAGACGTCCATGGCCAGGCTTTCTGCGATGTCATCCTCCGTGATGCCGACTTTGGGGCCGTCGTCGAGCAAGGCGTGCAGGTCCGGTAGCCGCTCTGGCGTGGCGTGAGTGCATAGGAGGGTCATTGAAACGAGTCTGTAATGCAATGCCGCCGCTTACACAGCTTCGGATTCAGTGTGGGATAGAAACATAAGGAGGGATGGGATGAAAGCTTACCGTGGTAATCTCTGAGCATCCATATAGACGGAAGAGCAAGGCCTAAGCCGCGGTCTGTTTTCGCGAACGGGGCGAAGCGAGGCGGCAAGCCTGACCGCCAGTCCTGCAGCATCCCGAACAGAAACGTCCACACCTCCTCGGTGACTGCACCCGAGAAGCACGCGTTGATGATGCGTCCGAGGATGAGAGACACGGTGTTGAGGTGGTCCTGGTCCGTGTCGTGCCGTGTCGGGAGAGGCATCCGTTCCAGGTCGATCTTGAGAGGGCACTGCCGGAACAAGCTGAAAGTGATGTCCTCGCGGAGGTAGTTCCAGAACCCTGCTGCCCTGAGCCCTGACCCCAAATAGTCGTTGAGAGGGCTGCGAAGGGCTGCCAGGGAGTATGCGCCCTGGAGGTGTCTGTTCGGATCGACTTCCTCTGTTGAGTTGAGAGCTTTTTTGGTAAGAACATGAGCCCGTCTGCGAGCAATTAGACCGACGACTCACCGCTGAGGATCTCGTACGACCGCAACAGACACACCGAGGCCAGCGCAAGCCCTTGGGTGTCCTCGTCGCCGTAGTCGTCCGCCATCAGGTCGATCAGGAGGCGGACGCAGTGTCCGTGGTAGAACTCTGCCGCCGTCCTCGCCGACGGCGCGGACGTCCGGCTCATGTGCACGGCAGACAGGGCCAGGATGGCGGAGAACGACAGGGCCTGCTCTAAAGAGGCTTCCGGGAGTCCTGTCGCAAAGGTGGAGGATGCATCGCTAAGATCGTACCAAGGCGCGATGTGCACAATGTAGTGGTGGAAGTAGCGCGCTATCGAGGGGTTCTGCAGTGCTTTGCGAGGGTTCGTCGGCGTCGGTAAAGGGGATGAGGATGTGGCTGATGGAACGCGATGTCAGCCAGAAACCGAAACCAGAACCTCCCTCCCCTCTCTCCAGGATTTGAGACGCTCGCTCACATGTGCTATCCGTCTTTGCTGTATCCTCTTGTATTGTATTGTGGAACTGCGGAGCCGATGCGGTCCGATCGCAGTACCTCTGAGCTTTGGAGCATCGCTGACACACGGGCACCGCCTCGTCGCCTGTTCTCGATGAGCTGATGGCCTTCCTGTGATTACCTCTGAGGGCTGGCTTGCATTTCACCTTGCGGACGCGACATGTGTTGCTACACAGCCCGATTGCTTGTCAGCGGGATTGTCGGCAAGCACGCCGGCGCATTTCCGAGGGGGAAGGGAGGTTCTAACCATGCTGGTGCGGCGTCAGCGAATTCATACACGAGAATCTGTATGTCTCTTTCCAGCCTTCAACAGCGTCTCTCACCTGCCTGGTTGAAGCTACGAGGCATGGTCGAGGATCGACAATCAGCTGGGTGCTAGCAGCCCAAAGGATACCGGCAATTTGACCGGGGTTATCGTAAGAAATAACCTCACGAGCCCGATAGCTCCGGGGATTGATCTGGCGACGCGCTGGAGGAGCTCGATTGAGGAAGAAGTTGCGGGTCACCAAGGGTTCCGACTCCACACGAAGTATCGGCCGGCGGTACCCGCGCGCGGGCCTCGGAACGGACGGATCCATAATCTGAGTTGCTCCGGGATCCTAGCCGATACCCCGGCAAATCGTCCCTAAGCGTGGAACCAAAAAGTCCCTAGGGTCGACGCGCGAACTAATCTACAGTTCTTTAACCAACCTGGGACGAATCTTCCCTCGGAAAACATCACAGGATAGAGGCACAACACTGTGCACGCAGCTAGGCGAATAAGCATGTGGGCTATGCATCAGTTACATATTCCTACAAATGAAATAATACACTCATTCGAGCCCAGCCGCTGTCAATCCGCACATCAGGATCGTACGCTCTCCTTGCTGTGTCCAAGTTCCAACAACCTATGTGGTTGTCCATATCTCCTTTCTCAATAGTCAAACGATCTATGCCCGACGCCGACCGACGCCCCTGTTCGCGGGGCCCGGGTGAGGGGAGAGTGTTATTTGTGGGCAGCGGTCCGTTTGGCTCCTCTGTTCCTGCTGAACTTTTGGTACGAAAAACCTCGCCCAAGTTACTGTGCTTCACCTTGGCCTGACTGCCCTGCAAGCTTCCTTTTTTGTTCAAAGCAGGCAACTGTGCTTCTTCTTCCCCTAATCGCTGAAACGCCTGCCATGCTGTACAGACTGAAATGATACAAGTAGTATAAATACGAGTGCCTTTCACTCCCGGCCGCGACTTAGCGGCCGCAATCCTGCATGCAACCGCCTGGAAAGGGAATGGATATGTAAAGTGGCTCTTTGGGGAGCCACCAGGAGTCGTCCCAGATCATGACTTCTGGTCCGACCCAGGAGCGATGCCTGCCGCGGACGCAGGCGGCGGTGGCGAGGGAGGCGGCACGGTAGAGTCTTCGCCCGCTTCAGGGGGCGGGGGGAACGCCTGGCCTATGTTGGCGGCGGCGCCCGCAGGCACCTTCATGGGGCCCTTGGGCATGGGACTACGGCCAGGAAGCTTCTCGCCGCGGATGACCTTCTCCACCTCGTTCTTGTCCAAGGTCTCGTACTCTACGAGTGCCTTGGCGAGGAGATCAAGCTCTTTGCGCTTCTCCGTGAGCAACTCGCGGACTTTCTCGTACGACTCAGTCAGAGTACGCTGCACCTCCGACTCGATGAGAGCCTTTGTCTCTCCGCTGAGCTGGTCGTAACGCTCGCCATACTCCACGGGGCCAAGCTTGGCAGACATGCCGTAGAGAGCGACCATCTGGTAGGCAAGGCTGGTGGCGTTCTTGAGGTCCTAGGCATCGTTAGCAATGTAGGTAGCATTCGAATATCCGTCAACTTACGCCCGAGACACCGGTTGTCACCCTGTCGGTGCCGTAGACGAGCTCTTCGGCGAGCTTTCCGCCCAGAGCAGTCTCAATCAGACTCCTGAGATCCCTAGTCGTGTACGAGTACTTGTCCATCTCGGGAAGGTGGGCTGTGTGTCCAAGAGTCTGGCCTCGAGGCAGAATGGTAACCTTGTAGAGCTTGTTGGGGCCGCTCTCGTGGTAGAACGACACGAGAGCGTGGCCGGCCTCGTGGTACGCCGTCATCTCCTTCTCCTTCTCGCCAATGACCATGCTCTTGCGCTCAGCACCCATGATGACCTTGTCCTTGGCCCACTCAAAGTCCTTCATGGTGACCGCGGCAGCCTTGAGTCTGCTGGCGCGAACGGCAGCCTGGTTGACAATGTTCTCAAGCTCGGCGCCAGAGAGGCCTGGGGTGCTGGAAGCAATAGCCTCAAAGTTGATTTCGGGGGCAGCCTTGATCTTCTTGGCGTGGTACTTGAGGATCTCGATGCGGCCGCGGACATCGGGCAGAGGAACAGTGACGTGGCGGTCGAAACGTCCAGGCCGAGTAAGAGCCTTATCAAGAAGTTCCGGGAAGTTGGTCGCCGCGATGATGACAACGCCGCTGTTCTGCTCGAAACCGTCCAACTCGGTCAGTAGCTGGTTGAGTGTCTGCTTGTGGTAGGCGGCATCTCTGGTGTTACGGCGACCACCGATGGCGTCGAGCTCGTCGATGAAAATGATGGCAGGAGCCTTGGACTTGGCCGACGCAAAGAGATCGCGGACACGTTTGGCACCGACGCCAACGTAGACCTCGTCGAACTCGCTGCCAGACATGTAGAAGAAGGGAACGCCAGCCTCGCCCGCGACGGCGCGGGCCAACAGGGTTTTGCCGGTACCGGGGGGTCCAACCATAAGAATACCTTTGGGAAGCTTCCCGCCGAGGGTAGAGAACTTTTCCGGGTTACGCAGAAAGTCAACCAGCTCCTGGAGCTCATCTTTGGCCTCGTCGGCTCCGTGCACGTCTGCAAATCGAGTGGTCTGGTTCTCGGCCTTGGCCTCGCTATCGACCTTGCCGATGGGCCGCTTGAAGAGGTTGAGACCGTCGACTAGCATCGTAACGACAACCAAGCTGAGATACGTAAAGAGACAGAACCAAAGGATGAACTTGACCCAGCGGAAGATGATGGAACCAAACGACTCATCGACGATGACGTGGACCGGCCCATTCTGCCCGTTGCCCTGAATCTTAGAAGTGGCCAAGTTCGAATCGCGCGATCTCGCAGCAAGCGCCTGACCGACAGCCTGCAGCTGGGCCTGGGACAGGTTACCCGGAGGGGACTGCTGGACCGGCTCTTGGCTGCCGACAGCGCCGACGTTGCCCAAGACGGAGGGCAGGTGGTCGTGGCCCCCGAGGCCCCCAACGGCCGCCGTGCTCTGCATTCCAATCGCCTGCGCGTATGCTTGATCTACCGCCTCGTTCCTCGCGAAGCGGCCCGAGTTGTAACGCTCGATGACGATGGCGGGCATGTTGGCTTTGAGAAGGAGCTGGTAGAATGCGTTCTGCGCGGTGGCGCTGCCGGGGTTCCTGTTGGCCGCGGCCTCCCGGCTAGCGAGGAGGTTGCCCGAGATGGGTTGATTCGTTCCGAAAAGGCGTTGCTGATGTTGCTGAAGGGCGAGTCCCAGACCGGGACTTCTCGTCATCAAGGGGGCCACCGGACGAGCGGGCAGAGCGGAAGCCGTCGCAAGGCGGAAGACGGACTGCATCGTCGCGGGCTGCATCACCGCACGCCGGAGCAGCGGGCTGGTCGCGCTCAGCGGCAGCGCAGCTGGGCGTAAGGCCATGGTGCCTTCGAAGCTGGCTGGATGACGCGGGGGCGCGATGTCAGTTCTCGAGCGCGTGTCGTCAGAGTGGACACCTTGACCGTTTGCTGCGTGATGGGTTGATTAAAAGGAGGGAAACGAGTGTTCGTGTGGGGGGGGGGGATCCCCTTCCGAGCAAAAGGGAAGGAAACGAAAGAAAAAAAAAAGCTTGTTCAACTGCTATTGCCGTGGTGGTTGTGGTTTTGATGAATCTGACATGGTCTATAGCCGGTCAGATGCGCATCGGCTTGTTGAGAGGCGACGAGCGACGGATATGGATACGTTGAGGCGAATGACGCTAGGTAGTTGACGTTGTTTCTATGACCACGACCAGGCGGTGCTGCCTTCCGAGTTTTTCCCTGCTCCGAAGGGCCGTGACCGGGGTTGGGGGCGGGGGGGGGGGGGGGCAGAGCAGCGCAGCGCAACGCATCTATCAAGTTGCCAGGCCCCACGTGATGCTGACTAAACTCTCAGGTCAGAACCGGACAGAGGGAAAGACCGTTCCGTAGAACAGGACAGACAGGGGCGGGCATATTCCAACCACACGTCATTGGCCGATATTCGCCTCTCGGCCGAGATTGGATCTCATTTCGTGGACTTTGGCGAACCGGGCGAGACTACATATTCTGGAATATTCCTTTTCTTTTTTTTTCTTTAAATCATTGCCATTTTGGCGACTTCCTCGGACCAACAGTTTGCTTGCTCAATTCTACTGAGTTCTATTCGCTTTTGCCAACAGTACAGTCCGTACGCACTTGGACGTCAGGCCCGAGGCAGCTGACTGGTTATAATTCCAGCCAATCACAAAATCACCTGCTCCCAGTCCACTCAGGAACCCCAGATACATCACCAAGCCCGAGGAACAAGATGGCTGCATTGCTTCCGCATTCAGGCGGACGCTGCAGATCGCTCGAATCGAATCAGGACCTTCGATTTTGATTACGCGCCCGTCTCTCCGTTGGATGTTGTCATCCTCTTCCCCCGTTTTTTCAGTTTCCCTCTTTTTTTTCCCCCCTCTCACTCAGGCGCTCTTTCTAGGGCTGCTCTGCCTGGTCTTTCTCTCGAATTCGACACGCGCATGGCATCTTCAAATCCAGATCTCTCTCGATCCCATCACTTAGGAACCCGTGTCAGCTTCCGGCGCTCACGGGGCTGTCGCCAAGCCCACAGACGACCTGTCCAGATGAGAGCCGTCGTGCGATAAGTGACGCAGGCTCCCTCGCGCATCATATCAGGCACCGAGCGTACCCTCCCTTCGTCGTCACCACCCCCGCCTTTAGGTGCTCCTCTAGCGACCTCGGTCGTATAGACGTTGTGTAGCGGAGCTTTCGGCACGATTCCATGCCGCAACCGGAACAATCTGAGGCCCAGGATATAGCTTCGGAACAGGGACAACAACAGGCGTCAGCGCCGTCTCAATGACCCGTCATCCCAACCCCTGCCAGATCCCTCCAGTAGCTCAACTGTCGCCGAACGTACATGGACATTGGCAATGACAACTGGGACTCTAAGCCACGCCTCGAAAAGATGGCTGTCTGCGTCTCCTCCATCCGAGGACGACGGCAGAAACACACAAACCGCAGGCTGCCAGAGTACTTGCACTGCACGAAGAACGTCGCCAAGTCCGCGTCTCATCGAAACCGCGCCTAATTCTATCCAAGGGCTGTCGGTCTTTGGCTCACCAATGTTATTAAGTGCTTGTTTTTGATTAACTGGTCTTTATGTTTCCTTTGACTGGCAAGGTATCGATTCCCAAAACTATCCCAATTGTTTCCCTCAGACCCTTTGAACATTCCATCGCAAAATAAGGGCGAACACTAAAAGTACATAGACGAACCCTGCCTCACCTCTCTCCCATTTGCCCCCTCTTCCTCATTCAATACCCTCTCCCTCCCTTTTGGCCGTTCTTTATCGCCAGATACCGTACTGAGATTACACCAGTCTAGGATATGCGCTTCCAGACAGAGAAGTCGTCGACTGTGTACTGTTGTTACAGGAAATATTTTGTTTTCCGGTGCCGCGAGGCATGAAAGAGCAACACCCACAAAAGAAAACCACCAGACAATGGCTGCTCCAGAACCGCCACCGAGCCTATGGTATCCCAGGCACCGTTCACGATCCTTTTGTTCCCGTTTCCAACCTCATTATCAACCTTGGTTTCATCTGGTTCCTGGTCGCTCCTTCTGTCTTTCCGAGTCGTCAAAAGGGCCGTCGATGTTCGGATATCGTAAATGGTTCCCCGGTTCTCGCCCCCTTCCCGCTTCATCTGCTCCAATTGATATGCTTTCATTGCATCGTGCCATCGAGGAGGGCCTCATTCCGACAAGGTCGACACATGGACACCTTATTCGTGAAAAAGGAATGTGGAAAAAAAAAAATGGAAGAGAGAATATTGAATGAGACAGCAGATCGCCGCCGTGATGAGCCGAGCTCCGAAACAAAAAATAAAAAAGACATGGACCGCCAAAAACCACGATAAAAAAAACCCCAACCCAGACCGACCAACACACAAAGACCAAAAAAATATTAACCTGAAAGCAAAATGAAGGGCTGTTCCAATGATGCCCAACAAAAAAAAAACATAAACCGATATGCGCATCTTCGACGTCCAGGGGGGTAATCGTATGTGCTTGACAAAGAAAATAGTGCCTATAGGCAAAAGGGGCATCTTCGGGGCGGCTGTCGAAGCGACAAGGTCTAGGAGCCCAAACAGAATAAAGCACGCGACATACTCGCGTCCTGCGTCCTCTCCATCGACACATCGGCGATTACACGCGGCGACATAAGCATGTGCCCGGGAATGATTGCCGCCACAAGTGTGGAAAACCAGACGCAAAAAAAGACAAATTACCGCCAGTGATTGTATGCTTTTGGGGTTTGGTATGAACCTGTTATGTTTCTTTTTTTTTTTTCCCCTTATCCTCTTCCTTCCCCCTCCCCGTTGACCTGTCAAACGAAAGGGCGTGTGACAGATTATGGGTGCCGCTTGTGGGTGTCTGAGGCCATCCGAGGGTATTGGAATTGCGCTCTCTAAACAATCGACAGCTCGGTACTGTGGAGCCCGTGTGGTATCTCCTTCTCTTTCTCTCGCTGAACGTTGTGGGGGAATATGAAAATCAAATCGCCGTCATAATTTCCGGTGGTGGTACAGGCGGTGACCCAAGGCGGGACACCGGTGGGAAATGATGGATGAGTCTTCGCCTGAGAGGTTTCGGCGGTTGGTGAGTTGCTGCCGAGTGGCGACGTGCCGGGCCGTTCATAGATTCTCGATTCGCGCGGAGGGAAGCTGCATCGAAGGGTCCTCGAACTCGATTTTGGGGCCTCCCCAAGGGTCATATACACCCGAGCCGTAGGTCGGGAGCTGGCCGATGGTGGCAACCTCGACTGGTGCCTGGTACGGGACGTTGTTCCAGTATTCTTCGGGCTGGGCCTGAGGCGTCGGTGAGGCGTACTGGCTGACGTGCTGCTGGGGGGGAGGCTGCGGTGCCTGCGTCGGTATCGGTTGGGGGGTGTGGATCTGTTGTTGCATTTGCTGATGCTGGTACGTGACCATACCCGGTTGCTGCTGCTGCTGCTCGAGGACGGGGGAGGCATGATGCAGGGCATATGTGGCTGCTTGCGTTGGCTGGTGAGTATAAAACCCTTCCTGGGAGGATGGGCTCCTACCCGATGCTGCCGAGAAGCTGCTCGGGCTGCTTTGGATGGACTGGTTCATACCAGGTGCAGAGTACGGAATGTCCACCTGCTGCTGTTGCTGCCGGGGCACTTGTGCGTACATGTTCGTGTTCATGGTAGCAACACCAGGGTTGCCCTGCTCCGTCACGAAGTACGGGGGCTGAGGCATGCTGGCGGTTCGCTGCAGCATCACTGCGGGGTGCTGCTGCTCGTGGACCGACTGTCCGTGAAACTCGTGGGGGCCACTGGACAGGCTGTGGCGGTGCGCGCCGTACTGCTGCTGCTGCTGCTGCTGCTGCATCTGGTAACCGTTCATGTGCTGGGTGTAGTCGTTGAAGGATGCTGCTCGGCTCATGGCGTGGCCCATACCGGGGTGGTTCATGGCCATGACACCTTGATGGTGAGGAGGCCACTGCATGTTGGCGTGCTTCGGGGTCGAGGGCGACTCGCCGCTGTCGGAGTCCGAGGTGCAGTCATCCAGGATGTCGCCGCCGTTGTGCATGCCGCGTTGGTGAGAACGCCTTTGGTGCTTGACCATGGTGGTCTTGCGGCAGAAGCTATTCCAGTCTGGTTAGTTCCAAACGCTTACGGGGCGAAGGAGAAGGCGGCCGGTGGGCTCGAAATCTACCTCTTGAGGCAGCCATCGTGGGCGCACTTATAAGGGCGTTTGCCAGTGTGAATGCGACGATGTCTGGCCAGACTCGAAGACTGCTGAAGTCAGTACGTGCCAGCGCACAATGAGAAGGGGGAGCCAGGTCGTACGTCAGAGAATCGCTTCCCGCAGCCAATGTGCTGGCACTGGTGAGGCTTCTCACCCGTGTGGGTTCGGATGTGGACAGTGAGAGCGCTCCGTTGGATGAAGCTCTTGCCACAACCGGGTGTTGTGCAGGAGTAGGGGCGCTCGTTGGTGTGGATGCGGTAGTGTCTCTGCAAGTCTGACTTTCGGTTGAAACTCTACAGGATATCAAGGTTAGATCCGCGCAGACAGCAACAGCACGACGTCAAGTGACGGTGATGGTTGTGGCAACTCACCTTATTGCACGACTGCCAGTCGCACTGGAAGGGGCGAGCGGTAGGCTCGTTCTCGACGAGTTCCATGAGTTCCATATCTTTGGGTGTTATGTGTGGGAGTATAGGTATGTTGACCGAATTACCAAGAAACGGACTGGTGCGGGCTCTGTACTACTTATAGTCTCGCGGTGGAAGATATTAGGAGGATGTCTTGATTTATCGGGTGATATAAAGGGGCGGGTTGATATAGTGTGCCCGGAACAGGAGAAGCAAGCGTGGCGTGGGTGGATGTGTGTATATTATGGTACCCCGGCTCGGAATGTTGCTCGAGTGGGACGCTCAATGCGGGCTCTCCGTCTGCGAACTGCCGAATCGTCGTTCAAGGAAGGACGAGTATGGGACAGCGAGGGTAATGGTGGAGAATGGGGACCGAGAAACAGGAGGCCGACAGTGTGAGACAGGAACGGTGCGGCGTCCAGCGCAGGGTTGCCGAAGTTGAGCAATGTTTGAAGCGTTGGAGTTGGCGGTGCGTTCAAGAACGTTTTGCCAATGGGGATGGGAGATGGAAGTATGATATGAAGGAAGAGAGAGGAAGAGTAGAGAGGAGAGGAAGAAGTATTCGAGGAGGCCTGAGCTTGATTGGGGGTGGTGGTATTAATCAGACACGGGTGGCGGTGACGGGGAAGCTGATGCTCCTCAGGTTGGGAGAGAAAGCGAGAGAGTGTGTGGGTGTGGTGGGTGTGGAGGTGAGTGAGGAGTGAAGAGTGAGTGGTGTGCGTGAAAGAGAGAAGGGGGAGAGAGAGCAAGGGGAGTGAAGCTGGTAGGTAACGATCAGCTCAAGATAACCCAAGGTACGACGAACTGGTGAGGGCCAGAGAGTAGAACGAGTTCATAGCGGGTGGGAAGTAGCCTTCTTAAGACAGCCACAAGTGTGGACGTACCAAACGGGAAGAGGGTCCTGGTGCACAGGCACTAAAAATCTCCGTCCTCGATGAAAATTAGCCACCTGACTGGAGGATCTGATGCGAGTGGTCGAGCGCAAACTGGTGGGAAGTGCTGATGTTGCTTGCAGGACAATCCCTTCTTCGGGCTGCGGATGAGATAAGAAGGGTGAACCAAGTTCGGGCTGGCTTGCCGTGTATTTCGTTTCGAAGTCCAAGTGTCAAGGGCCGGCGTGTGTTAAGTTTCCGAGACTAGAAGCATAATGGGTGGCCACCAGGAACAATGCGATCGTCGAACCTCTGAGCGCTCAGGTACGGGAGACTAAGCGGATCTTGGGGTGGGAAGAAGGGACAGACTGGCGTCGTTTTTATTTTATTTTTGTTACCCTTGCCTCGGGGCGTGTCTGGATGACAAGGAAACAAAGTCGACACTTCTATGGGCAGCTTCCTTGCTTCCTGTTCTTTTCTCGTCTCGTCCTTTTTCGACGACTCGCGGAGGAAGGAGTGTGCACAGAGCTCCAGACGGTCTCCGAAGTCGAAGGAGGATCCACTGCGAAGCTGGTTCAGACAGACGGACCGCGAGAATGTCCCAAGTGGGGGACCGGAGAAAAGACGGGCAAGGGGACGTCTGAGGCTCTATTCTCGTGACGAGGCTACCTCGGGGCGATGCCAGGATGTTGCAAGCGTCGACGACGGTGAGCCGAAGATGGAGAAACCTTAGTGCGCGAGATTGGTGAGAATCCAAGTCGTGCGTGGTGGAGACGAGCCAGCAGGCGAACGACAGGCGGCGTCTTGTTTTTAGTTGGGCCTTGTTGTTTTAAAAGCGTGTAGTTTATGTGCGATGACGATGGCTGTGATGGGAATCTGTGGTGTCCGAAGGACGGGCAACGGACGCAGGATAGGGAGGGTATGACCGGGACAAGACAAGCCCAAACACGAGCAGCAGATGTATGCTGAAGAAACGAAACAAGGTGAGAAGTTGAGATGAAGTGCAGATAGATGCGTGTGTGTGTGTGGGTGTGTAGGTGTGTGTGTTTGTTATGGTGGTGGTGGTGGTGGTGGTGGTGGTTTAAGTGTGTGGTGTGCGTCGTGTGGGTTGATGTTATACTATAGGGAGAGGAAGGGGAGACGACCGTGGGCCAGGCCAATGGGGTTATCGTGTGGAGGCGTTGATCTATGAGCGGGAAGATGTGAGGCTTCTGGTGAAGGTATTATATTATGGGCAAGCAAGAAGCATTGGATCGGAAAGAAGTGGTGCTTTTTGCTCTGCTGCAGCGGGCAGCGAAGTCTTCCGGGGGGGCCCTGGATGGAGGGAATGGGCTAGGAGACAGGGGATCAGGGGAGCTGTGGAGGCGTGGAGTGAGGTACCTAAGGTAGTACAGATTGGGCCCTTTCTTATTTTCAATGGGGCAGACGGGTAGGGGAAGAGAGAAAGAGGAGAGCAGAGGAGGACGGGCAGTAAGACCAGGGTAGGGGGGGCGAGAGAGCGAGAGAGAGAGAGAGAGACGGAGGGAGTGAGTGAGAGAGAGCGAGAGAACAGGGTAAGGGTAAGGAAGAGAGGATTGAGTGACTTTTGGCATGTACCGTAACCGTCGTCGTGCTTGTTCGGCTTCGGCCCTGGGGTGGGAAAACGCTCGAGCACGGGCAGGCAGACCTGGTTTTGCTACAGAAATTGATTAGATCAACCGAGAGAGCGGAGAGAGAGACCACGCGCCAGGCCCAGATGGTGGATGGCGCTACGGGCGTGGGCGATCGTAAGGACGGGGGTTGAAGTAGTGTAGGAGTTCTGTGCGTCAGGTCGGCGGGCGTTCGAAACGGAATGACCTCGATATAAATATATATTATATGTTTTGGGCTGGGTTGACCGGAGTGGACGAGCGAGAGGAGGGTTGGTTGGTTGCCGATGGAGTTGGATGGGGTCTGATATAGCGGAACGACAGGCGTAGTTGGTGGCCTTGTATTGGGTGAACCGGACTTGATGTCGACTTGGGGACAGAGTTGAGAGATGAGCTGAGCTGCAGGCGCACAAGCAAAGCAATGTCCCGCAAGTCGGAACGGAATGCCTACTCTCAATCTCTATATATTCCCTGCCCTGTGTGCCAGGTACCGTGCCGATTAAGGAGGCAGCGGGGAACTCGCCCGGGTGATGAGTGTATGCCAATGGAGCCGCTCTCGCAGAGGCAGGCAGGCGTAGGAGCAAGACCTCTAAGAGGCAAGCAGCAGAAAGAAGCAAGGTGCCGGATGTGACGAGTCGAGAAGAGTGAGCGAGGAAATGTTGAGACGTTCGGGGGAATCACCGGGTAGCAAGGGCCTCTGGTTCCTGTCACTCTTTTTTTTCTTGGTGTTTTTTTAGTGAATGTCTCTCGGCTCGCCCGTTCGTGGAAGCAAGCAGGCGTACGGAACGGTATGTATGAGAAAAGAGGGGACGGAGGGATGATTAGTCTGCTTTGCGTTGCAATAAGGAACAGAGATCTGATGAAAAAAACGAAGACGAGGCCAATTGAGGATGAGGGATGCAAGAAAAGCAAGAAACCAAGCAAGTCGTACTGGCGGCAAGCTCCCACGAGGGGGGAGGGGAAGAAAGGTTGTGCTGGTTTGGATGCAGATGGAGCAGGGCTGAATGTGACAGTTAGGGAGCGCGTCTGTGAGGCGAGGACAAGCGGTCTTGAAGATGAGATGTGAGGCACGTTTCTTTTTCCCAAGACGTTTCTGCTGGTTGTGGTGTTGGTGGTGGTTGTGGTTGTGGTGGTCCTGCTTCTGCTGCTGCTGCTGCTGCTGCTGCTGCTGCTGCCGTTGCTGCTGAGTCGTGGAGCGCGTTCTGTGCTGCACGCCGCCGCTTTTCCAAGAAGGAACAAATTGAGGGTGACCCCTCGGCAGAGGGGGGGGGACGAAAGTCACTTGCACGCACTCACGCAAACACACCCACACATGCACACACACATACATACACACACGCGGACAGAAAGGCGGGACAAATGCGTTTGTTGAGAAAATAGAGGCCGCGGGTGGTGTAGGTAAACGGCGAAGGGAGGCCGAGATCTCCGAGAAAAAGAAGCTTCAGCTTCAAAGCTTAGGCTCGAGATTTCCAATAAGGTTTATGGTGTGGTGTGGCGTATGTGTGGATGCGATGCATACAGACATAGAATGTGGCAGACGGCGACAGCAGCCAGGCAGGCAGGCAGATAGATAATGAGGATGGGTAGACTTGATTGTCGGTGTGGAGGGATCAAGGTGCTCCCCAGGCGGGCGTACCTAATTGCGCGTGGTGTCCGTATGTGACGACAGAGTGCATGTCAAGAGCAAAGATGCAGGCGGAGAAAAGAGAGGTCGGGTTAATTGGATCTGAGTGACCCCTTTCCTAGGAGACAACGGTGCCGAGGTGTAGCGGTTGAGACGACATGAGAACCAGAAAACGAGTGTGATGGGTTCCGAAAAAGCAGGGATGTAATTTGTATAGATAGAAGGGGGAAAGAGAGAAGGGTAGAGAGAGAGGGGTTTGTTTGGTTCTTGTCCGATTGCGATGTGATATGTATGGATGCAGTTACAATTTGTGGCAATAGTACCATAGTTTACTTTCACGTAGGTAGGTTAGGTTGGTAGGGTAGGTGTGGTTTGATGCCGTTGCGGCTGCCGTTGCCATTAATGTTGTGCAGGCAGCCAATTGGGTCAGGGGCGGCGGTTTCGTCGTGCGAGGGAAGGTGAAGCTAAGGCGGCTGATTCTGTTTTGCCCCTTCTTCTTTCCCTTTGTCTGTTTGAGATTTTTCCCCCCGTTGGCCTTGGTGCTGTTGTTGTTGACGACGACGACGACGAGGCGTTAACCGTTGCTGAGGCACGCACACGGGAAAACAGGACCGACCCCAACGGCGGGCGAGTAGCGGTAGTGGCAGCAAAAGGTGGCGATGGCAACGATGCCGGAGCAAGGCGGCCGGCAAGGAAGGACTACGGTCATTCGGTCAAGGACTAGGGCAGGAGCACAATGGACACTGGACGGCCCGGGGGGTCGCAAGCGAGACGACGGTAGTGGCGAGAGAGAAGCGACTAATATTTGAAGTGTTAAGGTAAGGTAGGTGATGTTTGCCTCTGCCAAACGAACGAGAACCGGCCGTGACAGTTTTCTGGTCATTATTGGTGGGGTAGATAGAAGTACACTAGCATCGAGGGATGGGATAGGATAGGATAGGATGGACGATGCTGGAAGAGGGAAGTAAGTGTTCGGAACGGCAGAGATGGGTAATCCGAGAGAGCGAGCGAGACATTCAGGAACATATAACCCGTACCGGTTTCTAGGGAGTTCTGGTCCAGTGTTGGAAGGAAAGGTGGGAAAAGAAAATGAAAAACGACATGTACGTTTTGTCCTCTGCCTTCTGTGAAACTCCCTACAGGGCAAGTTGCGTGTGTGTTTGTTTGTGTGTCTCATCAAGTTCCGAAATGGCTTTGGTTGGTAGTAGGTATTCATTGGTCCATACGGCTACTTGTGTCTTCCTCACCTACCTCACTGTTATCCCACCTTGCACTGACTTGCATCAAAACGGAGGCGAAGAAAATAAAATAAAATACAAAATGAAACAAAATAAAACGAGACCGCACCAAGAAAAGAACACCAGTGTGTTTTGCTATCGGCGCCACTACCTCTCTCCATAGGAAAAAAAACAAAAAAAAAAAAAACGGCGTAATGGCGCGTTGTACATAGCAGATGGCGTTGTAAGTGCAAGGGCGAGTGAGTGACAAAAAAGCATGAAACCCCACATCTGATACGCAGTACCATAGTCTACAGACCGTCCAGTTGTTGGACATTGATGTATTTGTAAATGGGGGCCGAGGTAGGTCGGTAAGCACTCTGTATTCGTAGACCTACCTACCTAGCTAGCTAGCAGCAGCACAACTCGCTTGTTGCCCGACACGCCCAGCCAGGCCCGGGCCCGCTCCCATGAGTGGGAAAGGGGACCTGTAGTGTGTAGTAGGTGACAGGGCAAGATAGAATGACAGCGGGAAACATGCCAAATGTTGTGTACATCAAGACTGCGCTCTTAAGAGGTAGTCTATACTACCCATCTATCTAGAACATGGTAGCTGTGTCTATCACCCCCTGCATGTCTTTCTCTCGCTCTCTATCTACATAGTAGGTACCTAGGTATTCAGGGGTCAGGGGAGAAAAGGGAGAGGGAGAGAAAGAGAGAAAGGGAGGAGGGTACCCTACCTAGGCCTAGGTTGGCGGGTGTGTGGGTGGGGCGGAAGGGGGTGAAAAGGTACGTATCTGACATGGCCCCAGCTCCAAGCTCTGCTACGAAGCCAGACTGCTCGGTACGTACCTCGGACTACATTCAGCACCATGGAGGTATGTGGTATAGAGTCGCTTTTAGCTGGTCCACCGTCGGTTCCACAACGACTCGTCCTCCACCATTGACAGCAACAGCGCAACTTTCGCTCTCTCCTTCTCCCCCACCCACGACAGAGTCAAGTCAAGCTCGACGAGTTATCAAGGAGAGTCAGGGACGCGGCAGCTTGGCAGCTCGCTTGATGCTTGATAGCACCGGCGCATCAGGACAGGCACCAAAGAGAGATTTGCATACGTCCGGTACGGGAGGGAAGGCATCCGGCAAAGAGTCAGCGACCAACTAACTTTAAACTCTGCCAATCAATCCCTCTGCACCAAAAGAGGGCCAACCACTCGACAATCTCCTCATCCTCGTCGTGCTCCTCCTCCTCCTTCTCCTCCTCCTTCATCTGAATTAAAGAGATCAAAGGAGTAAGGGGTGGCGAGTGGGCAAAATGGTCATCGTGCCGCGTTGTCCGCCGCGGAATCTGCGCGCGCAGGGGGAATCAAAGTGAGGAAGAGAGTATAAGCCCTGCGAGTGAGTGTGTGAGGGAAAAAAAAAAAAAGGCCACGGGCTACGAAGAGGCTCGTCATCGTCATCATGGTCCTTTTCTTCGTCTCCACGGTCCCGGCCCGAACGCCCTATCCCAGCAAGAAAAGAAAAGAAGAAAAAAAAAAAAAAAGACAAGACCACCCCGATTTGATTCGACCTGCATCAGCCCATACGACGGCCCCGTTGCCAGCAGCGCGCAGCATACGCTGTTGGGAACAGACAAGACAGCCTTTCGGGCGAGGGAAGGAGGAAGGAAAGATCGCAACGCTCCAGAGAGCTTGTTCCCACTACTTTTCGGTTCTGCCTACAGCCCGTTGCCTGCCTCTGCAGGGTCATCACTAGTAGAAGCCATCGTCTCAGGGACAGGGGCTCAATGGAAGGGTGCAAGCTGCCACTGCTGATACAGGTACAGAGTGAGAGGAGAGAGGAGAGAGTGTGTGTAGTAGGTATGTGTGTGTGCCCCAGAAGCGGCCAGCTAGGACAGGGGCAGAGGGACGCCCCCCCCCAGTGGGGAGGCATAGGCCTGCAGTGGGCCTGTAACCCTTTTTTTATTCTTTGGCCTTGGGGGTTGCGGATGCTCCCCCCCTTTCACCACGGCTGGCATCTAGGAGTTACTCTGTTTTCGCTGTCCTCGGTCTCTGCTGTCCCCGCCAACCCTGGCCACGTTTGTGGTTACACATGGGTGGATCGACTTCTTTTCTGCCCAGCGGTGCCGGCTGTCCTTTTCCCAGGGCAAGATACTACGACACGGAGTGTGTGTGCCCGCGAGGTATCGCAGAGAAAGAACCGGGAAGCCCACAGTGACAGGTAGCGACAACGGTGGGGGAGGGCGGGGGGGGCGCTGTTGGCCAAAGGCGAGGATAGTGTGTCATGCTTGTTGCTTTTTTGGCCCATCAAAAAGTCGATCTCCTCCCGAGAGAAAGAGAGGGCCCTTGGTTAACGGAGAGGCCGGACCATGACTGAGGCTCATTCCCGGGGAACAGACGAAAGGGTAATAGGTACCTATGTTGAATGTACGGATAGACTTCGCGGCTGACGTAGTGTATCGAATGTGCGCCTCAAGCCAAGCCAACGGGGCCGCGCATGAGATGAGAGGGGGGTGACCGTCTCCTATGAACGCAACGCCGGACGAAGGAACCCTCAATTGAGAAAAGAGGTGGTGTGTGTGTGTGTGTGTTGGGAGGGAGAGAGAGAGAGAGCATATACCGGTACACGCCCGTCTAAGACAACCTGCAACGACCTACCTGCATCGACCTACCTACACCTGCCGAGCCCGAATTATGTCATCCTCGTCGAGGTGTGGGTGCACAAAGACAGACCCCAGGTCGCAGAAACACGCGAGGTGAGGGTGCGTGGTGGTACGGAGGTAGCAGCCGCGGAGGACCAGGCTTCGGCCCCGGAAGGCCGGGTAGGGTTTGACGCGGAAGTCAAGCTCTCGAACAAGGTCCCGAGAGGCACATCCTTATTCCGTTCTTTTTCGTTAATCAATCTTTCTTAATTTTAATTTTCCCTTGCGGCAACATATCTGAACCTGGCCCCGTCGACGCCTTACTCGCCCCCCCCCCCCCCCCTTGGCTACCTGGAGGAAGATCCTGTCTCCTCCCCTTACCCATTCCCTCCTTGATTACTCCCTCCTCTTGTCGACCTCGTCAAGATTGCCTCGACCATCAAAAGGCATGGTTCAGAACGATGTCAAGCTCTCGGGATGTTTGCTCACCTTCCCCCGAGTCATCCGTGTTTCCGGCATCCCCGTGTAGCCTTTCCGCGAAGCCGGTCTAGGTCTCTGTTCCCTCTTTCCCTTTCTCTCCTCTAAAACTCTGCTTCACATTGACTTCGGGGGGGA
Organism: Colletotrichum sublineola; assembly: GCA_020631755.1. NCBI lineage: Eukaryota > Fungi > Ascomycota > Sordariomycetes > Glomerellales > Glomerellaceae > Colletotrichum > Colletotrichum sublineola. The sequence goes on from JAHSQG010000001.1 coordinate 3,345,831, forward strand.
GGGGCGGAGGCCATGGGATGAGTTTCTGAGTTTCTCTCTGAGTTTCTGGCTTAGTGCCCCTCTGATGTGACTGCTCTCTGGGTGTAATGTGCGCGCGCGCATCCACAGGTGGCAAGGGGTGTACTATGAGAGATATCCTACCCGCCACCCTTCTCGGTTGCTTACCTCATCACTTTCTGGAGGTGGCTCATCCCCCCACCATCTTGGGGTTGGTGTGTGTGTGTGTGTGTGTGTGTGTCTGTGTGTGTGTGTGAGTGTTTAGAGTTCGGCTAGGAACCTGCAGAGTGGCCCCGGTAGCGTCACGTCACATCAACGGTCTCGAACCTTAGTCGTCGCCTCTGCCCGTGTTTTCTTTTCCTATCGCCTTGGTTCGACATGTTGCTAGTTGTCAGCTGCCGACTCCCGGTTGCTTGCTTGCTTGCTTGCTTGCTCGCCTCCTGGCTTACTGCTGTCGCAGGTTATGACAATATTAGAATCAAAATGCAGGCCACACATTAGGTGTCGTTCACGCAAGCTCTAATACCTACCTACTTGCGTCCCGACTGGCATCGTGAAGCGTCTTCCCTGTCGAGTGGCGTTACGGGTGGCCCGTTTTGCAACCTTCCCCCCCCCCCCCCCCCCAGGTATACTTATCTTTTCATTCATGTACTCCGCTGCGTTCCGCAATCCTCCTTTCTATGGTCTCAGGCTTGTTGTCCAGCGCTGAGGGACGAATTGTGGCCGCGGTCAACTCGGTGGTTTTCCGAGGGCATGATGAGGCCCCAAAGAAGGCCTGTTTGGCCCAGTACGCTCGCAAAATTACGCTGGCATCAGTGGATGTATCCAGTAAACAAACATCGTTGGCCTAGGCTTCCGACGACTGGCATGCGATACGCCCACATCTCAAGTATGGAGAAGGCTTATCCCTGAGCCTCGACAGAGTAATTACCTCGCGGCTCATTCGCCTTGTGAACGACCCTTTCCCTCGGCTCCACTCCATCCGGAGTCGCCAGGCTGTCAGTGCCGCTTGACCTCGTTGACAGTGCCGGTGTCATCAGCTTCGGGAGGCCGAGGCTGAGCCCTGTCAACCTCCTCTCCAATCAACATGGCCACCTCCATGCCCCGTTACATTCAAAACACATTGATCCACTTGGTGCCTGGGATACCGAGTCCGCTAGCTAGGCCACCCCCGGGTCCCCGCTGTGTCGACCACCCTGGGTTCTGTTATCGCTGGGCAATTTTCACCGCGCTGGGCTCGTCGTGGCCCCCTGTTGTGAGCTTGTCGACTTCCGCCAGCCCCAGTTGTCTTAAATGGTCTAGGTGCAGTAGTGTAGGACACTTGACGGCAAGTACCATAATACCATAGGACTGACTCTATTACCTCATAGTACCCCTTAGGTAGTCAGTCACGGGCAGTGATGTTGATGTTCGCCAGTCCGGCCAGTGAGGCAAAGGGGGGGGGGGGGGGGGGAGAAGGGGGAGTGTACGTACTTACGGCTGGCGCCGCACCATCAAAGCACCAAGGAGATGATGTGAAAGGGGTTCCATTGTTTCATGAGTGCAGTTTACGCTGTGCCTTATTTTTACTCTTGCCTCATATTGTACTGGTCCGTTAGTTATGGGGAACTCCGTATGTTGTCTCAATCACAAAATTACTCCCCAATCTTTGGTGTCCTAAACCCGACGCCGAGCGGGGTCGAACCATTCGCAACTCCTCTCCAGCATCAAGTGCTGGCCGAACTTCTTGAGGCTGAAGCGACCCAGCGGTATGTCGTCTTGCATCGCCACGGGCAGGAAAACTGCCTCAGTGTATTCCTTCGGTGGGGTGGTTTTGTGAACCGTTCCTCCGTCTAACCTGTTCCATCTCACGTCAAGTCCGGTCTAATGAGCACCACGAGACGGAAAGTCACTCGATTCGTGCAAACACGTTGAGTGGCACATTTCTTGTCGTCTAATCAGTAAATCCCTTTCAGCGCGTCGTCAACCACCTTCGTAATGTACTTTACTGTGGGAGGAGGCTCCTAACTTTTCATCCAGCATCGCGAGGGCCCAATCGGTGTAGCATTTGACGATCAAATAAACAACTTCAGCGGGTGCAACCGTCTCGCGTCAGGAAGTTCTTCAGCCGATTGGTGCAAGGGGAACCATGCTATTTGTCAATCGCCATCAATGTCCGCTGTTCAGACAGGGAGGGACCCATGACGGCCATACCATGTCTCCAGCGCTCCTGTCCGCCCCCATGCCATCTGTATCTACCTTTGTAGGGAATGCAGTCCGTTTCTTACGCCGGCGTGCTTTCAATGAACTGTTCCAGCCAGAAACAGGGGACATATTCGACGAAGATCGGAGGGGTAAGAAATGTACACTTGGTTCCTTTGTTGAAGAAATCAGAAAAGGCTTGGACCCGCCTTTGGCGCAATCTGCATTAATCTCAATCAACATCATCTTCTGGAGTCAACCGGAACATCAGACGACCAAGTCACCCCGTTGAAATGATATCTCACCTAATCCAGCATCGAGTGCAGGCTCGGATCACTGAACGCAAAAGCCACCGCCTTGGCATGGAGCTCGAAGCAAGATGGGCATCCCCCCCTGATGCGCCATCGTCTGTCGTAATCAGGTCGTAATTCCGGCCAAGGCGCTCCCCCGCTTGATTACTTAGCATACGCAGTATACGCAATGTTCCCTTGTAGACTCGTCGTTGTCGTTAGTAGCGCAGCACGTGCAGATCAGTTACCCCCCCTCCCCCCCTACTACTTGTTCCGGCCTCGAAATGCGCTGGACTCCCATGCTTCGGCAAATTCGTTATGCAACGGCGGTCACCAAAGACACCAGAGTGGCTCGTTGTTTTGGGTGCACAACCGGGCCCTTTGACAGACGAGCGAATCTGTGAGATGACCGCCTCTTTCAGTTAGCATACCATGATACCTAGGCCCATCTAAACCGCCCAAGACAACGCCATGGGCGAACGTATCAGTTAGCGTACAACCACTCGAACCATTTCCTCTTCCTGTTATCCAAAGCCTCACATTACTTTACCAAGCCCCTGCCGAACGAACCATACCCATTGGCGGGCTACCATGGCTCGGCGTGGTCCCGTACGTTAAGGTTGCATGTACACATACACAACGTCCAATGGATCACTGCCCTAAGGTATCTTGCAGCCCAAGCAAGGCGGGTTCCAGAGGAAATAGGAACATTAAGCATCCCGTTGATCCCTAGTCCCGAAGGGGTTTGCAATGGTCCAAAATGGTTGAGGCGGGTCGGAAACTTTCCTCGACCAGCTGAACCGCTGCTGCGTTTTCTTTGGTAGCGTATAGTAAAGAGGATGTCACCAAGGCAATGTGACCTTGAAGGCTTGGTTCCCTTCTGGCTGAGAAACACGGCACTTGCTTTCAATGCCGATGCAAAGAGGTGGCCTGACCTGATTCGGCCTGAGCTTTGTGCATTAAGACGCGCGAATGACAGCCTGGACTGTAGCAATGGGGTCTGGCATTTCCTCTTCCATTGTGGACGTGATGGATCTGGATCAGGGTTGTCGGAGACGACAGTTTTCTCGTCGGAGCAGACCAATAGGTACGGTATTGGGAGGAGTGGAATTCGCCTTTGGGTTTCTCGACAGCAGCAAAGCGGACGTCCGTGCGCGGCAGAGGGAGGTACCTCTCTGTGGTAGGTGTGAGGCGCATGACCATGATTGGCGACAGGTGAGGCTGGCATGGTGCTGACAGCAGACCACGGTGAGCTAAAAGTGGTGTTCAGATGGAGCCTATTGGCGGCCAAGAAATCCAGAAGCAGTGGAAGCGAGAGCTCGGGAAGCAGGCAGATCCCAGTAGGCAGGGATAATAGCGCAATGTGGGATTTGACAACGAGGTGCCGAGGGAGCCACGCTTCGGAGCCGGGGGGGACGGTGAAGTGAGGGAGGGAGGGAGCCTTGACCGAAACTTGGGCCAGCGAGTGTTGCCATGCACGTCAGTCTTAGCCGAGCCAGCAGACCGATGGTTCGGCAGCGATAGACGACGCAACAAACGAGAGAGAGAGAGAGAGAGAGAGAGAGTAAAGTAGGGCAGGCAGCAGTTGCCGAACATGCTTGCGGCTGAGGGACGTGGGATGGATCGTCCGGATCCGAGATTGCGTTTATGTGTAGTAAAGCCAGAGATGACCATGCCAGACAGAGTCTCCTGCCGGGCAAGACAATTGTCTTTGAGGTCGGAGAGTCACCCATGCTAGTATGTAAGAGGGAAGTGGGCACGGCGACTGACTGGCAGAGAGAGAGCGACGGGTTGCAGACTGTCAGTAGCCAATGACCTGTCCACCTGCCATGCCAGTAAGAGGGAAACGGGACCGTGGGGGGGGTGCTCGGGGGCTCTTTTTCCAATGAGTCGATTGAGTGCAGCGGCTTTGCTATGTCATCCGGAGTGACATCTGCCGCGCGCATGGCAGAGAAAGGAAAAGGGTCTGGTATGGCACAGAACAAAGTCATGGTGGGGCAGCACGAACAACAATCCATATTGAGAAGGCAGGTGTCCAACTGCCAAGCTGAAGAGGCGGTGGGTGGATGAAGGTCGGCGGGGTGGGGAGTTCTCCAATACAGCCAGCGCGGGACCCAGGTTCGGTGAGGACTGCCAGACACCACAAGGGAAGAAAGAGGGGTTGAGGAAGAGTCGCATTCAGGGCAAGGCCACGATGGCCGTGGCTAATCCAGACAGACGCGGAGGAGGAGGAGGAGGAGGAGGAGGAAAGAGGGGTTAGTTCAGGGCCGGCATTTTTTGGGCATTGTGCATCTAACGGGCAATATTGATTAATGGATAGGTAAGAGAGGGACAGTAGCAAAAGCAGAAGTCAACGCCGTAATTTGCTAATCTTTCACCCCTTCCTTTCTTCATTCCTTCCTTCCTTCCAGGAGTCATTCCATTCCCCGCCATTTCCCCATTGGGCTGGCTCAAAGAGGGGGAGAAGTATTGGCAGGTTCCAATGCCATCGGTAATCGACGTCGAATGTGACTTATCGTAGATGGGGCAAGTACGTACGTATACGTACACATGCAGGCGGCAGGTACGGAGCAATAAAGGGAAGTTAATGCTTCGATGCAATGCATCATCGCACCTGCATTTGCGTCTGCGCCTCTCGACGATGTAGGTAGGTATGCACATTACCTACGTCCGTTACCCCCACCTGCAAATCCTTTCTGCGGGCGGCTTGTCCGCCTTTTCCAAGGGGAAAAAGTCGGTGGGTGGGCCTTTCTTTGCCTACTGCCGAACCCCGATATCCTTCACCGCACTCATCCGCCCACTGCTCCTCTGTTTCTCTGTGCCGTCTTCCATTCTTCGGCATCTCCTTCACGTTGTAATCAGGCCTCCCTCCTCTTGCTCGGTTTCAATTGCAAATATAGATACGGACAAGGTCCATGCCCAGCCGCAGCGGGAGCAGCGCAGCTCTTGCCTATGTGCAACGTAGGTACATATGCGAATTGCAAAGGTGGAAACTGGCCCCACCACCTCCGCAATGATTTCTAAATGATCCGTGCACTGTCCATATTGACCGTATACGGCTTGATGCCCCACATATTCCGAAGGGTCTTCTTTCCCATGTCTTAGTCGCAGTTCTTTCTATCGCACTCTCTCCTCCCCCAGCGTGGTTTGAGTGACGATAGTTCGCCCGCCTCACTGTTTACCATGTGTCTTATGTCTCATGTCTTACGGAGGTTTAGTTTGCCTTCACTACTGTCGGGCAATCCTAACACTCCACACCGCCTGCAAAAGTCGGGCTTCTTATGCTTTCCAAGCCAATCAGAATGCTCCCGCTGACCTTACATCCCCTTGAGCCACGAGTAAATTATTATCGTATACCAGGAAGGTTAGGTAATTTATGTGCCTGTTCGTAGTTTTTGTTCGAAATGGCCGACTTGGCTCGGGTTTTCCCTCTCTTCTTCCCCTCGTCCTCCATCTCTCCGGATATTGACCGTCTTTGTGCCTCTGGCTGCAGAAGTATGAGTCGGCCAGCGGATTTACGATGTAGAGATCCGGCCGTGGCACTCCACGCGCACGCCCATGCCATGTCATCAAAGTTCAGAACGCTACGTACATGACACTTCGGTCCGTCTCCCACTACGTATAGGTAAGTGAGTGTATGCTTGGTTTTCCACCAGGAACAGATACAGATACTCGCCCCCCTCCTCCGCCCTTCGTACAAACCTCCCTGCAAGCATGTCCCCCCAATACCTGTCTTCTCCACTTGCTTCTGTCACTCCCATGGCCCGAGAACGAGGGCATCCCGGCACTGCTTCTTGTCTTATCCACGCCACCATGGGTAGGAGAGCCACGCCACTCGGTGGACGACAATCATCATCTGCAAACGCACTGATGACAGCCTCCTCACGTTCTTGGCCCGGTGTCATGTACACTCACTCCTTCGGATTTGTTGCAAATGGCTCTCTCTCCTCTGTCGCGCGCACAGACCCTTCCTTCCGATTCTAATCCATGAACAAAGGTACGGACGAGGACAAAAGCGATGTGGTTGTCGCCGCTCTCGCGCTGAAGAATTGTGGCTCGCATGCCTGGCCCGCCGCCCCTCATCTGCTCGCTGACCCTGTTGTTCCTGTTGTTGCTGCTGTTCCTCTTCTGTCCCGTGCAGCTTACCAGACTGCGGGGGGGCTGCATTTCACCGAGAGAAATCGAACATGACTTGCATCTGGTGCTCAATCTTGGTTGCTGATGCAGAAGATATATCTGACAAGCGAATCGTAGCTCGCGGATGGCAGCAATGCAGCCCACATACAATATCCGCTTTGCGAGTCAGAGCTTTTGGGTTGAGATCGAGGAAGGCGGAAGAGATGAAATTTAGAAACAAGTCTCCTAAATCCCTAGCGATGATCCGCCCTGCCGTGTTAATCGCGTCGGGGGTAGTACGTAGTACGTATGTCGGGAGCAGACTGTATGGCTAGACGCAAGCGCTGGACATGGGCCTAGGCTGAATCTAGCTCGTCTCAGGCCATGACTTGGCTCATTTCTACAGCTGGGGTCCAGATATGGTGAGGCTCACCCACGTCCATGGCATCTGTAGATGCTAGATAGACATGTCAGTCAACTTCCTTGATTTTGGGTCGCATGGTAATTGCTCCGAGTCCCTCACCACCATGACGCATACATGAACATTTCGGTTCATCATTTTTTTTTATTTTTTTATTTGGAGCGGTGATGGCTGGTCATCAATGCTTAGGCCATGAAGGCCTGCACAAGAGCATGAGAGGCATCAAGCAAGTGTGTGACGGTGGTGCGGCGCAACGGCATGATGGCCCCAATACATGCATAGGAAGTATGATCATCTCTCGAATGTGGTAGTGTATGATGTCGTCCACACCGTCAAAAGCCCGAGCTTCTCGCTGCATGCTGTGTGGCTCAACGGTTTCGGTTCCACTGTAGTTGTTTGACCAGAACAAGAACAGCAATAACAACCACAGCTCACACGTAGGTCCTGCAAAGAAGAGCACGAAGGATCGGCGGGTCCTTGGGCAGATGATGGTGATCTCACCAAAGACAAAACGTGGGAATTATTCCCAAGTGGGTATCGGGAGACAAGCAAGTCTGTAGGCTACTGCACACTATGCACTTCGGTGGTGATTGCCAACCAGCCAGCATAAAATAATCGTACCTAAGAAGCCAGCTAAGCTGGAACCAGTTTGGCGACGTCTACTAGTAAACTAGCTATTTCATGTGTGCCCCTTGTCGATATGGGATCGCCGTCCGTCAAGAATGAGGCCAAGGCACCTGTCACTTGAGCTCTTCCCAGCCACCTCCAAGCCCCTTGTTCTCAGTGGCTCAGTGCCTACTTCACACGCAGGAGAACTTGGTTCCTTTGCAGGTATGGATACCTATTGCCGGACTACCCCCCCACTTGTTCCAGGATCCGACGGACCAATGAGCACTTCCCTTCGGGCCACTTGCTCTGAAACGGGCACGAAACGGAACAATAATAGGTAGTTTGTAAGGCAGGCACTATAGTGTCTTTTGCAATGGCAAGTTCAGGCCTGAGCTTTCCTTCCCTACCTAACTCACCTACCTACCTTAGTTTTGCCGATCATGCTGTACTGTAGTGCCGGGTGGTAATGTGGATGCTCCAAACCGTTCCATGCTGAGGAAGGCATATATGAGCTGTTTACCTGTTGAGGTCAACGACCGAACCAGAAAGTAAGTACCAGCACCTTCGTGTGCAAGGTACAAATAATATAGGTAGGCAGGTAGGCAAGGTACCTATGTAGGTACATAGTAGGATGGCGCGGTACCTACTAGTTTTACCTACTCAGCCGAACGCGCCTGCAGTTATTTTCCAAGCACGGCGGACCAATACTCTCTCTATCTCTCTATTAGGTAACCACCTCGCAACAACGTGGCCATCAAGCTTGCATTGCTTATGTCACGACCCCGTAACCTCTAGAAATCGCCGCTCTCCGCGTTGCTGAGCTTGCGGAATCTAGTCGCCAAACGTTCCACGCAACTTGGCGCTGGCGATAGCCGTGCAGTGCGATTAGTTTTCCCTGGTGGTCCACGGTGGAGACGATCAACGCGGCAAGCAGGCTTGATTTGATTGTATTTTATTGATTTTACCGCATCCCACAATACATCCGTCTTCCACACAGAAGGCCCTCCCGGAGGAGCCGCCGCGAACAGACTCCGACAGCGGACGCCATTGTCGTTCCTCCCACGAACTTGCATCTACCTCAATCCTTGCTCACCCGCATACTTACCTCCTTTCGTCTCCGACTAGAACTGTACTCTCCACGCTTGGTGCTCATCGCTGTCGACCGCTCGCCCAACATGGATTCCATCCTTCGACCTCTCGCTGTTTGTAGCCCAGACGGAGATCAAGACATCGACACACGGTCTAAACAGCACATCCCCCCCCCATATCCAGGGTTTGTCAGCATGTCGTTGCTGATTTCACCTGCAGGGTCGTCTCATCGACCTTGACCTCACACACACGCTGCGCCGCATATCCCAAGCAGCCCCTCAAACAACACACCCGTCATCGTTCACATACCTATACGGCCCGCAAGCGTGGCTGCGCACCGCCGGCGAAACACTGGCCCGCCTGCAACGACTTCTACCACGGACCATGTGTTCGCCTCTGCTGTGTAACGGAGCGTGCACTAGCTCAAGTAGAGCATAAGTCCGGCACCCGGTCTCATAGCAAACTCTGCCCTGCCCCGCCTAAAACAGAACCCAGGACGAGAAGTCTTGGAACCCGTTTGTAAATCCAATGTCTCTCGCTGGACGATGCTGCACTGAAAGCCGGCTCTCAATGCGCCTTCAATCAAATCCCCGTTCTGGCTCTTGGGTGGAAACATTGAGGACTACTACGCCTACTTGGCATGCCTCGACATCAGGGACCGGCGAACCACAGATAAAAAAAGAAGAAGAAAAGCCTGTTGCCTGCAACTCGCCCCGGCAGCCCCTCTCATGACCAATTCCTGACTTTTTTTTTCACAGTCATCTTTGTGGATCATCGCCAGTTCCAATGGAGGCTCCATTTCCGTCCTCGGACTCATCGCATTTCCAGCGGACCAGGAACCGACGAGTCACCTAATTGTCCTGAGATGGGGCATTCCCTGAGCTACAATGGGATGAACAACTCTTGCTCTGCGATCACGGCTTCGCCGGCTTGGGCTGTTCCTTGTGGCGTTTCCAGGAACACTCCCAAGACATAATCATGGCGGGGGGGAGGGTCTGAGGAACCTTAGCATCCTCTGCATATAGGGGGCCCCTTGATGCATATTCCGCCCCTATGCAGGAACGAATGCCTTGGCCAATGGATTTTCACGCGCAACAATAACGGTTTGGGTGCCCCATTGCGCCTCTTTGCCCGGACCACAATTAGTTGCAGTTGTGTTTGACAGGCTAACTCTCTCTGGTCTCTCCAGAGGGAGCTAGAGACATTACAACTTCTCTGCATTGGGGCAAATTTCCTCCCAGTTTGGCTGTCGCTGATCTGGGGAAAGTTGCCGTCTGGGTTTCGCGCGGGGTCGGACTAGGCCAATCCGTGGATTTGCCCATCAGCTGTGCGATATGCGAGCCGCTCTTGCGGATACGTGGATACGTGGACGGTCTCTGCCGTTCGTCATTCGGAGTGCCCCTCAGGCTCTGGAAAGGGTCCCATCCTTTCTCTGTGCTGGATCTCTCTTGTTAGAGTCTTCAAGAACCCAGGCCTGTCCATGGAGGCACCCACTGCTTCCGGGCCTCCGCCATGTTCGGCTCTAGATTCCTGCTTCCGTAGATCCCCGTGCCGTCCATCCTAAGCAGCTCTCGCAGCGCACGTCCTCTGCTTCACGACCCTGTCAATGGTCGCCGTCTTCAGCTGCCCCAGCTATCACGCCATATTGTTGTCTGCTGAATTGAATCTTCTGGGATAGACAGTTGTGGCGGCATGTCGCCATCATCTTCGTACAAGTCACCTTCCAGCAGTCCCGAGGCTTTTCTCTCGATACCGTCATCCCAGTGGCTTGTCACACCACAGTCACCGACTCCCTACTATTTCGTGGACTACATACACTGAGGAGCACTGGCGAGGAGATGACCGCCAGCGAGTGGGACGGACCCATGGGGCAGGCCTCGCCGCCAGGCCCGTCGAAAGGACTGTGGTAGCAGTCCGTCCACCTAATTCGGTGACCTTTATCCGTACTCCGTTTGTCGTCTAAAAATCCGAAGGGGATGGACTGCGCTCACGAAAAAAGAAAGAAAAAAATCTCGTGCATGAAAGGATCAGATACAATGGAGACCTAAGTCTCTTCACCAAGCAAGTCGGCAATCAAGCTATCTATTTCGGAGCTAATTGACATTCAACACACGCAGTCGCTGCATGCAAAGTTGTCTTCAATGTCAAGCAGGCGACGATGAGGATTTTCCTTGTTGCCTTTTTTTTTTCTTTTTTTTTTTTTTTTTTTGGCCTGTGGATCCGAGGCGTCATGACTGAGCTGGATCCCTGCTCGGTATAGCCATAATGGACAGGGAACTATTGGACTTACTCCAATTCTTCGCTGTCGCGGCCCCGGGGACGAAGTCCCAAAAAGAAGGACAAGCCATGTTACAATGGGTCCATTGAGCTTCCAAGGTCCTCGAGGGTCCTGTCCGAAGATGATTGGAAATACAAAATTGTCGTGCGTCAATGCAGTCAAGGAGGAGGATCACGAACGAAAAGAAGGCACAGGTGTTGGTCAGCATCACTAGTGTTGTAAAGGCCCCAGAGCGGTGCCTCCGCCGCAGCTGGAGGCTTCATGGATTCTGGTGAACTAAAAGACTGACAAGACCCTGGCCGAAGCCTGGGCCACCCTCCCGAGCGCACGGGCATACCACTTCCTTTGCTGGATAATATCTTTGGTTTAGTGGTGGCTGTACTTAAAGATGCCTATTCTGGCAAACAGTCTCGGGGCATCAACCGACCGGGGGGAGGGGGGGTTATTGCCCTGCCTCACAGAATGCAAGGGTAAATCAAGCAAAAGGCGTCCAACATCCACCTTCTTACTTCTTCATCTCCGTTCGGTTGGGGAGAGCAAGAACATCTAGGAGTAGACTGGCGGCGACAAGCTCGGATGGCAGCCAGGAGGTTGCGCTCTCTACAGCGGGATGTCCTCTTCCCCAATGCTACCTTGTACCGAGCCGAGTAGGCCAAGCAACCCAGAACAACGTTGGACTGCATGCGGGGAGGCGCTTTTGCTTGCCTTTTGCCGCGCTGAAGAATGAAGACAAGAGCGGAGCGGGAACGGGCTGTGGGGTCCAAGGTGACGGTTTTTTTTTTTTTTTTTTTTCAACGGTTTTCCTCCTTTTCCTCTTGCTTGGATTGTCCGTGGGGGGTTTTCGGTTGTTTTTTTTTATCTTTATTTTTAAACACCATACACATGAAAGTACGGACACGTTGGGTGGAAACATGGTCATGTGCGAGCAGAACTTCTCCGGCTGTTGGCAAGGATCAGTCAAGTCTTGTGGTATATTGCTCGCCTAAGTACTCAAAACGGTGAGGCGGATTCATCATGGGCCCTCACAGGGAGTTCGGCATGGTTCAAGGGTTGTAGGAAACCAACAAGGCATCATGACAAGTAAGGGAGAAGTCAAGATGCCCGCGCACGCCGGCCGGCAGGCAAAAAGGATCCGTTTACGTTAGGCACACAGACAGCCAGCCAGCGCAGACGCAGAGCCCAAGTTGGTGCCACCAATGAGTAACAGCAGGCATGACGGGACCGCGGAGAGACTGTAGCGGCCGGCGCAAAGTTGCAATCGCCAATTGTCGGAGACGGCTTCGGGGCCAGACTTGACAACATCTTGGTAATGCGGCAAAGACCTTTGCGCTTCGCGGCAGCCGAGGGAAGGGGACTCCCATCTGGCATTTCGGCGCTGGTGCGACCCGGTCAGAACCAAGTTGTGATAAGCAATGCTCCCGGGGGGGGGGGGGGGGGGGGGTGAGCCAAAGTAATCGGGTCACGACCAGGACAGGGGCCCTCACGACAGCGACCCGCCCAAGCCAAGGGATCCGCCATCACACATTACAGTACAGAGACTTTATTCGTACCCAGGTACCCATGGTATGTACTCTGCGGCGATCAGCCCCGTGCCTGGCGGATAGGATCCCGAAACTCTCCACAGAGCATCCGTACACTGTCGCTGACTTGCGCGCTACTGTACCATAATGGAGACTGAGAGGCTTGAGGTGGGAGAGGATGTCAAGACGGCGTCGGTACAGCGCAGCAGGGCAGCCATGAATGACATCGAACCAGATGTGGTGTGACTAGTATACACTGATTCCCTCCTTTTTGGTTCGCACTACTAGAATTTGGTCTGCCTTGGAGAAAGGGGCCCCGGGCCGGGCAGAAGAAACGTTCATCTCCTCCTTCTCAAACACCACAGAAGACCACACCATGATACATATATGTAAGGGGGGGCGGGTTGAAGATTCCAAATGGAGCGGCCAACGGGGGCCTCATTGGCCAATGGAGCGGCAACCGGTCTTTTCTACAGCGCAGAGCCGAGAAAGCATAGGCAGAGAGCAGAGCATTGAGGAGCAAATTTCCGATGACGGTTCCGGCTGGCTTGCTGTCTCGCCCAATGGCAGAGGCTCCTGGGTTTGCCGGCCAGTAATTAATTAATAGCTACACCAAACCAGAGCCAGACCGAAGAATCCCAGACCAGCGGAAACCGCTACATCATCCCACGCCATGGCCTTCCTGAGCGGCGTTTCTGCTGCGCAATTCCGCTCGTTTGGGCCCCCTCCCTTCTCTGGATGCCGCCGCCCCCCACGACATTTGGTGTCTCTTAGTTATCTCCTTCATCAACCCCCGGCGACCCAGTTCTTTGCCATCATGTCAGATCCCTCTTCCGACCGCCTGCCTGCAGATTGGACGAGCGTTCCTTTATCCGCTAAGGCTAGATCCGTCATGACCCCAGGCATGTCTGGACTGTCTTTTTCAGGTACGAATAGTAAAGTCAGCGGACGACCGCCGTCTCCCTGCCTGTCACGATCCATTCTCATTTCCAGCAGGACCTAGGTAGTGCCCACAGTTCTCGCTTAGGAAACGTGACAGCGGGCTTTGCCGCCATTACAGCAGGCCCTGGTCGGCCTGTCTCCTCTTCTTCTTCCATTCGGCAGGGGGGGCTGGACGAGGAGAAATGCACGCAGGCTGCGGTTCCTACCCAAACTTGCTCCACGTCGTCTTCTGTCACGACGATATCGTTTGTATTCGTTTGTGGGTAGTATACGCAACGTAGTATATATGGACAGACGAATGTGTTTTGGCGTTGGGCCGAGAGACAATACGTCTGACCTCGTTATGCTTTGTTTGGTTCAACCAGTGTCAGCAAGCACAAACATCAGACATCAGGCAACAAACTGACTCGCTCTTCACGTAACCATCCGCTAGCGCAGTGGTTGGTGTTGCAGCGTTTCCGTGTTGCAGCGTTTCAATGGCAAGTGAGGGATGGGTTTCCATGGTGCGCGCGCTATAATACAGGTCGAAAGACACCAACACTACTTACTTGGGTAGTTCGTGCTTTGTAGTAGTGCATCCATCTCCGCCTCTGCGACACGGCGTCAGGACGATCATCATCCGGTGTCTCTGGAGTAAATGCTACTACCTAATAGTGTACGGATACAGGCCACCCTTAAAGACTGGTACCGCGACCCAAGGCGAGGCGGTTCACCAGCACGCCCTGCCCAAGGATGTTTGCTTCCCGTGAGCAAAGAGTTATGCGGCCAAAGTACCATTGATGGAACCTAAACTATGAACGAGGCCTCTCCTACCATTGCTACACTCGCACCCACCGGCTTCGGCAAGTCTTGCTTCCAGCATGAAGGGCTCTACCATCAAAGGATCAGAGGAGGAGCCAAAGTGATGCGAGCAGATGCGGGGGGGGCTGTGTCCGGGCCCAAATGCCACTGAGAGACGACGATGGCCTATGGGCAATATGGTGGGCAGCACGAAATCACGCTGGCGGACTGGCGTTGAGGCGGCCTACCTACAGCATCACAATCACAATGGCAAGGGATGCTAGCGAGTGGAAGGAGGGAGGGATTGATACGGGCGATCAACTAACCCAGGGGCACCCGCTGCCGTTCACTCACTGGTGGGCGAGGGGGGGGAAAAAAAAGAAAAAAAAGAAAGAAAAAAAAAGGCCCCTCCATCCATCCCCCGCACACTGACTAACACCTAGCCAGGAACAAGAGTGTTCTAGCCCCGAGGTCGCAATAAGCACGTCCGAGGACTTTGGGATGGTCGACTTCAACAACATGAGCCGAGCAACCTGGTTCCCCGCCACAAGACAAACCGGGCAAAGTGCGGCACCGTTACATTGTCGTAACGGAAAGCTAGACGATAACCACCTCGGGACGACAAACCCCACGCTGTTGCGTTGATCAACGCGGCATACGTAGTAAGAGTCGCACGGGACGAGACTGGCTGGACTTGTCTGAGACGAATTCTCACAGTTTATGATGGGACGTAGCTCTTCCTTGCTAAATCCATCAGGCATTGGTTCGGTGTGGCTGGGTAGAATTGCGTTTACATTTCAGCAGCAGCAGCAGCAGCAGCAGCGGCGGCGGCGGCGGTGGCGGCGGAGGAGGAGAACGCAGACTGCGCGCACATATACAGGCGGCCATTGTAAGGCCGAGACAACTTCTGGCGCATAGAGTCTTCACGTCTGACCGAAAGGCATTCATTTTGCACGTCTCGACTCGCCAAAAGATGGCGACACAAGCCCAACTGAGTCAACGTCTGTGGTGGGAGGACGGGAGAAGGCGAACGAGCGACTGCGGCCCGACAGGAACAAGCTGTCAAGCGGAAATCAAATATGGGTCGCTCGTTGGACAGAGAGGTTTGACGTGCAGGTGTTGAAACATCTTCAACGGTGCGTTGAGCCACCCACTCTAGTCGGAAGTCTTCCGCGGATATTTCGCCTTGTATCGACATGGATCACCCCCATAGGTACGCCAGCCACTTGACGCGGGACTTGCCCTGTCCTGGCTTGGTTGTGTACCTACAGGTATGAGCATATGCTGAGGGTAGGATCCTACCCATGGAGTTGCAAGAGGGGGAGGCCATACATAGATAGTAGAGGAGGGAGATACAGTAGATGTACCTATCTGCAGGCCGGCGTAGAACGGCAGAGTGGGGTTACGGGGCCTCCAGGAGCGTCTCATAATGAGTCGGCATCTGACATGGCCCTTCTCCCTCACCCCTGTGCTCGGAATATGCAGGTGCCAGTTTTCGGACGCGAACAATGTCTAGGTAGGTCGAATGCGATGCAACCGTACTCTTCGGCAGCGCAATGTTAGTGTGACTTGTTCGTCATGCCGCCCGTGAACCCCGCCTCTTTCTGCAAGACACTCTCTCGGTTGTTGATCATAGGTATCAGAGACCTCATTGCGCGCTTGCTTGCTTGCGCGAACAGCGGGTGGCCGGGCAGGCCATTCTTTGATCTCCTTGAAGAGAGAGGGGCTCCGCTAGAGCGCCTTGTGGATAGCCAGCCAGGCAGGCAGCGTCGGCTGGACCCCGACTGAATGACGGACAACCCACCCACCCCTTGCCTTTTTCTTGTGCTGCGTTGGAGTTCAAAGAAGAAGAAGAAAAAAAAAAAAAAAGGGCACTGCCATCATCACATGATCGTCCAATGATTGGCACTGATAATCGGTGAGTGGCCTTACTATAGGCCTCGCCAGTTAATATCGGATGACGCCAGAAAGAACAACTGCCGGCCTGCCCATCACTCCAATTAGGTACCGCGGAATTGTTTCTCGTTTTTTCCTCCCTCCCTCCTCCTTTTTGGCTTCTACTAGCAGGCCCGACGACCATTTCCACCTGCTACTTGCGAGGCGTAGTAGCAGTAATCGTTCGAGACTTATCCATGCCCACCGCTGCAGAAAGGGTGGGGGTTCGGACTTCCCCTTGCAACGAATGAGCCCCAACTCTTGGAAGAACCGGCATCGGTCGGTGCAGCGACACTCCAAGCAAACTCTGGACGTCAAACTGCTGGAACAGGATTGCCGGTGATACAGGTCAGGGGGAGGAGCTGCAGGAACTCGTCTCTCGTCAAACGGAGGACGATGGCTATGCGGAGAAGAGCGACCGCTGACTTTGCTGCAAGTAGCCAAAACGGGCCGTCAAAGCGCGCAGGAGACATACACACACTCAGAGAGTCGATTTCTACGAAAGGTATTACAGCCGCGAAAGGGGAGAAAGAGGGGGGGGGGGGGGGGGCCTTCTCACGCCCCCTCTCGCCAAGAAACCCACGACCAAATGCTGCAAGTCGAATAGCAAAGGGACAGAGGCTCTTCGACACCCCCGCCAGCCCAGTAGTTTGTCTGTGATCCTCACTGCATGGAAGAATGGTTTCTTGGGCCATGCATGACCCTCTTCGTACGTGCCATGACAGCCTCGTCCGATGCTCCAGATCGGGCCAACACGACCTTTCCAAGTCTCGCCCTCTCAGTGCTGTGGCGGCAGCGCGCACCTACTCACGGAAACCCTGGACTATGACGAGTCTGTTTGCGGCTCATGCGCGAGGCCTACTTCCGACTGATGTTGCGTTGGACGAGTCGAGGTCGCCCCCGGCCGTGCTCCTTGTCTGTCTACTTGAATCCGGATATTGGTGTGTTGGCTGCCTTGGCCTCCGGAGTTCGGCCAGAGCATCTCCGACAGTCTTTTCGTCATGTCGTCATGCCCGGGGTCGCCATCACAACATTCGTTCTTTTGGGTATTCTTACCGACGCGATGTCTGCCCGCCGCAAGATTCTTTTCTGCCCCCTCGCCCAAAACCCCAAAGCCCTCACGTACAGATGAACACTGGGTCCGGATGCCGTATGCTGGCAGCCGCGGATGCCTGGGCGTAGAACAGAGTTCGTATTTACAGCCGCCCCCCATTCAGAATAACACCCACTAACCTTGTCCAACATCGAAACAGGGTCATCAACACCATGTCATGTCGCTGCGCCCAGCACCGTCATCTACTGCAGGGAGATCAGAACCCCGCTAGTCGATTTGCAAAGCGAGGAAGGCCTCCGAGAGGGAGAATTTTGGGCCCGATATTGTCTTGATCGACGCCCTGGCGCCCTTACGTGCTCACCCCTCAGATAGAGTTGATAACGAATCCTCGCAGCGGGCACACAAGGGGCGGGCGGCCTGCTGGGCCCGCGTCTACGGATCGGACGCTCGGATAATTTACACACTTTTCAGTTCGAAGCGGCAAATCCACGCCGAGAGAAAGCTGACTGCTTTACAGCTAATGCGAAACGAGAAAGAAAGAAAAAAAAAAAGATGCGGATATCCTGAGCGAAAGACTAGCCTCCAAGCCTCAACATCACAGCCTTCATGCCCCTTGGAAGGCCCAGTCCTTGTTCTACGTGTGGCTTACAGAAGGTCGTGGCGCGAGAGAATTGGTGAGAGGCCCGTCCCTCGGCAGATCCAGTATGCACGCCTACACGGCATTAGGTCCGGTTGGATATCCCCTTCCACACCCCCTTTTTTCACCCGAGCAATAGATAATACCATGCCTTTTATAGTGATTCCTGCAGGTCGGCAGTTGTTGTCCAGCGAGATATGGAAGATGACTGGCGCTGAAACAATGACAGATGTAAACCCTCGCACGGGTTTCCTAAAGAAGATTGCAATCCTTTTCAATCTGTCGCTCTCCTTCACCGTCTCTCTGTTTTCGCGGTCAAGAAGCATTGCCCGGGTGGATGACTGACCGCATAATCAAATCAATCGGCAGTTCTCTCTCGGAGTAGGCGACGCTATCGAATCTCCCTTGTGATTAGTTCCTCCCAAGCTCTGATACCGCCGGGCCGAAAAAGAAAAAAAAAATTCGACGTTCACAAAGCTGGACGACGTACAAGTTCATTAGCCTTTAACTCAGTCTTGGGGCTGAAAGACCCAGGCCCCCCGATAGAAGAGGTGCGGGCCTATGGGCCAGAGCGGCCCTGCACGGAAAACGACGAAGAATGATAGAAGAAATAGATACGCTCGGCTTGTATCTGTATCCGAGGGCCACGGAAGGGTGGGGAGAGGAACGTGGGCTGAGTTGACGACGTCGGGACAATGGCCGAGGGAAGACCGTTACCCAACATTCTTGTTTATGCCGTGCTTGGGACGGGAACCAAACCCAAACAAAAACAAACACGCGTACAAGGTCGTTTACATGGCCATAAGCACTCAACAGTTGCGGTTCACAAAGATTAACACAGACTAGGTGCCCGTTCCTGACCTCTGTGCGCACCATTAGCCCAGAACTTTCTTCTATCCTCTTCTCTCTCTCTCTCTCTCTCTCTCTTTCTCTCTCTCTCTCTGTTTGTTGCTGCCCGCAATGCCGTGGCCTAATCAACGCCTGAGTACCGCCCTCTCGGGGACAACCGTTGGGGGTGCGGCGACGGGCGAGCGCCATCTGTTCGCGCCACGCTAAACAACGGCTGGGTGGAGAGTTTGTGGCGGGCTCACAGGTACCGGTATCTCGTCCATACGTGCGTGCATGCGTGCGTCCGTGTGGATGGATGGTGATGGCTACAGGCCCCAAAGGTGTGTAACCAAAAATTCCCAGCGTCGATGATGATGACGACGACACAAGGATGATAACGGCCGTGAGCCACAGGAAGAACGGGCGTGGCGTCGCAGACACGAGGCAGGCCATCCATCTTTTACGCACAGAGAAGAGAAAACAAGATCGTCTCGAGTTTCGCCGCCGCGACTCCCTAGATCTGGGGAAGTCCATGTGGGCGTCCGTCCGCTCGTGTGTTGTTTTCTTCTGTCGTTGCGGCGCTCGCACCTGGCGTTCGCGAACTAGAAAGACAAAGCCGGGGGGGGGAGGCAGGGAGAACAGGAAGAGAAACGAAGGAACGGACGCGTCGCTCTCAGACGTTACGAAAAACCGAAACGACTAAATGACCCAACTGGACGTGCTACCTAGGTATCCGTCTCTCACGATCGTCTGACCGCCGTGTTTCTATTTAGCCTGCTACTGCACGTACTACTTTGGACGTGCGGACGAACAGGTAAACAACAGGCTTTTCCTACTCCTACCTCCCCCCTCCTCTTGTCGAAACCTGGCGAGGCTGACCACACCCAGGAGGGGGAGGGAGGGCTGAGCGCAAACGGTTGCCGGCCTTCCATCGCGCTCCTGCTTGAGCGCGGAAAAGGTGTTCGTCAGGAAACGAACGCGTACGCACGCACGTAAAAGGGCCCCTCCGCGTACGGGCTCATGTTGGGATGGGATTCTGACAGCATCCAAGCCGAACGGCCGGCCTTGCGCATCCGGACACATGCAGAACCACTCGGTCCCTCGGTCGTCCTATCAACGGGCATTTGACGACAAACCATCTCGGCCTTTTTCTCACGTCGGGGCGCCCCATGGGTCCTCCTGCGCCGTTACCTCTCCGTGCTCTCGTCGGACTCCGTGCCATTGTTTCCCTCCGTGCTCTCTTTCCTCTCACTCTCGCGTCATGTCTGTTCTCTACGCTACGCCAGCATTCTCCGTGCCCTCTACACCACTCTTTCTTTCCTCGTGTTACACTTGTGGCCAAGCCCTTCTACGCCGTGCCCCCAATATCCTCCCCCCTCCCTTCCGTGCTCCGTCGAGTCCGTCCGTCCCGTTCAACGCCTCCCTCCGTGCCCTCTTCCGCTGAAAAGGCCTCCTCCGTGCTCCTCACGCCATCACGTTCTGCTCGGTCCCTTGGGTGCCCAGGAACTAGGGTTTCTTCTGCCTAGAGGTAAACGGCCAATTTTGCCAAGAATCACGAACTATGGTGCGGCAGGAGGTTCCCAAGCTAGAATAAACCTTGGTGCTTGACTGGCGTGCCCTCCGGCCAGGAGGGATTATTTTGGAAAGCCACTGGGGATTCTCTAGCGTTCCAGATCCTCTCTTGCGCAATCCGCGTCTTCCGCACTCTGCGAGACCTTTCCTTCCCACCCACCAGCATGCTTCATTGACCCAATCCGACGACCGAAGTTCGGACCTGCCAAGACCGAGCTCACATGTGCCTTCCCGTCCCCCCCACACGCGGCTCATGAGGACGAGCGCCGAGAGCCGTCTCTCGCAGGGAAATGACGGAGAAAAAGAAATGATAATGGTATACCGCGTTCGAATGTGAGACACCACACCTTCAGGCTGGGCTCCACAGCTCGTAAACGCGGCACCGGGGGGTTGGGAAGCAAATCTGTTGCGGAACCGAATGAGTGTATCAGGGCTAATTAGTCCCCATAACGATACCAAAACAGAAGCTCTATTCTGGATGAGATCGCTGCGGGCGTCATACATAGGTCGTGAGACGAACCAAGTGGCCCCCCCTTCTCCCCACGAACACCACACTAGTCCGGTGAGCTATAACTAATGACTATACTATAATGGACTACCTAGAGAGAGATAGCGAGGCGTGGTGTGGCGCAAAGGGAAACGCTCAGACTGTGGAGATTGGTGAGGCACCTTCGATTGAACGTGGGAAAACGTGGGATCGACCGGCCAGGGCTAGCTCTGGAGGGTGATATAATCTTGGAGACGAATGAGAACGGGCTGCTGCTAGTCCGCCGGTCAGTACCAAAATAGGGCATGTCGAGAGCGGCAGGGGAAAGAAAGCCAACGCGGAAAACAGGGGGAAAAGGGAGGGGGGAGACATAGAGAGAGCTACAAACTGGCCATTGACGGAGCAAAGCCCCCCCAGCCAGCCAGCCAGCCAGCAGTAGCAAGTAGTGTGCCATCCAGCTAGACAAACTCTGATGTCGCAGAGTATCCTATCGCTCTCCACCGAGCGAACAAGCCGCGGAGGGGCGGCTTCCAGATGGTCGCCTCCCTCGTCCGAAGCCCGCCGCCGGCCGGCTTATGGTCCTCTCTACTCAGCAAGCAAGCAAGTAACCTTTCGCGCTGTTTCTCTCAAAACATCCGATGCGTGAGCTCGTTCCGTCATTCTTTCGGCCCCGAACAGCCGGAGATGTTTCTCTTCCACCTCCCCCGAAGAGAGGAGGGGGGGGGGTGTTGGAGGAGAGAGGGGAGGTGGGCCAAAAAAGAAAGGACCATGCTCGACCTTTCATGGGTGATCCCCCATACCGAAAACCCTTGCTTGCGGTCAACAGTGATGGCGCGATCTCTGAGGAGTGAGGGAAACATAAACAATACCTATGCTGTGCGGAACGACGACCGACCATTACGAGGGCAGCCCGGTTTCACCTTCACAGAGTTGGCATTTGTCTGTGCCGTCAGGTGAGTTCCATCCAATCCCTCCGCTGCCCCTCTAAGTGTACGATCTTCCCAGTCTAATGTAGAAGCTAGCGTCGGTTGGTGGCTGGTAGTCGGTACGTATCGCTGGCCAGCTCCATGCTTGCTTTTTCCTCTTTCTTTCTTTCTTTCTTTTTCTTTGCTCAACACTCCATTTTTAACCTTTCAACCTTCTTAGCTCCTCTCCGGTAGTGCCTGCTAGCGCTGGCTTCGGTCGTCCTTCTGAGAATAACTTGGGGGGCCCCGGCTTTAGGACTTCATCATTATGCGCCGGGCAGCCAGTCCGGCGCCCCGACGCCGGCGACGAGGGAAGGGGGGGGGGGGGGGGGGGGGGGTACGACGACCGTCTGCGCCGTCGATCAACGTGAGAGGAGGGACATGCACGCTGGCATTAGCTCGGTCGAACTAATGCCGCTGCATGAATTCGTCCAGTGGCTTGCAGACCGCTCGGCCTCGTTCGTTGGTGAGTCGCACACCTTGACTTCTTCAAGACCCAGCAAGCACCTGTCGATCTCTGGGGAATTGGATGGGTTTGATACTGGCCAAGAGCACGCTGGTCTCTTGTTTTTTATTTTTTTCTTTTCTTTTTTTTCTTCTTTCCCATTCGAACCCCCCTCCCCTGTCACTGTCGTCGGTGGAGAGACTGAGCACACGGGTGATGACTGGGAACCCAGTAGCTCTGCTCATCCCGATGGTTGTTGATCAACAACTGGAGCAGAGCCCGTCTACCATCAAAGGCTCCACTGTCCATCGGCCCGGTGCGAGTACTACGACAACCACGGCAGCAGCTGCTTGTGGAAACCTGTCCTCAGCTTTGGTTGCCCGACGCTGCCGTGGAACGTCGTGATAGTCAGACACGTCATGTTGCCCCCACCTCATCCATCCTCCCCCTCCCTATAGCTGGCCCTGATGCACGTGCGAGCTCGAGGTGGTGGAAGAGGCGCAGTTTAGCACCAGACGGCTGCCAGGAACGCGCAAAGCTCTGCGGGGAGTCGAGTGGGGGAGGGGGGGGGGGGGGGGGGGAGAGAGACACAAAACACGGTTCTGGGCCAGGCAAGCCCGGCCTCATCATGTTCGTCTTGTCATTGCCCTAGGGCTCTTTTTGGCTCGCCCACGAAACAGGATGGCTCGGAGGCGAAGCTGAGTGGGCTCGCAGGCACTCACTCACTGACACCGTTCCTTGAAATTCATCCCATCGACAACGACGAGGACGATGATGACGACGACGCGGGCGTTGGCTGCGTGTCGTAGGATGGCAAGCACCCCCGGCATGCAGGAGGGGCGTATGGGCAGACGGGGCAGGCGGAATGGGCATAGGTAGATAGAGCACTCCCTGGATTCGCCATTGCAACAGTGAGCTGCGGCGGCATGCGTCTGTTCGCTGGACGACTGTGCGTTGCAGGGAGTGTGTTAGACACCTGTCTGTTGTTCGTAGAGACTGCATGTCTCAGCTCAAGAGTCCTTCATATTGGCTACAGGGCCGCAAGGCCTTTCTTTCTCGGGATGTCCGTCAGAAGCTTTATCAGCGAGGTCTCGGCGTCTGCTTTTCCCAGCGGGTCTTGCAATCGATGATGCCCGTTCCGATGCGTACCAGGGTGGATGTGACTATTCCGGCTGGAAGGTTGACGAGAACCCCAGTTGCAGATCTCGCCCATGCCTCCTCTCGCTCTCCCCCTCCCGATGATCTGTCAGATTAAGCACCGAGAGAGGCCGTCACACATATCGTTCATGCCGGTCAACCCATACCACTCAATCCATGCAGTTCTCAAGGCTAGCCAGAAAGAAGGGAAGATTGAGAGGAAAGTGTCCGAATCCCTTGTAGCTGGGATATTGGATGTTCATGCAAATGGCAAAACTCACACACACACACACTCTCTCTCTCTCTCTCTGATGGGTACTTCGTACCGCGATCAATCCTCCACAAAGACGCCCCCTATATTTCCCTTTCTTGCCCCTGAAAGTGCGCCTCTTCTGGGGCTGACATACCGGGGAGAGAGGGTCGGCAGTCCGGGTGTGGCTGGTGAGGGGGAGGGGGGTGAATGAAGATGCTAGGTATTTCTCACAGTATTTTCTTTTTGTTGTTTGCTTTTGGTGATATTTTTAAGTTCTTCAGCGGGGCCTGAAACCGGTGTGAAAAATGTCTTTCCTAGCCAGAACCCGGATTGGAGCAGCTGTCAGTTTTGCTTCTCGCGCAATGGTTCTCTCAAATGTGTTTAGCTTTGCCTACTTCGTATAAAGGTACGAATGAATACAAGGCGACCCCCCCCCCATAATTGCTTACTCGATACCGTTGTGATTCAGTTGGCCCTCTTTGAAAATAGAGTCTAGTCGAAACGGAAGTAAGAAGATCTTCATCTCAATCCGCTGCGCCCCGCCCCCCGCCCCCCTCCAGTGCAGTGCTGTGCTTTGTCATTGGGAGTTGGCGATGGCGGCTTACTGACCAAAGACTAACCCTCTTGGCTTTGCTGCCCTGCGGGCTTCGAACCTATTCTGAAATTTGCATCATCAGGGGCGACCATCAGCGGGCGCGACGTTGTCGGCCTGGGCCTCTTTTTGATCTGTTTAGAGCGACGTGCATCTGCTACCTACTATGGTACGGATACAAGGCGCGCCACCCTCTCCGTAGTAGGGTCGCACGAACGCGCATCTGCTACTGCAGAGTAAGTAACCGGGTGCGCATTCCGGGGACCACGCCCCCTTGTTCATTCGACAGCTGCTGAAGACAAGGTGCGCCCTTCCGTCAGACAACCCTGGTCTTTCGGAGCGGGGGCGGAGAGGGGCCGCCGATACAGCATCATCGTCAAGCTGACCGCCAAGACGGGGCTGACTCCGTTGAACGCTGGTGGAGAAGACGGGACGGCACAGCACACGCATTGGAGGCTGAAGAAAATCATGGCCTGGTGATAACACTCTTGCTGCAAGTAACCTATTTGGGAGCTCAGGCTTCAATATATCTAAACCCTTTGGGTTGCTGAACGGCACACTCGTGTTATACCCACCCAGCCGCCCCATCCCCCCCGCCTGGGGTGGCCAGAGGGAGCTGCGGTTTTCCTATCTCAGAAGAACTTTCCTTGCTGCAATTCCGCGGTGGACGTGTAGGGCGGACCGTCCACCATTGTCTTGTCTTAGAGTTTTGCAAGAAAGACCACCCCTCTGTCGATCTGACGCTGTCTAGACCTGTCGGAGTGGGGAGGACGAGGGGGAGTGGTGCGTGGCAAGGGATGGATACATAGTTTGCAACACACTGCATTGTACACGGTACAATAACACACTAACCTGATCAGCAAGGACGGAATGGTAGGCTTGCCTTGGTTTCCTCGCCCTCCATCTCATCGTTGCGTCCAAGGTGAAGGAGGGTAACACCCACAAGCATCCCACGTGTCCGGAAGGCTTCCCGGTGCCCAGGACCCTCCCCAGAGTCAAGCGCACCGAAAATTGTGTGATGTGCTGCTTCGGTTGGCCGTCATGTGTCGCGTTGTGCAGGATGCCACAATGGCACGCTCTGCAGCTAAGCGACGGTCGACGTGTGAAGTCGAACTCTGTATTGACCGCCATGTGTATGTATGTATGTATGTATGATCATCAAGACCCCCCACCTTCTGTCGGCGCAGTCTACCGGATACAGCCCAGGACGAGTGAGCTCGAAGCTGAGGCTCCGCCGGTCGGGCACGAGACCACAAACGGCAGCGGGTTGACGTGATGGTAAGCTCGCTTCGTGTCAAGTCCCTCCCGGGCCAGTCTCCAGACGGTCGGTCCAAGCCGTCGTCGTCCAGCCATACTGGATTCTGACTGGGATTTCCTAGCAGGCTCCAGCCGGGCAAAGGACTAGCCGCCTTTAAGCTCCCGAAAACGCAACTATCCCCTTGCCCTGCTACAGTCTGTACCTGCAGCTGCGATTCGCGCCTCCGTCTGGTGTCTGGTCGAGTCTAGCTAGTCTAAGAGGACGTCGTCAAACGTAGGATTCTATTGGATCCGGCCTACTATGCAGTTTTACTCAGGACGCTGGCTTCACGTGTCAGCCACAGAGCAAACCTGACCAACCGTCCCGTGTTGCCTCTGATAAAGTCGTGATGTGGCATGTTGTCGGATGTTGCAAGTCTCGCAATGCCCGCTCCTGCAGGATGTATGTACGTCGACGAATCCCGGCTGGACAGAGGGGATGATCCACGTCCTTAAAGCAGATCCTTTAGCGGCATAGGGCGCTGTAAAAAAAAAAAAAAACCCCTTTTTTTTGCAGGGGCCAGCTTTATGTTACCGGGAGGCCCGGTTCCTGAGACGCCATCCATTGAGTGCGGGAATCTTGTGATTGATGCATCTCGTCGCAGACCACTACCACATTCTCTTCTACAGTGATACCACTCAGTTCCTACAGCATACCGAGTCCTAAGGAATTCCCATTCCTCTTGGGTTGGGTTACCGTCCACAATGTAACAGGACGGTTTCTCCTACATGGTTTACGTCATTTATAAACGCAATGTGTACTTGGAACAATGTAGATAGCGTAGCTTGTAGGTTAGCTTAATTTAGTGTACCTGTGTAATCCTATCGGGGACTGCCTTGTACTTGTACCTCGATTCATCTCGTCCAGAAAAGCGATCGGCAGCCAAGGGTTTGGGGAAGAGGGGGCTTCGCAGCGCCCATGGCCGGATATCCGAACCTCGCCGGCCCTGGCTCGGCAGACATAAACGTGTTCAGACAGACTATCGCAACCCTGGCGAAGCACTACAGGCGGCCAGACCTGGCATGTACCCCCGTACATATATCCCGAGAAGCACCTGTACCTGCGCCGACGACGTATTCGTACCATGGCGTAAGGACGCGGCTTGGCTCATTATAGGACGCGGCTCAGGGCGGTCCTATTGCCTGACAGAGTGCCAATCCGACAGCCTCGTAGAGAGAGGTATCATCCGAGCCAATATCACCGCCAAGCTTGACCAAGCAAGGGCGGTCAGCCGCATCAAGTTTTCACCACGCCTTCTGCCTAGATTCGCCTCCCGCCAACCTGATTGCCTTTAACGGAATTTCGGGCCAGGGATCGGGGATCATGGGTACGGCGGCCGAGTCAATCCAACACGGGTTTATCACGGGCGAGAGGTCGCGTCAGGAGCTCTGATGGCTTGCACAACTTAAGTCGACCGGGATACCCATGGCAGACGATGGCGACTCTGCTGTGTAAACTCTGCGCAACTGCCTGCAAAGCTCACTAGCAGAGCTTGTTTGCTTCTTCACTCCCAGTCACCCCACCATGTCACCGTTGATCGTCAACAGCCCTCGCAAAGCACTATTCCCGGTGTGGATGGGCAGGGTGTGAACAGATGAGAAGCCGAGTCGGGGCCGTCGCAACCTGGCTCAGAAGGAGATGCGGAAAATGACGGCAGAAGTCCATGGCTGGTGTGTGTGTGTGGGTGTCGCCCAGAGAGGCTATGAGCCGTTTCGGCCGGGCCTGTCTCAGGCTCAACACCTCCAAGAAACAGAAACAGTTCGTGGTGGCAATACTTTTTTTTTTTCTTTTCTTTTTTTTCCCCCTTCTTGTGTCAGACACCTCGTGAAGCTTCTTTTCCTCCTCCCTAGTCCATACTAACGCGAATTAGCAAGCGAATCACGATTCACGTAGTTGCGACACTTGGCGAGCTGGCATGGCCGGAAATCATGGGAGGGATTGGTCGAGATTGGCCCACATCAGAAGCTTTCTAGGTGCATAGCCAAACTTGTTTGACGGCTATGTCATCAAATTTAAAGCCGATGGTTTTTTTTTTTCGGGTGAGGCTGGCACCACTAAATGCAACAATTCGGGTGTGAGGTGCAATACCGTGAGACAGCTTCATCTCAAGTCGGAGGAGAAGCGGGGGATATGCACCTTGAGTTTCCGATCGCCCGAGGCCACCGAAGACTGGACCAACACATGGCCTGACTGTGAGATCCAGCCTTCGCAGAGCACGGATTCCCGGTGGTTGGACATGGTTCCCGACTGATTGTGCGGTGACATCAAACCATGTTGCCCGAGCCGGAGCATGCCGATCGCCATCAGAGAAGGGTCCAGCATTCGCCCCCTTGACGTCGAACCAGTGCCACTAGGTCGATGAAGATCGTACGAATGTAAGGCAGGCGATTGCGCCAGGTTAGTTGCGACTCGGCATTCACTGATTTCTTGATAGAGGCTCGAGTGGGTAGGCTGGTCCACTTGCTAGCGACGTTCTGCTGATGGGCACGAATTGTGGATGCGACACCGCGGGGTACTACGGTGAGCGGCTTGGTCTTGATCACGCACGCGGAAAACAACCAGCCACTGATACACGAAGAGGGTCGTCCACAGCTGATGACTCAAGGTATCGTCGTAATTCAATACGGGATCAGCCCTGTATGAAACGTCCTCGGTAACCAGCCATGGGCGATCAGGACGTACATGTGCCGGCCTAGTTCCATTGGCAATGACTGACAAGTCAACGAAACCCGCCATGATATGACGAGCAGTTTCTTTCTGGCTGCTGCTGATTGTTGCTTCTCAACGGATCAGAAGAACAGTGATTCATTTTAGCAACCTGTCACTTCGTGTGACGCTGGATGGCAATGATGGGACTTATCAAGCCAGAGTTCTACCCCCTTGCAGGAAAAAGAAAGAGAAGGGTACATTGGTAGCGACCCAAAATATATGGCACATGATATATGTGAGGGGTTTGACAGATCCCCCTGCAGGATCTCGCAGGTGAAGCAGCCATCTCGTAAGGTGATGAAGGGGTGGTCACCGTTCCTTATCGCCATACTTCAAGTGCAGACTGTTGAAGCTGCAATCGGCTGGCAGACTGGTTTAGCGAAATGAAAAAAACCAAAGACTCGCCGGAAGCTGCATAATAGAACAGACCCGCGATAAGCAATACTACTCCACGGCAAATGCTAAACTAGTTTGCGTAGGTCATGTGCCCTTTAACGTTAGTAGACAAGGGGGTGCAAAATGGGATATATGACGGAGATCCTTGAGTTCTGATCGTCGGTGGCTACCCCTGTCTAACTACACTCTGCTGGGGTTCTAAACGTTAGCTTTTCGGATGTCTTACGTATAACACACATATAATATGAATAGGAACACTCTGTTCCTATCACGTACTTAGTAAGAATGGGTACCTTCAAACTTCAATAACGTCAACCTATAGACATATCTTAGAGGATGTGTACCTCCAAGCTCTTGGGCAGAGTATTCCAGATAATGCACTATGCCAACATTAAAACCATGGTGGTGCTATAGTGCGGGAAAGAGAAGTAGAAGAAAAAGGCTCATCACCGCCACAATTGGCGACTGGATAGCTCAGCGTGACTTTGAGTGAAGTGCCCGTTAGAGGCTGATGCGGCCCTCCGATTAGGGCGAGATGTGAGGTGATGCATTGAAGATCGAGCTAGTCTCGTGGCGCATAAGCACCTCCCCCCTCCCCAGGCTGACGGGCTTGAGACGCGGTCTCACGATGCGACTTGTGGGATCCGACGCAAGGGGAGAGAAGCCTCTGCCACGGATTGATGAATGCCGAATCCTGCGGGGGCGATTTTGCCTATCAGAACCACAACCCCCTGTCCCCGAAGCTAGTCGGGCAACGGCACCTCCTCGGATGGTGGCTACTGGAAATGATGAAGGCAACCAAGCCACGAGCCGTCCATTCTCAGGCGCAAGGGAGGAAGGGTTGTGTGGTCGCGGCGACGGACAAGTCGCCGGCTTACGCAGTCATCCCGACGATGTCACCAACGGCACGCCGGATCACCGCGGGGAGAAAGAGCCGGACAGGTCCGGACAGGGTCGCACTAATGGAAAACTGGTTCCAGACGGCTGGAGCTCCTTAGGGGACCATGAAAATCTGACATGTCAACGTGGCTGCCATTCGCTTGCCTGGCTAGCCTCCAAGGAAAAAGAAAAATGCGCATCCATCTTCAATTGTCATGTCAGCACTGTGCCGCGACGACGTTGGAGGAACCCTGTTGGACCCTTTTGCTTGTCTATGTTTTCTTTTTTTTCGACCGCGGAGCTAGACTTCAAATGCCGGTGGACGTTTACGTACTATGAATTTGTCTCAATGGTGTCTCTGCCCATACATATTATGACCTGTCATTTATCGTTTCCGAACACGAGAATGCAATGTTGACAAACCCAGAAAAGACGGAAAGAGGCTTGCAGTCATGTTTTATCCATGCCAATCGTTCACCATCTACCGAGAAGAGGTAGCGCAATGTACAGCTACATCTTCGCAATCTGATATCATTTATGGAGGTCTGCCACCGAACCTGTTCTGAACCGTTCGGCAGGTCTTGCGCCATCCTAAGCTGAAACTGAACTGGCTCGTTATAGATGTTGGTGGAGATAAGCAACATGGAGGGGCAGAATGCATGTTTAACGAATGCCGATGGTGTCGCCTAATCTGGAGAAAACGCCAACGGTTCATGGTTGCGTGTTTGTGAGGCAAGCCATAGTTTCGAGCGGACCTTGTTCCGAGTTGTCTGCTCGCCAATGCCCACAGTCGGTCGACGCCACGTGAATCCACCACCTTGCGTTACGACGAGATCTAGAGTGGCGATGGACGGCAACAGCGCCGCGAGTTGGTCCCGGCAAGGGGTTGTGTAGAGCACCGGCAAGTGAATGTTGAATATGACAACACAGTAAGGATATCTCTCAGTCGTATTGCGATGAAGCAGGTAATTTCCCCGAAGACGGAGGTGAATCAGCTTTCGGAACCGTTTTCCATGGAGCGAACAGGCTCAATATTGGTCTCGCGGCCTTGGTGCCCGATCACGCCCCTGATATCAGATTGTGTGATCCTGAGCCACTTGGCGGTGCTTGATGGTTTCTCATGATATCTTATTTCTTATACTAATACACACCATGAGCTTTGCAGGGTCATCTTCACATGAATAAGTCATGACTTGAGCTCTTGGTCAATGAAATAGATTACTCACTTAGTACAGTATAAGCTTGGTATAGGGTGTTGCTATGTTCAATAGAGATACAGGCGGCGCTAAAAGAGAAAATGCCATCGTCACCCACCACAGCAAAACACAACAAACAAGCCTCTTGTATTGCAGGTCATAAGGAAAGAAAAAAAAAACATACAACACCAGGTATTCGCTGGTCGTCACCGACCCAACTACTAATCCGGCCCTCACTGGCTTATCTATGGGAGAGCGGACGGGATCCCGAGTTTTCCAGTGGGTATGGTCGTATGTGGTGGTTTGCCAGACGTATGTTGCCTATGAGGGTATCGTGAAAAAACGCACGACCCTAAACGTCAAGCGCCCTAACTCAAGCGCTTTGGAATACCTCATGTTCATAAATCACAGCTTGGAACTCAAATGCCAAATGAGTCCTATTATCGGGTGGTTTACATCTTCTAAAGCGGCCGGCCTAGAGCCTACAAACATTGTGTTCGCCCCTCTCAGCTCTCAACCATATAGTTTTGCTTCCGTAACTCTCGAGGCTTTGCGGTTTCTAGAATATAGAGAACAATAACTCCGGGTACATCACTCTCGATTGAAAGCGCCAACAAAACTGTGATCCTACACGAGCCACCAGTAAACCCGAGTGAGATATCAAGTGTACAACCGGCCCGTCCACCGCTCGAGCGACTTCAAGCGACACAAAAGAAAAACAGCTGCAAATAGCCTTCAAATGTAGAGATACTGCATCAATATCTGCCACCTATCCTCTCTAGGTCCGCCTCTTCCAGGACGGGACTATCCACTCTTCCACCCTCGTTTTGTGCCGAACTCACCCGCATTCCCCTTCCGCCGCCCCCGACTCCCCAGCTGCCCCAACTGTCTATCTCCCGTGAACCATGAGTACCAGTCTCGGTCGAAGTATGTATATCTTTCGATTCCTTCCTCGGGATGACCCCTAGAGTATCTTGCCGCGGCGGTACCCGCCCGCCACTGCTGCAACTCTCCGTGTGCTGCTGGTTCCGGAATGGAGCCACAGGTCTTGAGGGGCTCCGAGCCGGTGGAGAAGGCAACGATCGGTTTGGTGGCGGGCCGGGACACACAAGATCAGGTATGTACAACGGCTTGCTGGATGGACGGACAGGCCGCGTTGGCGACGATGGAGCGAGTTGCGGAAATGAGCTCGAGATGCTGGAGATCGTGGTGGCGGTACGTCCGCTCGTAGCGCTGCTCATGCTTGCCGTCTTCCCAGCCGGCGAGCTTCCCGCGAGGCGGCCTGGCGGAGGAATCCCGTAGTAGGGCTTGGTCGAACGGTTGAACCCAGGCGGGGGCCTGCTTGACGTCAGGGAGGAGACAGGAGATGACGACGAAGGGCTTCGCTGTGGTACGGCGGCGCCCAGCGGTGTTCCGGGAGTGGTGATGATGATGCTCAGCTTTTCCGGACTAGGAGAGACTGGAAGGAGTCTACGTTCTTGGAGACGTGGCGGCGGTGTCAGCGGAGTGTGGATGACTCCGTGTGTCGAACCCAAAGGCGACGTCAGGGTGCCAGATAGGCTGGCCTGCTGTACGTTTGGATGCGTGATCTCGAGTTTTGTGTCCCGACTGCGCGTCCGGCGGCGCAGGAGGCATATTGCGAAAGCCATGATGACAATGAAAGTTAGGCCAGAGGCAGCTCCGATGGCAACTGTGGCACCCGTCGGCAAAACGCCGTGCCCATCTTCTTGATATTGGCTGGAATCCGAAACCGCGACGCCTGTAGTCTGCATTGCCGATGTTATGACCTGTGTCGGAGACACAGTGATGATTGATTTGGATGATGTAAGTGTTGCCAAGTCTGGAGTAGGAGATGCCAGAGAGCCGGTGTTGGTCGAGACAGGCCCTCTTGCATCCGTAATCATGAATGGCCTTGGACATGGATCACCGGACCTATCGACGGATGATATGGGGCAGGCATATCCGGCTGGCGGCGGCCCTGGGTCTTGTATGATGCCGGATCCGATGCTATGCATGGCGTCAGTGGTTGTAGGTGCAGAGAGCTCAAGGGACAACTCACTTTTGGCAGGTATTGATGATGAAGTTGACACTGGCTATAGAGACCCATCAAAATAAGTTCATTGGGACATGATATTCTCGGTCTACTCACGATCTTGACCGGGGTTCCCATTCAATTGAACTCCGCATGATGTCGAGTCGCAGCAATATACCTCCCATAGCCTTTCCGCCGCACCCTGACCATTAGACAGCGCTTTGCATACCTCAGGGTACCTCGTCTTGTCGAAGTCAGACACTATACTCTCAAGGAACCGGTTTCGACACGTCTCGATACACTTTGGAGGATCTGGAACATTGCTCGCGACCTTGACCCAAGCCTTTCCCTTGCCATCTAGCTCTGCATTGCAGGCATCCGTCATGTCGTCCTTGTTAGGCAAAGTTACCTTGACTTCCAGGGCCCTATCAGTCGTCTGGTGAGTGCAACCGCAAATATGATATCGTCTGAGCCAAACAAGTATGACTTCCAGGAATAGAGAGACAGAAGGGCAAACTATTGAATATATATGAGCTGAGCTGAATCGAAGACCTTATTGTCTAAAATGTGGCAAGGTAAGCGTAGGGACACCCAAGTGGCTGCCGATTTAGCCAACTACAACGGAATTTCTAACAAGGCAGCTGGAAACTCAAGTAGAAGCCAGCGCTGTTGCTATATACCATTACCACGTCCATATACCCATGGCTCGCACGGCAGGCGTCTCGGTGACAGTGGAAGGTCGACAAAGGGGGATGAACGATCCATTCGAATACCAGCCTATTGGCTGCATCGCGATGTGCCTGCCCGCTGCCGGTCGAATATGGCCTCGTACGGAAGCCTGGTTGTACAGCACACAGAAAGATTGGAAGGTGAACTGCACACACCCGACTGGCCACAATGAGTACGAGGAGAGGGGGTTTGGGCACGGAGATTGACGTAGGCAGAGCATAGCCCTGGGCCCGACGCAAGCAGAATACATGTAGGTGACCGTTGGCTTGCAGGAAGTGGCCAAGAGTTCTTACATAGTTAGTTTCCGAGCCTTTGCGCGTGACGGGGTTGCATCGAGTATCTCTGGGAATGAAAAGGGTGGGTGGAGCTGAGTCCTCGATATGTACTTGTTCTTGTTTGGCGTCCGTCAAGCTCGTATCGTGCATTACTCGATCGGGCGATGGTCCTCATCTTTTTTTTTCAGCTCGTTTAGCCCAGAGGGAAACAGTCTTGGTATGGCCACATAGAATTCGTGATTGGACCTGTGCAGCGGAGCTCTCGTGTCACGAACGGCCTTACTTCGCACGAACTCCGTAGGCAAACCCTACGGTAGCAGGGACAGCTTTCGGAAGCCGATCCATCCGCTTGGGGGGACGGATCTCAGAAAGACTTGACTCTAGTCCCCTCGAGTATGGTATTTGTTGAGAAGATCCGTTGGAAGGCTTACCAAGCTTTTACGTGTCAGGCCTGGCCACATATTTCACCCGAGTGAACGTTACGAAGGTGACACGACCTGCCCGGGATCTTCAGGTAGGAACTAAAGAACACGTACCAAGGTGTTACAGGACTGTGACCCAATGGATTTCGACAGTAGGCGAGCTCACACGACTCACTGTGAGACTCCTACGAGATACCTTCCAGGAGGGAGTTAGCGCCATGGTACTGTCAGCCAATTTGGGCACATCCTCCTTTACATGATCCAGGACCGGCTGTTTATGCCACTGAACCTCTTGAGTACCCCGAGGAATAGGGAAGATGTACGTGGCAGCAGTGAACGGTTGTACAAGCTATACTTCTGCGGTGTAGAGATGATGCAACCAGCACCCATCTCGAAGCAGTATAAGTATGCAGAATAAGGGATGCCTCGACCCTCCCCATATAGATGTCAGAGACCTCATATTTCGACTACCAGTAATGCTTCCAGAAATATCAATTCACTATTGATGGAATGAAATGTGCTTCTTCTAGAAGCCCGGGCATTCGCTCAGAACCAATAGGTGCTCGGGTTGGTACCGTGAAATCATGCCCTCAGCCGTCATACAAGGGTCGGGCATGTTCTTGGCTCAGAAATATACCTGCGTTAAGCGTGCAGCGAAATTCTGCATTCAGGAACAAGAGCCCTTACAGTCCAAAAGGACGGTCTTTCCTCTGCAAAGTCGAGAGTTTTGAACGACATGGTTGACAGTGAATTCAGCATCTCTCAACTCGACCGCCACTCAATTGACTTACCTACCGATGAATTTGGAAAACCTGGGACAGAGACCGGATGTTGAAAGAAGAAGATTCGTAGATAGCTGGCGGCAATCTCTGTCTTGGCCAGTGCAGGGCTGTGTAACTCGCGTGCAAACTTCCCATGATGTTTATATTGAAAAGCCGGGGCCGACTACGGACGGGTATCGACAACGGATCCCCATTGGCGTGGCATTGAATCTGGCGAAAATCGACGACCATAAGCTGCAGGCGGTTATAGGAACAATGAATACGGACATCTAAGCTGGGCTGCTGGTTGGGGTGTGTGACGGTTAGCACCGTCTGGGTATCGGAAAACAGCGGATACGGGCAAAAGGGGCCAGAATATGCTGCCAATAAGACATTTCATCTGTGCTGCGTCTTGACTCGAGCGCACAACTCCCTTGCACAATAGTTCCCAGCCACTTGAATGTCTAAAAAGTATGAAGGTGAGAGCTGAGAACCGGGAACAATGGCGGTCAGGAACGATAGTATGCCTCCCCGGCATGCTGCAGGAAATCAGGAAATCCGGACATGTTGTTTGCTTGCTGGATCCCGGTCGGTCACATCCCGTTGGAAAGGCGTGGTCTTGCCGTTCACCACAACGGCGATAGCACCCTTTCCATTGCGACTTTCATGGCTGACGCGCCAGGCAGGGTAGCAAAAGGTAATAATGCATCTGTGGGCGGTTTCCCGGAATGGCTTGATGGTTGACTAGAGGTTGAAGGTTGGACGCGAAACTCGGGTGCAGGGAGGACCTCGCAACTAAATAGGTACCTAGGTAACTAACTAACTAGGTAGGTAGTTTAGTCCACAGCAGACGAAGCCCCCGAACCGACCGGGGAATCATTTCCGGAGGGATCCCCCGCTGACATCTGGGGTAGCTCCGCCAATAGCATGCCGTCATTTGGCTGGTAATGGGGCCTCTACCTACATCCCGGTGAGCCTCGGCCCAACTCTCGTGATCCAACCACCTCTCTCTCCCTCTCTGTCACCTCACGTCCAACAACTACCTAGCTTGTCTCTCCATCCTTTCCTGATATCTTCAACGACCAACTACGCCACTGGTCTGCATAGTGTTGGTTTAGTTCTTGCAGATCTTCGTGCATTGACACACCTCGAAATAACAAACAGCCTCTGGCTCAATCCATCTCACCCGCTTGCTGTTCAATCTAATTAACCCCACCAAGCTTCATCATGTCAGACAAAGCTCAGCAAAGGCTCCAGGCTCTTGGCAAGCAATTGGATGCTCCCCTTCCCGTCAAGATCGCCGGCCCCTCTGCGGCACCCCGGGTTCCGGGCAAGGTTATCATCATCACAGGTCAGTCCACCTCCGGAAGCACGGTGGTTTGCTACACGCGAAGCACGCGCTGTTGTCAAGTGACGTCTGACTCTTGAAACCCAGGCGCAAACTCCCTCATGGGCATTGGTCGCGCCTCAGCCCACCAGTTTGCCGAGAACGGCGCCCGGGCAATCTACATTTGCGACTACGCTGATGACAACCTCGAGTCGCACAAGAGCGAGCTCAACAAGCTGTACCCCAAAGTCGAGGTGCACACCCGCCAGTTCGACGCCGCCGACGAGAGCGCCGTTAAGGAGGTCGTTTCTCACGCCATCACCACTTACGGCAGGCTAGATGTCTTCTTCGCCAACGCCGGCATCACCGGCCCGCATAGCGTCTTTACCGACATTGACGAGAAGGACTTTATGCAGAACATGCGAACCAACGTTTTGAGGTGAGTTTTATGTCGGGGTTTTCCCCCTTTTTTTTCTCTTTTTCTTGGTGCGACATCTCATGCGGTCGCGTCTTGCATACATACTGAGCTCTTTCCTAGTGT
Organism: Colletotrichum sublineola; assembly: GCA_020631755.1. Taxonomy (NCBI): domain Eukaryota; kingdom Fungi; phylum Ascomycota; class Sordariomycetes; order Glomerellales; family Glomerellaceae; genus Colletotrichum; species Colletotrichum sublineola. The sequence goes on from JAHSQG010000001.1 coordinate 3,382,523, forward strand.
CTTCCTTGCCGCCAAGCATTCGGCCCCCGCCATGGGCAAGACATCGACAGAGAAGAAGGCCCCCGGTGGCAGCATCATCCTCACCGCCTCTGTCGCCGGCCTCCGATCAAACGCCGGCACGACTCCCTACTCCGCCGCCAAGGCCGCCGTCATCTCCATCGCGCAGACCTGCGCGTACCAGGCCGCCGGCTCCAACGTCCGCGTCAATGCTATTTGCCCGGGCCTCATCGAGACAGGCATGACGTCGCTCATGTACGACATGGCCCGCGCCCGCGGCACTCAGAGCAAGATTGGCCAGGTAAACCCGTTGAAGCGCGGCGGCCACGCCGACGAGATTGCCCGTGTTGCCCTCTTCCTCGGCAGCGACGAGAGCAGCTACGTCAACGGCCAGGCCTGGGCGGTAGACGGCGGCTTGAGCGCGGGACATCCGTACGTGCTGGGAAAGCTTGCGTGAAGAGCGTGAAGTGACTTTCTTCTTCTTCTTTTTTCTCTTTTCCTTCTTCTTTCTCTTTTTTCCCTCGTCTATGAAGCTGGTTGGGTGTGTGTACTTATGTGGACAACAGGCATATGTTTGAATATATCATATCCCCAGAAGGAAATTATGAAGGAGTCGTGCCCGCATAAAGCATGTGATGACCGTGCAAGACGAGTCAGGCGGCCGAAACTATAACACCGGTATCTGGGGCTGGTCTCACATAGGCTGAGACAGGATCGGCGAGTTCAGGACCTTTATTGGTCCTCGGGGCGGACTTCGATGAGGCATTTGAAAGGTCACTGGGCGGGCTAGACGGCGACGAAATGGAGCATGGTTGCATAGGCCCTCTTGATCTACATTACGACACTTTGTCATGGATTCCTACTGAGCGAGATTGGACAAGTTGGGACGCCGCTACCATTTCCCATCTTCGATTCCGTGTTGATGGCGCCTCTTTGGTGGAGGGAGCAGACTTCCAAATCGCTTTTCCGCCGGTTTCGTAAGCTACCTTTACCCGAGAGGCAATATACATACGTAAGGTAGCGTGGCTTCCGTCTGCGCACCGCCATGCATGTGCAATACAGACCATTACATTCACATTCGCCTTCATTCGCCCTTGACGCGGCTCTGCCATATGCTCCGAAGCCGTCTGAAGATAACGTCAAGGACAAGAGATGTGATGGAAGAAGAGCAAGTGCGACAAGCCCAGGGCTATCAACCCTGACAGAAAGGCATGGAAGAAAAAGGCTTGGTTGGAACCCACAATGAGTGAATCCATGGAACTTCTGTCCAAAGCAATCCAAATCTTCCGCCAACCTCGTACAGAGTTAAGCCTTGTTGACTATCCAAATACAACGACAAGCTCAGCGCCGCCGCTCACTACTAAGAGGACAGAGGTGTCGACCAGAGCAACGGCGGCGGTTCCCTGGAGACCTCGGTGGCCCCCTCCTACTGGCAGTGCCCCTTTTCCTTCCGGCGCCGGTTCCTTTCAGTCGGTTCCTACTACGTCGCTTGTGGCGCTCAATATGTTGTCGCTGCAGTCTGTAACAGCACCATATGGTTGGCTTACTGAACCTCTGTAACCGAATGGTGAACTTGGTGTATATACGTACGTGAAGAGAGCTGTGCAGATTTGGTTGTAATAGTCTCGTTTAGGTTGAGCTGGGCTGGACTTGGTTATCGAACATGGGAAAAGTGACCGATCATCTGGTTCCTCATATGAGAGGAAATCATTGCATTTTCGTCCCATCTAATCCGGATGTGAAGTGTGTACTATGTATTTGGCTTCAGCCTATCTGGTAGATTTGGACTGGAGTTATCCTATGTGGGTCTTGCAGGAAATTCATACTCACGGCCTACACTTGCATTGTTCATTCCCATATATAAAATGTCACTTACATACGATGCTGTTGGCGGCAGGGCGGTATCGCCGGCGCTGTCGCGGGCCGCCGGTCACTCCTCCCCGCGACCCACAGCGGCCCCACCCACAGGAAACAACCCCGCCGACCTTGACGTACCCGCCGTCCACTCAATCCCGAACAAAGGGTACCCCCCTTTAATTCAAGGATAGGTACGCAACTCAAGAAACTTCGCTTGGTTTATCATTCTCATCTCATCTCATCCTCATTCAACTCCAACAAGAAACCCGCCCCCTCTAACAAAACAACGTAAAAATGGCAACCTCGGGCATGCACTACGCCCACTGCGGCGCCAACGACGGCTGCAAGCTCGCCTTCCAGTCCTCCCTCCCCATCACGGGCGCCGCCTCGGCCACACAGTGCGTCCTCCTCATGCATGGCTTCAGCGGCTCGAGCGACTACTTCCACCGCAACTTCGACGCTCTCGTGGCGGCCGGCCTCTGGGTCGTCGCCCCCGACATGCGCGGCCACGGCCGATCCGACCGCACGCGGGGCGGGTACCACGTCGCTCGCCTCGCCGCCGACCTGCGCGACCTTGTTGCCCATCTGCGCCGCGCCGCGCCGGGCGTGAAGATCGTGCCCGTGGGCTGCTCCATCGGCGCTGCGGTGCTGTGGACCTACGTCGAGCTGTTCGGCTGTGCCGACTTCGCCGGTTTCGTCTTCGTCGACCAGGCCCCGCTGCAGGACCGCTCGTCCTTTGACGGTTGGGACGAGAGCAAGGCGCACACGGGGTGTTACGATGAGAAGACGATGCTCGCCGCGCAGCAGTTCTGGATGGGCGACCCCGCGGCCGCGCACGTGGACCTCGTGGACGGGTGCCTGGGGTATCGGGCGAAGCCGGACCCGACCGACGACGTCCCCGCCGAGGTGAGGCGCAAGGACGAGGCCTTCTTCACGGGCATCAGCGCGCTGTGCGACCCGGTGTGGCTGGCGAGGCTGCTGGCGGACCACACGCGGTACGACCACCGTGAGGCCATCGAGGCCATCAGCGTACCGACGCTCGTCATGGCGGGGCGGCGGTCCGGGTGCTTCCCCCTCGAGGGCATGCTCGAGACGGTCAGGCGGGTCGAGAAGGGCCGACCTGGTCTGGCCAAGGCGTCTGTGTTCGAGTCCGGGCACTGGCTGTTTTACGAGCAGCCCGAGAGGTTCAACAACGAGATTGTCGAGTTTGTAGGCCAGTGTTCGAAGTGAGTGGGGTGTGTGCGCGTGTGTGTGTGTGTGTGTTTGTGTTTAGAGACGATACCAGAAGGCGGGAAATGAGCCTATGGACTGAAAATAGACTGGGAATAAAACGAACTGTCTAACGGAACGAAACAGATGACTCTTGTTTTTCTTTTTGGGCAAGACAACTTTGATGAAGTTTAGCTTGAGCGAAGTTAACGCGGGGAGACGATTCGTGACCCGATTCGGAAATAATTGGGGGCCACCTAGGCCTCATTGAATGGGTCACGCATCTCTCTCATTGACACTATGCAAATCCATTCAGTCTTTGAAGCTTCGAACCCTTCCTCCCTTCAATTGATTTCGAAAAATTCGATCTCAGCCTCCAGTAACGCCCCCGCCAGCGCAGAAATGCAGGTTAAGAAATCGACAGTCTGAATCCTACAGAACAGGTCCATGCCGAGCAATCATCACCGCCATCTCGCACACCCCAATCACGCATCGTCTTCAAGCCCGACCAGCTTCAGGCTCTCGGTCCACAGCCTTTTCTCAGTCGGGGGGTCGTAAGCGGACGGCACATAGCCGGGGCGGGCCACCCAGCCCTCGGGCGCGGCCTCCTCGGCCTCGGCGACGTCTTCGAGGTACTTGCCGCCCTTGCCCTCCAGCTCCGCGGCGGCGGCGGCCCAGACGGAGGTCGCGGCGCCCTGCTGGGGCGTCTTCATCCACCGGGCGATTTCGGGCTCCTTGAGCAGCGCGTCCATGAGCTCGGCCGTGTGCCTCTGCAGCGGTGTCTGGATGCCGCCCGGGTTAAGGCTCAGGGCGTGAAGGCCTGATGGGCCGTAGCGGCGGTCGAGCTCGTTGGCGAACAGGATGTTGGCGAGCTTGGACTGAGCGTAGGCCGCCCAGGGGTCGTATTCGACGGCGCCATGGAAGTTCAGGTCTTCAAACTGGATCCTGCCCCGGCGATGGCCCATTGACGAGACGGACACAACGCGGGAGTTGAAGTCGGGAGTTGAGGAGGCCAGGAGGGCCGGTTTCAAGAGCTGGAAGAGGAGAAAGTGGCCTTTTGTTTTGGTGTCAGTGGTGGTGGAGGATTCTGCGCAAGGACTCGTCACGCTTACCGAGGTGATTGGTCCCGAACTGGGTTTCGAACCCGTCAACGGTCTTTCCCTTGGGGCAGGCCATGACACCTGGCAACAGAATTAGAACCCATCTAAACGGAATACTCGGATCGGGTCCAGCTTGCCTGCATTATTTATGAGTACATTCAGCCTGTCCGACTTGCCCAGGAATTCCTTGGCGCCCCGTCTAACGCTTTCAAGGGAGCCAAGGTCCAGCTCTATCACCTCGACCTTTCCGGGCTTGCCGTCGGAGAGAATGTCTTTGGCAACTTCTTCGCCCTTGATGACGTCGCGGACGGTAATGTAGACGTCGGCACCGGCGACGTGGAGGGCTCTGGCGGTCTCGGGACCTATGCCGCCAGGGGAGCAGCCCGTGACGATGGCTACCTTACCGGCCCACTTTCCGACGAGGCCTTGGTCTTCAACGATTTGGATAGCCGTGGGACGGGAGTCCCCGGGGCCGGTGATGTTGTTGTGCTGCTCAGCGTAAGGGGCCAGACGAGACATAGTGTTGAACGAGGCGTAGTGGTGCATGTGGGTGGAGGGTTCGACGATGGAGGCGACTTGGTAGATGGATCGCGCCCGAGATGCGAATGCTATTTTGGTTATTTTGTTCAAGCAGAAGACAGGGAACGGTGGCATGCTGTTCAAATTTCACGATCTCGTTGGTGCCCGTGGACCTTGAAGTTATATATATCAGAACGAAAGCGGCGGCCGCAAGGACCGCATTCTTGTTCCTGCTCCGTGTTGCTACCTAGTAGCTATGAAACCGTGTGATACATACCATTGGGCAGAGTGCCGGAGTTAACTGTAGCACTGCTTACATGGGCGGGACGTCGTGCCTACATACTTTCGACAGCTTGAGCAGCAGCACCTTGGGTGTCAGTCACGTATCCGGTGTCGCACGGGCCAGGCAGGTTCATGTGCGGGCAGGCGAACAGGCGACCTCGCCGCCAGCATATTGTGTGCATCATGGAGGACATAACGCGGAATTCACGGGGTTTGGAGTTAAAAAAAGAAAGAAAGAAGCAGGAAGATAAGGTAATCAGGCCCGGCGATAAGGGCGATAAGCCGCCATGACGCTCCCCATGGTGACGGCTTCCGGCTTCGTGATCGTGCTTGGTAATGTACTTAGCACGTGACAGTCGGATTTTAGGCTCGGGTCGGATGGCCCGTGCATCGATCGGTCTCCACGCTCACTGTCGTCCGATATGCTCCCGAGTTGCTGCACCGACCGGTTGCCCGTGCTGGTTTGCTGCTCAAGCTGTGGTTAGAGGTTCGGTGCTTGCCCTGTGATTCTGTGACAGATTCGTCGAGGCCGAAACCGGCCTTGCGTGTGATTAGGATAGGCGATGAATAGATACGTAGGAATATGACCCCTGCTCCTTAGGTACCTAGGTAGGTATGTCGAAGGCTGCTCACTTTGGAGTGGTCATGGTTATCCCAGGGCTGTGCAGGGTAGGCCTAGTGAAGGTCATAAGCGGCTCTCAAAGCCACGATGTTGTAAGATGCTTGAGAGACTTTTTCGTAACACCTCACGTTATGTAAAATGGGTTGCCCGACAAATGGATTGCGTATCTATCCCCTGTGAAAAAAGCATGATGACCAAGGATAGACATGGCCCATCTGATGGTTCCTGACTCATACCACCACCACCACAACCACCACCAGCATATTGTGCATTTTATCGATTGCAATTTCCCCATCCATGATATCCATGTTCTGAGGTGGCAGGCACGGCATATGGTGGTGCACTTTCACCCTACCAGAACTCTACCTGCTGTAGAATGGCGTTAGAGGCTTTCCCCGCAGGCGGTCCCCTTCCACGGCCACGGCCATCGTCCCAACATCTGCTTGCTCCCTGGTCCGGATCCACTTCCTGACCGTGCATCTCTTCCTAGCCACGGCCGCGAAACCGGGTCAAATCAATTAGACGGCCCAAAAAGCTTCATTACTTGGAGGATGACAGTACAATGTTGTGGGCAAACCCGTGCCCTTAGTTGCTGCAAAACCTGCTGGTGTATGGGCAACCAACCCCTCCAAAATGAAAAAAATAATAATAAGATAAATAAAGCACATCTTCGAATCTCACCCAGACACGCAAGCCATCACGACGGCTCTAAAACGAAACACTTGCTCCTCATTGCATTATATCTCAAGGGAAGAGGCTGTACTGCACATAAGAATCCCCCCCCCCCTCCCTTGCACCGATCCTCTCATCTCTCAGCGGCTGAGTATTGGCGAGTAATCATCATTGCCAACATCAGCACACCGGAGTGCGAAGCGAGTCCTTCCTACAGGCGCAAACAGCCCCCGGAGCAAGAGAAGAAGCCGAATCTACGCCCAATAAACCGTTTCACTCGGAACAGGACCCGGCCGACAAAGAAAACAAACAAGGACGGAAGGATAAAACAAGCTGCAAAGACCGGGCAAGGGACGGGACGTATACGCTAGGTACACTACACCCACCTGCATAATCCCCTTCCTTGCTGGGCAGCCCATCTCCTCCACCACCGCCACCAACACCAACCTCCACGACTACACGGACAATCCCTCCCCTCTAAGGTACCTCAAGGTACAGCCCAACCCAACCCAACCGTACAGATACACACACACTACTACCACCATCAGCCCGCTGCGTCTCCCCTCTCACATGCCACCCCCCCTTCGACCACCAAATTGAATGTGCCACTGCCACAAATTGCCATTCGCAAACCACCGCCCTCTCTCCTCTGGCCTTGTCTGTCTAACTGACGAGCGAGCGTTGCCTGCTGCTGCTGCTGCTGCTACTACCTATTACTGCTTATTCTTACGGATACCTTGGGGAAGATCGATGCCGAAGCGAAAATAAGCTGCATCAGCCTGGATTGTATCCACTCAGAGCTAAGGTACCCTGATTTCCCGGTTCGCCCTGCTGAGGTACCCAGCTTCTGCGATTTTCCTGAACCCAGTCCTGGAGGTTCTGTTCCACCTGCTCGTCACTGTTCTCGACTCTTCTTCTCTTCTTCTAATTCACCCCCCCGCCCACATTACCACAACCGCCTCGGTGACGCTTCTAGACTTCGTGATAGCGCGCTGCTTCTCCGACCCCTCCGATCTGTGCGCGCCAACGGCCCATCAACGCTCATCTCAACGCCGGGCCTTGCACTAACCACTCCTCCCAAAGCGCCCTGACGACGCCAAACAGGCTCCCAGCCGATTGCGATCTGGTTCATGTAATGCCGCCACTGAGCCTTGCGCTCTGCTCTTCTTGCTGCTGCTGCTGCTGCTGCTGCTGTTGCCGCACGCCTCTGACAGCTTGGACGCAACTGTCTCGACCCCACACCCACAAGGCGGCAACGCGCGCAGCGCCTAAGACGCACGACTGCCGCCCACCAACGCACATGAGAACCTCACCTTCATCATCCCTCGAACGCCCTTACCGCTTCCACCCCCACAAGAGACAGTCTCTCGCATCTCTGGCGACTCAGCCAGCATGGCCGCCTTCGTGAGGGTTTCTGGTCCGCCCAACAGCAGCTTTCTCGTCGGCTACCCGGGCATCTCTGCAACACTGGTATGTGTGGTTCCTCTGTGATGACGTTGGGGAGGCTGGACTCTGGTGTACGCTTTGCGCAACCCTGCTGACATGCTTTTCTCACCCGCAATCTAGCCCCGAATCGAAGGCAAAGTCGAGATCCGCCCGTCACAGGGCTATTCCATGCCCGTCGCCGTTTCGCTGGTGCGCATTTGTCTACAGCGACGAGAAACGATCCACCCAGCCGCCGAGAACGTTGCGAAACGACACTTGGGTACACCGAGAAGGGAGACGACGGACGTAGTTGGTAAAGAGCTGCTGCTATTCCGGTGCCAGTCTGGGAAGGAGGCCGAGAGTGTGATTGCCATGGATCTACCGTTTGTCCTTTTTATCCCGTTTGGAAGAGGCGGCGAAGAGACGAACCGACGAATACCCCCCGCATCGCTTCAACTCCCCAGCCGCACGGCAGAGACGTACTACGAGCTTGTTGTCACCGTGCAACAAGGCCACACCCTCCAGAACAAATATTCCTTTCCCATACCGTTGCAACGCTACGACACGTTGTCGACATTTGGCATGTACAACAAACCCGAATCACGCCAAGTCAGCGATGCGAGCGTCGTCACCCTGGGCATCTCGGTTCCGAAATGGAGCTATGGGCCCCTCGACCCAATAACAGTCTACATCAAACTGGTACCGAACCCCGACTGGATGAAGAAGGCCTTGAAGGTTACGATTCAAAAGATTACCGTCACTATCGAGGAGGAGATTACGTACAACCCCGAAGGCGATGAGCCGACGAAAAAGGTCAACAAGGTCGCGAAGAACATACAGCTGGTGAACACAAGAATGCCCGAGGCAGGTTATGCCACCAATCTCGGCTTGGTGTTCCCCTCCAAGGACTTGCGCGACCCGGATGGCATCATTCGAAGGGGAAAGCCTGCATTTCCCCTCTACGAAGTGACCTCCTTCACCACGAGCTCAACATTATACAAGATCGAATTCTACCTGACGGTCAAGGTGAGCCGGCTTGATTGTTCCCTATCCACCATGCTTTTTGCTTACCACATCTGCAGGCGCAACTAGGTTCTACCAAAGACTTGGTAGTCCGACAACCACTCGTGATTTGCCCGTTGGACCAGCAGGCATGCAAAGAGGAAATGGATGCCATCGAGCAAGCTGCTAAGGATGCTTCACACGTCGACCCGAACAACCCAATGCTCCCAGCCCGCTCGATTGTCTTGGCGAATGACCGAGAATCAATGAAGACACTAGGCCTGTGTGTGGTGGGAGGGCAGAAAAAGCCGTTGATTGAATGAACGCCTTCGAAATCGTACGGAGTAATTGCATGAATGAAGTGGCGGGACTCTCGGCTCTGGGCTGCGGGGTATGCGACCAGCTGCATACGACGGCCGGCGATCTACCCTCAGAACGGCGCGAGTCGAATCCGGCTGCCGACATCCAATGCCCAGTATTCCAGCATCGGACCTGCGAAGCTACAATCGTTCCGTAACGAGCACAAGCTATAGGGACGCTGCCGCCAGCATCCAACAAGCTGGATAAGGGAGCGAAGGGGAAAAGTGGGGAAAAAGAGCGTTGGGAGCGGAAAGCTCCGGGTCTTCTCTGTCTAGGCCTGGGACAGGAGTGTCAACGAAATCATACCCTTGGCGGGTGGTCTTTTCATGGTTCACCCACGGACCTGCGCGTCGGCTTTTATACCGCGTGTTTATTCGGCAGGCGGGACGGCAGCATCATCATCATCATCACGGCACGGCGTTGACGGGGTCTTCGGCTGAAGGGAGGATTCGGGGAGACCATCAATTTCAAGCTCTTGCAGCATTTTGGCAGAGTACGTTTGGACAAACACTAAGTATATCATGAGACGATGAATCTTGGGGAAGGCGGGGCGGCGTGCGAATTGCCAAAAGGGAGAAGAAAGTCCTTTTGTTCGGTGCTGTACGTATCACATTTGAATGAAGGATACAAGAGACAAGCAACTCGGGGGTTGGGTGTCTTCACCACCCCTAAATGATACAACCGACTGGGCCAGGCTTCTCTACTGGTGACCATCCTATGTGTTGTCGTGGCAGAAGCTGCAAGGAGCCTTGTGCGAGAAGGACGTTGAGAGCGAGCGGGCCTTGGTCAGAAGAATATTCCAACATTCGCGGTCTACAACTCGATATATACAGGAAGCAGGTTGACGCCTCGGACGAGTCGACTATCCCGCCCATTGATCAACCACTGACGGGAGACCAGTGTCGTTTACATGGACGAACGGCGACTGAAAAGACATCTGTGACCTTGACCACCTTTTCGCTAGAAGCAAGCACGGGCGTACCCGCTTTGACAGAGGCCGCATCTTTTCTTCTTCTTCTTCTTTTTTCTTTTTTTTCCCCTTAAGTGTTGTGGTGGGGGTTTATTTGAATTCGTACGAGCGTCATTGAGGGGCTGTCCACGAGTTGGCCTGATTTGTGACCTTATGGTACCGAGGACCAGGGGCAGAATCCTTCAGAATCCCCCAAAGACTGGGGATTCGAATACGCAGTAACTCACCACACAGCTCGGTCTTGTTTTCGGTACCTAGTTGCGGGCGAGCGGAGCGCATGAGGCTCAGTCGGTACCGTCCGGCGCCGGTTCCTTCCGACACGTATAAGTGTTTTCGCAACGACATCAGAAGCGAGCTCCCACCCGGTGGTCGAGAAACCTCCCGATACTTCTTGTTCTTCTTAGGCATCAACCTCCATGGCCTCCCCGCCCTCCTTCTCCATCGACTCGATGCGCCTGAGGATGCCTTCCTTCCATATTCTGTACTCCTTGCGCTTCTTCTCACTCAGAAAGTCGTAGCGATCCTGGAACATACTGTCCGCCCCGCGCACAGGCGCCCTGTAGGGGTCCGGTGCCTGCCGGTGGCTATCGGCGATCATGTCGCCCGCCTCGATAATGTCACCAAGACTGCAATACCAGTCCGCATCCAGCCACCTGCGATCCGTGACTTGCTGTACCGCGTCATCAAACTCCTTGGCCGTGACCGGCGCCCAACCCTCCCACACTTCATCTTCGTCCATTCCCCTCAAGCTCACTGATGCTCTTGCCTTGGAGATTAGATCAAGAATACGACCCCGTTCGGGCGCGTACACCTCGCGGCCGACCTCCTCGCCCGTCTTGAGCTTCTTGACCTGCTGCGTGACGAAGAAGAATACAGCCCCGCACAGTGCAGCCAGGTTCGCCCTCACCCAAGCGTCGTGCGTCCTCCGCCCGCCGGGGACGACGATGTACTCCATGCCGGCCAACATCGTCGGCCCGAGCTGTCGCTGGCCCGTCTCCTTGCAGAGGAAGCGAATGGTCGGCTGGATCCAAAAGTGGAGGCCAGACTTGTCGGAGGGATAGGCGGCCTTGCCGGTCGACTTCGACGGGGTATTGGGCCCGCTTGCGGGGTTGCCGGAGCGGAATTGCGCGAGGGACCGTTCCTTTGTGGGTGTCGGGCGGTGCGGCGTCCTGACGGGTGAGTCGACGCCATGCCGTTGTCTGTGCCGCGGGGTGCCGTTCTTGCCTGGTGTGCGGTTCAGGGCGGTGTTGGGAAGGATGTTGTCAAGGTGGCTGTAGAGACGCTTGTAGATGCGTGGAGGGATTGGAGGTCGTGGCTCGATTGGGGGGAGGTCCAATGTGATCTTGAGTCTTCTGGATATCAGTATGAAGGTGTGGAGGCACGGATCGCATCCCGGGGCCCTACCTATCGCAGGCAATGTGTGCACAAGCGTATAAGCGCCCAACTTCTTCGTCTGCTTTGAGTGTGCTCGCCCGGTGCCTCGACTGTGCCAGGAGGGAACCCGCAAGTTCTACCAAAGACGGGGGTAAAGTTGAGCCATGCGTTGGCATCAATGAGAGGAGCGTTTGCTCTATAGATCGGTTCATGGTGGGTGGTGTGAGATTTGAAGCTCCGGTTGTGTTAGATGAAGAGCTTTCACCGTGAGACGCGTTGGGAACGCGTTGCGTAGCGGGCGTTCCTTTCTTAGGTTCTCGGAGCTACGTAGGCGATGGCAGTTGTTGGGACGGACTCGCCCGGCTTGCTCGGTTATCCCCCAGCTAGTCCGAGAGATTGATCAAGGTAGCAATGGGTCTGTATGTGAGATACAGAAAAAGGGCTTAGGAGCAAGGTGGTGTTGAAGATGGGTTTGTTGCGTCACCCAAGGCACCACGGTCACCCAAGCTTAATTGGCACCCTGGGTCCTGATTGCTTAGGCCCCTGTCAGTCACTGATCCGTGCGTCTGCCGCTCCCCAAGGTCCCCTGAATTGACCACTGGTGGACGCCACCTGTTCCTACGAAGCTTTCCATCCCCCATTCTCCATTCCTTAGCTCGATGCTTGTGCTCTCTCCTCTTCGTTCTCGGCCCGGCTTTCTTGTTTGCCCAGTTCCTCCTGGATCTACCCGAACCCGGCTTTCCGTTTGACCTCATCGGTCGCTAGCCCTATTGTGTAATTACACACGTGTGTCTCGTGCTACGTGTCGTTAACAAACTGAAGCTCCATCACGTCTCGATATAGCTGTACTGTGGGCGATACGACGATGCATTCTATCTACCTCGCAACTCTGGCGCTCGCCAGCCGCGCCTTCGCTCACGGCGGAGACCACAGCCAGAAGCCCATGGTAGACGAGAACGCCGACTGGATGACCAAACACATGGCCGGTATGTTCCTGACCAAGCTCCTCTAAGGGGTTTCCGCCCCCAGTCGTCGACCCGTGCGCTAACGTGTCACGTTTCCGCCAGAGGAGCACCACATGGAGGGTTGGGACGCTGCATCCTTTTTCACCCTGCACGATTATAACAGCGATGGCGTCTGGCAAGGCGACGAGATCCTCCGCACATACGGCCTCTTTGACGAATCGAACCACCACATCTCCGAGGAGAAACGCTTCGAGATTCTCCATGACATCATGAAGCTATTGGACGCCAACCAAGACGGCAGTGTCACCCGCTCCGAGTGGGACGACTTTATCCACAGCGGCAAGACGCTGCCGGACCTGGGTGTGGGCCCGGGACACCACGGCGACGACGAGTATGAGTACGAGATTCACCATTGGGAAAAGTGAGTGGCTCGTCCATCCCTGGTAGCGCAGAGGGAGAAGCTGACAAGAATGACACTAGGTACCACGACGAGAACACCAAGCTCGAAGATTTGACGCACCCCGAGGACATTGAGCATTTCAAGAAGCACGAGCAGATGGAGGACGAACAGGAGCGATTAGAGAAACTCGACCAGATGGCCGTTGTCGAGAACAACATCCCGCCAAAGTTTCGGCGGTCACACGGATAGCGCTTGCTCGGTTCACCGCCAAGAAAGGATGAAGCAGCAGACGACGTTGACGAGAGCGAGAGACGAGCGATTCACGACGGTCATGTAGCACTATTAGATCTTGTAATATGTACATCAAAGACACAATGCCACACGTCGGGCGCGTATGTCTTGACTAATTCGACATGCTCGACCGTTGCGGTCCGCCCGCTCTCCGTCGCTGCCGCCCAGCCGTCGTACAGGCTTTGAATGTTTGCGCATCTCGGTTCAACGTCATGGACGCCGACATTTTCGTGGAGATGCAGCCAGCAGCTTTCAGGGGACGTGGCTGTCATGTCCCACGCCGGCCGCCACGTGGGCTCGCTGGTCGGGAGCAGCCCGGCATTGACGTGTAGGATATCGACCGGAGTACCCGAGGCCCGGATGTCTGCTATTCTTTCCGTGGCCTTCTTGTTGTCTTGGAGGAAAACGACGATCTGTTCGTCGCCTGTAAGGAGTTGCGCGGCGGGTAGCTCGAGGTCGGCATCCTGGACAACCCTAACCCGCCAACCGTTGGCGACAGCACCGCGGCGCAGAGCCTCGACGCTCCACGGGTTCAGCTCCCAACAGAGGACCCTCAAGCCGAGCTTGGCGTACGAGAAGGTGAAATAGCCGATGCCCGCGTACAAGTCGAGCGCCCAATGCCTCTTGAGTGAAGACGCGGGGTTACGGCGATGAGACATGGCTTCGGGAACTGCGTGGCGGTGAAATTCGAGGAGACGCGTCTTTTCCTTGATGTTTCCCCGGCTGAACATGGTCCAGCGCGGGGCCCATGTCTGATAGATGCCGTTCTGCTTGGTTGAAACCCAAAAGGCCGCCTCAAAGTCCTCGGACGAGGGCTTGGCTGGATTGACTGGAGGGCCAAAGTCGCCGTGCAGAATCTTGAGGCCACTGGGGGTTCGGAGGATATTCTCGCTCTTATCGACGGCGAGCTCGTCGTCTGTCTTGGCGCCCGTCTGGAGGGGGATTCCTTCGTTGACGGCAAGGTGAGTGAGCATGCTTGAGCCCGTCTTGGACACGGCTCGCAGGATCGCATCCCATAGCTGGTGGATCTTGTCGTTGGTGATGTTTGGGTGGCCGAGAAGAGTGCACCAAAAGCCCTTATTGAAACTCCCGCTGGGGAGGAGAAGCATCGGCTCATAAATGGCGAACCGTTTCGGTGTTTGTTGGTTAAGAAGAGTGTCCAGCTCATCCGAGGTTCTCCATGGCTGGGTTTGTGAGGGGATTGAGAGAAGCCAAGCCCGGGTTGCTGCTAATATTGGGTTTTCGGGCTTGGTCTTCTTGCCCCGCGGTTTGCCGTTGAGGGCTGCCATCATCGGCTTCTTTATAAATCGGGTAGACTCGAGAAGAGGTTATCAGGGCCCCTCGAGCTCAACGTCGTCTCTGGCAACGTGTAGAGTGCAGCTCACAAACTCAACCGAAAACCCTAGTCTTGCAACTCTGTAGTGATTTCAGACGACGTTACAGGGGTTACAACGGCTTAGACCCCTGTTTGGCACCCTGACGTCCGCTAGCGACAAGTGGGCCGGGCGTTGCCAACGAACCAAAGACACCTCCGGTGCCTGGCTTCTTCTGCTCTCTTTCACCGTTGTTTCCCTTCATTCTTGGACCTGGCCACGCTTCGCAAAGTTGGGAGAAATATCATGGATTCTTCAACTCTGCCGGCGCATCTGAACTACCTCAACGATGCGGCTCACCTCCTCAGGACATCCGCCCCCGAGACTTCGGCCTACCTCATGAACCACCACAATGAGCTCATGTTTCTCAACGACATCGAACAAAACGACGTTCGACGGCAACACGTCTGTGGTGCTTGTGGCCACATCATGATCCCCGGTCAGGGCACTGCACTCAATCTTGAGACCGAGAAGGCGCTGAAGAGGAAGCGACGTGATGTCAAGTCGCGAGATTCCAAAGCCAAGGATGATCCTCCGCCTCGCGCCGGGACGCGAAGGCTTTTCAGTTGCGGAAACTGCAACCGAATCACCAAGATCTCATTCCCTCCGCCGCCGCCCATTTTAAGACGCCGAGCAAAGCCTGAGCAGCTCTCTACGGCGAAGGGTCGCCAGTCTTTAATGGCCGAACCAGCTAAGCCGGTATCATCCAACTCTAGCAGCAAGAAGCGGGCGAAGAACCGCAAGGCCGGGCTGCAGGCTCTGTTGAGCCAAGCCAAGACGTCGTCCTCTGGGAGCAGAAACTTAAGCCTTGCCGATTTTGGACGCATGGGATGAGAAGGGAAAAAACCGCACTTGTCGAAATCCCATCCCGTGAGAACACGTCTTCCAATTTCTCAAGCCCGTTCCGTGGCTCCGTGCCATGACAAACCGGCGGGCGGGCGGGCTATTCTCGGGAATATTCTCGAAGGTTTCCTGCCTTGGGACCCGCTCAATGACACACATTGACGCCCATCCTGCAGGGCCTGCAGCTGCGATTGCCCCTCCAAAAATTTCAAGACCCCGCCATCGCCATCCCTCACTTGCTTCTCCCCCCCGACCGACAACAAAACGTCGAACTCACCGCCGCGCAGCTTCAACAGAGACTCACTAGCCCTAGATACATTGCGCATATACCTGCCTTTCAGAAATCAGTCGACATGGCTGTTCCCGAGTCCAAGACGACGCCGAACGAGTTCTTCCAGGCCATCGGCTCCAAGGTCGACGGCAGCGATGACCAAAAGGTTGTCGAGGAGATCGAGTCTCTCTGCATGAACTGCGGCAAGAATGTGAGTTGCGCAAGAGCCTTGAACCAAGTTTCGTATGCTAACTCTGCGTCCAGGGCACCACCAGACTGCTCCTGACGTCGATCCCCTACTTCCGCGAAATCATCATCATGTCTTTCGCCTGCGAAGAGTGCGGCTTTGCCAACAGCGAGGTCCAGCCTGCAGGATCCATCCAGCCCAAAGGCACATACTACGAGCTTCGCTTGACCGCCATGGACGACTTTGCCCGCCAGGTTGTCAAGTCCGATACCGCCACCGTCAAGTTCACCGAGCTCGACCTCGAGGTACCCGCCGGCAAGGGCCAGCTTACAAATGTCGAGGGTCTACTGCGCACCGTCATCGACGACCTCGAGTTCGGACAGGAGGCGCGCAAGGAGCAGATGCCCGACATCTACCCCAAGATTGCTGAGATTATTGAAAAGGGCCGCGCCATGCTCGAGGGCAAGTCGTTCCCCTTCCGCGTTACCGTCGACGACCCGGCCGGCAATTCGTTCATCACCCCCGACTTGAAGGACGGCGTTGGCAAGTGGGAGAAGCACGAGTTCATCCGTACCGCCGAACAGAATGCGGCCTTGGGCATCTCCAACGACCAGGCCGCTGAGCTTGCCGCTGCTGCCAACCCCGGCCTGACCGCCGAAGGCGACATCATCCCCAACGAGGTTTACAGCTTCCCCGCCAGCTGCCCGGGCTGCATGCGCCCCTGCACCACACACATGAAGATGGTCGACATCCCGCACTTCAAGCAGGTCGTCCTCATGTCTACCGTTTGCGACGAATGCGGCTACCGCTCCAACGACGTAAAGACAGGTGGCGAGATTCCCGAGAAGGGTGAGAAGATCATCGTCAAGGTCAACGGTCAGGTCGACCTTGCCCGCGATATCCTCAAGTCCGAGACCTGCGCCTTGGAATGTCCCGAGCTCAACCTGGCCGTCAACCCCGGCACCCTAGGCGGCCGCTTCACAACCATCGAGGGTCTCCTGACCCAGGTCCGCGATGACCTTCGCAGCCAGATCTTCGAGGCTGACGGCGGCTCCGGCGGCTCCGGCGGTGGCGACTCCCTCGCTCCCGAGGAGAAGGCCAAATGGACCGCCTTCTTCGAGGGTCTCGACGAGGCCATCAACGGCAATCGCGAATTCACCGTCGTTCTCACCGACCCCCTCGCCAGCAGTTTCGTACAGCCCCTGGTCGACCCCCCGGCCCCCGACCCGTCAATTACCCGCGAGTACTACACCCGGACTCACGAGGAGGAAGAGGAGCTTGGTCTGCTTGACATGAAGACTGAGGGCTACGAGGAGGACGCCGCCAATGAGGCTGCCGACAGAGAGCAAGCGAAGAAGCTCGAGGAGCTTGACAAGCTCCTCGACGCCAACATGGGCAACACCTCATAAGGGAAGCGGGAATCCGGGGATGCGATGTGGCGAGAGTTTTCATAACGCGTTGGATTTAAGTGACGACTGAACAGGCGGGCGGGCGGGCGGAATGACAAAATTCGTACATGATGATGATACCTAGGTATAGATGGATTGTTTAAGAAGTTTTGAGGGCTTTCGAAAGAAGAAAAGTTGCCCAGCACATTCTGATTCTTGCTTATCTTGACCATCTGTCATGTTGCTTGCGCATGGGAGTAAGACTCTACCGCGTCCAGACTCATGTAAGCATCAACCTTGGGAGCCATGGCAGATAGGAAGAAGCTTTCTGATTTCCACGGTTTCGGGATGCGAGTCTTGAATGTTTCTCTGCCATTTTCCATGTCCTTTTCTACTATGGCACGGTTCACCTCGCAACATCCACATCATGACAACTGCAGTTTATCACTTGGGTTCCGGCTTTACCTAGATATAGCCATCGATCAACTCATAATGCTCGAAGTCTAGAATTGTCCCTGTGTCGCGCTGGAGCTCTAGTCTGTGAAGGCTGTTTGTCTTCTGAAATTCTAACCGAGAGTCTACACGAGCACCTCCGCGAGACAAGGCCTCCTAGATACCGAACGCCTTGATGTCCTTGACCAGGTCCGTGATGCTCTCCTCCAGGGTCCGCCACTTGATACCCAGGATGTTCGCCGTCTCGCTGTCGTCGTACCCGTACAGCTTGTCCTTAGGCGGTAGTTCGCCGCCCTTGGTGCCCTCGGCCGGCAACCGGTCCGCCAGCTCGAAGAAGTTCTTGCGCACCACGGCCGCGATCTCGGCGTTGCTGAACCAGCCCGCTGTCGTGAACAGCCGTCGGCCGCCGGCCTCGGGCTTCTCGAGGGCCAGGATGTGCGCCAGCGCGAGGTCCCGCACGTCGATCCACAGGTAGGCCGCGCCCGTGGGCGCGACGGCGTCCCGCCACTTGCCCCGGACCAGGTCCACCACCCGCTCGTTGGACGTGTTGATGCTGCCCAGGTCGGCAAAGTGGTGCACGACAGGGCCCAGCACCAGCGGCGGCGTCAGCGTCACGAGGTCAAAGCCGGGTCGTTCCCTCTCGACAAAGTCCCAGGCGGCCTTCTCGGCCAGCTTCTTGGAGGCGCGGTACGCCGTCGCGGGGCTCCGGCCGACGTCCTCGGCCGTCACTGGGTTCCAGTGCTTCTCCGTGAAGACGGTGCCAGGGTCCTCGAGCTTGGCCTCGTCGAGAATAGAGGCGAAGGACGAAGTCACGACGACCCGCCGCACGCCGGGGGCGTCCCTCTTAAGCGCCCTCAGGATGGCCGTCGTGCCGACGACAGCCGGGTCGAGGAGCTCCTTCTGGGCATCGGTCCACTTGAAGTGGAAGGGGCTAGCCGTGTGCAGCACTGCCTCGAGGCCGGGCGTCTTGACGACCTCATCGAAGGCATCCTCGCGTGCAATGTCGGGCACGATGGCGACAGTGAGGCGCGAGGCGTCGAGGTCCTTGTGCGCGTCGCGGATCTTCTGGGCCTTGTCCTCGGAGCGGACCGTCGTCACGACCGAGTGGCCGCGCGCGAGGAGCTGTTCCAGGATATGGGCGGCAATGAAGCCGGAGCCGCCTGCCCTGAATTAGTCTTCTGTGCCCACGGGTTGTTTATTGTGCTACTTTTGTGAGCCGCCATCTTGTCGGGCATTTATTTCCCATTCGAACGGGGCATCTCTAAGTGAACCCAACCTAAGGCTGGTTGCATGCACACTCACCGGTAAGCAAAATCTTTGTCATCTTGTTGTCTAATTGATATAGAAATTCTCTGTGTCAAGCAAGTATTATAAGAGTTGAGACCGTGTTTGAGTAGTTTGTAGGGACTCAATCAAATCAATGATGTTTTAATCATTCCAACAAAGCTAGAAAGTCTCGCTCCTATTTATCCCCCCCTCTTTACGGTTCGACCCCTCCACGCCATACACAAAACGCCGATTACCCGGGGGGGGGGGGGGCCGCTACGTAGTAAGTTTGCTGGAATGCCCCGCCCACCTAAACCCCCGCCGCCGTTCAGGCCCCGGCGTGAGTTGCGTGGGAGGTTAAGCTCACGCAGACCAACGCTATGTATCACGTCATCCCTCCCCCGCGCCTCGGCTCTTCGTCCCGCCGAAATCGCAGCCGGCCCTCCCGAACATCCAATCTCACGACTTCCTCAACCTTTCTTGTACTTTTGCGCACGGAGTTGGCGTGACCAGCCCGGACTCCTGTGGGATGGCAAACTGCGCATTTGCCCTGGCTGTGGTTGTGGCAGTGAGAGATGACGGGCCGGGCAGTAGGGTAGGGGTCTTACTCTAAAGGAGCAAAAAAAGTGTCTTGATTCAGCCAATTTCTGATCTATGGGGGTGCCTATAGCCCAAATGTGATCCCCCCGGTCCTCAAGTGCGTACCTTCCATGCGGAGCTGCCATATCTTGGACGGCCATAATTCCTTCCCCAGCCTCAACGAACCCTTCCGCAACATCAGTGAATTTGCAGTACATATACTCTGCGATGAATCCCTCCCCTTTGACCCATTTCGTGATGACCTCAGAAGTGACATTGAGACGACTCGGACCATCCGTACGCCATGATGCCGGTGTCAGCTCGGCAAGGTGAAGATGAAGCGCCAGTGGATGGCGAGGTTTAATTTCCCTCTTGTTCTCAGCCTTTCCTACCAGTGTCTCCGTACAGAGCCGGCTCGGCGACTTCAGCGCGTCCAGCTGCCAATTTTCTGGCTTGTTGGGAGGGACAGGACGCTGCTAACGCAAGGTGGCTATTGAGGTCTGCTGTGAAGCTGCTAAACCTGCGAGGCAATGTAGGAAGGTGGCAGTCCTGGCTGACCATGAGAAGCTGCTGGTTGGTGAGAAAGCACAGGGCGAGGCAAATTTCTAGTGTGAAAGCGGCATCCATACTAGCATTGTGAATAAGTAGTTGGACGTTGGGGTTATGTTTGTTTGGCACTGTCTCGACGGGGATGCCGAGGGCCATGGCCACATTCCCTAGGCTTCTGCCATGTCTGGTATTGTTTTCTTGGCTTCGGAATGGAACCGACAGCTCATAAGCGAGTGAGATGTCCCCGAGTAGAACATCATCCTGTGGTTGGAATATGTCGACGCCCAAAAGGGCACAAAGGCGCTCCGCAGATCGTGAGTCGTACGTCAGAACAATCATCTTGCGAAGAGTTTTAGACTTGGCCTCGCTGGGTGTTCGGTTGAGCATCCTGGCGCCAACCTATCGCGTCCGGATGTATTGACCGGGATTCTCCAAAGCGACGAACTTGCTTTTGCCATGTGCTCCGGTGTAGGATCTCGTAGTGTTCCAATCCATTCCTCTGCAATCATGACCGTAGTGGTCCGAAAATTCATCGACGATGAAATGATCCGTCTTGGCACGTTGGGTCCAGTTGTGGCCACGATCCCCAGGATTTTCAAGACAGGGAGAAAATGTGAAGTCGTCAGTGTTCAGTACCACGTCTAGAACGCTTCTAGCGGCGACGTTGGCTGCCTTAGCCATGGAGAGCTGCTTGGCATTGCCGTTCTTAATCTCTCTCAAGTCCAAGATGGACTGGCCATATCCGCAAGGCACCGAGTGCCTCTTGTTGACGTTAGACCAATGGACTTCTTTACATAAGGTCTCGAAGTCGATAGAAAAGAGGATGTGCTCCCCCTGCTTGATGGTTTTTGCCATCTCAATAGGCATATGTGACTGATAGTGTCCAAGCTTGAACTCTTCGCCCGATCTAATAATTTCATATGTTAAGTGATGCTCGTTTAATAAGAAAAATCCATAATACTCACAGTGGAGGTTCCAAGAAGTCCATTATACTGAACCATGGTTTCTTTTGGTCGTGGGGTGTACATGTCCCAGATATGAGCTTCTTCATTTGGGTTCGGCCCTTACTAGACGACGACAGGGACGGCTTGTTCAAGCTCATGATTCGATCTACACTGACAAATGTTAGTAAATCAAGAGGAAGAAGATGCGGGTGTTTTATTAGTACCTGTAGGCTCAAAGCTGTTTGGTTCGGTCGCGATGGGTGGGTGAGAGTAATGGTTGGATGAGAAAGGGTTGGAAGGTTAGGAGGTTAAATAAGAGTGGAAGCGAGGGAAGTCAGAGAGAAAACTCATAGCTCAAGGAAAGTACGTGCTTTATTGAAATGGAAAGAGCAGCCTGATTCTATTTCTTGATGCGGTCTGCGTCTCTACCAAAGACAAGAGTAATAGGGTAATATACCATTTCGCTTCCACTAAGGGAGTAATAGAGAGAGAGCATCTTCCACCTCACGTTCTTGCACCCTGGTGCTTCTTGCCTCAGCTGAAGACAACCGGCCTGCTCTACTGACGAGTTAGTTACTGAGGGGGTGTGCGAGTGAGTGTGTGTCTTATCAATCGGAATTTGAATTGCCATACATATACGACACGTTAGGAATTGATGTATCCCACGAAAGCAACTTACATACTCGTCAACAAACCCTGCACTGATGTGTACCATAAGAGTAATTACTATTTATCAGCCAAACCTGCACGCACGCCTCCACATAACAAATAGCAAAAGACAAATAACTAAGTGCCTGACCCTGGAAAACCACTGTCATTTACTAAGCATTTGCTTCTTGACAATCCGCTTATACCTTTGGTTGGCTTTCTGGCGCTCAACGGAAGTAGATCGCCCCATTCCCTTGGAGTCTGGGGAGGAAAATGGTGGCAGCATTTGTTGCATGATTGGCATAGACTAAGTGGATATCCAAGCTGTCAGAGAAGCAAGCCAATGAATGTCTTTGTTGCTAATCAAAACTTTGTCCTTGAGATAGAAAAAAGCGTATGGGAAACAATGAGCCCTGCGACCTGACTTGTGTTGACCCATTGTGATAACTGTATGTGTGTGTAAGTGAGTTTGGCTTACATCCCGGGTAGGGAGCTTAAAAGGCAAGCTTGTTCTCCTTTCTTCTTTTCCCTCCCCACCACAGGGTTGCCGTAAGTGTGCCTGAGGGGCTGGCGGACTCGCTGTAGGAGCGCCTGTACTAAGATATTCTTTTCATGCCTACCTACTGACGGCATGATTCTGTCCCTACTGTTTTGGGATAATCATTTATACGTACCTAGGCGGTTTCGGTAATTCGATTGGCTTAGAAAACGGGGAGAGGAGATATTATTATACGTCAATACCTATAGGTACTTAGCTAACTGGCACTTCTCCTTGTCTTTTGACTTCACCTTAGCAGCCAAATCAGACTCAGGCTCAAATATTCTCATTTTCGCCCTTACAACACATCACTTTTGATCCCAAGCACCATTCTTCTTCTTCATCTCGTACGTTTGTCGTCTTCCCCGTCAAAACCTACGGTTCCCGTCGTCGCCACTATCACAAGCAAGCATTCGCAGCAGGTAAGTGAATTTAATTTCTTTTGTCCCTAGACGTTTGCTTCTTCATTTTTCCTTTGGAAATCCGATATACCTACCGTCATCGAAATTGAAAGAGGAACTGGGCTAATCAAGATTATCAGAAGGCTATCAGGCACGATGTCGACTCATTCTTCTACCCCCAAGTCCGTCCCGGGCAGTTCTTGGTCGCTGACCGAGACCAATCAGCTTCGAGAGCTGAAGGCCTCCGGTCACACTTACAAGGAGATAGCCGATGATATCCCTAGTCATTCCGTCAGTGCCATCCGCAACTTCTAGAAGAAGTTGAAGGAGGCTGACAGAGCTACCACTTCTACGCGTCGTGGCTCGTTCGCATACGGGGCGTTGAACGAGGATCATTTGGAGCATCTTGGCAACATTCCCGCTGCTTTACTCAAGGCTTCAATTCCCATCACCCCTCCCCACGGCCCTCTCAGATTCGGCTCGGACGTCGAGAGCGATCTGGAGCTTGACCCGACCCTTTCCCCGCCTCATTTTCTCAGATTCGGCGCGGAGAATGAGGAAGATTTGGACCGTTCCCCGGCTAAGGCATCCTCGACTCGCTCGGTCGCACCCAGCGTTTTTCGTCAACGTACAATGTGTTGACGAGGGACGTGGCATTCGACTTGGTGAAGAAGAGTCTTCGATCTGGATGTCACGGCATTGGCTCCACTCAAGACAAACCGGCACAGCGGGGTTCAGTGGCGACTCGCACAGAATGACTTTGGCAATGACAAGAAGCAAGCCTTTGGAGGTATTACTGGTCAGCGAGAGCACACATATTCGGGGACGAGACTGACAACGACTTCGGCAGCTCGTCGACGAAGCTAAGAAGGCAAACTGTTCCGCAAGATCGAAGTCTGTAGCCAGTGTGGCAGTCTGCAGCACGACTCTGACAGATGTACTGTCGACGAAGCCATTCTTCTACCTTGTCCAAAATGCGGAGTTAAAGGACACATCCAGTCGGTCTGCGATAAGCAGATGTGTCCGAACTGTCGTCGACAGGGGCACAGTGTTGGTCGCTGCCTAGGCAGCTCCAAGAAGGGTCCTTATCGAGGACGTGATTAGTTGGGACGAAGGCTGGGGTGCGAGTTGGAACAAGAATTGGTATAACAGTTATCCAGACTAGTCTACTATACAATCTGACATCCATTAATGAATACGATGGCCATTGATGAGCGCTGGCAGCATAGAAACCAGAGGCGACCACGTTCCTCATGTCGCCCCCTCCCTAATCTCTTCTGTTGCCCATCCAGCTAGTCATGATGCCCTCGCAATGCAACTACGAAAGTAACATTTCATCTTCAGCCAAGGAAGAGTTCCCGCTACTAGTGAAGTTATATGGCTAACAGGCGTATCACATGCTGCGGCTATAAGTAGCTAGATCTGTGCAGAAGAGCGATTGCCGGTATTGGATATCAGATCGAACTATGTCCTCTAGAAAGCGCTATGGATCCTACTCTATTACTGTCGCCTGTATATTTACCTACACCTACTACATACTAGACTGTATATCAGACCCTGTATTAGACTAAGTAAGCATCATCCCAAGAATCAGACCAGGTGTTAGACCAGGTATTAGACCAAGTAATCATCAGGTTGTATATCAGACAGATAACTACTAAACATAAGATTAAACCCCCTTGCACTTAATAGGCTTCCCATGACTCTTAACACCAGCTAGATAGCCAGACCTAACCAGATATTCCGAGCAAGGAAAAGATCTATTGCCGTAACCTGAAAAGAATTCGACCAGGACACCCTTGATCTTCCGATCAGTCTTATAACGTAGCGTTGATGCCCCAGTTCCCAAGCCCAGGCCATCCACCACCGCGGCCACCGCCGTCGCCGCCACCCCCGTACCCAAACGGGTCCATGTTCAACACCCCCGTCCGCACCGTCCTGCAAGGCCCGTTGCGGTTGTGCTCCTCGCACAACGTCAGGTCAGGCCCGCGGGCATCGACGCCGTCCGCGCAACCCGGCCGCCGACACCTCGCGTGGGCCTGGCAGAACCCCGAGGTCCCCACGGACCTCTCGGCGCACGCCTCCTGGCCGCACGCGTGAGCCCGGCAGTACGGCGACAGGGGCCAGCCGGCGCCGTCCAGCCCGTCGGCGCCGAGCATCAGGACGGTCCGCGGGGGGACCACGCGCACGCGCAGCTGCGGGCAGCCCGCAACGGCGCACTTGTGGACGGCGCAGTGGTCGCTGAGCGGGTGGCGCTCGTTGTCGCAAGTGCGGTGGGCGCAGATGTGGTTCACGCAGAGGGGGGTTCCGTCGACGGCGCGGGCGCCGCAGTCCGGCCTGCGGCAGCGGGTGTGTGAGTCTGGGAGCAGGGTGTTAGCTGACGTTGTTCAAACCGACATTCCTCCGCGGGGCCACCAGAAAAGAGGCGGGGGTGTTGGGCTCTCGAGAGGGGACGAGAAAAGTACTCACGCTCCTCGCACATCTCCTTGACGTTCTCCCCCTCGACCGACCGGAACCGGTCACACCCGGGCGTCGCGCAAACCCGGTGCTTGGCGCAGTAGTGCCCGAACTCGCCGCCCAGCTCGCAGCCGAGCCTGGCACACTGGTGCTGGGGGCAGAAGGCTCCCAGCCACCGGCGGTGCCAGCAGTCCTTGACTTCGCACTCGTGGTTCTTGCAGTATCGCGACCCCTCGGCGCGGCGGGCCCGGGCCCTCGCGCAGCCGGCCTCCTCGCACACGTGCGCGGCGCAGACGTCCTCGGTGCCGGGGGCCCGCTCAGCATCGCAGCCACCCTCGAAGCGGCAGAGGTGGGCGCCGCAGTGGCGATAGGGGACCCCCTGGTCGTCGATGTGGGCAAAGCGCCGGCAGCCGCCGGCCGCGCAGACGCGGTGGCGGTCGCAGTACCGGGAAGGGTCGTAGAGGTCCCCGGAGGTTCCGGGGCAGCGGGCGAGGCAGGCTGGGGAGGCGCAGGTGTGCAAGGCGCAGCAGGGGGAGGGTGCAGCCTTTGAGTTGGCACAGTCGGCGTAGTCGCAGCGGTGGTCCGGGCAGTACCTGTAGTCGACGCCGTTGGGGTGATTGCGCTCGTTGGCACATCCCGGGGAGAGGCAGTTATCTTTGTTTTGGAGGTGTTAGTTGCCATCGAGGACCCGTGTGGAAAGGATGGAAGCAACAGTCGAGTGATTACAGTGATAAGGGGAAGAACGTGAAAGGTGGGGAATGGACATACGATACTGCGAACAGAATTTGAAGTCTTTCGGGTCATGGTTCTTGATGTAGTTGGTGCAGCGCTGGTCGTTTATCAAACCCGTACACAGGATGTCTATAGACGGGAAGTTCAGTCAAGCCAAAAGACATTTAATCCGGATTCAGGGGCTCCGTACGATGCTGGCAGTATCCCTTATTGTTGGTCCTTATGTTCAGGCACGCAGAGTTGCCGTCAACCTTCTTGCAGCAGTGGGCCTTGCAGAAGCGGGATTTGAAACGGGCGCCATCTTTGACCAAAGTGACCCTATTATACGGGCAACGGCCCATGGGCGTCGCATAGCTGCAGAGCCTCTCGAGCTCCTGAGGTGTGAGGCGTTTTCTCCTGCTCATGGCGAGTGCTGAGACGTAGCGATTTCCGAGGTAAGACTTTGTAGGTCCTCTTGGGTATCAGATAGAGAGTTGAAGTAGAGTATTATGCTTCGATTCAGGGAGAATGAGCAAAGCGGCGAGGCGAGGGCCCTTGGGGGAAGATGGTGGGTTTTTGGAAACGTGCCTTGGAGGAGGGGCAACACACTGATGAGAAAAGTCGGTGAGCAGGCAGCCGTAATGCAGATCGAGGAAGAGAAACTCTTCCCAGTTCTATTTGTATGACGCGAGATATGATGGAGGAATGCAAACACGGATGACGAGGTAGGAGCGCTCGAGGTAGGACGAGGACTGAGTGCTCATGTGAAGCCCCGGCAGAGACCCGGTTAGGTGCTTCCTCTGCGGACACTATTAACCTGAGATCTTCGAGAGAATTTTGAAAATCATACATCGAGTAGCACGAGGTCCAGAAGCAGTAGGTTAATCTATGTTTGGCGATGTTGCCTGAGGAGCGATGTGCCTCAAGATGGGCGCACCAAGGATGCCGACACCCGTTCTCAGGTTCAACAAGTGATTTGGAGGAAATACGAGACAACTTCTCATTTCATGAGCCCAGAGAAGATAGTGACCGGCTGTTGGCGTGAGCAGAGCCTGTAAACGTTCTGGGCCACCTGGTATATAAGCTGGGAAGTGGCAGTGTAAATGGCAAGTGATTTTAAGCAGACGAAATTCTCATCCTCATGAAAACGAAGATGTCCAAACAGGAAGATCAGTATTTGAAACAATAGAGCAAACAGTAATTACACTAACGGACCAGGTGTCTTGGTGCACGAAGCTTCACACCCTCATCTTCTACTATGATGCATGATCTGGCCCTCATCTTTAGGCTGCGGTTTGGGATGATTACTTCGAGCTGGTCTTCTCATTCCCGTGCGCAGACTTTGGTCGAAATCCAAAAGGAGGGCACTCACGTCAAGACGCTGAGCCATGCCAGGAGCTCGAGAAGAAGAATGCAGCAAAGTCCATTCAGTGATTCACCTCAAGACCCGCCAAAACAAACGTGGCTGAGGACGAACATGATCACAAAATGTTCGTCAGATTGTGCCAAAGGCCGTTATATTCCGCATCCGGGACTGCCGCTTCCCTTGGATGTGGACGGTAAGGAGGGCCTGTCCAGAGGATACGCACGATATATGGATGCCACAAGATGCACCAGCGCCTCTTGACATTCTTACACCGGAAAGCATACGCTACATCATATAATTCATCTCATCAGTTTTATCCCCTAGAGAAGGAAAAGAAAAAAAAGCGAAGTTATAGGCTGCAACCCCGCCACCGTCACCGGCGCGTCCCGGCCCTGGACGGCCGACATAACCCCCCCCCCCCCACCGAGATCCACAGCGGAACTTGGAGAGAAAAAAAAGGAAAAAAAAGAAAGCCACAGAGCCCTAGTCATTTGCGCGATATAACTCCATTTTGACACCATCAGCAGCAACCCACAGCCTTGGAATCTTTCCTGTGGTTGATCATGTCTTATGCGCCGATGGTTTAGTGGTAAAATTCTCCGTTGCCATCAAGCAGCGTCGGGGAGCCGGGGGTTCGATTCCCCCTCGGCGCATTATCCTTTTGCTTTTTTTGATCTATGATCTTTGGGTTTTGTTTGTCATGTGGTTGGTGTATAATACACAGGTCGGTGGCACAACTATATAATTAGTATGTACGTGTATATATACATGAACGTACACGCACATACGCACGTCCTTTGTGTAGAAACTTTTCCATGGGTTAGCTGGACCCGAGAGTCAAAGCATCAACCACTATTCACCTCGTCTACTCTCATCCGTGACTTGCTTTTCCAGTATGCTCGACAGGATCAATAATTTAGAGCTCATTCCGTAGCCGAGATACGAGACGGCGGCCGCAAAACGGAAAGTAGTGGCAGGCCAAGTCAAACTGACATGGCATGAAGAGCCTGTTGTAGGTATGACGTCTTTCCTCCCCACGAATTCGGCAGGAACTCACGTCGGGTGGCATATTGCCAAGTACAAGAAATAAATTCATCAAGTTAGACTAGCCACTGTGATGTTTATCAATGTCGGTACATATCCCGAAAAACCTTTCCGCCTTTGAAACGGGCTACTCGAGTTGAACCTTGCGCTGTATCCCAGAGGCGTATATAAATAGGCCCCATGTTCTCTTCCCTGTACTGCATGCACTATGTGTTGAAAGCTGGTTGGATATGCCTCAGGGCCCCAGCTAGATATGCTATTCCCGCTTCCCTGGTACACTGTACCATGCAAAGTAATCTGTTCATTTCCCCGTACTGTGGAACCGCAGATGTTTCTATTCTAAGATAAGTCATTGGTCTCCGACCCCTCCGAGTTCTCGCTCTCGCCATTAACCTCGGTGGTCGTAAGGCCCTTTCTGATGGCGAGGACGTTGTCTACGATGACTGCATCGATGCCCTCCTTCACTTGGCGCTATGAAAACGATGAGTACTGGCTATCATTGATAAGTAGAGGGTAGGGGTACTTACTTGAACCATGATGGGGTTGTTGTTCAACGTCCCGTAACTGACACAAAGCAGACCGCTCTCCTTGACAACTCTGACTAGCCGGGGACTGTTGATGAGCGGCTCGGCGGCGCTGACAATTCCAATCAAGTTCCAGCGACTGGCGAATCGGATGGCCTCCTGCAGGGAGGAAGCCCTGATGTCGCCAACGGGGCAGGTGCCTGCATCAGTCAAGAACATGATGGGAATCGACGGCTGCTTGAAACTCAAGCAAAGACAGATGTCAGGGTTGAAGGAGCTGAAGATGATGTGTCTATTGCCAGCTAGGTCGTAGACCTTGGACAGGACCGTGTCGCAGAACGAGTTCAGCTCGACGGCGTACGTGTCCATCTCCTGCTCCTCACTCTCATGAAGCATGGGGTACTTCATCTCAATGTTGAAGCCGATGTGCTCAGGGAGTTGCCGGAAAAGGTCCTCCAAGGTGGCGAACGGTGCCTGGATGAAATTGCCACGGGAGTTGGCCTTGTAACCCTTGTTCTTGAAGTCACGCGTATGTTTCATGCGCTCCTCAAGACCGCCTCCATTGAGGCTGTCGCCAGCGTATCCCATGGACAAAGATCGCTGCCTGAGACCCGGAGCGTTGTTTCGGACCTTCTCGATTCTCTCGTTGACCGCACTAACACCGTTTGTACGGTTGGAGTCGGGATTGATGTGCAAGAATTGCTCCAGGGTCAGGGTGTGGACTGGTGCATCGATGCCAGTCTCGCTGACAAGAAAATCGTGGTAAATGACGGGAACATGATCCTTGGTAAGTTGAACATCGAACTCGACGTACTGAGCGCCCAGGTTGGCTGCTGCAATAAACGAAGGTACCGTGTTCTCTCCAAGCTGGAGAGATTTGTTGCTCGTCATGTTCTTACCCATGCCGCGGTGACCAATGACCATTGTCGTGGCCAGCTTCTTCCAGTACGTCTGTTGCGAGTTGATCTCCATGTTGGGATGCGAGAAGGGCGTGACAACCAAGAAGTTGAAGTTGACAGTACCGATGACATCAAGGTTGTTTGCCAAAATCGGCACACAGACATCGCCCTGAAGATTCATGCGCTTCGTGCCCAGAGTGGGCTTGATGGACGAGAGGAGGGCCACGCCACGTCCAATCTTGTTCTTCTCATTTCCAGAGTATGTTGGGACAATGTCGAACATCAGCTTGACCTGGGAGGGATCCGCCGCTGTGAACACGATAGGCTCCGTGGAGACAGTCTCGTGGACAGGCAGATCAACAATGGTGGGCTCTCCCTGGGCTCCACTGGCCGAGACCACAATAGACAAAGCGGTATCGAGTTCGGTCAAATGAGCTTCGGTCAACGGAACGCGATCGAGCTTGACAGCCTCGAGGTTCTTGCGCATATCCATAGTTCCGAGGCTGACGAGAACCATGCTCTTGTCGGTCAGATAGCGATGGCCAAAGGTCTTGACCGGCTCAGCCGGACGAACATATCCGTCCGACTTACGGCCGTCAATTGATGACGTGTTCTCTGGCGACGAGGAGCGGGGAGAGCTCTCGGTGGAGATCTTGAGGTTGCGTGTAGGCTGGATGATTTCGGCTTCCGCTTGGTTTGCCAGGAGTCTGGCGATGTCCAGATGACCACGCAGTGCAGCATGTTCCCTGGCTGTCCAGCCAGACGAGTCAGCTTTGGCGACGACTGCGCCCGAGTCGACAAGCAGCTGTACCACTGCGAGGTGACCGTCCACGGCAGCAACGTGAAGTGGCGTCCAGGCATACGTGTTCTCCGCAATCTCGAGGTCGGCTTTTTGCTCATCGGTACCCTCAATCAGTGTCTTGGCAATCCCATCGTGACCGAAGCGCGCGGCAAGGTGCAGGGCGGTTTCACCCGTCTTGTCCTGCCAGTTGATGTCAACGCCAGCTTCGACGAGCATCTCTACGATGACCTGATAGTTGGACTTGGTGGCTATGGCAAGGACAGCACCGGATTTGGATACCGTTCGTCTCATCTCAGCCTTCTTGACACTGACTCCCTGCCAGTTTTCTCCCTGAAGAAGGGCCTTGGTTGTCCGAGGGTGACCGCCCACGACGCTCAAATGCAGAGGGGCGTAGCCGTCGTTGTCCTGCCATTCAGGGGCATCGATACCATTCTCGACGTTGAACTGGTTCCACTCCTGCATTTTGGCCATAATGATTTGGCAGACAACCACGAAGCCGAAGCGGGCAGCATAATGAAGCGGCATCCGTCCAAACGAGTCTCTCGCGCTGAGTGCTTCCCTGTGTTCAGGTTTCAAGGCGTCAAGCAGATAGATTAGAGTTTGAACTGCCTCGTCATCTTTGCCGAGCAACTTTGTTTCATTTTGGTTGAGCGCCCGAGGGGGGAGCGTCTGTGAGACGGCCGGCTGAAGGTCGTGAGCGGTGAACTGAGTGCCGATCGGGAAGGGGTAGGATTTCGGCTCGTTGTCAGGCTCAGAAGACTTGGTGCGGCCGATGTGGATGACGAGTCTGTGGATACAGTTTCGCTGGTTAATGTCATCGGGCTCGTTGATGGACGGCAGCTGCTCGATGATATAGGCCATGCTTGCCCTGGACCTCGCAGCAATCGAGCGCTGCAGCAGGTTCAACAGCAAGGTCTGAGCCGCCTGCTCAGAGGCCAGATTGCCATCTTTCAAGCCAGATTTTAGTGATTCGACGTCGTCGTTGCGAATAGCTTGGTCGAGGGTGTCGAGCTGGCTCTGTGACAGGGTCAACATGGCCTTGGAAGAAGCGCGGCCGAGCGACCGCACCGACCGATCCGACTTGGAGTCGTCGACGATGCGGGCTTCACCCAGAGCGGATATCCATTTGTTAACCTCGGCGAGGAGGCGCGTGCCTGTGGAATCCTTGGCAAAGGGCAGCGGGTCGACTTTGGTCGAGATATAGCGGTGCTGGGAGCCCGTTGCGGGAAGCTTCTTGTCGAGCTTCTTTGTGATCTTGACAAAACCTCTGCGGTTGATTTCGGCAAACCAGTTAAGGTTCCTCAGCATGACGCGCATCTCGTAGAGAGCGCCCATGAGCTCCTCTATCTCATCCTCGTCAAGATTGGAGGCAAGGTCATGGACGCGGCCATAGCGATCGCGCAAGAGATTTAGACGGCGGACGGCCTCGCCAAGCTTGCGGTTGTAGAAGCTGTCAACATCTTCGAGATTGCGGTCCAGGGCAAAGAAGAATTCTGCAATATGCGGTCAGGGGATGGGCTACGCCCTCACGGTCCGGTTCAGGTCCGCCCACCTGCAAGATCCACCTTCTCTCCATCCTTTGCCGATTGCGCCGCGGCCTTGATCAGCTTCTTCAGGCCTTTGTAATTGATGTAGAAAGCCGCCCACTCGGGGACTTGGTTGCGGGGGAGACTGGGATTTGCGTCAGCGTTGTCCTCAAGAGGTTGCGAGAGAACCCCAATGCGATGAGTATTTGGAGTGAGTTTCCGGGGGTAGGGGGGGCGCACTTTCTGCCAAATTTCATGATGAAAGAGGTCTAATTTTGGGTATCAAGTTGTGATGCTGTGGCGTTCGGCGGTAGTGATAAGGTCTAGGCGATAAGACTGAGAA
Source organism: Colletotrichum sublineola (assembly GCA_020631755.1). Lineage (NCBI taxonomy): Eukaryota > Fungi > Ascomycota > Sordariomycetes > Glomerellales > Glomerellaceae > Colletotrichum > Colletotrichum sublineola. The sequence continues at coordinate 3,414,680 of JAHSQG010000001.1, forward strand.
GTGCTGTAAAGACAAACAGAGACAGTTGTGACGACAATAATGAGACAAGGAGAGACGAGACAGCAACTGCTTAGAGGCAGATGAGATCGAAACCGCGGTGGATCATTTTCTTCGTCTAAGATACTGCGGAGGGGTTTTTCTTTCTTGGATGGCGAGTTGGTTGTTCGACGAGTTGTGTAGTGTATGAAGTAGGAACGAGGGGTAGGTGAAAGAGGCCAAGATTAGCAGCTCCGGGACCCAGGAAGTCGTCAGATTTGTCTCTGTTGCGTCAAAGGGGTCCAGAATCAGGGACGGTCCAGTAACGAGAATGCTGTCGATTTTTCCAAGACGAAGGAGCTCCACATCCAGATCTCCATCGACTGAAGGGGGGGGGGGGGCAGGTGGGAATGCAGTGTATGCCGAGTACGGATAGCAGACCAACAAACAAACAGTCGGATACTAGGTATTTTTCTTCTTCTTGTCTGTTACCCCAAGTATCCAAAGGGTAAAGAGAAAATAAATAGACAAAGCGGAAAGAGACCTGGACAGTTGTGGGCGGGCTGGGAGGGGGATTATGAATGAGCCCGGAAATCAGACCGACGGTGACAAGTTCCCAGCGGCGGGATTGAAAAGTGACGGAGACAAGCAACAGGTACACCACCTACCTCTACCTCTACCTCTCCCTCTACCCTGTGTTGTAGGTACTGTATGTAAAAGGGAGAGGAAAGAAGCGTCCCACATCCACCGTGCCGCAGGGTATCGTGTGCCTTGGTACCAAGTCTTTCGGCTCCGGAGCATAAGTACCCCGCATGCAGATTGTCGCAGAGAAGGGACAGCTGAGTACGGGATGGGAGACTCGAGACTCGGTCGGGGGGTACCTGAGACCACCTCCCCACGCCGGCGCCAGTCCCTTCTGAACGTGACTGCAAAAAGACTGTAAGAGATCCCAGAAACAGCTCGAGGCGTGGCGCTATCCGGTAGGTGAAGCTCGCCAATCGGAAGCCGCTGCTGGCTGCCCGTGGAGCACAAACCTCTTGTGATTTGTCGAACACCGGAATAGCGGACCCACCATGGCATCAGCTACGACGGCCTATCCATACCCACCCCGCCGTTGGTGTAGCACAGAGTGTGAGCAATTCCCGTCCTGCCCTTTCGCATCTTTTCTAGGGAGTGCCGCTCTTTCCTTTCCTGTTTCCCTTTCATGAGCGAACTTCACAAATGCTTACTGGCTTATCGAATGGAGGCTTGGGTCGCCCTTCACTAGGTAGGTATCTATCTATCCGTAGGTATCCGTACCTATCAACAACTAATGGTAACACGTGTGTCCATCTCACCTACGTCGCCGGTTTGTGCGTTCGCGATAGCTGCACAGTAGCGGCCTCCGCCGGCTCTTCTTTCCCACCGACTTGCACCCTCGTGGCCTTTCTCCTGTTCACCTGGAACGCTGGGACCGACGGTTGGACATATTTCACACTCTGACATGCTGGGTCAGATGGGTGCATCTAAAATTGCAGACCGCTTCGTGGCTTGTCAGGTAGTTTGTTCTCGTGACCACCCAGGCGGGAGGGACCCTGAAGACCAGGCATGGCATCGGCTTCGGTTCCGTCGAGACCCGTTTGCTACCTTTGGTAAGCTACGGAGTAAAGCGGTTTGGCTATTGAAATGCCGCTTTCATAACGATGCCTACCTAGGTACCCTACCATGCCCATGTTCTCGCACGTTTCGCTATATTCATGTACGAGGGACTTCGGCTTTGCAACCCCAGTAATGAAAGAGCCTAAGTACCCAGGAAAATATTACACTACATAAACTACGTGAACTAGAGATCCACCCAGATCCGGTTCCGCGATGTGCAATTCAAGTTTTAGATTTCTTAAGGGTCCTGTCAGCCAGGGTTGCGAAAAATACTACTAGTATTTAGTATACTAATACTAAACTTAAGTAAGTTTAGTATTAGTACAGCAAATCTCATACTAGCCCTAGTATTAGTAAGTATTAGTCTGACCTCTATTAGTACTAGTTTAGTATTAGTATACTTAAGTATACTAATTAGTATATAAAATAAATAAAAATAAATAAAAATAAAAGTTATTATTTTTAGGGTTAAATTTATATAGTAAACTTATATAGTATTATTTAATTCTAAATATTTCTATTTATTTTTATTTATTTTTACTTATTTTTACTTATTTTTATATACTAATTAGTATACTTAAGTATACTAATACTAAACTAGCCTAGTATTAGTATACCCTTATACTAAACTATTAGTATTAGTATAGGCCAATACTAAACTTAAGTATACTAATTCGCAACCCTGCTGTCAGCTGACCGGTTCCTAAATCTTGACATCCTGGTTGTCGTGACCCTACACGAAAAGATGCAATGCAGATTGATAATGGGAGAACCTGACCAGACGACGACTTCGGCTTTTACGGGGGTCCCTTTTTTTTTTTCTCTCCTTTTTCCCCCCCGCTATTTACGATGGACTTGCCGGCTGGCTTTGCCCATGACTCTGCTGGTGAAGGGTAGCTGGTCGGCGTAGTGGGCCTCGAGAACAAGCATGGAACATGAGTGACGATGTCAGGGTCCAACGGCGACCCACGGCGATGGTACTGTACCACCGTGCAGCTACGTCGTAAGTGAAGTATTCGTAGTACCGCAGACTGTAGCTATACGCCTACCTGTGAGGTAGGTATCCGTGTACAGTAAGGAGTACTCTCTTTTGCAAGTAGACATGTCAAACCTTGCCATCCTGATTCAACCATCTGGCGGAGAAACCAGTTTCTTCGCCATACAAGAGTCAGCCCCTCTTGCTGACTGACGATGCCGTCCCCAAATGGATGGAGCCCCTCCCCCCATGGCTTTAGCCTCTGCAGTTCCTGAATCTTTCAAAACGTGAGGCTCGTGGGCAGCCTAGGGCAGACCGGTCCCTTTCCCGTCTCCGGCCCTTCTCCTCTGCTAAAGGGTTCGGTATCCGGCCGCCGTCTGGGATAGACTCCCGCTTGATATGCAACCCCAAAGGTTGATCCGTCTGCCGGCTGATGGCGTTCAAATCGCAACGCGCGCCCGTCCAAACCCTAGCAAAGCGTGCTTTAGGTTTACTCATTTGACTTTTTGCCTTTTCCTCAGCTGTCAACTCAAGTCGGACCCAGCGCCAAAAGGCACTCCCTCCCCATCTGTGTCAAGTAAAGGAAAAAAAGATAAAAAAAAAAACTTTGACAAACGCAAAATCATATCGCACCCACGGTACCCGTACCCTTTCTTCCCTCCTTCCAACGAAGCCTAATCCCTGCCGTCGGGACGCTTGGGACTGCAGCCCTTGTGCATTTCTCCCACACAACCTGCAACTGTAATGGTTGGATCGTGTTTCCTTGGCATTCGCCGCTTCCCCCTCCAGATAGTCCAGGCACAGCAGCGGTGGCTGCGGCCGTTTGAGCCAAGACTGTTAAATCGCCCAAACCGTCAAGTCAGGACGGCTCTCTCGCTGCCCACACTACCTGCCTATCGCTCAGTTCTCTCTTTTTTCTGTCTCGTCTTCCTCTGCCCCCCCCCCCCCCCCCCAGCCAGCCAGCGCCCCCCAACCAGCGTCCGGGGGACTGATCATCGCTGTACTTAAATGCAACTCTGCAGATCAAAGGCCCGGTCTAGGCTGCCCCGGCTGCCTTCACCACCGCCAATGACTCCGGGGTCTCTTTCCATCCATAGGAGCATTCCGCCCACGTCAGCGTCGTCTCCTCGATCGAGCCCATCGTGTACATGTCTGGGAGGTCGGGCAGCAGCGTCCGCGGGTTGAACATGCCCGGCCACATGTGACTGTTGGACTCCTTCACGTTCCTGACCATTGTCTTGATTTGCTTCTTCAGCGCCTTCACCAGTCGGCCCGTCGGGGCCTCGGCGTTCGCCTTCTCTATCAGGTCGCGACGCGCGCCGACGATGTCGGTCCGCACCACGTGCCGCTTGATGACGCCCGTCACCGTCTGCGGGAGGACGTCCTTGAAGGCGCGGTCGACATTGCGAAGGTCGCGCAAGTCGAGGTACAACCGGACTTTCAGAAGTGTCACAGCCATCTTGTGGCTGAGCGAGCCGAAGCGCTTAGCAAATTTGCCCACCCCTTCGAATGCGTCTTCGCCCTTGAGGTTCAGGTGCGGGAGCTCCATGTCGTGCCAGTCATAGTGGCTGTTCTCGGCCGTTACCGCCCACCACTTTACAAAGTCATACGCTTCCTGGTCCCGGCCGAGACGGATCATCAAATGTGGCGGGTAGCTCCGGATGCCCATGTTGTCGCCGCGGCACAGCCGCAGCATGTCTAGTTGGTGGTTCAACGCCATCTCGATGCCGTCAATTGTATCGATTGACATGAGCGTCCCGATATACCCAAAGCGTGCCTGCATGTAGGCTCGCGTCTCCTTGACCCACCAGAACCTGCCGACTGCCTCGTCCCAGGTCCAGCCTCGCTCCGATTCATTGGCATTGCGGAGGGCGCTCTCTTCCCGAATATATATCTTGTGATACTCCTTGATCTGGTTGCAGTCGGACTTGTGCTCTTTCCGATGCGCGACTTGGTGGTCGCGCCCACAGTAGTAGACGACCTGGCAACCCGCGCAGCGGGAGAGCTTAGTGCGGCTGTGGCACATGGCACACTGCCGGGGTGGTAGACCGTGACAAGGCTGGAGGGCCATCGTGATGTTGCTTGCGATTGGTAAACGGCCGGCGAGAGTGGTGTTGAGCAGGGCTATGAGAGAAAGGTGGCACATGCGATCCAAGACGCTGGAGATCCTCACTGAAAGAGAAGGTTTCCACGTGCACGGTGAGCCCCGCGTGAAGTAGCTTGCTGATTGGCTCGTGATGCAACAGAAAGGAGAAAAGTCCACTCGTCATGGCTTGCCTCCTCTTACAACTTTGACATACACGGATGTTACCAACTGGGCATTGAAGGGCAAAAATTGCGAGTATCCTGAATATTCGTCAAAATGCCCCGAATGGTAAAAGGACCTTCTACTTTGTGTAAATGCGATACTAACAACGGCCCAGGACGTTTTGAACGACATTCGTGTTCTAAAGTCTAGGTAAAATACAAGCCTCTTGACGGCTGGCTTCGTTTGCTTGGGTAGTGTCGTCTCGAGAGCATATGGCCCCTCACTCTCAACCCTCGCAGATGGTATACTACATAGATACATTCCCCCGCAGCTCAGAAAACTGCACTCGCCGCAGCCTCCACTGCTCTATGCGTCGAGATCCTTCCCGCCACCTCAAGACGAGTCCAGGAGTTAGCGTTGCCCCCGGTTTGTATGGAATTCGTTTTGTGAGGGCCAACCGCCCTCAAGACCATATTTTGCACCCCCTCGCTCAATTCCTCGGCTCCCTTGCTATCGACAACGTCGGCTGCGGTCTCCTTGGTCTTGGGCAAATGTTTCCAATGCCCTGTATGCTCAATAGATGTACCTCGTGATTCCGTGTCCAACTGAGGATCGACCAAACGGTATTGTATGGAATTCAGCCTTTTCTCAAAATACTCCAGCTTAACCCTCGACTGCTCAACTAGCCTGACCATGCGGGCAATATCAATGCCTCGTCTTTGTCTTGCGGATGGTAAACTCGAAGAAGGCAGATCTCGTAAAAACGGAGCAACGGCAGCCGGCGATGACTCCGTGATGCCGCAAATGTCCAACAAGTTTTGAATGCGTTGCGCAAGGTACGTCTGTTCGCATTCTCGCGAGAAGACCGCCTCGACAAGCTTGGGTTGGGTGGCGAACGCTCGCAAGACGCCTAAGGCGGCCTTGGGGTCCAGCGCGCGAACGCATTGGTCGAGAACTTGTGACATTGTCCGCAGGCTGAATGTAAATCCGAGTTTGAGGCCGAATGCTACCGTATCCACAGCATTCCTCAAACAGCGAAAGCTCAGCATGCCTTCAACGATGGCAGCAAAAACCTGCGTGTCGAACCAAGCTCTCTCTATGACGTATTTTTTGGTGGCAACGACGTCTTTTGATAGTGCCCATTTCTGGAGCAGGGGCTCCGTAAGCACTTCGTCGATCAGTTTTCTTCGAATCTGCATGCCTCGGCAGTCTCTACCAGTCATGCGCTCGATGACATTGTTAAAATTGCCGCTGTCATTCATCTCTTTGAAATGGTTCAAGAGGCAAACCAGTGTCCCCTGCGTCGGCTCAAGCTTGGATTGAAACAAAGACTTGACTACGCTGGAGGCTAGGGAATGAAGTCCCGTGGCGTCGAACCCCTTGATCAGAGTGTTGTAGGTGTGAATAGTAGGAGGCTGTGATGAGACGAGGAGGTTGTGGCACACCTTCATGATTGTGGACCGGGAATTGGAAGGCTGCGCTGCCTCAAAAATGCTTCTCAATGATCCGTTCAGGTCCGCACTGCACTTCTTGAGAGCCCCAGAGTCCACTTCCCGCTCGTAGTGAGGGTAGTTCCTCTGCCTCAATTCTGTGACCTCTTGTTGCAAGTGTTGCGTGTCGCAATCGCCGTGCTTTGCCTTGTCCAATTCTCTCCTAATCTTCTTCGAGTCACCGCTTCCGATTACTGCCTTCCCGTGGAGCAAGCTAGATACCAATTGCTGCACGTTATCCTCTGCTGCCCTCATCTGCCTTATCGTTTTTGGGGCGCGGTGCTGAACATCCCGCAGGGTCTCATCCTCGACCAGCAAACGATCCAGTAAAACGTAGTCTGTCCCCAGAAGAGCCCTCATTGCCTTCTTTGTCGGTTCGAGTCCGTACTCTGCCCATATCGTTTCCACTTCGGGGGACCTTGGCGGAGCCCGGGACCACGTCTGCGTACGGCCCAGAGAATCAAAAAACTCGGCGATCTCGCTTTTCTGCTTCTTATGGTCCCTCAATGCGCCCTTGTATCGGTTGGCAATGTTTCCAGCCGGTACTGTCTCGAGGGTATCGGCCGGTGCGTTTTCCATGAGCTTCGCGAACTCCGCCCTCGCCTCCTCGAGTTGTCGGTCCAGATCCTTCCGGCGCTCGTCTTTTCTCTTGGCATCCAGCACAGCCGCCGTTCCCATGATTGATGTGTAGCAAGCCGTGAACATTTCGCTAAAGGTCGGTTTCCTTTGTGTCGCTCGCGTCGCAGATTGACGCATCATGCCTCCGGCGGCATTAAAGCAGGCTTTGCAGCCGCAATGGCGCGCCTGGCCCGCTCTGGACCAAAGTGCCTGCATTTCGACGGCATTCCGGCTGCTTTGGCAGCTTCGATGAGTCGAATTGGTAAACTGGACGGGAATTGACGTCGTTGGGATGTCGGAGGTTCGTCGCCTGGAAATTATGGTCTGGTTGAACCAGAGACGTGCCAGAACGAATTGCTGGGCTCCAATTACAAGGGTATGAGATAATAGGCAATGGAATGCAATTAAGCGAGTATAAGGTCGGGATGAATTATGCGATAAAGAGGTATAATTGTCTACAGAAGTGACGCAACTGCCCCTCCATACCCCACCATAACTTGAATGTGTGAGCTTGGAAAGGCATCATAGCTCCAGTCGATTTGAACATTTATCTGACCAGAACCGCCCAAAGCCGACAACCCACATCAAAATGTTTGCCCTTGCACTAACAGCTGAACTCAACGGGTGAGTGAATCCGGTTGGAGATCAGGATCTCAAGGCTCACATCCGAATAAGGGTCACGAACCTCCGTCCCGATGACAGCGAAGGCAACCCCTTCTGGTACACATTCAAGGTCCAGTGCACTTCATGCCGTGAAGTCCACGACAAGCCCGTTGGTGTCAGTCGTTTCGTAAGTGTATTGACTCATGGTAACTCTGGACATTTGCTGACACGCGATATGAGGATGACAATGAGATGAGTGGTAGCAGAGGCGAGGCCAACTTCGTGTGGCGGTGCAAGAACTGCAAGCGCGAGTCCTCCGCTTCCATCAAGGCTGCGCCTGCGCCCTACACGCAGGGAGAGCCCGCGAAGCAGCAGCAGCTCCTCGAATTTGACTGTCGAGGTCTTGAGTTCACGGAGTTTATCCCTGAAGGAGAATGGCTCGCCGAAGGCATTGATTCGGGCAGCAAGTTCTCCGCCATTGACCTTACCGACGGGGAGTGGTATGACTATGATGAAAAAGCTGGAGAGGAGGTGAGCATCAAGGATCTGAAGTGGGAGATCAAGCGTGCTTGAGGAAGGTCGAAGGACTTTGAGAGATATTATTGTATGGCGTCTTGTGTCGGGTGGCGACGCGGTGCGGTGGGTGTCGAAAAATCAGCATGTTTTCGGCGATTCTAAGCTTTTGTATTGTGTCAATGACATCTCTTATTTGGTTATGGTTTCGGCATTCACTAGTGACCATCCACGAACGGGACTTACATGTCAGCACGTATGGGTATTTAACCACTCTAAAGTAACCTAATTCTACAAGAAGGTCTTGCCCGCCCTCTATTCCATGCATGAATCGTCACATACATCCCAAGAGACCATCCAATCCGCCCCTAATCTCACCTCTCAAGGAGAACGAGCCAAGGCCGATGCTCATGTGTCCAAATCCTTCGTGATCGTTCCGGGCAGACGAGCGAGTGACTCCACCTTATCTGGACTCAGGCGAGCCAGAGGCAAACGGCGCTACAACGAGTCCTCAGTGCTCATGCCCAGAAATCACGATACGACTGTATTCAAGGCCTGTCGTGGACCTGTATCAAGTCTGAGTGTGCTGCGTGACTGCAAACCGGTTATAATCAAGGTTTCCGGTCTGCAGCAAGAAGAAAAAAAGTAGAACCATCTCTCGTCGTCATCATCTGTCGTGCTGGGAAGCACAACTTGTTGTTTCGCTCCTTTTCAGGATCTGTAGTTATCAAGACGGTTCCGTGTACTCAGACAAATGCCAGACTCTTCTTCATCCAGAGCCTAACCGCCCAATGTTGGCGGTTGATGGAACCGCATGTAGTATCATGCTTAGCGGCGAGCATCTGATCGTGGATTCCCATACCCTAGGGCATTGTCATTGAAGATTGGTGCGCATCTCCGGATTTCAGAACAGAAAAAATGACTTTTCAAAGGAAGTAGTCACCAGGTCCACGGCGATTGGCGGGAACGTGACGCTGGTCGTCAGGGACAGCGGAGAAGATGCTGAACTTGGGGTTCATGTCCTTGTCGACAGTCATAATGGATGCGACGTTGCCGCAACGGTAGCAATAGTTGGGAGCAGACCAAACAGTTACAACCGAGTTTTGAGGGAAGTGGTACTGGGCTAAGATTAGCAATGGAATGGGACAAGGCTAGCACGAGACAGCATCACGTACCTTGTAGCCCTCATTGACGAGCTGATGAGCTCTGGCAATCAACTTGAGGCCGTTGACATGGTTGAACTCAGTCGCAACCTTGTCGCCAAAAAGCCAGCCGGCTCCACGAGGGCTGATAGCCCACGTCTCGACGTCTTCAGGGTCCGACCAGACAAGATCGCAGAAAGCACCCTCATGAGGAATCTCTTGAGCACGAGCAACGACACGAATCTGGTCGATGGTACGAATCTCAGGACTCAAACCGCCGTGAACACAGAGAAGCTCGCCGTCGACAATGGCTGCAAGGACCAGGAAGTCGAAAACATGGCAGCAGGCCTTCCAAACGGAGGCATTTCCATACTTTTGCTGGCACTCCTCGTAGAATCCATAGACCTGAGTGATCTGACGAGACTCGTGGTTACCGCGGACGAGGACAATTCTGTCGGGGTACCTGGGAACAGTCAGTACGATAATGCAATTTGCTTCGCCCATACTTACTTGGCCTTCAGGCACATGAGAAGGGTGAACGTTTCGAGACTGAAATAGCCACGGTCAACGAAGTCGCCCAAAAAAATGAATCGGGTCTCGGCAGACTGCGAGGTAGCGGAAACTTCGACAGCAGAGTCGGCTCGGGAGGCGGCGCTAGTATCAGCAGCCGCAGCATCGTCCTCATCGTCCTCGCCGACAGCAGGGCTGCCAGCGTTCTTAACCTTCTTCTTGAGCTTGGGGTTTGTGATCTCAGTAGGAGGCTCAATGTCTTCGGGGCTGATGACAGTGGTGGCAGTCTTGGGTGTCTCCACTCTGGTTTCGCCGGGCATTCCACCCGCGACACGGAACAGCTCAAGAAGATCGTAGAACTGGCCGTGGATATCTCCGCAAATCGTGACTGGAGTGCATACGGGCTGGATGTTGGATTCTGAAGTCCCCAAAGTTAGCACATGTGAAACCAAGCACGAATTGCATGCCTTACCCTCCATGAGGACTTCCTTCACTAGCTCGCAGAGTTCTTTCATAGCGCGCTCGGGTAAGTAGTGGCACTGCTTGGCTTCCTCCAGCCACTCATCCAAACCTGCGTTTGGTGAGAGGTTGGCGGGGCCGGGTCGGGGAACCTGGTTCGCCATTTTGTCGAGAAACTGGGCACCAACGCGGGACTTCGCCTCAGCTTCGTAGGTATCGAACTCGTCGCTCGGCAGGGCCAAATCGTACTCGAGCTCGTCGGATTCGTAGTAAGCTGGATCAAATTCGGCAAATTCGTCGGCAAAATCTTCGTAATCCAAACTTCCGCCGCGGAGAGAAACGTCGGATGAGTCTTGGGCGGAATCCTCAGATGATCGAAGGACGTGGGCGATCTGTGCAGTGCGAACCTCGGGTTCCTCAGCGTAGTCGAGCTCTTCGTCTTGGGTTGGCGGCTCCTCTTTGATGGGTTCGGGGAGAGGCCGATTGCCAATCGATCCCGGAAAGACGAACGGAGTTGGATTGGAGGGGCGTGTCAGCGATGCAGACCGGGAACGACGACTTGGAACCGTTGGATAGGGCTCCTGCTGGTTAAAGGTGACCGGGTTCGACTGGAGAGGCGAAGGGTGCGGTGGAGCAGTGTCTTGGGCGGGGGGAGGGGCTTGAAAAGCACGGTTAGGTGCGACAGCTATGCAGGTGCTGTTACCAGTGGGGGGCTCGGGCAGCGGCCGGGGGCTTGATCGCTGTGGAACGACTCGACGACGAGATTCCTCGAGGAAAGCCTCCAGAGTCACCTTCTCAGCGGCTTGACGTCGCAAAACTCTCTGACGATGCTCTTCAAGAGGATTGTCGTAGCCTCCAACGACGACTGGTCGTGGTCGGCTGAAGTTGGGAGCGCGGGGACGCTCAGTGCTCAACGGGGCAAGAGTGGGGATATAACCCGATTTGCCTGGAACTGAAATGCCCTGACGTCGGCCGGAATGGAGACTCGACGCGGCAGAAAGAGAAGCAGAAGAAGAAGCAGAAGAAGGAGAAGCTGTTGGCGCAGTCGCAGGATGAGTCGGACTCTGCGCTAAAAGGTATTCGGGACGTCCAGATGGGGGCTGGAATGAGACTTCAGCGCTCCGGTGACGTCCACCACCTGCTCCGGGTCTGCGGCGAGGGCCGTTTGTCACGGGATTGCTCTGATATTGGTTGGCGCGTCGTATCGCCGCTTGGATTTCCTCCTCACTGGGGATCTGGTACCCTGATTTTTTTGCGACCTTGGCCCTCGGATTTCCTTCTTGTTGGGCAGGTGCTGAAGGGATTTTGACCTGGTTGAAGTCCGGAAATCTTTCCGGGTAGGCGTCGATAGGCACACTGTCTTTGTCCTCGGAAGACTCGACTTCCTGGTCCATCTTGATTCTCAGGTGCTGGGTGAACCTCGGGTAAATCTGGTGTTTCGGAATATTGTTCAGCCGAAGATGCTGATGTGAGAAATCAAGTTTAGCCGAAGTTCCTCCAGGTGACTGTGTGAACAAAAGGACATACCTACTCCCTCGAAAGAAGCTATCCTAAAGCGGCTAGACTGGTGCTATCAGATAAGGCCCACTAGAATACAGTTGCTCCCTGCCCGTGTACCATTCTTTCAGATTCAAGTGTCGATGTGAACCCGAGCCCCGCGCCGTGGCTACCTTGCCATCACATCTGCCTCAACAACTGTCCCCAAGACTTCTGGCGCGGCGCTTTTGTCTTTAACACGCACAAGATTTTATCATTTTACCATTCTCTCAACAAAAATTCAATGTTTTGCACACGGCTTGCTCCTAGCCTTTACAACACCAAACAATAACCGGACAAAGTAGCGCACTCCCCTTAGTGTCAAGTGCCAAATATCTCAGAACAATCCTATTCTACTCACCCTCACGACCTTTCGATGGCGACATCCGGCGCCCAGGGCGCCTCCCGTAAGACGAATGGAGTACTTCCGGCCTCTAGCCAGCAGCCCGCTGCTGATACGCCAAAGTCCAACAAGAGCCGGACGCCTGTCGAAGGCGACAAAGTGGTCATTCGAAGGCTGCCGCCCGGCATGACGGAGCAAGAGTTATGGAACAATCTTGGTGACGAGTGGAAGGCTGGGAACGGTCTCGTCAGCTGGCACAACTTCGCGCAGGGAAAGATTTCACAGGAGTATGTGCTTGCTCTCACGGCATGAAGGGCCCATGCATGGACTAACTTTTGGTGCACGTAGCCCTGCAAAGCCCTCGAGGCCGGGGAGGGTCTACCTCCATGTCTTGAAGCGCGAGAGCCTCAGTGTACTGTCAAATTTGATTCAAGCCAAATCCTGGGAAGACGCCAAGATGACCTCCAACAGCGCGTCTCTGGTCGGTCCTCCGGTTCTCGAGTTTGCAATTTACAACAAGATCCCGAGCGGTAAGAAGCGCTCCGACCCTAGACAGGGAACGATCGACCAGGACCCCGAGTTCATGGCGTTCCTCCTGTCCTTAACGAACCCGGAGATGGACAAGGAGAATGAGAACAGCGAGGGCAAGGATGCGGAGGAGTCGAAGCCCGAGGCCAAAGTCACGACGACACCCTTGATCGAGTTTATCAAAGAGAAGAAGGCGAACAAGCAGAAGGAGGCCGCTGCCGCTAAGAGCGCCAAGCAGGCCCGTCAGGATTCCAACACTAAGGGCAAATCGTCGGCATCAAATGCGGACGATTCGAAGAAGGGCAAGAAGGATTCCAAGGGAGAGAAGGCGGCCGACAAGCCTAAGGAGACGGTCAAGATTCTTACTAAGAAGGCCACCGCGGAAGCTGCCAAAGCCGCCGAAACGGTCGCCAGTCAGATCACCCAGGCCTCTTCGTCCTCCCAGGATGTGCCCAAGAGTCGGCGGGCTGGCATTGCGGCCGCCGCACGCATATTACAGAGAGACCTTGGCATCAGTCCTGGAAGTGCTCATAGAAGGGCACGGCTCGACGCTGCCAAGGCTGAGGCGGAAGCCAAAGCGACCACGACCAAGGAGGCACCGCAGCCTGCGGTCGAACCCCCGGCACCGACTCCGGCACCCGCCGCCGCACCAGCTCATTCGTCTGCGACCGCTTCTCAGACATCGGAGCGGAGCACGACGTCCACTGCGCCCAAGTCGGGCCGTTCTCGCAGAGGTGGTGGCGGTAAGAACACGGGTGCTAGCGATTCTAAAGGCAAGTCGACCGAGGCAAGCTCCACCAACACACCAGCGCCTGCCAAAGCCCCGGTCGTGTTGCTCAAGAAGAAGGATGAGGAGAAGAACAAGGAGAAGGGCCCCAAGGCAGACAAGGAAGCATCAGGCTCGACATCACAGTCTGCCGCACCGGCAACGAATGCGAAGTCCAGTCCCTCGACGAACGCCAAGTCTTCGAGCAAGGGCGGCGGCAACTCGAAGAAGAGCTCGGCTGCTGTCACACCCGGTGTGACGCGCGGTTTCGTCAAGCATGCAAACCCTTCACAGGGCGTCACCGAGGCGCTCTTGAAGCAGGCCATGGAGGCCTTCGGCACTGTCACGTTCGTCGAGATCGACAAGCGCAAGGGATTCGCCTACGTCGACTTCTCCAGCCACGACAGCCTCGTCAAGGCAGTCACCGCGAGCCCCGTGCAAGTCGCCCAGGGCACTGTTCAGGTCCTTGAGCGCAAGGAGAAGAAGCCCGCGACGCCTAGTTCGAATGTCAAGTCGGAACCCAGCGGCGCCAACACCAACGCCAATGCCAATGTAAAGGCCGGCGCGGCGAGCTCCAACTCGGCCGCGCCCTCGGCGTCCGGATCGGCCAACAACGCGACCCCGTCCGAGAAGCCGGAGCACCACAAGCGAACCAGACGCGGCCGCGGCGGCGGTAAGGCAGCTGCGAATGCGTCGGGCAGCAACAGCGGCAACAAGGATGCGCGCAGCGAGCCCGCTGCCTCGACTGCAGGTACAGGGTGATGAGCAGAATAGCCTTTTTTCTTGTGTGTCTTGCATTAATTGACGGCAAACCTGTACCTTGCATGGGTTCGGTTCGTTCCCACGTGCGTTGCGCGCGCGGATTTCTTGCGACGCGCGCCCCATGTGAGCATGAACCAGGGGTAGGCTGCTGGACGGGCCGAAGAGCTGCGGAGGAAGACGAGAGAAAAACAAATACCACCCTACGTACCTGCGTTTGTGCCCAAACCAAAGCCCAACAACGAGAGAGGCCCGCTGCCGGGAGGAGAATGACGACAAAAGAAAGGTGGCCTCACCAGCCCCAACCCCTCCCAACGCGGCCGTCCTTGGTCCGGCTGACAGCAGCCCAAACAGGACTTGTCGGAAAAGGACTTGTCGGAAACGACGCAACGCGGTGATCGGCAGCATGTGAGCGTGCATTGCAGCGGCGGCGGTGGATTCCATCCATCTGCGCAGAGGGTTCTTATGGGGGGAAGAAAGTGGTGTGGTGTGTCGGCTGGGGGGTGGGCGGTCCGGGGAAATCGTGAACAGAGCCCAGAGAGTATGTGCGTTTTGAGTGGATTCATCCGTAGAAACAAATGGCAAAATGCGCAAAGGAGAGTAGATCTATCCCATAGTAGCGGCGAGTAGCCAGTCCATGGACCTTCGGGGTAGATTTCAGACATCACTTGAGCACACCAAAAAATATACAAGACACAGAGAAAAAAAAAAGAAAAAAAAAAGAGGGTTCGTCTAGGTTCCAGTGTTGATTTGATTTATGGGGAGGATACCACCTAACATGGTATCCGCCGCCGGCTTTACTTCCCAGCGTACAAGATATGCCCCTTCCCAAGACCGGGATGGAACAGGCTACATACAAACAGAAACATCCATCGCTATTTTTTTAAGAGCGCAAAAGAATCCATAATAGTCTTTTCCCATGCCCGTTTACATATAATCCATGATATAACAACAAAAAGCCGGTCAGATGGGGTTCCAGAGCGCCGTCGCACGCGCCCACCCAGCAGCGCCCCAGATGGCAGCGCAGTACGCGAGGACCGCGAGGAGCACGCCCAGGAGCACGCCGTCCGTCTCCCGCGCCGCGCGGGCGATCCTGGCCCTAGCGTCGACCACCCACAGGGTCTCGCCGGCGTCCCGCCGCGCGGCCCGGAGCCCGGGGAGGCCGTCTATGGAAGTCCGGTTGTTCTCGGCCTGGTACGTGTTGGCTGTGTTGTTGTCGACACGCTTCTTCCAATAGAAGTCGAGAGTGGGGCGCTCCTCAAAGACGGAGAGCTCGTCCCCGGGCGCGCCGTCTCCGGACGGCGCGTAGAGCTCCTTGCGGACCATCGGCACGCCGAACCCGCAGCTCGTCTGGACCTCCCAGACCTCGCCGACCACGACGGCTCTCGCGCCATCATAAGAGTCCCGGCCCGTCGGGCCCTGCGGGCCGATGCGCTTCATCCACGAGTCAAACTCCGGGTGGTCCCACTCGATGATCCGGCTCTTGCAGAAGAGGCGGAGGATGCGAGGCGAGGGGCCAAAGGACATGAACATGAGCGTCAAGCGCCCATTCTCGTAGCTGTGGGCGATGGTCTCGCACCCGGAGCCGCTACGGTCGATGTAGGCGACCAGGTTCGGCGAGAGGACGGCGAAGTGGGCCGAGAGGCCCTTGGGCGAGACATTGATGTGGGGGAGGTGGGTGGGTGCCGAGGCCGTGAAGAAGACGGGTTGGCGGGCGGCCCAATCTGCGAGGTCGGGGCTGATGGAGGGATAGAGCTTCATGTTGTTGTTGTTGTTGTTGTTATTGGTTTTCCCCGCTTCCTTATTTGTATGGTGAATGGAGGCGTTGGTGGTTGCGAATATCGCCGATTGAAATAAACAAGAAACCAAAAAGTTGAACGAGGTATATCGTCGCACACGTGAAAGGGGTATTGGGTATCGTATTGCGGATGATGAAAAAAAAGAGACTCGGCTGTTACAAGATTTTTGGTACAGGAATGAGGGGGTAGAAAAGAGACCGAGAAACGAAGGGAGTCATCTTCTGATAAGTAAACAGATCGGGCGTGGGAAACGGCAACGTTTGCCGCGCCTTTTGTGGGAAGGAGGATGAGTCAACTGGATGGCGTCAATCAGTTGCATCTCGTGTGAGTCGTTTCGCCCACCGCCTGTGCGGGGACGACATCAGCCATCCTCCGAGGGGACCCTACACCAAGACGGTAAAGGTGTAGGAGCCCTCTCCGAGCCCCGCACCACTTATCGGATGCGTGCCTGGGGATGAAGAACTATCTCTGTGGCTGAATGCAGAGTGCTGTAAACGTATTTGCGCATATGAAGAAAAAAAAAGCTACCCATGGCGGTGCGTCGCACAGGGCTTTTTTTTCCCCCTTCTCTTTGCTTTTTAGTTGATTACCGGCGCGACCTCCCACGAGGAGGATCGATTACCGGAGGCATAGGGTAAGAGTGGTAGCTCCCATCAACTTGTTGAACGTATGGCGAGGCCGACTCGGCGTAGTACTCGGCGTATGCTGGGCTGTGTGGCACAGCGCTGTAGGCGGAGGGATCGGGGATAGTGGTCGTCGCGAAAACGGCTGGCCTGATGGAGTCGTGGTAGGAGGTCGACTCAGCACGTGAGTGACGGGAACGGCCCGCCTGATCTGCGGAAGGGACGGGGCGGGAGGCGGCAGGACCTAAAGGCTCTATATAGCTGCCGCTCTGTTTGCTTCGGCCCGAGCTGGTGGTGGAGGAAGAAGAACTCTTGTCGTCCTTGTGGTCGAAGCGGCCACGGAGGCGTTCCTTATCCTGCTTGACACGCTTCTCGAGCTCCTTCTCCTCTGTGGTCTTGCGCGGCTTGCTCTCGCTGCGGCGGTGCTTAGACTCGCTGCGGTGGTGCTTCGACTCGCTGCGGCGCGAGTGCTTCGACTCCTTGGACTCCTTGGACTCCTTGGGAGAAGGGGGTTGAGTTTGCAGGGCGCCCGACATCTTGGTGGACTCCCGAGGTGGACTGGTGAGAGACTTGCGATCCTCACGAAGGGCATCAATCTCTGCGCGCAAGTTGCGCTTCTCGCGATCCAGGGCCTTGTTGTTGTTCTCCAAAACCTCGATGGTGTTCTCCATGGCAGTCAAACGGGCGTTGGCCTGCTGAAGCTTTGTTTCGGCCTCCTTGAGCTTGTTCCTGGTTGCCAGATACTCCTCTTTGAGCTTGCTGTGATTCCTTTCGAGGTCGAAGTACTCCTGGGTCGTAGGGCTCGAGCTAAAATCGGATCCGATGCTCGAGTCACTTGTCTGGTGACGGTGGCCCTTGGTGGCCGGGATGGCCTGGAAGGTGACCCGTTGCTCCTTTCTGTTGGCTGAAGACATGGTTGCTGGTTGTTGGCGGCTAGGCGGCCCTATTGTCGATCAAGCGTAAATTGATTCGGGGGGGGGACCAAGTCGAGGCGCAAATGCCCTTTTCGCCTTGAACAGGCACAAAAGCGAGGCCGTCAGTCGTAACGTAGTGTATGTGCAGTGTTCGACCTGAGCAATGTTGGATTGAAATTTTTTTATTTTAAATTCGATGTGGGTGGTGTGGTGGTAGGCGCGCGCGGGTTAATACAAGTCGTGTGGCCTTGTCAAGATGAGTCAAGTCGGGTATATAAGGGGGTGAATGCTGCCCAAGATGGGACCGGGTTCTTTTTTTGGCTTGGGTAAATGAAACGGAATAGCCGCGAATGTGAAGGAGGAGGCAAAAATTGAGATGGATGGAACGGAGGAGAAACAAGAAGATGCGGCGCCTTGGAACATTTTATTTATCATACACAGCCCGTTGCAGCCTTCACCGAGTATGAGAAGAGAGGGAACGAGAAAGAGAGAGAGAGAGTGTGTGTGTGTGTGTGGGTGTGGATGTGGGTGTGGGTGCGCGTATGAGTGAGTGAGTGAGTGAGTGTGGTGGTGTGGATTGTACATTACTGCTGCCTTCGGTAGCTAAGCAGCGCAACTTTTTTTTTTCCTCATGCAAAGGGAGAACTTGTGCAGGCACCGAAGGAAAACGAAAAGGATACCTGGAACACGCTCCGAGGCCCAAGGAGATTAGCAACATTCCAGAGGTACCGCATCAGTAGTGGCTGTGTAGGTAGGGCTGGCCGGTTAGGCTGGCTGCCTCATGGGCGCAGCTGCGCAATAGAGTCATCGCTCATGTTCGTCTGTGTGCGTAGTACAGAGGGTAGCGGGAGTTAGTTACGGTATGTATCCACGATCATAGACACAGGACGTACATCAACCCGCAGCAGTTCGCTAGGCAGGATCCCTCTTGACCAGGGGTTGACGGGATGGGGGGATGGGGGGATGGGGAATAGAGGTTTTCGGGGAGAAGAGGGGGCGGGACCCGGAAGGGAAAGGCAGATTGCGAAGTAGGTAGTGTACGAAGTACATACGGATACACTAGTAGATTGACTGATGGGACATTAGAAAGCAAAGTGGAAAAAGAAGGTTACTAGGGGTCGACTCCCATTTCTGCTTCAGCCACCCAGCCAAACACAAGAGCAGTAAGACGAGGAAAGGAGGGAGCATGTGGTAGGGAAGCACTGCTTCGCAGAATGGGAATTCTCGGTGGCAGGACATGTTCTCATTGGCACAGGGCCGAGTCGCCGAGGCGGTGCAAGGCCAGCGAAGCTAACAAGGCAGAAACGCAACTTTTTTTTTTCCCCTGCCGGTTGCCTTGTTCTGGATTTTTTTGACCTGGGCGCCTGGTTTTGCTCTGGTGTGTGTGTGTGTGTGCGTGTGTGGTTCGCCAACGCGAATCAAGTTACCCGACAGACTGGTTCGCCCAAGCCCTTGCGCTTGCGAGCAGGCGGCAGGCAGGATGCGATGCGCTTGCGTCTGTCTGTCTGGGCTTTGCATTCGCAGACGGGAGAGGCGGAGCACTCGATTACGTGCCGCAGAGATGGTCGAGGTGGCAGGCTGGAGGTGATGTGAGTGGCCTGTCGCTGCCATTCGGAGACTCTCCATAACCTAGAGTGGTGGTAGGCTGGTGGTGAAACTCGCTATCCCCCCATTCTCCATCCAGCATCTGCAACTTGGTGACGAGGGCGGTAGGTACTTGGAGACATGTCGACGCCGACGAGGATCCGCTTGGCGTTGAGCGCTGCGCGGTCCTTTTCCTGCAGTCTCTTCATGCGTGTCCCTAACTTGTTTCTCCTCGTGCCCGCGATCCCCCAGGGATCATGATACGCATTGCCTAAGTCTTGTTTCCCAGTCGGGGGAAGCCAATAGTCTGCAACGATCGCGGCCGAGATCGTCTTGCAGCCTAGCAGAGGGTGGGCAGATAGGTCATGAGAAGGAGAATTTTGGACCCCGCGTCGTGAGTCACTGGTCGCCGCGAGGGGCGTGTTTGGACCCCGCGACAAGACGCGGTTGGTTGGTTGGTTCGTGATGATGGCAATGATGCCTAGTGCGCTGGTGACTGAGGCCGTTGTCATTCCCAAACCCGATTCATGCCCTCGATGCACACCCGATGATGGCGTGTTCTTGGTCTGTTGAGGTTGTCGCATCCCGCGCGTCTGTCAGGCAGTCCGCCAATGGAGAAGTTGCACTTGGATCGGTCACTTCTCCGACAGTGATGCCCCCTCCTTCTCTCGGGAATGGAAGGACCGTCGCGAGCCGCATTGCCACGGTGATGAATCAGGCTGTGGGTGATGGTGGATTGGATGTGATGGGAGGAGAAGTGAGCATGGAAAAACCGAGCACAGACAGGTACCTAAGGTAATGAACGGACACCGCCCCGCAGTCTAGGCAGTTCCCCTGCAACCACTTTGACAGGCCTGTCAACATTTTGACTTCCCGTCCGTCCCAACTCCAATGAGAAAAGCAAAAACAGACGGCGACCGCCAATGGGGCATCGGTGCCCGCCCTCCAGTTGATTAGGTACTGGCACGCTGAATGGTTCTATGTAGCCCGTCGAGGTACGCTCCTCGTCCAGCGTCGACCGCCAGACCTTTGGGCGGCAGGTGGTGAATTGCTCTGGAAATTCCGGCGTTTCCTCTAGGTCTCTAATTCTTTAGGGCTGGCAGCGAGGGTCCGTTTCCCGCCGTTCACGAAACCAAGAGTCAAAACAACAGGCCATTTCGGAGCATTTGGAGTGCATCACCACGCTAACCACTCGCGACCACACACTCGCCCCCTTGCCGCCATTCAGCAAGGATGGAAAACCGGGACGGGGGACTGCAAGGGTATGTATGTATGGCGTAGTTTATACACTTTGAAAAGCTCCTAAATCCTTCATCGCAACCGGAAAGGCAGGTACCGTAGTTCACCTAACGATAGTCATCATGATCTATGAACCCTTGCCTTGAGGCCTCTTGACAGTGGACTCGTCCACCCCCTTGTGCTACACTACCTAGGTAGGTATGTATCTAAACTACCTACCCATCTGTCGGCAGGTCGCGCGCCCTCAAACCCCAGCCCTGACGCCAGCGCTAGGCCGCCAAGTCCGCGAAGGATTTTTCACGTCCGACGCTGGCATATACGCACGCCATCACTTGCGCTTGAGCATCCCTATCCGTGGCGTTGGTATCTTGATCGCGCCAAGGTAGAAACAACTAGAAGCAGCCGTAAAAGTGGCGTGGCTCTTGCCAGAAAGACGGGTTTTGCACTCACCGGGGGATTCTGTGTATGGGGAACCTGCTCCGCGGAGCCCGAACTCGGAGACCGCCTCCCGCTTACCTACTACCTAGGTAGCCAGGTGCCTACTGACGAACTACCTACGTCTGAGCACGCCCTTTGGGTATGCCACACCGGAAGGCGTTGACAGGTCCCGTCCATACATACATGCATGCAGGTTTTGACAACAAGGCGCATATTCCTCTCTGGCTATGAACGCAATCCCGTGAAAGCCAACAGTCTCTACTTCAAATGCCACGTGACTTCTCTCCATGTTGATTCGATCCCGGAACATCTCGGACTCCTTCGCAGCCATTTTTTTTTTTTCCTGTCATCAGCGCAGGCAGAAGGTACGGGTGAGTGAGTATTGTTGTTTACAAATAGGCAGGTACCTAGTAGGGGAAGAAACATGTAAGTTGATTTGTTAGAGCAGCCAGTGGGCCCTGCCCAGGTTAGGACAACCTTGGTGACAACCGGTACGTACCGTGACAGTCTATGTGGGAAAGAGCGTTGGATCGATCCACTTGCCCTTTACGTGGCGAAGGGAGAACATGGTTGCCTAGGTAATACCTGCCTCCCTTACCTTCCCCGCCATTGTCAACTCCAAATGCTAGGCGCAACCCGACAACATCATGGCTTGTTCGTCTCTCTCGGAAACCGGGCACGATACAGTTCGGACATCTAGGAACATGCCAGTCCGAGTCCAATAACGACCTCGCGATCCTCCCGGCGACTTCATTTATGCCACCGTCGTGAAAAGAGGATCCATACACAGGTCTCCTTGGCCACGTCGCCGCCCGCTGCAAAGGAGTCGCACGCCCTGATAAGAGGCTGATGAGGCCTCTCAAAGTACGCGCGAGTTATGCATCGAGGGCCTGTAGAGATTTGTCGCGGCAATGCACCGCCGTCCGCGGACTCGTGTTTCCGACTACGGCTGAGCCTATGCACTTGACCGAGGTAAGTAGGGAGGTATAGGTACGTCGCGGTACTATTTCCGTCTGCCAACTCTCGCTTTCACCTCGGTGTCAGCACTGCCGCCGAGGTGTGGGCGAGAGATGGCACGAACGGAGCAAACCTCCCCCCTCCCCCCCTAGCGAGCTGAGCAGCCTACTCGGACAAAGTGGGAAGGGAAAAGAAAATCAATCATCAAAAATAATCCATGGTTTTGATCCTGCGCGGGGGTAGTTCTTTTTTTCTCTCTCTCCCATATCCCCCAAAAGTACGAACAAAGGGATGTTGCGCATTTCCGTATCAGGAGGGCCGTGTGCTGGATGCTTCTGCGCCGAGGAACCGCTGTAGCCTTGGGCTGCACACCATCACGGCATCAGGGGGAAGGGGAGAGGGAGGGGGAGGAGGAGGACCTGTTGGTGTCGACCGTATACGAGGGTGTTGCATAGGCAGACTTGGTAAACATGAACGGCGGTCGGGTTCCTAATCCTAATCTGTCAGTCCGTGGCGGCCGGTCCCAGGAGTGGGAGAACATTGAGTGAGCGAGGGGCAAAAGGGAAATGAACGGGATGGCGTCACGGGGTTGCCATGTCTCGGGCGCGCAGCAGCTGACTACGAGACCCGGTGCCGAAAGCGAGTCGCTGCGACGGCATCCAGGCACAACATGGACTTATTTTTTTCATGTTCAGCTCAAATCATCTCTCTAAAACCAAGGACACAATAGAACACACACAAAGACGTATCTTCTTCACCGTCCAGGGATGGGCGAGCGTGTCTCGCTCTTGTAAATAAAAGCATGGCCAAGAGCATCCATCATCTGACTACCCAAATCAACGTTGGATTGATGAGAGGGGGGAGGGGGGGGGGTGCGGACGTTGGGGGCAACCAAAAAGCGTTTGCGAAGCTGGGAGGGAACGAAAAATGGGAACAATCATACTGCGTGGAAGCAATTCATGCACCATGCGGGACTGGGTATTCAAGGCTGCTGGGTATCGAGGAATCAGGAGACAGTGTTGAGTCTGCTGGTATCGGGGGGGGGTATCAGCAGTCTATCTGAGAACGGTCTATATGCAAAGCAGGACAAGCACAGTACAGACAGCCGTCAATTTCATACTCTGTCATCCGAGAGATACTCCGGAACTCATGGCGTTGAATTCCTCCGCGCAAAGGCAGCCAAGTGAATGCAAAACAATACTGCGGCTTCATGACCAATGAAAAACAAATGACAAATGAAAAAACCATAGTGGGCGAAAGGTAAGATCGCGGTGTCCCCCGTCCAATGACAACCACCCGTTCCCGCATTTGCCAGACTCTGCGCGCCTGCGTGCCTCACGTCCAATGAAGCATCGTCGACCGTAATTCTTTCTGCAAAAAGAAGCCAATACCCATCAAGTCATGCAATCTCTCCAATCAGAGCCTGCGCGTGCCTGAATGTTAGCGCTTCGTCTCTAGCCATGGGCTGGAATAATAGGAGCTTACCTGACGGGGCTTGTTGAAACAAATATTCAACCAGACGTCGTCCTTCCTGACAAAAGAAAGATATGATCCTTTCCCCCCATGAAGAGTGAGATTTCCAACCAAAGCGCCTAGGTTTCGTGGTATCAAAGAGAAAAAAAAAAGAAGAAAAGGAAAAAAAAAAAAACCCCATATGTTCCCACCTCATCCCCGTCTCCATCACGCGAACGGAACGAAGCCGTACTTACGAAGGACACGCTCGTACACGCGGATCTTGGCGCTCTGGTCCGCAATGAAGCTCCGCTGCGCTTCCAGGTCTCTCCGCAACCTCTTGTTGTGATCGTCCACCGCGTCAAACTTCCTCTCCCATGTGGACACCAATCGCTTCAGCTCCTCGATGCGCTCCGACAAGCCGTGGTGTGCGTGGCGCGACAGCTCCCTCACCCGCGCAAGCAGCCCGTCCCGCTCCCTCTCCACCTTGGCCAGCTTGCTCTTCACCCGCTCGAGGTCGCGTAGATACTTGGCGATGTTGCCACCCGAGTTCTCGATCGTGCTGCGCAGCGACGCGTTCTCCTCCCGCAGGAGCTGGTTCTCGGCCTGCATCGCCGTGGCGAGGCCGCTCAGGCGTTGACCCTCGTTGTTGGCCGCCTGGAGGTCGCACTTGAGTGAGTAATTCTCGCGGGTGAGGGCGTCGTTGGCCTCGCGGAGCTTGCGCTCCCGCTCCACAAGGCCGTCCCAGTCCTCCCGGGATACATGTGCGCAGTCGTCGCGGCAGCAACGGTGAGGTGGTGGCTGCGGCTGCGGCTGCGGCTGCGGTTGATGGTCATGGTGATGGTGATGGTGGCGGCGGTCGTGGTGGTAGGAGCGGGAGCGCTTGAACGAGACGTACTGGTATCGGCCGTCCGGAGAGGTCTCGAGATACCACCGGCGGGTGGCCATGCGATCTTTGCCGCAGAGATGCGGACGAGAGGCACTTAGCTGGATGCCCAGTGTGGATTCGAAGACGAGAGACTGCGAGTCGCGGTCTTGGTTGTTGATAACAGGCTCTTGTACGTAAACAGAAATCGTTGAAAGGCTGGATATCAGAAAAGCCCAACAGCAGCTCGAAAGAATTGTGATGACAGAACGAAGGTTCGAAAGACTCGTATGAAGAGAGATCGGCACCTTGATATGAGAACCTGGGAGAAGAGGCAGCAGACCACAGAGGATAGAACCATATGCAGGTGATCAGTGCAGGAGACTGAGGGTCTAAGAACGAACGAGGATTGGCGAGACACCTGCATGACGGGGCGGGAGCGGGTAAAGCGTTATTTTTAAAGGGTCCTGTTTGAAAGCCAAATGCCCTAGCATAGGACTGGAACCAGAGTTCTGGGAGACCGTCCGTAGACTGGAGCTCGACGGGCTGTCGCGTAGACTGACTGCGAGTCATCGGGGGTGTGGTATATGGAGAGGAGGCACCGGGGACCACGAGGCTCAAGCGCGTGGGCGGGAGAGGCATGGGCGCGCCAATTCGGTGGCTGACGCGCCCGTGGAGGTGTGTAACACGACGAGAAAGGTGTGCGAAGCGGTTCAATAAAGGAAAGAAAGGGTTTGCACCGCATGAGGAGGCTGTTCTCCAGGGCCGCCACTCCCCCCTCCCTCGACAGTGAGGTTGTCGGGTGCCATGTCGCTGACCTAGGTGTGAGACGAAGCTGGGCTCAGGAGGTGAGAGTGGCAGTCATGTAGACGGCCCCCCAACTTATGGTGAGGTGAGACTTGGGTGGTCGTTTGGTCTATGGCGCATGAGTGGCATGTCTCACGCGCAAAGGGGCGGGGGGTCATTCGGGGCCAGCTCCGGGGCTGAGCCTTGATTCATTGACCGTCCATCATCCCGTCGCCTTGAGGGGCGAGCCCGAAGGAGACAAACGTCATTTTAGACCGGGAAAAAATGGAAGAAAACCACGGCAATAGTGAGGGTTCATGCAAGGGTTTAGCCAGTGTTCACCAGTGTCGTGGTCGGCACGTTGACCGTCGTTCTATGTTCAAGTTTGGCGGACTATGGTAAGTGTGGGGATGCAGCCGTTGGAGAATTGGATGTCCATCTGGAAGCGGGGCACGTGGAGATGGCGCGCTTTGCGATAAGAACCCGATAAGAAAGAGTGGGGCGTATGGTCCCTGCCAATCGTCGCGGCTGCGCTTGGGCTGCCTACTACGTAGGCACCACATCCCGCGCGGGCACGCCTGCCAGACATGGCGGTACGTACCTCTTCCCTGAACTACCTACCTAACCTACCTCCCTAACATTATTATCGTGGGCGACCACGCTCTCCCCCTCCACCACCACCGTCATACGGAACCAACACGACGGAACCGTCTACACAGCCTCGGCGAGGCTGCCACGCAATCGTTTCTAGGTTGATTAGGCACATCCGTTTTCTGGTAATTGTATATTTCGAAATTATGGTGCCTTCTCTGCGCAGCATCTTTCGCCTGTCCCATGTCTTGTAGGTAGGGCAGGATGTCTTTCCTCCGACGAGGGAACAGTCCTTGGGAGTCGCCCTCAACGCTTGTGGGGCAACTCGAAGCCTGCGTTTTGATTAAAGAATTGCGTTTTCTTGAAAACGTAGATCTGCTGATTTCGATGTCTGATGGGTGGGTGGTGGCAAGGGAATTCAATACGAGTTCGCTGCGGGAGGCCGTCAAAGTCTGAGGCTATTTGGCCAAAAAACTGGACCCGGCTTGAGCCCCTCGCGGATAACCCGGCACTCCATGACAGCTCTCTCCCCAGGCTCATGCCAACTGGAGCGAACCGTCTTGGCTTTGCTTTTCTGGTGTCACATCGCTGGATGTGGATAAAGGAAACGCCATTTGTTTTGCACTACTTTGATACTGAGCCTAAGGTCCTAAGGAGGAAGCCGGCTTTATCACGCGCTCCGAACCCGCCCATGTTGGGCCTCTAGCCGCCTTTGTCACGAGTAAACCGAATAGTACCAGCGCCTACCACCTTGGTACCGAGTGAGCTGTGAGTTATGTGACCAGGCCAAAAGTGTCGAAGTATTCCTTGGTTAAGCATAGAAAGTTGGCTCAACTGGATATTGTGGTCATGTACGCCAAATCGCTTCTGGATTCCGGGATCTGGTCTTGTTTCGAGATTCATCTACATGCCTTCACAAAAAAAAAGGCCACCATTGCAGACCAACTTGGCTTCCCGCTTGTGCCTCCAGAGTCTACATACCTCAAGGAGTTATCCAAAAGAGCATGTCCTATCATCCGGGATCACAAGCTGTCCGTAATTCTGCCTTGCATCCGTCGGCTGACTGAGCTTGTCGGAAATGGCATTCTCGTCTTGCTTCTCTTATCTTTCACTACCTTAATCGATCACCGAAAGATGACCGAAGAGGCCGCCCCTCTTCATTGAAGGCGTTTGTAACCTCCCCACATGCCACGGGGTTCAAAGCAATCTTTCTCCAAGTTTTCTTGAGTTACGTAGGTGGGTAGGCCTAAATTAAGCCAAAGTACACGAGTGACATGAAAGTAAAGCTCTGCCCCGCAAGGCATCAAGCATCCCGGAGATCAACCTCCAGCAACGTCTTCCCTCTCTCTCCTGGGACACCTTCCCCTCAGAACTGACCCTTATTTCTTTCCGCCCTGCTGCTGCTGACCACCCTGGCCACCCTGCTGCTGGGCTCCCCCGCCGGCGTTGGCGTTGGCATTGCGGTCAGCCGCGCCCTGGGCCCTGGCGGCGAAGCCACCGGACGACATATCCTTGCCGCCCTGTGCCTGTTGAAGGGAAAACGCGGGTTAGCTCTTGATTACAGACTCTGGGGAAATGGAGAAGTGCGGAAGCGGGGCGAGGAGGGACGGACCTGAGTGCTCTGGATGCGGGAGGCGTCCTCTTTCGTCATCTTTCCAGACATCTTGACGGTATTTTGGGGGGGCTTCTTTTTCCAGAGAGTGTTCGTGTAGAAGAATAGTCTTGGTTGTGAGTGGTATTGGTCTTGTATCTGGTCGAGTGTGTAGCCGATGAGGTCCAGAGGATATCACAACCACCTTGGAGAGAGACGAGCGGGCTTCTTATAGGCCTCAAAATCCCCTCTCAACCCCCTACATCGTCTTGTCCTTTGCAGAGAGGGGCTCTCACCATCTCATGCTCGGATAACTCTAACCGCAGGGCGCATCCGTACTGGTGGCGGCGCTGGTGGGTGGTAACGGCCTCCCGCATCGATTCCCCGCCAAACGACATGACGTTTTTGCATCCCACCAAATGAGATGATGCTTTTGCACACCGGTCAAACTTGGCATGTGACGTTTTCAACGAAAACGCTTGAGAGCGCCTTCATAAACTCGCGGCATGCTGCGTGTGCTTGTGGTCCGGTTTCTGAGTTTGGTATAGGGTGTTTCGGATGAAGTTGTTCATCCACAAACAGAATCCGCATCGGTCCTTTGACAGACCAACAGGCAGTACCTGAGAAGAAAAAACAATATCCGTATGTTTGAGAGATCGTGTATTGTTCATGTGGCCTACTGCTCTGCATGAAGTGCGTCTTTACTTTCCTCGGGCGTGAGCGCGTGTTTTGTGTGTGTGTGTGTGTGTGTGTGTGTGTGTGTGTGTGTGTTGGGGAAACATCCATCCAGGGACACCGATTATGGCCGTGGCCAGGCACCGTCATGCAATGCAGATGCGCCGTAAGTACTTCTCCTCCGTCCTTCGGCTCTCCTAGTTCTCCACTGGCACATTCTTGTTTCTGGCTTATGAGCAAGATGAAGGGGCTAAATCAAACACGATGATGCAGTACCAAAGAATGCCAATCACAACCAGAGTACCCTCACCGGGAGCGCGCCAATTAAACATATGCCTGCCTCCTCTTCTAGTCTTCGTATTTTTTTTTTTTCTCTCTGATGCTCTCTCATTCCTTGAAGACTCAATGCCTCGCAGTCGCGGACCTGTCTGTTTCATGCTCCTTGTATGCGTAACTCAGACTCAGCTGTCGGCAGTAGCTTTGAGCTCCTCATCAACCTGAGCCCTGACGACCTCCCGTACCTTCTGCCAGTCGTTGGTGATCTCCGTTACCCTCTTCTCCTTATCCTCCAAGCCGACGAATTCTGATGGCAGCACCTTCTCCTGGAAACTGAAGCCAGGCTCCTCCTTGAGCGCAAGGTCGACAGCACCGGCAAACTTGGCCGGGTGGGCCGTCGAGAGCGAGATGTGAGGCACCTCGGCTCCCGTACGGCTAATGGACCGCTCGGAAGCGGAGACGCCGATGGCGGAGTGAGGATCCAAAACGTAGCCGATCTTGTTGTAATAGCTTTTGATGGTCTCGACTGTTTGAGGATCGCTGACACGTTCGCTCTCAAAGTCGCGACGGGCGGAGTTGAGTACGTCTTGGTAGACCGGGCCGAACCCGTCTTTAGTCTTGAGGTCCTTGAGCCAAGAGGACACCTCCTGGCCAGCCTGCCTCTTGTTCCACTCGTCGTCCATGCCTGCGCTGGAAGCAAACTCGTAGGCCAGGAACCACAGCAGGCGCTCAAAGTTACTGGAGACCAGGATGTCCATGGCGGGGCTGAGGGTCTCTTTGACACCGTCCTCGTGCGCCTTGACACCGTCCTGCGCAAGGCCGCCAGTGGCCTCGGAGGGAGGCGCAGGCTGCTTTTCATACCTTCCCGTCGTCCAGAATCGGTGAAGGATGTCGTTCTCGTTGGTGGCAATGACAAGCTTGTCAACGGGGAGACCCATGCGGAAGGCGAAGTAGCCGGCGAGAATGTCACCAAAGTTGCCAGTGGGTACGACGAAGCGAACCTTGTCGCCGAGCTTGAACGAGTCGGAAGACTTGACGAGGGAGAAGTAGGAGTGGAAGTAGTAGACAATCTGGGCCAGAATACGCGCCCAGTTGATGGAGTTGACGGCACCAAGGTTGTGAGTCGAGTTGATGTCGGGGTCGGCGAAGAGAGCCTTGACGATATCCTAGATGGTCATTTGTGTTAGGAGTCGACTACCGAATGTGGCTGTCTTGGTGTACGGCTTACCTGGCAGTCGTCAAAAGTGCCGGTGACGGCAAGGTTGTGGACGTTGTCATCCAGAACGGTAGTCATCTGAGCTTCCTGGATGGGGCTCACACGGCCCTTCGGGTGTAGGATGAAGACGGAGACATCTTTTTTGCCTCGCAAGCCATAGATGGCGGCAGAGCCGGTGTCACCGCTCGTGGCACCAACTACAGTCAGATGGTGTCTCTCTGCACGACGTGTTAGTCCGACACGACTAATTGAAATGGTGGCTCGCAGGTAGGCGCGCAAGTCGCAGAGTGCATACCCTTCCCCGTCTTGCCCTCATTCTTGCGCACGAGGAAGTACTCGAATAGGTTGCCGAGGAACTGCAGAGCAACATCCTTGAAGGCAAAGGTCGGCCCGTGGAACAGCTCGAGGAGATAGAGGTTGTCATGGAGGTGGCGGAGCGGGGTGGTCTCGGGAGCTCGGAAGGTGGAATAGCTTCGATCGATGATGGCCTTGAGGTCGGCTGAAGGGATCTCGGAGGGAGAGATGTACAGAGACAGGATCTTGTGGGCCAGGTCGGGGAAGGAGAGATCCTTCCAAGACTGCCAGTCATCGACTTGGGGAATATGCTCGGGAATGAACAGACCGCCGTCGCTAGCAAGGCCCTTGAGGACGACGTCTTCAAAAGAAAACTGGTGGATGCGATCAGCATATGCGGCTCAAAGTGTGGCTCAAAGTCCCGATGATATTCCGATGGCGCCAGGGCGGGGTGAGACCGATAGCGGGATCAAGTGGGAGGAAACATGGGATGGAGGGTCATACACCACTGTCCTCTCCGCGAGTGCTCAGATAACGCTGCGACTGGGTGTGGGTGTTGTCAACAGGCGCGGCGCCGGTTTCGCCGTTGGTGTTACCGTTGGTGGCCATGATGCCTTTTTATGCAGTGGAGGGAGGAGGGGGGAAGAGAGATGGCCAGTTGGTCAAAAGGGGAAGCCCGATTAGAGCAAAGGAAAAGAGGAAATGGGGCGAGAGGGGGAATATGCGCAAGTTCTCGTGTGGCTCTGGGAACTGCAAGAAGATCTTAGCGAAAAAGAAGGACGGCGGCGGTGTGTGAGCGGCACGGTCGAAAAGGAACAGGGAGAGGAAGAAAGTACAAAGAAATAAGAATAAAAAAATAAAAGAGTCATACACCTACCAGCAAGTACGTCAAGTGGCCGAAAGTCGGTCTCGTTGATCGAGTCGGGGGCCGAGTCGAATCTCGTCGCTGTGCGGCCAGTCCGGTATGAGTGGCTACCCCTCCAAATTGTCTGATGCTCCAAAATTTGCCCCGCACTACACTAGGTAGGTACCACCACCCGTCCGCCATACAGGTTAGGTACCTACCTACCTACCTAGGTAGGTATCTACCTATAGATGCTCACAGGCCCCTCCTTTATGCCCTTTTTTATTGGTCAATGAGTCTTCCTGACTGACCCACCCGCCTGTAATTAGAACCTATCAGTGTACGGATACCTGTCTGCCTAGGGCACACCGCCCGCCTCATGCAACATGCGGTATGCCGCAGGCGCCCCTCCATCACCCCTACATCACCTCTACCAGCCAGTTGGAATTGAGTCAACATCAAACCCGATGCACCTGGACTCTGTCTGGAGGTTGCCACGTGCGCCTGGCATTACGCCTGGCCATTATGAATCCTTGAACCCTTGAGCTAGTGACAACAACAGACGTAGGATGCCTATGTTATATCCAACACTGGTGGTGAACATTGGTGCTGAACGTCCTCATTGCTTGCTGTCTGTCAAAAACAGTAGCCAGGACCGCCCTTTTCATTCATCTTTTATCTATCGTCGCCATCGTGTTTCGAACATGGTATTGAACGGGAAAACACCGGCTTACTTATATCATCGCCGTCGTTGCGAGAAGTAGAAATTCAACTCCCTCGCTCTTTGACGCCTGCTGCCCATAATCCGTCCGTACTGGGTATCTTGGAGAGAGAGAGAAAAAAAAAAAACATGAGGAAAAAAAAAAAACCCCCCCGAGGGCAAAGATGCCCGCAAAGGCTTCCCAAAGCTCCTGGCCCCCGAACCATTCGCCCCAACCCCCAAAACCTGTGTCATTTCCTAAGTGACTTGAGCAGTGGCGCGATCCTTGACTTCCTGCTGAGTCCTACTCGATATATCGGCTTTCCCGTCGAAGAACCAGGTGTTGTCAGCGTTTTCTTTTTATCAGCTTTGCCCACCGCCTTCTCCTTATCCTGCTCATTGACGGATATGTTTTTGTCAACTATCGCTTTCCGCTCTGTTCCCGCCATTTGTGGACCCAATCCTTCGGAGCCGGGCGTCAACGCCGGATTGGATGCTATGGGCTGCATCACTGGAGTGCCGCCCCCCAACTGGGGGCCGTCGCCTGCTGACGTCTCTACCGCAGAGTCAATCACATCTTGCTTCTTATCGCCTCTTCTGCCAATGCTGGGTTTGGCCGCCCCGCCCGGTTGTATCTCCTTTACATGCTTCCCATCCATTGCAGTGTCGGTTCGGTTGCTATCGCGTGGGTGCGCTGCTTCTACCGCAGGCTTTGCTTCAGCCTCCTGCTGCGTGTTCACTGCCGTAACCTTGTTCGCCTTTTTTGGTCGACCACGCTTCTTCTTGCTTTGCGACGTCGCCGCTGCTATGCCCTTTCCTACTAGATCCCTAGTAACATCGCTCAGTTCACTGGCTTGCGGCGATACCGAGGCCACGGCAGTGACGGTATGGACGACAGCGGCTGCATCGGATTTCTTCGGTCGTCCCCTCTTCTTCGGCTTTGCTGGGCTAGCTGGCGCAGGCTCCTTAGTGGTGAGCTGCGCGGCTGGACTCATGTCAGCTACAGGCGCATTGGCCTCTTCTAGGTTCTTCGCTTGGTCCTGGCAGCAGGCATCGCTACTCCGTCGACTTAGGCGAGGTACACAAGTCTCTTCAAGGAAGGTAATGCCGTCTGTTTCCCAGTTTAAACGATCCTGATGGGGTTCTGCTATCTTGGGCAAGCTGCAGTCGGTTCTGTCCCTCTTCCGGCGGGCTGGTGCAGCAGATATAATGTCAGGCGAAGATTGTAACACCACGGTTGCCTCTAGATGCTGTACCGGAAAGGAGTTATCTTGCGTCTGCTCTTGAACTGTATCGAGAGTGGCATGACCCCCCAAGGGCACCGGCGGAAGACCAGCCACACGCGTCTGACTCGGTGTAGAATATGCAATGGTTGTAGCCCCGCTTGAACGAGCCGTAGCGGGTAAAATAGAGAATGGCTGAGTAGGTACGAGTCCATGATCCTCCGGAGATGGGTTAACTGAGTGATACTGGTACTCCATTCGTTGACTTGCGCTTAGGGTCTGGGGCTCGATGCATAGAGAAATAGGCTTCTGGCCAGATACCAGATCGGTGAACGACGGTACATCGACATCGTCAGGGACCATCACCATATCAACGTCGTCTTCGGCCGGCACGAATGGCCCGAGATTCTTAAGTCTTGATCTTTTTGTTTCATGAACAGAACCAACATTCCTCCTTGCAGCAGGCGTAGTATCGAATGGCTGTGTTGAGCCCTGAGAAGGCATCCCAACGGCTAACGGGGAAGTAGAATCGATATTGGTCCCCCGTTTTCGCTTAGTGTTGCTCCTGGGTGTCCTGGCTGTCGCGGAAACAGAAAGAGGTGCCGCTTGGTCGCCTGCCGGGCTGCTGGGAACATCCCACATATCTTTCGTCGTCCTACTAAAGCTCCTGCCTGACGTGGTAACTTGAGTAACGTCTGCCACCTTTGTCTTCTTCCTTGCGTGATTGGGACCCATTGTCGGTTCAGCGATGGAGGTAAGTGATGAAGTGGTCGTGGAGTCCTTCTTCGCTTGCACCCCAA
Source organism: Colletotrichum sublineola (assembly GCA_020631755.1). NCBI lineage: Eukaryota > Fungi > Ascomycota > Sordariomycetes > Glomerellales > Glomerellaceae > Colletotrichum > Colletotrichum sublineola. Next base: position 3,447,652 of record JAHSQG010000001.1, read on the forward strand.
CGTGAGTAGAAAGAATGTCGGGGTCGTTGGATGCAAGGGATTGGTCGGGATTCGGTGTTGTCTCGTCAGCCGCCGCACGTTGTTGCTCAGTATAGACCTCTTGGAAGAATTTAGGGTCGGTTGAACCAGTCGCGATACTGGCAGGGTCGGAGGACCGGCTTTCACTGAGCACTTTAGGAGTTGGCGGTTTCAAAGGGCTATCACCCAGCTCGAAGCCGTCGTCGGAATCATCCGAATCAGCGATAACCCGGGCGGGCGCCATTGTCGAGAGGTGGCGAAATGTTCGCGAGGTAAAAATGTTAAGACACGCGCTTAGCCGGGGGGGGGGGGGGGGGGGGGGGGGGGGGCGAAGTGGGAGAAGTAACGCCGTGTACCTGCACGGTCACCGAGGTAAAGCACCTAAGGTACCTTGCAAGGTACCTACCTGCATAGTCGACGCGTCCCGGCTTCTTACAATTTACGCGATATCACGTGCGACACGTGACCTTTCACGGGCACTTAAGAGTCGGCGCATCCCGGGCGTATTGGCCCCACTCCCCCGTCCATTCGGGGTCGGATCACCGGACAGTGGCCGGGTTATTAGGGCATCTTCAGCGCCATCGGTTTTATCCGTTTTGCATGATCTGTTCTTGTAGTCTTTGGTTGCCAAAAACTGTCTATGCATCATGGGACCGATCAAACTACTCGATCTCTTCTATTCTAGGCCGTTTGGTGTTGACAGATGGAAGTGACCGATCCTGGTCGATAGTCAAGCCAGCTAACCTGCTGATGCCTGATTCCATGGTAGAAGGCTTTGAAGGAATCATAGATGTGAGTTGCCAGGCCTCCAAGCTCTCGATGACGTCCCGAGCATGCTGTTGAACCAGGCCGTCGTTATCTGTAACGGCGACATATTTGAGGGTCCTTATGATATCCTCCCGGCTCTGGTCTGTCAGTCCAAAGCCAAGCCTCCGACCTGATTGCTTCGCAGCATCAAGGGCGTGGACAAATCCCAAAACGACCATGATGGCTGCACGTCTAAGGATACCCTTCTCGACTTCTCGTTCCAGTGCCAAAACGTTAATGCAGAGATCCACAGCGATTGAGATCAAGTCAGGACCAACGCCGGATATGTTTGTTTCAAGGCCGGTAGAGAAAATGGAGAGGGCGGATGCTCGCATGCGGACGTCCTCGCTGCCTCTCTTGCTTTCCCAGCCCTCGACAATCTGAGTCAAAATCTCATTCTTGGCTTGCTCTTCTTCAGTCAGATCATCGCCAAGGTCAGGGACGTCTCCTCCCCAGGCGTCCTCTGCCTGCTTCTTTTTCATATCCTGGAGACGCTGTTCACGGGCCTGTTTTGCTTCTGTCTTGGGCCGGTATCCTCGTCTTCCAGCAATCGACAAAAGTGTTTCGGAAATATGCTTTGCGACATCGCCAGCAAAGGTTTCGCCAAGGCGCTCAATTACCTGAACCAAAGACTCTCCGAATCGCAAGCGGACATCTGTTGTGGACGTCTCCTTCGCATCCAAGTAATGTTCAAGAAGTTCCGACGTGGTTGCCTTTGGATGTTTGCTAGCCAGCTGTGTGAAGAGCTTCACGACTCGGAGGTTGATGAAGTCTTCACTATCTTGGAGCAGAGACGAAAGGAGAATGAGAGTGGCCTGCACATCTAAAACAGTGCTATTAGAGGCCACTAGACCAGATATAAGGTTGAGTCCTTCCGAGCGAATTGGGGGAGGATTGTCTGCTTGGGTAATGTATTCCAATGCAAGTTTATACGTCCTCCTGTCCTCAATTTGCTTTTCGGTGGGCACGAAGCCAACTTCTTCTGCAGGATCGATCGATTCGCGATATCGAAGTAAGAGCATAAGATTCTTCGCTGTGGGAGACACTTCTGGACGCCCCGCCTTGCTAAGTGTATCCAGTGACGTTTCAAGATTCTGCAGAATCTCAGCTTTGAGATTCGACTTTTTGAAATTCGGAGCCGTGATGACTAGATTGAGCAAGCTCAACGCCACTGCGACTATATCATCAGGCTGATCTTGGATGGCGCTGGGGTCCAGTATCTGACAGGCAAGCTCGTAGACTTGAGTGACGCGGCTGACTAATTTGTCTGGAATCCGCTCCAGCATCTTTTGCAGGACTGTGATCTCCAAAAGCTGCGTAATCTCTTTACCAGACTCGCTGTCTTCTGCCCGAAGCAACACCTCCTTGTTCTTGGCCGAGGTCGTCGACTGGAGCCACCGACCAACGAGTTCCAGAAAAAAAGAGGATATCTCCTCTGGTGTGCAACTAGCTGTCATGAGTCGCATGAGAGACTCGGAGCGGACCTGAATTTCGTTCCAGTCCAATTCTTGTAGATGCGGGCCATGTCCGAGAGGGATGGCAGATATCTGAAGGCCACCGTCGGACATTGTCTGGTATCGCCATCGGGGCGTGGTAGCCAATTCGCCTTCGTAAAGCAGGTTCTCAATAACCAAGTGCAGTTTGGAAACGGAGACGCTCAGTTTGAGAAAGGTGTGAAGCAGGGATCTTGCTGGCTTTGAGTAGCGCTCTTCAATTTTCTGATCTCCCTTGCTCTTACAAGATATCGCCCACAACTGCGGGAGAATGGGATCGAGAATTCTTTTGGTCTGGGCTGGGTACGGTGTGGAGTTGATCAATGACGACATACGCCGAAGGGTTACGAAGAGGTCATCTGCCGAAACCAGAACAGCCTTGTCACTCAGATCCACGATGTCGATTTCCTCTGTTTTATCGAGGGCTGAAACGCCCACGTACTTCCGAGAAGGATCTAAATTGCGTAACAGAGGCTCAACGAAAACATTCCAACCCGGGGATCCTAGGTCAAAGTTAGCATCAAGACTGATGTAAGGACGGTGGTGTTATTTACCGGGTGCCCCAAACTGCTTTCTCCCCAGCACTCCAAACATGATGATCTGTGCCGCAGCTTTACTGAGCTCCGCGCCTTCATTTCCATCCAGCAGGGTAACCAGCTGGGGTGCAATCTTAGAGAACCAATCTTCAGGCCGGACAGTCGCAGGTGGTGAAGTGATGATACGTGTAACCACAGCCATGGCCTCCTGAGTAATATTGGCGCCCTTTTTCTGGGGTGTGGCTGCCTCGGATGCTTTCAAGGTGCTGCTCGGATGCACTGAGAAGATAAACTCCATAGTTCCCCGAACACCGTCTGGCCGAAGAGGAATCAGGGTCAAAATCTTCATCAGCTCTGGCCGCAGCCATGCCGGTACGACATTTGGCTTGATTAACGCATTCAATACGGGAAGCAAGTTCCAGGACCCATTCCTAGACCCTTTGTCAGAATGCTCCGCTTGCCATCTGGCCGAGTCGCATCGACATACCCATCTATGAGATGCTGGAACTCATTTCGGGCAGCTTCTCTCGAGACAGCGTCAACCGTAGGATCAAACGCCCTTTTCCCAGCGTCGAGAACTTCCTCTGCTAGCTTTGATTGCCGATCTCTTCCAGGCGTATTCCTTTCCATTGCGGCGATGATGTGATGTCGATACCGTGAATGTGAAGGTTCTATTTCCTTCTCTGTAATTCACCCTACCTAAATGATGAGAGAAGGTTCGGGTCAGTGCGCTGGATATTACAGTATTGAGCACGGTGTTGAGCACGCTGACCGTCATCTTGGTCTGCACGTGTCTACGCGCTATGGGGCCCACAGTTGGGCCCCACTCGCGTCGCAACGCGTTGCTTTCCTTTCGGCGCGACGTGACCTCGACCTTCTACTTCACTTTTCGACTCCCAACCGACCACCTTTACTGAGTGTCCGGTTTTATCCTATTCTCAGTCGGAAAACACAAGGCCTTATATCCTGCATTTTCCAGGGGACAATTCGAGATACGACATCGAAGACCAGCTGTGGATGCCCCGTCGCAACCAAAGGAAAAGCTCTCTCGCCCATACCGGCTTCATCACGCACGACACCTCCCGTTCAGTTCTCCGACTCTCATTTTCCGCGAGGAATGTCTGCTGCAGACCTCTCAACAATGGCTGACACTTCACGATACGTCGCATCCGAGCCTGTATCAGGACCTCGTGCTTGCCGCGGTTGGAGCTATCGCGATCTATGGTTGTCTATACCAGACAATGCAGTCTAGTTGAGAGAATGAGTTTCGGAACTTAACCCTAAGTAGCCCTTTGGTTCAAGTTTTGCGTCCGCAGTCGTTGAACCTGTCTTTTAAACCCGCCCGGCCTGCCGGAGAAGCTATCGCCGCTGAGAAGTGGTAAGCCTCGCCGGTGGCCGCGGTCGGTGGACTGGTAGGGAACACATTCCAGTCACCGTCAGGTGCGCGAGAGGGGGTTGCTATGAGTCGTTTGGGTAAGAGCCTTTGGTCTGAGGCCGCTCGTCAGGACCTATCCGCTGGAACCAGTACTCTGGCCAAGAGTAGATCGCTGGGAGAGGACAGCCGTCATGGCTTGCAGGATCGAACTGGCGACCTTCCGCTTTTCGGGGTTTTATGTCATGCCCATGTATGAGGCTCGACTACACGTTGGTTGGTTTGGGGATAGAGCTCAGCGTCGGTCACATACAGTCAGGATCACAGTTTCAACCCGCCATCTACCTCAGTCTTGCCTCGCCGGCCGCACTACGATGTTGCGAGGAGTCCTAGGCCTACAAACAGAAACTTGTCGATCTGACCACAGCAACCACGCTCAGCTCTCGGCTCTCTCCTCTCTGATACACGACCCCGAACGAACTTGGCAGGTAAGAACTGCCAGTATCGGATCTTGCAGCCAGTCAGCTCTTCTCCGAGCCACACCACGGCACCTGCCACCGGTGTGACATGCCCGCATGTGATCTGGCCAGGCGCATCAGCCTCCAGTCGTGGGTTCTGTCCCACGACATCGGGGGACGCCAAATCCTCGTTGTTCTGCTTGTGGTTCAACACTTTCCCGATGCTCTTCCGGAAACGGGGCCAACGGATGAGAGCGCGGTTTTTTGTGGATGTCTTTTGTCCGCGCGGAATGCCCTCCTTTTGCGATTCGTCGCTGGAGAGGAAACAAAAACCAGTCCAAGGAGGTCGTGCGAACCAAACAGAGCGAGCTTCTTGGTTGCTTTGGACTTACACAGAACTGGGCTTCGATTCGCCGAACCTCGGATGGCGAGATAGATGATGGCTGTGCTGAGTGAGCGAAGGCGACTGACTCTGCGGAGGCCTTCGTGTCGGAGGCGGTGGGCGGCTGAACAAGTGCAAAGCGATCCTGGGACCCATCTCGTGTTGGAGTCAAAGTTTTGTGCTTGTCCGGGATCGCCTAGGACATGGTCTGCCAGTCACCCCTAACGGCTCGAGGTTTGCGCTCTTGTTGGATCAAAAGGACAGGCCATTGGAAGGTAGTCCTGGTTGTCGCCTCTCCAGAAATGGCGAGACGGCAACCCCCTGTGGCTGGGGATAAGTCAACCCCAGGTCCCGAATTCTTTTGATACAGGTGCTAACTCTTGTCTAGAACTGCGGACATCAATTTGGTAGGCGTTTCGGGGCTGAATGACAAGACTAAGGTACTGGTACAAGGCGTCCCCCCGTAGGGTCGCACAGGTACACATTATCCATACACAGTTGGATCAACTCCCGAATAACAAGACCAATAAACAAATCTCCGGATCTTAGGCAAGGCCGCACGGGGCTCAAATCCAAGGACGGGACTCACAGCCAAAGGCGACACGATAGCGACCGGTCTGGATCATGACGCAGAAATTAAACCCAAGCACTCGCAATTGTGCTAGGTAATGGATAAACCTTAAGCAGGCGCATTGAGCAGAGGGATGGAACTTACCAAAGCAAATTCCACCTTGCAAACGTTCCATGTTACCTGCGTACCTACTCTGTACCTGCACGCTAAGACTACCTAGGGTCACGAACGGTGTGTTATGCTGCACTGCTTTTCATCGGAGCTCTTGGTGGCAGGGGATGGTACCGTAGCGTAGCGGCCCAGTGACCCCGCTCCACAAGCTTGATTCGCTGGCCCACCCTTGATCTGAAACCCACTATCGCATCAGTCCCAGTCCCAGCTCCCCCAGCCTCTTGACGTCACTCTCGATCTCAACCAGGAACGGGACGAACAAGGTCACTTATACATACAAACTAGCAGCGACGTCAACAGTCAGCAAACAAAGCGACAACGTTGGCGATCGTCCACCCACCGTTTTCCCTTCTCTCTTTCTCTCCCACGACGCGCGCTCCGTCCACTGTGATACTTGGGTCCATTTTGGTCAAACTTGGGTCGGTACCTCGATTGTTTGCAATTCCCACGTCGCGCTGTCAACACACGAAATCGGAGGCGACGACAACAATTCACCATGGTCCTACTTCGCGCTTCCCTGCTGCAGCTGGGACTTCTGCAGGTTGTACTCGCTGCTCCTGCTGACCCTGCTCATCCCATGATCACGCCACCACCAACCCGCGTGAAGCGAGCCCCCGATGTCACCGATGACATTGGCAACTATGTCAACAGCGTTATCAAAGGTCTAGGAAGCGATGTGTCCTCCTTCGTCGTGTCCGGTATCCCCCAATACTTCCAGGGCTTTCCGACAGGCACCCAGGTACTCAGTTCTCTGGGAATCAACGATGGCGACCTTGCTGCACAGCCCACTCAAGCCTTGAACATCCCGTGAGTTATCAAATACTATCGTCTGTCGCACAGCACTAGTTTACTGACATGGGCTGCACAGAGCTTACGGCAATTGGACCGACGAGGGCTGGAACGTCCGCGTCCACGGCAACATCTATAAACAGCCTAACATTAGTCAGTCCAAGGTTGATGACCTGGCCAATGTTTTCCTCATCGATGTCGATATCAAAGACTTGGACGCCACCGAACAAGCCCAGGCACGAAATGTGACCAGGTCCATCTTTGTTGTTCAGCAGGACGAGCAGAACGTCACCATCAACTTTGTCAACGATGTCTCGGTACGGCCCGGTGCGAGCGGAGGAGCCGTCAATGCGCGTGGTGGTGCCCAGACAATCAATATGCCCTACCTGACTGCGGATCAGGGCGACTTTGATTCGTTTGTCAAGCTGCGCAACACTACAGGATCGAGCGGCGGACACTTGCTTCCAGGCAACACCACGGAGTCAATTCAAACCCTCAATATGTATACGAATGGTACCAATACTGGCAATGCGACTGCGTATCTAGTGCCTCCCCAGGGTATGACAATCTTGTCCGACATCGACGACATTCTGCGTGTTACCAAGATTTATGAACCCAAGGAAGGTCTCCTCAACTCCTTTGCTCGTCCTTTTACGCCGTGGATGAACATGCCCGAGATTTACGCCAATTGGTCCGCGTCCATCCCAGATTTTCATTTCCACTACTTGACCACGACTCCCGAGCAGGTGACTCGGAATTATATGGAGTTCATCTACAAGACTTATCCTCTGGGTAGTTTCGATACACGCCCACTCAACTTTTCTGATGTCCAGGCGACACTGTCTATTCGAAGATTCCTGCTCGACAAGATTTTCCAAACCTTTCCCCAGCGAAAGTTCATCTTGGTAGCTGATACCACGAACTCGGATGTGATGAAGGCGTATCCTGCAATGTATAAGGACTACCCGGGCCAAGTTCAATGTATATTTCTGCGAAACACCAGTGCCACTGACTCTGGCAATAAGTTCCCCTACAATACGGAGGGGTTCAAGGATATTCCTCAGAACAACTACATGTTCTTTAGGGTGCCGGACGACCTGACTAATCTTGACATCGCCGGCGGGCAGTGCTACAATGCCACCATTCCACAGAATGTCACATTTAAGACGCAGGGGCTGCCATTTGGATTAGGCAACGCGGCTGGGTCTTTATCGCCTCCCACGACGTGGGTAGCTGCTGTCGGTCTGTTCGTCATGGGCTTGGCAACTCTGGCGTAGTGTCGACAGTCTTAGCAGCGAGGTACAGACTGAATTCTAGCATTTTTTTCCCCCGAGAAACCGATAATTACGAGCTTGGTTTTACATGTGCATCGCTTCCCCTACGCGAAAACCAGCACACGTGACAGGAGGGCTACGCGACAGGCAGTCTGATCATGCCGGGGCATGCGCTTTGGCAATGAACAATCCCCATACCACATACGTCCTGTGCGGTTTCTTAGATAATTAGGTAGCTAGAGTGGCATCGTATATATACCCTTTGCTTGACAAAGGTCCAGGGCCGTTGGTTGGGATATTGTCAAAGGGCATCGTTCATTTGATGGAGATAGCCACATTCGGTGAATGTACTTAAGATGGAATGGCAAGGGAGCGCAGAGGATTCGCAAGCTATAGTGTGGCCACTATCCAATACGATCTATCACAATTCACAACATACTTGTATGCAGTGGGCTTTCTACAGCTTTACTACCATCCACACTCACGCGGCGTGCATAACAAGAACACCCGTCGAGCGCTCTCCCTCCCTACCTCCTCCTAATCCGAGACCACTTGACCACCTAATTTCTGAAACACACAGTCGTATGAACGCGGTAATCTTAAGAGGGGTCGGTCAGTAATCCAACATGCACCTTCTTCAGAACCCGATGGGTGGTTGGTGTGGTAATCTCTTGGTGGAAGACTCATCTTAGGAGCACAGCGTATGCGATTGGCCTAGTAAGTTCGACGTGTTGAGCGGCGAGGATTGGTTGGTTGGTTGGTCTTCGTTTGATAGGTGGAGATTTTATGATAACTGTTATCCCGGCTACGAGTTATCCGATATGTGTCCCCGGCCCGAGGGAAGCTGCCTGGGGGACCGGAAAGAGGCGAGGCCTGCCGTCGAAGCGACTGCTACCAGGAGGACCGCCTGTTGCAAGGGCGACGTAGGACTGCAGCTGTGAGTAGCCGGATTAGTCACGAGGGGTAACAAAACCAATTGGATGAAAGGCGTCACCTCATTGCCGTCACCGTTGCCACTGTCGTTGGAGACACTATTATCATTATTATTGAATGTCCAGATATCTTTTTTTCTCCGGCACGGCCTCCGTCCTCTCGCGTGGCATGCCATCAGCTTCGCAGTGGCCAGAACAGACCGTCCGAATCAAGGCTGACGCCGGTGCCGTGCTGCTGTGCCGGAGCCAGCCCTCACCTGCCGCCAAGATCCAGACTGGTCTACTGTCCATGCTGCGTTGCCTTCCTCTTTTTCTTTTTCTCTCCCCCTCCCTCGGGCAAACCATGGTGCTCATGTGGCATATCTTAGCTGGCCGAGGAGGCCGACTGAGCTTGTCTCACTCTTGCATTCCTTTGCCCCGCACGTCTAGCGCGCGCGTTCTGAACGAGACGAAGCCCAGCGAGACATAACGGACGAAGCGCATACACCATGCTTATGGCTCGCTTCAATAGGTATCCATGATGGTGGTCTGGACAAGGTCAAGGAGCATATACCAAGTGCTCATGATATGCAGCAAGTAAGCAGAGGCACACGGCAAGAGCACTTTTGGTTCTGGCGTAGTCTGAGTCTCGAGGTTACACACGACACGGCTGGAGGGTGGGCGCCTTCCATTCCGGGACATCCTTGCCATGTATGCATATGCATATGTCGTTGCATGTCCGGCATCCACTTGCAGTCCGCTGCCCGTCTTTTCTTTCCAATACCATACCACCATTAGCAACGCCCAACAACATCGAAAGACCACCCCGATTTTGACACCCCGCAAGCCACCTACCGTCAGACGAGGCCGCCCTCGCTAGAACGCTCGTTCAAACATCGGCATCGCATCGCGTACTTGTATCAGAGCTTTTCATTGGAAGCTCTTTCCTGCTGCACATCTGACGTCTTGGAGTCATCTCTGCTCTGCACAATAAGCATGCGGCCAGTCACAAACATTGACTTGTTGGCCATACTGATGACACAGCCAGACGACGATAACCTCGCCAATCCTTCCGGGTACTATCCTGAATGACATGCAGCACATGGCAACCCTGAAGAGAAGAAGGTATGCCTCATACGAACATCAAACTACCAGATGTGGCTCGCATCCTGTGGGCAAATGACCATCCAATAGGTAATGAGCACCACCAATTATCTCTTACCAACCGAGACTATCCAACGGTATACCGACTTCTCGCCTACAGCCCCTTGATGTTCCGACCTGCCTACCTTTTAGCCACGAGGTACTTATACCTTTCCTGTCACTTCTTTGCTGCAGATCGCTGACGAGTTAATTTAGGCCAACTGGGGGGCTCTGGGTGGTACAAAACTGTCGGAACCAACGCCATTAGCTCGCAGGACAACGTCGACACTTGGCAGTCTCTTTCGATCCCCGATGCAATGCTAGCGCCTGTTTTGACAGCCTTTCTTTTCTTCTTCCTTTTGTTCGTTCATTCGATCAATCGTAGGCACGACGCCACTATCATTCACCACTTCCCCCTCCGGCCCTGCTGACTGCGGCTATGCTCACCGCTGGCTTGTTGGACGACACCAGCTTCAATGGCGGAACTGGGCCGGATTACAAGTTGGAGCCTCTGCTATTCAATGTTCCATCGAGGCTCAGTTGTCGGTCCAACTATCCAATCCCTCACACCACGATCCTAGACTACCTAGGGTGGCAATGACAACCGTGGCGTCATCATGCAAGCCCATGCCCGCCCCTGCAACCAGCGCCCTACCAAGTTTTAGCGGTGGCGCGTCCTTCTGCGTCGCAGTTAGGCATTTCTTTCGGAATTTGATCAGCATCTGAAAGCTCGCTTGCGTTGTCGGTTCTCCTACACCGCGCCTTCGCGGGAACTCTGGTTGAAATGATTCGAAGTCTTGGAACGAGCACAATTGGGGAACGCCCTGAAGCACCGCACGATACTGTTTATTTCGCTTCCAGCAACATCTCGTCTCCAGGAATAATCAGCCAAATATGGACGTCTGCAACAGTTTTCTTCCTGGAAGACACGGGACGGGTATGGGAGGGAGTCTCATTCCTATTTGCCGATCAATACTCATGATGCCGCTAACTGACCAAACAGCCATCCCGTGCCAACTTCTCATGCAGGTGCGTATAGGCTGCAGGTCCTGGCCCAATACTTTCGTTTGGGCATTTCATTGCGCGGCCCTCCTGACCATCACCTCAGTCTCAGCGCAGTCCGAGACCTAATAGTCGTCGACGCGGTCGTCTATGCCCCACTCAATCTCGGCAGCTTTGTGGTCTCTCACTGCACTGTTCCTGGTAGTCTTCCCTGGTGTCATAAAACCAAGGCCAAGCTTTGTTCGTTAACGAGGACTTGAGCTCTATCGGTTGTACTGCGTGCCTCATTAGCATCTATCGGTGGGCCCGTCGACCTTGACTTTACTTACCACAACACAGTCCTCGCACCGGGCACCATGGACGTTGACCCAGCCAGGACAGTCGACGCCGTGTTTGTATCTGTTGACGCAGGGATAACGGTCCATATTGAAAACACTCGAAGCAAGACAAGAGATCTGGTGGGCTTTCAGAATGAGTTGAGAGGTTTGTCTGTCAAATGTATGTTTGCAGGGAAGACGAAAGACGACTGGCGAGGTGCAATGGATACTATTTATACTTGCATTATGGACTGTGGCTGCTGACCACAGCCGAAGGCGGCATGGCCACCTCTGACGATGCTCTGCACGCTTGCAACGGACCGATTCAATGTGCTCTCAACGGGTTTCCTGCAAGATTGCATGGCAACTGCTCGGAGGCTGCTAATTACGGCAGAAGGCTCAAAGGGCGTGATGGCTTTCCACAATAGCCTTCATGTTACCCACTTGATACATCTGCAAAGCGTACCTTTGGGCGTGGCTTAAGGATCCTATCCGGCCAGAAACTCATCTCGGATTGGCTCTCTCGGTAAAAGTGGCTTGCATTGACAGAACAGAGAGAGAAAAAAACGGATTCTGACACCGAATTTGCAATCGTAGAAGAGGACCTTTTCTTACCCGGTTCTCCCGGTGGAAGGTAATTCTATCCCTATTCGGCGCTTTGCTGGCCCCTCAACCCGCCGAGTGGATACGCCAAGTTTGATCTCAAATCAGTTTTAGTCAAAAGCCTGCAGTATGCGCCACTCTTCGAAGACATCTGGAAGGTTGATCTTACTTTTCCGGCCTGCTGCAGGATGCTGTCCTAGGCGGACCTAAAAGCCGTGCAACACAAGACGCATTTGAACCCCCATGAGGCTCAATGGATGCGAGGGATGGACATCGCAGTCTGCAGGAGCCCGCACGGCCCTGGAAAGCGGGGGGCGAAAGGCGAGAAGCCAGTTGCTACCATCGACGCCTTAGTTAGCTCTGGCCAAGTGACAGTGTCGACCCAGCCAATAGTCGACACCGCTTGCCTGGAGTATACTCGATGACAAAGTAACTATGACCAGGAACGAATCAGGCAAGGACATTCCGCGCCGACCAGAGCAACCGTCAGCCAGGAGATACCTTGCTATAGGGCTCATTGGTGAGCGGCATGACGGGGGGGGGGGGGGGGGGGTGCACATCAACTTATCCTTTTCATGGCACTCAAAGTCCTGCATGCTAGTCGTTGCAGGCTCGCTGAACTCTCGGACTCTTGGCTAATGCATCATCTTCCAGAAATGGTTTGCAGCTCGAGGATCCCTCGCATCGGAACCACGCCGGCATGCTTTTCACGCAAGCGCAGTGTCGAGATGCTTGCCGCCATGCACAGTTCGGGCAGGCAAAGTAGGAACACCTTCCTTCGAATCCCACTCGGCGGCAGGCATGCTCAAACCAAAGACTGGAGGAGGGGGTTCGCCAGGATTTGTCTCATCTCCTACAGCTCTTGGTACCTTTGAATGCTAGCTTTGGGGTCTTTATCATCGTCCGGTATTTTCCACTGACATCTGGCATTCCAACCGTTTTCCAGACTGCAACGGGGTCCTTGAGTCGACTCACTGCGTCGGTGAGACGGTCGTATTGGCCCCATGGACGCTTCGAACTGCCATTTAAGTACCACTTGGCTGGCAGACGAAGCAGCTATTAGTTGCACACTTATGCTAGCACGCACATGCATTTTTCATCTACACTTGGCGCGGATGGGCATGACCTTGGAAGATATGGCCCAAGTATTGGCAAGGCTGCCTGGCTGGTTAATCTTGTTCTCTGTTGACATACTATTTATTTGCCTTTGAGGCTCTCGGCACTTCGCGCGACCTAGAGTTTGAACAACAGATTTCCGATATCCCGCTAAGGATTCCACCCATTCCCAGTGCGACCATTGGGTCTGGAAAAACAATGGCCGGCCTACCCTTTCAAGACACATCGGCGTACTGTTTCGGCGTCAAGTCGTTATCATGGCCTCGACGATCCTCCTCGACTACGATCATGACATCGAAAATCCCTTCCTCTTGCCAACATGCCGTTGTGGCCTGGCCGCAGCGATGTATAACCACCCGCCTTGCAGCACCTTGGGCTAGCGCGGTACAGGGTGATGGGGGCTGCTTGGTGTTCCAGCGTGGAAGAAGATTATGCGAGCTTCTGTCTTGACAAAAGTGAGCTCACTACACCGCAGCATATGTCACTCATGATCCTCGGCTTTATTTATCCGTTGATATGGAAACATAACTGAGTCCTAGAAACTTGTTTGCCAAGTTGGGCCTTAGAACCACGATGCTTCAAAGACGAGAGAGCTGACTTGGCACCTTTTGAAGCAAGTGAAGGCACAGAATCTACAGCTTGAGGGCATAAACACTGTTCTATGCTTGAGACCAACTTCGAACTACCGGGGCAACGACACTTTACGCTGTCTACATTGGAAAAGATAGCCGGCCGTACTACTAGTACAGTTGAGATCGATCTATTCGTGGGTTATAGTCCGTCTAATGATGCAGTAAGCTACTGCCATGTAGGTTGGCGACAGTAGTTGCCACAAGAAAGAAAGGAACTTGTTTCAGAGTCCTGGAATACACCTTGAGAGCCGACTTGGATGGTACTCGTATCTCATGCTCATACATGATGACAACTCATGTGTATCAGTAGTTCGCAATGCGTTGGTAAGTGGCAAGCACGGCCAAAGACAGCGATCGACATTGATGCGGTTTCTTTCGTTGGAATTGGGCAGAGACCCCTGCCCATGCGTGACAGCAGCAGACCTTGGGTTGTGTTCCCACAGCTCCCAGGATCCACCGCAAGCAGGGCGTCACGAACTGTCTTTCAACTTTTTCACCCTTCCATGCGCCCAACCCTCTCCCAACAAGGAAGGTCTCCTCATCATGTCAATGTTCGAAAAGTCTGGGGCCCACTCGGCGGAAACAATACCGGGACCTTGTGATTGGGAGATGGAGCATAAGATCCAATAGAAAAATATTCTTTTTTCTTTCTTTTTTAACAAAAAAAAAAAACAAGAAGAAGGAAAAATCAGAGGCAGCAATAAAGGACTCAAGCCACATTATCCAGGCGGTCCCTCTTGAGGGTTGCACAGGTACACAATGCCGCAATAGGGGACTTGTCGGTAGACAACCCCGAGACCCGGGGCTATGTGTCTGTGGTGCAACCGTATGGCAAGGGAGCGTTGGCAACGTGCCTTAGTGCCAAAGGGGACCAGAAACCTCCTACCTTAGCGGCCGCTGCATCCTCGTCAGGGATTGGGATAATGACTGGCTGTCATTTCTGGGTCTGGACCGATGTTGGCAAGATTCTCAAAGTCTACCGGGTGCTCTGGTCCAAGAAACCTCGACCGAGACGGAGAACTTGGAAAACAGGACTGCTGTGTTCGTCGACGACGCTTGCAAGATTTAGCTTCGAGGAACCAAGAGGCTGACCGGCCCATCTCCTCGAACAGTTTCGACGTCGTCCATTCATCACCCAAGATGGTTCGTTTACCTTACCGTTCCGGAGCCAGCACTCAGCCCTGCCCCTTCCCCTTCCCCTTCCCCTTCTGTTCTGCTCTAAAAAAGCCATCGGCAACCATATTGTGGGCATAATATCGAGACCATCCACCCCACCCCCCCCCCCCCAGACGCACATCTTGTCGTCTGCAGCAATGGAGCGAACAACGAAGGCAAGAACTAGCCAAGCCCATATGGGTACACCTCTCATAGGGCCTCCACTTCGAGCCACTCTTGCAGCGGGCCGATTGCATGGCAATCTATCGGACTCGACCACCCCGCCCGTCCATGTATGCCGCGCGTAGTCGGACGCGTTGTGGTCGGGTTAAGATGCCATCACCTGTCGTATGATGTTTTCAAGATGACGGCTCCTAAGGATGACACTGGCGATCTGGCACGGCACGTTTGGAGGCAGATTTAGCATTGTGCTTGAGAGAAGTAAAAGCACAACCAGTTGCGCGCTGAGGAAGCGAAAAGGGGGCGGATACAATCCCTTGTTGGACGTATGGGACGGATGACCGAGCCTGCACTGTCAGGTTGTGGGCTGTGCCGATCTGCTCAAGTCAGTCGCCTGCTCGTTCTGGCTACCGAACTGGCCGCAGGCTGGTGCTACAACACACTGGTTATCTTCTACCGTGGCCTTTGAGTGAATCGAGAGTGGATTCATCGACTCGTCCCGCACCCTGACCCCTACTCATCCTGTCTTGCGTGCTGGTCGACATGTTTAACTAAGGTACTAAGGTACTGATACAAGGTTGTTCCTCCTGAGGTCGCATAGGTACATAATAATACTCTGCCACAGGCGGATCCGACAGTCTGAAAGGATTCATCTCGCAGTCTTGATTCGTAAGGGAATCTCGAATCAGGCCTGATGTTAAGTCAACTTGGGAGACGTGTGCCAGTTCGCTAACCGTTCCTACCGGCATAACCAGGCAGTGGACGGGGTTGACGTGGCTGACTGTCTGTGGGATTCGGGGCTAACACATGTCGGCTTTGGCAGAAAGGGAACAAATCGTGGGGACCATGCCGCCTGGGCAGGCGAGAAACGGCACCTTGGAACCACTCCTCCCGCCTCATAATGTCAAGAAGCCCGGCCCCCGCAGGCAAAGCAGGGCTGTCATATAGTGGTATACACTACCACGTCATAGATCCATACATAAGCCGAGGAATTCCCAGTCAATACACACGCATACTATGTACAAACAAACACACGATCCAACCTTGTGCGGACTGTTGTGTGTACCTATGCGATCCTAGGAGGACTGCCTTGTAGCGTTACTTTAGTGCACTCAAACACACACGCACACATACATACACCACTGGCAGCATGACATTCCATCAAGCCACGTTCGAGTGTTTGGATGTAGGGTTGCAATGCTGGCTAGATTTGGTACAGCGCGGTTCGCACATGATGCTCGAATTCCGGTGCATCATTGACAGCCTGTCTGTGCTGTGCTGGTCGACGCTTGCAGGGCAGGTATTTGGACGGACCCTGGCAGCTCTTTGGGAAACGGCTCACAAGGGCGGCACAGAGAGCAAGCCTATCGTCTGGTGGATGTCATGAGCATGGCCGTTTAGACGTCTTGTCCATGCACTCATGCCGGTGTGGTTGGGCGGCGCATCCGAGTGCGGTCTAGCCCGAGAGCTGGGATTCGCCAGTTGGTCGACTGACAGGTACGTCACCGGCGTCCTGGGATTATCACACAACGGACGTCCAATCAACCAAGGACTGTCGATGAGGTTGTTGGCTAATTACTGCTTCTCCTTTTCTTTTCTTTCATGCAACGGGAAAATATCTGGACGCTTGACCAACCAGTGCTTACGCTTCTTCGAGAAACAAGGAAGAGGGAAAAAGGAAGGGAAAAAAATGACCAAGCTTAAATCACGAGTCTTCATCGCCATGTCCAGATCCCTCATAGAATAGATAGGCAGGGGACGTCACACCAATGTCTTTACGTGTGTACAAACATGTACGTATACTGTGCTAGGTATGCTCATCCTCATCCATCACTCTCTACCCCCTGCTTCGTCCTGTCGTCGCCGCTGACGAGCCGATGCCTTGATCGTGAGGAGAGGACCATCCCGCCACTATGTACGTCACTCTTTGCTCGATAAATACGCGGGTTTTCCTTCTTTTTCTTTTCTTTTTTTTTTTTCCCTGCTTTTGGACACAGAATGCTAAGACCAAAATTCTTCTCTGTTCATCTCAACCGTCATCACGGCTGCTGGTATAGCGAGCGAAACCATCTCTCACCTTGGACATTTGCAGAGTCTACATTTGTTTCTTGCATGGCCGCCAGGCTTAACAAGGCTGAGGTCAATCTCTCTAGCCTGGTAGGGACTTGCTCAATTTGTTAAAAAATTTTCACCCTTGTTATGTACATAAGGGCGCAACGCACAACAGGGGACCATGAAAAGGGGTGTGCGACTTCAGAGCAGATCCTGGAGATGCGAAACGGTCTGGACTGTTCGGGTTCGACTCCGATCTGTACTCGGCCCCACGGGAAACAGGGAGGCTATTAAAACCACAGCCGACAGCCTGTTAAGGCGACGCTGCATCGGTAATCACCTTTGCTTGATCCGTCTCGTATGTACTTGCGGGCGACTCAATCACGCCAGCGACCGGACGGACTTCCGGCAGCCAATGATCCGCAGATGTTCCAGCTAGTATTATCCCTAATCACCCATAACGGCCTGTTTCCTGATGTCTGATGTGTTGTATGGCATGCAACCACCGGAACCTGCATCCGCTTGTCCCCCCCCCCCCCCCCCCCCCCGGGGCCATATTAGAATGGCATACCTACCTACCAGAATGACATCTGCCGAACGGCGAGCCGGTGGTTTGGGGCATGGTGCAGCGCAACGGTTCACAAGCCAGGCACGGGTGATGTGACACCAAAAAAGTCAATCTCTTGCCCCTTGCGTATTGGTTTCCTCTCGTCATGCATAGGTAGGTATCACATAGCCTCCTTCGCACTTGGCTCTCGGCATGAATTCCTCACTTTGCGATCTGGGTTGCCGGTAATGGAGCCACGTCGTATAGACACCAGCCAGGGGCGACAGGCAGGCAGCAGAGGTGTGAGTGACTGAGCTGAGCTTGACGCGACTCGGACTAGGCTTGGCTCCTCCCTCCCGCCCATTGCACGCCCCATCGAGTGTGTGCTGCATAGGTATGTAGTATACCTGCATCGAATCGCCAATACTGTTGGCTGCCGGCGTGCCGCTGATAAGTCCAGCCAGCCATCTATCTATCTGCATGGGGGGCTTGGTACATGGGCGTGTTCGGGTTTCCGCGGGAAGCCTCAAAACGCACACCGCTCATCAGCCTTTCGGCAATGAAGACGATGCCTAGATGCTGGCGTTCAGCACAGCAACCGGCCTTTCTCCGACGCTGGTTTACAACCATTACCCCATAGAAACGTCGATAGGCGACGACGCGCGCATGGCTCGTGGGGCTCTGGCTCTCCGAAACCTGCGGGCCCTTGTGTCGCATGGCGCGCCGGATCAATCCGGAGATCTCGGGGCCACACGCCACCGAGCACCGCATCCGCGGGGGCGTTCGTCTCGCCCGCCAGAGAAGACGTCGTGAGTAGGTATCCAGGCATAGGCATGTCGGGCAAGGAACATGGGCAACCCCCCCCCAGGACCTCCGATGGCTTCGGAGGGGAGCACACATAAAGGAAACATGACCGGTCGTCTGGTCGATCCATTGGGCGTCCCATCTTTCGTGAGCACTGCACTGTATGTCTGCAAGTTTCCCGTTTTGTCAATGCATCGACACCAGGATGGGGATTTGCGTGCGGTCTTTTTCTTCTTTTTTTCTTACCCTGGTTTATTACTTGTTTCTCCTTCCTTGTGTATCTGCACTCCGTACTTCTCCAACAAATGCACTGAACTTACTCATCCTGCACCTTTGCGGCTTGCCTTGGGTTCTTGTCCGGTCCCCCGCCCCCACCCCTCCTCGCCATTGACCGCCCCGGCCTTGCGCCAAGAAGGGTCTCCCAGGTCGTTATTGCCATACCTTTCGGACAATGCTCGATTCGGGAGTTCGGGCCCCAACGTCATCCGAACTCACGGGGATCGGGGGGTGGGGGCTGCAAGTGTGAGAAACGGAGAATGGCGTGGGCAGAGGGTCAAAACCAGAAACCTTTCATTGGAACCAGATGTCAGTTTACAGGTAATAGTCGCCAGTATGCTGCAGGCGCGGCAATCTTGGTCCTGTGCCGGCCGCTTAACACGGAAAAAAGCCAAGGGGCGGGGGAAAAAAAAGAAAAGACAATTGAAATTGAAACCGACCACTCTTTTCCCCGCCAATGGACGGATGCTTCCGTCTAAGTTTACGATGTGCATCGATCGGTGTGTCCAAATCCCATGTCCGAGAGGAGGGACTTTGCGGCCTCCAGAAGGACCGCCTTGTATCATCAGTACATTTGTACATTGTATCCGCATCTGCAGGATGTATGTGCCGGTCCTGTCCACTCTAAACGCGCAGAGTGGGGATATTCCCAGGAAGATATGACAAGGGTGAGAAGAAGCAGCTGAAAAAAAAAAGAAAAGAAAAAAAAAGGTCTCACGTCAGACGTTCCTCAGTTGATGTGTTTCTTTCTTTCTTTCTTTCTCTCATCTGCGTTCCTCGAGACCCCGTGGAAAATCTAATTCTAAACCAGGTCCGCTTCTATCGAGCCCGCTCCGCCTGCGCGAATCCGTTCCCGTCCTTCTTTTCTGATATGGACATACTGGTGTTTGACAATGACTGCCGAACCTCTTAATTTCACCACCTAAGCTCTCCCAAATTTTGTGTGTGTGCCCTTGGTTTCGAGGCACCCAGGGTTAACGGTTCGCTAAGGGGGAAGATGGAAGTGGGAAGGCAGGAAACAGAAGAAGAAAAAAAAGAAAAGAAAAAAGCGCAGGACAGCGAGGGAGAATTTCTCCTCTGAACAATCTAATGGGAAGGGCTTAGACCAGTTCAAAAGCCCCTCTAGTCGCCAGTCCCCCTCTCTCGCCCCTTGTGATGGGAGCGGCCCTCGCAAAAGCGGCATGATCGCGGTGCTTCTATACAATCGTTTCACTCTGGTCTAAGCAGTTTTTGGCTGTCCTTCAGCTCGCCAGGGATCCTTCTGGGGTTGAAACTTTGACACCGCCACCGCCGAGGAGGGGGCGTGACGAGACTGACTCTTTAGGCCATGCGCCCCTCCTGCGGGCATGTGATGGCATTTGCACAAGGGCCGCTCACCGGCCGTTCTTCATTGCCTCCTTGCGGCGCTTCTTCTCGGCAGCACGGGTGAGGGCCGTCTTCACGTCGCCCTTCTCAAAGGTGTCGACATCGTAGTAGACCGGGGCAATTTCCTGTGACGTTCGCGCGTTTAGCCGAGGAGCGAGCTGATGGGGGGCAGGAAGGGGCAAGCGATAAAGGGTTACACAGCAGCAGGGGGGGTGAGAGGGAAGAGATAATGATCATCTTGACTTTATCCACTCATGCGACCGAGCCAAACCGGTGGGCGGGTTGCGGCGACAGCGGGTACTTACCAGTAACCATTCCGGCCTGATTCCGGTGCAAGTACGGATGTACTGCTTCGAGGTCAAGACGAACTCGTTGTAAAGTACCCATTCGTAGTCCGTCTTCAGGACGGTCGAGGGGTGCATCATGACGGCCTGGTCGTCCTTGATGGTGCGGTACACCTTGCCCGAACTCTCCTTCATGGCGACCTGCATGAAGAATCCCGAGAGAAGCGCGCGGCGGATGTTTGTGTAGTAGTTTTTGTCCTCAAAGGGTGTCGAGACGAGCTCGAGGCCGTGGGTCTCCATGATGCGCTTTAGCTGGGCTCGGACGTTGTCCGCACTGCTCAGGTGGCGGAAGGAGAGGAAGTGCTCATGGCACCACTTCTTGGGATCGACGTCGGGCTGATTGGCCATGCCCTTGAAGGCGTGGTAGGCGTTGAGTAGCGTGAGGTGGTCGCCCTCGGGGTGGGAGAACTGCGCCTTCATGTCGTCGGCGCGCTTGCGCTGGGCGGCCGGGCGGACCCAGATTTGCGGCACCGAGAGAAGGGCGGTGATGGAGAGGATCTCGTTGGAGCAGTAGAACTCTGGCGAGGAGATGAGCATGACGGCCAGGGCCGGGTCGAGGGGGAACTCGGACGCCAGGCTGCCGAGGGTCGTCAGCTCGCCATCATCGTCGAGACAGGCCAGGTAGTTGAGCTCCTCAAGAGCACGCATCATGGTCTCGGGGGCGGGAGGGTCCATGAGGTCGAAGTGGACAAGGTCCTCCACGCCAAGCTTTTTCAGCTCGAGCACCGTGTTGGCCAGGTTGGAGCGCAGGATCTCGGGGTGCGTCTGCTCAATGAGCTCCTTCTTGAAGGCACTTTCGGTGTAAAGACGGAAGCACTTTCCGGGCTTTGTTCGACCAGCACGACCAGCACGCTGCTGAGCCGAGGCCTTGGAGATGGGCGAGACCAGAAGCGACTCGACACGGATGCGAGGGTTGTAGATCTTTTGCTTGCTGAAGCCCGGATCGACGACGTAGACGATGCCGTCAATTGTCAGCGACGTCTCGGCAATGTTGGTCGCCACGATGACCTTGCGGCCAGGCCGGCCGCCCTTCTTGTAGGGGGCCGGGGGCTTGTCGAAAATCTTTTGCTGCTGGTGCGGCGGCAGTGTGCCGTAGAGGGGGTAGACTGCCAGAGGCCCGGCGTCGATTTCTCTCGTCATCTCGTCGGCCTCGAGGCTGATCTTTCTACACGCGTCCTCGATTTCTTCCTCACCCGTCAGGAAGACCAGGATGTCTCCCTCGCCCTCGGAAGCGTGAATTTGCAGTACCGTCCTAATGGCGGCCTCGACGTAATCGCGCTCTGGCTCGGGGGTGTAGAAGATCTCGACGGGAAAGGTACGACCGGGGACGGCGAGGAGCGGCGCGTCATTGAAGTAGCGCTGGAACTTTTGGGCATCGAGGGTGGCGGACATGACGATGATCTTGAGGTCGGGGCGGCGGGCAGCAATCTGCTTGAGCAAGGCCATGAGGATGTCGGTGGCGAGGGTACGTTCGTGGGCCTCATCGAGAATGATACAGCTGTAACGGGACATTTCGTGGTCGTGGATGGCTTCTCGGAGAAGCATACCGTCCGTCATGTACTTGAGGATCGTATTCGGGCCTGTCCTGTCCTCGAAACGAATGCTGTATCCGACCTCCTCGCCGAGCTCGACATCCATCTCGTCGGAAACACGCTGGGCGACGGACATGGCGGCGACACGGCGGGGCTGGGTGCAGGCGATCATTTTGCGGTTGAGCTGGGGAAGCTCATCGTAGACTACATATTGGGGAATCTGTGTCGTCTTTCCGGAACCCGTCTCACCGACGAAGACTAGAATCTGGGTAGAGTGGTACTTGTCGAGGAACTCTTGTCTATGTATCACGGGGGGGGCGTTAGCAAGCAGGCCAGACAAGTCGAGAAGGATGAAGGTGGGATCACAAGCGTACCTTTGTTTATGGACGGGCAGATCTCGGCGCGTCTGCAGGATCTGGAAGTACTTTTGCGAATGGGGACGGCCGGTGAAGGCGTTGGTATCGAGGTCCTCGACCTTCTCAGCCTGCTTGGCTGTGGTGGCGCGCTGTTTGAAACCGGCGAAGGGTGAGCTGGAGTCGATGGTGCCCTTGTCAGAATTGAAGCCGCCCTCGTCCATATGCGCCAGGTACGGGTTGTACTTGGGTTCCTCGGAGTCGGATTCGTCCTTCTTGACCTTCTTCCTCGAGCTTCCTTCTCTGTCGGCGCTGGAGCGCTTGAAGCCCTTGGAATCAGCGTCGGCCATTATCGCGTTTCCTTTCGTCACGTCACAGTGAAGTGTTGGGCGAAGAGAACGGGGTACAGAATAGTCTGGCTGAAGTCGCGGCCCGGGGAATTCGACAGCGACGGCAACAAACTCGGGGAGGCGATTGCAAACGAGGCTGCGACTCGGAAACTTTTTTGTTGTCGCGGGAAAAATTTGGGCGGGTTCAGCATGCACGGACCAATAGCATGGTGGGATGATAAGATAAGGTACTTGAGTAGTTACTGTAGGTTCCCAGGTAGGGAGGGATGCATTACCGGTAGACATACCGTTTGAAGGGACCACCAGTACACTGTCAGGGGACTTGGACGTCTTGGAGACTGACATCAAATGTAACTAGAAAATTCAGCGACTACTCATAGGCATCTTGAGACTGCAGCTGTGTACACGCATGTGTTGAGAAACACTTTCACCATGACCAGAGTGTAATGCAATATAGCTCATCAAACGCTCATCTCCAAATAATCAACATGGATGCCAGTAGGTAGCCCTGCATAAAAACGGACACTGTTTCGCTATTACCTACCTACCTACCTACCTATGCTCCAGGGTCCTGTCCCAGCTCACTCACTGACGTGACCAACCAACCAATGGCACCGAGTCGCAACTCGCAAAATCTGGTGCATTTTTGCCTTTTGGGGTGGGAACCAACGGCCTGACTTCTCAGATCACACAAACATTGATTGGGTTGACAGTCGTCAGTGACCCCAAAACTCTAGACATCTTTTCGTCTCTCTTTCAGGAAATTCCAGAGTCGAGTAGCCCGTCAGGCATGAAGTGCTGATCACGCCGCTCTTTCTTTCTCTCTTGTCTGTTTTTTCGCTGCCAAACCCCCGACAGGTGCGGCTGGCTGCTCTGCTGCTTTTTGCATAGCCGCCCCGTTGTGATTTGTGCGCCGAGCATTTACACCATTCCCAACCCAAATCTCATCACAGACTGCACACAACAACAGCCATGGACGGCGCCAATTTTAACCAGATCAGGCCTGTTTTCAGCCTCGGTCAGCATGATTCCAACAGAGACCAGCCCCTCGATGACCTCCAGTACGGCCAAATCCTGAACGCTGGTGTAAGTGACACCCACTGGACCCTGTATTTTCCCTCTCTCCGTTTTACTCACTCACAACCCTTTCCCCCCCCACTTCAGGTCAACTTCGTGACAGCACCCATCACCAACAAGCACTTCCATGCTCGTGTCAAGGACCTCGTCTCTCAGCACCTTGAAAAGGCAAAGCACAATGCCGTTTCTTTGGCAGATGCTGTTGTTCCTCCTTTGACCCCCAAGGACACCTCTCTCTTCCCCAGTCATGCAGTCACCACTTACATCGCTTACGCCAGCCCCTGGATCGATTTGGCCTCGACCGACCCCGTCGTTGCCAGCGTCTCGAGGCAGGTTCTCAATCTCGAAATTGCCTATGCCAATTTTTGCGGAGTCCGAAGCATCATCCTCCCTGGCCCGAGGAGAGATGCGTCCAAGAATGGAGGAAACCAGGGCATCGCCCAGTACGGCCGAGCTGTCCTGGAAGCCATGACCATTGCCTCGCGCCTCAACTTCATCATCCACATTCCCATGTACCGCGAGCCTGGGCTGGATGAGACGGCCGAGCTGCTCTCCACCCTGTCTGAGGAGCCTCATCCTGAGGAGAGCAGGGAGATTGACATCTACAGCGCCTGGGACTCTTGGCATTCCGTCCGTACCATGTGCGAATACAGCATGCGTCTCTACGTCGGTAAGATATAACATTCTCTGTGCCACCCATGATATGCGGCTGCTGATACCAACAGCCATCCGTATTCCTAGAGCCCTGCCCGAGAAGGCGCTCCAGGACAGATGGTTTGCCGAGCCCCTGCACTTCCTTTCTCTTGGTGGGAACGCCTTCCAGAGGAACAAGACCGGTCACCCTGCCCTGCCCAGAGCCCACCAGGACATGATCTTCAACTATATGCGCCTCAAGAACTCCCCCTGGCTTCTGCTTAGCGACGTCGGCCCGGACCCTGCCTCCTTGACCGCCGAAGCCCAGCTCCAGGCCGTCAGCTTGGCAAACCAGGCCCCCCCTACTGCCTCCGACTTCCCTGCTCTAGGTGACTCGTCGGCCCAGCTGACGACCAACTCGCTCAAGTCTTTCCGCGCGTACGTCGCCTACCTCAAGTGGCTCGAGACGCAGCAGCGACCGCTGTCGTACCTGGAACAGACGACACTCACGAGCTTCCAAGACTGGCTTCAGTCGCCTCTGCAGCCCTTGTCCGACAACCTCGAGTCGGCCACGTATGAGGTCTTTGAGGGAGACCCGGTCAAGTACAACCAGTATGAGGCCGCCTGCACCGAGGCGCTGGCCGAGTGGCACCAGCTGGGCCGTACCACCTCTTCGCAGGACGGCACTGTTGTCATCGCCGTCGTCGGCTCTGGCCGTGGACCCCTCGTGACAAGGGCCCTCAAGGCCAGCGAGGCGACGGGCGTGCCCGTACAGGTCTGGGCCGTGGAGAAGAACCCCAACGCTTACGTCTATCTCTTGAGGCAGAACGAAATGATCTGGGGCGGCAAGGTCACGGTTGTCAAGACGGACATGCGTTCGTGGAAGGGTCCCCTCATCTCCGGCACGGCCGAGAACAACCCCGTCTACGGCAAGGTCGACATCCTGGTGTCGGAGCTTCTCGGCTCCTTTGCCGACAACGAACTATCGCCCGAGTGCCTGGACGGCGTCCAGCACGTCCTGGCCCCCGGCGGAATCTCGATCCCAGAGTCGTACACGGCGCACATGAGCCCCATTGCGACGCCGCGCATCCATGCCGACCTCCTCACCAGGATGCCGACGGAGCCCAACGCCTTCGACACCCCCTGGGTCGTGCGCCTCTTCGCCATTGACTTTGCCGCCGTCCGCGTGCCCGGCCACCCCCGCTTCCAGCAGGCGTGGGAGTTCTCGCACCCCGTGCCCGAGGCTACGCTGAAGCAGATCGAGACGAGGCGCGCCGGCGGCGTTATGGGCGGTGGAGGCGGAAGCATGGCCGGTGCCGTCGGCGCCAACGACCACAACTCGCGCTTCTGCCATCTCACCTTTGTCTGCCGCACGAGGGGTGTCATCCACGGCTTGGCCGGCTACTTCGAGTCGGTCCTCTACGCGCCACAGACCGGCAAGAAGGACAAGGTGGAGATTAGCACGCACCCAGAGTTGATCGACCGCAAGAGCAAGGACATGATTTCGTGGTTCCCCATCTTTTTCCCCATCAAGGTGAGCGGCGTCCCGATTCCTGCCCCAAGTTTTTGTCTTTTCTCCTTTGGACTGGGCCACTAATGTTCACAGCAACCCATCTACTACCCTGCCGACACGGAGCTGGAGGTCACGATGTGGCGACAGACGGACGATTCGCGTGTGTGGTACGAGTGGCTCATCGAAGCTTACACATGGGTGAGCGAGACACAGCGCATCAAGGTGGCGTCATCGGATCTCTGCAGTAGTCGCAAGGTTGCTTGTCTTATGTGAGTATCTGCGGAATGTGGTAAACTGGGGAAATGGCACTGAATATGCCCGAGACGTCGCGCCTTTTCTTTCTTTTTTCTTCTCTTCTCTATAGTTTGCTGCGGAGGGAGACAGATGATTTTCCTTCACGCCGCAGAGCAACCTGGGGGTGGGCGGGTATTCAACCTGGAAATGGAATTGCGAATCCATTGTCGACGGCTTTTTCTTTTCTGGCGGTCTTGTTTGTTTATCGTCGTCGTCCATGCTCCAAGATTTCCCATCGTCAAAATCGCATCCTCTTCGCCCCTCTTTCTTGACCACCATACGATACATAGTACGAGGGGGGTTTGACCCAGGCTGTGTTGATGCTTCCGCTCATTGGATCGTCCTGCTCAACCCTCCATCCTGACGTCGCCGTTCTCGCCTTGTTTCGCGCCGCGGATCCAGAGGACGTTGTTACACCTGTAGCGCGTCAGCTAGTCGTCCCATACAGGTATCCGAGAAGGAAGGGCCATGATGCATACCGAATCAGCACTTGGCCGAGAGCTCCCGTCATCTTCTGGTCAATGTACTCCTCGGCGCCGCTAAGCTGGATGTTCATGTAGCTGTCGATGCTGACCAACTTGCCCTTGTACTCGGTCTCGCCCCACTTGAGTCTGATAATGACATCCTGGTTGACACTGCAGAGAGAGGAGAGATGTTAGCGGGCTGCTCGGTGTCGGTCGCGATAAGGGGACTAGGATGCACGGCGCAAGGACAGGTTCTCGCCGGGCAGGACGACGTACAGGTCTTGCAGCATAGGCCGCGGGTTAATGGGCACGAACTGCACAAAAAGATTTGGTCAGCTTCCATCACAATGACTAAGAGCGGGGGGAGCGCCGAGGGGGAGAGGGCGACATACGCTCATGGTGGGCGATTCGAGGGAGAGAAACAGCCCATGTAATGTGTGGTGGAAAGATGGGTTTTGCGCGGTTGAGGCTGCGATCGCAAGGCTCCTCCTTTTGGGGGAGTGGTAACTGGTCCGAGAAAGACTGACAATTTTTAGGCGGACACAGTGCACTCACTGTAGGTTGCTTACAGTGCATCGGTGTGGTGAGGCTGTCGGAAAATCATCGGGCTCCCACTGCAAGGTACCGCCAGGCGATGCAACCCAAAAATCTGGGGTCACCGGAGCCTTGGCCCAAGTGTGGTTGTTCCCTTTGTCCTGCATCAACCGTCGTCTCCTCCTCCCGAACAACCTTCTTGATGCTATCGTGACGGGTCGAAAAGAAAAGAAAAGAAAAAAAAAAAAAAAGGGGGGGGGTATCTAGTAAACTGCCTCAGATGGCGGCGAACAAAATAATGAATCGGCACTGGGTTGAGCCAACAGGCTTTTGCGAGCGGAACCTTCGGACAGTCATGTTGCACCCAACCGTGCTCGACGCGCACTCGCTACGTTGCTAACGGGCGAACGAACACGGTGACTCAAATCTGGAGGTCACGAGCAACGCAAAAAATGTCGCCGACGCCCTCAAGTTCCCGAAGGGCAAAGGCTCACAGTTCAGCTCGTGGTGGCTAGCATTATTTCCAGGCGTAGTGTAATCTCGTCAGCCACGCAGGCGTCAATTGTCCAATTGGCGGCGGCAACGGACGCCATGGTTGACATGGATCAGGCGGCAGTGCCGTCCCTGAAAGTCCCGCGCCGAGTCCTAATTCTCGAAAACGGCTCGGGAACCACACCACGGCATGCTCCCACATGCTGCTGCTCTTTGCAGCTTGTGGCTTACACGGCGTCTCTAAGTGTACGTGTCTCAGTGCCCCAGGTCGTGGGATAAGATGTTAAAAGAGCATTGAGATCCCCAGCCGCCAGTGCTGTCCAAACCGATCCTTGCCAACGTCAAGAATAACTTTGGCATTTCGGAAAACCGTACTCTACATCTTGCAAACTACGTATAGCACAGCATTCTCAGGGATGGGTTTACTCGATTTCAAACTGACTTACCAGTGGCTCTATTGGACCGCGCCTACTGATGAACCACCCGCCGCCCCCAAGGGCCTCACAAGATACTGGGTAGAGACGCCATCAGGCAGAATTGAAGTCCTTTCTAACCAGGGTGCCAACCCGAATACGTCAAAAACACCCATCTTCTTCATTCATGGCGGCATGGGCAGCGCATGGGTGTGGTCAGAGTATATGCAGTATTTTGCCAAGCACGATATCCCCTGTTATGCTGTCTCCCTAAGAGGGCACGGCAACAGCTGGCACCCCTCATACTTCCGGATGGTGTACTTGACCACCAGAAGAAGTCTGACCGATGATGCCGTTGCGGCCATCAAATGGGTCCAGGAACGACAAGGAAGCGAAGTCATGCTGGTGGGACACTCGAGCGGCGGTGGTTTGAGCCAGAGCATCCTCTCGGCAGGGCAAGCCCACGTAAAGGGCCTTGCGCTGCTCGGAGCTGTACCTGGCTTCGGATCGTGAGCACAGTCCGAGGAAGTTTATGGTGTTTCTTTAACTGACGAGTCGCAGCTATGGAGTATACGCTAATTGGGCAATGTTTGACCCGTGGTTCGCCGTCCGCATGCTGTTCCACGGCTGGCACCCTAACTCACCCCTTTCCCACCCCTTCTTGGTCAAGCAAGCCTTCTTCGGTGACCAGATGCCAGAATCCGCCGTCCTCAGATTCCAGAAGCACGCGAACCGTTACGAATCCTTTCTCTGGCCCATCAGTATGATGAGACCTTTCAGCTCGGCCGCCAACGTCATCAGCTCCATTGCTGGCTGGGGCAGCAGCGAGCGCATCATGGTTCTGGCCGGCACTCAAGACAAGATGATGACACACCACATCATGTCAAACCTGGCCGCATTCTACAGAAAGGGGTTTGAAGAGCTTGTGAGTGGTAAAAAGCTGGACGCAAAGGTTGAAGCAGTCAAGCCTCTCGATGGCGAGGGTGGCGACGACGATCAGGGCAGCGGGGTCAGGCTTGCCTGGGTACCAGGCGCCGGACATCATTTGCAGAACGACGCGATGTGGGAAGTGGGTGCAAAGAAACTGCGTGACTTCTATGAGCAGCTGTAAATATTAGAATCAGCGGATCAACTCGACTCAATGATTTCCATCATGTAAAGCGACCAACCAGTGGTCAGTTTGATTGAGTGCGTGAGGCGGGTCGATGAATGAACCTCAAGATTCCGGAATTTTGATAAACTTGAATCAAAAGCCAAGCTAAACGCAGTTGGAATCTGGTTTTGTGATCAATTCTTTGAGGTAGTTAGTTATAGGAACCCTTTGGTGGCTGAGGCATAGCACTCAGGTATCATCTCATACTCATCGAACGGCCCTTTTAGGAAAAATTTCGCGGTCGCACTCAAACCTCCGCCACACAACAACAGACCCAGTCATTGCCAGCCATCAAAATGGCCACGCAAATGTTCGACACCAACGGTGTCCGAATTGCCATCGAGGGCTGCGTAAGTTCCA
Source organism: Colletotrichum sublineola (assembly GCA_020631755.1). NCBI lineage: Eukaryota > Fungi > Ascomycota > Sordariomycetes > Glomerellales > Glomerellaceae > Colletotrichum > Colletotrichum sublineola. The sequence continues at coordinate 3,477,138 of JAHSQG010000001.1, forward strand.
GTCACGTTTCGCTGCAATGAAAAAAAAAAAAAAAGGGGGGGGGGGGGTATCCTAGTGTCCGTCTACTAACAGTGCGCAGGGCCACGGTACCCTCAATGCAATCTACGCCGCCGTCGCAGCTTCTTGCGAGGCCCACGGTTGGGACGGCGTCGATCTCCTCATCATCGGCGGCGACTTCCAGGCCGCCCGCAACGCCGCTGACCTCACTGTCATGTCCGTCCCCGCAAAGTACCGCGAGCTGGGCGACTTCTGGGAGTACTACGCCGGACGCCGCACGGCGCCCTACCTGACCGTCTTCGCGGGCGGGAACCACGAGGCAGCGAGCCACATGTGGGAGCTCTTTTACGGCGGCTGGGCGGCGCCCAACATCTACTACCTTGGCGCCGCCAACGTGCTGCGCCTGGGCCCGCTGCGGATCGCCGGCATGAGCGGCATCTGGAAGGGCTTTGACTACCGCAAGGCGCACCACGAGCGACTGCCGATGGGGCCGGACGAGATCAAGAGCTTCTACCACGTCAGGGAGGTGGACGTGAGGAAGCTCCTCTTGGTGAGGGAGCAGGTCGACGTGGGAATCAGCCACGACTGGCCCAGGGCGATTGAGAGGTGGGGCGACGAGAAGGCGCTGTGGAGGATGAAGCCCGACTTCGAGAGGGAGTCCAAGGACGGTACGCTGGGCAACGTCGCGGCGGAGTACGTGTGCGACCGTCTGAGGCCGCCCTACTGGTTTTCGGCGCATCTGCATTGCAAGTTCGCCGCGTTGAAGATTTACGAGGACGAGGAACCAAGTACGACGGAGACCGCTCCGGCGGCGGTCAAGGAGGCGACACCAGCACCGGCACGCGAGCCGGTGATTGCGCCCGATAACCCGGACGAAATTGATCTCGACGGTGACGAGGAGGTCACAGATGCCCCTGCTCCGGCTCAGGCGAACCCAAACGAGATCGGTCTCGACGATGACGACAATGGCAGTCACGAACAGCCCGTAAGCACCTCTGAGGAGACGACGAGCAAGGAAAAGTCTAGCGCCAAAACCTCGGTTCCCGACGAGCTCCGAGCCCAGCTCCCCGCCTCCTTCACGCGTCCTCCGCCGCAGCCCAAGAGAAGACCGGGCCAGCCCGTCCCCCCGACAATCACGAACAAACAAGTCAACTTCCTCGCTCTCGACAAGTGCCTCCCCGGGCGTCACTTCCTCCAGCTCCTCGAGGCGCGGCCGCACAACGTGCCGCCCGCGGACCAGCCGTCGCCGACGCGTCCGTTCCGGCTGCAGTACGACCCGGAGTGGCTCGCCATCACGCGCGTCTTCCACGAGTCCCTTGCGATCGGCGACCCATCAGCGCAGCCGAGCCCGGACCTGGGCGAGGAGCACTACGCCCCGCTCATCGACGCGGAGCGCCGGTGGGTGGAGGAGAACGTCGTCGCCCGGGACGGCGGGATTGACGTGCCGCTCAACTTCGCCGTGACGGCGCCGCCGCACGCCGAGGGCGAGCCCGAGTCGGTGCCGCATCAGCCGTTCGAGTACACGAACCCGCAGACGTCGGCGTTTTGCGAGCTGCTGGGGCTGAGGAACCTGTGGGACGCCAGCGAGGAGGAGAGGATGGAGAGGAAGGCGAGGGGGCCGCCCGCCGGCGAGTTCAGGGGACACCGCGGCGGCGGTAGAGGATTCCATCGGGGTGGTGGACGAGGTGGTCGGGGACGGGGCAGAGGAGGGGGCAGAGGTCGAGGCAGAGGCTGGTAATAATCACAGTACGACCATGTCAGAGAGCTACGGGCTGATGGAGTATGGGGCTCGAACTGAAATTACTACTACTGAGTTGGTGTCCAGATCGGTTCAGGTACTAAGCACAGCTAGATATAAGTCTCCGGGGGATATCGTCACGGTCATGGCGGGAGCGTCAAAAATACGGTGGACGAGACGGTTGTATTAATACCAGGCTATACGAGTGCACGAGCATGTATCCCAACAGAAAAAGCGTAGATCTCAATGGTAGAAAGTTGAGTCAAGCAGAGTGAGTGGAATAGAGTCGATCTTCCATCTTTAATAGACGTTCAACCCACGGAAGAGTGAGAGAGGAACGCATATGCTAAGATGGGGCTGTATGTGGCTGGTTTTTTTCACGTGTGGGGTGGCAACGTGGGTCGCCGTCAAGAAGGAAAAAAAAAAAAAAAAAACGAAGATGAAGAAAACGGATACGGAAGAGGAGCAAGAATCATGCCTGCGGTGCATGGCATTTCGTCATGGTGTCATAATAGCAAAAGGCATCTGTGTCCCCGCTGGCCAACCCTGATGCTCAAACGCCCGAACTCCCCGTCGTAGAAACAATAAATCCAAAAAAGGGTTCATGTACTCATGGTCATCAGACGGTGCCGGTGTTTTGCTCTGGAAGGAAAAAACGTGTCAGAAATGCCGTCCCTGTGTGAGACAGACGGCCTCTCGTCACTCCGGGGAGTAAGCAGGAAGGCTGGGAGGTTTGTCTTACTGTCGAGGCCCAGGTAGTCGGCTGCGACCAGCAGTTCCAGACACAGCTCGACAGGAATGTCCATATCGGGGACATCCTCTCGGTCACGGTAGCGGTACCAGTATTGGAAGTACTCGCAGACTTTTTCGAGTACGACGCCACTGCCGAGGAACGAACGGTCAGATGCTTCCAGAACTCATGGAACAAGGAGGGGGCGGGAGGGCAGAAGGAAAGAAAAAGAAAAAAGGTAGAGGATGAAAATAAGAAATGTTGCTTGTTTCAGATCAAGTGTAGTTGGCAATCAAGCAGACCGGCCATTGCAGCGGCGGTCTGTCAGTAAGAACACAGCGAAATAATTGTAGTTCATCATAGCAACAGCCAGTGGATGGAGTGCAGTGTAGTGTGGTGTGTTGATGAGAAGGGGAGCTTACCTGATCTCCTCAAAGACGCAGCGGCCCAGGGTAGCCTCACGGAAGTTGTTCCTGGTGTCGAGCATTCCCTTGATGGCCGGGCTGATCATGGCGGCCTCCCGCAAAACGACAAACTCGTAGCCATCACTCGAGACCAGAGTCACGTACTTGCTCTCGGTCGCGCCGTCGGCATCCATGGTTGGCGGCTAAAGCAGGTTGAAGCAAAGTGGAGGAATCCTGATTGCGTGCAGCGGGCGTGTTCCTTGCCTCTGGAAACTTGCGCGCGCAAGTGACGGAGCTTGTTCCTCTTTTTCTTGCTTGCTCGTGGGGGGGGGGGGGGGGGTGGAATGGAAGCCTTCCCTTCTTGTTTGAAGGTCGTCGGCGCGTTCGTTTATCAAAAAAAAAAATTGGCCAAGGAGCGAAAAATTCAAGTCGCGGTTTTGAGGGAGGCGGTGGTCGGGTTGAGAGCTCGGGCCACGCCTCATCCCGCGCCGGAAAAACTTATACTAACTACAGATGTACGTAGGTAGGTACCTACCTACCTACCGACCCTACGTACTAAGGCATTCGTAGTTCCTGTTTTCGGCGGCAGGGGGCCGCCAGGTTTCTAATACTACGTATGTAGTAGGTCTTGGTCCAGGCCAACAAGTGCCAGGGGTGCCAGTCGATAGTTGATCCATCCACGTTGGCGTGTGCCCCGGTTTTTGTACTTACAGCGTATAGTCGCTGTGGTGCCCTCCCCCCCTTGCCCTTGCTCCTCTCCCCTCTGGCGCCTGCCGTCATCACCCCGGCAAAAAGTGGCTGGTTGCCCCGTCGACTTGTTTACACTTGCCCTCCTTGCTCCCCGTCCCTCCTCCTCAAGAACACAGCACAACCCGCCCATCCACCTCACCACCACAAACCCACCCCCATACAATACAATCGGATTACAATACAATACACATTCTCAAGACAGACCCCCCCCCTCCCAAACCCTTTTTCCAACATTCCTCTATCCAAACCGCCGCAACGTCTCTTACTCATCCGAACCATATCTCAACCGCATCCCACTGAAAGCAGCATCAGGAACCACAACAACAACCACCACCATTTACCAAGACCGAGAAATCCGGTCTAGGGGAGAGAGAGAGAGAGGCACCCGACACCAGCAGCCATATCAGCGTCTCTCGTCGCAAACCAAGTCCGACCCGCTAGCATCTAGACAAACGGGGGGACAACATCGCATAAAAGCACAAACCACTCACCTCTGTCTCCCCAACAACAACCCCCCTCCCTCCCTTCCCCCATACGAGCCCACGCACCGACCCCCGGTAATTACACATCATCTCCTACCAATCTCGCAAACACACACGAGGGGACGCGCAGCGAAACGACCTCGCCGTTATCGCGCACCGACACAACACACACCACTTGGGTCTGCCGCATTATGGCGTCCTCACACCAGTATCGCCACTCATACCACCACCACTCTTCCCAGAACATCAGCGAAAAGTACGACGACGGCCTGGGACGCCCCGCCACATCCCGCCGCAACACTCGCCTTAGGAGCAGCGACGGCACCGTCAGCACCACAATGAGCTCGTCCACAGGCCGCGAGAGCGCTGCCACCCACGTCACCGAAGGACCTGCCTACTCCAAGAAGATTGTCGTTGTCGGAGACGGTGGTTGCGGCAAGACATGTCTTCTCATCAGCTACAGCCAAGGCTACTTTCCTGAGGTGAGCTCTTTCCTCCTCCGCCCGCCCACGTTCTTGACGCAGCAGCAGCTGGCGCTGCGGGAGTGTTGTTTGCAAGTCCTCAAGAAGTGGGATGATCTAAAAAAAACAGTGCTGACTCCAAGCAACAACAGAAATATGTCCCTACAGTATTCGAAAACTACATCACGTACCCGACGCACCCGCCGTCTGGTAAGACCGTCGAGTTGGCGCTGTGGGATACGGCTGGTCAGGAGGAGTATGACCGACTGCGACCGCTCTCGTACCCCGAGACCGACCTGATTTTTGTCTGTTTTGCGATTGATTGCCCCAATTCGCTAGAAAACGTCATGGACAAGGTACTTTAATCACCGCTCTTGAGATAACGAGCCCCAAAACAAGGATGGGGAGGACATTTTGCCGCTAATGCTAATTTCACTCGTCACTAGTGGTATCCCGAAGTCCTTCACTTCTGCCCTTACACCCCTCTTGTCCTCGTGGGCCTCAAATCCGACCTCCGCTTCAAGAAGACGTGCATCGACATGCTCAAGACACAAGGGCTCACACCCGTCACTCAGGAGCAGGGCCGGGCCGTCGCGCGGAAGATGGGCGCCCAATACATGGAGTGCAGCAGCAAAGAGATGACGGGCGTCGACGAGATCTTTGAGCAGGCCATCCTGACTGTCGTGGCTAACGACCGGAAAAACATGGAAGCCCAAGCCGCCGTCTCTTCAACATCCGGCGGTCCTCCAGGAAGCAGTGCAGGCTTCCCTGGCGTTGCTCTTAAGAAGAAGAAGAAGAGGAATTGCAAGATCCTCTAAGGTCCTCGCCGAGGACCTTGGGGTTGTAATGAACAGGCATTGGACACAGGCGGAGGGCGTAATGAATGACTTTCTGTTTTATCTGCATGATCTCACGACCTGCTACTATTACGATCTGGAGAAAGCATGCGCCATCATTAGCGAGGGGCGTCTCCTGTTCTAGGGGCTGGATGAACTCTAGACCGGGGACGATGGTTTTTATCCCTTCACCAGGGACATGGAAAGAGTTTTCTTCTTCTTCTTCTTTCCGACGGAGAAGAATTGGTATATAAGGAAGGGGGAAACAAAGGAGTGGTGGGGAGGGGGAAGTGAGTGGTATTCTCACTGGAGCCTCGAGGCTCATCCATACCCTTTTCCTTGACACAAAACACACACACACACACACACACACACACACACACACACACACACACACACACACACACATACACACACAAATGGAGCGGGAAACAGGGGGGGCGAAGGCTTTGACCAGTTTCTCTGTTTCTCGGCCAACTTCCAGGTCTGTCTACCTGGGGTAATTTTCTTATTTTTCTATTTTCTTATTCTTTTCTTCTTCTTTCTCTTGTGTAGCAGCATCGGGTTTTCTGTCTTGATAGGCATTCCAAAGGAGGCAGGAAACATGAAATGATAAAAAGCATCAAAAACCCAAAATGTGTCAAGTTCTCGCAGTGACGGGTGATGGATGAGTGACACCGACACTTGATTCAAGTGCGTAAACCGTCGTCGGCTTTCTGAGCCTGCAAAGTTGCGCCGCGCCGGTAACAGGCAAAAGTATCCGACCAGGTAGAGAAAGCCAAATCCCGTCCCACCCCCTGAGAGTCATCGGAGAAAGGAGGCATGCAATGCTATAAGTCAATGGATGGGATTCTCCCAGAATCGAGTCACTCTTTTTTTTTTTTCTTTCTTCCCTCCTATAATCATACACTGCCCACACCCGAGAACTGGGATTGCCATTTATAACGATCATCTGGGCCGAATTCTTCGCCAATCATGGAATCGTCCGCCCAGAGTTCCCACGCCGATCTCCCGCGAGCCGGTCATCTCACAGACGGCACTAGTGGCACCCGCCGACCCACCACACGAGTTCCATCCATCGCTGCTCTCGACCACCGAATGCAACGGTTGGAGCAGGCGCTTGGTGGGCTGACGGAAGAGCACGAAGCACTCGTCGGCGACGCCGTCGACGGATGCCGCGCGGGTATGCAAATGGCCGACGACCTGCTCCTTACTTCGGCCAAGCGAGATGTCAAAGGCACGTTTTGGAAGCTGTGCCACCCTTTCCAATACCCAAAGAAATGCGATATGCTGCAAAGGCATGTCGGCGTAGCCCAGCACACGTACAGAACAGTCGTCAAGCGGTGCCGGGATGCCGTCCGACCGCTGGCCGAGCTCGCCGAGAGGGCCAGGAGCCTCGACAAGGACGCCAAACAGGTGTCCGGCGCCATCGATGAGGTGAACGCCCGTCAAGAACACAAACAGAGGGCCCTGGACGACAGGGTCGAATCGGCATTGAGAATATTGTCGGGCAGGAGACAGATCCGCGACAAGCAGCTCAAGCGGGAGCGAGATGCGAGGGTGGAGAAGAAGCGGTTCGAGATCCGGCAGGCCACCGGAGAAAACCACCCCAAGTCTTTGTTCCCCGGCATATCGGTCGACAAATACACCATGGCGTTGGGCTATTTGATCGAGCAAACCACCGCGGAGATTGCGGAACTGGCGCGGGAGACTCGGCGGGCTGACTGGGATGTGGAGGAGCAGCGGGCCATAGTCGAGACGCTCCGAATCGAACGACACGACGGAGCAACGCCCAAAGCCGAGAGATTGCTCGTCGCCAAGCTGGGAGCCCGCATGAGGGGTTTCCGGTCCAAGCTTTCGAAGCTCAGCGCCGAGTTGGAGGGTAAAGAGGAGGACCTGCGGGCGGCGTATTGCAGGTGCCTCAGCATCGCGATGAAGTTGGATGCCCTCCAGGAATCCAGCACCGGGGATTTGCTATCTGGCGTGCAGGATCTGGCGAGGGGCATTGCGATGGAGAGAAAGGAGAAGAAGAAGGAGGAGGCGGAGAAGATGAATTACTGGGAGACGTGCAAGTCGCCCGAGGGGTCACGGAAGTCCATCACCGGCTGTCTAAAGTTGCGATAGAGGGCATGACTGGGGGGGGGGGGGGCAGGAGGCGGAAAGATAACTGACGATATTGTAATGCGCAAAAAATAAAGAAAAGAAGATCATGCTTTCATGCTTTCGTATCCATCCGTGGGGTATCATGACCTTTCCTCGTTCCTCGCCTCGCCCTCGCCGTTGTCCTCGCCCCCCTTGTTTTGCTCGGGCTCCTTGGCCATGACGTTCTCGAACTGCGACCACAGCGCCTCGACAGAGGAGAATTCGTTTCCGACCTAGAGTGAATCACAGTCAGCGTTCCGCTCCACTCGCTGGTCTGGTTGTGTGGGAAAGTGGTACTGTGATGACGGCCTCAAGCGACCGGTTCAGCTTGTTGATGTTGGCGAGGACATGCTCGAAGCTCTGTTTTTTTTTTGGTGTTTGTTAGCGTCTGCATGTTTTTGTTGACGCTCGCGCAGCACTTTTGGGGGGGGGAGGGTCCCTACCATGGCAATCTCACCGATGAGCTCTTCGCGCTGCTGCTCGAAATAAGTCTTCTCCTTCGCCCCGGCCTGGGATTGGGAATGGGAGAAAGACCGCTGATGTGACGACATGTTGTTGGGGGGTTGTGCGGTTGACGAAGGCTGGATGAGACCGCGTCGTGGAGTCCTGCGCGTCTGTTGGTGATGGCGGGGTGGCAGGGTCTGGAAGGTATGGTGGGGTTAAGGGACAGTAGAGTACAGTATCTACACTGTGTTCATTCGATATCAGACAAAGTACTAGACGTTCGTCCAACAACGCATTTCCAACTTTCAACAGCCGTTGCGTTCTTCCCTGGAATCGTTTAAGAATCACACCAACACTTTTCAACGTTTACACCAACACACGGACTGGAGACAGGGAAGGCAGAAGAAGATGCATTGTCTACTGGACACAGTACTTTACCGATTTTGCCAAATCCAAGAGTGGAGAGCCGTGTTGGCTTACATTGACCGACCCATGGGGTTTTACACCACAACAGATTGGGCATGGGAAAAGAGATGTGTCGAAAGAAGCTACTTGTCACCGCTTTCTTATGGACGGGCCAATCGCGCCAAGTCTTATCTCTCTAGCATCAATAGTCTCGAGACTCGAGGTCGTTCTCCAAGAGGCTAACGGGTTATCCAAGACTCTGCACGGACTTGACCCTGGGCAAGAAACGTGGGTCCTTGGTTCCGTGAGCTAGTGAAAGGCTACTATTGATGAATAACGTTGCTCTAGAACCCCACAAGCGGTCTAGTGCACTTCACCCGGTACATGAATCTCGATACGTAATAACCCAATACGGGCACCTTTAGCTTGGTGGGAGGCCACTCTCGAAGAGAGTGGCCATGGTTGTACATGTTGGCCATTCTCGGTAGTCTTAAGGTATCAATTGCCAGGTATGTTGCGCCGGCCCGTTCGGCCGGACAGTGTGCGGGAGGAGCGTGGGAAAAGTCTGTATATCATATATATAGGTAGCAAAAAACACGTGGCTCAACTCAGGATCTGGTCCGGTGTAGCAATGGACAACTCCGTGCGGCCTTTGCAGTAATCCTGCTCTGAATTCGTTCAATATCGCTATGCCGTAGTTCTTTTTTTTTTACCAAAAAAAAAAAAGGCGGAGCCACCGCCGTAATCGCCTAGTCCTCGGTCATTCGTGGTATCATGAGCAAACAAAAAATCGCTTTTTGGTGCCGCCCACCCCGTCCGTCCCATCACCCAAATTCTGTCCCCTCTCCTTCATTCTTTTCCCCCTCGACTATAGTATACTTTACTCTTCTTCGTCCCGTGCCAGTGCCCACATGATAAAACATTTCTTCCCATACGTAACGCTACTCTTTGTAGAAAGAATACTGTTGCCCACAGAGGGGGAAAAGGGAGTAATCGCATCCATAACGGTGCTCCCTTTTGGGCACATGATCCGGCGGCTTCGAACTCTGTCAATTGAATGTTGACGCAGTATGCCGGATGCCATTGTGCTGCGTAAATTCCCCCACATGGGTTGTTCCGTGTTCCAATGTTGACGTTTCTAGATTTCAATGCCGCCACGTCTCCAATGCCTCAAGGCCATCGGGAATGGGGGAGGTCTCCCAATCATCAAAGTCGTCCTAGAACTCTGGCTGCCCCGGTTCATGAGCAGCGGTAACAAAGCTGCCAAGCAGGTTTTGGTAGTTGTTGATGATAATGGGTTGATGAGTATACGACGTGAAAAGTTGACTGTCACTCTATGACAAGCTGGTACTGCCGCCGCTGTACGCTTCGAGCTCGCGCAGACTCTGCATGAGCGCAGCCTCTTTGAGATCTTCGTTCTCCTGGCTGTAGACTGGCGCTGACGAGTCCGTCGAGTATTGTGGCGCAGGCTCTGCGGCTTGGGAGACCTGTGGCTGAACATGCTCTTGCTGTGGCGGCTGTTGCGGTTGCTGCTGATGTTGTTGCGGCTGTGGCGTTCCCGGGTGAGAGTGGTGTTGTTGGATGTGAGAGTGCGACGGCGTTTGCGGCTGCGCTGGCGTTTGCGCTTGCGAGAGGACGTGGTGGGGGGTATGGGAAAGCTGGGCAGCCGTTGCAGCGTATGGTGAGGAGGCATGCGGAACTCGGGCGTGAGTGGGCGTGGCAGCGACCGGTGTCGCAGGTGGTGCAGACGCAGCAGTGGCAGCAGCAGCAGCAGCAGCGTGCGTCGGTGTCGTGGCGTGGGCGGCCATGTGGTGCGACATCTGGGCAGCGGACTGCAAAGGTGTGCTGGGCGCGGTCGGCGGCGCCACACTCGGGCGGTTCTGTTGCGGGTGCTGGAGACCGCCAGCAAGCGTCATGATTCCCTGAACGCGAGCTTGCTCCTCTTCCGAGTTCATTCGAGCTCGCTCTTCGGCTTCCTTGCGAGCTGCTTGCGTGGGCGCGCGCGTCTTGAGCTCGCCAGTGACAGCTTGCAGATAATAAGGCATTTCCGAGTTTGTCTTGAGGAAGAAGAGCTTGAGGTTCCGCGCCTTGTCCTTCAGCTGCACTTGGGTCCGGTCCTTGAGTATGTTGGAAAGTGTGCCTTCGGCGCCAAAAAGCGACAAGATCTGACTCCAGTGAGGCCCCTGAACCATGTCCAATCCGGTCATGAGTGCTTTTTCCTCCTCCTGCGTCCAAGGACGTCTTGTCGAAGTAGTACCCTCTCGTCTCTGCTGGTTGTTGGTCTTGCTCAACGCCGCTTGGCGAGCTCTGTCGTATAGCACGGCGCTGGGGAGGCTCTGGCTAGGCGGGAGCTTTTCGTTGCTGTCGTGAGACGCAGGCTGCGGTGGTTGCTCGACCGGCGGCGGGTATCCGTAGTATGGAGATTGCTGCTGAGTCTGTTGTAAGTGTGACAGATATGTCGTCTGCGTGGCTGGGGCAACCCCTGTCGGCGTCGGCACGGTCGGTTGATACGGTGCCGGAGAGAGATTGTTGAGGGTAGTACGGACGTATTCCTGCGTGCTCTGCGCGACGAGGGCTAGAATATCGCTTGTCGAATCGTGGCTTTCGGTCGCGGTACCGTTCGGGGCTGGCGCGGCGGAGGGTGTGGACTCGGGAGCGGTTGTGGTGGGCTCTGCTGGGGGGGCACTGGTTTCGGTCGTCGGAACTGGCGGTTGTTCGGAGGGCAAGCCGTCGATAGGATCGCTGGGCAGGTACTGCGCGACCAGGCCATCCGTAGCCTCTAACAGAGATGATATGCCCAGGTCGTCCAGATCAGGGGGCATCGAAGCGTCCAAGTCGCTGTCCGTCAGAATTTGCGGTAGCTCGATGCCGTGTCTTGATGCGAGTCCTGACAGGGAATGTAGCTTCTGTCGAAGGTACGTATTCAGCAGGCGGAAAAGATCCTCCTCGGGGTAGCCAATCTTCAACAGCACTGTCCGCAGTTCATGTCAGCTTTGCTCTCCCGAGACACTAGCATTTGGTTACCAACCGGTATCAGGGAGGCCTGACGCATAAGCAATCAAGCCCGCTTTACGCTCCTCCACAGCCGTCACCATGGCTTTCTCTTCGGAGGTAAGCTCGGTCCCATCGTGTCTGGCGCGCAGCTTATCTTCCAGATCGGAGGAGAAGGCCTCGGCGATCAACTGATCAACGGGTGCTGACTGATCCGCTGTTGTTACAGACTCGATAACTAGCTGTGTCTTGACTGCCACAAACAGCTCGGAGATCTCGTGCGTGACGCTCTCGCCGCCGGATAGAAAAACGGGGAAAAACTTGTCTTTCAGCGCTAGAAGCTGTTGCGAGGCCAAATCGTGGTGTCCGTCGAAGGCGAAAAGCTCGCAGCAGAAGCTTGCCAAGTTGGCAACTTGGACGTCGGTCAGGTTGTCTGGTGCAGTCAGATCTAGTACGGCGGGGTCCAAGATAAGGTCGGTCGTTGAGTAAATGGAACGCGTTTGACGAAACATGGCCTTGAGGGTGCTGTACGACTTTGATAGTTCGGTATCCTTGTCTTGCAACTGGCGGTAGACATCATCGTAGACGTGTTGCGACATGATGGCAAGGAGCTGCATGGCCTGGACAAGGGGAAACGATTAGCGGCGCCTCGGGCACTGACGAGACCGCCACGTACAAAGTTTGACAAACATGAGGTAGTTGTGCGCCTCATCAAGGCCAGCGGTTCGGAGAGGATAACGGGATGCGGCTCGACAGAGTGGTTAGAGTCTTGCGACACAGAGGCCAAGGCGTCGGCCGTCATGTCGACGTCGGGGACGGCATCCAGGCCGTCGACCTTGCCCATCTCGTTGTTGATGTCCATCATGACGCCCTGAATCATGGCGTCCATGTCGAAGTTGAGGTCGAGAGAAGGGGCCTCGTCGTCGGCCTTTAACCTCTTGGACTCGACATCGGGTTCTTCTGCGCTCGCATCGCGGGGTCGCTTCAGCGGGAATGGAGGGGTTTCGCCCAGGTCGGTCGCAACAGTGGGCGGCGACTCCTGCTTCATCTCTGTTCCTGCTACGGCAAGTCAGCAAGCATCCTCTACGACGCCTCTTGGGCGGATCCTCTCTGGGTGGTATCTCGACGCTCGATGTCGAGGCCGGACGAGTGAAGATGCTCTTTTTCCTTTCTTTTTTTTCTTCCTTTTTGCGCGAAGTGGGATGGCGGGAAGTCAAGGCGGTCCGGTTCGTACCTGTCGGGGAGTGCGCCTCGGCCTTTGCGGCCTGGGCCGACTCTGCAATAGCTTCAATACCCTCCATGAGCATTGAGAAGCACGTCGACAGCGGTTTTGGGGGTCAGACTGGTCGGCGTGCAGCTCAATGGCGGAGGGGTATACCGTGATCTTTGCGGTTTCTTCGACTGAGGCGGAAAAACTTTTTGGAAAGAAAATCCGAGCACCGATGCCCTTATAATCTGCCCCAAAGAAGATGTCACTACCGATACACAGGAAGGAGCGACATCTGCAAAAAATTCACCGCTGCTTCCCCTTGAAAAACGGCTTGTGATTGGCTTGTTGGTCCATAATGTAACATGGTCAATGCACAGATCCCCGCTCCTGCCACTTTATCGCAACAATTTTTTTTTCTTTCTGTCCCCTGCCTGCCCCCTCGGAGTCGCGGTCGTCAGGGCGCCGGTACAGCTTGCCATCCTAGCCATCCCAACCCCTCAATTTTTCCGTGAACAGAGTTCCTTCCATCCTGGTTTTTTTTTTCTTCTTTTTTTTCTTCTTTTTTTTCTTCTTGCGACAGAGTGTTTTCTGCCTGAGGACAGCCATAGCATTAATCTACGATGCTTACGGATACCGAGCCTTATCGCTCAAGACATACCCTCTTGCTGATATCTCTTATGGGTCTGTACCTGATGTCTGTTTTCTTGGTCGGGTATTTTGACCCGTCAACGGCAACGGCTCCATTGCGAAAGTGTTTGCATGTCACTGTTGCCTTATGTGACGTCATTCCCCAGATTCACCATGTCAACAACTCTGGGGACCCGGCAGATCCCAGTCGTCCGTCTTTGGAGATTGCTGCCCGGGGACCAACAGGACATGTCACTGCCCGGTTCTGCCAGTCGCGACCGCCGGAAACCACATCGATGAACGGCCGCGTCGTGGCAGTGGCTTGACTGCTTGGTGCCGTGCTACTCACAGCCCAAGTAGAGACACGGAACATGATACATGTTACTGTTCTGTCCCCTCTTCTGCTTGGGTGCTGGTGGGGAATCCGGCTGAGTACTAATAAAGCATCTCCAAGAACAGCCTTGTCCAAAGGACGTGATCGATTGTCTGTAGAGCGTGCTTGTTTGGCGGAACATGTCAACGATCGGAAATTGGCTTTCACCGATTCAGTTGAGGAAGTTCTACTATGATCAGATACCATTGGTAGACAGACACTTTGATGAAGCTATGAACCGTCTGGTCTCTTTCGTGTTGCCCACTTAAAATATTGACGAAAGGATCAGGACGTTACCTCAATGGAGTATTCATGCCCTTTTCTTAGAGTATGATTATGGATCCAGACATAAACCTTTGTCTATCTCTTATTATCTCTTGCAGTAGCCACCGGGCAGAGGAGAGCTTGGCGTTCATAACCTCACCTGACGATGCCTTCCACAAATGGTACTAACTGAAATACCAATACAAGGCGATCCCTAGTAGAGTGGCACAGGTATACAATTATCCATACATAGTTAGAATAACACCATATAGGCACAAGTGGTACTAACGGCCTATAGTTGGGGAGACGGGAGGGAAGGACGAGTATAGCCGACGCCTCCGCGTGGTTCTCAGTGAAAGTTGCAAAGAACAAACTCGTACATGAGTGCGACAGAATCCAAAAAGGCAAGACGGCAAGTTACCTTCCCCACTTCCTCAGCTGCGTTCAGATACTCGGTGAGTGATTGAGTGACCATCGTCACTCAGTGACAGTCGCGACGAGGCCCTCGCAATCAGCCAACATATCCTCAAACCTTGTCCATATCCGTTGGCTTTCAGGAATACTGGATACCTCGAACGCTTTCCGGAATTGGGTGGGCATATAAGGTACGGACTGTGCATCACGTTAAATATGGTTCTCTATAAAGAAAGGGGTGGCCGAGAAGCTGGTGCGGTACGTTCCGGTTCGACGAGCTTATTTTTCGGGCAGGGGCATGCCAAGTGGCTAAACCGTCTTTCATCCGATGTGCTGAGGGTGCAAAGGAGCATTCGCGTGGTAATTATTCATACCTACTTTTGTCGCTATAAGGTGTCCGGCTCTCGACTGCATCTACCCTTGGCAGCTAGCTCTTGGCCAGGCTCTAGGGTCATATTTTGCAGCAAGCACTTTTGTGGCGTCTCTCGGAAGATCGTCATACGCGGACGTGTGGAAGGAGCAGAATAGGCAGCACGGCAACTGTCACGCACAAGCCCGGGCGGGCGGTCGGGATATTTGGACGGTCTCGACGGTTCGCTCTCGGAAAGTTCCAAGTGACGAGTAGGAGAAGCCGTCAGAGTGCCATAAAGAAAAAAAAAAGCTTGATTGGACGTATATGCATAGCACTTCAACAACAACAACAGGGGTATCGATATTGGTAGCCACGCAAGCATCGAGAGGCTCACCAGACATTGGCAGAGACGCGGGTCCAAGGAAGCGGTACATCGACAGGGAGCGGGGGTCCGGGGACTCGCCGGGAATGGCATCCAAACCCCGGGGCAACGGGTAGGCGGGCAGGCGGCAAGGACACACAGACAGCTACGCTACTCTGTAGTCGTAGGCTACTAGTAGTTCAACTGTGTATAGATAATCGTGTACCTGTGCGACCCAAAGGGGGGCCGCCTTGTAGTTGTACCTCGGTAGGCTACTAGTAGTACACTAAAATAAGTGTCTGATTCGCACAACTCCCAAATCGTGACCCTCGGGAGTGGTGGTATCTGAGTGGCCATGAGAGTGGTACCATCAGCCAAGCACCCGAGCCGCCCCAAGGCCGAGGAAGCCCAACAAGCAAGGAAACGAATGCGGATCCTCATCATGGTGAACGGTCAATAAAAAAAAGTGTGTCTCGGCTTTTGTACGCTCCGGGGACAGTCGAATGCAGATCCAGTCGGGTTCTGCTCACCTCCAGCACCTCGTTCGGGGACGGACTGCTCAGGATGTTTGGGATTGGAACTGCCTGATCCAGAATCGGCCGGGTTATAGTTTACTATGCAACACTCCATGACCATGACCCCATGGTGGCGTGTGGAGGAACCTGGGGAAGGCGGTTGACACGGCCGAGAGAGGGTCAATGAACGCGCCCCAGGTCGAGACCCGAATGACTGGCACAGCATCAGTACAGACGATTGGAGTTTCATGACTGGCGGTTCTGGCAGCGTCCGCTTTGGCTGGCGTCACGGCAATCGAAGCAGAGAAAGCAGAGACGCAAGAGACAAGAGCTCCGTATCGCCGTGAAACTGCCATCAGACCGAAGCTTTTGCCCCATATTTGCCCCCACACAACCCCCAAATAGCTTCGGCCAAGAGGATTGTTTGCTGTCGAATGATGTCGGGAACAAGGAAGGGGGTTCGGCACGAGATCGGTTTACGTAAGGATGGATGGATGGAAGAGGGCGACTGAGGAACGGCGTTTGCAGGAAGATATATCGACATCCCCCGAAACCTAAAACGACACCCCCTCCCACGTTTTGTGCTTTTTGGTGCGGGGGAAAGGGCGCTCGCGGGGCTTTACGCCGAAGATTCTCGCCGGGCAAACCAGCAGCAAAGACAGCCCGGGAGGCGAGAAAACAAGGAGGAGTTTCAAGAGACTGAGCCCGAGCCCTTAGCGGTATAAAACACGGTAGATAGGCTATCTAAAACGATGGCCCGACTGCATGATATCGGCGTTTCCTTGCTTAACGCCGCATGGCGATATCCTATATAGCGTGGAAGCATAGGAGATAAGTCCCCGCAATCCAGAATATGTATGCCTAGGTCACTTTGGGTGTGAAGGGAACGAGTACCGGTACGTGTATATACTTGGCATAGGCATCACGGAATTGAATATCTTTGATCACCCTGCGCATCGTACAGTAGATGCATGTACATAGCAGAGCCCATTCAACAGAGACAGTACTTTGTTTGATGTGGGGCGACTGCTGTATCCCAGTCAACCTTGATGGTGTATCGTAATGTACACGATGGAGTAGCACACATACACTGC
This sequence comes from Colletotrichum sublineola, assembly GCA_020631755.1. Taxonomy (NCBI): domain Eukaryota; kingdom Fungi; phylum Ascomycota; class Sordariomycetes; order Glomerellales; family Glomerellaceae; genus Colletotrichum; species Colletotrichum sublineola. The sequence continues at coordinate 3,493,728 of JAHSQG010000001.1, forward strand.
TAAATATGTAGATAGGCTAGTATGCAGTGCAGCAAAAGGGTGGATAAGACAGACCAGGTGAGTCGTTGGGGGTGGGCTGAGTGGGGTGTGAGGGGAGGAGAAAGTGGAGGAGACCTAGTTGACTATTGGCATCTGCCTGTTTACACTACCCACATATCCCCCTACCTTTTGGAAAATGTCGGATGGACCCATCGTAGTGAGGCGGTTGGCTTCATGCCAAAGTGTCTGGGGTAACACGGCTCTGGTTGTGGCTCGGGATAGCGCATCGCCCGGCAGGAGGGCCTTGGTTGGCTAAGATAGGTAGGTAGGTAGGTAGTTTTACAGGTAGACTTGTTGCCATCTCTACGGATGTATGTGCACCCAGAACCCTGGAGGTAAATTTGCAGTGTACATACATACATACATACATACATACAGTACGTGCCGGTCTAGGTAGTCCCGCGCCAAGGCCTCTGTTGTCCGTCATCTTAGTTGCGTTCGGGTGGTGGCCGAGGGAGCGCTTTGAAGCGGTTGTGGCTGTTGCTCCGAGATGGAGCTGCATCTTAGGCATATTCTGATTGGCTGATACCTTGGTAGAGGAGGCAGCTTCTGATGGAGAAAGTGCGGGGTTGAGAACCGCGTGGAGAGGGGAAGGTAGGTGGAAGGAAGGTGTAAGAGGGGAGGGAGTTCCGTTCCGGTTCCGAGTTCTGGTGTGTGGCAAGTACATGTACGATCGATGTATGCTACAGCGTACCTACCTAGGTGCCTAGCTAGACTGATGACTAATAGACAACGCGACAACTCGACGCTCATCCAATCCCACAATGTATTTATTGACTATCTCCACGATCCCACCTCACTCGTGCAGTTTTCGTAGTGTACCTGATCTGGGGCCTGGGGAATGGACAAGCGGAACTCGATCCTGGGGGTGGCGTGAGCTCGAGCCGAGTCCAGCAAGCATTGCCCAGTAAGATGGAGAGAGGGAGAGGGAGCTGCTTCTTGGGGTTGGCCCATGGTCCGAAAAATACAGATGCACTAGAAGAACCTACACTACCTACCTACCTACGTTGTCACTGTATGTGGTCGTCAGCCAGCAACTGCCATGTATGTAGAGGAACACGCGTTGGCCCGAGGTGGCGTCTAACATTTCCCCGTTCATGCCATGCCTACCTATCTACCTACGTACCTACATACACGTACAGAAGACATATACTAAGTAGGCAGGTAGATAAATGTACTTTTACATAATAAACTTGCTGAGTAACGTCCTACCTAGGCCTGTACGCAGCATTGCCCCTCCTGCCACCCCTCCATCCATCAACCCCGGCCCCCCCCTCCGGCCCCATGTCTGTGTCTGTGCATGCTAATCAGTTCCTAGCACGGCAGGGCCTCGACACTAACAACCCCCTAACTTCATCCCCTTGGCTGCTACAACGTGGGGGGGAGCTCGACGATTGTCCCAGTGTTTGACATTGCTCCGATCCACGGCGTGGGATAGCTGTGTTGTGATGTGCTATGCTGTCCTGCTGCATGTACGTATTTGTATTGTGTACCACAGACAGAATTGTATCCGTACTCGGTGCAGAGCAGAGCCCCCCTCATCTGGTCTCCTCCCTCCATCCGTAGATAGGTACCGAATTAGTGTACCCCCTCCGCCGAGATGCTTGCACCATGTCCACCTTCTGTCCTCACCCTTTGACATTACTGTCTTTCGTCTTCGCGAGTCTCACTTTCCGACTCCTTCCCCTCCCCCCAGCTCTGTGCTCCCGGACCCCGCTTTATATACAGTCTACACTCCCCCCTCAAGCTCTCTGTCCGTACTCTCTCACTTCCTCACTTTACTCTCAACTCAACAAACCCTCCTTGACGACTTTTTCTGTTTTTTTGTGATACCTTGATACCAATAACCTGTTTCGTCTTTTACCATCCACCACCACACACACACACACACTCACACACATACAAAATGGGTTTGTCCGTTGAGCTCAAGACCCCGGTGACGGGCGCCTACACCCAACCCACCGGACTGTGCGTAACCCTTTTGTCCCCCCTCTCGGTGACCTCACCACTGACGTGACTTATCATTCCCTAGGTTTATCAACAACGAGTGGGTTGAGGGCGTTGACAAGCAGACCTTCGAGGTCATCAACCCCTCCACCGAGGAGGCCATCACTTCCGTCCACGAGGCTACCGAGAAGGATGTTGACATTGCCGTCGCCGCCGCCCGCAAGGCCTTTGAGGGCGAGTGGAGGAAGGTTGCCCCCAGCCAACGTGGCGTCCTGTTGAACAAGCTCGCCGATCTCGCTGAGAAGAACACCGACCTCCTCGCCGCCGTTGAGTCTCTCGACAACGGAAAGTCCATCTCCATGGCCAAGGGCGACGTCGGTGCCGTTGTTGGCTGCATCCGCTACTACGGTGGCTGGGCCGACAAGATCGAGGGCAAGACCATTGACGTCGCCCCCGATATGTTCCACTACACCCGCTCCGAGCCCGTGAGTTTTCCCTCACACACACACACACACACACATTCTCTCTCTCTCCCTCCGAAGCTCTCACCATGATTGAGTACTAACCCCCATCAGATCGGTGTCTGTGCCCAGATTATCCCCTGGAACTTCCCTCTCCTCATGCTCGCCTGGAAGATCGGCCCCGCCCTGGCCACTGGCAACACCGTCGTCATGAAGACGGCCGAGCAGACCCCCCTGTCCGCCCTCGTCTTCGCCAACCTCGTCAAGGAGGCCGGCTTCCCCCCTGGCGTCTTCAACCTCCTCAACGGCTTCGGCAAGGTCGCCGGCGCCGCCCTCTCCGCCCACATGGATGTCGACAAGATCGCCTTCACCGGCTCCACCCTCGTCGGCCGCCAGATCATGAAGGCCGCCGCCAGCTCCAACCTCAAGAAGGTCACCCTCGAGCTTGGCGGAAAGTCCCCCAACATCGTCTTCAACGACGCCGACATTGAGCAGGCCATCTCCTGGGTTAACTTCGGCATCTACTACAACCACGGCCAATGCTGCTGCGCCGGCACCCGCATCTTCGTCCAGGAGGGCGTCTACGACAAGTTCCTCGCCGCCTTCAAGAAGCGCGCCGAGCAGAACAAGGTGGGCGACCCCTTCCACCCCGAGACCTTCCAGGGCCCCCAGGTCAGCCAACTGCAATTTGACCGCATCATGGGCTACATCAAGGCCGGCAAGGACGAGGGCGCCACCGTCGAGACCGGTGGCGCCCGCCACGGCGACAAGGGCTACTTCATTCAGCCCACCATCTTTAGCAACGTCCGCCCCGACATGAAGATCATGCAGGAGGAGATCTTCGGCCCCGTCTGCGCCATTGCCAAGTTCAAGGATGAGGAAGAGGTCATCAAGCTCGGCAACGACACCACATACGGCCTCGCCGCTGCCGTTCACACCACCAACATCAACACCGCACTCCGCGTGAGCAACGCCCTCAAGGCCGGCACCGTCTGGGTCAACTGTAAGTCGCTCTGCAACGTCCGCTGGCCCCCCTTGCGCAATAATACTAACCGCACCGTGCCTCGCAGGCTACAACATGCTCTCGTACCAGGTCCCCTTCGGAGGCTTCAAGGAGTCCGGAATCGGAAGAGAGCTCGGCGAGGCCGCCCTCGCAAACTACACCCAAAACAAGTCGGTCGCGATCCGTATGGGCGGCGCTCTGTTCTAAAAGGGAGATATGGGGTGAGTGGGGAGATAAAAGAGAACGACGAAAAGTGGGACTTCTGGCGCAATGTGTACATGACCTCGATGTAACTTTTCAAATATCACGTTGAATGATACCAAGCAACTTCATCCATCTATCCGCCATCTAGCAGTTCGCAGCTGGACTGCTCAGTACAATTAAGCGATTTGCCCAGTGAACCCTGTATCTTCCAACAACTGTGTCTGTAACCCTACATATAGACCGCGAAACCATGGCTTCCTCGCGCACGCTCAGCCCGACATAAACATTGCGTTTCCACTCCCCGTCATATGGCTGAGGATGGAAATGCCGGCTTCCGGGCCGAAGTGATTGGAGTATCTGTCACCCTGCTTGTGAGACGAATTGATAAAGGTACGGGTCCTCCTGCCGACAGCGCCTCCCATCGCGCAAGGTTTGGAATATGGGCCCCAGACCACGATGGCCTCGGCCTTTGACATGGCTCCGGCATCCGCAAGCACAATGGCCTTGGACGACTCCCTAAAGGTGCCGTACGTGGAACTCCGGGACATGTGCGTTGTGGTGCATACCACATCGGCGTTCTCGATGATGGCCTCTATAAGAGATTGGATTAGCACCCTAGCCCAGTGTTCGGCCCTCAGTCGGCTGTCTCTCTCTTCCTGCGCCGTCATGTTCACGTATTTAGCATCGCTGCCGTATGAAGTCACTCCCGCAGCAGCGAAATCCCGCACTTTGCGCAGCGGTATCTCACGGGCGACGAAAGCGCGGAGACCCGCATACTGCTTATCGTTTCGGAAACCCTCTCGAAGATGGAACATCTTCGGGTGATCCAGGGGAGCGAGGTCGAAGTCATTAAAGCTGACCAGCTTCAACAGCCACTCGCACGGTGAGAGCCGCTGCGACCATTTCGACATTTCCCACTCGATGTTGCCCTTGACTACCAAACGGATAAAAGAACCAACCTCTTTCTCGATGTTGTGTCCGCGAACGACGAGAGGGATGTGGCGAGGCAAGTCGGGTTTGGTACGTTCGTGGAGGGCTTCCACTACTTGGGTGCCCCTCTTGTAGAGCAGATCAGCATATTCGCGTACCGCGATGTGATTTGATGCCGAGGCATGCACTTTGTTCGTCCCGGCGTTTGCCAGGAAGAGAAGCGTGGTGGCAACGAGTGCTTCTCGGGCATGGAGTCTTGTTCCGCAAATGCCGACGAGACCAAGGGACACCAGTTTAATGTATTGTTTGAATTGACCTTCGGGTTCAGCAGAAATTAGTTTTATCGCCTCGTTTGCGTACTCCACATCAAATTGAGGCTTCTGTGACAAGAGCGGCTCGGCAAGCGAAAGGTTCTGCGCAGCTTGCGAGAGCCGAGTGTCATCACTGTCACCGCTGGCGATCTTGTGCCATTCGGAGACCGGGTAGCTGTACCCGCGGCCAATAAAGAACTCCTGCAAGATTATCTTCAGGACATCGTCATCCTCCGAGAATCTGGGCTCGGGTCTGCTGTCATGGCTGGGGAGGGCATCCTTAGCCAGTTTAGTTGCCTTGAACAGGTCGTTCGTCGCATTGACCCGTCGGCGTGAGAGAACTCGCCCGTCATAGAAATCGAGGTAAATTTTCTCCATCTCGGCTTCTCCGTGACTGGGGAACATATCGAGAATGTCTTCCTTCCCGCCGCCGCTCCCTTTTTCGGGTCGCAGGAAGGCTTGGACTTGGTGGTTCCGTATTCTGTAAGCGGGAGAAGTAGGGTCCCGAGGGCGATGGACTTCAAGTAAAAGGTAGTTTCCGTTATTGGTAGCTTGATCTGGATAGTCGTGTTTCCAATCGGAAGATGGTTCCCGGTCGAGAGATGGTACTTTACAAGGCAGTACTTTGGCCGGCCAACTCAAGTCATCTCTGTCTGGCTTGCCATCGTCTCGGTAAGTATCCGGTGCCGGTGGCTCTCTGAACGCAATGCTCAGTTCTGTATAAGGCTCTGTAAAGTTGTTGGCGGACCGCCCGAATCGTTTCAACTTCAGTAGTATCAGTGGACAAAGAGACGCTCGGAATGACTAGGTCAGAAAAGTGCAACTCACGAATTCATCACTCAGGCATGTGATGGCCGAAAAGCGGTCAGTCTCAGCCGTCGGCTTGTCGCCAATCTTGACGAACAAGAACGGGAGCTTCACCGTTCTAACCTCTTGAACGTCTTGAGCGTACCACCAACAGTCTTGGGCGATTGATTGTGTGATTACAGTTAACGCATCATGGAGCCCGTTGAACTAGAATCTTGCTGGGGACTGAGTCTTCTTCAGATTCTCAGAGGCCATCTGCGTCTTGTATCTGTTGATATCCCAATGGTGTCTGGAAAGGAATGATGTCAATGTTAGGTTCTTGAGCAGAATGTAAACTAAGACAGCTTACACGATTCCGTAAGAGGCAATAGACAATGTCTGGTCGGGCGCAAGTACAAAGAATCTGGCCAGCGAAGCTTTGATGTTGTCTTTGACCAGGATGTAGAAGGTTCGTTGGCTGATGATGTCTCTGAGGCTCCATCTTCCATGTATCTTGGCATCTGAATTGACATAGCTATCAACTGTTTCGTCGATTCCTCGGAAAGGGAAGCCAATGCCGTCTATTAGGCTATTTTCGCCAGTGCGAAGTTCCACTTGCAAGAGTCCAAATTCGTTGGCCTGCTGTTGCTCGGGGACGAGTGTTTCGAGTTGGGCAGGCTCCAAACAACCTCCCGAGATGTCGAAAGTATTCAAAGGCCATCTAATGGTGACTGAGAGGTCTGACGACTTTTCCTTCTTGTTGTTGTTGAAGAAAGAAGCGACGCTGTCATGGCTACGCGGAAACCCAATTGTGACACCGAGGTAAGCGGCGTGGGTGTTTCCGATGTGCATGATGCATTCAGTCCGCAATTGATCTGGAAACCCGAGGGTTTGGCCTCCGATGACGAACGTCTGAGCTGGATCGACGAGCGCACATGGCTGCGCTGCATTCAGAAGTGCGGCAGACATGATGCATCAAGGATGCTTTGGTGGGGGAAAACAACCAGACTTTAAGTAGCGGCAGAAGGTCCTTGGAACAAACGAGTTCGATGGCGAGGAGCGATGGATAGAAAGACGAATATCACCTTCTTCAGTAGATCGTGGCAAACGTTGAAACTTGAGTAGCGGCGATGGCCGGTTGTGGAGGTGTAAGTATGAGAGAAGAAGATGGGGCGAAGACGAGAGGCGAAAGTTGGGAACCCACAATCAGAGGTAAGTGCCAGGCGGAAGCGGTATTCAGAGAAGGAGAGTTACAATACAAAGCTGGATAATATCCCTGCCTTGATGAATCAAGTAGAAGCTATAGGTGCAAAAAGAAAGAGAAGAAAAAGGAGCAGGCTATTGGCAGCGAAGTCATTCAGTAGGGAAAGCGCTCAAAAGTCGGACAACGCTCCTTCCTTTTTGGTCTGTTATGGAAGTAAACAGAAGAGAGAGATACCCTCCTTGCCCTCCATTTCTCTTACGAATACCCATCAGGCGATGATATCTGCTTACTGGGTATTATGAAGCTGAGTTTAAGCCATCACACCCGTTCCTGTAGCAGTCCATGGTTAGGCGTGGCCAACAAGTTCTGATGACTTGCTTGCATGTTCTAACGCTGGCAGACTCTACAAACATGAACATGAGATCTATGAGGGGTAATTAAGGGCTCGTTGTGCTCCAGTATTTTAGCTGACCTCTTTTGTTTCTCTTCTCTACGCACACTTGACTCAAACTATGCATCTTCCTGCTCTGCAATCTTTCGCTCATTACCATGGCCCCTCCAATAGACTTCCATCCCGCGTGGAGTTGTTCATTGCCACCCCAAGTGATCAATACTGAGTTGTGCTACGTGCTTTTTGCTACTGACTATCCCGTCCCACCTCGGGTATTTGTAAAGAAATACTCAGGGTCCGCCATACCAAAGAAACATTGCCGTCCTTCTGCACTGACAAGTTAACTGCTAGATACCCTGCATTCACGGCTTCTCTCCCATCTCAGTGCCTGCTGCCGTTCGTCTTGGCGTACTCCTTCTCGTATTGGCGGATCACCGCAGGGGTAATCTCCATTCCGCAGAACCTGGTGGGTTTCTGCTTGGACTGGAATGGATTTCCGTCCATGGACCGGATCCAGAGAATCTTATTTCGGCGGCCGCCGGACAGGTCGATGACAGGGTCTCCGTTCTTGCGCACGACGCCCAGGCGAACCTGCTTGCCCCTGTACTCGTCGAACCAGAGGCGCGTCGCGAGGGCGAGCTGGTGAACGGTGTGATTGTCCGGCTGGGAGGGGGCCGCAAGGCCGCGGAGAGCTGGGCCATCGAGGAAGTCGGTGAGGGCGCGGGTGGCCGGGCGGGGGTTGCCCGGGAACTGATGCGCGATGCTCTGCTGCAGTGCGCCGACGCCATTCTTGCCCTCGATCGCCGGGTTCTCGTCGAAGACGACGCTGCATTTCGCGCCGGCTTCCGAGACAACGGCAGGGATGTGTGAGGACGAGGCGGGCGGGTCGGGAAAGCCCTCCCACTCGCTGCCGGAGTCGTGGTACATGGTGATATCGTCATCTGCCGGGAGCTCAAGCTGATATTGCTTGGCAGTCTCGGGTTGCTCTTTCTCCATCATCTCGGGCTTGCTGCCAGCCCTCTTGGCATTTTTCTTGAGTTTACGCTGAATACGCTTCTTCTCCCTCTACAGAGTGTAAGCAACCGCGACGAGGAGCCGGGATTCGTCCTACCTTGAGAGCCTTTCCTTCTTCCTGAAGCGAGTGTTTCTGCTCGGGGAGCGATCCGCGAATCTCGGCATGAGGCATGATGTTGAGGTAGGGCTGGTGGTGGAAGAGGGCAGAGCGGTGACCGAAGACCAGAGGATCTTGTAAAGAGTCGGTGTTTGCAGGACTTGAATCTTGGTGATGTAGAGGTAAAAACGTATTCGCTGGTCGAAAGCTTCTTGAAGGGGGCTTTATCTTTGCGAAGAGGGTGAGTTAATGAAGGATGATGAGCTGCTAGGGGTCAGATGGTGGAAAGGGTTGAGACTGAGGTCGAGAAAAAGGGTGAGGGGCAACGGGAAGGGGCATATCGAAGGCTCTTACCTGAAGGTAAAGGGCCTTTATATTATATTATAAGGCATGGAAAGAACAGTCTGGAAGAGGATGGATCCCAAAGATTGGGAAGCTACGAAGCAGTCATGTGGCAGCCTGCTGCCGTTGCCTGCAAATCTCACAGTCATGATGTGGGACTTTGCCGGGCCAGGGGAGATAGAGAAAACATACTCAAAACGAAAGATTCTATGGAAAACATACAGCCTCAAGCTTTTTTTATATGTACTCCTATGTTTGAAGGTGGGCATATGACACGCTGCTTGAAAACTCCAGCTTGCCCAGAAGGAAGCAACGTGACCGCTCGACAGCAAAGCAGCGCACTATGGTATGTTACAAACTTTGCTAAACTCCATTAAATTTTACTGTGCTGTTTGGTTGCTTCTTATCTGATCATTCTGTTTCTGACAATCGAAACAATCAACAGGCAGGGCATCACGATACAAGGCGGCAATGAGTCTCTTGTACGACTACGGCTTCGATATCACGACGTGTCTTGTCAAACAACTGTGGCCTTGGACACAAAGGCTACACCGACGATGAATGATACCCCAAAGCTTCTTCCACAAGACAACAAGCAAAGGCCCACGTGCCCTCAACTCCATTCTCTCATGACATTCGTCTCTAATGGTACAATGAGCGCCATGCTGTCCGACCCGGCTTAGGCAGACTCTCCCATGCTCTGAATCATATCGACCGTGCCGTTGGCGACACCGATAAACCCCTTCGGCTGCTTCTTCTCCCCTTCAACCCTGTCTGCAGGCCTTCCATAACCACCTCCACCGGGCGACATGATGATGATTCGGTCGCCGGCCTCCATCCTGGCCGTGTTCTTACCGCCGAGGTTCACGATCCGTCCGTTCTTCTTGACCCACACATTGCGCCCCCTCTGCCCGTCCTCGCCGCCGGCCATGCCGTACGGCGCAAACGCCCGGCGCTCGCTGAGGATGCTGACCTTGATGGGGATGCCGAACTCGATCTCCCTGATGACGCCTTCGCCGCCCGTGTGCGCCCCCCTCCCGCCGCTGCCCTCCCTCAGGCAAAACCGCCTCAGGATGACGGGATATCGCCTCTCCAGCGACTCTGGGTCCGTGATGCGCGTGTTGGTCATGTTAGTGTGCACGCCGCTGGCGCCGTTCCACGTCGGCCCGCCGCCCGCGCCGCCGCAGATGGTCTCGTAGTACCCGAACCCGCTGTGCGGATCGTCGGTGCCGAACGTCAGGTTGTTCATGCATCCCTGGCTCGCAGCCGCGGCCCCAAACGCCCGGAAGATGACATCCACCACGCGCTGCGATGTCAGCACGTTACCCGCGCATACCGCAGCCTGCTCTGTCGGCCGGAGGAGCGATGCCTCGGGCACCCGTACCTCGACGGGCCGGATGGCGCCCTGGTTGAGCGGGATCTCGGCGTCTACCATACAGCGCAGCGCGAAGATGATGGATGAGTTGCAGATGGCAATTGGCGCATTCCAGTTGCCGTACGCCTCTGGCCCCGTGCCGCTGAAGTCGAAGACAGCCCCGCCAGTGACCGGGTCGATCTTCACCTCGAGTTGGATGGCTGTGCCGTCGTCCATATAGTCGATGGCCGAAAGGGGCTTGCCCGCGGTGCGCTTGTGGATCGTCTTGAGCATGTCGCGGACGGCTCTCTCGGCCGCGCCTTGAATCCCCTCCACTGGCGACGGGAATCAGCACGAACGGGAGAGGGCATAACTGGAAGGGGAAGCAGTCAGACGTACTGTAGAATTGGACCACGTCGAGACCGTAGTCATCAATAAGGGAGTGGATGAGCTGGCTCCCACGGTGATTGGCCGCGGCTTGGGCCTTGATGTCCGATATGTTATCACGCAGGCACCTCGTGCCGGAGCAGCCTGGGTAGTGTGCGGGCGCCATCAGCAAATCTGTGAGTTCCTTCTCCTTGAAGACGCCGCCCTCAACGACCTTGAAGGCCTTGATGACGGCGCCTTCTTCCCAGAGCTCCTTGGAGTTGGGAGGCATAGAACCGGGGAGAATGCCGCCGACCTGGGGGGAAAGGGAATGTTAGCGAATGGCATCTGCTGATCAGGATAGGTGCATACTCACATCGGCGTGATGGCCTCTCGACGCGGTCCAGAAGATGATTTTCTTGCCCTCCGCATCGAAGACGGGAGTGATGACAGTGAGATCAGGAAGATGAGTGCCACCGCAGACTGCCTGCTTGTTAGCATCAAGTTTACCGGAGAAAAGGGATTCGTACGATCTTACCAGGTGAGTTGGACAGAATCACGTCTCCAGGCTTGAGGTTCTCGCCCCAGTGGTCAATCTGCCACTTGACGGCAAACGCCATGCTCCCAATCTGCCCTCCGTCAGCTTCCTTCACACATACCTCAGAAAAGTCGCCAAAGAAGGCTGCAAAGACTCACCATCGCCGGCACATGCGGCGCATTCGCCACAAGCCCTCCGTCGGGCGAGAAGACGGTGCACGAGAAGTCGAGCCTCTCCTTGATATTGGTGCTGACGCTCGTCTTCTGCAGCGCCCGCCCGGCCTGCTCTGCGACGCCCATGAAGCGGTGCCCGAAGATGGACAACTGGATCGGGTCGACGGTCGTCGCCGAGATGGTCTCCCTGGTGCCGACGGCGACGTCGATGACAATCATCTCGGAGAGCACCGTCGCCGTCGCGCCGGGAATGACCACGATGGTCTGCTTGTCGTCCATGACGAGCGCAGGGCCGGCGACCTTGGTGTGCGCGGCCAGGTCTGCGAGCCCGTACACCGGCGTCTCGGACCAGCCCAGACACTTGAAATAGACCGGCTTCCTGGTCTTGGCTGGAGGCGGCGCCGCGGCTACGGCGGAGGCGAGCTCCTTGGACCAGGGCATGGGAAGCTGCACCATCGTCTTGCCGACGGCCCGCACGCGGTAGTCGTCGATGATGACCTCGCGTCCGACGGGCAGGAACCCGAACTGCTTCTGGTGCTCGTTTCTGAACGCCGTGAGATATCCGCCAGGCATAGCCGTCTCCTGGATCATGAGCGGAGTGTCGCTGCCCTGAAAGCGCATGTTGAGGTACCTCTCCGAGACGATTCGCTCACCGGGGATGCGCTGCAGCAGCAAGGCATCGCTCGCCTTGACCACGAGCTTGTCAAGCTCGGCGGCGAAGACGGCGTGGTTGGCCTCGTCATAAGTCAGCGCGCAGGGGCTGCGCTCCTCGTGGACGACGTCGGCAAGGGCCATGCCGTACGCTGAAAGGACGGAAGAGTACTTGTGAATAAGGACACGGGAGATGCCTAGTGTCTTGGCGATGTCGCAGGCGTGCTGGCCGCCAGCACCACCGAACGAGGCGAGATTGTGAAGGCCTGCGTCGTAGCCCTTTGCCTCGGTGAGGGTGCGTATGGGGCGGCACATGGACTCGTTGGCGACGTCAAGGAAGCTTGGGTAGGGACGTCGTGTGTTAGTCCACAGGGAATGGTACAAGGGAGTGTCGGGTTCGTGAAACTGTGCTTACCCCGCGGCCACTTCCTCCACGCTGAGGTTCGTGTTTTCATCCTCGTTGATGCTCGCCGTGAGCTCCTCAAAAAGGCGTCTGCTGACATCGACATCCAGGGGAAGGTCTTCGTTAGGGCCAAAGATCTTGGGGAAGAACTCGGGGCGCACACGGCCGAGGACGACGTTGGCATCCGTCACGGTCAAGGGGCCGCCCTTCCTGTAGCAAGCCGGTCCGGGGTGGGCCGACGCACTCTCGGGACCAACCTTGAACATGCCACTCTGCCAGCTGAGGATGCTACCGCCGCCGGCAGCGACGGTGTTGATGTCAAGCTGAGGCGTCTGAACCATGACGCCGGCAGTCGTTGTCTCGAAGACCTGCTCAAGCTCGCCAGCATATCTACAGAATATCGGTTAGTCATCAGCGCTGAGATATCCGTTGAGCCATCACGTACCTTGAGACATCGGTACTTGTGCCGCCCATGTCGAAGCCGATGACGGGCGTCTTGTCTATCTCATCAAAGCAAGTCCTCGCGTAGCCCACGACGCCGCCAGCCGGGCCGGAGAGGATCGCTCTCAGACCGGACAGGCCGGAGAACTCGACCAAACCGCCGTCGCTCTGCATGAACTCGCACCGGCAGCCGCTGGTGGCCAGATCCTCGAAGCCGGACTCGAACCCAGCTATGTATCGCTTGATCTCTGGGGTGAGATACGCGTCCGCCGTGGATGAGTTGCCACGTGGGACAATCTTGACGACCGGCGACAGCTCCGCGCTGGGAGAGATATGGGTGAACCCGATTTCGGCAGCGAGATTCGCGACGGCGGCCTCGTGCTCGCGGAAGGTGTAGCTGTGCATGAGACAGACGGCGATAGAGCGGTAGCCTTCGTCGTACGCCTCCTGAAGGGCCTTTCTAGAGGCCTCGAGGTCTGTTTGTAAACGGCGTCAGTTCCGTAAAAATGACCAAAGCAGACAGGGGGGATGAATTTACCCAAGGGCTCCAGCACTCGGACTATCTCGCCAGTGACGCCCGTCACCAGGGCGGGATCTGAAGAGACGTCGATGACGTTGGGTTTGTTGTTTTCTGACCAGGCCTCCAGTGTTACCCGCTGCGGAATCTCAATGACTTTGGAGTAGAGTACGTCGGGCTTGCGGATGGCGAGATCGAAGAGCTTCGGTCTGGATTGATTGCCGATGTGAAGTAGGTCCTTCGACGCGCGCGTTAGCTCCCCCCTGTCGATGAAGCCGCGTCCGGGAAACAGATCTTACCTTGAGGCCCTTAGTAACGGCGAATACTGTACGCTCTCCTTTCCTCTCGAGTAGGGCGTTTGTGGCGACTGTCGTTCCCATCTTGATGGATTCTGCGACACTGGATTCAGCAATGGGAGCCTAGATCGTCGCAGACTCATTCGTGAACGCACCGACGCTTCTCAGAGAGATCTTCTTTCCCTTTGGGTACTTCCTCCCCGTCACCTTTTCTAGAACTCTCCTGATCGCTTCGACGGGGGCATCGGGATAGTTGCTGGGGTCGACAGAGAGTAACTTGACAAGGATATCATCTTGGCCGGGCACCGATGCCACACACTTGGACGTCAGCTGTGGAATTCGAACTCGCTGGGAATGCAGCTACTCACATCCGTGAACGTACCACCGCGGTCGATGGATATTCTGATGCCCTCGACAGGCCCCGGTAACGAACCCATGACGGCGACGGCTTTGCGGCGTGGTGTATTAGTGAGCGGGTAGGCGTGAGAAGTTGCGATCTCGGTATTTTGGATTAAAGAACGATGGGATTAAATTCGATAAGACAAGCTCTATCGATTTGGAACGAGCTCAGTTGAAGCTGGCATCGAATCGATTTTACAGCTTCCATCAAGCCAAGCACAGAACACCGATAAGCCGAAAGCGGCAACCCTCCGAGAGTTGCTCACAAATCATCGCCGGAGCTCCTTCGGCAGGCTCTTCGGAGGCCAATGAATTAACCAAGGCACCTATCACTGGGATGCTCCACATGGCCATATCGATAGCCGATTGATGGAATGGAGGAGGAGTTCAGAAGAGCTTCTGTGTCATCTGGGGAATCGACCAGCAGTGCGATAACGGGAAGAATCTACCCCTCAGTGTCCCCGCAGCGAGGTTGAGTGCGGCGGGGTCGCCTTATCAGTCAGACGGTCCCTCTCGGGATGGGGATGCCGAAGGTAGAGCTCAGTCTCGGTGTCGGCGTCATCATTTGATCTGGGTGATTGTGTGTAGACTGTCAATCTTTATTTGCGCCGCGGTATCGGACGCTTAAACATGTATTGTGGTCTAAACGCGAAATTTAACATTGGCAAGTATTGCTATCGATTTGGAATCCTCCTGGGGCCCCTCATTCCACATTCCGAACCGTATCGTCGAGCGTCTTCGCAAAGTACTCGACGTTCTTCTCGTTGAGCCCTGCGATTGAGATTCGTGATGTATCGGCCATGTAGACATGGTATTTCTCTGTAAAAAAAAAAAAAGCCGTCAGTAATTTGTGACACCAGCGAATCTGTTGACGTGTAACGAACCTTCGAGATGTTGGACTTGGGACTTGCTGATGCCCGTGTACCCAAACATGCCACTCTGCTTGACGATATGAGACCAGTCGCCCGGCGTTTGCAGCCTGACCAGCTCGTCGTAAAGCTTCTGTCTCATGGCCCGAATGCGTCCGGACATGGTGACGAGGTCCTTGGCCCACTGGTCCCGGATCGGAGGGGTACCCAGCACGGCGGCGGCGATGCGCGCGCCGTAGGCTGGAGGGTTGGACACGGTCGCCCTCTGTACGTTCTCCAAGATGGAGCCCACGGTCCTGGCCCTGTCCTCGGAGCCCGCGACGAACGTCACGGCGCCCACGCGCTCGCCGTACAGGCCCATGTTTTTGGCGAACGAGAGGCACACCGCCGCCTCGAGGCCGAGCTCGTCGACAAAGTACCGGATCGCCCACGCGTCGTCGTCGACCGAGCCCGAGTTGAAGCCGAGATACGCCGAGTCGAACACGGGGAAAGCGCCCCGCTCGACGATGACGGAGGCGATCCGCCTCCACTGCTCCGGCGAGGGGTCACAGCCCGTCGGGTTGTGCGCGCAGGCGTGCAGGAGGACGGCGCAGGTGGTGTCGGCGGACTCGAGGGCCGCCATGTAGCCGTCGAAGTCGAAAGCGCGGTCCTTATAGTAGGGGAGCTGCCGCACCTCGAAGCCCAGGGAGCTGAAGAGGAGCTCGTGGTTGGACCATGTCGGGTCGGTGATGTAGACAGTCGTGATCCCCGTGGCGGCCCTCTTCAGAGCGAGTCCGGCGAGGAGGAGGGCGCCGGTGCCCGAGAGCGACTGGCACGACGCGATCTGCGGCCCAAAGTCAGACGACCGCGCCCCAGGGAAAAAACAAAAAACAAAACAGTGATGATCGTCAGGTTTACGCGCGCGCGCGACTTACCCGGTTCTCTGCAAACGCCTTGGTGGTGCCAAAGACGAGCTTGACGGCCTCGTCCCGAAAGGACTTCAGTCCCGCGATGGGGAGGTACTCGTGCCCGGGCGTCCCGAGCGATTCCTCGGCCAGCCGCACCGACGGCAGAATCCACGGCTGCCCGTCCCCGTCACGATACGTGCCCTGGCCCAGGTTGACCTTGTCCGGGTTGGTGTCTGCGACGTACCGCCTGGTGACGTCGAAGATGGCATCGGGCGGGATGAACTCTGACCGCTCAAAGGCGGATGTCCTCTTTTCGATTGAACCCATTGGGGCGGATAATTCTTAGAGCTGCTGCGGTTGTGATGCGATGCAATGCGGTGGGATGGACCGTGTGCTAATGTCCCTCGAAGCACGAGGTTCGTGAGGGGAGCTATGAGTAGGTCCAGCAACCTCGGGACCCAACCCGGTTCGGAGGCGGCCCCGGCCCGGGGTTCCGGTCAATGGTCCGGCACCGGCGCACGCTGAGCTCGGATGAGCGGCCCATAGTCCACTTTAATAGGTGGTGCTCCATGAAAGATTACCATATGCTCCGAGGGTAGCAGGCCATGACGCCCGGGATCGTTCCTTTCGGAAACACATCACGGGCATGAATGGGCCAAAGAAGAGGAGCTGGCATATCGTATTTGTCTCTCCAGGGGCCGTATAGCATTGGTCCGTTTGGTGTTTTCATTTCATGTCACATTCAACCGACGCCATAGATCCCCGTGCACCGCCTCAGGGCGTCGACGCGCCCGTTGTAGCCTCTACTCGGGCCTCATAACGGCGCTGACGGCGTCAATCCCCTGGGTCGTGGGCTGCAACCTGACGTGCGGCAACCTAGACATGCTACTGCTGTGTGGCACACGACGAGGGGTTTCATTAGCTGTCTGCCGCCTTCGCGGGCAAGACGGACTGCCTTACTGCATAGCATCGTGGCGTCATCGCGGCCGCGGCCAACTTGACGTCGAGGGTACACGTATGATGCCCAGGCTCAGAATCCCACCAGCGAAACCACTAAATGTCCAAATGTGCCAGGGACGAGGTGCAGGCGCTGCAGACGGAGCTGAGTCAGGCGAACTGGAAGCTGGTACAGCTGGGCATGGCCGGAACCAAGGCCGCGCTGCACAGGCATCACTGATACGGAGGGGGCAGAAGCAGGCGATCGCTGGACGTGAGGGCCAGAGTCAAGGCCGAGGAGGAGAAGAACAGGGTACTCAGAGGCTTGGTGTACTTGGAGAGTGCAATAGGTAGGAGGAGACGGGATGGACATATGTGGCGAATTCACATCTGACTGGGTTACCCCAATATGATCCAGTGTTGTCACGAACCTATTGACTTCTCTCTCTCTCCCCTCCCACATATACACTCTTTCACCCTCAAGGAACACTTCCAGATGCCACACTCCACCGCCGAAATCAGGGTTGGATCGGCAAGTCACCGGCTTCGCTGAAAATCTGAACTCGATCCGATCATTCACTGTCTTAGATCCCTTTCAGCCCGCGACGCCCGACTCAGACATAGGGACTTAAGCTTCTTAGCCCCCCTGTCACAAGGGGGGCATGTGAGCACTTTGGTGTAAGCCTATTGGACAGGCTCAACTGGGGGGGGGTTTTTCGATGGTGGCGCAAACTAAAGCTCAAAGCTGCAGCATTCTTGTTTTCCGCTTCCAGCTCTCCGGACTCTTATTTCCCTTCTACCTGTACTACTCAACTAGCCGTTCGCAGTTTTCTCTTTAGTAGGATGTATTCCTCTTCTTTCCCATCTGTTTCTTTGACAGCAAGATGCCCTGAGTTAATGGAATAGGTTGGCCTCTCTGAAGCGGGCTTCCTCCATCCATTTGCTTCAACAGAGCTCTCTATCTATTCAGGCTGAGCCGACTGTATATGGGTCACGTTGCAATCAAGCTTGTGTCTGCCTTACTGCCTGCATCATGACGTTTCTCACTCTCCCCCGCCTGATCGACGTTAACGCAGGTCAAAACGGCGGTGCCAACGACTTCTTCCGGCAACTAAAGACGATTGCGGCATTTGTGCCCCTTCATCATCGAGCGCCATTTGGCTGAATGGCGTTCTCGTCACCCATTGGCTGGACTCATCCAGATGGTGGTTGATAACGAAACGCGGAACTACCTCACGCCCACCCATCCAATCACTCACCGGGCACCGATCTCTCGTCTCTTCCGTCTCGGCACGATCGTTTGTTGCTCCTCTCATCTCGTCATCTACCCGGCTTTGTTGAGTTGTCCAAGGCCGGCCGTATGCCGCCCACCCCACTCGTTTGCCTGCAAACACTTTTAGGTTCCTTGGCACAGCCTGCCCGCCGGATCGACCAACCATGTAACTGCCAGGTCTCGGGTCTAGACAATTCCAACGGTGGCTGCCAGATCCTCGCTGCTTTCACTCGGCCCAGCTTGTAGTATGACCCGATGCGTTGAGTTGGCTCTATTAGCACGTCGCTGTACCATCTAGGTACCCCCTATACGGCACGCGTCCTGGTGAGGACATGTATTGTCGGATCAAGGCGCATCGTGAGCTGTCTGCCGCCTGTCTCGGGACACATCGGCTCGTTTTGCCCGCTCTTCAGTCTTAAGCAAGTTGTCTTGCACTCTTAAGCGGACATCTGCCCCTCACACCTCTGTCTCAGTGGGTGTTAGTCTTCTTTTTCAACTTGGTTCTCGTGCTTGGAAGCTCTCCACCGTCCTTGTGAACCTGACCGCTGCGAACAGTCCTCGACATGGGTCCCTCGTCGTTGGTTTTGCTAGCGAGCGCACTGCTGTCGACAACATCGGCTCAGTCTTCCAATCCTTCAGTATGGGCATCCGTCGCCATGGTCATGCACGGCGAGTGCACGCCTCTGCGTAGCGAGCTCAAGAACACCTTGACGCCCCAGGGTGCGCAGCAGCTGTATGCTCAGGGCAATGCCTTCAGATTGCGCTATCTGACCAGCGGAACGATGATGATGAACGTCTCCGAGGGTCGCATCACTCCTCACCTCCCGATCCAAGGCATGGCGCGAAACGTCCTTGAGCATGAGCAGCTCACGATCCTTTCGGCCCCCGACTCCCACATCGTTGCCGGTGCCAACGCTTTCATGCAGGGCCTGTACCCGCCCATCACCACAGCCTTTGCAGCAAATGCTGGTGGAGCCAACATCTCCTATTCGACATTGACCGGGAACTCGACTCAATACCCATTGGACGGCTACCAGTACCCGGTGATTGAAACCATGGGATTCTCAAACGAAGGGTCTGTTGCGTAAGTTAATAGCCACTTAACACATCGTGTAGATTACTGACAAGGTCATTATAGCATTCGAGGCAACACAGAATGCCCGCAATGGAGGGTCTCAACCACAACTGTCATGCAGGCCGACCCCTCCATGAAGAAGCTCTACGAAGCTTCTCTTCCCGGATACCGGTCGTTGTTCAGCACCCCGCCTTTGAATGACGGTGTAATTCCTCTCTCCAGCGCGAGCTTTTGGGACGCCTACAACCTCCAGCAGTACGTCAGCTACCGCTACTTGCACGAGCAAGCCATCTACGATGCGATGAAAGACGGCTACGCACAGCAGAGCCAATTCCTCATGACGTACGCCAGACAACAGCAACTCAACAAGACATCCAACCAGGAAGTCTCTGGTCTGCAAAAGGGTGACATGATCCGGACCATTGCCGGCAGGACCTTGGCCCGGAAGGTAGTCGACGCTTTTCGGGCCAACGAGAATTACCCCACCCGCGCCAGCAAGATGACGCTCATGTTCAGCTCCCACGAACCCTTCATGTCCTTTTTCTCTCTCGCTCAGCTCCAGCAGGGGGATCTCAATCCGTTGAACCCCTTCTGGAACATTCCCCAGGACGGTGCGGCCATGGTGTTTGAGCTCATCGGTGACAAACCCGACGCCAATGACGCCAACACCTACCCGACCGAGGAGAACCTCTACGTTCGTTTTCTGTATAGAGAAAACGCCGACCCGACCACGCCCTTCAAGGAATACGCCCTCTTCGGCCTCACCGACACCGAAACCCGCGTGCCATACAGCCGCTTCAAGCAGGAGATGCTCAAGTTCGGCGTCGACGTTTCGGCATGGTGCAAGATCTGCGGCTCAGCGCAGTATTTTTGCCAGTGGAGAACCACACAGCCCACCGTCGGCGAGGCCATCCGCTCGGCCGTGGAGAAGCCCTTCGTCGCGGGAATTATCGGCGCGGTAATCGTCCTTGCCGTCCTGGGTCTGGCCGCCGTCGCGGCGATCCTTGTCGGCGGCTTCCGCATCCAGCGGCCTCGGACGCCGGGCACGGTGTCTATGCCCCGGCCCCGGCGGGAAAGCCGGATCCCCATGTTGTTCGGCGGGTTCAAGGGCGCTGAGAAGATGGCCAGCGACGCGGACTTGTCGGTATCGAAGGGAGGGGTGCATCATGAACGACACGGCAGCTGGGAGCTGCGCGATGGGCCGAATGTCACTTCTGGCCAGAACAACCTTGGGGTGGGCAAGAGCACGTGGAGTTTTCGAAACAAGTCAGTCGATGAGGGCTCTATCGCTGGTGGTCTGGGGGCCCATCCAGTGAGACCCAGGGAGGATGTCTGAGTGAGGGACGACGAGGATTCATATGGTGTGGATGGTACTGGCGCTCTTTTACGATACCCTTTGTTACTCGGTGCCGTTTCTACGGTCGCTCTCTGGATGGCGGATCATGTAAACCATAGCGTCAGTCGGCGTTGATGTGTGTATATCTATTAGGAACCCTTCATAGCCGGCGTATATACAGTCTTTTCGAAGAGAGAGCCTCGTGCCCGTTGTACAGTTTCTCCTCAGTGGAAAAAACCGAATTGACTCTATCATACTTGTTACCAGTTCTGCATTCATCTACTTCTCCCGAGCTTTCGCCTTTTCACCCAAGACCGAAACTCTAATCCACACTATTTCCAAGCAACCCTCAACCAACACAGCACCGCCCCGTTCCGGTGAACTGGGCTTCCCGGACTGCACACCACGGTGAAGGTGTGTCAATCCCTGGCCGGATCGACATCCAACCACTCCACGGCGTCGTACCGCTGAAACATTCTTATAATCACGTACCCAGCCTCTGTCAACACCAGTTGCTGATAGAGGAAGGGGTGATGGAACTGAGTGGTGCGGTAGCTTGGAGCTATGGCCGGGTGTTCACGGCTCTTTGTGTAACAGAGTCAGACCTGGACATCCTTAAGTTGAATACAAGCCTGACATATAAGTCCCGGCGCGCTGGACTTATCCTACTACTGCTACTGCTGCTGCTGCTGCTAATGGCTGTTCTGTTCGTGAGTCACCGTACGTTTCGGACGTCTCTTGTTTGTCTAAGCGCCCGCAGCACCGAACTGTCGACAAGCCCCTTTGCGCCATTGCCGATAGCGTAGACAGGCCAAAAATAGATGTTTCCGTCCATGCGCTCGTTCCAGGCGACCCGGGAGGTTGTTAAACTTCATCTCATCCTTGTGCTGTGACGGCTTCGCCAACCTTGGCTGACGTATGACGTGGTCCCTTTTTATCACTCTCTGTTACCCTGCGGCACGATGAATATCTCATCTCGACAGTTCTACTCCATGGAAAGGCGCCCGAAATCATGATTGTGCCCCGTCGGACTCCTCGACTCACCGTGTTTGCCCTGCTCATCTTCGTCGTCGTGCTTCTGTTCTACAACACCCACCGGTTGTCCGCGCCCGTCATTGTTCCGCTGGGGTCGACACAGTCGTCGCAGTCTTCGGAAACACCGCAGCCCAATATCCAGTTCCGCCCGAGTTCGTTAAATTGGTCGGCCGCGCAGCAATTCTACCCCATCTCCGACCCCATCACGCCTCTGCCGACGGGCAAACCGCTTCAGCTCCCCAGCGTCCAGCACGTCTACGGTGCTGTGAACCCGCACCCCGAAGCACCCAAACGTCAGGAGGCCGTCCGAGACGCCTTCAAGAAGAGCTACGATGGCTACAAGCGATACGCATGGGCCCGCGACGAGTTGGCACCAGTGAGCGCACAGGGAAGGGATACATTCGGAGGATGGGCCGCCTCGTTGGTCGACTCGATGGACACACTGTGGATCATGGGCTTCCACACGGAATTCTATGCCGCGGCCGAGGTAGCTGCCCAGCTGGATTGGGCCAACACTACCGACAAGAGCGCCAACATTTTTGAGATAACGATCCGCCATCTGGGCGGCTTGCTTAGTGCCTATGATCTCAGTGGCGAGGAGGCCCTTCTGAAGAAGGCGAGCGAGCTTGGGGATATGCTCTATATGGGGTTCGATACGCCCAACCGGATCCCCGGGTTCTGGATGAACTTTGATAACGCTAAAAAGGGTGCTCAGCGGGCGGGAACTAGCGATCCATCGGCCTCGCCTTGCTCGCTTTCCCTCGAGTTCACACGCCTGTCGCAGCTTACTGGCGATATGAAATACTTCGACGCCGTTAAGCGGATCACACGCTTCCTCGAGCGCACGCAGTATCATTCTAAGCTTCCTGGCATGTGGCCCAGGTTGATCAATTTCCAGGACGAGAGTGTCGATGGAGATAACAGCTTCTCGCTGGGTGCGCTCGCGGACTCGCTGTACGAGTACCTGCCCAAGATGTACACCCTTCTCGGCGGTCTAGACAAGACATATGAGAAGATGTACGTTGGTTCAATGGCGATTGTGGAGCAGCACCTGCTTTTACGCCCGATGACCGAGGACAATGCCGATATCCTCTTCGCGGGCGACGCACGCGTTCACCCGGATCGAGTTGACCATATCGCCGAGGTTCAGCATCTGTCCTGCTTCGCAGGCGGGATGCTGGGGCTGGGCGGTAAGCTGTTTGCGATTGACAGTCACGTCGAGCTCGGCAATCGTCTTGCCCGGGGTTGTGCGTGGGCCTACGACGCTATGCCTGCGGGTGTTATGCCGGAGATATCCAACCTGATCGCCTGCTTCTCGACGGTAGGACAGTGCCCATGGGACGAGAAGAAATGGGAGCAGGAAGGCGACAAAAGACTGCGAAAAGGTTTCAAGAATGCACGCGATCCTAGGTATATACTGCGTCCCGAAGCCATCGAAAGCATCTTCCTGCTCTACAGGATGACAGGGCAGGAGGACCTACAAGACATCGCCTGGAATATGTTCCAATCGGTCATGAAAGCGACCGAGACGGAGTTTGCCAACTCTGCAATTGCGGATGTCACCGTCCCCGCTGGAAAAACGGAGAAAACAGACTCCATGGAGGTATGTCCTTCTTCCGCTGCCACAGTCCAATTCAAAGTGACATATGAGTGAATCATTAACATCACCGTGTTCGCAGAGCTTCTGGCTTGCTGAGACGCTCAAGTATTATTATCTTATTTTCTCTCCACCTGATCTAATCAGCTTGGACGAATACGTGTTCAACACCGAAGCTCACCCTTTCCGACTTCCCACATGATAGTTATGGCTGAAACCACAATCTTTCTCGACTAATACCACCAACAAACAACATTAGCAATTACCAGATCTCAGCAGGTACTGAGGCCTAAGCATATTCATGATTGTTAATCACACCCGCTTATGACAGTTGAGGTAGATCTTAATCAGAATCCAAGGACCAACGCTCCGATACAGTTTTCCGTGGTGGCGCCGGTTCAGAGCATGTACGGTACAACCTACAACGAGACACTTAGTAGGTTATGAATCTGTTCATACGAGCTAGGAAAATGGCTAGTGGGTTTTCTCAATTACCTAGATGAATTTGGCAATAGAGATGTGAAGTAGTTTCAATGAACTAGATTCAGCCACTGAATACCCCGTTGATAAGTGAAGATGGAGAGAACATATGGTTTCCCCGTTTACGCTTTCTTGATCTCGAAACTTCTTTTTTAAGCAACCTTCATCTTTGACTCCTTATCATACAGATATAGGTTGCAGCTCAAACTATATCATCCCTATGGCATGCCTTCGAACTAGCCGAAATCTCAACAGACGTATTTCTTGTTTCTATTTTGACCTGCCTTTTCTGATAGTCGTCTCCGATGCACTGATGAAAGCTTCAGTGTCATAGAGGAGACGACGTTATTAGTCATTAACTGAATAGAATAACAAACATCTATAGTCTCTTGGCTTCTTTCATCTTGCTGGCCTCGGCAATTAGTTGTTTGCGGGGAGAATGACAAACTTGGTAGTTGGAGGCGGGGAGGGATTCATCGCCAAGACTGCCAAGAGACAATAAGAAATGAACCGCCGTGCCAACTACCGGTACGTACTGGGCACATCCAGAGGCTATTCCAGTTGTTGTGGCCACCCGCACCTCAACCGCCAGACCTAAAGAGGAAGGTCTTTAGAGATTCTGGCTCCCAGTGGCGGAGAACGTCAAATATGGGCTGCTGTTTTCACAGGTAGTTAGGTTTGCCGAGTTTCAACAGTCTTGCCTCATGTAACTTTACGAACAACTTACTGACCAGGTGACTGTGAGACACGGGTCGCTGGAGACGAGTTGAGACATCTGTCAAAGTTGCATACGCTTTTAGCTTGTTAGCAAAGTTACCTTGATGTCTATAAGGTATCGAACTCAGGAATTACGCGTTCACAGCTCAATCTTTAGGTTGCTGGCCAACAAAACTTTGGCAGTGACAACAAACTTGGACCAATCACTGAAAATGCTGTGTTCACCTCCAGAAGTATCCTATTTCCCGACGGCATGCTATATACTTGCATAGGGCCTTAGAACTTAGAAGTCATTCAATAAACGAAGGTTTCTTGATGGCCCTATCCCCCATTTACACTCATTGTGTCGAAGAACGCGTAAGAAGGAGGCATGAAATTTAGTCGTTTCATTCTTATTTGACTCCTTCCTCCCTCGAACTAGTCTCTGGCTTATGTACTTGGCAGCTCCTTGGCACCCTAGCTTTGGCAACGTGTCATTGACGGCTTCCGCTTGACGTTAAGTCTGGGCATCGCTGATCATCAACTTCGGTTACAGCCATGGAAAATCCTTACTGGTGGTCTGTGTTCGGTAGCCGGACTGCCGACTTTGATGCGCCCCTGGCACCGCGAACTCAATGGCCGATGGCGGCTGAGCCCGTGATAGTCGTGGTTCCGACGATTGCTAGGCGAGGACTCCTGACCGTGAAGGGATGACAGTTCCATTCTCGGTGTCTTCAATTGAGTAGGAGTTTGTGTTCCTTGTACAATGTTGTAGTTTGTTGCCTTTTGGACAAAAATAACGATGTTTTGAATACTGGGCGTCTTCTATGACACTCCTAAAATTGGGTTGTCTAGACAGTTGTTGACTTACCTCTTGAACAACGTTGTGAAGACGTTGCGTTCACTTCGAAAACTTCCCACAATGTGGTGACTCTCCATTAACCCTCGCAAGGCCCAGGCAGTGTCGATCCCATCTCGGGGACGGTTGCAGCAACCCTGAACCACAGTACATGTTGATTTTAGCTGCCTCTGCATATATCGGGCATGCACATTCCACTTTCCATGCTAGGTTGGCACCCAGTCCATCTAAGCGGCTGGGCAGCCTTTGCATCTTCCTCTTTCGCTCTAGCTGGAAACCCATGAGTCTTTGGCTACTGACAGGCATCGAGAGAAGGAATTCAGAGAGGAACATTGCAATTTGAATAGCTATAAAGAGACTTGGATGAGCGCTCACTTTTTTGGTGCTTCTCTTGTCTCACTATCCCAACTGCATCTTCCTGACCAGCCTTTATCCTGTCTCCCAGTCCACAAGATGAAGTTCTCTATCGGTATCTCTCTGCTGGCCACTTTTGGCCAGCGCCGTCAATGTAGACATGGCTAAGCGCGCCACGTCTTCCCTCAACGTCAAGCTCGAGGCCGTTGGTAACTCCGGTGTCAAGGCCGTCCTCACCAACACCGGCGAATCCGATATCAAGCTTTTCAAGACCGGTACCTTCCTCGACAAGTCGCCCGTCGAGAAGGTTGAGGTCTTCGCCGCCGGTACATGGCCAACGAGTCTGTCGTCCAAGGAAACAACATGCTGACTAGCAACAGGGAACAAGATTGACTTTGACGGTGTTCGCCTCCAGGTTGCCACCACCGGCCTGACCGAGGAGGCTTTCCAGATCGTCGCTGCGGGCGAGACCCTTGAGGTTGAGTTTGATGCTGCCGAGCTCCACGACCTCAGCAAGGGTGGTGCCGTCGACATTGTCACTCAGGGTTCCTTCCTCTACGCCGATGTCGGCTCTACAGAAATCGCTGGCACCGTCCCCTTCTCTAGCAACAGCATCCATACAGAGATCAACGGTGAAGAGGCCGCCTCCGTTCGTGCCGCTTTCCTGGCCAAGCGTACTATCGTCCAGTCCGATTGCACCGGCACTCGCCGTACCGCCACTGTGGGTCTTCCGTCTTCCGTTCAGTTGCCCCTTATATCCACCCTCGGCACCCCTCTCGGCTTCCAATACCGGAGTGGCTATTGCTTGTTGCTTGACTTTCGCAGAAAAGAGATTTAGGATTTCGTATTATCAAGTTACTATAATGCTAATTAACAACAGGTTAACGCCATTAGCCGCTGCCGCTCCCTTGCCGCTGCTGCCTCGCAGGCCGCCGCCTCCGGCCCCGCCGCTCGCATGACCGAGTACTTCAAGTCTTCGACGACTGCAACCCGCAACACCGTTGCCGCCGTTTTTGGCAACATTGTCTCCGAGTGCGGCAGTACCACCTCTGGTGTCTCTCGTCAGTACTGTACCGACGTCTACGGCGCTTGCTCCAACGGCGTCATCGCCTACACCGTCCCGGCCCAGAACTACATGGTCAACTGCCCCTACTTCTTCAATAACATGGCTGCTGCTTCTTCAACCTGCCACGCTCAGGACCAACAGACTACCATGTACGTGAAATTAATGCTTCTTTAAACTTCAAAGCGAATTTGAGCGCTGACTGTTTCTGATAGCCTTCACGAGATGACCCATCTTCGCCAGATCAAGGGCACTTCCGACTACGGTGGATACGGATACAACTTTGTTCGCAGCTTGAGCGCAGCCCAGAGCTTGAACCACGCCGCCACATACACGTTGTTCGCCCAATGTAAGCTCCTCGTGGTGTTGTGGATGTCTGCCGAGTTGAAAAATCTGCTAATACCCATGTCAAGCCATCTATGCTGGCTGCTAACTGCCTCACCTCCGTTGGCGACACGAAGTGGAGTCCGGATTCGAATGGGATGGAGATGGTTTTTGGAGCTTGGGAGAATGTTGTTAGGCGATGAGAGTCTCTTTGGGCCTCATGTTGTCGCCCAAGGGCGCTATTGCCAGTCCCTCCCGTGCTACAGTGCTGTGAACCAAAAACACTCGTAAAGCGATTCAGATGAATCTGTAGACCAACGTGCTTCCTGTGACACGCTTTTGCTATGGCAGTGAACACTAACGCACGTGGTTTTCCTCGGAGGGATCAAAAGCCTTGGAAGAAATTTCTTGGTTCATGAATCATGGCTCAGTGTACCATCGATGGCCGCGTTAGACTTGGCCAGGCTAATTGTAAGCTTCTCCCTGTGCCCAATATAGTCACGTCCTCCACCATTACTAGGTCATGTGAAATGCTGTCTTGCCGACACGCTCGGGGGCTTTGTCGTCCATTCTTCGTCAAACAAGTGAACACTGGACCATTTAGGAGAAATATTTTTCTCATGGGATTCTGCCTCAGAGCCTGGAAGTGTCGAGGTAGGTGGCTTTTGTAGTCTTGCTATTGTCTTGGTTGCAAGTGTTCACTCGGATTTGGTTTTGTATTATATGTTTTTGATTTGCTCTAGCGCTGTTTAGCAACGGCTGGTAGATGAGACAAGGTTGAGGAATCATGGCTTGCAGCACTGTGCAGGGTATTGGCGGAGTTGTTTCAAGTTTGGAGTCAGCCCTCTCAGACTGTCCTCATTGAGCATATGTAGCTATTTTAGACCCATGAAGCAATCGTTTGCATCATGAGATAACTCACTGACATCGCAGAAACTTCGGGATATTTGCGTTATCGTTCTCTGGGGCCCAGACACAGGTAGTCCAGGTCCACGGTGGTCGGCCGTTGAACATCACATTTCAAGTTTGAACTTTTCCATACAGCCCCATGTCGGGGATCTGTAGCCAAGCCCGAACCCAATCGACCGAGTTTCGATTTGTTCATCGACTACTACCTTTACACATTGAAATATTGGGATACTGTTGATACGAGGACATCGGGTTCTGGAGAAACGCGAGTGATTAATGAGCTGCATATCCCCGATGGCGGAGCTGTTGGATACGTCATAAAGGCAAGGGACCCTTCGCGCTCATGCAGCAAGGATGGATTTTGATGTTTGCACTCGCTCACGAGTTTTCATTTACGCATAAGCATGGAGTTGGTACAAACGTTGCAGTCACACAATGGCTGCGAGGCCACTGGTATTTGCTTCTTCGCCCCTTTGTTTAAACCCCCTTTTGATATGGACTGAGGCTGGATTTCTGCTCGGATTGATTGCTGAGGTGGACTAAACCAGGGATTCGAGTGAGACAAAGAAAGAACCCAGGCCTATAGAAACTATACCGAACATAAGATTCATTAAAGTTCTGCCCTCCCGTTCTTTGACGAGGCATTGAGGAGCGAGGGGGCCCTGGCTCTACTATGTTTCCAAGACCTGCCAACCTCGGGTCGAGTTGTTCACAAACGGCGAGGCCCACGAATGCCGTCACAATACAAGGAAACGCGGGTCGAAGACCCGGCGTATGCAACCTAAATTACCCGCGGCGATTATGGCATCCGGTGCTGGTCATGTTCAGATTGATTACCAGAAGAGGCCACACGGAGAAATGCTCCGTGGCCACAATCGTCATCAACCCCCAGTGTTAGCCCCTTGCGTCATGCAGCAAAGAGTGCCGATCCCTACCACCTTCTCCAGATTTGCTGGCTGTCACTTTCATACTGCCGACAGCGGGTTTGCTTTACCCCTTACAATCTGTTTCTGCAGCCTGGAGTGCTCAACGAAGAGTTGCCATTTGCATCCGCAATGGTGAGAATGATGCCCGACTGTCAACAAAGATGTATTGGGAACTCGGGATCAACGCGCTGTGCGACATCGGTTAGTGCCAATAAGCAAACGCATGCAGATGAGTACACTATAGATGCGGCGTCTTGTGGCGTTTCGATTGACGCTGACCAGGCCCTTTGCAAACAACTGCGTTGGCCAGCTTTCAAATTAGAGCGTTCAGGGGGCTATCCCAACTTTCGCCACGTCTCATGCTGCATCGGTCCGGATCCATCAAAGGGCCGCGGACTGGCCCAGGCTTAGACACCAACCATCAGTCTCTTTCGCCCAAATACAGTGCCACACTCGAAGCGGGTGTCCGTTCGCCGTTCCGATGGCTCGCCCAACCACAACCCCGGCCCCGAAGTGGCCGCCGATGCCGCCGAGACTTTTGCTCCACCGCCTCCGTGCGAAGTAGATTGTTTTGCGGTTGCCGTGGCCAGCTCCAACGCTTGGTCGTTGTGGTTTTTCTCGCGCGCTTAATGTTTGTCGACGATTTTACTGGCTGGTGCTCACGTGTAGCGACTAGGATGCTTCCACAAGCCAATGGACCAAGACGTCAACTTTCCTTTTGGAAGAAGATGGCTTGTTTGGGTGAAATTGATGCCACTGCAGACGCCCATGAATGTCAGCAGGGATCAGAGGCAGTTGACGGAAGCCGTCGATTTGCAGAGAACGGGAGCTCAAGAGTTACGTGTAGGCCGTTGACGGGATTGCGGTCCATAACTCCATGGAATCACCGAAATGGCTTGCTTGACGTCCCGAACACTGGTCTGGGCAAAGGGGCAGAAACGACTATAAGATAGGCCTTCCAACCAGCAACATTCCATCTCTCCTAGACACGCTTCTCGCATCATCCTTCGCATTCATTGCTCTCCAGCTCTCCATCATCTTCAACCCCATTCATTCTTTGCTCTGTGAGCCATTCATTCACTTTTTCCGCGTTAGCAAGATACCCATTTCCCCCACTTACTAGGCAACTCTGAAGATGTACGCCACGGCCCTCATCACCGCTCTTGTCGGCGCCGCCGCCGTCTCTGCCCACGGCTTCGTTGAGAAGATCACTGCCGGCGGCCAGACCATCACCAACTACAACCCCGCGAGCGCTCCTTACGTCAACCCGAAGCCGGAGACCCCTGGCTGGAACGCCGACCAGCCTGATCTCGGCTTCGTCTCTCCTAGCGCCGCGGGCAACCCCGATATCATCTGCCACAAGTCTGCCACGCCCGGAAAGAAGAGCGTCAAGGTTGCTGCCGGCGAGAAGATCACCCTCGCCTGGAACACCTGGCCCGATTCCCACAAGGGCCCCGTCATCGAGTACCTCGCCAAGTGCAGCGGCGACTGCTCTTCCGCCACCAAGACCGACCTCAAGTTCTTCAAGATCTCCGAGAAGGGTCTCAGCAATGGCAAATGGGCCGCTGACGAGCTCATCAGCAACGGCAACAAGTGGGAGGTCATCATCCCCAGCGAAATCGCCGCCGGCAACTACGTCCTCCGTCACGAGATCATCGCCCTCCACAGCGCCGGTCAGGAGAACGGTGCTCAGTTCTACCCCCAGTGCATCAACCTCGAGGTCACCGGCGGTGGCTCTGCCAACCCTTCGGGCGTTGCCGGCACCAGCGTCTACACCGCCAAGGACAAGGGCGTCCTCTTCGACATCTACAGCGGTGCCACCAGCTACCCAATCCCAGGCCCCGCTGTCTACAGCTCCAAGAAGCGCCGCAGCCACGCTCGCGACATTGCCGTCGCCAACTAAACGGGTTCTCGTTACACGAGACCGTGACACGAGAGTATTCGCCCCCACACAATGACAGATGGTGTCGAGTTGATACCAGTCAAGGGAGCGTTGCGACCCATAGAGGAAATGCTTTATGCCTGTCTTCGACCTGCAGTTGCATGATTGGACAAAATTCTTATTCAATGTACATATGTTGGCCTTGATTATCGTTCCTCGACACTTTGTCGCTGGTGATGAGCTTCGGCTGGAGGCAACCCGCTTCACAAAGCATATTCGATGTAAATATCAGCCTTGAAGGCGCGCCAAATAAGATACATACACTTCGATTCAAGCGCTTCATCTCCTACCCTCTCTTGGGTAAAACTACCAGGGATTCTTGACATGCACTAACGTTTCACTAATTCTAGCAGGGGACGTCTGCCTAATTTTCCTTGCATCTCCCCAGAAACATCCGGGAGTATAGCGAATTATCCCCTGAATTTGCTTGAAACATGGAAAACAAACTCATGCCCATGTTTCTTGCGCACTTCTCGCGTGGGACAGCGGTATCCTAGGTTCTTCCGCCATCACATCGAGATCTTTCTATTGGTGACAAAATGTCGCTCTTGGTCTTACCGTACCGATCGTCTCGTAAATATAGGGCACCTGCACGCAATGAAGTCTATCTGGTAGTAGGATAAGCTGGGTCGAGCTGGGCGAAGAACACGGGGCAACAAGTACCGCTGAACATGATCAGGGTCCATGTTATACAAATTTTGACTCTCATGAATTACCTTGTACCGAACTTCACACTCAACATTAACATTAGAGGTGAACGTTGGGTTAGAATCTGCCAAGAACAAGGCAAGTTGTATGTTGATTATCACGAGTTGGGTGCTGTAAACTAAACAAGGTTGCTTGAGATATATACTTAACCATTCTATATTTCAGTATGATTGATAGCTGTTCTTGCTGTGATCCAATACTTGAGGTCCGCCAACTGAAAAACAAGTGGGCAAATTGAGAGCACCACTTCAGGTATCTTTGTTGTGTCCACTGGTTTGCAGGGGGAGGTATACGAAGGATACTTGAGAGTGATAGTACGTCAAATCCATTTCCCACGCCAGATAGGTGGTATCTCGGTTTCTCAAACGCCTTAAATCAGGCTAAAATGATGAGCGAAAGAACATTCACCCCTTAATTTACTCCAAATGCTGAGCGTCTGCTAGGGAAAAAAAAAACAATATCAATGCATCCTGAACCGGACAAGGATACTATTGTCTCGCGGAAAACAAAACTAAGTTGTGTTCCGAGATTCCATAATTAAGTATGTATACTCATTCGTGTCTACGGACGTAAGCTGTAGAAAATCAGTAGGTGATCAGCTTGCTGTGAAATATGTTTTATACCAAGTTGTGAAGCGGATATGCACCAAGACTGGCTGCTATATAGAGACGGTATCCCTGAGAATGAATAAAATCTACAGTCTATACCATTGACTTTCAGCAAAAACAGGTAAGGGTTGCAAAAATGACGATGAATGTCGAGCACGAAATGAAGTCGGACACATCAAAGAATCATGGCAACTGCAGTGGGCGTACTGGACTTTTGGCTTGGCATATAGACGGAGTCTCAGGATCGAGGCGTAAGTCAGACTGAACATATATCATATTTTAAGTGTTTGACTTTGGTATTTACTTTCGTATGGCTTCTCAGACGAAAGAAATAAGAAAGAAAACTTGTTCATTCATAGGAGTTTGCCTAAAAACACCGAAATGCCTAGTCTGCAATTTTCTAACCTGCGGAAATCGTATAGAGTTAGACTACAATAGAGTGAAAAGGATCTAAATTGTAGTCTCAAGGCACTTATATGATTTTATCGCTTGCTATTTTTCTTTCACCCCTAAGCAGGTGAAATAGCTGGCATGGGTGATTTAGGGAAAGCCATCGTTCTGACCTCTCGCGGCCTAGTCTAATTCACCGTAAAGGAGAAACTCACATTATACACAATCTCATACAATAGTACCTCTGGTCTGTTGTAGAGCTCCACATCTTACTTAATACAGTACAACCACTCAATATTTCAGAGCAACTACTAGTACAGATCTCACTTTAGTTGTGGCTAACGACGACTATCCATAGACATCAATATAGGTTGCATTGAGCCTATACATTTAGCGCGGAATCATATACTGTTTCTGTTGGTATATCACTAGGTGGGTGATACGGTTAACCGTATGTATTAATAGGCAAAGTGACGAATAATAGGGGTAAATACTATAGTTTAATTATACGTAACTAGAAGAGAATTATTATAGGTTCTGCTACAAATAGTTAGGTAAATAACCCCTAAATCCATGGTGGATCTGCTAACAGATTAATAGTTAATCTGCGGCCGGTTATTAGGGTTACGCCTAATAAGTCTAATAGGATCTATAATAGTTAATATTATAATACTAGTAACTTTCTCTTAAGGAGAAATTTACTATAGATTTATAGTACTTTACTAGTTAACTATAAAGAGCCTAAAAATGTAATAAAAATAAAGATCTAAAAGTATTATATACTTTTTATATAACAAACCTATTATATATATAAAACCTATCTATTTATCTATATCCTTACTATACTATTACTAATAAGCTCCTCTAACGCCTTATTAGGTAATAACTTTATAAATCTATCTACTAGGTTATTATTACTATAGATCTATTAAATCTTATATATCTCTTAGTACTTATATAATTACTATAATACTATTATTATTAAATAGACTCTCTCCTATCTATAAGAGTCCCTTACGCATAAGGGGGTAAACAAAATATAGGGTAAACTAAAGATATATTATCTATAACTATCCTTTCTAACTATAAGATAGCTACTATATAATAGTTATATACTTAGTTATAAGGCTTAAGTTAGTTTAGTCTAAGTTATATACTAGTTTATACCTAAGGTCTAAGTTTCTAATCTAATAGCCTTTATTCTTTATATATAACTTAAGGGTTTACTATATAGTTATATAAGATTACTATTCTAATACTTATAACTTTTTCTTTTTATAACTATACACCCTTTATCTAATTAAATCCCTTAAAATAAACCTATAAATAGCTTTACCTTCCCTTTAGCTAGTCCTACTAGCTAAATATATAATAAAGTTATTTACTAGGTAAAAAATAAACTCTAAATATACCCTTTCTAAACTAAATAATAGGTAAGGTAAAAATTCTTTATATATATACCTTCCTTATTATAAATAAGTTTAGTAGGTATATATATAAGCTTCTTCCTTAACTTTACCTTCTACCTATACTACTACCTAGAGGGTACTAATTAGCCCTTACCTCTAGTAGTATATAAACCTCTCTTCTTCCTACCTTTTTCCTCCTTTTCCCTTTTCTTCCTTATGCTATATTAAACCTTTTATATACTAATAATATTTATATATATTATTAATTTTTCTAATATATAACTTTACCTACCTTCCTTACTATTATTCTTTTCTTCTCTATATATCTCTTATATATTTCCTTTCTTTCCCTTCTTACCTATTAATCTACTAACTTTAATAGATTAATTATATGCCTATTATTATATCTCTTATCTATAACTAGCCTTCTACCCTTAGTAATATTACTATCTACTCTAAGGGTAGTATTTACTAGTTAACTATTCTAATATTAACCTAAGGTAACTATAACTTTATAGCTACTCTTACTCTTAATATATATTACTTTTTCCTTTTTATACCTTATTTATATACTAATAATCTTTTCTAGGATAAAAAGTATTATACCCTTAATTACCCTTCTTATAATATTAAGATCTAAATAACTACTAGAATATTTATCTAGGAGTTTATTACTTTAATTATATAATAGTCTTTATATATAGTTAGAATTATTATTTAGTCCTATAGACGTCTCTATACTACTCTATATAGTTACTATTCTACCTATAGTTAGAAGTACTTCTATAAGTATTATTATATAGCTAACTTCTAAGGTAGAGTATATACTAAGTATACCTAGTAGTCTAAGGCTACTTCCTATATATATTATAGTTATAAGTCTTTAGATAAAAATAATAATAGTAATAGTAGTTCTAGTTCTAGTTCTAGTTCTAGTAGAAGTAGTTTAGATAATAGTTTAGAGGCTCCTTCTACTAAGAAGGCTCTCCCTACTCCTAAGGCTAAAGCTTATAAGTATGTTATATCTTACTAGCTTATCTACCTTAATAACCACTCTTCTCTATATGTTATTAATTAGGAGTAAGAGGTATATCTAATCCTTATATATATTATAGTTATAGTAGGATAGGGCATATAGGGTAGGTTCCTATCTATACTTTTTATTAAGTTAATTTCTCTTAGTTATACTTTAGAGTTAGGGTTTTTAGTTTTTATATAATACCTAGGTTAGTTAGTATTTACTTATAGGAAGTAGATAGCTTCTTTATATAGGTAAGTATATAAGTAGTTATTAGTTAGAAGTTACTTCTCCTATTCTATCTATATATACTTCTATATATATCTTAAGTATATTATATAAGATAAGTTATTAAAGTACTAAATTTAGTAATTTCTTAGTAAATATATCTATAGGGTTATCTTATCTATTAATCTATCTTACCTCTAAGATTTCTTTCTTCTTATATAACTTATATAGGCTTATAATATCTATTATTAACCTCTTTTTATCTATTATACCTAGTTATATAAGGTATTTATATAAGGAATATAAATTAAAATATACTACTACTAGTATATAAGGCATCTAAAGTATATAGAGTATCTAGTTAAGTATTATACTTAAGGTAATCTTACTATTAAATCCTATAGTTATACTATATAACTTACTTACTAGTATACTTTATATAACTCTTTTATATTTAGTTAAACTCTAGTAGAGGATATTACCTCTAATTTTAAAGTCCTTATTTATATAAGTAATCTCTTCTATAAGTATAATTATAAATCTAAGTTATAAAGATAGGTCTATATTATTTATAAAAAACCTATCTATAAAGATATATATCTTTATATATATAAGGTTAAATAGGATATAGGTAAGCCCTTTTTAGTAATTATCTATCTATTATTTTAGTTATATGTTTAAGGCCTAAATGTCTTTATTATCTAGGGCCTTAACCTAAGTAGTAATAGCTAGGTTATATAATACTTCTAGTTAGTAAATAGAGGTAAGATAAGTACCTCTTACTCTCTAAGATATATATTATTATTATATATCTTCTACCTTAGTATCTACTTACTAAAGATTAGTAGCTTAACCTTTTAGGGTAAATATAATACTATTATATTTATATATATAAATCCTTCTACTATTAAAATTAATATCTTAATTAATAGTAAGGACTATTTTTAGCTTTATATAAAGTCCTTTTACCTATAGCGCCTCTTCTTCCCTTTCTAAGAATACCTTTATATAAAAGCTTAGGGTGTTATCTATCTATATTACTATAATACTAAAGGTTTCTAGATCTTTAACTATATATAGGAGGTATAGGTTATATATTAACTCTATTATACCTAAGTCCTCTTTATAGTATTTAGAGTAGGTCTTATACTAATAGAGGCCTAACTCTACTAATCTATATAGTAGCTTAGTAATATATAGGAGTATATCTAGAGGATATCTATCCTTTAGTTCCTTAGGAAGTTATATAATAATAGTCCTAGTAAGGGTATTATTAGATTAGGTATATACTTAGGTAATATCCCTAAGCTCTCCTTAATAACTAAATAATTATATAAAAGTAGGTCTAAGGGTAAGGAGGAGTCTTTAGCTTATCCTTTAGATAGTAGGAGCTTATATAAGGAGCATCTCCTTCTCTTAGTCTCTATAGCCTTAGATAATAAGTCTAGACTTCTTATATAGCTTAGTAAGTAGGTTCTTAACTTCTCTTACTATCCTTATTTTATAGATTTATATAAGATTATATATTACTAGTTTATAGTATATAAAGGAGAATACTCCTTTATTAATAAGGGAGTTAATCTTAATATTATTAGACTCTTTATATAGTACTCCTAGAGTAGTAATAATATTATTATATCTTAACTTTAAGGCTAGCTTATAGTAATCCTTTTCCTTTTAGGATAGGAAGGCCTTTAGTAATTATTATATAGCCTTCCTCTACCCTTTCTTAGGTCTTCCCCTCTTCCTAGGTTACTACTAAGGGGTTAGTTATATAACATCCTAGGGATCTTCTAGTAGTATCTCCTCTCTAGAGTAAGGCTTAATATATATTACATAAAACTAGGTAAGACTATTAACTATATTAACTATAATAGTATATCCCTTTATTCTCTAGATTTTATATAGTCTAGTCTATCCCTTATTTTCTCTTTATATAAGGACTTTACTCTAGATAGGGAGTAATAAGACCTAGTAAAGGTTAGGGCTATTCCTTATGTTAATTATATAATTAACTTCTACCTTAGCCTAAATACCTTAAAGCATTTTTATAGCTTTTTATATAGCCTTAGCTTACTAGGTAATATTATATAATAGAGGTAAATCTATATTAATCCTTAGATATATCCTAAAGATAAGAAGGGTTAGTATAATACTATATAGTCTAGTAGTATTATTTAGGGCCTTAATTACTATCTAAAGAATAACTTCTTTATCTATATTATATCCTAATTCCTTATAGAGTATTTTATATATATATCTTAAGGGTATATATACCCTTTTAATCTTACCTATAGCCTAGTAAGCTTTAACTAGTATTTGTTTATATAATATACCTATAATCTTAGTATTATTCCTAAATTCTTCTAAAGTAAAGTTTATACCTAGGTTATATATAATATAGTCTAGAGGACCTATATATATATTAATCTAGTATTTTAGGAGTATATTCTAGGTGTCTTATATAGATAGTAATTTAAGAAATATTACTCCTTAGAAGCTTATCTCTATATTAATAATATAAAGGGTATTCTTATTCCTTAGTTATATAATATCTAAAATAATCTTATAGTTAAAGTAATTCTTATCCTTAAGTAAGAACTTAAATCTCCTTAGGGCCTAGTTATATAATTAGTAATAATAATAGAACTTCTAGATCTTTTCTAGAATATTAAAATTAACATCTTTATATCTAGCCTTCTTTAGGAGGTAGTATAGGTAATCTATATAAGGATATCTAAACCTCCTATAGAGTCGCCTTAACTAGGGTTTAGTAAAGAATATCCTAGCTTCTATATAGCTTAGGTTAAAGAATAGGTATCCCTATTTTCATATAATAGGTATCTATTTACTATCTTTTATAATAATAGTATTTTATATATTATTAAAATAGGCTTATAGCCTATCTATATTATATAATAAGAAAAGGAATAGTATTAGTATATCTAGGATATAATAGGTAACTTATCTAATTTAGTTATCTATCTCTATTATCCTAATTAACATAATAGATTTACTTCCTCTAAATTATATATTAGTAGATCCTAGTTTCTATATTACCTTTATATATAGGTTCTCTTATAAGTATGCTATAACTTATAGCCTTCTAATAGTAGAGAACTTAGCTACTCTTATATCCTATAACTCTCCTTAGTATATAGTACTATATAGGTCTTATAACATAAAAATCTCCCCTTCCTCTAATACCTATTTAGAGAAGATATCTTCCCTAGTTATATAATAAAGAAATAATATTAATAGGAGGTATTAGGAAATATCTTAGTCTTCCTAGTATTTATCTTTATTATATAAGTTATCCTCCTCTTCCTTAATAGGATCTTCTCCTTCTACCTCTAAGAGATATAGTAAGAAGTCCTTATATAGTTTTTAGTTAAGTATATTATATACCTAGAGGTATTAGGTCTTTATATAATTACGTTCCTCCTCTAAGTAGTTAGTTAACTAACATCCCTCCTTTTTATATATAAAATATTTCTTAGTTATATTTATATAATATAGTCTAGGTCTATTATTCTAAAAACCTTTATTCTTATAGAATAGTTAATATAGTAGTCCTCTCTTATATAAATATTATTACTATTAATCTTTATAGTTAGATATATATCTCCTATCTATAAAGTATATATTATATAAGGTAGTCTTCCTATCTAGGGCTACTTATAAGGAAGCCCTAAGGTTTAAGAAGAACTCTTTATATATATAATATGCCTTAAGGTTACTAAGAGTTATCTTAAGTTCTAGTACACTATAGTAGGCCTAGGTAACCTACGTATAGAGCATAATTTCTCCTTAGAATCTAGATCCTAGTACTTATTATATAAGAGGTAACTTATCTAGAAGTACTTTAAGCACCTCTATAGGTATCTTATCTAGGTTCTCTCTTTTAACTTATATAAATAATATAGTAGTCTAGTTAGTCTAATATAGACTATAGTTAATACTAGTATTAAAGTATATATCTAGTATACTATATATCTTATTTTATTGTTATATAGGGCTAATATAGTATAAGTAAAACTCTTCTATATAATCTGCTAGGATGTCTAGGAATATAGTATAGTATTAATCCTTAGTAATTTAGAGGTATTAATAGAAACTAATAAAAACCTTAGCCTTATTATATAGTATATTATATAGCTTACCTATATAGTTCTTATCCTTTCTCTATCCATTCTAGAAAATAGAGATTATATAAGGCTTATAAGGTCTATTCTATACTATTTATTTTAGTAGAAGGTTATAGATATCCTTCTATAGGGCTAGTATGCTATAACTTTATAATCTTAGGAAGCTCTCTACTTCCTATATAAATCTTATCCTAGGTAGTACTATTTATATGTTAAGCCCTTTAGTCCCTTAAGCTAGTAGTATATTCTAGAGTTTAATTAACTCTACTAGAGGCTTAGCTATATTCTACTAGGTAGTAACTTTAAGGTTCCTAATAGTAGTTATTAGTATATTAATTATATAGAAGGGAGTAGTTATAGTAGTATCTTCTATATCTTCCTTATTAATCCCTTTAATAAAGTTTATAATTTATATAGAGGCTAATCTTTCCTTACCTTTTAGGAGTTAAATTCCCTATTTAGTAAGTAGTTAGATAAACTTATCTTAGTATATATAATTAACTCTTAACTATTAATATAGTAACTAGTCCTTAAAGTCTTTATATAGTTAGTTAATAAAGATTTTATTTAGTAGTCTAACTATAATTATATTTATTATAATATATCTAATATATATAGTAAGCTCTACTTCTATTAGGGTAGCTATAATATCTAGTATTTACATCTAGAATCTTAGGTTAGTTAACTTCTTCTAGATACTAAGGGGAATACTACTCCTCTTACTTATATCTTTATATATAATCTAATATTTATCTATATTATTATTATTCTACTAGATTTCCTCTTCTAGTTAAGAGGCTTTTATTTCTTAAGCTAAAGCTATAGTTAGGTAGTAGCTATTTTATCTTATATAGTATTAGGTTATTATATAATATACTATAGTATATACTATCTACTAGTAAAGTATATAATAGGTTTCCTACCTAGTTCTAACTTACTAGAGTAGATATAGGATGCTTTCTTATATAATATAGTAGTATCTAGTCTTTCCTACCCCTACTATCTAATTCTAACTTACTAGGCGATAATAGTAAGATTAAGGCTCTTAGCATAAGGTAATCCTCTTAGATTCCTAAGTCCTTATCTCTTTACTCTTACTAATCTATAATTATATAAAGTAATTATTTATAATTACCTAAGTAACTACTAATTAGTATTAAATAGACTCTCTCCTATCTATAAGAGTCCCTTATAT
This sequence comes from Colletotrichum sublineola, assembly GCA_020631755.1. Taxonomy (NCBI): domain Eukaryota; kingdom Fungi; phylum Ascomycota; class Sordariomycetes; order Glomerellales; family Glomerellaceae; genus Colletotrichum; species Colletotrichum sublineola. The sequence goes on from JAHSQG010000001.1 coordinate 3,533,860, forward strand.
GTAAGGGGGTAAATAAAATATAAGGTAAACTAAAGATATATTATCTATAACTATCCTTTCTAACTATAAGATAGCTACTATATAATAGTTATATACTTAGTTATAAGGCTTAAGTTAGTTTAGTCTAAGTTATATACTAGTTTATACCTAAGGTCTAAGTCTCTAATCTAATGGCCTTTATTCTTTATACGTAACTTAAGGGTTTGCCATATGGTTATATAAGATTACTATTCTAATAATTATATTAATTATAAGGCGTTTCTTCTTTATAGTACTAAGCTTTATAAGGTACTTATAAAGGGAGTAGGAGTTAGTATATATAACTATTAGGATTTATAGGTATTTAAGGTAGTTAGTAACTATTACTAGTATAGTAGTTATTATATAAGTAATATTAGTACTAGTAACTATTATATAGATCTTAGAGGCTAATATACTCTATATAACCCTTTTATACTTTATTAAGCTAAAGTAGATAATATTCCCTTTAATAGTAAATTTACTAGTATTATTAGGGGTTTTTATAGTATTATTATCTTTACTATATTACTTATTTATAAGAATAATAATAAATCTAAGCTATAAGGTAAGATTACTATTATTAGTAAATAATCTATTAATAAAGACAAAAAGCTTTATAGTTATTAGGTTAAGTAGTTAAAAATAAAGGCCTTAGTTAGGGTTCTTTATTTACTACTTAATTTATTAGTTAAGCTCTTTAATATTACTTATATCTAGTAATTAGTACTAGGTAGTAATAGAGTAGTTAAAGTATGCCTTAGGCTAGTAGATTAAGGTAATATATATACTATAGGTATACTACTTAACGTACTACTAGTATAATTCTAGTAAATTAGGGTTAATAGGTTATAGTTACTTACCTTATCCCTTCTAGTAGAGGTAAATATTACTATTATTATTAAGAGAAAGTATACTACTATTAAAGGTAATAGGTTTACTAGGTTTAAGGAATTACTTTAGCTTTACTATAAAGGTTACTTTTATTAACTTAGTATTTTTATAGTTAGAAAATAATTTATCTATAAGGCTAATAGTATTATTAGTCTATATACTAATTAATATAAAATCTTTATTATTTTATACTAAAATAAGTAGGTAAGGGTTAAAGGTTAAAGTATCTATCTAGAGGGCTTTTCTATAATAGTTATTATAAGTTACCTACTAGTAGGTTCTAGCCTTAAGTATATTATATAATAGTTACTTAACCTCTATTATTATGTTAGTATTATAAAGGTGTTAGATCTTAATAGATAGTCTTATAAGAATTATATAGTTAAGTAGGGTTACTAATTATATATATACCTATATTATATTATATAGCTATAAAAAGTAGTTCTTAAGTAATAATAATAGGGTAATAGTAAGGATTAACTATTAGGCTATCTACTAGATAGTTAGTAACTAAGTAAGTATTATAGCCTTCTTATTATTAGTATACCTTTAGATAATAAGTCTTAACTTCTTATATAGGGTCTTATTTTTACCCTTAATTTCTTATACTAACTATAACTTAAATATATAAATACCTCTATAGTATTTTTATTATACTAGATAATATAGAACATACTATAAGATATTAATCTCTTAATCTCTTAGTAGTTAGACTACTTAAATAGTTTATTAGGTATAGTTATTACGCCCTTCTTATAGAGTTTAATAGTAAGTATATAGTTAGTATCCTCTTTTACTATAAAATAGTTAGCTACTAGTAGATTAGTTTTAGTAGTAAATATCTCTACTAGGTTCTTTTATAAGTAGCTATAATACTATTACTATAGCTATTCTATAGTAACTATAATACCTTTATATATTTTACCTCCTTACCTATTAAGAAGCTTAGAGGGTAGGGTAGTAGTACTAGTATCTTATACTTACGTAGTATTATTAGAATCCTCCTTATATTAGTAGTAGGGTTTTACTATAGTAGTATAAAAGTTCTATAGGCCTTATAGTAATTTAACTATATAAGTAGTACTATTATTAGAGAGTAACTAGAATAGGCCCTACTAGCTATTCTTTTCTTACTATATGTAGACTAGAGATTAAAGAGGTAGTATAGTAGTAGCTATAGTATTTAGGCTGTTATATATTACTAGTATGTTATTTACCTATCTCTTAGTATAGATTTACTATATTTCCTTTATAGCCTTTTATATTATTTCTACCTATTTAATAGTTAATAGTATTAGTAGTAAATTATTATTAATTTATAGGTATACTCTAAAGACTAATAGGGTTAGTACTAAGCTGTTTAGGCTAGTAGTATTATTTACTACTTTTACTACTATTTAGAGTATAACTTTAGGTTTTATATCTATCTCTATATAGAATATCTTATATATATAGTAGAGTACTATATAATAACGCTTAACCTTTCTAATACTATTATAGGCCTTAATAGGTATCTCCTTAATATTAATAGATAACATATAGGTAGTATACTTAAATTTAGCCGTATAGAAATTAAGGCCTATATTAGTAATAATCTAATCTAGTAGGCTAAGATATATATTAATCTAGTATATTTATAGTACTTCTTATATATATTCTATAGTAATAGCTTAGAGGAATCTTATAGTATTAAAGGTAGTTACTATATCTACTATATATAAAACTAGCCTATTACTATTAAGGTATATTATGTTAATAATAATCTTATAGTTAAACTTATAGTTATTATAAAGGGTAAATTTAAACCTTCCTAGCCCCTTTAAATTTAACTAGTAGCTATAGTAAAACTTATTAATCTCCTTAATATTAGAGATTACTATCTTATAGCTAGTATGTTAGAGTACCTTATATAGGTACTAAACTAAGGGGTGGCTAAATTAGTAGTATATTTACTATAATTCGCTATTAGTTAGGTAGTATTAGGTAATAGTACGCTTAGGTTACTTTAGTAGTAACGTACATGCATAGCGAGTCGCCTATTATAGTAAGTCGCCTACTTCCTTATCACATATTAAAGGTCACTTTTTTACCTATTTCTTAAAAATCGAAATTAAGCCTAAAAAAGGTCTAGTTTTTTAAATTAGGCTTTAATAAGAGTTAGTCCTTAGGAAATAATAGTAGGGAAAATATTATCCCCCTAATAGGGTGTACTAAAGGGGAACCTCTTATCTAGCCCTTCTAATAAGGGGTCTTCTTAGTTTAGTCCTTATAAGACAGATATTATTTTCTCTAGTATTATTTCTTAGTATTTAACTCTTATTAAAGCCTAATTTAAAAAACTAGACCTTTTTTAGGCTTAATTTTGATTTTTAAGAAATAGGTAAAAAAGTGACCTTTAATATGCGATAAGGAAGTAGGCGACTTGCTATAATAGGCGACTTGCTATGTATATATGTTATCTATATATAGCCCTATTTCTATATAATAGGTATAATTATATTACCTTTTACTAGTATATTAGTAAGGTTATTAAATTTTACTTTATAGTAGTCTATATCCTTTAAGTAAAGGAGGAATAGGGTGTTAGAGTCTATTACATAGAAGGTAAGATTCCCTATAGGTATAAAGACTTCTATAGTACCTATTAACTTAAAGTAATTACTACTACTAAAGCAAATTATTACTTTACTAGTACGTAACATATTTAGTAGAAGCTTATAGTTAAGATACCTTTTTAATATAGCGTATTACTACTAACTAACTATAGAAACTCTTACTACCCCTATATCTAATATAATACCTTAGAAAGTTATAGTAAAGTAATAGTTATTAAAAGTAAATACCTTATTAGTAGTAGGTTTCTCCTTAGTAGTCTCCTCTTTATATAGATTATCCTTTATAATTATGTATAGTATAGCCTAGTTATATAGTTAGGTAAACACCTTCTAGCTGTTAATACTATCTTTACTATAAAAGGCTATAAATATAAAGAAGGTATTACTATTAAAGGGGCTGTTACTATTATCTAGCTTATATTTATCCTTAGCTCCTTTAGAGTTAATAGTACTCTTTATCCCCTTATAGTTAAGTAGAAAGTAGTTAAATATTAATAGTAAAATATCTATTAAGTATACGTTTTTATACTACTAGAAGGAGGATTAGTATTCCTCTTTAGTATACTTAGTTAACTAGTACCTAGGTTTCTTATAGATAAAGTACTTCTTTATTATAAAGTTACCCCTACTTTTTAGGTCTTTATATAGTAGGTCTGTTTTTAGCTATAAGTAATAGCTATAGTTACTATTATACTTATAGTTAACCTAGTATTACTTATTATTACTAGGGTATTCTTTAGTATAGTATTAGGCCTATAGTTTATAAAAAAGTATAGTATTAGCTATACTATTATATAGTTATATATAGAGTATATTATATATTATAGGTAGGCTAAGTAATACTATAGTATACTTAGGTACTCTTTAGTAATAGTTAATAAGGGTATTATAGTATTCCTTATCTTTTAATATACTATTATAGGTTATAGTATATACTAGCTAGGTAACCTTCTGAATAAGTAGATTAAGGATTTTATATTTACTCTTCTCTAGGTAGTTATATATAATAGATTTAAAGGTAATATAGTATAACTCTATAATCCTAGTACTATAAACCTTATTATTTTTAAATTCTAATTTAATATTTACTATTAGTATATTAAAATTACTAGTAAATCTATAGAGATTAATAAAGTAATACTTTTAGGCGTTACTACTTAATATTATTATTACTATAGCCCTATATCTACTAGTAGGGATTCTAATATAGTTATAAAGCTTATAGAAGGTAAGAAGCTTTAAATTAATTATCTTATATTAACTACCTATATACTTTAATATAGGATTATTAGAGTAAAGCTTAATAAGATTAGTTAATTATTATAAAGTTAGGCTATTACTTAGTACTATTCTACTATTAAATTAAGTAGTTAGTATAGTAGATTTATAGTCTTATAATCTCTTAACTATAACTATTATTAGGGTTAGGCTTACTTAGGTAGAACTTTTACTTAATAGTAGTAGTAACTTAAATAATAGGTTATAATAAGAAGAAGCCTATTAAAACTAACGTACCTGCATAGCGAGTCGGCCAAACAAGCGAGCCGGCCACTCCTTATTACTAGAAAAACCGTGTTTTCTAACTATTTATTAAAAATCGAAATTAAGCCTAAAAAAGGTCTAGTTTTTAGTATTTAGTAACAATAAGAGTTAAATCTTAAGAAATAATAGTAGGGAAAATACTATCCTACTTATAGAGGCTAAGCTAAGAAGACTCCTTATCTAAAGGCCTAGATAAGAGGTTCCCTTTTAGTAGCCCCTATAAGGGGGATAGTATTTTCCCTACTATTATTTCTTAAGATTTAACTCTTATTGTTACTAAATACTAAAAACTAGACCTTTTTTAGGCTTAATTTCGATTTTTAATAAATAGTTAGAAAACACGGTTTTTCTAGTAATAAGGAGTGGCCAGCTCGCTTGTTTGGCCGACTTGCTATGCGGGTACGTTAAGTATCTTTATGCTATTTATATATTATAGGCTTAGCTATAGATTTAAGGTTAGTTAATAGTAGTTACCTTACCCCTAGTAATAGGTAGATCCTATAACCTAGTAACCTATTAATAAATCTAGGGTTTATAGTCCTTACTTTAAACCTTAGGTTAGTTTTAGCTACTTTATTAATCTCTTCCTTAGTCTAGATATATATCTTATTAGCCTCTAATACCTTATATATATAAGAAGTAACCTACCTTTAGTTTAATTTAACCTAGATACTATTATTAATTAGGAAGTTATAGAATCTAAAGAGGACTTCCTTATTAATGCTATTATAGTCTTTAACCTTCTATTTATAGAGATAATTATAGGCCTATTACTATAGTTAATTAGCTATAAAATCTTTATATTAGGCTTTTATTATAAAGTAGATAATAGTAGTATCTAGTATATAGGCTCTATGTTTTTACTTAATACTACTAGGTATCTTCTTAATATTAATAATACCCTATAGCTATAGGTTAATATATTTTATATATGCCTATAGGATAGGGTATAAGTCTATAGTATCCTTAGCCTCCTATATATCTCTCTATTATATTATATATATTCCCTCCTCTTTATATTAGCCTTCTTATAGTATTTCTTTAGTCTCCTTAGTAGATTAGTAGACTATATTAACTTCTTCTTCTAGTGTTATTATTACTACCCTCTATTAGCCTAACTACCCCTTAAACATATATATTTCTTCTAGTAGACTAGAAGGTATATCTATATGTTAGAGGATTTGCTATTAGTAGTATAGGTAGTAAGGATTTATAGGGGTATTTATAGTACTTTTATGTTAATTTATAACTTTACCTTAGACTTATAATAGAAAAATTATTACTTATTAAGGTAAGCCTTTATATAGTATCTATATAGTATTTCTTAGCTATTAGTATATAAAGTAAGGTGTTTTTTATAGTTAAGTAGTAATTTCTTAGAACGTAATAAAATTAGGGTTGTTTATAGGATAGCTATATATCTTAGGTAACCTTTTAGTTATATTAGTTTATAACATACTTCTACTAGTAGCCTCTAATTATCTATATAATATAGTAATAAGTATAAATAATTTACTATAAGGGCAGTAAAATTTATCTCTTTTAGTTAGTACCTTACTAATCTATAGAGTTTACATATAGAAGTAGGAATTAGTTAAGATAACTACTATAGTAGTAAAAATTAACTACTAATTAGTATTAGTATATTACTAGGTAGGTGATATAGTTAACTATACGTATTAATAGGTAAAGTAATAAATAATAGGGGTAAATACTATAGTTTAATTATGCGTAACTAGAAGAGAATTATTATAGGTTCTGCTACGAATAGTTAGGTGAATAACCCCTGAATCCACAGTAGATCCGCCGACAGATCAATAGTTAATCTGCGGCCGGTTATTAGGGTTACGCCCGATAAGTCCGATGGGATCTGCGATAGTTGATATCGCAACAGTTTCTAACTTGAATGTTTTTGGGTTAAGCTCGAACGACTAATAGTTAATGACAGCTAGGGAGGGTTGTTCAACTAAGGTTAAGCTTTGATCCATGACATGGTATATTGTCGAGTCTGTGGAACTTAATTGAAGACTATGGAACTGGTTTTCTATGAAAAAATACTTGGACTTGCCTCCTTTGCTGAATCTAGTAGATGGCTTAAGGAGAACCAGACCGGCTCTTGACTTGACAGCCTATATATCTACTTGAAAAAAAAATAACTATTATACGATTATTATTTTTTTGAACGTTCATGTTGTAATAAGCTTATTTTGCTGCAAATCAAGGCACTGGAACCAGGAATGAGAACGCTACTTGAATTCGTTTTTAGTAAATGCAAACCTCTACTATATCCTTGAGAGGAGTAAACCGGGTTTAGCCGAGAGTTAGAAGGGGCCGTCTTCATAGCTCTCCAACTTGCCATGGTCTTAAGCAGAGTAGACAATTCCTGACTCCAACGTCAGGTCGTATGCAAATGCCTGTTAAGTGGAATGTCTGTTCCACACAAAGATGTCTTCAAATGATCTCTTAATAATTTGCACGAAAGCAAAGATAATTCCCAGGAGTGAATACATGAGCAGATGTTGGCCTTTCTCGACAGGGGTGTAGTATTTAGGGGGACAATGTATTGTCAAAGCGCGCCAATATCTTTTTTTGGTTGCCTGGTTTATCCATGCCAAAGCTATTATCATTCGGAAACAACCTCCTTTTCTTGATTGTTGGTCTGTAAGTATTATGAAACAGCGAGACCGGCAAACTTTGTAAACTCAATAAGAATATCATCACTAATAATAACTTAGATCTAGAAAAAAAAAATACCATTTTCTTCACGTCATTAACATGTCAACACCCTTTCTTATCATTGAGAAGCTCATCGAAGACTGGAAAACAGTAACGAGTGGAAAATTCACTCAATGATAGCATATTATTACTTGGGGACTACCTAGGCCGCAACCGAACGTTGACACATAGGTAGCTTACCCAGGTTCTTGCATCATTGCACTGAGGCAGACGTCCATGAACTTGCACGAGGATCGACAGCCCGATGGGGTAAATGCAAAGGCGGCCAACTGCGAGAGGAATAGCATCCTAAACGGGTTGACGATAGCTGGCCAAGCTGCTGGTTGACACCGTTACCACAGTCGTGAGTCATTCTCAGAGATAACACCATAGGAGCTTCAAAATCTAGTAGCCCCGCCGCTGCGTCTCATTCATGGAGAAACTGTCAGGTGCTCTGATCTCGTGAGTATTTGAGCATCTGACATGGACTTGGTTATGTTCTGTGGCGCCGGATTTGCCATCATCATGACCAGAAAGTAGGTGCTCGTCTGGGGTAACCCCGCATCACGGGCGACTCTCCTCCGCACGCCATCGAATTCTGTTACGCTAGCATTGCCTCAGGGGTTTCCCACTGGCCAAATCGGTCGAGTTGGTTGTCGAGAAGCCACATTTCAATTGGCGGAACACTTCGAGCCGCGATTACCCCTAGCGTAGGTGGTGTACCTACAGCTCGGCTTGCGATGTGGTTGCACATTGCTGACTTTATGTATCGCATCTCGGCGTGGCGATGAGTACCAAAGATCCAGCCTACGTGTCATTGGCGCACCGCCTGCTTGGGCTTCTGCAGCAATCGTTAGTTGGCTGCAATGCAACTCTGATGAAGAGCCGGATCACACGTTTGGTACGTGTTGCGTCCCGGTTGCTTGGTTAAATTCACTCCACCCTAAAAGCATCCATGTATGGAAGTTCGCGAGTCACAATGAGGACCGCTACAACTTGCTCGGTGAGGGTGTGATGACTAGGTCGGTTGCGCACACCGCGGGGTTGCAGATGAGCATTACCACTGCCCGAACCATGTAGCTGCTGTCTAAGCGTGAGGGAGCGAGCCCATGTCGGATATGATGTTCAGTGAATGGTTGTGAAGCTACATACTCTTGGCGACGAAGTCACAAGCGGGCTTTCGCATGGCGGACGTTTCCTTGCACGGACAGTGAGTGAGCCGTCCCGCTTCCTTGGGGGGCGAAGACCGCGCGCACTAATTAGAGGGAGAGCACAAGCTATTTTCTCCGTGTTGGAAGAGCCAAGGTGACCGTTGGAGCCAATGTAACGGTTTCGGGTGCGGGCGTAGGAGGAAATGTGTGTGCCCAACACACAAACAACGCCTCTCCCGCCCCCGCCAAATGGTCTCATTGCGCTTATCCGGCGATGACATGTCTTTTGGGGAACCATCTCCGGCGCTCGCCGGCTCGCTTCTCCCGTGCTGTCGTCATCGGGCGGCCGCTTTTCGCCGCCCGTCTCTTAACCGCTTTCGCGTGCACTCGCTACCTGAATTGGTCCCCCGGCCAGCCAAACAAGATAGGGCATCATCACTACGCAATTTGCGGGAAAGGAGGCGGCTTGCCAGAAGCTCTCGGATGGCGTTGGAACCGCAATTCGTCACTTCGGTACCCCTAAAAGCCCCAAAGTTCAGCATCAGAGGCCGCAGAGTGCACCGCGCACACCTGGAATTTCCCGAAATTCAGGATTCCACGTTGGGCCCCCGACGCCAACCCAAGCGGCTCCGTTGTGTACTCGATTCAGGTCTAGGCCTTCGCATGTGGATCTTGGCAGACTTTCATCTTCTTCACCGGCTTCGACTTCTCACGGCCTTTGCCTTTTACTGATACATCGCGGGTTTCGGCTCATCACTGCGTACGTCTGCTGTTCTGCTGTTTGAAAGCATGACCCCATCGATACTGCGACCAAAGTGTTTCCGTCCCTCGTAGACTTGCAAGGCTGAACCCGGCAAACTGTTGTCCCCCATGAATCAGTTAGATGGCGTCCAAAATTCCTAGAGAACGACCCAGTCCCCCCCGTCCCCATTTGCGAGGAAAGGCCTGCTTTGGACGGAAGGTTGCTGTAACGTCCTGATTTGCTCGATTGTAACCTCGCTGGCTCCTAATTAATATTCCCCGAAGCGGACCCGCGACTCTACGTGTCACACTTGTCGGTCGAAAACGTTCCAAGCCAACTGCCAATACGCTGAAAATGGAAAGGCACAGACAGGCAAGAAACTAAAAGAGAAACAAACACGGTACACAAAAGAAAGGAACAAAAATCTCCCGTGGCCCGTCCCTGTTTACCTGCGACCCCCGTTCCCACTTATCTTACGCCAATACACATGTGGCTGCCGCGATAAAAATGTCCGATCCCGACAGCCGTCGATGTAATCATTGTATTGTGCAGAGTATCGAACATGACACCCATATGGTATTGATCTGTGTATGGCGATGATTGTGTACCTTGCGGCCATACGGCGGACCGCCTGATGTAATCATTCTGCCGAACCATTTTTGCAAAAAGTATGGTACGACGACCTGCAGGGGCCGGTCATGGGGTTTGGGGACTGATCATAACCAACTTCATATAGGTCGGACTTCGAGGCGTGGGCTCTGGAATGATCCGGCCAGACGTCTGTCTCTGAGTTCAGTCAAGCCAAAGTGCATGTGTTCAGAATACAGGATGGAACCCAGGGAAGGGCGGGCTGCACTGCGGGCGCCCGCCAAGGTGACATGTAACGATGCCTCCTGAGCGACGATGGCAATTCAGGTGCAACGCGAGCAACGCTTCGAGCGCCGTAGATCGTCTGGCGGAATAAGAGACGCTTCCGTTTCTGGAGCACATGAAGTTCCCATGGGGGAACTCGAAAAAGCCCTCGTTATCATGTCGGATTCTGTGCGGCCCCTCGGATTGAGCAATGAACCCGGGATGTGGGAACAGTCTCACCATGAACATAATTGGAGGAAGATGTCAGACCCTCCCTGGCCAGGCTAGACGACGCTAGAATGCAACTCTAGGTGGAAGTTTTACTCCACAATGCCCCTGTCCCCGAGATCGTGTTCAGGCCCATCCCTGCCCGCGATATCGCCATGCCGGGGCTTGCAGGCAAACTTTGCGTGCATTCGGCACACCCATAGGTAGTCAAGGCAGTCAGAGTCGTCTTAAGCTCGCACCAGCGCACAATGACAGTTACTACCTAGGGAACCGCTACAAGGAGGTCCCCCGTATAATCGACAATGACAGCTCTATACGTAGTACGTACGTAGTATGTAGAAAAACACACACAATAAAAGCATCATGCCCCATACTCTACATCAGGTGTTTGAAGGTTTCCAGCATAGAAACACTAACGAAGAGATGCTACGAGACGGACCGCCGCAAGTCTGGCTGTGGCCTTGCTCGTTTTCGGAAGCAACACCAATACGGGCACCAATCGACAACCCCCCCCAAAGCCAATCCCATTCCTCTCTTGAGAGGCTGTACGGGCATGAGCGACGATCTGCCGGGATGCAGAGGTTGGTGGGTGGTGGAGGGAGGAGTGAGAAGCTGGGCCATGGGGGGGTGGCATGTCTCATCAAACTAAATCCTTTCAACACGAGTTCAATGGGCCGCTCCAGGGACTCCCCAGCCATGGAAGCGGGGAATGGATTGCATCGCTGAACGGACCAAGACTTCCCGTCCGTGTGGCGCCAAGGTGCACCACAGTCTTTACGGAAACCCATTGGTATGGTCCAACCCAGCCTGTCGAGAAGGGGGAAAGATGCAGATCACTGGCGGGGTCGCACCGGTATCACGGAAACGCTTCCAACGCATCTTTCCCTTTCCTTGTTTGCTTGCACAGCACAGCCCGTTTGGCTCCAGCTTGGGCGATCTTGACTCGATGAGGCGGCGGCGGGTTCACCTAGTCATGAATGTCGACCTGAGAACGAAGAATTCCAGAAAAAGAAAGACATCACTTGTACATGTAGTAGCGCGGTTTCAGCGAGGGGGAACTTCTGCCTCTACGAGGATCTCTTCTGCATGACATCGTCGACACTTTCTTTCGGTAGCGATCAGGGGGCCGGTATCAGCCAACCAAGCTTCCCATCCCGTAAACTTGGCTGAATGAATACACATACCGACCGTGTAAGATAGATGGTATAGGCGAGCGACCTTGGCGACATTCTACCATGCCATACAACTTTGGCACGGTTTGCCGTGTGCCTCATGCCTTAAGAGAATACATGTACATCATTAAGAGACGCCTCATCCGTATGTATGGCCAATCAGTCGGCGCTCCTTGTGTATCTCAGTGGAGCAGAGTTACACTCCAACGGCCGCGACCCCGGTCGTTCATATAATTCCAGGACTTTGCCAACTCGCTCGCGTGTTGGTGGAAGCACACGCGGTCAGCAGAAGCGGCGGTGTTCCTCTCCGCTTCTTGTCTCCCACGCACTTTTTCGTGCTTCTCCTCTCCCCCCCCCTTGTTGTTTGGTGGGTGCGTCTGGAGGGGGTGTTCCTAGCATTCCTTTCGGCTGCTTGGATATTGCCTGTCCATCCATGAATGATCCTGTATCCTGTGCCGCACTCCTACTTGCTCTTCATTTCTCCTTCCTGCAAGCTGCCTTTCTTTGACTAGCCAGGTTGGTCCATACACTCTTTTGCTTTTATTTTTTATTCTTATTTGTGTATTAGCCTTTTCTGCGCATAGGTCGCTATTACCTTCTTTTGGTTCGTCTTGTGTTTCCTACTTCATCCTCGCCTCGCCCTCCCACTCTAGTTTCCTTCTGCCGTCCGTGCCTCGTGTGTGTTCGCCGACTGCCGTCCGACTCTGTCCTCACGATTCTTGAATCTCCATTCCAAGGCCTGTGGCTCTCAAGCCCAGCCCAGAATGTGACAATGAGTGCCCAAGCACGGAACCACGACCATGAGGTACACAAGTTTGTGAATCCTTTTGTACAGCTGAACGTTGGATTATGGTGTCTGTTTGCTGGCGCAACCATCTTTCTCGTACTGCGCCTCTGGTGTAAGATGACGAGGCGACACGGGCTGTGGTACGATGACTATATTCTTGTAGTATCCTGGGTGAGTTGCAGCTTCGTCCATTCTTCCTTGTTCCTCCTCCCCCTTCACAAACAAACGAAATGCACGTTGCCTGCAAACTTTCATGTTTGTTTGATGAGCGGGCTGGGACAGGTGAAGGAACGCTTCCCCCCCCAACTTTGTCAGCTGACAACCGCATGGTGTAGTCGATCCTGCTCGCAAACAACAGCCTCATCATCTACGAATTCGCAACCGGCTATGTACTCGAGGACTCGTCGAAAACATGGGACGACCGCATGCACATTCTCATCAACATATCATCCTGCGGCACCTTGATAGGCCAGGCATGGACCAAGACGGCTTTTGGAGTGACGCTTATCCGGATGAGCAATAAATGGCAGCGATGGATCTTGTACTTTTGCATCGTCACGATGAATATGTACATGATCGCCAAGGTCATCATCCAGTGGGGTATGGTCTGCGGCAGCAAATCTTACGACAACGACTATCGACTGCCGATCTGCCTCGACAAGAAAACCCGTAACGACGTCAAGGAGGGCGGAAATGGTAGGTTTGCCCTTTGCAAGATATTATCCCCCAGCTTTTTTTTGTCTTTTCTTTTCTTTTTGGCATTAGCTGACTTCATGCCCAGTTTACAACATCATCATGGATTTCGTCTTTGCGTCTTTCCCATGGCTGATTACTCGGTCATTGGAGATGAAGCGTGCCGAAAAAATCGGCCTCTGCATCACGATGAGTTTGGGAATGATGTGAGTCGCACCCCCGAGTCAGCTACTCAACCCGTTCGGCAAGAGGCTAAATAAAACCCCTCACAGCGTTGCTATTGTCTCGGCCATCAGAGTAAACTGGAAAGATGACGGTAATGACCGCGACCCTTGGTACATCTGTGAGTTGACGCAACCAACCTATACGGATCCCGCGCACGCTAACATCGTCGATCAGACCGCAATGGCATGTCTCAGATTTGGTACGAATTGCTTTTTTTTTCTTTTTACTTCTTCTTTCTTCTCCTTTTCGAAAGAACATGCCCGCCCACGTTGACTCCATAAAATCCAACCGGGGGGTTACATGATTGCTAAGATTGCACAGGTACTCATCCGAAATTACTGGCACCATCATTGTGCAGTGCATCCCTATCCTTCGCCCGATTCTCCGCGAAATCCACACGTCTCTGACGTCCAAGAGGATCGACACCACGGCGGACGGCCGTAGCACGACGTTCGGAAGCAAGGCCAGCAGCCGCAAGCGGGTCTCGGGCGGTGTCCAGGCCAACGACAAGCACGGGAACGAGAGGATCGCGCTGCGGGAGATACCTGAAGAGTCCGGCGACGACATGCCTCAACGGCGCATGCCCACATCGGCGACGCCCTTCCAGACCGAAGTCAAGCCCCGCCCGCCCACGGCGCCGCTTCCTGGCCGGGACAGTGATGGAGGATCATCAACGTTATCACCATACGAGACGGACTTCGGACCTCGCACGCTCGCGTCACCGCTCCCTGACATGTGGCCGTTATCGGGTAGGGAGGCTCCGGACCTCAGCAGCTCCAAGGCGGATTTCGATTTTGGTCTTCCCAACTCTCATCTAGACATTGAACAAGGACACGTTCAACAAGGGCTATCGCCGCCGCCGCCGCCTCGCAGGAGCTCTTAGTCGCGGCCAAAAACAGCGACGCCAAGATCACACTCTATTCGGAAAAGAAAGACGCGAAACCAGAACTTCCCTGTCCGGTTATGCGATTGGGCCCGTACCTCGGGCGATTGACTTTGGACCAAAAGAAAAGAGCGCATAAATGAACTACAACTATCATTAATAACCAGCATCTTTATACCTCTATACCCTCACTCTAAACAAAAAATAAACAAAAACAAAAAACAAAAAAGGGCACTCTGCAAGTCGCCTCGGTTGGTTCAGGGACCACCTGCAAGCCCTTCAACTTGGGCTTTGACAACCCGGCACTACGTTGCGCGACACGCTCTCTCTTGCCCAAAACACACTGAGAGGTCGCCGAGACCGGCATGATCTAACTCAATAGACGCATGCATACATCGTGGCTTTGGGATTATCGATACGAAACCGATGAGTGTGGGGGGGGAAGACCCTGACTGAGATGGAGAAATACTGGAGTTATTCGGTGGATGGGATGGATCTACGGGGCGAGGGATTTTCGTGTGGGAAACAGGTATATTCTATGAAAATATATACAAGCCCCTGTACATTACTCGCGTTGTTTCGCTGGGCAGCGATATTGGGCCTCTTCCTTTCTTTTTGTTTCCAGTCTACACGACTTGGCCGAGGGAAACCTCATCGTACATACATCACCTTTTCAGCCTCCAAGCAGACTATTCCTACTACGCTAGGGTCTCGTCTTCGGCCGCTCCGTCTACGCAGTATAGTAGCAGGTGACTTCGTCCTCTCCATCGGGCAAATTTAATCATAGCAACAACGCATGAAATCGGCGGGCCGGCGATCGCCGCCAATCCGCCCGGGGAGGGGGTGTGGCTTCTGTAAACAGTTACGCGCACTTTTGAAAGGACAGACAGACCATCCTCGTCGACGAAGCGTCCAGGGTCATTCAGCTCTGCGTATTGACTCGTATAACACCGAGAAATGATGAACCCCCCCCCCCCCCCTCCTCCAATGGCAAAATTGCACGGGTTCCTAGCGGTTAGTGCCGTTTTTAAGTTGGCCCTGATTGCCCCGGCTTGGCACAATGTGTAGAGAGGGTATTCAGCACGATAACTATATCGTGTTAATCCAACTGTGTATGGACAATTGTGTATTTCTGCGACCCTACGGCCTACGGAACACCTCCTTGTATTCGTACTTCAGTCTTGGCTTGGCACAGCACTCCTCCAAAGTCATGCTAGATGTTGTTGAGCTTCCGCATGAGCATCAGCATTGTTAACAATGTCAAGGTCTTCATCATTCCAGGCGGGTAGCTGCTAGTGCTGAGTTCTGTTGGCCGTGTCGCCTTCTCTGTTATCAGATGGGATGCGGACCCCAATAATGCGTATGTTCTAATACCTCCCAGGGTCCTCCCCGGCACTCTGTTTAGTAAAACGTCTGCTATCACTTGTGCCGTGCCATCTCGATACAAAATCACTCGGCCCACATGTTCGAGCATGCGTCTGCATTAGCCTGTTGTAACATATTGCTTGCGCGGTTCAATATGCGACACGGCTTATGGTCTTGGGCGAACAAGGGTGGCTGCAAAGGTTCGTCGCCAATCTGAGCGACCTGCGACGGTGCCCGATCCGTCCCAGGCTGCCACGCGTGTACCATACATAGTATGTCTGAACAGTTAAACCCTGGAAACCTAGGACGGGTGGACATCCGCCCGGCGTTTGGGACGAAGACGGACCTGGTGAGGTAGCAAAGCAGTGTTCCGTTCAAGCACGCCGGATGCTCTCTCCCGCTTCCCAATGAATGCTTTGCTTGCCAGCACCCCATGATTTGATAAGTGGAGGCAGCTAAGCCGAACGATTTCGCCACCTTTTGGGCCGAAAACAAATAAGAAAAGGTCCATTGCGAGACAAAACTTGGCTGGCGACTCGGCATTCCTGGCCAACTTGTCGTCCAAGAGCCTGATGACGACTATGAATTTGTGCTGGTGGCCCATTATTGCCCAGACGGAGCAGTAGTATATCCCTGCAGCCCCTTAAGCCGTGCATGCATGCACGCTTTCAGGTACGTAGACCAGCGCTTGTAAATATGCTCTGAAAGTCTAGGCGGGAAGTGGGAAGCATTTCGGCGAACAATTCCCCCTGCTATCGGAGCTTTTTGTTTTCTTTTGAGTGTAGAGTCGTTGCCTTAAATGCCACGTTGTAATCGGCTGGATCCTGGATCCTGTTGGGGGGCGCTCAAAGAGAGCGGAACAATGCGGGTTAATCAACCAAGATTTGGCCGATCTGGGTAGCGGTAGAATGACGGCCCCCCCCCCCCCCCCCCCCCCCCCAATGGTCGGTTGACGGCGCAGCGGGGCCAAATGACATGGACTAAAAGACATTTTCTGTTGTCGATAAACTCGATTAGGTCCACCAAGGCCAACCCACACATGCGTGGAGAGCTTTTGGACTATTCGTGGTCTCAACACGCCGACGATCTGTCTGATGCAGTGCTACCAGGACCTGTCACGCACGTACGATTATTTACAGTCACTACCGGATGTCTGTGGTGCTTCTTGGATGCAGGATTTCTAGACTTTTGGTGGTTACTATAGGTGGTAGGTATCATAACGTGACGAACACCTGTATGCCCATGACCGAGTCATTGGGACAAGCTAATGCGGGCAACCTCAGTCAGCTACGAGCCCTGGCTACCTACGGATGTCGACGTTTCGGTGATGGTAGTGCTCCAATCAACAGTATGTATTTATCTCGAATTAGTCAGATCTTTACCATTCATCATGCTACTTCTTAAGAGTGATGAAGTGGCTGAACAACACAAATGGGGCCCAAAGGCTGAAGCTGGGCTTGCTACGATGGCGACCAGGCTGGACCGGAAGATGGGTGGGAGGCTCGAGTGCTTGACGAAGGCATCTGGATATACAATTAGTTTCGAATGACCGGTTTGAAAGACTGGATTTGGCAGAGGCACCTTGAGATGATGTAATTCCTGTTTGCTCCCCGTCATGTCATGCCACCTATGTTATGCGCCGCTCAAGATGGTGCCGGTCTGTTGCTTTCCGTCCCTTCCCAGCAAGGGGACAAGCACATAGACTGTGAAATACAAGGATAAAACTGCTCCGAGTGTTGAACGCCTTGTGCTGTTTGCACTGTGATGGATGCTGTTCAGGCGTTTTCATTGCACGGCGGCAAGACCAGGGCTGGTGTAGGATGAAGGAAGCCTTGGACCGGGAGACCAAAGGCTTCTCGCCTACCTATAGGTAACACAACAAGACAGTGAAATAAATCTTGGAATAGTTACAGACAGACCAGACCAGACGCACCTGCCTCACCGTTTGTAGGCGTGCCTTCCACTTTGAGGCAATCTTCCGTCCCGCCTCAGGTGCTTTCCTTTTTGCTCTGCAATCCGTTCTTTCTTCTCCAGACCAGACATCAACCAGACTACATACCAGACCAAAGACTGGATCAAATCACTTCAAGCGACGGAAAGATTCTTGGGACTCTAATCAAGAGATCTTTTCATGCCAGTCCTGTTCGTCAACACTTATCAAACTCGTGGGAACAACGCCACCACACCGGTGTTGAAGTTAGGGGCCTTCGCAACGATTTCAATACCCCACGTCTGAATGCCAATGGACTGATGGCGACAACCTTACTTACGCTAACGACTTTCCTACTGATGACAACGGTTTGTCTACCGACGCCGAAAAGCCCGCAGCAATCAATGTAAGTGTGATCTGTCCCAATTTCAATGATCTCTGTGCTGACGCTATTTGGGTTATCGACCAGATAAAACACGGACAATGAATATAGGCTACAAAACGGATAACAGAAGCCGAAACAGTCACACAACGGCGTCGAGACTCCGCGGGCCAGCAGACCATCCCATCACCTCATCCAAGCCCGACCATCCTACCTCTCCCACGCCCCCAGTCCACAAGGGATTCTCGACCTTGGACCAGACCGATGGCAATAACCGCCCCAATATGCCCGAATAGCGTGTCATCGACATTCTCGCGTACCGGCTAGTCAAAGCACAAGAGACCGCGAAGGCACCTGAAGGTTCCTCCTGGTCAACGATAATTAGCACTATCGCCACCATTGTCAGCTTTATATTGTCTTTGGTGAGCACGTTCCAGAAGAGGACGCTGAAAAGCAAGTGGCTTCAGTGGCTTGCAAGGCTTTTGGCCTGGAAAAACACGGATTCGGAGGTCAAAATCCTCAACGATAAGGTTCAAGCTCTCGAGAACAAAGTTGAGCATTACAAGGTTGGG
Organism: Colletotrichum sublineola; assembly: GCA_020631755.1. NCBI lineage: Eukaryota > Fungi > Ascomycota > Sordariomycetes > Glomerellales > Glomerellaceae > Colletotrichum > Colletotrichum sublineola. The sequence goes on from JAHSQG010000001.1 coordinate 3,552,626, forward strand.
GACATCTTGCAAGGCCTTAGCAGCGCCAGGAATGATATCGAAGAGTTGGATACCAAGGTGGGCAACTACAACGTCCCAGCCATCAAACGAGACCTTGAAGCCGCTCTGAGAACAATATCGGCACATTGGATACCCGCGTCCGCGAAGCAGAGGGCAAGGCCCTGACCACAAAGGATCGACTCGACACTCTTGGATTGTGCGTTCAGCAGAGGGGATGTAGGATGTATGCGTAGGTGTAGGCGTCTCGTAAGGAAAATTATAGGTTGATCGTGGTGATAGGTAGTGAGGAAGAAACGAAGAAGTAGGTGGTGAAGAAGAAAAGAAAAGACGAAGAAGAAGAGGAAGAAAATTGAGATATTGAGAGGGTGGGTTTTTTTGTTTTGGAAGGTAAGAGAAACTGGAAGGTGCCAGTTTGCCTTTCTGGCAAGAGCGTGCCAGATGCCATACAGTAGGAAGGAATGATCCTCTACTGTTGTCCTGGTTTCTTCTTCGACCATCGACGATGTTGCCACTCGTTCATGAGGGTCTGCGATACCTTTGTCGCCGGCATCCAGATATCGTGATGTGGTGGATGGTGTTTAAAACAGACCAGGTACTGGACGCCGCAGGTGATTTCAAGTTTCACGCGTCCCAGCGCCAACGTGGCGCACTTCTGATGGGCAGGTTGCTGAGACGGTGTGTTTGTGAAAGGTGTTTGATTTCCCCGGTTCCCTTTTCCACCTCCCTCTGTCCATTACACTTTACCTATTGTTACTCCCCGACATCGTCTTGGGTATCTTCCTAAGTATCATCCGGAATAACGTCTGGGACATCATCTATGGTATCTTCCAGGGTGTCATCTCAACGTTCGTCCGGCGGGCGCATCACTCAAGACTTCATCCGGATTTTCGTCTGTCCCGAATCGGCTTCGGCGACCCCATGATGAACCCCTCTTCTCATAACCGCAAGGCCGGCATCATGACGAACCTCCGCACACCTACCACGCCGAACACGCTCAACCCTGCGAAGCACACAGAGTATAAGTCAATCCACCAAGCGTTTAAAAAAAACGCTAAGCTGTCATAAACCACGTTGTGGTCGGTGGTTCTTGTTCTTTGGAGGGAAAGGCGTGTTCTAGTGTCCTATAGCTCGACCATACTCAATCCAGTCTCTACCGTTCCTGCACCCAGAATCGTCGCACCAATATAGATGCTGGGTTTCGTGATCTGACCTTGCGGCATATGATTCGGGGTCTAGCATCATGTCGAACCCATGAAGACGGATTATTTTGTCGTTTTTCAACTCGAATCCTCCTAAACTCTTCCGGTTAAGGAACACATGTCGGCCATATCTCACCCAACTGTATGTGGTTTCACAAGCCGCACAACATACGGAATGTTTTGTAAATTCTGAGCCCTCATGACAAGAGTCGGTCCCCCATCGCTTTTTGTGACGAGAAACCGAAACACCAATCCGACTATCCCCCCCGAAGCAAGGGCATTTTTGGGGATCGAACGCTCTAAGAACCTGGCTGGGATCGAAGTTGAAGTGCGGACAGAATACGTTACCGTATCTGTTCTTGAATTCCTCATGTTTCTGTAGTAGGAATGCCGCTATGGAAGTATTGCCTTCAGGAACTGTACTAAACGGCAAGGTCCATTCGCACGAAATCATAAAGAGAGAATCATGCCATTTAGGCTTGGTAAGAGAAAATGTTGGGGGGCTGCTGATGAAGTCGCGAGGTGTGCGCATACGAGTATCCTGCAGGGCCATATCCCTGCACTGGGAACACCTCCCGAGAACAACTGTTTTATACAGAGATGGGCCAATACGATGTTCGTCGTCGCTGAGGATTTTCCGGGCTTTTTTCCAGACGGAGTGCGTCGAGACCATCAGGTGAGGACAAAGTCGGAAGAACCCATACGAACCGATGCACCGACGGACCTCTGGGGGTGATTGGCGTTGTTGGACAGAGAAGAGCATCTTCTTATGGTCACACTTGCAATGAGAGCAGTACATAGTTGTTCGCGTCTGAAAGTCGTATCTGTCGAACTGATACCTTTCCGATAACCTCCTTTGTAAACAACCGTTGCAAAATGCCAGTTGCTTGGCCCGTAGAACGGTCTTGTTGTCGGATTCGAATCCAGCTTTCCGTCCGAGCAAAAACCGGAACAAATACCGTCCGGGACGATGGAATTTGCTGAAATCTCTGCCTTGGTAGATGCGCCAGAAGGTAAAGGATACCTGGCGAAGCATGAATAAGTCGTCCGTTTCCGCCGCCTTCATGATTCGCAGCAGCATCTCGTCCGGGAGACGGAGGATGCGGCTCTGGCGACGGTTCCGGTCGAAGTTCATCTCCCACGGTGATGTCCCGTAGCGTGCGGTAAATGGTTGCCGATCTTGAGGGGGCTGCTGCAAGTGATTGTCTTTATCTACAGATTCGATAGTCACGGCCTCGGCGGTACCAGGCTCGGCAGCACCAGACGTGATTGTAAGTTGCTGAAGAGGCAATAAGGTGCTGGGGTCCAAAGCCTTCGGCGTGTAATTCTGGTTAGAATTAGGTGTATCCGATATACCAGGCTCGGATGCATCGGACTTGACTGCACGTTGTTGAAGGGGTAAGATACTCGGCTTCAGAGACGGCGGGATGGTCTCTTGGCGAGAAAGAAGCGCTTCCTGTTTGCCAGGCTGAATCAGACCGGCTTCCTTAGCCTCAGGTTCGTCGACGTCGTGCGTGGAAGCGTGCGCTGGCGTCCTGCTTCTGAATATGCTCAACAGGCCGCACATGATGCCTAGCTTCTTTTTTTTTTTTTTTTTTCCTAGAAGCTTGAGGGTATATGTCGTATAGTCGTTGGCTGCAGGAAGAGGAGAATGTTGTGTAGAAAGCTAAGAAAGCTAGGAAACTGTTCGGTGCAACGTGCATGCTATGGCCATCAAGTACTTTACGTTTCTGCTCGCGTTTCTATCTCCGATGCTCGCTTCGCCACTGCATTTGGCTATACCGATGTTCTCGTGGTCTATAGTTGGCAAACTTCTATGGTCCACGTGAACGTAAAGAAGGCATCAGTGGGAGGGTTGCCCGCTTCCCATCCTCATCCTTTCCTAGGTAGGTTTCCAAAGTTCGTGCGTGCCATAACCCGGATGGGAGCTTCAGCCATTGCTGCGGCCGTCTTACAGGTCAGGTGCGTTGCCTATGGCTGATAACATGAAGTTTTAGCGATACGCTGGTTCTTATTAACACTGTTCATGATTGGAAGATGAGGCGCTTTCTTGGCCTATCTTCCTCTTGGAATCGCTACCGCACTGCTATCATTCCTGGTTTGGATGTTGGGTTGGGTTTCTAGGCGAAAGTTGAGGTGCGAGGAATTAAGAACCTGGATATCGCAGATGAACACGAGCGAAGAATATGCCCAAGACTGGTTGTAACAAAGAAGGGAAATAATGGGCAAAGTTGTTGAGTCGAGCAACACCATGTTTCACGGTCTGATTGACGTTGGTCGTGTCTGGCTCTGGCACACAGCATGACGCCTCTCCTTTCTCGTCTTTTTTTTTTTTAACTCAATAACAGAGTCCTCCTAAGGTCGCGTTCGACAAGCCATCATGAAATCCATGCGAACCAGCACCAGCACAGTGTGTTCACTTGCCGAGGCCGATATTGGGACCATCACCCCCAACACTGCCCACACACCCACCCTATTAACGCAAGCGTTCCCAATGCCTCTCTTCCTTCTCGCCGACTCTCTGAATAAGCACTGTCTCCAGAATGACTGCGAACCGTTGACGACGGTGCTGTTTCCGTTTTCCCGGTCGGCTGCTCCCTCAGTCTGCGGCTTTGCCCAGCCAACTCACCACCCCTGCGCCTTTCGACCGTCTTTCCAGCTTCCACTACACGTGCCAAGCCGTCCAACATGCACTCGAGGAGAAAATTTCACGCGTCGAGGCGACAACCTCCGAACGAACCGCCTTTCTAGCCAAACCCTTCTATCCACGGGAGAAAGGAAGAAACATCTGACGTCGTACCCAATTGGGGCCGCCGCATTCGCATTCGTACACGAACCACCGCCGAGAGCCATCAGACATCCATCTTCTCACCAACCCAGCTTCTCACCACAACCTTTCCACGGACGACATCGAATGATGGCGGTCAGCAAACGCAATCGGATTGGATCGTTTCCGTTTCCCGCGGACTACTCTCGAGAGAGGGAGCCAAGCCGAAATCCCACGTCAATTGACCCGGCCCTGATCGTTCCCCTCCCCCCTAGCATGCGCCAAGCCCTGGCCAAGCTCTTGGGAGTGGGGAGAGCCTCAACGCTCATCTCGTCTCTCGGAATCTATTTTTCCACGTCTCGTTCCTCGCCGTTGTCGAGTCTTGGCCGTTGGTGTATCCTCTCCCCTGCTGCCCAGGCTGGCCCTGATAGGCGACCGAAGCCCGGGGAAACGAACAATCAGAAAAGAATAATGGCATTCTGCGCCCCAACACGGTGCATATGCAAGAGCCCGCTGCCACTTCCTCAGAAGAAAAAAAGACAAAAAATAAGAAGAAGAAGGGGAAGAAGAAGAAAAAAAAAAATCCTGCAAGGCCAAGACAGACGAATTCATCAGGCAATCCCACTTCGCATGCAGGAAACCAATATTGGAGAGCTGAACCCTGTGCTGTGCATAGTATACGCGGCTGCAGCTTCCCAGGCACTACGCCAATGATTCCTCCACGACACATGCGTGGCCCGGGTTTGGATGCGACGAGCCGATGGTCTGCTGCACCACCTGTATAAAAGATGGGCGCGCATACACACCATTGAGACAAGGGGTTCCTTTGTGCACTCGTTGTCAGATCCATCCCCCTCCGTCTGTCCTTATCCACGATGAAGCCCGTCTCCGCCCTCCTCCTCCTCCTCCTCGCCTCGGGCTCCGGCGCCTCCGCTGCCGCCGTCGTCGGCCGCGACCTCGACGAGCCGCTCGCCGGGCGCACCATCGACTCGTGGATCCGCAACAACAACGAGGCGCAGCGCGCGAGCTGGTACGGCCGCGCGGCGCTCTACACGGGCGTCGAGGCCGTCTACGAGCTCACGCGCAACGAGACCCTCCTCGCGTGGTACCGCTCCGTCATCGACGGCCCCGTCGTCGCCGAGAACGGCACCATCCCCGGCTTCCGCCCGGACCACTACTCGCTCGACGACTACCGCATCGGCCGCAACATCCTCTGGTGGCACCAGCGCACCGGTGAGCCCAAGTACCGCGCCGCCGCCGACACCATCCGCGCCATGCTCGACCGCCACCCGCGCACCCCCTCCGGCGGCTTCTGGCACCGCGCCCCCGTCTACAAGAACCAGATGTGGCTCGACGGCATCTACATGGCCGACACCTTCTACGCCCACTACACCTCTCTGTTCGACGCCGCCAACGCCACCGCCTGGGACGACATCGTCCTGCAGTGGGACCGCATTGAGGACGTCGTCCGCGACCCCGAGACCGGCCTGCTCTTCCACGGTTTCGACGAGGGCCGCGAGGCCGTCTGGGCCGACGCCGAGACGGGCGCTTCCCCTCTCGTCTGGAACCGCGCCGTCGGCTGGTACTTCATGTCCCTGGTCGAGGTCCTCGGCCTCTTCCCCCGCGACCACCCGGGCTACGCCCGTCTCCTCGGCTACTACACCTCCCTCGCCGCCGCTCTCAAGCGCGCCCAGGACCCCGTGTCCCACGGCTGGTGGCTCGTCATGAGCGAGCCCTACCCCGGCCGCGAGGGCAACTACTTTGAGAGCTCCGCCGCCGCCATGTTCACCTGGGGCTGGCTCGCCGGCCTGCGCCTCGGATACCTCGACGAGGCCACCTACCTCGAGCCCGCCACCAAGGCCTACACCCACCTCGTCACCGACTTCATCATCAAGAACTGCAACGGCACCGTCACCTTCACCGACACCGTCGAGGTCGGGTCCCTGAACAGCGACGCTTCGTTCGAGGTAAGAGAGCACACCCTGCCCCCCAAATACACTTAAACGAACCCTCGTTAAGCACAATACTGACCTTGCACCGCTATCAGTACTACGTAGGCATTCCTGTCGTTGACGACGATACCCGTGGCGTCGGCCCCTTCCTCCTTGCCGCCTACGAGTGGGAGCTCCGCAACAACATCTCTGCATGAGCGGCCGTTTCCGTCGCGGGGGGTTTATAGAGAATACAAAAAAGGGGGGGGGCAATGACTTGACATGCAGTTGTCTGGTTGACTAATTGGAAGGAACAAAGAAACGTCATGATGATACAGGGCGCTCAAGGACGACGCTGAGCAACAAGCAAAGGCAAAACAAAAAGAATAAAAAAAAATACAAAACAAAAAAGCTTGATCAAACTCGAATTCTATGAGGTATCATGTGTTCTATGTGATGTTCAATATGTACAGGTGGAAGTGAAGAAGTTCTAATGGACAACTCAGGTGTCGCGAACGAGAATCTGCAATTGCAGTGCTGCAACTGTGGCTTACATTACTTTGCGACCGACACCAGGTCAACGGAGGGGGGGAGAGGGGGGGGGCTCAAGCGATGGGAACTCCCACTTGCGCGCAGAGCCCGTCGTACGAGTCACTGGGGGCCAGGTCCATGCCCGTCTGGTTCTCGAACGAGATGCGGTTGAGAGTGGTTCCTTGGATCTGGTACCTGGGCCACTGGCCGCCGTAGTTGAGGAGGCCGGATTCCGTGTCTTTTGCAAAGGCCGCCCACGCGCCGCGCATGTACTTGCCGACAGCGATCTCCTGTTCCGTGTTCTTGACGGCCGCTTCCGGTGCCGTGCCAAAAAGGACAGGGATCTAAGTGATATCAGTTGACGTGTTCCCAAGAAAGGAGAGAGAGAGAGAGAGAGAGAAGAAAAAAAAGATTGTCGCCGACCGACCCAAAAGAGAAAAGGCCGAGGTCAGGATGGGCCATAGGAAAGAAAATAAGGAAAAAGAAACAGCCTGACTAACCTCGGATGCATGCCAAGATCCGCTTGGCGGCGTTGTGGTGACGGCCATATTGGGAAAGTCACCAAAGTAACGGTAACGCCAGGTCGGGTGACTGGCAGACACCGCTCGTGCCGCCCTTCTCGCAGCAGGGCAGGTAAAGGCGACGAGGTTAAAGCCGAACCAGTAGGTTTCGTTGACGTTGGGACTTTCAATCTTAAACAGGCCGGCCTCGTTCTCCGTGTTACCAATGAGGTAACCCGCCTTAGCCGAGTCACGATTAGAGTAATCGGGAAAGATGAGACGATTATCTATCACGGGCGAAAATGCGAGCCCGGACGACACAGCGCCGCCGATGCTGGCCATGGCGGTAATAAGCTCGGTCGCGTTCTTTTTCGACATGCAGTCCGAGACATCGACGTGGTTGATCAAGTTGCTGCCGCAACCGACCATCGATGAGATTTGGAACCATCTCTGATTGACTGTCTCGTTGGTGAAGGTGCCAAATGCATTGGCAGTGCCGCTCATTGGGATGAAACCGTTGGCGATGGGGTCGGTGGCGAACGCGTACGAGTAGGAGTCGACCAGAGACCCCCCGGCAGACTGGCCAACCATGGTGATCCTCTTAGCGTCGCCGCCAAATTGTTCTACATTATCGCGGATCCATTGCATAGCCATGCGAATGTCGAGAATTCCGAGGTTGGGGGCGGAGACGGGGTTCCCCGGAAAGCCGAAGATGTTGAGGCGGTAGCTTCATAGTTAGGTTACCTTAGCACGAACATTCTCTCTATTTTTATATTTCTCCCCGACAAGGAGAAAAAAAAGCAGTCTGGAGGAAACTCACTTCATGGACACCACGACAACGTCCTCTTGGTCCGCGATGAACTTTCCATTGTATGCTGGGATTCGGGAGCTTCCTACAGTCCGAGTCAGCGCGCTGTATATAGACTTTTCCGTCTTTTGTTCGGACGGCCGCAAAGTATGTTACCAGTGCTAAAAGCGCCGCCGTGGACCCAGACCAGCACAGCCTTTTTCGCATCACCCGTCTGTGGTTTGGTCCACACGTTCAAGGTTAAGCAGTCCTCGCTCTGGGAGCCCGTGTCCACGATCAACTTGAACACATCCGCGGCGGAGGCGGGAATTCCCAACTTCAGGACCGTATCGAGACTAGTAGGCGACTTAGATGGGGGCTGCATGCACTGGTGTCCCTAATACAATGCTTGTTAGTTTCCAAACGGGAATTGATGCATCAAGTGGTGGGCGGAGAAACCCTGGAGAGATAGATTACTTACGAATGCAGAGCCATTGATCGGGGAGGGGTTCTCGTAAGTGACTGGAGGTTGGAAGCGCAACGCGCCAACAGGCGGCTGAGCATAGGGAATGCCCAAGTATTCCGATACCTGACGACAAGAGTGGTTAGCGAACCCGTCATCGCGGCTGTAATATCCCGAGTGCGTAAAGAGCGTGCATACCTGGTCTGCGCCGGAGGCGGCATGTCCGCCGACTGTGCCGCTAGTGGTCGTGACGGGCTGGCCGATGGTCCAGCCAGATGAGCTAGGCGTGGTGGCAACGACACACGAGGCAGTAACCACGACCCCCAGGACGTTGGGGAGGCTGCTCTGGACTCTCATGGCGATGACAATCAATGCCGCTCAAATGGTGTGAGACTAAAGACCTGGAAAAGGGTGGGTGAGGCGGAAGAAGATCGGGAACGGGAACGGGACCGGCTGGCCTTGGAGCTGAGGGCAGATGGGGTATAAAAGGAAGGCCGTGATGTGGTCGGCCTCACAACCTCGAAGGTGGCCATGACCCCGCCTTTATGTCAACGAAGTTTGCTGATGCCATAGTAGCTCACGCTCGTGGAGGGGCCGGTCCATAAGTCCCCAACTCCCCGGATGGCTACTAGAAGACGCGATGTCTATAGCCATCATCCCATTTGCATGGCGGGGGTCGCGGATAGCTACCGCGCATCGGGACAGGCTCTGCAGAAGGCTAAGCTGGTCTTGCGCTACCCTTCTATCGATATGGCAAGGGAACCCTGTCCACCCATGTGCTAACGTTCGTTCCCGGGCAAAGGAGCGAATGGTAGGCCGGTTTATGAAGAAAAAAGAAAAGAAATCCTACCCAATGCTGCTGTGTAGTGGGTATGGGGAAGAGCCTCATGAGTTGGCAAACGTGATTAGGCCAACATAACGACTGGCGGATCACCTCGCAAGCGTGTCCGAATTGGGGGCGCCATGTTGGCCTCTAAATTAGCTCTTATCAAGGACTTGCACAAGGGTCCACAATCGGAGGCTTTTTTTTTTTTTTTTTCCCTCATTTTCTTTTTCTCCTCCTTTCTTTTCACCAAGCCGCGGCAAGGCTTGATTGACAATTTGCAATGCAACGATGGCACTTGGAATGTGTGCAGCAGCGGTGAACCGAGGTGGGTGCCACGCAACAGGGAGTAAAATATCGAGCAGGGTCGCTAGCTACACCTACCCGGGCAGGGTCATGACTTGCTGTGGCGTGATTAAGGTAGCTAGCTGTCTTGGATTTTCCTGTAAGTACCTACGGTCTGTCTGTCTGTCTGGAGGCTAGCAGGCTGGTTAGTGCCTTGGAGAACCACCTCGAGTCGTTACCATTTCCCAAAAGGAGTGTGTCAAGGATGAGGAGACCGCCCGTCATTGACAGCAGGTGCGTTCAGGCGAGATAGATGATGGCTGCTGCTATTGTCCATAATTGCCTCGCAGCTGTGCCGACGGTGGTTTGAGGTAGGACAAGGCGCAGAAAGTTGACACCTCTTGGGAAAGTTAGCCTAGCATGAGGCCGTTATGGCCTCCTTCTCTATTCCAGTGTCAATGCAGTGACACGGCCACAGCACATTTGGCCAAAGCAAAAGTAATGACGACCCATGTGCATTGACAGCCAGAACGAGCGTGGAAGGCTTCACTTCGGCCCTACCCAGATCTCTGGTCCTTGCCCCGGTGCCGTTGCAATGGCCGGGCGCCTTGTATCAGTACCTCGGCGGTTGCAACGGCCCAGCCTAAGCTGTCGTCTCGAATTGAATTCAGCCCTTGACCGGGCAAGGTTTTGCGCAGCACACCGTCTACACCAAGACATATGTGAGTCGGCGTGAACGATGATCCCTTCTGGAGCGTCTGGTAGGAAAGCGCCGTTGAGGTGGTTGAAACGCCGCTGCCCGGCGGGTTCGTGGCAGCCGACAAGTAGACTACTATGAGCTTAACGCTGCGCTGGCTAGCTAGCAAAGCCTGTCGAGACTTCAGCACCTCCCGCATGCATAGTGCCGAGTAGAAGCAGGCAAATACCAAGGTGCCCCGGGGTCCGCCTGCTCACTACATAGGTGCCGAGAGCTCCGCTGGAGGGGCGAGCTATTAGCCAACCCCTCGGATGTCGTTGAGGCCAGAGAGATCCTTGGTCGAGAGCTCGGGAGCTCCACCCAGCATAGAAGCTTGGACGGTGCAGGCGCGTGATGTCCTTCAGATGGATCTGACAGCAGAGACCCGCTAACTTTGGATAGAGAAAAAGGGTGTTAAGGGGAACTAGTTTGTTTGGAGTCAGTAAGCGTAATCGGGGCCGTCATCCATGCAATACAGAGTAGGAGCTTTCGCGGTATTTGCGGGAATTCAGCATAGCGTACATAGTATACGTGGCGCACCGTTGAGATCGGAAGATGGAACGGTGCCAAGAATTACCCACATACTGTAGTAGGTAGGCAGTAGCGTGTCAATGACGCATGGTGTCGGTTCTTCATCCAGACTGGATAGGGGCTATGAGGTGTGCTCTCTGCATCCCGTTGACCGAGCCTCCCTTTAATCGGAGACCATGTTGTATTGGAGCAGTGCCGCCCCATCTCTCTCTAATTTGCAGTCGTCGTCGTTCTCGTCGAGCAACAAGAGCACTGGTCCTTGTCTCAATGGGTGTTCGGGTGATGACAGCGGTCCCGGGCCATCAACCATGGTACTGGAATGCTGCACAAGGTATGTTGGAGACCGATGAGGACCAGGTGGTCGGATTATGATGGAGGGCGAAACTATCGATTGGGAGATTGACCCAAGGGGAAAAAAAGAAAGAAAAAAAGACCACTCAAGATGGTCCATCATGGGGGAGGACAGCAAATTCGCAACTTTGTCTTTGAAAGGGTTAGCACGAACGACTGCGGGGCGATGGGGCATGGACCCGCTGCTGTTCACGACGTTAGGGTCCTGTCGCTTATATCCATCCGTACGCACCTAACTTACTCGTACCTTGGCTAGGTAGTAATGTGCATCTGGGTACTTGAAGCAAGGGTGTCGAGAGTCAAAACGCGATTCTTGTTGCATCATCGTCAACGAGATAGATGAAGTGGCAGGAGGAAGAATTGTTGAACGCCGACCATGGACCAGAAAGTGGGTTTTTTTGCTATCCTGAGGCAGTGCAATTCCTGTGCCTCTCTCGCTACCTAAGCGAGGTTGTCACGGGGTGGTAGGTGTGCCTGGTAAGCAGCACTTTCCACGTTTCGTCTCTATCCTCTGTTCCACCACGTAGGTCTTGTTCGCCAGTCTTACGAGGTCAACTCGGAATCAACTTGAGCACATTGACAGCTGGGCTGTACACTTCACGCGGGAGCAGAGCAGGCAGGCTAAGTACGCTACGCCAATGGTGGTGCTTGGTTTTGGTCACGGCTCGTTATCGTCACAAGTACTCAAGGCTGGGAATACAAAACGTCTTTCTCGTGACCATTGGTAGACATGGATGAACATTACTCATAACCCCGCGATCACCGACTGGCTCTTCCACGACCCAGCGACACAGTGTAGATTGGTGCAGAGTGGTGGCTTCTTCTTTCGCTCTCTTCCTTGGCGAGGTAATAGTCGTATGCCTGCATTTTCCTCTCTCTCTCTCTCTCTCTCTCTCCCCCGTCGACCGGAATCATGGCTTGCCAAACTTCATCGAATTGATGGCCAAACACCTGGATCTCATCGCACCATATGAACCTAATGGCTCTTGTTCTTCTTCTCCTTCTTCAGGGTGGCGACAATGCCGTCGAACCTCCTGAAGCCGCACACGCCCTCGAAGAACAGACTCCCGATCCACGTCCACCAAAGACTGGTGCCGAACTCGATCCCGTGCCTCTGGAGCCTCGTCCGGTGGAACCAGAAGCACTCGGTCAGGTGGATGCCCAACACGGGCAGGAAGATGGCCTTGACCAGCCACCGGTAAAACATGGGCCCGCCCGGGAAAACAGCCTGGAGGAAGGACCAGATGGGCGCGCCTGGCAGCACAAACCCGAGCGTGAGCCAGCAGACAAAGTAAAACACGACGCCCCCGAACACAACGACATCAAAGCCCTGCGGCGGCGCAAAGTAATCGACCGTGATGTCGCTGTCCCCCAGCGCCTGCCGCGCCACGCGCTCCATCTCCACAACGGCCGGGCGCACCTCAGTCCACGACGCGAGAGAAGGCTGGAAGGGGACGTGGAACTCCTTGCCGCCGAGCCCGCCCGCGGCAATCGTCATGCCCTCGAGCGTGACGTCCTTGAGCCACGGCGCGGCGGCTGCGGAGCGGCTGAGGCCGGCGTAGTGGCGTAGGTAGAGGGAGAGCTCCCGCTTGTGGTCGAGGTTCATGTGCGTCATGATGCGCTCGCGGGGCGACGGAGCCGTGGCGGCCGGATCTACCCCGGTGGAGGCGCCAGCGTTGACGTCGGTCTGGCGTGCCATTGTTGCCGTTTCTGATTGGGGAACTGGTTTGAGGAGTGTGATACGGTGTGACGGGTGGGGGTGAGAGGGGAGGGGGAATGCTGATTTCGACTGGGTGCAACCGGGTTCCTAGATTCTGCGTAGCCCCGGGTGGTAGGGCCAAAGAAAGGTTTCGAGAAGAAGGAAAGAGCAGTGCGATTCGCTTTGCGACCGTATGTGTGTATGTTGTGCGTTTGTTCGTGTGCGGGCGTGCGGGAGGAGAAGAGAAGTGAGTGAAGTGGGAAGGTCAGTGAGATTTGTTGGTTGAAGCGGAAAAAAGACATTGAAACATGGGAAACCAACGAACGAGATTGCCCAAGAGTGGCCCGTGCGACCCTCGCCTTTCCCATCCCAGCCCTACCTTCATTACATCGCATCGCATCGCATCGCTTTGGTGGTCTCCCATCGTTTCGTGTTTGAATTTGCGCCAGAAAGCGCTTCGGCTTCCCCACGGACGTTGCAGCGCTTTCTTTTTCCCGACAGATCATTGCATTCTTCACTGCATACCTTGTTAATCAAGGGGCGGGCTGGAGGAAATCGAATGAACAGGTTAGCAGGCTGAAGAGATCGATAACAAACCCATTGCGATGCTGAGCAACTTTGACGCGAGAAAAAGCACAATGCCCGTTCCAACTACACTAGCCCTTCCCCCCCCCCCCCCCCCCCCCCAGCATAACACACCTAGATTATTTCCGTCTGAACGACGACCCTCGGTTGCAAAACGCATCAATCACGAATACGTGTGTGCCCATGCTATGACACGTCGTGGTGCCCTGAACTTGCTGCAAGCCCGTATGCACCCCCCTCCTTTCATATCTGACGTATGACAGCCGTGCTGAAAACGGCGACCAAGCGGGATCAGCCGCACGTCGGGGACCAGAGCCGACCCGGACCTACTTCAGTAGGGGCTCCTCGACGACCGGCCCGGGCTTCTCGGACAGCGTTTGAGTGGAGCCAAAGATGGCGGGGCATCGCGGGGTAAAACCGCGTATCAAGTGCCGGCCCGGTTCCGGCGCCCGCCTCAACACAGTTCCACACATAACACCTACCTGACCACGCTCCCAGCCCATCATCCCGCAGACCAGACTCGATCTCTTGGCTGCCTTGGCTTCACAGACACCTTTACTTCGCAACACCAGCAGCACCGCCCCGCGCATCGGCCCTTCCTTCAAAGTCATGACAGACAGGCGGCAGGTGCTCCTCGTCGGCGCCGGTGGCATCGGTGCAATAGCCGCCCTCAACCTCGAGCGCGGGGGCTCGGCAGAAGTCACCGCCGTACTTCGTTCCAATTTCGACATTGTGAGTCGCAAAGGCTTCTCGATAACCTCGTGCGACCACGGCAACGTGGAGGACTGGCGGCCCAGTCGAGGTTAGTCTTGCTGCCTGTCGCTGCCCACCCCCCTTCCCCACTGCCGCAACTCTAAGTGGAGTGACCGAAAGTTGACAACTCCGAAAGTCTTGAATGCTGTCCCGACCACCTCGAACCCAAGCCCCGCTGGACGATACGACTACGTCGTTTGCTGCACCAAGAATATCCCCGATGCCGGCCCGAGCCTTCCCGACGTCATCGCCCCGGCCGTGTCTCCCGGCCACACCATCATCGTCCTGATCCAAAATGGCCTCAACATCCAACGGCCCTTCTTCAGCCGGTTCCCCACAAACATTGTTCTCTCGGGCGTGAGCCGCATCGACGCCCACGAAGTCTCGCCAGGCGTCGTCGAACAAAAACAGCACGACCTGCTGCACATCGGCGCCTTCCAGAGCCCCACGCTCGACCGAGAGGACCAGAACGAAGCCGCGCGGCAGTTTGTCGAGATGTACGGCGCCGCAGGGGCGGCTACCTGCCTATACAGGCCGGACGTCGACTTTGATCGATGGAACAAGCTGGTCTACAACGCCTCCTTCAACCCCATCTGCGCGCTGACGGGCCTGAATGCCAGCGAGCTGCAGATGACGGGGCGGACGATGGATTCGATGGTCGTCCCGGCCATGAGGGAGGTTCTCGCGGTGGCGGCGGCCGCCGGCCACGAGATTTCCGAAGACGTCATAGAGAAGACCATCGCCCTCAACCCCGTCGAGGACAACATCAAACCCAGCATGCAAGTCGACTTTGAGAAGGTGAGAACCCGCCTCGACCCGTCGTTCAAATGGTCTATGTGAACTGAGGAGATGGTGCTGACGCGTCGCAGGGGAACTTGATTGAGCACGAGAACATCCTCGGCGAAGTCGTCCGCGAAGCACAAAGCCATAGAGTTGCCACGCCAATCTTGGGCATTCTGTACGAGATCTGCTGTGCCCATCAGTGGAGATTCAAGAAAGCTAGGGGCTTGGTATAATATTTTGGCATCATGAGCGCCGTTGGTGCCCCAGAGGAGATTCGACATACAGGTTTTGGGTGGGTGCGTACCACGTGCTGATAACGACGAGCGGTGGCATCGACGGTGGCCTACTGCGTAGTTGGATAGAGCAAGGTGGCCCCCAAATGCTGGTCGGTCCCCGTTCTTTGGCCAAGAGGCTTTCGTCGGCGATCAGCTTTGCGTCGGCCGATACGTGTAGGTACATGCTTGCCTACCTACCTGTTTACCTACTCAGTAGGCAGTTCGGTAGTTGAGAAACAGTGCAGCACGAGACTCAGACGAAGAGCAGAACTGTTTCATGATTCTCTGGCCAATATAAACACACCCATGCTTATTGACGGGAATTTGAGAAAGGCAGGGCGCATCCCAACCAGACAGACTCACGCACTCACAAAAGGCCGTTTACCCGGCTGCGTAAAGCACACTGAACTCACTGTACCACGACACTGACACGCGCAATTCGATACAGGGAAGATGCCGAGGCACGTTTTATGCGGTCGTGGTCTCTTCCTCTTGATGTCCACTAGGTAGGTTTGTACCTACTCAGTACTGTCTTTCTTATTTCGCGAAACTTTCGTCCCACTCAGGATGTTGCTTGGTTCAAGTTGGGTGTTGTCTCTCCAATACACATTATTTTGAAACTTCGCTAAGCCATTGACCTACATTAGTTCTTTCCATGCAGCTTGTCTATTTCTTATAGTTGCAAAAATGCAAACCTTAATTCCTTAAGATAAATACCTAAACTCATTCATACCCTTCAACGTTGTTCGTTCTTTTAGTTCGTCTAGATTAATATAATCCTAGTAATCAGTCATCTACCATATAACCATTCTACTCAATACTTCAACGGCTAGCGTGGATCTTCATGCAATCAAGGAGGATATTGTTGGACTAACGCTCTGGATCGAACACTCTATTCCTCAAGAGTTCGAAGCTTTTGTTGAGCCTTTGGTCCTTGTGGTATATATACATTTTTAGTTTCAATTACCCTTCATACCTCATTCTTACCGTACATGATTATACGCTCTGTTCCTTAGATTGATCTAGTTCTACTGGATCACATTCAACCTCGACTACTTGGAGACAGGTCTGGGAAGGGCTACACCTCCACTTGTTAACGGCCTTGTTTCAAGAAATGAAGATTACACGTTCTTTTTTCCGAATACTTACCGGGTAGTTGTTAAGAGGCCGGCTCCTACTACATCGACTTCACCTAGCACGCATTAGCTCACTCGTCTACAAGGCAGATATCAGCGCCGGGCGTTGATGCACGAAAATGTACGACAACTCCAACACAGTTATCGCTAGGAAAGGTCCATATCTGTTCGCGCAGGATAATATCAGCATTCTAGTCACTATCGAAAAGATTGGTGCCGCTTTTTCATTGCTGGGAGCCGTTCTCGTATTTCTCAGCTACTGGGCCTTCAAGCGCATGCGGTCCCTTCCGAATCTCTTCATTCTCCTCGCCTCCATCGCGAATGTCGGTGCAAGTATTGCCTGTATCATAGGCTACGATGGAATTCGTGCCGGCGAGCACTTGGCCTTATGCCAGGCACAGGGCTTCTTGATCGAAACGTGGGTGCACCAGAACCTTTCTTGCTGTCACGGAAACTGACATTTACTTGTCCTTGATAGCTTCATACAGTCTGACCCCTTGTGGTCCTTCGCCATGGCCATCAACGCTTTTCTTGTCGTTTTCTTTGGAGTTAGTCCATCATCGATTCGACGATACATCTGGGTCTATTGCATCATATGCTTCGCAGGACCCTTGATTCTAGGCCTCACCTTCCTTCTGATAAGACCAGAAGGGCAGGCATATTCAATATATGGCGATGCTGCGGTGAGTCTGTCCTCTAGAAAAGCTTGAACATCTCCTAGACAGGTCTGATAGGACTGCAGTTGTGGTGCTGGGTCACTACCAAATGGAGTTCTCTTCGAATTTACACGTGCTACATACCTGTTTGGTGCTCTATACTCGGCTCAGCTATTGTGTATTTTGCTGTTGGATGCCATGTGTTCCATCATCGAAATCAACTTAGGAATCTTGCCTTCAGCAGGCGAAACGAGAACCCCAGTAACGGACCGCGGTCAAATGAAAACAATTCTGCAGGAAAGGTATCCATCCCACTTGTCGCGCACACCTATATTTGAAGATTGGGCCTCTCGTTGACATTCATCAGAGCCTCACCAGTCACAGCGACTGCTACGGAAGCGCAGCGTTGGATGTACAGATACCCTGTTCTGCCCTGATAAACGATGCTGTCAATGCAGAAGCCCAAACTCAAGGCCCATGGCATACGAGTGGTGAGCAAGCTGCTCTGCCGGGTAGTCTGGGGTGCAAAACAGTTTGCTACTCCAGTGCGCCGCCGTTTGAGCCCCAACGTTCCATCCTTCGACGCGGCAGTCCCTTCAAAAACAAGATCTTGCCACGGCGAGAGAATTTCGATCCTATTAAACTCGCTTATCTACGAGTCTGTTCATTATTTGCCGTTTCTGTGCTTATTACATGGACTCCAAGTTCAATCAATGTAATTCACGAATATGTCAAGCCGAACCAACTCAATTTCGGGTTGAATGTTGCTTGTGCCGTGGTTCTGCCGCTTCAAGGAGTCTGGAATGCGGTCATCTTCTTGGTGACCAACTGGTCAACTTTCAGACAAGAATTGGCCGGGTTGCAGTGCCGTCGCCTGGTGCGCTGTCTCGTCAGTTTAGGTGATAGTCATCGTAGACGGACGAGGTCCGAAATGCTTCGAGGTAGCCCGGAACAGCTCTCAGGTTGGGGTCGCGATCTACCTAACAGCGATTTAGAAATGATGGCCCCATCTTAGAAATGTCCGTGTGATACAGGGGACTTTGAGTACATAACCCGGATGTTGGTGTGTATTATAAGATATAGCTGGAGACCTTCCGGAGGGGTTTGATATATTACATCAGAGGCCCTACACCAATGTTACCAATTTCGGTTTGGTGACTTCGGTCTGTATCATACCGGTCACTTTGGGTTAAAATTTAGAACTTTATGCATTTTTGTGTTATATTTTATTTTCTTCTGACCTATTTATCCAAACTTTCCACTGATATGTCTTTCTTATGACCGCACGGAGTCTCCTGTCTCCCGGTATTTGCAAAGACTTGCTTGTTGAATACTCATTCTTTCCGTCTACCTGCATTCGTAAAGATTTGCCCGCGAATCCCGCCCACGCCGTTCTATATCTCACTAGCCACCCTACTTACGAATGATCCCCACATCCAAATACCCAACATCACCATCACTACCACTATCACTATCACCACTTGTTTCTTCAGGCTTGCTGCCCACCCGTAGGCAACTTGCGGCTTCACCGAATGTCTCGGATGCGCTGGATCCATCTGGACTCTCCACATTATCGTCTGACGACTTTTGCGCCCTTTGTATATGATTTATCCTTGCGAAAGTGGGTTAGTTGACTTACTAGTTTTGGGATCTCACACACAGAGCTTAAGGGCAGCAAAAGCGATAATGTCTATTTCAACCTCACACTATTTGCGATGACGCTGGCGGCTGTCTATCCCGAGGTGTAAACATGATTTTTCCCGTCTCTGGACTTGTCGGATTGTCAAGTACTTGACCGTGACTACGAACTTCATGATGCGAGTGATGATTGCTTGGTGTTGGGGTTGGACAATCGTGCTGTTACTACGCTTCACTATCTACTTGCTTAGGCAGGTATCTGGGTGTCAGGCTGCCCTAACACATTGGATACGCCAAATACATCACTTTGAGCAACCTGATTTGTGTCTTAGCAGAGGTACCAATCAGGCTAGCAGAATTATCGTTGCATGCGGGGATCATACACTCAGTATATAACGCCCCCACCGTAGTTGCAAGCTACCCTTAATACGCTATATTTGACATAACCCTCCTGGCAGCTGTTCCGGATCTGAGAGGCGAATGGGCTGTGGGAGCTGTTGGCCTTTTACAAAGTCGAGTGCTTAGGTGTAGAAGCGGTGATGTGGCGAATGTGTGATGCTGTCATACAATCATCTTTGCCCGAAGCAATTCGTCTATAGACACACCACTAACACCAGTCATTCGAATATCCACCATCTTTTTTGGCTTCCCCTATAGGAACGGGGGAAATCATGTTCATCTACCCCTTTCTCCCGAATTCTCTCTAAGCTCCCTCTTCCCCGTCGTCGTTGTGCTTCCTGTTGACCCCCCTAGAGAAGGGACGGAAGAGGGGACGAGAGACGGGCCGGGTGTGGGGCAAGCAACTCGCCCCGAGACGAATCGTCTGTCATTCCCACGATAATTATCACGTCACAAAATGATACCGTTAGTAACTAGGTAGTAACTAACGCTTATATATCTTGTAACACACCCCCTAGATTTGACCTAGTACACATTACAAGTTAGATCTGCACCCTTTTGTTATAGGAGACCTAAACGTAGGTGGTGCAGACCGTACGCTCCCTTAGACTCTCTAGGATTTTAGCTAAGGGCCCCTTATAGGAATTAAACCTATAGTGTTTATATAAGACTTTAAGCTTGTTACTATAAGGGAGTACTAGTACTATTATAGCACTAAGCAGGTAGAAGCTAGGCTTATAACTATTACGTCACAAAACGATACCGTTAGTAACTAGGCAGTAACTAACGCTTATATATCTCGTGACAATAATTGATCCATGCCACAATACGCCTAGAGTTCAAAGAAGCGCCATGTCGCCAAACATTATGCCAGGTGTCTCTGTAGGCTAAAAGGTCAACCATCAAGATCTCACTACTGGCTTCCTCCTTCGGTCCCTTGCTGCTGCTACCACCGCCACCACTACCGACGACTTCCATGGTATCGTTAACACCAATGCCTCTGAGACGGAGGCACCGCCCGCCGCCTCCGCTGCAGACCGTGAAAAGTCGCTGCCCACGTGCACTCCCACCCCTTGAAGCTGTGTCTCCCGCGACTCGGCGACACCCTTGGGCCAATGATCTCCACAAGACTTCGTCCGAACCTCGTTCCCCAAGATCTACATCCTGCGATTTCATATATCCGCAAATTTACCTAAATAAGATATGTGGGGGGCAGTAGTTTCAAAAGTGCTGACGAAAGACGTCATGTCCCTCCCGATTCGGCTTTGGTCCCCGAACTTCGACCTGATGGCTCCATGGGAATGGCTGTCTGATTACACGGCAATTCCGACTTTTTGTGCCATCATGAAAGACCATGACAAGCTTTCATGATTCCCGGGCGGCTGGCTGCGAGACGATCGCTCGACGAAGCAAAATAATCAGGTGACTCTTCAGAGTAATGGCCTCCGGCGACAGCCGACTAAGGGGGCGCAGAGACCTTATTCCTACTATTGCTAACCCCCACCCCTCCGATCATCATCATGATCGGATCCTTTGCCAAACCTAGAGCCGCCTGCTAGTGCTTCCCGAGGACGCACGCTACGTCGGATGCCGGCAAAGCTTCAGATGAGACACCGGATCAGCCTTCTTTGAGGGAACTCTGGGCTCCAGTTCCCTCATGTGCATTCTTTCCCGCGTGCTTCCCTGTCTTATCTCCGTCATCGGGTCCGGAATCTCTCAATTTTGGACTGGAGTGGTCACAACGGCAGCAAGAATGGCCTCTGCCTCTCCATCAACCAGCCCAAATACTGCTCTACCCGCGCGGGCACAGGCTACCTGCAATGTGTGTGATTCAGCACTATGCTTTTTTTCTTTTCTTTTTTCTTTTAGAAGGTTTTGTCGCCTTCACACTCGCACGGCTGAGCCACCTCGGAAAAAGCCCAGGTGGATTTGTGTGATGTCACGTCACTTAGAAATTGGGTAGATTACCAAGCCGGTCCGGTCCCTCTTCCGCCGGAGAGTGATGGACGGGAGATCCTGGTCTGGAATACAGATGGTGAGCGGCCCTGGGGACATCTCACAGCCAACCAGGATACAAACCTGAGTCCCTGCTTGCCGTTTTGAAGTCCGAGGGGCAGAGTCATGCCGGAATCTGTTTGATAAACGGCGCAGGTGGTGTGCCCAATCAGGCTAAACCCACGGTGGACGAACTAGATACCGTCGGTAAAGTAACCTTTGAGGGACTGTTGGCCATCATCCTAGATTCTGCCTCTCCTTATGCAAAGACTAAAGTAGCCCCCCTCGAGGTAACATGCAGCAGTGCTCCCAATGCGAAAATCAATATTACTCCGGCATGCCACGGTTATCTCTGACCACAGCATGCCGGATCTAAGCCCGACGCCGCCTGATGCAGTGGTATCACCCATTCCTTTCCTTCAATAACACTTTTCTGTTCCCTCGGGCCCCCCTTTTTGATCCAAGTGTCCAAATCTTCTCTCCCAGTGCAGTTGTCGCGAGCCGGCCCCGCAATGTGCCCCCTCTTCCGTCACGCTTGCGGCCTGGCTCTCATTCGAGCTTCCGCAGGCTCTCGATATCGCGGTCTGATACCATTTAGTCATTGCGCCCTCCAAAGAGGCTTTACGTCAACCTCACCCATATCTCCAAACGTGGTAGTGGTGTGCACATGGATACCTGACTCGGTCGAGTTCCTGCCTCGCGACGACTCCACATCCCCAAACCTTATCTGTGTGCGCACCTCGCCCTGGAACTTGTCCCCCAGCTCCAGCTCGCTTTCGTTTAGCTTCGAATTGACCGACTGCAGCGTGAAGGCCCTATTTCTCCTCTCCTCCATCCGGGCGGCGGTCGCCTTGTGGCCGCCGCTGCAGACGGACTTGACACACTGCCCAAGGCGGGACGACGTGTTGGATGCCTTCTTGGGCGCCGAGATCCTTACGGAAGCCATGGAGGCGAACAGCTTCGGCATGGCGCGTTTGAGTAGGATCCGCATCGTGGGGAGGCACACAACGATCATTGACACCGAGACCTCGACGCCCGACCAGATGAGCGGGTCTGTGAAATCCCACGTCGGGTTCAGCGACCGTGTGAACAGAGTGATGTATCTCAAACGCACGCACGACGTGATGAGGATAAAGATGCCCAAGCTGAACATGATGAAAATGCTAAGTTTGGAGCGTAGACCCATGTTGAGATGCCACAGCAGCGGGATCGGGAGGAGGAGGATAATAATGTCGTGGCTGATACTGACCCCGGCCGCCACGAACGCCAGCACGTTCATGTTCAGACAGGAGTGCGGGCCGAAGTCGCCTTTCCACCCGTCCCAGTTGTACGAAAACGGTATGCACTGAAATATCTGCATGAAGAGCAGGATCGTGGTGGATAAGCCGATGTAGGACATGGTCGCGTAGGTGGCGTATCGGAACGACTTGTTCGGAAATATTCGTAGGTAGAAGAAGAGAACCGATATCTTGGTGAGACCCAAGCAGGTAAGGTAAAAGCTCTCATCGATGAAGAAGATCTAGACGTTTAGTTAGCGTACTTGGGCCGGCACAACAATGGTTTCCTTTCCCACCTTGAATCCTAATGTGAGCTTGTCCGAATCGACCATCCAAATGTCCTCTCCAAACGCAACCCAGCCGGCTTGGATTCTTGTCAGTAAGCGAATGAGGGGCGGTAGAGCGATAGTTCGACGTACCCAGCTGGCCAAAAACAACAAATACAATGAAAACGAGCTGTCACTTGTCAGATTGCGAGCCTCTACTCCCTTGCACGTCTCACGTACCGCGCAGAAAGCGATGATCCAGTCGTCTGTCTCGATTCGATGCACAGTCGTCCAGCGAGCATATAACCGTAGGGGTACCATGAGTAGTCCGATGACTTGTATAACGATGGGCGCCAATATTTCCACCTTTCGATTGCGGACTGGTCGTTGACATCCTTCGGCCTCTAACCTTGCAACATCTGGACAGTCGTCAGCCTAGCAGTCACCGCAGTGGCCCGTCAACAAAGTAGCATACTTATTGCCTCCAGCCTTCCGCACCGCTCAATAAGGCAAGTTTCCACTTTCGCTCTCAGCTTGTCGTCGTTACATATGCAGGTATCGTTCGTCACAATCTTGCACGCCGAAAGTGGTACTTGCTCCAGAGTACACGTGAGCTAGGTAGATGGATATATAATCGACTTAGCAAAGATTCCAATGTGTTCTCATGCGCCTACTAGATGGAAACAACTCACCCCACACTCAGGTAACTTGGCTGCATAATCTAAGAGAGCACTGTATGAAGCCCCGAAGAAGCCAACCATGAGGCCGATTAGTGGAAGTCGCCTCATCGCGACAGGATACCGTAACTTGATGTGAATGGTGTCCGAACAGATATGGAAGATGATAAAATAACGGAGAAGGCAGATTGAGGTTCGCCACGGACAAGCCAAGTCTCTCTCATTTTTGACGGTCGCCCACGGACGTTTCCTACAACTTCCGAGCGCGGGAAAGCATCTGAAATATAAACAACAAGCGGCAATCCAGATTAGCCTCCTCAAGGGGACCGCGCGGGAAACTATGGCAGGCATAAGCTTTACTTAGTCATCTACATAGTCCAACGTGAGCGTTCCGCTGCAAACCACTAGTAACAAACACCCACCCAGGAGCAGACGGCTCGAGAGCGTACAACAGGTAACGGGGTCCATCAACCGTCCTGTAGTCCGAAACCGAGGTTACCCTGGGCAGGCTGACAGGATCGACTGGCCAACGGTGAGTCTGGAAATTGACTGCTGTCGATGGAACAGGCAATCCAACCCTCAAGGGAGTAAACTCTGTGCCGGGTTCCACGAGCCCATGAGGGTTTCTAGGCGTGACGGTTTCTTGCATTTCCCGTGGTACCGGAGCGGGGGCTGATTGGCTTCCCGGACTCATGGTCGCCCATTTCGCACGCCGCCATGAGGCTCTGGATGGCACAAGATTGTAAAGCCCGTGGTAAGGATGCGGATAGCCCCATGAAAACTCCGATCGGCATGCCATCTGTCGATGCTTGATGATGGTGAAGTGGTTGCGCTTTGGATGTTGGCTGGAATGCTTGCCTTTGACAGGGCGTGCAACATTTGCTTGCTTAGTTTCATCCGATTTACTGGCGACACAGGACACGGACAGTATAGCAAGCTGAGGCGTGCGGGTGATGGCAATTATGCCCGGCTGTCCTCACATCCTACATGCGTACGTCTATCAATATCCAGATTTCCACGCATCATGGCGGTAGCAATGATCGAGAACCGTCCCAGGCCTCGAACGAGACGTGCTCTCTATCCAAAACCGACCCATGAACGTCATTCGTCTCTTATTTGGGGGAACTTTTGAGCCGAAACGAGCGGTGCTGGGCAGTTGAGATCGATTTTGGCAGACGACCATGTTGCTATTACCTAGCCCTGCTTCCGTACGCCAGCCCGTCGACGGCCCGCGCCCCTTAGTGCACTGTCGATCAATCCAGCGCCACCTATCCGAACGAGCTTGACCCCGGTCTCGGGAGCACTAAGTAGCACTTAGAGGCTCACTAGACCAGCTGCAAGTGTAGGACGACAGGCCCGGTTCCACGATGGGATGTTGGACATACCCGAAAACAGTGGTACAATGCCCGTTATGACTGAGTCAGAAAGGCGACACAGCCTGTCAATTTGCAGTGCGGGGACGTTCCTTCAATCCGCAAAAGGTTTGCCTCTTGACGAGGAGACGGTAAACCACCCGTTCCGTGCTTGGCGGTTGCCTGCATGTTCTCTCCTCCCGCAAGAGTCCGGTGTTGCGAACAAACCACAATCCAACGTCCTCGTCGCACCCGGTTGTGAATTGGATTGTTCTGCGTTGGAGGTTCATTACCGGGCGGTGGTAAAGACTGGCGAGCGAGGTGGCTAGGAGGGAAACTTGCCCACAGACGCCTTCAAGGCTTGTGCGATTTTAGCGCAAGGCACCTGGGACATTCCGTGGCGCCGACATGCAAAGCGTGTCTAATCTTCGGGTTGGCGCATTTTTGCATTGCAATGTCCTAATGGCCTTGCTGTCGAACAAAAGAAAGCTCTCGTGAATGGCCTCCAGTAAGTCAACTCGCGACAGTTGATGAAGCCGGCGCACTTTAAGCGTAACCGTAACCTAAGTGTTCAAGTGCTTTTTCGGGGTCGGCGATGGTGATATATCACTCTTTAGGTAGCGAGTCATGTTTCCGCCCACCGGCTGGACTGAGTAGGTTAAAGTTTCTGCTTTGGCACCGCTCGGACAGCGAATAACTTATTTTTTCGGGTGAAACCTTGGCGTGTAGCTCGTTGTGGATCAGTCGGATGGGAGGTGCCGGAATGTGCATGCATCTCTGGTTAACTGATGCCATACGTTTATCAGCTAAGATTTGATGTCTGGTTCTTGCGTGGGAATTTTGTATCTGTAGGGCCTTTGAATCCGGTTTGGCATCTTAGTTCGTTTTGCGGTCATCTCTAAACCTGAGTGAAGGGCCTGCTTCGAAGAACCACTATTCCAGGCTCATACTTCTGACATACATCCATACGTTTCCATAGCTCAGTGTTGAGTTTGCATCTTTCCAGATCCGAACACGTTGATCAGCTTGTTCTACAAAAGGAATTCCCCTCTTCATTGATCTATCACTTTGCCCCGGCACGTTAGTGCTCATAACATCACTATCATTGCCTGAACACCAAAGGGAACTCTGGTGCTCAGAACCTTGAGGCGGATGTTGCAATGGACAGATCCGTGGCAAAGGCTTCAATGCGGTAGCCCTTGTCTAAGCTCTCAAAGAGACACCATGCCAGGCGAGTTTTACGGTCATAGGTGTATTGACCGCGGCATAGGAGTTCGAGCTGGCCGGCTCGCTACGGCAAAGCTGATGGACTCCGGGCGCAAGTCGACGCCAATCGGGGGAAATGCGGAACCCAAGTCCATGAGAATTGCTTGTGTCGTTATGGATCCTCTACAGATCTCTGGAAATTACCCGTAGCGCCAAGAAACAAGCCACCAGTAAGGCCAGTCTATTGTCATGAGAATTGGCAATTGAGGCCCGAGGTCTCGGAGGCCCTCCGTAAGTAGCTTGGTAGTTTCTGTTGGAGAATTTCTGGCGTGGCAGCCAGGTATATCAAGTGCAGGTCTCACCGCACCGAGACGAGGCCGGGGCGTCGTAGTGCGGCGAAAGAGCGAGGTTCCTGGCCAACGGGACCCTCAGGGCTCGTATCGGTAGCATCGTGGAGTTCGCCCGTCTATTCAATCATCCTATACAGGTTTTTGGATGTAAGTCAGAGCACCCACATCTGGGCCACCCCCACATGTGGGCCACCCAAAAATGCCTCCCAGCCACCTCATAATATTAATACCCTCTATATTCAAACTATCACCACATTTTTCAACCTTAACCAAATCACTTCATTTTTTCAGCATATATTCTTTATTACCCAATGAGCCAGTATACCGAAGATGAGGTCAATCGGGCTATTAACGATGTCCTAGATGGCGTATCAGCTCGCCAAGCCTCCAGACGATGGGGCGTACCACGATCTACAATCCAGAACCGCATAAATGGGATACAGAGTAGAGATACTGCATTTATCGACCTCCAGCGCCTTTCTCAGACCCAAGAGTCTAAGCTGGCCAGCTGGATACAAATACAGGCAGATCTTGGGCTCCCTCCAACCCATCAACAAGTGAGGGAGTTCGCCCAGCGTATCCTCCGTGCGATGGGTGATAATAAGCCCCTAGGCAAGCGATGGATAGATGGCTTCCTGCGAAGAAATCCCTCTATCAAGGTCCAGAGAAGTCGTTCTATTGATTCTAGACGTGTTAATGGAGCAACTACTGAGGTTATTAAGCACTGGTTCAGATACCTCGCCATCCCCCAGATCGCCGCCATCAAACCAGCCAACAGATATAATATGGATGAGACTGGTATCCTTGAGGGTATGGGGGATAATGGGCTGGTGCTGGGCAGGGCTCAGACGAAGGCAGTAAGGAAAAAACAGCCAGGATCGCGAGCCTGGGTATCCATCATTGAGTGTATATCCGCTGAGGGCACTGCTATCCATCCCTTGGTTATATATAAGGGCAAGGCAGTCCAACAGCAGTGGTTTCCTCTAGATCTTCGCCCATATAAGGGATGGGAGTTTACAGCAACAGAGAATGGCTGGACTACTGATAATACTGCTGTTGAATGGCTGAAGAAGGTCTTCCTCCCTCAGACAACCCCTACCCAGCCTGATCAGGCCAGACTCCTTATCCTGGATGGGCATGGGAGCCATACAACGACTGAATTTATGTGGATATGCTATATAAACAACGTCCATCTATTATTCCTACCGCCACACTCCTCCCATGTCCTCCAGCCACTGGATCAATCAGTCTTTGGCCCTATCAAGGCTGCCTATCGCAAGGGGTTAGGATATATCATCCAGTGGAACGAATCAACTGTTATTGGCAAGAGGAACTTCATATCCTGTTATCAAAAGGCCCGCAAGGCTGGTATGACAGAGAGCAACATCAAAAGTGGCTGGAAATATACTGGGTTATGGCCAGTTGGCATTGGCAAGCCTCTGATGAGCTCCCATCTGCTGCCAGATACAACAGCACCATCAACACCACTCAACAAGGGTATCCAGGGTATCCAGGATGCCCAGGATACCCAGGATGCCCAGGATTGGCCGTCTGCTGCATCTGCTGTTAAGTGGTCGACGCCTAGGAAGATGAGGGAGCTGGATGATCAACTGCGGTTATTTAGCAAGCTGGATCAAACTATCGCCACACAACGCCAGCTATTCAAAAAGGTGAAAAAAGGCTTCCAGGAGCAGGCATATGAGTTAGCTACTGCTCGGCACCGGATAGAGCTCCTCCAGGCCCAAGTTGACGATAGTAAGCCCAGGAAGAGGAAGGCTGTTAAGATGGATCCGAATACGAAGTTCGCGACGATCAGAGAGGTGCGGGAGGCCCAGCGTGAGGCTGGCGATGTTGAAAGTGATACAGATGAATCCAGCGCATCTGATACCCCTAGTGTGGCCGAGGAATGTATTGTAGTGGCATCGCGAGATTATTGATAATTAATTGAAAAGGATGGTGGTGGTTGTGATGGCATCATTTTGAAGTGGCCCAGATGTGGGGGTGGCCCAGATGTGGGTGCTCTGACTTACTGAGGCTGGAAGTTGGCGTCGTAGAGAGTACCGCTTCCATCGTACGGTGTCGGGCCTTCATAGTAGACCCACTGCAGGCGGACGTGTTCCAATACTGGAAGTCCGCTGGATCCGTTGAGGGCGAGGTTGGGGGGCGGGTAGGGGCGAAATCTGCTCGTATCGTTGTTGAGTGCTCCAAAGTAAGATTCCGAGTTGTTCACGGAAGCCATGTTGGGAGGATCTTTGTTCGGAACGATGATTTGGCTGCCGAGATCCTGTACGAACTTGAAAATGTTGGCACCCACGTCGTATCGGCCCAGATTCGGCGTTTCCCAATTATACTCGACTGTTGATAGCATCGAGTAGTGGGTATAGAAGGTCTTGTCCTCGGTCCCCTTCAAGCTTTTAGGTACCGCACTGCCAAGCAACAATGACACGATCTGGTTCGGCTTCTCGTGGTCCTCGGATTCGTCGTACGTCAGGTGGATTAGCGTGCGCTCCTTAAAAGCCTCGAGCGACAGCATGGGCATCAGAAAGTCGTGCGCCCATTTCGTGGCATACTCCAAGGATGTATTGTGGCCATCGTTCATCATGTTGGGGGACATGAATACCCACTGAGGCACTTCCTTCTTCTCGTAGTCAACCTTCCAATCATCGAAACCCACAATGTTCAGGAGACGGCTACCGTTGAGGTTTATGGAATCGAAAGACACGAATGGGCTGCCCAATAATTAGCATTTGCAGACCCGGCGACGCTTACGGGGCAACAAACTTGTGTTGTCGGACGTAGTCCCACTTGCCATGGCCAGTCTGGCCATCGCTGGCTGCGGCCAAATATCCCGGGCCAGGTATGTCTTCCATGTAGGCTTTCCATGGCAGTCCGCGCCAGTCGAGAAGATCCACGATGGTAGACACGTTGAGTGGCAGTCGAACCGGTTCGTTGTGGTTCATGCCAAAGTAATCGCCGGCGAGTGCCGCGATATAGTTGGCCTGACTCGGGTGGGTATGCGCATAGTAATTTGACAGCAAAATCCCCTCCTTTTTCAGATTGGCGATCTGGGAATCTTTGATGGCTTTGGCAAAGTCCTGTTTGAGCAAGCAATGCCAGTCAGTGAGGGACAATGCCCGCAGGGTGATGTATGCCCACATACCTGGTTTTCCAGCCAGATGGAGATGTACCGATCAAACGCTCTGCCGCCAATGTGAGTGGCTCCGACAATCGCCAGCGATCCAGCCAGAGGAATGAAAGAAAGACGCATCGTAGCCGGACGAGCACGTTATGGCGCTGCAATCGTCAAGTGACGATGTGAGAAAAGCAGGAGTGTGGTGAAATGTTTTTTTTTTTCCTTCCCCGTTTATTCCGGCGCAAAAAGGCGCGGTTTCTCACGTCGGGAAACGCTCCAAAACATTTCAGTACCACGGACTCGCAGCTACCCCGGGTGTGTCTCAGTATGCTACAGCACGCTGGGGGTCCTTGGTGGCCTTGTGTCGCGTAGCTTATAATCATCCCGTGCGGTGTTTGATGTCGATCTCCTTGAAACGCCCCGACGCCTCATTGTGGCACAGTAGTTCGCGTCGGCCCATTTCGGAGAGATGGTTCACGGTGGCAGGGATGTCTAGATCTGATAAGACTCGAATTGAAGAAAACCCAGGGAAGGCGAGGGTCGGAAGCCTCGGCGGTGTCATCGGAGCTAGAGCCACTGGATCCATCTGCAAGGAAACATTGGTGGCATCTTGGAGTTGATCGACTCCCATCTTTCATGTCCATTGTCTATCATTAGGGTTGACACAACCCAATAGGGAACAGTCGCCAAGCGTATGCGTGGTGTGAATGACAAACATGATCCATTGATGGAGAAGGATGCTCCGCGATGGCCGGGTCGGTCGGCAGAGCTAGTCGCAGTAAGTGTGGCACAGCCCTCGACGAATTGCATGGTCTGCCAGGATGGATCCAACAGGTGATGCTAGACTAGGTAGAGCAACGGCTTTTGGAGACGGCTTGAGTAGGACTCCGAGAGCGGCTCGTGCAGCATTGACGAGTCGTTTACCACTCAATGACTGACTGTACACTAGTAATGTTCCTGCATGCTTCACAGAGCACCAGCCTCTGGGTCTGGCTCTGGACAGTCTAACGAGGCGCGTCCTCGTCGTGTCGTCGCGTGCTCATGGTCTGTCTCTTTCGCGGTGATGGTAGTGGCGGTGGGGTGTAGAGTCCCTCTGATGGTCATGGGATGGTAGACAAAGAGGATGCTGGTCGAGGTGGAACTGGCAGAAACCGCGCGTCTTGCATTGGCATATCCCATGTCCTGATCTTTTTTTTTTTTTTTTTTTTTTTTTGGGAATCAGGTTTGTGGGCTGCGAAGCGGTTGAGAGAATTATCTGATCTAAATCCCTGTAGTCTGAGTCAAGAATGAGAATTTTGAAGAGGGGAAGACACGATCTAATCTTATCAGATGCCCCACAACAGAGACTTATAGTGGATCGCCGTCCCTCGGAATACCTCGGTAATAATGCCTCGGCGCTCGGATTTATGACTATTACATAAGCTCTTCCAACAATTTCTTAACACACGCACCGCGATTCATGCACAGTCATCTGTTAACACTCTGACGGCACGACCGTCGGCGGTAAGTTCGTTGAACTACCAGGGGAAAGTTTCTTCCCTTGCTTTTTCAAGGCACGTCTTGACAACAAACGGGTGATAAAAGTACCCTCTCCGGTCCGGAGGCTGACCGTTTTGTCACTTTGTACTTTGCGATATAACCATGCCCATGGCCTTCCCCTGCGCGCGTCATATTTCTCACTCGTTTTCGATCATTTTTTCGCCTTGCGTGCCGTACCACACCTTCCCTGGGTCGTCTGTCGGTAATGAATCCAGCCAACGGCGCCATGTCTCCCTCAGTGGATGAAGCAGGGAGTCTGTCTCCCACCAACTCTCGCGATGATGACGAGAACTCGCAACATCCCCGCAAGCGCCAGCGTGTTCGCCTGAGCTGCCTTGAGTGTCGAAGGAGGAAGCTGTCCTGCGACAGAGGTTACCCGTGCCAGCGGTGTCTGAAAAGCGGCACCCCCGATCGCTGCACCTACGAGACCAAGTCGGGAGTGGTCTTGAACGCGAGCTCCGGTGTCCCGCCTGCCTTTGCGCAACTGGACTCGCGGAGGAACGGCGAATTGGCCATGCCCGGCAAGGAAGCCGACATGTCCGTCATTCGCGAGGCAGCCAAGGACCATGACCGCATCCGCCGCCTGGAGCTGGAGGTTTCTCAGCTCAAAACCCAACTCACACGCCAGGCCATGTCTTCATTCGATGGAAGCACCATAGCCGGTACGAACTCACCACATACCCAAAAGGACGAGACGGGTGAAACTCCCGCCGCCGATCCTTGCGCCAACAACTCGGAAATGCAGTCCTGCTGGCATCAGTACAGCGATGGGGACAAATCGGAGCTCCGCTTTTTCAGAGGGAAGGAATTCAGGACGCGGTATTTTGGCCCTCACAACGCTACCATGGCCTTTATCGAGGTGAGCTTCTCTCAAACCCTGTCGTCGATATGAGGGTCTCTTTCTGCTGCCACGTTGAGCACTCGTCTGATTCTTTCTTTAGTTGACTGGCCTGTGTCCCTTTATGAAGGAGACGGCCGATGAGTGGCTGAAGCCGGTAAAGGCACATGATCGCAAAGACCGTAAGAAACGCAAGGAGGACCGGGACAAGTTTTTCCTCCAGCCCGACCCCCAGCTCGAGTCTCTGCTGCCGCCCAAGGACCACTGTGACGCCCTGGTAGAGGTCTACATTGACCAGTTTGAGCAGATGCACCGCATCGTCCACATCCCCACGTTCCGTCGGGAATACTCACAGTTCTGGGAGAACCCGACCGAGTCACGCTACGCCGCTCTCACTGCCCTCGTCTTGGCAATCTGCGCTGTAACGAATTGCATCCACACCCATGAGTCTCTGAGATTTACCGGCATGATTTCCAACGCACATGCCGCTGCCGAGAAGTGGATCAAGGCCGTCGAGGAGTGGCAGAGCCGTCAGAGCATGAAGCACCGCAAGCTCATCCATTACCAAATTGCCTGTCTGTTGTATCTCAGCAAGCGCGTAAACACGCTGAAGAAGAAGCGCTTCTGGACAAACTCGGGCGCCCTCATTCAGGACGGAATCTCGGTCGGCTTGCACAGGGAGCCCAGCCACATGTCGGGCAAGATCTCGGTGTACAACCAGGAGATGAGGCGGCGAATTTGGGCGACCGTTCAGGAGTTTGACATGCAGGCGTCTTTCGACCACGGCCTACCCACGCTGGTGAGCCAGCTGCATTACGACGTGCAACCGCCAAGGAATCTGGACGACGAGGATTTTGACGAGGACACAACCCAGCTGCCCCCGTCCAAGCACGGGAAGGAGTACACGTACTCTTCGTACCAAAACCTGGCCCGCCAGAGTCTGCCCCTACGCATGGAGCTGAGCCGGCTTCTCTGCGGACCGCCAGGGGAGATTGACTACGACCAAGTCATCCGCTACACAAACGACATCACACACGAAATCGACTCTCTGCCCTCCTGGGAACACAACAACAGCAACACGCACGGCGGCAAGCGGCCGCTCCTCGCCTACACCCTGCTGCACATCCAGCTCCGCCAGTACATCATCCCTCTGCACCAACCCTTCCTCAAGCTACGCAAGTCCAACGCCAAGTATCAGTACTCGGAAATCATTTACTACAACGCCGCGCGCGACATTGTCCTCTTGCACGACAAGCTCTACGAGCAAGGCATCCGGTGTCTCAACTTCCTCCGCGAAGACGCCCTCACAACGGCCGTCAACCTCTGCAGCGTCACCATGCTGCAGCCGCGAGGCTCGACCAACATGATCATGATCAACTCCCAACACACCGTCAAACTTCTCGAGAAGTGCCTTTCGATGAAGGAGGACAGACTCCTCCGGTGCGGCAACACGGAGCCGTGGGGCTACTCCATCATGTGCTCGGCACTCGGCCTGCTCGAGGCGCATCTGGGTACCAAGACCACCGAACAGGCCAAGGCCTCGTCTGCGGAGCGGTTCGTCAACCTGCACTACAAGCTGCTGGCCAACCAGGAACCCCCGGTATCGAGCCAGCAGTCGGAACTCTCCAAGATTCCCGGCTTGGAGGTCCCGGAGAGACCAAAGGTGAGCACTCCCGATTCCCTCCCGGCGACGACGGCGGCGGCGGCGGCGGCGGCGGCGGCAGGTATCGAGCAGTTGCTGACTCCCATCTCAAAGTCTGTCACGCCCTTCTCCTTCCAGGGCTACCCGCCATCACAGAACACCGTCGACGGGCTCCTCCCTCAGCCGCTGCCGTGGATGTCTGCATCCATCGACCCGCAGGTGAGTCTCCACAGCGACTTCTCCCCAGCACTCGTCGCTGACAGTGTGTTGGCAAAGGCGCAGTCGTTCAATCCCGACTTTAGTCTTGAAGCTTTGGGATTGAACTTGAACGAGTTGTGGGGAGAATCGTGGGACTTTAGCTGAGACGGTGTCCTTTTTTTTTTTTTTTTCCTTGCGATGGGGGCTTCGGATTTCTTACGATGGGGATTTTGACGGCCGTCTTGATATGAGAAAGGGGTGTTGTCCGAGGCGCCCCATACCGAGGTTTGGAGGACGAAAGCTGTACAGGGGTTGCGGTTACGATGTTCGGAAAGCTTGTGATACCCATCTCAATCCTTCGTCAGATCTATATATTAATGCTGCACGATCGTATTGGTCTTGACTCGCGGAAGACACACAGTCACGAGGCCGTATCGCACTCTGGCAACGCTATGACGATACAGGTGACGAACATTTCATTTACTTGTCCGTTTAACCTTATCATTGTGTTCTCCACCTTGCCTACGATGTTCTCTTCGGGACCGATATCCGACGCAATTTAAACGACTTGTCTGCATGAGCACCCCCCCAAGACCCATCCAAGGGGGGCTTTCGTTACAGGCCATAGCCTCCGTTGGCACCGGAACCTGACTCGAGCATATTGCAATATTGGCTTTCCGGCGCTTTGACCACACCTAACTCGCTCCTCGGCATCTCTGATGGATACCAGAGTGCTCAATTGTTTCTTAGACGCGTCCTCTATACCACTTTGCGAAACTCGCAATCCCTGATTTCATTTCATCCGAAGAGGTGCTGTGCTGTGCTGGGTCCCACAGTTGCATGTGTTCCTCACCCAAACCGTGTGTGTGTGTGTGTGTGTGTCGTCGGCTCCGCAACGTCGACCCCGTGGTCGAATCGTCAACCACAACGCTGGAAGACACAAAGTCGGTTTGTCATTTCACGCCCACCACGGCTGCAAAGTGTGAGCAGCGCCTGCGAGGGCATTTTCGCGAGTCGCGGCTTGGATGGGATGAGCAACCTTCTGACCGTGCTAGGGTGGTATTGTGTGCCTGTGTGACCTGAAGAAGACCGCCTTGTGCAACCGTACCTTGATCTTGGTCGACATGCCACGGGAGTTGTCCGAATTCCCGATTGGTCCCCCACTCGGCCGAACCCAAGTGGCGCAACGAAAGAAAACGTGGTGGAACTGAGCTGCTAGTCCAAGGCGGTCCCCCCGTCGGATTGCATGCACAGAAAGAAACGCCGAACGGCTCCCTCACATCGAGTGGAAAATCCAATATCAACACCGAGGTGGAATAAGTGAGCGTTCAAACTGTCTCAGTCTCCCACACTTTCCCTGGCTCTTCACGATCGCGAGCGGGGAGGCGGCCAGGGTCAAGGTTGCATGGCCTTTCACTGGCGGCGGACGATATGCCAGATCCAGGAACCGCGACAGGGGTCGCCTCGAAACCCGCTGTCCTTCAATATTGCTGATCCGTGCCATGTTTCCAGCGGTGCCTGATGCGCAGCTCCTACCAACCACCTTCTGTTCCTGGGCTGGTGCATGACCGCCAGATGACAGCCTGCTGCGGCATGTAACTCCACGATGCGGACGGGTGATGAAGGGGGGGGGGGGAGGTCGCCTTCCACGCCTGCTCTTGACCGGCGGAGAGCAGGCGATGGCGATGCCAGTACCAGCACCGGCATACGGCACCAGGAACCCAGCTCTGACTGGCCCAATTGGGTGGCCATGCCATGCCACGGGCGGAGTTGAAAGGCCAAAGAGGGAGCTTGAGTGACCACAAGCGTAGCTCCGGGATGATGGCGCCATGGAATATTGGTCTCTTGGGTTACACGTTTGGACTAGACCCCTGGTTGGCACCCTTCTTCTTCGTCTCGTATACGGATGACGTGCCGCAACGAGAGAGAATAAATAGGGCGAGAGACCTGGAGTATAAGACGACAACGACGCTGGCCGGATGCAAGAGCAAGTCTGACCAGCCGTCCCTCAAGCTCATCTTTACTCCGAGTCAAAGCACAACGTCACACTCGTCGCTCACAGCCGTGACATTTTCAGACTTCCGCATCACTAGAGACGAAGTTCGTTTGACAAGATCGCACATCTGTCCACCCGTCCGTCCACAATGGCGCCTTCCCTCTTCCGTCTCGCCTCATGGCTCGCCGCAGCCGCCACTGTCATGGCCGCCCCTATTGAGCGCCGCGCCGTCATCGGCCACGATGCCGTTGTTGGCTTCCCGGAGACCGTCCCCTCGGGCATCGTCGGCAGCCTTTACCTCAAGTACAAGCCCTACCTCAAGGTCGTGAACGGCTGCGTGCCCTTCCCTGCCGTCAACGCCGCCGGAGACACTAGGTATGTTTCCCTCGAGAAACCCCCCCCCCCCCCCCCCCCCCCCTTGCATCCGCACATTTGACTAACCCGACTCAGCGGTGGTCTCAAACCCTCCGGCTCCTCTAACGGCGGCTGCTCCTCCAGCACCGGCCAGGTGTACGCCCGCGGCGGCTCCTACAACGGCCGCTACGGCATCATGTACTCATACTACATGCCCAAGGACTCGCCATCGCCCGGCCTGGGCCACCGCCACGACTGGGAGAACGCCGTCGTCTGGCTGTCGGACGCGTCCGCCTCGGCCACTATCGTGGGTGTCTCCGCCTCGGCCCACGGCGGCTACAACAGGAGGACGTCCGGCGTCGACTTCACCGGCACCACCCACCCGCGCATCGGCTACCGCAGCATCTGGCCCGTCAACCACCAGATGATCTTCACCAGCGAGACCGGCGGCCAGCAGCCCCTCATCGCGTGGGAGTCCCTGACCGACGCCGCCCGCAACGCCCTCCAGAACACCGACTTTGGCAGCGCCGGCGTGCCCATGAAGGATGGCAGCTTTGTGGAAAACCTCGCCAAGGCTGCGTTGTAGGCAAGGTCTACCGTATTGATTGTCTTGTCTCTTGGGAAACTATGGAGTTACGAGGGATGGTGGGGATGTGAGGATTATCACTTTAATTAGGAGGCGGCCCGGTAGGCTTGCTTAACGACTTCAAGCATATATCTTATACTCGGCAGGGCGAGAGACTTGATATTTTCTCAAGGCTTTGCAGTACATAAAAGAATTCCTTCGATTGATGCGTTGTCCATGTTCTCACAATGACAGTGTGACCACCCAAGGCCATGTGATTTCAATCCTGTGAATGATACAAGACGGCAAGTTCCACATTGATATTGGCATTGTAATCTGCACTTATCAATCAGTGGAGACAGGCAAAACCCAAAGTCATCGCTTCGCACGCCCATTGAACGCGCTCAAATCGACCGCGTGGCCGCCAAACATCAAAAGCACAAATGACAACAACCGCACCAAGACAGATGCTGACGACCGTGCGCGCGTCCAGATTTGATGGTCGCACAAGCAGGTTCTTGTCGCCTGCCAAAGCCGGCAATGAATCTCCGATGCGGGCAACCCACAAACCATCGGGCCACCGGCCACGCCCCCAACCAATTGGTGACGAGCTACCTAGCCGCCTGTTTCACATTTTGGATGCATGCCGATCGCCCGCCTGCATCGAATTGTCGGACGGGTTGTGGGATTGCGCGGGACGAAGCTGGACTTGCTTGATGGGCAGCTCCGTGGGCACGATATGCGGATTCCGCAGGAGTCTTGACAACTCTTCACGCCCACGGGAAAGGTGTGGGGACGCGGGTATATGAAACCGGCCTCGGAGATTCCATTGGAACGCTCCTTGCAGAGTAGATTCGTCTCGGAGACTTGCATCCAGCCATGTGATGTCAAGTGTTACATCCACGTGGGTGGTAAGGTTCAGGGCGCGTGGACGTCCTGATGGGGTCGACCCCGCACCAGGCACTTTCCCAAGTGGGGTCTGAGTGTTGCACGGCCCTCTTTTGCGGGAATTTCACGCCACAAAGCCCTTATATGCCGAAATATCGTCTCATACTCCCAACAAGCAGCAATAAAGACTGCAAAAGGTCCTCTGGCGCAACGGTAGCGCGTTCGACTCCAGATCGAAAGGTTATCCGTTCAAATCGGGTGGGGATCAAGCTTTTTGGCGTTGTTTTGATACATGGTGGTTAGTAGGGGTTGATAGCGGGAGGTATATGAGTTTGAGAAAAGCACAATAGCAGACGTAGAGTAGGAGAAGACCTAACTTCCTTAGTGTTTTACAGGCCCTTACGAGAGTAGGAAAGAGTCAAACAAACAGTGTCGGGCTTTTAGCGAGTGGTTGGTGACGCCAGACTGGGTAGTGTGTGGAGGCCAGTTTTTCACCTCTCACCGAGATTTCTCTCGGTGGGGTGCACGTGTCTTCTTTTTCACGTGCGTGTCGGCCCCACCGCCAGCGCGGCTTCCCCTCTTGGCTGGTTGCCTGAGAGGACGAGGACAAAAGTAGCAGCAAGCGACAAGTCCACAAGAGCATGCTCATAGAACGTGACTGTGATAATGGCGATTTTCGTACTGTCTATTATCCGCTATACGCGCTATACGATTGGCCTGCTAAGCATTCGAATCAGGATGTCGGACCGGGCTGACCGCATGAGCTGGGTTATGCTCTCGACCGAGTCCATACCTGGATATCTGCAAGGATCAACGCCACATTGCGTCCCGATTCCCACGGGTTCTTTGAACTTAATGACTGCCGAAATTACGCATCCGGTCGCATCCACAAGTTTGTGTACCAGCAACACAGCAGCCTGTTCATAGACCTGTGGCCTTGTCGGGTGTCCGGATGGGAGCACCGGCGAGGCGCCGAAGCGGGCCCGGATGTGGGGTCGGCGGTCGGGCCGAATGTGGTCGGCGTAGAGCCGAGGGGTCACATAAAGGGATTGGGAATCAGATTGGAATAATCGGTACAATTGATCCTAGCAATGCATATCGTTGACTCCTTTACTCCGTACGGTCGCAGCCTCTGAGAAGTCATTACTGCTTAGATAGAGAACGACTCGGCCAACCCCAAACCCCGCGACCCGCCACCAACAAACACCGCTGACTGGCAAAATTGGAATATATATCTTTGGCCTCTTATTTGTCTCTGCTACAACATCCTTCGGGCGGTCACGATCTCACTAGAGAGACGAAGCGCCCAAGCAATTACAGCTTCATCATCTGGAATGTATATGTCCACCCTGGATTGCAAACCAAACCGCGTGTTCGAGAAATATTTCAAGATTTCCGCGTTTTACCATGATTCTCCTTTCCTCATCCTTGCAGCCATAAAATGTCGGCCCCAACCATCCCTCTCATCACAACACTCAATCCTCGTCGTCTGACTCGACATCGTCGACTAGCGACTGCAACATCTCCTTGATTACCTCGACGGTCAAAGTCTCCTTGTTTGCCCTCACAATTGATGCGACCGAAGACACGGCGTTTTTGATCTAACAGCACAAGAGGTTAGGCTGGAAAAATTGGACCGTTGAGAGGAGTGCTTACCTCGCGACCATTCATCGGTCTCTTAGCCAAGCTGCCCAGATCCGCATCGCTGAACTGTAGCTTGTCAACGAGGGCCGCGACGTTGATCAACATTTCTTGCCAGATCCTAAGGCGGTCTGCTTCACTCAACGCAGGGTAGTGGAATCGAAAATGAATGCGGCCTATGTCGGAAACCAGGTCAGTCTTGAACCAAAAACCCATCGTTGCTTGACAAACGAGCTTGGGAAGTTATTTTCCAGGGTAGGAGTCAACTGACTGTTGAACGCCCTATCGATATCTTTTCTCCTGTTCGTTGTCAAGATGACAATGCCTTGAAAGTATCTGAAATATCTGTCAGTAACGAGAGACACATACATTGATAATGAACGTACTCAAGTCTGCGCAAGAACACACTGACGAGACCATTTCTCTCAACTTGTGCCTCTCCTCTCTTGAAAAGAAAGACATCGGCCTCGTCAATCAAGAGCACACAACCCCATCGCCGTGTGATGTCAAGCACCATGCCCAACTGGCTATCGACCTTATCGACTGTCGTTCCAAGCTCGCCTGCTGAGATGACATGCAGCGGTCTCCGCGACAGCTCCGCCACCACCTCGGCCGTCAAGGTTTTCCCCACACCAGGCGGTCCTGACAGGAGACCAATAAGCCCACGGCTTGATTATCAGCGTTTCGACAGGTCTCTGATTGTAGAACATCGCTGGGTCCGCCATGATACGACCGGTTGAAGAAAACTGGACTTCCATGGGCTTTCCTTTCCGTCCAGATTGGTATCTTGCCTGACAGCAAGGCCATTGTACTCGAGGCAAACAGGCTGCCTCACAATGTCGACATACCTTCGTCCCCGTTCTACGAGCTTTTCTTGAATTTGCTGTTTCCCGGAGTGATAATCCAGCGGGAAGGAGGCAAGGCTGGTGATCTTCTTCGTCCCCGTAAAGTGGGGGATCTTAAACGTCGGAAATCCCCAGCCGAATGAATCACCATCGTGGTGAAGCATCTTGCCCTCAATTTGGTACCATTTCTCACCCATCATTGTCTCTACGTATTCTCCGCTGAAGAAGAGGTAAGCTTGTGATTCTTTCATAGTGTTATCCTCGGTATAGACGACTGCTCGAGGTGTGAAAAGTGCCCAAAGTAGCTCGTAAGTTATGTCACCGAATTCCAAAAGCGTCTGCATGTTCGATCTAGTCTTCGCAAAGTCGGCATCCAAAAACTCCAAGGCTGTGGTGAGATCCTTGACGAAATCGTCTGCGCGATCAGGCTTGGCTATCTCTTCGGATAAACGCTCCTGCAGACCTGACCAAGCGTGGTAGAACTGTTGAGGGGAAAGCTGCGGGAAGTCAGGAACCTGTGCCCGCAGCATGAACGAGGGATTACCAGCCTCAGGAGGGCTTTTAGAAAGCTCTAGATTCCCCAACCCTTCAAGAAGCCCTCTTACAAGCTCCGCTAGCTTGGGACTCTTGATATCGACGCGCTCATACGCAACCAGCCCCTTTGAACTGATAACGTGCCGTACCACTATTGAGTATTTGCTGAACTTCTCAGTTCAAATCTTGGCCGTCTTGACGTAGCGCCATTGCCGGTCTTTCCTGCGGAATTGACCGATGTAAGGATTGACTCTCCCTTCGCATAGATTGCGCTCCTCTTACCGACTGAAGAATTAATCAACGCGAAGGAGCTTCTTGCCCTGGGAGCTGGAATCACCCCCAGCAAGTTCCTCTGTCTTCTCGTTGTCCCCTATGGCTTTATTGTGACGAGTCCGCAATTGAATTGCCTTGATTCGGGAATGGATGGCTGGGGAGAGAGGGGACTTAATAAGTCGCTAAGACCAGAACTAGAGACACCGGGACAAGGCTAGACATCGGATCCCAATATGTGAATTTCATTATGTATGATTATGCGTAAGTGGGATCGCCCCCTATCATCAGCCAGAACCCGACTCACAGCGGAAAATGGCCTCGTCAAGCAGTGCCAGGCATTGCTGGTGTCACGAGATATATAAGCGTTAGTTACTGCCTAGTCACTAACAGTATCGTTTTGTGACGTAATAGTTATAAGCCTAGCTTCTACCTGCTTAGTACTATAATAGTACTAGTACTCCCTTATAGTAACAAGCTTAAAGTCTTATATAAACACTATAGGTTTAATTCCTATAAGGGGCCCTTAGCTAAAATCCTAGAGAGTCTAAGGGAGCACATGGTCTGTACCACCTACGTTTAGGTCTCCTATAACAAAAGGGTATAGATCTGACTTATAACGTGTACTAGGTTAAATCTAGGGGGTGTGTCACGAGATATATAAGTGTTAGTTACTGCCTAGTCACTAATAGTATTGTTTTGTGACGTGACAGCTGGTTAGCCATAATGGATGTCTATTACCGCATCTGCTACCACGGCAAGCGATTAAAGCGCATATGCGGTGTCATTGGATAGCCCAAACTGCACGCGCCTATCGGCATAGTCTAATTGGCGCGCAAGGCAAGGGGCGATATCGATTCTAACAGTAATCATGCTTGTCATACAAGCGAGGACATCGATGTCCAGTCACAAGACCGCAATCTGCAGCACCTTTGGTTTTATAGTGGTCAGCCATTGTAACGCAAGGCAGGCTGTGAGGTCGAGCCAGGGTCGGTCATAAGATTAGGCTGCACCGCTGCAGCCACCAGCTCTAAAATAGGGAACGTCTGCACCAAAAGGCCATCGACACTCCGCAACAGAATCCCCTCAGTATGAATGGGTGTAGCACACTAGTAGAGTGTGATGAACAGGAGTAAAAGTGGAACCACAATTACAAGGCAGTAATTGCGACTTATATACCATCACGACACACCCCCCCAGTTAGCTGATATCTCAGGTGACTGGCAGCTCTTTAAACCTTCTGATCGGGTACATCTCGCCGAAATATAGGTGGCTGCCTAGGGCTGGATTTAAACTCCTGGGGTTTAGATTTAGGGTCTGACTAAGTAATACATTTTTTATAACACCTTATCCTATTTAAGCACAGCACAGGGGGTTTAGAGAACAAACTAGGCTTATAACTATAATAAACAGGAGTAAAAGTAGAACTATAATTACAAGGTAGTAATTACGACTTATATACCATCACGACATATAACTTATACATAAGCCCTGTGACATCTGTTTTAGACGCTACTAGCGCATGTAAACAGACTGTATGTATTTACCCCAGTAAAGCTCATCTTACACTGTGTATGTAACTTTCTGCTTGTTACTAAGTAGGTAGCTCATGTATCATGCATGGATATAACCAACCCCCTTGCTGCATGCAATCTACCTTGGCTAGTCAACTTGGCGTCTTGCAACCACTCCTTCAACGCCTCTCTCCTTGGGTTCAATTGAAGACCGCACCCGCCAGGGCACTCCTCTGTTCCGTGCTGCTCGGTCCCGTTCCCCCACGCTGAAAGCGAGCTTCCCGGCAATGACCGCTTCATCTACACTGTGGTCGAAACTCTACTCTTCGAGATCCATCCCAAGCATCGTCGTCAATCACCACCATCTGCTCTGTCAGCACACCTCAGCTCGGCTCATCACTCATCGATCCTCCACCACCACGCCGTGGGCACCTCATCTGAAATCGCAGCAGCCACAAAACCGCGCACCCTCCGCTTCCCGGCGGCCCTTCATGTCCTCAGCGGCACGGCCCAATCCGCAGGAGCAGCAGCAGCCCAGCTCCATCAGCGGGAGCGACTGGGAAAGGCTCTCGTCCGAGGCAAAAGTTCAGTGGCTCGGGGACGACGAATGGGGCTGGGTGGTCTACCGGTGCTCTTACGGCAGAGAATTCGACGGCGCCTGGGACGACCTCAAGCGCCGCATCATCCAGGGCGCGCGCGAAGCCATCGCCAAGTCGGACGCGCCCGGCATCGTGGAGACGATGGACTTTGTCTTTGTCGAGGACCCTGCGCTCGAGGGTGCTTCGGTCGGGGAGCTACGGCGCCGCTTCCAAACGTGGGCGCGCAACGACAGGGCTGCCGCAGGCGTCGACATGGATGACGAGACCCAGGGTTCGCGGGGTTCGAGGTACGAGTTCTTCCTCAAGGTCGACGGCGAAGGGTTATGGAACGGCCATGTTGGTCTCGTTCAGGGTTGGACGCCTTCTCCAGGGGACCAGGATTGGATGAAGGTCAAGACTAGCGCCGTCATGCCTGCGCTTTACGTCAAACTGGACAACCCCGAGGTGTGGTATGCGTATTACACACCGCCGGAGAGAGGGGTATTCAATGATCTTTAGCGACTCACTAAGTTGGTCGTCCTATTTGGTGGTATGCGGGCTTTACTTCGTAAAGTAAGCCACAGCCCTCTAAGTGGTCGGGTCTCATCTCATGCGTCTCCAATGCAGCCTATTCATAAACCCGGTCGCCCTAGAAGTGATGATATTATCAATGACCAGCAGGTGCGATCAGTGCCCGGGTGCGTCCCATCCACATTGAATACTCTTTAC
Source organism: Colletotrichum sublineola (assembly GCA_020631755.1). Taxonomy (NCBI): domain Eukaryota; kingdom Fungi; phylum Ascomycota; class Sordariomycetes; order Glomerellales; family Glomerellaceae; genus Colletotrichum; species Colletotrichum sublineola. The sequence goes on from JAHSQG010000001.1 coordinate 3,595,841, forward strand.
TATGTAAGGAAGGAAAAGTTCGTGGCCAGCACGTATAAACAACATACATCAGTTACCACCTATAGAGGAACTTTTACCACTTCCGATATAGGTTACTATCCCTTCTATTACCAACATGCACAACTCTATCTACTAGAAAACCTAGAATCCTATCTACTCTCCTGCAGATCAGCTGGTAAGGAGGGGCTAATCTATAAGAGACTATGTCTACTAATAAATCTATGTAGGACCAGACACAGTAGTATTACCTATTTCGGTGTTTTACTCTACTAAGTCTCACACAGCTAATAGTATTTTGCCTGTACGACATATAACCGCGCGGCCACCTACACTTCCATTCTGGGGTACGTGTTTTAAGTAGCCAAACTTAAAACTAGATGATGGTGTCAGCTGCTATACATAGTATATAGGCTAGGGATAGGATATGTAGGCTTAAAAGTGAACTGACTCGCCTATTCCACTAGTTCTGCCTGTAGAGTGGACAGTATCCACACTTTGTGTCGGGTAGATAGGTCTATAATACTAAGGCTATTGCTTTGTATAAATACTAGTGGATGTTCTTGCTATTGTAAAGTGTTCTTCTAACCACACCCACAGACCCTCTCAGCCCTACATTCAACATGAAGCTTACTCTGACCATCGCCGCCATCGTGGCTGTCTCGTCAGCCGCCGCCGTTACTCCCAATGTGCCCCTAGATAAGAGACAATGCACTCTTAACGGATGTAAGCAACCCTCCCTCCAAAAGTATATGTATTCTCAGCTACTGATAAGAACAGTCTCGTGCACTTTACCCACTGAATGCTGCTCTACCAACTGTTTCGGTAAGAAGGACCCAGCACCACCTATTGTGTGAGATACTAAGGCCATAGTAGCTGTCGTATGCAACAACAATAGCACAATGACATGCCAATCTGGAAACTCAACAACTTGTATTCATTAGTGAGACATAAGGCTGGTATGTTTAGGCAATCTTCTTTCCTGAGTCTAGGATAGATGAAGGCTTGTTGGTCTCTTCATAGCATAGCGCCAACGTAGGGGCTGCTGTGCACGCATCTGATGGACAACTCTCTTTCAGATATTTCTTACCACATGTTCGTCCTCGATCACTGCAAACCAAATCGCATAATTTAGATTGATCCCAAGCTTTACGCGTTCAATGTCGCCCTCCGTGTGCTGGGGTCTTATTTCATGCGTCTCTAATGCAGCCTACCTACCCACAAAGCTTGTCGCGCTAGCAGCGATAATGTTATTTATCAGCTCAAGGAACCAACAACATCACATCTTTCATAACAACGATGCCAACATGGTTCAAGAGGGCCTACCCAGTCATCAACCAATAGACATTACCGTATGGGCTTCGCGATCTCGCTGATTTCCGGCATACTAGCCCTATCCCTGCTGCTTATTGATCTTTTGACGCAGGACCTCGGCAATCCTGACCTAGTCCATCAACCACGGGTCTTGAAGAAGTTGTCTCGCTGTAGGCCGGGCGTTTGGGTCCCACGCAAAGGTTCTTCGAATGAATTGCAGAAAATTGAGATTATTCTCTAATTTAGCCTCCACAGACTCGAGGATTTTCTCTCTTGGTATAGGCACGAACTTGCCCCAGTCCTAGGAGACATTGGTCGGATTTCTCTACCTCCAGAGGGATTCAAGACAGGAATAAAATTTTTTGTCAAAAGAACCATGTTCATCCCAGTACTCGAGCGCTCGACTGCGATGCCGATTAAGGGGCTCTGGAGGTAATGGGCCCAGTGCCGCAGTGAGTTCGGCGAAGTGAACTCCGTCCGAGAAGCTGCCGTCTTCTTTGCGGGCGCTGAAAAGCGTCTTTCCTTCAAGGAGGTCCCACGCCTTACACACAAGAGGAGTGGTCAGTGAGTCGGTCAGTGAGACCACAACTTTCGATTTGAACACATACCGTAAGTCCCATCGTCTGGCAGGACAATGTCGTCATTAATAGAGTACAGATTGCGTCCTAGGATTTCAAATTTTGATCACGAAGAAACTAAGAGATATTGATGAATTTAGTGAAGACCTGACCTATATCATGGAAGCTGCACGTGTATTCTCAAGCGAAGGCACCCGAGAAAACCAATACCGAGCACTTTGAGGCTCTTCCTCCCGAATTACACGACCCCAGGAATAAACCGCATAGTTCGAGTGTGCCACCGAACCCACTCATCCCCAAAGGTCTTCTTCAACATCTCCTCTTCATCCTTGACTCTCACCGAAACTTTCCTCGCCATGACTAGTACCGCCATACCATAGCAAACCAACCCCCATCCTTTCAAACGAGCCTCCAAGCCTTGCGAAATCCAGCATCCGGCAACCCCATCCCATCGGAACAAGTAAGCCAGGTTTGCCAACAGCACAAGAACTTGTCCTGTGTATCCCGGGTGTTGGATGTATCGGTACACCCCCGTCGTGGTAAGACCACTCGGCTTCGCAAGCTGGAACGTGAAATCCCCACCGAGCTGGGCGAACGCCAAAAGCCGCAATGGGGCGCCGATGCCAATGATGAGAAATAGACACATCGTTGTGTATTTGTTCCATTCGAAGAGTTTGCCATTGATGTTTTGCGGATGGCAACAGATGAAGTTGGTCTCCGAAGACGAGGACGCTACGATGGCGTGGCATACGCCAATGGCCACCGTGACAAGTCGTCGCACAAATGAGGCGTTGGGCGTCGCCCAGATGCCGAGCCGGTCTTTTTCCCATTTTTGTTTTGCTTCCTGTGGGGCTCTGGAGCAGAGGGCCGTGAGGATGCTGGCGACGACGACGGCCGTTGAGAAGGAGAGGGATTGCCAGGAAGACATGGCCGCAGCGCTGCGTTTGCTGTTGAAAGTTTTTGAGGGGGAAGAACTCTGAGGCGTCGCTAAGAAGATATATTGGATGATGGGGAAATACAAGATGAACGAGTGGAAAATGAAGGTTGGAATATATACGTTTATCTGAGACAACTTCACCATGTGAACCTAAGCTGAGGCGGCGTTCGGAGAGTTGAACGCCGTCTCCGGTCGGCGTTCCGGCGTTAAATACTGGTCTATCCGCTTGTGTCCCACACTCCCACCAACGCCAACTCATAACTTGCACTCTTGATCATTCGCCATCTCCGTCGCCATCTCCGTCTCCGGCTGATATATCCGGAATTTTGACTGACTTACGAAATAGTCCCTGGCACCAGACGGAGTAGAAAAGCCCCGCACGGTAGCACATGCAATCCCGTAAACGACATGCCCCTTATGGGACAGCTTGCTCGGAATGCTCACGGACCAAATCCCGCTGCATCGCAACTTCTCCGGGGTCGCCCTGTGAAAGGTGAGTCTGAGCATGTTTCACCAATCCAACGTGGTAACCAATATTCATTAGATGCCAACGTCTGGCAAAGGATTGCGTCCCGTCAAATCATAAGCGGGCACAAAAGAGCACCGTGAACGACGACGGGCCGTCCCAGTCCAGTCAATTGGAAGCAAAGATTGATGGCTTAGTCTCGCTGATCACGAACAAAACCCATGCAACATCTACAGGATCAGTGTTGAGCTCAGGCAACATCCCGCTGTCAGTGACGCTATCGCCGCAGGCTGACGGTGATTTACTCTCATATATTAACGATCTCTCCTTATCAATCAATGATGAGGACATCCTTTCACATTTCAGAAAGACTCATCACCCACACCTCCCCTTCCTATCCCTCCCATCGGACTCATCCCCAAGCCCTCTGCGCCAAGAAAGGCCCTTCCTTTGGCTCTGTCTCGTCGCCGTCTCGGAAAGTCACACCCTCTCACAAGCCACCCTCAACGACAAAGTCCGAAGCGTAGTCGCGCAACGTATTGTTCTTAATCTGGAACGGAATCTAGAGCTACTTCAAGGCCTTCTAGTCTGCATAGCATGGTACCCGCTCCCCATAACAACCCCCTCATTACTAAGTAGTCGTTATCTCAGGCGTTGCTAACGATGGGTCCATTCTCAAGGGGCGACTTCCAAATCCACCAACGCCCGTTCCTGACCCTCTTTACCCAGCTTGCAAACACAATCGTCTTTGACCTCGGGTTGAACCAGCCGCCCCGCACTATTCCCGAGGCAATGCTGAGGTTGACCATCCATCGGTCGTGGGTATCTGCGACCCGCACGGTCGAGGAGCAGAGGGCCGTGGTTGCGTGTCATTATCTCAGTTCCATGTAGGTTCACATCTTGCCCTTTTTTGACCAAAGTGAGGGGTTTTGCTGATAAGATGAGGATCAGCGTGTCGTCCTACATTCGTCGAACAGATGGACTCCTGTGGACGCCATACATGAGCACTTGTCTTGACGACCTTGCAACCAGCGGTACCCCTGGCGATGTCGCACTCGTATATGTGATAAAGATTCGCAGAGTCCTGGACAAGGCACCCTACTCCCCTTCAAACTCGCAGATATCAGCCACAGAAACCCCATTTGACTTTGTCGCTGCGGTGTTGCAAACCGAGCTGGACAAACTCGCCACAGAGGCCCCTTATCCCGTGGAAAGTCCCGGTAATGGGTTTCCATTTTTTTTTCGTTCTTTTTTTTTTTTTTCAGTCCCTTGACCTTGACGGCTGACACATAAGCACAGGTATAACACGCCACCTCACCTACGCCTCCTTCGCGATCTCAGAATTTGCCCTCGCCCAGCCCTCTCCAGACCCACAGCATCTTTACACCATATATGAGGCCCTCAAATCTTACTTTGACGCATTCTTTTCCTTGCAACCAAGCGCGTACTTGGGTTTTACGCTAGTGGAGCTGTACCAGACGATGCATGCAGCCCTCTCGCTGCGGAAACTCTCATCTCATCTCACAACACGGATGCATGACAAGCAGCGCGTAGAGAAGCTTGCCAGCTGGTATCAGCAGGTTAGTCGCAACCTCAAAGACGCGTCGATGTATCCTGGGGCAAAGAGAGATGGGAGGGCAGCCGTGTTTGACAAGTTGGCTAGCATGCTGGAGTCTTTTCCTTGGGAAAGGAGTGAAGGGCTCGGACGGCAGGATGATAATGAGTTGAACATTGACGGAGCTATGAGTGAGGTGTTTCTTAGTGAGGAGTGGTTGGGGATAGCGGATCAATTTGGATGGACGTTCTAAGGAGTTCGTCGGCCTGTAATATTCTTAAGGAGGGGGCATTTACAGGTGTATTGGTCACTTCGCCGGACGCCGGCTGTAGATTTCTCCTTGAAACGTGGATATAAATGAGTCGCGTGACATATTCATACCAGGGATAAATGAATCCAGCAGTGAAACTCACTTAATATTTCGGGATGCGACATGTGTGCCTTGGATGGATAATCTAGTAACCTTTCTTCTCGTCCTCGTGACGTTCACCTCTAGTCCTCCCTATGAGTGGCACAGAAACCAACTGTCGTCTCGTCCTCTCAAGATCCCATGACTAAAGAGAGCACATGCCGCTCCGGAGACTGGTAATCGTGTCGAGCTTGGGCTTGATGTTGCCGAGACTGTTGTACTCGTTGGAGCTCATGCCGCGCCTTGAGTTGGCGGCGTTTCTGAACCCGCTGCGGCCGAAACCGGCGGCCAGGAGGGTGGTGAAGACGGTCATGAAGGCGTTGTTTGGGTCGTTGACGACGCTGTAGACGGCCAGACCGACTTCGGCGCCAACCTCGACCAGTCGGAGCAGGGTGCGCACGCCAACGGCGACGGCACCGCCGCCGGTGGGGCCGAGGAAGGGGATGAAGAAGAGGAGGCTCATGATCATGCTGAGGATAAACTCCTCGCGGCGCTTCTTCTCAATCTCATTGGCCTCCTTGACAATCTTGTCCATCTCCCCGACCGCCTGGTCGACGGCGAAGGCGGGCAGCGAGCCCGCGTCGACGAGATCGGACATTTCAATGTCCTCTTCGAACTCGGCAAACGTCTTCATGTCGCGGTACCGCTCGAGCAGCCCCTTGGCATCGGGGAGAGCCTTGACGATGATGTCCTTAGGGTTATTGATCTTCGTCTTGCTGCTGTCCATGGTGGGGAAGTCGTGGAAGAAGATGCTATTCTGGGCGATACAGTCTTTGACATCCTTGCCGGCGTTCTGGCAACCATTGGCGAGGGACATTCGGCGCTTATCGAACGTGATCCAGCCCTCCTCAATGCCCCACGTCTCGAGAATGTCCTTGAAGAAGCCTTCTCGATCGTTCAGGGTGAACGTCGTGTTGGGGTTACTACCGCCAGAGCTGCCTGTAGGATCGGCCTCGACTTTGGGACACTTGTCTCTGGGCACTAGCTGTTTGCCATTCTTACAGCCTGAAAATCTTTCGCAACCTTCACCACACCTGAAGGAAAAGGTCTTGTCAGCTGTTTCGTGCCTCGCAAAGAATTTTGGGGGGGGGGCACTAGAACCCAAACTACTTATATAGTTGGACTTACCAAGCGTTCTTGCACGTGTTACAGCAAATGACGGTTTTCGTCTCGCCGCACTTGAAGTACTTGTCTACCTTGTCGGTAGCCATGAACTTCTTGATCTGTCCGGGTATTTGGTCCTTGATGTAGCCCTCCCAGGTGGAGAACTTGCTGTCGTAACCGTCCTCGATGAGCTTGTTGTACTTTTTGAGCGCTTCGTCAAAAACGGAAACTTGTACATCGACGATATACTGCTCCAGGCAGTGCGACGGGATCGATCCCTTGCGTTCCTCGAGCTGCTGGAGCGTCGAGAAGGAGGCAGTGCAAGCAGACGACTCTTTATAGATCAACTCGTCATTGTTGTCATCGCTGATGCCGCCAGAGCCGTCCATCCAGTTTTGCAGGTCAATCGCCCAGTCAGTGGTGCCCAGAAAGTTATACGAATCGTAGAACTCGGCCCTTTTTGCCTTCATGTCATTATCCATCCAGGCCACCCATTCTGTGTTATCGTATACCATCATGTTGGAACCTTCCTTCGTCCACTTCTTGTTGGTTCTGTTTGAGACGAGGATTTCTCCGATTTCGGCGTTGGAGATGTAGCCGGCCGTTCCTGTGCAACGGCCCTTGGCAGCCCCTGAATTGCGGTTGTCGCCCGTGAACAGGCAAGTCTCTCCATCGCAGCCGGCCTGGGCCATCTCGAAGGACCGTCCATAGCTGGACACACCAACAAGGATCTTGTTGGAGGCGGCACCCGCCTTGGTCACCATAGAGAGCGCATCCTTCGTCTCGGTTTCGTTGACGTGTGACCGCAGACAGTTGCCAGTCGGGCAGCCCGGGGAGGTCCACTTGTTGCCAGCGTCCCACTGGCCGTGCAGATCATATGTCATGAACACAATGTAATCGAGGGCTTCAGCCATTTGCTTGATAGGAGGAAATGCACGGAGGTACCAGTACGATGCGGGGGCCGCGAACGAGACCGATTTGGAGGTGCCAACTTCGGCCTTGACGCTGGCCAGAAGGCGGAAGTAATTGACACCGTTGACTGGATCGTCCGAGGGGATGTCGGGGATGTCAGGAGCACCGGGGTACTCCCAATCCAGGTCTATGCCGTCCAGGTTGTGCTCGTTGATAAAAGAAATGATATTGCGCTTGAAGACGTCGCGGTTGCCCGGCAGAGCAGCCTCCCGAAGGATCATAAAAGTCCCCGGAAGAGCACTGAAGTCCCAGCCGCCCAAGGAAACAATCTTCTTGACACCCTCGAGCTTCTTGAACTCCTCAAACTGCTCCTTGACCAGCGGGTCCGTGATCTCGATACGGAAATCGCCGCGCGTGACGTTGGGGAAGGCGAAATGCACGTGGGTGAAGGCGCCTGTGTCGATCTGGCTCACATCCATGTTCAAGCACGGGCGGTTGTAGTTCCAGCCCTCAAAGTATCCAAGCTTGATCTTGCTTGCCGGCGCAGAGCTGGGCTCCGGTTAGAGAGTTGACGGGAACAGGTCTGTCTGGATGCTTGAAAGCAGACATAATCACCAGGAAGCTTCGTCTCATTATATGGACGTACCACGATGCTTCAAAGTTGTTCCTAGAGGGAGTGCAAGCAAGTACAAGGACAGAAACGACAAAAAACGACGGGAATGAGATGGTGAAAGTTTGAAAAGAAGGAAGAATTCAACTCAATCAAAACAGGTTGAAAAGCTATGAAATTGGGTCTACCGTGAGCACTCACTCACTGGCATGGGGTCATGGCCAACCTTGGAGTTGTGCACCAGGCCAGGCCCAGGCCAGGCCATGCCATGCCAGACCCTCCAGGGTACGGAGTGTCCGAAGTCATGACATGATGCCGAATGTACCAGTGACATCCAGTGCGACTTGACAGGTACAGATATTGTACAAGCATGAACCAGAATTTGAAAGGGTTCGGTTGAAGGGTCTATCTAGGGCTTACAATTCAGTCAAGACGGGGCTGGGCTAGCCGTTGCCAAGAGAGTGTAATGCTCATGGAACCTGGGAGTGTGCACTAGAGACAAATTCAGGAAGGTCATTTCTTATCAGATCCTTCGACTGAAAATGTGATGGTGATGCGATGTGATGTGCCTTGCAAGTAGGTAGTTGACTTAAGGTGCCGAGGGGGGCAGGGGTGGGAAGTGAGGTAGAATGCAAAAGGGCTGTTCCTGCAGCGCCCTACGGCCGCGGCGTCCACTAATCAATGAACTACATACATGGTAGAAATAAGCCAATCTTGGCCATTTCGAATTGGACCAATGTTCATGTTCTAGAGGCGGTCTCACCCGTGGCGAAAATAGGGCTATACCGCATTCGATGAGATAGATTGCCAGTACAGTAAGCTTACATAGCTATCTACCACCTACACACGGATACACCAAGACACGTATCACGAGGCAAGCAGATAATCTTTCCATCAACCACTCGTCATCATCGTCATTTTCTTTACTACATGGCGCAGCAATCGGACCATTATCGAAAAGTCCGACCCCATCATCCCGTCGCCTGTCCATCATCTCCAATATGCCGCTCCCCCTCTCTGGCCAATAAGCACCTCTCTGTAGAGAAAGGAACAAACTACTCTCATCTCACCTGGAAGCAGTCCGAAGTATCCATTCATCTGATGGTTTTCTTTTATTCGCCGTTCTACTTACTACTCTACTGAGCGTACTTCTCCACCAGCAAGCAACCACTTCGTGCCGCCCAAGACCATGACTGCCGCTGCTACAGCGACGTTCTACCCCTTTCCGCACCTCCCCGCCGAGCTCCGGTCTCGCATCTGGGAACTGACCGTCGAGCCCCGCGTCGTCGACGTGCGCGTCGTCCATCATCAGCCAAACCTTCTCAGCGCCGCAGACGGATCCCAGCAGCCGGGCTCGCGTACAGTCGTGGACTGGACCGTCAAGCGTCCGCCTCCGCTACGCCACCTGCGCTCGTCCACCCCGGCCCCGGCCCAACTGCAAATTTGCTGCGAGGCCCGCGACCACCTGAGTACGTGCCCGGATACCAGATACCGGTACGAAAGGGCCTTTTCCGAAATCACCACGACGCCCCACGGCGGTTTCGACCCCGTGCCCGAGGGCGACCCGCAGCGGGACCGCTACGTGTGGTTCAACTTCGATGGCGACATGGTCTCCATCGGGGACACGAACCTGGGCGACTTCCGGGCCGTGGGCCCGCCAGATTCGCCGGCTGCGGCTCGGGCGAGCCGTCTCGGATGAGTACTTTGCCCGCGCCGAGTCGCAATTGATTGGCAACCTGTTCAGGAATGTTGCCAAGCTTCATCTAATCTGCTTAGATGGCATCAGGAACGCCTACTCGGTCACTGAAGATATGGATCTTCCCTGTGGACCCGAGAACGTGTATTTTATTGACCCAGAAGAGATGGGCGGGACCATGATGAATAGCGTCGATCTGGATGCCATGTACATCAAGGAGTGTGAGGAGCTTTGTGGACCAGAAGAAGATTGAGAAGCAAGGGGGAGAGACTTACGAGGTCGTCGCCAGTCCTTTTGCTATTGCTCAAAAAGAAAACCCTAATATAAGGACTTCGACGTGCAAAGCGTTTGCTCTCCATGCTAAGTGTATTCTCTACAAACCGCGTGATCCAAGCTTCGCCAGTGGCAAGTACCACTCTCCCGGAGTCCACTCCTACAAAGAAAAGCCGAAACAGGGGGACGCACACAGACAAACGCAAGAGCGTCACCGCCGGAAAGGAACACGATCAGGTCTTTGAAAACTTCACCAGATTTTCATTACGCCCTTCAACAGACGACGCTCATCTCTCGTTTTATAGCTATAGGGAACGGGTGCCACTGCGATGGCCACCAGAGACGCCCCACGCCCAGTAGTTTACCATGCATGAAAACACCGACATCGACGACAACATCCACGAGCAGAGACGAGAACAAAACCAAACCAGGTGCGGGTATGCCATTAACGAAGTGGTTGTGTGTGTATTAGGTGCTGCGCTATGTAACCATGATATTGCTAAATGCGTCCGATATGTCAGCCGGGGTTGGGGCTTGGAACTTTTCCGGCGTGTAGCCGGCGGCGAGGCGCTCCTGCATGAGCTTCAGAAGAACGGCGGGAACACTGTCGTCCGTGGCGCGGATGGTAAGGCGAAGCATCTGAGAGTGATTGTCAGCCAAAGAACACCGTATGACGAAAACGAATAGGATGCGGAATTACCTTCGTCCCGTAATTCGGCTCGAGACGCATCAAGCAACCAAACTTGCCCGCCTCAGAAGTGTGCAGAACGCTTGCTCCAACAAAGTTCTTGGCGTTCGGGTCGACCCCGTCAAGGACACGCCACCTGAAGCCCTCAACCGTTTGCCGAACGAAGAACTCGGTCAACTCCCTATCTGACTTGCCAGGGGTCAGGCCGAAAATCTGCTGGGCTTCGCGGGGGGCGCCGCCAATCTGCTTCCAACGTTTGAAGAAGTCTTCCGCTGAAAGGTCTGCGGGGTCCATAAACTTGTGGGCGGTGATGGGCAGCTTGAGGGTGACGGCTTGCAGAGCACCGGCGAGGTAGCTGATGCGTATCGTCGGGCTCTTGTCGAATACACTCTTGCACTCGAACATGACGACCTGCTGGGACTGCCCGCCCTGGTAAATGGTGCTGTCTGGCAGGTTCTTCACGTCCCACGTAAGCTTGCCCTTCTCGTTTTCGTCAAGGTCCAGTGTCGTAGTAAAAGAGCTCAACGCCGTTGGCGTCTTGTTCTTGAAGTAGAGAATCAAGCACGCCATTTGGCCTCTGTACTCGGACCGCACGCCAATTTGGAGCTGGCCATCCTCGTACAAAACGCCTTCCGCCTTGAGCAGCAATTTGTTGTATCCAATCTCCCAGTTGGGGGACAAGTGAGCTGCACTTGCCAGGTTGGGTGCCTTCGTCTTGGGCTCAGCAGGTCCGATGTTGTTCATGTCCAGACCAGCCAAATCGTTTACACCGTTACCATTTGTTCCGTTCGAGGCTCCGTTGCCGGCGTGAGGGTTGCCGTTTGTGCTGAAAGTTCGCTTGAGGCCGCCCTCCTTGGCCATCTTCAGCTCTGCCACGTCCGCGTTGGCATCCTTACCGCCGACAATCCAGGTTCTCTTATCACTGGTGTTGGCGTGCTTCTGATGCACTCTGGCGAGCAGAGCAGACTGGCGTTCCGAGAAGGGGGGCATCTCGTCGCAAACGGTTCGCAGGAGATCATCTGTTGGCAAGGTCGCTAGCGTCAGGTACTCACATGCTCGCTGCTGAAGCTCCGAGTCAAGTGTGTGGCTGAAGACTCGGAAGGCCTTCAGGAGCTGGGGCTTAATTTCGGGGAAGAGGTTGACGAATTTGACGTAACAAGAAAGAATCATGGCCCTTGTACTTGACGAGCAAGCGGCAACCTTGCTTTGGAGGGCCAGGAACTGCTCAATCGGACTGCATTTGGGCTGATCGGCGATGAGATGACCGAATTCACCCAAAATGTACGCTCCGATCTTGACCAGCGTCTCGTGACAGTGGTCTGATTTGACGTACTGCAAGGAGTGCTGGGATGCATAAACCTGCAACTCCTCGTTGTTCGTCACGATTTGAATGACACGCTGCCACACCTCGTCACTGACGTGATCACCGGCCATGGCAATCAGGCGCAGCGATATGTCGACGTACCACTGTACATCAGTGGCATATCGTTCGGTCAGAATAGCAATCTTCAGCACCATCTCCTCGCGGATTGCAAAGTCGGCGTTCTGGAGGTAGTGAAGCAGCTCGCCGACAATGACCTGGGCATTCGACGAGTCGCACATACTGTAAAGGAGGTCGAGACCTTTCCTCCGCACACTGATATCCCTGTCCTTGAGAGACCCGAGGATAACGTCCTGGTGCTGCTTGATCGGCTCCAGAGTGTCGATACGAGCTGCGAGATGCGTCATGGCCTCCAGTCCCAGGTAGCGGACGTTGGTTTCCCTAGAGGTCAAGAATCGTCCCAAACGAGATGAGATCTGCTTCAGTAACGCATTCTCGTTGTCAAGGTGAATAATAAGGTTGATGGCTTCGAAGAGAACGGCGTTCTGAGCGTTATTCTGCTGCACGTTCTTCGTCTGCTCCATCGCAAGGTTCAATATCTTTTGCAGGGATTCTCGGATCATATCACGGACGTGGGTATCCTCTGAAGTGGATTAGTTCTCCGTCACTCAATCCGGGGCCTCATTCATAACTCACCCGAGGGAGGGAAGTACTGCAGTAGGCGCAGAAGCTTGACCTGGAGCCAGGGACACGGAACCTTGTAATACAAATAGTCCGGAGTGTACTCGCCATCAATGACTATCCTCTTCATCCTTGCGGCGGCCTTGGCGTATGCTCCCTTGTACGCCTCCAGGTTATCCTGGGCAAGGGCCATGACGAGCGATGTGACGGACAATGCCACGCCAACATCCACGTCGTCCATCAGTGAGATGATGCGTTCGGCCCATTGTGGTTGAACGATGTCAGGGTTTTTGCGGTACAGGCGGAGGAGGGTGAGCGATGCCTTCTTTTTCACGAACGCCTTGGATGTCCTGTATCCCCGTCAGCCTACCATTCGAGAACCGTGTTCGGCCGATACATACGGCGAGATCAGAAGCCTGTGAACCTCTCCGCTGAGGGCCTCTCCCATTTCTCTGCCACCAACGTTCGCGATCGCGTGGAGAGCCAGACAGTTGAACAGCTCGTTGTGGTCCAATAGATCCTTTCGTATGCTGTTGACAACTAGATGCAGTAGTTCGTGCTTCTCGTGCAGGAAGAGAGTCATGGCAAGGTAGCCAATCTGCTTCTCCGAGTACTTGTTCGCAGAAATGAGGTTGACGGCTTCGAGGTGGCCAAAATCGACGTTCCATCCGAGGATGTAGATGTAGAGGAGCTTCGCGAGCCGTCAGCCCACTGCTTCCCCAAACCATACTGCAACAGAGCTCCCTTACCTTGCACACATATTTCTTCTTGTGGTAACCACTGAGGTTTCCGTCTGGACAACGGTTAGCACGGCCTCACCCCGCCCCCCAAAACATCAAAGTTGATCCTCACCCTTGAACTTTTGCCTATACACGGGGAGATCCGTCAGTATGCCATGGTGAAGTATTGCGGGTCGGCATGCCGGGTGAAAGGTGCTCTGCTCACCGAATGTTGGCTAACTCCTTGTTGATTCTCTTCTCCTCCAGCTCCCTAGCTCTGGCGTTTCTCAAGTCGGCAATGAACTGCACCAGTCCTCGCATGTTCGAGTTGTTGCTGGTCGAGCGGCCAAGGAAGCCGGACCCTGAGGACGACATGTTTGCGGTGGTTTTCGAGTTTGACGAGGGGCTCGCTTGGTCGGGGTTTCTCTATCTCCAACGGTTCTTCCCCCCTCCTCTTCGCGGGACGGGACGGACGGAGTCGACGGACAGGCAGGTGGACGTCGGTGGATCTCGATCACAGGTGTTTCGCACAGGTGGCGCGGCTGCGGCCTCGATTCGATGTTCGCGTACGGGGAATCGGTGGGTGTGCTGTTGTCTGCTCTGGGCGAGCGTCGGGCTTTCACTCCATGCGCGCGAAGGGGATTGGTTGGAATTGTCGCTCGCTTACCCCAGCAGCCTACTCGCTTCTGGATTGCTGATGCGTGGAGTTTGGGGAAGGAATCAACGGTTGGGCTCGGTGAACAGTGAACGGCGGACTTGGCGACTCGAAGTCGAAACCGGGCGGCAAGTCCCGCTGTGGGCGTGTGTCTTGACACTGCGTCTCGGGGGGGAGGCGACTGTGGACAGGTTGGGTTCCCGGGGTTTTGACGCGCACGCGAGTAAGAGAGTGGTTAGTAGGTTGTGTTGGTCGCTGAATAGGGGGCGGACCGATTCGCGATGTTGCACCGGAGACAAGGGGAGCGGGCAAAACGGGAAACAAAAACCAGCTAGGAAAGGGGGTCGAGGGGTTGAGCTTAGCGGGTGGGAGCGGGAGAGCGAATGAGAGTAAGTGCGAAAGAGAGAGAGAGTGAGAAAACGACACTTTAGAGACAGTGGAGGCTCAGGCTCTCTCGTACTAAGCCCGGAAGGCTTGGGAGCGTAAAAGGCCGTAGGCAATGTGTGGAGATGGCGGTCAATTGGCCCTACGGACCGGACGAAGTATGAAGGCGCAGTCGAACGGGCCGGTCAAAACACCTGCCAGCTCCTTTTTCCACTTGACACGGGCAGTCAAGTCAGGTCAGTCAACAGCTGCAATGCAAGCCCAGAGTCCAACGTCCCAGCGCTTCTCGTTGCTTGTTGCTTGTTGCTTGTTGCTTGAAGACCGGGGGACTCGGCGCATCAGGGGTTGCAAGATCCGCCTGGAGTGGTGACTAGCGGGAGCGTGGAGCGTACGTAGAGTACCTCTTACTTACCTGCCTACCTACCTAGGCGCCTTAGTTTACCTGGGTAGGTACCTACAGATTACAGCGAGCACCATCTATCTACCTGACCTACTCCTAGATATGATCTGCTCTCGGTGATGACTGATGGGCAACTCAAGACTCGTCCCGGCGGGGTGGGATGTTCCTGGACGCGCCCAAAACGGGCCTGTGCATCATCTTACCCGGTCGAGGGATACGTACCTCGGCACGCTAAGCCAAACTTGTTCCTGTCAAATTGGCGAAAGCTCGAAATGTGCTGCATCATCGATGGAATGTCGTGAAATCCCATTGTGAAGCTTCTGTCCCACCTATCAGTCCAAAAATAAAGAAAAAAAGAAAAACTCTCTTTTTCTTACCACCTCCACTCCCTCCTCTCTTGCAACCGTCCCAATTCTGAGATCCGAACTCTCCCCTCATGTAATGCCAGTAATGAACCGCACAATCAAGCGCTTGTGCCTTGCGGCTGCTCCGTCCGCGCCGGGTTTCGGGCTCCTCGCCGGCGCCGTCCCTCGCCGCTCCTATGCCTTCGCCTCCGGCGGCGGCGTCGGCGCCCAGGCTTTCCAGGTCTTCAACCGCCGCACAAAGTGGCTGCAAAAGGAGCGCGCGGCTTCCGACGTCGAGGCCAGCCGGCAGGCTGACTACCTCAAGGACGAGGTCGCCCATCGTCTCTGCGAGCGGTTGCTTGTAAGTCCCCTCCAACAACATGGCCACAAAAGCCATGGGAGATGCTCCGCTGAAAAGGGTCGCTCGCTGACATGCGCCGTGCAAACGACAGGACATCAAGCGGAGATTCCCCCGCGTCCTCGACCTCGGCGCCAACTCGTGCAACGTCGCCCGCGCCCTCACCCGCGAGAACCCCGACCCGGACCCCGCGAAGCCCATAACCCCGGCCCTGTCCACGCGCATCGACGAGCTCGTCGCCGCCGAGTCGTCCCACGCCCTCCTGCACCGCGATACTGCCCTCCCGTTCAACGAAGACATCAATATCACCCGCCAGGTCCTCGTCGATGAGGAGCATGTCCCCTTTCCCCCCGAGACCTTCGACCTCGTCCTCAGCTCCATGAGCCTGCACTGGATCAACGACCTTCCCGGCGTCCTGGCTCAGATCAACAACGTCCTGAAGCCTGACAGCCCCTTCATGGGCGCCATGATCGGCGGCGACAGCCTCTTTGAGCTGCGCACGTCGCTGCAGCTCGCCGAGCAGGAGAGGCGCGGCGGCATCTCGCCCCATGTCTCGCCCCTGGCCGACACCCGCGATGTCGGCGGCCTGATGCAGCGCGCCGGCTTCAAGATGCTGACCGTCGACGTCGACGACATTGTCGTCGACTACCCCGACACTTTTGCCTTGATGCAGGATCTGCAGGCCATGGGAGAGGGCAACGCCATTCTGGGGAGAGAGATGGGCCCCATCAGGAGGGAGGTGCTGCTCGCGAACGAGGGCATCTACAGGGAGCTCCACGGCAACGAGGACGGGAGCATCCCCGCAACCTTTAGAATCATTTACATGATCGGTTGGCGCGAAGGCGGCGATCAGCCCAAACCGTTGCCCCGGGGCACCGGAGATGTGAACCTCAAAGACATCCTAGAGTCCAACTAGATGCTGTGTGGCACTTGTAACAATACCCCCCTGCGCCAAGAAGGCCGGTGTACAAACATGAACAAAAATCTATGGCTTTTTCGTTGTTCGACACGCCAGTCTGTCTAAATTTGGAATCGTTGAAGGCAAGCTTGTATCTGCCTACTCCGACCATAGCCCACGCTCGTCATGAACTTCATTATCACCATATCACGGCCCCGTCTGTCTCTCCTTTTCTCCTTAGAAACCGGCCCTCCTGCCCCTTAAACCCTTCTCCAGTCCGTCATGACACGGCCAATGGTACCCAGGCCAGCCACGTCGACGACCTTCTCATGCCAGCTGAGCAACACGCTCATTGCGCTGCCCACGCTCTCGTTTGTGGCTCCCGGTCGGCCACCCATCTGGCTGAAGCCGCTGGGGGCGGCCTGCGGCAGCGGCGACTTCTGACCCCCAGCGCCGGTCGCGGATCCCGCCATGCCCTTGTAGATGTATTTCATGAGGACGTCGAGCAGCTCGGGACCGCCGGCCGAGCCATAAATAGCCTTGAGAAGGGGCGTCATCTCGGAGGCCTTGATGGACTGGAGGACCTCGGTGATGGTCTGGAGGTGGGCGTCCTGTCGAAAGCACATTAGCGACTACATCGGAAGCCTGACGCCAGTGTATAGGGGATTGTTTCTTTTTTTTGGTGTGCAAAGTACCCGACCAACGCACCTTGGCGGCATCGGGGCCGTTATAGACGGGAAACTCCAAGCACCCCCTCAGTGCACCCTCGGCGTCACCGCCACGGAGCAGCTGCCGAACCTGGCCGGCGAGCTGCCGCACCTCGTCCTCGCCAATCTCGGGCTGTGGCGGACGCAGCGTCGACGTGTCAAAGTTGCAAGGCGAGTCCTCTTGCAGGGCGTCGATGTTGATGGTGCGCCAGGCATCGCTGAGCGTGGCGGACGTGTGTTGCTGGATGATGGACATTGCGTCGCGGTGATCTGTGATTTGCCCGGAAGTGTCGAAGGTGCCGAGGTGAACGTGTCTTTTGTAGAATGGCAAAGAGATCAAGGTTGTCGGTATGCAGTCCAATGGCACTGGGCTCTGTGCTTTGCGTAGTATCTCTCGTCTTGCGTCAGGTAAGGCCGGGAGGTGAGGTGAGGTAGCCGCAGGCAATGGTGGGGAGTTGGCCCGGTGTGGAGGATGTGGGGTTCGATGAGGCGGTGCGCCCACCCAGTTGACGACGCTGGTCTGTGCGGATGTTCCTCAATGCCAGTCCGTTGCAGACTGGGTCTTGGCCATCACGCCAGTGCATCATCAACTTCGATGTCACTAGTCAGACACAAATATTCTTCCATCATAAACAGCAAGATTTCACTCCTTGTCATTTTCACCCAATCAAGAACGGAAAGGGAGGGCACATCCTACATAGAAACAATAGATATTGCAGCTCCTTCTCTACAAACAGAAACATCACTGGCAGAAATGGCGTTTACGAACTAATAATTTGCATGCCATTGTCTAGGTCCAAAAGTCACCCAACACACCCTCTCGGGCCCCCCCACATACGTATACACAAACGGCAACCTGTTATCATTCCACGCTGCCGACCTCCGGAGATTCAAGCACCCGCACGGGACGTCTTCCGCTTATGCGTCAATCAGGTTTTCCTCGTTTTGCTGCACCTGCTCTCTCTGCTTGCCCTTGTCCTTGGCCTCCTTTGCCGCACGCTGGTAGAACTCGTTAAGGATCTTGCCGGGAATACGGTTGAGGAGTTCCTTGGGGTACAGACGGAGCAAGCTCCATGCGAGGTCAAGAGACTCGTAAATGGTGCGTGCCTCGTACTGGCCCTGGTTGATAAACTGGCGCTCGAACTTCTCGAGGAACTCAAGGGACAGCTTGTCCTCGGCGGACAGAGCCTCCTCACCGACGACAGCCTTCATGGAAGCGGCATCGCGACCGATGGCATACTTGGCGTAAAGCTGGTTGGAAACATCGCCGTGGTCCTTGCGAGTCATACCCTCACCAATGGCAGACTTCATGAGACGGGACAAAGACGGCAGGACGTTGATGGGCGGGTAGATACCACGGTTGTAGAGACCTCTGTCGACGAAGATCTGACCCTCCGTGATATAACCCGTCAAGTCGGGAATAGGGTGAGTGATATCCTCGTTGGGCATGGTCAAAATAGGCACCTGCGTGATGGAACCGTTACGTCCCGCCACACGGCCGGCGCGCTCGTAAATGGTGGACAAATCAGTGTACATGTAACCGGGGTAACCGCGACGACCCGGGACTTCCTCGCGCGCGGCCGAAACCTCACGAAGGGCGTCGCAGTAGGCGGACAAATCGGTCAGAATAACGAGGACGTGCTTCTCGAGCTGGTAGGCGTAGTATTCAGCGGTCGTGAGGGCGAGACGAGGAGTAATGATACGCTCGATGCTGCATGATTGTCAGCCTATTATTCTGCCAATTACGCATCGGGATACTTACGTAGGGTCGTTGGCAAGGTTGAGGAAGAGAGTGACACGCTCCAGACTGCCGTTCTCCTCGAAGTCGCGGGTGAAGAATCTGGCCGTCTCCAAGTTGACACCCATGGCACCGAAAACGATGGAGAAGTTCTCCTCGTGGCCATCGTGGACACCCTTGTTGGTAACGCCCTGCTTCTGGACCAGACTGGCCTGTCTGCAGATCTGGGCGGCGATTTCGTTGTGCGGCAGACCGGACGAAGAGAAAATCGGGATCTTTTGGCCACGGGCGATGGAGTTCATGGTGTCAATGGCAGAGATACCGGTCGAAATCATTTCCTCGGGGTATTCCTATGCTACGTCAGCGCCTGGTCCAGGAGCCGCGAGGGGGACGTGAACCTACACGGGAGAAGGGGTTGATGGGACTGCCGTTGATGTCGAGGTAGTCCTCGGCCAAGACCTTGGGGCCCTTGTCGATGGCACGTCCAGAACCATCGAAGATACGACCGAGCATGTCCTCCGACACACCGAGCTTCAAGCTCTGGCCCGTAAACTCAACTTTGGTCTGGCAGAAATTTAGCGCACGCATCCTTTGTCGAGATGGCGATGATCTCATACCTTCTTGACATCGATGCCTGATGTACCCTCAAAGACCTATTTCCATCGTCAATCGCTGTTTCTCGCATGATCGCTCGGGTCGCATACCTGGACGACGGCTCGGTCACCTGTAGATGTTGGTCAGCAAGAAGTCCAATGCAAAGGGGAGTGGAATGGGTAAATACCTCGGGCCTCAAGGACCTGACCCTGTCTGTTGGTTCCATCGGGCAGGGTCAGAGAGACAATCTCGTTGTATCTGGGGAATTTGACCTAGACACAAAGTCAGCGCTGCAACCCCAGCATCTCGCTGCGATGCCCGGCGCGGCGGGCGACACGCACATTCTCGAGAATGACGAGGGGTCCGTTGACACCACCGACGGTGTTGTACCGAATCCTCGGCACGATGGAGTAGGATGGCTCCCGGGGGTCACTCATTGCTTCTGACTATCAATGAGACAGTGCCCGTGTAGAAGACAATGCGTATTGAATCGAGAGCGTCGATTAGGAAGGGCGTGGGTGGGCGGATGAATGGAGACGTTGCGAGGCGACGTAGGCAGCTGGAGGAGGTTGGCAGGTCGTTGCAGTGTCGTCGAATGCACAGCACTGGAGCTTGCTTCGTCTTGGTGGAGCCCACTCGGCAAGCTGGGTCACAGTCACAGATGGCGGCCCCCCGATAAGATCAGTGGTCCTCACCTCACTGAGGGGGGAGCGCGGGCCTGGGAGCTTCCCAGTGTCAGTGTCAGGTTGGGCGCTAGCGCCAGTGTGTAGCGAGTGTGACAGTGACATCACATGACTGCATCTCCTCTCTTGAAGGTACCTAGGTAGATGAGGATTACACTATTTATCTGTGAAAGACATAAACATTTTTCAGGGGGAAAAAAACAAGAACAAATGTCTCAACCCTTAATTACTTAGATTTTGGTTTGATCAAGGACTGTAACCCAATTACGCCGCCTCTTCACGACCTCTGGCTCCCAATACCGCCTTACCAACAGTGCTGTCGTTGGCCTTGCCCAGCTCGCCCGTGATCCAAGCACCAATATCCGACATGGCATCCAGATCAATGCCGGTCTCCATGCCCAAACTTTCGATAAAGTAAATCATGTTTTCTGTGGACACGTTGCCAGTGGCACCAGGGCTGTATGGGCATCCGCCGAGCCCGCCAACGCTGCTGTCAAACGTGCGAATGCCATGTTCCAAAGAAACGGCCGTGTTCACCAGCGCCTGGCCGTACGTGTCGTGGAAGTGCATGGCAATGTCCTCATTCCTGATGCCTGCAGCTCTCATGCAATTCAATAGTTCCTTCGTCCGTGGAGCCGTGCCCATGCCCGTGGTGTCTCCCAGCGAAACCTCGTCGGCGCCCGACTCCAACAATTCCGTGGAGATCTCGGCCACCTTGTGCGGGTCGACGTCATAGCCCTCGAAGGGGCAGCCGAGGACGACGGAAACATATGCGCGGACGCGGAGACCGGCGGCCTTGGCGTCGCGGATAACTTCACGGAAACGGTCGAGTGATGTCGCGATGTCGCAGTTGAGGTTCTTCTTGGAAAAGGACTCGGTCGCGGCTGCAAAAACGGCAATTTCGACGGCGGGCTTCGATTCGTCTGCTGACGGCTGGAGCTGTGATGCAAAAGCGCCGGGGTACTTGGCCAGCAGTTCCTGGGCGTTCTGCAACCCCTTAATGTTCGGAGTAAGGAACGAGTATGATGTTTGCGATGGGGAGGAGATCTTTCGTGTCAGGATGTGCTCGAGGATGTCGCTGGAATTGGCCATCTGCAAGTGTTCAACGTCAACAATACAGCTTTCGGGAGATTATCAGACCACTAGAGTAGACTTACCTGAGGAACCCATTTAGGAGAGACGAAAGAGCCGCCCTCAATTGTAGAGACGCCCGTTTTGGCAAGCCTTTCGATCAACTCAATCTTGGTGGCGAGGGGTATCGTCTTCTTTTCGTTCTGCAGTCCATCGCGGGGACCGACCTCGACGAGCTTGACGTAGTTGTCGCGGGGCGGCTGCTGGATTGGTCTACTGGTGGTCGCGAACCCCCTCGCAGGGATTCGGCCAACCTGGGCCCTCTTGCACGCCCTACAGATTGCTGGACGGATGGCAAGCATTTTGAAGTTGAATTATTTAAGGGTTGTCAACGAGGGGTAGATCGGCAAGTCGTAGGTCAACTGGAGGAGAGAGCTGGGGCGTGGAAGAGCTTGGCCGCATATCGTCGGCTTCTAATACAGAGTGCAGTGCCTCGGTCGAACCTGCCAGCTGCCATCTGCCGCCAGCTGGCACTCCTGGCCTTCAGCTCAAATGACCTTGTTTCTGCAACTACAACACCAGCGATTGTGTAAGAATTACGATATTTCTTGCGTCGTGACTAAACTTTGTTGGCTTTTCTGTCGACTTAAACGATTCCATCATCTTCAGTATGCCTCTTTTCTTGGCATGGGATTCTCATATGAGATGAAGTAAACGGGTCATGATGCTGGGCATTGTTCTTTAGCCGATATCCGACGATGCAGGCAAGCGGCACAGCAAGTGGACTGGAGGACGAATTGAACCAAGCGCAATTTCCCCCTGACCAGACTTACCATGGAAAGAGCATGCCTAGAGGGCAACTACCTAACTGACACATCCCCCGCGATACGGGGTTCTTCCCTCTAGGATACATGCGTAGGGACTGGCTACCGGGTGTCGATGCTGCTTCAACTCATTCATCTGTATGATTGCTGAGATCTGCTTGCTAAACCGACCACCAAAATTATCATGAGAAGGAACTCGGCTCGGATAAAGGGCCTCGTACTTCCCCTTCTCGCCCTCAATGTCCTAATTATACATCAGCTCGCAGCTGCGCAGACACCAACGCATCCATCGGTACCAGCCATCATGCCTACACTAGCAGGCCCCGCAAAGCCGAGAACGACGCAGTGGGGGGAACTTTGCACGACAAAAGGATTAATCGCGCCGTGGCTGTAGGTATAGAAGTGTGGACGGCAGGCGTTGCCGAGTTGCTGACCGGCATGAGCACACAGGTCCTGGACGGATTGCACAAACTCCGCGATGCTGGCGCAACTAACAAAGAGCGATTGTTCGCCGTACGCGACAAGAACACTCGACGACGCCGACGCGACGGCCGTTGCCGGCGTCATGACCGACTGCTACTGCCCGGCCTACCAGACGATCGGGATGTGAGTCTTACGCACGGCTGCAGAACGTTCCGAGCTACAGAACGTTCCGAGCTAACATGGTTTGCTAGGAACTGCCTCCAGATCGTTTGCCCGACCGAGGCGGCGAACTTGTTTACAAAACAACTCCTAGAGGGCGTCTGTCCTGGGGTTACGGCGGCGGATAACGGCAGCTTTCCACTCCAGACAGGAACAACGACGGCGTCAATAAGCGCGGAAGCGACGGGCGCAGAGACGTCGAGAGGAAATGGTCCGGATGGGGCTGCCGGTATTCTAACCATTCCACTAAGCCTTTCGTTTGCGGCAACTATGGTGGGGATGGTATCTGCGTTGTTTTGACGTGGACAACCAGGTAGTGATAGGTACGATATCGAAGCTCCATGTGCAACTTACCTCTATAATGGCTGTCCATTCTCAATTTCGGGACAAACAATTACCTTCATATTGAATATCAAAGAATTCGGCCTCTGGATATTTTATTTCAGCATTCGCATTGCATTCTGGCCGCCCCAACGAGGGCTCCGTGTCCCCGAGTGCTCTTCATGAAGCCCCCCTCGCTTGTGTATGCAGTTTTCTAGACCTCATAATGTGTAATTGCGAGCCTGTAAAGTCTTCTCTTTGATCATGTTTCACGGCCGAGATACTAAGTGCATTCTTTTTCTTCCCGCAGTGTCAACATTGACCATCAAACGGTGGCATTCTCTTAATAAGGGACTTTTCCGGCACTCGATGTTGCTAGGCCATCTGCAGGAGGTTTTGATCCTAATGGACAGATGGTAGGACTAGAAGAGCTTGGTTAGTTCTTCAATTGATCTTCATCGATACTTCGTTCGCTGTCTAGTCAAGTTGATTGTGATCATGGATTTGGACTGCCCTCGGCCTCCTCTGACACAAAAGACTAAGACGAAGAAGCTCCAATAAATAGTTGTTGTAAACAGGCCCATTTCAGTTCCCTTTGAGTAACCCATCCAGGAGAGACATCACACAGTAACATGATGTGTTTCCCCAGGAAATAGAATATCCGTCGTTACGGTGGCATTTTGAGGGGCCGCCTCCAGGACAGTTTGGCACCCATATTCTGAACACAGTTCAACTCCTTCTGCACGTCATTTTCATGGCTCACAAGTACTGCGCAGTCAGAATTAATGTCTTCATACCTACTACATTCACCCCACTCGCCCTACCAGGCTTGCCTCGAAGGCATGACCATCTGCCATCCGCGCCCTTTTCACTATGGCCATCCCTTTGACCTGTTTCCGAGGAAAATGACATGTATCATACCGGTAGGCATAAATAGAAAGCATATCCATATTTACTGAAGCTGTACGGATACAGAAAAAGAGTAGGAAAAAAAACTCCCGAAAAAAAAAAAACTCGGGGGGGTTGCGCCTGGGATCGAACCAGGGTTGCTGGCATAGGTGATTCTGAGATCATAAACCAGAGTACTGACCACTATACTACAACAACCGCCCCTTGAGTCTTCGAAGCATGTTTGAGCTTCATATATGATAGGGTTCAGTGGAGTGTCTCCTTCCTCTGTCCTCTAGGCCGGCTTGGGCTAGGTAGGTAGGGAGGTAGGTATCATGGCTGCCTGCGACGAGGCGCCAGCCACATACAGTGGGACAGCCCACATCTCATGCTACTTGACCAAAAGTCTTTCTATCTCCGAACAAGTAACGCACAGGTACCTGTACATCGAAAGCCACGGCCGGGTCCTCCTGTCCAACGTACCTGTCACCCGGGGAAATATTGGATGGGACAGCCGGGAACAAGACACGCTTCCCTCTGCCGACACAAACACATACATACAAACTGTGCCAACTTTAGCCGTCCGGGCCATCTTCGGGAGAAAAGGGTCTGTTGTTCTCACATTTCGTCATCATAGGGAGGCACCGACCTTAGGTAGGGAACAGCATCGGAGATAGGCGCTCTGCGACGCCTCGAGACAAAGTTTTTTGCCGGGCGAAAAGGGTTAACAGCCATGTACAGGGATGTTCATCAGTTGCAACCGAGATCTCCTTCTTCTTTTTCTTCCGTTTTGTATAACGTTTTCCCTCCATCAATGGGATAGACAGTCAGAATTCAGTCTTCTCTCTCGTGCAGGCGAAAACAAGCAAAACAAATGTCGTTGCTCGTTGCTAGGGGCTGCCAAAAATAAGGTTGAATTGGGGTGCTGCGGCCCCAAAAAACTAGCAGCCAAGACCGCTGAGCTGTCCCACCAGTTCGGCGCAGAAGCCAATCAACTGCTCCAAACACGTGCCCGATGCAGAAACCTGCAGGAGTCGGCCGCTAGGACCAGGTGCACTGCAGCCCTGCTAAACGGTCTAAGTGCGTTTAAGTCGACTACATTCATCAGTCGGTTGTCGTTGAGATTAATAATAAGAACGTTTTTGAGGCTGCGAATTGACACATCTGAGGGCATTTGGAAGAATTGGGAGGGATATCACGCCAACCAAAAGAAGAGGGCGAGGTTAGGGCAGGACGCACAGCACTTGAGCAAGAAGCCGGTGGATACCTCCACAGTGCAGCCCCCTGTACAAAACGTCAGCCAGCAAGCCATTGACGAAGCCAGCCAGACATGGACGGCCTCGACCTGTCGGTAGAGGGCATCCGGTCTCTAGCCCAAATTGGAAAAAGCTCTTCAAATTGAATGGAAGGTTTCGTGTGAAAAGCCCGCCACTTTTTCAGGCCGGGGGGAGGAGACTAGCACAGAATTTCCAGCATTCGTAGGAGTCTCGGCTGGTGGCATTGGTGTTGCTCGAGGTATTGGCTTCTAGATTGAGAAACCCAAAGCCCATTCTTCAAGATGGATTTGTAGCTATTCGATATTTAGGCGCAATTGGATGATTAAACGGTCCAAACGACGTCTTGTCTGATTTGGATAGAAACGAAATATACACAACTCCCAGGAGAAGCCAAGCGTGCGCGCCTTCCCATTGCCTTAGACCGATCGCCTATGTCACGGGGATAAGTCCAAACTATCGCAGCATACTTTCGTCTTCCCCCGGTCACTTCAGCCAGCCCTTGAGAGTCTGGTGACAATGGGAAGCCCGTCAAACTCTCTGATGGTGCCATGCCCAACCATGGCCTCGGCCGTAGAGGTTTTGGCGGACTACTGCTCCTGTATTCTTGCCTCGAAGAGCATTCTTTGAGAATCACGGGAGGTTCTCAGCCATGGTACGAAGAAAAGGACGTACTTCTTAGCGACCTCTTTTCATCAAGGTGCCTCTTTTTCCGGTATATAAGAGGCCCAGATCCCCCAGGCCTTGGTTTCTCTTCTTCCTAGATTCTTCACGCAGATAGAGGCTCGACTTTCTTCACATTACTTCTTGTTCATACTCGAATTCAGTCTAATACCTCATCTGATTCTTGTTCATACTCGACGTCGGTCTAATCCCTCGTCTGATTACTTTCTGTTGATACTTGACTTCGGTCCAACCCCTTGTTACTTCTTTTTACAAACTCGACTTTCACCATTAACTTCTTCCTCCTTACGCTTCTTCTTCTTCTTCTTCTTCTTTTCTCTTTTGTTATATTCGTCCAGTAATTCGCCATGGACGCCGATTATAGCTTTGAGCAGCCCCGGGAGGACGTCTTCACTGACATGCTTGGGATTGAGCTGACTCAAGAGGAGCTCCAAGGCCTGGCCGGGGCGCTCAACATGTCCGGGGATAACTTCCTGTCTGAGAATATGTTCCTGGAGCAGCCTCAACAACAACAGCAGCAGCAGCAGCAGCAGCAGCAGCAGCAGCAACAGCAACAACAGCCCGAGCAGCAGTTCGAGCTCGGGGACCTATTTGGAAGGGAGCCACAGGAGCCACCAGCCGACAATTTTCCCGACTTCCTCGCATCCCTTCCCACTTTCTCTTCCCCTCCTCCTCTTCCTCCTCTTCCTTCTCCTCCTCTTCCTCCTCTTCCTTCTCCTCCTCTTCCTTCTCTTCCTTTCTCCGCCCGCCTTTCCCCTTCCGATCTCCCCCTCCCTCTCCCTCGGCCCCCCTCTCCCCTCCCCCCCCCTTCCTTCCCAGCTGGGGACTATATTGACCCCCAGCTGTTGGAGATGCCTGCTGTGGCCGCTCCTATAGTTGACCCTGCTGCTGTTCATCCTCCTCATGGAGTGGGTGAATACGCCCAGGACGCCAGGGTTGCCAAGGGTGCTGAGGACGACAACATGGCCGACGTCCCTCTGAACCCGGATCGGCCTTCTCCCGAGCCTATCTCCCCGCCTCTTCCACGATCGGCAGACCAAGCACTCGCGCCCAACACAAATGGCAACAGAGTGGCCAAGAAGAAGGCTGCGGGAAAGCCCACCCGGGCAGTCAAGGCCAATTCCTGCGATGCCTGCCGTCGCAGCAAGGTCAAGTGCGTGGCCGTCGAAGGCTTCGCAAGCTGCGCGGCATGCCTCAAGAAGAACCGCGAGTGCTGCGTCTCCGGTGCCGACGGCCGCACAAATAAGACCAACCAAAGCCGTATCGACACCGCCGCCGCCGTCGTCAACACCTACCTCAAGGACGCCCTCATTTTCTGCTCCGAGTTCACCGAGCAACCCGCACACAGGGCCACTGTTCAGGCCCTTCTCAATACCATGTCCGACTTTCAAAAGGCCCGCTCCTTCCTCTCGCAAGTGACCGGATGCCCCATGAAAGAGGTCCAGTTCCGCGCGGGCCCCTTCCGTCCGCCAGTCTTCGACGGGTCCGCAAAACTCACGGAAGTCCGCAAGTATCGCATTCCCATGCTCCAGGCCATGGCCCTGGAGCAAGGTCAGGTCGTGGCCTCCTTGTTGATTACCCTCGCTTTTGGCGACGATGCTAAGGTCTCGGTGGCATCTCGCCTCATTGGGGATGTGATGCACAAAGGCGTCGCACTGGACAGTCTCAAGCACTTCATCAGAATAAACTGCCCCCCCCCTGATGACCACGCTGTTGTTTACAACAACATGCGCCAGGGGGTTCAAAATTGCCTCGACTCTGTGTTGGCCTAGAGCTCGTGCCTCTGGCCTGCTGAGCGGTGGCTGCTCCTGTGACCGATCATCAAGAACAACAACAACAACAACAACAACAACAACAACAACAACAATAATGATGATGATGATGATGATGATGATGATAAATATAAGAAGAAGAAGAATAATAATAAGGCAGGAGGGATCGAACATGGTGCTCGGGTTCGAGACTCGAAAAGGAGTTTGTGGTGATCTACTGATACCCGGTGCCTCAAGTCACCACACCAATCATGGGAATGGGGTTTTGAAATTTGCTGGATTTGAGGTTTGGAGTTTGGCTTTTGGGAGTTTTTGTTTGGAAGCTTGGTGTTCGGATACATCGTACAGAAAAGCACCTGTTCTGCCATGGCGGGCAATCAATCAACATCATTCCCAAATATATTTGGTTTGTGTCTTTTGTGATGTAATGAACGCTCCCGAACCCATCTTGTCGTCGGCTGTTGTCCCTACCCGTGTCTTCTGTCAAGACTCCCATAACCCATGTAGCTCTTTGGACGCCTAATTCTGCTGAGAAGTGCCGTGTTCCTGATACTCCAAGCCTTGATGTGAACGTATGAAACCATATTCCTATCATCCTCCTCCGTTGCAGCGACGGAAATGATCAAGCTCAGATGCTGTGCATTCTACAGCGGCCTGTGGGGCTGGAGCAACGAGAGATGCCGAAGAGAAGAAAGATGCCACGTAAAAAGACGATCGTTACTCATGGGCAGAAATCAAACGCTTTGTATCCCACGTGACAGAAGACATGTGAGCAAGCCAGAGAAAGTGCTAGTTCTTGTAAGGAAACAAGATTCCATCCTCCGGTAGGAATTAGTGGCAACAGGAAGACGATGGGACTACCCCAATCTCTAATGTGCGAAGCAGAAGAAAAGCCATTGAAGCAACCAACCCAGTTTTAGGGGCCCACGACTCCAATTACTACTCATTAGCGGTGACGGAAGATATTAGAAGGGAAGCCGCCAGGCAAAAAGATTGGATGAAGAGTTTACTAAGGCAGTAGTATCGCGTGTCCGGGAATCTCTGTGCACAATACTGTCAAAGATAACACTACATCTCTGAAGCAGCCCAGGTGTCCGGCATATCATTGTACGACATCAAGATTACAGAGGTCCAAAGCTGGCTTTTTTTTGCGGCAATAATGCCAAAGCCTTCATACCTATACCTATTGCCAATTCGGTAACAGATTCCTCTCTTCCCGTTCCTGGGTCGCCAGTACCTGTTATCCATGGCTCAAAACTCACTTCGGCCACTTCAAAGTCGATAATCTCCAACATCCGCAACCCTGCGGTAAACTGCCCTTGGACCATCCATACATCTATCCATCCACCCAGCTCCGTCAAACCACAAGCTTGGCCTCGCTCTTCGGCCCCCTCTCCCCAAAGATCGTGCTGCCCACCCTCACCTCCCCGCTGCCCAGCCTCACGGCCCCCTCAAAGTCCTCGCTCATGCCCATGCTCAGCTCCAGCTCCCGTTCCAGCCCCAGCTCCGCGGCCACGAGATCCCGCTGCGCCCGCAGGCACAGGAAGTCCTCGTTCTCGTTCTCCGCCGTGGTCGCCCTGCTCCGGGCGATGGCGCCGATCGTCATCAGCCCCAGCAGCCGCAGCGCCGGGCACTCCGTCTCGACCGCGCGGCACAGCGCCACCGTCTCCGCGCCGGGGGCCGTGCCCGACTTGGATTCCTCGCCCGACGTGTTGACCTGGACGTGCACGCCGAGGGGCTCCACCGGGGCGCCGCCGGCGACGTCGTCGGTGGGCGAGGACATGAGCTCCGCGCGGGCGGCGTTGAGGAGCTGCGCCTTCTTGAGGGTGTCCACGCTCGAGACGCAGAAGAGGTTCGGGATCTTGGCCAGCTTCTTGGCGTGTGCTGCGTCGACCGGGGTTAGGAATTTCTCAACACTCCGCGGCTCGGGCGAGTTAAAATACGGGCAAAACGAAGAAGGAGGACATACTTGACTGCAATCCACCGATAAAATGCCACTGGATGCTCCTCGGCAGCATCTCGGCCTTCTGCCCCAGCTCCTGCGCGTAGTTCTCGCCAAAGTGTACCTGCGGCGGCGTCGCCTGGTGCAGCGCCAGGATGTCGTTGGCGGGCTTCAGCTTGGAGACGGCCACCAGTCGGACCTGTCCTTTGTTAGTTAAATCTGCTCCCTCCCCCCTCCCGTCGCCATCTTACATCACGGCACGAGACCAAAGGAGACTCACATTCCGCCCCGCAGCAACGGCGGCAACGCGCTCCTGCACCGCCTGCAGTTGCGAAATGAGAGCCTTTGCTCTCGCCGGGTCGATCTTCATCTCGGGCTGGGCGTCCGTCATTGCAGGCCTAGACGGGTTTGTGGTGTGATGAGAGATGAAAGCGTGACTTAAAGGCACTTTTTGGGTTATGAAAGTCGGAGTGAGATTGAAGGTGTATGTATAGTCATGGATTTCCAGCGTCTTCCAAAAGCGGCCTACTGACTCACTAGCAAAATCGGGTCCATGTGCAGGGCAAAAATGCACGGGGTCCAGTGGAGTCTCTGTTAACAGACTGTGCCCGATCCAAAATTCATGGGCTCGTTCAATTCAATGCAGTGTACAAATTGCGCCTCTTTTCGCCGTTTATCTTACTTATTATAAATAAGCCACATAGACTTTATTTTTTGGTATTCTTCCATCTAGAACGCGAATCTCCCACATTTTCCTTTTGTTTTGAAAATTTCCCTTAATCCGACATGCAACCCCAATTTTGATAAGACGTGGAGGTGTAAAGCACGCTTCCCTTACACCAAAGCGCCACGGCCTCCCACTCTCAGCAGCGCCTCCTTCTGCTCGGGGCTGATCTCAGCAGGGGGGATGGCCAACTGGCCGGGCTTCTCGGGCGCCTCAAGGAAGCCAATGGCGATGAGGTAGCTCAGGTAACGGCCGATAGTCTCGTCTGTAACGGCGCCGCCGGCGGAGAGGTCTTCTCCCGTCAGCTCGGCGTCGCTGCGCAGGGCGGCCGCGGCATTGACGTCGTCGAGTTCGGGGGCGATGGAGTCGGCTGGGAGATCGGTGGTTGCGAGGTGGTACAGACCCATTCTATGCTTTGTTAGCGCCATGCGTAGTGAAGATGCTTCAGCCGTAAAACTTACAGGGCATGCTCCTTGCCCTCGGCGACGTAGTCCTGCAGGCTCTTGCTCCATTGGCTGTATTCCACCTCAGGCACGTTGTAGCCGTACTTCTCCAACGCACTCAGATACGTCCGGAAGGTGAGTCTGGGGTGGCTGGTCACCTGCGCAACGCCGAGAGGCTGACGAGGAGGGTGCAGCGCTGAGGCGACCACGAGACGGGCGACGTGGTCAACAGGCACCATGTTGATGGTGTTCTCGATCTTGGGCCTCGAGTTGAGCTGGATGCACCCCTTGAGCATTCTCAGCAAGAAGTCATCCGTATTACTGGTGCCAGAGTATTGCTCGCCGGTGATGTAGCCAGGTCTGACAATGGTGCCAGACAAGCCTCTCTTACCGGCGTTGCGGACAAGGTACTCGGCAACCCACTTGGTCGAGCCGTAACCGTTGCCGAGGTTCTTGGAGCTGCCGGAGAGGTCATCCTCCTCGCTGACGAGGCTGCCTCCCTGGGAGAGCTTGACAAAGTGCGGGTGGTCGAGAACGGACGTCGACGAAACGAACGCTAGCTGCTTGGGCTTGCCCGTCGCGCAGAGCGAGATGACATCCAGTGTCCCTTGGACGTTCGCCGGCTTGAGGTTGGAGTACGGCAGGACCCAGTGGACCTGGGCACCGTTGTGGATGATGACGTTGACCTCGTTGGCCAAAGAGTTCCAGCGCTCCTGCGAAAGGCCGAGAAGAGGCTTTCCGAGACTGCCCTGTACGGCAGTAAGACTGTTCTTCCAGCTGGGCTGCCACACGCCGTAAGCCTGGCAACTCTTGACGACTCTGTTGTAGGCGTCGATGTCGTCGATGGCGCGGACGTGGGCAATGACTCTGACGTTGGGTGCGTTACGGGTCAGGAGGTCCCTCAGGATATAGGCACCCAAGAAGCCAGTGGCACCTGTCAAGAACACGGTCTTGACGTCGGCGGCCTTCTTGTCAAAAGGCGTGAACTTCTCGGGCAGTGTGGCCAAGAGCTTCTTGGCGTCCTCAAAGTAGTCTTCTCCTTCAAGCGTGGCGTTCACTTTCTCAGGGGCCTCTCCAGAGAGCTTGCCATCGATCTCGGCAGAGAAAGCCTTCAGTGAGGGGCTGCGGAAGACAACAGCCATGGTGACGTCGACACCAGGCCATGTCCGGTTGACCTGGAAGAGCATCTGCTGTGCTAGGATACTGTGGCCACCAATATCGAAGAAGCTGTCATCGTGTCCAAGGCTTCGCTCGTCAATGTTGGCGAGGAGAGAGCCCCAGATACCAGCAACCCTGCGCTCGGTCTCGGTCAAGTCAGATGCCTCGGTGTGCGGGCGGGCCTCTGCCAATTGGGCGGCGTCAGGGAACGGCAGCGCAGGCTTGTCCTTCTTTCCGTTAGGGTTCAAAGGGAACTTTTCGAGAGGGATAATGATCTCGGGGATGGCGTAGATGGGCAGCTTGGTCTTGAGGTACTTTCGAACCTCCTCTCCAAGGGGCCAGAACCTGCGAAGGCGACCCATCAAGCTGTCACCGCCAGAGGTGTCATCCTTCTTACCGTTCTGGACCACCCACTCGGACCATCTCTGCATGTCGGGTACAATGTAGCTGACTAGGGTCTTCTCTTCGTCCTTGTTGCGGCGGACCAGAGTGACGTTGTCAAGAATCATGGGGTGATCTGACAAGTACTGAGTTATGTTAGCTGGCGTTGCCAGGTCTCTTGGTGGTGTAGTTTTACCTTGTCGATCTCGCCCAGCTCGATACGGAATCCACGAATCTTGACTTGGTCATCTGCACGGCCGACACAAACAACATTGCCGTCCTCGGTATACTTGCCCAAGTCGCCAGAGCGATACATACGGTCCCTGGGGCCCTTGTAGAATTCTCTCCACGGCTCGTTCTTGGATGCCTGCTGGTCAAGCTCCGCCCATCTGTTGTCCTTGACGAACCAGTTGCTGACGAACTTGGCCTTGTTCAACTCGTCATTGGCCAGGTAGCCTTCGGCCAAGCCGGCCGCTCTGACGTAAATTTCACCAACCTCGCCGACATTGCAAACACGCTCAGTGTTCTCACGGTCCACGACGATGAGCTGCACGTCCTTCATGCCCTTGCCAGCAGGGATGACGTTGTCGGGGAATCTCTGCAGGAAAGTGGGGTCGGCGCTGGCGCTGGGGAGCTCGTAGTAGCTGACTGCTCTTTGCGTCTCGCTGTTATCGTTTAGCAAACCTCTTCGGCCGGTGTCAGGGATGTGAAGTTGATACATACGTTGTACCGTACATGTTGACGATGTAGCAGTTTCCAGCCAACTTCTGCAGGGCCTTGCAATCTCTCTTGATCAAGATATCACCGACGAAGAATGCATGGTGGAGGGCGGGGAATTCGGCGCTCGCGTTGCTGACGAGCACGTTGCCCATGGCCGGGGTCAAGTGAGTAACGGTGGCGCCGTATTCTCTCATCCACTCGGCAAGCTTCTCATGCTGAATATCCTCCTTGGAGGGAACCAAAAGCTGGGCACCGAGGAACATCGGGGTGAAGATGTCTCGCTGGATAGGGTCGTGGGCTGTCGCGTGTTAATGCGCTTCTCTCAGCACTTCCAAACCAGAGGGTTTCCCACGTACCAATGCCGCTGAGCATGGTGAACTTGTCCTTCTCGCTGAGGTTGAAGCGCTCGGCCATCCAGTCGAAGTAGTAGGCTAGGGAGTAATGCCTGCCGAGGACACCCTTGGGCTTGCCCTCGCTGCCAGAGGTGAAAGACAGGGTCGGGTTCGAGTCGGGGCCCACAAGGACGTTGGGGCCGTTTTCCTTCTCAAGGCCGGCGAAGATGTCCTTGCCGCCGACCTGGCCACCCACAAGGGAGCCGTCGGCTCTGAGCTCGAGAGCAGGAACTTCGGTCTTGATGTCGAGGTTCTCGGCGATGAAGGTGCGGACCTTATCGGTCAGCTTACCGGCCTCTTTGGTCGCCTTATCGATCACCACAAGGGCTCGTGGCCGTGCAACATCGAGATAGATGTTCTGGCCTGCGGGCTTCACTTAGCATGGTTCTCTCAGGACAGGGACTGGCCGCTTACGGTCAGGGGGGTATGAGGGATCGATAACGCTGAAGGTAGCTCCGGCCTTGAGGATACCAAAGACGGCGACAACAAGGTCAACACCACGGTGGGAGTAGCTCCTGGGTTCACATCAGCAACCACCGCAATAAACTCGAACGTTTTCATGCCGGGAAGACAAACATGACCACATCTCCCCTTTGGACGCCAGAGGCAACCAGGTGGTTGGCGAGAAGATTCGACGCCTCATCGATTTGGCGGTAAGTAAACTCTCTCCTCGGAGATGTGGAAGAGGCGGTTTCAACGACACACAGCCTATCGGGATACTGCTTGGCATTTTGAGAAAAAATGTCCTGAATGGCGCCGCGAAACGCGGACCAGTGCAGGTCGCTGCGATGCGTGTCAGCCCGTGGTTCATCACATTCACTCTTTTTTCTTTTCTTCTTCTTGATCGGAGTTGCTCCGAACCGGTGCATTCAGTCACACTCACCTGGTGGGGTCTGGTAGCTCAGGAGCCATGGCGGGGGAGGGGTAAATGGGGGAATGGATTGGAATTTTGATTTTTTGAAAAAGAGCACAAAGGGAAAAGTTTTCAAGGACCAGGAGAATCTCAATTGATGCCCCCGTGAAGACTATCAGGGTATACAATTTGCTTGAGAGAGTATGTCGGTTCGTTCCCTAGATATCCTTGAGCCTGAGGGACCGACTGGGTAGAAGACGATGACGGAATGGATTGGTTGGTTGTATTTGGATGAGACAAAGTTCAATTGAGTCACAGTCAGGGACGACGGCCGGGATGGAGGGCGGTGTAAGTTTTTTTGTCCGGCCTTTGGATCAGTCTGCGCAGGGAAATGCGGCAAATTTTGCCCCAATCTGAGCTTTGTATCTTTCAATGCAATCAATCTGTAGGTAAATAGATAGGTACAATGTAGTTTAACCCACCTCCTTACTACCTACGTAAC
Organism: Colletotrichum sublineola; assembly: GCA_020631755.1. NCBI lineage: Eukaryota > Fungi > Ascomycota > Sordariomycetes > Glomerellales > Glomerellaceae > Colletotrichum > Colletotrichum sublineola. The sequence goes on from JAHSQG010000001.1 coordinate 3,630,453, forward strand.
GTAACGATATCTGCCCTACACAGTTCCAGCTGGGTTGGGCCGCTGGGTGGTTCCCTGTATTTTTTTGGTCACTTCTTCTCCTCCGATCCAGGTCCGGCATCGCCCTCCCCGCACAATTTCTTCAGGTGCCCACCACCACCACGTACCAAAGAGACATCCTCGACTTGATGCACGTCGAGGGTTCCTAGGACAAGACCAGGTGTCTATTATGTACCGAGGCTGAGTCGATCAACATCAATATCGGATGAAGCCACAGATCATTGCCAATATTGGATTACTTGGGATATTTCTACGCACGGGTATTTGCGCCGGGCGGCCTTCACTAACGTTCCCGTTACGCCGCCCTACTCTCTGTTTGACTTTGTCAATTCCTCCACATGGATGGACCCCCTTTGGCACAACTTCATGAACCAAATACCTAGAGCACAGGGGAGCCCACACACATCCTCGTTTCACCATATCAATGTCTACGAGAGCTTGATAGCTCAGACGGGTAATTCGAGTTCGTCGCCGACACCTCCTGTGGCTCCCGCACGCCAGACAACTCCGTTCTCGGCCCCGAATGCTCATCCATCGGCAACACATACGACGGTGGGGGCGTGTTCCGCCTTGCTGGGCTGATCGGACTGACGTTACTGACCTGATGTGACAAGCTGGAACCGTCTACGGGCGGGACGATGAACATGCGGTCACCTGACGAGTTGGGGCTGGCGTAGGCCGAATCTTGGCGCGTCTCGTGACGCATTACGGGATGAAGAGTAGGTGTGGGATGGTGTCGTGTGTCGTCCTCACTTGGGCTGGACGTAGGACGTCGCTTTCGGAGGCAAAAGAACCAGACTCCTAGCACCACCAGCGCACCGGCCGCCGCAGACCCAACGGCGATTCCAGCCATGGCCACTGCTCCATCAGACCTGCCGGATGCCACCCCCGATGGGACGGCCGTCGGGACGGCCGACTCAGTCACATTTTTCCGAATAACGAAGCCACGGCTCTGCAGCTCGTTATCGATGAAGCCCACCGGGTCACCCGTTTTGGTGAGGTTCCCGGTCGGGTCGATGAGCCTCAGTGCAAAATTGGGATTCGTCGCCAACACGTCCGCCGTGACGCCGTCGCCATGCCCGATATACCACGTGTAGTATCCGTTGTTTCGTTCGTTGGCTTGATGGGACGTCAATCGGCGTAACCGTGTTATACCATCACAGAGCCTTCTTACTGATCAACGAGCCAACAGCCACGTCCGCGTCCTTTCCTCCCCAGTGCACAAGACTAAGGGAGATGTACGACACGGTCGGTACTTCCCAGGTAATCTGCACTTTCTGGCCCAAAGTGTAAGTTGTGTTGAGGTCCGGGACGGTGTAACGGATGCCCGCCTGGTCGAGCTCGAAACTGGGTGGTTCGGTGAAGAAGTCGGCTTTTACAGGGACTGCGCAGAGAGGCAATAGACCTAACAGCGCATAGCCGAGGTTGATGTGACGATGGCAGACCATGTTGCAAAGATGTGACAGAACATCCAAGCCCCAAGCACATGCGATTGAAAGAGAAGGGGAGATGGGGTGTCATAAAGTACAACTTGCCCACCAGAACGAGGCAGAGCTCTTTTGCAACACATATCGAGTCTGCCTTGGCTAGACCCAATTGAGACACCGTCCCTGAGATAGAGACCCCCGTGCAAGGGCTTTGGACAAAATGGTCGCATCCAAACTTTGGTTCCTAGGGTAATTGTGTGGTTGTTGGACGCAATACGAGATTAAGTCAACTGTGCCGCTGCAGTGCAGCAAAACGACCCACGCCAAGCCAGGGGCCATGTTGTTGAGGTTAACCAAACGATCAGCTCTTGTCCGCTCACGCATTCAAACTACTGGTTCGGCCTGTATCAAAAATAGACATTTACGAAAATTTCCTACTATCCCCGAGTCTCTGGAGGAGGGGCAGCTTCTGTGATATATATGCCTCTGACGATACGTCTTCTGGCGTTAGGATCATTCCACAATGGACGGATTGGGAAATTCGGATATCCTATCCGGAAGGTGGGTGACCACCAATTAATAATTACCCGCCTTTCTTCGTGCAGCTTCACTAGCCACAACTCAAGCCACCACCGCCATGCGGGCAAGCCACTTGAGACCCTGTACTCCTCCGTATGAGTGTCTCCAATTGAGAGGAACGGGAAAAAGAAAAAGGAAAGAAAAAAAGAAAAAAAAAGAAAAAAAAAAGAGAAAAAAAAACTTGCGTGCACCAAGGTACCTAACCTTACGCATTCAGCAATCCGGGGGGACCATAGCACGGCATTACGGGTGGCATTCTACAGCATCTTGGTTGGCTGATTGATGCCTGTGGCTCCCTCCCCTCCCCCCTTGCCATAGGTCCCATCCCAATTGTGTGTCTTCGTCAGCTCCCGTCTCGCCCAGTCTATTCCTGGAAAGGGGGATAACGGAGGGTTCAACCAAAAGTCTTTCAGCTAACCGTCTCTCCCCTCCGCAGCTGCGCTACGCTCACTACCTACACTACGAATACACGACCTTCAATCTGATTGTCAAACGAACACGATCTCTAGCTTTTTCCTTCGTTCTTGACAGCTAGCCGTTTCTGCCTTTCTTTAAGACATTTCTTTTCACCCCCATTCTTCTGTTTCTTCTATCTGGCTCCGAATCAGAATTACCATATTTTCTATATTGTCATTGCTCAACCAATCGCTCGGCTCCCTCTGTACCTCTGACCACATGTCCCACTTCTGAGCTCTTTACGTACCACCACTACGACCCGACCCACGATATCATCAACCCGACCCATTCCACTCTGTCCTCAAGCCGCATACCGCTCGTCTCTGTAAGCCGCCGCTTCGGAGGCCAGAGCCACCGCCCATCATGCCGAAGCAACGTACCGTCTTCGGCCGCCCGGTCCCTCGCTTCAGCACACGACGCATCTCCTTCCTGCTCGTGAGCATCTCCATCTTCGCCGTCTTCTCCCTCCTCGTCACCCTGCCGAGCTCCATCCCTTCCGGCCCAAGCCTCTCAAAGTACACCGACCACAAGTTCTCGATCCCCTCGGCCCTTAAACATCCCTTTGGTGCGTCGAGCCGCCTCAACCCCTTCAAGCCCCCCTCGCACCCGCCCCCGCGTCAACAGAATGACACCTACGGCGAGTCTTCGTGGTGGGCCGATTGGAAGTGGCTCTCGGTGCCCTTTTCCTCCTCCCTGACCCTCGACGAGGAACGCTCTCTGCTGCCGCCTCTTAAGCCGCGCCCGCCCATCTACTGCTACTACGATACCACCATCAAGAAGGACGCCGCCAGCAAGGACGCCGAGAGCGAGCTGCTCCTCCTTTGGCGCCGCGCCTGGTGGGCCCGCGGCTTCAAGCCCATCATCCTCAGCGCCGCCGAGGCCATGAAGAACCCGCTCTACGACGAGCTCCAGCGCAAGGAGCTTCACCCAGACCTCAAGACCGACATGATGCGATGGCTCGCCTGGGACAACATGCGCGGCGGCCTGCTCGCCTACCACACCACTCTGCCTATGGGCCCGCACGAGGACCCCCTCCTCTCCTATCTCCGCCGCGGCGAGTACCCCCAGCTCACCCGCTGGAACAACATGGGTAACGGTCTCTTCGCCGGCAGCGAGAAGGACGTCAATGCCGCCATCAAGGCCACCATGGGCAGCTCCAAGCTGAAGGAGGCCAAAGACTTCGTCGCCGCCGCCACTGAAGATACATTCAAGATCGACAACCTACCCAAGGCCATCGCCTACTACGACTCGACTGTCATTCAGGATAAATACCCCAAGGTCGCCGAGGCCATTGCTGCCGACCGCGCAGGTGGCCTGCAGGTCCTCCGCAAACTCATCAACGGCCATCTGCACACGACCTGGCAGAACGTCTTCTCGGACGGCATCGCCGTGCTCAAGCCTCTGCCGCAGCACATGACACACATGATCAAGAACGCCTGGGACCTCGCCGGCGACCTTTCCATGTGCTCAGCCGACTCTCCCATGCCCGCGTCCTGTCCGCCCAATAACGCAAAGTGTAAGCCCTGCGTTCCCGCGCAGCCTTTGCGCGTCTCGACCCCTCCCCGCTACCGCAATACTTCGACCCTGTACACTATCGGCACCGTGCCACACCCCTACACGACCGCGCTCCTCACGAACCTTCGGGACTCGGTCGACATCCCCTGGATCCGCCGCAAATCGGAGCGCGATGTCTGGCTCGCCGCCGTCACAGCCGAGCTCCTCGGTGCCGGCGTCAGTGGCGCGCCTCGCGTTCTGAAGTTCAAGGAAACCGTCGCCAGCGAGTTCGCCACCGCTCACTCGCTCTGGCTCCCCGCGGAAAAGGATCTTCCCGAGGACCTCGAGTGGCACTTCGGCTTCGCCATCCCCCGCAACGTCACGGACGGCACGTCCGAGACCCCTGTCCCGGGCCCCGAGCGCCGTCCGCAGCCCAAGCATGACCCGGGCGACGGGCCCATCCCCAGCCCGCAGGAGCTCGACAAGGAGCCGGCCCTGCTCAAGAAGGCGCGGGAAATGGGCAAGACCAAAGACAAGGGCGAGCTCGCCGTCCGTGGGGCGATCGAGGCGTGGAACCTGGCCGACACGGAGGCGTGGAAATTTGCGCGGGCGTTTTTGGCGCGCCGCATCGTCGAGCGCAAGGAGTGGGAGGACAACGAGAGCCAGTACGCCGGCGGCGTGGGCACCGAGAAGGGACGCCGCACGAGCTGGGCTGGCCGCTGGCGTGATAGCAAGGACTAGACGCATCGTTGCAGCCGTGACGAGAAAGTGCCGGCAGGAGAGCGGCACAGAGGAATCGGAACTGAAAAGAGACCGAGCAGCATCATCTCCAAAAAAAACAGCAAAGGCGATGCTGCTGCTCGGGACACTGTAGCATAGGCGTCATGGAAAATGGGCGTTTCACGAGTAAGATGTTTGTCTGCATGTATTTTTACGAATTCGGTTGGGCATCAGGAGTTTCTTTGGAGTCGGTCCCGGCATTGATAGATACCGAATCACGGAAATGCTAACACAAACACTGTTCGAGGCCAAATCACAATCAAGTTACAAATGAAAGGACATCACGCATGGCATTATTAGTGTCTTTGTGATGGCTAGGCTAGCGTTTATTCGGCCGAGTCTTTTTTTTTTTCTTTTTCTTTTTTTCTTTTTTGATGTCATCTCCATGTTCTATTCCGAGTCAAAGATGCCCTCGAAGCCATCTCGCCTCCGTCTCCTCTTTCGCGTCGCATTCTCACTGTAACATAGGAAGCGAGATGTTGAATTCGCATGGAGGAAGATGGAGAAACATGAGCGTGGGATATGTCAGTGGAAGAAAAGAAATCACAAAAGGGAAAAGAAGGGACAGGTTGAATTGCCTCCTCACCACACGCTTCATCACGGGCCAAGCCCCTCGGCGTACCACCTACCTACTACCGAAAGTAGGTAGATCAGCCGGATGGAGGGGAAATCCAGAGGGCCCGCCTTAGGCAGCGCGCGTGTCGCCTCCCATCTCGCCGCCCAACTCTCTGGCGCTAGCGCCGTTGCGGCTGGCGCCGACGGCCACGGGCTGCTCGCGGGAGGGCGACGACGATGGGGGCAGGCCCTTGGCCTTGGTGCCGTTGACGCCGCTCTTGGCGGTCTGCTGCTGCTGCTGCTGGCCGCCGTTGTTGCCGGTGGCCTCGGTGTAGGTCCGGAGGGCGGAGCGGGCAGCCTCGACGACGCGCTCCGCTGCCTTCAGGGCATCTCTCAGCGCCTGTGCTGTGGGGTCGTCTTCGTGGTTGCTACTGCTGCTGCTGCTGCCAGCGTTGCGCTCCTCGAGGAGCTCGCGGATGTGGCCGTTGAGCCAGAGGCCCTCGAGCTGGGCTCGGGGCATGTCACGGGCGCCGCCGATGGTGCCACGGCACGAGGGGGTGCCGCAGAAGCAGTCGAAAGGCTGGGCCATATGCCACTCGGTCGAGGGGTAGAAGAAGGTCAGCTCGTCACCAGGCTGGAGCCCTTTCGGGCCGGCCAGGATGTTGAAGTTGCCCGTGTCAAAGATCTAAGGATAAACGGTGTATCAGTGAATTTGCCGAGGTCCGTGGGTTGGGTTACCCTGAGCCGCCGCCACCCCGCTCCCCAATGAAGGTGAGTGGGTGAGTTTGGTGGGTAAGGGGGAACTGTGGGAAAGGGGGGGGGGGGGGGGGGGGGGGGGGGTCTTTGCGGGGCGAGAGAACTGACGAGAGACGGTTCGCAGGAGTGGTTGATGTACAGCAGGTCGCTGTTGAGGTTCAGGTGCTTGTCCTTCCCGCACTGGACGGTGGCGTATGTGGGCTCGTCGGCCAGGTCGCAGGGGGGAAACGACATCTTGGCGAAGACGGCGAAGGGCGGCAGCGACACCTTGGAGAAGCTCTTGGTGAGGAACTCAGTCTCGCTGGCCTTGACGACCTCCTGAACGTCCGGGTGGGACGGCTGGGTCCAATGGGGGATGATAGGTGCCATTGTGTGGGGGACTCGGTCTATGTCTATATCGGAAGAGTGGCGGCGTTCGTCTCGTCTTGGTGTTGAACAGGGTGCGGTCGGACTTGTGTTCCTGATTGTTGGGTCAGTCCGTCTGTCACAAGTCGAGATCGGGCGGGGCTTAGCCAACGTCGCGGGGAGGGTTTCTCGTACAGAGTGTCCGAATTGGGTATTTCTAATACTTGATGTGATGTGTTATTACAAGAAAACGAAATCGATGATTTGGCTAGACGGTGTACACTACACCGGCGAGTGTTGGTTGGGTTGTGTGATGTTGGGAGAAGAAGGAGATGAGTCTAGGTTCAGACGGGAAAGTGAGCGTCTGGAATACCCTCAGTTCTTGTACAGGAAGGAAGGAGGGGTAAACCCAATCCAACATCAACAACATGTACCGAGCTAATAGCAAGGTAGCCCAAGGTTTCACGGGCTCCTTTCCTCTAGCTGCCGCAGCCAGCCGGCGGAGGGGCGCTCAATGGGTTACTAGATCAACAGTTTGCCCACCTCACATGCATTTCCATTTGCGCATGGCCCATTGCGGGGGACCGTCATATTCTCATCCTCCTGCACACAAGGGGCAGTGGGGCCCAATGGAACGGATACATAATTAGTTAGATCCGAAAAGCTCAGAGAGAGAGGCAAACACCACTTGTGAGATCTCCCGGCTGAACAATGCAAGGCCGTCCCCGTCGCCGCCCGTCCGGTTGTGGCGGTAGAGGGGAGACTCGCCCCCTCTCCCCCGGATGGGGGGTGTGCTGGCCAATGAGTGAGGGCCCAGCGACGGATACGGTCAAAAGCGGGCGGCCCCTCCTCCTCGTAAGCCCCTGAAGGTGCAGAGCAGGTCTTGAATGCACAGTCTGGCTAGGCCGCGGTCAGCCTAGCTGCAAGTCATGATACATACACATACAGGTCCAGTCCAGCACGGGATGTGGCTTGAAGGTTGGTGGGTTGACGAGCATGAGGGGGCATGCTTGCCACGCACCCTTCTAAGACAGTCTTCTTCGAATACCTACATACCCCTCATTCGGCTCACTTCCGGCCCCTCATTTGACAGCCGACAAGCGACGGACTTGGTGACGGCGAGAGGGCTGGGGTGTCGCTGTTCGGCTTGGGAACAGCCTGTTCTACCTACCTTCTCTTTTGCCCTTCTCCGGCACACACGCACATTCTCCCCGCCCTCAAACACCCCTCGCTGCTTTGGCCCGACGACCGAGGCGGAAGAAGGTGTTTGGAAGTGTGGAACATCAAGCCATACTCGACGAACGGATCCATAACGTACCTGTAGTATTCGCGTCAGTGGCACTTGGGGTCGCGGTGCCGCTGCATTCTCTCTGTTCCTTGCCTGAGGAACGCTTGAGACGACCAAGGTGACTACGGCAGTCGACATTCAGTGCCTCGTGGTCGAGCAGGGACGATTTTTTTAATTTTTTACTTTAGCCTTGTCTGAGTGAGAGGTCGCTTTCGCTCTGCCCTCCGAGTTCCCATGTCGCATCGGTGCTCGTCACCGTATCTCGATGCCGCGTGCGTATCCATCAGGCGTCCGAAGTGGGCGCGGAGCTGTGTGAAATCGGCCGCACCCGACCTATTCCGATCATGGCATACTCGGCGAGAAAAGAAACCCTCGGCGAGCAAAAAGTAAACCTCCGGCGCCGCCGTTGTTAGCTTCACCCATCAACAATAGGGGACTGACTAGACGTTACACATGATGCTGGCCGCACGCACCGCTCGGGCCGCTCTGACATTCCGTCTTCGCGTGCGTGCGCCTCGACGGGACACATGAGGAAGCGGCAACTCGCCCCAGATCGATCAATGATAATCACATCATCATAGGCAGCCCTGTATTGCTTGGCGCTTCGAATCAAACGAGGCCTCTCGAAAAAAAAAAAAGGAAGGGAAAAAAGAAACAAGCAGCATTGTTTCTAGGCTAGACGTCGGATGGTGCCATCGGAGCGGCGGCTGCAAACGGAAACGTCGCTTGGTTTTCCCTTGCGCGCAAGAGACGAAGTCGGGGGACGTGGGCGACCATGACCGGAAAGGTCTGCGACGCATACGGGCGGCCTTTGGACGCGCGTGTGTATGTGTCTAGCGCTCCGGGGCGGAGCCGCACTCTACTCGCTCTCGGTCCAGAGCCCGGTTGCACAACATCCCGCCACATGGGCTGGGTGTCCTGCCATACCTACTCATATGGACCTTCAAACATGGGCCTTGTTCCCGAGCCCAGGCCTTCTTCCCCTTCAGGCAATTGTTGTCTTGTCCTCGGGCCGCTCAGCTCCAGCTTTGATCCCTGTGGGCCCTCTCGCTCCATTTCGTTGAACGTCCCTGTCGTTTCAGGACGCAAAAGCTTAGTGACAAGCTCTCATCAATTGGCATCAATGGCGGAACTCCCTTCATCAGCAAGGGCGGGAAGAAATAGAAACAGAAGAAACTGGCGTAACCGTAACACAGTCCTGAACGATTTTCACCATGCTCCCCCTTCTGTTCTTCGAGGCTTCCCCTGCTAGAGAGGCCCGACGTGCGAGGGCCCCGCACGACAAGAAAGTTGATATGCCGCTTGCTGACCTGTTTCAACCAACCTAAACGGCCGCGCCAGACGCTTGCTCTCACACGCCAATACCCAGCATGTAGCCGACTGCCCCAGTCTTCAGCCGCGCCTCTCGATTTCTAATCGTGTCCTGTCCCGGTGTCGTTACCGGCTCGACGAAGGTACTGAGGTGGGTTTGCATCCCTGCCCCTATGTAGTACCCATTGTCTTGGGTAATATCCCACTGTTGCATCAAAGGGAGGTGTTGCAGATCAAAGCCTGTGCGCCGGTAGGACACTTCAGGATGAGCTTGTCAGGTCGGCAGAACAAGGCGAAGCTTCCTGAGAAGCGCCCCTTTGACGCCGTCCACCTATACCAGAGTGTGCCGCGGCTCGTCACCCTCCTTGATCAGACCACTGAGGGGTTTCATTGCCGGGGCCACGTACTCCATCGCCAGACGTTTCCGTGGGAGGACCAAGAAAGGTGTACCACGGTCTCTCCGATTGAACTACCCAGGAGGTCCCCCTTCCCCCCAATGGTTTAGTGTACTCCGCACCTTGTTGTTCCTCCCGTCTCTTGAGCATCCTTGACTCACGAGGGTGGAGTGGGGTGGTCTGGTATGTTATGGTATGGTATGGTATGGTATGGTATGGTATAGCACGGTTACTCAAGGCGAGATCCAGAGGGAAACTTTTGAGAAAGATGTAAAAGGCAGGCCGTCCGTATCAATTAGTTTGGCCGTCGTCCTGGTCATCTCTTCGTTCCTTACATTCTCTTCCTCAGCAGCCCATTCACCCCGAGGCCAACTCTTTGCTCGCCTTTCCTCCTGCCCTGCTTGGCATCTCTTGCGCCCGTATCAGATCTGGAACTCTCGGAGGCATACACCAGCGCATCCCAGACGTGAACCGCAGAAATGGCCCAGTCCCATCATCATCTTTCCCAGTTCTTCTACGGCAGGATGCAATCGGCCGTCGTCTTTCCCCTCTCAACAGAGGGCAACAAGCCGCATCCCAAACCTCAGCCTGATCCTCCGGTGCCCGTTCCTGCCAACCCGGATGACCGGCGCGCCTAAGGTTGGGTTGTATGGAACGCCAAAAGGTCACATTGTAAGAAGTCTGGTGGTTGACGAAAGACCTCGGCATCTGCTCTTACACCAGGCCTTTAGCCATGACAAGGATGGAATTGCCGGCCATATACCTACCATGTATGACTGGAGATCCGAAGCAAGACAATATCGCAGGTACCGAGGCAACAAGGATCCGAGAAGCATGCTGTTATTGAGCATGGATTGTAACGGTCGCACCTGAAACCAAATCTTGCGGTTCTATATTCGTTCGACAACCTCTGGTTGGATTGCATGGTGGTTTCTGCGTCGACTAGAGGACGGACCAGATAACCGTCGGGGGCACGCCTTCATCGAGAGCTCACTGAAACGCTGTTTTCTATGCTTTCATCATGAGTACTCCACCCGATTCATCGTTGCCGGGGGCCTACCTACAGACCTTTCAAGCTTCGGAGCTTGGCGGCAAGCTTTTTTTCTATCGTCCGGGGCCTTGTCGTATGGGTATCTCCTTGAGATTGGATCGGGTAATGCGTCGATTTTGGAAAAGTACTGGGAAAGGTGGGAAGGTCTCAACTCCGATTAGCAAAAGTGGGATGGGTGGAATATGGGGCTTTGTGTCGTTTAATGGGCAGGCGACGTGAGGACGACAGCGGCCAAAGTGCGAAATAGCGACAATGATTACTTGGTCGACAGAGATGAAAGAAAACAGCACCACGGAAAAGGGCATTCACAGAGTTGTAGTTTTGTATACCGAGAACAGATGAGGGGTTTTTGTTTTGAGCACGACAACGGCGTTCGTTGGCTTCCTATGTGTTCCTACACTATCAGTGAAGCAAGATTTCTCTTTTGCATTTAATAATAATTACCCCCTATTTTGTTGTAATTATGGACATTATCGGGTCTGAAGCAACTGGAACACCAAGCTCTCTGTCAGTCCACTTCGCCGTTAAACAGCTTAGCTTCTTCCTTCTTTTCCCTTCTTCAGGCAATAGTGGATATTGTCATGTAAGGTATGCCATGCATTCGTACTACTGCTCTACCTAGCCAATAGGCTTCACCATACCAACACACTGAGTATGACCCTGTGAAATCTGGACAAGGAAGACGCAGAAAGGATTCTGCTGTTTGAGTTTCTGATGCTGAAAGAGAGTCAGCCTCCTAGTAAGCAGCAAAATAAGTTGGATGCTTTCTAGGAGCCCGGCGTTGTTAGAGCAGTTGGGTGTATTTGCAGACACTATGGATGATATATCGTTCATCATATCTGAGGAATTTCACTTTTTGATGAAGTTGCACGCTAGCCAAGACAGTGTTTTGCAGTCCACCATCATCTTCTTGGTGGGTGCCATGTTGGTGTCAGAACCGTTAGGTTAACATCACTGCATCGTGAATCAGAACAATCAAAGGTAGAAGACATTTGTCACTACCCTGTTAGAATAGAAGACGACTAGCAATGACTTCCTTTAGAACCACTTCACCAGTTCTTGCTCACTTGCAGCTTATTTCCCTTGGCGACTTCCCTGATCCTGATACTGTTGGACTTCACCTTCTCCCTCTGTCTGGTGACGGTGAGTCCATCGAGCATCCTATCTTTGCTCCTTCCTGTACTTCCACTCCTGAGCAGACACCTTCCGTCCCAATTATTTCCAGCACCAAAACAGCTTCTCTCCTGCCAGAAGGCTTTCAGGTTGAGAAAGAAGAGCAAAAGGGTCTCTTCTCTTCTCTTCTCACATCCCCCCCACCAGTCCTTTTCGTCCTCCATCTATCTTCCTCCACCCACACGTCACGCAGCTCAATCCCTCCCTCGCCAACTCGGCCTCACCTTGCTCACCTGTCCACCTTTTTGAACACAGCTGTCCTGCTTCCAATACCGGCACTCTTGCAGTATTCTCGTTCTGTCGACCTGGTCTTTGTTGGCGTCGCCTTTCCCGACAAAAATTGTATGCCTAGCACACTTGACGAGCCTGTCGTCGTCTCGCTCTGTTGATTCTGGTAAGCTTTCACCGCCAAACTCCAAAGTTCACATTGTGTCTTTGGCATTCACTGCAATCAATCAAAGAGCTCTCTAATGTACTGCTTGTCCATCAAGCGATGGTTCCCATCTTGGCTTTTGTTTTTGTACTTGCATGGATATATAATAAGCGCTACACAGTGTTTGACTGACTTCAGTAATAGTCGGCAACCTCTCTTCCCTTCCTGGGTTTACAATTTTTGTCGATATCCTCGTTCAGTTGCCCCCCATGGATTCGACTCACTACAGTATCTCTCAGCTGCTGGCCATTCGTGGCTCTAAGCTGCAGAACTCACTCGAGCGGAAGCTTCTTGATGAAGCCAAGGACAACCCTGTATTGAGTAAGTTGACGTCTATTCCTGAATCCATCCAAGTAAAATGCACACCGACTGACTTGGTCCTCTAGCAGATATCCTGCGTCAGAAGCATCTTGGTCGCCACCGAAGACTCCCATTTCTTCCCAGAAACAACATGGAAATCCGAAAGTCTTCCTCAGCCGAATCTGATGGTCACGAACCGATCAAACCTCAAGCTCCTCAGGCCACGGTTCCCATTCGCGACAAGACCGCTCGTCAAACTGTTCGCCATACCGTCGGAGATGTTAGCCAACTTGACGGTCAAGCCGGTCGTCAGCTTGATGGACAAGATGCTGAACCCGATATACTGCCCGAGGCACCTCAGCGACCTGTGCTCCCGGATCAGAAGCGAAAGGGTTTCGAGCAGTTTTACGAAGCTGTACGATCTCCTACCCATGTTCGCGTTACTGCTGGCGGCAGAATCGTCCCCAACACTCTCGAAGCCTCCCATTCATCCCCTACCGGCAAGGGTAGCAGGGAAAGACTGGTCGGAGATGTCAATGGCCCTCAGCTGCCGTTGGGGCAGGCCTTCAACGGCACTCCATTCTTGCCTGGCCCCCCATTGATGGGCTCTATGCATCCTACCATGCACTCTGCCTTCTCCATGATGACAACAGGACCCAGCCCGATGCCTCCCTTTGGCGGGTTCGCCATTCCGCCCTTCGCTCTTCCTCAAATTCCTTCCCAGGCAGCCTTCTCCCATCCCACCGGTCCTGGACATCCTGCCGGCAATCTGGAAGACAACAACAAAGAGCACGAGAACAGTGCTGTCCCTCCCAGCGCCCCGCTGCCCATGCCCCCTCTTGGCGGCCAGTGGTTTCTCCCACCCCATTCCATGATGCCGATGGGAATGCCGTTCCCTGGTGGCCCAATGATGCCGATGGCATTCAACCCCATGGGCCAGCCGATATTGTACCAGCAGCCTCTCCAACCAGTCCCTACCACTGGCACCAGATCCTTCTCGCCGGCTACACAGGCCGAAGGCTGTCCTGTCTCGTCTATCCGGCCTAGCATCATCACGAAGAATCAGCTTGCTGGTCTCCGTTCTAGTCTCAAGAAAGCAGAGGCCCAGCTGGCGTACAATCGTCACCAGATTGACGAGAAGCACATGGAGGAGTACGCTCGCCAGCTTCGTTCTGATATTGAACACTTTGAGATCAAGCTGAAGGGCGAACTTGCGCTCGAGGACAACACTCTGCCCCAGCGAAATGACACGAAGGACAAGAGCGACTACAATGTCTCCAAGGCGCCAAAGTCTACTACCGACCCTCGCAAGACGCTCCTCTCCTCCACGGCTGATACTGAGAGTTTCAACGAGCCGGCCGGCTACGCTCCTGCAAAGGCAACAATAGAGGAGCAGAAGGCGACCAAATCGCGCAAGAAGGACAGAGTCCATCTCGCGGTGGATACTTCCATTGCATCTGCCCCTTTCATCAACTCCAACATATTCGCTACCATCTCCCCAGTGCCCTTTGATCCTGCCGGGCAGCAACAGCAAGAGTCTGATCATGTACGCAAGCCTTCCACTGGCCTTCCCGTGTCTGCTGCTCGAGCACCTGTCTTCCAGCCTCGTTCGGATCCTCGCCGTCCTAGCGAGAATACGCCTCCCGTCTCCGCACTCATGAATGTAGAGAAGGACATGCGTGGAACCCGGTTCCATGGACCTATTCCCACCAATTTCGAGGAATCTCGGCTTCTGTCCTCCATCGCCCCTCCCACGCCTGCCCACGACATCGAGGAGTTCTCCAACTTTGCCCGCGACAATGCTGGCCTGGGACTGCCGTACCTCGTCGGCGAGATACCGTTCGGGATGGATCCCAGCCCTGACCTCAAGGATTACATCTACCACCGGCCTCTCAACCAAGATGAGGAGATGGCCAAACACCTCTTCTGGACCGACGCTCCTGAACACTTACGCCAAAAGTTCCCAAAGTTTAATGGAAAGGACTTTTACCCCGCCTCCCCCGAGAAACTGACTCGTCCTCGCGTTACCAACTCCAATTTGCCCACCGGTCGACCCGAGCAAGACTTTGGCTTCACGCTGCCCACGTCGGACTTGGATCCTTTCGCCCCCTTGGAACCCTACCGTGGGGACTTGCTTCGGAAGAGGGATACGAAATCGGACAACGTGACCTCCTCGCCCATAAAACGTCGCAGCAAACTGCGACCCGTCGCCTATTTCAACAGCCAGGGTCTTGATGAGTCTAAACAAAGCTCTGGCTCTTCTGAGAATGTCGTCGAAACAGACTCCGAGAGGGCCTACTTCAACTCCTGGTCAGTCTCTGCCTCTGGCTCTGGCTCTGTCTCTCCCTCTGTCCTTACCTATTCATCAAACTAACATGTTGTATTCAGTGTTCGTACTTGGTCCGAAAGAGTCACAGCCGCGGCTGCACTTCCTGGAGCCGTTACGTCGGAAAATGCACACGGTTATCTGTCGCCTGCCATTGCCAAGGCTTCCAATCAGTGATATAACACCTGCATGATTACAAATTTGCGTTCCCAACACTTTGTACGGATTACATCGAGACGGCTCATGGCAGAGCAAACTCCGATACCACGACATTAATTTCGAATATCCAAGGAGCCCGCTGCGTCAGGCTTTAGGTGGTCGTTCTCGAGACACACTTTGTGCATTTCATTCTTGATACATGGTTTTCCTATGCGAGGTGGAACGGTATGAACAGGATTAGTTAGGTTCTTAGAAGCATTAATGATCAAACTTTGATTTAGACGGACGTGTACGAGTTATGTTTTGAGACTATGGAGTGACCGAAGATGCTATTTATTGAACCTTGCTATAGTATTCTGACTTGCAGAGAGCCTGTTCTGCCTAAGAGTTTTGATGCGGGGTCGCAGCCAGATTAGGCAGGGCAGTAATGAGCCCCTGCAGACGAGGATGCTAGACAACAAAACTTAATGTAGCAAGGCAGGAATGAGAAGATTGTATGTACCTCACCATCAAATTTCCAGCCTCATGGACAAAGCTCGGTGAAAATCTTCGGGCGAGAGTGGGAGAGGTCATTCCGATTGGAAAGCCTCCCCCACCGGTTTACTCTTCGCCAGTCGTATACCTCGAAAACCATGGACTCGTGGTTGACGCGGAGATATACTAGCGGGAATCTTGTTCCTCTACGATGGACCTACCGTGGGAGAACACTGCAATTTCATCAAAGGAAGCATTGTGTCCTCAAGGAGCCTCGGAAGGCAGCAGCAATTAGCATGGTCACGAATGGTGTAGCAAGAGACAGTCGACAACCTCAAACCTGCTG
Organism: Colletotrichum sublineola; assembly: GCA_020631755.1. NCBI lineage: Eukaryota > Fungi > Ascomycota > Sordariomycetes > Glomerellales > Glomerellaceae > Colletotrichum > Colletotrichum sublineola. Next base: position 3,646,140 of record JAHSQG010000001.1, read on the forward strand.
CGGTTCGGGGTCGAAGATGACTTCGGGAGGACCTCCCATGGAGCATCTCACGGGTTGGAAGCGTGAGGTGGCCATTGAGAAAATGAAATTTCTCGATTTGATTTTCTAGAACTTTTTTTTGCTTTTAGCCGCCGTGTCATTTCCCTCGTTGTCCTTTTTGTTGATCCCTTTCCAGGGCAAATGAGAAATTTGCCGTTTGCCAAAAACAAAACGCGTCAAGGTCTGTCGTGGAAGAAAACGCCGTCGAAGATGGATATCGTGAAAATTTGGTATACCCCGCCGTTTCGTGTCCCTTTTTGTGATAGTACCGTGATTCCCTTGAACTGCCGCTTCTTTTTTGGGTGGGTCGGGGGAGGACATGTCGTCTCACGTCCCTCCTCTCTTCCGTGAAAAGGCTTTTCAGCCCGTCACTCGAGAGGAAAGCTCATGCCGACCAGGTTCTTTCCGTGTGGAAGAGGGGAATTTAGGCGGTGGCCTTGCTCTTGACGCGGAGCTCACGGCCGACCTTGATGCGCTCAAGGATGGACTCGCGGTCCTTGTCGATCTTGAGCTTGGTGATGACTACGTTGGAGGGGTGGATGCCCAGAGGGACGGACTGGCCGTTGGTCTTCTCGCGAGTGACGCGCTCGACGTGGATGACGTACTTGAGGCGGTAGACGGAGGTGACCTTACCCTCACGGCCCTTGTTGGCGCCACGGACGATGGTGACCTCGTCGTCCTTGCGGACGGGGATGGAGCGGACCTTTTGGGATCGTTAGACGTATTGTTTCTCATCTCTGCGGAGCGCAGGGCCGACATGAATTCAGGCGCGCAGGTTTAGACGTACGTTGTACTTCTCGCGGAGCTCCTTGGAGAGGGGCGCGCTCATGATGACACGACGGGTGCTGGAGGGGGCACCGAAGTGGGCAGCGCGGGACTTGCGGCGCGAGGACGCGACCACTGGAGAGAAAAACGTCAGCAATAGGTTTCAATTGAGACCGATGATCATCATCACCATCGTCGGGAGAAGCAACGTACTCTTGTTAACCTTGGTCATTTTGGCTGGGGCGTTAGTACGAATGTCGTTGGTTGAGGGAGAGTGTGAGAGTTGAGGTCGTCGCAAGTCGGGAGAAAAAGACCAAAAGCCAACCGGGAGAAAAAAAAAGAGAGTTTTGCGGTGGTGGTGGGTGCTGGCGCCGTTTCGAATTTTTTGGTGGGGAGGCACGTGACTTAGGTCTGGACTACTTGGCGATGTGAAAGCTAGCTCAAGCTTTGCTTATGGTGCTTGTGGGAGGCTCCGCCGAAACAAACGAGCATGGATGGCGCGATAAGATAACACCTGGGTCGAGTGCATCAAAGACTGGAATATTTCTCTGAGCTCTGTAGCATTTGATGCTTCGACTGAGGACTCACTTTCCTGCTACGGATAGTCGGGTTGCAAACGCCCGTCTTGCATTGCAATAGACCAAGCCGGTCTTTCGAACATTTCTTATCCCCTTTCTTGAAATTGAAAACCCCCCCCGAAAAGATATTAGAATCCCCACGGAATGATTATATACACCGCATGACATTATTTCTTCGGGTGAATGCAGCGCTGCTCCGGAGCGCCAGCAATATACTCAAGAACCGTGAATCTATTTGAAGGAACTGCCGATCTCATGAGCCGTTGCAGCAGTCTGGTGTTCGCAATCCTCAATCGCTGCTATTATACATGCGCGTTTCTTCAGGTATACCCTCTCGACAATGCCAACGACAACCAACCCCGGTGACCGAAACATAGTGCTTATGGATATATCAATCGACCGGGTGCCTGGCCATCAGAAATCGGTCCGTGTATCTATCCGCAGCTCGGCTTATACCCTCCTAAGTTCAGTGGCTCTTTTGAACGCCTGGTGATATACTGTAGACCCTCTAATGGGAGTGTACAGTCCTAGTTTAACATAAGCAACCCGAGCTCGGAGACCTAGGCATCGCAGGCTTGATGGATTTATACAATACAAAAAGATCTCGGTGAAACATGCCCGAGTGAAAAGTGTGGTATACGGCAAGGTAGAGCCTCGTCCCTGCACAGAGGCTTTGTCTATCTCCTTAGGCCATGGGCGAAGGCGCTTTGAACTTGCCATTGTCGTCGTACTTGGCCTCTGCATCGCATCGTCAGCAACCTGGCCCCCTCCATCCGGAGCACCGCGAGAAGAAAAGAGGACTCACTAAAGAAGGTATAATTCAATGTCACGGTCTCGATGCCCTTCATGTTGACGTCGTTCAACATGTCCGGATCCAGGTAGAAGAAGACGGGCATGTCGACCGTCTCGCCTGCGTTCAGCCGCTGCTCCTCGAAGCAGAAGCACTGAATCTTGCTGAAATACGGCGCGACCTGGCCCGGGGTCACGCTGTAGGTGGCGACGCCGATGATGTCCGTGTCCGAGTTGTTGGTAGCCGTGTAGAAGGCCAGCGCCGTCTCGCCGGGAAGAACGCGCACCTCGCGCTGCTGTGGAGTGAACTTCCAGGGTAGCACGTCCGAGACGGACGAGTTGAAGGTGACGCGGATGCGCTGGGCCGAGGTCACGGGCACCAGGCGCGAGGCGAGGCCGTCCCCGCTGTAGTCGACGTCAGGGCCGTGGGCGCGGACGGGCTGGCCACCCCAGCCTGTTGTTTGACAAATCTGGTATATTTCGTTAGCCGGCGGCACTCGACGCTTGAGGGGGAGGGAGACGAAACCATCTTGTAGAGAGGCACAGAGCCGTACGACAATGCCACCGTCCCAAGGATGACGCTGAGTACGTAGTATCTGCGCATCCGCCTGCTTAGCCCACCGAGCCCCCAATACCAATTGTCTTTTTTTGCATGTCTCCTTACGCTGTCGAAGCATTCTTCTTTCTATAATGCGCATGAGCCTGCTCCATTGACGGCGCGCCGCCGAAGCTGGAACCGGTCTGCTTCGGTGGTGTCGTCGAGGCTGCTCGGCGGATGGCGGGCGCTCGAATGATGCTGCGTGGCGCAGGACGGACGGCGTGCTGGCAGAAGAAGCAGCTCCATTTCTGCGTTGACTGCAACGAAGTGCGCCACGGAAGGCGAGGGAGGGCATTCATGATCGTGGGCGGCGGAGGCGGCAGAGGCGACGGCGGCGTATGAGGAAGGATATGTCAAGGAAGCTCGGATTGCTCAACTTCCATTCCGGTCTTGCATCTGGATTTGTGGCGCCTAGCTCTGGTCGCGGTACAGCGCGCGCGCGCGGATACCGAGAGCCCGGTGTGGGCGGGGGGTGGCTGTTCCCGCTAGGGGGGTGGTAACTCTAGTGATTTTAGGGCCGCATAGACCCCACTGAAGGTCCTGCGTCCGTAGGGATGGTGCAGCATGGTTCCAGGACAGACAGCGAAGGGAAAATCAAGCGACGAGACGATACATTTTGTAGGGACAGTGTTGAGTTCTTCGCTAGCTAGGTAGTAGGCAGATAATTCCTATCTGTGGACTTCCGCTTCCATACCCCGATAATGACACACTGCAGTCCCTCACTCTACGCGGCTTTGACATTCTTCAGCCTCCTCGCACGGGGGTATATCGTCCTCTTGGCCACACCCACAGCCCTCTCCAGCACTCTGATAATAAAAACCTGAATAACAAGTATAACTAGTCGCACAAAGAGGTCTGCGAGGCCAAGAGATGGTTTCCTTCCACGACTGTAGGTTGAGTCAACAAACTGGAAAGGCAGCTTAGCGTAGAGATGATCTTGAGCAGTATGCAGCCCACTGCTAAAACCGTCCTCATGGAAGCCATACTTGGTCCATGCACCAGCGTAACTGATACCTCGCTTGTTTTGTATACGAGGCAAAAGCTTTTGGGCACGAACGGCAGCGGGCGTATAAAGCGGGTGGCGATAGGTGAAGGTGCCTTGGATTGTGTCTGGGTTTGGCTGGTGCAGAGGGTTCATCGTGACAAGGACGTCACCGAACGTCTCGCGAGGGATGTGTTGGAGAATGTTCATGTTGTAGGTAAGCGAGACTTGGTCGATGTTCCGCTTGCCGGTCGAAGGCGAGGAGAGGGTAAGGTAGTTCCAGCTGGACCAGGCCTTCTCAGAAGCCGGCATCAGTGAGGTATCGGAGTGGAGGACGACCGTGTTCTCCGAGGTCTGGAACGCAGAGAGGATGTCTTTCTCTTCGCGTGTAGCGGATCCTTCAATGATCTTGAGAGCCTGGTCTCCATGTGTTGCCAGGATGACATGGTCGTAGACATCCGACTTGCCATTGTGAGTGTGCACTCGCACTCTACCATCCTCCTCACTCGTCACCTGTGTAACTTGCGTGTTGAGGAAAAGGTGATTGGAAGGGAAGCCGCTCATGACAGCATCAATGTACGATTTGCCGCACTTCTTCAGAGTGAGCCACTGGGGTCTGGTGGAAACCGTCGACAGAAGATGGTGGTTCCACCTGGTCCTAGTCAGTATTGTTTCCCGTTTGCGCACAGCGCGTTAGTACTTACATGAAACGGACCAGGGTGACGGCTGGGAAGTCCAAAGTGCATTTGTCCGGGCTTGTGCTCCATACGGCGGCAGTCATGGGAATAAGATAATCGTCCCTGAAGGCATCAGAATAGCCCTCCCGTTCGAGATACTCCCCGATCGTTTCATCCCTCTTGGCTCCTTTGCTGTCGCCATTCATCGCGGCGGCATCGTTCTCGTCATCGGCCATCAAAAGGTCCAAGGCGAACTGGTTGAAGCGGATGATGTCAAACATCATACGCCACATCCGGGGTGAAAAGATGTTTTTCCTTTGGGCGAAGACAGCATCCAGACTGGTGCCAGCCCATTCGAACAAGCCGTGATCTCGAGTGACACCAAACGTCATCTCAGTTGGCACCGTATCCACCTTGACCCTCTTGAGGAAGTTGATAAAGTTTGCTATAGAACGCGTAAGTGAGACTCTGGTGAGGGTTAACGAGGCTATACTCACGATATGTCGCCGTGTTAAGAACGATGAAACCGGTATCTACACTGGTCTCGTATTTTCCATTTCTCCACGTGACGGTGTTGGTATGCCCGCCGAGCCTCGATGAGGCCTCATACATGTAGACATCATGGTAGCTTCGGTTCAGCGCCCAGAGCGCAGCGATGCCGGCGCATCCACTGCCGACGACTGCGACCTTCTTCCTAAACTTGACGTCAATGGGGGAGCCTACAGAGCCCACAGATTCCAACGAGGGTGTACGGGGCATTGTTGAAGCAGAAAGATGAAGAGAGAAAGGAACTGTAGGATTGGAAAAGCCTCGGATGTGTGTCACGCGTGCACGTCGGGGTACAATATTGGAGATGCATATATAAAGCGGCAGCTGGAAGAATCAAGGAGGCCGGTAGTGGCTTGTGTCTTCGAGTTGACGGTTAAAGAGGTGCGATCTAGTCGCAAGCCACGGACGACGTTTTGGGGAAAGAACAATGGTTTGCACATGCTGCAGCAGCCAAGCTGTATCCAACTGTCACTCGGCCTAGGTTTTTGAGGGGGAAGGGTCAAAGTATCAAGTCTGCGCTGGCGACATTGGGCAGTGACATGTCGGGTATTGTTAGACGGTAGATATAGACCAAAGCAACTAGCGCTGCAACTTGCAAGTAGTGAGCGTAGCGGGCAGATTCGACGGAGGTGGCAGTGATGGGTAGCCCGACGCTGGTCAGGTGCTGTGCTGTGCTGTGCTGTGCGTACATGTGTGAAGGAAGAGGGAGAGACAGCAGCGAGTGAATGGAGACGAATACGAAGCCAGATGAGAGACAAGTGGACTCGAAAAACAAAAACTTACAGCGGCTGACCTGGCGGCATCTTGGCTTCGTGTCTTTGAGCGTATGGTGGGTGATAGGAAGCTCCAAAGTCAAACCCGATTTAACGCGTCGCGTAGTGAGGAACGGAGGAAGCGCAAAACCCTCTGATGTTTCCTTGAGATAAGTTCTGCAGCGCTGACGGCATTACAGGCGGGAAGGAGGTCTCTTGGTTGGGAGGAATGTCGACAGGAGTCGAGTCTGGCCGCAGATCGCGATGCGATGAAACGAAACTCAGCCCAGCTCTCTCTTCCGGAGTTCCCACGCGCCATGACGCTTGCATTGACCACCCCTGCCTTCCCCAGCCATGTTCCCCCTGTCGTAGGTTTCGCTTGATGGTTCACGATCTGGGCGCCACAGTGGCTGGTCGAGGTTTTGTTGAGTAAAGAGGCTGAGTGAGAGAGGGTCGGTCTCGACGACATCCGTCCAGCTTCGTTATTGCAATGGCGGCATTGTTCTGCGTGTTGGAAGCAGCATAGCTGGTTCTATAGTATGGTAATGCGACGACCAACGATGAACGATGAAGTGAGCCACTCTCGAGGAACCTAAACACCAGACGTTACGAAAAGCAGCAACACAATGCAGGGCCAGCTAATTACTACTTCCACATCACGAGTTCGTCACAGATTCTAGCAAAATTGATTTTACAGACCGGGCCGAGTTCCTGTGCATCGCAACGCCACGTTGACCGCCTTGAAAGTTTGTTGGACTGAGAGTCACGCAGCTACGTAAACACGAGGCCTTCTTCCTCACTGCCAGAGACCAGCTCCAGCAAGCAACGAAAAAGAGGAAAAAACACAGCCTGTCAGACGTCCATCGACACCCACCCCGACCATGCGCCCGAAGGCAAGACCACAATCGGGGACGAGATCATCACCGCCCTCTATACAGCAAAGGACAGAGTCCATATGCCGCCTTCCTGACGGAAAGTGCGAGGGCAACCAGAGTTCTTCACTCTAAGGTGTCGAGGATATCAATCATCAACCAGGGTGGGATCTGTGGCTCCTTTAGGGAACCAAGAGAAGGTCGAATACTATAGAAATGATTCTCTGAAGTATTGTCGACATGAAGAAAAAAGAAGAAGAAAATCCTAAGATCCGCGGTGGAAAGGCGCCCTTATATAGATTTCTGGCCAGGCAGCTCGTCGTGCACGGGCCAAGGGCCGCTTGGGTGGGTTTTCGTGCGAATTTCTGCCTAAGGTGGACGCCGACCGAGTGAAAATTTCGAAAAATGGCTGGTCACCGCCTGGGTGGGTACCCTTTTTGCCGGTTTTTTGATGATGGGAGGGTCCAATGTGAAAACTTCCCTCCGCAAGTCTATTTTTTTGCGCTCGCCACCCTTGAAATCAGGGATTTTGTGTGGATGTTCAGTCAAAGAGGTGTTCGCTCGTCATTTTTTTGCGACTGCAAATACCTTCTGCGAGCGGCTTTGCAGCATTTGCTGAGGTTCTTAAGCTCACACATGCAAAATTGATCAGACGCGTAGCCAAACGCGGAACGCGTCAGAGGATGTAACGATCCGGCAGTAATCACGGAAAACTCTGATGCCTAACCCTGATGCCTGGGCCTCTGATCCTTAGCATGGCAACATATCGTCTGTGACACGGTCTGTGTTGGCAGCGGAGTGGAACTCGTCCCAAGCCATTCAGATGGCGGCGGCCGATGACTGGTCTTGTTTAGGCACTTGAGGCCTTGACGAGCACTTTAGGCATTTTTTTTATCGAACCAGTTTTCGTTCAACTCCAGCCGGCCAGGCCTTATGGGGGCCAACGTTGGCTTATGACAACACGCAACACGCAAACTTGTCACATGCGCTTATCTGTCAGGGTAAAAAAAAAAATTAAAAAAAAATGGCAGGATAAACTGCTTGCCCACATACATGGACTAAACCGAGCAAGTTTTATGCCGTCGCCATGAGGACCGGACAGCATGGTGTCAAAGTCACAAATATGCCTGCCTATTCAGGATCAAAATATGTCGTACACTCAACGGGATCGGAAAACGGTGGTTCGAGTTTCCAATTCTTAAAAGCGCCGTGACGTTTGTTCAACGCCATCAGTCTGCCCAGCTTGAGTTCAACTCAGCGTCCAAGTGGAAGGAGGCACCGGAGTGTCTCCCTCCCTGGCGACGCAGAGCCGGTTTTCTTCTAGAGCTGGGGTAAATAATCAACTTTAAGGAAAAAAAGGAGAAGAAGGAAACGAAGTTTAGCGCTGAGCGAGCTCTTATAAAAGGACTGCGACGAGAGGTGGGCTGCGGACGCAAGGACCATCCAAGTCACGTGCGATACGGAGAAGGAGCCCGTTTGGGCGTGTGGACCTGGAGAGGAGTCTCCACTCGGGGGGCCTAGTGGCTGGAACCTGGCGCTCGGCGCCTCAGATTGGGGCACCAGCCACTCGGGAGCATGATATCGCCAAGGCCGGTCCTGACTTACGCATACGCAGACGACATGCAACCAAGCCGAACCCGCCGCATTCAGACAGTTTCCCGATTTCGCAACTTTACGACCTACAACCCACCGACGAACCCACATTGACCGACCGACCATCGACAAACGACGAACAACTTCTCTCTCATTCAAACAACGAGCTAAACAGGAGGCCGCTCCATCCCCATCATCCCCTTTCGACTCCTAGAAGGCGAGCACGCAAACAAGCCAACCGCCACCATGTCTAACCCACTCGACACCGAGCCCGGCTCCGAGCGCTTCAGCGACTACGAAGCGGAGCTGAAGCTCGTGCAGGCCGATCTCGTCCAGAAGCTCGACCAGATTCCCGAACTGTCGGGCGAGCCGCGTAAGGCGGCCCTCTCGTCCGCCGAGCGCGCTCTCGAGGAGGCCGACGAGCTGCTCGCCCAGATGCGCCTCGAGAAGGCCAACATCCCCACTACCCTGCGCTCCAAGATTAATGCCCGCTTCCGCAACCACGAGTCCAACATTGACGGCCACAAGCGCAAGCTGCGCTCCCTCGCCGACGACCGCGCCGCCCTTTTCGGCGCCCGCTATACCGACAACCCCTCGGGCAGCGGCCAGGACGTCCAGCTCGAGCAGCGCCAACAGCTGCTCTCGGGAACCGACCGCCTCGACAGGTCCACCCAGCGGCTCAAGGCCAGCCAGGCCCTCGCCAACGAGACCGAGGGCATCGGCGCCAGCATCCTCGGGGACCTGCACACCCAGCGCGAGACCATCCAGCACACCCACGACCGTCTGCTCGAGAGCGAGGGATACGTGGACCGCAGCGTCAAGACGTTGCGGGGGATGGCACGTAGGTAAATACCGTCCCCTTACGCCTTGTCAGACTGTTGAGAGGACAACGGAAAATAAGCTAACATTGTGTTAAGGATGGCTACCAATCGGGTGATCACGATCTCCATCATCACCATCCTTGTTCTCCTCATCATGGCCGTCATTTACAGCAAGTTCAGGTAGAGGGCACGCAGCGAGCAGCGGTCGCAAACAGAAGAAGCTCGTTGGGAGTGCCGGTTCCGGAGTTTGGGGTTGTATACGGGTTCCATCACGATGTACTTGTTTTTTTTTTTATCCCCTTTCCTTTCCATCCGAGGAGAGTTGTTTGATTGTTGTTTTCATGCAAAGAAAGAGGCGTGGGTTGAAATGTTAATTAACGAGTGGGAAGAAGCCCCTGGTCTGGGTTTGAATCCGGTTGAGAGTCGAAAAAGGGACGTATTGAACCGACCCCGCCATGACACTAGACAATGACGGGTCACCACCTGCCGCCCCTATGCATATACGTATTCCAGTCAATCGTTGTAAATACCAATTTCTTTTTTCTCTATTGACCGTACCCGACAAAGACGCCGACATTTTGAGACCCTTTCCCTTTCAGCTCGGGGTCGCTTTTAACCTCATTGAATGGGTATAATCACACTAAAACATCACGAAGAAAAAACCCACAAACATTCGTCGACAGCCTATCTGCGTCCACCTCCTCGGCGACCCTTGTTGACGCCTCCGCCCGACATGGGCCCTCCCCGTCTGCGTTCCTCACCGAGACCCTTGCGGCCGGCGGCGATGCCACCTTTGCCCCCACGACCGCCACCGCGGCTACCACGGCCCTGGCCCTCGCGGCCGCCGCGGAAGGGCTTGCCGCCGCCCCGGGCCTTGTCGACCTGGGCCTTGACAGCAGCAGCATCGCCATCGTTCAGATCCTCCATCTCGTCATCGTCCTGTCCACGCTTGTTGCTGAACTTGAGTTTGCCGCGGAGACCCCGCTTGGCGACGTCCTTGCCCTTGAGCGCGGCAACGTAAGCGTTGACGCCGGAGCCGTCGTTCTCGGCGCCGTCGACTTCCATGGCCTCGTCGTCGTCCTTGCCGAGGATTAGCTTGCCATCGAGATTGGTACGGGCCTTGGTCTTGGTAGGCTTGCGAATCTTGACGGGCTTGGTGGACGAAATGTTGGCCAGGGCGTTGCGGTCGAGCAGGTCCAACGGCTCGTCCTCGTCTTCGACGATGTACGTGTTGCCGCCCTTTCTGCTAGCGCGCTTGCCCCTAAGGCCTGCGGGCACGCCTTCGTCTTCGGACTCGTCGTCGGAGCCGTCCGAGTCGCTGCTGTAGAGAGCCTGGTCCAGCTCGTTGTCGAACTTGCGTCCTTGGCGGCCGTCCTCCTCGTCGCTCTCCTCGCCGGCCTGCTTGGCGGCATCCTTCTTCTTCTTGCTGCGCTCCTTGGTCTTGCGGATGTTGACGATGAGCTTCCTGTCGCTTTCGGGGCAGTTGTTGTTGACAAGGTCGAAACCGAATTTGCGTACCATGCGCTCCAGGATGTGCCTGACCTTGCTCTTGAAGTGGCCCTTGTGCTCGTGGCTCCAAATAATGAGGTTGGGAACAAGAGAAGACAAGCGAGGAATCACGAGTTCCGAGGGGAGACTGACAACGCAGATCTTGACAAAACCCAGGACACTCTTGACAATCTCACGGTTGTTGGAGGTCAGGAAGAGATCCATCGTCTGGACAAGATCGGCCAGAATCTGCGTGCTTAAGGATCTTCTGAACTCGTAGAGTACACGACCAAGGGCGGTGATGGACGCAGAGATCATATGGGGAGTACTACCAACAAGACCAGCGCTGATCATGGTGAGGAACTCCTCCAGGTTGGCCTTACCAGCAGGCGCATCCGCGGGCATATGAGGGACCTTGGAATTATCGATGGGAGCGCCATTCGCAGCTTCCATGCGGTGGCCCATCTGGACAAGGAGATCATACGCTGCCTCTCTTGCACGTTCGTTGTTCTCCTTGCAGCAGATGACGACCTCGCTGAGGATGGACGGGATGAAGTGGAGAGAGGTATCGGGGATGTAGGGGAGGAGGGCAGACAAGGCGCCCAGCCGCTCTCTACGAGCAGGGGCAGACACCTTGTCAGCGCTCGTAAGGAACATCTGCTGCAGCTCGTGGCTGCGCGCTTCAAGTGCCAGCTTGCCGGTTTCGGACTCGGCAAGACGGGGAACCAGCTTGTAGGCCTTCTTCTGCAGCTGGGGCTCGTTCTCCTTGAAGATGATGACGGTGGCGATCTCGAATAGGGCCGTGTAGCTCTCGCGGGGCAGGTACACGGAAATGGTGATGATCAGATCCATCAGAGTGTTGCTTGTTGAGGGCATCGCGTTCTTCTTTTGCTGCTGCTTGGGCTTCTCCTGGTCAGCAGTCTGCTGCAATTCCGCTGCAAGCATCTTGCTGACCCGGTCGAAGGTCTCGATTAGCTCGTTCTCTGGGGTGATGCTGAGGAAGGCGTTGATGGTGAGGAGGATGGGACCTCTTGATTGAGGCAGCGTCTGAGTGTAAACGTTGAACAGAACAGCAAGCATATTGCCAGCAAAGCTTCCCAAGTGCTTGAGGTTCTCTTTCGCAGTGGCTCGGGAGACACGGCTTTGGAGCACCAGGTCCTCCTCGCCGTCATCTTCAATAGTGGCAATAGCCTGGTTGGACTCGATGAGGATCTTGAGAGCACGGCAGACCTCCAGACGCAGCTCAACTTGCTTGTACAGAATATTTGCGAGAAGCTCGGCGAAGGACTGGTCGAAAGCCTCGGTCACGTCAAGCGGAAGGTCACAGTAGCCGGGCAGAGTTGCCCAAATTTGCTGAACAAGAGTCTCGAAGATCTTGACCTCCATGGTCTTCTCTGCCTTGCCGTGGTCCAACACCCGTTGGAACATGAGTTCACTAAGGGGTACCATCTCTTGACGGAAATGAGCAAGGTTGGTGTTGCTGAGGTAGTCACGGAGGATGGGGAACATCCAAGCGCGACCCTGTTGACCCTTGGCGGGCTTAGCGAGGTTCAAAGGCAGGATAGACAGCACCGCCTCGGGTCCCATAGCGCGGATGGCCTTTCCGATGACTTCGTCGGCCTCCTTCTTGCCCTGAAACGAGTCGCTACCGCGGAGTTCTCCGACGGCCTTGGTAATGCTGAGCATCATCGGGTGTGCTCGCCACCTCAAGGCGTCGAACATGGCTCCAAAAACGTTGAAGCTCTCCATCCAAGCTTGCTGGTACTTGACGCTAAGCAGAGATTCGGCAATCTTGGCGATCTTGTCCAGTGTCTTCTCGTCGTAGACGGACGGCTCGAGGATGACCTGCTTGGGAATGCAGTTCGCCATGAAAGAAACCAAACATTCGGAGGCGGAGATTCGGATGTTTTTGGCGGGAGACTCCAGATACTCGGCAACCATGGAGAAGATTTCGGGCAGGTTCTGGAAAACATCCTCGGGCTCGATTTGTGCGGAAACGTCGTATCCTCTCGACAGAATCGCCAGCCATGGGGGAATCAGCTGTGTGTCGTTCGCGGCGGGGCGCAGTTCGGAAATAATTTCCATAAGTCGGGGAAGCTTGGCGGAGGCGACCTCATCAGCCATACCCTCAAAGATCATTTCAAAAATTTCGAAAGTGGCCATCGTCATATACTCGTTGCCCGATCTCGAAATTCCGAGCAATAGCTCACACAGAGATTCGATTTTCTTGCTAGGCCAGCCTCCGCTCGCGGAGGCAATGGTCTTGATGAGCTGGAGTGCGTGGAGAAGGGCGGGATCGTGTGCCGCCTCGTCTCCCTTCTGCTTCCTCGCTTGCGCAGCCTTGCCAGCGATATCCTCGAGGTTGGCCAGAGCAGTGTGGGCGCACATGTCGGCAGCCGGGTGGTCGAGCGAGGGACTCGGGGGAGGGTTCCTGAGGACATTTCGAAGCGCTTCTTGCGCCCTCTTGCGGATCTTGGGGCGCTGCTCGAGGGCAAGGTTCAGCAGACCAGCAACGGCTCTGCGGGGACCGATCTGGGTCACGCCAAGTTCCCAAGCAGCCGCGTCTTGTGCAAGGAGGAGGGACTCGAGACATCCGATTGAAGATCGTAGTACAAGTGCTTCGGCATCTTGCTGCAGGAGCACGGGGGCGAGCGAGGTGAGAATCTGGGTGAACTTGGCGCGGAGAATAGGTTGAGGCGCAAACGGGGTGACGATGTCGAGAAGGTAGACAACAGAAGTGGTTGTGTCGGAGCTGACGTTGCCGCTGCCGACAGCCTGTGTGAGGAGGCCGAGAAGGGCAGCAAAGTATCCGGTCGGCGTGGGCTGGGCATTCTGCTCCTTCAACGTTGTGTCGACCGCCTCGAGGACTACCGCCGTCTACCAACAGTGTTAGCAACGTCCCCAGACAACGGAACTGTAGAAAAGCCTCACCCTCTTCTGGCTCTGAAGACCGGGAGAGCGGATCTTGTCCAGCTTCTCGGCAAGAGTTGGAGTCGACATTGTGCTTGTCGTATCCAATCTGTCGGGATGAACTGCTGTGGGAGACGATAGAGAAGCCGGTGGGTGTGCAAACATTTTCGGTCGCAAAAAATCCTTATCGAACACCCCGCCCCCGATAAGGGTCCGCTTTTGCAAGGATCTGAACAATGTGAAGCAAAGTACCTACCTAGGTACTGTGTAGAAGCCCGACTTTGCACGACATTTTGGAACTCTTCGCACGGCCTTCCAACAGTCGGTATAGGCATTATTTTGGTTGATTCTTTTTGCAGTCTCGTCGGCATTACACCAGGTTGACAGCCCGTCACTACCCCGTTGAGCCCAAACACGCAGCCGGGTCTCGTCGGAGGATTACGCCATCCAAATCTCCTCGTATACTTACATCTCTCTGTTGTTTCCCGTTGGTCCAACTTTTTCTCTACTTTTTCAAGAACACTCAATGATGGTGCATGTCCGTCCCCGGGACAAGAGAGCCATTTGCAGGTCTGGGCATCGTGTCAAGAATGGGGCATAATGACCTTGATTGGCCGTCTAGACACTGTTTTACTAGTCTTCTGCGCCCTTTCTCTGACTTGAGTCCCCTGTCCATCAATGGGCGTAGCTGTCAAGTGAGCTCTTTCAACAGTGATGTATTAGCTAGAGAATGCGTGTATATATATATATATATATATATATATATATCAATATGGATGCTCACAGTTATATTTTTACAAACAGTATTAATTCCCATAGGAGACATTTCATTCTCTCCGCTTCTCCCCCAATCTTTATAATGTCAGAAACTACCGAGACTGTGATAATCGTCGGCGCCGGCATCGTCGGTTCCGCCCTGGCCCATTTCCTGTCCTTGTCGCCCACGCCTCGAAAAATCACTATAATCGACCGCTCTTTCGGCCCGCTCGTCGGCTCCACCGGCCACGCACCGGGATTTGTGGGTCAGTTCAACGAGTCCGAAGTCCTTACCAAACTGGCAGTCGAGAGTGTGTCAGAGTACACCAAGATCCCCGGGGGCTTCGACGCCGTGGGCGGCTTGGAGATTGCCCTCCAACCGGCCGGGATCGAGCGGTTGAAGTCAAGATTCACGAGTGCGGCGCAGCGGGGTCTATCGGCCGAGATGCTGAGCATCGAGAGAGCGCATGCACTTGCACCAGAGCTCGTCAAGGAGTCAAGTGCCGGGATGGCGGTTTTTTATCCGTCCGATGGGACCGCCAACGCGTGCAGAATCACCTCCTTCTATCAGAAGGAAGCCAAAAAGTCGGGTGTGCAATTATTGCAACGCGATGTCAAGACGCTTGTTATCCAGGGTGGCCGCGTTGCCGGCGTGGAGATTGCTGACGGAGACTCTGTCGAGCAACTAAATGCCAACAAAGTTATCATCACCACCGGAATCTGGGCTCAAGACTTATGCGGCGATCTCGGCTTCCCAGTACCCGTCATTCCCGTTGGCCACCCATACATGCATGGTCAACCGAGAAACCCATTACCGCGGAAGTTGCCTTTCGTCCGTTGGCCAGAGCATCACGTCTACGCCAGAGATCATGAGGACAGGTACGGCATTGGCAGTTACAACCACGAGCCCTTCAGATGCAAATCAAAGAATGTCACGGCCATCGGAAGCTGGGTCAATGACTTTGAGCAGACGCTACAATCCGCAACAAATTTGTTGCCGCCGTCTGCTGAGGAGGAGTTTGATCAAGGAGCGAGCTTCAATGGGATATTCTCAATGACGCCCGACAACATGCCGCTTGCTGGCTCAGTGCAGTCTGCGCCAGGATTGCATATGGCTGTTGCGGTTTGGGTTACTCACGCAGCGGGCACGGCCAAGTTCATGACAAGAATCATCGATGGCGAGGGTGTGGATGAGGAGGCTCGGATTGCTTTGGATCCCGAACGGTTCAAGGGGCAAAATTTCGCAGCATTGGAGAGGAAGTCACTTAGTGGATACAACTCCATATATAAAACTGTGGGAAAGCCAAAATAGTCGACCGAGGGAGCTTGAAGAATGTTCGCGTGTATCATTTGATCCGGAAGTACCCGGGCCTTGTATATGTATTTGCTGATGAGCTCGGCGTCAACGTCAAGATTGCAAGACACATTGGATAGGATTTCGGTGGGCGAAAAGAAAAGGGACGGTTTGAATAAAATTTATAGAATTTGACCAAAGATTACATGAAATGCTCGCTATACAAAAGATGGACCACAGACAAATGTACGTTGCAAGAGATCATCCAATATCAAGATCTAACCCCTCCCCCCGAAGCTCCCGTTGATACTTCTGTACCAGTTTGTGCACTGCCTATGCGTCTCCCTGGCTGCGGTTTGGTTCATCATGCCATTCATTGTAACTCGCAGGCCTTCCTGCCAAGCAAGTTTGGGTCCACCATTTTCTTCAGAAACCACTCGGCAAATTCCCAGTCCTGGGATGCACCCGCGTACGCAAAATCCATTATCTCACCCCCAGTATGGTGCTGGCTTCATGTTGCGTAGTCTTGAGAACTGCCTCTTCAAACCACATATCTCCCCAAATCCTCCAGCTGCAACAACCACTTCGGATTCTCGCAAAAGCTACATCCTAATCGACAAAGGGTTCTAATTATTTAGCACATGTCATTAGGGACAGAGACAGACTGTTGTTCAAACTTGATGTTTGCCTGCTTTGACTACAATACATTCTTCAACGCCACCATCCTAATTCATTACAGTTTGCTGGAATGTAGATATACTTCATAAACATTATGAAAGGCCGTAAGAAACCCACCCAAAAAAAAAAGGGACTCAATTTCACATTGACCATATCCCCGATGCTCTGACTCACCTCACCTCGGTTAATACAAAGCAAAAGGGAATTAGACTTCCGTCTCAACATCAGGCTTGCGTCCGTTGAGAGAGCCCAGCTTGGTCATTTTACGGACAGCAAACTTGGCCTCGTCCTTCACAAACTGCACGTTACGCATTGGGCGCCACTGCATCAGTCCGCGGTGTTGGCGATGCAGGTCTCGGCTCCTGCTCTTGTAGTCCTTGTAAGCCTGGATGGGACCGTTGCTCTTCTTGGAAGCATTAGAAGGTGTCTCACTGGCCATACTGTCGACCGACTGCCGGGTCTCGTCGCTATCTGCCTTGGTGCTAGCATCCGTAATTCCGAGGTCGAGGTCGCTGCTGTCATCATCGTCATAATCTTCGTCGAAATCATCGCGTCCCTCGGAGTTGAGATCTTCCTGCTCGCCATCGATCATATGTGTCGGGTCTTGTCCGAAAGCTGTGCTCCAGTCCGTTCCATCCTTGGATAACCATTTTTCTTTTTCTTTCGGATCGGCCTGAGCAAGAACATCTCGGCCATGAGTCAGAGATTCATCGTGAAGCTTCTGTACCGCGGGGGGGATTTCGGCCTTGACTTCTTCGCCTCGAACACCTTCTGCGAAACAAGCTTCCCACGTCTCAATTGTCTC
This sequence comes from Colletotrichum sublineola, assembly GCA_020631755.1. Lineage (NCBI taxonomy): Eukaryota > Fungi > Ascomycota > Sordariomycetes > Glomerellales > Glomerellaceae > Colletotrichum > Colletotrichum sublineola. Next base: position 3,663,086 of record JAHSQG010000001.1, read on the forward strand.
GCGTGAATCGTTATCCGTGACGAACTTGATATGGTCACGGTCGGTTCCAGGAGAAAAGCGACCACGGAATTTGAGTCGGCCAAGTTCTTCAATGTGAATGTCGGGAACGTCTTTGAAATTCTTCTCGATGATATAGTTCTGCGACAGACGCAGGCCCTTGTCGCACTTCCAGATGGGAATGTCGAAATCCTGTTCCTCCTGATCAGGGAAGTCTTGCAGCCACAGTGACGCAAATGCCTCGGCATGACGCTTGCCTGGCGGGTAGAATTCAAAGAAGACAGGGGATCGGTAACGGTAACGGACAGGTAGCCGAATCTTGTCATGTTTGTTCTCGCCACTGATGTCCCAGGAGAACCCTTCTTGGTCCTCAAGCTTGTCGCATGTGTCCCTCTTGATGCTGGCTGAGCTCCCGCCAGTGCGGAGTCTCACCTTGGTCTTCAAGTGACCGTAGCCGACTGCTGTGAGTTCGTGTGAGGTAAACTCAAACGTGCCGACGTCCCAGCCCAGTTGAGTTGGCGGTAGGCGAAGCTCAACGGATCTGAAGAGGATCGAAATGCGAATTCTTCCGTATCCAACCCCACCATCCAGAGGGTACCACCTTGTGGCTTCGCTCCCGGTTTGTAGGATATCAGATATCTTGAGAGGCACGACACCAATGATCGGATCGTGCTGACGGTTGCGCGAGTCTCGAACTGTGATGGTAACAACACTTGATCGCCAGTCACGAATAAACTTCTCCGTGCCGGCGTTGAAGATGGGTTGCGAGGACACCGCCTTAGTACGTGTTTTGTAGACCAACTCATCGTTGACAAGAATTGTGCAGTACGAGCTTGGCAATTTGCTTCCCTGTTCTTCCTTGACTTCGCCGGCATCGAGGCGAGCAGGCTCATACTCGCGGCCTTTGCGCTTACCATTGGAGCCCTTGACGTTGGCAAGCTCCAATCCGACAATCTGATGGACAACGATGCTGAGAATTCCAGAGGGCCACAAGGGGTCGGGAGGGGTGTGCTCGACGGCGTCTTCCTCTTCGTTCTCGATAGTACCCTTCTCGTCCTGGAGCTCCTTCTTATCCTTCAGTTCAGGAGGCAGGTTAACATCTTTGCCATCGGTGCGAAGAGCCTTACGGAACTGGGTCTTGCCGAAGAAGCCAACCTCCCAGTGGAGTTCGCCGGGCATCGAAGTCTCAGCTTTGACGCCAGCAAGCTTCGAAACCTGAGGGAACATTTTGCCAGGATGCTGTATAAGCTTTTGAATGCTCAATTCGACTTTGCCAACGACATCGTCCGCCGAGGAACGATCACTGTCCCACAGTTCGACCGAGAGCTGCTCGTCCGCTTTGATCAGGTCGGCAGTGACCAAGAGACCACAGCTTTCCTCAAAAAGGGGGTTCAGGTCATCTTGTATGACACGGGTGCAAAATTGAGGCTTCGAGAATTTGCTCCAAGCGACGGTGATGTAAGGATCAGAGCCTCCACCTTCGCTGCCCCGACGATCTTGCTTGCTAAGGCCGACTGCTTTGTGAATGCGTATGAAGAGGAGACCAAGGGCAAGAGTCTCCTTCTTGATGTCGTCGCCTTGAAGCATCTTGCTCAAGTCCAATGTCATGCTCTTGGGGGCGACGTACTATTACTATTGTTAATGGTGGATCCAATAGCTCAGGGGTCGCCAAACTAACCATAGAAGCAGCGGTGCCTATAGCCCAATTGACGAAATTGGAGATGAGGGGTAAATTAAGAATGTTGACACCCTTTTCAATCATTGGGGTGCAGCCTGCTTGAACCTTGGGAATGCCCATGAGTGTGAAGGTAAGGGTCTTGAGGAAAGGAGGCTCAGGGGTAAGCTGGAGTCTGATTCTAGCCGTGGCGACGAGACCTTGAAGTTCAACCCCTATCAACTGTCAGATAATGCTTTCACACGATCAATCTATCTTACTCACAGATTGGAAGGGGGACTCCAAAGAGGCCCCTGACACCAAGGTAAAAGACGAGTTGCATTCCCATGTTGCGGGCTTTGGATGAGACGTCCGCCCCGGATGGCTTTGCATGATAGGCAACTGAGGCCTCCAAGTTGTAGAAGGAACCAGCCTGCTCCATGGCCGCCAGCTCATTGGGATCGGTGTTCTTCTGGTTCTGCTTGTGGGCCTCGTCCTTGATATCTTGCACATGGTGGTCCGGGAGGGCGCGCAAGCTAAGGATTCGAAGTGGGTTACTTCCCTGGGAAATGTCGGCGACGCGGACATTCTCAATGACTCCGGGAACCGAAGCAACCATGACGTCCTCAAGGGTGTCGGCAACACCGGCAAACATCTCGGGGTTGATCAGATTCCACATGATCCCCAGCGCAGTATTCATCCACTGACAATTTGTTAGCAAAGGAGAAGCAATAGGAGAGCAAGGTTCATTACTTCGACGGACTCAGGCACAAGGTTGACGGTGGCGGTCTCACCACGGTCCTTTTCACTGGCCCATTCCATGTTTCTGCCTTGTGTGATGAGGTCCTTCACCCATAAGAAAACGCCGGACGCAACGCAGACAGCAAGAGGGATCAGGCCGTAGAGTGCTCCGCCGAAGAACTTGCCGACAATGATGATGCCAAAAAAGATTCCAGCGCATAGTATGTTGGCTCGCCGTTCAACGTGCTCGAACATGGGCTCATAGCTAACACTCGGTGTCTTGAAGAAGTTGACATTGGTCTTTTCGCTGTGAATAGGCACGTCGGTTGTGCTTCCGGGCTCGACTGGAGCGGGAGGTGCTGTAACATCTTGCGCGTATCGGTACTCCTCGCCTGATTGGTCCGAGGACGTGGCGATGGTGGCATCCTTGCCGAGGTTTTGGTTGGGAACGGTAATCTGCACCATTGCCATATTAACATTATGCTTTGGATCATGACAAACAGGATATGAGACAGCGGTTGCCTACCTGAGGGTTATCGACGACTGCCTTGAAGTCGTCCTTGGGATCTTCTATCTCAACATCTTTGCCAGTGACGGGGTCCCGGACCGTCTTGGTCTTCTTACGGTCCTTCTTTTCGGGGACATGGTCCTTGGAAGAATTGCCGTTGGCCTGGTGTTGAGCCTGTCTCTCAATCTTCTGGTGTTCCTTGTCCTCAGCCTCAATGGCGGCATCGCGTTCCCGCTTCTCCTTGTCAAGCTGGGCGACGAACTCGTGGATGTTGGGGATCTTGTTCCGGGCACTGTAATGCTGGCCGCCGGTAGGAAGCTTGTGCTCGTCAAAGTTCATCTTGCTCCCATGCACAACCCTGCAGCTTGACTGTTTTGCTGTCTGTATGCAGCACCAGTTTGGAGTGACTCTCAAGTGGATTTGGTCAGGCCCAGTCGTCAGTCGTAGGTGAGACTATGCTATCGAATCCAAAACGAAAGCAGGTATTTCTCCGTTGGTTAGCCAGCGTCTAGTGACGATAATGGGTGGATAAGAAAGAAGGCGAAGGCAATTGGCGTCCAAGTAATCCAGCCGACAGAACCGAAAGAGCGGAGGTTCAATATCTTGGGGGATGGGATATATTAGCGATGCGGACGCGGATTGCGGAGAAGCAGCACTGAAAAAGCTGGCCAGAACGTGGAAAAGGCGCCCCTCCGATTGCCTCATAGCTCCTTCAGCTACGCCCTTGCTTAGCTGTAGCAAGCAGAAATAGTACATAACTGGCACCTTAGCTTGGGCGAGTTTCCTCCTTTCAGCTGCAGCTTGCATTCCGGGTTGGACTGGTTGGAAAGCTGTGATGGTCAATGACGTAGCTTGTCTCGCGACCGACTGCTGGAAATCCCACTAAGTGACGGCTCGGCTCCACCCAGGCAAGCCCCCCCCCCCGGCTCCTTGCAGCGTATGGTTATGACGGAACAAGTCTTCGGTACATACCGTGGCCCGAGCGCCTGCCATAATTCTTGCTTTCTTCTATCCCTTCCCCTCCCCTCTGCCTGCCTTTCTGTTCCATTTTGGCGTCATTCCTTTACATTGTAGTTGCACCCTTTCCTTTTTATAGGACCGGTAGAACTGTCTTCTGGGACAGTGGTTCATCCAGTCGAGGTACCTTTGACCCGCGACCTGGAGATGGCACCATCTATTACGGAGTACATAGGTAACTGTGGCTGAACCACTGCACGCTAACTGGCTGCGATAGAATTGCTGTGCGTGGCGGTTTAGGCGAAAAGGCTAGGTTCGACATTCCCGCTACCCTTCCAGTATACCTGTTTTGCTTCTTCTTTTCTCTCTCTCTCTCTTGATGGGCGTGACAACGATGCGACGAGATGTGGTCGATCTGCGGCAGGGATCGCTACGTGATTGCGTAAATGGCTGGGGAAAGACATCAGCTCTGGCCGCGTGTTCATTGGGGTTCACTGCTTCCGCTGGCGTGGCTGGCTCTCTCAGGTTATCGTTCCTTGGCTCCAGGTTTAGGTTTGTCTGGCCCTATCGAGATTGACAACAGTTGGCTAAGTACATTACCTACCTAGGTACCCAGGTAAGTAGAGCTCAAGGGGTGGGCGGTTGAATCAATTGCTCCGGTCTTCGACGGCTAGCCAGTTGGTGAGAATACACTCGGCTTGGTGCAGTTCTTGCCCAATGAAATGGAAACAGAATTCAAAATATGTGATTGGTTTCATTCAATCATCGTGAATACGATCCGGGATCCAAAACATCTTCGACCCCTCGTCTACCCAGATGTAGTTTATCTGAGTGAGGTCAGTCTGTTGTAAACTTGTAAACTTTCCGTGTGGCTCGTGAACATGGGTGCCGCCGTTCCGAGACGACGATTGCATTTGCAGGGCTTCTGGAACAAAAATACCACACTCCTTACGCAAGCCAAGATTGTCCTCGTCAGCCCACTCTCGATCCTGTCTCCGCTTCTGACGAGGAGGTGAAAGTTTCCGAATGCTGGGCGGGCTTACCTCATCCTGTGGTTATGGGTCAATCCATTGGCCGATTTTCCCTTCATACTAGGTGGTTTGATTGGCACCTTACATGCGAGTTTGCTACCCAAACATCCATCATCAGCCCAGGCAGTTGGTCTGAAACCGTCCAATCCATATCCCAACGCCGTTCCCTATATCCAATCTGCCTTTGGGAAATAAACCACATAGTCATCCATCATATATATGAACAATTGCGTTGTCATATTGCTTCGTGTCATCATTAGCCTGAAAGTGATACAAGTACTTATCCTACACACGCTAGTCCACGTTTTTAACGACGCCAAACACCCACCGATGCGGTACCCAAACGCTTTCAAACCCAGGCAAGTGAGATCTCATCCAGTCCACCGCCACCGCCACGTCAACAAACCGCCATATCAGGAGGTATGGGCGTGTCCCGCCTGCTACCGGTCTCCGGGTTGATCAAGTCTGCTGATGCAAGGCGGTCGCTTTGTGACATGAGGCGCTTGGGCACCGTCGGCGTCATTAGATCAAGATCCATGACCCCTGGCGTGAGGCCCAGATCGCACGAGACGCTGCTCGTGTCTGACATATCAACGTCGCCAGCCTCCTCAAACGTCTCGACGCTAGGCGTCGGGAGATCGCCGTAGGCCTGTACCTCCACCGCCGGCGCTGTGTGCCTCTTTTGGGCAGCCTCTGATATTTGTCCCGCCGCTTCGGCCGCCCGCAACGCCGCCACTGCTCCGCCCAGATTCTCCTCGTCCTCCTCTTGATTGCCTATGGTCCAGACCCAACGACGCTTCTTCTCTTTGCGCTTCCGCTTCCTGATCCCCCCCGAAGGGCTGGCTATCGGCGAGCTAGCGGCGAGCCCAGCCATTCGCCGCCGCATCTCCTCAAATGGCCCCGGAGTCATGCCGCCGTCGCGCGTTTCGTCGCTCGTGAAAGCCATGGCAAGGTCGAGGACGTTGTTTGATTCCTGGGCCGGGGTGGGTGACGCCGGTGACACATCTTCGGTGAGCAAGTCAATATGGGACTTGGTATATGTTTCCGTGATGATGGTTTGCTCGATTGGGCTGTTGTAAGCGACCCGGCGGGCTGCCTTTTCCTGCAGGCGCAGTGATTGGCGCCGCGGCGATATGGGTGTCTTCGCACTCGGAGGAGGTAGAGGCGAGTTGCGAAGAATACTGTGAAGAGAGCGAGGGTGGGTGTATGGCAACTTCGAGCCCGACAGACAAAGATTGTTGCGTTTCCGTTGGGAACGCGACTCTCGCGGGCTGGTGGCTCCGATTGCCGTCAACGGAGTCCTTGTGTTGATTGGAGAGAAGCCAAACATCTGAGGGCCGTTCGAGTCCATGGGGCCAGCCGACAGGGGCGGAGTTGCGGTCATGGTGCTCGGAAAGGTCATATCCATCGCAACACCGGGGGAAATGGGATGTGCGGTCAACGGTGTCTCAGGATATGAGACAGCATGTGGTGTTTGGATGCGTAGCTGGGGGGGCTTCGGACCCATCTTCAAGCGCGAAGGCTCTTGTTGCGAAGTGTTGATGGCAGTTAGAGGCTCAGACGATGACCTCTCAATGGCGGTTACATAGACATTGGAGAGAGTGTTGAAAGCCGTCGGGTCCTTGGGGTCGACGACAGACAGTGACTTGTTAATACTTGTGTGAGGGGCCGACGATGTCTTGATGGACAAGGACAACTTGGGCCTCCTCGAAGCGGCCCCGGTCTGGGTAGCCATATCGACAATGTGATGTGCTGCTCAAGTGGGATGGTATTTATGAGGCAAGGCAGCGGCACAGCCTTGATAGCCAGCAGTCCGGGTGATACAAGGATCAAGCAACGGGCCTCGGCCTCCCGAGAAACTGGAATCACCAGAACAAGACAAGCGATTCTAAGAAAAGAGGGGGGAAAAGTAGCGATGGGATATGTTGGGGAAGAAGGAGAACTGCGGCTATATAGAATGGGAAGCGGCGCTACGTTGTGACTCTTGTGTGGGGTTAGACCACAACGGCGGCGGGCGTCGAGAGAAGCGCCAGTAAGCAGACATATATACCAACGCAATGCAGTGTGACTTGCGAAGACACAATAGACGCGACTGCTGCAGGACGATACCCCCCTCGTCTCAGGCAGCTACAATTCTGGTTGGCTATTTTGGGCATCAGGATTGTGATGGGGAAGAGGCGCAAGCGCCGGCCTGCGAAGGGATCCCTGTCGACTCGACTCGCATCCCTGCATATTGGCCAATGAAGACAGCGGGGGTAGTCGGTTGTTTGCTTGAAGCGGCGTCTATTTGGTTGGAACGACTGGAGTGTCGTTGGAATCTGGAGGCTGTTAGAAGGAGCATTCGCCATGTCAGGGCAGAAAGACGGTGAGAAAGGAATAGAGAGGCATAAGGCAGAGGGTAGATGACCCGAGCGAGGAAACGTCGGCTGGCATTCAGACCACTGCCTACTAATGCACGCGTTCGTACGACGACAGCATAATTGGAAGGCGGCAATTGGCAATTCATGACAGACGCGGTTCAGCATCATCCAGTGGCATTGTTGCCCGCTCGAGTGAAGGTTTTCACGAGCGACTCAAGATCGGGTTAGAGATGTCCAAGAACCCACACTCTTGAATCTTGATGTTGCCTTGGCAAACAATCGTGACATAAGAGCCCAGCGAGTTATGAAGGTGATTACGGCGACTCGGGTGCTTGGATGAGATCGGACGATGTCAGTAGTGTTTGAGTGGGAGGGGGGGCAAAGGAAGGGAGGCAAAGGGCGGAGCTTTCGGAAGGAAGCGAATTTTCAGCCCATCTGAAGACTTTAATTAGTTTACATAGCAAGGTACAGTAGGTACCTAGGTAGTTTACTACTACCTACCTGCTAGGTGGCTGCTGGCAACGTTTCCCCAGTGAAACCTACGAATACTTTAAAGTAGGTAACAAAACTCTCTTCCCCACTCTGATCTGTGTGGAGACGTGAGAGATGTGACAGTCGGTTGTTGCAGCGGTGACGGGCAGGATTCCGTGAGCCTGACTACCTCTATATACTTTGTAGCTACAAGTACTACCGGTAGGTACCTTATGTATGGCATGCCGCGGTGATAGCGAAGCGAAGGTGCTTGCTTGAATAGGTAACTCGCCATCCAAAATTAGGTAATCTCCACATGACATGGAGCACTACACCGTAGCGTAGGTGCTACCTACGTAGATAATCCATGGTTATTGTGTTTCTGTCCATCTGTTCAGAAACCTTGTTTGGTACTTTTGCTGTGTTTTTCTAAATATGTTACTATTATTGTATATCTGTGCGACCTCAAGAGGGACCGCTCGACCAGTACCTTACGTAATAGTGCTACCTACCTACCTAGGTATGTATGTACCTACGGTAGGTAACTGCCTCGCAAGGGCCTTGTATCTCTCTATCCAGGCGGGGCCAGCCGGCACCGGCTGGTAGTTTGGCAATGGATGCCATTCCAAAAATCAACCTCACTCGCCGGCGGCCCTCCTGCATCTTCAAAGCCGCTGGGCAGGCCGAGGTCTATCTACCCTAGGTATTGTAAACATCCCCGGAAAGTCAAGTTGATATCCACCTTTTTGACAGCACCTTGTTCAGGGGTTTGTGCTATCCGACGACTCGGCTGACTCGCCCGTATCGCACTGCATCTGCACCTGCTCAACCTCATTGCGATAAGCCAGCACCGCCCCCATCATTGGATCGGCCATCTTGACTACCTAGGTACCTAGTCTAGTCTCGAAGGTCTTGTATGGATCGAACACAACAGCGCCCGCCGGCGACTTACATGAGAGCCCGTAGGCTTTGCCGAAGAGTACATTCTGGGTGGACGACGGTCTCTCTCATGAACTTGTGCTTGCAATGAGATCTAAGACTAGCTCATGATCATTAAAAAGGGAACCGAATCCAGTTCTACCAGTGATATCCTGAGGAATAGGCAGCGGCCAGCAAACAAACTGCATTGTTGTTTAACTTGGGCCAATATTTTGGGTATATGCTGCATGATGGGTGCGTTGAACCCGTCCTGTAGACCTGTGCTTCACGGCTGGGTCATACCAGTCGCTAGAGGGGTATACTAACACGAGCTCACCTTTCCACAGCCGCCACTATCCAAGAAGCTTTCCCTCTTACCATACAGGAATGGAGAGAGGCGCAGGAGGCCGGGGGCGGCCTCGCTCGTCTCTTGTCGCTTCGTGAGTCCGAAGCGAGGCTGAACTCGAATGCGTGGATTGCCCTGGCCACCCAACTCCAGATCAAGCAGCAATGGGCTTACGCCGAATCCCTACGCATATCGGGTGCTTCACTGCCACTCTTTGGCGTCCCATTCGCTGCCAAGGACAACATCGACGTCATCAGCTTCCCTACAACCGCTGCCTGTCCCAGCTTCGCCACTGGGCCTGTGGACAAGGATGCCACTATCATCGCCCGCCTCAAGGCAGCCGGTGCTATTGTCCTCGGCAAGACCAACCTCGACCAGTTCGCTACGGGTCTTGTGGGTACGAGATCGCCGTACGGTCCAGTGGCCAACTCCTTTGACCCCGCAAGGGTCAGTGGTGGTTCAAGTTCTGGAAGCTCCGTCGTCGTTGCAAGGGGCGTTGTGCCATTCTCCCTGGGTACCGACACCGCTGGCAGCGGTCGAGTGCCTGCCGGGCTAAACAACCTGTTGGGATTGAAGCCTACTAGAGGGGCCCTCAGTACAACCAGAGTGCTACCAGCTTGTCGCAGTCTGGACTGTGTCTCCATCTTCGCTCTCACAGTCGACGACGCTGAAGCAGTCTTGGCAGCAGCTGAGGGCTTCGATCCGGAAGACTCCTTCTCCAGAGCTCGTCCGGACATACCTAACACAGTCGAGGGCCATCGCATGGCAATTTGTGACAACCCTCCATGGTTCGGTAAGACGGAGCAAGCCGCAGCCTATGCGCAGGCTCTGGCCAAGGCAGAGAACATTGGGTGGACCCTTGAGCCGAGGGATTTCTCTCCGCTGTTCAAGCTCGCCAGCCTGCTTTATGAGGGGCCTTGGGTGGCTGAGCGTTACGCCGCTATCAAGGACTTCATCGAGGAACACGAAGACAAGATGGACCCAACCGTGCGAGAGATCATCCTCAAAGCCAAGAACTTCGATGCGGCGGACCTATTCGCGTCAGAGTATCTTCGCCAGGACCTTACCCGTGAGATCCAAGATAAGTTCGGTCAGTTTGACGCCATCCTCGTTCCTACCACTCCCACTTTCCCTACGATCGAGGATCTCGCTCGGGAGCCGATCAAAGAGAACGCCTACCTTGGCACCTACACCAACTTCGTCAACTTTATGGACTGGACCGCCCTAGCGATCCCTGCTGGCTTCAGGTCGGATGGACTGCCGTTCGGTATCACGTTGATCTCATCGACATGGGATGAGCCCAAGCTGCTTTCCATGGCCCGAGAGTGGCTCTCTACCGAGCCCCGGCCATTAGGCGCAACCAAGATCGAAAGACTTGAAGCACGAAACTCTGTCGTCGTCGCTGCGGGTGAGCCGAAGACGACCCGTCTTGTGGTGGTAGGTGCTCATCTGACGGGGTTCCCTTTGAACAAAGACCTGACGTCGCGTGGAGGAAAACTAGAAAAAGCCACAACAACCTCCCCAAACTACAAGTTATATTCTCTTAACGCCGTCGGTACAGTAAAGAAGCCAGCTTTGAAGCGTGTCCCAAATTGTGGAAGCGCTGTTCAGGTCGAAGTCTGGAACCTCCCTACAGCGGAGTTGGGCAGCTTTTTGGGGACGGTTCCTTCGCCTTTGGGAATTGGCTCAGTTGAGCTTGCGGACGGAAGCTGGGCTCTCGGGTTTATCTGCGAGCCATACGGACTCGACGGTGCCACCGACATCACATCATTCGGAGGCTGGCGTGCATTTATCACTTCAGCCACCTCTGAAGCCCCTCTTACAGAGCCCAAATTGACGATTAGTGGCATTGAGTCAGTTCTGATTGCCAACCGTGGAGAGATTGCTGTTCGCATCATTAAAACTTTGCGCTCCCTGGGACTGAAAGCCATCTCCATCCACTCTGCTTCCGATTCTCGCTCGCCCCATGTCCGCAATGCCGATGTCTCTCTTCTCCTCGAAGGCACATCCGTCTCGGAAACCTACCTCAACGGTGCGCAGATTATCGCGCTTGCGAAGTGTGCTGGTGCAGACGCCATCATTCCAGGCTATGGTTTCTTGGCCGAGAATGCTGACTTTGCCTCTGCAGTAGAAGCAGAGGGTCTGATCTGGGTCGGGCCAACACCAGACCAGATGAGACAACTTGGACTAAAGCACCTTGCTCGGGATGTAGCCGTTGCAGCTGGGGTGCCTGTTGTGCCGGGTAGTAAACACTTACTCAAGCGTGCAGAAGAGGCCATCGCCAAGGCAGAGCGCATCCAGTACCCTGTGATGCTGAAAAGCACTGCCGGCGGTGGCGGGATTGGTCTCAAGCGCTGCAATGATGCTGCTTCGCTTGTTGAGGCATTCGAGAGTGTCCAGAGACTGGCAAAAGCTAATTTTGGTGATGCCGGTGTGTTTGTGGAACACTTCATCGAGAACGCCCGTCATATCGAGGTGCAAGTCATCGGTGACGGATGCGGCAACGTCACGACGGCGGGCGAGCGAGACTGCTCGTTACAAAGACGGAACCAAAAAGTCATCGAGGAGAGTCCTGCCACATTTGTGCCGGCAGATATTCGAAGGAGGATGCGCCAAGCCGCGGTCGATCTTGCCTCTGCTGTCAAATATCGCAACGTTGGCACTATCGAATTTATCTACGACATCGACACCTCGGAATTTTACTTCCTCGAAGTCAACACCCGACTGCAAGTTGAGCACCCAGTCACGGAGTCCGTGACTGGTCTGGACCTGGTTGAATGCATGATTCGCGTCGCGTCTGGCAACAGCAAGGATATTATCGTCAACAACCCAGAAGGCTTTGAGTTGAGGGGTAGCTCCATTGAGGTACGCGTCTACGCAGAAAGTCCGCTTCAGAACTTTCGGCCCTCTCCCGGCCGTCTTCTGGACGTATCGTTCCCAGAGGGCGTGCGTGTCGATACTTGGGTTAAGGCTGGTATGGAGATGCCATCTTCCTACGACCCGCTCGTAGCTAAGATCATTGCCACGGGCGAAGATCGAGCAGCGGCGGTTGCAAAGCTGGCTGATGCCCTGGAGCAAACGGTGATCACGGGTGTTGAGACGAACTTGGAATACGCCCGCCGCATTGTCGCGTCGGATATGTTCATATCCGGGGCTTTCACCACGACATCGCTCAACAGCTTCCTGTTTGATGCGCACATCGTTGAAGTCGTTGACCCCGGCACTCTTACTGCTGTTCAAGACTATCCAGGCCGCAAGGAGCTTTGGCACATTGGCGTCCCGCCATCGGGACCCTTCGATGACTATTCTTTCAGCCTTGCCAACAGACTAGTTGGCAACGACTCTCGCGCCGCTGGTCTCGAGTGCACCATCCAAGGACCCAGCCTTCTCTTCCACTGCGATGCTGTTGTAGCTGTCACAGGGGCCTCCGCCGAAGTCAAGCTTGACAATGAATTTGTCCAGCTGAACGCATGCATCACTGTCCGGAAGGGACAAAGAATCTCGATTGGTACCGCAACATCAGGGTACCGTAGTTACGTTGCCGTCCGCGGGGGCATTGCCGTTCCCCCGATCTTCAACTCGCGCTCCACCTTTGCGCTGGGTAAGATTGGCGGTCACAACGGACGAAACCTGCGATCCGGTGACCTCATACCAGTAGGCACCATGACCGCTACTGTTCCATCGGTTGCTTCTGGGCCCTCCATCCCCCTCCCGGCCAATCCAATCAGTGCCTCCTGGTCTATCGGTGTCGTTCCTGGACAACACTCTGCACCTGAACACTTCACCGAGCAAGGCTTCAACACACTCTTTGCTGGCGAGTGGACAGTCCACTACAACAGCAACCGCATCGGCATCCGGCTTGACGGCCCCAAGCCGCAATGGGCCCGGCAAACGGGCGGCGAAGCAGGCTTGCACCCTTCCAACATCCATGACAGCCCCTACTCCGTCGGCAGTGTCAGCTTTACTGGCGATGAAGCCGTCATCCTTACCTGCGACGGCCCAAGCCTTGGCGGGTTTGTTGTCTTCTGCGTCGTAGCTTCAGCCGAGATGTGGAAACTCGGCCAACTCCGCCCAGGTGACAAGGTGAAACTCCAACCCATCACCGTTGAAGATGCATTTTTTCTTCAATCCGCCCTTGAGAAGTCTATCGCCGACCTCACACCATTGGCGGTGGACGTGGGCCCCCTCGCCAACAGCCCGACAATACCAGACGTGAACCCCCTCTTTGGTGACATCGGCAGCGCAGGCCGGCGCATCACTGTCCGTCAGGCGGGCGACAACGCCATGCTCCTAGAGTTCGGCACCAAGGATGTCTTTTCTCTTCGCCAGAGTTTTCAAATCTTCTCCTTTATCGCCCGCCACAAGACACATCCCATCCCGGACATTCTCGAGCTCTCCCCTGGGGTTCGCACCTTACATGTGCAATATAGACCTAAAGCCCTTCCCGCAACGATTCTCTCCGCCCTCCGTGCACATGAGGCTTCCCTAGGCGACGCGATTCTCTCCTCCATTCCCTCCCGCACATTCCACCTGCCTCTTGCTTTCGATGACTCCGTCTCCCGCGCTGCTGTGGCCCGCTACGTGGCCACCATTCGCGCAACAGCGCCTTGGCTCCCGAGCAACGTCGACTTCCTCCAGCACCTTAACGCCCTCGAATCCCCTGCAGACGTCGAGCGCATCTTCCTCGACGCCACCTTTCTAGTTCTCGGCCTCGGCGACGTCTTCCTCGGCTCCCCCTGCGCCGTACCCTTGGACCCGCGCCACCGCTTGTTCGGAACAAAGTACAATCCATCGCGCTCTTTCACAAGGCGCGGCTCTGTGGGAGTAGGCGGCCAGTACATGTGCATTTACGGCATGGACTCGCCAGGCGGGTACCAGCTCGTGGGGCGCACAGTGCCCATCTGGGACGACGTTACCGCCTCTGCTGTTATTTCACGGGGCGACTCCAAGCCCTGGCTGTTCCGCCTCTTTGACAGGATATCCTTCTACCCGGTCCCAGAAGCTGACCTTGACGCCGCAATCGCCCAGGATCGGATAGCGGACCTCATCAAGATCCAAGAGGGCAGTATCGACCTCGAGGCGTATGAATCCTGGCTGGAGGCCAACAGAGCCGACATCGAGGCCACCCGCAATCTCCGTGCGGAGGCGATCCGCAGCGCGCCCTTTATGGAGGAGCTGCTCCAGCCGTATAACCCGCCCGAGACCGATAGACGCGGCGTATTTGGGGAGGAAGGGGAGGCCGACGTACCGGGCGAGAGGATCAAGGCTCAAATGCCGGGCCGGTGCTGGAAGTGCAACGTCAAGGCCGGGGACGAGGTAGAGGTCGGCGACGCGCTGGTGTGGGTCGAGTCGAATAAGATGGAGATTAAGATTGAGAGTCCCGTCAGGGGGAGGGTTGCTAAGATGCTGGTTGCGGAGGGGGACATTGTCGGGCCGTACGATGACTTACTAATTATTGAGACACGGTGAAGCCAGATGAAGAGGTTCGCTTTCCCCCCCTTTTTGTTTTTTTCCCCTTTCGGCGAGCCTTGATGACTTACGAATCCGTCTTCTTTGTTCGAAGTTCGATCAGACTAAAGGCACTTTACACCGTTGCTTAGATAGATTTTTGAGATTTTTGTAGTGTCGCGAAGAACTTCTGCCAGCTTCGTAAGATAGATAACGCGATAGAAACAGTCGGAGGCTCCGTCCGCCTCTCCAAGGTAGTGTGTACGGGTATCCCAAAAACAAAAAACAAGATTCGAAAAACATCTTGCATATATGAAGCCCACCTTGTTTTCTCCAGGCAGCCAGGGGAAAAAAAAAAAAAAAGAAAAGAAAACAAAAAAAACAGCCATGTACATCCATATTCCACATAACGTCATACCCGCAGCCCCTGGCCGGTTCCTCGGGGCGTAACGAACGGCGTTTTACAACCTCACATCTTGACCTCGGCGGCAGCTCTCACGGCGTCCAGCCCGCTGACATCCGACTCCAGCATGCGCAGCGCCTCCCTCACGAACGGCGCCGCCTGCGCGCGCACCCTCAGGCTCCAGAGGTACTCCTCAACGCGGTCAGCGTAGTACATGGCCTCGGCGTCGTCGTCTGAAGTGGCCCATAGGAGGCCCGTGAACGAGCCGATGCCGGCGAGCTGGGCCGAGGCGGCGAAGCCCCAGAAGGACTGGATGTGCTCCATCTGGAGGTTGGCGATGATTCCTGAGGCAGCAGCCAGGCGGGCGCGGGCGCCCGCACGGATGGCGACGCGGAGCTTCGGCGGCGCACTGGAGGAGATGTTTCGTACCAAGGAGCGGTGGAGGGCCAGGTCTATGGAGATGTAGGCGAGGTGGAGGGAGCCTGGGCGTGTTAGTGTTTCTAAATTCCAAGTGTTGGAGAGGGAGGAAATGGGCAGGGCAGAGGGATGATCACCGTTTGCTGAGAGCTTCTTGAGACGCGTCTCTTGTAGCTGTAGGGCTTCCGGGAGTTTGGCGTACCACTCCCGCAGCATCATGACGATGGGCTTGGCGAGCTCGGCGACGCCCACGGTGCCGATCTGATCGAGGGTACCGCCGCGACGGGTAGCCTTGGCCGTGTAGAAGGTGCTGAGCACGTCGCTTAGTATGAGAGATAATTCGATTTGGCGCAGGAACAGTTCGCGACCGACGACGACCTCGGCACTGCCCTCCGGGTCGTGCTCCTCGTCGGCGGCGTTCTCGGGGAAGTCCTCGACGCAGCACGGCCGCACATCCCAGTCCTCGTCGAGGCGGATGTGCGACGGCCGGCCGTGGACGAGGGCCCCCCACTTGTCCAGCATGAAGAGCGCCCAGGCAAGACGGCGGCGGAGGCCTTTTTCCCAGTCCGGGATCACCCAGTCGCTGCAGTCCACGTGAATGCCGAGGCCCTGCGCGAGGGCGATGAGCTGCGCGGTAAAAGTCCAGGTATTGTTCCGGAAGCGCTGCTGGATGAGTAGGCCCGCCTGGAGGGTTGAGATCTTGGGCCGCTTCATGTCATCGCTCATGGTGCGCAGGGCGAGGGCCTCCAGGGCAGCTTGGTCGGGCTGCCACGATGAGGTTGCCAGTGTACGGTCGTACAAAGACCAGTCTAGGGCTAGGAGGTAGACGGCGGCCAGCAGGGGCGGAGAGAACTCATGGTAGGAGCGGGCGTACTTCTCCAGGAAGACTTTTTTGTGGAGGACTGGGAAGCTGGGGTGGACGATGCGGAAGTAGAGGTTCACAAGTGTCGAGCCGAGGGGGTGGACGACCTTTTCTATGGCGTCGAGGTCGGCTATCCTCTGAGGTTCCGAAGAGGTTTCTCGATCGCGGTGGATGAGGAAGACAGTGGATTCATCGAGGCGGCGGACGGACCTAATGGCCGGGTCATGAGGCCGGTGTAAGTCCAGCAGGGAGGGTTCCCGATAATTTGTGCTGCCGACGTACTCAGAATGAGTCTTGAGATGCAGACCGAGAGTGCCGTCGAGCAGAGAGGGCTGGTTAGGCTGGTTAAAGGTTATGGCGTGTTCCGAGCCGGCGAGGGAAGGCGACAGGGCCTCTAGGAACTCAGGAGAGGGGTGTCTACATGTACAAACAGATCTGTTAGACCAGGCATTTCGCCAAATGAAGAGAACGAACCAATGAGAAGGAGACGTATAGATGAACGAGGGTAGGTAAGGTCGCTTAGGGCTGGAGCGGCCAGCAAGATTCCATATCGAAGCGTATGAAACGATAAGGAACTGTCACCACACTTACGTTATCTCTTCCTGAGGGTCCAGCGGGACGGGAGCGGGTGGAGGACCTGCGGGCGCTGGGGCGGAACCATTGGTGGACGGGCGCTGTTCCGGGGGATCGGTAGCCTTCCGGCGCTTGCGAGGGAGCGGGCCGCGAAGGAATGTGCAAGGCACGTTATGGAAATCACACATAACACATCTTTCACGGCCCTCCTCGCGGACGCATCGCGTCTTGCGCTGGCGGCAAATATCGCAAGGGCGGCTTTGGGCGGCCCCTGTCGCGGAGGCAGCTACTGCCGAGGCTGCAGCCGATGATTGCCCCGCGGTCGCCGAGGGATGTGACTCGAACGAAGGGATATGAGCCGATGGTGAGAGCGCCTGCATAGTCGTTGGGCCGGTGCCGGCGGAGACGGGGGTGCCGTATGACGCCGGCATGGTGTCCATATCAATAGCGGGCGGGCGGAACCCGGACGACGGCCGAGCTCGGCGCCGGGGGTGTGACGAAAGATGAGAGCAAGTGAACGGTTACGAGTAGGTATCTCAGATTAGGTAGGTTGGCATTTGCGTATGAGACGAGATGGACCCCGGGTGAATCAATGAGATTAGGCGCGTGCTGGGCTGCTAGGGTAGCATAAAGGCAAGGGCATACGCAAGAATCGGTTGTGTGTGCAAGCAAGCGTGTGGGTAGTGCGAAAAAGAAAATAAAAGGAATTGGTTTCCCCGCCTTGCTGATTTTCGTGAACCCGGTTCGGATGTGAGGGACAGACAGACTCTCTCCCTTGCCTAGGTACCTATTGAAACAAATTGCTAGGCCGATGGAGGGGCTACGGCAACCATGAGACTGACTGGCCGATCGAGACTTGAGCTGAGCCGAGCTGCAGGCGGGCGTCCTCCACAACCCTTGACAGTCTGCCGGTACCTTGGGCCCGACTGAGTGGTTGTCCGCGTCCAATCGAATTTAGTCGGCAGCACGCAGGCAATGTCTCAACTGTAGGCAAGGTATAGGTAATCAGCCTGGCCAAGTACTTAGACAGGCGCGGTGTCTTACGCTAGACGTCTTGCGGCGGCTCAAGGGCACGTTGCAAAGGCTCGTGTCGTCTGAGTTGGCTGTGCTGCGTGCTGCTCACCACCGTTATCGCAGAGTTGGGTGGAATATTTTTCATCGATAAGTCGCTCGTTAACCGTGAACCCGCCCGATTTTCCGTGTGGAAGACCCAGGTAAGAGGGTTAAAAAAAAAATACAAACGAGAAAAAGACCCAGTCGCGTACTGAAAGTGATCTATTGTACCGTTTCACCTTGAGATACCCAGCCAGTACATTCCAATACACGGCCACTCAGCACAATCGACCCCACTGAACGAACCCCTGTCTGAGGCGCTTCGGTCCCTTAATGGAGAGATGGTACGTACCCTCATCTGAGGTCAGGTCAGGTAAGCTCCAGCTTGCAACGTCGACAGACGAGACCGACAGTAAACGCTCCTTTGATTTCCAACACAGAGTATCCAGTCGCACATTTTGAGTTCCTCCTCTACTGCAATCGAACCTAGAATACAACGAACGGCGGCCTTCAACAATTACGAAGCCTCGCCCGTCCATTTTCGTCCTGTCTTTCCTCCCCAGACCCCCTTTTGCCGGAAAATGACATCGCAATAACTTACAATGGCCAAGGCCCCAACTCATGGAGCCAACCGAAACGACTCCCAACACCCGGACGCTGCTTCTGCGCCAAGCGAAGAGGACAGAAGCCTCCTCTCCGACGACCCCCTCGCCCAAGATGAGCCTCGCAACGGCAGCGCCGGCGGCGACGGCGGCGAGTACTTTGTGACGAAGCTTGCGACATCCCTCCGCTCGCCAGGAACGCCACGGACCCCGAACCGCGTCCGTTTCAATCCCATCCCCTCTGTTTTCGAAGCGCCGCCGCCGCGCCCCTCCATGACGAGGAGCAATGGCTCCGCCCGTCACAGCCGCGACAGCTTTGACGTCGACGACGAGCTCTTCCAGCACGCACCCGGCGGCGACGACCACGACGGGCACCACCGTCTGCCCCTGTTGACCGACATCGAGGCTCCCTCAGTCGCTCTCGCCAACAGCCCCTGGGGCGCCGACAGCCAAGACGTACACGAGTGGGCCGAGCAGGAGCGTGCGCGGCCCAAGTCCGGCCTGCGCATGGCCTTCATGAATATGGCCAATTCCATCATTGGCGCTGGCATCATCGGTCAGCCCTACGCCTTCAAACAGGCGGGACTGCTGGCCGGCACCATCCTGCTGGTCGTCCTCACAATAGTCGTCGACTGGACCATTTGCCTGATTGTCATCAACAGCAAGCTTTCCGGGAGCAACAGCTTCCAGGGGACGGTGGAGCACTGCTTCGGCAGGACTGGGCTGATTGCCATCTCGGTCGCCCAATGGGCGTTTGCGTTCGGTGGCATGGTCGCCTTTGGTATCATTGTCGGCGACTCGATACCACACGTTTTCATGGCCATCTGGCCCGATTTGAGACAGATGCCGGTATTTGGCCTCTTGGCGAACCGGCAGGTTGTCATTGTGATTTTTGTCCTAGGTATCAGCTACCCGTTGACCTTATACCGGGATATTGCAAAGGTGAGCAACTTGGGATACCAACGGGGGGCATGGGCCGAAAGCTAAAGAGACCTATATAGTTGGCGAAAGCAAGCACATTGGCTCTCATCAGCATGGGAGTCATCGTGACAACCGTCGTGGTTCAGGGAGCTCTTACTCCCAAGTCGGAGCGTGGTTCCTTCTCACCCGCCCTTTTGACTGTGAACACCGGCATCTTTGAAGCCATTGGTGTGATTTCTTTCGGTACATAAAGCCCCTTCCCCCCTCCGCCCAATCCCCGAACTGTAGCATCAACGAGCTCCTCTGACACTCCTTAGCCTTTGTTTGCCACCACAATTCCCTTCTCATTTATGGCTCCCTCAAAACACCAACGATAGACCGCTTTTCACGCGTTACCCATTACTCGACCGGCATCTCCATGGTTGCCTGCCTCTTGATGGCTCTGGCAGGGTTTCTGACCTTTGGCGATAAAACGCTCGGCAACGTCCTTAACAACTTCCCCTCGGACAATGTGATGGTTACCCTGGCCCGCCTGTGCTTTGGTCTGAACATGCTGACCACACTTCCCCTCGAGGGATTCGTTTGCCGTGAGGTCATGTTCAACTACTTCTTCCCGGGCGAGCCTTTCAATATGAACCTCCACCTCATCTTTAGCTCCGCCCTCGTCGTTTCTGCCATGAGCATTAGTCTTCTCACATGCGACGTCGGCGTCGTTTTTGAGCTTGTGGGTGCCACGTCGGCGTGCGCAATGGCGTATATTCTCCCGCCGCTATGCTACATCAAGCTTACGACCCGGTCTTGGAAGACGTACGTCGCCGCGGGTATCGTCGCTTTTGGCACCTTGGTCATGGTGATCAGTTTGATACAAGCGGTCGCCAAGATGATTCGCAGTAAGTCCGCTCCGCCGCAGCCGTCTCCAATGTGTACACGATTTCGACGCTAACTTGTATGCAGACGATGGCGGGCCGGCGCAATGCATGTAGCCTTATTCTCCATGTAAGATGAAAATGAGTTCTTCTGTTTGTTTTAGATATGGTAGGAGTAGGAAAATGACGGTCTTGTTATACGGACTGGGGACGGGAAGGCAAAGAAGTTCGAAGAATCCAATGAGCAACACCAAGAGAAGGTGGTGAAGGAGAGAGGGGTCGAGAGAATTATTGTATCACAAAAAAGCAAAGACTTTGTATTATTGAAGAGGCCCGGCAGAGATGCAAAGGAAAGCTTAGAAACAACATTCATCATAAAACACCTACACGTCTACATTGTTCCTTTCCGGGGGCTCCGAAATACCCCTTCTGATTGCGGGCGTTGTATCACCTGAGAGAGTGCATTGGCAACGAAGCGTTAGTGGATTGTCGTGTTGCGGCTAGTTTCCGTCCAGAGAGGGACCGACGTAACATTGGTTTTGCTGTGCTGAACCCCTCTCTCCTGGGGGTGTATGTGAGACCAAGACAACAAAGATCTGCCGACAAGGAGCAGAAACCAGCGAAGGCTGGCCCATTCAATAACAAGATTGGAAAGGAGCCATGATTTGACCAGAAAGAATCAGACGCTTTTATTTATCATTACAACTTATATCTATGTCTACAATGGCCGTAATGTAGGGGGCCGTCTGTGTCGGTCCCTGGGGGGGTATCATGTGCACGTAACTATCCAATTTCCCATTCAGGGTTTGCGATCGTCAGATCACTGCGCTTAAAAGACAAAAATCTTATTCCTTTAGTGGAATCCCAACAAGGCAACCAGGCAAAAAACCGCGACAGTGCCCGCCTTGACCGTAGTGAGAGCGGCGGATGATGTCGCACCGGACTGGGATACCGGCGAAGTCTGCGCAGCAGCAGTTGCCGACGTGCCAGTCTCGTGACCGCCCAATCCGATTGCGGGTCTGGGCGTCTGCACAGCAGTCCCAATGTTGGTGTTGTCATAGTTGCTAACCACCGGTGGCGTGGCCGAAGAGTCGATGCTGGACGTGGTCGTCACTGGCGGTGGGTCGACTCTCTTGGCGAATCCTGTAAATATACAATTAGCGTCCATCAA
Organism: Colletotrichum sublineola; assembly: GCA_020631755.1. Classification (NCBI taxonomy): domain Eukaryota; kingdom Fungi; phylum Ascomycota; class Sordariomycetes; order Glomerellales; family Glomerellaceae; genus Colletotrichum; species Colletotrichum sublineola. The sequence continues at coordinate 3,684,385 of JAHSQG010000001.1, forward strand.
CATACGGTGCAGGAGTGTCATTTAAGCTCACCAATACGCTTCTGATCCGTATCAAAAACAGCATACACATTCTTGAGAAAGACATCACCCAGAAGCCAGGCTCCCGTCACAACCTCGTGGCCGTAGATGTTGCTTGTGCAGGTACCATCGGCACCGGGGCTGCCTCTCCAATCCTTGGCAGATATAACATAGCTGACGTTGGAGAAGGTGTATGTGACATCCTTGTTGCTATCACATGGCACCTTGTAGGTTGTGCCCGCCTCGTCCGCAGTAGATCCAGGGATATTCTTGTGGAACGCGGCAACATCGTCCTTGGGACCAAAGACATATGAGGTACCGGTGTCGATGTAAGCAAGCTTACCTGCCGCGCCAGACTTGAGACCATCATAGGCAATGCCGTCCAGAGGAATTGCCCAATCACCAAGTTTGTTCCCAACTCCGGTGTAGGTGATATCGCCAGTGTACTTATCGGAGTTGCATACACCGAAACTGATCTCGCTCGTGTTGGGTCCGTCTGCTGCTCTGCTAAGATACACGCAGAAGATGTTGGCGGGAAGCTGCGCAGAGTTCTTGACAACTTGCATGAAGTTGTCCGTCTCGCCACCTGCCATTGAAAGCCCGAGAATGCCGTCAAAAGGGAAGTGATTGAAGTCGTCCGAGGTCTCATTGGCAACACCAAACTGGAAGTCGAGATTCATACCCGCAAAGGATACGGTATCGGTGACTTTGTCGCCCTTTACCGAGCCAGATCCGTAGGCGACAGAAAAGGTTTCGCCCTTGGCCTTGTATGTTGCAGAGTCGGGAGGGCCAAACGAGCCGTGCTTTTCACATGCTGTTGATTTGCAAGATGAACCCATCACCCAACTGGTACCAGCTCCTGTATCCATGAGCATCCACAAAGGCTTCTTGTTATTACCAAGCTTGACCTGGGCAAAGTAGGAGAAGTCGGTGCCATCTTGGGCCACACTGGCCGCGTTCTCGAGCTTGGTATCGGCAGCCTTGACGATACGGTACACAGTCTCCCTCTTGGACCTCAGTGCCTTCTCGCGGACGGCGGCGGATTGAAATCTCGCATATTTGCGGGTGAGCCGTTCAACCTCGCGGACAAGTCGTTCGGGTTCAGAGTCTTTGGTCTAGGAATTGGGTTATTAGCTTGATATGACATGGGCGCTGGATACAATCACAAAATACCGGGACCCCCAAAACAGTGTCCATGTAGAAGAGAAGCATTCGAAATCATTGAGGCAATGCAACTTCACTTACCGAGACTTCGTGTGTGGCTTGAGAGCTAAGCTGGAAGGCGGGAAACTTGGCAGCCTTGATGGCGTCTACCTTCTTCAACCCCCTCTTGGTTGGCAAGACGCAGTCACCTTTTTCCAGACACTCCGGACTAGGCCAGGGAAAGAAGGCGTTCGTGGATGTGAAGAGTAGTGAAAGGTAGACCAAGGTAGCGGAACGCATCGTGTGGTTGAACAAGATACCGGTCGACTAGGCAAAGCATTAACCGTAACCGAGGAGGCAGGTGGTCAATGCAAGGACAATGGATGATAAAGCCGCACGAGGGAGGCAAAGGCTTTCAAGTCGATTCCAGGGAGGTAGCTGAAGGTCAATCGGATGAGTAAATAGTCCGGGAAAGGGTTCAGGCAAAAGTAATGCGTGCTGTGTCGACCTCGATAGACTCAAAGTCGGGCAAGGCAGCGGGTTCCAGACGCCGCTATGGTGTCGGACAGATTATGGTATTAAGGATTAAGTCGAGCGCAATGAAGAGCTGCTGGAGGACAAGTAAATGACCGTCAGGAGACGTGGTGGTATAAGTAGGAATGTGTAATCTTTGAATATGAGCTTGGCGTGTGGCTCCGAAAATGCTGTACGCGGGCCGGACAAGCCAAAAAGGGCAAGACAGTGAAACAGAAGGACGGGTTGTCGAGGGAGGCGCCACCAGGAATAACTGCAAGAGACAGGATACAAGACGATGAGACAAGGGCGACGAGAGTGATAGAGCCAAGGGCAAGGGAGAAGACGCAAACGCAATGGGATGGTTTCTCCTTACTACCTATATTTGTCATACCATAAGACAGGAAAAACAAAGCGGCGACCGGAAAGAGTAGATGAATCGACAAGTCGGAGAAGAAAAAGGCAAGTCGCGTCCTTTAGGGGAGAGGAGGTAGAGAGGATGGTTAGGTAAGGCGGCGATGTGAGGAGAGGAGAGGTGAGGAGGGAGACAAGGCAAGGCAAGGCAAGGCAAGGCAAGGCAAGGCAAGGCAAGGCAAGGCAAGGCAATAGGCAAAGAGGGGATAATCGTGGGGGGCATTCACAGATATGGGGATTTGCGAATCGGAGAGCGAGGAGCCCTGGATGACCAGCCAGACCCGGGCGAGCTAAGGCTCTAACGACGATGGACTGGCCCAGGGTTCGAATTAGGAAGTGTGGAGGTGCGCAACTAGTGTGGAAGAGTGGAAGGGAAGAGTGGCGACGGACATGGTGCGTGGTGCCTCGCGTGGTGGTGATGAGTGGCTGGCTGGTTACATGGATATAATGTATATACATGTAGGTATGTAGTATGGTCTGCAAGTGCAGAGCTGTAGCTACAGGAGGTACATAAGAAGGTCAGACATGACTGGAAGGAAGGGAAGAGAGAGAAAGGAGATTGATATCCGTACACTAACTCCAAGAGCAATGGCTTGTTCTCTACCGTGCTCTAGGTACTCGTACGCACCTACCTACTATGTACGTATCCTAGGTTTGCCGTTGCTGCTCAACTGTTGCCGCTTCAGCGCTCCAAGTGGCCTTCTTCGTCTACGTACTCGGTGCCTTTTTAACCGCCTTTGCACTAGTGTAGGGAGTAGTCGGGGTGGGATGGGTAACAGTCACATCTGCGCACCTACTGCCGCATGCAATAGGGGGGAGGAGAGAAAGGAGGGAGGGCAAGCACTACTACCTAAGGTATTATTCGTATCGCTCGCTGTGCGTGTGTTTCTGGCATGGCATAAGCAGCCGTTACTCCAGTGGCTGCAACCTCTCCTTTCCTCTTTCCTTCTGTCTCTCACTTTTACGGCCTCATCCTCGTCCGTTTCAACCCTCTAGCATATCTACTACTAGTAGTAATCAGAGTGTCGACTTTTTCATCAGTTCTGCCAGTGTGTCTCGTGCAAGAAACGCCCGTCGAGCACTGGTTGGGGCCACCCCCTGAACACACCAAATGGCAGCCCGCTAGGCTCGGTGTCACGCTGGTGGTGGAGTCTGCAGGGCCCGTGGCGTCATGCAGGCAGGTCACTCTCTCCAAGGAATATGGCAGGAGGGGTACCTGGCGAGCGACAAAAAGAAGGAACCAAGGAATGATGAGCCGTGGTATACCTAGGTAGGTAGGTAGGCGGTGCTAGGTAGTGCTAAGTAGTGGTATGCTTACCTACCTACCTGGTAGGTCGGCGCCTACCTACACACACCTACAGGTACTACAATATTGAGATGAACTCCCTCGGGCCAATTTGGCGCGTCCACTCAAGAAGTCATTATACGGCACTGATTGGGTTGCTGGTAAATTTACGGCCCTGTTTTGGTATTTTCACGGCCCCCCCACCTTTCCGGAATAACTAGAAATACCGTATTTCGTCACCCTGACTCTAACTAACCTGAACCCTAACCAAAATCCTAACCAACCCTATTACCCTAACTATTCTTACTAAAAATCTACAAATCTGCTTTATAAATCTAGTCTACAGTTAGGGTAATAGGGTTGGTTAGGATTTTGGTTAGGGTTCGGGTTAGTTAGAGTTAGAGTGACGGGATACAGTATTTCTAGTTATTCCGGAAAAGTGGCTGACTGTGGCGCCTGCTGCTAAATTTGGCTAGCTTTACTAATTGCGGTTTAGAGGGCCGTGAAAATACCAAAACAGGGCCGTAAATTTACCAGCAACCACTGATTGGCCATCTGTTTGACCCGTCGTGCCCCCCCTCCGACCGTCGATTCTTTTCTCCTTTAGGACTGTTTCTTTCAGGGGCCCAAATTGCCTCGACTCGAGTTTCTGCTCCTCGGCGTCCTAAATTGCTGCGTATCCGTACACCACCACATACACGGATATGGGAATCATCGCCATCCCCAGACGCATGCGTTCCGCTTGTTTCTTCAACTACCTATATGAGGCCACCTCCACGTGTACTGTCTCGGGCTCCTCGTTTTATCCCGTTGCTCTACACAACGCTACCTAAGGCGTCGGATTCCACTCCGGGCGGAAGAAATGGACCACCATCTTGGCAACATCCCTGTTTGCATCGTTGTCATGATGATGATGATGGAACCTCAACATCACCACCATCTCCATCACGAAGCCCGCGACTCGCAGTGCAACGCTCCTTACCCAACTCTGCTTGTGCGCCGGTCAGTCCGTTGGCAGTTAATGTGTGGAGATACGAAAAAGCCATTTGATAGCCGCAGTCACCCCATGACACGCTTAACCTTCTTTGGCGTTTGGAAAACAAGGGATGTGTTAAAGACTCCACTCTCAGAGTTGCCTCGATGCTGCTTCGGGCCAAGTTCACCAGCGTCTCTCTAGGCCACCCTGGCGCGGTCGCTGGCCCTTTTGGGAACTCGTCCAAATTGGCTTCTCGTCTTACTCTCCCGTGCCTCGCTGAACCTTTTCCGTGGTCGCAAAAGCCCACCCATTAGCCGCGATTCACGAACCGTCCTTTTTCTATCGACAAGACCATGACGACTGCTTGCAACCATCAGTCATCTGTTTAGAACAATCCTCGGCCGCCCAGGAACGTGCACGAGCACACGGCCGGCATATGCTCGACCACGCATCCATGCAAGTCAAACTATCAAACAAACCGGCGGACGCCGAGGCTGGCTCCTCGTACTTCACTCATGGAGGTGGCCTGGCCTTGCTTCTGTTAATTAGTCTTTACTGCAATTGGAGTTGCAGCAACCACTGCCGTACGCTGCAATCTTGCTTATCTCTACTTGCCCTGGTCCCATCCATAGCTAGGTAACAGGCACGAGGTATCCGTGCCACAGGTAGGTAGCCAAGGTAGCCAGAGTCGCCTGTCATTTTCTTCAGTCCTCCTCCTCACTTGCTGTGTTCGACTTGCGGCCTCTGGGGTCCCTGGCTGGTGTAGCAACACTGAAGGGCCTGTTTCCGGGGTCTGATGGATGATCGGCCGACTGGACGAGATGTCAAACAGGGGATAAAGGGCAACTGATGCTCGATTTAGGTGCTGTGAGAATCACCCGACCGAGCAAACCCTGTCCCCAATTTCAATCTTTTGCTTGGAAAGCCACCTATTCTGGCTGCTAATTACTCGGCCCTGTCCTTTCACCAAAATATTTTCCTCGTCAATCCCACAATACCTGGCAGCTCTATCCGCCTATACGGTTCAGAACCCCATTCCTGCCAAACTAAAGAAGTGGCACTCGTTGAGCATGGACGCCCCGAACTGGCAATGCTCTCGTCTCAACAGTTGTTCTGCGAGCAACGGCTCGACTATGGCGCCACTTTCGCTTTCACGACCGTATCGCTGCAGTTTGTCACTGGGATCGTTGACGCTGGACCAAGAGCAAACAAGCAGGCAGACATCCTTAGCCCGACTGTTTGCAGTTGGCCCTACTTATCTACCCTTGCGCGAAGGAGACCATATCCTCTGTGGGATGCCACGCTTCTTGGAACGTCTGCTCAAGCAGCCGCCGCCGCCGTCCCGTCCGCTCACTAATAGATCCCGATCGTCTCGTGTCCGTGAGCTTTGTGCGGAGCTAGTAGGCGCACAGGAGCATCCGACTGTGGCTGTGATTGACAGGGGTCGAGGTCTCTATAAGTTTCAGCCTCTGAACACCGGCGTCTGCTCAGCTCGGGGTGGCTGCCGGCTAAGCTCTGCAACAATGCTCTAGTCAAAACATGCATTCCACAGAGCATGTTGTTGGCTGGCGGAGTATGCAACGCTGCTGTGCATGTGTCGCATTGTCCCATCAATTGGGACTCTCATGCAGCAAGATTGTCAGTCAAACAAACACGTCCTTGCCAGCACATTGATATTGATGCCCTTTGCTTGTATTCTGCTAGCATTTCAAAAGGTATCGGGCCCACACAGGGACCGACTTCAAGGCTCAACCTGGTAACATATCGCACTGGCTTCGGGCTTCGATGTAGGTATACTCCAAGTTTAGATGACATTGCTGCAAGCGCCGACCACGCTATCCCATCCACCCCCCGCAGTGTATCTCACCCATATCCATCTACTTCAATGCGCCAGAACACCCCGAATCGCTATGGGAACCAAACAACTCGTACCAGTGCTGTGCTGTTTTCAGCACCATGGCTTCCGTGGAACCATCGGCATTCACAAGCAAAAGCCTTTCCTGAATAGTTGCGAGCTTCTCTCGGCCCGCCTGCCCCATTGCCGGTTTGGAAGCCACGGTGCGTAAAAACCACCATACTGATTCGTTGCACCATCGGAGAGACTCCGTCAGCCTTAAAGTCTCCTCGAAGACGGACAATCGAGTTTGCGTGCCGCAACCGTCTAATCTCTCCATCAAATGGGCGAGGAACGACCAGCCAGAAACGTCGACATGATGTCTAAACGACCACCTCTTGACGCTTTGGATAAGTGATGACAGCTCTTCAGACTCGGCATCAGCCAGAAACGTTCTCGTCAACCAACGTGCGTGAGTCCAGGCATAGTAGTTGCGCGGATGTCGCTCTCCAGCTACCATGACGATCGACTCGATGTCCTGTTGAACCGGAACTGGAAGTCCGGCAAGACGGCACTGTCCCATTAACCACCGCCGATGACTCCATAATGTGGGCGATTTTGTATGTCGGTGCAGCCGGCTGGTTAGCAAGCTGTCGACGAACCATTTCTCCCTAGACAGAAGCCCATGTGTGTCGGCTCCCGCCGAGATTGCGTCACGAAGGAGGCGCTTTCTGGTGTTGCTGGCTGTGAGGTGTTCCGGATCCATAAGTAGCATGACGCTTGTTGCAGCGAGCAGCAACTCGATGCCAAGAACTTCTCCGGCCAAGTGCTTCTGAAAAATCTGCCTGGCGACGAGGAAGGACTGCACTATGCGCAGCTTCGGCACAGCAACGGCGTTTTCATCTCGCAGCAGGTGTTCGGCCGGCCCCAAAGGATGGCTTGGACTCAAGATCTCAATCTCGAGGCGCCGATCATCCTTCTGCTGGACAAACAGACCGGAAATGTCGTCAAATATTTTCTGGTGGTCGCCTGTCTTCAGGGCAGCGATGACATGTTTATCCAGAGCTCTTGACATTATTGTATCGTTGGGAGGCGGGAGGTATCGGTCTTGACTCAGAGCATGTCTGTAAAGCTCACGAGGGCGCGTGCACACACAACCGTTTGTAAATAGTCATGTATCAGCGATCGCAAGTGACAAGTAATCTACGGATATGAGCCAAGTCCAGTTACTGACCCTGACGTTGAGGACGATGAAGAGTTGTACTTCGATGGTATGTAGAGGCAGGAGCTCAAGATGATTGGTCCCCAGTGTGTGTAGTAAAGCGGACTGTGGCTTACCTGCCGCGCTGCGTGGCTCAGGTCCCCGCTAAAGATGCAATTCGCGGGGCAATGACATAGGGACCACGTTTTCCGTGCCGCCAAAGGGCTCAATCAGATCCCGTCACGCACCGTCCGCATGACAAACCTCCGTCCAGCTTCGACCTGCAACCGCCCAAATCAGTGCAGCAGCATGCGCTCATAGTCAGTCACAAGAGCCGCTCGCGAGTTTGTGATCTTCATCAACGGTGTCCGCCATGCCCTCCCTACTCGTCGTCATCTTTGTGCTGGAGGTGTTCTCCCACCTGATCAACACCATCGGAGCTGCTAGCATTAACAATCTGGTTCGTTTGCTCCTTGATACACATCCAATCGGTCCATGAAGTATCGTTCATCACTAACCAATGAGTAGCTTTGGACGTTGCTGAATTATCTCCCCATATCGACCTCGAAGGCCGCAAGGCAGCACCGTCAACTGCAAGCCGAGTTTTTGAAGACGCGGAAGGAGCTGAACGCAACCAGTAGCCAGGATGAATTCGCCAAATGGGCAAAGCTCCGCCGCACGCATGATAAGCAGCTGGAGAAGCTGGAGAAGAGCAGTACGTTGTCGGAGATTGTCTTCCATCCACACTCTGGGGTGAAATCATGCTGACGTTCCCCTTCCATAGAACAAAGCCAAGAAGCAGCGAAATCCAAGTTCGATACCTACCTGACCGCTTTCCGATGGCTCCTTACCAAGGCGCCGCAATACGGCCTGCCCTTTTGGTATTCAAAGGAGCCGATGTTTTGGCTGCCGTACGGGTGGTTTCCCTACTACGCCGAGTGGGTTTTGTCATTCCCCAAAGCCCCTATTGGCAGCGTCAGCATCGCTTCGTGGCAGTTGGCTTGCTCGGGGATGGTCACACTGGTCACCGAGATGATCGTTTCGGTTGTCGGACTCGCCTTCGCGGCGAAGCAGAGCAAGGCACAGCCAGTCAAGATCCCGGCGGGGTCGGGCACAGCCAAGCCCGCGGCTGGCTCGAAGGAGGGCAAGAAGGAGTTGTAAGCAATTTAACAATACGTAGTACTAGGGCAAGTAAATAAACAGATCCTAAATCTGAATCATGTCTGCATTGTTGGTGCTTAGGTATTTCAAAGTATTTGCCTTTATACCCCATCTAGATGCACTTTTCTAGAAAGACATGGCAAGTCTCCAGCAAATTGTACGGGCGCACGTCATGAGGTGCTGAAGCTCAGTGTCCTTAGACAGACGCTAATTGCAACGCATACTGACCAGAGTGATCTGCATGTTGTGGGCAGGGGGGGGGAAGTCGACAAGGCGATGGAATGTATCTCTTTGAAAATTGACGCAAAGTTCTTAATTGCAAACGCTAAGACTTTGTAACACGACGGAGAATGACCCTTGGCAGGGTATTTTGGGTTTGCTCTAGGCGTCATATTGACTTTGTTTGACCATTGATGTCCTTGCGGACCGCCAACAAAGCTTCGAAAGCGCCATAGTCACGTACACCTGTAGGTAACTGGATGTTGGTTGGAGATACAAGCTAATTTGAGCTGAAAACTGCTTCACACTCCCCATGATGGCAAGGTCGCCATCGAGGATTTGTGAGCAATAGACAGTTAGCTACAAGCTGTCATTCCAGCAAGCTACATGATGAGGGAAACAGAGCCTTAATTTGAAGGTATGCAGATCACTGAAGACTAGCGATTGCCTCTTGTCTCTCTCGTGCGCCTGTGCTGTGGGATTTTGTAGAGGAAGGAAGTGAGAAGATTTCGCGTACGGATGATTCGCAAAAAAAATATTTCTACCTGGGAGGTGCACCGCCACGGCCCACCTACAGTTCACGCCACAGTAGATGGAAAGGACGAGTCAAACTCCGTATGCGGAATAACACTTTTGCCGAATACCCGACCCAGCCCCATTGTTCATTCGGAGGCAACGACATCAACTTGGCAGAATCCGTGTTTAGTCCTGGCATCAAATAAGCTTGATCATTACCCCCTCGAACGGTTTGGAGCTCTCGCCATTCATCAAGATGGCTCCAGCACAGGATACCATGTTTCGCTCTGCGAACATGAGTATGGTGCAGCTATACATTTCCAATGAAATCGGCCGCGAGGTTGTTACAGCCCTTGGAGAGCTTGGTCTCCTCCAATTCCGAGACGTACGTTGCCCGCCCCCCGTTCGCAGTATTGAACACCGTTGGTTCATCGAAACTGACATTTCGCTCCGCATCTAGCTCAACGGTGAAGTCAGTGCTTTCCAACGCACATTCACTCAGGAGATCCGAAGACTTGACAATGTCGAACGCCAGTTGCGTACGTCATCACTCGCGACCGCGCGACCCTTGACGATACAGTAAGACAAAACTAACAGCGCGTCAGGCTACTTTTATACCCAGATGGAGAAAGCAGGTATCCCCCTCAGGAAGTTCGATGTCGACGCCGAGAGACTTGCCAACCCGTCGACCTCCGAAATTGACGAGCTCGCCGAGCGAAGCCAGAGTCTCGAGCAACGCGTCTACCAGCTTAACGACAGTTACGAGACGTTGAAGAAGCGCGAGGTCGAGCTTACCGAGTGGCGCTGGGTTCTCCGTGAGGCAGGTGGCTTCTTTGACAGGGCTCACGGCAATGTCGAGGAGATCCGCGCATCTAGCGATAACGATGATGCCCCCCTCCTCCAGGATGTTGAGCAACACAACTCCGCCCCCGAGGTTGAGCGGTCTTTCTCTGGAATGAACATTGGTTTTGTCGCGGGTGTTATCAACAGAGACCGTGTTGCCTCTTTTGAGCGCATTCTCTGGAGAACTCTGCGTGGAAACTTGTACATGAACCAGTCTGAGATCCCTGAGCCGCTCATCGACCCTACCAACAACGAGGAGATCCACAAGAATGTCTTCGTCATCTTCGCTCATGGCAAGGAGATTCTCGCTAAAATCCGCAAGATTTCCGAATCCATGGGTGCTGAGGTGTATAACGTCGACGAGAACAGCGATCTTCGTCGCGACCAGATCCACGAGGTTAACGCTCGCCTTAACGACGTCCAGAACGTCCTTCGCAACACCCAGCAGACCCTAAACGCTGAGCTCACTCAGATCTCCCAGGCTCTGTCTGCTTGGATGGTTCTTATTACGAAGGAGAAGGCGGTTTACAATACCCTTAACCTCTTTTCCTACGACCGTGCTCGCCGCACGCTGATTGCGGAGGGTTGGTGTCCGACCAACGACCTGCCGTTGATCCGGTCCACATTGCAGGATGTTACGAACCGAGCTGGACTTTCGGTGCCTTCCATCATCAATGAGATACGCACCAACAAGACCCCGCCGACCTACATCAAAACGAACAAATTCACCGAAGCTTTCCAGACCATTGTCAACGCTTACGGTACTCCTACCTATCAGGAGGTCAACCCGGCTCTCCCGGTCATTGTCACATTCCCTTTCCTCTTCGCCGTAATGTTCGGTGACTTTGGACATGCCGTAATTATGGTGTCTGCGGCGCTGGCTATGATCTACTGGGAAAAGCCCCTCAAGAAGGTCACATTCGAGTTGTTCGCTATGCTCTACTACGGAAGATACATTGCCCTAGTCATGGGCCTTTTCTCGCTCTTCACCGGTCTTATCTACAACGATGTCTTCTCCAAGTCTTTGACTCTGTTTGACAGTGCCTGGAAGTGGGACGTTCCCGAGGACTACAAGACTGGACAGACCCTCACCGCCAAACTCAACGATCACGGCTACCGATACCCCTTCGGTCTGGACTGGAGATGGCATGACACGGACAATGATCTCCTCTTCACCAACAGTTACAAGATGAAGATGAGTATCGTTCTGGGTTGGGCTCATATGACTTACTCTCTTATTTTCGCCTACGTCAACGCCAAGCACTTCAAGCGACCGATCGACATCTGGGGTAACTTCGTTCCTGGCATGATCTTCTTCCAGTCCATCTTTGGCTACTTGGTTATTTGCATTATTTACAAGTGGTCTGTTAACTGGAACGACCCGCAAAACCCCCGCAACCCGCCTGGATTATTGAACATGTTGATTTACATGTTTTTGCAGCCTGGTACACTTGAGGAGGGGGCGCAACTGTATCCTGGCCAGGCCGGTGTCCAAGTTTTCCTTTTGCTTCTCGCTGTTGTTCAAGTCCCCATTCTGTTGTTCCTGAAGCCGTTCTACCTCCGCTGGGAGCACAACCATGCCCGCGCCAAGGGTTATAGGGGCATTGGCGAGAGCTCTCGCGTTAGTGCACTCGATGGCGACGATGAGGAAGAGCAGGGACTTAACGGCCGCCCCAGCTTTGAGTCCGAGGGTGAGGGCGTTGCTATGATCACGCAAGATCTTCACGGCGATGAGGAGCATGAGGAGTTCGAATTCAGCGAAGTTATGATTCATCAAATCATTCACACTATTGGTAAGAACCTTAGTCCCCTGTACATGAGATTACAGGCTAACACTACACGTAGAATTCTGCTTGAACTGCGTTTCCCACACGGCTTCATATCTGCGTCTTTGGGCCTTGTCGCTTGCCCACCAGCAGCTCAGTGCTGTCCTCTGGTCCATGACTCTCGGCCCTGCACTTAAGTTTGAAGGCATCTTTGGTGCTATTGCGATTGTCGTCGTCTTCTACATGTGGTTCTTCCTTAGTAAGTTGCTGTTGCCATCCTGTTTCTTGATCACTTTTGCTAACGGCCTACCCAGCCATTGCCATTTTGGTTATGATGGAGGGTACCAGTGCCATGTTGCACTCTCTCAGATTGGCTTGGGTCGAATCCTTCTCCAAGTTCGCAGAGTTTGCTGGTTGGGCATTCGCCCCCTTTTCCTTTAGCACTACGTTGGAAGAGTCTGATGAGCTGAAGGAGTATCTGGGTTGATAACCCCTCGCCTTTCTGGGTCTCGACATTGCGATGTATTGCATCTTGTTTTTCATTGTAACCTTAGTCCCTCTGTAACATAGCTCAATGCAATAGAGCATTTAGCCTATAGCCTCTCCCGCGCCACTATAGCTCTTCGTGATTGTCACTGTGACTGTAACTACTCTGCGTACCCCATCGCCGCTGTAAGAGAAGGACATCACGCCCGCCCATTGTGACATCATCAAATTTATCCCCAGAGCGGAGCTGTAACCTCGGCAGCGTGCTCGCACACGCGTCTGACGCGGTCGGCGAATGCCTTGTGGCTGCACTCAACTTCCAAATCCTCCAACCAGACGACGGCCTCCATCTTGTCGACCTTGATGCGGATTCCAGGCACGGGGATGCCAATCTTGTGCAGGCGCTCAATTTCGGCCCGGCGGCGCGCCGCCAGCTTATCCTCCTGCTGGGCGTCGTCGTCGCCCGAGACGTCCATGGAGGCGCCGTCGCCGTCTTCCTTGATCGCCTTGACGGCTACAACGTCTTCGTCGATGCCTCGCTCACCCTGCGACGGCAGGCGCGGCTCAGCAACAGGGTTAACGTTGTCGGCGCCGAACTGTGCCTCGAGGAACATGAGAAAGCGCTCGAGGCGCTCTGGGGCCGAGACGTTTGCGTGGGGGTTCTTGGGGAGCGGGGGAGGGGCGTGGTCGTGTGTGTGGGAACTTGCGGAGCCTGTAAAACTGTTAGGTGTGTCTGCGTAGAGGGGGGGGGGGGGGGGGGAAGGGAGACCGGGGAATAGAAAGGCCAAGAAAAGATGGTAAAAATGACGTACGTTTGACGGCGGCGGGACTGCTCTCGATGGAGAAGAGGCAGGCCATGACGGCGTCGGCGATGCCATCGTTAAGCATGTTGCCTTCCCACTCCAGCTCCACCTCGCCGTCGCTGCGGTACCGCACGGCGACACAGCCCATGACCAGGTACGCCGCCACGGGATGGGCGACCTCCTCGTCGGCCTCTTCCTGCTTCTGATTGTCCTCCTGCATCTCGTGGTCCTCGCCGTCCTCGGTCTTCGTCCCGTTGCCGTTGGCGACCGTGCTGTCCTTCGCAGCCTTTGGGGCCTTGCGCATCTCGGGGAGCTCCTCAACGCTGCCGAACACGCCCTCGAGACCCCAGCGGACAAGGTCTATGCCGGCGGCCGTGAGACGGAGGCGCTGCTTGCAGGTAATTGTTGTGGTATTAAGGCCGGCGTACTCGCGCAGGTCCTCAGGTGCCATGAGGGAGAGCTTGAAATCGTTCTGGACGAGGACGCCCGTGACGAGCTGCTGCTGATGCTGTGTGGGCGAAGACAGGGAGGTCGGGGGAGGGATGGTGGCAAGCTTGCCGACGACCTTGGCCATTTTGTCCTGCTTGAAGGGGATGCGGAGCTCCTCGCAGTTCTTGGGGCTGAACACTTTGACCTTTTGGGTCTTGCCGGCGTTTAGGGACAGAAGCTTGGACTTGAGGCGCATCATGTTATGCTGTTCGCCGTGGACGAGGATCTGAAGAGTATTAGCCAATTTGCTATTTGCAGTTGAGAACCAAGGAAAACGCTGCCTACCACAACGGGTGCCGCGACCTCCTCGATGAACTCGCGGTTCTCCGTGCCGTCGACGTGAGCGGCAAACGAATACTCGGCGACACTGCACCGGCGCGGGATGAAGAGCTTCTCACTTTCGCCGCCAGGCCCGCGCCGGGCTCCAGCCGTCGTGCGGCTCATGACGGCCTGGATCTGGTCGGGCTCCTGCATAATCTGCTTCGCCATAGTACCCTCAACACTGTAACCGGTGATGATTACGCCGTTCTTGTCGTTCGGGGCCCAGCGCTCGAGCAGCTCACGGCTGACGCCGTTCTGCAGCATACCGGGACTGGCCAGCATGACGCAACCCCCTACGTCGTCGAAGCGGTCGAGGTTCTTGAGGGAGCGGATGTACTTGAAGTCCCAAGGGCCCCCCTTGCCGGAACCATCGCCCGAGGCCTCGGCCTCGGCCATGCGCTCGCGGAAGAGGCGCTTGATATTGTCGTTCATGGCGCCGACGTAAGTCTGGTAGACAACCATACACTTGCGGGCGAGGTTACTGGCGTAATAGATAGGGAACTTTTGGTACTCTGCGTGCTTGCCCCAGTACTCGTCCAGAATCAGGAGCAGCTCCTGAGCTCGTCCGAGAGCGAAGACAGGCATCAAGACCCTGCCGCCGCGGTTAAGAATGCTGGTGATGGACTTCATCAGAGCCTGTTCTCGTTCGAGCCGGGGCACGTGTGAGGCAATGCCATAGGTTGACTCGGTGATGAGAACGTCAATCTTGATGCCCTTAGGCACTTCAGCGGACACCAGATGTCTATCCTGCTCGCGTGAGTAGTCTCCCGTAAAGAATATTTTGAGCCCGGCGATTTCAATAAGAAACATGGCCGCCCCGAGAACATGGCCGGCAGGGTAGGGGGTAATGCGGATAGAGGAGATGGTGTGTGTCGTGTGATAGTCGATAGCCTCAATCTGAGGGAAAGTGTTCAGATGGTCTGCCTCTGTATAGACCGGTTGCGAGGTCGGGTTGGACGAGGTGTTTCCAACACGAACACTGTCCTGGATAAGCCATTTGTAGATAGCCTTCGTGGGATGGGTCATGAAGACTCGTCCTCTAAAGTTGGTCTTGGACAAGACATATGGTAATGAAGCAGCGTGGTCAACGTGAAAACTATCGTCCTATTAGCAACTGGAGTATGGCAAAATATCTACATCGACGCCCTGGAACGACGCCGAGAGCTATCACGATGACGAGGACGGCAAGGCAAGGCAGGGTGAGGAAAAGAATTTTTGTATTGCTTCTGTGTACAGGAATGAAATAGTATAAGAGGCATAGCAAAAGGCTCCTTCAGGGTACCAAAGTCGCCAAAAGGCGCCGTCCCGAGCCAAGGGCATGATCCCGTATATTGTTTCCAAGTCGTTTACTGCCTTGCCCTGTGATCCAACAGCATATGGGAGGGAAAGGGAGGGCTTACTGGCTGATTAGGAGCACGTCGACGGTACTGAGATCGAAGTCGTCGAAGAAGGGAAGCGCCGCGAGGCCGTCGTAGGCTGGGTGCTGGCCGGCATCGAGCTGTGAGGAGAACATCAGTATCTGCTCGTGTGGCGGGAATGGGGTTTCGTACCATGACCGTCTTTCCTTTGTATTGGATGATATGACATGACCTGCCGACTTCGTTTCCACCTCCGAGGCAGAGAAACATCAGCTCGTCTGCAGGGTCTACTGGTTCGTCGGAGACTGTGGCCGCCATGGCCGAGGCCTTTCTCTTCGCTGCCATGACTGTAAACGCGATTATCGCGGACAGCAGAGGGGGTAAAAAGAAAAAGAAAACTACGGTTTACAGTCGTCGCACCGAATGGTGACTATCGTTGACCCAATCAGCTCATCTGCAATAGCTCAGCCCTTTGCGCGATGTTTCTTCAATGGGAACGGTCCTCCCTCAACGAAGAACAGAGGAGTAGGGATGTGGAGCGACACAAAGGCGAGGATGGATGCTGGAGTGACGCGCAGGTGCCGAAGGGGTCGCGTAAAAGTTGGCTACAGCTCTGGTTCAATTGGAGCTTCAGCCTACCTAGCGCTCGGGCCATGTTGCGCTTGACTGAGAGAGGAGGCTGAGCTGTCACGTGACTTTAAATTTACGCGGTTCTCGGGTCTGTCTGGCGACAGCTCCTCCTTCCAAATATTCACCACACCGTCACGCTTGATATCACCCAACAATCAACAGTTCACAACATCGCGATCACGAAATCATCGGCCTCAAGCTGCAGCAAATAATCAACGAATCTGACGCGATCTCGAGAATCCATCGTCTGGGCGATACGACGCACACGGCAGATGGGCAGAGTCGCGTGAGGATTGCCCAGGCTGTTTGGCCTGCTGAGCTTCATCGAAGCGGCTTCTGATTAACCTCTTGTTTCGACCTACTGGAATCTATTCCTTGACGTATTGTAATAACACAGAAAACATGGCGCAACCGCAGCCTCAGATGCCGCAGAGGGCATTCTCGCCCCCTCAACCATCCGCCTCTCCCGCCGCGACGCAAGCCGGTTTTGCGCTTCCTCCTAATAAACGACCACGTCTTTCACCTGGCGCAACCCCACAACCCGAATCCCCTTACTCTACTTCACCTTACGCGGCAAGCCCAGGCGCTCCGGTTACACCTTCCACGGCTGCGACGTCTGCCGGTTCTCCCGTTTACCCCAACGCGGCGCAACAACAACAACAGCAGCAGCAGCAGCAGCAGCAGCAGCAACCTCAGCAACCTGCGACACCAGGCTATGCGACACCATACGCGAACGGCACCACCACCTCTGCTCTTGCTTTGCCGGATACGCGACCGACCCCTCCTCCGCAAGTTTCTACCCCACAACCGCCTGCGCCACCTACTCTCCCTCAATACACCACGGCGACTTTGGCACTCGGCACAAACACGCCGGGCACGCCCGTCATGCAGCAACC
Source organism: Colletotrichum sublineola (assembly GCA_020631755.1). Lineage (NCBI taxonomy): Eukaryota > Fungi > Ascomycota > Sordariomycetes > Glomerellales > Glomerellaceae > Colletotrichum > Colletotrichum sublineola. The sequence goes on from JAHSQG010000001.1 coordinate 3,701,257, forward strand.
ATCGACTCCTGGAGCTATGGGTCCGCCCTCAAGACCCCCCGACCGACCGCAGAAGGAGTACGAATACGACGTGACGGACTCGTTGGCTGGTACTGGCATCGACTTGCGCGCCGAAGAGCAGTTCCTGTCTGAACTCTACGTTCCTGAGTCGAGAACCGGCTATCCTCCTTACCCTCCAGGCAATAAGGGAAGCTTTTATGGTGCGGGTCCAGCGAACCAGCCCGCTCAGCAGGCTGGTACTGATGCTCAGAATCAACTGGTGGCACAAGCTGCGGAGAAGGCTTGGCAGGAGTCCGCAAAGCGTCTGGCTCAGACTAGGACTATGGAGCTCAACAACGCATTTCTGCAAGTCCCCGTCGTATTCCGAAAGGCAGAGAAGTTTGCCAAGGACCAGGGCCTATCGCTTAACCTGGAGATTAAGAACAGCAACCAGCCGATGGGTCGGATGCGCCTGCCAGAGGAGTTTCCGGCGCCTAATGTGACAGTAGGTGTTAAGAAGGGACCCGACTCTACTATGGTGACGACATCGGGTACATGGATTCCTCAGGAGGCTTTCTTGGTGGACCAGTTGGCTTTGCTTTCTCTCGCCACGAAGCAACGACTTAGGACTCTCTTGGAGGACTCGAATCGGATTGCTCGGATTCGACAGACCTCGTCACACGGCGAGGTCCCTGAGGAGTGGCAGACGGCGGCGGCCCCGCTGAAGAGCGCCTTGGAAAATCAGGGAGAGGACGCGACGCAGCAAACGGCGACTGAAGACGGCGCTAGTCCGCGCCCAAGCGCTCAGAAACGTCGGTACATGTGGTACACATATGCTTTCGCTATGCTGACTCTCATACAGGCCCTCTTGAAAACCCCTCCTCCAGTCAGCCCAGCAAGGTGCAGAAGATTGCAGCCACGAATACAATGAGCCACACTGTTCGAGAAGTGGGCAAGGCTGAACGAGACTGGGAAGAGAGACGGTTGCGGAAGCGCAATGCCCGCAAAGATGGAAATACCGAAGCCGTGTCAACGCCATCCCGCGCCGGCTCAGTTGCGCCTGGTACCCCCGGTGGTTCCGCGCCAGATTCGGAAAAGTCTATCTCGAAGAAGGAGCAGAAGAAACTCGATGCTGTTAAAAAGGCAGAGGCTAGCAGCCATGCCAATCAAAATATCACAAGTAGCATGTTCGTCGGCATGCCCAAGACAGGATCGCTGTTCGGGAAGAAGAAGGGCGGCAAGTCATACTCGTGGATGACAGGTGGTGCCAGCGGTGCTAGCACACCAAGAATGGGCACAGCCGGGAAGCCGGGTGGCGCGGCCGCTCCGGGGCCCCCGGCGCCGGTGAACCACGCACTGACAGTCGAGGGAAGGGCACGGCTCGGCAGTTGGCGCGAAGACAAGGAAAAGGGCAAGAATATCCAATTGCGAGACTGGGTAGCGGCTCTAGAGGGTGACGAGATTGAGTTGCAGGCTATGCAGGCCGCATACGACAAGCTTGACACGTCGGACCCCAAGTAGGGACTGGCTGACGTTCGACGACACATATCGGATTCATAGGAGTGACTCGACCTCCGTGTTGTATTTTTATCATTTTAGCATGGCGTTACGCAGAAAGCATGGTCAAGAGGGACGGTTGGCTGCATAGTAGCTCTTTACTGGAGGGGGACAAAAGCGATGCCAACCAACTGGGGCCACGATGACGCAGAGACACCAGGCCTTTTAGATCATGGGGGATGGCCTCTTACCTTTAATGCGCCTCAGCCAGACAGCGAGAGCTTCAGTTAGGGTCTGATCTCAAAAATAAGAAAGTAGTAAATACCGTCAAGTACTGCAGCGTTGTCTGCTAACCATGCACATCCATCCGCGTCCTTATGTCACAAACTTCAGAACCCGGGGGTTCGGCGTTCAGCGACTGCGATGGGCGTTGAATGTAAGTAAGCAGCCACCATGGCGCCTCTTGGCATTCTCTCTCTCAAATCATCTCCGCCAACTTCCGATTTGACCGCTCATCCCCAACTGGCGATCTCGGCTGCAGGTCTGGATCCGAGTTGTCTGTTGAGTTGCTCGCAAACACGGGTCTCGAGGATTTGTCAAAAAAATCAAAATCGACATGACGAACATAGACACACCTTTGCGGACCAGTGGAGCACCATGATATCGTGACGCCCGGGTGATATGGTCATCGTCGTCTAGACTGTCTTTTCAAGATCCTGGGCAGGGCTCCTTCCTGTCGGTCTTTTCCGCTTTGAGAAGTTGCAGAGCCGAAAAAGTTGTTGTGATTTGGGGCTGACATATCGGTACGTAGTGTTTCCGTATTTGTATCTGAATAAAGTGTGCTACGTTGTTGATGGTCGGTTGCCATGGAGGAGAATGACCATTGTGACTTCAGGTTTTGTTTCTGGTCCACCGTAAGAGATCGGAGTAATATATCAGCCCAAGCGGCCGTTTGGTGTCGAGCGCCGTCTTCGGCCGACTAGTACCTATGCCTAGGCCCCTTTATCTCTCTATGTCATGACGGAGTTCCCCGGAAAACGAGATGAAGAGATGACTGAGCCTTTTGCAGCAATGCCACCCCTCGGACGCACAGTGAACGTCCCGTGTGAGCTGTGTGGGGCACAAAAGGCAAGCGTCGCTGGGATCGCAAGTCTTGACAATCAAAAGGCGCTTGGTTGGGTGGCTGTCGCCAAGACAGGGCGAGGCGAGCGAGTCTTCCTCATAGTTAGTCATGTTCTGCCTCAACTGTTGGCACAGCTCTTGCGCGACTGGAATCTGCAGCAATCTCAATGGAGCCGGTATCTCCGCGACTGGATATTTCAACTGATGCTCGTCGGAATGGTTTCCCACTCTCCCTTGAATGATACTCTAGGACAAGAGCCAAGGCGGACTCGACTCCGGCCTGCGCTCCTGCCCTGATGAATAGGATCATTTACGGAGCGAGGCACTTACAATTCGGGTTCTCTCTGCAAGTTGTCACTCATTCCATGTCATCATGCCCGGCCCGCTAGATAAACTCAGGGTCAGCAAATGGGCCGAAAAAATGTCGGGATCTCTTGGTTCGCTTCGGCACGCTTTGCCTGACTACGCCACTTTTTGCTCTAGACGTCACCCTCTAACGTGGTCACTAGTAAGCCCGTTGAGAATTCCAATTACATGCTGACAGCACACGTGCATAAGTGGGCTGCGATAATAGAGTATCTGGTTGGCCTTCCGCATGGGCAGGTGTTGTTTCTTTCTGAGCGGCATCGTCGTGACTAACCGATACAGTAAATTGATATGCGCGTCCTTTACGAGGATTGAAATATAAGTATCCGGAACAATATTCTCCTCAAACTTCTGCTGGATATTAGAGGCAGCCCCAACCACTACAACACAGCCAACCTTGCGTGTTCATACGCCCGTCCCTGCTGTATATACAACCAAGGAACAAACCATATTTCAAGGACGACTTGCATCATGGTGAACCTAATCTCATCCATGCTGTCGTTGGGTTTTGCAGCCCTCACGGCGGCACGAGTGTGCCAAAATGTCACAGTCGAGGTCTCCATCACAGCGAGAAACGGCGTCTTCAACATCTCGACCCCTGAGACAGATGTCGACGTCACAAACTTCCTGCTCAAATCTGCAGAACAAGGAAGGAACGTATCAGCAGAGCACCTGATCGGTGTAAGAGCAACCTAAAATTTGGACTTTTGAGAAGAAGAAACAAAAAACGAAGTCTCGAAGCTAACATGCACATCTCTAGTACGCCAATGTCGGAGGCACTTACCAGCTCGCGTCGACATACTGCCACCCGGACTCGGGTCCCGGCCGCGTGCTCCAGATTCTGACCCACGGCATCGGCTTCGACCGTAGTTACTGGGACTTCCCGGCCAACGGCTACAATTACAGCTACGTCGGCCCCGCCGTTGACGACTACGGCTGCTCGACCTTCTCGTGGGATCGCCTTGGCATCGCTGAGTCCTCGCACGGCGAGCCCATCAACGAGATCCAGGGCTTCCTTGAGCTGGCCGCCCTCAAAGCACTGACGGACAAGCTGCGCGCTGGCACTGTACCGGGGCTGGACTGCACTTTCGAGAAGATCGTCCACGTCGGACACTCGTTCGGGTCTATTCATTCGTACGCGCTAACGGCCATGTACCCAGGCATCTCGGACGGCGTTGTTCTCACAGGCTTCTCTCCTAACACGACCTTCTTTTCTGACTTCCTCCTGGGCGGCGCCTTCATCCAGGCCGGCGACGTCCCCTCGCTGAGCAACTACCCCTCCGGGTACTTGGCGTCCTCGTACGAGGGTGCCGTGCACGTTAACTTCTTCGCCCCTGGCAACTTTGACCCCAAGATCCTAACAGCGGCGTACAAGGGTGGTCAGCCGGTGACGTTCGGCGAGCTGCTGACCATCGGGGGAGAGGCCGGGTCGCCTAGCACGTTCGCAAAGCCCGTTCTTGTCATCACTGGTGGTAAGTCGAACACAATAGCCCCTTCCCCCTCTCTTTAGTGTGTAATTTGGTGGGCTAACAACGTTTTTCGTCTGCAGAGAAGGACCTTCCCTTTTGCGGAGGCAACTGCCTCTCGACTGGCAACCCCCAGCTGGCGTCGATCCCGGCGGCCGCTGCTGCGATGCTCAAGAACGCGACTCCGTTCGAAGCTTACGTCGTCCCTGGAGTTGGCCACGGCCTTACTCTTGTAAGCTGATCTCGTCCCTGACTTGATGTTTTCACGCTGACCCTTTGATTCCCACCCAGAGCTACTCTCATGTGGAGGTGACCAGCAAGATCCAAGACTTCTTCGCCCAGAACGGCCTAGGCAACTAGTCTTGAACTCTGAACATATTATCTTGTGCATATTATCTTATCGGAACACTTTCAGTTGCAGTTGAGTTCAGGCGGGTAGAGAAAGCGGGATCACGTACATAACCCAGAGCTGTCCCAAGAATGGAGCTCGCTCCAAAGTAAAACGACACGTATGCAACGTATCCGTTCAGCTTTGTAGGACCATGTGATAAATGCTGTGTTGAAAGCAACCGCGTAGAAATCGCCCTTTTCACCCCCATGTGACTGGCAGTTGGTAGAATGACGTTGGCCCGGCTAGCCTGCATCCCTCGACGAGTCGGCGTGGCTGCCAGCCAGCCGGCCTTCTCGAATCTGACGTAAGACCGCACTTCAGCATGAACTTACTCGACCTCTCTTCAAGCGCAGTCACAAACTGAAACATGAAATCCGGAGTGTTTTCGCAATCCCCATAAGCCTTCTTCGAAAGACACACACACATAACCACACACACACACTCTCTCTCTTTCTCTCTCCCGAATACTATACGCCCACTAGCAAGTATGCAGCTCTGGTCTCACAAGGTGACCCAAGACACTCTGGCGCAAGATACCAAAACCCGGACGGACGAAGCCCAGGCTCTTCGCGAGATGCTCGTCAGCAAAATCCAAGAGTCTCGTGAGCCATCATCGACTGTGATACCCGTCGCGCTCTGTGGCAAGGCGGAGCAGGTCGGCTGCATAGTTATCGCTGGTCTAAGGCCGGAATATGAAGGTAAGGCAAAAACAAAAAACAAAAAAAAGACGGACGCCTTTCGTATACTTCCGATGACCCTTCTCCCTCTTCTTTTCTCCGTCTTATTGGCAACATCCCCGTTGATTACATACCTACATATGCACAACCTGGTGACTGACTGACACTAACACCCCCGAAGTCATCCACTTTGTCACGTCGCCTACCTCGGGCGCCGCGATCCTCCCCGCCCTCCTCGCGTCCCGACCCCCACCCTCGCACCCGGACGCCAGCACGATCGGAAGCGGTAACTACGCCGCTGCCCCGCGCGCCGTGATCCTCGGCCGCGCCTTCGACGACGCCGCAACGGCGGTTCTTCAGGAGGCAGTCGCTGACGCGCGGGTGCAGGCGTCTGCGGACGTGCGGACGGTCCCCTGGCTGAGGCAGGACTCGAGTAAGCCAATGCCACCGATTGGGCCGAAGTACGGCGAGGCAATAGTCGCGAGGGTGAGGGTGGCGCTGGCGAGGCTGGAGGAGGAGGGGAAGCTGGATGGGAGCTACGGGGGTGACGAGTGGTACTGAGGCGCGCGTTCGGTCGTGCGCCTTTCTGACCGTGTGGTGCTGGGCGTATAGAGTTCACTTGAACTCAACAGTATGAATAGGCTCCGAGGAGATGATCAGGCACAGAATTCGAGACCTCGTGGAGATCTAGGTAGCTTCGTTCGTCTCATGTTGCTGGCTGAGCCAAATGACGGAGGGGGTAGCCCCTAGGGGTTGCGACAGCTCTTTACCCCGCTACAACCCACCGTGAGATAAGCGATAAGATGGAGGGGTCACCGCCCGAGAATCAACGTCGATGGGCGGCGGTGATGCCTTCCACTGTCCAACTGATTCGGACATGTACACTTTGCATCAAAGATCGTCGCTGCTCGTAGCTGCACACATTACACAACACACACTTGACCCGTAAACGACCCGAGCCGTGAACGCCACGTGGACGGCCTAAACAGCACGCAAAAGGTTGCCAACTCAGGCATCCCTTCGCTTTCCCACATCTTTACACCTCAAGGGCCCATCCCGGACGCTCGTCTTGTCTCGGACCATGGCCATTGCGGTAATGACCGTCCCAAAAACCACCCAGGTCCTCACTGACATACGTATGATAGGCTGTCGGCCAGATCTGCTCAACGGCATCGCTGTCGCACAACCTCGAGCAATGCGTGAAGCTGGTCGCCAAGGCGGCCGTAGGCGGCGCAAAGGTACGGTTGCTCCCCTCGTCTCTCGGTCCAACCACAACATGGCTTGCCGCACGTCACGAAAACTCTCCTAGGGACAGTAAGACAATTGGAGTTCAGGGACACACGCAGCTAACACGCCACTTCAGGTCCTCTTTCTCCCTGAGGCCTCAGACTACATCGCGTCGAGCCCCCAAGAGTCTCTCTCCCTCGCCCAGCCGCAGTCCAAGTCCCCGTTCGTGCTCGGCCTCCAGGAGGCAGCAAAGACCCATTCCCTTGCTGTCAGCGTCGGCATCCACGTCCCCGTCGCGGAGGTCGTCCCGGACCTCACGACACCAGCCTCGAAGCTCCTTAACCGCAGCCTTTGGATCAACGCCGACGGCACCGTCAACAAGGCAGCGACATACGACAATCTTCACCTCTTCAACTTCGGCGCCCTCCGCGAAAGTGCGACCGTCCAGGCCGGCCCCTCGCTGACACCTCCGTTCCCCACCCCCGTCGGCCGCGTCGGCAGTCTCATCTGCTTCGACCTCCGGTTCGCCGAGCCGGCCCTCGCGTTGACGCACCCGGGTCCGAGAAGTCCCTTCGTCGATCCTGCTGTCGGCCCCGCCCAGGTCTTGCTGTACCCCTCTGCCTTCACCGTTCGGACGGGCCAGGCGCACTGGGAGACGCTCCTGCGGGCCCGCGCCATCGAGACGCAAAGCTGGGTCATCGCCGCGGCGCAGGTGGGTGCGCACAACCCGAAGCGGAGCAGTTACGGGCATAGCATGGTCGTCGACCCCTGGGGCCGGGTGAGGCTCGAGCTTGGTGGCGTGGACGGCGAGGGCGGGGCGGAAGAGGGCGCCGAGGGGGCCGTTGGCTTCGTGGATGTGGACCTGGACGAGTGGGAGAGGGTGAGGGAGAGCATGCCGCTGGCCAGGCGCACGTGAGTTTCCTTCTCTCCTTTTTTTCTTTTTTTTTTCGCAGCTTTCTTCTTTCACCGCTTTCACACCCCCTTGAACATCGTATCTTTCCTCTCCTGTGAGTGAGTGACTCGCCCACCCCCTACCATCTTCCTCCTTTTTGCTTCCCCGTCGCCCGGGCGGCTTCCCCGTCGTGCATTCGTACCAGTGGGATGGTTTGACTAATTTCTGAACAGCGATGTGTACCCTGAAATCTGAAGACCCCTGGGACGTGCCAGCTGTCATATTCCCGACAAGCAGGGCCGGGCCCGGGGGCTGGTCCTGCGTCTAAATTACTTCAGTACGGATACAATGCGCGAAGGGACTGGGTCTTAGGAGTCCATGCTAGCAAGCCTCACCGGGGACAACGGGAGACGAGCACGGGTATGGCTTCGAGCCTGGCAGTCGGTAACACCGCAACGCAGGTCCTTGAGGGTTCAGGACAGGGTAGGGATATCTTCAGGGGTGAATGCGTAGATTGGGTATGTAGTGTAGTGTACATAGTGTCCCGGCCAGCCGGCACGTATGCGGATGTTCTAGAAGGGGAGCCTCTATTTTCAAGATGGGGACACTCAAGATGATGAATTGGGAGTTCTGATCCGGGATACGGAGTACGTGTCGTACCTCGACAGGCCTAGAGGGCCCCATGCTTGCAGGGCGGAAAATGAGCCACGCCGGTGAGGCTTCACCGAGACAACGACGTGCCACTGGGAAGCTGAGATGCCGGTCCCAGCAGAGCAATCAGCCTTTTCCCGAAGGCCAGGTTAGGCTGGGCCCCTTTGTGGGGTGGGAGGAAGGGGTGTCGATGCGTTCCCCGGCAGTTGCCAGACCGAAAGAAAGGTCAATTTCGCAGAAATATTCATTGTGACCAGGGTTGCAAATTAGTATACTTAAGTCTAGTATTGGCCTATACTAATACTAATAGTATTTTTAAACCTATACTAATACTAGGTTAGTTTAGTATTAGGGTATACTAATACTAGGCTAGTTTAGTATTAGTATACTTAAGTATACTAATTAGTATATAAAGATAAGTAAAAATAAGTAAAAATAAATAAAGATAAGTAGAAATATTTAGAATTTAATAATACTATATAAGTTTACTATATAAATTTAACCCTAAAGATAATTACTTTTATTTTTATTTATCTTTATTTATTTTTATTAATTTTAATACTAATTAGTAATTAGTATACTTAAGTATACTAATACTAAACTAATACTAATAGAGGCTAGACTAATACTTACTAATACTAAGGCTAGTATAACTTTTATATACTAATACTAAACTTACTTAAGTTTAGTATTAGTATACTAAATACTACTAGTATTTTTTTCAACCCTGATTGTGACGTCCCCCGGTGAGTCGGTGAGTCAACATCCCAGGGTGGTTGTCTCTCTGTATTTTCGCTTCCCAAAGTCCCATGTCACCGGGGAAAGGGGGACAAGCAAGCCGCCGGCGAATTGGGCGGTAGGTTCGTTCCAGTGGCCCTTTCACAGCGGCAATAAGCTCCTCCCGGCGCCTGGGGTTGGACCGTTGCGTAGCGTGCACGCATACGTGTACACTATCGTACTACTAGGTATGCGTAGTGCCGTAGTAGGGCAAGGGGATGCTCAACGGTTTTGAAATGCGATGGTCTCGGTCAAGGGGATGTGCCGTCGCTACGCTGGACCGCTGGACCGCTGGACTGTTGAGCGGGTAATTTTGCCTAGGTATTGTCGGGATCCCTACCCGGTCCTTGCTGTGCGTGGTTGGCTCTCTCCAGGACCCCCCACTGGAAGAAGGTGAAGAAGGAAAAAGAGGAGCGCGCTAGAAGGACAGTCTGAAATTCGAATCAACATGGTAAAATTAAGAAAGACAGAAACGAGACCCACAGCTTGCTTCAGCCGGGGTGGCATGGCAAGGGGGAGGAGTGTGTTGTCCGTGTTGTGTTCATGTCGCCGTGTGGAGCCATGATGGCAGCCGGTGGGGAACGGAGTTCGTTTGGGCCGGCAATGTTTCCCACTGGTTGAGCTTGACCGGGGATCCCCTATGATGGAGTCGCAGGTGTGTGTTGAGTATGAAATGGAGGGGGGGCCTTGGGGACTTTTTGTGGCCATCTCCTTTAGCGTCCAAATACTGTGTCCGTCTTGTTGCTTTCTTCTCTCTCATGGTCAGTCAGGCCACCTCGGCAGCCCGGAATCCATGCCCCGGCTGCGGTGACCGCATGGCCGGTGGAGAGGGAGAACAGCGCAGAGAAACCGGAAAGGATTTGGGGCGGCGGCCAGTACCTTTTGCGGATACGTCATGGGTACCCGGGCGTCTCTGCTCTCTCCCTTGACCCCGGGAATCCGAGAAGGAAAGCAAAAAGAAGCGGATAAAGGAACTTTTTTCCCCCCCCCAAACCATAGCCCCGAGAGATTTGTCGGTTTAGGATATGTAGAAGTCCTAATCAACCCTCCCCTGAGGATCTTCAGCCATAGCCGCACCGCAGGGACACCTCTTGAGTGGCTGTTGTTTTCACCGAGACTAGGGCAAGGGCGTAGAGGTCCCCTTGACCTCTCGTCTCTCACCGAACTTCTGGATCCCTTCATTCCACCTAGCCCCAATGTCAAAGGAGACCTTCGAGAAGGAAGCATGGACCACTGGGCAACGAATTTTTCTGTGGATTGGGGACAATGTATACGTTACTATAGTACCAGGTATCGCCGTATATTTGGGGTAAAAGCGCTCGAGTACGTACCGGACGGCCCAGGGCAAACAGGAACCGAAAGGGGTGGCGGAAGATGGGATGAAACGTGGGCTTGATGATGTCGATTGTCGAAAATCCCGTCCGTTCAATCTCGTCAGCCAGTCGTCTCTCCTTTGCCTGAGCGACAAGCAAAAGGGGCGGAGAGTTTGTTGGGTGGGGGAAGATCCGTCTTTGTCGTCTCCTTCGGATGAGACACTTGTGAGAGAGATGAGAGGGTAAGGACGAGGTCAAGGAGGATAACCCGACGACTTGGTTGAGACGTCGCATTCCCCCAGAACTACCGCCCACGCCCCCCAAAGCCAGACGGGGAATGTTGCATACATGACACGTTGGACCCTAAACGAGCCAGAACGGCTGGCTTGAGGCTCCTGGGTAGGGGGAGAAAGCCACAGCCACTGCGTCAGGGCCCCGGAATAGAATGACTGATGAGAAAGTCTCATGTCGCTGGGCCGTTTTCCTTGCGCTTCCCGCTTCTCCAGTGACACCATGACGAGGAGATGATGTCTGAGGCTGGTATGGAACACCATGCGGCGGCCATGTTTTCATGCCCTCTCTCTCTCTCTCTCTCTCTCTTTCCCGGCCGCTGCGCAGACCACGGCAGGATTCTTGGGCACGGCTGAGGCGAGACACGGGAGGAAGAGTTTGCGACCCTAAGAGGCTATGCCGCCGCGTTTGCTTTTTTATTTTTATTTTTATGCTATTGCCACCATCGTTTATACGAGGATCGAAGATGACATGTTTGGGTTTGGGCGCGGCGGCACGCGCACCCAAAAAGGAACGAGACGCAAGGAACCCCATAGGTACTGGATGGGCTGGGAGGATGGAGATGCAAGGTAGAGGCGCAGCACAAAGTAGACTGCAATGGCAGCCAAGAGTTCCCAGGTTTCCGGTTGAGGGTTTGTCGCGTATGCGGGCGGGAGAGGTAAAGAGGAAGGTGGTGTGCTTATGATGTGGGCGCGCAGCTGCGACTCTAGCTCGGAACCTGCATATAGGTAGCCAATGGAATGGGTCAGGCAAGAGAGGAACCACGTGTGTCGGTTGGTTGCCACACTGCACAGTGCGGGCGGGTGTGTTTGTTGCAAACCTGCATGTTTCTGTTGTTTGTTGGTCGTTGATTGACAGACAGTTGGCTGTTGCTGAGGAAAGTTCGTGCAGGTGTCATTTGGCACAGCCAATGATGGGAAAACAAACCATCAACCACCAACCAGCCCCAACGATCAGGAGGTTGGACGCGCCAACAACAGACGCTCCCTCCCTGGAGCAGCACAAACAACAGCAGACTCGATCAGTCATTTTTGTCGGCCGGTGACGGATGAACAACAGGGAGCCATGTCACTAGATCCCCCCCACCCATGGGCTCTGGGACCGGAAAGAGGTTCCGTTCGGCGAAAAAGACGGCAGAGACAAGGGAATGAAAAGAAAAAGAAAACAAGTGACAAACGAGGTCGAGAAAAATGCTCGACCCATCGGGCCCAACAAACATTCTTCTGTACGTTATCCGTACAAAGAGGGCGATTCTCTTTGGAGCCATCTCAGACAGAGGGGATCCAACAAAAAATGAGATCGACAACAAGGCGCATGTTCCCCTGCATCTCAACTGCCGAAATAGGTCAGCACCTTACGAAGCCATGCAGTAAGTAGTAGTCAGTGCAGCCCCTTCTGGGGATGTACAGGACGAAGTAGGTAAGCACGTAGTAGGTACCTACGCTACGTTTCCTCTACATTTGTACAGCAGGTACTGTACGGAATACATGGCTCAGTACCCACCTCGCCACACCTGTCCCTGGGGACCTTGCACCTGCTCAGTCATCCGCCCCAGAGCTCAAGTGGCATATCCTTGCTTCTCATTGGTTATTTTCAGAAGTCTAGGTACGTGCTCCTGCTCGCCGGTCCACCACGGGCCACTCCCGAAAGCAGCAAAAGGGAAAGGGGAAGAAGGTCCCAGCGCGCTGGTTCCCGGGACGCCGCCGCCGCTACCGCATTAGCGCACATGGATGACCATTTTCGCAGGTCAGCGCGACCTCGCAGCCACGCAGCCAAAGCCATACATACTTACCTACCTAGGTAGTAAGCTCAAGTAGTTGTAGCAGTAAGCTGCTGCAGCAGTGCTAATGGCAGCAGTTTGCTCTTCCACACACATATCACACACCACCACCACCACACCATCGCACCACACCATCACACCACACCCTTTTGTCTTTCCTTTTTCCCACCCGTCCTATTCCTGTTCCTGAAGGTGCCTGGACCCCCCTAATTTTCTTACCCGCACATCGCTCGCCCCCTTTTGCCATCACCTCCAGCTCGGCCCCATGGTCAAAAACTCAAAATACAGCCACCCCAAATCTAGTGCGCAATAGTCCTTGACTACGTAGTATGGGACACCGAACTCATGGGCCGGGGAGGGCTCGCTGCCAACTGCCGTGATATCACCGCGCCACGTAGAGAGAGAGAGAGAGAGAACAAAAGGAAAAAACTACAGCTCGGACCTTGGGCAGTCGTGCAGGGCTAGGTATCCGTACCCGGTCAGAGGCGCGTTCGCATGCGACGTTCCCGCCTCGTTTCTTTTTCCCTTTATCGTCCCATGCGTAGCGACAGCACATGGAAACACCCGTATATACTTTAGTAGGCAACCCACGCGCGTGCGCGCGACGACGCAGCACCTACCACTTGGGGAACTCTCGCTAGCAGTCACACCACTTGTGTACCGGGCGTCGGCACCTTTTCCTGCCGGATGTCGTCCGCCGGCCGTCATTCTATCGGGCCTGTTACCCAACCTCTGGTTGGAGAAATCGTGCTTGATGGAGTGTGCCATCTCACGAGACAACAAATCAAAATCTCGCTCAACTCGTGTGCCGACTACCTTGCAGCCAAGCACCTTTCAGCGAGAGAAAAATCCATTCGACGTCGTATGGGCGACGTCACTGGTCCTTCCATCTATATGGCCAGTTTTCTCTCCTGTGTGGAAAACCAGCAGTGTGCTCGCTACCTTTGCCCCAGCCCAGTCACGACTTGTGTAACGTAGGTAGGTATTCTGAGTAAGGAAACCGTCGCCGAGCCCACAGACAAACGGAGCTAGCTCATCCCGCCTCCGGACAAGGACACGAAAAGCAAAAATAAAAAGAACAGAGGCAGAAAATAGCTTTGTTCTGGTACCACCTTCCCAACGTCACATCCGACGCGAGGCCCCAAAGAAAGGCTTGGCGTCGACAGGCACTCTGCACGTGTATTGAAACATATTGGCAACATCAAAGTGTCAGTTACGCATACTTACAAACGCCACGCTTCCCATGCATGTCCCATGCCCCCCTCCCCCATGCTTCCTCATCCATCCGAACACTTCTCCTTCCTCGCAGGTTTGATGCAGGTTCGCACCGAATCGCACGTAATCATGTTTACTTTTTTCATTCTTTCTTTTCTTACACCCTTTCTTTCTTTCCGTCCCGCCTTCCCCTGGCTCTCAGACTTTGTCACCTATTCCATCCAAACCTTCAATGTTCACGGCCTCTTCGTCAGCCATCTGCAAGGCCGGCCTACCTACGAAATAAACAACCACCGGGCCGTCTCCCCCGGCCGCCGGCGCCAGCATGCCGCCCCCCATTCTACAACAAGAATCGTCAAAGAAGAAAAGGGAGGTCAATTACCAGATAACAAAAGTGCGTTACATGGGAGATTGGAAAATGCGAGACGGGCATGGCCTGTCTCAATTTTTATTTGTTAATTAATTATTATTTTTTCCCCTTTACGGGTTTACTTTTTCCTTCTAGGCCATTTACTTCTGTCCTCTTGCTCTTTTACAACCGTCACTCCCTCCCCCGCTAAACGGATTGACGATGCAGCGCATAAGCGCCCGCCTGCCTGTCCGTCCGTTCGCCAGACTAGTGTAGGTGATGAAGCCCATCTTGGAATCGACTCCTTTATTTTGTACACGAATTTCCAGTCCACCTATTTTTTGCCATTATTAGTAAACTAGCACTGGCAGGCTGCCCCTTCCGCTTCTCATCACTTGCCAACGCACGCACGCACGCACGCACGCTCCGCTTCCTCGCTCGGCGCGCGCGCGCGCGCGAGAGAGAGAGAGAGAGAGAGAGAGCCCCTACGTGGCCGGCACGCGTCGATCACAGGCGACGGGGGAGGTGGTTCGCATCTTGCCATCTCAGACACCGACGGTTCCCTTAGTCACGATCCGATACCTCAGTCCCTCAGCCGCCTCTCTCCCTTACTCCAGATTCGGGCCATTCCAAGTCTCTTGCATCTGCTCGCCACCCGCCCCCTCTTCCCCCGGTTTCCGATCGCCCCTAATCATCCCCCCCTCGCATCCTCGATTTCCTTCTCCCTTTCCTCCCCCGGATACGTGACCCGTGTGTGATCGATGCTCTGTCACTTTCCTTCTCCCTTTGCCCACCCTTGCCCCCCTCCCCCCCTCCTTCTCAAAGGCATCAAGTCAGCAGCTGTTCTCTATCCGACTCGATTTGAGCAAGTTGCCAATGCAAGGTTAAGGCCCTCGTCAAGTCGGCGGAATGCTCCTGTCCCATCACCACCCCTGTCCGTCTCAGATGCATCCTGCACACACTCTCGACGCACGTCTGCCAGATCTGGCATGCCTCTACGTCAATATTGGGCATACCTACCAGTCTTGGTGGTTGCCCAAATATCGGTGTGCCGGTGCGAGCCAAGTGATGCAGCGGGATGAAGCGGTGTTTTTTTTCTTCAAAATTATTTTTCCTGGTCTAATTTTCGAAGCGCTGGCGCTGTGTAGCTACCTTGGTTCTTCTAAGAGGCTAGTAGCTAGTAGTACTATACATACAGTCCATCGAGGGCTAAACCCGCAGGATATCTTTGTCAATTCCTCAGTCCAGCCCAGTTCGTCCAACAAAAATAGGACGACCGACTGGCTTTGGAGCCCTCGGTCTCCAGTACGCTATGAGAACACAAGTGATTGGGAATAATAAACACTGTAGTGCGGTAATCCGTTGTTGCCATTGCCTTATTCTGACAAGGGACAGGGGATAGATAATAAATAGGAAAGCGTTGCTGACATATCCTTGGCTCTCTGTCAATGTGCCCAGGACCGCGAGGAACCTGGTAATGAGCAGAGAAAACCGACCAGGGGAAATCAAAAGTGTAAGTTAGTACAAGTCAAAAAATAAAAATAAAAACACCAATTCCAAAGTCTATATGCGCAATCAGTTCTTTTCCCAGCCCATGTCCCGTATGTTTTTTGTAACCCGTCCCATATCAAGAGTGCCCAGTAGTGAAAGCAAGGGAATCAAAAAGGAAAAAGAAAAGGAAATCAAGCGCCCGAGCTGCATATTTCTTTTTTCGCCCCTGTCCAAATAACCCCTCCAAAAGAAAAGTGTCGTCTCACAACCTCTATGACGCTTGAGGCGGCAGCGTGCCATGTGCGCCGAGGATGGTGGTTGCGTTGTCATGCGTTGCTGCCCGACCAACTGGCTGTGAAGGGCTCACCGACAGTTTGGAATGGATCCGCCGGGGATATAGTGCCGTCGCCGGGCGTCGTATGGTCGAACGTTTGAGGGGTCCCAGATGCGGGATGTGAGAGCTGACAGGGAGGCTTCGAACAAAAAAAAAAATAGCCCCCCGTGTCTCCAGATGGCAAATAAAAATCCCAAAGCCGTCTATGTTGTAACGCCGTGCCATTTTTGTTGCCCAAGACAGATGGGATGGAAAAGAATCCCACAAACACGCAAAAGCAAAATTGATGCCACATCATGAAAACCGTATCGGCGTTCCCAATCGCCTTGCTGCTGGGAAGCAAGTTGTGGCTGCGAGCCGGTATGTTCTAGTCTTCGAGGGGGAATGCGTATTAAATGGTGTATGATAAATGTCGCGAAATAGGCCAGAACGTTGATTGTACAGGCATGGTGGTACAGGTGGAAGAGGACCGCCAGTATTAGTATAGTCGTAATGATAAGGGTGTGTAAGAGTATGCGTATGCATGGCACAGGCGAATGAGACGCCGCAACGGAGGTGGCGGTTGGTCCTCTCGGTTGCGTATGAAGCCATCACGTCGGCCGAAGCGACGAGGCGGGCGTGGAAATCATGGATGATCGTGCTCACAGCAAGTCAGTTGCGTTGCTCGTGAGCGGGCGCGGGGCCAATTTATCGAGGCTTGGGGCGAGGGGGAGGCTTGGGCACTCCAGTCGTGTCGTAGGCACCACGGCCCATGTTGGAGAAGCTTGTGATTTCTCTGACAACCATTTTGAGAGGATGATTTTGTGAATGTGCTTGTGAAAGCGCGAGTTGATTGGGTTTCGGTGTCTTTGAGAATCGTCTGTTAGCCATGATTCGATCAAACCTCAGGATGAGCGAGGACAAAGCGGCAACTTTATATGAAGTGTAGACGACGTGACGATGAAAATCGACAGGGGCCAAAGTTGGGAAGAAGTTTTTGGGGGGGATGCGCACACACAAGACGCAGAAATGGCTAGGGGGGCGCTGTAAGTTTGCTGCAGCTCTGACTCACAATTAGACCGTCGTGGTGCGACGTGTTGGAGAGTTGCGTTGAAGACTTGGGCGCGGGTGTCTTTGGAGAATGGGATTGGCGAGAGTCGACGGGGGTCAAGAGGCGGTGATGATGCAAGGAGGCCTAGGTATGTTGCCGAATTGGGCGTCACCAATGCTGCTCGGTTGTTTCGCAGAAGGGGAAGATAGGAGCAGCTGAGGCAAAACAGACGAAGCTAGGGAGCGTATTATCGGCACCGTTGCATGAGGATGGCTCGAGCAGGATAGGCTTTGCGCAGTCGCAGACAGGTTAAGGTGCGGTTGTAGGGTTGGGCCGGGTAGAGTTTGGCGGAACGTTGGGACGGACGGGCGGTAAATTGGTTGCGCAAGTCTCGGAAGTCGTTCCTGGATGGGGAGATCCTAACTTTGCGAGTTTTCGGCGGATTGGTATTATTTGACCGAGTGAGGGATTCGGGTCTTGGATTAATGAGTTGGGCGAAGCTCTATATTTCGCAGGAGGCGGAGAGCAATTCCAGAAGGGGAAGGAGGCGTATGAGGCGAGACGAGGCTTCCTGGTACGGCACAGTACGGTACGAGACGAGCAATGGATTGCTGCAACTTCTCTCGCTAAGGATGAGAAGTAGTGGGTCGTGCGGACGAGTTTCTTGCGGGTATAGGCAATGGTGTCCAGAGACTGCGGTGAAGTCGCAGGAAGAAAAAAGGGGGGCGCGCGGGTGTGAGTTGTCTGTGTATGCAGGCTGCTAGTGCTGGTCGGTAAGGTGAAGAGTAGAGTGATGATAGGCAAGATTACAAGGCAAAGGGAGAGGGAGAGTGAAAGACCAGGGCGTGGCGCCTTGAGGACGAGGAGGTGATGAGAGAGGGAGATGTAGTTAAGTGAGGACGGAAGAATGGGAGTCCAGGAGAAAAAAGACGGATGGGAAGGAGAGGGTTATGAACTCTTATTTCAAACCGACGCCCTGACCGAAAATTGGGAAATTTTTTTCTCTTGTTCGCAATGTAAAGTAGGTAGGTAATGTAATGTCAGGGCGGTGGGAGCGCAGGGAAGGGGAGCCATCCATCCATGACCTGGCTGGCTACTTACCTACCTACTACTAGGTAGGTAGGTACTGGACCATGTAGGGCGCACGGCAAGGTATGCAGCGGCAATGTCAACGAAGGCCAGGCCAGGCCAGGCCAGCTCAGGTACCTCTCTTCCTCTGTCTGTCTCTCTCTCTCCCCCCCCTCCCCCAGTCTCTTTCTCTCTATCTCTGTCTTTCTGTCCCGGGGAGGAGTGGAGGGGAGGGGAGGGGGGTCTGTTTCTGGCCTGGCTGATCATGGATAGTAATGTTCCTAGGTTTGGTTCCTTTTCTTTTCCCAAAAATTAAGGGCAGGGGAGAAAAGGGAACCAAAGGAAGGGATTGGGGAGGGGGCCAGGATCTCGCTGCTTGCTTTCTGCTGCAGGTGTGGAAACGCACCCTCCCCCCGGCCAACACGGCAACTTGCAAGGCCCAAGTGAGGTACCGTAGTACCTAAGTTCCCCGGCCAGGGCCCCCTTCATATCCTACAGGGGGGGCGGGGGAGTCAGGACGAGAAGGGGAGCGTGAACTTAGCCATGCCGGGATATGGTCTTCCCTGCAACTTGACGGCCCCATGCCACGCCATGCCATGCCAATGCCAGGTACCCGTACCGTTCCCCCCTCAAGTTGAAGTGCAGAGGCGTTTGGCGTTGGCGTTGGCGTTGGCGTTGGCGTTGGCGTTAGTGTTGGCGTTGGGTTGGGTACTTGGGTACCTACCTAGCTCTGCACACTTGGTGACTGATTACCCTTTACCCGTCTCCGTACCCGACTGGCTCCTTCGCAGAGAGGATCGACTGTGAGAGCAACAAGCATCGCGTAGGGTAGGCAAGCAGAACACCAACGACCGGACCAAACCGAACCCTTGTTTAGGTGGCCATAGGAATGGCTCGGTTTGCGTTGATCGTCGAGGAAGATGATGAACAGCAGCCCAGCCTGCTTTCAGCCGCCCCCTCCCCTCGAGCCGTCATCGTTCCTGGGGCAAGGCAAAGAAAAAGTATCTACACTACGGAATACCTCCTTGAGAGACCCGCGGGTATTAACAACGTCTGTCTACTTGGCGAAGGAAGTAGGGTTAATGGGGAATCTGGAACTTCACCGATTGAGACTAGAGCCGTGCCTTAGCTTCTCGCCATCGCGCATGTATTAGCTCGGTGTGGCAGGAGTCAGTCCACACCCTTCCTCCTCTCCTCTCTCACACATCTTTTAACTTTACAGAGAAGGCGACTGAAATGGAGGAATAGCTTAGCCCGGACTTGGGCGCGTAGTGAGGCAGCCTGCGTGAGCGCTGCTCATTTACAGTATAGGTAGGGCATGTATCCGTAGGTGCTGGGAGATACCACGATATATAGGTACCTAAAACCGAGTTGAATCTCTTGCGCTGTTGGCCCTTTTCCCTCTAACAGGTCTAAGTATCTTTCCAGTATTTGTTTTGTAGTACACCGTCTTTGTTTTTCGTCCTGTTTTTTTTTCCTCCCTTTTTTTTCGGCCGCAGCGCTTGCTGTTTAGCCTCAACGGACACCTTAATTGGCATTCGCAGCGGCGAAACCTGTTCATGGACAGAAGATGGGAGGAACACCATCATACTACCTGACGTAGAGCCACTGACAGATGAAAACATCGCACACACTGACACAAAACCTGATGAATACAGTCTTTCGGTACGTTGTGTCGGCCCACACTCTTTCTCAAGCAGCAGCAACACGGACAGCACGAGCCAGGGTATCTGCACCGCGGCGTCGGTACGCTGCCTCTGAGGTACAAAGGTACCCAACCTACGTAGTACAGGTGGTACCAGAGGCAGGCAGATCCGTCCGCTTGGAAGCAGACCCGGGCCAGTTAGGTAACCCCCTTCCTACCCAGCAAACAAAGAGGGAGGAAAGATCAGAGGATACGTACGATTTACCTTAGGTAGGTAAGGCACGAATATACCTAGGTACCGAGGTAGCATTCACCCCTGCAACGACACAGTATCGTAAAGTACGTAAGAATGAATACCTAGTCTACGTTCCGGCTGCCACGTCCGACTCGCCCACCTTAGCTCACCGGAAGCTCACAATGTCCATCCGTCCTCTCCAGCGTCGTGGGGTTGCGAGAGGAAGCTTGCCCTTCTGCTTATCTCCTGTCGAGTTGTCCTCTGCACTGACGCTTGTCGTTTCTGCTGGGATCTTCCCGGATGGCCACGCCGGACAGGGGGAGTGCCATCCATCCGTCCGTCCGTCTCACCTCCATCAAGCCATCCAAGCCATCCACGCCCACCCACCTGTATCATCGTGAATAGGAGCTGCCCCCCCTTGTTGCCATGCCGTGTCTCTCTCGTCGCGGTTCACCTTGCATGCTTCCCATCCTCCAAACTGCGGCTCGGGAAAAGCCTTCCCTCCCCCTTGTTCTGCTTAATGCCGTCCTGACATTCTGACCGTGGTCCTTAGCGCATGTGCTTGCTACCGATTGGACCAAAACGCGTTGCTGTCGCATCCCACTTTGGAAAATCCTCTGTTTTAGTCAGTCGCGTCCCTAATTAGCTCCGCCCTCGGTGTAGCTCACTTCAGCCCAATTCAGCTCCAATGCGCACAGCATATTGCGTAACCCGGTGGTGTCTGTAGTCAGTAAAAATAGCATGCCATTGTCTGCCGTCCGTCATGTGTACCACCTTACTCGGAAGGGTAAAAGACTGGGAACGAAAAAGAAGGAGAAACAAAAATAATAAGGCAAGCAGGAGAAGGCTACGCCTTGGTTAACAAGCCTATTCTTGGACGATGTCGCTCTACGCTAATCGACTCATCGAGTCCTTCGCCCGAGTCGGTTCTGGCAGACCACAATTCTGTGTCACGATCCCTGCGACGCCTTCACCGAAACTGACCTGGCTGAGTCCAGCCTGACAGACAACAGCTGCCGGATTGTCCAGCTCAATATGGTGCCAGGAGAGCACGTCCAGCGTCTCGCGCATTCCATCCCTTGACTAGCTCCTTGCCCTCTTCTCGCGGGCGCCGGCCTGGAGGGCCCGGACATGCCATGCCTCTCCCTGCCGTGCTCCTCGCCTCGGAAGGGGGGCAGTGACAGCGATCCGTTGTTAATTCTCGTGCCTCCCCCCCCCACCAAACCTGTTCCCCCGTCGGTGAGCAATTATCCCACCGGGGAGCCCATCCCAGACCCTCTATTTGCTTCTTCGGCTCGCTGTCGGTGAGAAGGGATTTTTGGAGATAGTGGTTTTCACTCTCCTTTTTTTCTTTTTCTTTTTTTTTTCTATTCCCTTTTCACATTCTCCCCATCCCTCACCGTCAAGGTATGCTTGTCGAAATTTTTTCTCTGAAAGTTGTCATCTCGCTGAGACGGCCACTATACCGAACACGAGGCATGGCCACGGAAACAGCCTCGTTTGTCTGAGCCTCCATATTTGCGTTGTTGGACAAAAAGACAGTGACTTGAAAAGTGGGCGACCCGGGATAATTCGGTCAATGGCCAATCCGTAGCATGCACCCCTAAGTTCTTCTTCCTGTTGCTGAGCGTGTATCCGGACCACCATCCGCGATGCCGCACTGCGTCTGAAAATCCATTCCCTGCTAGATTGGAGTTTGCAACACCTACCATCTTCTGTTTGGCCCAAGTTTTGCTCTTTCTTCCTGCCATTTCCGCCCGGGTACGCCCCACAACCACTGGTCCCTCGATCATAAATCGCCCCGTTTAGCACAGTCCAGTGCTTTTGGGTTTAAAGTGGCCGCTTACTTGGTTCTGTCAGGAGTACACCACCCGATCCCGTTTCACGGAATGGGAGATGGGCTCTCGTACGCACGTGGACGGAAGGACAGCCGCTGTCAGGGCAGGGTGGATAGTCGTTGCACGGGACTGTGGGATGTTAGCCTGTTCTGAGAGCCGCAGGTCCGACTTGCTGTCGTCATCGTCGCGAAACACCAAATCGATGTCGTTCGTTGTATTGAAATAACCGTCCGACGGCTACTTCGGCTCATCCTCCGAGGTGCCCAAAGCAGTCGCGGAAAGACGGGTGGCTCTCGGCCAGGACACACGGGCGACATGAGACTCGCCAATGCTCTTCCTTGGACGGAACGCAGCTGTGCACCAGCATGGTAACGGATGGCAACTAACATGCGTCCATGATTCACGATGCCAAGACATTTGCCAACCTACTGACGACGCGTCAAGTCGATGTTATGTGTGTTAATCATTACCTTTGACCTGTTGAGCCAGACAGTATGCTCTGTTTCTTCTGACTAGGCAAGTGAGCAACGGGCGCCCCAGTACCCGCAACAGCCGTCTGGATGCCATCGAAAGGCCAATGTGAGCATGGTGACAAGACGATGCAAGAATCCGCGTCACTTCTCTGACCGGCTTGTTTGATTGCCTATCGTTTGTAAAGCAAATAACGCCTCACCCAATTGGAATCTCGACAAGAGAAAAAGGGTCTTCTACCCGCGCACCACGAAGGATATATCGGGCAGCTCGTCCGAAGTCATTCAGTCCGGCGTGTCTGGTCTTTGAAACTCAGTCGACGACTGATTTCGGTCGCCAGCGTTTGGCACCTTCGGTGGAACAGAGCGATTGTCAGGGGTTTGACATGGGATGAATGAGGAGATTGTGGCGATGGCCATTACGAAAGGATGGAATGTCTTTATCTACTGGTACAAAGCAAAAACGATGGCTCTTTCCATCATTGTCGCCTTTCAACCTGCCAACTAGCTAGGTCATCCAGCTTATGATGATGGTGATGTTCGGCCAGCGGCCTTCCGTGGTTGTCAACTCCGAGCAGGAGTTGAGATGGATTCCGGGTTAGCCTCTGCCGTTGCGAGCCCCCCTTATGTAGGTGGACGAAAATCAGTTCCGCGGTAAGACTGTTTCATCTAGGAGCGATCGGTGCGGCTAATTCTCTCAATACGGCATGTAACAAGACTGGAGGCAAGCAAACACCGACAGCTGGCCCGAAAGAGACAAGCGGCCGGGCTTGAGTGCTTGCATGAAGCCAGCGGATCGATCCCGCCCGCCCGCCTAAGTTCCAGTACCAGCACATATGGTACAAACGAAATTCATGTGCCACACTGGCTTCTAAATTTCAAGGCGCGTCGAGTGCCAATTTTCGCGATCACTAACGCATGAGCCAACAACCGATTCTACCGACTGCGCGTTGGGAGCTATCAACCTTTGACGTGACTTCGCATCGTAACATGCTGCTTGCACGTCCGCTTGGCTACACACACATTACCGTATAGTTGTGGTCAAACCTGCTGAGAAAACAATACAGTGGGTACAGGCAGTAATTGCTTAGACGGCATTGGACTGTAGGTAGTGTATCTTTTCTCTGTGGCCTACAATCTCGTCCAACGGAGGCCTTCGAACGGGGAAATGGTGTTTTAATTTTGTTGGTGGAAACACGTTTCCCATTTCATGTGAAATTAGTGGCGTTTGACTCGCAAATTCAACGGCTCCCCTTGTCACCGAGGATCACACCGGGAGCAAAGGTTGGGTCACAACCCTGCTACTGTTATTGTTCCGGGCAGTTTTGCTGGGCGCCCAAAGATGACAGATTGTTGAAACAAACCGTCGACGATTTTCTGACTGGCAACAGGTCACGGTACTATTCCTTTCGAAATGGGAAAGCCGGACTTTGTCGTATGTTGTTGTTTCGGTTATCTCGCGTAGCATCGTATCCTGCGCTGCGTTGCTCAAGTCAGGACGGATGAGACAACTTTCCATCAATCAATACAGAAAGAACCCTGCAAATGAGATGCAGCCTTCTCCTGAAGCTCTGGTGCTCGCTTTTGTTTGCAAGCACCTCCACCTGTTAATGCTGGCTAAGGATTCCCCTGTCAGATGGCAGACTTCGGAACCTTTATGCACCACTTGGGCTCGGTGCCAGGGGCCTTAGGCACTGTTCTCCCAGTGAACTGAGGATGCATCGAAGCCTTCCAGAAGCTGTGGAAGCGTGGAAGCCCTGCGACGGCCTTCCCGGGAACCACAGGGCAAAATCCGCCGATGAGGTGTGCCCCTGGACCAGTGTGGATACTATACATACCGCATTCAACCTGGGAGGCCTACCGATCCGCCCTCTGACATGGCACTTTGTACAGTGTGTAAACTCCCTATATTATGGAACAATCACACAGTAAGAGACCGGGATCTCACGAGATCTTAGCTGGGCATCCTGGGGCTCCTTACAACGGGGGTCCTGCAAGCCGATTCTCTTGCTCTGATACGCCATGTCAATGGCTTTGAAAGCGGGCTACCATCTGGGACTCTGGTCACCAGGGGCGGCGTGTCGTAGTGTAGATGGGAACAGAAGGCCGCTTAAATGACGGGCTTGGCCAGAGTAAAGGGACGTTTGCGAGAGAAGACATGCTCAACTCGGTTGGACTGCTCCAGCTTATGAGCACTGGGTATTCGTATTTCAGTACGGATACCTAGGAGCTCAGTGTATTACATCGTCGTGGTAGATAGATAGGCACATAGTAGGTAGGTACCTGTGTACGTGCTGTCGGGTGTGGATTGAGGTACGTATCCAAGGCGACAGGACGATGTCATGGCATAGGGGGTACGTACCGTTTACCCTGTTCCCCCCCGTGCCTCCACCCAAGGCAGGGCAATCAAAACTGTTCGTACCGTCGCTGTTCCTGCATTAGTCCATTCGGCGACTTGGATCTGCTGGGGAAAACATGCGATGAAACAGGGGTAAAATTGTGACCCTCCTAGATACCGACAAACCGGTCATGCTCAAGAAGCAGAAGCTCGTGCTTGCGCCCCTTTTCATTAGGCCATCTGCCCTTCAGCGACAGCTGTTGCATGCCTTAAGGCGCTGTCTCTGAAAATGCGTTGATGTTTCTTCCATAGCCGGCGGCAACAAACGCCATGCCATTCATCGACCTTGTTCCGATGACGCCCAATAACACCTCTACTATTAAGGGCCTTGGGACCCCCCGTTGCATCCAGGGACTATCATGTGACTTCAGCAAGACTCGCCAGGTGGCCAGTCAAAGTGGCGCCCTGGCGTCTTATGAGGCTGCACTCTGCCGCAGCCCAACCCAACCCAACCCAACGGTCGACGCCTATTCAGAGGCGTTGGCTATCTAGCTCCACCAGTACCAGTTACATGTGCTAGGCCGGCGGTTGAAGCCGTTGTTCATTGTGTCCACCTTGTATGGCTTGTGATCGCCCAGCAATAAACGTCGCAGAGGTGGCCGAAGCCGAAGCGAACACACACCCATCGAGAAACCTTGTAAACAAGGGAGAGAGAAAAGAAAAGGGATCGCATTGCTGGGGACTTGGGGACCAACAGGAAGGCCGAGCGAGAAACGGCCCTTTTAGTGACCCTTGACATGCTGGCACTGTGATGCCAATAAGGATAGCAGGGAGGCTTCCTCAAGCTTACAGCCAGGGTCAGGTCCCGGTGAAGACCTTCCATGAAGGCTTCCATAGACTGGATCCAGCCGACCATTCACCATGTGGATTTTCTTTCCTCGGGCTCGGCACCGTGTACTCTATAGCTGTAGCATATGTACCTTGACAACCGGGGTCCGCTGACAATGTACGCTTCTGTTGCTCATATAATCAGCCGAAGTCCGGGGACTTGGAGCTTTGGGGTATTTCATGTACCGGACCCTTTCAGGGAAGACGACACCCGTAGTGAACAGCCAGTGAAAGCTCATGCCGATTAGCAATTGCTGTAGAGAAACTGAGACCACGGTGAGGAAACGGTAACGGCGATAAGGTCCAAGTCCAATACTGCATGATTTCTGCCCGTGGTTTCTTGTTGAGGTTTGGATGCCTGCGTGCTTGGTTGGGTCTAACCATGGAAGGTGAGTCGCATCTGCCCAGAAGCTTTACTGTATGCTAGGGTTCTGGGCCAGCAGCATAGGATTGAAATAATCACATGTAGCTGGACCAATTCATATTACAGCTGTCGACTTAACCAAGTTAGCTTTCGTTCGCTTTTAAATGATTTTCTGACATATTGAAAGTTTCTTGAGGTATGCATGGCAATGTCTAAACAGGAGTCAGGAGTCATGACAATAACTATAATTTTTAATTTGGCCCGAAGCCATGAAAACGTTCCAGAACGGCCCTCTGCTTCGGGAAGACCATGTTCAAAGCCACAGGTCATGACTCAGCCATGTTGTTTGAGCAGTCGTGTCTGCACGTACTTGAGCAGGTTGAGTAGCATTGGCTGCACTGGGCACACGACAGTTTGGAAATTTCAAACCAGCTGATTGCGACTGACTGTATAGGATGAAGATGTTCGGGAACGAACTTTATGACGAGTCAGGGCGGGCGCCTGCATGCTGGCGCGGCATGGAGCGAACGAACTTTTCCTTGCATGGCCAGTTCGACCAAGATTGTCAGGTAACCTTCTAAACTACTGCTTGTAATTTATGCATCAGAGACTATTGCGTGGTGGGGGACGGGTGGCTTTGGTAACTAAGCGCGCATCGGCCATCCGTAGCTCAAGGGGCAAAATCTCGCTCAGCAAGCTCATTTTTGTCTAGAGCCTCGAAGCCAGGCAAGCATGCAATTGGCTGTTTGGTCGATGACTGATGCTGCGACCGCTGCGGCCTGCCACGAACCAAGACCAGAGGTGGCGAAGTGTACAAGCAGAATCCCTTTCCTTCCGGGAACGAGATGGGACGGAGGGATGGGGGGAGGACTGGCCTCGTGGCACCGGGGAAGGACTTCCGCTCACTGTGTGCGGAACCCTGCCGGCGAGGGATCCATGATTTGCGGTACGGTGTGCTGTGGGAGCGGCATCTAGTGCCATGATCATCTGGTGTCAATGTCGCGGTGGTGATTGTCGTGTTGAGCCATCTTCTGGACCCTTGCTGAAGCGCAGGCAATTTTAAAATTTTTCTCGCCTTTGTGATGACAATGTTCCTGAACTGCTCAAGCTCAGACGGAACGGACATGGGGTCAAGCGTCCAGGTGATGCTGTGGACCCCAACCTTCGTTTGCGTCACCCCCCGTTCCGAGTGTCTTCGCTTGTTCTTCTGGAAAATAGGATCTGCGGTGCCACTCTGCCCGAGGCAAAAGGGGCGTGTTTGCGGAGCCGAGTAAAGGGTGATGCTGTTTGGGACACGTTGTCGCCGTGGTCCGGGGGAGCGGAAGGCTCTGGGAAGAATGGGTTCTTTTGCGGATTGCCCTATCGACGGGGGAATTCCGGTACCGGTGAAATGTATTCAAAAGAGGGGGATGTGAAGGCAGAAGACAGATTAGGGAGAGAAGGGGGGCAACAAACATGGGCAAGTCGGGAGACATAGAGAGACGTTTGAGGAAGGGGCGGGTAGCTGCGATGCCAATACCGGACGCTGGAGTGTCTATCTGGGGCAACACCGCGGCTCCCTCTCTACCTCTTTCCTGTACCTACCTAGTAAATCGTAAATCGCGCCTTCCCAAGTATCCGAAGCGAGGGTCTACCTACCTAGGTAGGTAATTAGGTAATGGAAGAAGGTGCGACGTAGCTACCTATGCCGGGCCGAGCCTGCCTGCAGTCGGCTGTGGAAATGGACACTGGAAAGAACCCACCCACCTTT
The DNA here is from genome assembly GCA_020631755.1 of Colletotrichum sublineola. Taxonomy (NCBI): domain Eukaryota; kingdom Fungi; phylum Ascomycota; class Sordariomycetes; order Glomerellales; family Glomerellaceae; genus Colletotrichum; species Colletotrichum sublineola. The sequence continues at coordinate 3,728,701 of JAHSQG010000001.1, forward strand.
GCTTTCTTTTCCGACCGAGGTCAGCAAGCATTTCCGCATTTGCCTCACCGCATTAAGGAGAGACTGTTCTCGTCATTCCCCACCCATTGATATCGCCCTCACCGTCGTCACCGAGGTGAGCCCGTCCGTTCATGAAACATACGAGGGGACATTCCCGTCCGTAGGCGCTGGCCCACAGGGTTGTAGCGAGATGGCTACTTTCTTCCACCATCTCATTGCTCTGCCAATCACCCTTACCTGTAAGTTTGAGATCCGCTGCAATGAGAATAAGGAAAGACCGTGTCTCATCATGTCCATGGCTATTCCGTAGTCCAAAATTGTACGGTTAAGTCAGCTGGCTTGTCTTGAACGTCCCTGCGACAGGGAGAATGTGTAACTACACCTCGGCGCGCTCTGTCCTGTCAGCCATGTTGCACCTCAAAGCACGACGCAACGAGAGCATTGATTCTGCGTACTCGGAATCCATTAACTTAGGGTAATAAACCGCCCATACGGTAGTTTTCAGGTTCACGGCTACCGTCTGTTTGTGCAAACTGCTCAGTCTGTTTTGCAGAGTGGCTGCGAACAGTTTCTTGTATGTCCATGATCAAGATGGTGAGTCTGCATCGTGGCGCCTACACCTCGAGGGGTAAACATGATCGCGTACCAAATATAGTTTCCATTTAATATCTGTATCATAATGGCTTTGAGCCTCGTAAACTGTGACGCTGCAGGGCTTATATGATGAGAGGCCGGCATGTCGATTGCTCTCCATGATGTTGGGCAGTTGAGCAAAGCCACTGAGGCGCTTGGCAAGTCGCTCGACTTCTAGAGTTGAGCTCGGCAGGCCTGAACCCCTTAGTCTCGATGGAATCTCTCTCTGGCATCTTTCAGATTGATCATCATTACCATGAACCGGTCTTCCGTGTCTCGTTGGCATATGTCGAGGGCCGTTACGTTGATATCTGTATGTGTCCGTCGGTCCCAGCCTCGTGACATTGAGTCAGATACAAGCCCGTGCCGTATATCAGCATCACCACAATTGGTAATTAGAAATAAGAGGAACTTGTCACTACCGTGATTTTGAACGGATCTCTTCTCTGAGATCCTGACGAGGTCGCGTCAAGCACTGGTACCTGTTTTTCAGGCGCTTTCCAAATATATAGGACGTGTTGTCTGTCTTAGATCCAATTCCTCACAGTAAATCAACATTGTCAAGCTATTAGAGCCTGCATATGTCCGTTACTTTAACGTTAGATATCTCGCCGTATTTTATCTGGAGGCTTTCCACGGAGGAGCCTGCTCCTGTCTTTAATGTCAAGGCTATCCATCGCCGATGAGCAGCTGGGCAAGTATCTACAGGGTGGCACCCCTTATGGTGAGTCGGAGGCCTGATAAGTTCAAGCATACTGCCGTAGCCTCTCGGCCTGTAACAACGACAGAATATCAGGCGTCGACGAAGGTAAAACATCCCAAGACATCGAGGCTTGACTACAGCAAACGCAGTAACATGGTTTATTTGAATCTCTGTGTGACATAAGATCCATTCATCATGAAACTCAGTTACTATGTTACATATCAATTACTCTCTAACTTTAGCCTCTCTAGTCACTTGGCAGCCTTATCATTCCTGCGACAGCAATGAAGGGGCCGGTGAAGGAAAACAAAATCGGTTACAAGGTCATGCAAGTTCCTTGGTCATACAAGGGCAATGTCGTCTCTTCTGCCGCTGGAAATAGAAGACATGATTTGTTGCTTCTTCACCACCCTTTAGACTAGAGAGGAGTTGAGTCAACCGATGACGTATTGCATCAATTCTTCTTCTCTCAATCTAATCGGCGTTGGGAGATGCTGTACTACATTAGCTCCCCTCAATCAAGTCGATACAATATTCCTTGATAATGTCCTAATCATTGAGACAACCATGTTTGAAAATATTGCCGGAATTGAGAAAATTTATCGAGTCGCCGTCGTCCCAATTCTCCAAACTTCTGATCCTACCATCCGGCTCAGAAATGCTTCGGCTGTCATTGAAAAGAAGGGCTTTGGCGGCGAGCCTCTAAGCCATCTGACGGTTCGGTTCATCCGTATGGGAAAGGGTCTATGAAGTTCGTCGTTCGCGACACCGAGGCATGTCACCCTACGTTCCCTGCCAGTCTGTTAGGATGAGATCAAAGGCATCGAGAAGCTCTGTCATCTACCGAGGGTCGAGCCCGAGCATGTAACATAACCAATTCATGTCTCAACAAGCGCCCAGTTCGGCGAGGTGCTATGTTGGAGGTCAACCATGCGACAGCATCATGAAAGGTAGCTGTCAAGATCTTAAGACTTGAGCAGAGAATGAGACGTCATCCTAAAGCTGTTTGTCAAATTTAAACTACCCTCATGTTTCCGCAACTACCTTGCATCACCTTGACGCATATATTTGACGGAGTGCTCTATCCTTTGGTTGGAGGCGAAGCCAGCACCAGTCCCCAGGTCGCGCAGTTTCTTGAAATATATGCTACTAGTAAACAATGGATACTCATTTGTCGAAAAACCAAGCGCATACACGAAGTTCCCAGGCCCAGCCAGCTTTCGTTACTACAAGCTGCACTTAGGCCACCTAGGGCATGACGGGTGTCTTTGGAGGTGGTTGCGTTTCACTGGAGACAGAGTTGAAGACAACATTCGACAACCCCCTTTCTGGATAGAGATTCTGCGTTCTCGAGGGGAAAAAACAAAAACAAAAACCTTCTGACGAGCCTGCCGGCCATCCTTGACAGATTCCGGGGTGCCAACAAGACGCCCATTTGACCTACACACTTCTCTACGGCAGCGCTGTATGCAGGGGTTCCTCGTAGCAAAGGAAGTAGAGGAACATACAAAGGAATGGTCGAATCGCGGAATTGACACGAAAACTTCTCATACACATTTCAAGTCTACATTTAGTGAGCGAGCTCGACGAATTGTTGGCGTGGTTTGTGTAGTCAAATTCACGTCCGGTTACGATGATTCGAAAAAGCCTAGTCCTTCAACTACTAAGTATCTCAGAATTGAGGCTTTGACGTTTACCCATGAACTCGCCCCATTCTTGACATGCGGTCAGTCATCTTTTTCCAGGTTCCCCAGCACAGTTTAGGACAGGCAAAAGGCTAGGTGTCAGGAGGCTGACCATTAGCCGACGAGGAGGCTAGTCGTTGCTTCCCGGGATGCTGTCAACGATGCGTTCCAATCAGCATCGTCCCGGCAACAAGGCCTGTCTCGCTTCATCAACGAGCAGATTGAATACCTATTCTGCTGTTGTCAGTCGTCTATTCCGTGCGGGTTGGACAGTCTTGGGTTGCGAGATTGGTTCCCTTCCCTCGGGATGTCATGCCCGCTAGAAATACGTAGGATGAAAGCCGTACCTAGTACCCCTAGAACGACAAGGTAAACAAACTGCGGACCCCTCGTCGCAACATGCGATGCTGACCTGTGGGTATAGCAGCTACAGCGTCAGCCGGAAAAGCTTGATTATCTTAACTAGGTGGAGAGGAGTGTCGAGAGAGGTTGAGCAAGTGTCGAGGAATTGAAGCTGGGGAAACAGGGAAGACATCTGGGGAAGTGGCACTAAAACCCCGCACGCCAATTTCCCCGGCAAACGAAACCATCGGGACATCGGGAACTCGGGGAAAAAACACACGCGCACCAATAAGAGAATTCTCCTGACTGTGATTGTGGTGCGCCATTGTCCTCTTCACCTCTCCCTCTTCCTTCCCCCAACTCCCCACCCCGGCATCTCTGCTTCTTGATTGCCGTCATAAGCCTCTAGTCTAGTCCGGCCCCAACCCCGGACTTGTTTCCCTGCCGTTGGACCTCTACTCGTCCCATTCATCTCCAACAGGGACTTTTGGCTGTTGTCTTGCCGTGCGTTCCTGAGAGGCAACCAACCACAATTCAATTGACCCCGCTCGTCTCATTGGGGAGGGTGTCATCGGGCCCTTTTCGACCTCGCCGTTGCTCTGGAGCTGGCTCCCCCCTGCACCGCAGTCATTCGTTGGACCTCCGATTTCTTTTGGACTCGCATCTCGGTTCGCGCAGCGTGACGTGCCACTAACTTTGGCCCGTGACGAAAGCTTTACCACACTTACCAAGCTTACCCCAGCTGCTGCGTGGTTTAGCTCAGTCAATCTTGTTTGTTTGTTTCTTCTCTGGCCCTCTGGGGTATCAGCGCCGGACAAGCGAAAGGATTCCTCCACATGTTCGGCTAGACGCTCCAGTCACATCTTGCCCTCACCTCCAAATCGTTGATCGTCCCCTGCTACTGCTTCATTACCGCCTGTGTATCCCGTCCGAAGCTTTCCCTCCCCCAACCCGTCGAGTGGAGCCGGTCCTCTGCACTCCACGGTCTTTCCTGTGCCGCACAACGTACTTGGCTGTGTTGGTCCGATGGTCATCATCCCATCCTCGCTGCCATGGGCAAGTCTCTCCGCTCTTCCCGCATGAGAGGGGGAGCACCTTTGGGATATAAGCTCCCGCTTCACCCCATCTTCCCCTCACACCGAACCTGTTGTCCGGCCCCCCGTCACCATCATCTGTTCTGGCCCGCGCTGCTCTGCGCCTTCTTTCTCTGTTACCTCTTCCGGTCCACTACCCTCACGATGCGCTTCTCACTACTCCCCACCGCTGTCGGGGCTCTGCTCCTTCCGGCTTCTATGGCCCAATTCGTCGGCGGATCGGATGGGAACGCAACCACGCCCATCGGGACTCCCGACGCGGACGGCAAATACTGGATCTCTAGCAAGTACCTCAAGGCTGCCTTCATCCCCTACGGCGCCTCCATATCGGACCTGATCATCGAAGACCAGTACGGCATCCCCCGGGACATTGTTGCCGGCTTCGACAACGCCAGCTATTACAGCATTGACACCCAGCACCCTCACTTCGGTGGTGTTCCCGGCCGCTACGCGAACCGCATAAAGAACGGTACCTTTGAAATTGACGGCGAGACTTACCATGTTGATCTCAACGACAACAAGGGCCTCAACACGCTCCACGGAGGAGCTGATGGCTGGGACTACCGCAACTTCACCGTGGTCTCCCACACCAACAGCAGCATCACCTTCTCCATCACCGACCCAGACGGAAAAGAAGGTTTCCCCGGCGAAGTGGTGTCGCTTGTCACCTACACCATCGTTGACTGGAACTGGGAGATCAAGATGATTGCCACTGCAACCACCAAGAAGACGCCCATCATGCTCAGCAGTCACACATACTGGAACTTGGACGGTTTCGCCAATAATGAGACCAATACGGCTTTCAATCACACTCTGCACATGCCTTACAATGGCCAGAGAGTAGCTGTCGATAACATTCTTATCCCCACCGGCGAGATCCTCGCCGATCCCAAGGGCTCCGTGAACGACTTCTGGAGTGCCCCCAAGCAGATTGGTGCCGACTTCCTCAAGCCCGAGCTAAAGAACAACTGCGGCCTGAACTGCACCGGCTATGGTAAGTCTCCTCGGCAATCAATCGGGGAGTGAAGAGACTCTAACCTAGACAGACAACTGCTGGATTGTGAACCGCAACGATCTAGGCCCCTATAACTGGCGCACCGAAGGATACATTGCCCGCCTGCAGTCGGCCTGGTCCGGTATTCAGGTCGACGTCTACTCCGACCAGGACGCCTTCCAAATGTACAGTTGCAGCCAGCAAGATGGCTCCATGGCCCTCAAGAAAACTCAGGGCCTGTTCGACAACCCTGACTTCCCTCGCATAATCCCTAAGTACGGCTGCGTCGTCCTCGAGGTCCAGGACTGGATCGACGGCATCAACAACCCCGCATGGGGTCGCGGCAAGAAGCAGATCTTCGAGCCCGGTGGTGACCCCTACGTCCTCCAGGCTAGCTACCGCTTCAGTGTTAACTCTGCTTCTTCTGCGTAAGGCGTTGGTCATTGAATGCGTGGCGTCGGTTTACAGGGAGGCCAAGAAAACATGGGGGCCGAGGGAATTCATTCCCACCCAACATATTAATGATACCAAAATGGAGGGGTTATCTAGCTTCAAAACGGACCACCCATCAGACTTAATGAATTCTTCTTATGCCATAAGCCCCTTTGAGCCGAGTTTGACGTGCCGGTAGATAAGTCAGCATGGTGTTGCTAAGTTTTCAAACTTGTGTTGTAACTCCGAACACCCGATGCTGAAACATCACGTAAAAATCACCGGTTCGAAACGCTTGATTTCCAAAGTTTGAATAAGCATGTACTCCTTGCTCACCACCACACTATTCCAATTGGACCGTGGTTTGGTCGTGATACAAGTATACCGTCCCTTGAACCTTGTCTTGTTGATAGATGACTCGGGTGCGCATTTGTCGGGTGAAATGTTTTTTTTCCCTTCCTTTTTTCTAATAAAAAGGGCCGTTTTATTGAAACGAACCGAGAACTGTGACCTTTTCCTTATGTCGGGCTAGTGAGAGTGGCGGTTTTGCGGACCCAAAATATGGCACCAACCAATGGGCTGGACAGTCATTCAAACACTTCGTTACCTACATGTTTTCTCTTAGTCAGCAATCGCGATTATCATCCCATCTTACCCCGCGAAAAATTCAGTTAGCAGTGATACGGTCGCGGGGCAATTCCCAGGGTGGACTCACTCACAAGCAACAGACGACACTCAAGAACTCCCATTAAACGTAAGTCTACCTCATACCAGAGTCGTCCTAGACCTCGAAACAAGAACCGGGACTGTATTTAAAAGAAATTGGTTCGTTCAAGGTCCCTGAATTACCAAGACGAGCGTCTCAGCAATGGAGGAGGATCGGGCGCAAACGGACCTGGGCCTAGCCGCTGACATTGAGGCGTCTCATCGCGAGGAGATGGCGGTGGCCCAGCCAGCGATGAAGCAGCCGAAGAAGCGCTTCGTAGGGAGAAGAACCGCTGCTGAAGCCGCGGTAAGGAATGGGGGCTCGAACGGATCCATCGAGGATAGCAATTCCATTCAAGGTCAGGCTGCCCTTTGTTTTCTTCGGTCTCGATTCTCACATGAGTGATTACATGCTCACCCTCACCTCAGTGGCACAACCACGGAGAGGACCTCGCCTCCTGAACCAGGTTCCTCCAGAGATCTTAAACGATCCGGCGCTCAAGTCTGCCATTTCCATCCTTCCCTCGAACTACAGCTTCGAGATCCCCAAAACGATCCACCGTATCCGCTCCTCTGGTGCCAAGAAGGTCGCCCTCCAGATGCCCGAGGGTCTTCTCCTATTCGCCACGACAATATCGGATATCCTCACCGAGTTCTGCCCAGGCGTTGAGACCCTGATCATGGGTGACGTCACCTATGGCGCCTGCTGCATCGACGACTACACCGCCCGCGCCATGGGTTGCGACCTTCTGGTGCACTACGCCCACAGCTGCCTCATCCCAGTAGACGTCACCAAGATCAAGACGCTCTACGTGTTCGTCGACATCAGCATCGACACCTCGCATCTCCTTGCATCGCTCGAGCGCAACTTCGCCTCGGGCAAGACCATCGCCATTGTCGGCACCATCCAGTTCAACGCCACGATCCACGGCGTCCGCGGCATCCTAGAGAAGGCGGGCTTCAAGGTCCTCGTGCCGCAGATCGCGCCGCTGAGCAAGGGCGAGATCCTGGGCTGCACGAGCCCGCAGCTCAAGGACGACGACAAGGTTGACATGATCCTGTACCTTGGCGACGGCCGCTTTCACCTCGAGAGCATCATGATCCATAACCCGAGCATACCTGCCTACCGCTACGACCCGTACTCGCGCAAGCTGACGCGTGAGACGTACGGCCACGACGAGATGCAGGACCTGCGGCGGACGGCGATCCGGACAGCCAAAACGGCGCGGAAATGGGGTCTCATCCTCGGCTCGTTAGGCCGCCAGGGGAACCCGCACACGATGGGGCTCATCGAGAAGCGTCTCAAGGAGCGCGGGATCCCCTGGGTGAATCTGTTGCTGAGCGAGATCTTTCCGGGGAAGTTGACCATGATGGGCGACGTCGAGTGCTGGGTGCAGGTTGCCTGCCCGCGGTTGAGCATCGATTGGGGGTATGCGTTCCCGCGGCCGTTGCTGACGCCATACGAAGCGCTCGTTGCGCTCGAGGTCAGGGATGATTGGGGGAAGGGGGTGTATCCTATGGATTACTACGGAAAGGATGGTCTGGGGCGGACGAAGCCTGCTCAGCTGGAAGCTGAGGCTTGAGGCCAGCGTCTTTAAAGGGGTCCACTGGCGATCAAAAGTTTACGAAGATACATAGGAGCATGCAATGATACCATACTCGAACGAGTAAAACAGTCAAAACTCATACATGTATGTCCCGCCGTGAGAGTTTGTTGGGTTCGTAGGTTCCTTGGCTCCGCAGTATCTCGAGGTTATTCGCAAGATTACGACATCATGTTCGCCTTAAGTCAACACTGTATTTCTTGTAACGTCTATATCCCCGACCCAAGGGCTCAGCGTCCAGAGTCGAAAACGGGCAATGTCCGCCATGCAGTTACGCTTCGGCGACACGTCGTGCATTCAGCTCTACGGGATTGGGCAGCCTTTAAGGCGAAGAACACCCCCCCGTGGGGATCAGCCGGAGCACTGCAAACACAACACATACTGAGGTGCTTGTTACATTCTATGAGTTTCCATGGTACGTTTCGGGCTATGTACTACTACCTAGACGCCCTAGCCGCCTGTGGTCTTGGAGGATTTTACGCTCTGGGATGGCCGATCCCAAAAGCGGGCAGCAAGTAAGCTTAGATGGATAGATGGAGGTGGAGCTAGCGCTGTCACACCTGTGCTTACCAAATCTTGGCATAAGCAGTCGCTGCCACTTGGCGCGCCGCCGTTGTCTTCTCCACCCGTAACCGGTTGCGCATCTTTGAGTGGGATCATGATCCTCTTGTTGTTTCTATAAATCCGTACGGATATAATCTGACCACCACTTGGCCGGAAATAAACGTATGACGAACCAATTAAGGATGCTGACGTTGGATTCAAAGGGAGTTGGGAAAAGGCCTAGTAGGGCTGACTCCCGCCCGCAAGGTGGAGAGGAGGAGACAGCTGACCACCAACTCACTTTCAAGAGCCGTCGAGGGTGGATCGGTCCGATGCTTGTTGGCACACGAGAACGGTTGCCTAGTAGTATGCATTTGGAGAACGGTTCCTTATGCATTTGAAATTGGTTTGCGGGTGTTCATCCCTGCCTACCGGTGGTACGCTTTGTGGCTAGGAAGTTGCAATGCCAAGGCTAGGCATACACACAAGCCGAGGTCCCGATAGGCTGATCCACTGGTGCTTGAGTCGGCGGCAAAGCGATGCGGCTCTTGAAAAGGGCAGTTAGTTCATTTTCAGTCGCCTCGGATTTTTTTGGCCCTTGGTGCCTAAATGAAATGCCGTACCAGCTATGTAGGAAGTGTCGCCCTCGCTGTTGAACTTTGTCAAACATTGCAAACCATTACTTACCGATGAAAGATGACCCGGAAAGGCAAATGCAAGGTAAGGACTGGGTGCTTTACTTGCAAGTAAGTCCACGCAGTGATGTTACGGCCACTTTGTCACACCCTCCCCTGACTCTCGCAAAATCGATAGGATACGTAGGGTCAAGTGCGATGAGGCCAAACCAAATTGCCTCCGATGCTCCAGCACAGGCCGCGTTTGCAACGGCTACCCGGACCCGACCAAGCCCGTGTCCTATCAGCTCCGGCTGTTGAAGCCGCAGAGCCTGTTCCCAGACATCGGCAATTCAGAAAGCAGGGCGCTGCAGTACTTTTGCGAGATGGTTAGCCCGAACCTGCCTGGCGCCACCGACCCTTACTTCTGGACACACCTCGTCGTGCAGTTTAGCCGGTATGAGCCCGCGGTCCGGCATGGCATCGTAGCCATCAGTTCCCTCTACGAAGGTATCGTATGGGGGGAGGACAACCCGTTCGGAGCATGGGCCCATCAGTGCCAGAACAACAACATCCTCGCCCTACGGCACTACAACGCCGCAATCAAAGAGCTCAAGGTAATGCAGAACCCGGGGCTGGTGCTGCTGGTCTGCATCCTCTTCATCTGTTTAGAAGTTTTGCAGGACAACCGGGATGCCGCCTTGAGACACTGCACCCACGGCATTGCCATTCTTGCCGGCTCCGGGTCTGCGTCGATAAATTGGGTCAGAGAGTACTTGATGGCGTTGTTCCGCCGCTTGACTACACTGCCATTCTTTTTCAAGTCCAGAGAGGCGGACGCGCTCGACCTGGCCATCTCACGATACCCGTTGCGTTGGTCAACCTTCTCGAATCAGGCTGAAGCAGGGGCTATGGTAGAGGACATTATGAACCAAGCAATGCTACTCGCTCGGCAAGGCTTCCCATTCCGCATAGGACCCAACCGACACGAGCCGATCCCACCTCATCTTTGGAAGGAGCAAGATAGGGTGCTATGCCTAGCGAGACAGTGGCATGCTATGTTTATGGACCTTGAAGCCAGGTCCAAGGTGCAGAAAACCGGTGTGGCGAGGGCGCTCATGTTGGCCAGGTACCGCATCACCCTGGTCTGGGGCGCCGAGGCTCTTTCCCGCACCGAGATGGGCTACGACGACTACGAGGACGAGTTCCGCAGCATGATAGACTCAGTAGAGGCGGCAGCCTTTGAGAACAATGAGTGCATCAAACAGAGACCCTCATTCGAGATGGGCTTTCTAACACCCCTCTTCTTCTGCGCACATCGGTGCAGAGTACTGGATCTGAGGTTGAAAGCTCTGGGACTGATCAAGATCCTTACGGCGTCTCGGGAGAGTCTCTGGAAGAGGGAAGGAATGTACGCTGTGGCACGACTAATCATCGAGACCGAGCACGGTCTGGTTCTGGACGACAACGGTCGACCCCGTCCGGGAGCAGCACCAATGTATCCTGCCCTACCCCCAGAGGACACGAGAGTACTACATTTCTGCCCCGGAGGTGCGGAAAAGTACGAGGAGATGTTTTTTGGCCACATGGAGAGCCATTCCAAGATGGTGCTGTTCACGAGGAACCGCAGTGGCAAAATTTATCTTCGCCTGGAGGCCGTGGCTGATGTGCCGACTCCTCCGCTTACTGTGAGTGAAGGCCGCGCCGAGAAGATCGGTTTTTTGTCGTGGGGGGTGCGGAGCTAATCTCTAATATTTGATCAGCGCAAATCCAGCCTTCATCTTATGCCATCTCCATCATTCTCCTCCTCGTACATTGTTTGCGCCTCACCAACGCGCCCAGGCTGCACTGATACTTCTGTGGAAAGCGACGCCCAGAGTTGGTATGAGATTAATACTGAGAAGTACATGACACTCTAGAGGCAAACGTTTGGGAAGAACACGGAATGTTTATGGATCGTGGAGGCACTGTTACGGCGGGTAACATGTCACAGAGAAGCCACTTTTGCGTATTACAGGAATTGATTACGATGCCATACATGTGGCCAGGCGCCAAGTTGGACTCGGTCCTCATGAAGGTTGAAGTAATCTTGTCGGCAACCAGCCGACACACTGGTCGACTACCACTGGTTACAAGATTACCTCCCGTAGGGGCTGAAGGGCCCCAAACCTAGAAGAGCTTCTTGCTCTTGCCAGAGTCCAGAGCCCTTCTCCTCCTGCACGGCGCAGCAGTCTTGTTCTTCAACGCCTCAAGGACACCATAGTAAGCAGGGTGCTTGCTGAAGTCATCAAACCAGAGAAGGGCGGCGCCCTCGCCCTCAAAGACGTAGGGAACCCAGCTGAAAGCGTCATAGAAGTCCCAGATGGTAACACCAATGCAGGCAGAGACCTGAACGCAGGCACCGACAGCCTAGTACACGTAACGGTTAGCACTTTCGAAAGGAAATTGAAGAAGGCTGTGCCTGGGGTCAATTACATTCTTGTAAGCCTCCTTCTGCCACTCGAGGTTCGTCTCGTTGACAGGGAGCTCGATGCGGACATCCAGCTCCGTCAGGGCAACCTCGACGCCAAGCTCGGCGTACGAGCGAATGACGGCAATCTGTTGGTCCAGACTCGGCGCGCGGTGGGCGACCAGGTGGGCCTGCATGCCGACACCGTCGACCCGGAGACCGTCATCCTGGAGCAGCTTGACGATGCGCCTGGCGCCCTCGCTCTTGGGGCCGACGGTCTCGATGTTGTAGTCGTTGTAGTACAGCTTCGCCGTCGGGTCGACCTCAGCCGCGGTGCGGAAGGCCAGCTTGAGATACTCCTCGCCGAGAACGTTGTAGAAGACGGACTCGCGGTAGGTACCGTCCTCGTTGAGGGCCTCGTTGACGACGTCCCAGGCGTAGCACTTGCCCTTGTAATGGCCAGCTACCTCATGGATGTGGCGAACAATCGCATCGGTAAGCGTCTCGGGTGTCCACTCCGTCGTCTCTACCCAGGGGGCAAGCTGGCTGTGCCAAACGAGGGCGTGGCAGCGGAGGAGCTGGCCGTTCTTCTCGGCGATGGAAGTGACGATGTCGCCCTCGGTGAAGTTGAAGACACCAGGCTCGGGTTCGGTGAAGAGCCACTGGGGATGTGATTAGCTTCGGAGCCAAGTAACAAAGACAGCGAGTGCCGTTGAAGACTTACCTTCTGGCCATTGGTCGGGGTTGTCTGGCCGAACTCGTTGGTGTCGTCGAGAATGGCATTACTAATTCCCAAGTTAATTACCTTCCTTTCTTGGTAATAAAAAAGAATCCATCTCCTTCGAATGAACCCACTATTGCTCATAGGAGGCCTCCAGGCCGGCACGCTCACGCTCTCCGGGTGTGTCAGTCGCAGCACCGAAATACAGCAGGCCAGCCTTCTTCGCGTAGTAGTCAAGCTGAGCAGAGGCGAGGGGCAGAGACACCGCCAGCAAGGGCACGGTAAGGGATTGGATATGCATCGTGACCGATTGTCAACAGGTTCCTGGCGACAATTGAGAGGACCTATTTGTGACCGAGAGCGGAAGGGTGGGTAAGAACGGAGATCGACAAGAAAGCAGTCCATCAGGAGGGCAGCTCAATTCATATATGCAAGGTCCCGGCTACGATATGACTCCACCATCGCTACGTTCGATTTCCCGGCGGGACATGGGCCCATCTCCAGATGCTCCAACACGATAAACCGAGCTAGCGAGAGAGGTACCATCCCGAGTGACGTCCTCGAAATGAGGAGATAGTGGTGGTACGGGCACAGCCCAGAGTCTTGGGGCCAAGACCTGCAAGGCCAGGTAGCATTGTGTTGGCTGGATGAATAGCACGAAGGGGAGACTGGGGTGATGGAGGCGGGACAGAGAAGACAAAGAAGGCGTTCGAACACCCGGGACAATCAGTTGCTCTGGAAGAGGAGTTCGTCCGAAGAGGAAGCAGCGGTCTCCTGCTGGATGTCGAATAGGAGCCAACGGCGCTGCCACGGCTAGCGGTTTGCAGGGGTTGTCCCCCCGCATGGTTCCTCTCCATCTTCTGCTGGGGCGAAAGGGGAACTGGTCAATCAGGCTGTCTGCGGTTAAATCAAGCTTGTAATCCGGGTGCACATTAACCTAATAGCCTCTTCGGTTCTCCAAAGCCCCCTCAACACTTGGTGCGGAGATGTGGAGAATCCTTGATCATCACGACCCAGCTTGTTGACTCGAGTGGACAATCTCACGGCCATTGTTTATTGCCTAGACTTGCCAAGGCCGCCACCCTTTGTTCGGTAGAAAGCCGAAGGCGTCGTATACAACTTCCACAGAAGCCACAGAAGACAAATCGTTGATGAGGATCACCAGAAAAAGCTATTTACCTCCAAGATAGGTTTGGTTCTTGCGAGTGATTGCCGACGTATAATACGTTCCAGAATGGGGTGAATGACAGAAGGGGGGCCAAGCGACACAGATTTCGTATCCTAGATTTGGGCAGCGTGTTGATCAGCAGCCAGTCCTCATGTTCATTTTACAACGATCCACGCAAGCATATAAATCCTGACCGCACTTGGGCTAGTGCAAGAATCTGAAGCCGCAAAGCTGGGGTGCGGCTCGTTGCGTGAAGCTATTCTATCTGACGTGATATTCCAGAAACCACGAGCACCAAAGTCAGCACTCATCTGTTACATGTTATTGTAAGGGAATCAAGTGGTCAGTTACGCTACTAAAGCGAAACCCTTGAATGAGATTGTGCCGGTGCCTCGGTTATAAAATTCTGGCATACGAGCTAAGCCAGAGGATCACGGCCTCTCCTTAGCGGAAGCCTGATTGCAGAGCGAGCTATAGCCGCAAAACGCTCTAAAATTTTACAACAATCTGGCGGATGAGGTCCGTATATGTGGCCCGTTGATGTGATCTAAGTCTGGGCCGCCTCATAGGATTGAATCCTTGGCACGAAGTGTGTAGCCATGCTCTAGGTGTTGAATGAGTGGAGTGTTGTACATTTAGAACAGTGCGCCCTCTTACATAGTGTTGACAAGGGAAAGCTGATATTCCTCTGAGCCGAATATCATCACCAGGCACCTGTCCAAGTAGAGGTGCCCTGCCAATCTTTCCCCTCCACGCCCCCAAATTGTAATGGATCGGATTGCCTGAGTGGCCTGGGATGTGTTGGGGATGAACCAAGCTGTTTAGGCAACGCTTTCGGGATTTAATTCTCTGCAATGTACAGAAAGCACATTCTGCAACTTGCTAGAGAGCCAGCCCTAAAAGGACGACCTAAATGTGTCGAGTTTGGACGAGTGTTGTATCCTAGTGGTCAATCGGTTATGTTGATGCTGCACGGATCGAGATTCGTAGCCATGGTCAAAGGGGCGATAAACGGGTGCTGGCAGTGATCCTGTAATGGATAATCCCCAATGCCAAGTATTACACTAATACGGACTTGGTATCACGGAATGTTGACTCTTCCCATATCCGTGTACCATTGCGCCGATGGGGAGAACAGGTGCCTCTTGATTTTGGTGATTGATCAGTGAGCGTTTCGGCGCACCTGAGCTAGGATGGGCGGCACGCTCTCCTACGAGGCCTCCGTGCTAACAGGCTCAGGTCGGTTTCCGAACATGATTTTGTACTTGATGATCTCGGCAATTTCGAGCTCCTCCGTCTCACGATCCTTGCCGGGGGTCCCCTCTCCCCTGCGCCGGATGATAGCCATGGCCTTGGGAAGCTTCTTGACTTCGCCGTGAAGCCTCTGATGCTGGCCAACATAAAGGAAGACGCGCTTCATCCATGCCGTGCTGCCTTCCTCTTGAGTGTCTGGGTGATAGTCGGGGAAGACGACTTTGCCAATGAGAACCTCCGGCTCAGACTGGCCGTTGTTTTCGTCCGGAGTGAACTGTGGCAAGTTGATAGTTCCCTGCATCTCAAGCAGTGCGAGCCCGGAGGGTGTCTTGATGAGGGGAGGCAGTGGGCTGTCTGAGGCCGGGGGTGCTTTCTTGGGAGGGTAGATATTGACAGATGCCATTATTTTTAAGCCGGGCCCGAGCACGTAATTGGGAGCGCGTGGAAGATGAAAAAGCAGCCTCTCCTGTGCTGTGTAAAGCCTTGGGAGGGTAGATAACCGGTGAGATGAACAACGAAAGGTGGAACCCAGATGACAATCATATAGTACAGATAAGCGTCAAGCCAAGGATGGAGTGAAGCAGAGGTACGTACCCTAGGCCGTTGGCGTTCCACGAAGGGGAACCAGCAAGGCACGTGAACTAATGGGCTTCGGGCCCCAGCAACGAATAGCAGCGAGCGAAACAAGCCAGACAGTCGGTGGTACATTTGGCCGACGTCTTTTTTAGACTAACGAGCTCTGATTGGCCAGCCGGGGGGGGGGGGTGGGGGGGGGGGGTTTCTCGCACGCCGTTCCAAGCAACCCTAGGCACACAAATCCATATCCTCGAAATTGGTTGTAGAATATCCTTCTTCCCTCCCACTGAACATTCCCACGCCCAACGCCCAGCCGCAGCCGACAACTCTTGCACCACCCAACGCCGGCAAGATGAAGGTATGGCAACACTCCCAATCATGAAAGCAGCGGTAGATTGCGGAAGGCTTCAAGTCAACCGGATTTTACGAATGCTGCCGCTGCCACTCGACCGTAAATTTTGGCGGGGAATTTCGAGGCTGACAATTTTCACAGTTGAACATCTCCTACCCTGCCAATGGCAGCCAGAAGCTCATCGACATTGAGGATGAGCGCAAGCTCCGTGTCTTCATGGAGAAGCGCGTACGTTCACCCTAGCCCCGATCGTCGGATACGAGAGATGCGAACAACCGAGATCTTCGAACCGAAGCCGATTTTTCTGTTTCGATGTCGAGAAGAGTCGAACAACATGCTGACAACTTGGACTAGATGGGCGCTGAGGTCCCTGGTGACTCCGTTGGCGACGAGTTCAAGGGCTACATCTTCCGCATCACCGGCGGTAACGACAAGCAGGGTTTTCCGATGAAGCAGGGTGTCATGCACCCTACCCGTGTCCGCCTCCTCCTCTCCGAGGGCCACTCCTGCTACCGCCCCCGCCGCACCGGTGAGCGCAAGCGCAAGTCCGTCCGTGGCTGCATCGTCGGCATGGACCTCTCTGTCCTTGCCCTCTCCATCGTCAAGCAGGGCGAGAACGACATCCCCGGCCTCACCGACGTCGTCCACCCCAAGCGCCTCGGCCCCAAGCGCGCCACCAAGATCCGCAAGTTCTTCGGCCTCACCAAGGATGACGATGTATGTGTGCTCCCTGTTGCGATGCACCCCAACAGCCACTTCGTCATCGCCTATCTGGTGCTGCGGCGGAGGAACACCGAGCAGACCAGGTAGAGTGTGAGAGAAGGGACCGTGATTCCCCTCTTTGCCCTTTTTCCCCGTCGGACTCATCTGTTGAAGCCTTGATTCAAGTGCGCCAGATGAGACGTAACAAGGAAAGGGAGGGGGAACGCGTGTCAGGCTATGTGAAGAACCAAAACATGAAGCGACCACAGTGGCTAATACGGCAATCTTGCTGCAATCAATAGGTCCGCAAGTACGTCATTCGCCGCGAGGTCCAGCCCAAGGGCGAGGGCAAGAAGCCTTACACCAAGGCTCCCAAGATCCAGAGACTCGTCACCCCCCAGCGTCTCCAGCACAAGCGTCACCGTATTGCCCTCAAGCGCCGCCAGGCCGAGAAGGTCAAGGACGAGGCCGTACGTTCCTTTCTCCCATGTCAACTGAACGCTTGAGTCTCTTGATGCTAACTTTTGATATCAGAACGAATACGCCCAGATCCTCGCCAAGCGCGTCGCCGAGCGCAAGAGCGAGAAGGCCGAGCTCCGCAAGCGCCGTGCCTCTTCCATGCGCAAGTAAGCATTTTTTAGCTCGCTGGCGTCTTTTGGGGTGGAAAATGAAAAAAGTGAAAGATTACTCCGGGTCTTCTGGTTTTCTTGCATTACGAGGCGTGGACGGGATTACAAGGGTGGAACTGGGTCAAAAACGCTTCGTCACCAGTCTTCAGTCATCACGAATGTAATAGGGCATTCAAAATGGAAATGCATCCTTGACGCGCGAATACCACCAGCAATTGTTTATGATGACCTTTTCTATTTAAAATCTCTGAACCGACACGCACGCTGGGTGCGCCCCTTCTGTGATACAGTCCATAGGTACTACTAGTCTTACTGTTCACATCTATACGTTCCATCCAACAACTTGACTTATCGAGACCACGCTCTCGACTTGCTTGCCCCACTCTTTATCCTGGGGCTGACAGGATCTGATTTTTCCTTCCGCCTTTCTGGTGGTGGTGGCCATGCCAACAGTACTAGTGTATACTACTCGGGTGACAAAAAAGAGGGTCAGTTTTCAAGAACCTCACCATCCTGCCTCGCCCCCGCCGTCCTCCCTCGCCGTTTTTAGTGTATACACAGCTGTATTACCACTTGCCAATAGCGATTACCAAAAGCAAGAGAGGTAGTAGTGGTGGTCCCATTTTTATTTTATTTTACCGTAGTACGCCTCCCTGAAAATGACCAAAAAAAAGGGAACCATGCTATGCCATATGCAGATCAACAATCCTCTATACCGGCACGTGGTTAAAGAGGTAGCTAACACTCTCGCCGTTGTGGGTACGCCGGATAGCCTCGCCCAGGACCTGACTGATGTCGATGACGCGCAGCTTGGGGCAGCGCTCGATCTTGTCTCCGAGAGGCACCGTGTTGGTGACAACGACGCGAGACAGACAGCTCTTGTTCAACGTCTCGACTGCGTTGCCGCTCAGCACGCCATGAGTAACGATGGCGATGACTAGAAACGAAGTTAGCATGGGCCTTTTGAGGTCGTACATCACAGGCGAAAACGTACCCTCACGAGCACCACCAGTCTCAAGAGTCTCGGCGGCTCTATTCGAATTGTTAGCAGTGTTTCCTGTATATCGTGGGTTGTACGAACTTGGCGAGGGTGCCACAGGTGTCGGCCATGTCGTCCACCAGAATGGCAATCTTGTCCGTAACATCGCCGACAAGAATCATACGGCCGACAACGTTGGGGCGCGGGCGCTCCTTGTGGATGAGCGCGAAGCCGGTCTCTAGGCGATCGGCAATACCGGTGGCACGCTTGGCGCCGCCCGCATCGGGGCTGACAATAACGCAGTCGTCGACGTTCATGTTGGATCGAATCCACTGCAGAACACTCGGCTCGGCGTAAAGGTTGTCGACGGGAATGTTGAAGAAGCCTTGAATCTGCGAGGCGTGGAGGTCCATCGTGATTACGTGGTTCTGGTCACGCGCTTGTCAGTCGATTATCGTCTTTTACTACTTTCCCACCCTTCCTCCGATGGTAGACTTACGCAACCTGAGACCTGCAGCATGTTCGCGACAAGCTTCGCACTGATCGGAGCACGACTCTTATCCTTCTTATCCTGTCGAGCGTAGGGGAAGCACGCTGCATGCCGTCAGCAAGGGCTCTTTCTCGATGTAGCGATTCCTTATAACTCGTCTGGGGAAATGGGGTGACCAACGGATGACGGCGGTAATGCGGCGGGCGGAAGCAGTTCTGCAAGCGTGAATCATAATGAGCAGCTCCATAAGGCCGTCATTAATGTTGCCAGGCTCGCTGGATTGTACGATAAAGACATCCTCATCACGGACGCTCTCGCCAACAGTGACACCGTAGAGAAGTCAGTTTCACGAGCACCCAATGTTTAGAGCCCTGTTGGGCTCAGAGGGTTGTTCGCTAACCTGGTTTCCTGGTTCGAGTAGTTTAGGCTGGGATTGCGCAAAGCGGTCAGTCAGCCAATCCCAACCTCCAATAGAGAAGTCCGCGTTCATGCCCGCCCCTCGTGGCGACCGGGAAGACTCAGTTCTTCGCCTCCCATATGCGGCACGTCGAGATCGGACTGATATTCGTTCGTGGCGTTGGGACGTTCCTCGTGATCATCCCAATTTTCATCAAAAGAATGCGCAGAATCGTGATGAAAAGAGAGCTTACCTCATGGTCTTCGCAAGGGGAATGCCCAGTCTGCAAGCGCGTTAGTACCCACCCATTCGTTGCATTTCTTCCAGATCAAGCGTACCGCTGAGCGACCTTCTCGGACAATTCCCCATGGCTGCTGCCCTTAAGGAGCTTGATATCGTTGGTCATATCCCCCATGAGGACGGTCGTTGTATGACGACTAAGGGGGAAAAAAGAAGAAAAGGAAAGTATTCGGGGGGAGATCGCCCGGTATAAATGGCTGCTACGGCACTTCGAGGTTCGGACTAAAGTACGCGGGTTGCTTGGGCGGCGAATCGAATTCGAGCGCGGGGTCACGTTGGAGGGAGGGGTATGGCTATCGGCAAGTCGCACACAATTCGGAATCTGTTGGTTGTTTTGCGTGGTAACCGGTTGGGCCAGAGGTAAGACAAAGTGAGTTGTCAGGGTGTACGGTTAGAAGCGATATCGCGGTAGGAAAAGAATCACTTTGTGCTTGCCCACTCGTATCCTCTTGGTGCCGGAGTTGGCTGAGTGCAAAAAAACTTTGGCGCATTGTCATTGTTCCGCGATCGCTGAGAGGTTAAGAAATAATATGTGGAGACCGCCCCCGACATGGGATGGGTCCCCAGGCGCTGCCGTCCTCTCTCGTTGTTTTTTTTTGGTGTACTCAAATGATACTGTATAATGTAGTAGCCGTGGTGGAAACCGGCACCGGCACTCTTTGTTGTCACTTGAGTTCCAAGCCATCCATCCTAGATCGGAAAATATCGAGGCCGGTTTTCGAGGACCTTGGTGGCAGACTTTCAAGAGTTGTCGTGTGGGCGGGCAACTGTCACGGCCTGTGATGTACGCGTTAGTGGCAAGCCGCGAAGCCGCAAGTCTTATTCAACAGTATCGCCTCTCGCTAACGTTCCAGCGTCTGTCGTTCGTATGCATCCAGGCCGACCTTATCAGGTATTCTGTACCATAAAGAGATTAAGATGCGGCGCAGGTCAGAGGTGCCTCATATCGAGTATTTACGTATCGTGATATTCATATACCGGGTGAACGGCTGGCTCATGAGTTTGCAAATAGGCATCACTGCTATAGAACGAGAAAAACTTGCATGGGCTAGAAGTTCAGTAATTTAGAGCTAAATGCCCTTTTCTGTGACCTGTAAAGAGCTCGCCAGCCTTTTCCGATATTTTAAATACGAGCAAAAGGACCTTTTGGCCTATTTGTGTTACTTGGTGTAAGCCTCCCCCCCACGGGAGATTTACAGGGTTCAGTCAGGCCGGGACTGACAGCAGTGTCTCCAGTACGCCTCCTGCGAGAGTTCTCAAAAGATACTTGTCAACTGATCTGCTAGTATTGGCATGTCATCTAATGGATTTCTTGTTAGGTACTCTACATACTGGGCTACTTGCAGGATAGACAACAGGCTACGGCTCAAAGCGGCCTGCACTCCGCTAAGAACTGAACCAGTGTCTTCTCGTGTTGAACTGCCCAGACACCAAAGAGAAAAGAAAAAAAGAAAGTAACAAACGAATCCAGACCTGGGCCTCTCCGGTCTGAGCCACGGTCGCAAAGACTGCCATATGTACAAGTGGCCCAGCATCTGATACAGATGCACTTCCATTCGAACGTCACAAGTCATCCATTCACCCGATCGTCCTGTCCCGTGTCGCCTGGCCTCCGTAATGCAAATGCTGACAAACTGCAAAGCCCTTTATCTATGTTGTGCGCGCTCCCGTCTTATGCAAAGCCGAAGTAGTCGCTGCCCGCTGTGATGGCCTTCATGAGTTGCTGGCGAAGCATCTCGTAACTCTCGTACTCGGGGAGGTCAAGCTCTGCATCGATGAGTTAGCTTTAGCGCCACGGAGTGTACAAGAAGACCACTTACGGTTGAAACATGTGTGCGAACTGGGAAGGCGTTCCTTGTTGCCATAATCTCGATGGATGTTGAAGCGGTTGACGCCGTTCATACCCTCGAGCTCTTTGAATCCGTTCAGCGGCACCTTGCTGGTTCCTGTGACGAACTGCAACAGTTTGGCTCTCTCTTCCTTGTCAAAAGAGCGGACCGCTCGCCAAAACCATTGGATCTGCGGTGATGATGGAGTGTAGTTGTGGTATTCCGTGTTGCTCTTCCAGTCGTCCACATCGATGTCGGGCAAGCCTGAGATCAGAAGCTCGAGCTCCTGCTCGTTGAAGATGGAGATGAGATCCGCAGGGATGATGTCATGGAATCCTGGTAGCATAGTTAGCAAAGCAGCCCAGTTCCCATTATAAATATCTTGACTTACCCCTCAAAAAGTGTTCCATCTGATCTTTAACAGACGACAAAAGCTTGTGTTCCACAACCAAGCGCACGTAGTCGTGTTTGTTCTCCTCGGTGACGGCAATGTCGCGGCCATTGGGACACAGATCGACAGTCCGGGTGACGCCGAACTCGTCGTCCTCAACTGAGAATGTTTCGGTGATGATATCCGTGATGTCGTTGTCAAGCATCCAGACAAGAGACTTGTAGTAGTCCGGGTCGAAGGATTCCATGTCCTTGACGGAGACAGACTTGCCGAGGATGCGCTTGTAGACGGCACGGCTGAAGTAGCAGTCAAGCACACGGCCCTCGTACAGGGCTTTGCCGATGATACGTCCAATGAACTTGAAGAACATAAGGTGCTCGTCGTTAATGCCACTCAACTTATTGGGGTGGAAAGTCGTACGGTCAGAGGAGACCGGGATGAAAAGGGCGTAGTTGGCATCGAACATCTGTCTCGATAGAACCTGGAACCACTCGCGCGTCACGCCTCCAGCGTCCACGCCCTCCTCATTGTGGAAACGGATGTTTAGCTTGCCATATTTCATCTCGTCGCCAGTCTTGTAGTAAAGATGTTTGAACGAGTCGTGGAAGACATGCTCGCGACGAACTGCGAGTTGTAAAGCTGGAAATGATGGTCGTTGGTTGTTGCTGGAACGGCTGTGTACGCTGCGGTTGAAGTAGTTCCGCTTGTTATCGAACTCGAGCACCTTGGGATTCTTGACAAGAAGTGCAAAGGTTCCGGACATGAGCTTGGGGCTGTTGCGGACCAGCTCATTCAGGATTCGCCGATGTTCCTCGGTGAAGGTGAAGAAGAGACCTGCCATACGGTTTTCTGGTGGTGGGCTTGACAGCAGCATCTCCTTGCTTGTTTGATTGGCTGCTTGTGGATCATCGTTCATAGCGGTGTTCTTGCAGACAACCATAAGGGACTCAATCAGAGGCAACAGGATCGTAGCCACGTTGACCATGCTCTCTCTCTCGCGGATCGCGCTTAGACAGCCACTCAGCTTCTCCCACATCGTAGAAAAAGTCGAGTTGTGGTAGAGTGACGTCACGAGATTCTGCTTTTCGTTGGTATTCGTTTCCGCCTCTTCATCCGTCTTATCGTTCTTCTTTTTATTGTCGAACAAGTGATCCAAAGCAGTTAGAACGCGAAGCAGCTTGTTCTGCTCGGAAGCACCTGGTGAGAACTTGGCCAGCGCAACACCTTGAATCTCGGTTCCAGAAGTAGCCTTCTCAATGTGAGGGAGAAGCTCGTCAAGGTCTGCCACGATGTTCTCGCTCAGCACACGGGCTTGCCGAACAAGCTCCTGTCCGAATGTGGCCTTGGCACCGGGAATGGCGGACAGATTCTTGATGGCCGAGATGGTGTTTTGGAAGGTCTTGGAGCTGCACTCGCGAGCAACGAAGATCTTGATAACAAGCGTGAGGTTGTGTGGCGGAATGACGGGAACCTGCATTTGTCGCGGTGCCTTGGTGCTTGCATCTGGCTTATCGGCGTTCTTGACGTTCTCTGATTGGATGCCAGACTCGGCTCCGGATGGATTGGAATCCTTGTTCTCAATATCGGCAGTCGTAGTCTCGGAAACTTCATGGTTTGGCGGCTGGCCAGCTGCGGTCGTCGAAGCTTCGCCAGCTTCCACAGCATTCTCTGCGGCCTTCTTCTTTGCTTCCCGAGCGGCCTTCTCCAAAGCCTCGCGGCGACGTCGTTCCATGGTTGCCAGCGGCACAGTAATCTTGTTAAGCAGGTCGGCCAGGTACGCCATGACGACTGAGCTCTCCATTACCAAGTCTCGGTCGAGCAGAGTCAGAAGAGAGTTGATGGCGTATTTGTGGGCCTTGGAGTCTTTGGCCTTGCCCTTGCGGCTAAGCGTGCGCTTGAGAGAAGACCCTACCGCCTCGTGTTCTGTTAGGAAAAGCATCGGGATGTGGGGGTTCTTCGTAGAAAGATCCTGCAACAGATCCAAGCACTGGTGAACCACCATCAGCGGCGAGATTTCCGAGTTGGATTGTTGTTGTCCAGCGGTGCTCAGCGATGTCAGAGTTCGCTTAAGGTTCTGAGGGGTCTTCGGGTCCGCATCCTTGTCCTTTGGTTTCTTGGCTTTGAGAGAGAGCTGGCTGAAACTGCGTTCAACAGCGTCCATGTCTGCGCTTCCCTCTTGCAGAATTAACAGGATAGTGCTGATGACCTCAAGTCGGTTTTGTCGGTTTTCACAAACATCAGCAAGGACGCTGAAAAGGTAGTTGCGGATGGAACCGATCTGAGCGATAAACATGAGACGCAGAAGAGTGGCAACGCCAGCCTTGTCCAGCATCTGAACCACAGTCCGTCGCTGGACCTTATTCTCGGCGCTCTCTCCAGACTCAGCCGGCGGTGCACCGGGTCGTCGAGCAGCCACTGGTGGACTTCTGCCTGTAACGGCAGGATGAACGCCGTGTTGCTGGGCAAGGAGACGGGCTTGGGCGGCCATTTCGGGAGGCAAGTGATCCATTATGTCCTCTCCCTGGTCCATGAGCACCTGCTGACGCAATTCGGGAGGGAAAGTCAACAGAATGCTTGCCGGATCCATGTCAACCGCAATCTGATCCTGGCCTGCGGTCGCTACCTGGCGGCGCTGCTCATCCCGCTCTCGTCGACGCGCTTCTTGACGTTCTTGCTGAACGATCTCCAGTCGCAGGTCTTCGGGCAGGGCGTCCAAGAACTCTTGGAAAACCTCACCTTGTTCGCCGGTGGCAGATTCGTCCCGGGCCTGCGAACGTCTGGTACTGACGGTTTGCGCAATGACCTCTTCTCTGAACTCCTCGGGGAGAGCAGCAAGATATTCAGGATCGATGCCAAGTTCAGTGACATCCACTTCCTCGCCCCGGATTGTTGTCAGAACACGGCTGCCGTCATCTGCCGTATCCTCCGCGGGGGGTGCAGAAGCTTCTTGGGTTTCGACGCCTTCCATGGCTTGGGGGGCGGCAGCCGCTTCTGACCGGTTTGTTTGGGCAGACGCCACATCGCGCTCGCCTGCAGCGGCAGCAGCTTCAGCAGCCACGCGCTCTTGCTCTTCGCGCTCTTCGGCTTCTTGTCTCTCACGGAGAACCTTCTCTTCAGCCTCCTTTGCTGCCTTTTCTCGTCTTGCTTGTTCTTGCTGCTGCTCGAACTTCTTACGCTCCTCTTCTCGGACCTTGCGTCGCTCCTCTTCTTCGGCCTTGAGCTTCTTCTCAAATTCAATTGCAGGGGGAACCAGCTTCGAAAGAATAATGTTGGCAAGCTTCTGGGCTTTCTCAACGAAGTGAGCACCACCAAAGACCATCCGGGCCTCTTCCTGGTAACGTTCGAATGTTGTCTCGGGAGTGAAAGCAACGGCTTGTTGCGGCTCATGGTAAGTGGTCTCGCGGCGATTATCCGTTCTGGGATCACGGGGTGCAACGTGGTACTCCCTTACCTCGCCACGTCCGTTTTGGGTGATGGACAGGTGAACTGCAGACTGACCATGGCGCATAACAGGTAGAGATGCAACCAAATCATTCAGAATGGCGATGGGGCTGTTAGACAGGTGCTGTCCGCCAGGACCGAAAATATCGGGAGGCAGCCGCAGACCAATCATACCGGAACCAGGGGCGGGGCGAGGAGACGCCTCGCGACCCTGGCCGTTCCGGCGCAAGAGGGGGTTGACGCCATCATCAGCATTGTTCGGCGCGGCATTCGGCCTGTGGCGGGGAGAGAAATAGCTTCGGAAGTCGCCTAGCGGATCGCGACCACCACCGACCATGAATCCTGGAGGAAAGGGGCTACGGTGTCCATGGCGGTGACGATGAACCTGTTGAGGGCCACCAAATGGCTCGACAACCAATGTGTCCCATCCAAGGGCAGAAGGGAGGTTAGGGGGCGGGTGGTCATCTTGACGAGGGGTTAGCCATTGAGCCGAGACTCGGGGTGGTTTTGCTTACGAGGGTAGTCCTCATCATAGATGAGCTCGTCTTCTTCCATGTCCTCATCATCATCCTCGTCGTCTGCAAGCCCAGTCAGCGCAACCCAAGAATGAAAAGCGGTGTTCGTTCTCTCACCGTCTTCATCACGACCGTCATCAATGTAGTGGTCTCCAAGGTCGTCCATGTCTTCGCCTTCGTAGTCTTCGGGATCCATGACCGCTCGGGCCAGATTGTCAATAATATCACCTGGCTCCATGCCGTGCATATGAGCCTCCTCGAGCTCCTGGGCTTCAGCCTCGTAATCAACGTCTTCGTCATCGTCGTCATCTTCTTCATCCGACTCACTCTCCCAGTCCGACGCACCGTCATCCTCAATGGGATTGCCGTCTTCGTCAACGATCTCCTCCACGATATCGACATGGTCGTCCATGTCCTCCATATCGTCGGAATCCATCTCGTCGTCTTCGCTCAGTTCGTCATCATCTTCGTCCATGTCATCATCCTCATCCATGATGACCTCAACCACACCTGGGTCTCCATGAAGACCCTCGATCTCGCCCATTTCACCAAGCTCTTCGTCTTCGTCGCTGACTCCGCCTTCACCATCGTCGGACACGTCTTCGTCGCCGTAGTCAAGTTCATCGCCGTATTCATCATCATACATCTCCTCGTCGTCATCTTCTATACATGGGTAAGGCATAGTTCAATATCATCAGGGAGCATTTGCGAACTTACCATCGTCCTCGTCAGACTCGTCATCACTTCCACGAGGCTCAAGCATTCCGAGAGTGGAGTTGCGATAGAGATCCGGTGTCTCTTCTCGGTCATCATCCATGTCGGACATGGACGATGTTGAAATGATGTCGTCTTCCGCGTTTTCGGGAAGCGACGTCGAAGGAATCACTTGCGAGCGGCTCAGTTCCTTGGCAGTATCAGTCAAGACACGAAGAACCCTGAGGACGTATTTGATAGCACGCTTGACACCAGCGTGGCTCAGGTCAACTTCAGCAATTGACGAGGTAAGCTTCTCGAGGTAGCCCTTCTCGTACATCATCCGGCGCAGCTGGGCGTACGAACGGCCTTGCGCAGAGTCGAGTGTGCGTTGAGAAGTTGAATCCTTGTCCTTTTCTCCTATGATGTGGTTCATCAACTCGGCCAGACACTGCATTTTGGGGTAACGGGTGTCTACAGGCTCTTCTGGCGTGGCCGCGCGCTCGTATGCTTTGAGAATGGTGTCCAAAACGAATTTGCGAACAAAAAGCAAATCGGGCTCATCATCGTATTCGAACCGATCTCGGTTCTTATCAATAACCCTTTCTCCAGTCTTGGCCACAAGCGCACCAAGAACCTGCTGAGCCTGGGCGGAGGTTGCAGCTTTCTTCTTGGACAAGATGCTGTCTCCGAGTTCGCTAAGATTGCCTTGGCAGAGCAGATCGTGGATGAGATAGTTCAGAACGTTCGAACGAGGCTTGACGGGCGTATTCGTTTGCATCGGTGCACTGCGCTTGAAGTTGATGAACTCAACCTTTGTCTGGTTGTAGCTTTGAAGGAGCTCAGCAAGGCAGTTGAGCAAGAAGCATCGATAGATGAAGATGGGGTGGTCCTCGGCCTTGAACACCGGTTTCGATGACTTCTTGTCCTTGTCCTTACTGTCGGCAGCATCCAGTGTCTCCGTTGCCCCGTCCTTCGACCCAGCATCGGTAGCGGTGGCACCGGGCGACGCAGTGCTGTTGTGTTCCTTCGCCGCTTGTAAAGGCTCCTTGTCGTCGACTTCCCGATAATTTAGCAATTCGCAGAGGAGGAAGTGGATGATGCCGTGGGGGTTTTCGACTACTGGTCGCTTCAATTCGGTCACCGGCTTCGGCGCATCTGCCATATCCTTGTCGTCTATCTCCGTTGACTGCTTGACATCGTGAATCGTTAGATCCTCTGTTGCCTGTACGGCTGGTTCAACACTTGCGTCCTTGTCGGCAGTATGAGCCTTGGCTTCAGACTCGGGTATCTTCAGTGCCAGCTGATTGGCACGGCTGCTGCCCTCACTGCCCGGAGTCCAGCGAGAGAGCTTGGTCATTTCGTTGGTAACCTCAACGAAGAGATCAGGGGAACGCAGAGCAAGAGGGGCCATGTTGCGCAAGTACGTGCTGAGGTCCAGGTTCCTCTGGGTGCGCTGAGGATTCTCAAACAGGTTGCGAATCTCAGCACGCATGATTTGTTTGAGAGTCTCCTCGTCCTCGACAATATGTCTCAGGATAGCCATGATGCTTCCTGTCGTCTTGCTGTCTTTCAGGCGTGCCGCACCTGCACCCGCGAGCTGTTTGGCCATTACGAACAGACGTTGAAGATTCTTCTTTTCTCCAACCTTTTGTGCAATGGATGGTTTCCGCGTCAAGATGACAATTACTCGAAGGACCGAAGTTGCGAGAGTCTCTTCTTTGCCGAGTACAGGAAGCAAACGTAGGATCGCTTCGAGAAGCTCGTTTCTTTGATCGTCCGACACGATCAGGTTGCGCTGAGGAAGCACAGGGGGAACAAACGCCTCGTTGTCGGTGGCTGGAGGCTTCCACTGAGCTTCAAGAGGCTGCTCATCGTATGACAAGAGCAGCTCGATAATCAGAAGAATGTAAGGAATCCAGGGAGGCAACTCCTCAGTCGATGTCGGAAGGACCTTGAGGCTAAGAAACGAAATGTACTCGTCCACCTTTTCTCTCAAAGTATCGATGTTGCACTTAAAGAAACTCTTGTCTTGCATCAGAAGAGCCAGCAAGTGGGCGTACGCAGCAATGCTAGTGCCGTTGGATTTCGAGTCACTATCATCGAAGGAAAGAGATGACAGTGCATTTGCCAGTGTCGCACCAACCTCGTCTCGAACTTCGTCATTTTGCTGGCGGAAAACCATGGCGCTGATGAGCTCCGAAAGTTCAATAGCTGAGTGCGGGTGTGCCCGGACGACGTCCAGAGACCGATCGATGAGGTTCTCGCGCAGCTTTGACCGTTCATTGTCCAGATTCTCTTTGCTTGTCGGCTGATTCTCAGCCTGGGCCTGGTCTTCGGTAGCGACCACCGGAGCAGAGGTATTGGCTCGAGCTTGAGCTTCCGCAACAACAGCAGGGCTTTCATTGCCGCTGCCGCTCAACTCAGTAGGCGGCCTATCGCCTAGATCACCAAGCACAGCATCTCCAAGGAGACGATCCAGCTCTGGTGTGGCGAGCTCAGGTGCCACATCAACTGCCATCGCATCAGCGTCAGTGGAAGCTGCAGGCGCAGACGCTTCGGCTTGACTTGAAGAGCCGGATGGCTCAGCACGCTCAGTAGTGAAGGCATCTTCAGGAGGCACTGGGTTCCGTTGGCCAGCCTTGCCAGCCTTGTGGAGGCGGCTGTACTCCGTTGCAGATGGCTGATTGCCATTGGCTCTGAAAACAGCTTCACGGGCTAGCTCCAAGTCGGCGCCATCCTCTTCAAGTTGAGCGATCAAGATATGGTGAGCTTGCCAGTTAAATGGGACTGGCGATTTCTTGAAAAGCTCAACGGCGGGCCTGTCTCGAGGAGATGGTTCGTGGTCGCCCGCGGAGATGATTTTAAGGATTTCGATGACCTTCGCCACCGTCTCAGGCCGTAGCTTCTCGATCAAAGCAGACTCCCAGGTCTCGCGGATGACCGGGAGAACAGCCATTCGCACATCCACAACGATCTGGTGAGAGATGGGGGCCTCTGGACGTCTCTCGACCGAGCGAGGCAACAGTCCAAACTGAGCGGACGAGTCGGAAATGTTCTTGCCGTTGACGAGAGCGGCAAAAAACTCAAAAATCTTGCCAAGGCCGAACGACGCAACCCTGGCACTGGCAGTTGTCCCAGCATCAGAATCTCCAGTCTCCTTACAGATTTCAGCCGAGAACCGTCGTACCATCGCTGTGAGAACGAAGAAGCCACCCTGCTCCAAGAAAGCCACTAGTACAGGCACAACGACTTGAACTGACGATCTATCGGCGGATGATCGTGCGGAGTCCATTAGCATCTCTGTCAAGGTGTGGAGCATGATAATCCAGTAATGGTACTCCTTAGCCGTAGGCTCAGCCAGCCCAACTGAAGGAGCTAGCTGTCCCAAGATCGTACCGGACAGCTGCCTGGCAAGGTCGATATGCTTAGGACGAGAGTAGGGATCCCGCTCGCGCCTAGGGAAAAGGGCTTTTCCAAGCTGTTGGAAGAAAGGGAATGTAGATGGCACCATCGAGTGAAGGAGAATACGAAGCGTCTCGTAGTTGCGATACCGAGGGGTCGCTTGTTCTTGCTTGCTTGGGCCCTTGTGTTGAATGCCGGAGCCTGGCATGGAGACAGTACCAGAAGCAGTGCCCGAAGGCTCGGGAGGTGCCGTAATACTATCCACCTCAAGCTCGCCGGCCACCTGGGTTCCAGCAGGCCCGCCAAACGAGACCATAACGTCACTGCCGGGAGCCGGTCTCTTCGCCCACCAATGTTGCGGCAGAACATTGTGCTCTGCGCCTTCCTCCGCCAATACAGCCTTCAGAAGAGGTCCCAATGACTTGACCAAGTCCAGATAGTAGTCAAACACGTTGATCGGATAGAGTTGGACTGAGTTGGAGCGCGGCGAGGACGTAAAGCACTCGTACAGAGTCTTAATCAACGACTGTGCGGTAAGGAGAGCCTTGACCATCTTGGTGCCGTTGTAAATCCGTTCTTGCGTCTCCGCATCGAGACCCCGAACTTGGTCCACGGTCAACTTATCGTCCGGAGCCAAGAACGGGCCGAAGTAAGGTGAGTCTTTTCTGTACTCGGCCAAGGGCCTGAGCGTATCCACGGAAGCCTGCGCGCGCTTGAGTAGCGAGGGCAGACCGAGAACTGGTGACTGCTCAACAAGCTGGGAAATGACCAGGTGCAACGTCCGAGACGCATGTGAATCGCAAAAGTCATGCGGAAGACTGGGTAGTTCTGCGACGTCCAACAACAGCTCGATTCCACCATGGTTAATGAAATAAGCTTTCAGAGTGTTGTTGTTGAAATAGGCAGAAAGAAAGCTGGACAAGGCATAGACGTAAGGCGTGATGTCATTGTGGGCCGTCGCAGAAGATGATGGCTCCTCACCAACTGAAGCAGCCTTCTGAGTTGATGGTTCAGCCACGTCCGACATCTCGATGTCTGCATCCCCACTGCTCTCCGTCATTTTGCCCTTGGGAGAGGGGGCAGCAAGGCGCTCCTTCAATGCCTCGTCCGCGGCGGCGAGCTTCTGTGCACCATCCCCTAAAAGAAGTTTTGCGCCCCAACCAGCGGTCTTGGCCTTGTAGATACCCAGAGACCTCACCCGAGCAACCATGTCGATTACAGCATTCGAGATAGGGCGTCTCAGGTTGGGATGATGCCGAGCAAGCTCGTCAAAGCTGGCTCCGACGTTACTGGCAAGATGGGGATCGGTTTCCATAGTGTTCACATGAGCCGGGCTTTCAAAGATCTCCAAGAACGACTCGAGGGCACGCGAAGATGCCACCATCTTCATCCCGGCATTGTTCAAGCAGATGGAGTTGAGGACCTGCGGGACAACATTGATGGCGTCGGAGGTTGGCAAAATGCCTTGCGCCAACGGACGGGTTTCGTGAGACGAAGCCAACTCATCTTCGGGAGGCGGGTGGGGCCGGGTGTCCGCCTCGATCTGGACAGAGGAATCGGATACGTCGGGGCTGCTATCATCGTCGTTGTCATCACGGTTGTCCTCATGATCCCCATTGTCTGCCGTTTGCGCCTCTCTATCGTCTGTTGTGTGTTCCTCCGATTCTTGTGGAGGCGGAATGGCTGGTTCAGACGCAACAGGGCGACCAGTAATAGCTTCCAGGTAGGTGACGATCATACCAGACTCGGAGATGGCGGCATAGCTCGTAGGGTCGTTGTTAATAAAGTCGCTCAACACCGTGACCGTGTTCGTCCACAAGACAGAACCGAAACGCTTCGTGTTCTGCATAACATCTCGGAGGCTGCCCAATAACTCTGATTTATCCACGAGGTTACGCAGGAGCCTATCGGTGTTTCCGCCGTAACTGTAGGAGTTTGTCATCATGTGGTGGACGAATTTGAGAACCCACTTCAGCGTCTGCTGCTGGTTGTAAGGAATCTCGTAGTCTACGACCTGACACATCTGTTCTGGCTTGTTTCCCTGACCAGACTCGACCAGCTGCTTTGACTCGGCAACAGTCGTAACGAGCAGGTCAGAAATGGCATCAAGACCAGACCCACTGAAGAATGTCTGGAAGGCGTTCTGGTAAGACCAGATTAGGCCATCAATGAAGGCCAAGATCATAGATTGATTGCGTTGAGCAACGTCGGACCTGATCTTGAGAATCTCCACTAGGATATCCATGAGTCCAGCTGTAACCATCTCCGCTCCTATTCTGGTGGACATTGCCAAGTGAGTGGTCAAAGAGAAGAGGTTGGTGCGCCACTGATCGACCTCGGTGGTGTGGATGCCACGATCGACTTCGTCCGTCCTCATGCCCGCTACTGCCTTGCGAATGACGTATAGGAGAATGCCGTGGTTAACGTTTGCGTTGAGAGCGGACAGAACATCCTGGTATCTCGCTGCGTAGTTGGAAATAACCTCAAGAAGAGCGAGAACAATGGATTGAAGCCAGAGAGGCACCTGGATGGATCCATCAGCGGGAGGGTGGATGAGTTCGGCCAGCTGGTAAACCAGCTGATAACGCCGGGTCTCATCATTGTCGTGCCGTAGGACCTTTTCCATGAAGGTAGACTCGGGGTGAATATACGCCAGATTTGTAACAGCGAGTAGACGGACGGCAAGGGCTTGCTGCCGCGACTCCGCACCACCTAGAAGCGCTTTGGCAACTCTCAATCGGTTGAGGACCTCATATCTTGTCGAGGCTGGCATATCTACCGGGCATCGTGAAAGGAGCTCGTAGATGGAGGTAGACGCTAGGGTTGATTGTGGCAGCTCAAAGACCCTCTGACTTGGGTTGGGTTGATCGTTGAAGTTCCCGGGACTCCGAACGCTCAAAGGCGAGGTATCCTCAGCTCCGGGCTGGCGAGCCGAGCGAGGCGTGTTGTGTTGAGACCCAGCTGTTGTGCTACGTCGCAGGGGAGTGGGCGTAGAGGGCATGTTGGATGTAACACGGTCTGCAACTGCAGGAGCAGGCTGGTCCTTTGCTGTCAACGGCGCTGTGTAAGTGATTTTAATATCACCCCAGCCGTTCCAACGGGTGTTGTCTGGTGTGAGAACAGCACCCAAGTCGTTGGCAACCATGACCGCTGCATTCTTTTGACTCGCCGTGTGGGCTTTTTCTTTGCCTTTGGTGCTAGACATGGGTGTGGAGGCAGCCACCGAGTCCGAAAGACTGATAATGGGAGTCTTGGAGAATGGTTGAGCGAGGTTTTGCACGCGGTCAAGGTCAATCTGATAGTGATTGCCCAGCAAGGCCGTGCTGACCGTTCGAGAAGCGCTGCCAATCCGCTTGACAGAAGCCTGGTACCGTTGTGCCAGTTCGGCACTAACTTGCAAAGTGGCAAGGAGGACCGACAGAACCGTGGTGTTGAGCAGCTTGTTCAACACCATGCTGCTGGAATAGATGCTTCTGTTACCGCAGTGCTCCAGGAGCGTACGGGTGAATTTCAGAACAGCCTCAATAAGTTGCCTGTCGCCATCTTCCTTGTAGCCCAGCTTGGACAAACTCTCGGTATCCCATGCCTGGTCGCCGTAGGATTCAACCTTGGCCCCTCGGTTAAGGAGAAGATCGCAGCCGAAATCACGATTCTGGGGGCCCTGATCAAGGTTATAGGTAGTGGAGAAGCAGTCCAAAATGTCGTCGAACCGGTTAAGGAGAGGAATCCAGTGGTACAGGTCACCTCTCGGGAAAGGCCATCTCGTCGGGAACTTGGAGAGGTGGTCTGGAAGAAGAGGCAAAGGGGTCGAACAGGCCGACGAGACAAAGTCCTTGAGCCATGGAGACTACGGGAGGCGGTTGGTTAGCCAGGCTAGCCGCCGGAGGATGCAA
This sequence comes from Colletotrichum sublineola, assembly GCA_020631755.1. NCBI lineage: Eukaryota > Fungi > Ascomycota > Sordariomycetes > Glomerellales > Glomerellaceae > Colletotrichum > Colletotrichum sublineola. The sequence goes on from JAHSQG010000001.1 coordinate 3,762,234, forward strand.
GGTGTGAGCAAAATGAACTTACCAAAGTCTCAGCATGCTTAGGCTGCATCTGCTTCGTTATCTTCCCCATCGTGGGCGAGCGCGGCAGGGCCGCTGGTTCATAAGTGCAGCCTTGCTAGCTAGCCGGACCGCAAAGTGAGGGTCTTGATGGCGCAACAAAGGTCTCGGGCGTTGGCGCAAACGGAAGAGACGCGTCGCCGTGGAGAGTGTTGTCCTCGATTTCCGATACCTACTGTAGGTATAGTGGAGCGTATGTAGGAGGGGGGAGGTAAATATTTCTAGCCTGGTGAGAAGCCAAAAGAGAGGACCCGGGGGGATGACGGGAAAGCTTGGTTCAGGAAGGTACAGAAGTGCAAGGCCGGGTGCAGGACGTCCTTGCAGGCTACAGTACAGACAGCTTCGCCAAGAAGTTACGATCGGTTCGGCAGTTGTCGTCGTCGTCGTCGTCAAGATGGTGCGCGTCGCTCGGAGAGAGTTTGGCGGTTTCCGTGCGAGCAGCAGGCGGCAATATCAAGCCGTCGGTCGCAACGAGTGTCGGGTTGTTGGAGGTGAGGTGGAAGTGGGAGGCGGGATAGGATGTTGGGAAGTAGTGAAAAAGAAGTTGCAGATGTCGAATCGGTAAGGAAAGGTAGGTGCAGTTACAGTGGGCCCTTTGCGTAATAGCAAGGTAGGTAGAGGTAGCTTCCTAGGAAAGTGCCCTCACTTTTTCGTGGAAGGCCAGCGTCGGGTCGTCTGTCGCCTCGCGGGCGGTCAGTCAAGGTGGAGGGACTGGACGGACAGTTTGCAGGTGGATCGACTTTGCGCACTGTACAATGGCGCAAGATTTGGTGCCCAGTACGGTGCTGATAAAAATGGAATACAGTAGCAGCGGTATGACGGGAGGAAGAAGATAGCGGGGAGATGAGTGCACGGTTCACCTCTCGCTGGACGGGACGTGGCGTGGTGTGGTGTCAGGAAGCCGAAGGCTCGACGTGGAAGCGTCTTGGTAAAAAAAAAGTACGTACCATGAGGCAGATGCGACAACAAGTCCAGTCATACCTTTGCAGCCTAGGTATTACCTACCTCACTACAGTTGTAAGGAAGCCCCTGGTGTCTATTGTCGCTAGATTTGTATTTTCGTGCCCCATGTCTTTATCTCCTGCATCAATGTCTGAATGAATAGTAATTAGTGGTGTAATTCTCTAAACAGTAAAGGTAGCTAGGAAGGTAAATGTTCAGGTAGTACGGGACCAACTCATTCCTGTGTGCTACTTGCTCAAAGCCCGCAAAACAGTTCCTACCAGATCCCGGTCATGACTGTTGGCCCTAAACTTTTTGCTTGAGGATTACCAGGAAATGACGCCGATCTTGTATATTGCGGTCCCAACTCACACCGAGTCATCATCGATAGAGATTTTCATGTCATCTCTTTTAGTTCACACTAGGTACCTTCAACAACGATATGTGACAGCATATGGATCCCAAGCAATTGGACTTCCAGCCACATCGAACCTTGGTCTAGGCCACAATTCCACCGAAGTAGTCGCTAGCGATGAAAAATGAAAAAAAAAAAAATCAGAGTTGTCAAAGTTCACCCAGCACCTACACCTACGCAGAGGTCCGAGCCAACGTCATCATGGAATTGCCCTTGCTATACATCTGCAGTTTATACTGGCGTTCAAGCACCGAGAAAAGCAGCCTTTGAGGTCTCCTGCCCGTTGTGAGAGCACCGAAGAGTTGGCGATTACCTGTGATGATGAAGCCTTCATCGTCGTCCAGAGAGAAAGAAAAAAAAAAAAAAATACCGCTAGTGATCTAGATGGTCAGGAACATATTGACGACGAATCAGCAACGTGGGAGGGCGGAAGCCTTGGGCCAGTCCGCTTTGCATACTGTGCACTGTCTGCCAGTTTTAACTGAAGACAAGACCGGACGCAGCCCAGGCCTCAACTAGTATCTCTGGCAGTGGTGGCAAAGAGGAATGCTTCTATCCAACAATAACAAATATGGCCAAGATGTGATCTCCATTAGGCCCCTACACCACTGATCACGAGTACTTGCACGTGGCTGATACTCCCCGAGTTATGGCACTTACCATCCTCGGGTGTGGCTAGGCCTTGGAAACTCAGACAGTGAAAGCACTTGATAACATTCCAGCGCAAGCATGGGCTCGATGGGGGTTAACAACATTGAGGTCACATCTGAAATATCGGCCAAGAGTTGCAGCAATGGCACTGCTTTGTTGGTATTTCTGCTGTGCCATGGGTGGGAACTGAATAGTGGAAAAACAGTCTTGAACGATGGACGTCCAACAAGCGCCGCTCCTGATGCCGTAGCCCCGTCGTTTTCCGAAGCCCGTCTTGGAGCAGAACAGCCGTAGGACGGCGTAACGCCGGGCCTGCGAGCGGCTGGTGTTGTTTACGAAAAGGGAGGGGAGGCAATGCAAGGGGGAGGGCGGGCGGGATCTGTGTGCCATCGATTGCAACGGCGTGACGATATGGAGGTGGCACCAACAGGGAAAGCTGGCACTACCAACGGTGTACTTGGAGCTGTGGTGGCTGGCCGAGACACGTCGTGTACCGGGCAGGTATCCTATCATACTAAATGCTCTGCTTCGGCAGCCCAGTCATGGTGCCAACCAAGAGGCCTACCTACCTAGGTAGTGTACTTGTGTTGCAGGGGCTGACTCGTTTCGGGAGATGCACACACAAATGCCAGGACTCCAGGAGCCAAGACAGCAACAAACAAACAAGACATGGCGTAGCGGCACTTGCTGCGTTGTGGTGCATGTGGCTCCCCAAAGTAGTGTATCGGATGAGAAGGGCACGGTTTGACTTGGAAAAAAAAAGGGGGAGTACCCAGGAAGCCAAACTCTCGTACTCAAGAGATTGGTTTCTTATTAAAGATTGAGAGGCTATTGGTAAATCCAGACCGCTACATCGGACCACTTTGCTCTGATCCAGGGTTGTTGGAAGTGGTTTTTGGCGACGCACCTGGAAAGAGGTCACTTAGCGAAAGGAACAGACGAACCGAAATAGCTTCTGGGGAGTTGAAAAGGACGTGGGACATGCTGGGTACCTGCCTAATCATCAAGGAACAGCAGCTTCCCTGCCCCGTCGATCCCAGCCAATTTCGTTTGACTCGCCCCCGTGGACTGTTTAGTGTTTATTCGTACTGTCAACCAGAGGGCGCCGCTAAGGTGACAGATGTCATTTTCACAGTGTTATTGTCGTCTTTTGGTTGGTCGGCAGCGTGCTGGGGACGGCTGGCTTTCTAAGCTCCGGAGAGGACCTAACTCGCGGCATCCAGTCCCCGAAACAGAGAGCGATCCTGAGCCGTAAGCGGCGCGCTAAGCTATCAGTGGCTGCTCGCGCTCTTCTCTACCCTCCCCTGGCCACCCAATGCAGTTTTGAATTGAGATGCCTTAGCAGCAGTCCATGGTGGATCTCAAGGGTGCTGAGGATCGATGATTTGGGCGATTAATATGCACTGTTGTCCACTTCGCTTCTCCTCGCTAGACTGCTTCCAGCTCCCAACTAGGTAGGTGGGTAGGCAAGTACCGTATCCCTTTCTGGCGCTGCAAAAATACATCTAAAGGGTCCTCCCCATCTGCGGTGAGGCTCAGCTTCGTTCGATTAATTCCCCGTCCATCCCCATACATGTAGAGTGGAAAAAAAGGGAGGGAAGCACAACTCGTCGCGCGCCATATCCGTTCCTCTCCTCGACTATCAACCCTCGGCCCTCGACCCTGACCCTTCGTCTCTCGACTCTCGGTTGTCCATCCTCCTGGCAAGCTCACAAACCAAAAATACCACACTCAAGCAAACCCAGCAACACATCCCTCAACCCTGCATTCGTCCGAGCCTACAGCACCGTACCGCAGGTATTCTTCAACAGCACAGACAGCGCAGTGTACAACCGCCTAACTCAGTGCTGGAGCGCCCCCATCTCCATGGCCACCAACTGAAGTAGTTTCAAGCCGGACCTTGACCTGGAGAGCTCATCCCACCAAACCGCACATATACTCGCACACCGTTGCATTCACACGCTCACATAAGTCAGCGCAAGTTGACCTACAATTCTCTATCTCGCCATGTCCCAGCCAGGCGAGCCTGTTGCGACTGTTTCGCCCGAGATCACAAAGGAAACGAAGGAGAAGAGACTCTCAATCGACTCTGAGTCGGATAAGGAGAATGTAACGCCCCCCCTTCCTCCCTTGATGCAACACTCACCCCGGCCATGAACCAAGTGCAGCGCCAGAGAAGACCCGGAAAAAGGACAGAATTCGCTGACTGGATGGGGAAAGCAGCAGGATGCCTTCGAAGATGCAGTCGTCGACGTCGCCGAGGTTCCAGAGGTAGCTGAGGTCCGCTCCCTTACCCAGAGAACTCCCTCCTACCAGAGACCGCCGCCCCCCGAAGAAACTGACTCTGAACCTGAACCCCCGAAAAAGGAGGAGACCGAAGTGGAAGAGGAGGTGGCAGCTCCGCCATCACCAGCAAAGGAAAGCAATCATTTTGTCGACGAGGAATTCAAGAGCGACAATGACGATGGTGAGATCAAGCGGAAGGCGTCTCCCGTATCGCACCGTCTCTCCAATACCTCGGATTTGGATGATGTCAAGCTGGACGACGACCACCCTGCCCCACAGGAACCAGGTTTGTTGTTTGGCCGCATAAACTGATTGACGTGTATCAGTATGCTAATTTCTAAATGCAGAAACGAAAGCTACCAGCCCCGTCCCAGAGAAGGCGCCACCCAAGAAACTGTCCATTAGCAGCATTACCGGTGCCCTCCCGTCCATGCCGTGGTCACCGTCAGCCGAGCCATCGCCCGCCAAATCCCCCGTAGCCCCAACCGCTCCCCCGCCGCAAGGAGTTCCTGCTGCTTCTCTGCCACCACCTCCAGGGCCCCCGGCAAGGAAGCTCACAAGTCCCTTTTCCTGGTTATCTCGCAACAGCCTAAGTAAGGAGAAGGACACCTCGCCGCCGCCCCAAGCCTCGCCCCGACGCAATACTGCTAGCTCCATTGCGACTTTGACGAGCAACCCCGAGATGATGCTTAGCAGGTTGGATGAAGAGAAGGAGGGCGACGGTACCAATGGAGCGACCCGCCACAGCTTGAAAGACCGCTTCAAAATGGTGCGGTTACGGGAGGAGGCAGGCATCACATTGCCAACCGAGGACGACAAACCTGTGCCGCCGCCCAAGGGCTTGGGCTTGAGCACTCCTCCTGCTCAGAATGGCAACGACAAAGAGCTTGGAGCCGACCAGCCCCCCAAATCACCCCTACCCACCACTCCGAACCCGTCATTGGCCCCCGGAACGGTTTCTGGAGTCTCAGCCGGTCCGTCAGAAATGGCTGATTCTCAGGTGGACTGGGATCTGTGGCAGTCGGTGGTATACGAAGGCCCGGCAGTCGTAGCAAGGACCAGCGCTGAGGAATTGAACAGGGCTATCGCCAGCGGTATCCCCAACGCCATTCGTGGAGTCATCTGGCAGGTTTTGGCCCAGAGTAACAATGAGGAGCTCGAGATAATGTACAAGGAGCTTGTGGCCAGAGGCACCGACAAGGAAGTCAACCGGAACAGTCAAAGTACTATTAGCTCGAGCAGCAACGGAAACCTCAGCATACATAATGATGCTGTCAATTCTTCCGCCTCGTCGGTCCATTCGGAGCATTCAGGCGCGAACGGCATGTCGCCGCCTCACGAAAAGAGCGCCGAGGCCGTGTTGAAGGCACAGCAGGCCGCTACCTTGGCAAGGCAAAAGAAGCAAAAGGAGGATAACGCTATGCTGCAGAAGCTTGAGAAGGCCATTCGACGGGACATGGGTACGAGAACCAGCTTCTCCAAGTACGCTGCCGCTGCTGGGCTCCAAGAAGGTCTGTTCGGCGTGTGCAAGGCGTATGCCCTGTTTGATGAGGCCGTTGGTTATGCCCAAGGCATGAACTTCCTCATTATGCCGCTCTTGTTCAACATGACGGAAGAGGAAGCATTCTGCCTATTGGTTCGCTTGATGAACCACTATCACCTGCGCGACCTCTTCATCCAGGACATGCCTGGTCTTCACAAGAACCTATACCTCTTTGATCGTTTGCTTGAGGATTTCGAGCCAGCTCTCTATTGCCACCTCCGCCGCCGCAGCATCTCGCCCCATCTCTATGCCACCCAATGGTTCCTGACGCTCTTTGCCTACCGCTTCCCTCTACAACTAGTGCTTCGCATTTACGACCTAATCCTGTCGGAGGGTCTGTCGGCCATTTTGCGCTTCGGCATCGTTCTGATGCAAAAGAACGTCACCAACCTACTCGCCATCTCGGATATGCAGCAGCTTACCGTCTTCCTCAAGGACAAGCTTTTTGACGTCTACATCGATACGGCACCCAGCGCAGGAAGTATCTTGGAGAACGGCTTCTTTGGGAGCTCCAGCTCTAGCATGGACAAGGAAGTGTACCGCGCCGACCAGTTTGTCAGGGATGCTTGCGACATCAAGATTACCCCTGAGATCCTCAAGGCCTACACTCTCGAATGGGAGGAGAAGACAAGGGCGGAGAAGGAACGTGAGGCAGAGCTCGAGCAGTTGCGGACCGCCAACGCCAACTTCGCCGTGAAGGTGCGTAAGCTCGAGGAGCGTGTCGAGGCGTACGACAGCGAGCAGGCCGCGCTCGCGACGGAATTAGTCCACACCAAGGTTGAGAACGAGGAGCTCAAGGATGAGAACGAGAGTCTCAAGGGTCAGGTTCGCGAGCTGCGCAATGTGATTGAGAAGCAGCCCGAAGAGCTTGAGAATGCGTGGAAGGCCGAACGCGACGACCTCATGAAACGCAATCAGAAGGTTCACGAGGAGAACGAGAAGTTGGAAAAGGAGTTGGCAGAACTAGAGGAAGAGCTTGTGCAGACGAAGATGCAATATGCCGAGGTAAGTCAAGTCTCCATGAAGTTAACTGACGGTTCAATCCACTAACATTCATGGCAGATAAACTCCCAGCACGAAACACTTACTCGCAAGTGGACGGACCTCAAGCGACAGTTCGCGTAGAGTAATATGTCCGAAATAAACCCTGGTTTAGCCAGAAGCAGAATTCTCTGAACACCTTAATGTACGAAAGTAATTGTAGCATCCCATTAAGTATGGAGTTTTGCGTGTGCTTGCTGGCCGAACGCACATCTGGGTGCCAAGGTGGCTGTAGGCAACGAGGAAACCAGAAGGACCAAAAAAAAAAAGCCCGGTCTTTTATGTTTGATATCCCAAGAAGCATTACGCAACAGGAAGTGGAAGGAATATGTCGGCCGAGACAGGCCCAGGCATTGGGGCGGCCAACCGCCCGTAGAAGCATCATGATAGGGGTTCACTCGGGGCAAGGCATGAGACAAACGGGGAATTGGTTCATGAATGGCGAAGGGTCTCGGCTTCGATTACCAAACTTCATACAGAGACGCCTGCAACATCAATTGCAGAGCACACATTGTATTGCAGTACAATTGATTAAAAGAAAAGTCACAACGCGAGCGAGCGGATGAACCAGTATATATATCTGCGAGGCAGGCAAAAACTTGGTGGTATAGTCTTTTTGAGTTCTTCCTAATAACCCATAATCCGTTCCGTCGGCCCGGTTTGCTTTTCCCGAGACCACATGGTATTGTAAGCTGATCACGCCCCCCATTGGTGGCCTTACCAGACTTGACGAAAAGCAAAACCTGTTTAACACCAAGAACAACCTAAGAGCCCGATAAAATGTTTTTTCATTCCCGTTAACGTGAAACCCGTTGTGAGAGTCAGTTATCTAGTATTTTACCCCCACCATGCCGTTAACCCCCAACGCGACGCTGGTTAGCAAGCAGAACATGATACTCTCATCACGAAAAGAGACGAAGAGCGTAACATCTACTTGTGAAGCTTGCGCTGGTAGAAGGCGAGCTCCTCACCCTCAAGGATGTATCCGTCGCAGCGGCCGGACTGTCCGGGGCGGGAAGAGACGACGGCGTACAGGCGACCAGCCTCGAACTGCTTCTCGAGGGCATTCTCGACCTTGCCCTGGGCGGCGAAGCGCTCAGCCTGCTTCTTCTCGACAGACTTGGACTTCTTGACCTCCTCGTCCTTGGCGACGGTGCCGGCGGCCTGCTGCTTCTGCTGGCGGCGACGACCGAGGTTCTGGCCGTAGTGGGCCTCGTACCACTGACGGAAGGGGGCAGCGTCGATCTGGACGACGGCGGACTTGGTCAGGGTGTTGGTGCGGACGAGCTCGTTGTTGGAGGGGTGGTAGGCGACACCGATGACACGGGTCTTGCGGGTGCAGCCCTCGGAGGCCCAGGCGAAGTTACCGCTGTCGAGACGGAGGGCACGGTACTTGTGGTTGCCGCCGCGGGTACGGACGGTGTGGATACGCTTGGGGCCAATACGGGTGTTGGCACCCTGGCGACCGGCCTCGAAAGCGCGCTTCTTCCCTGTTGAGCAGAAAGGTCAGAACGCATGCTTGGTTAGAGCATACGGGCTTTCGAATGTGTTACGCACGGTAGTAGGCGCGCTTGGCACCGGAGGCAGAGCGCTTGTGGCGGGAATCTCTCGAGATACCCATGATTGCTTATGCTGTTCGGAAGAAGAGGGGTTAGCACAGGTTCTGTCAGAGTCTGTCATGAGACAAAAAGAAATTGGACTTGAATCCCTTTTGCCTCAAAAGAGACGTAGGGAAAGGGGTCTGGAGTAGGGTTGGTGTCTTTTTTTTTTTCGAACATCGCCACGGAGATGCCGCGAAATGCCTTTCTTTGCTCTGACGGAGAGCCAGGAGAACGAAGATTGGGATATCGAGATGCATCGTCCGTCGCGACAGTCCGTTGGACTAAAATGCGCGTTGCCGCTGTTGCTGCTTCTGATTATCGCTTAACTAACCTGATGGTGACTCAGAGGCAATCGACTGGTGGCTGGCCGGCGTTGGGTGGTTGGATTGTCGAGGTTGTCGGGATTGAACTTTTTCGAGAGGGATGAGAGATTCGAGAGGAAAGGACGCCTGGGTAATTTTTTGTGCGGGCTCGCTAACCCCACAGCCACCGATTCGGGAAGGTGCACGGACCGTACTAGGGCATCTTTTGCGCCTGAGGCCGAATTGGTGAGATACAGGTATTCTAACTCAGGTCTTCAATTGGTTATACGCCGAAGTGGGGGTTCTCTGTCGGTGAACACCCCACGCACACACCGACAGACTTGACCTCGGAGCATGATACCGGCAGCGCTGAACTGACAGTGTCACTTCATGGTCCCTAATAACATTGGCATTGGAAGGACCAACGGATGACTTAATCCGGTATCTCATAGCCAACCTCGCAGCTCTTGTGCCAAAGCCCTGTTGAACTATGGGTCACCAGCCAATGACACCGCAAGCTATAATCCGGGAGGAGCACTTCAGGGAGTATTGGGCCTGCCGATATGCATCGCGACAAACTCAGCAGGGCGGCCGTCAATCTTTCATTGGAGCAAAGATGTTTGTTCAGTTGAGATACGTCTTACAGGGAGTAATTGCCCAGGAGGCCAATCGATCTATCCACCAGGTCGCGGCCTAGATCCCTGCCTCCTTCCGCATTCCCATGCGCACCAGAAGTTTGTGAACCCCTTCCTTTTCCGCTTTATTGATCGCGAAGAGGCTAGTCGAGTATTCGAATTGACTATGCCTCAGGGTATAGTTAGTTGACAAAACTCGGGACCTTCGATATCGCATTGAAAATGCTCTTTTCGACTGGCACAGTGGTTTCTGAAACAGCCCGAAGATCTTCGCGCCGTTGGGGTTGGGCAATGCTTCGGTTGCCAATGGCCGAAGCTGGTAATGGCGCCACTCCTTTGCATTCCCATGACGAAGAAGACGGAACGATGTTCAATTGGAACCTCAGCCAAGTTTCAGCCTGCATATGTCACTTCCCTGTCCTGGCACCTATCAACCCAATGCATGAAAGCTGTGGGCAACTTACACGAAGACCATTGCCTCCTTCTGCCAAGAACATGACAGCGAACCGCATTTGGATTCTCATTTGCTTCTTCTCCGCTCCGAATCCATGAGATGCTACAGCTCATTCAATAGTTTGTGTACAAATATTTCTGGTTCAATTCCTACTCTCATGTCTTCCGGGCGCCTTCTCTCCGTGGTACACGCAGTAGCGAAACAAAGGAGTAAGGGAGGTCCCATCTCATATGTGACACAAGTGGAGGCGTTAAGACCGACCCCTCCTCGGATCCAGGGTTTTGTTCATGGAGCAAACGTCGCTCCCGCAACGTATCTGAGCCGCTCCCAAGGACCCTGCTGAGCCCCGGCTTTAACGATCGGATGATCTTTCAAGCATGTGGTGTGCCAACAAGATACAGACTACTCACGACAGTGCTTGCAAACTTGTGCCTTTCAGTGTCAGTATTGAGGTTCCCCATAGTTTCTCATTTCAGCTTGCGAATGGTCCCGCGTGTTACCTGCTCGTCAATCCAGAAGGAAACCCCAGAAACAGCAGATGGGAAACACGGATGGTTAAGGCTTTTGAAAGACGTGAGTTCGCCTGTTCTAATGCAGACTTTACGTCACTTAGCGAGTTTATGAATGAGGAGGACTGAGGCTGCAACTAGATAGTTCTGATATATCTGCGTGTCAGGTGCCGTGTTCTATTTACATTGAAAGTGGCCATCGAAGCTTGCGTTGACGGCATGCGTATGTACCGCTCAACTCGCCCAAACTCAAGAGGCATTAGAGAGGCGCTAGTCTGATATCCAGCCCGTGCCGTTTTTCATGTCCCCCCGGCTTCTTTGTCTGGCTATCGGCTGTCCTCTGGGAAGGTGAGGGTCCTCCATCACGAGCTGTGATGGTGGACTCTGTGACGGTTGTAGAGCCTGAGTGTCATTCTTCACCTTGATGAAGCCCATCTCCACGCTTTCCGTCAACGACGGTTTGTCAATCTTCAACTGCAGGATGTTCTCTGTGCTCTCGGTCTTGCTGAGTGTTGTTGAAGCACTGTGAGAGCTTGAACTCACTGATAGCTTTGTACCAGCCTTACCCTGCGTTGCACGAGCATACGCGTTTGGCCCTGTGCGCGGCCCAGATCCGCCTACCGTTGTTTGCTGGTCTTTATAGTACGACTTCGAGTTCTTGCCTGTGGAAAGACCGAGTGCCTTGTTGAGGGCGGGGAATCTCGATATCAGCGGTTTCAGCGACGGCACGCCGGCGCAGATGATCAAGGCGCAGACCTCGACTTCTGACCAGAGAAGTGGATCGGCAAGCAAGACTACGATGGTTAACGGCGACACATTTGTCTAGTTGGGAGATACTTACAGGTCACGTCACTATCGAAAGCGTTGATATAGGTCACTCTGATGATAGAGATGACACACGCACTAAACAACTTTTTAGCAGCGAACCAGTGAGATTGGCCGAATCACTCACAGTAAGCCCAGAGAGAGCATGAAGATGACACCAATCCGTTTTGCAACCCGTAATTGCAACTTCCAGACGGTTGGGATTGGTTGAATGAAGAGAACAAGGTCGGTCACCAGCTTAATGACGAACTGCTCCAGGTCAGCCGGGTGTTCTTAGGTTTTTGTCTGTTTGAACATACAGCGATATAGTAGAATATAGTCAAGTCCAGGCACGTTCCGGGCACGGTTGGTATCCAAGCCCGCTGAATGGGAGCGCATCTGAAGATCACCACTGCCGTTTCCGCGATACCCTCCGCGAATAGTAGAATGACGAGGAACTTGTTGGTGCGTCGAAATAGCTCGTCTGGAAGCAGTCTCAAGTAAAGTACTGCGAACGAGATCTTGACTGTCACAAAGGCCCAGATATAGGAGAGCTGTGTGACGACTTGTAACTGAACACCACTCGTCAGTGTACCAGCCGAGAACCACTTTCCGCTGTTCACCTACCTTGAGGAACTCGGCAAATTCTGTTTTGGATACGTCTTCAAAGTGGGAGCCCAAGCCGACGTCGGTCACTAAATCCAAAGTTAGTTCGCTTTTTGACACCCAAACCATATTTTGAACTCACTGGCAAGAACTGAACTGCAGAGTGTCATGGCGAAGACCTATCTCAGTCAGAAATACTCTATTGACTGACATCCAGGGGTAATTACCCAGCTGATGATCACCAGTGCTATCGCCCGTCGTCAGCCTTGTTGTTATGGTGAAGGAGAGCTCGTGGATACTCACTGTCGTCCCATCCTAGACTGCGTAATAGGACGCCTCGTACAAAGGCCCTCAACATGACAGTCAGCGTGATGGAGCTCATCAAATAGATGGTAATGCTCGCTATTTGAGTGATCTTTGTGTCTGCCATTTTTCATCGATAGTAACATTCAGGTCGATGGTGTTTCTCGACGGATCGTCACAGAGCGGGGGACCGCGTATATTATCATCATTTTAGTGAAGAGCGCCAGACTAAGGAAGCTTACAGGATGGTCCATGACTGCCATGTTGCGTCCTTTGTATGTATGCGCGTGACAAGGCCAACCAAATTCATATGCATTGAGCCAGACCTACGTACAGATGTCAACCCACCCCCCGCTCTTCAGCTTCTGTCTGATGTCTTCAACGGTGTTCCCAGAAAGGCCCAGATCTGGACAGTTCAAATATGTGGACTGCCTGAAAATCGATTTCATATTTCGCAGCAAGGATAATGGCGTTTGCTGACGCCGGCGAGGTCGGCCAACCGAGAAGAGGAACGAGTTGCCGGGATCTCGTTGATGATCACAGCTCGTGGGGTATGAACTCTCCGCAAGCTTCCAGGCAGAAGTTTACTTCTGAGTTCCTCATCCATGTGTTTAACTTCCAACAGTCAAAAGTTTGAAGACCAATCGATTGCCGCAAGGAAAGACGTCCAGAACATCAGACTATTGATGCAAGGCGATCCACGCCAGTGACAGATCTACAAGTTTGACTAAGAGGCACAGTGAGACGAGAAATCCGCCAGGCTGAAAGCGCCGACGGGTTGGCCATGCAAATGTCCACAGGGGAGTGCGGGGGAAAACACCGGAGCCGACGAGCCATGCGACGAAGCACATATCATGCGAACCGATCATTCAGGCGATGGCGGGCCATGCACTGCCATTCAGGGAGGCCCAAAGGCAATTTGATCCGATAACGTCCTTATTCTGCTTTCCGAATGGCTGGCCACCAATGACTCGTTTGGAAATCAGTTAGCCTACGGTTCCAATGGTCCATGGTCAGGCCCGCCTACTATTGCTCCCTCGGGGCTTTATATCGTGGAAACTTCCCAAAGCCTGATGCTGGAAAATTCAAGCAGTTATGTTTGAAATCTTCAAACTGCATCCGGGAAGTCGGAATAATCGACTTCTAAACTTTTCTACCGCAGGCGTGGTCATGCGCGTCGATTGCAGCAATGGGACAACAGAACGTGTAGGAGAAGCCATCCATGTCATATCTGGTGATTTCAGCGGCGGAATACATTGGGTGGGCCATTTGTGTCTTCGTCTCACAGATCATACCTGAGAAGATGCAAAGAGCTAGTTACCTGGAGCAAATCTGTTTCTGTGGGGGCCAATATATTGATTTCTTGACAGAAAACAGCAGGAGCGGACTAGTTGTAAGGCTGGGAAAGCAAAGTGGTTCAGCCATAACGGCCATCAATTGCAGAGGGTCTCTGCCTCAGATTGCTTCAGCTTGACATTGACGAGATTCTTGCGCTCCCCGAGCCGAACGTTGACGTGTCGATTGCCCAGACTGGATTCCGCCGACAAGCACCAAGTCAACGCCTAACCCCAAACCCCGAGGAGCAAAGGTGGCCCTTTTCTGCAAATATTAGAACGCTCAGCGGACAAAAGACGGAAAGCTGGTGGTAAAGCACTCTTTTTGGTGATAAGTGCACAGACGTAGTGTGTTGTGCGCGCCAGAGAGATTTCATGTCTTGGGTTTCAGTCTCCACGCGGTGGTGGAATCCAAAAGCTCGGAGTGCTCCAGACCTTCGGATGGATGATAAGCATGCGCTATTGTGTTGTCTACTGGCGGCATGCCAATATGAGGAGATATGATACCCTCTTTTGGGGTTTAAGGAAGAAAGGAATGGCCTGTGTTATTCCTCATTAGTGTCAGCTTGAGCCAGTACGGCAGATGGTCGAGATGGCTCAGCTTCTCTAGCATTTCTTCCGCAGGGCAGCAGATATGACTCGCTCCTTATTTGCAGGAAAGGCGAAACTCATCTGAAGTTCCGTGACAGGTAAAGTCGCAGCGGCGAAAACAACCGTCGGATGCTCGTTCCACCAGCCGAAAAGCCAGCAGACAGGGATGTGCATGCAGACGATTATTGTAAAATCAATGAATATGGAAGTCGAACATCTTTTCGTAATGCAGAACTATCGCGCTTCTGTTAATATGGGTATCGGTTCAAAGCAGACGCATGTGCCCAAAATCCGTCACGCAGCAGCGGCAACAGCTGATAATACTGCAAGACAAAGCGTGACAATGCAGGTCGCCTTGAGGATGGTCTGCCGGCCAGAACACCGTACGTAGTCTAAGTCAGAAACGAGCATCAGTGAGAAGGTATGACCACATTTGAAATCCAGATGACAAATATTCGATGAATGGGACAACCTCGATCGCCAACGACTGAGTTGTCTGATAAGAACATAACTGAGGGACGCAGCTCCATCCCTCACTGCCGTCGGTCCTCGATACATTTCAGGGCTGCGAGGTACGATTATCTGCAGATGAAGATATTTGATCTCGGTGAGACCAGAGGCAGTGCCAGGAAGTTCTTGAAAAGATGGGACGAGAAAAATGTCAAACCACGTCCCACAGGGAATAGGTAGGGCGCCGCCGCTCTGGTACCGGTACCCCAATTTTCCCAGGGTCTTCTGATGCTTATCCTGCACGAGCACGAGTGAAATGATTCGTAGGTTTGGGTGGGAAGGCAAACTTGTGCGTGGAAGGATTCTGGAACGACCGGAAAATGACGACGATGGGAGTGAGGTGTTTATCGTGGGAAGAGAGTTGACAAGTCGACCCGCCAAGACCATTCCGTGAAGCTGATGCAGGTGGTTTTATGTGGCAGTTGGAACACGCCCTCCTCGCCTCAACCATAGGAACGGGTCGATAGGTAGCAACGGGTCGTGACGTCTGGAAAGAGCATCTCTGTTCGTTATCGGGAAAAGAAAACGTGGTGTTTTGGAGTTGTTCCAGGCGGGAGGGAGGGAACTAAGTTCTTTCTACCCCACCCACTTCATCGGGTCCTTCCTCTCTAGAAACCCGCCTTCTCGGAATATTTCCCGACAACTACTGTCTTTCTCCCACTCCCCTTTGCTTCCGCTGGTCTTGCAGGGAAGGGAACGGGATTTGGCTAACACTCGCACGGCAAAACTGAGTCTGGCCTGCGTCCGCACTACATCGTCAACTTCAGCACCTCTTCTCACTTGGCGTTATCTTGCCTTTGCTTTTCCTAGGGTCCATCCAAGAACAAAACAAATTGTCCTCCTTAACCAGCCGTTGTCTATTCTTCTCTCGATCATCCTCCTTGTTCGTGTGCCCTACCTACAGACATTGATTCATGTTGTTCCCCTACTCCCTTCGGCAATACTTCTCTGACGCCTCGAGTTTCCTCGACATCCAAGTCGACCACGATAGTCGATCACCTTCGCGCCTCGAACAAATGAAGTCCGCAGTCATCGTCGCTGCTTTCACTAGCCTCGCCAACCTTGCTGCGGCAATCCCTCCTGCCTGTCTTCTCGCCGTCTTGGGCCAGCAAACCAGTCCGGCCAGTGTCGAGACTCTCTGCGATGACTTCATGCCCGTCATACTTGGCAATTTGAACAGCGTCTGCCTAAGTACCGACCTCAAGCCAGCATACGACGCCTATGCATCCACCTGTTCCGAGATTGGCATCAAGGTCGCCGACTTGCCTTCGCTATCGAATGTCAGTGCCGCGCCTATTTCGACTCCGGGATCTTCTGCCAGCAATAGCCCTGACGCGATTTTGGCACCATCGTCCCCAACTACGACGTAAATGCTGTTCCCTGTGGTATGATGTTGGTTGTTGACAACCCAAACTAATATTGAGATCTAGCGGCGATAACCCTCAGCAGTCGAAGCCTGGCGCAGCAGGCGCCATTGCTCCTCACGCCCTCCTTTTCTCTCTCCTTGGTCTCTCTGCAACCGGCTTTGTCAGTGTCGTTTTCTTGTAATGAATTTGGTCGCACGAAATTGTGGCAAGCAACCCCTTCTTTGCACTTGTACAATATTCGTGGTCAAACAGCACGCGAAGTACCAGCCACTTTACATGCACCCAAAATCGACAGAACCGGGATGAAACAGGACACCTGATATGTATCGGAGTTGGAATATAAGGGGAAATCGGAAAAGGGTTTGCATTCGACGGCGTACGGGATACAAAAACGGGACTAGCATTTGATTCACAATCAGTATAGACATTCGTGACAGTGTGTGGGATTAAACCTGGTATTTTACGAATTGGTATCTTGCCCTCCTCTTCTACGCATTGTATTAGGGAGCCTCTATACAAGTTTATTTCAGGGTCACCAGCTCTTCGGCACTGGTCGGGTGGATGGCAACACAGTTATCAAAGTCCTTCTTGGTCGCGCCCATCTTGACAGCGACGCCGAAGCCCTGGAGCATCTCTCCGCTGCCGAGGCCAGCAATGTGAAGACCGACAACCTTTTCTTCGGGGCCAGCGACAATAAGCTTGTAGGCGGTGGGCCCCTTCTCCTCGGGCTCCATCATGGCATAGTACATGGCGGTGAAGCTGGTCTTGTAGACCTTGATGTTGTCCTTGCCATACTTCTCGATAGCCTGGGGCTCCGTGAGACCGATGCTGCCGACCTCGGGGTGGGAAAAGACGACGGAGGGGATGTTAGAGTAGTCAAGATGGGCCTTGGAGTACTCGGGGCCTCCGAACAGACGCTCGGCCAAACGACGGCCGGCGGCAATGGCCACAGGGGTCAGCTCGACCTGGCCGGTCACGTCGCCGAGGGCGTAGATGTTGTCCAAGTTGGTGTTTTGGTACTGGTCGACGGGGATGTGGCCCGTCTCGTTCAGCTTCAGGCCAATCTCCTCGAGACCAATGTCCTTGGTCGCCGGCGTGCGGCCAATGGCCCAGATGAGGTGATCGAAACCGCCTTCGGACGTCTCCTTGCCCTCGGCATCCTTGTAGAAGATGGTGAGCTTACCCTCGGCGTCCTTCTCGACCTTTGTGGGCTGGGAGCGCTTGTGCAGGTTGACGCCCAGACGCTCGTACTCCTTGGTGACGGTCTCCTGGATCATGGGGTCAAAGTTGCGCAGGAAGGTGTCGTGACGGATAAAGAGGTGAGTCTCTGTGCCCAGGGCATTGAACATGCCGGCGAACTCGACGGCGATGTAGCCGGCGCCGACGAGGGCGACCTTCTTGGGTTGTTTGTCGATGTCGAAGAAGCCATCCGAGTTGGTACCGAGCTCGGATCCGGGGATGGTGGGCGGGATGGTAGGGTTGCCGCCGACAGCGATGAGGATCTTCTTGGCCTTGACGAGAGCTTTGGTGCCGTCGTCGAGAGTGACCTCGGCCTCGTTGCGCGAGGTGAGCTTGGCCCAGCCGTGTAGGTACTCGACCTTGTCGTTCTGGAGGTTACGTTCGTAGATGCCGTTGAGGCGCTTGATGTAAGCGTCGCGCTTCGTCTTGAAGGTGGGCCAGTCGAAGGGTGCCGTCTCTTTGACGGAGAAGCCGTAAGACTTTGCCTGGTGGATCGTCTCGGCGATGGCGGCGGCGTTGAAGGTGACCTTCTTCGGGACGCAGCTGCGAGGGGGAGAGAAAGTTAGTCCTCGGGCTTCTGAGTATAGCTGCTGGGGTTTACTGGGGTTGGTAAACATACCCTACGTTAACGCAGGTTCCTCCTAGCCGCGCGCCCTCGACAATGAGGGCTTTTGCGCCAAACTGCCCGCTGGCCTTGCGCGCCGAGGCCAGGCCGCCGCTACCGCCGCCAATGACGAGGTAATCGGTCTCCTTGGTGATGGGGGCCATGGTGCGCGCTGTCGAGGAGAGATGCCTCTGTATGGATGCGAGTCTTGTCGTGTGTGCTGCCGCTCGGGATGCTGCAACGGTGGATGTGCGGTAGAGGGCGGCTTGAAGGGCTTGCATGGAGTGTTGCAGTGATGTGGTGATCGCGGGGGCGGAGGAAGGGGGGAGCAGTTTTCTACATATACGATGTGTGTTTGGTGGGGCTGACTGAGGTGACGTCTTTTACACTCAAAGATGCGCAACACAACCAAACCTGACAAATGCTAAGCTGCAGGAAATATAGCACGATGCGGATTCGGTATGGTGGGCTGGCCGCCTAGGCTACCTATCTAGTGTTGGAAAGCTGATGTAAGTTTTCTTTCGTGGAAGAGGCTACCGGCGGGTGCGGATGCGGGCTGCACTCCTGTCGGCGATTTCGGAGGGACTGGTGGTTGGAGCTCCAAGTGCAAGTCTAGAGAACAAGAGTCGAGCAAGTAAGTGTGCGTGCGTGTATGCATGTGGTTGAGCGAATCGCGCTACGCAAGTACATAACACTTGGGAATTGGCCGACTTGGATGAATCATCACCAATCAGCCGTGAAGAAAAGATGCCTCCCAATACCCGCTAGAGAACGTCGTGGAACCGGGGATAACTAAGCACCGATGCCTACCTACCTAGGTAGAAGAACACTAGACCAGGTACGGAGAATGCGACAGGGTACTCTGGCCGTCGTCAGGCTTTCAATCCCGGGCGATTGGAATGTTGCAAGAGCTCCATCGGTCATCCCGCTGTCAGATCCACAACCTTGTGACAAATTAACGCGAACATGGAGGGCGAGCACCATTCATCGTCTGCCCTCTGTGAGCGAACGGCGGCAGCCGGCCCGACGAACGGATTCCAAATCAACGACACCACCATCATCTCGCCCGAGGCGCCTATCGTCGCCGTCGTCTCACCGGCCCGGAAGCTACCGGAAACGCCGGTTGGTGATTGGAAAGCCGACAGGGAGCTGAGCACAAGCCTTGATTCCAAATGTCGTCTTCAGGTCAGAGTCGTCCATTTCGGTCTCTGAAAGCTTGTGCACTTGCGTAATCACTCGGTGGATGCCGTGTTTAACGGCATGGAAATGTGCACGTAGTAATGTTCAATGCCGCCAGTCCACACGACTTTATTACAATGCGCCGCGTACAGCCGGTCTACATCTGGGTATCAAAAAACTGACTGGCGGCAACTACCCTTGGCTCATGTTTTTTGCTCTTGTCAATCATCGTAATAGACTTCGTACCGACCGTACTCGGCCTGCGTGCTAACCCATTCCTCGTCTGCCAGACCCCGCATCATCCGCCTCTGGAGTCCTTGCGCGTCCTTGTGCCAGTCGCAGGCAAAGTCGCATTTCGGCGTCTCGCTCTCGCCAAAATACTTGCAAATCTGCGCATGGCGGCAGGCGGTCGTGTCTTCGCAGTATAGCGCAAGCTTTTGCAGGCTTTTTGCCTGCGCCTCCCAGTTTGATCCATCGCGATTCCCCTTCCTGATCATGCTCTGTACGCGTTGTAGATCTTCTCGACTGTAGTACAAAAAACAAAAGCTCGCGTTACCGTCTCGGCCTGCGCGGCCTGCTTCTTGGTAGTATCCCTCGAACGACTTGGGCAAACGCCAGTGGACAACAAAACGGACATTGTTCTTGTCGATGCCCATGCCAAAGGCCGTGGTGGCCACTATGACATCGTAGCCGGGCTCATTGTTCACCCAGCGCGCCAAGGTCTGCTCTTTGACCTCCTTGGTAAGCTTTGCGTGGAACGGTCTTGCGCCCACACCTTCCTCTCTAAGTGCCGCTGCGAGAGACTCGCATTCGTCTCGCGATATCGTGTATATGATACCGGGCACATTATCGATCCGCTCACCGGCGGCTTCCAACTCAGCTTTGCGCGCATCTACTTTCCTCCTCTCGTACACACTACGTATCCATGCTAGAAAGTCAGCCAGGCGGTCGTCGTCTTGGTCTTTTGTGTATCTGATTTCAATGTGGAGGTTGGGTCGATGAGCAGTCATGACGAAGCTCTTGAGCCTATCGGGCTGCTCCAAAAGGCCCAGGGTCTTCAGCAAGTCTTGGCGAACGGTTGGATTTGCCGTGGCCGTCAGGCACATGATTGGCACGCTCGGGAACGTCTCTCGAAACCATGATAGCCGCTTAAAGTCCTTGCGGAAATCGTGGCCCCATTCCGAGATGCAATGGGCCTCGTCAACTGCGATGCGTGCCAACTCACACTGTTCGTAGACCAGCTTGATGCGCCTCCGGAAAGAGTCGCTCGAACATAGCTCCGGTGTCACGTAGAGCAGCCTTATACGCGGGTGACCACTGGCCAGGTCTTGATTGATGCGGTCCCTCTCGGCGGCTGGTGTATTGCTGTTCAAGGAGCTAGCATCGATTCCTGCCGATCGAAGCGCTTGAACCTGATTCATCTTACGGAGCTGTCAGCTGTCGTGCGTGACTAAGGCTGCATGGGTTAACCCTCACCATGAGACTGAGCAGTGGCGAAACGACGATAGTGACTGGTGTAGTGAAATCGCGTTAGTTAGTTGACAATGATGCGTGTATACATACGAGCTCGGGGCACGCCCTGGTACTTACTCCCATGGTCAATGCAGGCTGGAAGCTGGAAGCAAAGACTCTTGCCAAACGACGTTGCGGCCTGAACGAATACATCGTGGCCGTCGAGGGCAGTAGCAATGATTTCACGCTGCTGGGGCCTGAGAGAGATTTGTCAGTATTGTTGCGACGATTGCGGTGCAGTGCAAGGGGGGGTGGCATAGGTTGCGGCATGTGTGTCACGAGTGCTGAGTGCGAGCATCTTCACCTGAAGGTCGACTTATTGAACTGGCGTCTGAGGGTGTAGTCTATATCAACGCATGAATTGGAGCGTGATAGAGGAGGCATGGTGACGGCAAGTCTCGGGAGTTAATGAGGACGTCGTAATGAGACAATGCCCGGTTCGGATGCGTCGTGGTTGGCCGAGCTTTTCGAGTGCTTCGTTGTGCAGGGCTCCGGGGCATAATGTTGCACTAGACCGAGAGGAGGGCCCAGATGTGATGGTGATCGAGCTCGGTTCCGGAGGCGATCCGCCTGACGTTGGGCGTTGGGGGCCTTGAGTGGCCTTGAGGGCCTTGGACAGCCGGGCTGCCCGGATGCCTCAGACTAGGAACGTGGAGCACGCAAGGGATAACAACACAACGTCAGGGCGATTTTGAGTATTGTCGAATAGGCAAACCGAGCAGGCGGAGTCACCTAGGATCGGGGGGGGGTGTCTGAGATTTTGACAGATCCAACCCGAGTGGCTGTGTGTAGTTTTACGGCAAAAACGAGGAGTCTGCACGGAGAGAGGCAAACCGGGTTCATGGAACGAAGCAAAGAACTGACCGATCCACAGCTTGTAGCCTGACCAATGGAATGAGGACCAAAGGTTGTTTGTTATCCAGACACCTTCTTCCCTTTACCTGCCCGGTTTTAGGTACACTACAGGTAGTTAGGTAGGTCCCAGGCACCTCAGCACCACAATGCAGGTACCATTGGGAAGTAACTGGCGGAACATGAGGTTGGGGCCTGCGGTCTGGCCCAATTAAGTCACCGTTGCCGACGTCGATTTATTATTCTAGGTATTTACTCCTGCTTTCCGGGCAGGAGACAAGAGAGACTTGAAACAAGAAACAGGAGGCAGGGGGCAAGAAGGAGGCGCCAAGTCTACCTAGGTAGGTAGCACATGGGGCAAACAAGCCAGGTACGTAAAAAGGGTTAAAGGGAGGGCAGGGGCTGAGGCGAATCGAGGAAACGTGTTTGCAAGAGAAGAGACAAGAGAGAAACAAGTATACGGCCCTTCTCGCCCTGGTTTTTTTTTTTTTGTCTTCTTTTCTTTGCAAGCGATGCCGACGACGTTTGCGAGAACTGGACCGCCCCGGCCGTGACATGATGCGAACCAGAAAGAAGTGGGTTCCTGGCAAGCGTATGTGGGTAATTACGCACGCAAGTCAAGCTAGCGGCAGTATCACGGACAGTGCATTGTGCAGCGGGCGTGCTCTGCCCAAGCCGCGAGAGCCGATGTATCCTGCCTACCTGGGTGCTTAGGTAGGCACTTCGGCTGGCTGGCCAGGTACTGTATGTAAATACCTACCTCTATAGTCAACCCCGAAAGATCTCGTCTTCCCAGTCCATTTTTAGAGCCAAGCCTGAGTTGTCGCTGCTTTAGCCTGAGCAGAGGTGATCAGGTGGGTGATCAATACCTGAGCTGAGCGCACAGCCCTGTTTCAGGCTCTTATACACAGTTGCTGGCACGGATTACATTACTGTCCGCCAGGACCCGGGGACAGGCCCGCTCCAGGCTCCAGGACTCTTAGGATCTCTTAATGAGATTTGAGAAGCATACATTGGATGATTCCGTGGATGATTCGAGTTAAAGATGCCTTTCAGATATAGACTATTAAAGCATATTTACCTCAAACACGTCCCCTTATTCCATGCTTATCCAGCACCGGGCCATCTGACCTCTAATCTAAGATAGCATAGAGTTCTTGAATCTGCTGCAGCACAGCTGATCGACTAGTACCGCCCCTGGCCGATTTTGCCTCAACACTCGACTCGTATTCGAACGCCTTTATAATATCGGCTGTAAATCGAGAATCAATAGCTTGCAGTTGCTCCAGGGTTAGCTTATCCATCGGGGTTTCCGTGGATTCCGATAATGCAACAATGCGTCCAGAAATATGATGAGCTTCCCTGAAAGGACATCCATTTCGCACTAGCCACTCTGCAACATCAGTAGCAAGCATTGTCTTATCCAGGGCAGCTAACATCCGCTCAGGCCGCACGGTCAGGGTAGCGAAAACCCCGTTGGCAATGCCTAGACTGTCCAAAACAGTTTGAACTGAATCCAGCATGGGTTCCCATCCCTCCTGAAGGTCCTTGTTGTAGCAAGTTGGCAAGCCTTTCACGCTCTATTAGGTATCTATTAGTGGCTGCTCTTGATCCGCTTTTGATCACTCATGATCTGATATGTCTGTATTTGAACTCACCATCATCAGTCCGGCCATTTGACCGAAAGCACGGCCTGACTTGCCGCGCAGGAGTTCCAAACTGTCAGCGTTCTTCTTGTTCGGCATTAAACTAGACGTGGGATTAGAGTCTTGGAAGGATTGTCTGGGATTCGAAATAGATATAACAAACCTGCTGCCGGTACTATAAAGATCTGCCAAACGACAAAACCCAAACTCGAAAGTGGAGTATAATATGAGATCTTCAGCCCACCTGCTGATATGGCTGGTGAACATTGAGTTCCAGCTTAGGAACTCGATAATAAAGTCGCGGTCGCCTGAAGTGTTCATAGAGTTCAGAGTGATTCCGCTAAAACCAAGCTCTGCAGCTATTGCGTCTCGATCAATGCCAAACACATTGCCAGCTAATGCGCCACAACCAAGTGGGCTAAGGTTGACCCTTTCAAAGACCTGG
The DNA here is from genome assembly GCA_020631755.1 of Colletotrichum sublineola. Lineage (NCBI taxonomy): Eukaryota > Fungi > Ascomycota > Sordariomycetes > Glomerellales > Glomerellaceae > Colletotrichum > Colletotrichum sublineola. Next base: position 3,785,662 of record JAHSQG010000001.1, read on the forward strand.
CGCAATCGCTCGAGATCCTGCTTGAACGAAGCAGCATGTGACATTATCCACTGACCCCAGCGAACTGGCTGCGCATGTTGTAAGTGGGTGTAGCCGGGCATGAGGTAGTCGCTAGCGATGTTATTTAGTAAGGGGCTTTGTCCGGATGCGGTGCCAAGCTTACATTTCAGCCTCAGCGCGTTTGGCGAGGACTTGAAGGAAAGCAACGAGTTGACCGTCGATTTCACGGATGCGGTCACGTAGCCACATACGCATATCACAGACGACCTGCTCATTACGGCTACGACCTGTATGTAGCTTGCCAGCGATGTCCTTTCCGATAAGCTCTCCTAACCGACGCTCATTTGCAGTGTGAATCTGATTTATCATATTAGCCTCAGGTTAGGTAGTATAGGCAAGAGCTTACATCTTCGTCGTTTGGCATAATAGCGAAGGTTCCCTGCTTCCATTCTTCCATCACTTGAAGCAGGCCACGCTCAATCGTCTCGAATTCGTCGTTGGTAATAATACCAACCTTCGAGTTAGCCCTAGCGAAAGCGATCGATCCAAGAATATCCTCTCTATAGAGAGCCTTATCGTATCCGATAGAGGCATTGTACTTGTGCATGAGCGGATCAATCCCACCTATAATAGGCATCGCAAGGTCAGTATACTGGATCTGAAGTTTCTGTCCGGGGACAATCGACCTGTAAACCTGCCACCCCAGAGCATGTTGGTTGCCGGAGCGTCCGTCTTCTTTTCAGCCATGTTGGAGTATTTGTTCTCGGCGCTCGTCGCGCTCGTTGCGTTTGTTAATTCGTTGCGATTTTAAGCCCGATAGAACTGATGGAGCCAATTGAGGGTCGAGCGCGTGGATAGCAATTGATGTTCAAATTGAGGGACGCGAGTCAATTCGGATGATGTTGCTTGATTGAAAGGTCGAAAACGAGGGTGGGGCTGATCAAATTCGAAAGCTTTGCTGAGGACGTGACGATGGCTGAGCTTAAGGGCAGTCAGTCAATGGGAAAACTTGGTGGGACCGACACCGGCGATGAGTCACCTTGCACGTGAGCTTGCACGAGAGGAACCCTAAGCATCCTTACATAGGTAATATCGGTCGACCACTAGAAGGGTAAAATCTTAAGCATATCACCTCGAGGCTTCAAGAAGCAAAGATAAGATATGATCGAATCTGGTGTCGTGTGCGGGTAGCGTCAAAGCGTCATGCCCGACAGCACAGCAGTTGCCTTGACGCTGAACACGCGCCTCACCCTCTCGTTCTAGCCATTGACTCAGCCTAGGACGATTTTCTCGGAATAGAAACCGATGAGCATGACAATTGTATCGGAATCAATTGAGAATATATACTGTCCTTGTTATGCGTAGTTCCTAATTTATTGCGCGTGTGGGTTGCTCTTGCCGTGGGAATCTAGGGTCAATGCTCATATCGTAGCATCCATGGCATGTTCGATTGACCTGACCCCAGAGAGGAACATTGTCCTGACAATATGCCTTCATGCGTGGGCAGCGCTTGATGCGGTCGGACAGTTTCTAGTAATTCAGGAATGAGGGCCGAAGTCAAGGGTTCGGTTATTCTGGCACTGGGCAGCCGGCATGGTAATGGTGATATCTTGGGTAACGGTAATTCCTTTGCAAAAGGTATTGTCTAGAGTAACCATGGCCTCAAAATAACTGCCCGATGGTATATCTCCTTGTTGGCAGTAAGTCGCCCCAACAAGCAACTCAGGGACCTACTTGCATGGCTAATAGCTGCAGATTTCCCCAAGCGCTGCGATGTTCTAAGCGGAAATGTCTTCGTACAACATTGTCAATATTGATGCTGGTTCGGTGCTAGAGAACCCTGCTCCACAAGTACTTTACTCTAGATTATTTTATGATAAGTGAATCAGCCTTGTCCGCTGCATGTCCCGCTGCAACATGCCTCACTAGTGGTGATCTTCGGCGCTTAAACTGAGAACTAGGCAATACTCAGCTCGCTGACTGCCGAGGACTAATCTACGCTTTCTGCAGGCAGATGCCTCAAGCTCCAGACATGTCTGCGATATAGCAAGCCCCCTTGATCAAAGCACAGGCTATCCTCCACAGGCCGTCACGTCAGCCAGCCTTCTCTGCCTCTCCGTTCATGGCCTTGACATCATCTCAAGGAGGGTCGCGAAAGAGCCGCACGTGCTTGTGTGCGCATTTCACTAGCGAGGCATCTCCCTCCTTCGCTAGGTACGGCTGTTACTGTTCCGCCCGAGTGTCGATAGAAAGCATCCTAAACGGCACTACCAAGCCACGCGATCAGGCCGCCTCAGTCGCTGAGGGTAGGAGTAGGAATTAAGTATAGTTTAGTGAGCAGGTAGAACGAGGTTAGGGATGGGTGACTACAGCCTCATGCACACATCCTTAGAGCGCAGAGCGCCATTCCGCATGTAGCACGCAGGACCTGCCTAATCTCCAAGTCTTGTAGCTAAACATTAGGCAGGCATTCGGGTATCGAGGTAATAAAGAGGGTCGCTAGAAACTAGACGCGACCAGAAACTAGACGCGACCAATCTGCCCGCTCCTCGTTCCTAGCACAAGCCAGATCTTGAACTGAAGCGAATATTATACAAAGTGGGGTGAAGCACAGTGTAGATTCAAGTTATGTAGGTGAGGGGTGTGTATACAGCCTCTGAGCAGGAGAGGGAGGTTAAGGTGATTAAAAGTGATGCTCACTGATCAAGGGTGCTGAAAGCCTGAGCAAGAGCGGCCATGTTAGCTAACCAAGCCCGGCGGCAGGTCTCCTGGGTTTCATGGCCGACTACCTAGGTAGTCAGCCATCAGCGTTGAGAGCTAAGGGGTCATGGCCGATTTCAGGTATGCATCGCCGTTGGATGGCCAGCCAGGCGGCGATTCGGTTCCCCGCGTCTGCGGCAATCGGCTGGTCTTTGATAACTAGGTACCAAGGCTCAATGAAACTCGAAACGAAGACGAAAATCCCGACCATAGGTATACTAAGTCTCCGTAGAGGTACGCGAACATGTATGGGAACCATGCCTCCATATACTGAACGCCATCCATCGGGTTTTACCTTTTGGATTGGGTGTCCTTCAAGGGTCTGTATGACAGGCCGTTGGAACACACGGCCCCAGATCTACTACTACATACAACACTCTCGACTCCAGGGGGGTAGAAATATGAGTGTCATGTACGAATACAGACACGCTCCCCTTCTTACATGGCACTTCGTCATTGCTCCCTCAGGTGCCGTGAATTGATATGAACTATCCCGACTCTGTAACACCCTAGCAACAGCAAACTGGATGTGTTCGTTACCATTGACTTTAAACTGCTCTGCCATGCCCTGTTCTCAAAGTTCATCGTACCTCAGAAACCAACCACGCAGGGTGGATGAAGAGGAAATATACCATACCATGTAGGCGTGTGTGTCATATTGGAGAAGGGAGCGCCGGGGCGGATGGCGTCGTGAGGTAAGGCGAGGTAGAGAGAAGGGGGAGATGATACAAGATGGGAAAAAAAACCAACAACAATAACGCAGCGATGGGGAGACCAGAAGCCGCGTTGGTGGGTCGATTGAAATGCAAAGTTGACAATGTGGTTTTCAGGCCTGCGTTTCCTACTAAGAATGGCGTCATGTCTTTGTTGCTGTTTCTGTTTCTATTTCTCGCTTTTCTATTTATTTTTATTCCTTTCTTTCTTTTCTCTCTTCCCTCCGTAGTGGCCAGCACTGGATCCCCCAGTCGTCACTTGAATCATCTGTTTTGGTGTCTGGCTGGCGAGTGGTAAGCTGCCAGTCCAAAACTCGTCTCTTGTCCTATGTTATCAGTTTCACAGTTAGACGAGATCAGGCCGCCAAAGTGGCAACCCCGTGTCGCGGAGCAGCCGGCTGACTAGAAGACGCCTTTTGGGTTGTGCGGCCCATGTGCAATCGTGTGGTCACACAATACCCTATCCCAACCGACTTGTGTCATGCTGATACCCAAGTTAAGCATATCGTTATGGAAGGTTCTGGCTGCTGCAAACACAAAAGCCAGCAAAAGGATAGGAGAGGTTGAGTTCTGTCATGCCAAAAGCTTCCTGCTGCACCACCCCGCGACGTACTAGAGCTGGTTAGGTTAGAGGAGTTACGTATGCTGTCCCGTACGCCGAGACTTAAGACTTTTGCGACGGCCGCCTACTGGAGTAAGCCGAGAGTCTGTGTGTGTCGAGCTTGCCTTGCATTTCTTGTGGCGCGCTAAAGAGGAGTTTTAGTTTTAGCCTTGAAGCTGTATCCACACCCCCACCTCCTCCCCCCCTTGCTCCTCCCCCCCCCTTCTTCCGTCCCTGTCCAACACCCCCCGCCTTTTACCTTTCTCCATCCGTTTTCCCTAGTTTTTATTTTTTTTCCCCTTTCCAATCGCCAGTGCTCAATGTCCCAGGTTCCAACCAGTCGCGTGCTCTTCCTTTCGCGTGCTGTGCGAACACCTTCTGCTCGTTTTAACGAACCGAATCCAAAGAATTGCTTCCTTGTTGGCCGTATGTCCTCCACTAAAAAGCACAAGCCGCTCCAGTCTCCCATTACCACCAAAGTCTGTGCAGCGGTCCAACACCAAATAGAAGGACCCCAGAACTTTGTAGTGCCGGTGCCGGTGCCGGACCGGCTCTTCGTTCGTCGTCCATAACTTCAGCAGTCTCCAAAATAGAACAGACACATAGGTATGCAGATACGAGTACCTGCACGTCTCGTGTCATGACAACTTCCAAGTGTCTGGGAAGCGCTTGCGATATGCAACCAGCTGCAAGCTAAAGCTCTCCAGTCATACGTGCCCATACTCTACTCATATATAGTAGTGGCTTGCTAGTTTGTTTTGTACTTTGTGGTCCACCTTACCTACCTTGCTTGCTGTTTGCTGTAGTGTAGGACCGGGGCCAGAATCGGAAAGAGTGTCCCACTGGTCCACCATCGCCCCCTTTCCCCTATCCCCCCATCTAGGGTTGACTGGCCGAGATCTGGTCCCCTTTCCGTTGCGTCTCTCACTTACCTACAGATAGGTAGTTATGAATACTACCTATGTAAACTACCTAGTACTCTTCAAGTCTGTCCCCCGCCCCGGCCTAAGGTGTGCGGCTCTCGACAGGCAAGGGGGGAGGGGGCGTGCATGCAACGAAGAAGACAACAGCGAGACGGTCTTGTGTGTCTCTTGCGGAAGGTCACCTCGAAAAGAATACTCATCCCTTCTTCTCAATCACCCATCCACCACCACCTCGGCCGCCGCCCCCCAGAAAGAAGCTCCCGGCTGGAAAATGTCAGTTTCATCGTAGGACAATTCTGACAACATCTCCACTCTTTTTTTCTTTCATTGTTCCCCTTCGGCTCACAGTTCCTGCCTTACTTTCTCCCCCCCCCCCCTCCAGATTCTAGGTAACTGTGTGTGTTCTGCCGCCTCTTCCATTTGGCTTCCAGGAAACATCCGTACCCGGCTGGTAAAGAGAAGGAGCAACCCAGTCCCAGCCCCAGCCCCGTGTACGAACCTAGAGCCTGTCGGGTTTTCTCTAACGATACCCAACATCCCCGTCTCCGAGTCTCAATCTCTGGTCCAGCAACCTGGTGTGCATCCGAGCTTGACCGCATTTATCTGCACACTTGTCTCCATATTCCCGCCCGCCTGGCTTTGCTGAGTGAGGTGGTGACGGGGCCAACTGCTCTTTGAACGTCTTGGTGGCTCCATCCATCCACCTTCGGTCGCTCCTTCCTCAACTACCAACCTACTCCCAACACCACTACCTCCTCGTCACGACCCATTTACGCACTCTCCATCCAACGCATGTCCGCCTCTTCATAATGATATCGCTCGCCTTGCAGCCCAGCTTGTTCTCTTCTGGAAGTCCATTGGCTTGAACTTTCCTACCAATTGTTTGGTGGTCCTGGCCAGCCCAGCCACAAACAGCCAGCGGAAACCCTGAAACGCTCGCTGTGTTCGACGCAGACCTTCTCCCCGCGACGACGATCGAAAAAAATAACAATCTTTCACGTCACCTAACCCTCTCTTTGCCCCGACGGCGTCAACCTATCATGGTCGAAAGAATGGAACGATCAGATAGACCCTCGGGGTCGTCCATGCCTCGCGGCTTGCCCGAGAATCCCGCCCAGAGTCGACGACAACTCCAGAAAGATGTCGCGCTCGGCAACATTCCTCCGCCTCCCCCTCTTCCGCCAATGCCCAAAGACCTTCGAAATCTCTCTACCAGTGCAAACCTCACCGCATCCGCGCCCATGACCTCGGCACAGGTCATCGCTCTTGCCCGCGACGCGATGCAGAGCGCCCTCCACGAGAACGAGTCGCAGGCTGCCGAGGCAAGCGCCGTCAGTACCGAATTGAAACCCGGTGTCACAATCGACCTGAGTCGCAAGGGCATCCAGAAACTCCCTGACGAGGTTGTTGATATCATCAAAAACGAGTTGGAGCGGTCCGTATACTTTGTAGACCATGTCTGGTTGCGTAGTCTTTCTAACGTGCTTTGATTTCTAGCCTTGCCCTTTCGCATAACCAAGTCACCTCCTTCCCAACTCGCTTCGCCGAATGCACGTCTCTCCGATACCTGAACGTCAGAAACAACCAGATTCGCGAGTTTCCATTGCCGGTCAGTACCTCCACACGGATATGATGCGGCATAGTCTCTGATATTTTCCCAGCTCTGCGATCTGAAATCACTCGAAATCCTTGATTTGAGCAAGAACAAGTTACGCACTTTGCCCCCCGACGTTGTCAAGCTTGCCTCATTGAAGGTGTTCTCTGTCCAGAAGAACCGCATTGAGGAGTTGCCAGTGGCCCTGGCCGACATGATCTCGCTGCAGGTGCTTAAGTTTGACGGCAACCCGATCACGTTCCCGCCTCGTGAGGTCTTGCAGGTGCAGGCAAGCAGCCCCCCGAACGAGGGCTACCTGAAAGAAAGCGAGGTCACAGAGGTGGCTGTTACTGCACATATCAAGCGCTTCCTGAGGCAGCATAGTTTGAACGGCCGTGCAGAATCAGACACGGCCGGAGAAGAATCCAGCGAAGGCATGGAGACCCCTCGCATGCCCCCGATCAAGCGCGTCGTCAGTGGCCGGTTTCCCATCAAAGTCAATGGCACTGATGTTCCCGATCTTCGATCTCCAAACCTAATTCGACCTCCCCCCATTCCAAATCGATCCCACTACCGAGGCTTGTCGCAGCAGAATACGGCTATTCGTCGCCCAGGCGTCATGCCTCTGACCATAGGAAACGTCAATGAGCGCCTTCGGAGCAATTCAGAGACGCTGCTGCAGGCAAACCGCGGAGAGCGTCCCGAATCTCGAGCAAGACGCATGGGCGTTGTAAATCAAAAGGCCACTCAACTCGGCACCTTGGATGAGACGCAGGCCAACAACCGCTTTAGTCACTACAGAGGCCTGAGCCATGGCTCGGCCATGCAGCCACCGCCGGCAGGCATGTCAGTCAAGAGTCCCAACAGCCCGGCCGAGCCCTTTTTACAGCGTCCCATCTACGTCCGGCGACTCTCGGTGCTGCCTGAGCGAAGACGCGAGTCTAAGGTGTACGATCCCATCCTAGAGGCTGCCAAGGGCATCCTCTATGCTGTCTTCCAAATCCACCCAATGATTCAGATGCTCATGAGCTTAACGAGCGACGGCTCTTCAAAGAGATCTAGCCTTGAGATTGTCTTCTACAACACGAATTCGCACGTGGAGGAGTTGGAGCAGGAAATCCAGAAGCATGATCCTGGCGCCGAGGGATATGAGATGGCTGGACGCGAGAACGAAAACGTTCACCGAGCCTGCCAGACTCTGGTCGGCGCCTACACTCACGTCTGCACTTTGCTTGCCGGCAACATCGATTCCTTCATCGACAACGGAGACCCGCGCTACATTCGCACCCTGTTGATGCTCATATATAATAGCATTATGGAAATCAGATGCACCCTTGCTGCGGTCTCGCCTGACGCCGGCCTTGGAAAACCTACTCCACGAGCCATGACCCTGGGCGACACGATCAAGCCTCACTCACGGGAGAACTCCATTACGCCTACCGCTGAGCGGCTCGGACTGGCCCAGCGACCCCGACCTGGCCCGATTCTTCACAACCCAAGCAACCTGAGAGTAGCGACGGACGTACCCCTCCCCTATGTGAATGGGATGAACGGGATGAATGGCGTCGCTGCTAGTCGCACGGCGACACTCACCTCGGCAACGCCTCGATCCGGAGAGTCCTTCATCTCAGCTTCGTCAGGCGGACGCGGCATATCCGACTTCACAGAAGACGACAGACACTTTGAGAAGATCTTCCTGTCACTTCAGCGATCGTCCGAGCTCGTCATGAGGACTTTGCCCATGTTCCAGAACCACATGTCGGTCCTCGCGAAGAAAGCCATGGGACGTCGCGCTGCGGACCACGAAATGATGTGCTGGAAGGGGCTCATTTCGAAGTGTAGCACTGCGGTACAGCAGACTGAGATGCTGCGCAGCCGCCTTTCCTTGGTCAAGCTAAAGGAACCTGGCATTATGAGTCAACCAGCCTTTAGAAGCTTGATTAGCAACTTTATCGATTCGTGGGCGGAATTCGGCTACCAGATCCGTTTTGCGTTCAACGAAATCAGTCTTCCGCCCGATACCAGGGTCAGGCTTCGGCCTATCCAGCAAGCTATGAAGGAAGCAAGGGATACCATTATCCAGTCGCCCTGGAGCTATCTATTGCGACAGTCGTCGAATCCCAGTACCTTCAGCCCCAACAGCGGCCCAGGCTTGACACCCATTCAACTGCCGATGACGCCCCAAAGCGCGGCTTTGGGACCTGCCGTTCAGGCAACAGTTCCATCTACACCTCAGAGTGCTTCATTTGCGGCGGCATTTAACGGCAATGTCTTCGAGCGAGCCGATGCCCTCATCAATATGGGCGGGCTCTCGATGTCTCGAAACGGTACGATGACAAACAGCTCGGCCGCTAGTTTCACCATGTCTTCCATGTCATCTTACTCGTCCGATGGAGGAGCCATGACGCCTTCATCAGTCATAAGTCCCAACGGCTTCGGCCCTGGCCCGGTGCCATTGCGACTCAACGGTAGCAAAGTTGCCTTCTAGTCGAAGCACAAAGCTGCCCCTTGGATGCGACGCACATTCTTGGGCAGAAAGTATGGACGGAAGTAAGCCCCGTTTGTGTTTTTTGTATTTTTACCGGTGGTCTGCGTGACCAGCATACGTATTTTGTCGAGTATTTCATTCCTTCATTCACGCATAGCATTGGCGTCAAGGTCGGACTTATCTAGGGATTGAAACCATACACTCATTGAAGAAGCATGTTCCTGGCTGGACAGAAGGGATGAGGAACGCACGTAATGTCATAGTGACGAAGCCAGGCTGATGTTATTTCCATACACGCAGAACATGGAAAGACGGGTTCAGTAGAGCAGCTACTACGACTTCATGTGTCACTGTTACACATTAACTGTTGCTGTCAAATGTATACTAGGTTTCTGCCTATTGGCACATAGGCACATACAATAAGCAGTCTGATATTTCATCTCTTTGTTAGGGGCTTTGTCTTCTTGGTGATTGTGTGAGGTGTGGGCAGGTATGTGGATTTACCACATCCCAGGCTACTAGCTGTGGACCTGAGAGTTCACAATGCGTCAAACTCCTCAGTCTAGAGTAATAACAGTATGTATGCATTGTTATTAGTTGGACAACTGGTTTTGGTTCTCATGAGTTTAAAGGCGTCAGTGCTTTTCAACCCTGAGAGCATTCAAAGCCTGTAATTCCATCTGCGCTTGTCAGTTGGTACTCATACGGTTGAACCTTTCTACGCTGCAGCTCGGCGCATATGCAGTATCATGAACCCCGCCCACCATAATGGCACCAGAACTGATAATAGCACAGAGTATTCAGACCATACCCTTACGGCCACATGGTTCCGCCATTTTTTTATCCTCCCGCTCCTAGGGGCAAGGTCCCTCTCATCTCTAGCAAGTGGCGAAACATGATAGGAATTGGTCAGGGAGTAAAAGTCAACGGTCTAAAGCCAATCGTGATTGAGTTGTGGTATTAGAGTATAGAAAAACTCAAAATAACCCTTCTCCTTGGGTCAGGGTTCTATTGTCTCAAGTTGTATAGATGGTGCAGGGTTTGCACTATTTAGAAAACCAACATTCGGTTAGTTCCAGTCGGGTAGTCAGTTGATCCTAACAACCTCAAGCAGCCAGACCAACCACAGCCTTCAGCAACTACCAAGTAGCTTGTCAACCACTTTGACAATGGCCTTTGCCCCAACCTTCCATGAATCAGTAGGGGATCAGTCCGTGCATCAGTACGCGAAAGAAAGCAAATTCATGTGCTAACACTTAGTTCCTGATAAGAGTTTGGTTTTTTTTCCCCCCTTCGCGGCATGTGTCAGTACTCCCCAACTGAGAACCTGGCTCGGTCTTTGCCGCAGGCCCTCCGCCAGTCTACATTGGATTCGAAAGCATCGTCCTGGACAACTCAGAGCGTATGGCCAACACCATGCTGAGCGTAATCACGATGGCAGAAGGGCGGGCCATTGTTTCTAAAGGCTGGTCAGACTTGGGCGATTCAAAAAGCGAGTCTGTATACCGGATCGGCGAGTGCCTTTACCAGGGATTGTTTCAATATGGAGCAGCTGTGGTGTGACATGGGGGCGCCAGCACAGCGACCTGCGGCTTAATGAATAGGAAACCGACTGCTGTAGTTATTTTTTTTAAAAAAAAAAAAAAGAAAAAGGAAGAAAAAGCAAGTCTTTCTCTGGCCCCGCACTTGATAATGTACTCTTTCTAGGAGACAGCGTTGGTGCTGACAACTACACTGCTCTCAGCAAATCCTTCTGGGACAACATGGTCACGAACGCTGGCGCTGGAGCCAGGCTTATTCGTCAATAAAAGCTCGGCACAGACAACCTCAGCGCTGCCATCAAATATTGGCTGTTGCCTCAAACTTAGATGGCAGCACAGGCTATAGCGGCGCAAACGGCAGCCCAGGATGGGGCTCAGATTGCCACGGACTCACGCATGCAGTGCGGCCCACTACCCAGTCAAACTGCAGCATAAAGCTGTATGGAGTTCAAAGTACCTATAAAACTGTCAAAGTTGCCTTCCAGAGATATTTATGCCATGGTGACATTATAACTGAAATGGCTTTCCGTGTCAGTTACCTTTATTCATGCTACGTATTCTAACCCCACGGCAACCTGTGGTGAAACCAACTTGACTCAAGCGGCTCATACGCGTTGCGCATACACTGAAGCAAGCCCATTCGCATCGAGAACACGAAGCGGGATCTGGTCTCCGGGGGTGGGGGGTTCTGCGGTAACGGCCACAACTGTGGATTTGACGCAATCTATGACGAGTATGGTCGCGAAGCCTGATGAGAAGTATCGTGGCGAGAATCTGCGCCTAGTCTGTGGTTTGAGTACGCAACGGCAGCTTGAAGGGGACAATCTTGACCTCAAGCGGAATACCTCCTTTGATGGCTGCGACTCGATAGCATCTGCTGGAGGCGGGGGAAGCAAAGGGAAACAAATGCCGATGGCAGGCAATACGGCTGGGACATACGCGAAGGTCATTGACGCATTTTCACCAAATGAGGTTAAACGAACGCTGGTGGACGGGATCAGTGACCTGGTGACGGAGCTGGTCGGGGGGGGGGCCAGAATGAAGGTGCCATCGGTGCCTTCAAAGGAGTTGGCACAGGTACTGCAAGCTTGGTTGCGAGGAGCGCTGCAGGCATGTTTGGACTTCTCGCATACTCGAACACCAGAATTGTTAAGAGCCAGAGGTCGGTTGCAAAGCGTAAATCGTACTATAATATACATTTGGGTAAATTTGAGTCGAGCCACGCAACGCCTATTGTTTTGATAACTGGTCCTCTTGAGATGATGTTGGATCTCCCATGCCAGCCGTTATCCAGGTCGAGTACTTATTTGCAGGCCTTATCTTTGGTAGAGATATAGTCTACTTCAGGACAGGAAGGTAAAGAGATTGAGCCCTGGAGTAGTACGATCGCTTAATACATGAAGTATCTTCGAATTTGGAAATCCAAAATTCCATGGGGTCCTGTAATAATGTATTTCTTATGTCTGTTCGAGATATGAAAGCATCTTGGCTATTTCCCAAAAAACTGGTCTGCATGTTCAACATCGCCAGGAAACACAAGGGCGGCGTTCCCTGAATTCCCCATCCCCTTCGGATACCTCAACAAGCAGGCGCAGCGGGCGCCTCCATCTTGACGAAAAGGTCGCGCTGCGATTCGAGGTAATCAAAAGCCGTGAGCGGCACGCCCAAGTGGCGGAGGATGCAGTACGCGGAGCTGAGGTGGAAGTGGAAGTTTGGGCAAGCATATTGAACAATGTATGAGTAGCCCGTGAAGCGGTAGGTGCCCATGGACTTGGTTTCCATGAGGATCTCAGCGTCTTCTTTGCCTTCCATGGAGGTTGGATCGATACTAGAGAGAATAGAAATCGTGGCGTCCACGCGAGACTGGAGCTCTGGGAAGGTGGTCTCGGTGTCGGGAAAGTATGTGTCTTCCTGCAGAGCGAGGCGGGTCCCGATGAATTTTGCCGTTTTAGGTATGGATTGGACTTGGTAGTCGAGGCTATTCAATGTCAGTCGAATCATTTTGCTACCGAGAGAGTCTAGAGGTGGATCGATTCGGTAGGGGAATGGGCGGGGGATGGGTGACAGACCTGCGCATGTCTTCGATGAGTCTGAACTTGATCATCTCTTCTGGGTTGAGGTTCTTGGCGACACAATGTTGCTCGGCCTTGGTTAGGATAACCTTGAGATTACCTAGGTATTTGATCATCATGGGAATGGAAGGAAGCATGGTAGAGGGAGACCATCTTGATAGTCTCGTTGAAAGGCTAATTTGTTACAGATTTGTAGAGAGATGATGTGAGTGATGAGTGAGAAACAGGTATGAAAAGCCATCAGAAACAGAAATGGTCACTTATATTTATATGGAAACAACTGCGAGACTTCAGTCTTAGCAGCCCCATTTTCCCATAGCAAGATCTATTGGAACAGCCAATTCAAGTTAACTTGTCTGCGAGGCCTTGCATGAGTAGCTTCCAGACCAGAGACTCAAGCGCTGACGTGAGAAAGTGTACAGGAAAATGTCTTGTTTCGAATTAAATTACAAAGCCCACTAGTTGCTAGCAAGATTGAAAGTCGTCTGTGACGTTTGGCTCGACGGGGTGAAGGACGCCAAGTAGTCGGCAGCGGATGCTCAGCGCCTCAGCTCCGGAACCGATCGGCCCCACTACTCCCGCCATTTTCATGCGGGGACAGATTAGCTGTCTCTGTCGCATGCTCTGATTCGCCATCACCACGACTTACCCGATCAAGATAGGACTGAGATCACGCTAGATCATATATCCCCAAATCCCCCGTCCTACCTACCCGCCACCCTTGCAAAACTCCTGTGGTTCCTGTCAGCTGGCGGCTTACCTTCAAGCCTCGTCCCCTTCAAAGCGGCTTTGACGGGTTCTCGCGCGCGCGCTCACAAGAAGTCACTAGCATAATGTTCGCTGGGCATTTCTCATCGTCATCAGCGGGGAGGAATCCTCCGCCTGCGCCGTCGTCGACCACAACGACGACGACGACGACGATGACTGCATCCGTATCCGCCCCTGCCTCCCAGCATCTCAGCTCCTCCACCGCGTTGCGCGGACAAAACTCCCAATCTTCCAACACATCCGTATCCGGGCCGCAGGCCCCAAACATTGCGCAGCATGCCCCGGCTGCGCCCCCACCATCGGCCTCACCACCTCAACTGCACCAGACCCTCCCTAACGAGGATCAGGAGCGCCACGTCTCGGAGGCGCGCGCAGCCGTCGTCGCATCCATCGGGAACATGCTCGATGGTGAGCTGCAGACGCGCGCCCGTATGCTGCACTCCAACGCCGCGGCGCTGGACAAGCAGGAACGGGATGTCGTGAATGCGACGGAGGCGCTGCGCAAGGAAAATGACAAGCTAGCGCGATTTGCGGGGGACGCAGCGCGTCGAGTCAAGGAGCTGGGTAACGTGCAGAACTGGGCCGAGGTGCTCGAGAGGGACTTCCTGGTGCTCGAGGAGACGTTTCGCCTGGTGAGAGAGGGGAGCTGTGGGAGCGATTGCGAGAGCTGTGGGAGTGGGAGTTGGAGTGGAAGCGGGAGCTGGAGCGGGAGCGAGGTCGGCGATGGTGAGAGGGATGTGAGGATGGGGGAGGAGAATGGTGGTAAGGGTTTGGATAAGGGGAAGATGAAGCTGGGTCAGAATGGGTTTGATGCCGAGACGATGGACGTCGATGGGGATCATGAGGACTGCTCGGAGAGCATGACCGAGGCCGAGTCAAGTGAAGGCACGGAGGGACGGGCAAAGGGGTCAGAGACGACATCGATTTCGACTTTATGATTCATGGATAACTGGGACGAACACGATACCTCTTAACGACGAGACGATGATTACGACACCTCACGACTTGACTGAATTCGCGCAGCAATAAGGAATTCCATTGTCTGAAACGCTGGAGCCTTTTCTTTTTTACGCCTTTCCTTGCTTGAAAACCTCCCATATCATGGTATCCCCTCGTAAGCATTGAGCAATTCAAAGAAACAGTTCTAGGTGTGAGCCAGTTGCGTTCAAACTTAGACAAGTGCAAAGTTCATTTAGCGCACGCGCGCATCTAGAAGATGCCGGGCAGCAGGACAAACTTCTTCTTCTTGTACGTCTCAGGAAATTCCTTTCGGTAGGCGCGCTCCTTGCCCTTGGCCCACTGAGCCATCTGGGCAGCACCGATAGTGATGAAAAGTGCAACGGCCCAGCTGCGGCTTGTGATGATGATTCCAATCCACGCAATGATCTCGAACATGTAGTTGGGGCAAGTAACGAGGGAGAAGCCATAGCCGCGGGGGATCTGGCGTTCGGTGCCGCCGCGAGAGCGCAGGCTGGCGAGGTTGAGGTGGACGATGGCGTTGGAGGCCTCGCCGAAAAGGAAGATGATGGTGCCAAGAACGTCAACGGCATCGTTGCGGGCGAGGGCCGTGGGCGAGCTGGGCGAATAGATGTGCCAGGCGCTGAGGAGGCCGGCGAAGGCCCAGTAGAAAAATGAGTTCTTGAAGATATTGCGCATAGGCATCGTGTTGGCCGAAAACTTGTGGACGAAGAGCGTCTCATACTCACGCTTGAGGAAGTGACCGAGGAACATGGCGAGGGTAAGAAGCTGGGTCGGCGACATGGGCTTCTTGGCGCCAGGTCCTGAGTAAATGTAAGGGCGCAGGCCGGCGACAGCGAGGTGAATGAGAATGGGACCGAGGTACTCGATCACGAAGACGGTGCTCCATGCCATTTGGGGGCCTGTATTGCGGCGTTAGTTAGGAAACACACAGCTTCTCCTTGGCGAATGGTGGTCGTTCGGAGTAGAGAGATTGCAGCGTACCGAGGTCCTTGACCAGCACCTGTCCGGCAGACATAACGGCCGGCTCAGAGCTGATCGGCGCCTTGCGGTTCTTCAGTGTCTTCTGGGTAGAAGGGTCGAACAGGCCGACGCGGTTAAAGTCGCTGATGCCGGCCTGGCGAGCGACTATATGCTTGATCTCCTCGACTGTAGCATCGGCGGGGACCTCGATCGACTCGGGGAGATTCTTGATCGGTTGCTTCGGTGCTGTTGGTACGTGTGTAAGTAATTTCCTCCAGACTATTGGGGTCGCCAGTAGCTACTCACAGCGATTGCTCAGCTTGAGCGTGATTTTGGCGGCCATTTTGGTGTAGTGTCTGTCCTGAAGCAAAATTGAGTGTCTTCCGGTGCGAAATTCGAGCTGCGCTAATTTGGGCGAGCTTGTACTTGGCCGTTTCCAAGAAGCTTGAGGGAAGGACTTCAACGTGCTGGGAATTAGAGCAGTTGTTGAGAAGCTACTGCATGTCGCTAGTTGTGCTTCGGACAATGTGGGGTCTGTCATGCGATAAAATATTGATACTGTATATATGCATATCATATCGCTTTTGATACATCGCTGCATTTAATCTCTTAACCGACCAGGTCAACTAACATCATCTGCTGCCAGCCTCATCAAGGGCCTTAGCTTTGGTGGTCCTGAGTTTGCAGAAATGTTTCTTAAACTATACCTACTTCTATGCCACGTGCTCTCCGAGAGCCAAGGACATATAGGCGGCTGCCTAGTCTCCACCCATCCCTGGAAGGTTTCGACGTCCTCTGGTACGTGTGCTCGTGGTGTAAAGTACATGGGCTTCAGGGTTACGATACCCTGGACTATTCGTACTATCGTCAAAAATCTCCGGTGTCACTGGGCCGTCTATTTATCGTGAGTTTATTTCTCAAGCTCAGACAGGGGGCTTGGCAGAATGGAGCTGGCAACCCCAGTAGTTGATACGTGAAGCAGCATTGACTTCCCAGGGTTTCTCTATAGACTGCGTTGCATTCAGCCAGTCCATCAGCCTCTTACGTTTTGGCGCCTAAACACATTACAGAACTCCACAAGTTGAGCCTCAAAATTCGCAAGCCTCTAGTGAAGTTTCGCTAGGATTCCTCAAAAGGACCCTTTGATAATCTCCTTATCGAACTCAGCGATGACTCTGATCTCTCTTGGTTTGATGGTTAGTTTAACGACGAGAGTCAGTCACACCAGCCCCTTTCTTCACATACTGGTTTCATCATCACACAATTGCCATTGTGTATTGATGATATATTGAATTCCGGGACGGGTAAGTAGGATATATGGTCGTATGTGTTATAATTGTTCTAGATAAATGTCTGAAAAGGGATATGAAGCGAAAGAAATCAAGTCAATGGGCAGTTCGAAATGTTCTGTAGAACCTTGAGAGATATTCACTTTGTAAGACTTACAGCTTCTGGACATGACCAAACTCTCCCGTAGACTTTGGATCATCAATTGGGTCGATACACTTTGATTTGCGTGGTTCTATCCCAAAAATGTCCTTCTATTACGACACTGCACTTGCTACCCTGAGACAGTCTTTCCCCTAGTCCACCCATGCTTTCTCCATACGAATGTTCTCTTAACCAAGAATCCCCTTTATGGCTCCTCCTGGATGTGTCAAATAAAGCAGCCACCGAAATGTGTTTTAGCGCGAAAGCTCGATGCATCGAATTACAGCTAGAAGGATCGGTCAAATAGGATTCACTTCTATTTTGTAGTCAGAGACCCCTTTTAACCAAATCTCGACTTCTGCACCGAATCTTTTTTTTTATTTTTTTAGCACAAGTCTGCAGCAGTTACATCTCCAGTGCGGCTGCCCTGACACTTATACTTCCCGTTGCTCAAAGACCAAGTTTGGTACTGACGAAGAAGTACCTTTAAGGAGCGGACCTGCCTCGCTCCACCACTTTTCTCTACCTTCCCATACTTCTCATAACCCTCATCTTGCTTCGTCTTCTTGCCGTCACAAGGCAGCCTAGAGGCAACCCTCCATCACCACTTGCGTCACTTGCGTGAAATGAGGAACTCAGGCTCAATTCTCAACCACCTGGCACGTCTTACCGCGTCAACGTGATTACAATATTACCACCAAACTAATAGGCAACGAACTGCCCCTCGATTTGTTACACAAACTAATGGAGGCAGCATGATTCGAATACGGCATAGTTCTCAACCGACCGATACCGGTTCTTCTTTCTTTTCCGATCTTCTTGGCAAGGACGCCTCCCCCAAATTTATTCCAGGACGCACTCGCCATCGCGGACTGATAGAAACGCCATCACATAACACCAGCGTCATGCCTTCCCACATCCACGAGGCTGACTTGCTTCAAAAGCCCACTTGGGCACCGCAGTCTCGGATAGTTGGCTCCCCGACGTCTCTATCGACAACATCAACGGCTACCAATCCTTCAGCAACCACATCGTATTCTGGCTTTGATAGCTACACGGAAGTTTGCAACACCCAAAATCATCCATCATTGAAAAGCCTGCATGCTGGCGTACCGACGGGCCCAGCCGCAGACCGTGATCGAAGAACACAACCACATCAATTCTCGGGCCACTGTGGCATCGACGATAAAAGACCTCCTCCCAATGCACCGACTGGCCCGGCAGCCAAACGAAAGCAAGAAGCGAGATCAATCACGTCGCGTGGTTCACTGCAGTTGGAGAGACCAGTCAGGTCTGCTTCATGGTCCCAGTCACTGACGTGGCAAAGCACCAAGGCACAAGTTCGCGAGGCTTTTAGGAGGGCATCAGCCGAAATGCGACATCTCGGGATAGACAGATCGCCCGCAGCTCCCAAGGCCTTCGAAGAATATCTAAATACCAGGATGCTTAACGTGCAACGTGGTCTTGCTCTGCAGAAGATGCAACAGCAGAAGGCCGACGAGCAACAACGTCATCGCAAGAATAAAGGAGAGGTTAATGAAAAGAATCCACTCAGTCCTAATACCCTGCTACATCAAAAGCTCTGCTCAGACAGACTCTCTCCCGTGTTCAGTGCGGATCTGTGCTGGAACGCATGCTACACGGTGATGGATAACGCACCGCACAACGAGCGTGTCGAATGGCCGCCACTCGCAGCTTTTAAGGAAGCTGGCCGCAAAATCGAATCCAAAACTCTCGGACGATCTCTGCCTCTTCCCAGGCAGAACCAGCTCCGAGGGCAGGGACGAATGATCGAAGGAGATGGTGCAAATGACGAAGCAGGTACAATGGACTACCATGAAAAGACTGTCAAACTAGACAGACTCGATCTCTTCCGACAGCATTCTCTAGTAGAGCCCGAGTTCACTGATACCTACGACATTGAATTTGAAAGTCTCCCTGCATGGACCCGCGAGATAATCGCCGAGATCGAGCTTGAAGAGGAAGAGGAGAAGAATCCGACTAGGATCCAAAAGGGCAGGGATGAGGACGAGTACGTTTGATTTGAACCGGAAGAAATAAGTGACTGGCTCAACGAAACCATACACCATGGAGGGAAGGGGGAATAACGAAGTGGCTGATACTTTAAGGGTGGTGTATGCTGGGTCAAGGTTGCGGACATGCGGAGAGCACTGGCTAGCCGGCATTGGAAAGGCAGGGATCAAGCGAGATACCTCTTCTTCTCGCCATCAGTTTTTGAATTCAGGGAAGGGGAGACAGAAGATACACGGTGATCAGGGATTGGAATATCCTTAATGGTGGCAGGCAGCATGGCACCTGGGCAGCTGGATGAGTTGGATGGAGGGATCGTCCTCGGATCGAATCACAAGTCGACATTGCCCAAAATAAGAGACGCTGAGAAGATCCTGTCTCTCAGGGAATTCAGTAGAGCTTGGAGAGACACAGACGTTAGTTGCAGTCCAATACCAAAAAGTACTTTTCTCATCTGTCAAGGCCTGTGACGTGTAGGCGGTTTATCTGTCCAATGCTATCCTGAGAAATCCTTTGTTATCAGGGCATTGACTCAGAGATGAAGCAATGCGCATCATATGATTGCAACAAACCAATTTTTAAGATGGAACAAGTCGAAGGTGAAGGCTTGCCTCACTCATGGTTCTAAGACGTCTACACTGTTGTTTGACGCTGCGGTGCACCCCCAATACCAGCAGGGATAAGAATATCTGCTATTACTCTCGATATCAATGGGGAGGTCGCATTTGCTGTTCATTCATTCTGCCTGGCGATATGAAAAGAAAGCTGGTAGTAAGTGGCGATGAGAGTAGTTGGGACACAATCACATCAAGTGAGCTGTGTGTGTGTGTGTGTGTGTGTGTGTGTGTGTGTGTGTGTGTGTGTGTGTGTGTGTGTGTGTGTGTGTGTGTGTGTGTGTGTGTGTTTGTGAGCTATTGATGATGATGCCTGACTTCGCGCCAGCTTGCTGGAGCTAAATGGAGCTCTGTTGCTTCCCTACTTGGCCCGAAGTTCAGCCGTGACAGCTCAGGTAAGAACCGACTGGGAAAAGGGGTGGAGGGCTCCAGCCAAATGCGGTGAGAAGTGGAGACTTTTCAGCCTTTCGCTTTCTTCTCGCTGTCCTTCTACCTCCACCATCCACGACCCAGTCATCAAACCTTTCCTCCACACAAATACCTTACCTGCTCCCTCTTCTCACCACCGCGTCGCCCAACCACCCCCGATTCCATCCTCCTGCGCCTGCGTGTCCTCATACCAGCATTGTTTTTACTTTTCTTCAGGAGCGCATTGGTCTGCAACCCGGTTGCCATTGTTTCTTTTCGTTCTTAGACAAAAAAAAGTCGCAAAATCTAAGCTTGGTTGCGTATTTTACGCAGCCCCTCCCTCCAAATTCGAGATGTCAGAATTCTTAGGGTACGAAGACCTGGACCCTCTCTGCGCAATCTCGCTCGACACCCTTGCTGACCACAGACTTATATAGATCTCGCATCTCTCTCATCTCCAAAAGCGACATTCGGTAAGGACCTGGAGGACTCTTCATTGCTCCCCAGTCCCCTTGCTCATCGCCTCTAGATATGTCGGCGTTCTCCACGAGATCAACTCAGACGAGTCGACCGTCTCGCTTGAGAATGTTCGCTCCTTTGGAACAGAGGGTCGGAGAAACAGACCCGAAGAAGAGATTGCACCATCCGATCAGGTTTACGACTATATTATTTTCCGTGGCAGCGATGTCAAGGACTTGAGAATCGAGGATCACCCGGGCATCAAGGAGAACAAGCCTCCAGCGATGCCCGAGGACCCAGCCATCGTCAACGTAAGCACCCTCGGTTCCCTGTTCACCCTCATACCCTGTGACAATGCCTACTATGATGAAATATTGCGGATGTAAAAATTTATCGTCTTGTCGGAAAAGCGCAACTTACACAATGTCGAAATCTTCCGTTGCCTTCCTTCTGAATTTAGGCTTCACATTGTCTTTGGATATTGGACCCATTAGGACTGGAACATGGCTAATCATGTCAATCACTCCAGGCTCGCCCTCGTCCTGGTCAAGGACCTAGCAACCAGCCGCCCCCAGCACCTGGCTTCGGACAGCCTCCCTTCCAGAACAACTTCTATCCTCCACCAGGTCCATGGGGCCCTGCCCCTGGGCGTGGCGGTCCTGCCGGCCCTGGTGCAGGAATGGGCGGCATGCCGTACCCTCCGCCTCCCGGATGGTTTCCTCCCGGCCCTCCTGGTCAAGGCTTCCCTCCTGGTCCTGATCAGTGGAACAATTACAACAACTACCCTCCCGGGCCTCGTGGACCCCCCGGGCCTCTCGGCCCCGGTGGCGTACCTGGCCAGGCCCCTGAGAACCGGGGCACTCCCGGTGCTCAAGATGCAAAGCCTGCGCCGACGGGGGCTACTGGTGACAGGCAGAAGCCCGCCACACCGGCTGCCCAGGGTGCTCCAAGCGACTCGAGGCCAGCTCCTCCCCCTGGGTTCCAGCAGGCGGCCGCACCGACACCTCCTGTCGAGTCGAAGCCCTCTACAGCAGAAGTCAAGGCCACTGCAGCATCCTTGAACGCGACCGGCTCCTCGAAGCCGGTCGAGCTTCCCGTGCCCACAGGACCAAAGACCGTCGCTCGTGTCCAACCGGCTGTCCCCCTGGCTGGATCTATGCCCAAGGCATTCCCCGTTCCTGTCAACGACAACAACGCCGCTCCGGCCGCCCCCAAGCCTGCTGCCGCTCCCACTGCCGCCAGTGTGCGGGATGCCACTGAGGCTGCGAAGGCAGCTGTCGCTTTGGCCATGGCTAATATGAATGCCGGCAACGTTGCCGTCCCCACCGCGCCCCAGGGCAACGGCAATGCGATGGACAACTTGACAAAGAAGGTTAATGAGATGAGGGTCAATGCAGCCCGGTCCACTCAGTCTGGAGGAGGTCGCGGCCGAGGTCGTGGTGGTAGACAAGGCCAGGCCAAGGTTGAGGTCCCTGATGCGGATTTTGATTTTGCCCAGGCCAACGCCAAGTTTAACAAGGACGACCTGGTCAAGGAAGCCATCGCAGGTTCGCCTTTGGGCGAGACTCCCAACAACGGACCCGCAGTTGACGCTCCTGCACCCGATGTTGCTGGCACGAACCCGCCTGTTGCCTACAACAAGACCCGGTCATTCTTCGACAACATTTCGAGTGAGGCCAAGGACCGAGCAGACAACAACGGCCAAAAGCCTGGCGGTCGTGAATGGCGCGGCGAAGAGCAGCGCAAGAACATGGAAACCTTTGGCCAAGGCAGTGTTGATGGCGGCTACCGAGGCTATCGAGGCAGAGGTCGCGGCCGTGGCCGAGGAGGCTACGGTGGTCGTGGTGGCGGACGTGGCGCTTTCCGTGGTCGCGGTGGCCAGGGCGCCACCGGCCCTGCTGAGAACTAGGCATATTCCGTGCCTCTAGCGTACTGTTGCTACAAGCAACCTATCGTGGAAATCACAATCCGGACCGCCAAACAAGATGACGATTTTGATGGGCGCTTCTCTAGCTTTTGGATGATGGCACGTCTCTGGAAGGAAGTCTTTTCAAGCAGGGCTTTGTATGATGTATTATCCCTCGATTCTCGATTTTTCTCAGATTCCCTTGGCGACGGAGCATTGGGCTGGCAAGTCCTTTCAATTGGTTTGGCCGGCGGGCAGGAATCATAGGACTGCTATTTTGACATGCATGGGATCGGAAGGAGTTTGGCAGTGATTGCCGCAGGCGACGGGAGCTGCGGTCTCATGATTGCGAAGTGACGACAAAGGGAATTCAGGCGTGGGTAGCAAGCATTGCGTTCTCATTTGCTAATTGAGCTGGGCAGAGATCCCAGATCAACACGACCTGCAGCAGAGAAATGTCCACTCTCTGGAAGTCGATAAGAGGGACGAACACAAGGGATTGCTAATCCCTGGATAACAAATGAGGAAATGAGGAAAGAAGATTCTTTTTTTCTTTGGTGGTCGAAGGAAATGCTAGCGTTAGGCTACAAGCTTAAGACCCTTTGAGGTCTTGTTAGCGCACCAATACTACTACGCCAACCACCAAACATGCATGCGCGCATTACCTTTTGAAGTGAACTGATTTTCCATACCTGGCAGCATGCTGTTGTAACCTGGTGGACTACTACTAGTTCCTACTAAAGGGATCTCTGTTGGCAGGCGTGAATTGGTGAATTTGCTTCCGCGAAGACTTGAAGGGCGGGGCGGGTTGAAAACTGAAAGCTGTGTAATTCTCGCCCCTCCCCTCCAGAAAACCCCGCCACACGTCATGCTGGCACATTTCCGGTGTGACGCATCATTAGGTACCCAATTTGGTGCTGACAAGGAACTCTTCCATTCTGCAAACCAACTGCTCTACAAGAACACTGCCTCCTCTCTCTAGCTCTGCCCATTCCATTCGCCTTTTTCCCCAAACCCAGTTGAACCGGCAAACCCTACGATGTCGAGTCGTCAGCTTCGCAAGCTGCAGAAGCAGAGAGAGCTTGAGCAGCTGCAAGAGGCCAAACCTCCCACCGAGGAATCCAGCGATGACGAGCCCGAACCCGCAATCATCAAGCCTCGACAGAGCTTGTTCGCAGCTCTAGGTGGCGGAGAAGACGAAGACGACGATGCTAATGACGAGGAGAAGCCCGGAGATGAGCAGGAGGAAGCCCAGCCGGAATCCGAGCCCGAGGTAGTGCCTCAGCCTGCCAAGAAGAAGAACAAGAAAAAAAAGAAGAAGGCGAAGAAGGCTACGACGCTGGACCAACCTGAAAATATTTCAAAAGATATGGAAGACGAAATTGATCGGGCGCTCAAGGAGCTTAGCATTGCGCGCAATGCCGGCTCAACCGCCTCCGACAACCTTGCGCAACGAAGCCGCGACGTCGACGAACTCCTGCAAATCAACACCCAGTATCTCAGGGCCATCAACGAGATGCGCGCTCTGTTTGGAAAGGAGGCAATCCAGGCCGCGCAGGAAGAAGAACGGGCCGAGCAGGAGGCTGCGCGCCGAGCGCAAAGAGGTCCTAACCAACATGTTGACCTCGAGACGGCACTTCGAGGGGATCCACGCAAGAAGCTTCCCGAGGTATCTCTGCGACGAAACGTCTTCATCCAAGGCAAGGACACTTGGCCACGCGCCACCGCGGCCGGTTTGACCATGAAGGAGATCAGGAAAGGCTCGGATGGCCTCACCGAGTTCGCTTTTGTACACGAGCAGGCATATGATAACGTTCAGGTCATGTTCTTCTGCTGCGTCCAGCTCGGCGACCCCATGCAGATGGTCCAGCTTCTGATGAAGTTCCCATACCACGTCTCAACCTTGCTTCAGGTCAGCAAGGTTGCCATCCAGGACCAAAACCAGGCGCTGGCGGCAGACCTCTGTGAGCGGGCATTGTTCACATTTGGCCGGACTACGACATCCGCGTTCAGACAAAAGCTAGAACAGGGCAAGGCTCGACTAGACTTCCGCCGCCCAGAAAATCGAGAGCTTTGGCTCGCCGGGTACACTTATCTCAAGAGCCTAATTCGCAAGGGAACCTACCGGACAGCTTTGGAGTGGGCGAAGTTGTTGTTTAGTCTGAACCCGAATGACCCTTACGGGATGAAGTACTTCATCCACACGTTGGCGATCCGGGCACGCCAAGCGCAATGGCTCATCGATTTCATGAACACACACGAGTTCGTGGCGGACGAGACGGACGATACGTACCTCAAACAAACGTTGGTTCTCGCGAAGCTTCAGGTAGGCGACACTGATGGAGCAAAGATGGCGGCGGTGGCTGGCATGGAGCGTCTGCCGTGGCTGTACTGTGCCCTCTTCCAGGCGTTGAACTTGGAAGCGCCGCCTCCCTTGTGGGGTGTACGACCCGACAGCAACGAGCGCGAGTTCTGGACGAACCTCTACATTCACCAAGCCAAGGATATGTGGAACAACTCGCAAGCCATCGACCTGCTCAAGGACGCTGTCAAGATGGCGCAGAAGCCTACTGAAACCCTTCCGGAAGACCTGCCGGCAGACAACCGCACAGCCAGATGGGTGTGGTTGGAGGACACCCCGGCTTTACTGAGCGGCATTCCAAGAGCGATACTTGCGCGGCAACCCAACTACGCCTTTGACCCGCTTCCGCCGCCAAAGGAGGAAAACATCTTTACAAGCAAGGGCGTTCAAATGCCCTGGCAGCAATTTGATAAGAGAGAAGAGCAGGAAATGTTTGCACAGGAGCCAGCGTTCATGAACATGGTCCAGAGACGACAGATAGAAGCAGCCATGGCGCGGATACAACAAGAACGGGCAGCCCGTGCTGCAGCGGGCGCCGGTGCAGCAGGTGCCATGATGGGTGCATTCCCTGACGACGAAGAGGGCGAGGGGTTTGGTGATCATTGGGAAGGCGTCTTCAGCGACGTAGATGATGACGAGCTTGAGGGCGATGGACGCCAACCTCCTTCCGCCGGTGTGGTCCAGCGACTTGCCGACTTGCTAGGGTCTATGATACCCGGCGGATGGCCGGCTGGTGGGGACGATGAAGATTCAGACCCGGAAGACGACGACGAGCTGCCTCCTTTGGTCGATGGTGCCGAGGATATTGGCGATGGCGGGCAGCAGCATAGCGGAAACCAGCCGTAATAAAGATGGGTGGTGCTTGTCAGAACATTCACCCATGCATTAGATTGTTCGGTTTTGAAGGTACTCGTTCATAAGGTAGTCCTAGACACGCAAAATGCATAGCCCCAAAAAGAAGACAACCATGAACAAACCCAACTGCTGGCAACAATGTGTTATGTTTGTGATTCAACAGCCGAGTGTGAAGCGTCACAAGTACACACAGACCCCGGCCACTGCACGAACTGGTTGATAGACGGGTTCGACCGCACGCGGCATCCTCATAGGGCCAGGGACAAGCCTCAGAAACGCAACTGAAGCTTGGAAATGATGAAGCTTCGGGAAGCAACGTCGATCTGGGGGCTACATCTGTTTCTGGGACAATGGGAGCTCGAAGATGGTATCCAATATCCAATGGCATGTGCCCCCAAATGAAATGTGCTCACTCAGTACGGCGGGACTGGGTCCGTTTCAGGGGGGGGGGGGTTCAGCATAGGAGAAAGCACAGCGTCGGGGGTACTGAGGTGAGCAAGTTTCAGAAACGAGACCCTCGGGGGATGATGGCCGATTAGGCGCTAGCCAGTGTGGGAGTGAGCTCTTGCGCCATCGTCCATGGCCGGAGCGCGCAATGGTTGTCGATGCAATTAATAATGCGGCGCCAGTGTCTACCTGTTCAGGACTGCTTGGGACGGATATATAATCAACACTAGGTCCGTCTCACACAACCTCCTAATTTCTGGCTACTTCCTATTCTGCCTTTTTCCAATTACGATACCCCCTATTTTTTTCCCCCTTCGCTTTCCAGCTCAAGTATCACCACCGTGGTTCGCCTCCCTAAACGACCAAGACTGTGATACGCTAGCGGGACCTCTCTACCGTACCTCAAAACGACGCTGCCCCTCCTTTATTTCTCGACCCCGCCAAAAACGCCCATCCGTAAACTCTCCCAATTACACACCAACCAAACTTCTCCACGTCGACTTCCCAAGACACGACAAACCATATCCAACATGTCCGAGCACACTTACAAGTTTAACGTCAGCATGAGCTGCGGCGGTTGCTCCGGTGCCGTCGACCGTGTGCTGAAGAAGCTCGAGGGTATGTTTTCACTCCCCATGGGCGTCAACTGTCCTACTTTGTCGATCTGTGTCGATCCGCGTCCTCCGCCTCTCAATCCCCACGGATTGCTCCCGCGTACCTAGGGAAGCGGAAGTGAGGGTTACGCCACATGGCAAAGATGACGGGATGAACTTTTGACTAATCCGAGATGTTCCAAACAGGCGTCAAGTCCTACGAGGTCTCCCTCGAGACCCAGACCGCCACCGTCGTCGCCGAGGAGAGCCTGCCGTACGAGAAGGTCCTTCAGACAATCGCTAAGACGGGCAAGAAGGTCAACTCTGGCAGCGCCGACGGCGTTGAACAAAGCGTCGAGGTCGCCGCCGCATAGTTCCGATGCTAAAGGAGTAGGGCCGGAGGGAGTCAGGAGGTCAGAAACGAACTCGAGAGCGCGAGAATCATGCCTTGGCTAGCCTTTTCGTGGACGAGGAATTTTTCCCTCTGTCTGTGGCTTTCGGACGCGTGATATAAAGCACAGCGGTGCGCCTAGAACTTGCTTTTACCTACTTTGCGAAAAATCAATAAACCAAACAGACAAACGAGACACAAGAATCTGGTGTTTATATGCTTTTGCGGTCGAGGTCCATGATGTAGAAGCCGTAGCTTCAAAGAAGGGTCTTATGGTTGTCCGTGTTGCTGATGCTACGAGCGTGCAGGGTTATTTTCAACATGAATCACTCCCGTCGAACTCTCCGCGTATCGAAGCGATCAGTGCTTATTGCTTATTGATGTTGTGCTTATTACAAGAGTGCTGGCATTGCGGACAGGTTAGCCGATGTCCTTGTAGGAATTCGACTGAATCATTGATTCCGGGCTGAATCATCAAGTTAGCTACCCCAACACCGTCATAGTAGACATTGCTAGCGTTGCCACTTAAGTTCCATATTTTGGCATGATCCTGGCTTTACTCTCCGAATCGTCCCCTAGACAATTTCCCGTTCTGAACCGGGCTTGAAGCTGGCCGGAGTCGACTCGCAATATTGCCTCGGGTCTTTTACTGCGGCCTATGCCCATTTAATAGTAAGCGTAAAAAGGCAGTAACCATGCGTTTTAGTGCAAGTTACTCACTCGTACGATCGTGGGAATCACCAGCCTGCTGAGACGTAGCTCGTGGAACCTTTCTTTGAGTGGCTTGCCTTCGTGAAATCATAGACCCGGGGTTTTTCGAGAAATGTGCCAAGAAACAGGTAACGAGTGCAGTACTGTAAGTCAGCAAGGCCCGGCTTTCAAAAGGCATCCAGTTGCCAAAAGCTGGCTTGATCGAACATCAGGCTGCTGGATTCACCCCTTTTTGACTATTCATTTTCGCCGTGTCACTCTCGCAAGATAGGCGTTCCACCCACACAGCTGTATAGTGTTTAGACCAAGCTCGCGTATTAGACCCTGGAGACGGCACACCGCTGATCCCGGTGCCTTGTCCAATGGTGCCCGCCTGTTGTAGCATGAGACCGAGGGACACGTGGAATTGGGAACCCTAAAAGTGATGCAGGACGCCGAAAAGACGACAAATTAGAAACAAAAGTGACCAAACGCCGGAGCCCAGTCCTCAGAGTACCCATGTCCGCTGCATCAATAGGTCGGGAACGCCACCCGAGAGACCAGGGGAGGTGTGCCTGCAAACGTCATGTTGCGCCGCGGGGCTGCTTTATCCGCACAAAGCGCCGTGAGCTGTTTCGCGGGGTCAATCCCTTTTGCTGAGCACCGGATACGTCGTGTACAGTATGAATGGCTGAACACCTAGGTAGGTAGGTAGAAAGGCTACAAATGGCGAACCACGGGCCCGAAACGGGTGGCGGCACCCATTCCCCGTTTTTAACGACGCGCCTTTAAGTGACTCAGATGAAGCAGGAGCTTGTACCCTTACCCTTAGTACCTGCCTGCCTAACCCTCTCACAGCTTCCCTGCAATGAGATGAGACCGCTCGGTTGCCGCTTCTCGACGATTTGGTATTAATGCCCTTTTACCCTTCCTACTCGATGCCAGTCTGAAGTCAAATCTATCGTCCTTTGATTTGCCCGAGCTTAGCTTGTCTTAGCCTAAGTATAACAATCCTGTCCAACCTTTCCCATCTCAGCACATCAAAAGCAACAACAACAACCGTATACTCATAACGCCAACCTCTCTTAGCCTTCACCATGGGGACACCGTTTGTCTCCTTACTCGAGCCGACCCGGCTAGACGCCTACATCCGCGGCGTGTCTCATGACGAGCAGTCGCCGGCGATCCCGAAGGAGTTTTGCGACGCCATGGAGGTTCGCGAGGCCGTCTTCGTAGAGGAGCAAAAAGTGCCCGCCGAGAACGAGTTCGACGCCGACGACAGCCGTGCGTGCCACTGGGTCGCCTACGCCTCCGTCAACAAAGTCGTCCAGAAGGAGGTCCTCGACGCCGCCGGCAATATCGTCAAGCCCCGCCGGAGTAGCACGCGCAGCACTCCCATCGGCACTATTCGCCTCGTACCCTTTCCCCACGCCCCGCACCCCAAGAACGGGGGCGTCTACTGCGATGGCGTGCTCAAGGAGGACCCGGACGCGGCGGGGCAATCAGAGAACACCGCGACGACAACGAAGAGCTCGGCCGAGGAGCAGCAGACAGACACCGCGGCGGAGCACGTCGGTGAGGAGAGGCGAGTGTCGGTGACCAAGATCTGCGTGCCCGATCGCGCGACGAAGCTGCACGACGGGAAGGAGCCCTACGTCAAGCTGGGCCGGCTGGCCGTGGTCCGGGAGTTTAGGGGCCACCGGATTGCGAGGCTGCTGGTGACGACGGCGCTGGAGTGGCTGCGGACCCACCCGGGCTACTTCAACCTCAGCATCAAGGAAATGGGGCTCGAGCAGATGGGCGCCGCGAGCGCCGAGGAGGTGCCCAAGTGGAAGGGCCTCGTGTGCGTGCACGCGCAGGCGGCCGTCGTGGGGGCCTGGGAGAAGTTTGGGTTCCAGGTGGATGAGGACATGGGGACCTGGTGGGAGGAAGGGATCGAGCACAAAGGCATGTTTCTGCGACTAGAGTTCGAGGAGGAGACACCCCTTCTCTGAGGCGGAGGAGGCAGTATTAGGGGGGGGGGGGGGGGTAAAGAGCATTGTTGAAAAGGAAAGGGGTGGGAGGGTGAGGTACCCTTCAGGTGGCCCCGGTGCTGGCCGACCTGCGGGTTTTCATGACTTACGATTCACCATGATGACTTTGTTGCTTAGCTTAGCTAAACCATGGACCCTGGTGATTCCCCTAGCGGCCATGGCAATAATAAGAGAAACTTTACTATGTCTACGCAAAGTGTTGGTACTGTCGAGGGCAGAGCAGTGGTCGGGATGAATCATTTTGACATGTGGCACCTTCACGTGGGGGCAAGGATCAACTGTGTAGGAACAAAAGCTGGAACAACTAGGTCGATTGTATTTTCCCATAGCATATGGTCATAATAATCATGATCATCTCACGTGGCAGCGTGGGCTGGCGGCGGCGACGTCGACCGATCTCAGGCGGAAACAGATTGGGGGGGGTTATGGCGGGCTGGAGGTAGATCCCATCCATATTGAATCGGGGGCATACACAAGGGGAGGGGAGGGAACGCGGGGTATTGATCATTTGCTCTGACGAGCCTTTGGCTTGTATTGCAAAAAGCCACCGTTAGAAGCCGTTAAGAGACAAGATGCCGTAGCCGCGTTACCACCCCCCCTAATATCCCGAACGCGTAAATGCAAAGTAGGTCATCGCATCAAAGACACCGGCTTCTTTTTCTTTTCACTCTGTTCGGGAACGGTGAAGAAAAAAGAGACGTTGAATTTTGCCCTGTTATGTAATACCACGCCTCCGTTGATTTGTCTCCCAAAAAGCAGTTTTTTTGACGTCTCTCACTCAAGAGAGAGATGGGAGACCCATCTTCCTTTAACAGGTCAACCCCACCTCCCAAATCTCCAAAGCGTGATGGGGGAAGGAGGCATGTATCCCACAGCTCCCACAGCCCCCAAGACACAAGCACAAAGTCTTCTCCCCGGCCAACAGAGTTCGTCGTGGCCCACACGCGACGGTACGGGAAAAGGCGAAGAACCAAAAGGTAAACCCTTTACCGGTTGGACTTGGCGACACGCTCCAGCTCGTCCTTCTTCTTGATGGCGTACGAGTTGCTGCTGCCCTTGGCGGCGTTGATCAGCTCCTCAGCCAAGCACTCAGCGATGGACTTGACGTTGCGGAAGGAGGCCTCGCGGGCACCAGTGGTGAGGAGGGAGATGGCCTGGTTGACGCGGCGCAGGGGGGAGACATCGACGGCCTGGCGACGGACGGTACCGGCGGAACCGATACGGGTAGAGTCTTCGCGGGGACCGCAGTTGACAATGGCGTCAACGGCGATCTGGATGGGGTTCTGGTCGGTCATCAGGTGGATCTGTGTTGAAAAAAAAGTGTTAGTCCACATGCTGCCCTCATATGCCGTGACTCCTATCGGAGGGACGGGTGCGGGAGTTGCGGTGTGCGTAGGCAACGTACGATCTCAAAGGCGTGAGCAACGATGCGGACAGCCATGAGCTTCTTTCCGTTGTTGCGGCCGTGCATCATGAGGGAGTTGGTCAGACGCTCAATGATAGGGCAGTTGGCCTTGCGGAAGCGCTTGACGGCATAGCGGCCAGCGGAGTGGGTGACGTAGACGGGGTTGCGGAGGGAGATGTAGTCACTGTTGGATTCAGTTCTCAATTAGCCTCTGAAAGTCTTGTCTTCTTCCTCTGGTCTCGTCTGTGATTATGTTTTTCTCGGTATCCAATTGCGCGTGCCCCAGATTGCCCAGTTCCAATCGCATGCATGTCTTGGTGTCCCGTCTCTTTCTCGAATCGTGTTTTGCGCGCGTAAGGGGGGGTGAAAAGAGTTTGTCGTAAAAGTCCACGGAGGGGGGGCAAAGGCAGAGGGGGACTCACGTCAGAGAGATGTCCCGGACCTCAACATCGTAATCCCACTTGTTGAAAAGCTTGACGTTGCCGACCTCCTTGACGACATCCTTGGGGAGGACATCGTAGGTGCCCACGTTCTCGACCTCGATATCGCCGCCGTCAGACATTTTCGCTCGACCTTTGGGGGGTTAGTAACCTTTGGGGAGGGAGGGAAAGAAAGTCGAGAAGCTTGGGTGGGAAAATGTGGTGGTCGTGGTTGAAGTTGTCCAGGTGCGAAAGGGACGGTCGCAGAGTGGGTTTCGATTTTCCTTCGGCTCGCTTTGCGTTGGTGAGTGAGGAGCCCCAGGGCTTTGTGTGGCCAGCTCCAGTCAAAAAAACGCCTCTGCCCAGCCGACGAAATATTTTTCCAGCTTGTGGTGTGTGATCCGGCCAATCAGAGTGCCCGTGGCGTGATGATGGGACCCACTAGCTCGAGGGTTGGTGCCCTGGAGCAGCCGAAGGGCGGCCAGGAGGGGTGGCCAGAAGTGGCACCTCTTTTCAGCAACCTCATACAATTGAAATTCCTAACTCCCGACGACCTAGGTGCCTGTTGAATTCCGACCGACGACATCACAAATCAGACAAAATGGTACGCCCCGCGAGTCGCCCTCTCCGCGCAAAACGCCCGCACCCGCTGGTGAGATGTTTGTGTGCTGACTTGTTTGGATGTAAAGGCGCCAGCTGCAGGAGCTAAGAAGCAAAAGAAGAAGGTTCGTTGCAACTGAGTCCCCTCCCATCGTGTGTGTACGTGACAAGAGTAACAAAATTCGCTGACTTGTTTTTTGTGATAGTGGTATGTATAAGTCCCGTTGCGCGCGAGAAAAACACTTGGCGAGAATCCCGATCGATCAATGTGCCTCGGATGACGACGCATGGCCCTCTTCCGTCCATCGCAGTCGACTTACCCATTCCACAGGTCCAAGGGAAAGGTCAAGGACAAGGCTCAGCACGCCGTCATCCTCGACAAGGCCACCTCCGACAAGCTCTACAAGGATGTCCAGTCCTACCGTCTGGTGACCGTTGCCGTCCTGGTCGATCGTCTCAAGATCAACGGCTCCCTCGCCCGGAGATGCCTTGCCGACCTCGAGGAGAAGGGCATCATCAAGCCCGTTGTCCAGCACAGCAAGATGAAGATCTACAGTACGTCTACAGCACCCTCTCGTGCAGCGCGAGTGTATACCCTACCAAGAGGAGCGCATCCACTGACGTCTCTTTAGCCCGTGCCGTCGGTGGAACTGACTAAGCCATGAACGTGGTACGTGTGACGACAAATAAAAAGCAACGGGGATCAAGGGACGGATTGGGTCATATCTGCCTAGTCAGGAGGCTTTACAGATGCTCGATGTAGCATTATACCTTGGGCCTTAGGGATCGGATTTGCTTAGCACCGCAAATGGAACGGAGTTGATACGTACATCTGCCGTGCCGTCGAATAAACCATGATCACGTCCAGGCGTCCCCCATGATAATAGACAGCCCCAACCACCTCGTTTCCAGTGTATGTATCATTCGACCGCAGTGCTCAGAATGCCCTTGGCATCATTTCTCCACGTCGGCCAACTAAATGTATTCACATGTGCCTAGAACTGTGGAATCGCCCAGGATCTTGGTGCTCGACCGGCCAGCAGCTTGATACGGCTGGGAGACATTGTAGCCGTCTTAAAAAAAGAATGTTTCTCGAACAAGTAGAAATCGAAATGCAGCGCGAGACGCGTTGCTTTTTGTGCTTGTCCATCGCGTGATGGATGGGTGGTCGTATTCGACAGCCACTGCGGACGAGAACTAATCCTCGATAACGTCATTTCTCGACGGCCCATGGACCGTGCTTCTCTCTCCAGGTCAGTTGAATCTGAGCCTGTAAGGCTGCGATGTATAGATCAATGTAACCTCACTTGGTCACGGGGCGCGACAGAGCGGCGGCAATGCCCTCTCCCCTTCGCACACTCCCATGCCAGCCGTGGGAAAGACCAAGGACTGGCACAGGAGCGCAGCGGTTGGTGAGTTGGTATGAGTTGTCCGAGCATCAGAGGTCACCTGGGAGTAGTATAGAGGAACCGTTCCATGAACTTCTAGACGGCCGGACGGGTTGGGACCCCCTCGGACGCCGTTGAGAAACTTTGACTGTCGGCGATCATGTTCTCAATCGACAAAAGGGCAACGGTACATAGTATGAAGGGTGGCGATGCTGAGCTCATCTTGTCGCCAAGTGCATCTATCGATAGACTCTATTCGATAGACTCCACTCCGCAAAGAACACACTATTTCGTTGGGGGGCAAAGTCATAATATTCTTGTGCAGGGAAGTGGAGGCGGTTAATCTGTCACTCGCTTGAGGAATTACTCGCGTCGGCGGTTTGGTGCATCGGAGACGTCGGCAACACGACAACGGGTATCTGCGTCATTGCTAGTCATTGGCGAATTTTTATCGTGTGGTGGTGACTTCAGTGTTGCGATGCTGTTCCTTGGTTCTGCGTGGGCAAATTCGAGGGGAAATGTAACGGAATTCAAGGCGCAAGGACGGGGCCGGGTGCGGCGATACAGTTGCGACATTCTCCCGTGGCCCAAGTCCGGCGCCCGAGGTGTCGGGCGACAGAGCTCAAAAGTACAGTGGAAGGGCTCGGGAGCGGGTTTTGGGTTGGCGAAATTAAACCGATTGTTGGCGGGCGGTAGGGCGAACTTCCCAGACGCTTTGGTCAAGTTTTGGGGCGTTTGACCAGGAAGTCAAATTGATTAGGGTGGTCCGAAATTTGATGTCATATCGAAATTGACACAGTCGCGACATCCCCCCCTTTTTTTTCCCTTTTCCCCTTCGCACAGGGCGTTACATTCTGGAGGGGTTGACAGAGATGAGTAGCGTCGTAGCGCGGTTCGCATGCGCCGAGTTCTTTGATGATGGGCAACGGTCCGGCGGGACGGGTGAGCGAGTGAAAGGGGGGGAAGGAATGGGCGTGACTCTTTGGGCGGTTGGCTGACCAGGGGGAATTTCAGGGTCTCGGTCGAACAAAGAGGCGGCACATGATGCGGCTGCAACAGCCTACAAGCCAGACGCGAACGTCATGTGGTAGCTGACGAATGACAGGGCGGGAGAGAGGGCGGGCCATATGTCACCAGGTAACAATACACAGCTGACTGGCTGGTTGGGGGTCGAAGGGACTGAAAACACGAACAGCTGGTCGGACCAGATCTCTTGGTTCGTTTCGGAGGGGGCGAGGCGTAGGAACATCTGAAGAAAGCGTAATTTACCAGCATGACGAAGGAACGAGGGTGGGATGAGATGGGGGATCAAGGCATGTCAGGGGTATTCTATCCGCAGTACCCAGGTGTTGGCGGGATGGTGCAACGAATGCAATCGTAGGTCGCTGTCGATTAGGTAGATGCCGTCCGTACCTGGTTCCGATTCCACAAGTGTCGACTATGCCGTGTTGGTCGTAGAGACAGACAGACTGCCCCAAGTAGGTATTCCAGGGTCCCAGTACTGGTGCCAGTTCAAATTCGGGTATCTAGGTATGATGAAGACGCCAGCCCAGATGAATGCAGACGCAGACGCAGATGCAGATGCAGTGCGGATGCGGATACGGATGTGGATGCACGGATGCACGGATGGATGGATGGAGGATGGATCATTGATTCCCTTGGGGGCACAAAATTGTCCTGCTGTCTCTCAGCCGACGTGCGAGAACAGAATTGGTATCCCAACCGCCCGCCTTGGCTACGTATTTTCAATCTCTTCTCTCATCGTCCTATCCCATGCCATCACATCTCATCCCATGTGGATTGGAAGCTAAGACAAGTCTCCTCGGCCTTACCAAACAGTCAGTCAGTTAGTCAGTCTTTGGATTCGAGACTCGACACGCGGTGTATTTAAAGGTCAGTGGCCCCAAGAGTTGATTGAGCATTGGTCGAGGCTGCTACAAGGTCTCAAACACGCCCCCTCCATTTCATGCTCCCGAACCCCCAAGTGAAGTGACCTTTCGGTATTAGGTACGCCATCCATACCTGCCTACCTAATGTAAGTGCTAGGTATTCCCACCCAGACAGAGGCTTGACAGCGAGGTGTCAGGAGGGCTGGTTCATGCGCTTCCATGCGGGCCACTCTGTCCACCCGGCCACCGTCACTTCACCTACGGTGCTTTTTAGATTTGGATCGCCTGTCCCGGTCAGGTCGCATGAACTCTCGCTCTGCGCCCAATTGACTGGGTCTCGCGGCCTTGCCCTTTGCGGCTGATTACAGATGGCAACCTGGTAATTGCACGCTCCACCGCCGCACCCAGGTATGTAATCATATATGCATACAGTACGGTACCGACTTACCTACCTACCTACCTACCTACCTACCTAGGTACTTTATCTAGTGTGGTAGTGTGGTGGTGCAATCGCAAAATGCCCCTCTGGAGGGAGGATGTGCGAAAAATGAGACATGATGCGCGATGCAGGCGAGCAAGCATCCATCATCAACCACACTTTCACCCACACTCGTTGATACCTACTTTACCCACCCATCTCAGGTACTTGTATCCATGATTTAAACCAAAATAGCATAAGCATAAGTAGGCAACTGGCAGGAGAAGCCCGTCGGTAAACTACTACTCTTAGCTACTTAGGTAGGCATCGATCGGGTACACCGTCTCCAGACCTGTTTCCTCCTTACTGTGCGCGCACGCCGCCCGTACCTGATCCTTTCCCCTTCTCAGCCTGTGATCTCCAAGACGGCCAACCAAAGTAATGTGCACCAATTGGCCCCGATGTCAGGCACCGCACCCGCTCTGTCTTACATCTGCTCAGTTCTCGAGTCTGGCTGCCGCTGTCCACCTCCTAGACCGTGACCAGGTTTGCCCACGTCACGTCCTGCTCCTTTCGACCTTCCACCTCCAAGTACAAAGTCCACGGTCCATCCCGCATTTTAAAACCTCCGGTGTTCTTATCCCGACCTGACTTCCTTGCTTCTCCTCCTTGGCTCCCCTTCTTCTGATTCTTCTTCTTCTTCTTCTACAACAACTGCCACTTCCAACCCCCACTTTCTCTCCCTTCCTCCCACCATCAGCGATCTCCCCTTTTCCCCTGCCGCTCGCAGACTGCAGACCGAACAAGTACTCGCCCGCCTCCCTCCGCTTTTCTTTCCGAGCGCAATAAAGATACCCCAATCCTCCTGTGTCTTTACGGCCAAAAGACATCATCGCCCTACCACGTCGTCCAACCTGAAGTTCCAATTCGCTCTAGCGCACACTGTCGCCTACCCGTCTGCTCGGTTTGCGACCTTGGCTCCAACAATCAATCCCCCTGTCGATACTGTAAACCACTGGCTGCCGATCATCCTCCCTTTTGGCCGAGCCCTTCTCACTTGCTGATTGCGAGCCATCTTTTCTCCCAAACACACATCTTCCCAACTTGTTTTCTGCCTTTTTGACGGCCAAAACAACCGACGAAATGGCACACAACATGACCGACGCTGAGCTCGACAACGACTGGCAGCCCAACGGCCGCCGCCCCCAATCGTGCGTTCCAGCCACTGGACCCAAGGCCGAGTAAGCCGCTCTGTCTGAGCTGCCATGCTGACTTCTTCCGTGCAGCACCATCGCTCGCTCCTTCTCCCAGGAGCTTGCCGACATCTTCCGCCTCGACGACCCCGTCACCGATCTGGATGAGAAGCTTGACCAACGGTATGCTACCTG
This sequence comes from Colletotrichum sublineola, assembly GCA_020631755.1. Classification (NCBI taxonomy): domain Eukaryota; kingdom Fungi; phylum Ascomycota; class Sordariomycetes; order Glomerellales; family Glomerellaceae; genus Colletotrichum; species Colletotrichum sublineola. Next base: position 3,822,790 of record JAHSQG010000001.1, read on the forward strand.
CCACGTATCCTCGTTGTTCGAGGCTGCCCATTGGCATTGGCATTTAATCACTTTACTGACAGCTTCGCCCCACAGAAAGCAAATTGTCCAGAGCCAGACAAGCGAGCTCGAAGCTCTCGAGCGTCGCATTCGCGAAATGGAGGAGCGGTTGAAGAGCAACGGTCGCAGCATACAGACATCTTCAGACCAGTCGGCCCCTGCTGAAGCTGCCACGCCCGCGCTGTCAAAGGAAGCCCAGGAGAAGGCTAGGTCACGACCAGGTACGGCGCGCCAGAACCAGCCTCATGCCCCGTCCTCGGCGAATATGCCGCCCACGCCTACTGCCAGTGAAGGTGAATACGAATTCGTCGGCAAGGATGACCTTGACGACTACCCACCCCGCCACTGAATTGCTGCATTTTACACTCCCAACTCGTACAATGCCCATAATACCACCTCTCGCCTGAGTTTTCCTTCCCCCCCAATATCACCGCCTGCACCGAGGAAACCATCATAGTCATCTCTTTCCTGAGGCCACGAGAAATGCTGACCGTTGCTCGTTTTGCTCCACCAGACGGCGACCGCGACCAGGCATGAGGATAGACGTTCCTCTTTAGACTACGACACCAGACTTTACATACCTGCTCAAAGCTCGTTCCGCATATACCCGCACTCCGCGATACCACGGCCTTACCCATTCATCGGCAACTTGGATTTCCGGGCTCCCTTCCCTACAACAGAAGGAGAGGTTCTTATGTTGGCTGGTAAGATCGCTCTTGGCATAAGATCATGCCGAGGATCATGCTACGTCATGGGGTGCCACTCGCTACACCCGCCGCAAAACTGCTGTTTAGGGCGTTCGAAGCATGAATTCCTGTTTCACCGCGATATATTTTGCAGTTGGTTTTCTTCGTTTGCTAGCCTGATCGGTCAAGCACTTTTTTTTTATCACCAAGTCAGTGGAGTTATAGCGTGCATGAATGAGTGCATCGTCCTTGCGGGTTCCGATGTCCTGCGATCATCCATGTCATATCCTGGAGCGAGAAGTGCTACTTCTGTATATACCAAAGGAAGGAGTAGAAATTCATCTCTGATTCGTTTTGAGCAACTGGAAGGATCGAGACATTGCCTTGGCTGCCGAGTCGCGCACTAGTGTCAGTTCATTACGTCTGCTCGCCGTATATGAAATTCGTGCAACGGTTCTCTCACATATGCTTCGACTTTGGGACTGAGGCGTTACAACGGCCTTGATGGAACGGTCTTGGTGTCAGTTGAAACTAACAAACCACACTGCCACTGAAAACTTGGGACCGACGATTCATTGTCAACGCTTCTAGATCTCGGAACCCTCCCTCACCCAATCCAGGCCCAGGCCCACTTCTCACGCATCACAGGCTGATGTCGTTGAGCATACATCGAGGGATCCCTTGTCGCCAAACCCGACGTAGCTGCCCTGTGCGCCGTAGTTCAGCTGAACATACATGCTCTTGAGCGCTACACTTCCAAAAATGACACGGTTGGCGTCGCTGCTCTTTTGGATTCCGCCGTAACATTTCTCATTGTTGCCAGGTACAGGTCCAAGGTTGATGTGCTCCTTTGGGACGGTTCCAACATATCCACCTGCAGATATGAACTGGAAGTCAGGGATCCCGGATGCCAGAGAGCATGGGAAGATGTAAAGCCCGAGTTCCGGATCAAGAGCTGAGTCGGGGATCTCAGAGTAGTACTTGGCTACCAGCGATGAAGGAAGCAGCAGGAAGCTGGTTGACGTGTCAATTACTCCAGTAAAGGGCGACGCAAACCGGAACCACACGCCGCCGTCCATGGTGCTCATTCGAGTCTTGCTGATCTGGAAACTCCAGCCTTCTTCGCTGTCCATGGGCTTTTCATTTATGCTCGCAGTGCCCATCGCGTAGCCGAAGGAGAAGAACCCCTTGTCCGACTCGTGCCGTAAGTCGATACCAATCCATTCAAAATGTAGCTCCGGCTTAAGACGGTCGAGCATAGACGGCGTGCTTGGCTGGACACTCGACGGACGATTTTTCGCAATGCCCAGGACGCCGCTAATCTGGGGCTCGACCGCCCAACGCTGGCCAACATTGACGACGGACTGGATTGTAGCGTTGACGATGTTGAAGCGATTGTTGTCTGTTAAGAGGCCAAAACGGACCGTGTCCAGATACACCTTGCCGGAGTTAGTGACGCCATGCCCTACGAAAAGTTGTTCAGTAGCTTCCATGGGGTTACGGCTGGTGAGTATTGACGTACCGTACGAAACTGACCAAGTAGCGCCGGGGACCTCTTGACTTGACGACGACTTTGAAGGGTCGTATAGCGTCGGCAATCCCTTGGCTGCCTTGTCACCAAACTGGGTGTCGGTGGTCATTAACCAGCTGGTTGGCTGTCAGTTTTAAGACTTTACCAGAGCACGTCAATGGCATGAAGGGGGGGAAGAAACGTACAAGTCAGAGCTGCCCGTGTCGATGATGACTGGGACTTTCTGTGGGTTTTCTGGGTCCCCGACGAAGACATCGGTCAGCCAGAAGTTGCCTGTGGCTCTGGCTGCGACAACGGAGGCTGGACTGCGGTCAGTTTCAAAACCCCTCTCAGTGGTCATCTCACAAAGGAGTGGAGGTCGGGAGGAGAAGGGGGAACTTGCAGTAGTACCCAGTGCGTCGGGTCAGCATGTGTTTCTCAAGAGCCTCCGGTACGAGCATGTTCCACTTCTCATAGGCAGCCGCGAGGGCGGCTCCGTCCGGGATGTAGTCCGGGTTGGCGCGGACCGGTATCGTGAGAGTGCTGCTCGGGAGGGTTCCGGGCTGGGGTTCGGTTGCCTGGGGACCCGTCGGGAAGGCATGCGCCATCACCGACCAGAGGAGTGGAACCACGAGGGAAAGGAGCATATTGCTGATCGTTTATTGGAGTTTGGAATAAGAGTTTCTTGATGGATTGATCTTTGAGGTGAGTGCTGGAGGCGGTCCTCTCCAACCTGAAGCCTGGATGAGTTTGGCATATTTATACACATGGAGACATCTCCGTTTGTAGTATAACATCGACCCGGCTTCATTTTACCAACAAGTTGGGTTTCAGCCCGGATCAGGAGCGAAATGACGACAAAATGTTCGTCAAGCAATGTTTGTTTCGCACAAGGACCATTTGTTACTGACCGAAGCAGAAGCGATATCGCAGCGAAAAGCAGTACGCTGTTTGTCCTCCCATCCTTTGTTGCTTGCTGCTTGTCGCGCTCCCCTGGGACAACCATGTGTCACTTTGGGCGGATCTGGCGGAAGCTCTCGCCCCGGTGCAGATACCCGCGATGGCCTTCTCGAGACGGCGCGGGAAAGAAGCCGACGGGCTGAACCTACCGAGCTGCTGGTCACGGGTTGCAATCGTTTAGGTGGGCAGTCGGGGAGGGAGGGAGACGAAAAGAAGGCTTTGGGAGAAGTTCAGCCCAAAGGGTGGGAGATGGGACCAGTGCGGCTGTTTGTGCTTGGGAAGTAAGTGTTCATCGTGAGAAGTCTCACCGTACACCATACACCGATGTTGAAGAGGCGGTCATGAGCTGTCACGATGGGACGGGGTTAAGTTGGCTGGATCTGACAAGGCACATATGACCCTGGGGGAGGGGGCCGTTTACGCGCGGTTGATGAGAGATATTTTTTGCGAGAGTTCCACTCATTCTTCCAGAGCAAAAAGAAAAGAAAGAAAAAAAAAACCAAGGAGAGACGAAGAAGAAGAGAAGAAAAAGAGAGAAAAAAAAATGTCCGAGGATTCTGCCGGTGGTTCTACCCTCGGGGCGAGGCGAGACGGCCCGGAAGCGTGCCCTCCTCTTCCCCGGTGAGATAGAGATTCGGTTCTGCAGGTGCAATTACATTAGCGAATTGAGCGGTGGGACGTACACATGTGCGATGGCCGGCGGACGAGGCGGAGCCTGTCGTGTCACGGTGGTGGGAATGGCCATGGACGACCAGACGAAGAAAGGACATGGGATCATGGGATCATGTTGATCGTGAGATGCTTGAGATCATGAGACCGCATTGTTCCTGGACTGGCGTGCCCGGAGGGGAGGGTGAGGCGGACGGCGGTGCGGTGTCGTTTCCCTCCCCCCTCCCCCCGCCTGTATGACATCGCGTTTGCAGTTGAAAGACAGGGAAAAAGAGGAAACGATGAAGTGTCTGTCCCCTGGCCTTGTTGGCGGGTGTCGCTTCTTCTACGTCACTTTGGCCATTCCAGACACGATACAGGCGAGGCGGCTGATGTTTGTTCTTGGTGGTCGATGCATCCGGGTTGCCTTGGTTCGGATACGTCTTCTCGAACCGGTATCACCTAGCATGCACGGCACATCTCAGAGGATCCCAGCTGGGGGATGTGCAAGAAAAAGAAAAAAAAAAAAAAAAAAAAAGACTTGTCCGCTGGATGAAGAGCCCCAGAACATGCTCGAGGGGAAAAAGAACTGCATTCACTGCCTTCACGATGGTCTCATCTCAAGGGGCCAAGTTTGGCATTCACGGGCAGGAGAAGACGGTAATCAACTTTTTCATCTGGACTTGTCTGTAATTTCATTTCATCTGGGAAAAAACGCCGTAGGTATGGTGTATGCTTAAAACTTCAAAAAGCTGAATCACTCTACTGCGACCCATGCGCTCTCCCCACATATTCATCAGGAGGGAACCCTCAAAGCTCGTCGTGCCTCGGCGCACCCTCTTGGGCATCGGCCTGGCCTTGGTCCTGCTGCGACTGCTCAAACTTCTTCAATATCTCCTCAATCTCGGCCTCGCTCGGAGTGTCACCGCCCTCGCCGCCGAACTTGACATAGCTCCCGCCACCGGGGATCTCAACGGTCTGGCCGGCAGGTGCTTCGGGCTCGACGGTCGAGCTCTGGGAGGGTGCGGTGGTGGTGGGCTTTGTCTTCTTGGGCTTTGCGCTCTTGCTAGCCTTCTTAGTCTTGCCCTCAAAGTTCTTGACGCCCTTCATGGCGAGGTCCATGCCGGCCTTGTCGAGCTTGTCACGCTTGGCCTGGAGGTCCTTGACAAGGAGCACGGGGTCTGCCGTCGCGGGCAGGGCGTCCTGCTTCGCCTCCATCTCCTTGAGCCACTTGGTCGTCGACACGTACACGTCCTCGACCACCTCGACGTCCTCGCGCTTGTACAGCGGCGGGACGGGGCCCTTCTCCTTGACGACGTCGTCCATCGTGCGCTCCTTGCTGCCGTTGTCGTCCTCGAGGTCGTCAGAATTGCTCGAGGGGGTCGCTGAGGCGGTCTCGGTGGAGGACCCTGCGGACGCGTGCCACTCGTCGTACTCGTCGAGCTGCTTCTGGATGGTGCTGATGAAGGACTGAGTCGAGTTGAGGGCCTCCTTGAGGGACTTGATGAGCTCGGGTCGCTTCTCGGCCTCCTCGCTTCTCTTCTGTATCTTGGTGACAGGCTCGTGGAGCTCCTTGTACCTCTTCTTGAGCTCTTCGCGGGTCGCGTCAGCGCCCCCTTCGTAGAGCCAGTCGCTCGCCTCGCTGTTCTTCTTCTCCAGCGTGGCGCGCTCCTCGGGGGTGGAGGCGGCGAGGAAAGCCTCGTTCTCGAGGAGGTCGCGGACCTTGTAGGTGAAGCCCTCGAGCTGGTTGAGGGCCTCCTCTCTCATGCGGCGGGCCTTGTCAGAAGTCTCAAAGGCCTTGAGGCGGTCCTTAGACTTGATGAGCTCCTCGCGAGACAGGTCCGGACGGCCTGCGTTCTTGAGGGTGAAGTCGACGTTGATGGTAACGAGCTCCTTCTTCTTGACGGGCTCCTTGTCATCGGCAGCGGCTTCGCTGGGGACGGGCGAGGACGAAGCGGAGGTCGCCTCGGTCTTGGTAGAAGCCGTAGAGGAGGTGGAAGACTCGGATGCGGTGGTTGACGACTCGGCGTCGTCCTCGCCGCCGAGGGGCTTCTGGTCCTTCTTACCGAAACCGAAGAGGTTCTTGACTCCGTCGACGAAGCCCTCCTTCTCGGGAGCGTCGGCCTCACACTCGACAGTGGCCTTAGTCACCTCGACCTCGCCGTTCTCGCCGCTCAGCTTGACGCCGACTTTGAAGTGGATATCGCTGTCAGTGCAAGAGTACTTCTCCTTGAGCTCGGCGACAGAGGCAGTAAGGTTCTTGGTGGTCAGGATCTTGGTGTCCTGCTCAGCGGAGCCGACCTGCTGATAGAAGGTGATATCGAAGTCCTCATGGTTGTTGAAGGTAACCTCCTTTGGCGCGCCACCCTGGGGAGAGACGGCGGACCACAGACGCTGGTGCTGAAGCTTGTTCTTGTTGTTGGTCCACTTCATGCCCGAAGGGTAGTTTGCACCCTCGGAGATGCGGATTTCTTTGACGCGGAAGCTGGGGCTGAGCTCGGCAGCACGGAAACCAGCACCAAAGACAGCGGCCTCGTCTGAATTGACGTTGCTACGGAGCTTCTCGGCGGAGCCAACGACCTGCTCCAACTGCTTCTGGACGAAAGGAGTGCGGGAAGCACCACCGTGGAGAATGACGGAGTCCAGGTCGGAAAGCTCAATCTGGGCCGTCTTGAGGGCATCGAGGATGACAGTGTCGACACGAGCGGCGTGGCTCTCGGCCATCTTCTCGAAGTCGGCGCGGGTTAGCTTGTACTTGAAGTCGACGTCCTCGTAGAGGCCCTCGAAGCTGGCGGCGGCCTGCTGGTTGGCGCTGAGGACGTGGCGCACGCGCTCCGCCTCCTTGAGCAGCTTCGCGATGGCACGGCCGTGAGCCTTAACCTTATCAGCTTCGGCAGAGATCTTCTTGCCGCCCTTGGACTCGACGAACTGGGCGACCATGTCGTCGACGATGAGGTAGTTGAGGGCGTCACCGCCCAGGGTCCTGTCCCAGGCCGAGCCGATGACGGCAACCTCCTGGATGGTCTTGTTGAACTTGCCGGTATCCTTGACGGTGCGACTCTGGAACTTCATGACGGTGGCCTTGGCGGAGCCAGCGCCCATGTCGAAGACGATGTGGTGCTCGGGCTTTGCTCCCTCGTTGATGTTGGGAAACTGGCGAGAGGTGGCGTAGTTGAGACCAACGGCAAGACCGTCGCTGATGAGGCTGAGGACCTTAAGACCGGCGAGGTCAGCGGCGGTCTGGATGGCGCGCTTCTCCTGAATGGTGAAGTAGGGAGGGATGGTCAGGACGATGGAGCGGACAGAGGTTCCAGATCCAGCAGCAGCTTCGGCGTTCTTCTGGATGCTCTGCAGCTCCATAGCCAGAAGCTCCTCAACCAGCCATGTGTCGTCGTCGTCGGCGAAGACCTTGCTCTTGAAAGCAGTGGTTCCACGGTTCTTGTTCTTCTCGAGTTGCAGGGCAGGGTGGCGAGCGGCGTATTCTTGGACAATGGGGTCGTCGAAGGGAAGGCCAAGGAGGGTCTTCAGGTTGGGGTAGACATCGTGGGGGAAACGGGCCGAGAGGGCGATGGCGTCGGAGCCGTAGACTCTCTCGGGGTAGGCTCCGGTCTTGGGACCGCTCTGGAGGGGCTTGAAAGTAACGGCGGAGATTTCCTTACGGCGGGAGTCCTTGGTCAGGACGATGTCGAGAGGAATGCCGGGCTTGACGAGGGCAGCCTTAATGTACTCGGTGCCGAGGTCGATACCGAGGACAGCGGAGACAGCGAAGACTTGTGCGGAAAAGAAGAAGCAGCACCCGAGGACTATGGTCAAGGGCGAAAAAGTGCGTTGCGCCATGATGTATGGTTTGCGCCCAATGGCGCTGTTGGAGGTATTTGCGTGTTTTAAGTCGTGTCGTAAAAAGAGACGGAGACGAGAGTTCGGTACTAACACGGATTCCGGTCGGTGAGTCCCAATCAACAATTGAGATTTGGGAAGCTCTTAGGAGTGTTGTGAAGGTATCGAGCTGAAAAAGACCAAAAACAACAAAAGAGGAGAGAGGAGAACGAAAGAAGAAAGATGCTCGAGGTGATAAGGAGAAGACCCAGAAACACAGACAGATATGGAAATCACGGAGGGTCGGTCAGTCAAGATTCGTGAAGGTGTCCTCTACTGGATTCTGTGCCATTCCCTCCCCAGACTGGGTCGGTCAGGTCTCGGCAAGGTACCTTGTAGTGGGTGGGTTACCTGTTCTGGCGAAGAGGACAGCTGTAAGAAAAAAAGAAGAAAAAAGGCCGTGGTGCACTTTCCACTGTAAGGTTCCCTGGGCAGCGCTGCAAGGCTGAATGCGCGATAAGCACGCGATTGGTCGGATAAGGTTTAAGCGACGGGAGTTGTAGCAGTTACTCCGGCAGAGTGGGGCATCTTTGGCCCAATAAACGACGTCAAGCTAGCTTATTAAGGGGCCAGCTGCCAGCTCCATAGTGTAGGTAGGTACCTAGGTAGGTAGGTATTTATTACCTACAACTGTCGTTGGAGATGGCAACTTGTTCGGAGCTATCACAAACTACACATTACCTAAAGGTTACGTGAAAGTCGACAGACACCATGACGAGAGCGGTCAGTCGAGACTGCAGATCTGACACCTCATAAGCAGACTTACATGTTGCCAAGTGATGACTTTCAAGTCCCTACGGAGCAGTACCCTTTTTGCCATTTACAGCCATATTACTTCCGCCAATGGGAATGTGGGCCGGGTAATTAGCCATTGAGCTGTCGTCAACTCAAGCGGTCAAGACACATCTCATCATGTCCATGTATGAATAAGATCTAAGAAGTCAGATATCCAACCTGCGTGACCGTGTGACATAACGTCTACTTGTATGTCAATACTCGTCTCCTTCAGCCATCTTCTTGTTGTTGCTCTTGACCTTGATCCTGTTGAACGGGAACAAGGGAGAAGGGAGGAGAGACACAGCATGTCCCCTCCCCACCCTCCAGGCCCCATTTTGTGTCCTTCTTTTCTTTCAATCTTCGTCTCAGCTCCCACTCAATTCTAACATATATATATATATATATATACATATAAACGCGTCGGTCTGATTACGCATCCCAGCCTCAAGTCTAGGTGATCCAAAGTCAGGTTTCATTGCGTACCTACAAATATGTTCCATTATTTGGAGACTGCGGGGTAAGAGCTACATTCCATGGAGCGAGCGGGGCAACTCATCGCGGGGTACAACCCGGCTTGTAGTCGCCCTCCCTTGAATCGATTCAAATTAACCCATTTCATCCCGGCTTTCACATTGAATACTGTATCAACAGCTCAGCTCCGTTCACTTGGTTTCTGTGTGTAATCCCAAAAGAGAAAGAAGACCTCGGTGCCCTTATTGTATAAAAGTCAAGAGATCCGTGACCTTTTGGCATTATCAGGGATCATACCTTCAACATGGCTCCGATAGACAACCAAGTTAGAGGTAGGCTGGCCTTGGTCACTGGTGCCTCTGGCGGGTGAGTAGAGGACGTCCTCGTATGGCTGCCTTTTACTCATGTAATTAGCATTGGAGGAGGTTGCGCCAAGGAGCTTTTCGCCCACGGCGCTCGTCTCGCCCTTACATGCTCGTCCGACCGCACTTACAGCAAGATCACAGAGCTCGCTTCGTCGTTGAAGAGCTCTACCAAGGAAGATGTCAAGATATCTTGCCACATCGTAGACATGTCCTCCACCAAAGCCATCGAGGAGCTTTTTGAGCAAATCAAAACTGAGCACGGACAAACCCCCGACATTCTCGTCTCCAACGCCGGCACAGCTGGCTTCGGCAACAAAGCCAACCCCTATCTCGAGAACATCTCCCTCGAAGAGTTCGACTTCACCATCAACATCAACCTGCGGGCCTCCTTCCTTCTATGTAAACTGGCCATCCCGCACATGGCCGCCCAACACTGGGGTCGCGTCGTCTTCGTATCGTCCATCTCCGCCATTGGCGGTGGCATCAACGGCTGCCACTACGCCGCCAGCAAAGCCGGCCTGACGGGTATGATGAAGAACCTGGCATCGAAGCACGCCAAGGACGGAATCACGCTGAACGATGTCGCCCCAGCCATGATCGGCGACACGGGCATGATTCCAGACGAGAAGCGTGTCGAGGGCACTCCTGGTGACGTGAAGAACATCCCCGTTGGGAGGCTGGGAACTCCACAGGAGTGTGCGAATGTCGTCATGATGCTGTGCAAAACGGGTTACTTGACGGGGCAGAGCATCTTGCTGAGCGGCGGACTGAAATAAAAACTCAGTCTGTCAACTGTGTTTTTACCTTCGAAAGACTCTTGTACCAACGCGTGGAAGCACCACTTCTTTGGCCTGAGAACACTTTGCGAATCAACATGAACCGGTGTCAAACATAAATACGCTCAAATTCTGTGTGAAAGTAACCAGTTATTGCGTGACGGACTGGACGAGAGGCAAAATCCCCTGATATTCCCTTGGTCCTGCTGGGTTACAATTAGGACACGCATCCGTCATATGTCCTTTAGCACCCCGCATTTTGATCTGATTGTTTCGAATCATGCCCAACAGAATTCAAGAGTTCCTCCTTGCACAGGCAAAACCGAGTCTGGTCTTTGATTAAGTCTTGAGTCCAGAGCTTGGGATATGAGAAATGTCTGCATATACTATGGCTCGTGATGGTAACAATGAAGTCGAGTCATTCAAATCCACGAGATAAAAATCCCAACCTGTCAGACGCTAATGTTGCTGATGGCTTTCTTCCAATCGACACATCTTTATTCGGGAATAGCCGGGATATAATACCTGGTGATCCTTCCGTTATTATTTACCTGGCTTGTGTAAACGAGCCATGAATCGAGGACAACACATGATGGTTCTCTATCACTATCCACTATATCAACGTGGCCTCAAGCTTTCACATCTTCTGAACACGTCTACACTAGTGCTCCGTTGTATTTAAAGTTATTCTTAAGGGGATGGGCCGTACGTAAACTGTCGATTGGGAGAAACACAACCTCATCTCAACACAAGCTATTCTTGGCATCCGATATTACGAATAGTTGCCTAATGCTCATCAAAGTAATAGTGTCACTAAATAGAATTCATCTAGACCTGAGCCAAAATAAGCTCGTCTGAGTTTCATCAGCCATGGTCGCCTATAGGATCGAGCCCTGTACGCTCGCCGATGCCCCGGCCTTGGCCCGCAATAACATGAGCGCCTTTTGGACGGATGAGAGTTGGCATCTCCTCTGGCCCAAGGACACCAAGCTCGACTTCCTCATCGCGCAGGCCACCGAGCGCATACCCAACAATCTCATCCGCGACCGCGCGACGCTGCGCCACCACAAGGCCGTCGACCCGGAGACGGGGGCGCTCCTTGGCTACTCGCGCTGGGTGCTCCCGGCAGGGTACGAGGGGGCCGTCGAGTGGGCCGATTCGCAGATTGCAGACGTGAGCGACGAGGAGAAGCGAGCGATCAAGGAGCGGTCAGACGCCGCGTGGTGGGAGCCGATCTCCATGAATGAGATCGACGACTGTACACCAGAAAAGAGGCGTATCCTGGCAGAGAAGCCATACATCAGTGAGTGATTCCCGCCAGTGGCGAGCTGGGCTGGGAACCACTACATCATCTTTCGCCCGCCTGGTGCTTGAAGCGCAGAAGCTAACCTCGAGGAAAAAGACCTCGACTACCTTGCCGTTCATCCCGAGAACAAGGGCAAAGGGGTCGCAACTGCGCTTGTTGAAAATGGCATACGCCTGGCAGAGAAGATGGGTGTCGACATCATGATATTGGCCTTCGAAGCAGGCTTGAACGTCTACAAGAGACTTGGCTTCAAGGAGATCCATCGTGGGTACCAGGACAATACCAAGTACGGGGGCCAGGGGTACTGGGTGACTATAGTGACGTACGAGGTGAACAAGGCGAGCTCATAAGCATGCGCCGCCAGTGTATCATATGGCCCCGGTGAATAAACGACGACCAGCAAGCGTCTATTGCTCAGCAAGCAATTAAATACGAGTTCCGAACTATACAATGGCCCGCCCGATCACTACATGTACATCCTAAAACCGCGCCTCAACCTTCTCCTCTGTGTCCTGCAGCGCCCAGTCGCTCTTCTTCGTACGACTCCTCACGGCCGCCGCCTGCTGCGCCGTGAACCCCTTGGCCTCGACCGCCGGGTTGTATCCGAGCTTGTTGAGCCTACCCACGGTCGCCGAGTCGATTTTGGGCGCCTCCTTGCCGTCCGCCCGGCGGTAGACCGTGACAACGACGGCGCCGCCGAGACCCAAGTTGTGCTGCAGCGCTGCCTTTGTGGCCGGGACGGCACGATTGTTGGCCCAGCCGCGCAGGTGCCAGACCAGCTCGGCGCACTGCGCGATGCCGGTCGCACCGAGCGGGTGGCCCTTGGAGATGAGCCCCCCGGAGGGGTTGACGACGTACTTGCCGCCGTAGGTGATGTCCCCACGGCGGACCAGCTCGTGTGCCTTGCCCGGCTCGGCCAGGCCGAGGGAGTCGAGCACGATCATCTCGTTAGCGGAGAAGCAGTCGTGCAGCTCAACAACCTGGACGTCCTCGGGGGTGAGGCCGGCCTCGGCCATGGCGGTGCGGACGGCGTTCTGCGTCATCTCGAAGCCCATGAGGTCGATGGCGGAGCGGGAGAAGAGCGAGGGCGCGTCGGTGGCGAGGCACTGGCCCGCGATGAGAACGGCCTGGCCCTTGAGGTGCGGCCGCTCGTCGAGGAAGGCCTGGGAGACGAGGACGGCGGCGGCCCCGCCGTCAGACGTGGGGCAGCACTGCAGCTTGGTGAGGGGCGCGAAGATCTCGGACGCCTTGAGGATCTGTTCACGCGTATAGATGTCTTGGAACTGAGAGTAGGGGTTCTTGGCCGAGTGCTCGTGGTTCACGCGGGCGATCTCGGCGAAGTCCTCGGCCTTGGCCCCGTACCTGCGTCGTGTGTTAGTGGACGGTGGTGTCTTCCTTCCTCCCGGGTGTGAGCTCGGCGGCGGGGGCAAGAGGCTCCATACTTCTCCATGTACTCCCGCCCGGCGTTGCCAAACATCTGCGCGGCGGCGGGGGCGTTGGTAAACCCCCTGGTCTCGGCCATCATCTTGACGGTCGTCATCGTGGGGTTCTCGCGGTCGTTGAAGAAGCTCTGCAGCGACCCGGGCATCATCTTCTCGAAGCCGACGACGAGGACGCAGTCGGCGGCGCCGGACGAGATGAAAGTGCGGCCCATGGCGAGGCCGGTGGACCCCGTGGAGCAGTTGTTGTTGACGTTGTAGATGGGGATGCCCGTCATGCCGAACTGGTAGAAGACGCGCTGTCCGCAGGTGCTGTCGCCATAGCAGTAGCAGGCGACGCCCTGGTCGACGTCGTCGTAGTTGATCTGGGCGTCGAGCATGGCCTTCACGCCGGCCTCGAAACCGAGTTCCGTATAGTCAACCTTGCCGCGGGGCTTGATGAACTTGGTCATTCCCACGCCGAGCACGTAGCAGGGCGCCTTTTCGCGTTTCTGTCGGGGCGCCATGGTGTGTGCTACTTGCTCTGGGGTGAGTTGGTGATTGTGTCGAGGATGCTTGATTAGCTCGAGTACGACGGTCTGCTTTCAGCGTCGACAACTCAAAGGCTCCTTCCTTGTATGAGGAGCGAAAGAGAGTTGAGCCAATGTTGGTAGAGCGGGCCGAGCTTAGTGGTATATAGTTCTCACTCACGGCTAATTGTCGATGCAAGAAACAGAACGATTTCTTTTTCCTCTCATATACTTTGCGGAAATGGCCAGTTGGAGTTAACCTTTTGTCTCCCCCCTTCTCGCCTCCTCTCTTTGCCCTCCCCACCGGGGGCACCGGGAAGAGCTTCCCCAGGTTTTGACAGGGCCGACCGGCGTCCGCGCTGTACAAAAACAGAGTCAAACCTGGCCCATATCCAGCGCTAATTCGGTGCTCTAAAGGAGGTCCGGGACGCTGTTTGAGCCTGTTTCCCCGCATTGCAGAGTTTCTAAGGGAGCATCGTGCCGAGGCACTGTCCGCCAGCCAGTACGAGGAGCTTGACGCAAGGTTCCCCAGCAACCCTGGCCAATCATATAGCTTACCGAGGCAAAATCAGTCTCCAGTTGCAGGGGTGGTAGAGATGGCTCCATTTGGTAACCATGTCGTCGGCCTTTTCGTCATGAGATGCTGAGTCGAATCGGTGATACAGACTTGTCAAACTTGATAGCCATCGTCCCAATCCCATTTTCAGCTTGGACAGCACTGGCCACAAGTACTGGAGAAACTCGGATTGTGTGATACGTGGCTTAGCCAGGAGTCTGCATCGTTGATACGATTGAGCTTTACAGAACTCAGAGTCATCATACATTCATTACCCATCTCGGTCCACTAGGATGCCTATTCAGAAGGTACGGGTAGAAACTTAGATATTGGCCCTGTTTCCTATACAGTCTGTTATAGGGTCAACTGTGAAACAGCGATTTCCAAGTTCAAGAAATATTCTACAGTAGCTCCAGCAGTAAACTTATGGCGACATCTTTATCTCTCATTATCCACTCCGGGTTTTCTTTCTTTCTTTCTTGCTTAGCCAGTATCATTTAGTAATAGCAACAGCATCAGTGACTGCAACAACGACAGCAACACTGAGCCCTGATGGGACGCTGTTGCTTGCATAGAATCCAGCTGTAGAAGAAAAGTAAACGAGTACCTTATCAAATTTATTCGTCTTGTAGCCCAGCACGAATTCTTGTCTCCTGGTTGGGCTCCTTACTGTGCCTTCTCCTTCACCCACTCCTCAATTCGGTCCTCGATCTTGGGCATATACAACCACTCCATCTGTCTCTCCCCCTCTTCACACCAAACCTCCTCCCTTGGCAGCGCCGCCAGCTTGTCGCTCGGCAGCCTCTTGTTGTTCAGCATCTTGGTCAAAACCACCAGCTCCCCCAGCCTCTCCCTCCGCATCTCTTGCCAGAACCCAAGCCCCTCCTCACATCCGATCTTGCCCTGGCTCTCCCCCACCCTTTTGATGACGAGCGCCAGGCTCGCCGCGTCCTCCAGCGCCATCGACGCGCCCTGCCCCGTCGTGGGCGGGATCGCGTGCGCCGCGTCCCCCAGCACCAGCACCCTCCCCCCCGCGCGACGTCCACCTCTCCAATGAGGGCAGCATGAAGAACGGCCAAACATTCACCGTCTCGTCCCGGATGTTCTCCAGCGCGGACCGCACCACGTCCGGCCAGTTCTCCTCGCCCGCCCTCAGCCGCGTCTTTAGAGCCTCCTTGTCCGCCATCAACGCCTCACGCCCCAACGCCGCCCGCCCCGCGTCGAACGGCACCTGCGTCCCCGCCAGCATCTCGCCGCCGTCGGCCCCCTGCGGCGCCAGCACGAAGACGCCATTGCGGCTCGCCACGCTGACGGGGAAGCGGTAGTCTTTGTCCGCCGGGACGCGGAGCTGCGCCGTGGGCACGGCGTACGTCAGCGCCGCGAGCCCGACAAAGCTGGGCTCCACGTCCGGCGCGACCCAGGTGCTCCGCACGCGGGAGTGGATCCCATCGGCGCCGACGAGCAGACCCGCCCTCCGCCGCCCCCCGTCCCGGAACTCAAACTCCACCCCGGCCTTGTCCTCCTCGATGACGCGCACGAACCGCTTGCCGTATTCGACGGCCACACCGCGCTCTCGGCACGCCTTGGTCAGAATGTCGACCAGCTCTTGGCGGAAGATGCGCACGGCGTCGTAGCCGAACTCCGCGGCGCCGCCGCCGAGCGGGTACCGGTCCACTGTGGCCTCCTCGCTGTTCTTATAGTAGACGTAGTCGAAACTGTAAGCCTTGGAGAGGAGGGACTCGTAGAGGCCCAGGGAGTCGAGGATGCGCAGGGCGTTGGGGCAGAGCATCATACCGCCGCCGGCGCGGTGGGGGAGGGGCACCTCGCTGCGGGACTCGTAGATCGTGGAGGGGATGGATTGTGCCGCGAGCGAGAGGGCGAGAGCCATGCCCGCGATGCCGCCGCCGATGATGGCTACGCCATCTTGGGTGGTGGGCATTGTAGGCGTGTCTGTATGAGATGAAGATAAGAGCGGACAAGTGCAGAGGTAAGATGGAAAGAGCTGTGAAGCAGTGTGATGTGTAGAAGTCGTGTCTACTCTCGTCTGTGATGATGTAGCTCAGCACCGAGGAGCCATCTCCGTCCTTTATACCCATTCATCTCTGATCCCTCATCTCCAAATATCTCGCAAATCCCTCCGAGCTCCGTAAGCAAGAGTACACCATCAACCCTTCCCAAGAACCATAGTAAACCAATCCTGACTTACCCAAGAGCATCCATTCCAAAACCACATGTCATGCCAACGCGGTTTAGGCCAAAAACCCTTCCTCCGTCTCACCAACCCCACCACTCGGCCGAGTAATGTACGAATCTCCTTATCCGGTCTAGTCTCCTCCGCACTCCGTGTCTCTTCGGTAGCTGTGCCTCATTTGAGTAGCCAAATCCTACGGACAGCCAATGGTACCTGAGCCTGTATCAGCGCACATCCGGCCCGCCCAAAGCGCCTCCGGCATCCGCGTTTCTTTCGTGGTAGGGGGGAGGGGGGACAGCCCCGGCCGAGAATGGGTTTATTTCGGCTCCGCGAGGCAGGTCCTAGTGCCTAGATTGGTTGGAAAAGGCGAGAACTGTTGCGCCGACTCCGGCTTGCCCGTGCGGATTAGAGACCATCTCGGCCGATACCATGGAAGGTTTTGGATGATGAACCCATCTGTCGGCCGGGAGTGAGATTGTGGCTGTCGTCTTGCTGAACGAGGTTGGTCAGCTCGGTGAACCGAGACGGGAGATATAAAGATGCCATGGAGCCGGCTACTGAGGTACGCTTGGCTTGCTTTATTATCGACATATATTCTCTATACATCATCTCAAAGCTCTATAAAAGTCTTCCTATATTATACCGAACAAGCCACCGTTTAGACCCTGCAGGTACTGGCATCTCGAGCCGCCCCCCCCCCGAAGATGCACATTCTCATCCTGGGCGCGACGGGCCGCAACGGCGCCCTCATCCTCGCCGAGGCCCTGGAGCGAGGCCACACCGTCACTGCCCTCATCCGTGACCAGGCCGGCTCGGTCCTCGCACCCCACGCCAACCTCACCCTTGCAAAGGGCAGCCCTCTCTCCCTCCCCGACCTCCGCGCCGCCATGCAGACCCCGCGGGGCGGCGCGGACGCCGTCGTCGTGGCCCTCAACGCCCGGCGCGTCTCCGATTCCCCCTTCGCGGCCCTCGACCCGGACAGCCCCGCCGCCCTGGTCCCCGAATCGGTCCGCAACGTGCTCGAGGCCATGCGGGAGGCCTCGCCGCGGACGCGCAAGCTCGTCATCAACAGCATGCAGGGCGCCGGCGCCAGCAGCGCGAGCCTGACCTTCCCGGCCCGAGCGCTCTTCCAGCACAGCAACATGAGGCACACCCTCGACGGCCACAACGACGTCGACGCGCTTGTGAGGGGCGATCAGGGGACGGGCGTGGACTGGATCTTGGTGCGGCCGCCCATGCTCACAGGAGGCGAGTCGTTGCCAGTCAAGGTGTACGGCGATGATGGTAGCGGAGTAGGTTGGATGCCCAGTATCACGCGACGGAGCGTGGCTAGGTTCATGGTGGACGCGGTCGAGACGGACGAATGGAACCGCAAGGCTCCCGTCATCGCCAACTAGACAGTTGTGTACCGCCGGAACGAGTTTGGCCAAAATCTGTCATGTTAGCATGTCAACTTGAGAAGAGAGGAAAATGGCCTCTGGTTCCCCTAGCGTCTTGTATGTAGCAATAATAAGCATGCTCGGTAGGCCCGAGCCATGCCCTTCTTTTGATTCCTCCGCTGCTTGTTGGTATCGTTGTGCTATATTTACATATTTTCTTTTGCATATGTGGCTCCCTTTGTAACCTTCTCCCTGTTGTTTCCTGCGCCGATACATCCTCAAAAACCATCGATTCCCGGCATCGCTTTGCAAATGCCTGCTGGGCGCTGGGTGCACACGTATACCGGTGGAATTAAAAACCACTGCCTCCAATTGGCAGGATTGCCGTGTCGAGTTTCCTCATGACTGGTTGAGGATCCCTGACACGGACAAAATTGAATGTCATCATGGGTCATCGTTGTTTCAAAACCCCGTTCGCTATTCCAAGCAATCATGATTCGTTGTCCCAGTCGGTATTTGGGTTTATGCGTGTCACCGGATCGAAACGTTAAAGATGTCCTCTCTTCAACCCCTCACATTACTCGAGGGACCGACGGGCAGCGGATTCCAAAAGTCCAGATCCCAGTCCGCGTAATCATCCGGAGTCTGCCGACCATGCATCAGCCCAGTCCCATCCGTCCCATAGAACCCAACCGCCGTAGTCACTTACCCCTGCCGCCGACGTATTCGCATGAAACGTGAATGGCGCTCTCGACTGCATGTACGAATCCATCGAATCGGCTGGATTCTGCAGGGACATCTTCTCGGAGTTCGTGTTGGTCGAGGCTTTGCACACGTCGAGGACGTTCTGCAGGCTAAGCCGGATGCTGTGCAACTTCTGCTCCTGATTCGCTGATTGCACGGAAGGGAGTACGACGGCAAGCGCAACAATGTCCTTGAGATCATTGCCGCTGACATTGCGGACAAGCAGGTCAAGTGTCTTCTCAACCGTCTTGATAAGGCGTGACGGCGACCAGAGCGCAAACGTCTCGGTGCTGAAAGCTACGCCGTCGTCCTGAGGATCCGGAGACATGGCCACGGTCGAAGCTATTCCCAGTGTGTTGCCGGTGATGTGCGATTCGGTGGCAGCCTTGATGTAATAGCACACGCTGAAGGCTGCCTGCAAAATGTCCTTCTTCAGCACCATGCGGTACATATCACTGACGTCTTGGAAGTGGGTAAGCAGCGGGTCGAGTTCGTCGAGATACCGCATTATTACCATGGAGGACCGCAAGTACGCCCTCGATATCTGTGATGGCGCGTCCGGCAGCCCCAGTGCGAAAGGGCGGTAGAGAGCCAGCAACGGCCGCCGTACGTGCATGTCAAGGACCACCCTGGACCTCCACTGTTTACTCTTCCCCACTTCGTTCAATATGCCATGACGGGGGAACAGATAGTTGATGTCTTCCAAGAATCGATCCAGCTTCGTTCCCACTTCGATGACTTCGCTGTAATCCCGGATGGAATCGACGCGGTTGATCAAGTGCGCAACCTGCATTCGAACGCCGAGCGTCATGGCAGCATACACCTGCATTTGGTTGTCGGTAAGCTGGTCGATCGGCTTGCTTGGCGGTAGTTCCTTCATGTCGACATAGAGATCGCTGTCGTCGAGGTTTCGGGGCGGCTTGCACGTAAAGTCGCCGTCGCGCACAAGACAGGAGAGGTTGCAAGCTAGGGACAAGTGCAAATCCATGTCCAGAATCGTGAACCACAGCCTTCTTCGAAGCTCGCCGAAGAAGACCGGCACTCTGGGTTCGAATTCGGACGGATCTCGGTGCAAGCCCATGGTCATGGCCATGCGCACGATATACCCCAGCTGCGCCCACGAATCCTGCGGCCGCGGGGTCGTCATCCGCTGCGCGTGCACCAGCAGGATCTCGGTCTGCAACGTCGTCAAGTCAACTAACTGCTTGCCCCTGAGGCCGTCCAGCCATGACCTGACGAGCGCGCATGCCGTCGGGATGTGCACGCCTTCGACACGCTCATGGCCGAGTCCCTTGGATTTCGTCTCAAACCTCGACCCGATAGATAAGACCGCCAGAAGCTGTGGGAGAAAGGTGTCCCCCGGTAGCTTGCCTTCCCAAAACAGTTCGTATTGTTCCTTGAACGTAGGCACGTGAATCATGCGGTAAAGGGTCTCGGACGTATCAATGTAAGAGGCCAGCAGCCTGTTGCATACCGCCTTCTTGGGAAGAATATCCTGCATGCGCTTCTGGACCGGGATTACAGAGTCGGCAAAGACAGAGATTGGGGACAGGGACTTGCGGTACTCTTCCTGGAATCGCTTGTGGAGTATTTGCAGGCCGTACATGATATCTCTGATACCCTCAATTTTGGACTGATTTGCCATGAAGTCCCTGGCGTCATCGAACTGAGAGGAGAGATGGGTGAGGAGTGCTATTCAGAGGCATTCGGGGTCTTGGGAGACTTACCAGGTTCAGCAGGACGCGCACGCTGTTTTGGCCAAAGAAGCGTGTCCGTAAGGCGCCTCTCTTAACAGTCAGCCCTCGTATCGTTTCTGCTGGTAGCGGCAAACGCTGACCAGTTCCGCTGAACTCAGTGCCCGCGGGGCTACGTAACATGAACTGCTTCTCCAAGCGGTCCAGGCGGGACGCCAATTCCTCCAGAGCCGAAGGTACGGTGGACTCTCCGTTACGCAGAGGCACATGAGAGGACTCGGCCGGCTGTGGTCCTGAGGGAGTGGTTGAAGGTGGGCAATTCCTCTTTGGGGGTCGCTGCAAATCACCCATCTCGGCATCGGAGCCGTCTGACAGCATTGCCGAGTCGGGTTCGGCAGCATACTTGCAGTTGCGGTGCGACTTCTGACACTGCGAGCACGGCAGGTTGCGATCACATCTCAACTTTCGCTTGCGGCATTCGGTACACGACTTGACGGGACGCGGCCTTTTGACGCTGCGCGATGCCGATGCCGCGGCGGCGGCGGCGGCTGCTGCTGCTGCTGCTGCCACAGCGGCCGCAGAGCCTGTTGGTCCACCAACAGCAGACGGGACAGGGGTCTGCGCAGATGCAGGCGTTGGTACCGACGCGCCGGTAGCAAGAGTATGCGGAGATGGTTGAGGCGGGGATGTCTCGTACGGAGCAACACTGGGCATCGGGCCCATGGGTGCAACAGCAGTCAGATTGGCGTTTGGATGGCGTGTGGTGGTGACTGTGCCCATTTCGGGGGCAGAAGAGGCCGTTGTGGCCATTTTTAGCCCCAAGTTACAAAAGTCCCAGGAAATCTCCGTTCGGAACCGGGTTTGAATGTTTGTGGTAGCGTGTCGGGCGGCGGGCGACGGGCGACCAAACGAAGCGAAGAGAGCACACACAGTACGACAACACGCAGGCGAGCACGCTCGGCGGCGCACACCACACCACAGACAGACAGGTATGCAGCGGCGGGAACGGCAGTAGCTAGCTTGCTCCGAGGACCGAAGCTCCTCCTGAACACCCTGTTAGATCCGAGGGGCCAAGTGTGCAAATAGCACACTGTTTCTTTTTGGCGAAAGCAAGATCAACAGCTGCAGCTGCGGATCGGCGTAGTGGGCAACGTCGTGCTCATTGAAGGTCCCGTGCACGGCCTGGGTCGCCTCTATTCTGGTTCGCAATGCGTGATCTTGACTCTGACTGGTGCCGAGTCGTTCGCGGACCATACATAGTGTGACTACGGGAGAGGGACAGACGAGGGCGTGGGCGTTGCGCAGGCGAAACGGGAGCGGTGGAGCAACAACGAAGAAAGCTAGACGAGCGATGATGTGTTGTTGAGGCTCGAGATGTGACTTGGCCGTGGTAGTAGTAATGGTGGTAGTAGTGGTGGTGATGGTGATAGTAATATCAGCAGCGGTCACTGAGCTCGTGACCGACGAAGACGAGGAAAAGGGCGTCTGGCAGATGGATCTCCGAGGTGGCGGTGCTCGAAAAGTGGCCTCGGCAGTGTCGTCGATGAACAAGATGAATCCCCCGAGGAGATGGGGAGCAATAAGTGAGGAAGGACAAGGCGGACGGGAGGGAAGTGAAGGGGGAAGATGGACTAAAGGGGAAAAAGAGAGCAAATTGCTCGTTGCAATCAATGATCCAAGCTTTCTCGGGGCTTTGGGTGTGTGGTCTAGGTAGTTAGTGCCAGCCTCCGTCAAGGCCTAGGCAAGGTACCGACGACGGGGTAAAGACGGTAAGAAAGGCGGGATCCGTATCTGGGCTGGCAACTGTCGAGGTAGAGTGAGACTGACGCGTCTCTGTGGCTCTCCAGCTAGCTGGCTCTAACACTGCTGCTGGCTGCTGCTGGCTGCTGCTTGTTGTTACTGCTACTGCTGCTTGCTGCCGGTGGACTCGTGGTCGTGGATTTCCCTGGCCCCAGGCCTATATGCGGTCTTACGGCTTATTTTGCCTAGCCCAAGATGGAGGTGAGGTCCTGTTCTTTGGCTCGCTCTTGTTCTCCTCATAAAAGGAAGCATAGAGGTCGGGGAGCTGGGGTTGAGGTGAGGTGAGCCGAGTTGAGTGAGTGGGTTGAGATGCCCGGGATACCCCCGAAGACAAAAAAAAGTGTCGAATGTGCAGTGCAGGGACACGGTGCCCTGGTCAAGGTCTGGTGTGGTGGTGTGGCCTGGCCTGGTTCGTTGTAGATGGGACGGGAAGTTTGGAAGGTTGAGGCAAGGAAGGCCAGACAAAAAGAAGGACGAGGTGGTGTGTTTAGTGATGGATTGGTGATCCCACCCCCCTCCACCCCCCTTCCCCGGTGATTGTTCCAGGCTGGTTCAGATTGGAGGTGAGTGGCCGGGACCAGGTTGGTAGGGTACGCATAGAGCGAGGGATGGTTGAAGAAGGGCATGCACACATATACTACGCTGCCGGTACGCAGCTGTCGCCACGGGGAGGGAAAGGAAACGAAAGGAAAGGGGAGGGGAAAAGGTGAGAGAGAGATGGTGAAGGGGGCGTTGGAGAGAGGGTACAGCTATCAAATAGAGGGTATGGAGGACGTGGCGACGTGCCTGTATGCATCCAGAAAAAGAAGAAGGAGAAGAAGAAGAAGCAGAAGAGTCTTAGGCGCGCGAGAGAGAGGGAGTTGTACATAGAAGTAGGCCCTTTCTCCAACTTCCCAAGACTTCTTCTTTGAAGCACACTACACTGCGTGGTCTGGCTCCTGAACTCGGTAAGACTTGGCTACCCCGTCCGTGGGCTTTCACACTACAGTCTACGTACATACATATGTAGTACTAGGTAGGTAGCTGGTGCACCACCACCGGAGACCTGGACAGGACAAGGGGTGTGATATTGCGATCGAGAGGACAGCCTGAGCACGGAGCACAGAACCAGGAGAGCCTGCGGGCGCATTCGAGGTGGCTCTTGGTTGGGTCGAAACAGCGGTCGATTGTTCCTTGGGGCGCCATTAATGCAGCGCAGATACGGATACGCGCCCTGAAAGACACCAACAACCGACGAGGAGCCCGCCTTCTGGCTCACTTGAGTTTGAATGGCGAGGGAGTGAGACACTGGGGGGGGGGTATCGATCGATAATTCTCCTGTCTAGAGTGCGTTCGCAGCGCGGCGCACAAGTGTCCGGTCTCCAGCTCTGGTAGGTAGGTAGTGTAAACTACTGTACAAACACAGCAAAGGTGGGCAACTGGGGCCGCAATCTGGGAGAGGCTGGGCAGAAAAACGTTTGAGAGCAGAGCAGAAAAAAGAGGCCAACAATAGTCCGACGACAGCCCACTGACCACCGAGGGAGGGTCAGGACAGGCCAGGGGAGGCAAAACCCGAGCTGGCCAGGCATAGAGTATCCGCACTAGTTCAGTATAGGGTACGCCAAAGGCCCGGCGACAGGACGCCGGTCCGAGGGGGCGCACCAGGGCTTGGGACGACATTGCGAGCGAAAGAGAGAGAGATAGATCAGCGTGCTGGGTGCCCTCGCCACCTTTCCGGGCACCTCTTGGTGGCTGTACTACAGTAGTTGCACGTAGGTATAGGTGGTTTAGTGATTACATCGGTAAGGCGGCGGCACGAGCTGGCCTTGCAGACAGACCCCTTGGTTTCTTCCTCTTCTTTCTTCTCCTTCTGTTTCTTGCTCGAGAGACCAGAGAGAAGAGGAACGGGGCACGACGCCGCTGGAGACCGTGGAGATTTTCCCCGGGAACCTTGTCGAAAACCCATGTCTTTGGCTATAGCGTAGGGGTAGGGTAGCATGAGGTTCCGACATGCAACGAACGCGCTTGCACGGTTGATTTGCATTCCATTTTTTCTTTCTTTTTTTACCATCGGCTACCCCATCGATACAAGATATTTGCCGTTCCCTCAATGTCGAGCCGACGGGACCTTCACTTGTCCACTTGGCATTTGGGTCGTCGCTTAGTAGCATCGCATCTGGGTGGGGTCCGGAAAAAAATCGCTCGTTGCTTTTTCTTCGGGGAATCCTATGTCTTGATGTTGTTGCCTTCAGCGCTGTACCGAGTATTCCAAGAGTAATGTGCGCCCCTGCGGGAGAGAACCGAACTAACTTGTGTGCATACCCGCATACCCGTGTGCATGTGTATGTATGTGTATATGGGTGCGAGTGTGTGCGCGTTGTCATGGTTGGGGCTTGCTCAAGACATACACCCTGACGGTACACAGAGTGCCAGACAATGCCAACGGCAACTGTAGATAGATTGATGGCTAAGCTGATATGTGTGTATATGTGTTGTCGACAAAATATGACACACACCCATCGTCTTCCATCGTACCGAGTACATGACGGTATGATCCGCGTGTATTCTATGCAAAAACCCGAGCTACTGGGAGACACTGAATTAGGTACATGATTCAGGCGGATCCTCTTGAGGTCGCTAGTTAGAGACACTCGTAGGCAAAAGCTCCGATGGTAATTAGTTGGTACTTCACTTTTCACTGCCTTTTAGGCAGACAACTAACTGTAAGGCGACGAGACCGCTGTCGTCGGGACGATCTCTTCACATATCTCTAGGTAGTGCCCTCGTTGCCTAGGCAGTTTGTGCAACCAGCGGCTCCAAGCGCTCCCGGCGGAAGGGAAAGGACCCCCCCCCCCAAAGGCAGGCTCCTCCACCTTAGTTTGCTCCAGATGAAGCTATGCCGTCGTATTCCCACCCTCCAAAGTTCCAGATGTGAGATGTGGAGGAAACACAGGATCCGACTTGTCTTCAAGATTGAAGGATGATGGATGGGCAACAAATGAGATGGTGAAATAAAGAATAAAGGTGGGCATGGCATACTTCGCGGTGGGCCTACTGTAATGTATAGACTGCCTAGCGCAGGCGAAAACCCACCGCAGCAAAAGTTATCTGATGTGTATGGCTGGCCGATCACCGCGGTCGTTTCCACCCGATAGCAAAACTTTCCACCCGATAGCAAAACCAAAATAGATGACAATGAGCTTGGTAATGCCGTGGAACACGCCGATACCATGTCTGAAGCATCTCTCCCCTTTCCAATGCTCGGATAGGTTCATGTTCCCCTTCACCCACCTAGCTCGTGGTCCTTGAAGGTGCGCCAGAGAGACCCACCCGGTGGCCTACCTAGGTCTCACAACAACGCTCAAGATCGTACCACCAACAAACCTGTCCATCGACTCGGATATCCATCATTTACTTGGTTGAACCGCCACCTTGGAAGCCACCCCCTTGCATCCCTTTTTTTTCGCTTTATCTGGCAATGTTGTCGGCTTTGGCATGGCTCTACCAGTAAATGAGCCTACCATGGTGCGTGGATCGGCATCGGGGTGGGTGTGTGTGTGTGTGTGTGTGCATGCATGTGCTGCTTTGCATCTGAAAAATCCGATTGCTACAAGTGAGCCTCGGTCCAAAGTCAAACCAATAATAGCCAGATTTGCGTATGTGGTATGGTGACGGTGCCGTGCGTCTGTCTAGATGGAGGGTGGTGGTGATGATACCCGGTATGAGGCTGCGTCGAGAGGCGTCTTGTTCTTTGGCCTTTGCGCTGCTCATTTCAGGCCACGGAGTCGAGTCCGAAGCCCACTCACTCGCTCCTTGTTTTGCGCCTCCTCATTCTTCTTCCTGTCCACCTGTGCCTCGGTCATCCTCTCACCTCTGTACGCACAGCGAATAATCGTGCCCACCAGCTTTTCTCTGGAGAGATGGGTAAATATTAATTACCTATACATACCATTCATTCCCTCCTTCACACCACTCCCTGCCCCGTCCGAGAGTATCATATGGCGCACAGCATTTAGTGTTAATCGTTGACAGGTCCAACCCTGGATGCAACGCACCTCAGATCGTGACATGATCCTCACCTAAGCAACTCAAAGTGAGCTACGTGCAAGACTAGTCGCCGCCTCGCCGCAACGCACGTTTTGTCGCTAAGCCCTTCCGTGGCAACATTGCGAGAGCTTCACCACGACCTAGGTCCTGTGCCAGGCCATCTCGCGCACTGATGTTCGTGCCTAGCGCTGGGCTCCTATGCGTCTGTTCTTCCAACCCCCAAGCCAAGCGTCCTCTTCCATCTCCTTTTGTCTTTGATTCATCCGTCGTTGACTGCCAATTTGTCCCTTGTCCTCCACCCCCGGTCGTCCTTAGTAGCGGCAAACAGGGGCCCCTCCCCCCCCCAGTGTGTCTATATCCAGGCGGTCGGCATGCACGTTCCAGACAGATTCATCATCCTTTGGATCCAGTTTCTGCTCGGGTGGGGGTAGTGGGAAAGTTTGATCGGTCCCTTTTTTAGTCCTCTCTCACCCTTGCGAGATCGAGGGCGGCAACAAACCCAGTGCTGGTTGATAAATAAGAAGAAACGCTGAAAAGCGACGGTGAGGGCATACGACGAGCCCGGTCATACCGCGCGTGGTATAGCGCGTGCCAAAGACAAGTTGGTTTGGACGCCAAGTGCCATTCTCGTCCGATTTCCTGCGCGCGCGTGTGTGTATGTGTGTAGGTATGTGCCTGTGCCGCCTCGAGGTACGGAGTACTTTGCGACATCCCAGTCTGGTCCCCACTGCCACGAGTCTGTTTCCATCAATACGCTCAGAGCTTTTGCGAAAGGTATCGCGCGTCCACGGGCTCCGAAAATTTCTGCCCCGCGATACAGGCTGTGCACGTAGGCAAAGTCCTAAAGCCAATTTCGATCTCGCCTGGGGTTTTTTTTCTTCTCTCTCTCCCTCTCTCTGAAATGGCGCTCCTGATTCCAGCTCCGGCTGTTTTCCAAAGCCACCGCCAGTGCTGCAGTAGGATACCTAGATACCTGGATATGGGGGATGCGTTTCATTTAAACGGCTGGCAGGGGGGAAAAGGTGTGTCGGCTCCGTGTAGGTACTAGCAGCTCTCCGTTAAGACAGGAAACACGTAAGACGGTAACGAACCTGTACCCGATCTGGACCGGCAATCGAGATTACCCCGAACCTCCCAATGTGTGTGTATTTGTGTGTATGCCAATGGCCAGCGTTGCCTCCCCAGCCAGCATAGGTAAGTACTGTATTGAGTCGGTCGGCCGGAAGCCAGGGACTGTTGCCGTTAACGAAGAGGCATCCTTGTCGTACACGCGATGAGGATGGCAAAAGGCCAGGTCCTGAAACTGGCGGCACCCGGCACAGCACAGCACGACATCGGTTGGGGCGCAATAAAGTAGGTAGGTCCTCACGAGGGTCCCTCCTCAGATTCAGTTGCCGTCTCGTGATGAGCAGTTCATTACGTCGGCTCCGAGCAAACTCTCGTTGGGAAGAGGGCGCAGGTAGGTAGGGACGAATATCAAACCTCTGACCCAGCGTCCTCGGTTCCGTCCCCAGGTTCGCAAAGCGTATCCCTCTGCAGCGTAACTCCGAAACACGCAGGGCATGTATTTCCGGAAATGCAGGTTTGGGCCAATGAAGAGTCTCCAGGCTGTCTACAGCACGTCTGTCTCTGGAGCTAGGCGTGATACCCCCCTCGCCCCAAAACTCGGCCGACTACCGAATTATGTCGAGGGCTGTTTGGGCCGATGGGCTGAGAGTAGGTTCCGTCGACGTCAAAGAACCTCATGAACCACTCACCCACCTCCCTTTTGGTCTTTCCACCCGAGCAGTTCGTGAGAGCTGCTGTGCACTCTTCCTCGGCCCATTTGAACTCTAATCGACGGGGAAATAGACTGCGCGAGCGCAACATGGAGGCCCATCGACGCGCAAAGATTGCCTAGAGCACCACATCATGTAAGGGGATCAGCGGTAGTATCAGACATAGGTATGGCAATCATGGTCGGTCCACACGACTTGGAAGGTTTGCTGCCGCGAAATTGTGCCTTTGGCGGATAAGCTCGATAGCAAACATGGCGAAGGGTGTCATTTTAGGCTCAGAATTGCCGAGACGAAGGGAAACCTTGTGGCTTGACTGTGCTGGTGATCTGGTAATTAGACAAAAGAAAGATTTGGTTGGTGAGGGCGGACCTTTGAAGTGCTTCAGGCGGGGATGCAGACAGGCTCAGAGCATATAGCCTCGTATTGTTGTAGCATGGCCACATTCCGGAAAGCAACAGCGAAGACGAGGCTCGGAAAAGCAAGCTGATTTATCGTTGCTGACTCGGCCATTGCCCTACGTTCATTGCATCCCTTCATCGGCTGAATCGCCAGCTATCCTTGCATGTATTCTGCCAACCAACACCGGTGGATGCTGCGGGTATCAGACTGGAAAGGATGGGTCTATGGACTGGAGAGTCTTCTTGGTACAAGAAACGATGCGTGTGAATGGCGTAGGGCCGTCAAAGCATGACGAGGTTTCCTTAGAGACGCCTTCCTCTGTATAGCCGGGGGCCTGCAGATGTAAGCCCACGGCAATGTGTACCTACCTACCTAGGAATGTGTGACGGACTGCTTTTGATTTCTTTCTCTCGTGTAAGCTGTCGGATCTGAGGTGTCACGGCGCCAAGACGATCCAATGCCGGATGAGGGTGGTGAATGAATAATCCAGTTTCGTCCTCGGGGTGAAGCGTGATGCGATACAGAGGAGGTACTGTTTTGCATCTGGAGACCAGGAGAGGAAGGCATCCTCAGTACCTACAAGGCAAGTGGGTAGGTATCTGATGTCTGAGCAGACGGACAGGAGGCTTCTCGCTTGGCCAGCGCTAGTGCTCTCGCCGAGCACGGCGAGCCTAGCGCCACGGGAGCCCCGAGTGGACAGCGCGAAGACGCCTCCTTTAACTCACCGCAACGGCCCCCAACGCCGAACAAAAGTACCCTGGCATACAATCCTTGCCTATGCGGTACATGGGCAAAAGCTTCCGTAGCGTACCTAGCTATCTTAGGTAGGTACTTACCTGCCTGAGCGCTGAGGTACCAAGTAGCCATCACGCCTCAATCCTTCGTTTCGTCCAGTCATCCATTGCTTGCCAGCCACGTTTTCCCCAAATCCAAAATCCCAAAAGGTATTATCAGTTAGGTAGGTACCTGTGTAGACCAGCTATCTAGGTAGGTACTTTGCACCCAAAAGACGCGGCAGGACAGGCCGAGTTGCGCTTATTTGCGGCTGCGGCTTGTGCTTAAATCTTCTGCCTTGATGCGTATAAACCTCCAACCACATCAAGTAAAACCCCACCCCCAAAATAGATGGAATAATAACAAGTCGAGCCTCGTCGAACCCCGGCGCAAGCTGAACCAGCGAATCGCAGAGCTGCGTTGTCGTCTTATCAACTCAAGGCTACTACCGGATTCGATTTGCCGTCTCATATCACGGCCGAAGGACGGACAAGGGCAGCACAGGACACGCACAGCTTCATGTCGAGAAACACACTCTTCTTGCTTTTACGGGACACCTCTTACCGCTTTGCCCTTACGTCGCCATCGTCGTCCATTGCTCATGTCTGTCATCTACCACTGCGACAACGCGCCCTAGGGTGACTAGGCTCCTCGCAATCGCCTCTCTACCCGGGTTAGATATAGTCTTAGCCTCGTATGCCATCAGACATCACTCGTCCAGCAGCAGCGCAGCAGCCACATCGCCATCACTCACTGTTGAATCGTCGCCGCCGACATGTCGGCCGCCCCCGCCAATCACAATGCGAATCCCCAGCCGCCGTCGAGCAGTTCAGCGCCACGCGACGAGGCTGTAGTCGTCAAGATCCCCCACATTCTCCCCCACGAGCGCGTCTTCCCCATACAGATAGGCAATGAGCTTTTCAAGCTTTCAGGCGCCTCTATCTCGTCCGATGGTGCGTTCGCTATGCCTTGCCTGATTCTATCTAATTCTTGGTGGATGCATTGACATTGCCCTGCGGCCCACACAAGATGCTGCCTGTCCTGTCCGCGTTTGCTCTTGACGGCATGAGACGTCAGTCACGTTTGCTGACGTGCTGAGCTAACCCGTCGCCAGCACCGTCCTACTTTTCCCAGTACTTCTATTGCCAGGTCAAGAAGGCTCAGGAAACGGGCGAGGATCTCTCCAATGCCATACGTACCCTCTACATCGACCGCGATCCCCAGACCTTCGCCGACATTTCCCTTCACCTCCAAGGGTATCATGTCAAGCCTCGGGACGGCACGCACTTTGTGCGCCTCTTCGCTGACGCTCAGTTCTACAGCTGTACGCTCGCTCATTCATCTCCAGTGTCTGCCCTTCATGTCTGACTGAGCCCGGCTAACGCCTGTCGCAGTACCCAAGTTGATATCCCAACTCTACGAAGAGTCCATCTTTATATCCATTGGCCACCGCGAGTTCCAAATTCCCCGCGATATCTTCACCGACCCCGGCAACTCTCCCAACTTCTTCTCCCTCGGCTTCGCCGTCTTCTTCTCCAACCCCGAAGACCTCTTCCCCGGTCTCGACCGCGAGGGCCTCCTCCGCCCGCCGTCCATCCTACCCCCGTCCGTCCCACACCGCTCCGCCGAAACCTTTGCCGAAATCCTGCACCTCCTGCGTGGATACCCCGTCACGATTCGTGACGAGACGCACCGCGCTGAGCTGTTGCGAGACTGCCGGTACTTCAACTTCAAGGGCCTGGAGCAGAAGCTTATACCACACCACATTAGCTACAACCAGAGCCGCCGCCGCGAGGAGATAGTCCTGCGCTTGGAAGACATTCTAAAGAGCGGCATAAGCGTGGCAGCCGACGTCTTAGCATCCCCGGGCGACCACCTATCGGGCTGGGTCAACTATGCGCGTCCCTACGTCGACGATCGCGCGGCGGAGCTCGTCCTCGAAGTTGGCGGCGAGAGCACCCGCATCCACTTCACGCCTGGCTCCGTTCGCGCCGAGTTCTTCAGGGACACCCGTGCCCGCATTGCACGCCTTTTCGAAGTCGTGGCCACAAAACTGAACCTCCCGCCCACTACCCAGCCCCTAGGCCTCCTGATGGCCTCTGGCGGAGCCGGCAGCCAGCCCCCAACGCCTGGACACACGCCCTTGAGCGAGGACCTCGTCCGCGTGTCTATCGACGCCGACACGTCCGTCACGCTGGACGGCAAGCCGTATGTTCTAGACGCCGACGACCTGTACCTCACAAACCACCCCACGTCCGCGGCATCAAGCACTGCCGGCGGGATGGAATCCCCCACACCGTCGTCTGCGTTTCAACCGAACTCACGCAAACGTAGGCGGGTCGACTCGCACGGGCACGCAGCCGCCGGGCAAGCAGCGCTGGCGGCCGATGAGTGGGTTGTGCGGACGGGCCAGTGGAGGCTTAAGATCCAGGGGTCACGAGGCGGCAAGAGCTCCGTCGAGGTCGTGCTCGTAGCCGTCAAGCTCGACGCATATAGCTCGGAAAATGCCAGGAATGCGACCCGGGGCTTCCTCAAGGGATGAGGCGTGAGGTAAACCCTATCAGCCCGACACGCTTGCTTAACCCGGGCCCTGTCTTGCATGATTTTGTCAAGCTATTTCGAGGCCTGGTTCGGGGAACCAACACGAAAGAGGAGAGCGGGGTAGTAGCCAGCCCTCTACGCTGCATGATTTTACGACTCGCTGTTGTTGCTGTTGATACTCATACCAATACCACACATATAGCTGAAAAAGAAAGGAAAAGGAGGTCGACATATTTCGGTTCTCGTGGTCCGAAGAGGAGTTGGAGAGGAGACCTGTATGTTACTTGGCGCACATATGGTGATGCGTGTTCCCCTTCTAGCGAAAGTCGTTTTTTTCTCTCTCGGGTATTATACATAGCGCGTCATCATCTCCGCGTGTCCGTCAAGAAAAGAAGACGTTTCTCATAAAAAGAAAAAGAAAAAGAAAAGAAAAACACTCGGGAGGTGTACAGCACCGTCTATCGTTACGGAAGGGAAATGCGGACCAAAGGTGGTATCAATGAGCAAAGTGCATGCATTAAAAGTAGGAGCAGAATAGGGCAGCTCAGTTAGGCATCTCCAAGGGATGCGTTGAAAACGTTCAAGTGAAATGCAAACAGAAAAACAAAAAGAGACAAAGCCCGATACAAACAAACGTTTTCGTTCAAGCAAAACAGCCTCTCCTTCATTTCCATCGTTATACAACAAGCGACCCAAGACCGGCCCGTGTCCCCCAACCCGGGGTCTAAATAAGTAAACGTGTTCGCAGTCATCAAGGTCGCAAGAAAGAAAAACAACCCAAACTCCCCCAATGATAAAATGTGACCGGCCCCTCCCTTTCCCTCCTCCTCCTCCCCTCCTCTCCGGAGAGTTGGACGTTACCGCCTTTCCAGATTGCAAAGTGAAGAGAACGAACGCCGTTGACTATGCAGATGAGAGAGGGTGCTGGCCGAACGAACAATAGCAAATAAGCAAGTTCCTCCCCCCCCCCCAAAACTCCTGAACCATGCGGGATAAGCTCCTGGGTATGTCAATCACTTTGCCCGCTCACCATAACGCCTGTCCCTCCCTTTTCCGTGTCGTTTTGCGCGTCTCTGTTGTTCTTTTTATGTACGTGTAGACCAGCCAAACGAGCTGCGTGAAAGCGAGTCCCGTGCAAGCCTCCAAAGGCGGCTCCGCACCGTGATATTATTATGCATTTCAGCCGACTGGGGGCTGTCTTCATCATCCGAGTCGTGTGAGACGACAACCTCGTGGGGCCGAATCGGTTCATTGGTGTCCTCTTTTGAGAGAGGCAAGTCCGCCCCTGATAAGAAGGGGCTCTACGCCTTCGCCTTGGGAACCGCCTGGCCTGCGGGGGCACTAACATCTCGCCGCTCGCCAGCGCCCTCGATCATCTTCTTGCGGGGCGTCGCGGTGCCCTGCGCGATGGAGCGGGCACGTCCTCTACGTTCGCGGATGCGGGCCAGGGCCTCCTCGCGGGTCATAGTTGGTGTCATGGCAGGGTTGTTGATGTCGAAAGACATGTGGCAGTCGCTGCCCGAGGGTGTGCGGCTACGCTCCATCCTGGGTTGCGGCCGCGGCTTGTCGTCACGGATGGGGACGGTTGTAGTCGTTGTCTTGGTGTAGAAAGCGGCTGCAGTGTGTGGGCGTACGGTGTCGTTAGGAGTCGGCGAGGGGCTTCTCGAGGACCTGGATGCTGGGCGTTCGTCCATGTCGGGCATGGTGGGGATGGAGGGAAGAGGCGCAGTGTGGACTTCGCCAACAGCGCCACCGTGGGGGGCACTGAGGAGGGAGGCCAGCGACATGCGCTCCTGAGCGAGGACAGCAAAGTCAGGGGGTTCGAGAGAGGGTGTGCGCGAGAATCTTGGCGGAGCGTCGTGGGGAGTGGGAGGTTGGCTGGGAGACCCTATGGTGGACTCCCGTCCTCGTCTTCCCTGTTCGTACTGACCCTCGATCTCGTCCGCCTCACGTTGCGACACAGTTCTGAAGATACCCTCTCGCGCGCAGAAGATGGTGCTGCGGCGCTCTTCCCTTGAGCGTTTGGGAGCATCGGGCTTTTTGAAAGCCTTCTCCTCGACTGGAGAACTCAGAGAAGCTCTTAGCGACGAGTGGCTCGAAGAGGACTCCCTACGTCCCTCAAGGATGATCAGGTCACTGGCATCGGCAATCTCAGCAGGCGGCATGAGCCTACGCCTCGGCGACAAGATGCTTGGTCTGTTGGAGGACAGGCTCTGCCTCGGGGAAAGTATGCTTTGTCTTCTGCTGCGCATCTTGGCACAAGGGCAGCAGCGCAGTTCACATTCGGCCTGCAAGAAGTCGACCAGTTCATATGCGCGGTCAGCGCGTTGGCGTTCCCAGGAAACCTGGAGGGAAAGCTCCTCGATTTCCTCCTCGCTGGCGGCAGAGGAGACGATATCCACTGTCGAGAGGGAGAAGCGCGGTGCCTTGCTCTTCTTGGGTGATGCAAATTCGTCGTCGGGCGCAGCGTCAAATGCTTTAGGTAGCGGAATGCGACCCTCGGCGGCTATACGGGCAACTTCCTCCTCCTTGGCCAAGGTCTTGTACGCGTCACGTTCCTGTTCAAGCATCTTGATGCGCTCAAGGGCCTCGCCAAGTTCCTGCTCCATACCGACCATCTGATAGCGGGCTTGGAAAGCCTCTTCCTCGCGGGCCTTGGATCGCAGCTTTTCGGCGTCGAGGTTGTCCGACGCTAGTCGCCAGCCCTCGCGGGCGGACTTGAGTTCTTCCTGGAGCTTGATGATTTGGGACTCGTTCTTGAACGTCTTCTTGCGGGCAAGCTTGATCTCCTTCTCCCACGCTGCTTTCGTGTGGGCGTAGGTTTCTTTTGCGCGGCCGTATTGTTCCTTGAACAACAAGTCAGTAACTCTGGATGCCTCTAGGATGGCGAGGGTGGCGGCGGCGGAGGCAAATAGCTTACCATGACGGCCTCGAGACGCTCGCTAACGCGCTGCTCCCGCTCCTTCCCTTTTTCCAGTTGAACCCGCAGCACCTTGGACTCGTCGCGGTAGCGGCGCAGCTCGGTCTCAGCCTCCTCACGACCCAGCATGGCACGCTTAAGGGCAGCATCGGCGGTCTTCCGTTCGAGTGTCTTTGACTGCATGGCAAGATTATTAAATTGAGAGATTTTCTCATGTACGGAGCTATCACGTCCGCCGGGACTGCTGCGAGGCGAGGTGAAGAGGTTGCGACCTTGTTGCTTCTGGTTTGCGCGGTCGGGGGTCATTGGACTCAGTGGTCCGCCCGGCGAAGGCGGTTGGTCGGCGCTATCGGCCATCGTAAGGGTGATGATGTTATTGCTGTATGTATTGAGCGGGTATCTGGCGTGCAATGTCGGGGAGGCCTTTGGGTAGGTAGGTAAGAGGTACTCTCCCTGTCGTCTTTGCCTGTGACGCGATTTGCAAAGGATGATGGTAGTAGCGTCGGTGAAAAAGGAACCCTTAATGGAGACGGGATCATGCAAGGCAGGTTAAAGGTGTATGTAGCCAGCTATCTGCCAATCCAGGTTGTTGACTGCGCGGCGACGGATGTTTACAGTGCGGGCGTTGGTGCTTGCTGCAAGACGGGTTGTCCAGGTGACGCAGCCGGATTGCCCTAGCGAAATGGATCATTTGGTGTTGGGTATTGGGCCGTTGACGAATGACATAATCGGCCTCCACCTTTGGGCTTTGGGTGTGGGAAATAAAAAAGGAAAAAAAAAAAATAAGAGGAAAGCGCTTGGCACCAAAGCTCCGAGCTATGAGCTGCAAGCTGCTTGATGTAGTAAGCAGCGACTCCACACAACAATACCCCCAATAACTGCAAGGCGGGGGGGGGGGGGGGGGGCGAAGGTGGGTGCAAGAGAGCTCGGTGAACTTTGCATTTAATTGCATACAAAGTGCCTACCTCACTATGTAGCATAAATGCGCAACCATGTTTGCCGGAGCTCATGGGGGCAGCGATGACTTAAATGACTTTAATTTCAATGGACGCTGGTCCTCGTTGCAAAAATATGAATGAGGAGTTTCCCACATGTCCCATATACGAGTTCCCCAACCTGCAACGTGTCATACAAGGCCCTGGGTGTATCGTGTCGTATGGAGGTCACAGCTTCTTGAGAGAGCTTGAGACAAACCCCAGATAGATAGTACATGATGGCTTGAAAAATCCAATTCTTCCATAAGCGTTTCCAACTATTGCACTATATAGCACTCTATCTGTAACTCGTCCTCAAGTCTGCAAAGGGACCGTTATCGAGGACCCAGAAAAGGAGAGGGCTCTCCTTCGGATGACCTGGATCCGCCGCGACCTATCACACGCCGCCTAAAAGTCACTTTTTGCTATTTTGGAGGCTTTGCGGCTCCCCCCCACCCCTCGTCGCTTTCGGCCTCCACCTCGCCCACCTTGTCTGCTGCCGGCGGAGTGCATGAAGCCTGCAGAATGCTCAAATGTCCACAGCATCCCTCCAAGTGCTTTTTCTGTCCTTTCTAGAAGTTTGTCTGTAGTTGTTCGTCGGTCAGGCCACGTCGACAACGTGACAGCAGACGAAAGGGGGAGTGCATGCTCTCTCCATCTCTAGCGCAATTGTGCCAATCATTTAAGTTACATTAGCTTTCTTGGGTCGTGAGACTTTTCGCCTCTTGTATCCGTAGCTTCTCGGCATCTTTGCCCACTGCATCCTAACCCCCAATTGCTGGCCCGCCTTCCCTCCCTCCCCTCTTGACGGAATAAGACACAACCGCAGCCATGGCAGACGACACGACAAGCGTGCGCCAGCGCAAGCCGGTGCAGGAAGTCGAGGACGAGGACAACCTGTTCGCGGGCACCCCGGCCGAGAACTCGCGGGGGAAGAAGAGCAAGAAGTCCAAGAAGGCCAAGGCTGAGACAGACGAGTACAGCCCCTACCTCGACATCCTCCGCTTGCTGAGCTTCCTCTTCCTCGCCTCGTGCGCCCTAAGCTATCTCCAGAGCAATGGTGAGAGCTTCTTCTGGGGCCAGAAGAACAAGCCCTGGTATATGAGGCCCAGCTACTGGAAGACTAAATGGGTACGTGCATTTCCCCTTCCTTCCCCGGCAGAGAGAGAGAGAGAGAGAGAGACAGAGAGAGAGGCAATGATCCCGAAAGCTAACGCGTGCACTCTTTTCTCCCCCGGCAGAACGGACCCCTCTACCTTACCCCCGAGGAGCTCCTCCAGTACGACGGCTCCGACCCCGAGAAGCCCATCTACCTCGCCATCAACCACACAATCTTTGACGTCTCGGCGAACCCGCGCATCTACGGCCCGGGCGGCTCCTACAACGTATTTGCGGGCCGCGACGCCTCGCGCGGCTTCGTCACGGGCTGCTTCATGGAGGACCGCACCCCGGACATGCGCGGCGTCGAGGAGATGTTCCTGCCCCTTGACGACCCCGAGGTCGACCGCCACTGGTCCTACGACGACATGCAGAAGCTGCGCGAGGAGGAGCTCGCCGCCGCCCGGGCCCGGGTCCACGAGGCGCTCAAGCACTGGGTCGACTTCTTCTCCAAGAGCGACAAGTACGCCATGGTCGGCAAGGTGAAGCGGGATCCCGACTGGCTCTCCAAGGAGAAGAAGAAGAAGCTATGCGACCAGGCGCAGAAGGCGAGGGTCAAGAGGAAGGTGCCCGGACAGGAGGGCCAGAACTGAGAGAAGGCCGGGTGGGCCGACGCACTGGACTATGAACGTCGGTTTTTTTTTTTTTCGCATCATCTATTAGGAATGGGGAATATGCTGTTCGGTTTCTCCAGCGCCGTGAGCATATGTGACCTGCGGCCACCTTGCAAGAGTGCATTTACCTCACCCCGTATGTGAACGACTCTTTGGCCGTGTCTCTATAATTGCCATCCCTATAGCAAATGCACTTGACGGGGGATACCCGGCAACCGCTTTTTTTTTCTTTTTTTTTTTCTCTTGATTCTCTTCTCCGTTACGGCAGCTCTCGCCGATGGAGGCCCACGGCTCCACACGGCTTTTCCGTGCGAGAATCGGTCCAGTTTGTAACCGTTGGCCTCTCGCCATGATCACTGGGTTTGGCCAGACATGAGCCGGGAAAAACGGCATGTCGTGAGGTTCGTGGGGGGGGGGGGGGGGGGTTCGTCGTTCCCGCACGAGCCGCGTGACTCGGCACCTCGGCGCACAAAAGGGCATTTTGGTTTGAAAGGATTAGCCACCGGGACTGCTTTGCCGACTATTTATAGATTTTTTTTCCCCAAGGACATCAGATGCGTTGAATGCCTCCCCTATCACGCCTCTGGCTGGGCCCGTCTGCAGCCTCCTTACCACGCACATGTTTCACTAGGCACTTTTCTGGTGTCTGACAATTCAATGGCCTCTTTGGGGAACATTTGATTACCGGAATCAATAAAAAGATACTCGATTTTAGATGCTATAGCGAGCTATGCGAAGTCCCGCCATGTCCAGCGTGAACCCCATAGTACCAAGGGGGAAATATAATGGCTCCCCGTCTGGTTTATGTTTTGTCGTACATCCCATTTCGTCCGAACCGAATCAGCTGATCCGGCGTTCCAAGAATATCAGGATCCGGTGGTAGAAATATGCAATCCGTCATGATAATAGAAAGAAGAAAAAACAGCGCATGGTATTAAGTCTCATCACCCAAGTGTACACCGTAACCAGAGCCCAACGCCCGGCCAAAACCCCAACCGTCCCAAAGTCCCAGACCCAATCGTTGCGACAAAGGCGCTCCTTACAAGAGGAGGAAGCCGGCACCGATGGCGAGCAGGAGAGTTGCGGGTGCGCTGATAGAGACGGCGCCGGCAGTGGGAGGGGAGGAGGGAGATGCGCCAGAGCCGGAGCCGGAGCCAGAACCGGAGCCGCCGGAACCAGAGCCGGCGCCACCAGTGGGAGAAGCAGAACCACCGCCAGAGCTGCCGCCGGAGCTGCCACCGGAGCTGCCACCGGAGCTGCCGCCAGAGCTGCTGCCGCCGGGGATCTCTGCCTTGGCAACATTCTTCGCGGCCTTAGCGTAGTTCTCGAGGGTTCGGGTAGCGTTGGCCCGGGAGCTGGTAAGGTTGTTAGCGTCATTCTGTCATTTGATGTTTTGTGTGTGGGTTGCGTCGTGGTGGTGTGGGTGGATGATGTTCATGCGCTTCGGGTTTGGCCATGTATCATCATCCGAAAGATGAAACACGGGATTACCCAAGGCCGCACACGAGTCCAGGTTGGCAGGTCAGGGTGATCCCGACCTTGACAAGTTGACGTGTGCGCCAGCCAGAAAAGATCGGAAAAGCAGAAAGCTTTGACAGGGAAAGGATTCGAAAGCGAGAGAGAGAAAAAGAAGGGAAAAAATGGTGCCACTTACTTCTCGTTGATGACCATGACCATGCCGTTCTGGCAGTGCTTAGCCTGGGAGCAGTACAGCCACATGGGCGCGGTGCTGTTAATCATGACGGTGAAGACAGGGATCTGGCCCATGGAAACAGAGGCGGCGACGGGCTGGTATCCAGAGTAGATGCCCTTGGCCGAGCTGTTCATGTTGGAGATGGGGATGCAAGGGTTGTCGAAGGTGGACTGGACGACCGAGTGGTTGCCGCCGCGGAACTGGAACTGCACCATGGAGCCGACGGGGGCATTAATCTTGTCGGGGAAGAACTTGAGGGTGTTGTTGGTCGATGCGACGGATACGACTTGGACGGCTGCGGGTTGTTGCGTTAGTCTTCCGCGTCCGGCTCTGCATCCTCTCTGCCTCTCGACGACTTACACTGAGCCTGAGCCACGGCGGCCAGGGCCGAGACAATCAAAGCGGAGAATTGCATTTTGATCGAGTTTTCTTGATTTGAATAAACCGGTAGAGAGAAAAAAAAAGGTCTTCGAGGGATAGTTGTCGAAGGCGAGTCGAAAGAGTGTCGGTACTAAATGGTTTGGTTCGAAGATCGAAAAAAGCGACTTGCGCTTGGTAGGACTAGCCTGTGGAGAAGTTGGAAGAATTAAAGATTCGCAACGAAAAGAAGGGAAGAGAAAATGAGAAATTCCGCCTCGAAGGTTCTTTGGTGATGGAGTTCCTAGAAGAAGAGGGACCAGAAAGAGGGAAGAAGGGGGTGTGAGGGGACGGCATGAATTTAAGCAGACATCGGGATCGTCCCAAGAACCAAGTGAGGAACAACGACAACGCCAGGCCCTCTCAGACCACGCCCCCTTGTCTGCCTCAATCGGGCGGCATCGTCGTCGACTTCTCGTCCTTGCATCCGAAGCGAAAGTGACCCACGCCCTCACCCCCCAGGCCGCAGCGCAACATGATCGATAGGCAGGGGTGGAAGAGGAGGAGGGGCCTCCCTCCCCTTTGGGCCGTCGACGCGTTGCACTGGGCAGTCAAAAG
This sequence comes from Colletotrichum sublineola, assembly GCA_020631755.1. Lineage (NCBI taxonomy): Eukaryota > Fungi > Ascomycota > Sordariomycetes > Glomerellales > Glomerellaceae > Colletotrichum > Colletotrichum sublineola. The sequence goes on from JAHSQG010000001.1 coordinate 3,862,368, forward strand.
TTGAGGCGAGGCGAGGCGAAGCGAGGCAAAGGGGGTGAGAAGGAGTGAGGAGGCTGATGCAGCGAGGTTGAAACACGTTTTGACCATCACAGCCGGGGGCCATGGGGTGTGAGAGCGTACCCTGCATCTGGACCTGCGTACCCGCCGTACCAGCTTTCATCTGCCTTGGAATCCTGGGCCTGTCGAGAGAGTCTGCAGGCCCAGGACAACGAGAAACACATGAGAACCCGGCCTCGCATGAGATTGGCAATTAACTCCCTGGCGTGCCACTTCTCGTCGCAATCGTCATTGTCGTTGTCGTCGCCTGTTTGATTTGGGGACTTGCTTGCGTCCTGCTGACAGTCCCCATCGGCAGCTCCATAGCCTGTCCATCTTTTCTTGGCAACCGCCCTAAGGAAATTTAACCTCTGTACACTAATTGTATACCTAGCTCATCACTGGCACTAGCTCGATGGGTCTTACGCATGGTTGCCCTGCCGTGCAGGAAATCCCCTGTTTGCCGAGCCTGGCTCGTCGAGAGCGCATGGGTCTGGGGAAGACACACCCAATCAAGGCAGGGCAGGGCAGAGCAGAGCAGAGCAAGTAATTCATGAAAAATAGTCAGCGTGAGATGGAAGCCGTCGTTCCCGAGGACGGCTGTGCCACCTGTTCTACCAGTAGGAGATGGAAAGGGGAATCTGGGTGCGTAGATCCGATGCGTTGCACCATGGTCGGCATCCCGGATGAAGGAAAACAAATTGGAAGAAGAAAGAAAAAGGCTGGAAGCAGAGAGCAACGGAAGAAGGGAGCTTAGACTCTGCGCCACACTACGGCAAGTTAACGTCAACCGATGATGGCGGGCCGGGAAGACCCATGACACCAGGAAGACCACCCTCACTACGTAGCCTATCTATAGCTACAAAAAGTATGTAGGTAATTAGGTGAATATTAGCCAAGAGACGGGTTTTGCGGTGCGCGACACCTCATTGCGGTGCACGCAAACACAATCTACGCCCGATGTCACGAAAAAGTATAACGTCGAACGAGTGGGGACCGGACGGATCTTGACAGGGCAGAATACCTAAACACCGGAAAGAACACGGGCTGTAACGGTGGTTCATCTGCTCGCAATAAGATTTACAAGGGGAGGAAAGTCATCTCAATTTGGAATTTCCGCCTGTCAACCATTTCCTCAAAAAAGTTCCCCCAGTATGGCCTATAAGCACGCGGACAATACCTAAGCCATTCAGTTCATTTAAGCAGTCGTCGAACATTACGCGGTTGAGAGGAAAGAAAATTACGACGCAGGCAAGACGGCGCAAGACCCGCTGCAGGTCTGCAACAGGACCAAGACGGGGGGTCCACGGGACAGCTTGGCTTTCCACGACTCCTTTTTCTCCCCCCCCCGTTTTGTCGGTACCGTCTTGGCTTTAGAGGGGGTTGTGTTCGTAAGTTGAAAAAGAAGAGAAAAAATTGAAAAAAAAAAAAAAAAAAAAGAAAAAAAAAAGAAAAAAAAAAAAAAAGGGTTGAGACTGGCAAGAGGCGGTAGCGCGTGTCAAACCAAGTCGGACGACATCGAAGCCGAAATAAGGTTATGGTGTGCACAGTCCGTCGAGCGACCGAAGACGCATCGCCCAAGTCCCGTTTTGCCGGCACGTAGATCCACCATGGAGACCCACTGGTTCGATTTTCCTCTTTTATCATTGGCCACAAGCCGGCGGTGGTCGCCAAAAGAGGCTGGCGCTCGGATGTGCTTCACCTCTTTCAGCCCTCTGACAGTTCCGTAACGCTCCTTGTTTCAGCGTCCTTACTACCTAGGTACAGTAGGGAGGTACCTACCCAAGTACTACACGTAATACTCGTAATACTGCCGTACGCTACACCAAAAGTCCACATTGACCTGCTCTTCCAGCCATTCACCACGCAACCACGGGTTCCCTCTCTCTTATCATAGTACGTATGGTATGGTAATCTATGTATGGCAATGGCTGGCCCCTATCCATTTCGTCCGTTCCGTCTTCCGTCCTTCTCCCGGACCACCTTGCGTCTTGGCTCTTCCCAACTTGCACTCATCCTTCGTCATCCCACCGCGTCCGCGTGCGCGTGCTCTGCCCTAGCGATATTACTTCCCGTCTCCGTCATTCTGGGGCTCTACGTAGGTAGGGTTAGTAGTACTCCGTAGTGTACCGGTAGGTGCACTAAGCAAAAATTGTCCGACGATGCGTTAACTGCCCAAAAGCAAGATGAACCCTTCATCCCGGAGGCAGCCTACCCCCCTTGTCGATCTCAGGCTCTTAGCACCCAGCTGCTGCATGGCACCGCCGTCGCTCGTCGGCGTTGCCTGTCCACCCGTTCGTCTCCCAGTCCTGTCAGCCCATCTCTACGAAACCGTATCACGCGCATCCCGTCTTGGACAGCCAGTCCTCTGTGTGCCCACAGCCACCGTCTTCCCTCGGATGTATCGAGAAGCCGGGAAATGACTGCCAATGGATTCATTGGCGTCTGATGTCCCCGTCCCTAATCCCTGCCCATCCATTTATACGTATTCATCCACATCTTCTCTGGCCGGCAACCCGTCGCCCTCTATCCGTAGTACGCGGGGAAACGAGAGCCGGCGTTGGTCCCCTGTCTGCTCTGCCGTCTCCCTTGCCTGTTCAAGTAATTATAGTCGCCTTATACCGCCTTGAATGCCCGATATTCGGGAGTCAAGATCTACTTGAGTATTCAGCTATGTATAATCCACACGCCTACACATATAAGCACATATTTTCTCTCCCTCTCCCTTCCTGCCCCTCCATCTCTCGTTCACAATGCCTCCGGCTTGATGGCCTTCCTTGTCAACCAAGACCCTCTCTATACTCTTTGTCCCTTATAGAAGCGGGTTTCCTCACTATCGAGTTGGCCTCGTCTCGTGACTCGTGTCATCTGGGTCGCTCACCCCGTCATAGGTCACAGTCCTACCTAGAACAGTCCTTTCTCCAGAGGAAGCCAGGGTGCCTCGGATCTGCAAACACTTATCGAGCTTGCCCCATCCCACAACTACACCACCCTACCTTGCCTAGTCCCCATAACCCTTCTGCGTGGATCTCTCATTTCCCTTCCAACCGTTGAAGCGTCAAAGGCGGCCCATAACAGGGGTCACCGCACGGGGAACCCAACCGCTTCCAGTCAGTGCCCGTCAGAACCATACTGCGTATTGCAAATAGTAGGCGTTATGTTATAGCTTGTGGGGGGCCCTCTTTCGCTCGTCATCTAGCCAACCATGGGCTGTTTCCTAATGAAGGCTGATTGATTTTTTTTTTTTCTTTTTTCCTCTTCTTCTTTTTGCATGGGGACCACTCGAGGCAACTCGAGATCCGTTCGCCACACCCCTTGGTTTGGGTAGCGGAAACGAAACGCTCCGATCTTCTGTCAACGACATAATGCCGTACGCACGCCAGGCCGGTCAACAGTTTCTTTCGAAGCTGAACTGGACTCCTGTTGAACCGAATGCGGTGTGCTAAGAATAGTAGTAATTCGCTCCGGGCACGTCTGGAGTCGAGAGGGTTCAACCCATGGACGAAATGACAGGTGCCTCCCCCCTCTCGCCCAGGTTTAGAAACGCATATCGCGTCGTTTGAACTGGTCTTTTTTCATGGCGTCCTCGGAGCGTCATCCCATCTTTCTTGCTCTTACGCCACAGAAAGCGAAAATGCCATACAGGAGAAAGAAAGGGAAAGAAAAAAAAAACCCCTCTGCTAGCGCACCGTCCTTACCGCCCTGGATCTCGGTCAACCATCCGTTTGCCTCTTCACTTACCCAAGTTTTCTCGCTCTCGGCACGCCAGATGGTCCTGCGAGAGCAGAAAGGACCCAGGAGCATGAAACAATGCCCGCCAACAAAGCTCTGGACCGATCGCATCCTGTGACATCCGGGAAAAGATGGGCAACAGGTGATTAGCAGATGACGGGACCGAACTCCCTCCCCCACGCATCTTACCCACGCAATCGTCCTCTATTTTGACCGACCGCTAGGCGTTGACACGAGCGGTCTCCACGTGGCTAGAGAGTATCTCTCGAGCAAGTAGAAAAAGAAAATTCATGGAGCGGTGAACGCATTGGAATAACGATGTGTGCTTCACGAATCGTTTCCCCCGACTGCCAAGGCCGCAGGCGTGTGTGTGTGCGTGTGTGGTCATGGAGTGGGCTCTCGAGACTGAGTGCCGGCCTTGGGGACATATGTCCCAGCCAGAAGCCGCAACGGAGCAGGGAGAAACCGCGCAGCCGCCGTATGCACATGTAGGTACGATGAACGACTTTGCACAGTCCCCTTTTCCTTTCGCGATCAAAAATGCAGGCTTTTTGTTTGGGGTTGGTTTTGGGGGAAGGGGGGGAGGGGGTGACATGAGATGGCTGTTTGTTGCTGTTGCTGGCTGGTCGTCGTCGACGGGCCCCTCGATAGACGAGAGGAGGAGGGGGAGGACCTTGGGGTCCTTGCATTATGCTACTGGGACCCTTCGCAAGGCACCAGAGTAGGTAGCAGCATTCATCAGTAGAGACGACGTCTCTTGAGACAAGCGAGCACGACAGCGCAACTACTCTTCGTTCCTTGGCCCAGATCCTAGTTTGGCTTTGTTCGCAGCAATACTCCTTCATGGAAGATTCACTTGGAAATTCGATGCAGAACCCCTCCTTATCGATTACTCAAGGGCTCAAGAGATCACTGTCGTTACCAAAGTTCGATAACTAGAACTCCTATCATAATCTGCTTGACGTGCCATACGTTCTGCTGCTCGGACTACATAAAAATGAGGCTCAACTGATCGGCATGCGGCAGAACGAAACGACACGATCCGCGGGAAAAAAAAAGAAGAAAAAAAAAAGGCCCTGTCCAGTGATGTCCTCAACTACAACACCTGAACGAGGACTGCCTCTTCCAAAAAGCGCGGGGGTTCGTCGTGTCCGCCTTGAGTTTCGTCCCAAGATCCACCCAAACGCAAAGAGCCTCATCCCCAAGGGCCGATACACGCTCACTGACGAGCCGCGATCAGAAGGCTCTCGGGCATTCTCCGCCGTTGGAGCCCCCTTAGTCGCATATTACCTGACAAGCCCCTGCTCATCCTCTACTGTTTCGTCTGAACCGTGTCGGTCTGAAGCAGGAGAGGTGCCAAAAAGAAAAAAAGAAAAAGAAAAAAAAGCTCATGTGTCTTCGAATGGCAGTTTTATCCCGCTTGGTTTTACTCTTGTTGCACCTTTGCACTGGACGAGACCTGCAGCTAACACGACATCGACAGTGGGCCAGGGCGGGCTGGTATAGGCAAAGACGCGGGTGGCAGCGGGGTTGAATATGATAGTTTCGCGTTTCCGTCGCGAACGGGTTCCGAAGACTCGTGCGCTCCTATAGATCATTGGTTCGGCGGCGCTTTGCCCATCCCTCGACCGGGCCGGGCGGTGGCGAAGAGCCCCCGGGTTGCGGGTGATGGCTGTTCTACTTGTATGAGTGCGGGTTGTGATGCGCATGCCGCCTAGACACGTTGTGCGCGCGGTTGTTGACGTTGGACCAACATAAGTTCGTCTGGTTCAAAAGATTCGAGAAGAGTAATCATGCCGTTTGGGATGATAGATGCGGCCGCAGTCCTCCGAAGCCGGCGCGTTCTAGAGGGCTTTGCCTACAATGGTCTATCTCCTGTCGACTTATGCATGGGATTCTCCGACGTCGTGTTAAAACCTTTAGTGATTCTCGCCCGGCTCTCTGCAGATCGGCTGGGGGAGATATGTAGGCTCTCCTCAAGTAGTTCGTGGCTTGTCGTATCAGGAAGCTCGAGGATCGAATTTGGGTTGCGTGGTCAACAAAGGACAGCTGCGGTCAACAGCGTGCTGTTGGGAATCCTTGTCCCTGGGTGGCAGTCTCTTCCTAGAGGCAGGGATCTGTGTATGTAGTATTCACCGGGCATCATTCGGCGTGGCATTGTTGCAGCCTTGCCAATTGAAGACCTTTCGTCGCTCAAAAGTCCATGAGCAGCTGCGGCGCAATCTTCTCCAAGTCCTCAACCTAGCTTCCCCGTCAGTTCCGCCCGTAAGCAGCATAATAACACCCCGCAGGAGAGGCCAGGCGTAGTGGAGCTCACCTCTAGGAAGCCACCAGGCCTCTCATGAACACACCGAGCGATGGCCTCCCTGACGAATATGTCCATGTATTTGCCTGCCGCGGCGTTCGCGTCCTTGCTCAGCCTGGTGTCGTCCTTTTCGAAGAACTCGTGCAGGAGCCGCGTCAGAAGCTCGGGTGGGATGGTGTTCTCGGGGGCGTCAGCATCCTCGTCGTCCTGCTGCTCCTCCTGCTGCTCAGCGTCTTCCTCGTCCTCGACCGCTCGCGACGCCGCGTCGCTGTCCGATAGCTCAAAGGGCCCCGACTTCTTGCGCGCGGGCGGCTGCGCGGCCTTCCGTTTCATGCCGGCGGCAGGTTGCTGAGACTTGGCGGGCCGGCCGCGTTTTGCGGGCTGGGTCGGTTGGTTGGGCATTCTAGAGATCCGGTCTGCTGACGTTAGCGAGGTGAGTTATGGCGTCGTCGTCGTCGTCGTTGTCGAGGAAGGGCCGTTGCCTGCTGCTTGTCTTTGGCGGTCGAAAGCTGGTGGCTGAAGACAAAAGATTCACGTGCCAAAGGTATGATAACCCACTTCTCAGAGTCAGCCCAGAACGAGGGATGGTCAAGGGTACGTTCGCTGAAGTGCGAGATCTGATCTGGGTCGGGGATCAGGCGACTAACGCGGGGGAAAGCAGCATGGCGTGTGGGGTGGGAAGGGGGATTTGACGCGAGACGCGACTGTCACTGTCGCTGCAGGCGCGCTTCTGAGCATTAACGCCATTGACCAATCACCATCTCTGCAACTCTGCTACAGGTGGCAAACTCTCCTTCTGGAGGCCACATCGCATCAATAACTACCAAAGCACCACCAGAATCATAAAGCAAAGCACATTTGAGGCATCACCAGAGGAAGTGAAAGAAAACACGCAGCTGAGAACAAAAAAGGAAATCTTCCTATTGTACCATGGAAGTCTATCAAGTCATGCAATACCAAGGAAAATCCACGAGGATAGACCAGAAACCGGTCGAGTCCGGCGGAGACAGTGTTGCGTGAATGAATGCAATCGGGAATTGCTTTAGTGTACAAATTACAGTGGATTAGGTAGCAAGCAAAGCTCTTCAGGTCATGTAAGAGAACGCCTTGCCAAATGCCATTCTAAACCACGAAGGACCGGCCGACGCAGACAATCCACCTCTTGTGGTGTCCACATCCATAGTCCCTCCGCAACTTCCATCTCACCCCTTTTATCAACCGAATCCTCATCCGATCCTAGCCAGCCACGAATCCCCACAGCCCGGGTGTTCGCCAACTGCCAACCCGCCACCGATGAAGAGTTTATACACGAAGAGGTGTCAGGGCATTTAGCCAGAGCCACCCTTGAAGGCCTTGCCGAAGAGCAGGACCTGGAGCTGGTCGTAGATGGACAGGACACCAGCACCGGCAACACCACGGAGGATGTTGGCACCGGCACCCTTGAAGAGAGACTTGACACCCTCCTTGGCGATGATCTGCTTACCGGCGTCGAAGGAGCTCTTGTACTTGACGGCCTCACCAGAGGTCATCATCATGCGACGACGGATGGTGTCAAGAGGGTAAGAAGCGATACCGGCAGCGGTGGTGACGCACCAACCGAGGAGGAAAGAGGCGAGGAAGTTGCCCTGGAGAGAACCAGTGAGGACGACGGGCTTGATGGAGTCGTAGAGACCGAAGTAGAGACCACGGTAGACGACGATACCAGCGACGGAGGGCATGAAACCACGGTAGAGACCGGCAATACCATCGGAAGCGAGGGTCTTGCGGTAGACGTCAACGAGACCGTTGAACTGGCGCTCACCACCCTTCTTGGCGGACTTGGCGTCGTTGGCCAGACGGGTACGGGCGTAGTCGAGGGAGTAGACGAAGAGGAGGGAGGTGGCACCAGCAGCACCACCGGAGGCCAGGTTACCAGCCATCCACCAGGCGTAGCCGTCACGCTCCTTCTTGAAGCCGAACATCTTCTTGAACTTGTCACGGAAAGCGAAGTTCAGGGCCTGGGTAGGGAAGTAACGGATGACGTTGGCAGTGTTGCCACGCCACAGGGACATGACACCCTCGTCGGCGGCGGTACGCTTGAAGCAGTCGACGATACCCTCGTACTTGCGGTCGAGACGACCCTGCTTAAGCATCTCATCCTATCGGGATGTTAGTCATGGTTCAAGGGTCGATGGTAGATGTGACAGGGTGTTCCAAGATCACGTGTCATGGCTTCATGACACTGACGCCGGGAGTACCCGATCGGACCTTGGTTGGCTATGTATCAACACCGTGCATACAGCATATTAACTAACCTGGTTCTGGATGAGGAGCTTGATACGCTCGATGGGAGCAGCAGCAGTCTTGGAGACGGCGGCAGAGACACCTCCCACTGTAGGAAGCAGTTAGCGACTATTCACCGAAGACAGCTGTATATCGCGCCCGTCTTAATCAACTCGCCGAGATCGGATAGCTGATATAACAAGGACGACGATGTCGGTTTTGATGGTAGAACATACTAAGGAAGTCGGCCACGAAGGGCTAGAATAGACGTTAGCATACTTGTATGATGGTTGAGTTGTCATCCCAGGCTTGAAGGAAAAGCCCCCAGCCGTGCTCAGCACGCATATCCATCCATCGGTGACGACGATAAGGCGAATGTTGGCCATTGTCGCATCAGACCTAGCGCATCTAGTCGAGGCAGGCATCGACTCGATGAAGCCATTGGTCAAGTCGACGACCGCGATAGGGTTGGTCGGCGATGGATGGAAGCGACGTCGCCGGCGAGGGAATTTTTTTCCGCGCAGCCTCGGGTGAAGGGGAGAGGATAGTTAGCTTACCGGCATGCCCAGGACCTTCTGTTCGGTAGGGGGAGACATTTTGGCTGTGGGTTTCTTCTCAAAAGATCAACCTCAGAGAAAAGAATGAGCGGAGATGGACGGAGGAGTAGAAGGAAATGTGAAGACGGAAGGGCGAGTCGAGAGAATTTAAGTGCTCCGACAGGTAGCAGGTTTGAGGGAGGGAAAAAAAAATTCCTGCAGGGTGACCGAAGAAGGAACAGCTTTTGAGCGAATCTTTCCGGGCCGCGCTAAACTGGGGAGCACCGACCACCTCGAACAGGGCCAGGGTGCGTGAGAGGTGGATAAAAGAGCGGGTCCTTCTTTCGCTGGCAAGTCCCCTCCAGCCTCCATCCAGCAAGGCTATCTTACCTTCTGGTAGGGTAGGTAGGTAGGGAAGTGTGTCCTCTCAGGCTCTCTTTCTCTCTCCTTCTCTGTCATTTTTTTTTCTCCTCCAGTATCGGGTGGGTAAAAGCTGGGTGGGTCAACCCCCTACCAACCCCCAAATCCACTGGGAAGGTGCAGCACCAGCGCGAATACAGCACAGTACAGTAGGTACGTATACGATACGATTTAATGGGGAAGGGGGGGAGGGTGAAGTTTTTCTTTGGCCCGGCAACTGTTGCCTCAGGCTGGAGCGCTAGTTTGCCATGGAATTGAGATACCGGTTCACCCCGAGATTTGCACGGGGACTCCGCTGCATGTTTAGTGTAGTGTAGTGTAGTGTAGTGCAGTGCAGTGCAGTGTAGTGTAGTGTAGCTCTCTGGTTTTCTTAGAAAGGCGTGTGCCGGCCGTCTGGCGGGTGGACGGTGATTATGTCTCTAGTGCACCTTAGCCAGGCACTTCGGTCTCTCTTTAGTCAAAATCCAGGCCCAAGCAGCGGCTACTGCGACCACGGTGTTACGATGAATAGGGGAGAGGGAAGGGTTCACTGGGCTGTCTCGGGCGAGATTGACTGACTGATTCTGTGGAAGAGAGAAGACGGCACAGAACATCCAGGTAGTCCATCAACCACCATATATGGCCTAGCAGAAAACAACAGCTGGATAGACGGCCAGCATAGCATGGCTCTGGTTAATAAGATTTCATTCCAAGCCTCCTTATCCGCCCGGATGCCATTGCGATATCCCATTCTTTCGCCGTCATTATTCTCGTTGTTGTTCTTTATCATCGTGGTCGATGGTTTCTGATGAGGCATAGCTGCAAGCGCCAAAACACAATCTCCAGAGCCGCCTGCCATGGCAACCAGGCTGTTATTAGTTATTACCGGATATAGGTCATTAATATCTATCTCTCGTCTCCTTATCCCCTCTGGCGGGCCCCTTTCAATCCGAACCTAAAGTCTCCCATGTCCCGATGCCAAGCCGCCCAGCTTGGATGGCTAGGCCGGGTAGCCTCTGGGGGTCTTGTCAGCCCGCAAAAAATTGGTGCATCCAATCCTTTGAGCCGCCGCCGCCGCTAATTCGCCATCCGCCATTGACCTGCATCCAGACAACCGAGCTTAAAAAAAGAAAGACGAAAAACTAGCGTACTTACATACGTGTACTCTGTACGAAGATACAGGCTCCGGAGCGCCAGGGGGGCAGGCCTGCCTGGTCGGCCGAGTCACGTCTCTTCGCTGGCCTCGGGTCAACTCAGCGAAAATGGTAGGTCTCCCCAGTGCGTGAACGTGAGGTACACTACGGCAAGCCAGACACTCACATGCCCGAGCTGGGTAAGCGGATTTCGGGTTTAGTGCGGTAGAGAGAGAGTATGGAGTAGGGGTTTGTTTACATCCTACGCTTCGGTTCGTACAGCGTAGCGTATGGAAATGACGGAGCAGATCTATGGATACGATCCACGATGCCCAATGTAATTTTTTCGCCATCCATGGAAAAGGGGAGAGGGTAGAGTACTTTTTTTGCCATCTTGAATGCCGCTAGCAGACTCGGACCTGCCCTGCTGTTGACAGCATGCATGTCAACGTAGTATCCGAGCCGAAGCAATTGACTTCTCAGAAAAAAAAGGACCAGACGAGCAGAGACACTAGGTACACTACACCACCTGGCCGGGCACATGCAACGAGCACGGATGAGTGGCCACTTTTCAAGACGCATTCAACGTCAGGCTTCAGAAACGGCTCGTTTGAATCCTTACTCGTGCACGGCGGCATCCCTAAACCAGTGGCGGCAAGACAAGGCTGGGAAATTGCCAGCTGTGTCACCATGACGCGGAGTACAGTGTCGAAGAGCGTGGAAGATGGCATTTTCGCAGCCCGACAGACAATTCAGTCTCTTGCGGGCGAACACAAACAAACGAGTTTGATCAGGCCGGGATACCATTCCGCAAGCCTCGGATCCCCCCCAGCGCGGGAGACCGGGAGAGCGGGAAGACAGAGGGATTAATGGAGACCATTGGGCGCATGGCTTCGGTGTGGATTACCCCTTTGGCCAGCTCAGCTTCTACTACTTTCTGGACATGGGACCCGTGATAACACTGACCGATCTGTTTGACCAAAAACTGGCTGCGCGAGGTACGGATACCAGGGTTTGACTTCAGACTTCGTTCCGTTTTCTGGCGAACAGAAGCGCCGACGGACCGCAAGCAGCCCCAGTCTCCTTGGTCTTGCCCGTAGGTGTTGCTGCTTACCGCTGATGCCTTGGCGCCTCGTTTCAACCGGGTTTGTTGCCGCAGGCAATACCCATACTTGCACCTACCTACCTCCCTACCTACCTAGGTAGGTAGGTAGTTACTTTGCATATAGGATTACATAAGACAAAGAAGCATGGTGGACGACGATCACTGCCAAAGGCCACGTGACAGCTCGGGACCGCTCCGGCCAGGTTTTTTTTTTTTTTTTTCCCCCTTCCCTCAGGCTTCCATTTCGAAGCAGCCTCACATAGTCCGTCCCCCCTCCCTCGCCCGATTTTGAAGCTTGCCCGTGCTGCACCCGTGGTTCATCTCGCTCGCCGTGTGCTCCAGATTCCCGTTCTCAATTCCCCGTTTACTTCTCCAACCTTGCCGACCGACCAACAGAAAAAAAAAATCCATCGACCGCCCAGTGGCCCGCCTGCAGTACATACAATAAAACACGCGAAAATCCCACCACACTTTCTACCATCTCTCATCACGTGACTCCCATCGACCAGACGAAAAAAAACATCATCTGCACGACACGGCTTTGCACGCGCGACGACGAGTGGCCCCCCGATAGCCACCCTTCCCACCCCTGAACGCGCCCAGATAGATGCCTCAGCCCACTCAAAGCTCCTCGTAGAGGCTGCCAGTACGTCCCGCGACGCGACTTTCAGCCTTGCGACGCCGTGATAAGATGACACATGTCTAACGTCCAAGATGCAGACCCTGGCGCCCATCCATCTTCTTCCCCCGAGACCTGACGGCTCCCTCGATCACTGGCGAGGTGCATATTGGGGCATGAATAACCCGGCCGCCTATACTCCCCTCGAGTCCCTCTTCCTGTTCCAAGCCATCCTCAAGCACGGCGTCGAGGCTGCCGCCTTCACCAAGGTTTCCGATCTTCTCGTCAACAATTCGCTGATCAAGGATGACAAGACCTACGACGCTAAACGACTGAGCCCGGATGCGCTCCGACAACTCTTCCTGCACTTGTTGCAGGAGGAGCTCCGGAGCGAAAACGCGACCGCCGATAAGCCCGATGGCACCTTGTCGCCCAGTTCTAAGAAGCGCAAGCTCAACCGTCCGCCATTGCCTACCCTGAAGGAGGTGAAAGAACAGCTGCATAAACTCCCAGCCCTGGTTGATCGGCTCTATGCGAGGTATAAAGCCCACGTCGTCAAGGATGTTAGAGACGATGAGCGGCGCATCGAGACACTGGCAAGGGAGATTCAGGTTCTTGAGGCGCAAGAGGCCAGCGAGCGGGCCAAGGCAAACGCGCCTCGCCAAATAGGTCCAAACGGCACCTCCGGCCCCAAGACGACTCCAACGCCTGTCCCGATACCATCACCGGTCCCGGCTCCTGCACAAGCTGCAGCCCATCAACACGTCAAGCCGCCGACGGCGACACCGCCCGCCGAGGTACCGAGACCGATCAGGCCCGCCAGTGGACAAGCTTCCGCTCCCACCCAGACTCCTGTGCCCGTTCCGACGCCCGTACCTTTGCCGCCCCAAGCGCATGCCCGGCCCTCAGCAAATGCTGTACAAGCCCCGCCCACCGCATCCCAATCTACACCGGCAAGGCGAGATGTTGCTCCTCCTCCAGGCGTATCTCAACCGTCGCCCGTGGCACCTCCAGCGCAAGCTGTCTCCGCCGCCGGGGCTCCCGCTACGACACCTACTACCGCCTCGGCAGCCAAACAACACCCGCCCCCGAAGCCTCCCAGTGGCTCTGGCCAGGTTCTGCAACCTCCTAGCAGCGCTGTCCATCCGCCCGTACGGCCTGGTCAGTCGACATCGCCGGTTCCTTTGCCGACGATTTCACCTCGGCCAGACAGCATTGCGAAGTCCCGTACGTCAGGGCCGGCAACAACTGTGCAGCCATCAACGCCAGGAACCCTCAAGTGGGAGAAGCCATATCAACCTGCTGCTCCAGCATCACAGTCACAAGGTCGTCCAGTGCCGCCAAATATCCCTACAACATCCGCTCCATCTACCCCAGGCCAGTCACATCATCCGTCGCAACGGTATCCTCAATCCACAGGGCAGTACCACGGGCCTCCACAGCTATCACATGTTCCAATCCAGCCAAACCCAACGCAGAGATATCCCCAGCAACCGCCAGCGGTCTTGGTGCCGCCTCAACCTCAGACTCAGGCCCCGGCTCAGACCCCGGCTCACGCCCAGGGTCAGGCCCAGGCTCATCCTCAACCCCAGGGTCAGGCCACGGCACAAGACGTGGCCCAGGCCCAGTCTCAGCCTCAGCCTCAACCTCAATCCCCTCAAGCTCAGCCAAAGGGGCAGCCAAAGGGACAGCCGAAGGGACAGCCGAAGGGACAGCCGAAGGGGCAACTAGTGGCCCCAACCCACTCTACCCCGGTCAAAGGCCCTCCAGAGAGGCCTGCGATCCAGCCCCCGCAGGGCCGTCCGCTATCAACGACTCCCATTGCCCCTCCAGTGCGGCCACAGCCCACTCAGCAACAACAGCAACACGCGCAACAGCAGCAAAAGGCTCACTCGCCAACCCCTTCAGCCTCTCAACCCCCCCATCCCCCACAACCCCCCGCTGGATACCAAAATCAACCGCGCCCTCTCGCTGCAGCCTCGCCAACGCCCTCTTCTGGCCCTTCAGGGCAGACCGCAGTTCCTCCCCCGAGATGGCCCCAGTCTTACCCGTCACCTTATGCACAGCAACAGTTTAGCCCTTCGCCAGCCCCGGCTCCGGCCCCGGTCCCTCCGCAGCTCCAAGCGAAGCCGGCTGACGCCCAACGGCGCGTTAGTTCCCCGTTCAACAAGCAACAACAGCCCCGTCCGGCAATACCTCCTCATCTCGCTCCACAACTCGCAGCCACCCCTCAACCGGCACAAAGGGCCGCAAGCACGCCGATTCCGCCTCCACAGACGCCTGTCACAGCACCTCCTACTTTTGTCCTTACTGGTTCTGGTACCAAATGGACATTGAAATCAACACCTTCCACGCCTCGTCCGTCCGGCGCTGGAAAGGAAGTTGCAAGCCCCGCTTTCGAGCCGCTGAGCCCGGTGCAACAACCTGCATCGTTGCCTGCACAGACACCATCACAGGCATCGAAGAAAGCCAGCCCGAAGTCGACACCGGTACCTATCCCGATCCCGAAAACAGAATCAAAGACCCCCGCACCTCGAGGCCGAGGCCGGCCACCTCGCAGCGCAACCAAGGTCCGCGCCGATAGTACTCCGACTTCGGTGGTTGGCATGCGGAGGAGTCCGTCAGTGACATCTCAGACAGATGAGTTGTCGATGGATCACCATGAGTTGGCGCCCAGAATTAAGGATGAGAACGCGACACCTAGAGCGACTCCGAGAGCGACACCAAAGCCCCAGGATGAGACAGGCGATACCACTGCTGATGAGAGCGTGCCAAGTCGAAGGCACATGGCCACTCCCAGCAGCGTTTCGTCCCGGCTACCTCACAAACGCAAGCGTCAAGACACCCCGACTGAGCCGCTACCTCTGCCCACAGCACCCACTCACGTTCTTTGGACGAGACAGTTTGGCCGTGTAAGCGCCGCTGCTCTTGATCAGATCAGCGCCCATAGATTTGCAAATCAGTTTGCAAACCCAATTCGCGAACGAGACGCGCCTGGCTACAAGACGCTCATTCTGCAGCCTCAGGACATCAAGTCCATCCGCGCAGCCATCACTCACGGGAACAGAGCGGCTACAGAGGCCGCCAAGGCTCTACCCGAGGGAGATCCAGGCACTGGCTCTGTTCTGTTGCCAATCAGCGACGACTTGGTACCCCCCAAGAGCATCATCAATAGCGCGCAACTTGAGCGAGAACTGGTACACATGTTCTCCAACGCCATCATGTACAATCTCAACCCCAGCCGCGGACCGGGCCCGGCCTTTATGAAGGGCGGTACTGCAGCCGATGGTGCTGATGTGGTAGGATACGAGGTCGACGAGGACGCGGTCGTCCGTTCTACGAGGATGATGTCCATGGAGGTTGAAAAGATCATTGGCGAGCTCCGTAATGCAGAGAAGGAACGCACAGGTCAAGCCCTATCCAATGCTGGCAACACGAGGCCGGCAAGCGTAGCTACTGGCGAAGACACACCGATGGCCGAGGACGATGTTGATGAGTTGGCAGGCGATGCCGACTTGGGAGCGACGACGAGGAGACGGCGCGTAGGCACGAGAAACTAGGCGTTGCCTCGTATTGCGCGCAACACTGATGGTTGAAGTGTGTTTTATGCGTTCTTAAGGGTTAGAAAGAAAGGGACCAAGCGTCTGGGTCTCAAGGAGTGTAGGATACTTTGAGCGGACTTAAGGGTCCGCCTTCGTATGATAATGTTATCACTGAGCCCAATTGTGGCTAAATCGTTACTTGAGTCTCAAAATGCCCGTGCTATAAAGCTCGCCCGAGTTGTGTCTCTGCCCAGCGAGGCCGGGAAGAGGGGGAGTGAGGTGCTTGCCACGGCCAGATCCGTCACGTCGCGTTTCTTGCCTCGAGCCAGCCACATTTTGTGTCCCTTGTCCACTAGTGAATGACTGTACGTGAAGAAGTCTACCAGAAGGGTTTTAGATTAGACCGAGTCCCAAGAAAGCAGCGAAACAAACTTTATACATCAGATACAAAAGACGGTAGCGTATTTGCCATTCTCTCGCAGGCGCGGGAGGCGGGATACTTGCTGCTTGTGAGCGGTCCTCTCTGAGCATTTCGACATGGACAACAAGCCGTTTTCGGGTCTGAGGATGAAGGGGCGGCCTCATCAGGAGTCCCGAGCAGCTCTTGTCGACCCAAGGGTGTGTTTCTCAGAGTGCCAGTTGCCAAAGAGGGAAGAGGCATCGAGGTTGCTGAGCACGGATTTCCTACGGCCGCATCCTGACTGCCAATGGGGCGTGGGTGCTTCCTGAGATCCTACCCCGGGGACATGGAGAAGCTGGTGTCCGCCCGATGGGGCGATCGGCAGACGTGTCGTGGTGCTTTGTTCTGAGGACTGTGAGGGCGCTGTGAGGCCCGCCGAGCTGTATTAACGATGTTCGAGTGCTTTCTGTCTGGATGAACCTGAGCGCCGAAGACATGCCCGGAGGTTTTTTTCCCGATTCTTCCATTGTCAGACCAGATACACGTGTTTTGAGGAAAGATACACCAGAGACCCTTGACAAATGCTGTAGCATGGATATGTTCTTCACTAACCGAGGGGGGGGTTGTCATATTTCTTCGAGAAGAAAAAAGAAAAAAATAGGTGGCAATGTTTGCTCTATTTAGAAAGCGGGCACAATGATACGAGTGCTCATCATCAGGAGGATATGGATATGGCCTCCCGCCGGCAGGAAAGCGACCAGATAATGATATGGCTGCGCTGAACGCGGGGAGGCAAAAGCATCAGTCATCTGCCCGGCTTCCTGGTGAATCTCGAAGGTCGCCTCTGGAACCAAAATGCTTGCCTCCGGTGGGGGTGTTCAGCTTGATAATACGTATTGAACAAGTCATCTGCACCATCACCGTCCGAAGAAAAAACATTTGATAGAGAAACAGTAAAGAGAGCCTGACAAACGACAGGTGACCAGGAGGATAATGGATCGGTAAGACTTCATGCGATTGAGAGTCTGAAAAGGCAGCGGTTAGCAAGGTTTGTTGATTTTCCTCGATAGATTCAAGATGACTACCTCTCTTCTCTTGCAAGATGACAACGACTACCTGGAAATCAATATTTATACCTAGATTACTATCAATGTAATGCACCAACCAAGACCCCAAGGTTGCAGATTCCTTGTGTTAATATAATAAAAATCATTAATTTTCTCCATCGTGTGTAAACATTAAAAACACTCTTTACAAAATTGAATTTCCCGTGATACCAATAAAGCCTCAAATCCTCATCATTCGATCCGGCTAGCAGACAACGCACACCTACCAGCACTACTCTCAGCCTTGACCGTCGCGTCAGGCCCACCAGAAACCATCTGATCGTGGCCCTGGATCGACAGACATCACAATGCTTCCTTTCACCATGATCTCCTTAGTCTGTCGCACCGTCAATCTCTTCAACGCTGCCCTGCTGATGGCATAACTCACAGCATAGCCCCCACTCAGCCCTCGCTGGCTCAGTCCGTACCGGAGGCTATGCACGCAATGACATCGACGGCTTTCACAATACCGTTACCGTCGTTAAAGGTAGCGAGCTAGAAAGATAGCAAAGCCTACAGCGGTCGCCTGCGGCCCCCTCGTGCCTAGGGCTAGGCTCGTGTGGGCAGCGGGCCGCAGAGTCGTGAGGGTGTCGATGAGGACGTCAACGCTGGCAGGGCTGCCGTGGGTGGTAGACAGTATGTTCGGGAGAGAACGAAAGAGATAGAGAGGAGACGGAGGCCTCAGAGGCGATGCCATAGTCTAAGATGTGGGTCGTGGCTCTGCTCGCGGCCGCGACGGCGATGAGAGAGAGAGGAGAGATTCGCTGATGGGGGGGGAGGCGGAGCGGGCGAGGGCCACGACTGCGGTGATTGGGGATCGCGGCTGAGCTGTGTCGCATATTCGAGGACGATGTCGCCTCTTGCGTCCCGTGATCATCTAGTTTGGAATGTCATGGAATGGGGAGGGGGGTTGTCAGGATCGCCGAGCTTTAAGGTGGCGGATGCGTCTAGGTTGAAACGGGTCTTGGCAAAGCTCCATGACGGGGAGTCGTCTCCGTACTGAGGCTGTGGTGATGAGCGCGTCATTGGGGGGGGGGAATGACGGCCTGTGCAATTGGAATTATCGTCTACGGTCGAATGCCCTTTCTTATTATTTGCATTACTAGGATTGATTGGTAAGACGGAACTTTTGGTGAAATACAACGTGCCGAGAGAATACTGATGAAGAGCATGGAGGCGCACGCTTGAAGAAAAAGGATCGAGTATCAGCAGCAGAGTCGACAGCTTACGTGCAAGTGTTTCCACATGTCAATTGAACAATAAGGCATATATGGTCATGTGTGGGAAGCCTCGCGATGAATGCGCGTCGGGTCGGAGGAGCCTGACGGCTACGAACACCGGGACAGGCCTCGGATGGGGAGGCCGGGAATTGTGGAGAAGCACAAGAGCAGGGCCGGCTGCTGCGGGTGAGAGGACCGGAACCGGGGGAGGGGGCCATCCTGACCCGCGTCGAGGAGGGTAGGGGGGAAAAAGGTATTGAAACGGGACGTGCGTGGTGTATAATGGGAACGGGATGAGCGGCTCTGCGCGCATCCGTTGTTAGAGGCAGCCTTTGCATGACATGACAGAGCAGAGTGACCAGAGAAGCAGGTTAGTCATCCGAGCTGCTGCGCCATTGCCAAGACCAAGCCGGGGGGGAGGGCGATTCGCTGGTCTGGGAGGGAGATAGAAACTATGACGAGCTACAGGCTATGAGAAAAAAGTCTTCTCGCGCGCCCGGCGCCGTTGGTGCTGGAGGGGCGGGAAGCAAGAAAAAACAAAACAAAAAGCAAACCAAGATCGATATTGTCTCGTGGTGGATTTGTTTGTTTGGGTTTCTTGGTCCGCTGGCTCTGGCCTCTGGCTTGGCACTGCTCTTATTTTTGGGGGGGCGGACAGCAGCAACGAGACGGCGCTGGGCTTGCGCGAAGCGGCAGGCGACTCGTGCGTGGCGGCAGATCCGTTGGTCTTGGCTGTCACGGTGCGGTGAGGCTGTGTATCCGTTGTTGTCCAGGGAGACTTGATGTAATACGTGTAAGTAAGATATGGTGAGTTTTGGTTCTCGGTATCGGTGAGGAGGGAGAAAAAGAAGAAGGTTGTGGTGGGTTAGTCACAGGGGGAAGCTTGACCGCCTGCTCTCCGTCGAACCGTCTGAATGGGACATTGGAACGAGGCTTAAGGAATTGAGACGAGGATGGGATGAAAGTGAGTGGCTGGCTCGGCCGGCTCGGGCTAGGGATATCCCGTCACACGGACGGGGTTCCGTTCGTCGCTACGGCGAAAGGGGGCTGTTAGCTTTTCGAGGCGCCGGACCTTGACGTCAGAGGAGAAGAACTCATGACCCCTGAAAAGCCTGACAAGACGAAGGAGATGGAAGAGGGAACGAAAAACTTTTTCCATGCAGACTGCTGAGAGAGGGAGGGGAGGGGATAGACGGGATGAGGGATGGACGGGGATGCAATAGGCTATCAAAACAAAACGCAAATTGGACATGTCTTGGCACATCATGTTTGATACCTTGATACTTGGCACAGGTGCCCTTCTGTCCCCTTCAACTTGAACCGCACGTGTGAGAGAGTCTTGGTATCGGGATGAGTGGGTGTGCCAATCTGTCGGAGACATCTGCTGGCATTGGTTGGGACCTCCCGTCGCCCTCTTGCAAGCGCAGCAGCAAGCAGCAAAGCAGCAATCGGGAACATCTTGTTTTTGTGTGGTGGTGCACCTGCAACTGCACCTGGTCATCGGCCGGCACAATGTACTGTTGTCCCTGTTGTGATTTGATGATGTCAAGAAAAGGCTTGGCATCAGAACACTCTCCCACCTCATCTCCCTCCCTCTCTTTCTGTTTGGCGGCTTGTCCAAGCCAAACAGATGGGAAGACAAAAAAGTGGGAAACATATCGGAAGTGTTGGAGGATGACGGAGTGAGACGACTAAGGGTGGCAGTGCAAGCAGACTCTAAGTCTTCACGTTTCCATCCGGCCGTGACATTCCAATGTTATCCTGCACCTCCAGAGGTTTTGCGGTGTGTTGGAAAAGACCCATCATCCCAAGTTCGGTAGTCATCATCAACCCTTGGCCCAGTCCAGAATGCTCTCTCTCCACTTGCAATGGTAAACGAATAGGCCTCGCCGCCCTACCTCTCTCTTGCTCCTGGGAAGGGGGGGGGGGCAATGAGGCGTCTTATTCCGGTTCGCTGTCGACAGGATCGCCAGGTGCGGGAGTTGGGCGCCTCCACAAAAAGCCTACCGTCTTAGCGGTCAGCATCTCGCCCGCCGTGAGGATGATTGCCCTGGCCCATTTCTCGCGTCCAGCGTGGGATGATTGATGATTGCAGTCACACATCAGTATGTAGTGATCAGTTCAGTTCAGTGGTTCAGAGGTGAGATGAATCCATCCATGCCAACCCAACCCAACCCGACCCGACCCCCTCCTGCATCCTGCAGCGCGCAGCGACGTGTGAAGCACGGATATGGATGGTTACACCACGAATATGCATACGCCGACCTTGGATTTGCCCAATCTTGCGGATACACCACTGTGCTGTGACACGTGGGAGAGCTTCTGATAATGACCTTGGGATCAGTCATGGCACATGCTAGTGATGAGATGAAATATGCCTACCCCAAGGTTTTCGTCTGTGGTTTTTTTCACATCTATTTTTTCAAACTCCTCTCTCTCCCCGCCCACCACCAAAAATACTCACCATGCAAACCTGTTACAGTCTCGAGCGACATGCCAACGGGTGCTGGATTGCTGAATCGTGCTGAATCAGAATCAGGAGTCGATCCTTTCTTTCTTCCCTCTGGTAGGGTTCCTGCCAAGAGGGCCGGACTGTGGCTCATCTCACTTCTACGGCCGGCGGCCTCCTTTTTCCTTTTTATTGCCCAAAAAGACTCAAGTCGGGACCGCGCGGGAGAAAAAGAAGTAATGTCTCGGCGTATGTGCCCCATCTAGTGACAACGTTCAGGCCGATTTTCAGTCCATTGGGCTTGGGGCGATCAAAGCTCTCTATCTCCATTTCCTTGTGTCTCTCTTTAGACGGACCCACCAGTGGACTGGGGAAGCCAATATCGGCCGAGTGGTTGACCGGGGGAGGGGGCCGACAGCTTACCTATAGCTCCATCATCCACCCACCCCTCACCGCGGTGAAACGGGCATGAGCGTTTGCGGATACATCTTGGCGCGTGCTTTTGACAAGTCGAAATGAGAGAGCGACATGCGAAGTCAGGTACAAGTGCCCATTCCAGATTGTCTAAGGTGTCGGGATCGATGGATGGCCGATGAGACGTGGGGGAGGATGAGCATAAAAGAGACCGAGAGGGTGTTAAGAGAGAGAAGAGGTAGAACGAGGGTCCCATATCTAGGCGACGACCCGTCGGCATCGGGATGGTTTGACTCCCCGTATTAAAGTAATTCCACCGCAATTCAAAAACATGGTGGACTCCAATGCGTTGCAATTAGGATGATCAATGCTAAGCGAGGAAACACGCGGAGGATCTTCCGTCTCAGCGCTCGAGTAAGTGAGTTGAAGGACCACCTAGCAGAGCAACCAGCCAGCCAGCCAACCAGCGAGTTGGCCATTAACGAGCGAACGATTGCAAGCCTGGATCCATGACTGTTTGTTTTGTTTGGTCGGCTGTTTGACTGCTTCACAGAAGTGGTTACACTATATGACCACCGGCCGCTGCACCTTTACGTACTGGGCGCCAGCAGTGTCTTGGCAAAGCTGGAATTCCTTGGCTTCTCGCCAAGTCTTAAGTCACGGTGGCTGTGTTCAAAGTACATGTCCTCAGTCTACTGTCATTTGCCAGAGCCAAGCCTGACTAGCACATCTCCCTAAGCCAAGCGAGAGAGGTCCGGCACCCTGAAAGTAAGAGGCGGGTATCATGTACTGTAGGTGACAATGCATTGAGATGAGTCCCTTCGTCCTCTCTCTTTAGCTCTTCCCGTGTCTGAATTCTTGTTGTTTTTGTTACGTTCCTCTGCTATCTTGATTTTACCTCCAAAAAATCTCGCAGGCGCTCGTCTCGTGCCTTCAAACCGTGGCCTGTTCACGTCATTCACTCTCACTCTCACTGTCACACCTCTCACTCTCACTACCCATCTCTCTCATCGCATTATATGTGTGGCCTGGGAACCGGGTTCTAATTCAAAGTCTGCCCTGCCAAACTCGGTTTCCTCAATTCTTTATTGTCAGGCAACTTTATTTCCCCCTTCCCCCCTTCTATTCCACCTTGTTGGCATCTTCCCTTACCTGGTCTAATCGAATCGACACACACATACTCAGACACCCCCTGGGTACACGGTCTAGACGCGAACAAACGACGAAGAAGAAAGGAAAAAAAAAAAAAACTAAAAAACTCTAAATCCTTAACTACCTTCACAGCCCCCTTGGTCCATGAGAACATAACGACACTGAGACCCCCATACCTAGTACCTAGCGGGTCCTCTTTCTCCAGATTTACGTTGGGCTTCTACGATCGTCGTCCACTGTACCGACACGCCCCCCCCAAAACCGGCAGGCATCATCGCATCGTATCTAGCATTTGCTGGCACCAATAATCGACACCTCTCCAGATCCGCCACTTTTTCTCTCGCTCACTCACTCACTCACTCACTCACATACACACATACGCACACTTTCTCTCAAGCCGAACCCAGGCTTCACCTCAACAATATCGCGCACGTACGGGGGTATCGATAATTCCATTGTAATACATCTCTCCTTCTCCCTCCCTCTCCTCTCTCCCTCCGTTTCAACAACACTAATCTATCTCTACACAGCCTCCCCCAAAATATGCCTGATAGGCCTCAAGGGTTACACTGATTGCCACCAGATCGCCCTCCTCGTGCCCTATTTTTTCCACTTCTTCCCCGTGGCATCTGTACATCAATCAGCCCTTCTTTGTTTGCACCCGCGCATCCAAGCCCCCTTCTGCCGCAGACCTACCACCCAACAAACTCTTTACCGAAAGCATCTGCCAATCAGCACCAGTCGCACATATTTCCTTCAGAAGAGGGACGAGAGAGGGAGGGAGAAAAAAAAGGCTAGACGGATTGGTTTGATCTTTCTTACATTTCTCTCTATTCGGCTTCGCCACTCCTCACAAACCACCAAACCAGGAGGACGGCGACCAGACGATAGGAACATACGACACAGCCAGTCGAAGGCAGCACCATCATGCCAAGGGATAATTCGCCGCCGAAGCGGTCACGAGCCCCTACTATCACGCTAGATACCTCAGCCGTTCAAGAACAAGGTATGACGGCATGTTGCATTCCAACCTCCTCTTCAAGATTGGTCCAGGGGAAAAAAACAAAAATGTGTCGAATTGTGTCCAGCTGGGCCAGCTAACCATTGCGTCTGATTTGCAGGAGAAGAACTTCACAACACATCATCAACACCGTCCTCAGACAACGGCGATGAGGTCAACAACACGTTATCAGTGCCGACTAGAAAGTCACGCTCCCAATCGTGGGACTCCAACAATACGACATTGGCCAAATGTAAAACGAACGACGGAACTGACAAGGGTTCCCCAACCTTTCAGCATCCAGGCTCCCCCAAGGGCTACGGCGCCAACCCCGACGACGCTCTCGCACCGAATCCCGGCGAAGAAGCTTCTTTCCGTGTCGACAACAATCCGTTTGCCTTTACGCCTGGTCAGGTATCAAAGCTTATCAACCCCAAAAGCCTCGATGCTTTTGTCGCCCTTGGTGGCCTGGTAGGCCTGGAAAAGGGTCTGCGTACGGATCGACGCGCCGGTCTAAGTCTCGATGAATCTAAGCTCGATGGCGCAGTTAGCTTCGACGAGGCTGTCGCCGCCGGCAAGAAGCTACCCTCGTCTTCAGAGGCGGTTCCGACAAATGCCCTGCAGCAGGAGGTGGATCAGCATGCAGATGGCAGCGGCAAGGGATTCGATGATCGAAAGAGGGTGTTTGGCCAAAACCTCTTGCCCGAGAGGAAGTCGCTGTCGCTTCTGCAGCTCGCGTGGATTGCTATGAAGGACAAGGTTCTCATCTTGTTGAGTGTGGCAGCCGTCATCTCTCTGGCTTTAGGATTGTACCAGACCTTCGGCGCGACACATCACGGAGACGACACGGCCAAGCTTGAATGGGTTGAGGGTGTGGCCATTATCGTCGCCATTACCATTGTCGTGGTTGTTGGTTCCCTCAACGACTGGCAAAAGGAGCGCCAGTTCCGCAAACTCAACCAGAAGAAGGAAGACCGCATTGTCAAGGTCATTCGATCCGGAAAGCCTGCCAATCTCTCGGTGCACGAAATCCTGGTCGGAGATGTCATGCTCTTGGAGCAGGGAGACATCATTCCCGTGGACGGTGTTTTCATCGACGGCCACAACGTCAGCTGCGACGAGTCGTCTGCCACTGGAGAGTCGGACCTTATCAAGAAGGTGCCTGCGGATGCCGTCATGAAGTCGCTGTACGAGGAGGAAGTGAACCCCAAGAAGCTGGACCCATTTATCATTTCTGGAGCCAGGGTCTTGGACGGTGTTGGAACCTTCTTGGTTACAGCCGTTGGACAGAATTCTAGCCACGGCAAGACCATGATGTCCCTCCGCGACGACCCCGGGATGACTCCTCTGCAGCTCAAGCTGAATATTCTCGCGGGCATGTTTGTTTCATTCCGCAGCGAGAGCATTGTTAACATGATATCTAGGTTACATTGCGAAGCTCGGCAGTGGTGCCGGTCTGCTGCTTCTCGGAGTCCTCACTATCGAATTTCTGGCACATCTCCCCCAGAATAACGCCAGCCCGGAGGAAAAGGGCCAACGATTCTTGCAGATTCTCATCACTTCCATCACTATAATCGTCGTTGCAGTTCCCGAAGGTTTGCCTTTAGCTGTCACGCTGGCTCTGGCTTACGCGACCAAGCGAATGACGAAGGAGAATAACCTCGTCCGCCATTTGCAATCTTGCGAGACCATGGGTAATGCGACCGTCATTTGCTCTGACAAGACCGGTACTCTCACGGAGAACGTCATGACTGTGGTCGCCGGAACTATGGGTACGGGCAAGTTGCGTTTCATCGCTAGCGATGATCGTGCCGACGACGGCGAGGACGAGGCCCACGTGCACGTCACCGGAGAAGATAAGAAGACCGAGACCGAGCTTATCAGCGAAGTCTCTATGTTGAAGCTCTCATCGGCCCTCGACTCCGAGTTCAGAGACCTTATCAAGCAGTCCGTGGCCATGAACACCACTGCGTTTGAAGCGGAAGAGAATGGCAAGCAGGTTTTCGTAGGAACCAAGACCGAAACTGCGTTGCTCGACTGGGCCCGCAAGTGCTTCGCCCTCCAGCAGATTGCCATCGAACGCGAGAATTGCCCCATTGAGCAACTCTTCCCTTTCAATTCGAAGCGAAAGGCTATGGGTGCTGTTGTGCGTCTGCCCAACAAGAAGTACCGCTTCTTCGTCAAGGGTGCTCCGGAGATCCTTCTGGGACAGTGCTCCCGCGCCGTCACCGACCCTACTAAGCCTTTCGGTACTGCGCCGATGGCCGCGGAACAGCAGGATACCATCCGACATATTATCAGTGAATACGCCCGCCGATCCCTTCGCACGATTGCCCTCGCCTACCGCGATTTTGAGCAATGGCCACCTGAGAATGCTCGCAAGGAGGAAGGTTCTCAAAACATCGAGTTCTCAAGTATCTTCAAGAACCTTACATGGTTGGGTGTTGTGGGCATCCAAGATCCCGTCCGAGCTGGTGTCCCCAAGGCCGTGGATGACTGCCGTGTCGCTTCCGTATCTGTAAAGATGGTCACCGGTGACAACATTGAGACCGCGAGAGCCATTGCAAAGGACTGTGGCATCTTGACAGAGAAGGGCAAGGTCATGGAGGGTATCGAGTTTCGCCGCATGGATGATCGTGAGCGAGTCGCCATTGTCAGGGACCTCTGCGTGTTGGCTCGCTCCAGCCCCGAAGACAAGAGAATTCTGGTCAAGGCTCTGCGAAGCTTGGGAGAGATTGTCGCCGTCACCGGAGACGGAACAAATGACGCCCCTGCCCTCAAGTCCGCCGACGTTGGCTTCTCCATGGGTATCACCGGAACTGAAGTCGCCAAGGAGGCTTCCGACATTATTCTGATGGACGACAACTTCTCATCCATCGTCAAGGCCATGGCCTGGGGCCGCGCCATCAACGATGCTGTCAAGAAGTTCTTGCAATTCCAGATTACCGTCAACATCACCGCCGTCGTCCTCACTTTCGTTACCGCTGTGGGAAGTGAGTCCCAAGAGCCCGTCTTGAATGGTAAGTTTTATTTTTCGCCAAACATGACCCCTGAATACCTCTAACTGTTTTTATTGCAGCTGTCCAATTGCTTTGGGTCAATCTTATCATGGATACGTTCGCTGCCCTTGCGCTTGCGACTGACCCCCCTACCGAGAGCATACTCCACCGAAAGCCCGAGGCCAAGACGGCTGCCCTGATCAACACACCCATGTGGAAGATGATTATCGGCCAGTCCGTCTACCAACTCATCGTCACCCTCATCCTGCATTTCGCTCGCCCGGCTGGTATCAACAACTACCCCGAGACCCAGCGCAAGACGCTCGTGTTCAACGTCTTCGTCTTCATGCAGATCTTCAAGCTCGTCAACAGCAGACGCATCGACAACAAACTCAACATCTTTGAGGGAATCACCAAGAACAAGCTCTTTACGCTCATGATG
Source organism: Colletotrichum sublineola (assembly GCA_020631755.1). Classification (NCBI taxonomy): domain Eukaryota; kingdom Fungi; phylum Ascomycota; class Sordariomycetes; order Glomerellales; family Glomerellaceae; genus Colletotrichum; species Colletotrichum sublineola. The sequence goes on from JAHSQG010000001.1 coordinate 3,889,219, forward strand.
GCCATCATGGCCGGTGGCCAGGTACTCATCGTCTTTGTTGGAGGTGCTGCTTTCAAGGTCGCGCCTCTCAACGGACCGCAATGGGGAATTTCCATCGTTCTGGGTTTCCTTTCGATCCCTGTCGGTATCCTCATCCGTCTGCTTCCCGACGCCGTCTTCCTGGCTATTGTTAAGCCTTTTGCTTGGTGCTGGTCCAAGATTCCCAGGTGGCCGCGCAAGAAGAAGACGGGAGACGAGGATGCCGAGGCCTTGGGTGGCGTCAAGGATGCTCTGATGGAGATCAGAGATGACTTGGCGTTCCTGAAGCGCATCAAGGGAGGACGAATCAGCCAGATCAGCGAGGTGATTATGAAGCCCCGCGAGTACCGCGAGAGAACACGCAGCCGGAGCGGCTCCAGGTCCTCTAGCCGGCATAACACGACGGCGATGAAGGCCGCTATGGGCATGCCCGGTATCGTGGCCGCCAGTGTTGGCGGGTTGTCACCTGTTGACCGGCCGGTGTCGAGCGAGAGCCGGCCAGCCGAGGGAAGAAACGAGCTAGAGGTGCCGCCCCGGACTTGAGTTTGTCGGGACCGCCCAAGCATTTATGGGTTACAACAATCTCGCATTCGCATCCCACCTAGTCGCATAAAGAAAGGGTCGGGCCCGTATTGTATTGTCTATTAAAATCGAGCGTGTGTGTGCTTTTCTTCCTCTTACATCTTTATTACTTTTTCATGAATGGCCCGAATCGATCGAGACAGAACTGTAGTTTTTTAGTTTTTTTAGTTTCTTTTCTTTTGGGTTTCTCTCTTCTTATTTCGTTTGGCCCGCCTGATCAAACGGTACGAAACTTTTCTCACTTTTGAGCAAAGACAAGAACATAATTTCTGCGCCTTTGCAAATTTTTTTGTACGATATTCATAGAACACACGACACACAAACGACCAACTCATAGACCGCCTATCGTGTACGCTTGCCAGGCCGAAAAGAGAATAAAAAAAACCAATTGAAATCAAAGCTAACAGTTAATTGGAGAGATACCAAATCTTTTCATAACGTAGCTTTCCTTTCCTTTTCCCAGTGACTTGAGTAATGATCTCCATTGCCGGAGCTGGTGGGATACTAGACGGACAGAGGCTGGGCTGAAAAACGTTGCTCTGGGGGCTGTCGTACGGTATCTCGTAATGTCTTCTGCGCTGACCGTTGGGCACGCCTAGTGAAGAGTTCGAATGTCATGGAGCAAAGGACGGGAGAAGCGCCGGCGAGACCTCGTCTTGAGCTGAAGCGAATACCGGCAGTGTATGTTATGCGGTTCATCCCGTCATCTCTCCCCACGCATCTGTGCCACAAAGCATCATGCAAACGGCGAGGAATAATTACTTTGATGGGGGGGGGGGGTGTGGCTCTGAGGCTGGTGCGGCGAGAGTCGGATCACTTTGATTCCCTTTCATGAATCTCGTCTCGTCTAAACAACTGAATTGTCAACACAACAACCGGCAACCCCGTACATGAATAGCTGCATATATATATATATATATATATTGTTCAAGATCCCAGCGTGATTTAAAGATGCCGTCCCTGAGCGGCTGTGCATGTTACTTCCGTCGAGTGATGTCACATATTTCGGCGGGGGGGGGGGGGGGGGGGGGGGGGGGGACACATAGCAAGTTCGAGACAAGCAAAGGGTCCATTTACAGCGGGACTCGGTGCGAGTCTCTGCAGCGCTGGCTAGAGATATGGTACAGAATTCTGCGTTCCGGCTTGCCTGAACGTCCCAAGGTGGTATTATTTCTTTCTTTGTCTTTCTTTACCCCCCTCCCCTTTCGGAAACACCGCCACACACCCAAAAGCTCTACCTGTGCCTCCTCGCCTCGCCGGCCTCCTTCCCCAGCGTCTCGAGCGCGTCCTCGTACTCGCGCACCCTCTCGTCGCCGAATCCGCCAGTTTCGGGGTCGCCGATGCGCAGGCGCTCGACGCGGCTGGCGCGGCGGATGCCGCTGCTCGGCTTGGCGATCTTGCCCCAGAACCAGCCGCTCTCGCCGTCCTCGACGAGGGTCCAGGCGGCGCCGGCGCGGCCGGCACGGGCGGTGCGGCCGACGCGGTGGACGTAGCCGGCGGTGCTGGCGGGCAGGTCGTAGTTGACGACGTTGTCGAGCAGGGGCAGGTCGATGCCGCGGGCAACGAGGTCCGAGGCGACGAGCAGGCGCAGGCGGCGGCCGGCGAAGGCGCGGAGGGCGCGGCGGCGGTCCGACGTCTTCTGGGTCGAGGTGAGGGTCGCGATGGAGGGTGCCAGGGACGGGCGGAGGAGGGCGATGAGACGGGAGAGGCGGAGGGCCGACTCGTTGGACTTTGTAAAGATGAGGGCCGTCGTTGTGAAGAGGGTGCGGGCGGTTTTTGTCTTTGGCGCGGCGGCGGCAGCGTCTGAGCCGGAGTCGGAGTCGTCCGAGGAGCTGTCAGAGTCGGAATCGGAGCTTGCGTCTGAATCCGAGTCGGAGCTGGCGTCGGATGAGGTGTCTGAGGGGTCATCTGACGAGGACGTGTCGTCGTCGTGCTCGGCAGCAGGCGCGGACAGCGCCTTGGTGGCGGTCTCGGACATGAGATGGCCGCCGAGGAGGAGATCGATGAGGTAGAGAGGCTTGAGGTTGGCGTCGTGGACTCTGATGGCGGACTCCTTGAGAAGGGTCGGCAGGGTGTGCTCGGCGATGGGCGCGGTGCCGTCGGGCTGGTCGCCCTCGAGTACGATGAGCTGTGGCCGGCGGAGCTGGAGCCCGCTCAGCAGGCTGAGGTCCCGCGTGAGGGTGGCACTGAGGACGACCTTGCGCACGACGCCGCTGAGGTTGGAGTCGGGGAAGTCGCGGGCGCTGAACTTGTTCGTGCGGAGCTTGGGCATGACAACGTCGAGCCAGCCCTGGAAGCTCTGCGCGAGAAGCTTGTCGGCCTCATCGACCACCATCCAGCGCACGTAGTCGAGCGAGAAGCCGGGGGTGAGGTTGATGTGCTCGACGAGCCTGCCGGGGGTGCAGATGAGGACGTCCACCTTGGAGTTGTACTCCACGATGTGGTCAGGCAGGGAGCCCGCGACCGCTGTGTCCTCGGAACCGGCCGCCGGCTCCTCGACGTCCTTCCATGCCTCGAGTTCCCGACGGCGCGCCGCGCGGTAGGCTTCCGGGTCGTATCTCTCCTCCCTCTCAACCAAGACAGCCTGCTCGTGCCTCAACTGCTGACTTCCGATGGAGATGCCGATGCGCACCCTCTTCTGGTCGCGGCCGTCGAAGGCGCCGGCGCAGAGCTCAAACACCTCCTGCGCCTGCTTGACCAGCTCGCGCGTGGGCAGAACGACGAGCGCGCGCAGCCGCGTGACGGTGCCATGGCTGATGTCCCGCACGATGGGGAGCGCGTACGCCAGCGTCTTGCCGGAGCCGGTGGCCGCCGCGACGAGGAGGTCGCCCTGGCGGTGCTTGCAGGACGGGAGGAGCAGGGGGATGGCGGCCGTCTGGACAGCGAACGCATCCTTGAAGCCCTTGGACTCGAGGACCTGGGCGGCCTTTGGGTTGATTCCGAGGTCGGCGAACGGCGTCCGCGTGTCCGGGGCGACGCGGATCGGGGCGGCGAGCCAGTGCGGCAGGGTCTCGTACGAGGGCTTGGAGGTGTCGAGGGTGGCGGGCTCGGGCTGCGGCAGGGGCTCGAGGCCGTGCTCCTCCACCTCTTCCGCCTCTTCGTCCACGTCCATCTTGTCGTGGCTGTCGGCCGGAGCCAGCTCCGCGGCCTTTTTCAAATACTTGGTGGCCTTGGCCAGGACGGCCTTGTGCCCTGCATCGATTTCGTCTCCGTCCTCGGCGTCGTTGCGCTCCTTCTTCTTTTTCGACTTGTCCTTTTTGGGCTTGGGCCCTTCTGTGCCGTCTTCTTGAGTTGCGGTTCCGGATTCAGAAGCGTCTGATGTGCCCTTTTTCTTCTTCTTTTGGTTTTCTCCCGTCTCTTGTGATTTCGTTTCCCGATCTGCCTCGTCACGAGTGTTCATTGCGTCACCGTTGGCTGGTTCGTCGCTTATAGGCTCGTCGTCTTGCCTCGAGCTCTTGCTCTTCTTGTGTTTCTTTTCTTTCTTGGGCGTAGTCGCATCTTCATCCGGCGTGGTCCCATCTTCGGATTTCCTAGACTTCTTCTTAACTTGCGTCTCCTCTTCGGCCTCGGCCGAGACCTGATGCTTGCGCTTGGTTGCCGGAGACAGACCGTCGGTGTCCGTCGTAGTTGCATTTGCGAGGGAAGTGCGGGGTTTCGAGCTCTTTGAAGGAACGAATCGTGCGTAGGGGCTGGCTGTCGAGCCTCCGGATACAAGGCCGTCGTCAGCCGGGACCGAGGAGGGTTCCGGCGCCAATGATGGTGACGGAGGCGGAGGCGATGGCTCGGTAGGCTTCGGTGCCTCCTTGGTCTTCTTCGAGGGAACGTAACGGGCGTACATTTCGTCAATTGGGCACTCGCGGCCCCGTAAGAACAAACAGTCACCTTCTTTGCGCAAGTGGTTTCTTTCAAAGCGAGGCTTGCATGATCCATATTGGAGGGGCAGCCGGCGCATCTAGAAAAAAAGTTGGCCGGCTTTCCTTATCGCGTTTCTGCCCGCCTCCACCGCCTGCTTTTTCTGCCTTATCGCACCTAGTGATAGAGCTCCAGCTCAGGCCATCTTATTCCTCCGGGCGCGTAGGCCGTTGCGACGAGCACTTCGATTGCGCGATCTCATATTAGCAGGTCGACGAACAATGCCCCAGCGCCACTTTCTGACGTGACAAATGCTCGCGCAGAGCAAGCCTGCAATATGACTCGAACTTACAACATTGCCATGGTCAGCGACTTCTTCTTCCCGCAGCCAGGAGGAGTCGAAAGTCACATCTACCAGCTCTCCACGAAGCTCATTGACCGCGGACACAAAGTCATTATCATCACCCACGCCTATGAAGGCCGCAGCGGTGTGCGCAACCTGACCAATGGATTGCGAGTCTATCATGTTCCTTTTCTTGTCATCTTTCGATCGGCCACCTTTCCGACAGTCTTCTCCTTCTTCCCGATCCTTCGCAACATCCTCATCCGAGAGCAGATCGAAATCGTCCATGGACACGCGAGTCTTAGCAGCTTCTGCCACGAAGCTATCTTGCACGCGAGGACAATGGGTCTCCGGACCGTCTTCACGGATCACTCCCTCTTCGGATTTGCGGATGCTGCCAGTATCCTGACAAATAAGATCTTGAAGTTCTCTCTCAGCGATGTGGACCATGTCATTTGCGTTAGCCATACGTGGTATGTTGTGCCCTGGCCTGTCCGTGGAGAGAAGTGACTGACATCGCGTTGCAGCAAAGAAAATACTGTCCTCCGAGCCTCCCTCGACCCTCTGATGGTCTCGGTCATCCCCAATGCCGTCGTCGCTGAGAACTTCCGCCCACTCGACTACCCACCTACCGACGTAGCTGGACAAGCCTTTGGCCAGAACCCTCCGCCAGCGCATCATCTCGGACCGAACGACGTGATCACAATCGTAGTGATATCTCGCTTGTTCTACAATAAGGGCACCGATCTTCTGACGGCCGCGATCCCCCGAATCCTGGAGAACCACCCAAATACGAGATTTATCATTGCCGGCTCGGGCCCAAAGGCCATCGACCTCGAGCAAATGATTGAACAGAACGTTCTGCAAGACCGAGTCGAGATGCTGGGCCCTATCCGCCATGAAGAAGTGCGAGACGTCATGGTCCGAGGCCACATCTACCTGCACCCAAGTTTGACAGAGGCATTCGGAACGGTCATCGTGGAGGCGGCCAGCTGTGGGCTGTACGTTGTGTGCACGCAGGTCGGTGGCATCCCCGAGGTCCTACCGTCGCATATGACTGTCTTTGCAAAGCCGGAGGAGGACGACCTAGTCCTTGCGACAGGCAGGGCGATTGCCGCGTTGAGGGCAAACAAGGTTCGAACAGAACGCTTTCACGAGCAGGTCCAAAAGATGTATTCGTGGACCAACGTTGCCCTCCGTACGGAGCGAGTTTATCACGGTATCACGGGCGAGCTTAGCGAAGCCGAGTTCTACGGGTTCGATGCAGCCACTCCCTCGACCTTTGGCAACAGTCGGGTGCGGTCCTTTGCCCTCATCGACCGACTCAAACGCTACTACGGTTGCGGCATTTGGGCTGGCAAGCTCTTTTGTCTCTGTGCCATTGTCGATTACCTTCTGTTTCTATTCCTGGAGTTATGGTTCCCGCGGGAGCAGATTGACATCTGCCCTGAATGGCCGCGGAAAATTGTCGATGATGCGGAAGATTCCAAGGAGGATTGAGGGAGCCTCCATGTCCCGGCATCACATTGCAAGAATGCATTCGGAGCACACCGATCGACAAGACAGAGACGGCCAAGGGCTTTTGCTGAAAGGCTCGTAACGAGTTTCATTTCCGACTGGACGTGTTCAAAAAAAGTCGCGGTCGCGGATTGCAGAACCAGGAACCGTCTTCGACTGCCCGCCTGGACCGGCGATGGCCGGCGGAAACAGCAGGACATTCAAGGCAGGCCAGGCCCGGGCTTGCATGCACAAAGGAAACAGTCGCTCGTAAGTATTCCTCCAATGAGAGAAGCCTGAATGGGAATCAGAGCGGGATCTGGGTCGACAACCCACCCCAGACTCTGTCAACAGTCCCCCGGAGAGCGCCGACACAGACGCGGTATTGGTCGAAATTGCCTACATATCGGAGTGCAGTTTTGCATCTTTAACGGCTTGGTCGGTCCAGAGCTGCCTGTTTTGGTCAAGCGCCCGGGTGGGCCATGCGACCCTCTTAGCTTCTAAACCCCCACCACGCGCGCATCTTGAAGAGCTCACATGCGCCACGGCGCGGGACACAAAATCCAGAGATTCCCGCCCTTCGACTCGACTTTGAATCACTCCAATCATTACTCTGTTACGCGACTGCGATTATAATACTTTTTCTCCAGCCACCAACACAGAAACCTCTTCACAACTGCATTCCCGTAATCTTATTCTGCCTTCAGGTTTCGACATTCTTACCCCTCCAAACCCCTCCATCGCCAGGAACCCCGCGTACACGTTTGCCCACCATGGCCGCCGCGCAAGATCTCCCGATGGACCTTCCCATAATCGACCTCGATGTCTTTCTCAACGAGCCGCGCGACTCGCCCGCCGTCCGCGACGAGTGTGCAAAGGCCGCCACTGCCCTCATTACCTACGGCGCTCTCGTGCTGCATGACTCTCGCGTCGCAGAATCCGATAACACCACCTTCCTCGACCTCCTCGAGGACTATTTCGCACTGCCGGCCGAAGAACTGAAGAAGGATGAACGTCCGGAGCTCAGCTACCAGATCGGAGTGACTCTCGAGAATACGGAGAAGCCCAAGTGCGCTGTCGACGAACCCTGCCTGCATGTCATTGAGCGCCTTGCTCCTTCAGAGCGCCCACTCGATATCAGCGGCCACCAGCCCGACCCGAAGTGCCGCTTTTTCTGGCGTATGGGTGAGAACCCGCCGTACAAGACCGAGTTCCCCGGACTCAACGCCCCCAACGTTGTTCCGGAAGCCCCTCACATTCGCGAGCGCTGGCCGTCGGCTATGGACAAGTGGGGGACGTCCATGAAGCAGGCCGTTACTGGCCTGGCTGAGATGGCGGCCGTCGGTCTCGGTCTTCCGGCCGATACCTTCAGCAACGCCGCCAAGTACGGACCGCATCTCCTGGCACCGACAGCTTCGGATTTGGTCAAGTACGGCAAGAAAGACACCATCCTCGCCGGCTTCCACACGGACCTTAACTTCCTCACCATCCACGGTCGTTCCCGATATCCAGGGCTTCATATTTGGGCCCGCAACACTGGCAAGAAGATTTCGGTCAAGATCCCAGAGGGCAACTACCTTTTGGTTCAGGCGGGCAAGCAGTTGGAGCACTTCACGGGCGGCCTCATCAAGGCGGGCTTCCACGAGGTTGTAGTGAACGAGAAGACGCTCGACGTGATTGAGCGCCGCAAGACCCAGTTCCCCGACCGCCCGCTCGTCCGCATCTCGTCGACCTTCTTTTACCACTTGTCTTCCGACCATGACATCACACCGATCCCTCAACTAGCGGAGCAGGCGCAGAAGTTCAGAGCCGAGCAGTTCAACCTCGGCAAGGATGAAGGGGAAGAGGTTGTTTATCCGCCGATGAAGGTCGGACAACAAGTGCAAGAGTAAGTCCACTATGCCGCTTATATGCAGTGAGCCAAGCTGACCTTCTATCCCTTGACAGAGAGCTGAAGCACATCGCCTTGATGGCATGATGAACATGAAACGCTGTATTAGTGTAGTACTATTAATGACATGTTAAGATTGAACGCCCCGAATGTGACCCTCACGCCTTGTAGAATTCTTCGCCCTCTGCCACATCCACCTTGTCCTTGGCTACCCTGTCCACGGCCGCCTTGGGGTTCTCATCGCCGTCCAAGTGGTCGACCCACGACGTTGAGAAGCCGTCGTTCTCGGCGATCAGGGCGGCGACCTCGGCGACGGACTCCCTGCTCGACGAGCCCTTGGCCCCCTTGGTCCTGCCGAGCTCGACCCCGCCGGCGGGCGCCTCGGTCAGGGTGCCGGGCCGCAGGCTAACGCCGACGAAGTCCGGGCGCGTCTTGGACTCGCGCCAGAGGACCTCGTCTGCGGCGACTTTGGCCCGGAAGTAGTTGGCCAGCTTCTGGTTGACCGCCTGGGCGTCGGCCCAGGCCTCGTCGGACCACCAGGCCGGCCTGGTCTTGCGGGAGGCGAGGTAGGAGACGAGGATGAACTTGTTGATCGAGGGGGTGGCGACGGCGGCCTTGACGAAGTGGATCGCGGCGTCGCGGTCAATAGCGAAGGTCTGGAACGGGGTCAGTCACGTTCGGGTATTGCGTTTTGCTTGGGGGAAGGAAAGGTATCTGGGCGTTTGAACTCACTCTCTCGGGATTTCCCTTTCCACCGGCACCTTTTATGACAAATGTGTTAATATCCATCCATCTCATCTACAGGACTCCTCCCGTCTGATGGCCTTGGGGGATGGCGTCCAAGCCGTCACGACTCAGGGGAAGAATTTGGAAAAAAGAGCCAGGGAAACGACTCACCGGCGCTCCAGACGATGGTGTCGGGCTTCACCTCGTCCAGGATGGCCTGGGCCTTGGACTGGTCGGTGACATCCTCGATGCTGCGCACGAGCACGTTGAGCTTGCCGGCGTGACCGATGCCGAGCCTCTCGATGGCGGGGACCTGCTCCTGGGCGCGGATGACGCTCGTGACGGTCCACGACTTGTTGAGAAGCAGCGGGGTGAGGAGCTGCGAGATCTTGCCGTGGCCGCCGAGGATGAGGACGTGTCTGCTCATGATGTGTAGGTGTGTGTGTGCGTGTGTGTATGTGGCTCCGCCTGGTGTAGGTTTGCGATTATGTTACTGTTATTGCTGGCTGCTCTTGATGCTTTTGCGTGTAGCTGGTTTTCAACACCCAGCAACGCAACGGCTGGCACACGGCGGGCTCAAATAGTTTCGGGAAAGGATCACGCCATGGCTTTTTTGGAATCATAACCCGGGATTGGCATTTCCCCGCTTCGCAGCCCCATCGACAAACCCGTTCGTCGGAATGGGGCGGTTCAAAAGCCCATCCGGCCGGGCTGTCCGAACGAAGCATGTTCAGTCAGGGTCCCGAGGGTCACGTCACCGGAGCATCAATGACGTAAAAACCCGCGAGTTTGTTTGGACTCCCTCCCCCACTTTTCGCTGTACCTAGTTGCGCTCCGGATATGGATATGGTGGGCAAAAAGATTGCTTAACGCCGAATACCACAGTAAAACGAGCTTTCGGACATCAATTGAGTTTTGCTCCAACGGACAAGATCGTTGCTCTTTTCCCGCTTTTTATCCTTTTTCTTTCTCTCTCTCTTTTTTTTTTTTTTTTTTCGTAACTGTCATTTAGTAACTACGCAGCTGCCCCGTCGTCGCTCTTTGCCCATAATGTCATGCCTTTGCTACGCTATGCTTGGCCATTGACGTGAATTGCGTGCGCAGCCACTATTACGGGGAGCTGCCTGACTCAGGGTGCGTGTAGACTGGGCACTTGGTTTTCGTCATACAAAATGCCAAGGTCTGGATGGATGGGACGGTTGAGCGTATCCGTCCTGAAGCTTGGTCCTCCTTGGCCCGAGCTCAGGGACTTGAGGCTCCTTTTGTGCAAGGAAGAAGATGATGCTAAGTAGAGACGCTTGACTTATAAGATGAAAGAAGAGGATGGAGTCCTATGACGATATGGATATAGTGTCGCCCTCTACTAGGAGTTACGGCATCTGCGGAAGCCGCAGAGGCTGTATGACCTGCCTCGATAGATGGCGATAGGATGTTTTTCATCACCGTTGTTCCTATTGTAGCTTTCAAACAGCATCACTAGTCTGTGTTGCGCCAGGTTATACAACTCCCGCTAAGCATTTGTCACGTCTCGCCGGAAGAAGCACAATTGTAAGTCGGGTCAAAAAGGACATTGTACGAGGCAACCCGCCTGCTACAGGTTATGCAGCCTAAGGAGGCTCACGTACCGTAGACCCAAAACAGTACGACATGTAGACTGCATTACATGTGCTCTCTGAGCGCCACAGTCGATGGCTCGGGGAGAAGCCTTTGCATCCAGACTGCTTGAGTTGATGTAGCTCTGCGGGTTTGCACAACGTTATTAGAATTCAGATTGCTACAAAAGGCAGCCTGTCAAAAAGCAGAGATGTGTCCCTAGACGAAGGGTACTAAGAGCCCGGTTTTATTCCTAGAATGAGACGTTATTCCGAGTTTGTGCTTTCTAGTCTGTAATAGTCACACAGTCGTCATGTTATATGTCGCTGAGCATTGGATCCCCTCTTCAGATCAATTCTTTTTGTACTGAAGCCAAGAAAACGTCTACTATGGGTGGTGATGTAAACCGCCGGTCTACTGAAGAGAGGAAAATGAATTGTCCGTAATTATACTAGTTTCTTTTACCTAAACAAGGCCAGCAAGGCGCTCGATACTTACTGGCGGTAGCTACATACACATTCACATTAGGCTGCCTAAAATGTGAGTATGAGATGCCAGCAACTCAACGTAGCAAACAATAAGTTTACAGGGTATCTCACCTAGGTAACTTTCCACATTATTGGCTCAGATGAACACAGAGCATCCCAAGGCAATGGACATACCAAACTTAACCCCTAATCTAATTCCTCGACTCGCTTCAATGTCCTATCGTGACTTGCAGGCGAGCAGTTGCGCAGGAAAGCCTGAAAGCTGAGTGACTTCATTACACCGAACACTTGAGTAAACAGGTTCGGCAGCCGTGAGTTAAGCAACTTAACCCCACACAGCGTCTATTGGCACTCGGGCTGCCTCAAGTTCACAAGTACACAGAAGTCGTCAAAATGAACAGTGTGCTATTGATTTTGCGCCATAACCATCATGGTTCCACTCACCACAATGTACATTGCTTTGGACTTCCCAAAAGAGGAATCTCAGCGAAGCAGTTGCATTCGAAAACAAGAAAAAGAAAGAAGAAAAAAGCAATGAATTTGATGCAATACAATCTGGAACGCAACATCGAACATCAGCCCTATCTGCACTTCAACAACAACGCGATGTCACCCCAAACAAGCCTAGCCGGCATGATTCGGTCCGAAATCTTGGAGATTCTCAATTTAGCCCGCAAGCTGCACCATAAAAAGAATTAGGCTGGCAAGAGATCTTCATCGCATGGTGAAACTCGATGATTCTTGAAACAGGCAGAGAAACCCTTGTTTGGGCGGAACTTGGGGTCCGGGGGGGGGGGGGGGGGGGCGATGAGTGCCGGTACTAGTTTGTTGTCTGAATGTCTGAATGCACGCGTCTCTTCTGACATGGCTTGGCTACGGGTGGCACGGAAGCCTTTTTTACTCTTTTCTTTTCTTGTTCTTCCCCCCCCCCCCCCCCCCCCCCCCCCCCTCCTCTTTCTCTTGATCGTCGTCTTTCCAACTACAAACACATGCAAAGCTTTCAGTTTCTGGGGTGGGAAGGCTCCCAAGCTTACAAAAGTGAGGATTCGTTGGTAGCGAGAGGTTTCAGAGTTGGTCCGATGATGCTTCGGCAGAAGTGCCGAGAACCACGCGTTCAACATCGGTGGTGCGGACAAGACCATGATCTTGGATCGATGTCCCGGTTGGCTCGGCGGCTCCTGGGACCCAGGCACGGTCACGTGGAGAGCATTGTCATCAGGTCGTGATCGTCGGGGTTTTCTTTCTTGTTCCCTGGAGCCTTTTCCACTTTGGGGGACTGTTCCGCGGTCAGGAGGTGGCAATTTCACTACGACCATTCGTAGGCAAACTCATCGGTGGGGATACATGCTCATCATCGCCCATTTCGAAATACCAAAAGTGTCAGAGTGGGCGGTGAGTTGATCTTACCCAGAGGTGAGTTGCCGAGTTGATGGTGTGACTGATAAGATACTCGGCGGCAGTGGAACCACCCCTGGCGTGGTGAAGTAAACAGGTTACAGTAGCATGTGTAGGTAGTTAGTTGGGTTAGGATTTCTTGCGGAGGTTGGGCTGCAGGTGATGTGACGATATTCCGTCTACCTGATCAGACGAAACACAGACCTTTGGACAGGGGTTTGCAGTGACTGTTTTTTGCCTGTTCGTGGGTGTTGAGAGTAGCACGGGTCGAGGTGTGTACGTCACGGCCAGTGCTCCGCAAGTGGCATACTACGTAGTATGTACGTGATAGGCTCTAGGAAGATTGCCATTGAGGACTGCAAGACAGTTCTTCGCGTCTTCAACCCATCAAGGAGGTCTCCGCCGACCCTGTATTACAGGGGTGGCTATTCTTAGGGACAAGGTCGTTCGGGAGGGTTCTGGCCGGTCCAGTTTGGGGACTTAGTCCGACAGCTAGCCACGTGCTTCATGGCAGGTTCAAGGGTGAAGTGAACAAGTAATCAGACCATTCGGGGTTGTGGGAAGGTTAGTAAATCGAAGCATTAACCATCTTGCAACCTTGTATACAAGTCTTCATATCGGCCGACGCATCTTTAGCCATTTTCTTTTTTTCTTCCATTTCGGCTGAACCGAATAGTTAGGGTACGGACGACCACATGACGCGTCTGCGTGTATTCCCACTGCATCTATGTAGGATCCAGGAAAAGTGTTTCTTTGACCAACAAGAAAGAAAACTGTTGACAGCGGAAAGGACCCGGCTTCGGACCCGGTCCATCGCCCGAACCAAGGGCCTGCCTTGGTTGTAGAGCCCGGGTGGGCCGTCGACACGCCCTCGCGGGAGCGAGAACGTTTTGACAGCGACCGAGAGCCCTCTCCGTGAACCACAAAGCAGTGTCCCGATTCGGCCGACGGCGTCGCAGGGAAATTTGCAAGTCGGGTAAGGTGGACCAGGAAGTGGTGAAAACCCTGTCGAGTAGAGCTCGTTTGGGAAGATTTCTACGGGACAGCAGCCAAAAAGGCAAGGGAAAAACCAAACCAATACGAAAGATATTTTCCCGTCGGCGAGGCTACCGGGGAGCCGCAAAGATCACCAACGACAACACCCCCTTGATGGGGTGGTCCCTGGCGACAGAAGGGTATCAGAAAAAGAGTTGTGGCCCGTCCTGTTAGAAAAACCGAGGCGCGTTGAGTGTTGGATCGCCCCGGGGGCGGGAAGGCTTGAAAAGCCGGGATCATGCAAACTCGCTCTCTGCAGGCGACTGCATTAAAATGCGGGTTTGATGGCTGACGCCGTGAAAGCGGGAATTCGGGCGTCAAATGGGACATGGAGGACAGGGTCGGAGAAAGAAGAAGAGGAGGAAAAAGAGGCAGAACAGATGGAATAGGAGGAGGCTCTCGAGGGATTACAATCGGTCGCTTCCCAATAGTCTGGTTTCTGGGAACGAGGAGCCGATACCCAGTTTACCTTATTACCATATTCTACCTACAGTATGTTACGTAGATAGACTTCTTATGGTAGCGAAACTGCCAATGCACATTGGCCAATGCATGTTGGGGAATGCAACGCCAGTAGGCCTTTTTCCCCTTCACTGTTTCCCTCCTTGAGAACCAACTGAAGATGGCAGACCATATCCATATCTACTACAACATGCCAAGAAGACTGGTGGATCGGGGACAACGGATGGGTAACAGAGGGATGAACCTGGAACGGGGGGGTTTTTGATCGAAGGGGCGGCAGAGAAAGGTGGGACGGCAGTGGAAGTCAAGGGCTTTATTGGCCTGGCGAATATCAACCCAAACGTTCCACGTCTGACATGGTCCGGCAATACCTAGCCCTGCGGGGAGGACCAACATTTACCCAGACGGCCACATGTCGGTTAGCCTCTGCTCTGCTCTGCTCTGCTCTGCTCTGCTCTGCTCTGCTCTGCTCTGCTCTGCTCTGCTCTGCTCTGCTCTGCTCTGCTCTGCTCTGCTCTGCTCTGCTCTGCTCTGCTCTGCTCTGCTCTGCTCTGCTCTGCTCTGCTCTGCTCTGCTCTGTACTCTGCTCCGTTCTCATGCCTACGGACTTGTGCACGCATCGGAGCCGCGCTTAAGCCTCCAGCTGGCGTGCAGGGATCAATACCATTGTGAGACGGACACGACCCCCTGTAGATCCCTGGGATTACTCCCGTCCCTCTTCGCTGCCGTCGTTTGGTGAGGGAGGGTGCTCTGGGTGGTGTGTGTCCCAACTCTGTGTCACGTCGCCCTAAACTCTCCTGGCAGGGTAACTCGTAAAGATGGGAGCATGGCATCTCGGGGGACCGAAGCAGTGCGTGAGTATGCGTGAGTGAGTGAGTGTGTGTGTGTTAGAAGCGGGTACGTGTGCACCACACCAACTCTGCGAAATGCCCGAGACGGGAAGGGAAGCCCCCGGCGAGGGAGCGGGACGTGACCACATTGTTTAAAGATGTGTCCCAGCCCTCTTTTCTCCTCGGATACGTCAACCGTGGTTCCTTTATTTTTTATTTATTTATTTCGGGACACGTCCGCCCTTGTGTTATGTTTATTGCTTGTCTAATTTGTATTGTTTGAACAGAAAACCCGACGGTGACAACTTGGCTTTCCCTTTTGGCTTGGAGGGCAGGATACAGGTACGATCGATCGTTTAAGCCGCTGGACGACTTACATCGACGACCTGACCGGGCCACCTCCCCCATCCATCATATCAACCACTTCTCCGCCGGTATACGGACGATACTGGCCGCTTAATCTCTCCTCGGCCCTCTCTGAGAGATATTTGCAAAATCACTATTCTTAAGGACCTCTATCTAATCCGGCCTCACCAACGACGAAACGTAACAACTGAGATACCCCCCCTTCCAACGACGCTACGACACCGACATACACAACCGGGGCATACGACCTACTCAACTTATACCAACTTCCCCACGTGAAACAGCACCCGCTCTCTACCAAGCGGAACACTTGGCTGCATCATGGCCCGTTCTCGACCTGGGTCCGATTTCAACCTTGCCGTCGAGGATGAAGCGCCTCTCTCGGGATCTGTCACCGGCGGGCAGACAGGCCCCGGAACGGGGACGCCAAACACAGCCAGCGTAGCTGCAACAGCACAGTCGACGACGCCTTTAGTACGGGTGACACCAACCGCTTCACCGTCATCATCATCATCATCATCATCATCAACACCGGCATCGTCTACACCGTCATCAGCAGCGGCTGCATCGTCGACTGCACCCGCACGGCAGAACACCCCGAAGGCGCCGCAACTACCCTCACAGGCACCGACACAGCCGGCGGTATCGCTCGCGCCTTCCATCTCCGCCCGCCCGCTGACCACCTTCATCATCTCCTCGAGGCCCACGCCGTCGCAGTCCGACCCGCCGCTGCCCTCGCCAACCTCGGTCCCGGATGTGCTGTCGACTTCGTTCCCGCCGACTCTGGCGCCCTCGCCGACGCCGTCTCCCGACCCGGTGCCATCCCCCGACCCGGCACCGCCAGCACCGACACTGCCAGCAAGCAGCGACAGCGGCAGCATCAGTAGCCTGCTTTCGCCTCTCACCCCGACCCTCGCCCCGACCCTGGCGCCGACACCGACGCCGACGCCGTTCACTGGCGGCATCGCCGAGCCGAGCCAGGCGGAGACGTCGAGCGGCGGCGGCGGCGTGAAGCTGATGCCGGCGCTGCCCATCGCCCTGGGCTCCGTCGGCGGCGTGCTGATCTTTGGGCTCGTCATCGGCATGCTCTACCGGAAAGGCAGGTGGCCCTTCCGCGGGCGGCGCAACTTTGCGCAGATCGACGAGCTCGAGGTCGAGCGGCAGCAGGAGATGGAGAGGAAGAACAAGATGAAGTGGGATCCCCACGTCACGAGGACAATTACAAGCAAGGGCGGTGCAGGCGTGAATTTCTAGTTTGGGGGAGAGCCAGTTTAAAGCACTTCACATGAAAAGACTCAAAAGAAAAAAGAAAAAGAGCATACATTTTTTGAATACTAACTAAATGACCATTCACATCGTTTGTTGGCACTGTACTTGTCCTTGACGTTGCTGTGGTTGTGAGATGTGGTGAGAGACATGACTCCATCTCAATCGACAGGGAGGGGAGGGTACCATTCCCCCAGCCATCACAGTGAAGCGATGGTCCCCCGAATGAGTGTCAAGTTTGTTTGTCGGTAACGTGTTTGACTGCCGGAATACCCAAAACCCCAGACGGGTTTTGGCCAACTTGTCACGTAAGAAAAAAGAAAAAAAGCATCTGACGAGTCGTCTGAACGTTTCAAGGTTTCAAGACGGCGGGGTGCAACTTACGTGCTTCCCGCTGGCCTCAGCACCCCCCCGGGGGCCCCTTTTCTTTCCCTTTCCAAACCGACCCTTTGCCATGACTTTGCGTCCAAAAGAGCTTATTTTCCTTTTCGTCTGGTGATTCCTTCTTTGTCTCGTTGAGAGTGACTGACGGCTGTGAGTGTTTTTTTAGACTCTGGGAAACTTCGAGGCCTCCGCCTGAGCCCCCCCCCCCCCCCCCCCCCCCCCACCCCCCCACGTCGGTTACGATACGGTCGGCTCCACGGCGGCACCGAAGGCTTGGACAAAAACCATAAATCTGTTCGGCGAGGCCGATACGCCCGAGAAAGTGTTTGTTTCGCGCACATGCAGAGTCCGGGGATGGGCCCTCATGGCCTTGTTGTCCCCCCCTTATCAATGAACAAGGAAGCGTGGACGACGTCCCCTTCGTTCCTGTGTCGTGTTTTCGTAGATGCCAGATCCTGGGAAGACGTCCAGCGCAACGTAGTTTCGTAAGGGAAACATGACTAGAGAACGAGGTCACACAGCCTCCTTGTTTCGCTTTAAAAAAAAGCCGTTTACCTGCGGCAAAAAAAAAAAAAAAAGATGGCCACGAAAAGAAACGCCGAGCCTGGGTCCGAACACACACTGGCCGAAAGCGGCCCGGCCAGGCTCACGCAAGGGTGGCCCCAGAGGCCCGGGATCCTTCGCGGGGATGCTCCGGCCCAGAGTCCTGGATCTCCAGCAAGCGGCGGTCGGATTATCCCGCGGAGCCGTGGGAGCCGTAGGAGCCGGGGGTGGGGAGAGGCCGCGAACAAGCGGCGGCCATTGCACTCTATATAACGCCGGGTTAAGTGTTCGGCGACAAGGTGGCATCCTGGACGCGATACATCAAATTCCCGGAGAACGACATGGAAAAACGGCGAAACCATTGTAAAAATGGTACACGTATATATTTATATATAATATGCTCCTTTGAAAGACAAAGGTTCGGATGGCGGGTGCGCTGGTTTCGCGGGTGAAAATAAGACGGGACGCGGGGTATTGTTACGACATTCGCAGCATATGGCCGCATATCTTGGGCCTAGATCGAAAAAAAGCAGGTAGCTTCGCGCTCAAGGACGGAACATATCCATGATGTCAACCGGGCTGGACCCCCATGCCACCCTTACCCCCGGGATGATGATGCCGTCGCCGACCGCGACGGCCGCGCTGCCTCTTTCCGTCCCGGGAGGGAAACGGGCGAGGGGTTCCCAGCCGTTTCGCGCTGGGTCGTAGACCCAGCAGTCTGGCACCGCCCTCCAGGTCCCGTTCTGGTCGAACGTCTCCGCGAGGCCGCCGAGGAGGTAGACCCTGCCGTCGACAGCCGCGGCGTTGGGATGGTTGAGGGCCACAGGCAAAGGAGCGGCCGGGGTCCACGTGTCCGAGGGGACGTCGTACAGGGTGACGAGGTCGGTGTTGTTCCACACGCCCGCTGTCGCCGAGGACCCCGTGATGCCCCCGAGAACGGCGACGGCGGTGTGCTCCTGTCGTGGGAGAAACGGGATCGGCGCCAGGTCGTGCCAGGCACTGCCCGAGCGACTTGCTGCGTGGGAGTCCGTGAACCTTCTGCCCTGGGCAGAGACGACGCAAACGCTCGCGAAGGCGGTGGCGACAGTCGGGATCCTCATAGTGGCAGGATCTCTTATCTTGGGATATCTTTGATATCTGCCGGGTGCACAATTGACACAGGGGCCACAGAACCCAGGGCACAGTCGAGATGGGAAATGAGTGTGTTCTTATATCTGTCTCCTATTGCCTGGAACGAAACAAGCAGGCAGAATTGGCCAGGGCAAAAGTCCTTTTTCCTCTCCGGCCAAGGCTAATGAAAAAATAAAATAAAAAATGTTGCTCAGTCCATGATCGGAAGGTCAGATCCGACCCCTGTTCAAGACGACTTCTTGCTATCGCCCGTGTAAGATGGAGCCGAGAAAAGAGTATTGGTCAAGCTTGGCAGGGTAAGCGTCAAAGCCAGGTGACGAGGATATAGAATGGAGCTGCGTAGATGACTGCTTCTCCATACGAGTTATGATTGGGGTCGCTAAAGGGACTGTTCAACTAGATTTTGACCGTGTCTATGTACAAGATCGATCATATACATCATCTATACATCATCCATACATTAATCGCGCGAGGGTCCTAGGGGCAAAGCACATGACACTTGAGGCATGAACAGCAGAGGAAACAGTCATTGTCAACGTGAAAAGGTATCGCTCATATTCGCGCTCAGGCGTCCTCGAACTCGAACTTGACAAGAATGGAGCACTTGGTCTCCCTTCCCTTCAGATCAAGCAGCCGGATAAAGACCCAACCGGGGACGGTATAGAGCAACCGCACCGCGCCGACAGCCAAGATCGGGTTCCTCGAGAAGCTGTCATCGCTCTTGACGAGCATCCGCAGGAAGACGAGCTCGTTGTCCTGGTACTCCCACTCCAACACCTCGTCCCACAGCGGGTCAGTGGGTGGGGGGTTCTCTCCCTTGTGCAAGAAGCCGGTGAGCTTGTGTTGCTTGTACCCCGCCGTCTTTCTCTTGGGGGGTTTCATCTCCAGGTCGTGGGGATGAACAAGCGTACAGGTGAGGTAGGGCCTGATGGTCTCGTCATCATCGCGGTCGGAGGGTATGGGGATATCCGTTGCGCCGGCAACGTGCAGCCGGAGCTTCTTCTTTGTACCGTTGCCCAGCGTGCCTGATCCGCCAGATCGGAGCTCGGCGGGCTTGAGGACGAAACCTTCGGAGCCACTAAAGAGGGCCTCGTTGATCTGCATCGAAGCACCGAACGTCTGCCAGTTGAGGGCGCAGATCTGGGCGCCCACGCCCCAGAAGGGGACGGGGTGCAGATTCTTGGACGAGATGCGGGTGCCCTTGGGAAAGACGCGCATGAGGTGGTGGGCGTTGTGACGGGCGATCTTGACGGCGGCTTGCGGCATATGGGAGGCCAGGCCGGACTCGGAAACGTTGATGAGGTGGTGGTGTGGCGCGCCTTGCAGAGAGTCCTCGTACCACGAGTTGTCAACAGGCTTGACGGATTGGGCGTAGACACCGAGTTCCTCGAGCTCCGGGATGATGAGGGACGGTGGGGCCTCCTTCTTCTTGGCGTTATAGTCGTGGCGGGCCTTCTTTTCCTCTTCATCGTCGTCGTCGCTCGAACTCGAGCTGCTGTCGTCGGGTTCACCTGGGAAGTGGTACTCGACGATGACGACGATCTTATTGCCCAGTTCTTCCAGACGGACGTGATCGCCCTGGCCGTCTTGCTCGGCGTGACCCTTTTCGCGGACAGCTCGGCTGAGAAGGCGGTCTCCGAACACCTCCCTCATGATCTGGACAAGACGAAGCTGACCCTCGGGGTTACAATGGTTCTCCAGGGACAGCAGAATGGGTGCTGCGGGCTCAGGGGCCTTGGCCTCCTCGTCGACGACATTGCGGATGGTCTCGCACACGGCGCGGAAGGGGATATTGGAGACGAGGGTGTAGCCGTGGGTAACCTTGGGCTCGTCCTTGTTGTCGGGATTGTCCCAGGCATCGATTTCGACGCAGCGGGCACCGGCGCGCAACGTCTCCTCGTAGGCCTCTGCCGAGGAACTTCCATAGAGCTGGTGAGCCAAGAGATAAGTGTTGTGACTGGAGCTGATGAAGTACTCGGGGAGCGGGTGAGACCTGTCAGTAAGCTCGGGAGGCACGTTGATGTGAGGCTTGTCGACGAGGCCCGGCAGGGCGGGGCTGGGCTGGTCCGAGTCGAGGTTTGCGTCGTTGGACGAGATGACGTTTTGGTCGACGAGGAAGGAGCGGAGAGCACGGCTCACGCGGAGGCGGTGCTTGAGCTCTGAGTCGCGAGCGGCGTGGCCACCGCCGGCGAGGGTGGTGTTGTCGGTGGCATCGCCAAGCTCCTCGTCGTCCTCGGGGGCCGACTTGGAGAAGGGGTTTAGGTTGGCGAACTTTGATGTGAGAGAAGCCATTCCTGGAACGATGGCTTTCGTGGTTCGAGATGCTGTGCAATGCTTGTCGTAACTGTCGTGTCAGTACCTTAGTGCAATGCGATCGGTAGAATTGTGCAGGTCTCGGGATAAATGAAGGTGTTTGTCAGGAGTGAGACAAGCGTAAACAAGGAACGAATATGGACTGCATGGAGAATGCGACACTAGCCAAGAAAGACAGACAGACAGACAACCAGCGAGAGTAGTGGGAGAGCGAGTGGAAAGTGACGACGTCAAGCTTGGCTGATGGTGCGCCGCATAAGGTCGCAGTAGCTGTGGTGCCCCTCCTCTCCTCTTCTCGTTCGCTCCTTCTTCTTGCAGGCAGCTAAGCTCCTGCTTGCCGTTGCGATGGAGGGGTAATTGCTGTGGAGACATTTTATGGGGACACAATATTAGATAAGCAGACAGCTTTGTAGGCTTTTGACCAATCGTGTATACTGATGGAGTCCTGTTTCGGCTAGACTGGGTCTTAGCGCGGTGTACAAGGTACATAAGACGACAAGTGGGTGGCTGAGGGTGGGAGCATGTCATGCCATGTCATGTCTCTTCAATCAAGCCTCCAGCTCGTCTCAACTCTGCCCAGGAACGGAACACACATTAATGCCGAACAAAGCCATCCATATAATGTGGATTGGAACGATGCCATGCCGAATTCGATCAGACTACCTACAGATGCATACCTACATTGATCGTTTGGAAGGCCTCGGGTCCAAGATGATCAAGTTCCCAACCTCACCACCCTAACGTGGCACACTAGGTTCAATCTGCGCGCTCTCTACGCTAGGCACCTAGGTACGTACCTAGGCAGGTAGTGCACACGTAGCAGCAGAGAGAGCCAAGAATGCCAAATGCCGAATCCCGGGAACACCATTGGCAGCGTCAGCGACTTTCAGGTCTCTAGACAACCTGAAGTACGGTAGCTTTGCCATCTCCACCTCGGCGATATGTTTATTTACCGGCTGCGCATCTTGGGCCGGAACGGGCGGGGGGGACCGGGACCTCCTCAGCCTTGTGGGTCCTGTCACGCCGCGAGGTGCAGCTGCGTATGTCCATCCCTCCCCAGATCCATCCTTGACATTCGATACTACTACATTACCTCCCTAGGTAAACCGAACCGAACCACCTAAGGTCAGGGTTATTTTTGGCTACCGATATACCTCGTACACTTTGGTTGATATCCCGCCCTATGAAAATCCTTGGTTGTTGGCTTAACCATGTTCACAAAAAAAAAAAAAAAAAAAAAGGGAGTCAGGCCCATTGCTATTCAATCCTTCCGCTAATCAAGCCACCCGCTGTTGCCCATAGCAAGCCGCCTCCGCTCCGCCGTGGTGACACACAGACAATTGCAAACCATCAACACTAAGTGTGCGGGCGTCCACCGTTGATTTTCCGATCTTCCGATTTTCCTGACTCGTCTAACGTGTAGACAGGCAATCCGTCTGCCAAGGATCTCGGGTTGAAGCATCACGTTCCGGTGGGCCGGAGTACGGTACTCGCGAACACCTCGAGCACGTGGAAAGTCCAATGCCGGCGGACGAGCATTCGAGACGTTTCGGTTCCTGGCCACAACGAAACCTTCGCCCGCAAACCATAACCCCTCTCACGTGGCCGTGAACCGCCACCCGACCTGGCCTTATTGGCGAGCACGACATGCATCCTTGAAGCATAGGGCGATATGCCATTCGGCAGCAGCATGTGCAGGCCAAGGGGCCCAGACCAGGCCAGGTGGACGGATGAGCAGCAAGCGAATGGAGGGCCAGCTGATGCGCAAGCAGAAGCACATACCATGCAATTACATGGTATTTACAAAGGAATTACTGCGGCACAGAAAGAGTACTGATCGATCGATACCTAGCTACTACTAAGCATTGGTTGCACCATTTCGATGCCGGGATTAGGATGCCTTCCCAAGACCCCGTCGCTTCCACTGCCGTCATCGTCAGCTTACCCCCACCGTCCCGTATCTGCACTAATTATGGATGCGCAAGGACAAAAGAAGGACAAAAGAAGGTGCGGAGGAACCTGTCGGTATCTACAAACACCCCGCCGGATCCGTCAACAGCGCTCACACACCGCCAACAGGTTATCGAGTCGTCGTCCCAGACAACGGCAACGTACCTCACCGCAATGCCAGGTGCGGTGAGGCGTCCAATACGTGGACAAGGCAGGCACGCATATCCAAGTAAAAAAGGCATTGGATCGGCACGAAAAGACCAAGGGTCTGACGACTGCGCCCGCTCTGGAGGGGAACGGGTGGCCGCAGCTGGGGCAAGGGTCGCGGTGTCCGGCACCTTAACTTCTCCCACTCTCCCGTTGGACCATGTCGACCAACCGATTGACTGACTGACTGACTGATTGACTGATTGAATGCAAGTCTGCCGAACCCCCAGCGGCCTCCGGCAGTAGTGGAAACGGTGGTCTTCAGGGATGCCCTGTGTCAGCCAGAGGTGCCTAGACGGCCCACGGTGTACATACACATACAGTACCTAAGTAATCGATTAGTAGTAGACTACAATCCGTGTAACCGCAACAGCGTTCAGCATGCTGGAGTAGATCAACCGAGTACACGTACCAATTGTGTACCCAGTGCCTATGGCGTGCTCGGAGTTGAGGGGATAAATAAGCTTCTCGGGCGAGCTTGGCCATGACGTGGATGACCAGCTTGGATGGTGGACTGGGGGAGCTTGCGGGGAGCTTAAGGTAGCTTAAGCGTGAGCTTGGGCACCTTAGGCAGCCTAGGGGTGCTAGGATGGGTGCCCCGATTTGTTTGCCCCCAGGAGCTTTCCGCCCTAGCACAGCGATCGGGCCTGCCTTGGGGGGCGGTGGCCAGCGCCACACCCTCCTCTTCCCGTCCTCCGTCCTCCTCATCCTCGTCTCGTCTTGTCGCGTCTACAAATCACCTCGCATGCGCTATTTACACACATGTGCAGCCGGACACTCGCCATTGTTTTGTTTTCTCCTCTTCTCTTCTTTTTTGATCTCACTCAACGTCCAGCTTTGTCCGTTGACCATCAGTTCTACACCCGTAATCGGATGCTCCCCCGTGTCTGCCACAGAGTTCAACATCCACCATGTTGGTTAATCCGGGCCTTTTGTACCTCCTGGTAAGTATCGGAGTTTTCAGAGCCATTTCTGGCCCCCCTCAAAAGCATTCGTATCATGTGTCTGACGTGTACTTTCATAGATCTGCGTTGGGCTCGTTACGACGGCCATGTAAGTCACCATGCCGAGCATTGCCAATACCCTTTCTCAGCTTTCTTGACCTAGGTATCTAGGCTGACCACTTCTCTCAGCATCGTACATATCAGGAGCACAACACTTGCCCTCCCCATCGCCCCCTTCTTGTCTTCTCTTCCTATCCTGCTACCTATTCTTGGCACCATAAACGCCTTCTACTACCCACGCCTGCTCTACAACGCCAGAAACTCCATGGCTCGCACCGAGCAGCTCTTCCCGACAATCATACAGGCTCTGCAGGGCATCTTGACCACTGCCCTCGCCGTCCTTTTCCTGCAGTCCGCCATCCGTGACGATACCCTCGACTGTACTCTCTCCACCAGCTGGCAGCGCATGTTTGCCGCCAAGGATGCCTTCTCCATCCGACGCATCCAGGATAATCTCAATTGCTGTGGCCTCAACACCGTCAAAGACCGCGCCTGGCCTTTCACCGGTACCGTACAGTGCGCCCAGCGCTTCGACCGCGACACTCCTTGCGTCGGTCCCTGGCGGGATGCCACCTTGACCAACTCGGCCATTGATTTGGCCATCGTACTCGCCGTTGGCGTTTTGCAGGTGCCTTCCACCTCCCCTACAGACCTCTGGAACCATCACTAGACCCTGAAACTGACCTCATCTGAACCTAGGTCCTCACCTTGCTCTTCATGCAGAGCGCCAGCAACTGGAGACACGCCTGGTGGGCACAGGGCTGGAGCAACCTGTCCGAACGCCCTATCGAGGAGCGCGAGCGTACTCGTCCTCTCCTCACTTCCACGGCATCATCTGCCGCCAACATCGCCAGCCCCGCCATCGACAGCGGCGACGAGTCGGACCTTCCTGTCTCCTACAGTGACCTCAACCCGCAATATGGCACCACTGGTGACGGTCGCCGGGGCCGAACACAAATCGGCCCTGCCCGCGTTGAGCCCTCATCGCTGCGGAATGTCTGGGACGCCGAGTAAGCCGGTCCTCGCGCGTCACGCGTGTGACGACGCTCGACTTTGCTGCCCTGAGGTACTGCACCATAAAACCACAAAATGACGAGAATTGAGACTGTTTTTGCATTGCGAGCGAGAATATCTATTTATCCAGGATGATCTTTATTGGCGGTCTATATTTTGGTTCTTTGTATTATTGTTTGTAACGGAGTCTAGAGGAATCGGCAAGGCTTGGGAGAGGCCCCGTGTCACTGCTAGATTGTGTCTGAGGCTAAAATTAGTATGCGCGTTTCTGTGATTCCGTCTTGCTGTTTCCCGGCCCCGAAAATGGCTTAGTGATGATGTTCTCTCACTACTCGGCCGTCGTTCAACGTCCAGCTACGGAAGCCACAGTTGTCCAGACCGACCGCTACCCCGTACGGCCTGACGATTTCTCGGACCTGGGACTCGGCGTTGGCAGGCGCGCCAAAAGGCCGCGCTAACGAGGAATAGTCTGGTAATAGTGCCGTGCCCGGCCACGACACTCGTGGGGAACTCTGATAATCCCTTCCGCATGGGGCGGCCGATCGCCGGGGAGCCAACGAGGGGTATGATGGAGTCGACGCTAAAGACCGTGGACGCTCCGGCAGAGTGTGGCATGTGAGTTTCGGACTTTTGATCTTGTCGATGTCTTATTTCGGTCGCAAGAGAGCAATCCTGGGGTGAACAGCCCAGTAGGAGACTGCTAACTAGGTTTGTTTGGTCGTAGAACTGAACTGACTTCTGATATAACATATGCAATGGTATTGTTTCATTAATCACCCCCACTTATTTGCCTACCATGGCTCACTTGATCCTTTATAACAGTTGATCGGACCATTCTTGTGTCAACCAGGCGGACTGCGCAGGATCTAACAAGGGGCATATACCACAAAACGTAGGTAGAGACCCTTGTTTCACAAATATTCCCTTCATACGACTCTCGCTAATGAACCGGGCAATCAAGCTGCTCAAGTCTGCAGGCCAAGCACCCATGAGGACCCCCGGAAGGAAGAGATCGTCAGTCGCGCGCGGGGCCGTGGCTCTTCCCGCAGCTGCTGATACTCTCCACAGCCGCGCTCTCGCGGCGGATAGCCACCCGATGCGGCTGTATCGGCTGGTCAGGTTAGAGGGGAAAGTGAGGAAGCGTCTGCGAGGACAACGGCAACATTGCCAAAAACTGAAGGGTCCCGGTCTAGGCGAGCATGCGTTGCGACGCTGCAGGCCGGGAGAGAGTGGCGAACTCGAGCGGTGCCAATCACACGTGCTTCCGGACTGCATAACACACTGTCGAGAAATCTCGCGAAAACGGGAATTGGCGGGCGTTCAGTGATGCGCGTCCCACCAAGGGCAACAGATGGTCATCAACGGGGCCTCTGATACCGCCGTCCGCAACCAAGTGTGTTCTACGACATCGAATCGAGAAGGACAGCATGCGGGGAGAAGAATCCTGGGCGTCTTACTGCGTCTGTTATACACGTCATGTTACCGAGGCCAAGATAATTGAACAAACCCAAGGAGTATAAACGCCCCAGGTAAAACGTATATCGTGTCTCCCCTCTTTTCTATCGCCCGTAGCTTTTGTGCAACCAACGAAGATTCAATTGACCTTGGAAACAATGGAAGGCCTTGCAGGAGATCGTAACAGCTCGCATTCCAGGACATTGTCCATCCTTTCCGTCGTATTTCTCGCAGCCTCTTTCGGCCTCTACCTGCTTGCGTCTCGTATCCGTCATGGCCGCCGGCGGTACTCGAAACTGCCTCTCCCACCGGGACCGCCACGACTTCCCATTATCGGGAACCTCTTCAACAGTCCGTCCCACTACAGCTGGCTGACCCATCTCCAATGGAAACATGCATACGGTCCGGTGGCCTACTACGAGGTGGCAGGGAAGCCCACGGTCGTCTTGACCACCGTGGAGGCGGCCCACGAGCTCCTCAACAAGCGCGCCAGCAATTACTCGAACCGGTCTTTCAGCTACACCGTCTCCGAGCTCGTGTGCAAGGGATACAACATAATCTTTCGTCAATACGACGCCCGTCTCCGCCTTCACCAGCGCCTGCACGTCCACGGGTTGAACCCCCGGTCCTCGGTGCTCTACCAGCCCATCGAGGAGATGGAGTCGCTCCAGCTCCTGAATGACATGCTCGCCGGGGGCAAACTGGAACTGGGCCAAGGTACCGGGGAGAAGCGGACGGCGGACGTGGTCCCCCAGAACCCTCACTGGGACTTCCGACGCGCGTCCGCGAGCGCCATGAGCTTGATCGTCTGGGGATACCGCCTGCCAAAGGGACAACCCGGCACCGACCATGAACTGGACTTTTTCAACAAGACCTCGACGCTAGAGGTGCTGATGAGCCCCCTCTGGTGGATCGACACCTTGCCCTGGCTCAGGCACGTCCCGCGCTGCGTCTCCCCCTGGAAACGGGCCGGGGAGAGGCTGCACGAGAGCGAGGCATCGCACCACCTGGCCAACTTCCGCAGAGCGCTGAAGCAGCCCGGCTACAACATCAGCAAGCAGGTCGCGCGCGGCGTGGACCGCCTGGGCGCGGGCGTCGGCGAGACGGAGATGGCGTACGTGGCGGCGGCGCTGACGCTGGCCAACGGCGACACGACCGTGGCGATCTTGTGCTGGCTCGTCGTCGCCATGCTCGCCTACCCGCGCGTCCTGCACGAGGCGCAGGCCGCGCTGGACGAGACCGTCGGCCGGTCGAGGATGCCCGCGTACGCCGACCGGGCGGCGGTGCCGTACGTCGACGCCGTCATCGACGAGGTGATGCGCTGGCGACCCATCATACCCGCCAGCATAGACCACGCAGCGGCCGAGGAGGACGAGTTCATGGGCTACCGGATCCCCGGGGGCGCCACCGTCGTGGCCTCCCAGTGGGCCATTACGCGGGACAGGGAGGTCTTTGGCTCCGACGCCGACGACTTCCGGCCGGAGCGGTGGCTCGAGCGGGATAAGGAGCTGCCCAGGACCTCGTTCGGCTACGGGAGGCGGCTGTGTCCAGGTAGGCACGTGGGGCGGGACGGCGTGTGGATCATGGCCGCGCGGCTGCTGTGGGCGTTCGATATGGAGGTACCGCCGGCGGACCCGGCCGCCCCGGAGAAGAAGAGGGTGATTGACACGATGGCAATGGACCCCTTCGGCCTCGTCATCTGCCCGAAGCCCTTTGAGGCGCTATTCAGACCCAGGGGGGACTGGGTCGAGGGGCTGATCCGCGAGGGAATGGAAAGCGTCGAGAAGGATGTTGGGAGCCTCATGGAGCAGGTCGGGATGGCGAAGGGCTTTCAGTAAGGTTGATGCAGTGGGATGACGAGTGACAGTGGGAATGCCATGCAAATAACGAACGAAGAGCGACGAGAGTCATGATATAGCTGCAAGAGCTGATCTGAGAGCACCAGTAATGAAACCAGTGACCTTTCAGAGCTTGCAGAACCAAGGAAGATCCACCAAGAGAGGGAGTTAGCGTCAAGGTTTCACCTTGGCGTTTGTGAAGATGCGACGAGCTGTTGTGTTTAGATATCAACATTACACAATGAAAGCGGTTTCGAAATGCCGAACTGATATTACTGCATATTTCAGAAAATTGTGTTAAGTTTATGGTCTCGCGTAAATCTACACGCCTCTCATCTTCCTGGCAAACACCTTTGCGGTAAAGAGACGGTCAATCTCGTGAAAGGCCTTGCCCTGAGCTCCGGACCATAGAGGAAGCTGCCAATGATGAAAATCATCGCCAGGTCGTCAAAGACGAACTCGACCTTGCGCTTCAAGTGGTCTTAGATGGAGTTGACAAAAACATGAGCTCGAATTCCATGGCTAGGCTGCACACGGCCAGGGCAGTGTTGGCACGTAATACAATGCTCGACTGGGGTTGCGAGGCGCGGATCATGAAGAGGACACGGCGCCTGCCGGAGAACATAAAGCCTGCTTGATGGTACCTCATGAGACCTTGGGTAAACCTCATCAACCCAAGGCTATGCACTGTAGCAGCTGGGCTGCGGAGAACACCTCATTGATGCATTCAGGCTGAAAGCAAGTGGTTCGATAACCGGTAGACAAATCTAAAGCTGTGGTATGGAGACTTATCACAGATATTCTTAACAGTCCTCCAAGGCCCATTGGCCACATCTTGGCCTCTGGTCACGCGCATACGGCTACACCCCGCATCTCGCAGGACATCGTTCGTAAGACGGTGAGGGGCCGGCCATGAGGCCGCTTCCCACGCGACGCGCAATGACGGCAGGGCAACCTCATGAGAGGGGAGAATGAACAGATCGGCACTGGTAAGTTGATCAACCATTTCGACCTTATCACGAGGCTGACACATATAAAGCGTTGGTCTCGAGAAACTGATCACCCAGCAGGGTTGACTTTTCAAACCAAAACCTCACGCCAGTGCAAGCCCGTGACCATGCCAACACAACCATCCAACCCGCCGCTCACGATGCTGCGCGTCAGCGGCACAAAGATTGTTGACGAAAATGACAAAGAGCTACTCCTCAAGGGGGCCGGAATCGGTGGCATGCTGAACATGGAAAACTTCATTACCGGCTACGCTGGCCACGAGTACGAGCACCGAGCGGCCCTAACAGAGGTACTCGGCAAGGAGAAGGCCGACTTCTTCTTTGCCCGTCTCATCCACCACTTCTTCACAGAGGAGGATGCCGCGCTGTACGCCTCACTGGGCCTCAACTGCCTGAGGGTCCCCTTCAACTATCGTCACTTCATGGACGACGACAACCCCAGCGTGATCAAGAAGTCGGGGTTCGAGCTTCTCGACCGCATCGTCGACATCTGCGCCAAGTACAACATTTATGTCATCCTCGACCTGCACGCCGTGCCTGGAGGACAGAACCAGGACTGGCACTGCGACTCGGGCATCAGCAGGGCCCTGTTCTGGGAGTTCAAGGACTTCCAAGATCGCGCAATTCAGCTGTGGGAAGCGCTAGCCCATCACTACGTCGGCAACAAGGTCATCGCTGGATATAACCCGCTCAATGAGCCGGCGGACCCCGAGCACACCCGTCTGATCGCCTGGTATGAGCGGGCGGAGAAGGCGATCCGTTCAATCGATCCAGACCATATTCTATTCCTAGACGGAAATACATACGCCATGGACTTCTCGGCGTTCTCCCCAGAAAAGACGC
This sequence comes from Colletotrichum sublineola, assembly GCA_020631755.1. Lineage (NCBI taxonomy): Eukaryota > Fungi > Ascomycota > Sordariomycetes > Glomerellales > Glomerellaceae > Colletotrichum > Colletotrichum sublineola. Next base: position 3,919,255 of record JAHSQG010000001.1, read on the forward strand.
TGCCAAACAGCGTCTACAGCTGCCACGACTACAGCATGATGGGGTTTCCTCTCCCGGAACAGTACGAGGGCACGGAGGAGCAGAAGCAGAGGCTCCGGAACAGCCTCCTGCGCAAGGTGGAGTTCATGCAAAAGGCCGGCGTACCCATCTGGAACGGCGAATGGGGCCCGGTCTACCAGGACCCGAGGACGGACCCGAACGCGGCGGCGACCAACGAGAAGCGCTTCGCGCTGCTCAAGGAGCAGCTCGCCATCTACCGCGAGATCGGCGGCATCTCGTGGAGCATCTGGCTGTACAAGGACATCGGCTACCAGGGCATGGTCTACCTCGACCCGGAGAGCCCCTACATGCGGCTGATCCGGCCGTTCGTCGAGAAGAAGCAGCGCAACGGCCTCGACTTCTGGGGGTGCGCCGACAAGAGCGGTATCGACGGCGCCGTGTACGCGCCCTTCATCGGGAAGCTGAAGGATTCGGTGCCGGAACACCTGCGGAGGAAGAAGTACCCGCGGGTCTGGACGTTCGAGCGGCACGTCGAGCGCGTCGTGCGCGAGTGTCTGATGAGCGAGTACGCCGGCTGGGAGTTCGCCGAGCTGTTCCGCGACAAGACGGAGGCGGAGCTGGAGGAGCTGGCGGCGAGCTTCGCGCTGGGGAACTGCAGGACGCGCGACCGGCTGAACGAGTACCTGCGCGAGGACGCCGTCACGGCGAACGGGACCAACGGCGCATGACGATGATGAACATGGTGCTGGCTGAGAAGAGTAAGGATTCGTGTTCCCGTGGACAGATATGTAGGCCAATTCAAGGTATACATTAGGCAGACCTAAGCTGGAATACGCAGGTTGGTCAAAAATTCCCCGGTCATTATTTCCAACTCCTGCCATGATATCACAGTGAAAAGCATACCCGTCAGGATGCCATACTATGTATATGTAAATCTATCAGTACAGAATCGAAGCAAGCGACACATCATACTATTAACCTTTCACTGGCCTTGGGAACAATCTGATCAATACTTCTATATGTCTAAGACCCATCTGTTGCCTATTATCTAGCTGTTGCAATGCCTTCACACGCATCACGGCTCCAGATAGAGATTTCACTAGGGCCGGAACATGAGATATTCTGGCCCCATTTGGCTAGACCTAATCTACAAAGAGTGTATATTTTTTCAGCATGCTATAGCAGCCCTACAAATAGATAACTAAACCTTTTTCCTTACGTCTTTCTCCACTCAAGGTGACTCTGCGACACTAGCTCATAGCTAACAAAGGACTTTGGTTTCTAGAAAACCGTGGTGACAAGTCATACGCACCCAGAACATTGTCACAAGGCAGTATGCACACTAAGGTGTGCCATAGTTGCGAGATAGGTCTTACTGAATGGGCTCGGCTGCCTGCCCACAAGCACACGGCATAGTTATTTTGATTAGATGTGCCAGCTTGGCTGATGTAGCACTAGATTTGTTAACTTACGCACTGCCATATGGGCACCTGCTATCTCCTTGGCTCGTATTGTAGCAGGCATCCTTTACCAGACGTCAACTGGTAGGGTAGATCGGGGACATGAAATTGCTTAAGAATCCAACTATCAAAAGCCGACCTCGAAAACACACAATAGCTTTAGCTAATAGAACTAAAAGAAGGCTAACAGTGCTATTGTAACCACTGGATACTACAACTTGGCCTAGCGGGCACATCTGACGCTATTCAATGTCAGAAAAAGCAAAAGAAATTGATTTATTTCTAGTTACCACATACTACTATCTTAATACTTTAAAACTTTATATATACAATACACGATAGTCGTATAGGATTTAACTGTGAGTGTTTAGTTTACAATTACTATGTACAGCCGGCATGAAACATTTCGGAAGCATCTGTAGGTAGTGCTGGTGTATTTTAATAAACAGAATACGTGGCTTCTAAATAAACATGCTTCAATGTCCACTCAATAATAGTCACGTATCCAACAAGATGATGCAGCACCGCATAAAACCCTTTTAATAGTTACTGTAGTATAAACAACTTGTCTGACTTGTAAAGGATAAACTAGTAGCCATATGATTAGCCACTTCGCCCTAGAATGGTAGACACAACACTATAACGCCCGTGTTTGTCTTAGTGTCTGCTATCTTTTCTGCATACAAGCTGTTGGCCTTCAGTGAGCTGTCCTCGTATTAGTCCTCCCGGGCATTGATACCGATAGGACGTAGTACCATCATGTGCCTTGGACTACCATCACTATTCATCTTCTTAATATGTGTGTAAATCTGTTTACACTTCATAGAGGTCCTTTCCTAGATCACTGTTCTCTTCCTATTAGGAGGGAAAGGAAAGTACTTCTAAAACCTTCAGCTTAGGTTTACTAATTGACTTGCTGCTAGCATATCACTGACACCTGTATCGTACTAATTACGCGCGTTGCGGAATCTCTTTTCACACCTATATCTTAGTCCTAAACCTGCCCTGTTTCTTTTTTGGCTCCCAAAGCCAACAGCATCTAATTATCTACGAAACATATTTTTAGTTAGGGAGCATTCTAACATGCCACCTATAGGCCTCTATTGCCAGGCATCAACATTAAAGAAATAACGTGGAGTTTTAGAATCAACAAGAGTTCATTAGCACAGTATGCTTAAATAGATGAGAATGTCGATTTGAAACTGTTGCCTATACATATAACCCGGCTCAGTTGTCCTTACTTTTAGTGCTATCACCGCATATTAACTCATTATGAACATAATGGAATATGTACTCACGTCGAGAAACAGTATCCCTATCAGTGCTTAATGCTGTAATTTTATTGCCATCGTGGCAAATCAAACCAATATGTTCCGTAGTCCCTTGGATCATTTTCCAAGTATTGACCAGCAGAATTGGTGGCAATAGATAATCAAAGGCCTCGTCCGTCAAAAAGTTCGAAAATAATCTCTTACTGGAGCCATAGTATCTACTCTTCCTCAAGCACAAGCCTTATTAACTCCTCATCCAAGTCGCTTTCTTCATCTTCATCAGGCCAAGACCCGGGCATTTTTAGCGTTGGTGAAACATTCAAACCGGATTCTACCAACGTCCAAAATTGGCCCACAAACCTATCTGTCTCTTGTGACCAATAGAGCCTCCACCGCGACGGCGAAGGCCCAAATTCGAAATTGATCAGGCGAACCAGAACCCAGTTCTTTGTTTCGATGACAAAAATCCGTTTTGAAGAATACTGGGACATGAAGAGCCGTTCCTCTCGGCCATATGACACAAGGTCTACTCCGCCCGCATGTAAGGCTTCCAACCAATGCCTTATAGCAGTTTGGCAACGGTGTTGCCAAGCTTCTGAGAGTGGAATTTTAATTTCATGATGCCTCAAAGTTAGTTGGATAAGTTGTACAAGCGGCGTTTCAAAGTATGGCCCGTGGCTGCGGCCTGGCGAGTGCAGTGCCAATTCTTTGTTTGGGGCCCGAGCAAGGATGTCTTGAATAAGAGAACACCATTCTTGTGTACTCTGTCGTCCTTCCAAGCTCCCTATGGCACCTGCCAAACAATGCAAGAGATTGTTTCCCCTGTTATCGGTAATTGAAAGATCAAGTTCGACTGCAGAAAGATCCCCTTGTGGACATAGGGAATGTCGAATCATCTCGACAGTTTGGTTTGGAATCAATAGAGCGCCAAGGGCCAGTGATATAGCCACACGCATTCTCTTGGTGGAGAACGTATCATCGTAATACTCCTCGTCTGGCCAGATAGAGCGTCTAACACCATTGAATGAAGCGACAGAGCCCTCATAGTGCCCGAACAGGGCTGCAGTTAATTCATCATCCTGGTCTTGTCGTCTCATGAATCTGAGTAGTTGAACAACGTTATCTCCATGGCTCATTTCATCAGGAAGCCACCACCGTCTGATCGATAATGCACACATTTGTCCACGAATGGAATCTTCAATGTATGAATATCCAGCGAAGGAAAAATCGGGGTGCTTTCACAGTTCATATCAGCAGGTATTTTGTGTCTCATGTGCAGCTTACTCACTGCGGTCCAAAAATATTCTTCTTCCAGGGTGTGAAACACAGTGCCTCGATCTAGCAATAGATTACACATAGACCATTGCAAACGATTAACTGCCAGCTGGTATATTGTTTAGATTGAGACCGGAAGCATTGGAGTAGTTTACTTACAGAGACCAACATTCCACCGCGATAATCATCATCGAGCAGAAACCTTGCTTGACCTTCTAGCAGCTTTGACATGGTCAAGATATCATTATCGCTAATACAATTCCACAATAAGTCGAAGCAGACTTCGGAATCATCAAATTCAACGTTTCTTGGGCGGAGATTCATGTAAAAACCAATCCCTAGTGAAGAATGCTGTAGTCCTAGACGAAATTCCGTTAGGTAAAACGATACCCAATGCGGTGGTGCTAGCCTGAGTATCAACTCAAAGACATTATCGATCGGTTCGATATTGGTTTCAGCCTTCATCATGTTCCGGTCTTGTCTTCTGTACTGCATCTCGATCTCGATCATACCGGTAAGCGCTGCAATTCCAAGGACCAACAACTTGTAGGAACAAGTGCTCTGAAAGCTTGCGGCTCTGACTAAGTCTGTTGGGATATTCTGAGGCTTTATGTCACCGTATCCAGGACGGTTTTTTGATCGCATAGGTCGCCTGTTCTGTTGGTGGTAGTAGAACTCGATAGCTTTGGCAAGATAGCCTTGAACACTTTGCCCTTCTGCCCGGACAACATGTCTTTTGTTGTTAGCCAGTAAGCATACGGCGTAGATTTTGACCAACAAGATGAAAAGTAACACACATGAGATAGACCTGATGAGCTAACATTAGTGTATCGAATGCATGCTTCAGGCGTCTTTCGATCCGGTCAAGGGTGTCTCTTTTGAGTACTACTTTCGCGACGGTAATACTCCTCTTGAGACCTCGAGCCTGAGAAATTTGTGCGGAAAACTCCTCCAATGCTAATTGCAACTCATTGAGACATCTTTGGCATTGGAGTCTAGCATGCTCCAGAGCGGGTGGATTTGTGAGAGCAGACTGGGCTTTTTCGGACTGACTGATGCTCAGAGCAAGAAGTTGAAGGTCTTGAAGTCTGTGAGCGATCTCTGCCGGGTGTTGCTGCACTTCTTTCAGTAATTCCGAAGTTTTGAGTCCGACCTTCAATATGCTTCCCACCAGGCTCGCAATATTGATTCCACTCGTCACAACCCCAAGAACCTCGGCCATTGTCGAGAAAAATTTGATGTCAGCAGCTTTCGCGGGAGGGATCTGTTCTTCTGTCAATGAGGCTTTGCGGGAAGCAAGGCAGATCTAGAAAGAAGGAAGTTGATGTACTCTATGTTAAAGGGCAGTGGGGTCAATACGTCCACTATCTATAACAATGGTTGCATCAGGTTGGGCAGACTTTGGACTTTTCCATCGGGCCTCAAACAATGCACAGCCAGTAAGGCTCGGAGTAGATGGCAAATCAGCCTATGGCTTATACGGAAGGTAGTGTTTCATTATTTGATCATATCATACCTATCCAGAATCCGTTGTTGTCATTGGTGTTTTGTCACACAAAATTGCTATCTATATATGCGGCACAGCCCCGTAGGTATCGTTGGAGGTTTTGACTTCCATCGAGATACCCAATCAAGAGCTTGGCTCCATTGAGTGCTGGTGGGCAGCGGCCTGTCTCCACCCACACTCCATTCATTTAAGCCTACTTCTTATGGTCCAATGTGCACAACTTGCAGGATCATGCCAAGACTCTGACAAGTTGGAAGGTCATCTCATCATTTTATTGTCTGCCTTGTTATTTTGATAAGGTGATAGCAGAATGTTCGGTCACATTCCATCGAATTGCAGGTTACACAAATCTTATGACTCTTGATGGGTATCAAGCACTATTCGAAATGGATACAAGGATACGATTAGCCCCTTTGGTACCAGCCTGAAGGTTGGCGCGGGGCTGACAAGCAGCATTTTATGGATTGGCGGTCCAGGTCTTTCATCTCTTATACCGAGGCCGGGAGGGGAGGAGGTTAACCTTCAGAAACTTCCCTATCTATGGTATAGGACATCTAGTAACCCTTATCAGCCCTTTCCAGCGGCCGCAGCAGCGGAGGCTACGGTGCATCTCTTTCACTCCTACGGCATAATTGGTGTTGGGAACAGATCGCTTAATTACGATTGCATACGATCAACAGTCGATGCGTTTCTTCTGAAATGCACTCTGATCAAATGGCATCAAGATTATTGACACTATTATATGGTTCGACACCGCCTTTTGGAAACTCATGATATTACCGGGTACTGTGCAATAACGTAATCATTTGAATTTCTTGGCAACCCAAACTTGGGCCGAGTAGGCGTTCTTAGTGAGAGCCTTTTCGTTGAACCCGTATACGGCATCTTTTCCACGGATCTTCTCTCCCTGCAGTGTTACATTGCCGCATTGCTCGCTGGTATCCACGTACTCAAACCCCATACTCTTCGTGACAGCAACAATCTCGTCCAGGGAGAGCTGAACAAAGGGTCCCGTCCCCCAGAGAAGAGGACCAAAATTGACCCAATACCCCCCCGGCTTCAGTGAAGCGTAGATGGCATCGAAGTAGCTCATGATGTTGCGAGCAGTGTCGATGAAGAAATGGGTGACGACAACGTCATACTGCCCTTTCTCTGCCTTGAAGGCCGTCGTGAAGTCGCCTTCGACCAAGAGTATAGAGCTAGCGTTGACCCTCTGGTCGGGAAACGAGACGCCACGAAACATATCGGCAGTTGTTGCGTGGTGAGACCAACTGTCGACGAATGGGTGAAGTGCTTTGCTTCTTGGCCGAGGATGCGCCTCGAGAAAACGGTATGCAAGGTTCATGAACATTGACCACTCGTTGACAGTCACGTCGAACCCGCCCAGAGCCGCAACCTCGTGGCCGAGTCGCCCCAGTCCCGAGCCGGGGAAGAGGGCCTTGACATTCCGGGAGATCCGGTCCGGGAACAAGGCCTTTAGCTCACCGAGGATACACGGGAACGCATCTTCCCGCTCACCGGTACCTGCTGTGGACCAATCCCGGACGAAGTGCTTCAGCGTTTGTGATGTACTGACCCGGTCAGCGTGCTGGCCCGCATCGTCCTTGGCTTTGCTGTGATCCGCTAGCTCCTTCTGCGTGATTCCGTAGAAGTTGAGCGCCGTCTCAACAATCTCGTTACACAGGTCCTGATTGAAGTCAAGAAGCTGCTCCGCGATTTTGAACTTCTGCGAGTATCCGATGGTCTTCTCAAGAACCTAGCCGCTAGTTTAGCAAAACCTTGTGTGGCATTGGGAGCAAAGACATGAAGACTTCGTCGACCGAGACTTACTGCCTTCTGAACCTTTGAAACATGCTTGTACAAACCCTTCCAGCGATCAATCTCGGCCATATGACGTGCCTTGTACCGACTGAAGCCAAAAAGAGCTTCCAAAAGTCGGTGGCGTGGGTGATTCGTGTCCCATTTTCCGTGAGACTTGCTCATGCGTTTCAGTAGATTCTTCTTCTCCTGTTCATGTCGAGGACTTGGCTTCTCCCGCATATCCTCAACAGTGACCGGTACTTCGTGCAGCTCTACGAGCGAATCTATTGGCATCTGAACCACCAATCAGCAAATGACTTTTCCGATATAGCGGCTGGCGGTATCGGTGAAGCGGGTCACATGGTTGGCGGCGTTGTCTCACTTCATCGGATGCACTCACCGATGCTAGGACAGCATTGTCTTTGAGCGACCCATCGACGGCAATCTTCTTATCCGCACTTTCACTGCCAACTTCCACTTCGTTTCCTATTGAGAGAACACTACATTCGAAGCCTAAGGCAAGCCATGCGGCCAGGTGAGACAGCCTCATGATCACTCTTGGAGTAGGTAGACGATTGATGTCGGCCGATAATCTGGGGCAAGTAAGCCTGGTGGGGCAGGCAGCTTGAGTATGCGCTTAGTGGGTGGGAAGTGAGCCGTCTACACTCTACCCCAGGTCCTGCAATTCTCAGACCAGACTGTTAAAGACTGAGGTATAACAAAGTGATAGCGAGGACTGTACAGGCGGGAAATGAGGCTGTTTGTTGAGGAAGTTCCAGAAATTGCGAACATCTCTAGAATGAGAACCTTGATGGCTGCCAAGTGAAATGTGGAAAACCAACCGCCATTTTCCATTCCTAGTGGTCAACCCGGGCAGCCGCTGATTAGAGACTGATGTGGGTCTAGAAATCTCATGGTCTGGATATGGCTCATGAGGCACAAGGCGAGTGCGTTCTATTATGAGCCGCATGATACATCGACGTAATGAAACCTGCGCTGGTCAGTGTTGCGTGAGTTGAATTGAGCTTCATAGAAAAGAAGGGTGTCATATTGATCTATTGAAGAGGACGTTTAATGTGTGGCAGGTGACGTATTGTTATCTATTTTGTGGAAGTCTTTGCCTTGGAGGGAATCGTGGACGTCGTGGAACTGTGGATTGCCATGTAAGCACGGGGTCTCGATGCTTGTGAGGGGATGGTCAGTTAACCCGTCGGAGCCAGGCCAGCACTTCGGCGGGAGTGTCGGGAAGCGGGGCCATGTTTTTTGTTTTCTTGTTTGTTGGTTTTAACCGTCTTTAATCGTCTGGGTGTTTGTACCAGTAACAGCACATATTTCTCTCTTTTCTAGGTTATATAGTCCATGGGGCTCCAAGATGACAGGCCACCGGCTTACCAATCGAATTTCCACCGAAAGGGAGCCGGCGCTAACTCCAGTGGATTGATTAAATCCCTCCAGCGCCGGTAACAAAGTTATTATTAGTATCACAGGATCTAACGTTAGATATAGGGGTTAAACCGTAGTATATTCAAAGATGTTACTAGAGTTAAACAGAAGAGAAAGAGGGCCAGCACGCTGGCTGGTAATAGTACTGTAGATATTAAAAGAGCCGTTAAGGTAGGTTATATAGTATAGTATATAACCTAGATTAGCTCCTCTACTATCTATAGATACTTAGTATCCTAATACTAGTAACTTTCTAAAGTAGTAATAAATACGCCTATTACCCCCTTTTACCTATCTATATTAAAAAGCCTAAAAATATAATAAAAATAAAAGATTAAAAAGTATTATACTTTTTAAATATATATAACCTAATTCTATATAAGAAACCTATTTCTCTATCCTAATCTTTACTCTCTTACTATCTACTAATTCCTTTAGTATTTTATTAGGTACTACCTTTATAAATCTATCTACTAGGTTATTAGTACTATAAATCTAATATACTTTATAGACTTTACGTCTCTTATAAGACTACTATAAGGCTATAATATTAATTATAAGCCTCTTCTCTTTTATAATACCTAGCTTTATAAGGTAACGTACCTGCATAGCGAGCGACGCATCAGGGCGAGCGACGCACCTTAAGAAAAGTGGGGTATTTCTAGGTGGACTGCACGCAAAAGTACTGTTACATAATTGCTAAGGAGGTCTAATAATTACATAACAGCACTTTTGCGTGTAGCTTACCTAAAATATCCCTACTTTTCTTAAGGTGCGTTGCTCGCCCTGATGCGTCGCTCGCTATATAGGTACGTTATTTATAAAGTAAATAGGAGTCTATATAGAAGATTATTAGTATTAAAAAAAGTCCTATATAATTAGTTACTATCTTTAAGGTTATAGAGATAGTATATACTATACTTATACTAATAACTATACTATATACCTTAGAGGTAAGTATACTATAGGTAACTCTCTTATACTTTATTAAGCTAAAGTAGATAATATTCCTAGTTATTATAAATTTATTACTATTATTAAGGCCTTTACTAATTATCTTATTAGCTAAGGTAATAAGGAATCCTAGTTATAATATTATATTCTTATTATTAGTAAAAGATCTATTTATAAAGATAAAGAGCTTTATAGTAGCTAGATTAAGTAATTAAAAAGTAAGGCTATAATTAGGGTTATCTATTTACTACTTAATATACTAATTAAGTACCTTAATCTCTTTAGCTTAGGGTACCTAGTATTATACTATAATAGAATAATTAAAGCTAGCCTTAGGTTAGTATATAGAGGTAATATATATACTATAGGCTTATTACTTAATATATTACTTAATAGTATTTATAGTAGTTAGATTAATAGGGTAGAGTTTTTTACCTTAGCCCTTTTACTTAAGGATTATCTTACTATTAGTAGTAAGGGTTATAATACTACTATTAAATACTAAGGGATTATTAATACTAAGGATTTACTTCTCCTTAGTAGTAAAGGTCGCCTTAGTAAGTTCTTCTACCTTATAGGTAGAGAAGAATTTATCTAAAAGTCTAATTATATTATTAGTTTATATCCTAATAATACTAAAGTTTAGATTCTTTACTATAGATATAAGTAGGTAGGGATTAAAAGTTAAAGTATCTATCTTAAGATTTTCTCTATAGTAGTAGCTATAAGTTACCTACTAGTAGGTACCTACCTCTATAATACTATATAGAGGTTTAATAACTTATATAATTATACCCTTTAAATAATAGTATTAGATCTACTTAGGTAATCTTATAAAGATTATTTAATTTAATAGAGTAGTAGATTAGGTATATACCTATATTATATCTTAGAGCTAGATAATAAATCTAGGCTTAAGTAATAGTAATAGAGCTAGTATAAGTATTAACTACTAGCTAGCCTACTAGATTATAGGGGACTAAGTAAGGATTACTTCCTTACTATTATCTATATATCTTTAGATAACTAGGTGTAATTTCTTATATAGTTAGTTATCTATCCCTTTTACCTTATTAATAATATAGGCCTTAAAGATTTATTAGCCTATATAGAGGTACTTATTATACTTAATAAATTAGAATATGCTATAGGTAATAAGGGTATTAATCTTAAGCTTAATAGCGTATTTAAAGGGCTTTCTTAGGGTAGTAATAATACCCTTTTTATATAGATTAATTACTAATAGGAGGTTAGATTCTTCCTTTAATAATAGGAAGTAAGTAGTAAATACCTAGTAGGTAGTAATAAGTATAGCGCTTAGGCCTATCTTATTAAGGAAGTTAGTATTATATTTATAAGGGCGACTAGGCTGTTTCCTTAGTAGTAGAGCCCTTATAATAATAGTATCTAAAACCTTTTTAGTAGGTATAGTAGTAAGCTTATCCTCCTCTTTATTATTACTTAGCATAGGGCTCTTATTATTATTATTATTATTCTCTAGGGGCCTTTTATTATTATTATTATTCTCTAGGGGCCTCTTATTAGCTGCTTTAGAGGTAGCGTTTCTAACATAGCCCTCCTAGCAGCCGTTACGGATCTAACAGGGTAAATAGGCTGCTAGTGCTGCTAGATAGAATAGACAGCAGCGTCGCAGAGATACATAGCAAGAGAGTAAAACAGAACAGCAAAGCAGTAAAGTATAACAAATAAGTAAGTATAAGGTAATAATAGCACAGACAAAAGATAGGTATAATTAGGTGTAAGTAGTATTCTATAGTTAACTTGTAATATTCCCTAAGTTAACAGCTACTTATACCTATAGGCACATGACTAGCTACGACCCATCTGGGGTTGTAGGCCACGCGCCCCTTTTAGCCTGTAACAGTTTCCTTTATAATCTTTAGGTTCTTTATAATAGTATAGCTTAATAATAGTAGAGTAGAAGGTTCTTAGGCTATAGGGGAACTCTATAGTATACTTAGTACTATTAACTATAATAAGGTAGTATAGGCCTTACTAACCCTCTTTTTTATACTATACTTGAATAGGGGATTAAAGTAAGAGTATAGTAGTCTTAGATATATCTAGGCTATTTTAAGTAGTAATTACCTTATTAACTTAGTACTTAGTATAGATCTACTATGCTACCTCTATAGCCTTTTTTACTATTTTAGCCCTCTTTATTATTAATAGTAATAGTAGTAAAGAATTTATAATCTAAAGGTATACCTTAAATATAAGTAGGGTAGGGATAAGGCTATCTAGGCTAGTAGTATTATTAATAGCCTTTATAGTAAGCTATAAGGCTATAGTAAGGGATTCTCCTTTATTATAAAAGATCTTATATATATAGTATAAAGGTATATAGTATCTTTTAACCTTATTAATACTATTATAAGCCTTAATTAGGACTTCTTTAATATAGATTAAAAGGGTATATATAAATTATTTAAATTTAGCTATATAAAAGTTAAGGCTAGTATTTATAATAATTTAATCTAGTAGGCTAAGATATATATTAATCTAATATATATAGAGCGCCTCTTATATATACTTAGTAGTAATATTCTTAAGGAATTATACTACTTAAAAAGAGGTAGCTATATTAATAATATATAGTATAAGGTAGTTACTATTAAGATATACTATATTAATAATAATCTTATAGTTAAAGTTATAGTTATTATTCTATAAAGAGAACTTAAACTAGCCTAGTGCTATAGCGTTAAATTAGTACTAGTAGTAGACCTTAGTAATCTTCCTTAGGGCTAAGATTTCTACCTTATTACTAGATTACTAGAGTACCTTATAGAGCTACTAGACTAATAGATAGCTAAATTAGTAGTATACTTAACATAGCTTAGTATTAGTAAGATATTACTAGGTAATACTTTAGGTTAGGTATTCTAATAGTATCTATAGATACCCCTATTTATATATAATAGGGATAATAGTATTACCTTAGATAAGTTAGTTAGTAAGGTTATTAAATTTAATCCTTTAGTAATTTATATCTATAAGGTAGAGTAAGAAGGGAGTATTACTAGGTATTATATAGAAGGTAAGGGTGCCTAAGGGAGTAGTAATATTAATAGTACCCTTAGATATAAAATATATCCTATTACTAAATTAGATCTTTACTTCTTTAGTATAGTCTATATCTAGGGGTAAGTCTCTACTAAATAGCTTATAGAGGGTAAGATACTACTAGTATCCTACTATTAAGTACTTTATAGTACCTAAGTTTAGTATAATACCTTAAAAGGTAGTTACTAAATACTAATTATTAATAGTAAAAATATCTACTATAGGCTAGGTATTTTTATCTTAATCCCTTTAGAGATCTTCCTTTATAATAAAGTATATAGTTACTTAGTTATATAGCTTAGAAAATAATAAAGGGCTATCTACTACTATAGAGTTAAAGAAGGTAGTTAATATAAAAAACATAGTACTAAGCTTATTATTATAATCTATATAATTATTATTCTTATTATTTAATTTAAAGGGCTTATATCCTTTAAAGTTAGTAATAAATTATTAAAAGGCCTCTATTAATCCCTTTATTAGGTATTAATCCTTATACTAGTAGTAGGATTATTAGTACTTATCCTTAGAGTACTTAGTTAACTAGTATCTTAGCTTTTTATATATATAATACTTTTTTAAAAAAGTATTATACTAGTACTAATTATAGTTAAAAGGGTGCTATAAGCTATTATTTATATAATCTTAGTTATTATAGTTAGGAGGGTTATACTAATAGTAGCTATACTAGCTATTATATATATAGTTAGTTTAGTACTAATTATTACTAAGATATTTATATTAGCTATTAACATTAGTAGGATATTAGTATAGTATATATTACTACTATTACTTAATCTTAGTAGTATTACTAATAATAGATCTTAGCTAGCTATATATACTAGTAAACGTTAGGGCTAGGTTAAATAGCATAAGGGTATACTCCTTTACGCCTTAGTAGGAGTTAAGGAGCTAATTATAAAGGGCTATATTAGATAAGGTACTAATCTTTATAATAGACTATAAGAGGGTATTTACTTACTAGATAAGGATCTTAAGGGCCTCTAGCTTACTTTTCTTAGGGTTATTATAGATAGTATTAGTAAAGGTAGTTCTTTATAGCTTTATAAGGCAGGCTTAATATGTTTTCTTTATCTTAAAGTTACCCTTAAGTATTATAACTATAGTATAAAAGTTAAGGGTATATAATAGATTATAGAGATAGTTAGTATAAAAGTCTACTACTACCCCTTTAAGTATAATAAAGAACATACTAATAAATTAATCCTATAGTATCCCTACCTTAAAGTAATAGTCTTAGAAGATAGTAAGCTTAGATTTAATTAATTTATATACTCCTCTACTATATTTAAGCTCCTCTAGGTATATCTTAATAAGGTTAGTAAGCTAATAGAGAGGTAGTATTCCTCTAGTAGATAATATAGTTATAATTAGTATTAGTACTATACTAAGGAAGGGAGGGATAAAGTTAGGGTTGTTATATAAGGAATTTAGATTAACTACTAACTATTAGCTAGCTAGAGCTAAGGCTAGAGCTAGAGCTAAAGCTAGAGCTAAAACTAAAGCTAAAGCTAGAGCTAGAGCTAAGGCTAAAGTTAGTAAACTATCTAGCTATAAATCTAATAGTAATAATCTTATAATATTATAGATAAAGTTAGGATTATTAGCCCTTATCTTAAAGTTATTAGTAGGGATATTACTAATATAAGTATTACCTTATTATTTAATATTAACTTAGCCCTAATACTACTTAGGGATAGGGAATAGGTTCCTAACGTTATAGGGTATAAGGGGTCCTACTCTTTAGTAGGGAAATCCCTAGGTACTATTAATAATAGTTATAATTATCTAGGAATAAATCTACTACCCTCTAGTAGCCTTATAACCTCTTAAATATAGGTACTTACCCCTAACTATATAGGCTTAGGGGTAAATCTATTTATTAGAGGAATTACTACTAGTAGTATAGATAATAGATAAAGGATATAATAAAAGGAAGGGTAAAAGATATAATAAGAGGTTAGATAAGGGAGAAAGTAATAGAAGGGGATAGAGAAGATAAAGATAGAGGACTTAAGGGTAGGGGCTAGTAAGGTTTAAATACTCTTAGAACAATAGGTAAAGATATATAGGATAGTAGATATCCTATATAAGAATATATCCTATAGAAGTAAGAATATAGGATAATAGGGGTAGAAATATATAGAATATAAGGGGTTAAAGGGATAAAAGATATAAAGAGAGTATAATAGTTAGATTATTACTATAGATGTTACTTACTTAGAAATAAAGATAGTAGTTAAGAATACAGGAGATTCTTATCCTTATATAACTATATCTAGCTTACTAGAATATTCCATACTTACGTAAGCTACTTAGAAATTAACCTAGATAACACGTAAGAACTTAACCCTAACTAAATAACCCTAACTTAAAGAGATAACCTAGATAGGTAGAGAGAGGAGTAATAAAGCTAATCTTACTCCTTATAGAATCTTCTAGCATTAGGCTGTAATTACGTAATCACTTACTTACGCAATTCATATATATATTAATCTACTAGTTAAGTAGATTATATATATATATATATCTTATATATAAATCTCTATAATAGAGGAAATATAAGATAAAGAAGTATAAGAGTATTAGGGAATACTCTTACTTCTAATAAATACTTAATTACTACTATAGATATTAAGGGGCATAGTATTAGAAGTAGATTACTTACTACTAGCTACCTTATAGTATTAGAAGTAAATTACTTACTACTAGTAATATTATAGTATTAGAAGTAGATTAATCTATAGGTATTACTATTTAATATTATAGTACTAATAGGAAGTAGTAGAAAATATAAGAAGGGCCTATTTACTTAGGTGTTTATAAAGGTAAAAAATTTACTTACCTTAATTAGTAGTAAAGATGTTAATATAGTAGTTTTAATAATATGCCCTTAATAGTAATAGGTAACTAAAAGAGTTATAGTTAGAGGATTTACTATAGCTAGTAAGATAGTAAGTAAGGTATAAGTAAAAAAGGAGGGGACTTTTTTATAAGTAATAAAGTTAAAAATAGTAATCTTCTATATAATAGATATAAGGCTAAAAGGGTTTTTATAAGTATTATTAAATATAACTTATACTAAGTAATTAGTACCTTTTTTTAGTTAGTACTAAGCAGCCTAGATAGGTAGTATTTATAGTCTCTTTTATTAACCTTACTAATCTATAGTAGTAATAACTATAAAGTTAACTACTAATTAGTATTAGTATTATAAGATCTAATATTAGATATAAGGGTTAAACTATAGTATATTTAAAGATATTACTAGAGTTAAATAGAAGAGAAAGAGGGCTAGTATGCTGGCTGGTAATAGTACTATAGATATTAAAAGAGCTGTTAAGGTAGGTCATGTGGTGTGGCACGTGACCTGGATTAGCTCCTCCACTATCTGTAGATGCTCGGCATCCCGACAGTTATACTTTATATTTGTGTGTGTTAACTAGCGGGCAAAACGACGTTTTCGTTAGAAACCCTTTATATAACTTGTTCTGCTACAAATATTTTTCCTGCCAGGATGATGTCTTCATATGCTAAATGCTCCATCCTAAATAGATAATCTATTCCGGCAGGTACTCGCTAGCATTCTAGTACGCAAAATAAGGCAGAATCTAGAAGCGTCTCATCGCAGGTCCGACTTCAACGGACCATCCACCAAAACCTCTCCAGGAAACAGGATCTTGGCCAAGCCCCTCGCCCAGTCGAGGGCGATAATGGGAGCCGTCTCAGCGTTTCGAGACCACCGCATCTTCTTGACGAGATTGCCCAACCGTCTCACGGCGTGACGGTTGCAGGTGATTGTTGTGTGACCTGTTTTCCAGCCAAACAAGAAGGAGGAGCAATTTGTCTCGTTGAGGGTTGGCGCCACCGCAAGGACTACCTTTGGCAGTGTTCCCTTGCGAACTTCCTCTTCAACATGCTTCCTGCGAAAGTCCTCAATGATACGGATTGGCAACTGCAGATCATCTGGTACTTGGTGGCAAGAGAGCTTCTGCAGCTCTGAGACCAGACGTCGGCGTCGACCTTCGGTGGACTCATTGTCTTTTTCCTCCACAGGCCAGCCATCTTGCCTCAGAACTCGTTCGAGAAAGGCCATTTTATCGTCTTGTTTCCCTCTGGGGGTTTCCTGCCCCAGAAGAATTTCTACCCTGGCGACCTCGGATTCTGTAGAAGCATCGTACACCATTCGAAGACACGTCTCTGCAGCCTCACGTGTACAGACAAGCGTGTGGCCACGCAGGACAGGGTACAAAGATTTGGGGAGCCTAGGGCCATGTTCCGCCTCATCCGCCACGTCTTCCAGAATCTTGGGGCGCCACTTTCTTTGCGAACTGTGGTTATGAGAGATGTCCGTGGTCAAGGCAACCAAGATGGACGTGTCGATGTTAAGGACAGGAGTTAATGGAGGCGCATTTATGCTGTCTCCAAGACTCAGGAGATTTGATATGGCTGTTTCGAGGGGCGGAGACGGGGTCTGGCTCTCATCGGCGCATTCCAGGTCAAGGGAGATTGCCTCGTCACCCAGGCTTGCAATGCCTTTCAAAAACCTGTCTATGGCGGGGACTCTGCCGCGGTGAATGTTGGGAAGGACGATACGTATCCGATGCCTGTATCCGCCATGGATATTACGGGCGGCAGCCAAAAGCTGCTTGGCACATTTTAAGATTTCAACCTGTGTTTCGTCGTCGTCGAGAACCTCTGCCAGTTCTACGTCATCGTCCTCGTCATCGGGATCGTCCCAGGGAAAGTCTGCCTCGGCCATCTGAACCAGGAGAGCCTTTTCGGTCGTGCTGAGGACTCGCATCCACTCGTGTCCATTCTCGACGATGGCGCTGACAAAGACAGAGCTCTGGATGCCCTGCTTCGAGTAGGGCACGGCGAAACGGAACCAGGTGATTGAGCGGCACTTTTTAATGGCTAACCAGTGATTCTCGTACGATGAAAGCTCTCCTTCCAACAGTCTAAAGTCTCGAGACAACGATCCCTCAGCTTCGGAGCCAGGCTCGGTGGGCTCCTGGCATCGCTGCAACAGAGACTTGGCGCGGTGATGCTGGTTCATGTTGGCTTGCCAGAAGGTGCTGAATCCGGGAATGTAGGCGTGCCAGTGATTATTCACTTGCATGGCTTGCGCCTCGACAGCATGGCGCAGGTGTTCCAGTTCCTCGCATAGCGTTCCGCTCCGCTGTATGAGGTCGTCGGCTATCCTGGTCAGATCCTGGGGCTCGGCAGCCTCCTCAGACGAAGGCAAGGTTGTGCGGCCTCCATCGTGATTCAGTTCCATGAGAGAGCATACAGTTACTTCAGGGGCGTGGTGCTATATCTCGCCCTCGAAATGTTTGGCGGTGTTTAGCTGGCGGCCACGCGTGAGGATGTGTCGATGAGCCGAGTAGATGAGCGTGGGAAAACTGGGACGGATGAGTCATGGCGTGGGGAAAGGACCACACGATGGAGCCACGGGATAAACGCCAAATTGGTGAGGCACAGACGAAGACCACTGTCGACGTGGAAGAAGGATGTCGAATTGGTTCAAGCCAAGAAAAAAGCCACTGCTGATTTGTCTATTGAAGCTGCCTGCCTTTGGCGACACGAGTCGAGGCAATCAATGGAAGCCAGGCCGTGCTGGTCTATTACTAAGCGTTACTGGCTTCTCACTGATGACATACACGTGACTTACCACATGCCAAACCGTGATAACTTGATTATGTCATCTGGGCCATCCCTTTACCCATGTCGTGCCATCCGACATCCCTGTTCCTCCCTCCCAAGGGCATACAGGGATCCTGTGCTTGTACTTCAGCAAGTTCTCTATGAGTTCATGATCGTTGATATTGATCCTCGTATCCGACGGTCTGTAGATTGTATGCACCCACAGTATGCTACGCTTGAATCGCTACTAAGTATGCATTAGGAAAAGACGAGAGGAAATTGAAAACAACCCGCCAATCAAGCAACATTCTCGATTGACCATGCCTCAACAACCTCGGCGAGGGTGCTGTCACTGCCAACGTTCCCAGGGAATACAACGTACGGCACTCCGCGATGCCGACTCGTTTCCTCGTCACACCTCCACAGGGGGACACCAGGCGCAGCTTGGCCCAAGATCCGCGCTCTCTTCATCTTTAACCCCTTGGTCGCCGCGTCCGACGAAGTGATGCCGCCCTTTGCGATCAGGTACCGCGGTCGAACATCGATCTTCTCTACCAGCTGAACCAGGGCACGTGCCACCTTGGATCCGATCTGGAGCGAGCTGAGCGCATCATCTCCTTTGATCAGCTTTCGCGATGTCATGACAAGAACATCCCCGCCCGCCGCCAGCTTCGATGCCGTTTCAGCTGCCGCAATCGTAACCACCTTCTCCGCCCCCTCGTCAGACTCGATCAATCCAGCAACATCAAGCTCAATGACATTGAGTTTGTCACCTCGTCTCTCTCGGAGGACCTTGAGCTGTGCTGTCGTCTTCGGAACATATGAGCCAGCAACGATCAATCCGCCTGGCTGCTTGATGCCCTCTTTGACTGACACTCCGAGGTCTGCCATGGTTAGAGGCGGAATTCCTGTGATTCCCAGACGAGAAGAGACAAAGGCGGCACCTGTGCGGTAAAGGTACCGTCTCCCCTCCTTCTCTGCCTCGAGCAGGCCCGCCACAAAGACATGCATGTCGGACTCGGCGGCAGCGTTGACAATGACAACCGTGTTGGAGCCAGGCGCTACTGAGAGGAGTTTCTTTGTGACGCCTGCAGGTCCTCCAACCCGGATATCATCTAGCGTGACCGAAAGGAATGACGAATCGTCAAAGCGTGAACCGCACTTCTCCAGCACGTATTTCCGCAAGTTGGAGTTCTTATAGCCGAAAGTGGCGTCTTGTGCGAATGGTGTTTGGCTCGCAGGAACCAACACGTCGTTTTCCTTGACGTAGTGCACGTCGTTGATAGTGTATCGGCCACCCTGGTAAAAGAACGGTGTGATTACCCACGCATCGAACTTGCCGAGCGCTTCCTCGGCCGCTTCGGGCTCCTCGGGGAGGTGTCCTCGCAATGTCGAGTCTCCGCGAAGGACAATTTCGAATGCCTTATTGGACTTTTCGGCCGCTTGCTTGACGTTCTGGCAGATCTCAAGGATAAGCTGCTTTGCTTCGGCGGAAGGTAGGGCTCGGGAGTTGGTCAAAATAAAGAACCCCGTTGGGTTGAGGCTGAATTCGCACTCCAGTGTTGCCGCGTCCCAAACAGTCAAGACATCAATGTTATGGCAAGTCTGCGTGCCTGTTGGGTCGTCATCGAGAACCACAAGGACTGGTACTTCGCCGTTGTCGACAACTTTTCGCGTTAAGCTGATTACATCTCCCGCGAATTCATTGGGCAAAGAATCGATCGTTTTCTGCGCTGGGAGAGCTTCCTCTTGGCCTGCTTCAACCTCGGAGCTCTTGGGGGCCATTTCCTCGGTCCGCTCGGTCTTTGGGCCAGCGTTGCCGGAGACGGAGAGTCCGGTCAACTCCCACAGCCTAACGACGCCTGCATCTGACTCTTTGGTCCATCCGTGAGAAGCCCCCGAGAGGTATAGAGTGTGGGCTGCCGATGATATCGGAGCGAAATAGGTTAGGCGCTTTGCTTCGTCAAGGACGATGCCGAGATCCTTCACGAAAATGGCAAGGGCCGAGTGAGGCGTCCAGTCGGCGTCAAGCATCTGGGGTACTCTGTTCTCGAACATCCAACTCCACGCCGCCGCACTTCCGAGGATTTCGAACGTGCGACGTGTGTCGAGCCCGAGGCGGGCGGCAAACGCCATTGCTTCGGCAGCGGCAGCAATGTGAACACCAGCCAGCAACTGGTTGATCAGCTTGACAGAGGAAGCGGCGCCAACGCCTCCTTGCACATGGCACAGGTTGCTCGTAGTGCCCGTCATGGCCAGCAACGGGCCGTTCGCCTTGGAAAGCACAGCATCGTCGCCAGAGCAAATAATCTACCAAACATTAGCATCAATCGCACAATCTTCGCTCAACGTCAAAAGATTGCCTACCGTGAGAGTGCCGTTCGCGGCGCGGACGACGCCGCCACTGACTGGGGCATCAATGAGGCCGATACCCTTGCCAAGGTTAGTCAGTTTGCTCTCCAGCTGTCGCACAAACGACGGCGGCACCGTCGAGCTCAGGATGACAATGGCACCGTCGGGCAATGTCTCTGCGGCCTTGCCGGAACCGAAAAGTACGTCATCAGCTTGCGCCGCGTTCTGCACCATCAGAACCAAGATGTCTGAGCCCTTGGCAGCCTCGGCGGGGCTGCTGGCCTTCGAAGCGTTGCCTCCCTTGGCCACGAACTTATCGATGGCGGGCTCGTACACATCGTAACCGTGGACAGCGAAACCGGCGCGAAGGAGTGAGCCTGCCATGCCTTGGCCCATTGCTCCCAGGCCAACCATACCGATCTTCGAAATTTCCATAGGCGTGGTGGTCGGTGTCAGCTTCTCTTGCTTGTTCAGTTGAACAGCCTGATCTCTGACGATGTTCTGGTGTCCAGGGAGGAATATCCGGACAAGGCCGGAATCATCCTCGGCGCCATAGCCATGGGCGGCTCCAGAGATGTACAACTGCTCTGCTACCGAAGCAAGAGGCGCGGGGAATTGCAGAGTCCTTGCAGTGGACACAACAATACCCTTTGCAGGCACGTCAGCCTATGACTCTACATCTGACAGGAGAGGGAAGCTTACCATGTCTTTGACAAAAATATTCAGAGCAGACAGAGGCGTCCAGTCCGCATCCAGCATGTGCGGTACGCGATTTTCAAAAGCCCACGAGTTACCCGCGGCGTTTGTAATGATGTTGTATACTTCACGGGTGTTCAAGCCCGCCTTGGCCGCCAAACCCATGGCCTCGGATGCAGCTGCGATATGTGTCCCAACCAGGAGCTGATTAACCATTTTGATCTTGCTGCCAGCCCCCGGTCCCCCGGGAATGACGTAGAGCTTCTCAGACATGTCGCGTAAGACTCTGTCTGCACGCTGTAATGCCTCGGGAGCCCCAGAAGCAAAAATGCTCAGTGTACCTTCGGCTGCACGCTTCGTGCCACCGGATACGGGGCTGTCAACGACGAGAACATCGTCTCGGCCCGTTGCCGCGATGCGGGCTGATAACACGTCATGGTATGTTGGCGGCACGGTTGAGCAGATGAGTACGGTGGCATTCTTGGGTAATGCTGCGGTCACGAGGTCAGCGGCCGGACTTGAGGTGAGGGCTGGTGATGCATGACAGAACTCACTTTGCACCGCACCCGTCTCGTGATTGAAGAGTATGTCATCAACTTGGTCAGCATTCACAGCCATGCAGACTAGGATATCGCTGGTTTCCGCCACCTCCCTGGGTGACTGGCCCACGGAGCCGCCCTGTGCAACAAACTTGTCTGCGCTCGGCGGATAGACATCGTAACCCTGCACCCTATAAGAGGGCTTCTTTGCAAGATTGCAGGCCATGCCGAGGCCCATGGCACCCAGGCCAATAAAGCCGACGCGTGTCGACTGAGCGTCGGGGGAAGCCATCTCGAATTACGGTGATGATGGATGACCAGAGTCGTCGTCGGCGATGGTTGATCCGAAAAAGAAAAAAAACCACGAGTACTTGGCCCGAGACTGGTCATTTCGGAGGCTCAGTCATCTTATAGCCTACCCACGTTCCCCAGATGGGCACAAGCTCGGAAAACCAGCCGCGCGGGACGGAAGTCTAGCGGGAACCTCGTTGGGTGGAAGACGACAACCGAGGTGGAACCGGCATAACTACGTAGTCACACACACACACATACCTACAGTAGCTAGGGTGGGACCGGCGTCTTTTCTCGATACAAGGCGGGGCGGGGATGAGACAGAAACCGGGCCAGACTGCCGGCCAAGCGGAGAAGATAGAGAGATCGTGGGGGATACACCATGTTAGCATGTTGTGTTGCCCATCACCATCATCCATGGACGCGGCTACTGACTGGAGCATGTGGAGACGGCTATTTGTTTACCCCGCACGGTGAGAAGTCCGCCCCGCTTATAAACATAGCAAATGCACGTCGTCGGGCGTGTCTTTTCCCTCTTTTCTCCCCTCGGCCATCTTCCCGCCCTCCGTCTCTTGTCCACTTCGTCCACCTTTTTCCCTTTCAAAGGCCCAGAAAACGCACCCGGACTTCTACCCTGCGGAGACCCTTCGGGACCATGAAACGTGCGAGAGTTGACGGTCCGGACAAGACTCCGTCGTTAGCCTCAGGAGCTGCCTCTGGCCAGCAGCACGTTCACCTGCCAAAGATCTCGAGAAAAATCCGAGCTTGTGAGTACAAACAACGTGACGCCCGATCCTTTTCGGAGCTAAACTCTCCGTCCACCAACCCGCTTCCTTGTCTTCTCCGGCCTGGCCATACAGGAACGGAATAGTCGCTGATCAACAGAGAGACAGGCCAAGAATGTCAGAACCGCAAGATAAAGTGCGGCATTGAGTCCGGGCAGAATCAGTGCGCTCGATGCGCACGCCTCGGCCTGCAGTGTGTTGTCAACAAGAGTCTTCAAACCTTGCTTGACAGTGAGAATGAGTGGAAGACCAAGATGGAGATGCAGCTCCAGACGCTACAAGCGTCCATGATGGAGGTCAGACGGGCCTTGAATCTGCCACAGATTGCCCCCGTCCAGTCTTATCAACACGAAGGTGCCGGCATGTCCCAGAGTCCTGTCAACCTTGCCGGATCGCAAAGCAGTCCCGGCGGCACGGGCCCGTCACCCGCTCGGCCTCCCGAAGTCACAGCCATGACGAGGGAAAACTCGCCTGAGCACCCGGCACAGGACAATGGCGAAGACCAGGCCATAGTCAGCGCGCCAATGGCCAGCCTCTTCGAGGTGACTAAGCTGCGGAACATCCGAAGCGATCCGGGAGCCCGCGTTCGCCTTCCATCAAGCCGGGCGCAAGAGCCCGACTTCATCGCACAGGGCAAGTTTAGCGTTCAGGAGGCCGAGCAGCTCTTCTCCACCTTCCGCGGGACACTCAACGCCTACCTCTGGGGAGGCATCGCGCTGGTTCACGACAGCCTCACGGCGACGCGCATGTCCTCGCCTCTACTCACGGCTGCCATCCTCGCTGTGACGGCGCTGCACGAGCAAGATGACGGTCGTGCCTTTGACATCTGCTACCCCGCCTTTCTCGAGCTAGCCAGCCAGACCATGTTCGACCGATACCATAGCCTTGACGACGTCAGGGGACTATGCATCGGTGCCTTCTGGCTCTCGGACATCAGTTGGAAGGTGTCTGGTCTCGCCGTGCGTATCGCTACCGAGTTGAACCTCCACCAGTTCTGCGCCAAGGCTCTTAATAAAGGACCGCAGCATGTCGAGAAAGCAAGGCTGTGGTACTTGCTCTATGTGTGCGACCACCACTTCAGCATCGCATATGGCAGGCCTCCCGTCATAAACGAGGATGCCACCATTACCCACCATGAAGCTTTTCTCACGTTGCCAGGCATTACGCAAGCCGACTTCCGTCTACATAGCCAGGTTGGTGTCTTTATCATTTTGAGTCGGGTTTTCCACACATTTGGCCCCGATACATCAAGGCAAGTTGCCAGAGATGAGTTTGAAGCACTAAAGAGATACGACGCCGACCTCGCTCGGTGGAAGCTCCAATGGGAAACTCGGCTAGGTAAGAAAGCACCAGTCTTGTTCCCTGATAAGATACGACAGGACGACCTCGGCTAACACATTATTCTTCTGGCAAGTGCCGGACAAGCACATAGCAGAGTACCCCGCCAAGGGCGTCATCCTTCACTACCACTTTGCCCGTCTCTTGTTGTTTTCTATCTGTCTGCGTGGCCTCAACCCGTCGAACCCGACGGACCAATACGCCATGTCCGATGAGCGCCGCGAGTTCATCAACCTCGCCATCGCAAGCGCGTCTGCCGCCTTGGAGCTGATCTTGACAGACACCGACATGCGCAGGGCGGTCATCGGGGTGCCATTGTACCTTTTGACCACCATTGCCTATGCTGCCATGTTCCTCATGAAGGTGCACGCCCAGTGGAAGCCTGCGCGGCTAGATATCCGTTACAACGAAGTTGTCAACCTTATTGAGCGTGTCGTCCAGCTGCTGGAGGAGACGAATCGTTGTGCCCGTCACGTTGCGCACTACATTGGACGAGGTCTCAGCAGCATGCTTGACAAGTTCAAGGAACGCGGCCCTCAGGAGAGGCAGTATATCACAGGGGGCCAGCCTGGTCAACCCGCTCAGCCTGGCCAGCCTATCCCTCAAGTCTGGAACGAGGGGGTTATGGGCCAGGACTGGAACCAATGGATGTTCAGCGGGGAAATGATGAACAACTATGGGATGGGCCCTGAGCAATACCCGCTCAACATGCTAGACTTGCTAAACTCACAAATGCCTGGCTGAATGACAACATTGTCACCCCCAGACCCATTGAGATGTCAGACGCTATAGCGCCCATTCGCCGCTTGTGTTTTCCCACCTAATATGCAACATTCGTGATGCTCGTCTAGCGTGGTAGATCGCGGGGAAACCAAATGGCGGGATTTAACCCGGATACGAACGGCTCGGACCATAGGCCGTTCTCCCTTCTGGTCGTTGAGGCTCGGAGAGAAGTCCGCCCGGGGGAGCGTCTCCGTATGGACCCGGATCATCTCGCGACGTTTGCGGTCCAATCATGTCTCGTTTAGCGCCGCCATGATGGATCATGGCCTGATCCTCAACCAGACGAGAGATCGTCCCTTCGCGTCTCCCCTTTGGACGGATGGCTCCTCATCTTAAGCCCCTTCTTGGCTTGGCTCTCTCCCCTTGGCTCTCCGCCCGACATCTACCCCGTGGGGAAAGTGAATGCAAGCCGGAACACCCCGGACGGACATGACTCGCGTCTTTGACCAAATATTTATCAATATATATCTAACTTTTTGTTATTCCTACCGTGTTTGCATGGGATAGAAGGCTTCATCCCTCAACCTCGTGGTCGATTCTTTGTCATTCCCACATAAAACCCCAAGCCCCGTTCCCCGTCTACAACAAAAAGGGCAATTGCGCGACGCGTTTTTCGCTCCAATCTCCACATCGCGGTGGTAAAAGCCTCCGGGTTCAGCCGCCGCCACCACCACGATTCAAGAAGAGCAACAAGAGGGACGAACGACGTGGACAAAGCGCCCAGGGAGGGCAATCGCGGGGAAAGGAAAATGAGTTTCGAGAATGGTCGGAAGCAGTCCCTTGAGATGAAGGAAGACAAACACGCGCCGCCCGCCGTCAGCGAGGCGGACGCCGAGCTCGCGGAGGCGCTGAGGAACTACGTCCCCGGCACGCAGGAGGAGAGGCAGCTCGTGAGGAAGATTGACTTGTTTCTGGTACGTGTCGCGACGCGCTCTTGGCCCGGCGTGGACGGATCCTAACACGGCCGAAACCAGATGCCTATGCTTTGGATCATGTATATCCTGAACTACGTGGACCGCACAAACATTGTAAGTTCTGCCTTATTTGTTTCCCCATCATGAATACGGGGAGGGAGATGCTTGAACTTTTCCGACGAGGAAGCACGGGCCACTGACATGTCGGTGCGAAAAACAACAGGGAAATGCCAAGATCGCCGGAATGCAAAAGGACCTCAGCCTCACGGACGACGGGTACGCCTGGGTGCTGTCCATCTTCTTCTTCGGCTACCTCATCTGCGAGGTGCCGTCCAACATGATCCTCAGCCGGAGCCGGCCGTCCGTCTTCCTCCCGGGCATCATGCTCGTCTGGGGCGCGCTGAGCGCCCTCATGTCCATCTCCAAGAGCTACGGCGCGCTGCTGGGGTTCCGCTTCGTCCTCGGCTGCATCGAGGCCGGCTTCTTCCCGGGAGTGCTGTACCTTCTGAGCTGCTGGTACACCAGGGCTGAGCTGGGCAAGCGGTTCGCCATCTTCTACACCGCCGCCGTGCTCTCGGGCGCCTTTGGCGGCCTGCTCGCGGGCGCCATCACGGCGAACCTCCACGACGCGCACGGCATCGCCGGCTGGCGCTGGTTGTTCATTGTACGTGCGCTAACTATAACCTCCTAACCCTAACCTCATCCTAACCTACATCTCTCTAGATTGAAGGCGTGGCCACCGTCGGCGTGGCCCTCATCGCCTTCTTCGTGCTCCTCGACTACCCCAGCACGGCGCGGCAGCTGACGCCGGCGCAGCGCCGGCTCGCGAGCATCCGCATCATCGCCGACGGCATCGCCTCGGGCGGGCAGAACCGGAAGCGGTTGTCGCACTGGAACGCCTTCGTGGCGGCCGTGGCGGACCCGCGGACGTACGCCTTCATCCTGCTCTTCATGCTCGACGTCGGCGCCGGCACCATTTCGTACTTCATCCCGACCATCACGCTGACGCTGGGCTACGACACGGTGACGGCGCAGTACATGACGGTGCCCGTGTACGCCGTGGCCTCGGTGTGCCTCAACATCGTGGCGTGGAGCTCGGACCGGCGCGCAGAGCGGCGGTGGCACGTGGCGGGGCCGCTGGCGGTGGGGTTCGCGTGCAGCGTCGTGTGCGCGGCCGTGCAGGCGCCGGTGGTGCGGTACGTCATGATCTGCCTCGTGGCGGCGGGCATCTGGTCGGCGCTGCCGCTGGTGCTGTCGTGGGCGAGCGGCGTCGTGAGCCTGCCGCCCGAGAAGCGGGCCATCGTGCTGGCGCTGGTCAACGCGTTTGGCAACTTCTCGAGCGTGTACGGGAGCCGGATCTGGCCGAGCCGGGACTCGCCCGAGTACCGCGTCGGCTTCGGGGTCACGGCGGCGTTCCTGGGCGCGGGCATGGTCGTCGCCGCGCTGATTCCTTTGTTCGACCGGTGGGTCGACTGGAAGGGGACCAAGGCGGAGAGGGAGGTCTTGGAGGAGGAGGAACGGGAGTAGAGAGAGAGAGAGCAAACATGCACTGGTAAAGCAGAGAGGAAAAGGGAACATATATATGCGCAGCGGACGATGGGGTTTCGCGATAATATGGTGGCCCCGGGTTTATGAGCCTGCCTAGTAATACATGACATCCTGCGCGGCATTCCTGTTCACTGGCTTTGCGTGATTCCCACAGATTGTTCACGATGTTGAGATGACGAGCCGTTGTTCAGGGGGTTTCTTGCCCGCCAGTCTTGGGAGGTGCGTTTCGTAGACGCTTCTGCCCAATCCTAGAGCTGAGGCACCCGTAATCTTCTCAAACGAGAGGCACATTTGGACGGATGAGAGAGTTCGTGGTAAGTTGTACGGACTCTTAAAGGGTCGCACAGGTACACAACGATATCCATAAACAGTTGGATGTTCGAGGCGGCTACACCAGAACCTTTGGGGATGAATCTGACGACTCACTGAGGCTTACTTCGAATATCCCTACTCGTCTGTGTCTGGTTTGTTTGCGCCACGGGGGAATGGTCTGCGAAGACGCGTGTTGCGCCTAACACCTTCGGGTATATAGTCTGCTCAACGGCCTCGACAATCGGCACGTGAGGGATACTTATCGTCATAACTGTGATTAATCTATAGTTTCTTTATCACGCCCCCTATCGCCGTAACCGTTAAATGTAGAGGCTGACTCGCGGGCCGCCACATACCTGACTAGTGATGTGTATCACAATCAGTATACGATACCCTCGTATCCCACGTAACAGATTGTGTAATGCCAAATTAGAAAATGTTGGCGACGAGACGAGAATCTAGCTTCTGTCCTTGAGATTGTTTGCTAGTACTCCAGTATGTGAAAGGCTGGCAGCTTCTGGGCTAACAAAGTCTATTGTTGACTCACCAACAATTTTGTCACGATAGCCTCATTCATTCCACCCTCTGTAACTGCATTGTCATGTGCCACATCATGTGATGTTTCACATTCGTTTCCCTATATATATATAGGGACTCCACTTTATGCATCTTCACTTTCGTAGCGCAAGTCTTCTTTCTCGCTCCTTCTCAATAGCCCAAACAAGTCTATGTGAGATAATCTTCAACAATGGCTCCGTATTCAAGAACGACTAAGCACTTAGACATTATTAGTAAGTACTATCAATTCTGCGTCTACCATACGCCCAATGCGATTGACTTTGAAATGCTATGTCCCACCAGAACCGTTGCGTGTATGTGAAAGCTAGCTAACACAATACGGCCCACGTAGGTAGCCGACTCTTCCCCTGCAGTAACCGACAGGTTTTCTCAGTTGTCACTAGAGTCTGAACGTAAATGGGTTGTGGACAATGTCCTAGTGCCAAGTTTACACGCTGCCGATCAATACGAGCTTATCACGGAGGATGACGATTGTTTCGCTCCTGCTAGAAGGTTTCGGGACCGTTGGGAAATAAAGCCTGAGCTGTGGCTACGTTTCACCCGTTTACTCTGCGGCTGCCGTCAATTCCCCCTCATAAGGCTCCAGAATCCATCCAACCCATATATGAAGGAGTCTGAGAGAATAAGATCGCACGACGCGATTGAAAACCTATCTCGGGTACTCGAGTCTTGTTTGATTTGTCCAGCAAGCATTCCTATTCTAGACGTCTGTGGCTTATTTTATGACGATGATTTGGAGGTTATGGATGTTCAAGTGCGGTGGGAAGTTGCCCAATCTGGCAACGAGTTGACAGAGGCTATTTTAGCGATTCTGAGGCCCAAGGTCATCATCTGCTGTCAGAGTGCAACACCTGGAGAGTGGAAAGAAGGAGTAGTAGGAACCTTCTCGGAGAGAGGAAAATCTTGGAAAACGGCTCGAAATCGAGTGGCGCGACAGCTTCGTTCAACAATTCGAGACGCGGAAAATGAGCGGGCAGCCCAACTCAACACCCGAGGCCACATACTGTGGGAAATCAAAGGGTTTCATCCCGGATACATACGATCCGATCGCAATAAGCAACAGGTCCTCGAGCGTCTGTTTAAGGATGTTTTCAATCCGTGTGGGCTGTGGTTGACTCGCATGGTGATTGCGATGCATCAGGAAACGACCGCAAAGAACACTGCGCGCAACTTGAGATTGGAGCGCACGATGTCTGACATTGGATATGACACTGAACTTTATAGTGTCGCAGACAAAGACGTTCTATCTAGACTTAAGTCGGAAGGGACTGAGATGGGGGCGAATCGCATAAAGTTAGTCAGGTCGTGGGTACAAAAGCTGGAACAGGGCTACGATTGAATAGTCCCTACGATGCGTTTTTTTTTTTGTTCTCTCAATCTATTTCCTATTGATGCTCATAAGATCTTAAAACGATAGCTGCTAGTCTGTTCGGGTGTGAGAGGAATTTGACAAAATAAGTTTGGAAATTGGCGGGAAACTTGCGTTGACGATGCTAGCATGGTCGTTCATTCGTGAGTGTCTCTTATTCTTACTTCGCGCCGTGCGAAGAATTCTCCACGTTGGCCTGTATAAAGAAGATATTCCGGTCGGACTTGCGATTGTCAGGGGCACCAGAGCGCACAGCGAAAGAAATCGTGATAGGGTGATACTCTCGTTACCGCCTGGACTATCCCAGGTTGTATGACTGTCGGTAGTGTTTCTCGTTAGAATTTGTGGGCCAAGCACCCATAAACTGAGCGTAATACACCCTCCATTCCAATAATATTTGCATATTGACTAGGTAGAAAGGAAGTGAGCCTTGTCTTGTGTGCAACCTTCTTACTGCACAGTTGACGATAAATGCGGCGAAAATTGCTTCAAGATCGATAAAAGCCCACATGAGTGACGGCAAACATCATAAAGCGCCTTCCGCAAAGCGCATGCAGTTTCTGTGAGACAATAAAATCTCAAACAGCCATACATGAGGACGGCACTGGCCGTCATGCTCTGTTGTGGGTGTGGATAAAGCGCAGGCAGATTAGTTTGAATTGACGGAGTTATTTCACTGCCGATGAACAAGATATCTCACCAAATCCTAATGCTTGTGCCAGTCTTTCCATGAGAGCATGTAACAGGTAAGGGAATTGAAATCGGTTTTGGGCTGTGTTGTTCTAAATCTTTTGCAAGCTATGGTGAATGCCGGTAACCGTGAAAATGACACACTACTGCTATCTCATTTGATCGATTAGGGATTAGGGAATTGTCACTCAAGTAGAAAAACAGACCGCCTGGAAGACCGTGTCTTTATTTAGCCCATGCTCACTTGCTTTAAGAGCACACTAAACTGAACTCGCCCATTGGCTTATTTACTTTGTGGAGGGGTTTGGTGAAATGGTCTTGTCAGGGAACTTCCTGAATAAATCGGCCACATGGTCCAAAGGCGCAGTCAAAAGCCCCATGGCAGTTTCGAAAGGCGGGTGCTCACCGGCGCTGGGATGACTGCGAGAAGGAACGAAAGCCTTCGTTCGCCCAAAGCTCTTCGCCATGGACTCGGATTCGGACTTCCCTGCATTGCGTAAGGCGGTCTCCAGAGCAGGCAGGTCGCTCTGTTCCTCCTCTTTGATGTGTTGAGACAGTACAGACCAGAGTTCCTTTAGTTTTGGTAGGTAGTTCGAGTCCTGTGGCTTCAGATTCTGAAATACCTTGAGCAGCTCTTTTACCTTCAATGACTTTAGTACGTATTTCTTTAAGGGCGTGTCAAATATGGGGCTATCTTACCTGGTGGTGCTCTTTGCGATCGTTCTCGGCCATATCATGACCGTGTAAGCCCATGTGCTTCTCGAACGCGGGATAGACGACGAGTTCCTCGCCAATTGAGTGACGAGCCAACTCCCAGGTGAACTGATTACCGAATCTCTCCTGATGATCATGGTCGCTGCTGTTGACTACCTCGTTGTAGTACTGCTCTAGCTCGCGATGGTCCTTGATAATTGCGTCCGAGATAGAGGTCATCTTGAGAGGACTGGCGCTGAAGAATCTTGACCCATGCGTCTGAGGAATGTATCGTTGAGGATTCAACACTACCCTCCTCAGGCTGGTTGTACTAGGGCGAAGGGGAAACATAAGGTGAAGCGTTTAAATACGAGTGAAATGAGAATGCAGCGGATATGCAAAGGTGCAACTGAGATTGAGACTCATAGATAACTTGGTATTGTATTTAACAAATGGATGCCTATAGCGGACTATATATGCTCTAGGAGCAACTCGCTGGCATCGTCGGCGAATCAGCGCAATGCCAATCATCATCATCATCGCATCACAGCACTATTTATGCCAAGCCTATCTCGTTATAGCTCTCAGAACCAGTTTCTCTCTTTGATTGTTAAGCAAAATGGTCTGATTCGCGGATCGTCAAGCAAGGGACGGTAATATGTCCGGAAAGGCTAGTCAATGACCTGGAATTAAGTCATGAATCTGCACTTAAGACGTCACCAACTTCCCACCCCTGGTTCGTTGCTTTTTGAACGTACTTGAACAACTTTCCTCCAACATTTAGGCGTCGGTTGTATACACTTCCACAAGGATTATAAACGTTAGCGCAATGAAATACCCCACTTTCAGAGTTGGGTGACGATACTAGATTTTACAGTTATTTAGTATTGGAAAATCAGTACCATTACTAACAAGAAAAATGACCTCACTATTACTGCCACACTGCTTTTCTAACCGGCCAGCCAGCTGGCCAGTCGGTCTAACCCCTCCTTTGGAACAACAACAATAGCAGTAATGATATCCAGGCTCTTCCGATCGAGGAGTTACGGCGGCCATACAGGCAGCATGCCTGGCGATACCTTTGAACATCTTACGGCAATGTCACACACCATACCCCACCGCCTTCACATGGCGATCCAGAGTACTAGAGAAGAAATATACCACCAGTACTTTGAATAGAACCTCATTAAGCTTATTGGTAATTGTATATTAATCTGCCAATCGCTCCTTTCTCCTTGTTAGTGAGAAAAATACTAACGTTTACAATTCTTATGGAAGTGTAAATGACCTAGCCAGGTTATGTGGCGACACGATCTCGCTGCAGTCAGGCCATGTAACCTTCCTGCCGAGGATAAGTCTGGTGGCTGGAGGGGGTACTGGGCTCGAATGTAATAATTTTACACCTGACTTAGGCTTGTTCTGATCGTGCCGTAGGGAATTCTATTAGTGAAGAGGCTATCTGATCTTCGTAAGGAGTAATAATCCGGACATGACTAGACATTCAGTCTCATGCCTTATTATTACAGCTATGAATGGCTAGGGTTGGCATAACCATCATTCGGCGTAGTAATTCCCCGCCCTACTTTCTGTGTAGCCCTACCTCCTGCGCACTATCTGTATCTTTAACCCTCTGGCTGAGGGTCTTGGCCTCAAGGATATGAAGGAGGTATCAGAGAAAGATATATGACCTAAGTTAAATTCCTTTATTACCTCTAGAAGCGTAAGAAGGTATACCACCACCGTCCGTAATACAGAAGTATATATCTATATATATTATCACCTCGGTAGCAGCATATTTATCTAGATACACACATATCATGCAGAACCTAGAGAAAACAAGCACAATTGTCACCACTTTAAACGAGCAAGGACGCCCTCAACGCCACATGGAAATACACATGCGCCTATGAGTCTTAACCCGCTATTTACTTTTCGAGTCAGTTCAGAATTCCCTTCTTGTCAAATTTTTTGCTCGCTCAGCTCTCGGTATAACGCTTATGATATCTTCCAGTGCAAGGGCTAACCTGTGTTTGTACTCCACACGGGATTGTCAACATGGCCTTATATCAATGTTGTGGAAATAGGAGCTCTATGTTGCTTGTGATATGTTGAGTCACTGACATGATGGTAACATGTTGAAGTTTTACCCACCCTATTTTTATGACTTAGATGTCACCGTGTATAAATGGTAAATAAACATGAACCAGTATCTTTGACCCAAGCCCTACCACCACAGCTGCCATAACATCCGTAGGCAACATGTCTCAAAGCGAGTCTAGTGACAGCAGTCGCACTGCTTCGAAGTCTAATCACACAAAGACGTGCATTAGCCGTAGGTCCACAAGCCAACATCTCAAGTAGGAGAGCCATAGCGACAAATTGCAGACGCAAAAGCTCTTAGCACTTACACCACAGCAAGTGAAGCCGCTGCAGGCGCAGAAGATGGCGCACTGGCGGGCCTCCAAAAGAGCGTTGTCGACGCTGTTGGACGAGGTATCGGTGCCGACGGGCGAGGACGCCACGAGCGCTGCAAAGAGGCCAATAACAACGGTGGAGACACGCATGGTGGTAATTGTCTAGAGGGCAGGCAGGTAGAATGGCTTGTTGCAGTTGTAGTTTTACTTGTTCCTGTGAAGCTTTAGTTGCCGATGGAAAGAATAAGACCAAGAAGACTGTCTGGAAGAGATGAATGCTGCTATATATATGTGTGTTTCTGCAGCTATATTGTCTTTGTTGGTATAGCCACCAGCAAGCATACAAACATAGGGTGTGCGTATGTTCCAAAGGCTTCTCTCCTTGCTCAAGCGCTGCTCCGCAAAAATCACCCCCCTCCGATGATTGTGAGTAAGCAGCATGCATGGGCGCTTGTGGTTCTGTTGATATATCACTTCTTCGATGATCGTGACCGTCTTGAGATGCTGCCGTTCAATGATTCCCTAGTAGGTGAGACTATTGTGATGGAGCGCTAGCTAGATAGGGTGTAGTTTACCTGGTTGTCTGTCTGCCGTAAGCCACAGAGCAGGCATGCGGGCCGGCTCGTCTGCAGAATTCATGCCCTCCTTCGGCCGATCAATTATGGGGACAGCAAGCAGCGGGCTGATTAAGATGTATTTTGCCGGGCTTACCATGGAGAATATGCCCCGAGGAACCGCTCGCCTGACAAAACATGACCGCTATTGCCGTAACTTGACTGGAGAGTGTGGGTATTCTCCGTTTAAATTGATAGCATTGTATTGGCTGCACTACAAACCAATTCAACTCTCCGGCGTCACCTGCAGCGTTCTTACTAAGGGGTTGCCAGGTGAGGTCAATAGTTCCTTGGCGCCAATGGACGCCAAGGCTGCGGGATATGCCTTCAATTTTGGCGTTGGGAACATTGTGTCAATGCCTATCATTCAAGGGTTGTGTCCAGAGAGGCATTGGCTGCTGGGCCATAGATCCATAATAAGGGCTTTCCGCTGTCATTGCGACCACCAACCGAGCTTCATAGTGACAGGTTATCTTTTTAAACGTATCAGCGACCAGGCAAGCAACTTATAGCCATCTGTCACACGGACAGACCATCCCACTAGAGTGGGTACTGCCGACCGACACCGCCTTCCGTACTAATATCGTATGAGATTCCAGAACGACCCTATATTTAGTAATAAGGATAGGCCATACTTACTTAGAAAGAAACAAGCTACTTTTAACTATATAAATTACCACCTTAAAGATCCTACTTTATAATAGTTATAAGCCTAGCTCTAACTTAATTATAAGTATAACTAACCCCTACTATTATAAAGTAAATCTTTAAGAATATTCCTTTCTTAAAATAACTCTTTTTTTTATATATTAATTAGTTATAACCCTTAATAACTTCTAATATAAACATTAGTCTTCTAACTAACTAAAAGCTATATAGTTTAGCTATTATATATAAGGACTAGTATTTATAGTTTATATTACTTTACTTCCTTACTATATGCTAAGATATTTAGTAATATATTAATCTAGATAGATATATTAAGCTTCTAGAGTATCTTAGTAACCTAACCTATAAGGAATATATTAAAAAATAAAATAACTTATAAAATAATATATACTATTTAGCCTAAATTACATAAGAAAACCTCTTAGACGTTAATTATAATATAGTAAATAAGCTAATTAAACTAATATTGCTTATAATAAATAATATATTAATAAAAAATAAGTAGCTTATTACTATAAAAGATATATTATTAAAAAAACTTTATATATATAAGTAGTAAAAGTTAAATAAGCTCTTTATATTATAGGTTAATACTATTAACGTACATGCATAGCGAGTCGCCTATTATAGCGAGTCGCCCACTTCCTTATTGCATATTGAAGGTCACTTTTTTACCTATTTCTTAAAAATCGAAATTAAGCCTAAAAAAGGTCTAGTTTTTTAAATTAGGCTTTGATAAGAGTTAGTCCTTAGGAAATAATAGTAGGGAAAATATTGTCCCCCTAATAGGGTGTACTAAAGGGGAACCTCTTATCTAGCCCTTCTGATAAGGGGTCTTCTTAGTTTAGTCCTTATAAGACAGATATTATTTTCTCTAGTATTATTTCTTAGTATTTAACTCTTATTAAAGCCTAATTTAAAAAACTAGACCTTTTTTAGGCTTAATTTCGATTTTTAAGAAATAGGTAAAAAAGTAACCTTTAATATGCGATAAGGAAGTGGGCGACTCGCTATGATGGGCGACTCGCTATGCATGTACGTTATCTCTAAATATATTATAAGTAGTATCTAAATATAATTACTTAATAATAGCTATAAACTTACTCTTTAAGTAATAATTAAGGTACTTTAGGAATAATATACCTTATTATATAATAGTATAATTGACTTTACTAAAGAAATATATAATAAGACTCTCTTATAAGCCTTATTAATAGGAAATCTAATAACTTAGCTTACTAAGTAGTATAATACCCTTATAAAAGCTAAAGCCTTTAAGATATTAGAAATTAAGGGTATACTTATAATTAAGATATTCCTATATACTATTAAGTAATAAATTACCCTATCCTAAGTAGCTAATAAACTTAATAATCTTATAAAAACTAAATAATATAGGGGAGGCTATTTAACCTTAAGATAATATAGAGATTTATTTAGTAATTTACTATACTTAGCCCTACTAAAGTCCTATAAAGTAACTAAGGTATATATAATACTTAGAGAATAACTAAAGCTAAGAGCTAATAAGAAACGCTATAATAATTACCCCTATAAATAACCTAACTACTTCTAGAGTATAGTAAACTATAGTTTTCTTAAATATATAGTTAGGGGAAAGGTAAGACTATTAAAGTATCCTCTAAGTAACTTAGTTATTAAGTTTATTTAGACTAAACTTATAAAGCTAAAATAGGCTAACCTCTACTTAGAAATTAAAAAGAAAGGTTAGAAATATAAGAGTAATAAATTAGACTTATAAAAGCTATTAGAGTATCTAGCTATAACCCTTATTATAGTTATAATAGACCTTAGTATACTTTATAATAATACTTTAATATTAGTATACTCCTTACTTAGTATCTTCTTATCTCTAATTATAGGCCTATACGTACTTAGTAAGAGTACTATACTAGATAACTATAGAGGGATTTATATTATTAATAATAGAGACCTCTTTAAGCCTAGCTTATACTAATAGAATAAAAAGGAGAGCTATATTAAATCTAGTACGACTTTATACGTAGTTAAGGGTTATAAAACGTATATTATAAAGAATATACTTAATAGTACTAAAGGGCCTAAGACGTATAACCTTATACTAGAAAACATAGCCTATATTCCTAGATTCTACGTTAATATTATCTCTAAGGGTCTAATTAGGAAGAAGGTAGACTTATAGTACTTAGGACTAGATTATACTCTTTATTATAGTATATATAAGAAGAGTATTATAATAAAGACCCTTAAGCATAAGGGTAATCTTATCTTTTTTTAATATATACCTCTCTTCTCTTACTTAGTCTTACTATATAATAATATCTATTATAGCCTTACCTCTCTTATTAACACCTAAGTATTTATAATAATAACTTTCTATCTAATAAGAAACGTCCTAATTAATTATAATAATAACGCCTATATTTAACACCTCTAGACTAGTTATTTTAGTACTAAAGCTCTTATATATCTACTATATAACGCTTAGGGGGTAAAAATTAAAGGACTAACTTAGATAGAGTATAAGTATTATATAGTTATATATATAAGTTAAGTTATTTTAAAATAAACGTTAGAAAATAGGTTTATACGCCTATACTATTATATATTATAAGATCTCTTTAACTTCCCTATTAGATTTAACTACTCTAAGTAGCTTATAGTCCTAAGAGATAAATATATATTATAAGATAATCCCTACTAACCGTAAAGGCCTGTTAACAGCTACTATAAGAATAATAAGGTTAGTAGAGTATCTTAGGGAGTAGGGACTATTTAGTAGGTAAAAGCCTAGGGAATTATAGGAGAATAGTTCTCTAAGATTTAGTCTCTATTAAATATAAGTCCTATTATATAATATTACTATTACGTACTATAGTAACTATTATAATTCTAAATCTTCTTATTTTTTAGGTTATTATAATAATATAGCTAAAGGAGAACTAAAGACCTTAGTAATTATAAGGGAAGTAGTAAGAAATACCTCTATAAAAGGACTATAATTAGTAAAAGCTGTCTTATTATATTATATTATAGAATTAGAATATATTATTTAAAATACTAATAATATAGGAGCCTATCTTAAAGAGCTCCTTAGGTAGATAAATTACTACTAAAACTCTAGTAAATTATAATTAGGCTTAGATAAGGACTTTAATTATAAAGAGATTTATAAGCTAGAGATATACTTTAGCCTTAGGAATAAAGAGGCCTAGATTAAGGACTTATAAGCTATAATTAAAGTAGCTCTAAAGAAATTTTAGAAATCCTATAAGAGAATATTACTTATTTATACTAATATAGATAAAGAGTATTAGGTCTAATAGGACTAATATATTAATTTACTCCTAAATAAGAAGTAATACTAAGCTAAAGAATATAACTATTTTCTAGAATAAACTAAGATACTCCTATAGGATATAGTTTATAAAAAACTAAATATTATAAGATTAATTATTAAAGCTAGGTAGTAGGAATACTAGGATCCTAAGTAGTTTTATACCTATTTAGACTTCCTAGAGAAGGAGTTTATAATTAAGCTAGAAAAGGAGTATACCCTTAAGTTCTTCTACTATCTAATAGGGGGGTTATAAAGGGTAATCTATAGGAATATACTAACCTTACTAGAGACCTAAGTAAAGATAGTAAACTTAGTATAATAAATTTAGGGTACCCTCTATAAGGATAAATCCTATTTAAAAAGTAACTCTAATAAATTATTAATAAAATAATAAAATAAATTAGAGGCTACTAAGGAGAAATCTAAATATAAGAGGTTTAAAACTATAATAAAGCTAATATTATCTACTATAATTATAATAAGAAGGGGTATATTTTACTAAACTATCCTAAGCTAAAGAAACTAAAGAGAGATATTTAAAAACCTAAGGTAAAAGTTTAGGAAGTTATATTATTAATCTAAATAAAAGAAAAAAAGAGAAAAAAGTAAGAGATAAAGTAACTCTTATAGCTTTACTCCTTTCTAAAGTAAGGATAACTCTTTACTTCTATACTATAATATAAGTAAGAAGTAAAAGAAAGAGTATTAATACCTTTATAAATCTTAATTTAAGAGTAGAGTATAATATTATATTATATAAATTTATAAGGCGGTATCTAATAGAGTAAGCTAAGTAGACTACCTTACTACTAGAAGTAGTAAACTAGCTTAGAATTCTAACTTATAGGGTATATAAAGTCCCTATTATTATAA
Organism: Colletotrichum sublineola; assembly: GCA_020631755.1. Taxonomy (NCBI): domain Eukaryota; kingdom Fungi; phylum Ascomycota; class Sordariomycetes; order Glomerellales; family Glomerellaceae; genus Colletotrichum; species Colletotrichum sublineola. The sequence goes on from JAHSQG010000001.1 coordinate 3,958,518, forward strand.
CTAACTCCTAAGAGATAACTAAAGTATTTATAAGAAACTATATAGTAATTAATAGAGATCCCTAAGAGATAAGTAGCCTAATACTACTATCTATATCTACTATCTAAGACTTAAATATATTCCTAGGCGGCTAAAAGAGGATATAATAGTTTAAAGTAATAACCTAGAAAATATAAAAAATCCTAAGAGGCTAGTAATTTACTAAGAAGTACTAACGTAGTCTACAAGTAAGTGAACCACACAAGTGAGTGAACTACTTCTTATTACTAGAAAAACCTTAATTTTCAACTATTTCTTAAAAAGCGAATTCTTATATAAAAAAGGTCTAGTCTTATAATTTAGGCTTTTTAACTAGTTATATAACCCTAAGTAATACTATAAAAATTCCTACCTAACCATAACCCTATATACTAGGAAAATTCTCTTATCTAAAGGAGTAGATAAGGGTTATATAGGGTTAGGGTTAGGTAGAAATTTCTATAGTATTATTTAAAGTTATATAACTAGCTAAGATGCCTAAATTATAAAACTAGACCTTTTTTATATAAGAATTCGCTTTTTAAGAAATAGTTGAAAATTAAGGTTTTTCTAGCAATAAGAAGTGGTTTACTCACTTGTGTGGTTTACTTACTTATAGACTATGTTAATATATATCTAAAATATTTATAATTATTACCCTCCTAAAGCTTATTCTACTACTAGATAAGGATAAGCTAAAAGGCCTAAAACTAGCTATTATTCTACCTAAAATATTATCTATAAGGGACGTTTTAGAACCCTCTAATATAGAAATACTCCCCTCTTATAAGGAGGGAGACTATAGGATTAACCTACTAAAGGGGATAGTACCCCCTTAGGGGCCTATTTACCTCCTCTCTCTAAGAGACCTATAGACTCTCTAAGAATATATTAATAAGAATCTTTAGTTAGGCTATATTTAGCTATTATAGAGTTTTATAAGAGCCTTAGTCCTTTTTATTCTAAAGAAGGATAGCTCCCTTTAACTTTATATTAACTACTAAGGCCTAAATAAAGTTACTCTAAAGAATTAATACTTTTTACCCTTAATTTTAGAAATCCTTAACTAAATTATAGGGGTAAAGTATTTCTTTAAGATTAATATTAAAGATACCTATTATTAGATTTAAATTATAAAAAGTAATAAATAGAAGACTACTTTCTAAATAAAATATAAGCTATATAAGTATTTAGTTCTACTATTTAGGCTTATAAACGCCTTAGTAATATTTTAGAACTATATAAATCTTACCCTAAATAATCTAGTTAATATTATCTATATTTACTATTTAGATAATATTTTAATTTTCTCTAAGGATAGAGAATTATATATAAAATACCTCCTATAGGTATTAGAATATTTATAAATAGTAGGGCTATATACTAATCCTAAGAAATATAAATTCTATAAATAAGAAATAGAATTCCTAGGGTTTTACCTATTAACTAAAGGAGTATTAATAGACCCTTACTAGGTTAAAGCTATTATAATATAGCTAGAACCCTAGTTATTCTAAGATGTCTAGGTATTCTTAGGGTTCTATAATTTCTATAAAAGGTTTATTTAGGGTTATACTTATGTTTCTTAATCCCTTTTAGATCTTCTTAAAGAGAGTAAGGATAGGAAGAAGATAGGAGAGTTTATATTTAGGCTTAAGGAATAAGTAGCGTTTAGAAGTCTATACCTTACCTTCTAATTAGCCCTACTACTCTAGTACTTTAACCCTAAGAGACTAACTTAAATTAAAACTAATACGTTATAGTATATAGCTTTAGGTATTCTATTATAATTAGGTAACTATAGCCTATAGTATCTAGTAGCTTTTTAGTTAAGAAAATTCTAAGGACTAAAACTTAACTATAGGATACTAAATTAAAAGATACTAGTAATTATTAAGTTGTTTAAAGCCTAGTAATATTATATTAATAAGGTAACTATACCTATAGAAGTCCTAACTAATTATTAAAACTTAAAATAGTTTATATTATAACTAAAGCTAAATAGAAAATAAGTAAGGTAGTATATATATTTAGTACCCTTTAACTTTACTATTAGCTATTAGTAAGGGAAGTATAACCCTACTAATAGGCTATTAAGACAGCTAGATTATTATACTAAAAGGTAACTAAATATAAACCTTCTTAGTATAATTAGATCTAAGATTCCTTTTTAGAGGGATATATTCTTATAAACTAAAATCTAAAGGATAAGTTATATTTAAGTAATAACATATAAATAAGCTAAGTAAGCTATATCTAAGGAATAGGTATATAATAATATACTATCTAAGGATCTCTTAGTAATAATTTTATAGTTATAAGAGACTAATAAATAGGTAAAAGGTATTTAAAAGGGCCTAAAAACCTATATAGGGGGTAGGAATTAGTCCCTTACGCCTAGTAGCCTATTATGTTATAAAAATAAAGTCTATATTCTAAAAAAATCTAGTATAAGGTAGGAGATTCTCTCTCTCTACTATAATAATCTACTAGTAGGATACTTTAGAAGGGATAAAACTAAAGAACTACTAAAACGTAAATTCTAGTAGAAGGGTTTATCTAAAGATATAACTAAATATATTAAGGGATATACTACCTATTTAAGGATAAAGGTATATTTATATTAGCCTTATAATATACTATAATTACTACTAATTTCTTTATAGCTATTTAAAGAAATCTCTATAGATTTTATTACTAGCTTACCTTTAGTATAGTTTAGAGGGTAAGAGGTAAATACTATCTTAGTAGTTATTAACTAATTTATAAAATATTACTTATATACTATAGTAAGTATATATATAACTATAGTAAATTAGTAGAGATTATTTATAGAAGAGTAAAACTAAAGTTTAGTACCCCTAAGGGGATTATATTAGACTAAGGTTTAGTCTTTATAAGTAATTTCTAGTTTTTACTCTATTACTACTCTAAAATAAATAGAAGGTTATTAATAGTATTTCACCTATAAACTAATAGCTAGATAGAAGTAGTAAATAAGGTAGTAAAATATTATCTTAGGTGTTTTATATCTAGCTAAAAGAAATACTAGCTATTACTCCTAGATTTTATAAAGTTTATAGTAAATAATTTAAAAAGCATAATAATAGGAATACCTCTTTTTAAAGTACTCCTAGGGTATAACCTAGAAATATAAGTAGACTTTAAGGATAAAGTTATAAAAGAGGAGGTCTAAAGCGTAAGAAATTACCTAGAAAAGTTAGCCTAGTTATATACTAACTTAGTAGGTTAGTAGTAAGAGGTAGTTAAAAGATAGGTAAAAGGGTATAATAACTAGTACTAACTAATAAGTTTCTCCTATAGAGATCTAGTCTTATTATTAGTAAGGAACTTTAGATTTAAGGTAACTAAAAGGAAGCTAGCCTCTTAGTTTATAAGGCCTTTTTAAGTACTATAAAAAGTTAGTTAGTATTAGAAGTAAGAGTATTCTCTAATACTCCTATACTTCTTTATCTTATATTTCCTCTATTATAGAGATTTATATATAAGATATATATATATATATAATCTACTTAACTAGTAGATTAATATATATATTAATTACGTAAGTAGGTAATTACGTAATTACAGCCTAATGCTAGAAGATTCTATAAGGAGTAAGATTAGCTTTACTACTCCTCTCTCTAACTATTTAGGTTATCTCTTTAAGTTAGGGTTATTTAGTTAGGGTTAAGTTCTTACGCGTTATCTAAGTTAATTTCTAAGTAGCTTACGTAAGTATAGAATATTCTAGTAAGCTAGATACGGTTATATAAGGATAGGAATTTCCTATATTCTAAACTACTGTCTTTCTCTCTAAGTAAGTAATATATATAGTAATAATCTAACTATTATACTCTCTTTATATCTTCTATTCCCTTAACCCCTTATATTCTATATATCTCTACCCCTATTATCCTATATTCTTACTTCTATAGGATATATTCTTATATAGGATATTTACTATTCTATATATTTTTACCTATTATTCTAAGAGGTTATAAGCCTAGGTCTTTAACCTAGGGTATCTACCTATACTATAAGAGATAATATATCTCTTTAGTAGCCTATTTATCTTTATATATATATATTCTATAGCTCTGTTTATATACTTTATTATAAGAATAGTAAGGTAGAAAGAGTAAGCCCTTATTATCTCTTATAACTAAAGGAATATAAGTAACTATAGAACAAGAGATAACATAAGTCCTTTTTAGCTATAATAAGACCTCTACATATCTACTTTATATATATACTAGATTATATATATATATATAAAGGTAGAAAGAGTAAGACCTCTATACTATTCTATAGATTTATATATCTATAGAAAATACTAGTAATATACTAGTAAAAATAGTAAATATTATTAAGGCTACTATAGACTATATAATACCTATAGAACAACGTCTCTAGGGTACTAAGAATTAGAACTCCTAGATAATAACTATCTATCTCTTCTTTAAACTACTTAATATTAGTAGTTATTTTAAAAAAGAAGAAGAATATAAGTAGATTTAAGAATAATAAAAAACATAAGCCCTATTAATAATAAGGTAAAATCTATAGAAGGAACCTTTATCTCTTATTTTTAATTTAAAGGACCCTAAAGAGGCTTTATCTATATTAAAGTCTTCTTATAAGGGTATAGGCCCTATTCTAAGGTAATAGTTATACTTAGAATTCTACGCTATTAAACTAGAGGCCTATAACTCTTTAAACAAGTTTATTAGCTCCTTTAAAGGTTATATCTCTAAGTTAAATAACGTAGGGGCTAGGATAAAAGATATAGACTAAAAAACGGTCTTTATAGCTACCTTAAGCAGCTATTTTCTAGTATAGGTAGAAATATAAAGAAGTACTCTAAGGACTAAAGAGCCTTCTTCTCTATAAGCCCTTATAAATAATATATTAGATAAAAATAGGCAGGATTTAGATACCCTTATATCTAATAACTATAATCATCCTTCTAAAAAGGATAATAACCCTAGGGATAATAATCCTAACCCTAGGGGATATAAGAATCCTTTTAATAAGGATAAGCCCTATAAAAGACCTAAAGGAAAGGTCTATAAGCCTAATTTAAACCTATAGCCTTAAAGCTATACTAGAAAGGTTAAGGTAACCTTTATTACTAACTAGACTAAATAGACCTCTTAAGAGGTTATTTAGAAAGGAAAAGAATATACCTATAAGGCCTATTCTTTCCCCTTATCTTAAAGGGACTAATAGCTCTATAATATAGGTTTAATAGTCTATATTTATAATAATAAGGACTATTTTACTAAATTAACTATAGAAAATAATATACCTATAGTTAATATAGGAGTAGGTCTTATTAAAGTAAAAGGAATAAGAACTATTCTATTACCTATATAGTTTAGAGGGGAAATTAACTATATAAGGTTAAATAATACCTTATATATACCTAAATTTCCTATATTTATATTTTTAGGCCTTTTATACTATAAAGAGGGCGGTTTTCTAATAAACTTAAACCTCTATAATAGTAATAAGGAACCCTTTACTAATATAGATATAGTAAAAAGGGGGTTTTACCTTAATATTACTAATAAAAGACCTATTAATAGTAACTCTACGATTCTAGAAGATAATATATCTCTAGAAGAAGAAACTATTAATACTATAGAAGATAGTAAATCTTCTAATATAGAGGAAGAAGTCTTCTCTTCTATAATATAAGAATAGTATGAAAAATTAGGCTATCCTTCTTACCCTTATTTAGTTAAAACAGCTATAATAACTAAGGGTATTCCTTTAGATAAACTAAAGGAAAAGGACCTATATTATCCTAACTATATAAGCTCTAGGTTAACTAGGTAATAGCCTAAAATTAACTATAATAGAGCTACTTTTCTATTAGAAAGGATCTATATAGATACCTTAAAAATAACGCCTATGTCTATTAATAGAAATAAGTATGTTATACCCTTTATAGATAACTATTCTAGCCTTAGAGATATAGAATTCTCTAAGAATAAAGAGGATATAATTAATATCCTTAAGGATAAGCTAGAATACTATAAAAATTAAGGATTTAATTATCCTAAGAAAATACGCCTAGATAATAGTACTAAATTTAATATAGGGGAATTAACCCCCTATATTAAAGAAAGAGGGATTATATTAGAACCCTTTACGCCTTATATACTAGAGTAAAATAGTATAGTAGAAAGAATAAATAGGGCTATCCTAGATAAATCTAGGACTATTATAGTAGTAAATAACTTACCTAAGTTCCTATAGGATATTATCCTTAAAGAAACTACTAAGTTATTAAACTATACTACTATAAAACACCTAGAAAAGACCCCTATAGAGGCCTTTCTAGACTACTTCTATCCTAATAAGGATAATATACTAGATTTATCTAGTATATATAAAATAGGCTCTAGGGTATATATATATATACCTAGAGAAAAGCATATATAGTCTAATAAGTTAAATACCTATATAGAAGAAGGTATTTACTTATTATAAGAAAGAAATAATATATATACTATATATATTCCTTTTAGGCCTTATAAGTCCTCTATAGTAAGGACTTTACATATTAAATTTATAAAAAGTACTATAAGAGAGGGAGAAATAACTATTCCTTTTAGTACTTCTATAAAACCTCCTCTTAAGCCTATAACTAATATAGAGGTTAATATACCTTTTATATCTAAAGAGGATAAAGAAAAATATAAGGCCTATCCCTCTAAAGTAAAGGATATATACTATAATATTATAAATTATAGTATAATACCTATAGAGCCTACTACTATAAAATAAGCTCTAAAAGGAAAAGAGAAAGAAAAATAGCTAGAAGCTATATATAAAGAAATAGCTATAATTATCTAGTAAGGTACTTTTTAAGCTATTAACCTAAAGGAGGCCTATAAGTCTTCTAGGGTACCTTTAATAGTAAATTAGGTCTTTAATAAGAAAATTAATATTAATAGAAATATTAATAAATATAAGGCTAGGCTGTGTATAAGAGGATTCTAATAGAAATACGGAATTAATTATTTCTAGACCTTTACTATAGGATCTAATCTAACTACTTATAGGGTCCTATTAGCTCTAGTAGTAGTATTAGACTAGGAAATCTAACAAATTAATATAGTTAGAGCTTTCCTATATAGGGATTTAGAAGAAGAGGTCTATATAGATCCTTCTAATATTCCTCTAGTTAATTTCTTTAAGAAATATCCTAATTTAAATACTATAAATTAGGATAATAATAAAGAACAGCTTATTCTATTAAAAAAGGCCTTATATAGTCTAAAGTAAAGTCCTAGGTAGTAGTAACTAAAGATAAAATCTATATTAAAAGATATAGGTTTTATACCTTTAAAATTAGATAAAGCTACTTATTATAACTAGGATAAAATAAATCCTACTTATATTATTACCTACGTTAATAATTTTCTTATACTTAATAAAGATATTAAGTATATAGAAAATATAAAGGGTAAAATCTCTAAATATATAGAGATATAAGACCTAGGAGAAGTTTCTAAGTTTCTAAGACTATATATAACTAGGGATAAATCTAAGAGATCTATAACTATCTCTTAAGCCTACTATATCTAGTAACTTCTAGAAAGATTTAATCTTCTAGATATATCTCCCTCTAATATTCCTATATCTCTAGGAATATTAAATACCTCTCTAGGTAATAAATTAAAAGGATATACTCCTTCTAAAGACCTATTAAAGGATTATTAATACCTAATAGGATCCCTTATATACGCTATGTTTATAACTAGGCTAGATATTACCTATAGTATATCTTTTACCTCTTATTACCTATATAACCCTTTAGAATACCTATTAAGATAAGGAAAAGGTATATTAAGTTATTTAAAAGGGACTATTAACTATAATATTACCTATAAAGGTAGTATTAATAGCCCTAATATACCTTATTTAATAGGTTATACTAATTCTAACTAGGTTAGTTATAAAGAGACTAGAAAATCTACTTCTAGTTATCCCTTTACCTTATTTAGAGGTCCTATAAGCTAGAAATCTAAAAAACAGTTAACTATATCTTTATCTACTATAGAAGCTAAATTTAATAGCTTATAAGAAGCTATTAGAGAAGCTATATAGATAAAGGGTCTATTATCTAAAATAGGGTATAATATAACCCCTATACCTATTAAAACAGATAATAACACAGCCCTAAGTTTAGCCTATAACCTAGAATATTATTAAAGGACTAAGCATACTACTATATATTATTACTATACTTACTAAGAGGTTAAAAAAGATAATATAGAAGTAGAATATATTCTTACTTCTTCTATACCTATAGACAGCTTAATAAAACCCCTTCCTAGGGTTAAATTTTAAGAATTTATTAAGCTTATAGGCCTATTTAATAAGGATATACCTATATAATATACCTATATTAAAGGTATATTTTTCCTAATATTTTTAGGAATTTCTATTAATAAGTTATTAAATAAGATAACTTATTAATATCTTAACTCTAGGGTAACTCTTTTACCTTAAAGGTTAAAAAACCTCTATAATAGAGTAAAAGAGGGAGTATTAGAAGTAAGAGTATTCTCTAATACTCCTATACTTCTTTATCTTATATTTCCTCTATTATAGAGATTTATATATAAGATATATATATATATAATCTACTTAACTAGTAGATTAATATATATATTAATTACGTAAGTAGGTGATTACGTAATTACAGCCTAATACTAGAAGATTCTATAAGGAGTAAGATTAGCTTTACTACTCCTCTCTCTAACTATCTAGGTTATCTCTTTAAGTTAGGGTTATTTAGTTAGGGTTAAGTTCTTACGTGTTATCTAAGTTAATTTCTAAGTAGCTTACGTAAGTATAGAATATTCTAGTAAGCTAGATACGGTTATATAAGGATAGGAATCTCCTATATTCTAAACTACTGTCTTTCTCTCTAAGTAAGTAATATCTATAGTAATAATCTAACTATTATACTCTCTTTATATCTTTTATTCCCTTAACCCCTTATATTCTATATATCTCTACCCCTATTATCCTATATTCTTACTTCTATAGGATATATTCTTATATAGGATATTTACTATCCTATATATCTTTACCTATTATTCTAAAAGTTAGTAAGTATATAGATTAACCCTACTAGCTTAATATATAAGAATATATAATATATTTTATATTATTCTATTAGAACTATAAATAGGTAGAGGGAATAAGGATTTACTACTAATACTAAACCTAAAAGACGCTAAAGACTAGTAGGAACTAGATTATATTATTAACTTAAGGTAAATAGAGGATAGTAAGTACTTCCTAATTAGATAGACAGGCTAGCTATTTAAATATAATTTATAGGTTAGTAAAGAGGATCTAGGAAACGCCTAGGAAGCCTTACGTAACTTTAGAAAGGTATAGTAAATAAGGGTAAGAAAGAAGTAAGAGTATAAAACTAAGATAATTAGGTACTATAAGGTACTAACTAACTAGGCTAAAAAACATAGACTACTATATAGACTATAATAAAGATAAAATAAATAATTAGGAAATAAATACTAAGCTAGAGGGTATTAAAAAGCTACTAATTCTAAAAAATAAAGCAGACTAAACCTAAAGCCTAGTTTTTAGGCTAGAAATAGTTAGGATTAAGCTAACTACTATAGTTTATAAGGTTAATTTACTAGAGAATTAACTTTAAGAAGTAGACTAGGAGTCTCTAAGTTACTAGGTAAACTATATTCTACTAAATTAAGTAAATAAGATTATTATAGATCTTTTACTTAAATATTTACTAGGTAATATAACCCTAATTACTAAGAAGAAGGTAGGGGTTTATATATTAGTCCTTAGAAATAATTAGTAGTATTACTATAAGGAAAAGTAAAGTAATTACTATATAATAGAAGGGTATCTAGGAAGGGATACTATAGATTTAAGTAATCTACTATAACTAGATAGAATAATAAGTACTAATTAGGGCCTTATAGTTTTAAAACTATACTTATAAAGAAAGGTTAGTAAATAGCTACTATAAGGGAATAAAAAGGTTATATAGGTTTTAGATACTTAGATATAGAATAAAAGAAATTATAATAGTAGTTAACATCTAAATTAGTAAAAACGTTAAGAATCTTAGTTATAAGGATAGAGAGCTCTATATAAATATCCTCTATCTCCTTATACGTAATTATTATATAGAATAAATTAAATATAAATATTATATCTTAGTAGTTACCTAGGATAGTTAGGGTAGACTATAGTTAATTATTAGTAAAGCTTAGATAAATCCCTTACTTATATACTAAAGTATAACTATTACTATACTTAGTATACTAGGTATAATAGAGAGATCTATTAAGGATAAAGAAACACTCTAGAATAGGGGGTAACTCTAGGGGGGTTTTACCCTCTAACTAGGCCTTAATAGTAGTATAAATATAATATATATATAGCTAGTAAGGGGCGTAAAGAGCCTCTAGGAGAGAATTAGGGATTTAGGGTAGATTCTCTAGATTATTATTATTAGGTTTATCTTTATTACCTTTTAAACTATTAGGTAGAGTAGGGGAATAAGACTAGTACTCCTTAGAGCTATACTCTTTAGACTATAGACTATTATTATAAGAGTAATTAGAGTTTAAAGGGCTTAGACTATATTAGAGTATTATAAAATATTACATATTATATTATAATTATATATTATATTATAATTATATTATATATAATTATAATATAATATTTTATTTCTATATTATATATAATTATAATAATATTACAATTATATATAATTATAATATTATTATAATATTATATATTTTTAAGGTTAAGTATATATATGTATATAATTTTATTTAATTCTATTATAAATATTACTATATATATAAAGTATAATAAGCTTATAAAACTAAGTATACTAAATATAAATAAAGGTTATAAACTAAAGTATTAATAAAGTAAGGTTAGTAAAAAAGATTAAAGTATATTATAAATATACTATATAAAAGTTAAAATATTAACTATATATATAAATCTAAATAATAACTAAGTAACTACTAAAATAAAAAATACTTTAACTATTAGTAATAGTAAGGCTTCTAACTCTAGTAGTATAAAATATATTTAAAAGTAAAATATTAATATAATAATCTTTAACGTCTTTAATATTACTACTAGATAAAGTAGAAATATTATCTTCTTCCTACTTATAATAACTATAACTAATACTACTTTCTATAGTATTAAGTATAAATTCCTATATAGTATTATTATATTAGTATATATTATAATACAAATATATAATTCTAAGTTTATAATACTTTAACTATTACTTTACTTACTTTAAACTCTTTATTATTATTATTTAAAGTAATTTTATTATTAAAAACTTTAAATAATAGTAGTTTAATACTATTATTAATAATAGTCTCTTTATATTTAATACTAATAGTATATAATATAGTATAAGGACTAAATATATTGAAAGTATTAATATTAAAATACTCTTCTTATTCTTATTGTTTTTATTCTAAAGTTTCTAACTCTTCTAGTATAAAATTATAAATAGAGTTAATAAAAATATTATTACTTTATATTAACTCTACTATATCTAGTATACTAATAGTAAGATTATTATTACTATTAATATTTAAACTAATATAATAGTTAACTTTATCTTCTAGTTCTTTAAACTTATTATAGTATAAAATACTAAGGGATATATTAGAATTTTCTATTCTATTATAGTATTAGTTAATAGTATATATATATATAATTTAATAAAAGATTTACTTAGAAATTAAAAGAGTTAATAATAATATAATATAGTAATATATAGTATAATAGTAATATATAATATAAAGGTTATAATTAATATATTAGAAGTAGTAGTAGTACTACTATAAAATAGTTAACTTATAGTAATAGAATATATTTTACTTTAATCTAATAGTAAAAGTAAAGTTATCTATATATATTATATAATAACTTAAGACTAGTAAGCTAGGCTTTAATAATCTATATATAGTTAAGTTATATAAGATAACTTAAGACTTTAAACTTAGTATTCTTAAAGTCTTAGTTTAATAAGTTAACTATACTTACTTTAGTAGAGTATTCTAAGTTTACTAAGTTAACTATACTAAGCTTAGTATAATACTTTAAGTTTACTAAGTTAACTATACTAAGCTTAGTATAATACTTTAAGTTAAATAGTAAACTATATTACTAATATAAGTAATAGTATATTTAACAACTTATAATAGTATTATACTACTACTATAATACTTTACTAAGTAATAAAAAGTTATTAAGTATTACTTACTATAAGTCTTTAATATTATATATATAATATAAAGAAATATATAATTATTATAAGAATAGTAATCTTATATAACTATATAGTAAACCCTTAAGTTACGTATAAAGAATAAAGGCTATTAGATTAAATACTTAGACCTTAGGTATAAACTAGTATATAACTTAGATAAAACTAACTTAAGCCTTATAACTAAGTATATAACTAGTATATAATAGCTATCTTATAGTTAGGAGAGATAGTTATAGATAATATATCTTTAGTTTACCTTATATTTTATTTACCCCCTTATATATAAGGGACTCTTATAGATAAGAGAGAGTCTATTTAATACTAATTAGTAGTTACTTAGTTAATTATAGATTAGTAAGAGTAAAGAGATAAGGCTTAAGTTATATAAAGAGACTAATTTATATAGTATCTAACTATAGGAGGGCTAAAAAACTACTTTTTATAATACTACTTATACTATTTTCCCCTATATATAATAGAATAGGGAAGACTAATACCTTCTTATATATATATAAAAAGTAAGTAGTATACTGCTTTATATATATTATATACTTTAATTAATAAGACGTTATATAATTTAAAATAACTACTATTATATTAATAATATATACTCCCTACGGCTAAGAGGAAGAGTTAATATCTAATAAATATGTCTTTATATATAAAGACATATTAGAAGGTAGTAGTATCTTAATTATAACCTAGAGATTATATATATTACCTTAATACTAGACAGAGAGCTAAGAACTTACTAATAATATTCCCTAAAAGAAAATTATAACCTACCTAGTATATAAACTCTACTAAATTATTTACCTAAACCTAAGTTAAAGATAGCTTAAGACTATTATACTTACTAACTTTAAAAACTAAGAAGAGGTCTACTAGAAGAGGGTATATTACCTATATATTAGGGAATTTATTAAGTATTTAGAAAAATAAGGTATATATCTAGATAAGAAAATTAAGGAAGATAAGTAACTAGTTAACCTTATATAAAGACTTTATAAGAAGTATTAACCTAACATAAGTACTTATATAATCTTAGTAACCCCTTAAATACCTATTAGGTTACCTAAAGTTATAAGGCTAGACATAATAGCTAAATAGCTAGTAGACTTAATTAAGTAGTACGATATACTACTAGCTTAAGGGGGTAAAAGACCTCCTATATAAATAACACTACTAAGGGTATACTTTACTTAGGAAGTAGAGAGCTTCCTAAGATTATAAAGTTATACTAAACTAATACTAGAGAAGGATATCTATAACCTCCCTCTAAGACAGATAGTATAAAACAGACTATATAAGCCTTATATAATCTCTATCTTCTAGAAAAGATAGAGAAAGGATAGGAACTATATAGGTAAGCTATATAACATCCTATATAATAAGGCTAAGGTTTTTATTAGTTTCTATTAACACCTCTAGATTATAGAGGATTAATATTATACTATATTTCTAGATATCCTAGCTAATTATATAGAAGAGTTCTACCTATACTATATTAGTCCTATATAAAAATAGGATAAGATATATAGTATACTAGATATATATTTTAATACTAGTATTAACTATAGTCTATATTAGACTAACTAAACTACTATATCCTTTATATAAGTTAAGAGAGAGAACCTAGATAAGACACCTATAGAGGTACTCAAAGTACTTTTAGATAAGTTACCCTTTATATAATAAGCACTTAGTAATAGTTTCTAAGGAGAGATTATACTTTATATATAGGTTATATAAGCCTACTATAGTATACTAGAACTTAAGATAGCTCTTAGTAACCTTAAGGTATATTATATATATAAAGAGTTCTTCTCTAACCTTAGGGCTTCCTTATAAGTAGCCCTAAATAAGAAGACTACCTTATATAATATATTCTTTATAGATAGGAGATATATATCTAACTATAAAGATTAATAGTAATAACATTTATATAAAAGAGGACTACTATATTAACTATTCTATAAGAGTAAAGGTTTTTAGAATAATAGACCTAGACTATATTATATAAACATAACTAAGAAATATTTTATATATAAAAAAGAGGGATGTTAGTTAACTAACTATTTAGAGGAGGAATAGAATTATATAAAGACCTAATACCTCTAGGTATATAACATACTTAACTAGGAACTATATAAGGACTTCTTACTATATCTCTTAGAGGTAAAAGGAGAAGACCTTATTAAGGAAGAAGGTAATAAGTCGTATAATAAAGATAAATACTAAGAAGATTAGGATATTTCCTAATACCTCCTATTAATATTATTCCTCTATTATATAACTAGAAAAGATATCTTCTCTAAGTAGGTAATAGAAGAAGGAGAGATTTTTATATTATAAGACCTATATAGTACTATATACTAAGAAGAGCTATAGGACATAAGGGTAGCTAAGTTCTCTACTATTAGAAGGCTATAAGTTATAGCATACTTATAAGAGAACCTATATATAAAGGTAATATAGAAGCTAGGATCTACTAATATATAATTTAAAGGAAGTAAATTAATTACGTCTATAGGGATAATAGAAATAGATAACTAGATTAAATAGGTTACCTATTATATCCTAGACGCCCTAATACTATTCCTTTTCTTATTATATAATATAGATAGGCTAGGAGCCTATTTTAATAATATATAAAATACTATTATTATAAAAGATAGTAAATAGATACCTATTATATAAAAATAAGGATACTATTATAATATTAACTATTATAGATCCTATTAGACTTATTATATATAACCCTAATAACTAGCTATAGATTAACTATTAATCTATTAGTTAATCTACTATAAATTTAGGGGTTATTTACCTAACTATTTATAGTAGAACCTATAATAATTCTCTTCTAGTTATATATAATTAAACTATAGTATTTACCCCTATTATTTGTTACTTACCTATTAATACGTAGAGTTAACTATATTACCTACTTAGTAATATACTAATACTAATTAGTAGTTAATTCTTACGTTAAGTTTTACTACTATAGTAGTTATCTTAGTTAATTCCTACTTCCATATATAAACTCTATAGATTAGTAAGGTACTAACTAAAAGAAATAAATTTTACTACTTTTACGGTAAATTATTTATACTTATTACTATAATATATAGTTAATTAGAGGCTACTAGTAGAACTATATTATAAACTAATATAACTAAAAGGTCGCCTAAGATATATAGCTATCTTATAAATAACCCTAATTTCGTTACGTTTTAAGAAATTACTACTTAACTATAAATAACACCTTACTTTATATACTAATAGCTAAGAAGTACCGTATAGATACTACATAAAGAAGGCTTATTTTAATAAGTAATAAGTTTCTACTATAAGTCTAAGGCGAAGTTATAAATTAACATAAAAGTACTATAAATACCCCTATAAATCCTTACTACCTATACTACTAGTAGTAAATCCTCTAACATATAGATACGCCTTCTAGCCTACTAGAAGAAATCTACGTGTTTAAGGGGTAGTTAGGCTAATAGAGGGTAGTAATAATAACACTAGAAGAAGAAGTTAATATAGTCTGCTAATCTACTAAGAAGGCTAAAGAAATACTATAAGAGGGCTAACATAAAGAGGAGGGAAAATATATAATACAGTAGGGGGATACACAGGAGGCTAAGGATACTATAGACTTATACCCTATTCTATAGGCGTACATAAAGTACGTTAACCTATAGCTATAGGGTATTATTAATATTAAGAAGATACCTAGTAGTATTAAGTAAAAACATAGAGCCTATATACTAAACACTACTATTATCTACTTTATAATAAAAGCCTAACATAAAGATTTTATAGCTAATTAACTATAGTAATAAGCCTATAATTATCTATAAAGATAAAAGGTTAAAGACTATAATAGTATTAATAAGGAAGTCCTCCTTAAATTCTATAACTTCCTAATTAATAATAGCATCTAGGTTAAATTAAACTAGTAGTAGGTTACTTCTTATATATATAAGGTATTAGAGGCTAATAATATATATATCTAGACTAAAGAAGAGATTAATAAAGTAGCTAGAACTAACCTAAGGTTTAAAGTAAGGACTATAAACCTTAGATTTATTAATAGATTACTAGGTTATAGGATCTACCTATTACTAAGGGTAAGGTAACTACTATTAACTAACCTTAAATCTATAGCTAAGCCTAAGATCCCTAAACAGCATAAAGATACCTAGTTTTAATAGGCTTCTTCCTATTATAACCTATTATTTAAGTTACTACTACTATTAAGTAAAAACTCCACCTAGGTAAGCCTAACCCTAATAATAGTTATAGTTGAGAAATTATAAGACTATAAATCTACTATACTAACTACTTAATTTAATAGTAGAATAGTACTAGATAATAGCCTAACTTTATAATAATTAACTAATCTTATTAAGCTCTACTCTAATAATCCTATATTAAAGTATATAGGTAGTTAATATAAGATAATTAACTTAAAGCTTCCTACCTTCTATAAGCTCTATAACTACGTTAGAATCCCTACTAGTAGATATAAGACTATAGTAATAATAATATTAAGTAGTAATACCTAAAAGTATTACTCTATTAATCTCTATAGATTTACTAGTAATTTTAATATACTAATAGTAAATATTAAATTACAATTTAAAGGTAATAAGGTCTATAGCACTAGGATTATAGAGCTACACTATATTACCTTTAAATCTACTATACGTAATAACCTAGGGAAAAGTAAATATAAGATCCTTAATCTACTTATTAAGAAGGTTACCTAGCTAGTACGTACTATAACCTATAATAGCATACTAAAGGATAAGGAATACTATAATACCCTTATTAACTATTACTAAGGAGTACCTAAGTATGCTATAGTATTACTTAGCCTACCTATAATATATAATATACTCTATATATAGCTATATAATAGTATAGCTAATACTATACTTTTCTAAAAACTATAGGCCTAGTACTATACTAAAAAATACCCTAGTAATAATAAGTAATACTAGGTTAACTATAAATATAATAGTAACTATAGCTATTACTTATAACTAAAAACAGACCTACTATATAAAAACCTAAGAAATAGGGGTAATTTTATAATAAAGAGGTACTTTATCTATAAGAAACCTAAATACTAGTTAACTAAGTATACTAAAGAAGAATATTAATCTTCTTTCTAGTAGTATAAAGGCATGTACTTAATAGATACCTTACTATTAATATTTAGTTACTTTCTACTTAACTATAAGGGGATAAAAAATACTATTAATTTTAAAGGAGCTAAAGATAAATATAAGCTAGATAATAGTAACAGCCCTTTTAATAGTAATATCTTCTTTATATCTACAGCCTTTTATAGTAAAGATAGTATTAATAGCTAGAAGGTATTTACTTAACTATATAACTAGGCTATACTCTATATAATTATAAAGGATAATCTATATAAAGAGGAGACTACTAAAAAAAAACCTACTACTAATAAGATATTTACCTTTAATAACTATTACTTTACTATAACTTTCTAGGGTATTATACTAAATATAGGGGTAGTAAGAGTCTCTATAGTTAGTTAGTAGTAATAGGCTATATTAAAAAGGTATCTTAACTATAAACTTCTACTAAATATATTACATACTAGTAAGGTAATAATTTACTTTAGTAGTAATAATTACTTTAAGTTAATAGGTACTATAGAAGTCCCTATACTTATAGGGAATCTTACCTTTTACGTAATAGACTCTAACACCCTATTCCTCCTTTACTTAAAGGATATAAATTACTATAAAGTAAAATTTAATAACCTTACTAATATACTAGTAAAGGGTAGTATAATTATACCTATTATATAAAAATAAGGCTATATATAGATACTACTAGAGTAACCTAAGCGTACTATTACCTAATACTACCTAACTAATAGTAAATTATAGTAAATATACTACTAATTTAGCTATCTCTTAGTTTAGTACCTTTATAAGGTACTCTAACATACTAGCTATAAGATAGTAATCTCTAATATTAAGGAGATTAATAAGTCCTACTATAGCTATTAGTTAAATTTAAAGGTACTAAGAAGGTTTAAATTTACCCCTTATAATAACTATAAGTTTAACTATAAGATTATTATTAATATAATATATCTTAATAGTAATAAGATAGTTTTATATATTATAGATATAGTAACTACCTTTAATGCTATAAGATTCCTCTAAGCTATTACTATAAAACATATATAGGAAGTACTATAAATATACTAGATTAATATATATCTTAGCCTACTAGATTAGATTATTACTAATACTAGCCTTAATTTCTATATAGCTAAATTTAAGTATACTACCTATATATTATCTATTAACGTTAAGGAGATACCTATTAAGGCTTATAATAGTATTAGAAAGGCTAAGTATTATTATATAGTACTCTACTAAGTATATAAGATATTCTATATAGAAATAAATATAAAACCTGAAGTTATACTCTAAATAGTAGTAAAAGTAGTAAATAATACTACTAGCCTAAACAGCCTTATACTAACCCTATTAGTCTTTAGAGTATACCTATAAATTAATAATAATTTACTACTAGTACTATTAACTATTAAATAGGTAGAAATAATATAAAAGGCTATAGAGGAAATATAGTAAATCTATACTAAGAGATAGGTAAATAATATACTAGTAATATATAATAGCCTAGATATTATAGCTACTACTATACTACCTCTTTAATCTCTAGTCTATATATAGTAAGAAAAGAATAACTAGTAGGGCCTATTCTAGCTACTCTCTAATAATAGTACTACTTATATAGTTAAATTACTATAAGGCCTATAGAATTTCTATATTACTATAGTAAAGCCCTACTACTAATATAAGGAGGATCCTAATAATACTATATAAGCGTAAGATACTAGTACTACTACCCTACCCTCTAAGCTTCTTAATAGGTAAGGGGGTAAAATACATAAAGGTATTATAGTTACTATAAAATAGCTATAGTAATAACACTATAGCTACCTATAAAAGAACCTAATAGAAATATTTACTACTAAGACTAACCTATTAATAGCTAACTACTTTATAGTAAAAAAGGATACTAACTACATACTTACTATTAAACTCTATAAGAAGGGTATAATAACTACGCCTAGTAAACTATTTAAATAGTTTAACTACTAAGAGATTAAGGGATTAATATCCTATAGTATATTCTATATTATCTAGTATAATAAAAAACACTATAGAGGTATCTATATGTTTAAGTTATAATTAGTATATAAGATTAAAGGTAAAAATAAGAGCCTATATAAAAAGTTAAGACTTATTATCTAAGGGTATACTAATAATAGGAAGGCTATAATACTTACCTAGTTACTAACTATCTAGTAGATAGCCTAATAGTTAATTCTTACTATCACCCTATTATTATTACTTATAAACTACCTTTTATAGCTATATAATATAACATAGGTATATATATAATTAGTAATACTACTTAACTATATAATTCTTATAAGACTACCTATTAGGATCTAATAACTTTATAATACTAACGTAATAATAGAGGTTAAGAGGCTATTATAAAGTATACCTAAGGCCAGAACTTACTAGTAGGTAATATATAATAACTATTATAGAAAAGCCCTCTAGATAGATATTTTAACCTTTAACCCTTACCTACTTATCTTAATATAAAATAATAAAGATTTTATGTTAATTAGTATATAGACTAATAATACTATTAGCCTTATTGATAAATTATTTTCTAACTATAAAGATACTAAGTTAATAAAAGTAACCTTTATAGTAAAGCTAAAGTAATTCCTTAAACCTAGTAAACCTATTACCTTTAATAGTAGTATACTCTCTCTTAATAATAATAGTAATACTTACCTCTACTAGAAGGAATAAAGTAAGTAACTATAGCTTATTAACCCTGATTTACTAGAATTATACTAATAGTATGTTAAGTAGTATACCTATAGTACGTATACTACCTTAACCTACTAGCCTAAGGCATACTTTAACTACTCTATTACTACCTAGTACTAATTACTAGATATAAGTAATATTAAAGAGCTTAACTAATAAATTAAGTAGTAAATAAAGAACCCTAACTAAGGCCTTTATTTCTAACTACTTAACCTTATAACTATAAAGCTCTTTATCTTTATTAATAGATTATTTACTAATAATAGTAATCTTACCTTATAGCTTAGATTTATTATTATTCTTATAAATAAGTAATATAGTAAAGACAATACTACTATAAAAAACCCTAATAATACTAGTAAATTTACTATTAAAGGGAATATTATCTACTTTAGCTTAATAAAGTATAAGAGGGTTATATAGAGCATATTAGCCTCTAAGATCTATATAATAGTTAGTAGTACTAATATTACCTACGTAATAACTACTATACTAGTAATAGTTACTAACTACCTTAAATACCTATAGATCCTAATAGTTATATATACTAACTACTACTCCCTCTATAAGTATCTTATAAAGCTTAGTACTATAAAGGAGAAACGCCTTATAATTAATATAATAGTATTATAGTAATTATATAAGTACTAGGAGATATATAACATTTAATAGATCTATAGTAATAATAACCTAGTAGATAGATTAATAAAGTTATTACCTAATAAGGCGTTAGAGGAGCTTATTAGTAATAGTATAGTAAGGATATAGATAAATAGATAGGTTTTATATAACGTAGTCTATAAGTAAGTAAACCACATAAGTAAGTAAACTACTTCTTATCGCTAGAAAAACCTTAATTTTCAACTATTTCTTAAAAAGCGAATTCTTATATAAAAAAGGTCTAGTTTTATAATTTAGGCATCTTAGCTAGTTATATAACTTTAAATAATACTATAAAAATTCCTACCTAACCCTAACCCTATATACTAGGAAAATTCTCTTATCTAAAGGAGTAGATAAGGGTTATATAGGGTTAGGGTTAGGTAGAAATTTCTATAGTATTATTTAAAGTTATATAACTAGCTAAGATGCCTAAGTTATAAAACTAGACCTTTTTTATATAAGAATTCGCTTTTTAAGAAATAGTTGAAAATTAAGGTTTTTCTAGCGATAAGAAGTAGTTTACTCACTTGTCTAGTTCACTTACTTGTGGACTACGTTAGTCCTACTTAGTTTTATATAATATATATTAAGCCTTACTTTAGAAAGGAGATACTACTAAAAGATCCCTAGGATATTATATAACTAACCCCTTAATAGTAACCTAAGAAGAGGGGGAGGCCTAAAAAGGGGTAGAGGAAGGCTATATAATAATTACTAAGAGTCTTCTTATTATAGAAGGAAAAGGACTACTATAAGCTAGTCCTAAAGTTAAGACGTAATAATATTATTACTACTCTAGGAGTACTATATAAAGAGTCTAATAATATTAAGATTAACTCCCTTATTAATAAAGGAGTATTCTCCTTTATATACTATAAACTAGTAATATATAATCTTATATAGATCTATAAGACTAGGATAGTAAGGGAAGTTAAGAACCTACTTACTAAACTATATAAGAAGTCTAGACTTATTATCTAAGGATATAAAGATTAAGAAAAGGAGACGCTCTATATATAAGCTCCTACTATCTAAAGGATAAGCTAGAGACTCCTCCTTACCCTTAGACCTACCCTTATATAATTATTTAAATGTTAAGAAGAGCTTAGAGATATTATATAGGTATATACCTAATCTAATAATACCCTTACTAGGACTATTATTATATAACTTCTAAAGAAACTAAAGGATAGATATCCTTTAGATATACTTCTATATATTACTAAGCTATTATATAGACTAGTAGAGTTAGGCCTCTACTAGTATAAGACCTACTCTAAGTACTATAAAGAGGATTTAGGTATAATAGAGTTAATATATAACTTATACCTCCTCTATATAGATAAAGATATAGAGACTTTTAGTATTATAGCTATATAGATAGATAACACCCTAAGCTTTTATATAAAGGTGTTCTCTAAAAAAGAGGAAGAGGTGCTATAGGTAAAAGGACTTTATATAAAGCTAAAAATAGTCCTTACTATTAATTAAGATATTAATTTTAATAGTAGAAGAATTTACTTATATAAAGATAATAGTATTATATTTACCCTAAAAGGTTAAGCTACTAACCTTTAGTAAGTAGATACTAAGGTAGAAGATATATAATAATAATACATATCTTAAAGGGTAAGAGGTACTTATCTTACCTCTATTTACTAACTAGAATGTTATATAACCTAGCTATTACTACTTAGGTTAAGGCCCTAAAGGATAAAGATATCTAAGCCTTAAATATATAACTAAAATAGTAGATAGATAATTACTAAAGAGGGCTTACTTATATCCTACTTAACCTTATATATATAAAGATATATATCTTTAACATACCTATATAGTAAGTAATATATTATAGAAAGCAACGTACTTTCCTCTACCCTTCTACCTTTTATATAAGTAAATTCAGCTATAACATATAAAATTAATTAAAACTACTAATTACCCTCTTCCTTATTACTATCCTAAACTACTTTATAGGTTTATATATTATGCCTAGGCTTTCTATAATTACTATATTATTATATATATAGTTTAGTACCTTCTATATAACCCTCCTCCTAAGGGTTATTCTCTCCCTTAGTACTAATACCTTTCTTTTCTCCTTATAGTACCTCTACTTTAGTAGTATTAAGTAACCCTCTAAGATATAGTCTAGTCTTTTTTACCCTTTAGTACTTACTTAGTACCTCTATCCCTATATAAAGCTTATAGTTCTTAGCCTTAATAATAGTAAGCCTATAGGCTAACATACTAATACCTTTAGCCTAAAAGTTAATTACTTTGTATATTACTATTAGTAAGCTACCTTAATATGCCTAGATCTTCCTTTTAAGGGAAGTAGTACTTTATATACCCTCTAGTACTATAGTTAGTATCTTTAGGTCCTAAGAGCCTTAGCTATTTAGCCTTAAGTTTAATAGTATTAGAGTCTTTAGCTTAAAATCTAGTTAAGAAATAACTACTTTAGGGTTAAAAGGTATAAGGCCTACCTATCTAAAACCAGCTTATATGTTATTTTTACCTATAGAGGTAAAAAATACTACTTTAAAGGTAGAAAAGAAGTTATCCTTTATAATATATAAAATCTATATCTATATTATCTTCTTAATTTCCTTACTATATAAATACTTTAATAGGCTAAAACACCTAATATTAAGAGGCTAAAGCTTATATAATAAATAGGGAGGTATATAAAGAGTAATATTATTCTCCTTCTTATAGTATTTATTAAAGTTAGTTAATTTATAGCTATTATAGCTATTAAGGATTAAGAGGTAATAAGCACCCTTTATATAAGACTTTATATATTAATTAAAATAATTTAACTTATCTAGGCTAATATTATTTATTATCTATCTATTTTTACTTAGATAGATATACTATATAGCTAGGAATTAGCTGTTAGTATACTAGGAGAGGAGGTAATATTTACCCTTTATAATAATATATAAAGGTATGACCTAGCTATCTATATATACACCCTAAATAATAGAAACCTATTTGTAATTATTAGGCTACTTTATATAAGGCCTTCCCTTATAGTTAGAGGTTATAATAACCTTAGTATATAATAGTATTCCTATTAGAAAGCTAGTCTTATTAAAGTTATAGATATTATAATCCTATATCCTATACTTTATAATTATGTTTTATATAAGTATAAACTAGCCTTATATAATTATAGGATCCTTAGTTAAGGCCCTCTAATAATTAATTTAATATTAAAATTATATTTTTAATTTAGGGATATATTATATAAAGTTCTCTACCTATTAGGGTCTAATATACATCCTATTATATATATTTAGGAGTTAGTTAGCTATTTCTTATATGTTGTCTTATTATAGAGAGAACCCTTAATTAATTAGGTTAATAACCTAATTAATAATTACCTCCTCTTTAGATATAGTTATCTTTATTAAATTAGGTTGTCTTTTACCTTATATAACACGTCTGGTATGTTAGTAGCAGAGGGTTAATTTAGGGACCTTAAAGGTAGAGGTAGCTCTTTATATAGATATTTTTAGGTCTTTTTTAATAGCCTAGATAGTAAAGATAATATAGCTTTTAATTAAGGTAGATTACATATTTATACGTAGAGAAAAGTTATCCTAAAGATAGAGAGGATAGATTTAGGAGGACATACGTTACTTACTATAATATATTACTTACTATATAGGTATGTTATAGATAGGTTTTTTATAAATAATATAGACCTATTCTTATAACTTAGATTTATAATTATACTTATAGAAGAGATTACTTATATAAATAAGGACTTTAAGATTAGAGGTAATATCCTCTACTAGAGTTTAACTAAATATAAAAGAGTTATATAAAGTATACTAGTAAGTAAGTTATATAGTATAACTATAAGATTTAATAGTAGGATTACCTTAAGTATAATACTTAACTAGATACTCTATATACTTTAGATACCTTATATACTAGTAGTAGTATATTCTAATTTATATTCTTTATATAAATACCTTATATAACTAGGTATAATAAATAAAAAGAGGTTAATAATAAATATTATAAGCTTATATAAGTTATATAAGAAGAAAGAGATCTTAGAGGTAAGATAGATTAATAGATAAGATAACCCTATAGACATATTTACTAAGAAATTACTAAACTTAGTACTTTAATAACTTATCTTATATAATATACTTAAGATATATATTAAAGTATATATAAATAGAATAAGGGAAGTAACTTCTAATTAATAACTACTTATATACTTACCTATATAAAGAAGCTATCTACTTCTTATAAGTAAATACTAACTAACCTAGGTATTATATAAAAACTAAAAACCCTAACTCTAAAACTATATAACCCTAAGAAATAGAATAACTATTACTACTTTATATACCCTATCCTACTATAACTATAATACGTATAAGGATTAAATATACCTCTTACTCCTAATTAATAATATATAGAGAAGAGTAGTTATTAAGGTAGATAAGCTAGTAAGATATAACATACTTATAAGCTCTAGCCTTAGGAGTAAGGAGAGCCTTCTTAGTAGAAGGAGCCTCTAAACTATTATGTAAACTACCCCTACTAAAACTAAAGCTAGAACTACTATTACTATTATTATCTTTATCTAAAAACTTATAACTATAATATATATAGGAAGTAGCCTTAGACTACTAGGCATACTTAGTATATACTCTACCTTAGAAGTTAGCTATATAATAATACTTCTAGAAGTACTTTTAGCTATAACTAGAGTAGTAACTATATAGAGTAGTATAGAGATATCTATAGGACTATATAATAATTCTAACTATATATAAAGAATAGTAGATAATTAAGGTAATAAACTCTTAAATAGATATATTATTAGTTATATAGATCTTAATATTATAGGAAGGATAATTAAGGGTATAACGCTTATTACCCTAAGAAGAAAAATATTAGTATATAAATAAAAAAAAGAAAGAATAAGAGTAATATATATTAAGAGTAAGGGTAGCTATAAAGTTATAGTTACCTTAAGAAGATATTAGAATAGTTAACTAGTAAATACTACCCTTAGAGTAAATAGTAACGTTACTAAGGGTAGAAGGCTAGTTATTAATAAGAGACATAATAATAGGTATATAATTAATCTATTAAAGTTAGTAGATTAATAGGTAAGAAGGGAAAGAAAGGAAATATATAAGAGATATATAGTAAGGACTAAAGTCTCTTTCTAAGTAATTAGTAGCTTATAAGGAAAGGAGAAGAAAAGAATAATAGTAAGGAAGGTAGATAAAGTTATATATTAGAGGAAGTTAATAATATATATAATATTATTAGTATATAAGAAAAAGATTTAAGGTAGTATAAAAAAGAAAAAGAGAAAAAAAAGAGAAAAAAAGGAGGAAAAAGGTAGGAAAAAAAGAGGTTTATATACTACTAGGAGGTAAGGAGTAATTTACGCCTAACTAATAGTAGGTATATTACTTAGGTAAAGTTAAGGAAGGAGCCTATATATATACCTACTAAACTTATTTACTATAATAAAGGAGGTATATATATAAGGAGTTTTTACTTTACTTAGTAATTAGTTTATTATTTAGTTTAAAAAGGGTATATTTAGAGTTTATTTTTTAACTAGTAAATAACTTTATTATATACTTAGTAAGTAGGACTTACTAAAAGAAAGGTAAAGCTATTTATAGTTTTACTTTAAGGGATTTAATTAGATAAAAGGCGTATAGTTATAAAAAGAAAAAGTTATAAGTATTAGAATAGTAATCTTATATAACTATATAGTAAACCCTTAAGTTATATATAAAGAATAAAGGCTACTAGATTAGAGACTTAGACCTTAGGTATAAACTAGTATATAACTTAGACTAAACTAACTTAAGCCTTATAACTAAGTATATAACTAGTATATAATAGCTATCTTATAGTTAGGAGAGATAGTTATAGATAATATATCTTTAGTTTACCCTATATTTTATTTACCCCCTTATATGTAAGGGACTCTTATAGATAGGAGAGAGTCTATTTAATAATTATATATATAACTATATAACTATATAAAAACCCCTTTACTCCTTAATATAACCCCCTTAATGCTTAATCTAATACTTATAAGTAGTAAGAGAATCTATATATATATCTATATGTTAAATAGACTCTCTCTTATCTATAAGAGTCTCTTACGCATAAGGGGGTAAACAAAATATAGAGTAAACTAAAGATATATTATCTATAACTATCTCTCCTAACTATAAGATAGCTACTAAATATTAGTTATATACTTAGTTATAAGGCTTAAGTTAGTTTAGTCTAAGTTATATACTAGTTTATACCTAAGGTCTAAGTCTCTAATCTAGTAGCCTTTATTCTTTATATATAACTTAAGGGTTTACTATATAGTTATATAAGATTACTATTCTAATACTTATAACTTTTTCTTTTTATAACTATATACCCTTTATCTAATTAAATCCCTTAAAATAAACCTATAAATAGCTTTACCTTCCCTTTAGCTAGTCCTACTAGCTAAACATATAATAAAGTTATTTACTAGGTAAAAAACAAACTCTAAACATACCCTTTCTAAACTAAACAAATAGGTAAGGTAAAAACTCTTTATATATATACCTTCCTTATTATAAATAAGTTTAGTAGGTATATATATAAGCTCCTTCCTTAACTTTACCTTCTACCTATACTACTACCTAGAGGGTACTAATTAGCCCTTACCTCTAGTAGTATATAAACCTCTCTTCTTCCTACCTTTTTCCTCCTTTTCCTTTTTCTTCCTTATACTATATTAAACCTTTTATACGCTAATAATATTTATATATATTATTAATTCTTCTAATATATAACTTTACCTACCTTCCTTACTATTATTCTTTTCTTCTCTATATATCTCTTATATGTTTCCTTCCTTTCCCTTCTTACCTATTAATCTACTAACTTTAATAGATTAATTATATACCTATTATTATATCTCTTATCTATAACCAGCCTTCTACCCTTAGTAATATTACTATCTACTCTAAGGGTGGTATTTACTAGTTAACTATTCTAATATTAACCTAAGGTAACTATAACTTTATAGCTACTCTTACTCTTAATATATATTACTTTTTCCTTTTTATACCTTATTTATATACTAATAATCTTTTCTAAGATAAGGAGTATTATACCCTTAATTACCCTTCTTATAATATTAAGATCTAAATAACTATTAGAATATCTATCTAGGAGTTTATTACTTTAATTATATAATAGTTTTTATATATAGTTAGAATTATTATTTAGTCTTATAGATATCTCTATACTACTCTATATAGTTACTACTCTACTTATAGTTAGAAGTACTTCTATAAGTGTTATTATATAGCTAACTTCTAAGGTAGAGTATATACTAAGTATGCCTAGTAGTCTAAGGCTACTTCTTATATGTATTATAGTTATAAGTCTTTAGATAAAGATAATAATAGTAATAGTAGTTCTAGCTCTAGTTCTAGTAGAGGTAGTTTAGATAATAGTTTAGAGGCTCCTTCTATTAAGAAGGCCCTCCCTACTCTTAAGGCTAGAGCTTATAAGTATATTATATCTTACTAGCTTATCTGCCTTAATAACTACTCTTCTCTATATGTTATTAACTAGGAGTAAAAGGTATATTTAATCCTTATATATATTATAGTTATAGTAGGATAAGGCGTATAAAGTAGTAATAGTTATTCTATTTCTTAGGGTTGTATAGTTCTAGAGTTAGGGTTTTTAGTTCTTATATAATACCTAGGTTAGTTAGTGTTTACTTATAAGAAGTAGATAGCTTCTTTGTATAGGTAAGCATATAAGTAGTTATTAATTAGAAGTTACTTCCCTTATTCTATCTATATATACTTTAATATATATCTTAAGTATGTTACATAAGATAAGTTGTTAAAGTACTAAATTTAGTAATTTCTTAGTAAACACGTCTATAGGGTTGTCTTATTTATTAATCTATCTTACCTCTAAGATCTCTTTCTTCTTATATAACTTATATAGGCTTATAATATCTATTATTAACCTCTTTTTATCTATTATACCTAGTTATATAAGGCATTTATATAAGGAATATAAATTAGAATATACTACTACTAGTATATAAGGTATCTAAAGCATATAGAGTATCTAGTTAAGTATTATACTTAAGGTAATCCTACTATTAAATCTTATAGTTATACTATATAACTTACTTACTAGTATACTTTATATAACTCTTTTATATTTAGTTAAACTCTAGTAGAGGATATTACCTCTAATCTTAAAGTCCTTATTTATATAAGTAATCTCTTCTATAAGTATAATTATAAATCTAAGTTATAAGGATAGGTCTATATTATTTATAAAAGACCTATCTATAAAGATATATATCTTTATATATATAAGGTTAAGTAGGATATAAGTAAGCCCTCTTTAGTAATTATCTATCTACTATTTTAGTTATATATTTAAGGCCTAGATGTCTTTATTATCTAGGGCCTTAACCTAAGTAGTAATAGCCAGGTTGTATAATACTTCTAGTTAGTAAATAGAGGTAAGATAAGTACCTCTTACTCTCTAAGATATATATTATTATTATATATCTTCTACCTTAGTATCTACTTACTAAAGGTTAGTAGCTTAACCTTTTAGGGTGAATATAATACTATTATCTTTATATAAGTAAATCCTTCTACTATTAAAATTAATATCTTAATTAATAGTAAGGACTATTTTTAGCTTTACATAAAGTCCTTTTACCTATAGTACCTCTTCTTCCCTTTCTAAGAATGCCTTTATATAAAAGCTTAGGGTATTATCTATTTATATTACTATAATACTAAAGGTTTCTAGATCTTTAACTATATATAGGAGGTATAGGTTATATATTAACTCTATTATACCTAAGTCCTCCTTATAGTATTTATAGTAGGTCTTATACTAATAGAGGCCTAACTCTACTAATCTATATAGTAGCTTAGTAATATATAGGAGTATATCTAGAGGATATCTATCCTTTAGTTCCTTAGGAAGTTATATAATAATAGTCCTAGTAAGGGTATTATTAGATTAGGTATATACCTAGGTAATATCCCTAAGCTCTCCTTAATAACTAAATAATTATATAAGAGTAGGTCTAAGGGTAAGGAGGAGTCTCTAGCTTATCCTTTAGATAGTAGGAGCTTATATAAGGAGCATCTCCTTCTCTTAGTCTCTATAGCCTTAGATAATAAGTCTAGACTTCTTATATAGCTTAGTAAGTAGGTTCTTAACTTCTCTTACTATCCTTATTTTATAGATCTATATAAGATTATATGTTACTAGTTTATAGCATATAAAGGAGAATACTCCTTTATTAATAAGGTAGTTAATCTTAATATTATTAGACTCTTTATATAGTACTTCTAGAGTAGTAATAATATTATTATATCTTAACTTTAGGGCTAGCTTATAGTAATTCTTTTCCTTTTAGGATAGGAAGGCCCTTAGTAATTGTTATATAGCCTTCCTCTACTCTTCCTTAGGTCTTCCCCTCTTCTTAGGTTGCTACTAAGGGGCTGGTTGTGTAATATCCTAGGGATCTTCTAGTAGTGTCTCCTCTCTAGAGTAAGGCTTAACATATGTTATATGAAACTAGGTAGGACTATTAACTATATTAACTATAATAGTATATCCCTCTATTCCCTAGATCTTATATAGTCTAGTCTATCCCTTATTTTCTCTCTATATAAGGACTTTACTCTAGATAGGGAGTAATAAAACCTAGTAAAGGTTAGGGCTATTCCTTATGTTAATTATATAATTAACTTCTACCTTAGCCTAAATGCCTTAGAGTATCTTTATAGCTTTTTATATAGCCTTAGCTTACTAAGTAATATTATATAATAGAGCTAAATCCTAGTTAATCCTTAGATATATCCTAAAGATAAGAAGGGTTAGTATAATACTATATAGTCTAGTAGTATTATTTAAGGCCTTAATTACTATCTAAAGAATAACTTCTTTATCTATATTATATCCTAATTCCTTATAGAGTATTTTATATATATATTTTAAGGGTATATATACCCTTTTAATCTTACCTATAGCCTAGTAAGCTTTAACTAGTATTTCTTTATATAATATACCTATAATCTTAGTATTATTCCTAAATTCTTCTAAAGTAAAGTTTATACCTAGGTTATATATAATATAGTCTAGAGGACCTATATATATATTAATCTAGTATTTTAGGAGTATATTCTAGGTGTCTTATATAGATAGTAATTTAAGAAATATTACTCCTTAGAAGCTTATCTCTATATTAATAATATAAAGGGTATTCTTATCCCTTAGTTATATAACATCTAAAATAATCTTATAGTTAAAGTAATTCTTATCCTTAAGTAAGAACTTAAATCTCCTTAGGGCCTAGTTGTATAATTAGTAATAATAACAGAACTTCTAGATCTTTTCTAGAATGTTAAAATTAACATCCTTATGTCTAGCCTTCTTTAGGAGGTAGTATAGGCAATCTATATAAGGATGTCTAAACCTCCTATAGAGTTACCTTAACTAGGGTTTAGTAAAGAATATCCTAGCTTCTATATAGCTTAGGTTAAAGAATAGGTATCCCTATTTTTACATAATAGGTATTAGTTTACTATCCTTTATAATAATAGTATTTTATATATTATTAAAATAGGCTTCTAGCCTATCTGTATTATATAGTAAGAATAGAAATAGTATTAGTATATCTAGGATGTAATAGGTGACTTATCTAATTTAGTTATTTATCTCTATTATCCTAATTAATATAATAGATTTACTTCCTCTAAATTATATGTTAGCTAATCCTAGCTTCTATATTACCTTTATATATAGGTTCTCTTATAAGTATGCTATAACTTATAGCCTTCTAATAGTAGAGAACTTAGCTACTCTTATGTCTTATAACTCTCCTTAGTATATAGTACTATATAGGTCTTATAATATGAAAATCTCCCCTTCCTCTAATACCTGTTTAGAGAAGATGTCTTCTCTAGTTATATAATAAAGAAATAATATTAATAGGAGGTATTAGGAAATATCCTAGTCTTCTTAGTATTTATCTTTATTATATAAGTTATCCTCTTCTTCCTTAATAGGGTCTTCTCCTTTTACCTCTAAGAGATATAGTAAGAAATCCTTATATAGTTTCTAGTTAAGTATATTATATACCTAGAGGTATTAGGTCTTTATATAATTATATTCCTCCTCTAAGTAGTTAGTTAACTAATATCCCTTCTTTTTATATATAAAATATTTCTTAGTTATGTTTATATAATATAGTCTAGGTCTATTATTCTAAAAACCTTTACTCTTATAGAATAGTTAATATAGTAGTCCTCTCTTATATAAATATTATTATTATCAATTTTTATAGTTAGATATATATCTCCTATCTATAAAGTATATATTATATAAGGTAGTCTTCCTATCTAGGGCTACTTATAAGGAAGCCCTAAGGTTTAAGAAGAACTCTTTATATGTATAATATGCCTTAAGGTTACTAAGAGCTGTCTTAAGTTTTAGCATACTATAGTAGGCCTAGGTGACCTACATATAGAGCATAATTTCTCCTTAGAATCTAGATCCTAGTACTTATTATATAAGGGGTAACTTATCTAGAAGTACTTTAAGTACCTCTATAGGTATCTTATCTAGGTTCTCTCTTTTAACTTATATAAATAACATAGTAGTCTAGTTAGTCTAATATAAACTATAGTTAATACTAGTATTAAAGTATATATCTAGTATGCTATATATCTTATCCTATTGTTATATAGGGCTAATATAGTATAAGTAAAACTCTTCTATATAATCTACTAGGATGTCTAGGAATATAGTATAGTATTAATCCTTAGTAATCTAGAGGTATTAATAGAAACTAATAAAAACCTTAGCCTTATTATATAGTATATTATATAGCTTACCTATATAGTTCCTATCCTTTCTCTATCTCTTCTAGAAAATAGAGATTATATAAGGCTTATAAGGTCTATTCTATACTATTTGTTTTAGTAGAAGGTTATAAATATCCTTCTATAGGGCTAGTATGTTATAACTTTATAATCTTAGGAAGCTCTCTACTTCCTATATAAATCTTATCCTAGGTAGTGCTATTTGTATGTTAAGCCCTTTAGTCCCCTAAGCTAGTAGTATATTCTAGAGTTTAATTAACTCTACTAGAGGCTTAGCTATATTCTACTAGGTAGTAACTTTAGGGTTCCTAATAGTAGTTATTAGTATATTAATTATATAGGAGGGAGTAGTTATAGTAGTATCTTCTATATCCTCCTTATTAATCCTTTTAATAAAGTTTGTAATTTATATAGAGGCTAATTTTTCCTTACCTTTTAGGAGTTAAATTCCCTATTTAGTAAGTAGTTAGATAAACTTATCCTAGTATATATAACTAACTCTTAACTATTAATATAGTAACTAGTCCTTAAAGTCTTTATATAGTTAGTTAATAAAGATTTTATTTAGTAGTCTAACTATAATTATATTTATTATAATATATCTAATATATATAGTAAGCTCTACTTCTATTAGGGTAGCTATAATATCTGGTGTTTATATCTAGAATCTTAGGTTAGTTAACTTCTTCTAAATGCTAAGGGGAATACTACTCCTCTTACTTATGTCTTTATATATAATCTAATATTTATTTATATTATTATTATTCTACTGGATTTCCTCTTCTAGTTAAGAGGCTTCTATTTCTTAAGCTAAAGCTATAGTTAGGTAGTAGCTATTTTATCTTATATAGTATTAGGTTGTTATGTAATATGCTATAGTATATACTATCTACTAGTAAAGTATATAATAGGTTTCCTACCTAGTTCTAACTTACTAGAGTAGACATAGGATACTTTCTTATATAATATAGTAGTATTTAGTCTTCCCTACCCTTACTATTTAGTTCTAACTTACTAGGTAATAATAGTAAGATTAGGGCTCTTAGTATAAGGTAATCCTCCTAGATTCCTAAGTCTTTATCTCTTTACTCTTACTAATCTATAATTACATAAAGCAATTATTTATAATTACCTAAGTAACTACTAATTAGTATTAAATAGACTCTCTCCTATCTATAAGAGTCCCTTATGCGTAAGGGGGTAAATAAAATATAGGGTAAACTAAAGATATATTATCTATAACTATCTCTCCTAACTATAAGATAGCTACTATATAATAGTTATATACTTAGTTATAAGGCTTAAGTTAGTTTAGTCTAAGTTATATACTAGTTTATACCTAAGGTCTAAGTCTCTAATCTAGTGGCCTTTATTCTTTATATATAACTTAAGGGTTTGCTATATGGTTATGTAAGATTACTATTCCAACATAACTATTATATAATAGCTATCTTATAGTTAGAAAGGATAGTTATAGATAATATATCTTTAGTTTACCCTATATTTTATTACCCCCTTATACGTAAGGGACTCTTATAGATAGGAGAAAGTCTATTTAATACTAATTAGTAGTTACTTAGGTAATTATACGTAATTACTTTATATAATTATAAATTAGTAAGAGTAAAGAGATAAGTACTTAGGAATTTAGGAGGATTACCTTATACTAAGAGCCCTAATCTTACTATTATTACCTAGTAAGTTAGAACTAAATAGTAGGGGTAGAGAAGACTAAATACTATTATATTATATAAGAAAGTATCCTATATCTACTTTAGAAAGTTAGAACTAAGTAGGAAGCCTATTATATACTTTACTAGTAGATAGTATATACTATAGTATATTACATAACAACCTAACGCTATATAAGATAAAACGGCTACTACCTAACTATAGCTTTAGCTTAGGAAATAGAAGCCTCTTAACTAGAAGAGGAAATCTAGTAGAATAACAATAATATAGATAAATATTAGATTATATATAAAGGTATAAGTAAGAGGAGTAGTATTCCTCTTAGTATCTAGAAGAAGTTAACTAACCTAAGATTCTAAATATAAATACTAAATATTATAGCTATCCTAATAGAAGTAAAGCTTACTATATATATTAGGTATATTATAATAAATATAATTATTATTAGACTACTAAATAAAATCTTTATTAACTAACTATATAAAGACTTTAAGGACTAGTTACTATATTAATAGTTAAGGGTTAGTTATATATACTAAGATAAGTTTATCTAACTCCTTACTAAATAAGGAATTTAGCTTCTAAAAGGTAAGAAAAGATTAGTATCTATATAAATCTTAAACTTTATTAAAGGGATTAATAAGGAAGATATAGAGGACACTACTATAACTACCTTATCCTATATAATTAATATACTAGTAACTACTATTAGGAACCCTAAGGCAGCCTCTTAATAGAATATAGCTAAGTAGCTAGTAGAGTTAATTAAACTCTAAAATATATTACTAGCTTAAGGGACTAAAAGGCCTAACATATAAATAACTCCTCTTAGGATAAGGTTTATATAAGAGGTAGAAAGCTTCTTAAGGCCCTAAAGTTAAAGTATACCCCTACTATAAAGAGATATCTATAACCTCCTATAAAAATAAATAATTAAGAATAGCCTATATAAGCCTTATATAATCTTAGTCTTCTAGAAGGGATAGAGAAAAGATAGGAATTATACTAAGAAACTATATAATATACTTTATAATAAGGTAAAGGTTTTTATTAGTTTCTATTAATACCTCTAGATTATAGAGGATTAATACTATATAGTATTTCTAGATATCCTAGCTAATTATATAGAAGAGTTTTACCTATACTATATTAGCCTTATATAAATATAGGATAAAATATATAGTATACTAAATAACATACCTATATAGCAAGTCAGCTAAACAAGTAAGTTAGCTACTTTCCTCTACCCTTCTACCTTATATATAAGTAAATTTAGCTATAATATATAAAATTAATTAAAACTACTAATTACCCTCTTCCTTATTACTATCCTAAACTACTTTATAGGTTTATACGTTATGTCTAGCCTTTCTGTAATTACTATATTATTGTACGTGTAGTTTAGTACTATCTATATAACCCTCTTTCTAAGGGTTATTCTCTCCCCTAGTACTAATACCTTCCTTTTCTCCTTATAGTACCTCTACTTTAGTAGTATTAAGTAACCCTCTAAGATATAGTCTAGTCTTTTTAGCCCTCTAGTACTTACTTAGTACCTCTATCCCTATATAAAGCTTATAGTTCTTAGCCTTAATAATAGTAAGCCTATAGGCTAACTTACTAATACCTTTAGCCTAGAAGTTAATTACTTTATATATTACTATTAGGGAGCTACCTTAATATACCTAGATCTTCTTTTTAAGAGAAGTAGTACTTTATATACCCTCTAGTACTATAGTTAGTATCTTTAGGTCCTAGGAGCCTTAGCTACTTAGCCTTAAGTTTAATAGTATTAGCATCTTTAGCTTAAAATCTAGTTAAGAAATAACTACTTTAGGGTTAAAAGGTATAAGGCCTACTTATCTAAAACCAGCTTATATATTACTTTTACCTATTAAGGTAAAGAATACTACTTTAAAGGTAGGAAAGAAGTTATCCTTTATAATATATAAAATCTATATTTATATTATCTTCTTAATTTCCTTACTATATAAGTACTTTAATAAGCTAAAACACCTAATATTAAGAGGCTAAAGCTTATATAATAAATAAGGAGGTATATAAAGAGTAATAATATTCTTTTTCTTATAATATTTATTAAAGTTAGTTAATTTATAGCTATTATAGCTATTAAGGATTAAGAGGTAATAAGTACCCTTTATATAGGACTTAATATATTAATTAAAATAATTTAGCTAATCTAGGCTAATTTTATTTATTATCTATCTATTTTTACTTAGGTAGATATACTATATAGCTAGGAATTAGCTATTAGTATACTAGGAGAAGAGGTAATATTTACCCTTTATAATAATATATAGAGGTATTACCTAGCTATCTATATATACACCCTAAATAATAGAAACCTATTTATAATTACTAGGCTACTTTATATAAGGCCTTCCCTTATAGTTAGAAGTTATAATAACCTTAGTATATAATAGTATTCCTATTAGGAAGCTAGTCTTATTAAAATTATAGATTTTATTATTCTATATCCTATACTTTATAATTATATTTTATATAAGTATAAACTAGCCTTATATAATTATAAGATCCTTAGCTAAGGCTCTCTAATAGTTAATTTAACATTAAAATTGTATTTTTAATTTAGGGACGTATTATATAAAGTTCTCTACTTATTAGGTTCTAGTATACATCCTATTACATATGTTTAGGAGTTAGTTAGCTATTTCTTATACGTCTTCTTATTATAGAGGGAACCCTTAATTAATTAGGTTAATAACTCATTTAAGAATCACCTCCTCTTTAGATATAGTCATCTTTATTAAATTTAGTTATCTTTTGCCTTATGCGACACGTCTAGTATGTTAGTCTTAGAGTGTTATTTAAGGGACCTTAAAGGTAGAAGCAGCTTTTTATATAGACATTTTTAGGTCTTTTTTGATGGCCTAGAGGGTAAGGATAATACGGCTTTTAATTAAGGTAGATTACATGTTTGTATGTAAAGGAAAGTTAGTGTAAAGGTTAAAGAGGTAGAAAGTAGGAAAAGTGGCTAACTTACTTGTTTAGCTGACTTACTATATAGGTATGTTATATATTTTAATACTAGTATTAACTATAGTTTATATTAGACTAACTAGACTATTATATCCTTTATATAAGTTAAGAGGGAGAACCTAAATAAGACACCTATAGAGGTACTTAAAGTACTTCTAGATAAGTTACCCCTTATATAATAAGTACTTAGTAATAGTTTCTAAGGAGAGATTATACTTTATATATAGGTTATATAAGCCTGCTATAGTATACTAGAACTTAAGATAGCTCTTAGTAACTTTAAGGTATATTATATATATAAAGAGTTCTTCTCTAACCTTAGGGCTTCCTTATAAGTAGCCCTAGATAGGAAGACTACCTTATATAATATATACTTTATAGATAGGAGATATATATCTAACTATGAAGATTAATAGTAATAACATTTATATAAGAGAGGACTACTTTTAGAACAATAGGTAAAGATATATAGGATAGTAGATATCCTATATAAGAATATATCCTATAGAAGTAAGAATATAGGATAATAGGGGTAGAGATATATTAAATATAAGGGGTTAAAGGGATAGAAGATATAAAGAGAGTATAGTAGTTAGATTGTTACTATAGATATTACTTACTTAGAGAGAAAGACAGTAGTGTAGAATATAGGAGATTCCTATCCTTATATAACTGTATCCAGCTTACTAGAATATTCCATACTTGCGTAAGCTGCTTAGAAATCAACTAGATAGACGCCTAAGTACTTAACCCTAACTAAATAACCCTAACTTAAAGAGATAACCTAGATAGTTAGAGAGAGGAGTAGTAAAGCCAATCTTACTCCTAATAGAATCTTCTAGCATCAGGCTGTAATTACGTAATCACCTGCTTACGTAATTAATATATATTATAATCTACTAGTTTAGTAGATTATATATATATATATATCTTATATATAAAACTCTATGATAGAGGAAATATAAGATAACGAAGTATAGGAGTATTAGAGAATACTCTTACTTCTAACAACTACTATATTAACTATTCTATAAGAGTAAAGGTTTTTAGAATAATAGACCTAAACTATATTATATAAATATAACTAAGAAATATTTTATATATAAAAAGAAGGGATATTAGTTAACTAACTATTTAGAGGAGGAACATAATTATATAAAGACCTAATACCTTTAGGTATATAATATACTTAACTAGAAACTATATAAGGACTTCTTACTATATCTCTTAGAGGTAAAAGGAGAAGACCCTATTAAGGAAAAAGGTAATAAGTTATATAATAAAGATAAATACTAGGAAGATTAGGATATTTCCTAATACCTCCTATTAATATTATTCCTCTATTATATAACTAGAGAAGATATCTTCTCTAAGTAAGTACTAAAGGAAGGGGAGAATTTTATATTATAAGACCTATATAGTACTATATACTAAGGAGAACTATAAGACATAGGGGTAGCTAAGTTCTCTACTATTAGAAGGCTATAAGTTATAATATACTTATTAGAGAACTTATATATAAAGGTAATATAGAAGCTAAGATTTACTAATATATAATTTAGAAGAAGTAAATCTATTATATCTATAAGGATAATAGAGATAAATAACTAAATTAGATAAGTTACTTATTATATTCTAGACGCCCTAATACTATTCCTTTTTTTACTATATAATATAAATAGGCTAGGAGCCTATTTTAATAACATATAAAATACTATTATTATAAAAGATAACGTAGTTTATAAGCAACTAGGTTATATAAGCGACTAGGTTACTTTTTCCTCCTTATATATATATTACCTTTATTCCCCTTTTTCTCTACTAACAACTATGGTATAGTAATTAATTAAAAGTAATTTAGTTCTAGTACTTAATACGCTTAAATTTAACCTAAAATTAAGCATATAAAAGGCTATATCTTACTATAAGGTGTCTTATATAACCCTCTAATAATAATAGTATAGCTAACCTATAAAACATAAGATATAACTATAAAACTAGAAGTTAACCTTATATAAAGAGGAGACTATTATCTAATATATTATTAACCTAGATTTATAAGTATTTTTACTATAACTTAGTACTATTTAAGAAATAGCTAATTAACTACTTTATAACTATAACATATAACACATTAGAATAAACTAGGCCTTAAACTTTATATAATAATAACCTAAGCTCTAGACGCGTTTTAATTAAAGAATTAACTATTAAAGAGTCCTTTATAAAGATCTAGATATATATTATATATAGTTTTCCCTTATATAAAACATAATTATAAAGTATAAGATAGATAATACTAATATCTATAACTTTAATAAGACTAGGTTTATAATAGGTAAGATATCCTCTAAAATAGTTATTATAGCCTCTAAACAACATAGCAAGCTAAGAGGAGTATAACAAGGGAACTAAGAATAGGTTATAGTAATCTAGGGTATTAGGTTGTATAGCTATTCTATCCTACTATATATTATCTTTATAGGTAAGATCTATCTTAACTCCTAGACGTATAATAGCCCCCTCCTACCTAACTAGGTAATTATACTTACTAAAAATAGTTAGATAACAAATAAGAAAGGCCTAGAATAGGTAAAGTAC
Organism: Colletotrichum sublineola; assembly: GCA_020631755.1. Lineage (NCBI taxonomy): Eukaryota > Fungi > Ascomycota > Sordariomycetes > Glomerellales > Glomerellaceae > Colletotrichum > Colletotrichum sublineola. Next base: position 3,998,735 of record JAHSQG010000001.1, read on the forward strand.
TTTAATTTCTATATAAAGAGTTATATAAAGGGTGTTTACTACCTCTTTATCCTTAATAGCTATAAAAGCTACTATTCTATTAATTTTAAGCTATACTATAAGGAGTAGAACATTATTATACTCTATATACCCCCTTATTTATTATATAAGCTTTAGCCTCTTAATATTAGGTGCTTTAGTCCCTTAAAACAGGCGTATAGCTAAGAAATTAAGGTCCTTATATAGGTGTATATTTTATATATTATAAAAGAAGACTTCCTCCTAGCCTTTTATAAGGTATATAATAAGGTAATAATAATATTAAATATTTAAGCTAGCTTTAGAGTAACTAGCCTTATCCTATATAATCTAGAATATATAATTTTATAGCTAGATATAAAGCTTTATATACTATTACCTCTAGGTTCTTCTAGTAGCTTACTACTAGCTTAGGTCCTAAAGACGCTAAATAACCTAATTAAATTTAATTTATAGTCTAATCTTATTTTAAATTATATTATATAATATTAGAATAGCTCCCTAATAATACTTCTTAGGTATATAAAGCAGCTAAAGAAAGGAATTATAGTAGTAACCTATAACTAGGTTTTACTATAAGTATAGATAACTAAGTATTAAGAGGTAAATAAGCATATAAGCTATTATTACTATATAAAAAAAAACAGCTTTAGAAAGGTAGAATACTTATAATTAGTTAGGTAAAAGATTTAAAGTCTTAAATAGATATAATAGAGTAGTTATAGGTAGAAATAGGTTAGAGTAGTAGTTATATAAGGAGGACAGAAACATATATACAATAATATAGCATCTATAGAGAGACTAGCTATAATACTTATATATATTAGAAAGTTAAATCTACCTCTAAAGAAGAGGATTCTAAATAGTTTGAATTAATTTAAGGTGTTATAGTTAATTTCTCTTATACTCTATTATATAAGGAGGAAAAAGTAACCTAGTTGCTTGTATGACCTGGTTGCTTGTGAACTACGTTAGTAAATAGATACCTATTATATAAAAATAGGGATACCTATTCTTTTACCTAAGTTATATAGAAGCTAAAATGTTCTTTACTAAATCCTAGCTAAGGTAACTCTATAGGAGGTTTAGATATCCTTATATAGATTACTTATACTACCTCCTAAAAAAGGCTAGACATAAGGATATTAATTTTAATATTCTAGAAAAGATCTAGAAGTTCTGTTATTATTACTAATTATATAATTAGGCCCTAAGGAAATTTAAGTTCTTACTTAAGGATAAGAATTACTTTAACTATAAGATTATTTTAAACGTTATATAACTAAGGGATAAGAATACCCTTTATATTATTAATATAAAAATAAGTTTTTAGAGAGTAATATTTCTTAAATTACTATCTATATAAGATACCTAAAACATACTCCTAAAATACTAAATTAATATATATATAGGTCCTCTAGACTATATTTGTCACAGGCTAAAAGGGGCGCCTTTTAGCTGCGACTATGGCCTCAGTCAGCCCGGTAGATCCGGTGGATCCCCTGGCCTGACTATCAGCCTTGGCCCACTTAGTCCCACCTGGTGCCAGCCTATATAACCGTCTGCCACCAGCTATAGCCTAGTTAGAATCGATCAACCAATTCATTCACCTCTTTTAGCTGTATCAAGTAGTAGCACAACTACGTTAATCTAGACCTCTACGTCTAACCAGGGTATTCACCCTTATTAACAGTCAAAGGGCATAATAGGCAAATAAGCAAGCAGACGGATAAAGCTATTCGGAAGCACCAATTAAGCTAAATACGGATATCGCCAAAGTCGCCCATATGCGTACGCCAGCCACCTTTTTCGCCAGCAGCCAGCCGGCCCAACCCACCCGGCAGTACCGTGAATCTCACCGCCGGAGCCGCCATCCCTCCGGCCACCACTTTCAACCCCCTTTTCCACACTCTTTTTCACCTTCTTTTTCACCTTCTATTTCGTCAAATTCACCGCCGCCAGAGCTGCCGTTAATTAAGGCCCTTGAGAAACAACAATGGCAACAGCGAAGTCACCAGCCCAAGCCCTGCCGGAAGTGCAGAGGCAGATTCCCCTCTAAGAACGCGTTATTCCGCCATATATTCGCAAATAACTGCAGCCAGCAATTTCGCTGCCGAATCTACCGCCACAACTTCACATCTTAGAATACCCTCTTTCGCCACCTCCAAGCTGGTTGCCAGCCTTGCCAGCCTTGCTAACCGCCTGCCAGCAAGCCGGCTACGCCGGTCATGGCAGAACCAGAGCCAGAGCCAGCAGAGCTGGTTACACCAGCCCACAGCGAAATCCAGCAGCCAGCCCGCAAAGATACCCATGAGATCCCAGCTGCCAATAAGCCTATAAGAGAGCTCTCGCCACTGCCGTTCCTTTCATCACTGTTTTCAGCTGTAAAGTTAAACGTTGCTATTAAGGCACAGCGCGCCACGGCATCGGCCCTTAAGAAGGCCTGGGGTTATTGTCCATAGAGGTCAGACTATGACCTAAAGGAGCTAGCATATCCCGCGGCGAAATACACTAACCCACCGCCGCCAACCCCGTTACCAGCCCACATCTTCCCTACCCAACCTATCTAGCCCACCCAGCAGCAGCAGCCCTACGTCTATTTAGGGGGAGGTTACCTAGCAGGAGGTTACTCTTAACCCATAGGAGGTTATCTTTAACGATAAGTCTAGTAAAAGCAGGAGGAGATTCGCAACCTCCGCCAGCTGGTACAGGATTTATAGTCCTGTAACTATTACCCTCTACCTCCGCCTCGTGAAGCTGCTTGGTATCAAGGTAAAAAACCTACTATCAATAAGGTTAACAAATAGGAAGAATAGGTTAAAGACGATGATATGGTCTCGTATACAGCGGAAGGCCCCTAGGATGATGATGATAATAACCAGACTATGTATTCAACCAGCACCCAGCAAATTAACTATGAGGACGATAAATCCTACGGCCAACCTGCTGATTAACCTAACTATCAATCAAACAATCAAGTTGCGATATATCAGCCAGCCAGCCAACCTATAGTTTAACAGCCAGTCAACCAGCCGTACGCCCAGCCTAAATATCATCACTATTAATAACAGCCCAGCCAGCCAGTATATCACAGCCCCAGCTAACAACAGCCCAACCAGCCAGTGTATTACACGCCCAGCCAGCCAAGCTATCAGCCGCCGCCTAGCCAACCAACATATCAACAGCAGCTAAGTTATCCATACCAGCCAAGTTATCCATACCAGCCAAGTTATCCATACCAGCCCAGCCAGCCCAGCCAGCCCAGCCAGCCCAGCCAGCCCAGCCAGCCCAGCCAGCCCAGCCAGCCCAGCCAGCCCAGCCAGCCCAGCCAGCCCAGCCAGCCCAGCCAGCCCAGCCAGCCCAGCCAGCCAAGCCAGCCCAGCCAGCCAAGCCAGCAGCAGTAGCCCAGCTACACGTCAAATCCCCAGCCATACAAGCAACCCACCAGACCGCCCGGGTACAACCCCTACCTATACTCCTACCCAACCGCTCAACCGCTACAACAGCCAACCCTCCAACCGCCGTCACAACCATCCTTCAACCAACCAGGCCAATGGCTGCCAGACTGCCAATCCAACCAGCCAGACGCCTATCACAGATATAGCAAGTATAAACCTGAGGGTAACAGGTATAGTAACGATAGTAAAGAGGAGGAACATAGAGGCCCTGAGGATGACGGTCCCTATAGGGAATATAACGATAGGTATAGTAATAGATATAGAGACAATAGGTACGATAAAGGGTTTAATAAGAACAATAGATATAATAGGTATAGTGACGATAGGTATAGCAACAGATACGACAGGTATAGTAACAAGTATGGCGATAATAACTATTAACCCTAGGGTGTACCCTATCTACCCAACCGCAACGGCGCAATAGATACCCAAGGCCACAGCCAATTACAATCGGTCAAGTCATCAGCCCTACCGCTATATCTAACGGGATATACGTAAATAGGGGTTTTCTTTCTTTTCTTCTAGCAATTAACCTACAGCTAATTACTCTTTATTAGGGGGGCACTTATCACAGGCTAAAAGGGGCGCCTTTTAGCTACGACTATAGCCTCAGTCAGCCCGGTGGATCCGGTAGATCCCCCAGCCTAACTATCGGCCTTAGCCCACTTAGTCCCACCTGGTGCCAGCCTATATAACCGGCTGCCACCAGCTATAGCCTAGTTAGAATCAATCAACCAATTCATTCACCTCTTTTAGCTGTGTTAATATTATATATAACCTAGGTATAAACTTTACCTTAGAAGAATTTAGGAATAATACTAAGATTATAGGTATATTATATAAAGAAATACTAGTTAAAGCTTACTAAGCTATAGGTAAGATTAAAAGGGTATACACACCCTTAAGGTATATATATAAAATACTCTATAAGGAATTAGGATATAATATAGATAAAGAAGTTATCCTTTAGATAGTAATTAAGGCTCTAAATAATACTACTAGACTATATAGTATTATACTAACCCTTCTTATCTTTAGAATATATCTAAGGGTTAACTAGGATTTACCTCTATTATATAATATTACCTAGTAAGCTAAGGCTATATAAAAGGCTATAAAGATACTCTAAGGTATTTAGGCTAAGGTAGAAGTTAATTATATAATTAATATAAGGAATAGCCCTAACCTTTACTAGGTCTTATTACTCCCTATTTAAAGTAAAGTCCTTATATAAAGAGAAAATAAGAGATAAACTAGACTATATAAAATCTAGGAAATATAGGGATATACTATTATAGTTAATATAGTTAATAGTCCTACTTAGTTTTATATAATATATATTAAGCCTTACTTTAGAGAGGAGATACTACTAGAAGATCCCTAGGATATTATATAACTAACCCCTTAATAGTAACCTAAGAAGAGGGGGAGGCCTAAAAAGGGGTAGAGGAAGGCTATATAATAATTACTAAGAGTCTTCTTATTATAGAAGGAAAAGGACTACTATAAGCTGGCCCTAAAGTTAAGACGTAATAATGTTATTACTACTCTAGGAGTACTATATAAAGAGTCTAATAATATTAAGATTAACTCCCTTATTAATAAAGGAGTATTCTCCTTTATATACTATAAACTAGTAATATATAATCTTATATAGATCTATAAGACTAGGACAGTAAGGGAAGTTAAGAACCTACTTACTAAACTATATAAGAAGTCTAGACTTATTATCTAAGGATATAGAGATTAAGAGAAGGAGACGCTCCTTATATAAGCTCCTACTATCTAAAGGATAAGCTAAAGACTCCTCCTTACCCTTAGACCTACCCTTATATAAACATTTTAATATTAAGGAGAACTTAGAGATATTACCTAGGTATATACCTAATCTAATAACACCTTAACTAAAACTATTATTATATAACTTCTAAAAGAACTAAAGGATAGATATCCTTTAGATATACTCTTATATATTACTAAACTATTATATAGATTAGTAGAATTAGGCCTCTATTAGTCTAAGACTTACTCTAAATACTATAAAGAGGACTTAGGGATAATAGAGTTAATATATAACTTATACCTCTTATATATAGTTAAAAATCTAGAAACCTTTAGTATTATAGTAATATAAATAGATAACACCCTAAGCTTCTATATAAAGGTATTTTTAGAAAGGGAAGAAGAGGCGCTATAGGTAAAAGGACTTTATATAAAGCTAAAAATAGTCCTTACTATTAATTAAGATATTAATTTTAATAGTAAAAGGATTTACTTATATAAAAATAATAGTATTATATTTACCGTAAAAGGTTAAGCTACTAACCTTTAGTAAGTAGATACTAAGGTAGAAGATATATAATAATAATATATATCTTAAAGAGTAAGAGGTGCTTATCTTACCTTTATCTACTAACTAGAAGTATTATATAACCTAGCTATTACTACTTAGGTTAAGGCCCTAAATAATAAAGATATCTAGGCCTTAAATATATAACTAAAATAGTAGATAGGTAATTACTAAAGAGGGCTTACTTATATCCTACTTAACCTTATATATATAAAGATATATATCTTTATAAATAGGTCTTTTATAAATAATATAGACCTATCCTTATAACTTAGATTTATAATTATACTTATAGAAAAGATTACTTATATAAATAAGGACTTTAAGATTAAAGGTAATATCCTCTACTAGAGTTTAACTAAATATAAAAAAGTTATATAAAGTATACTAATAAGTAAGTTATATAGTATAACTATAGGATTTAATAGTAGGATAACCTTAAGTATAATACTTAACTAGATACTCTATATACTTTAGATACCTTATATACTAGTAGTAGTATATTCTAATTTACGTTTCTTATATAAATACCTTATATAAGTAGGTATAATAGATAAAAAGAGGTTAATAATAGATATTATATACCTATATAAGTTATATAAAAAGAAAGAGATCTTAGAGGTAAGATAGATTAATAGATAAGATAACCCTATAGACGTATTTACTAAGAAGTTACTAAATTTAGTACTCTAATAACTTATCTTATATAACATACTTAAGATATATATTAAAGTATATATAGATAGATTAAGAGAAGTAGTTTCCAATTAATAACTACTTATATACTTACCTATATAAATTAGTTATCTACCCCTCTAAAAGAACTACTAACTAACTTAGGTATTATATAAAAATAACTATTACACCCTAATACTAAACCTACTAAGTACCTTCTAAATTATAGCTATATATAAAGAGATAAGCCTAAAGAGTAAAAGATATTATCTATATCTAATTAATAACTATAGGGGTATTAGTAGAAGTACTAAAAAGAAGCTAAAGCTATCTAGAGGTAAAGTAACTAGAGATACTAGACTTCTTAATAGGCATATAAATAGGGATAGACTTATTACTACTACTACTACTATTATTATCTAAACTAAGGCTAAAATTACTATTACTACTAGAATTATTATTCTAGTTATAGAAGGTATACTAAGCTACCTTTAACTAAAAGAAATACTTAGTATAAGCGCTATACTAAAAGTAATACGTATAATAATACTAGTAGAAATGCTTCTTACTATAGGTAGAGTAATAGTTATAGGTATTAATAACCTTACTATAGGACTAGACTATAATACTAAGTATATATAAGGAATAATAAATAATTAAGATAATAAACTTATTAACAGATAGACCCTTAGTAATATAGATCTAAATATTATCTAAAGCAAGATTAAGAAGATTACGCTCCTTAGACTAAGGAAGGTTAATATATAAATAATAAAATATAAAAAAAGGGATATATATATTAAGAGATAGTATTACTATAAAGTAATAATTAGTAGGAAATACTATTAGAATAGTTAACTAGATATTACTATTAGCTTCTATAATCTACTAGTAATTACTAAGGATACTAGGCTGTTAATAAGTCTAGAGAGACATTATAGCATATAATCTAGATTAATAGCTGCTAAAAATTAGTAATTAGTTAATAAGGAAAGAAAGAAGGACGTATAAAAAAGGGATTAAGTGTTATTAAAGGAAATAAGAAGATATTATATAAATATCTTAATATATAAAGAAGGAGAAGTTAATATAGCATAAGGAAGAAAAGGGAAAAAGAGGAAAAAGGTAGGAAGAAGAGAGGTTTATATACTACTAGGAGAGGTAAGGTACTTCTAGGTAGTAGTATAGGTAGAAGGTAAAGTTAAGGAAGGAGCTTACGTATATACCTACTAAACTTATTTACTATAATAAAGAAGGTATATACATAAGGAGTTTTTACCTTACTTACTAATTAGTTTGTTATTTATTTAGAAAGGGTATATTTAGAGTTTGTTTTTTACCTAGTAAATAACTTTATTATACGTTTAGCTAGTAGGACTAGCTAAAGGGAAGGTAAAGCTATTTATAGGTTTACTTTAAGGGATTTAATTAGATAAAAGGGCGTATAGTTATAAAAAGAAAAAGTTATAAGTATTAGAATAGTAATCTTATATAACTATATAGTAAACCCTTAAGTTATATATAAATAACAAAGGGTATTAGATTAGATACTTAGACCTTAGGTATAAACTAGTATATAACTTAAGATATAACTAACTTAAGTCTTATAGCTAAGTATATAACTAATATATAATAGCTATCTTATAGTTAGGAGAGATAGTTATAGATAATATATCTTTAGTTTACTCTATATTTTGTTTACCCCCTTATGCGTAAGAGACTCTTATAGATAAGAGAGAGTCTATTTAACATATAGATATATATATAGATTCTCTTACTACTTATAAGTATTAGATTAAGCATTAAGGGGGTTATATTAAGGAGTAAAGGGGTTTTTATATAGTTATATAGTTATATATATAATTATTAAATAGACTCTCTCCTATCTATAAGAGTCCCTTACATATAAGGGGGTAAATAAAATATAGGGTAAACTAAAGATATATTATCTATAACTATCTCTCCTAACTATAAGATAGCTATTATATACTAGTTATATACTTAGTTATAAGGCTTAAGTTAGTTTAGTCTAAGTTATATACTAGTTTATACCTAAGGTCTAAGTCTCTAATCTAGTAGCCTTTATTCTTTATATATAACTTAAGGGTTTACTATATAGTTATATAAGATTACTATTCTAATACTTATAACTTTTTCTTTTTATAACTATACGCCTTTTATCTAATTAAATCCCTTAAAGTAAAACTATAAATAGCTTTACCTTTCTTTTAGTAAGTCCTACTTACTAAGTATATAATAAAGTTATTTACTAGTTAAAAAATAAACTCTAAATATACCCTTTTTAAACTAAATAATAAACTAATTACTAAGTAAAGTAAAAACTCCTTATATATATACCTCCTTTATTATAGTAAATAAGTTTAGTAGGTATATATATAGGCTCCTTCCTTAACTTTACCTAAGTAATATACCTACTATTAGTTAGGCGTAAATTACTCCTTACCTCCTAGTAGTATATAAACCTCTTTTTTTCCTACCTTTTTCCTCCTTTTTTTCTCTTTTTTTTCTCTTTTTCTTTTTTATACTACCTTAAATCTTTTTCTTATATACTAATAATATTATATATATTATTAACTTCCTCTAATATATAACTTTATCTACCTTCCTTACTATTATTCTTTTCTTCTCCTTTCCTTATAAGCTACTAATTACTTAGAAAGAGACTTTAGTCCTTACTATATATCTCTTATATATTTCCTTTCTTTCCCTTCTTACCTATTAATCTACTAACTTTAATAGATTAATTATATACCTATTATTATGTCTCTTATTAATAACTAGCCTTCTACCCTTAGTAACGTTACTATTTACTCTAAGGGTAGTATTTACTAGTTAACTATTCTAATATCTTCTTAAGGTAACTATAACTTTATAGCTACCCTTACTCTTAATATATATTACTCTTATTCTTTCTTTTTTTTATTTATATACTAATATTTTTCTTCTTAGGGTAATAAGCGTTATACCCTTAATTATCCTTCCTATAATATTAAGATCTATATAACTAATAATATATCTATTTAAGAGTTTATTACCTTAATTATCTACTATTCTTTATATATAGTTAGAATTATTATATAGTCCTATAGATATCTCTATACTACTCTATATAGTTACTACTCTAGTTATAGCTAAAAGTACTTCTAGAAGTATTATTATATAGCTAACTTCTAAGGTAGAGTATATACTAAGTATGCCTAGTAGTCTAAGGCTACTTCCTATATATATTATAGTTATAAGTTTTTAGATAAAGATAATAATAGTAATAGTAGTTCTAGCTTTAGTTTTAGTAGGGGTAGTTTACATAATAGTTTAGAGGCTCCTTCTACTAAGAAGGCTCTCCTTACTCCTAAGGCTAGAGCTTATAAGTATGTTATATCTTACTAGCTTATCTACCTTAATAACTACTCTTCTCTATATATTATTAATTAGGAGTAAGAGGTATATTTAATCCTTATACGTATTATAGTTATAGTAGGATAGGGTATATAAAGTAGTAATAGTTATTCTATTTCTTAGGGTTATATAGTTTTAGAGTTAGGGTTTTTAGTTTTTATATAATACCTAGGTTAGTTAGTATTTACTTATAAGAAGTAGATAGCTTCTTTATATAGGTAAGTATATAAGTAGTTATTAATTAGAAGTTACTTCCCTTATTCTATTTATATATACTTTAATATATATCTTAAGTATATTATATAAGATAAGTTATTAAAGTACTAAGTTTAGTAATTTCTTAGTAAATATGTCTATAGGGTTATCTTATCTATTAATCTATCTTACCTCTAAGATCTCTTTCTTCTTATATAACTTATATAAGCTTATAATATTTATTATTAACCTCTTTTTATTTATTATACCTAGTTATATAAGGTATTTATATAAAGAATATAAATTAGAATATACTACTACTAGTATATAAGGTATCTAAAGTATATAGAGTATCTAGTTAAGTATTATACTTAAGGTAATCCTACTATTAAATCTTATAGTTATACTATATAACTTACTTACTAGTATACTTTATATAACTCTTTTATATTTAGTTAAACTCTAGTAGAGGATATTACCTCTAATCTTAAAGTCCTTATTTATATAAGTAATCTCTTCTATAAGTATAATTATAAATCTAAGTTATAAGAATAGGTCTATATTATTTATAAAAAACCTATCTATAACATACCTATATAGTAAGTAATATATTATAGTAAGTAACGTATGTCCTCCTAAATCTATCCTCTCTATCTTTAGGATAACTTTTCTCTACGTATAAATATGTAATCTACCTTAATTAAAAGCTATATTATCTTTACTATCTAGGCTATTAAAAAAGACCTAAAAATATCTATATAAAGAGCTACCTCTACCTTTAAGGTCCCTAAATTAACCCTCTGCTACTAACATACCAGACGTGTTATATAAGGTAAAAGACAACCTAATTTAATAAAGATAACTATATCTAAAGAGGAGGTAATTATTAATTAGGTTATTAACCTAATTAATTAAGGGTTCTCTCTATAATAAGACAACATATAAGAAATAGCTAACTAACTCCTAAATATATATAATAGGATGTATATTAGACCCTAATAGGTAGAGAACTTTATATAATATATCCCTAAATTAAAAATATAATTTTAATATTAAATTAATTATTAGAGGGCCTTAACTAAGGATCCTATAATTATATAAGGCTAGTTTATACTTATATAAAACATAATTATAAAGTATAGGATATAGGATTATAATATCTATAACTTTAATAAGACTAGCTTTCTAATAGGAATACTATTATATACTAAGGTTATTATAACCTCTAACTATAAGGGAAGGCCTTATATAAAGTAGCCTAATAATTACAAATAGGTTTCTATTATTTAGGGTGTATATATAGATAGCTAGGTCATACCTTTATATATTATTATAAAGGGTAAATATTACCTCCTCTCCTAGTATACTAACAGCTAATTCCTAGCTATATAGTATATCTATCTAAGTAAAAATAGATAGATAATAAATAATATTAGCCTAGATAAGTTAAATTATTTTAATTAATATATAAAGTCTTATATAAAGGGTGCTTATTACCTCTTAATCCTTAATAGCTATAATAGCTATAAATTAACTAACTTTAATAAATACTATAAGAAGGAGAATAATATTACTCTTTATATACCTCCCTATTTATTATATAAGCTTTAGCCTCTTAATATTAGGTGTTTTAGCCTATTAAAGTATTTATATAGTAAGGAAATTAAGAAGATAATATAGATATAGATTTTATATATTATAAAGGATAACTTCTTTTCTACCTTTAAAGTAGTATTTTTTACCTCTATAGGTAAAAATAACATATAAGCTGGTTTTAGATAGGTAGGCCTTATACCTTTTAACCCTAAAGTAGTTATTTCTTAACTAGATTTTAAGCTAAAGACTCTAATACTATTAAACTTAAGGCTAAATAGCTAAGGCTCTTAGGACCTAAAGATACTAACTATAGTACTAGAGGGTATATAAAGTACTACTTCCCTTAAAAGGAAGATCTAGGCATATTAAGGTAGCTTACTAATAGTAATATACAAAGTAATTAACTTTTAGGCTAAAGGTATTAGTATGTTAGCCTATAGGCTTACTATTATTAAGGCTAAGAACTATAAGCTTTATATAGGGATAGAGGTACTAAGTAAGTACTAAAGGGTAAAAAAGACTAGACTATATCTTAGAGGGTTACTTAATACTACTAAAGTAGAGGTACTATAAGGAGAAAAGAAAGGTATTAGTACTAAGGGAGAGAATAACCCTTAGGAGGAGGGTTATATAGAAGGTACTAAACTATATATATAATAATATAGTAATTATAGAAAGCCTAGGCATAATATATAAACCTATAAAGTAGTTTAGGATAGTAATAAGGAAGAGGGTAATTAGTAGTTTTAATTAATTTTATATGTTATAGCTGAATTTACTTATATAAAAGGTAGAAGGGTAGAGGAAAGTACGTTGCTTTCTATAATATATTACTTACTATATAGGTATGTTAAAGATATATATCTTTATATATATAAGGTTAAGTAGGATATAAGTAAGCCCTCTTTAGTAATTATCTATCTACTATTTTAGTTATATATTTAAGGCTTAGATATCTTTATCCTTTAGGGCCTTAACCTAAGTAGTAATAGCTAGGTTATATAACATTCTAGTTAGTAAATAGAGGTAAGATAAGTACCTCTTACCCTTTAAGATATGTATTATTATTATATATCTTCTACCTTAGTATCTACTTACTAAAGGTTAGTAGCTTAACCTTTTAGGGTAAATATAATACTATTATCTTTATATAAGTAAATTCTTCTACTATTAAAATTAATATCTTAATTAATAGTAAGGACTATTTTTAGCTTTATATAAAGTCCTTTTACCTATAGCACCTCTTCCTCTTTTTTAGAGAACACCTTTATATAAAAGCTTAGGGTGTTATCTATCTATATAGCTATAATACTAAAAGTCTCTATATCTTTATCTATATAGAGGAGGTATAAGTTATATATTAACTCTATTATACCTAAATCCTCTTTATAGTACTTAGAGTAGGTCTTATACTAGTAGAGGCCTAACTCTACTAGTCTATATAATAGCTTAGTAATATATAGAAGTATATCTAAAGGATATCTATCCTTTAGTTTCTTTAGAAGTTATATAATAATAGTCCTAGTAAGGGTATTATTAGATTAGGTATATACCTATATAATATCTCTAAGCTCTTCTTAACATTTAAATAATTATATAAGGGTAGGTCTAAGGGTAAGGAGGAGTCTCTAGCTTATCCTTTAGATAGTAGGAGCTTATATATAGAGCGTCTCCTTTTCTTAATCTTTATATCCTTAGATAATAAGTCTAGACTTCTTATATAGTTTAGTAAGTAGGTTCTTAACTTCCCTTACTATCCTAGTCTTATAGATCTATATAAGATTATATATTACTAGTTTATAGTATATAAAGGAGAATACTCCTTTATTAATAAGGGAGTTAATCTTAATATTATTAGACTCTTTATATAGTACTCCTAGAGTAGTAATAATATTATTACGTCTTAACTTTAGGACTAGCTTATAGTAGTCCTTTTCCTTCTATAATAAGAAGACTCTTAGTAATTATTATATAGCCTTCCTCTACCCCTTTTTAGGCCTCCCCCTCTTCTTAGGTTACTATTAAGGGGTTAGTTATATAATATCCTAGGGATCTTTTAGTAGTATCTCCTTTCTAAAGTAAGGCTTAATATATATTATATAAAACTAAGTAGGACTATTAATTATATTAACTATAATAGTATATCCTTTTATTCCTTAAATCTTATATAGTCTAGTCTATCCCTTATTTTCTCTCTATATAAGGACTTTACTCTAAATAGGGAGTAATAAGACCTAGTAAAGGTTAGGGCTATTCTATATATTAATTATATAATTAATTTCTATATTAGCCCTAATACTTTAAAGTATCTTTATTACTTTTTATATAGCCTAAGCTTATTAGGTAATGTTATGTAGTAGAGGTAAATCCTAGTTAATCCTTAGATATATTCTAAAAATAAGAAGGGTTAGTATAATACTATATAGTCTAGTAGTATTATTTAGAGCCTTAATTACTATCTAAAGGATACTTTCTTTATCTATATTATACCTTAGCTCCTTATAAAGTATCTTATACGTACGTCTTAATAGTATATATACCCTTTTAATCTTACTAACAGCCTAATATACCTTAACTAGTATTTCTTTATATAATATACCTATAATTTTAGTATTATTTCTAAATTCTTCTAAAGTAAAGTTTATACCTAGGTTATATATAATATAGTCTAGAGGACCTATATATATATTAATCTAGTATTTTAGGAGTACGTTCTATATATCTTATATAGATAGTAATTTAAGAAATATTACTCCCTAGAAGCTTATCTCTATGTTAATAACATAAAGGGTATTCTTATCCCTTAGTTATATAACGTCTATAATAATCTTATAGTTAAAATAATTCTTATCCTTAAGTAAGAACTTAAATCTTCTTAGGGCCTGGTTATATAATTAGTAGTAATAATAGAACTTCTAGATCTTTTTTAGAATATTAAAATTAATATCCTTATATCTAGCTTTCTTTAGGAGGTAATATAGATAATCTATATAAGGATATCTAAACCTCCTATAAAGTTACCTTAACTAGGATTTAGTAAAAAACGTCCTAGCTTCTATACGACTTAGGTTAAAGAATAGGTATTCCTATTTTTATATAATAGGTATCTATTTACTATCTTTTATAATAATAGTATTTTATATATTATTAAAATAGGCTTCTAGCCTATCTATATTATATAATAAGAAAAGGAATAGTATTAGGACGTCTAGGATATAGTAGGTAACCTATCTAATCTAGTTATCTATTTCTATTATCCCTATAGATATAATTAATTTACTTCCTCTAAATTATATATTAGTAAATCCTAGCTTTTATATTACTTTTATATATAGGTTCTCTTATAAGTATGCTATAACTTATAGCCTTCTAATAGTAGAGAACTTAGCTACCCCTATGTCCTATAGTTCTCCTTAGTATATAGTACTATATAGGTCTTATAATATGAAAATCTCCCCTTCCTCTATTACCTACTTAGAGAAGATATCTTCTTTAGTTATATAATAGAGGAATAATACTAACAGGAGGTATTAGGAAATATCCTAATCTTCTTAGTATTTATCTTTATTATACGACTTATTACCTTCTTCCTTAATAGGGTCTTCTCCTTTTACCTCTAAGAGATATAGTAAGAAATCCTTATATAGTTTCTAGTTAAGTATATTATATACCTAGAGGTATTAGGTCTTTATATAATTATATTCCTCCTCTAAATAGTTAGTTAACTAATATCCCTTTTTTTTATATATAAAATATTTCTTAGTTATATTTATATAATATAGTCTAGGTCTATTATTCTAAAAACCTTTACTCTTATAGAATAGTTAATATAGTAGTCCTCTCTTATATAAACGTTATTACTATTAATCTTTATAGTTAGATATATATCTCCTATCTATAAAGTATATATTATATAAGGTAGTCTTCCTATCTAGGGCTACTTATAAGGAAGCCCTAAGGTTAGAGAAGAACTCTTTATATATATAATATACCTTAAGGTTACTAAGAGCTATCTTAAGTTCTAGCATACTATAGTAGGCTTATATAACCTATATATAAAGTATAAACTCTCCTTAAAAACTATTACTAAGTACTTATTATATAAGGGGTAACTTATCTAGAAGTACTTTAAGTACCTTTATAGATGTCTTATCTAGGTTCTCCCTCTTAACTTATATAAAGGATATAGTAGTCTAGTTAGTCTAATATAGACTATAGTTAATACTAGTATTAAAATATATATCTAGTATACTATATATCTTATCCTATCTTTATATAGGACTAATATAGTATAGGTAGAACTCTTCTATATAATTAGCTAGGATATTTAGAAATATAGTATAATATTAATTCTCTATAATCTAGAGGTGTTAATAGAAACTAATAAAAACCTTAGCCTTATTATATAGGATGTTATATAGCTTACCTATATAGTTCACATCTTTTCTCTATCCTTTCTAGAAGATAGAGATTATATAAGGCTTATATGGTCTATTTTATACTATTTGTTTTAGTAGAAGGTTGTAGATATCCTTCTCTAGTATTAGTTTAGTATAACTTTATAATCTTAGGAAGCTCTCTACTTCCTAGGTAAAGCATACCCTTAGTAGTGTTATTTATATAGGAGGTCTTCTACCCCCTTAAGCTAGTAGTATATCCTACTACTTAATTAAGTCTACTAGCTGTTTAGCTACTATGTCTAGCCTTATAACTTTAGGTAACCTAATAGGTATTTAAGGGGTTACTAAGATTATATAAGTACTTATGTTAGGTTAATACTTCTTATAAAGTCTTTATATAAGGTTAACTAGTTACTTATCTTCCTTAATTTTCTTATCTAGATATATACCCTGTTTTTCTAGATACTTAATAAGTTCCCTAATATATAGGTAATATACCCTCTTCTAGTAGACCTCTTCTTAGTTTTTAAAGTCAGTAAGTATAATAGTCTTAAGCTATCTTTAACTTAGGTTTAGGTAAATAATTTAGTAGAGTTTATATACTAGGTAGGTTATAATTTTCTTTTAGGGAATATTATTAGTAAGGTCTTAGCTCTCTATCTAGTATTAAGGTAATATATATAATCTCTAGGTTATAATTAAGATACTACTACCTTCTAATATGTCTTTATATATAAAGACATATTTATTAGATATTAACTCTTCCTCTTAGCCTTAGGGAGTATATATTATTAATATAATAGTAGTTATTTTAAATTATATAACGTTTTATTAATTAAAGTATATAATATATATAAAGTAGTATACTATTTACTTCTTATATATATATAAGAAGGTATTAGTCTTCCCTATTCTATTATATATAGGGGAAAATAGTATAAGTAGTATTATAAAGAGTAGTTTTTTAGCCCTCCTATAGTTAGATACTATACAAACTAGTCTCTTTATATAACTTAAGCCTTATCTCTTTACTCTTACTAATCTATAATTAACTAAGTAACTACTAATTAGTAATAAATAGACTCTCTCCTATCTATAAGAGTCCCTTATATATAAGGGGGTAAATAAAATATAGGGTAAACTAAAGATATATTATCTATAACTATCTCTCCTAACTATAAAATAGCTGTTATACGCTAGTTATATACTTAGTTATAAGGCTTAAGTTAGTTTCGTCTAAGTTATATACTAGTTTATACCTAAGGTCTAAGTATTTAATCTAATAGCCTTTATTCTTTATACGTAACTTAAGGGTTTACTATATAGTTATATAAGATTACTATTCTAATAATAAGGCTAAATAATAAGAATAAGTTAACGTTAATAATATCCTCTAGAGAGGCTAGGTATAGTTATATATATACTAACCTACTAGCCTAAAGCTAAACGTTATCTTATAGCCTTAGGGGGTAACTCTCTACCCATAAGATAAGTACTCTTTTTAGCTTTTTATTAAAGTAATAAATAAGACCTAAATAACTTCCTTAATACCTTCTTTTATAATAGAGAGGAGGCTATTAATAAGGTAAATAATAAGTACTATATATTATACTTAGTTATCTATATAGCTATATATTAGATAACCTTATACTATCTAACTAAAATATTAAATAACTATAAATATTATTATAATAATCTACTATATACTCCTAAGTTATAGAAAGAGCTACTTTAGATACTAAATAATATCTAATAGCTACTTAGGAAAGTAATAGACCTAAAAATAAGTAAACTCTAGTATCTTAAGGCTCTTAAAATAATTAATAGATTATCTATCCTACTAGGAATAAAGCCCCTACTACTTAAGTAGGTTTAGATATATAAGTAGGATCTAAAAGGCTTTCTTAATTACTATAAGGCCTAAGTTATTATATAAGGGGATCTCTAAGTAACTAATCCCCTCCTTAAGATATATATAGTAATACTTATAGTATAAACCTTTTATGTTATAATAGTAATTACTATATAATTTAACCTTAAGGTTAAGTAATTTAATATTATAAATATATTCCTTAATACTAAATAAGACCCTTTAGGTAAGCTAATATACTCTAACCTACTAGAAGGATACTAATAAGAAGGTAAATACGTAATAATAGTATATACGCTTTATAGCTTAAGGGATACACCCCTTCTATAGTTTAAGGAGTTCTCTAAGACTATTAACAACTAGGCCTTTACCTATATAAGGAAGACCCTTACCTCTTTATTTCTAATAATAATAACGTATACGTCCTCTTCTATATTAATAATATCCTTATTATATACCTACTATTAAGAATAGAAAAAGGAATAAAAGTTATTATAAGTCTTAAAGAGATATATAAGATAAAGGATATAAGTAATATAAAGTAGTATTTAGGTATTAAGATAGTCTAAGACTATCCTAATAGAAAGATATACCTCTACTATAACTAATATATCTATAATATAGCCGTTAAGTTTAAATATAATAATATAGTACGACTAGTAACGCCTTTACTAACTACTAACTTCTTCTTAAATAAGGGTACTACTTTACTAAATAAGGTAAAAACCTTCTAAGAGATAGTAAGATTAATACTATATATAGTAATAATAATCTAACTTAATATTATATTTACTTCCTTATTACTATTAAAGTTCCTAATAAACCTAAGCCTATAATATATATAGGTAGTAAGATAGTATATTAGGTATCTCTTTTATACCCTCTACCTATTAATCTACTTTAGTATCTAAAGAGGAATTTAGCTTTTAGCTATAAGTAACGCCTTATTTAAAGATAACATTATAACCTATAGATTCTTATAAGGATATATTATATTCCTATTTAGAGGACTAATCTAATAGAAGGCTATATAATAAGTAACTATAATAATATTAATAACTAAGGTAGAGCTTCTTACCCTTAAGTATATAATAAAGAAGCTAATAGTACTCTAATATTTATTTTAAGAGATTTCTCTAGATTTTAAAGATAACGTCTAAAAAGTATATTATAATAATTAGTAAATAATACGCCTTATTATAAGGGAAGGGGAAAGGATTACTATATAACTCTACTATATTAATATTTAAAATATATAGTTATAAAAAGTATATATAGATAGTAAAGTTAATATAGTCTATCTTCTTATAAGTAAAATACCTACTAATAGATTAATAAAGAATCTCCTATAAGCTAAATTTAAGTACTTTAGAGCTATACTTAATCTATAAGGCGTATAGTATATAGCTAGATGAAAAGAGGAAATAATAAATAAGAGGCTAAAATAAGTTTAAAATTAAAAAACAGCCTAAGGGCTAGGGAGCCTAAAAGATAAGTAAGTAATAGCCTACTAGCTAGAAAGTATTAGTTCCCCCTATAGAAGAGGGTAGCTATATAAGTATTAAGAAGAGTATAAAATATAGTATAAGTCCTAAGGTTAGAGATAATCTTACTAATAAAGGTGTTAATATTAGAATATACTATATATACCTAAAAGCTAATAATACTAATAGGGCGTAAGGTAGGAGTCTTATAAGGTATACCTCTATAAGACTAGACTACTTTACTACCTACTTTACTATACTCCTCCTCCTTATTATCCTCCTCCTCCTCCTTAAGCTAAGGGGGTATAATAGCCCCCCTTACTTATAATAATAAAGGTAGGACTACCTATACCTTACGCTAGAGTATAATAAGTCTTTATATTATAATAATATTAGTATAAAGTAAGGTAAGGATATAAAATAATAGATATATATACCTTCTTTAGTATTACTAATACTAACTAAATAGCTAGGAGGGTATTAGCTAAGCCTATAAGGGATAATATAAGTAGTATATAATAGTACTATAGTAATATATACTAATAGTATTTACCTTTAGTTCTTAGGAGGTATATACTATCTAACTATCCTAAAAGGGTACTATAGAAATAATAGTTATAAGGACTAATAATAGGCACCCTAACTACTAACACCCCTTACCCTAAATACTTAGGGGTTATAATAAAAATATTATTACTACTATTACCCTCCTTTATAATACTCTTAAGATTAGGGAAGAGAGGGAGTACCTCCTAAAGTAAGCTATATAGGGAGAGTATCTCTATATTACCTAATTTATCCTTTATAAAATATAATAAGTTAGTACTAAAGAATAAAAAGTAACTATAAAAGGTATATAATATACTAAGTATTAATAAAGAAGGGACTTTATTACTACCCCTTAGGCTATACTACTAGGTATCCTTAGAGCTATCCTTAGATAAAGTTAGATACTAATACTAAGGATACTCTTTATCTACTATTAATTAAAACTATAATACTTATTAAATATAAAGAGGAATATATACTAAACGCTTAGATAGTATAATACTAAAAAGTCTTTTTAGACTTAGAATATAACTACTAAGAAGAAGAGGCTATATATTTAATTAGAAATATAACTAATTACTAAAATAGAAGGAGTAAAACTTATAGATATCCTTAAGGGTATCCTACTCCCCTAAGACCTTAGAGGGATAACCCCCCTCCTCTTAAACGCTAAATATAGGTAAGGATAGGTATAGTAGTAAGGCTATTAACACTAGTAAGTTATTAAGTATAAGACCTAGGTAACTATAACGCTTAAAAGCTGCTATAGTATATATATAGGCCTTACCTATAGAGATAGTTTTATAAGGTATCTAAAGTAAAAAGAGAGTTAGTAAATAATATATAATTATAAGTAATAAGAAAGGTAAAAGAAATATATATAAATATAGTATTTCTTATTAACTTATAGTTATAATTATTATTAATAAGGAAGAAAAAAAAGGAAAAAGGTAATATAAGGTAATATAGGGGATATCTATAGTTATAAATAACCTATATAGCTATTACCTTACTAACTAACTATAAGGACAGCCCTACTAACTATAAGCTATAAAACTAAGTTAACTAGATGTTATATAATAACATCCTATATATAATATTTTCCCTTTATAATTAATTATTTTTAGGTAGTATAGTATAGGTAATAATAACCCTAGCTGCTACTACCTAAGGGGGTGTATTATATAGATAGACTATCCTACTAGAGTAGGTACTACTAACTAACACTACCTTCTATACTAATATCGTGTGAGATTCTAGAACAACCCTATATTTAGTAATAAGGATAGGCTATACTCACTTAGAAAGAAATAAGCTACTTTTAACTATATGAATTACCCCCTTAAAGATCCCGCTTCGTAATACTATCTAAGAGACTAGTCAGGTGGTTAAGTTATACTTTATATGTTAAAATTAGAATATAGCTGATGGCTATGTTTCTTAACGAATTCTGTGGCTGTATCCTAAAGTGGGCAATCTTGTAACTAAGCCTTTCTATATCTAAAGCTACGTTCTAGTCCTTTCCCGAGGGCCATTGGAGGGGTCCACTAAGCCCACGTGCACAATTTGAGGACATGACTAGGGCGCTTCACTACCTCTTAAACATCAGGCCTAACAACCCGTCAACCGATACTCATAGCGTTATACACCATCATAATCGTCGACTTGTCCGCCAAAGCTTGCCCACGAAATTGCAGAGCAGTCTCCATCCACCTTCGACTGGCCTGGCTCATTTCACAGATGAGGTTGTCTCGGGGGGCGCGAGCCTTTCGAAAATACCCATCGAGATTGCCATCAAATCGGTGTGTCACCGCCAGCTTCGAAGCATCCCTGACCAAGAGGGGCAGACATGCGAGAATTTGCAACGGATCTCTTTCAGTGAAGAGGTCAGCAACATCCAAGATGTCGCAAAAACGACGCCGTTAATTGCAGGCAGCAATTAACGCCTTATATCACCTCGTGACACAAGACTATGTCGAGTGTGAGCCTGGAAATGATGACGTGAGGGCAGAAGAGCGAGCTGAAGAGCGAGCTGGCTAGACTGGTAAAAAAAAAGGCGTCGGCTCTGGCGCAGCTCCTTCGGGTATACACCAGTAATCGAGGAGGTCACAGCAACCGTGCACCAAGTCGGCATTCAGTTGTAAAGTCTCTAAGTAGATCCACAGCAGACATCGGAGTCGAATATTAGAAGCATGGAACTGCGCCCTGGCGTCACGGGCATGTGAAACATATTCCTGCAAAGACAAAAGGGATGATGTTGGAGGCACACACAAAGTCTGACGGCCAACAAATGCATCGACAATAGACCACAAGCATGTCGTCATTTCGGACTTTCTCCGACCACCCATCATCCTGGAGTTGACCAGAGATGCGAAACCCAACACTAGCTCTTGACTATTTAAAATTTCAGCATGCCGCATCAGACCCTGAATGACGGTGCGGAGTATGTTGGTGCTTGAATCGGCGAGGCCACCCTGTTTAGCAATATCTGGCCACTGCTCATTGCAAAGAGTAATTCGTCGAAACTCTGTCACGTATTACGAGCAGGTCGAGTCAACTAACTGCCCCACAAAGCAAAAGCTTTAGTAATAATAATATGCCTGGATCATTATCCCCTGCTCTGCACTCTATATGTAGTTACACGTGTCAGCGGCCCAACTGGTTGAGTCGTAACACCACAGCCGTTCCGGATCTGACAGGGCAAATGGGTTGTGGGAGCCGCCGCGCGACAGCGCCACAGCGACGTGAACGAGACGCAGTAAAAGCAGTAAGTGATAAGCAACGTACACGTAACAAAACAACGAAACAAGCGATGAAAAAATTGCATCAGCAATGACAAGCAAGATGGATGTGATTAGATAATCTTCGTATTTGTTAACCTTTCGTAGGCGAGGTTCTCAAGAAGGTGACTCTATACCCAACGTGCACATGAACAAGCACGTGCTTATGGGATCCTGGCTCTCACGACAATGGGCATGTAGCCTATAGATAGCTTCCAGAGATACAAATTAGGCTTCAACTATAATAACAAAAATAGACCTAGAGTTGCCCTACTACTATAGTTGAATTCAACGCTATTCCAATACCAAATCAAATTCTACCTTTCTAAAAGCTAGGCAAGTGGACTGGCGACTTCTTTACCACGGTCCGTACAACCGAGATAGGTAGCAGCATAGCCGGATCTACATCCAGACGCTGCTGAGGGTAGAACCACGTGGGTGTTGTCCAGACGAGGAAGACAGATACCCACAGGCCTCCAAGCATCGATATGCTACGCTTTGGTAACCGAATCCAATTTCTGCTTCGTGAGGAGAGCCGAGCAACGAAATATTGGAAACCGTCTTCCACCATAATGCCTAGCGCCTGGAGTGAGAAAAACAAGAAGCTCCTAGCACCGGAGCGTTCAATTCCCATGGCGATGTCGGATCTGTAGTGGACATGACCTGATAGCAGGAAAGCAAGCAACAGTCTAATATCCCTTTAATCTCCAAGTGGCCTATTTTAGCCTCGCACGGGCCAAGCATGAACAAGCTCAAAACGGTTACTCTGAAAGGAAGTTATGTAAGCAGTTTGCTTATGTCATTGGCTATCAGCACTTACTATTCCCTGTGGCCGCCGAGACGCTAAAATAGGTAGCGTAGGAGATCAAAGGGATAGACAGACAAAGTAGTCCCGCGGGGTATCCGGAAAATTGACGCTGCAACCAGGTTCGCATGCCCAGTCAAACCTGTCCGAAGGCATTGGTGCCATGTTACACTACATATGGATATCTGCATCAGTATTGGAGTCAAAAATGAGTCAAGGGACATTGACCGCCCTTTCAATGGATTACGATTGCCGATACATACCCCCAGAATTGACGGATACTAGTAGCACTGGTCAACGATCCAAAAAGTGGCGGAAATTCTTCAGGGCCGCAGCATCCGGAAATGACACCCAGCAGAGCCCCACAGTTACTGATGATGAGCAGCAGCAAGGCAACGCTGATCCAAAAAGAGACCGTACCGATTACCCGAAAAATGAGGTCCCCGCGCGACAGAGCCTGCATATTCCAAAGGGTTTCTTTCTGTTGGCCGATCAGGGCGGCATCTGGAGCCGGTGCCGAAACGAGGATGTTCAGCACAAGATACGCAACCAGGACTGTCGCCGCCCGCTGACATACGAACTCGACAGGTCTCTGTCGGGGAGCAGCGGGCGTGTTCTTGGCAGCCCATCGGGTCCCAACTCTGCGCAGGTTCCACAGCAGCGATAATACCCTAAAAAGTGCGGTTTTGTTTCTTGCCAGGAATTCAGCCGGGTTCTTAGCTTGTGGTCGAAAATCTAAGCTGGAGGCCCTTTCTACTAGGACCATGTCGGACGCGCTCAAGAGCTGGATCCAAATTAACGGCGCAGCTATAGCCCGCCAATGGGAATTTCGCATAAACCGGAGACATTCTTGCTCTAATGCGTAAGAGAGGATCCACATGTCTTTGGCATAATGTTGTTCCTGGCGCAGTCCTATGTCAGTTGTAACAATGGATGGCTATGATTGAGCAAGCGTGAGGGGGGGACAGTTCGTAGGGGGGTATTCCAGGTTGAGGGGGGGGGTCCGCGGTGGGGCCGATGAGTTATGAAAAAAAGCTACGTGCGAATATTAAGATAGTTACACTATAAGAATACCCCCCTACGAACTATTAACCTACTTAGGGGTATATGCTCAGCATATGCTAAGAAATATAGTACTTACTTTCTATAACTATAGAAGACTTCTCCCTAAGTCTATCCCCTAAATCCTCTATAGTTATAGGAGGTAAGTACTATATCCTTAGTATATACTAAGGATATAGTACTTACTTTCTATAACTATAGAGGACTTCTCCCTAAGTCTATCCACTAAGTCTTCTATAGTTATAGAGGGTAAGTACTATATTTCTTAGTATATGCTGAGCATATACTCCTAAGTAGGTTTATAGTTCGTAGGGGGGTATTTTATGTTAAGAGGCTGTTACTAAGATACTGTGCCTACGTATTTTATGCTCTGTATAAGGTGTGTATAAATTTAATACCCCCCTGGGAGCTTTTGGGGAAACCTCGGACACCCCCCCCTCAGCTTGGAATACCCCCCTACGAACTGTGCACCCCTACATAATTTATTTGGAGTGTTATTATTCGGAGGGGGTATTTAGACGTTACCTAATATCCTCGGGTAGCTTCCAAGGTTTAATTAAAGTATTTTGATGTGTAGGTAAAGGGGAGGGCTGCTGAACTTAGTAGTAACAGTGGTGGCATCTTATGAGGATCCGCCTTGTACCAGTACCTTGGTAATGTCAGTCATTTAGATGACTCGGGTGATTTGGATGTTGAGGCGGCTTGATCGTGAGGTGGTTGTGTTAGCACCATGCAGCGTCAAGACCTGCTGTCAAGTATGGTTCGGTATCGTCAGTGGCAGAATGTTGTATAAAACATTCATCGTCTGTCGTGCTAAAAACGACGCCGTTAGTGGCAGAGCAGCAACTAACGTCTTATATAGGACCCACAGGTCACGACATCGTCAAACAGAATCTCCCTGTAAATCTGTCCTCTCTAGCACGTACATTAGCCCGTTTCTTCGAATCTTTTAGCAATGCTGTCTCTTAGTTTTACCTTTGTCAGCACACTGAGAGCCTTCACCTATGTTAGTGCTTGGTGCTTCCTAATTTGGGCGGCCCTGTGGCTCCTCGAGGCTCTCTTATGCAAAGCCAGCGACCGAGAGCCTCCTGTTGTCCAGTCCAGAGTACCATTCTTGGGGCACGCTCTTCGGCTATGGAGCCAAGGCGTATCGTACTATCAAATCCTGAGGTTTGTTCGAAATCTGTTCTGATATTGAGGCGGCTGACTGACTAAGACTCGTGGCGGTAGAGAGCAGTCAAACCTGCCTATTTTGACTGTTTTCTACGGGGCACAGAAATGTTACATTGTTAACTCGCCAGACCTTGTTTCCCAGATCAACCGACAAGGCAAGAAGGTTGACGGGACCCTCCCCTTTTTGGCCGTCGTTTGCGGTAAACTACTCGGCATCCATGGCGATGACTTCGTCCATATAACAAGGGATGCAAACCTAAAGGGTTCACTCAGACATGACCTTCAAGTAATGGAACATTCATCGCTAGAGCCTGGGTCAGAGTCTCTCAAGGAAAGACAAGGCAACCTTGCAGCTCAGTTTTCCGAACTTCTCAATGACTTGGCGACGCAAGATCCCGTCAACCTGGACCTGCAAGATTGGCTACAGAAAACCATCACAAAGTCTACGGCGCGAGCCTTCTTGGGTCCTGGAAACCCGCTTGACCAGTCTCCTGAATTGATAGATTCACTCTGGTGAGTTCGTTATCGAAGTTTCACTGTTCCTCATGGGTCTGAATTCTTACACTCGAGCACCCAGGACCATGGAAAGCTCTCTTAAAGCGCTCACTATGCTGCCATACTCTTCAGTGACAGCACAGAAGGCAGTTGCAGCTCGCGAGAGATTAGTTCAGGCCTTTATCGAAGACATTGGCTCGGAAAGCAGACGGAGTCGGCTCTCCTGCCTCATGGACCAAAAACTATGGGAACTATCGAAACGCCACAAGACGAGCCCCGAATTCTTGGCCAGGTACGAGATCGGCTTGTTTACCGGCTTCTTGATCAATACCATTCCAGCTGTTTTTTGGCTGCTTGGGCGCCTATCGACAGACAAGAGCCTGGCATCCAAAGTAAGGGGTGAGATCAACACATCTATTCAAATGATTGGCCCATGTGGGCTTACGCTTGATGTTGATGTTCTGCGAGCTCAATGCCCACTTCTCGTCTCGACATGTCGAGAGGTTCTTCGCCACATCAGCTCTTCTACAGGTACATACTTATTACGGGAAGACATTCAGCTCAGTGAAGGATCACTATTAAAGAAAGATGCCATAATCCAAATAGCCGCCACTGCGATTCACTCGAATCCTGCCATTTGGGGCGAATCTGCCGCCGAGTTCGACCCGGAAAGGTTTCTGAAGCGGGAGAAAATACACCCCTCCGCAAATAGGACCTTTGGATGCGGAGGTTACTTATGTCCCGGAAGGCACCTCGCATTGGATGAACTACTTACGTTTATAGCCATGTTTATACATACTTTCGAAATCGAAGTGTTGCCGAAAACGCCACACTTACCTGCGCAAGAGCTAACTAACATGCTCTCTGTCAAAAACTTACATGTGTCTGTCAACATGCCGACAAATAGATGCGCTGTCTGTTAGACCTTCCACGCACACTTGCCAGGGTTTGAAGGTTTTCGTGAAGGAACACCAGACGCACATCGCAGCCGAGATGTTGTCAAGAGGCATCTCACAAATTGCCCAGGTAAAGGATTCCCAAAGACTCTAGGATAGGAGAGTTGAGCTTATACTGAACGACCTGTTTCACAGATGAAAGAAGTAAAAGTCTTTCGGAAGAATGCATCACTTCATTGGACGACATTTTGACTGAATCTATCGGTAACAATACGGTTTTCAGGATGTTCCCGAGTTCCGAGAGATGAAGCGACTAACCATTGAGCCCTTCAGAATGGCACGAGATAAATCTCAGAGAGCATGTGCTCCATATCATCGCGCGACTGTCGTCACGGATTTTCCTCGGTGATGAGGGCGCCCGCAACAAAGCCTGGCTGAAAATCACCATGGATTACACGACGAACGCCTACATTGCAGCAATTCTCCTACGCATGTGGCCCAAGGCGGTACGACCTCTGGTCCACTGGATCTTACCTCAGTGTCGCAAGCTCAGGAAGCAAGTCGCTGAGGCACGACAAATCGTCATCGGCATTATTGACCGACGACGGAAGGCCGAGGCCGCCGCCGAGGCCGAGAATCGTCCTGAACCGGTATTCAACGATGTTATCGAGTGGTTTGCGCAGGACGAACAGGAAAAAGGAAGCAGTTATAACCCAGTTGTCGGCCAGCTCATTCTCTCCCAAGCAGCCATTCACACAACTACTGATCTACTCACACAAGTAATGCTAGACATTGCTCTGAACCCGGACGTAGTCGGAGCTCTACGTGATGAAGTGAAGCAAGTCATTGCGAATCACGGATGGACGAGAGTAGCCCTCGCCGAAATGCGCCTTGTTGACAGCGCCATCAAGGAAAGTCAGCGCTTGAAACCCATAGCACAGAGTATGTCTTTTTCCATGGGCACGCTGGCCTAACCGGAATTCAGAGCACTAACGATGATTGTTTATGATTAGCATCTATGCATCGGTTGGTCCGGATGAAGTAGAGCTTTCAGACGGCACTGTCACCCGGAAAGATAACGTCGTTGGTGTTCCCGTCCACGAAATGTGGGATTCGGCAGTGCACGACAACCCGGAAACATGGGATGCGTACCGCTTTTACCGGATGAGCAAGGCAGGTTCCAAGGATGCCGCGCTTACAGGCTCGACCCCTAATCACCTTGCCTGGGGCCACGGTAAACATGCGTGCGCTGGTCGGTTCTTTGTTGCACAGGAAGTCAAAGTTGCCCTCGCACATATGTTGCTCCACTACGAGTGGAAGATTGCGCCATCTTCCAAGGGCATCAAGCCGTTAGAAATCGGCCTGACTCTTGCAGCCAATCCGATGGCAAAGGTTTTAGTACGGAAAGTACTTTAGCACATATACTTTTTTTTAGATAACCCGACCCCCTATGTATTTCTTATCCAAGTTACCCCTGTTATCCAAGGATTATCCAAGTTGCCGATTACGCCGCGATTCGAATGGAATGCGATATTATCAAACCTACAAATTCGTATTCTTTAGCCGTGACTTGGGCGATTCGCCTTTGCCCAGCTACTATTCTCGCTGGGTACCCGTCATTTTCAAGATCCCTATCAAAAGACATCGCAACACCATGTGTACCGACTTTGAAGAAATGTCCTTGGTAATATGGACGATTGGCTCGGGACTCTTCATCTTCCTCTTTGTCTTATTCTTCATGAGACAAGCAGATCATTTGCACCTGGACCCCTGAGAGCCGCCACTGCTGAAACCACATATACTCTACAGAGATGTTCATAACTGTCAAAGTTAGAAAAGTGGAGGCACCTCCGCTTAGAGATGACTTCTGATTAATACTCCATAATTAGCATGTTATTTCAAACAAACTCTATTCTGACTATGATTAGGTTTCCACTGCACCAATGCTCTGAATGAGTCGCGCCGGTATACTAGCAGCGCTTATATAGAAAGGACTAATGCTGGAAACAAGATATCACCGCATGCGCGTCCTAGCACCACCAAAATATCGCCATCACCGACGCTTTTCTCACCAGCTCACAATGACAACTCGTCGACTTGAAACGACCACTCCGCAGCGCTTGCTAAACAGCAAGCTACGCCGGAAGACATATTGGGGCCGATCCAGCAGCTATCGGTCATCCTCGCGATTTCTGCTTTCAGCAACACCTCTGTGGCTTAGCCCACTGACGGCGTTGTCGTTCTACACCGCTCTGTACCACTTTGATGGATCTTTCTCCGAGCTATTCTTGGCTTTCCAAGACCAAGGGGCCCTCCAAACTTTGTGGACCTACAGTCCAAGCTGCAGTCTCAAAGCCACAGCTGCCTATGCAAGCTGGATTGCTCTGCAGGTGATCCTGTACGTGTGTCTTCCGGGACCCCCACACACTGGTCAACAAACCCCTGCAGGGCATGTTCTCGATTATCGAACCAACGGGCTGAATGCCTGGCTTGTCACCTACACACTGCTCGCTGTTTTAGCCTGGGCAGATATCATTGACCTTAGTTTTGTGGCTGAAAATTGGTCCGGCTGGTTTGTTGCAATGAATATCGCGGGGTTCGCTGTATCCACCATGGCCTACGTTAAAGCCAAAATTGCACCAACTCACCCAGACGACATGAAACTCACAGGTAATGCAGAGTTGCCATTTCTTAGTGCTGTAATACTGACGCCATGACAGGATCGTCCACATACGACTACTACATGGGGATAGAACTAAACCCTAGGTTTGGTCAACGTTTCGACCTCAAATTGTTTACCAACGGACGAGCTGGCATGATGTCTTGGACATTGGTGTAAGTGTCAAATCTCTACGTCCTAAATACATAGTACTAAGTTGATATATTAGCGACGTCTCCAACGTTGCCCTTCAGTATCGTACCTCTGGAGTTGTATCGGTCCCCCTTGTCCTGGTCACCATTCTGCACAGCATCTACGTATTGGATTTCTTCGCGAATGAATCGTGGTATCTGAGGACGATCGATATTACGCATGATCATTTTGGGTTCTACTTAGCTTGGGGCTGTTTCACATGGCTCCCCATGATGTATACGCTTCAGGCGCAATACCTTGGACGGTACACGACCAACCCATCTCCGACGTATTTGACCATCACATTCTCTCTAGGCGTCATTGGCTACTTGATTTTTCGATCTGTTAATAGCCAGAAAGAATTGTGCCGGCGGACCAAGGGGGATTGCTTGATATGGGGCAAGCCTGCACGGTATCTGAAAGCATCTTATCAAACCTCGGACGGGGTTCATCATGACACTTTGCTCTTATACAGCGGTTGGTGGGGAGTCTCACGCCACTGTAATTACACTGGGGACCTCTTATTGAGTACCGCTATGTGTGCTGTGGTCGGTGCTACAAAGGTGTTGGTATGGTTTTACGCCATATTCATGTTCGGCCTGCTTGTCCATCGATGTATAAGGGACGAAGAAAAGTGTCTGGCAAAGTATGGAGACTCGTGGAAGGAGTATTGCAAGAAGGTACCATGGCGGCTAGTCCCGGGTGTCTGGTAGTTGGTTTTTAATAATCATGCGTGATAAATGGCGGAATGGCTAAAGTAAGGTCATCGTGAAGGGATTGATTCAATGTTGTACAGAGTCATGTCATTGAGAGGTGAGCCGATTATCTCGCCTTTATATAGCAAACCAGGCATCACTACTCCGAGTCCTCTTCCTCAGATGTCACGCAAACCGCTAAGCAGTGGCACTTATGCACTTCCCTTCTCTTTAGAGAATGCAAATCAGATTTCACAAATGACCAATTAGTTTATTTACGGCTGTGCTGAATAAGCACGCTTGTCACTCGTTCTGAAGGCTGAAATCACCACACATGCGCTATAAGCAGCTCTGCATCGTATGGGTACAAGCTTGTCCGTCTTCTCCGAATTGTGACAGACCAAGTAGATCTACAGCACAATCCCTTACTCTTGACCTTTGGCAATGAGCCAGGGCTCACTCAGCTAAACGTCCCTAACTCGAAAGTCAAGCTTATTCTTGACATTAATACTGTTACAGGACTGGGGGCGGGAGATTTTTGTAAACATGACTCTAAAGCTGAGGCAATCACCCTACTCTAGCATAACGTGAAATATATATCCATGTTTCCAGGTCTTTGGCACGAGTCTCTCTATGCCGATTCCAGTGTCTTAAGTATCAGCAAAGGCACAGTGTTTCGGCCAATTTCACTAGAGAAGACTACCTCACTGGCCTGACTCTCTAAGGGGCTCATAGTAATTTTCATTCTGAGTTTGTAGAAATTGCTTGTGTTGATTCTGCTATCTCCTATAGATCTTTTGCTGCATACTGTGGGTATAATTGCAAAATTGTATGCTATCTCTAGGTATTCTACTCTCAAACAACACCCATGGCATGCTATTATGATGTTTCCCTACGGCTACCACCACTATTATTACTACCACCTCCATATCCGATCAGCTCTAACCCTGTAATTCCCATGTCCTCTGGGCAGGAGCCAAAGGAGCCTCATGGACTTTGCCGTCATTAACGCCCTCAGGATAGACATATCTGTCAATAGGGATCCCTTTTGTGTTACCATTTTCTGAAACGTAGTTGGTTTCGTTGCTCCGTCTCTTACGCTTGTTACGGTGAATGAGAAATGCGAAGAGAATAAGGATCCCCATCAAGGCGGCGGACCCAATGGCTACCCCTGCTATTGCGCCAGAAGAAATCCCTGCAGAAGAGCCATTGCCGTCACTTTGTATGCTTGTCGTGGCCGGAGCTTGAGTTGTAGAGGTTCCCGTTTCTGTTGTTGTCGTCGGTGTTGTCATTGTGGTAGATAGACTGGAGGCTGCCGTGGAGGTTGATGGTGTCGGCGCTACCTATAGATGGAGCTCGGTTAGATTTGCTCCAGTCTTTGGCTAGGCCGAACGCAACTTACTGAAATCATCTTGATTCCCCATGCCTCTAGACCTTCAACTGTAAATGGTGTTCGCGTTATCGGCTGCTCCGTGGGAATAGCAATACCAAGATCGGTATTCACGCCAGTCCACACAGCGCCGGGAGTCGCCGTTGCGTGGCAGCCGTATTCATGGTCTCTGCACATGAATGAAAACGCGTTGCCAGTGACACTGTATATACCCAAATTTCATCAACCAAGAGTACAATACGTTTGCTCATTTGCTCATGCAACGACTTGAAAAGCAGTCCAGAACTCTTTGAACAAAAGAACAACAGGACCTACGAACCTCGGACAGCACGTAACACTGCTGACGGGCTTTCCCGATCTATCAGGCCCAGCGGTGGCACATGCACGGGTATAGCCCGTAGGACAATCGCCGTCAGTTCGGTAGGGTACGTGGATGGTGAATGATGGGGGAAAGCAATCTCCGGTGGGTGCATTGCCAGTCAGTACTGGTGTAGGCGTCCCGTAGAGATTGCTAAAGAAACCGTTGCCTAGCAGGACTCTGTAATAAAGCGTACTGGCGAAGCAGGTTGTCGTGGCGGTCCATGATGACGGGAGTGTTGGCAAAGAGTCTATGTTAAATGTGGTAGTCATGGCTGGTTGTGGAAGGCTTGGCCTTTGTTGCTTTTTGTCCCAGCATCAATTTGACTAAAAAAAAAAAAAAAAAAAAAAACGGTTTGGAAAGAGGGAATATTCAAATACGCTTGAGAAACTGCGGGTATATCGTGATGCGGAAAAAAATGAAGCCAGGCAGGAAAGATTGAACATGAACTGCAAAGGGGATGCCTCGGAGTACCCAAGACCCGACTCTATGTCCCAGACTTATGTTCGGGAGTCTGTATCGCCTTTCTTCAAGTTCCAACAGTGTCTCCTACCCTGGTTCCAACAACCCCCCCCTGTTAGTACATACATTTGCACCAGTGCGTATTGTGGGTGACGAGAGAGACGGTGCTTGACGATAGTTCCAACATCCTCAATGCAGGGGCTTCGACACATGTAAGAGTACGTCTATCCTTTAGCCTGACCTGCCACGTCGCATTTGCCTAGCTTACGTGGATAATTCTGTGATTAGTCTGTTGTCGCGATGGCTTCACATCCTATTGCGGATCCGGGTGGGGCCGGCTCTAGAACCGGATTATAGTTATCCTAGCCCTACTTAGCTAGATCTACCCTACTAGGAGCGTATATCTACGATCTGCTATAGAGCCCTTACACGTAGAATAACTAAGCTATTTTCCCTATGTATTTCCATACCTATAGGTGACTCTACGACATCTGTTTAAATATCTATTTAGACTCGCTGATCATTCCAAGCCCTCAAAAGAAAGCCATCATTATCTGCAAAGAATCCCTTTGTATTGACGAATATAGTACCGCCATGATGCCCAATCGAAAGTATCTTTGGTTGCCATCACCAACCAAGTCAGAGGTGGGTCAGGCTGCATCGCTGCGCCGAGTTTTATACTCACAAAGGGGTGTCCACATGTCATGCCTGCCTATAGGCTTCTCTATTGGCTGCCATTATCCTACGATCAGGAAAGACCAGGTATCCATGCTGACTATGTTGGGCTAAGCCAATCCAAACCCTTCGTTGGATTGGACGTTGGCGGTTCACTTCCCTTTTTTTACTGGCTGGACGGACCTAATACCTCGTTCGGACATCTTCAGTTCCTTGGCATGTTGGGATCTTCGGCAGGGGGAGGGAGAAGGCAGCGGGCGGCTCGCAGGAACACCCGGGCGGGTAAAAGGCTCGAAGGCGGTTAGGAGCTGACTCTTATCCATTGACATCTATCGGTCTGCGCAAAGACATGTTGAATGGGACATTCATGTCTATTTTCGAGGGAAGTGTGTAAAGTGTTTGTGACAGGGTATTTGGCGATTGTGTGCTGATTTTGTGTCATTGGACTTGCGTTTATTGCATGCCTCTAGAAACCCACTAAAGTAGGCATCTGCTCCGCTCACCTCATCTTCGCGCCCATTACCGTTTGCAAAGAAAATTGCGACGAAGAGTGGAAAAAGCACATGGTCTGGGATTATGCAGCCCAGTAGCGGTATCTTGACTATCGTGATATGCAGTTGCGAACCCAAGCTCTAGAAACTCCGTAACACAATGCTTGCTTCGAAAGTTCGAAGCATATCTGGAATAATTCAAGCAGCCGCCACCTGAGTCCCAAAATGTTTGCGCATGACTACTCTGTATGGGTCACCAATAAGAGGCGGCAGGGAAATTGGGCGACCACAGCACCCCTGCCATTACTGTTGGATGCAGCCTCTCACAAACACCTAATCTTTTGGCTCCACAAGGGCTGATGCTCCTTACAAAACGGGCACGGAGGTACGGAAGTGGGATGCTTATCTTTAGGCCTAGGTCGTCCCTTTAATGCTTTTCGTCTCTTTTCAGAACTCGTCTAACAATTGCCAACGACTAGACGGTGCCAACATCGCGTCTACTTGGTTGCTCTCTTGCCTTGGCCCCTACAACATCGCGGTGGCTAGCTGAGCTTGTTATGTTTCTTCTCTGATATACTTCTCGCAATCTTGTTTGCCCCGCACCTGGCTCGACAGGCTCGAACCGTCCATCTCTTTTTGGCGACGGCATCAACAATAACCGCCTCGTCGTCCTGCCCACTTTCTTTAACCTTCTTTCCCGTCGGCTTATGACGACCAAACCGTTTCCTACGAGCTCGATGTCTACGCTGCTAGAAAAGGCCATCTACCACCATTCACGGATGCGTCACCATCCTCGTTTGTGGGTGGGCCTCGTTCTGATCCTGCTGTCAGTATTTTGGCTGTACAGCACATCTGACAGAATCCACCATCGGCTTTTCAACAAGGTCGCGAGCAAGAATGGCCATAGCTCATGGGACAGTGATTCTACTCAATCAGAATGGATGAAGCCACGTTCTGGCTATCTCATCCCTCCCAAGATCTGGCAAATCATCCTGCCCAAGGGGGAAAAGAATGTTCAGAATGCAGTTGATCCAGATACTTTGAAACAAACGACAACATGGCTGGCTAAGAACCAGGATCATATATAGTAAGGGTTTATCTCATGTTACTAAGAACTCAAGCAATTTCAGTTGATTGAGATTAGACTTACCAACACTCTTCTAGTACGCTTGTTGGCGAAAACGGTGGCAGAAAATTTATTTCCCGCCATTTCAACGACACAATTCTCTCACTCTACGACTCTCTCCCAAACGTTGGAATGAAGTCGGATCTCCTCCGCTACCTTCTCCTGGACATTGAGGGTGGCGTATACACTGATACTGATACTGTTGCTCTGAAGCCGGTTGATGAGTGGGTGCCAGAACAGTTTCGGAACCAGACTCGCCTTATTGTTGGTATTGAATTTGACCAACGCGATGGGGGTTTTTGGGCCGATATCCCACACCCGCTACAATTTTGCCAATGGACTATTGCTGCAGCACCAGGGCATCCTGTTTTCCAAAAGATGGTGGCACGTGTGATCCAGTCATGGGAAGGCTTGGTCAAGGAGCACGGTTCGGCAGCGAAGCCGACCAGCTTTGAGGTTATGAACTCCACAGGTCCAGCAGCATGGACAGATGTCGCCTGGGAATACCTGCAAGAGACCGATGACACCTTGACAACCCTGAGAAACCTGTCGTCTCTAGGTCCACCAAGGTTATTCGGTGACGCATTGGTTCTGCCCATCGATGGATTCGGAATGGGACAGCCACATTCGGGCAGTACGAATGATGGAAGTATCCCTAATGGGGCATTAGTGAAACACTTGTTTGGGGGTTCTTGGAGAGGGGATTAGCGTATCTGTAGGATAAATCACATGCACCTTTAACAAATGTCGCATTATTAGTAATAATACTAGGGCGCCTATCGTGCGCCTTCAATAATAATACCTAAAGAGGAAATATCTGAACTTTGAGCCAATACGCCTTTACAGACTGCCATAAGGGATAGAATGGGTCGATGAAGAAAACTGGCACACTAACCAGTTAGCAAGGGTTTGAAAATGACTAATGAGGTGGAAGAATTCTTATTAAAGAGGAAAACCAACAGAGGAAAGGTCCCTGAAGTGAAAGCGTACGAGAATCATATAACTGTCTTGGGCGAGATTCGGGGCATGGCTGTAGCTCATACACGTATTTATTTGATCGCTATTAAGTGCTTATGAAGGGAACAGTTATCGTGAGGTTCACCAGCCAGATTCTCTTCTCGAAGATCCTTCCATGTTCACACGAGAAGAGTGATGGTGTCACAGCTGGGAAAAATGAATTTGAACTCGCTGCGTATTGCTACTCATTTTTCGTTGATGAAACATTCATCATAGTCGCCTAAGATACATAGTATCATGGTCGATATTCAACACACTTTGTGATAAGCCGCAGCGTCTGTAAAATGGAGTGTAACGTGGTCGTTGTATTGGCAATCCACCTTGACATGAGCGCTCATAAAGCCGAAAACAAGGCGGAAGTGGAAGTCTATCTCGGGTCGATCTTGATTCATAACCTTGAAAGTTATTTTGAGCTAATTCATCCCTTGTCGCCATTAACCGTAAGCTTGGGGAAGTTCCGCGCATTTTACTGGTCCGCGTATGGAGCCGCTGGTCAGGCTGTTTCACCCAGACAGCGTCCCCGCTCTTGTGATGATTAGGAAGAAGCAGCAAGAAGGTGTGATGGTGTCAAAAGCAACTGGTTTTTTGATATGGCGACGGTAGGTGTAGTTACATACTTCCAAATTATATCAATGATTGGTCAAGGTTGTCGAGTTTGATGCACCTAGCAGCTATTCAAGGGCTTAAAATGATTTCGAGACCTGGGGCCTTGTACATATGCAGCATCTGCCACTCCGTGGTTTATATATATCCCCACTCCCGTTGTCAGCGCCACTCACTCCAACGTCATCACCAACACGACAACCCCAGCCGTTATGGTTCACGTTTCCGCCATCACAACCACATGCGGCCATACCCACTGGAGAACTCGGGATCCCGTCCGCTCTCCCATCGATAAACCAGTGAGGGCCGGAGTAGTAGTCGGGTCGGTGACGACCGGCGAATGCCCGGTGTTGCATGTCTTTCGGTGCTCCATTTTTTGGTTGATTGTGATATTTCCTATCGAGCAGTTTAACATTCACAACTTTGAAATACATCAAGCGACAGGTCGGGTAAAGAGACGGGACATTTACAACAGAGGCAATTAAGGAATCGGCGTTCGGGGCTTCTTCGGGTCGTGACCTCTAGCCAATAGGACATATGAGCTAGATGAGTCTCGCCGCTTTTGCTTACCTTGCACAATAACCTGAATAAGGCTAAGGTGAAGCTGGGCTGAAACCAAAGTAGCAGTTTAGTAGGAGGAGTCTGTATTACAATATCTGTGCATATTGCTACATAGCTAAAAAAACACAGGGACCGCCTTCTGTGGCTATTTGAGAGGCTCAGGTTCACTTGCATGAGCAAGTAATCTTGGATGTGCCGTCGGGATTATTGGCGCAGTTTGCAAGGAGCACGCCGCTCTATTGCACATGATAGACAAACATCTTTAGGTTCATAAAGACGAATACTAGTAACATCATTTTAACACTACAGCCTGCAAAGGAGTCGATGGCGCAATAGCCGCTCTAGAGAATGGTCTAGAGAAAGGTATCCTTTCTCTCGAGTCAACGCCAGAAAAATACCATCCGGTAGCTCGGCATAGAGTCGAAAATGATCACGCGGCTCGAGTTCCGCATGAAACTACATATGTATTAATAGATCGCGGACGGTCTCCCCCTTCCCGAACGGAATACAGCAGGACTTCCTATTTCAGAACAGACGACCCTATTTTACTACAAGGGAATGAAAGTTCCGATGATGAGCAGCATCGCAACATCCAGCACCACCGCGAGGAGTACAGCGCCTATGCTTAGAGAATGCGGGCCAGTTTCTTGAAGTGCTTTGGCATGGGTCTCATATCCCCTTCTTGATAAAGAAAATTTGTCGATAGCCCCGCTGGAATATTTTGATATGTTTTTGCTTTTGTCGCACTCAAATAGCCGGGCTTGATTATCCGTTTTTGTTACTTGCTCTTGCACATTTATGTTTATTTTCATGTTTGCTTTGATTCGTGCTGCTAAGAAAAGGGTTACGTGAGAGACCAAAGTCATATGGCCATTTAAGCCAATATTTATAGCCAATACCTAATTCGAGAAAAATGTTTCTGATGAGCATATATCTGAAGAAGGGAACAGGCATATGAGGGGCTGGAGCCGCTGCTGACTGCGGGAACTCGAGGCCAAAATAAGCGGTCTGTATATTGGCAAGCAAACTTCTAATCCTTTATCTTGCCTCAATATCATGCTGGATCTCATCAGCCGAATGGCCCTTATGGAGATTTACGAGGTACTGCTCAAAGTTGTTGGCCTCCGTTATCACACTACTCAGGTGTCCATAATCCATCGCCTCCCGCTTGAACGAAGCAAGCTGTCGCGCCGTTGAGATTGCATTCCTTATCTCTCGGCCATTGAGGTTCTCGGCGGCCAGAGCCTGTAACTTGCTTCGAATGCTGTCCGAGTTGATTCCGTAATCGTGTGAGCTCTTGTCGTGTCCTTTGTGTGTCCTCAGCTCCAGACGAGTGATGAAGTTGTTCCAAATCTTGAGGCGTTTGTCCTCGTCCAATTTGTTGTAACGCAGGTTCAACTGGATTCTGGACTTAAATGCCTCATCGAAAGTCCCGACCCGGTTTGTTGTCAGTATTAGAATTCCTGTGAGCCTGTTAGTCTGCACCTTTTCTCGTCTTGAGGGCAAACAGGCGTTTACCGTCGTAGTATTCTAGCACTCTTAAGAATACTAGAGATCCTTTTTTAGCAGGTAGTCAATAGCCGGATGGATAGGTACATACCTGAGACCAAGGCATTCCTCTTAAGATTAGCGAGCGATCGTTGCTCCAAGAACACGTCGGCTTCGTCCAGCAGGACCACTGAGTTTAGAAATGGCTTTAGCTTCTGATGCAGAATTCAGGAAACACCGTATAACTCACCACAACCCCATGTCTTCCCAAGAAGCGTTACGACTTCCAAATACTACAGACGTCAGCACAAGTCAGGGGAGCAGACGGAACATGAATCTTACCTTCTCTACCTCATCAGGCTTCGTCCCAACGTCACCACAAGTGACTTTATAGAGTGGCTTTTCGGCTATCTCGGCGACGCTGATTAAAAAGGTTAGCCACAAAATCATAGTGGTGCACTAGCTTCAACATCCAAATCTTTCAGCCGTAAGAGTCTTTCCAGTGCCAGGCCCTCTGTATGTCGTGTTTCAAGCTTAGTCTGATAACTCCCGATCAAACGTGGATTCTCAAGTATAATTACCCATGAAGAAGAATAAATAGTCCATTTCCCTTTCCCTGAATCAGATCAGTGCTTTCTTCAGACGCCAAACGGTTCATGACCACGGCTTTTACTAGATCCTTGGTTTTCGGTTCAATGACCAAATCCTCAAACGCTTCTCGGTTCCACACTATATCTCGCATAAAAGCTACCTCTAACGTTCCTAGAAAAGATTTTAGCGCCTACAGACCTGAGCATGACTTGGAAAGATGAGTGCGCTCACTCCATGTCTTTGTGTTCATGTCGAAACCTTTCATTGTCGATGGAAGGCACATCAGAAAATTATCATCTTCAGGTGGCTTTTCGCTCATCATGTCAACTTTTAGAATCTCATTCGGGTTGGGTGGCTTCCTGCTGGATTTTGGTTCTTGAGGTGGTTGAGAGGGTGGGTGCATCTTGTTATAGGTCTCTAGATCGATCATGAACCTGGATCCATTCTGGTATCAAATTAGCAACGTGAAGATTAACTCATGGTAGTATTTACCGTAGATTGTGCTGCATCGTCGGTATCTTTGATATAGGACACGTATTTTCGACGGCGACATGACCAAAACATCTTTCCGCGTCCTCGGAGCCCTTCGAGAATGCTTTTCTTGGCAAAGTGGGCCGGGTAGATCGGGAGGCTCGTTATGTCGAAGCTCTCTGTCCGTGACTGCAGCAGGCTGCAATTCAGTCGCCGTAGGGTTGTT
The DNA here is from genome assembly GCA_020631755.1 of Colletotrichum sublineola. Classification (NCBI taxonomy): domain Eukaryota; kingdom Fungi; phylum Ascomycota; class Sordariomycetes; order Glomerellales; family Glomerellaceae; genus Colletotrichum; species Colletotrichum sublineola. The sequence continues at coordinate 4,038,963 of JAHSQG010000001.1, forward strand.
GTCTTATGAAAAGAACCATCAAACTCCCAAGAGTCGGCTAAAATCGATACTTTGAAGTCCTTCGCGTCCTTGTTGAAGGTTTCTACCGATAACCAGTCTCTGGTTATCAAGCCATTCAGCTGTGATATATCTGTGCCTCTGGTTTGTGATATGATTAGATGATTCGGGACCTATAATCTGTCAGTTGGTACCCAGATATTCATCAATACTGTGATTCATGACTGGTAACTTACAAATAGGTATCTCAACAAATCCACCGTAATCTTCCCTTTAGCAGTCAATTCATCAACGACATCCCATTCCGGTCGCAATCGGTCTTCTATGTACGCTTGAACGACATCAACATGTTGCTGGAACATAGGGTCCATTCTCGGCTTCTCCGTGGAAATCTCATCACGATGATGACACCACCAGAGGTACGGGTGCGAGATGTTGACACTTCTTTCGTCTTCAAACAGTGGAGGATTGGGATTGCCACCCAGTGTCAGTTTTGACGACAATACCGTCAAAGCATTCCGTAACTCGGGTGAAATGAGATCGATGTACTCCTTGCTGAAGAATAACGAAGCGTCTGTGGCTGTAGATTCCTCGGCCTCAATTGTATGTCGCCGTCTTGTGTGCCGATGACAGCATTCGTATTCCCGAAACACAAGAAAACTAATGTTCTTGTTGCGCTCAAGGTAAAGCTCCAGGTTCGCAACCGGTCGGCTGCCTCTAAGGTGGGCATGATAGGGACCACTCTCGACTAGCCAAGGCTCGTCCTGGTAAATCAAGCGTATCTGATCACGATGACAGTGTATCTCGTGCATGACCTGGGATCGCGGTGGGCCGGGATCGGCGGTGTACTGATATTTAAGCCTTTCGGCTTCTTCCAGCTTCTCCTCTGCTTCTGTAAGCGCTTCAAAGATTTCAGAGTCCGAGGTGTAGTTCGGCAGGTTGAGGAAACGGCAAAGCTCGCTACGCCAGTCTATCATGAGGTTAGGGCGGTATCGGACCGGCGCAGGCGATGGGGACCGGGATCGAGGTGAACTTCCTGGTTTCCGGTGTTAGCTCTTGATACCATGCGAGTTATATTTAGGCGGACCTCCGTCATCGCGCCTTTTACTTTCGCCTCGGTCTGAGGCCAAGGGGCTTCGGGACGCCAATCTGATGGGTGGAGGCTCGCGGGATCGGGACGGGGACTGAACCCTGCGCCCTCGTCCCGGCCTGAGCGTTCCCGGATGGTCGCCGTGGAGCGCTGATACGTTCTGCGGCTCGACATCGCGAATGTGTCAGCGGCTTGGTAACTGAAAGACCGATTGAGGGAATTAGGACAATACGCAGAACGCGACATGAATAAAGTACGTGGCAGCTGGTGGTCTCGGGCAGCCTGATTTAGGTACGCACGCATACCCCTGGTGTGGCTGTCGTTCGGTCCTGGTTGGTGGGTATAAGCGCCCAGCCCAGCAGCCCCTCTGTCGGCATGGACATGGGTGCTCTTCAGCCGTACTTCCATTCTGCCTTATCTTGAAGTCTCGGCCGGGAATCCAAACGGGACGCATCTTTACTCATTGGGGTTCAGGTGCAGAATTCTTCTACTCTTCCTCGTTCATAGCCGCCCTCTTATGCAACTTCGCGGCCTCCCGGGTTCGGTCGCCACCATTGATTTTCGTGATGGATAATCTAGAGCATAAAATCGATCGGCAAATAGGGATTTGTGAAGGCTTTCAGAATGGGACGGAATATCCGGGAGAATTACACGATGTGGAGGGGCTTGTGACCCTTGAAAGACAGCCATCAGAGTTTCATGGGGCTCTCAAAGCCCTCTGCCGCCAAATCCATAGTGAGTAAAGGATGAATCCAGGCCAGGTGATTTTGCTTTATAACTACTTATAACTAAGGACCAAGGCCTTCCCTTCATCAACGATTCAGCCCCCCATGACACAATTCTCGTGGACACTCCCACTTTGTGGAAGCTTCCCGCTTTCTCCGGGCCAACGCCGTACCTAATCGACCCGGAAGGTCAGATCAGTCGGTCAAATGCTATACAATCTCACCGAGCCATGCGAGACGCTGCAAACAGCTCTGTGGACGATATCTGGACTCACACGTCACTCGAAAGCTGGATCTCTGCCGAGGATTCCCAGACCTTGCTCATTCAGGGGCAGTATCAGACCGTCCACAGACTGCAAAGATTCGGTTTTGAGATGGCCGTATTTCTGTTCAAGGATACTGAAACCCTAATTTTTCTGCAGTCGTTCATGAAACCTGCGGAGAACAGGGTGTTGAGCAACCTGCAAACAGAACAAGTCCTACGACAGCTTGCACTCCAGGCCCTGCAAAAGATCTCGACGCCAAAGCCGATATCGTTTCTCGCTAATGTAGTTGAGCGGTTTCGCGGAGCAACGGCACTCAATGATTGGCTTGAGGTTCTACGCTTCGTTTTGTCTCATCTCGACCAAATACACATCATTCTTGACCTTGGGGTTCTGAGCCATGATCCTGACAATGTCGACCGTTTGTCAATCGCCTTGGACAATCTCGTGTCCGACTTCCACTTGCCATCAACGCCAACGGTTCTGAAAATCATGCTCTTGGCATCTCGTCGAATTGGCAACTTGGAACGTAGCCTAGGCTCTTCGATATTGGTTGGACCGATCAAAAGACTTCCCAACCCAGCTTTTCTGGCCTCGTTGAAGCAAAAGCTCGCCTTACAGGTCAGGAAAAGGAAGATAGCCCCTCAGTCAATCCGTTCTGCAGAAGAACTATGCGACAAAAGTTTGCCAGCAGCAGGGAATAAGAGGTGAGGCATACTCCCTGTAGTGGTTGAAGCTGACATAAAGTTGACAACGCATGTTTGAAGTACCTATGCCGACTTCACTGGCCAAACGTCTAAACCTGGACAAGGACCTGAATCAAACGTCGTGCACCTTGGAAGCAAAGAAATATTAAATTGCTACGGGGACTCCTTTGCACCCAATGACATGACTATCAGTCGGGTCTTTCTAAATGATCCAGGACGATCTGAACTTGCGAACCCCATATCTAGCGAGTTGTCGACGACGACTGAGAAACAGGTCATTCCGAGATCTGACACGGTACCCCTTACAGGTGGTTACAGTCGTTACAGCATTACAGTCGCTATTGTGTGCGCCCTTCCATTAGAGGCGGATGCTGTGTGCGCTCTATTCGACGACAACTGGGATGACGATGTCGTAGCGGAGATCATTACTTCTGGAGACACAAACTCCTACTCAATGGGTCGGATCGGCCGCTACAATGTCGTTGTTATCCACATGGCTGGGATAGGTAAGACATACGCGGCCACAGCGGCAGCATACTGTAAAGCCAGCTTTCCCAACATTGCGCTTGCCCTGCTGGTTGGTATCTGCGGCGGGGTGCCAGACGCTACGGAAAAGGGCGTTCCGAGTATTGTGCTGGGAGACGTCATCATCAGCGAGGGCGTTGTGCCTTTTGACTTTGGACGGCAGTACCCCGATATGTTCCTAAGAAAGGTGGGCGTAATGGACACTCTTGGGAGACCGCCCCCCGTGATCCGAGCCAAGCTTTCCAAGTTGCGGACACGTCACGACAGGAAATCGCTCAACGAAAAAATGTCTCAATACCTCGACATCTTGACAAACGAGTTTGGCGATGAGATAAGGTACCCGGGCCCCCACGAAGACAAACTGTTTGAAGGCAGTTACCATCATAAACACCGCAGGTCCGTCGGCTGCTTGGTGTGCAACGACGACAAGGACAAGAACTCGGTCTGCGAAAAGGCTAGGACGTTATCCTGTAAGGAGCTCGGCTGCGATGACGCCAGACTGGTGCCGCGCGAGCGTCTCCGTCTCGCCGCCTCCTCCAGCGAGCGCACGGTTCGACCTATCGTTCACTTCGGGTTAGTCGCTTCCGGAGACCAAGTCATGAAATCGGGAGAACACAGGGACAGGATCGCGGCAAGGGAAGAGGTCGTTGCCTTCGAGATGGAAGCCGCTGGTACATGGGAGCATTTCCCCTGCGTCGTCATTAAAGGCGTCTGCGACTACGCTGATAGCCACAAGCAAAAGGAGTGGCAAAACTATGCGGCCGCCACAGCAGCTGCGTGCATGAAGGCCTTCTTGGGGAAGTGGTACTTCCGTGCCTGAGGGAAGTTGACTGTCATTTTGTTGTTTCTATAGTTCATTTTTGGCTTTTTGAAGTCGCTACTGTGTGGGGGATATTGTCCAATTTCGTAAAGGCAGCGTAATCTTAGTTTCCATGCCTGCGGCACCTAAATAAGCCGAGGTAGAGTCATTAACCATATTACATGTACCCCTCATGGTCTTGTTGTGGGATAATATTGCTATATCACGTGTTGTATCTTGCCGCCGTGACCTTGGGGAAGTACGTATACGCAGAGCCTGTGTAATATTCTTCTCTAAATGGCGATGGCAGTGATATCAATTGTGAGAGCGTTCGTGGTGATTCCACAAGAGCGGGCTTGTGGCGGTGTATCACTCTGGGTCGTATCTCAACGACTCGAACTCCTCGCGCCCCCTTTCCGCCTTTTCCAAACGCCTACGTTTTTGTTGCCGGACCTTCTTTTCTTCCGCGACCCGTTTGGCGGCTCGTTTAGTGGCCCTCTCTTCCTAGATTTGGTCTAGCTCGTGCTCTCACGAGGCGATCTCTTTCGAGGGGTTCGGGAGATACACTTCTCATGCGATTTATTAGAGGTGACGTGTCGTGATCTGTTGCTTGTTGACGTGTTACTAGTGGTGGTGGTGGTGGCGGTGTAATGCTTCTACGCCTTCCTAAAGGAGGAAACTCGTTGCGATGGATTCGTCCGTACGGTTCGTACGGAAGTCTGTCCGGAATCGCAACTATACTACTATTAAAGCCTATATAACAAGCCTACTAGCTATATTCTACCTGTTAAATAGACTCTCTCCTATCTATAAGAGTCCCTTACGCATAAGGGGGTAAATAAACATAGGGTAAACTAAGAATATATTCTTTATAATTATCCTTCTAACTATAAGACTTAGCTATTATTAGAGTATTTTAAAATATTATAATGTAATATTTTTTTGTTAGTATCTTTATAGTATAAGTGTTAGTATATCACCAGGTGGGTGATACAGTTAACCATACGTATTAATAGGTAAGTGACGAATAATAGGGGTAAATACCGTGGTTTAATTATACATAACTAGAAGGGAATTATTATAGGTTCTGCTACGAATAGTTAGGTAAATAACCCCTAAATCTACAGTAGATCTACTAATAGATTAATAGTTAATCTATAGCTAGTTATTAGGGTTACACCTAATAAGTCTAATTAGATTTATAATAGTTAATATTATAATACTAGTAACTTTCTCTTAAGGAGAAATTTACTATAGATTTATAATACTTTACTAGTTAACTATAAAAAGCCTAAAATATAATAAAAATAAAGATCTAAAAGTATTATATACTTTTTATATAATAAACCTATTATATATATAAAACCTATCTATTTATTTATATCCTTACTATACTATTACTAATAAGCTCCTCTAATGCCTTATTAGGTAATAACTTTATAAATCTATCTACTAGGTTATTATTACTATAGATTTATTAAATTTTATATATCTCCTAGTACTTATATAACTACTATAACACTATTATATTAATTATAAGGCGTTTCTCTTTTATAGTACTAAGCTTTATAAGGTACTTATAGAGGGAGTAGGAGTTAGTATATATAACTATTAGGATTTATAGGTATTTAAGATAGTTAGTAACTATTACTAGTATAGTAGTTATTACGTAAGTAATATTAGTATTAAAGACTATTATATAGATCTTAGAGGCTAATATACTCTATATAACCCTTTTATACTTTATTAAGCTAAAGTAGATAATATTCTTTTTAATAGTAAATTTACTAGTATTATTAGGGGTTTTTATAGTAGTATTATCTTTACTATATTACTTATTTATAAGAATAATAATAAATCTAAGCTATAAGATAAGGTTACTATTATTAGTAAATAATCTATTAATAAAGATAAAGAGCTTTATAGTTATAAGGTTAAGTAGTTAAAAATAAAGGCCTTAGTTAGGGTTTTTTATTTACTACTTAATTTATTAGTTAAGCTCTTTAATATTACTTATATTTAGTAATTAGTACTAAGTAGTAATAGAGTAGTTAAAGTATACCTTAGGCTAATAGATTAAGGTAATATATATACTATAGGTATACTACTTAACATACTACTAGTATAATTCTAGTAAATTAGGGTTAATAGGCTATAGTTACTTACCTTATCCCTTTTAGTAGAGGTAAATATTACTATTATTATTAAGAGAAAGTATACTACTATTAAAGGTAATAGGTTTACTAAGTTTAAGGAATTACTTTAGCTTTACTATAAAGGTTACTTTTATTAGCTTAGTATCTTTATAGTTAGAAAATAATTTATCTATAAGGCTAATAGTATTATTAGTCTATATACTAATTAATATAAAATCTTTATTATTTAGTATTAAGATAAGTAGGTAAGGGTTAAAGGTTAAAGTATCTATCTAGAGAGCTTTTTTATAATAGTTATTATATATTACCTACTAGTAGGTTCTAGCTTTAGGTATACTATATAATAGTTACTTAACCTCTATTATTATATTAGTATTATAAAGTTATTAGAATCTTAATAGGTAGTCTTATAAGAATTATATAGTTAAGTAAGGTTACTAATTATATATATACCTATATTATATTATATAGCTATAAAAGGTGGTTTTTAAGTAATAATAATAGGGTAATAGTAAGGATAAAGTATTAGGCTATTTATTAGATAGTTAGTAACTAGGTAAGTATTATAGCCTTCCTATTATTAGTATACCCTTAGATAATAAGTCTTAACTTCTTATATAAGATCTTATTTTTACCCTTAATTTTATATACTAATTATAACTTAAATATATAAATACCTCTATAGTGTTTTTTATTATATTAGATAATATAGAATATACCTTAGGCTATTAATCCCTTAATCTCTTAGTAGTTAGACTACTTAAATAGTTTCCTAGGTATAGTTATTACGCCCTTCTTATAGAGTTTAATAGTAAGCATATAGTTAGTATACTCTTTTACTATAAAGTAGTTAGCTATTAATAGATTAGTCTTAGTAGTAAATATCTCTACTAGGTTCTTTTATAGGTAGCTATAGTACTATTACTATAGCTATTCTATAGTAACTATAATACCTTTACGTATTTTACCCCCTTACCTATTAAGAAGCTTAGAGGGTAGGGTAGTAGTACTAGTATTTTATACTTATATAGTATTATTAGGATCCTCTTTATATTAGTAGTAGGGCTTTACTATAGTAATATAGAAATTCTATAGGCCTTATAGTAATTTAACTATAACGTAGTTTACAAGTAAGTAAGCCACATAAGTGAGTGAGCTACTCCTTATCGCTAGAAAAACCTTAATTTCTAACTATTTCTTAAAAAGCGAATTCTTAGCTAAAAAAGATCTAGTTTTTAGATTTAGGTTTTTTAACTAGTTATATAACCTAAATCAATACTATAGAAATTATCTCCTAACCCTAACTCTTAGATACTAAGAAAATACTCTTATCTAAGAGCGTAGATAAGGGTTATATAGGGTTAGGGTTAGATAGGACTTTTCATAATATTATCTAGTGTTATATAACTAGTTAAAAAGCTTTAATCTTAAAACTAGACCTTTTTTAGCTAAGAATTCACTTTTTAAGAAATAGTTAGAAATTAAGGTTTTTCTAGCAATAAGGAGTGGCTTACTTACTTATGTGGCTTACTTACTTGTAAACTACGTTATAAGTAATACTATTATTAGAGAGTAACTAAAATAAGCCTTACTAGCTATTCTTTTCTTATTATATACAAACTAAAGATTAAAAAAGTAGTATAGTAATAGCTATAGTATTTAGGCTGTTATATATTACTAGTATATTATTTACCTATTACTTAGTATAAATTTACTATATTTCCTCTATAGCCTTTTATATTATCTCTACCTATTTAATAGTTAATAGTACTAGTAGTAAATTATTATTAATTTATAGGTATACTCTAAAGACTAATAGGGTTAGTATAAGGCTATTTAGGCTAGTAGTATTATTTACTACTTTTACTACTATTTAGAGTATAACTTTAGGTTTTATATTAGTTTCCCTATAGAATATCTTATATACTTAGTAGAGTACTATATAATAATACTTAACCTTTCTAATACTATTATAAGCCTTAATAGGTATCTCCTTAACGTTAATAAATAACATATAGGTAGTATACTTAAACTTAGCTATAGAGAAATTAAGGCTAGTATTAGTAATAATATAATCTAGTAGGCTAAGATATATATTAATCTAGTATATTTATAGTACTTCCTATATATATTCTATAGTAACAGCTTAAAGAAATCTTATAGCGTTAAAGGCAGTTATTACGTCTATAATATATAAAACTAGCTTATTACTATTAAGATATATTATATTAATAATAATCTTATAGTTAAACTTATAGTTATTATAAAGGGTAAATTTAAACCTTCTTAGCGCCTTTAAATTTAACTAGTAGCTATAGTAGAACTTATTAATCTCCTTAATATTAGAGATTACTATCTTATAGCTAGTACGTTAGAGCACCTTATAGAGGTACTAAACTAAGGGGTGGCTAAATTAGTAGTAGTATATTTACTATAATTTACTATTAGTTAGGTAGTATTAGGTAATAGTATACTTAGGTTACTTTAGTAGTATCTATATATAGCCCTATTTCTATATAATAGGTATAATTATATTACCTTTTACTAGCGTATTAGTAAGGTTATTAAACTTTACTTTATAGTAATCTATATCCTTTAAGTAAAGGAGGAATAGGGTATTAGAGTCTATTACGTAGAAGGTAAGATTCCCTATAGGCATAAGGACTTCTATAATACCTATTAACTTAAAGTAATTACTACTACTAAAGTGAATTATTACTTTACTAGTATATAACATATCTAGTAGAAGTTTATAGTTAAGATACCTTTTTAACATAGTATATTACTACTAACTAACTATAGAGACTCTTACTACCCCTATATTTAGTATAATACCCTAGAAAGTTATAATAGAGTAATAGTTATTAAAGGTAAATACCTTATTAGTAGTAGGTTTCTCCTTAGTAGTCTCCTCTTTATATAGATTATCCTTTATAATTATATAGAGTATAGCCTAGTTATATAGTTAGGTAAATACCTTCTAGCTATTAATACTATCTTTACTATAAAAGGCTATAGATATAAAGAAAATATTACTATTAAAAGGGCTATTACTATTATCTAGCTTATGTTTATCTTTAGCTTCTTTAAAGTTAATAGTACTTTCTATCCCCTTATAGTTAAGCAGAAAGTAATTAAATGTTAATAGTAAGATCTCTATTAAGTATATACCTTTATACTACTAGAAAGAAGATTAATATTCTTCTTTAGTATACTTAGTTAACTAGTATCTAGGTTTCTTATAGATAAAGTACCTTTTTACTATATAGGTATCCTTACTTCTTAGGCCTTTATATAGTAGGTTTATTTTTAGCTATAAGTAATAGTTATAGTTACTATTATACTTATAGTTAACCTAGTATTACTTATTATTACTAAGGTATTCTTTAGTATAGTATTAGGCCTATAGTTCTTAGAAAAGTATAGTATTAGCTATACTATTATATAGTTATATATAAAGTATATTATATATTATAGGTAGGCTAAGTAATACTATAGTATACTTAGGTACTCCTTAGTAATAGTTAATAAGGATATTATAGTATTCCTTATTCTTTAGTATGCTGTTATAAGTTATAGTACGTACTAGCTAGGTAACCTTCTTAATAAGTAGATTAAGGATTTTATACTTACTTTTCCCTAGGTAGTTACGTATAATAGATTTAAAGGTAATATAGTATAACTCTATAATCTTAGTACTATAGACCTTATTACCTTTAAATTCTAATTTAATATTTACTATTAGTATATTAAAATTACTAGTAAATCTATAGAGATTAATAGAGTAATACTCTTAGGTGTTACTACTTAATATTATTATTACTATAGCCTTATATCTACTAGTAGGGATTCTAATATAGTTATAAAGCTTATAGAAGGTAAGAAGCTTTAAATTAATTATCTTATATTAACTACCTATATACTTTAACATAGGATTATTAGAGTAGAGCTTAATAAGATTAGTTAATTATTATAAAGTTAGGCTGTTACTTAGTACTATTCTACTATTAAATTAAGTAGTTAGTATAGTAGATTTATAGTCTTATAATCTCTTAACTATAACTATTATTAGGGTTAGGCTTACCTAGGCAGAGCTTTTACTTAATAGTAGTAGTAACTTAAACAATAGGTTATAATAAGAAGAAGCCTATTAATATTAGGTATCTTTATACTATTTATATATCTTAGGCTTAGCTATAAATTTAGGGTTAGTTAATAGTAGTTACCTTACCCTTAGTAATAGGTAGATCCTATAACCTAGTAACCTATTAATAAATCTAAGGTTTATAGTCCTTACTTTAAACCTTAGGTTAGTTCTAGCTACTTTATTAATCTCTTCCTTAGTCTAGATATATATCTTCTTAGTCTTTAATACCTTATATATATAAGAAGTAACCTACCTTTAGTTTAATTTAACCTAGACACTATTATTAATTAGGAAGTTATAGAATCTAAGGAGGACTTCCTTATTAATACTATTATAGTTTTTAACCTTCTATTTATAGAGATAATTATAGGCCTATTACTATAGTTAATTAGCTATAAAATCTTTATATTAGGCTTTTATTATAAAGTAGATAATAGTAGTATCTAGTATATAGGCTCTATGTTTTTATTTAATACTACTAGGTATCTTCTTAATATTAATAATTATTAGAAGTAAGAGTATTCTCTAATACTCCTATACTTCTTTATCTTATATTTCCTCTATTATAGAGATTTATATATAAGATATATATATATATATAATCTACTAATCTAGTAGATTAATATATATATTAAATACGTAAGCAGGTAATTACGTAATTACAGCCTGATGCTAGAAGATTCTATATAGAGTAAGATTAGCTTTACTACTCCTCTCTCTAACTATCTAAGTTATCTCTTTAAGTTAGGGTTATTTAGTTAGGGTTAAGTTCTTACGTGTTATCTAGGTTAATTTCTAAGCAGCTTACGTAAGTATGGAATATTCTAGTAAGCTAGATACAGTTATATAAGGATAGGAATCTCCTATATCCTAACCTACTGTCTTTCTCTCTAAGTAAGTAACATCTATAGTAATAATCTAACTATTATGCTCTCTTTATATCTTCTATCCCTATATACCCCTTATATTCTATATATCTCTACCCCTGTTATCCTATATTCTTGCTTCTATAGGATATACTCTTATATAGGATACATACTATCCTATATATCCCTACCTATTGTTCTAAGAGGTTATAAGCCTAGGTCTTTAACCTAAGGTATCTACCTATACTATAAGAGATAATATATCTCTTTAGCAGCCTATTTATCTTTATCTATATATTCTATAGCTCTGTTTATATACTTTATTATAAGAATAATAAGGTAGAAAGAGTAAGCCCTTATTATCTCTTATAACTAAAGGAATATAAGTAACTATAGAACTAGAGGTAATATAAGTCCTTTTTAGCTATAATAAGACCTCTATATATCTGCTATATATATATATATAAAGAGGTAGAAGGAGTAAAACCTCTATACTATTCTATAGATCTACATATATCTATAGAAAATACTAGTAAAAATACTAGAAAAGATAGTAGATATTATTAAGGCTACTATAAGCTGTTTAATACCTATAGAACAACGTCTCTAGGGTATAAAAAACTAGAATTCCTAGATAACTACTATTTATCTCTTTTTTAAACTACTTAATATTAGTAGTTATTTTAAAAAAGAAGAGGAATATAAGGGGATTTAAGAATAATAAAAAACATAAGCCTTATTAATTATAAGGTAGAATCTATAGTATAAGGATACAATTAGTCAGCAACCGGTCGGCAGGCCTTATAAGGGCATATATGGTACAGTACTAGCACTAAGTGCTAGAACTAGTTGATCTTTTGGTCTATTAGTTAAATAGTCTATTATTAGGTGTGGCACACCACCTATACCCCTTATAATTGTTCTAGCACTTAGTAGGTCTCCTGGCTGAGCAGGGTTGGGTTCAAATCCCGCCTGCAACCATCTCTTTAAGTACAGGCCTAAAGGGGCTAGGGGTTATAACCTAATTGGCAACCAATCAGCCTTAGTACGGCAGAAGCAATTAGCTGGCTAGGCAGTAAAGAGGGGCAGCTTACGTTAGGCTCAGAGGGACTAGGTATAGGGAGGCAATCCTAGCACCAGCTAGGGAATTCCTAGCTATCACTAGGTACTAGGCTATCTAGGGCCTTTAGGGTTAACATAACCTTATGCTCTAGTATATAGTTACTAGTACTAGTATATATAGGCCTTAGAGTTATAACTTAGGATATATTATATTAGAAGGGGGGTAATTATAAGGATATAATTAGTTAGTAACTAGTTAGTAGGCCTTATAAGGGTATATATAGTATAGTATTAGTACTAAGTACTAGAACTAGTTAATCTTTTAGTTTATTAGTTAAATAGTCTATTATTAGGTATAGTATACTACCTATACCCCTTATATATAGAAGAAACCTTTATCTCTTATTTTTAATTTAAAGGACCCTAAAGAGGCTTTATTTATTCTAAAGTCTTCCTATAAGGGTATAAGCCCTATTTTAAGGTAATAGTTATACCTAGAATTTTATACTATTAAACTAGAGGCCTATAACTCTTTAAATAAGTTTATAAGCTCCTTTAAAGGGTATATCTCTAAGTTAAATAACTTAGGGGCTAAAATAGAAGATATAGACTAAAAAATAGTCTTTATAGCTACTTTAAGTAGCTATTTTTTAGTATAAGCAGAAAGGTAAAGAAGTACTCTAAGGACTAAAGAGCCTCCTTCTCTATAAGCCCTTATAAATAATATATTAGATAAAAATAGGCGGGATTTAGATACCCCTATATCTAATAACTATAATAATTATCCTTCTAAGAAGGATAATAACCCTAGGGATAACAACCCTAACCCTAGGGGATATAAGAATCCTTTTAATAAGGATAAGTACTATAAAAGACCTAAAGGAAAGGTCTATAAGCCTAATTTAAACCTATAGCCTTAAAACCCTACTAGAAAAGTTAAGGTAACCTTTATTACTAACTAGACTAAATAGACCTCTTAAGAGGTTATTTAGAAAGGAAAAGAATATACCTATAAGGCCTATTCTTTCCCCTTATCTTAAAGGGACTAATAGCTCTATAATATAGATTTAATAGTCTATATTTATAATAATAAGGACTATTTTACTATATTAACTATAGAAAATAATATACCTATAGTTAATATAGGAGTAGGTCCTATTAAAGTAAAAGGAATAAGAACTATTCTATTACCTATATAGTTTAGAGGGGAAATTAACTATATAAGGTTAAATAATACCTTATATAACGTAGTACATAAGTAAATAGTCTATATAAGTAAATAGTCTATTTCCTTATTATATGTTAAAGCCTTATATTTTAATCTTAAATATAATAGTAATTCTAACTCTAAAATAAGATTAAACTAGATAAATAATAATTAATAAGACTTATATATATAAAATAAAATTCTAAGATTTCTTAAATATTTCTAATATATAAAAACTAGAAACCTATCTTATCTAGTTCCCTACTTTTAAAGAATTCTATATATAGCTTATAAATAATAGTTTAAATTCTAGAAGATTTAATTATATATATATAACCTATATTTACTTTAGATTATAAAGTTTTATAAGTTTTAGTAAAAGTCTTATAGAGATATAAATTATTAAAATATAAGGCTTTAACGTATAATAAGGAAATAGACCGTTTACTTATGTAGACTATTTACTTATATACTACGTTATACCTAAATCTCCTATATTTATATTTTTAGGCCTTTTATACTATAAAGAGGGCGGTTTTCTAATAAACTTAAACCTCTATAATAGTAATAAGGAACCCTTTACTAATATAGATATAGTAAAAAGGGGGTTTTACCTTAATATTACTAATAAAAGACCTATTAATAGTAACTCTACTATTCTAGAAGATAATATATCTCTAGAAGAAGAGACTATTAATACTATAGAAGATAATAAATCTTCTAATATAGAAGAAAACAAGGTTTTTTCTTCTATAATATAAGACTAATATAAAAAACTAGGCTATCCCTCTTACCCTTATTTAGTTAAAACAGCTAAAATAACTAAGGGTATTTCTTTAGATAAACTAAAAGAAAAGGACCTATTATATCCTAACTATATAAGCTCTAAGTTAACTAGGTAACAGCCTAAGATTAACTATAATAAAGCTACTTTTCTATTAGAAAGGATCTATATAAATACCTTAAAAATAATACCTACCTCTATTAATAGAAATAAGTATACTATAAGGGGTATAAGTAGTATACTATACCTAATAATAGACTATTTAACTAATAGACTAAAAGATTAACTAGTTTTAGTACTTAGTACTAATACTATACTATATATACCCTTATAAGGCCTACTAACTAGTTACTAACTAATTATATCCTTATAATTACCCCCCTTCTAATATAATATACCTAAGTTATAACTCTAAGGCCTATATATATTAGTACTAGTAACTATATACTAAAGTATAAGGTTATATTAACCCTAAAGGCCTTAGACAGCCTAGCACCTAGTAACAGCTAGGAATCCCCTAGCTAGTACTAGGATTACCTCCCTATACCTAGTCCCTCTAAGCCTAACATAAGCTACCCCTCTTTACTACCTAGCTAGCTAATTACTTCTGCCACACTAAGGCTAATTAGTCGCTAATTAGGTTATAACCCCTAGCCCCCTTAGGCCTATACTTAAAGAGACGGTCGCAGGCAGGATTCAAACCTAACCCTACTCAGCCAGGAGACCCACTAAGTACCAGAACAATTATAAGGGGTATAGGTAGTATGCTACACCTAATAATAGACTATTCAACTAACAGACCAAAAGATTAACTAGTTCTAGCACTTAGTGCCAGCACTACACCACACATGCCCTTATAAGGCCTGCCAACTAGTCGCCAACTAATTACATCCTTATATATACTATACCCTTTATAGACAACTATTCTAGCCTTAAAGATATAGAATTCTCTAAGAATAAAGAGGATATAATTAATATCCTTAAGAATAAGCTAGAATACTATAAAAATTAAGGATATAATTATCCTAAGAAAATACGCCTAGATAATAGTACTAAATTTAATATAGGGGAATTAACCCCTTATATTAAAGAAAGAGGGATTATATTAGAACCCTCTATACCCTATATACTAAAGTAAAATAGTATAGTAGAAAGAATAAATAGGGCTATCCTAGATAAGTCTAGGACTATTATAGTAGTAAATAACTTACCTAAGTTCCTATAGGATATTATCCTTAAAGAAACTACTAAGTTATTAAATTATACTACTATAAAACGCTTAGAAAAGACCCCTATAGAGGCTTTTCTAGATTACTTTTATCCTAATAAGGATAATAAACCAGATTTATCTAATATATATAAAATAGGCTCTAAGGTATATATATATATACCTAAAGAGAAGTATATATAATCTAATAAGTTAAATACCTATATAGAAGAAGGTATTTACTTATCTTAGGAAGGAAATAATATATATACTATATATATTCCTTCTAGGCCTTATAAGTCCTCTATAGTAAGGACTTTATATATTAAATTTATAGAAAGTACTATAAGAGAGGGAGAAATAACTATTCCTTCTAGTACTTCTATAAAACCTCCTCTTAAGCCTATAACTAATATAGAGGTAAATATACCTCTTATATCTAAAGAGGATAAAGAAAAATATAAGGCCTATACCTCTAAAGTAGAGGATATATACTATAATATTATAAATTATAGTATAATACCTATAGAGCCTACTACTATGAAATAAGCTCTAGAAGGAAAAGAGAAAGAAAAATGGCTAGAAGCTATATATAAAGAAATAGCTATAATTATCTAGTGAGGTACTTTTTAAGCCGTTAACCTAAAGGAGGCCTATAAGTCTTCTAGGGTACCTTTAACAGCCAAATGGGTCTTTAAGAAAAAGATTAATATTAATGGAAATATTGATAAATATAAGGCCAGGCTGTGTATAAGAGGATTCTAACAGAAATACAGAATCAATTATTTCTAGACCTTTACTACAGGATCCAATCCAACTACTTATAGGGTCCTATTGGCTCTAGCAGCAGCATTAGACTAGGAAATCCAACAAATTGATATAGTTGGAGCTTTCCTATATAGGGATTTAGAAGAAGAGGTCTATATAGATCCTTCTAATATTCCTCTAGCTGATTTCTTTAATAAATATCCTAATTTAAATACTATAAATTAGGATAATAATAAAGAACAGCTTATTCTATTAAAAAAGGCCCTATATAGTCTAAAATAAAGTCCTAGGTAGTAGTAACTAAAGATAAAATCTATATTAAAAGATATAGGTTTTATACCTTTAAAATCAGACAAGGCTACTTATTATAACTAGGATAAAACAAATCCTACTTATATTATTACCTACGTTAATGATTTTCTTATACTTAATAAAGATATTAAGTATATAGAAGATATAAAGGGTAAAATCTCTAAATATATAGAGATATAAGACCTAGGAGAAGTTTCTAAGTTTCTAGGGCTATATATAATAAAAGATAGATCTAAGAGATCTATAACTATCTCTCAAGCCCACTATATCCAGCAACTTCTAGAAAGATTTAATCTTCTAGATATATCACCCTCTAATATTCCTATATCTCTAGGAATATTAAATACCTCTTTAGGTAACAAAGTAAAGGGTTATACACCTTCTAAGGACCTATTAAAGGATTATTAACGCCTAATAGGATCCCTTATATACGCTATGTTTATAACTAGGCTAGATATAGCCTATAGTATATCTTTTACCTCTTGTTACCTATATAACCCTTTAGAATACCTATTAAAACAAGGAAAAAGTATATTAAGTTATTTAAAAGGGACTATTAACTATAATATTACCTATAAAGGTAATATTAATAGCCCTAATATACCTTATTTAATAGGTTATACTGATTCTGACTAGGCTAGTTGTAAAGAGACTAGAAAATCTACTTCTAGTTATCTCTTTACTTTATTTAGCGGTCCTATAAGCTGGAAATCTAAAAAACAGTTAACTATCTCTTTATCTACTACAGAAGCTGAATTTAATAGCTTATAGGAAGCTATTAGAGAAGCTATATAGATAAAGGGTCTATTATCTAAAATAGGGTATAATATAACCCCTATACCTATTAAAACAGATAATAACACAGCTCTAAGCTTAGCCTATAACCTAGAATATTATTAAAGGACTAAGCATACTGCTATATATTACTACTATACCTGCTAAGAGGTTGAAAAAGGCAATATAGAAGTAGAATATATACATACTTCTTCTATGCCTATAGACAGCTTAATAAAACCCCTTCCTAGGGTTAAATTTCAAGAATTTGTTAAGCTTATAGGCCTATTTAATAAAGATATACCTATATAATATACCTATATTAAAGGTATATTTTTCCTAATATTTTTAGGAATTTCTATTAATAAGTTATTAAATAAGATAACTTATTAATATTTTAACTCTAGGGTAACTCTTTTACCTTAAAGGTTTTTTAACCTCTATAATAGAGTAAAAGAGGGAGTATTAGAAGTAAGAGTATTCTCTAATACTCCTATACTTCTTTATCTTATATTTCCTCTATTATAGCGTTTTATATATAAGATATATATATATATATAATCTACTAAACTAGTAGATTAATATATATATTAATTACGTAAGCGGGTGATTACGTAATCACAGCCTGATGCTAGAAGATTCTATTAGGAGTAAGATTGGCTTTACTACTCCTCTCTCTAACTATCTAGGTTATCTCTTTAAGTTAGGGTTATTCAGTTAGGGTTAAGTGCTTACGCGTCTATCTAGTTGATTTCTAAGCAGCTTACGCAAGTATGGAATATTCTAGTAAGCTGGATACGGTTATATAAGGATGGGAATCTCCTATATTCTACACTACTGTCTTTCTCTCTAAGCAAGCAATATCTATAGTAACAATCTAACTACTATACTCTCTTTATATCTTCTATCCCTTTAACCCCTTATATTCAATATATCTCTACCCCTGTTATCCTATATTCTTGCTTCTATAGGATATACTCTTATATAGGATATCTACTATCCTATATATCTTTACCTATTATTCTAAAACTTTACTAGTATAGTCTTATACTTCGTTAACGCTTATACTATATATACCTATTTATTAACACCTATAGTAGTTATAAGATTATCTATCTATTAATAGACTTTATTAGTAGCCTTATAGTACTATATAAGTAATTTAGTAGTAACTATTTAGTAAATAGTATTCTTAAAGTTAACTACTTACTTCTTTTACCTCTTATAAGTCTTCTTCTATGTCTTATACTATAAGTTAATAGTAGTAAATCTCTTAAGGTTATTATTATTAAGGTCTATTAGGAACTTAGCTATTTAGGGTAGATGTATAGTACTTAGTATAGCTATACTTTATAAGTATATTATATACCTACCTTTATCCTTAATTCTTAACTTTATAAAGTTAGATATTTTAACCTTATATAGTTACTATAGACAGTCTACTATATTTAGCTATAAATTACTAGCCTTTAGGTTAATATATACCTATATATTATTATCCTCTATAAGGCCTTAGATAAGGTTAATTTATAAGGGCTAGTTATACTTTATATATAAAGTAACTATATTTATAGTATATTTCTTTATATATTTTATTATAATTAATAGATATTATTATTTAATTAGAGGGGTACTTTAGCTATTATAGAAATATATATTAGACTATTAATTATTAAATTATAAGGATTATAATAGTTAGTTATTATATATATTTATATAGTATATACCTAGATATATCTAGCTATTTATATAGAAATCTAGAAATAAGGCTATCCCCTTATAGTAGAATCCTAGTAAATCCCTAGCCTCTAATTAGTCTAAAACCTTAGGTATCTACTATATATATAGGGCTAATTACCTATGTATTCCCTAACTAATTACCGTGTTATTTCCGTGTATTTAACAGAGGTCTATACTAGTCGCCAGTATATTACACCTACTTCAACAATACCTCATTCCTATACTTAAGTTATTTAGGTCCTACTTATATATTAATTCGCCTTAGGTAACTAAGGCCTAAGTATCTAGTCTGTACCCCTAGTCCCTATGGTTCTAAAACAGAATAGGAGTCGTACGGTTATGTAATATTGTTATTCTAACACTACTGATATTATCTCAGGAGAATGAGGATTAGGCCTACTACTCCTGTAAAAGTGGCCATTCGCGGATACAGAGTTTTCAGGATCAAAGTCTCCGAGCTCAGAAGTCACATAATCAGAGACTTCAGAATCTGAGCCTTCATAATCAGAGGATTTAGAAGGAAGGGATGGTACTCTGGTCTTTGGCGACAGTCCGGGATCCCGCAACAATGTGGTTTCAGATATCCTATGCGAGGGAGTCTCTGCTCTCTCGGGGCCGGAGGACGGGCGGCTATATACGCCCTCGTCCAAAGTGTCATTAAACATGGTCGCTGTACGAGTGCTTGGATGACGCGGCTTTCGAGATTCCATATATTTTGCGGCGTTCATGATAGTCTCGTCGTAGCGGCTGCTCATCCCCGCTGAAACCACAACAGTGTTCGGGGGCATGGCTTCGCGAGTTTCTGTATCCCGGAACTGGTCCTGCCGGCTCCAGCCAGCCAGCAAATGTTTCTGGCGATCCTCCTTGCAAGCTGTATTGTCCCGGGAGATTGTTGGGCTGATCTTAGACGAGAAGGCGTTCCACTTCGCTTCAGGGTCGCCTTCCGGTTGTTGTGCTTTGGCTAGAGGGTCTAGGCGGCTCGGTCGGCTGGTGATTTCAGCACCAACACGAGAACGCAGGTGTTCTACTAAGACATCGTCCCCGGACCTGAAGTTGAAGCCGCCCCTGTTTCCTCCACCGCTATTGAAGCGGAAGGTGCGTGCACCGCCGCCTAAGTCGAAGCCTGTCCTTGCGGGGCCACGGCCTTGCTCCGAAGTAGACACCGCTCGTGCGTCATCGGGGGTGTTGGAAAACGATTGCCACATCTCTTGTGTCGCTAGAGCTGGCGTCGGGCGACCGTACACTTAGCACTAAGTTTGATAGGAGAGTAGAAGGATGGCAGATCAAGCTTTTGGACAGTTGTTCCCATTGTTGAAAGGCGGGGGTTTCTCTAGCGCCTGCAGCTGTTGGGTGCGGCTAGGAGATCCAATGAATAGTGAGTGTTCCTTGATGAGGCCTCCCATCCCATGCAGGCCTCTTACATAACCACATTGGCGGCCTCTACACTTCCTTATACACCAAGTAAATTCATTATCAACATTATTCTAGGCTAACGGCAATAGGCAAGGTGGCTACCGGAAAGAGCTATAGCGCTTTGCATAAAACGAGGCTTAGAGGTTAACAGGAGCATCTCTGTATTACAATATCTGTGCATATTGCTACATAGCTAAAACACCAGCACCGCCTTCTGCAGCTATTCGAAAGCTTCAGCCCCGCTTGCATGAGCAATCAATCTTGACTGTGCCATCGGGATTACCAGTGCATTGTGCGAAAAGCGCGCCGGCGGTCTATTGCACATGTCAGGCGAACATCTTTAGGTTCATAGACATCGATACTAGCAACATCATTTTTACGTACCTTTCCTTCGGCTATACACTTGGCCTGGCATTGATCGAGACAGGATCGCTTGGAAAGCGCTGAAAGCGCAGAGTTGGTAGCATCCCTGGGATGAGACTGCGCCTGTAACAATTGAGAATCTAGGCGTTAGTAAGAGCACTTTGGAGTAGCAATGGCGCGGCAACAGCCGTGACCGAAAGCTCTGTTTACGTACCAATTCTTGGGCCTGAGGCCTTGCAGCGACTAGCGCGCTAGTTAGGGCGATGGCTAGAGAGATAACGCTGGCCTTCATGGCTACTATGCAGTTGGGTTATGATATGTCTCGAGGCTGTCAATGTCTCTAGGTTGTAGCTTATGTCGCTTATGCGTTGGAGGTTGTAAAACGAGTGTTGGTCCTTGGAGAGAGGTATGGCGCCTGATCTATCTATATACATGTCGAAATGAACGCTGTTAATTATTGGCAGCTATTAACGCCTCGTATCATCTGGTGACACGCTCCCTAGCATTAACTGATACGCTTTAGGCCTTTGGGTTATGTATATCTCGCTTAACATTAAGTGGTATATAGCCTGCTTTTAGAGAGTAAGACGTCTCATTCTTTATGTACGAGTCATGATTCTGTCTTTGGTAGGAATCGAGTCTATAGTGCTCCATAGAGTAATGCCTTTTAGGGGGCAGCTAATGAATTTCACAGCGGCTTGTTGCTTCTATATCGTACTGCTACGAAGCAATTCTAAACACCGGCCAGCTCCTGGATCAGTAAATAAAGTCGCGTGGGAAGGCAGTGTCACTGAGCAATTACCCACGCCGCTAGCCGGCTAGACGTGTGACAATATAGTAGCATTACATTGCCCCTCTACGGCAGCTTAACGACATAATCCCTGTGTGGAGCCCCAACAGGAAACTACAAGCCGCTGGTGACCTTGTGCCTCTCGGCCGGTTAGTCTCTACGGAGCAACATCTTCTATTCTTGAAACTCACATTGTTGCCGATTGATGATATTTGGCGTGATGGATTTTGGGTTTCTTCACGTATTCGTTCAGACCCTGTCCGGAGTCTTTGTGTATGTGCTAGGAGAAGGATTAACAGCCCCACGCACAGCGCGAGTAACAGCAATAGATTTCTTTCCTAGACTGATAACAGACATTTTGATAGTTTATCCCGAAAAGATACATGGAAATAGAACATAGGATAGTAAGCCTACTAGTATGTTGATAGGTAAGGAATGAGAAGAACAAAGAACTAAAATCTAGAGGATTACCTTATCTGTGAATTGTGTGACGCAGTAGTATGCGTCTGGATGGTGCGATTCCGGCCGCGGGTTTTTCATCGCAAAGTTCCAAGCAGCCGGTGTGGCAATTGGGCATATCTGTATTGAGAGAGAGAACATACCGGGTTATGTAAGTAGAAATAGGCAATTTAATGAACACAATCACCTTCTTTATATGTGGCCTAGGAATCGGCCTGTCGCCGCAGCTGATCATGTTTTGCTTTATGTCGCGAACATTTGCGGATCGATTGTAAATCAGAGGGCTGAAGGAAAATTATTGGAATCGTGTCGCATAGTCACCCTTTGGATGGGAAAAGAAGGGGAGGATATCTACACGACTTCGCCGGGGGCCGGAGGGGAGGGATACGTACCATACCTTACGGAGTCGTCCGGCCCGAGTGGGGCCTTGAATAGTCGGGCTTACGGCCCCGGCGAAATCCCACGAAGCTGCAAAGTGTCATGAAGGCATCGCGAACGTAGTGATGTAGAGGCATTCTCATATTTCAAACACGAGGATGCCTAGTCCAATATCTAACAGTATTTCCATCCAGTGTCTCAAGTCATATAGGTACAAGAATAGAGTTAAGCCCGAGGCCCACCAAGTGGTGGTCCGCTCGCTCGGGTCCAACGAACTGCTTCTGAATGTCCGTCCACATGAACCATCTTTAGATCTTTTAGGATACAAAAGGAATAGGGTACTTAAATTAAAATGCGAGCTTGGCGGCGGGCGCGACGGCGACTGGTGGTGGCACCGCAGCCACCCTCGTCCTTGGCAGCCGTGGAGGTCTCGGAGGTCTCAGGCGTTGTGCTAGTGCCGCTGGGCTTAGAACTACCAGAGGAAGAGGCCGGAGAGCCGGACGCCACCGGGGTGCCGGAACCAGACGGGCCGCCGGCGCTTTTGTCGCCATTGCAGTCGCCATCAGAGGTCTGGCCGAGGAGGTTGACGGTATGGTCCACGCAGGCGTTAGGCCACGTCGCGGGTCCGGGAGCAATGTAGTTGGTCGGTACAGGCCAGTAGATGTTGATCAAGATGCCGGGCTCATTGCCGGTGTAGGCGCCGGGGAACTTGACGGTGGGCCCGGGTGTTCCGGAGCCGGAGCCGGTGACGGAGACCTGGGCACACGCGATGTATAACTGGGCGCCGCCCTTGGAGCCGGCCTGGTGCAGGGAGATCTGCTCGACGCGGACGAGATACTCAGCGGTAGGTAGCTCCTTAGGGAGGGTGAAGGTGAAGTTCTTAATGCCCTCGGCGGCAAACTGGATGTTGGTGGCGTTGATGTTGCTAGTGGTCAGCTCGTACACCTTAAACCAGTCCCCATCGCCCTTATAGGAGGCGACGCCAGAGGGGGCCTTGGACATATAGACGGTCATAGGGCCGGGGTGGATAACGCTGGAATCAATAGTAAAGCCGATCTCGTCGCCGGCATTAACAGCCTTGGTCTTAGTCTTAGCTAGGACGTCATCGTCGTTGGCGCCATTATTGCAGACCATGTCGCTTGATGTTAAGTCTTGGACGGGGGCGTTATAGTTTTTGTTCTGGCGGACGAACTCCCACTGGCCCGAGACCTCACCGTTAACGATGAGGGAGGGGTAGACCCAGTGGGCAATGGCCCGGGGCACGATAGCCGCGGCGGTGAGCAAGAGAGCAGCAGGGCGCATCTTGGCGGTTTGTAGTGGTAAAGACGGTGCGGAATTTTTGTATGAAAAGATTGGACGGGAAAAAAATGAAGTGTTCAATATTCCACCGGGGAATAAACGAATGTGAATTTTCTAACAAGAAGGAATGAAAGTGGTTGTTACAAATGAAGGAAGACGCCAATGGTGGTTGAGGACGAGGTGGGAAGAGACAGTCACTCCGAGAGGGAGCAGGCTGTCTTATATCTTGATCCATGAACACATTACCGCACTCCTCCCCCCCCTGGATGCCTCGAGCTACCATCTATCTGGCGTCTTCCCCGTCCCTGACGACATTGCTCACCACTAAATTGTCGTCGTTGTTAACATTTGCCGGCGCGAAAAGGGAACATGGGTGACGGTGAGCTAGGGCGGTGGTCGACGAAGCAGGCCTCAACTGGCGGGGACGAGTTTAGACGCATAGATGTCGGACCTATTTCTTGCAGAACTCATGCGCCAAGTCCTTATATTCGCGATCCTGGTTTTATAAAGATCTCACCCAACCTTATCTGAGGCGGTATTCGATACGCTATAGGGAGGCAACCAGGCGTACAGATCTGTATACCAAGTAATGCTACTTGTATAGAATAGATTACCTAACACCTATATCTGACTCGCCTCGTTTGGCCTTATAGGCGTTCCCGTTCCCGCATGCTGTCAATCCCCGGCACCCCGCACTCAATCATCGGTGATTAATGAAATACTTTGAGGAGTACGTCATGTTAAAGTACGTATATGGCGGCGATAATCCTTGTTCAATTGATGATGTGTGATATTATATCTCATTCCTCTGAGGGATTTCAGCTCAAAATGTGCGGCCTTAGGGGTAAAATATGCACGTGCCAGTGGGCTTCCCCATTTTGGGTGGGTATGTCTATCTATCTAAATAATTCTAGTAAGGGCTATATTAGTAGTTAGGTGCGTAATGACTAGTAATTCCCTAGTATCATATATATATGAACAATTACCTACTAAAAGTTAGTTAAGTATAGGATAAGAACAAAAATACTTGGCATTGCTCAACCTGCTGCCTCGTGTCTCACCCTTCGCAGGCAATTTTCAGCCTAGCTCACCCACTGCCTCACTTTTACTAAAGCAGCGTCGCTGGGTGAGCGTTGAGAGAGAGAGAGAGCTCTGAGCGCAGGATGCGTGGAATATACTGCCATGGTTGCAGACACGTCGGAGACTAATGGCGCATTTATCAGTCATATATCAGTCAGCCCACAATATGCGCCTTATGGTGGTACCGAGAATTCACCGCTCGCTCTACGAAGCACATAGCGAGCGACTCACTAAGCCCATCACGCGGGTCTTACTAAGTCCACCACGCCTACATACAGGATACGCCGAAACCACCCACAAAGCCCAGGCACTTGCAGAAGTATAAGGCCAATCACGGCTCCTTCATGCGGCATAAACAGGCTTTTCACGATAGTCATGTAACCGGTAATGCAGGTCGGAAGAGGGGGCGTCGGCGCAACAAGAATTGGGTTTGGGTACCGCACCTAGTGTATGTCTGTGCAGACGTCAAGACTTCGTCCATGTCTTGTTCGGCAATCGGTATCATCGGATGTTTGGTCCGAAATGAGGTCTGGTTTAAGTGTTGACGGCCCCCTCAGCCGGGGTCAGTTACCGAATCCCCCCCCTCTATTCCATTCGTATTACCATTTCACCAACGCTCAACGCCCATCGGCCAACCGTAGCAACAACAAATCTGCCAGGCCTCAAAAACAAAATTGACTATCTCATAGCTGACCACTATGAATACCTCAAATCGTCCTGATGAGTGGAAAATTGAACAGGGTCTCTCCGGGGCCGTACTCCCGGTCCTCGATATGACCGGCCCCGAGACGAAGGCTCTACCTCCTCAGACCTTCGGGCCCCCGACCAAGGATGAGAAGGCACTCAGTGAAATTGGCAACCAAGAGAAGCTCTTCGCTGCCGAGCGTAAGGGCTGGGTTGGGTAAGTTGCTTATTCTAAATAACATGATAGTTATGGAGCTGGTTTGGTTTGTCGGAGGGTGCTCAGCATATGTTTGTTCTCCGCGACTGATCAGAATCGACCATGTCAGTTACGTTGAATGGGAGAACTACCCCGAAAAGAAAGCCATGGCGCACAAGATCCTCACGTCCCAGACATTTCACCCCAACCCGGAGTACCAGCTGGGGCCGATTCCCGGCACCAACCCTGTCCTTCCCGGCACCAACTGGAAGATGTGGCACCACGCCATCGGCGGCGAGCTCACCAAAGTCCCCGACGACTCGTGGGACATCGTCCTGAAGGAAAAGCACCCGGACATGCTCCACCTGCTCCAATTCCCCTACAACGGGGAGCCGCCCAAGCGGCTGGTGACCGACAAGGAGATCACCCCCAACTCGCTCCACTTTGTCAGGAACCATGGCGGAATCCCCATCATCGACAAGGAGGAGTACAGCTTCCTACTGGACGGCCTCGTCGCGAACCCCCGGTCCTTCACCCTGGACGACATCATGGACGAGTCCAAGTTTCCGCGGATGGAGAAGACCGTCACAATGCAATGCTCTGGGACCCGTCGCATCGAGCAGATCCTCAAGTACGCCGGCC
The DNA here is from genome assembly GCA_020631755.1 of Colletotrichum sublineola. NCBI lineage: Eukaryota > Fungi > Ascomycota > Sordariomycetes > Glomerellales > Glomerellaceae > Colletotrichum > Colletotrichum sublineola. Next base: position 4,065,396 of record JAHSQG010000001.1, read on the forward strand.
AGGGCGACGAGGTCCCCCAGGCTCCGTGGGCCGAGGGGGCCATCGGAACCGCACGGTACGTCGGCATCAGCCTCAAGAAAGTCATCAAAGCCTGCGGGGGCTTGGTGGACGGTGCCAAGCACCTCGAGTTCTACGGCGCCGACACCTATTTCAAGGACAACGAGACGATGAACTACCTTGTCAGTGTCCCGTGGTCCAAGGTAAAGGCAAACGAGGTCATGTTGGCGTGGGAGATGAACGGCGAGGTGTTACCAAGAATCCACGGCTATCCCCTCCGCATCGTGGTGTTTGGCTACATCGGGGCCAGGAGCGTCAAGTGGCTGTACCGCATCAAGGCTATCAAAGAGCCCTCGCGAGCGCCTGTGCAGAGCAAGGAGTACCTATACTTTCCGCAGCAGGTGGGGAAGCACAATCTTAAAATGACGGACGGCATCCAGATCCAGGAGATGCCCGTCAGCTCGGCCATCATGTCGCCCTGGACCAAGCAGGTCGTCATCCACAACGGCAAAATCCGCTGCAAGGGCTGGGCCTACTCCGGGGGCGGCCGGTGGCCCGAACGCGTCGAGCTCTCGGCCGACGGCGGCTTCAACTGGTACACGGTGCCGGTGGAGAACCTCTCGAAGAAGCGCCGCTGGACGTGGCGCACGTGGGAGTTTGATCTCCCCTGCGACGTCGAGGGCTGGATCGAGGTCGTCTGCCGCTGCTGGGACAACTCGCTCAACACGCAGCCGCCCGACGTCCGCACGGCCTGGAACTGGGGCCTGCACGTCACCAGCTCGTGCCATCGCATCTCGCTGTACAGCGTCAACAAGACCAGGCCGGCGACGAAGGCGCGCCTTGCCGAGTTCGAGGAGAAGGGCATTCCCTTTGGCCCCATCACGGTTCCGCTGGCGTTCCCGTCGCAGTCTTGGGACGAGTACGAGAAGTACTGGGCAATCCATGACCCCCGTGATGCGGAGGAGGACTAGGTTGTCTCCACGTGCTCCATATTCGTTGCAATGGGTTTACTGTCTCTCCAATCAGGTCGGGGCAGTGACAGAGCGTCAGAATGGTACATTGTAATTCTTCCCCCAGAACTATATGTTTACCAAATCGCCATATGAACCAACTAGTTAATGCAATGCGACTTCTGAAGTCTAAGACTGAAAAATGGCCTGTGTGTTGACTGGATAGCCGCTCCACTAACCTCTGCTCGAAAATGCATCTTGTATGCGCAATCACATCCCTGCTCAGGCTATAATGGACCATAGCGCTGCGGCCGTACGATTCAAAGGGTGCGGATTACTGCTGTTGATCTATCTCGGGTGGAGAGGGCGAAACTCTAATCGAGGTAGGGCGATCAACGTATCGAGTTGCATTTTCTTCCAGGTTGGGCGTCTCAGGCACACACACCTCAGCAGGGCCACCCCGAGGAAGATTCCGCTGGGAGAGCAGTGACTGGTAAATCTCACCAGCAGATTAAACTTGGTTCTTGAAGAAATTTAGTTCCGTAACTTTATTCTGTTTCTGCCTTGCCGCTCATTCAGGAGTGAGGGGCATGGAATAGGTACCGTCTGCTGGCCGTTCATCCACGGTGTCATCCGACTGAGCCCTACATGGCTCTGGTAATATAGATAGTATCATTAGATCCAAGGAATGGACCCTCGACCATGCGCTCGGTTCACCTATCTTACCTAGTTAATGACATCCCGATGACCTTGGGCAGACACTCATACGCATTATCTGTTTGATTCGCGTCGCGGCATCCGCTCGCACTGGAAAAGAAGTGGAGAACGGACGCCCGCGGAACACCGCTCGAGACCAGCGCCCCCACTCGCGTCGCGGGCCCCGCGGCCGCAGTGACGAATCTCATGACATTGTTGGCTTGCAATCTACCATTGACCGAACACCAGTCAAACGTTGCTCGTCAGCTCAGCCACCGTCAGTCTCTGTCCGAGGACACCGAAGAAGCGCGGAGGAGCAAGGCTTGTGCCAGTCAGACCGGGGCGCGGGGGGGTGCCACGCTTCTCCTATCCCACCAGGACACCGTTTCATTTAGCAACCTGTCATACATACTATAGTCGCGGGAGCTTGCCTTCGCTCTCAAACAGTATATATCTTCAACGCATTTCTCCCAACCACAAGGCCACCATGTCGTCCTTACCGAAAGTTGAACCTTCAGCGTCCGCCGAGACCTCAGATTCATCCTCGACCCACGGGAAACGCAGACGAGTCTTCAGCCTGTCCCACCGGCCGTCGAGAAAAAGCCTCGGCACTATGTCGGGAGAAATCGAGATCCCGGAACCTACACGCATGCCCGTCTTGGGGCATGTGACTGAGATCGACGCGAAATTTTCTCTGGGGTCTTTCATACATCTTGCCGACAAGTTTGGTAAGTGGCATTCCCATCGGTGAAGACAGCCGTGTGGAGGAAGTGGGGTGAGCCTACAGCTAACCCAACCCACCTCCAGGCCCTATCTACAAGCTTGATCTGCTCGGCCACAAGTTGGTGTTTGTGAACACTCACGAACTGGTCAATGAATGCTGCGATGACAAACGCTTCAAAAAGAGCATCGACGGAGATATCAATGTAGGTTCAAGTCTCGGCCGGGTTTGAGATTTGTTCCATTGCTGACGACTTGATATAGGAGCTACGCGAGGCAGTACATGATGGTCTGTTTACGGTAAGCCTCAAATCTCTCCGTATCCTCACTTGACGAGTATTTTTGACCAAAGTTACCTTTGATAGGCCAAAGGAGTGGAAGAAGAGAACTGGGGTGTCGCCCATCGCGTTTTGATGTCGGCTTTCGGCCCCCTCGCGATCAGGGAAATGTTTGACCCTATGCATGATGTCGCTGGGCAGCTCGCCTTGAAGTGGGCCCGTCACGGACCGTCTACCCCCATTCATATCGGTGAAGACATGACGAGGCTCACAATGGACACTGTCGCCTTGTGCACAATGGGCTACAGGTTCAACTCGTACTACCGGGAGGATACTCACCCATTCATCACGGCCATGTACGCCGTCATGAAGGAGGCCGGCGACAAGGCCCTCCGTGTGTTGCCTCAGGTGTTCTACAAGAAGCAGGACAAAAAGATGAGGGCCAATATTGAGCTGCTACGGTCGACGGCGAGAGAGGTCCTGGATGCGAGAAGGCTGGATCCGAACGGCGCGACCGGGCGCAAGGATGTGTTGACGGCAATGCTCAACACCGTCGATCCCGTCACGGGGCGCAAAATGACCGACGACAGCATCATCGACAACCTGATCACTTTCCTAGTCGCTGGCCACGAGACAACGGCCGCAACGTTTACATTCACAATGTATTGGCTGCTGAAGAAACCAGAGGTATACCGAAAGGTCCAAGAGGAAGTCGACAGGACAGTGGGCGATGGGCCTCTCCGCGTAGAGCATGTTGCCAAGTTGAAGTATTTAACAGCGGTAAGCAATCAAGACATCTCTCCGTTCGGTGCTGCCTCTAGCTAGATAGTGGTGGGATCATCGATTTGCTTGACGGCTGCTAACATATCCCGATCACAGGTAATCAGAGAGGTGCTGCGGCACAGTGCCCCCATTTATGGTTTCGGCAGAGAAGTTCAGAAAGACGAGGAGGTTATCGGCGGCAAATACCGCATCAGGACCGGAGAGCAGGTCATCTGCTTCCTGGCAAAGTCTCACCTCGACCCCAAGGTCTACGGGGACGACGCCGAGGAGTTTAAGCCCGAGAGGATGCTCGACGAGAACTTTGATCGGCTGATGAGGGAGTTCCCCAACTGCTGGAGCCCCTTTGGTACGGGCATGCGCGGCTGTATCGGCCGCGCCTTTGCCTGGCAGGAGATGGTGCTCGCCCTCGCCCTGCTGATGCAGAACTTCAACTTTGTCATGCACAATCCCAACTACGATCTCAAGATTTCGCAGACGCTCACGATCAAGCCCAAAGATTTGTACATCCGAGCGATTTTGAGAGAGGGCTTGACGCCTACTTCCCTCGAGGCTCGGATGTCCGGGTCCTTCGCCGGAGGCCATGGGACTCAATCCAAGGTGAAGGCCCAGGAGGCCACCAATGGACCGGCGACGGCCGAAGGCGCCAAGGGGACGGCAAAGCTGGCCGTCTTCTACGGTTCTAACTCGGGAACCTGCGAGTTCATGGCTCAGAGGCTCGCCAGTGACGCCACATCCCACGGTTTCAGCGCGACCGTGGACACCCTCGACACCGCTCGAGAGTCCCTACCGACGGACAGACCGGTTGTCATCATCACTTCCTCCTACGAGGGCGAGCCGCCCCACAACGCTGCTCTTTTCGTGGACTGGTTGACAAATCTCAAGGACAAGGAGCTCAAGAACGTGAATTATGCTGTGTATGGCTGCGGTAAGTTGCAGAAAGCCCCTCACAATAAACATAGCCCCTCTGACCACGTCGATAGGGCACGCCGACTGGGTGAAGACGTACCAGCGGATCCCCAAGCTAGTGGACGCTTCCATAGAAGAACGCGGTGGTCACCGGATCATCCCCATTGCTTCAACCGACGCCAAAGACAGAGACATGTTCTCCGACTTTGAAGCCTGGGAGGACAACGATCTGTGGCCCGCCCTCGTCAAGCAGTTCGGTGGCCGGCCCGAGAGCGAGGACAGCAGCACCCCCCAGGCGGGCCTGTCGGTCTCCTTCTCCACGCCGAGGACCTCAACCTTGCGCCAGGACGTTAGGGACGCTCTCGTCATCGACTCTCGCTCGCTTGTAAATGGTGACCTGGGGCCCGTCAAGAGGCACCTGGAGGTGCAGCTGCCGTCCAACGTGCGGTATAAGGCGGGAGACTACATGGCTGTGCTTCCACACAATCCCAAGGACACCGTCGCGCGGGTGATGCGACGCTTCCACCTGACATGGGACTCACATGTCGCGATTCAGGCTTCGGGCCCCACGACTCTGCCCACGGACGTCAGCATTCCCGTGTCTGATGTCTTGAGCTCATACGTCGAACTGTGCCAGACAGCTTCCAGGAGGGTTAGTTCGCTCCGTATTCTCATCTTACTCGAGCTTTGATTACTAACGTGGAACATCTAGAATGCATTGACGTTGTCACAATTTGCCAAGGACGAGGAGCTCCGTCGCAAGCTCCAGTACCTGGCGACCGACGGTTATGACGCAGAGGTGAAGAACAAGAGACTCTCTGTCCTGGACATCGCCGAGCAATTTCCATCTCTGACATTCCCATTCAACCATTTCCTGCTCATGCTCCCACCCATGCGTGTTCGCCAATAGTAAGTGCATCATCACCTTCCCAGTTGCCGCGGTCTATGCTTACCGTCACAATCAGCTCAATATCCTCGTCGCCTCTCGTCGATCCAGGCGTCGCTACCGTTACTTACGGAGTCCTCGACGAGCCCGCCTTGTCAGGACAGGGCCGCCATATCGGCGTCACCTCATCCTACCTCTCAAGCCTCGCAGCCGGCGACCGGATACAGGTCTCGATACGTGTCGCGCAGGGCGGTTTCAGGCTGCCTGTCGACATGGACAAAACGCCGCTGCTGTGCGTTGCCGCCGGCACGGGCCTAGCGCCCTTCCGCGCCTTCATCCAGGAGAGGGCTACCCTCCTCAGCAACGGCCGACAGCTCGCGCCGGCGATCCTCTTCTTCGGCTGCCGCGACCCTCTCGCCGACGACCTGTACCGCGACGAGTTCGACAAGTGGGAGGCCGCCGGCGCCGTCAAGGTGTACAGGGCGTACAGCCGCAAGCCGGACGCCTCGGGCGGCTGCAAGTACGTCCAGGACCGCATCTGGCAGGAGCGCGAGATGCTGTACGGCCTCTGGGACCAGGGTGCCAGGGTCTATGTCTGTGGTTCCAACCGGGTCGCCGAGGGCGTCAAGGACGTCCTGCTCAGGGCCGCCAAGGAGAAGAGCGAGATCGACGACGGGAAACCGATAACGAATGAGGAGTTGGAGGAGTGGTTTAACGGCATCCGAAACGAGCGGTATGCCACCGATGTATTTGACTAAAAAGCGCTGTGGAGCGATATGCACCTCTTGAAACCATTCCTCGCCTCCAGGAGTACAAAATCTGTAATATGATTAAGCGTTTTGGGCAGAGTTTTGTATGCAGGTCTGCCACTCGGATAGAATTCTCCCGTTTTGTGCTGTTTTGCTCGGAAATCTACATCATATCAAAGCTCCCATGCGAAGTCCCCGGGAACTTGTCAAACGCCGCCCGCCTTGCATGCATGAATGGTGTTGAAAAACGTAGCAAACCATACCTGGGATTGCGCAGAAGTCCGCGTAGGCAAAGTAGGTAAAGTCAATTGAAATACCCGAGGACACTCTGCCGGAGGATGGGAGAGAGACTAGCCAGCGCAGCGTACGTGGCAATCCCCTTTGCTCATGCGCCTAGAGGATAGATACCTAGATGCCACGCGGACCGGGCGTCTGTCCAGGCCGCGTAAGTAAGTTCATGCCGCTCGGACGAGCTGGACGCCCGTTGTCCTTCAGCGCATCTAATTCTCAAATTCCCAGCCGCCCGAAACTTCTTCTGCAAATACTACGTAGCAAGTTCGTGGCGCCGGCTGGCGCTAATGTACAACCTGCCAGTAGGAACCCATATACTATGGGGGATATAATGATGTTCCCCATGCCCCCCCCAGTTCGGACGAGAAGGGCACGGAACAGAATCGCGTCCCGAGAGGCGACAAGGGGCCGGTGCGAGCAACACATAAAGGTCCGCCATGGGCCCAGGTTATCTGCTCCTGGCGGTGGGTTTCGGGGTCTTGTCCATCCTGTATTATGCACATCAGCCGCCGAAGATGACGAACCTCAAGTTCGATGCGGAATTCTGGGCCGCTGCTGGCCCCCTGATCGCCTTCCGACCGCCAAGGAGGCCGACCAACGCCCTGGAGCTCCGCGCAAGTGTCAACGCCGGGCTGTCTGTCATGCTCAGGCACGCTTTGCCAGACGGGATCGTCGAAACCAAACACGACGTCAAGTCCTTCGACGACGAAACCATTGCGCTGTACGAATTCGCGCCGGCGGTCAACGAGACCAGCGGCAAGCAGCCGGCGCTCGTCTACCTCCATGGAGGCGGCATCGTAGGCGGGGACATCGATCCGTACAGCCGGCCGCTCGCCGCCAAGGCGGCCGTGGAGACTGGGCTGCGCGTATTCGCCGTCGAGTACCGTCTGCCGCCCGAGTTTCCGTACCCGACGGCCGCCGAGGACTGCTACGCGTCTCTCGCATGGCTGAGCCAGAACGCTGAATCCCTGGGCGTCGATCCCGCGCGCATCGGGCTTTACGCGCTCAGCGCCGGCGGCGGCATCGCGGCGGGCGCCGCCATGATGGCCCGAGACAGGGGGCTGTCGCCGCCGCTGGCGAAGCAAATCCTCATCTACCCGATGCTTGACGACAGGACCAGAGCCCTCCCGGACAACCCGCTCTGCCAGTTCCTCACGTGGACGGATACCTCGAACCAAATCGGCTGGAACGCGTACCTCGGCGAGGGCAAGGCAGGGGGGGCGGAAATACCCGTGTACGCCGCGCCTGGGCGAGCCGTTGACGTTGCGAACCTGCCGTCCACGTACATTGAAGTGGGCGGGCTTGATCTCTTCTGTGCCGACGCGGTTGCGTTTGCTAGTCGACTCGCCTCGGCGAACGTCCAGATGGAGTTGCACGTGTATCCCGGCCTTCCGCACATCTTCGACCTGTATGGTCCCTTGATCAGCTTGACTCAACGAGCGAGGGAGAATCGTCTACGGGCGGTAAAAAGCTTATAGCACAGGCTAGATTCAGTGTCGGGCTGTCTAGTTGGATGAATATAATACCTAGATCTTGACTATGACCATGGCCACACTCAGGCCTGCAACCATTGTGCATTTGCTGTACGATCGCCGAGGTCAAAAAAGAATATCGTCAAGCCAAGGCTAGGGCTGCATCTACATGTACTTACTGCGCTATGTCGCGAGTTTATGAGATCCTGGTTTCCAAAAAAAAAAAAAAAAAAAAAAAAAGGTGGCTGGTGGGCGACGCTTGGAGACACATGAAGGTGGCAATAGCAGTGGGTAGTATATCAAACCTCTGAATAATCCTGAGCAGTCATACTATTCTTCCCTACCTAAAAGCTCTTACACTTTGGACGATAAAAGCCAATCCTGAATATTTCACCCGGACTTCCACCGACGGATGATGATCTCAGCAGCCTAAAGATGTATCAGCAATCACGACTTATACAAGGAAAGGAACATGATGGAACTGGGGATAATCACCTTCTCTCCAATGGCGTAGGCCGTCGTGGTAGTGTGGGAAGCAGGGATGGTAGGGATGACGGAGCAGTCGGCAACACGGAGGCCTGAGACGCCGTAGACGGAAAGGCTCGAGTCGACCACGCCGCCCTTCTCGCGAGGTAGCATGGCAGCGGTGCAGCAAGGGTGCATGAGCGACTGGATGACGTTGGCTTTAACGTACTCGATGAGGGCGCCGTGCTCGGTGACGTTGGCGCCCGGGGCGACCTCGACGGCGCCATGAGCTTGCCATGCCTCCGTAGAGTACAGGCGGCGGAAGTAGTCGACGTAGGTGGCCATGATATCGAGGTCGATGGGGTTCGCGCCGGTGGCGTAGTTGACGACGGGGGTGGCGTCGTGGTCCGTGGAGTTCAGGACGACAGAGCCACGGCTGAGGGGCTTGAGGAGGAAGGCGGTTGCGGGACCCATGTGGAAGGGTATTTCGAGGATGGGGTGCTCTGGGTGCTCGAGGGCCTGGGCGAGGATCTCGAGCTGCGCGAGGTAGCCCTCAAGGACGGCCTCAGGTGCGCCGGTGGGGAGATACTGGAGGGCGGAGCGGTCCTCGATCTGGGCGCGGATGCTTGCGACTATCTGCTTCCATTTAGGGGTAACGTGCGGGAGGGCGACGTACGCTGCACTGTTACCCATGGCGAGAGTGTAAGGGCCACGGGCGGGCCGCTCACGGAACTGAGCAACAGCCTCGGCGGCGTAGGTCGCGTTGTTGGTGACGTCGGCTTCGGTGGGGAACGGAGCGTCGTAAGAGTAGGTGATGGGTGTAGCACAGTGGTCCTGGAAGTTCTGGCCTACGCCAGGGAGGTCTTCAACGAGCTCGATGCCCTCCGACTCGAGGTACCCGGCAGAGGCGACACCGCTGCGCTGGAGGATCTGGGGCGTGTGGATGGCACCGGCTGACAGGATCACCTCACGCTTAGGGCGGATAGTCCGGGCCTCACCACCGGCGACGGGGCGGAACTCAACAGCGGGGGCGTTCATGTCCTTGTCGATTATGAGCCGCGTGACCTTGTGACCAACGAGGAGGTCAAGATTAGGCCGGGTTTCGGCAATCCTGGCATAATGTCCTACACCAGCATGGGACCGCTCGACGGTCTCGGAGTTCTGTGCCGTGGGAACCCAGCAGACACCACGCTTGTCCCCATTGTCGCAGGTGACAGGTGTCTCGAGACCGAAACCCTCAAAAGCCTGCCATCCAGTACCTGAAGGTAACAGTCAGCATGTTCACTGTCCCTTGTGTACCGCCCGGGAGTCATATACGCTGTATGGGCCACTGGAAGGGCGGGAAAGAGGCCTCGATGGAGTCGCCGGTGTAAGCGGAGGCATCCCAAGTGTAGCCGTACTTCTCAACGAGCTCTTCACTAGGTTCAGTGAGGAATAGAGACTGATGTTCTTCAATGTTAGAAGAGGAGATCGGCAATGGGGGGTTAGGCACAAGATGCACCTTCTTGAATGTAGGGCCAAAGTTCTCCCAGTCCCAACTATCAGGGCTGTCATCGAACTGGGGACTACCGAGTCGCGCCCACTCGTCGTAGTCATATCTGGAGCCACGGTCTAAGAATTGGCCGTTGACGGCAGATCCTCCGCCTACAGTCATTCCAAGGATGACGGTAGCACTGCGGTTGTTGACGCTGGCAACGGGAGGAGAGCTAATGATCAGGCGGCTAGCACCACGGCCATCCTCTGGTGGATCATAGTAACCGACGGTCCCCTCGATCTTGCCATACTCGATGACTAAGACGGTCTCTATGAAGGCATATCCGCGTTAACTTCCAAATGGCCCCGGGGTGGCAACTTCACGAGGGGATTCACAGCTCACTCTTGGGGAAGGCGGCCGAAACACGGTCGGCGACGGTCAGACCGGCAGTACCACCACCGACGACGACGAAGTCATACTCCTCCCTGATCTCGGTAACTTGCCTCTTTGCCAGGTGGTGAGCGCGGCGGGGAGAGGCCTCGACGACACCGCTGAGGATGCACACGCCGGTCAGGAAAGCCTTGATGAGATGCATTCCTCTTCTGTTTCCAGCGACGATGGTAATATAAACACGAATCAACTGTGAATGGTATACATACGCAATGAATACCGGCCAGAGGATAAGATGTAGACATACGATTGACGCCCGCGACCTTTGAGAAGGGTGAGTCAAAGGAGAGTCAGCCAGTGGAGAAGCGTAATCGCATAGGGTCCTAGACTGCAACCCTGAGGTGGAGGCAATTAACCCGAATGACACTCAGCCAGGGGGAGAAGCTCGCACCAAGTCTCCTTTAACCTGCTTGGCGTAAGACGAAGGGGTAATGCCAACCCGCCTCGGCACATCAAGGATGCTGGTCGCAGCTGATAATTTCGTACGGATAATCTACCAATATCCCCATCCCTGTCTTCAGAATCCAGAGTTCTGTTCGCTTGAATCACCAGAGCTGGATGGCCAAGGATCATAAGGAGAGCTTTCTCAGCATGCAGAGCATATTACCTCATTCTCGTCCGTATACCCCAAAGTCTTGGTAGAGTCTCTGTAGCCGCCTTTTCTATATCTTTTCTTTGGCTTTATGCCACTTAAGCCGCCGATTCTCTGCAGCCGCCTTGACGTCCTCCTCAGTGACTATGCCTTGCTTGCTTCGGTGCTCAAGCAGCACCCCTATCACCTGATCTCCTCTCCGCTTATTCTCTAATGCCGCCTCGATAACCTCCCTAGTGACCTTGACTTCCTCATTTCGTTGTTTAAATAGTAGCTCCATCACCTTATGTCCAGTCCACTCATTCCCTGCAGCCGCCACGACAACTTCTTCTGTGATCTTGACTTTATTGCTTGGTCGGTCGAGCAGCAGCTTTGTTATTGCCTTCCTATCCCGATTAGCTAAAGCCACCTTGAAAATATCCTCTGTGATCTTGACTTCATTGGCTCGTCGATCGAGCAGCAGCTCCATCAGTTCTATTCCATGTTCCGTATTTGCTGCAGCCGCCTTGATAATGTCTTCGGTCATCTTGACTTCATCGCCTCGACGATCGAGCAGAAGCTTCATCATTTCTTTCCCATCTACGTTATTCGCTGCAGCCGCCTTGACAACGTCTTCCGAAAACTTGACTCCTTTTTCCAGCCGATCTATTAAAAGACCAGCGATTTCAACCTTCTCATTTTTGCAATAAATATGAACCTTGCTCCATTCTCGTTGTTCGTAAAACAATGCTTCAGCCCGAAAACCACCTTGAACAGCGAGTTTGACCGAGTCCACAGTGACTGGCGCCTGTCTGCCGCTCTTGTCAAATATATGGACTGTGAATGCAGTTTGTGAAATTGGTATGAAGTTATGCGGGTCAGTTGAAGGAAATGGTTTCCCTGAGAATAACTTCAGCATGGCAGCTCTTCGCGTTGCCACATTAGCGCCGCTCTTTTGATCTTGGTCATTTGAAAGTTGCAGCAAGAATTCAACGCATGTCCACTTCCCTACCCGAAATGCCCAAGCCCACGCCTCCATGTTGTTGATCTTGACTTTGCGGTTCGCCTTTCGCTTAACCAGAAAATTTGCAGCCGATTTCTGGTGCTTCAAAACGGCAACAATCAAAGGGGTTTCTTCCTTCTCATTGACCGCGTCTATTTTAGCCTTTTTCTCCAACAGTAGCTCGATCGCGTCCTCATGGCCTTTCTCGGCAGCGCAGTGCAATGCTGTGTATCCGTTCTTGTCGGTCTCGTGTGATGTCACACGAGGATCATCGAACAAGGTGCGCATCACAGCCACATGGCCTCCAGCAGCAGCGTGTAAAAGAGGAGTCTGTCTGTTGCCATCAAACAGCGTCGGGAGGGCCCGACTCTTCATCAGAATCTGCGCAACATCCACACGCCCGTGCTCAGCAGCGTAGCTCAACGGAGTCCGACCTCCTTTACCTTCGGAATCAATCGCTGAGCCAATATGAATAGCTGCTTTAACGACTTCTGGCCAACCTTGCTGAGCTGCCCAGGACAGCATGGTACGGCCGTCATCATCTTGGTATACGAGTTCCGTAACCTGATTGATTAACCAGAGTGTTTCCGTTCTGTTTCCTTCGGATACTGGGAGAAGAACATCTCCAGCTTTTACAGGCCTAGATATATCCACTGCTCTGTCCTTAAACTGGAGGTAGCGATTCGAAATTCCCGAAAGTGACTTGAACGAAGGCGACTTCGATAACATCTTGACCGCTTGATCCTCCATCCAGGAAATTCCCTCTGCAGCGAACGCTTGTTGGGACCCTTGCTCCCAAAAGAATGCGTGCCGATAAAGCTCGCCAAGCTCTAGCATTACTTCTTCCAAGGCGGCGGCCATTTTCCCATCCGTTAATGTTCTTGTGGTTTCCCAGGACCATCTGAGAATGTCTTCCGCCTCTTTGAATTTGCCATCTTTTCTCAGATCTTCAGCCTCAGCAAAAGCATTCGGAAGTGTCTCTGTGGCAGGTGGCAGCTTAGATCGATTCCGTAGGACTGGAAAAATGACCGAGAAGGCATCTTGCGCAGAGCCGAGGCCACTCTCCTTGAAGCATTCCAAAAGACCAGATACCACTTCGTTTTGGACGCAGAACCGACTGCTTCCTTTCGAAGACTTCGTCTGTCCACCAATCGCGCCAACCTTTGTCACGGCCTCGCACAGGAAATGTTGGTATAAGTCCTGAGCACAGGCGGAAGGGATGGAATGATTACCTCCGGTGGTTAAAACAAACCCGTTGGGATTCGGAAATTTACCGAATTGCCAACCGAAAAATCGTAGGAGTGACTGACTTGGTTGACGAATTAATGAGTCGGTTGCAGTGGATATGCTGTGAATTGTCCTGTTCTCTTTTGTATTTCATAGTACATCCGGGCCCAATATCCTCAGATCTTCCCCGAAAACCAGTTCTCTTTGCATTACCAAGGGAAAATCATTGGTCCAAAATTGCATTTCAACTTTCGCGCCCTCTAGTTCATCTTGCGTCGCCCCAATGGCCATAATCCGAGAGATGGGTACGTCCGATGCCTTTGATGCTTTGGAGTTGAACCTGTTGCTGTTGGGCTTCTTCATACGAGGATCGGAGATGACTGACCACGTCCATAATCCTATCGCGGCTTCAAGATGTCGTTGTATCGTATTCCATGTCGAAGGCAAATCTTCGCGCTTCCGAAGTGGTATTTGGAGCGAGACACTCTCGACACCAGACCAAGGCGTTGCGTGGCTGTACTGGGCTTGTGCCATATGAAGCGTCCAAGAGACGGTTTCGTCATCTACATTAGATCCTGTAGGGTACAAAATCTTGACGCTTGACTGGATTGCCTTCCTCAACTGTTCGGCTAGCTGCCGCGCAGGTACCAGTCCATCGCCCCATGTGGTTGAAGATCTTGATTTGACAATGCTCGACTGGCTTGTCAATTCAGCCAACCGGGTCCTGTAATAGAATGCTCTTGCAGCCTCCTTGTTTCCCAGTGATTTTTTTTGTCCGTCGTCATGGCTATTTTCTTTGCGAGGCCGTTGTTGGCGGTGTTATTGTCGTCTCCTCTGCTGTGGTTGGCCGTGTTTGTAGAGTGCCGCACTGCCGATGGACTGATGACTACCCAACTTAAGTTCCCCTCATTTTTGCCGTCTTTAGCTATGTGCAAGGCGAGAAAATCCAGCTCATGGCCTTCTGCTTCGTCGGGACGGTCATGCAAGAGGTTGTCCTCCCTGCGCAGGCGTTGAGTCCTGAGGCTTGCTCGAATGATGCTAGCAAACAGAATTACTCCAAGTTGAAGGACCGAAACAACAGAGTGCATTGCTCTGAGCCCAACAAACTGAAGGACGAAGCCGGATACAGTCACTGCTGTAGCAAGCCAGACTCTGAGCTCATCGCTAGAATGCTGTGTCTTCCATGATGTAATGTACTGGTTTATCAGATTTGTAGAGTCGTCGAACAAAAATGAGTCGAAGGTTTGGTCGCCTATTGTCTGATTTCCTGGTTGGACCACATAAATGCTTGATTTGGGGAAGTTTCTCCTCCCATTCTCGGTACCCTCATCGCAGTTCTTCCTGTGAAACACTCTCTCCTTGGTGCTGTTCTCCACCAAGAAGGCACAGAAGAACATCCCCACGCATAGCAGAACTATGCCGAGGGACATCAGGGGGAAAGCCCACGCAGGAGGAACCTTTTCTTCCTTCTTCCAACCCCACGATGTGACAAGACCCCCAAGAACCAAGACTGACGCCTGTGCGAGAAATGTAGCAGCGGCTGCTAGCCATGGAGCGTATTTGGATGGCCTCCTTATTCCTATGTTGAAGGAGAGATTGGGGTTGGGGGCAAATTTTATGGAATCTTCGTCGTCTTCAGAACCCAATGTTGTCCTTGCCGAATTCGATTGCTTTGGGGCTTCAACGTCATCGCTGAAGGGCTTTCCATCCTCCCTCCATTCAGAATCCTTAGGAGCCCGTGTTGTGATATATTCCCGAAAGGACTAAATACCGCATTTGGATGGCGATAAGTCGTTGCCGGAGGAAAACTCTTTCCTGGCTTCCTCGAGATCATGAATGATCTCGAGGAAGCCAGGGGCGTCCGAATACACGGACGATAGCGCCGTTGTGGTACATCTCGCAGACATCACGGCTCGTGGACGAGCACAGCTCTGCCTCTTCCGGGTTCTAATAGCTTGCCCGCAAGTCATTACAAGGACAGAAAAGTTCACCAAGAACTAGGGTCCAATGTCAGTAGATTGATACGCATATGTACTACATGTGTAAACAACCCGAAGGATTTAAGAAGCTTTAGAACCATAATCGCGCCATTGACTCTAACGGGGAGTTGAGTGTCACCTCTATGCGTGGGTTTCTTCAACTAATAACAGCCAAGGCAATTGATATGCCAGGATTTGCACGCTTTTAATCGCTGCTACTATCGCAAATGTAAAGCACTTGTAGGGCCCCTTTCTTTATACAGCTTCTTCCTTTATGTCACCATGTGTACTTTGTTAGCTGTTTAACTATCCCAACTAAAGCGCGTCTAATCGTTTATAATCCAGCCGGCAGACTTTCCTTGACGTTCAAAATTTTGATACATCGTTCATGTATAACGGTTTTTTTCTTTCTTTTCGTCTTGTATCGACACATGTAGCCCTCCCTTTCGTGACGAGTAGTCGTCCTTCAGATGAGCCCGCTGATGACTGCGACTGTATTGCCGTTTCGGGGAAGCCTCATGCACCTAATCACATTTTGCCAGTTTCTGAGAGGCATTCTATCAATCAACATCCCCTTATTGGACCGGTAGGTCAATTATGCAGCCATGCTGAAATTTGCCACGCCTGCATATAGCGTTTCACGAAGTGATATATAATAGTGCACATAGACCACGCCTGCCCCTTCTAGTTACTAATCAGAAGGTGCGAAAAGTATGCCGGCGGCCAGAATCGAACTAACCAGGAGCTATACTCCTACTACTAGACGTATACTACTGCGTCACGCAGGTTAAGGTTACCTTATAACATTATATAAAGTAATTTTTACAAAGAAAACAAAGTGTATCTATATCTGCGGTAACGACAGTGTTTAATAGAAATAAGTCCCCAATGCGTATACAAATGCAACTTCTAAGGCCCTTCTTGTATTAGACTCTTAACTGCCTTATGAACTTTGGTTACTAATCCAATGTCCTATCGTACTAGGAAAACGTGGACTGAGAACCTGGTAGGACTGTAGTTAGGGGAACTCAAAACTCATCATCCGAATTCATCCCCTCATCATCATCATCCCACTCGGGTTCGTTGTCTCTCTCCTCGGGGACGTCGGAGTCGCCGTGAATCGTAGAGTCGCCGTCAGAGTCAGTACCTGAGTCGTCATCGTCATCGTCGTCGTGATCGTCGTCGTGATCGTCGTCGTGATCGTCGTCGTGATCGTCGTCGTGATCGTCGTCGTGATCGTCGTCGTCGTCGTCCATGTTATCGTCATCGACGTTGTTATCGACTTCGCCGTCACCATCATCGCCGTTATCATCATCCATCCGGGGACTTAGAAGCATTCCCTCTCTACGCTATTGCAAACTTAGGTATGTTATCCCAGATCAGTCAGGATATAATTTCTTATAAGCTCACCTTCTTGTCTTGATGGTATGACTGTGTTAAAGTAGAATGATGGCTGCTCTCTATACCGTCCCGCTGTGATAGATCGTTTATCCCACGTGCCTGTCTGATGCTAGACTTTGGAATTAGCAAGAAAATAAAACAGATACATAGATAGGTTACTATACGGAATAATAGCTGCTTGGGCTGAAAGTGCAGCTGTAGCTGCTACAAAAAGATAGTAAAACTTCATTTTAGTATATGTTAAATCAGGGAGTAGTAAAATTAGAGCCGGATGCTGAGTAGTGATTAAAAAGAGCAAGAGATATTTACACCCTATATATATTCAAGATAGTAGGACTGAAAGCAAGCTCGAATAAAAAAATGTTATTAGCTAGTTCTAGAAGCTTTAGAAATTTTCTTAAAATAAATCGACGTATATGCACAGTGAGTCGCCTATTATAGCGAGTTGCCTACTTTTCCTACTTTCCATCTCTTTAACCTTTTCATAATTTTCTTTACGTATAAACATACAATCCTTGTTAATTAAATTTTCATTATCCTTGCCCTCTAAGATATTAAAAGCGACCCTAAAATGTCTATACGAAGAGCTGCCTCTACCGTTAAGGTCCCCCAAATAACACTATGTAACCGACGCGTGCCATATCTCATTATTTTAATGCAGCATAGAATACCTAATGGCGCAGAGTAACTGCTAAATCCGACCTCACTTCTGCCATGGCGTAAACGACCTTTAGGCGCTAGAGCGTTGACGATAACCTTAGAGGGTCGCTTCTAGGCTGTCCGTCGACGTATCGGCGGTAATGGCACTGTTGAATCTACCATCAAGGTCATGGCGGCTTCGCGTCGGGGTAACCAACTTGCAAGTCACACTATAACTCCAAACTCTACTACCAAGGTTAGTAAATGGGCAGGCAGATTGGAGTGAAAGTCGTTGCCAGCAGAAGCTCTATACAAACACGATACAGGGCCATAAGTCACACATAAAGTCTAATATAAAGGGTAATCACTACCATTTCATCCTAGATAGTTATAACACCTATAAATCTACTAAGTTTAATTACTATTATAAGGAAGAAAATGTCATCACTTTATATATACCTCGGTTTATATTATATAATCTCTTGACTCTTAAGATTAGCTGGTATAGCTTATTTAAGTACTTATATAGTAAGGAATGGTGTAGGGTGATATGGCATATGGTGCCTAGGGTGGGGCGAAGACAGGTTAGCAGGGATCACTTCCTTCTTTCTGTATTTACCCAGCCAGCCAGCAGCAAAGCGGCAGACATTCTCCTCATCATCACGGCAGCGAATTCGACTGCTTCTCACGCACATTGTTATTATCTGTCGTCTGCTGTGACCTTTGTTCCCTTTTCGCCCCCTTGTAGGATATTAGATCTGAGAATCAAATTCTCCATCGATTGAGTCTACTTGGGCCCTGACGGCGCGCACTGGAGATGTGCTGACTAAATCTATATGTGTCTGCGTTCTTCCTGGTCGGAGGGCTCTTTGCCCTCTGCTGTGGCTTATGGTTTGGTTAGTGGTGCCTTCCGTGCCGCGCCACCCATTTCTAGGAAATTAAGAAGATAATACAGATATATCCATAGATTACGTATTATTACACTTTAGTGGTGATAATAACTACCGAGTGCGGTTATTCGGGCCGTAGCGTTTTATTAACCGGGCTGTTACCGGCTTCGCAGCAGTGGAGGCAATAATCCGCCTGGGTTAATCAATCCGCCAGTGCTAAAGAGCGGAAATACCGTAATCTATTACTTTAACTCTAGCTAAGCCAGACCCTAACCCTTACTCTAACCAACCCTTGACCCTAGCCACCCTAATTACAATCCTTGTAGCCTTTCGTAACCATTATTGGTTAGGGTGGATAGGGTGAAGGGTTACTTATAGTGACGGTTAGGGTCTGAGTTAGCTATAGTTGGCGTGATAGATTATAGTATTTCCGGCCGGACTGTCGCTATAGCAGTGTTATGGCAGGTGAAGGTTTGCATAATGAAACTCTACAAGCCGAATAACCGCATTTATAACTACCCTACCCCACTTGAGAGCCATCCGAAAATGCCGCATCGTTAACATCATCCCATTTTTCAAACTATCACAACAGTGACTATTTTTAACTAAATAACTCCATTTTTTCTTTCTCAGAATATCGTATTTATCAAAGTAATACTCCGCGTTTAAGCTCTAATAGGCTCTTGCAGAGGTTATAGATGGTTGCTCTGTCCGCCAGGCTGCTCGCAACTGGGGTATACTATATTAGTTACTTCACTATTAGCTAAAAGGCAGGCAAAGCAGAGATACTACCTTTATCTATATGCAGTATTTATCCTAAGCCTAAGAGGATAATCTAGCTGCTTATACCTATTAGTAAGAATACCTTAGTAGATCCCTTACCTATTAACAAGTGAAGGAACTAGTAGGGCAGATAATAGGCGATAGGTATTGACGTATGGGGAGGAAGTAGATGGCCCGATTTAAGCGGCAAAATCTATTCATTATAACCAAGCGAAACAGAGCAATAGATGCCTATCAATAGGCAGCCTATTCTCTAGAGGTTATCTAGGATTTCTTCTATCGTCTGGATAATATCCCTGCTATTTGGGGTATCTACCTAACAGATAGAATATGGATAAGACTAGTAGTCTGAAGGGCAAGAGAGGCATCTGACTAGCGCTGGGCTCTACGGCAGTTAGATATACCTAGAAAACGCAGCCTAGATCCGTACCTTAAAGCCCTCTATGTACTGTGTCCCTGATACTCGCGAGATGTGCAAACCGGGTTGCAGCATGACCCCGAGTACACATACTTTGGACTTCTTTTTCTGTTTCTATTTTTACAAAAAGTTCTTATAAGGGCCGAGCAATCTCAAGAGCTTGCGAATGATGGTTACCAGAGAATTGACAGGTGCACTTTGGTTGCGGCTGTGTCGCTGGCGTATCTAGATATCTCCATCTTTAGATGTAGAAGAATTTTGACCTAAAACTAAGTCGCATAGAAGACAGGTCTGTTCCGTCCCAGCCTCTTTTGTGTGGACAAATAGTCCTTCAGGTGTTCGCCCGTTGATGATTGTCGCCGTATTAATCACCGCTTAGGGAGGCATCGTGCACCTAATCGCATTTTGTCACTCTCTGAAGAACAGACTAATTTCTGACTATTGCTATCCGCTTATTATTGGCCCGGTAGGCGAGTCGCTTAAACCGCACTGAGGCCACGAAGTGTCGATACATCATATAGCGTCAATTGCCCCGCAATTGATGAGTCGTTTTCGCGACATAACTCTCAACTCTTTACTTCTCGGCAGTTTCTCAATCCTGCAATACCACCTTACCTCTTGATTCGTCATATTGAGGCTTATAAGACGTTTCCTGGATTATCAATCCGTTTACGACATGGGAATTTGTTAACCACGCTTACATAGCAACTTTATATTCCGAAAACTTCATTCTGCTTCGTTTCCCCTCCTCGGCTTAATGCTATGGACTGCTTATGCCAATCATGCCAGAGCATGCTTGGTTTGGCTAGTGCGCAAAGCCCCCACCAGCAGATCGACAGGGTCGATTTTCAAATGTGGTCTGATAACGCCCTCACCGACTCCTGTCATCTCTGTACATTGCTGTTCTATGCCGCAGCCGGGCCGCATCATCAATCCTTCATTGAAGATTATACGGCTGCAAGTTATGAGATTTGGGCTGAAGGCCTCGGAAAGAAAACGAAATCGGAGTTCGGGGGCTTCATCGACAGGAATGAGGGAAACTACAAGTATCTGGCATTGGTGGAAACACTGACATCTGAATCTCCCAAATGTAAGAGAATCACTGTCATTGAAGGTTTCCCGTTCGCTTACATGTCTTGATAATCGTATTGACTCATCAATGCACAGTTCAATATCGAAAGCAGTTAGAGGAAAGCATCGGAGATGCTACGATTACAGCAGAAACGATTTACCGAGTCCTTCAATGGATAGAGGAGTGTTCAAAGAATCATGGAGCCTGTCAGCATTATCAGACCCTAGCTGGTACCGAGTATGATCTACCCTTGCGTCTGATCGACGTTGATCCCGAAGGAGACTACCTGAAAGACGAGATTTGGAAGGTTGATATCAACCTTCTTTCCTGCGAAGAAGCCACACGCGCCTGTGTCAGAAGCTCTGAAGAAATCACGTCTTCAAGTCTCAACGATGTAAAGTACCTAACCCTCAGCCACCGTTGGGGTGATGCGGTATCGACTGAGTTGACTTGGGCAAATATCGACGAGTTTCGAAAGCAGATTCCTATTTCGATTTTATCCAACACTTTCAAGGACGCCATCCTCATCACCCGGTGTTTGGGCTTTCGTTATCTATGGATGGATTCTGTCTGCATCAACCAAGATGACCCCGTGGAGAAAGCAAGTGAAATCAGCCGGATGCACAGCATCTACAAAAGTTCACAGCTCAACCTCTCGGCCACCGTCGGCGAAACGGGCCTCATCTTTCCGAGGAACCCACTGTCAGTACTACCTGTTTTGCGGAAGAAAAATACTACAAAATTCCATGCTTTCAAACCCGCGGTAGAGGAATACCTTATGGTCTCTGCTGGCCCGTGGGAAACATTTGTTGATCTGGGACCGCTGAACGACCGCGCTTGGGTCCTCCAGGAACGATTGCTTGCGCCTAGGGTCTTACATTGTTGCTATAACATGGTGTATTGGGAATCTCCTTGCATGCGCGCATGCGAGGCTGACCGGTTCGGCCAAATGAACCACGGCATGGTAACAAACTCAGTCGATCACAGGTTCAACATTAAGGGTGACCTTGCGATGGCGTCGACGGACCCCGGTTTCGTCCAAGGGCGCAGCCCTTTGTTATCAATGGACCGCTTTCTGCCTTTCTACCTTATCGTCAGGTCCCATTACTTCCTCAGAAAGCTGACATACCCGTGCGATCGACTTCCGGCCATTTCGGGCATTGCGAGGTGGTTCATGACACGTCTGGGTCTCCCTCCTGAGAGCTATCTTGCGGGTCTCTGGCAGGAGACGCTGCCAGGGTGTCTTTTGTGGCATTTTTTCAAGCCACCCAAAGGTAAAGCTGTCCGTGATCTAGAAGCTGGGCCGTCGTGGTCATGGGCGAGCGTGATTGCCAGTAGTCAGTTAGATACAGACTTGGCGGCGGAGAAGTTGAGCGATGTTTACCGGCTCTTCCAGACTATTCGGCCCATCATCGTTCCCAGGAACGGTGACCGCTTTGCACAACTCGAAACTGCGATCCTACAGCTGCATGTAAGCGTTTTGCCTATCGAACGCGGGTGGAGAAATGGTGCTCCTCATCTGCGATTGTCTGGAGAGGACAAATGGTACAGGGAATCTCATGACCCCTGGTCTGTCAGATCAACAACACTAAGACAGAAACTGGAGAGGAATATCTCTAGTCTCGGATACCGCTTGCGCATAATTTCTTTCCAGAAGTTGAGTGAACTTCACGACAGTAGGACCACTCGATTATATGTGCAGGTGAGGTGGGATACGACGGACATGCTACGGGCAGATGAGACATTGTCACGAGTTAGAGCACACAGTAGGGCATAGAGGAATCGAGGTCTAAAAGGCTTATCCTATCTAAGTGTGAGACTGGAGAAGACCCTCTATATATATATGCCAAGTGTGCGAGTAATGAGTGAAACGCCACGTGATAAAGCACATGACAAAGCAGCTGCCGATGGCTGAAGCTATCGTGACAGACATTATATTGCCCACGTCAGCTGTACATGGTTCCAATCGCCCTTCATATGATCGAGACAATTTGGGGGTATAAGCCAACCATAAGGGGCCTTATACTCCACAGACTTTCGGGCAAAGGTCAGTATGGGAGGGTGGGTATGTTTATGACGGCTTGTTACGAGCAGTACCGAAATCCGGAACTTGCCAAGAGCATTCTGCAACGTATCCAAATGAAGGCACTTGTCAATCTGACAGAAGGAGAAATTAATGGGCAGTTTCGAGGCCAGAGGCGGCCAGAATCTCATTTCGCTCCTTACGTTTCCCAACCTGGCACCGCGAAGCAAGGTTCAAGGATGGCAGCAACCCTCATTAGATCGGAAGACCACTTGGGTATTAACGATGATGGGTTGAGTCTGATTGAGATTCTATGAGCGATACGTGGGAAGGAAACCAATTCCGTACCATGACCTAACAGAGCCGAGAACAATGAGGAAGCCATATATAGAAATCACCTCCTTTGTGTGACGGTTTTACGTATTCAAAACATCAACAGAACCGACGTTCCTGCTCAGATTAAATCTCCAAGATCGCCTCTCTAAAGGTCTCCCCCGTCCGTATCCCCCCAGAAGGTGTTCGTGAGAAGTAATTCTGGGAGGCTATCCGCATTGATTCTGGAAGCTGAAGAGCCCTAGAGTAGTTGACAGCACGGAACGACTTGAGTTCAAACCCTAGATATGGTGGATGGATATGCATACGATAGGCCTTGGCGGGAGCATTTGTATATACTGAGGTTGGCTACCTAGGCGCCCTTTGTCCTCCACAGGAACTTTCCAGGCGTTCAATAATACGACAAAGAAGGATACCCCGTCCATATGTCCATTAAGCTCTTTCTGCGTGCTCGGGGACCTTGGTGATGTTCAGCTTGGCCTTTAGCCCCCCAACCTGCAGCATTAGGATGACAGTTACGTTGAACACCTGCAGCCTCCCTGTCGTAAAGTCAACAAGATAACTATTTACATGTATTGTCAACTGCTTGTTATCAAAGTGACACCAGTGCATTGTATTGACAAGCATGTGGTCATGGAGGATGAACTCCCAGGAAACTTTCTTAGGGCGAGCGCACGAAAAAGAGGTCTATATCATCTTAACTGACCAATTCATCTCCAACTGAATATGTCTTTCGTGACGAGAAAAACGGATCCGTAATTGCCACTGGGCAACTAGGCCTTATACCACAATACTGTATCAAAATGATGAGGCAACTAATATATTTATGCTTTATTTGCAGATCCCGAATCTTACTCAGGCCATCAAAGTGCTTCACTCTATGCTGCCGCATCAGAGGACTTTTCCTCGGCCGGCTTTCTCCCGTACACAACATACCTTGCCAAACATGTTAGCCGTCTTCCAGAACCCAGAAATAGCCAACACATTTACTCACACAGGCCAGTATGCGTGGATGGATCTTCTGTTCAAATCCTTTCGTACGCCGGGGAGGAAGACGTGGACCTCTTCTTTCGTCCATCCAAGAGCCCGGGTGAACGGTGCCATAGTGATGGCCTCGAAACCGTTGTTGATGTTCTCGTTATTCCATAACCCCAGCTCTTTGAACTTTGGGTCCTTTGGCCACGTGTTTGACGGCCATTTGAACAAGCTCATTTTCACATCAACGAAGCCGACCTCCTCCATCATGGTCACGAGCTGCGGAATTTCTTGGAAAGAACGCCCGAATATCTCGAAAGCTTCGTGTACGTAACCCATACACTTGGATAGAGCGCAGTCTGGCGTTAGCGTACCATCGTCTGAGCGAGGAAATACTTCAAGCTCCTGTAACTCGAAATATCCACCAGGTGTCAAGTTTCTAAGTAGTCAAAGCCATGAGTACTAAAAAGCTGAATACAAGTATGGGAAAACCTACTCAATAACCTTTTTGAGAAAAACTTTCCAGTCTGCGATGCTGGAGTTCATTCCTCGGGTATGGATGTAGTCAAACGGTCGTGAATATGTCCACTCGTCATCTAGATCGTCGATTTCGAATTTGACATTCGGAGGCACACTTCTCATAGTTAGTGTTTTAGACTTAAGTAGGACCCAATACGGGGCTTGTTTGAATGCTGATCCTTACAACTCCGGCATCGACATGGAAAGATCCGTACCGAGAACCTATTGCCATGAGTACTTCTTTCTCACGCACTGGCGCTACAAGAGAATGGTCACCTCGGCTTCTGGATGGTCTTCAGCGAATTCTATCGCCCATATCCCCGTGCCTGTGCCGATGTCCAGAACACGCTTGACTTTTGAGTCGCGCTGATTCGGCGGGGCGAGTCCCAGTTTGCCGTCAAAAGTCAGGAGGAAAAGATTATGTTGCAGGTCTATTTTACCCATCAGCACTGTGGAAGTGACCATATTTTCATCGATACCACGAATCAGGGATGTAATACCTACCAAGTCTATCTTGTTCTTGCTCGTCGTTGGGTGCGGCGTATTCTAGCAATTGTGCGTGAGAAACAGCCTCGATGAGGCACACGCAAACTTGAACATATGGGTTACTGACTGCCTTCTTTGTATGCATGGTACCTGCGTCCATTTTCTTCTCGAAAGCCTAGAACTGAGCTGGTTACACTGAAGGTTGACGATGCAACGCTCTGAAAATATCAGAAAAGGCCTCCAACAGGGTAAGGGGCATCATGACTAACACTTCCAACTTCTGACCCAGTTTCATCAGCAACCTGAAGTAATTTTCGATGTCAGTTCGGCTTCAAGAGTCCGGTAGCTGACCATGGGTACCTCATCGGGAGTTAAGGTAACTGGATTGTGAGGTTGAACGGGGCCCTGGGTGTCCGTCTCCCCCACAGTCGTCGTATCACCAATAGTGCTCATAGTGAAGAATTCAGGAAAGATATGTGTACCACAACTTGAAGACGGCAGGATGAAAGTCTGTTTGGGAGAAAGAACATCTTTAACCTGGATTTTGGGGTGTCATGTTAGCATTACCCCTCTTCTTGGTTCGACCTTATCCATGCAGCTGGGCAACACCCAGTAGAATGGTTTCTGCAAGGTCGGCTAGGTGGCAATTCATGACGGGTAACCAATACGCCCGTTGGAGCACGTCGGCTAAGCAAACAATGGGTCTTTTGTGAAATATGACCATGCTAACCTATCTATAATCTGTTTCTCCCGTTTGATGTGTTCAATCAGATGTGCATATCATGTTCAGGTGTGGATCCTCTTGGCTTTAATTCCACATGGGCGGCTCATTCTCTCATCCTCCACGCATCTCCTTCCAAGATAGTGATAGCCCATGCATTTGAGCACCCTGATTCCCCTTGTTTTAGATTATTAAAGGACGCAGAGAATACGCATCATCGCCCAATCAGGTATTGACTATGAACAGACTACCTCAGCCTAACTCGATTCTGACGAATGGCTTAAGCCCCTTGCGCAATCCCAAGCTGATGTGCAACTTTACAGAATTCGGAGCCCGTGGGTGAAGACGTTATCTGTTCGCTTGCAGTGTAAGGCTACGGTGTCCGCCGGTAAGCGTCTGGCAAAATGCCTTCCAGGACTCCTTTGATCTGTAGGGCGATCACCTTGGAGAACCACCTGTGCTGCGCCGTGCCACCAGCGAACATCCAGAGGTTGTCTACGCCGGGATGTCGTTTCCAAAGCCCGCGGATCTCACCTTCGGCATCCGACCCCCACGTTGGCTCCAGCTTGCCGGCGATGGCTTCGGCCCCAGATCCAAGCACTTCCGGGAGTTTTTTCCTGCCGTCCAGGTCGCCAAACCCTGTGCACCACACGATGGCGTCGGTTTCCAGCGTGCTGCCGTCCGACAACAACAAGCCCTTGAGCGTGTAGGCTTTGGGTACTACCCCGGAGCGGATGCCAACCTTCTTCTTCGCGATGAGGTCGATGCCCGTGCCCATGTCCACAAAATGGCCCCCGCAGCGATCGAGAAGATTGATGATTAGGTCGCCGGTCAAGGAATCTTGGACCCTGAGCCCTGCTTTCCTCACCTCGTCGTATCGATGACTGTCGGTGTCCAAGGTCAGTCCAGCCAGCTATACGGTGGCTTGGGAGAAGGATGCTTACGGCTCTGCCTGAGCTTGCATTTTGTGGACTAGCCGAATTAGTTCTCCACCAACTGCCAGCGGGCTTCCATTGACAATCACATCCGCGAATGCGGCCGGTATAATATCGTATATCCCCAATCCCATGGGGTGAGCAAAGTATTTCATCGGGACAACGTAGGTCTCTGATCTTTGAATCATGGTGGCTTTGAGGCCAGAGTCATGGCAATCCACGAGCACGTCGAAGGCAGTATTGGCGGAACCAACGATAGTCACAGACTTTGCAGTAAGTGTCAGCAAAACATCCACATCTGCTAGACGTGGGAGTGCTGTCATGTCAGACTCACCTTGGCGCCGCTTGCCACGAGCTCTCTGGCGTTGCGGAAATTCCCAGAATGCATGTTGGGACCTTTGAACTGCTCACTGCCCGGTAGGTCTGGCAGAGGGGCGGCACCGGAGAACCCAGCACCAGTCGCGAGGACCAAGCATTTGCATTCCAGATATCTTTTCCTCTGTCCGGTTTTCAGCTCCACAACCCAGGTCTTTGTGATAGGGTTGTACGTCGTCGAAGTCGCCCTTGTGCTGCGAAGGACGCGACGCTCAATGTCGAACTCGTGAGAAAAGTTTCGGACCTGCGCGGCCAGCTCGTCTCGGGTCAGGCTATCGTTGGACGACCGTGGATACGCTGTTAGTTTGTTAGCTCTTGGCAACTGCGTGATTGACCGGCTCCTTGAGGCGATGTGGAAAGTCACCGAGCCAAATAGGTGAGAACATTCGACAGGAGTTTGGATCAAATCAGGTGGTAATGTTTCGACAAGCGCACAAAGGGTTCACTTACGCAGATATGGCATCTCACAAAAGGACTTGTAGACGTGGAAGCGCATACAGTCGTATCTCGACGACCAATTCTCCCCCGCCTTTTGATTCCAGTCAATAACGACATAGTCGACGTCCAAGGCCTTCAAGCGGCCAGCGAGAATGATGCCCCTGAGTTATCGCATGTTAACATATGTCGCTCGCCATGGTGAATAAACTGAATACTCACGCATTGCCCCCGCCAATGATTAGCACATCGGTGAAAATGCGTTCAGATTCGGCGATTTGCTCGGAGGGGACCCTCAGTAGGTTCTCATCTTCAGGGTACTCCTTCCAGTCAGCGAGCCACGTGGTCATGGACCATATCTTCCACCGGCAATGATCTGGTCCCTCAACTGACGGGATTAACATCATAAGTCCTTGGCATAGCGCGCTTGGGGACCCGGTCCTGAAACTGAAGCTACAATTCAGCCATTTCTACCGGCCGTTAGCAGCACGATAGGCAATACAAGGTAACGACCTTACCAGGTCCTCGGTCGCCGTTGAAACTTGCCCGCCGTGAGATTCAAGGGCGCCAACGTTGCGTTGTTCGTGCAACTCTAACAATGCGGACGCAATGGACTGCCTTCCTTTGAATGTTCTGAGGTGAGCTGTCAAGGCCAAGGTGTCCCTCCAGTGCGCGGATGGTGTAGCGAAGAGACTCTCCACGTCGTGGTGGCTCCTCTTCTGCAGAGCAGCGGATAGGTCTGCCACGACGCTCCGAGCGATCTCGTTTACGTCCAAATCGTCCCAGCTTGACAGCGCAGTTGCCGTGGTTGGCAGCGGCTCGTAGATCTGGGTCTTGATGTCGACCTTGGGAGGGTAGTCTGGCAGCTCCATTTTTGGTTGAAGAAGCTTCAGAATGACGTTGAGGACTCTGGAATCACGTATAAACTTGATACGTTGGGAGGGTGCACGGCTTTCATATTCCAAGACGCTCGATGGAGGTACATGCATTCGCTTATTTGGCAATAACCTTGTTAAGTAAAGCCCCGCGCCGGCCCGTAGATCTTCATTGACCGATGTCTCACAGCATATGCAGGGAACGCTAGTCCCCGGGGCTTGGGGAGGTCCGAAGCCAGTCCCGGTCCTCCTGATCAAAACTAGCCAGCCACGTATGCCACCCAGCTGAGTGTCGTACTGATCTTTATGCCGAAATCTGTTTATACTTTTTAGCCAAAGCCAGACTTCTTGGCTAATCATGTGGTAGGGCTCTTGGGTCAGCTTTTGTTCATTTTGGGTTGCTCTTCTAAGATGTCCGCTGAGGCATGATACCGAGTTACAGAACGGGAGAAGCCAATGAAGCTCTCCAAGGGCACCGACCACTTGGGATTGTATGTTCCAGTATGTGTTGTCTCGCATCAACGGCCCGCTAGTGCATATGATTCCCGCAGTGAAACTCGACAATGTCACTCGGGCTAGCATCACAAAGGTTCTTAACCACACACACCTCGGTTTTCAGGCGAACAGTGCATGTTTATCTCGACTAAACTCGATTCGGGATGCACATTCGTCTTTGTGACATGGCTATTTGATTACCATGCTTGATACACAACCTCTGGTGTGTGCCGCTGCTTGACTTGCAAAAAGCAAAAAGACATTGATGAGTTTGCCATTTCTTTCTTTTTTGCATGTGACATAAGGGTTTCCAATATCACTTCATCGAGGGTTCTTTTTCTCTTCGGCAATCTCGAACCAATGACCGGCGCAGTGGCTGTGACCATTCATTCTCCTTTAGAGGTCATGTTTTTGAAGCCACCTGCAACTGAAATGCAGCCGAGGCAGGCATGTGGACAACACGTCACTGTCGTCTGAGGAGTGGCGTTGGCTCTAGCATTGCCCTGCCAATCCTTGGTGCCGCCACCAGAACTGTTGAGTGACAATCTGTGAACGTGAACACTACCTAGTTGATGAGATGCGATGAACCTTAAATCCTTGGGCGTTACCAAACAACAAAAACCTTACAGTTCACCGCCATCGGCGCCAACTTGATAACCAAGACTGGTCTGCTCAGTATGAGGATGTGAGCGGAAGATATTCAAAGAAGCTGGAAATCTTTGTTATGTTCTAGGTGAGCTCTTCGGTTTTGAAGCAGCAAGCCGCAGACTGGAAGTACTGCTTTTGAACGGTTCTCCAGCCCTGCAAAATGGTGTCTCGGGCGTGCTAAGGTGTCTCGGTTTTTGGTTTGCTCCTTGCCGACATTTTCAAGATACCATGCCCGTCACAGGGGAGGCAGGCAGACTTGCGAAGCTTTATCAAAGAAGCCCTAGATTGAAACCGGTGGTACCAGCCTCTAAGACATATACATGCATGGTCGCCCAGCAACTGGAACTGATAATTGATTTGTTTTCGTCGCACTGTAGGAGCCCAATTGTTTGTTTAGCAAGTAACATGCCTAGATAACGGCTATGGGATCGGGCATCTATTGAAGTTAACGTATAGGATCGATAGACTGTCGACTGACGACGATTCCAACCTCATTAAAATTCCCTTTGGAAGCCAGCGACATGGTTGACACAGTATGGCAACAATGCTGATGAAAATACCTAAATTCATATACGCAACGAGCGCTACCAGCTTTGCGATGTGTCCGTTAGATAATGAGTGGCAATGATGTCGGCCTATCACCCTGTAGATATGAGTCTTATTTATTACCGTGAGTGTTTGCCCCCACTTCCACTTTGGCAACTAAGCACTACTATACTGTCTTTGGATTATATGTTGGGCAATTGGTGAGTCGTTCTCCTCCACCATGTTGAATGCTGCGATACCAATTACATGGCGTCTGTCATGACTTGGCCATGAATTCGTACTTGGGACATCATATCCAAGGAGCAGGCAATGTATCACTAACGGCAAAAGGTTTCGATGTCTCAATAAGCAACATGATAATGGACGAACTTGTCGCCTTTTCGCTGAGTCAAACCAACTCAGAGTGATCAGATAAGAGAAGGATGCAGCGCCTGATAGCATCCGATAAGTCTAGATAGACGGCCTATCGGGCTCTATGGGCCAACATCCTTGTGGCACCCCATGACGCCCGGGTTACCCTGGCTGACGAAGACAAATGGTGGCGCAGTAGCTCCCCCTAGCTCTTTGTCCCGAGGATTGAGGAATGGCGAAACGTCATCGCTGCACAGGGGGCCGACGGCACAGCTCTCGCTCCCTTCAGTTCCTCGTATCTTTTCGCTTCTCCGTACCAGTCAACACATGTGTACGTCGATCTTTAGGCACCAGCTGAAACCTGTAAGCGTCGATCTGCGCGAAGCCAGTCAGCCAAGTAGGCTCAGTTACTGTTGACAGCCTTAGGCGCGATCGCCTTCCCCGCATCTCAGCTTATCTTAGCTCTGCATCCCTCTTTACTTCGTCTCATTCCATCTCATAACATCCAGGTCGACCTACAGACGCCTCCATTCTTAGACGCAGAAGACAAGATGCCTCCTCTACCCATGCCTCCACACGACATCTGGAGCCCTGATGAGGGCCAGAGCCCGTTGTTTGCTACCGGGATGACCTCCTTTGAACGCTTGCCGCTCCGCACCCAACCCCACACGAGCTCTAATCCTCCACGCGCGATGACTCGAGATCCTGAGCCGGGTACCGCTGACAGCGTCACAAAGGAGTACTTTAAGCACTCGAGCGCTAAGCGTGTCAACACCGATGCTTTAGTGTCCAAGGCTCTCAAGGAGCAGTACCCCCATCTTCAGCTCGTCGTTGTGCCCGAGGCCGTTGGCTTCAACAATGATTGCAACCTGCTTGGGTTTGCTCAAGCCGGGCATGCTAGCTGCGAGCTTATCGAGGACAAAGGCACCAACCTTCCCTCATCGATCGAATGGCTCATCTACCAAGCTCCAGCCCGGCGCATCGACGGAGATCAGGGTGGCCTGGCCAACACGACAAAGTTTGGCAAGTACCTGTACAAGTGGCAGGGTCATGAGTTCATCGTGTACTTGATTGATGGCCGCGATGGGACGGTCCCCTACTCGGTCAAGAACTACTACATCCTGGCCCACGAGACGTACCATATCGATCAACTCGTCCTCGCTGCGGGTAAGTGGAGCAGTGATCTTCACGAGGAGGTCTGGGTCTTTGATCAAGGGTACTGGCAAAAGAGCCGCGAGCTCTTCGAGAGCTTCCGAAATGCTTCTTGGGACAGTGTCATTCTGGATGAAGACATGAAGAAGGCCGTCATCGATGACCACCTCTCATTCTTCAACTCCAGGGACACCTACCAGAACCTCAAGGTGCCTTGGAAGCGCGGCCTGATCTACTACGGACCCCCGGGCAACGGCAAGACCATCTCGATCAAGGCTACCATGAACATGCTCCACCAGAAGAACATCCCCACGCTTTATGTGCGGACGCTCACCTCTTATATGGGGCCCGAGTTCTCCATCAAGCAGATCTTCGGCAGGGCGCGGGAGTACGCGCCTTGCTACCTCGTCCTGGAGGACCTCGATACGATCGTGTCCGAGGATGTCAGGAGCTACTTCCTCAACGAGATGGACGGTCTCAAGTCCAACGACGGCATCTTCATCATTGGCAGCACAAACCATCTGGACCGCCTCGACCCCGGCATTTCAGTAAGTACAATCCAGCGGTTCACCACTACAGAGGGCTACCTTGGCTAACACGCTGTAGAAACGCCCATCTCGCTTCGATCGAAAGTACTTGTTCCCGGACCCGAACCTGGAGCAGCGCATCGCCTACTGTCACTTCTGGCAGAAGAAGCTCCAAACCAACAGGGAGATCGACTTCCCCGACAAGCTGTGCGAGGCCATCGCCAAGATCACGGACAAGTTCAGCTTCGCCTACATCCAGGAAGCCTTCGTCGCCGCCCTGCTGGCCATCGCGCGCCGTTCGGAGCAGGGCAAGCGCGATAGCGTCCAGGCCCTCACGGAGCAGCTCGACGACGACTGGCTCGGGGTGGTTGACGCCTCTGACGACGAAGACTTGAAGAAGCTGGTGCTGTGGGTGGAGATCAAGAAGCAGATTGAGATTCTTCGAGACGGCATGGAGCAGGAGAACTAGATGTATAGACACGCTGTCTGCGCTGCGTCCTTGAAGATTCGCTGGGAACATGGGATAGCATGACGTGATTGTATGTATGATAGTATCATGATGGGTGATGAGAGGATATGACACACTTAGAAACGTCAACTTCCAAAGCGGTCAAGTTGCTAGACAAGGCATTCGTTTATCTATAGCAGCAGCGACAGACGTCCCCCTATCGAACAACTTTGAACATTAAAGGCTCATTAGTAGCATCCAAAGACGCTTGTCTATCCCAGTATAGACAATCTTATTAACTTGAACTATTATATATGACCATACTTACGGGAAAACTCGGGATCCTGTCTGCTCCCCTGTGGATAAGCCGGCGAGGGAATTTACGACTGTAAGGCTGTCTTAACATAATAGGCAGTATACTACAACCTTGCATGCACATTACTGCTGCTTGCCTTCTTCTTTCTATACATGTTACAGCAGGGTAAAGAAGAAATACAGAATGCGTTAGTATCTATCTCAATAATGCTAGCGATGCTTTCGGTGTCGCGGGGCGTATTTTTAGCATCCTCCAGATTGATCCGCCGTAATGAGGGATAACACTCAATATTATAACCCTTTAAAGCTATTGAAGATGGACTTGTATGCCCAGGACAACGGGAGGAGTCCGCCCGTCATTGTCTCAATATTTCTTCCAGTACAAAGGCTCAAGTAAAGGGGAACATCGGCATTATCGATAATCATGCAACTAGAGATAACACCGTGCAGTTCCTGGTGTTAACTAACAGGAAGACGATCTATAGTAAGAATAGGGGTCATTGATTAACAACTAGACCGGTAGGTGGTTGGTTACCTTAGTGATACTTTACTCTTGTAGATGTAGCAGGATATCTTAACGATCAGCCTCCAGGTAACTAGAAAAGAGGCCGCACCTTCGCAAGATAGTATGTTCTCTACTACTACCGACCTAGCAGTATTAGATTGGTCTAATAGAGACTTTAAGTCAGGGTCCTCTATGCGTTCTGGAATTTAGTGACGTGTATCTATGCTGCAGCCTCAACCAGGAATGTCAGTCGATGCTTTGTTAAATCCCAAGCAGACTATAGGAACGCGGGTCGATATTGTTGAAGTGTGGGCAATACGGCAGCGGACCTTTCGGCCCACTTGGCCGAAATGGCCGTCTGTAATTGCCGGAATCACTTCTGGGATGGATTTCGCTCTCAAAACAGCGAAATCCGATGGCACGCGCATTGTGCCTCAAGGCCACACGCTGCGAGAAACAACGCGGCGAAGTGGGCGATGAAGCTGCACATACTCACACAAGTAAGTGAAGCAGGATTATCGCCGCATCTACGTACTTCAATTACCTCACATATCATAGGGTTATCCAACGAGCGCTAGGATTGATTGGCTAATGATCTTCACACCCGCCCGAGAGCGGCAGCGATGAAACCGAAGTCAGTGACAGCCAGTGATTGAGCAGTCACACTATACGTAGGGCCCAATTCAGTGTGAATGCTGTTTTTTTAAAATGTGTTTGGGAGATATCTAAAAATGTCAATTTGTTGACTGACTGTCCAGGTTCTATAACTAAAGGCAACACCACCAACGAGGTACGTGACAAGCAAATGACGTCTTAGCCCTGCTCGTCATTTATGCCTGTAAAATATAATTATTGCGGACCTGCGTTATTTGCTTGTGATGTATGACTCGCTGTATTATCCTAAGCATCGCGTCCTTCGCCTTTATCTCCTACTGCAGAGCGTCTATCCACGGTACGCCTCCTCATTTTGTTGGAGGTAGGCTTTGAAGCTCTTGATGCCCTAGAGCGTCGGCCGTTGGCGCTACTATTCTCCTGGCGTGAAAGGCCATATTAAGCTCGTCGGGTATCTATTGGTGATTGCGATGCGAAGCTAGTTGCCTTAAAGCTGGGTAAAGCCCTAAAATGGCTACTATACCGCCTATTAGAGATTTTTTGAAGTGTTTTGTCTTATATTAATCTAATTAGTTGTGTGGACCTGCCTTTAGACTCTGCCTTTCTAATATTAAAAAGGTCTGCTATAGTTATGACTACAACTTAATTACTGTCTCTATTAGTAATTGCTTTACTAATTGAGTGGTTCTTCTGTTGTGTGACTTTGGTTGAAGCTAACTTGTATATCTCTAAATATTGTTGTGAAAGTTTAAGCTCCTGCTCTAAGCGTCCTCTTTCCTGATTGTTTGCCGGGCTTCTATCCTGTGATAGCGAGTCTAGACGCTCCTGGAGTAGGCCAATTATCTCTGTAATGCTGTCCCTCTTCTGGTCTAAAACTTGGCGTGTGAGGTTTGGCGCCTGGAAGTTTGGCTGCTGGTCCTGAGAATGCTCCTGAGAACGTCCGGGTTGCGACAATGGTTCCTGGGTTGTTAATGATTTGAGATAAGATATGGCGTCTTTGTAAATTTGAAGATATTGCTCTGTTACTGCCTGCTTATTACTTAAATTGATGTTCTTATTGTGGTTCTTAGTGGGATTTTGAGGCAGCAGTACGATCTTATTGTTGATCCTCTGTAGCTGAATGCTGAGGTTGTATGATGTGTCCTTGACTATCTTACTGTACTCCTGGAGAATATCTTAGGAGGCTTTGGATATTTTCCTATGGGGGGTCAGTCTATTTATGTATAATAATAGTTTAGGATGTACATAACTGACAGATTGATGGCGCCTAGGCCGACTGAGATGGTGGATTTGTACCCTGACACTGTATTAATGAACTTGTTGATATCGCCCTTCCTAAACTCTAACTTGGCCTAGTCTTGAAACCTAGTCTTGCCTGCCCTTCCGGAGAACTCTCTCATGGACTTCTCGAAATCAAGGCATAGCTTACTGCACCGCCCGACAGGACCTTCTAGAAGCGCTAGCATTGAAGATTCGTATTGATATGTTTCTTGGAGCATGTCTAAAATTTTAAGGAGATCCTCTAGCTCATCCTGTAGCCTCTGCAAAGTTTTGTCGCGGCCTTTACAGCGCCTCACGGTGTCAATAAGTGCTCTTGTA
Source organism: Colletotrichum sublineola (assembly GCA_020631755.1). Lineage (NCBI taxonomy): Eukaryota > Fungi > Ascomycota > Sordariomycetes > Glomerellales > Glomerellaceae > Colletotrichum > Colletotrichum sublineola. Next base: position 4,100,371 of record JAHSQG010000001.1, read on the forward strand.
GATACAACGGCGGCTGTGACCACGCCCAACACCAAGGCAGTAATGTTCAAAGGATCAGCCATGCTTGAAATCGGGTAGTCTGCGGGTGGCTTGCGGTGGTCTCGGGCGCGGATGAAAGTGGCTAATGTACTCTGTGCTGTGTTGACTCCTGGGGATTCTTTTGACAACTTTTTGTCGGTCGAAGCGCCCAGGTGGGGTTGCAGCACTTTAGAATCCGTTTTCCCTAATTAGCTCGGATTCTGTCACGCTGTTCTGTAGTTACTTGTTATCACGTCACAAAACGATACCGTTAGTGACTTAGGTAGTAACTAACGCTTATATACCTCGTGACACACCCCCTAGATTTAACCTAGTACATGTTACGAGTTAGATCTACACCCTTTTGTTATAGGAGACCTAAATATAGGTAGTATAGACTATACACTCCCTTAGACTCTCTAGGATTTTAGCTAAGGGCCCCTTATAGGAATTAAACCTATAGTATTTATATAAGACTTTAAGCTTATTACTATAAGGGAGTACTAGTACTATTATAGCACTAAGTAGATAGAAGCTAGGCTTATAACTATTACGTTATAAAACGATACTGTTAGTGACTAGGTAGTAACTAACGCTTATATACCTTATGACAGTTCTACTCTGTCTGTTTTTAGGAGTAGTACCCTCTATGTTAGATGTTAAAGCCATTATAAAAGAGGCCCCCTTTGCTCTATTTAGATAATACTAGTGAGGGCTGAATTAGTAGTTGGGTGGTGACAACTAGCGAATACCTGGTGTTGTATGTTCTTTTTAGTTTTTGTTCCCTCACAACGAAGGGAGTTGTAGTCAAGCTGATAGCGACGTAATAAAACGCTTTCTATGCGTAATAAAGCAATGATGATCGCAAGTAGTGAGTCAGGTTGAGCAGAGCTTATCCAACATATAGAGCCCATCGAACGTTTGGAACCTTTGCCATGACTTATGATTCATGTCCAGAGGGTTGCCAGCCAGACTGACCACTAGCAAACAATCAAAGGCTACATACAAAAGAACCCAAGGTCTTTAGGCGCACAAAGTCCTCATTGAGGGGTCACAGGACCGGGAAGCGGCATTGATGATTTCTTTAGCTTGTGGAACGTGAGACACCCAATCAGTCGCTGCATTTCCGTCCTCAAATCCACAGATGATTGATGGAATTAATGCATAATCGGTAGACAAAGGCACACTGCATGAAGCGTATACAACGGCCAATCGTTCACAACATCAGACTTGGAATGGATCCAAAAATAGCCAGGCCAAGCTTGTGTAACCTCCAATTATTTGTTTGTGTTCATTCGAGATGTCCTCATTGTCGTGGGACACCCTCGACGACACAAACATGTGCTTATCTACAACTACATGATGCCTCGGTATACGTCAATCAATCAGTCGTTGTAAAAGCAGTCTACAGACCGTTTTAGAACGCCCTGGGAAACTCCACTGTCAGCTACACACCTCGATGTAGATTTCAGGGTAGATGAGTTTGCAAAGAGAGCCTTACCTCGCCTGCAGTAACACTGTGAACTTCGCAATAAGCCTCGTCTGGGTTCTCCTCGTCCTTGGTGCTCATCAGCGTCCAACTTTTGGTCCTGCCTCGTCTGTTGGACTCGAGCTCGACCTGCGGCATCCCTTTCGTGAACTTAACGTCAAGCCTGCTGCCGTCCTGGTCCTCGACCGTCAGACGACTGGGCAAGTCGACAGGGCCTCCACCCCTGTTGTTGCGCTCCCTGGCGAGGATCGTCTCCTTGCCTCTGGAGATGTCGTAGACGGTGACGACGGCTGTGTGATTGGCCTCGTCGCCGGCAAAGGCCATTTCCTGATTAATCCGTACGAGACGCTTTGAAGGGGTATGGCTGGGGCTGGACCGCTTAGTGAGCGGTAATACCCTGGATATTCCCGGGGCATCTGGCGCAGCGCCAGGGATATTTGCGGCTGCGGTCGAGGTGGGCTTGGTCCAGCTGGTCACTATCACTTCAGCTGTGGCCGTACGCCAGACTGTAACCTTGCGCTTGGACGAAGATGATACTGCCTCCGGAGATGACGGGGTAGATTGGGGGATCGAAGATGCACTTGGGGATACACTCAAGGTGGCGCCGTTGCTTGTGGTCCTGGTGTCGGGGGAGCCTACAGAAGCTTGGGTAGATGAAGAGCTTGCGCGGCTGTCTGCAGAAGCAGAAGATGACCCTTGACCACTGAAGGAGAAGGTGGGAATGGAGGCAGAAGCGGAAGCATAAGCTGATCCTGAAGGATATCCTGAAGCATGTCCCGAAGCATGTCCCGAAGCAGGTCCTGAAGCGGAGGCCGAAACGGACCCTGAGGCGGGTCCTGGAGCGGATCCCGATACAGAGACAGAAGCAGAGGCCGAAATTGGCATGGAAAAATTAGCGGAAGCGGAAGCAGAAGCATATCCCGAGTGAGAGGCAGAAATTGGCCCCGAGGCGGAGGCCGCACCATCGGAAGCCGCAGGTGACGATTGCCCCGGGGCAGAAGGCATCGGGCAGGACCCCGCGCCCCCGTCGTCCCTCGCCGCCACGGTGCCCGGCGGACACCAAGACTCCTCAAAGACGAGAAACTTCTCGTACCAGACGCGGATCGTGGGCCGGCGGACCTCGGCGCCGTCGGCCGTCGTCTCGACCACGTGGGCCGGGTGGTACTGCCAGTGCAGGAGGCCGTACGGCGGCGAGTACATGTCCATGGGGTTCAGCGGGTTGCGCTCCTGGACGTAGGCCGGCCAGTACGAGGGTCCCTTGACGTAGATGTTCTTCCTGATCTTGTCGCGCGGGAAGCCGAGGTCGTCGGCGATGAAGCTGGCCCATCGGTCGACGAGCGCGGCGTGTCTGGGGTCGAAGCCGCCGTAGTTGGGGGGGATCTGCGAGCTGCCGGCGAAGGTCATGGAGGAAGGCACGTGGAGGATGACGGCCAGGGTGTCCTGGGCGATGTTGTCGAAGATGGGCGTTTCCTGCTTCAGCTGCTCGATGCCCTTGTAGCCGCCGATACGGGTGCCGGAGCCCCGCTTCAGGAACTGCAGGATGCCCTCGTCGAACTCGGCGCCCCAGTCGAAGGCGGTGGGCTTGTGAGTGCCCTTGTGGAAGTTGGGGATCTCCCACACGTGGCTCGTGTAGATGCCCCTCTTGGTGATGATGATGATGCCGCTGCAACCCCAAAAGGGGCCGGTGGCGCCGGCGAGCGGCTTGTCCCCGAAGACGTCGGCGTGCATGGTCGAGTAGCCCATCTCGAGACGTTCGCCGTCCAAGGTGACGCGCGGCGCCGTGAGGCCGTCGCAGTAGTGGTAGACGTACTTCCACATGCGGTCCCACCAGTTCTGGGGGCCCTCGGGCCAGACATCGGGACGCGTGAGGCCTTGGGGGCCGTCGAGGAGGGCCGCGTCTGGGGCGGGGTTCCAGGGAATGAAGCCGTGCTGGCGGGCGACGAGGCCTTTGCCCCCTCGTGGTTTGTTTGCGCAGTCCAGGCACGGCGATTCTCTGTCGCCGCAGAAGTGCTCCGCCGGGGTCGGCGTGGCGGAGTGCGTAGTGAAAGTCGTTGTTGTCGTGGTGTCGAGGGTCTTGCTGCAGACGACGGTTGGCTTGCAGGTGGCCGTGTTGCAGGTCGTGGTGAAGCTTGTCGTCGACCCGGAAGTTGTTACGGGACTGACAAAGCAGTGCTGGTCACAGTTGGGTAAAACGGTCGTGGTCGCGGTGCAGGATGCCTCTGATGAAGTTGCTGACGTTGGCGTCTCCGTTGGGGTCTCCTCAGGATCGTCTTCCGGTTCCTCGGGGTCGGTAGGGTCATCAGGCCTGACCTTGCGAGGCTGGCCCCTTGGCTTATATGGCGGAGGCTGCACGACCGAGTTAGTCTAAGCGGTCTGATAGCATCATCTAGAACATAGAGTATACCTTGGCCCAAGAGAACCCAACAGGCCCTGGCAGGTTTAAGCCGCCGCACGAGAGGAAGGGGATAAGACACTTGGGCGGGCAGAGGAGCTGTCCGCCACCGCAGAACCAGACAGGAAAGATTGTGGGCCAGGCGATACCATCGCGCGTCGTCGTCTTGGTGACCTCGGTGGAAGTCCAGGTGACAATGGTGGTGGAATCGATACCTTGGGGAGGGCTTGAGGTAGCGGCCATGAGAACGGTGGCGTACTCTTGTATTTCAGACGACGTGGACGAGGACGTAAAGACAGGGCCGCTTGATCCACTGCTTGCGGGCTCAGCAGTCGGTGTCGGAGACACAGGCTGTCTAGTAGTTGAGGCTGTGCTGCTCGACGTTGCACCACTGACCCGCGTGCTACCAGGAGAGGCCGTGGTTGACTTATCATCGTTGTTCCCCGACCCGGAAGCACTTGTGGGGGGCAAACCGGCGATAGTCGTATCTTCAACGGCACTGGAAGAAAAGGACTGACCCTTGTCCGTCACCTGGGTGCTTGCAGAGGGGGATCCGACTGCATGAGAATTGGCGCTCGAGGTTCCGAATTGACCAGGGGATGTGGTGACACGAGTGGTCTGGGCTGTACCACCTTCGGACAAAGATGTCTGCAGGGCAGAAGTGGAGGACCCGTTCTCTCCGCTCTTTGACTGGCTTCCCTGCGTAGAGTCGGGAGGAGATGTAGCGCCGCCGTTGGTGACTCTGAAGGAGGTGCTTCTTGCTTCAGTCGACCCGTTTGCCTGGAGCGAGGTGAACGACGAGATGCCTGACAAGGCTGGAATGATGGGTGCCGTAACAGTGGTATTCCCTCCGGGGGGAGTTGAAGAGTAAGCAGAGCGCAACGTGGAGCTGTTCCAATTCGGGGCGGTAGCCGAGATCCCAATGTTGATAGCCGTAGTAGTTCCATTGAAGAGGGAAGTTGAGCCAGCAGAGTCGCCAGTGGGGGCGTTCTGTGTTGTAAAGCTAGGGGAGCCCGCAGTGTTGATAGCAGTCGTATTCCACGGCTGTTTGGGACTGCTCTTGGGGTCTCTAATTGTGCTGAGGCTGTTCAATGGAGAAGAAGTAACAGGCTGGGGGGCGAGAGAAGAAGGGAGTTCCGAGGTATCGTATGGCAGGGTGACGAGGATATGGGTGGTGATGATGCTGGTGACTACTCGTCCTCCTCTACGCTCGGAGGCTGAAAGCGAGAGTATTGTTCCATCGGTGGTGACGAGGGGAGTCGGGGCCGGAGAGCTTTCGTCTCGCTTCTTGGGATCTGCGATGAGATGAACACAGTTAGATGGTTGAGACGAATCATGTCTTTGGTGGACGCTCACCTCTACCTCGAGCCTGGCTGGTTACAACCAAGAGGGCGAGGATGATGAGATGGAGTACACCGCAACTCAAGATCTTCAGCAAAGGCATGCGACTGCCCATCTCTACACTTGTTCTGTTCTTATGTGGGCAATCTAAAAGACTTGAGAGCCTGACGATATCCGAGGGAGTGAGACAAGAGCGTAGGGGTGAAGGAAACAGAAGCTATAGAAACTTGGTGGAGGAGATTGAGGGATAAAACATCATAGACGTGGGCGGTGTCAGCAGATGAAGGAATGAATGGAATCGAGGAAAAGGGGGAAGCAAACATCGTATGTCGCTAAACAATGGAGAGAAGGCTGGTGAATGTGATCCACCAGATTAAGCGATGGGCGGCGGTCAGCGGATTTCTTTGTCTTCCTCGTCCCCTTGCTTGACACTGTACAGTATCGGACATGCATGTGAGCAAAAAGACAGCGATGCTTGACGATGAGAACGACTCGGAGGTGGTAGGGTGGAAGAAAGAGATCGAGTCGCAAGTCTTCTAGGGGGGAAGCATTGGGGATATTGCAGAAACAACCGCGCTAAGCAGAGACCGACAGTGTTGTAGGGCTCTAGAGAGAATTGTCAGACCGAGATATCAACAGGGCGGTGTAATGAATGCTCTTGTATAGCATGAAGGATTCTTGCACATAGTCACATCTTTCTTGAGAACTTGTATACATGTTTGCTTTCTGAAATGTTGGTTATCTAGTCTCTTGTGGCTATGTCCGAGAACTGACATTTTGAAATTGAGAAAAGCACAAGTGAGTTGACGATGGCTTCACTTTTGAAGGACACAATGCCTCTCTCAACTCGTGATGGATTGATCTCCTTGGATACGTCACAGATAAACCCTCTTCGTACAATACAATCAATCCTTTGCGAAGTCACAATTTTGCCCGGAGGTTTCTCTCTTCAGTAACACCGCGTCCTAGACGTCCACGGGTTGTTCAGGAAGGGGAGATGGCGAAGAGTACTTCACAGGAGCCTCTGGATGCTATTAGAATGGAGTTACCTGTATATAAGTTGCCTCGATAACCTCAGCCTGCGCCAAGTGCCCAAGACGGGCGCGAATGTATTTACCCAAAAAAATGTATGCTGTATTTATAAAAAGGTGTATGCATGTTTCGCTTCCCCCAAGCGCCTCCGGCCGGCCAAATACCGTGGTAAGTGGTCGTTGCTTAAATGCCGCCGTGTCCCGACGAATTGAAAACTCCCCGTCGTCTGTGCCTGCATTCTTTATTTTTTTTCTTCTTCTTTTCTTTTATATGTCTGTGTTCCGTGGTTGCGAGTTGCATGTGTGATGTTGGGAGGCAGAGACGAACGGACGGACGGACGGACAGAGCCGTCTAACCGCGGCCGCCGTTGTAGTCGGCACCGCCGGCCTTGCGTAACCGCTTGACGATGTCGTCCTCGTCGAGGTCGGCCTTGTCGCTGGCGTTGACGGTGATGCTGTGGTGGGGCAGGACCCTCTTGACCTCGCTGCTCTCGATGCTGACGCGGGCCTTGCGCATGATCTTTGTGGACTCGCCGATCCAAATAACGAAGGCGAACTTGACACGCTTGCTCTCGGCGTCGTTGGCGTACTCGACGCGCACATAGGCGTACTGGACCTGGGAGTCGTCGAGGTGGGTGGCCAGCTCGGTGAGGCCGCCGGTGCCCGTCTTGGTGAGGGTCAACTTGTTGCCGACGGCGCTGGCGTACGAGATAAGTAGCCAATTGGTCTCGTTCTTGTCGTCACGGACGGCATCGTAGGCCGCCGCGATCTCGGGCGCGTCGAGGCCGGACATTGTGTGTGCGTGTATGCGTGTGCGTAGTAGCGGCGGCGGAGGACCGTGAGTTCGGGACGGGACGACGAGAGGGGGGTCTCTCTCGAGTGGAGACAAGGAGCAGCGAGAATACGCGCGTAGGGGGGAGTGGGCGAGTGACAAAGAGAACAGCAGGACAGTTTGCGATAGGGCGGAGGGAGGAGGAAGGGAGGAAGAGGGACAGAACGGTCGGAGTGTTCCTCTTGTCGGTGTAGGGTGTTCGGCCGGAGGGGAGGCGAGGCGAGGAGAGGCGAGACCAGGAGAGGGAACGGAGGCCGGGGTCGGTGGTGTATCCTCGGTGAGGTGGTGTGTGTCGAGGAGGGAGAGCGTCATGTCTGGGACAAAAAAGGCGAAACGACGTCGAGTCTCGACTCGCTCGCCGTCCCACACCCCGCCCGCTGCTGAACCCCACCTACCCTAGGTGCTTGAAGTACCTCCTCACCTAAAAGGTGCAGTGCAGTACTTGTACATCATTACTGGGTATGGAGATGCCGCTAGCAGCCCCCTTGGCCCCTCTGAAGAGCTGAGTCAGCATGTCAAGATGACTCAGCAGGTCTTCACCTCCGGATTCTGTTCCCACTCACCGAGAATTCTCGGTGTAGTCGAGGTGTAACACCAGTAGGCGGGCGACGGGTGATTCTCCGGCGATTGAATCTCCCTCCTCCATCCCTCCTCACCTCACCTCACCCTACTACCCTACTTTACCTTGCTTGCCTCAACACGCTGACTCATTGCATCACACCCACTGAAACACCAACAACACCGTGGCTTTTCCCCCAGAGCAGAGCAAACGCCAATCCCTCGGACGATGCAGCGAGTGGCCGGATAATCCATCGTCTCTGCCAAGACGAAGGGCCATCCGATACCACCGACACTATAGGTACCGTTCCTCGTCAAGGGTCCATCCGGTGTGCTAAATATGTTCCGCCTCCCCATCGAATGCTGGCTGACTAACACATCTGCTTCTTTTCTTAGACTCTCTCACACCGAGCGTCATGGACCCCTACGAACAAACCACCCCTGTGCCGAGCACATGGTCCATCCTTTCGACGAAACACCCCCTGATGTGCCAACGTCCAACACAACACACGCTTCTTTCTTGCCTGCCTGGCATCGCAGATATTTTCGTGATGTGATGCGCGCTCGAAGTTGCACTCGTCGGCGGCACTCGACAACCTGAGCGCCCAATCCCAAGCCCGAGCATGCATTCGTTCTCTTCCCCCCGGTCCGATTGGAGGCACTGGTGCGTCTCAACCTCCGCCGCTCAGTCTTCGATGCACATCGCGCCCCCCGTGGGGGAATCCCGGTTCAAAGTTCAATGTTTCTGCGACACTTTCGGCAGCCGTATGACATCAAAACCGCCCAAATTGCCCCCCGCCCTGCTTCCCCCCTCCAGCCTTAAACTACCTACACAAACAGAATGTCGCGACTAGGGGCCTTGACAACTTGACGATCGCCGTTTGATGTTTCCATCTCCACATTTTTGCCCAACTAATTGGACGACTATATCATTTGTCAACGGTGCCCCTTCATACGGCATCTGTAAGATCAATTTCACCCCAAGCAACCAGAGTAAGTTTGAGTGAATCTTATCGCAATCGCCCGGCATGTCCAACGATCTGGCCAGCCAGGCCATCTGGGAAGCCAACCCGCTCTCGTTTCTCTACCGCCAGGCTGTAGTTACTCCGGCTGAGATACCGGATGACTTCGACCTCTCCGAATGCACTCTCATCATGACCGGCGCCAGCAGCGGTCTCGGCCTGGAAGCCAGCCGCCAGTTCCTGGAGCGCTCCCTCGGCCATCTCATCATGGGCGTCAGGAACACGGCAAAGGGCGAGGCCCTCGCCGAGGGCCTGCGGAGGGAGTTCCCCATGGCCCAAATTCAGGTCTGGCATCTCGAAATGGAGTCATACGAGAGTGTCCGCAATTTCGCCGCCCGTTGCAAAAAGGACCTCTCCCGTATTGACATCGTCATCCTTAACGCCGCCGTCCACGCTCAGTCGTACACACGCGCACGCGAGGGCCACGAGCTGATGTTGCAGGTCAACTACCTGTCAACCGCTCTGCTCGCCCTCCTTTTGCTGCCCGCCATGAAGGAGAAGCGACCCAAGGGTGAGGCTGCCCGCCTGGTCGTCGTCAGCTCAGACTTGGCATACTGGCACACCCCCGAGGAGGACATGGTGACGGGGTCCATGTTCAAGCCCGCCGACAGCCAGAGGCTCTGGGAGTCGGACAAGAACTACCAGCAGTCCAAGTTCCTCGGCCAGCTCTTTGTCGCCAAGCTCGCCACCTTTCTCAACCCCAACGAGGTCGTCGTCAACCTGTCCAGCTCCGGCCTCACCGGCGGCACCAACATTGTCAAGCCGGCGAGCGAGAGCTTCTTCACGGGCCTGGTGAAGAAGACGCTGGGGCGCAGCGTCGAGGTCGGCGCCCGGAGCTACCTAGACGCAGCAATCGTCAAGGGGAAAGAAAGCCATGGAAGTTTCACGTCGGACGGTGTCATCAAGCCGTAAGTCTCGTTCGTCCTTGCAAATAGGAAAAGGATCGTTCTGGATGCTGACCAGTGCTTAGGTGGCCGTCGGTGATGTACACCTCTGAGGGAGCCGGCCTCAAAGAGAGGATATGGGCCGAGACCAAGAAGGAGCCTGGTTTCGCAGAGGCGTTTACTGCAGTCGAAAAGGATTCCTTAACCACGCCATAAAGTGTGGCGAGACCCCAAATCGGTGCTGACGAAGGCGAAGCAAGACTGTTTACTGGTAAAGGGAGTTTTTGCGTATGAGTGTTTATTCATGAGGGTTGTTTGACGGCATTATACCAATATTTCACGAGGGAGGAAAACAGTATGGAGCATTTTGTATTTGAAACCGGTCGAGTGTTCCTGTAGGTAACACATTTATATCAACCAAAGCATAACAATTTCGCTTTTATTCAGGCACGGGGCGTTCACTCATCCACGGACTTGAGATCCCGCTTCAGCCTCCACTTTGGCCCGACCTTCATCTCGATATACATCAACGGTAGCAGGAGGGCGCAGACTTCTCCCAGCAGCACATACGACCAACTTATGCGTAGCGCCAAGGTCATCATCTTGTCAATCAAGCCTACCAACAACGCGGCAAGCAGACACCTCACCAAGTTGGTCTACCAACATAGAGTAAAAAATCAGAACGCACGCAATTCTACCAGTGCGGAAAGGGTTGTTTTGACGTACACACGCCGTCGCCGCCGCAGAGCTTCTCGTCTGCAAAATATTTCAGCCATTTTGGCCGAGGAACAGATGGACAGGCGTCGTTAGAGACTCTTTTTTTTTTCAGCTTCAGTAAGTAGCCGACGGAAGACGAGATTTAAGAAGGGGAGAAATGGCCCCACGATGGTCGGTCTGCGAGAAGAAAAAGAATTACCAAGATATATGGGTCCTCGAACCATTATCCGCGCAGAAATACAAAGCCTGCAAACCCTATTTCGCGCCGGGTAGGGAAAGTAAAAGTGAAATAACGACTGGCTTGGCGGTTGTTCCCACAACGGATGTCCTACCGGCAGATGGGCCGTTCCGTCTGCCTTGGAGGGGAAGCGGCAGATGAGCTAGATTGGATCCAATAGATACGCAGAGATCGCCATCGTGGTGTGGCTCACTGGGTTGAATCTGACCGTGGCCAAGGTGCTGTCTGTACCCGAGGACATTTCTGTCACGTAACAAAACGACGCTGTGAGGTACTACCCTGTAACTGACACTGATATATCCTACGCAACACACCCCGAGATTTAACTTAAATTAGATTGAACACTCTCCTAAAATAACGTACCTGGTTAGGTATCTTGCAATGTATAAGTGGTGTAAACTGTACGCATTTTATCAACTTTACTTAGGAGTCCTTATACTCTCAGTCACTATGATGAGAATTAAACCTATATTGTTTAAGAAATTAGCTGAGTTAGTATATTTACTAACTATCAAGGCATTACAGTAGTAGAATGCTACATAGGCTTATGACTGTCACATAATAAAATAACACTGTTAGTTACAGGGTAGTAACGAATACTTATATATCCCACGTGATAATCTCTGGCCAATGTCACGGAGACGGAAAGGCACCGTCATCCCAAATCGCAGAGTTCAGATAGCTAGAACTAGGCCAAGCCAGTTCGGAATGACCCAGCCAAATCCGTACTTCTTGGCTTATTATCCTCGGCCAACCTATAAACCAACGTTTTTCTGAGCCATTTTGAGTCATTCTGCTTGAGCTATAATGCCGAGATACAGCAAAGCTACCGGCGACCTTGAGCGCACGTATAGCGGTCCGTCGGCGATAAACACGACGGCACCTCCCAAAAAGAAAATATCTACCAAGACGGGTCAACTGCTTACGCTCAAGACTCCTTCACAGGAGGAGAACGAAGGTGGACCCGCGTGAGGGCGTGGAGCCGTTGCGTACTTGAGATGCGTGCCCAAGGCATACCCTGACACATCGAAGTAGGTACCTCATAGCGACAGCGTTCTCGCGGGTAAGCCTATCGGTGACCCCAGTACCCGGGAGTTCCTTGAGAACGTTGAAGCAAGGAGAACATTATTGCCTCTCCTTGGTCGACTTACAGACAGTCCAAGCCCTGGCTCCAAAGCCTCCCATAGTGTTATAGAGACGACATGACTAAATCACAGTGCCTATTCTCCTGAAAGCAACGTGCTCGACAGATCCTATATGAATCCGATAATCATGGAAAGGCTCATACGATCTGGTTCTTGAGATGGTATGTAACGTTCCAGCGCTGCGAGTGGACCTTGTCATCGCAGTTCCGCTCACTTTGATCGTTCTCTTCGCGTAATGGGGCACTTCAGATGTGATGGTTGTACCTCTAGGACCTCGCGTCATGCCGTCAGTATGTCTCGAGGCATTGGCCACCGGGCGACATTTCTCACTTATTACTATTGGACCAGCCCAGTCGCAAAGCAAAGCGCTCGAGCTAGACCTGAACCGTGGTGGATAGTTCTCAGGGAAGTCGACTATACCTTGAGCGTAGAAAGCGCTAGAAAGGAAATCTTCTGGAGAGCTCAAACACAGGTTGCTGTTAGCCGCAGCAGTCATTTCTCTTGGGCGCGTACTCGATGCAACCCGATTCCTACTCGGCGCTGTATGCCGAGAGATAATCCTGAATACTACGGATAGCGCCAGGATGCAAGGCATTGCCCAGCATCTCTTGGCAATGTGAATGTTGTTGCATCGGAATGCTCTCCCAATGAATGGCGCATGGGTTAATATACAGCGCCCGCCGACGGCTGCTAGCATTCTATGGGAGCTGGTCTTGGTATCGTTTTTCTTCTCCCCCCCCCCCCCCCCCCCCCCCCCCGGCTCTAAGGACGTCGGTTCAAGAGAGGAGTCTCGGGGTAACAGACCCGAAGACGCTTGACGATAAAAAGCCACTCATCACTCGCCAATTGCCGGAAGTACCGAGTGGCTATTGGAAATAGTCCGTACTGTTTGTCTGGAATAGGCCGCGGAACGACGGAGGACAAGCCTCCCTTGCTTGTTTGCCGGTCTCTCCCACGTTGCGTTCCTGCATCGCCGCCCCCCGAACAACAAATCCTTGGTCTTGGGATTCGGGCACGTCATGTTCGGGCGTGTCATGGCGTAAGAAAGCAGCAATCATCAATCAAGCAAAGAATGCATTTGAGCGTTCAGGCCAACCTTAGCCCTTCCTCTGTTCTGTCGGCCTACTCTCACACTCTTGGCAGATTCTATCACGCGTGCTCCCGTTGCTGTGACTCTTTGTATTGATACCAACCAACCCATCATCAGATCAGATATAGGGGACTTATCTCACTCGAGGGCATCCTCACTTCTGTGTCTCAGACGAAGTATCGACTAGCTGGATAATGATAACCCACGGGTGACAGGCGAGGGGGGCCGCAGCAGGCACCGGGGGGGCTGCAGGCGTGTGCATGCTAAGCAAGCAAACACCACGTTTTCGGCGGCACTGCATCCTCGCACAATATTGCCAATCTTGGGGCAACGCCCGGGACGGGGAGGGGTCCTGCAGATATCGGGCCCAGCCGGAACCCTGGAAGATCTCAATTACGGAGGCGCCAGCCCTGTCTCCGGTCTTGCTGCGGGCGGCGGGAAAAGGCGCGGTGAGAACCTGTTGGTTCTCTCCCGGAGGAGGAGTAAACAGATAACCGGTCGTTTGCTCTCGGCTGCATACGGAAGCAAGGGGGGGAACCCGAGCGACGTAAATGGATGGATATGCACGCCTCAGTTTGTGTTACCTGCTAGAACTGGAAAACATTTACATGGAAGGTGGCATAGAAAAAGAATATTGGGAGCACTCCGCAGGACGACAAGATGATTCGAAGAGGACGGGGAGGTAAGGGAGGGGTGCTTGATGCGCACGCTTTCGTACGAGAGCGCAGACAGAACAAAGCGAGAAGATCTGGGCGGCGGATATTTCTCCCAATAGCGTCTGCAGTAGCACATTGGAGTGACAGAAATCCCTCAGTGACAGTTGACGGGCATACGTGCAGATGATTGCTGGGTGCGTTGCGAGCGAGCCATGTGCTGGCTTGGACTTTGATGGGTTAAGGTTCCTCCCTCACGACCGGTCAACGCCCTGCTGTCATGGAATGCCGCATGCGTTTGTCACAGCCTGCTTCCTTCCTTCGGCCCGTCGTGATGGGATTGGCGTACATGTGCATGTATGTGTATGTGTGTGTGTGTGTGTGTGTGTGTGTGTGTGTGTGTGCGTGTCAGAAGTTGCCTCCTTCGGGGTTGCAGGCTGACGCACCGCCGACCACTTGGGAACGGCATGGAAGAAGATACTCGTTCCGATAGAACCGCCAATGGAACACGTTTTCAATATCGATAAAAGATCGTGAAACCATTGTTCCGTTTCCCTACACGACTTGGACTGATCGACCATGAGGCACGTTGCCACCCCCCCCCCCGAAGGTCGGCTTACACTCGACTTGTCTCGGGGCCGTTCAAATAGGGTTTCGCTTCGTCCGGGATGCCTCAAAGACATGTCTAATTGGCCGGCCCGTCGCATGCGGACGCCGTCCGCCGCGTGGCCCGAGACGGGCTGGGCCTGCCTTGGAGACGCTTATGTCGTTTAGGGACTTGGGAGAGGAGGCGCATCGGGCAACGCCGGCGCTAGTGGATGTTTTGGGGCTTACGAAGGAAGCATGGCATGTGGTTGTCGACTTGGGATATCGAAGCTTTTTTTGGGGGGGGGGACCAAGTGACTGCACAATCGATCCGTTTGGTGACCAATTTCTTGAGCGGCAACTCTGTAGATCATCGAGAATCAGAATTGGAGCTGCCACAGGGGAAAGGGATCATGCATGCATGCAACCTTTTCTCCAGGGGGTTAAATGATTCAACAACGTGGCAACTGGGTGTCTTCCAGTCGCAGGTTTTGCGATCCTGGTCGGATACGGGCTGATGCCGGCGTCGAAGTCTAGGGAAGAGAGACCTTTGCAAAACACGACGCAGACTACCTACGAGATCAAGAGTCCGAGGCAAAAGAAACAAAGAGTGCAACGGAGAACAGCTTGGAAGAGGCCGGGATACGGGGTGGCTGCACTAGTTCCAGAGCCACGCTTCGTGTTGAGTCCATACCGTCAATGGCGACAAAGCTTATCGCGTCGTCCAGCCCTCGGTGGGCCTCTCTTGTCGTGCCTCTGACGGCAACTGTCTCCATCCAGAACGGGATGAAAAGATGCGACCCGTTAGCCGCCAAGGTCACCTTGCCCCTCCATACCACCACCATGTGCTGCTGCCCAGCCCACGATGTTTCCGACGAGGGGGAAACGGGGCTTATGCCTGCCCCTCCTCCCCCCGACATTGCGCCGGACGAACGAAAGGGCTTGGAAGCCACTCCTTTTTCCCTTCCGCCGGTCGGGGGGAAGCTCGTGTTGGGATTTCGAGCTCCCTACGCTTCCAAGACTGAGCCAAGCACCACTAGGCCGCCTTCGAAAGCGCCATCCCCGGCCTGTTGCCCGCCGTCCTCGGCTCCTACGGGGCGGCATACTAGAACGGGGAGAAGTCCGTGTCGCCGCTGACGGGGAACCCACGAGAGAGGGACTGAACAGGAAAAAATGCAAAAGAGCACGCGTGCGACGGATCGACCCATTGGCTTTTTCGTTCGGCCCAACCTTGGCGTTCGTGCTAGTAAACCAAGGAACAGGCGTTTAAGAAGATTCCGTCACCTTCGCGTGAGGGTTGGCGGGAGTTCCCCCTGCCCCCCTGGCCCTGACACCGATCCGTGTTCCGCCTCCACCGCTGACTCTTGCTCCTCTCGACTCCACGCCCGTCGTGCGGGGAAGTGCCCGGAAAGAGGATTGCCATTGCGGGGGACGGAAGAGGAGGAGACTGAGGAGAAGGAGAAGAGGAGACAAAAGAGGGGTGGGCACTTTGGAGTCTGTAGCCATGGTTTGGGCATGCTGGCGGTTGGAAGTGGCATGGGATCCCTGTCCTCACAAGCCAACCCCCCGTCGTCTCGCTCGCAGGCCGAACAGTCTCTGTGTTTTGTTCCTATGCTTATTCCATCCATTCTAGACACCGCTGTAGGTACATTGTAGATTCAGAGTGGACGCGCCGTGAGGGGAAACTGGGGATGACGCTGTAATGACGAGTCAAGTATCAGTACCTATGAGAAGGGAGAGCAAAGTGGTGTTGGACAAGTAGTATGGAAGAATCTTTTCCCCAATTTCTACCTCCCCCGCGCGCGCACACGAGAGGGGGAGGGAGGGAGAATCGAGTCCTCGAGTCTTTTGTTTGCTCGGGTGGCTAGAACCCCCAAACTCGGCGCCCAGTCCAGCCGGGTACGCATTCCCCGGCGAAGGAAGCTAAGCCAACGGTGATATTTCTTCGAAATTGGAACATTCCATGCCTCTGTAGCTTGGCCTTTTTATTTTCCGCACCCCGGGCCACCGAGCGGTCCATCCAAATGTGTGTCAACTCTTCCCTCCCTCCCGCCTGCAGACAGAAACGAAACCACGGCGCCACGCTGTCGCACAAAGCAACTCGTTGGTGTCTCGGGTTACACCTTGGGGGGGGGGGCACACTCGGTGCTGCAGTCGAAGTGATGAAAGCCTTCTCTTGCGTTGGGAGGACTGCGCCGGAGACGAATCCGGACCAACGGGTCATCTCATCACGACTCTTGAGAGGCATGGCCACATAGCTATGTAGCTAGCTAGGCCAACACCTGGAACGCGGCTATGGTGTTTATGTATACGCTTACTATGGTAGTGCCCAGCGTAAGCGCATGCGTCTGTCTCTGCTCCTGGTTGAGCTGAGTGACGGAGACAGTTGGGAGGGATGCACGGCACGAGTCATGAAACAAACTCGCACGTCAAAGTCTGGGCACCGATGACCTCTCGGTGCATAAACAGAGAATTCAGCGGCACGCCCTTTTTTCTTCTCTTTTTCTCTGTCTCCCTCCCTCTCCCTCTCGTACGCTTGGGCAGTCTTCAGTCTTCTCCGCTTCCCATCTCCTCCCCGGCTCTTCTCCAACCTCTGGTCGCCCCCATCAACCATCAGTCTAACCCTAGCCCCCGTTTTCAACCCTGGTCTCACTCACAGCCCCCAATCAACCACCCCGGAATCTGCTCTCAGATTCCCATCTTGCCCCGGACTGACCCGTTCGCCGACCAATGGAAAGCAACGAATTCAGTGCCGGGGTAGCTTATGGTAAGTGCCAAGAGCTCGGCATGCGTTAGGATGGTTGGAGGGTGAGCAGTAGTAGTCTGCCTGGTTGCATAGGAAAGGGAAATAGCTAATGTTGCTCTGGACGTAACTCTCCACACGAAGCACGAACCGATAAACCTCGAGACCGGCGCCGCCAGCCACGTGTTGTATTGCCTCAGGCCCCCCCCCCCTTCTTGTTATTTGCTCCTCTCAAGATGCGGTCCAGGTGCGACGGCCACCCGCCGCCATCAAGCTGGCTGCATCATGCACAACTACGCACCGGGACCCAAACAAGTCCGAGCAAGCCCTGCAGATGCGGAAGAGGCCCTACCTGACTGTCTTGTCCTCTCCCTCTCTGAACCCCCCACCCTTCCCAAGACGTGTGTAAATCACTGCTGTCCCATATCATGGGCCTTTGGCTGGTGCCAAGCGCCCTGATGCCAAGCGCCATGTACCCCGTGCCCCCTCCCGTCGGAAGCCCGCACGGTGATGTCTGCCTATTCCGAAGCTGTCTCCATTGTAGCCCGCGTGGGCAGCAAATCCTGGCCTCCTAGTTAAGGTATGCGATGGGTATGAAGCGCAAGTGTGAGTGGATCTCGATGGTAGCATTTCGGCGGTCGTGGAGGAAGCCCCCCGGGCATGGCAGATTCTCCCCATGTTGAGCGAGACGGTCCACCAACATCCCAACTTTTTTCGTCGAATTTATAAACAAGACATGCCGCATTCAGGGTTTCGTCCCAAGTCAGCCTTGAACTCTCCTTCTTAAGCACTTGGAAGCGTCTCTGGAGCAGCTCGTGCCTTCTCAGTCTCTTCTTCCGAGCCTCACTGCCTCTCCCTATCAACTCCCCTCTCCTCCTGTTGTTCCACTGCATCCAACGTCCTCTCTGTGCCTCTCCATTGTGTCCTCTTTCTCGGTTCTTCACCATTTCTTGTGGATGCCTTGAATACAGCGACCAATTCGCCGGTACGACGCACCAACCTGCGCCTATCCTCCCCCTCCCGGGCCCGGCCCCTCTCGAAGGAGACAGGTGTTCCCGTTCAGAAAGACAAGCAAACTTTCTGTTCCAACAAGAATCACGGGAGACCAACGCCTCCTGCGTCCTCGCCCGCACTCACATAGCACCCAACGCGCCTGTCCGCTAGCAGAATCCCAATACCGTAGCCATGGCTCACTCTCACTACGAGAAGCCTGACCCCGAGGTCAACGAGAGCTCGGATGAGAAGCCCATCGACTCCCAGCTCGAGCAGGCGCAGATGCTCGCCGACCTGCCCGATCCCGACGCCGGCAAGACCCTGGAGGAGCGTGCCGCCATCGTATGTGTGCTTTCCCGATGAGAGAGGGCCTTCGTGGCCCTCCATCGTCATACAACTTTCAAAAGGAAAACCGTTCTTTTGCTAACGTTTCTGCTCGGCTTTCCAGGACAAGAAGCTCATGTGGAAGGTTGACATCTGGCTCGTCCCGTGGCTTTCTCTTCTTGTAAGACACAATCTCCTTGCGCGGGGCGTATCTCGCCCGACGGCTGCGCGCGCGCATCGCGGCTGATGGCATACTGACATTGAGTCTTTACTTAGTACCTCCTTTCGTTCCTTGACCGAACCAACATTGGCAATGCCCGTCTCGCCGGCATGGAGGACGACCTCGGCATGGAAAAATCCGACTACAACCTGTCACTCACCATCTTCTTCATCAGCTACGCCGTCTTCGAGCCGGCGACCAACGCCCTGCTCAAGCGCCTCACGCCCCGCATCTTCTTCACCGGCATCATCATCTGCTGGGGCACCATCATGACGCTCATGGGCCTTTGCACCAACTTCTCCGGTCTGCTCGCCGCTCGTTGGTTCCTCGGCATTGCCGAGGCCGGACTCTTCCCTGGTATGTTTATGATTTTCGAGTAATTTTGGCGCGCACTTTCTTTCGTTCACTGCTAACAAAACCGCGTAGGTGTCAACTACTACCTCTCCTGCTGGTACAAGGGCTCCGAGATCGGTGTCCGCTCCGCCGTCTTCTTCTCCGCCGCCGCCCTGGCCGGCTCGTTCGGGGGTCTGCTCGCCGCCGTCATCGCCAATATGGAGGGCATCGGCGGCAAGCCCGGCTGGGCTTGGATCTTCATCATCGAGGGACTGGCCACCATCTTCGTCGGCATCTTCTGCTGGTGGATGGTCTTCGACTGGCCCGAGAACGCCCGCTTCCTGACCCCGGACGAGCGCATCCGCGTGCAACGCCGCCTCATCGCCGACAAGCAGGGCCGCACCGCCGAGGACTTTGACAAGCGCCACATCTACGCGGCGCTCAAGGACTGGAAGACGTACGGCTACATGGTCATCTACATGGGGTGCCTCGTCCCCCTGTACGCCTTCTCCCTCTTCCTGCCCACCATCCTGGGCGCCATGGGCCACAAGGGCACCAAGGCCCAGCTGCTCTCCGTCCCGCCCTACGCCGTTGCTGCCGCCCTCACCGTCACCGTCGGTGTCATTGCCGACCGCACCAGGTGGCGCGGGTACTGCAACATCGCCACCGTCGTCATTGGCATCGTCGGCTTCGTCTTGCTCATCGCCTCCAGCAACCCACAGATCCAGTACGCCGGCACCTTCCTCGGCGCCGCCGGCATCTACCCGACCATCTCCAACACCCTGTCCTGGGTCATCAACAACACCGAGGGCTCCCTCAAGCGCGCCTTCGTGCTCGGCATGGTCGTCGGCTGGGGCAACCTCAACGGCGTCGTCTCCTCCAACATCTACATCAAGGAAGAGGCCCCCCGGTACTTCACCGGTCACGGCGTCGTCTTGGGCTACCAGATCCTCTTCCTGCTAGGCGGCTCTCTCTTCATGCACTTCGCCCTCAGGATCTCCAACAGGAACCGCAGGAACGGCAAGATGGACGCCAAGTGGGCCGCCATGACGGACGAGCAGCGGTGGGTTGCCGGCGACAAGCGGCCCGATTTCATGTATACTCTTTAAATAAGCAAAATGTCTTGAGGAAGGGGGGGTGAGGATTCTGGACAATCAGTTCCAAGGCCGAACACACGCGTCTGGGTGATATGGCGCTCATGCAGCGCTTTTTCTGTACATTGTTTGCCCTTGCGATGTCAATGATACCATTTTAGAACCTTTGCTTTTCTCACGATCGTACAACACTCTGTGGAATTCACCCCTAGGACCAGAATTTACTACAAGGCTTCAAGAAGCGCCGTCACAGTTGCGGAAATTCCAAGGCTCTAATCCCTCAAAGTTAAAATCGCCTCGCTCACCGTCGTAAAAAACTAAAATAAAAATCATTCTCGGCGTCTCCCTTAGAATCACTTCGTTCACTGTCGTCAGAAAAGGTCTCGGAATCCCCCTCAAGCTCGTCTCGACCGTCTTCGTCACTACTGGCTTGTGGTTCAGCCATGCCACAATCGTAGGGCACATACTTAAGTGGTCTAAAGGAACAACTACCCGGGGATGTTAGTCATCTGCGCTGCGCTAAATACCCTGGGGCTCTAAAGAGGGGGTAAAAAAAGGGGGGTTATAGCGTAAACAGGGGGGTTACACCCTATCCCTACTTTATCCTACTTTTTATTATTTTCTTACTCAGATAATTAAATATTAAGATAATATATTAATAGATATCTATACTATATAAACTAATAACCTTAATCTAACCTAATTAATATACCTTACTAAAGTAATAAAAATCTAACTACTACTAAAAAGACTACTAAGTTACTCTTTATAGCTTAGTAATAGGCTAGCTATAACTAGTTTACTAGAAATATAGCTACTATACTATTTATATACTAATATACTTAGGAGTATAATATATCTAATATATCTATATATTAGTACCTTTATACCTTTTAGGCTAGTAGTGAAGTATTAAATATAATATTTTTATAATATTTATAATATAGAGTATTACTATACCTCTATAAGAGGGAAAACTCTAATTTCTTCTATATAGATATTTAACTCTATTTTAACCTTAGTTACTTAATAAAGTTTCTATAAATAACCTCTATATAAGTAGGGAATAACTCCTAAAAACACGTATTATAAATATTATAAATATTATAAATATTATAAATATTATAAATATTATAAATATTATAAATATTATAAATATTATAAATATAGTTAGTATATATAGTAAATTCCTTAAAATATAATCTAAAATTTTAGGCTAGGCCTAAATAGGAAATACTTAAAACCTTATATCTTTATATAGTATAGTAGTATTAATATAAATCTATTTTTAGAAATATTTATTTATAGGTATAGTAAGAGATATTACTATATATTATAAAACCTTATACCTTAAAGATACTAATAAAAAAATATTATATTATAATATTTTAAAATTCTCTATTAGAGAATAACCTACGTACCCCCTAACTAATATAGAAAAAAAATAACAAGTAATATATAGATAATATAACCTCTAGAGATAGCTCTTTTAAATTCTTAATATAAATTTTAGGTATTTTATATAAAAAGGGAAATATTAGTACTATTATATAGCTATTAATTAGGGCTAATATACCTATATAATAAGTCGCCTATTAGCAGTATATTAAATAAATATAAATACAATAAATACAAATATATGTATTTGTATTTATTGTATTTATTAGAATAAATACAATACATATATTTATATTTGTATTTATCCTACTATAAATACAATACAAATATAAATATATGTATTTATATTTGTATTTATTATATTTAAATACACTCTTTTTTAACTAATTATATTAAATATATAGAAAATACTTTTAAATAGGTTCTTATAGTATATATATATATCTAATATATTTTCCTTAATATTCTTACTAGTTTACTAGTATTTTCTAATAAAATACTTATATTTATATAAAGACTACTACTAAATAAAGTCTTAAATAAATACTAGATTTCTTTCTATAAAAAAATATTATTATAAGCTTATAAATCTCTATAGTTATTATATTAATATAAAGTAGTTATTACTAAGTATATAATAACGTACTCGCATAGCGAGCGAGCCAACATAGCGAGCGGGCCACTCCTTATTGCTAGAAAAACCCTATTTTCTAACTATTTATTAAAAATCGAAAATAAGTCTAAAAAAGGTCTAGTTTTCTTATATATATAACGATAAGAGTTAAGTCTTAAGAAATAATAGTAGGGAAAATATTGTCTTCTTTATAGGGGCTACTAAAAGGGAACCTCTTATCTAGCCCTTCTGATAAGGGGTCTTCTTAGCTTAGCCTCTATAAGGAGGATAATATTTTCCCTACTATTATATCTTAAGATTTAACTCTTATCGTTATATATATAAGAAATCTAGACCTTTTTTAGACTTATTTCTGATTTTTAAAAAATAGTTAAAAAAGTAGCCTTTAAGGTGCGATAAGGAAGTGGCTCGCTCGCTATGTTGGCTCGCTCGCTATGCGAGTACGTTAAATCCTTTATATTAAATATTATTAATACTAATATTTCTAATTCTAGTAGAATAAAAGATATTAAGTAAAATAATATTAGTATAATAATCTTTAACCTCTTTAATATTACTACTAGAAATAATCGTATTATTATCTTCCTCTTACTTATAAAAATAATAATAACTAATACTACTTTCTATAATAGTTAATATAAATTCCTAAAGGTATATATTAGTAATACTCTTTTAACTTAATATAGTATTAAAAAGATAACTTACTTTATATACTTTAAGACTAATAGGAGTATCTAACTCTTATTAAATACCTTAAATAAAAGAAGTGTTATACTATTATTAATAATATTTTCTTTATATCTTATAGTAATATTATATAATATAGTATAAGGATTAAAGATATTAAGAGTTTTAATATTAAATTCCTCTTCTGTTTTTAGTTACTTTTACTTTAATATTTTAAGCTCTTCTAGTATTAAAGTATATATAGTATTAATATAGTTATCTTAGTTATCTTAGTTATCTTACTTATCTTACTTATCTTAGTTATCTTAGTTAGCTTAGTTATCTTAGTTATCTAAGTTAGTTTAGTTAGCTTAGCTAGCTTACTATAAAAAATAAGTATAATATACTTTATTTACTTTACTATATACTATATACTAATAATACTAAGTATATATAACCTTTTTAATATATCTTAGCTTAAGACTTAGAAGCTAAGCTTAGCTTTAGCTTAAAATTAAACTTTTATTTAACTAAGTATAATATACTTTTTTTACTTTAGTATATACTAATAATACTAAGTATATATAACCTTTTTAATATATCTTAGCTTAAGACTTAGAAACTAAGCTTAGCTTTAGCTTAAGTCTTAAGACTAAAGCTTTTAATTAACTAAGTATTTTATACTTAATTTACTTAAGTATATACTAATAATATTAAGTATATATAACCTTTTTAATATATCTTAGCTTAAGACTTAAAATTCTAACTGACATAGCTAAAAGAGGTGAATAAATCGGTTTATGAATTCTAACTAGGCTACAGCTGGTGGCAGCCGGTTATATAGGCTGGCACCAGGTGGGACCAAGTGGGCTAAGGCCGATAGTCGGGCCGGGGGATCCACCGGATCCACCGGGCTGACTAAGGCCATAGTCGCAGCTAAAAGGCGCCCCTTTTAGCCTGTAATAAGTACCCCCCTAATAAAGAGTAATTAGCTATAGGTTAATTACTAAAAGAAAAGAAAGAAAGAAAACCCCTATCTACGTATATCTACATATATCCTGTTAGATATAGCAGTTAGGCTGATAAGTTAACTAATTGTCTAATTAGCTATAGCCTTAGGTATCTGCCATACTGTTCTAGTTAGGCAGATAGGGTATACCTAAGGGTTCCTTATTATCCTTTAGCCTACAGCAGCCTGGCCAGCTAGAAGGCCTATAATAGGGTCTAGATAATTAATAAGGTATTCCCTAGTAATAATCACAGTCCTAATAGTAATAGTAGTTATATACCCCTTTAAAGGGGTTATATACTGTTAGGTAGGTATTCTCTTCCCCTATTATAGGTAGGGTAGCTAGGTAGAAATAGATATACTGGCTAGGCTGGACGGGCTAGACGGGCTGGACGGGCTGGACGGGCTAAATAAGCTAGACGGGCTGGACAGGCTGGACAGGCTAGATAGGCTGGATATACACTAGCAGTAGGGTTAGTAGCGGCGGCCGGGTGTATCTCAGCGGCTGGGCTGGCTGGGCTGGCTGGGCGGATGCCCTGGCGCGAAGTGCCTCAATAGCAGCGTTCAACTTCACAGCTAAAAACAGTATTAAAAGGAACGGCAGTAGCGAGAGTTCTCTTATAGGCTCATCTATAGGCAGGTAGGCTGGTGCGTTACAGGATTCTTCGTAGGTATCCTCACAGGCTAGCTGCTAGATTTCGCTATAGGCTGGTATATCCAGCTCTACTAGCTCAGCTAGCTCTGCCTTAACCGGCATGGCCGGCTTGTTAGCGGGCGGCTAGCAGCCAGCTCGAAGGTAGCAAAAGAGGGCATTCCGAGATATAAAGTCGTAGCAGCAGATTCAGCAGCAATATTACTAGCCGCAGTTATTCACAAATATATAGCAGAATAACACGTTCTTAGAGGGGAATCTACCTCCACACTTCCGGCAGGGCTCCAGCCAGCAGTAACTTTATTACTATTACTATTATTATTTGTTAAGGGCCTTAATTAATAGCAGCTCTAGTAGTAAATTTAACAAAATAGAAGGGGAAAAAGAGGGTAAAAAAGAGGGTAAAAAAGAGTATAGAAAAGAGGGTTAAAAGTAGTAGCTAGGGGGATAGTAGCTCTAGCAGTAAGATTTATAGTATTACTAGGTAGGTTAGGCTAGCTAGCTACTAGTAAAAAAGGTAGCTAGTATACACATATTAGCAACTTTAGTAATATCTGTATTTAGCTTAATTAGTACTTCTAAATAGCTTTATCTATCTACTACTTATTTACCTATTATACCCTTTAACTATTAATAAGGGTAAATACCCTAGTTAGATGTAAAGGTCTAGATTAACATAGTTATACTACTACTTAACATAGCTAAAAGAGGTAAATAAATTAGTTTATAAATTCTAACTAGGCTACAGCTAGTAGCAGCCGGTTATATAGGCTAGCACTAGGTAAGACTAAGTAGGCTAAGGCTAATAGTCAGGCCAGGGGATCTACCAGATCCACTAGGCTGACTAAGGCTATAGTTACAGCTAAAAGGCGCCTCTTTTAGCCTGTAACACTAACGTTAGATATTATAATATTATTACTATAAGTTTAATACTATAAAACTAACTATTTAAAGAGAGATATTATCTTAACTAATTAATATTTATCTTTAATCTTTATACTATTATAACTATACTACTATATCTTAAAAATACTATTAAGTATATTTTAAAGCTATAGTAGTTACTAAATATCTTACTCTATCTTTACTTTACTATTTTATTACTTTATAACCTTACTTTTACCCTTATTTAATTATATTTAGAAAACCTCTAAAAATACTTTATAATAACCTTTAAACCCCTAAAAAAATAGCTTCTAAATCTAGCGACTCTTTTTAACCTATTTAATCTTCCTCTAATTCTTAAGCCTCTTCTTAGGTTAACCTTTCTAATAATAACTTATAAATCTCTATAAATACTATTAAAACACAGTTTATATACGCTAATAAACTTAAAAATTAAAAAGATTATATTTTTAAAGGTAGTAAATAGTATCCTATTCTTAATAATCTATTTTCTTATAAATTACTACCTATTAACTTAAGTAAAGAAAGAGAAATAGAGTTAACTTATAATATAAAAGGCTGTAAAAAGACATATATAACTAAAGCAGCTTAATTTTAAA
This sequence comes from Colletotrichum sublineola, assembly GCA_020631755.1. Lineage (NCBI taxonomy): Eukaryota > Fungi > Ascomycota > Sordariomycetes > Glomerellales > Glomerellaceae > Colletotrichum > Colletotrichum sublineola. Next base: position 4,125,937 of record JAHSQG010000001.1, read on the forward strand.
CATCTAACGCTATAACTTACTATAAAAACAAACATTCTTTTATAGTAACCTTAGAAAAAGAAGAGTTAAATATAAGTAAGATAAAATATAAGTTAATATTCTTATATTAATAAATATATATTATTATATATATAGTAATATATATAACTATATATAGTTACTTATATTATTATACTAACCTTTTAATAGTTAAAGACTATATAGAGTCTAATAATAAAGGCTTAGAATAAAGTAAAATAAATACCTTTATATCTAATACTTCTAATAAAAAAAGATATAGAGAGAGTACTATTATTAGTAATACTAATAGTATAGAAGAAAAAGAAATATATAACTATATAATAAACTATCTATTAAAGTTTAATATTAGTTATAATACTATTACTTCTATAGAGTTTAATAGTATATTAAGGTTTTTAAACTAGTAAGTACTATATTATTTCTTTAATACTCTTAATACTAATAAACTATATAGTACTATACCTAGTATTAATTACCCTAAGTTAATAAGTTATATTAATCTAAAGTTTAACTCTTTAGAAGCTACTATTATATATAACTTAATATAATACTTTAATAACTATAGCTATATATCTATTTAACTAGATATATAGACTTTTATAGATAACAAAGCCTATTTAGGAGTAATAGGATCTTATATTAATAGTAATTTTAAATTAGTATATTTATAACTAGGTAAGAATTTTTATATTATTTAAAAACTAATTATTAATAGTATATACTAATAATATATACTTAATAGGGTTTAAATATTTAAGTAACTTACATACTAGCCTATATATATAACAGATATTTAAAAATAATGTTCTTAAGAAGTATAATATTCCTAGGTAAAATATTATTAGGGAATAATAATATCTATAATTTATTATTAGTTATTAAAGTAACTTAATAAAGTACTATATAAATAAAGCTAACTTCTTTATAGTATTACTAGAGATAATAGTACTAATAATAATACCTTTTTAAATCTATTTATTAATTCTTATAATAATAATAATAAGAATAATACTTTATATAATATTAGATATATAGGGTATATATTAAATCTAGTAGTAAAAGCTATTATAGATAAGTATATTAATAGTATTATTAAAGATACTAATATAGTAAACTTTAAAATACCTTCTATTATTAATAACTATAACGGCTCTATAGAGAAACTATCTCTTAAAGAATAGGAGAAAATATTAAAAACATATTATAGTAAGTAATAATCCTTAATATTAATAGTTAATATTAATATAATAAGCTATTTATTATATTATATACTAATTTAAGATAAAGGTAGCTTAAGTAAACTTAAACGTATAGTTATACTTTTAAAAAATAATACTATACTATACGAAGAGTTTAAAATAGCTATAAAACACGCTAAAAAAAGACAAGAGTTTCCTATTAATATATATAAAACTAAAATTCCTTTATATAAGTAATTTTATTTTATAAATTAAGTATTATTATATATATTTAAATATATATTATACTAATATTATTAAATATTATAGGTAATAAAACTAGATAGAATTTAGTCTATCTAATAATTAATATATTTATAAAGCTTAAACTAGCCTTAGATATATTAAATAAGTTAACTAAGAATAATATACTTAAAGTTCTTTATTTAATAGAAAGCTAGTAGCTTTAACTTACTTACTTAAGAGATATATTAAAGATATTTTATAACCCTACTATCTATTTATAAAGCTAGACTTATACTACTATTAGTACTGTTTTTAGTCTAATAGGTAATATATATTATAGCTTATTAGATAAAAAAGAGTTAATAGCCTCTAAAATAAAAGAAGTAGACAAAGTAAGTATTCTTAATTATTTATTTATATATTTAATATTTACTAATATATATTAATAGTCTAATAAGTCTTTATACCCTTATTTTATACCTCTTTTACCTTCTATAGATATAGAGTTAGAAAAGCTAGAAAGCTATTTTCCTTATCCTATTAGTTATAATAACTATAATAAGTATAAGCCTTACTTATTAGGGTTTATATTAGACCTTAGACTTAACTATAAAAGTCTAAAAAATAGTAGCTTAACTTCTTTTATACCTAGTAGTATAATATAGTTAGCTAAAAACAACTTAGCTAGAGAATATAATAGGTAAGTAAATAATACTTTATAATATTTATTAACCTATTCTTTTATTATTTACCTATATTTAACTTACTAAATATATAAAAGCTTAAAAGAGTATATTATAGTAGACTTAGAAGTAACTAGATAAAAAGGCTTATATATTAATTCTATAAATAATAGAATTAGTGTAGAAAACCTTATAACTAGTAATACTAAAAATAAAGGAAAAAATAAAGAAAGGTCTAATACTTTATCTAACTTTATTATAGACCCTTCTACTAGTAGGGCTAAAAGTAAAGATATTAAAGTACTTAGACCTAAGCCTAAAGAAGAGTTTATTAGTAATCTTTTTCCTATATAAAGTAAAAAAGAAAACAAAAATATATAGAAAGATAAAATTAATAACTATTATAAGTTAGGATTACAAGGAGATAAAGTAAGTCTTTTTATATATAATATACTATATATATATTATATATATATAAAGTATAAGAATAATAAGAATATATCTATAAGTATATATTACTTAATATAAATACTAATATATATTAATAGGTTAACCCTTTAGACTAGTAGGAAGAAAATAAAGTTAAATTCCCTATTCTTAGTATATTAGCTAGAAAATATCTAGCTATTCCTCCTACTTTAGTAGTAGTAGAAGCTAGTTTTAACTAATCTAGTAATATTATTACTAAGAGAAGAACTAGGCTTAAGCATAATAATAAATAACAACTAGTTTTATTAAAAAACTAGAATTCTATTATTAATAATTCTAAAGATATTACTAATAGTAACTTAGAGGATATATATACCCCTAAGTTATATAGTAATATTTTTAAATATTCTAAAGTATCTAAGGATAAATTAGATTTTATTATAAAAGGAGACTATTATTAAATTATAGGGATTATAATAGTTAGTTATTATATACATTTATGTGTTATATACATATATATATCTAGTTACTTATATGGAAATCTAGAAATAAGGCTATCCCCTTATAGTAAAATCCTAGTAAATCCCTAGTCTCTAATTAGTCTAAAACCTTAGGTATCTACTGTATATATAGGGCTAATTACCTATGTATTCTCTAGCTATTTACTATGTTATTTCTATATATTTAATATACCCCCTTAGGGCTGCCTAGTATTTAGGTAGTAATTTATCTACTTATATACTAAGGCAGGCCTAAAATATAAGTACGTAGTATAATTACGCCTTAATATCCTATATATTATTACTCTCTATAGCCTTATATAGCCTTACTTTATCTTTAGCTAATTTATATTTATAATTAGTCTTAAGCCTTACGTATTAGTTACTTATATTTATTTATTATATAAATATAGTAAAAGGCTACTAAGAGAGCGCTTTTATTATTCTATTAGCTATTATCTTAGCTAACCTCTAATACTCTATAATAATCTTTTCTTTTATAACTTCTTACTATAGCTAGTAGTTATAAATATCTATATAGTAGAGTTTTATCTATAACTAGACTATCTCTATAGTAACTAGACGTATTATTTACGTATTATTATAATTAATATAAATTATTAGTCTATTTATAGTAGATTAGGTAGCCTTATTCCTTAATATCTCTATTAGTTAGGCTATATTACCCTATTTTCTAGGTAAGTCTACCCCTAAGGCTATAATTAATCTACTTATAAAAAGTACTTCTTTTATAGCTAATAATAGTATTAGTAATTTAGCCTTAGTAGTTAATATTATAACTATTATTTATTTATTAGCTTACTATATTATTATACTACTAAAAAGCTTTATTATAACTACTTATAAGCTTTTTCTATTAGTGTTATTAGTAAAACTTATGTCTAATAATACTTCTAGCGTGTTATTTATACTACCTTCCTTAGTACTATATTTAAGGTAGAGGTAGTAGGTTTTATAAAGGTATTTAAGAATATAGTCTATAGCTTATTAGTAAATAGTACTAGGGTTATAGTTAAAATATATAAGCTGGCTTATAGTAAAAGTAACGTTAGGCTATATTATTACTACTACGTATAATATTATCCCTACTTTTTATTAATATATTATAACCTCCTATAAAAAGGCTGTTATTTTATTTAGTATTAGTTTTTCTTTACTAATAGGGGTTACCTTTATAGTATTATAAGTTATATAGTCCTTACGTAGTAGCTTTATAGCCTTTTTATAGTATATTAACTATAATAGCTATATATGCTTTACCTTTTAATTATAGATAACCTTAATACCTAAGAACTACTAAAGTAGCTTACTACCTTTAAGGTAGTATTACTTTTATAGGGCTTCTATTACTTTATAGGTAATAGGCTTATCTTTATAGTAAAAGGCTAATATATAGTTATCTATATAGAAAAAAAAAATAAGGCTATTACGTATCTAATAGTAGTTTTTACTTATAATATAGTAAAATCTAAGCTTATAGAGGCTATATTTAAAGTACCTTTACTATAGTAGTAGTAATTATTAGAGTCTATATAATACCCTTTATAGCTAGAGGATTTTACCTTCTTTATAATAGCCTAGTAGTATCTCTATATATATAGTTTTATTAAGTACTATATATATAAACGTATTTACTATATTATATTAAAGTAATTTTAGATTAAATTATATAGTAATAGCTATTAAAGTCTTAAATAATATACCTATAAGTATTAATACGTATATATTATATATATCCTTTACTTATTAGTTACTATATATAATAAGCCTTACTTTAAATATTATTAACTAGCTATACTTATTAAGCTTATAGGTATATACCTAGTAGCACCCTAGTACTTTATAGCTAGCTATAGCTCTCTATTTAACTATTAGCTATAACTTAGATACTTTATAGCTATAAAGGTAGCTTTTCTCTACTACTTTAAACTCTTCCTTATATAGGTAGTTCTTTAGCTTACTATAAATAGGTAGAGGGCTAAGTTCTTTCTAGTAAGTACTAATCTAGCCTTTTACTAGTATATATAGGTAATTAGTCTATAATGCTATTAGATTACTAGATATAGTACTACTTACTATAGTAGGCTTCCTCTAGGATTACCTTATAAGGAAGGCTAATTTAAATAATACTCTAGCCTTATTAATAGTATGTTTTATATAATTTATATACATAGTTATTTCTATAGGTAGATTTATATATATAGTTATCTCTATAAGCTAATTTATATATATAGTTTTCTCTATATATAGTAGGCTTATTTATATAGTTACCTCTATAGGTTTATTTATATACTATATAGTAGTCTCTACTTATATAGTTATTTATATAGTAATCTCTACTAGTATATTTTATTACTTACTCTTCTTACGTCTAAGTAGTAGCTAGTAATAATAAGGGTTTTTATAGTTATAAATAGTATTATTATTACTCTTACCCCTTATGTTAAGCTCTACTAATACGCTAAAAAACATAGCTAGTAGTAATAGAGGAGGCGTTAGTAAGGGGGTAAAGGTTACTTATATATATAGGTGTGGTTTTACTATACTTTACCTATTACTTTATAGTGCCTTAGTATATATCCCCTTAATAATATTATCTAGCTCTTCTTTAGCCTTATTAGAATAAACAGGCAGCCTAAGGGTAATAAGTTCTTTAATACGTTTTTATATTACTAAAAGGTCTTTATTATATAGTTTATTAAAAAGGTTATCTATTAATCTATTAAAGAGCTCTTTCTTATTAAATATAATATTACGTATAGTAAATACCTTATTCTTTATTAGGTACTATACGTAGTATAAATTACTTAATATATATCTTATAAGGAATCTAATCTATACGTATAGTAATAACTTCTTTTACTTATTATAGCCTAGCTATATATTACTTATTATTACGTTTATATAATAGTTATATACTTATAGGTATAATAAGTCTAGCTTACTATATAAATTAGTATACCTATTATAGTTATTAAAGTAGGAATACTAGACTTAATATAGTAATTTCTACCCCTAAGCTACTAAGGGCGTTTAGTTATATAGGTATGTTACTATAGTAAGTATTTCTAGCTATAGGACTTTAGGTAATTTAGTATTAATTCTTATATATCTTACCTTAATATTAATAACTACTACTACTTACTTTATAGCTCTATTTTAGGCTTAGGTATTTAGTACTAAAACCTTAATACTTACTTTACGTTTTACTAATATATCTATAATACGCTTATAGTAAAGGATTTCTCTATTAGTCTCTATTACCTTAGGCTTTATACTATACTTTATATTAAGTTATATAAGTAAGGTGTAAATTATACTCTTAAGTACTTTACCTTTATAGTCTTATATATAAAAGTCCTACGTAAGGCCTAAGGCTTAGTTACTAATAACTATTATTAAGTTATATTTATAGTATCTATAGTTATAGTTATAAAAGTTAATTATAAGGTAGTTACCTAGTTATATAGCCTCTATAGATTTATAGGGTTACTACTATACCTATTACCTTATTTTACCTTAGCTATAGGCTATATAGTTTTAGATAGTTATATCTTATATATTTATAATATATACTCCTTATGTGGTATTTATAAGGCGCTAGAGGGCTATAACGCCTAGGTAGCTAAGTCTCTTATACTATATCTTAGTATTACTATAGATTAGCCTCCTCTTTATCTATATTATATACCTATTTCTCCTTTATAGTACTAGAGGTATATTATTAAAGCCTTTACATACTATAAACATAGCTACTATATAGCCTTTACTTATTAGGTAGTATTTAAGGACTTATTAACTATCTTTCTTCTTAATATATCTAATAAGGGAGTAATTAGCTTAGTATAGACTATTATTTCTAAGGCTAGTATCCTACTAGATACCTATTCTTCTTAGCTTTATAAAGGATATAAGATTTATAGCTAAATTATAGTATAATATTATATCTTTTAGCTATATTTTTATAGTACCCTTTTTAGATTAAATCTATACTATAGCTATACTATATACCTCTATTACTATATATTATATACCTACCTATAGGTAGTTACTAATAGGTATGCTATATAGGTCTATAAACTATAAGGTATTATTAAAGATATAATCTATTATAGCTAAATCTAGTAATATAGACTCTTTTAGTATGTATATTAGTAGTAATAAGTAGAAGGCTATAGTAGCCTTAGCCTAGTAGTAGCTATATAGTTACTAGTCTTTTTACTATATTTTATATACTTATTTAGTAAGCTTATTTAACTTATTAACTTAGCTTTCTACCTTATAAATATACTACTATATGTTATACCTAGGTACTTATCCCTTAGGCTAGCTTTCTAGGTATATATACTAGTATTTTACTAGTAAATAATACCTATTATAAGCCTTATATATAAGCTATTATCTTAACTATTATTAATTATTATTACCTATACTCTTTTAGTAATAGTACCTCTTTTAATTACTACTACTATTATATAGTAATTACTTAGCTTTTTTATTAGCTAGCTTAGTTAGGCTAAAGGCGCCCTATATAGCTTAGCTATATAGCGTTTCTTTAGTTATTACTTTAAGCTACTATATTATATCCTTTAGTACTACCTTTTAGCTAAGGTTTATAATTACGTTACTACTAGTATATACTATAGAGTATATATTTATCTATATAGATAGTAGGCTATATTATAATACTTATTAGAGATAATAAAACTAAAGAGTTAGTAAGAGATATAATATAAGCCTAGCTCTTATAAGAGCGTTATATATAGTATCCTACTTAGTTATCTAGGCCTCTATCTCCTTATTAGTAGATAGTTACTTTACTACTAGCTTTACTAGTATATTCTTATACTTAGTTAATACTTATACTACGTATACCTACTTATTAATACCTATAGTAGCTATAAGGTTATCTATCTATTAATAGACTTTATTAGTAGCCTTATAGTACTACGTAAGTAATTTAGTAGTAACTATCTAGTAAATAGTATTCTTAAAGTTAACTACTTACTTTTTTTACCTCTTATAGGTCTTCTTTTACGTCTTATACTATAAGTTAATAGTAGTAAATCTCTTAAGGTTATTATTATTAAGGTCTATTAGGGACTTAGCTAGCTAAGGTAGACGTATAGTACTTAGTATGCCTATAGTTTATAAGTATATAGTATACCTACCTTTATCCTTAGTTCTTAACTTTATAAAGTTAGATATCTTAACCTTATATAGTTACTATAGATAGTCTACTATATTTAGCTATAAATTACTAGCCTCTAGGTTAATATATACCTATATATTATTATCCTCTATAAGGCCTTAGATAAGGTTAATCTATAGGGGCTAGTTATACTTTATATATAAAGTAACTATGTTTATAGTATATTTCTTTATATAATTTATTATAATTAATAGATATCTTTATTTAATTAGAGGGGTGTTTTAGCTATTATAGAAATATATATTAGACTATTAATTATTAAATTATAGGGATTATAATAGTTAGTTATTATATATACTTATATATTATATATATATATATATTTAGTTACTTATATAGAAATCTAGAAATAAGGCTATCCCCTTATAGTAGAATCCTAGTAAATCCCTAGTCTCTAATTAGTCTAAAACCTTAGGTATCTACTATATATATAGGGCTAATTACCTATATATTCCCTAGCTATTTACCGTGTTATTTCTATATATTTAATAACTATAATAGTAATATAGAAAAAGAAGGAGAAGAAGAAGAAGAGGAAGAAGAAGAGGAAGAAGAAGAAGAAGAGTATAATAATACTAATATATCTACTAGTAGTAATAGTAGCTCTATTAACTAATACCTCTTTATTTCTTTATATATTTATTTTAGTTAGATTTAGTCTTAGTTTATTTACTTAATATTTATTATTATTTAAAGCTAAAAAGAAGTTCCTTTATACTTTATTTTATATAAGATAAAATATAAGTTTTATAGATTTTATTAATAATAAAACGTCTACTTATATATATAATAGTTATACTATTTCTAAAATTATATTATTTTTATTATTTATTTTAATTTATATTCTTATATTCTCTTTTAAATATAATAATAATATTTATCTCTAAAGTAACTATTTTTAAATTTAGTATTAATAGAGTTTTTAGTATTTAATAAACTTAATAAACTTTATTTATAATATATTTTAATATAATATCTCTTAATATCTAAAGAATATTATATAGACTAAAACTATATAATATATTATTATTCTTATAACTATATAATAATAGTAATAAATACTAGTTATATATTTCTATTAAGTAAGTATATATAACTTATATAATAGTATTATAGGCTATATTATTATATTAGATAATATTAAAAGCATATAGGGTAAAGTTTAGTACTTAGGTTATAGTAGAGCTATATAAAAGGATATAATAATATTATACTACTCTAAGTAACTTAGGTTTTATATCTAATCTAACATAAGGAGATATAGTCTATTTAGAGCTTTTAAGGTCTAAACAGACTTATTATCCTCTAATTAGACATAGTAAAGATCTCCCTATTACCTAAGTTACTATACTAAACTATATTAATAAGGGTGTAAGGCTTTAGTTTAGAGTATAATTTTTAAAAGATAAATAAGTATATAAAAGAGTACTTATATTTCTCTAATCTAAGGCGTGTTATATTTATCTAATTATACTCTCTTAATAGATACTTAAGTAAGTACTTATAACTTATAAATACTTAGAAGAAAAATAAAGAAAAGAAATCCCTACTTATTAACTTCTAAATAGTAAATACTATAACCTTAGCCCTACTCTAATTATCCCTTAGTTCTTTTTATAATCCTCTAATTATAGAAGAAGTATTAAGTATATACCTATTTAGACCTTATCTTAGTTATACCTATATCTATTAGTTATTTTTTTTATTCTTATTATCCTTTATATCTCTATTATTTACCTTATCTTATTCTTCTCTTATATCTTATTATTTCTATCCTTTTTATCCCTTAGGCTAAGTTAGTAGAAACTAAGGCGTATATACTTAGGTAGTAAACACTACTTTAGTAATAGGGTTATTAAAATAGTCTACCTACTTATAATATTTATACTCTAGAATACCCTTCTTCTAATTATAATATATATCTCTATACTACTTTAGAATATCCTTATAGCTTTAGGTATATTATATATAATTAGCTTCTTAAGTTTCCTATATATACCGTTTAGATAATAGGAAAGAGTCCTAAACCTTATAAGGGGGCTATATGCTAATAGGACATATAGCCTAATAGGAGTACTTTAGGTATTCCTTAGCTAAGGGTTAGCTAAGCCTTACCGACTTAAGGCTTAAGGCTAAAGTTAGGAACTTAGAATCTTTAGCTTAAAGTCTTTATACTTAAATAGACCTACCTTTTATACCCTTCCTAGTTATAGCCTATAGCTATACTATTATAATTCTTTAAGCTTTATAGACTAGAATAACTAGTATAAGATAGAATATTAGGTTATTAATTAGATAGTAAATGTTTAGTAGTCCTTAGGTAAGATAAAAGTTATAATAAGCTATAACTACTTAAAACCTACAACCCTATACTATTAACTACTCCTATAGGTAACTACTAGGTATTATTATACCCCTATAATATAGATCTTAATAACCTTATTAGAGAGGAGTAGTAGGAAGCTAAATATAGGTTAATATATTAGTACTATAAACTAGTAAGGGATGTCTTAAGGGGTTATACCTAATACTAAACGTATAGTAAAGGATTAGTATCCCTATTAGTAGAGAGAGGCTAGATATATAGGCTATAAGAGGACTTAGGATAGGAACTAAGTTGTTATAATTAGGATTCCTAACAGTAGGTTTCTACTAGAAGTATAGCTAGGGTTAATACTTAGTAATAGTATTATTGGCTTGCTAGTCTGTTAATTACTTAGTAATTAGTTAGGTAGTTAATAGGTTAAAAGGTAGCTTATATAGCTTAGATAATAGTAAATATAATGTTAAGGTCTAAAAGGTATTTAGAGAATATATTATAAGTTAATTACTAAAGAGTTATAGTAGTTTTATCCTAAGTCTTAGACTTTATCTATCCTATATATAAATCCTATATGTCCTAGTAGTATCCTAGACTATCCCTAGAATATTAGTCCTATCCTAGGACTACATAGGATATATTAGTCCTATCCTAGGACTACTTATTATATATTAGTCCTTCTTATTATTACGTAACTTAATCTATAGTTCTTCTATTCTAGGGGGAGTTATCCTTCTACCTTACTCTATAAGCCTGTTTCTTATAAGATACTACGCTACCTATACTTCTAGGGCTCTAGTAGGGCCTATATTACCTATAGTTAGTTAGGTTATAATATTAGGTCTCCCCTTAAAAGGTCTTACCCTTAAGACCTATAAGTAGGTTATGTCTCCTAGGTTAGGGAGTTATTAATTATACTTCCTTATTTTATCTATAATGCTAATACTATATTAGGTTATATAGTAAAATTAAAATTAAAATTAGAAAAGACATTACTAAAAGATTATAAATACTAGGCTTTCTTATCTTATATAGAGTCTTAGTCTATTCCTCCTAATATGCCTTATACTTATTATTACTATATAAAGGTTACTTATTACTTTAGTAAGGGGTCTTTATAATATACTCTATATATTAAGAAGAAGAAGCCATATAATAGGGTACTTATAGCTTCTACTTATAGGTAAGGTAGTCCTTTTATATTTAATTAGTTATTAAATTCTTTTTATAGTAATAAAACTAAATACCTAGTAAAAGGAGTAGGATATAAAAGAAGAGAAGGCTAGTAAAGAGTTTATAGCTCTTTATATATAGCTAGCGAAAATTTAATTAGATATAGCCCTAGCTACTAGTTAATTATTATAGATTTATAAGATCTATAAGAAGGTTTATAAGTATTAAGAGGAGGCGTTTTATTAGGGTATATAAGAGCTAGATAATAAAGACCTTCTTTATACTCTAGATGCTTATAAGTAGGGGGTAGTAGATAATTTATAATTTATTAGTATTAATAATAATATTAACTAGATAAGTTTTAGGATTAGTAATAAGTTTATAGATTTTAGTCTGTTAGTAGAGGTATCTAGTTTAGGGAGTTATAATAGTTCTAAAGAAGTTATTAAGCGTATTAGAGGTTCTTAACTAGTTCCTATAAGTTTTCTTTATATCTATAGCCTTTCTATTTAATAAGGTATTCTCCTTAACTGTTTTCTATTTTATAGTTAATAATTTATTTAACTTTATATTCTAGTTTATTAGATTTAATAATAATATAGTTATTAGTATTTAATCCTCTTAGTACTAGTTTAAGTAGTAAGATATAAAAGACTAGGTGTATTTTTATTATGTCTAGTAAGTTAAGTTTAAAGTTAACATCTAAAATTTTCTTAAGAATTTTAAATAGTCTGAGTTTTTTATAGTTAAGTTTATTACTTAGTTATATTATCTTAATATTTTAGTATAGTAGGTATATACTATCTCCCTCTTTAAAGGTTAGTCCCTTAACCCTTATTTAGTTAGTATATTTCCTTATTTATTACCTAATAAATTCTAGATCTAAGGATGTTTTACTCTAGATTTCTTAGAGTTTATTTATATCTACTATAGCTTTTAGAGCTTATAGTCCTTATTAAGGTTCTCTATATATAGTTAGTTAGTATCTAAAGTTAAGGAAAAATAGGGAATTCTATATGCTTTCTCTAGTAGCACTATTATAGGCGAATTAGGCTATTAGTAGTAGTAGTACCTAATTATCTTAGCTATAGTTAACATAGCACCTAAGATATTACTTAAGTATCTAGTTAACTTATTCTATTTGTCTATTAGTCTATAGGTAGAAAGAGGTTAATAGTTTATAATCTACTCTAAGTTATAAAATTAGAGATTTCTAAAACTTAGATATAAATAGCTTATCTCTATCTAATATAATTTCCTTAGGTAGTTTGTAATTACTAATAATATACTTTAAGAAGGTATATACTAGTTCTTCTGTATTACTAGATTCTAGATATAGGATAAAGTATATATACTTAGTAAGCTAGTCTATAATAACTAAGATGCTATTATAGTATATCTTTATAAGTAGTTCTCTTAACTTTAGTAGTTTAATAATAAAGTCTAAAGAGATTAAGTACTATACTTCTAGTAGTACTAGTAATAGTTAAATATGCCTATATAGTTTATAAGGACTATTCTTACTTTTCTTATATATATTATAGTCCTTAATTACTAAAGCTACTTTTTCTTATGTAACTTATATATTATAGTATTATCTAATTTATTTAAATATCTTTATAACTCCTTAGTATCTATATACCCTAGTACTATATATCTTATAGATCTATTCTAGTGTTATCTTATTAATTAAGTTGGGATGAGTATGCGTACTAATTATAATAAGTTTTTGTATGGGTATAAGGTTTCTAGTATTATTATTCTTAAGGATAACATAAGTTTCTTCTAGTACTTTAACCTTATAATCTGTTCTTTAGCTAAAAGTGTTAGCCCTTCTGTTTTTAGTTCCTTTATAGTAAATAATTTTAAAGTTAAATTCTAATAAGAATTCTAACTATCTAATTTATCTTTTATTAAGAACCTTTAAGGTAGTAAAGTATATAAGGTTCTTATAATCTAAGTATATAAGAACTTAGTGCTTAGTTCCTAAAAGTTAAAGTCTCTATTCTTAAAATGCGTGGATTATTACTATAAGTTCCTTATTATAGATTTAGTAGTTTAATTCTAGTCCTAAGAATGCTTTAGAGAAGAATATATAGGGGTATAGTCTTTTATACTTATCTTGTTATCTAAGTTATCTACCTATAGTAAAGTTAGAGGTGTTAGCTTTTACTTTAAATTATTTATCTAGGTTAAGTATCTTAAGGACTAGTTCTAATATAATAATTTCTTTAATTTTATTAAATACTTCTTAGTATAGTTAAGTCTATCTAAATTTAGTATTATTCTTAGTAAGTTATTATATTAGTTATATAATATTACTAAAGTTCTTTATAAATTTTTAGTAAAAGTTAATATAGCTATTAAAAGATTAAATATCTTTTACGTTCTAAGGTATAGGCTAATTTTTAATTACAGCTACTTTACTAGCTTATATATAGATACTTCCTAGTATAATAGTAAATCTAAGGTAATTAACTTATTATTTATAAAATTTACTTTTCTCTAGTTTAACTAAGAGTTTTACTTCTTAGAGTTTCTAGAGTACCTAGTATATATATTCCTTATGTTTATTAAGTATCTTAGAAAATATTAGGATGTTATTAAGGTAGTAGATAATAAAGATATCTAGTTTCTTATAAAGTATATAGTTAATTATTATTTAGAATATTACTAGTATGTTAGTAAGTCTAAATAGTATAATAAGTATTTTAAATAGTCCTTATTAAGTCCTAAATACTGTTTTCTATTTGTCTCCTTCCTTAATATTGTAGTGGGGCGGGGTGGCGATCGGAGATTACCCTCCTCCCGATCAGCTGAGGATGTAACTAGAGGATGCCTGATCGGTAAAGATAAAAAGGGTCGTAGACAGATCGATAGACGGACAAGCCAATTTTCTCTTTCTTCACACACACCTACCTTCTCTTAGCTCGTGCGACGAGACCTTTCAATGATTTCAGTCGAACCGTGATAACACAAGAAACTCGGGAGTTTCTACCCCTCTGATCAGGAGAACTCTTACGTCGATCGAAGGAGATTCTTCAATCGACCGACTGAGCAACTCGAACTGATCAGAGGAAGCATCTTGTGTTGCTTGTGTGGGTTGAGGTGTTTCTTCCTATAGATCACCGCACCGCATGAGTCCTTCCTTGCCCTACACGTCTTCAATGGTCTCCCCTTCCAGAAGTTAAGACGACGGGCGATAACAACAACAAAACGACATGATCTGAGTAAAAGCGAGCGGCTGGAAGCCAGATCGATACAGACGAAAAGACGACAGACGACAAGACGACAGACGACAAGACGACAGACGACAGAACCTCCGCAACAAAGGAGAACAGAAGACTCTAGAAACTCAAGGGAGAATTGATTTGTAAGACGAAAACAAGCAGATCCGCAAAAGGAGGCGGAAATCGTGTCACCGATCTAGCGGTGACAACGCGATCGGGAAGATGATTGGATTGATCGATACGAGGTCAGGGGCGGAGAGCGCTGGAATCTTCCGTCGAGCCCAGTTGATTATACGATGGGAGCTCTCACCGCTGATCGGCATGGCTCAGAGCCTGGAGTATTGCCCGATTCAGACGAGTGGAACCCTAGGACTGAGGGTATTCACGAGGCAAGTTTCCCTGATCGTCTACCAAAACCTTCGATCAAGCCTCGAGTGGACCTGTGGGGAGCTCTTACCGAAATTACGACGAGGAATACGAGACGGCATGGCGGTGACCACACGGGTGGCCCTAATCGCCACGACGACATCCATCTGGCTTTTAAGTCGGACTGTTGCACACCTTGCGAAAGTCTATTTGGAGTCAACACGCGAGGGCAACGTTCTTCAGATACTTGATACTATTGATCATCAACTCTTTCGCCTACAGTCGACCGATAAGATGTCGGACAACTACCTATCCTTCTCTAAGAGCGCGGTCTCTAAGCCTGGATCGGACATCGCTGCAACCGATAACCCTAATCCTACTCCGCCGTCTATCTCAGGAGCCAGTTTCGCCGGGTATAGGGACTCCAAGGCGTTGGTTCCGTCGGACGACGAGGATGCTGGGAACTCTTCTGATCAGCCGGTGCGAAAGGTGACTCAGGAAAAGAAACCAGTTTCCTCGCCGCCGCCAGAAGCGAACGCCTCAATCGACGCCCTAGTCGGCGCAATTGCCGCCCGGATCCAGACGAGCTCTGCACAGAACCTTAACCCTATGCTCGGAATGAGTGACCAGACTGAGAATGTCAACTTTTATAAGATCCCCTTTCCTGGTCAGGATGGCGCTGCAGTCTTTCGAGGCGACAACATTGTGGAGTTTCTTGAAAAGTTCGAGGATCAGTGCGAGATTGCGAGGGTCCCCGATCGATTCAGATGCAAGCTCGTGGCGTACACCATGGGAGGAGACTATCAGACTCCTGTCAAAGACGCTATTAAGGATCTGCCCTGGAAGGAAGGAAAAGCGTTTCTGCTTCAGGAATACGGCCGACAGGATGCCAATCGATTCCTAGACGAGGAGGAGCAGATCGAGAAGGTGACCGCCGGACCACCGATTTCTAGCTCTGATTTAAGTGCTGCGCAAGCTCTTTTCACCAAGATCGACAACGTGATTGCAAAGGCCAAGCGACAAGACTTACATGTGATGACGCATAAGAGCCTGATCAAGGCGATCTGCAAGAGATTCCATGTTGATATTGTCAAGGACGCTGCAAAGGAATCAGGACTTAGCTTGGAAAAGTTCATTCGATCGACGACTTACCCAACGTTCAAGGCCGGACTTCTGGACGCAATCGCCCATCAGAAGGAATACAGCCCTCTGTTTGCTACTGATCGGGGCGCGAAGACCTCCCAGTCCTATCCGACAACCCAACAGCCACGAACGCATCCAACGAGCCGTTACCCGCCAAGACATCAGACTCGTCAGGCACCAACAGACGTCCAGATCACTCAGACTTTACCTAACAAGACTGATCAAGAGTTGGCTGACAGCATGAGCAAGCTGAAGATCTACCAGAACAGCGTGCGGCCTCAGGGCAGTGCTCGAGTATTTGGAGTCGACGCGGTGCGACCCGATCAGACGAATACTCTTGGACCTCGCGATCGGTGCTGGTATTGTTGGTCACAGCGACACAGATTCATTCGGGAATGCAATCAGTACACCCTAGACAAGGACGCGATGCTAGTTATCCTGATCCGCGGAGCCTGGTACTATGGAAGGCGTGATGGCCAGAGTCCACTGAACGACATACCGTTTACTGTAGTAGAGGAGGGACGGAAGCGCGGTGTTGCGGACCGAATCACTCTTCTTTCCCACGTCGCGAACATGTCGGTTGACGAAGACTGTAAGTTTCTTGCGAAGCAGATCCTTGATCACCAGATCGGGTTGCCCTGGCAGGATTCTCCCGCACTCCCTCCGCCTAGTCAGTCCACGGCAGTCAAGTGTGTTCGTGTGCTTCGCCCGAATCAGGCAGAGGACTATGCGGATATTTACGCCGTCGGCCGTGGCAGACCCCGGAAGGACCGCCAGCAAGCGCCTGACCTGCATCGATCGGACAAGACCAAGGTCACCTATGGGGTAAAGAAGCCGGAACCTGTCCCTGCAGTCAAGAAGAAGTCAGTCAAATCCTCAGGCGACTCAGGAAGGGTGATGGACCTCGACGACGATGAGGAGCAACAAGCCTCGGACCCCGATCTGGTATTCAGCAGGAACACTTCCGTACGGATCGATGACAGACAGACCGACTCGGTGAAGACCCTTGACGCTGAACAACCACGAGAGGAGGATCTGAAGCAAGAGGCGCGTAGACTTGCTGAGAAAAAGCTGGACGCCCCGGTGTCTCTCCCTGTTAGTCTCCTAAGGAAGATTTGGCCAGAATTTAACGCAGCAATGGGCGCAGCCTTGCGTGATCAAGGATACGTCGACGCGGACGGAGTCCTGATCAAGGCGCCAAAGTCCCTGATCAACCTGGCTGAGACTGATAAACAGAGGCGGGATATTCAAGGACTTCTTGACGAGTACAATGCCGCGATCTCTACGGGACAGGCGAGATCGGCCAAGGTAGCGCAGGTCAGAGGAGTGCAGCCTGCACCCGCTCTTCCGACATCCGTCATTTCAAACGCTCATCTCCAGCTAGAGGTCTATATAACCTCAGTTGATCAACCCTCTTCAGGCGACCCTATCGTGGCGATCCTGGACACTGGAGCCCAGGTGAATATCCTCTCGAAACAATACGTCGAAGCAGCAGGGATTCCATATATCCATACGAGCCTCCAGATGAGGACTTTTAAGTCTGATCCGAGCAGCTTGACGACGTTCGATGGATTTTGTTTTGCGGAAGTATGGGTCGATAGGTATAGGGTGACCTCGTGCTTCTTCATTAAAGATGAAAGGGAGATTTCCGACCCTCTCTTGCTGGGATTGCCTTTTGCCCAAGACTGCAAGCTCTCTTTTGCGTACGGCGATCAGTTGATTACGGCTCATATCTATGCGGAGAACACCCTGTTAAGAGTGCCGGTTGGAGTGATCAGGACGAACCGGCCCTCCGAAGTTGCAGACATTCTTCCCCACCTTGATCGATACATCACGGAAGTCTTCGACGCGGGAAAAGACAGTCTGGTAGCGTAACCGGGGATGCTGCCAGGACTAGGACCCTATACCCGGACCTTGATCTTGAAGAAGGGGACGTATTGGCTGCGGTGATCGACGACGAGCAAGCCGAGGACATTATGACGACAGTAGGGCGATCATTGATTGAGCCACATGCAGCGCAGATTCGGAAAATCGCCGCGGTGATCGCAGGAACTGCCCGGAAACACAAATGCGAACACGACGAACCGGACGCTACTTATGACCTGACGATGAAGCCGGTATCTCGCCAGGAAGAACGGTTGATCGGGCGACGGATCCAGAAGCACTGGAAAAAGGCTACTCGTTGGTTCCAGGAGACAGGGAACGCCCTGATGGGACGCGCTGCGAAAGTCAACACGATGTATAAACGGAAGGATCAGAAGGTCCAACCAGTTGACGACGCACTGTCGGACGGATCAGTCCCTGATGGCGACCCCCACTGGAAGCTCAAGAAGATCGAGGAAATCAAACACAAGCTGGAGGACCGATCGGGACCATATGGTGACCTGATCACACCAAAGTTCTCTGACATTGAGCCACGATCAAGGTTGACAGAAGATCGCCTGACGAAGCTACTGGAAGGGTGCCAGCATCTACGACCAGCGGAGCGTGACCTTTTTACGCAGATTCTGCTCAATCGAGAAAAGGCTCTGGCGTGGGAATTTCCAGAGTGTGGGCGCGTCGACCCTATGGTTGCGCCGCCTCAAGTGATTCGGACCATCCCTCACAAGGCATGGCAAGCGAAAGGTATCCCGATTCCGAAGGCTCTTTTACCGAAGGCTTTTGAGGTCATCCGTAAGCGGGTGGCACGCGGTATTATCGAAGAAAGCCACGCTGCATACCGGAATCCGTGGTTCCTCGTTATGAAAAAGGACGGCGACTTGCGCCTGATCAACTCGGCGACAAAGGTCAACGCAGTAACTCTTCGCGATGCTTGGCAGCCTCCGGCAGCGGACGAGTTTTCAGAAGAGTATGCGATGTGCCAGCTTGTGTCGTTGCTTGACTTCTTCTCGGGTTATGATCAGATCTCACTGGACGAAAAGAGTCGTGATCTGACCACATTCTCTACTCCGCTTGGTCTGTTCAGATACTGCACTCTGCCGATGGGAGCAACGAATTCAGTAGCGCAGTTCTGCAGAATCATGATGAGGATCCTTTACGATCTGATTCCTCAGTGTTGCAGCGCGTTTGTCGACGATATTGCGGTCAAGGGCCCTCGATCGAGATACAATGACGAAGAGCTTCAGGCATATCCAGGGATCCGTCGATTCGTTTACGAACACCTCCGTAACATTGATCGAGTCCTAGTGAATGTGGAGTTAGCCGGATGCACGATATCAGCAGTCAAGTCTCAATGGTGCCAAGAGTCAGCAGTGATCGTGGGATACCTTTGTGGTACTGTCGGACGTAAACCTGATCAGGCCAAGGTTGTCAAGATTCTGGAATGGGAAAAGTGCGACAGCGTGTCGGAGGTCAGATCCTTTCTAGGGATTGTGACATTCTATCGCTGCTGGGTGGAGTGTTTTTCGCTGATCGCAGCGCCTCTCTATCAGTTACTCCTGAAGAATCAACCTTTTCGATGGGAGGAGCCACAGATCGAGGCCATGGAGACTCTTAAGGTTGCTCTCACCACTGCGCCAGTCTTGGTCCCGATCGACTACTCTCCGAACGCCGGCCGTATTATTCTAACTACCGATTCGAGCGGGGACGGGTGGGGTTGCACTCTCGGTCAACTCGTGGACGGCAAGAGAACGGTCGCGAGATACGAAAGTGGAATCTGGCGAGGGGCGGAATTGAAGTACGATTCAGGGAAGTTGGAGATGCGTGGAGTCTTGATGAGCCTTAAGCGATTGCGTAACTACGTATTCGGGATCAACTTTCTGCTTGAGACGGACGCAAGGGTTTTGGTTGCTCAGATCAATGGGGCAGCGAACGACTTACCGTCGGCCATGATGACGCGATGGCTTTCGTGGATCAGGCTCTTCGATTTTGAAGTCAAGCATATCGATGGCAAGAAGAATACGGCAGCCGATGGGCTCTCTCGGAAACCTCCAGGCCCGTCGGACTTGCGTGAAGCTGATCAAGAGGAGGATATTGAGGATTTTATCGACGCAAAGGTTCTGCGAACGAGGATAGCCAAGAGCTTCTTTCTATCGGCCCACGCGCGCGGAGATGACACGACCGACCAGCCCGGAGAAATTGAAATTCCGACGGATTTACTCAGCGACCACCCCTGGTCAACCGACTCGAAGCAGATCGCCTATTTCCTCCTCACGTTGAAGAGACCGCCGGGCATTCCGCCGCACCGATTCCGCAAGTTCAAGCAGAAGGCTACTCGATTCGTTATACGGAATCAACTCCTGTTTAGACTGGGGACGAAGACGCGCCCGGAACCTCTTCGTGTTATCGATGATCCAAAACAGCGGCTTGATTTAATCAATGAATCGCATAATGAATCAGGGCATCGGGGACGAGAGGCGACGTATTTGCGACTTGCCGAACGTTACTATTGGTCCGGGATGTATACGCAGGTCAGAGAGCTGATCGCAAGCTGCGAAGCGTGCCAGAAAGCCCGATCGGCGCGCCCTGATGACTACCACGTTTCTTCGGTTCCGCACAGTCGCCCCTTTTCGAGAGTCGCTTTAGATGTCCAGCATGTGGGGAAATGGAAGGTCGTTGAAGCCCGCTGTGAGTTTACAGGATACCCAGAGGCCCGCATCTTGAAAAATGCCACGTCGTCGAACATTGCGAAGTTTATCTGGGAAGATGTGATCTGCCGACATGGTGTCTACGGAACCTTGATCGTTGATGGGGGGAAGGAAAACGCTGGGGCGGTTATTGAGCTGAATCGGCGTTGCGGAACGCGCCGAAAGGTTATTTCGGCGTACAACCCTCGTGCGAATGGACTTTTGGAGAAGGGGCATCAGCCGATTGCCCACACACTGAGGATCTGGTCGGACCAAGGGAGAAAGGACATTCGGCCGATGTTGGCCACAGCTCTTTTTGCTGACCGAACGACGGTTAGAGCCTCTAGTGGCTATACGCCCTTCTATCTCAACCACGGATACAACGCAGTCACGCCGATAGAGGGACGGACGGCAACTTGGAGAGTTTTGGACTGGGACTCTGTCAAGACCCCGGAGCAAGAGATGCAGCTTCGGTTAAGGGCCTTCGAACAATTGGACGACGATCGGAACAAGGCTTCTCAGATCATTGCAAAACGCCGCGCCCTTGGTCGTGATCAGTTTAACACGAAACACATCAGGCGGATAAGGAAGGAGAAACTTCAGGAGGGAGATTTGGTCCTCGTCTTTGATGTTCAACGGCAGATCGACATGTCGACGACGAGGAAGTTGGATTACTACTGGCAAGGACCTTTCAGGATTCACTCCGTATCGCCTAGGAGCTCTTCGTATCAGCTATCGACCTTGGCAGGGGAGCTGATCACTGGCGCGACGTACTCTGGGTATCGATTGAAGAAATTCCTGAAGTCCCCGGACGGCTTCTATCTCTCTCCAGAAGAGGCGGACGGTCGAGGGGATATCGCAGCGGATTTGGCAGATCTACTCTCGGACGAGGAACCAACTCCTGATCGGCCAGAGCCATCGATTGAGGGCAGCGATTCCGACGACTTAGAGAACTCCGACGAAGGGGACGAGGATGATGCGATCGGCCAAGGGCTGAGAAGATCACGACGGAACATGGGAGCGACAAGCGTGTCTTCGTGATTGGGGTTTGTCTCTTTAGCTTAATCAAGCATAAAGACACAGGGGACGATAGGATACGAAGAAGAAGCGCTTGTCTCGATATGATCAAGCTATCAAGACCAAAAAGTACGAAGGACCAGCGCGCAAAATACCGAAATCCCCCCCAGGCCAAAAACGATGAATTCCCACTCGATCAGCCAAAGACTTAGTAACCACTTCCCTCGCGCTGGCGCTTTAACTCCTCAGCCATATGCTCAGCATCCTTAGCGTCATTCTCAATCTCCAAACGCTGATACACCTCGCGATCGATCCAAGGGTGATCCTCTAAAATACTACGGAAACTCGAATGACTGGACCAGCTATTCTTGAGGGTCTTCAACATGGCGGCAGCTGACTCCTGAAAGTCGGAAAGCATCAAAACCTTCTTTTCAACGATCGGGATATCTTGAGGGATGAAAGAAGGGATACCGCCACCACTCTGATCGCGCTTGTGCTTCACTCCGCGGGTCTGCGAAACTTCGGCGCGACCATTGGCCCAGTGTTTAGAGTCGGTCTTGTAGTCGCAATGCGTCGACGACTCTTGATAGAGACAGTTGGCACAACGGTTGTCAAAGGATCCGGGAAGAGAAACACACTCGAAGTAGGGTGCCATTCCCCGAGTGTCGTCGTCCGATCGGGACCCAATAAACTTTTGAAAGTTCTTGGCGCAGCAGCTGCAAGGTCGAGCGTTCCGGATGCCGTACGCCTGAATAAGGAGCGAATTGACGGAGGGAGTACGACTAGTCAGACGGAAGGTCAGGACACCAAAGTGGCCAGCAAAGTCGCGATGGACGAAAACGCGGCGCTTCCAGAGGTGATTGCCATGAGTGATCGAAGGGTTGCCCAGTACGTTCTGAACGACGGATTGGTTATCGACGCATAGCCAGAATTGACGACTCGCCTCGGAATCGATCCATTTGCCCTCATGAGGATTCGCAATGGCCAGCTCGACGTAAAGGTCACCCGCAGGACCTGGAAGAGTGTTCCAGCAAGTGGTCTTCAGGATCTGAAGGAAAGAAGAGAGGGTTAGTCAGATCAAACGGAAGGAAGGGAAAATAGCGAGCCGACTCACGGTAAGATGGCGCTCCTCCATCTTACGGAATTCGTGTCCCCAGATTTCCATGGCCTGATCCTTGGTCGGAGCAGCTCCGGTGAACCACCAGGGGCGGATCTCTCGCTGAACGTAGCGATTCAGTCGATACTGATTGGTCTTCTGAACGTTAGACATGATCAGTGAAGGCAGTAGAGGCTGAAGTTGCGGGAGACTGGGAAGAATAGAAGGGTTGGAAAGGGTTGAAGAGGAAGAAGATGTAGAAGGGAGTGGTAGGAAGAAAAAACGGGCTTTTGGTCTTGCTGAAAGAGAGGTTGATCAAAGAGGAAGCCAGAAGCAAGGGGAAGGTGCTATGGAAAAAGGGTGCATTACAACCACGATCAACAAAGGGAAAAAGAAGATATTCACTGCTGAGGAAAAGGGCAGCAGTGAATCACACCTTCTTTATAACCTCACCGCACCTGCCTCTATCGACCGACCTTTTACCTGGAATCCGCGATAAAAACCCACGATTCCTTCTTGCTGGAAAAGAAACTTCCTCTCTTCTGCAACTCGCGATCAACAACTTCAACATCACCAGCCAACCGTCAACCGTCGTCCTTTTCTTTACACTTCCACTCTATCAAGCCACTACATTACAATCCTCTTCTTCTCTTCTTACACTTCAGCGTCTTGATCACCTGAAAAATCTCACCACCCGCGCAGACCATCTCCTTCCCGAATCACTTCAAGATGTCTACCCCTCCCTCGCCGTCACGCGTCGATCAGAGCCGCTTGGTCGCCAGAATCTGGCGTGACTTCTCTGAGCAAGAATACGTAGGCGATTTGGAAGACCGATTGGGCAACTGGGGACCATACCGGACTCTCAGTTGGGAAGGGACTCCTCCGTGTCAAGTCCGCGCCGCAAGAGACTCACAGTTCCTCAATCCTCGCGCGCACAAAAGATTCAGTCGACGCACACTGGCGCACCCAGACTCGTTTCCCAATCGAGCCAGCTTTCCGCGGATGATCCCAACCCCAGCCACAATTCACTTCCCCGACTGGCTTCACTGGGAGCTTGCAGATGACTTCCTCAGTCAACGCCCCGAAGCGTTCAATACCGATGAACGAGGCAACAAGACTTGGGAGGGCTGGAACTACCGGAAGGCGCGAGGCATTCTGGCAGATTACTACAACTTGCAGGGCCGACTGCTGAGAAAAGACTGGATCGGAAGAGATGAGATTGGCGCGGCCTTACAAGTCATGGTCAGAGATCTGTCCCCCGTTCGCAATGTCACCGTTGTCCCGATCGGGTGGCAGAGTACGCATACCCCCAATACGATTCCGACTCTTCTGCCTCAACTGCCGGAAGTCTATGATCAAATTCGGAACTGGGCTCACCTGGTCCTCTTTCCGCTCTACGCTGACAGTCCGGGACATTTCACTGGTATGATGGTCGATCAGCGTGATGGCATGGTGTACTGGTATGATCCTCTCTGGCAGGGAGGCCGATCAGAGGCCCTGTTCATGAACGACATCAATGCGCTGAAGATGTTCTACAAGGACATGGGTGCCGGTCTGCAGGTTCGAGGACTGATCAACGGCAGCGCCTGCGTAGTCGATGTTGCCCAGCAGGAAGAAGGATGGGATTGCGGTCTGTTTGTCCTTGAATGGTTTCGAACGGTGGCCCGATATGGCCAAATGTGTCCGTCGCGGAACCCGATCTGGTCTAAGCCAGAATACTCGGGATCGCCTGCCGAGAAGATTCGACAATACTGGATTAGAACGATCAGTCACGAGTTCCGATTCGAAGGATATCTTCCGCACAACGCCATGCGCAATGCGCCCTTGCTGTCGTACGAAGAGTCAAGAGACAGACTGCCGAACAAGCCGCGCGCATCCCCGACTAGTTCCGACGTGATGATAATCGACCCCAAAACACCCACTCCACGAAAGAGCAGTCCCCGGTCGATCGCTGAAATCATGAATCGCAAAACGCCAATCAACTTGCCTCCGCAGTCGGGTACACCGCTCACTCTTCCAGGCATTTCGTCTTTCGACCGATTCCTCACGCCGCGCCGAGACGGAAGTTCCAGTCCAATTGGAGGTCTTCCGAGTGGAGTCACTATAGTTGACGGCCACCGATACGACTACCAGCCCGTCGACCATCGCACCTATCGGCCCAACCAATCCCCGACTCCGCGTCAGCCGATGACGATCACAAGCTTGATCAACGATGAGCCCAACCCCGATCAGGCGATTGTTCTGTACCGCGCTTCCCAACCGCCTGAGACCCCGAAGACGAAGGGATTGACCCAATCGCTCTCGAATATGAGCTTGCCTGACGCGCCCGACGTGCCTAACACTCCGATTAAGCCGAGCCAGCCCGAAGGTCGTGTCGAATCGGTCAAGCAGCGCCGAGGCACTACGGCCGATCCAGTGAAGCCCGAGACAGATCAGTCGAAGCTCACCGACGAGGAGCGATGGAACGAGCGCAAGAAGACTATGAGCATTGAAGAGATCGAGCAAAGAGAGAGAGCCGAGTCCGATCGAGACCGTCTGGCGAAGAAACATGCAGCCCTGCTGAAACGCCGAACCCAGCTGAAAAAGAAGCTCGATATCAAGAAGTGCACCCGACAGGAATGGGTCGACCAGTTCGATGATCCAGTCGCGGAAGCAGCGTATCAGGCTGATCCATACAGTACTTGGCTGCCCCCGAGTGCTGAAGATGATTGGGAAGGATGGGCGAGGCATGATGCTGGGATCGAGTGGGACAACATCGATCGGGGAAAAGACCGGTCTTCAAAGAAGAAGAGCAAGGGAGGACGGAAGAATTAGAGCCGATCGCCATAGGATTGTGGTTTCTGTGCATTGAGGGACCAAAGACAGAAACCAGGGGACGGATGTAGTGGGGCGGGGTGGCGATCGGAGATTACCCTCCTCCCGATCAGCTGAGGATGTAACTAGAGGATGCCTGATCGGTAAAGATAAAAAGGGTCGTAGACAGATCGATAGACGGACAAGCCAATTTTCTCTTTCTTCACACACACCTACCTTCTCTTAGCTCGTGCGACGAGACCTTTCAATGATTTCAGTCGAACCGTGATAACACAAGAAACTCGGGAGTTTCTACCCCTCTGATCAGGAGAACTCTTACGTCGATCGAAGGAGATTCTTCAATCGACCGACTGAGCAACTCGAACTGATCAGAGGAAGCATCTTGTGTTGCTTGTGTGGGTTGAGGTGTTTCTTCCTATAGATCACCGCACCGCATGAGTCCTTCCTTGCCCTACACGTCTTCAATATAGATAAGGTTATAAGCTCCCTTAAGGTCTAGTATTATAAACTAGTTAGCTCTATATAATAGGTTTTATAGCTCTAAAATAAGTAGTAATAGGTAACTATTTTTTTTAGTAATTTTGTTAAGCTTATAGTAGTTAACATATAGTTATAGTTTTCTATTCTTCTTAGGTATAAAGAGGATTAGATACCCTACTAGTAATTCTAATAGTCTGATATATCCTTTCTTAAGGTTCTTATCTAGCTATTTATTAAGTATCTCTCTTTCTATTAGGTTTAGTCTATAGATAGGTTTAAGTTTTAAGTACTTTCCTTTTAGGAGTTAGATCTTATAGTTATATAGTCTATATTCTAGTAGTCCTGTTTTTACTTCTTTAGTAAATAGTTTTATATATTATTAATATTTAAGAGGTACTATATTAAGATAGTCTTCCTTTAAATTATTATTTTCTTACCCTTTTAGTATATACTATTATTATGTTATTTGTTATATAGTTACTATAGACGTAAGTTACTAGTCTCTTATAGGCTTAATCCTTCTAATATAGGCGATATATTAAGTTAGTTACTTAGGCTTACTTAGGGGTTATAGTATATAACGCGTCTTTATAGTTAAGTCTCTCTACTAGAGTTAGCCTGTTCTCTAGTTTATATTAGGGTTATATTTCTATAGCTATAGTATTCCTAATATTATGTCTATATCTCCTATTACTATTATATTAAAGACTAGTTACTAGTATTAGCCTTAAATAACTATAGGGAGGGGTGTAGTCTCCTTATTAATAGTTCCTTTACTATATATAACTACTTCTCCTTTAATAGTTTATAGGTAATATAGTTATTCTTTCTCTTACTATAGTATTTTTTATTAATTTACTAACTATAGTAATATTAGGTTAATATAGGCTTTACTATTAATTATAACTCTAGTAGGTTGTCTGTTAATAGTAATGTTATAAATAAGGTGTGCTTTGTCTTCTATATTTATTATATATAGGGACTTTATGTCTTATCTTACCTCCTATAGTCCCTTTATAGTTAGTATTCCTTATTTTTTAGTTTAACCTAAGAAGTCTTTACTTCCTTAATTTCTTTTTGCTATGCTTATGCTTTTTCTTTATAGTAGTATTTATACTTATTATACAGGCAGTTTAACTAATACCTTCTACTACTACTATATAAGAGTAGGTATTCTAGGTTAGGTTATAGGTAGAGTTGTTATTTATAGTAGCTTTCTACTATCTAGGTATATAGGTTATAATCTATATATATATTATATAGGGGGTATTAAGGGGTAATTCTTTATAGGAAGAATACATACTTTTCCTTATTTACTAGGTATACTAAACATTTGTTATAGATATAATTAGCCTAAAAGATTATATAGTAGTATAGGTTTATAGTATAGAGTAGTTTATAATCTCTAAAAACTAGTTCTTCTTATACTAATACTATTGGTTAGTTTTTAATACCTATATCTTCTATTCTATAGAAACAAATAATCTAGTTGTTATTATTTCTTTATACTAGAGGTTATTCTTTAAGGTACTTTTATTCTCTCCTCCTAAGTTTAGGGGTATTATTATATGCCTTATGTTTGTTTTATATATCCTAGGGTGTTAGTATAGAGTTTTAGTAAGCCTACTACTAGATATATTAGGATTTCTTATTAGTCTATTTAGTTATAGGGGTTGTTTCTCTCTCTAGTTCTACTAGTTATCTTATAGCTAGTTACTTAACTTTACTTTAGGGAGTAAATTTATCTTTAGAAGATTCTAAGTTAGAAGTATTATAGATATCTAAGGATGTTCCTAGGTACTTAATTATATCTTATGGTGTATATTCCTAGTATTAGAGTCTTAGGGGTGTAAACTATAGTTATTTAGGTTCTTTTCCTTTTCTTACTATTATAATAGTCTTATACTATATAATTTCCTAGGTAGGCTTTAGTCCTTTCTATACTTCTAATTAAAGTCCTTAGGTAAGTTCTAAGATATTAAGGGGGTCTATAGGCTTTTCTTCTTATCTATACTACTACTTAAGTACTTTATAGAGCTATAGGTAGCTCTATACTAGTTGTTTTAGGTCCTCTTA
The DNA here is from genome assembly GCA_020631755.1 of Colletotrichum sublineola. Classification (NCBI taxonomy): domain Eukaryota; kingdom Fungi; phylum Ascomycota; class Sordariomycetes; order Glomerellales; family Glomerellaceae; genus Colletotrichum; species Colletotrichum sublineola. The sequence continues at coordinate 4,154,507 of JAHSQG010000001.1, forward strand.
GTCCTTCTTCCTTTATTTAATTTATTATTATATATTATCTAGCCTATATTATAGGTAGCGTATAGTCTTATTTATATTCTAGATTACTAGTTTATTATACTTACTTAGGGTTTATATAATTAGCTTACTAGTATAGAAGATTAGTTACTTATAAGTAATTATAATAATCTTTATAGGTTGTGTTTTAAGCTTTATAGATTTAAACGCTATATTTTTAACATCCTATTTAAGCTATAGTTACTTTTAGTAATTACCTTAGGCCTAGATATGCTTTTCTAGTTGTTTAGTAATAATATCTAGGGTGTCTTTTATATATAGCTTATTAAGTTATTCCTATATAGCATCTTAGGCCTAGATAAGTTCTCTAATAAGTTGTTAGTTCTATTATTTAGAAGCTTATTCCTACTAAGGTTGTTACTTCCTAGTAATTATAATAGTTTTCCCTTTTAGTTCCTTAGGGTATTATCCGGCTTATTCCTTACTATCTTAGTAAATAGTATACCTATTATAGTAATAGGTAGTCTATAAGAGTAACCTATAGGGAGCTTCCTTATAGGCTATATTAGCTTTCTTTATTCCTTTAGGTAAGGCCTTATATTATAGGCGTTTAGGTTATTAATAGTCTTATATATAGTGTCCTATCTTTTTATAGTTATAGTATTTAACTGTTTTAATATCTTATAGGGCCTTATTGTTTTATTTCTAGGTAATACTTACGTCTATTAGTCCTATATGTTACTTATAAGAGGTATTAGGTGTGTTATAATATAGTTACTAGTTCTTATTTTACTAATATAGTTTAGTTAGTTATAGTCCTTAGTTATATTATTTCCCTAAGTTAGTAGTAGGTCTTTAGTTCTCTCCTTATTCTCTTTTTTATTTAAATAGCTAGGTGTTAATTTTTATAGTAAGTTTAATATATAAGAGAAAATCCTTAGGAGTATTTATAATCTTAGCTAGTTTATCCTTAATATCTTCCTTAAGTCCTAAGTAAAATATAAAGATTAAGGATTTATTAGTAATATTAAGTCTAGCTGCTAGGTGTCTAAATTCTACTATATAGTAAGATACTACTTTAGTTTGCTATAAGTTAGTAAGATCTTATTTAGCTTATTGTTTTTTATCTAGGTCTTAGAATAATAACTTTAGGGTGTATTTAAAGCCTATTATACTTCTAAAGATTAACTAGGTCTCTTTTAAATATAGTTTAATAGTTCTATTATATATAAGGAATTCTTCTAGGAATAGTTTAAACTAGGTAAGTACTTTCCCCTATAGGAAAGTTCCTATATAGATTATATATTTAACTTTATTCCTAAAATTAGTAGTATAGAATATCTAGTAGGTATATACTTAGATTAGGAATCCCTTAAGCTATCCTTAAGTACTATTATAAGTTCTAGGGGAGTTAAGCTTAAGTTTCTTATGCCTATCTAATAGGGTTATAATAATATTAGTAGCTACTTAGAGAGTCTTAACTTCTTACCTAAGTATATTAGCTTCTTATAATTTAATCTTAAGTTTAGTAAGGGTCTTATTAATTATAGCCTTTAGCTGTTTAGTTTTATTATCTTTATTTTATAACTAAGTATAGACCTTATTAATTATGCCTTATATTTAGGCTATATCTTTATTATTCTTCTTAATATACTTCTATAGGCTTTTATAGACCTCTTTAGTAAATATAAGTTTATTGTTATTATCTGACTGGTTCTCTATATCCTTTATTTCTTTGTCTAAGTTCTTAGCAACTATAGGGGTAGGTTCCTTACCCTTAGAGCTAGAGTTAAAAAAGGTAGGAGTATTCTTTATAGATATGTTATTATATTACTATTAGGTAAGTATTAAGGTTAACTTACTTAATAAGAGTAATTAAAGTATTATAATTAGGATTCCTAATAGTAGGTTTCTACTAGAAGTATAGCTAGGGTTAATACTTAGTAATAGTGTTATTAGCTTACTAGTCTATTAATTACTTAGTAATTAGTTAGGTAGTTAATAGGTTAAAAAGTAGCTTATATAGCTTAGATAATAGTAAACATAATATTAAGGTCTAAAAGGTATTTAGAGAATATATTATAAGTTAATTACTAAAGAGCTATAGTAGTTTTGTCTTAAGTCCTAGACTTAGTCTATCCTATATATAAATCCTATATATCCTAGTAGTATCCTAGACTATCCCTAGAACGTTAGTCCTATCCTAGGACTATATAGGATATGTTGGTCCTATCCTAGGACTACTTATTATATGTTAGTCCTTCTTATTATAACATAACTTAATCTATAGTTCTTCTGTTCTAGGGGGAGTTATCCTTCTACCTTACTCTATAAGCCTGTTTCTTATAAGATGCTGCGCCGCCTACGCTTCTAGGGCTCTAGTAGGGCCTATATTACCTATAGTTAGTTAGGTTGTAACATAAGTCTAGTTAGTATCCTATAAATATTCTAAATATAGTAGGCTAAAATATAATATTAGAATATAGAAATATAAAGATAGAATTAAGAACTACTTTAGATACTTACTAAATATATATTAATAAAGGACTAACTAAAAGAATATAAAAAACCCCTAAACTATAATTATAAGGTACTTAATAAAGATACTATAATAGCCTAAATAGATAATTAGATAAAGGCTATTAAGGAGGTAAATAATCTAAGGGTAGAAGCCTATATAAGGTATAAGATTATATAGGCTCTATCTAAAGTAATAGTATTAGTATAAACTTAATAGAGAAACTACTATATAGGCCTAAATAAGGATATAAATTAAGACGACTTCCTTATATTTATCTACTAAACGTATATTAACCTTATAGCCTAGGAAAGAGAATACTATAATACTCTTTTTAGTATAAGGAAGAAAATAGGACATTCCCTTATAGTTTTTTTTATAAAATAGTTAGTAATTTATAGTATACTTAGGAATAAGGTTAAGGAAGATAAAAAATAAGTATTTAACTTCTTTTTTAGACTCCTTATAGTACTCTAAGAAGAGCTAATCTATTAGAAGGTAGAAATTAAAACTCTATACTAAGTAGTATAAGAAGCCTAAAGATATTAGGAGTTAAATTATAAGTTATATAGTAACCCTTTATAGAATAACTACTAAAAATAACTAAAAGAAGATATAAATATAAAATAGCACCCTCTACTATTTTAGAGATCTATATCTTAAGTATATAGCTAGGCCTCCTCTACCTCTATATTATCCTCTAGGTTTAGTATATAGGGGGTATTAAGAGGTAAAGGATAAATAGCTAACTATAAAGTAAGTACTTTATAATAAGGTAATACTAGAATTACCCTAAAATATTATAACTCTAGGATACTAAGCTATATTTTAACCTCTTATAAGGAACTAAGGAATAGTAATAATATACTAATTAGTTAGTAACTAGATATCTTAAAGGTAAGAGTAAATACTATTCTTACTAGGATAAGAGTTTAGGACCTTTATAATATTGGAAATAAATAGGTAGGGTTAATACTCTAGATTACCCTACTAAGAAGGATATAATCCCTATTAGAAAACTACTACTAGTAGAGTAATTATTCTATAAGGATATACTAAATATAAGGTTAGTATAGATATAGATACTTACGTATAAGTAGATATTATTAGCTTAAGCCTAGTAAGATAACTAAGCCTAAAAAAAGTAAACGTATTATACCTAATACTTATAAGATTTAATAGAAAGGAAATAAAGCTAAAGGTAATATATTAGGTAATATTCTTCTTAATTAACTCCTATAGATAGCTATAGAAGATTTAGCGTCTATTTACTAAGTCTAAAAAGCCTAAAGGGTTTAGTAACTTACTATTATTATAGGAATCTATAGGATAAAAGGGAATTATTATTAATATAACTACTAATACTTAGAAGTATAATTATATATTACTTACTAAACTAAAGTAGATTATAATAGAGATTATTAAGAATTATAAAAGGGCGTATGTTATATATGTTTATAGAGCTATACTAGAAAATAAACCTAATATTATTTCCTTAGGTAAGGAAGAAAAAGAAAGAAATCTATAAGCCTTACTTCCCCTAGAGTTAGAATCTAAGTAGGGAATATTTAATAAAGAAGTAGTAAAAATAATTAATCCCCTTCCTAACACTAAACACTCTATTAATCTAATAGAGAATAAGAAACCTCTATTTAAACTAATATACCTACTAAGTAAGTAATAACTTAAGGAACTATAGTCCTATATTACTAAGAACTTAGTAAATAGTTATATAAAGCTGTTAGTTAGTAAGGCTATGTAAGGAGATCCGTGGTAGTCAGCCTGGTGGGTCTCGGCGACGGGTCGCCGAGCCTCCGACGAGCCAGCCCTACTGCAGAGTTTTAACAGGTGGCCACAGCCGCACTGGAGGAACTCGGCAAGCTTAAGTCTTACAATACACCAATACCTACCATTAAGCCTCACCTGGTTAAGTGCCCCTAGCCAATACTCTTACAATTCTTAAGCTTCTATCTCTTCGGAGTAACCAGCGCAGGCAAAATGGATTCGAACGACGGGATACACCCCAAGAGCTCGCCGACGCTCCGGCGACGCGCCGCTAGCATAGACGAGTTACAACTATCCGTAGTAGAGTACCTACGGCGCAACGCCGAGGATCAACCGCCCTCAACAATAGGGCCTAAGTTGCGAGACGACCGCGAAGAAACACGCAGAAGAACTTTATCGAGGGAGCACTCTCCAGCCTCCCTGAGACCGATAGATGAGGCCGACAAGGCGTTCATCGCCAAGCGGTCGCGGAGCCGGCTGAGCGCGAGCACACGTCGCAGTGCTGGCGCAGCCACGCCGGGCTCGGAACCCATGGACCCTATGCGGGCAATGATGTCGTATTTCCAAGAGACTATGAGAGCCATGGTTGAGGAGCACCACAAAGAGAGGCGGTACTATGAGCGCCTTTTGCGAGAGCTCGCCAATAGGCCGGCACAGCGTCTCAGCAAGAAGGAGTATAAGAAGCCCCCAGTCTACAATTATAGGACCATTAGGGAGGAATCCACTAGTGCCTAAGTGGCAGACTGGATTGTCGCGATAGAGGCGGTAAACAGGCTCCACCCTAGGAGCACTATTGAACAGCAAGTTGAATAGGCCCTTTTGAAGGTATCCCCGACGTTACAGACGTAGTGGCGTAACCACAAGAGAGGCCTTACCAAGCCCTTAAAGTAGGAGGACTTCTTGGCGTTCATTCGCCAACAGCACGTCAACCCAGAGGCCCAGGAGAGGGACTACCAGCAAGAGCTAAGGAGGAAGCACATAGGCAATAGTCAGACCCTATCGCAGTACCTTACTAAGTAGTTAGCAATACACCACAACTTAGGAACAGAGGGTGTAGAGGAGTCAAAGGCTAAGGCATATCAGTACTTCTTCAGCCTCCCGGCCTTATTACAGGACAAGATAATTCGCCAGAAGACACCCATCCTCCACCCAAGAGACGTAGCACATAAGGCAGACCGCCTGTAGTCGCTGTGCGACCGCCAAGGGGTCAGCAACAACTCACAGAAGGACAGCAAGAAGCATCCACTACCTACCAATAATCAGCCATAGAGGCTAGCACCATTTCAGCAGGATTAGCAGAAGGAGACACCTAAGGACTTTAAATCATAGGAGTCCTACCACAGACCATTTAGGGGCAACTAACACAGCAGGTAGTCGCCAAAGGATTAGCCAGATAGAATCTAATACTATACCTATTTCTAGAAAGGGCATATGTCTATTACATGCCCTAAGAAGAAGGCTAGTAGTGCAAGCAACAGTAGGCCGTTTGGTTACTAATTAGATTAGAAGGCCGCCATAATATAGCAGGTCAGGATCTACCTAAGAGTTACTAAGCTCAACTCGTTAGGAAACAAGTAGGCGCAGGTGTTGCCGCCCAGACATCTACACCTAAGAAACCAAGGGTACCAGTAGGACCCATCACTAAGGGCATAGTAATTATCCTACAAGGAGATGTAGAAAAGGTTGTTAGAGTGGCGATAGATACGTGTTTAGAGGTAGACCTTATCAGCCGCAGGTTGGTATAACACCTAGGCTTAAAGCCCACAAAGGCTAAAACCCTAGTGTTAAAGTCGTTTACTAGTAAGACTATAAGCTAAGGGGTGGCTTACTAGCTAACCTTCTTCCTAATTAACTACTAAGGTTAGCTACAGAAGATTTAGCAACTAGCTATTAAAGCTAACTATAGAGAGGACCAAACAGACATCCTTATGTTAAGATAGTCCATAGGCTAGGAAGGCATTTAGATCAACATAGCTACTAACAAGTAGTACTACAAATTAATCTTAATTGCTAAGCCTAAGGCAATAGCTTGCAATATTATTAAGAATAAGGAACATACATATATGTTATATATCTCTTATGAAGTAGGCCTATAAAAGGAACCCCCTTAGTTAGAGGGCCTTCTAGAAGAACTTTAGAGCAAGACAGCTACCTTTAATAAAGGTTTAGCAATAGGGCCTTAAGTATATATTAAGGCTAAATACTTAATAGACCTCATACTAGGCGTAAAGCTGCCATATAGTCTAATATACCTACTAAACAAGAAGTAGTTAGAAGAGCTTTACTAATATATTACTAAGAACTTAGTAAACAGTTATATTACAAAGTCTGTTAGTAAGGCTAGAGCGCCCATCCTCTTTATACTAAAGAAGGATAGTACTATACAGTTATGTATAGACTATTAAGGCCTTAATTAGGTTACAATTAAGAACTAATACCCCTTACTGCTAATTAGCAAGCTATTAGATAGGCTTTGCGGAGTAAAGTGGATATCTAAGGTCGATATCTATAATACATACCACCATATTAATATTAAGAAGGAAGACTGCTAGAAGACTGCATTCCAAACCTAATATAGCTACTTCAAGTATACAGTCATGCCGTTCAGACTAACTAATACTCTAGCGACATTCTAGGCATATATTTACTAAGCACTTAGCGAACTACTAGACATATGTTGCATCGCATATATAGACAATCTCATAATCTACTCTGCCATAAGGGAGCAGCATACTAAGGATCTTAAGAAGGTCCTCTAATAGTTGCAAATGTTTAGGTTGTTTACAAAACTCTTGAAATGCTTGTTCTATTAACAGAGGGTTAAGTTCCTAGGGTATATAATCACCCCTAAGGGCATTAGTATAGACAAATCTCGTATGTAAACAATCGCCAAGTAGAAGGCGCCTATGTTAATAAAAGACGTCCAGACGTTCCTAGGATTTTATAACTTTTATTAGAAGTTCATTCCTAGATACTCAGGCATTACAGCACTAATAATAGGGCTACTAAAGGGACATAAGGATACCTTACACGCATTCAAATAGACTAAAGAGGCCAACAATACCTTTAATCAGCTAAAGGTCGCCTTCTTATTAGCAACCATCCTCTCATACTAGAATCCCTAGCAACCTACCCGCATAGAAACAGATGCTTCAGTTAAGGCTATTACAGCCATCCTATCCTAGCTAGTAGAAGGACAATGGCGACTAGTCGCTTACTGGTCGCAGAAGCTTTTAGACATAGAATAATAATAGGCTATAGGACAGTAGGAGCTGTTGGCCATTATGGAGGGATTGGAGCATTAGGCTTATTACCTTCTGGGGCTGTTAGAGAAGTTTATAGTCTTAACAGACCATTAGGTACTGAAGGGAGTTATTGGCGCACTGGCATGGGACCTTCACAGAAGGCTTGCCTATTAGGTATATAAGTTGTTAGTATTTAACTTTAATTTAGAACACTAATTAGGAAAGACAAACCCTATAGACAGTCTGTCTAGAAGGCTAGACTACATGGAGGGGGAAGTACTGTATGCAGACGTCCTCCTAACATTAGTAAAGAAACTATAGCTAGTTGATAAATTACCGCTAGAGACGTAGCAAATAATTGGCAACCTTAGAGGAATAAGTAAGACTGCTAAAGCGTATATCCAGGCGGTAAAGGCATTACTTTATAACCCTAGCTATAAGGTAGATAGCTCTTAGGGTAAGGAATCCTCTCCTTAGGACTAGTGGCGGGCTATAGGGCGTCCTAGTTATTTAGTAATAATTGCTGCCGTAACGACCTGAGGCCAGAGAGTAAGGGAAGATTTGGCGAACACTCGGCGGGAAGTCGCCTAGGCGACTAAGGGGCCTAATAGAGCTAGGGTTGCTATACTAGAGCAGCACATCCCACGTCAGGTCATAAAGGAGCTTATGCCTGACAAAACGGCGTTAGTACCACACCAAACGCATAAGATAGAAGAACTTGTCTAAGGACTATAGGCTAAAGATGAGTTTTGTCTATTATAATTGGCGAGGGTGTGTAGTACGGCCGGTAAGTTAAAAATGTATACTGTTGATGACATGGGTACCCTATTCTATAAGGGAAGACTAGTTATCCTATAGGTGGAATTGCTAAGGACTAAGATCCTTCGCCGACACTATAATAACCCTAAGGCGGGTTATATAGGAGTAATAAAGACTCTTAACCTTATCTTAAGAAAGTTCTATTAGGAAGGAATCAGCAAGGATATACAAGAGTACATTAAGGATTATAAGTACTACCTTAGCGTTATGGTCCTATAGTATAAGCCGTATGGGTAGTTATAGTTACTAATGTTACTATTACACCTGTTCTAAGAAATCTTACTGGATTTTATCATAGGACTGTCGCCAAGCGCTTGTGATGATGGTGCTGAATATAACTATATTTTAGTCATTATGTGTTAGATAACTAAGTTTGTAATGTTTATTCTAACTAAGAAGATGTTAAACGCGGCGCAGATAGCAAGGATCCTATACGAAAGGGTTAAATGTAAGTTTGGGACGCTAGAGGGCATTATAAGTAATAGAGACAAGCTGTTTACTAGCTCCTTCTAGGAAGAATTTATAAAGGAGAGGGCAATATGTTGCTAACTATCCACCGCGTACTACCTACAGACTAACAGTCAAACAGAATAGACCTATTAGATACTAGAGAGATACTTATAACTATACGCTAAGGGCTTACTAAGTTATTAGGCGGCACAGTTAGATAAAGTAGAGTTTATATATAATAATAGTAAGTACTTAACTATTAGAGTATCTCTATTTATAGTACTCTATAGGTATAACCCTAGATTTGTTAAGTATATGCCTAGCTATAAGGTAATTATGTAAGGAGTATAGGAGCATATTAAACGTACTACTAAGGTTAGGAGGCAGGCAGAGCAAGCCTAGGTAAAGGCCATAAAGTCCTAGGCCGCCTACTATAATAAGAGGTACTAGCTAAAAGAGTTCTATTATAGAGAGGTTGTCAGACTATTAATAAAGAACATAAGGTTTAAGAATAAGAAGTTAGTACTACGATTTATTAAGGTGGCCATTGCGGAGAGGATTAGGCGCCAGGCGTACTAAGTCTATCTGCTAGAGCAGTATAGATGTATACATAACGTGTTCCTAGTGTTACTACTAGAACTATAGACCGTAGGGCGATAGGTTACTAAAGGCATAGTAGAGCTTCTAGAGTTAGACCTTAAAGATAACATCTAGGAGGTTAAGGAAGTTGTTGCTTACTAAGGTAGTAGTAACAACCTTAGGTATCTAGTTAAGTAGGCTAGATAGCTAGTTAAGTATAATATATAGGAGCCGCTAGACTACTTAGAGGGTGCTAAGGAGGTAGTTAAGAAGTATAAGAGATAGAGGAAGTAAGTTCATAAGAAGTAGGATAAGTAGAGTACTATTAGCGACTATTTGCCAAACATAAGTCTATTATAAGACTACCTAAAACCCTTTTTCTTTTCTCTACTAAATGCTACCTATAAACCTAAGAATAATACTAATAACATAGAAGGATTGTAAGGCAATTAGCAAAGAGGCTATATCTAGGCGTCTAGATCAAAAGGGTTAGATAAGGGAAGCTTAATAGCATAGTAAGCATTAAGCGTAGTAATAAGGAGGTTATTATACTTGTTAAGGGTGGTCTTCTCCTTGTTGGTTAAGTCCTTAGGACTAGCCTGTTTGCCTTTGGAGTGGCTGGAGTAAGGGCGCTTAGCGGCACGCTGGATGGCTGCCTGGCGGGTGGCGATCTTTTGGCAAGTAGACTCCATAAGAGGATGCTAGATGTTATTACAGAAAAGAGAGAGAAGGGCGTTCTTAGCGTCAACAGCTGCGGCAGACATCTGGGCGAACGTCGGTAAGCCATCACCAATAGGGCCAGAAGGGCTAGAAGGGCTAGAAGCCGCGTTAGGGACTATAATAAAGTCTAAGCTTGCTATGTATACGTCTATATCAAACATACCACCCTAGGTAGCAACCTTATTCTCTATAGCGACAAGGGTATTATCAAACTTTTGTAGAATATTCGCCTAAAAGGTAGTAAGGGGGCAACCAGCCATATCTAAGTCTATAGCCTTACAAACCATCACTAAGAAATTAGGATAGAGGGCCTAGAGAGTATTAATAGCAGAGCAAGTTGTAGAGTCCTTACTAACCTTATAGTGCTTAGCATGTAACTTAGAGGGAGAACCCTTAAGCTTAGACGCCTTAGACTTAGACGTGTTACTATCTGGGCCGCTAGGAACGCAAGTAGTGGCAAGCAAGTAATGCTTGCTAGGAGTCTAGGTACTCTAACTATAACTAATAGGACTAGCACTATAAACAGTAATAACATAGGTTAGGACGTTATTTGCTAAGTACTTACTAATAAGTTTGTAAAACTTCTTAAACTATAGGAAGTCAGTAATACCCTTAATAGTAATACTAGGCTTAGCCTTAATATCATAAGTTTTAAGTAAATCTATTACTAACTATAGTACGTAGGCACAGCTATTATTATGGAGGTATACCAGCTAGAGGGTACTGAGATGGTTCTAGATTTTATCCTTATTATTAGCATTAAGAAGACTAGTCTATAGCATAAGTTAGTTATAGAGCAATCACGGAGGGGTTAATAATATACCTAGACCTAAATCATAAGGGCTATATGCTTATGGTTAGACGTAAGCTCCTGAAGAGTTGCCTGCTTGAGATGGACCTTGTGACTACTGACTGACAGGTTGGCGATGTAGTCGCCAATGCGCTCCCAGGCAGAAGCGCAAGCGGCAAAGGTAACAAGGATACGGCTGCAGTTGAGGTCACTAAGCTCACTATCTGCCTCCTTCTAACAGTAGAACATCAACATATTCTAAGTATACTACGCGGCACCATAAAGCTCTTGGGGCACCTGAGACTGTTAGTATACTCACAGAGCAATCACCAAACAGGTAACAACTTATAGTAGAACATTTCTTCTTATCTATCTAACAGACAACACACTTGGCCACATGGTAACCAGCAATGCAGATAAGCTCATTAACGTCACGGTGCATGCTAGCAAGGCAGCAGATGCATAGAGCACCCCCAGTAAGGCTGGTAAAGCCGACATGTGGATCATATTTATAGTTAAGAACCATCTGGATTCTCAAGATAACTGACATTTTGGCGACAGGCCTGTAACAGTAGGGTAAGAAAGAAGAAGTAAAGAGAAGGGAAAATAAAGCAAAAAAAGTCAATTGCAAGGTGATCAAGTTAGCAAAGAGTCGCTAATATGTCGCCAAGCACAAAGAAGAGAGGAGGAAAAAAAGAAAACAATCAGCTAGCAGAAGAAAAACTTTTCACTAGGCAACATAACAGCCAGGAAAAGTAAGCTAGAAAAGTCTACCTAATATATATTCACCTCACCATCACGCAACTATCTTTCGTCTAAAGAACCAGCACCCAACCCGGCAACTAGGCGGCAACGCGTCGCTAAATAATAACACAAAATATTAAGAACTACAACATTAATAACAAGGCAGCTATACCAGCAACAAGAAGGATTCTACAACATATAAAGCTGTTAAAGGATATTCTAGGCTAAAAGGACTATGGTTATTGTTGGCGTTGTTCATGATGTCACGTGATGACTTTGGGGATAAAGTCTTAGGGGGAGGGGAGCAATTGTAAGGAGATCCGTGGTAGTCAGCCTGGTGGGTCTCGGCAACAGGTCGCCAAGCCTCCAACAAGCCAGCCCCACTGCAGAGTTTTAACAGGTGGCCACAGCCGCACTGGAGGAACTCGGCAAGCTTAAGTCTTACAATACACCAATACCTACCATTAAGCCTCACCTGGTTAAGTACCCCTAGCTAATACTCTTACAGGCTAGTACTCTAATCCTTTTTATCCTAAAGAAGGATAGGATAGTATAACTCTATATAGATTATAGAGGACTTAATAAAGTTATAATTAAGAATAGGTACCTATTACCCTTAATTAGTAAGCTCTTAGAAAGGCTTTACTAAGTAAAATAGATCTTAAAGATTAACCTAAGGGATATATACTACTATATTTATATTAGGAAGACTAACTAGTAGAAGACAGCCTTCTATATAAGATATAGGTATTTTAAGTATACTATTATACTATTTAGATTAACTAACATACCTATAACGTTTTAGGCGTATATTTACTAAGTACTTAGTAATTCAGTTAATATATACTATATTATATATATAGATAATATTATAGTTTATTTAGAAACTAGGGAATAATATATAAAGGATGTTAAGAGGGTTCTTATAAAGCTCTATAAAGTATAGCTATATATAAAACTTAGTAAGTATTAATTCTATATATATAAAACTAAGTTTTTAAGATATATTATTTTACTAAATAGTATTTTAATAGACCTAAATAGAGTATAAGTAGTTACTAAATAAAAGCTACTATAGTTTATTAGGGATATATAAGTATTCCTTAGGTTTTATAACTTCTATTAGAAATTTATACCTAAATACTTAGGATTTATATCTCCTATAATATTTATACTTAAGGGGAGTAGTCCTAAGTAAGAATAAGAGTTTAATTAGACTCTAGAGGTATAAATAGTATTTAATAAGTTAAAGGTTACCTTTTATTTAGTAACTATTCTATAATATTAGGACCCTATATAAGAGTCTAGGGTTAAGATAAATATATCTTAAAAAGTAATCTTAGGGATCCTATCCTAACTTTTAGATAGTTAATAGTAACTAATTATATACCTTTTATAGAAGCTATCTAATATAGAGTAGAGATAGGTAATAGGATAGTAAGAGGTCCTTACTATAGTAGAAAGCCTAGACTACTAGGCATACTATCTATATGTAAGGGGGCTATATACTAATAGGACACATAGCCTAATAGGAGTACTTTAGGTGTTCCTTAGCTAAGGGTCGGCTAAGCCTTACTAACTTAAGGCTTAAGGCTGAAGTTAGGAACTTAGAATCTTTAGCTTAAAGTCTTTATACTTAAATAGACCTACCTTTTATACCCTTCCTAGTTATAGCTTATAGCTATACCCTTATAATTCTTTAAGCTTTATAGACTAGGATAACTAGTATAGGATAGAATATTAGGTTACTAGTTAGATAGTAAATATTTAGTAATTCTTAGGTAAGATAAAAGCTATAATAAGCTATAGCTACCTAAAACCTATAACCTAGTACTACTAACTACTCCTATAGGTAACTACTAGGTATTACCTTACCCCTATAATATAGATCTTAATAACCTTATTAGAGAGGGGTAGTAGGAAGCTAAATATAGGTTAATATATTAGTACTATAAACTAGTAAGGGATGTCTCTAGGGGTTATACCTAACGCTAAATATATAGTAAAGGATTAATATCCCTATTAGTAGAAAGAGGTTAGATATATAGGCTATAAGAGGACTTAAGATAGAAACTAAGTCTAGTTAGTATCCTATAAATATTCTAAATATAGTAGGCTAAAATATAATATTAGAATATAAAAATATAAAGATAGAATTAAGAACTACTCTAAATACTTACTAAATATATATTAATAAAGGACTAACTAAAAGAATATAAAAAACCCCTAAACTATAATTATAAGGTGCTTAATAAAGATACTATAACAGCCTAAATAGATAATTAGATAAAGGCTATTAAGGAGGTAAATAATCTAAGGGTAAAAGCCTCTATAGGGCATAAGATTATATAGGCTCTATCTAAAGTAATAACATTAATATAAACTTAATAGAGAAACTACTATATAGGCTTAGATAAGGATATAAATTAAGATAACTTCCTTATTTTTATCTACTAAATATATATTAACCCTATAGCCTAGGAAAGAGAATACTATTATACTCTTTTTAGCATAAGGAAGAAAATAGGAGATTCCCTTATAGTCTTCTTTATAAAATAGTTAGTAATTTATAGTATACCTAGAAATAAAATTAAGGAAGATAAAGAATAAGTATTTAACTTCTTTTTTAGACTTCCTATAGTACTCTAAGAAAAGCTAATCTATTAGAAGGTAGAAATTAAAACCTTACGCTAAGTAGCATAAAAAGCCTAAAAATATTAGGAGTTATATTACAAGTTATATAGCAACCCTTTATAAAACAACTACTAGAAACAACTAAGAGAAGACATAGACATAAAACAACACCTTCTACTATTCTAAAAATTAACATCTTAAGTATATAGCTAGGCCTCCTCTACCTCTATATTATCCTCTAGGTTTAGTATATAGGGGGTATTAAGAGGTAGAGGATAAATAGCTAACTATAGGGTAAGTACCCTATAATAAGGTAATATTATAACTACCCCTAAATATTATAACTATAGGATACTAGGCTATATATTAACCTCTTATAAGGAACTAAGGAATAGTAATAACATACTAATTAGTTAGTAACTAGATGTCTTAAAGGTAAGAGTAAATACTATTCTTACTAGGATAAGAGTTTAAGAACTCTATAATATAGGAAACAAATAGGTAGGGTTAATACTCTAGATTACCCTATTAAGAAGGATATAATCCCTATTAAAGAAACTACTACTAGTAGAGTAATTATTCTATAAGGATATACTAAATATAAGGTTAGTATAGATATAAATACTTATATATAAGTAGATATTATTAGCTTAAGCCTAGTAAGATAACTAGGCCTAGAAAAAGTAAATATATTATACCTAATACTTATAGGATTTAATAGAAAAGAAATAAAGCTAAAGGTAATATATTAGGTAATATTCTTCTTAATTAACTCCTATAGATAGCTATAGAAGATTTAGTATCTATTTACTAAGTCTAAAAAGCCTAAAGGGTCTAATAACTTACTATTATTATAGGAATCTATAGGGTAAGAGGGAATTATTATTAACATAACTACTAACACCTAGAAGTATAATTATATATTACTTACTAAACTAGAGTAGATTATAATAGAGATTATTAAGAATTATAAAAGGGTATATGTTATATATATCTATAGAGCTATACTAAAAAACAAACCTAATATTATCTCCTTAGGTAAGGAAGAAAAAGAAAGAAATCTATAAGCCCTACTTCCTCTAGAGTTAGAATCTAAGTAGGGAATATTCAATAAAGAAGTAGTAAAGATAATTAATCCCCTTCCTAATACTAAATACTCTATTAATCTAGTAGAGGATAAGAAACCTCTATTTAGACTAATATACCTACTAAGTAAGTAATAACTTAAGGAACTATAGTCCTATATTACTAAGAACTTAGTAAATAGTTATATAAAGCTATTAGTTAGTAAGGCTAGTACTCTAATCCTTTTTATCCTAAAGAAGGATAGGATAGTATAACTCTATATAGATTATAGAGGACTTAATAAAGTTATAATTAAGAATAGGTACCTATTACCCTTAATTAGTAAGCTCTTAGAAAGGCTTTACTAAGTAAAATAGATCTTAAAGATTAACCTAAGGGATATATACTACTATATTTGTATTAAGAAGACTAACTAGTAGAAGACAGCCTTCTATATAAGATATAGGTACTTTAAGTATACTATTATGCTATTTAGATTAACTAACATACCTACGACGTTTTAGGCGTATATTTACTAAGTACTTAGTAATTTAGTTAATACATACTATATTATATATATAGATAATATTATAGTTTATTTAGAAACTAGGGAATAGTATATAAAGGATATTAAGAGGGTTCTTATAAAGCTCTGTAAAGTATAGCTATACGTAAAACTTAGTAAGTATTAATTCTATATAAATAAAACTAAGTTTTTAGGATATGTTATTTTACTAGATAGTATCTTAATTAACCTAAATAGAGTATAAGTAGTTACTAAATAGAAGCTACTATAGTCTATTAGGGATATATAAGTATTCTTTAGGTTTTATAACTTCTATTAGAAATTTATACCTAAATACTTAGGAATTATATCTCCTATAATATTTATACTTAAGGGGAGTAGTCCTAAATAAGAATAAGAGTTTAATTAGACTCTAAAGGTATAGATAGTATTTAATAAGTTAAAGGTTGCCTTTTATTTAGCAACTATTCTATAATATTAGGACCTTAT
This sequence comes from Colletotrichum sublineola, assembly GCA_020631755.1. Classification (NCBI taxonomy): domain Eukaryota; kingdom Fungi; phylum Ascomycota; class Sordariomycetes; order Glomerellales; family Glomerellaceae; genus Colletotrichum; species Colletotrichum sublineola. Next base: position 4,170,868 of record JAHSQG010000001.1, read on the forward strand.
ATAGGAGTCTAGGGTTAAGATAGATATATCTTAAAAAGTAATCTTAGGGATCCTATCCTAACTTTTAGATAGTTAATAGTAACTAATTACATACTTTTTATAGAAGCTATCTAATATAGAGTAGAGATAGGTAATAGGATAGTAAGAGCTCCTTACTATAGTAAAAAGCCTAGACTATTAGGTATACTATCTATAAGGGATGTCTAAGGTCTTTATAGTACTAATAGACTATTAGGCCCTAAAGGGTATTATTAACACCTTAGTATAGGACCTTTATAGAAGGCTTACTAGATAGGTCTACTACTTATTAGTATTTAACTTTAAAATATACTACTACTTAGGAGTAATAAACCCTATAGATAGACTATTAAGAAGACTAAACTATATAGAAGGTAAAGTAGTATATAATAATATACTCCCTACCCTCTTAAAGAAGTTAAGACTAGTAGAAGAACTCTTATTAAATAGCTAGTAAACTATTACTACCCTAAAAGAGGGGAGTAAAATAGTAATTACTTTTATATAAGCTATTAGAGCTACTATAAATAGGGAACATTCCTTACCCTAAAGTCCTTATAGGACTAGAGGGTCTTAGGGTACTACTATAAAAGTTATAGCTATAGAAACCTATAGCTAAAAGGGCTAGGAAGAATTATAGAATACTTAGTAAACGCCTAAAGAAGGGGAGGAAACGCCTAGAGCTAGGATTATTATTCTAGAGTAGTATATCCTATATATAGTTACAGAAGAGCTTACAGAGCACAGAACGGCATTACTCTAATAGCTATTAGACGCCCTAGAAGATTTTATCTAAGGACTATAGGCTAAGGATAAGAACTACTAGAAGTAGGTAGTAAGGGCTTATAGATTAGCTAGGGAATAAAAGGGGTACTACCTTAATAAGAAGGGGACCCTATCTTATAAGATAAGACTAGTTATTCTAGATAAAGTATTATTATGCTTAGTAATTATTTACTAATACTATAATAAGCTAATAATAGGCTATATAGGAGTAAATAAGACTTAAGAACTTATTTTAAGGTTATTCTACTAGCTAGATATCCTTTTAGATATATAGGATTATATCTAAATATACTAATAGTATTAAGGGGTTAGAATACCTAGGTATAAACCTTATAGGGAACTTTAGTTATTACTAATACTAGTATATCCTTTTAAGGAAATTAATATAGACTTTATTATAGGCCTATTACTAAGTATTTAGGATACTAGTACTAAATATAATAGTATCCTTATTATTATAGATAGGATAATAAAGTTTACTATATTTATTTTAATATAGAAGACTATTTTAGTAGTATAGCTTACCTAAATATTCTATAAAAAGGTAGAATATAGATTTAGTACCCCTAGGGGTATTATTAGTAATAGGGATAAACTCCTTATAAGTAAATTCTAAAAGGAATTTACTATAGAAAGAGAGATCTAAAGCTAACTATTTATAGTATACTACCTATAAACAGATAGATAGATAGAGAGAATAATCTAGATACTTAAGAAGTATCTCTAAGTATATACTATAGGATTAGTAAGTTAATAGGTAGTCTAGCTCCCTAAAGTAGAGTTTATATATAATAATAGTTACTACATAACTACTAGCCTATTACTAATAGAAGCCTTATATAGGTATAATCTAAGGTATATTAAATATATCCCCTCTACTATAAGAGTTATAGTCTAGGGAGTTAAAGAGAGACTTATTTATATTAGTAAACTCTAGGCGTATATATAGCTTAATTAGGAAAAGGTAATAGGTGCCTAAGTATAGGGATATAATATAAGATATACCCCTAAGAAGTACTCTTATAGAAATATTATTAGACTATTAATAAAGAATTTTAGGTTTAAGAATAGAAAATTAGTACTAAGATTTATTTAAGTAGTAATTATAAAAAAGATTAGCCCCTAAGTATATAGAGTATACTTACCTAAAAAGTATTAGTATATATATAATATATTCTTAGTATTTATAATTAAACTATAGAATATTTAGTAAGGGTATAGTAATAGTTAACTAATCCTCTCTAACCTTAAAGAAAAACTAGAAGAATAGGAGGTAGAGGAGATTATTACTAGCTAGGGTTTAGTAAAGGACTACTAATACCTTATTAAATAGGTAGGGTGGCCTATAGAATATAACACCTAGGAACTAGAGGAACACCTATATAATATATAACAGAAAGTTACTATGTATAAGAAAGCTATAAGGAGGAAATATAAGAAATAGGATAATAAATAATATAGAATTAGGTTATTATTACTAAGTACTTACCTAGCTATAGGTAAAAAGAATAGTTACCCCTATTAAATTAGGTTAGGGGCCTACCTAGGGTATCTTAATAAGAAAAATAAAAAAGTAAAAACTAACTAAGTAGAGAAGAATACTAAGTTAATAAAGCTATAGGTAAAGGGTTATAGAGTATATAGTAACTATTACTACTAACTAAATCTTAATATTATTATTACTAGTATCTCTACTACTATTTCTATTACCCTTATTATTATTATTATTACCCTCTACCTTAGAGTTTATAGGAGACTACTTATTACTAGTAGACTACTATTCTAACTTATAATTATATATAATATTATATATAATTTCCTTATCCTTATTATACTTATTAATAAAGGCTTAGTTAGTATTCTTTATATAAGGTATATATCTCTTAGCCTTTAGGTTATAGGTATTATACTCTTAGATTAATAACTAGTTAGTAAGCTTTTAGTAAATAGTATAAATATAGTTATAATAGTCTTTACTAAGGTTATAAAACTTATAAAATACATAAGGGATTACTAGAGGGTTAGTAACTTATTTACCTTTACCTTTCTTCTTCTTAGCCTCTTCCTTATCTTAGTGCTTCTTCTTTATAACCTCTTACTCCTTATAGACGTAAATAGCTTCCTTATGTATAGCCTCCTCCTCCTTATGCTTCTTCTTTATAGCCTTTTTCTTCTTATATTAGTTCTAAATAGTAATTAGAGTAAGACTACTTAGTAAAGAATTATTATTAGTAGGAATATTAATATACTTATTATTATTACTATTATTATTACTACTTAAGATAGTAATAGTAACCTTTTTACTTTTACCCTTATTATAGTAATACTTTATAGAGTTAGTAGTAGTACCTATAAGCTTATACTTCTTCTAAGGTGTTTTAGTATTAGTTCTATAAGTAATTAGTACTAACCTTATAATATAAATAGTATATATAGGTATAGGGTTATCTTTATAATTATTAACCTTTTTATAGAACTTAGCCTACTTAGGGAAATATTTAAGTTCTCCCTTACTAACTAGCTTATTAAAGTATTTACCTTAGTAACTATTAAGGTATTTAATAAGTATTTATAGACCCTTTGCCTTAGAGTTATTATAAATATATATAAGTTAAAGCTAGTTTAATTAATCTATAATATTATTAGGGGTAATAATACCTACCTAAAAAAATAAGTTAGCTAAGGTAAACACTTAGTAAAGGAACTATAATAAACCTAAACTTAAATTATTAAGCTTATATATTTATAATTAGATACTAACTCTTAGATAGTAATATATTAGAGCTAAAGTAGGTTTATACTATATAAAGAATTAGTAATATACTTACTAATTTTAGTCTAAGTATAGGTAATATACTAAAGATACTAGTTAATATACTAAAGTTTAAGAGGATTAAGTTAATACTTAGTAACTAATTAGTAAAGGTATATATAGTAATTCTAGGTAGATTATATAGTACCCTAAAGTTCCTTTAGAACTTATAAAAATAGATTAAAGATACTAAAGTCTTAGTAAAGGACTAGTGAAAACTTATAGTAGAATACTTCTTCTTATTAATATAGTAGGTAAAATAGTTTATAATATAGTTAGCTTAGTAGTAAATAAACTTATTAAGGTTATAATATATCTATCTAAGATAGTTAATATAAGAAGCGCCTCCTTTTAAGCTATTAAAACCCTTATTTAGGTTATATAGTATCTAAAGGACGCTAGTAACTTAGATAATAATACTTATAATTAGTAATAGGTTAGTAATAGCATAGTAAAAAGGGGAATAAGGAATAAAGTTTATAAAAAAGAGGAAAAGAAATATAGTAACTACTTAGCATATAGTTAATAAAGTAATAGTAAGAAAACTAGTAAAGTAAGAAAGTTATTAATAGAGAAGTATAGTAAAAGGTTAATAATAATATAGTACTAAGGAAAAGAAGAAGAGAAAGGGAAAATAAAAACTTTACCTTAGGGGATAAAAAGAAAGATAAAAAATAAAAATAATAATACTACTATATAATAATAAAGGCTTAATAGATACTTACTAAAAGAAATAGAACTATTAGTATAATAATAATAAAGTAAGGTAAAAGTAAAGTAAGTATTATTATATTAAGTAAAGCTATATAATAAACTATTAGACTATAAATAGAAGTACTTAGTTTAAAAATAGGTAAAGTTAAGGGAATTTTATTTTTAACTATAAAGGAATTATAGTAAAGGGAGGCTAAAGATATACTAGGATTTATAATACTAGAATAAATCCTATTATCTAATAAAGAGGTTAATAAAATAGCTAGAGTAAAGAGTAATTAGTTAGTAACTACTTAGTACCTAATACTATAGTCTCTACTTATCCTTAGGAACTAAGGATATAAGGAGGGGGGTAATTATAAGAGGGCTATATACTAATAGGATATATAGCCTAATAGGAGTACTTTAGGTATTCCTTAGCTAAGGGTTAGCTAAGCCTTACTAACTTAAGGCTTAAGGCTAAAGTTAGGAACTTAGAATCTTTAGCTTAAAGTCTTTATACTTAAATAGACCTACCTTTTATACCCTTCTTAGTTATAGCCTATAGCTATACCTTTATAAACCTTTATCTAGCCTTCTTATATACCTAGTATAGGTAGTTTAGGTAAAATATATTTATCTACTTTAATACGTCTAATCTTCTTTAGGCTTTAGTATTATAATAGTATATCTCTAGGAATTAAAAGTCTAGATAGTAAGTAAAAGAGCTTAGAGCTTAGTATAGTAGGAGCTTTAGGAGGAGGGCTAGGTTATATAATATAGTCCTCTTAGGTAAGGAGTTATCTCTATCTTCTATTTAGAGGGGTTTAGGGTAGTAATATAGTATTTATATTCTTTTTTAGCTAGGTAACTTCTAATTATAAGCTTAATATTATAGCTTTATTCTTATAGTCTAGAGAGGAGGACTTATCCTAATACCTATATTTCTAAAGGTTAAGTAGTTAGGAGGTAGAGAGATAGTCCTCTAAATACTATATAGGGGTATAATTAGAGTCTTTAAGGTTTATAGGATTATAAATTATACTTATAGGGAACTAGCTTTACTTCTTCTAAGAACGCTTAAGTAAGTTATATTAGTAGTAAGCTTCTTTTAATATTCCTTTAGGAACTAGTCTTATAGCCCTATATTAGTATCTACTAGAAATATAGAACTTAGTACTAATCTACCTAATCTACTAACGTTAGACTCTTTTACTATAGTCTAAGGTCTAAGACTCCTTAATATCCTACTTATTTATACTAGTTAGGTATAAAGATCTAAACCTAAGTACTAATCTAAACTACTTAGTAATATAAAGTCTATACTCCTAACTACTAGTCTACTAAACTATATCTACTATATATATACTAGCGTTAATTAGCTAAGTAATATATATTAGTATATTAAGCTTATAATAGAACTTCCTTAAAGCTCTAATATTATTACTAAAGAGAGCCTCTAAATAACTACTAGACTATATAGGATTATACTAGTATACTATACTATCTATCTAATCTATAATTTTACCTATAAAGTATTTATATTAGGCTAAGAATAAAGGGAAAATAAGTAAATTAGCCTCTCTTTATATTATATTATAAATTTCCTTAGTTAGTATTACTAACTTAGGCTCTTAATTATTATCTAAATAGCTTTCCTAGTATAGGGGGATAATAGTAATTTATCTTTTTACTTTTAGACCTTAAGCTATAATAATAGTTATAGCTATAATTTTATCCCTAGTAATCTATTACTTAGATTATATATATCCTTATAAGTTATAATAGTTACTAAGTACTATTTAGGCCTATTTATATCTTATATCCTCTTATTATCTATATTTATTTAGTCCTTAGAATCCTAAATTAAATTAGCTTAAAAACTAATTAGTATCTTCCTATATAAGCTAATTAGGGAACTAAGTATTAGAAGGTATTAAGAATAGTTTTTATATTAGAATCTAAGTAGGGTATACTACTATTTTACTAGTAAAGTAAATATAAGCTTTTAGGTTATAAAACTAAGATTCTTAGGGCTTAAGTTCTTTAGTAGGAGGCGTATATCTAAATAAGATAATTTAGTTCTTATCTTAGGTATTATAGTAGAATTAACTATTATTCTAGAGGTCTTAGTAAGTATAGACGTCCTAAATTTATAAAAGGCCTATTATATAAGTAAGAGAGAAAAAAGCTAATAGGGATACTATTATTATCTATTTAGAGGTGTTATTAATATATATATTCTAAAGAGAAAAGATATAATAAGAGAAGAGGTACTACTAAATCTAAATAAGGAACTTAATATATGTTTTTATTATTATTAGTAGAGGGAAGAGAAGGGTTAAAGAGGAAGGGTAAAAAAAGGCCTTTAAATAGGTTTCTAAGAGAAGGGGTTATAAATTATAGCTTAGTAGCTATAATAGGAGCATCTAATCTAAAGAAAGAAGGAGTAAATATAGTAGAAAAGAATAGTAAGATATTTATAGGGTAAAGGAGAGAGGTAAAAGGTTAAAGAAAGGTAAATAAAGGTAAGGGTTAAATAAGGTTAAGTTAAAAGGTAAATAAAGTCTAAAGCTTTAAGAGGTTTCCTCCCTTAGTTACTTTTAGAAGGAGTAGCCCTTATTACTTAAAGAAAAGTCCTAAGGGTAAGAGGGTAAAGGTATTTAAAGTTTTATTTAGAGCCTTAGTAACTTTATCTTATAGGTAAATTATAGTAAAGGTTATTAATAATTTATAATAATATAAAGTTAAAGGGTATATTAGAGCCTTACCTTTAAATAGTAAATACCTTTTAGCTAGTTTACTCCTTTTATTTCTAAATTACTACTCCTTTTATTATAGTAACTATTTAGACCTTCTCCTCTTTACTATAAAAGTAACTATCTTTTCTACCTATAAGGCTTTTTTTTCTTCCTTACCTACCTATATTAAAAACTAATATTATTACTACCTTAGCTTTTTTAGACTTATACTCTTAACTTTTTATTATTTTCCTCTTTTAACTTTTTAAAATATCTTCCTCTATTAATAAATACTAGCTTAATAACTACCCATAGTAACTTATTAATCCCTAGTTTCTTTTAACACCTCCTCTTTTAAAGAAGGAGGCTAAGGCTTTTAGAGGTACTAAGTTACGTATAGTAACGCCTACCTATCTTAACATAAGTTTCCCTAATAATATCTTTAAGGTCCTTCTATCTCTAATATAAGGTTTAAATAGTTCCTTAAGACTACTATATAGGTTAATTATCTATCCCCCTTTAGTTAACTATACTCTAAATTCTAAATTTATAACCCTTACCCTAATTAATCTCTTAAAGAAGCTACTATAGTCTTCTAGTAGGTACTTCCTAATACTACTATTATTTAGGGTATTCTTAATACTTTTAGAAATAATAGTTATAAGTTCTAGTAGGCTATCTATATTAGTAAGGAGGTAGGATTTTACTTTAGGTCCTTCTCTTAGTACCTTATATAGTATACCTTAGCTATAAATTCCCTACTAATATAAATATTTAGTATATAGAATATAGTTCTATATAATTACTATACTTAAAACTTTTAAATGTTTATTAGTATAAAGCCTAGTTAGGTATAAAATATAATACTATATTATAACTATATTTCTTTACCTTAGGTATTTTATAACTACTATAGAAACTATATATTCTTAGAGGCTAAAAATAAGAAGTATAACTTTTAAGAGAATAAGAGTTATTAAGGTTATACTAATCTATTTAGTAGCCCTAATTAATACTCCCTTACTAATCTAGCTTATTATTAGTATCTAAGTAGTAGGGGGCTAGTATTACTAACACCTCTAAATAGTCTATTATCTAAGGCTATAAACTATTTCTATCTTTATTACTTCTAAAATTATACTAATACTCTAATTACTATACCTAGCTTATCTAAATAGACTAGTAGTACTATATCTATTTTAAAAATATCTAGCTAGTTAGATATTAAGTACTAAAAGATAGGAAGTACTATTATAGCCTTTAGGAATAAGGTTTTAGTTCCTCCTTTAACTATTAAGACCTCTAAATAGCTATTAAATATATCTAGAGCTTTATTAGTTACTACTTAATCTACTATATAAGGTACCCCTCTATAGTCCTTAGTAAGGTTTTTAAGCTAAAATAGTTTTAGTAATAAGGAGGTAGGTAAAGATAGTAGTAATACTAGTTTCTAGTAGTAATTAGTAGTTTTTTAATAGTATTATATAATTAGTTAGTTTATAGTAGTTTAGGATCCTTTAATCTAAGTTATCTTCTTTCTTTATAATATAATTTCCTTATGTATTTTTAGCTCTCTATCTTTTATCCCTTATATTATTCTTCTATAAAAAATAACATACGTATTAAAAGAGGTAAAAATATAAGTTTACTAAAATTTAAATAAAAAGGAAATTTAATAATAGGTATTCTAAATAAGGATAAAGGAAATTAAAATAGGATTAGAGGGGTAGTTAAAGCTAGTTAGTAAAAGAAGTCCCTAATATCTACTAGGATATTACCTTAAATAGTATCTTTATCTACTAGGTAAAGGATACTATTAGTACCTATATAATACCTCTTTAGCCTATTAGCCCTATATATTACCCTTATAATAAGTTCTCTTATAAGAGTTTCTAGGATATATAATAGGCTAATTAGAGAAACTAAGTAGACTTTAAATAATCCCTTCTAATAGTAATTAGTCTTTCTAGCTACTAATATATCTATTTAGTAAGGGATATTAAAGATAAAGACTAAATCTCCTACTTATAGCTTCTCTAATTAGTACTTTACTATATATTTCTTATTATATTATTCTATAACCTTTTAGTAATACTTTATAACTATCTTAGCTACTTTCTACCTGTCTTCTATAAGCTATTAGAAAGCTCTAATCTAAAGTTAGAGTTCCTCCTCTACTATTTAGACCTTCTCCTACTCTAAGACGTACTATATTATAAGTTTCTCTTTAATTAGTATAACTATATTATATCTTATAATAATATAAAAGGGTGTTATACTATAGCTTAGGTAGATAGTAGTATAATTAGTAAATAGGATAATAGGTAGGATATATCTAATATCTTTTTTTCTCTAATCTAACTATATTTATAAGGTATATACTATAGTCTAATAACCTTTCTTAAGAATACTATTTACCCTTAGGTTATAAGTTAAGGTAACCTTCTTATATCCCCTAATCCTTTTATTTAGAGCTTTAATATAACCTCTATTTTCTTATCCCCTATCTATAATTAAAGTCTTATAGACCCTATAATAATAAATAATATCTTCCTAGAGGAATTTTATAATATTAGCTAAAGTTATTTTTTAGAAGATTTACGCTTTAGGCTATCTAGATAGGTCGTATTAGGCCTTTATAACCTTCTATTTCCTAATATATTAGATATCTAAGTAGATATACTAAAATAGCTAGGTATAAGGTATAGTTAAGATATAAAGGTTATCTATATAAGCTAATTAAGCCCTTTAGTAAGTATTATAGCCTTAAACTATAGTCTTAATATCTATATATATTCTAGGCTAAAAGTATTTATCCTAAAGGTAGAAGTAGGTTACCTTACGTCCCTAATATTTAGTTTTATTATATACTATACTAATTAGAGCTTACTACTAAGATAGACTATTAATAACCTAAAGAGGGTTAGGAGTTCTATAAGTACCTTTTTTAAAGAGAATCCTATCCCTTATAATAAAGTATAGTACTATTTTCTTAAACTAAAAGAACTTAGGTATTAGGATCCCTAGTAGGCACTTAAGTATAAGGAGAAAGTAAGTAATTTACTTTAAGTATGTTAACTATTTATCTATAGAATTTAGTAGGTCTAATAGGATATCTAGAAGCTAATTAGAATCTCTATACTTAGGGTTTTAGTCTAAATAGCTATATACTTTAAGGAAAAAGTTTTATACTACTATTATATAGAAAAGCCTAGTATTAATAAAGTCTTTAATATCTTTTTTATCTTTTACTTCTCTCTAATTAGATAGTCCTAAAGGTTTTCTTAAAAGACTATTAGCTATAGAATTCTTCTTACTTAGAATATACTTAATCTTAAAATTAAAGAGTCTAATCTATATTAACTAGTAGGTTATTATTACTAAAGGGATATTATTTACTATACTATTAATCTAGGCTACTAGGACCTTAGTATTTATTTCTAAGAGGAAATAGACTCTAAAGAGATAGTTATAGAGGCGTTTTAGACTTATAAGAACTACCTATACCTTAAGCTTCCCTATATTATACTTAAGCTTTAGTCTATACTAAATACTACTTTTATACCTTATAACTATAAGTTTACTATTAATAATCTAACTAAAGGTATACTCCTACCCTTCTCTATTTATATCTATAGTAAGGATAATCTAACTAGTATTAGGCCTATAGTTAAGGATAATTAGAACTAGGCTTAAAGTTAGATTAGACTTAAGGGTATCTATTACTAGCTTTTAATCTAAGCCTTAGGAGAATTTCTTAGTTTTCTATAGGAGACATATAAGTAGGAGGGCTAGCTTAGCAAAATAGGGAACTTAGGACTTATAGAATATAATAAGGCCTAAGAATAATTAGACGTCTCTAATATCTCTATAAAGTTCTTATTCTAAAATCTTTAGAACTTTAGCTTAATCTAGGCGTCTTTCTAACGTCCTATAAAGATATTTAGTAATTACTACTAATTCCTAGTACTTAGAGTATTAAAAATATATTTATATTTAGAAATGTATTTTATTTTTTAAAATTAGATTTAAAATATATATAAAGTATATAATAATTATTATAAGTATTATACCTATTCTATTTAGTCTAAAGTCTTATATTTATTAAACTAAACTTTTATAACTCTTATATATACTTAGAAATCTTAAAAATAAGAAATGTATTTTGTATTTTATATTTATTAAATACAAATACATTTTTTAGTTAGTACGTATTTATTAGAAGATTTATTTCCTAAGTAACCCTAACCCTAATTTTATACTTTCTTTTAGGTTATTAAAATAGATTTTCTATATAGTATATTAAAATCTTAAATCTATTTTTAGCCTAAGGCTTAAGCTAAGAAACAATAGTATATAAACTTAAGTCCTTAATAAAAAGTGTATTTAGAATATATTTATTCTTAAAACTCTACTAGTACTATTATAATTTTCCTCCTAAGATTATATATCCTAAGAGCTTTATATTTATAAAGGTCTAATTAATATTATAGAGGTATTTATATATAAATTAGTAAATACCTAAGTATCTTAGAATTAGTTTATTATTATAGTATAAGTAGGGGCCCTTAATACCTATATTATCTATAAAAGCCTTATAATAATCTAGGATTAAATTATAAAGGATTTAGGTAATAATATAGTAGAATTAAGTAATAGAGTTAGTAGTACCCTAAGGTAGGTAGTAGTATCTAAATAGACCTAATAGTATTATAAATATTATAAGATTATAGCTTTTCTTATCTAAAAGGATCTAATTATACCCTAAGAAGAAGTCTAGAAGTAAGATAAGTTAGTTTATAGTAAAATCTTTAGAGAACTTATCTACCCCTAGAGGTAACTATATATTATAAAGAGTAACCCTATTATATTTTATTACTAAATTAATAAGTTATAGGTTACTATCTTTCTTTAGAACTAGAAACTAAGGGTTTCTATATATACTATAGCCTTCTTTAATAATACCTCTAATTACCTATTTATAGAGGACTTCTATAGCCTTAGGAACTAAGGCCTTAAGGATAAGGATCCCTTTTACTTACTAGGCTTTATAGGGAATAGTCTTAATAACCTAGGGTAGTATAACTATTAGGTTAAGTATCTTATATTCTTTAAACTTTTAGGCTAATATAGCCTTATAGTTAACTAGGATTTACTCTAGTAGCTTAAGCTCCTCTAGCTAGAGGTAAGGATACTAATTAGTAATTTATTTTAGCCTTTTTAGTATAAGTTAGGAGTACTCTTTAATATTAGAAAATTTTAGTATAATTAGATCCCTATATAGTCTAGTAGATATAGTAAACTTTTCTCTAAGGGCTTTAATCTTTTTAACCTTTTAGTATAGGTTACTATTTAGAATAGACCTATTAGAGGGGTAGTTATCTATAAGGTAGATTTTTACTCCCTTTCTTTTATATATTATAAAGACTTTAGTAGTAGTAGTCTTCTTTATAGCGTATATAATCTTTTCCTTAGTTTATTTTACTTATATAATAGCTATCTAAATCCTTTTTTAGAACTTCTAAGTCTCTAATTACCTTTATTATTTAGGTAGTATAGTCTTAGCTAATAGTAGTTTAGACGCTATTTTTATATAGGAGTATCCCCCTATTATAGTTACTATCTAAGTAATTATAGCTATATAAGGTCTTATAAGATCTTCTACTATATAGGTTATTAAGACCTCTACTTCTTAGTTATTTAGAGTTATTAGGACTATATCTCTATCCTTATAGTTTAGGTCTAAGTAGTATTAAGGGCTAGTAGTAGTCCTAAGGTAGCTACTAACACCTAGTTTTTTAACTCTTTATCCCTAGAGATCTTCTATATATAGCCTTCTAGGTTAGGTAGTATATAGTTAAGCTTAGCTTCTATATTCCTCTAAATAACTCTAATAGAGATCTATATAAGAGTATTACTTATAGTAAAATTTATACTAATTAGTCCTTTAGACTAACCTAAAGTTATCTAGCTATTTATAATAAATAGGAGGCCTAGTAATAGTAGTTCTAAAATATAGTTTTTATTAGTAATAAAGAAGTATAATTAGACCTTATACTTATTAATATAGACGTTTATATAATAAAACCCCTTAAAGTATAAATCTACCTAATTAGTCCTATAGGTCTTTATTATAAGTATTATATAGGTAAAAGGGATATTAGCTCTCTTAATATATTATCTTATTAGAATATTAACTTATACTCTTATATCTATAATACTACTAATTATTAGGGTAGTAATTTTTCTATTAGGCTATATTATCTTTACTTTAAGCTAAAGGTAAGCCTTTAATATTACTACCTCTAGTAGCTCTAATAGGGGTGTAATATAGGCTACTCTTATTATCCTAGCTACTAGGGGTTTTCCTACTTTAATAGCTTAGTTATATTCTCTAATTAGACCCTTAATATCTAACTTTTAACTAGGCTTAGTTATAAGGTTAATAAGAGAAGATAGTACTAAAAGAAAAACCTCTTCTAGCTTAAATACCTTATAGCTATAGTCTTTTAGAGTATTTACTATAGCTTTATTAAATTTAGGCTATATTTAGTATAAGATTTTAGTAGGTAGAGAGACTAATATATTAAGCTTCTTTTTAGTAAGGTAGTAAGCTTTTTAGGTAAAATCTAGCTTTTAGTACTACTTAGAAGAGAAAGTAGGTATATCTTTTAACTTCTTAGAGGGAGAGGTAGGAACCCTAGTAGCTATATCCTTTAGGGTTTAAGGTTACTAAAGAATAGTATATATAGGGGTAGTTATAGTTAGTTTAAAGGATAAAGTTAGATTATCTTAGTTAGTAATTTCTATAATTTTAGGTTTTTTAAAAGTAACCCTCTTTTTCTTTAGGATCTTAACTATAATATTTACTATAGGTTTTCTTAAGTTAACTATATATAAGCCCTATATATACTTTTAGGTTATAGTCTTAGGTATTTTTATAAGGTTACCTTTAGTAACTATAAAGACGTAAGAGGTATTAGACTAATTAGAAGGGGGAATAACTACTTATAGGTACCTAATAGCTTAGGTAGTAAGTTCTAACTTAGAGAAAGTTACTTTTAGGAAGCTAGCTTAAGTTTACTAAGGTAATCCTATTTAGTAATTAAGGATTTACTTAGTAATCTATTTAAGAATAAGGTTATTATAGAAGTTTAAAATATAGCTAAGTAATATAGTCTAATTAGTATATCCTTAGCTATAGCTTTTATTAAGAATAGTATAGGAGATAGTAGATATTAGTAAGCTACCTATTTATTACCTATATTTCTATAAACTTTAGACTAGTAAGAGGAGCTAAGTATCTTTATCTATTATATACTACTTATATTCTTTAATCTAAGTATAAGAAGTAAAATAATAGTACTAATACTAGTCTTTTAGCCTACTAACCTATTTATATAGGTCTAATCTATTTATATTAACTAAGAAAACTTATATACCTAAGTAAGGGTAGGCTAACTAGTAATAGATCCTTAGTTTAGTAAAGTCCTTAGCTAGATTAGGCTTAGTACTAAAAGGCTTTAGAATCTTAATATTAATTAGGGTAGGTTACTATAGCTAAGGCTGTTAGTTCTACCTAGCTATCTATTTAGACTATCCTAAGGTAGACTTTAAGGCTATTATTTAAGAATTAGAGGTAAAGAAAGGAGAGTACTCTTTCTTATAAGTAATTATATCTAGTAGGGTAGACTTAAACTTAAGATAATTAGTCTATTAAATAAAGGTATTAAGAGTAATACCTAGCTTATCTATAGTATCCTTAATAGTCTCTTATTTAAATTACTTATATATAGTCTTAATTAGAGTTTAGTCTGTTATATTATAAAGCTTTTATTACTTTACTTATATAATAATATTATTAATCTTAATAAATAGGTTCTAAGTAGTAGTAAGATCCTAATTAGAGATAATAGGTCCCTTAGTTATTTTCTTTATTTACTCTTATTTATCTAGGAATTAATTAGTATCTTATTATCTAAACTTAGTAAGAAGGTAGGCCTTTCTATTAGTCTAAAAGAGAGACCTAATAGTATCCTTAATAGGGGTCTAATAGTCCCTACCTATAGAATAGGTAATTAGGGTACCTATATAGTAATAAGGGACTTTAGTAATCTTATATTAGTCCTTAAACTTCTCTAAGAACTTAATAATATTATTACCCTTAAAGATAGGAGATCTATCTTAGCTAAGTATAAGAAGTATATAAAAGTTATAAATATAATTCTAATTAGTATATAAAACTAACTAAGTAGTAGGGGTAGCTAAGAGATACTTTATAATAGCTTCTAGGAATCCTTTTATAGAGGGAGGGGTTATATAAGTAGTTACTAAGATAGATAGCTAAGGTATAGTAGTAGCTAAGGTTTTAGTTTTAAGTCTAATATCTTACTAATATAGGCCTTAGGTGTTATTAGTTTTAGTTACTAAGTTACTATTATTATCTAAATTAGAAGTAATTAGTAGATCTTAGTAAACTATAAAGTTAGCCCTAAGAGACTTATACTAATTAGCCCTATTATTAGGTAGAGTATTAGCTAGAGTAAGAGAGGAAGATCCTTTAGTTCTAAAAGATATATACTAGTTACTTATAGTTAGTATTAAAGTAGCGTTAAGTAATTCTAGAGAGTTTATAATTCTTATAATAGTTCTATAATTATTATTTTCTAAGTATTAGTAAGTAAGACTAGCTAAAGACTATCCTATAAGCTAAATTAAAATTACTAAGATAGTTCTTATAGTCTAAATAAAGAGTTTTCTATAGGAGATAGCTCTAATTAGATTTTCTATAGAGATTATTACTAATTTTCTATATAGAATTTTCTATCCTTAGGTAATATTATATAGCTATTTATATTATAAAGCCTATTAAAGGTTATAGGTATCTTAAGTATTACCTATTACTAAAATTAATATATAGAGTAAGGGTAACCTAATTAAATACTACTTATATCTATTAAGTAATCTTTTCTCTAAGGTATAATCCTTATTTTATATATTAAGGACTACTTAGAAAACTAAAAGGTTATTTATTACTAAAATTATTTTACTAGTATTATTTTACTTATACTATTATATAAATCTAAGTTTTTCTTATTTTTAAGTTTTTATTACTTACTATTATATCTATCTTAATAGATACTCTAAAGGTATTAGTAAAGAGGAAGAGAGGAAGAAGCTATAGAACGCTTAATTAGTAGTCTATACTTTATCTATTTAGACTTATCTTTACTATTAATAACTCTTTTCTAAAAGGGAAGACTATTAAAAGTATATAGGGTATAGTTTAGGACTTAGGTTATAATAGAGCTATACAAAAGGATATAATAATACTATACTACTCTAAGTAACTTAGGTTCTATATCTAATCTAATATAAGGAGATATAGTCTATTTAGAGCTTTTAAGGTCTAAATAGACTTATTATCCTCTAATTAGATATAGTAAAGATCTCCCTATCGCCTAAGTTACTATACTAAACTATATTAATAAGGGTATAAGGCTTTAGTTTAGAGTATAATTTTTAAAAGATAAATAAGTATATAAAAGAGTACTTATGTTTCTCTAATTTAAGGTGTGTTATATCTATCTAATTATACTCTCTTAATAGATACTTAAGTAAGTATTTATAACTTATAAATACTTAGAAGAAAAATAAAGAAAAGAAATCCCTACTTATTAACTTCTAAATAGTAAATACTATAACCCTAGCCCTACTCTAATATTATAATACTTTAAGTTTATATAACTTAAAAGTTAACCTTAACTTCTTAAGTTATTAAGTTTAAAATTACTAAGTAACCTTTTTATAATAATACTAGTAATAAAGTAGAAATATCTATAAAAATACATTAGATATATATTATTATAGTATTTAGCTAACGTACTCACATAGTAAGTCGGCTAATATAGTAAGCCGGCTACTCCTTATTACTAGAAAAACCGTGTTTTCTAACTATTTATTAAAAATTGAAATTAAGCCTAAAAAAGGTCTAGTTTTTAGTTTTTAGTAATAATAAGAGTTAAATCTTAAGAAATAATAGTAGGGAAAATACTATCCTACTTATAGAGGCTAAGCTAAGAAGACTCCTTATCTAAAGGCCTAGATAAGAGGTTCCCTTTTAGTAGCCCCTATAAGGGGGATAGTATTTTCCCTACTATTATTTCTTAAGATTTAACTCTTATTATTACTAAAAACTAAAAACTAGACCTTTTTTAGGCTTAATTTCAATTTTTAATAAATAGTTAGAAAACACGGTTTTTCTAGTAATAAGGAGTAGCCAGCTTACTATGTTAGCCGACTTGCTATGCAAGTACGTTACTTAAATATATTTTCTATATATTTAATATAATTAGTTAAAAAAGGGTATATTTATATATAATAAATATAAATACAAATATATATATTTATATTTATAAATATAAATATATATATTTATAAAATTTATAAATATAATATAAATATATATATTATATTTATATTTATATTTATATTTTATATTTTATATTTATATTTTATATTTATATTTTATATTTATATTTTAGATTTATATTTTATATTTATATTTTATATTTATATTATATTTTATATTTATTCTTAATATACTGCCTATTAGAGTAAGTTACCTACTTCCTTTATTACAACCTAACTGACTATAGGTAATATAGGCCCTACTAGAGCCCTAGAAGCACAGGCGGTATAGTATCTTATAAGAAACAGGCTTATAGAGCAAGGCAGAAGGATAACTCCCCCTAGAATAAAAGAACTATAGATTAAGTTATGTAATAATAAGAAGGACTAATATATAATAAGTAGTCCTAGGATAGGACTAATATATCCTATATAGTCCTAGGATAGGACTAACATTCTAGGGATAGTCTAGGATACTACTAGGACATATAGGATTTATATATAGGATAGACTAAGTCTAGGACTTAAGATAAAACTACTATAGCTCTTTAGTAATTAACTTATAATATATTCTCTAAATACCTTTTAGACCTTAATATTATGTTTACTATTATCTTAGTTATATAAGCTACCTTTTAACCTATTAACTACCTAACTAATTACTAAGTAATTAATAGACTAGTAAGCTAATAACCCTATTACTAAGTATTAACCCTAGCTATACTTCTAGTAGAAACCTACTATTAGGAATCCTAATTATAATACTTTAATTACTTCTATTAAGTAAGTTAACCTTAATACTTACCTAATAGTAATATAATAATATATCTATAAAGAATACTCCTACCTCTTCTAACTCTAGCTCTAAGGGTAAAAAACCTACCCCTATAGTTACTAAGAACTTAGATAAAGAAATAAAAGATATAGAGAATTAGTTAGATAATAATAATAAACTTATGTTTACTAAAGAAGTCTATAAAAGCCTATAGAAGTATATTAAGAAGAATAATAAAGATATAGCCTAAATATAAGGTATAATTAATAAGGTCTATACTTAGTTATAAAATAAGGATAATAAAACTAAATAGCTAAAGGCTATAATTAATAAGACCCTTACTAAACTTAAGATTAAATTATAGGAAGCTAATATACTCAGGTAAGAAGTTAAGACTCTCTAAGTAGCTACTAATATTATTATAACCCTATTAGATAGGCATAAGAAACTTAAGCTTAACTCCCCTAGAACTTATAATAGTACTTAAGGATAGCTTAAGGGATTCTTAATCTAAGTATATACCTACTAAATATTCTATACTACTAATTTTAGGAATAAAGTTAAATATATAATCTATATAGGAACTTTCCTATAGGGGAAAGTACTTACTTAGTTTAAACTATTCCTAGAAGAATTCCTTATATATAATAGAACTATTAAACTATATTTAAGGGAGACCTAGTTAATCTTTAGAAGTATAATAGGCTTTAAATATACCCTAAAGTTATTATTCTAAGACCTAGATAAAAAATAATAAGCTAAATAAGATCTTACTAACTTATAGTAAACTAAGGTAGTATCTTACTATATAGTAGGATTTAGACGCCTAGTAGCTAGACTTAATATTACTAATAAATCCTTAATCTTTATATTTTACTTAGGACTTAAGGAAGACATTAAGGATAAACTAGCTAAAATTATAAATACTCCTAAGGATTTTCTCTTATATACCAAACTTACTATAAAAATTAATACCTAGCTATTTAAATAAAAAAGAGAATAAGGAGAGAACTAAAGACCTACTACTTACTTAGGGAAATAATATAACTAAGGACTATAACTAACTAAACTATATTAGTAAAATAAGAACTAGTAACTATATTATAACACACCTAGTACCTCTTATAAGTAACATATAGGACTAATAGATATAAGTATTACCTAGAAATAAAATAATAAGGCCCTATAAGATATTAAAATAGTTAAATACTATAACTATAAAAAGATAGGATACTATATATAAGACTATTAATAACCTAAACGCCTATAACATAAGGCCTTACCTAAAGGAATAAAGAAAGCTAATATAGCTTATAAAAAAGCTCCCTATAGGTTACTCTTATAGACTACCTATTACTATAATAAGTATACTATTTACTAAGATAGTAAGGAATAAGCTAGATAGTACCCTAAGGAACTAAAAGGGAAAACTATTATAATTACTAAGAAGTAATAACCTTAGTAGGAATAAGCTTCTAAATAATAAAACTAATAACTTATTAGAGAACTTATTTAGGCTTAGGATGCTATATAGGAATAACTTAATAAGCTATATATAAAAGACACCCTAGATATTATTACTAAATAACTAGAAAAGTATATTTAGGCCTAAGGTAATTACTAGAAGTAACTATAGCTTAAATAGGATGTTAAAAATATAGTATTTAAATCTATAAAGCTTAGAATATAACCTATAAAGATTATTATAATTACTTATAAGTAACTAATTTTCTATACTAGTAAGCTAATTATATAAACCCTAAGTAAGTATAACAAACTAGTAATCTAAAATATAAATAAGACTATATACTACCTATAATATAGGCTAGATAATATATAATAATAAATTAAATAAAGGAAGAAGGACTAAAGGGACCTAAAATAACTAGTATAAAGCTACCTATAGCTCTATAAAGTACTTAAGTAGTAGTATAGATAAGAAGAAAAGCCTATAGACCCCCTTAATATCTTAGAACTTACTTAAGAACTTTAATTAGAAGTATAGAAAGGACTAAAGCCTACCTAGGAAATTATATAGTCTAAGACTATTATAATAGTAAGAAAAAGAAAAAAACCTAAATAACTATAGTTTACACCCCTAAGACTCTAATACTAGGAATACATACTATAAGATATAATTAAGTACCTAGGAATATCTTTAGATATCTATAATACTTCTAACTTAAAATCTTCTATAGATAAATTTACTCCCTAAAGTAAAGTTAAGTAACTAGCTATAAAATAACTAGTAGAACTAAAGAGAGAAATAACCCCTATAACTAGATAGACTAATAAGAAATCCTAGTATATCTAGTAGTAGGCTTACTAAAACTCTATACTAGTACCCTAGGATATATAAAATAAACATAAGGTATATAATAATACCCCTAAACTTAGGAGGAGAGAATAAAAGTACCTTAAAGAACAACCCCTAGTATAAAGAAATAATAACAACTAGATTATTTGTTTCTATAGAATAGAAGATATAGATATTAAAAACCAACCTATAGTAGTAGTATAAGAAGAACTAGTTTTTAGAGATTATAAACTACTCTATACTATAAACCTATACTATTATATAATCTTCTAGGCTAATTATATCTATAATAAATATTTAGTATACCTAGTTAATAAGAAAAAGTATGTATTCTTCCTATAAAGAATTACCCCCTAATACCCCTTATATAGTATATATATAGATTATAACCTATATACCTAGATAGTAGAAAGCTACTATAAATAATAACTCTACTTATAACCTAACCTAGAATACCTACTCTTATATAGTAGTAGTAGAAGGTACTAGTTAAACTACCTATATAATAAGTATAAATACTACTATAAAGGGAAAGCATAAGTATAGCAAAAGGAAATTAAGGAAATAAAGACTTCCTAGGTTAAACTAAAAAATAAGGAATACTAACTATAAAGGGACTATAGGAGGTAAGATAGGACATAAAGTCCCTATATATAATAAATATAGAAGATAAAGTATACCTTATTTATAATATTACTATTAATAGACAGCCTACTAAAGTTATAATTAATAGTAAAGCCTATATTAACCTAATATTACTATAATTAGTAAATTAATAAAAAATACTATAGTAAGAGAAAGAATAACTATATTACTTACAAACTATTAAAGGAGAAGTAGTTATATATAGTAAAGGAACTATTAATAAGGAGACTACACCCCTCCCTATAGTTATCTAAGGCTAATACTAATAACTAGTCTTTAATATAATAGTAATAGGAGATATAGATATAATATTAGGAATACTATAGCTATAGAAATATAACCCTAATATAAACTAGAGAATAAGCTAACTCTAGTAGAAAGACTTAACTATAAGGACGTATTATATGCTGTAACCCCTAAGTAAGCCTAAGTAACTAACTTAATATATCGCCTATATTAGAAGGATTAAGCCTATAAGAGACTAGTAACTTACGTCTATAGTAACTATATAATAAATAACATAATAATAGTATATACTAGAAAGGTAAGGAAATAATAATTTAAAGGAAGACTATCTTAATATAATACCTCTTAAATATTAATAATATATAAAACTATTTACTAAAGAACTAAAAACAGGACTACTAGAATATAAACTATATAACTATAAGATCTAACTCCTAAAAGGGAAGTACCTAAAACTTAAACCTATCTATAGACTAAACCTAATAGAAAGAGAGATACTTAATAAATAGCTAGATAAGAACCTTAAGAAAGGATATATTAGACTATTAGAATTACTAGTAGGGTATCTAATCCTCTTTATACCTAAGAAGAATAGAAAACTATAACTATATATAGACTACTATAAACTTAATAAAATTACTAAAAAAAACAGTTACCTACTACTACTTATTTTAGAGCTATAAAACCTATTATATAGAGCTAACTAGTTTATAGTACTTAACCTTAAGGGAGCTTATAACCTTATCTATATTAAGGAAGGAGATAAATAGAAAATAGTATTTAGGACTTAATAAGGACTATTTAAAACACTTATTATGCTATTTAGACTTACTAATATACTAGTAATATTCTAAATAATAATTAACTATATACTTTATAAGAAACTAGATATCTTTATTATCTACTACCTTAATAACATCCTAATATTTTCTAAGACGCTTAATAAATATAAGGAATATATATACTAGGTACTCTAGAAACTCTAAGAAGTAAAACTCTTAGTTAAACTAGAGAAAAGTAAATTTTATAAATAATAAGTTAATTACCTTAGGTTTACTATTATACTAGAAAATATCTATATATAAGCTAGTAAAGTAGCTATAGTTAAAGATTAGCCTATACCTTAGAATGTAAAGGATATTTAATCTTTTAATAGCTATATTAACTTTTACTAAAAATTTATAAAGAACTTTAGTAATATTATATAACTAATATAATAACTTACTAAGAATAATACTAAATTTAGATAGACTTAACTATACTAAGAAGTATTTAATAAAATTAAAGAAATTATTATATTAGAACTAGTCCTTAAGATACCTAACCTAGATAAATAATTTAAAGTAAAAGCTAACACCTCTAACTTTACTATAGGTAGATAACTTAAATAATAAGATAAGTATAGAAGACTATACCCCTATATATTCTTCTCTAAAGTATTCTTAGGACTAAAATTAAACTACTAAATCTATAGTAAGAAACTTATAGTAATAATCTATATATTTTAAAAATAGAGACCTTAACTTTTAGGAACTAAGTACTAAGTTCTTATATACTTAGATTATAAGAACCTTATATACTTTACTACCTTAAAGGTTCTTAATAAAAGATAAATTAGATAGTTAGAATTCCTATTAGAATTTAACTTTAAAATTATTTACTATAAAGGAACTAAAAATAGAAGGGCTAATACTCTTAGCTAAAGAATAGATTATAAGGTTAAAGTACTAAAAGAAACTTATGTTATCCTTAAGAATAATAATACTAGAAACCTTATACCTATATAAAAACTTATTATAATTAGTACGCATACTTATCCTAACTTAATTAATAAGATAACACTAGAATAGATCTATAAGATATATAGTACTAAGGTATATAGATACTAAGGAGTTATAAAGATATTTAAATAAATTAGATAATACTATAATATATAAGTTATATAAGAAGAAGTAGCTTTAGTAATTAAGGACTATAATATATATAAGAAAAGTAAGAATAGTCCTTATAAGCTATATAGGTATATTTAACTATTACTAGTACTACTAGAAGTATAGTACTTAATCTCTCTAGACTTTATTATTAAACTACTAAAGTTAAGAGAACTACTTATAAAAATATATTATAATAGTATCTTAGTTATTATAGACTAGCTTACTAAGTATATATACTTTATCCTATATCTAGAATCTAGTAATATAGAAGAACTAGTATATACCTTCTTAAAGTATGTTATTAGTAATTATAAACTACCTAAGGAAATTATATTAGATAGAGATAAGCTATTTATATCTAAGTTTTAGAAATCTCTAATTTTATAACTTAGAGTAGATTATAAACTATTAACCTCTTTCTACTTATAGACTAATAGATAAATAGAATAAGTTAACTAAATACTTAAGTAGTATCTTAGGTACTATATTAACTATAACTAAGATAATTAGGTACTACTACTACTAATAGCCTAATTTACCTATAATAGTACTACTAGAGAAAGCATATAGAATTCCCTATTTTTCCTTAACTTTAGATACTAACTAACTATATATAGAGAACCTTAATAAGGACTATAAGCTCTAAAAGCTATAGTAGATATAAATAAACTCTAAGAAATCTAGAGTAAAATATCTTTAGATTTAGAATTTATTAGGTAATAAATAAGGAAATATACTAACTAAATAAGGGTTAAGGGACTAACCTTTAAAGAGGGGGATAGTATATACCTACTATACTAAAATATTAAGATAACATAACTAAGTAATAAACTTAACTATAAAAAACTTAGACTATTTAAAATTCTTAAGAAAATTTTAGATATTAACTTTAAACTTAACTTACTAGATATAATAAAAATATACCTAGTCTTTTATATCTTACTACTTAAACTAGTACTAAGAGGATTAAATACTAATAACTATATTATTATTAAATCTAATAAACTAGAATATAAAGTTAAATAAATTATTAACTATAAAATAGAAAACAGTTAAGGAGAATACCTTATTAAATAGAAAGGCTATAGATATAAAGAAAACTTATAGGAACTAGTTAAGAACCTCTAATACGCTTAATAACTTCTTTAGAACTATTATAACTCCCTAAACTAGATACCTCTACTAACAGACTAAAATCTATAAACTTATTACTAATCCTAAAACTTATCTAGTTAATATTATTATTAATACTAATAAATTATAAATTATCTACTACCCCCTACTTATAAGTATCTAGAGTATAAAGAAGGTCTTTATTATCTAACTCTTATATACCCTAATAAAACGCCTCCTTTTAATACTTATAAACCTTCTTATAGATCTTATAAATCTATAATAATTAACTAGTAGCTAGGGCTATATCTAATTAAATTTTTACTAGCTGTATATAAAGGGCTATAAACTCTTTACCTACCTTCTCTTCTTTTTTATCTTACTCTTTTTATTAGGTATTTAGTTTTATTACTATAAAAAGAAGTTAGTAACTAATTAAATATAAAAGGACTACCTTACCTATAAGTAGAAGCTATAAGTACTCTATTATATAGCTTCTTCTTCTTAATATATAAAGTATATTATAAAGACCCCTTACTAAAGTAATAAGTAACCTTTATATAGTAGTAATAAGTATAAGGTATATTAGGAGGAATAGACTAAGACTTTACATAGGATAAAAAGGCCTAACATTTATAATCTTTTAGTAACATCTTTTCTAATTTTAATTTTAATTTTACTATATAACCTAATATAGTATTAGTATTATAGATAAAATAAAAAAGTATAATTAATAACTCCTTAACTTAGGAGATATAACCTACTTATAGGTCTTAAGAGTAAGACCTTTTAAGGGGAGACCTAATGTTATAACCTAACTAACTATAGGTAATATAGGCCTTACTAAAGCCCTAGAAGTATAGGCGGTATAGCATCTTATAAGAAATAGGCTTATAGAGTAAGGTAGAAGGATAACTCCCCCTAGAATAGAAGAACTATAGATTAAGTTACGTAATAATAAGAAGGACTAATATATAATAAGTAGTCCTAGGATAGGACTAATATATCCTATATAGTCCTAAGATAGGACTAACATTCTAAGGATAGTCTAGGATACTACTAGGATATATAGGATTTATATATAGGATAGACTAAGTCTAGGACTTAGGATAAAACTACTATAGCTCTTTAGTAATTAACTTATAATATATTCTCTAAATACCTTTTAGACCTTAATATTATGTTTACTATTATCTAAGCTATATAAGCTACCTTTTAACCTATTAACTACCTGACTAATCACTAAGTGATTAACAGACTAGCAAGCTAATAATACTATTACTAAGTATTAACCCTAGCTATACTTCTAGTAGAAACCTACTATTAGGAATCCTAATTGTAACATCCTTATTACACCTTAAGGGCTACTTTTTCCCTTATTTTTAAAAATTAAAATTAAGTCTAAAAAAGGTCTAGTTTTCTATATTAGGTTTTAATAAGAGTTATACTATAGGAAATAATATTATAGAAATTACTAGAGTACTTTAGTCCTTATATTCCTTATCTACCCCTCTAGATAAGGGTTAGGGTTTATACTCTAGTAATTCTTAGGGTAGTAATTTCTATATTATTATATTCTATTATTTAACTCTTATTAATAGTTAATATAGAAGACTAGACCCTTTTTAGACTTCATTTCGATTTTTAAAAAATAAGGGAGAAAGTAGCCCTTAAGGTGTAATAAGGAAGTAGGTAACTTATTATATAGGTATGTTATTAATTAATACTACTCTTATTATTATATAGTATTATAATAGTTATAATCTTTTAAATTAAAAAGTAGTATATACTATATATAATAGGTAAAAGTAATAATATTTATAATAGGGGGTGTAACCCCCCTTTTTTCGCCCCTATAAGGGGGTGCTTAACTTTGCCTGTAATCTTAGTCATCCCCGGGTATAACAAAAGCAAGCTCTGCGGGTGGAGAGAAAGCAGAGTTCTCTCCGGGCTGGTGCACGTGCTATTGTTGAGGGGTCTGCTATTATGACATGACATTTACGTCTATTTGCTCATCGCCTCAGTATGTCGCCCCTGGTTCTATCGGAAACACAAAACCCTTCTCTCTCCATAGACACAATCGCTTTGTAGCTATATGACCTGTCATTCAGCTTGCTAAGGCTTAGGCACTTTGTGGCATGTCTCTGCCTACTAGTGAGGGTCGCAAGTTGCCACGCTTGCTCCCTGCTAGCGACACCGCGGGGGGCCTCAGGGTCACAAACCCTCCGGAGCGAAGAACCAATGTCGCCGCTGCGTGCGAAGCTTGCCGACGGAGAAAGACAAAGGTATCTGGTAGTTTCCGATAGAAGACATTAGAATCCGAGAATGCTGAGACTATACGCAGTGCTCAGCTAAGCGGCCAAGATGCAGTGAGTGCATCCGTCGATCGACCGACTGCCACTACAGCACCGGCGTGGATGAGACTCACTCGCAGACGTTGAAACGGAAGTACGAGGAGCTTCTCAGTGAAAGAAAACTTGCGTCGCAGTATCGGAATGTCTTCGACCTTATTCGTTCCATGCACCTGCCAGAAGCATTCAGGCTGTTTGAAAGAATTCGGGCTGGGAACTCCGTTCAGATGCTGCTCCAAGATATCGACGGGGAAAACCGACCCTCGCCTCGCCGTTGGCCGCAAGGTGTCAAGACTGATTATGAGAGATTCTATCATCTTTTACAAACTGCGTCTGAGGAGGATGCTGAGCGAATGCTCCGACTGCTCAAATCCGAGCCTAACGTGGCGACTGTGCTACAACGTATTCAAGACGCAGATTTGCTTCTTCAGCTTCATGTTAAGCCTGAATACCGGCGCACATATGAGTTTCCGTTCAGGAAGCAGTGGCCGGACTTTCTGCGACAGCTAGATAATACATACCTCCAAGCCCGGTTGTATGATCCTAACTGCCCGTCCGGCGCGAGTACAACGTCTACTCCAAGTTGTTTCGATATGCCGTATAGCGCGGCTTCGCTTGCCGAACCTGGCTTCAGCGACATAAGGATCTCCAAATGGACCACTGTCGTTGCCGATGAGTCACTTCTCACACAGCTTTTGGAGGGATATTTCCTACACGGCTACCCTTTTTTTCATTTCTTCCATAAGGATCTGTTTCTAGCAGATATTAGGACAGGACAAACAAGGTTTTGCTCCTCTCTCCTCGTCAACGCCCTTCTCGCCGCTGGTTCGCACTACCTACCAACCATCTTGGGACGAAATGAGCCATGGAATACAACCAGTCTTTGCTACCGATTCTTCGCTGAGGCCAGGAGGCTTTGGGAGCTAGAGATGGGCGGGAGCACACTGACGAATCTCCAAGCTGCGCTGGTTATGAATACGGTATATAATATGGATGGACTCGATGAAATCGGCCACATCTACATGGTCCAAGCGGCCAAGATCGCCCATAACATGCATCTTTTTTCACCCCTACCAGCTACGGAGTGGACCGAAATGGATGTGGCTCGTTTATTCACAGCATGGGGTTTTTTTCAATGGCAAGCGTGAGTGTAATCGTTTTGACTTGTACGGAGAAAGACGTGCATTCAGAGCCAATCTAATGATCAGTCCAGGACCGTCTGCTTCCATTACTACAAGCCTCCATTGTTTGAGAAACCCCCGGGTACCGAACTGCCAGATCCGCGCGAAAATGCTTCTTTTTACAGCGAGGTCTACATCAACTACCCTCTGTGCAAAAGGCCCTATCCCATACATTTCTCTTTTATCTTCTTTCATACGATGAGACTCTGCGTCATACTCAACGAAATTGCACAAACCCGCTTCGGCGGCCTGGATAAATCGAACCTGTCCTTTCAGCAGGCCATTCATTACTACCATCGGCTTATGCAGTGGCTCCAAGATCTTCCACCTTGTTTAGCGCCGCAAAATATTGTGTTGCCTAGCCATTTGCAGCTGCAGTAAGTTCCCTTCACACAGCATGTTCTCGGATTTGCCATGCTAAGTGAGGCTCGACTGAATGACAGTTTGCATTTTCGTTACGTTGTCACTCTTCTCTTCGGACCCTCTGTTAGTTCCGACTTACGCGACGCATCTGTTGCTATCGAGCCTACGCATACCCAAACGACAGTTCAGAAAATCATGCAGACTTCGAAGGCTGGATTTGAGACCGTCGCCCGTCTTTACTACGTCAGGCACAGCTTCTCGACCTACGCTCCCGTGATGCTCCAATTCCTTTCTATGCTTGGGTTCGAGTACGCTGGCGCGATGGAAAGCGTCCAGCCACCTTTCCGTTCAGCTGAAGAGTCGAGAAGCAGTTTGTTATTGGCACTTCACGGGCTCTCCGAGCAAGCTCAGAGCTCTTTTCTTTCCAACACTGTGTTTCATCTGCTCTTTGACACACTGCCTACCGAGACAGCAAGTAGTGCTAACGCACACCTCACTCTTCGAGCTGCGGAGGTTGACAGCCAGACCAAGGCAGACTATGTGAGGGCAGCTTTCCCTGTCAACATGGTTAGCATAAACGCCGACGCTGAGGAACGTAGGCTGAATAACCTGTTGCAACGACTGCACGTTTCAAATCAAGATAAGCATCTCTTGAAAAAAGAGCCACAGGCCTCCTTCGCGGAGAGGAATGTCACTTGAACGCTCCGCGGAGATGTCTTCCTTCTCATCTCCCAACCCAGCCAATTCAATTTTACCCCACTCTATTCCACTATTTGCTTGGTCTAGGGGCCATCTACCCATTTTCATTCAGTACTGCTGTCGAAGTTGCTCCCTGTCACCTTAAGGATGGCAGAAGGCTCCTAGGCCAACCGACGGCTCTCTGGATGTTTCAACGGTACTTCTTAGAATCAAACACGCTCGAGGATTTCCCTCTCTTCTTCCTGCTCCGGGTCTGTTTGGGTCTTGCTGAAACGGCGACCAGGGATTGGGCCTCTGATAGTCTTCAGACGTCCTTGTGGATTCATCCTACCGCTGAAGCGTTTGCGCTTGCGAACCCTGTCCTCGGCCACATTGCCAGAGGGGAAAGCTTCTCAAGTGAGCAGAAGAGCAGGGTCCATTCCTCCCAACCTCCGCGTTCCCTCATTGGAGTCGGGCGGTATGGCGTCCAGTACAGGTTGTAGGTGAGCGTGACTCGGTGCCCCCCGGTGACCTCGAGCACTTCGTGCTCCGTTCTGCTGGACTGGAAAGGCCACCTTGCGACCGTGAGCCAGCTCTCTTGAGTCCCTACGAACCGTGATCGGTGTTGCAGCGGCGTCTTCGGAGTCCGCCGCAAGCCTCTTCATCATGCCACCAATGGCGAAGATTGCATTGTCGGACCCCGACGCGAGGGCGGTGCGGGGGGAAGCAAACAGCTCGTCTACTTCCTGAACCTGAACCCCGATGACTGTTGTCTCGGAAAGATTGTTCGTCATACCGGCATTCGAAGGAATAGGGGGAAGGGCGATTGACCAGACATGATTGAGAAGATGTAGGTGAAGAAAAGAGAAGAGGTCGGATATCTGGTGGGAAGATCTCACGCCATCTACGTCGGGCCAACAAGGCCATCTCCGTTGACGACGGATAGGAACTATTTGAGCGAGACTCTTCAAATCATTTGGGTGATCTGTTGCGCAACATTGTAGTATTTGAATCGTACAATTTACGGGAAAGAGTCAATGCAATGGTATGGATAATGCAACGAGGCATAGATATGCCGCACACCCAACAGTGAAACAAATCTTCATACCAGGCGCCTCGGTATCTAATAGTTTATATTCGGTGTTTTCCTATTGTTTGTCCAAGGTAGTGTTGTAGTCCCGTCGAAGTGGTGTATTCTAATCTATCCTAGAGGAACAACCATGGTTGAGCAACAGTCTGGCCCAAGAGATAAGACCGCGCTGAAAGCACGGTTATGGCTAGGACATAACTGAAGGTTAAAAATAGCAGAGATAGGTTGATTGGTATAGCAGCGCAAGAAACCAAGGGCACATCACGGCCAAGGATATTGAGGTACTAGACATAGTGGAATGAACATTTCATTTCCACCTACCAAAGGACAAGACTAGAGTCCGAGCTAAACAACATTGCCATGGGCTTTAGATATTCGTCGCAGCTAAATTTTGAAACCGTTTACTTGGTTCGCGAAGGTGTTTTCATACAGAGCGGCGGACTGATCAATGTTTGTAAATAGATTGTTGCTTAGAATGCGTCCACTTTCGACATCAGCGAAGCTACTGACAACGACGCGAGTCTGCTGTCAGACTGCAGTTCAAGACGTTCAAGACTCTTTCATTCTCTCTGGGATCATTCCAGACATGCCGCAACACGCTGCCGCCCTCATTTCGTCCTCGGAGTCTGGTGGCGTATATCAATCGGCCTACTTAATGCCCACACAGTAATAGTTGCCTAGGATCCGCTGACTTCCGTTTCGTTGAGGTCGGTGCAGATGCAAGGGTTGTCTCTGATTGAAAATAAAGATTAGAGATTATTATGCCTACATGGGAGAGGCTTAGCATACCCGTTACAGCAGAAGCCGCTTTTGTGTCCCTGCTGCTTGCAATCGGCGGGGCAAGTGGACTCCGATGGGCAGATAGTTATACAAAGGGAAGAGTAATCGCTATTATTAGAATAGTGTGTTAGTTTTGGCTGTTGTGATTTGAATATAGAGGCAAAGTGCTTACAGGTTGAGGCAACGGGAAAGGTTGTCAGAGCCCTTAGGGCATGTAACAGTGTCTATGATGTTACACTTGATGTTGGTGAATGGGAGTGTAGCGGGGGTCTTCGGAGACGGGGTCGTTGGAATGCTGCTGTTCGAAGGCGGCGGGGGTGATGTCATGCCCGGGGCCGCCAAAGCGGTGGCCAGCACTGGGAGGAGAGCAAAGAGGATAGTAGTGGACTGCATTGTGACGGTAGATCAGAAAGTGCATTGAAAAGAGACTGGCTGTTGAGAATGGTGAGAGGGCACTTATAAGCTTCAGCTCTTTTCTCTAGTAGTAGAGCCGCGCCTTGATTGCAATTTGCCCCTTAAAACCCCTATGCTCGCGTTTATCCGATTGCTTAGTCGGCTAGCAGCAGTGCCTTGTTCCTAATCCCTACTCACAGCATAATTATGTAGTAAAAATACCGCCCATCAGTCTGACAAGCTAGGGGGACCCATGCACAGTTAAAGTTCTTTAATACTTCTGTGACATAACAAGCCACTGATCATCAGGTTAGTATACGGATATTGATTGCTACGCGACACCGTCTTCCAGTGATGCAGGAGAGAGGTGGTAATTCCGAAGCGACTCGCAGCACGATGACTTATAGAAACAATAAGGCGCTTTTGACTTTATGAGTTATCCCCTAAGTATTTCTTTCTCGTGACGACCTGATAACCAGGTTCCCAGTCGTTGTTGTCAGAGGAGAAGTAACGGGTTGCTATAGCTGACCCGAATACCCCGGTTTTCTAATATATGTTACTATGTATGTTAGGTGGCTAAGCCTATTTAATTGAAGTCAAGACGATCTTAGCTGACCCCACTAGTCCCTTTGTTGACTACTCGACTCATGACAAAGTAGGAATGCCTTGCTATAGTTGGTTTACAGTTTTCGCGCACTCCGAAGTCGTACTTAGCGGGTCATAATCGGGAGTGTCAAACATTTCCCGCCAAATGAAAAGCCAGGGATCGGTCTAGCCCGCGCTTTCACTACAAACCACAACTAATCAGCCTATAATTAGCCATTCTACTAGTATCCTCCACAAGACGAGAAAAGCAAGAAGTCCCTAAGCATACACATAACAAGTACTACACCATTACCCATATTAATATGCGTCACCAAGTAGGAAACTGAATTATAAGTGTAGATAATACCTATGATTGCTAGCCAAGAAAGCTGCTTTGCCGTTGGCAGAGAACATATGAGCAATAGTTGCCACCATGCACTCTGTCAGAGGCCAGCGGAGGGCCAGCGGGGGGGGCCCTGGCGGATCGCGATTAGTCATCCAGATGAGGGATATAAGCCCCTATTCTGGCCCACTAGTTAGAAGGCCAGAATCGAATGTTGTTACACTACCATACCTACCAGCTAAGTGCCCTCTTATCGACCCCTTCACTCGGATACCAACCCACCTCTGACACACTCGAGTGTCAGATTTTGTAATGTCACACGATCGTATCGCCTCTCCGTGTAGAGTCCTGTTTTGTGGATATATTTTGTCGGTCCGTGGCACAGAATAATTGATATTCGGGCTAATATATATGTACGTACCATCTAGCTTTCTCCCGAGGTCCTGTCGGATCATGGGCATGCCTCCACGGCATCGGAAACCTTGGCCCAAAAGTAGGGATTTCCGAATTTCTTAGAATTATCGCCGTTTCATCGGTTCCTTTGTGATAATTCCATCTTTTATGACGGGGCCGAGAACTGGAAGTCTCGGTGCATCCAGTCGCGTTTTCGTTTGAAAACCACATGAGTTTTATTGCCTTTAGTGGTATCTAGGGTTATACTTGAGGTACACAGTAATCAATAAAAGTTTGTAACATAAAGAACGGTTCTTAATACTGAAACCGAAAGCGTTGAGGTTGATAGACTATGCAGAAGTAGTGTACAGACTCTAAAAATGTCACAACATAGCTACTATAGGTCTGTTACACAATATCCGCTATGCTCGTCCTCGTGTCGTCACGTGACACTATGTGAAGAATAAAGCTATGTACCGGGCCTTGTGTCGTAGCTACACTGAGGACCGAAATTGTCTATCTTGTTGAAGACGCAACACTACGATATACGGCGGCTCTTGCAGTAGGAAAGCAGAGCTGCAAATTCAAGGTACACGCGAATCGATAAGCTTTGGTCGTAGGCAAAAGTGGATATACAATTACCCTGCTGTAACTGTGGCTTATATCACCTTGTGACAGCTTTTGTAAGACAACAGTCTGGTTGGAATACTGGAAGCGTGTGTAGGGTGAACCGAGCTTTAGCGGTGCGGTGTGCGGCGTACACAACCAACCTCAACCAAAGAACTCAAGATGCCTCTTCCGATCGGTCATAGGTAGATAACACCGATCGAAGGTCCGAAAGGAGCTCCGATCGGTGCTTCCTAGCGCGATTCTAGGCAGAGTAAAGGACTCCCGGATTTTCCTGAGTTACTTCGATCGGAGATGTAATCGGAGGAGATAAAGGCTCTGGTCTAAGCAGGATCTAAGATTACAGGTAGGGGTCAAAAGATGTGTAAGAATAAGCATGAGATTTTTGTCCTCCGATCGCCCGCCGAGAAGTCTTTGTATCTTCTCTGCCGATCAGCCTATCTAACTTCTATAAAATGGAAGTTCCTAAACCCCGGCCTTCCGGCCCACCTCTGATCTAGCAGCCCGGGCACCCTGCCCCGTTCCAATACTATTTCTGAAAGCTACCAATCTACCTTTTCTGCACGAGGTCGATCCCTGACACCTCAAGGCCTCAATTCGAACGTCCCCAAGCTAACTGACGATTCTCTTGATGTGTCCATTGAGTGATAACTCTCAGAATCAGACACCGGGTTGAGGAATTCGATCCCTTCTTCCTGCTCTGAGTCTGCTTGGGGATTGTCGGGACGGCGACGAGGGGTTGAGAATCTGATAATATTCTTCATATGTCCTTGCGGCTTATCCCTGCCACTGGGGGGGCGCTTGGTCACACCGTTAGAGCCGTTAGAGGGACGCTTCTTTTGCTGGACTCCAACGAGTCTTTTCGCAACGATACACGAGTTCCTTGGAGTAGGTCTCGGGGCAAGTCTTCCCTGGATCTGCCTTTCCAGGCTCTTTTCGAGCTCGCTTGTGAGGGCCACAAGGTTGTTGTCCCTGTCGAGACCAAGGCCAGAGTCCAACTCGCCGAGATCCTCGCCAACTTTAATCAGGAAACAGCCCAAAGCCCGACGAAAACCCATCTTGAAGACAGTTTCCTGGGGTGGGCGTATTTCGTGGCCTCTCTGTGAGATCATGGATTGCTTGAGGACCAAACGTTGATCTTCTCTCATGGAGAGTGAGAACTCCCAAATGCCTTCCTCAGGTACAAGAAGATCAAGAACGTCGTAAGTCTTTCTGCAACTTAGCGCCAAGTCTTTCGGATGCGAGCGCGACCAGAAGGGATCACATATGATCTTCATTCGATCAGTGCCAGAAAGGTTGACCTTATATGGACGACCCAACCACCATTCACGACCCTGTTCTGGTCAGCCTGTCGCAAATCTTCCTTCCACGGTCAATCCCTTACCTTGTCAGCCAAGAGCATGTGCCCAATGTCGTCCCATTCCCTTTTTGGATTATCTGGACCCTGCAGCATCTGGATGCCAAAAGCAGCACCGTTCTCCATAAACGCCAGAAATGACATGTCTCTTGCCATAGCAATCGCTGCGCCTTTGGCAATATTGAACGACCTGCCTTTCGTCAGTATAGTTCTTTTGGGAGGCCATCCAAGTGTATAAGAAGAGGAGACCCTACTCGTTCATACGAAACTCTTTGGTGACGAAGTGCGGTGGGGGAAGTCTGGCTTTACTGCAGATGCGATCCAGCATTTCCTGCACGGTTTTATTCTTCGCCGTTCCTCCCGACACGAGAATCCTCACACCCGCGTCCTCAGAAAACCCCTTGTAGGAAGCCAGCACATCGATTTCCTTCTTTGCTAGCTCCAGTGGTTCTCTCGTAGCATTGTCGAAGAACTGCCTAGACTGTGCTGCGCTGATAATGGACAAGATATCGCCGGGGGCCGCATTTTCCTCAGACGGCGTGATGGACAGGTTAATCTCCTTGTAGGGATGGAAATGCTCACCCCTCAATTTTTCCCGGAAACATTTCTGAAATTTGGTTTGATGTCCCGGATTAATTGTCGTGCTGGATTCGCCCAAAAGGGCGTTCCTGGCACAAAAGTCGCCGACAGCGGCCTCCCACTGTGCACTACCACCAATGGCACCTGTACGCAATCCGAATAGTCAGCCAAAGGCTGCTGAGAAGGCCTTTACGTGAGGATGTATCACTTAGAAAGGATTGCATGACTTACCAAACGGCTTTCTAACTCGATAGAATGCAAACTTGCCCCTGATCCGTCTTACAAAGTACAGACAACCATTCTAACTCGAAAAGTCAGCAAGCAAGAGGCCGTGGAGGGGATGCGTATATTCCAAATTACCATACTGTGCCCTCCAAAGTCGAGGAACAAGACATAATTGTCAGGTTTGTCTCCCAGGTATGCTTGGCAGTCGTCAGGGTCATGGAAAAAGAAATGGGCGAATCCCTCGATCTCTGTCATGAAGTAAATGCTGTACCGCAGCCAACTGTCCCTCCGCCGTGAAATCGGAAACGCCGATTGGATGAGTGCACGGTAGTCTTCTTCCTGCTCGGTTGTCCAGTGAGCTGGGACTGTCAAGCTGATCCTCGTGATGATGAGAGGCTCGCTTTCTTTGTTGCAGCGTTTTTTCACTTGCTCAGCAACCTTTTCGGCAAGCGCTTGCAGCCCTTCCTGGCATCGTCTCTCAAACTTGGCGTTACCTTCTGGTCCTCTATCTAACCTGACTTCCGTGAGCAAGGGATTGTTCTCATCGATGCCCCAGCCCTTGCTCAGAATGAGTTTGGCTGGAACCTGCGTGGCGTTTGGTACGTTCTCGCCCGTGTATACCTCCGTGCCCTCTGAAAGGTTGATGTATCCACCAAAGCACCCTGGTTCGTAACGACTTGTATCGGAAGTGCTATCTGTCTTACTGTTGGGTACAATTTCGGGTTCCTTTGCATTCTCCACGGCCAGGGTGACTCGCAAAGCGGTGCTCCCCAAGTCCCATGACATGTGTCTTATTCAGAAGTCAGTGGCAGATGCCTAGGTCGAACTGGAGTACTCACGCTTCCTTCCGAGAAACATATTTGGATGATGACATCCTTGGCGTCAATGGATGTATCGCACGTGTGTTCGCGGGTCGTCGGTCGACAAAACAGACAGACCTGTATCAATATAGTCTCGGAGCTACTAACCCTTCGCTCTCTCAGGACTTGAATAAGTCAATGGATTGTAGGATAAACCCGGAAAGTGTGTGTAGAGAAGGTAGTAAGGACACAGAAGATGGTTATAGTTGGATTGGTTTACGCGCGTTCGGTTCCCAAGTGCGATGAAGGGTGGCTATCTGCCTACAGGCTATTAGACAGCCGGTCCGCGGTATCAGCCTGAACATTATATATACAAATGCCAACCGTTCCTGGCCTTTTTAGTCGTACCCCTAGAAGAGCGTGAGGGAGAAAATCACTCGAGAACGAGCTGGCTTCCGCAACAGGGTCAAGACCCATCGACGGCATCGCAAGGGTCACCAACGCACACCACCATTGCCAGCGTTTATCAGAAGCAAACATCGTTTGCGGGCCATGCATCCAAGAGTACCCACCCACCTACCCCCCCCGTCACTCTCGGATGCGTCCCATTCTGGTCATTTCGACTGTTTGCTTCCTCTAGCAAACAAATATCTCCAATCATGCTTGTCTAGAGATACCCCCTGGCATTACCATCGGCTCGCGACTTGAAAATCTCAAAACATTCTTGGACGGGAATCGCTCCCTGGGCTGTGACAACAACCACTCGCCTACGTTATCTTCTTTCTTCTTCATCCTTCCACTACAATAGCATCAAGCATTCTGTTCCTCGGCCTTGGACAATAGGTAAGCTCAGGATCAAGCGTATATTATCACGAGAATTCTGAGTGTGGCCGATGCTAATTATATTGACACGAACCCCAGGCCTTCCAACTGGCACGTGATGGAGACCTCAACCGACGACTTCGAATTAAAAAAATCAATGATGAGTTCCCAGATTCGAACTCTCCGTGACGTGATGGAGGGCCAGTTCAGACGCACATTGACTCAACTTGTCGAAACCCACGAGAATGATCGAAAAGGCAACTTTAACCGGTTTCTCATCCGAGCCTCTCTAAACCATTCTGCCGATGTCTTCCGTCAACTGGAGAGCTCGATTCGGGACGAATTTCCAAAATACATCTCCGCACTCAACTACTTTCAGGGCGGCTCTGTCTCGATCAGGTTCACTAACGACCCACCACCTGGTGGCTGGGAGCCTATGTTGGTTGATATGGACCAGATATTTGGCCCGGTAGACTCCCCGGTAACGGACGTTCCAAACGATGTAAGTGCTGCCAACTGCAATTTTGGTTTGGCCAACTCCCCAGCTAATATTCGAAGATGGCTGCTTCCTCAGAGAGTGGACCAATCCTACCATCAAGCAGGCCTCAGCCGACGAACCGCAAAGACTCCTCACGTAAAAAGGCTCCCCGTCGGGAAAGGACTTCCGCCACGCCGAGAGCCCGGGTCAAAAAGAGTCAGACGTCCAGTCGGAGGCCAACACAGGATCCCCCGAGGCCGAAGAAATCTACTAGAAAACCCAGGCCGAAAAGGGTCGGAGGATTCATCAAGACAAGCGTTGCGACCAGGAAGATTCCTGATAACCCCAGTTGGGCCTTCTCCTACGATCTCGGAGAAGGGCTCCGCTATTTCATCCTCGAATGTCCAATACGGGGATGCCAGGTTTCATTTTCAACGAACCCCCTCAAGAACAAATTGGCCGCTACGCACTTTGAACAGTGCAATGTCCCCTTTTCCGATGAAGAGGATATCGTTCGCCGATTCGCCCGCCAGTGTGAGTCAACTTCAGCCACCTATGCGCAAGACCTCAATGAGGTGACTTGTGCACAAACATCCCCAAAGAACTTTGCTCATACTCATAATCCTCTGTACCAGTACAGCCTCAGCGAACGGACAATGAGGCCACGCAAGTCACTAAGGCCTGGGTTGACAACCACAACCGGCAAGTGTCGCGTCAGAGAAAGGAACACCACCGCATAGAGGGAAGGCCTGCATCCGAGAGCCCCGATGTGATCAGTAGATTGTCGACTGAGTCATTCGACGTGTCACCAAGAGATACTGGGACTATCCAAGTGTGAGGTCAATTCGTTCGGCGTGTTTGCAGCGCCGCGTTACGGACACGGGTCAAATTTCAATCATAGGCTTGACACGGAGGGTGTTTCTACGTCAACTGCGCTGCAAGCGGAACAGTGACTCATTTCAAAGTCTTCCGTCGAAGCAACCACAGTTCTATCCAAGGGGGTGTAGTCTGGTCGAAGGGATTTTCTTTTTCAGTTTTTGTGTGACAGGAGGATGATTGATATTGGTTTGAAAACAAGGCTGCAATAATAATCAGCATCCGAGCTCGCCGTGAAGCTTTGTTTTACTTAGCATACGCATATACGTCAAGATCACGATCAATTTACTGTTAGATATTTACCTGTTCTCATACTGTAAAGAAAATACACACTTCTCCCCAAATCCCATTCATCACCTTGTGGAACGAGGAATATTCGATTCAGATGTACAATCCTAGCACCATCCGACCTTGCCATTGTAATTACTGTTGTACGACCTGCTCTGTTATCACGAAATATGGAGCTTAATTTCCCACACTGCTTGGTATTGGACCTGCCGCCGGTGGCCACGTCTGTTGACGCCCGGAGACGTGCACTTTCAACCTGCCTCCCTACATACGACAGCCCCGCCATCATCAGGGATTGTGTAGGAGAGTATGTGTATGGCCGAGATTGTGCTGTCTCCTTATCTTTACACTGTTAGTACCACAAGGCAGGTTGCAGCTGATATGACGTTACCCCCCTGTCCAGTCTGGGGTATCTAGGTGAGTGAAAAAAATTAATCCCGGATCAGGGTGCCGAATTATTCCAATTCTTTTGAATATAACTGATTGTTTTGTTTGCAATTGTTCCAAGCCCCGTAAGCGGTCTAGCCCAGTTCACCCAGTACGTGCGTAAACGTGTGCTTACCTTTACCTACTATACACGGACATGTAGCACCACCAGCCTGTACATGGGTGCTAGAATGTCATCGAAATCCTCAGGAGGTTTGCTACTATGTGGGCTGCAGCTCGACGTACGAGCGATTGTGGTTCTGTCAAACCTAACACAAGTCGGACAGCTTCGCTGTCTGCCGAGCCACGCTGAATGCCAAGACCGTGCCAAACTTACAAACACGTGACTGAAGTGCCTATAATTGTTGAAGTGGTGTACCGGAGGTGCTGCTAGCTGGTAGATTGGCAAGCCGAAGTGGAAGTCGTGCGCATCGGCAGAAGGTCCAAGAACACTGTATGATGCCATGGGCCCAAAGGCAATGCTTCTAGACTACGGGTTGCAATTGGAGTTGGCGGTGAAAATTAGCGTACAGTATACGGTTGTTCTTAGGGATAGCTAGAAGGAGTCCACGTGCAGGGTTAGGGTTATAGCCCGATATAGGATTTGCCTGAGTATACGGGCTTGGGCTAGTCAGGTCAGCCTGGCAGGGAACACGCCAGGTAGCAGTGATACCGCTAATAAAAATATCTTTCACACTGAGGTCGATTAGAGTGGCGACGCCGGCCTCTTACCGGTGGCGACCCGAGTTAGTCGGGCCCGACGGAGGGTGCGGACGCCGCTGTGACCGGTGAGGGCCCGATCACGAGTGGCCAAACACATAGCTTAATTTCACTCAAGGGTACTAGATTGATGGCTGCATCTCGCTGACTAGGTATCAAGAGGGACTAGTCGCCACTAGATTTGGAAACCACGAAATGCAGCAAGCAACGTAGCGAGGCATAGACTGTAAGCCCCAGCTACACAGGTACAGAAGGTTACTATCAGGATTCCAGGAGTATTGCTCTACATTGAAAGGGCAAACAATACTTAGGGATCGGCTGTCCCTCCCGATTATGTGTAAAGGAGAAGCAAGGCTGTTACAGTTTCCTGGGTAGATACCGTAGGTGGCGGTGGACCGTATTAGAGAGATTAGGCTCACTGTTGGCAGTAAACGGCGATGCTCAGCACCACAGACACTGGAGTCAGATATATCTCTGACGACGACTAGAAACTATAAAATTTTTTCGTTTGGCGCTGGAGGATTGTAGGAAGAGCCCTCCCGCAAAACTCCATGTCCTGGTGCGGCGACTCGGCGAGGGCCTTCGGCCTTTTATACCTCTATTTACCGCTATCTGTTGCTCCCATTCTTCTGTTCTCTATTCGATGGATTTCATAAAGGAGAATGTTAATTACCAGTGAGCTCAACGCTCTTAGAGCCTCCCCCCCCCCCCACTCCGAGCCTCCAGGAGCCCTCCGGTAGCCGCTACGCAGAGCTTTTGCCTATTGCATTCCCAGCCAGCTAGTGGAAATAAGCGCTAGACCTTTGGCCAGTTATAAGAGGCGTGTACGGATATACCGACGTCTGTGTCGTAGCAGAATAATCCACTGTAAACTTGGTGCGTGCGACTTCCGTCCCGGCTTCGCCTCCACTCCAGTTGCTTGCTCCGGATGAGCTCATACATGCAGAATAACAGCAAAAGAGGCGCCATGCAGAGGGCGGGTTTCATATTGAGTGAGATAGTCATTCTTTTCTTCCGGACCCGGTGATTTAGGGGACATCTATTAGCCCTACATGTCTGGAGCCGGAATCTGGCAAACCATGGGCACAATATCCGACGTTCTCTTCGTGGATTTCCCTTATCCCAAGCTTGTTACCGCACTGAACCAAGTCGAAAGAGCGTTTACTTTGTCTTTGCTAGTAGTAAAAAACTAGTTTTACTCACCGTTACGCGCTGGAGTCGCTCTGCTAGTCATCCAACTCCTTGAAGTACACGACAGGCACCTTCTTGTGGCGTTCCTTCTACTCACCGCAGGCCTTGCTCTCCATGCCGCCGTCGCCCGGCCCGACTCCGGTAGGCGATGGCGAGGCGTTCCATTTCCACTGAGGACCTCCGGGCGGGCCGGTCCCAGGCCACCATCACACCCTTCCAGGCGGGAACCCTAAGAACGTTTACGCGAGGAGGCTAAAGCAATAACATTCTGATTTATCTTCTGTTCAATGTCTTAGGGATGGGGTCGTCGAGCTCAACGCGGTATGCGTCGCTGTGGACCCACGAAAACCCACCGCGGCAAAAGCCGGCTGGACGTTAATAAGACGTCCGAAAGTCTCCGGAACCCACAACATCCTCTCGGCTCTCTGATAGAGCACATCCCCGATAGCACAATTGGCTAGCGCGTCAGACTGTTAATCTGGAGGTTGGTGGTTCGAGCCCACCTCGGGGAGGATCAAGTGGTTAAATCCCACCGAGGCCTTCATTTTGCTTTTTGTTTCTTGTTTTTCTATGCATGTCTCTCTCCACTCTGGTTAAGCAATCGTAATCTTATTGTATTTCTTCTGGGGTGGCCAAAAACTTTGACTTTGAAGATGGTGCCCTGGATTTTGGATGCATTGAAGCATTCTGTGAAAGAGTGGATGGAGCATTTCTAGAACTCACAATGTGGCATACCGCGCGATGCAACGGGGTGAGGCTTTGAAGTTGGTAGACGGCGTTTTAATAGAACTACCTTACTTACGTCTCGGGAAACAGCCTTGAAGGGATTCGCGTCTGCCGGGGTATTTGGCATTGGACTCAGGGTCGATGTGAAAAGCGACAAGGACTCTTGTGTTTAGACAGCTGCGAATGCGTCATGTCCCCTTGACCACGGAAGGGCACTATCTGGAGCCCCTATCCACATCTTTCCATTCTAAAGCAGCTGCCAAAATGGATGCTTAGAGGCCGTTCCTTCAAATTTGCCAGTGACTGAAAATGGGCCATCCGGCGCCTCAACGATGTACCATACTCGGAAACAAAGACACGAAAGACTCAGGAGAGAAACATTGCCGAGTTCATACTCAAACTACAAAGATAGGAAGCTAAAACAGAATCCCTAAAGCTTTCGGTGGACGATGTAACAAAAAAAGGCAGCAGAGGCCGTCTACGCCGCGGGACAGGACACGGCATCGTCTACCCTTATCGTATTCGCCCTTGACATGGTCCTTCACACCGGAGTGCAGGAGAAGGCCCAGAGATTGATGGACGAGCTACCTACTTTCGAGGCAGCCCGAGTCTAACCTCCCACAAAGAGAGTTATAAGTAGTGCTTTGTATTCCCACATTCGGTGCAACAAAACTCGTTGGGAGACAAGACACGTAACGGCATGTTCATTCCCAAAAGCTCTATCGTCTGTGCTAATGCTCGTGATGGCGCATGATGAGCGTGTCCACTTCGATCTCGGGTGTTTCAACCCAGATAGTCATTGCCCTGTTGACCAAAGCGGCTACAGCGAGCCATTTCCTATGGGATCATTCGGTTAGGGCGGTAGGTTATGTCTAGGTGGACATCTTGTCCAAGCGAACATTTGGACTGTAGTCGCTTCTTTGATCCGGTACTGGAGATGAAAAGGACACTAGGACCGACAGGATAGGGAGTGCTACCCGAGGTCGAGTTAATCTAAAGTCACCTCAAGACCTTTCCCTGCCGCCTGAGCCGAAGGAGACGAAATGTTACTAGAGTTGGGATGCTGTATAAGACTATGAAAACAAGCTATGTCGATTCTAAACAAGGAGTAATAATCATCCTAATCCATTCTAAGAAGATTACATCTAGCCTCAGCTAAACGACGAGAACAAGAAAGTGTCCTGTGGTACGCATACTAGATGCATCTTTTGCTTGAATCCTCACATCCTACGCGTGGACCAGAATCTCTCCCAGTAATAGATCCTACGTCACCTAGTTCTGCTTCCAGCTTCGCCAAAAATCCGGAACCCAGCAGCAATCGGACCTTGCCGTCCTCTACATCAACCACGTCACCTTCTCCAAGCCTCAAGCACACATCCAGTCCACAACACACGTTATTAACTGCCTCTCTTAGCCAATATCGATTTCCGCTGGACACCTCACTCTTATGCAGCCACAGCCTATGGCATGCAGCCAAAGAGGAGGGTGACAGTGAGCAGGTGACATCAATTGCAGAATTCAAGCCAATCGGTAGCCTTTCAGCTATCAGTTCTCCCCGTGAGCGACTAGGCCAGCTCCGTCTGTAGATTTATCTTGCTTCACAGGCTGCAAGGTGAGGAATATTGAACCATCCATGGCCAATGACTGACCGCGGTTGACTAAAGCAGCCGCTTCCCTTCCAGGTTTCACCAAAATGCACTCTGCTGTGTCAAATATCTATATTACAAAGTCTATTGGAGAATTCTAGTACTTTCTTAAAAATGGCTAGCGCTGGGAGCCTCTAACAGAAAGTTAAAGAAATCTGATCACGGCGGATCGTCATTGATCAAGATACATATCTGTGATTGAACGATTTCACTACCCAGAGAATCTCACGTCGCCGCCCACGCGTCCGCGATAGCACCCCAGTACTTGTCAGGGAACACACGCATGTGGCCAACGTGGCCGGTGCCCTCGAACAAGGCAGCGTCGTACGCATAGCCCTTGGCCTTGGACTCGGCCATGTTCTGCTCAATGTCCTCCCAGCCGATGAGGGGGTCTTCTTTGCTGTACAGGAACAGCTTGCGCGAGCGCTTGGAGACGTACTTGGGGTCGCCGATGGCTTTGACGCTGAAGACGGGGGCGCTCTCGCGGCCGACGAGGTACTCGTAGGCGTGGTTCAGGAGGAGGAAGATGGCCATGATGAACTGGGTCACGACAAAGGGCCAGGGGAACCAGCCGGCTGTGCCCAGCGCCATGGCGAGGGACCAGCGTTTGAGGTTGCTGATGGTCAGGATCACGCTTCCCGGCGTCGAGTCGTACGCGGATAGGCGGTGCGGCATGGGACGGCCGTATTTTTGTTGATAGGCGTAGAGGGCCCCGGCGTAGTTAATGCCGCCGGTGTTGGACATGACGTGCAGCAAGACCGCGTCCTCGTCAGGTATCGTCGTGCCCGATTCCGCTTCCGGGTATGCGAGGTCAACGACGGGCTTCATGTTCGCTGCGCGGGTTTCGAGGTCCTCCCTCATGGCCTTCACAATGGGCGCCAGAACGGCGATTTGCCTCGCATGAGGGAAGAGCTTGCGGAAGCCATCGGCGTACTTGGCGACGTGCTTGGGGAGGGCGTCGCCCCAGCCGAAGATAACTACGACCCTTGGGTGGCCGGGTGACGGGTGTGCGCTGGCAGCGAGCGCTTCTCCTTCGCGGACAAAGACCTGGTCTGTGACGGTTGTGAAGCCGGGAAAACGGTCCGGTTTTGCGCCCATTCTCAAGGTATCTGGCGGCAAGACGGGAAGCGCTATAGGCCAATCAAGTGAGCGGGATAAAAAGTTGGATTTTTGGGCATGTAAGCATAAATCTGGGTTTACGTTTGATGTCCCGTCAGCCGGGGGTAGCGGGCTTCATATGTTGACCAGTTTTCTGATGACTTATCTCATCCCGGCGAAAATCCTACGTAAGGACCAGCGAGCCGGTAGCCGGCATGGCCGGACGGCTCGTTGGGAC
The DNA here is from genome assembly GCA_020631755.1 of Colletotrichum sublineola. Lineage (NCBI taxonomy): Eukaryota > Fungi > Ascomycota > Sordariomycetes > Glomerellales > Glomerellaceae > Colletotrichum > Colletotrichum sublineola. The sequence continues at coordinate 4,215,612 of JAHSQG010000001.1, forward strand.
GTCGTGGATACATGGATCTAGATTGTTGGGGGGGGGTCTACTGGAGATTTCTCTTGTTATGGCTGGTTCCAGGTACAAGGAGGATCGATCAGTGGCTTGTTTTTCCGAGCCTCGCGAGTGGGCTTCTCGATGCTCCTTGGCCAATCTCACGGCGGCTGGACGTCGGTTTAGGGGGGGGGGCATCGGATTACGTATGGGTCAGCAGCGTGGGATTGAGACAGGATTTCATCTAAGCCTCCACAAGATTGAGCTGGCAGGACGCGTAGATAAACAGAAAAGAATGGGATTTTCGCCCCACTTGCCGAGGCATAACTTCTACCGAAACGTGCCAAGCGCTTAAAGGTCTCTTTCGTCAAGCAGCGGCCGGCGAGTCAGGTGACAATGTGAAGAGCCGAGGTCCAACCCTGTCGGCGAGACAGGGCGAATTCTGCCCAACCAACATTCAACGCCAATTTCAGGGGAGCTTACGGAGTATACTACGTAGGTAATTAGAGCCGTTTTAGGATGGACACGCTTCGGCAAAGGCCCCCCTGAGATGAACCGGAACAACTTCCCCAGATCCCCGCGCCCAGTGCCTCCGCATTCTACCTCCTGCGAGGTTTCCGATACTTACCCACTGACTTTGAGATTCTGGTTTCTTGCTGACTGCGGTCTATTGAGCATCTGCACTGTCACCGTATCTGTTCTTTCGTAGTCGTTACAGGGTCACATTTGCGTGCAGTTGGTATAATGTCAACCTCCGAAGAGCTTGTACCGTTCAGCGAAGCTACAAAGATAACGAGACTACAACCAGATGTATATAGTGCCAATCTCGTCTCTGGCTGGTGCACTGGCTCGGGTCAGTAGCGATAGAAACCGTCCCAGCAACCCACGCGGTCGGTCAGCTGACATCGCGCAGTCCCCAATGGCGGCTACGTGGCGTCTGTGATGCTGCGCGCGGCATCCCTACACCTGGCAGAGCGTGGACAACCCGACACAATCTCTGCCCATTTCGAATACGTCAACCGTGCAGAAATAGGGCCTGCGATTATCATCGTTGAGGAAGTCAAGATCGGTCGGAACCTCTCGACAGTGCACGTCTCACTTTACCAACACGACCTGCTACCATCTGCCCCTTGGTTCACGTCGAATTCACGGAAGAATGTCGTCGGATACTTTATCAACACGCGTTTCGTCGCCGAGAATGGCCTCACTCTCACAACCGGATGGGATTTGTCCCCTCCCCCCAAGCCGGCCGATTTTGCTCTCCTATCCCTGGACAAAGACCAGCACTGGGTAAGGAAAGAGAAGCTCAACGCGCGCGCCATCTCGTATGCGCGCGCACACAACAACCTCGAACATTACGCCCCGCGCGAGGGCACGCGTCGGGGCATCGTGGACCTGTGGCTGCGGTTCAAGTCGGGCGAGAGGTTCACCAACGCGTCGCTTGGGTTCGTCGCCGACGCATACCCGACGGTCATTGAAGCCTGGAGGCCGACGCGCGACGAAGAACAGACCCCGTTCCGGCACAACGACATGTTTTGGTATCCGACGCTTGCTCTGAATCTGGACGTGAAGAAGGCGTTGCCCGAAGAGGGTGCCGAGTGGCTCTTTATCCGATCCATGGCCAAGGTGGTTCGAAACGGCAGACTCGATCTCGAAGTCACCGTTCTAGACCAGAGCGGAGATGTGGTGGCGCTGAGCACCCATGTCAACATGGTCCTACCCGCCGAGAGGAATCTGAGTGAGCGAAGTCAGTCCAAGAGCAAAATATAGAAGACTGTCTTTTGTGGTGATCTGCAAGGGGTGAATGGCATTACACATAAAGTAGTAATCTACCTTAATGTCACGAGTCAGAGCACACAGCAGGGCATAGAGGAATCAAGGTCTAAAAGGCTTGTTCTATCTAAGTGAAAGTATGAAAGTGAACCTCTATATATATAGGTAAAGTGTACGAGTAATGAGTGAAACGCCACGTGATAAAGCACATGACAAAGCAGCTCCCGATGGCTGAAGCTATCGTGACACTTAACTATTGTTAGTCGCTCTAGACCCCCCGAGCTTGCCGTGTATGGAGGCCAAGAAGGCTAAAACCGATTTAAAAGACTTCTTCCTTTTTAAAAAAAAATAAAGAAAAGAGAAGAGAAATCCCCTGATGAATAAGTACAAGAGGATATTGAGAAATTCCTGATAATAGATCTGTTCCTACAATTCAGGTTCTTCTTTGGTGTGCCTTTCCGTCATTTTCACAACAGGCACAAAGACGGGACGAACATCAAGAAGAAAATCTCAAATAAAACATGTGATAAACAGGAGTAAAAGTGGAACCACAATTACAAGGCAGTAATTACGACTTATATACCATCACGACAAAACATTATACCAATTTGTTTTACAGTTTTGTGATAGTCCTTGCGCTTATCTAGCAGTGACCATCGAGGCAACCAGCTGATTAGTTCGTCGGCGAATAAAACCGATACAGCCATGGAGTCGACGAAACCAGTAGCATAGGCAACCCCGAACGTGCGTCCGTCTACATTTAACGGCTCATAGCAGACAAACAATGGTTAACGGATACATGTGGAAGACATAATGAAAGAGGACAAGTAATGGGTGGTAAAGAATTATAGTTATGGCAGTCGATGATGAGCTATGTATGCTATATGGCCCTATAGGCCGTGTGCCCTCTAGACACTAGAAATACCGAAACTTCGAATAAAACAGAAAATGGCTAATCTTCCCGTCTGATTTCCAGTGAGTCGGCGAAAAGGATAACCACAACTTCATGATTGTGATTCGTTGGAAAGAGTGGCTGCTGCCAAAGTGAAAATCACTCTGTCCTTGACACATCATTGTGAGCTATCTTACTAGAATCCTGCGACTTGTAGCCATCGCCATCCAGCATTCCAAAGGCATCGAACCCCATCAGAGCTGAAGGAGTCAATCCCCACAATCCAACGGCTATGCTTGACCTCCGAGCAGGATGCTTCTCTTGGCAACTGTGCAACTGTTGATATTCAAGACAAGACCTCCTCGGCGATAGGTGTTAACTGAAACGGCAAACCCTCTGCCAATCACCTTGTTTTCCGCGCTCAAACGCTGCCGGCGCCGGAGCGGAGGTGCAAGAGGGGAAAACGCCCACGTGGTTCCACTTTGTGCCGCCCCTATCGCTGTTCTCGGCGCCTCGGGTCATGCCCGTACGTCCATCTCACCGTCTCTCCTCCTACTGGTCCGCAGTAAAGCTCTAGGGATCGCAACAAAAGCTGAGCCTCTATTCGAACTCTTGGAACTGTTTTCCTAAAAGCATATCACCGCAATCAGCAACTCCAACCGCATCCAGCACCATGGACTACTCATTACAGAACCACCGGTCTCTGATCGGCTCCAAGGCGTCAGACCTGCCCACGCCCTCGCTGGTCCTGAGCTTGCCGGTCATTAAGAAGAATATTGAAAAGTTGCACGAGGACGTGGAAAAGGCCGGGGTTACTCTCAGGCCTCATGTGAAAACGCTCAAGGTACATCGCTTGCCTACCGCATCTTCCTCTACGATATCCCGTCCAACGACTAACCCGCCTGCAGAGCCTCGAGGTAACCCGCTTGATGCTTGGCAATGGCAAGTTCAAGAAGACAGTAGCATCCACGCTGTCAGAAATCCGTGGTCTTTTGCCGCTGGCCGAAGAGGGAATTCTGGACGAGGTAAAAAAAAAAAAAAGCTTTTTGGCTAGGCGCACGTCTCACGCAGAGTGCTGACAAGCACATCCCAATAGGTCCTTTATGGGATTCCTCCTGCTTCAGGGGCCATCCCATTTCTGAGCGACATGCGAAAGTCGGTCAAGATTCTCCTCATGATCGACCACGAGAAGCAGATCTCCCTCCTCGAGGACTTTGCAAAGAAGAACCCCGAGGCCTCCGGGGCGGCTTGGGACATCTACATCAAACTCGACATAGGCACGAAGCGCGCGGGTCTGCCCCTCGGTGGTGAGCGTCTCCAGAAGCTCATTGAGCGCGTCAATGGGTCTGCCGCCGTCTCGTTATACGGTTTCTACTGCCACGCCGGCCACTCGTACGGCAGCCGCACGCAGGAAGAGGCAGAGGGCTTTCTCACGGACGAGATCAACGGCGTCTTGAGCGCCGCGAAGTTGGTCGTCGGGGGCCAGAAGCTCACCCTGTCCGTCGGCGCCACTCCGACGGCGCATGTTGTGGGCAGCCTCAAGACGGCGATTCCCGACAACGTGACTCTGGAGCTTCACGCCGGTGAGTAACGTACTGAAACGCACGGGTGAGGTCGTCTGCTAACACCCTCGTCCCCTTAGGAAACTTCCCCACAAACGATCTGCAACAGGTCGCGACGGGGCTCGTCGGCCCCGAGGACCAAGCCGTCCGCGTCCTCGCCGAGGTGTGCAGCGTGTACCCCGAACGCAACGAGGCCCTCATCAACGCCGGGACCATCGCCCTCTCCAAGGAGACCGGGCCGTTCCCCGGCTTCGGCAGCGTGGTGGGGAAGCCGGGCTGGGCGGTGGTGCGCATGGCCCAGGAGCACGGCATCGTGGGGGAGGTCCAGAGCCCCCCCCCCGGCTCCAAGAACGCCGAGCCCGAGCGGAGGGACGTGGAGGCCAACTTCGACATCGGAGACAAAGTCTTCCTCAACATCCAGCATGCGTGTATAACCGCGGCATCCTACTACGTGTATTATGTCGTAGACGAGGATGACGTTGTCAGGGACACCTGGGTGCCGTGGAAGGGCTGGTAGTCATGTGAGGATCTGGGTATTTTTGCTGCGTGTTCAAGAGAGAAGGAAAAATCCAGTTTTTTATTTTCTTTTGTTTCGCTTGCCCGCTCAGTCGCTCCTCGTCCGAAAAGAATCCCATAGAATCTGGCTCGCGCCCTTCCAAAAATAAAACACCCGATACCAACGAAATAAAATATCCCAGTGCGCCTACGTATCGATGTTCCTCCAGTTCATCATCTCCCGTCATTGGAAGGCATGTCTCCCTCTCGTTCGCGTCTCATGCAAAGGATATCCATATTTGTTTCTCGTTCATCACACGACAGACGTTCCACGGCCCTGCGCCGACATCCGCCGGTGTCACTTCGTTGTGGTCCCAGACGTGCTGCAGTAACACAGAGGTCTGCCGGATGTTACCAAGGCCAATGGTCGCAAACATGTGGCCCAGCCTCTCATGCAGGAACGCCTGCTGTCCCTTGTCCGTGACACAAGAGCCGATGATGGTGATGGGCCAGCACAGGCTCGTGTTGATGCGGACGCTCGGGTCCAGCCGTGCGAGGTGCGACAGGGCCCCGCTGACGGCGGCCTCCACGGCCACCGAATGCAAAGTGCCATTGTGTTGGGAAAGAGGGTGTAACGCCGTGTGGAGGTATAAGAGCAGGGCCTTCTGGTAAATGTACCCCGCCAGGGCAACGTTTTCGCTTACCGTCGGGTTGGGCTGCCAGTTCTGTATCTGGCTCAGTAGCTGGGCGAAGAGGATAAAGTCGTCCGCCGAGGGCTGCCAGTTGGAGTTTTCCTCGTGGCCCATCATACGCCGACCCAGGTCGAAGACGGATGGGATTAGGAGTATCAGATCTAGCCAGCAGCCAGTGAGGCTGCCGATATAGGAGGAGGCAACGAGCTCTGTCGCCAGAAGCAGCAGATCGTTACTAAGAAAGAGTTGGTCGCTTAGACGCGCGTCAATGGAGATCATGCTGACGGTTGCCGTGTAAAGATAATATTCGGTCAGAAAGTCCTTGAGCGACTTGTGGAGAAGCGTGTTGTTTGCTGACAAGAAAGGGAGGATGAGGGATTGCGCTGCCATCAGGTGGTCGAGAATAGTGCCGTTCACATCGCCCTTGGCCGTCTATAGGAGGAGTGTCAATATCTAGACGAAATCGGGCACGGGGTTCACAAAGCACATCCTGCAAACGAGACAATCAACGGGGCTACCTGCTGCACTAACCTCGACAAGGCATAGAATCAGAGCCCCGATACCCAATATCAATGTTTCTTCTCCGTTTTGCCCGCCCATGAACGTCGAGATGTTTTGCTGGAAGAGCCGCAGTGACTGGTTGTAATATTTCGTCGCGACACTGTCAGCCGAAACCAAGGATTTGGCAGCCCTGTGAACGGCACTCTGGGTGAGAAGCAGATGAAGCACGAGGTCGCTGCTGAAGGCCAGCGGTATCAGTTGCACGGAAAAGGGGTTTTCCACCGTTGACCCGTTGGCCATGCTTATCGTCGTCGCGCTCAGGTAGTGGCTCAGCAGCTCCAGCGAGTTCTCGTCGTGGTTCCCGCCGAGCAGACTCATCCCTCTATTCATGAAACTGCTCGCATCCGAGGCTCTCCGGAGTGGTGAGCAGACCATCTGATCGGCTGTCTCATCATCGTCAAGGTCATCGCCCTCAATCGTTGGGAAGGACAGTGGCTCGTTGGACAACAAGCCTGCGATTGACGTGTCGTCTGGTGCATCGAACTGATACTGGATCCCTGTATCTTGAATGTGATGAGCCGCGGCCGCGGTGACCGGGGCAGTTGTGACGGGGTGCACATGAATGGCTGCAGTTGGTTGAGAGCTCGACCCTGGACTCGAGGCAATCGTGTTCGCGGTTGGGGACTCGGATGATGTGGGCTGCGAGGCAAAGTTGAGTGGCTCGAGGCCAAGCGAGGAGTCTCGAACGGGTTGTGGACTCTGTGATGCTCCGGTCGAGCTCTCCGGGGACGCCGTTGAATGAGCCACAGATTGTTGTCTAGCGGTGTGAGATGACGATTTGTCTCGTGAGACCGAGGCCTCGCGAGCAGGCCGCGACGCGCCGGTGCCGGGGACCGTCGACGGCCATTGGCATTCCAGCTTATTCCGCTCACAGCCGCGGCAGCGCGGCTTGGTCTCGTCACATTTCTTCTTCCGACCGCGACAGGTGAAGCAGCCCGTCCGGACGCGGAAGATGGGACCCGCAAGCGTGCGGCGGGGTTTATTGACAGCATCCGACGACATGGCCGGAATAGCCGCGGTGGAGGGAGCACAAAATTTTACGAATAAAGATATGCCAAGTCGACCGCCGCCGGGTCACTGCAGCAAGTCTGGGGGGGGGGGGGGGGGGGGGGGGAAGCTGCTTTCAAGGGTTATGCGCAATGACGAAGGCACGCATTGAGACGAATGCTTACGTAGACGTAGATATCGATGTGATGGATTTACCGGTAAGTCCAGACAGACAGACAGACGCGCTGGCTGGCAGGCGTGGACCAGATAAGGAAAAGTTTGCCGGGGTCCGTCGAGACGCTTCTCGTCGTTGTCTCGAGCGCGGTCCGCCGCATGGACAGGCCCACTTGATGCTGGCCACGAGCGCGGTAAACCATTCCATTGGTCATCCTGGCTGGGTTACCCCTACGACGAGCCAGTTCTAGCTTTGTCATGTTGCGAACCGACTGGCTGCAATAGAAAGCTCATGACCTCACTTGGGGAAGAATCATGGAAGCGATGAGTTATCCCCGCTGATCCACATGAGCTTCTTGCACGCTTGGGGTGTTGGCGTTGCGGTGGAGTTGCAAGGGTGTATGGGGAGGTTAGTAGGTATGGCAAGTTGACGGAAAGATGGCCAGCAGCTTGAAGCTGCAGTTTTTGTCTGAGTGCTCTCGACAACAACGGCTCTCTTGATTGCGAACAGTAATTAACGCCTTATATGCCTTATGACACTCCATGTAGTTGCCCACTGTCGAATAGCGAGGGGGGAAATGGCATGCTTTGTGTTGGTTATCGCCAGGGGTGATGCCTTTCGGCAGGGTGAAGCAGCAGTTTCTCAACGGTTGATATCTACTGTTGCCTGAAGAAGGTGAAGTATCCGGCAGCCTAGTTATTCCGGTCCTGTTGCCCATATTCCAACACTTTGAACTGTTTCATTATGTACATATCGCCAAAGTCTAGGTAGAGTATCTTTCTCTTGTGTTGTTCAAGTGCCGAGGAACTGGCCAAGTTATCAAGATGACTGTTCATGAAACAGAGCGTAGCATTGTCTTCGGGACTGTCAAGGCACATAAGCTACTAGATAACTGGGGTCATGACTGTCGAAAATACAGTGCTGGTGGTTATAGACAGTGATTGACACGTTATACTCCTCATGACGGATTGGATGGCTTCACTTGATAGAGAAGACGAAGAGTGGCCTATTGGACCATGTTGATACTTTATCTTCCGAACTCAGCACTCTCCGGTACATGCTGCATGGTCGTGATCGCGTCACGAAATGGATCCAAGGGGAAACGAACATTTATTTGAAACATCAGATGATACGTATGTAACGAGACAATCACTTCGCAAACACCCTCGCGAGTGTACCTAATTACAGTTGGAAACGGTTATTATCTAACGATGACAGCAACGAGATACATAAAGTTAGTTCATAGCTGTAATGCCTAAAGTTAAATCGGGCACGGCATTGGTCTAGCGGACGAGATTTATGTGTCAGGAGTGTAATTACACGCGGCCTTTCCAATTACCAAAGGGCCTTCTCCTCTATCTGTTTTAGTTCACTTGTCATCATGGAGATATAGCGGTTATATGTCACGGTGATGGTCCCATTACGTGAGGCTGATTGTCTCGGAGCCTCTCAACGGGTGATACTAAATCATTCGAAGGATGCGAGAAGAATGCGAGATTGTAGAGTCTTTCCAATGATATGCAAAAACGCTAGTTGATCATAACGTTGAATGGTGTTAGCTCCTCGCAGCCCTGACACGATCTCACAGTGTTTCAGTCTCCCTCTCTATCCCTCTCCTTCTCCTTCTTCTTATTCTCCCCCAACAGCTGGCCGTTCTAGGTCCCGTCCTCGGGATTGGCTATAACACATTCATATCACTGGGCCGTTGACTTGCCCTGGACACCGTGCAAGTACATATAGTAAAGGGACTAGGGAGTATTTACATGTGTAAAGTCTTGTCGAGAAGACACCGAGTAGGATCTACGCCCAGCCAGAGTTCTAAATGTTAGTTTATTATAAGCCCTACGTACATATATTATTATGAATAGGTACACTCTACTTCCTACTAAATATCTAGTAGAAGTAACTACTTTTACATCTTAATTGCGATAATTGAGGGATATGCTTGGGAGGTTAAGTAACCCAGTAGAGGAATTCTTCTACCATAATCTTAGGGGAGATAGCTTTTTTTTTTCTTTTTTTTTTCTAGGTTATTTCACTATGCTAACAATTAGATCCCTGGTGAAGTGTATAATTGTTGACTTTGTTCCTGATCGATGCTCGAATGGAAGCCCCGCGCGGTGAATTCTCCGCAGACATCGGGTGCGATAATCTATGGCAGCGCGATGATGTAAGTGTATTGAAATCCAATCAATACATCGCCCGGTAGTCATTGGCAGCGTAAGAATATCACTTGCCTTTGAACGAACGGACTACAGTGCCCCATTGGGTATCGACCTGAACAGTATTGATGACGCCTGTACAAGTCATCGAAAGACTTGGCATTGCATCGCCGCTCTACGGTGTAGGGGGGCCAAGAGGCATTGTTCTTCCACGATGCCTATTGTGAAGGTTCAGGTGGTGGGAGCGAGCTCGCCAATGAATGCGCCGAGTCAAGCGAACCTGTACTCAGACCTGTGCATTTCCGGTTAGGCATCATCCTGCACGTCGCGCGTCTTACACACCACCACGTCTCCGAGCGGAGATGTCTCGAATCCTACCTGCAGAGAAGGGGAAAGCGTGAGTGGGCCACGGAAGAACTACTGACACAACATGCATGGCTATTCTGGTGAGCGGCTTCATTCCGGAGGGCTGTGGCAACGAGCTAGTTGCCTAATGATATTGATTGTTTGCTGGGGCACACAGGGGCATCGATAAGGCGGCAGACCACGGGTAATGTGCGAAGAATCAAGGGCGCGCGCGGTCAAGAGAATCCGGCCAGACATGTGCTTGCTTGAGCAGTGAGCGGTCTGCATCCCCTGCTTGATGAAAGCCATTCAAAGTAGAGACGCTCCGCACCCATCCTCCTCCTCCGGCGGGTAAGTGACGTGTGATGCAATGGCCAGCAAGCCCAGTATCACCACCACCGCCATACGGGCGTTGCGCGACCAGAACAGCAATGTCGGAGCCCCGGGCGAAACCTGCTTCGTGCCTCTGTCCGAGTATGCTGCCGGCCATGATGCCGTCGTCGGAAATATACCTCGTCACTGCTTACCAATAGTTGCCGAGGTGGTGGTCATCGTGTTCCAACCGACCAACACCCCCCCCCTGGCCAGGCTTCTCAAAATTCCCAAATGGTTGGGTGCACTGCAGTTTTGGTTCTGTGTTCAGGCACCAGGACACTGAGACATACTAGCTACGACCACAGTTTTCGAGTCCGCTTATGTGGGTTATCTTGGTCATATGTTCCCCCAGGCCAGGAAAGATGCGGTAAACCCCCCCAGCTCGCAGGGCCTGCGAGGGTCAGGTTACACAATGCAGTGGCCCCAAACATTGGGATACCCAAGTAATCAATTATCAGGCGCATATGAGAGACGATCCGCGCCAAGGCCATTTAGGGCCATGGGGGGGGGGGGGGGGGGAGAGGACGTCGCCGCTACTTGGAATGCCACGCCGGTCAGTCGGTAAGAGAAAAGGAAAACTAGCGGTAGGAATCCCCCGATCGGCTCGAAATCCCACGGAGATTCAGGCGCATCGAATGGTCTAGACGAGCAAGCAGGAGGTTTGTGTCTTGGAGGAGGGCGCGGCGCGCATGACAGCCACATGCCAGTCCCGCTGCTCTCACCACGTATAATAACGCCCCGAGGGGATGGCACCTTGAATGCAGTGTCTCATCCCTACCTGTTTTCCTCTCTTTCATACGCCTTTGACTTGACGTTGCTTGACAAATATATTCGGGGGGAAGGCGTTCTTGCATCACAGCTCGGCTTCGCAGTTGTGCACAAAAACAAAGCAGGATGGAAGACATACTCGTCAACTACCCAGAGTACAAGTCGACGTCCCACCTGGACGAGCTCCGCGCGACAGACTACAGCTACCTCGACAAGCAAGGCCATCTCTACCTGGACTTCACCGGCGCGGGCCTAGCTGCGCAGTCCCAGCTCCGCGCCCACGAGGGCCGGCTCGAGAAGACGCTCTTTGGGAACCCCCACTCCGTCAATCCGACAAGCCAGTCCGCCACCGACCTCGTGGAAGACACCAGGGCCCGCGTCCTCGCCTATCTGAATGCGTCCCCGGACGAGTACACCGTCATCTTCACCCCGAACGCGACGGGTGCGGCGAGGCTCGTCGCCGAGGCCTATCCCTTCAAGAGGCGGACGAGACTAGTCCTCACGTCAGACAACCACAACTCGGTCAACGGGCTGAGGGAGTTCGCGCGCAGGAACCATGCCCGAACCGTCTACGTCCCTGCCCGCGCGCCGGAGCTGAGGGTCGACCCGTCCGATCTGATGTCAGCGCTAAAACCTCGCAAGCGAGGGCTGTTCGGTGGTGCTTCTTCTGGTTCTGGCTCCTCTCACCCCCACAGGAGGAGGAGGAGCGGCTTGTTCGCATACCCGGCCCAGAGCAACTTTAGCGGCGTGCGCCATCCGCTCTCCTGGATCGGCGTGGCACAGCGGCAGGGGTATGACGTGCTTCTCGATGCCGCGGCTTACCTGCCGACCGCGAAGCTCGATCTGTCAGCCGGCGGCGGCGTCCAACCAGAGTTCGTCATCGTCAGCTGGTACAAACTGTTCGGGTACCCGACCGGAGTCGGGTGCCTGATTGTGCGGCGCGACGCGCTGGCCCGGCTGGCCAGCTCGCGGCCGTGGTTCTCAGGCGGCACCATCACGGCAGCGTCGGTCGGGGTGCCCTGGCACGTCATGGCGCCAGACGAAGCGGCGTTCGAAGATGGCACGGTCAACTTTTTGTCGATCCCCGACGTCCATTACGGCCTGGACTGGCTAGACGGCATCGGCATGTCCCTGATCTCGACCAGGGTCCGATGCTTGACCGGGTGGTGCCTCGACCGTCTACGAGCCCTCGAACACAGCGACGGATCGCCGGTGGCCAGGATCTACGGCCCGGCGAACATGATTTCCCGAGGCGGCACGATATGCTTCAACTTCCTGGACGCAGGCGGCCGCGTGGTGGACGAGAGGCTGGTGGCCGTGGAGTCGTCGGCGCAGAAGATCTCGCTGCGCACCGGCTGCTTCTGCAACCCGGGCGCCGGCGAAGCGGCCTTTGGGCTGGACAAGAGGTTGCTGCAGCCGCTGAGCAAGGTCCATACCGGCTCCTTGGACGACTACGCACGGCTACTGGCGCCTGTCGGGGCCGTCCGCGTCTCTTTCGGCTTCGTCTCGACGGCGGAGGATGTGGACCGTTTCATCGCCTTTGCAGAAGGGACATATCGAGACAGACTGACGCCTGTCAATGGCCTGCCAGTACACGACCGTTGCTGAGTGTACATGACAAGGAGGGGAAGAAGAAAAAAGAGAAAAAAAAACGTACTAGTCAGGCCCTTCGTCGTCCCACTGGGCGGCCCTCCATTACTCATACTTTGTCGATCGATCGGCCGTTGACGGATGCGGGCCCTCCCGCCCTTTACGGAATGACACGGGTTGGCCGAAGTCTATCTAGCGGCTTCATAGCGCACGCCGAACGGCCACGAGATCGCATGGCATCCAGAGGGCTGCATGTGCAGGGACAAGCCCGCGAACGCCCAGCGACCAGAAAAGTCTGGATGATCCCTCTCCTGGAACCAAATGAGACAAGCCCATGGCAAAGCGGCCTACTCTGAGTCCTCCCAACGGGCCTCGGACTGTGTCCGGCATGATCAGGCCAACCAAGCCCCCCACTCCCCTGATGCGGCTGGAGAGTCAGCCAGCCCAAGCGTGTCGTTCGTCCCGCTTATCCATATCTTGTCACAAAGTGGCGCACAAAGAAGATGCTTAACGCGCTTAACAACTGATATTTGTTCGGTTGGTTTGGTGATTCTTCAACGGGGATTCAGCAGAATCTCCAGTCGCCTGCAGCAGAGACCCTGCTTGCACTAAGCTGACCGTGGATGAGGATGTAACACTGTTGGAGCTACGGACCAATCAGCTGTCCCGAGCAGCCCTTTGCATTCATTCGGACTCATCCTCCGCATCAGCGTCCATCTTTCTCGCGCTGGGCCTGAGTAAGTCTCTGTATACACTGTCTGGCTGGGAGAAGCAGATCAAATGTGTACAGCATGGGCCGAGACGAGCTGCTTTGCTGTGCTTTTCAACCCGGCCTCCTATGACCAATTGGAGTCGGCAGCCACTTGGCGAAGCAAACAAACAAACCCGCATGAACCCAAGCCGTGCCAAGCAGCAGCTCTTTTTGCTGGGTCTCGTTGGCCTGCCGGGCATGCTGTTGGACGTTGCGTTGTTTGTTGGTGGCGTCCAAAGGATGGAGAAAAGCTACCCCTCGATGATGCGTGATATCCAGGGATATCCTCACTTGCCAATGGAGCCCAACCCCGCTACTCGACAGGGCCTTGCAGATGTCAAAAGGGACCAGTTCTGTTGGTGTTCTGGTTCTGTGGAGACCAGCCAATCTTGGATTTATCGGCTGGGCGACCACCTCCCCTCCCTCCATATGAGGGTTGCACGACTTCTCTGCTATCCTCCCGCTGCCTCTTCTTTGTTCTTCTCCCTTCTCGGAAAACCACGAATGCTGTAACAGTCGGGGGCTACAGCACATAGCGCACCACCACCATGGAGTTTCTGAAGCCGGCCTGGTACCACGAGTTCTTGCTCCTCGGGGCTCTGTCTGCTCTGTCGGCCTTTCGCGAGTCCTATTTGCAGACGATAGCTCGTTACCTCCTCACCGTCGCAGTCGCGAGACACCTCGCCAAGGGCGTCTATAATGTCTTCATGTACCCCTACTTCTTCTCGCCTCTGAGGCATATTCCCGGGCCCAAGGTAAACACGCGAGACCTCTCCAAAAAAGAGAAGAAGAAAAATATCCATTGCAAGCTTTCTGACGCATGCCCAGGACCATCACTTCTTGCTTGGCGACCTCATTAATCAGGCGCGTTCCGGAAACCCGATTGAGCCGTACCTGTCATGGACGAGAAAATGGCCCAACGAGCCTTTTATCAAGTTCACTGGCTTCGGAAACGCCGACTGCCTGCTGATCAACAGCCTCGAAGCCTACAAGGAGATCTTCCAGACCAAGAGCTACTCCTTCGTCAAGGCGCAGTTCAACACCAGGGTCATCGTTCAGGTCACAGGAACCGGCATGGCCTTTGCAGAGGGCGACGAGCACAAGTCCCAGAGAAAGCTGCTTTCCCGTAGGTCCTACCCCCCTGATCAGGATCGCCTCGTCGACCACTTCGCTGATGGCGCACGCATCGTATATAGCCCAATTCGCTCTCAGCAACGTCAAGAGAGCAATTCCGCTCTTCCAAAGCAAGGGAAAGGAGCTTATCGAGCACTTCCACCATCAGATCAAGGCCAAGGACGGCATCACAGATGGTGAGTGCTTCCTAGCGTATTTTTTTATCGGCTCGTACCAGTTGAAATGGTTTGTTAACGAGTACGGTGCCTATGCATAGTCTCTTCTGCGTACGGCCGTGTCACACTCGACATTGTTGCGTGGTTTACCCTCGGAATCGACCTCGGGAGCACCCTTTCGACGTCGCTGTTCCACGAGGCCTACCACAAGATGTTTGACCCCTCGGCTTTCGGTGCGTTCCTGATGGTCATGAACGCCTACGTCCCAGGGACCCGGGCGCTGCCGTTCGAAGAGAACCGGGAGTTCAACGCCTGTAGCAACAGTGTTCGCTCGCGACTGTCGGAAATCATCCGGGAACGGGTCAAGGAGATCGACTCGGGCTCGATCGACGTCAGCGAGAAGCCCGATCTGCTGACCCACATGATCCTCGAGTCGCGAGCCATCGGCGACCCGTGGTCCGAGGCCAAGATGCTCGAGAACGCCATGAACGTGCTGGTTGCGGGGCACGAGACCTCGGCCACGACCCTGACCTGGGCCACACACACCTTCACGCTCTACCCGCACATCCAGGAGCGGGCCAGGAAAGAGGTCCTCGACCTTTTGGCGAGGAAGCCCAACCCGGATTACATGGACCTGGACAGCCTGCACTACATCGACAACATCATCAAGGAGACGCTCCGGTTCTACGCACCCGGCGTCCTGGCGGCCAGGGAGCCGATCAACGACATCGACGTCTGCGGGACCGTCCTGCCCAAGGGGACCTTGTGCTACCTCTTCCCGGCCCTGGTCACGCGCAGCAGCCGGATCTGGGGCGACGACGTGGACGAGTTCGACCCGGACCGCTGGGACCGCCTCACCGGCGAGGCCACCGACCCGCACGCGTTCGCCACGTTCTTGGTCGGGCCCCGCCAGTGCATCGGCAAGGTCTTTGCCCTGTTGGAGATCAAGGTCCTTCTGGTCGAGATGCTGAGCAACTTCAAGTTCGAGGCCGCCGAGGATCCCAAGGACATCCAGCTCGTGAACCCCAGCCCCGTGCTGAGACCCCAGGGCGGTTTGAAGATTAAGATTCTCCCCTTCAAGGCAGCTGGCGTCTAGGGATGATGGAGGTAGATTCAGTGGACCAATAGACATAAAATACATACTCAATGTGCTACACTCGGTGATGCCAGGTTGGATGCTGCCGTCTTTCACTCATTTGATCCGAGAATGGACTTATTTCGTGCACCAAGGTAATCCGGCTGCGCTTTTCTGTTCTGTAGTTGATCAATACGGCTGGCGTAATGCCTGATGTAGCTCATGTATCATGTTGCAAAATGCCCTTGGTAATACTAACGGCCCGGTAACCGTAGGCCCCGCGCCACTAGAATGATGTAGGGTGCAGCATCGCATCATTCTAGTGGCACTTCAACTATGCTTCACCACAATGCCAGTTTGTCTGGCATACACCAAAGGCTCGATACGCTCTCTTCCCCCCCTCTCAGCCCAGGTGCGCAACCGCATGCGTTGCCACGTGTGAGCTTGCAGCCCCGACCCAGGCGTTCCAGTTGTTCATTCCGCCGTGCGAACACTCCGTTGTGATGGGCCGGCCTCGCACCTGGGCAGCGACTTCGCCCCCGCGGTGGACGGTGACCACCACCTCGCCAGTCCTGCCGTTGAAGGGCACGCTTCCGTGGTAGACGCCGACGCCCCCCCTGGGGACCCCGTCGTCGTCCCACGATCCTTCTTCCGCGACGCCGCCGACGCTGACCATCACTTGCGCCGGTCCCGTGAGGAGGGCCGAGTAGACAATCTTGTCTTCCATGATCTCGGCCGGGTGGAAGAGCTCCTGGCCGTGGCTGCTGGTGTTGCCCGTGGTTCCGCCCGGGTCGCCGGCGTTCCCGGGGTGCAGGCGGTACCACGTCACCAGGCCCTCTCTCGTGATCGTCGCGGCTCCGTGCTTGTACAGGTCGACGAGGAAAGGCAGGAGGAGGCGCCAGCCGTCGTGGGGCATGTCGCGAACGTAGTTGAAGGGCGCCTTGCCGTACTCGAACGCGCCAAACTGCTTCTCGTGGAGCGGCCCGATGTAGTGCGACTCTCCAAAGTCGTTCCAGGTGAGCTTTGGTTTTGTTAGCGGGTCAGTAAAGGGCCGTTCGGATCGGATCGCCACGTTTTTCGCCGCAAGAAACCTACAATCTGCACATATTCGGGCCTCACGGCCAGGATCTCGTTCCAGCGATCGTTCCACAGGTCATCTCCCTTCCACGCCCAGTTCTTGTTCCACGTGGGCAGGTTCGTGTAGAACCAGGGCGAAACGGCCACCATGTACGGCCTATGCGGGCCCAAGAAGTGCCTGTAAGACGCATCCAGCCCCTCGTCCAGCTTCCGGCTGTTTCCGTGGGGCCATGCCGCCCAGCTGAAGAGGCCGTCGGCGACGCCGGTGTTGAGCGCCTTCTCGGCGCCCACCGAGGAGAATGAGGGGATGAAGAAACAGCCGGTGGCGGCCTTGATCTCGTGCCAGTCGGCTGCGCTGCCGACGCCCTCAAAGGTGGACACTATAGGCTGCCAACCACGCTTGAAGTACGCCGGGGAGGGGCTAAACTGCAGATGGAGTCAGCCCTCGGGTCCGAAGCTGGCCCTCCTCTGCCGGCGGGGTTTCTGCTTACCCTGCTAATGATGTCGATGACTCGCTCCTTGGGCCAAGCTCCGGCTCCTTCGTAGTCGAAAGATATGAGGAGCTTGAAGCCGGTCTGTTCGGCTGCCGCGAAAACGTCCGGGAGCTTCGCGATGGCCTCCTCGTGGATACCAAAGTTGAGGACAAAAGCATCAATGTGTGCTTCTTGAGCCAACCCGATGTCGACTTTGAATTCGTCAACAGTATAGTCGCATGTGTTGCTCAGCTGGAGTTGTCATTATCGTAGTCTCACATAAAAGGCTTCCGCTCTCCATCTCCCCCTTTTCTTCTTCTTTCTTGACGCGTCATTTGGCATACCATGAAGTGGGCAAACACAGCTCTCTCGAAACCCTGCGCCGGCTGCTGCGGGGGCGGCGGGTACTGCTGATGATGCTGCTGCTGCTGCTGCTGCTGCTGCTGAGGCTCATCGTCGCCAGTGATGGCCGCGATCTCGGCTTCAATCTTCTTCTTGGCGTCTTTGAAGAATTTCCTCATGATTGTCTCGTGTGTTGTTTGAGGCGTGATGGAGGACACTCGTTCTATGGAAAGGATGGACGCGATGACGCGCCCGCTGCATTCACCGCTCCAGTCAAAATGACACGTGGAATGGGCGAAGGCTTCAGACTTGGCAATAGAGGGCCGTTGGGAAGAAGAAGCCCCATTCCCACGTAACCGAGGGCTTAGCAACGTCCCGACTTACCCGGTCATCTCGAAGCGATTGGGATGCTCTCGATGGCATCGACTGTTGTGTAACGCTTGGTGCGAGTAGTGCATAACCTCTCTGTCACGTCACACAGCCCAGTGCACTGCGTTGGCGTAGGTATTTTCTTCTCCTTTTTAGCGCACCACAGTGCATATGTCACGATGCAGGGATATCGCTGGGGGGGAAAATCAAGACCGGGGCCAGGGGCTATTTTTGCACAGGTTGCGTTGTAACCCTGTCTCCAGGAGGACCTGGGCAGGCTCGCTGATTGCTATAGAAATGGCATCTTTTTCGCCCCAAACCAACAACTCGATGGATAGGTAGTTGCTTGATATCATCGATGAAAAGGGGGCAACATAGCTCGAAGATTCAAGTCGTTTCAACCGACAGACACTTTCAGACGTAACAAAAAAAGGATAAAGTTCCCGCTTCAAACATGATTAGACAGTATCGGGAACACATGTGCTCGCATTCGATGCTTGCGAGCTGGATTAGACAGCAAATAGATCAGCCAGCGTCCATGATTTTTGTCTATACAAACAAACAAGGACCAAAAAAGCGGTGCAATTGCGTTTGCCATCCGGGCAAAAAGGTAATCAATGTCCCTGGCAAGGCTCGAACTTGCGACCTTTGGATGTCCCTTGATGATCAAGAGTCATATTGATGTGATATGAGACCAACGCTCTTCCAACTGAGCCACAGAGACTGTGTGGATACTGGCTGATGAGAAGCCAAGTTGACTAAGGAACACAGGATGGGAGCTGCTGCATTGATCCGCTTCTCCTCGTCCACGGCCAGAATGTGGCATGTTGTATGGGCCCTATTTGGCGGGAGAAAAGACAGCAAGTAACGGACCAGTTGCCTTTCCAAACAATCCCGTCACTTCGGCGTGGTAAACTCGAGAGCCGCTCCGATGCCGGAAACCAGCCAGCGACAGCCCGGCGCCGGAGCTCAGTACGAATACTTGACTTGGCCCCCCGTTCTAAATCCACTCTCCACACACGATAACGGTAGCGTGTCAGATGGTCCGTCCGTACCGCACAACGCCGAGTCATTCCACGGTGGCTTACATTCCGTTGTCAATGAGTTCGGTCTTTTACCAGAGATATTCAGCTTTGTAGATGCGGGGCTCCTTGCGGCGGGAGTCGCATGCATAGCTTGTTCGTTCCTTGAGATACCATACGTTTCGGATACACAGAGAGCCGGCACCGCGAAGCAAACAGCCGCGACCTGCCAGTGTACGATGTTGGCACGCATTGATTGTGATTGCAAGCAAAACGAGGTGAAGGGTGGCGGCAACTCATGTGCCTCCGATATCGCCATTCTGGTTCTGGCTAGGATTCCTCGGGGCGACGGACAAACTTGCAAGTGTCAGAATTGCATCAGAACCAGGCGATACAGGATGCGGAGGCGCCATCAATATTGTAAACATAGATAAACTGAGTGGTCGGGTTGAATGCCCTGTGAAAGACTCCCGGCACCGGCTGCATCAGCTCTCGGGAAGCCCGCGCGGGCTATCTAGAAGGACTGTTGCAACAGGTACAGCCTGAAGGAGTGGACACAACGTAGCCGTGCTGGCCTCTGCAAGAGATATAGAGCAGGAGTGTCGGAGTGTTGGCGGTATCTTACGCCCCGAGCATCGCGGAAGCACTGAGGGGTTGCCGTCGGAAACCCCGCCGATAACCGTGGGGTTCGGGGGTTCTCCGACAGATAGCGATGTTGTCCATGCTTATCCGGTTTCTCTTTCGATGCAGATCGGACGCTGAGTGGCTGGTAGCTATCACCGCATCACTTGCCTCTTGAGCTTATCATATCATGCAGCTTCGTGCACTTCACACCATCCAAATATATGTTTGTCCATCTATCTGGACCAAAACAAAACTGCTTGCAACGTTCAAGCCTAGCCCCTGAATCTACACAGTAGAGTCCACGAGCGAGCCGAACAACATGTCAACTACGGCGACAGTAACAGCTTCCGCCCCCGCACCAGCGCCGGCCAAGCTGAGTTCGGCACTGGATTCCGAGAATGACGGAAGCGATCAGTTCAAGCGACTCCATCAGATCCCAGTCCCCGAGTCGAAAGAGGCTGCTCGACAATGGCAGCTTGAGCAGATGGCAGCCGCATTTCGCATTTTCGCCAAACTGGGCTTCGCGGACGGAAGCAGCGGCCACATCAGCCTCAGAGGTGCGTGTTCCCCGTCGAGCCAGATCCAATGGGCTTCTTCTTGTCAGGCTTTCGGGGATCCTAAGCTGATTCACTTGGAATAAAAGACCCCGTCAGGCCAGACACGTTCTGGATAAACCCGTATGGGGTACACTTTGGTCTGCTCAAGGTGTCCGACATGGTCCATATAGATGAGGACGGCAACCGCATTGGCGGCGCCGACAAGCCGGTAAACACGGCCGGTTTCACTATTCACTCTGTACTGCACCAGAGACGTCCAGACATCAATGCCGCCTGCCACATGCACAGCCCATACGGCCGCGCGTGGAGCACGTTCGGACGGCCGATCGAGATGTTGAACCAAGGTAAAACATGAAGCAAAGGGAAAAAATGAAAAGGCATCCTACACGCAGAGATACTAGCCCGGGTGGGTGTCCAAGATTCATGCATGTTCTACAACGACCTCTCGGTCTACGCGGGTTTTGGCGGAGTCGTGCTGGCGAAGGAGGAGGGCGAACACATCGCCGACGCGCTTGGCCCCACCAACAAGAACATCATCTTGCAGAACCACGGTCTCCTGACGGCCGGGGGAACTATCGCCGAGGCGGCAGGCTTCTTTATCGCCCTGGAGCGCGCGTGCCAGACTCAGCTGCTGGTCGACCAAGCCACCGCGCCCGGGACCAACGGTGCGGCGAACGGGTTGAAGAAGACCATAGTCGGCGACGAGGAGGCTCAGTTCACCAAGGACGGAACCGGTACGCCCGAAGTCATGTACTGGCAGTTTAATCCAGAGTATCAGCTCATCCTGAAAGAGTCGAGGGGAGACTTCCTCTTGTGAGGTTGCAGACATGGCAGGATTGGGACTTTGTTGCCAAATGCGATAGCCATGTGGCTGATGTGTAGTTCCAGTTGTGGCAAGCTTTCCTCTCAAGCATAATGGCTTTCCGTATAATGAGTTGTTGGTAAGTTTATGTATATGGGGACAGCCTCGCTATTTGCCCTTGCAACTTGCTTCCGGTACGCCTTAATCACTTCAGGTTGACATACAACCGATAGAAAAGGCCGCCAGAAAGCTCCACGTGAAGTCGTATGGCAATTATTTCCTACCATTAGATCCGTCTTTGACTATAAGCTTTCCAGTATTCAAGCGTATTTTCTTTTTTCTTGCTTGTAGACCACCAACAAAGAAACATTATCTATAGTGACGATTATCCTACTGCAAGATAGGCCTCTCTCTACTATGATTGTATGGAACGCTTGGGTACAACTAGGCGTTGTGGACCAGCCGTAAGTGGCAACCTCTTCTCGAAATATGTACATGAGAAAAAGACAAACACTCAACCAAGTGAGTCAGAAGACGTCTTTACTTCCCGGGATCCGTACGGGTGTGTGGTGTAGTCCCACTCCCATTATGTTTATATACACCTGAGTACACCTACGCCTGCTCTGCCTCCATCGCCGCCAATAGGAACGCACCTCCGCCACGGGCGTCATTTTCCACCACCGGGATGCTGGTGTAATACTATCCAGTGTGTTAGACATTGCCGCAGCAGCAACAGTCGCAAAAAAGAGCATCAAAACGTTACCTCGAAGCTGGCGTTCGAATTCAAGCTCCCCACCTGAACGGTGCCCAGGAAGCTGATGTACCCGTTCGCGTCGTCCCGGATAAATTTGCTGGTCAGCAGGTCGTACGCCTTCAGCCCGACGCGCTTGTACTTCTCCGCGAGGAGTCCGTCTCGCACGCCCCGCAACAGGCCGTACGAGAACATGGCCGTGGCGCTCGACTCGATGTAGTTGGCCTCGCGCGCCTCGTACCCCTCGTTCATGATCAGCCACCACCCGCCCCCTTCGTCCTGGCTCCTCTCCAGGCCGTCCGCCAGCGCGGAAAAGTAGCCCAGCAGCCGCCCGTAGGCGGGGAGCTCCTTGGGGTAGACCTGCAGCGTGTCGACGAGCGCCATGAAGTACCACCCCACGGCGCGGTCCCAGACCAATGGGCTCGCGCCGGTGACGGGGTCCGCCCACACGGCCTGCTTGGACTCGTCGTAGCCGTGGACGAGCAGGTTGCTCGTGTGGTTGCGCGTGTGCTCCTCGATCAGGTCGAACTGCAGCGCGATCTCGGCCCACGCCGTGGCGTTGCGGGGCTCGAACAGCGAGACGTAGGTCGCGTAGAAGGCGTCGGCCATGTAGATGCCGTCGAGCCACATCTGGTCCTTGTAGATGGGCGCGCGGTGCCAGAACCCGCCGCTCGGCGTCCTCGGCCACCGGCCCAGCTGCCGCCGCAGGCCATCGGCGACGACTTTGTATTTGGTCTCGTTGGTGCGCTGGTAGAACCAGAGGAAGTTGTTGCCAATGCGGATGTCGTCGAGGGAGTAGTACTCCGGGTCCCAGCCTACGAGCACGCCTTCGTCCGTGACGAGCGAGGACACAGCCGTCTCGGCGGCGCGGAGCAGGGTCTCGTTGCCGACGTGGACGGCGGCGCGGGCAATTCCGTCGAAGAGGACGGCCGGGTCATAGTTTCGTCTGATGGGCGTGTTACGGCCAACGAAGGAGGAGGCGAGCCATTCCGAATATTGACGGGCGGCGCATTCCGAGACAAGGGCGAGAGTGCTCGTCAGGGCGAGGAGGGGACCGACGGTGCGCATTGTGAAGGACGGGACTTCCGCACGTGAGGGGGGTCGGTCGCACGGCAGCAGGTCCAAGGCGAGAAGTGAAATCACCGACGAGAGGAGGAGGAACAGCTGCAGATCAAGCTCGAAGATGAGCAAAGAAAGGGATAGTGGCTGTCTGAATATATAGCCATCGGCACGCGCTCCTCCGGGCCGTTTCCCGTGAGGGTACTTCGACTGCGATTCATACTGGCACCCATTTCTGATAATACACCATAGGTAGAGGTCGTACACGATCTTCCCGGTGCGCATCACACCGTCGGATATCGCCTAACGAAAGCAGGCGGCATCATTCAATCGAGGGGTCAAAGGGGACCCCGCCATTGAATGCGACATCTCAATGGAGGAAAACTCCAAGTCATGCCGGCGTAGCTGATGTCGAAGGGTCGCCGAGCAGCGCGCCTGTCTGCCAAGACGGTAAAATTACGTGACGTAGCATCGAGGCTACCTATCATTTAAGAAAGGCTACTTATCGCTCAAGGAATGATTTTCCATTGGGTGCCTCGGTCCAAGCTGACATCCCGCTAACCCAAGTTTGTTGCTGGCTCCAAGGTCTTTTCGGATCATATGTTTGTTTTTGTAGTTGACAGGGAAGGGTAGTACGGCAGACTGCAAGGCCAACTCCGCCAAAACCAAATTTTAGCCTGTTTTTATTGTTAGGTAGGCCCCTACCCTATAAAACTTTACACCCTCCTACTTTAACAAAATTTAAATTATTAAATAATTGTAAGGGGAATGCCTAGGGGGCAGAGCCTGGGAAAGCAATGGATGAATATCACGATAATAGAGGGCGATAATAGGGGTCAGCCACGATGTAGAATTCAACTTGCCCACTCCTGGCTGGTTGCTCCAGCGTGAGGGGTTTTCTAGATGTGTATGACTAATCCGGCCGGGCCGACGTCTCGCCGAGGGCCCGCCGATCGATCCATGGGCATCCCGCCCCTTGGCCCAGGGATATCGTTACAATAATATATTTACTAGGTAGCACGCCTATTTACTATTATATATTATAATAACCCTACTTTCTATAGGGCTATATATATATATATAAAACCTAACATAAATAATTATTATTATTCTAAACTCTTTTTCTTTTTATATCTCTACTTATTTTTTTATCCTTTTACTATAGGGTTAACTACCTCTTTTTACCTATTATTAGGTAAGAACTACTATATCCTTAAAACTACTAATAATTAGAAGGCGTATAGGTATTATAGTACTAACTTATAGTCTATTATACCTTATAAAGATACTTATATAGATCTAATTAACCTTACGTCTTCTCTAGAAAGACCTATCTTAAAGCGTTTAACTCTAAGACCCTTTATACTAACTTTAGCCCTTTTTATATAAGGTTTAATATCTTTAAACCTCCTTAACTTACTCTATACTAGGTTATAAGAATAAGAATAGAGTATTTAGTAAACTAAGAAGGTTAAGAAGTCTCTATTAATTAAGTTATTTATTACTCTTTATAATATAATATACTTTAAGATAGATATATATAGTATTTAAGTCCTAATATATACTAGTATTTAGCCTATTAAGAAGTTTATTAGTAAGATATAGTTTAATCTATTTATAGTCTTTTTATTATATATAAGTATAATAAAGAGTATTATCTTTAATTTTACTACCTAATAATAATTCCTTAGTAAGGAGTAGAAAGCTATACTAATTAATATAAAAAACCTATATAATATCTTAGAGTATTATAACGCTACCTATTAAGCTACTATACTTTAGTTATTTCTCTCTAAGGCTTTAATCTCTTATAAAAAGGATATATACTACCTAACTATTATTATATAAGTCTAAATTAAACTACTAACTATTAAACCTTAAGTATCTTAAAAAGGTAAGGCCTATATAAAGCTAAATACTTCTAATTAATAAGATATAGTAACTAACACACCCTAAATAATATTAAAACTAAAAATAAGGTTATTAATAGGTACTATAATTAAACCTATAGTAAAGGTTAAGGAGGAGCTAAAGAGTAAAAAGGTAAAAATTAAGGAATAAGTCTAAGAGGAAAAAGAGGATATTAAGGAGGAGGTTATATATAAGGGAGAAGAAACGTACTAGAGAGGACATAAACGTATATACTTATATATTAATTCTTAAGGAATATAGAGATATATTATCCTTATTTACTACTATCTTCTTCCTTACTTTCTACTATAGAAGTATTTATACTTTTTAAACTAATACTAGACTATTAAAGTTATTCTTAAACCTATGTAATTCCTCCTTATAGCTTATCTAGAAGGGAGACCTCTAGTTAGTATTATTCTTTAATATACTTATTTAAATAGGTCTAAAGGTACTAATACATATTAAGAGATAGATATATAGTATCTCTAACTTTTATCTTAGGTATAAGTATAGACTAATAAGAGTCTATAATTTATATATAGACCTATATAGTATCTTAAGGAAGGAATTTATTAATATTACTATTACCCTTTATAAGAGTAAGTAACTTTTATACTTACTATTAATTAATTATCTACCTAAAGTCCTATACTATTTTAGCGTCTAGTTAATAATAGAGGTACTATAGTTAACTAGTAATAATATATAGTCTCCCCTTTTAATAATAGATTTAATATAAGTTCTAGACTTAAATAAACGTTATAAAGTCCTTATAGATAAGTAGTATATAGATAAATAAGAGTGTAATCTAATTAGCTAGTATATATAAGGAAAAGAGATTTTATAGCTTAAGTAACTAGAAATATTCCTATACTAGTTAGTATAAATATATATAAAATATAATATAAATACTTACTCTTTAGTATGCTAACTACCCTTAGTAGAGATAGTTCTATTAGCTCTTAATCTTAATATTATAGATACTTTTCTTAAATATCTAATAGTTATAAAAAGTAATAGGTAACTCTAATATTAAATATTACTATATAAGGTAGTAATAAATACTAGCTATAAGGATAGTCTTTTTACCCTAATCTAACTAAATTTATAAAGGTATATACCTATATTATTAGATAATAGTAAGGTATTAGGTAAGAACGTTCTAAGACGTATAGGCTAAAAAGCTAATATAAAACTATATAATAAACTATAAATAGGCGTTAATAGTAGTATAAACCTTAAACCTAAATAGTAAAAGCTTATTATATATATTAAGAGACTAGATATAATTTAGGCTAGGAGTTATCTAACCTTTATAGTAGTATTATATTTCTTAAAGACGGTTATTAACTTAGGTTAGAAATGTTTAGTAATATAAGGTAAATAATAGGTCTTAGCTAATAATATACCCTTACTAGTAAACCTATATATATAGGTATTTATAACTATACCCCTTAATATAGTAGGTAACCTTAGGTAAACTTAAGAAGAATTCCCTAAGTTATTATTATATTTAAGTAATTTACTTAGGTAGCTGTTATCTCTAAAGCTAATTATACTTATAGATAACTATAAGGCTATAAGGTGTAATTATAAACCCCTCTAATTAAAGTATATATAGGATATTAGTGTTATTTAGGCTAATTTAAAAGAAAAGCTTTTAAATATAGGTAAGTAATTCTTCTAAAAATACTATACGCCCTTCTTACTAGATATCCTATTTTCTAAGCTAATATTTAAAGGTACGCTTTATAATTTAGATATTATAGGTTTTTAATATATATATAAGAATAGTATTATAAGTCTACTATACTTCTAGCTTCTTAGTAATTAATAAGTAGAAGGGTAAAAGATTAATAAAAGGATATAGTATTTTAGTAATAAAATATAATATTTATAAATATCTATATAGAGGTATAGGGCTTTATATAGATATAAATACCTATATATATATAAGTTAGAAACTATTATAAGACCGTATTAAGTTTTTTTAAATTATATAAGTATATTAAAGCCTATATAGGGGTGTATGTTATAGAGCAGGAGAGAATATAAGTTATAAGTACTATATTACCTTATAAGTATCTATATAGTTCTAAAAGCCTATATAAGGGACTATAGCTACTAATTACCTACCCTACTAATATATATACTAATATATACTAATATATAATACTACGTACTATCCTATATACTAAAACTACTATATATATAGGTGTATAGGTTTATATCTATCTAAACCTTACTGTTAAGTTCTATAAACGTTAGTATAAAGGCCTATAAACCTATATATAGTTATATATACTAGATTTATTCTCCTTAATATTATCTATAATTAACTTAAGAGCCTCTACTATAGTATAGAGGTGTATAGATAGGACCTTACTTAGATAGGTCTATAGATTATAGGATATACCTATATAGTGCTTCTTTATAATTTAACTAGCCTTAACTAGGGTTATATAGGCTAGTATAAGTAGTTAGTAGAGCATATAGGTTAAGGTTAGTATATATAGAGACGTATAGGTAATATTAGAACAGCTTAACTTTATATAAGTATAGCCCTTAGATAAATAGTTATAATTAGTATAGTATATATCTATAAAGGATATATACTTCTTAAATAAGCCTTTACTATTATAATACTTAGTGTACTTATCTATACTAGTATTCTTAGTACTATATACGTACGTCTAGATAGTATTATAGGCTTATAGGTGTAAAGTATTAATATCTAGGACTATACAGCCTAGTTAAGTAATTCTTAGGCGTAGTTTAATTATATATTAGGGCTGTATAGTATAAGAGTATTAGCTAGGGGTACTTAACTAGGTAAGGCTTAATAGTAGGTATTAGTATGATATAAGACTTAAGCTTGCTAAGTTCCTCTAGTGTGGCTATAGCTATCTATTAAAACTCTATAGTAGGGCTGGCTTGTTAGAGGCTTAGCAACCTGTTGCTAAGACCTACTAGGCTAACTACTATAGATCTCCTTATAATTACTTCCCTCCCCCTAAGACTTTATCCCTAAAGTTATTACGTAATATTATAAATAACGCTAATAATAACTATAGTCCTTTTAGCCTAGAATATCCTTTAATAGCTTTATATATTATAGAATCCTCCTTATTACTAGTATAGCTACCTTATTATTATTATTATAGTTCTTAATATTTTATATTATTATTTAGTAATATATTACTACTTAGTTACTAGGTTAGGTATTAGTTCTTTAGATAAAAGATAGTTACGTAATAGTAAGGTAAATATATATTAGGTAGACTTTTCTAGCTTACTTTTCCTAGCTGTTATATTACCTAGTAAAAAGTTTTTTCTTCTACTAGCTAATTATTTTCCTCTTTTCCTCCTCTTTTCTTTATGCTTAGTAATATATTAGTAACTCTTTACTAACTTAATTACCTTATAATTAACTTTCTTTTTACTTTATTTTCCCTTCTCTTTACTTCTTCTTTTTTACCCTACTATTATAAGCCTATTACTAAAATATTAGTTATCTTAAGAATCTAGATAGTTCTTAACTATAAATATAATCTATATATTAGCTTTACTAGCCTTACTAGGGGTGCTTTATATATCTACTACCTTACTAGTATATACTATAACGTTAATAAGCTTATCTATATTACTAGTTACTATATAGCTAAGTATGTTATCTATTAGATAGATAAAAAGAAATATTCTACTATAAGTTATTACCTATTTAGTAATTACTCTATAAGTATACTAATAGTTTTAGGTACCCTAAGAGCTTTATAATACTATATAGTATACTTAGAATATATTAATATTCTACTATTAGAAGGAGGTAGATAGTAAGCTTAGTAACCTTAACTATAGCTATATCCTTATTACCTTTACTACTTACGCCTCTACCTAGGAGCGTATTAGTAACTATATTACTAACCTATTAGTTAGTAGTTATAAGGTCTATCTTAAGTAGGTAACTCTTTAGGAGCTTACGTCTAACTATAAGTATATAGCCCTTATAATTTAGGTCTAGGTATATTATTAATCCCTTTATAATTACTCTATAACTAACTTATACTATAGACTAGTCTTCTTAATACTAATAATAAGGATAAAATCTAAAACTATCTTAGCACCCTCTAGCTAGTATACCTCTATAATAATAGCTATACCTATATACTATAGTTAGTAATAGATTTACTTAAAACTTATAATATTAAGGCTAAGCCTAGTATTACTATTAAGGGTATTACTAACTTCCTATAGTTTAAGAAGTTTTATAAACTTATTAGTAAGTACTTAGTAAATAATATCC
This sequence comes from Colletotrichum sublineola, assembly GCA_020631755.1. Classification (NCBI taxonomy): domain Eukaryota; kingdom Fungi; phylum Ascomycota; class Sordariomycetes; order Glomerellales; family Glomerellaceae; genus Colletotrichum; species Colletotrichum sublineola. The sequence goes on from JAHSQG010000001.1 coordinate 4,244,382, forward strand.
TAACCTATATTATTACTATTTATAGTATTAGTCCTATTAGTTATAGTTAGAGTACTTAGACTCCTAGTAAGCATTACTTACTTACTACTACTTATATCCCTAGCAGCCTAGATAGTAATACGTCTAAGTCTAAGGCATCTAAGCTTAAGGGTTCTCCCTCTAAGTTATATACTAAGCACTATAAGGTTAGTAAGGACTCTATAACTTACTTTACTATTAATACTCTTTAGGCCCTCTATCTTAATTTCTTAGTAATAGTTTGTAAGGCTATAGACTTAGACGTAGCTAGTTACCCCCTTACTACCTTTTAGGTAAATATTTTATAAAAGTTTAATAATACCCTTATTACTATAAAGAATAAGGTTACTACCTAGAGTAGTATATTTAATATAGACGTATATATAGTAAGCTTAGACTCTATTATAGTCCCTAATATAGCTTCTAGCCCTTCTAGCCCTTCTAGCCCTACTAGTAATAGCTTACTAACGTTTACCTAGATATCTACTATAGCTATTAACGCTAAGAACGCCCTTCTCTCTCTTTTCTATAATAACATTTAGTATCCTCTTATAGAGTCTACTTACTAAAAGATTACTACCTACTAGGTAGCTATCTAGCATGCTGCTAAGCGCCCTTACTCTAGCTGCTCTAAGGGTAAACAGGCTAGTCCTAAGGACTTAACTAATAAGGAGAAGACTACCCTTAATAAGTATAATAACCTCCTTATTACTACGCTTAATACTTACTATACTATTAAGCTTCCCTTATCTAACCCTTTTAATCTAGATACCTAGATATAGCCTCTTTACTAATTACCTTATAATCCTTCTATATTATTAGTATTATTCTTAAGTTTATAGGTAGTGTTTAGTAGAGAAAAGAAAAAGGGTTTTAGGTAGTCTTATAATAGACTTATATTTAGTAAATAGTTACTAATAGTACTCTATTTATCCTACTTCTTATAAACTTACTTCCTCTATCTTTTATACTTCTTAACTACCTCCTTAGTACCCTCTAAGTAGTCTAGTAGCTCCTATATATTATACTTAACTAGCTATTTAGCCTACTTAACTAGATACCTAAGGTTATTACTACTACCTTAGTAAGTAATAACTTCCTTAACCTCTTAGATATTATCTTTAAGGTCTAACTCTAAAAGCTCTACTATACTATTAGTAACCTATTACCTTATAGTCTATAGTTCTAGTAGTAATACTAAGAATACGTTATATATATATTTATACTACTTTAGTAGATAGACTTAGTATGCCTAGCGCCTAATCCTCTTTATAATAGCTACCTTAATAAATTATAGTACTAACTTCTTATTCTTAAACCTTATGTTCTTTATTAATAGTCTAATAACCTCTCTATAATAAAACTCTTTTAGCTAGTACCTCTTATTATAATAGGTAGCCTAAGACTTTATAGCCTTTACCTAGGCGTACTCTACCTACCTTCTAACCTTAGTAGTACGTTTAATATGCTCCTATACTCCTTATACTATTACCTTATAGCTAGGTATATACTTAATAAATCTAGGGTTATACCTATAGAGTACTATAAATAGAGATACTCTAATAGTTAAGTACTTACTATTATTATATATAAACTCTACTTTATCTAACTATACTACCTAATAACTTAGTAAGCCCTTAGTATATAGTTGTAAGTATCTCTTTAGTATCTAATAGGTCTATTCTATTTAACTATTAGTCTATAGGTAGTACGTAGTAGATAGTTAGTAATGTATTACCCTCTCCTTTATAAATTCTTCTTAGAAGGAGCTAGTAAATAGCTTATCTCTATTACTTATAATACCCTCTAGCGTCTTAAACCTATATTTAACCCTTTTGTATAGGATCCTTACTATCTATACTACGTTTAACGTCTTTTTAGTTAGAATAAATATTATAAACTTAGTTATCTAATATATAATAACTAAAATATAGTTGTATTTAGCGCTATTATTATAAGTACTTAGTAATAGCCCTATAATAAAATCTAGTAAGATTTCTTAGAATAGGTATAATAGTAACGTTAGTAACTATAACTACCTATACGGCTTATACTATAGGACTATAACGCTAAGGTAGTACTTATAATCCTTAATATACTCTTATATATCCTTACTAATTCCTTCCTAATAGAACTTTCTTAAGATAAGGTTAAAAGTCTTTATTACTCCTATATAACCTACCCTAAAGTTATTATAGTATTAGTAAAGGATCTTAGTCCTTAGTAACTCTACCTATAAGATAACTAGTCTTCCCTTAAAGAATAGGGTGCCTATGTTATTAATAGTATACGTTTTTAACTTACTAGCTATACTATATACCCTTACTAATTATAATAGATAAAACTTATCTTTAGCCTATAGTCTTTAGATAAGTTCTTCTATCTTATACGTTTAGTATAGTACTAATACTATTTCGTTAGGCATAAGCTCCTTTATAACCTAACGTAGGATATACTACTCTAGTATAATAACCCTAGCTCTATTAGGCTCCTTAGTTGCCTAGGCGACTTCCTACTAAGTATTTACTAAATCTTCCCTTACTTTCTAGCCTTAGGTTGTTATAGTAGTAATTATTACTAAATAACTAAGACGCCTTATAGCCTACTACTAGTCCTAAGGAGAGGATTCCTTACCCTAAGAGCTATCTACCTTATAGCTAGGGTTATAAAGTAATACCTTTACTGCCTAGATATACGCTTTAGTAGTCTTACTTATTCCCCTAAGGTTACTAATTATTTACTATATATCTAGTAGTAATTTATTAACTAGCTATAGTTTCTTTACTAATATTAAGAGGACGTCTATATATAGTACTTCCCCTTCTATATAGTCTAGCCTTCTAGACAGACTATCTATAGGGTTTATCTTTCCTAATTAGTATTCTAAGTTAAAGTTAAATGCTAATAACTTATATACCTAACAGGTAAGCCTTCTATAAAGGTCTTACGCTAGTATACTAATAACTCCCTTTAGCGCCTAATAGTCTATTAAGACTATAAACTTCTCTAACAGCCCTAAAAGGTAATAAGCCTAATACTTTAATCCCTCTATAATAGCTAATAGCTCCTACTATCCTATAGCCTATTATTATTCTATATCTAAAAGCTTCTATAACTAGTAAGCAACTAGTTACTATTATCCTTCTACTAGCTAGGATAGGATAGCTATAATAGCCTTAACTAAAGCGTCTGTTTCTATATAGGTAGGTTACTAAGGATTCTAGTATATAAGGATGGTTACTAATAAGAAGGCAACCTTTAGCTAATTAAAGGTATTATTAGCCTCTTTAGTCTATTTAAATACGTATAAGGTATCCTTATGTCCCTTTAGTAGCCCTATTATTAGTATTATAATACCTAAGTATTTAGGAATAAACTTCTAATAAAAGTTATAAAATCCTAAGAACGTCTAGACGTCTTTTATTAATATAGGTGCCTTCTACTTAGTAATTATTTACATATAAGATTTGTCTATACTAATACCCTTAGGGGTAATTATATACCCTAAGAACTTAACCCTCTATTAATAGAACAAGCATTTTAAGAGTTTTATAAATAACCTAAATATTTATAACTATTAGAGGACCTTCTTAAGATCCTTAGTATGCTACTCCCTTATAGTAGAGTAGATTATAAGATTATCTATATATATAATATAATATATATCTAGTAGTTTACTAAGTGCTTAGTAAATATACGCCTAGAACGTTACTAGAGTATTAGTTAGTCTAAATAGTATAACTATATACTTAAAGTAGCTATATTAGGTTTAGAATATAGTCTTCTAGTAGTCTTCCTTCTTAATATTAATATAGTAGTATATATTATAGATATTAACCTTAGATATCTACTTTACTCTATAAAACCTATCTAATAGCTTACTAATTAGTAGTAAGGGGTATTAGTTCTTAATTATAACCTAATTAAGACCTTAATAGTCTATATATAACTATATAGTACTATCCTTCTTTAGTATAAAAAGGATAGGTACTCTAGCCTTACTAATAGACTTTATAATATAACTATTTACTAAGTTCTTAGTAATATATTAGTAAAGCTCTTCTAACTACTTCTCGTTTAGTAGGTATATTAGACTATATAGCAGCTTTACACTTAGTATAAGGTTAATTAAGTATTTAGCCTTAACGTATACTTAAGGCCTTATTACTAAACCTTTATTAAAGGTAGCTGCCTTACTCTAAAGTTCTTCTAGAAGGCCCTCTAACTAAGGAGGTTCCTTTTATAGGCCTACTTTATAAGAGATATATAATATATATATATATTCCTTATTCTTAATAATATTATAAACTATTACCTTAGGCTTAGTAATTAAGATTAATTTATAGTACTACTTATTAGTAGCTATATTAATCTAAATACCTTCCTAGCCTATAGACTATCTTAACATAAGGATATCTACTTAGTCCTCTCTATAGTTAGCTTTAATAACTAGTTACTAAATCTTTTATAGCTAACCTTAGTAGTTAATTAGGAAAAAGGTTAGCTAGTAAGCTACCCCTTAGCTTATAGTCTTATTAGTAAATAACTTTAATACTAGGGTTTTAGCCTTTATAGGCTTTAGGCTTAGGTATTATACTAACTTATAGCTAATAAGGTCTACCTCTAAATATATATCTATTACTACTCTAATAACCTTTTCTATATCCCCTTATAGGATAATTACTATACCCTTAGTAATAGGTCCTACTAGTACCTTTAGTTTCTTAGGCGTAGATATCTAGGTAGTAACACCTACGCCTACTTATTTCCTAATAAGTTAAGCTTAGTAACTCTTAGGTAAATCCTAACCTACTATACTATAGCAGCCTTCTAATCTAATTAGTAACTAAATAGCCTACTATTACTTATACTACTAGCCTTCTTCTTAGGGTACGTAATAGATATATACCCTTTCTAAAAATAGGTATAGTATTAGATTCTATCTAGCTAATCCTTTAGTAACTACCTGCTATATTAGTTACCTCTAAATAGTCTATAGTAGGACTCCTATAATTTAAAGTCCTTAGGTATCTCCTTCTACTAATCCTACTAAAATAGTACTAGCCTCTATAGCTAATTATTAGTAGATAGTAAACGCTTCTTACTATCCTTCTATAAGTTATTACTAACCCCTTAGTAGTTACATAATAACTATAGGTAGTCTGCCTTATATACTACGTCTTTTAGGTAGAGGATAGGTATCTTTTAGTAAATTATCTTATCTTATAATAAGGCTAAGAGGCTAAAGAAGTACTAATATACCTTAGCCTTTAACTCCTCTATACCCTCTATTCCTAAGTTATAGTATATTACTAACTACTTAGTAAGGTACTATAATAAGGTCTAACTATTACCTATATACTTCCTCCTTAGCTCTTACTAGTAGTCCCTCTCTTAGGCCTCTAGGTTAACATACTATTAGTAAATAAATACTAAGAAGTCCTCCTACTTTAAGGGCTTAGTAAGGCCTCTCTTATAGTTATACTACTATATCTATAACGTTAGGGATACCTTTAAAAGGGCCTATTTAACTTACTATTTAATAGTACTCTTAGGGTAGAGCCTATTTACTACCTCTATTATAATAATCTAGTCTGCTACTTAGGTACTAGTAGATTCCTCCCTAATAGTCCTATAATTATAGACTAAGGGCTTCTTATACTCCTTTTTACTAAGATGCTATACTAACCTCTTAGTAAGCTCTTATAAAAAGCACTTATAATACTACCTCTCTTTATAGTACTCCTTAACTATAGTTCTTATAGTCTCTTAGAAATATAATATTATTACCTATATAGGGTCTATAGGTTCTAAGCCTAGTATAGCTACGCTAGTACTATAACATATGCTTATACTTAGCTAGCTTTATAACTACTTAGTAATAAACGCCTTATTAGCCTTATCTATTAGTCTTAGGGAGGCTAAAGAGTACTCCCTTAATAAAGTTCTTCTATATATTTCTTTATAGTCATCTTATAACTTAGGCCCTATTATTAAGGGTGGTTAATCCTTAGTGTTACGCTATAGGTACTCTACTATAGATAGTTATAACTTATCTATACTAGTAGTATATTACTAAAGTATTAGTAAGCTTTTAGGGTATATCTTATTATTTAAATCTATCTTACCTATACTAGTTACTCTAAAGAGATAAAAGCTTAAGAATTATAAGAGTATTAGCTAGGGGTACTTAACTAGGTAAGGCTTAATAGTAGGTATTAGTATATTATAAGACTTAAGCTTACTAAGTTCCTTTAGTATAGCTATAGCTACCTGTTAAAACTCTATAGTAGGGCTAGCTTATTAGAGGCTTAGTAACCTATTGCTAAGACCTACTAGGCTAACTACTATAGATCTCCTTACATATAGGTTAGTACTAAACTATAGTAAGTAGAGTAGGAGTATATAATATATTATAGTAGTAGTAGTATTATACTTATAAATAAATATACCTATAACGTTTTACTTTACCTCTATATAGGTATATTAGTAGGTGTATAGGGGTATAAGGGAGGGTATATACCTTTAAGGAGAAAAGTAGTTATATCTAGGGACGTAAGGTCCTATAGAAAGCTATATAGCTATATATTAGGGGGATTAAAAAGGTTTACTCCCTAAATATCCTAAGGAATAGTAGTTACTATTATACTAATATATATAGGATTATACTATCTTATCTTTTATAGAGTTATATTAGCTAATATTCTATATAGCTATATATAATAATATAAACTCTATAATAAGCTTATATAGAAATCTATTATATTTACTATTTTTATAATAAGAATTAGCCTAAAAGTAAGTATACTTTTACTATTAATTAAGATAGTAAAAGGGCTAAATCTAGGCTAATTTTTACTATAAAAAAACTACTTATTTATAAGCTTATTTTTAATTAAAATAAAGTAGTAAACAGTATATAGTAGTATATTATATTATAAGGATCTATATTATAAGGTTTATAGTAGTAGCGGCGTGTAGCGTATAGTAGAGGGGGGGGAGGGGCATAACATATAGTAAAAGTTATGTAGGTTAGAAGGGAAAAAGAGGAAGGGATTAGCAGAAGAAATTAGTAAGGTAACTAGTAAGGGTAGGGTAGGGGGGGGCTAACAGCCCTTACGTAACTTTAGATATATATATTAATAGATATTACTATACTATCTTATATAGTATTCTACAGATAATATAATATTCTATTTATAGGTAAAAATCTAGTAGCTAAGACCTATAATTATAATCCCATGGGGGTAGTCACCTAAGTAAGAAGGAGGGTTTTGACGGAGTTGGCCTTGCAGTCTGCCGTAGGTAGCCCCTGAAATCAGGGTCTCATTCGGTTAGCCAAAGACATGGACTCCCCCCGGCGCTGGCTCCGTCGCGGCCCCCCACGCCGGCCCTAGAATCTCCCCGCCGTGATAACTGGGTCCCCGGAAGGACCTCCGAGCGGCGGCGGACCCGTCCGTGTCCGGTCCACCGCCGTCAACCGTTTGACATCACAAATTCAATGTGCGGTGCAAAGTGACAGATGAGCGGGGATTTATACTCGGAGAGCCTACTGCCTGGTCTCTCATGGCCTCCAAACCTTGATCTCAGCGCCTCCACCCCGCTTCCTCCCGGGGACCTACTCTGCCATCAGCCACCTTGGACTACCAAGCCGCTCAATCTGGAACACGGAGCAAAAAGAAAGCTTGTGTTGGCTTCCCTCTGCACCGTTGTTTCCTCAAGCAGAAACGGTTTCCCACCTCTCCCCTTCTCTCGGACCGTCGTCCGAAATTGAAGCTATAAAGTGAAACCATCTCAGCCACCATCGCCACCGACCTGCATAACATCAATGCCCCAGAGTCGCTCCTCCTCCTCCTCTCTAGGAGGGCGTTGAACGCTGTGCTCGGGGCTCTCGCAGCCGTTTAGGACGGGCTATCAGAGGATCGAATTCCATCCTCCCCCCTAAAACAAAGAACGTCTGAGCAATCTGCGCAAAAACGGCAAAGAGGTTCCATCTTGGCAAGACGCTCGGAAGGAATGAGGCCTGTCGAAGCTCATGACGGATATGGGGCGTCTAGACTCTTCAAACGCCATTTGCGTTGCCATTTGAGACATTTTGGTCAAATCGAACCGAGTTGTATTTGTTCATTTATTCATTGGGGGTATTCAACCGCGTTGATGGCCTGATGGCCAAGATATCATCAAGCCGAAGGCGGATGGATCCCACAAGGGGTTGCCCGCCCTGTCCTCAATAGTAATAATAATGAGTACAATAAAAGTCGGGAACAGCACTCGGCAAACATCTCCGGCCCTCGCTTCCGAACCCTAAACCGCCCGTCCCGTCATGCGAGTGAGTATGCGATGCGTGCAAAAAATCGTCGACTGTTTCCCCTCCCGCAAATAGCTTCCTTTTTTTGTTTTGTTCAAAAAAGCACACGGAAAGACAGACCCCACCCCAATGTCGTGGCGCCGACTTCTATCTCACACTCATTATTATGCGCTCCCGACTACGCCCCCCCCCCCTTCCCTGATTCCGTCCCGTATGGAAAAAAAAAATTGAAAAAAAAAGAGAGGAAGAAATAAAAGAAGAAACTCTAGACGTCATCGCTCAACGCCACGCTGGGCTTCCACTCCCGCTCGACGGCGGCGACCTCGGGGTCGGTCCAGTTGACGGGCTTGTGGATGCGCAGCATGCGGAGGAAGTAGTCCTCGACGACGAGCAGGTTCAGCAGCACGCCGTTGCAGTTCCACGCGAGGCCGCAGACGACGGCGCCGGCGACGGCGTCGAGCACGAAGTGGTTGGCGGTCGCGACGATGGCGGTCAGGATCAGGGCCGGGTAGGCCATGCCGACGGCGACGACGGCGAAGCGTCTCCACGGGCGGGAGCGGAGCGAGGGCATCGGCAGGGTCGCGACGGTGAGGCCGATGAGGAGGGAGTAGCCGAAGTGCAGGGAGGGCATGGCGGCTGCGGTGCGGTGTTAGTTGAGTACATCATACACTCGAGTCACACAATCAAGTTGTATCCTCAGAAGATAGGGGGGGGGAAAGAGCCCCCCCCCCCCCCTCCCGCAAGGCCGCGGCGATCATAGCGATAAAAAAAAAGAAAAAAAAAAAAAAAAACCTCACCATACTGATTGCAAAACTTGTTGGTCGTCCAGACGCTGCTCTCGCCGTCGGCGCTGTGCACCGTGTCGACGAAGCCGAAGCTCTTGGCCTCGCCCGCGTCGGGGCCGTTGTAGCTCGGCTCGCTCAGCAGGCGGGGCGGCATGCAGGGCCAGAGGGTGAAGACGACGAAGGCGATGAGGTTGCAAGTGGCCAGGGTGCGGCGGCGGGCCTCGTACAGAGCGGGGCCGGCGGCGTTCCAGCGGACGGTCTCGTTGCCGGCGATGCGGGCGGCGAGCGCGCGGCGCTTGCGGGTCGTCGTGATGAAGTACAGGATGACGAGGAAAAGGATGGTGCCGGGGATGTGGATGAAGGAGTAGATGCGGTTGATCCAGTGCAGCACCGTCGGCCTCTGGAGGAAGTACTGCTGCACCGGCACCTCGATGAAGACGTGCAGCCGCTGCTCGAGGTGGATGAGCTGGAGGGCGTGCCGGCGGGCGACGTCGACCGTCCCCTCGTTGAGGGTCAGCGCGGTGAAGGCTCGGCCGACTTGGTATACCTGGTACACACACACACACATATACATGTTAAAAAAACTGAAATCGATGGCGGGGGGGGGTGTATCGTCCGACGATTACACACGCCCAGTGAGTGAGGCCTTGCTTACCCAGTAAACCAGGGCCCAGTACCACGCCTCCACCAGGAACGGGAACTTGCGGAGCACCCGGCTGAGGAGTCTGTCCTTGAAGACCCTCGTGTTGGGCGTCGTGATGAGGCGCTGGTAGCCAAACAACTTGATCCTACGCGTGCGCAGCGGAGGCTCCTCGTTCGGCGCCAGCGTCGAGGACGGGCTCCAGGCGCCTACCGAGAGGAGGGAGTCTTCCGACTCCGGGGTCGAGACGCCCGAACGGCGCTCGTCGGACCGCTTGTGCTCGACATCGTCGACGTCGGGCCCTTTCCAGCCCAGGTTGTCGTAGGTGTTGCCGCCGGTGTTGCGGTTGAAGTAGGTGCCGCCGAACAGGAGGGTGATGACCACCAAGGGCTCTGCCACGGCGCCGATGCCCATGATTTCGGCTTTTTTTTTTTTTTTTTTTTTTTTTTTTTTTGAATTCCTCTTTTTCTGCTTCGTCTCCTTGTCGGGTGAGTGTGAAAGGGGGGGGGGGGGGGGGGGGGGGGGGGCGAATGGACAGATGACGGAGAGGATACAGCCGACGATGATAGACGGCAGTTGGTGAGCGAGAGAGAGAGAGAGAGTGAGATGTAAGAGGAGACTGGAGACTCGACTGGCTCTCAAGTCCGCTGATGTGGTAGGTATATGAGGGGCGGGAGGTTCGGAAAAGGCACAGATCCCGTGGCGGATCGAAGGTGGGATGGGATTCGACACAATGCAGTCGACCTGGGAGGGGGTGGGTTGATCGTCGAGCCCAATGGGAGAGCTACCGGACGGCCGGTTACGTGAGATTGTTGCCCGTGCCACACGGGATAAAGGTTTTCTAGACTACCGTCGTGTTCCTACTATGAACCCCGAGGAGAGGTGAGCAGAGCAAGGGAAGAGAAGGAAGATGGGCCTTGCAAGGGGGGGTTCGAGGTAGGTCGACGACGCTACATCAAACAGGGCGGCGGCATGGATGGGCGGATGGATGGGATGAGATGATGGAGCAATGGTAAATAACACAACGACACAACGACGAGGAAAAGATGGATGAAACTCCCGGGCATAGATAGATAGGTACGCTTTTGCGCGTACAACCATGTACTATGCGAAGCAAAGCCCAGGCTCGGCGCAACCCACCTTTTTTGCTGGACCTTGACCGACGCGAGAACAAGGTTGGCATTTCGCTTTGGGCAGCCGAGTGTGTACACACTCGGTGGCGCATAGCGCTTCCTCACAACCCGCCCACTGCTCACACATCGGCGGGCTCCGCTTGACGTCCGATGCGCAGGGCAGGGCTGGAAATGGGAGAGACACCCGAGCCGCGCATTCGCGAACGGGGAAAGGTGGATGGATGGGATGGATGGCTGGAAAGGGCAAAAAGCTCTCTCTTCCATGATCCATCTTTCACGTACACATACACACACACACACACACATACACACACACACACACACACACACACACACACACACACACGCCATGCCATACCAAATAGCGTACAGGTATCCATACCCGTACACACGCGCACTTCTCTCTCTGCCTTGGGGGCCCCTTGTCCATGTCATGGACACGAAATTCCGCCCTGGAAGAGCCAATGGCGGATTGTGGGCTGCTTCGGCGGGACAGGGCTGGGATGCCTGACGTGGACGAATCGCCCGCCCAAGTGCCGCGAGCGCCAAGGGTTACATGCCCCTCGCTGGGCATCCTCTCTGTCTCTCTCTCTCTCTCTCTCTCTCTCGCCCATTGTACCCCAGGCTCAAAGAGGAGGGAGATATACAAACCTGGGTTGTCATTGTGGGGGGGGGGAGGCTGGTGGTTGGTCGTGTGTGTGTGGCCAACGGCGCATCCCTCTTTCGATAGGATGAGACAAGAAAAACCACAAACGGGACGATTGTCGCGTGCTCAGGCTCAGAATCGTTTTTGGCAGACCGCCCTACACTTTACCAACACCGGCCCAGCTCCGAGCGACGGCGGCAGCGGCTGCTGCTGCTGCTGCTGCTGCTGCTGCTTTTGCCTGACGTATCTTGGCCCCGTCGCCGTCAAGCAATTTAAAGCACGAACGTCCGACCGTAAAACAAAAGTCTCTTTTCCTGGTGCTTCTTTTCATGCTTCGAAATCGAGGTCCGTTCGCCCCTCCCCCATTGGCATTCGGTCGGTATCGTCCCGATTCGACTGGGGGGGGGGGGTACGCGCGGGCTGGAGCTGTCATGCTCCCCCAAGGCAGGGCAGTGCAGGGCACCCACACCCAAAGGCTAATTAATCTTCTCCTCCTCCTCCTACCATCGTGGGCCACGACGTCCGCTTAGAAAACGCGGCTCTTTGCTGTTTAATCTGACGCGGGAGGTGGGCGGGCGTATGGAAGGGGGGCGGTGGGGAGGAGAAAGGATCGAGGATGACGCCGCGCATGCGTACGTATAGCACGCGACACACGGGCGAGAATGGTCCGTTGACCAATCGAACGGGGCGATGTGGATAAGAGTGGCCTCCGTGACATCCGACAATCCGTCTTGTCATTCTGGAAAACATTGTCGGTCCTCTCTCACCGTGTCTTTGTTTTTTCCACCTTATTTGGGCTCCCCCGGACTTAGTGCGAACCATGCAAGCCTTTCTTGCTTTTATTTTTATGTTTATTTTTATGTTAACGAAAGGGGGGGAAAAGGTGACGACGGAAATGAAACAAAATCAGAATACCCGCGAAAATGATGGGGAATCTTGGCCGAGGACAACCACCCTTGGACATGGAAATTGAGCTTTTCCCTGGGCCCCCCCGTTTCCCTCCCCTACAAAACACGGAAGCGCTTTCTTTTCGAGAGAAATAATGATTCGCTCCTCGTCAACAGAGCACGCGACCTCTGCGTGGCTGAAAATGCAGGTTCCCTATCTCCGCGTGGAGAGAAAAGACGAGCGACACAAAGCCTGCGGTGTTGAACGCCCGCCTGGGGACAAGTGGCCGGCGCCAAATCTCACGGGGTCTCGGTGTCCCATACACGCCCGCTCCTCCCAGGCAACGAACGAGATGGCGTGAATTGCGGTGGTCAGAGGGTATAGGAGGGTGTGGTCCGGTCGAATCTCATCCAAGGCGAGAGGTAGAAAAGGGGAGCCGGCGCATCCGCAGTTCAATGCGGACTCGCGGAATAAGCGTCTTGGCATACATCATCACTTTTTTTTTCTTCTTTTTTCTTTTTTCTCGCGGGTGACATGGTCCCGGTATCTCTATCGATGGACGTGGACGACGAAGTACTGGAACACCAACCCACACACACACACACACACACACACACACACACATACACACCCTTTCTCCATGCCCTTGACAGCCTAGCAAAGCTTCTTTGGAACAAGGTTGGACGCTGCCTTTTGCTCGTTTGTTTTTGTACAGCAAGCAATGGGAGGGTGGCGGCTACTCTGAAGCGGAGGGGGGAGGGTTTGTTGACATGCCATCGGAAGGACGTCCTGATGCCATCCATCCAGACTGGTTCTAGTCGTCCCCTATTGCGGGCTCGACTAGTCCCTCCTTTTTGGGCTTCGATCGGAGCCGACTGACCATTACCGCGTCTATGCGATCCACCCGGCCTTTCCGCGTATTGCCCACCCACCCCCCGAGGGGACGACGGTCTCCGGATGATGCCGAACATGCAGACCTTGCAATGTCCCGCTTGGCGCGCCACTAAGTGCCTGATAGGCATGGCCAGCCCTTACCGTGTCGGCGGAAACTTCAGATCCCGGCAGCCGTCCCCATCCCCGTCCTGAAAAGGGGGGACGTGTTAGGACGGGAAAAGCAGGATCCTCCCCCCTCCGTCCCGAATGCTCCGGATTACTCAACATTCCGCCGACTTCGATCCCGCGGATCTCGACCTCGGCAAGCCACTCTGCCCGCACTTGCGGACAACCGAATTATATCGGCTTTGATCTTTCCCGCCCCGACGATGGACCGGGCCAACACGGTGAACCTTCGCGGATGGAGTATAGCTGCTCTAGACCCCTCTAAGCGGACCTGTCCAGTGCAGTTCGCCCGGTACATGTATATCACGATACGTAAAATCCCGTGACGCTGCGTTTCGGTGACCTGTGCCGCATCTCCAATTCGGCGAGCCTTTAGTACTGACGTTGCAGGTCCGCAACGCTGCCCAGCGCGAGGTTCCCGCGACGAGATGCGCCGCTCTGAAGGCTTTGGCGCAGACGGGTTCGTGGGCGGCGTACGCCACTGCCAGCCTGTGCCGCAATGTCCGTGTCCACATATGGAGATCTCCCATCGAGTCTTGGCTCGAGCAAGATGCCGGACGGGATTTCCGTTTGTCGTCCTAGGACCAGAACGCCTCACACTTGCCCGGCGATTGCGCTCTTCGCACGTCCTCTTCTGCTCGCGCCACGTCTCCCCGCTCCCTGATCCCGACCCTGCTGGGGCGCCGTAGTGCTTGGAGGGTATCGCGAGTATCTAGACCCTGGCTCTGTCGGTCGACGGTGTCGGGGCAAGGCCACCACTGGTCTCGCTTCAGCCAGCAAACATGTCCACCATGACGCTTTGTCTTCATCGCAGGGGGGGGGGGGGAAGGGGAGGGGGATGAGTTGAATGCCGTTACGTCCGAGGCCAAAGCGAGACCTTCTTGTTGGCTCGTGGTCACAACTGGACAGGATGGCGTCGGATTTGACAGCCGCCGGTGGCATCACAGCCATCCAAATATCCATCGGGCTAAATTGTAACTGCCGGAGAAGCCCGACGTAAAAGAGGCAAGACTCCACGACCGGGAGCAACCTCTGTCTATACTTGGAGGCGGTGGGGGTGTTTCTGATGTTGTCCGCATGTGGTGGTCCTTTACGAATGGACAGGGTTCTTGATGACAGGCCGGCTCTGATACCTTTCTCCGACGGCGACGACGTATTTCTCAGACGAAACGTCACTGGTTGGATGGGCACCCGTGGTAACGGCAGCTTCAACAATCGACATGTCGAGAGAAACGAACAGCAGATGACTGATGAAAGCTCGAGTGACACCCACACCGCGCCGGAGGACGAGGCCATGGGACAGGATTCGGGAGGACAAGGCCAAGTGAAGTCTCCTGATGGATGATACCAAGCCCGTCCAACAAGAAAAGGTCACAAAAGACAAGTGCCGATACATCCACACATTCGATATCTACGCGCTTAGCCGCCACTGATAATGCACAGGCCGTCAGGCAAACGCCGCGGGGGGACACGGCAGAAACGGCACGTCATTGGGCTCGAGGGCTTCTGAGGGAGTGAGTGTTGGACGGCTGACAACGGTTGGCTTTTGACGAGGATTCCATCTTGCAACTCTGCCGAGCCCTGCGGCTTAATTGTAGAACAAAAGTCGGATCGCCACAACAGTGCTATGGCGCAAGGCTGTCGCCACGGTCTCCAGCCCGCCTTGTCAAAGCCATCAGCTGATCTGCGGGATGATCGGCGCAAGCTGTCATCTGGGATCGACGCAACGGTGGAGGTGCCTGCTTATGATGCGCGCCTGATCTTCCCTCGTCTATATCTCGCTACTGTTGTACGGGATACATATTGATGTGTCGAGTAGGCATGGGGGCATGATGGGGCGTGCCTTGTATTGGCACCTCACTCAGCAATGGGCATGACAGCTATATCGTGTTCCCCTGACTGTGTTATTGCAGAGGGGCCGCCTTGGATACGCATTAGTGAAGGATAAACACACATGCCGCTGATGGCAGACCTGTGCTACATGGTAATCAAGATTCGGTTGTGATTATGTGTCGTCGCAGATTTGCTGGCGCGGATGCCTGGCACGAAACGCAAATATCACTCGAGCGACAGCTTGGGCTGGCATTTTGTTTGCTTCCGAACCAACAAGACGTCGTCTGCGAACCCCCCCCCCCCCAGTATGGCAGCGTCGATCGAATCAACACCGCAGAGACCACAGAATTTGATAGAGAGAGACACGTCCGCCAGCTGCTCGGCATGGACCGCGCGTGGCGTCCTATCATCAGTGGCGAGGTGGCGTTGCCGTTCTTGATCCAACCCGCCTTCCCCAAGGGAGTAGGAACGGCGAGTCCGGCGCGTGGCATTGAAAAGCAACGGTCATAACGAACCGAGCCGATGGGAATGTGGCGGATATTATTTACGAGTGGCCAGGACGGCCGCGGGGGAATGTTGTTTCCCGCAGCATTGTGACCGCAGCAGCCCTTGGCAGGGAAAAAAGAAAAAAGAAAAAAAAAGGCGAACCGCGACAGACATGGCCCGAATTCGAGAGGGCAACCAAGAAGGCAGAATCGGGGCCCGTGGACGGAGAAAACCTCGCAGAATCCAAGTCAATCAACAGCGATAGGGGTTGAGGGTCTCCGGGTGGGAAACCCGAAAGGCGAAGGTTTTGGGCCATATGTGTGGCGCTATTGAAGTCGGGAGGGGCTTCCCTCGATGTGTATCTTCAGGGTGACGAGGTAAGATGCCCCGGAGTGTCTCGTGCGTCGGGCGATCCTTCTTTCGCGAGACTATAGGCCGTGGCGGGCGGGTTCTTGGAGCATCGACCTCAACCGAGGTGATGGCAAAGGGCACGGCAGTGCGCGATGTGACTGTGGCGGGGCAGAAGAAACATCAAAAGAAGACGGCGGCACCAAATAAATACCGGCGAAAAATGGGCATCGTGAAACCTTGTCTGTCAGCTTGCTGTCGGGCATCATTAGTGAAGGTGGTAGTATGTGAATAGTGTGTATGGGCGCCAATGATCGAGTCCGAGCGCGACAGCCCCGATTTCGACCTTGGCAACAGAGACGGCAGATGGGTGATTTTGGTTCTGGTTCTGTTTCTGGTTCTGGTTCGCAGCGGCAATTGGATGGGTTTTATCGGCAAAACATGCACAACTTGGCTGCCGAGATGTTTGGGTCTCGTCTCCGCAGAGCATCAGAAGGAGGCCCGGGCGAGAACGGAACGTTGGCGTCTCATGGGAAATAATGAATGGAGGATGAGAGACGCAGGCAGGCAAGCAAGCAAGCCAGCAAGCACATTTGCGACGCGTGTGCGGAATTGGGGCAAGAAACAAGCAAATGAAGAAAAAAATAAAAAAACAAAAAAATAGAAAATTGCAAGAGGCGTTTCCGATAGAGCAGCACACGAGGACAATCAATGCTCCAAGCCCAATAGGACGATACAATATGATGTTGTGTGATTGCATCCGTGTGTCCGTGGTAGGTGTGTTTGTCACTTGGTGTTCGATTGATGACACAGCAAGTTGGGTGTGGGTAGGGAGGGGCAGAGGAGGTAGGTACCTACCTAGGTACTCCGTACCGTACCTACCTACCTTGGCATCTCTCGTGCAGCCGGGGCAGGAGGCACCCGGGAGGAATGCAGGAACGGGCTGCTGTATGTGGTCAGCGTGTGGCAGGAGCGATCACAAAAAAGGGAGGTGAAAAGGAGGCCATTTGGTAAGAAACGCGAAGCTAAGGTAAGGAAGGTGCCATGCACACTACTACTGCGACGCTAGGGATGTCGACCTCACGTGTTGGGAGGTACGTATCGAGGGACGCCTACCCACGTACCTTGGGACACCTGCATAGTAGCACGAGTATGTAGGTACATTGCATTACTTCGAGGAGGTATCGTAGTCTGTGGAAAGCAATCCGTGGGAACGTCCGGTTTGGAGAGAGCTAGTGCAGAAACCAGTGGCTGCTGCCCGGACCGAATAATGACACGGGCACGGCCAGGCAGGTCAGGCCAGTCACAAGCTTTTTTCACTTGTTGGTGCAAACAGACCCACCTGTCTGTTTGATGTTTTGCAGGTGTTTGGTAGCTTCGCAGTTGGGTCGAGTGAATCGTTCGTTAAAGTCCCTGGGTACCTTGGGTAGTCTCCGTAGATGGTACCCGTCTTCTTCTTTGTAACTATACACGTGATGGGTGAATTAGGTCGGGCGGTACTATCTATCTCTATCTATCTAAGGCTGGCTGGCACCAAAACCCAATCTTGGGGTTGGCTACCTATCTTGCCCCGATGAAGAAATGGTGGCGGGCGCAGGGCGGCACAAGAAAGCAGAGAGAAGAGCCACGATTCCATGCCCGAGACGGCGGGAGTCCCAGCAGATGCACTGGGTCGATCACCTCCCCCCCCCCTAGCGTTTGAGGACGGGGGGCAGAAAGGAAAGGAAAAAAAAAAAACAGGGGAAAAGAAAAAGAGGCAGAAGGTAATCAACGGTCGTCGGTTTTCTAGCGCGAAACTCTCTCTGCGCCGCCTCTCGTATCCCGTTTCATTGACAAATAGACAAACAGCAATGTACTCCGTACCAAAGACGGAGAAAAAAAGAAGAAAAAAAAAAAAAAGAAGAAGAAAAAGTAAGAATCATGGGACGAACAGACGAATGATGATGGCTGCTGACTGCATGCATACACGATTGGAAGTGAAGTAAATACTCGGTAGGTACGGAGTCGTAGCAATACAACGACATTACCAACCAAGCCCGTCTTGTCTGCGTTGTTGTTTCTTGCAAGGTGCGTTTCTGGACACGATCAAATCAAGGGTAAGGGTCTAAGACAAGACAAGATAAGACAGCAGACTCATGCGCGGCATGGACGTTGCAGCGGATTGAGTTTGGCTGACAACGGGAAGTTTCTCAATCCAACCGGGCTCGGGTGTTCGTCTTTGTCGACCCGGTTTGAGATGGGACGGGGACCGCCCCCTGCATGGCTCGACAGACAGCCCACGGAGCACTTGGTCGTGTACACGAGGCTACGATACCTACCTACTTCCTACCTAGTAGTAGGTACGGAGCAGAAGCTTACTCGATACGACCCCGGTTCCAGCGATCGCAATCGTTTGTTCCGGTGTGCGACCTTCCCTTTGTCTAATGAGTTCCCGGGTCTTGGCCCCATTGGGACCGAGACGACGCCAGGTACGGTACCGTTTGCCTGGTTGTGGACGACAACGCACCTGTTGTTGGTGTTATTGTTGTTGTTGTTGTTCTTTCTTTGATGCGCCAGTGGTTGACTGCGTTACGCTATATGGCCCTGTTCTGTATGGGCATGTATGGATGCGTGCTGGCCAGGACACATGACGGCTTTCTCTCTCTCTCTCTCTCTCTCTCTCTCTCTCTCTCTCTCTCTGCCTTTATCGCGGACAGGTCTCATCTTCAGCTCGTATCACCAAGGGCCAAGGCGGATACCTAGTCAGTCCAACTAGCTTGCTTAGTCAGTCGTCCGATTCGGTGCTCCTCCCGTCCCTAGCAGCAGCAGCAGCAGCAGCAGCAGCAGGTACGAGAAAGGTGCGCCTGCCGCAGATCTGTCGTGCACATGTTCTTTACGTGTATGTATGTATGTATGTATGTATGTATGTATGTATGTACGTACATACAGTGTAGTGTCGTAGGTGCAGCAGCAGGAGCAGGAGCAAAGGCCGGAGCAAAAGGCCGGAGCAGAGCAGAGCAGAGCAGGCAGAGCAGAGGCAAATGGTTTTATTTGAATTCATTCCTTCCATTTCCCCTTCCTGCCTTCTTCCCCCCTCCCTCGTCCCTGCTTGCGTTAATGGGGCCAACCTTGTCGGACCCACCACACCGCGTGTCCCTCAGCCCCACACGAACCAATAGGAGACCGACCCAGCCTTAGCCCAGCCCTGTTACATTCTCCCCACTGACCACTCACGGCTCGGCTCAGACACACCCAGGACACGGATCATATGGTGTGCCTTCCTCGCGCTGCTGCTGCTGCTGCTGCTGTCAGATGTGTTTGTGTGTGTGTGTCTATGCTTCAGGGGCTCTTTTTCTTTTTTTTTTTTTCTTTTTTTTTGGTCTGGACAAGTCGAAGAAGGAGGGGAGGGCAGCCACTTTACTCGAGGAAGCAGGAAGGTTCCTTGGGACTTGCCTGGTACCCAGTCAGGACTCTCAATTCATCGCTCAATGCATACATACCATACAATGAATCAATGAATGCAAGCATTGCATGCCGTACCCTCTCTCCATTGATGCTCGATGCTTCGATGCTCACTCAGCAGAGGACAGACAGGACGAGGGAAACGGGAACCTCTTCGTAGAAATAGAGAGGAAAAGGAAAGAAAAAAAAAAAAAGTGCCGTTTCATGTCTTTTTTGACCCTCAACTTCCTCCCTACCCGCTGCTTCTCGCTCTCTGACCCCCCTCTCTTCTCCTTTCCCATCCTCCCTCTTCCCGCTAGAGAACCCTGAACTCTCCCCCCATCAGCACGGATATTCCAGCCGTTGTGACCCATTGACATCTTCAATTACCTACCTAAAGATGCACGCACGTGTATCGGCCGTGACACAGCAGACACAGATAGAATAACGACGACGCGACGATATCTCGTCCATTAGCCACGTCCCTAAAGACGTCAACGAACCTTTTTTTTTTTTTTTTTTTTTTTTTCCTTCCCTCCTCCTATAGGATACATATTGTTTTTTATTCTATACTCCATACGAACCCCCAGTCGCCGATCCTGCTATTGCTTCTGCTTCTTCTTCTCCTTCTTCGCATTTCGCCCAGCTGCATGCGCTTCATTGTTGATACCCCCTTCTCATTCCCCTTCTCAAATTCCAGCCCCGGTCTCCCTCTCTCTCCCTCTCCCTCCCCTCCACTTTCGCTCCTCCGCGACTCCACGTCTTTGCTCACCTGCGCCGAATTTCCCTGCAGCAAAAATAATACGGATACCCAATTTCCTCGATTCGTTTCCCGACTCCTTCCATCTCGAGGCTTAAACCGACGCTACGTCGACGATCCCGCGAACTCTGTTTCCTCCCTCCCTCTATCCATCCAACCTGAACCCAGTCTCCGCACCGGTCGATCTGGCACTTTTTTTTTTTTTTTTTAATCTATTTTCCCGCCCTCTCGAACCTCCTTTCTTGCGTTCCTCGCCCCCACGTCCCAAATTCTTTCCGATATCTGAGCCAAAACCACGCAAAACTCGGCCCGTGTCTGTCAGTCCCTGATGAAGCGATAGCCGATATTCCCCACGAGGCCACCTCAGCATAACCGCCTAGCCCTGTCAGGGTCCCACAGGTTCGCGATACACCATCTTGCCGCACGCCGCCCCATCCATCATCATCTAACCTAGACCCCTCGAAAAGCTAACGTGCATTTCCCCTCTAGGTCAACACGTCAACAGCTTCGACAGGTCGCCTTGCCGCTCCTCCTCCTCCTCCTCCTCTCCTTTCCAATACCGACCACGTCTTTTGTCCTCGCTGTTGACGACCCGACCCTTCAATGCCCTGGCAGCCCCTTCCCCGAATCGCCTTCGCCGTTGCGACATACCCATTTGCCGCCTCGGGCCCGGCTGACCTCCCCCTCGAGCTCGGCGATGAGCTGTACATAATCGAGGAGACCCCCGACGGCAGCTGGCTGCGTGGCTATCTGGTCGCCCCGCCCAGTCTGCTGGCCGGTCTGACTTCTGTCAAGGGCCAAACCCTTGAGGCCCGTGTCTTCAGCGGCATCTTTCCCCGGAGCTGCGTCGAGGTGCGCGAGGTGCTGGGCGAGGCCGACGATACCGACGATGCCGCCAGTGACGATGTTGCCGAGGACACTCATTTCGGAAGCGACTCGGGCAAGAGCGGCTTGACCCCGACCGCTGCCGACATACCAAAGGCCATACGCCGTCACAAGTCGTTTGGGAACGCAAAAGGTCCCAGAGGGAACAGGTCCGGTACCAAGGGCCGCAAACCCCTCCAGGAGCTTCCCAATGGCACACACGGCCGCCTCTCCATCCCCGTCAAGCGCGACCCCGACGCCCCTCGCCCTGCCGCCCCCGTGCCCATGCTCAAGATTGGCGACGAAACCCCGACATCCGCCGCCGAACCCCTTATCGACGAAATCGCCAGCTGCCTCCGCGAATGGCACTCGACGAACCTGCACGGCCTGCTCCTATCCAGGCAATACCCGCGCCTCGACAAGCTGTCGCAACTCATCCAGACCCTGAACATAAGTCGTCAACAGTTCCTCCACAACGTCCTCACGAGGCACGAGTACCAAAAGCTGCGGGAAAAAACCGTCTGGGATCTGGTCCGCGTCAACAAGCTGTGCGGCGGAGAGGTCGTCGTCCGTGACCCTGCGGACCGTGGACGGGTCCTGACAGGCGATGACTCGGTCGTTGATATCACTAAACTGCAGTCCGTCATGAGTGTTCTCGACGAACCTCCCCAGCCCGCTGTCGAACCCACAGCCCTCCACCACCTCCTTTTCGACGTCAAAGGTTTCGCCGGCGCATCCGCCGAAGAGACCTCGCTGGTCGCCTACTTGGTGGCCAAGCCCGTCGGAGGCAAGGTGACCACCCTGTCCGAATGCTTCACCATCGAGATACCCCCCGGCGGAACCATAGGCAGCGTGGCAAAATCGGGCCAAACACGAACCATATTCGCCGACCTCTCTTCGCAGGACATCGGCGACGGTGCGTCGGCAGACACAGAGCTATACCTTGTCATCAAGGTACGCTCCAGTCAGCAAATCATGGCCACTGGGAAGCCCGACTCTCGTTCTGGCGCCAAGTCGCAAGGGACCGGATATTCCAAAGATCCTACCAAGCCCCCGTCTGCCGGCAACGGCAAACCTTCTAGAAGAAGTCTCATGTGGGGTGGTCGTTCTGCCTTCTCCAGGGGCAACTCCACGGCAAAGCTCGACTCCCTGACGGAACACCCCGAAGGCCGTCCGTCAACCCAGGGCGATGGCCCAGAGAGTGCCCCACCTCCCAGCACTGCCGGCTCGAGGCCTCGGGGCTCGTTTGATGCCGGTGCCGGCTTTGTCATGGCCGAACGGACTGTCGGTGTCGGCGTGCTCAAGCTCAACTCCGTCATGAAGCAGGATGAAGAGGTTGAACAGGTCGTGAGCATTTGGTCAGCCACGCTGACGCCCCCGGCAGAGAAACACAGTCTCAACGAGGAGTGGGACGGTCTCATCCGAGATCTCATGGACAGCAAGAGTGGCCATTACGAAAAGTCACGCCGCACCGAGCGAGTGCAAGTGCACCTCAGGTCTTTCAACCACCCGGACGTGGATGACCTGGTCAAGACGACGCCGACGTTGCTTGCTGGCATCCGAAAGACGAACAAGATGGGATTCTCGGGCGCACCTACCAAGGCCAGGTCCGACATCTACGTCACCCTCGACTCTGCCGCCCTCTCGAAACACAACCTCTTGTCCAGGTTTGCAGGGAGCCCAACCACGCTTGCCAGCAGCGTGCAAGCGAATAACTTGCAAGTCACGCTCGAGGTGCGGAGAACGGACGGCGAAAAGATCCCCAACTGCATCTTTCCTTCGTCCAACACGGAAGGCATCACCACCTGGAAGTCTGTGGCAGTCGAGAGAGGGGAGCATTGGAGCCAGACTGTCCGACTAGCCCTCTCGCCAGCGGATGTCTTTACCTCCCATCTCGTCATGTTCCTGTCCGACATGCCCTCTGCACCCTTCGCGGTCGCTCACATGCCATTGTGGAACCAGGAGGCTTTTGTCCGGGACAGCACGCATGCCCTGCTGTTGTACAAGGTTGACGAGTTCACCTCGACTGCTCAAGCCGGGCCATCCGGCAGAGGGGGCTACCTCTCCCTGCCGTGGAGCGCTAGAGGGAACGAAGAACATTCCGCCGACGTCACCGGCCCCCAGGCCATTCTGCGAGTCGACACCTACCTGTGCAGCACCCGCTTCTCCCAGGACCGTGTCGTCCTGGGTTTGCTCAAGTGGAAGGAGGCGGCCAAGGAAGACATCCCCACGCTGTTAAAACACCTCATTTTCGTGCCAGAGATTGAGGTGGTCAAGCTTCTCAGTGACGTCCTCGACGCACTTTTTGGTGTGCTGGTGGAAAACTCGGGCAACGACGAGCTCGAGGACCTCGTCTTCACGGCTTTGGTTAGGGTCCTGGGTATCGTGCACGACAGGCGATTCAACCTCGGCCCCCTCGTCGACCACTACGCGGAGAACCGCTTCAACTACCCGTTCGCTACGGCTTGCCTCGTCAGGTCCTTCGCTCGATTGCTCGAAAAGCCCACGGAACCCACGACGTCGCGCAAGCTCCGGTCCACGTTCAAGGTTGTGCGACACATCCTCAAGTTCATCACACACGCACGCGGCCAGCAGCAGGCCAAGGAAGCCGGCATTGGCATCACGAATTCGCACTCGGCCCCTGGCTTCACCCGGGAATTGAGGAACATCTTCAAGGCCCTGGACGCCATGATGCGGAACCACGCCCCCGTTCTGGTCGGAAGCCAGACCCTGGCCGTCCAGCATTTCCATACCTGGCTGCCCGAGCTGACGGGTCTCCTGTCGACCGAGGAGATTCTCCACATGGCCATCGACTTCCTCGACTCTTGCGCCGATGTCAAGGGCAAGCTGGTGCTGTACAAGCTCGTGCTCATCATCAACTACTCCAAGCTCGACATCTTCTCGCACCCCGATCAGAAATCGGCCCTCACCGCCAACACGGTCCGATGGATTGCCCCTCACTGGGGCCACACCGAAACCGTCACCGACTCCTGGAAGGAACAGGTCCGTCTCTGTTGCTCCGTCCTCGCCGGCCAGATCGACAACCTCGGCCCCGAGATCCCCGATTACCTCCCCAAAATCATCGACTCGTACCTTTCCA
The DNA here is from genome assembly GCA_020631755.1 of Colletotrichum sublineola. NCBI lineage: Eukaryota > Fungi > Ascomycota > Sordariomycetes > Glomerellales > Glomerellaceae > Colletotrichum > Colletotrichum sublineola. The sequence continues at coordinate 4,268,670 of JAHSQG010000001.1, forward strand.
TCGTGGCTGTTCCGACCACGCCTCGCAACCGCCTTTCGCTTCTCTTCCCGACTTCCTACCCCTTTCCCTCCAAACCTGTTACCGACGAGTGCACCTTTGATGAGGCGTTGGTCGAGCTTTCCGCAATCCTCTCAGCCATTTCCAACTCGCCGAGCGGCATGCAACTCGAGTTAACCGAGGGCGACTTGTTGACGTCCCTGCTAGAGAACACCCTTCGCGTGCATATGAGCATTTTAATGGGCGAGGCTTTCCCGCCCGAATGGCTGAGCGTACATATTTATCACCACAAGTCCACCATGAAGACACTGCAATACTTGTCCACCATCCTGCTCGAGTCGTTCTTGCCCCATCCCGACGACGCCGAGAACTTCAACACCGAACTCTGGAAGATGTTTTTCACGACCATGCTCAAGCTCGTTGGTAGCCCATCCCTGGCTCTGGAAACCTTCCCGGAACAGAAGCGCAGAGCTGTGTGGAAAATCGCCGGTGACGTCAGGGAGCACGGCGCCGAACTCCTCAGACGGACGTGGGAGGCCATCGGCTGGGAGACGACCGTCGATGAGCGGGAGCGTTACAACTTGTCCAAGATGGGCGGATACCAGGTTCAATATGTCCCTACCTTGGTCGGCCCCATTGTCGAGCTTTGTCTCAGCGTGCACCAAGGCCTGCGGCGGATGGCCGTGGAGGTGCTGCAGACCATGATCATCAGCGAATGGACACTGAGCGAGGACCTGTCCGTTATCCAGACCGAGATGATTGACAGTCTCGACCAGTACTTCAAGTCGAAGCCCTTGACCGAGAGCATCTTGCAAAAGCTCTTCATCGGCGAGGTCTTGGAGCGGTTCGCACCAATGGCGACTGGCCCCGACGAGGCGCTGCACGCTGCCATTTGCGAGCTGATGGGCACCGTCAACGAGTTCCTCGACCTTCTCGTGGCCGTGCACAGCAGCGACAATTCGAGCGAGGCGTCGCACCTCATCAACAGACTGCGACTGATGGAGTTCCTCCGGGATATGCAGAAGGAGAACATCTTTGTCCGATACGTCCACCAGCTGGCCGCGCTCCAAGGCGAAGCAAGGAACTATTGCGAAGCGGGCCTGGCGCTGCGGCTGCACGCCGACCTCTACGACTGGGATCCCACAAAGCAGGTTCCCGCTCTGGCCGACCCTGAATTCCCCGTGCAAACATCTTTCGAGCGCAAGGAACGCATCTACTTCGACATGATCAAGCACTTCGAGGAGGGCGAGGCTTGGGGCAGCGCCCTGGCAGCCTACCGAGAGCTGCGTACCCAGTACGAGGACAATGTCTTTGACTTTTCCAAGCTTGCCAGGACCGAACGAGCCATTGCCACCGTCTACGAGACCATCTCCAAGAGCGACAGGTTGGTACCCAAGTACTACAAGGTCGTCTACAAGGGGCTTGGGTTTCCCTCCAGCCTTCGCGATAAAGAATACATTTATGAAGGGTCCCCGACAGAGCGTGCTTCGGCCTTCACGGACCGCATGCAGGAGCAATACCCGTCCGCTCAGATTGTGACGGGCGGTAATGTCAATGACGTGGAGGGGCAGTTCCTCGTCATTTCCGCCGTCACCCCCCATCGCGACCTAACGCACCAAGTCTTCCAGCGCGCCCGCGTCCCGCAGGTCATCCGCGACTACTTGCTCTCGGCCAACCCGCAGAGTTTCTCCGTATCATCTAAGCGCAACACGTCTGGGCCCGTCAAGGAGCATCACGCGGAGAAGATCGTCTTCACCACAGCCGACCCATTCCCGACGATCCTTGGTCGCAGCGAAATCGTCTACACTGACGAAATCAAGCTCAATGCTCGCGAAACAGGTCTGGAACGCATCGTCAGGAAGACGCAGGAGATGGCGGTCATCGAGAAGCGAGTTGCCGAGGGCGATGAGGAGAATGCGCAACTGCTGGTGGATGCCGTGAGTGTTTCCGTCAATCCGGATTCCGAGAACAGCGTTGCGTGCTACCGTCAGCTCCTGCCAGCCGCTCCAAGTGGTGGCGAGGAGGAAGAGGAGGAGGAGGAGGTGGAGGAGGAAGAAGGAGAGGTTCACCTTGACCCGCAAGACAATGCCATCAAGATGGCGCTTGTCGACCACGCCATCATGATCAAGCGGTGCCTGGCAACCTTTTCGAGAAGTTCGAACGAGGTCCTCAACAGAAGGCATGAGGAACTACAACAATGTAGGTGTTTTGTCCCTTATGCGCTTCTGACTGTCCTCTCTTTCTGACCAAATACCGCCAGACTTTGAAAGCACTTTTGCACCCGAAATTGCTCTCTTTGCGCCCCAGCAGCCCACTCGTGATTTTACCAACACACAGCCCTGGCGACGATCATCGCCGTCGACAGAGCAGGGATCTCCCCAGCTACAGAGCACCACCGGCGGCGCCACGGACAACGCTGCGGTCGCCGAACAAGTATCGACGGTTCAGCCCATCGCCATTCGTCAGGGTCGCGGGACACGTCTGAGCTTCCTGGGAGGTCGTAAGAAGCATTCCCCGGTGCCGCAACAAACCACCAATAGCTCCTCTCCTATCAACGGCGAGCCGGAGGACACTGTAAGCCAGCACAGCAGAAGCGTCAGCAGGGCCCAAGACACGTCCAGCCGGCTGAGTTTCTTCCGGGCCCCGTCTACCGATGGCGGGCGTATCAATGGCAGTATCGATGCTGGTAGCGAGTGGGTGACGGACTCGGGCGGCCGGCAAAGCTCAGACATTGGCTTCAATCTGACGGAGAAGGAGCGCGAATATAGGGACGAACGTCTATCTGACGACCCCATCGTTGTCAAACGAAGCAGTGTGAGGAAGAGACTCAGCCTACTGAAACTGGGCAAGAAGTCGAAACAGAACGGCGGTGTCATGGGAAGCGTGCACGAGGAATAGGATTTCACGGCAGCAGCAGCGAAGCTCGGCTACATGAACAAGAAAACAGGGGAGTGGCAATATCCAGTGTCGTGATGACGACGACACAGTAAAATGGAGGGAGGTGGGGAGGGGGGGGGAGCAGCAGCCTGGTGCTCGACTCAAGAAGCGAGTATTCGCCTACATATTCTGTCCACATTGGTGGCCTCTCGCGAAAACGAGCTGGGAGAGCCCAGGATACTTTTTTTTTTCTTTTTCTTTTTCTTTTTTCTTCTTCGGCTTCTTCTTCTTTTGTGATTTGCACAAAGCGATTGGCAGGTTGGGAGGCGACGGTGTTCTGGATATGTATTGGTAGGATCCTCCCTCATCTGCACGACTCCTCGGCGGGGCAGATGCAGCTCGATTTTCACCTTCGATTCTCTTTGTGAATAATACTTTGGTCTCCCACCATGAATGAGTGTGGAACGCCTGAAAGCCGATGTCCCAGTCCGATTGTGTAGTCATGACTTGATACAGAGTTGTCTGATGTGCTCAGCGTCACCGTTAAACCTTTTTTAGCATGTGCTTGGTGCTACTGGCATGTGTGTGTGAGACATGTGGTGGATGTCACCTTGGCTGTGTTTTGGAAGTACAGCGAGATAGATAATACGACGACGATATTAATCTCCCCTCGCTGCTTTCGACTGACGGGAAATACAAGATACGCTATACAATTACAGGTGAAACAATCCCTTGGTGGCGCCGAAGAAAATGCATGAGTTCCGCTCTATTAAGAAAAAGAAAAAAGAAAAAGAAGGGGGGGGGGAAGAATAAGTAAATGCAGAAAGCCTCTCTCTCCCGGGTAACAAAACAACCCAAAGTGTAATTAAGCCATACCAAATCCCCCCCCCCCCCCCCCCCCCCCCCTCTCGGTGATCATCATTAACTCGTATATAAAAAGGCGGCCCAAATATGGCCCCTCCCGCACTCTCATTTCCGGATGGCGGACCAGACCCCGACGAGGCCGGCGCAAGGCCACGCCACGGCGACCTTGTCCCTGAGGGACTTTTTGTCCCGCTCCCTGGCCACGTCGACAACCACCTTGTCGTACACGGTCGGCAGGCTGGCGGCGGCGTAGCGCTCCCGCAGCGCGGCGTACCAGTCCCGGTCGTAGAGGGCCCAGAACTCCTTCTCGGTGTGGTAAACGTGGGAGTAGAGGACCTTGCGGCCGCCGAGCTCGGTCAGGCGGGCTTCGAGGTCGCGGTTCTGGCGGACGAAGCGGTCGATCTTGTTGGAGGCCGGGCGGCCGCCGCCCCAGACGCCGACGTTGAGCATGGGCTGGGGCTGGGGCTGAGGCGGCGGCGGCGGCGACGACGACGACGCAACGCCGCCGCCGCTGCCGCCGGGGGCGGGGGCGGGCTCCGTCGCACAGGGGTGGAAGGTCGGACTGGCGACGGCGGCGCGCAGAGGGCACAGCCAGAGAGGCCAGATCTCGAGCTCGTCGGCGACGTAGTCGATGAGGTCCTGCACCGTGGTGTAGGGCAGGGCGAGGTCGTGGACGAGGTAGCGGAAGGTCATGCGGCCGCCGCCGCCGAGGCCGGCCTTGTAGAGGGTGCGGGAGTCCATGAGGGTGTTGGCGGCGCGGCGGGTGAGGCGGTTGAAGGGGACGAGGCCGAAGTAGCGGAAGGCCAGCTCGCCCATCCAGAAGGCGCCGCGGTCGTGGCGGAAGAGGTAGTCCCGCAGCGGGACGTAGTCCGGGGTCGGGGTGCCGTTGCGGATGCGCTTGCGGGCGTGGAGGTAGAACCAGGGGTCCCTGGCGCGGTGGAAGGTCTGTGGGCGGTGGCGGCCGCCGCCACCACCACCACCACCACCACCGCCGCTGGCGGGGAGGTCGTCCGTCAGGTGGCCCGTGACGACGGCGGCGCTGGTGCGGGAGAAGACAAAGGCCTCGACGTAGTCGTTGTGGGCGAGGCCCGTCTCGCGGCGGACGGCGGCGACGGCCTCACGCACGGTCGAGTACGAGTGGTAGCTGACCTTGACGTAGCGGCTGGCGGGGATGAGGCGGACCTCGAGCCTGGTGACGATGCCGAGGGTGCCGAGGGCGCCGGCGGCGCCGCGGAAGAGGTCCGGGTTCACGGCGTCCGAGGCCTCGTGGACGACGCGGCCGTCGGCGAGGACGATCTCGACGGCGCGGACCGTGTCGGAGAAGTAGCCGTGGCGGAAGGAGCTGCTCTCGCCGGAGGAGCCGGAGAAGGCGCCGCCGACGGTGATGCCGGGGAACTCGGGGACGACGGGGGGCACGAGGCCGTGGCGGAGTGCGGCGTCGACGAGCTCGTCCATGGGCACGTTGGGCTCGACGACGGCGAGGCGGGCGGCGGCGTCGACGCGGAGCACGCGGCGGAGGGGGCTGATGTCGACGACGCGCTGGCCGTGGGGCGGCCGGGTGCTGTTGGTGGAGCCGTGGAAGATGCGGAAGGGTTCCCGGCGGGAGTGCAGGTCCCTAACGACCTCGGCGATACGCCGGACCGCCTTGGCGTGGTTGTCGTTCATTGTGGTTTGTCTGTCTCTATCTATCTGGCCCCCCCCCTCTCTCTCTCTCTCTCTCTCGCTCTTTCTCTTCCTTTCTCACGCACACAATGGTCTGGCCAGGGTCGTCTCTGCTGGAGATGAGCTTCCTCACTTTGGACCGGAGGCCTGGGATCGGACGGGAGGTGGGTGGTAAGGGAGGGGGTTTCTGGAGGACGAAATCTGGGAAAAGAAAACCAACCGATCGGGTTGTATAATCGAGAGGGGCGCGCGGGAAGTCAAAGTTAGTTGACGGACGGACGGACGGGGTAAGGTGGTGGGGGGCAGCGGGCGGGATCCAACGTTGGGCAGAGACACATGTAACGGGAATTGTCTGAAGTGCCTGGCGCCGGTTCAACCGGCATCGGTCAAGCCGGACATTTTTCTCTCTCTCTCGTCGGATGCTGCCGTCATTGGGGAGGGGGAGAGGGGAAGGGGAGGGGAGGACCTCTGGGTACGCGGTTACGAGGGGCGATGATGACTCAGGTCAAGAAGGTTTTCCCCTTTGGTGGTTTTTTGCTTGTAAATGCTCCGGTCCGGCTTACATTTTGTATGACAACCCTAACCCTTGCATGACGGTGAGCAAACAAGAGTCCCATATGATCGACCACTTATTGCTTTAGGGCTGTGTCCTTTGTGGGTGATCAGACTGATGTTGCAGTGGAAACTGTCCGAGGAATGAGACTCTATTACGACGAGATTTTCTTGCTCAAACTATCTCGTAAAGGCGAAAGAGGTGGGATTGATTACTGAGGACAAGAAGCCCAAGAGGTTTTTACGAGCCGTTAAGGCGTACACCGACGCTGAATAACTTCAGAGCCAAGTCTGGGCCTTTTTTTGCTGATGGTGCATTGTAACCCTGGCTCCATTTCATCTTTGAACTTTTACTTTTGGCTAGTGTACTTTAAACTCGATGCTACGGAGCGTAAGGAAACTCTCAAAGTGTAAGCAGAAACTACGGAAAGAATATCGTCGTTATTTAGGACCGCACCTGTTCCTGGCCAGTGGCGGTAATAACGAATAAACAAGAGGCGGCAGGGCTCATCGGCTCTCAACATCCGCCTTTTCGGTGTCCCCTTCGCTTTGGATCTTCTTCAGCCCTACGCCTGCGACGCCAATGATGCTGGCAGCCGCCAGGGCAGCCGCGACAAGGTAGGTTCTCGTGATGGCGTGGTTATAGATCTGCAAGAGGACCCCAAACTGCTCGGACGGCACCAGGTCTTTCAGCTGCGTGGCCCCCGACTCTCTGATGACCTTGGGGTCGACCCCCGGCATCCCGGCAGCGATGCCCGACGTCAGCGAGCTCGCAAAGACGGCCTGGGCGATGGTGATGGCGGTCGTCGGACCCAGGCATTGGAAGAACAGGACGACCGCCACGCCGATGGCGACGTCGGCCTCCTCCAGACTGCTCTGCACCGCGACGGCGGCCTGCTGCGTCGACACCCCGATCCCCAGGCCCGCTATGACCTGGAACGCGATCCATCGGTCCGCGCCGGAGGTGACACGGAGGGTCGAGAGCAGGCCGGAGCCCACGGACAGGAGGACCGTTCCGGCCAGCATGAAGGGCTGGTAGTACCCGGTCTTAGTGACGCCCCAGCCGCTGAGGAAGATGGTAAAGATGAACGCGAGACAGAGCGCCAGGTATCTTACACCAGACTGCTCGGGCGTTGCACCTTGGATGGCTTGGAACCAGAGCGGCACCTGTATAGGACGTGTAAGCACGGGTCGGCGGAGAGGCAAAAAAGCGTGTGTATAAACTCTCACATAGTAGACCAGCGTGAAGAAGGCGCTGTCCAGGCAGAATCCGAAGAAAGCCCCGAACATGACGACGCGCATCTTGGCCAGGCGCGGAGGCACCAGGGCGCCCTCCCCCATCCACCACTGCTCAACGACGAACCCGGCGACGAGGACTCCGGCGACGACAAAGCACGCAACCGTTCTCTTGTCGCCCCACGTGAACAGCGCGCCGCCGAGCTGGAGCGCGAGGAGAAGCGAGGTGATGCCTGGCAGCAGGAGGGCCATGCCGAGATAGTCCAGACCCCGGATTTTCTGCAGCCAAGGCCGCCGCTGCTCCTCCGTCGGCGGGGGCGAGCGGATCAGGAACAACGTCGCGAACGCAGGCGGCGCCGCTATCGGGAGATTGATGTAGAAGCACCTATGGCTGGTGTCAATAGGGGGGTTCCCCCCCTCCAGAGTGAGGGGATTGGGTGTGGTCTCAAAACGCACCATCGCCACGTGAGGTAGCTGTTTGTGATGACGCCGCCGACGACGGGGCCGAGGACGGCGGCCACGCCGTACACCATGCCTATGGCGCCTACGTAGGTCGGCAGCTTCTTGGCCGGCAGCGCCGCCGAGATGAGCACGAGACAGCCGCTCTGGAGCCCGGAGGCGCCGAGGCCCGCGACGGCGCGGCCCGCGATGAAGGCCGCCGAGCTCGGCCTCGTCGCGCAGACGAGGGACCCGGTTTCGAAGACGGCGAGGGAGACGAGGAAGATGATCTTGATGTCGAACTGGTTGTACAGGCGGCCGAACACAAGCTGGAAGGCGCAGAGCGTCATTTGGTAGGCGGAGCCGTACCACTATAAGGTCATCGTTAGTATGGCTGCGTGGTGAACTAGACTCCCTACGAGGCTTTTCATTTTTTTTTTTTTTTTTTTTTTCAAATTTTCTTTTCCATGCGACTTACACCAACGTCTGCCAGAGAGCCAAAGTCGTCCGTGATCCGCGGGATGGCAGTCGCGATGATGCCCTCGTCTAGAAAGGTGCAGAGCACGCCAAGGGCCACAGCCGACCAGATGGCGAAGACCTTCCACCCGGGAAGGTCGTCGGCTGTCGCGATCGGCTGCGTCGTGCCTTGGGAGGAGGCATCGTGCTGGTTGTCGTCGGCCTTCTCACTTGCGTGGCTCTTGCTCCCGCTACGAGCATCAAGGGATCCCGAGTCATCTGTAGTAGTCATGGTCGAGTCTTGGTGGTTGAGCTTGTCGTCGTCTCCCGCGATTCAGTATCTCAACAGAGCAGCGCAACGACCAAAAACTGAGCCACCTTCGTTCCATTCTTCTTCCTTTTTTCAAAAACCGCATTCTTTGCCTCTTCCCTTACATTTAGCCCTCAAGGGTGGCCACTATCACTCAGAAGAAGCCCGATGGAGTTCGCCCCGCTACGCTGGCTGGCTGACCGCCATCAGGATTCGAGCCTAGCATGGATCTCGTGCACCCCATCACAATATTCCCAGCCGCATCAGGAAGGCCGAAAGAGACAAATCAGGCTCCCGCGGGAACTGCAGCCGAACCCAGAAGCACTGACATACGATACCCGGCGATGTGATGAGCCCCATGCCTTATCGCTGACCACCCCTCCGTGGGGCCGAAGGATCGGGAATGCATACCTAGTTTGCGTTTTTTTCAAGCTTTTTGACGGGGGCTTGGCTGCCGACGATCACTGGGCACCGGGAGCCGGGTATGCTGATGAGGAAAAGAGACCTGACAGCCTACATGAACCCATGCAAGGCACAAGCTGCGACCGCGTTCAACGTCACGCGCTACAAAAGGACCGAGTTCCCAGGGTCATATGCGGCCAATGGTAAGTTGAATGGGACAACCAGTGGCTGGGACGGTTGCTGCCATGACTGTTTCCGAGGGGAAAGACATCTGCTTACTATTGTCTTGATATATGGAGACATATTTTTCAGGACACAATGACAAGGCCGAGCGAATAAGAACCACTCAGGATGAATCTCCTATTCCATCACGGATGCCTATTAGAACCGAGCCCCAGACGTTTCCACTCTTAGAAGACGTCAGCGGCAACTTGGTGCCGCAGCGTGCCGCACTCCCCACATCACTTATTTGCAATATTGAAGCCGCGGCCAGTCTATGGAATCCTTCCTACACCACCGTCCCGCAGGATTCTGGCTCTGGCGGAGTCACTCCCTATGAGGCCTCTCAAATCGAGGTCACAGGACGCACCATGAAGAGGTTGACGGCGAGGGGGCACGCCATCGAGCTTGCCTTTCTAGGCAGGTAGCACAGTTTTCCGGCAGACCGAACTAACTCAGGATGCAAGAATGAGTGATTATTTGCTCCGGGGTACTTACGATGGGGAGCCTGAGTTATACGGATATGTGTAATGTGAATGGTGGCATGGGTTCCGCCACAGTTGAGTGTGGATCTCGTCACGTTGAGAGATTATTCGTGTTACGAGTCTGCCTCGCAAAAGTGAGACAAGATACTCCTTATGCTCCGGTAGAACTCTATGCCCCGGCCTGTGTGCCACTCTCATCCCAGTCAATGAAGAAGTTCATACATTCAATTATACTATTAGTGTCGTCCTTGCTCTCCCGCCTTGGCGCTGCGTCTTGAACATCGAGGCTAATACCTTACCGGCAACTAAACCTCACATTCGACCACTGCCACGACTGTGCAAAGATGTTGTCAACAGACGGAAGATGGAAGCTGACCCCGAGGCTTCACTCTGTCAAATTCGTGTTTGATACGCCGACTCCGGCGGATGCGCAAACTCCAGACGAGATCGTCTTCGAGAACCCGTTCCCTGCCGATGTTGCGGGCGTCCCCAAGCGCTTCGTCTTCAAATCCCCCACCGCGCAAAGCCCCAAGCAAGAAGATGATGCTGCGAGAACGACTCACGAGAATGGCAAAGACTCGCCCAGTGGTAAGTCGCAGCTGGGCGAGCCGCATGCCGCCAAAAGTACAGCCGCCGATGCAAATACGACTACAAACCAGCGATCCCGCGTCCGAGGCCCCGTTTGCGAGCTGGGGGGAGATATTCACTCTGCGGTGTGCGCCGCTTGGGCTATGATTCTGTCCTCACGGACCGGTAGCGAGGACGTTTCCTTCAAGATATGCGACCCGAGTCGCTCGTGTCCCCTCTCCCCGGTCAGGCTTTCTATCGATCGTAGCCTTCAGGTTTCTGCCTTTCTCAGATGCGTTGCAGATTTACAACCTTCATCTGGTGCTCCTGACATAGCGTCTGGCATGATGTCTCCCGCATCAGACAACTTTTTGTCCCAGACCATCGTGGCCTTCTCGACAACTGCACTAGGTGTACAGAATTTACCGGACGCCACCAACTGTGCTATACGACTGGAGTGTTCCATCGACAACCAAGAGTTGGAACTCTCAGCCACTTTTGACCAACACTGTTTCTCTCGCTTGGAAGTGAGGCTTCTGTTGGACGACCTGGAGCATGTTCTTTGGCAGTTGGATCACTTCAAAGCACAGGAAAAGACTGTAGGGGACATCCACACGCTAAGCCCTGCCAGCCAGCGTCATCTTGTACAGTTAAATAGGCCGTGAGTACTTCTCATATAATCGTACTAGGCCTTTGAGAACTAAGTAAAACAGGCTTCCGGAAGCAGAAGATGTCCTGATTCACGACGTGATAGCCCGGCAGGCCGAATCGCGGAACCAGGCCCATGCGGTCTGCGCTTGGGACGGCACCCTGTCGTACTCTCAGCTACAAAACCACGCCGACAAACTTGCAAACCACCTTCGGAGTATTGGCGCGGGGCCCGAAGCCTTGGTCCCCGTAATCTTTGAAAAATCACTCTGGAGCATTGTCGCCATGCTGGGAGTAATAAGAGCGGGGGGCGCTGTCGTGGCCCTTGATCCATCACTCCCTACGGCCCGCATCCGAATGATTGTCCAAGACGTAAAAGCATCCATCATACTATCATCAGCCAGCAACAGACATAAGATCCCCGAGCACATAACTCAGGAAAATAGGGTTATCGTTGGCGAGCCACTCTTTACAACGTTGTCTACCAGAGCGACATCTTGGGCAGTTCGGCCCATGGTCACGTCACACAATGCACTTTACGTCGTTTACACGAGCGGCTCTACGGGGAAGCCAAAGGGCGTAGTGGTCACTCACAGTGCCTTTTGCTCCAGTTCAAGGGGATTCTCCAAAGCTATTCACCTCGACTCGCCAAAGGCTCGCGTGCTGCAATACTCCTCTTTCTCGTTCGACATTTCCATGCTCGAGATCCTCTCCACCCTGATGGCTGGTGCATGTATCTGCATTCCATCGGAGGAGGAGAGGATGAACAACCTGGCCGGATGCATCACAGGCATGGGTGTTAACTGGGCCATGTTGACGCCGTCAGTTGCGAGTTTGATGAGCCCAGAGGAGGTCCCCAGTCTAGAGGTGCTCTGTTTTGTTGGAGAAGCACTCCCACAGAATGTTGCGGACACATGGGCCGACCGAGTCAAGACCATCAACGCATATGGTCCCGCAGAATGCTCAGCCGTTACTATCGTCAGCCAACCCAGGACCAAGGGCGTCAAGAGCATATCCATTGGGCAACCCGCAAACTGCGCTGTTTGGATCGTCACCGAGAACGGAAAACTTGCCCCCTTCAACAGTATTGGCGAGATTATTATCGAGGGCCCTCCTCTGGCTCGCGGCTACCTTGGAGATGAAGAGCAGACTGATGCCGTTTTTCTCGGCGACCCGAGCTTTCTCCGCGGTGTCGTGGTGGACCCCATGCGATGCTACCGGACGGGCGATCTCGGAAGGATGAACGTGGATGGTTCGATTGACTTTTTGGGAAGAAGAGATAGTCAAGTGAAGATCAACGGCCAGCGCGTTGAGCTTGGCGAGATTGAGCACCAGTTAAAACAGTTTCTCCAGGCAAACCGCTCATTCGAGGCTTCTGAGTTTACGGGGGATGTTGTAGTCGAGCTTCTCCGGCCTGTTGGGGCGACGAGTGGTGTCCTCACAGCTTTTCTGGCTCCCAAACGGATGGCTGGAAGTTCCGCGCACTACAGGGAACAGAGCATTATCAGTATAACCGATCCGGCCTGGAGAGACACGCATGATAGGTTCAAAGAAGCCTCCAGGGAGGTTTCTGGGGTTCTTCCAGCCTACATGATCCCCAACGCAGTCATACCATGCTACGCATTGCCCCTTTCAACCTCTGGAAAGGTTGACAGAAAAGCCCTCCGTCGTCTTGGAAATGCCATGACAATGAAGGAGTTGTTACGACTACCCGAACAACAAAATGACGCCGTTTCAATTGTTAGCACAGACACATCTGGACTACAGTCAACCGATCTTACAGATTGCGAAGGAGAATCATCAGTCGGCCAGCACACGGTGTCGTCTGACGTACAGCCCTCCGACCCCAACTGCACCCCCGTCGAACTTGCTCTGCGCAAGGCTTGGGCGAAGGTCCTCGGAGTTTCTGAAGACACCATCACGGCCGACGACGATTTCTTTAGACTCGGCGGGGACTCCATCGGGGCCATCAAAGTTGTTGCAGCGTGCCGCCAACTCGGACTTCAAATTAACGTCGCCAGCATCTTCAAGAACTCGGTGTTGAGGAAGATGGCTTTGGTTTGCAAAAGTGCTGAAGACAGCCATGTCAAGCCTACCGTTCGGTTCGCTCCATTCCAGCTCCTGCACCAGGACGCAGTATCTGAGCTTCGCGAAGAAGCGTCATTCCAGTGCGGCGTCAAGTCAGACGATATCGAAGACCTGTATCCCTGCACTCATATGCAGGAGGGCCTGATGGCGGTTAACCTTACACGGCCAGGCAGCTACACTGGCCGATGGATCCATCCGCTGCCTCGAGAAATAGACCTGATCCGGTTCCGAAGTGCTTGGGAAGAGATCCATGCGACATCGCCGATTCTAAGGACTCGGTTTGCTACGACCTCAGCTGCAGGCTCTCTTCAAGTGGTCATCAAGGAGAAGATTCAATGGCTCTTTCACGATGATCTCGAGGCCTACCTGGAGAAGGACGATTCCGACCCCATGTTTCCCGGAGACTCACTCACCCGGTTTGCGCTCGTATCGTCGACAGATGGCGCTTGGACGTTTGTGTGGACCATCCACCACATGCTGTACGATGGCTGGTCGCTCGCAATGCTCTGCAGTAAGGTTAACGACCTATATCATGACCGGGTGGTCAAGCCGGCAACCGACTACCGTCACTTTGTGTTGTACACAAATAAACTCTCATCCAACACCTATTCGGACTATTGGATGAAAGAGCTCCTTAACTCTCCTGCGTCCTGCTTCCCCGCTCCACCAAAGCAGGGCCATCTGTCCTTTGCCAGAGCCGTTGTTAGGGATGAACTTGTTCTCGACCTCGATCAGTCTGCTGGTATCACCATGTCGACTCTTGTACGCGCAGCATGGGCTGTGATGGTCAGTCATTTATCCGCGTCCGACGATATTGTCTTCGGAGCAACTGTTTCCGGAAGGAACGCGCTTCTCGAAGACATTGAGAGCATCGAGGGACCAACAATTGCGAGCGTTCCCATCAGAGTTCGGCTTGATAAAGAAATGTCTGTCCTTGATTTTCTTCGCCAGATCCAAGACCAGGCGACATCAATGATACCCTTCGAACAGGCTGGAATCCAGCGCATCAAAACTCTGAATGACGATACAAAGCGAGGCTGCAAGTTTCAGAGTCTTCTTGTGGTGCAAGCTGGCGGAGGCTGGGACGAGACGGGGTTAGGTCCGCTCGGGAAGCCGGTATACCGTGAAGAATATACGACTTTCCCGGTCACATGCGAGGTCTGGCTCCATCCAGGACGGGTAGAGTTTGCAACTCATGTCGACGAGGAGGTTACAAGCCGTATCTTTGTGGCACAGGCAATTGAGACTGTCAAGGTCATAATGACCCAGCTCGCTTGGGCTGCATCTAGGCCTAATTCTGGCCTCAAACTGGCTGGCCTAGTTTTCGATCAGCTTACGGGCTCTGCGAAAACACATTTCCATGATAATGCAGTCGCCAAAGTTTCATCTACACTGCATAGGATCATCACCAAGAAATGTCAAATACAGCCCGAGCGAGACGCCATCGTTTCAACCAACGATCGCATCTCATATGCATCTCTGGAAAGCATGTCCTCCGCCCTTGCAAGTCATCTAATGGAATGCGGCGTATCTCCAGGAGAAATGGTTCCGTTGTGCTTTGAGAAGTCAGTCTGGGCAGTCGTTGCAATGCTTGGAGTTCTGAAAGCGGGAGCTGCCTTCGTTCCGTTGGATCCCAGCCAGCCCATCTCCCGTCTAAGAGACGTTGCTGCGCAGGTCAAAGCTAAGTTTGTCCTGGTGTCGAAATTTCAGGCAAAAACAACAGATCTCGGTGTTTCTACACGCATAATTGTAGATCGAGACTCGCTCGAGGGATTAACCAGCTCTTCGAGCCCCAGCAGGCTGACCCGTCATTCCGAACCTGACTGCCCGGCATACGTTATCTTCACATCCGGGTCCACGGGAACCCCGAAAGGCGTTGTGATCTCACACTCCGCTTTTGCTTCCAGCGGCGCTTCGCACGGCTCGGCCTTCGGGATGTCTTGTAACAACCGCGTATTGCAATTTTCCGCGTACAGCTTTGACGCTAGCTTGTTCGAAATTTTTACTACACTCATCCACGGCGGTACAGTCTGTGTTCCTACAGAAAAAGAGCGCATCGAAGCCATAGAAGAGTTCATCGAGAGGCACCATGTCAACTTTGCCCTCTTGACGCCGTCAGTTGCCCGGATCATCGATCCTGCGGAAGTCCCGTCTATGCAGACTCTGGTTCTGGGGGGAGAAGAACCGGATCAACTAGTAGTCAAGAAATGGCTGGATGCTGGAATCAGACTCTTCAACGCATACGGGCCGAGTGAGTGTTCTATTATCGCTGCCTGCTACTCATGTTCCCACGAGATGGATCCCCGAACAATTGGTCTCCCTGTTGGCTGTTCCTCATTGATCGTGGACCCAGACGATGAATCAAGCCTAGTTCCTGAAGGAGAAGTCGGCGAGTTACTCATTGGAGGCCCAATTCTGGCGGATGGTTACCTGAACAATCCGGAAAGAACACACTCAGCATTCATCAACACTCCCTCGGGGTCAGTAGACACCCAGCCGACAGTCAACAGACGCTTCTACAAGACGGGAGACCTCGTCAAAAGAATCGAAGACGGCAACATGGTCTATGTTGGTCGAAAAGATAGGCAAGTCAAGATTACCGGCCAGAGGATTGAGCTCGGTGACATTGAGTCTAACTTGGCTGGCTGCCTTGGGGTCAACCGCGGTGTTGTTCTTTTCCCGTCGCAAGGACCCTTTTCGAAACAGCTCGTCGCCGTCTTGGAGCTTCAGATGGGGCATAACGCAACCGCTGGGCTTTCCCACAGGAACGCGTACTTCAACGAGAGGGTGGACAGCGTTCGTCGGGAGCTAGCTATGCAAGTGCCCAGTATCATGCTGCCAACTCATTGGGTTGACGTCTGTACACTCTGGAACGATGGGTTCCCGCTGATGGCATCGGGAAAGCTGGACAGAAAACGGGTCATAGCCTGCCTGGAAGCGCTGTCGAAAGGAAGACAAGCCGCTGTTAACGTCCCGGCCAAGGTGGTTGGCGGGTCTACTGCCATACTTCCAGAGGAGATCCCCGCTTATGATTTGGCGATGAAGATTGCGAGTCTGGTACCTTCAAAGGCATCTTCCACGTCAAGTCTGTCCATGGGTATTGGTGACTTCTTCCTTCATACGGCTGGTCTTGATTCATTGAACATGATGTCGCTCATGCACTTCATTCACATGAAATATCGAACCAAGGTCAGTATGCAACTTCTGATGGATGAAAAAACCAGCATCAGAACACTAGCAGCATTGATCACTGGCTCTGGTGAAAAGCCAGGCGAAAGAGCAAAAGATTCTTCTCCGACGGCCGGTGGAAGGATAGATATTCTAGCACAGGTCAACCGGTATGATGAGAAGTTGCTTCATTTGTCAACAAACCATCATGGAACTGCTTTCCAGCACCTCGATGATAAGAAAGACAACAATATCAGGGTCTTCCTCACTGGAGCCAGCGGATATTTGGGCACGCAAATATTGCGTCAGCTTCTCGAAAGTCGTAATGTTAGCCGCGTGACGACTCTCATGCGCAGTGCGAATTTCGACACAGCCAAGAGGCGAGTGATTGAGGCAGCTCGGAAGGCCCAGTGGTGGACCGAGTTTCACGAAGACAAGCTTGAAGTCTGGGTTGGCGACCTATCGCAGCCACAACTCGGCCTAGAGCACCACCATTGGAGACTCCTGAGCGATGGTCAAACTTTTGACGTCGTGATTCACAACGGCGCTGTTGTTCATTGGAACAAGAGCTACTCGGCTCTCGAGGCTGTCAACGTTGGCTCGACGGCGCAGCTACTTGGGATCGCAATTCAGCACCCATCATTGAGGTTCGCCTATGTCTCGGGAGGCCGACAGTGGAAAAGGGGCCCGGAAACAGATGAGAGCATTGCTCTTGAACTTGCAGATTCGATTGGCTATAGCCAGACAAAGTTCGTTGCGGAGGTGCTGGTCAAAAGGGCTGCCGAGAGATGTCTCCCTACTGCAAGAAATATCGCGGTGTTTAGGCCTGGGCTCATCATTGGAACACCGACAGAGGGGATTGCCAACTTGAACGACTACATTTGGCGACTTACATCGGCTAACATCAACATTGGCGCTTACAATGCCGCGCATGAAGACGCCTGGTTGCATATATCAGATGCAGCAACGATTGCCGCCGCTGCCATTCAAACTGCCCTGAATCCTCAGTCACAGGCATACGCAGTCAAGAGCCAAGAAGACGGAATAACTTGGGGCGCATTTTGGAGGCTGTTACAATTAGCGGGGTACGACCTTCGGCCAACTCCTGCGTCAGAGTGGTTTCCGGCGATCCGGAATGACCTTTTCGAGCGACAGGAGGCGCATCCTTTATGGCCCCTGGCGCACCTCCTCGAAGATGGCTCTTTGGAATGGGGGGTCCACATCAGTCATCCAGAAGATTGTCCTGTGCAACTCAAAGTCGCTATCAGAAGGAATATCGACTTTCTTGTCCGGGCAGGGTTTCTGCCAGGAGCTGGTGTTTAACATATCTGGAGGACCAAGTTATGGAAGCACAATATATGAAATTCACATCAAAAGCTCTCTGGAGGGTGACCCGAGCACGCTTCTCTGAAGGGCAAGATGTCGGGTAAACGAGGGAAAATATCTTGCTCAGGGTAAAGCAAGAAAACAGAGTGAGGGAAGCTATAAGAAGGAACCCGCTAGGGATTGATATCATCACACAAATACTGTCGTCTCTTAGCCTTTAGGTACCAATTATATGTATACATTTGCTGCTAACATACAATTTTCAGTCGACTCGCCAATCATTGCCACCGCCTGTCGGGGTCCGTACTGTGAGAATGAAAATGCTCTTTGCGATCTTTCACTGCACGTGAGCGAATATTAATTCACACGATGTAGTTGTGGGTTGAATCGAATCTGTAAGATATCTCCGAGGTTAAACGCGCCCACATCTCCCCAACTCCGGTGCTATTCCCCCTTCACCGCTTTTATTATCTCCCAAATTAAACAATGTTAGTGATAGTATGGCGAGTTATTGATTGGCTCTTGGGCATATTAGGGGCATCATTTAATACTTCTGGTGCTACTCATTGTAGCCAGCGGTTGCTATAAAGATGAGTGTTTTATGTATAGATTGAGAAGTCAGGAGTAATATAACTAGCCTTCACGAAAGATAACACCATTAATCACAGGCAGTAACTAACGGCCTTATCCATCATATGACCAAACGCACTTATGACACACACCCCTAGATATGGGCCATGTTGCGAATCTAGTTTTTAGGTTCTGTGGTAGGTAGGAGAAGAACCTGTTGACTAGGTTGCTTATAGAGATTAAACCCACAGGTCAATAATACCGATCGTAACTCTATACTTATACTTTTCTAGCATAAGGGTAAATTGGGCTTATAAATAGTTATCGCGAAAGATGATATTATTAATCACGAGTAGTAATCAAATGCTCTTATCTATCATATGACCAAGCACACTTGAGATGATAGTATTTAATATTCCTAGCAGAAGTAAATCCCATGATTCACATAGTGCATCTACCATAAAACAGGTTATAACAGCAGGTTCCAGCACCTCCCCTGGACCATGACGACCATGCCGGCATCTCGCTTGAAAAGTCGGTGCATTCTTCCGATTTCTCTCATGTTGGAGAAATTGGTGGAGGAAACCGAGCCGCTACAGATTTCCGCATGACGGTTATGGCCGCGTTGCGCATGGCGCCGCTCTTGGTCTTTTGGATGGACTCGACCGTGGCCTTGGTGTCGAACTCGGCGACCTGTTCCCCGAGAAAGGAGATGGCCCGCATTTTAGACGGGTCCAGCTGCCTGCTCGAGAGGCGGCCCTTGATGCGTGTAATCTTGTCGTCCGTCTGGGCCCGGCGCCGGCTGTAGTAGACGTGGTCTATGGCAGTCACCGCAGAGACCAAGTGGTGGACCCCATGCCAGTTTAGTTGAGCCAAATCTTATCCTGGCTACTGTTTCTCGATGAAGAAAACTTCCATGGCATGGGCCTGCTCAAGTGTGTCTGATTGGCCTGGCCCCGAGTCACGATAATAGGTCTTGGAGGCACACAGAATCGTTCTCTTCGAAATGCCTTGCTAGGTTCAAATTCAACGTTGCCCGCCATTACCCTGACCTCCCAACGCTTAAATGGTTTGCAAGCCACTGACGCCAGCCGTCATCTAGTTGTGAGGATGGCAGACCCACAGAACATCGTCCACGACATCGACAGCCTTGCTGTTAATCCCGTTATTCTGGGCGTCGTGGGGGCAGATGCGGCGTAGGCCACATTTGATGTCGCAGGTACCCTCATTGTCGCCCTTGCACAAGGCAACCTCGTAACGGCTTGCGTGACGGTCGAATCTCATCTTGCAACGGTCGACAGTGACATGATACTGGGCGTCGGGGCCGGAGCCATTCACGGGAGTGAATCCCCAGTTGTCTGTGTCCTGGTTGATCGTGTTGGAGCGACAGTTTTGATGAGCCGCAACGTGCGTGTAGTTGTTGTTAGTCATGAACTGCTCTGTGTACTTATCGATAATGAACTTGTAAGATGATTTGTTCTCGTCTGTGTTAATGGCGACGGCACGACACGCGGGGATTGGGCGCATGAAATAGTCTGCACAACCGTAGGCCTTGTTAACAGCCAGGAAATCGTTGTCTGTCGGTGTATCCCATGGATCGATTTTCTTATCTGTCCACGATGCCATGGTCGACTGCCCGTTCCTGGTGTAGGCATCACGTTCGTAAAGCATGATTGAGTTGTAGTCGAAGGGCAGCGATATATTGGCGGACTGGTGGATGGTGTACTGATCCAGCCAGCCAGGCTCGATATTATCAATGTATACACGGACGTATTGATCACGGTCGGGCCGCTGATGCTCATGGGCGAGCCCAATCACATGACCCAGCTATTTGTTCACAGTCAGTTTTAGAAACATTGATAAGTTCGAGACGTGCAGCTCTTACCATGTGCGCAGGTACGTGGCCGTCTGCGCAACTGTCGAAGTCTCCAAAATTTGAAATCAATTCCCAAGCGTTGGGTAAATCGAGGTTAACCACGACTTCTCCCTTCCCAGGACTTCCCAAGTGTGACGAGTAGCAGCCTTGATCCATCTGTAATAAGTTGTTTAGTAATGCACCAAGCATACCAAGGACAAACTGCGTTATACCTTCTTGAAATTCACCCAAGCTGCATCTTGATCCTTCTTCGGAATGAAACGGATGCAGCTTCTCTGCTCCCATTCTCTCATGGCATCGCGGATTTTATTCGACACACCGTGAGGAAGTTCTTGCAAGATGTAAGGAATTTCACTGTTGTTCCATAAAGACGTAGCGTCCATGGAACCACGCTTCTCCAAAGGTATGGCTTCAAACTCGGAAGCGCTCAAGATATTTTCGGGGAAAACACCGGCGAGGACGGGTCGTGATAGAGCAAAGGCCATGGCCGCAGCAGCCTTGAGAGTAACGGAAGGCATGTTGATGTTTGTTGGCATATTTTTGGGGGGGAAAAAAAAAGAAGAAAAAAGAATGGATGCCTGATTCTCACTGAAAGAATGCTGGAAAATACAGGCGGACAGGAACCCAAAAAGAATGTGATGCTAAATTAGCAAATAAGATTAACTGGTGCAGTTGCAGCCCGAGTACGGTGCAACGGAAACAAACGCGGGCATCTCTTGTTAGCTTAAGTATTTGTTCGACTGTGTCTACAACTTGAGTGTTTATGCTGCAATGACTCGATAGAGCTCCATTCCTGTCCATGTGGATCCCGCAGATTGCCGTTGTCAGATCCTCTCGCTCGTATATTGCCAAGGTGTGGCTGGGTTGTATGCAGTATAGATCCCAGCTGCTAGCTAGGCTTTGGCGCAAGATTTTTTAAAAAAAAAGCCAACAATTACGCGACCAATCGATACTCGCTTTGCTAGAGTGTATTCATAACAAATGGTTTCTGTAGCTATTCTCCACAAGCCGGCAGACCAAAGTCCCAGGAATATTCTTGCGCCAAGGCTGGCCGTGCTGGAGATAGCCTTGCGGCACAACAAGCTTATGCCATGGATGATGGCGTACTGCTTACTGTATTCCTGGATGTCATGGAGATCAGATGAACAGAGTCGTTGGGGGCCGGTAACGAATGTGGTTGCAAAACATACTTTCTAAAAGACGCTGGTGAGGTTTCCCACTTTTTCACTATCCATCCACTCATAAGCGAAAACTAAAACAAGTTAATGATCAATGCACAAGGGAAATCGAACCTAAGCATGATTCTAGAACAACTTTGAACCATATCGGCATCAATGAGTACACCTGCTTGCGGCTTGGCATACCTAAGCTCGGCGTCTTATTTGGCCGTCTTAGAAAAGCGACCGGTGACGGCAGCTTGGCCGCAGATCTGCAGATTTAGTCTGTCTGACATGGGGTGGTGCATCGCTGGTAATATGTGTACGGCAGTCTGGAAACAACAAACACCTCCTTCATCTTCCTCAATCTTCTACCTACCAATAAGCTTCCCTTTCGTCGCCAATATTCAACAGCTCTTAGACTATCATCACTGGATGCTATACCACGCAATGACTATACCAAGCGAGATGACGGATTCAATCACCATTAAAGCGCATTGCCTATGCAATGCGTACAGTTTTTCGGCTTCTGTAGCCAAGTCTGCTCTTCCACTCAAGGCTGCATGCTGTCACTGCACTTCTTGCCGCCGCCTCACTGGGTCACTATATTCTACATGCGCACAGTGGCCCAATCTTTCTGAAGATCTTTCTGGCCTCAAGAAATACTCGTACAGCAAGCACATCGACGTGTTCTCCTGTGGAACTTGTTCCACCAAACTCTTCTGCCGCGTCTCTACTCTAGGATCGGCTGTTTACGTTGTGACCGGTGCTCTGGAAAACACTCCAGGTCTCGTCAAGTACAGCGTTCACCTATTCGTTGGTGACACGATCGACGGCGGAGCTTCAGCATGGCTCCCGAGATCCGAGAACGGTGAGCCCGTCATGCGGTGGAAGCAAGCGCGCGGTAGCCAAAAGCTACCGCTGGAGTGGCCGACGCCCAAGGCCATCCCAGTTTCGCCCTCCACTTTGGAAGCCTCTCCAGCTGCGACACCCTTCCACTGCCATTGCAAAAGTGTTAGGCTGCTGTTGCGCGGCGCTGCCGATCTGCAAGCGGACCCCGCGCGAGATTCCACTTCCACATGCATCAGCCCAGAGACGCTGAAGTTCAAGGCCAGTCTTGACTCATGTGACTCGTGCCGCCTCACGTACGGCTCGGACGTGTCCACGTGGGCTTTTGCTCCTCTGACCCACATCCGTTTTGCTTATAGTAACGAGCCGGCTGCTGAACTATCCGAATTCCCCCAAACCGTCGCCTTGCTCAAACAAGCAGTCTTGACCGCTGGGAAGAAAGACCCCCGCCTTGGGACACTGGCGGTGTATAACAGCTCTCCAGACGTGGACCGTTATTTCTGCTCCACGTGCTTTGCCAATGTATTCTACGCTGTTCATGACCGCGAAGACATGGTCGACATTGCGGTCGGCTTGTTGGATCACCCCGACGGTGCTCGCGCCGAAGGACTACTTGCTTGGTCCTATGGCAAGGTTGGGTGGGAAGCTGACGTGGCTGGAGGATGGCGAGAGGAGCTTGTTGCTTCAGTGAAGACGCTTTCCAAAGAGTGGGCTGCCTTGAATGACGAGAACAGCACCTGAAATACACAGTTGCCAGATCAACTGGTTGAGAGTTGTGAAGATTTTGGGGGGGGGGGGGGCTACTAGCGATTGGCTCAGTTGATAGAATTCGTCTCGGCAATCACAGATGTGTGCTGTTATTTATAGCTTAGGCTGAGAGATAATTTCCAATTGTCACCCTTGCTCAATTTTGCACTTGTGATGAACAGGAGTAAAAGTGGAACCACAATTACAAGGTAGTAATTACGACTTATATACCATCACGACAGCACTCTATCACTCGAGTCAATAGCAAACAAGGTCACCTAAGTCATTGGCGACTACGACGCACTTTGGGGCGATGAGCAGTTCTCTGTCGGCGAGGTAGAAAGGTGATGGTGGATAATGTGAACCGCCGTCGACTTTATCTACGTCAACTGACGGCAATTACCGTCGGTTTTGAGGATACTGTACACCACTGACACATGACCCCACACCGTGTAGTCTTATCCTAAAGAACCATAGAGTAAACCAACTAGAAAATGCCCTTGAGCTCGGCAATGACGATGAAGAGACCAATGCCTACGAGAGCAGTTATCATAAATATTGAGGTTAAGTTTTGCTTCTTGAGCATGATGTTACTGACCAAAACGGGTCTGAATCTCCCTTTTTGGAGTTTTGTAGCAAACACAAAACTCACGACGGAAATGTCGATATCATCAAATGGTATGTTTTTTTACAGCATCGCGCGAACAAACCAGATTCTTTGACATAACTTCCTGTGGACCCTTGGCGATGAGCCTCGTTTCAGTGTTGAGTTACCAAATCATTGAAGATCCGTTTATGGAGAGAATGGATGCTCACGGTACTGTTTCCATACCGATTTTGGCCTGAGCTCGAGAGATGCCCACGTCCGCAATTTGTTATTATGGTTCGTGGGAGGTTACTTCGCCCGAACTCAAAATGGAATCTCCACCTCTAGAGTCACCTTTGTTGCCCATAGTTATATAAACGAGCTGGAAACACAACCACCTAGCTTGGTGGTTCTATCAAATTTGAACTTTGAATGAGCTGATTGGAAGACATGTACGCGAGAATGAGAGCAGCATTGCATATACTCATCGCTGCAGCGACGTCGGGCTCGGGTTTTCTAATCCACCCCAAGCAGGCGAGAACAATCGAAGACTCCTATGACTACGTAATCGTCGGCGGAGGCACCGCTGGCTTGACACTTGCCTCCAGACTGTCCGCTGACCCATCCAGTGAGAATGTGAACTGCATCACTTATATCTTCATTCCTTGCTGATGAAGCGATAGACTCGGTTCTTGTCATCGAGGCTGGCATGCCGTATGTACAGACAAAGCAGTTATCAGCCATTCATGGCAATAGCATCTAAATTTGGGTAGGGATAACTATGAAGCCGCCGTCATGATTCCACGCTTCTACCCAGGAGCGTCTGGATTCGCCCCTGGAACCCGATACGACTGGAACCTCACTTCGGTTCCGCAAACGTCGCTACAAGGGCAGACGGTAAATCTTACACAGGGTCACGCCATCGGCGGAAGCAGCACAGTCAATGCCATGATATTTGATCGCGGTATGCCTTCAAATTATGATGCTTGGGCTGCACTTGGGAACACGGGGTGGGATTTCAAGGCCCTTCTCCCATACTTCAAAAAGGTATGGGATCTTACTTGGTTTCATACACTACTACATGCAACATGCCAACTAATGTCAAACCAGAGTGAAAGCTTCACTCCAGCTCCACCTGAAAACGCAGCTACCTATGGGATGACCTACGATCTGGCCTGTCATGGCACCGAGGGACCGGTTCAGTCGAGCTATTTAGCTTGGTCGCATCCAAATAACAGTCAGTCATAACTCTCTACGAGTCATGGTCTGGCAGTCTACTAAACTGGCTATGTTCAGCAAACTTCTTGGACGCGATGCACGGCTTAGGTATAAGCACACCAATCGATCAAGGCTGCAACCCACTTGGCGCGTATCTCACAACCCATTCTATTGACCCGCGTAACCAATCCAGATCGAGTGCAAGAACTTCACACTATGACCCAATTCTGGGAAGGCCCAATCTGTCGATAGCGACAGGTCAGCGAGTGACAAAGCTTCTGTTTGACACGAGCAGTACCGGCCCTAAGGCAGTAGCAGTTGAAGTGAGTTTACGTCCCTATTCTCAATACTCCCGTGATTTCATTCACATCACCCATCGGCGCTCCCTTGCGCTAACATATCCTCAAGTTTTCGATAGGCCCAGGCTCTACCTCACAAAGTGTAGCAGCTAGGAAAGAGATCATAGTAGCTGCTGGCGCCTTGAACACGCCCAAGCTCTTACAGCTCTCCGGCATTGGGCCGGCATCGGTCTTGTCCAAGTATGAAATTGCTTCCATCATTGATCTGCCCGGAGTCGGATCTAACCTCCAAGATCATCCTTTTGGCCTTACCCTTGCGTCTTGTATGTTTGCCAAGCTTCTTGGCCCTCAACTATGACTGCTAACTCGAGCTTGTAGTGAGCAATGGCATCCCGGGAAATTCGGACCTGGACAATGCGACCTACGATGCTGAACAGGGAGATCTATACTATTCTAAGCGGAAAGGTGAATATCGGCGACGGTGAAAACGTCTACAAAGAGGCGTCTATGTACTAAACATGTTCTCCCAGGCCGCTGGACGGATACTATTGCTGAAGCTCTTGCTTTCATCCCTCTTCTGAATTTTACGACGTCCGATACTGCCAGTCGCCTCCTATCCACCATCGATAGCACTGCAGCTCAGTTTCTCCCGCCAGGCACCGACGAGGCCGTGGCTGTTGGCTATCAAAAACAAATCGAACAAATACTGAAGATGCACAATGATGCTTCTACGGCTGGTATGGAGCTTCTCTACGTTGACGGCGGTCGCTCGGTGGTCAACATCTTGATGCATCCGTTGAGCAGAGGTACCGTCACTATCAATTCTTCTGACCCATTTCTGCCGCCTGTGATCGACCCGCGGTACTTCTCCCACCCCTACGACGGTCAAGTTCTGGTCGAATCACTACGATTCAACAGAAGACTGTTGGCCACAGGGCCTATACAAGCTCTTGGCGCCACGGAGACCCTTCCTGGTGCAGCAACACAGAGCGACGAGGATATTCTGGCATTCATCAAAGGCATCACGTCGACAGAATACCACTATTCTGGTACTTGCGCAATGCTTCCAAAGGCAATGGGGGGCGTTGTTGACCCGGAACTCAAGGTTCATGGAGTCGATAGTTTGAGGGTCGTGGATGCTAGCATCATGCCTCTTATACCATCGGCACATACGCAGGCTACAGTCTATGCCATTGCCGAGAAGGTGAGTCTCTACATGCGTTGTTCCTAATCAAAATAACCACACACCCACCCCCCCCCCCCCCTTTTTCTTTTTTTTTTGTTTTTGTTGTTGACTTCTGGCGTAACGCTCAGGCAGCGGATATTATACTGGGGGAACAGTGATATGACTGGGTACCAATGCTCATCATTGGGTTCTGCAAAACATGACCGGAGCCAATAAGCGTTATGAACACGCAAGTAAAATCACTCACAGTGCAGCGTTATGCCTGCAATCCGTTCTGTACGTTGCGCATAGGACGCAAGGTTGAATAGGCCATGAGATAGAATACCAGAGAATTCGTCTCATATCTTGGCCTAAACTAGAGATTGCGGCTTTTTTGCCGTTGATGAATAACTGTTGGCGATGCGTATATTCGGCCGGCGAAGAAACAGAAGAAACCGGCCCAATCAGCCGCCCCAGCTGATGACGGCAAGGTCTGAGGCGCAAAGCAAATTTCCACGACCTTGGCACCAGTCTCGATGCGCGGGTGCGTGAGCGAGTATGTACAAGTAGGCGAAAAAGTCTACTCCATGTGCGTTGTAATCTGGCACCGTCATACGAGGCAGCACACATTCGGCCCCGGCGCGCCAGAGGCAATATTCCAGCACTGTCTGATTCCCAACTTGGGCGATTGCTGATCCTGTTCATTGGACACGAGTCTCTTTGACTCACAGCACAAATTGTAGGGAACAAGGTATCAGTCAGGCTGGGGCAAGACAACCGGCTCCACAGGCTGCACGTCAGCATGGCCCGCTGCATGTATCGGTTTCCAGGACTAAGGAAATCAGTTTATAGAACTAAACAGCAGGGGTTAATGCGCGTCAGCCGCCGTTGTACATAAGTGCTGACACCTAGCACTGAATCTCCCGTACTGTACCGCAATGTACTCAGTAACCAGGCTGTGGCGGATGTGCTGTGAGTATGTAGTAAGTAGGCTCGGCGCCGTCAATACCGGAACGGATTGGACATTCGATTATCGTGTAACGCCAAAAAGGAATTGCATCCATGAGTTAAGGGGGACGGCTCAGAAATGGTTATCCAGACTTGACCGAATGAAATCACAAGAACCTGCAGCGCCAATACACACTAGGGTGCATCTGACCCAAAACCGGACTGAGCCTTGTCAGACCCGGTCATTTGCAACCCACTGAGTCGTGCGTTGCACAACATCCCAAGACACAGAGGCCACACGTGATCCACGAGCGGTCTCGGTTTGACAGCTGCCTAAAAGTGCGTGATCATCTCGCCGCAGCCTGCCCTGCACCAAGGAGTCGAGTGACCTCCATATAACGTCGCTCTCTTAACGCAGCTTGCAGCCGCAATCCTAGACTCGTTGCGAGATTCCCTCCAGCAATGCAGGACCACGCACCAGACATACTCACTGCGATCCCCATCGAGAGCCTGAGTGCTGGGATTCACAAGAGAGTCGGCCAGCTGTGTCCTTTAGAGAATGTCTTCGAACAACACGGCCGACAGCGGCGGTAGCGACGATAGTGATGACAAAATCGAGCTGATTGTGGCGGTTGTCGCCCTACTCATCTCTGTTCTTGCCTTCATCATATCTATGCTCCAAGCTCTTCAGCAGTATTACGCTTCAGCCACGGGCTACTCTTCATGTACCTCCAAGGTCATGGGTGATTGGGCGCAATTCACCCGTCGCCGGTTCCGGTGGTACGAATTTCGCTTTGAAGTAGAATTCGAAGTCCCCGTCATCTTCGTTGCGCATCCAACCAACCTCAGAGGACCCCTCGGATTGCATGACGAGAAGGAGATCACCTACATGACGGGGACCTCTAACAGTTACAAGAAGACGTTCACCTGGAACCAACAGCAGTACGATGAGATCGACAAGAGCCTACGGGCTGGGAACAGCCGCCAGGCCATCCACACAGCAGATAACGAGCTTGCCAATTGGCTAGGTCTCCTAATGGCCATCCAGCGCATGGAGAAAGAGTCTCGAACCTGGCAGGACAATGAGTATTTCGGCCACAACAACCTCCAGTGGGAGGATCAGACCCCATGCCACCCTCACACACCGGCTGCGACCTTTACGCACACACTTACTGTGGGGATGCAACGAAAGAAGAAATCATGGGACAGCATGCCGGACAACATGAAGAAACCCTACGCCACCACTACCATTTCTCATTTGGTCGAGATTGCGGGCATGCTCGGGGTCCACTGGAAAGAGTTCAACAGAAACGAGGACCGCTACCGTGCGCAGGGCAACGGCTTCAGCATCACCGGCTACGATGTTGACGACCTTGGCATCGTCTTCACGTTTGAGAAAACCGGACCGACTTGGTTTCATGAGAACCGCATCGTCCCCCACAATCTCGTCAAGGAGCTTTTCTTTGGGTACTGTCCCACGATCTTCCGTCAGGTGAACAGTAGCAATCACAAGTACGCCGATGAGCCCAAGGATATCGGAACACTCCAGCTTGGAAGTATGTCTGCCATTGCCGAGACGCTGGTGGTGATTGGATGCAATACCAATACCGTTCAGTATTTTCGGAGGCCGCAGGCAAATACACGTCACGTACACCTATTTCCCAGTGAGTAAATATTCAGAGACTTGTTGCAGAAAGGCCTCTGACGTCAACATTTGTGTACAGTCGCATTCGAGCTGCTCGGTATGGTTGGAGCAGTGCTCCAGATCCCTGGTACTGCCTTTCGCATGCTTCCAAACCCGACTCTCTGGCACTGGGACCGAAAATCATTCTCGCTGCGCACCTTTCTCGGTGATTATGTGCATGCCTTGGGCGAGGCATCGGCCAACGAGCCCCGTCTCAACTACACGGAGAACACTCGTATCGCTACAATTATCAAGGAGGCAGGCAGGATTGAGGACAAGTTCCTAGAGTTGGAGTCTCGAGATGGCCCAGAGGCAATTCTGAGGCCCACCAACAACACGGAGGAAAAAATCTACTCCAACGACCTCGTTATGGTTCTGCATTCAGCGATATCTCGGTGCGATGAATTCCTCATAAACCCTAGCCGGATCAACCTCGTCCAAAACGTTTTGCGCGTTCACTTGCAAGAGGTCCTTCGGATTCTAAACGACACGGAGGGAGAGTACAAGACTGTGGTTGTCACCACAGACAAGGGCCGGGCAAGTAAGGAGCACCTCCAAGAGTTGGTTTCCCCCGGGGCGTCTTCTTTTGTTAGGGCGAGCGAGGAAAGTGATGAGGCTCAGAAGGAGATATCTCTGCTGCAAAAACTCGACTCGGCCTCGTCTAGTGAGAGACACGGTGTGCTTGCCGAGATTTATCTGTTCTCGGTTCGCAAACGTGTTATCGAGGTTGTCTGCAGGCAACTGCTCGTTGCTAAATCGCGACGAGAGCGAGCCAGGTCATTCATTTCCACTGCGTCCGGCACTGTGTCTGGGGAGCCACCGGATTACGACCAGGGGCAGCAGATCAACGATATATGGTGCATGCTTGTGTTTAGGATGGCATGCTGGCTACTGTTGCACGATTTCCATGGCAAGGATATCCAAGTTGAGAAGAGCGAGGTTTTTGGCAGTCGCTTACCAGTGTATCTCACGTAAGAGGAAGCCCGCGATAAGTGGTCTGGTGTGCATGACCATATGATGAGCTATTTATGAATCACGACTTTGGGCGTAGGACATGTAATTCTAGTAAAAATATATCAGGGTCTAATGCGGGTGTTGATGAAGAGTTTCATTGTCTGAACGCGCTTTGCATCATGGTATTTCTGCTAGTAAATGACATGGCTATCTACATGGTTTCGTAAAAGCACCCCACACACTTATAATCCGTTCTCTCAATCATTCAATGGGTACCATTGGCGCCGTTCGCGCCATTCTCACGCTTCTTCAACTCCTCACGGACCCCCGGCAAGATGTAGCGGCCATAGTCGATAGCATCGTTGAGGTTGTCATAGCCACGGATGGAAATGAGTTCGGCGCCAAGGTCAACGTAGTTGAGAATGGAGTCGTTGATGGTCTTGGGAGACCCAACCAGAGCCGTGGAGGCTCCCCGGGCGTTGGTTGCTGTGACAGTGGGGTACCACAGAGCACGATCTTGGACCTCGCCCTTCTTGGCAATGTCGAGGAGACGCTGAGAGCCCACGTTCTGGGGTTCCGGGCCTGCCTGACCCGGCTTACCCTGCCCGGCGGCGATATTGCCCTTGAGCGCGGCAAGCGTGCGGTGCGCCTTGGCCCACGCTAGCTCGTCGGTCTCGGCGATGATGGGACGGAAGGTGACCCAGATGCGGGGACGGTCCTTACGGCCGGCCTTTTCGGACTCGGCGTAGATGCGGTCGATCTGCTCCTTTGTTTCCTTAAGAGGCTCGCCCCAGAGTCCGAAGATATCAGCTAGGGAGCCGCCGATGCGGTATGCCTCTGCGGAGGAGCCGCCGACGGAGACGGGGATAGTGCCTTTGGTAGGGCGGACCTTGTTGGTGAAACCCCTGAAGGTATAGTACTTGCTGTCCCAGTCGAAGGGTGCATCCGACTCCCACGCACGGCGCAGAATCTTGATGTAGTCTTCTAGGCGACCGTAGCGCTCCTCCTTGGACAAAAAGTCGCCCTCCTTGGCTTGTTCGGCATCACTGCCGCCGGCGATGAAGTGCACGACAACACGACCCCTGCTGAGCTGGTCCAGTGTTGCCAACGCCTTCGCAGCAACTGTAGGATAGAGTGTGTTTGGCCGCAGGGCAATGATGACACTGACATTCTTAGTCACGGAAAGGATCGTCGCGCCGATAGTGAAGGGGTCGAATGAATCGGACCCATACGGAACGAGCGTGTAGTTGAAGCCATAGTCATCCAGGTTCTTGGCGTAGCGGACCAAGAATTCCGGGTCGATGCCAGCACCAGGGATCGGGGCGATCTCCGTTGAGGCGTTAGGGAAAGTTACACTGATGAACTCGGTCGGCATTTTCGATGTTCTTGTGGTATGGGAATTGGTGGTTTGCTCGAGGACCTCTTTGTTGGAGAATGATGCCACGGTCTATATACACGCGTTGCCGGATATGACGACAACTGCAAGATAATCACGCCTTACACCCCGAGCCGATTTCGGCAAGGGGTTCCCCCAGTGAGATGTCGCCATAACCCCATCTTATCCGAGTGGTTTCTATCAATCTGGCAATTGAGTAGCATTTTCTTGGCAGATTTCTCCGACACTCTCTGAAGATACCCCGATCTGCAGAAGAAACGGTCGTTCGGGTTGTTGCGATGAGCACGCAGTATTAGCCTCAATTGGCCGCGGAAACCGGGGCGACTCGGACAAGCCTAAGCACATGTGATGAGTTCATGCCCTTCCTCCATAGTCACAGCAGCTCACCACCATGGCGGGATAGAGGTTACAAAAATCTATGAGAGTATCAATCAGCATGAGATTACCAGATTACCCCGCTCCAAAGCAAGACGCAATCCTCGGGGTCAGTTCCACCCATCCACATCTTGTGTCCAATGTCGGCCACGTCCACAAACCAACCGTCCTCGGATGCTTGACATTGGCTAGTTGATCGTTCTAGCCCGTCTCTTATCGTTCCATGACTTACAAATCAAGTCGTCGCAAGATGAGCCTTGTATGTCGTGATTTGTCACTCGGTAGCACATGGCTCAAGATTCGCCTTTGCTGTCGGAGCCTTCCAGCACCCAACATCGGTCGGGACGAAAATCACGCATTGAAGCAGACCAGTAAGCCCGGGTTCAAAAACAATAATTTCAAGGCAAAAAATGGTGTCTAGAACCCAATTCACAGACTGCGTTTCGAGCCTCAACAGACTTTCTTTGTACTAATTGACCAAATACTTACGAACTTGCTGCCGGATGGAGCTGGACTAGTTTGTGAGGTTAGCCTTGGTGTAGAGGCACTTAGCCATGGAAGTCTGCATAGTTTGACAAGATTTTGAGTATAGTCATTCCTTTCATAGCATGGTGCGATGGTTGAATAAGTTGCAGACCTTGGGGTAGTAAAACCTTCACCACTTATGGGCTGCGACAGCTCTAATCACAGAGGGAATTGGGATAAGTGAACGCACCGATGGTAGAACCAGGAAGGATTAGGATGAGAAAATCTGGTTTAGTTAGTGAGATTGTGCATGTGAGCCTCACGGAGCTTCTTCTAAAATAAAAGCCGGTATCTAGAATTGGGTCAAATTCAGGATTGGGAGGGAGGGGCATCGAGGCGTACAAAGTATGTTGCGAAATCTCTGAGGAGATATAATCATCGAGGAATCCGCATCCTACGCTACAGGCGCATCATCCTAATAAAAAACCAAAACATCTTTATCTATCCCCAATTACTAGATGGGTTGTACACCTTGTACAGTTCGCGCATTTCCTCTCCTGAGATTTACACGTCTCTTTCCTCAGTGGGGGCTTCTGGAAACTCAAAGTCATACAATTTGGACGTACTCAACCAGTTGGTTGCCGAGCTGGAAGCTTGACAAGCGTCGCTGCTAGATAACGGCTTCATGCCGGGAGAATCTGTTCGTCCTCAAGCTGTTTCGGGCACTTTAGCCCGATCATTTGCGCTCCTTGTGTATTATTTACACAATAACTACTTATCTTTCCAGGCACAACACTAGCCTATCTGTCGAGCCCGAAAGCGACGTCAACTGGTGCCACGCGGAAAGCGACAAGTTCGCATAGTGCTTCAAACTTCATTTACAAACAGATGCCTTCTCCTTCATGATTGAGCTGCTCCGGTGGCAGCCGCTTGGTAGATTAGTTGACAGAGCATAGAAAGTTCTGTATTGATCGGCTTTGTAATTACTATGTACGAAGCAATGTACAACATGGGAGAAAAGGACAGGCTCCAGCGGGCAAAAAAAAAAAAAAAAAAAAAAAAAAAAAAAAAAAAAAAGAAGTCTCGACGGCTTGAGCAAATGAGAATATCGGGATGCCAAGCATCTACGGATAGTGGAGGAGCCGATCCGGGTCACGTGCCACGCCACGTGACCCACCTCGACGGCTCTTTCAATATCTACGGCACTGTTGCCAGCTAGCGTGCTGGCTCTCTTTCTCTTCTGTTTAACTCTAGCAACATCTTTAAATATACTATAGTTCAACCCCTATATCTAATATTAGATCCTATAATACTAATACTAATTAGTAGTTAACTTTATAGTTACTACTACTATAGATTAGTAAGGTTAATAGAAGAGACTATGAATACTGCTTATCTAGGCTGCCTAGTACTACCTAGAAGAAGGTGCTAATTACTTAGTATAGGTTATATTTAATAATACTAGTAAAAACCCCTTTATCCCTATATCTATTATATAGAAGATTACTATCTTTAACTTTATTGCTTATAGAGAAGTCCCCTCTTTCTTTACCTATA
Organism: Colletotrichum sublineola; assembly: GCA_020631755.1. NCBI lineage: Eukaryota > Fungi > Ascomycota > Sordariomycetes > Glomerellales > Glomerellaceae > Colletotrichum > Colletotrichum sublineola. The sequence continues at coordinate 4,301,811 of JAHSQG010000001.1, forward strand.
CTTTACTTACTATCTTACTAGCTATAGTAAATCCTCTAACTATATAACTCTCTTAGTTACCTATTACTATTAAGGGCGTATTGTTAGAACTACTATATTAACGCCTTTACTACTAATTAAGGTAAGTAAATTTTTCACCTCTACAAACGCCTAAGCAAACAGGCCCTTCCTATATTTTCTACTACTTCCTGTTAGCACCATAATATCTAACAGTAACGCATATAGATTAATAATATCTAACAGCAACGCCTATAGATTAATCTACTTCTAACACCATAAGGTAGCTAGTAGTAAGCAATCCACTTCTAACACTACGCCCCTTAATATCTATAGTAGTAATTAAGTATTTAAACCTTACTAGCCCCTACCCTTAAGTCCTCTATCTTTATCTTCTCTATTTATTACTTTCTCCCTTATCTAAACTCCTATTACATCTTTTACCCTTCCTTTTATTATATCCTTTATCTATTATCTATACTACTAGTAGTAATCCCTCTAACAAATAGATTTACCCCTAAGCCTATGTGGTTAGGGGTAAGTACCTGTATTTAAGAGGTTATGAGGCTATTAGAGGGTAGTAGATCTATTCCTAGATAATTACAACTATTATTAATAGCACCTAGGGATTTCCCTACTAAAGAGTAGGATCCCTTATACCCTATAAATATTAGGAACTTATTCCCTATCCCTAAGTAGTATTAGGGTTAAGTTAATATTAAATAATAGGGTAATACCTATATTAGTAATATCCCTACTAATACCTCTAAGGATAAAAGGAGGAAAGCCCTAGCTATTATTATTATCTTCTAGATAATAAGGTATATAAGAGAAGGGCTCTATAGGACTAACCTATAGGATGCCCTATAGGATAACTTTAAGGGATAGACTAAAGAGGACTTTATAGTAATATACTATAATACCCTAATAGGATTCTATAACTATCTCCTATACTAAGGGATATTTATTAATACTACCTAAGGTAGCTAGATTATACTATAAGTATATACTACTATATTAGCCCCTAAGGTACTAAAGTAGATAAAAGAGTAGGTAATAGCTAATATAGGTAAGACTAATAACTTTAAGATAAGGGCTAACAACCCTAACTTTATCTATAATATTATAAGATTATTACTATTAGACCTATAGCCAGATGGTTTACTAACTCTAGCTCTAGCTCTAGCTCTAGCTCTAGCTCTAGCTCTAGCTCTAGCTAGCTAATAGTTAGTAGTTAATCTAAATTCCTTATATAATAACCCTAACTTTATCCCTCCCTTCCCTAGTGTAGTACTAGTACTAATTATAACTATACTATCTACTAGAGGAATACTACCCCTCTACTAGCTTACTAACCTTATTAAGATATACCTAGAGGAGCTTAAATATAGTAGAGGAGTATATAAATTAATTAAATCTAAGCTTACTATTTTCTAAGACTAGTACTTTAAGGTAGGGATACTATAGGATTAATTTACTAGTATATTCTTTATTATACTTAAAGGGGTAGTAGTAGACTTCTATACTAACTATCTCTATAATCTATCTTATACCCTTAACTTCTATACTATAGTTATAATACTTAAGGGTAACTTTAAGATAAAAGAAACATATTAAGCCTACCTTATAGAGCTATAGAGAACTACTTTTGCTAGTACTATCTATAATAACCCTAATAAGAGTAAGCCTAAGACCCTTAAGATCCTTATCTAACAAGTAAATACCCTCTTATAATCTATTATAAGGATTAGCACCCTATCTAACATAGCCCTCTATAATTAGCTCCTTAACTCCTACTAAGGTATAGAGGAGTACGCCTTTATGCTATTTAACCTAGCCTTAATATTTACTAGCATATATGGCTAGCTAAGATCTACTATTAGTAATACTACTAAGATTAAGTAATAATAGTAATATATACTATACTAGTATCCTATTAATATTAATAGCTAATATAAATATCCTAGTAATAATTAGTACTAGACTAACTATATATATAATAGCTAGTATAGCTACTACTAGTATAACCCTTCTAACTATAATAACTATAATTATATAAATAACAGCCTATAGCGCCCTTTTAACTATAATTAGTACTAGTATAATACTTCCTTAAAAAAGTATTACATATATAGGAAGCTAGGATACTAGTTAACTAAGTACTCTAAGGATAAGTACTAGTAATCCTACTACTAGTATAAGAATTAGTACCTAATAGAGGGATTAATAGAGGCCTTTTAATAATTTATTACTAACTTTAAAGGATATAAGCCCTTTAAATTAGATAATAAGAATAATACTTATATAGATTATAATAATAAGCTTAGTACTATATTTTTTATATTAACTACCTTTTTTAACTCTATAGTAGTAGACAGCCCTTTATTATTTTCTAAGCTATATAACTAAGTAACTATGTACTTTATTATAAAGGAAGATCTCTAAGGGGATTAAGATAAAGATACCTAGCCTATAGTAGATATCTTTACTATTAATAATTAGTATTTAGTAACTACCTTCTAAGGTATTATACTAGACTTAGGTACTATAGAGTACTTAATAGTAGGATACTAGTAGTATCTTACCCTCTATAAGCTATTTAGAGGAGACTTACCCCTAGATATAGACTATACTAGAAAAGTAAGGATCTAATTTAGTAATAGGATATATTTTATATCTAAGGGTACTATTAATATTACTACTCCCTTAGGCACCCTTACCTTCTATATAATGCCTAGTAATACTTCCTTCCTACTCTACCTTATAGATATAGATTACTAGAGGATTAAATTTAATAACCTTACTAACTAACTTATCTAAGGTAATACTATTATCCCTATTATATGTAAATAGGGGTATCTATAGATACTATTAGAATGCCTAACCTAGAGTATTACCTAGTACTATCTTACTAATACTAAGCTATATTAAGTATACTACTAATTTAGCTATCTATTAGTCTAGTAGCTTTATAAGGTACTTTAGTAATCTAGTAATAAGGTAGAAATCTTAGCCCTAAGGAAGATTACTAAGGTCTACTATTAGTACTAACTTAACACTATAGTACTAGGCTAGTTTAAGTTCTCTTTATAGGATAATAACTATAACTTTAACTATAAGATTATTATTAATATAGTATATCTTAATAGTAACTACCCTATACTATATATTATTAATATAGCCACCTCTTTTTAAGTAGTATAATTCCTTAAGAATATTACCGCTAAGTATATATAGGAGGCGCTCTATATATATTAGATTAACATATATCTTAGCCTACTAGATTAGATTATTATAGATACTAGCCTTAACTTTTATATAGCTAAATTTAAATAATCTATATATACCCTTTTAATCTATATTAAAGAAGTCCTAATTAAGGCTTATAATAGTATTAGTAAGGTTAAAAGATACTATATACCTCTATACTATATATATAAGATCTTCTATAATAAAGGAGAATCCCCTACTATAGCCTTATAGCTTACTATAAAGGCTATTAATAATACTACTAGCCTAAACAGCCTTATCCCTACCCTACTTATATTTAGGATATACCCCTAGATTATAGATTCTTTACTACTATTACTATTAATAATAAAGAGGGCTAAAATAGTAAAAAAGGCTATAGAGGTAGTATAGTAGATCTATACTAAGTACTAAGTTAATAAAGTAATTACTACTTATAATAGCCTAGATATATTTAAGACTACTATACTCCTACTTTAATCCCCTATTTAAGTATAGTATAAAAAAGAGGGTTAGTAAGGCCTATACTACCTTATTATAGTTAATAGTACTAAGTATACTATAGAGTTCCCCTATAGCCTAAGAACCTTCTACTCTACTATTATTAAGCTATATTATTATAAAGAACCTAAAGATTATAAAGGAAATACCGCCTCTAAAGCAGCTAACAAGAGGCCCCTAGAGAATAATAATAATAATAAGAGGCCCCTAGAGAGTAATAATAATAATAATAAGGGCCCTATACTAAGTAATAATAAAGAGGAGGATAAGCTTACTACTATACCTACTAAGAAGGTTTTAAATACTATTATTATAAGGGCTCTACTACTAAGGAGATAGCCTAGCTGCCCTTATAAATATAATACTAACTTCCTTAATAAGATAGGCCTAGGTACTATACTTATTACTACCTACTAGGTATCTACTACTTACTTCCTATTATTAAAGGAAGAATCTAACCTCCTACTAGTAATTAATCTATATAAGAAGGGTATTATTACTACCCTAGGAAAGCCCTTTAAGCATACTGTTAAGCTTAAGATTAATACCCTTATTACCTATAGTATATTCTAATTTATTAAGTATAATAAGCACCTCTATATAGGCTAATAAATCTTTAAGGCCTATATTATTAATAAGGTAAAAGAGACTAATAACTAACTATATAAAAAATTATGCCTAGTTATCTAAGGATATATAGATAATAGTAAGGAAGTAATCCTTACCTAGTCCCCTATAATCTAGTAGGCTAGCTAGTAGTTAATACTTATGCTAGCTCTATTACTATTACTTAAGCCTAGATTTATTATCTAGCTCTAAGATATAATATAGGTATATACCTAATCTACTACCCTATTAAATTAAATAATCCTTATAAGATTACCTAAGTAGATCTAATACTATTATCTAAAGGGTATAATTATATAAGTTATTAAACCCCTATATAGTATTATAGAGGTAGGCACCTACTAGTAGGCAACTTATAGCTACTACTATAGAGAAAATCTTAAGATAGATACTTTAACTTTTAATCCTTACCTACTTATATCTATAGTAGAGAATCTAAACTTTAGTATTGTTAGGATATAAACTAATAATACTATTAGACTCTTAGATAAATCCTTTTCTGCCTATAAGGTGGAAGAACTTACTAAGGTGACCTTTACTACTAAGGAGAAGTAAATCCTTAGTATTAATAATCCCCTAGCATTTAATAGTAGTATTATAACCCTTACTACTAACAGTAAGATAATCCTTAAGCAAAAGGGCTAGGGTAAGAAACTCCACCCTATTAATCTAACTATAGATACTATTAAGCAATATGTTAAGCAACAAGCCTACAGCACGTATATTACCTCTATATGCTAACCTAAGGCTAGCTTTAGTTATTCTATTATAGTATAACACTAGGCGCCTTAGGCTAAGGAGATTAAGGCGCTTAATTAGTATATTAAGTAGTAGATAGATAACCCTAATTATAGCCTTACTTTTTAACTACTTAATCTAGCTACTATAAAGCTCTTTATCTTTATAGATAGATCCTTTACTAATAATAAGGATATAATATTATAACTAGGATTCCTTATTACCCTAGCTAATAAGATAACTAGTAAATACCTTAATAATAGTAATAAATTTATAATAACTAGGAATATTATCTACTTTAGCTTAATAAAGTATAAGAGAGTTACCTATAGCATACTTACCTCTAAGGTATATAGTATAGTTACTAGTATAGATATAGCATATACTATCTCTATAACCTTAAAGATAGTAACTAATTATATAAGACTTCCTCTAATACTAATAATCCTCTATATAGACTCCTATTTACTCTATAAATACCTTATAAAGCTAGGTACTATAAAGGAGAAGAGGCTTATAATTAATATTATAGCCCTATAGTAGTCCTATAAGAGACATAAAGTCTATAAAGTATACTAGATCTATAGTACTAATAACCTAGCTAATAGATTTATAAAGGTAATACCTAATAAGGCGTTAGAGGAATTAGTAGGTAGTAGGAGAGTAAAGATTAGGATAAAGGGATAGGTTTCTTATATGTAATTAGGTTATATATATTTAAAAAGTATAATACTTTTTAATCTTTTATTTTTATTATGTTTTTAGGCTTTTTAGTACTAATAGGTAAAAGGGGGTAATAGGCATATTTATTACTACTTTAGAAAGTTACTAGTATTAGGATGCTGAGTATCTATGGATAGTGGAGGAGCCGATCTGGGTTACGTGCCACGCCACGTGACCTACCTTGACGGCTCTTTTAATATCTACGGCACTATTGCCAGCTAGCGTGCTGGCTCTCTTTCTCTTCTGTTCAACTCTAGCAACATCTTTGAATATACTACGGTTCAACCCCCATATCCAACGTTGGATCCTGTGATACCAACAGAGAACATATATTTCGCAACTCGGGGATATCAGTCTCGCCTTCCATTTGAGCAGTGACCGCACCGGCACCGGACAAGACAGCATCCACTCATACGAAACTCAGATTATGAAACGATTTGATGTCAGACTGACTACCGATTCTATCCTGCCAGGTTTCGGTCGAGACTAGCAAGCCAAGAGAATAATTCGTTCTCTGACGGGTGGGTGTTTGAGATGAAAGTACAAAGAGAAGTACAATCAAGCACTCTTTCAGTGGCGCAGTACAAATGTATAACGGATCACATTGAAGCATTAATATATCAAAATTTGTACACATTTTCCCTCGTGAACATATTCAGGTTCGTACTTTGAAACCTTCTAGGTCTATACCAATCACTTGGTAGTTTTATAGACCGGCTTGAGGTGTACCTTGAGCGGGATTCTGCTCCACACTCCGAAAGCTTGTTGTCTCTCAATCCATGATTCATTACCCTCTGCGAGCTCTATGTCAAAGTCGTAGATTATTCGGGCCAAGACAAGCCGCATCTCCGCATAAGCCAAGCTGGAAAAGTTATGGCAATGTCAGTAACCACACTTAGTCAGGTCCAGATAATCAGAGTGTAATCTTACTTCTTCCCAAGACAATTGCGAGGGCCAATGCTAAACGGTTGCAATGCCTCTGGGCGATTGTGTTTTTCTTTCGCGTTGTCCAAAAAGCGCTCCGGACGGAACTCCCAGGGCCTCGTCCAGTTGTCTTCGCTATGGTTTGCCGACCAAGGCTGGAGTTCGACAAGCGTCTTCGATGTGGTATGCAATCAGCCAAGTTTCAGTTGCTCAGGACACTCTCCAAACGGGAAATAGCTACTCACTCCCTTGGGCACATGCTCAGAGGCGATTCGGCATCCGTTCTCGGGTACTTGACGAACAAGGCCGGACGGCACGGGCGGATACATCCTCAAGGCCTCTTTCAGGACGGCAAGCATGTATGTCAGCTGGCCGACAGAACCAATAGTGATTTCGCTCGGGTCCTTGTAGGCCGAGCGAACCTCTTCGTTCAGTTTTTGGAGCACCTTTGGGTTGGTACCGAGGAGATAGGTTGTGCCTGTAAGCGTGGTAGCTATTGTTTCAGAGCCGGCGATCACCAAAATCACACCGTTGGCGGATAACTTCTCAATGGATAGATTCTATCAATCGCACATCGTTAGCTGTCATTCTTTTCTCTTGGTGAAATCTGATGCGTTGGGATAATCACCCATTCTTCTTTCTTTTTCACCATGCCCTCGAAAAGGTCATTCCTGTCTTGTTCCATGCTCAACCGCTCCTCCATCATCTTTTCTGTGCTCCGGGACATTTTGAATATAAGATTAAGTCCACCCATATTGAATAGGCCTTGTACTACCGGATCGAGACCAATGTACTTCAAGGAAAGCACGTAGGCGCTGTAGCGGATGGCTTTGAGCATGAAAGCGATCCATGGGTGATAGCTGGATCGTTCTAGGCAGTTGAAAGAGTGTCCAAAAATGAGACCACCAGCTATATCAAAGGTCGTCCAATTGAACCAGGGCTCAATGTTAAGTCCTGTCTTCGTCCCATCGCAGTTCTCGTGTAATCTGGAGATCAGCTTGTCAATATACTTGACGATGATTCCCTCCTGGGCTCTCATGGAACTGTCGGAGAACCCGTGGGACAGCGCACGCCGGAAGCGATGATGTTCCTCACGATCGGCATTAATTATGTTCGTTGGGAGTCCCTCAATGGTTGAGTAGAATAAATGAGACTTGGGTAGCTCATTGTCCTCGAGGTCTTTACCGATTTGGAAACCGTATATATCTTTCCACGCTTCTGCGTTGGTGAACGAAAGATGGTTTGGACTGATGCGCACAACTGAGCCGTAACGGTCATGGAGACGCTGCGTGTGGATTGCCTGGTATCCAAAGGCATGCTGCCAGGCCCAGAAGAGCGGCGAAGCACGTTGGAGAATCGGTCCTGGAAACCTTCGTAGAGGGTGAAAAAAGAGATTGTAGCCAGCGAGGAGAAGTTGCCAGAGAAAAGCCTGTCACATCAGTTTTACTATTCCGATCCACAAAGCATGACGCAACACTTTAGGAACCCGAAATAATATAAGGAACTTGTCGCTCACCGTGCCTAGAGCCATCGCGAGGATATGGGAAGAATTCTCCCCAAGTATTGTCAAAAGGCTGGCCATGTTGATTATGAGACCGAATTTGAGGTAAAATTTACCAGACAATAAACCGTGTTCCGTTCGGTTGACAGGACAGGCTATTTGTACAAAAGGGAATGGGAGCGCAGCGGAAACATGCTTCTGTCTTGCCGCCACCCCCTACGATGCAAGGTACTTGGCGCTGCAGTGGCACATTTAGGTACTACCTTCCGTTGCCGATACACACCATTGGACGAGAGAGGGTTTGGCCATTGAATGGAATGATTGTTTTGATAGCATGCCACCAACTGAACCAATACATACATCCCTGGATAGCCGCATCTCAACATGCATTCATGCATGCACCCACCCGAAAGCCCCATCTTAAGTTCGTAGTTCAGACGTTGCGCGGCGCTATCTACCCCGCACTTGCATGATTTGCAACAGGCAGCACTACCTAGAAAACTCGAGACTTCGTACAGGCGAATACGACCCTTGTGCAGCTATGTTGGAACTCTCTCTAAGCGAGAAAAGCTTGGCTGACGTTCCCCGTGGCAGCTGCACCCCTCATTGGGTCCGTACATGCTTAGAAAACTGACATGTCAAATCGGTACACACCCTCGCCTAAAGTAGTGATTGTTGCTTTGTTGATGTGAGCCCGCTGTAGGTAGCTAAAGTCAGCTATTGCTGGTGAGCATGTCCGCAACTTGTTGGGGAAACCCGGATACAGTACTAGGCCGTCAGTATTTGCACAGCCCTAGAAATAGTTTGATGAACAGCTACAATCAGGTGGTTGAGACGAAGGGCCTATTGTGGTACACTGTGAAGTTACCTTGAGCTGATGGGTACCCACTCGACTGCTCGTTGGGTCATCCTTATTGCTGGGCAAGATCGATGACTTAGTATTGGTATTCTTGGCAACGAACAATATTCATATCTTGAGATGTCTACGCCACAGAGGCAAGGATATTTTGCTTTCAAGAAGCTCATGTTGGTTATAGCTTCAGGATGGTAATGCCCTCTATTATGACCGATAATTTATGCCTTGCGATTTTATTTGGCAATAACTGCATATGTCTATTTTGGTGTCTTTGATAGGGAAGAAGCAATATCCTGCGTCGTAGTGATACTGCTGATCACGTGAAGCTGTCCTAGCTGCTTCATGACAAAGAGCAATCTGAATGTGAAAGGGTTAGTTTGACCATACGAAGCTAGATAACAATTGCCGATACGTCTCAACACGGATAATTATTTCCCATAATGATGGCCTTCCTGTTCAAACATCAACTGAAAAAGAAAAGAAAGGAAGAGTTACTTATCATAGTCATAGTTGTAAGTAGTTGGCGATCACTCTACCATTGCAAGTCTTGCGATTCTTACTTGTACTGATACGTTCATTGGATAGGATCATGTTGGTAGTAAATCTTCATAGTTTCAAAGTATCGCGTATAGGAATGCGCATTCCTAGTTGCGCACATGTAATATGCAGATCAGATAACGCGCATGGTACGTGGCTGAGTTAAATGGAGGCCTTATAGTAACATAAAAAACAGGATACCAGCTATGTGAGTGGAGGGTACCAAAACAAACATCACAGCCAGAAGCTCGTTTGCAGACAAGACTCGCCAGTGAGACATAAGACTATACTCGTACCGGCTTTATGCTAGGAATACAATAGTGCTAAAAGAAAACGAAAAACATGAATGTGAATGAAGTTGGTGATTGCCTAAAAAGTTAACCGAAATCCACAAATGTGTATAAAAATTGTTGCGCACGACTGGTCTCTATATTATTAGGGTCTATTTCTCGTCGGAAAATCATTCCTTCGCTTGCAGCATTCCGAGACCTAATTCATCGGAACGATTCAGTTTGAGGCGAAGACCGAAAATTATGACGCTGTCATCCACCCTGTCAAGGGTTATACCTGGGTAAACCGGATGTCGCAGGTCATTCAACGGCCCACAGACCCATCTTTGAAAGGCTCGAGGTCGTACGCAAAGGCCACTCACGTTATCTTGAAGATTTAGGCGCCCGTAGATCCCGGCTGTTAAGGTCTCGTATGGATAAAGGATCGGCGCGATGACCTCGTCCAAGAAACCTTACTGTTTCAGCTGATCTCATGCGCTCAAATTGGGCTGAAAACTAGCAACGCACTGGTGGTTCTGGAAAAGAACATATTGGGTATATTGAACAAAAAGCAAAGAAACTCGATACCCTCATGGAGCAATGCTAGGTAAACTAGACGGAGTGGGAGTTGTCTGCACAAGAAAATGCCGCCGAACCACCAGACACCTTGTAGCTATCCAAAATCCCAACGATTGAACCATAGGCACCTGCGATCATCAGGAAGGTACCACTTACGATGACGAAAGCACTAAAGCAGACCATAGCAATCCATCTTGGCCGCTTCTCAAGCTTACCCTCCGTCCAGTGGTCGTAGAGCCACATGCAGCCCATCGGCTGGAAGGAAAGAAGGGTTCCAAAGAGGGCGCCCACAAGAGAAACGAGACCATCGAAAACGGGGATAGAGCTGGCAATGATGTACGCAATTATAGCAACGCTGAAAGTGCATCCAAGCCAGATACTCCAGTGCTTGATCGTGTTCTCAGTCAGATGCCGGGACCCACGCAGCATGCGGATGAAAATGTATTTGGCGGGAAGCTATACACTCGTTAGCCGACGTCCTTAAGTGTTATCACAGATAGCAGCATAGGCGCAACTGACGTGAATAACAAGAGTTGTCGATACGATCAAGCCCGGGAAAGCAAGGCCATAGCATACTCTCTTCATGGTCGGACCAGCCGAGCCTAGGGCGGGGGAAGCAACATAAGACCCGCAGAAGTAGTAAACTACGCATCCGATGGCGATGTAGGTGCCCGTCACGGCAGCCTGGCAGATAACGAGAGCGCGAGTGTAGTGACGAGGGTCCCGCATCTCAGAGACGATAGAGAAGAATGCCGGTGTGCCAGCAAATGCGAAAACCAACGTTGACAGCGACGAAGCAGCCTGCGCAAAGGTCGGACTGCCAACGAGCTTGTAGTCAGAGACCCAATGTCCCTCTTGAGGAGCGGCAGCTGGTCGGTCTTGAACTCCTACCGCCACCGTGACGGCGAAAACTGCATTCGATTAGCTGGTTGTTCTTGTCTTGTCCCGTACATCCTTTCCAAACGACGAGTTGCAGCACTCACTTGAAGACATGAGGCAGACAAGGCCGATCCACGCGAACCAAGTAATTTTTCCAAGTGTCTGGATGCTTCCGAAGCAGAAGCCGATCAAAGCAGCAATCGCAACAAAGCCAGCTGTGCATGTACCGTGCAGAGAAATCGAATTGAGCGCGATCGAGGCGCCAAGCATGCCGGAGCCAGCAACAAAGATCCAGTCTATTGAAAGTCCCAGAATCAGCGGCAACTCTTCCGAGTCAAAAAGGGGCATCCACTTACAGAGACAGAACACGATACCGAAGAACTCGCGTCCGACGCGGCCGAAAATCAGGCGTCCAACGTCGTCGATGCCGTAGACCTCGGGATGGCGGAGCTTGAAAACGCCCACGATGTAGTCGGACCATGTCGTGATGGCGCCAATGCAGATTAGAGCAATGACGCCCGGGATAATGCCCAGCACATCAAAAACATTGGGAATAGACAAAACACCCAGCCCGATCTGAGTCTTCATCATGAGAGCAACAGTTCCCTTCCAGCCGACCTGACTGGGAGTTAGTATCTAGTCAGGAATGGTGTGCTGGAAACTCCTACATTGCGATAGTTGGGTCCGCCTTCCTTAATTTTGCCGAAAACAGCATCGTAAGTTGCGTCTGGGTCCTCGAGGACCTGGCCGGTGTGTGAGTCCGTTGGGACAGGTCCCAACCCTTCAATGTCCTCCTTCTTGTGAGCCATATTGGTAGCAGTTGAACGGCTTGTCGCTGTTTTGTGAATGTATTGGTATCGACCGTTGTCGGGTTTCACAAGAGATACACGTCACTCGCAGTCTGCAGTACTGTTGAAACCGAAAAGGCCTTCGAGACGAATCGAATTTGCTGAATAGCAGAAGGCCAAAACTAATGGTTGACCGAGTGGGATGCTCATAAAAAGGAAAAAGTAGCCAAGCGGGCAAGCATCGACTTTGAAGTAAACTGTTGACTACTAGAGATAAAAGTCTGGAGGCACGAGGGCAACACGCCCAAACTGGGACTGGGAACGATGAGCTTTTGTAAAAGACTTGTCCTGGAACTCTGGAGTAACAACCGGGGTTTGATCGATGCCAAGATTTTTCCCTCTACCAGCCTGACAGGCCCGTTCCCGCTAGAATCAAAGCTGGATCGCTATGGCTCAAGTTAGATTACGTATCTATTTAGGATAACTACCCCATAGTTTCCCCAGACTACTTCACGAGGGTTGTACGTCACGGCGGGACGCGCCATTCAAGGGTTCAGGGGAAAGGAAAATGACTCGCGGCTCTTCTCGGTGCAGGCACCCGCGCTGTACCCGACCAACGCATTACATAGTGTCTGGAAATCATCTCTCTGCGAGTTGACGATCTGACTATACTCGTTCGCCAGATATTGTTCCGACAATTTCCTCATGATGAGAGATTTTGTTTGTTACATGCCCCCCGTGATTGCCGTCAAAACCTTATCAAGTTCCTGGTCGTTGGATAATTATAACGCGGAACAATCGGATAAGAGTAGCTGACCCCTTGTAGAGCTAGTCTTTGTGTTTTCAGAAGACACCGCAGTGCAGCCGCAGCTGCGATATTAAACAACGGCCCGTTTCCATCGTAGAGAAACTTGCCCATGCTACACCACCCTGAAGAGTGCGTCGTCGTGGAGACTTACCCGCTGTTGGTGGCCAAGCGGAGGCGCCGTCGGCGCGACTCGCGGACAACTTCCTTTGAAGCAAGGGTGGCTCACCATACATGTCCTTGCCAGGCGGAGCCTCCGTTTCCAAATCAAACCATCGGGTGCCCACCCGATCATCCATTCGGCCCCAATTCTGTACCATCGGGATGACTTTCCGACTTCTCGAAAATCAAGGTCCTGTTCATCGCCACTGACCACTGCACCAGGCACGTGACAGCGAGGAGGGGGGCATGGCACACCAAGATTCATATTGAGTTTCTCTTAGTCACTCGCGCAGAACTGCCCAATGCCGATGATGGGGCTTGAGCCTCAAGCTGTTTGATTGACTTCCGCTTCCCCGTGGGGAGAGAGAGCATGACCACATGAGATGACGAGTGCATCGACTCTCCGCCGACTGGCATATCGAGATTCAGTGGGTTGCGCCTATGAACCTGGCGAGCCAAAGTTGGAGATTCTCGGATGCGGTGAAATGTGCATTTTAGCGACAAATTAGCCATTCCGATACCCACTCTCGCACTGAGCTTCGGGGTCGGACGGTTCCTCCGAGCGAATGAATGGTTAGGCTGGCATGAAAAATGACAACAGTAATTGGACCATTTAATAACCAAGCTTTGTCGTTCAACCATTGGCAATGCCACAAGCGCACACTCGTTGCCTTCTTATCTTAGGTGCCACGAGCTTTCGATTCCGCGAGCCAAGTTCCCAACCGTCTAGAAGCCTTCTATTGGACGTTTCTCCCAATGGACATGGTGGAGAGTGTCCACAAACGGGCAGAGGCCTATCAACGCAGGCATTGAACCTTGCAGCACAGGGTTTCTGTTGCGATATCAACTATCGCGGATCTCATCGGAGTTATTGGGCTTAACCCCGATATCCGGCGGTGGATTAACCTATTAATCCGCTGGCGGATCCACCGTGAATTCGGGGATATTCACCTAACTACTCGTGGCAGAACCTACGATAATTCTCTTCTAGTTACGCATAATTGAACTACGGTATTTACCCCTATTATTCGTCACCTTACCTATTGATACGTACGGTTAACCGTATCACCCACCTGGTGATATACCAACAGTTTTGCTTCTCCTTACGCAGTAAAGACCTATTGATTACGGATCATCAATAGTCTTAAGCCGCTTGTATTCTGTGGTCAAGCTTATCACTAGGAACTCCACATCAGTCTAGGGGTTTGTGTTAGTATATCACCAGGTAGGTGATACGGTTAACCGTACGTATTAATAGGCAAAGTAACGAATAATAGGGGTAAATACCGTGGTTCAATTATGCGTAACTAGAAGAGAATTATCGTGGGTTCTGCCACGAATGGTTGGGTGAATAACCCCTGAATCCACGGTGGATCCGCCGACGGATCAATGGTTAATCCGCGGCCGGCTATCGGGGTTACGCCCGGTAAGTCCGATGGGATCCGCGATAGTTGATATCGCAACAGTTTGATTGCGAACAACTATCTATCACCAGTCTATTTTAGAAAATCCCGGTGAGCTAACATTCATAGATTTGAATGAACACCTAGCCAGAGAGCCGGGGAACGGTTCCACTTTTGCCACGAGCCCAGGCTCACGTTTATTCATAGAAACTTCTCCATAGTCGAGTTTCACGACACAGAACTGCGGGATTGTTCAAGTGAGCAACGATGCCCGTCTGATTTTTAACTCCAGCCCGGTATCTAAACTAGACCCTGAATGGAAATTTCGATGTGGGCATGAATCTGGGCGTAATAAAACCTCGAGACGATCTGGAGATGTAGTTCATGATAGCGGGCTCTTTATGGCGCAGCTACTAGAAATGGCTAATTATCTTTAGCAAGAGGACTTTGAACAAATAATTCGATGATAGATCTGATGTAACCGGCCGCAAACCAAGTGGTCGTCGCATTGCGCAAAGCCGTCACGCCGCTTTGTGAAGCGATATACGTTAATATTGGTTTCCAAGAAACGAGATGCAAGTCTTTATTTCCCCCTAGCAGAGGCTATTCCAACAAGCAAAGCCAGAACACTGTGTCTACGACAAGCTGAAGACTTAAATTACGAACCCAGATCTCTTAATGCTTTCAACATCTTTGTAGAGAGGGAGCTGCGATAGTATTTCCTCAATTGGCCTGCGAGTTTATGTCAGACATTTGTGATATTACCGTCATTATGCAAACTTGTCACGGGCCTCCCTGACTGGGGCGTGGCTATGCCATCAAGTCCGCTGTGGTTTCTATCAATCTGTTAATTAAATTAAAGAATAGAAAACTACCTGTCTGTTAACTACACTCTAGAGCCAAAATTTGGCTCCAAAGCTATGAAAGCAATGATTTGACAGATTGTCTTGATATACAAGCCGTAATTGCGCATTGTCAATCACAGGTAACACTTTTTATTACATCAATAGAGAGATTTTAATCGACATTTCCTAGATTAGATTGTTTCATGAATCGGATGGGAGGCATGAGAGTTCCCCAAAGTCACCGCCACATAGTAATGTAGCATGACGGTGGCTTTGAGAATGACTCGTTCTGTAGTGTTTTCATTTTGAGTCACCCTGTATTTTGTATCGCGCTGAAGTGTAAGATAATCAGAATTCACACCTAAATCCCCCCGATTCATTTTTTTTGTTTTGACACAAGAACTCAGTCCGAGAACTCCTCCCCAATGAGTCTCGGACTGACGAAGCGAAGCAAGACATCAGCGATTCCTGCCTTGCCATTCGTACCACTAGCGCAGGCGCCACCGAAGGCTTGTTTTCCGACCAAGTCATCGGTGATCTTACAGTCTGAGAGGACGCCAGTCAGGGCTGGAAAGCTTCGGGACTGAGATTTATGACATTTACTGACGAAGTTGCCGGCAGAGTATCGCAGGGCACCATCTGCCTACCGAATGATTGTTAGATCATGGGCGAAGGCAGCACCCGTTAGGGCGAAGCCACCTCCGCTCTGATCAACCTCCTTTTGGGTTGAAGGCCATTCGGAATCGGGGTAAATGGAGATTACCAAAGCCGGGTCAAAGATCTCCCCGTTTAAGAGGCAATGGTTCAGGAAAGCAGATAGGTATACGGTAAGATTGACGTAATAACCATCTGTCGCAAAAGATATCGCTGTCAATTGCGGGCAGTAATTGACGCCTTATATATCACTTGCGACGCCCTCAAAACTGGGGCTCTGGCTTTGTATCTTGTTTGTGAACAAAAGAACTTCTGCCGGCGATGACTTCCACTTCGGTTTGCCAACCCATTCAGGCCATGGTTGAAGTACAATCTGATTCGGAAGTTACTCTGCCTCCTCATGAATTCTACATCGTATCAATAAATTGAGATGTGGCATAGGTCAGAGTTGTTGTATATCGGGTGTCTACGTATTGTGCTACTCATGTACAAGTTGAACTAAACTAAACCGCTTATAGAGGTCTACAGCGACTATATTTTTCAATCAATCAATAACAATCGGAGCCATCGTAACTCCCGCCAACCAACAACCTCAACGAAGAGTTTTGTTTCTTTCGTCGATGACATTCTTAATCTAATTGAAGAAGCGACCGTGAATGATGCAGCTCATGAAAGCATTCAATTTGCTATCGGGGCTTCTGATGGTGGTTTACCTAACTTTAGAAGTCAGACTAGGAATGTGCTCTCCAGGCAAAGGCTTGACGAGATCGACACGAGCAGTAGCAGAGACTGTCTGGCCTTGGTACTTGAACGGTCCGCAAATGCGGTCGTTGACGGCATGCTCAATGTCGGCAGTCGGGTAGACGAGATGAAAGTTCTTCCCCGCTAGTGTAACCGACAACACAGAGGAACTCGCGATAAGGGTAGTGTTACGATCAGGATTCCTAATAGTAGGTTTTCTGCTATAAGTATAGCTATGGTCGATATCCAGTAACAGTATTGCTGGCTTGCCAGTCTGTTAATCAACCAGTGATCAGTCGTGTAGCCAATAAGGCGTTGGGTTAGCTTGCATAGCTCGTTTGAATATAAATCACAATATCAGGTTCTAAAAGATATTTAGAGAATATATCACAAGTAAGTTACTAAAGACCTATAGAAGTCTATCTTAAGTCCCAGACTTAAGTCTATCCTATATATGAGTCCTGTTCTGTCCGGTGTCGTCCTAGACCCCTCTAACACATTGTTGCCAAATCCTTCTCCGGTTCTAGAGTAAAGAGCGGGAAACCTCAGGCGCAGTCCTTCATTCAGGGCAACCAACCCAATATTAGCCTTGAAGTCAGTTAGTTATTATAAAGCTATCTATAGAGTTAACTAGTTAGTTATTTTCCTTTTTATTATAATAGTTAACTAAATTAGCTATTTTAGTTAACCTACTTGAGAGACGTTAGGAGCTAATAAGAAGGCCTTATTGTCATCCAATATAGGTAGAGAAATCTTGTAGCTACTAAGTAAGAGGAACCTCAACTCTTAGTTCTACTTAAGAGTTTTCCTAGCCACCTCAAGGGGCTATTCAGTAGAGGAATGTCTAGATAATCTAACTCTACTTAAGTTATTTAACTAACATACCTTTAACCTCAACGTTAGGTAGTTAAAGTTAAGCTGTTTGCAAAGTTGACTGGTTGGTTGTAAGGTTTGGTCTGAGTGAAGCGCTGCTCAGATGAACCGATAGAGTTAAAACCGGCAGAATTACAGTGATTGAGGACGACCGCAGTCACGTTTTCAGCGTCACCGAGGGCGACTTGAATAACATTTTGGGCCGGCCTTGAGAAGGATTTATTAGAGCAGTCTATTGGCATGAATATTTCTCGGAGAAAGCCTCCAAGTAAATGTAGTCGGTAACACTATTGTATATGGCGACAAAGCAGGCAACAGTAGCCAAGCAAAAGGCACTCTGTATTGTTATGTCAGGACCCGTTTCCAAATATATGCATGTATTCCTTGTGTACACTTGTGTCAAATTCCATTGCAATACTATTCGGCACATCCAATAAATCCCTGCCAAGTATCGCCAGTTGTCTGGACTGCTTGACAACTGTTGCTGTTCGGCACAAAGTCGGTGACATTGCGTCCAACGGTAAATTGTACTAGGGCGTCACACCCGCCATCAAAGTACACACTACCAGGATTCTCATTTCGGTAGCTTACGCACTGTAAATATAGTCATGATTAGTCTTCTTCTTCTTCTTCTCCTCCTTCTCCTTTTCTACTCGGTAGGCCAGTAAGAAACCTACACAATAAGAGTTTAATCCCTTGCCTTTGCAAGTTCCACTAGGGTCTGGAATGCCTTGATCGCAGCATAGTGGTCCATCTACAGGCGTCGGTGGATACGTTACTGGATCGCTTTTAGGAGGCGAAGTTACAAGTGTAAAAGCACCAGGAGCTAGGAAGAATACAAGAAAGAAGGAAAGCTTTTTGTTTATGAAATTCTAGCTGACTGAGCAGATAGTAGTTGTGAAAGAACTAGGGAAAGGGGCCAAGTAGAAGAAGAGGAAAAAGCTGAGTTGAACCTAATAATATATGTCAAGTAGATGATGAACGTTACTTATACTCTTTGAAGCGTACTATGTATGGGCACTGCAAGCGCCTGGTAGCGCACTTGCCTGAAAGTGGCAAGGTAAGCACATTCGCCAATCGCATTATTATCTCTAGGATGTTCCCAGCAAAAACGAAGAAATCAGATAACATGTGCATTCTGCCCCTAGTCTAATTATATTACGTAGTACACCCTTGGCGAACCCAACAGGTTGAGATAGGCCATAGCCATGCACACAACCAATCAATTCGCATCCAGCTTCCTACTCTACTCTGTTAGCAGTCAGTTTCACGGCGTATCAGTTTCCCCTGAGTTATATAACGCAGGACTTTCAAGTCCTATAGGATGGGTTATACGCGTATCAGATGAACTAAAGATATAACAGGGGTCAGGCTGCAGGGCCCAACTATGAATAAGTAGAGTGCTTTATCGCCTATCCCAAGGGTTTAGCTCGACAACAGCACGTTCTATCCGTATTACATCTGTTATAATGAATATAATAGGAGTATTGTTAAATAGACTCTCTCCTGTCTATAAGAGTCCCTTATGCGTAAGGGGGTAAACAAAATATAGGGTGAACTAAAGATATATTATCTGTAACTATCCTTTCTAACTATAAGACAGCTATTATACGCTACTTATATACTTAGTTATAAGGCTTAAGTTGGTTTTATCTAAGTCATATATTAGTTTATACCTAAGGTCTGAGTATCTAATCAGATAGCCTTTATTCTTTATATATAACTTAAGGGTTTGCCGTACGGTCATGTGAGATTGCTATTCCAACAAGTATTTATATTATGTAAGGCGTTAATTACTGCCTGTAATTAACAGCGTCGTTTTTTACGACATTTATGAGCCTAGTTCGCTTTACAAGCATATTTGTGCCACAATGGTTATAAGTTCAGCTTCATCGCAACTAAGTTTGTAGCCCCTACGGGTTTAAATCCTGCGAAGGCCAGGAAGGATTCCACATTAAGGCCTGAGACATAGATAAGACGGGTGGCAACCACCTACTCTGTAGACTTTAGTACGATATACCTAATTACAAGGTTAACAAGCGTTGTAGCAGACCTATACTATAGTAGCCGTGCGAATCTGGGGGTTTGTGTGTCATAATAGATATAATGGGGATATCCATCCTATATAAGGCGTTAATTTCCGTCCGTGATTAACGGTGTTGTTTTTTCGCGATAGCATCAGAATTGGAAACATTTTACCAAAATGTCAAATTATGGCTACTGGTCTCATTGCAGAACAGAATTTACATATCCTTTTTTTCCTCCTCTTTTTTCTATCCAAGTTGAGCGCACACATACTGTCATGAATCGCGTAGGATGGTCTTGCATCGCATACAGACGAAGCAAGCACATGGCCGTGATACTCTCCTACTTCTAATTTGATGATCACAACGACCCTAGGGCATTCGGAACCCTTCTTCGCTGAAAAAAAAAAACCATTCCATAAGTATGAAATTCTGTGTCGCTTTTTTTCTGTTTTCTTTTTTTTGCCCCGATTGTTTATGCCATCTCTTTCTGATGAAATTTTATCACGTCACAAAACAATACCGTTAGTGACTAGGCAGTAACTAACGCTTATATATCTCGTGACAAATTTCTAGCTACCAAAGAGCAAAAGAGAAAGGTTACTGATGTGGATAGTACACAGCGTAGCAAGTGGTAGAAGCCAGGTATGTTGTAATACTGTAGACATATAGCCACGCCTATTATTTTCTCTGTTGGATATTAGAATTGAAGCCATTGCCTCAGGTTAATGAGCCACCTCTTTTGTTATTGGGAGCCTTCCCGCGATTCAGTCACAGGACTGGGGTTGATACACAAAGCGCATCTCGCACTGCATGCTCTGCACAGCCTTCCTAACACCGGTAGTGAACATGAGCAATGCGAGATAGATAACATCTGCGGTTTAGTGGATATATTATATATGCACTGCATGCTGCCAAAACAGAGAGAACGTTTCATCCAGGTTCGCCTATCGTCCCATGTGTCGAATACATCGACACCTTCGGTTATGCATCCTCGCCCTGTAACTCCTCTTTAAAGTGAAACATCGTGAAGCTTAACTTGCTCGATATACCCTGCCGATGCGCGAAAGCGAATGTCATTGCCGGCGGCCTTCCAACGACCCTTTGACGGTGGATCTTGTGAACGGTAGCATTGCAGTGCTCGTTGTGGCTTGCATAGGAGACTTTGATTGACAGGACAAGCTTCACTCTCGAGACGCTTCGCGGGATGCTGTTGTGCATGCGAGCTCGTGTGTGCCTCTGACCGACTTGTGGCCAAGCATGGAGGTCTCTTGGTTCAAAGTCTTGAGCTGTCTGGTCAGGGTGTCGATGGTGTTCTTCTGGGCATGCTTGGTAGCGTGGCCGCTTTCGACGCTAAAGTGCTAAGTTGATAAAGGAGGCCGACGAAAGTCAAGCGGAAGCATAGGGCAAAGACTTTAGGAGCATTACATTACTTAGGCATGTCCTTGTCAAGGATTATTTCTCGACTAGGGGAAATGCTGTTCGTATTTACCTCCGAGGTCGAACCTATTGAGCTCTAATGGGATTCAGCGACGTCGGAATAGACCCAAGTATTTCTTCCCAGGTAAGAAGAACAGATACAGGCTGTTTTGCCCAACGCCAGAGAACTTCACGTTTGGCACAGCTCCTGTTTCAATACACTACTCAAGGTAGATTCTTCCCACCTCTTGTTGCCTGGCCTACCTCCGAATTCGTCTTGTCTTCAGCGTACCGCTTGTACACCTCAATGTAGGCATCTCTGTCGCTGAGTGTGTCTTTGACACTTTGTCTTTCTTTGATGGCATCGTACCACTGGCTCCACCTCTCCCAAATCCTGTTTTCGTCTTCATCCTTTCCCTTGGCTGGAAGGCCAAGACCGCCCGGCTTGTAGTGGTCGAAGAGAAACAGCCGCATAGCCCACGGGGCGAGCATGACGTCTACAAGACTGAAAGTCTGGCCGAGAAACCAGGGCCCCTCGGGGTCCATCTCCTTGGTGAACGTCTTGATGTGGCCCAAGAACTCTTCTCGAGCCTGCTCGATGCTGTACTCCTTCTCCGGGGTGTGCTGGATGAACTTGTAGAAGGCCGGCACGATGCGCGAGTTGATGTGGTCTATCCACAGCCTGCACCTCGCGCGGTCGTACGGCGTCTCCGGGAGGAGGTGCGGTCCGTAATTGTTGCCGGCGTACGCCTCGTGGAGGTACTCGGAGACCACTGTGCTATCGTACAGCGGCCGTTGCTCGTTGCCCTTGACGTCCACGGGGACAGCTAGGGTCGGGATCAGGCCTCGGGGGTTCATCTTGAGGAACTCGGGGTCCTTCTTGTAAGGGTTGATCTCGATGTACTGGTGCGGGATCTGTTTCTCGTGGAGAACGATCCATGATCGCTGCACAAAGGGGCAGAACCAGCCTCCGTAGAGCTTCAACGGGTGCTCTTCCGAATGCTCGGCCGCGAACCGGGCTGCGGCGCCGGTGGTTCGAGCCCCGATCGAAGTGTCAACGTTCGCCATCTCGGGTGGTTTCGCGATTTGTTTACTGTGACAAATGTCGCGAAGGAAGGATTCGTGAACAGTGGAAGCCCGCAATCTTCAAGTCGCTGGAGTGGAATGAACAATGACGTGACCCCTCCAATGACGTGACTGTGATTTTGTGACTGTCCAAGAGGTGGGGAAAGCGACCCGTCGACGGAGATCGGCCTTAGCTGGGCCCCCCTCAAACCCGCGGCTGCCGGTCTATGCCTCCGGATGTATTGTTCGGAATAGCCATTTAGGCTTATCTGCAGTCCATCCGTCTCAAAAATAATGTTTATTTAAACGGCTAAGTATTAGTTATGTTTTCGCAAGGCGCAAGTTGTTACCTGAGTTTCGGGGTTAAGATTTCGCCACGACATGCTGCCAGTCGCCTATACATCAAATTACAGTATACATAGACCAATATGCTGTGCCTGTGTCAGTAACACCGATACACCCGTTTCTTCTTCTTCTATAAGACACTATGATAAGGCTGAAAAGAGAACGGTCCTGGGTTTCACCGAGTTACTGCGAAGCTCATAGTGTGGGAAAAAACTTGTGAAGCAGCAGTGTCAATAGCCTAGGTTGATTTACAACGCAAGACCAGGAGAAGCAGTCACAACATGGGCCGGAGTACGACTTATTATTGAAGAATCTCGCTGGGTAATCTACGAAGAATACTGCAAGAGATGAACGTATTTCCAGGACGATGCTGTTTTTATAGCTTATAGCAATATGAAGAGAGCGTAGTGTACCTACACGAAAGAATAGCAAAGAATTCCAAACCACAAATCAAATAGCCCCTGAGTCAAGAAAACGCCGCCAAATGCAAACCCTCGTTACCGCTATGCAATCCATGTACGCGCCCCCTCGAATCCCCCGTTACTTTCAACCGTTTCATCCGTCGACGCTTAGAGCTTGAAGCCTCCGAGGGGGTTGGGGTTGGGAATGACCTTGCCGCCCTGCTGGACGGGGGGAACGATGGCATCTCCCTTCTTGGCGGCCAGTTCCTTGTGCTTGGCGAGGGTGAAGTCAGGGCTGTCAAAGTTCTGGTTGATCACTCCAACCATACCGGAGTGGCAGTGCTGGCCGACGTTCTGAGCGCAGTAGTACCACTGAAAGAAGATGTAATTGTCAGTTAACCTGGTTCTTCCAGTTGTTCGTGTGAACGGCGTGACCAGAAAGGGGCAGACTCACGATGGGCTTCTTGTCCTCGACGACGATCTGGAAGACGTCGGCGGCCTGGCCCTCGGGGGTGAAGAAGTTGAAGCCGGAGAAGAAGGAGGTACCGTCGGCGAGAGGGGTGCAGGGGTCGGCGAAGTTGGACTGGGCGACAGAGTGGTTGCGGGGCAGGAAGTGCCACTCGACAATGTCGCCGACCTCGGCGACGACGTTGTCCGGGTCGAAACGGAGGCCGCCGAGGCCGGCGACCACGGAGTGGGTGACGCCCGTGAGGTGGGTCGTGCGGGACGGGGCCTTGCTGCCGGCGGTAGTGGTGGGGGCAGCGGAGACGGTGGCGGCGGCGGCCAGGAGGACGGCGGTGAGAGTCTTGATGGAGAACATTCTGGCGATTGTTTTGGGGTATTACTCTGAGGAATTATGTGGCTTATTTGAAGAATTGAGTGAGAGACAAAGACTCTAGGAAATAAGAGACAATAGGAAAGACGAGATAGGAAAGATTCGGAGACTGGTTGAATTGCTTGATTTTACTGTGTGGTGATGCGAGAAAGGGACACGGGATGAACGAACATCTCGTTACATTATATAGGTTTTAAGAAGATGACTTCGGCTTCTTGGTCATCGTCGTCTAGCTCGTGGCGTCGTTGTACAGCCTTTCGGAATGATCCTATTCCACAACGCAAGAACACATTCCCGGTTGGCGGCCCATACAGCCACGGCATTGTAAGCACGAGAGCAACCGAAACGAAACAAACAATACCCGATAGAAGCTAAGCTTTTGTCAGATTGCCGGCGCGCCAATATTACTGAGGGGATATCGCCAAGGGACAAATCCTAACTGGCGCTAATTTCTTATTCTGGGAATTTGTGCCGGAAGATGACTGGCCCCTTGCCGCGCAGCTACGGAAACCTGTGCTCCCGGCGCGGCTAGCGGCTGACCTGGCTTGTCCATCGTGACCAAAACGATGGATGGCGTTTGACACGCGTGGCGGAGCCCGGGTACCAGAGACTCAGCCCCAACATTGCGATGAACACATTTTCCGCTTCTATCTAATTTCGGACGCTATTACCGATCCTGGGCTAACGGACGACTAAGCAACGTGGCACAAAGTTCATCAGTTACCTCCGTCGTTGACGCCAATCCCGTGGTCTCGGGTGCCGGTCACTTTTTTCTGAGAATATAAGAGCTGCAGGCAGCTGTCTTGATCACGCACACGTCACGCTGCGCAATCGGGTACCGGCAGCGAACTCGAGCTGGACATTGGCCAGACATCGAATATCACGGAATCTCGGATGCCTGCATTGACAAATGCTTATGCTGTGTAATGTTTCCACGGCTTCTTCGATGAAAGGGGCAAGCCTTGGAATTTTGTTAGTTCTAGGTAAGATAGGAGATAGACTGGAGAGAGAGTGACCATCGTTGTTTCTTCCCATTTCGACTCGAGCCAATGTGTACAATGTGCCAATGTGGCAATGTGCCCCATGTTTCCTCGCTATGCAAAACGCAAAACAAAAGCTAATGCAAAAAGCCCTCCTTCAGCCGTAACACAGACAACATTTTTTTATCCCGAAAGACCCAACCACTGCCGCGCTATTCTTGTCGACATCGTATAAATACATAGAAAAAATAGAAAAATAAAAAACCGAGTCAGCTGGATTGCTTCACTTGGCGTCCTTCCCGTCCGCCCCGTCCTCCTCGTGCCCGTCGTCGGAGCCATTCCCACCCTTCCCCTCCTCCTCCGCCTCTCCCTTTTTCTCCTGATCAATCTTGTACCATGGCCCGTGGATCGCGCCGGTCCCAGCACCGATCAGGAGGCCGAGCCCGGTGGTCGGTATCGCCGTGACGCCGCCGACAACGGCGCCGACGAGGGTCCCCACGCCGGCGCCCAGCCCGGTGCCGATGCCCGCGCCGATGCCCGCGCCGCCGACGCCGCCCTGCCAGACGCCGCTCTGAAGCCGCTGCGACTGCTTGGCCAGTGACTTGGACTTTTTCTCGTGCTCGGCCGCCTCGGCGAGGATCTTCTTCTTCTCCGCGGGGTCCTCTACCCCCTCGGCGCGCTGGCGGGCCTGCTGCGCCGCCTCGGCCTCCTGCTGCGCTTCCTGGAGCTTGGCGGTCGCCTGCGCGATGACCTTGTCCCTCTGCGTCTGCTTCTCTTCCGGGGATGGAGAAGACATGAGGAGAGAGAGAGAAAGAAAAGAAAAAAGAGGCGAAAAGGGGTCGTATCCCTTGTGATGAGGTTGCGAAATAAGAGTAAGGTGGGACTCAAGTGGGGTAGGGAAGGCTCGGAGATTTTCGAAAAGGGAATAGATGCAGACGCCCGTTCTTGGTCAGATTCTTCGGCAAAGAAGTCGTGGGGTTTTTCTTTGACTGTGTGCAAAAAAGGTTTCAATGTTTGCTTGGGGATGTTTCGATATCAGGAAAGTTGGCAGCACGTTGACATCACTCGGTTATTCTTTACTTCTCGCCAAACACCCCCCCCCCTGCAGGCCACTGTGGCGGGATGATCTGCTCTTATACAGCACGGTGACGTGTAGGCTCGTTTTAGTGCATAAATTGGGCGTTGCGGCATATCTAGGCGGGGGGAATCACATGGCAGCTGTCTAGCCTAACACAATTCAACGTTTGTAATACATAGATCTCGGGCAAAGACCTGGTCAGCTCTAGTTAAAAACGAGGATATGCCTACTGGGGAAATCGGAGCGTTCTGGGTGAGATTTTGTCAACATCCCAGGAGTCGGTACTGTTAAAAACCCACGAGCTGCTGTGGTCAGATTGTTTTTTGGCCTCTCCGGACCTCGTTCACAAAAAGTGCGGTCAACAGTCTACAGGCGCCGAGAGAGGAACGAAGAGTTACGCCTTATTTCTTTCGGATCCTGGTTGATTAAGCATGGAATCACAGATATGGGTATAGGCCAAGACGTGATTCGCGGACCGGCTGTGTATCATTCGGCACGACCCATCCGCAGGGCTGGGAGGAAATATGCGGCCATGCAGCCAATCATACGGTGATATATCCACGTATTCAGCTCGTATTTCTCTCTCTTTCTTCTTTTGTCGCTCATGGAAACATACATACGAAGATGGTGGCGTAGTGCCACGGGCGCCCACCGTCTACGCCTGCACGAACGAAGAGTACGTCTGTAAGGATGGGCACAAAAAGCAACCCGAATCAGGGAGGAGAGAGGAAGAGAGATGGGGTCATATACCACACGATTGCGACCCGGCTACAATTGCACATGTGGCATTACGGCTACTGCTTCTGGCGCTACGTGTCGAGTATGGCAGGGGTCATCGTCTGCGAGGTCTCCCCGACCGCGCTCCTTCACACATAGGCGGTCTCTATGACTCCTTCACGCCCGTCCTGGCGGCGGTTATCCCTTTCGCTATCACCCGGCGGCGTAGGCCGGGTCGTCGACCGATGAGGAGACGGGCAGGTCCGGCCCGTACGTCACCCCAGACCTCCTCAGCACGGCGCCCGTCTACACAACGCCCACCCGGATCATCCGTGGCGTGCGGATGTACGTCATTCGCCGAAGGCTGCATACTGTAGAGACCAAGCCTATACACAGTGTACTCGTGTTAGTGCTTGTCGCATGGCTGCGGTCCCGTTTTCAGAATATGCATGTATCGTATCACGATGGAAGAGTAAAGGACAGGACTCAAGGGCAATGATCCCGTCGATGGGAGAATCGAGGTGTGATGGGATTCTTAGAAGGCCAAAGGGTCCAGTGGGTGTGCACTTGGATTGGAAACCATGTTATGATAGGCAAGGGCCGCGTGGCCCTTCGCAAGAGGCGCATGCTGCTGCTGCGGGAGAGGAAAGGGTCTGTTGTCTCCAGCGCAATAAGCAACAAAGCGACTCTCTCTGTACCCCTTGCGGCACTCTGTAGGGATACGACTTTCCTATGAGTGGCCATGAAAAGTAAGTCTGTACACTATGCCAGACCTATGTACAATTACCTTACATTTATCCAGAAAGTTACGTTCCGCGACGGCTGAACGGGGAACGACTTACAAACAAGCATGACATATAAACCGCTCTACTACAGGAGCTTCCCATCCCCCATGCCTGAAGTCGGGTTGTCAGCTTTTCGAACCCATCAAGACTCAACTGAATCTCAACCTATCACTCACTCACCGCTCGCTAGTCGAGTCTCGCTTCTTCAAAACGAATGACCTCGTTGACAAGCCTCGTCACGCCACCCTCCCCTCCCCTCCCCTACCCTCCCCTTTCCTATCGGTGACCCCCCAAGCGGACTCAATGGATCGCCTTTCGACCTGATTCTCCTATCCTCGGCCAAGCCACTTACTTACTTCCATTCGTAGTGTCTCCAGATCACTTTTTCCCGCTAAAAGGATGGCTCTCCGGACACGCAACCACCGCATGCTGACTCTTGACAGTAGCTTGACGGATGGCGACGTCGAACTACGCCGCACTCACAGGAAATTTGGCAACAAGTAAGGAGTTCAAGCGCCTCCACGTCAACTGCGCGACCGCCGATCGCCACTGGTCCTTTCTCGAGTCCCTGTCTACCGCCGATATCGTCGCAGACGAGGCCCTGCCCAACGACCAGGTCTTCATCCTCGAGCACAGGCGACTCCTGCACCGCCTTGAAACCAACGGGCATCTTCATTTGCGCCAACGACGACCTCACGAAGGCCCCCTCGCCGCCTTATGCCTCGAGAACGCCCCCCTGCTCGGCCTCGTCACCTGCCACATGGCCGGGCTGCTCGTCGGCTGCGTTGCACATCCGCCAGGAGGCCGCTCGGCTGTAGACCCACGCCCTTGTGTTCTTCAACGACGCCCACGATGACGTCTCGGATGACACCTGCATCCCCATGTTCCTCTTCGCCTCCAGCACCCACCTGCTCTGCGACACCGTCCGCGCGCATCGCCTCCACTTCGACGGCTTCCTCGAACCACTTTACCTGGCACATCGGCCTCCAGCGCGTCGTCAGCGCCGTCACGGGATGCTCGTGGCACGTCAACCGGCGCTCCGACGCATGGGGCTTCATCGACTCTTCGAGGCCGCCTCCCCGGCCCGTCGAGCAGGCCAACCGAGATCACGCCGACCTGGAACCGGCCTTGCTTCAAACCTGCCGTAAGCGCCTGATACCCAGCACTCGTACGCCATCTACCACGGCATCATCGAGCGTAGCACCCACAAAGCACCCCCTTCCTCCTCCGGCATGTCCTTTGGCATCCAAATCGCCGCCCGGCATCATCGACGTGCTCAGGCAGCGCCGCCCCGAGGCCCTTGCGCTATTCTCACCTTCCACGCCGTCCTCTCCCACTTGTACCGCGGCTTTTGACTTTTGGGATCTTTGCCAGCGCGGGCTGCTCTGCTTTATGATCCGGTCCATAGCCGCCCACTTGGGTGACTACCGGTCCGAGTGGCTGGCCTTCCCCAATTTCGTGCTGGTCGGGCGAAGGAGGGCGATAGGCGCGCGAACGCGCGCGTACGTGTGTGCTTCGGACAACAGACGGGAGAAGACAAAAAGATCAGTGAATTGGAGGAAAACTCCTGAGTTTGCCGTCTGGAACCTCCTGCGTCCAAGGCACACGCGGCAGACCTGCCGGGTTTTGAGTAGTGCACGTCACAGTAAGAGCCCGTCGAACTGGGCCCGAGTTGTTGGGATGCAAGGGGAGAGAGAGAGAGAGAGAGAGAGAGAGAGATGACACGCACAATGATCCGCCGAACACCCCCCGGCTGAATCGTTCACATCAAGGAGCCAAGATGCCAAGAGACAGTTCAACTGAACAGAGGGTGTGCGGGTCTCATCTCAACTTCGGGTTTTGCGCCGCCGCCGCCGCCGGGCTAAGACAACACGTAAGTCCGAAACCGCCACAAACCGCCAACCGCCGCCAAACGCCCAACTGAGAGAGTGAGAGAGAGAGAGAGACAGAGAGGGAGAGAGCTAAACTCCGCGCTCGCAGTGGCCAGAAGCACCGGGCCCGCCTCTGCCAGAAAACTGCACCACTGCGAGATGCGCGCCGGGAATGACGGCTTGGGGCTCGGGTATTCGGGCTCTTGGAAGGATGATGATGGGGTGTGTGGGCTCTCAGAGATTCTTAAATGACTTGGGGAAGATGGCGCGTTGACCCGGTGGCGCCCATCACCGGGTTTCCCGGCTGGGAGGGAACGAAACGGACGAGAGAGAGAGAGAGAAAAACAATAAAAAAACACACGGCCCTTTTACGTGCGATCTGACGTGTTGGCTTCGAGTCGCGGTACGCCAAAACAAAACGCCTGCAAGTCGGTGCGACAGCGCTCAGCCACCACCCAGGGCTCCCTTTTCCCTGATACCCCCTCCCATCGATCCGTGCCGGTTCATCCTCCTGCATATGTCTCGAGTCCGTCAGCACCATCCCCCCAAAGGAAAGGAGGATCAAGAAATAGACAACGAAGAAAACCGCCATGGCCGTCGGACCTGACGCGGAGGGTTTGTCAAAAAGGGCCTGCGCCTCCCCTTTTTCAACCGTGAGCTCCAAGAATGGACGAATCACTTGGCTTGCCCTAATGTGTCTTTCCTCGCCTCCCCATCCTTTAAACAGCCAACTACCACCAGCTTCCTCAAGCTGGAGCCGTCATTCCCATCAAGACCATTTGGGCGGCCGGCCATGTCGCTCACCGTATCATTCCCAACCACCAGGTTTGGCCCTGGCTTCACGGTCCCCACCGCCGTGACGGTGACGGAGGGAGGGCGAACCATCACACTCACACCCACGCCGGTCCCGGAACCGACCACCGAAGTCTCACCATTCCCCGACAACATTCTGCAACAGTCTGGCCTATCCCCGGGGCAGATCATCGGCATCACCTTGGGCTCCACCTCGAGCCTCGTCTTCTTCGTCGTCGCCTTGGTCTGGTTCTGGAACCGGAGGAGGGCCAGGGCACGTGCTGCCCGGGATGAGGCCCTCGATACCGTCATGGACGACCCGGAAAAGCCCGACGATGGCACGCTGATGGGCGCCAACAATGGAGAGACGATGGAACTGCCCGCCCCGAGAGCGATACACGAAATGCCCGAGACACGAGAAGGGCCGGCTGTTGAGCTACCGGCCCCCGTCGAGAGGCACGAGATGCCGGCCTAACACTTTCCGCCTGCGGCCGCAAAAGATCAGCACGGTGTAGACTGACGTTTTGAACGGGACCCAATGAACGAATATGGAATGAGAACTTACGATACCCTCGCTACGCACTTCTGAGTTGCAGCATTATTACGGCACGAGTCCAACTCTGTGAGAAAGACTCCCCTTTAGCCAAGGGAACACTTTTCCCCTTTTCAAGATGTATGGATAGCCAATGTCAGTGTTATGTGGGGAGGAGAGCGCGAGACGAGTCAGCAAATAGGCGACCGACATCTACGACCAACGCATGTGTTTCCATGAGCGTAGAAACAATCTGTATCGTAATTAGAATGAACACAAATCACCACATGAAGTCCCGGCCTTGTTGTCGGCGAAGACTCGCCAGCTCACTATGCCACCCCTATCGGGGAGAGGATCCGACAGTCTTGCCGGGATCCCGGGTCAAAATAGCGCAATCCAGCGCTTGATTTACAGAAATTGTGTACACAGGCCCATAAAAGCCATCCTGTTTGTCTCTTTCTTAAGAGGAAAGAGTTTGCTTCCAATCCTTGATAGCCACCTTGAAACTCCCTATTGCCATGTCGAATACATCTCAATTGATTGCTTGTTTTCCACCAGCCTCGCGTGGGCGGCAAGTGGCAGTCCAGTCCAAAGGTCTACGTCCCGTTGCCATCCTCAGGTGGAACTCTCGACTGCCTACGACTGATTCTCACCGTAAGTTGACGGGGCTATACTAAGCTCGATGTCGAGCTCCTTCAGGAAAAGATTATCAAGGGTGCTGCCATCACGAGTGTAGACCCAGGCGCCGGCGGCAGTGCCTTCCTTTTCGTTCTGCGAGTCACCGACAACGACCCAGTCGTAGCGCTTGGGGCCCGAGATGGGCGATGAGAGCCAGATCTGCTTGTTGGGGGGCTGCTTGTTGATCACATAGGTGCCGACATCGGGAAACGTAACAGTGAGAACACCAGCCTGTATCGTTCATGTCAGACATTAAGTTTAATGCCAAATAGAGAGGGCCAGGAGCGGTGATGGGGATAAAAAGAACACCCGATCAGGGTCCGCCAGAGGGCCAGTCACTTACAGCGTACTCAACGTCAACTCCCTCGCGGGCATCAGCTATCTCCTCGAGCTGCGTAAGAATGGCCTCGAGGTGAGTGTCAGAAAGGTCGTGATATTCGGCATCTGTGAGCTCAACGACGTTCATCTTGACTTCTTCCTTGGGCGTCTCCTTGACCTTGGGGTCGTCGGTATCGGGCATGATGCCGCGGGCAGCAGCAGACGACGTTGTGAAAAGCTTGCGGGCCGGGATAACAGAGGTAGCAGGCTTAGAGGCGGACAAGAGGAGGGCGGAGCGGCGTGGGACGGTCAAACGGGCTTGTGACGAGGCGCGGAGGGCGCGAGCGGCCGCGCCAGTGAGCTTGGTGATGTTGCTGCGGGCCATGGTAGCTAGTTGTATATGCTTGGATTAAGCCGGATTGACTGCTTCGGTTGCAGTGTCGGGTTATTGAGACGCTGATCGGACTGAACGAAGAAGAGAAAAGAGGATTGGGGTAGATCAATGAATAAGCTTCTTAGAAGAAGAACGGCAAGCAAAAGGTAGCTTCAGCTCCTTCCCCACGTCACTGCAGGGTGTGACGGGAGCTGCAGGTGCAGCTTCGATCCGCGATTGATGGAAAAAGAGCAAGCTTGGACCACCAGAAGGTCCCGACAATATGATTACGTCAGAAAGTCATGTGCCGGGGGTATGGCCAGTGCACCTTTCGATTTGGAGCAGGTAGCGGAATTGCCTTCGCAGGTGCTGAGGCAGCTGGACCCCGCCAAAGCCCGTAGCGCATCGCCCGCGGCATCACTCGCCAGCATCAAAGCAGCACACCAGCAAAGTCGGGATGCTCAGACAACAGAGAATACAATGATCAACGCTTTCCTGGTCTTCAACGGCCAGGGTCAGCCCCGGCTGACCAAATTTTACACTCAGCTGGTAAGCCAACCAGTCGCAAGGGACACAAGCTCAGAGACGTCGATTGACCCATGATCGCAGGAAACTAGCATGCAACAGCGCCTGATCTCCGAGATCTTCACTCTCGTCTCTAACCGCCCGGCCGGCTCCTGTAACTTCCTCCCGCTTCCTCCTCTACTTGCTGCCTCGGGCACCTCGCACTCGTCGTCGGAAGAGGAAAACGACGTACCCTCGCTCGTTACCTACCGTAACTACGCGACCCTCTATTTCATCATCATCTCGACCTCGACTGAGTCGCCCCTTGCCCTGATCGACCTAATTCAAGTCTACGTCGAGGCCCTCGACAAGCTTTTCGAGAACGTATGCGAGCTAGACCTCATCTTCAACTTTGAGACGTTGCACGCGACGTTGGGTGAGATGATTGTGGGAGGAGTGGTGATAGAGACAAATTTGGATCGCATCGTGTCGGGAGTAAGGGCGCAAGGTACCGTGGCCAAGCGGCCGGTCAATGAAGGCCGGAGCGGTGGAATCGGCGGTGGACTGGGCATGGGAAGCAACTTCGTCTGGCACGGGCGGTAGCTTAGGCCATTTATTCTGCGAGAGGAATATATTTACTGTTCGAAAGATGTGGTGTTACATAGAGCCTTGTTTTTTTTCGCCGGGTATTCCAAATGCCATAAACGCCTTTCAATGCTAATGGTTCTACGCCGGCCGTGAGCTTATTTCGTCGTCTCGGCAGGAGCAGGAGCTTCGGGTGCGTCTCTGCGTCTCTCGTATCGTTTGTCGGAGTCAAGGACGCCAAACAGGCCGCGGAAGTGCTTGCGGATCTGGCGAGATGAGTTAATACAGTCCATTGTCTGCAGTACAAAACCACGTACCTCTTCAGAAGGCCTATATTCCCTGCCGAAGAATTCAAGCTCGGAGAAGAATAATGTATAGCCAAGAAACCCTGCTGCCAGTTAGTACAGTTCCCGGTCAGCATTGCAATGTTCTGCACGAACCAAGGACGGTCGCAAGTTGAGCAAGCTTAACAGCCTTATTCCATCGTGGCCGGGCATACACCAGCGCTAGACGTCGCTTGTATTTCTTTTCGAATCGGAGCTGGGACTGGGGCGAGAGATTCGTAAAGTCGGGAGGCCAGACTTTCTTTGTGCGGTACGGGTTGTTGAATACAGTGAGCTTGGAGCTGGCTTCTTGAGCTGCTCTTCTTACGAATGTGGGGAACATGTTCCGCGTGATCAAAGGTAGTTCGTGATCACAAATAGTTGGTGGTGGTTCGACGGATGAACTGAAAAGGCATGATCTAAACGGTGCGGCGCCAGGCCTCGGAGCGTTCGCAACTCGAGAAGCTCGTTAACGTGTTGAGCCACACTTCAAGTCAGCCACACAACCTTAGCCACATCAAGATCTACCTAAGCCGGCGAACGGCGAGTGTTGCCATAAGGTACGTATCTATCAGGGGCTCTCTGTCCCTTTGCGCCACTGCGAGCATAGCGCTCTAGACAGCGGCCAGTGACCACTAACTGTACCCCGCCATAACCACCCAAGTCATCGCGGGGCACACTCAGCCTCGAAAAAAACATCGGAGCTGCGACGAAATCTCCCCCACGTTAGACTGTGACTCAGGACTCTCGACAACGACATCCCGAAGGAGCAGAAACGAGCACACGATACCCGGCAGTGACTTGTAACGCCCGGCGCAAGAGTCATCGTCGAAGCACACAACTACGCATCGAGTGGCTGGAATTGGCCCCCCGCTAATTCCACCTCCACGATATCAAACGAGAAACCTGCAATCATGGCCACCGAAGCCGCCAAGGCCCTCGAGGCCCTCCAGGTCTCCAAGACCAAGGAGCTCAAGGGAACCGAGAAGCGCGACTCCCTCATTGCCCTCGAGAAGAAGTACCAGCAGAAGTGGGCCGAGCAGAAGATCTTCGAGGTCGACGCCCCGTCCACGAAGGAAGTCCCTCTGCACTCAATCACCGCCGAGGAGCTGCGCCAGCAGCAGCCAAAATGGTATGATGCAATCGTCTACAATGAAAGGAACGGCTGTTGACAAGAGAACAGGATGGGCTGCATGGCCTTCCCTTACATGAATGGTCGCCTCCACGCCGGTCACTTGTTCTCCGTGAGCAAGGTCGA
Source organism: Colletotrichum sublineola (assembly GCA_020631755.1). Classification (NCBI taxonomy): domain Eukaryota; kingdom Fungi; phylum Ascomycota; class Sordariomycetes; order Glomerellales; family Glomerellaceae; genus Colletotrichum; species Colletotrichum sublineola. The sequence goes on from JAHSQG010000001.1 coordinate 4,336,345, forward strand.
GTTCGCTGCTGGTGTAAGAGAAACCACAAATCAAGAATTGCGGGAGGAGAGCTGATGGTGCGATACAGGTTGCCCGTATGCAAGGAAAGCGCGCTCTATTCCCCATGGGATGGCACGCGACCGGCATGCCCATCAAAGCTGTTGCCGACAAGCTCAAGAATGAGGTTGCCATGTTTGGCAAAGACTTTGAGGGATACCAGGAGGAGGAGGTCCTCGTCGACGACAAGCCCGTCGAAGCCAAGGCGGCTCGTGACGATATCACCAAGTTCTCCACCAAGAAGAGCAAGGCGAATGCCAAGACAATCAAGGCCAAGTACCAGGTATGCTGCGGCTGCTACAACTCCGTCAGTATTGTTTTGTGCCTAATCGCTGCTTAGTTCCAAATCATGGAGGCCATGGGCATCCCTAGAAAGGATATTCACCTCTTTGCCGACGCGTCCTACTGGCTTGAATTCTTCCCTCCCTTGGCTCAGGAGGACCTGACAAGCCTCGGTTTCAGGATTGGTTCGTGGGATTCCATCCTCATCAAAATATGATTAACTGACCGGCAAAGATTGGCGCAGATCGTTCATCACCACCGAGGCCAACCCATACTTTGATGCATTTGTTCGCTGGCAGATGATCCGCCTCAAAGAACTGAACAAGATCAAGTTCGGCAAGAGGTACACCATCTATTCCATCAAGGACGGTATGTACTTGCCCGTATCTCGAAACCATTCCTGTTTGCTGACCCCCCCAAAGGACAACCCTGTATGGACCACGACAGAGCCGAGGGCGAAGGTAAGCTCCCCGCGACACCTATCACATTGCACAATGATCTAACTCTGTCAAAGGTGTTGGTCCTCAAGAGTACACTGGGCTTAAGATGAAGGTCCTCGAGTGGGCGCCCAAGGCTGGAGAGGCCCTCAAGTCTAAGCTGCCTGCAGACGCCAACGTCTTCCTCATCCCAGCCACCCTGCGTCCCGAAACCATGTACGGCCAGAATGCCGTCTTCGTATCCCCCAAGATTACCTACGGTGTCTTCAAGGCCTCCGAAAAGGACTACTACATCATGACCCAGCGGTAAGCGCGCGTTGCATTTTTCACCTTTACAAGATTGAAACTGACAACTCAAAAGTGCTGCTCGTAACATGGCTTACCAAGGCCTCTTCGTCCAGGACGGTGTTGTCGACCAGACTGCCGACATTGACGGTTCCGCCCTCATCGGTACTCGCGTCCATGCCCCATTTTCCGTTCACAAGGATGGCGTCCGTGTCCTTCCTATGGAATCCATCCTGCCTACGGTACGTTTAACCATATGTTACTATTGGGCACGACTAACACCCTCCAGAAAGGTACTGGCGTCGTCACCTCCGTCCCTTCGGACAGTCCCGCCGATTGGGTCATGACGATGGACCTCCGCAAGAAGGCCGCCTATTACGGCATCGAGCAGGAGTGGGCCGAGCTTGAGATCGTATCCATCATCAACACTCCTTCCGGAGACATGATCGCCAAGACTCTGTGCGAGCAGCTCAAGATTGCTTCTCCCAAGGACACCGTCCAGCTTGACAAGGCCAAGGAGACTGCCTATTCTGAGGGCTACTACAAGGGCACTATGAACATTGGCGAGTTCAAGGGCGAGGCCGTCGAGACTGCCAAGCCTAAGGTCCGCCAGTCCCTGATCGACCAAGGTCTGGCGTTCGTCTACTCTGAGCCCGAGCGCAAGGTTGTCAGCCGATCAGCAGACGACTGCATCGTTGCCCTGATGGACCAGTGGTACCTCGACTACGGAGAAGAGTCTTGGAAGAAGACTGCTCTCGACTGGGTTGAGAACGCGGACGGCAAGGGCCTCAACACCTTCAGCCACGAGACCAAGAACGCTTTCCAGGGTGTTCTCAACTGGCTCAACCAATGGGCTTGTGCACGATCGTACGGTCTCGGTTCTAAGCTGCCTTGGGACCCGCAGTTCCTCGTCGAGTCGCTCAGTGACAGTACCATCTACATGGCGTACTACACTATTGCCCCCTACCTCCACAAGGATATCTTTGGCAAAGAGAAGGGAACCGGTGGCATCGGCCCAGAGCAGATGATTGACGAGGTCTGGGACTACGTCTTCTGCCGCCGTGAGCTTGACGACAAAATCCTTTCCGAGTCCAAGATCTCCAAGGAGACTCTGGAGAGCATGCGCCGCTCGTTCGAGTATTTCTATCCTCTCGACCTCCGCAGCTCCGGCAAGGATCTCATTGGCAATCACTTGACGTTCTTCCTCTACATTCATCTTGCCATTTTCACCCCGGAGTATTGGCCCAGAGGTATCCGTACCAACGGTCACTTGATGCTCAACGGAGAGAAGATGAGCAAGTCGACTGGTAACTTTATGACTCTGCAGGATGTTGCCCGCAAGTTCGGTGCCGATGCCGCCCGTATCGGTCTGGCTGATGCTGGTGATACTAACGGCGACAGCAACTTTGAGGAAGATGTTGCTAACCAGGCTATCCTGCGTCTCCACACTCTCAGAGGTATATCCTTCTGTCTGCAACACGGTGGTCAGGTTTGTGCTAACAAAAGGCAGAATGGTGCGAGGACGTTGTCAAGAACAAGAGCGAGCTTCGGACCGGCGAGTGGAACTTCTTTGACAAGGTCTTCAACAACGAGATGAACGTCATTGCCAAGGAGGCCATCCAGCAATACGGTAAGCATTCCATTACCTTTATGCTGCAGGACAGCAGACTAATAATCTGTAGCCGATACCTCCTACAAGCTGGCTCTGAAGGCCGCCTTCTACGAGTAAGTCTATACGGCAGCTATTGATCGACACCCCACTAACGCGAGACGGCAGCTTCAACAACGCCCTGTCTTTCTACCGCGAGAGCTGTGCCTCGGTCAAGATGCATCATGACCTGGTCCTTCGCTACATCGAACTCCAGTGTCTGCTCATTGCCGTCATCGCGCCTCACTGGGCCGAGTCCGTGTGGATCGAGATCCTGGGCAAGCCTACGTCGATCCAGCAGGCGACGTTCCCGGAGATTCCAGAGACTGACGCGGCCCTTACGGCGGCGAGGAAGTACATGTCCGTCACTGCGTCCAACGTCAACTCTGCCGAGTCTCTCCAACTCAAGAAGAAGGCCAAGGGCAAGGAGACATCGTTCGACCCCAAGAAGCCCAAGAAGCTCACCATCCTGATGAGCGAGAAGTTCCCGCAGTGGCAGCAGGCCTACATCGACCTGCTCAAGGAGATGTGGAACTCCGAAACCAAGTCAGTAGATGACAAGGCGCTCAACGGAAAGATCGCCAAGATGGGGGAGATGAAGAAGGCCATGCCGTTCGTCCAGGGCCTCAAGAGACGTCTGCAGCTGGGCGAGCCGGCGAGCGCGGTCCTGGAGCGCAAGCTGGCGTTTGATGAGAAGGCCGTGCTTGTGGACATGATTGACGGTCTCAAGCGCAGTGCCAACCTCGTGGAGGTGAAGATTATTGCCGTGGAGGAGGGCGGCAAGAAGGGTACGGACCTGGTTACCGGTGCCGTGGAGGAGAACTTGCCCCCCAACGCCGAAGGAGCTGTGCCGGGTGCCCCCAACTTTTTGTTCGCTAACGTGGAGTCGTCATGAAGTGCAATAGAGAGGATGGATCAGAATCAAGACTGATCCTCACCTGGGCGACTGCGGCATCTGCATGTTTTTGCCTATTTCTGTTTGACCAGGCCAGAGAAGAAAAAAGATCAAGATGAGAGTTAGATATCAATGATTCCAAATTCCGTTCAAGAGCACACAACAGTTGCATGAGCGTTCAGGATATGTATCCCTCGGTAAAGGAAAGAGTAAGACCGGGAGATGCATTCCTAGTGCCGGGCTTGGCGTAGAACCGCGTGACCGGACAGTTCGGTTCGGTTGCTTGCGAGCTGGAGCGGTGGGTTCGTTGGTGCTTATCTACTAGTCATCTAATGAGGCGAGGTGCTCGTAGCTAAAGGTAAGAGAGAGAAACATATGAAGTAGAACATTAACAATACTAAATAATACTACAGATACACGGGTCCTATTGGATTTAGGACCTGCGCAAGTATCTCTCATACATGGGAATTCTTTGGGCGATCGAAACAGCCGAAGCCCGCGTCAATTTCAAGCGTCTGAAAATGCTGGCAGACAGAGCCGGCGGCAAGAAAGCCCTGATAAAAACCATCTCGAAGGGAAATGTTCTCGCCCAAGTCATAGGCGGAGCAATGATCAAGACAGCAACCATTGCTATGACGCTAGGCCATGACTTCGGTGCCTCGATGGGAGCTATTGGTAGTCACTTTGATAACGTTGACTGCCAAGAGCTTTTTGCAGAGACGGGCAACATGCACGAGAGATGGTTGGAAAACCCAGTCGTCGAAGACACGACGGAATTTGTCGACCGGCCACAGGAAGCAATGAAAGAGTTTCTAGAAGAATTCGATGGCAACCTTGAGAAAGAACAGGACGATTGGACCTGGAAAGATGAGCATTCTGCTGAAAGTGTCATTGCACTTGGAGCTGTGGTCGCGGCTGTCAGTAAGGCTGTGGATTGTGTCCTAGATGAGCCTCTACACAATGCTGCAGAAAAGGTAGGAGGATCGCACGTTCCTATCAAGAGATAAGGGTTTTATATATACATATATGCTGTTGAGTTACCTTTCAAGTGTGGAAAGATATATAAAGGCTGTTGAAGTGTGGGTATTAGTGAACCGTGAGGGAAAAGGTAGTAGATTAATACTAGCAGCATTTGTACGACGGATTTGTCTATCCAAGACAGGTAAACCTAACAATACGTGCAATTCACCCATAAGAATAGGCATTACCTAGAATAGCCACGGATCGTACTTACATCCTTTGCTGACGACCGTAAATGGCCCAAGCTGCTGAGGAACGAGACTTCTTCGTTTATTCAACAGATTTGTAATGGGTGGAATGGCAACACGTCCAGTTAAGAAGGTACTCTGCAGGAGACCGTTATTGATATTGATGGCTAAATATTTCGAGAAAGCGAGGAAAGAGATATTGAAAACGTTTCGGTGATCAGTTTTTCTCTTTGGAAGAGCTATTGCTGCCATTTGCGAACACATGACATGGTAAGAATCCACATGCTAGTATACATGTGATACTCCTTCTAATGTGAGTGTTTACTAATTAGGCCATCAATTAAAACGGGTTGTTACCGGGTCTGTAAGTTACCTTTTCCCTTGGCTGGCCATCGCTATGTTGCTTTATGAGACGGGGGGGGGGGGGGGGGGGGTATTGGTTCTTGTATTATGTGTCACGATAGCTTCATGCATTTCCACATTCTGTAACAGCCTTGTTATGTGCCATAATCACGAGGCGTTTCAGATTCGGTTCCCTACGTATAGGACTTCACTTTTTGTATCTTTAGTTTCGTAGGAATAATTCCTCAGCACAATTCTCCCATGCCCTGCTGTGTGCTCTACTTCGTCACAATAGGAGCGTTTGTCTTGGAAGTCTAATGCTTAAAAGGCGGCTGGTGGACAGTTCCGAGTTCTTATTGGGGTGAAGTGGCTGTAGCAACGAGGTGGCTGGGGCGGAACAGAGTCAACGGGGGAAACCCAGCTGGGGCCCACGTTGTTGCACACCTTCTTTTCGGCCCTGGTCCCTGCCTGCCTCTTTTCCACCACCACCATCGCCCAGTCACTCACGCCTCTCTTTCAGCAAAGATGCGAGATCTCTCGCCCCTCGAGAGCTCGAGGAAAGGGGGGGTGGTGAAGGATTCGCATGCAATGGCCCGGCCAATCCAGGCACAAGGGGTACAACTGGACAACCGATGTAGGTAGCCGCCTTTTGCTTCTTTTTCCCGCAGCTTTTCGATGAGTCGATTCCTCTCTCCGCTTAACGACAACCTACCTAACCCTGCACTTTGTCCCTTGAAGCGAGGTGCCGGCTGGGGCAACCCCCCCTCTCTCGTCAGGTATGACGCAACTGGGCACGGCCTCGGGGTATCGCCAACTTGCTGGACCCCGGTCCTACGCAACGACTGGTTCCTTTGATGGTCGCGACCGCGGCGGTAATTGGTACGACCGTCCATGGTACTGGGCAGAAGAGTCTAGTCGGACGGCAGACGGAGTTGGCGGCTTACCTCTCCCCTTCCCCCTTCCTCGGCTTGGTTTGTTTGTTTGTGTGCTTTCGTCACTCCAACCACCCTGGACCGAAATGACGAGATGCACTCCCGTGTGCTGCAGGTTTGCGGGAACACGGCAGCTTCGTACCGTTGGCAAGCGTCACTCATTCTTCCCATTGTCGGCCCTGCTCGCTGTGGGGAAAAAGGCCCCCCCCCCTGGATAGGTACGCTACGGATGTATGCCCCAGGGCAGCAGACTTGTTCTGCCCGTGCTGGGTAAATGAACTCTGATCGTCGCACCCAAGAGCTTGGGTCCCAGCTCGGCCTGGGATTGCCTGATGTTTCCCGGTGTGAACCCGTGCGATAATTACGGCGTTCGTCAGAACTCGTCACGGGGGGATGTGATATGTTTCCCCCCCCCCCCCCCCCCCCCCATACTTGGCCTGCCAAATGAGATGGGTTGATAGTGGCATGACCAAAAAAAAGAAAAAATCGAGGCTGGTAGGGGAGACACAGGTACTACTCTTCTTCTTTCGCCGTTGCCACTGCCATTGACGGTCATTCGGTAGAGAGACAAGAGAGGTTTGCCTGCAAGTGAGGCCATCCCCAGCCATTTCTCTATGCACAAATTCGACATTGAACCCATTGACAACGCACCACGAATGCCCAGCCCAGCCTTCTCTTTCTCTGGAGCCCTCGCTCTCCCGAGCTGTGCCCCTCCGAAAGAAACAAACGCACCCGGTTTCCCCATGCCCCCCCGTCCCTGCTCGGCGAACGACAACCCCTGTTCCGCCTCGTTCGGCAGCTTCCACCAGCTTTACACCCCACCAGTCCAGTCCAGCAGAGCAGCCACTGGGTAAGCAAGAAAAACAAATAAGCTAGAGACCATGATGTTGTCGTTCCCGCACCGGGTCCCGTAACAGGCCTTCTCTCTCGAGGTCGGCCGCGTTTCCCTGCTTCACCCAGGCCCTGTACGGATAGACACATCCAGAAACTAACAAACAGTACGAAGGTAGCACACCTCACCACTACCTCCACCCCTGGCTACCCAAGCGACCAACCCTCCGTATTATGCCCTCCTCTCTCTCCCCGAGGTGTGCTGTCACAGCCCACCCCTGTTCGTGATGATGTCGTGCAAAATCGCCATACTTGGCACCGCTGCTGTCACCGACTCGCATAGCGTGCGGCGGCCTACGTAGTGGTGGTACGCCTTGGTGTTTGCTTGTCACGCAAACCCTCACTTCCCGTCTCTCATTATATATCTCCGTCCCGGTTCCTCTTCCACACCGAGTCCTTTCTTTTTTTTTTTTTTTTTTTTTGATTTCCCGTGTCTCACTACCAGCTCGTCAACTCTCACTCTCAAAAAATTAGCCAAGAGCCTCAGCTTTCGAGCCCAATCGGTCGCTTCACTGTTGATAATAACCCAACTCCATACACCAAACCACAACCAAAACCACACATCAAAATGCGCTCTTTCACCGTCCTCTCCGCCGCCGGCCTCGCCGCCGCCCAGGTCACCTCCATCATCATCACCGACGGCGTCACCGCGACCATCACCCTGCCCGTCTTCCCCGAGCCCACCTCGCTGGTCACCGTCACCTCCATCGTCCCCGAGACCACCGTCACCGTCACCCCGGAGCCCACGCCCTCCACCACCGTGGTCATCACCGACGGCACTACCACCACCGCCCCTGTCGTGGTTGACGACCCCCCCGTCACCACCACCATCCCCATCGTCATTCCTACCTACCCCGCGTCCGACTCTCCCGTCCCTCTCCCCACCATCATCGAGTCGGCCAGCACGATCAGCGGCCTTCTTCCCTCCATCACATCGTCGGTCCGCACGATCACCACCCTCCTCCCCTCTGCCAATAGTGAGTTTCCTCTTCTCAATACGGGGCTTGTGTAGAAGCAACGGCAGATAACTAACACGGTCCCAGCCACGCTCTCGACTGTTCCCTGGACCTCCATCACCTCAACCCCCAACGCCACCAGCTCCGGCCCCGTCGTCGTGCCCACCGCTGCGGCCGACAAGGTCCAGGGCTCCCTCGTCGGCCTCGTCGCCGCCGGTATCGCCAACCTCTTCCTCATCTAGAGAAGCAAATATCTCGGTGACCTTTTCTTTATCCTTGACGAGAGTGGAGCGGGGATAGCCTGCTTTTCTATTTATTTATGAATATTAATGGTTTTATGGGGGGGGGGGGAAGACCAGATGTCGGGGAGGGCGCCCATAAGATATAAGGGGGCCCTTTCTTTTCTCTCTCGGACATGTGTGATGAGTCACGGCTTGGAGCAATGGCGTTGGGCAAACTTGCATGCGATGATTAATGGCCTTAATCACGACACGGCATTCAAACTACTACCTAATTTCAAAATAAAAATGTTTTAAATAGCTATGTTCTAAACACACTTGGGTCTCATGGTGTCCACCATGAATTTTTTGACGTGATTTCTGGTCGAAGCCTGCCGAGGAATAGATGAAAAAAAAGACTTGTAAATTCTACATGTCTCACGAAGACTGGACATCCCGCTTCTCTCGTCCTTACTTGCCAGTTCAACAACACCTTGTGCCTGATATGTGTTCCGGTAATATTTGAGGCTGTATACGCTGGAGCTAGGAGGGCGCGGCGTTTATGCCCCGGGAAGAGAGGCCCCGTGGATTTCAACAACCACGTCCTCGACAGCGCCCCTCGTTCAGACTTGCTTGCAGGACTCATCGTCCCTTGCGGGATTAGTTCAATGTCCCCTCTCCCGCTAGCAAGAAAATAGAGGGCTTGGAGGATGGAGGGGTGACTCGGGTGCGCCGTAGGACCGACGCCGCCTCGTATGGCAGTACGCACAAGTCGCCCGTTGACCATAGGCTCGGGAGGATGCTCGGCGGTGCTTCGAACTCACACGGCCTCGTCGACGGCCTCTCCTCGGCAGGCGACCGAGGAGAGGGTGGAGGTCCATGCTCATGGGCCGGCGTCTGTAGTCGCCTTTTGTATCTTTTTTTTTTGTTTTTTTGGCGTAGCTTCCCGTCGAATCTTGAGTTGGCATACTATTGTCCGCAGCCTGGCTTCTCAAGCGGCGATGGGCACCTGGGAGGCGGTCTCGTCGGCGAGCTCAGCGTCGTCTTCGGGGTCCTTGGGGAGATCGTCCTGCGCGGTTGTCAGCCATGCCAACCATGGTCCAAAGTGTTTTTTGGAAGGAGGGAAGAAAAAAGCGTGAAGTTTTAACAACGTACCTTGTCAAAGATGACGCGGATCATGAGGCTGCAGCTAGGACATACGGCAATGTCCTCGTCGTCGCGCAGGTCGGCCAGCGCGATCTGGAACTTGTCGCCGCAGGGGCAGGGGTAGTGGTAGATCTGCATGTCCTCGTCGTAGGTCATGTCCTCGATCTCGATCTCGTCGTAGATGGAAACATTGTCATCGGACATTGCGGCGGTATTTTCTTCGCGATTGCAGTTTGTACTAATCGGACGCGTATGTGCTTTGGCTGGCTTACCAGGATGTGGCGATAGAGTCACCGTTGGGCGCGCGTTTACTGAGGGGGGTAAAATGTAAAAAAAAGAAAAAAAAAAAAAGGTTCGAAAACGGGTTGCCCCGCGATGTGGCTGGTGGTGGCTTGATTCCCCGAGATCAAGCCACACTGTGGCCCACGACAAGGAAGGCTTCCGCCTCAGGCAGCCACGTAAGGGAGCAAATCACATGCCATCGGGATTCCATCACTTCACATGGGAACGGCGGAACCCAGACGCCCATTTCCGGGGTTCGCCAATCATGCCCCGTCCCTCTGTGGGGCCGCGCTTTCTCCAGTGTGCACTCTGGGGAGCCGAGGGACAGAAACGGCAGCACTGGGGAAAGGGTTCCAGTCCGCAGTGAGTGCTGCTAACCAGTGAAGTGACCCGAGCCCCCGACTCGCATACCTACACTACGTTCCTGTCTAGCCTGCTGAAGGAAACAAACCAACAAAGACCGAAGTCCTCGTCCGAAGGAACGTGTGGCCACTAGCAATGGCTGTTGGTGATATCCTCTTCCTCCTTCTTACCGATGCCGAATAATCCCAACAACCCCAACCCCCGTCTCTGCGATATCAAACGGACGAACGACTCGATCCGAAGTGCCGACGTTCATCCCCCCACCCTAAGCTGCTGGCAACGAGGCGCGGCGTGTCTTGCTCAGGACGATCCATCCTGCGACAACATCCCCCATCCTCGCCCATCGAACCTCGGTATCCCCAGAAACCCCAGCATCACAAGAAGTACCCTTCGCGGGGCGCAACGCATCGCTCGCGATGGCCGCTCAATCCAAAGTGTCCCTCATCAGGATCCCCTCTAACCGCACCATTACCAACCTCGTCCTGCAGCTGACCCAGCTCTACCTTGCCAACCGTTCGCGCATCTCCCGCGCCGTCTGGATCACCCTTTTCGTCGCTCTCGCGAACCGTATCCGCCATGCCATCTCGGAACAAAAGGCCGCATCGGTGCGCGAGGCCGCCGCCCGCGAGTCCCGCGCCACCGTCGCCGTGTCGGACGAGGACGTCACCAAGAAGCGCAAAAAGGTCGAGCTGAACCGCGAGTTTTTCCGCTCGCTGATGCGCCTACTCAAGATCGTCATACCCGGGTGGAGGAGCAAGGAGGCTCGCCTGCTGATCAGCCACTCCTTCTTCCTGGTGGTGAGGACGTTGATTAGTCTCAAGGTCGCCGCGATGGACGGCGCCATCGTCAAGAGCCTGGTTAAGGGTAACGGGAGGGAGTTCCTGACGCAAATCGTGTGGTGGATGCTGATCGCCATCCCCGCGACCTTTACGAATTCAATGGTTTGTTCCGCAACGCTTGACGGGCCCCAAGATGACGATGCTAACACGGTTTGCGACGCAGCTTTCCTACCACCAAGCAGAGCTGTCGCTCAAGTACCGGACACGGTTGACACAGCACATCCACGACAAGTACCTCTCCAAGTTGACCTTCTACGGTATCTCCGCCCTCGACGACCGGATAAACAACCCCGATCAATTGATCGCCGTCGACGTCGCCAAGTTCTCCAACAGCTTAGCCGAGCTCTACAGCAACCTGGCGAAGCCGATTCTGGACATGGTAACCAACTCCCCCATCCCTCACTTCCATCTCTCTCCTCTCCCTTGTCCAATTGCTAACCACCGCTCAGACCATCTACACTCATTCGCTATCCCGTAGCGTCGGTGGCGAGGGCGTCGTTTCCATGGCCCTTCTCGTCCAGCTCTCCGCCAATGTCATGCGCGCTCTCACGCCGCCGTTCGGCAAATACGTCGCCGACGAGGCCCGTCTCGAGGGCGAGTTCCGCTTCCAGCACTCGCGCCTGATTGACCACGCGGAAGAGGTCGCGCTCTACCACGGCCACGAGGCCGAAAAGGACACCCTCGACAAGGGCTACTTCACCCTCATCAAGCACGTCAACTACATCCTCCGGCGCCGCTTCTACCACGGCTTCATGGAGGACTTTGTCATCAAGTACTTCTGGGGCGCCCTCGGCCTGCTCCTCTGCTCTGTGCCCGTCTTCGTCAAGATGCCGGGGCACATCACCATGAACATGGGCGACCGCACAGAGAGCTTCGTCACGAACCGCCGCATGCTGTTGTCGGCGTCCGACGCCTTCGGTCGTATCATGTTCTCGTACCGAGAGATTATGGAGCTGGCGGGCTACACGTCGCGCGTCGACTCTCTCCTCGAGGTCATGAACGACATTCGCGCCGGCCACTTCGAGAAGAAGCTCGTCTCCAGCTCGGGAACCGAGAACAACGAGGCTGTTCTCAAGGGCCGTGGTACCGTCATTGAGAGCAAGGACATTGAGTTTATCAACGTGTAAGTGCCTGCAACCCCTTACCTCCTCCTCGTGGACCCCAAAAGCTGACGACCTGAGCAAAGCCCCATCATCTCCCCCAATGGTGACGTCCTCATCAAGGCCCTTTCCTTCTCCCTCAAGCAGGGCGACCACCTCCTCGTCGTCGGCCCCAATGGTTGCGGCAAGTCGTCCCTCTTCCGCATCCTGGGCGGCCTCTGGCCCGTCTACGGCGGCACCGTCCACAAGCCCCCCTTCACCGACATCTTTTACATCCCGCAGCGGCCCTACCTCTCCCGCGGCTCCCTCCGCACGCAAATCACGTACCCGGACTCCCTCCGCCAGATGCGCGCCAAGGGCGTCACCGACGCCGATCTCCTCTCTATCCTCACCCTCCTCGGCCTGGAGCACCTCCCCGGCCTCTACGAAGCCGGCTGGGACGCCGAGGCCGAGTGGCGCGACGTCCTCTCGGGCGGTCTGCAGCAGCGCGTCGCCATGGCCCGCCTCTTCTACCACCGCCCGCGGTACGCCATCCTCGACGAGTGCACGTCGAGCGTCACCCTCGACACGGAGAAGGTCATGTACGACAACGCAAAGGCCCTCGGCATCACCCTCATGACCGTCAGCCATCGCCGCAGCCTGTGGAAGTACCACAGCCGCATCCTCCAGTTCGACGGCCAGGGCAACTACGTCTTCACCAAGCTCGACGCCGAGCGCCGCCTCAAGCTCGAGGATGAGAAGGAGGACCTCGAGGTCCTACTGCGCCAGGTGCCCGAGATCGAGAGGCGAATCGCCGAGCTGACGGCCGCGTAAACGAGCGAGCGAAGCGAGAAAGAGTCGCGGCGGGCGTTGGGCAGGGTGGGGGGGGGGGGGGGGGGGGAGGCCGGGGTCGGTGTTTTTGCTTTCAAGGGCACGGGTCAAAGGGGAAAAACAACACGAACTCGCGTAGCATTTTCAGGGACCTATCAGGAACCCGAGTGGGAGAAAGAGAATAGGGGCGGGAGGGCATATCATCACCTTCGTCACAACCAGCATGATTTCATGGACTTACGGGAAAGCTGCAATTTGTACATAATGTGAAACCGCAACAACCACACACTGGATCTGGCGTAGAACTGGCTCGGCAATCGAAAGACTTGAATACTATTACACCTCCCTTCTTCGTCCACCCCCCCCCCTCCCCCCCCTCTCCCTCCAACCACTCTCCTCCCATCCCGTCTGTACATACAAACCACCCCCCCCCCCCCTGGCTGCGCCAAAGCCCACAACACCCTCGTTGAAAGAAAATCCAAACGTCGCAACACTATCCGTCCGCCAAGTGCTCCTATAAATCAGTCTGCCCGGTATCGTTTCTTTGTCCGCCAACGCAAAGTTCAGACTGCTTCAAGTTGCTCAGTTCACGCTGTGCAAATGCGAGGAGGCATCGAACGCGTCATTTCGCCAGCCATATGCCAGTGTTCATATCCCATTAGGCAACCATGATCTCTTTCCACGAGCTCAAGATCTCCTCGCAGTCTTGGCGTTCAGCCGAAGAGGTTATTTTGGAGAGAGCCGGTAGGTCGCCCCCCGCCTCGTTGTGTATGCCGTCCTCAAGCAGCAAGATACACTCACCGTCTGCCCCGCATTTGCGGCAGACCTCTTGTTTACATCTGGGACTTGAAAATCGTTCGTCCGAGTCAAAAACTCCCTATGCCCCTGCCACCACTAGACACCGGAGTAGCTCCCGCTGGATCGCTGCCTAGACTACGCTAGAGACGCAACACCCCTGCATCGGACGCTGTGCGTCCGTTCCCAGGTAGTATAGCAGCCCCAGCAGAACTCGTAGTGGCATTTGATACCTATCGTGACGTTGGCTTGGGTTTGCGGAAGGTCACATGGCAGTATGATTCCAAAGACGGGAACAAGGTAACTACGCAAAGGAATGAAGTGGTCACTTACATGTCATGTGCGAGCTGTATTAATGGCCGTTAGCGTAAATGAATCTGCCCAAGACACATCTCTCTCTAGAAAGGAGACTTACCAACCAGAGTTCTTCTCAATGGCCCAACCGCACCCCGGACACGGTTTCGTCGTTTGATCCACAGTCATCCGACTCTGTTCTTCTTCGGCTTTGCGCCGGGCCGCGACCTTCCTAGCCAGGGCCGCCGCCTTTCGTGCCCTTTCCCTTTCGTCGAGTTCCTTGCTCTTGCGCTCGCATGTCTCAGCCTGCTGCTCCGCCATGAGGCCCTGAGCTATGGCGCGGTCGGCATCCTCCAGCGCCTGTCGCGCCGAGTCGAGCTCGTCGTACTCCATCTCGATGCGGGAGCGAAAGTTCTCGGGGTCTCGCAGCAGCGCGTCGTATTCCTCGCACGATAGGTTTTCGTGCCACACGACGTTGTGGGTGAAGCAAGAGCGCTGGCCGCAGTGTAAGCAAGTCACCATGGGCTGGCCTTCGTCTAGGTCGTGGAGCTGGCCGGAGCCGCAGTTTGCTGTGCACCAGATGAACCTATCGGCCTCGGCCATGGCTGCTCTGAGGGCCAGCGCCTCGTACCTGGTGACCAGTTAGAAGGCGGTGCTTGCTTCTTGGGAAATGCAGCTCTGGCAGACGCACCGGGCAAAGGTCTCCTCGTCTGCATATTTCTGTATGTCGACGTATTCTAACAGCTCACGACACTCTGGACACCGAATGTCTGTCCACAACTTGCTATTGAAGTCTGATTTTATGGACATCTGCAGACACTCCAAGCACGCTTCGGGTGGATGCGTACACGTGGGCGTAATACTAAGGACAGGGAAAGATGAGGGGTCTTTTGTCTCGGCACAAATGGGACATTCTCTCGAACTGCCAAGGACATTGGCCGGAAGTCTCTGTCGAGTAACGACGACATCTGTCGTGTCTGTCGCCTTGTGATATCTTTGGCCGAAGCTACTCCTTATCAGCATCCACAGAAACGCAAGAAGTTCGAGCAAGGAAGTTTTGATAGCCACAGTTCCCACAAAAAAAAAAACATTACCCGAGGAGAAAGGAAGGCGGATCTGATGTTGACCTAGACTAGAGGGGGGGACTGGCCTACCTGAAGTCGTCAGCTCCGAGATCAGCTGAGCGCGACCCGGAGCCCGAGTCCTGGCTGCGCAAAAAGGCGACTGTCATGGCCTGCTCTTTCTGCTCGAGGAGGGCCATGTACGGATTATTTGAGGCCAACGAGGCCAGTGTCGAGTTGGATCTAGGCCTTGCAGCAGGCGATTGCATGGGCGGCGTGCTCGCGGCGGTGGTGGCACTGCCGCCGGTGGTCTGCGGCGAGAAGGGGTCGATATCAATGTCAGCAAGAATCGATGCTGGCGTAGGGAGGAGATAGCCCCTTTGCCGCGGCGGAGACGAGGCAAAAGAAACCGCCGTTCCTGTCTCTGACGGAGTCACCTTGGGTGGCGGCATGGGAAGGTCGAAGTCAGCCATGATCTCGGCGCTAATACCGCGGTAGTAATGAGCACGTCGCGGGGGCTCCTGGGAGGGGCCAGAGAGTTGATCCTGGAGAGCGGGTATTGCCTGCGTCGAGGGAAGTTCCTCCTCTACCATATTCTCCACGTCCATGGCCGTTTCCCAGTCATACTCGGGGGGTGCGGTATCGAACCCGTCGTCACTGAAACCCCCCATCAGAGAAGAGTTGGCAACGGAATGATAGCTGGGCGGCAGCCCGGCGTTGGGAGGGGCGAACATTCTGGTCAATGGGACAGAATGGACGGGGGTAGCATATCTTGGATCTGGAATGAGACGGCGTCGTTCTTTGGCCGCTGTAATTCGTTCCCTGTTACTGATCCTGCTCAAGATGTTGACCTTGTCGTCGGGCCCGCTGGTGGTACGCTAAGAATGCCGTCACCAGGCAAGTCGTCGGTATGCAGGGAGGACGTCGAAGGTTTCGTCGCGTAACGTGGTGTAAGTCCGGTTGGGGAGTCCAGTTCGAGGGTGCCGAGGTTGCAGGATGAGGTAGGTTGATCCTGATCAGCATCCGTAGGCGACTGCTCCCCGCATGCGGACAGGGACCAGCGAAGAGCAGACACAGACAGCCGGGGTTCAGACTCTGTCAAGCGGTTTCTTGGTGATAGTGGTGGGGGATTGGCCGGGGAGTTCGTGCTTACGTGCGTCAAACATGGCGAAATGTGACACGCACGCTGGGATATCCCAGCTGGATGCTTGGAGTGGTCACTCGGACCCTGAACCTTGCATCATCCATAGGAGCATACGACTGATGCATCCAAGCCACAGGCCAAAGAAGTGTTACGCCCGATCGAGTGGATGGAGAAGTACCTATAGCAGGCGTTATGCTAACAGAGAGGGACGACCCGATGGTTGAGAGATGGATTGGTCTCATCTTCGGACGCTCGGCAGTCTGTGCTGGACAAGAATGTCAGTGCTGTTTGTTTGAGAAAAGGCTATTTAGGTGCCGGCGTTCGACACATGCTTTGTAAAGTGGGAATGCCCACTGCAGCTTGGCGTGCTTTGCACCGTGATGTTGTGCTCTCTTCCAGAACGATGGCGGCCAGGGCATGAGAGTCGACGAACTGGAGGATGATGGGACGAGGCTGAAGAGGTCGATTTGAGCAATGGAGGCAAAAATAGTTCAAAGTATACGTCTGGGTCGTTCCTGCATGGAAGAGACTGACCTGCAAGGGCGAGAAGCAGCAGGAAGAAGCCTTTGGCGGAAGTACGCGACAGGTACGGATACCTTTTCATGTACCTGCTCAGTACTTCCTCTACCACCCAATAAAGCAAATCTCTGTGTTAAGAGCAGCTATACTGGTAGCTCCGTCAGCCAGTGACTTCGACTTACACCACCGGCCCAGGCCAGATTTTGCAGGCAACAAACCACTGCAGCCATCCATGACTTTATTTACTCACTCATCCAATCCTTGATCCGACTTCAAACCTCGTAAGTCACTTCCTCCTTGAAGAAACATGTGCTTCGTACTATGAGGGCCTTGTCCACGATTCGGGACCGCTTTGGCTATGGGGGCCTAGGCTGATGCAGTGCCAGTCTGCTTGAGTAGCCTCATCAGCCTGCTGACAGCACAATTCCCTCGGGCAAGGGTGATTTTGAAAGTTTTAGCCAGGTTATATTTCCCTACAAAGTAGTTCCAGACCACATGTGACCTCGACTCTCGGGAAATAGAAGCCGTGGCCCATGGCTTCTCTACTTGCGTTGCGCTATGCCCGGAGGAACTCTTAAGTCTGGACCAGTCGCTCGGTTTATCAAGCCTCTAGTCCTAAATGTTCATCTTATAGCTAAATAACACATGAAAACAACATGGAAAAGAAAGCTTGTAGACATGAGACCGCATTCATGTTTGGTCATCGGCCATGGAGCTTCACCATCCCATGACAACTATGTTACCAGCGAATCCGCATAGCATGTGTCCCAACAAGCGCGGCGCCTCACAACGGAAATGTAAAACTCCTGAATCGTTGCGTGGAAAGTAAACTAGGTTGCGACGCGACCTAGCCGCCCCAGCGGAAAGTAGCCCACCCGCCCGCCTCTTGCTTTTCGCGCTCGCTCCTGGCACAATACAGATGGTACAGCAGCGTGCGGTCGCCACTCTCAAGAAAAATGTCCCGCTTCTCTTGCGGACCCCACGCCACCAGCATTCGCTGTCGCCGTACCGTCTGAGGCTCCTTAATCGTGTCGTTTCGGCCAATTTGTCGCATGTACAGCGCCGGAGTAAGAGTGCAGACGTTGAGCATGCGGTGGTAAAGCTCCATCTTCGAAGGTGGCGGGTCCATCTTGGCAAAGTTAACAGCCTTGCGATTCTGGAGCACGTTCTTACAGTCGAGGTCTAGTAGGTTGTCAAAGAAATCTGGCGACGTCTCGATTTCCCCGTCGGGACCGCATATGATGTACAGATTGATGTCAAAGTAGAAGTGGTTTGTTGAGACTTGCATCTTCTCGTATAATTGCATCGCTGGCTTGATGCAGTGTGCTCCAAAGCCGTTGAGAAACCACTCAATCTTGTCCCTCCTGCAAAGTATTTTGAACATACTTGCGAGCTCGTGGGTGAGCTCTCGTTCTTTCTTGTCCCTGCAGCCCGTGAAGTCTCGAGAGCTCAGAATGGCATTGTATGCCTCGGCAGTCCATGTTCGAATTGCAAAGAGATCTGCCTAGTGTGTTAGCCCCGATATTATTCATGTTCAAGAGATGCTTCTTACCTCGCTTGGGCTCCACCTGATTCTGTAGGGCCGTCTCCACGAAGCTGAGCACTTCAACGTAGTCCGCGATCGAGCCGTAGAGGACTTTTTGGAAGATGTTATCGTTGAGAAATCTCATGATGATGGCAGCAACGATATCTTCATCCGTCTCCGGAAAGGTGGAGCCTCTGACTAAATCAGGATACATGTGTATCGTTCGCTTCAACCGGAGGGCCTCGGTGGGCTTCCGCCGGGCATTCATGAGGATGTCCTCAACACCCTGCTCGTAGTCCTCGAGGATAGGGTCCATGAATGTGGACACCCAGTCGGTGATGCCTTCGACGAGGTCGTCATATTCCTGCAATCTTCTTAGGAGTGATGGGCAGCAGGGAGAAAGAGACTTCACTTACGCGGCCGACTTCTTCGGGCGTGATCTCCTTACGGTAGGGTTGCAGACTGAAGATGTGAGATTGCGCATCTCTCAGCTGCTCCTTTAATGTCGAGTTCTCTGCCTTGAGCTGTTTGAGCTTCGGGGCCGGTGAATCTGTGTCCGTTCCCACCTTGTCGACGGCCGCGCTCATCTCGGCCTTGATCTCGCCAATCCTTTGTTCCGCACGCTCAACCTTTTCCTCGGCGATCTCGGCCCGAGCCGTCGCCGACTCGACTTGGTGCCGCAGGTTCTCGATCTCTTTTTGCAGAAGCAGTTCATGACTAGTGTCGACTTCGTGTCCTCCACCGCTGGTTCGGAAGGCAGTGGTATTGTTGAAGGTCTCACTTGGATGGGGGGGAGAAACGTCAGTTCCGAGATCGATCAGGTCGCATTCGGCCAAGTGGGACGACTTGGTGGAGGAATCAGGGCGCTGGGGTTGATCGGAACGGTGGGAAGCAGGATAGTTGTGAAAACGGGTGGCAACAAGGCCTTTGGGCAGAGGTTGCCTTGGTCCCTTGCTCTGTACTCCATTCTGCTCGGGAACTGGCAACTCGATCTTTGCGAAGCCCATATCGTTGGATTGAAAACTGACAGATGAACTGTCCGGCTCGATGGTGACAGTTGCTTAGTTCTCGTGGACTGGCCTTTAGCGAAGCGTCATTTTGTCGAGGATGGCAGATGCGACGTCACTGCTGAGGGGCTTTCTTTCCCTGCACGAGTGTGATGCGATTCTCGAGGTGGGGTGGTCAGGCATAGCACAATCGTTTGACGTCTCGCATGATCTCGACGGGAAATGTCAAGCAGCAGGATGGACGGAGCATAGATTGGACGACGGGACGAGGTCGGAGTCTCTGCGCTGGAGAGAGGAAGGGGGGAGTGACCCATTATGGACGAAATGTATATAAGACAGAAAGTACCTAAGGTACCCATGCAGGTAGGTATGTACAAAAGGTGGATGAGATGTGGCATCACAGAAGTAAAAAGTTTGAAGCAGCGTCGTGCACTCACTCTTTCATGCCTTGCCTTGCTGTGTCAAAAGTCCGGGACCTTCAGCCGCCCGCCCTGGGCATGCAATGGAAGCTTGGTGCGGGTTCATGGACATCGGGACGCTGGAAGCCAGGCAAAGACTGCTGATGCTGAGTACCTATGGGGAAACCATGTCTCATCAAAGGTAGGGAGGTAGGTACCTAGGTAAAGATAAGGTAGGTCATCATCCGCCCGTTGCCCCTACTATTGGTGCCCATCATAGGTAGGTAGTTGGTTGGTATTAAAGATCCCTCCCTTACCTTAGGTAATCTATCTGTTTTGGCTTCTTTGGGTTTAATGAGGGACATGGCACGTCTTGTTCATTGTCTAGAAAGCGGCCATCGGCCCGCCTGACGCGGTCAGATGGGGCATAATGTTGCCATATCTCTGCTTGATCTACCCGACCGTGCTAGTCTGAGCTGTAAAGGTTCCAGTTGCACGGGGGTTTTTGCATTGGAACAAAGAGGGAGAGGCCCCCGCAGTCCCGTCGAGTGAGTTCAACCTGGAGAAAAGGCGCTGTTCGTAGGACATGCAAGCACTCTACCTAGGTAGTTCCCGGCCTATCCCGCCCTTGGCCCAGTGCTTGGTTGACTTGGGCATACATAATACCTACCTACCTGACTTATGCATAGCTCAAAGACATCAGGCGCGTGCGATTCCCTTGTCTCGCTCGGGCGCAGGTTCCGTCCCAATGATGCCGGGCCGAAACCAGTGTTTAGGCGTGCATGGTGCTCCCTCGTCCTGCTTGAAGTCAATGTTCCATCGCCGTTGTCATGTCACGAACATGGTACATTCTTTGCCCTTTCCACGCTACTCCTTCGACGTTGGCAGCAGGAAAATACGGTGACCTTTCCTGTTGGCTACTTTGGACCGGGGGTGGAGTTTCCAGCACGTACTTGTTTGTACCTGCCTCAGTAAGGTACCGTTCCTTCCTAGGTGCAGGCATGCAGCACTTCCTTCCTCTCTCTCGCATGTTCCCCTACCGCTTGGACTGTGTACGTACCCCTGCCGGTTCATGTAGACTGGCAGGTACTTGCCTCTCGACCTACCTGATCGTGCCTTCCCTGCTTCCTCGAGGTTCATTCCACCAGGTCGACAAGGTTCGGCCGATGCGCATCGTCTTGAAGCCTCGCATCGTCGAATATGTCTGTCTGTCTGTCTACCCAAGCTTCCGCCGTTGTATCCAGACATGCTCTCTCTCTCCCCCTCTGTCTTCGTTGCCTTGGTCTGCTGACCTTGTGTTGGTATCAAGCATTGCATTTCAACTGAACAGGGCAGGATAGACGACATCTCGCCTTGGTCCTAGCTTCTTGTCCTTCTCTCTTCACCTCGGCGCCACCGCTTCTGTCTTGTCTCTCAGCATCGCGTCTCTCTTCTTCGACTTTCATTTCTTGTCGTTATCTCTACTCTCTTTCGCCTTGTTTCGCTATCTATTTCTCTTGGAATGGTTGGCCCACATACATTTTGAGCGATAACTTCAGTTCCTGCGCGTTCATCTTTTCTTTTCTTTGATACCCATTGCGAACTCCTCTCAATAACCGAGCAATGCCATCATCTTCCACTATGGACGCCCTTGAGAAGCTCTCGGTGAGCGAGCGAAAGATCGTCGTCGGTATTGACTTTGGAACAACATATTCTGGTGTCGCCTGGGCCGAGACCCAACGTCCCGATCGACGGACCGCAATCACTACCTGGCCCATTAGCAGAAACGTCCATGAAGGCGAATCTTCCGATAAGGTTCCTACCAAGCTCAGATATGTTGGCGACGAGGTCCAGTGGGGCTTCTCTATCCCCATCACCGCTCCTCAGGATGAAGTCGTAGAGTGGTTCAAGCTGTAAGCGTCTTCCATCTTTGTCTATTGTGTAATCGTGGCGTGCTCTGGGCGAAGAGGGCTCATCTGAATATCTTGGCTCACTTTTTTGCCAGTGACCTCGATCCTTCTCTTCAAAGTATGGGTCAAGCCGTCTCTGCAGAGGGGAGGGGAGGTCGAAATGTGGACAAATTAGTGACGGACTACATGTCGGCTCTCGGCAACCATCTAAGATACACCTTGAAAGAGAAACTTGGCGAGCAAGTCGTCCACACCACCCCTCTCGAGTTCGTCGTCACCGTCCCTGCCATCTGGTCCGACCTTGCCAAGGACAAGACCAGGCAGGCCTGCCAAAAGGCCACCGGCCTTACCACCACCGCGCCTATTCACCTAGTCTCGGAGCCCGAGGCCGCTGCCATCTATGCACTCCAGGGCCTGGATCCCCATGGCCTCAATATTGACGACACTGTTGTCGTTGTTGACGCGGGAGGTGGTACTGTTGACTTGATATCCTACACCATCACGAGTCTGAAGCCCATTCTGGAGGTCCAAGAGGCTGCTCCGGGATCCGGTGCCTTGTGCGGCTCCACCTTCCTCAACATGCGCTTCGCCAAGTTCTTGAAGGCAAAGCTGGGGAAAGAAGAAGGTTTCGACGACGAGATCATGGCAGAGGCCATGGAGCAGTTCGAAAAGAAGGTGAGCTTTGAGCACAGTCATTGTATTATGCATCCTTTGTGCTCATATTCTACAGGTCAAGCGACAGTTCACCCTCGGCGCTGCCCCTGATGATACCTACACCATTCCTGTGGGAGGCTTGGCGAACAACAAGGAGCTAGGAATCAACCGTGGGCGATTTTCCTTGAAGGCTTCTGACCTCCAGACGATTTTCGAACCCGTCGTGCTGGAATGTATCAAGCTTGTCAAGGACCAAATCACGGCCAGCAATGTCCCAATTCGTGCCATCCTCCTGGTTGGCGGGTTTGGTGCCTCCAACTACCTCAAGGAGCGTTTGCGCAACGCCATCGACAAGAGTATCCAGATCATGCAGCCACCAAACGCATGGCAAGCCGTGGTCCAGGGAGCTGTCATGAAAGGCCTAGCGCAAGTGTCACCTGAGCGCCTCACCCAAGTCAGGATCCAGAACCGAAAAGCTCGCAAGCATTACGGAACGGAGTGGCGAACCAAGTACGATGCCAAGGTCCACAAACATCTGGAACAGAAGCGGCACTGGTGCGGTCTCGATGGTTGCTACAAGGTGTACACTATGGAGTGGTTCATCCAGCGTGGCGATAGTGTCTCCGAGAATGAGCCCTTTTACACGTCTTTCGTTTGGACAGGCTTGGTAAGCCAGGGTCGAATCAAGAAGATCAAGATGGACATCTATGCCGACCGAACTCCCCGATCTGCCCCCGTTGCTCGCGATGACAACGTTTCCATGCTGGTACACATAGAGGCCGATGTCAGCCATATCCCGGAGAACATGCTTGCCCGTCGCCAGGGTCTTGATGGACAATGGTATTACGAACTGGGCTGCAAGATTGAGGCCGTTTATCTATCTGCATCTACCGCATATACATTGATCTACAATAGTAAGTCCCTTCACAAACACTGGCATCGCATTTCGCTTCTTACTAACTGTCCACAGACCAACGGTACAGCACTGTCACTGCCGAATATGTCTGATGCTGGCAAGCGTTCTGTGAATTGAAAACAACATAAGGGGTTTTGTCCTGGGTAAAATGTCGTGAGGTTAAGGCCAACAGCAGAGTGAGCGCGTTATACATCATTGACTCTTGTACGTATCGCAATTAAATGATGTTGATTTCATGGATTTGTAACATGTACTAAACTTTATAAGAGTTGTCATTTCTTTCATATCCGCCGACTATTTCCACACGGGAGATGTCCCACATTCCCTCGAGCTGGACAAGGAATGAGGTAGCCATGCACAGAACTGACATGCAGCGGAGAAGAAGGCTGTGAAACATTTTTCATTGCTTAGGGAGTGAACGGGTGTCTAAGCTAATCATTAGATTACTTGACCACATATGCTTGGTGTTGAGTAATGATCTGTCAGGGAAGATGGAGGCGTAGAGGATTGACTGAGAAACCTGGAAAGCCTACCAAGCTATTTGTAAATCCTTTAAAGGTTGCAGTAATGAAATATCCAGTAGTTGATTCCGTTTTCCTTTGTGACCTGCAGAAATCTCAGGCACGACATGCCAGTAGCTCATACAGTAGTAGAGGAGAACAGCACAGGCTGCATTGTCCTAATACGTATCTGCCAGGGTGACGAATAGTGCGACAATCCATCTTCCACATTAAGAACAATCAAATACCAGTCTACTCTGAACATCATTAGTAGGCTAAGATGTACTGCCGTTTGCGAAGGATGAAGGCACAGCCCGTGTTTTGAATCGCACCATTCAGTATCCCCCTTCTCGTTTGGCCCACTTCGGCTGCGGCGCAGGCTCAACCTTTCCAAAGCCAGTCGCGCTGACCATGCCGACCTCCCACTTGAGGCCCTCGATCTTGGCGCCGCCCTCCTCCATGGCCCAGAGAGTGATGCCGAGGTGGTTGGGGCCCTGGTAGTTGAGAATGCCCTCGGGCACGGGGAAGCGGGTCTGCGGCCCGACATGATGCACAAACTTGCCAAAGTGGTAGCCGTTGACGAAGATCTGGGCGCGGTAGGCGGATGCCGTGCTGTTGGCGAACGTCAGAGACAGAGGGATGTCGAAGCCGGCGGGGAGGTCGAGGTCGAACGTCGTCGAGTAGAAAGCGATGCCGGCCGCCGTTATCCCGACGGCGGTGGGGCCCCCGCTGGCCTCCTCCCAGTCCTGCGAGGGGGGCTCGGGCCAGTGGTACCCTTGACGCTCGGCGAAGAAGCCGCCTTCGTTGAGGGGGCCGCGCGCCCTGTCGGCGTAGTCCTCGCCGCCGAGGTTGCCGGTGATCTTCCACCGGATGTCGGACGGCGCGTGGCCGGCGAGGGCGTAGTCGAGGATGCCGCGGGGGTTCTTCTGCTGCTCCTCGCCGACGACCCAGTTCCCGTTCAGGCCCATGTGGTCGACGACGACCGTGAAGACGTATTCCCTGTCCTTGGTCAGCTCGGGCAGCGCGAAGGTGCTGTTGCGGCCGGGCGTGACGGCGTTCCCGACCCAGGAGCCGACGAATTGGTCGTTCAGCCAGACGGAGGCACCGTACGCGTTGCCCCCCTGCGTCGTCATGTTGAAGACCGACTCCTCGCCGTTGGCTGTGAAATGGCCGCGGTACAGCAGCGAGCCGGTGTGGTAGCCGTAGTCGCCCCCGTACAAGCTGACGGGCGTCTTGAGCGGGTGGGCCGTGTTGTACGTCTCGTCGAGGTCGGCGTCGGTCCAGAGCTCGTCCGAGTAGCCGGGCTTTATCTCGGGCAGGCTGTCGACGTACTTCCAGCTCACCTGGCTCAAGCAAGGGAGCCTGATCTCGGGGGCGGTGAATTTGACCGTCGCGGTCACGACGCCGTGCTCGTTCTGCTCAAAGTCGAGAGGCTTGCCGTTGAAGCTCAAGCTCTTGAGCGGGGCCGGGGCACCGCCGACGATTTCGATCGTGGTGGTGCTGTTGACGTCGCCGGAGAAGCCGAGGGAGGAGGAGTCGTTGCCGCCGACTGCGACGTTGCGGATGAGGTAGCCGGCCTTGACGATCACGTCGGAGGTGGCGAAGTCGCCGACGGCCGGAGGGACCCAGAAGGTGTACGCCTCGTTGCGAGCTAGAGAACGCGTTTAGTCACATACAGGTTTTACGTTTTAGTCTCCGTCGTCGGTGGCCATACTCAAAAGATAGATATAGAGGCTCTCCTGCACGCGGACAACCTTGCGCTCGTCCGAAACGGCCCACCCGAGGACGGTGTACCCATCTTTATGTTCGATGGTGACGTCGGAACCCTCAATGACGTTTTCATCGGTGACGTCGGGTTCTTCGCCCTCAACGGCTAATTCGTGATATTCGCTGGCGCCGCCGTAGACGACGAGGACGGTCTTGTCGTCGTACTTTTTCCTAAAAAAAAAAAAAACAAAATGGCATCAACAGAAAGGTCCTGGGTCAAAGCGGTTGACGGGGATCACTAACCAGGTGAAGATCTCGGCGGTGGAATACACCAGGTTCTTGTCGCCGACGGGGTAGTCACTGACGTGGATTTTGGAGTCTCTTCTAGTCAAATAGAGACTGTCGCTGAGCTGGGGCACTTCGAGTTCTCCGTAGCCAACCGTCTTTATTTTGAGCCTGTAAGAGACCGTGTCGAGAGACTCGTATTGGGTGTGTCTAGTATGACGTGAGCGGGCGTTCTACGACTAAGGAGCACCGGAGAGCGTACCTTGCAATGTAGAACTTGGTTGAGTTAGTCGTAGCAGGAGTGACGGTGATTGCATCGTTGTTCGTCCATTCGAGAGACGAGTTGTGTCGGTCAGCCACAAGGTAGGCGGGAGACACGTGGAGGAAGTTAGACTGCAGCTTGGTCTCGCTGTACTTCTCACGGTTGACGAGACGCTCCTCGCTGATTTGTGCTCCGTAGTCGTAAGAGGTGTAGCCGTCAGAGTGGCCAAGATTACCCCAGTTTGTACCACCCCAGGTCTATTTAGAGTCAGGCCCAGGCACAACAAAGCCGGATCCACATGCTGAACTGACCATGTAGATGTTGAAGATGGTGACGCCAACGGCGTAGTTGTTCTTGTAGAGAACTCGCTCGAATTCGTGGTTCAGGAGTGCCGCGCAGTACTCGAAGCCGGCTCCGCCCCACGGCTGGAAGCCGCCGCCTTGGAACTACAAGCGATTAGCACTCTATTTTGGGGCGGTGCAACTAATTCGTGAGATACCTCGACGATGGTGTAAGGGGTAGTCGGTGCAATCTTGTTATTAGTGGCAAGCCAGTCCGTCGGAAGGCCGTTCGCAGGCCAAACGGTAGGGTTCCAGCAGTCAAAGCCCAAGGGGTAGGCATCGTGGCCGTAGATGTCGACCTTGGCCGGGGTCAAAGCAGTGATGGCCCCGAGCTGCCAGGCTTCGTTGTTGACGTAAGGGACGACAACGCCCTGGCTGCGGAACTGGTTGTCGACGTGCTTCCAGTAGTCGTAGTCCGGGAACGGGTACGGGTCAATGGCTGCATTGTACTCATTCTCCATCTGAAAGAGGACGACAGGGCCGCCGTTGGTGATCTGGGCTTTGGCAATGATGCTGCCAAGAGCAGCCGTGTAGCTGTTGTTTTGTTTCAGTCAGCAGACGTTTTGCGGGACACCCTTCTCTTTTCTTACTTCTCAGTGGCCTTTAGGTAGGCCTCTTCGCTGCTTCGCAGGACTCCCTGGACTCGTTGGAGCCAACCAGGAAAGCCACCTCCACTGACTTCGGCATTGATGTACGGCCCAGAACGCTGAAAGAAGCCATGTCAATCTATCGTTAGACATGGCCGTCTAGTAGTGGAGCTCACAGCAAATAGGTACAGGCCAGCCTTCTCGGCGGCTTCGAAGAGCGGCTCGAGAGCAAAGATGCCCTCGGCGCGGACCTCTCCCGGTTTGGCTTCGAGCAGCGCCCAGTTCACGTAGAATGAAACGGAGTTGTAGCCAGCAGCCTTGATCTTTTGAAGTATATCGAGCCAAAGGGAGGGAACGGGCATCCTAGTGGCAACAATTAGTGTCTGTTTGGGGCAGTGCAGTCCGGAAGGATAGATGTACCTGAAGGCATGGAACTCGGCACTGAAAATCATCAGCCTTTTGCCGTTGATGAACAAACTCTTGTCATCCCAAGTAACCTGTGCTTATTAGAACATTGTTTCTACCTCAAACAGAGTCAAAGGCCAAGCTGGGTACTTGATTGACCTCTCACCGTCGGGGATAACTCACGACGTCTTGCTGTCTTCCATTGAGAAGCTTGAGGTCTGCACCAATGAATCTGGCACTGATACCGTCGAAGCAGGCCAGGGCCAATAAGGCGAGAGCTTTCACGCGGAATGGCAACATTTTGCTTAGAACAAGGCGCTACGACCAGGACCTAGTTTCGGTTTATGACGACGCTGTCAAGAGAAACGAAACCTGGACCATCTCGGGCTCGATGGGAAGAGGAACCAGTGTCTATTTGACATGAACGGCATACATAGGACTTGCTCGGGCGTTGGACCGAAATACTACCATCCACAGGCAGGTCACCCCATAGCGGCGGATTCATATGTCGGCATTGCTGCCTCATGAATGGTCGGCGGACATCAGGCACTGGCCACACTGCATCTCCTTTCATCTGCGATCTTACTCCAGCAGGCTTCCCCTCTCTCCACTCCAGTTTACTTGGGCACCTATGCTCATCAGTACACGGAAACGCACTTGAGATGACGTGCAAGATGCGTACAACTCTGGTACTTGGGAGGAGCGGGAGAAGACAGGGGGGCGGTCGTCGTATATCGAACCGAACCCCTGCTTGTCCTCCCCGCTCCAAAGCCCCGCGTTCTTTTTCCCCAATGCACCGCGTTTGCCAGGAACGTCCAGGAGCACGTCAAAAGTTCCGTCCATATGACGGGTGCAGTAAAGCATGGTAAAGACGGGAAATTAGACAAAACACGCCAAGGGCTTCCACTTTTCCATTTTGGAACATGTAACTCCCGGATGATATTCTACAACTGCTGTGAATTGTCCGGACTCGTCAGGAGAAAGGGAACCCGGGCTTTATGAGACTAGCCTGTAATTATGTATATCAGCGCCATTGTGTGAATGAAAGGGCTAATATCCGACAAAGGTTACTGAGTCACGGGATGGAAATAATTGAATCTGTTATGCAAAGGTGTAATATACCTTCGCAGTTTCGTCTATGCTTAGACATCAACTACAGATATGCGGCAGTTCTGCCGGCCGCTATTCAATAATATCTGTCACGAGATATATAAGCGTTAGTTACTACCTAAGTTACTAATAGTATTGTTTTGTGACGTAATAGTTATAAGCCTAGCTTCTACCTGCTTAGTACTATAATAGTACTAGTACTCCCTTATAGTAATAAGCTTAAAGTCTTATATAAACAATATGGGTTTGATTCCCATAAGGGGCCCTTAGCCAAAATCCTAGAGAGTCTAAGGGAGTGTACGGTCTGTACCACCTATTAAACGTTTAGGTCTCCCATAACAAAAGGGTGTAGATCTGACTCGTAACGTGTACTAGGTCAAATCTGGGGGGTGTGTCACAAGATATATAAGCGTTAGTTACTGCCTAAGTCACTAACGGTATCGTTTTGTGACGTGACAATATCCAACTGTGGCGCCAATTGCACCTTTGGGTGCTGTCATTCTCCATGCTCTGCTGAAATTTCTGACATCTTTTTGCATTAAAACAAATCTCAAAATTCTCTATATTTACTATTTTACAAGAATCATGCCTGCTTGAGGCCCAGGAGCTCCGTAAGCTTGAGCACGCTGACGGTGACTTTGTTTGTCGTACTGGGAGGTAAAACACCGGCCCCCATAATCATGAGGTAATCGGGGTCCTCCTCGAGTATGCGCAGATTGCGCGTGTAGGCGGCGGCTTCGGGGGAGTCGTAGGCCACCCAAGCGTCGGGGTCACCGCCGCGCCGGTTGGTAAAGAGAGGAGCGCTGTTGCTGCTGACGACAATGGTACCGTTGCAGCCGCCGACGGGAGACCAGACGACATTGGGGCTGTTGATGGGGAAGATGCCGCCGTTGGTGCTCTTGATGTAGTGATCGGGAGCATCGGCGAACTTGCGGGGGCCTTTGGCGATGCGGTAGTAGATGGGGAACGAGTAGGGGGTGATGATGTCGGCGCCGCCCCATTCAAAGGTGTACATGTAGTCGCCGTTGGCCAGCTGGGTGATAAATGGCATGCCGGGGCGGTCGGTGTATCTCGGGTAGGTCACGTCGGTGACGACGTCTGACCAGTTCTTGAGGTCTTTGGTCGTCTGATGGGAGATTTCTTGCCCATGCTCGGAAGAGCGTTGGTCGGCGTAGTAGAGAATCAGGTCGTCCTCGAAGATACTAGTGTGAAAGTCAGCATACCCGTCCCGCAGGCACATCATCCGAGACGTCTCGTAGTCGTACAGAATGAAGGGTTCCCACACCGGGGTCTCCCCGTTGTTAGGAATGGCACGGCCGCCGCGCGCAACATGGGAGAGAAACTCCCAGGTGCGACCCTTGTCTCGCGAAGCATACAGGTCAATTTGGGTCTCGCTGAGGTCGGTGGGGATGCTGTTGCCAGCCAGGAGAATGGTCCCGACAGGAAAGCCAGCAAAGTCCTGCCGCAGCTCATACAGGAACGGCTGGTAGCGCAAGCCCCAGTTGTTGACTTGGTCGTGGACCTGGCCGACCTCTTCCCAGGTGAGACCGCCGTCGAGGGACTCATAGATAGGGAACCAAACCAGGGGAGGCTCGGGGGAGTAGTTCTCCCACGTCGCCAGAAGACGACCGTCGAGGAGCTGAACGGTACGAGGATACAGGACGCGAGGGTCAGTGTAGTTGTCGGGCGGTTGGAAGATGAGGTTTCGCTCGAACGTCTCGAGGGCGGTCGCGATGCCGCACGCAAGAGCGCCGACAGCGGCGACAAGGGCGGACCGGAGCATCATGTTGGCTACTGGGACCCGACGACCGCTGCAGGATATGACAAGTCTGACGGGTGAAGTGGACGAGCAAGGCAGATCATCCCCAGACTGGGACAACGAGACCTTTTATACGGCAACACTGAGCTTTGCATCCCCAGTCACCAGGCCCATTCCCCTGGTACCAGAAGAGCAATTGACCTGGTATTATTGACTATACCGAGATGGCGCGATGTGACATGGTTCAAACTAGTACTGTAGCTCCGCCTCGGTTACCTCGGTGGCCATGTGGTGATGACCCATGATCATTTTCTCCACCGTCGCGACTCTTCCCGACTGGAGAAGAGGTCTGAAGGAAGCCGAGGGACAAACAAGCAAGGCCTCGATGCCGTCCATTGCCAAGCGTGTGTCAGGGATGAAGGTGCTGGGCAATTAATACCACCTCTGAGTGAGAACTAACAAGCTTAGGTATGCGCGCCAAACAAACACCTCTCTCTGGAAGATGACGCAAGAGGCCGGAGCCCACGACAAGCTCTGTTGAGATAGAATAAACAAGACTGGGGGTCGTCAAGGCCGGTGCAATGTTGTATCGAGGTGCGTTGCTCACCCCGGTAAACCCCAGGTCCCCAAAGGCTAGTTCGTGGGGTTCGTGCGGGGAAAATGGAGTCAGGTACCAGATGTTGGTGGCTGGGGTGACAGAGATGCGCACCAATTGTATCGGCCAGAACTCTGATCATAGAGTTAACCCTAAGCCTAGCTTGTTCTTGCATTGTTTACGAGCCGATACTAACAAGTTGGGGGAACGCAGTTGCAGATCGTAGCGATCGACTACACTTCGAATCACCAGCCCAGAGTCAACCTAGTTTCACTTGGCTGACTTTGAGTGACGCTATGTACATGGTATACTATGGGGGTTCAAATTAAGACAACAATAGCCAGAGAACAAGAATGGCATCGATATGGACTGGGACAGTAAATACTGTGACTCAGAGTACGGCCTGGTCCGTTATGGACAGGAGGAGACGTGTTCGTTCGCGGCTCGTGGTAACGGAGCCACATCTTGCAGTTGGCTAGGTTGCCGTACTCATTGACGGGAAACTTACAACAATAAACCGAGCAATAAACTCCTCTGGAAGCAAGAAGGTTCTCATCTGTAGGCGCACAAACTGTTATTGCGGTCACGGGAAACAAGCACTTAATATTTTCACCGCGGAACTAATCCAAATTAAAATTAAAATGAAAATGGTAAATGTGCAGTGACTTGACATTATGGCAACACTAATGGGTTTGGTGCTACGTATAGCATATGTCGATGACCTGTCATTTAGCCCGGTTGCGCGACACATGTCGTCTCACCAGCATCACTTTTGTTGCTTCTTGATCCACTTGTGGACTACTTCAGCGATTTCAAGATTGTTCTTCTCCAGAGCAAAGAAATGCCCGTTGCCTTTGATTCCAATATCGCCAAGTTTGATCCACTCTGGCCGGCCTCCTACCTGCTTCAGGTAATCGATGATGCAGTGGTCGTATGTGATGTGTACACTAGCCTCTCCTGTGAGTGCCAAGTATGGCACGCTGGCAATATGTGGAAGCTTCCGGGCGGGCTCAATTTGACGATAACAATTTCGGAGAGCCAGCGTCTCCTCACCAACAGACTCGATTGAAGCGTTGAGCTCCGCGGAGCTCGAGACCGCAGGATCATAGTCAACGGGCGTGTTTGTAAGACCCCAAGGGTTGGCCGGGCTACTACCGAGGCCAGAGCCGTAGGAGCGGAAGGGAATCGTGGAGGGCTCAAGGTTAATGCTGCCTGCCAACAGCTGCGGGCAATCGTTGGAGATAACCAAGGCAAACTTGGACCCCAAAGAGTGGGAGATGAGGTATGACTGGGCACCGATGAGAGAGAGCAGCTCGCATCCGGCGGCACGTATGGCTAATTCCTGCGAGGCCTGGCTAGTTGTGTATGGAAGAAAGCTTCGCTGGAACTGGTCGAAGTAAGCGTCCCCACTCATCCCCGTTCCAGGCCATTGGGTGTGTAATTGAGACTGTGGATAAGTATTATAGCCTTTTACGGCGGTGAAGCCCATCTCAACTACCTCTTCCGACATGCCCACCCTCATGGTAAAATTCGCTGGATCATTGGCGGTAGACCGGCCAATACTATTTGCGTCTACGAGATAGACTTGGTAGCCCTGCTCGAGGAAATAGCTTGCCCATCCGCGCCGATTATCAGGCGTGTTGAGCCATGTGGTTCCCGAGACACCGCCGCCGTGGATGAAGATTAGCGGGGTTGGTTGAAGTTTGTTGGCCGGTGTGAGCTTCTCGACGTAGAGCTGGCCGATGGTGATGTTGCCTGTAGGGTCAGAGGCGCCTTGGCCCCCTACATAGAAAAACTCTCTGCGGTGCAAAGTTTCCTGAGAACTGCACTTTAAACTCAAGGCGTTGACGCCGGCGCAGCTTCCGTCGGCAATTGAGCTGCCACCGACGGCTCCAACACCGAGAGCAAGCGAAAGGGCCGCAAGTCGGATCATGGTAGTACGTAGACACCCGAACTTTGACCACAACAGTGATGCGACTTGGAATAGCGGGAAAGGAAGAAGACGGGGGTTGCCGCATCCGACAGTTGGCTTCAGAACGACAACGACAGGACTAATATACGCAAGCGTGGTAACTGTGCCGTGTCCGCGTTGGCCCTTACCAAGTCCAGGGCGCGTGAATTACGAAAGTGTCGTGACCTATGGGTCCTATATAAGACGTTAGTTGCTGCTCTGCCACTAACGGCGTCGTTTTTAGCACGACAGAAAGTGAAGTGCACTCCTTTGCCTGTAACCTCGGAGAACAGATCTATACCGGGGAGAGGAGGATCGGACATGTTGCCTAACAGATCACGGCTAAAGCACCTACATTGCCGAGAGGCTGGGCATATTGCAACTCATGGGATGTGGCAGAAAGCTACCCCCCCCCCCCCCCCCCCTCTTTCTACTTCCAGTTCACTTCACATGCATCCAAGGTGCTGTACATATCCGACATCGATTGGATCGATGTGGGCTCCAATCGGCTATCACCTTGCTCTTGGCGAATATGGTGGTTCTCCGCAGCCAGCCCCTATGGGATAGGTAGCGAGTTACTAGTTATCTAACCTGTTTTAGAAGTTGAGCTCCCATCGACACTCGTTACCTAGTGTACATCAGCCCTTACCTTCTCGCACTCTCAAAAGCATGCGCCGTATACTAAGAGGATCGAATCATGACTGCATTCCTAACTTGGCCCTAGAGACAAAACTTCTTGTCCTACTTTGTGCTTCTGTTCTCTCGCCCTTTCCTATGATAAAAAGTATGTGACGTGATACCTTGGAATACAGTGAAACTAAAGTGCGCGCTCTGAACCGATGGCATACCCATTGCCGCTCTATGGGAACCCCTTCCTTGAACGTTTGATCTTGTGGCTTTGCTCGTCTGGTCTTTGAGATGCTCCTCGTTAAGATCGCGCGAAGCTATCAGATCTGAGAAACTGTCTTGCAATACTCATGTCAATAAGGTTGAAGGCTTATAATGACTCGCAGAAGCTTTATATGTACCCTGGACCTGAACTAGCCGCATTGAGGGAACTTTGACCTTGCGTCTAATCCTGTGCATATATCACCATCAAAAGCTACAAAGCCAAGGACCTTTTCTCGACTCCGTTTTCGGTGCTAAATTTCTCCTGATATCATCCAATTTCCAGTGTTGTAGAATCATTCACGATATTAAGACATTTGGAAGAAAGGTCGATAAAGAGAATTGGACCGATACTCAGGCGATACCGAACCAGTGGAGGCATTTTGCTACCTCATATTTAGGAAGGGATGATCATTTTGAATGGTCAGATCCTACGCTAAGCCGGCCCGGCTTGCTATTGAGGGCAGCTTTTCTTCGAGGCCGTTTGTTTTCGATGACGACCGTTCGCCATGCCTAATACAACAACATCCGCAAAAATCGGCAAACCACCAAACAACACAAGAGATTACAACATTATTCGGGGTATATACAGACATTATGGTATCACGACTCTTGATCCAAGCCTGGGATACGCTTTGGCTGCAAAGCCGCCGGAAAATGCCGTTCACGAGTCTAAGCAGCCCGCTATAATCGCTGGCATGGTCATTGTCATGATGGCGATTACTTTCCCAGTGGCAGCAAGGCTCTGGGTTCGAGGAAGAGGGACCCAGACCAAGACGGGATGGGATGATTGGGCGCTATGTGTCGCAGCTGTGCGTAGAGGGCCAGTCGATCAAGCACGCTGATGATTACAGACAACTAACGTTGATAATTAATCAAGGTCTTAGGGGTAGTATATTCAACTCTTCAGATACTGGTCGTTATCGATGCTGGTGGGGGCACACATATATGGGAGCATACCTACGACGATTACCAGCTATTTGCGTATTATTTCAATGTTTGTCGACTGCTTTATTATCCGACTGTTGGCATCATTAACATCTCAATTACCCTTCTTATTCGTCGACTCGTCGAGAGAGCCTACAGGGCCTGGAGGGTCTTCACCGACATCTTCCTCGGAACACTCGTCGCTTACGTTCTACTCGCTGTGTTTTGGAATATCTTTATCTGCAACCCGGCTCGAGCCGTCTGGGATAGAGAGTTCGCAGGCAGCTTAGCGGAACCTGCAGTCTGTGGGAACGAAGACGTAAGCGCGAGGACCCTCAGCATCGTTCACGTGGTGCAGAGTGTGCTTTTGCTAGCGACACCCATGGTCATCTTGTGGAGCGTTCCAATTGGCCGGGCAAAAAAGATTCGACTCTTTGTCATATGGGCCGTAGGAGGACTCGCTGTTACAGGTGGCCTCCTGCAACAGATTCAGCCTCTGAAGTTGAATGACGCCCTTTGGGAATACACATTCATAACTGGGTGGACGACCATCGATATATCAATGGGCATATTGACTGCGTCTTTACCAGTGCTGGATTCGGCAATCATGCGCTGTTGGCAGGCGCCGAAGCTAGCGCTTAGCCTCCCGAATGGAGACGGAGAGAATAGTAAAGGAACAAGCAGGACAAGTCCCGAAACCATAATTCCAGGGCCAAAAAGGACAAATGCTGACTCTTTTCACGACACTGCGGGGAGAGATTATGATGTCGAAATGGGCGTACAACAAATTTGCCTCCAAGAAAATGACAGTAACCACTCGATTCAAGATACCCCGGGAAATAATGCGACGCAAGGAATCCGCATGGTATGAAGAGACGACTCCAACATCAGTATCTGATAGAATAATCTTAAGCCTCTTTGGCATTTATCGTATGTCATTCAAAGTGTCTCCAAAGTCTGGTCCTACTCCGAGACATTAGCGCCCATATTCGAGAGCAGTTGTTTCAGCACTCAGGGAATAGATCCTGCTAAATTGTGTGCTGCTTCTTTACTGTATGCAGCCTGAACAAAAGTGAACGACGGAATCAAACACATGAACTTGGTTTTGTTATCCTTTGTCTACCAGGTTCTGACTCCTGAAGGTCTATACAGGTACTGGTTAACTAGAGAGAAGATGTAGACCTGTGCTGAGATACAAGGCTATGATGTTTAGGCCTCAAAATCCAAGGATTGGATTACAAAGTTCCTTCAACCTCTGTAGTAACCAATGATCCTCGAAAAGCATCGAATGGAAGGCAGACCCAGGTGCAGGCCATGTACTTGACCTTAATATCACGGATGCAAGTGAACATGGATACATTTGTTGAAACCGAGCAGGAAAAATACTACATTTGAAGACTGATATGACTTGGATCATTTCAAGGTATCGTCACTGGAAGACACATTAGACTCAATCAGAATCTGGTTGAACTAATGACGAAGTTGTTTTCAGACAATTTTCTGGAAACTAAAAGCTTGCTAGAGGGATGACTGGTTTATACAGACCTATGCGGAGATGCAAGGCTGTGTAGCAATATCATTTTCATACTCTACAGTATTTTTATGAGAATAACAGACAAATGCCATTATGTCACAATTTGAGGCTGTTCATTACTCACCGGATACAACTCT
Source organism: Colletotrichum sublineola (assembly GCA_020631755.1). Lineage (NCBI taxonomy): Eukaryota > Fungi > Ascomycota > Sordariomycetes > Glomerellales > Glomerellaceae > Colletotrichum > Colletotrichum sublineola. The sequence goes on from JAHSQG010000001.1 coordinate 4,372,206, forward strand.
GCTAGGGGAACAACATTTACTCGATTTTGCCGATGCAGCCGGTAAGTCCAAAATACTCTCGTAGAAGACTACAGGTGGTGAGAGGAAACTTCTAATGGCCAAATGACGATCTTCGAAATGTACCGGTTCAGATGACCAGTCGGGCCGAATCGCGTATAGCCATGATGATTTTGCGGGATAAATCTTTGGCTTGGGCATAGATCCCAACGAGGGGTAATGTTTGGTCATGAAGGATAAGCCATTAGGGTTCAGCTTGAAAAGGTGGTTCCTGGGGGCTTCAGGCTCGGTCCAAAGACCCAATACAGATACTGGATGTCTCGAGCTAAGATTAAATGGGTTGTATAATAAATATCAGGCCACCAATAGTAACACATTTGAGCCTGCTTTTCTGTTGCTGCTGGCTGAGCGTGAAGGCTCTTTCTTTGGAACAGCCCAGGCCGTTTTCTCATCAAGCTGGACTTCTGACACAATGTCATATCATCGTGTAAAGGAGGAGGAACTCTCTATCGGGCCTTTTGATGGATGCCCACGTCGTCGTTACACTTTACATGTACTGTTCGCTCTGGGTTGCAAGCTTGGCAGGTCATATGTATGATCTGCAGGATTGGATGTCACCTCATCTCAGAAAACTCCGCACAACTCCGCCGCAGGCATGGCTTCGGGTGCTTCCGAAGCCCTCTAGACCATCGAGTCTCTCGGTAGTGTTTGCAGCCACGACAGATCGGTCCCAGAGCTTAGCTTCGACACATGCTGGTATTTTGAATGCTGGTCAGAAAACGGACCTATTATCCCCGGACAGATTGCCAGTTAGAGGTATGACGGCCGGCACTAACAACATCCGCTCCCCAACATGACCTGCACGTCATTTGGAGACGCCCCGGACTGCCTGTATGAGTTTAGATCCGGGAAAACTTTGGCGGATAGGCCCGCCTCGGTTGGAGGTACTTCGGCGCTGCTTGATCTGATGTAAGTCAGCTTTTTGGCAGGTCTGTTATCCATTTGAAGCAAATTGAGAGCTTGTGGCAAGTCAAAAACTTGGTTGTTAATAGACTGTGAGCTTTGAATGGTATAAAAGCGGGATGTTTTGCCCTTGGGCCTCAAGAGAAATCAAACTAAACAGCCATCGTGGTGCTCATTGGGAATTTGATTCTAATATCATCTGATAGGCTGAAGTTGCTTGCTAGTTTTATCAAAATGAGGCCGATCACAAACCTGGCCATTGCTAGCCTCATCAGCTATGTCTATGGACATGGCTATTTGACCATTCCCTCTAGCCGTACTAGACTAGGCTCCGAGGTAGGAAGTCCGAGACATCCCTTGAAGTGCTATTCAACTTACATGAATAAGGCCGGTCTAGATTCTTGCCCCGAGTGCACAATTCGAGAGCCTGTCTCCGCCTGGCCCGATGTCACTGCTGCCACCGTTGGCCGAAGCGGGCCCTGCGGCTACAACGCCCGGGTCAGCATAGACTACAATCAACCATCCGACAACTGGGGCAACTCCCCAGTGACAACCTACACACCTGGCCAGACGGTGGATGTGCAATGGTGCGTCGACAACAACGGAGACCATGGCGGCATGTTCAGTTACCGCATCTGCCAAGACCAGGCCCTGGTAGACAAGTTCATCACGCCGGGCTATCTCCCCACGGAGGCCGAGAAGCAGGCCGCTGAAGATTGCTTTCAACGCGGCACCCTTAAATGCACCGACGTTTCCGGTCAAACCTGCGGTTACAACCCAGACTGTTCCTCGGGAGAAGCTTGCTGGAGGAATGATTGGTTTACCTGTAATGCCTTCCAAGCGAGCAGCCGCCGCGCATGTCAGGGCGTCGATAACGCTCCTCTGAGGTCTTGCTACACCTCTATCGCGGGCGGCTACACCGTCACCAAAAAGATCAAGATGCCCGATTACCTCTCGAACCATACCCTGTTGTCATTCCGGTGGAACTCCTTCCAAACAGGACAGGTCTACCTCACCTGCGCTGACATCGCCATCGGCGGCGGAGGTAGCATCCCGTCGGCTTCGACGCGCACAAGCACCGCCGCAGCGACGGCGACCAGCGGTACATGCACCATCGCAAGTAACGTAGCCGTGACTTTCAATACAGTTGTCAAGACGAACCCAGGCCAGACCATCAAGGTTGCAGGCTCGATCGCGGCATTGGGCAATTGGAACGTGGCGTCTGCTCCAGCACTATCGGCGGCGCAATACACTAGCAGCAACAATTTGTGGGCGTACACTGTGTCGTTACCGGCTGACACGACATTCCAGTACAAGTTTATCAACGTGGCGTCGGACGGCACAGCGACATGGGAAAGTGATCCGAACAGGTCGTATACGGTACCACGCAGCTGTTCGACAGCCGTCACTGTTGGTAGCAGTTGGAAATGACGAAACTGTATGCTTTAGCAGGGATATGGTGGCGAAGCTCTTTGGTCTTTTGTAAATCGTTCGTGCAGCGTGTCGTATTCGTGTGTTCCTCTATGTGCTGTGTGGTGAGCATGGACAATGACTGAGGATAGTTAGGCAACTGTTGTTTCAATCTGGGACAGCCTAGCTTTCAATTCGTGAAAATGAATGAATTGTAACTACTTTCCGTATTATCCTTATCACCAAAGGCTGCCTAATCATCGCTGCAGGATGATGCATCGAACTCGCAGCTCAGTAACGCTTGGCACAGGTCTCGAGATCTTAGTTCCTCCCTAGTCCTAAATTTTCATGTCGTATTCAATGGTGCGTTCGCCGCCCTAGGAGTTACATAGAGCCAACGGTGTCTTCCGTCTTGCTTAAAGCTAGCTCAATCCCACACACACTGGAGGGGATGCTAGTGTTCAAAAAGCCGTCTCCGGATCCTCCATTCGGCCTCAGTTGGCTGAAGGATCTGTTTCCCGCTCTAGATGGCGAGACCCGTGTAGAGTCTCGTCAGTAACTAAAAGAAAATGTATGAAAACAACCCATTGCAATTGATACCTAACCCTACTTCATTTGCCACAAATCTCCTTATGAGCAATTCGGTCAATGACCTTTGCTGGCCTCAATCCTGATGAGAAGCCCTAGGCCTTGGTGGCTTGTCTGCCTTGCCGGTGTTCAGGGGTCCATCTAATTTAGTGCTTACTCTTCCCCGGCCTACTACGTTCTCATTCGATGAGAGGATAAGCATGGAATTGGATCAGTGCAGGCAGCAACATGCACCTCTCCACAGAATCGTGAGCACAGCCAGTTAGTTTCACGACTCTGCGGAAGAGATGTTGTGCGAATAGGTGAGTCACTGCCACACGGCACAGTCCAAGAGGCAGCCAACGAAGCATGCAATGAGAGAGATGCCTAGCCCTTCGCTGGCGAGTTTGTTACAATTGCCACCAAGAAGCAAATACACTTCACCAGCCAATGTGTGATCTGTGAGGGTAGATAAATATGTCTCCAGCTTCCTGTTGGGAAGCACTTTTTTCTGATTTATTATCATCCTTTTTTGTCGCTCATCAACAGTCAATACGATGGCGCCTTCAAGCACAACAACAGAGGCCTTAGGCCAAACTGTGGTCGACGGCTCGACCAAAGGGACCAAAACTCTCCTCGAGGAGACGACTAACGGCACTGTCACTGAAGACCCCAAGAACACAAACGGTGATTCTAGCAACGGAAAGACAAAAGAAGATAGTGAGATATCAGCAGAGGTCGAGGAGAAAAAGGGAGAGGATGAGCCTAAAAAGCCTTTCGCTCCCTTCGGCTCAATCGCATCCACCAAGAACATCTATAAGTCGCCTAAAGACCGAGACGGCCACTGGACGTGGGTTGAAAAGTATCCCGAGGACGTTGAGGAGGCAGCCGAGAACAAAAAGACGGAGCAGTACGCCGTCATCGTACGCAACATCAAGAGCAATGACAGCCGCAAGAAGCTCGAGGCACATTCCATTGTTATACAGAGCCCCTGGCTCAAGAAGGCGCTGGGCGAGATTCTGGACGGTTACACCGGTGTTACCTGCGAGCTAAAGCGCCTCGAATTCAAAGCACCTTTCCATCCCTTCGTGCACCGCTGGACAGAGTTCAGCGAGTACCGCAACAAGAAAGACCTCGATGAGACAGTCAAAGAGCATCTCACCATCCTCCACGACATTCTGCAATATGAAATCGGAAACACCATCAAGGCTTTTGAGGATTACGTTGCCAAGGGTGTCATCACCTTCGAACATCTCTGGATGATCTTTCAGCCCGGCGCCATCGTTCTCGCCGCCCACAAGGGGCCCCTGTCTGCCTTTGAGCTCGAGGAATCCGAGTATATGGAGAACAAGTGTGGAAAGTTTCTTCAGCTGCGCGCCGATTGCGTCGACTACAGCGGCAAGACTTTTGGGCGTTATCGGGAGAGAATAAACGTTCCCGAGTTCCTCGGCACAAAAAAGATCACAGGTCTCCAAGCCTTTCCTTGGGCGTTTCACCCCCACAAGGAGGCGTTCCGTGAGACCCTGGTGCGCCGAGGCCAAAAGTTTGAGGAGTTGGCTGGTCACCATTACAAGCAGTACTCAGGCAGCGCCATTACCTGGGACCGTGAAGGCAACGAGGTCCCTATCCAGGTTGAGGGCCGTGTTGTTATTGATATCAACTCCTTCAATCGCTTTAGCCCCTACTACAACAGGCGATACACGAGCGATTGGACGGCCAAAGATATTGAGGCCCTGTCCGCGTGGAAACTCCAGCACGGTTTGGGTAAGGACGGCAATCTCAAGTTGACCCCAGGTCATCAGATGCTTGCTCGCTCCAGGACGCGCGGATACTCGCTCAAGTTGAAGAAGTGGTTAGACTTTTATGTCGACCAGGTCACTGAGATAACCTGGAACACCAACGCCTTCGACAAGCTTGTGCTTCCTGAGGACCAAAAGGAGCTGATCCTTGCCTTCTCTGAATCGCAACTGGACGGTTCCACATTTGACGATGTCATCTCCGGCAAGGGCAAGGGCATCATCTGCCTGCTCTCCGGTCCCCCGGGTGTAGGTAAGACACTGACAGCAGAGGCCGTAGCTGAGAATTTGCGCGTGCCCCTGCACACTTTGAGCTCTGGCGATCTCGGCTCCGAGCCGTGGGAGCTCGAGAGCGGTCTATCAAGGATTCTGGAGCTGGTTGCACGGTGGAATGCCATCCTGCTTCTAGACGAGTGCGATGTCTTCCTCGAAGCGCGCTCGACACACGACCTCGAGCGGAACAAGGTCGTATCAATCTTCCTGCGGACGCTCGAGTACTACGAAGGCATCCTCTTCATGACGACCAACCGCGTTGACAACATCGACCTGGCCTTCCAGTCCCGAATTCACGTTTCTCTCGAGTATCCCGACTTGACTCCCGAGTCTCGCCGCCAGATTTGGCACAACTTCCTGCAGGAATCGACTCTCAAGAGCGAAGTCTCGGCTGAGGACATCATGGAATTGGCCGAGTTGCGGCTTAACGGTCGCCAGATCAAGAACATCCTGAAGACGTCGCAGCTGCTCGCTGCAAGGAAGAAGAGTGCACTGAAGCGCAGTTTTATTGATGTTGTGCTCAGCATTGAGAAGAGACGTCCTGCCGCTCGGACTTCCCCATGAAACCTTCCTTGCAGGAATGGGAACTGCACACCTGCGGCCTTTGCCGTGGGGGTGCGATGCTGTCAGATGATGCTTTTCAGTAGAATCGGCTAGGTTGAAGTTTGGCATGGTATCACAATTATCATGAGCAATGAGTACACATACATTGAAGACCTGAATACAAACTTTTGCATCTACAAGGTGCTCCGAAATCGAGTGTGTGAAATGCATGTGGTAACTCACACCGGCATCTCCTTTTACATCCCAGTCCTATCAAAACCACGTCTTGGGCTATGGGACCTTGCATCACATGCACTTACTGGCCCACCAGCGTTCTCTAGAAACAGCCCATCTGCCGAGCCAGAGGCCGATTCCCGCCCCACCTGTTGAACACAAGCCATAACTCCAATCTTGAGGGCTTGGCAGAAGGGCCGGATGGCATGCTGTGATTCAAGATGCACAAGACACCTGAGCGAGCAGTGAAGAGTAATGCACCATGGCTAGAGTTGCCTTTAGTGCCTACGTAGTATGTTCACTGACACTGTTCTCGGCCCCCCTTTCAATGAGCGGTGTTCTGATGGAACAAGTTGTATTGGCGGCGGAGTGACACAAGGGAGTGGAGCTTGACGTTAAATGGAAGACGCATCTATTACGACACACCAACCACAGATTAAATATCACTAACACTAGGAAGCCAGCGCCCAACAAAGCAAGCAGCATGCGTCTACTCGTCAAATTCTCCACCTTTATAGGGCTTAGTCTCGGGATACAAGCCTAGCGAGGGGCTTCAGCATCGACATGAGCGCGTCATCGACCTTCCACAACCAGATATGATCACCCTTGAGACGGTGACATACGATGATTCATACGCACTCGGCCGCTTTCCTTGATAAGCAGTCACCAGCAGCAACACACGCTGGCGGGGAGAGGCTTGGCCTGAGTGACAATGGGATGAAATCATTGAGCATACACGTCCCCCAATGAATTGCAAACGAATTCCAATCCGTGCTGTGACACGCACCGGGCTTTTAGATTTATGGTGCCCCAAATCCTCATTCATCACGGCCCATACTTTCACCTCTTCCAAAACCTCCCGTCAATACAACACCACTAGATCGTCACAGACACCCGCAATGATGGAGACTATCAAGGTGAGGGCAATGAGGCCCCGATTGAAAGTCAAATGACAGATTTGCTGATAAACGCCCAAGAACACTATCGCCGAAAACTTTGGCGGACCAGCCTCGAAGTTGGGAACTCATCAGTTCACCCTGGAGGAGTGTCCTGACTTGACCGGCAAGGTCGCCGTGGTGACCGGTGGCAGCGAAGGCATCGGCTATGGTGTTACTTACACCCTTCTCAAGAACAACATCGCCAAGATCTATATCCTCTCCGTCTCCAAGGAAGTCGTCGACGGTGCCAAAGATGCCATCAGCAAGGAGCTTGGCGCCGAGAAGGCAGGCCGCACGAAATGGTTCGAGTGCGACATGGGAGATTGGAAGCGTGTCAAGGAGGTTGCAGAGCAGATCAAGAACGACACAGACAGACTCGACATCGTGGTGAACAACGCTGGGAGGGGCATCATGACGTACCAGCTCACGGAGTACGGCGTAGATCGTCACATGGCTGTCAACCACATGGGTCACGTCGTGCTCACATCTCACCTACTGCCGCTCATCAAGAAGACGGCTGAGAAGGGCGATATCGTGCGAATTGCCAATCAGGCCAGTAATGCGCATCAAGCCACACCGAGCGACTGCAAGTTCGAGAGCCTTGAGGAACTCAACCAGGATCTGGGTCCCAATGGACAATATGGTCGCAGCAAGCTCGCGGGTATTTTGTATGCGCGCTATTTCAACCGCAAGGTAACGCAAAATGGCCATCCGAATGTGTTGATGAACGCGACGCATCCTGGGTTCGTAAGCACAAAGATGAGCAAAGAGGACATCTTCGAGCCGTAAGCCACCACTATTCACACTTTGTTTGATGATCACCCGCTGACGGTTGCAGGTATCCCCTTGGAGGCTACGCCATGGCCGTCGGCATGGAGCCTTTCAAGAAGTCTCAATGGGAGGGTGCTGTCTCGATGGTTTATGCTGCGACAACGACCAAGGAGTCGGGCCAATACATTTGCCCTCCCGCAGTACCCGAGCCAGGAAGCAAGCTGGCTCAAGACGACGCGCTGGCCGATCGGCTCATGGAGTTGACACGGCAGGTCATCACAGAGAAGACTAAGGGACAGTCAGTTGACAAGGGCTGTCCGATGGACGACCTAGTTCTTCACTAGGCGGCATAACTGCAGTACACCTGTTTAGTTAGCCGCAGTATCGTACGGAATAAATTGTAATTCAATTGCAAGTCTTGCTGAATACGAATGCCTCCTATCCGTGAAACAATGATCCTTGTTTCCGCTTTTGATCAACGTCTCCTTCTAATCCAAAGCCGCATCTGACTTCGCTGGGTGACCAGATCATGCTCTGTCGGGGGTACCTTTCTCCTGCGTTCAACCCGTTACCCATATTCTGATTTATAATGATACCGTAGCCAAGCTTCAGCTTCTTCACGTCATCCGGGACGTCGCCCTGATCTCTATTAGGACCCTCCCAATGCACTTTGTCCAGCGCCGGCCCGCGTGTCGCAGCCACGACGCTCGAGAACCGTGTGTTTCTGAGGACGCCCCCGTTTTCCCTTACGGCAAGAGCACCGAGCGCAACCCCAGAGGTTGCCAAAAGGATGGCGATAGCGTACACGATCCAGAGATCACGCGCGTGGTAGCTATACATGTTGACCATCCGCGACCGCTGGCATGGGTACTCGTACGCAGATTGATTGTGTTGGTCACCGCCCAGGACCGAGCCCCCCGTGCTTTCGTCCGGCTGCGCGGCCCAGACTACGGGGAGGAACTGGGGGGTCGAGAATATGGAGAGGATCAGGTCTGCATAGAACTCTTGGACCATATCTTGGAGGTTGAAGACCGGAAAATAGTCGTTTCGAGGGTCGAGAAGCTTGGTCTGGATAGCGTCTGTGTTTGCCATTGGGTTGGCGGACTGCTTGTTGACCTGTACAGTGCCATTGAGAAACTTGCGGAGCATGAAGCCCAATGAGTGGTAGGCAGCAATGCGACGATACCTCTCGACGTCTTGCGGCAGGACGTAGTTCTCTTTCGGGACTGCCGTGACGTTGTCCGCCGTGCCGTCGTTGGCATCGAGTCCAGGGATGTAGGTCGTGTTGATAATGGGTGCTAGAAACTTGTGTGTTTTCATGTATGCTGACTGCGTAGCATCGGTGTAGTTAAATACGGCGGTGTATTCTGTTTCGTAGTGCTCGCATGCAAATATCTTGGGAACGTAATTCATGTTCTCGTCTCCTTCCTTTCCAGACGCAGGGTGATGGGCGTCTGGCGGCACAACGTGACCAATCCAGATGACCGGTTCCGTGCGGAGAGCCCCCATATGTTCCGGGTAAGGGGGGTTCATCTTGGGGATACCTCCGATCTCGACGTCTTTCATCTGCGTGGTGGAATATTCTCCTCCGCTTGTGAATGCATAGTAAGCAAATGTTCCTTCGGGGAGGAGAATGTCGGTGCCGAAGGGCGGCTTGGCCTCTCCGGATTGCTGCGTCAAGTTGGCTGGCTTGGAACCAATCCCTCTGGCTTGTTCGCTGCATTTGTAACCTGGCGCCGTGAACTTAACCTCAAAGGTGCAGTTCCATCCTTTCCTGCAAATCTCCGTGGAAGAATTTTTCCTCGCCACGACTTCCTGAAGAAAAGCGCCCAGAGTTGCGGTCTGCTGGAAGTTGGGGCTCGGCCCTGTGTAATAGTCAAACCAGCCCTCGGGTTCCGAATCCGCAGGCTTGGTTGAGTTCCAGATGGACAGCGGCATCTCATATCGGCCATCGATCTTGATGGGTTCCCGCCATTGGTGAGTGCTCTCCTTTGCAAAGTTCAGACTTCGTATACTAGGACAAGTACCGTTTTCTACGATGGTCCTGGGCTCCACGAGAAGTGTGTTGGAGGTCAAAATGACCACGAGTGGAGAAAGCCTAGGTGTTTGGATAAATATACTGCTATGAACCTTTGATTATGAGAGCTTGTGATCATACTTACCAGACAAACACGGCTAGGGCAGCCGCTGCTTTGGCGCCTTTCAGAAAGTCCCAGGAAAGAAGCGCGAGAAAGTTTTCCGTGGCAGCAAACATCGAATCTAAGGCGGCAATGGTCATGAATCTAGATCTTACAGTTGTCCAGATGCGCTGTTGAAACGCCGATATCACAGCAGCGCCCAGGCTGGCCTTCGCCGCGAAGGCAAGGACCGTCCCATAACGCAACATGCGCACCTGGTCCTCTGCAGGGTTGCCGTCGAGGAAATGATAGAAAACGTGATGCCCGATGGCGCAAGCAATGCCAAGGGCAAGCCAGAGATACATGTTCAATGATGCGTGCCAGCAGCATTGAGGCTTTCTCGTGAGAATTGGCTTGCTCCTCTTATGAGGCGGACCCAAGTAGGTCGCCGCGATATATGGAGGTGGCTGAGGTGGCTGCTGATGCTGATGCGGATGTTGATGCCCCTGCGGCGGCGCGCCGGGAGACGCGGAACAGAACTCGTCATACACCATATCCTGCGCATTCTGAAGTAGGCCGGCGTGCGCATCGTGGTGATTGTGAATTGTGTCCCCCGGCGCCGCACCGGGCGAGATGACATCTCGGCCACCAAACGCGGGATCAGCGCCGTAATGCGCCGATCCGCTAAGCGAGCTCAGGTCGACGCCATGGTTGTCCATCGGATTAGTCATCGTGTGCGTTGTCTCCGTGACATTTACAGTCGGGCCGACCTTTTTTAACGCCAGTGCTGAGGCGAAAGGCACAGGTTTGCGAGGGATGGAGGTTGAGCGAGCGTGCCACCCCAACGGCAAAGGAGACACCATGGATGTTGGTTCCGGAGACACTGGAGACACCGCTGACGAGGGTCGATATGTTGAGGACGATGGGCTAGCCTGCTGGCGTTGATGGAATCTGCCGGGTCACGTTTTGTGGCGTTTTGGCTGGATAATTGGTTGGAATGCGGTCCTTTCTCGAGGGCAATCCCTTGCATGTGCCACCTGGCAGTCGCATTCAGGCAAGATCAGCAAAGTCGAAAAAAGGTTTCACGCGACTGATATCTTTGTGTCCTTATCGCTGGGTACCCAGAGGGGCACGATCAGGGACTTGTGTCGGACTCTGGATAGGTGTTTACTGCGTGGCGGAATTCAAGACTGGACTCTCACGTTTATCACCTTCAGCGATTTCCCGCCGTGAAGCCGCGTCGTTTTGTCTCTGTCGTCCCTGACTAGTCCCAGCGAACCCAGTGGCTTCCCCGCGTTGGTTCGCTATTGGCGTGGGAGCGTCTTCGAATGGAGGGCGGGGAATGGCGACACAACCAGAGTTCAGAATTTTTAGATTGCGGAAGTGCTGGCATGATTCATCTGATTTTTGGGGCCAAGTGGACCATTATGTACATACGCAGGGATGGCAATCTGAGAAAATTCAGCAGATTTATCGGACCCTTGTCAGTGTCCAACCCCTTTTGAAATGATGTTGGTAGCAGTCTCAAATATGGCATAGGCTGACACCGGCAACGCCGCGCTAAGATATGCTCCCTAGAGGTGAGTGTCCGTCCCTTGTGGATCCTCTTGATGTCGCTCTTCTCACTCCGTTGGCCAACGGCATGGCGCCGTTGGAAAGCTGAGTGAACGATGCGCCATCATCCGAGTCGTTCTAGACCCCACCAACAGCTACCGCGTCATATTGGGAATTTGCTCAGGCTTTGTGAAAGACCCATCGTATGCCTTATCCAAGTTTGTTTAAGGCCAAGACAGCCTGTTCTCCCTGCGAGACGATCAATAGCGGAGAGAGTTGAAGGCCAAGTTGAGTCCAGGTATTCCTTTCTCTGAATGATCCATATCCAACGTGGCTCAGCCTGGCCGCCTTTGCAGTCTGCTGGACGAGAAAATGGTGGCTTTGAACCTGGTGTTGGTAGAGTCGTCGCACAAATCATCAACCTCATCGATGTCAAACAACTTTCGCCCAATTGAGCTCTCTCGGAAGCCTCAGTACTTTGCTCTCAATTGATATCGTGAGCGGACTCTCCTTTAAGGGAGTTCTGGGACTTGGAAGCCTCTTCGACATGCTGGGGATATCTACTACAGTGTTGCTATCGAAGGGGACCAGTACGACGTATATACGCCCTATTATATAGAAGAAGGCAGGACAAAGGCCGACAAGCCATTTGTAACGATAATGTTCCCAACGAACTACCGCATGGACGACCAGATGATCATTCCTGTGGCTTTCACAGGCAGAGAGAAAAAGCACACTGATGGCAGCCCCCGGCTGCGTCTATCCGACATAATTCATGCTGTGGCAAGCAGGCATGCAAGAAAGTCACTCAGACCAACCAACTGGGTGATTATTAAAAATGTTATAAATATTGATACGCTTGCTGTTACAGTACTATCCTTTAGAAGAAACTCAAAGGTGGGCCCACAAGCCAAGAATCCAGACGAAGTCACCATCAACCCGTCTGATTCTTTTTGGTCATCCTTTAAAACAACACCATTTTTCAAAGCTGTCAATTTTACGTTTGAAGCTGACAAGATTGTGGTATCGATCGACATTGATGACTGGCAGGGAAAACACTTGTGGTTCCGCATGGAGCCGACCACTTGAGTAGAGCCTAAGAGAACATGCAGAGAAGAACCCAACCTAACTAGCATGGTTGCTCTTGATTCCAAATATATGCTCTGGAACCCATGTAGCAGATCAGGAAAGTAGTGAGTGCATACTAGTTGAGGGGCACCCCTATAATAATCCATCTGTCCCGTGGGATATATGGCGTTAGTTACTACTTGTAATTAACAGTATTATTTTTGTGTGACAGTATTCCTATAATTTGTTTTTCTTCCTAAAACCTTTAGCAGTCGGCCCCCTGCGTATATACGACTGTCACTTACGTTGGCATTAGAAATTGGGATACGTGCCCAAGCAATCTTGGCAACCATCAATACCCAAGCCGTTGAAGGTTGAGTAATGATAACCTCCATCCTTCGTGATGCAAAATTGATAGCCTCCGCAAAGTCTATCAATGAGATCTTACAAGAAGCATCTATCAATTAAGGGTGAATTTTATGCAATTGAACGTCGTGCTCGATATAAGTGGCTGGAGGGGATGCCGCGCTAGAACGCCTGCAGATTGCAGGGGCTTCGGGGCAGCAAGACAGATTTCTCTAGGGTAAATCATACCAGTCGGACGGTGTCCTTTGGTAAGTGGTCATTCCTTGCTTACTGAAGGAGGGCACTTTTCTCTTGAAGACTCCCTGACAGTTGCGTTGGATAGCATCTCTCTAGCTATCATTGGTTTCAAAGAGCTTGGCTATAACGCCTAAGTCGACAAGCTGAATGAATACCTTGCAATCATTTCGGATCGCACTACCATCATTGGCTCTATGTATACTGGCCTACGGACTGACATGAGCACAAAATGTGTGTTATGAGCCTGCCATTCCGCCTATCCCCAGGACGCTCCTGCGTCTTTCCCATAACTCTTAGCGTACATCGGGACATAAGGTGCGTACACAGCTTACGTCACCCACGCTCACGATAGAGATAGATAGACCAGTGGTTGCTGCATCAAGAGTTCTATGGGTAACATCATCAAGTGTTGACCGGCCTCTGGATTCACCTGTGAATCCAGAGGGTGTGTGTGCTATTGGTAGTTGGGCGAGCGCTCACCATCAACATGGAGCCGGTCATGGTCGACGGGATAATCAGGACAGGACATGCATGGGATAGATAGACTTGGGCGGAATTATTGCCAGACTTCCATGGGTCTTTGATAATCAACTTAGTGATTCACTCTGCCATAATTGACTTTGAAGAATCATCCTGTTATCATGAAGCTATGCAAGTTGCCTATGCTCACAAGTATATATGTGCGATTGACCACCGAACCCTCGATAGACAATCAAACATTACTGCAACTTAACATAGTCTATCTAGTACTATTCGTCGACTATCATCAATCTTAGCTACATGTTTGTCGAGGTGAGTGAGTGGGTAGCAATCTAGATAAAATTGCGTGTTTTTACTACACACTATCCAATAGTTAAAGCCGTAAAAGTCACGTCTTGTTCTTTACAATGGCTTAACATTAGGTAAAGTAGAGATACAAAATCATGGCAGATTGGATACCAGAACATGGGGAATCTCCCTACCGCCCCGCCCTATACGAAAAACAAAAAGTATTCTTGTCAATCGCTGACGGGAATTGAGCCCGACGTGGGGGTCGAACCCACAACCTTGAGATTAAGAGTCTCACGCTCTACCGATTGAGCTAGCCGGGCAGATAGAACATCTGCCTTGGACGGTTGCAAGATGGTTGGCATGGAGTACCTCTAAAGGCTTGGTTGGGATTTTGTAAAATTTTCATGATGTTGTGGACCGGTTTCTCTCTCTGGCTCCACTATCGAAACTAATGGTGCTGCCTGACCCCAGTTGCCGGAGTGGATTCCGGACTCTGAGCCGTGGACAACCGGCACCTTTCGGACCTGGCCGGCCTGCACCGGCTGTACATGGAGAGATGAGCAGTGACCCTCGAGCCGGAGATCCGGGAACTCAATATTTCGCTAAAGTGCAACGCATTCCATACTCGTGCTGCAATTTCACCTTCTTAGCACGGAGTTTTGTTCATTCTTTTCTTGTTTGGTTGGTGTACTCGTATGCCGAAACACTGACCCCGGGTGAGCCGGTGCGCAAGGCAAACAGGCTCTTGTATTGCCTGGGAGCAACAGCTTTCCAACAGGGCTATTGGTGATTGAGACAATCATTCGCCCAGGCTTGTTTAAGCAAAAGTTACTATAAGGGAGACGGTCATGGACTAGACTCATGCTATAGTGGATTGCTCAAGAAACCATAAGTTCGCCAACATTCTGTCATCTGAGTGTACGGGGTAGCGAGTTGTGTGAATGGTTTCATGCAACGAATCATTCTGCGCAAGCAATTCTGAAGTGTAGAACCACCATGTTGACTTTGGGACCACCTTGAAGCTACGCTAGTTGATCTGGTCCAGCTGTCGGGCCGTTGCTTACGAAAGACAAATCCTCAGTGCGGGGGTTCAAAAGCATGTTGACGTTCCCCGGGCCATATCCAGGTTTGACCACGGCCATATGCCATCAGCTTACGAACGGCCATGATAAATGAAGCTACCCCGCTCATAAAGCTTGGCGACCTGCGTTCTCTAGTACCAACAAGGCAGGTCCATCACCTTTCAAGCAATAAATCCTGCTATCCCACGCCATCTTACTGCATGTTTCTGCTCCATTCCATGCCGTAGCTTGGGGCGGCAAGCCTAGAATCTCCATACAACGGGCGAGCTCATCCAAAACTCCCGAGCCAAAGGAGCAAAAATGACAACGTGCGTTTTTTAGATCACTTGTATGGGGCGCCAGTCTGCATATTGGTTCTGTATGACAGCTGCACCAGCTCCAGTTTCCAGAACCCCGCGCGAATTGCGGAAAGACCTTGTACAATGGCATCACCGGGCTTACCAACGGTCGGCTAGAATGACGATCAACGTGCGTGATTCCTTCGAGAAAGGTTCCCATATCTGCAGGCAGAACGTATAAAACCCACAGCAGCTATCTTTTAGCTACAAACTCCGTGGCTACTGCTATGGGCCTACTCTCCAAAGTGCCGATTGACTCACGCTGGTCAGATTCATTGCATCCTATCAAGCATGCGTGGCCAACTCTCTATTGCCCTGGCGTTGTCGGGGCTCGTCTTGGCTTGTCAACGAGACATCGTCCTCGAACGTCGGCACACACACCGAAAACCCATCACTAAGCGCGCCGACGACCAATGGCCCCCCATTCTGTCAGAGGAAGAGACCATCTTGGTTAACGCTTTCGACAATGTCACCATTGATGAATGGTCTGACTATTACGGCCATCAGGTCAAGCTCGCTGGGCTAGGTAAAGAGGCCGCGCAGTGGACTGCAGACCAGTGGACCAAGAACGGATTTGACGCACACCTTAAGGAGTACCACGTTTACTTGAGCTACCCTGTCCACGCCTCTTTGGAGATCACTTACGCCAATGGAACAACCAGTGCGGTTAGACTGGATGAGGATGTCCTCGAGGAGGATGATGTGACGGGAAGGAAAGACAACCAACCAACGTTTCACGGATACTCTGCTTCGGGCAATGTGACGGGCGAATACGTCTATGTTGGGTCAGTACTGTCTCTCTTTTCGGTCTAGGCAATACTGAGCTAACGGGGTCTTAAGGCGAGGGTCGCAAGCCGATTTTGATCGTCTGGTTGACCTTGGTGTTAACCTTGAAGGCAAAATTGCGCTTGTTAGATATGGTGGTCTCTTCCGAGGCTTGAAAGTAAAGAATGCACAGGACCACGGTATGATTGGTGCTGTGATTTTCACCGACCCCGGTGATGATGGTAACCAGACCGTGGCAAACGGCTATGAAGCCTATCCCAGTATGTCTGAGTTCCCCCAGTGTAGGCCCTCAATGTACTAACCATACGTTGTACAGATGGCCCCGCCAGACACCCCAACTCTGTTCAAAAGGGTTCCGTGTTGTTTCTCTCTACTTATCCCGGAGACCCCACGACTCCAGGCTATCCTTCCCACGAAGGCGTCAACCGAGCCGATATCTCTCCAGTCACCCCTAAAATCCCCTCCATACCCATTTCCTACGCATCTGCCGAGCCCCTATTACGAGCTCTGAATGGATTCGGCGTGTCCGCCGAGGAGGTTAACAGAACAAACTGGGCGGGCGCGCTGAACGCCAATTATAGCTCCGGCCCTGCTCCGGGTGTCACTTTGCACCTCGATAATTTGATGGAGGGTAAGATCACGCCCATATGGAATGTCATTGGCCATCTTAACGGCACCAATGCCGATGAGACGATCGTTATCGGGAATCATCGCGACACCTGGATGATCGGAGGCAATGGAGACCCCAACTCTGGCTCGGCCATTCTGGTAGAGTTCACCAAAGCCGTCAATGTTTTGGTCTCGAAGGGATGGAAGCCTCGAAGGAATATGTGGGTCTTGTGATGATACGATGATGCCTTTGACGGTTCTGACAATGTTCCAGCGTGCTGGCTTCCTGGGATGCTGAGGAATACGGTCTTGTTGGCAGTACGGAGTGGGTCGAGGACAACGTCGACTGGCTCACTGAGACAGCTGTGGCCTATCTCAACATTGATGTAGCGGTTTCCGGACCAAGGCCAAGCCTGGCCGCCACTCCTGAGTTACATACTATCGGTACGGAGCTCTTCAAGAAGGTCATCTATCCCAACTTTGGAAGCTTCAATATTAGCCTGTACGACGCTTGGGAAGCGGCATCCGGTGGTATCGTCGAGGCTCTCGGCAGTGGGAGTGACTACACTGGCTTCTTGCACCGGGGCATCAGCTCGGTAAGTTAACGAGAAACGTACCCAAGAGTAGGTATACTTTACTAAAATCCATCAGCTTGATGTGGGTTCCGGGGGCGGCGCAACCGATCCGATATGGCATTATCACAGCAACTATGACACCTATCACTGGATGGCGAACTTTGGCGATCCCGGTTTTCTTGTTCACTCGGCCATCGGCCAGTACCTTGCCCTACTCGCCTTCCACTTGGCCGACGATGAAATTTTGCCCCTCGATTTGCCCAACTATGCCACCGAGCTGCGTGCGTATCTTGAAGACTTGACTGACTATGCCGAATCAGAGGACGCAGATATTGACCTTTCAGAGCTATCTGACGCGATTGATGTCTTTTCCACGTGTGCCGATCAGGTCAAGGCATTGGAGCACCTTGCTATTACAACGAACGACACGGACCTGATTACGGTTGTGAACCACAAGTACCGAGACTTTCAGAGGGGCTTTATCAGCCAAGGTGGCCTTCCCAACCGGGAGTTTTACAAGCACGTTGTGACTGCACCTGGATTAGACACAGGTAAGTGCTTGCAAACTTTTTATTGGAATCATTCCTGAGTCCGTTCAACAGGATATGCTGCCGTCCTGTTCCCCGGTATCACAGAGGGCATCCAGTACGGCGATGGTGATCTGACAGTAGCGGAGGAGTGGGTATCTAAGACGGCCCGCGGCATCCTCCGAGCTGCAGAGATCATTGAAACCTGATTTTTAGACAAGGCTGGAGATATTGATTTCTTTTCTTCAACAACGAGCGGGAAAACTTGTCTTTTTGGCCCATGTGGTGGTTTGCTGTTAAAGATGAGAGGGTGTGAGCATACCCTGAAGCTTCAACCGACCACGTTACAGTGTTGATAGACATAGAGCCAACTTTCGATACCATCCTTTTGAAATAATAATGAAATAATACGGCTAAACCAACGGTGGGAGAGAGCTCATGCGAAAAAATTGAAGGTTTGAGCTACAAATGTTGCCAGCGTAGGCAATCCAACCCAGAATTCATGGAAAGATTGAATGTAAACTTGTATAATACTGTAACGTCGTCTGTTTTCAGTGTCAGATATACTACATGGATCCATACAATGGCCGTATTTGAGGCGTTTATACGCCAAACGAAACATGTTTTCCATCTTTTCTTGTCATTCCCTTCGATTGAGACGTGCGACCAACAAGATATCTAAATAGTGTCAGTTTCGATACTAATGGATTTAACTGAATAGCTTTCGTCTAGCTTTAGTCTATGGCATAAGAGCCCTTGGCTCAGTACATGAGTACTAATCTGTCACTACCGATTTGGCGATAAATTACATGTGCTGCGATGATGGCATCCAGCACGATGGTTCAAGTCTGTGTGTCCTCAAAGCTTGCCAGTAAACTTAACATGCGCCGAATCTTGCAACATTTGATCGGAAGCCAATACAATTCAGGTAACTTGATGAAACACAACGGTGGTGTTCCATCCTAAATGTTACTTGAGGGCCCAAGTGTCGCTTCAGACGCAGGCCACCAACAACTTCAGGCCAAACACCAATCGACCCGTAATACCTAGTGCTTCGACCAAGCTCCCGTTACGGTGCGACAACACCAGTGGTTATTGTCCGTTGGATTTCCGAAGTGGCGTCCTACACTGTATCATGAGACTAGCAAGTGCAACAGTGTAGCAATGATAACAAGAAATACTGATAAGATCCTCCATCAAGGACCATCTTGGAGACACATATCCAAAGAGTGGCTGGCTTGCCCCTCTACCTCGCGCAAATAGCTTCAGCGACAGAGACGAAGGCAGATGGCGTAACGTGGTAGTGTTGGTCGAGGCGCCGCGAACCGTCTTGGCGACGCTGTTTCTTCCACGACATTAGGGCCAGCGTCCATGCCGACATCCACCGATACAGGATGCTCATTTTGCGCAACCAAGAGGCGAAATAAGGCAAGAAGTGCTCATCGACAGATTGGAGGGGATCGACTGAAAATTAGACAGCACCTTGAGCCCCTGTGATTCGGATGCTTGCGGTGATTAGATGATACCTACTGAATGTCGAACGCCCTTCGGAGTTGGGAGCGAACGTTTTAACACGCCCAGATCGGCAGCCAGTGCGATCGACAGATAGTAGAATTTATGAACTAGCTGGCAGAGAAAAAAAAAATTCTAGCCTCTCACATGTTTCCAGTAATGGCGTGGCTAACCTTCCAAGATTCATAGATGGCAGAACCCCTTCGGATGTCCGGAGAAGTTGACAAGCATTGACAGCGGGCCGACACAGAAACGTTCGAGTTTTCCGAATCTCGACCGAGCGAACACGATAGACCCAGGCCAAAGTTGCCAGGACGGCATGGTCGCTCGCCTGAATAGCCCAAAACGGCCACTAGATGACGACTTACTATCCATTATATAATAGTCTGGTCTTGGATGCTTCACTTGCCGTTTTAGAATCCACATCTACCCAGCGGTGTTCCGTCCGGACCGGCACCTAAGCCGTTTTGGGAGTTTCTGTTACCCAATACATATGGTGGGACTTCCCAGCCGACGCCGACACGAAATGGC
Organism: Colletotrichum sublineola; assembly: GCA_020631755.1. NCBI lineage: Eukaryota > Fungi > Ascomycota > Sordariomycetes > Glomerellales > Glomerellaceae > Colletotrichum > Colletotrichum sublineola. The sequence goes on from JAHSQG010000001.1 coordinate 4,391,771, forward strand.
AGCTGAACGCTGTTGATACTGAATCTCCGCGGCAGTAGTGGCTGTTAAAGGTGAAGACAAGTTCCCTTCGTCGTTCATTGCATGTCGCTGGCGCACTTTTTGGTATACCGATTGTTACGTATTCGCAACATGCCGGCTTGTGCCTCATGACCTCTGGCCTCAACCAGCTTTTGCGTCGCTCTTTGTTCGACAGACAACTATTACTCAAAAGAAGAAGGGCCCTCCTGGAGTTACCTTATCATATCGAGAAGCTGGAGCAGAAGAACGGAAACGGCTCTCGGGATTGACCAACACATTCTGTGAGAGAACAGCCTCTCATCCACCCCTGACGGATGCAGTTCGCAATCAGATTAACTAGTCTTACCCCGGGCTTGGCACACCGACGATCCGCTTCCCGATGTTGCGCTGCAACCCAAGAGAATGGGATTTCGATATTGATCGATTTCTCAACCCATTCATCCCACATCCGCCATGGGAGTGCCTACCCTATCCCATCGCGCACTTCTTCGGATATCGCAAGTCTAAGCCCTGCAGTGTCGGCACCGTCCTTCCCATCCTCTGGGCCTGCATCGGTGTCTTCTGCGGCGTCGCCGTGGTCGCCCTGGTCTCTCGACATATACCAATGTTCGAGGAGCACGGTGCGCCCATAATAGTGGGCAGTTTTGTAAGCCAAGCCCCCCTTTTTTACAGTTCCCACGCAATTTCCACATCTCTGCTACACCGAGAATGCCATGGAGAAGCATCGCCAAGGTCCTGCCCCGGACATCGACATCCGAGCCGTTTCATGCCTCTCATGTGGCGACACACCGCTTCGGTGTCGCTTCCTCACCGTCTATGACGTACCCAATCAATGGCTGACTCGCTTTTCTCTCTTCTTGTTGCAGGGTGCGGCCGCCGTCTTAGAGTTTTACTCGATCGAGTCACCCCTCGCCCAGCCCCGCAACTCAGTTTTCGGCCAAGTCCTTTCCGCTGTGGTAGGGGTTGCGATCGGCAAGCTGCTTCAGCTTAGCCCCCATTTCGAGTCCATACGTTGGCTGGGAGGGGCCATATCCTGCGCCCTGGCGACCACCGTAATGGCGCTTACGAAGACTGTCCACCCTCCTGCTGGTGCGACAGCACTCCTGGCCGTGGTTGATGACGGGGTCCTCCGTCTAGGATGGATTTTGGTGCCCATCGTCACGCTTGGCAGTGTCGTCATGCTTGTCGTGGCATTAATCATGAACAACTTTCAACGGTGCTTTCCGCAATATTGGTGGTCGCCCGAGGACCTCCGGCTTTGCAGAGTGCCATGGAGGCGGCGTGGAGACAATTTAGAGAGCAGGGACGATGTTGCTTGCGGTGGAATTGAGGCCCAGAGCAGCAGAAGCGTATCCACTGCGAAGGAAGATGCGGTATTAATCATTAGACCAGGGGAGGTAATAGTCCCGAAACACTTGTTTATCACACCGGAGGACAAGATGTTCTTAGAAGCATTGAGTAACAGGTTATAGATCGCTTGCACCATCAGCGCATTGGAATAACATCGACAGGATAGCAGAGAAGTTGCATGTTGATCAATTCAAGAAAGACGTTTCTCCCGATGTTCTGTTTCATTCTCTATATTCATAGAACAGTATTCCAAGTGATATCTCGTAGCAAAACTGTAACTCAACCCTAGTCATTCCCTTCGCTCCGAAAGGAAGCATGTATTCATACTCCGGGGCCATTTTGCCTGTGAAACGCTGCAAGAAAATTCATTAATACCGCCAACTTGCCCCATTAGCCACGTACGTTGTTCCTCATTATCGCATGCCGTATCTGTCGTGGGATAAAGGTGTTGTCTGTTTTCAACCCTGCTTCGTGGACCTGGTGCGAGCCAAACGCAACTCTTCCATCTTTGCGGGATTCTTGGTTGGGTCATTTTCTACATCACCATCGGCGCCTGGGTTGGCCATCTCATACTCCAAGATCTTGATGAACTTGTAGAAGACGACGGCGATCAACGCACCAAAGAATGGTCCAATCCCTGAGACAAGATTAGCCTCCCGCACACGGGTATAGCGGTATGAATGGCATATGGACTTACAGTAAATCCAGTGTTCCTGCTCGAAGGTTGCCGTGACGACGCAGGGTCCAAAGCTTCGAGCCGGGTTGAGTGAGCCTCCAGTAAACCGAACACCCACCAACTCAGCGATGAAGAGAGTCAGACCAATACCGACAGGGGCAATGAACGTGGCTCTGTGTTTTTCTTTGGCGAGCATGAAAATGGTGAAGACCAGTTCGGCTGTCAAGATAGCCTCAATGAAGACACCCTGGACCAGCGTGGCTCCGCCACCCAGTTTCGTACGAACATCGAAGCTCTCCGGGAACAGAAACCTGACAATGAGTGACGCCAGCATTCCCCCTAGGAGCTGGGCGATGAAAAGATAAACGGCACGGGCGGCGTTGATAGCCTTGACCAGATACATGCCAAGCGTGACGGCTGGGTTAAACAGGCCACCGCTGATACGGAAGAAGATCCAGACGTTGACCATGAGAGAAAATCCAAAGATGATGGAGATATAGAGCAAGGTGCCATTGTTGGGGCCATCGGAGGCTACACTGCCAGCAGGCTTGATGCTGGCAACCTCCGTTCCGGCAAAAGCGAAGAAGAGGAACATGGTTGTGCCGACGAGCTCACCAAGACTGGCGACGAAGTGGTTCTTCAAATCCGAGTTCATCCACTGGGTGAGGGGCAGGCGCATAACCTGCGCCTTCTCTTCCCTGGACAGATTATGCCAGTCGATGCGGGTCTGGTCGCCGTTGGTGCTGCGGACAGCAACACCGCTGCGGGAGTAGCCCGCCATCTCTTCGTCATACATTCTGCGAGATGGGGGTCTGCCTCCGTAGTCACCAGGTTCGTAGGACCGAGTCTCCTCGTAGTAGTCCTTGGCCTCCGTCTGCGGGTCGTAATTGAAGTAAGGTTGAGGACGGTTGAGGTGTGCGCGAGGTGGGCGAGTGCGAGGTGCACGACCACCGCTGTAGTCGGGGTGGCGGTCGTTGGATCCCCAATACCGATCCGTGTCCGAGTCCTCGTCGTAGTCTCTCAAATGACGGTTGGACTTGGTTGAGTTGCCGGTGGGCAAAGGATCCTCAACGGAGTCTCTTCCTCCACGGCCTGTATTGTTGTTTGTGCGGCGGGCTGATCGTGAACCGTTTCTTGAGTTCCCTCGGGAATGTGAGACGAATCGGGATTGCACTCGGTTCTCTTCGTCCGAGTAAGCGTGAGGGTCAACTGCTGTTGCTGGTGACACGGGTGAGGGCTCGCCCTCGGGGGCCTTCAGGTTTCCTGCCTGGTCTCCTGACATGATTCGTTCGAACTCGGGTGTCAAACGAAGAGGCGAGGAAGGGAGTGTTATAGAGCGAAGGGGGACTTGAGGTGTTAAGTGCGCCGTCTTGGGAAGAGGCGCTCGGGGATATCTGGGAAAGGACTGATATTAGTCGTCTGGTGTCCAAACCATCAGGAGGTTTGAAGTTGTGCTCTGAAGATGTCGGAACCCATAATATATCCTGCCTTCCAACACAAATGGGATGCCCGACCAGCCTCCCACTTACTCAACGTCACCGCATCTTCGTTTGCTTAGGCCATTATCCCTTCCGTCTGATCAGCCACCGACTTAGTTTCGACAGGGACCGCGGGGACGTCGGACTGCGGAAGTGGTAGTGGTGGGATGGAGAGTTTGACAAGGTACCGTTGAGCCTCGTGGGCGTCTACCTGCCTTGAACCCGCGGGGGTCGCCGATTTCACGGGCGTGAGTGGTTGACAGGCCAGAGATGGCTTACTGAGATATTAATGGGCTATCCCTGCGTTGATCTCATGCAACTGAGTGCCGTAGCTAGGTCTGGCTTGCAAGAAGCCACGGCGACAGCGTGCATTATGAGAGGAATCCGAGCCATGATCCCAGGTTGGTGACGTCAAAACCTCGTCGATTGTGGTGGGAGCCCATCAACCTCTACCTACAGGGACTAGGGGCGTGGGTGAAACGGGCTCCGATTTTGAGGCGGATGAGGCGAATGAGGCATTGTGGCGTCTGTGTGGTTGTGGTTGGACTCATAAACCAAATCTTACTGAACTAGCTGGGGTCATCGCCGTTTAAACTCAGGAGACCCAAGCCACGGATGGGTCATTCTTCTGACACGTCGACCACAGTATCCCTGAACGACAGCTTCACGATGGCGTCCCTTCTTGTGAAATCCTGGACAGATCGGAAGACGCTAGTCAACGCTCCAGAATACCAGTTGGCAAGTCAGGTATGGACAAAGGGCCGTCTCCAATTTTTGACTGAAGCCTTCCATCGAGGAGCCATGACTTGAGAACGATGATATGTCGCCGAGCACCTGCAGTACTGGGCTGAATCATGTAGGCTTAAATTCGAGGATGATACTTAACGCTGATGGCTTGGAATGACGCAGTACTTCTCTGTCGTTTTGCCTTTGTGGCTGACCTCTGACTGACCCTTGATGCAGATGATCGACTAACTCAAAAAAGAGGTCCGAGAAGATTGCGTAATTATGGGCGATGCCATTCTTATTTCGAAATAGACACCTTTCACGCGGAGCCGGAGTCACACAATGAAGGTTCTGTTGGAATAGAGTTGAAAGATACCTATGCCAGGACGGTGTACCTCGGTGGCTCGGACGAGAAGCATACTGAATGAGGCCAAAACTTGGGACGGATGTGCCTCTCAAAATGCCAGGCGTTTCCTCCTCCCCACTAACATGTCTCCGTTGGGTCAATCTCTCGTCCCAGTTTTTTGACATTCCTTCGCAAAAGTGCAGGGCTTGGGGATACGAGAGGAACCAAGGTTCACCGTAACACATATCAGGTCCAATTCGCAAAGTAATTTGGCGAGAATGATGAGTGGCAATTTTGTAGTGACTAAGGCTCACTGAACAGTTGACGCTCATTGAGCATGTTGGCTGGCCAGAATTATTCGGTCCATCGTGCAAGGTACTCGAGAAACGACATCTGCGTTCATGTCGTCTACGTCGATTTGATTAAGCTAGAGACCCATTGATCTATTTGATTTCGGCTCGTAAAGCGTTTTCAAATGTGTCGATGAGTAGCTCATGAATAATCTTCACCAATTGCCCGGCATTCCTTGTCGTCGACAGCTTCACCGCAACAGAGTAAAGCGCAAGTATCCTAGTTCTCTGCACTTCAGTGTGGGAGGAATAAAGCCGAGAAATGTCATTTCTAGGATGAAGAAAACGAGGGGTTGGGTACGTACAATCTTTAGACAATCCGCCTTGGGGACCCCGTGTGGCCGTGTCTGCTCCCGTGGTCTCCTCCAACACGTGCGCTGTCTACATCTCTCACAAGCCCCGCTGTGTCATGGTTCCACGAATAGCCACATTAAGCTAACAATAACAAGGTATTACTGTGCTCGGAACGCTGGGTGTACGAGTGCCAAGCGGCAAAACGGGCACGATAGCGCCTTTCTCCAGTCTTTTCTAACACTTTAAGATACAAGATAAATGAGCCAATAGATGGATGATGATGACAGGTCTTATTGAGCCGCGAGTAAGATGCCGGAGTAATGTCCGGAGGGTGTTAGCAATCTGTATGTATTGCGAGAATCCCTTCACTTGCTACTGCACGACGGCTGAACTTGTCAATGGCTTGTCACACCAGGTTATTGCAAATAATTACCGGCTCTCACCATTGCCAAGAAATACGTTCTCTTTTGAAGCAAAGCGGATAAACCGGCGGCAGGCAGACTGTGGCGAGTGATTGGCAACCATCACACTAAGTTTCGAGCTTCCCACCCTCTTCCTAGCTTCTGACCAAGTTTGTTGTAAGTTCAGCCTATTGGCTTGGGCCGAGAGATGGTGGCTGGTTGCTGCAGGTCATGAGGTTAGGCAAACAACGGCAACTTTGAGTCCAACCAATACATTTCGATTCCGTGAGAAGCCCCCTAAAGTGGAGAAGGATCTCGCTTTCGGCATCGAGTTTGTCAGGATATCCTTTCAAAGGGTATAATGACTAACTAGAGCAAGGGGCTTGGGCTGGTTGTACGGCTTGAAGCGCTTGGAAGGCAAGTTGTGGATATTCCCTCTTAGCGTTGGCATTCCCTTGCTCAAATCATGTGATATGGACCTGGAATCCTTGGCCAATGGTTCGGCCAGCTCATGCCATAATGACTGGCAACAGTTTCGGGCCGAGTTTGAGAGGGCCAATGTTAGCACTACATGAAATTCGAATGGCTGGCCCAGACCGCCATTTGATAAGTACTTCACATGATTCTATAACACAGCAACGGACCGTAGATAATATGAAATTCCGTCGATCGAATATGCTCACCTGCATCGGTAAATCATTGTGTTGATCACGATGGACCCAAACTGACATGAACTTTCGGCGGAATCCCGGCAGATAGACGAAGAGGAGAACATGGGTTTCACTTCCCTGTTCATCTCGAGGCCGGTGCGATTCCCAAAGAGATGCGGTGAAACGACACATGTGATGTGGAGAGCTAGGACATAGGGGCGTACGCTTTTTCCGTTAGGTAAGACGCCACGACACCAAGACCGCGGTAACAGTGAGATTTAGTCGCGAACGCCGAAACAAGGTCTCGGACTTGATGCCTTATGGACGTCGTGGCTTTTAAGCTTGGGTTGGGAGTTTGAACATCGATATCTGATCTTTAAAACGTATCAGACTAGAAAAACGACGCCAGTCAACTAGGATATCTTCAATCACACAGTGTATGGTCTTCTTGTTATCGTCATAGTAAAATCCCAAGTTTTAGCTGTTCTTGAAAATCGAAAGATTTACGGCGCGGTCTTACAACAGAAGGTTCAGTCAGCAACCGAAATTGAATATAAAAATCTCACTATTCTCTCCAGCACTTCTATTAATCCACAAGATTGTCTACATGATTCGTAAGAGGCCAGAAACATGGCCTATCTTGTAGATTAAAATGCCACTCTCTGAGTCAAGAATTAAGACTCTTCTGATGCGTTCAAGTGACTCGAATGCCATCATTTATAGAAGTAATAAAACCAAATATTGGCTCTTTCCAACTTGTCATGTCTATACAGATTAGGCCTTTATGTTGAGATCGAGTTCGCAGCCTCAAGCACATGAAAGCATTCAGAGCCGAAAGCCTACGGGCCACGCGTTATCTCACTGGGACTCCGGAAAGGACAGTCTGTCTCCGTCCATGGATATGTTCTTGTTTTCGAACCCTCCCTTGACTAAAGCTCCAAGAAAAAGCAAGGAAACAATCAAATGTTGAGTAACGCCGCAGCTCGCCAAAATATGTGATACAGGATGAGTTCAAAATCTGGTGAATGAATCCTCACACCCAGCAAAGCTTGCAACGCCACCATGAAATCCACTATTTCTCTATTCGCTCGTATGCTCTTACCTAAGGCTCAGCTCAATCGGGAGTACAGGGTAGCAGGGGTAAAGGGAATTCCCCAGTGATGTTATACCCTCTAGCTGACGTAATGATGACCGTTCTCTATACCTTTTTATCGGCAGCTAGCTTAATTCTTCATCATTTAACATAGTTATAAAAGTTCTACGGGCCTCTGGCCTTGTATTGTGTTTTAAGAGCTTCTGCCGTTGAGGACTTCACTTCAACCAACCCGCCCATTCGCGCGCGAACAACCCCACTTCAACAGCCCATCGGCACTTCGGTCTCATCGCCGCTTCAGCGGCACCGCGAATCTGCCCGACCTTATTTCGCCGGCAAGGTTGTCGCCAAGGTTGTTTACGTACGGATCCAGGCCGTGGTTGAAGTGAAGTCTGATTTGGTAGTTGCTCTGCGTTATTGGATATCTAATACCGCTTTAAGAGACTGAGAGATGGCACAGGCTAAAGGTGCCGTATTGGGTTATTACGTATTGAGATTCATGTACTGGGTTAAGTGCACCGGACCGCGTATAGGGGTCTAGAGCATATTCTTCACCATCAATACCGCACATTTCTGATAAGCCACCATATCCGTGCCATAGTAGCTTCCACTTCCAATTTGAGGGATCTATTGTGGGCGACTTTGACAACAAATCAGCTGATGATAGGGGCACCCTATGCGTAACCTACGCCGACAACCACTTACAACGTCCAGCAGCCGTGGCCCGCTGTCGCGATTCAGGGCAGCTCATATATATAACCAGCACTGCTACACTATGGAATCTGACGACTTACATGGGTGCGTATGCATTGCTTCAGAGCTCTGGTTTTGGGAATTATAAGGCAATTTTTGGCGAGTCGAGTAAAGTGACCAGACAAGTTAATGCCAGACTCCTTTCAGGCTAGCTGCGCTGGACGACTGCGAGAGTTCATGCACTTATTCTGTCGCTATTTATGCTGTTCTTGGGGACTGAAATGTGAATACTGCGCCTGCCGGCAATCTTGCTGTTAATAGTCTTACATATGCCTACTTCCTTCTGAGATCTGCCAACGCCAAGGTGCCTTTCACAAAAAAGGTGAACCGTAGTTTGGCTTCCGAAAATCGTAGCACATATACTGAAACTAGCTTAGCTAGGTAAGTAAACTTCTACATGGCAACATGAACCCTCCATCAATCAAGTTGAAGTAACACTGTTTTCATATAAGCCATAATTACAATAGCAACTACAAATCCTCTTGAATCACTACAATTACTAGCCTTCTCTGCTCGAGACAACTGTATACTTTCATAGTATACGTTTAATACACTATGTATTAGGAACCTTGTGATTCTAAGGGACCTAGACTTAAGCATTAATGTAAGATAAGCTTAAGCTATCTGGCTCTTAGTGAGAAATACCCAAGTAGAAGGTAGAAAGATTGTATAGTCTTTTAACAATTTGTGTTCTACATTTAAGAGGAAGGTGGTGATATAAATTGCAATTGCGCAGTGGTAGCTACGTATCAGCTTTGGATATTACAAATGCATACGAACCCAAGCCCCAGCCTTTTCGCACATCTTATTCCACCAACGTATTGATTATGTGTTTTACTACCAGTTAACTATTTTTTTAGACTAATACTCATTTACCTATGTCTCTTTCCCACTGCAAAATTGTTCCGTTATGCCAAATAGCTCTTTCAAATAATTATACTGTAAGAGAACATCCATAGAAGAACTACTGATTAAAATTGTAAGTTTATATTTAACGTATTATGTATTCGGCATCGCTATCGGAGACAGGTATCATGCGTATCTGCATTTCAAGCGTTGTAGTTCAGTATGCACTGGTTACTTTGGGTTCCAAGCGCAAGTATACAGTTAGAAGGTTGCCGTATCCATCTATCTGTACTGAATTTCTTAAATGATCGAGCTTATATGCACGAGATTCAACAATCGTTTTACTGCTCTTAGTGTAGTTGAACCCCTAACAAAAAGGGCCGTCAACTTCGATCAAACACGTTTGTACTTGATCATGATCACAAATTATGTGAGTATTGACAGAAAGCAAAGGAACATGTCGTTATCCATCAGCTTCAGTGTCTTCCAAAGTAACCTGAAAAGCCCTTGGCCATTGCAACATGCGAATATTTTCGTCATGGGCATTCCTCTACTGGTTTTATTTAAGCAAAACCGTTAATGCTAGCACCAAGCTCTTCAAAAGTTCGGCAAACAGCGTCTCTGGTCCTCGTGGCAATATACTCAATTTCTTCGCTTGTGCTTGTGTAAGCCGGAGCAAGAAGAACGTGGTCGCCCAGAACCCCGTCCTTTGTCCCATTTCCAGGGAAAAGACTTATTCCAAACTCGTTCAGTCCATTGAGCCAAATCTTGTTGGCGATATCTGCTGATCGTGGGAATGGCTCTCTGCTCTTTTTGTCGCGGACAAATTCAATCTACAAACGCGACTCAGTTAATTATCCTACGCTTACTCGCAAGAAAGTGCGTCGACTTACTCCCCAGAAGAGGCCTTTTCCTCTGATATCGCCAACGTAAGGATGATCGCCCAAATGCTTTCGCAAGAGCTCTTCGAGGAGGATTCCCTGCTTCCGAACATTTGAGACTAGATTCTCTTCGCGAATGATGCGCTGCACCTCCAATGCCGCAGCACAACCCACAGGATGGCCTTGATAAGTGTGCCCATGCATGAAAGTACTTGAACCCTTGTAGTTAGCAGTGTTTACGCACGGTCAGATTCCAGTAGAAGCCTACCCAGATCCATTTTTGAGAGCATCGACGATACGGTGGTTGATGAGCATACCAGCCATTGGCGCGTAACCACCACCAAGACCTTTCGCAATCGTCTGGATATCAGGCACAACGTCTTCTTGTTGCCATGCATGCAGCGTCCCTGAGCGACCCATTCCGGACATAACCTCTGAGAACAGATTAGCAGCTTCAATAGAAAGTATGTACTCAAGTGAGAAGAAGGGCCCTAACCGTCCAGAATGAGAAGGGCACCGTATTTGTCGCAAACACTTTTCATGGCCTTGAAGTACCCAGGAACGGCTGGGACACATCCCAGAGTCTGTATCCAGAAATCAGCACAAGCACTCTCTCAAAGGATGCTGTGGTGTTTCCTACAGCGCCAACGACGGGCTCAGCAACAAACGCGCACACCGTGTCAGGCCCCAGTTCTTGAAACTTGCGGTCCAGCTCGTCTGCCAGTTGTGCGACGTACTCTTCTGTGGTTTGGCCTTCCTGCATTCCACGGTACGCATTACAAGCCGAAACTCTAGCGATGTTGGGCAGCAGAAGATCTAAAAAGAGACTCCGCCGAGCTACATGGCCACTCATCGAAAGCGAGCCGAGAGTCGTTCCGTGATATGAGCCTTCCCTAGCAATGAAGTTGACGCGTTTGGGTTGTTTAGGAGATAGCTCCAAGTAGTATTGCCGCGCCATTTTCATCGCAGCCTCCATAGCTTCAGAGCCTGTGGCAAACTGTTAGCAGGTTTTATTCCCAGTGGAAGACCCGCACCCATTTCTTACCGGAGCACATGAAGTAGGCCTTCGACATGGCACCCCCAGTGCTCTCTATCACTTCGGCCGCCAGCTGCTCGCCAATTTCATGGCCGAAGAACGTAGAATTGCAATAAGCAAACTTGTCAATCTGCTCAACCATGGCTTTTTTCACTCGTTCATTGTTCATGCCTATGCATGAGACTGCAGCACCACAAGTTGTATCAAGTATGGTTCGGCCATCGGAAAAAGTCACATGTTTTCCATTTGTTGAAACGACTTGCGGCGGAGCATCTTTGAGCGTCCGATAAAGAACGGCACTGGTATCAGGAAACGTCTTCTCAGTGGCCTCAGTCGCGGGTTTGCTTCCAGGGCTGATAGTCGAGGGAGTCTCAGCGACCCCTTGTGGGTTAGCAGCCATTGCAACGCGACGTCTTCTCAAAACTGGCAAAGAAATAGAATCGGGAATCAAAAATTTGGGGTGAATGATTGGTGCTGCGAAGCGTTAACGTGTACTATGTTGTCTCGTCAGATTAAGTAGGTAGCTTTGAGAACCGAAATGCATTGCCTTCAAATGGATTGGTTCAAGGCGTGCCACGCATATCTGCACAGCGTATTCGGCGCATTGCCCGATATCGGCCGGACCAAGGTGGGGTAAGGTCGTACACCCATTTGGAGATAGGAAAAGTAGGAGGTTTAATCCATCCGATCTGATCAAAGACACGGTTTTCCACCGAGCCATAAGTAACATAGCCTAACAGAGCTCAGTAGACGACCATCGAAATTCAGCCTCCCAGGCAGACCAGTTCGTGAGCTATTTTGCAGTTGAAAAAACTTCATAGTGTGGTAATTATGTCAACAAAAGGTGTTCTCCAGTCTCATCCAGTATGTCTGTCCACTCTACCCAACTTGCATCCGCTACCTGTCTTCTTTGCCACAAGTCCTCCAAAATAGCCAAAGAGCGTGCAATGTTCTGAAATTTTCGCTTTTGAAGCGTCATCTGTAACCGGACACGGACAGCATCCATGTGCCCTTTCTCCGTAGCCTCGCTACCAGCAAGAAAAAGTGGAAACAGTATGGCCGACTCGGTATGAGAGCCAATTGGTATATCTGAGACATGCCTCAAGATATTTGATACTTGGGTACGTATCTTTGTTGGTAGAATGTCCCATTTCGTAGCGCTGAATCCTTCGCTTTTGCCATCGCCCTCGGAGGCAAGCCGATTCCGAATAAGTTGGTACATGACTATTAAAACTGCGCCCCTAAAAGCGTATGCCAAAGCAGCAAGATCTGGGGCGGCATCATGCCGGCACTGCCAGTGCTGCAAGTCCTGCTCGACTTTTGTGCATGTGACGTGGAAGAGTGCCTTTCTTTTTGATATTTCCTCAGCTGAAAATTCGGGCCCAAGCCTTGTCTCTTCGTCAAGGACGCTGAGTGTGGCAACGTGACGGAGTAGACCTGTAGCGACGCCTAGGTATGTGTCGACAACATCTGTGATGCCATCCAGATAGCTGCAGTCAAGCAAAGGCCGCCTCCGCAGAGTTACGCTGCCGATGATGTCATGATATGCAAAGTTTCGAAGAATCCACTGCCCTTCGGAACTCTTCTTGAAGACATCTGGACCACGTAATACTACACCCGCACTTGTATTGACGACAGCAGATTCGATGAGTGACTTCGCTCCAAGGAGATGAGAAGACCACCCACGATTGTCGCCCGTGGAGACTTCTCCTATGACAAAGGCGAGGCATGTTGCTGCTTTTGTCTCATACCATGTGATATGCTGCTGAGGCGCGCTAAGCGCTGCTGCAAAATTGTTGATGGCCGTTGAGTGAGCCTTAAGGGCAGTTACTTTGTAAGACTCGTTGGAAAGAGACAAGTGTCCCGAAGCGAATGCTACCAATGCGTCATATAGAACATTCGACTCCATGGCCATGGGGAGAAAGGCTTGAGAGTTGGGTTAGCAAGACGTCGGGGAATGCGGCTTAATAAGCCGTTGAGATGATTCATAAAGGTGAGTGCAAGACTTACCCGATAGGAACGAGTTAAACTGTTCACTTGCCGTCAGGTGGTGGCACAAGACGGTGATATAATACCGCATGACCTGACGCTTTTGAGGGGGTTCGGCATCGTCTCCAGTGGGCGCTGGTGTGCACAGTGGAAAGGAAGATGATGATTCGTGCACGCTGTAAGTCCTCGGCGTTTGTTCTAATTGGTTGAAGGGTTGCTTCTGGTCAACCCAGCTCGTTGGCACAATGTCGCGAGCTGACGACCGAACACACTTCAGGTTCAGACGAGCGCAAGAACCACATGTTGGAAAGGTGTTCTCGACACATTTCTTCCGCCTGGGTCTCAAGATGTCAGCTTAGCAAGAAAAGAATAAGCACGGCCGTGGGGACAAGGTTTTGTGGGTTCTTACCGATATCGGCAAGTCAGACACCCTGTTTTGTCGTGCTTTGAACCCTTTCGACGTCGGGTTTTCGACTGTGTAGCCGCCAACACGGCATTTTGAGCTTGGCCCTCCATAGAATATGCACACATAACTCCAGAGGACGATATCTGGCGCGTTGGGCGTAACCGGTGGCACAAGCGACACATGGGGTTCTTGATGTCAAGAGGAAAAAGAGGGACCTGGAGGCGGCCCACGCACAACGAGTGGACTGCAGGGAGAGATAACGGATTTCCTCAGGTCATTTTCCACCGGGGCGCTTGCCTGTTTTGCTCTAGTTCTCAATCTGCAAAGCAACCGTGAGACGCGGCCATCCATCCGGTTCTCGCTTTTTCCCACCCTCCCGTAGGAGTGATGTTCCTTGTGTTGTGGTAAAAGACCAAGGGAATATGACGGCCATTCCTTGTCATGCGTCTGGCTTCCGGTATCTCGGCCTCCTGATTCTTGCAGGAAAGCCTTAGGTATCGCAGAGTAACGCCTCTTCATGACTCAGTGCTTTGTGGGGTTGGATGACGAAAAGAATATTGACCAATAGATAGCAAGCTTATTCGAACATCAATCCTACTATAGGTATTTATTACTCAAATACATTTTCGGCAATCTCCTAGTTCAAAACCTTCTCACCGAACCCCTTGTCTCCAGCCGCCTTTGCTTGTTGTGCCCTGCCTCAGGCCCGTTTCCCATTGTCCTCAATCATGGACACGTGCGCCGCTCTTTTATCTTCTTGGTGTAGCTGCTCTTGAACATCTTGTCGGATCTTCTCATCCTCTGTAGGGTATGCGCGTTTGAACATTGTCCAAAGGGAATTCGCAAACAAATCATTCATGGACTCAATACTGCGGCCCTTCAGTTCTGGGAGGCAGAAGAAAACGAAAATTGCGCCGATGTATGTCATTACGGCAAAGAAAAGGAAAGTGCCGTACTTCATCTTTGACAGCATACGAGGAGTTGCGGAAGTGATGCCATAATTGACAATCCAGTTCATGAAGAGGCAACAAGACATACACACTGACCGAATCCTGGAAGGAAATATCTCGGCAGCAACGACATACGGAGCGACGGAGTGGCCAAATGACCAGCCGAATGCATAGAGATAAATCCTATTCCTTGGATCAATCGTCGAGCCACAAACTACAGCAAAAGCGGGGAGGGCATGGGCTTACATGATAATGCCTACGATGCCTCCGGGGGTTGTTCCACTGCCAGGCTCAACTTTCGAGAACCGAAGGAAGAGGCCAATGTAAAGCATCGACGTTGCCTGGATGGTGGCACCAACGATGAGAGGGAGCCGGCGGCCCACGCGATCGACAATGACCGTTACGTAAATGATAGTCGTTGCCAGCTTGACCACACCATACACTCCAGTAGTCAGAAGTGAGCTAGAACCCGCCGGGACTCCAATCATAGCGAAGATCTTACACGATGTCAGCACCATGGAATTAAAGTTTGAGAGAAAATGGCATACTTGAGGGGCAAAGTAATTCAATGAATCAGTCCCAGTGAGCTTGTGAAACAAAAATAACATTACCGCGAGGAAAAGGCGCCGGCGATTGCTCGCATTAGTTAGGATATCTTTGACGACAACAATGTAGCCGTAACCTAAAATTATCAGAGACAATGTTTCACACAGAAGCCCATTGAGGGTGGAATACCCTTTGCTGTGTTCTGCTCTGCTTCTGTTCGAGCCAAAATTTCCATGTACTCTTGACGGACATAAGGGTGGTCTGCGGGTAAACCCCTTAGCTTGCACAGATTGCTCAGACCCCGTTCTTGTTTTCCTTTCGATATGAGGGCACGTGGGGTTTCGACAACAACTACGAGTCACAATATTAGTCTTTGAATACGTGTATGGATGTCTGAGATAGGCTTACACCAGATCAAGACGAACAAGAAAAAACCCGGGAATTAACTGAATGCCGAGGGCCAACTGCCAAGATTTATTGTCGTTGAGGTCCTTCTCGGACCACAGGCTTACCGCATCTGCATTGTTTTGTTAGAACTCCATCAACATATGTGATGTTACAGACAGTGCCATAGAAAAGATGGATTCAGCTTACAATTGACCCAGAAGGCAAGCGCTAGCGCCAGTATGATCATCAAGTTGTAAGATGTGGTAAGAGAGCCTCTGACCGACTTTGGAGAATTCTCCGCAAGGTATTGTGGCGCGAGCTGTTGTGATTGCGGGTCAACGAATGGAGCCGTCAATGCCGTGAACTGCTGCTATGTACTCACCATTGAGGTTGCCCCAATGGCTATTCCGGCTAGCAGTCGCCCGGCATAAAGAACTTCCAAGTCGGGAACCTCTTGCATTGAGCAACCAACAAGAAAGAGGCCTGCCATAACGGTTACAGCTTTTTTCCTGCCGACGAAATCGGATAATGGAGCTGCTAGTAAGGCGCCTGCAGTTCCACCGGCTGCCACTATAGTCGCATTACTTAGTACAAGATATCATCCGATCTAGTATCTGGAACGCTTACGCATCGCCGCTATATTTCCTTCTACGCCAGATGTTAGTTTTGTAACAGAGTTTGAGCTGCCATATTCCATACCTCTTGTGTTTGCTTCAGCTTCTGTTATAGTGTCAAACCCAAAGGCTTTTCGGAACGATGGGAACGTCATCACGCCTCCGATGTTTCCTTGATCAAAACCGTAAGAGCAGCCAGCAAAAGCGATCGTGATGCCCAGAAAGAGGAGTTTTGAGTTGAAGATTTCTCTAGGGTCGTTCTTCCATTCAGGAGAAGCCCTTAAGGAAGTTCCTCCACCCATTTTGATGACTTCACTGTTGAACTGACTGCTGTGCTTATTGTGTTATCGAGTTTGGTAAATAAAGATAACACAAAAAAAGACTGTCAACAATCTGCAAGTTCTAAAGTAGGACAGAAGACTTCAAGATTTATCATATAGCCGCATGGGTAAACTAACTCGATTCTTTCCCGGTAAGCCCCAGCAATACCCATGGGCAACAATTCAAGAGCCGAACTACCCCGCGTAACCCACTGCCCACTTTGGCCCTTAGCTGCATGAGAAGCTATACCTAGTAATGACCAAGTCTTTCTCGGAGAGAATCCCGTAGTCATGGACCATCATCAACTTGGGCCTTAGCTCGCTCATTAGGAACTGATCGCCCGCTTCCCGTGTCTTGCTTCCTCACATTCAGAACCGCATATCGACCCATGATCGACCCCCGGTGGCAGTCCTACCCGCAGAGGCTAAGCAAAATTAGGAAATTCGGAGACCAGACCTTGCCGAAACTACTGAACTTGCTTGCAACACAGGGCTTAGCCAGACCTGCCCGGTGCCACCTTGATGTGAGTGGGGCCGGAGGCTAAGCCGGCTGACACTGACGAACAGGAGAAATTGATCGCGAGGACGGCAGATGAGGGGTAGCAAGAATCAGCTACAATGCACCCGCATCTAACGTCACTTGCACAAAGTAGCATAAGTTTATTCTTTTGTTTTAATATTCTGGAAGATGAACTGAAGTACTGGTTGCTTTCCATTTCGTGAATAATAATTGCTATTACTTGCTATCTTGGCCCAAGGCTAAACGATTCCTCTACCATGTCTCCGACGCTCCGTACCGCTGCAATCCCTGCGGCAACTGTTCAGTCCCACGCCTCCAACCTTCTCCAACTTCCCGATCAGACTCTGCTTTGTGCGTGGTTTGGTGGCTCACAAGAAGGCCTTCCAGATATTAGTATCTGGCTATCTCGTCAGGAACCTGACTCAACCGCTTGGTCTGCACCCCAGAAAATCTCTTCCGACGTCAATCGCAGTTGTCAGAACCCAGTTCTTTTTCGAGCACCAAAAACAGGAGACGTATGGCTATTTCACACCTCTCAAGACGCCGGCAATCAAGATGGGGCAATCATCATGGTTCGCATATCAAGCGACAACGGCATTACTTGGTCGGAACCACGCTTTCCCTTCCAGGGTACCACCGGGGCGTTTGTGCGTCAACCTGTCGTAGTCCTCGGCGATGGGACCTGGGTTCTTCCGGTTTTTCATTGCCGCACAACACCTGGCCAGAGATGGATTGGTAACAACGACATATCGGCTGTTTATTTTTCGCGAGATGATGGTCAGACATGGACAGAGAGAGTGGTTCCAGATAGTTTGGGGTGCGTGCACATGAATATTATCCCTCCAGCGAAGGAGGGCTGCCAGTATATCGCCTTTTTCCGCAGTCGTTGGGCAGACAGTATTTATCGCTCTGTCTCCCCCAACGGTCTGGATTGGGCTCCTCCAAAGCCAATTACGCTACCGAACCCTAATAGCGGTATTTGTGCCGCCTGTCTGCCGTCAGGGAATCTCATCATCGTCTTCAATCGGTCTGCGGCTGAACCTGAAATGGCAAGGAGGGAAGGGCTCTACGACGACATTACGCCTGATGATGACACACGTCCAAATCAGGCTTCTGTCAACGGAAAGAGTGCCATATGGGGAACACCTCGGAAAACTTTAACCATTGCAATTTCTAGAGATGATGGTCTGACATGGAAAGAAAGGGTGCTTGAAGAAGGAGACGGTTTTTGCATGACGAACAACTCCATTCAGAAGACCAATCGAGAGTTGAGCTACCCAAGCATTTTTGTTGAGAAACAGGAGTCACCGTCAGTGGCGCACATTGCTTTCACCTTCCACCGCCAATACATCAAATACGTCAGAATAGAGGAGGTAGAGGTTTGGACAGACAAGTCCTGAGTTGAATAGAAAGTTGAGCCATATTTCTCTGTGTAAACAGGACCAAGAAATAGCATGTTTCAGGTTATTATAATCGCCTAAGACTAACTGAGTCGTAAGCCTTCGGACTGATACCATACTATATGGATCAATTTCCTATGCCATATTAAATGTGTCTTGAAAACAACTCATAAGCGGTTACAGAAAATTCTCTCACGTGAAAAGTTCATCAAGATACCAATGATTGGCAGGTGATAGGAACGGACACTCAAGGCTTTGCAAATTATTACACTGACTCCTATGTTTAGTCTATGCCGTCCACGGCCTTTGCTTCTCTGCAGTTTCGAGCACTCCTAAAGTCTCTAATGCCCACTTCTTCATTGCATCGCTCAAGGGCAAGTATGGCCGCCTCATTTCCCAACAGGACTCATCAGTAAGCCCAATGCCACGACCTAGAAAGTACCAGGCGCCGTACTTCGTAACAGCTATACCTTTTTTGCATGCCCATTCTGCATTGGCCACATCACCCTGGAGATTAGAGGCCTCTTCTGTTCTCCCAGCCTTCCACAGATCATATACAGCTGACGTAGAACTGGGGAAGATGTTGCCCATCCCTGTCACGCAGCCGCTTCCTCCAGCATATAGTGTTGGGAGGAGGTAGTCACTGCTACCTCCAAACACACCGAATTGTTCGTGCGTGAACTTGCTCGTCAAGCGAACCACTCTACCGACGTTACCGCAGGTCAACTTCACAGCCACAATATTGGGGTGTGACGCCAAAGCGGCCAACTGGTCTGAATCAAGGTCCACACCGGAAGTCACTGCAGGGAAGTTGTAGATGACTATCGGAATAGGCGAGTTGTCGGCAACATCACGGAAGTAACCCGAAATTGCGTCATTGGAAAGTGCTTTGGCCCAGTAGCTGGGCGGCAACAGAAGTGCAAAGTTCGCTCCAGCAGCCGCTGCTTCCTTGGCGTTGAGAATGGTTTCCACCGTTGACTGGGCAGAGATGCCAGCGACAATCGGATAATCCGGTTTTCCGAGGTCCTTGACGGACCGAGCCGCAGTTTCAAGTATGGTTTTACGTTCGGCCGCAGTGAGAAGGCAGAGTTCGCCGTTGGTTCCCATGTAGACAAGACCGTGCATGCCGGCTTTGACCAGGACCTGGCACTGCTTATACATGGCATCATGGTCGACGGGTTGTGACGGCTCGCCGGCTTTGTAGATCGTGACGACTGGAGTGTAGACCCCTGCTGGGAGAGGTCTTGATTTGGAGGCGATGGTGCTGGAGGGCATTATGATGTGGATTGGCTAGTTGGAAAAAAGAATAACGTTGATGCTCAGCCAAATTCGTAGATCTGAAGAGTTTTGGGTTGGAACTAATCTTGAGTATTTGGGAATATGAACGATAGCTGCCGACTTGGTTGCAAATCAACCCCTCACTAAGACGAAAGCAAATCAACTCCCGGAAATGCGGAGAATAATGCGACAAGCTCCTCGGCCGAGCTGTGTCAAGTCTTGCCGTTCGGCTGAAGACCGGTCACTGATAAAATGCATGTAGCTCCAGCCATTGGCGTCGTCTGAGTTTCACATCAACGGATGAGAGAATGTTCTGAGGTGGAGTAATTTGAAATATTACCGGCGGTCCACATCGGCAAGAATGCCGATGTGTGGGGTGACGTGCATGCGAAGCCTACAATGAAGGTGGTCTCCGAGAAGACCGGGATACAACGATAGGAGGATGATCAACGACTGCCAAGCTTCGGAAAGACAAGTAGAGGATTCGAGAGATCTGAACCTCTGCCACACGGATACCAACAGCATTTCGCCCCAAGTAAAGCATCTTGTCCCGAGGATTTTCTCGCGGATTTTCGCATAGTGCTGACTGACGACACACGGAAAGCGTCTCAGGACAGGAAAGTGAGAATCGTTACCACAGCACTGGAATGCGATGAGCACCAAGACCTCGAAAGCAGAGATATCCGCGGTCAGTTTGGCTGACCTAGGCAAGCACAATGTGAAGACAGACTGCTGGATAGCAGTGCACTCAAAAGTCTGGGATATCACTGACTTCCTCAATGAGCACCCAGGAGGTCCGTCTGGTTAGTCGAATCAAATCTTGATACCACCCCGTTGTACGTGATGCTTATATCCAACACTCGACAGTTCTGCTCAAATGCGCCGGGTCGAACGCCACGAAGATCTTCGACGAGGTTCATGCGCCCGATATACTCGAGGAGCTACCCGACGAGAAGTGTATTGGTATTCTTGAGGATGCCACTCCAGACGCTCCAGAAAATGCATCGCAGCCAGCCAAGAGCAGTGATACGAATAACGCAGTTTCAAATACAGCCCAGACACCTATCAGGCCTACAGAAGATGATACGGCTATACCACCACTTGATTCCATCATTGGCGCGCCGGATTTGGAATTGGTTGCTTCCAAAGCACTCACGCCAAAGACCTGGGCCTTCTACTCTTCCGCAGCCACTGACCTCATTACACACAAGAAGAATAAGGAGCTGATGAGACGCATCATGATCCGGCCTAGGATTCTGAGAAACGTTTCTCATGTCGACATGAGAACCAACATCTTGGGGTTTGAAAGCTCTGCCCCGTTTTTCATCTCTCCAGCAGCCATGGCGAAATTGGCGCACCCTGACGGCGAGTTGGCTTTGAGTCGTGGGGCTGCAAACGAGGGCATTATTCAGTGTGTGAGTACGAACACCGCCCCTTTCTGAATCACTGAACTGATGATTGAATCTTCAGATATCGAGCAATGCATCCTACACCCTAAAGTCCATCGTCTCAGCTGCCCCACCAACACAGCCCTTCTTCTTCCAGCTTTACATTAACTCGGAGCGCCAAAAAACGATGGAGGTTCTTCGTTCAGCTCGCTCACTGGGAGTCAAAGCTGTTTTTCTTACTGTGGACGCACCTGTTCCAGGGAAGCGCGAAGCGAATGAGCGCGCGGCACAGGCAGGCACGATTCGTGCTGCCATCAGCGGCGCCGAAAGCAGCAGCGATAAGAAGGGCAGTGGAATAGGGCGCTTGATGGCTCAGTACATTGACAATTCAATCACATGGGAAGACCTCAAGTGGATCAGGGAGGCTAGCGGGGCTCCGATCGTGCTCAAGGGGGTTCAAACCGCAGACGATGTCAGATTAGCAGTGGACTATGGTCTTGATGGAGTTCTCTTAAGCAACCACGGCGGTCGATCTTTGGATGGGTGAGTTCTCGCACCTAGGCCGATGTTGGGTTATCATTCGCTAACAGGAGATTTAAAATAGCTCGCAAGCTTCCATTCTAGTACTTCTCGAGCTTCGAAAGCAGTGTCCCGAGGTATTTGATAAGCTCGAGATCTACATTGATGGTGGCTTCGAGCGTGGCTCGGATATTTTAAAAGCTGTTGCACTTGGCGCCACGGCGGTCGGCGTGGGAAGACCGTTCCTATACTCTTTAGTTTACGGGCAAAAAGGGGTAGAGCACCTCTCGCAGAGTAAGATTCTCTTGTCATCAATCCAAAGCAGCCAATTTCTAACCAAACTTCAACTATCGGTAGTTCTCAAAGACGAGCTGGAAACCTCGATGAGGCTTTGCGGTATCACAAGTCTCAGCCAAGCTAAGCCTGATATGGTGAATACGTTGGATGTTGATTACTTGGTCGTTTCAGAGAAACGGTCAAGACAAGAAATGTCGTTGAGAAGGCCGCAGTCTAAACTATGAGACTGTAGATTTGTGGATCATCGGCACACCTTAGGCCCAAAGCGCCTTCAGTTTACCGGACCTGATGTTTATACTCAGTTAGATGGTGAATCTATAAATTTCGGTCTTCTAAGCTGTTTCTTCTGATGCTCCAACTGTTGGCTACACTTATGATTGCGATTTCAGGGCTGATTGCTAGGTGTTCTCACCCATCTTTCTAGGCATTTAGTTGAAGATGGGACATAATCAAGATGCAACATTCAACTATGGAATGACTACACAAAACGCTTCCAGACTGATTTATCACGATTCACGCATACCACTAAAAGTAGAAGAGGCATCTCCTTGGTTCTTGGGCTGTATCCATTGTGAAGCTAACAATCATGCCTTCAAGGTCTTCGCAAAAGCCTCGACGGCTTCCAAAATCGGCCCATCGGGTTCCAGCCCCAACCCATACGCTCGACTGACATCGAATCGAGCCGCCCATGTACTTACAATGGCCAAGATTGCAGGATCACTCTTCTCTTCCACCTGCGCCAGCGCCTCCTTCCCACCGACCTTTTCTACCGCATCAAGAATCTCCTGGACTGTAACCGTAATCCCAGGAAGATTCACGACTCTCGAGTCACCAAACTTCTCCTTCGGTACGTCCTTGATTTTGATGAGGTTCTTGACAACTGTTGCGGGGCTGCACACCCAAACCTCGAGGTCACGACTGACGGGCAAGATGTTTTTGATGCCTTTGAGAGACTCACGGACGATCCCAGAGGCGAAGCTAGATGCTGCAGCGGACGGGGCACCAGGCCTCACAGTAACGGTGGGAAGGCGCACAATGCGGCCGTCGATGAGCCCGCGTCGGGAGTAATCTTCCAACAACAACTCAACCATCAGCTTCTCCGTGCCATACGACGTTTTGGGCTTCGGCACCGTCTCGCTTTCGATGACTGGTTGCCGCGGGCCGTAAACCGCGCACGAGCTAGTGAAAACGACGGTGGTCCCGGGGTAGTTCTTGCGGAGATGGTCGAGAACGCTCCGAACCGAGTCAAGGTTGATCTTAAGACCTAGGTCTAGGTTGGCTTCCGCGCCGCCAGACATGAGCCCATGCAGCAGGTACACTGCGCCGAACTGCTTTGAGAGCAAGGAGCTCACTGCTTGCGGGTCCGTGAGATCTGCCTTGAGTGAGTTGATCCTGCTGCTCGCTTCCGCCACGTCGGTCGGGATTGGGGGCTCGATGACATCCGTGGCGGTAAGTGTCGTAGCCGGGTTGGCTTTGATGAGGGCACTGACGAGGGCCTGGCCGACGAAGCCAGCAGCGCCTGTTACAAGAATGTCGTTGGACATGTTTCCTTTTACGACGGCGCCTTGCAGACTTGCTTTTGGTGAAAGTTACTAGGACAACAAATTGCAAGAAGAACTGGTGTGTTTCCTGGAAAGGGGGTCGCGATCTCATCTCTCGGGTTCGATCGTCTACGGTCCGACTTCGCTGTACCCCTCTCGTGTGTCAATGAGGGGGATATGGCCTGAACGTGTTACGTCTCCAATCTTCTCCTCATCTTTTCTGCAAGTGACCGAATCCGCCTGGCCATAAACGGACAGATATGCAGCCACCTCGATACTCGAAGCCGCTGGTCGGACTAGCAGCCGATGTATCACATCCGAGTTGGTCATCGGCGAGAATGCCGACGGGCCCCGCCTTTTCAGATCAATGCGGGTGCTTCCCCGCAAGGTAGCGGGGCCATCGCGCGGTCGGGGATGACAGGGGGTAAAACGGCGTGTTCATGGAGGGGTTGACCCCGAGGAGCGATGTCGCAAAAGGCGTTGAAGCAAGACGAAAACTCAAATACCGAGAAATAAGACTTACGGGAAATCGACAATAGGCTCATCGCTTTGAGAGGCTGTTACCGTTTCAATACTTGTGTTGACTCAGATTCAGGGCACCTTCAAGATGGAATACATAAGGTCAGTTGGACAGGTATCTTTAGCCCACCGCAACGTTCCCCGTGGGGATGATGCCGTCTGCTGCTCAAACTTTATTCTCTTGGCTATCTATCACCATCTGTTGAAAGCTAACAACGAGACTTCAGACTAGGAAACACGGGCCTTAAAATTTCCAAGATTATTTTAGGATGCATGTCCTTTGGCTCGTCCAAGTGGGAGGGGTCCCCGTGGGTTCTTGACGAAGAGGAGGGGCTGAAAATATTGAAGGCGGCATATGAGAATGGCATAAACACCTGGGACACAGCCGATACGTACTCCAATGGGCAGTCAGAGGTCATCATTGGAAAGGCACTGAAGAAGTTCAACATTCCACGGCAGAAGGTTGTGATCCTCTCGAAAATTTTCAATCCTGTCATGGATGATGATTCCAGACCTGCCAGCGTTAATGATGGACCACTGGTCAACCAGATGGGTTTAGGCAGAAAGCATGTCTTCCATGCTGTTGACCGGTGTCTGGAACGGCTCGGGATAGATTACATCGGTAATTTTGCGTGCTGTGGCAGTCGAGGCAGCAAAACTGACCTTTGTCTGATAGATGTCCTCCAGATTCACCGCCTCGATCGAGAAACTCCGCCCGAAGAAATAATGCGAGCTCTGCACGACGTCGTACAATCCGGGAAGGTACGTTACATTGGAGCTTCGTCCATGTATACGTGGGAGTTTGCCCGCCTGCAATACATCGCCCGGTCAAACGGCTGGACGGAGTTCATATCAATGCAGCCGTTTTACAACCTTCTTTACCGCGAGGAAGAACGAGAGATGCTCCCCTTCTGCCGCGCAACAGGAGTCGGGGTGATTCCCTGGTCGCCGATTGCGCGCGGTCTTCTCGCAAAGCCTCTCCCGAGAGAAGGCGAGGAGGGCGCGTCACTTCGAAGCCAGACAGATAAGAAGACGCAAAAATGGTTTGCTGACGCCAATCTCGATATCGTCAACCGGGTTGAGGAAATTGCCAAGAGAAAAGGTGTGAGCATGGCATTGGTCTCGACAGCGTGGGTTTTACAACAGGGATGCTACCCTATTGTAGGGTTGACCTCAGAGCAAAGAATCAAGGACACAATAGGGGCACTGAAGGTTAAGTTGAGCGAGGAGGAATGCCAGTACTTGGAGAGCGAGTATCGCCCAAGAAACATCCAGGGCATGTAGGTATCGGCTACAGCTGTAGGCCAGACAAATCCAATAGATGTGATATTGATTCCTTTAAAGCATGATAGCGCTGTATGAGCTTGTGAATTTATAAATTGATTCAGCAATGCGTGATTGTGTTCATGTGCCTGGCCCTGTTGCTTGATAGTTGACGTGGGTCAAATCCTGACACAAGGCAGTCTGGCCATCCGTGTTCACGGAGGACGTATCAAACTGTAAGATTGGAGAGAGTCCGAAGCTCATGTCGTAATCAAAAAAGAATTCCCCTTCTGGACCTATCAGACCTGCGTCAATGATTGATCCCGCAAGCCCGGAATTCATCAGGCCATCAGTATGAGGGTCCATTGCACCATCCATAGCTTGCGGTCGCGAGTCTTGATCTGGTTCACCTGATGGGCCTGATTTCAACGTCGCGGCCATTCGCTCGAGACCCGGCGCCATGAGGTTGGCCAGGTGCCAACGACCTGTTGGCAGAGATCGGAAGTGCCGTACGAGGCTTGTAGTCAGGTTCCAGACATGGCCGGATTCGATAAGGTCTCCGCCGTACTTGACCGCTACTTTGATGAGAAACATACACGCAAAGGCGGTCATGCAGTGTAAGTAGGATGGCATTCCTATGACACCAGCTGCAACATCTGGATCGGTAAGGATGAAGTCAATGGTAGCGATGGCGACGGAGATGGCTGTTGCAGCACAGTCGAGAAAGTGATGAGGTATCGGGTTCTCGCCCGAGAGGCCTCGAAAGACATGAGAGTAGAGGTGAAGCTTTGCGAAGTGGAAGTGTAACATAGCACCTTTCCGAGGGAAGCGGCCAATATGCTGATACTGTTCTGCTAGGTGTTAGCACGGGATTTCGTGCAATAAAGGTAGCACTGCGGGGGCAGCATACCCGGCAATGCATCTGACCAGTGTTTGATCCACTGGTCAAGTTGCTTGTTAAAGTGAGCAATTTGATGAACATAAGCCCGGGGCGTCGGCTGGCCCTTGTCCGGCCCAAACAGTTCTCTGATGCTGCCAATGATGCCTAGAAGAGCCACCTGACTTGCCAAACGTTTGTCCTCTTCGGTTGACACGGGTGACTCTAGAAAGCTTTCCCACTGCTGCATTGAAGAGTCCTCCTGTACTATGGCAGGTCGCCCGTACAGTGTGGCGAGATGTTGGTCGCATATGTTTAAGATGTACCACAACCGTGCATCATCGGCTGCCTCTTGAGTCTTCTCTTCTCCTCAATGACCCGGGTATAGCTGTTATGCAAGTTGCACTCAGCCGCTCTCCTTATCGCATATCCGGAAAGCATCCAGCTCATGTCACTGAGCCAATATGACGCGACGCACATGGCACGAAGGTAGTCGCGGTTCACCCTTCGATCGAACATTGACCTTTCGGTAAGTCTGCGGAACTCTGTGCTGCAAATGCCGTACAAGTTGTTTGCATCAGGGTCGTGAAGCCCAGCGACGGTCAAGGTTGCTGCCGTCAGGATAGGGCTTTTGCGCCGCAGCTCATCTAAATGCTGATATTTGCATCCCACACCGTACATGAAGGCATCGAGCCGATCTCGATAAAGACGAAATAGGCGCTCGGCGTCTTCTCGTCGCAAGGCGCCCCTTGCAATAAA
The DNA here is from genome assembly GCA_020631755.1 of Colletotrichum sublineola. Taxonomy (NCBI): domain Eukaryota; kingdom Fungi; phylum Ascomycota; class Sordariomycetes; order Glomerellales; family Glomerellaceae; genus Colletotrichum; species Colletotrichum sublineola. The sequence goes on from JAHSQG010000001.1 coordinate 4,418,242, forward strand.
ATCATCCTGATTAGGGCTCGAATGGTCTGGCGCGTCTGGAGATCTCAGAGCTCTTAACTTTGTAAGGGCGTAAAGTGAATGAATCGGCACGTGAGGAAGGTTTTCATCTTCGGGTGAGACTTTTGGCGAGTTGTCGCAAGATGGGCCGTAATCGTCCTGGCCTGAAGCTCCTACGTTGTATCCGTTTTCGTTCATACCCCGAGCAACGCGATTTGATCGGGGTAGAGACTCCAAGGACTTTTGCAACGCTGTAGATTGGAGTGGAACGGGTTCCGGCAAATCGGTTTTCTTGGTGACTTCTTTGAGAGTGTTACGGAGATTCTCAAGATCTTGGAGGACAGCTTGGTTGTATCTACTGGTGAGTCAGTATCTTGTTCAATCTCGACTACGAAGTCTTGTCTCACTGGGTTTTCTCGTCAATGATACTTTGCAAGTTCTTGCCCAAGACGCAGCCCAAGTTACGATCGACACACCGACGACACGGCGGGCCACTTTCGTCCATGATACATTTGATCTGGGTTTACTTCTTAGTCTTGCAAGCTGTTCATCTCTCGGGCAAATACAATGGCATTGTGGTAGCAGCACACCTTATGTTTTCTGCACGCTGCACATGCTTTGATCTTGCGAGATATCTGCGGGAAAGGCTGTTCGCCATTTCCAGCCGTCATCAACTATAAGGCTTGTCGTCAGTGCGTGGTATGACATGGACAGCTCAATGAGCCTCTTACCGCCATAAACTCCACGCCCTCGTTGGCGTCTGACCAGGACCGTTTTGCCATGACTTAACCATGAGCTGGGTGGCCTTGCTTCAGTTGTACCATATGACGTTTTCAGTCAGTAAAACCTTTGAGTCAAGCGTAGGCAGCGGAAAGAGGAGAAGTTCGGCTACCTACTATCAACAAAAGATGACCTGCCATCAGTCAACCCCGTGGTTGGTCGTGGGTGTGGAGAAGGGCCAGGGATTATCAACAGCTGTTGAACGCCAACCCCCCGCTTCCCCGCATCATCCAGGCGGGGGTCTTGAACGATCAAAGATGTTGTTGCTCCCTTACCTAATCTCTCAGTATGATGACATCCGTTGTGGTATGAAGACAATATAATTTCTGCTCAAGGGCAAGTTAGGCTTATCATTGGGTTCAACTCGCTGTTGGGCTATCTGAATCGCTGTCACCGTTGATGGCATGTTTGCGTGCAGACATTCTTACTGAGAGCTTGACGGATGAATGGTGTTCATCGGAATAAGATCGTCTAACTCCAGCGTTGATGTAGTTACACGTTAGTTATATAAAAGCACGAAATTTTCCATAAAGCTTCTTGATGGATGAAACTCGAAAATGCATGATGACCAATGGACATGGTACTCGAGTTGAGCCACTATGATTTATAGCGGGATAAAGCTCCATTTCCGTCTTAGTAGCTTGAATACTGCCGCTAACTGAACCCTAAAACTTTGGCGTTCGCATGTATTAGTGCATTATCCATGTGACAATCCAATCGATGTAGGCCACTTTGACTACTCGCCGATGACATTCAATATTTACATGAGACTAGGCCGTATGAATCAACCCTTCCTCCTACCTTCCTGTCCACTGCCACATCCGACTATGGACGTACATTATCCACATCACAAAGGGGTAAGGTAGGTACCTAGATAAGAGAGCAAAGTGGAACCTATCATATCCAAGGACATGTGCCAATGTCTACTGTAGTAATTGCTGAACGACACACCCAACCAGTTATCAAACAGACATCGAATTTAGGCCTCGTTGGGTTTCTTGCGTTCCCCAGACGACAAAAAACGGATCTTGGTTACACACTTTGGCCGTGCAACATCGTCCATTTTCGCGATAGTGAGTATCGAATCTTGCCGATGTCAACGCAGAAGGATCAGTTTTGAGGGAGTCCACGGCTATATGATGGTAAAAGATGTCTACAAAGAACAAGCGAGGAAACTGGCTCCACAGGGCATGGCTCCACAAGAATTGGTTTGCCTGTTGTCCACAAGGAGGGCGTCACACAGGAATGGCTGATTTGACTCCTTGCATCTCGACCTGGTCAAAATTGCCCGTCGCTTCGTGTTGTACAACTTTCTTCACTGCCCCTTTTCGTCCATTTGCAAGCTCAAAGGCCTTGGTAAAAGCTCGTAAACCATGCGCCATCCTTGGAATCTCTGAAATGTCTGGTCTGTTCGATCCGATCTTGGATGGGAAAGTAGGGATACGTCGTTGGTGTCTGAAAACGTCTTGTATGCGGTGCTTGTCAGTGTAACACAGAATCGGGTTATTCAAAACCTCACATGCATTGATCCGGGCATTCCCTTGCAGTCTCAGCGCTCCGGACAGCATCTATAAAGCTGGTGCTCACTTATCTTGTACCATCCACTAGACATGTCAGTCTTGCTAGCAACCGGATATACTTTACTGGTCAATTCGACGCTATCCATAAGTAACCTCATTCTCGCTGTTGCCATATCACCTCTCTGCTACTTTCATCAACAACTGTGATGAGGCTGGCGCTCAGCATCCTTTTCTCGCTGTCGGCAGCTTGCGGGCTCATGGCAGCACCGTCAGTACGGTCTACCGATCTCATCCTGCGACGTGCTCGACTGGTCACAAATCCATACAGGAGGACCTGCTCCGACGTTCGAATGATCGATCCTTTTAGGGTTGTAGTAGCGCACGAGTTCACTTCGGAAACTACGCCATATCTGGTCGCCAGTTGCAGAGGGTTTAGCGGCAGAGAAAAATGTAGTTGGATACCTTTGAAACCCTGCTTTGGGAACGTCGACGGCCACATCGTATTCAGGAAACAGTAAGTCCGGATGCCAGGACCGAGGTGTTGCAACGTATTTCTGCGTCAATGTCTGCTGACAGCCCCTTAAGCGGCGCGTTCTCTGACTCCTGTGGTGGGTGCACATACGACGCCATCACATCGGGAATGACGTGCCAGTGCTTAATTGATAATGGTGAAGAACATTGGAGCAAACAAGTCCGGATCCCATCCACGGTCTACCTTGGTGAGAGAACATGCATATGCTAAAATAAAGTCATCAGCTAATGGCAGACGAGCAGATGAATACATCGATAACAGAGACGGACGGCTTTACTGCCACGGCTTTATCGGCTTTGAAATAGAGTGCAAAGAATCGGAAATGATGAGGATCCGGAACGGGGTATAAGACTGAGGAGCGGAAAGGGATGCACGGCGTTTGAACCCGGGTGGAAACAACGATAATTCTTCGTTTCCATAATCGGGTCGTCTTGATGACTAAGCGTACCGGTTATTGAATGGGGGGGGTTGTATGCCCTCCTACGGATACCTATGCAATAAAGCAGCTCCCCACTTTGCACACCTATAAAATTCTGATGCGCCTTAGTTTTTGGCAGTGTCTCTCTTTACACCATACCATCACCGACGACTTTCTTCGCTGCTCGCTTCACTTCTCCGTCGCAAACGACGCGAAGAGCACAATTCGGGGATTCGCCTGCAAAGCCATGTAGCTGCTCTCGTGTGCACCATGGGCGCAATTCATCTCTACCTTGTCCGCCATGGCGAGTCAGTAGACAACGTCGCGAACCTCTTGTACGCGCATCCCACCTCGCACCAGCTCGAGCTAGGGGCTTCCTCGGCCTCTCAAAGATCCCTCGTCTAACTGGGTTTTGCTTGTGTTCTTGCAGCGCAGGGTCTCGCGACGCGCCTCTAACGGCCCATGGCGTCCTCCAAGCCAGCCGTCTGGGGGCTCACCTCGCTGCGCGCACCGCATCGGCCTCGGCCGGCATCACGCACATCTTCACCTCGAACCTCCAACGCGCTCATCGCACTGCCGTGGCAGTCCGCGACGCCGTTGCCGCCTCGCACCTCGTCGCTCCGTCGGGATCAGACGGCTCGCTGCTGCCTTCGTCCACAGCCAGAGCGATCGAGGTCGTGCAGCTTCCCGAGCTCCGGGAAAAGCATTTCGGCACAGGAGAGGGACAGAAGTTTGGCGCTCGCCTGGGCTCTGGGCCTGGCAGACCCAGGCACGAGGGCGCCGAGGACCAAGGTGCCATGCGGGTGCGCGCCCAGCGGTTCGTTGACGACTACCTTGCTCCTATCTTCGCTTGCGTCGACGCGGAGTCAGGTGACGGCGCGGAAAGCATCGTGGTGGTCGCTCACGGTATCATCTTGGGCGTGTTGGCGAGGGTTCTACGCACCGCGGGAAATTTTGCTGTCCTAGGGTCTATCCCCGAGGATAACATGCATTTCTCCTGGAGCAATACAGGCTACGTTGAGATGCACATCGCGACGACGTCGGTACTGGACGCTTCGAAGGGCGCGGTGCCCACTGTCAAGTGGCCCGGTTTGGCGCTCAAGATCGTGGCAGTCAACTGCACCGACCACCTCCAGGGGCTCAAAAAGACCCGCGGTGGTATCGGCAGCGCAGAATTTGACGAGAAGCAAAAGAAGATCAGCTCGTTCTTTGCGCCCACGTCAAAGAAGCGCAAGCATGACTGTGCCTAATGGACACTGCTCCTCGCCTAAGTTGTGTATTGGAGTGCTGACATGTGAGCGGAGGGCTCTGTGGGGCTTTGGGTTTCGCATTCCAACAGTGTTGATATCTCAACATAGTATCGGAACAACGAGAGCATTCGGGGGCTTTGTTGGGGTTGGTACTGGCGGGCTCGTGTCGCGCGATTCCATCTGGGTTTGACGCGTCCTGCATCATCACCAAAAGGTATGTTTGCTCTCCTACTTCTCTTCACACCCCACCTGCTTTTTATGATGAGGCAAGAATATTCACAGACCTGTACCGAAACGATACATGTGGAAACAACTTCGTCCAACCGCTGTCTGACAAAAAGCTCAAACCCCTTTTTTATTTTGACCATGGTACTTTTTTGAGCCTAGGCTAACGGGACCAAAAGCGTGCTTGTAGATCATGAACCTAGATGCGACGCGTCTTAACACAACATTTCCTGATGAGTGCTGGAGGGTTCGACCCCCTCCAACCTGCGTCCGGCTGGGGACAGTACTCAGCAGTCACCTCTGCCGGCCCTTCTTGCTAGGGCGTAGCTTTGGTGTAAAATAAAAACTCTTCTTCGCAGGTTTATATTACTGGTTATTGGGGGGTTGAGCGGAGGCTTTCGTGCTGGATACACTACTACGCGTAGCTGGCTTATCTGCCTAGTTAGGCAGTATCTGATGGATCATTTGTGGATCGTAATCTTTTCTTTTCTTTCATAGTGATAGTCATCATAATCGACATGTCTGTGGACGTACTGAGTGCCACCTTTCGAAAAATTGATTTTAACCGTCCCAAAACCATGATTCCATCTCATGATATACCATAATTCTTTTGCCGAGCCGCTATAATACTACACGTCCGTACTCCATTCATCACGTCCAGTAAACACCTTGTAAATCCTCTTGCTAACGGCCTTGCCGACCGTCCGATCCGAGAACCCGCCGTCCTTGTTTGTACTCTTCCTGCAGTTCTCCAGACACAGCGGCCCTCGCTCCTCGAAGGCCTTCACCAACTCTGGCACTGTCCCAAACTCGGACACGATGCCGTAGGCGACGGGCTGCGTGACGCGCACAATCTCCTGCAACATCCGAACATAGGTGTCCTTGACGTCTTCGCCGGTGCGGACCTGGCCCGTCTCCATGCAGAAGCCGGCGCCGGCCGCGTTGGTCGCCTCGCGCTGCTTGCGATACGGCACCGTCGAAATGTGCTGGGTGAAGATGGCAACCCACTGCGCTGTCTCGATGGCGGCATTCGTGTGGTGGATCAAAACGCCATGCACCACCTGCAATTGGAGCAAGGCGTCCTCGATCGAGTCCTCGTCAATGTACTCCTGGGGTTGCTGATTTCTACGCCGCCGCGGCTGAGCGCTCGTGGAGGCACCATCAACGGCGTCGTCCCCATGACTCCGCACTGCAGAGGCGAATTGACGGTTGCGGACGTTGCGATTCTTCCTCATCCACGGGTTGAGGCCTTCGATGAGGTAGATGAGTTGCTCCTGCGGAAAATGCCGCTTCATTTTCAGGGCATGGGCCTCCAGATCGCTTCCTTCGGGGCCAAGAGCATACGTCACAAAATCGTTTGCGGTAACGATGACGAGAGCGAACTTTTCGGGCTCGATGCGCATGGGAATCGGTTCCCAGTGGCCCAGCTCATCGTTGAATCTGCTCGCGACCTTCCTCCTCCACTTCACAACGTTGTCCACCGGACTGTCCCACATGCTATGTTGCACATCGAGGTCTTTCAACAATGTTTGTATCTGCAGCGTAACGGCGGCAGGCAAGCTCGTTGGGAGATCCGCAATCATCTCTGGCGTTGATACTTTCTTGTCGGTCCTGATTCTGTTGACCTCTGCCAAAGCAGCAGCACGCTCTTTCTCCTTGGCCTTCTGCTCCTTGGCTACCTCCTTCTCTTGTCTTTTTCGTTCCTTTTCCCGTTCGCGCTCCGCCGCTTTGGCTTCTTTCTCCCTCGCCTTATCGTCGGTCGATTTCTTGGTGACGATCCGGGCAGATGTCGACTTGTTAGTGGCTCTCGACGACGCCTTAGAGGCGGTTCGGGGAAGTGTGGTCTTGGTATCGAATCGGGCTTTGAGTTTCAGAACGTTGAAGTTTTCGAGGTCCGGAAATTCCTCATCAGAATCGATATCGAGATTACGAGGTGCAGGCTCGGTGTCACTGAGGTCGATGACCGCACTGACAGCCTTCTTGAGAGTCCTTCGAGGCGGCGGCGGCGAAGAGCCGTCCAACGGATCGATCGTTGTACTGGGTTCAGGCGCGGAGCTTGAGATCGGGTCCCAATTGGCCTTCCGCTTAGGCGAAGCAGCTTTCTGTTTTCCCTTTTCTAGGGTCACGCTGGTTTTGCCGCATTCTGCATGCTTCGTGGTCTGCGTTGGTGCTCGCTGTGGTGGTGAACTTGCGAACGGATCGTCGTCATCGTTGTCCAAGAGTATCGTACATGGTTCAACCGTTGGTTTCAACGGGGCGTGGGGCGAGCTTGCAAAGGGGTCATCAGAGGACAAATCATAGTGTACGCGAGTGCCAGAAGCGACTGTAGTTCTTTCAGGACTTTGCCTGTTCAAAACAGGTTGGGCGGAGGGTGGCAACGCAGTGGATGGGTCGTCGGATTCTAGCCTTTCGTTGGCTGTTATGGCAGCTAGCGGCGGCCTGGAGGCAATCCCAGGAGAGCTGGAAAATTCGATCGGGTCTACGAGAGTGTGAATACGACGTGGTCCATCTGATGACTTGACAGGCGGGCGCCCCAGCTGCTCCGCGACGGAATGTGAACGATCGAAAGGTCTGCTGCTTCCGCTCCGCCGTAGGGGTGACAGTCTTGGTCTCTTGATATCGTGGGGTTCGTCATCTATGCCATTTGCTATCGGTAGGCTGCTTCCAAAGTCGATGGTCGTATCGAAGTCGTCCGAATTGAAGTAAACAAGCGTGTCTACGGGGACTTGTTCTTCTCGCGGTCGTTTCGCTCCGAATCCAGCCCCAGGGGAATATCTCGCATTCGCTGCCTCGACTTGTGAAGAAGATCGCCGGGCTGGCTCCGGTGAGTCAACTGTCAAGTCGAATATATCGTCGTTATCGAAGACCGGTACCCTCGTGGCGACATTGATTGCTGGTATTGTAGGATGAGATGGTGAGGGTTCCGCTTGGTTAAAAGAAGGCCCCACGGACGGGCTCGAAAGCAAACTGATGACATCGGCAGGCATCTCTTCTTCCCCCAGCTTCAAAACGATTGAACTGAGGCGATGAGACGCATGGACACGCAACGATGCCTACAGCCCAGCGAATTGCATCATTGACGGCATACACTAGTCGCAAATTCCTTGTCCAAGGAGAGTCGCGTCTTCCAATGGCGCAGGCGGGGCAGCGCGAAACCCTCACGTCAGTCACGTGTCGACTGATGGTTTCTGATGAGTCAGCAGCTGTGGACACTGCCCCCCCGACGCTCCCCCATAGGAGCTAGCTAGTATGGAGGACAAAACGACGTGCCATAAGACCAGGACCTCGTTACTGCATCTCACGGACTACCTATCAATCAAAACCAATCGGCTCGTCTTCTTCTATGATTCGCTGGACCTACATATGCTCCGATTAAAGAAAAGGTGTGATGACAAAAGCGGATCCGTAATTGCCACTGCGCAATTACGGCTTACATCACGACAAAAGGCAAATCAGACCATGCCCGCGCCGTACTAACCAGGTAGACAGACAATGGCCAATTTGGGCTCATTATCCCACGATAATTCTCCAAGCGACATGGCATCAATCACAACGTGATGGACAGGAACGGAACTGTTGTGCTAGGCTGTCAGACTCGAGCTGGTTTTTCTGGGAGCTCACAAGCTACTCAAGGCGGAGCGCTTTGATGGTCCAATTATCCCATCACCGCCAACATTCTTGAATGAGGGCGAATCACTGACAGCTTCAACGACAGACGAAGAGGTCGGCACACTGCCGATCGAGTTATGAAGCAACCGAGGTGGCTATTGCCTTCGGGGCTCGTGTGCAAATCACGCCACAGCCGGCCTGCACAAGACATGGGACCGGCGTTGCTATTCCTGCCAAGAGGTCTAACCACCGGCTGCTGTGCTTTCTCCGAGCCGACAACATATGGGCTGGCTGATCACCCGGCAGGCTGATCGACTTTTACAGGGATGTTTTGCGCCGAATCCGGCTGTATCCAACACATCAATCTGAAGCTGTGAAAATAATCCAGTGGCCGATTCAATGAAAGCATTTGGATCCTTGCTGAAACGTTGCAACACGCCATGCGGCCCGCGGGTGATGACAGCTCAACTTTGGTCTTGAAGCGGAGCAGTTTCATTGCAACAATTTATTGACAGGTCATGATATCGCGATAGTCACGGAATCGATAAGCAAGAGACGTCAAGCTGCAGGCTGGCAACGCAATGAAAGGGGAAACACGCGGATGCGGGAGTTCATACGCGATCTCAATCACCGCAGCTACCAGCGATGACTAAGGGCTCCACGGGCTCGAAGCTTTCAGCCACCTCTCGTTAGCTGTCCACAGCCTCCTATCTTGATGATACCGAGGCCATATGCCAAGAATGCCACGGTATAAGGTGGTTTATGAAGGTCTGTCATACTAGCTAGTTGATATTCAACAGACGAATCTTGTTTGCCCCCTTCGGATTTCCGTCAGGAGCCCCAGCGCCCTGCGCTTCATGTGGCTATTCGGCACTAGACATATCGGGAAAGCAGATCGCGATCGTTGAGTCTCAACTGCCCAGTCCCGCGCGCAGACCGGTCAACCTCATGGCGCATTGATGGGAATCAACTGATGGTAGGTTTCCTCTCTTCGGGGATAATTCCAGCGTCAGTTAAGATTGAGGTGATTTGCAGGAATTGTCGTGTGCGGCCTTCTCGGTTGTAGACGAGGTCCTACGTATCTGTTGCCAAGCAAAAGCAGAAAGATTGATCCATCATGACTCGAATCGTTTCCACGGCCTCAGACCGTTTCGGAGCGTGTTCCGGGGGACTTGCGTGAAAACATCCTGGCAGCAGGCCGGCCCCTGGTATGCAAACACGGTTGCCGAAACGACAACCGACAAGGAAATTTATGACGTCAATCCGCAGATTCCCCACGCTTCCGCTCGACAACTACTCCTGGCGTTAGACAAGAGTTTTTGTAACTCATATTGAGGCTGTGTCTACGAGTGGTCCGTTTATTGTCAGCGAGCACCGGACTGATTGCAAAAGAGATGCCGATGCACTTTCACAGAGGGCTTACTCAGTACACGGAATGTATCTAGAACAGTCGGGGGCTGAAGCATTCCCCTCCGGGGTTGAAGACATACAAAAATATAATGACCAGATGTTGATATAAAAGCGGATAGGGGAAACGTGCGGAAAAGTTTGACGCTATCCGAAATGCGTCTAGCCGCATGCCACGACGAACCTTTTTCTAAGAAATACCGTGGAGGTATTCAGGTAGCTACCCATAGACCATAAAGGTCATGTGCACCTCTTGGGATGGAGGCACTATAAGCCTGAAGCTGGCGGGCCGATCCACCTATCCCGGCCTTCATCAACCATCTCACCATCTCATTCACAACGCTCGAATCAGTCCTCAGTATGCCTGCCCTCTATATAGTATGCAAACGGACCCTTCAGCAACTACAGCCCCAACGTTGATGATATCTATAGCCATAACCCCCAAAAGCTAGTTGGAAACCAGGCTTATCGATAGCATCCCATTGAACAACGTTATTAGGGGTCCGCTCACATGCCATATGCCAAGGCATGGGGAAGAAACAAAAGACGAGCCTACGCCCTGCGGTGAATACCTATGCCCATGCCCCCCTCCCCTCATAACCTCATGAGTCATTGCTCCAATGAGGGTAGAGAGCCGGGCTCGAGTGAACTGGGCAATGCCCACCATACTACCGCGAGACTTCAGATACCTACCCCGGACGATGTTTCAAGTACCGAGGTCCTGACACCTTACTCCGGAACATTGGCCTAGGGACGAAGCGTAATATGCCTTATAAGACGGCAGGAGCCAAACGGCCGGCGCACAGCCTTTTCGGCCTGCCCACGTACACCGTCCCATCTTCTACCGGCCTCGCGTCCCATATCCAATGGCCCCGAAATCAACAGGGCCAGAGACATTTGACGGCCCACCACACAGTTGCTAGGAGCGTACGAGTCCTTAAAGATCGCCGCCCGTCTTGGTTGACTTGTTCTGGGCTACCGGAAAACCCGAGAGCAGGCGTCTTTGTCCGACCCCTCGTCTTGACCCGGCGAGCGACTCCCACGAAACGGAGTGTCATGAAGAAAAGCAACGGGGGAGACGACACGGCGTGAACAAACAAATGTGTAAGGGGGAGGGGTTTCCTGGCATCACGCTTCCCGAACAACACCAGCCGCGAGGCATTCGCGCACCTTGTCTCCATCCTCACACCCGGCGAAGAAGAGGGAAAGGGGGAAAGAAGAAGGGGAAAAAAAAAAGGTGGGAGGTGGAGGAAACCTGAGCCGCCACAGTGAGAACAGCCATGACGGAATACATTAATGGCGCCGCGAACTTCACGCGGAACGAGATGATGGCGGTCGCGGCCCTGGCGACGGCGGGCATCTATAACGCAACGGAGATCTACATCCTCGTCTTCTCCACTTTCTGCCGGCGCCGCGGCCGCTACTTCTGGAGCATGATCGTCGCCAACAGCGGCATCCTCGTCTACGCCGTCGCCTCGCTGGCCCACTACTTCAGCCACGGCCGGGGCCGCGCGGCGGACGCCACCATCGTCTCCGGCGCCTTCGCGCTGCTGGCCTGGATCGCCATGGTCACCGGCCAGTCCCTCGTGCTGTGGTCGCGTCTCCACCTCGTCGTCTACAGCCGCCGCTGGACCCGCTCCGTGCTCGCTCTCATCGTCACCGACGCCTGCGTACTGCACCTCCCGATGGTGGTGCTCTGGGTGCTGTCCTCGGTCGCGCCGCCGCCGGAGCGGGCCGCCTGGCTCCGGCGGTACTACGTGTACGAAAAGGTCGCCATCGTCGTCTTCTCGGTGCAAGAGACGCTCATCACGGGCATCTTTGCGCGGCAGGGCTTCCTCAACCTGAAGCCGCTGTTCGCCTTCAAGGCGCGGACGGCGCGCCTGACATGTCGCTACCTCCTGAGCCTCTTCGTCCTCGTCTTCCTGCTCGACGCCGCCCTCATCGCCCTCGAGTACACAAATCACGTCGTGTTCCAGACCATCAGCAAGCCGCTCGTCTACAGCATCAAGCTGAAGGTCGGGTTCATCGTCCTCAACAAGCTGCTCTCGTTCACCAAGATGAACCTGTGCGACTGCAACCACCTCAACGACAACTCGCCCAGCTACTCCAAGGGCATCATGACGACCGACACGACAACTACGGCCAAAGGGTTGGCACAGGTCCAGAGAGATGGCCACGGCAACAACGGGCTGGATTCCGTGCCGGAAATGGAGCGCCCGGATCACATCTTTGACGGGTCATTCGTGTTGGAGAGGGGGGAACAACACTCCAATTGACAAAAGCATTGGCATTCACACAGCGATAATGAATTTGATACCCCCCTTTTAGCCCTCCTGGCTTCCCAAAGATCAAGAGTAAAGCGAACGCCACTGTTTGATATCCTCTTGACCTTTCTTTCCATCCTTACATACATCAGCGTGGTGCCTTGGCATTTTGCAGAGAGCCCAACTCTGACCCATCGTGGCCTCTTCTCCCTCGAGCAGGCTTAAGAATGAGCAGGCCCTCGCGCAGCTTTCTGACTCAGAAACCAACAATTTTCCTCATTAGAATTGAGGGTTGTGTCACCGGCGTTCACGAACCCAACCCCATCCCCGGGACGCGCAAACTTCAATCCTGGGGCACACCACCACAGCCCAGGTCTGCTTCTCGCAGGTCTGGCTACGCGGAGATGATGGAAACTGTGTTCCCGGGTGGTATCGACGTCCGACCGGTTGTGTGTGTGTGTGTATGTGCCTGGGCCCCCTTCTGGCCATTGTGTTGATGGGGTTTTTGCCTTTGATTCGTTCGTTGGTTGGTGTGGGAGCGATATTGACTCAGACAGCGGCAGTCAAATCAAAAGAACACATTCTTTGGCCCAAGGGCTGGCCAAAGTCTTTCAAAAAAAAAAAAAGGGCCCAGGAAGACTCGGAAACTGATCATAAAGTTTTCCATCTCATAGGGAATCCCAACTCACGAAAACTTTGTTCAGTCTTGTTGCAAAATGTCAGCTTTGGAAAAAAAAAGAAAAGAGAAAAAAACCACCACGCACAGTTTAGAGCAATGATATAGCAACCATTTAATAAAAAACATTGCATGGAGTAGTTTAAATCGAAAGTAGGCTTTTCTACGCTCCCAACCAGTTTTATTCTTTCCAACATCAAATATGTGTAGGTACTGAGTCTACCTCATTGTTGTTGGTCCCTTCACCTAGCATTTTCAGGCGTGCGGGTAAACCGGATGTGCCTATTTAACGGCACTTTGGATAACTTTTCCCAGGACAGCATAACCGTGTGAGCCAATTTACCGGGTTTCCCGACGAGATGCTTATGCCAAGCCGCGCATTTGGGATGCCGTAGAAACCTTGGGTCTAGCATCAATTTATCACGGCCTGGTTATCCTGTGTACATGCGGGATGCGGACTATCGAGGATTTTCTTTTTTCTTTTCTTCTTCTTCCTTTTTTGTAGCCAGGAAGCCAGTCCACCTGGAAATACCTCACGAGGTAAAGATAATGCGCCGACCAAAATGGCTTTGCTGGCGCAGAAACAATCCATATAAAAGAGATTGATGCTCATTGCGAAAGGCCTGAGGGAGTCCCGGTGGATTCGCCCTCATCTGCCTACTCAGAGTGTTTTTTTTTTCTTCTTTTCTCAATTAATGGGTCCGCGTACCACTCGACTAAGCAATAATATTTGCTTCAGCCTGCTTCTATCAAAAGAGACCCTCATTATCATGGTACTAGACTGGGAGACGAGACAGCTGGGACTAGCGTCAGTACCTTTCCAGGCCTCCTTCAAAGCTCTCACTTGTGCGAGTAGCCCATAACCAGAAACGCGCAACAACGTCAAGAGGTACGTGGAAAAGAGAACAGTCAAAAAAGCTTCAGAGAGAGCTGCGAAAAGAAAAGTGAACCGGGGCGAGAACCAACCCCCTTCCCTTGCAATATCTCAAGCTACGCTGTTAATCTAAGAATCCAACCTCCCTAGACCATGAACAGTGTACCTTCCCAGCGTCTCCTGGTGCAAAATTCTGTCAAACAAGGTCACACTGAAAACCGGCGCCAGCAGGCCAGTCCAGGTTCTTGATCGAATCGAAACGACGGAAACAGCTGAGCAAAATCCTATTGTGCAACACGTCTGTCCCTTCGTGCTTGTGGCCAGGGACATGACGTCTACATCGGGTGGAAGGGTCTGTTAGTCCGAGTGGACAACGGCCCGATGTTGCCTTCGAGATTTTCCACTGTGTCTTTGTATTACTGTGGCGCGACCCCCCAGAAGGATAGTCTTGCATACCTTAGTTGGCTGCCTTCAAGGATCGAACATTCGAGATTGCGGTTCAGTTGACTAATGCAAGCTGCGGCCGTTACCGTTCCACGACAGCCCGCTGAGTGCTTTCTGCCGTCCTTGGCATGTCCCGTGTCGTGTTCATCAGCTGACGCAGATTGCCGAGAAACGCACCCCTCTTTAATGAGAGAAGGAAGGGGTAAGTAAAAGCGCTCCCGGACACAGTGATTCCCCCTTGGTCTTCTTTCGCAACAGCTCGGTGTGTTGACTTATTGGCAGTGGCGCGTCGAGGAAATGAAAGAAATAGCCTCGCGTCTTCATGTAAGTGATGTTGTTAGCACACACACACACACACACCCCTGGGGCCCTTCCGAAGAGAGCGGCCCCGCCACGGACAAGACGGAGGGGAGGGGAACGGTGTCCGCCAGCCACCCTTTAGTGGCGGTGGCTTTCGAATCTCCAAGGAGAACGCCACATCGCACATTACATTGACTGAGGAGGACCAGATCGATGCATTGTGAAACATGCACCGGTCTTGGATGCACGGAAAGGTGCGTTGAGGAAAATAGAATTAAAAAAAAAGGCGGACTCGTAAGGGTGGGACTGGTGACGAGACGATGGCGGCAAGCCACCATGACCCTGTATATGTCGCGCAGCATGAACGTGCAGCCAAGAAAAGCCTGCGCCAGTTCCTTGGGAACCGCCAGTGTTGATTTATCAGCGAGAATTTGGGATGCATCGGCGGATGGCTTGATCCTGCGGGAGACCGGCTCGTTCGATACATCGCCCGGGAGGAAACAAGAGCGACTCCAATGCGCGTGCTAACGAATCGGATCTTCCTTAGATCGCCCTTCTTCCTCCGGGGAGGGCGTCAATCCCGTCATGTGAGTCGTATCCCCCGCGTTCCAAAGCAGCCCAGAGGATAGGCGCGCGCGCCCATCATGCACCGCAGGCTTCCCTGTTGTTTGGGCCGTCGGATTGTGGGATCTCCGTATGATCCTCGACAAGAGAACAAGCTTCACCTCTGACGCTTTTGTGGTGAGATCGATCGAGCAGAGATGAACCACACGTGTGTACATCATGCCTTATTTGGACCCCCTATCTTGCGGGATATAGTGCATATTTCAAATATCGCCCATTCAAACCTATTTTGCACCACGGAAGTGTAGCACCCCGATCCGGCGCTCCAATCACCGTCCCGGCATTTCACCAAGTCTGGAGAATCCATTCAGCGTCGAGACCAGATCAAGATAAAGCTATCCAGGCAGTAAATTTCTTGGAGCGCGAGATTGCACGAAATTTCGCGTCAGGGAACCGAGCGAAGAATCATACTCACGGAAATCTCGTCGCTGCAGCGAGTGTGGACTGTTGCTCGGTTTGCAAAATCGATGTCGCCGGCTCTCAGACCTCTGCGAACCAAAATACTGGGTAGACGATGGCGATGATAATAGCGTTGGAATCGGGGCAAAAGGAGAAAGAACGAAACCCGTATTCCTTGCGTATCCTCCTGACGCCGAGGACGGATCATAAAAAAAAGATACATAGGGCGTGCGCACGTACAGTGAGTGGTAGGTAGGCGGCAGGCAAATAAACTTTGCAAGTGGTCCGACTTGCACTGCACAGGGTCGGTGAGTTTTCCCATCGGGGAATGCGGGTTTGTCAGGATTCGGGAGGGCCTCGATGGCCGAGTAGTGTCAGTGCTACCTCGAGTAGACAAGAGTCCCCAGACACGTACGGCATCAAAGGACGGCACGACGAGGGGAGTGAGCGGGTGGAAATGTCATGCTGATACAAAATACAACGCACAAGGTTTGGAGTGGGATTGGCGGGAGCGTCGATCAATGCCTCGAGGCGGGAATTGAGCTGGCCGGATCCGGCCTGTTCGACCTTGTCTGTCCCAAACAAGACTCATACATGGTACCGATATAAGTATGCCTAAGTACGGATAGAACAAGACAAATCATGGGTCCGAGGCGTGTCACTGCAGACAAAGCACGAAGTAGTGATTCATGAGCGCGATGGGTCGAGATGGCCGAACCCAATCAGCCATGCCGTAGGCGAGACAGGCAGAAACAATGTCGTCAGCCTGATGGGGAAGCTGGCCGGCCGGCCGCGCACGTAGAGTACCGTTTTGTGCTGTTGGTTCGTGAGGAGAGGAAGACGTCCTCGGATCCGAGCTTGGCCTGGAAGTATTAGCAAGCTGCCTTGTTGTCAATGTCATGAACTTGTTATCTGGCAAGGTCTGCCTCGACTCGAGCAGTGGCTCAGCCAAGTGTGTGATATTCCCACAGACTGGTCCCGTTACGGCGCTAGGCCGCCTGTACCGGCGCCATCCGGTGTGCGGTAGCTCGGAAAGCGGTGAGCCCACGGTTTGCGGCATCGTGCGGGATGGGCTTGGGCTGAACAGAAAGCCTGTTGGTCGGCCGTGCAGTATCCGAAAATATGCCTGGGGTGACGACGGTGATGTTCTTTCGGACGGAGGCATCGGGCACAGATGGGCCGCTAAGACAGGCATCTTTCTGGAATCGCCCAATGCTCTCAGGTGAGGTGGCGGCCACACTGGCTTCTGCGTCCGTGTCGCTGCAAGACACTTTGATGCGGGCGAGATGGGTGTGGAAGCGAGGAAAAGAAAGATGGTATTGTCGATGCAGAAGTCGGTCGATGGAGCTTGCGCAATCAGCCGCTGAGAGGGACAGAGAGAGAGAGAGTGAGTGAGAGAGAAGAGCGAGAGGGGGTTGTCGGACAGGCGAGGGCCATCTTGCCACTTTGTGACATTGAAACAACCATCGGCTCTGTTCATGCCTTTTGGTCTCATGATAGTCGCCCACGACCAAAGTCGGTCGATTCTCGTCGCCGTCGTCGCAACTGAATAGGAGGACCCGACTCCGGCAGGGAGGTTCGGCTTCGGTTCCCCCCTGTAAGAAAAAGAGGGGGTGAAATGTTGATAAAACACTGGAAAAGAAAAATAAAAGGGGTCTTAGTACGAATACGTACTCTTGTATGTATGTGTGATGGGTGTAATCAAGGTAGGCGACGATAAGGTGTCTAGAAGAAGTACCGAAGCAGGGATGGAGAAGTCTTGTTTTATTGTTTAACACAGACCGGCTGCTGCTGCTGCTGCTGCTGCTGCCGTTGCTACCACTGCTACTGCTTAATTGTCTTAGGTGGTATTTGTTGCTGTAACGGCTCTGGTTTATGGAAGGACCAACAGGAGAACAACAGGCAGGAATGGCACAGCAGGAGCATTCCTACCTACCTTATCCGTACCTTGGTGCTTGGTTGGGAACCTACTGTATCCGTAGAGTGTAATATAAGAGTGGGTGGGATTAGGGCCAGGGGCTGGTCCCTGCGCTGGGCTGTGAAGGTACGTACTCCCACATCTAGATGCAGTCGCCCATCGTACCTCATACGTTGTACCTGCTTTCTGTATTACATGGAGGGACAAGCACGTACTCGAGTCTGGGGTACCCGGTGAGGGAGGTGATCATGACACGGAATCACAGAGTGCAATGCCTAGTAGTAGCTGGTCTCGGACCGATAGCTCATCATACAGCAGACCTATGTAGGTAGGTTAACACTGGTTCTCGTCTTTCTGTCTTTTTGTACCAAGTATTGTGCCTTATGCTCTTCCAGGCCAGGCTCGGACGGATGTACCTACTTTACGGTTAGGCACTCCACACTACGTACCGAGTAGTAGGTGTCATGTATGCATGTACTCTGCATGTGTGTATGTGTGTATCCATAATACCACCTTACGTGACGTGGACACGTGAGCTATGTGCACCGCACTCCGTTCCTGCCGCAGTTAAGGTACCTTGCAGTGCAGGCAGGTACCTAGGTGGGCAGGGGCGTAATTTGGGGGTTCCTGCCTCCAGAGTGCCAGGCACTCACTCGCCTCATGTCCGGCCCGGTCCCGCGAGTGTGCTGCTCTCTCGCTCCTCTCCCCGACCCTTTCTTTCGTTGGTGATGCGTGGCTTGTGGCTTGTACAGTAGTATTGCCTCGACATGGGTGCGGTGCCCGTGTTACCAACTATGAACTAGCGTATTCCCATGTACCCCCCGTTGGGCATGGTAGCCCTGAGTGTCGGGGACCAATGACTAGGCTTGGCGACTCTTGCGCTCAGTCGTTAGACCCCGCTCTCTTTCCTTTTTTTCCTTTACCTTTTTTTTTTTTTTTTTTTTTTTTTTTTTTTTCCTTCTTGCGAGGATCTGGTTTTTTTTTCTCCGTCCTTCTCTTGGAGTGGCTTTTCCCTCTCCTTTCTTTCATTTCTTGGCTAGTCTGGCAGAGATGATTTCTCAATGGTCGTGACGCCCATGACACACGGACGGCACTTGGCTTCCTCATCGGCACCTTGGGAGAACTGCTACTTATCATCGGTATTTGCTCCTCGGCCTTTGCTGCTGTCGCCCACTGATCTGATCTGAAGACCGTCCGAGGTTGAAGAGTCGGCTACGTGGGCTACCCCTGGACGCTACGGCTTCTCTCTCTCCCCGACCACCCACCCACCTTATGGAGACATGTATACACGTACCTAGCTAGATTAGGTGGGTAGGAACATGGCAGGTATCGGCACTGCTCCCTCCCCCCCTCATTCGTCCGCGTCCACCGCCGGCCCCCTAGCGAGCGTGGTAGCAGGCATCTCCATCCATGAATCCCTGTCGTAGACCCTGCCTGTAGCGTAGCGCTACGCCAAAAGCGAAGACCATTCTCTCTCTCGGCTGTTGTCTTTCTCGTCCAGTGTCCAATGACTGGATGAATGGTGATCGGAGACGGGGTCTTCGTTGGGAATCTGATTGGGGAGGAATTGAATTTGAATTGGGTTACATGCCAGGAAAAGGCTGTCTGAATGACATTCGTCCTTGAAGGGTATACGATGCAATATACAGCACTATACACCCACCTACCTGCCCGACGCGTGCAATGAGAAATTGCCCGGGAGCATTCCTACGTAGGCGCACCGCTGTTTCCGACCAAGTGATTTGCTGTTCACGTAGACATGCTTTTTGTCTGTTCTGCATTTGGTTTGGACCTCGGGGCCTTCAAGCTCCCTTTTTGGATACATTCATTACCTACCCAGGTAGGTAAAGGTAGCAGCTAGCGAGGTTTAACCAAATGGAGTATTTAGCTCGAGGTAGAGCTTCGTCACACACATACATTCACCGCCGGAAGTGGCTCAGTAGGACCCTCATTGCGTACGTAGGTATCTTCCCATCGTCCTTTCTTCCTTCTTGGCCATTCTGTTCATACCTGGTCATCGTCGTTGTCGCCCTCGTTTATCCATGCTCTCTCTGTTCGCATATCGCGACTCGGTCCGGGATTTTCGTCCTGGCTGTTTCAGACCCAGCACCCGCATCAGCACCAGCAACAGCCAAATAGGAGTTCAACCCATCTTTTACCATTCCCAAATCGGCCCCCCCCCCAGAAAATACGCAGCGTATCCGTCACATCGCGCGCCATCCAATCACAGCGAGCCATCGACGCGCTCCTAATTTGCGGCACATCCACACACGCCCCTGCTTCACTATCCACCACCTCGACTGTGGACTGACTGACTGACTGTGCATGTCGACATCTTTCTTGCAATAAACACGACCAACGCCTGAACACCACCCCCTGTCATCATCCCCTATCATCCCCTACGCCAGTGGCTAGTCTCACCATTCCAGCCCAGTCCATCTGTTACTTTACAAGGACAGGAGACCTGCCTACGGTGACAACTGCATCACAGCAGAGCGTTGTGAACCACACACACACACGCACGCCACCCCCCCCCCCCAGACCCTCCACACACCACCTCTCTCTCTCCTCTCCCTCTCACACTCTCTGTGTCGTCCAGGTCCGCAGCAACAAAACAGCTCAACATCCCAGACTACCCTCTTCCCTGCGATTGTCTACAGCAAATCCAACGTCAGAACCCGCCAACGCATTGCACCGCGCCGCACCGCACCGCACCGCACCGCACCGCAACGCAACAACTGGCAACCGAGCAGCGCAGCCGTGGATGAGGCTTCCTGTTCTTCTCTTTGGCGTTTGATTTGGCTGCCTGACTTCATCCACACGACGACACAACGTATGACGCTTGCGTCTCTCCATTCGCGCCGACCTGCTGCGTCTGCTGCGCCGCTACCGCCGCTGCTGCTGCCGTAGGAAAGGGCAAGCCAAGAAAAAAAAATAAACAGCAAAGAGGAGTCTTTGGGAAAAGCCAGTCTCACACTCTCCTCCTTCCCAGAGGCCCCCGTCTACGAAGCCTAATCCAACCTTGCATGGCAATCGTCACTCTCGCTCCTGGGTCCATCTACGCACGCAAATTCGCACCCACGTCCATTTCATTCCTCGAGTGAGACGCTGGCACATTCGCCCCATATACGGCACAGTGCTGCATAGACCCGACCATACAATACAGGGTTACGGCCTGGGATTTTGTTTGCGCTGCCAATTATCGACGACGCCCTATTCGCCCTGCCGTTTGCCTCGTCCCATTGGCCTGATACAAGGGGGAACCCATTCATCCTGCGAGCCCAGTCTGAGGCGCTTCTCCGTTACTTCCTTCTCCCATCATGGCCAGCTCTCCGCCAGTCTCTCCTGGGAATCATCTACCCCAAAGACCGATCAGCGTAATGGTGCGACCCTCTCCGCGAAGCAACAGCCGCTTGAGCATGACGAGCAGGCAAGGTGGTGGAAGCAAAGCCTCTGATGAAGATTCGCGAACCGCGGTCAAAGTCGGTAAGTTCAATATCCATCTTCGCCGTCCGCGTCTTTGCTCTCCTGGCTTCCGTGACAACTCTTGTTCTCTTTTCTTTTTTGCTCCTCCCGTTGTTGTTAGACGTCCCACCGCTAACTGTAACTTTTCTTCGCAAACCAGCTGTACGCGTCCGACCGCCTCTCAACCCGAACGACCCTGGCTATGAATTGATCCCTCAGCGCTTCCAGCGATCCATGGTTCAAGTAACGTCCAACACGAGCTTAGCGATCGACTCACCCCAAGGAAGGAAGCTTTTCGTCTTTGATCGTGTTTTCGGCTCAGAAGTCAACCAGGAGGGGGTCTGGGATTACCTCAACGACTGCGTTAATGCCTTCATCCAGGGTTACAATGTCTCGCTGTTGGCCTACGGCCAATCTGGAGCCGGAAAGTCGTACACAATGGGCACATCAGGCCCTACCGAGCAGACTGATATCGAAATGATGGGTAAGTTGCGCCATGGCTATAACGCTCGCTCTTGCCATTCCTTTTTCTTTTTTCCTTTGTTCATCGGCGCCCGGGCTAGATTCTGCACGGGCTGGTTGGCTGACAATTTAAACTCTAGGTGTTATTCCCAGAGCGGCGACGGCCTTGTTCGAAAAGCTAGATGGGACGAGGAAACAAGCGAATCGCGGCTCCATGTCGCAGCTCAGAACGCCCTCCCGATATTCCTCGCCAGTATCCCAACCGTCGGCCGAGAAGAACTGGTCTCTCAAGGCAACTTATGTTGAAATCTACAACGAGCAGCTGCGTGACCTTCTCGTACCCGACCACGTGCCTCAAAGTGAGCGTGGCGCCGTCACGATCCGTGAAGATGTCAAGGGTAACATCATCCTGACCGGCCTGCGTCAGGTTGAGATCAACTCGGTGGACGATCTGATGAATGCCCTGGAATTTGGCTCCATCCTCCGACAGACAGATGCGACCGCTATCAATGCTAGGTCTTCCCGGTCTCATGCCGTTTTCAGTCTCAACTTGGTGCAGCGGAAGAGCGGACTTCAGGGCTCAAATGGTGCCGACAAGCGTTTCTCGGTCCCCATCGAAGCTATGACGGGGTCCGAGACCTGGGTGACCACCGACAGCAAGCTTCATTTTGTGGATCTGGCAGGCAGTGAGCGGCTCAAAAACACCGGCGCACAGGGCGAGCGTGCCAAGGAAGGAATTTCTATCAACGCTGGCCTGGCTGCGCTCGGCAAGGTCATCTCGCAACTGTCTTCGCGACAGGCTGGGTCCCACGTCTCGTATCGGGACTCCAAGCTGACCCGCCTGCTGCAAGACTCGCTCGGCGGGAACGCCATCACCTACATGATTGCCTGCGTTACCCCAGCAGAGTTCCACCTGAGCGAGACACTAAACACCGTCCAATACGCTCAGAGGGCCCGAGCCATTCAGAGCAAGCCGAGGATTCAGCAGGTGGAGGAGGGTGATAAACAGGCCATTATCGACCGTTTGAAGGCCGAGGTTGCTTTCCTGCGGGAACAAGTCCGCAGCGCGGAGCGGGGAGGAGGTGATCGACGCGTGGCCTCCACGGGCAATCGGTCCGAGCGTCACAACGAACGTGAGAACGAACTGCAGAACCAGCTGTTGGACGCTCAGGAAAACTACACGACGCTCAGTCAACGTCATGCAAAGCTGATCGCCGAGATGGCCAAGGCCCGTGATAACGAGGCGGCCGAGAACGACCTCCACGAAGAGTCTATGGACGACACCGCAACCGAGCGACTGAACCGTTCAAATTCGTTTGCTGCAGCAGTCGAACAGGTTGTGCTCGAGTACGAAAAGACGATTCAGTCACTCGAACAATCCCTGTCCAGCACGCGCGGGACGCTTGCCAGTACCGAAGCAAGCCTGCTCGAGAAGGAGACCAAGTGCACTTATGTTGAAACCATTAACACCCAGCTGCAGGCGCGCTTGCAGAAGCTCATGGATCGTGAGGCGAGCACCGAAAACTACCTCCACGATCTGGAGAGCAAGCTCGACGGCCACACTTCTGGAGAAGAGAAGAACGCGACCATTGTCATGGAGCTGCGGAAGGAGATCGCGCGCGTCAGAGAGAATGAGGCGTCCTGCGAAGACTATATCTCCACCCTGGAAGAGAGACTTGCCGAAGCGGACCAGGATGCCGAGCTGATGCAGCGCGAGATTGATCGTCTGGAGCAGGTTATCGAGCGCCAGCGTAGCCTCGGAAAGCTCGACTCTCTGCTCCACGAGTTAGATCACATCCAAGGAGACAGCAAGGTGCCTGAGCCTGTCGCGGAAACCTCGAACGGAGTCGTACGGACCAACGGCGAGCATGCTCGAAACCACTCACTATCGCGGATTGGCCGGATGAGCCAGAACGATGTGATACCGGAAAACGTTGAAGGAGAGGCCGCAGCGACAGCCGAGGCAACCCACTCCGCGCACGCCGACAAGCAAGGCGGCAACGACGCGACGCCCTATGCAAGGGAGCGAAACCTTCTGACCGATAAGCACGACTACCCGCCGCAGAGCCCTGCCCAGTCCAAGTTTGTCCAAGACAAGCTCGAGAACGTCACGCAGGAGCTCATCGATTTGCGTGTCGAGCACGAGACCACCGTCAACGAGTACGACTTACTGCACGCCAAGTACGAGGAGGCCCTACGCACCTTGGCAGACCTCCAGGATACCATTGATGAGTCCCGCCATCCCGAGCGCAAAGTTCGAGACTCCATGATGTCTGTCACTTCTCCGACCAGGACTAGGCCTCCCTCGTTCTTCTCCGATGCCAGGTCTAGCAGCATGAAGGACGGTGGCCAACTCTCGTCTCGCTCTCTTTCTTCCGAGCTATCCTCGGCGCTGCAATCGCCCGCCATGGTTGACCCCTCCGATGCCGAGACGACGGGCACTGTCAAACCCACGTCGACCGAAGATCTCCTTCATCAGGATCTGCTGGCCACGGAAGTCGAGAGATTCAGGATGCTCGCGGCCGAGAAGGAAGATGCGGAGAAGGAGCTCGTCGAAAGATACACGCAGCTCGAGCAGAAGCACCACGAAGCTCTCGACATGCTCGAGGAGCTGAGGACCGAGGTCGCACAGGCCAAGGCGTTGGACGCGTCTTCCCCAAGGGCCAGCCAGCCTGTCATCCGCCGCAAGTCCAGCCAGAACGTCATGATCATTGACCGTGCTCACCGATCCTTTGCCTCGCTCCGTAACATCGCAGCGGAAAACTTCGAAGGGCAGCCTGACGTCATGCAGAACTTTGAGCTGAATTTGAACGCCGCCATGCACGAGTTGCACGCCCGGTCGGAGCGGGTCCAAGAGCTTGAAGCTGACGTTGCGTCTGCCAAGAAGGAGATGGAAACTAAGATGGCCCTTATTTCCGGTCTCACTCGCGAGAGGTCTAGTTTGAAAGCTTCGCCGATGGACATGTCAATGGTATCCAATCTGAAGAACCAGCTCGAGGCGAACGAACAACAGATGGCGGCGATGAGGGAATCTCACGAGGCAACCGAGAAGCGACTATTAGCCGAGATCGAAAGCCTGCGCGCCTCCCTTAGCAGGGCTCGCACAGTAGGCGGCGCCACCACCGAGAACCTTGCCGCAACTGCTGCGGCCGGTGCCGTCGCAGACGTGCCAGCGGCATCTACTGAGGTGACCGAGACTTCGCAGGTGGCCGTAGACAACGACAAGAAGATCACAGAGCTTCAGACGGAACTGACCGCGTGGGAAACAAAGCACCAGATCGCTCTCGATACCCTGCAGGAGACGGAGGCAAAGATGAAGATGACCATTGAGGAGCTCGAATCCGAAATCAAGTCGTTGAACGCCAAGGTGGCCGAGCAGTCCTCTGCACACGATGCCGAGGCGGTCAAGGACGTTGAAGCAAAGCACGAGACGCTGCTCAAGTCTCTCCGTGAAGAAATCGACGAATACAAGGTGGCTATTAACACCAACGCTAGCAAGGTGTCGGAGTTGGAGGCTGCCCACGCCGCCACCAAGACGGAGCTGGAAGAGGCCATTAGGGCTCGCGACCTGCACCAGACTCAAGCCAAGACGCAACACAGTCTGATCACCAACCTCGAGAACCAGATCGCGGCTCACGAGCAGGCGCTCAAGACCCACCAAGATGGCATGAAATTGCTGCAGGAGAACCATGCTAGAGAGGTCGAGGAGGTGAGGCGGGAGGAGCAGAAGGGATACGAGGAACAGGTCGCCGTTCTCCTCAACGAGCACGCCGAGAACATCAGAGCCCTTGAGGGCGAGCTCAATGATACTCGCGAAGATCTCATGAAGGTCGCTACCCAAGTAGCATTCGCCCTTGGCCTGGACGTCAGCATCGAAAAGCTCACTGAGCGCATCGATGATCTGATTGCCGACCGCAAGGCGCTTGAGCAAGCGCAGAACAAGTCGGGCGAGATTGAGCGGCACGTTGCTGAATTGTCAGCGATCAACGACAACCTTTTGAGGGAGCTGGAGCAAGCCAAGTCCACCCTGTCGGATATCCTCATTGCCGAAGGCGACGCTGTGGCGAGCCCCGTTCCTCTACCGGCCCAGCTGTCTGCCATCCGTAAGAAGATTGCAGACCTGGAGAGCCGGAACAAGAAGAACTCTCGCCTGGTGGAGGAGCTCGAAGATCAACTGCAGAGCAACTTTGACGAGGTTCAGATGACCAACAACCGTCTCTCCACACTGCAGTCGGAGCGCAACGTGCAGATTGAAGAAGCCCAGGCTGCCAAGTCCAGAGCCGAACATGAACTGGACTCTCTCCGAGCCGAATACGCAGCCCTTCAGGTCAGTTTTGCGGGGAGCAGCACTCTGCCGCCTACTAGAAGCCGGGACGCTAGACTAACAGATCACAGGCCAGGATCGACGAGGCTTCGAATTTCGGTCAGGTTCAACAGTCGGACCCCGTCAACGGGCCCCTTCGCAAGAGCGCTTCGGTGTCGTCGCTGCCCTCGCCGCCGCCAGCCATTCCATTGCCTCCTCTGCCTGGCGGTGGGAACAATGCCTCCGGCCCCAACGGGACTGTGCCAAACACACCCACCCAGGCTGGGCGACCTGGAAGCAAGGATAACATGGGCTCAATCAACCAGATCCATGAGGACCAGGAGGCCCGCATCCGCACCATCGAAAAGCACCTCCATGCGGAGAAGCAACTCACACAAACCCTGGAAGAGGCTCTCACGGATCTTGAGCGCCAATCCAACAAGGTCAAGGCCGACAGCGATGCTTGGCGCAAGCGCTGCGCGGAGCTAGAAAGCGAGATCAAGGAACTCAAGGACCGGCCTGCACCCACGCCGCAGCCCGACAACCGCTGGAGCTTGCACGCCGTTGAAGAGGAGCGTAAGAAGCGCCAGGCCGCCGAGGCGCAACAACGTCTCCTCGAGGAGCGCATGAACGCTCTTTCCAAGAAGAAGAAGAAGGGCTCCCTCAACTGCTTCTAGCCGAGGCCATGTTGCCGGAGCCTCACATCTCGGAAGGCCCGCGTCCGATTATGCATGTCTGCCTCGTGAGATTTGCATCTCGGTCGAATTCTTCCAAGCATCACTAGTCGAGGAGGTGGTTTTTCTGCCTCTTGTATCTAGTTGTTCTTATTTTCCTTTTTTTTTTTTTTGTTTTTTTCCTTTTTTCTTTTCTTCTTCTTTCTCCTCAACCTCCCACCCACACACCCCCTTTCGCACACCTGTATTCCCTTTTTTTGCATTTGCGACATGTTTTATGCTGCCGAAAAATGATTCCCCTTACGCATGGCGAAACCCAAAAAATTGGGCAGGAGTTTCTTGAACGGGCGGCTCGCGCGTGCGTCATTCTGCTGGCGGGGTTTGACGTTGAACCAAACTTTTTTCCCCCCCTTTTCTTTTCTTCCATCAATACCACTATTGCGACTTTAGCTCACGCGCCACGCACCAATCTTCCCTTCACTTCGGGTTGTTTTCCATTTTAATTATTTCTCATACATAAAGACTTTTTCTACGAATAGCAAGGCCGACAGCGTGCCTTTAATGATTGGCACGTGGGAAGGATGATGGGAGCCATTCATTGGTGGTGGGCTGGGTTGGAGCTCGTGGAAGTTCCTCAAGCGCACTCGTTGGGGGGTGCTGCTCTGGGCGGATGACATGGGACGACGAGACGCCATCTAACTTGGTTAATGCTAGTTATGTGCCCCTCCCCCATCGGATGCGGCCGGTTGAATAAAAAGGACATTTGGGTGTTTCATTCCTTTTGTTGGCAAGTGATGTGATGCCGTGCTCCCAGTAATCGGGCGAGGAGGTTGTCTTGTGAGGCATGGTGATGAACGAGTGTGACCCAGAGCATCGTTTGCCTCCCGCGATTCCCTTCGTCCTCTCCTTTGGGAATTGTTTTACTGCCCGCTGGACTCTTCGGAAGGAAGGACCTCGGGGAACCATCCGTAGGTTGTAAAGTCAACGTGGAACTCGCCCATGGCGGTCTGCGAGACCTCGACGTCCTCAGCCTCGAGAGCGGCGGCCTGGCTGCGAGCACCAGACGGTTGAGAGCTGCGTGGACAGGAATTTAGTTGGGGGCGCACACGAACGAGGGGGTCGGTCCTTATAAGGGCTGTCGGTTGCTTGGTGGGGTGAATGGGTCGAAGAGGTGGAGGAGGGCGTTGGCTATAAGCGTGTCCAACCCTACCTACCCCCTTTTTATGCGTAATGGAAACTCAACGGAGGAAGAAGGGGGGGAGGGGGGTTGAGAAGAAGAGAAAATGAGCGTACTTACCGTGGCGAGATGGCGCCCTTGGCGTTGATGACGCGCTGCCACGGGACGGTTTCGTGGTTGAACCGCGACGACGGGTCGGTGGGGAGGTGTTTGAGGCAGATGCCTACCTGGCGGGGACGTTCGGCTGGGGAAAAGAGAAAAAAAAAAACATTCAGCATGAGGTCAATCGTGATCTTCTAAGGGAGGTAAGGAGATGACATGAGACGAGGCTTTGAGTGAGATGAGGAAGAGGGATGGACGGGTGAAGATGAGGGTGACGTTGAGGGGCCACACTTACGGGTCCCGATCAGCCTGGCGATGTGGCCGTAGGTCGTCACCCTGCCGACGGGGATCTCTTGGACGGCGGCGTAGACGGCGTGGAAGAAGGCCTCGGCCTCGTCGGTGCGCGGCATCCTGTTCCGGAGGTGTGTGTGGGGAGGAGGTGAGAACGGGGATAAGGGTGTTGATGATATTGTGAAAAGAACGTGTTTGATAATGTGTAATCAAAGGCCATGAATGGATGGATGGATGGATGGATGGATGGATGGCTTTTGCTTTGCTGCTAGCGTGGACATGTTTATGATGCGGTTTGATTGGTCAGCGGTTCTCGTCCCCTCCCTCACCCTGGATTGGAGCTACCTTGATGATAGAGAGGTGTATATTGAGAACAATATGCAGGTTCGTGGAAACAGACGGTAGATACTATACTGTCTTTGGAGACCAGTCGCTGGCCTCGGTCTTGATAGCAAGGCTCAAGTGCCAGTACTGTCAGCTCACGTGCGCACAACAGCACGCGTACCTTGAGGAACTCTCCCATATTACATGCAAGTTTCCCTCTCATCACCTTTTTCTTTTCTTTTCTTTTCTACTGAACATGAGAAGCATACCTCCATACATACATCTATATTTTCTCCACGAGCTGTGAGAATAACATGTATAAACAATCGAGAAGTGTAATCAATCCAAGAGTTTCAATGGGTTCCCTGCTGCCTTTTGCTTTCTGCTGTGATGTACCATGGCCGGCGGCGACAAGAAAGGGGCTCGGGCTCGGGACCCGGTACCAAATTATTTCCCAAAGTGCCGGTCGACCCACGGTGTCGTTATCTGGTGGTGCCGAGCCGCGAGAGCCTCAGTGGGCGTGGCGGCAACGGAGTTTCACATAAAAGAGATGGATGGATGTTGTGAAAGTTCGACCTCGGCTAAGAACAACACATGGAAGGGCTCCCTCGTTACCACGACCCCGGCCACGAAATGATCAATACCCTCTGGCAACCTCCGAAATCGCATCACGGCCGACGGATGTAGGCCGACACCCCCGCGTTTTCGACTTCGTTCCGGGCCCACCGCCCACACTCGCGAGTCGTGCGGGGGCGGGGGAGGGGAGAGGCAGTTCCCAGTCGGTGCATTAAGAAGAACTCTCACCCCCGTCCATACTCTGACACGGTTCGTCGTGTTCTCTTTGCTGTATCTTTTTAAACATTGTATACCTGTGCCGCCCTGCAAGGAACCGTCTTGGCTAGCACCTCAGTCTTCACTCTTTGGGTCATCATCATCAACCGTCGCCTCAAGGACCATTCCCGCCAGCAAACCCGCCCAACGCCTTTCCAGCGTCCTTTCACTGGTCTCCGCAAGATGGAAGCCTTCATCAAGCTCCGGGAGGGCCGGCCCCAGCTGCTCCAGAGCCTCCTGGCCACCCTCCCGCCGCTGGACCCCTCCCTCGAAGAGTTTCGCGACGTCGCGACGCTCCCCGACGGCTACGGGATCGACCTCCAGATCGTCCGGCCGCGCGGCGTCAACGAGAGCAACGGAGGCCGGCCGCTGATCCTGCTGTGGTCCGGCGGCGGGTTCATCGTCGCCGGCGTGGAGCCCGTGACGCGCCCGGCGCGCGAGTTCGCGCTCGAGTTCGGCGCCGTCGTCGTCAACGCCACCTACCGCCTGGCGCCCGAGAACAAGTTCCCGCGGTCCGTCAGGGACGGGTACGAGACGGCGGCCTGGCTGTCCAAGAACGCGGCCCGGTTCGGCGCCGACATCTCCAAGGGCGGCTTCGTGCTCGGCGGCTACTCGGCGGGCGCCAACATCGCCGCCGTCGTCGGCCAGCGGTCCGGGGTCGAGGGCAACCTAGGCGTCACCGGCACCTTGCTGGGCATCCCGCTGCTGATCGTCAAGGACATCGTGCCGGAAAAGTACGCGGCCGAGTGGGTGTCCCGGGAGGAGAACGCGACGTGGAGCGAGACCTTCACCACCGCCGTCGTCAACGACGTGCTGGGCGCCCTCGACGCCGACTTCTCGTCGCCGTGGTTCTCGCCCGTCAACGACCCCGCGTCGCTGTCCAAGTGCCCCAGGGCCTACATCCAGGTCGGGGACCGGGACCCGCTGCGGGACGACGGGCTGATCTTTGCCAAGATGCTGCAGGAGAACGGGGTCGAGGCGAGAGTGCACAGGTGGCCGAACTGGGGGCACCAGGGCTGGTCCCTATACTGTCCGGCCGACGCGCCCGCAAACTTGGGCCCGGACACGATGAACGCGATGAGATGGCTTCTGGGCCAGGAGGAGAAGTAAGAGAGTAGTTGCATAGAAGGTCGTAATTACACATCAATCTGGTTTGCTTGATCGACCTGTGCTACCACCTTTTTTTTTTTTTTTTTTTGGCCTGTGAAAGTATCCGACAACTTTTTATACTGAATAGTCAGTTCAAAGTCTTGCCATGTTCAGGAAGTATCGGCGCTGGAATGAAGGCCACATTGGAAATGAGTGTGTACTTGATGCAGTTGGGGCCTATGATGATGATGATGATGATGATGATGATGATGATGGAAACTATTGATACACGACGAACTTCCTCACTCACAATCAACTTGGCATAACAAAACAAAGAGACAAGCACCGTCGATCACCTTCTTTTTTCTCGCAACGGAACATTCACCGAAACTGCTTCAGATGTGTGACTCGAATTGGGTATCCTAGCTGTGTTCATTCAACTCCACGCTAAAGCGTACCTGACGTCCCCGTTACCGCGTTTCAAAGGCAGTCAAGAGCAACTCAGCCAAAGTGGTGGAAAAAAGGAGATGCATTCAAGTCTGTGTAGGATCCCCAGTGACCGACCTTTTGACCCAAAAAAAGAGTCTTCTATCCTCGTTTCCCCAACGTTCCGTCGTATTTTTTTCCCCCTGCAAAAGAAGAGGAAAAAAAAAAAGGATTCCCGCAAACCGAATCGTTCTCTTACGGCATGGACAACCAGGTACCGCCCATGAAGATCAAGGCAGCGGCGCAGCAGAAGATGATGTTGGTGCCGGTGTCGAGGGGCTCGGGGACGGGGATGTTGGAGAACTGGAGCACGGTCCGGACGGTGAAGTTGTTGGCGGCCTCCTGGATGGCGAGGGCGGTCAGGTTGCCGCAGGCCTCGTTGAGGGCGCGGTCCATGATGACGGTGGGCAGCTTGGCGATGGCGGTGTCGAGGACCTCGGCGTTGTACTGGGTGCCGACGGGGGAGATGGCGAAGAAGGTGGCGCGGTAGGTGCTGTTGGAGCCGACGATGGAGAGGTTGGCGATGCGCGAGTAGTCGCCGCACGACATGATGAGCGACTGGGCCGGCGGCGGCGCGGTCTGGCGGACGACGACGACGGCCGGGCCCCCGGCGGGGGGAGACTCGATGGCCTTGGAGAAGGCGGCGTTGGCGAAGACGGAGATGGCCAAAAGGGCCTGAGCGAATCCGAAGACGTGCATTTTCTCGGCTATCTCTTTTTTTTTTTTTTTTATTGGATTATCTTTCTGTTCCTTATTGGCGATGTGTTGTTGGTAGTAGTATACAGGGATGTACACGCACGACTTGCGGGATAACGAGAGGAACTGCGACAGAAACGATCCGGACTGCTGAACAACTGATAGCCAAAAGTGTTAAAAAGTGGCCGGCCACTAAGAAGCGAAAAGAATGCACGCAAAAAAGAAAGAGGTAGGGAAGGCGGAGAAAAGGTTGCGTCAGGAAAAAGAGGGAGAGTGGCAGCAGACAGTGGAAAGCGAGGGAACAAGGAACCCTAAGTCGTTATATGTGTCAAGGCTAGGAGACGGGGGTGCTTCTTGTCACTGGCGACACTTACAGGGGGTGGTTGAAGAGCCTGAGACGAGATGACACATTTGGGACTTCAGATCGGACGGGCTGTTCGTCTTAGGCGAAGCCGCACTGCAAAGACCGGGGGGGTGATTGAGGAACGCCATGCGTACTTGGGGTTTGTCTGGTCTTATGAGATGCACGCAACTTGAACTCTCTCTCTTTTTTTTTCCTTTTTTTATTACTTCCTCAAGAGCTGCGAATTGTGCCTTGGTTCTAATTTGAGAGCTGAGCTAGACATACAGATACATAGACCGAGGGGACGAGGAAACTCTTGCCATTCGTCTGCACGTCACACACACACACTCACTGACTGCAGCCCCAGCGGCAAATGCAGGGACATGATAAGCTCTTTCGAGATCGTGTCTCACCCTTTTTCTCCGGGCACGGGCCTATCACCGGGCAGGAAAACCCAACGGTACCCGCCAAGTGGTCCGGCTGTGGTCCCCTCCTGTTTGATCCTCCTCGGTCACGACGGTCCAGGTTTTTGATCAACACGAGCAGAGCGACCAGCATAACAAGTCGACGGAATCGAGCCAGTCACGAAAGGAACTCGGGCTACGGGAGCCGAACAACAGGCGTCTGTCTTCCTTGGCCCATTCTCCTCTTCACTGCGTAGCCTTCTGTCGCCTCCCCGTGTTAAAACATACCCTTGGGAAGAAGGCGTGGGCAGCAGCTGTGGACCGGGGGTGACTGGGGCCACAGCTAATAACCGTGGGCGTTCTCCGCGGTCCTGCGAGGAAGGGTGGTGGTAGCATGCCGCCCAAGTGTCATTATCATTAATCATATGCAAATCATACATATATCGGTACAGATACGCGCTGCTCCATCTCCATGGCAATGTCGATGCCGGCATTTGTCCATGTGGATGCCGCCGTCCCGGTGCCCAGCGTCGGTTCTAGACCGGACCTCTCTTTCTCTTTTCTCTCTCTCTCTCTCTCTCTCTCTCTCTCCATGTTCACACCCAACGCCTACCAAGCAAGCATATCCCAAATCCATAGTTAATCCCTAGAGCCCTCCCCCTTCCCCTCCCCTTCCCTCCCCTCGCGCAGCTCTCATCGCTGCGTCCACTGCCCTCCTGCCCGGCGACCCCTTTCCTGGCACCGGTTTCTGCAACTTCCCGCCGAGGCTCGCGAGATCAAACGGCTTGGGCTCCACGGGTTCGACGCCGCACTGGATGCTGATGCTCATGAAGAAGCCCCCCACCGGCTTCAGCTCCTCCTGGAACACGGCCACGTTGGCAAACGCCGTGCACCGCTCCCCGCGGAACAGCTTCGCCTCGCACCCGTCCGCCTTGTTGCCCGCGAAGATGCCGCACTCGGCGGGCTGCGACAGCTCGTAGCACTGCCCGTCCCTGCTCGTGAACGCCGGCTCCGTCGACGCGTTGGCCGGCAGCCTCAGCGTCGCGAACACGGACCCGCGGCACGTCTTGACGCCCGGGGAGCTCGAGAACAGGTGTGCCGTGATGGGGATCGGGGGTTTGTTTTCTTGCGACGGCCGCGTCGTATCGTTGGGCCGCGTGATGTCGACCTGGTCGGCCGTCGCGATCGGTGACGGGAGCGTCGGAGGAGTCGGTGGCGGATCTTCGCGGTCTACGACCTGTGGAATCGCGAGGACGGCGGAAGCGAGCCACGCCGTCGCGAGGGAGGCTCGCAGTATGGAATCTGACGATAGTCGCATGTTTTTTTTGTTTTTTGTTTTTTCCTTCTTGTTTCTTTCTTTCGGGATGTGATCAGGGCAATTCTCGTCTTGAGAAGGGTGCAGAAGGCCGAGTTTTTGGACGAAGTTTCTGTTCTCGTCCAAAGAGGATCGGCAAACGTTGTGACGATGTCACCGTGTGCGCCAAGCCGCATCACTCATGTTTCAGATTGACTCCTCATTGACTCGGTGCCATAAATACACCCTCAAAGCGCAGTCGAGAAGGCCCTTGACAGGAATCAAACAATTCAGTCATAGAGGGATGCATGCACTGGATGATTCAATTATAATATAAGCATGTTTGCCATCGGCTTAGCCCGATCTCTCCGGAGCGGGATATGCAGCAATAAGAACAAACAATAACACTTCTGGTGGTATCCGTATCCCATGCCTCCAAGAACCATCCGCTGCGCCCACGTCCTCGCTCACGTATGGTGAGAAACAGCCCATTATCCTTTTCTTTTTCTTTTTCCTTATTTTTTTGTTTTTGTTTTTGTTTTCTTGTTTTCTTGTTTTTTGTTTGTTTTTTTCCCCCACCCTTAACTTAACCACTCTTCAAAAACGAGTTCGCCGCCGACCCCTGGCCCTCACCCTTGCTCTCAGCGTTCAGAATGGCACTCTCCACGGCCGCAGCCACGTCAATGTGGAAGAACGGCCTGTTCATGCCCTGGACGGCGGCAAGCTTGCCGTCCCCGCGACCCGCCATCTGCGCGCCGCCGCCGCCGCCGCCGCCCTTGGTCGGGGCGATGGCGTCCTCCTCGTCGCGGCTGCGCTGCGCCGCCACCTGCGGCGCGTGGTCGGAAGCCGAGTCGACGGGCGCAAAGCTGTAGATGGGCTTCCACCGGCCGAGGCTGCCCTCGTCCTTGACCGAGGGGAACCCGAAGCCGGCGGCGGCGAGCGCGCGGCGGGTCCAGCGGTTGTTGACGTTGGCAAAGTGCCACTCGACGACCTCGGGCTCGGCGTAGTGGTCCAGCTGGTTTCGGACGTCGATCAGGCCCTGGATCGACGTCACGTCCATGTTGTTGACGGCCGAGCAGTCGAGGATCACGGCCCGGACGATGGGGCGGCGGTCGTCCATGTCGATCTTGGCGCCGCGGCGCGGGCCGGGGTCGTTCCAGGGGCGGTCCTGCAGGAATCAAGGTCAGTATCTAGGAAACCGTGGAGCGACAAGGTTTATGGTCGGGGGGGGGGGGGGGGGGGGATGCGACTTACACCGAGCTTCTCGTAACGGTCAAGGACTGTACGGCGGGCGTTCTTCTGGATGTACTCGACCAAGCGGTCCATGTAGTGCGCCTGATTCGTGTAGTTGAAGCCCTCGCCGAAGCGGTAGACAAAAACCCCAGGGTAGGGTGTCTCGACGTCGATGTGGGGGTTCGAACCGTCGTCCTTCGCAAGGGGCATGTAGGCCTCCCGGGAAGGCATGTCGACGGACTCGCCGTGTTCGTTGAACGGGACGCCCTTGCCGGCGGTGTCCTTGGTGGCTCGGTATACCTTGACGCGGCCGAGGAAGTGGCCCTTGGCCTTTGCAAGACGCACCAGGAGGAGCGCGGCGGAGGCGCACATTGTGAGGTAGATGCCGTTCTCGATGTTGGTGAAGATGCTGAGAAGCACACCGGCAAAGAAGATGAAGACCTCGAGGGGGGAGACCTCCCAGAACTGGTACACGACCTTGGGCGGCGTGATGAGGTCGCCGACGGCGTGGATGATCAGACCGGCGAGGGTCGCCATCGGAATGTAGAAGAAAACCGACGTCAGGGCGTACAGGGCCAGAAGGACGATGACGGCGGTGAAGATGCCGGCAAGGGGCGTGCGGACTCCGGCCTTGGACTTGATGGCCGTTCGGGAGAACGAGCCGGTGGCAGGGTACGCGCCGAGGAAGGGCCCAAACAGGTTCGTGAAACCGACGGCTACCAGCTCCTGCGAAGGGTTGATGACGTAGTTGTTGACTCTGCCAAAGGACTTGGAGATGGCGATGTGCTCAATGATGAGGACAATGATGGTGACCGGCAGGTCGGGGGCGATGGCCGAGAGGAGCTCGGTGTCGATTTTGGGCGCCCCCGTGTGTTGGAAACCACTGGGTACCTTTGTCACGCGTTAGAGCACGCAGCAGGGCATACGGGGATACGGATCAAAAGAAAAGAAAAAAAAAAAAAAAGGCTTCATGTGACAAACCTTGCCCAAAATCTTGAATTTGGCCTTCTTGGCATTCCAGTTAACGTGGCGGTTGACGAGCCAGCTGATCAAGACGTAGAGGAGAATGACAAAGGCCATGCGAAGGGTCGACATGAAGAACCAGAACTTCTTCCTCTGCGGCTGGCGGTTCGACATGAAGTTGCAGAACGCGCGGATGGCGTACAGCAGGAATAGAGCGGTCAGCCCCATGGCCGCGTCGAGCCGGGCGGTCGGCAACGCCTTGAGGGAGTCGATGATGACCCGGTAGGTGGCGTTGCGGGTGACGACGCCCTGCAAGCCGAGGAGGGCGGGGACCTGGCCGGCGGCGATGCTGACGGCGGCGCCCGTCATGAAGGAGGTGATGGCCACGAGCGGGATGAACTCGACGACCCAACCCAGCCGCACCAGGCCGATGAACAGCAGGACGGCGCCCGCGATGACGGCCAGCGCCTGCGCGATCTGGGGACCGCCGTACTGCGGGTGGGAGTCCTGCACGCGCAAGATAATGTTGCCCACGAGCTGGGACATGACGGCCACGGTCCCGATGGTGATGTCCTTGGACGTCGCGAACGCCCAGTACAGGAGGAAACCGACGAACGAGGTGTACAGACCATATTCGGGGGTCAGCTGGGCCAGGATTGCATAAGCCATGCCCTGGGGTATGACCACGAAACCAACCGTTACGCCTGTATGAGACCTTGTCAGCCACGAAGTCCTCTGGGGCGTGCGGTGTCCAACGAAGGAAAGATACATACCGGCAATCACATCGCCAAGGAGCCATGTCGCGTTATAATGGAAAATCCAGGACCAGAAGGGGAACAGGCTTTTGATGTAGGCGACCGCGCCGTGGACGGTCGGCCTGTGTGCATAGAGGAACTCGGCGACGGTGGGCTCCTCCTCCTCATACTGCTCGACGGAGCGGAAGGAAGCGGCGGCGGACTGGACGGCCTCGGTAGGCTCGTTGCGGTATCGGGCGTCAACGTCGATGCCAAGGCCCTTGGCCAGGGTTCGTCCGACGGTGCTCGGCATGGCGGGCGTCTTTCGGGACGGTTCTCCCCTGGAGAGAATATTCTTCGAGAGATTTCGATCCTGGATGCCGCGACAGTGCTTGACTTTGAATGTCGGGACGACAGCTGAGGCGGGGGAACGAAAAAAAAAAAAAAAAAAAAAAAAGAGGGCGGCCGCGCAGGAGGGGGAGAGGATGAGGCGTGCGCGTGTTCTATTAAAAGAAGATTCTCCCTGGAGCCGGTAGACGAAGCAACTTTAATCGACGGAAGACATGGTCAGGTAGGGGAACCTTATATGCGGCAACAACAAGACGTGAGCTGTGATGATGCTATCCCCTCTTGGGAGGAAACCTTGGCCGCGTCGCCAAGAAGCAGGGGCTCCCGATCGTCCATGTCTCGCCAAGGGCTCATTCGGAGCCCTGTTGGTGTCGTACTCCCACATGTTGCCCAGAGAGGGGGGGGGGGGGGGGGGGGGGGTGAACGCGGGTGAAAGCCATTTTTCTGACGACATTATCAATATCAATTGCGTTGCATGGGGACAGCAACACCCTTTAACGTGCCTTCATCTCCTTCTTAGTTGTCTTTACTAAACCATGTAAAGAAACTAGCTTCACGTCCGGTCAGCGCCTTCTTTCTAGGTGGGAATATATCCGCTCATCGGGATAGTCCGTGTTCTGGTGTAGCATTTTTCGCCATGGTGTCAATCTCGGGAGACTAGGCCACCCCCGAGGGGGGCAGGGAGGGGATGGCGGGGTGGACACGGATTCTGCATCTATCCGTCCATATTGAGAACCTTGGGACGAGCCAGCTGTTAACAGTGTCCTTCAGCTGAAATTGTATCTGAGTATTGGTGTACGTATTCGGCCGTCCCTATGGAATGCTGCGAATGTTCGGGAGCATCACTTCCCTTTTCACTGCTCTGGACGGACTGTCTTGGTTGCCACAGACTGATTAGGTGAAGGGTCATTCTTTGGCTCCCTCGCCTGGCACCTGGGATGCTGACTGAATGAGCGTGGGGGCCGCGGTATAGGAGCTGTCAGAAAAGCATTTCCGCCGACCAATTCAGCGTGCGCCGGGCTGACCCTGATTCGGCATGTGCCATGTGTAGCTAGCTAGCTACGGCACGGCTTACACGCACAAATGCACACAGACTGTGGGGGGAGGGCGCCCGGTACGCGCACATACGACGCGATGAACCAAACTGTTTCTCTCTCTCTCTCTCTCTCTCTCTCTCTGACTTTGCCTCTCCAACTTTCGTGAGGTCGAGATCAACTCTCATGACCAGTATGTGGCGCTTTTAGCTTCTCCCACCATCAGTCCAGGATATACGTATATGGGCCAGAAAGACGGCGGCCGGCTCTGGGGCTGATCCGTAGATAGCCGGACTAACCGCGTTCCAGACCGAAAAGAACATTCTGATTTTGGGGCATGTCTGGGACGTTGGGAAGCAGATAGCTAGCAGGCGGCCAAGAAAGGAGGAGAAACAGTCTACTTCTCCACGGCGTGTGGTGTGCGGCGCAACTAAGCTCGTCAATCCCGTAGGACCGCCGGCTACGTCCGTACAGCAGACACACGGACATCGATCGACTCTTCTTGAACGCCATTTTTCTGCCCTTCCCCATTCACTGGGACAGAGGCCCTCTCATTAAGCTTAAATGCCAGGCCGTTCGTCGATTCCTGCTATCCTGTTCATCCGCGATGCCCTGTGTAGCATAGGTAACGTTCCGTGTGGCTCAGATATCCTGCCGAAGACCCGAGATGGAACAAAATCGACAATGCCACTCACTCACTGGTGTGCTGCTGGCTGTCACCACCACAGTTCCCCTCCTACACGCTCCCCGCTCCCCGCGCTGCTGCAAAGCCCCCCCCCCAGAAGACAGGGGGCGAAAATAGTCTCCCGTCCCAAATGCCTCAAACAAGGCTGGTCCTTGTTTTGTCTAGTGTATTTCTCGTGGGGGGAGGGGGGCTGGAAGGAGTGGAAAGTGTGAGGTGAGAAGACGACAGGCATGGGGGCGTGTGGTGTTGGATAAAAAAAAAGATAGAATAAAAAAGAACGGGGCTCGGGATGCATATTGGACGATGGTGTTGAGCACGCCATACTTGGCGTAAATGAGTCCAGCGTTAAACGATCCTCCCGATTCCAAGGGGTCGCACATCCGCGCCAAACAAACAACAGTCAGAGACTTTCAAGCCTCCCAACTCATCAAACCCTTCGGCTCCCACGTCTCTTTCTGGATACAGCGACTTGGTCAACTTGCCCATCTCGAGAGGCCACGCCATGTGTTCCGCTTCTCTCCTCCGGCCCGGAGGTATGGTCATTGGCATGGTCTCACGTTGACCTTTGGTAATTTCTCTCCCCTTGGTCCCCAAAAGTCTTAGTGTGCCACCATTTCCCTCCCCCTCCCCCGTTCCTCCATGAACTTGTGTGCCCGCGCCTAGAAGTCTTGATGTTCTCTGCGCCAAAGCCAGAAAGCTTAGGCTGCGAGCTTGTCGTTTCTTGTTCAATCGGTGCATCGAGGGAAGACGCCTAGCCAGCCAGCCAAGACGGTAAGGATGAAACCTCTTCAGGGACACGATCTGCTCAGACGGCCGTTCTCGGCATTCTTGGCCTCTCCACAAGTGGCAAGTTATCACACGATGCGAGAGGAGAGCAAGGCGGAAAACTGGAGGCAGACGGACGCCCAAGTCCGAGTGTGCGCAGGTTTTCAAGGTTGGAATTGTCTTGGAACTCGTCATTTTAGCTTGACGAGACGGCAGAGATTTTCGTCAAAGGCTGCCGGGGTCGCCAGGGAGGCCAGTGACATGCGTCGGAGCCATTACGAGAATGTATCGACGTGTCAAGTACGGGGCGTGGGATGTAATGTTACTTATCTGTTCCAGCTGAACGGAAAGGGGAGACGCTTCAGTTAGACATGCATTCTGACCGGCGAGAGCGCTTTACTACTAGAGTGACGCCGGCCAGAACACGGCCTGCTCAAACATGTCTATAAAAGCAGAATCCAGTCTATCGGCACCGTGCATAGTTAGTATGTGATGCGTGCGCATGGGTCGCCTGGTACGAAACTGTGTTGATCAATCATATGGCCAACCTAGTTGTCGAAGCTCTTCGATCGCGATGTCTACACGTACGGCTGAGAATCACAACCGTATCGCCACATAGCTGCGGAGCGTCGTTTATGACAGAAGCGGCTCAGAACTCAACGGATCGCCCGACTTCT
Source organism: Colletotrichum sublineola (assembly GCA_020631755.1). NCBI lineage: Eukaryota > Fungi > Ascomycota > Sordariomycetes > Glomerellales > Glomerellaceae > Colletotrichum > Colletotrichum sublineola. The sequence continues at coordinate 4,457,859 of JAHSQG010000001.1, forward strand.
CATCCGCTCTAGGCGTTCCTAAAAAGGACCGCGGCGAGTGATGGACCAAGCCGGAAATGTCGCCATACGCTTGGTTATTGAATCTTCGGCTGGCGCTGTCCCGGAGATGCGATATCTCTCACGTCTCGCCCTTACATGTGTCGCCCTGATTGGGGGTGTTAGCCGACCGAACTAGCAGTTCAGGTAAGGGGGGTACGAATCGTGGACAGAGAGAAGAAAGTGCGAATATGATTTCTTCAAATGTCTGCACAGCCGCAGGCATGCATGCTCCTACGGGCAGCTAAACCCACACACCCTCGTCTTCATCTCGATCCATATCCTGCCACTGTGTCAGATATCAAAGAAAAAGATGTCTACCGGTGGGATGTCACCGTGGGTCGAATGTTCTTAAAGAGGCTATCGACGACGACCGGGGAGACAAGCAACTCAGTTGTCGTTGCGGAAGCTGTGAGTGTTCACGAGATTATGCCATCTTGGAGCGACGGGATCGCCGCATCATCATTGCCCTTGGCGTCCGTCAGGGTGTGCAACAGAACCTTGCCACAGACAGAAGGGGAGGCAGAAGAGCCCGGCACACTAACGCTCGGTGCCGAGAACGGGCTCTCCTTCTCGCTGCACATGCAAGCATTAGGAGGCAAACACCCCTTGGTGGGAAATCCCGCGGCTCTGGTCCCGGCGCCTGCATCCTGCACAGGCGAGATAAGCAAAGTGACCGCTCGCTTGACTACGCAGTTCTAGAAAGCCGCGCTGGTACTCACCGGGGGGGGGTGTTGACTGTTTGTGTTGCTCAGGGCACGCCGGGAGGCTGCCTCGGTGGCTTTGCGAGCACGCCATCGCCAGTCGGGCGAATGAAGTCGAGGCTCTGTTGTTTCAGTGCGAAGTGGTCCAGAAAAGGGTCACAGAGGCTTTGATGACGGTTTATGATGGCGGAAACATGGTACACGTTTACGGCGAGATTCTGCAAACTCTTGAACAGTATATTTCGAAACCAGCATCCGGCAACTGTTTAGAATAGATCCTGGACGCCGCTTGAATTCTCCGTCCTTGGCAGGCCGGTCCGAGTCCGCTTGCCGTTCTGGTAGCCGAGGAATCCCGGCCGGCCGCCGAACAACTAATTGCCTTCATTTTCTCCACCTCCCACCGCTCTCCGAGTGGGCTGTGCACGATCCAAACGCAATGGATGCATTGTTATAGCACCTGATGATGGTGAACTACGAGGTTATTGAGAATGCAACAAAAAAGGACTGTTGCGGACATTCCTGTCAGTACTCGCAGAGATGTATCAAGTATGGCCCCAGGATCACAGCGTTTCCGCATCGATGTGGGTGAGCGTAACCAAGACACATGTGTCTCTTCCGACCCCTCCCATTTATCATGTACTAAAGCCGGAAAACTCGCTTTTTTTTCGTGGCAAATGTCAGGAATTCTCACGGAACCCAGCAATGGCATTAACGCTGTAAACGTGGCTATACCCGAGTTCGTAACAATTCAGGGTAGCGAGATCAACAGCTTCACCATCGATGCAAAGGACTCAGCTTTGGCACCATTATTGCCAAAATATATAGATCGGTTATACAGATTCGAGATGCCCGTTGGCGAGCTGTGGTTCCTGAAGGAGCTGTCAGCCCACTGCGGAAGAACTGCGCGATATAGCTTTCTGCTAAGCTCGGCGCTTCTGGACCTCCCTGGCCTTGTGGCTTCATCTTCCAGCGCCTGGCATAGGTTTTGATTCCTCGTATTTCTGTCACAAACTTGAGTTTAGAGTTCAAAGTTTTAGCTTAGGCCGGAAAGTGCCCTGTCTCTTAGCGGGACAACAACGGCATGATCAAACGCAGTCTATTACGAGGACCGGCAGTTTTGAAACAGCTTGAAAAGTTCGGACAACATGTTCGCAATGCCCGTATAGGTGTTGCCGGTCAATGTGTTCGACAAAAAGCAATACCTGGGCGTGGTGCTGTCTAACTACCATCACGACATAGATAGTTACTTGCTACACCAACGATGATTACCATGTTATGGACATCTTTGAACTCAACCTGGTTCTGCGCTGAGTTAATCGTTATTTACGCCAACGGTGCAGTCCTTTCACAAATAGATCGCCATAAACCCAGTTATTGTTCATCTTATTGTTGTCGCTTCAAACACCTTCTATCAGCAGATCTTCGATCAGGGTATACAAAGCCGACACTAGGAAGGGAGTGTACTATCATGCTCGCGAACAACAAGGTGGCAACCGTCAATGGCGCCCCAAAAAAAAACCAAAGGATTTCATCCTAGGAGGAAATCGAGAGACAAAATATCTCAAAGTCAAAGAGCCGACGTTTCTAATCCGAAACGGCCAGCTTGGCGAACAAAACGTTTGCTTCCACCCCCATCATCCAAGTTTCTGCCACAGCTGCATGCTTGAAGGTGCTATGACAGCGGTCCAAGCGGACCTTCAGTCATGCAAAAAGGGAAGTATCTGATCAATTACCGCTTAAGGCCTTGGCTGGAGGGGAATCATGAATGTGACGGAATTTAATGCAACCTAGAGGGCAAATAATGCTTTCACTCTCCCTGATAAAGCATGTCGGTAAAGTTGGGCCTGTACCAAGCGACGGTTATTTACGTAGGCCCTCATGTCCAATTGCCGCCTTATTTGAGCTTGCAGGACGTTTTCGGGAGAGCTCGGGGGAAAGCTTGCTGCTACTTCAGGCCAATTTAGCTTTGGCCTTTTATCACGTGATGGCTTCAAAAGTCGTTTAATACATGTAGGGGAAGTAACTGAAAAGAAAAAAGGTTCGTAGAATTGATGAGGTCTTGGTATCTTTCATGAATCATTGCGAGATAATACAGTCACGATGTGGGAAGAGCTGTGGTCGATTCACGGCCTTCTGGCTGTCCTCCGTTGGTTTCTCATGCCAGGAACCCATCTCCCATCACTTCAACATGCGGCATCCGAGGCTGTCCATGCCGCCTCAAACTGGGTCTCCGGTACCTCCGTTTCCGACTTGAAGAACTCGGCCTCGGTGATCGCGGAGGAAGATTTTGACGTCTTGCAGTACATTGATCCTCTTATCGGGTCAGCTAATGGGGGTAATGTGTTCGTCGGCGCAACCTTGCCTTACGGAATGGCCAAAGCCTCTCCCGATACAGCCAGCAACTCCAATCAAGGTGGTTTCACTTTGGATGGGAGCCCGGTCACCGGCTTTTCAACGATGCACGATTCTGGTACTGGCGGGAACCCTTCGCTAGGTAATTTCCCGTTGTTTGCATACACGACTTGTCCTAGTGGACAGGTCAACGAGTGTACTTTTCCGAAGAAGTCACGGGCACAATACGGATCCTTTGACAAGAACGATGTAATCGCGGAGCCAGGGTTATTCAACATCACATTGAAAACCGGCATCAGAGTCGAAATGACGACGACGGAACGGGCGTCCCTCATCAGGTTCAACTTTCCACAATCAGGAAAGCCTCTCATTCTGCAAGACCTGACTGATCTGAGCGATTCAAGACAAGACAACGCTTCGATCAGGGTTAACAGAAGGACGGGACGGATCAGGGGACACGCGCGATTCCAGCCCAGTTTCGGGAGCGGCAACTACGTCCTGTACTTTTGTACGGACTTCCGCGGCGCCGAGATCCTCGACAATGGAATCTTCGTAGACAGCCGTGCCAGCACCGAAGTCAAGAATTTGACCATCTCGAGATCAATCAACGGGTACCCTTTACCTGCAGGTGCTTTTGTGCGCTTCAAGTCTGCAGACCAACCCATCACCGCGCGCGTCGCTACCAGTTTCATTAGCGAAAGGCGGGCCTGTTATCATGCGGAGAACGAAATTCCCGACTTCAACTTCGCTCGAGTCTCGGTGGAGGCCAAAGCTATTTGGCGCAGAAAACTCAGCCCCATCAAAGTCAACACAACCCGAGTAGACGAATCGTTTGCGCGGAACTTCTATAGTGGTATCTACAGGACTATGATCAACCCGCAGAATTACACGAGAGAGAATCCTTTGTGGAACAGCAGGGAACCGTACTGGGACTCATTCTACTGCCTGTGGGATTCTTTCCGATCGCAGATTCCATTCCTGATCATTATTGATCCAACATCAGTTGCCGAGATGGTCAGATCACTTATCGACACATACTCCCATCTGGGTTGGCTACCGGATTGCCGAATGAGTTTGTGCAAAGGGTACACTCAGGGCGGTTCAAACGCAGACAACGTTCTGGCAGATGCATACGTGAAGAACATCACAGAAGGCATTGATTGGAATCTGGGATATGAAGCCGTTCGCAAAGATGCGGAAGAGGAGCCTTTTGACTGGAGTGTCAATGGTCGCGGGGGGTTGGACAGTTGGAAGAGGCTTGGATACATCCCTGTTCAGGATTTCGACGTCAAGGGCTTCGGAACACTCACGCGAAGCGTTTCCCGAACATTGGAGTACAGCTACAACGACTTTTGCATCGCGCAGATGGCCAACGGTATGGGTCGAGGGTCGGACCGAGATAAATATCTCGAATCGAGCAGCAACTGGCAAAACCTGTACAAGAAAGACCAGAAGTCGGCATTTTCCAACGGAACAGACACCGGATTCAGGGGTTTCTTCGAACCGAAATACCTCAACCAGACCTGGGCATACCAGGACCCGTTGAGCTGCAGCAATCTGGACCAACAGAGTGCTTGTTCGTTGCAGAACAATGGGCCTGAGACTTTTGAGAGCAGTCTTTGGGAGTACGGGTTGTGAGTTTTTCCACACCCTTACAAGATCTTCTGTCGGCTAACCTGTGCAGCTTCGTTCCTCACGATCAGGGAACGCTAATTGACACCTACGGTGGTCCAGATGCGTTTGTTCGCAGACTCAACTTTTTGCATGACCAGAACATCACTTACATCGGCAACGAACCGTCGTTCCTCACAGTCTTTCAATATCATTACGCAGGGCGCCCGGGTCTTTCGGCAAAGAGAGCTCATTCCTATATCCCATCATTTTTCTCAGCTGATCCTGCCGGTTTGCCAGGAAATGATGACAGCGGTGCCATGGGTGCCTTCTTGGCTTTCGCCATGATGGGCCTGTTTCCCAACCCTGGACAGGATGTTTACTTGATCATTCCGCCGTTCTTTGAAAGCGTTGAGATTACGCATCCGCAAACGGGAAACACAGCCCGCATCCGCAATATCAACTTTGACCCAAAATATCGAAACATATATATACAGAACGCAACTTTGAATGGCGAGCCTTACAGGAAGAATTGGGTCGATCACAAGTTCTTTACCGAAGGCCAGGAACTAGTGTTAACTCTGGGGCGGCGGGAGAGTAGATGGGGTACGAGAGTCCGGGATCTGCCCCCGAGTGTTGGAGAGTACCGGGGTTTCGATAGGACATTTCCTTCGAACCGAACGAGGATAACAGATGCGGCGTACAAGGGTGAGTTTGGGGCACTGGGAATGGATACGGGTATGTAGATATGGCGCGGGAAACTGTGTTGCGGTACGAGAAGCAGCGTACAATCGCGGAAAATGTGTATCTTTTCGTGTCTTAGATGGAGTTTTTACATGCAGAGGCGAGTAAAGGCAACGATCGGGGTAGATCATGCAACTCAACAAACACATCGAATACATCGACCTTGTGCCATTTTAGTCTTCTCATTGCTCAGTTGCGGATCTGGACTAGGAATCACTGCATCCGTCTTTCAGGTACCCAAAGCGCCCACTGTCCCATTCCAGACCTCAATTATGCCACAGCCCTAGACGCCAGGGCAAAGGGCATCAAACCGGTCCATGTCAATTTTGGTTCCATTTGATTGCCTTATGCTCGTAGTAATCGCTTCTCTTTGTAGGGATTTCGTCGAAAAGTGATGCCTTGATTAGAGCCTTTCCTGGAAGCGTCTTTGCTACAGATTTAACGGGGCTGTCACTATCTCATCAGTTGTTGATTAAAAGTGCGCATGGCCACGGCTGATCTCACCTTCCACACATCCGACAGAAAAAGCGCTACTCAAGGTCAGTCTTTGCTCTTATAAGGAGGGGGGGACAGAGAGAGAAAAACCACTGAGGATGGCCAGTACTCACCTTGAGAGTGTTACCAGAATCAGTGTTAAGGTCCAGGTACTCTGTCAGCGTTTTTTGGCTGTCCTCAATTTCCCACTGGCCGTCATCAACGAAAAAGTTCATGGAGTAGGCTACTTAATGTCAGTACGGCAACAAGCGAGGAAATGGTTTTCCGAATATGTACTTACGACCGCCGCCGGCACGTTTGCAGTTTGTGCTGATAGGTGGGCAACTTAGCGAGACTCTTGAGTTGTTGCGAAAAAGCTCATACCAGTGGCAGACGACAACATTGTCCGGCTTTTTGCTGAGAGTAACCTTCATTGAGCCGCAATTGCAGTGCCCTTGGTAAGAAGCCATAGTGGTGGCTTCAGCGATCGATATAAGGATTCGTATACTGCTGCGAGAGGTCGTCAAGCAAGCTTGGATCAAATATGGAAGATGGTGATGAAGGGAAATGAGCTGGGTTTTGTTCTTCCTGACGATGGTTTCTTTCTCGAGTAATGACGTATTAATGAGTACATGTCGTATGACTGAATGCCATCAAAACATCGGACGAGCAAAGTCAGTTCATAGTTCCCACGCGGGACAATGGGGACGAGGGGAAGAGAGGGGCGTTCACAACCCCTCGCGGGGTAGAAGACGGAAACACATCAGCTCTTTCGATCTTTTGTGTTCTCCCCCGACATGATCTTCTACCCCAATCTTGAGTTGGTAAGGTTTGGTAAGGCGATAAGCCACAGCACGAAGGGGTTATGATGTCTTTGTCGAGATGATGGTTTTATGTACCCCGCCAAGTTGGCCTTGCAGACATGCCGTGGCATGCAGGGATCTAAATTAAGTATTATATATAGTACTATTCATATGGGAATTAATAGGGGTCCTGAGAAATTAATAGGCAGGCTCATTGGGCCTTAGGGGGGCAACGCCCGCGTATTAATTTACAACGCCCCCTTATTAATTCCCATTCTTAAATACTAAAATAAATTTAACCATTGAAAGTAGCCAGAACTTAGTGTGGATGGCAGACCCAAAGCGTGTCGTCAACAATATCAATAGCCTTGCTCTCAACCTCCTTTCCGTTAGCATCGAAGGGACAGACACGACGAAGCCCACACCTAATGTCGCAGCTCCCCTCGTTATTGCCCTTGCAAAGAGCAACCTCGTAGCGGCTAGCATGGCGGCCAAAATCCTTCTTACAACGGTCTACAGTAATATTATACTGTGAGCGGGGACCCCAGCCGTTCAAGGGGGCGAAACCCCAGTTATCTGTGTCCTGGTTAAGTGTGTTGGCGCGGCAGTTCTGATGAGCGGCAACATGGGTATAGCCATTTTCAGTCATGAATTTTTCAGTATGCTTATCCAGGATAAAGCTGTATGACGAGAAGTCCCCGTTAGTAGGGACAGAGCCTGCGCGGCATTTAGGAACTGTGCGCGTGTAGTACTCCTCGCAGCCGTAGCCATTGTTGACGGCTTTGAGATCGTTGGGCGTCGGTTCGTGCCAGGGATCAATTTTCTTGTCTGTAACTGTCTCCATAGTGGTCTTGAAGCTCGCCTCGCCTACTAGCGGGGTCAACCAGTTATGCTTGGCAAATGCTTTGGTGTCGTAAAGCATGATCGAGTTATAGTCGAAGGGTACCGAAGTATCGGCCGTGGCTTGGATGGTGAACTGGCCCAGATTATCTTCTTCAACGCGATTCGTCAAAACACGGATGTATCTGTCACGATCAGGCCGTTGGTGCTCGTGGGTAAGACCGATGACATGGCCGAGCTATCCGCGCAGGATCAGTCAAGATAAGCAAATGACCCGGTCAAAACTCCGATCTCTTACCTCATGTGCCGGCGTTCCGGCATCTAAGCATCCCTTGTACGTTCCAAGGGTTGCAAAGTCTTCCCAAGCATTAGGATAATCGAGATTGACTATCATCTCCCCCGAGAGAGGAGAGCCTAACTGTGAAGCAAAGCACCCTTGGTCGTACTAAAATAACCCTATCAGTATGTCGCTTCAAGTTTACTGCAACGGAACGCCTACCTTCTTAAAGTTAACCCAGGCCGCCTGATCCTTTTTGGGGATGAAACGGATGCAAGTGCTCTGCTCCCACTGCCTCATGGCATCACGGATACTGTTGGATAAGTCGTGGGGGAGCTTCTCCAAGATGTATGGGATTTCTCCTGCATTCCAAAGCTGCAAAGGGTCCATGGATCCGCGCTTATCGAGAGACATAGACTCGATCTCGGAACGGTTGAAGATGTTGCTGGGGAACACAGCGCCAAGGGCCTGCTGCAACAGGGCCACTATCACAGTAGCAGTTACTTTCATAATGTAAAAGAACGATTTAGGCGATAAAATAAAATAAAAGCGCAAACGTTTGCTTCTAACAGTATAAAGCTGGAGAATACGGGCGAGAAAGGTAACGACAGTAGGCGTAAAGTCATGTAAACACTGAATGGGATGCAGAAATTACGCATCCTGTCTTCAGCACGGGGAGCGTACAAGGCCTCAGAAGTACACGGTTTTCGGCCTAAGTAAATGTTGTACCGCCAAGAGTTGATTACATACTACTATACTACTCTAAAACTCTATTTGAATCTAATAAGAATGTATCTCTAGGTATTAAGGCCAAAATACTCTACTTTCTATCTCAGTATTATAGCCTTAAATTATTAAAAGGCTTCACTGTAGCCAACGTATGTGATAACTTTGTGCAGTACAAGGTAGGCAAATAATACTCTTCTACCCCTACTGATCGGTCATGCCGAAATTAAATATATAGTACAGAGTGCATTCATTAATGAAGCAAGGATTATTGCTGTACATACGTCCTGCAACAATACAGTCCACAAGCGCACTATGCCTGGGGGCCCCTGCCGAAGCAAGGTATAAGCAACTTTTACAAATATTATCCTTACGGCCGAATTCTTCTACAGTTACTCCTTCCTGGTTGGTGTTAAAAGCTGATACGTAGAGTGACTTAACACCAAGACTTAAAGTTTAAATGCAACTTTTAGCCCTCGGTAAAAATAAAAGTAAAACCCTTGATAAATAAACCGGCTTAAATCGCTATGAAATAAGCGCGGTTGGCACAGTCCCTGACGTTTCAGTACCTAAGTTGCACAATTACAGAGCTTTGTACTGATAAGGTCCGCCGTACATCCCTAGCCTCTGAGTACTAATTAACACCAAGCATTTTCAAGCAATTTTATATTAGAGTTTCCATCACATTTATCTGTACTATATATGTAACATCTGTAAAAACTCTGCCCTGCGTCAGAAGATACCTAAAGGGGCCTATTGGTGTCCCTTCGATCACCCCCGCACTTTCTCACTCGCTGGCTTTAGACATCCTACTCTATGTCCATGTGCCCCGCCAAGTTGGCCTTGCAGACATGCCATGGCATGCAGGGATCTTAATCAAGTCCAATCGCTCCACCTAGAACCCTCCCAATATACAGCGCCGTCATGCTCGAATTGCGGCCCCTCAGCCTCGACAATATGTCCAAGCTCGCAGTGATCAAACTGCACACGCTTCTGCTGAGCGTAGAAGTCGTCAAAACGAGGTGCAAGGGCTTCGCGCAGACTACCGACGTTTCCGGAAGGATGCAACGCGTGCCACGGCTGCGAGCACGTTGTACCCTTGCAGGACTTGAGGACAAAGAGAAGCGAGTCGAGCCTGGTGAGAGCCTTGTTGAGAGGATAATCGAGAATGGTCACATTCGCAGACAGGGCAGCCTCGTCATCGTGTAACAGGTTGTGCAGCTGGCCAGGATCGTTCTGAGTGAACAACTGATGAGAGCTCTGCTTCTTTGATGTGTGCAGCTGAACTTACAGTCATGTCGTAGAGCTCATGCTCATTCGTGCACCATATCGAGTAGTAGAGGTTATAGCCATCGCCAATCACACGCAAAGCCTTGTAGGTGTTGTTGAAGATGCGCTTGGTGTCGCCGCCATCGAACCCGAACTTACTCTCAGTTATGGCCCAGCCCCAGTATTCCACTTTGACATGTTCACGGGTGAGTAGGGACGTGTTGAACTCCTTGCTGGAGAGAGGAATCGGAGTCCCATCGAATTCAGCCTTCAAAGGGGCACCTGCAAGAGATAAGATGGTGGGGACGAGATCGACATGAGCCGTGACGGCCTCGGTAATACCACCTTTGGGGACTCCCGGGCCGCGGACGATGAGAGGAATGTTAATGTCCTCCTCGTACCCACACTCCTTTCCGGGCTGCAGTCGATGCTGGCCAATGTGGTAGCCGTTATCAGTCGTGAAAAATATGTAAGTGTTATCCAGGATGCCGTGCTTCTCAAGTTTGCTGATGACTCCGTCGACTAGTTCATCGACAGCCTGCAGAGCGCGTAGACGGCCCTGGTAATGTCTGTCGTTGTACTCGACGTTTTCCTCCATTAGCTGAGGCTGGCGGCGGATCCAGTCAGCGCCCGATGGTTTGTCGGGGTTGAAGTTCTCTGTCCTCGGAACCTTGATATCCTTGAAAAGGTGCTCGTGCCTCTTTGCTGCCAACGGAATACTGACTCTGACCTTGTCGTCGGATACGGGGACATCGTCATCGGGACCCTTTATGAGGAGCAGCACGCTAGAGTTGATGTTGCTGTGCGGTGCAATAGGTGCAACTCCTAGGAAGAAAGGCTTACCCGCCTGGACCGCATCGTCCAAGAAACCATAAGCCTTTTTCGCGACCAAGTCCGTAGAGTATTCGCCCAGATGGTTGACTGGCTTGTCCTGGTTGCGCTGGAATGTTGCATTGTAATAATCATACGTGTTGGGATCAAGAAGGAAATCCTAGAATAAGTAAGGAAAGAGTGCTGGACCTATTGGAGACAGAAAAGTCCTGGGTTTCTTACAGACGAGTTCCAGCCTTTCAGATGGGGGCTGTCGTAATTCCAAATTGTGTGGGCATTGAACATCTTGCCCGTGTAGAATGTGTTATAACCAGCATCCTGCAGCCATAGAGGCAGATAGTTCCCGTTATGGCCATTTTTAACAAAGATGGGGAACCCGCCTAACGTCTCTGGTGAGCAGAACGAATCCAGTTCATGCTATTGGATAGGTCTAGCACTCACCATAAGGTGGGTTAAGATCTGTGACATTTGTATTGTGAGCGAGTTTACCAGTCCACAGACTTGCGCGAGACGGGCAGCACACTGCTGTCGTACAAAAATGCTTCCTGTAGAGCGTCCCTTGCTCAATCAGCTGCTTTTGGATAAGGGGCATATAATCCAAGGAGTTCATATGAAGATCTTGGTCGTCGGTCAAGATGAATACAATGTTCGGTTGGGACGGCGACAATACATCATTACGGTCAGAGTCGAGGAGGGGTATTTGAGCTTCCCCCGCGGCCGAAACCGTGCTTGACGAAAGCAGACCCGTCCAGACCAGTACCGATGATTTCAGGTTCATGTTGGAGACCCCTAAGTGAACGGCGCTTCCACTTGATCAAGGTTTGAACGAGCACGAAGAAGCCATCCTTTTGACGAGAGCTCAAAAGTTTACTTCCTTACCTAAGCTTCCAGACCCCTCTTCCTAGTACTTCCACATGATGTTGCCCCCGGTGACTTCCGATGGCGTGCTCCTGTCATTGTATCGCATTATCTGAAGTCTATCCCCACCTCCCCGACGGCGAAGGAACCATGTCGGACAATACACATCGGTATGCATGCAGACGGTAGAATAAGAAACAGCATTCTCTCCGTAAAATACAATTCTTTGAGGTCTATAGACTGTAGGACCCAATGATGACGAAGACAATCACGCCTAAGGGTCAAAAACAGAGAACCCCTCAGCACTCCCTCATCTAAACCATCTCCTTCTGAACCTCATTCCTTATTATAATGGCAACCAGCTCCTGGCAGTTTGGCATATTGCCGAATTATCCGCAGAAGTACAGCCTTATTTGGGATGCTATGCTTTACATCGCAAGACTATCAAGACGCTAAAACAGATCATCCTATTGAAGCCATGGTCATCCTGGTGCGTGTGCTGTGAAAATTGATACATATTGCGATGGTAGATAAAAGCGATAGTATAGATTTCAACCCAAACCCATGTACATATCGTTAAGAATTAAAGCTGGAAAGGATTGACAACAAATAAGGATGTATGGAACCAACACTTCACTCAACAGGTCAGCCATTTATGTATCACGCAGACTGGGAGACAGGTCCCTACAGAATATGTCATGATGTAGAATCGGCCACTTACTTCATGTCCGGCATGTAACCCATCCAAGGCGTCTTTTGTGTTTCGGAGCTGCCCTTTCAGCTAGGACCTTCCTCGTCCGGTTGGCGCGAGGCATGAATTCCCCCCAAGACTCCGGCAATGATACCGCCGACAATCAGCATCGCCATAGCTAGGACAAATATCCAGTATCGTCTTATCCATGACCTTCGCTGCTGCACGGCCACTGGCTCAGTTGATATCGGGATCGTCAGGTAGGTGGCAGAGGATCGTTTGTCTCCGTGATTCGACTTCGACTCCGGAGCCGGTATCGCTCGTTCTTTGCCGCCTTTGGGAGTCGAGTGGCTGACAGCCTGCTGCTCTGCCCACTCTACAGGTGCCATCTGGATTTCGAATCCGACTCTTGAAGTGGGAGAGATGAAGGTAGTGATTAGGCAAAGCCTGATCGTTGGGAGCAGGCGTCAATCCTCAGAAATGACAGTTAGGGTTTGCTGTTCCCTTCACAGAAAGTGAGAGAGTTTGGAAGAACAGGGAGGACTGCGCATGCGTTGTTTCCGCAGAGATCGCACGTGGTACCACGTGTAGGCGTGTCGCATATTTGAAGAAGTACGGCTCCCGGGGAGCCCCTTACATGCGCCCATACGGTTTTGTCTCGGCTACAATGGAGGGCTTCGTGTGTGGTGAGATAAAAACATAAGAAAAGTGTCTGGAACAATGACTAGTGGTCAAATAGTCCAGCCAATGCCAGTAGCAATGGTTCTTGAGGGCGCACACTTGAAATGTTGCACTATTCTCAGAGAGGCTAGCCAGCTGATGAAAAACGCTTCCACCAGTCAGCCAACCTGAGGTAAAGAAAAGCAAACAACCGCCACCATGGTTTACAGATGCTTGTAGTCAAGTGTACTTGTTTCCGATGCAAACCTCTGTGTCATTACAGAAATACTACTTGAACACCAGAAACGGCCCTCCGTAAACACGTTCATACATAATACTGTTGGTATCACAGGATCCAACGTTGGATATGGGGGTTGAACCGTAGTATATTCAAAGATGTTACTAGAGTTAAATAGAAGAGAAAGAGGGCCAGCACGCTGGCTGGTAACAGTACTATAGATATTAAAAGGGCTGTTAAGGTAGGCTACATAGCGTAGTATATAATCTAGATTAGCTCCTCTACTATCTATAAATACTTAGCATCCTAATACTAGTAACTTTCTAAAATAGTAATAAATATACCTATTACCCCTTTTACCTATTAATACTAAAAAGCCTAAAAACATAATAAAAATAAAAAAATAAAAAGTATTATACTTTTTAAATATATATAACCTAATTATATATAAGAAACTTATTCCTCTATCCTAATCTTTACTCTCTTACTACCTACTAATTCCTCTAGTACTTTATTAGGTACTACCTTTATAAATCTATTAGCTAGGTTATTAGTACTATAGATCTAGTATACTTTATAGACTTTATGTCTCTTATAGGACTACTATAGGGCTATAATATTAATTATAAGCCTCTTCTCCTTTATAGTACTTAGCTTTATAAGGTATTTATAGAGTAAATAGGAGTCTATATAGAGGATTATTAGTATTAGAGGAAGTCTTATATAATTAGTTACTATCTTTAAGGTTATAAAGATAGTATATACTATATCTATTAAGGTAAGGTGTAGGTATGTAACCCCACCTCACCTCTAGTAGGGCAGCCTTAGAGCCTATATCTAGCTCCTACCAGCCTATAGAGGGCTTAGTAGTTTCTCTTTTCCTTACCTACATTAGTTAGTAACAATATAATATTATTACCTTACTTTGTTACGTCTCTTTGCTCTACAGGTTATAAGCTCTAGGCCACAATTTTTCTTTTAATTAAGCTAGTAGTATCTACCTCTCTTTTTAACCTCTTAATTACCTTATAATAGCTATAAGAATTACCCTTATTACCCTTATTAATTACCCTATAATTAATATATTAAGTAATAATAACTTTACCTCTAACTAACTCTAATAGTCGCCTTAGATCCCTACATATTAATATATATCTAACCTCTTTAACTAATATAAATTTCTTACTAATATAGTAAGATCCTTTCCTCTTTTATTTATATTACTAATTTTTACTTTATAGATTATTAATTAATTAAGTATCTATTAAAGGGTAGTAATCTATAAAACGTCTATATATACCTTCTATCTTATAGAAGAAACGCCTAGGTTTATTATATTATTAGGCTACCTATAGCTTAATTAATTCTTTATATCTTTAGTAATATCTTAGTACTACCCTTACGTAAGGCACCCTAACTTTATTATAGTAGATACCTATAATTACTAATTAATATTATTAAAGATCTTAACCCTTAAGGGTAAATCTAACTAGTCTTTATAGTTAGTACTTATTAACTCTATCCTCTATATAAACTATATTAAGAAATATATTAATAGTAATATCCCTAAGCCTACTAATCTAGCTAAGAGAGTATTATAGGAAAATAATTATAATATTATATATAACCTCCTTATCTTATTATATAATATATTAATTAATAAGCTTCTTAATATAGGTTAGGAAGATAATAGTAACCTATTTATACTTATAAGAGCCCTTAAGAGATATATCCCTAAAGTCCCTAAGGATACTATTAGAGCTCTTATTACTAAATTTAGTAAGGGTAATACCTATAACTATAAGACTCTTTATAACACCCTTAAACACGTCTAATACCTCTATACCTATATTACTAGTCTTTATAGTAAAAACTCTAATTACTATTAGGCTATTCTTCTACTTAACTACTTTAAGGCATACTTACCTAATATATATAAAAGATATACTAATAACTCTAAGAAACCTACTTAGACTAATATTATTAAGACTATTTATACCCTTACTTAAGATAAAGAGTAGAAGATAGGCCTTACCTTATACTATAAATCTACTACTTCTAACATAGCTACTTCCTCTAGTACTAATTTAGTACCAGCTAATCCTACTAAAAAGAAGGATTACCCTACTTACCCTTATTATAGTAAAGGTTATACTACTATAAAGTATTAGACTACCTATCTAGATCTAATCCCTATAGATTATATATACTATAATAACCTTTTTACTTATACTATAAAGTATATCTATAATAAAGATTATAAAGAGACTTTAACTAATAGTAATAGTAATAGTAATAAATCTTCTATATTTATTAAAGGCGCCTTTAGTATAATTAGTAGTTCTTTAGTTAGTAGACTTACCCTAAAGAAATCCATAATAATACTTAATAGAGCTATCTATATAGTAGTTAATAATAATACTATTATAAGCTCTAATATTATTATAGATTTAGGTTACTTTAACCCTATCTTTAATAATCTTACCTTTTTTATATCCTATACTATTTATAATAATCTTTAACCCTTTATAGCTACTAATAGTAAGGAAGTTAAGCCCCTTAGATCTAGTATAGTTTTCTTTTAGGTTAAGGATCTAAATAACTCCTTATATACTATTAACTAGACTATTAAAGATATTAAGTATAGCCCCTTTAGCCCTATAAATCTCCTTAGCCCTAGTAAGCTTTATAAGAGCTATATTAAATATAACTATACTACTATAAGCCTTATTAACACTTAGTTACATAAGGGACTTACTAAAGTCTACTAGATATCTAATATATATATTATTAATACTATTAATAGTACTATAATCCCTATAGATATAGTACTTAGCCTAGTAAGTATTAAGATAAAGTTATACCCTATACTAGATCTTATATACTACCGCCTTATCTATACCTATCCTTCTTAAGTTATTAAGGCCTACTATTAAGTAGGTATTTAATTTACTTAGGATAAGATTAACTCTTTCTATTATAAGGTATATTATCTTATAAAATCTATAGAGATAATTAGCTATAATACTCCCCTTTTACTTACCCTTATAGGTAAAGAGATATATCTTAATCTTATTAAAGTTAAGCTACTCTTAATCCTTAGTAACTAATACGCCCTTTACTTTCTTAACTACTATAGTAGATATTACTAGCTTACTCTACTTAAGACCTATTATAGTAATAATATTCTTACTATAATTAAGTAATTTAGTACTACTTTTATAAATATAACTACTCTAAATATTAAGAGTTAGTTATATAATAATACGCCTAAGTTAAAGAAGGTTCTTTATAATCCTTTCTTTAAAGGTACTTAACTTAACCTTACTATACTATATACTCCTTCTATAAATAGTACTATTAAATATATAGGCTATACTATTATTAAGGCTATACATACCATACTTATTAATAATAGTCTACTAGAGGAGCTTTAGGACTATACTATTAACACTATAATCTAAGTACTTAATCTCCTCTCTTAACCTAATAAGGGTAAGATAAGTACCTATAAGATTATTATATAGGAGCTTAACCTTACTAAAGATTATAAGCCGCCTTATATTAAGCATATCTATACCTTTAGTTATATAGTATATATACATAAGAAAGGTAGTAAGTACCTACCTTATTCTACTAAGATAGAGCCCTATACTATAAAAGGCATCCTAGTTAGATATAGCTCTCTATATAGCTATATCTATTATATATATATCCTTAATTAGAAAAAAGTTCTTTACTACTAAGATATTTATTTCTATAAGGGCCTAGAGAAAATAGTCCTCTACCCCTTAGATAAAAATACTATCCCTACTAAGATTAATTATAATATACTCTTTAATAAACCTAACTTATAGATCTAGTATCCTAACTAGATCCCTTCTTCTAACTAGCCTAGTATAGATAATATATCTACTAAGGATACCTAGCTAGCTTAACCTAAGGATACTTATAATTAGGGTATAAATACTATAGATTATATAACTCCTCTACCTAATAATTATACTACTATATATATATCTTACCTAACTAATAATACTAATTTAGGTAATAATAATAATAACTTTACTAATACTATTTAATACTAAGAAGCTAATTACCTTAATCCTAATCTAAATCCTCTTTCTATTAATACCCTAGATATAGAGGATTCTTTTATTACTATAAGTAGCCACCTATATTAATCTACTACTATTAAACTACCTAGTTACTACTAAGAAATAGCTAGTACTTAATAATATAATAAGAAGGCTAGGTCTAGCCTAGATTATAAGATTATTAATAATCTTTATCCTTAATATACTACTACTAATAAGAAGGCTAAGAAGGC
Source organism: Colletotrichum sublineola (assembly GCA_020631755.1). Taxonomy (NCBI): domain Eukaryota; kingdom Fungi; phylum Ascomycota; class Sordariomycetes; order Glomerellales; family Glomerellaceae; genus Colletotrichum; species Colletotrichum sublineola. The sequence goes on from JAHSQG010000001.1 coordinate 4,475,303, forward strand.
CTACCTTATAGCTAATATCTATATTAATAAGGATACCCTATATGTTATTAGCGCTCTAGCTACTATAGCTATATCTAAGATCCTTCTACTTAGATACTCTATCCTATATACTATTAACTAGGCTAAATAGAGCCCTTATTAGTAATAATATTAGAAACCTACCTATAATATAGAGATCTAGTAGATAGTTAATAAACATACCTTTAATCTAGTTAATCTACCTACTAGTATAAAGTTACTACTAGGTATATAGGTATTTAATATAAAAACTAACTCTACTAATAAAGTCGTTTAATTTAAGGCCTAATAGGTAGTCTATAGTAACTATAAAAAGGGTAAATAGTCCTCTTAAGAGGTATATACTACTATTACTACTACTACTATAATCTACCTTTTCTTTATAATTATTACCCTCTATAGACTTTACTATAAGATATATAACTTTAATACTACCTTTCTTACTACCCTAATCCCTAATAGAGTATATATATATATCTACTAGCCTACTAGATACTCTAATAGTACTAGTAAGGTTTAGTTATTACGTAAGGCGCTCTATATATTATATAAGTCCCCTTTATAGTAGTTTTAGCTTATTAAGTTAGAGATAGAGAAGCTAAGATTTATACTAGTTAAGGGAGAGATTTACCTCTTTATTAATACCTTATTAGATATATATACCCTTATATATATTAATAATAATATAGTAGCTACTACTAATAAGGAGACTATTAAGAAGGTCTATAATATACTAAAGTTAGTATACCTACTAAAGGACCTTAGTATTACTACCTAATTTCTTAGCTTTTAGATATACTAATCTATTACTAAGATCTTCCTCTTATAGCATAAGTATACTAAGAGTATCCTCTAGTAATTTAGATACTATAATCTTTACCCTATTAAGACCTTATTACCTACTTATAAGGATCTACCTATTACTTAGGTAAAAGATAAGTACTCTACTAATAATTATTAGACTTATATTAAATAGACTAGTTACCTTAATTAGCTTACTACTAGTACTAGACTAAATAGTACCTTTACTATAAGTAAGCTTTACTATACTAACTTAGGCCCCTTAATTACCTATTAGTATATAATTAAGTATTACTTTTAATACCTTAAAGGTACTACTAGTTATAGTATTATATTTAGAGGTATAGATCCTTATATAGATAAGTAACTTTTACTTTATACTATAGCTAATACTATATTTATAGATAACTATCCCTTATATATATCTACTACTAGATATATTATCTTCTTTACTAGTACCCTAATTATATAGAAGTTAAAGAAATAGACCTTTATTACTCTAAGCTTTATAGAGGTAGAGTTTATTAACCTTACTCCTATTAGAATTACCCTTATATAGATTTAATAATATATTAAATAGCTCCTCTAATAATAGATTAGTATACCTATAATCTTCTTTACTAATAGCATAAATACCTTTATTAATATAATAAATCCTCTTAATAAGGTAAATACCTATAGTATTAATATTAAATATAAGTAGATTATATAGGAGGTTAATAATAATAATACTATTACCTTAAAACTTATTAAGGGCACTAAGATAGCTATAGACAGTCTTATAAAGTCGCTTAACGTAATTAAGTATATAGAGTTTATTAGGATGCTAGGCATAATAGATAGATTAGATTAATAGATACAGACAGATATAGGATTATATAGAGGATTTATATTAGGACTTTAGCATATTAGCTCTAGATTAATTAGGCTAATTAGTAAATTAGCTAACCTTTTACTAAAGTATTTAATACTTTAAAAACTCCTTAGATTTAGAGGATTTTAAGATTAGGCTGTTATTTTACCTATTTTACCTTATATAATAGATATATAGCTACTAGCTAAGTCTGTAGGGGAGTATTAAGGTGAGGTGTAGGTATGTAACCCCACCTCACCTCTAGTAGGGCAGCCTTAGAGCCTACATCTAGCTCCTGCCAGCCCATAGAGGGCTTAGTGGTTTCTCTTTTCCTCACCTACGTTAGTTAGCAACAATACGATATTATTACCTTACTTTGTTACGTCTCTTTACTCTATAATATCTATACTAGTAACTATATTATATACCTTAGAGGTAAGTATACTATAGGTAACTCTCTTATACTTTATTAAGCTAAAGTAGATAATATTCCTAGTTATTATAAATTTATTACTATTATTAAGGTATTTACTAGTTATCTTATTAGCTAGGGTAATAAGGAATTCTAGTTATAATATTATATCCTTATTATTAGTAAAGGATCTATCTATAAAGATAAAGAGCTTTATAGTAGCTAGATTAAGTAGTTAAAAAGTAAGGCTATAATTAAGGTTATCTATCTACTACTTAATATACTAATTAAGTACCTTAATCTCCTTAGCCTAAGGTGCTTAGTACTATACTATAATAGAATAATTAAAGCTAGCCTTAGGTTAGTATATAGAGGTAATATATATACTATAGGCTTATTACTTAATATATTACTTAATAGTATTTATAGTAGTTAGATTAATAAGGTAGAGTTTCTTACCTTAGCCTTTTTACTTAAGGATTATCTTACTATTAGTAGTAAGGGTTATAATACTACTATTAAATACTAAGGGATTATTAATACTAAGGATTTACTTCTCTTTAGTAGTAAAGGTTACCTTAGTAAGTTCTTCTACCTTATAGGTAGAGAAGGATTTATCTAAGAGTCTAATTATATTATTAGTTTATATCCTAATAATACTAAAGTTTAGATTCTCTATTATAGATATAAGTAGGTAGGGATTAAAAGTTAAAGTATCTATCTTAAGATTTTCTTTATAGTAGTAGCTATAAGTTACCTACTAGTAGGTACCTACTTTTATAATACTATATAAAGGTTTAATAACTTATATAATTATACCTTTTAGATAATAGTATTAGATTTACTTAGGTAATCTTATAAGGATTATTTAATTTAATAGAGTAGTAGATTAGGTATATACCTATATTATATCTTAAAGCTAGATAATAAATCTAGGCTTAAGTAATAGTAATAGAGCTAGTATAAGTATTAACTACTAGCTAGCCTACTAAATTATAGGGGACTAAGTAAGGATTACTTCCTTACTATTATTTATATATCCTTAGATAACTAGGTGTAATTTCTTATATAGTTAGTTATCTATCCCTTTTACCTTATTAATAATATAGGCCTTAAAGATTTATTAGCCTATATAGAGGTACTTATTATACTTAATAAATTAGAATATACTATAGGTAATAAGGGTATTAATCTTAAGCTTAATAGTATACTTAAAGGGTTTTCCTAGGGTAGTAATAATACCCTTCTTATATAGATTAATTACTAGTAGGAGGTTAAATTCTTCTTTTAATAATAGGAAGTAAGTAGTAGATACCTAGTAGGTAGTAATAAGTATAGCGCCTAGGCCTGTCTTATTAAGGAAGTTAGTGTTATATTTAGAAGGGTGGCTAGGCTGTCTCCTTAGTAGTAGAGCCCTTATAATAATAGTATCTAAAACCTTCTTAGTAGGTATAGTAGTAAGCTTATCCTCCTCTTTATTATTACTTAGTATAGGGCCCTTATTATTATTATTATTACTCTCTAGGGGCCTCTTATTATTATTATTATTCTCTAGGGGCCTCTTATTATTATTATTATTCTCTAGGGGCCTCTTATTAGCTACTTTAAAGGTAGTATTTCCTTTATAATCTTTAGGTTCTTTATAATAGTATAGCTTAATAATAGTAGAATAGAAGGTTCTTAGGCTATAGGGGAACTCTATAGTATACTTAGTACTATTAACTATAATAAGGTAGTATAGGCCTTACTAACCTTCTTTTTTATATTATACTTAAATAGGGGATTAAAGTAGGAGTATAATAGTCTTAGATAAATCTAGGCTGTTATAAGTAGTAATTACCTTATTAACTTAGTGCTTAGTATAGATCTACTATACTACTTCTATAGCCTTTTTTACTATTTTAGCCCTCTTTATTATTAATAGTAATAGTAGTAAAGAATCTATAATCTAGGGGTATACCCTAAATATAAGTAGGGTAGGGATAAGGCTGTCTAGGCTAGTAGTATTATTAATAGCCTTTATAGTAAGCTATAAGGCTATAGTAGGGGATTCTCCTTTATTATAGAAGATCTTATATATATAGTATAGAGGTATATAGTATTTTTTAACCTTACTAATACTATTATAAGCCTTAATTAGTACTTCTTTAATATAGATTAAAAGGGTGTATATAGATTATTTAAATTTAGCTACATAAAAGTTAAGGCTAATATTTATAATAATCTAATCTAGTAGGCTAAGATATATATTAATTTAATATATATAGAGCGCCTCCTATATATACTTAGTAGTAATATTCTTAAGGAATTATACTACTTAAAAAGAAGTAGCTATATTAATAATATATAGTATAAGGTAGTTACTATTAAGATATATTATATTATTAATAATCTTATAACGTAGTTTACAAGTAAGTAAGCTATATAAGCAAGTAAGCTACTTTTATAGACTTTTACACGACCTATCTTTCCCTCTATTTTTCTCTACCTATAACTATAGTATAGTATTTAAACAAAAGTAATTTAGTCCTAGTGCTTAATACGCTTAAAACAAACCTAAAATTAACTATATAAAAGGCTATATCCCATTATAATATATCTTATGTAACCCTCTAATAATAAAGAGATAGCTAACCTACATGACGTAACACCTAGCCACACAACTAGAAATTAACCTTATATAAAGAGGAGACTATTATTTAATATATTATTAACCTAGATTTGTAAGTATTTTTACTAAGATTAAGTACTGTTTAAGAAATAGCTAATCTACTGCTTTGTAACTGTGGCGTGCAATACGTTAGAATAAACTAGGCCTTAAACTTTATATAACAACAACCTAAGCTTAAGACATATTTTAATTAAAGAATTAACTATTAGAGGGTTCTCTATAAAGATCCTAATATGTATTACGTGTGGTTTTCCCTTATATAAAATATAATTATAAAGTATAGGATATATAATAATAATATCTATAACTTTAATAAGACTAGGTTTATAATAGGCAAGATGTCTTTAGAAATAGTTATTATAGCCTCTAAATAATATAGTAAGCTAAGAGGAGTATAATAAGGGAATTAAGAATAGGTTATAGTAATCTAGGGTATTAGGTTGTATAGCTATTCTATCCTACTATATATTATCTTTATAAGTAAGGTTTATCTTAACTCTTAGACGTATAATAGCCCCCTCCTACCTAACTAGGTAATTATACTCTTAGAAAATAGTTAGATAATAAATAAGAAAGGCGTAGAATAGGTAAAGTACTTTAATTTCTATATAAAAAGTCATATAAAGGGTACTTACTACCTCCTTATCCTTAATAGCTATAAAAGCTACTATTCTATTAATTTTAAGCTATACTATAAGAAGCATAATATTATTACGCTCTATATGCTACCTTATTTATTATATAAGCTCTAGCCTCTTAATATTAGGTGTTTTAGTCTATTAAAATAGGTATATAGCTAAGAAATTAAGGTCCTTATATAGGTGTATATTACGTATATTATAAAGGAAGACTTCCTCTTAGCCTTTTATAAGGCATATAATAAGGTAATAATAATATTAAATATTTAAGTAGGCTTTAGAGTAACTAGCCTTATTCTATATAACCTAGAATATATAATTTTATAGCTAGATATAAAGCTTTATATACTAACACTACTAGGTTCTTCTACTAGCCTGCTAGCACCTTAGGTTCTAAAGACACTAAATAACCTAATTAAATTTACTTTATAGTCTGATTTTATTATAAATTATATTATATAATACTAGAATAGCTCCCTAACGTTAATTATTAGGTATATATAGTAGCTAAAGAAAGGGATTATAGTAGTTATATATAACTAGGTTTTACTATAGGTATAGATAACTAAGTATTAAGAGGTAAATAAGTAATTAAGCTGCTGTTGCTATATAAAAAAAACATAGATTTAGAAAGGTAGAATACTTATAATTAATTAGGCATAAGATATAAAGTCTTAAATAGATATAATAGAGTAGTTATAGGTAGAAATAGGTTAGAGTAGTAGTCATATAAGGAGGACAAAATCACGTGTGTAACGATATAGCATCTATAGAGAGACTAGTTATAATACTTATATATGTTAGAAAGTTAAATCTACTTCTAAAGAAGAGGATTCTAAATAGTTTAAATGAATTTTAAGGTGTTATAGTTAGTTTCTCTTATATATTGTCGTATAGGTGCTACAAAAGTGGCTTACTTGCTTGTGTGGCTTACTTACTTGTGAACTACGTTAGTTAAAGTTATAGTTATTATCTTATAAAGAGAACTTAAACTAGCCTAGTACTATAGTATTAAGTTAGTATTAGTAGTAGACCCTAGTAATCTTCCTTAGGGCTAAAATTTCTACCTTATTACTAAATTACTAAAGTACCTTATAAAGCTACTAGACTAATAGATAGCTAAATTAGTAGTATACTTAATATAGCTTAGTATTAGTAAGATAGTACTAGGTAATACTTTAGGTTAGGTATTCTAATAGTATCTATAGATACCCCTATTTATATATAATAGGGATAATAGTATTACTTTAGATAAGTTAGTTAGTAAGGTTATTAAATTTAATCCTTTAGTAATCTATATCTATAAGGTAGAGTAGGAAGGGAGTATTACTAGGTATTATATAGAAGGTAAGGGTGCCTAAGGGAGTAATAATATTAATAGTACCCTTAGATATAAAATATATCTTATTACTAAATTAGATCCTTACTTCTTTAGTATAGTCTATATCTAGGGGTAAGTCTCTACTAAATAGCTTATAGAGAGTAAGATACTACTAGTATCCTACTATTAAGTACTCTATAGCGCCTAAGTCTAGTATAATACCTTAGAAGGTAGTTACTAAATACTAATTATTAATAGTAAAGATATCTACTATAGGCTAGGTATCTTTATCTTAATCCCCTTAGAGATCTTCCTTTATAATAAAGTATATAGTTACTTAGTTATATAGCTTAGAAAATAATAAAGGGCTGTCTACTACTATAGAGTTAAAGAAGGTAGTTAATATAAAAAACATAGTACTAAGCTTATTATTATAATCTATATAATTATTATTCTTATTATTTAATTTAAAGGGCTTATATCCTTTAAAGTTAGTAATAAATTATTAAAAGGCCTCTATTAATCCCTCTATTAGGTATTAATCCTTATACTAGTAGTAGGATTACTAGTACTTATCCTTAAAGTACTTAGTTAACTAGTATCCTAGCTTCTTATATATATAATACTTTTTTAAGGAAGTATTATATTAGTACTAATTATAGTTAAAAGGGTACTATAAGCTATTATTTATATAATCTTAGTTATTATAGTTAGGAGGGATATACTAATAGTAGCTATACTAACTATTATATATATAGTTAGTTTAGTACTAATTATTACTAAGATATTTATATTAGCTATTAATATTAGTAGGATATTAGTATAGTATATATTACTACTATTACTTAATCTTAGTAGTATTACTAATAGTAGATCTTAGCTAGCTATATATACTAGTAAACATTAGGGCTAGGTTAAATAGTATAAGGGTATACTCCTTTATACCTTAGTAGGAGTTAAGAAGCTAATTATAGAGGGCTATATTAGATAAGGTGCTAATCCTTATAATAGATTATAAGAGGGTATTTACTTATTAGATAAGGATCTTAAGGGCCTTAGGCTTACTCTTTTTAGGGTTATTATAGATAGTACTAGTAAAAGAGGTTCTTTATAGCTCTATAAGGTAGGCTTAATACGTTTCTTCTATCTTAAAGTTACCCTTAAGTATTATAATTATAGTATAGAAGTTAAGGGTATATACTAGATTATAGAGATAGTTAGTATAAAAGTCTACTACTACCCCTTTAAGTATAATAAAGAATATACTAGTAAATTAATCCTATAGTATTCCTACCTTAAAGTAATAGTCTTAGAAGATAGTAAGCTTAGATTTAATTAATTTATATACTCCTCTATTATATTTAAGCTCCTCTAGGTATATCTTAATAAGGTTAGTAAGCTAGTAGAGGGGTAGTATTCCTCTAGTAAATAGTATAGTTATAATTAGTACTAGTACTATACTAGGGAAAAAAGAGATAAAGTTAGGGTTATTATATAAGGAATTTAGGTTAACTACTAACCTTTAGCTAGCTAGGGCTAAGGCTAGAGCTAAAGCTAAAGCTAGAGCTAGAGCTAAAGCTAAAGCTAGAGCTAAACCTAAGGCTAGAGTTAGTAAATTATCTAGCTATAAATCTAATAGTAATAATCCTATAATATTATAAATAAAGTTAGGATTATTAGCCTTTATCTTAAAGTTATTAGTCTTACTTATATTAGCTATTACTTACTCCTTTATCTACTTTAGTACCTTAGGGGCTAATATAGTAGTATATACTTAACGTATATACATAGTAAGCTACGTATCATAGTAAGCTGCATACGTCTACTGCCTTTCTGCCTCTTTAACCTTTACACCTACTTTTCTCTACATATAAACATAAATTCTTCTTCTAAAGAAAGTCGTATTATCCTTACCCTCTAAGCTCTTTAAAACAACCTAAAAATGTCTATACGAAGCGCTGCCTCTAACTTTAAAGTCCCTAAATTAACCCTTTATACGCAACACGCTAGTATACTCCTATAAGCTAAGACGCATTTAAAATTAATAAAGTTAACTATATTAGAAGAGGAGGTAATTCTTAAATAAGTTATTAACCTAATTAATTAAGGTTTTCCCCTATAATAAGAAGACATATAAGATATAGCTAATTAACTCCTTTCTAAATATAACGTAATACATGTTAGACCCTAATAGGTAGAGAACTTTATATAATAATAAACCTAATTAAAAATACAATTTTAATATTAAATTAACTATTAGAGGGCCTTAGCTAAGGATCCTATAATTATATAAGGCTGGTTTATACTTATATAAAATATAATTATAAAGTATAAGATATAAGATTATAATGTAGTGGGGCGGGGTGGCGATCGGAGATTACCCTCCTCCCGATCAGCTGAGGATGTAACTAGAGGATGCCTGATCGGTAAAGATAAAAAGGGTCGTAGACAGATCGATAGACGGACAAGCCAATTTTCTCTTTCTTCACACACACCTACCTTCTCTTAGCTCGTGCGACGAGACCTTTCAATGATTTCAGTCGAACCGTGATAACACAAGAAACTCGGGAGTTTCTACCCCTCTGATCAGGAGAACTCTTACGTCGATCGAAGGAGATTCTTCAATCGACCGACTGAGCAACTCGAACTGATCAGAGGAAGCATCTTGTGTTGCTTGTGTGGGTTGAGGTGTTTCTTCCTATAGATCACCGCACCGCATGAGTCCTTCCTTGCCCTACACGTCTTCAATGGTCTCCCCTTCCAGAAGTTAAGACGACGGGCGATAACAACAACAAAACGACATGATCTGAGTAAAAGCGAGCGGCTGGAAGCCAGATCGATACAGACGAAAAGACGACAGACGACAAGACGACAGACGACAAGACGACAGACGACAGAACCTCCGCAACAAAGGAGAACAGAAGACTCTAGAAACTCAAGGGAGAATTGATTTGTAAGACGAAAACAAGCAGATCCGCAAAAGGAGGCGGAAATCGTGTCACCGATCTAGCGGTGACAACGCGATCGGGAAGATGATTGGATTGATCGATACGAGGTCAGGGGCGGAGAGCGCTGGAATCTTCCGTCGAGCCCAGTTGATTATACGATGGGAGCTCTCACCGCTGATCGGCATGGCTCAGAGCCTGGAGTATTGCCCGATTCAGACGAGTGGAACCCTAGGACTGAGGGTATTCACGAGGCAAGTTTCCCTGATCGTCTACCAAAACCTTCGATCAAGCCTCGAGTGGACCTGTGGGGAGCTCTTACCGAAATTACGACGAGGAATACGAGACGGCATGGCGGTGACCACACGGGTGGCCCTAATCGCCACGACGACATCCATCTGGCTTTTAAGTCGGACTGTTGCACACCTTGCGAAAGTCTATTTGGAGTCAACACGCGAGGGCAACGTTCTTCAGATACTTGATACTATTGATCATCAACTCTTTCGCCTACAGTCGACCGATAAGATGTCGGACAACTACCTATCCTTCTCTAAGAGCGCGGTCTCTAAGCCTGGATCGGACATCGCTGCAACCGATAACCCTAATCCTACTCCGCCGTCTATCTCAGGAGCCAGTTTCGCCGGGTATAGGGACTCCAAGGCGTTGGTTCCGTCGGACGACGAGGATGCTGGGAACTCTTCTGATCAGCCGGTGCGAAAGGTGACTCAGGAAAAGAAACCAGTTTCCTCGCCGCCGCCAGAAGCGAACGCCTCAATCGACGCCCTAGTCGGCGCAATTGCCGCCCGGATCCAGACGAGCTCTGCACAGAACCTTAACCCTATGCTCGGAATGAGTGACCAGACTGAGAATGTCAACTTTTATAAGATCCCCTTTCCTGGTCAGGATGGCGCTGCAGTCTTTCGAGGCGACAACATTGTGGAGTTTCTTGAAAAGTTCGAGGATCAGTGCGAGATTGCGAGGGTCCCCGATCGATTCAGATGCAAGCTCGTGGCGTACACCATGGGAGGAGACTATCAGACTCCTGTCAAAGACGCTATTAAGGATCTGCCCTGGAAGGAAGGAAAAGCGTTTCTGCTTCAGGAATACGGCCGACAGGATGCCAATCGATTCCTAGACGAGGAGGAGCAGATCGAGAAGGTGACCGCCGGACCACCGATTTCTAGCTCTGATTTAAGTGCTGCGCAAGCTCTTTTCACCAAGATCGACAACGTGATTGCAAAGGCCAAGCGACAAGACTTACATGTGATGACGCATAAGAGCCTGATCAAGGCGATCTGCAAGAGATTCCATGTTGATATTGTCAAGGACGCTGCAAAGGAATCAGGACTTAGCTTGGAAAAGTTCATTCGATCGACGACTTACCCAACGTTCAAGGCCGGACTTCTGGACGCAATCGCCCATCAGAAGGAATACAGCCCTCTGTTTGCTACTGATCGGGGCGCGAAGACCTCCCAGTCCTATCCGACAACCCAACAGCCACGAACGCATCCAACGAGCCGTTACCCGCCAAGACATCAGACTCGTCAGGCACCAACAGACGTCCAGATCACTCAGACTTTACCTAACAAGACTGATCAAGAGTTGGCTGACAGCATGAGCAAGCTGAAGATCTACCAGAACAGCGTGCGGCCTCAGGGCAGTGCTCGAGTATTTGGAGTCGACGCGGTGCGACCCGATCAGACGAATACTCTTGGACCTCGCGATCGGTGCTGGTATTGTTGGTCACAGCGACACAGATTCATTCGGGAATGCAATCAGTACACCCTAGACAAGGACGCGATGCTAGTTATCCTGATCCGCGGAGCCTGGTACTATGGAAGGCGTGATGGCCAGAGTCCACTGAACGACATACCGTTTACTGTAGTAGAGGAGGGACGGAAGCGCGGTGTTGCGGACCGAATCACTCTTCTTTCCCACGTCGCGAACATGTCGGTTGACGAAGACTGTAAGTTTCTTGCGAAGCAGATCCTTGATCACCAGATCGGGTTGCCCTGGCAGGATTCTCCCGCACTCCCTCCGCCTAGTCAGTCCACGGCAGTCAAGTGTGTTCGTGTGCTTCGCCCGAATCAGGCAGAGGACTATGCGGATATTTACGCCGTCGGCCGTGGCAGACCCCGGAAGGACCGCCAGCAAGCGCCTGACCTGCATCGATCGGACAAGACCAAGGTCACCTATGGGGTAAAGAAGCCGGAACCTGTCCCTGCAGTCAAGAAGAAGTCAGTCAAATCCTCAGGCGACTCAGGAAGGGTGATGGACCTCGACGACGATGAGGAGCAACAAGCCTCGGACCCCGATCTGGTATTCAGCAGGAACACTTCCGTACGGATCGATGACAGACAGACCGACTCGGTGAAGACCCTTGACGCTGAACAACCACGAGAGGAGGATCTGAAGCAAGAGGCGCGTAGACTTGCTGAGAAAAAGCTGGACGCCCCGGTGTCTCTCCCTGTTAGTCTCCTAAGGAAGATTTGGCCAGAATTTAACGCAGCAATGGGCGCAGCCTTGCGTGATCAAGGATACGTCGACGCGGACGGAGTCCTGATCAAGGCGCCAAAGTCCCTGATCAACCTGGCTGAGACTGATAAACAGAGGCGGGATATTCAAGGACTTCTTGACGAGTACAATGCCGCGATCTCTACGGGACAGGCGAGATCGGCCAAGGTAGCGCAGGTCAGAGGAGTGCAGCCTGCACCCGCTCTTCCGACATCCGTCATTTCAAACGCTCATCTCCAGCTAGAGGTCTATATAACCTCAGTTGATCAACCCTCTTCAGGCGACCCTATCGTGGCGATCCTGGACACTGGAGCCCAGGTGAATATCCTCTCGAAACAATACGTCGAAGCAGCAGGGATTCCATATATCCATACGAGCCTCCAGATGAGGACTTTTAAGTCTGATCCGAGCAGCTTGACGACGTTCGATGGATTTTGTTTTGCGGAAGTATGGGTCGATAGGTATAGGGTGACCTCGTGCTTCTTCATTAAAGATGAAAGGGAGATTTCCGACCCTCTCTTGCTGGGATTGCCTTTTGCCCAAGACTGCAAGCTCTCTTTTGCGTACGGCGATCAGTTGATTACGGCTCATATCTATGCGGAGAACACCCTGTTAAGAGTGCCGGTTGGAGTGATCAGGACGAACCGGCCCTCCGAAGTTGCAGACATTCTTCCCCACCTTGATCGATACATCACGGAAGTCTTCGACGCGGGAAAAGACAGTCTGGTAGCGTAACCGGGGATGCTGCCAGGACTAGGACCCTATACCCGGACCTTGATCTTGAAGAAGGGGACGTATTGGCTGCGGTGATCGACGACGAGCAAGCCGAGGACATTATGACGACAGTAGGGCGATCATTGATTGAGCCACATGCAGCGCAGATTCGGAAAATCGCCGCGGTGATCGCAGGAACTGCCCGGAAACACAAATGCGAACACGACGAACCGGACGCTACTTATGACCTGACGATGAAGCCGGTATCTCGCCAGGAAGAACGGTTGATCGGGCGACGGATCCAGAAGCACTGGAAAAAGGCTACTCGTTGGTTCCAGGAGACAGGGAACGCCCTGATGGGACGCGCTGCGAAAGTCAACACGATGTATAAACGGAAGGATCAGAAGGTCCAACCAGTTGACGACGCACTGTCGGACGGATCAGTCCCTGATGGCGACCCCCACTGGAAGCTCAAGAAGATCGAGGAAATCAAACACAAGCTGGAGGACCGATCGGGACCATATGGTGACCTGATCACACCAAAGTTCTCTGACATTGAGCCACGATCAAGGTTGACAGAAGATCGCCTGACGAAGCTACTGGAAGGGTGCCAGCATCTACGACCAGCGGAGCGTGACCTTTTTACGCAGATTCTGCTCAATCGAGAAAAGGCTCTGGCGTGGGAATTTCCAGAGTGTGGGCGCGTCGACCCTATGGTTGCGCCGCCTCAAGTGATTCGGACCATCCCTCACAAGGCATGGCAAGCGAAAGGTATCCCGATTCCGAAGGCTCTTTTACCGAAGGCTTTTGAGGTCATCCGTAAGCGGGTGGCACGCGGTATTATCGAAGAAAGCCACGCTGCATACCGGAATCCGTGGTTCCTCGTTATGAAAAAGGACGGCGACTTGCGCCTGATCAACTCGGCGACAAAGGTCAACGCAGTAACTCTTCGCGATGCTTGGCAGCCTCCGGCAGCGGACGAGTTTTCAGAAGAGTATGCGATGTGCCAGCTTGTGTCGTTGCTTGACTTCTTCTCGGGTTATGATCAGATCTCACTGGACGAAAAGAGTCGTGATCTGACCACATTCTCTACTCCGCTTGGTCTGTTCAGATACTGCACTCTGCCGATGGGAGCAACGAATTCAGTAGCGCAGTTCTGCAGAATCATGATGAGGATCCTTTACGATCTGATTCCTCAGTGTTGCAGCGCGTTTGTCGACGATATTGCGGTCAAGGGCCCTCGATCGAGATACAATGACGAAGAGCTTCAGGCATATCCAGGGATCCGTCGATTCGTTTACGAACACCTCCGTAACATTGATCGAGTCCTAGTGAATGTGGAGTTAGCCGGATGCACGATATCAGCAGTCAAGTCTCAATGGTGCCAAGAGTCAGCAGTGATCGTGGGATACCTTTGTGGTACTGTCGGACGTAAACCTGATCAGGCCAAGGTTGTCAAGATTCTGGAATGGGAAAAGTGCGACAGCGTGTCGGAGGTCAGATCCTTTCTAGGGATTGTGACATTCTATCGCTGCTGGGTGGAGTGTTTTTCGCTGATCGCAGCGCCTCTCTATCAGTTACTCCTGAAGAATCAACCTTTTCGATGGGAGGAGCCACAGATCGAGGCCATGGAGACTCTTAAGGTTGCTCTCACCACTGCGCCAGTCTTGGTCCCGATCGACTACTCTCCGAACGCCGGCCGTATTATTCTAACTACCGATTCGAGCGGGGACGGGTGGGGTTGCACTCTCGGTCAACTCGTGGACGGCAAGAGAACGGTCGCGAGATACGAAAGTGGAATCTGGCGAGGGGCGGAATTGAAGTACGATTCAGGGAAGTTGGAGATGCGTGGAGTCTTGATGAGCCTTAAGCGATTGCGTAACTACGTATTCGGGATCAACTTTCTGCTTGAGACGGACGCAAGGGTTTTGGTTGCTCAGATCAATGGGGCAGCGAACGACTTACCGTCGGCCATGATGACGCGATGGCTTTCGTGGATCAGGCTCTTCGATTTTGAAGTCAAGCATATCGATGGCAAGAAGAATACGGCAGCCGATGGGCTCTCTCGGAAACCTCCAGGCCCGTCGGACTTGCGTGAAGCTGATCAAGAGGAGGATATTGAGGATTTTATCGACGCAAAGGTTCTGCGAACGAGGATAGCCAAGAGCTTCTTTCTATCGGCCCACGCGCGCGGAGATGACACGACCGACCAGCCCGGAGAAATTGAAATTCCGACGGATTTACTCAGCGACCACCCCTGGTCAACCGACTCGAAGCAGATCGCCTATTTCCTCCTCACGTTGAAGAGACCGCCGGGCATTCCGCCGCACCGATTCCGCAAGTTCAAGCAGAAGGCTACTCGATTCGTTATACGGAATCAACTCCTGTTTAGACTGGGGACGAAGACGCGCCCGGAACCTCTTCGTGTTATCGATGATCCAAAACAGCGGCTTGATTTAATCAATGAATCGCATAATGAATCAGGGCATCGGGGACGAGAGGCGACGTATTTGCGACTTGCCGAACGTTACTATTGGTCCGGGATGTATACGCAGGTCAGAGAGCTGATCGCAAGCTGCGAAGCGTGCCAGAAAGCCCGATCGGCGCGCCCTGATGACTACCACGTTTCTTCGGTTCCGCACAGTCGCCCCTTTTCGAGAGTCGCTTTAGATGTCCAGCATGTGGGGAAATGGAAGGTCGTTGAAGCCCGCTGTGAGTTTACAGGATACCCAGAGGCCCGCATCTTGAAAAATGCCACGTCGTCGAACATTGCGAAGTTTATCTGGGAAGATGTGATCTGCCGACATGGTGTCTACGGAACCTTGATCGTTGATGGGGGGAAGGAAAACGCTGGGGCGGTTATTGAGCTGAATCGGCGTTGCGGAACGCGCCGAAAGGTTATTTCGGCGTACAACCCTCGTGCGAATGGACTTTTGGAGAAGGGGCATCAGCCGATTGCCCACACACTGAGGATCTGGTCGGACCAAGGGAGAAAGGACATTCGGCCGATGTTGGCCACAGCTCTTTTTGCTGACCGAACGACGGTTAGAGCCTCTAGTGGCTATACGCCCTTCTATCTCAACCACGGATACAACGCAGTCACGCCGATAGAGGGACGGACGGCAACTTGGAGAGTTTTGGACTGGGACTCTGTCAAGACCCCGGAGCAAGAGATGCAGCTTCGGTTAAGGGCCTTCGAACAATTGGACGACGATCGGAACAAGGCTTCTCAGATCATTGCAAAACGCCGCGCCCTTGGTCGTGATCAGTTTAACACGAAACACATCAGGCGGATAAGGAAGGAGAAACTTCAGGAGGGAGATTTGGTCCTCGTCTTTGATGTTCAACGGCAGATCGACATGTCGACGACGAGGAAGTTGGATTACTACTGGCAAGGACCTTTCAGGATTCACTCCGTATCGCCTAGGAGCTCTTCGTATCAGCTATCGACCTTGGCAGGGGAGCTGATCACTGGCGCGACGTACTCTGGGTATCGATTGAAGAAATTCCTGAAGTCCCCGGACGGCTTCTATCTCTCTCCAGAAGAGGCGGACGGTCGAGGGGATATCGCAGCGGATTTGGCAGATCTACTCTCGGACGAGGAACCAACTCCTGATCGGCCAGAGCCATCGATTGAGGGCAGCGATTCCGACGACTTAGAGAACTCCGACGAAGGGGACGAGGATGATGCGATCGGCCAAGGGCTGAGAAGATCACGACGGAACATGGGAGCGACAAGCGTGTCTTCGTGATTGGGGTTTGTCTCTTTAGCTTAATCAAGCATAAAGACACAGGGGACGATAGGATACGAAGAAGAAGCGCTTGTCTCGATATGATCAAGCTATCAAGACCAAAAAGTACGAAGGACCAGCGCGCAAAATACCGAAATCCCCCCCAGGCCAAAAACGATGAATTCCCACTCGATCAGCCAAAGACTTAGTAACCACTTCCCTCGCGCTGGCGCTTTAACTCCTCAGCCATATGCTCAGCATCCTTAGCGTCATTCTCAATCTCCAAACGCTGATACACCTCGCGATCGATCCAAGGGTGATCCTCTAAAATACTACGGAAACTCGAATGACTGGACCAGCTATTCTTGAGGGTCTTCAACATGGCGGCAGCTGACTCCTGAAAGTCGGAAAGCATCAAAACCTTCTTTTCAACGATCGGGATATCTTGAGGGATGAAAGAAGGGATACCGCCACCACTCTGATCGCGCTTGTGCTTCACTCCGCGGGTCTGCGAAACTTCGGCGCGACCATTGGCCCAGTGTTTAGAGTCGGTCTTGTAGTCGCAATGCGTCGACGACTCTTGATAGAGACAGTTGGCACAACGGTTGTCAAAGGATCCGGGAAGAGAAACACACTCGAAGTAGGGTGCCATTCCCCGAGTGTCGTCGTCCGATCGGGACCCAATAAACTTTTGAAAGTTCTTGGCGCAGCAGCTGCAAGGTCGAGCGTTCCGGATGCCGTACGCCTGAATAAGGAGCGAATTGACGGAGGGAGTACGACTAGTCAGACGGAAGGTCAGGACACCAAAGTGGCCAGCAAAGTCGCGATGGACGAAAACGCGGCGCTTCCAGAGGTGATTGCCATGAGTGATCGAAGGGTTGCCCAGTACGTTCTGAACGACGGATTGGTTATCGACGCATAGCCAGAATACTCGGGATCGCCTGCCGAGAAGATTCGACAATACTGGATTAGAACGATCAGTCACGAGTTCCGATTCGAAGGATATCTTCCGCACAACGCCATGCGCAATGCGCCCTTGCTGTCGTACGAAGAGTCAAGAGACAGACTGCCGAACAAGCCGCGCGCATCCCCGACTAGTTCCGACGTGATGATAATCGACCCCAAAACACCCACTCCACGAAAGAGCAGTCCCCGGTCGATCGCTGAAATCATGAATCGCAAAACGCCAATCAACTTGCCTCCGCAGTCGGGTACACCGCTCACTCTTCCAGGCATTTCGTCTTTCGACCGATTCCTCACGCCGCGCCGAGACGGAAGTTCCAGTCCAATTGGAGGTCTTCCGAGTGGAGTCACTATAGTTGACGGCCACCGATACGACTACCAGCCCGTCGACCATCGCACCTATCGGCCCAACCAATCCCCGACTCCGCGTCAGCCGATGACGATCACAAGCTTGATCAACGATGAGCCCAACCCCGATCAGGCGATTGTTCTGTACCGCGCTTCCCAACCGCCTGAGACCCCGAAGACGAAGGGATTGACCCAATCGCTCTCGAATATGAGCTTGCCTGACGCGCCCGACGTGCCTAACACTCCGATTAAGCCGAGCCAGCCCGAAGGTCGTGTCGAATCGGTCAAGCAGCGCCGAGGCACTACGGCCGATCCAGTGAAGCCCGAGACAGATCAGTCGAAGCTCACCGACGAGGAGCGATGGAACGAGCGCAAGAAGACTATGAGCATTGAAGAGATCGAGCAAAGAGAGAGAGCCGAGTCCGATCGAGACCGTCTGGCGAAGAAACATGCAGCCCTGCTGAAACGCCGAACCCAGCTGAAAAAGAAGCTCGATATCAAGAAGTGCACCCGACAGGAATGGGTCGACCAGTTCGATGATCCAGTCGCGGAAGCAGCGTATCAGGCTGATCCATACAGTACTTGGCTGCCCCCGAGTGCTGAAGATGATTGGGAAGGATGGGCGAGGCATGATGCTGGGATCGAGTGGGACAACATCGATCGGGGAAAAGACCGGTCTTCAAAGAAGAAGAGCAAGGGAGGACGGAAGAATTAGAGCCGATCGCCATAGGATTGTGGTTTCTGTGCATTGAGGGACCAAAGACAGAAACCAGGGGACGGATGTAGTGGGGCGGGGTGGCGATCGGAGATTACCCTCCTCCCGATCAGCTGAGGATGTAACTAGAGGATGCCTGATCGGTAAAGATAAAAAGGGTCGTAGACAGATCGATAGACGGACAAGCCAATTTTCTCTTTCTTCACACACACCTACCTTCTCTTAGCTCGTGCGACGAGACCTTTCAATGATTTCAGTCGAACCGTGATAACACAAGAAACTCGGGAGTTTCTACCCCTCTGATCAGGAGAACTCTTACGTCGATCGAAGGAGATTCTTCAATCGACCGACTGAGCAACTCGAACTGATCAGAGGAAGCATCTTGTGTTGCTTGTGTGGGTTGAGGTGTTTCTTCCTATAGATCACCGCACCGCATGAGTCCTTCCTTGCCCTACACGTCTTCAATAATATCTATAATTTTAATAAGACTAGCTTCCTAATAGGAATATTATTATATATAAAGGTTATTATAACTTCTAACTATAAGGGAAGGCCTTATATAAAGTAGCCTAGTAATTATAAATAGGTTTTTATTATTTAGGGTGTATATATAGATAGCTAGGTAATACCTCTATATATTATTATAAAGGGTAAATATTACCTCCTCTCCTAGTATACTAATAGCTAATTCCTAGCTATATAGCATATCTATCTAAGTAAAAATAGATAGATAATAAATGAAATTAGCCTAGATTAGCTAAAGCACTTTAATTAGTATATAAAGTCTTATATAAAGGGTACTTATTACCTCTTAATCCTAGATAGCTATAAAAGCTATAAATTAACTAACTTTAATAAATACTATAAGGAATAAAATATTATTACTCTCTATATACCTCCCTATTTATTATATAAGCTTTAGCCTCTTAATATAGGGTGCTTTAGCCTATTAAAGTACTTATATAGTAAGGAAATTAAGAAGATAATATAGATATAGATTTTATATATTATAAAGGATAACTTCTTTCCTACCTTTAAAGTAGTATTCTTTACCTTAATAGGTAAAAATAACATATAAGCTGGTTTTAGATAGGCAGGCCTTATACCTTTTAACCCTAAAGTAGTTATTTCCTACCTAGATTTTAAGCTAAAGACACTAATACTACTAAGCTTACGTCTAAGTAGTTAAAGCTCTTAGGACCTAAAGATACTATCTATAGTAAGAAAGGGTGTATAAAGTACTAATTCCCTTAAAAAGAAGATCTAAGCACCTAAAGGTACTATACTAGTAATAATATATAACCTTACTAACCTCTAAGCTAAAGGAATTAGTAAGTTATTATATAGGGTTACTCTTCTTAAGGCTAAGAACTATAGGCTTTATATAGGGATAGAGGTACTAAGTAAGTACTAGAAGGTAAAAAAGACCTAACTATGTCTTAGAGGGTTACTTAATACTACTAAAGTAGAGGTACTATAAGTAGAAAAGGGTGGTATTAATACTAGAGGGAAGAATAACCCTTAAACAGAGGGTTATACAGAAGGTGCTAAACCATATATATAACAATATAGTAATTATAGAAAGACTAGACATAACATATAAACCTATAAAGTAGTTTAGGATAGTAATAAGGAAGGGGATAATAAGTAGTTTTAATTAATTTTATATATTATAGTTGAATTTACTTATATAAAAGGTAGAAAGGTAGGAGGACATACGCAGCTCACTATAATACACAGCTCACTATGCATATACGTTATAGTATAATCTAGCTACCTTAGGTAGTATTAATAAATATCCCTTAGTATAGGAGATAGTTATAAAATCCTATTAGAGTATTATAGTATATTACTATAAAGTCCTCTTTAGTCTATCCCTTAAAGTTATCTTATAAGGTATCCTATAGGTTAGTCTTATAGAGCCCTTCTCTTATATACCTTATTATTTAGAAGATAATAATAGTAGCTAGGGCTTTCCTCCTTTTATCCTTAGAGGTATTAGTAGGGATATTACTAATATAGGTATTACCCTATTATTTAATATTAACTTAGCCCTAATACTACTTAGGGATAAGGAATAAGTTCCTAATATTTATAGGGTATAAGGGGTCTTACTCTTTAGTAAGGAAATCCCTAGGTACTATTAATAATAGTTATAATTATTTAGGAATAAATCTGCTACCCTCTAGTAGCCTTATAACCTCTTAAATATAGGTACTTACCCCTAACTATATAGGCTTAGGGGTAAATCTATTTATTAGAGGAATTACTACTAGTAGTATAAATAATAGATAAAGGATATAATAAAAGGAAGGGTAAGAGATATAATAGGAGTTTAGATAAGGGAGAAAATAATAAAAGGGGATAAAGAAGATAAAGATAGAGGACTTAAGGGTAGGGGCTAGTAAGGTTTAAATACTTAATTACTACTATAAATATTAAGGGGTATAATATTAGAAGTAAATTACTTATTACTAGCTACCTTATAATATTAAAAGTAGATTAATTACTACTAGCTACTTTATAGTATTAGAAGTAAATTAATCTATAGGTATTACTATTAGATATTATTAATCTATAGGCGTTACTATTAGATATTATAGTACTAATAGAAAGTAGTAGAAAATATAAAAAGGGCCTATTTACTTAGGTGTTTATAAAGGTAAAAAATTTACTTACCTTAATTAGTAGTAAAAATATTAATATAGTAGTTTTAATAATACACCCTTAATAGTAATAGGTAACTAAAAGAGTTATATAGTTAGAGGATTTACTATAGCTAGTAAGATAGTAAGTAAGGTATAGGTAAAAAAGAAGGGGACTTCTCTATAAGTAATAAAGTTAAAAATAGTAATCTTCTATATAATAGATATAAGGATAAAGAGGTTTTTACTAGTATTATTAAGTATAACTTATACTAAGTAATTAGCGCCTTTTTCTAGGTAGTACTAAGCAGCTTAGATAGGTAGTATTTATAGTCTCTTCTATTAACCTTACTAATCTATAGTAGTAGTAACTATAAAGTTAACTACTAATTAGTATTAGTATTATAGGATCTAATGTTAGATATAGGGGTTAAACTATAGTATATTTAAAGATATTACTAGAGTTAAATAGAAGAGAAAGAGGGCCAGCACGCTAGCTAGTAACAGTGCTGTAGATATTAAAAGGGCTGTTGAGGTGGGCCACGTGGCATGGCACGTGATCCGGATCGGCTCCTCTACTATCCGTAGATGCTCGGCATCCCGACAAATACCAATACTACGCCAGACATCTGGGCACAGCAAGAGGGACCGTCTGGTATTAGCACCTTAGTCTGGGCACAGCAATAAGCATAAAATATCAACAGCCACCGTGGCTTTGTGAGACAGGTAGCCACTGGTGTGCACTGAGGAGCGACTAGGTCCTTATGCTAATCTTAATTGGGACATCTTTAGTACTGCGTCTAAACTTATGGCCTGATGTTGTAGCCCAGATCAAATAAACGTCTTTATACCTCTAGCAAGTCTCCTTCTACGGCTCATTAATGAGCACACCTTGTACACAAAACGCGGGTACCTGAGAATTGTGATCAGACTTCTCATCCATATTTAACGGGTTGCTCGCGTGGCACCCGGACTGGCGTTGTTGGCAAAAAGTAAATATAAGACTAGACTTGTATCACCCTGACACCCTGTTAGTTCTTTTGACCCTCTCTTACAAGTGGCCGAGGAATCCCAGTCCCAGAATCACCCCCGTATCAGGGCCCTTGAAAATTCTTTTTCTGGTGTCCAAAATGCGAAGGTTTTGTACTAAACTTGCCGCTGTTTGAACAGGATGGGCCGAGTATTTGAGCGCGAATCGTTGTGGGAACAGCAAAAATCGATCCCAAAGCTTTTTATGAGTTCTTCTGTCAAGGGTGAATAGAACATTGACTGACTTAACGATGAACGATATTAAATTGTAAAGGCCATTGCCACAAACTCCAATGGGGAATCAGTTGCTCGCTATAGACTAGAGGAGGCTTAATTGTCCGTTGTACCGCGGTTTCTTGTAGTAGTACTACCGTCTGGTCAAGTCCTACAAATTAAATAGACAATAGGGGTGAGAATTATGTGCCGCCATTGACTTCCGAAACCCCGGCCTTCTTCACACCATAGCGGCGTGACGATCGCTCTCAAGCATATACATACAGTATGGCCCTAAGACGAAGGGTAAAGAAGCTGGGATTGTGTTTTCTTGCTGGGAAGTCTACATTTGGTAGCATTGTGGTGTCATAGCCTCTACTGATTCCGAAAGGTAGTGAGTGTCCTCGGCCTGTTGGGTCTATTGAACTTGGCTAGATTGCGACTTTGCTGACTGGAGAGGAGAGCCTTCGCGGACAAATCTGCGATCCACCCAGCGGATAAGGGTGATTTGCCATGTATTACCTGCTTTTGTATCTATCACCCTTGACGCGAATTATCGCGCCATTATCTCATTGACGACCTATCTGCAGAACGGCTAGACGCCGACAACTCAGCAACGCAGATCTACAGGGTCCATTGCCAGCATAGACACCATCCCCATCGCATCGTCGCCGTCGGCCCGACGAGAATTGCCTGATCCGGGGACCACCACGAACGGCTTGGCAATGTCGTAGTCTGGTCCTTTGGTCACGCAATCGCCGGCGGCAGGGGTATATCTGGGCCAGGACCCGATGCAACCCCTCCCCCGATATTATCCTCCATAGATACCGGTTCCTCACCCGGACACACCACCGCGGCCCCCTACCGCCGCCCGTGATGATGATTGGCAGCCGGAGCTATCAGCCTGCAAGAACTGCAGCTTTTAGCTGACGCTTGGTGGGTTCTGCCCAGACTTTAGCGTCCTTGCATCAGCAGATGTTGTGCGCGGGGGATGCTAACGCGAACGCAAATCTTTTGCAATCGCGACCTCGAAAACCCGCTTCATGCAGATAGCAACTTCTTCTCCCGATGGACCTGAGTCGTGTCGTGTTGTTGGCCCACCTTTCGCTGTTGCGACCCGGCTGGTCGTTTATATAACCTTAACCGCCCATCACTTTAGATCGTTTCTACCTTGAATTTCGGCGACGGCTTTCCGGCTGGGGTTCCTTTCTTGCCGACCGGATCGTCCCCTGCCTTTGAGCTGTGCAGCGAACAAGTCGTTGAAGTTTTCTTGCTTGGTTGAATTTTGAATAGTGAAGTGCAACAATGGGCGAAGCCGCATCGGTGTCGTCTTCGACACCGCGACAGGCAATCCGAGCAGAGCCCGTCAACTACGGCCCTCCTGAAGAGGGCATCTTCAAGCACATCTCCAAGGTCGTTCCGTACTTCCGCAACCCTCGCAATGTTCTCGTTTTCAAGCTGGACGTCATGCTGCTGGCGTGGATGTTCCTGGCCGGCATCATGAAGGAAATGGACCAGTCCGCCACAACACAAGCCTACGTCTCGGGAATGAAGGAGTCGCTCAGCCTCTACGGCAACGAGCTGGTCGAGTTCAATACCTTCTTCTCCATCGGATACGCCCTTGGCCTGGTCCCCGGTCAATTGATTCAGACAAGGTTCCGGCCGTCAATATTCCTTCCCCTCTGTGAAATGAGCTGGGGACTGTTGGTTCTCTTGTAAGTGCTTCGCCTGCTCTGCGTCCTGACTGAAGGATTCACGGCTGACAAGACCCCCATGACAGCACATTCAAAGCGCCGAATGCTCAAACCATCTTCGGCCTGCGGTTCTTCCTCGGTCTCTTCTCCTCCGCCTTCTGGCCCAGTGTCGTCGCCCTGATCTTCAACTGGTACACGCCCGCCGAGCTCGCCGTCCGAGTCGCCTGCTTCACCGTCTGTGATGTTGCCGGTGCCATGTTCCTGGGCGCCCTGCAAGCCGCCCTCTTCCGTGACATGAACGGCGTTCACGGGTACTCTGGGTGGCAGTGGCTTTTTATTATCGCGTTCGTGACCCCTTCCCTTTAGCCAACTTGAAGACTAGCGTTAATAATAATATTAGGGGAACCGTCACCGTCGGCCAGGGCCTGATAGCCTTCGTTACCGTCCCCGACTCCCCGTCCAACACCCGTGCCATCTACCTCACCGAGAACGAGAAGCGCCTCGCCCGCGAGCGTATGGTTGACTTCGGCGTCAACACCTCCAAACGCATCCCGGCATCGGTTCTCCGGACGAAGCTTCGCAAGCTCATTGTGCACCCCGTCACCTACTTCTTCCTCTTCTCCTTCGCCTTCAGCGCCTGGGCCCATCGTGCCAACGCGTACTTTGTGCTCTACCTCGAGAGCATCAAAGACTCGGCGGGCAACCGTGTATACGACACGTACCACGTCAACATCTTGCCGTTGGGCGGCTATGCTCTGCAGATCGTCACCAACGTGGGCCTCAACTGGCTTTCCGACTGGAAGCGTTGGCGTTGGCAAATCAGCATCTTTTCCGCCGCCGCTCACGGCATCTGCTTGGCCGTTCTGTGCGGCTGGCCCTCCGACCACAAAGTCATCCTTGCGTTCTACTTTCTCACGTACGCCACCAACGCCGGCAGCCCCTCGCTCATGGCGTGGATGGCCGAGATCCTCCGCAAGGAGCCCGAAGCCCGATCGATCATTGTTGCGATGACCGTGACGACTGTTTACGTCGGCCACGCCACGATTCCTCTCGGCGCTTTCCGCGTTGCCGACGCCCCCAGGTACCCCGTCGGCTTTCCTCTCACGGTTTCTTTCACCGTCGCAACCATTTTGGTGCAGCTTGGTATGTTGTGGTGGCATAGACGGCACCCCGAGGTGGCCGAGTACGGATATGAGCCAGCGGTCAACGGCAGTGGGACGTCCGATGAGGAAAACCCCAAGCTTGCCGACGCCGAGACCGTAACCAGCGGACCTGACTCCAAGACGGCTCAAGTTGCGGGAGCGAGGGAGTTGTAGGTACAGCCGGAGAATAAGATTGCCAGATAAGAGAGTTATAGAATCACCGGCAATTAGCATGAACTATGTCAACTTTTCCATGAAGCAGAAAACTGACGTTTCGACGGTGACCAAAATCCTAAAAGTAGTTTCAGACATTCCACCTCGCACCCTACTCGCTTATCATGCATACATGTTTTTTTTTTTCTTTTTACACAGACTCTTGGAGACTGTCACAGGCATCTAAGCTGCTCAAATTCTGCTCAATAAAGGTCCTCATGTATGGCCCTCCACATCCTCATAAAATGCACAGCCGAATCACCGGCATTATTAACCTAGTGCAAAATGATGGCTGTGTCCTGTCTAATTGGATATATCGAATATGTCCGTCCTTGGCTGTCCTGTTACGATTTTGAGGTTCGGCTCGATCTCTCCTTGGAATTGCACCCCCGTGTTGGAATCGATGGACTTCATCCTTCTTCGTCGAGTAGCCTGCATTCAACATGTCAGCACTTGGCTAAACAAATGTTACCACAGCCACGAGGCGAGATCCAGTACCAATTGACGGCAGCAGTCTCGACGCACATCAAGAGACATCGCTTGTTGGGCTTATAATTGGCGCAAGGCGACTTTCAGCATCATGCCGCCGAGAACAAGACACACCCAGAAGAACACGAGCATGGCCCATATGGGTGGTTCTTCATCGGACTCGGCATCTTCCGCTCTCGGGGGTGTAGAAGGGCTTCTGGCTTCCACTCCTGCGGCGACAAGCCTGTATCCACCTGGGACGCCTTCAGTTTGCATGGTGTATGAATCCAGAGGGTACGCGGCGGAAGGCCATGCGGACGAGTCTTGTGTATGGCGCGCACGAAGCTCCTCTGCCTCGTCACCGTTATCCGTTTTACCGCTCGCCAGGGTGTGTTGGCAGAATAATAGCAATTTTTGCAATGCGAAATCGATATAAAAAACAGCTACAAGGTGACAGGAGAGGAAATGAAAGACACATGCTGCAGTTTAATGTCGGAGGGTTAAACTTCCAAAGTTTTATGAGAATACAAAGACCTCTTCTACACGAGATCAACGTAGCACAAGCCGACAACGAACCAACCATAGCAAAACGTGGGGTTTCATGCAATGCAGATATGCGCTTTGTGGCTTTTCCGGCCAATTCTTTCGGTTTCCCAATGCCGGTCGTTCGTTTGCCCCCAGGGTTACGAGCCATTCGCAAGGCGGTGGCTGCAATCCTCGGAGAGACATCATTGGACTACCGCAGGGTATGCCGCTTCCCATATGAAGTACCTGGGTGACGCGTCTCTGGGTGTTTGCAAGATACATGGGTTCCGAAACCCATCTTTCAATCTCATCGAGCAGGCATGCATCTGAGAGATTCAGCCTACACCCATTTGTAGTTGTCAGACGGTGATTAATTACACCCTGCATGACGACTGGCGTTGGGCAAACTGTTGGCGCCCGGTAAACCAAAGAATGATCCGGACATATAAGACAGTATGTAATCGCAAGGGAAACTTAGATACACTGGTCACCATCTACTTGGAGTGTGTATACCAGGGTGGTCGTCAGTTGGATTCGGATCGAAAGGTCAAACAACACGCCCGAACTCAATGTTCTGAGTCGCTCCCGTCTCGCCACCACTACCGCCCTTGCCGTCGTCGTCCTGGTCAGGTGTATATTCCCCATGAAATGCACACAGGATGCTCTTTTCATCACTGATTTCATCTCTGTAAAACTCCAAATACATCTCCTGGGGGTCCGTCAGCCGCCGTTAGTAGTTTCGCTTGCCCCAACAAACCGTTACCCTCACCGCTAAGGTCCAAGCCCTTTAAAGCATGCCACTTCAGCCATTCAAATATCTACCTGGGTTTCCGCTGCCTGTATATATTTTTTTTTATTCTTTAACTAGCACGCTGTTGAAACCCCTCCCCCTTTACAACAAAGAAAACATCCCTCAAAGCCCAGCCCTCGCCGCTTCAGAGCGCACAATGGTCGGGACCTCGTCCTCGAGGCTCCTCTCCCGCGGCTCCCACCCGAGCACCTTGCGGGCCCGCACCGCCGCGCCGCGCGAGTTCATGCCCCAGCTCGCCGCCTCGAACCCGGCGGGCGACTTGACGGCCTCGTCGAACGACAGCTCGCGAACCTCGGCGGCGCCGTCCCCGAGAAGACCCTGCGTGTGGGCCTCCCGGCCGACAGCCTCAGACAGGTCGCCCCAGACGTGCTCCCCGTTTTCGGTGAAGTAGTAGCCGCGGGCGCCCCAGAGCTCGGCGTCGTCGGCCTTGCGGGCCGGATCGAGCGCGGCCTCGACGAGGAGCGCGAAGACGACGCTGAGGTCGTGCACGTGCACGTTGTTCCAGCGGGCAAGGCCCCGGCCGATGCGGGGGCAGTACTTCTGTTTCAGGACGAAGTGCGCGAGCTCGTAGACCTGCCGGCCGCGGCCGGAGACGGGCCCACGGCCCTCGCCGTAGATGGTCGGCGGGCAGACGATGGCGGTCTTGACCGAGGCGGCGTGCTCCATGCCGGTGTTGAGGACGATCTCGTCCACGTTGCGATGGAAGGCGGCTGCCGGCAGGTTGACCAGCTCGTCGACGCCCTCGTAATCGTTGAAGACCTTGTCGTCCGGCTCCCCAAACACCTTCTTCACCTCGGAGTCGAAGTAGGTCAGGATGCCAGTGCCGCCCGTGTGCAGCCAGAATCCCGGCCGAGAGGTCGAGTGGCCTTGCACGAGACCCTTGGAGATGGCGGTCGCGGCGCCGGCGTGGTCCGAGGAGTCGGCGGTGTCTTGAAGACCGGCGTGAGTAACATGCGAAGTGATGGTAGGTTGTGGAGAGGGAGGGAGGGTCACTCACGTATGACGATGTCGGCCCACGCCGCTTCGCGCTGGAGAGTCTCGGAGTCATCAAGCCCCCCGAGAACGATGCGAGCTGTGGGGTATTTTTCAACAACCTTCTTCGCCTTATCCTCCGAACGCACAAGGAGCGCGTACTCGAACTCGGGATGCTTCTTATACAGGTGGTAGAGAGCATCGCCCCCGATGTAGCCGGTGGCCCCTGTGAGGAAGATTTTGACAGTCATGATGATTGAATGCGCTGGTGGTCGAGATAGAAGTAAAGTTGTAAGTTGTTTCGATAAGCCCTCGCGCGTGCTTCATCATTCGACTATGTTTGTTTAGGCGTGTAAGAGGGGCAAAAAGTTCCATGACGTAAGGTGCTTGAGTGACGATGAGAAATTGCGCCGGATAAACATTCTAGCCCCCTTGAGAGATTCAATCCATCATTGTGGCGTCGGTCGTTATCGTCTCCACCGAAGTCCTGCCTGACCATACCAGTTAGTCCTATTCTGCTCATGTATGGATTTCCTTATGTTGATAGTATTAAATGTCTAAGCGGCGTGGGAATCGGCAACTTGAATATCAATATCAGACATGCTACATCTACGTAGCAGTTTATAAAGTCAATCGCGCTTGTATTCCTAAAACTGAGTGACAACCAAAAGTGATTGCCAATTTATCAATTAGGTCGTGATCGACAGACACTGTACACACTCTATAAGCGATGAACTACAACCACATCGAGGTAATACAACCTGAAGAGTGACTTGCCATCGTCGATTGATTGATTTCTGGCAATTTGATTAGGTCTACTGGGATTCCAGACGCATCAACCGAAGCGAATGGTAGCAAAACCCTCATCCGACATCGGAAAACGAGAGTGTCAACGCAGTTCTTGACGACCAAAATGAGACGCCGCATCGCATGGCAGTGCCAAGTTTGAGCGGCGCTG
Source organism: Colletotrichum sublineola (assembly GCA_020631755.1). Taxonomy (NCBI): domain Eukaryota; kingdom Fungi; phylum Ascomycota; class Sordariomycetes; order Glomerellales; family Glomerellaceae; genus Colletotrichum; species Colletotrichum sublineola. The sequence continues at coordinate 4,504,617 of JAHSQG010000001.1, forward strand.
GAAGACGGACGAGACGTTATTGCATCCGGGGGGCATGGAAGGCCCGGGCGGCACCGCCAAACGGGCTCGCCGGCGACAGTGAGACGAAACAAGCCGGAGGGAGCCTGCGGACGGGGGCTACTGGTCACGCATTTACCAATTTCTCGGCTCACCCTGGGCCATTCCGTGCGAGAACAAACACCGGTAGCGACGTTCCCCGCTTCGGCCCCCACTGGAATTCGCGGAAAGAATAGGCTGAGCCGCCAACCCAAGACCTCCAATCGTTGACGCGTCTTTTGTGTCATGGACTGGCGCATGGTCGTTCATTCAGTGGATGACGGCTCAATTTCATTGCGCTGCTCTACATAGCAGTGCCGAGCAGCCTAGTGGACTCAGGTGGGGTTGACATGATGCAGTGGACAAAATTAGACACAAGTATACGGCTGCCTGCCTAGTACACACCTGATGTCAGCCCTAGGCCCTGTTCCACGATGCCACGGCATAGACGGTCAGGCATGCTGGCTTGGGGGTATCGGAAATACACAGATACATGCATTCCAATGATGGCAAAAGGGGTACCGTATGGCACGACGCTGACGGCATGATGTTCAACACGCATCGCCATGAAGGAGTGACCCGACGGGGAGGGCTATAGCTTTTAAATAGCCAAGTAGTGAGCAATCCATGCACCCACGTAATGAAAGATCTAAGGCGTGCGACGATTGGCTCTGCGAGAAGAGCAGGGAAACAGAAAAGAAAAAGAAAAAGAGAGAGAGAGAGAGAGAGAGAGAGAGAAAAGACTGAACCTCGGTCGATCTCGCACAGCCAGACCACTGCCTGCCAGCGTCCCCATCATAGAGACGGTCAAGCTTTCGGTTGTCGAGGTCTGAGGGAGAACAGACCAAAGCTGTGGGGAGGAAAAAAAGAACGGAGCCAATAACCGGGGAAGCACCCGCTCGATGGTAGCCCGAAATGGCGCTGGGGTCCTTTGTTCTTCTTCGTGTTCCATTTCCCAGTTTCCACCTTTGCCAAGGAAGCTTCGCCACCATGGGTCCGGACCTCTACCGGCATCGAAACTCGAGAGAAGGCTAGGCCGCCAAGCACATAGGAAGAAACGGGGACTCGGGTAATCTACTGTAGTAAGTGTGTCTTCCTACTGAGCTACGATGTATTTATTGGCCGAGAGAGTGGCAGCGAGTCAGCACGGGTGCGAGGGAACGCTATAGGCACATTCTTCGGTACGTCCATCGGCATATGGTACCTGAGCTGGCTGACTCTTCTCCTGCATATCTGTCGTCTCGCGTTGCCAATTGCAGGCAGGCCAGCTCAATTACGGTTGCATCGATGACAGTGGACGGAGGCATTACTGCCACATGGGCATCTCTTCCTGCGCAAAACGACGCTAGAGGTCGAATACCCGGGTGGCTGTGTGTCAAGGTGAGATTGGTGTGTGAAATGCAGGGGAGGTTTCTTGGCACCACCAGCGAAAAGAATTTCGATACGAAAAAAAAAAAAAAAAGCTCATCAAAGGGAAACATTTCGTTTACCGTGAATGTAACGAGCGGAACTAGTAATGTGAGTGGGCTGAAGTGCATGTTCAGGCCACGGGAAACATCGGATGGCAAGTCCGCGGGCGGCATGTGGGATGAAAAGAGCGGCAGGCGGACCCATGCCATGCCGTCCGAAGCAAACCCGCATGCCGGTGATGTGTGATGTGCCGCCGGCATTGTACCAGCGGGTTCCCGGTGGTGCGCATCACCTGCCGTCCCTAATGAGCGAGCCCAGTCGCTCAGGTTTCGATGAGGTGGTGAACTGCCCGGAGCCTGACGCTAACAGCCGCACAGGATCAACACTACGAGGCGCGTCTCGATACAGAGGCCGTTCCAGACGCCGTTTGCCCAGGCCGAAGAGATGAGAAAGTGAGCTCCTCATTTCAGCACCTCGCGTGGAACAGTGGGCGACACCGACGTAGAGTGAGCGAGTGCGTGCGGTGGTGGTGGGTGGTGCAGCTGCAGCTGCAGCTGCAGCGTGCAGCACATGTGTGTGGCCTCCGCTCGAGTTTCAGACATTGGATGCCAGGCAGCCGCTCTAACTCCTGAATACCGAGTAGGCTCCGCCAAGAACCGGGTTGGTGTCTATGGTAATAGTTGCAAATGCGTTGGCGAAATGAGAGAAGAAATGAGCCCCCCCGGCGTGAAATATCGCCTAGGCTCGCCCCGTTTCGCCTCAATCGCCGCCAAGGCCCCAGCGAGGGCACGCCCTAGGCTCGCGGGAGAGAAGCCTGAAAGCAGAAGGATCGTCGCGTCGCTCCCCTCATAGACTATGGTCAGCTCGTGTTTCTACGCCCTAGACCGGCCTGGCCATCGGGGGTACCCAGGGCTTGTAAGGTTCCCAGGACGGGTGTCATGGGGCCTGTCGGTGCTCACCTGTAACGTCCTTCAGGGGCACAAGGTGGTGAACAAGCGCCGACAGCAGAGGTGCAGTTGGGCACTAACTAGATAGATAGTACACACGCACAGTGGTGCTGTGCGTGAGGGAACCCCCCGGGTATTGTACGTGAAGTGGATGGGACGACGGTGTTCCAGAGTCCGTCAAGGGAATGATGCGAATCAGTCTCGATCAGGAACGGAAGGGAAAACTGGAGCTCAAGTCAATGCTGTCGACAGTCTTGGCCCATGGGAGCGGCGTGGTCCAATCAGCGGCTAAGCTGCTATTTTCTGCGTCTTTCGTTAGGACCCCCTGGATGGTGCATCTGGATGTCGACAGAAACAAGAATCCACAGGCCCAGAGTCCGAAGATCAAGATCAAGCGATCAACTTGGACGCCTCCACGTGTCGATGGCGGTTCGCATGGCACCAAAGCTTGTAAGCCTGGCTCAGCCCAGTGGGTAGATGGACAGAAATAGTGGAGGAAGTGGGAGAGCAGCCGGACTGTGGTGTGCTCTGTTAGGTAGTGAGTAGCGGTGGGGCCAGACCGTGAAGGATTCGCGCGTATTCAAGTCGACGTGTGCTTCTGTTCCTGTTGGGCTCAGGGGAATGAACAAATAAGCCTGTCTGAGTTAGCGCAGGTCGCCAAACATGAACAAGGACGACAGACAGGTAGTGGCAAGCTACTTACTACGTAGACAAAAACAGCTCCTTGGCACGCGGTGTGCTGGCTGATACGAGCACCCGGATTGGGAATCAGAGGTGGACGGTGGAATGATGCAGAGAAAGGATGAAGCCGTAGGGGGAGACGATCTGGAGCGACGACTAGGTAGGCAGGCTTGCTTTCCTTAGGTTGAGTGCTTCATACCTACCTAGGTAAGGTAGAGTAGAGTAGGTTAGGTACTCGTACCTGGGAAGGAGCAAGCAAGCAGGCAATTGGATACGTACCTTAGCTCGGTGGTGTGGTGTGGTGTGGTGTGGTGTGGTGAGATGTGGTGGGTGGAGCCGCATAACCCCTGTTTCAGCACTGGCTCCCCTGCTCCGTCCCACCGGTTTTCACTGGCTTTCGTCTCTTGGCTTGGAAATTGTGGCTCCTTCCCCGACGCTGACCGGGACTGGGACTGGCTGCCCCCACATGCCCTTGCTCCCATCGCTCCTCCCCTTGGGAACTGACGATTCTGGCCCGGCCGGGGCAGGAGGACAAGGGAAATCACAACACGGACCTCCCATTGGCCGATGACTCCTCCCAGCACTGACCGTTGGACGATCCAGCAGCGGGAAGGTCTCACCCCAGGAGGGAGGGAGGGAGGGAGAAAGAGAGATGTTGTGTGTGGCGGCAGTTACATTCAGCCAGCCAGAGAGGGAAAAAAAAAAAAGGAAAAAAAAGAGTCAACAGCAGACAGACGCGACGGTAACAATTGTCTGTCCCCTGCTCTACTACCCTCGCCTCACCTCTTCCACCGCTTCCTTTCCTCCTTTTATTGTATTGGTTTTTCTTACGTATCGTTTCTTCCAATTTCCTACACGCACTCTCCTATTCATCTTGTACCCATCCTAACTATTTTTTCCTCTCGTCTCGTTTCGTCTCCTGTTCCAGCTCTGTCTTCCTTCTCTTCCTCGTCCATTTCATCCTTCCTCTTTCGTCTGTTAAATAAGCATCTGCACTCACTTACCCGATTCATTCACACTCACTCACCCACTCACTCACCCAATTCGCTCACTCCCGCACACACGCACACACACACACGCCCACAGGAACACAATCCCTCCCGCACCTCCCGTACCACACCACCGGCAGCTCCCTGGACGAACCTCCCACACCATCACCGAGTTGAGCTTAACTCCCGCCATATCCCAACCCGAGCCAGGTCACCCCTCCTTCGCCGGGACGTCCTCCCATTCCAGCCGCTTACCCCTTCACACACGCATCAAGCGCCACGCCTCGTATACCCAAGACTCCTAGCCTAGGTACTCCGACAATCTGGCCACCACATCCCTCGCCCGAAGTCCTTAACTACCCGACTCTCCCACCATGCCCCAGCTTCCGAATTCCGTACACGAAGTCCCAGCAATCAACACACAAGTCAACGACTCGGGCAACACTCCCTACACCATGGCAGAAGAAGGCGGTTACCACCCCCCGACGGGCACCGACACCCGGCCCAAGCAAGAAGCCGAGTTCACTGTCAAGCCGCGTATGACGGACTTCAACACTGATGAGGTCCGCGACGCCATGTCCCCCACCGGCCCCATGACTCCGAATCCCTTCAGCCGTAAGAACACGAGCATCGACATTGACGACTACTTTACCGGTCCCCGCGACATCCTCAAGCACTCCAAATGGCCCCTCTTTATGCAGATGCATGGCAGCATCCTGCCCAAGATGATCGTTCCCTTGATCTGGATGTCTATCTGGTCTGCCGCCATCACCTGCATCGACAAGTTCCGCACCAACGTCGGTGTCGACTCTGTCCTGTTGACAGTCCTTGGTTTCGTCGTCGGTCTGGGTCTCTCCTTCCGCAGTTCTACCGCTTACGAACGTTACGCCGAGGGACGTCGTTACTGGGCCCAGCTCATTCTCGCGACCCAGAGTCTTGGTCGCGTCTTTTGGATTCACGGTGGCGATCCCGAGGGCCTCGACCCAAGACAGTCTCTTCTTCGCAAGGTCGGCTGCATGAACCTTCTCTTGGCCTTTGCCGTCTCCATCAAGCACAAGCTGCGCTTTGAGCCCTACACCGCCTACGAGGACCTCGAGCACCTCGTCTCTCACCTGCAGACCTTTGCCCAGGAGGCCACCGCCGCTGAGCCCGAAAAGCTTACCCTCAAGAAGAAGAACTTCTTCAAGGAGACGGGCGAGTACCTCGGCGTCTCCTTCGCCGCCAGCAACCCCCGCAAGACCATCAAGAAGGCCTCTCGTCCTCTTGGTAACCTGCCCCTCGAGATTCTCAACCACATCTCCTGCATCGTCGACAAGATGGTTGAGGATGGCCAACTCAAGGTCCCCATGCAGCAGACTCTGGCCTACAACAACGTCGCCCTCCTCAACGACATCATGACGGGCACCGAGCGTGTTCTCACCACCCCTCTCCCCATCGCCTACACCATCGCCATCAGCCAAATCACTTGGGTCTACGTCATGCTGCTCCCCTTCCAGCTGATTGACAAACTCGACTGGATCACCATCCCCGCCACCGTCGCTGCCGCTTACATCATTCTCGGCATCCTCTTCATCGGCCGCGAGATCGAAAACCCCTTTGGCGAAGACGTCAACGACTTGCCGTTGGAGGGTTACTGCGAGCAGATCGCCTCTGAACTCGACATCATCGCCTCCTTCGAGAAGAGCGACCCCTACCGGTTCATGGAGTCTCCCCGCAACCTGCCCCTGTACCCTGCGAGTATGGCCCCCTACCACATCTGGATGGGCCGCTCCGAGGATCGCGTCCGCGACGCCATCAAGTCCAAGCACAACACCGTCTTCGAGTTCCGTAAGAAGGTCATCCTCGATAAGGTGGCGTCGAGGGATGCCCAGTCAGGGGGAAAGAAGTCGAGCAGCGAGGGCACGGCCACTCTCAACGGCGACCACAACGTGTAAAGGGCGCCCCGTCCTTTGCCTCTAGCCTCGCCCATTTGTCGTGGCTTTCGTCTTTCGGGAATTTCTTTTCTTTTCTTCCAACATCTCCCGGATCCCTTGCTGCACAATTTAGCAAGGCGAGAAACACAGGTTCAGCGATTTGCATCAGGAGTCATTCAAGGCACGGAAAAATCATACACGCCACCAACAGGTGGCTTTGGCATTGGAACGGGTTCGGATTTTCTTTTCACTGTAATTTGCCTGGAAACAAAAAGGGCAGGTATGTTTTTTTGAGCGCGGCATTGCTTCTCACAGCATGAGACATAAAAAGAACAGATTCTACAATGGGTAGACATTTCAATGGCAATGGAAAACATTTGAATACATGACTGGCTTTCCGGTGATTGATGTCGTGATCCGACTGTCTCCTCTCGTATGATCTTATTGATGAGGGACTTGCGTGTAACGTGACCATGAGCTGTGAAGCACCAGAACGAGCGATGGATGTTGACCCAACCCAAACCTCCGCCCCCAATGCAAGAAACAAAACCCCCCAAAAAGAACGCTACGAGTGAGGCCCTTCAACGACCAAGAGTCTAGGCCATGGTCAAGGAATCAGGGTCAGGTACCCGGCGCGGGCCGCCCTTGGCGCAGTCGGGTGTCCATCGGCAGTGGTGGACAGATACCGAGGTACAAGTACAAGGCGGTCCCACTTGGGGTCGCACAGGTACTTAATTAACTATACACAGTTGAAAGTGGTGGACAGATACACCAACAACACTATGGCTCGTTCCTGACGTCTTGTGTGTGTGTGTGTGTGTCAGCTACAGGTATGGGTGTGCGTGGATTCCCTATGTCTCGAGCGAAAGGGGGGGGTTCCGAAGATGAATGATATCAGACTGATAGCCCGGGGGAGGGGCTCCAACGCATTGATGCGTGCGGAACATTGGGTTACATCCAAACCGAAACAAGGGGGGGGGGGGGGGGGGGGGGACGGCTCAGTGTCGAGAACGTTCTATAAGGATGGGTCTCGACTAGTCAGGTCGTTTTAAACTTTCGATCTCGAGGGTACGAAGGACTATGGAATACTACCAACATAACGCCGGCCAAGCCAACGGGCGTGGTGTGGTGGTCAGGCCCTGGGTTTCCGCGCGAAGCGAGGGACCCGCCGCCTTCGGCTTATCCCCCTTCCCCCCGGGGACCGGGGCATGATGTCTTTTTCAGGGTCGAGGCTCGTAGGGCAAGCTGGCGTTGGGGTTGCTGAAACTTGAGGGCCTCTCGAAAGGTTCGGAAGGGAACCGAGACGTGTATAGCTCTGTTTGAATGGGTAAGTTTTGGATGCTTTCTCCCCCCCCCCCCCCCCCCCCCCCCCTTCCCATGTCTTTTTGTCACACCATGTGAAGATGGAGGGACGAAGCACCTTGGTCAGGCTTGTTCTCTCGTTGTGGCCCTCTTGGGACTCGGAGCATTCCTCGTCTCTCCATCCCCTCGAGCCTGCTGCTTACCAAGGCTGGGTGCGGTGTTTTGTCGCCGGGAGGCATTCTCGCTGGCGCAGGGAACGTCGGGGAGGTAACATTGGTAAGCGGATGCGCGGGAGGGCAAGAAAGGCCCCATTTCACCTGAATAAGGCGGTCAAGAGGTCGTAGTCTGCGTGTCGTCCCGCGTTGCTGCCGTTGTCGTGAGGTCCTGGGGTCAGTCACAGCATCTGGCCGACATGCTGTCCGGGAGCATCTGAATCGGAACCACCAATGTCGAGAAAGCATACTCAGCGACAAAAACTTGCGCACGACCAAGGGGGCGAGAATTTCAGACTTCCAATGAAACTGTTATATCTTAGCAAAAGAAGTTAAATTAGAATGTGTGATCTGGCGAGTGGTTGAAGGCAACCTTGACCTGAGAAAGGTGTAGTTATCCTCCTTGCTTGGGGTTTCTGCCTATTGTAAATCTACCTATATCAATGAGAATAACACAAATCAAAAGCTTTAGTAGTAACATACCTGCATCATTATCCCCTGTTCTATACTATATTGATGGTGAAGAATATGCTCTAGACCCCTATACGCGGTCCGGTGCACTTAACCCAGTACATGAATCTCAATACGTAATAACCCAATACGGCACCTTTAGCCTGTGCCATCTCTCAGTCTCTTAAAGCGGTATTAGATATCCAATAACGCAGAGCAACTACCAAATCAGACTTCACTTCAACCACGGCCTGGATCCGTGCGTGAACAACCTTGGCGACAACCGGCGGAATAAGGTCGGCCAGATTCGCGGCGCCTTCACCGGCAATAACTCCGGAGCCACGCTGCAAAGGTCGGCAGCCACATTACCGATGATGGCTCCGAAGTGCCGATGGGCTGTTATAGATACATACCGATATACGCACATTAACCCCTGTTATTTGCTGATTTGACACTAGTATTGTGCACAAGTCTTTAGTGCGAACATAGCAGTATGTCGCACGGATCCTGCGTCCAACGCTCTCGGCTAGATATCAATGTAATTACAACACCCTAATAATACAGTGTGTGAGGTGGTGAGTGCATATTTGATGCATGAAAGCTGCAGGCGGCCAAAAGCCCGCCGCCGGCTGCGATAAGCAAATAATGATTTGAGCGAATCAGCTTACAAGTAGGCTGGAAGTTGGCACACAGCAAAAATGTTTTGCTTGATAATTACTAAAGCCCCAGCCATCAAACACACTCAGGGAGATAACATATCACCTAATCAATGCCTATGATACAGCCAATTGATGGGCAACATAAGGAGCTGGGCGCTATATTGTACGCAAAATTGAAGCAACATCTGACCACAGCCTAACCAATTGTGGCATTGACTTCCACCTCAACCATGGCGGCAATACCAGTTCAGGTGCAGCCTTTTGATGAGAATTGCGGCTGGCCCCGGCGGTTGCTTCACCTCCCCACAGTGGCATCGTTATGAGTACGAGGGTAAGTGAGGCAAGAGAGCGCACCTCAAGTAATTGACCGCAAGAGAACATTATGCTACATCATTTACCCTGTTCAGTACTGACGAGATGTCTCAGCTTTCCATCATCCAGACGATTCGCGGCCGGCCATTAATCATGCTTGGCTTGACGTGGCATGCATCAACCAGACGCCCGGATCAGCAGAAATGGCATCCGAGATCGGTCGCCAGGCCAAAATTTTCAAAGGAGCCGCGCAGACGTTTGTGTGGTTGACCAAGTTGTCTCGGGAAGAATATCAGCAGCAGCTGGGCCGCGAATGCCCAACCGGATCTTTAGCCGACCAGGCCAGGGGGTGCATGGATTGTGCCAGGCTACAGGTTGAGCAACTCAGCCAAGACCCGTGGTTCTCATCTCTCTGGACACTCCAGGAAGCCTATCTCTGTCCCCGGGCGGTGTTCATTACCCGAGACGGAGAGCTGCTGAGCCAAGACGATTCAATAACACCCCCAGAAGATACCCTCCTGCTGAGCGATTTCATTGACTTTTGCAGTCTACATTGGGACAATATTATTGATCGCGAGCACTCGCATCAAACCCCTGGTCCCGACGATGAGTACGCGCAGAGGCTCAAAGACTCTCTCCAGCGCAGCGGCATGATCGGCCTCCGATGGACCCTCCCGACAACACTCTTCGCCGCCGCGCGCCACAGGGAGACTAGCAAGGAAAACATCGTAGATCGTGTCTACGGCATCATGCAAGTCGTTGGGTTCAGATTGGGCAAGTCGCGACCAGGCTGCGACCCTAACCACAAGCTTTCCCTTGATGAGCTTGAAGACGAATTTGGCCGGGAATTACTCCAGCATGAGCCCATTATGAGTCAAATGCACGTCTTTAATAACCCCCCGCGAATCGGCAAGGGGTGGAGAGTTTCCTACGACTCCCAACCCACGCGAAGACTACATAACGTCAACCACACCTATGGGGAGGGCAAGACTGCCTTCGAGGGCATGGAGCGCAAGGCCCAGCTCTCGACTGTTGCCTTGGAAAACATCACCTGGGGCCGTTTCCACGGTGGTACATGTAGATTGAGTACTCTTGCTCGGATTTGGGACAGTATACTGCCCGGAGGGGGCGGCATCATCGACCTTGATGGCTCGGAGCACTGGACCGCCATCCATGACCCAATTCTTGCCCGCGAAGAAGTCACCGCATTTGCCCAAAATCATCCGGATGCGCTCGTATTGCTACTAGGCATCCAGAAAAAAGAGGGCTCCCCTCAGTGCCTGAGGATTCCAATTGGCCTCTTGCTTGTTCCTCACTCTGTCCCATCTAGCAAGGCTACCAACCTGGGTATTTGGCGAAGAGTAGGTCTCTGTGAGTGGTGGACAGTCTTACCAGGCTATGATTCTGAAGCCATAAGAACTCTTGAGGGGAATTCAAGTGACTGGGTAGACCAAAGTGGCATATTTGGGTAATCTATCGAGAGACAAATGTAAACTTGCAAGTAGCCAACCTAAGCCGAAGAAGGGTTATTATGTTTTTGAACTTGCACTGGCTCTAGAAGACGCCACTCAACTAGTTGAAGAAATTTGATGTTGTTGCCTTTCATAGTGAAGATGGGCTGTATGCTAGGTGTAGGTTTCTACATGTAAACATGATATAGCAGTCTGGATGCTTTTGTTGGATTGTTTCGAACTCTCCTCATTTTCCAGCTTGGTGCATCCGATGTGGAACTACATATGATTGACACGATCATGTCACATCACCACCCATGTAGATCTAGTTCGCTATCTACCTTACGGGTGGCCCCACGTACATGTATGTAGAAAGTGGAAAAGGCCACTTCTCCATCGCGGCATGCCCTGTACTGCCACATCACGTTGCAGGCATCGCCATTATCGGATACCCCGCCATCGTCGATGCATGTAGCAGAACCTGATTAGCACTTATAATGAGCAGCCTTCCCACCAGTCTTTCGTTCATCCTGGTTTCCACAATTCCATCCCAGCATCGTTTACATACCAATATTGCCCTATCCACCGCAGCTTTCAAGGCTTGAGCTGAAACTTCGAATATCCAAGAGCCGTCTTAGACCTACCTGATGCATTCGACGCTCCCAGACTCCGCCATTTCGGCCGCCACGACCCTCGCTTTTGAAAGGCTGCTCTGGCCCCAGCGATTTTTCTCTCGCCTCAACGTATGGTCGACTTTTACGATGGCTCTGCAGGCGATGATATGTCATTGCCACTCGTGGCTTAAGAACATATACCAGGCATCGAACTTTGGTTTTGTCCCTATGATACCACCTACGGTCGTGTAAACCAATCACGCTCGTAGAATGAAGCCTGTCCCTTGACCAGATCACGAGCGAGGAAAATAGCAAGCAAGGGTTGTACATCTATGTTTCCACCTTAACATTTTCGCGCCCCAGGGCACTTGTCGAGTCCTCATGCAGCCGAATATCACTTCGGCATCCACAGCCTCAATAAACAGAAAAGTCAGTCGTGCGTGACCAATGACTTCATTATCAGACACTTATGTCTAACAGGAGCTATTTACCGTAGAGTTACAGAAACAGCGTATCTACTGATGCACGTCACGCAACTCGATTTCCGGCCATCAATACCTCGGCTTGGCCCCCGCAAAAACCATAACCTCCCCCCCCACCACCATAAGAAGTACCTTCTACCACATATATGTTACGTCTATATCATGTCAACATCCTCGCAAAGTCATCTTTAATTTTCAGGGGCTCTTTGGAGAGATTTGAGTTAGGGTCAGGGTTAAATCTTTGTTATCGTTAGAGTTATTAGTATGTGTTCAGATCACTGTAGATAGGGTTAGTAGGGTGGGTAACAGCTCGATTTCCACTTTTTGACACGCTTACGTGTAAGGGTAAGGCGGATAGAGGTTTGGCTTGTCGTGGGACTGACAGATGGGCTCTGCTTTGGGTTAGTGGGAGTAAAAGTGGAAGCTAAGTTGCGGGTAGATAAGGCACTCAAGAGTCCACATTCTGTCTCGTCACCAACAGCTGCTTGAGCCAACCAACAACTGAAAATGGACAGCCTGGGGCGCATCACGGCCGAAGAAGAGCAATTGAGCGGTTGGCCCCGACGCCTCCTCCATATCCCATCCATGACCTCTTTGCATTGGCCGCCGGGGAACGTCTATGGCAATGCTAAAGAGCCGAGATACAATATCTTGACCTACACGTGGGGCCGCTGGAGGCTGGAAGACGATGACGAGCATGCCAGCGAGGTCGAAAGCGTCGCGATTGTCGGTTTTCCATGGCATATTCCCAAGATCAGCCCCGCACATTTCACGGCGGACCAATTTCTTTCCGTGATACACAGCCTCTCGCGACCTTTGGGTGATCACAATATGCTACCAGGGGTACCTGAAGTTGATTTCATCTGGCTGGACATCGCCTGCATCGATCAACGCGATGACCAGCCTGAGTCAGCCGCCGAGGTGGGAAGGCAGGCCGTATGACAGCCTCGGAATACAAGTTGTATATTGCAAAGGCTGACCCGAGGTCTTTAGGATATCTTTCGAAGAGCTACCAGGTGTTTTGCCTGGCTCTCTCGAACCGAGGAGAGCGACCTTTTACAGAGCTTGGACAGTATGCGGGCAGCATTGGTCCACCTGAAGGTACCCAAGATGTTTTTGAAGGTAGAGCGTCGAGATAGCGAGATTCTAGACACCATAATTGGCGCTATGAAAACAGTGCTCCAAGACCCCTGGTTCTCGTCGCTTTGGACGCTGCAGAAAGCGTTTCTCCGTCCGGACATGTACATCCTCTCTCGTAGAGGAAGGACAGCGCTATGGGAACATGACCACTGCCGGATGTCTTTGCACGAATCTATTAGAAGGCTTATCACCGATCTGGAACCCCGCCTGTATGAACTAGCGACCGACTTGGGAGCCGCACAAAAATTACGTCTGATTTTAGACCTGGTCATAAGTGCTGGCCTTGGTACGATTTTCACTCTTAACATTATGGCACCTTATATTGCATTAACTAACAGGACAGTCTCGCGGGAAGAGGATAGAATCTATGCCATTCAGCAGATCTTTGGCTTCCGGCTGGGAAGCTCTGCTATTGGATTTTCCGGCCGCTCGTTTACACTACCGGAGCTTAGGATCCAGTTCGTAATCGAGCTCCTGACTGTATATCCCCACCAGAGCCAATTGTTCCTTCACTCAAAGCCTGTACCTGTCGGAACCGCTTGGCTCCCGAACAGTGATTCGCAGATACTAACTGGCATCCTATCGTTCACGAAGACTTCGCGGGTATTCACTGGCGACTACAATAAAGCGAAGGACAATACATAACCCCTTTGCGTGCTTGGAATTGCGAATATTAACGGTGTAACGTAGGTAACATTTATAGGGCAAATTAGTTCCTGGTCTGACTTTCAAACCATATTTACCTAAGACGACTAAGAACAGCTTTATAAGCAGTTCCTCCTCACAGTCTGTCTAGACGCTAGAGACGAGTCTAACATAGCATTGCACAAACTAAGCACCGTGTATTATTGCCGAGGTGACGAGCTACTAGGCGTACTCTCGAGCTTGCTAGCCGGAGTGCAGGCAGTGGTCCTGCTTTTGGGTTATTATGACACTACAAGCGAAAGTGGTTGGAACTTAGTACAACCCGCCGCGGTTGGCCTAATACTTAAGCCTTACTTGGAATCTGGGAACCAGCGACGTTATTGCCAGCTAGGCTTCTGCGTTTGGCTACAAAGGTTAAGGTTTCCTCTAGTCATCATAGATTGTGATCCAAACTTTCTCTATTCTATGGAAAGGTCTGGTTCTATGGCTCAGTGGAGAGTAGTTTCCGGGCTCTTTGGATAGAGAATGCACTTATTTCAGGGCTCCTTGATAATCAGAAAAACAAGAAATACAGCCTAAGTATATCCGTATGTAAAATGTCAGGCTGGGGAGTAGAAATATAGCTCTATAGAGTAGTAGTAGTATTTAACGCTACGAAATTGAATCTAGTAGTGAAGGGCGCCTACTAAGCTAGTCTAGCTATTTAAACTTATAAAGTGTCAAGGGATTAGAAGGAGGTACGGAGGTGTGGGACTGGCATCACGTGATAAGGGCTAGAGAAGCGCAAGCAAAGCGTGTGTGCTGCCTGTATAAAAGGAGGACATAGCGAAGGCGTAGAGAAAAGGGGGAAGTCAGCTTTTAGCTTTACTATTATAGGAGACCTATTATTAATATAGTAGTATATTTATTTATTACTTTAGTATCTCTCTATACTTTTTAATAGTCTAAAAGCTTTAATTACCTTACTAAACTATTAAATAATATACCTATTAATACTAAGTATATTATATATAAACCTAAGGTGTATATAGAGAGAATAAGCAGTAAGTTATTAAGCCCTATACTAAGTAAAAAGCAGTCTAAACTACTTATAGTAATACCTACCTTAAGCATACGTACTACCTTAGAGTAATATAAGGCTATAATAGAAGAGGAATACTAACTTAAGGAAGAGCTAGATATTATATATAGGGAGTAGTACGTTTAGTACTAGTATAAAGAGTTAGAGTAACTTAGGAGTAATAGCTATAGTATAACTTATACTAATAGTACTATTAAAAATATACTAGTTTATAAAGCTAACTATAGGATAATAGTAGTTAATAGTACTATATAGCTATTAAGTAATAAACCTAAAGATAATTTATACTTATACTAACTCTTATCCTTTTTAACCCTCTTATATAATAGGAAATTATATTAGGACCTATAGGTATTCCTATTTAACTATTATATATACTTTACCTTATAGTTAAAATAGATCTATAGTAATAGTAATAAAATTACTGTTAGTATATTACTAGGTAGGTAATATAGTTAACCGTACGTATTAATAGGTAAAGTAATAAATAATAGGGGTAAATACCTTTAGTTTAATTATACGTAACTAAAAGAGAATTATTATAGGTTCTACTATAAATAGATAGGTAAATATCCCTAAATCTATAGTAGATCTACTAACAGATTAATAGTTAATCTATAGCTAATTATTAGGGTTATGCTTAGTAAGTCTAATAGGATCTATAATAGTTAATATTATAATACTAGTAACTTTCTCTTAAGGAGAAATTTACTATAGATTTATACTACTTTACTAGTTAACTATAAAAGGCCTAAAAATATAATAAAAATAAAGATCTAAAAGTATTATATACTTTTTATATAATAAGCCTATTATATATATAAAACCTATCTATTTATCTATATCCTTACTATACTATTACTAATAAGCTCCTCTAGCGCCTTATTAGGTAATAACTTTATAAATTTATCTACTAGGTTATTATTACTATAGATCTATTAAATCTTATATATCTCCTAGTGCTTATATAACTACTATAATACTATTATATTAATTATAAGGTGTTTCTCTTTTATAGTACTAAGTTTTATAAGATACTTATAGAGGGAGTAGAAGTTAGTATATATAACTATTAGGATTTATAGGTATTTAAGGTAGTTAGTAACTATTATTAGTATAGTAGTTATTAGAGTATTAAATATAATATTTTTGTAATATTTATAATATAGACTTTTTCTATACTAATATACTAGTATAAAAAAATAAAATTAATTATATATATAATATAAGCTAATTAAACCCTAGTTACTATATATAGTTTTTAGAAATAGCTCTTATATAAGCTTATAATAAATCTTAAATACGTGTATTTTTAATATTACAAATATTATAAATATTATAAATACAGTTAGTATATATACTAAATTCTTAAAAATATAGCTTAGAATTTAAGACTAGTCCTATATAAGAAATATATAAGACTTATAATATCTATATATAGTATAACTTCATATACTTAGGAAATTTTAAAAATATTTCTTTTTTAACTATATATAGAGAAATATATATATTTATAAATCTACTACACTTTAAAGACTCTAATAAAAAAATATTATAATATAATATTTTATAATACTCTAGTAGTTATTATATAGGTAATATTAGTACTAGTAACTATTATATAGATCTTAGAGGCTAATATACTCTATATAACCTTCTTATACTTTATTAAGCTAAAGTAAATAATATTCCCTTTAATAGTAAATTTACTAGTATTATTATAGGTTTTTATAGTAGTATTATCTTTACTATATTACTTATTTATAAGAATAATAATAAATCTAAGCTATAAGGTAAGATTACTATTATTAGTAAATAATCTATTAATAAAGATAAAGAGCTTTATAGTTATAAAGTTAAGTAGTTAAAAATAAAGGCCTTAGTTAGGGTTTTTTATTTACTACTTAATTTATTAATTAAGCTTTTTAATATTACTTATATCTAGTAATTAGTACTAAGTAGTAATAGAGTAGTTAAAGCATGCCTTAGGCTAGTAGATTAAGGTAATATATATACTATAGGCATACTACTTAATATACTACTAGGGTGATTCTAGTAAATTAGGGTTAATAGGTTATAGTTATTTACCTTATCCCTTTTAGTAGAGGTAAATATTACTATTATTATTAAGAGAAAGTATACTACTATTAAAGGTAATAGGTTTATTAGGTTTAAGAAATTACTTTAGCTTTACTATAAAGGTTACTTTTATAAACTTAGTATCTTTATAGTTAGAAAATAATTTATCTATAAGGCTAATAGTATTATTAGTTTATATACTAATTAATATAAAATCTTTATTATTTTATACTAAAATAAGTAGGTAAGGGTTAAAGGTTAAAGTATCTATCTAGAGGGCTTTTCTATAATAGTTATTATAAGTTACCTACTAGTAGGTTCTAGCCTTAAGTATACTATATAATAGTTACCTAACCTCTATTATTATATTAGTATTATAAAGGTGTTAGATCTTAATAGGTAGTCTTATAAGAATTATATAGTTAAGTAGTGTTACTAATTGCGTATATGCCTATGTTATATTATATAGCTATAATAGGTGGTTTTTAAGTAATAATAATAGGGTAATAGTAAGAATTAACTATTAGGCTATTTACTAGATAGTTAGTAACTAGGTAAGTATTATAGCCTTCCTATTATTAGTATACCTTTAGATAATAAGTCTTAACTTCTTATATAGGGTCTTATTTTTACCTTTAATTTTATATACTAATTATAACTTAAATATATAAATACCCCTATTATGTTTTTTATTATACTAGATAATATAGAATATACTATAGGCTATTAATCCCTTAATCTCTTAGTAGTTAGACTACTTAAATAGTTTACTAAGTATAGTTATTATGCCTTTCTTATAAAGTTTAATAGTAAGTATATAGTTAGTATCCTCTTTTACTATAAAATAGTTAGTAATTAATAGGTTAGTCTTAGTAGTAAATATCTCTACTAGGTTTTTTTATAGGTAGCTATAGTACTATTATTATAGCTATTCTATAGTAACTATAATACCTTTACGTATTTTACTCCCTTACTTATTAAGAAGCTTAGAGGGTAGAGTATTAGTACTAATATCTTATACTTATATAGTATTATTAGAATCCTCCTTACGTTAGTAGTAGGGTTTTACTATAGTAATATAAAAGTTCTATAGGCCTTATAGTAATTTAACTATATAAGTAGTACTATTATTAGAGAGTAACTAAAATAGGCCCTACTAGCTATTCTTTTCTTACTATATATAAATAAGAGATTAAAGAGGTAGTATAGTAGTAGCTATAGTATTTAGGCTATTACGTATTACTAGTATATTATTTACTTGTCTTTTAGTATAAATTTACTATATTTCCTCTATAGCCTTTTATATTATCTCTACCTATTTAATAGTTAATAGTATTAATAGTAAATTATTATTAATTTATAGATATACTCTAAAGACTAATAGGGTTAGTATAAGGCTGTTTAGGCTAGTAGTGTTATTTACTACTTTTACTACTATTTAGAGTATAACTTTAGGTTTTATATTAGTTTCCCTATAGAATATCTTATATACTTAGTAGAGTACTATATAATAACGCTTAACCTTTCTAATACTATTATAAGCCTTAATAGGTATCTCCTTAATATTAATAGATAATATATAGGTAGTATACTTAAACTTAGCTATATAGAAATTAAGGCCTATATTAGTAATAATCTAATCTAGTAGGCTAAGATATATATTAATCTAGTATATCTATAGTACCTCCTATATATACTCTATAGTAATAGTATAGAGGAATTATATAGTATTAAAGGTAGTTACTATATCTATAATATATAAAACCAGCTTATTACTATTAAGATATATTACATCTATAATAATCTTATAGTTATACTTATAGTTATTATAAAGGGTAAATTTAAACCTTTTTAGCGCCTTTAAATTTAACTAGTAGCTATAGTAGAACTTATTAATCTCTTTAATATTAGAGATTACTATCTTATAACTAGTACGTTAGAGCACCTTATAAAGGTGCTAAACTAAAGGGTAGCTAAATTAGTAGTATATTTACTATAATTTACTATTAGTTAGGTAGTATTAGGTAATAGTACGCTTAGGTTGTTTTAGTAGTATCTATATATAGCCCTATTTCTATATAATAGGTATAATTATATTACCCTTTACTAGTATATTAATAAGGTTATTAAATTTTACTTTATAGTAATTTATATCCTTTAAATAAAGGAGGAATAGGGTGTTAGAGTCTATTACGTAGAAGGTAAGATTCCCTATAGGTATAGGGACTTCTATAATACCTATTAACTTAAAGTAATTACTACTACTAAAGTAAATTATTACTTTACTAGTATGTAATATATCTAGTAGAAGCTTATAGTTAAGGTGCCTTTTTAATATAGTATATTACTACTAACTAACTATAGATACTCTTACTACCCTTATATCTAGTATAATACCCTAGAAAGTTATAGTAGAGTAGTAGTTATTAAAGGTAAATACCTTATCTATAGTAGGTTTCTCCTTAGTAGTCTCCTCTTTATATAGATTATTCTTTATAATTACGTAGAGTATAGCTTAGTTATATAGTTAGGTAAATACCTTCTAGCTATTAATACTATCTTTACTATAAAAGGCTATAAATATAAAGAAGGTATTACTATTAAAGGGGCTATTACTATTATCTAGCTTATGTTTATCCTGAGCTCCTTTAAGGTTAATAGTACTTTCTATCTTCTTATAGTTAAGTAGAAAGTAATTAAACATTAATAGTAAGATCTCTATTAAGTATACGCCTTTATACTACTAGAAAGAAGATTAATATTCTTCTTTAGTATACTTAGTTAACTAGTATTTAGGTTTCTTATAGATAAAGTACCTCTTTACTATAAAGTTACCCCTCCTTTTTAGGTCTTTACGTAGTAGGTCTGTTTTTAGTTATAAGTAATAGCTATAGTTACTATTATATTTATAGTTAACTTAGTATTACTTATTATTACTAAGGTATTCTTTAGTATAGTATTAGACCTATAGTTTATAGAAAAGTATAGTATTAGCTATACTATTATATAGCTATACATAAAGTATATTATATATTATAAATAGGCTAAGTAATACTATAGTATACTTAGGTACTCCTTAGTAATAGTTAATAAGGGTATTATAGTATTTCTTATCCTTTAGTATACTATTATAAGTTATAGTACGTACTAGCTAGGTAACCTTCTTAATAAGTAGATTAAGGATTTTATATTTACTTTTCCTTAGGTAGTTATACGTAATAGATTTAAAGGTAATATAGTATAGCTTTATAATCCTAGTACTATAAACCTTATTACCTTTAAATTCTAATTTAATATTTACTATTAGTATATTAAAATTACTAGTAAATCTATAGAGATTAATAGAGTAATACTCTTAGGCGTTACTACTTAATATTATTATTACTATAGCCTTATATCTATTAGTAGGGATTCTAATATAGTTATAAAGCTTATAGAAGGTAGGAAGCTTTAAATTAATTATCTTATATTAACTACTTATATACTTTAATATAAGATTATTAGAGTAAAGCTTAATAAAATTAGTTAATTATTATAAAGTTAGGCTATAACTTAGTACTATTCTACTATTAAATTAAGTAGTTAGTATAATAGATTTATAGTCTTATAATCTCTTAACTATAACTATTATTAGTACTATTCTACTATTAAATTAAGTAGTTAGTATAATAGATTTATAGTCTTATAATCTCTTAACTATAACTATTATTAGGGTTAGGCTTACTTAGGTAGAGCTTTTACTTAACAGTAGTAGTAACTTAAATAATAGGTTATAATAAGAAGAAGCCTATTAATACTAGGTATCTTTACGCTATTTATATATCTTAGGCTTAGCTATAGATTTAAGGTTAGTTAATAGTAGTTACCTTACCCTTAGTAATAGGTAGATTTTATAACCTAGTAACCTATTAATAAATCTAGGGTTTATAGTCCTTACTTTAAACCTTAGGTTAGTTCTAGCTACTTTATTAATCTCTTCTTTAGTCTAAACGTATATATTATTAGCCTCTAATACCTTATATATATAAGAAGTAACCTACCTTTAGTTTAATTTAACCTAGACGCTATTATTAATTAAGAAGTTATAAAATCTAAGGAGGACTTCCTTATTAATACTATTATAGTCTTTAACCTTCTATCTATAGAGATAATTATAGGCCTATTACTATAGTTAATTAGCTATAAAATCTTTATATTAGGCTTTTATTATAAAATAGATAATAGTAGTATCTAGTATATAGGCTCTATATTTTTACTTAATACTACTAGGTATCTTCTTAATATTAATAATACCCTATAGCTATAGGTTAACATACTTTATATACACCTATAGGATAGGGTATAGGTCTATAATATCCTTAGCCTCTTATATATCCCCCTACTATATTACGTATATTCCCTCCTCTTTATATTAGCCTTCTTATAGTATTTCTTTAGCCTCCTTAGTAGATTAGTAGACTATATTAACTTCTTCTTCTTCTAGCGTTATTATTACTACCCTCTATTAGCCTAACTACCCCTTAAACATATACGTTTCTTCTAGTAGGCCAGAAGGCGTATCTATATGTTAGAGGATTTACTACTAGTAGTATAGGGAGTAAGGATTTATAGGGGTATTTATAGTACTTTTACGTTAATTTATAACTTCACCTTAGACTTATAGTAGAAAATTATTACTTATTAAGGTAAGCCTTTATATAATACTTATTACTTATTAAAATAAGCCTTCTTTATATAGTATCTATATAGTATTTCTTAGCTATTAGTATATAAAGTAAGGTATTTTTTATAGTTAAGTAGTTATTTCTTAATACGTAATAAAATTAGGGTTATTTATAGGATAGCTATATATCTTAGGTAACCTTTTAGTTATATTAGTTTATAACATACTTCTATTAGTAGCCTCTAATTAACTATATAATATAGTATTAAGTATAAATAATTTACTATAAGGGTAGTAAAGTTTATCTCTTCTAGTTAATACCTTACTAATCTATAGAGTTTATATATAGAAGTAGGAATTAATTAAGATAACTACTATAGTAGTAAAAATTAACATAAGAATTAACTACTAATTAGTATCAGTATATTACTAGGTAGGTAATATAGTTAACTATACGTATTAATAGGTAAGTAACAAATAATAAGGGTAAATACTATAGTTTAATTATACGTAACTAAAAGAGAATTATTATAGGTTCTACTACGAATAGATAGGTAAGTATTATTAAATCTATAGTAGATCTACTAATAGATTAATAGTTAATCTATAGCTAGTTATTAGGGTTACGCCTAGTAAGTCCGATAGGATCTATAATAGTTAATATTATAATAATACTAGTAATAAGGAATAAAAGAGGAGTAAAGGAGACTAGGCTGTTAATAGTAGAGGGTTACTTTATAAAGGAACCTAAGTCTATATACTACTAAAAGATAGGATATAAAGGTAGATATTAGAAAGCTACTATAATATAGAGTATATAGGATACTTAGGTGTTAGCTATATAATAAAGCTGCTATAATAGAGCTACTACTAGGATAGGTTAAGAAAGGATATAAAAGAATATATTAATATATATATAGTATACTAGAGAACTAAGCTATACTACTACCTTCTATATAGCTTACTTATAGCGCTACTAATACCTAAGTAACCTTATACTAAGATATCTATAGACTTTATTATAGGCCTTCTATTATTAATATTACTAATTAGGAAAAGACCCTTAGATATTATCCTAGTAGTAGTAAATTATTATACTAAATATAGTACCTATATTATAACTAACTTATAGCTTATTACTAGTAGCCTTATAGACCTCCTCTTTATAAAAGTATTTTTAGTATATAAAACCCTAGAGGGTATTATATCTAACTAAGGCTTACTATTTATAAGTAAATTTTAGTTATACCTCTACTACCTCTTAGGGATTAAGTAGCGCCTAAGTACTACTTTCTACCTATAGATAGATAGATAAATAGAAAGATAAAATTAAAACCTTAAGTACTACTTATACTACTTCTATATAAGAGACTAAGCAGACTAGGCGTAGTAACTTTACCTTACTTAGTTTATATATAATAACGTATACTATTTATCTATTAGTATATTACTAAATAAAGCCTTAATAGGGTAGGATCTACTACTCCTAAATAATATCCTACTAATAGGAATAATAAAGATAGTAAATATTTTAGTAAAAGCTAAGGTAGGATAACTATATAGTAAATAAGTAAAGCTAGAGATACTCCTCTATAAAGTAGCTATTATATAGTTATAAGCCTATAATAAGAAAAGGGTACTAAAAAGATTTAATATAGGTAACTAAGTCCTACTATTAAGTAAGTATATAAAATAGAAGCACCTAAGTAGGAAACTAGTAGATAAGTAGTTAGGCCTATTCTATATTAAAGAGGTAATAGGGACCTATAGGCTAGCTTATAGGCTAGATATCCTAACATACTATAAGATTTATAATATATTCCTAATTATACTCCTAAAGTAATTTAAGAGTAAGGAGGGTAAGACACCTAAGTAGCTACTAATAGGTAAGATTAATAGTAAACTACTATATAAGGTAAAAGCTATCCTAAGCTACTAAGGGCTAGTACGTAAGTAATAATACCTAATTAAGTAGAGAGGATATAGTAGTACGGAAGATATATAGGAGCTAAAATATTATATTAAGGATAAGATATTAATATGAGTATAAGTAGTAAAGGAGTAATAAGAGAGTAGAGAATAAGTAGTATTAAGGGCCTATAGGCTAGGGTATCTATTTAGTACTAATAAGAGGTATATAAAGCAGCTAATAAGTAACTAAGAAGCAGCTAAGAAGTAACTAAAAAGTAACTAATAAGTATACTATAAGAGTATAGTAAATATAGAAAGTAGTAATAAAGCTATAAAGTAGCTACTTAGGTAGAACTTCTACTACCCTTACTAGAGGGGCTGCTTATAAGAGTAGTATCCTTATTACTAGTAGGGTCTATAGGTATAATAGTAAAGAGTAGTATAAGTATAAGTAGGAGTATAAGTCCTCTATACTTATTAGTAATATAGGCTATAAGCTATATACTAGTAGTATAGTACTATATAACATATTAGTAATAAGTAATAAATAAGTAATAAAGAAGTAATACTACCTATATATAAGACTAAGTTAGTAGTATTCTTAAATATATAGATAAGGCGCTTTATATAAGAAGCGCTTAGGAGTAGTATAGTAGTAGTAGGAGTAGGTATAAGTATAATAATAATAGGGGTAATAGGCGTAGGCATAGTAGGGGCGCTAGTAGGAGTAGCGTCTATAGTATTAGTATATAGTATATATATAGCGTTACTACTAGTAAGGATCTAGGCTTACTTAACCTATAAGTTATTAGTAAAGGTGTTAGAAGTAAGAGTATTCTCTAATACTCCTATACTTCTTTATCTTATATTTCCTCTATTATAGAGTTTTATATATAAGATATATATATATATATAATCTACTAAACTAGTAGATTAATATATATATTGATTACGTAAGCAGGTGATTACGTAATCACATCCTGATGCTAGAAGATTCTATTAGGAGCAAGATTGGCTTTACTACTCCTCTCTCTAACTATCTAGGTTATCTCTTTAAGTTAGGGTTATTCAGTTAGGGTTAAGTGCTTACGCGTCTATCTAGTTGATTTCTAAGCAGCTTACGCAAGTATGGAATATTCTAGTAAGCTGGATACGGTTATATAAGGATGGGAATCTCCTATATTCTACACTACTGTCTTTCTCTCTAAGTAAGCAATATCTATAGTAACAATCTAACTACTATACTCTCTTTATATCTTCTATCCCTTTAACCCCTTATATTCAATATATCTCTACCCCTATTATCCTATATTCTTACTTCTATAGGATATATTCTTATATAGGATATCTACTATCCTATATATCTTTACCTATTGTTCTAAGAAAAGGAGTAGTAGGGGAGTATAGAATAAGTAGCTTATAGTATTAAAGTTCTTATTATCCTTAGTAATAGTAGTATATATAGTAGTAGTAGTATTAAGGGCCTAGTAAGGAGTAAGTATATAGTTAGGGATCTAGTAGTATATAAGTAATAAATACGTAATAAACTCCTACTAAACTTATATTACCTAGATAAGTATAACTACTATTAGTATAGTAGTAGTAGTACTAGCTAATACCTAAAGTAGTAAATAAGTAAAAGAATATATAGTAAAGGAGTAAAGAGGGTAGGTATACTAGCCTAGTTATAGTAGTACTCTACCTAAGTATTATTAGTAAGGTATTAGACGTAAGAGGCATAAAGGCGTATATATACTATACTATATATAGTTATAATTTTAGCTTTTTTCTTACCCTTTTATATAAGTATATAGTAAGTTAGTAATAACTAATAAGTAGAGGGAAAGTAGTATATACATATAGAGCTAGAGGGGGTACTAAGGCTATACTTATTAACCCTATTACTAGCTATTAATAAAAAGGATTAGTAAAGGAGTAATAATAAAGTAAGGGAGGTAAACTTATAGTAAGAATAGTTATAGTATTTATACTTAAAATTCTAACTAAGGATTAATAGGTATATAAGTAGTAGAGGAGTATAGTAGATATAATAAGTATAAGGTACTTATAGAGAAATAATAGAGTAGGAGTATAAATAGGGTATTATAAGCTACTAATAATAATAATTAGCCTATAAACTATAAAAAGAAATAATAAACTATAATAATAATATAATAAAGAGGCTAATAACATACCTACATAGTAAGTCAGCCAAACAAGTAAGTCAGCTACTTTTCCTAGTTTCTACCTCTTTAACCTTTATACTAACTTTCCTCCACATATAAACATATAATCTACCTTAATTAAAAGCCGTATTATCCTTACCCTCTAGGCTATTAAAAAAGACCTAAAAATATCTATATAAAAAGCAGCTTCTACCTTTAAGGTCCCTTAAACAACACTCTAAGACTAACACGCTAGACATGTTATATAAGGCAAAAGATAACTAAATTTAATAAAGATAACTATATCTAAAGAGGAGGTAATTCTTAAATAAGTTATTAACCTAATTAATTAAGGGTTCCCTCTATAATAAGAGGACGTATAAGAAATAGCTAACTAACTCCTAAATATATATAATAGGATATATACTAGAACCTAATAGGTAGAGAACTTTATATAATATATCCCTAAATTAAAAATATAATTTTAATATTAAATTAACTATTAGAGGGCCTTAGCTAAAGATCTTATAATTATATAAGGCTAGTTTATACTTATATAAAATATAATTATAAAGTATAGAATATAGGATTATAATATCTATAATTTTAATAGGACTAGCTTCTTAATAGGAATACTATTATATATAAAGGTTATTATAACTTCTAACTATAAGGGAAAGCCTTATATAAAGTAGCCTAGTAATTATAAATAGGTTTCTATTATTTAGGGTATATATATAGATAGCTAGGTAATACCTCTATATATTATTATAAAGGGTAAATATTACCTCTTCTCCTAGTATACTAATAGCTAATTCCTAGCTATATAGTATATCTACCTAAGTAAAAATAGATAGATAATAAATAAAATTAGCCTAGATTAGTTAAATTATTTTAATTAATATATAAAGTCTTATATAAAGGGTACTTATTACCTCTTAATCCTTAATAGCTATAATAGCTATAAGTTAACTAACTTTAATAAATACTATAAGAAGGAGAATATTATTACTCTTTATATACCTCTCTATTTATTATATAAGCTTTAGCCTCTTAATATTAGGTATTTTAGCCTATTAAAGTACTTATATAGTAAGGAAATTAAGAAGATAATATAAATATAGATTTTATATATTATAAAAGATAACTTCTTTCTTACCTTTAAAGTAGTATTCTTTACCTCTATAGGTAAAAATAATATATAAGCTAGTTTTAGATAGGTAGGCCTTATACCTTTTAACCCTAAAGTAGTTATTTCTTACCTAGATTTTAAGCTAAAGATACTAATACTAGTAAACTTAAGGCTAAACAGCTAAGGCTTTTAGGACCTAAAGATACTAACTATAGTACTAGAGGGCATATAAAGTACTACTTCCCTTAAAAAGAAGATCTAGACATATTAAGGTAGCTTACTAATAGTAATATATAAAGTAATTAACTTCTAGGCTAAAGGTATTAGTAAGTTAGCCTATAGGCTTACTATTATTAAGGCTAAGAACTATAAGCTTTATATAGGGATAGAGGTACTAAGTAAGTACTAGAGGCCTAAAAAGACTAGACTACGTCTTAGAGGGTTACTAAATACTACTAAAGTGTTACGACCTAACCAACTACAGGTGATGTAGGCCCCACTAGAGCCCTAAAAGCATGGGCGGCACAGCATCTTATAAGAAACAGGCTTATAGAGCAAGGCAGAAGGATAACTCCCCCTAGAACAGAAGAACTATAGATTAAGTTACGTAATAATAAGAAGGACTAATATATAATAAGTAGTCTTAGGATAGGACTAACATTCTAGGGATAGTCTAGGATACTACTAGGACATATAGGATTTATATATAGAATAGACTAAGTCTAGGACTTAGGATAAAACTACTATAGCTTTTTAGTAATTAACTTATAATATATTCTCTAAATACCTTTTAGACCTTAATATTATGTTTACTACTATCTAAGCTATATAAGCTACTTTTTAACTTATTAACTACCTAACTAATTACTAAGTAATTAATAGACTAGTAAGCTAATAATACTATTACTAAGTATTAACCCTAGCTATACTTCTAGTAGAAACCTACTATTAAGAATCCTAATTATAATACTTTAATTACTCTTATTAAGTAAGTTAACCTTAATACTTACCTAATAGTAATATAATAATATATCTATAAAGAATACTCCTACCTTTTCTAACTTTAGCTCTAAGGGTAAGGAACCTACCCCTATAGTTACTAAGAGCTTAGATAAAGAAATAAAGGATATAAAGAACTAGTTAGATAATAATAATAAACTTATATTTACTAAAGAAGTCTATAAAAGCCTATAGAAGCATATTAAGAAGAATAATAAAGATATAGCCTAAATATAAGGTATAATTAATAAGGTCTATACTTAATTATAAAATAAGGATAATAAAACTAAATAGCTAAAGGCTATAATTAATAAGACCCTTACTAAACTTAAGATTAAATTATAGGAAGCTAATATACTTAGGTAAGAAGTTAAGACTCTTTAAGTAGCTACTAATATTATTATAACCCTATTAGATAGGTATAAGAAACTTAAGCTTAACTCCCCTAGAACTTATAATAGTACTTAAGGATAACTTAAGAGATTCCTAATCTAAGTATATACCTACTAGATATTTTATACTACTAATTTTAGGAATAAAGTTAAACATATAATCTATATAGGAACTTTCCTATAGGGGAAAGTACTTACCTAGTTTAAACTATTCCTAGAAGAATTCCTTACGTATAATAGAACTATTAAACTATATTTAAGGGAGACCTAGTTAATCTTTAGAAGTATAACAGGCTTTAAACACACCCTAAAGTTATTATTCTAAGACCTAAATAAAAAATAATAAGCTAAATAAGATCTTATTAACTTATAGTAAACTAAGGTAGTATCTTACTATATAGTAGAATTTAGATGCCTAGCAGCTAGACTTAATATTACTAATAAATCCTTAATCTTTATATTTTACTTAGGACTTAAGGAAGATATTAAGGATAAACTAGCTAAGATTATAAATACTCCTAAGGATTTTCTCTTATATATTAAGCTTACTATAAAAATTAACACCTAGCTATTTAAATAAAGAAGAGAATAAGGAGAGAACTAGGGACCTACTACTAACTTAGGGAAATAGTATAACTAAGGACTATAACTAACTAAACTATACTAGTAAAATAAGAACTAGTAACTATATTATAATATACCTAGTACCTCTTATAGGTAATATATAGGACTAATAGATATAAGTATTACCTAGAAATAAAATAATAAGGCCTTATAAGATATTAAAATAGTTAAATATTATAACTATAAAAAGATAGGATACTATATATAAGACTATTAATAACCTAAACGCCTATAACATAAGGCCTTACCTAAAGAAATAAAGAAAGCTAATATAGCCTATAAGGAAGCTCCTTATAGGTTACTCTTATAGACTACTTATTACTATAATAAGTATACTATCTACTAAGATAGTAAGGAATAAGCTAGATAGTACCCTAAGGAACTAAAAGGGAAAACTATTATTATTACTAAGAAGTAATAACCTTAGTAGGAATAAGCTTCTAAATAATAGAACTAATAACTTATTAGAGAACTTATCTAGGCCTAGGAAGCTATATAGGAACAACTTAATAAGCTATATATAAAAGACACCCTAGATATTATTACTAAATAACTAGAAAAGCATATTTAGGCCTAGGGTGATTACTAGAAGTAACTATAGCTTAAATAGGATATTAAAAATATAGCGTTTAAATCTATAAAGCTTAGAATATAACCTATAAAGATTATTATAATTACTTATAAGTAACTAATCTTCTATACTAATAAGCTAATTATATAAACCTTAAGTAAGTATAATAAACTAGTAATCTAGAATATAAATAAGACTATATACTACCTATAATATAGGCTAGATAATACGTAATAATAAATTAAATAAAGGAAGAAGGACTAAGGGGACCTAGAATAACTAGTATAGAGCTACCTATAGCTCTATAAAGTACTTAAGTAGTAGTATAGATAAGAAGAAAAGCCTATAGACCCCCTTAACGTTTTAGAACTTACCTAAGGACTTTAATTAGAAGTATAGAAAGGACTAAAGCCTACCTAGGAAATTATATAGTATAAGACTATTATAATAGTAAGAAAAGGAAAGGAACCTAAACAACTATAGTTTATACCCCTAAGACTCTAATACTAGGAATACATACTATAAGATATAATTAAGTACCTAGGAATATCCTTTAATATCTATAATACTTCTAACTTAGAATCTTCTATAAATAAATTTACTTCCTAAAGTAAAGTTAAGTAACTAGCTATAGAATAACTAGTAGAACTAAAGAGAGAGATAACCCCTATAACTAGATAGACTAGTAAGAAATCCTAGTATATCTAGTAGTAGGCTTACTAAAACTCTATACTAGTACCCTAGGATATATAAAACAAACATAAGGTATATAATAATACCCTTAAACTTAGGAGGAGAGAATAAAAGTACCTTAAAGAATAACCCTTAGTATAAAGAAATAATAATAACTAGATTATTTATTTCTATAGAATAGAAGATATAGACATTAAAAACTAACCTATAGTATTAGTATAAGAAGAACTAGTTTTTAGAGATTATAAACTACTTTATACTATAAACCTATACTATTATATAATCTTTTAGGCTAATTATATCTATAATAAATATTTAGTATACCTAGTTAATAAGGAAAAGTATGTATTCTTCTTATAAAGAATTACCCCTTAATACCCCCTATATAGTATGTATATAGATTATAACCTATATACCTAGATAGTAGAAAGCTACTATAAATAACAACTCTACCTATAACCTAACCTAGAATACCTACTCTTATATAGTAGTAGTAGAAGGTACTAGTTAAACTACCTATATAATAAGTATAAATACTATTATAAAGGGAAAGTATAAGTATAGTAAAAGGAAATTAAGGAAGTAAAGACTTCCTAGGTTAAACTAAAAAATAAGGAATACTAACTATAAAGGGACTATAGGAGGTAAGATAAGATATAAAGTCCCTATATATAATAAATATAAAAGATAAAGTATACCTTATTTATAATATAACTATTAATAGATAACCTACTAGAGTTATAATTAATAGTAAAGCCTATATTAACCTAATATTACTATAGTTAGTAAATTAATAAAAAATACTATAGTAAGAGAAAGAATAACTATATTACCTATAAACTATTAAAGGAGAAGTAGTTATGTATAGCAAAGGAACTATTAATAAGGAGACTACGCCCCTCCCTATAGTTATCTAAGGCTAATACTAGTAACATACCTACATAGTAAGTTAGCCAAACAAGTAAGTTAGCTACTTTTCCTACTTTTTACCTCTTTAACCTTTATACTAACTTTCCTCTATATATAAACATATAATCTACCTTAATTAAAAGCTATATTATCCTTACCCTCTAGGCTATTAAAAAAGACCTAAAAATATCTATACAAAAAGCCGCTTCTACCTTTAAGGTCCCTTAAACAATACTCTAAGACTAATATACTAGACGTGTTATATAAGGCGAAAGATAACTAAATTTAATAAAGATAACTATATCTAAAGAGGAGGTAATTCTTAAATAAGTTATTAACCTAATTAATTAAGGGTTCCCTCTATAATAAGAAGACGTATAAGAAATAGCTAACTAACTCCTAAATACATATAATAGGATATATACTAGAACCTAATAGGTAGAGAACTTTATATAATATATCCCTAAATTAAAAATATAATTTTAATATTAAATTAACTATTAGAGAGCCTTAGCTAAGGATCCTATAATTAT
Source organism: Colletotrichum sublineola (assembly GCA_020631755.1). Lineage (NCBI taxonomy): Eukaryota > Fungi > Ascomycota > Sordariomycetes > Glomerellales > Glomerellaceae > Colletotrichum > Colletotrichum sublineola. The sequence continues at coordinate 4,535,612 of JAHSQG010000001.1, forward strand.
ATAAGGCTGGTTTATACTTATATAAAATATAATTATAAAGTATAGGATATAGGATAATAGAATCTATAATTTTAATAAGACTAGCTTCCTAATAGGAATACTATTATATACTAAGGTTGTTATAACTTCTAACTATAAGGGAAGGCCTTATATAAAGTAGCCTAGTAATTATAAATAGGTTTCTATTATTTAGGGTATATATATAGATAGCTAGGTAATACCTCTATATATTATTATAAAGGGTAAATATTACTTCCTCTCCTAGTATACTAATAGCTAATTCCTAGCTATATAGTATATCTACCTAAGTAAAAATAGATAGATAATAAATAAAATTAGCCTAGATTAGCTAAATTATTTTAATTAATATATAAAGTCCTATATAAAGGGTACTTATTACCTCTTAATCCTTAATAGCTATAATAGCTATAAATTAACTAACTTTAATAAATACTATAAGAAAGAGAATATTATTACTCTTTATATACCTCCCTATTTATTATATAAGCTTTAGCCTCTTAATATTAGGTATTTTAGCCTATTAAAGTACTTATATAGTAAGGAAATTAAGAAGATAATATAGATATAGATTTTATATATTATAAAAAATAACTTCTTTCCTACTTTTAAAGTAGTATTCTTTACCTTAATAGGTAAAAGTAACATATAAGCTAGTTTTAGATAAGTAGGCCTTATACCTTTTAACCCTAAAGTAGTTATTTCTTAACTAGATTTTAAGCTAAAGATGCTAATACTATTAAACTTAAGGCTAAGTAGCTAAGGCTCTTAGGACCTAAAGATACTAACTATAGTACTAGAGGGTATATAAAGTACTACTTCCCTTAAAAAGAAGATCTAGGTATATTAAGGTAGCTCCCTAATAGTAATATATAAAGTAATTAACTTTTAGGCTAAAGGTATTAGTAAGTTAGCCTATAGGCTTACTATTATTAAGGCTAAGAACTATAAGCTTTATATAGGGATAGAGGTACTAAGTAAGTACTAAAGGGCTAAAAAGACTAGACTACGTCTTAGAGGGTTACTTAATACTACTAAAGTAGAGGTACTATAAGGAGAAAAGGAAGGTATTAGTGCTAGGGGAGAGAATAACCCTTAGAAGGAGGGTTATATAGATAGTACTAAACCATATATACGACAATATAGTAATTATAGAAAGGCTAGACATAACATATAAACCTATAAAGTAGTTTAGGATAGTAATAAGGAAGAAGGTAATTAGTAGTTTTAATTAATTTTATATGTTATAGCTAAATTTACTTATATAGAAGGTAGAAGGGTAGAGGAAAGTAGCTAACTTACTTATTTAGCTGACTTGCTATATAGGTATGTTAACTAGTCTTTAACATAATAGTAATAAGAGATATAGACGTAATATTAGGAATACTATAGCTATAGAAATACAACCCTAATATAAACTAGAGAATAGGTTAACTCTAGTAGAGAGACTTAACTATAAGGACGTATTATATGTTATAACCCCTAAGTAAGCCTAAGTAACTAACTTAATATATTACCTATATTAGAAGGATTAAGCCTATAAGAGACTAGTAACTTATATCTATAGTAACTATATAATAAATAACATAATAATAGTATATACTAGAAAGGTAAGAAAATAATAATTTAGAGGAAGACTGTTTTAATATAGTACCTCTTAAATATTAATAATATGTAAAACTGTTTACTAAAGAACTAGAAATAGGACTACTAGAATATAGACTATATAACTATAAGATCTAACTCCTAAAAGGGAAGCACCTAAAACTTAAACCTATCTATAGACTAAACCTAATAGAAAGAGAGATACTTAATAAATAGCTAGATAAGAACCTTAAGAAAGGATATATTAGACTATTAGAATTACTAGTAGGGTATTTAATCCTCTTTATACCTAAGAAGAATAGAAAACTATAACTATATATTAACTACTATAAGCTTAATAAAATTACTAAGAAAAATAGTTACTTACTACTACTTATTTTAGAGCTATAAAACCTATTATATAGAGCTAACTAGTTTATAATACTTAACCTTAGGGGAGCTTATAACCTTATCTATATTAAGGAAGAAGATAAATAGAAAATAGTATTTAGGACTTAATAAGGACTATTTAAAATACTTATTATACTATTTAGACTTACTAATATACTAGTAACATTCTAAATAATAATTAACTATATGCTTTATAAGAAACTAGATATCTTTGTTATCTACTACCTTAATAATATCCTAATATTTTCTAAGATACTTAATAAACATAAGGAATATATATATTAGGTACTCTAGAAACTCTAAGAAGTAAAACTCTTAGTTAAACTAGAGAAAAGTAAATTTTATAAATAATAAGTTAATTACCTTAGATTTACTATTATACTAGGAAGTATCTATATATAAGCTAGTAAAGTAGCTATAGTTAAAGATTAGCCTACACCTTAGAATATAAAAGATATTTAATCTTTTAATAGCTATATTAACTTTTACTAAAAATTTATAAAGAACTTTAGTAATATTACACGACTAATATAATAACTTACTAGGAATAATACTAAATTTAGATAGACTTAACTATACTAAGAAGTATTTAATAAAATTAAAGAAATTATTATATTAGAACTAGTCCTTAAGATACCTAACTTAGATAAATAATTTAAAGTAGAAGCTAACACCTCTAACTTTACTATAGGTAGATAACTTAGATAATAAGATAAGTATAGAAGATTATACCCCTATATATTCTTCTCTAAAGTATTCTTAGGACTAGAATTAAACTACTAAATTTATAATAAGGAACTTATAGTAATACTCTATATATTTTAAGAATAGAGACCTTAACTTTTAGGAACTAAGTACTAAGTTCTTATATACTTAGATTATAAGAACCTTATATACTTTACTACCTTAAAGGTTCTTAATAAAAGATAAATTAGATAGTTAGAATTTCTATTAGAATTTAACTTTAAAATTATTTACTATAAAGGAACTAAAAACAGAAGGGCTAATACTCTTAGCTAAAGAATAGATTATAAGGTTAAAGTACTAAAAGAAACTTATATTATCCTTAAGAATAATAATACTAGAAACCTTATACCTATATAGAAACTTATTATAATTAGTATATATACTTATCCTAACTTAATTAATAAGATAACACTAGAATAGATCTATAAGATATATAGTACTAAGGTATATAGATACTAAGGAGTTATAAAGACATTTAAATAAATTAGATAATACTATAACATATAAGTTATATAAGAAGAAGTGGCTTTAGTAATTAAGGACTATAATATATATAAGAAAAGTAAGAATAGTCCTTATAAGCTATATAGGTATATTTAACTATTACTAGTACTACTAGAAGTATAATACTTAATCTCTTTAGACTTTATTATTAAACTACTAAAGTTAAGAGAACTACTTATAAAGATATACTATAATAGTATCTTAGTTATTATAGACTAGCTTACTAAGTATATATACTTTATCTTATATCTAGAATCTAGTAATACTAAAAAACTAGTATATACCTTCTTAAAGTATATTATTAGTAATTATAGACTACCTAAGGAAATTATATTAGATAGAGATAAGCTATTTATATCTAAGTTTTAGAAATCTCTAATTTTATAACTTAGAGTAGATTACAAACTATTAACCTCTTTCTACCTATAGACTAATAGATAAATAGAATAAATTAACTAGATACTTAAGTAGTATCTTAGGTACTATATTAACTATAACTAAGATAATTAGATACTACTACTACTAATAGCCTAATTTACCTATAATAGTACTACTAGAGAAAGTATATAGAATTCCCTATTTTTCCTTAACTTTAGATACTAACTAATTATATATAGAGAACCTTAATAAGGACTATAAGCTCTAAAAGCTATAGTAAATATAAACAAACTCTAAGAAATCTAGAGTAAAATATCCTTAGATCTAGAATTTATTAGGTAATAAATAAGGAAATATACTAACTAAATAAGGGTTAAGGAACTAACCTTTAAAGAGGGGGATAGTATATACCTACTATACTAAAATATTAAGATAACATAACTAAGTAATAAACTTAACTATAAAAAACTTAGACTATTTAAAATTCTTAAGAAAATTTTAGATATTAACTTTAAACTTAACTTACTAGATATAATAAAAATATACCTAGTCTTTTATATCTTACTACTTAAACTAGTACTAAGAGGATTAAATATTAATAACTATATTATTATTAAATCTAATAAACTAGAATATAAAGTTAAATAAATTATTAACTATAGAATAGAAAACAGTTAAGAAGAATACCTTATTAAATAGAAAGGCTATAGATATAAAGAAAACTTATAGGAACTAGTTAAGAACCTCTAATATACTTAATAACTTCTCTAGAACTATTATAACTCCCTAAACTAGACGCCTCTACTAATAGACCTAGATCTATAAACTTATTACTAATCCTAAAACTTATCTAGTTAATATTATTATTAATACTAATAAACTATAAATTATTTACTACCCCCTACTTATAAGTATCTAGAGTATAAAGAAGGTCTTTATTATCTAACTCTTATATACCTTAATAAAAACCTCCTCTTAATACTTATAAACCTTCTTATAGATCTTATAAATCTATAATAATTAACTAGTAGCTAGGGCTATATCTAATTAAATTTTTACTAGCTATATATAAAGGGCTATAAACTCTTTACTAGCCTTCTTTTCTTTTTTATCTTACTCCTTTTACTAGGTATTTAGTTTTATTACTATAAAAAGAAGTTAGTAACTAATTAAATATAAAAGGACTACCTTACTTATAAATAGAAGCTATAAGTACTCTATTATATAGCTTCTTCTTCTTAATACATAGAGTATATTATAAAGACCCCTTACTAAAGTAATAAGTAACCTTTATATAGTAGTAATAAGTATAAGGTATATTAGGAGGAATAGACTAAGACTCTATATAGGATAAAAGAGCCTAGTATTTATAATCTTTTAGTAATATCTTTTCTAATTTTAATTTTAATTTTACTATATAACCTAATATAGTATTAGCATTATAAATAAAATAAGGAAGCATAATTAATAACTCCCTAACCTAGGAGATATAACCTACTTATAGGTCTTAAGGGTAAGACCTTTTAAGGGGAGACCTAATATTACAACCTAACTAACTATAGGTAATATAGGCCCTACTAGAGCCCTAGAAGTATAGGTAGTATAGTATCTTATAAGAAATAGGCTTATAGAGTAAGGTAGAAGGATAACTCCCCTTAGAATAGAAGAACTATAGATTAAGTTATATAATAATAAGAAGGACTAATATGTAATAAGTAGTCTTAGGATAAGACTAATATACCCTATATAGTCCTAGGATAGGACTGACATTCTAGGGATAGTCTAGGATACTACTAGGATATATAGGATTTATATATAGGATAGACTAAGTCTAGGACTTAGGATAAAACTACTATAGCTCTTTAGTAATTAACTTATAATATATTCTCTAAATACCTTTTAGACCTTAATATTATGTTTACTACTATCTAAGCTATATAAGCTACCTTTTAACCTATTAACTACCTAACTAATTACTAAGTAATTAACAGACCAGTAAGCTAATAATACTATTACTAAGTATTAACCCTAGCTATACTTCTAGTAGAAACCTACTGTTAGGAATCCTAATTGTAATATAAAGTAGAGGTACTATAAGGAGAAAAGGAAGGTATTAGTACTAGGGGAGAGAATAACCCTTAGAAGGAGGGTTATATAGAAGGTACTAAACTATATACGTAATAATATGGTAATTATAGAAAGGCTAGATATAACGTATAAACCTATAAAGTAGTTTAGGATAGTAATAAGGAAGAGGGTGATAAGTAGTTTTAATTAATTTTATATGTTATAGCTAAATTTACTTATATAGAAGGTAGAGGGTAAAGGAAAGTAGCCGACTTACTTGTTTGGCCGACTTGCTATATGGGTACGTTATATAGATTTAAAGGTTAGATATAAAAAAAAGAGAAAAAAAGAAGGAAAATTAATAAATTAATATATATATATATATATTAAGGAAGAAAGCTAGGTAAATTACCTAGCTAATTTAGCTAATTAGAGGCTAGGGATTATCCCCCTACCCTACTTCTAAAAAACAAAGGTAACTATAAATAATAGGCAGCTAAATCAACAGGTATAACTATTAGGCCAGGCTTCTAGGTTAGAAGCCTAGGAAGGAAGGGCCCTCTATTAAGGGATCAGAAGGAGGTATAGAGGTATAAGACCGGTATTATATAATAAGGGCTAGAGAAGCGCAAGCAAAGCGTGTGTGCTACCTATATAAAAGGAGGACGTAGTAAAGGCGTAGAGAAAAGGGGGAAGTCAGCTTTTAGCTTTACTATTATAGGAGACCTATTATTAATATAGCAGCATATTTGTTCATCACTCTGGTATCCCTCTATACTCTTTAACATAAAGTAGTTTAGGATAGTAATAAGGAAGAGGGTAATAAGTAGTTTTGATTAATTTTATACGTTACAGCTAAATTAACTTATATAAAAGGTAAAAGGGTAGAAGTAGGTACGCTGCTTACTATGCAGGTACGTTATCCAAGTTTTAAGTTGCTGATTACGGCCTAAGACCCCTTCTGGCCTTACAGCAATCAAACTGTGCCTGAATGTAATTTACAAGTTGAACGACTACTGTATAAGTACTACTGCGGTGGCGAGGAGAATTGCGGGAACGTCTGATGTCTTTTTGGCTACAAAGGGTTAATAGTATACGTCTGACCTTTCTTGGCCTGAATTGGGGCAGTGTACGGGTTGCCGTTGACTTTAAATTCGCGCCCATTCTCCACTCTGATGCTGAGCGGACCGTCAACAGACGCCACAATGGTCGCCATTGTGATGTGGCTATTTTGCCATGTAGCGTCGACTTGAAACCCTCCGCGGGCTTTCCATCCGGTGAAGGAGCCATTGGCCAGAGCCTTGGTAGGCAGGGCCGGCCCCAGATGCACGAGGCCGTCCAGGTGGGATTGCAGAAACACTTCATTCACGGCTTCGACCAGGCCGAAGTTAGCATCAATCTGGAATACTTTCGACGTAATGGCCCAGAGGTTCGAGAGCGTGTAAGTGGCAATCATTTCCACAAAGTCGTCCACGACGGCATCGCCCAGGAATTCTCGCGCGTGGAGGCAGGCGGACCACATGCGAGACCAGCCCGTCGACCCTGAGCCTGAATCGGTCCGGTGCTGGTGCAAGAGCTGTGCGGCTTTGAACAAGTCTGGATTCTTGAGCGGGCTATATTGATGGCCGGGGTGCAAGCCGTAGAGGGGGCTAAAGTGCCGGTGACCGGGCTCAGCCTCGTGGAAGTCCTTGGACCACTCGAGGAGCCGCCCGTTGCTCGGATTGACGGCATGAGGTGGAATCTGCGCCAAAAAGGCCTGGGCTCGCGTCACGCCCTCGGTACTGTTGACGGCTTCGCTCAGCTCGATGAAACTCGTCGTCAAGTCCCACAGCAACGCCCGGTCCGACGTGGGCGTAATGTCCATGCCCACCAAGACTCCTCTCCTTTTCATGGCATATTGATTCTCCGGGGACGTGGAGGGGTAGATTTTGATTTGTCCCTCGCTGACGACGGCAAAGCTGGTGTAGAAGTCTAGGGCCGACGACATCAACGGCAACGCGATGAGTTTGGCAAAGGTGTCATTGCGAGTGAAGCGATAGTGCTCACTCGCGTGACTGAGCAGCCATGCCCCGGCTAGAGTCCAAGGCGCCCAAGGGCCGCTGCCGTCAGCGGGCGCGCAATCGCCCCAGAGATCCAGGTTGTGATGAACGACCCAGCCTGTGGCATTGTACATGCGCTCGGCACAGTCCACCCCAGATGTCGCGGCCGTCTTGAGTAAATCCCAGAGCGGCTGCATGAGATCGCCGAGCCCGGCCGTGTTGGCGGCCCAGTAGTTCATTTGCAGGTTGATGTTGACGGTGTACAGCGAGCCCCAAGCCGGGTTCATGTTGTCATTCCAGACGCCTTGCAGGTTGGGTGGCAGCGATCCGGGCCGCGACGAGCAAATGAGGAGATAACGGCCATAGTTCCACATCAGAGCCAGCAATTCCGGGTCCGAGTTGAGATCCCAAGTCTTTTGGATGTTGCCGATGCGGTCCACGGTGTTGTATCTTGCGGCCGGCGCCGTAGCTCCCACGTTGAACGAGACGCGGTCATAGTATTTCTGGTGGTCAGCGATGGCGGCCTTGGCAATGGTGTCAAAGGTCGATTCCATGGCGGCGGTGAGACGATTTGTCAAGACCTGTTCCCACTGAGGACTGTAAAAGGCAGTCTCGGCATCCCACCAGAGAACGACCGAGTCGGCACCGCTGACATGAAGAGCATTGCCCTTGTTGGCGTCGGTCGTGACAGTTCCTGTATCGTCTGTTAGAGTCGCCAACACCAGATTCCGCGTAAGTTATAACGAACCTCCTTGGGTGGTGAGACAGGCCCGGGACGTGAATTGGTAGCTCGGATCGTCCGAACCGTGCGCCTTCATAGTGATGCAGTGCGTTTGGTCTGAGTTAGTCACGACCGAGTCGACGCCCTTGTCGCGACTCATGTAAAGGGCAAAGGCGATCTTGCCCGGACTGTCGGCCGTGAATTGCATGGCAAAGACATTGGCCGGAGCACTGGCCACGGCCTCGCGAGTGTAGCGCACCCCCTTCGAGGTATACGAGTGCGAGTAGAAGCCCGTCTGGAGATCCAATGTTCGGTTCACGTCGGAGAGACCGTCGTGGCCCGTGACGACATTGAGATTGCCAGCCGGTTCAAACGTACGCGGTCGACTCGGGTTGCCCGCCAGGCTGCCCCCAAAATCCGATTCGGCCGCATGAATGGTTCCAGCATCGAGCTTTTGGCGAATCCGAGCCAGTGCACCGGGAGCATTGGGGTTAATTCGGTCCTGTTTGCGTCCGCTCCAGACCGAGTCCTCGTTCATGATGATCCACTCATCAGGATATCCTCCAATCGTCACCCCGAGTCGCCCATTGCCGAGGGGGAGGGATGACTTGTAGTCAGTGGCCTGGGTGGGGAACCACAGCATGTGCGAAGGGCTGTTATCGGCGGCCGCCGCTTCCATCCACAGGCACGCCACGAGCAAGGCCAGAGGGACCATGGTCTCGGTGGCACAGTATCAATGTATCATAGGACAGAAGAGCAGAGCGAGAGCCAAGGCAAGGCAGGGGAACAGAAGAGGGCAAGGCAACAAGAGAAGGTAAGGCAAGGCTAGATAGCAAATACAACAGGGTGCCGTACAGAAAGGAAGAAGACTCCCAGGAGGGGGAGCCCTTGTTATGTAGTCTTCCATCATATGCTTTGCAGGCTTGGTAAGGGCTTGTGATCATCTACTAAGGTAGCTTCTCTTTGATTGAGCGTGTCATCCTTAGTGCAGGGGCCATGCCAATCTTCTCTGTATCGCTTCAAATTGACCAAATGCCCGAACGCCTTGTGATCCTCTACAGTCCAGTACAAAAGAAGACAGCATTCGTAGTTCGCGTGTGACCGAGTAGGGGGCCCTTGCTGTCACAAGCCAGGCACACCACTGGGGTATTGACCCACCTGTCACGGGTTTATATACATACCCTAGGGTCGAGCAGGTAGATAGAAGAACCTTAACCAAGAGATATCCATCCATTGTTAGACACCTAGCTTTTCTTCCTTAGTTGTTTGCTCTGTCTTGTGCCATTTGTTCATCGCCTACTCGCTTGCTTATTCGCATTGCTTTGCCCTGCTTATTTTACTGCTCTTCGCGTCGCTGTCGTGTATATTACCCAACAGCCCCCACAGCCCATTTGCCCTGTCAGATCGAATCGGCTACCAGGGAGGGCTGTGTCACTTGCATACTCCCAAGATAATAACCAATGATAAGGACGAGGAGGAGGGGTAACGGTAAGGATATCTTATTATAAATGAATATTTGTGGGCCTATATACCCCCTAGAGCATCTTAATGGCCTCAAATAAGATCATATGCCTGTTAAGTAAAAAGCTGCCCCCAAACCCTAATTATTAGCTAGAGAGAAGAAGGGATACTCTATAGTAATACTACGGGGTTTTTTATACTATACAAATTCAAGAAGCATTGTAATAAAATGCATATATATATATATATATACATATATAACACTATATCTAGTTTAAAGCCCCTAACTACACTATATTTGCTACGGGCTGCGCCACAGAAAGCATTACAGGGCCTGGGCCCACTACGACTCAAGCTATCCGATCGCTCTAGACGAGCACGTGGCCCAAGCGAACAGGCGGAGCCAGCGCGCGCATACAGAAGGACTGCGCGCGCGCGCTCTCGTGCGCACTTAGAGACATCTCCTCTTTAGCTTAGCATTATCAATTATCTAACTATCTGTCCTCATTTGTTCCTTCTCATCTCATTGCCATGTGACCTATACTATACTTCTTCCTTGACTGATGAGGGGTGGATACGATCCCGTGAGTCTTGCATATATGCTACGCCGTAGCCGCCCAGCACCTGGAGGCCGACCCTGCCCTGTCATACTTATTAGGTCGTAACAATGTATCTAAGCGCTATTAACTACCGTTCATAGAGTTTGAAATGTAAAAATGAATGAATGCCGTTTTGCTATGGACTTACTTTATGCCATAAAGTGGGACTGAGATAGGAGCTTTGCCTTCCGATGATGGAAGTATTATCCTTCAAGATAAGGAAGTTGAGGCTCTTACCGCTAAGCCTTCATGAGGGCCGGATTAGTAGTTTCATCGGTGACGACCAGCGAATACCTGGTGTTGTATGTTTTGTTGTTGCATAACGGGATCGATCACTTGATTCTCCAACGGCAGTCATCTTAAATAGCTCCATTATGTTTGGCTCCCAGGTGAGATACCGCTTAGGATTGTTGAAGAGGGAAACATTCAATAATGAGCTTACCCATGGTCATTTTGAGATTGAAAATGGCATGTCGTACATCTCACGTCCCTTGAACCAGGTGATGATTTATAATATGTATTCATTTTTTTAACGAGAGTATGTAGTGAGCTATCCATTACACCGGGGGTCCAAAGTATATAAGTACATGATTATGGCGCCCAGAAATGCCCAATCATGGTCAAAGGTTACATGGTTTTCCAATCCACGGTTCCAGCCCAACCGCTGCCGTGACGGAGACCCCTCCAAGAAGAAAAGCCACAAATGAGAGAGAGAGAGAGAGAATAGTGGCCCTTCTCGACGAGAGAAAATAGCCTAGTTGCAGTCGTCGCCATCGTAAGCGGCCAGGGTGATCTCCTGGTTGTTCCTGGTGAAGCTCTTGCTGTCGGTGGCGATGCGGATGACCGAGTCGGCCGAGTTGCGGTTGTAGTAGAAGCGCGTGTACGTGTTGCTGTTGACGCTGTCGTCGCCCGTGGCCGAGCAGGAGAGAGGCACGCCGACGGTGACCGACTGGGTCGTGACGTTGCAGATGATGGGCGCGAGCTTGCGGACGAGGACCTCGCGCGGCGTGAAGCTGTTGATGGGGCGGTTGTCATCCTCGTACGGCGCGGGAACGGCGACGGCGTAGCCGGCGGACTGGTCGCCGGCGGACTGGTAGAGCTGGCCGGTGGAGAGGTTCAGGTTGAAGAGGGCGGCGGTGGTGCCGGCGGGCTTGATGGTGAAGCGGCTGGGGCCGCGGGCTACGACGGAGCCGGGGACGGGGCCGGTCACGACCTTGAGGCAGATGTTGCGGAGGAAGCCGCCGGTGGGGGTCGCGGTCGCGACGGAGGAGGTGGTGGTGGTGCTGACGGTGCTGGTGACGAAGGTGCTGCTCTCCGTCGAAGAGGCGGCCGACGTGGTGGTGGCACTAATCAGGGTACTGCTGTCGACCGATGAAGAGGTAGTCTCTGCGGAAGTGGTGGTCTCTGTGAGCGAAGTGGCAGTAGAGGCCGCCTCCATGGAGGTGGTCGTGCTGTTCTCGTAAAAAATGGGTGCGCTGGTAGCAGTCAGCGTGGTGGTGAGAACGATAGTCGACGAAGCGGATGTCGGCACGGTGGTCGAGTTGAAGCCCGAGATGGAAGACGCAGAAGACAAGGTCTCGGTCGAAGTGGCATTAGGGAAGAGGGTGGAAGCAGAGGACAGCGTAGTCGTAATAGTAGCATTAGGGAAGATAGTTGAAGATGAAGACAGAGAAGTAGAAGTAATGTTCGGGAACAGTGTCGAGGTGGCCGACAGAGACGTTCCAGTGGAAGTACCGTTAGGGAAGAGAGTTACTGAAGAGGACAGGGAAGTCACGGTGACGTTGGGGAAAAGGGTAGAGGAGACCGACACCGAGGTCACGGTGACATTAGGGAAAAGAGTAGAGGAGACGGACGTGGAAGTCGCGGTGACGTTGGGGAAGAGAGTGGAAGAAGAGGAGAGGGAAGTGGTGTTAAGGCTGGGGATGAAAGTAGAGGAAGCAGACAGCGAAGTCGAAGTGACGTTAGGGAAGAGAGTGGAAGACAGCGAAGTCGAGGTGACGTTGGGGAAAAGAGTAGAGGAAGCGGACAGGGAAGTCGAAGTGACGTTAGGGAAGAGAGTGGAAGAAGAAGACAGCGAAGTCGAGGTGACGTTGGGGAAAAGAGTAGAGGAAGCGGACAGGGAAGTCGAAGTGACGTTAGGGAAGAGAGTGGAAGAAGAAGACAGCGAAGTCGAGGTAACGTTAGGGAAGAGTGTCGAAGACAGCGAAGTCGAGGTGACGTTGGGGAAAAGAGTGGAAGAAGCGGACAGTGTCGTCTCGGTCGAGCTGATGTTCGGGAACAAAGTGGTAGCAGAAGACAGCGAAGTCGAGGTACCGTTGGGGAAGAAAGTGGAAGAAGCGGAGGACGAAGTGGCAGTGACATTCGGGGAGAAGCTCGAGAAAGAGGAGCTTGTCACGGTCTCGGAAGATGACGACGAGATGTTGGGGAACAGAGTCGAAGTAGCGGACAGGGTCGTCTGAGTGGAAGTGACGTTCGGGAAGAAGCTCGAGAAGGAAGAGCTCGTTACAGTCTCGGAAGAGGACACCGAGGCGTTGGGGAAACCAGTGGTCGACGTCAAAGTGGAGGTCTCCGAGATGGTGAGAGATGTGGTGGTGTTGGGGAAAAAGGTAGTAGTGAAGGACACGCTCTCGGACTCGGACGACGACGAGACGATGCTGGAAGTGAGGGTGGTGCTGTTGGACACAGGCGGCACCGAGGTGGTGCGGGTAACGAAGGTCGTAAAGGTGGCGTTGTTAAAGAAAGTGGCAGTCACAGAAGTGGTCTCCTCAACGAGCTCCGTGGCGGTGCTGATGACAGACGTCGTGGCAGTCACCAGCTCGAGGTCCGTGGAAGTCAGGACGACCGTCTCGAGGGCGGTGCTGGTGGTCGTCGTGGTCGCCAAGAGCGTCGAAGCCGAGCCCGTGCTGCTGACGGTGACGGTGACGACGGAGGTGGACAGGATCGTGGCCGGGACCGAGGCGGTGACGGTGACGACGGCAGCGGACGAGGTCACGGTGGTGGGCGTGACGCCGACGCATGAGCAAGCCGAGACGTAGCGGGCAACGGACCTGCAGGCCGAGGCGTAGGCTGGGAACGCGCTGGAGACGGAGGTCGCGGGGCTTTGGCGCTTCTCGAGAGCAATGGTCTCGTAGATGGTCTGCGTCTCAGTGGCGACGGTGGTGATCTGGGTGTTGCCGAAGACGAGGGTGCGAGTGGTAGATACGAGCACCGTCGTGGGGATGACGACAGTCTCCGTTGCGACTGTGGTGGCTTCGGTGATGCCGACGACGCTGGTCTCGGTGGCGGAGACGACGGCGGTCTCGACGACCAGGCTGGTCTCGACGGCGCCCGGGCCGGCCTCAGTAACGGTGGTAGTCGAGGTGAAGACGCCGCTAGTTGGGACCGTGACAGTCGCGGTGGTAGTGCTTTGAGGTGTTAGCAAGTGACGGGCGACTGGGGTCTGGGGCTTGAAGACGGCAACTCACCTGGCACCTGGGTAGACGGTCGTCTGCAGGAAGCTGGCGCAGTCGGCGGAACCGCTTCGAGTGGCGATGTTACTGGCCACGATGGCTAGAAAAGGTAGGATGTAAGTCTATGTGAACTACAGGTGCAGATCCCCTGGTGAAGGATTTCGGTTTATGGATGGATGTGGCTAACCTCGAAGGCAGTTGTCCCTGGCACACTGAGCAGCGCCCAACCCAAAGAGGGTGGCCAACACGGCGAAGGTCGAAGACTTCATAGCTGTGTTGGGGTTGGTAAAGAAAAAAAGAATGAATGAATCTCTTTGGCGGACTAGGGACCGTTAGGCTTCGGAGCGATAGCTTCGAAGAGTTGATTGTCGGGAGCTGGTCGTTGGGAGGCGATGCAGGAGATGACTGCGCTGGTGTGATGATGAGAGCGATATTTAGACTGCCCGCCTGGAAACATGGGATTATATACACATCTGCGCGGTATCTCGAGGAGGCCTTTGGGATACAACGCGAACGGACCAAGAGAGCACCACCGGACATGAACTCATCAGTACCCAAGGGATGGGGGGCAAAGAACCACTGCCGCCAACATCACGCCTTTCCAGGTCTGAGACTCCTTCTTCCCTTGGGCCATCTCGCGATTGCCTCAGCCATAGTACCGGACATGCGGCCCGTCCATCACAGAACTGATCTCTCTGAAGCCTACGCCGCTGTTGCTTGCTTTGCCCATCGAGACATGGGAAATCTAGGAAACCCCATCCCTGCCTGAGCATGTCACATAGAGACGAGGTCAAGCGTGCGGACACTAACGAATGTGGCTTGGCTAGCACCAGCGTCCTGCCCGTGGCGATGGACTCGTAGCTCACTGAGCGGGGCTCTCGCAGAAACCCGAGCTGTCGGCCGCATGGGAGCCAATTGGAGTCCGTGAGAGACGGGCTTGCGTGATGAGAGGATATCTCCTAGAGTGGTCGCGCCACTGCGCTATTTTCGTAGTGGGCTTCAAGTTGACCATCACTGCAAGGAACCCGACGAACTTGCTGCAAGGGCAAATGAAGTCTGTCTGAGATGTCAAGTATCGCACCGTGGCACACTATGGCAGACTTGGCAGGGAACGAGCCAAAAGCCGCACGGAAAGGGAGGAAAGGCCTCACTAACCGCAAGGAGAAAGTCTAGAGATCTTCCGTACGTTTCTGATTGGATAGGGAGACTAAAAGAAGAAACGGCTGGCCCAGTCAGCCTGTAAGCCTATATGAATTCGTTGAAAAGCAAGCGTTGCTGGCGTGGTAGTGGACGGAATCGTGGCCCGCGCTGCACATGCGAGTCACGTTTGATGAAATGGTCTTCAAAAACCCTGCGTCAGATGCAAGCGAGAAACACCTACGCCGCGACTGCGTCTGAGAAACCCGGTTTTCTGCCTGGTTTCATAGTATACAGTAGAGGCCGTAATACATTTGCTTGTCATCTCCCTGCGAACTGTTGTGCCACGGAACCAACAGCCTGGTCGTTGAATTGCTTGGACCCAGCCGCACTAACAACAATAGAAAGAAGGCCCTATAGCAAAAGTTGTATACTGAGATCGCTTTTCAGCTAAGAGAGCTTTCTCGCGGAAAGGACAAAATAGCTTTCATGGAGCTTCATCGGCACCATGAGCTAAGTTGATATGGAACCCCCACAACCACTTGGTACCCATCTTTTAGCATACGCATGGTTCTGGTGACATTTTAGCTTCCGAGTAAGCCTTCGTGACATGTCTAAGACGGACAAGAAGGCACACAACAAGCTGAGCTCGGTGGCCCTTCCACTCGTACCATGGCTTCGGCATCCGACGCGCTGATCTAGAACATTGCTCCCATGCGTGCGGCTGAGATTATACGAAGTCTGGAAGCTGATTTTGTTCTATCGCCATCATTCAGCTCGTGGAAACCACGTCAAGCCCATCTTTTTCAATTTTAAACACCACAAGATACGCACCCACGCTGTCTTTCTACGTGGCTACCGTGCGACATTGATCGCTACCACGCACAGTCTAGGCTTTAAACCTGTCAGAGGTCTCAAGCGGCGCGACCCTTATGGCGTCTCGGTAGCGCGGCTGACTTGTATAGCTCTCAAACCCGAGACGTTGTGTCATTTGCCAAGCAAATCTAAAGACCTGAAATCCGATGCGAAGTGTTAGAAAGACCCCGTGCCCAAAATGCCCTGAGCTTTGCATGGTAGTCGTAATCGACCATGTACAATGAGCGCGGTCAGCGTCAACAACCGGTGCTTTGCATCTCTCCACTACCCCCGATTCTCGGCAATAGTATATATACGTTAAGGTCAATTTTATAAAGTTGTTTGAATGAAAGGAACAAGGAAGTTCACGTTACTATCTTAGATGCGAATGTTGTCCTGGAACAAGGGCACCATTTAGTCGCTTGTCCTTACCAAAACAGATTACTCTAACCCTTGTTATGCTAGGTGTTGGGACCAATGGCCCGCATATTGTTGACTGATGAGAAGTGAACATGACATCATTGATTTCCGTTATCCTGCTCCTGGTGAATACTCGGATGATTTGATCCGTGTCCATCTCTCAGCAGTATGTGACGATCGATCATAACCTCAACTCCTAATCTTGTTCGGGGGATCTACCTGACACAACACGCCAAGCAACGGTCAGATCTGCAACGAAACTATCTTGATTCAAGGATCTTATATCCCAATCGCGTCTTTGGTTTGGTTGGGAGATCGTCAACGGACTCAGTCAGTTGCCCTTGGCAAAGTGACTCTGGAAGGGAGATCTTGTCTTTGACGCACGTCTTTGACAGGACAGCGGGTCGACATTCGGATGTTATGCTACGGCAGCTACTCGAAAGGACAGGTGACCTGATACTATTCGCTACGTCCGCTTTTGCGTGGGACTAGATCTAGCTGTTCGCCGGTACCTGCACTGAGACAAACGGCACCCTAGTGGCCTCGCTAACAAAGCAGGATGCGGCCTTGTATGCTGCCCTGAGACATGAGTCAATATCGAGAACCCCTTGCTGATAGGGTTCTATCTTCGATTTATCCGGAAATTTGAGACTTGGATGCTGGCCCCCACGATGCTTGCTGACATCAATTGCTGGGCTGAATGTCATCATGGGTTCTTAAAAGGGTCATTCACCCCAAGAGGGAGTAGCCATAGCTACCCTATCAGGAATTGGTTATCAATACTTACCGTCATCGACTTATATCTCCTGTCCTGTATGTATTTTCTTTAAGTCACAAAGCCGGAAACTTAATATTCAAATACCCCTCAATTGCCGTCCTTCGCCCCAAGAAATAATGCCAAGTCACTTCCCAGCATCCTTACTTAAGCATTTCAATTTCCAAATGAAGGCAAGAGCATCTTTTTCCAGTAATGCCATTTATGTATTCATATATGAAAGGTTTCAAATAAAGACCCCCATCCCGTACAGCATCAAGCCAACTTTTAGGACAATATTACCCAATGTACATTTTTATGGGAAAAGGTCCGCTTAATTTACGGAAACTTGCTTGCCGAGCGAAAAACCATCCCTACCTAATGTCACTTCCACGATCATAACCATTCGTTGGTAAGATCTTTCAGATGTTACTTGCAACTTTTTCAGCGGCAGTCTCTAGGTTATTGAAATTAATTGGGAGGAATTTTCAGACTATGGTGACTTGAAACGAACATAGCTCCCCTCTCTCCAAGTGAAAATAAGGTGTTGTTGTTTGGTTGTTTCCATGCTCAGAAGTCTTCCTGTTACCATCTCAACTGTAAATACAATAGTACTTTGACCGGTTTATTTGGGATTGCACAGTGGTCTTGGGATTAATACGGAACATCAGAAACCGGCCACCAACTGATACGGCTGCGGTAGTTGAAATCAAAGCTTTCATTGGTCGCCACATCTTTTCACGGCCTGACGAATCTTAGAGAACCAAATCCTTAGCTCTTAAAGTAGACGTATGCGCTCCGATATCAAGCGCCTGGGCCTGTGGACTTGTGCTGTGTTTTTGAAGGTTCTGACGGGAATAACTTTGACTTTGACTTCGATCTTTCAATTCAGCAGGGCCACTACTTTATCGAGGCCGATGCCGTTGCCGTGAAGTCTGATCCAAGAGTGGCTCTATGTTATTGGGTATTTGTGCCATGTCGAGATATCGAGGTATTGCGATGTGGCACAGGCTTGCTACGTATTGAATTATACGTTTGATATTCCTGCACCAGCTGAAGTGAGCTAGACCGTTTATGGGTCTGGGACAATCCGGCGTACACGATTCCAAGACCCGAACCCGAATTACTTCCGCTATTCGGTTACCTTGTTGAAGCATGGACGGAGATATAAGCGACAGGATGAAATCACCATCTTCAATATTAGCTGAAGTCTTTGTCCAAGTAGCTGGGTCTAGGTCCAAGATTGCTGGACCGGTGCATAATCCTCAAGGCTAGTTGGCATTTCCTTAATGTGGCGTAGCACTACTCCGCAACAGAAGCAACGGCATGTGGTCTTTCCGATTCGTTACATCATGGCTTGCTTTGGCGCGGTGGGTGAATCGGTTTGTCAGCTCATCGGTTTGTCGGATCATTACCCTAAACAAGCGGCCTGTGGATAGCTCGGGGCCATGCAAATAGCGATTGAGTAAGGTTGCACCGAGATGAGTAGTTCAAAGTACGGTGGGATGACAGACAGCTGTAGCCATCCTCACTGATTACCGTAGTGAAAATTACTATCTTCGTTGTCTCTTCAACGGTCAACGGAAACCCCAAACCCCATCCATAAGATAATCTGCAGTGCAGCGATGGAATGCATCGCTCTGGACAACTAAGACAAGAATTCGTTCTGGAAGTAGTGTCACTACCGATTAGATCTCCATCTTTCGCCCAACTTGGGTCAGCGAGTCCACTCTCGGAACATAAGTGAATAATGGAAATAAACCATCAATGAAATTATCACAGTGATCATTCCTACGCTAGGCGCAACCTAGTCGATCAGTCGCCGGATCCGGAAGGAATATGTTCTGCAGTGCATGCAGTCTCTAAGACATTTCGACGAACGCGTGCTGACAATCATGTTAGCGGTTATTTCAGCATACCTGGTACAAAAAGTGGCGTCCTCTATATGTGCCTTGATCTCCTGGAGTTTGAACTCTTATCCCATCCCTTGTTTTATTCCCATCGTTTCGCTGTTGACTGCTTCGCAGTTGTGACGACTCGGTCGATCTCATTATCTTGCAGCACCAAGGCTTTTCGGCAAAGAAGGGAAAGCATATCGGAAACTACTGCACCACCAGATTTTGAAACAATACTCCCTTGACAAGACGCGAGGCGGCAAAGACAGTCTCGATTGAGACGGTCCGTCGCTCCTTACCAAAAAGACGGCAGCCGAAGGCCCAATGTGCCGATAGGCGAAACGAATGCTCCAATGCTGATCTGGCCCACTCCGTTGAGAGAAGACATGGGTTTGTCCCCCGAGAGCATCGATGAACAGGTCGACACGACGAGGACCAGTCTTTCAGATACATTTTACGAGAGTCGGGCCAACCTGATCCTCGGCGTTACTCTCAGCTTGTTCGTGGTTTCGGCCATATTTGTTGGATTACGAGTCTACGTCAGGGCATTCGTACTGAGAAAATGGGGAATAGATGATACAATGCTTGTATCGTCGTTCATTATAGTGTTGTTTCACGATTTCGTGATGTGTTTAGGTGGAGTCTTCAATACCACTCATTCAAACTTTGGTAATCAACTGGCTAATCGACATCACACCCAACAGCTACGAAATTTGGAATAGGAAGGCATTTTTGGACGATACCATTTAGGACGCTCCTCCAAGGCCAGAAGGTAAGTTCGCACCTCCTCGGGTTGGGCTTGCCCTATAACCACTAATACAACGATTGTAGTTGTGTATGTTCATCATCGTATTATACAACGTTGCTTTCACTGCGATCAAGATCACTTTCCTTTTTCAGTACCGTCGAATTTTCCCTCTTCCAAAGGTTGAGTTGCTCTGCAACATTGGGATCGCATTCCTATCACTATTCGGCATCTCGCTGGTGATCTCTACGGCAGTCACCTACACCTTACTGTTCACCAACGCTTACTTTGATTCTTCCATCAACATATTAACGTGGTGGATCGTAAACGCTTCCATACACCTGATTACGGACATATTCATATTCCTTCTGCCAATGCCGCTACTGGGTCAACTCAGATTACACAAGGTGCAGAAGCTAGCATTGTTTGCTAGCTTTTCTCTCGGGTTTTTGTAAGAAATATGCTGAGACAAGAATGCAATCTTTTTTTTTTCTTTTTTTTCGTTTAAAGTCTCTTTTGGCATGTCGAGGAAGTTTGCTGACCTTGATCTATTACCAGCACGTGCGCTATATCCATTATTCGAATCATCTCGCTCCCGGAATCTCTCCTCAGCACTGACCCGACGTTCGATAGCGCGCCAACCATTGTTTGGAGTGTCGCAGAACTTTCGAGCGCCGTCATATGCTGCTGTGTTCCCACGTTACGTCCACTGGTTCAAAGATCTCGGTATCTGGCTGGGAGAGGTGCTCACAGCGGAAGCGTTTTCAACAGCACGCCCCTTTCCCGTTGCAATTCGCAGCATCATACTGGGAGGATGTCTTCGTTGATAAGTTGGGCGTCAGACACCGCCGTAAGAAAACCGAAGCCTAGCTTTTCTTGGAACCGAAGTCGTCAACGCAGTGAGCAGTTGACGATTACAGAGGTTGACGATATTGAGCCTGCGCCCGCAACACCGATGATGCCTGTCGCACCGAGGTTGTCGGCATTTCGAACTACACCGGTCGAACCAGCAATGCCGAGGTTAGAGGTAAACGGCGTGCGGCGGGAAAGCGGAGCATCTATTCACAACGAAGGCAATTGGATGAAGAGGAACAGCACCAGAGGCAGTATATGCAGTGAAGGGAGTATCACCAATATGGAGAATGGTGTGCGGAGAGACCTCAGTGTTCGGAGACACATGAGCATAGCGTTGACGGAGAGGGACTCTGACGATGATGTCTACTATTTTGGAGTAAGGGAGGAGGATGTGAATTGCCCGACACCACTAAGCCCGCCACCAAAATATTCCAAGTAATAGCCAAGTATTATACATTTTGTTACTTGTTTAGACACTGTTTTAAGGATGTCTTTCAATGACGGCATGCATTGTTGAAATCAGTAGAAGACTGAATGGCCGTTGCCATAGCGCCAAGCTAGGCAAAAGAACATATTGATACAAACTTCGCCCTTGTAGGCATCTTTGGGCAACCACTGCAAGGAATTGAAGACCAATTCAAACCCGAGTCTTTCGGCTCTATGGTCAAGCTCAACGTTGTAATCAAAATTCCAAGTGTGGGATTTAGTGTGTGCGGAAGAACTTAATGTCTTGAAATTTGAGATAGAGTCCTGTTATAGATAATGAGAAGGTTTAATATAGATATTCCTAGCCGTGGCCATACTCTCGGCGATTCATTTTTTAGCTACCGTCCATCTAAACACATCTAGCTTCTAAGAGAAAAGGTAGATAGTGTAGCTATGACTCGCGTATGTGAGGCGATCCAGATCTTCATACGCCTTCCCAAAAGAATGTTTCTGAGAGATTAAAGCTAGCACGTAAAATCTCGTCCTCCGGTCTGGAACTGGAAGCCACAATGACGACATAGTCCCCGGCCTCTGCGATCCACTTGGATCTCTCCTGGGTCCAGTATGAGAGCGAATATTTGTCAAGAACCAGCTCCACAGTCTTTCTCTCGTTTGCTGTTAGGAATACCTTTGCAAAGGCCTTCAACTCTCGTACGGGTCTCAAAAGCGTACTCTCTGGGTCGTGGATGTAAATTTGCACCACCTCAGCGCCATCGTACGGGCCATTGTTCTTCAGGTCAATCGAGATACTCATTCGGTGCTCTTCAGAAGGCTCGAAACGCTTGGGCACTTGAAGGTTTGAGTATTCGAATGTAGAGTAGGAAAGACCTTGGCCAAAGTAGAAGAGCGGGTCTCTGTCGACCGACTCGTAGTATCGGTGGCCGATAAACACTCCCTCACCGTACACGATGTCGTAGTCGGCTTTGGAGAATGTGAGGTATGCGGGTGTATGCTTGATGGATTTTGGGAAAGTTTGAGAAAGTCTACCAGAGGGATTGACGTGACCGAAGAGAACATCGGTGAGACCGTGTCCCGTCTCTTGGCCGCCAAACCATGCGTGAACCAGGGTGGCTGCTTTGGACTCCCAAGGCATCTCGATCGGGCATCCGGATTGGGTCACAATGACCTAAAGTGCAATGTCAGTAATGAAAGTGGGTAGATTGCCTTTTGTAGCAAGATGGGACACTCACAGCATCAGGGTTAGCTTCGAGTACGGCTTGGATCAAATCGTCAACGCGACCAGGGAGCCTGAGGTGTTTGCGGTCTGCCCCTTCATACTCAAAGTCTGAGGAAAGACCAACTACAACGATTGCAACATCAACTGTCTTTGCAAGATCCGCGGCTTCTTTAATTGCCACATCTTCATCGATGACTTCGAATCCGCCAACACGACCTGCGAGAGTCAACGCGGTACCGACGCCCCCAGAGAGATCTTCATTCACTTGGACAACCTCCAAGTTGATGGGTTGCCCCTCAGTGACAGTCGTATCATAGAATTTCTCCATGGAAAGTCGATTGAAACATGGCGTAGGTCCCGTTTTGATTGGTTGGTCAGCCCACAAGTCAATGACTTCCTTTCCATTGATTTTCAATTTGCCTTTGCCCGAAGTGCTGAACCCGAAACGGAAAGGACCTGAAGTAGAAGGCGTGTAGGTTGCTCGAGCCCTAGCATAGAACTTCTTCGGCAGCGACGCATGGAAGCTTTCAGGTATGTCAATCAACTCCTTTTGCGCATGGGCCGATACAAGCACTTCGGCATCGACATGCTCGTCTGGGTCTTCTCCGAAAATCTCGACGGACCACCCAAAGCCCTCATGCTCCGTCTCAGTGGGTGCGAGGTTCTTGAGGAGCGGGCTGAATCTGAAAGCTGCGAACCAAATTAGCCCCAATATATAGTCTAGTGTTATCATCCGGAATGAGCCTACAATGGCACCCGAGAGCATATGAAACGTTCTCTTTGCCTACTTCCTCCACAACGGCATCAAATGGTGTCACGGAATAATAGGGTTCGACTTCTGCACTTCCACCGCCACTTAAAGCAGGGTTTTTGACGTGATCACCAATCATTCCGATTCTCTTCTTTCCTGTACTCGTGATGGGAAGTACTTTGCGGTCGTTCTTGAGCAATACAATGCTTTCTGAAGCTATTTGACGAACCAGGGCTTGTTGCTCGGGCGTATTCGACGCCGAGAAATAACTGGCTGGTTTCGCATCTGTAACCTTGTTGACAAGGTTCAAGACGTTTCTTACAGCATCGTCGATTGCTGTACGGGTCACCTTCCGGCTGTTGACTGCTAAGCTTAGACACTTGCCCCTCCACTGGGTCGGTCCAGGCATCTCCAAGTCCAAGCCGGCATTCACTGCTTCTGAAGTACTGTATGTGCCGAACCAATCGCTCATAACGAGCCCCTTGAAGCCCCATTCCTCTCGTAGAACCTGCTTCAAAAGCAGAGGGTCTTCACTGACATGTATCCCGTTGATCTTGTTGTATGAAGTCATAAAGGTCCAGGGATCCGAGTCGCGCATGACCAGCTGAAAAGGCATGAGGTGGATTTCTCGCAGCGTCCGCTGCGTCATACAGACATTGTCTTCAATGGAGTTATCGGACTGATCGTGCGCAGCGTAGTGTTTGACGCTGGTGGCAACTCCCCTTTCTTGCACACCATTGATATAGGCTGCGCCAAGGATTCCACTCAGATAAGGGTCTTCGGCGAAAGCCTCGAATCCTCGTCCGAAAAGCGGCGATCGTTGAAGACAGATGGTGGGGGCGAGAAGAACATGGACTCCTCTTGCCCTAGCTTCTTCACCAAGCAGATTCCCAATTTTGTGGAGTAAATCGGCATTGAAGGTTGCTCCCATGCCGGTGGCGGACGGCAACATGGGACTTGGGTTCTGAAAGTTTACATTTGTTAGAATTATATAGCAATGGAAACCGCGTCTGTATCGATCTCGGTGATCCAGAGGTATCATATGTCATGCATCAGCTAATTAGGTCTGGGTGCTCACCCGAGCAAATGATCGACGCCCGCGAATTCCATGCGGGCCGTCCGAGGTCTGGAGAAGCGTCAGTCTGATATACATGAGTCGAACGTACTACTCACGATTAGTTCGGGAATGCCATGGTGAGGGAGACCGGTCGTTCGAAAAGACCCTTGACCAGCAAGTAGCTCGATTTTCTCATCCCAGCTAAGCTGCTTGAGCAAGGTTTCGACGTCCAGCAGAGTGGTGTTGGTCGTCATCCTGATGCCTGAAACAAAGTAAACTCAGGAATGTAAATTGATGCGAGTGGTGGATGAGAACAACGAGGAGTGCTCGGAGGGTTCTTTTGATATAGCTAATGTGACAGGAATCTTGCCCAAGTCATCTTCACTCAAGGCCGAAAAGGAACAAACCGCCGAAGAGACGGTGCGGCCGAGGGAACAACGGCCCGAATCGGAGCATCGTCGGTAAACAAGACGGAACAGCACCTGTCACGCGTAAGCACAACCTGTTGCGACTCGGTCAATCAGGACGATTTCTGGTGTTTAGGCTAAATCAACAACTCCTGCAAGCCCACGGGGTCCCCACAACCCAATCCGGGGACCAATGGCAGGGGAATGCCAATGGCGCTGACTCCATTCTGTGCGACCCCCGCACGAGATTGAGACATTCTCAACGTGGGCGACGGATATATAATACACCGCAAGTTCATCAACCGTCGCACTAGAGCTTCGTAACAACTATTACCCGGAAGTGGAGACCTATCGCCATATTCTGTGCCGTTAAGAAAGTATACGGAAGCGGAGACAATGTTTTGGAGGCCATCACAGGAGATTCAAGGACTGGTAAGGTGTCTTGCCTCAGAATCAGCTGGTCAACTATTACAAGATCAAGGATAATTATGCTTCCGTAATTATACTCAATCATGCCATCCATCCTTGAAGAAACCCTGTCTTTCAGGTTTGCTATTGTAGCTTTGTGTCCGGCATAGACTTCAGCGTTGGTATAAGTCTGTTGCAATGTAGTGAGTGGCCTGTGTCGAAGAGTGATCACAATAGCCAACAAGCCAGACTACTTGCGGCGCTTGTCGCCTATGTCTATGGAGTTATCGTTATGCATTGGAAAATTTACCTGAGTTCGCTTTCGCCTCAGCATGCAGCTGCTCAGCTCAAACTGCAACAACGTATGGCCCTTATTTGCAGCCCTCCACGCCTCTCGCTATGCAGGGTCCTGAAAACTAATTATGAATTAGGGCAGGTCCATCCTTGAGCGCAAAAATCCGATCAATGGTGATGTTATTCAAAATCTTGCCAGTGGCTGCATGCCTCACAGCCCCATGACAAATCAAAGGCGCGGCGGCTCCTGAAGGCGCTGCTGATTGCGGTGATTCTACGACTCTCCCATAGAGCTGACGTTATCTATAAAGAGAGAGAGTAGATTAGGAAGTGATCAACATCCTGCTCAAAAGGGAAACCATAGATAAGCCGAATGAGAGTACCTTATCAAAATTAGTACAGAGGCTTTGGTCAAAACAATCGAACCAAAAGCCATCATATTCCCGCCGAGCCCCAGTCCTGGGATAAGTTCTTGCTACTATCTCCTGGTCCCGAGCTCAATGTTTGTCTCGGTACCAGCATTGAGCTGACCCGACCTCGATATCTCGAAAGTATTTGGTTCAAATTGACACTTTACCGGGCACACTAAGGCGGAACCATGTGATAGCACTAATCAGCCTCAGACCACCCAGATGTGGCTACGTTTTCCACTCCGCATATATCTTAGCCCCTTGATTCGAAGCACTTTTCGGCGGTCAGCATACAAGTCATACTTTTTTTTTCTCACGCGCTCAAGACAGCGAAGCCGCCACAGCGACCTCGTTGTACCAGTTTGGCTTGCGGAATAGCGCTGGCTGTGGGGTTTGCAGCCTGTGTAAAGACCAACTGGGTCGACGCAATGGCTAGAAAGGGCAGCCGAAAGGTTAGAACTGGATGCGTCACCTGTAAGTAAGTTTACCCAAGCCACGCCGTTTTAGTAAGACTCTACATTTCCGAGACGTATTCAATCAAACCTGGTAAAAATCCCAAATGGGGCAACGGGCTATTAACCAATTGCCCCTAGAACCCGTAGGGTGAAGTGCGACGAAGCTAAGCCGTCATGCAACTGCTGTACGGCCTTCGGTCTCAAGTGTGACGGCTACAGACCAGCTGGTAGCAGTTCCGAGCTCCGACATTATCGGCCGTATCGAGTCTTCCTTGGTGCAAGCAATCCGGGAGAAGGCCGAGCCCTGCAGTATTTCTGTCAGGAAGCGGCCCCGTACATGGCGGGGACTATCGACGTGCAATTTTGGCCCAAGTTGGTCATGCAATTTACCAGCGTCGATTCCGCCGTACGCCATTCTGTAATCGCGATCAGCTGTCTCGCCGAATGGCTACAGCATCGCGCTGGGGAAGACGAACAAATCCGCCCGCAGGATGAGGCTTTTGCTCTGCAGCACTACAACGCTGCAATACGCGAGTTGAGGAATATGGCATTACTGCATCACCAGCCGGCGGCTTTGCTTGTTTGTCTTTCTTTTCATCACCATCGAGAATTTGCAGACAAACCGGGGCGCCGCTATGGTACATTGTAAACACGGGGTCCAGCTTATGAAGCATACTATCACCAATTATGCTTGGACACGGGAGCATCTATTACCCCTATTCAGACGAGTAAGCGTTGTTGGGTTTGTATTCGGAGATAACCCAACAGCCTTCCCGGACCTGCAAGGACTAAAGCATCCCACACCTACTAGCTTCACAACGATGAATGACGCACAGGTCATGCTTGATGATGTTCTCATTCGTACATTACGACTTGTACGCAATGGTGACGCATACCGCCGACAGCCAGAAAAACACACACCGGTTCCTCCAGTACTGTTAGCTCAACAAGCATGCCTCGGGGGAGTCGCTGGACCTATGGAAATCTCTATATGACGATTACCAAAATCACCCTTCTTCACTGGCGGACGAACCTAGCCGGCAGGTTCAAAACTCGACCAAAATCTTGAGTTTCATCCTGTCATGTCGTTACGAGTCTTGTCGGATTTGGCTCAATACAGCCTTTGGAGATGATGATTATGACTACGCCAAACATCAAGAGGCTTATGAAACAATGTTCGCACAGATTGGCATTGGCAGCGGTCAAGCTCAAAACCTGTTTGCGGGGGATGTTTACTTCACAGTTGTTGTGGGCTATTTTCCGTCGATTTCCCTGGTCATGACGAAATGTCATCATCTGGAATCTCGCTTGAAGTCTTTAGGATTGATGCCACTTCCTGGCCTTGAGAGTTCAAGGTTGGGGGCGCGAAAAGAAGATGAACCTGTCGGGCCGAGTGAGCTGAGACAAGTTGGGACGGAGGGGGATCTCGCTCCATCGACTCCCAGCATTGGCTTCATCAGTATGTGTATTCGGGCAAGCAGTCATGATGCCTAGATTTTGTCAGCATCTCTTTGAAATCTGGCGGAGGCCCGCGCGATTAGCCTTTTTCTTGTCGTGGGCCACATGCCAAGGGCTGGGAGTGACCTTGATGAGCTCGTATTGGTTCAATGGCCACCATCTCAATATGCTCCATGGAAGAGCCTTTGAAGCAATGTTTCTCAATTTGCGATTTGACAGATGACACAATAAACACACGTCCCTGCCCGTCGCGTTTTTTCAACGCATCTATCCTAGTTAGATGAGGTAACAGACCCCGGTCGCTGCAGAGCGTTGTGCCACACCGTTGGGCCAGCATTCAGGCACCGATACAGATCGGATTACACCACGTTGATTGGCAAGTCGCATAGCAACTTCTCGTGTTAAATGGAATGAATGAGCGAGAGGAGATATTCATCGTGCAATTTTGACTGCAGTAGCAAGGCATTCCTCCGGCGCTGGGATGGCACGGCTGTCTCGTCTGTGGCACGTTCGCCCGAGATCTTCCCCGTGATCGGAATTTTCCTAAGGTCGGTCCATCAGGTTAGTTCTATTAATAGGCGCATCAACCCCTCTTCAGCCGATAATTAGCACGGCGGCTGCACCCGCACCCCCCACGTTGCTGGTTCAAGGCAAAAGAACATCGTGGTTAGGCTTCACTGCGATTTATCAACAGACAGCTGTGGAAGAGTCGAGTCTGAGCGCGAGAGCTTTGAAGAGCCACAAACTTAGCCCCTGTTTCTCTGCCTTAAAGAACGATAAGGCAGTGAAGAATGATTGATCAGCACCCGGAATGCCGGCGAATGTTCCGTCCCGAAATGGCGGTGACAGGTCCCCGACCCCCCCGTGCTGCGGACTCCCCAGCATGCTCTGGGACAACTCACGTCTGGCTGGAATGGCGGCGGGTGGGGACGAAAGCCCTCACCGCGGCCATTGATATCGCAGCCGACGCATGGCGGTGGAGGTTGGGCATCATATACCGCGCATGATCCATTTTAGCGACGTGGCGGGAAAAGAGGGAGCAAACTGGGTTGCGGCGCTGGCTGGCTGGCTGGTCTTGCCAACGGGCCTCCTGTTTTGACGAGACGAGACGAGACGAGACCGCTCTTCACGACCCTCGCCTTGCTCTCATTCCCTCCCTTTCTGCTCGCCCTGCCTCGACTATCTCCGCGCTGTCCAAGGTGGCCCCAGGAAGACAGACCCAGTCCAGTCAGCCCCAGCTTTGTTTTCGTTTGTTAGTAGCTCTCACGGTTGGGTTAACACCACCTACTAGTGTGCACTGCATCATCATCCCACCGCTCATCTCACACCCCCCCCAGTCCTGCCATGCTGTAATGATCCATCGTCTCTCCCTCCTGAATTCTTCCCCTACCAGAGCTACCTACCGCCGAACCTTTAAACAACACCTTTTAATCCCTCTTCCTTTTGACTTTCCTTCCTCTTTTCCTGTTTCTGGGATGTGTGGCAAGAGATGGTGATCGGGAACCGAGATTTTTCAACTTTCAGGAGTAAGAGTACCAAGAGCACCAAGAGTGACTCGGGGAACGGGGACGATGCATCCATAGGCACGCACGACAGCTCATATGAGCATCCTCTTGGTGAGTCCAAAACCACCCACACAAACCTGCGGCATGGTCGGCCATTTCTCTGCTGCCTTTTGCCATCGCCATTGCGACGGGCATGGTTGTTTCGCTAACGTCTGAGACAATGGCATAGCTCGCAAAGGCTACGACATCGGCCCGGCTTCGAGGTGTGAGGTGGGAGACGTCTTCGAGTTTCTCTGGGCCGACTCGCACGAGTTTGAGTGGGAATGGAAATGCCTTGGCTACACTCGCTTCATCGTCCTGCGACACAGCGACACATTTCCGCATCACTGCGTATGCGTGTAAGTTTCTCCGACTTCCTTTCGCCCTCATTCTCTCTAATCAATGGGGTTGACGATGCTGGCTCTGCGCGCGCTCTCTACCCCTCCTCAATTGCGCCCTACTACCCCCCCCCCCCCCCCCTCCTTCTCGGCAAATGTCGCTAATCTCCGACGGTGAACCAACCTATAGACCCATCTCCACCCCCACCAAGAACGATTTCCAGAAGCCCGGAATCGACTCAAGCCAGCAGGGCTACGTCTTTGATGAAAATGATCGCACGCCGCCCTTTGATCGACTCCCCTTCTCGCCGGTCGGCATGCAGCTGCGCCCAGGCAAGTTCCGCGTCAAGGAGAACTCCCGCGCGAACTACGCCGACGTGCTGGAGATCGACCACGATGCCCAGGTCATGGTTGTAGGCGACGTCACAAGGTACTTCGACCGCGTGCGGAGGAACGTGAACAAGGCCGTCATGCGCAACGTCCTGAAGAAGGCGTTGGAGCAATACCGCCAAGGCAAGCTCGTCGGCGCAAAGGGCGCGAAGCTCGAGGCCAGCGTCGTGAACGGCGGCAGTCAGGACGACGACGAACCCGAGGGTGAGAGCGACCCCGACCATCCCGACGTCTTCATAATGCCTGACGAAACCGCCTCCGTCATCGAAAAGCGACAGCCAGAACCACTCATCAGTGCAGAGATGCCTCCCCCGCCCCCTCCGGCTCCACCGCTACCTCCGATGGATTCTCCGATGCCGATCCAGCAGCAGCCTTCGCCCCCGCGGGACGATGCGGCTTCGATCCGCTCCCACGCTTCGAGAGAGAGGAGACATTCACGCAAGGAGGCTCCTCCGCCGAGAGGCGAGGACTTCTCGAGGAGAATGTCCGACCAGCACGTCGATGGGGCCTCCCGGCCGTACCGCCAACGCATCGAACTCCCCCGATCTCGCAGTCATCGCCATTCCGAGCACGAGACGGGCTCCATGTACGACGTCGCTACGGCCAAAGCGGAATGAAGTCCGACAAGGGAGGGAGGAAACGCATCTTTAAAACGAGCTTGTTTTCTAGGAGGCTAAGCAGCGTTGGTCTAGGGTCGGTCTCGGGTGCTTGAAAGGACTCTGCTCCAATTTTGCTTTCGGTTTTCTTTCTTTTTTATGACACCTATCATGATTCCATGCATCGAATGCCTTTTCTCTACCGCGACAACATCAACAACCACAACAAACAAACGAAACGAGAATCCGCCAGCATTCACGGAGTAACATTAGATTTGTTTTTTTTTTCAGTTTTGATTTATCAAATATTGACATTAGACGACACCAAAAAAAAAAAAATGTACAGAATTGATATTATTGTTGGTATATCACCAGGTGGGTGATACGGTTAACCATACGTATCAATAGGCAAAGTGACGAATAATAGGGGGTAAATACCGTGGTTTAATTATGCGTAACTAGAAGAGAATTATTGTAGGTTCTGCCACGAATGGTTAGGTGAATATCCCCTGAATCCACAGTAGATCCGCCGACAGATTAATGGTTGATCTACAGCCGGTTATTGGGGTTACGCCTGGTAAGTCTGATGGGATCCGCGATAGTTGATATCGTAATACTGGCAACTTTCTCTTAAGGAGAAATTCACTATAGATTTATAGCACTTTGCTTGTTAACTATGAAGAGCCTAAAAACACAATAAAAACAAAGATCCAAGAGTATTGCATACTCTTTACGTGATAGACCTGTCATATGCGTGAAACCTATCTATTTATCTATATCCTTGCTGTGCTGTTGCTGACAAGCTCCTCTAATACCTTATTAGGTGACAACTTTGTGAATCTGTCTGCTGGGTTATTGTTGCTATGGATCTATTGAATCTCATGTATCTCCTGGCGCTTGTATAACTGCTGTAACGCTATTATATTAATTATAAGGCGTTTCTCCTTTATAGTGCTAAGTTTCACAAGACACTTGTAGAGGGAGTAGGAGTCAGTACATATAACTGTTGGGATCTATAGGTATTTGAGGCGGTTAGTAACTATTGCCAGCATGGTGGTTATTATGTGGGTAATATCAGCGCCAGCAACCATCATGTAGATCTCAGAGGCTAATATGCTCTGTATGACCCTCTTACACTTTGTTAAGCTGAAGTAGATAATATTCCCTTTAATAGTAAATTTACTAGTATTATTAGGGGTTTTTATGGTGGTATTATCTTTACTATGTTGCTTATTTATAAGAATAATAATAAATCTAAGCTGTAAGGTGAGGTTGCTGTTGTTAGTAAATAATCTATTAATAAAGATAAAGAGCTTTATAGTTATAAGGTTAAGTAGTTAAAAATAAAGGCCTTAGTTGGGGTTCTTTATTTGCTACTTAATTTATTAGTTAAGCTCTTTAATATTACTTATATCTAGCAATTAGTGCTAAGTAGTAACAGAGTAGTTAAAGTACGCCTTAGGCTGGCAGATTAAGGCAATATACACGCTATAGGCATACTACTTAACATACTACTAGTGTGATTCTAGTGAATTAGGGTTGATAGGCTGTAGTTGCTTGCCTTATCCCTTCTAGTAGAGGTGAATATTACTATTATTATTAAGAGAAAGCATGCTACTATTAAAGGTAATAGGTTTGCTAGGTTTAAGGAATTACTTTAGCTTTACTATAAAGGTTACTTTTATTAACTTAGTATCTTTATAGTTAGAAAATAGTTTATCTATAAGGCTAATAGTATTATTAGTCTATATACTAATTAATATAAAATCTTTATTATTTTATGCTAAAATAAGTAGGTAAGGGTTAAAGGTTAAAGTATCTATCTAGAGGGCTTTTCTATAATAGTTATTATATGTTACCTACTAGTAGGTTCTAGCCTTAGGTATGCTATATAATAGTTGCTTTACCTCTATTATTACGTTAGTATTATAAAGGTATTAGATCTTAATAGGTAGTCTTATAAGAATTATATAGTTAAGTAGTGTTACTAATTGCGTATATGCCTATGTTATATTGTATAGCTATAATAGGTGGTTTTTAAGTAATAATAATAGGGTAATAGTAAGGATTAACTATTAGGCTATTTGCTAGATAGTTAGTGACTAGGTGAGTATTATAGCCTTCCTATTATTAGCATACCCTTAGATAATAAGTCTTAACTTCTTATATAGGATCTTGTTTTTACCCTTAATTTTGTATACTAATTATAACTTAAACATATAGATACCTCTATAGTGTTTTTTATCGTATTAGACAATATAGAACACGCCCTAGGCTATTAGTCCCTTAATCTCTTAGTAGTTAGACTACTTAAATAGTTTACTAGGTATAGTTATTACGCCCTTCTTATAGAGTTTAACAGCAAGCATGTAGTTAGTATCCTCTTTTACTATAAAGTAGTTAGTAATTAATAGATTAGTCTTAGTAGTAAATATCTCTACTAGGTTCTTTTATAGGTAGCTATGGTGCTGTTACTATGGCTGTTCTATAGTAACTATAATACCTTTGTGTATTTTACCCCCTTGCCTGTTAAGAAGCTTAGAGGGTAGGGTGGTAGTACTAGTATCTTATGCTTGTGTGGTATTATTAGGATCCTCCTTATGTTAGTAGTAGGGCTTTACTATAGTAATATAGAAATTCTATAGGCCTTATGGTAATTTAACTATATAAGTGGTGCTGTTATTAGAGAGTAACTAGAATAGGCCCTACTAGCTGTTCTTTTCTTACTATATATAGACTAGAGATTAAAGAGGTAGTATAGTAGTAGCTGTAGTATCTAGGCTATTATATGTTACTAGTATGTTATTTACCTGTCTCTTAGTGTGAATTTGCTATATTTCCTCTATAGCTTTTTATATTATCTCTACCCTTTTAATAGTTAATAGTACTAGTAGTAAATTATTATTAATTTATAGGTATACTCTAAAGACTAATAGGGTTAGTATAAGGCTGTTTAGGCTAGTAGTGTTGTTTACTGCTTTTACTACTATTTAGAGTACTACTTTAGGTTTTATATCTATCTCCTTATGGAATATCTTATATGCTTAGTAGAGTACTGCATAATGATATTCAACCTTTCTAATACTGTTATAGGCCTTAATAGGTATCTCCTTAATGTTAATAGATAACATATAGGTGGCGTACTTAAACTTAGTGGCATAGAAATTAAGGCCTATATTAGTAATAATCTAATCCAGTAGGCTAAGATATATATTAATCTAGTACATCTATAGTACCTCCTATATATACTCTATAGTAATAGTATAGAGGAATTATATAGTATTAAAGGTAGTTACTACGTCTATAATATGTAAAACTGGCTTATTACTATTAAGGTATATTATATTAATAATGATTTTATAATTAAACTTATAGTTATTATAAAGGGTGAATTTAAACCTTCCTAGCACCTTTGAATTCAGCTGGCAGCTATAGTAGAACTTGTTTATCTCCTTGATGTTAGAGATTACTATCTTGTGGCTAGCGTGTTGGAGCACCCTATGAAGGTGCTGAACTAAGGGGTGGCCGAATCGGCAGTGTATTTGCCGTAATTCACTATTAGTTAGGTGGTGTTAGGTAATAATGCGCTTAGGTTGTTCTAGTAGTATCTATATGTGGCCCTATTTCTATATAATAGGTATAATTATATTACCTTTTACTAGTATATTAGTAAGGTTATTAAATTTCACTCTATAGCAATCTATATCTTTTAAGTAAAGGAGGAATAGGGTGTTAAAGTCTATTATATAGAAGGTGAGATTCCCTATAGGTGTAGGGACTTCTATAGTACCTATTAACTTAAAGTAATTACTACTACTAAAGTAAATTATTACTTTGCCGGCATGCAACATATCTAGTAGGAGTTTATAGTTAAGATGCCTTTTTAATATAGTGTATTACTACTAACTAACTATAGAGACTCTTGCTACCCCTATATCTAGTATAATACCTTAGAAAGTTATAGTAGAGTAATAGTTATTAAAGGTAAATACCTTATTAGTAGTAGGTTTCTCCTTAGTAGTCTCCTCTTTATATAAATTATCCTTTATAATTATGTAGAGTATAGCCTAGTTATGTAGTTAGGTAAATACTTTCTGGCTGTTAATACTGTCTTTGCTATAAAAGGCTATAGATATAAAGAAGGTATCTTTATTAAAGGGGCTATTACTATTACCTGGCTTGTGTTTATCCTTAGCTCCTTTAAAGTTAATAGTACTCTCTATCCCCTTATAGTTAAGCAAAAAGTAGTTAAATATTAATAGTAAAATATCTATTAAGTATATGCTTTTATACTACTAGAAAGAGGATTAGTATTCCTCTTTAGTATGCTTAGTTAACTAGCATCTAGGTTTCTTATAGATAAAGTACCTCTTAGCTATAAAGTTACCCCTATTTCTTAGGTCTTTATATAGTAGGTCTGTTTTTAGCTATAAGTAATGGCTGTAGTTACTATTATACTTATAGTTAACCTAGTATTACTTATTGTTACTAGGGTATTCTTTAGTATAGTATTAGGCCTATAGTTTATAGAAAAGTATGGTGTTAGCTATGCTATTACGTAGCTATATATAGAGTATGTTATATGTTATAGGTAGGCTAAGTAATGCTATAGCATACTTAGGTACTCCTTAGTAATAGTTAATAAGGGTATTATAGTATTCCTTATCTTTTAGCATGCTGTTATAGGTTACGGTACGTACTAGCTAGGTAACCTTCTTAATAAGTAGATTAAGGATTTCATATTTGCTTTTCCTAGGGTTGTCACATATAGTAGATTTAAAGGTGATTTAGTATAACTCTATAATCCTAGCGCTATAGACCTTATTGCCTTTGAATTCTAATTTAATATTTACTATTAGCATGTTAAAATTACTGGTAAATCCATGGAGATTAATAGAGTAATACTCTTAGGCGTCACTACTTAACATTATTATTACTACAGCCCTATACCTACTGGTAGGGATTCTAACATAGTTATAGAGCTTATAGAAGGTAGGAAGTTTTAAATTAATTATCTTATATTAACCACCTATATACTTTAACATAGGATTATTAGAGTAGAGCTTAATAAGATTAGTTAATTATTATGAAGTTAGGCTGTTACTTAGTACTATTCTACTGTTAAATTAAGTGGTTGGCGTGGTGGATTTATAGTCTTATGATCTCTTAACTATAACTATTATTAGGGTTAGGCTTGCCTAGGTGGAGTTTTTACTTAATAGTAGTAGTAACTTAAATGATAGGTTGTGATAGGAAGAAGCCTGTTGAAACTAGGTATCTTCACGCTATTTATATGTCTTAGGTTCAGCCATGGATTTAAGGTTGGTTAATAGTGGTTGCCTTGCCCTTAGCAATAGGCAGATCCTACGACCTAGTAGCCTATTAATAAATCTAGGATTTGCCGTCCTTACTTTAAACCTTAGGTTAGTTCTAGCCACTTTATTAATCTCTTCCTTAGTCTAGATATATATATTATCAGCCTCTAATGCCTTATATACATAAGAAGCAACCTGCCTCTGGTTTAATTTAATCTAGATACTATTATTAATCAGGAAGTTATAGAATTTAAGGAGGACTTCCTTATTAACGCTATTATAGTCTTCAACCTTCTATTTATAGAGATAATTGTAGGCCTATTACTATAGTTAATTGGCTGTGAAATCTTTATGTTAGGCTTTTATTATAAAGTATATGATGGTAGTGTCTAGCATATAGGCTCTATGTTTCTGCTTGATACTACTAGGCATCTTCTTAATATTGATAATGCCTTATAGCTGTAGGTTGACGTACTTTATGTATGCCTATAGAATAGGGTATAGGTCTATAGTATCCTTGGCCTCCTGTGTATCCCCCTGCCGTATTATGTATATTCCCTCCTCTTTATATTAGCCCTCTTATGGTGTTTCTTTAGCCTCCTTAGTAGATTGGCAGACTATATTAACTTCTTCTTCTGGCGTTATTATTACTGCCCTCTGTTAGCCTAACTACCCCTCAAACACGTACGTTTCTTCTAGTAGGCCAGAAGGCATATCTATATGTTAGAGGATTTACTACCAGTAGTATAGGTAGTAAGGATTTATAGGGTATTTATAGCACTTTTGTGTTAATTTATAACTTTACCTTAAACTTATAGTAGAAACTTATTACTTATTAAGGTAAGCCTTTATATAATACTTGTTGCTTATTGAAATAAGCCTTCTTTATATAGTATCTATATAGTATTTCTTAGCTATTAGTATGTAAAGTAAGGTGTTTTTTATAGTTAAGTAGTGATTTCTTAATACGTAATGAAATTAGGGTTATTTATAGGATGGCTATATATCTTAGGCGACCTTTTGGTTATGTCGGTTTATAACATACTTCTACTGGCGGCCTCTGATTAACTATGTAATATGGCGATAAGCACAAATAATTCACCATGAGGGTGGCAAAATTTGTCTCTTCTAGTTAGTACCTTACTGATCTGTGGAGTTTGCATGTAGAAGTAGGAATCAGTTAAGATGACTACTATAGTAGTAAAAATCAACTACTAATTAGTGTTGGTATATTACTAGGTGGGTGATATGGTTAACTGTACGTATTAATAGGTAAAGTGACGAATAATAGGGGGTAAATACTGTGGTTCAATTATGCGTAACTAGAAGAGAATTATTGTGGGTTCTGCTACGAATGGTTGGGTGAATATCCCCTGAATCCATGGTGGATCTGCCGACGGATCAATGGTTGATCCGCGGCCGGTTATCGGGGTTACGCCCGGTAAGTCCGATGGGATCCGCGATAGTTGATATCGCAACAATTATCAAACCGCAAAGTTTGACTTCTTTTTTTCCTTCTTTTCTCTCTCTTTCTTCCTATTTCTCCAACTCGCTGCGTTGACAGAAAGCGACAGTAACGTTTCGAGGGAATTCGCTTCTAA
Source organism: Colletotrichum sublineola (assembly GCA_020631755.1). Classification (NCBI taxonomy): domain Eukaryota; kingdom Fungi; phylum Ascomycota; class Sordariomycetes; order Glomerellales; family Glomerellaceae; genus Colletotrichum; species Colletotrichum sublineola. The sequence goes on from JAHSQG010000001.1 coordinate 4,572,938, forward strand.
TTCTGCGCATTGCAGCTATTTGGGTCGCAACTTGGGCAGCAATCGATGCTTTCTGTCGTATGCGCTAACTGCGGCTCCCTGCTTCGTCATGCAGAGTGATTTCACGATCCTTCACCAGCTGGCCGGGCCAAAGGTCTGATTCTCCCCCACCGTCTTCAAAATGGCGCCATATGTGGAGTCCTGCATGCGAGGCATGGTCAGTTTAAAATGAGCTCTCCATGAAGGGGGGGTTGATAGTCACGCATCGCAGTCATGGGGTCAACACTGCAGTGCGCCGCCGTCTATCAAAAACATACCAAGGTGTTGTAAACATCGACATTTCCCCACCACTGCGGTATCGTGACGTTGGGGAGCGTAATGGCAAAGAAGATAAAGATCGTGCTAATGATGAGACCCGCATCCAGTGCAGCGGCTGTGATGTAATTGTACGTCTGCCACCAGCCGTGGAACCTCTTACGGATGCCGTGGTTGAATATGAGGCCGACAATGGCCCAGCTCGAGAAGCTCAAGGGCGTTGCTGGCGGCAGCCAACCCATGGCACCCAGCATGACAGGTGCATGGAGTGCCCTGGCGAACTTGAGGTTAAGAACCTTGGCCAGCACATAGAACACGATGGGCAAGCATGCCCCGATGAGCCAGAATACGTTGAAGTATTGGTAGATGGAGCCGGCACCGAACATCCGTCGCGGGCCGATCACACCCCAGACAATGGAGGAAGAGAAAAATGCTCTCCCGTTGGGGCAAGTAAAGTGAGCATGCTGCGTCCTGTTGACAGGTTAGGACAGGAGATTCGACTTAGTACGGAGAACAACAGGTGGCAAACTTACAGTGCGCAACAGTCCTCAATGTTACCCAGCGTCCAGTTCATTACCGCAACCTGCACGAAGACGGCCCATATCGTGGCCACTACTTGGCACCAGAAGGTGATGCGGGGCGGAATCTTCATGTAATGGGCCATCTTTAGGTCGCCGCTGTACGTCTGCGCCTGGCCAAGCGTAATGGTACTGTACACCTTGAAGATCATGACGCCAATAGGCTTCCCCGGAATCATGAAGCCTGCCAAAAACGGAGACAAGACGTTCAGGGCGAGAGCCAAGTTGGAGATGGCCAGAATTGTACAAGTCGGGAGGACGAAAACAATGGCCAGCAGGTTGGCAACGAAAAACGCCCACCACGGGAGCTGGGAGTCGTAGCCCTCCGCAGTGGCAAGTCCGAGCCCGATCGCTATGACTAGCAAGACGGCGTACCACCACTCCGGCGCATCGCGGTACTTCCGCATCAACTTCAAGTGGATGTCTGCTTCCTGGTTGCGGGCGGCCTTCAGCCGGTACCAGATCTCCTTGCCATGGAAGAACCCGCAATGGACGATCGCCGCAGTGAGGGCCGCAAACGATAGGCCGTAGTTGAGGGCGAAGGTGGGCGGTAAGAACAGGGGGGAGTACTCCTTGTACTTGTTGACATCAAAGGTGTACCCCGGGCCCAAGATCTTGCTGACATTGTAAGAGCTCTGCGTGTTGTCGTAGGTTTGCGATGTGTTGATGGGCAAGTATTCCGCGTAGAGTGCGCCCGAGTACGCAATGCCAATTGTTGGAATGATGATAAAGGCGAAGAGTCCGATCAACACGTTGATGTGCGTACGCGTCGGCGAAAGCAGAGGGTCTCCTAGATACGCAGATATATACGTCCAGTCAAAGGTGATTGGGATCAGAGAAAGACCCGTGAACCCCCCAAACAGCTGGTTCACTACCACGTTGTTGGGCTTGATCCAAGTCACGAAGGCAAAAACGGATAGGCCCTGCCAGAGCACGCCCGGGATCCAGTAGTAGCAAAACATTGCGCCAAGAACGTAAAAGAAGTATCGGTAACGACTGATGGTCCAGCCATTGCTGTGAGTGCCGTCGCTCTTGCTCTTGTCGTGAAGAGCGTAAAACAGAGACGTGTTGGCGAATTGGTTCGGCCAGATCATGGCTGATGGCCAGACAAGGAACCGTCGACACAGACCAGCAATTCCAATCCCAATAAGCTGGGAGCTCAGAGTGAAGAGAAGTTGGAAGCCCCATCCCATGTTGATGTCGTAGAACGGCTTGCCCTGAAGCGCAAGGAGGGCGTCGGTACTGTATGCATAGCCAATGGAGACGTTGGACATGAGAGTGACAACGACGTGCTCCTTAATCGTGAAAGGCCCGGTGTTGAAGGTCCATTGGACACCAAAGGTGTTAAAAACCTTCATTGGCATAACCTTGGCCCATAGGCAGCCGATCGGGTACACCAATAACTGGACGATGATGGATGGGAAGTTGATGGCAGGACTCCTGTAGGTGCCCGATTAGCACAGGTTGTACTCTATTGTTAGGCTCGTCGTTCCAGCATACCTCATACTGAGAAACATGTTGAGGCCACTCCCGATTGTCACGAAAATCATGCCCAGGATCCATGCTCGAACTGTGTTCGCGACCTCTTCGCCATCGGTGTTGCGGACAGCAGCGCGCACCTCCTCGTAAGGTGAGTCCTCGCCCAGAGTCGAATCCGCGACAGTTACCAGATCTGGGTCTCCGTCTTGGCGGGGCTTCTTGGCCATATCGGCCTTTTCTTGGGAGAGGTCGGGACTCCATTGGTGATCTTGCTGGAAGTTCCCCAAATCTGTCGCCGCCTGAGAGACGTTCACGCCATGCTTGCTTTCGTCCGCCATACTGACAAGTCTGTGACAGCGCTTCAGATGTAATAATCTTGGCGACTGCAATGGCGAACACCTTTCAATCGTAAGAAGCACGTAACCAGTCACGCATTGAAGTCGGCGCAGCTCATCGGCGCACTGGCGACGGGATTTCTCGAAGCGCGAAACGTTGGCAGCTAGCGGGTAAGGGACAGCGGAAATGAAATCTCGGTATATGAAGTGAACAGTAAGTTGAACTCAATTTCAGAAGTGATCCCAACAAAGAACACTAAGCCACCTATTTTTATGAAACGTTCACCGGGATATCCCACCGTAACGTACCACGAGTCTTCTGTTATCGAAACTTTCTCCACTGCGCGCCGGTTGGTTTGCGTTATCTACTACCTACGTAGTAGACCCAAGCTTGCGGGTGAAGTGGTGCCGTTAATCCCTGGAAGAGGGGTGGAACTTTAGGGTCAACCTCACCCGCTTATCGCCTTGACAAGCATTTCTTGTCCCGACGTGGCAAGGCTTAATCATTCCATGGGCCTTGAACTCAAATGCACCATCTGGAGCCCCTGACATCGGGGCACGTTACAATCGCGTCCCGGCGCCTGCTCCAATGGGCCTCTTCTACCCCGCCTCAAGATAAGGTGTCATTGAATGGACCGAGGGACCAACTCCCCAACTCGGTACCATAAGCGACGAGTAACATTTAGCCACAAAAGATACGGATACTAGATATGCCGGAAGTGCTCCCCGCGGGGCGTCATCGGATGGGCAGGAGTACCCGGACCAGATCTCCGAGCTTCGCCGGGACTACTGCTGAAGGATGAATATGGTTTGAAACTAGTCCTTCTTCCCTTTGATGTCTGATTACGTTAAGGCGCTTCTACTGGGTTCCTTCAAATCAGGCTAAGGAACCAAATGCTGCGTTGTACGTGAATCACGGCCTTTAGACGAAGCAGAGAATCAGTTCAAAAGATATACAACAACAATTTTCAAGGAGGTAATTCTTGTAATTCCGGGTGACGAATCCACCAAAGAATACAACCCACCATTCGTGCATGATATTGGGCAGACTGCTCATTCCCAGTGTTTTGGCTATCCAGTCAACGTCAACCATAAACCAAACATGTAATAAAAACAAAAACAATGGCGTGAATGCTTGGGTTGTTCTTCTGTGTAACCAGAAATACCAGTCATTACGCTTGATGCGTGCACCTTTTCCCGACTCGGTCCTGGTGACGTAGAAAGCAGGTTGTCGTTTGTGGTCGGCATTTAGGTACAGTCCATCCCGGAACGAGGTTGCAAGTTTCGACGATGTAGTCGTGGCTACATTATTCTTATCACTACACTGGCCCCTAAACGCGGGGAGATATGGTTTGGATGGCAGAGGCCGCCTTGTAAATGTTGCAATCTCGAGCAAAGAGCACTTCCTGTTGCATATTAACTGAAATAGCGATCTTTCACCGTGTAGAGACGCAAGGCCTTGAATCTTTCAGCATGCGAAGTTTACGCGGATCAAGGCGTGATGTGACTGAGTGTGCTCAGTTGCTGATCCCATACATTTCTGAGTGCGGAAATCTACGTTTTACTATGCAAGACTATACTCGGTCAACAAAATACTGGCGCACGAATGGCGATGCCACATACCTTCGTGGTCGGTATCTGTATCTGTATCTCTGAGTGACACCATGAAGTACCCTGTTGGACATCTCTAGATACGGTTCAATTTAGCCACCAAATGATCTTCCTGATGCGTATGGCACAAAGTTCCCTTGGCACATTATGGCCCGTTTTAAGTGGCTCGTTGTAAGAGAGCGGTCGGTTAGCTAATGCAGTTCGTGTTTTTTCCTGCAGTCAGCTTTCTATTGAGTGGTTAGTTTTATCATAGGTTTGTTAAGCGGCGTAGTTGATCGCTGAGCCGTCTGGCTAGGCCCACCTTATGCGAGAATTTATATGGCTCGGGCGTGCTGAAGGAAGAACTTTTGACCCAGCTTGCAGGATGTCCGGCATTTGCCTTCGCTTCAACATGCCAGGCGTCTCAAGTCACTGTTATGTCTTCAAGCTATTGCACAATGAAAAGTATAAGAATGGAACATCGACACTTACAATCCCATCCTTTACTTTCCCACACTTCATCACAACTACCTTGCCGCATCGAGATTCCGTCAACTCATTTGATCCTGCTTTCAATATATGCAAGATGAGAGTCAGTGCTGTTGGGCTGGCCCTCTGGGCAACTGCTGTGAGACCATTTTCTGATAAATTTATTTGCTGCTCCATTGCCTGACTCAACCTATTAGGTTCTTGCCATTCTATCAGAGAAGGGTTATCACTATCGTTCGACTGAAGAAATAAAGGAGGGAATGCTACCTCTGTCTGAAATGACTTTTATTGGTCCGGTTACCGTTGGAGGTCCGGATGTCACCCTCCAAGGAGACGCCTCGTCCATTTATGGGCAGATTCTAGCCCTCAACCCAACATTTGATGCAAACACTTTTGGGCACTCTGTTGCCGAGGCTATCGACAGCGTCTCTGCTGAGCGAAGTTTGGACACTCGACAGACCACCACTGTAAGTCTCGTTTCTTCGATTATGAAACTCGGCACTGCTTCCCGCTCTTACATCTATCCTGGCCGCTTTCGAGAAATAACCCACTAATATTCAACAAGAACAACTGGAACTGCGACAACGGAGTCTTTGTTGAAAGATACCATTCTCAGTGTGCCAACGCGATCAATGACCTGATAGCCCTCGGCGCCGCACGTTGCGTTGTGGCCCCGAACTCTTGTGCTCGCGTAAGCTGCTCCGACAGTTGTTCGATTTACCTATGCAATAACCATACCGTAAGCTTTATCTCATGCCACTGCATAAGATTTATCAATATAGCAGTGCTAACAAGAGTACAGCAAGTTGCCCGGGGCGAGGTTTTTCCACGGGGCGAAATTTATTGTCGGGATATTGCTGTTAATGTTGGCACTATTGTTGGCAAGTGTGGCTCTGATAACGGCAATGGTGACACACGGGCCAGAGGTAGCCTGGATCGTAGAAGGCACTACACTACCCTTACCCAAGAAGCCTGCTAAAAGGAGAATTTGGGGGGGGGAGGGGTTGCAAGTGGCACGAGAATGCCCTTTGGCAGGCTCTAGAGGAGGGAAGGAGGCCAAGGAAGCACTTGTTGCTGGTGAATGGTGGTTTAATAAATGCTTTAGCTGTCCAGCTCATTTACACAACGTCTGGTCTCAGTTTCATCCAGATAGCGGACGAGAACTTTATGCAATACTGGGCCCCCATCTGGATTGAGGGCGTTGCCTTTCCAGACAGCGACCCGGAAGTGCCCATAAGTGGGCTCACTTCGAAGGCAACCTTGTAAGTCAGAGCACCCACATCTGGGCCACCCCCACATGTGGGCCACCCAAAAATGCCTCCCAGCCACCTCATAATATTAATACCCTCTATATTCAAACTATCACCACATTTTTCAACCTTAACCAAATCACTTCATTTTTTCAGCATATATTCTTTATTACCCAATGAGCCAGTATACCGAAGATGAGGTCAATCGGGCTATTAACGATGTCCTAGATGGCGTATCAGCTCGCCAAGCCTCCAGACGATGGGGCGTACCACGATCTACAATCCAGAACCGCATAAATGGGATACAGAGTAGAGATACTGCATTTATCGACCTCCAGCGCCTTTCTCAGACCTAAGAGTCTAAGCTGGCCAGCTGGATACAAATACAGGCAGATCTTGGGCTCCCTCCAACCCATCAACAAGTGAGGGAGTTCGCCCAGCGTATCCTCCGTGCGATGGGTGATAATAAGCCCCTAGGCAAGCGATGGATAGATGGCTTCCTGCGAAGAAATCCCTCTATCAAGGTCCAGAGAAGTCGTTCTATTGATTCTAGACGTGTTAATGGAGCAACTACTGAGGTTATTAAGCACTGGTTCAGATACCTCGCCATCCCCCAGATCGCCGCCATCAAACCAGCTAACAGATATAATATGGATGAGACTGGTATCCTTGAGGGTATGGGGGATAATGGGCTGGTGCTGGGCAGGGCTCAGACGAAGGCAGTGAGGAAAAAACAGCCAGGATCGCGAGCCTGGGTATCCATCATTAAGTGTATATCCGCTAAGGGCACTGCTATCCATCCCTTGGTTATATATAAGGGCAAGGCAGTCCAACAGCAGTGGTTTCCTCTAGATCTTCGCCCATATAAGGGATGGGAGTTTACAGCAATAGAGAATGGCTGGACTACTGATAATACTGCTGTTGAATGGCTGAAGAAGGTCTTCCTCCCTCAGACAACCCCTACCCAGCCTGATCAGGCCAGACTCCTTATCCTGGATGGGCATAGGAGCCATACAACAACTGAATTTATGTGGATATGCTATATAAACAACGTCCATCTATTATTCCTACCGCCACACTCCTCCCATGTCCTCCAGCCACTGGATCAATCAGTCTTTGGCCCTATCAAGGCTGCCTATCGCAAGGGGTTAGGATATATCATCCAGTAGAATAAATTAACTGTTATTGGCAAGAGGAACTTTATATCCTGTTATCAAAAGGCCCGTAAGGCTGGTATGACAGAGAGCAACATCAAAAGTGGCTGGAAATATACTGGGTTATGGCTAGTTGGCATTGGCAAGCCTCTGATGAGCTCCCATCTGCTGCCAGATACAACAGCACTATTAACACCACTCAACAAGGGTATCCAGGGTATCCAGGATGCCCAGGATACCCAGGATGCCCAGGATTGGCCGTCTGCTGCATCTGCTGTTAAGTGGTCGACGCCTAGGAAGATGAGGGAGCTGGATGATCAACTGCGGTTATTTAGCAAGCTGGATCAAACTATCGCCACACAACGCCAGCTATTCAAAAAGGTGAAAAAAGGCTTCCAGGAGCAGGCATATGAGTTAGCTACTGCTCGGCACCGGATAGAGCTCCTCCAGGCCCAAGTTGACGATAGTAAGCCCAGGAAGAGGAAGGCTGTTAAGATGGATCCGAATACGAAGTTCGCGACGATCAGAGAGGTGCGGGAGGCCCAGCGTGAGGCTGGCGATGTTGAAAGTGATACAGATGAATCCAGCGCATCTGATACCCCTAGTGTGGCCGAGGAATGTATTGTAGTGGCATCGCGAGATTATTGATAATTAATTGAAAAGGATGGTGGTGGTTGTGATGGCATCATTTTGAAGTGGCCCAGATGTGGGGGTGGCCCAGATGTGGGTGCTCTGACTTAGTTTATACAAGCATGTTAACAGCGGTAACGTGGTGGCGGTAAATTGACTTGGGTTGATGCTTTCATGTCGGGTCGAAATGCTGGAGCCTAGTGCAACACTATACCAAAAAATCGTATTCTATGTGCTATTAGGCTATTGCATGCAAGTCAGCATATAATGATGTTGCACTTTGTGTCCAAAGTGGAACCTTGTTGGGGTTCACGATGCAATGTCAGCACTATCGCTCTAGTTTGCAAGGATATTGAAAGCCGAAGAGAAACCCGAACAATAGACTGAATGATCGTACGTTTTGAGAAGAAAGAAGAAATGAATATTGTTTGAAGTAGGCTATTCGAAATCGACTCACGAGATATTTAAACTCTCTGTAATACCTATCCGTTTCCGATTCTCTCTTCACCAGCAGCCTCAACCTTCCAGCGCCTCCAGCCAAGCCTTCGACAGCACCATTGCCACTGATCATTTTTTTGTAAACTCGTTTACTACAGACCAGACATTCAAAATGCAGTTCCTTCTCCCGATCCTCACTCTGGCCGGTGCCGCCTTTGCTGGTGTCATCTCCCGTGACGGGCCCAGCAACGTCCCCGTCGGCAACCCCCCTGAGGGCTCGCTCGAGGCCATCACTCACCTGTTCGTCTGCGCTGACGCCAACTTCTCCGGCCGCTGCGAGAACTTGGAGTCCAACACTGGCCAGTGCTGTAAGTCTTCCAAAAAAAAAAAAAAAAAAAAAAAAAAAAAAAAAACAAGTCTAGCACCTCGGAAATTGTCCAGAGCTGTGGTTTTGTGGCGATGATGCGCCGATTCAAAAGAGGCAACGAGCAGTGAACGCTAACCTGGGAATCTTTGCAATCGCAGACAACCTCTTCAACGGCTGGAACGACGTCATTTCCTCGCTCGGCCCCGACGCGGGAACCACTTGCACCATCTGGGCGTAGGTTTCACCTTACAAAGATGCGCACACGCATGCCTGAAGGCCAATGCATCTGCCTCAAGTTCCAGAAAGAAGCTGACTTGGCATTCGCACACAGGGACAACGACTGCAGGGGCGCCTCCATCGGCGGCATTATCAACCCCGGCATCTTCAACCTGGCCGACTCCCAATGGAACTTCAACGACAAGAGTACGTATAGTTGATCCATATGTTTTCAGGCTTGGTTGGAAAAGTATCGAGCTCTTGAAGTTTCGGCCTTGAGTCTAACTGCCGCGTCTTTTCTCATTAGCGAGCTCGTACCGATGCAACTAGGTCGTCTTCGACAAGGCCTCACGCGCTTTGTTCCACATTCCGACAGCAGACGACCACCCGGGGGACGTTGCCTCCTCGTTCGCCGACAATACGCAACGGGAAAAAGTGGCGGCCCGAAGATAGCAATTTCAATCCTACCTGCACGCGCAGGGAGATCAGAGGAAGGGGGAAGGGGGCGATTTATTGAGACTTTGGTTTGGTGAACTTAATATTCTATACATAGCCACTTAGTTACGCGAATACGATCTTTACAGGCACACCCTCGGAAGAGTCCTCTCTTTCACTGTGTTCCGATGAACGATTTGTACAGCCACCCAATCAAGAGCCGGGTCTGCAAGTAGCCAGCCAGCAGAAAAGTGACTGAGTGTATGCAAGTAATAATTGATCCGCTCTTCCCTGTGAACAGGGCCGGTAAGGCAGCCCTGACTTGGCCTGGCTTATGAGTCAACCGAAAGGCTTTTTCCGGCTTCCCGAGGATTGGTATAAGCTACAACTCGGCTGCATGGAAATAGGTATTGGGCCCTAGAATCTGATGTGACGCCCACTAGACTTTGCGTTACAGATCCGATTAAGCTTGTTCGGCTTTAGCATTCGGGTGTAAGCGCCTCCCTATCTTAGTCATGCATCCGCCCAATGACGTATTGTCGTTGCTCGGCCCATTTCCAGTACACACTTCCGTCAACCGAACTTTATATTATACCTATATATCTATGCATGTATATATGTATGTATTGTCCAGAATGCCATAAGCTGCTATCCCCTGGCTCCCGTATAAGTCATCCCGCGGACCGTTTCGACCCGCTCCTTTGTACACTTCTACCATGAAAGCTTCCCTTCCAAAGAGTCCTCTGGCGGAACTTGGCGGAACCGGAAAAGACATACAGATAATAATATTGGATAAGATAGGGCGCCACAAATCGGTGAGAGCGCCAAGGCCAACGCCAAGGGGAAAACCCCCGTTGAAGCGCCTATCAATTCGCACCACGCGACCCGCTCCTGAGGCCTGGCACCGCCCATTTTTCTCTCCGTTGATGTAATCTCTCTCTGCCCAGTGCCTTGTCTCCCTCCCTCTCTGTGTGTGTGTGTGTGTGTGTTTGTGTGACGGACAAAGCGTGTATGTACACCCCCGCTCTCGCCCTTTCCCACTCATTCTCCCCTCAAAAACTCCTCATCCTCCCAAGGAAAACGAAAACACACTTGCCAATCCGAATAAAAACGAAAAGAGAGAGAGGGAGAGAGAAAAGATGCTAGCGACAGGCGAGTGGGCGACATCTGCATCAACTCCCTAGCACGTACACTCTCACGCGTCAAAGCTCCATACCAAAGCAGGTTTCCCGTCCCCATGGTCGCAAGAGATTAACAACCACCCCCCCGGCCTCCAAGCCCTCCTCCTCCAGTGAGCGCTTCCGGCTCAAAGCTTTCCGCTCATAAAATAAAAATAAAAATCAAACCCACGCCCCGCCCGCGAACACCTTAACCCCCCAACCGGCACGGCGCCTAGCCCAGAGAGCCTCACCCGACGTTGCCGTACTTCCGTGTGCCAATACCACCCCCCCCCCCCCCCCCCCCCCCCGTCTACCCTTCCAGAGCAAGCCCGGAAAACCCGGCACCGCATACCCAGCCCCCGCGCGCCGGGGACGCCGTGAACACTCTTCCGGTCGAGTGTGGCCTTTGGTTCCCGGTTTCTTGGTTCCTTGGCCCTCTCTAGTCCTCCCCCCCTTCCAAACTCGACACCAAAAAAGAGGCCATGAGGCTCGTCTCCCTGAGTCTCATGGGGTCCTCCCTCCTCACGGGCCCCGCCCTCGCGACGGTCCCCATACTCACCGAGGTGTCACTGAGGGGCTGCGCCGACGTCTCCTGCCCGGCCGGTGCCGTTGACAACCTCGTCGGCGAGTCCAACTGCACTCTCGGCGGCTCCGTCCTCCGCCGCGTCGGCATCGCCCCAGAGGTCCTTGACATCCCCCTCGACGACACTAACACCGCCGATATCCGCAAGCTCTCCCTCACCGTCGCCACCGTCGCCAGCTCCGGCACCGGCTCCTCTCAGGACGGCAGCGGCGGCGGCGGCGGCGGAGGAGGGGCTAGAGGAGGCTCCGGCGGCGGCGGCGGCTGGATGAAGAAGCAGGTCTACACCCAGTCCTACTACCTCGGTGCCCCCGCCGGCCTCAACCTCGCCTCGGACCGCTATCCCAAGGGCTGCGCCCTCATCTTCCAGCACCTCTTCCAGACTCTACCCATCGCCCACGAGGTCCCCGACCCCGACACCACCGACTGCAGCCCCTGGCTGCAGCAGTCGTGCATGGACGAGATCACCGGCTACGTCGACGACTTCCGCGCCGACCACGCCGGGAACGACACCCTGCCCCGCTGCCAGGAGATGGCCATGTACCTCGAGGACCGCACCCGCCGCGACAAAAACTTCCGCTGCAATCTCATCGCCGGCGCCGTCAACATCACCGGCGCCGAGATCATCGGGCCCGACGCTCCCACAGAACTGGCGCAGGCCGCTGTTGTCGTCGCTGGCGACGACAACGGCGAGAGTGACGCCGCCTGCCATCCGACCCTGCCCCCGTCCTACAATATGCTCAAGCTCACCGACGTCGAGCTCATCCTCGACGAGCAGGGGAGCACGACCAGGCCGACGGGCGGGCTCAACGGCTACACTCCCGTCATGAGCGTGCTGTTCGACAAGCTGCTTTACTCGCAGTGGATCTGCATGAAGACCATGAGCGAGCTCGACGTGAGGAACTCGGGCGCGAGGACGAGCACCCCCGTCATGGCAGGGCTGGTCACGGGATTGGCCATCGTGTTGGCTATTCTGATGCTGTAATTGGGACAAAAAATGATGCAAGGAAGCGGCGTTTTCTGTGCGTGTGTGTTTATTTCGTTTCTTGTTTTAGATCACGAGAGGAAAAACAGGACCGGCCCTGAATTATTCACGACTGTATGTGATATATACCCAATAAAAATCATCATGATAAATGTTCGCCTAACCCAACCCAAAGAAAAAAAAAACGTGACTGTACCCCAAACGCCCATGTGTATGATGCAGTTAATGTATTGGTAGATGATGAGCCCCCTTGTATGTTTTAGATGACGATGCCGCGCTGCGCCCACCCGCCCTTGCCCTTCCAGGCGTAGAGAATCATGCCGCATGCCACCCATACAGTGATGGCCATGGCCCAGAATGTGGGTGCGTAGCACTGCTGGCCATAACAGAAGACGTCTCCGCCGCCGTCGCGCTGGGGCGAGTTCTCCGCGCCGGACTGGTACACGGCCGAGTAGACCAAGCCCCAAAAGGTTGATCCCAGGGCGGGGAACATGGCGACGATTCCCCAATTGGTCGCAAAGTTCTCGACGCCCCAGATGACGGTGATGATAATGGGCGTCAGGCTGAAGACGGCGCCGTAGCCGGTGCCGATCAAGCCCGACACGATCCAGAAACGTTCGCCGTGCTCCTGGATGAGGCCGGAGGCCAGGGCGACCAAGCCGAGGGACAGGAGGACGGCGAAGAAAAGGAGGAAGGCGACACGGGAAATGGCAGGCCTGCCGCGGAGAAAGGGCGGTGTCGAGGAGACCTGCAGGTGCTGCGTCTGCGGCGAGGGCGCGAGAAGGTCTGTCAGAGTTCCCGTGGCGATACGGGCGACCGTGCTCGCTATCCCAACAATGGAAACGTGCGTCGCAGCCGACGTCGGAGGTCCGGCGTAGCGCATGGTGGGGGGATACAGCGTCCCAATGACGGTGCCGAGGTTGTTGATGAAGGCCTCTCCAGGTCCAATCATCAACAGGAAACCCAGGGCGAAGCACCACATGGTCTTGTCAGTAAGGAAGCTCCTCGTCTCGGCGTTGAGCACCATCTTCTTGATAAGTTTGGGGTCGTCCTCGGCCGGCCCAAGCAGCCCGTCGTTTTCCTGGTCGTCGATTCGCGAGATCGAGCCGTATGCCCTACTGCGCTCGAGGTCGCGAGCGCTGAGGAACGAGATACTGCGTTCCAACAGGCCGCTCCGCTCGAGCTCTTCCGCGGCCTCCTCAAAGATGTCCTCCTCGTCGACAACCTTTAGTGTGAAGGTGCCGACGATGCCGACGATCAGCAGAAGAATGGATAGGAAAACGAAGAAGCGGAAGACATCCAGGTCTCCGGCGGAGCCGTCCGGTAGGCGCTCGTAGAAGACATGACTGCCGAGCTGGCTCAGCCACATGCCGCTCAACCCGAAGGCAGCAATGGGCACGGCGAGGGCCAGTCCACGATGCTTTCCTTTGCCAAAGTTCTTTGCGCACGTCGCAACGGCGGCGAGATACATGGAGCAGGTACCGACCCCAACGCAGACGAAGGCGAAGATCATCAGGGGATAGGTCCAGTCAGCTCCGCCAGCAATACGCTTTCCAGCGTAGTCGCGCAGGCCGCCCAGGTTCTCGGCCTCGAGCTTCCGGTATGTCCCAGCAGCCACCGCGTAGCCGCCACTGAACAGTATAGCGGCCAGAAGGGAGAGGGGCGGGGTGCCGACGCGGTCGCAGATATAGCCGAGGAGGGAGACGGGTAGGTAGAGGGCGATGGAGCTACTGATGGCGAGTCCGTTGACCTGGAACTGGGTATAATGCAGGCGCTCTTGAAAGATGTGGCCGTACATGGAAAAGACGGTGATCGAGCCGGCACAGAGGGCGGATACCAGGGCGGCGACGAAGGATATGGCTCGTAGGGTATTGGCGGTACGGCGGCTTCGGCGCGTCCGCCTCGAAGGTCTTTCGAAGTCGAGGGAGGATCGCGAGCTGAAACGGCTGATGGTGGAGGATACATCGTCATCGTTGCGAGTTATCGCAACGACAGCCCGGTCGTCGGACGGAGTAGAAGGGCTCGAGGCTCGCGCCATGGTGCAGGCTTCAACAGGGGAGCTTCGGGTGTAGGATGGATGGGACGCGGTTGGCAATTCGGAGGTTGCGCCGCGGGCTGGCGGTGATTGAGACGAGGAAGCAAGATAGGCGGATTAGACGGAAGAAACAAGATGGTCGCAGGTCATTCTCGCCCCAAGAATAGAGCAGAGAATCATGGGAAATCGCAAAAGGCTAGAACCGGACAAGACTGGGCATGTCGTGGACGGAAGCCAGAGAGGAGCGAGCGGCAGTGGGATGGAGGGCGGTGGAAACTAGGAGAGATAGGGGAGTAGTGTAGGTACTAAGGCCAGAGTCACGATTTCGCACGTCAGCTGGTCGCCTCTGTCACTAATGATGTCGTGATTGCAAGCACTGGCCAGGGTGGAGCCCCCGTTAGGCTGTTTGAAAGTCTGCTAGACTGTCCTTGTCCGGCTGGTGGTTGGAACTGACACAGCGCGCCGGGCACAGGGCTAATAGTGAGCATTACGCTGCGCGGTGGGTGTTGCCGAGAGAACTCGGGGAGGCTGGCAGCGCCGTTTTTACTGCATCAAACGCTGGGGTGAACCAAGCGAAAAGACCCCACACCATCCGATAACTAAGCGAGATCGGAGGTCGAGAGTCAAGTCGCGTCGACCTTGAGTTTTCGACATCTTCTTCACCTTGATGATGTAAGCTCCATCTGCCTTCGGTGAGCCCCGGTGGACGTATACCGCCCAATTGCATAACGCATTGTCACGTGTGCAGATATCCAGGTAAGCATCTCAGCGCGCGATGTCTTCCCTATTCACCTTCTTCGGTACTGTATCATGTCGATTCCCACCCATATCTCCGGCCACTCATCAATCCTGGTTCTGCACACGCAATGACGTCGTCCGACGGGGGCCAAACAATAAAGCAAAGCGAACACAGCAGCCCAGATGCAAAGGAGCACTTCATCACCGAGTGTTACTCACAGCTAATAACCGTCGACGAGGGATCACCTGACATTTCCCTACGACAAGCTAACCTACGCAATTTTGTACAAGCCATTTCACCATGGGAACTGATATACCTGAGATCCTTGATCCGGGAGACAACCCCCAAGCTTGCAGACTTGCCCGATCTTCCCGAAGAGATAGTCGCCATAATAGCCGCCGACCTTGATTATCAAGACGTCCTCAACTGCACAAACGTCTCCAAGGGATGGCGCAGGGCGTGGACGGCCGATGCCGTTGCCAAGGACGTGGCACGAGTCCACTTTCCCGGTCTTGTCGAGTTGCATCCCGACGTATCGCCCTGGTCACTGCTCCACCCCGTAGCCGCAAAGGCCGCTGCTCGTGCACAAGGGAAATACATATCGTCTCTCCATATCACCATAGGATCTTCTGTCATGCTTGGCCACACTCCACTGAAACTTGATGATCGCGCTCGTGCATACTCCAAGATCAAGAACAGAGGTATACAGCCTGGTACTTATCAGCCCGCTTATTGCGATGGGAAGATTGCATGGCAAATGGACAATCACATCTTCCTCATTGACGACATCCGAAGCATGACCCGGAGTTTGGTATCACCCCCGGATCTCAATGTCAAAGGCGAAAAGGACTTCGCCGTGATAGGACTGTCGAGCAAGCTCCTGGTTCTTATCAACCGCAGAACATACAGATCATTGTAAGTTATTCCAACCTGCATGTCTTGCTTCATCTCTTAGTTGGGTTCGTGTGCCCTTGCACTATCGCGTCACGCTAGTACTCCTTACTCAATGCTAACTAATGTAGGATTGTTTATCACCTCGAGGAGAAGCAGTACCGGCGGGTTGCCCTTCCATCCCGCATATTATACAATGATATCCTTCTCCACAAAGACACATTCTTGATCACAACACGGGCCGAAAATCACAACTATGTCTGGCGTTGGGGACGCGGTCTCGTGAGAATCGAGATCCCCGACGTGGAGGAAATCCTACAAGAGGAGATGGCCATGGAAACGATCTTGATCTGCCACCCAACTGAAACCAGCCTTTTCTACCTTGTGACTGCTTTCTTTGTCGTCTGTAAGCCTTCTCATATTGTGTATCTGTACGAGTTTGGACTAATATATATCGGAATCAAAAAGCTCCTGGCTATAGTGAGCCTCAGACGAGGATTGATCAGCACAGATTTTTTGTTGTGGTTTCTAAGTACAGTAATGCAAAGCATGTACAGACGTTCAACTACGAAACCAACCTGAGATATCCATCGGAATATGTGAATTACATAGTTCATGGCCAGCCGATGAACGCTTACGGAACTTGCACCCTTAGCGCATGTTTTGACAACGCTGCTGTCCTCGACCCCGACCCCGACCCCGAGACCCGTTGTGCCAGGTCTACAAGGACGCCACCAACCACGATTCTTCATCGAATCAACTTCAATACCATCAGCGAGACATTCTCATTTAGTACTCAGGAGCTCAAAGGAATGCGCAGGCCACTTTGGAATTCCTTATGCAGCGCACCGGACCACCAGGGTGGCGTGATTTGGAACGATCTCATCTACTACTTACAAAACCATACCGCCCAATCGGTAGACGGTAAGACCCTGGTTTGGAAGACCGGCTTCGAACTATCGGGCCTCAGATCGCTTTGCATCGTCGACAAGTCATCAACACAGGTCATTAACGAAGATTTGCCTTGGTTCACCGAGGAATGGCCCCCCGAGGAGTCCAGGGACGAGTGGTCCATCGAGGAGGGGTCCTCCCGACCGAGGGGTTGCCGACATATTGCGGTGGACGATGATTTCTTGGTTGCAATCTCCGACAAAGGGTATGTTGTGTGGAATTATGGAGATTTTGGGCTGAGAACACAGCCCTGGGTACCTAGCGATGGATATGCATGGCGGTTGCGACTTGCGACTCAGGACATGGGTTGCGCCGTTCAAGGCTGCCTGGAATGCCACCACTAGATGGATGAGACAGGGAGAGTCATGTCTACAAGGGGGACACAACTCACAGATGAGGCGGCTCCACGCGACCTCGGCTCTTCTTTGAAGTGCCTTCAATAAATCAAGACCGTATAAAGGCTGTGTGTACGAAATGAATAAAAAGTCGTGATCCTCCCGGTATCCAAGCAATAATCCTCCCGAGGATATCGCAGCTGGCGCCAGCCGGTGAGCTACCAAGACCCGTAGAGCTAGAGAGGGGTGCTGAGAGGGTGACAATGGAGCCAATACATGACACTATTTCATGCTTCAGCCGGCCCCGCTCCCAATACAACGCCTAGGTCGTCGAGGAGACCCTGGATAGACTTTAGGCGCAACAAATTCTTCGTAGAATGAGATGCCATTACGGCGTCCATTATGCGTCTCATCAACACCAACACGCTGTTTCTAGACGAATTCTACGGTGATGACGTGCCTCGGTATGCCATCGTATCACACACATGGTGCGCCGGGGAAGTCACTTTCCACGATTGGAAGGATCTTGCAGTCGCGCGAGAGAAGAAGGGCTTCCAGAAGATCGAGCTCGCCCGGGCGCAGGCGCTCCGCGACGGGCTGGATTACCTGTGGATTGACACGTGCTGCATCAATAAGGACAGTTCTGCAGAGCTCTCGGAGGCGATCAACTCCATGTTCGCTTGGTACGAGTCCTCTGTCAAGTGCTACGCCTACTTGTCAGATATTGAACACCCTGAAGGGTTGTTAAGTGATTGTAGCGGAAGCGAGCAACGCCGGACCTTGTCTCGGAGTCGGTGGTTCGCCCGCGGCTGGACGCTCCAGGAGCTCCTGGCGCCCCGCAAGGTACTCTTCTTTTCCGCCGAGTGGAACCTCTTGGGAAACCGGAGGTCGCTCGCGGACGCCATTCAGGGCATCACAAAGATTGACTGCCAATACCTCCACAGAAGGAACAGGAAACTCCTCTCCGGCGCGAGCGTCGCTGAGCGCATGTCCTGGCTATCCTATCGGCGGACCACGCGGGTTGAGGACCTGGCCTACTGCATGCTTGGCATCTTCGACATCAACATGCCGCTCCTCTACGGCGAGGGCGCAAAGGCCTTCACGAGGCTGCAGGAGGAGATCCTCAAGACGTCGACGGACCAGTCCCTCTTCGCTTGGTCGTGGACCGAGAACGACCCGGGCTCCTGGGCCAGCATGCTGGCGCCCTCGCCGCGGAATTTCAGGAACGGCCAGGGGTACCAGCCCGTCAACGACGCGACAAGCAGGCCGGTGCCGTACTCGATGACCAACTTCGGGCTCTCGATACAGCTCACGCTGATCCGCCCGGCCGACATTCGCATCTCGAATTTCGGCTTCCGTCCGCCGCAGTACATCGGCGTGCTGGCTTCCGGCACCAAGGACGGCCATCTCATCGGAGTCCCGCTGGAGGAGACCGGGGTCACGGACACATACCGCGTTGTCCGCGAGTTCCCGCGTCCCATCGCGCTGCAGTGGGCCAGCCTCCGCGCCTTGCGGGCGGAGAACCTCAAGGTCGAAGTGCACGACATATTTGTCCCCTCCAAGGCCCCCGGGAGGGACCTCGACGTCGTCCAGGTCAAGCCGTACGACTCGAGCTTCCACCTTGGGGAATACGCCATCATGCTGCTCATCATCCATAGTAAGGGCTCGGGAGGCGAGATCTTCACCCGGGTCGAGGCGATCCCAAGGTACACTGACTCGATGGCGGGGTTCATCCCTATGAAGAAGTTCAAGCTTCCGCGAACCTTGGCACGCGACGCCTCTTCGTCATCGGCTGCAATTCGAGCGACTGAGGCGCACGGCGCCCTGGTGCGCCTACACTGCAACTCCCTAAGCCAGAAAGACGGGGCCCTGTGTTTGCTGTTCGGGGTGTTGGCCAACGAAGAGGGGGAGACCAAGTGGGTGTTCAGGTACCTCGACGGACTTGCCGATAAGAATTCCTTCAACGAGGGGAATCTAGAGAGGTTGTTGAAAGACGAAGCTGCCAACTGGCGGCCGCCTTCCAAGGCAGAGACCAAGAGTGCCTCTGCTCAGACGGGTGACAGGAGGCGGGTGACGAAGCGGGATAGCATCACGACCACACTGGGGCCGGAGTTCAGGGCTGAGGTCAACGATAGGAAGACAGTAGCGAAGGCCGCTCATGTTGTCGTTTCGAATTTCCCGGCCGCACTCAGGACGGTGGATTCGTTGTAGATCTTGATAGATCCGCTCTCTGCCTATATGAATGCTTTTCGCAATGCTTTTCACGTCATCAAAGGGTTTCTTCCGTGCCCATTGTGTCTCCGAGAAGTGAAACGAAAACTACCTCAAGACAATATCTCATCCTCACGAAACATTCATAATCACAAGGAGGACACCAATTTGGGGCTGTGCACTTTTGTTTTGCATTCATAACCGTCAAACAGAACTTTTATACGTCTACAAACTTACTCCTTTCTCTCAGCTTGCATCCGTAACGCAATAGCAGAGGAGGCACTATGCAGAGCATTGTCGCCAGGGCAGCGAAGATGGACGATGCCTTGTTAGGATCGACCGCGTGGAACAATACATTCCCAAGCAGTGGGAAAGTCGCGCACAGCAGCGCGCGTGTGAGTCCCAGTGCCGCAAAGGCGCTCGCGGTATACGTCTGGTAGCAATCCGTAAGATACCCGCCCAGCACGTAGTCGTACTCATTCACCGCGTACCCGATAGGCACGAGGGCCGCCGTGGGTACGACCCAGTGAACGAACACGCTCGGCGGGATCGTCCACGCAAAGCACCAGAGGCCTCCGGCCAGGAGGGGTGCCCCCAGATGGAAACCGGCGAGCTTGGACTCCGGGGTAATGGGAAGCCCCTTGGCGGAGCGGGAGGCAAGATTGCGGGCGTCGTAGATGCGCGTAAGCCCGCTCGCTACAATGCCCAAAGCCAAAGCGAGGAAGGGCGTGTTCTTCCCGCCGTTGTTGAGGCCCAGGGAAACGTAGACGATGGGCAGCACTTCCGTGAAGAGGTAGATGAGGCCAAATGCAATGGCACTGATGACTGACACGAGGAAGAC
Organism: Colletotrichum sublineola; assembly: GCA_020631755.1. Classification (NCBI taxonomy): domain Eukaryota; kingdom Fungi; phylum Ascomycota; class Sordariomycetes; order Glomerellales; family Glomerellaceae; genus Colletotrichum; species Colletotrichum sublineola. Next base: position 4,592,921 of record JAHSQG010000001.1, read on the forward strand.
GATCGGTTCGGTGAAAAGGAGTCGCAGTGGCCGGAGGATATCAAGCTTTTCGTAATACGAGGCTTTCTTTGGCTTGGCTCCGGGGGCCTCCCTGCTGCCTGTACGCTCAACATCAGAAAGGGACCGGGCCAGCACAACCGAGGGCCTCGACTCCCTGATTGTGAGGAGAACGAGGGTCAGGCAGCCGTTGACAATTGCTGCTGTGTAGAAGACCCATTTCCTGATAGAGGTTTTGTTAGTCACAACGCGCGAGACGGTCTGGGGAATAAAGGCAACTGTACCAGTGAACATAGGATATGATGAGGTCGCTGATGACGCCCCCGGCCAGCAGTCCAAGATTGGCCACCATTGCCCACCAAAAGATCCACCAGACCCGTTCCTGAGTATCCCACAAGTCCTCGATACTCCCTGCGGCCACGATGGTCGGGATGGCGGAGAGGAGCCCGCCCGCGAAGCGTCCGATGACTATTCCGGGGATGGAGGGCCACGCGGCAACCATGACGCACGACAGGCTGTAGATCCCGGTGCTGAAGACGTAGAGCTTCTTGCGGCCGAAGGATTCCGACACCGGAGGCAGGAAAATCCCGCCGACCGCTTGACCGATCAGATAACTGGCAGTCGAGGTTAGAACGACGATCGTTATCATGGGGAGGAGTGCTCGGCTCATCGTACGTTGAAACAAATAGGAAAGTCGCCATGATTGAGCTGACGCCAAGGTCACGGTGTATATGCGCAGCAACGGGTGTCTTTGTGAGAGTCAGCATGAGCTTCGCTGCGAACATGTGGTTGGAGGACTTGCCCCTGCGGTGCTTATCGTCGTCCTGTGAAAAGTCAGCGTCGGCGTCCAAGATATTGCAAACTGAGGGCGTCTATTTCGTACGTGTAAAACTCGAGAAAGATGACCCAGCACGTATCATAGGTCTTTCTCGCGCGTCCCCACCGTCGCGGATGGCCATCGCAGTCTGGTGTCCAAGACAGCTCCTCACACGAAGAAGAAGCCGTTTTGGATTCCATGGCGTTTTGCCGAGGACCTTGAACTTCTGAAGTAGCAACAGCCATCTCGAAAAGGCTTCGTTGCGGCAAAACCTCTGGTGGTGTTGAGCATGCATTGGTCTCTTCTAGGATGCGAGACGTGTGGGTTCCTCCTAGGTCATATACTCATATGGGGAAGGGAGAAAAATGAAAGAAAATGGCAGAGTTGCAAAGAAATGTTTCTACCCCTTGAAGCCAAGACCTTGTTTTTTTTTCTCAAAAGTCACTCAAAGCTGCAGAAAGAAATTGGTGGGTCGTTCTACACCAAGGCAAACGCAAACTCATTTAAGAGACAAACGACCATCTCAGACCTTTTCGGTCTCAACGGCCACTACACAAACTAACACAAACCCGCAGACGTTACGTGGCGATCTAAGTCGGCTACTCGGAGAAAGCACACACTAGCCATGTGAGCTAAGTTTGAATTTGGAGTTCGAGGCCTTTCGGAAGAGGTTTAGACTGGGGCCCAAAGCTGGGGTTGGCTCCATTTCTTAGACGATCCGACACATCTTAGCGTTTTTCTATGAGCCGGTGGCAGACTTAATTACCCCTTTGTCGTTCTAAAGCAAAGAAGACACCTAAGCGGCCCTCTGATGTTTTGTACGTAATAGGTTGTTAAGGCGACAGGGTCCTTCATGGCAATTTTGAAGCGATCTTAGTCAATGGCGTAAATACCTGGATAACCCGATGGTATTTCCCCGAAAATTATTGTAAAGTACCTGTGTAACCACAGGTTAGTACCTAGTTGATTTGCTGTCTGTACGGCCCAACCTCATGCCACCGCTACAAGTTTTAATTGGTCTTACCGGCCGACTCTCTGCTTCGCTGAAATTTTTCAGTGGGACTATTCCACCTAAGTTTTTTACGCCAAGGAAACACAATCAATTGAGAACAATTTTGATACTGTCAACATGGACGATCGACAGTTGGGCTACTCAGTAAGGTGTCAGTCTCGGTCGGGCCGTTGTCCCACGCAGTGGGGTGGTCCATAAAAGAAAAGTCTATATTCGGAAACCCCCATATACCCCGCAGTTACGGGAGGTACTTGGTTGTTGAGGCTCTTTTCCTGTTTCGAAAGACGTAGTGTTATGAACAGTGTTGTTTCATAGTACATCCTGCCCACTAGAGTACTGTCTGTGATCAACTTGACAGTTAGTAGATTAAGTAGTTAGGTACCCGGATGCCTGGTATTGGCCCGATACGTATGTTGTGTTCCTCTGTTATAGTACTGTTATGTACCTGTCCGACATGAAGGGACCGCGTTGTATATGCACCTTTGCGGTTCTTTTCTTTCTCGATTTGGCCGTCATACTTGCTATAGGAGCATTGGTGGAGATATCACCACGCTTATGAGCAATGTCGACAGAAGTAGCACCTTGCTCAACCATTTGCATGGAAAATCCCAATGGCCAAACTCAAAATATTACATCGGAATCTGACGGTAGCGGTTAACAGGCCGACAGATTGCGGGGCTTTATAGGGCTGTTTCTAAGTCAGTAAAGTACTGACCCACACACTCCTAAGTACCTCTAAGCCATTACTCTATCCTTATATCCTCCAGCTCTTAAGTCTATAGGCTTAACTACCTAGATTCCTATACTATATAGCCAGCTACATATTTCTTTTTAAATTTAAGAGATCTCTCCTTAGGTTAAAATTGCTTAAAAAGTTGATTTATACTGTTAAATTTTAGATATACTTAAAGCTGAGAGAGATAGAGCTGTTTTCTTATTTTCCTTAGAAAAGGGGTGGGTGAGTTAGTCTGTACGGAATTAAGCGAGAGGTACTTAGGCTAGTACTTTGCTGACTTAGGTGTGGTCCTGCAATCTGTCGGCCTGTTAACTGCTACCAATCTGACGTTAGTTAGATTAATTTAACGTAATATTCCTGAACCTTCATTACTTCATTGATATATTGACTTTGTTATGTGCGAACCTAATAGTAACCTGTGATATGTCGTGATGTAAGCCGTAATTGCGTGATGGCAATTGCAAACCCGCTTTCGTCAATACATCACATCATTCAAGGAGATGCTCCATGAGCCCACTCTCGTCGTTCCGGACAGCTCTTACAACCCAGCTGCCCGTTTCTGGATTCATCGCCGCCCTCCATTTTCTGTCCTTTACATCCGACCTTGTCGTGCCCCTTTTCCATATCTCACCGTCGAACCCCGTCTCTTGACGTATGTCCGAAGCAATGCCGAGGAGCTCGCTCTTGTCGAGGATGGCGGCCATCGACAACAGCCCCTGAGGCTCCTCGGTCAGGATCGACGGGGCGTCTTGGAGGCGGAAGAACAAAAAGACGACGGTGCATAGCGCGACGGCCAAGAAGGCGATGATGAGGTAGGCGACCCAAGAAACCACGAACAGGCGCGCCGTGGGGACAAAGACCGTTCCGGTGACCGTCTCGACGTTTCGGGACGGCTCGAAGCCGTAGATCGCAACGGCGCTCATGTAAATGGCCGTGAAAACTTTCGGGATCGCCTCCATCAGCGCCTCCGGCGCTAACGGATTTGACGCCCGCGCTCGCTGCGCGTAGTACAGCACCAGGTTGCCCATGTCTGAGGTGGTCCACTTCGCCTGCGGGTTGAACGTCACTGGTCCGAGAATGCCCTGCTCAAACACTGTCCACAGCTTCGGGCGGTTGGTGTCCGGCTGACCTGCTTCGACAAAAGAGACCACGGCTGGAGCGCCCTTTGATGGCGCGACTCTGCAAATCCCTGACACTTGGCGGTATCCAGTGGCACAAGAGATGACGCTAATGTTGTCGATGTTGTAGCGCGCTGAGTCGGAGTACTTGGCTGCTGTAAAAACTAGACGACTGTAATATGCGTCGGCAGAGCAGCCGAAGTCTACAGTTGTCTTTAGGTATATTTCCTGCGTGTTGATGACGGCAAAGCTCTGCTTGAAGTCGCAGCCCCTGTCGCTACCGGACATTGTCACCGAATCCCCACTAGAAGCGATCGCGTAGTCTTGGACCAACTCGCGGTTGAGATAACCCGAGTACGCCGTCGTATTGGCCGCCATGTCAGATTTGACAGACGAGCTAGAGTCGACGGAAAACGGGCGGAAAGCACGCTCGTTGTCCGTCCAGGGGATGTTGTTGCCTCCGTAGAGGAGTGTCGCCGCGACGGTGTCCAGGACAGGCCGCCAGTCCAGGGTAGCGTTGATGTTATCGACGTTGTAGTCCTTGTTATAAAACATCGGAGTTGGCACCGACGCTGTCACGGTTTGTGCTACGAATAAACGTGCGGCAAGGGGGGCGATAAGGTAGGCCAGGAACATGGAGAGGAGACCTGTCGAGCCGACGGTGAAATGCGACTTTCGAAAGGCCCCCCACCAGCGCCAAACCGTAGCGACGACGCGGTAGTCCAAGAGGACGGATACCCTAGCGTCAGCACCGCCATCCTTGCGCAACTCGACATACGGTTGTCGTTCAGCGATCGAGCCAGCGATCCACGCCCAGTATGCACCGAACAGAGAAAAGGCCAAGCTAGGGAGCGAGGTCCAGAGTAGGCCGAGGTTCCAAGGGATGTTGAAAATGGTAGCGTCTTGGTCCGTCGCGGTTGCATTATGGGTCGAGACCGTAACGAAACCGTTCTTCTGAGAGGACGTGATGGTCAGGGCGATGATGGTGATGGCGATGGCGAAGTCGAGGACGGCGAAGCCTAAGAGGGATGGCCACCGCAGACTGGTGGCCAGCCAGCCGTAGGGACGAGAGGAAAGCCCTTGACGTTCGCCTAACATTGTGGATTGAGAACAAGATGTTGTTGTCAGTAAATCATCGAAGCCTGGTAAGGAGAAGTTACAATGAGGGATGACAACATCCTTGAACGGGTGTATATTAGCCTGTCGGGAAGCGTTTGCTACGTATACACGTCCGGTTCAGCCCCAGACCAAGTGATGGAACTTGTCGAGGCCCATCTAACCAGCTGCCCCTAACTTGATCCCCCAAGGCATACTTCAATGGCACGCGTACAAGACTAGCGGAATAAGTCAAAATCACAGCCTCAGCTGAAAAGTTGACTAAACCAGCGCCGGACTTAGCTTGACGCCGCGCTCTTTCTAAGTTTGCTATGACCTGGGGTTTAGGGCCATGGCTCGCCGACCGCTCCAAGCCACATTGGCCTAGAACGGCCTAGGCACCAAGTTTCTGGGACGAGATGCGTCTAGTTGTGGGCATAATTACCGACGCTGTGGTTTGACTACTCTTGTCAGCCCTGGCTGACATTATTGACGACCAAGTTATATTTAAGATCAAGGAGAGAGAGGCAAGATGATCTGCCAAAAAGCGTGATTCCAACTCGACCACCATGAACAAGATGCATCTGTCCGTCCGGTCCATCGTTACTCTCTCCATTCTCCTGCGGTTGTGTGACGGAGCAGTCTTTACGCCGCCAGAATGCGTCGGCGACATCAAAGATTTCCCCAACTGCGAGAAGGCCGACTTCATCGCGAGGACGTGCAGCAATCTCTCAAAGAAGGAGACCATCGCCTGCTTCTGCACCCAGGAGCTCTTGAACGCATACGTAGGGTAAAGCGCGTCCTCAAAAACACGACCTTTGATCTCCCTTCCGCCTGCTGACGTTTGTTTTCCTTCTTTCTCCCAAGCTGCAAGGGCGAGTTCCGGCAATGCGTTCTCGGCAACTCATTCGACAGCGCCTCGGACAGGCAGATCGCCGAGTGGCATGACGCGTGTGGCCCGTATCTGCCGGATGACATCACGACGCCGGTCGCCCCCGCCGCGACGAGGACGCTGGACGTGGAGGTCTGCAAGGCCGCTGCCGAAAGCTGCGCTCAGCTCAGCCAGTCCATCACCTCGTGCTCGTCGGCGTACACCAGGCCGGCGGAGCTCACGAGCTGTCGGTGCCAAGAGTCGCTGGTCTCCCTCGCCTCCGCCTGTGATCTCGACGGACGGCAGCTTTGCGAGGGAGTGAAGGCTACGACGAGCAACATTTGGGAGTTTCGAAACTGTGCTGCCGCCACAAGTGTTTTGGAGAAACCAAAGGTGCTTCTAGTTTAGTGAGAGGACTACTTGAGCGCAGGAAGCTGACTTTTTCTGAATAGGACACGGGTCCCATCACGGCTGCGGCAGACGCTTCCACAGCGAAGAAGACCGCGACTGGGACTTTGACTTTCGGTCCGGCTTCCACTGCTACAAAGACTACCTCTGGCGGGATAGGGGTGGGGTATTGCAGGGTAGGCTGGAAATTGACTGTCATGCACTTGCCCGTGCTGCTCTATCTATTTCTGTTCTAGAAGCCAGCTTTACTGTACTGCATAAAGCCTGAAAACATATACCCCGACATGCTGGCCAATGGGAATAACACTATCGAGTAGTTCTAAAGACTGAATCTAAGGATCAAGTTGGGTAACATGAGTGTTACGTGAATCTGACCTGTCACACGGTGCTATTACTTAGCTTAGAGCATCCGCAATATCAGATACACTTACTTTCCTTAGAAGTCCTTCACAGATAATGCATTGTTGTTTCTAAATACATAGAAAGACCAAAATTAACCCATTTTGGATTTCATAGGGATAGAAAAAGAGAAGAGGGGGTTAATGGCTGAATTGTTGTGTTAAGCATATTCGGTAGCATACATGTAGCCCAACTGACAAAACAGTGGGTGGTTGACGTCTCATCTTCGCCGTTCAATCTGAGCCATGTACAGAACAGTGCCGCCTTGTTTTTTACTACGTTGTTATAAGACTGCGGTGTATCCTCGGCTTACAATGTTGGTAAAGGGAACTTGTCATACGAGAAATCTTCCATTTAGCGTATAATACCCCGACGAATGATGAAGATAGGCACAATTTGTTATAGTTTCCTTAGCCTATGAGTCGCCTTTAACCTCCCACAACCTCGTGGGTAGATTATGCGTAATCTTTTGGTGACGGGCTTCTCTTCCAGGTATAAAATCACATACTAGTTCCAATATCTCCCGACTTCTTCTAGAGCGAGGTCTCGCTAATGTGGCCTCCAACCAGTCTCTTCACGATTCCATGGCCTCTGTTTCTGCCATGGATCGTCTTTCCGTTAGTCAGGACAATAACCTGTGCAGTAATTGTCGAGGATGCTGATGTTTTCCATAACGCAGCTCTCTGCGCTGAAACATCTATCAAGATACTCAAGAGCGGTGGTGGGGGTGGTTCACATGTCCTTGAGCCTGGCAACCTCTCGGTTATGGAAGTCATTTATATTAAATCTTAATTAATCGAATTAATATAGGGTCAAACTGGTTCTACTAGTACAGACAAAGGAGATCTAATATGGTATCGACTGTGGCCACCCCCTGCTTTGGTATCATCAACAAAATCATGAATTAAGCAAAGAAGGCCACCAACGCCGAATGGTAAAACCAAAACTGTGTTCACAAAAAAAGGGATGTGTGTCTTGTCCGTTAACGTCGTCGCGCCCCTTTCCCCTTAGCGACTGCCGTTGATCTTTGGCTTGTCGCCATGCATTGCCTCCATGCCGGCGTTGAGCTTACCAAACTGCCACTCGGGGAGGGTGATGCCGGTCTGCTCATTGATAGTGGTCATCAAGGGCGGCAGCATCTGGTAGACGTTGCGCATGGTGTCGACGCCCGAGTTCCCGGCGCCGCCCTCGGCGCCGGCCTGGCTGCCCGTGTTCCAGACACTGATCTTGGGCTGCAGGCCGCGGATGGCGTCGGCATTGGCTTTGGCCAGCTGGACGTAGGTGCCCTTCTCGATCATTAGGTACTGCAGCAGGCCGGAGGGCCCGCCAAAGGCGCCCGACATCTTGGCGTAGGCGTCGGCCATGGCGGCGACGCCCTGGGCCTTCTTCAGGGCGATGGCGAGCTCGGCCTCGGCGGCGAGCTGGGCTGAGTACTGGTGGGCTTCGGCGTCCTGGCGGGTCTTGTAGGCGTTGGCATCGGCCGCCTTGGTGGTGCGGTTGAAGTCGGCCGTGGTGTGGGCGTCGGCATCCTTCTGAGTCATATAGGCCTTGGCCTCGGTCTCGCGCTGGCTCTTCTCAAAGTTTGCCTTGGCGTCAGCCTCGACGGCGTATGCCTTGGCCTGGGCAGTAAGCTGAGCAGAGTACTGGTGGGCCTCGGCATCCTGACGGGTCTTATAGGCTTTGGCTTCGGTCTCCCGTTGACTCTTTTCGAAGTTCGCCTTGGCATCGGCCGCGACGGCATAGGCTTCGGCGTCGGCCTGCTGCTGGCGAGACTCACGCTCAATGGTGGCCTTGACGACATCTGTGGCGCGCAGGCGCTCAATCTCGGCGGCGGCGCGCTTGACCTCGACCTCGCGCTTGAGGTCCTCATCCTTGGACTCAAGGGCGCGGCGGGCTTCGACGCGGGCAATCTCGACATCTTTGCTGAGGGAGGCCTGGCGTGTATCGAGGTTGGCCTCGGCGGTGGCGCGCTCAATGTCGCGCTCCGTCTTCTGGACGGCGGTTTCGGCATAGATCTTGGCAATCTCGCGCTCCTGCTCGCCCTTTCTCTGGGACTCGCCGACGTTTCCGCGCAGCTGGGCCTCGGCGACGTCGATCCTGGCCTGGTTGGTGGCGCCCTCGTGGGCCTTGCGGGAGAGGGACTCGAAGTAGTTGGAGTTGGGGGCATCCTTGAGCTCCTTGACGTTGGCGTTGTAGATTTTGAGACCGAACTGGTCGAGCTCGGACTGGATGTTCTTGAAAATGCGGCGCTTGAAGACCTCGCGCTCGGTGAAGATCTCCTCCATGGTCATGCTCGAGACGAGGACGCGGACTTCACCCTCGATGATGCCCTTGACGATGTTCTCGAGGTGAAGCATGGAGCCGTCCTTCTTCTGGCCCGAGTCTGCGAGCAACATGGCATACTTCATCAGAGAGTCGCCGCGGTCCTCGCGGCGGTCGGAGGAAACGTGGCCATGGTCGTCATCGTCGTCGTGGTTCGAGGCGACGGAGTGACCGGATTGATGGGTGGCGTTGGCGCCGCGCTGGTTGACGTCTGGGCCGACGGTGAAGACAACGGGCAGGAGGAACTGAAGCTTCTCCTTGGTCATGGCCTGCAGGTTCATCGCATAGTCGTGGGGCTGGACGCTGAAGCGCATGCAGCGCTGGAAGGGCCATACCCAAGCTGCCTTTGTGATCTTGACCGCCTTCACGGACATACCCGTGATGGCGAGGTACTCATCGGGGGCGGCGACGTTGTACGACATGTTGACGGTTGTGTAAGGGTATAGTATGGAGTGGTGAAGGCAAATGGAGTTGAATTAGACGGTACTTAGAATGGTCTCGAGACGTGAGGTTCAAGGGCCTTGAGAGTTCTTATATGCAAATGTTGATGGCTCAGTCGGAGGCTGTAGTCGGTAACTCGGATGGCTCGAGATATGATGCGGGTTCAAGGTTGGGTGATGGCTTGGGCGGTGCAGAACGTGGATGGGTAGTTTTCGCGACACCTTTGGCAAAGGTGGTTTGGGGTTTCTTGGAGCAGGTTACTTGTATTAGAGATGATATTCTCATGAAGAACCACGGGCTTGCTATATATACTCAGCTCTAGATCAAGCGGACGGAATGTTTTGGTGGTCGTTGTGAAGACTCGAGCGCGATGGTGTCACTGCATGGGACTAGCAGGCGGGGAAGGAACGCCTAGCCAAGCCTACCAACGGCAACGGCAAGTGCTAGTTTGCGAGAAGGCATCTTCTTCACGGCACAAGCCTCCGCAGCTGACCTATCAAAATAAGCCTCGCATGTTGACGATGGGCGCAGGAATGGGTATCGATGTGTGTATGTGTGAGTGTGTGCACGGATTCAGTCAATGAGGAACGACTGGGGCGAGGCAGTGCATTCGTTCTATTGTATGTATGTACGTACCTACCTACCTGCCTTAGGTACCTTTGGGATTTGCTCCTTGTGCCTGCCTGCTTGCCTGCCTGCTATGGCTACCCAGGTACCTACCTAAAATGCGTGGTCTGAGAATGAGTGGCATTGACTACCCGGAAAGGAAGCGGCACCCAAGTCCCCCCTCCAGCTGTACCTACTTTGTTGAGTAAGTAAAGTAATAGTGCACCCAGGGAAGGCACATGTTGGTTGCGGAGTGGATCCGCGGTCCAATCATGACGGCCGATGCAGATGTCAAGGTCAGGTGACGTGGCTCGTGCACGCTAGAGCCCTTCTCGAAGGCTTCCTTAAACGGCTGCCTAGTGTACGTACCTTATAGCTCCCTACCTGTTTGGGTCACCAGCTGTGGCGGATGCGGGCATCACATCCGAAAGGTGTGTTGATCATGATGGTTCGTCCGCCACAAGAGTCACATCTGTGGCCTCTGTCAGACTCGTATCAGGTACGGGCAAATATCACTCCAGCATGAGAGCCCCTCTTGACGGCCTCATTAGGCTTCGGTAGATATGGCCTGTTCATCATCACACCCACATCAGAGGCTCGACTCCGTCTCTCTGTCTCCTTGACTGCCTGCCGCCGAGCTGCAATCCACTTTCGGGCACTGAGAACCCCTACCTACTAATGTACTAGAGGCGAGCACTCACCGGAGCGAAACTTTACGGCTTCATCTCTCCCCCGGGCAATGATGGAGGGGACGCGTTCCTCTTACGGGGAAAGCCAACCGGAAATGCCTCATCGATTCCTTTTCAAAGTCAAACTTCGCGCTTCGTCTCAAACTGTCGACCGACGTTCCGGTCCCGAACCCCAACGTGGGTCCCGATGGCGGGCCTCATTCCGTCACCTGTTGCGGAATGGATGGCTGGCCTATCTCAATTCATCGCGCCAGCCAACGCACCATGGCCCAAAAGGATTCAGCCGCAGCGCCGCACTGCACTCTAGTCGGGCGCACCGCCCCCTCTCCCTGGAATCATATCATCTCGCCCAAGCGCCATCAACCACGCCACCACCCAAGGGCAAGAGGAGTCATAGCCTCAACCGGTCCTTGGAGCCAAAGTCGCCCGGCATGTCGCCATGAGTGATCTTCGTGATTGATTTGGCTCGATTGCCCATTCGAGTTTGCCCTGATATGCATGTATGCTGGGACTCCTATTCAGCCTTGTAAACACTTTCCTCATCCGCATTGGCCGACACCACGCTCATCTCATCCATTATTCCTTCAACCACCTGACTATCTCCTCCGAGGCGAGGCAAAGCCACATTCTCATCTTAGACGCCAACGACGGGCTTCCGCACGCAAGGTTCTTCAGCGTCATTGCGCTAATTGCGGCTCTCAATCTTACTCTGGATATCATCATCGCGCAAGGCGTTTTTTTTTTTTCCTTCCCACGCAGGTATCACTACCTTAGTCATCACGCAGGAGACTCTTCAGAGTGTATCATCCGCATACCGCAAACTTCTAGTCAACATCATCACGACCCTCCTCATCCGGTCCACTTGCTATCGCACACGGCACCATAGCCAGCCAACTCAAATTATATCTCAAGTCATCATACTTTCCCAGACTATTGCAATGTCGAAAAATCCGGACGGGGATGGCGACCTGCCCCCTCCATCTTACAGCGAAGCAACGACTTCGCCCACTTCCACTTCTTCGCTCCATCCCGCTCCATCTGTCTCGGCAACCCTCAACGGCCTATCGTATCTCTTACGTACAACGCAGTCCCAGCAGACTGTCCGCGATGCCATCACAACCACAAACCTCCTCCCGCTCCTGACACCACACATCACATCCCTCTTGACCCGCCTGGGAACAACACCGCATCCACCCACACTAACAGAGCTCTACCTCGTGCCTGCCGCCGCAGTCGGTCCGGAGTGGAGCATTGCCTCGGACGCTGACAGGAGGGCGGGGGAAGTCGCCCACGTCACCCGCGTGAGCCCGGAACCAGACCCGGACTCGAAAGGCGGCGGAGGTGACAGCAAACGTGCCGCCTGGTCCGCTAACGCAGAGCCCGCGCGTTCGTCGTCACCGCGCGAATACAAGTTCGACGAGTGGGGCCGCTGGGATGACGACACAGACGCGGCTTCGACGTCCAGGGAGGGACGGTGGTGGTGGGACGACGAGGCTTTGGCGCGCCGTCTCGCCAAGCGGCTACAACCCGAGCCCAAGCTCGACCGCACCGTCGTCAGTGCCGTGGTAGAGCAGGCGAGAGAGGAGAAGAAGGCGGCTAGGTGGGGGATGTTCAGGTCCGGCACCCAGTTACCCTCGCCGTCTTCATCTGTCTCGCCGCTGCCTCGGCAGCCCGACATGACGGCGGCGCCGGCGGCTCCAAGACAAGAGGAGGACGTCTTCATGACGGTGCGCGCAGAAGAAGTCACCTTTCGCAGGGAAAACGAGATGGGGATATGGGAGAGCATGCGTGGGTACGGGATCGTCGCCAGAGTGAGGATTCGAAAGACCTGAGACGCTGTTCGGGGAGGGGGAAAGGCGTTCGAAACAAACATACTTCGTAACTGGGAAAAGCTTCTGAAGATGAATTAGCGGCGATGAATGGCCATAACCTGTAACCTTAGCATAGATAATACCAGTCAAAGGTTGATGCATGTGCATACCAGAAAAACTGTTTCCGCTCAATCACCAGAGCGCTGGTGAAGAAAATTAGATATGATAGAAACTCTATTTCTCAGATAATAAAACGACGCCGTTAGTATCCGGCCAGAAGGCCCAGTTCAATGCTTCTTGCCGCCTTCACCGCCACGCCCCGTTTTGTCCCATGATCACCCGGCCATTTCAGGGAGCAACAGTTCAATCTCAAGCTTCTTATATTCCTTCATGGCGTCGTTTATGAACTCGGTCCGCATCATCCTCCATTCAGCGGCGTCAAAGTGCCAACCCTCGAGCGACCGCAGGTCCACGACCCTCAAGGACTTCAACCACCCCTCACTCTTTGCGCTGGCAAACGTGGCTAAGATGTTGCGCAACGCCATAAACAACTGCGACCGGTTGGCAAGCTCAATGTATAGTCCATACCCGGGCCCGAAAACCTCGACTGTCTCGAGCGACTCCATGCCGGCGAGGGCCTTCCCGCCCCAGAGCGGGAAGGCCCAAACGTCGTCTAAGAACCTTTGCCCGATCATACAGGCCTTCAGGTGCCGCAACCGGCGCAAGTAGGTGATGCAGGGGCCCGAGATGGTGTCGTCGATGTATCGTGATGACTTTCGCCAGGCCAAGGATTCCAACGTGTCCCGGACGGGCTCGAACGCACCGGGCTCGATCCGTGAAAAGGACCAGAAGTTGGCGAACTGACGGAGTGACGGGAGCTTTGCTAGGAGCCCCCGAAGGGCGCTCGTCGACCTGGTCGGTCTACAGTCGTAGAAGCACGCCGACTTGACCCGCGGCAGCATGGGAAAGCCGCGGTCGACCTCGTAGAAGCCTTTTAGCGTCAGCTCTTCTAGTGCGGGGAGCATAGGCAGCAGCTTGTACCAGGGGCTGATGCGGTCCTCCCACCTCTCGTCGACGATATACAGGCTGCGCAACGCTGGCAGCTGAAGAGTCCCTGAGCCGAGGGTGTGGTAGATCGCGGGGGTACTCTCCCATTCTGTCCCTCCCAATCCGCAGATGACGGATAGGTGGGCCACATATCGCTGAAGGTGCTTGCATTCTTCCCTTGTGATGTTGTTCAGGAACTCATATAGATGACGGCCGTTGTTGTCGTAGACGATGGGGTTGCGGTAGAGGACCACCTCACACGCCTGGGAGAGGCGGGCACATGTAAGCGAGAGGCTAAGAATGCTCGTTTTCCGGTATCTGGCAAATTTATTGTACGTCTCTTTCGGCTTTATGATGGGACCATAGCAACCCCAGGGCCGGTAGCGCCGGAGCTCCCCGCTGTTCGTGGTATACTGGAGTTCCGATCGTGTCTCGTCCAAGATGAAACCTTCCTTGGCCACCCATCCGGCGATCTCTATCAGAATCTCGGCTGGCATTGCCGACAAACTGGGCTTGAGGATCGTCTCTGAAGAAGCGAATGTGCTAGGAATGGTCACCATGATGGTTTGCTTGTGCGGGAGTTGGTGTAAGTGCGAGCCAGAGTTCGCGTAGAAAGGGGATTCGATGATCCTGTCTAGGAAAACGACACAGTAGAAATTATGTTCACTTTTCTGCTGGTCGTTGATGTGGAATTTTAGAGAAATTGTGCTTTGCTGCCACGCGGCACGCCCTTACATCTTAACAAGCTGGCACTGAGCCATCTCCGTAATATTACAGTAACACGCACCCTGGGGAAGGGAGTATCACGGGAAGCTAATGCCTGTTACCTTCCTCCTACCATGGTTCCTCACAATTCCGGTACCTGCTTGGCTTTTGGTAGAAAACATATGTGAAAGTCTCCCTCCGACGCTAGTGTATAAAAGAAGACGCAGGTTATCAAAGTAAAAACCCCTGAACGACTCTTTGGGGCCCAATATATCCTCTTGAAAATCTTGGTTGGATCCAGACCTCTCGGCGATGGTTGAACCATTCACGGTCTAAGTAAAAGAAAAGAAAAAAATAAAAAATTTTTGGCTTACACAGAATACTCAGAAAATCTCAACATCACATAATCAGCTTGCTTTTCATTTACTCGATATAACATTCTACATAGTCTCTGTTCTACCCTAAGGTTCACCACGAACAACTAGGCAGCCATCCAGCGGAGTCAACCGTGACAAAGACATATGTTTTTCCACCATCTTAGTAATGATCTACAGATCCGTTTTTGCTTCTTTCGGTGACAGGAAAAATGCCCAGGTCATTAAGGTCGAGCAGGGCAAACCGCATGAAATTACTCCGTGGTCTGTTCAACACCTTGACTATATCTAATGGCGCTGAATGAAAAACTACCACAGACGGCAGTATCCATGGGAGGCTCGGGATCCCGTCCGCTCTCCTCCGCCCTACTATAGTAAAGCAACTGAGCCATAAAAGATAAGCGACCGTCTCAATCCCTCCATAATCAATAATACATACATACACTGTTTCCCCATAATTATGTCCAATAATTACTATATTTTGTTGTATGGACTTTCTCCTGTCTGTGAGATCCCCTTATGCGTTACTATTGTTGTGTATCTGTGCGACCTCAAGAGAGACCGCTGGATCAGGACCTTAGTTACGCCTGCAACTAACTTCAGGTAGTTAGGATACGTCTTTTGTGCTTTGCTTACCACCCACTGTACACCCGTTTACTAACATGAGTATAAAAATGTCTACTAATATACTCTTTACGCGTGTTGTTATGCTTGTTAATAGGAAGTGGGACAGGGGAGTAAGAATAAAAGTAATTAGGATAGTAGTAGGCCTAGTGATAGTAATAGAGGGAGATATTCACTAACAGCTAAGCTTATAGAAGTATTGTAGCTTGGGGTGTTTTAGGTAAACGTTAATTACCTAGCAGGGGTTAAAAACTTGGTCTGATG
Source organism: Colletotrichum sublineola (assembly GCA_020631755.1). NCBI lineage: Eukaryota > Fungi > Ascomycota > Sordariomycetes > Glomerellales > Glomerellaceae > Colletotrichum > Colletotrichum sublineola. The sequence goes on from JAHSQG010000001.1 coordinate 4,608,257, forward strand.
ATATAATAGATAAATCAATCTACTACCTTGGGGTTACTACGGAATAGTCGGAACTCACGCCACAGCGACAATCCTAATCACATCTTCAGTCATTATAAGAAAGAACAAACCTAGTATCAGTCAACTTGACTATTTAAATGCCACATTTCCTGCCATTTACAATCTTGTTGGATCTCTATTAACCATCAATCTCTACATCATTTACCAGCATTCAACTGATCTTAAATTCATCAACTACACTCCACCAAAATGAACTTCAAAACCAGCTTCTTCTTCGCCCTTGCCTCTATGGCTTCCTTCGCCTTTGCGGCACCCAACTCTGAGCAGTTTGCCCGCGACAAGCTTCCAGTCATTGCACCGAGAGATTACGACTGCGAAACCTGCGACTGGCAAGCTTGCAGTTTTGAGATGTGCTGCTGCTGCTAGATCAGGTTCCATTCACCAGATGGTTACGCCAAAGCACACCTGAAGTTTTTTTAAAAGCAGCGAAGAGCTGAGGGGAGAACCATCAAGATTTTCACTATCAACATATTACTTTTCTGCCATTCAATGTTAGGTGGCGGAGTGGATTTTGGGGCTTGTTATTGCGTGGGGATAATATATTCAGGTTGTTAACCAAATTCAATCAATCCAACCAAATCCAGTCCGGTCTCCAATACATTGACCATTGTCATCTGCGCCTGAATTACCATCAACAACTGACCGGCATGGCACTGGTCTCGCTAGTAACTGATCTACATCTTGACGGTCCAAGTCAGTGGCAATAAATATTTAACCAGTCAAGGCATTTCAAAGCGTCTGCGGATAATTATATCCAGATTTTACTCCACTTCGACCTGCGCCCTGGCACACACGGCACACACAGCACAGTGGGTATGTGCGTCTTTCTACAATCTGCATGCTTCTGCCTTGCCGGGATCAGAATGAAACATCGTATCCCGACTCGGTTGTCCGCGTGATTATCTTAGTACCCATAGCGCAAACAGCGAGTCATAGGTATGAAGTTGATTCCCTGAGTCCCGTTGTTTATTCCTTGTATGGTTAGGACAGGGAGTAATGTGTGTATCTAAGCGTTGTTTGCTGTTATGAATAGAGTTTATGATAAAAAGATGGAGTGATGGTGTTTCAGTGAAGCCTTGATTTATGTGTTTAAAACGGGCTGACATAGGAGATTTGCCTCGTTTGATTTCATGAGCATCCGGATGAGTAGTAGACACGATCAGCGAGCACCTGCAAGTATGTTGCATTGGCAATGTCCAACCCCTCAACTTTTTCGTTCGTGCGCCAGAGACACCAATATAATGTTATCCCAACAACCATAAGACCAAAGAGATAGTCTATCATCAGCTGTAATGCCAGCCCATCTAGGCTCAGCTAGATTCATCGCAATAGGTAATAATGCCAGCCCAGCCGGGACTATTGCGATGGGCACAGCTGACCCGATCAGTTACCGCCATGACCATTCGCGAGGGGCTGGCATTACTGTTGCTTCTAATTTTTATAGAATATTTCTTCTATCCCATGTTTGTATCCGTGCGCTAGAAACACCAACCTAATGTCATGCCAACAAACCCAATATTCCGCACGACTAGGGGTCCTGTTTTCGTAGTGGATCAAGTATTTCCATCTTGCCTAGGGGCATCACAAAGAGTCCGCCTTAAGAAAATGGTGGTTAGATCTCTAGATGTAGCATTAAACATAAAGACCCTTCTGGCCCATACTTAATATTAACATCTTTTTACTTAATTCAATGCATGGTTAACTGTTTTGGGGTGTGAGATACGCTACCTCATCTGCTATGGAAGATGGACCTGCCCTATCGTCTTGTCCAGCATCTGTACATGAAAGTTTGAGTTCGGTGTAGCTAGACTCTCAAATATAGCCTGTCCATTTTACGGCAACCGTTCCAACGGAATCTTAAAGAGCCGAAAGAGTATACGCAATCATTGAGGGCTCTAAGGTTGCCAGATCGACGAATCTTTTGTTCCACGTTACGCAATTAGAGCGTATAGAGAATTCATTACATAAGGCTGCCGCTTCGTTATATTGCACAGTTTGTCAATCATTGCCTGTCAGAAGAAAGATTCCATCACAGTCTCTAAAAAGAAAAATAAATTTATGTTTGTAATTAATGATAATTCTTCAGTGCTGCTCTAGCTAAATACGTCACGAGGTTTATTATAAATTTTGTCATACTATCCTATCGTCTCACTCTAAATTCTTCATTCAGATACAAATATGCAGGCTTCATTATCAGTAGTTCTCGCATCTGCAAGGAGCCTTCCCCTCTGTGCACGAGATACCATTCAGGAGCACGATCCATCAGAGGACTTCAATGCTACACACAATCAGCTTCCTTTATGTTTACTGTAATATTATATTTTCTATATCCTCCCTAAAGATCAACGCTAGCGACCAGCTCAACATTCAGTTTAGCCAACCGTGATAAAAACGGTAGTTAAATCGCTTTGTAGTTCTCAAAGCCGACATCTCATCTTGCAAACAACAACACTAGCACAAAGAGCGTCGCCCTATTAAATCTCGTCACAAGAAGCATAATATAGAACATATAATATTACAGTAAACTACCAGGATGTGGTAGCCGGCCATGTGAGACCTTTGAACCAATCCATAACGAAATGATTGATACCTGTCCAACGAAGAATTAAAAGTAGCCAACTTTCCTACAAAGGATTTTACATGGGAAAAAGGTCTTCAGTGCCTTAAGGAAACACCGCAGGAGTTGTTAGTGGTATGTCTTGGATTGGTAATTAAGGATTAGGAAAATAGCACGCAGAAGACAACAAGTACTAGGCAATAAGCTTGCTTATTGAAGAACTTTGAGATTGGCGGGTTGCTGATTCTTCTGTCGTACCTCAAGAAGTTAAAACGCCGAGTTCCTTGGTTTGGGCTGCGCTTTGTTATATAAGATGGCTTGCCAATCCCTCCCTAGTTGTCACAAAGCAGCAGTTACAAGGGCTGTTTCGAACGCAAGAAATGAGTTTCTCGTACAGTCTAAAGGCAATATTTCTGGAATACTTGAGCTACGTCATGAAGCTATTCTAATGTTATTACCACGTATTATGCTAACATCCTACGCTAATCCCTTCATGTTCGTTTGAATACAAATATGTAGGCTGCATCAATAGTTCTCACCTCTGCAAGGAATCTTCCCCGCTTTGCACAAAATCCCTCATTCGCCGCTGACAGTCGCCCACTACATGATATTGCCTTTGGTTGGCCCATGGTCACATTTCCCCGCCAGGGCCTCATCGTTGGGTGACGGGAATTTGTGACCCCGGTTGTCTGCTTTATTCCAGACCATTGTGCATTTGATACCCTCATACCATTGAGCGTGGCACGGTCAGGTCTCATTTGAAATTCTAAGGCTGAATGGATTCTGCAGCACAAACCAACCTGGGCGCACTCGGCGATGCCAATCTCTGTGATGGATGCGCTAATGTGATCCTCGACGACAGCAACGACGACTTCGTCGTAGGTAAGGCACTCGACGGCACTCACGCAACTCTAAGACATAAGAACGAGGGAAAGAGTGATATCGTGCGTCTTCTGCCTGCTTGTCATTGGAAAGATACGCTGCCAGAGTTACCCGGTCTGGCCAGTTCTGCGCAGGCTGGTTGTGGCCTGTGTGACTTCTTCCGAGAACATGTCCTCAAACGCGGTATAGGGCGCTGTGGAGACGTTCAGATCAACGCTGGTTATATCTGGGGTGCCGATAGAGACATCTATGGCACCACGGTCAACGACGAAGGATTGGTCTTCTGGAGATGTGAGGTTTACAACCCCTCCCCACGAGAGCTCCTCGCGGCTCTGACTTTCAATATCGAGACGAGCAGCGGTACGCAGAGTTGTGTGATACTTGGTTTCCTGCTCGCAAGCTGATGGTGCAGCAGATGAGTTGGCGAACTGGCTAAGAATTGATGATAAGCGTTCACCTTGGCCTCTAAGCCCCGAGAATGTGGCTTGGATAAAGTCCGAGTGGTTACGATGTGAGACCGAATGTGGCCACATCAAACAAACTTCTTCCTTCCTTCCAACGAGACTGATTGACGTCGGTCAGACTGATCAGGATGGTCCCCGGCTTGTACTGTCAGAGACACTAACAAATCGAGCCACTGTAAACTCCCCCAAAGTCGAGTATGCGACACTGAGCTATTGCTGGGGTCCAAAGGAAGACGCCGATCAGCAACTCAAGACTACTCGAGCCACCTTATCTGCGCACCTTGAGAAAGTACCGATTGAGTCAATGACTCCAGTGGTCAGAGACACAGTCATTACATGCAGAGCTCTCGGTATACAATATCTATGGGTTGACGCGCTTTGCATTATCCAAGGCGATTCCGAGGACTGGAACAAGGAGAGTCTGTCCATGGGCCGCGTTTACTACTGCTCAGCCCTCACAATCTGCCCCCTGGCCTCGGCCTCATGTCTGCAGGGGTACCTGAGTTTCCGACCATCAGGCTACGACGTTCCTTTTCAGTCCACAAAACAGAATAGTGTCCAAGGCACCTATACCCTCTATCCGTCCTCTGATGACCGAGTGTCATCCTGGAACTGGTCGCCCCTTATGATAGACCTGAGGCAAGCAGTATGGGACACGAGAGGCTGGACATACCAAGAAAACATGCTTTCAACTCGATTGCTCTTTTTCGGGCCTGGATTGTGGCATTTTGCTTGCGAAGAAGGAGCAGTATCCGAAGATTCCTACTTCGAGAGTGGATCCGTCGTGCATGGATCCTTAAGAGCTCTCGTTGCTAAGGCTCAGGAGCCAGAGCCAGAAGACCCGGTCGAAGCCTCTCGCAGGGTACGAGATGCATACGCTCGATGGGACGAGACCCTGACGATCCAGACCAGGGAATGTAGCTACAGGGAAGATCTACTACCCGGTATCGCAGGACTGGCCGCAGAGTGCGCTAAAATCACCAAAGACACGTACCTCGCGGGGCTCTGGGGCGGAGACTTGCACTACGGGCTGGTTTGGGAGGTGGTGAATCCAGAGATTGGAGACCTCAGCACCTCCCTCAGCCAGAAAAGACAGCCCTGTTCCTACGTGGCCCCGTCATGGAGTTGGGCATCGCAGACCAGACAGTTCGAGCTGCTCCCGAACCGTCGATATCTCCTAGAGGACTTGAATACGTCCGAAGAGCGTGCGGAAACTCAGAAGCTTATGGAGATTTCCGAAACGTTACCATGTCACGTTGGCCCTGAGTTCGTTCTAGTCCGGCATGCAATGGATTTACAATGGCGTAGCCAGTTCGGCCGTCTCAACAGCGGCTCTCACATTAGTTTACTTGCCAAGCTGGCTCCCTTCCCTTCAGATGTCATTGTAGAGCCTCGTACCAGGGAGCACCCCCCATTTGGATACTTTGAAGACGGCAGCGGTCTTTGCTTGTTTGACTGGACGGTGGAGTCGACCCTGGTCCAACCGCCTGATCAGATGCAGCTGTTGCTCGTTTCCAGCTGCTGCTTCCAGACCAACAATTGGCCAAAACTCCAATGGCTCGCGGGCCTCCGGAATACGCCAGAAAAGACGTTCCAGTTCCCCACCCCGTCAAGAGTGCTCACAGACGAAGACTATCAGAGGGTTGGTGATTGCTCGTTCTGTCAAAATACGACCTCCCCGAAAACGGCTTGGGGTTTGGTCGTACACCCAGCCGATCGACCTGACGCTTTCTACAGAGTCGGAATATTCCTCCTGTTCTCCGAGGATCCTAGTGTGGGTGTTTTTGGTGGCGTGAGCAGGCGACAAGTAGACCTCGTGTGACTTGGAACTCTCTTGAGGACTTGTCCGTGCTGCGTCACGGGGTTACAAGATGGGGTGGCACTGACAGCGTGATTTATGAGCTGGTGTATGCATTTGGAAAGCTGCTCGATAGTTTCCAATGAGTTGCCATACAGTGCCCATAGCAAGCTCAACAACGCATCATCGGCGAAAGCGAACAGACATACATGTTCCTTTGCACGGAGGAGGTAGGAATTCCCATCAGGGGCTAAGTTTCGCCGTTTCCAAATGTCTGACCTATTCTGTAACGGCATCGGTGGCCAAGCGAAATGTTCGAGAAGACCTGAGACGTCCTGTCTCTTTTGACGAAATTTCTCGTTCCTGGCGCTGTGGCAGCTGTTGCTTGGCCAGTGAGCGTCTTGTCTTGGTCCACCGCTACATACCAGCCTCCCGCCCATCCGTTTAGACATTTCTGGTTCCAGTGCTCTTTACGCTTCTCGGGCCTGGTCAGATTCTTGTCGTTCTGGCTCATCAATCATCTTGAGCGCTGCGCGCAGACACTATTGGTTGTAATCCTCAGACCAACTTGCGCCATGTCTTACAAGTCACCATTCTTTGTTGTGCCCCTCTTGCCTCCATATCAAGGCATGATCTTTGCTGCGCTAGGCACAAACTGCTGATGTCATTGCTATTCGATATATGGCAATCATATGCCTACTCACTCAGTACATGAGAGAGTATTCCGCATTATTGTGATTGTCCTCAATCACGGGCTAGCTACCAACAAATGTCTTTCTTTCTAGCATTCTTATATATGTCACAATTGTTGCTAAAGAGTTAAGATGCCCAGGCTCATCATTCGCGTGCGCGCGTGCGCGCCAAGAACGGATTCGGTGTCAAGGAAAATAAAGACACCGCATTCGGAAAGATTAACTAAAGTGACACCGGAGAACCCGTATCTCTCGCCATCAGCAGGATTCTCGCGGTCCTTCATTTTCTCTTCCGTACATTATCTTTTGAACTTGAAGTGAGAGTCGTGTCGACATACAAGGGAGAATGCCTCGGGTTTGCCCCGCCTGAGTCGAAACATGCGGATGTTGACGCCCCAAGGACCCAAATCCTAGAGGTCATTACCTTTCCGAGCACTCAGCCTGTTCGACCATTATTCACACATAATCTGCTTTTAGGCACCATGGGCGCAGGCCGACAGGAGCCCCGAGACGGAACCAATCCCTCCCGCTCCCAAGCTTCAGCAACATCCACATCCAACGATCACCTACCAGCAGCATCAGAGGCACCAGCAATCTTTCGGGGCTTGGATAATCACGGGTCTTGGCTCCGGGGTGGCACAGAAAGCCCCCGCCGACGAGGTTCCAGCAATCAAACAGGGGGCGCCTGCAGCGAGACCGCCGGCGAGCAGAAACCGCCTCCGACGTGCGTATCTATGGATCCCTTCCTGAAAGAGACCAGCTCCGGGGAGTTCTCGCCCCGACAACGCCCGAGCACGGCTACCAGGAGAAGTCTCGATCCCAAGCCCGTCGTGCGCCGGTCGCTATGGCGCTTCTTCAACGGATGGGTCATTCACGTCCCGGCCCTGCTCCTGACGGTGGGCGTCACCGTCCTGAGCCAGCAGAGGGTGTTCTGGTACCCGCCCTCCGGCATTCAGAATGAACGAATCAAGCTGACGGCCGACGACCTCAACAACTTCCTGCAGCTGCCGGCCAAGATGCACGAGTTCCTCATCGTGGCGTCGCTGTCCGCGATCGGGCTGAGCATATTCCGACGGCGGTTGATCGGGGGCGGCGTCCGCCTGGGGTTCCTTACCGGGGGGTACCGGGTCGGGGACCTCGAGTACCTCGTCAGCCCGGCGTTCTGGCGGCAGGGGTTCGGGGGCTTCGGCTCCTGGGACGTCCTCCTCGCCGCGTACTTTGTGTTCGCGACGATACTTTCGGCCCTCGTCGGGCCGGCGTCTGCCATCCTTCTAATTCCGACGCCCGGCTGGTACACCATGAATCACGACCTGGCGTTCGACAACATCAGCATGCCTCTCATCTATCCCTCGACACCCGAGAGCATCTGGCCTCACTTCTTCAGCCCGGATCGGGCCCCGTGGAACAACCAATCCGACATCGCCGACAGCGTCGACTGGGAAAAGTGCAAGGGCCCTCAGAGTGTCTACCAGAGGTACTGCCCGGCCGGGGGCTTTTCCGAGCTTTGGACCTGGGCTCAGAGCTTCGGCTCCAGCAACCTGCAGGGAAACATCACCTTCCAATCACCGGCCATCCAGCGAAACCTGATGTTCGCCTACTCTAACCGCTCGACAACGATCGCCACGACTCCGTCGAGGTCCTTTTTGACAACCGTTGGTCTGTTCAACAACTACATACGAGAAAACCCTGTCGGTGACATATCAAAAGGAGTCCACTACCGACTGACGCCCAGGTGGGCAAATTCGGCAGGGGACAAGCCCATCTACCAACCCCTGGTACAGTCCAAGTGCAAAGTTTACGACACTGGTGAGCTCCTCTCGGGTCAGCTGCCATACTATCCGACCAGTCACTTGAACTGTTTCAACGATCCACTCTGTCAACAGCTCAGCGACCAGCCCCCGAGCTTTCCTGTGACGCAGGCGAGCCAGTTACAACGGACGACAACCCCGCCAACCTTCCGTACCCAGGGCAAGGAAAGCTCGGTCGTCGTTATCTCGGGCCAAGTCCCCGGGTCAACGAACGGCACGGCAAAAGACTGGATCTATGGCTGCAGTCTGCTCGCCAGCTGGGTCGCGGGCAGCTACACCCTGGATCCCTGGCTCAGTCGTACGATCGAGTCCAACGTCAGCAGCCCCGCGGGGATGAAGAACATTGTCGATGGAAGGGATGCGCTGGGGGATGGCTACGTCATCAGGTTCAACGAGAGCTGGTTCCCGTACATGGATCCCAAGTTCAACGACACGGGAGCGGACGGGTCCGCGAAGCCGACGACTGCCATCCTTCGGCTGCTGGACCTGTTCACCACTAAGAAAACTGCCAACGGTACCGTCCAGACCGTGTTGGCTCCGGTCGAGGCCAATAACGTCACGGCGGCCGAGATCCTCTTGGAGAAGTTGTTCGCGGCGTACCTCACCGACAGCCTGTCCCGCACGGGGTCCCAGATGGGGCCGTTCCTCGTCCTGGCCGAGAACGTCACGCACATAGCGGGCATCGACCTGCTCTCGCAGCACGGCTACTTCGGCGGCGTCAACATCATCGACGCGTTCAATGCGACCCACAGCAGGTGGCAGAGGCAGAACACCACGATGTACCTGAACAGGACTGTCGGGCAGCTGGGCAGTCAGAACTCGGAGTTCCTCAAGCTCGATTTCGATGTCCAACAGTACGGGTACGGCTCAGGGGACCCGCGCGCGACCCTGCGGTTCGCCGTGGCCGTCATGATCATCTACCTGTGCACGCTCACCGTCTACGCGCTCGTCATCGCCTGCGCCCACGTGCTGGAGCACTACAACGTCAAGTGGAAGGGGCAGCCAGTGCGCGTCTGGAGCGTCCGGCCCTGGGGCAACCTGGAGGACCTGTCCGTCCTCGCGCTGCGGTCGCAGCCGCCCGCCGACGACAACCTGACGAGCTCCGGCCTAGGCTATGCGGGGTCGGGCAGGGTGTGGGAGAGGATCGTGCGGGTGCGGGCGGATGACCAGCAGAACCTGCACCTGGTCGTGGACGAGTCCGTTCCCATGCGGAGGGTGCATCACGCAGGCGGTGGCATGTATTACTGATTTCCCCCGCACGGAAGGGGGGGGGGGGGGCTTTCCCGATCAAATCTCGATGGCACTCCACGGGAAGTGCTTCAAGCCCAATCATGACATGGGACGGGTCCGATGCGTAACGCAAATGCATCATCTCAAGGCGGGGAGGGCCGCCTTGGCTTGGGCTACCTATTGAGACGACGAAATCAACTTTACCCACGCTGGGCCTCGGCGAAAAACCTGCGATGGACGATGATTTCACTCGTTTGGGTTAGTGTAAGATAATACATGACGCACGAATGATGGCAATTCTGTTTTTAATTTAATTTTATTTTTTTGAATTTCACGAATTTCTGAGCATATATATACATATATAGCACACTGGGGTATCTCGCGCCATTCTTCTTTATATCAAGAAAAAAAAAACATTTCATGCCTTCTCGCCCTTGATCACTTTATTGCGACCAACTCCAACCATCTGGAACATCTCCCTCCAGAACGTGGTGGGAGGCTCGTGCACCGCGGCGTGCTGCTCGTAGGCTTCAATGATGGGGCGGTCCCAGGTCAAGTCGACATCCTTGGGCTTGATGTAGTGGGTGCGCTTGAAGACCTTCCAGAAGATGAAGAGGAGGGGCGCGACGATCTGCATGGTGTAATTGGAGAAGAAGGCGCCGACGTCGAACGCAGGGCGGAAGGCGGACCACCCGTAGACCAGGATGACAATGGACTGGAGGAAGAGGGCGATGAAGGCGCTGTACGGCTGGAAGTAGCCGTAGTAGGGCATGGTGCGGCGGTCGACGCCCTGGGCCTTGCACGCGTAGTAGTAGTTTATGAAGGTGATGGACATGACGAGGTAGTTGATGACGCCGCCGCCGGTGATGAGGGCGAGGAGCCAGCTCAACACCTTGGCAGAGCCGCTGCCGCACTGCAGGAAGGAGAGCATGGGGAAGATCATGGTCACGGCGAAGCAGTAGATGGGCACGCCGTTCTTGGTGGTCTTGCGGAGCAGGGCCGGGGCGCGGCCGTCAAGGGCCAGGCTGTACAGGGAGCGGGTGGCGCAGTAGGTGTAGGTGTTGCCGGCGGAGAAGATTGTGGTGAAGAGCAGGGCGTTGACCAGGTGGGGGAGGCCCTGGATCTTCATGTTCTCCATGGCCATGACCCAGGGGGAGGCAGCGGCGGTGCCGCGGCCCTCGCCGCCGCCGAGGTAGATCTTCTCGAGGATGGGGTCGTTGTGGGGGAGCACGATGCCGCAGGTCAGGGCGGCGCCGACGAAGAAGATGCCGAAGCGCAGGTACACAGTTTTGAAGGCCGACTTGATGTACAGGCTCGGGTGCTTGGCCTCGGCGGCGATCATGGAGATATAGTCCGGGCCGACGATGGTGAAGGTGGCGGTGGCCAGGGCGCCCATGAAGCCCTCCATGCGGCCCGTGTCGCCTTGCGTGAGGTACTCGGAGAAGGCGCCGGGGTTCTTCCAGTAGCGGAAGCCATAGGCATCATGCTGGGGGTTGCCGCCGACCATGGTGATGAAGGTGAAGAAGAAAAGGATGAAGATGAGCAGGACCTTGCCACCCGAGAGCCAGAACTCTGCTTCACCGAATATGCCAACAGCAACAATGTTCAAGAGACTAGATTCACACGATTGACGTTTAGCATGCATACACAACAAGCACATGGAGAGCGCATTGGGAGAGAAGAAGGGGGAGGAGGAGGAGGAGGAAGGGGATCACAGCGGGCACGACGACAAGCTAAGAGTTTTAATCCAGGGTTGGTTTGAGTCGCTTGGCCCTGGAAAGGAAAGAAAACAAGAGGTCAACCGGTTTCGACGGGACAGGCTAGTGACTTACGCGTATGCGAGAATGATGGCGATACAGAAGCCGGCGGTCGGGCCGGGCTCAGTGATCTTTTCATTCCAAAAAGAGCAGACGAGGTTCAGGGCGGTGATTTCAAAGGGGATAAGCAGGGCCTCGTAGAGGAAGTAGTTCCAACCGACCATGAAGCCGAGGGCGTCGTCGACCCAGACGCCGGCGAGGCGGATGAAGCCGCCGGAGACGGGCATGTAGGTGCTCATTTCGGCGATGGAGTTGTTGACGAGAGCGACGACGCAGGCGTAGAGGGTGTAGGCGATGAGCAGACTGCCGGGCCCGCCCTTGACGAGGCCCTCGCCGATGGTGACGAAGAGACCGGTCCCGATGGTGCCGCCAATGGCGATCAGCTGGATCTGGCGGTTGTCCAGGCGGCGCTGAAGGCCGTCCGAGTTGTGCCGCACCGAGGAGCCATAGCTATCGATGGAGCCCGTCTCGCCGGGGACGGTCTGGGCCGGGCCCTTGAGCTCGGAAGCCGACATGGCTTGCTGAGGGAGGGTGTATGAGGAGGTGTTGTGTGCTAAAAGCCCCTTCGGTGGCGCGGAGGCCAATGTCGAGATTTAAGCTCGTCCGGCGGGTGAGACGGGAAGACGGGAAGCGGAGGAGGATGCCACAAGACTCATGTGGAGGAATGTCGCAAGGGAGGAGGAGTCGAGGTCGCGTGAGGGTGGGAACTGTGGGATATGAGAAAGAGAGTGTATGTGTGTGTGAAGGGGGGGGGGGGGGGGGGGGGGGGGGGAGAGGGACGGAGGGAAGGAGGGAGAAGCACACAAGAAGTTGAAAGTATGCGCGTGACAAAAATCTTGACGGGGAGAAGGTTAGGTTTTAATGGTTGGCAAGAGGGGGCGAACATGAGAGAACGGGAGAGAGAGGCAAGATCAACGGTTCGTCCAAGGGGGGGTTGTATCCATACTGGGAGAAAACTCTTTTGGTCGCGACGGTCGCCCAGCATCCCAATCTGCGGCGGCGCATGCCACACAGTACGGTCCAAGACAAACCGGCTCCCGAGACTGCGCGGCGCATCAGACTACATAGTGTAGTTAGAGTAGACGGCTGCGTTCTTTCAGGTGTCGACGTTCGGTCAAATCACAGCCCGTCCTTCTCGGCGTTGCTTGCATCAGAAATTCAGGGACACGGGGAGTACCCCCATACAGGAAGAACCCAGTAAACGTTGTAGGGTTTGTGTGGAGTTGGGACCGGGGCCGTCCCTGGTTTCCGTGCAACCTCTCCCCTCTCTCACACCCCGGTTCCCATCCATTCCCAATACTTTGGCGCGGCGCTGGGCTAAGGCAGGGAGGGGACCTACCTGTATAGGCTGTGGGCATGTCCGCAATGTCGTCATATTGCTATCGTAGCGTCGTGCCCAGCCTGATTGAAGGCACTCATTGGACCGGGGTTTGGGTCCGGTCAGGTGGTCGGCAGCAGGAGGGTAATGGCCGACCTGGAGTGCTCTTAGGTTTCCTTTATCAGCTTGTCTGATCACTCGTTTTGACTAAACACATTCGCTGTTATCCGTATCAACAACCCCTGGGAAACCCAAAAATTCGCCTAGATAAGGCGAGAGAAACCCCAGCTTTATCTGCAGGGACAGCACGGAGTAGTGTGTGTACGGGCGAGATTCTGCGCGTGGGGGGGGAGGGTAGTCTTTTCCGATACGTATCCCCCATATCGCCGCCCATCATAATCTGCCAATCTCGACTGTCAAGCTGCGGTCAGCGGCCGTGCGAAGGAGGCGTGTCAAGGGTGCACGCTATGTACTCGGTAGCGTTGGTGCACCTAGATAGTATATGTAGGGTAGGTACGGAGTAGTGTCTTTGTCGATGTCCCAGTGTTTTGGAGGTGGATAAGGATGGGCTTACTGGGCCTACCAGGCCCGAGGGCCACTTCACGGCCTCCGCCGTCGTGCGCGAATTTGCAGGGTCGGCCAATGAAGATTGGACGGACTCATCATCAGACATTACATAATGCCCCAAGTGTCATGTAGGACGTAAATTGGTGCGGTGGCCAACTTCTTCCACTCCAACTGTCCAATTCGTCATTCCGTGAGACACCGACAGAGACAGCAAGACCACAAAAGTTGGGGCGAGCGAACCTGGCCTGAGGAGGGGGGGGGGGAGCTCCAAGGGTAAACCATGGCCAGAAGCGGCGCAAGCGTGGAGTCCATAGAGGAGAGAGAAAGGCAGCCACTCTGGGGACAGAGAAGACGGTTTTTTAAGAACCTTATGGCCCTGCCTTCTAGATACCTAAAAGTAGGTAAATAGGTCCGTCCTCTTTCTTGTAATTGATCCGCTGTCTCTAAAAGAATTGTGCATGCCTCGTAAACAAGCATTTTTAATATATTATAAAATTAAATAAAAACTGGATTGCATTACGCGTGGTAGCTGTGGTTAGTGTTCTTGTCCCCCGAGTGGAGTGGTAGCGGAAGAGGAAAAAAAACAACACTTAGAAAAACTTTGGACCTATGTCATCCAAAATAGAATTCTGGCCAATCATGGGCGGCGTGTTTGGGAGAGATTGTGACCAAAATAAAAATAAAAAACTCAACGAGCAGCGTTGACTTGTTTCAAATGGCTTGTAGCAATAAGTACTTATCCACTTACTATGCAGCCTCCATTCAATGCCTCCCAGGGCAGGGCATGTGGATACCATGTTACTTCCAACCGACAACCAAACCAAACCAAACCAAACCAGCATTCCGATCCACAAGGTTTTGAGTCGCGGAGAGCGGAAGGGTGGTGGTGCTGTTGTTGCCTGCGAGGCTGAACGTGTCCGCTGGGCGACGGGCTCACGACGATAGGGATGGGTGATGGTTGAAAGAAGCTCGTTTCTCCAACATCCTGAACGATTCGAGAGACGATCAGCAAGTAGCGATAAGACCACCTCCTTCCTGTTGGACGGGCTCGAGCCGCCTTGTCTTCATCGGGAACAAGCAAAGCGGGCGCCGCTGGGCGTTTACTGGGCACGTCGTCGAGGTTTGTATTGGTCTCCAGGAAAAATAAAGAAAAAAAAAAAAAAAAAGAAAGGTCCGCGTAGAGGGCCAAAGAGGGCCAAAGGGGGGGCGGGAGGGGAATGGGGCCTAGCCGGTCTGGAGGACGCCAATGCTACTTGTCCCCTTTGGCTGTGATGAGGTGAGAGTAAACTGTACGTACAGGGTACGTTTGCGGCCTGATGAGGCATCAATCTCACTAGATACGTACCTCCTGTGGAGATAAGATAGATATGAGACGGTCGATGCCTTTGGCCAAGTCGCTCACGGCGTGGGTGCCTCCGACCACGTGATTGGAACGGAGGCCTGGGTGGGGGGCCACACACCCGTTCGGCCCCACCGATGGCGGGACCGACAGTGTCCACTTCGGGTCTTACCACATACCGACTGTCCTGCTGTATCCGGCTTAGCGTTGCTTGATGCACGTACTCTGGACAAGCTGCGGCCCAAGCCCAGCCACAGCCACAGCCACACCCACACCCACAGCCACTGCCACACAGTAGGCAAAGCAGAAACAATTTCTTTATACTTTGTACCTTATTGCGCCTAACGAATACATTCAATATCCCCCTGCCGCTAACCCTAACCCTGACACTTTCTTTCCCCTTGCACTGTCGACATCGTTTCTCTGGCGCTTTTCTTACTTCTTTTTCTCAAGTCATCGGTATGTCTGTCTGGAGCATGCACTTGGTGAGGAGTGAGTCTGAATGGTGAAATTGTTAGTGCAATCGTTGTGGGGCTGTGGCTGCCCTGCCTGATGCGGTTACATACGGCCAAGTACCCATAATCGCTGCAACTATGTATAACGGCGCGCATGCGGTCAAGGGCATCCTCGGGCGCGCCAACGGCGAAAATGACGTAGGCTAATGCGCTTTAGCCGACGAATAATTGCGCGAGCAACCGAATCGACACTATACGACACATCCATGCCCAGTGTCGGACGACTTTTTCCCTCAAAGAGGTCCATATATACCTACCTACTACCTCCCTGTACGCATATCAAGCAGTACCTATGCCATGAGCCCGCGCGGGGCGCGGCGCAAGGCGCAAAAAGTTGGCTGCTACACTCGCTGACTGACACACCGACACCCTCCCACAGCAAGGCTCCCGCTACCTGGCTGGCCTCGGCTGACGTTGTACGATTCAGCGAGGCCACTCGCTCGCATAGTCCATTATCTAATGCCAACGTCTAGAAACAAGGTTTTGAAGAATTTTTTCCTTTTCTTCCTCCATTGGAGGAGAATCCTTTTCCACATTTTTATCGGTACGGCGGCTGCCGACAGTGCACACGGTGCGAAAGGAGGAAAGAAGAAACACCCAACGCTGCGCGGCATGTATACCTACCTACCTGGTGACATCCAGGTTTGACCGAGTGTGGCCTTGTCAGCATTGATTGAGCAAGCATCACGACATTGCAACTACCCTGTGTGTCGTTCAAGTGTAATCTGACAGCCCAATGGGTCCCAAAGGATGGATGCTTCAAGAGACCATCTCGTACGACATACAAGACTAGAAATTTTCAAACATGACACGGTCGTCATTTGCAATCTTAGCGCCTCGGATATGCCAGATCGACTCCCAATACGTCCAATCATTGAAAGTTCATGCAGTAATTCACGTCCGGCACTTGTTGTGGGCCACTGGAAATAATCGACCTTAGCAGAAGGCCGCAATTGAGATGCCGAATACGCGGTTGCAAAGTAAATCCCCCCGTACTTACCGACAATCCCTGAACTTCATTCTCGAATGAATCGTCCACTCGGTCCAACTCTAGGGTTACGGATCGCCGCTTCTTTTACATTACACCCTTTACATCATTTTGCGCTTTGCAGTGCCATTATTAATACGGTCAAAGTTCATTCATGTACAGTATGTAGCGCCACAACCATCACGTTCCGTTCTGAAGTAGACACACGGTACTGTGAGAAGGGTATTCGAGCGACTCCATCACCGCACTCATTCTGTGCGATGCCGCCGCAAGTGGATCAGAGTTGTCGCTACCAAACGACGCTGACCCACAACGCCTAGCCACGTTTCAGTATGGAGTCGATGCTTTTCGCGACTTGAACATTTGTCCCTGGTGGACACTCGATATGCACTTGACCACAATTTGCCTCTCTTTCCCGTTCTATTTCCATCTTCATCTTGAACAAATGTTTCCTAATAATCCGCTAGACCAGCGTCGATCTGGCGCTGTTGGCCGGCCGTTTGTAGCAAGGTCTCAACCTTACTAGGCCCTACCTACGCCGAGTTGCTACTGTAGGCCACATTTTTTTTTTTTTTTTAAGCGGCATGCCCTTCCTATATTCATCACTCCTGGCATTGGTTCCGCGAGCTTGTTCATCCCAAACCGCGCAATGGCAACGGCAAACGGCCAAAACCGGGAGTCCCGAGATCATGGTGTTACCTATCTAGAATCGCGCTCTTTGCGAAGCTTACAGCTCGGGCAACGACAACGGTGTCTGTCAGCTGCCCTATTTGGAGGATTGGGGCCCTTCCAAGGCGTCTGTCTCACGAACCAGTGAGCTCATGTTTCGCAGAACCACCACCACCAGCCAATCGGATCAAATGTCTTGGTCCTATGCCTGCTTACTCGCAGCACGAATGGAAACATTTTGGGCTCGGGCAAATGCCGCTACTCAGGAGTCATTGGCGGCGCAGCTAGCTGAGGCGATGGCATGGGCCCGTAAAAGCCGCGCCAACGGCATCCCGAGTCAGCCGTGTGTGTCAGTACCGCATCACAAGCTCAGACGCAAGACTCGACTTCTGATAAAGCCACGTCGAACCGTCTGGAGCCAAGACTGCGCGCATTCTTCTGCTCTTGATAGCCCGCTTTCCGCCCATCGCAAGAGATGCCATACCGCCTTGCCGAGCAAGGGCGAAGCGCGCCCACCATGATCCGCCCCGCTGCCAATGCTGATCTGCCGCCGGCATATGTGGCGGATGGGGCCGCCGTCCGCGAGCGCATCCCCCCGGACACGCTCCGCTTGGCGGGCCGCTCCATCCACTCCGCGACCTCGCGCAACATCGACGCTCCGGGGCGCTACGAGCTCAACCACCAGATGGACTTTCTGCGGGAGACGGACAGGCTGGTCGAGTTCAGTCGCATCGACTACGCCATCAGGCGACAGGCCGGCGGGAACGCCCCAGCCTCGGTCCCGGACATCACCTCGCAGCCCAGGCACGCCTTCAACCTGGAACGCCCGCCGGCGATCCTGGGGGAAGCGTTCCCGTACTACATCAAGCCGGTCTCGCGGAGCGGCCTGGGCACCATCGGGCTCAAGTTCGCAAGGATCGGCAAGAGCGTGTGCAAGGCGTGGCGCGTCGGGCGCAAGGCCGCCAGCGGGAAGGAGTACGAGACGCCAGAATACGAGGCCCGCGGGCTCCTCTTCGACGTCCGGCGCAACAACGACGTGCTGGACTGGTTCGACGGGGAGAAGACGCGGGTCGCGGTGGAGTACTCCAGGGACGACATCTACAGCCTCAACATCCTGGTGCCCATGGACCAGGCGATGCGAGATGCCCTCGTCGCCTCGTGGTGTGTCAAGTTGTGGAACGACCTGGCCGTCAGATTTCACAAGCGGCTGACCTGGAAAGAAGGTAAGCCCGCTGCCTTTGGCCTACAGTAATACTGTACTAATGTGACTACGTGCTTTCAAGTCAAGTACATCATGCAGACATGCACAGCTGGCCTGCCAAAATGAGAGGGGGAGAGAGAGAGAGAGAGAAGGGGGAAGGGAGTGTTTGGGCTGGGCTGGCAGGGGTGACATGGTTTCTCGGAGGGAGTTTAAATGTTTTGCGGGCCTGAAGCGGGAGATAGATAGATACCCTTGAAACTAGCGGCCACATCGTCTCATCTCGCACCCGTTCATGCTGTGTCCGTGATGAAATGAATGTTCCCAAGGACACCACAGCGGTAGAGACCCGCTTTTCCATTCGGAGCGGCCGACGCCGATGCCGGTGCTGAAGCCTCACCACGTCACCGGAGTTCTCCCGGTAAAATTTGCGCTCCACGTAAACAGCTGGGAACAGCCTTTCTTGTGGCCTGACATCATCGACGCCATTCCCAACGTTGCACTCACAATTCCCATACTGTTTCATTTTACTTTTCCAACACGACCACCTTTACACATTACACACCAGCAAATCCCTCCACCACTTATCCCCCACACCCGCTCCCGCCTGTCTGACTCATCCGCGCTGAACACCCCTGCGCAAAATCACCGCCGCAGTCTAGACCCGCTCGGCGCCGATACTCCTCTCGACGCACTCCGTACCACCCACCTCTTTCCCGCCTGCCGCCGAAGCACATAGTCCAGTATGGACGGACCGTACGCCCGGGAGCTGGCCACCGCCATCGCCGCCATCCAGCACGCCGCCAAGCTCAGCCGGCGCGTCCTCGCCGCCTCGGACAAGGGCGTCGTAACGAAGGAGGACCTCAGCCCGGTCACGGTCGCCGACTTCGCCATCCAGGCTCTCCTGACCAGCACGCTGCACGCCGCCTTCCCCGACGACAAGTTCGTGGGCGAGGAGTCCGCGGCGGACCTGCGGCAGAACCCGAGGCTCTGCGACTCGGTGTGGGCGCTCCTGCAGCAGGTCGCCAGCGAGAGGGACGAGGACTCGCCGTGCAAGCTGCCCTCGTCGCCCGAGGAGATGTGCGACATGATCGACTGGTGCGGCCTCGGCGACCCTTCGCCCTCCGGCCGGTTCTGGGTCTTCGACCCCATCGATGGGACAAAGACCTTTGTGCGGGGCGAGCTGTATGCCATCAACGTCTGCCTGATGGAGGACGGGAGGCAGAGCGTCGGCGTCGTCGGCTTGCCGCTGCTGTCGGCGCACGCCAGGGCGCCCATCAACAACGACTCCATCGACCCGACCGGCGCCGGCAGCATCATGTTCGCCGTCCGGTCCCACGGCACCTTCATCCGGCCGATGCCCGGCCCCATCGACCTGCCGCCGACCAAGATCCCCCGGCACGCCGACGTCGACGCCCAGGCCCTGGTCTCCGTCACCTGTATCGAGGGCTCCGAGTCCGGCGCCCCGGGCATCCACCAAAAGGTCGCCGACCGCCTCGGCATCGCCTACCCGGGCAACGACCTTCTCGGTTGGGTCCTGCGCTGGACCGTGCTCGGCCTCGGCCAGGCCAACTGCACCTTCTGGGCTTACCGGCGGCGGGACCGCCTGGCCAAGATCTGGGACCACGCCGGCGCCATGCTGCTGTTCGAAGAGGTCGGCGGCAAAATCACCGACGTCGACGGGAACCCGGTGGACCTGACGGCGGGGCGCAAGATGGTGGCCAACTACGGCTTCGTCGCCGCGCCGCCCTCCGTCCATGCCCAGGTGTTGGAGGCTGTCAGGGAGACGTTGAAGGAGGAGGGCCTGCATGATCTGCTGGGTTAGAAACGGGCTACTAGACGAATGTGGCGTTCCGAGCGGTATTTGCATTTACGGTTTTTTATTATTATTCTACTCTTATGACCAAACCAATTCCAGCTCTGGGCTCGATTGTCGAAATGACCTTGGCCTTTCGAATATGTCTTGTGCCTCTGGACAGCCCATGAAATGATAAAGCGGTAAAAGGATACTTTCGGTCTCACACTCATTGTCTCCTACTCATAAATCTATGCCAGCTTCTCCTAGACTCTTTCTTCGTCTGGCTCAGCCATGCTGGAAGACTTCATCTGAATCTTTTACTAGGCCTCAGCACATCCAATGAAGCCAGTCAAGGTGCCAGCAACATTGATGCCTTGCACTGAGCAGGCGGTGCCGACGGAGCCGGGTCCGAAGGGGACGAACTGTTCAACGTTACGTCCTGTTGGGAATTCGGGGACTGGATCACACCCGTGTCCTTTGTCAGGACTAATCTCGCTATCGGCGGTGCACTGCAAGACGTCAGATACTCAAGCTTTTCTGGTTTTATCAGGACACAGAAGCTTACGCAAAAAGAGAATAGGCCGAGACCCTTGCAGAAGCCGTTATCAGCCACGCCACCATTGCAGCAGTGATTGCCCGTGCCCGGCGCGTTAGGGGTCTGTTGCTGAGGGAGGGCGGCGACCAGGCCGACCAGAAGAGCCAGAGGGGCAAAAGAGACCGTAGAGGCGTGCATTGTAGCGGTATGTAAGAAAATGGATATCAAAAAAAAAAAAAAAAAAAGAATGGAATAATTATGTAACCAGTACACACAAGGATCTGCAAAAGATTAAGGTTGGAAAAGATGGGATGATAAATGGCACCTTTGTGAAGAGAATTACACATATTTATAAGTCCTAGCCAGGTGCATATAAAGCTGAATTATACTTGATAGTATTAAAGGATTCTATGCTAGAGACAGTAGTAAACTACTCCATGCTTAGGATGGCTGATCAGGAGTCACTCCTTGGGACTGTACCTTTGGTTTCACAATGTTACATATACATTGATCCGTAGCTCTTATCCAAACCAGGAGGTTATAAGACAGGGCTATAGGGCAAATCGCATTCCCGAATTTCTCACGCGACGTCGTGTAGGTAGTTGCAGGGGGCAGGATAAGCCGAAACCGCAGATCTGATACTTGCGCCACTAGTCATGTTCTTTCCCTCACAGTTCTTTACCAACAATCCTGCTCTTTCACACATCAAGACTAATCACGCCATAACATATCTGATAGTTGGAGACTTAGATGGTTTACTTACTGAGGTATTGATAAAAGCTCTGAGGAAGGCTGACTAGACAGAAAGCTGATGCTAATATATATAACCTGACAGGCTGACTAGGTAATAACCTTATCCAGTCAACTATACAAAAAAGATTACTAGGTAGGTAAACATGTGGAAGTATCTAATCAAACTGACAGCTTGAGAAATGAAGAGTTTTTGAACGACTACAAAGTCGAGAATTGTTGCCTGATGATTAACATATTGATGAGGGGCATAATAGTTAAGCAGATCATCAGAAATGTTGCCCCAGCACTGCTGATAGAGACTGTAGTATCCTAAACCCGTTGTTCGGTTCTCTCCGAGCTTAGATAATACTACCCTACAGCCCTGGTCCGTGGGATGCGACATGCTGGAGCCGGGTTAAGCATGTCTCCCTGCCGGATCATCCATGATGTCTAGTTAGGACTGGCTGTTCACCCTAGAATCCACCCCAGCAGTATGACGATAGGGATTCTTTAGAGTTGGTGAGATAAAGCCTAGGCCAATAGTGATGGAAAATCATCCACAAGTGAGATGTATATAGGTTTGAGTCCCGTGTCAAATATACAGCTACTCTCGAGCGTATAATGCAGTCAATTGTTCTTATCATTTTGCCTCAACGTGTATCACAATGCGGCCTCATTACTGAAACTTGTTTTGTTGCCCAGGTACTGTATGTAGACTCGCTAGGCATCCAAGTGGAGATGCGTGGTTTGAGGTCGAGCACCCGTGGCGCAAAAGCAGGCTTAAAGCCAGGCCTATAAAGTAATGCTCGATTTTTTACGGATACCCCCGCCAAGGCCGTCCGGCAGCCGCGGAAGGCCTTTTTCTTTCTTTCTTTTTTTTTTCTTTTCTTGTTTTCTTGCCACAATCATACAAGTAGAGGGAACGGCGCCTGGTCAAGCTATGTGCAGTGGCGTCCGTTGCCGAGGAGAATCTGCTCTAAATGGGCCGGGCTCAGACTATGTCATCAATAATCAACAGAACAGAGTGACACTAACCGTTCGTTACGTCTGCCTTTTGCGGAGGCTTGCCCTTTTCGACTTGCATCTCCACTTGAGACACCGTCCTGGGGTTAGCTCGTGTCTCGCATGAAAGTCCACCAACATACTAGAGTACTTCAGCTCATTGTTCGACGCCTACTAGTCTGACAGTCTGACATACCCTCGGACCCTCATTGCCAGCTCCGGCATTTTATGACCAATTGCGGCACTCTTTTGGTACTCGGCCGAATCATCTTGTTAAACACACTGTAGGCTGGATCATTGAATGCCAGTCAATGTCCTCTCCTTCATGAAATCCATCGCCGATAGAGGCTTTTCTGTGGATTAGAGCAAATTATTCGTGGAACTTTGACGTTGATTTTGCAAAAGGCTGTTTCAATGTAAGATGGCAGGGCGGCTCACTCCCATTTCATTTATATTTGAGCATGTGGAGTGCCTTTCAAAGTGGCATGGAATGATATACCTTATGTGGTGATTCTCGTCATTGAGCATCAATTTTATGTTGCCTATAATGCGACGATAGCTGTCAAGAATGTTCTCGGTTAAGTCGGCCAAAAAGGAGGCCTCGAGTAAAGGTAGACCTGCAAACGATGGTCTGTAAAAGCAGGAAGGAAACGCACTGAGATGTTGGTCAAGGTCAATGGAATTTGAGCGAGACAAACATTCCGCTTCATAAGCCACGAGCCACATGGACTGAGCGGTTGCGGGGAGAATGACGGTGTCTTTTAGTCAATTGACCGTGTCGAACCTAATCTGGTATGATATCTACAAAAGTCACTCCATAGACTTTTCATGTTTGTACGCACTAATAGATAATTTTACATTAATTCTTATTGGGAAATGGAAAAAGAAGAAATTAGTAACTGTTGTGAACATAGTGTAAGAGAGTAAAATCTAGAGTTAGCCTACCATTCAAGTCAGGATTAGAGGCAGTTTAGTCTAAGTAGGTGAATATGTGAAGATCTTAGCTGATGTGGCTTATTAGTGGCAGCGATGACTGAACTTCTAGAACAGGATAAGTACCGATACACGTCAATCAAGAATTTCGGCCTCGCATAGCAAACTGCAAATCAAGCGCTAGTTCTTTTACACAATCAGCTAGTACCAAAGTGGTTTCTTCGAAGTGGCAAGACCCTCAGGCTAGGCTCCTTTCACATTGAATAACGAGAAGAGCTTAGCCAGGCTAAGCACGGTTACTTGGCCACTTGCAATGTCTGTCATCATAGCACAATTCTACTATCGGTGTGTGATTCTGAGACAATTGATCAACCGAGTAAAGATGAAATCCTTCTTTTTGGATTGCATTGACTACCATGCTTCTTAATTGATACTGCCACTGGTTGCCTTTCCAGAAGTTGTTTGATATTGTACTATACTGCTGTACCCTAAGGGCACCTACCTATTCGATGAAAAGGGGCAATGATCTGATCTCATGGTGTGGCGCCGGCCAACAAAGCACTACTAGCCATTAGACCACCAAATCATGTCGTTTCCCCCCTCCGCTTTCAGCAACGTTTTGCACTAGTTGGCATTGATGTGGACGCAAACTTAAAGTCATGGAAGATGCCCCCTGAGACTTTTTATGAATGCAGACCCTCCCTTCTTCTTCTTCTCCCCCTCCCTTTCCCCGGCAGCAATACCCATGGAGTTTCATTCAACCCTCCAAGGTGGAAACCATGAGGTTGACTCTGCACAACGGCCTATTCCTGGTAACTGTTTGCACTGCTACAGCAGCTTCCTTGTCGCAAGCAACAGCCATTTCGCCAAGCACTCTCGTCACAAATACTCCAAAGTGTTCAGTAGGTGGCATATTGTTTCTAACCCCATCGCCGCTCGCTGGTTGTTTGGGAACAAGTACTGATAGCTTATTGTCCGCTGGTAGCTACCGTGTCTCATCGATCTCTTGGACACAGCAGGATGTGGCAACAAACAATTGGGAGAATGCGTCTGTACGAACACCGCGCTTCAAGCTCGTGCCGCAAAATGCATACAGACGTCCTGCGAACTCGACGATCAAATACGTAAGTATTTGGGAACGGCTTGGCTTCTTGTTTCCTTTATTTTGCTAGGAAATAAGCTGATCTCATTTTTGGCTCACTGCATTAGTTACTTCCCGGATATCGCAAAGCTTTTGTCACGGCTACCCGATCCCTGAGCAGCGTCGCAATTTCTGCCGAGTGTTCTTCAGTGTTTTTCCTACAATAACAGCTATTGTTGTCATCCTGAGATTCGTATCCAGGAGGATAGGCAATATTCCGCTTTGGTGGGATGACTGGACAGCAATGATTTCGTTAGTAAGTTTTGCTGTTCGAATATGATGCGCTGGTTATTGTGGGTTCATTACTGACAAATTCAGTTTTTCTTAATGCTCACGCTCGGATGCGGTATCGCAAGTAAGATTTCCCCCGAAATCTCGAAAAATTTCGTACGCGCTGTTGTTAACCCTGTCGTCTTGCAGACGTCGAACTTGGCTTTGGTCTTCACTACTGGCATGTGGAACCAGGAAATGCCAAGCCCATCATTCAAGTTTGTAGTCCTTCGGCTCCTTTCCGTACGCATATCACTAATGCTTCCCTGAAGATTTTTTACGCAATGCAGATATTCTATCTCATAAAGCAGTAAAGCATATCCTATCACTTATTATTCGAAACACGAGCAATTTCACTGATTTGTCCTTAGAGTCTCTGCCAAAGTTTCTATCTGCGCTATGTACCTACGTATCTTCGTCACACGCTGGACCCGTATATTTGTTATTGGCCTCATAGTGTCACTTGTGGCTCAGCACTTTTTGTTCTTTTTCATGGTGCTGTTCCAATGCACGCCGATCCAGTACGTATGGGATAAGTCCATTCCCGGTTCTTGTCTCAACGTTACCGCCCTCGGCTATTCAGGGGCGGCTCTCACAATCACTTATGACTGCATCCTGATAGTCCTTCCATTGCCGCAGCTCTTGAAACTGCATGTCGACGTACGCAAGAAATTGGTTCTGATTTTGCTATTGGCGTTGGGCTCAGTGTAAGTAACAAGTATAAAAGCTGTGGCGTGATGTCCATGGTGGCTGACTGTACAAAGTGCCTGCGTCGCAAGCATGGTTCGTCTCAAGGTTTTGGTCACGTTTACCAATACTTATGACGCGACCTGTAAGCATCTACAGCCCGCCAACAATCCTATGCAATGCTAATACTTTTAGGGGACAACGTTGAAATTAACATCTGGTCTACCTTGGAGATCGACCTGGCGATGATTTGCGGCAGCCTTCCTGCATTACTGCCTCTATTCTCCAAAATGAAGGAGAAAATGGGATCATTCACTCACCGGCGGCACAACGAATCCGTTGCAGAGAGTGAGAACCAGATAAAGCTGGGCGATACTGTTCAATTTCGAGCATCAGACCAGTCCGATGCCTCACCAGATTCTCCAAGCAAACTAGAGGAGATGGGATGCAACGTCAGCCCATCCGGCACCCATTCCTAGGCGTTGTTGTTTTACCCTAGCGCACCCACTCCGCGAGTCGGTAATACCAACCGTCATATTGCTACTTCAACGCATATGATACATTATGTACAATACTTTAGCACTGAACCTAACTCACCTTGAATGCTAACAACTCACTTGTACTACAGACAAGGAGATTTTCACTATGTGCTACTATTAATTTTGCAACGCAGTCAGGGGCCCAGCTATCCCATCCTGCTGTGCAGAAAGGTTTACGGGATGTTAAATTGAGTGTCTTGCAGAAAGCTTGTTTTACATGGCCTCTGATTATGACTCGCAACCGGCCTTCTGGGACTGGAACTAGAAAGTTAGTGCATAAATACATGGGTCTGTGGTAATTATTCCCTGTGCCAAGCAAGCCTGGACATTATCAACTGTCTCTAAGATAAGGGAAACCATACTGCCTTGCGTGGGGAAATATCGTATGGCTCTTCACCATCTTTTGTCCACGTGCCTGCCTTAGTCGCTGTTTATGCTACGGCCCATGTCGTCTCAGTGCGTTCGGCGTGTCGCGAAATGTATGCCATACTGCAACGGCCTTCTAGGCTCGTTGGCTTTCCTTTCGCATTGACGGCAACCCAACCCCTGCCTGGCAGGCATCCTTTAACCGTCCGACTCAGGGCTCGCACTGACATGTTGAGATCAATGCACGCCTATCTACCTTGGACGGGCATTTCATGTCAGATGACAGACAGTTGTGGAAGCAAAGCTAACATCATGAGATGATAAGTTCGGATGCAATTGAGTTGGTGATCGTCCCTAGATGTCCATAATCTTCAGTTTATATGACGATGGCCTGTGGCTACCTTGTCCCGTACTATCTGTTATGTGTCGCTGCTCTGCAGTTGTTCGACCCCGTGTTGAAAACATCTTGTCCTGTGTGCAGGCTTGCTCAACCTCATGATCATCACGAAAGTCCCAAAGGGAGAGCAGCATGTGATCTACGTGATTTCCATAGCCAAGATCCGCCAAGTCGCAAGTGCCGGAAGACCGGTAGGTAATATAGACATGTACCTGGGACCAGTGCCAAAGTTGACACGCGTGACGGTCCTGGTTTCAGAACTTGTTAAGCTTCAATGACTATGATGTTGAGCTTAGCCGTGACACCGTGGTGGATTCTTTTCCGACCTAGCCCGTATTCCCCGGTGCATTCGATGCCACTTTGTACAACAACCGTGCTTGAAACGTTAGCATAGTTACAATCTGAGGCTGTATATACCATATTCGGACAGTATAGTTAGTGGTGGTCGGAATTAACACAGTTTCTATAAATGCAAGCCAAAATCTCACCTTTTCGTCCATGATTTTATACTCATTATCAACTGGATCTACAACACGCTCAATTGTCATACTTTACCTTTTTCCCAATATTTAATCAACCAATCTGCTGTGCAGAAGTTTTATTTTCAACAATACGAAATGAAGTTCACCGCTATTGTTTTTGCCGCATTTGCCGCCGGCGTTGCCGCCAAGAAAGGGTAAGTGCGGATGAATTCTTCCAAGAAGTTCCCCCAACGATGCGGATCACGCTTCTACTTGAGTATTTGCTGTACTAACACTACCTCTAAAACAAGTTGTGGTTTCCCCGATGGTCCCGACTGCAAGTCACTTGGCAAAGGGGCTGATGGCCTTGAGCAGTTTACGGACGACGGCTGCTGCGTTTTCCCCGCCCGCTGCGGCAACGGAGATGGGGGCGAAGTGTGCGAGTTTGCGAAGACCGGCAAGAAGGTTAAAGACCAAAGGGGATGACGTCGCATCCAGATCACAGAATACCATGAACCCTAAATACAATAATTGGCATTAAAATACACTATGACTATGTTGATCTCATTCTCAACAGAAACGTTGAATAGATAGACCAGCTGTTCTGCGATTCACACCCTGCGCAGCCAGCGATTGAGATTTGGTTTCTAGAAACATGCGGTATTCTGTAAAGTGATGTGGGAGAGTGGCATGCTGGCGTAGTGCTGTAGGGCGAGTTAGCAACAGCGCGGACACAAGAATGAATTGGATGTTACGCATGTGGCTTACCTCGAAGGTCCCGCTGGAGCTCAAGTTGCCGGTCTGCACAATCCATTCCCACAGGAGGAAGTTGTCGCTCTAGCGGGTGCCGGCGAACGCACACGTCAGAAATTTGTACCCGAACAGTGCCGGCTTCAGGTGCTGGTCGCCCTTAAGTGCGGGGTCTACTCTAATCTCATGGTGCTGGACCCTGGTTCTGCAGGGAAAAGGTCGGGGTGAATCCATCGCGGGGAGCCCCAACAGCTTCGACTTTAGGTCTTGGGAAAAGAGGTGGTGAATGGCCATGAAATAGCCGTACTCCCGGCTGGTATTCGATGGGCCCGCCTGTATATAATCCTGGGAGCTGCTCCAGACACGGCTGGCGGTGACAGCCCATTATTCATACCGACACGATATGCAGCGTACCTCAGAGCTTCTTTTCCTTTTCCTGCCAGGAAGTCGGCTCGCCTCCTGGAGTCTTTCCCGTGCTGTTTTGTAGGCTTGGGGCGTCCCGGGACAATGCCCGAGCAACAAGAATATCTTCTCGCTCTCTCTGCAACGCTGGAAGCTGAGAGGTTGACTGCCAGCCCGAACCCTGCTTATCTTCTCGGCTCATCTGTTGAACCTTACGTATTGTTTTAGATGATCATGATTAAGTGTCTTATGACTTGAGAGTAATGGTTAAAAGCGCGACACAATCCATTCCACCCGTATGCGAGCCTTAGCACAGGTACATGTGCAGTCAAGAGGATGTGTCATCATTCCTCTCAAAGGTCCGTAATAGTTGCACTAAACTAATCTTTTCGTAGCCGGACCACGAGCATTCACGGTTTCCCGAATGAAAAAGAATTTTTTTTTAAAAAATACGGCGGCAGAAAACGGCTGCGGGGTTTGTGGTAGCCGCCAGAGATCGTCTCGTAAGAGAGGGAGGCGGGTTTCTTCCCGTCCGATCAAACGCCGGCCGAGCGGGTCCCGCTTCTGATCCCGTCTAGGGGTCCCCCCGTTCGCAAACCTTTTCTAAAAGCCTCACTCACCCCATCCAGCTGCACCCGCGCAAATCACGTCAACCCAACCCCCGCCTCTAGCCATACTCTGCTTACTCCCTTACCTTAGTGTGTACCTTACCAATACACTCCCGGAATCATATATACCTAGAAAGAGACATCCCTCCCTCCCCCAAAATGACGGAAGAACGGACAATCCACCAGCCAATCCACCCCTCCGTCCGCGCCCGGCTGGACCCGGAGTACGTCGCGCTGCACGACGCCGTCATCCAGTACATGGAGCCCTCCGAGGCCCGGCCGTGGGACCCGGCCTCGCGCCGCGCGCCCAACCCGCTGGCGCACACGACGCAGAAGCTCTCCCCCGTCGGTCGGACGTGGGACGAGGAGCTCCCCGGCGGCAGCGTCCAGGCGCGCATCTTCGTTCCCGCTGGCGAGGCCCCCGACCCTGCCGCGGGTTGGCCGTGCCTCGTCTGGCTGCACGGCGGCGGCTGGGTCAACGGCGGGCTGGACAGCGAGAACGGGTTCCTGACCCACGTTTGTCGATGTGAGAGCCTCAACCTCCGACCCCCTCTCATCTTCCTCACCCCCCCCCCCCCCCCCCCCCCCCCCTTTCATGATCTTCGCAAGAGGCCTACTCTCGACTCGGAACGCCCCCCCCCCTTTCTAGTTCGCTGACAAGCAGAGACGACTAGACGTGAGGTGCGTGGTCGTCACCATCAACTACCGCCACGCCCCCGAGCACGTCTACCCCGCCGCCGTCGAAGACTCCCTCGCCGGCCTCAAATGGCTCCTCGAGCCAGCGACCGCGTCCCGGCTCAACATCAACACAAGCCTCGTTACGATCGGCGGTGTCTCGGCGTTCGTCAACCTACCCTCATCCCCTCCCCCCTCTTTCTCTCTTCCGTGTCCGCAGGAGTCTAACACGCCCCGTTCCCCCCTACATCAGAGGCGGCAACCTCGCCGCAGTCGTCACCATGAAAGCCTCCCTCGCCGGCATCGCCCCCGCCCCCATCTCCCAGCTCCTCGTCTGCCCCGTCATCGACAGCACCGCCACCGCCGAGACGGGCTGGGCCGCCTCCCGGCACGTCCCCTGGCTGACCCCCGGCCGCATGTCCTGGTACCAGGACCTCTACTTCGCCTGCCCAGAAGACAGGCGCCAGTGGGACGCCTCGCCGTGCTTCGCGCCCGCCGACGTCCTCGCCCGCAGCCCGCCGACGTGGCTCGCCGTCGCCGAGGTCGACCTGCTCACGCCCGAGGGCCTCGCGTACGCGGACCAGCTGCGGGACGCCGGCGTTGACGTTCAGACCGAGGTGTACAAGGGCGCCACGCACTCCGTCCTCGTGCTCGCCGGGTGAGTTGACTCCCTCCCTCCCCGCACGTGTTTGATTCACGAGGATATCTTCTTCTACTTCTCTCTCTCGCTCCTTTTTTTCTCTCTTTTTTTTTCGCCTTGTTGTTGACCTTGACGTAGTGTACATCGAATCAGCCGGAAGTTGGTCCACGACGCTTGCGCCTGGCTTGCCAAAGGCTTTGGTTCGGCATACGACCCTTCCGCAGCCCCTATCCTGTCGCAACAAGAGTAGGTTGTTTTGAATTCATGCAAATTGACTTTGTAGCCAGCCCAGCCAGCGGTCCCTTGGACAAAGTTCTTTTTCTTCCAGGACTTGGTTGGCACATGGGAGGGGGGGGGGGGGGGGGGGGGCTGTCTTTGTGATCGTTACTCATAGAACGAGGCTTTTTATTAACAAGCTATATGTATATATACCGTCAGGGCTTTCAAGTAAATTCTGTCGCTTGTCAAAGTAAACGTCGCAAGTTGGGTGCCGGAAACAGAAATCTGGCCCTACCCGGGTCTATTTATGCCGGGAATGAGGAGGAAAAGAGAGTGAAAAGTATAGGATGGGCTGCGAGTTCGATTTGCGCTACACATTTGCGCTCCCACCCACCCCTATGAAGCCGTGAGAAGCTTCTGCAGCTCCGCGAAACGGACCGGTTTCGGCAGGAAGACGTCAAAGCCCGAGGTCTCGGCGTCTCGGCGGGCGTCGGCGCTCGCCAGACCTGTCAGGGCGACGACAGTAGTGGCCTGCAGCTTGTGCTCGCGCTCGTACTCGCGGATCCTTTTGGTTGCCTCGAAGCCGTTCATGACAGGCATGCTGATGTCCATCAGCACGAAGTCGAACTGGCGGCGCTTGCTGGCGGACGCCTCGGCCGACGCGCTCGAGGCCGCGACGAACTTGTCCAGCGCCTCCTGCCCGTTCTCGGCCTGCTCGTACGAGAAGCCGCACTTTTTCATGAACATGACGAGGAGCTTGAGGTTTATCTGGTTGTCGTCGACAAGCAGCACGTGCAGCGTGGCAGGTTTCTGCTTGACGAGAACGGGCTGGCCTCCATTCAGCGCCGGCGACAGCGCGAGGGCCCCTAGGGGCTTGATCAGCGGCTGTGCGGACATTGCCGGTTCAAGCTCGGACGGGTTGGCGTCTTGGTGGAGCGGGGTTCCGACCCTTTCAACCTCTTGGGTCTGTTTTTGGTCGGCGGAGAGGGACCCGGCTGGGATTCCCAGCTTCCCGCTGTTCCTCTCCAGGTCAGCCGCTCGTTTAAGGCAGTGGCTGAAAACCTTTGCCAATTTTCGTGGACCGCAGCTGGAGGATGATGTTAGCCATGATGAGGAAGGGAATACAGCACGATCCAAAACTAGTCAATACTCACGGTTGGGGTATCACTTCCACAATCTCTGAGAATTCCATCAGGAGCTTGCTGTGCTCCTGCAGAATCCGCACCGCTTCTTCGGCGTTCGGGCTGATGATGATGAATGGGGCCTTCTTGGATTTCAAAGCTCTCTTCAAGTTATCCTTGAATCGCTTTTCGAGGATCTCCACGGAGGGCGGGTCGGAGTACAGATAGAGATCGGCCTCTTTTGGGTCTGCCGGATCTTCTTTGGTGACCTTCATGTGAAACCACTCCGCGCAGGTCTCAGTGAGGATTTCATTTAACTTGGTCGCCGGTGTGCTCATCGGCTTCGATCCCGAGCCATCGCCTCCTTCGAGGAGCACGACCTCCAATCCCCGGGTCTGTTCGATAGCGCTGCGCATCGCCTCGTCAGGCTCGCGGGATGCCTCGTCGGACACGGGCGTGAAGCCGAGGTGCACGTCGATCTCGGTGCCCCGGTTCTGCTCCGACCTGACCTCGAGGCTTCCTCGTAGGGAGTCGACGATCTGCTTGACGATGCTCAGACCCAAACCGGTGCCGGGTTGGAAAGAGTCTTCCTGGCTGAAGGGGAGGAAAAGCCGGGTCTGCTGGAACTCTTCCGACATGCCCTTCCCAGAGTCCGCTACGCGGATCAGGGCGTCAATCTTGGACCCTTCGGCCCTTGCTTGGCCACTGAGGGAGACGAGGACGAAGCCTGTTGACGTGTACTTGAGAGCATTGCCGAAGAGGTTCATGATGATTCTTCGCAGGGCTCCCGGTTGCGTCTTCACCAGCCAGGGCGTCTTCGGGTCAATGTCCAGCAGGACTGACACCACGCCCTTTTGACCTTGGGGTTGGAAGTTGCCCACCGACCGGATGTTTTTCGATTCATTGACGCTGATGCTGGGCTTGGGCCCATCGAACGGGCCCGTGCCTACCAACTTCTTGAACGCGTGGCCAGCGGCGATGGCGTCGACGACCTCTTCGACAAGCACGGCCATGTCCACGACGGACGTCATGCTCAGGCTCTCAAGGGAATCCGAGGTGATGGCGACGGGCCTGTTTTGGTTCTGCCTGGCACGCCTCCTCATCTGCGCCCGGCCGAGCCTGTTGATTTTGCTGTAGTCGAGCACATGATTCAGGGTGTCGAGAAGGGTCTTGCCGCAGGTGGCGATGGAGCTGATGAGGCCCGACTGGTAGGGGTCGGTGCTGGTGTCTTGGAGAAGCTCGGCGGAGCCCAGGATCCCGTGCAGCGGGCTGCGCAGCTCGTGGCTCATGCTCGCGATGAAGGTGGTCTTGGCGGCCTCGTTCTTCTGGCTGTTAATGCGCCCGACCTGGGTCATGATGCTGTTGCTGAAGGCCCGGAGATAGGACAGGTCGTGGTCGAGGTTCATCATGCGACCCGTAACCGATGTCCAAAGGAAGCAGCCGCCGGCGAGCTTGTCTTCGCCGTAGTCGAACAGGGGCACAAAGACGACCGTCTTTGCGCCCGGGATCTTTTTGAGGAGCTCTTCGTGGACCATTTTCACCTTTCGTCGCCGGCCTTCGGATCTATCGATGGGGCGTGCCCCGTCAACGCCCATGGTTTCCCTGTCGCTTGCGCTGTCGTCGCCCGACGAGACGCCGACGCCTGCCTCGGTGAAGGAGAAGGTCTTTCCCATAGGGAACATTGCAAAGTACTTTTCAAGGATGCCGAGCGACAGCGAGGGACCCTGTTCGATCCGCTGACGCGCCCGTTCGTCGGCCACGGAATAGCTCAATATCCTGCAGGGCCTCGACAACGGCGACGTGTCCGAGTCGGAGCTGTCGAGACCAGAGCCCGAGGCTTGATGCCGAGCGATATCCTCCTCGTCCGAAGATTGCGTTCTCCCCGACTTGCCGCGACTCGACGGTGTCGACTCCGTCGTTGCCGTGGCGCCGAAGAGAGCAACACCGTCGGCGAGGGTGGAGTGGCGAAGGACATCGGCGGCCCGGTTGAAGAGCTTTGACAAGCCATCGGCTCTGGGCTGGGGCCCCTTCTTGGTCGATGGCGGGATCTCGGAGGGGGTAGGGGCCGGCTCGGTCTGCTGGTGGGACGTCGAGGACTCTCTCGAGTGGGTTTGGACTTGGGCTTGGTCTTCGGCGTGGCGAAAGTACGAGTTTGATCGGGGCATTGGACGTCTTGTAGATGTGAGGGCCATGTCTGGCGGGCGTACTGTCGAAGGACTCCGGGGAGCCTCGTCCTTGGCGGCCGTGTGGTCCTCGCTGAGAACTGAACACCCCTCGATGAAGGTAGCCAGGCCACGCACGATGCGCTCACCCTTGAAGCGGTCGACGCGGTCGCGTGCCCATTCCAAGTGCTCCATAACGGTCTGGGCGACGCCCTGCATGAAGCGGATCTCATCCGCAGTCAGCCCATCGTGAGGGACCTCGTCAGAGACGGCAAAGGAACCAATCTTGTGGCCGCTGCGGGAGATGATGGGCACGCCGGCGTAGAAGCGGACGCCGGGCTCGGACAGAACGTAGGGTCGGTTACAAAAGCGGGAGTCGAGACGGCAGTCATTGACGATGAGGCCGGTGGCGGTATACGGCTTGCCTCTGTGGTCGAGGCCGGTGCACGTGTTCACCAGGGAGTGTTCGCAAACAGCATCCGGGCGCGACAATATGGTAGCGCCCACTAGGAAGAATGACAGTTGTTAGCACATCAGCTCCAAACATACACGTCGTCTCTCTTCCCCTCCCTCCTCCCTGTCTCATTTTCTCCCCTCTCGGGCTTGGGAAGAAGTGAGAAAGAGCGGAAGCCAGAGGTGCCAAGGGTCGACGGCGTGACGGCGGGTGCTCATGGCATGTTCTGGGTGGTAGAGGCTACAACGTACGCCACAAATCGGCACTGGGACTGCTGGACCGGTCCTCATCGCCGTTCAAGCCGTCGCTCTGGCGGTCCTGCAGGTCATCGAGGTCCCCGAGCTGGACGGCGCGAGTGGCCTCGGCAAGGATGGTCTGGGTAGCGGAATCGATCAGCGAGACCATGGCGCGGCGGACGTTGAGTCGCAAGACGGCCAGCTGGGCGAAGGCGGTCAGGGCCTTGTCGGGCGAGGGCTTGGGTTTGTAGCCATTGCCGTGTAAGTCGGGGGCGGCGAGGCTGTCGACGTTGAGGGCGACATTGAGCGAAGAGCCCTGCGCGACCTGCCAGCTCTGGAGATAGCGCTGCACTTCGCGCTCACGCTGGGCTTCAGACATTGGGACAGAAATGCGAGAATGCGCAGGCGCGCGCGACACGACTACAGACTCAGAGAGGCAAGGGGGGGTTGGCTGCGCTTCGGGCCGAGCGAGGGGTGCGCGTGCGCGTGTCCCCGGTGCTGTGGCTAAGACAAAAGGTGTCGAGACAGCGACGGCGACTCGTCACGTCTGCCCTCAACCTCGTCTTTTCGAACCTTCTTGCTCGTTGTGTGTTTCTGTTCGGAGGGGGGGTTCAGATGGGCCCGGCGGCGGGGTGAACAACCTACGACAGGAACAATCGTGGTGGCGTTAGTATGCACAAAGAGGCAAGGGGGGGGTTAGACGCTTGCCAAAGGAGCTTTACCCGTTCGAGGAAGGCGACTTGGTGGCCCGGTGAGAGCGAAGAAAAACTAGACCTTGGCAAAGATTCCCTTTGGACGTGTGGGAATTACATCATAACCTCAATCTGGGGAGTATCCACAGACAGCATCGAGGGGTGGGGGCCATTGTACGGTCTAGATTGGCCTGGTTTGGGCCTATGAAACGTGGCCCAGCACCGTTGACTGCGTATCCATTGGATTGGACCAAATACCATATGACTCGGCGGGAGATGACTTCTTGTTCCCACTCACGATCGATCGGTCTTTTGCGGAATCATCGACCAAATGTCCAAGGTCGAAATGCCGCAATGAGCATGCCAGTCCGCAACGCGTGATAGATACATAACACCGCAAGTGGCTGTTATTGACACAGGAGCGCACAGTCTAGTGCCGCACGCAACTCGATATTCAACTCAGGATACTTTCCGCTGTATACTATCTATCCATGTGTTTGGTGGTGGTGAGTCAACATGCCATCGGAAGGTCTCGATTTCGACTGACTCTGTGTCTCTCTTCTCGGTTGTTGCTTAGGGAACAAGGTGGGTGGGTTGTAGAGATACTGTAGCTCGCCCGCCCCTGTCGCTCGCTTCCGCACGCAAATCTTGGAAACAATATTTAAACTACCTAGTGTCGACTAGCTAGTAAAGCCCAGCAAGGCAATTGATTAGTCCGCAGATCTACTTGGCCAAAGAGAACCCCCCCTCCCCAGCCCTACCCATACGCGCGGCTCAATGTCACGCCGACGAGGGAATATAGGTAGACAAAGACCACGGCGGGGCACCAGTTCAACCAACGGTTATCATGCTCTGACAGTATATGTGTTGAGCATCGAGAATGATTTATGACCATGTAACCTGAATGGCCATTACTGGGTACCTATGCGGCCCTATGGGGGATTGCCTTATGTTCAAACCTCAGTTCTGACACTATGCGCGCTATTTATGTTGACAAGCAGACACGCACTAGTCGAGACAGCAACGAACATGTGCCAAAGGTTCAAATGTACATGTGTGGTGGGTGACTTGAGCAGAGTGCCGGATTTTCTCTCCGAATTGAAACTATATCGCAACATCCACCAGGACTCCGACCTTTTCAATTGAAAATAACCCATGCAGCCATCCTTCTATAAACACCATATCCTTTTACCGTTCCGATCCGCAAAGGTAACAGGGAGAGCTGTCTAGTTATTTTTGGGATTCACCCACCCAACGGAGCAAGGCATGCTGTGTTACGGAGCTATGATAAATAGAGCAAGAGATGACCCGAACCCCCCCCCCCCCCCACCAATGCCGATCCCGATCGCTCGCCTCCCCCATCCGAAGGATCAAATACATCAACCCACAACCTTACTGCCTCTTTCCCCTGGGCGGTGGGAACCGTGCCGCGTCCTATCCGAACTTGATCCCGGAACCGGGGTTCCAAGGGCCCCCCTGCAGCTGCTGCTGCGGCTGCGGCGGCTGGTTCGCTGTGTTCTGCGCCAGTGGCTGTCCGTTGGTTGATGCCGGTGCGGGAGCCGGTGCGCCGCCAGGTTGACCCCCGAACTTGATGCCCATGTCGGGCTGCCACATGCCCGCCATGGCGGCGGCAGGTCTCGGGTGCTGCGGCTCGACTGTTGAGCCCGCCCATGATTGGATGTGAGCCTCTGCGGGTGAGTGTCGAGCAGAATCTTGTTGCTGCTGCGGCGGCGGTGCAGTGCCAGGGACTACGCTCGCACTGAAGTAGGACTGAGCCCGCGGGTCGTAGCTTGAGCCAGTCGGAGAGTGGACCGGTGATCTGCTAATGTTAAGGGAACCAAGTGGCGGCATGTTGATCTCCCTAGCACAGAGTTAGTAAAGGGGTCCGTCAAGCTTCGACCTTTGACTTACTCTTCGAGGCTCTTGGCGTCCATGCGCCGCTCCGCGGCCCATGCCTTGACCGGATCCCGGAAATTCGGGCCCACCACCTTGCTCAAGTCGTTGTAGAACTTCCGTCCGACGTCGACATTGTTGACAATCTCCTTGTACTTGTAGTAGGCATTGTCGAGCCTCTGCAGCGCCTGCTCGCGCTCGCGGCTTCCACTTGATGTCTTCTTCTTCTGGCTCTCAAACTCCCGATTGATTCTCTCCACTTCCGACATCAGTCGCTCTTGCTCATCCTCTTCTTTGGCAACGGCCTCAATCTCGGCATCGTACAGCTTGTCGAGGCGCTTCTCAAAGAAGTCCTCAAAGTGCGCCGGAACGATGGCCATCGTCGGGTACGTCCTCTCGAGACGTGCTGCTTCCTTGAGGATATCTGGCTTGATATCGTCCGTTCTGGCCTTTTCCCGCAGCGCGTCCGCCTTCTTTCTCCTCTTGGACTCGAGACGGAGGACATCGTTGTAAGCTCCACGAAGTCTTCCTATCACCGGCTTCAGGGGCTCTGGGATGTCCATCCGCCTGGATGAAGGCACGTAATCCATGATAGCCCGGTCCGAACTAGAGAGCATCTCGAGCATGTCCTGAACCTCCCTGTACTTATCCCGCACGACAGCATCGCTGCTCGTACTGCTCGCAAAGTAGCCCTCGATCTCAGCCACCTGAGCCCACAACCGGCTTCCCTGAGGGTCGCTTCGACTGTCAGGCCTTGACCACCGATCAGTGCCGTACTTGCGTCTCATTCGATTGTCCTCTTCCTCTTCTGCGGCGAGAATTGCCTTGCCTTCATTGAAGACTGCAAGATCAGCAGTCCGCAATTTGTCGATATCTGAGAACGCCCGTTGGATTCGGCCGATTGCGTCCGCTTGCCGTATCTCCTCTGCATGATGCACCAAGCTATGAGGCAAGCCCAGCGGCTTTTCTAGAGCCTGTAGTGAGCCTGGTAGATTGATGGAGCTCAGCATGGTATGCAGCTTCTCTGTTTGCGTTTCCATCTGTCCAATAATATTCTCGTTGACTATCCGATCGCGGAGCTGCTCGTAGATGGTGATGGCAGCGTGGACAGAGAACGGGACGAGTTTCGTGAACAGTGCAGGGCCGAACTCAGCCTGCTCTCCTAGATAGTCGAAAGGGTTGGCCACCTGTGGAGGCACTCTGGCAACAGCCATGTTGGCTCTGTCAAGAATCCTGAGTTCCGACTTTGGCGGGACGGGTTCTTGAACACGGGTCAGTCTAGGCTCTTACCTACTCCCCTTGTGTCATCAATACTCACGAAGGTAAATCACGTCATTGTCCTTCTCGGCCCGCTTCAAGTCCTCCTCAACCTTACGCTTCAGTCCGTTCAGATCCTCGAGCACTGCCTTGTTAAGATAGCCGCCCCGGCTCTCCTTTAAGCCCTCGCTGACGCAGCTCACAGCGTCCTGCAGGCGAGCGACCTCTTCACCGTATCTTCTCTTCTCGAGGCAGTCGAGCGCGGCGCGGTATTGCGCGGCGCCGGCGAAGTGATGGTGCTTCGCACTCATGTGGTGGATCCAAGCCGAGCTGATAGCTTCGCTCTTCATCGCAGCCTCGCCTGCCATATTGTAGAGATCCGACACGCGAGCGGCCAGCCGGGCGATGATGGCATCCTTGTACTCGTCCATGGCGGCCTTTTGCCAGAAGCACTCTTGGGACTGCGCCAGGAGCAGATACGAGAGCGACTCGAGGGTATTGGCGTCCATGTCCTCGGGAGGATCAGACATGCGCAGCTCAGGCAGTATTTCCTTCCGCATGTGGTCCAGCACCCCGGACGCCGAGGCGAAGTATCCAGCAGCGGTCTTGAGTCCTTCCCCACCTCTTGACTGCGCAACGGCCAGCTGAGAATAGAGGGAGGCAAGGTTGTAGAGGATGTTCATGAGTTCGTACTTGAGGTTGTTCCGCACCATCGGTCGCTCGGTGTTATAGCCCAGGGCCGGATACCACGTGAATTCGGCACCAATCTAAGAGACAGCCATGTCAGCATCATAGGGAGAACCTATGCTATTGCGAAAGCGTCGGGGAGACGTACGTCAATTGGGAATTTACCGCCGATCCATACCAGCTGCCCCGCGTAGGCCTGGAGCTTCTTGATGCCGCTGGGGTGCGGTTCCCTCACGTTGACCGCATCCCGTCGCAGGGCGTCAATGACCTCGAGGTCCTGACGGAACATGTCCGGGTGCTGGTCATATTTGGTGTTGATGTACTGTCGTATCGTCGAGGTGAGCGACAGGTGGGTAGATTTGCGAAAGGGCAGCGACAGGATATTGGATATGCTAGTCATGGCGAGAGAGCAGTCAGCAAGCTTTTTTAGGTCTCCAGGGCGGGACAACGAGTAACTCACGTTGCCATCTTGAACGAAGACGCCTCAAAGTGCTGGAAATGCGGCGTTGGAGTCGCTTCGAGCTACGCCGGAATCCTCATGACCTCATCTCTCGAAACATGGAAGGAAGCAGAGCCCGACGCTGCGCTAAGGCAAACTGACGT
This sequence comes from Colletotrichum sublineola, assembly GCA_020631755.1. NCBI lineage: Eukaryota > Fungi > Ascomycota > Sordariomycetes > Glomerellales > Glomerellaceae > Colletotrichum > Colletotrichum sublineola. Next base: position 4,647,419 of record JAHSQG010000001.1, read on the forward strand.
TGGCGGGGCCGTGATGTGGCTTGACCTTACAATAGGTGGGGGTGGGTCGTGGCTGAGACGCTGCTGAGGGAAGTTGTCTGCCTGACAGTCTCCAGCATGTTTGCCTGGACAACAAGGCTAAATAAAGCGGTTCATCCTATCGTCAATGTAGGAACATGCAATCCCAAGGTAAAGATTTCGAGATTGGGCCGTGTGTAGATGCTCCATTTGCTTTTAACTATCTTCAACCTATTCGGCTCATTGGTGGTATACTTGTTCTATAAACTTTGAAAGGAATCGCCGACCCTTTCCCTGCACCCACTGTCAAACCTCGTAGTTAACATCCAAAGGACATCCAACGTCCTTATGCCATGACTCCATACGTCCTGGCCCTGTCGGTGACGGACCTATGCACTTGTGGAAGGGTCTGTCCACTCAATCCATCTTTATGTACAATGCCACGGTAGTAAAAAGGAAAAGAATAAAATAAAAGAATAAGAAAAAGAATGTGGCGTTTAGCTGAACGCTTTCAATAGTAAACCCCCTATCGTTCTTGAACGCTCAAGCTGAGTTTGAGCGGTATGCCAAGTCGGGAATGCGAGTCAAATCGAAGAGGCCATTGTTGGTAATATAAGGATATATCGCGGTCAGCGGATTATAATTATGATGCTGTCCGGGGACGTTGTCCCATCGTCCGTGGTGGAATGCGTTGGGCCCGGGCATTACAAGCTGTCATTGTCGACAGGTTGCCTTCCTGTTGCTGCCTGGACCGAGACAAGACCGTACCATTTCGGCCGGGGCAGCGTGTTGAGGCCAGGGTGTCCTGGGTTGACGAAACACTGGAGATGAAATGCATATTGTGCTTTTCCATCTTTTGATCCTTGCAAAAGCCAGAATCATCAGACCATACGTATCGTGAGGCGAGGAGTCGCGGAAACGAACTCTGCCTTTGTCATGTCGTCATGCTCGGCGGGGGGTTCGCTTCATGTTGAGGGGATCCAGACAAGCTCGATGACACCGTCGATCTTACTCATCGGCTCGCCGTCCTCTTCGACCCAGCGCTCGTCGTCCTTTCTCCGCGTGTAGACCTGGAGCACTGATCCGTCCTCTTGCACGTGAGCCTCTTGGAGCTCCCAGGCGATCTTGCGGCCGGTCTTGTGCAGAGATCTACGCTGAGGACCAAACATGTAGTCCAGGTTCCAGCCGATGTCATCGGGGGCGGGGGTGAAGGTCCGCTCCATCTGGTCAAGGTTGAAGTCGATGCCTTGCGGGTAGTGGGCAATGCTGAAACCGTTGGCGATGATGAAATCGTCGGCGGTAATGAATCGTTGGTAAGAGCAATCCTCACCGCAAGCGTGGGCAACCTTTGTGGATTGGAAAGGCTTGGCGAAGTGCCAACCGCCGCCCTTGTAGTGGTGCAAACTCAAGGGCTTGATGCCGGACTCGTAGAAGCCAGCCGGGTCACCGTACAAGTCGAGCTGCCACAGCTCCCACAAGTTTGTCAGGCGAACCTCGGTGTTTTCGTAGATGCACTTGCGGAGAAGAATATCGCCCTGGGGGCCCCAGCCAGAATTGGCTTCCTTGACCTTCTGCTCCGTCTTGCACGACTCGTAAAGCTGGTTGATGGCGGCTGCGAGTGGGACACTGAGGAAGACACCGGCACCGCCAAAAGCCTGAGATCCGTGACGGTGAATGGCATTGACGTCCTCGGAGAGGGTTCCGATGTAAAGGGGGTCCAGGTGGTCGAACGTGGCGAACTTGTCGATGAGACCGTGCATGCTGGGGAAGTAGGTGTCATCATCGCAAGTTACGAGCCACTTCTTGGTCTTGCGATCGGGATGGTTATAGAGATAGGGGACGAGCGTCAGGTAGCGGACGGCCATCTCCATGGTCGGGTCAGAATGGGCCACGTCAACGTCGATGCCAATTCTCTTGAGCCTATCGCTGGCCTCCTTGAGCTCGGCGTCGGTAGCATCGAGAAGCAGCAACAAAAGCTTGCCGCCGTTGGACTTGCCGTTGCTGTCGGTAAGCCAGTGAGACCACTCCTTGATGGGGCTCGTCTTGGGGTCATTGAAACGTTTGTAGGTGGTGGAGACGGCAAACATGAAGTCGGAAGCGTTGACCGTGGCGGGGTAGGGAGACTGGGTGACGGGCACTTCAAGAGGAGCGACGCATTCTTCGGGAGCGTAAGACTTGCCAACATCAACAGTCTTGAACTTCTTGGGGAGGAAGTCTTGTTCTAAAAGGGTGTAGCCCTTGCGCTGGATGGGCTTGCGGTTAAAGGTGACGTAGCGCTTGAAGTAATGGATCTTGTCGGCGAGGCCGTACTTGTCCTTGAGCGTCTTGATGTGGTCGGTGTCGATATCACAGTTCATAACGTGAGTTGACGAGGGGGCGGACTCGGCGGGGATCTTGTCGGAAAGAGATGAGGAGGCGTGGGACTTGACGGCGTCCAAGGGCTGCTGGTGTGTGATGGACGATTTGACGCCGGCTCCCGTCTTCAAGATGCGACCCCGAACGTCGATGGCGTCGTTGCGGAGAGTCAGGGCCATGATGACCAAGACGACTACTGCAAAAAGCAGCATTCTGGCGAGTGGATTACGCATACTGCAGGTGGCGCGATGCGAACCGGGCAGCTTAGCTCCCATTGTCCGGAATAAAGCTTCTGACTGTTTGTCGTCCAGCTTGACGGTTGTGAGCGGGGGTCGTCCTTGGTGAAATCGGGGGTTGAGGTTTAAAAAATACACTTGGTCGTCGATGAGAGGTCGACGTTGAGAGCTCGTGTCCTTTAGGCGTTGTACAAGCGGCGGAGAGTTCAGACGATAGCTTGACAATACCAAGATATGCTGGCTGGGAAAGGCGTCTCAAAAGCTCGCATAGGAGAGAAAGAAAATGAAAGAAAGAAACACGAGTACTAAAGAATAGCAACTAGAAGTGTTGCTGAGCGAGTGACGCTATCATAGGACCGGAAAGTGATCGGGAAAGCTATCGACGGGAATCTCTGCCGCAATGAAACCGAAAAGCAGACAAGAGACTGGCGATCCAGATTCGTGACGTGAGCTGGAAAAACGGAAAAGAAGGAAAGAAGCAGGAGGGGAGGAGGGAGGAAGAGGTAGAAGAGGTCTGGAAGAACAAAAAGAGGGCCCCCTGGAGCAAGGTGTAGGAATAGTGCGTAATGTACGCTCCTGAACAAGAGGCTAGGGTGATTAGGAGAGACGGGTCCCAGATGATGGCAAGGTCTTGGACCACTGTACATGGAAATCGGTGTGGGCGAGAGAATGAGAGAGATAAACTACCTAGGCAGAGGAGTCTCTCCAAACGGCGAAGAGTGACAGACTGGGGACAACTACGGGGGTGGGACAAAAGGTTCCAGGCCAGGGGGGGGGGGGGGGGGGGTGAGGTTGGAATGGGATACACTTAGTACTACATTGCACACACGTGTATTTAGCATAGCCGTAGAGGGGAAGAGCAGGGGTGTGGTACATAGGTTATGAGTGAATGGTGGGAAGAGGCACTGGATAAAAATCAACAGTCGGAAAGGACTGGACAGGAAGGGTCAGGGTCAAGCGAGCAGCAAAACGAGTGCCTTCCCCCCTCTGCCTGGACTGGGAAGAGAGAGAAAGAAACAGAAAGAGAGAGACTGGCCGGGAATGAAAGCAACGGAACGGGCGATATGGGAATGCGGGTGGCATGGACGATTGGATAATTGGGCGACCAGGGAAGGAGAAGGAAAAAGGGGAGGGGGTTCCATGTTGAAGAAGATGGTCCATTCCTGGCATTCCAGTCCGGGACTGGTGCATTTTGGGAAACGGCACAGCTAAGGAGAATATTTGTCGGGAAGAGGGGCCTGAGGAGAGCAAAGCACTGTACACAGGGGATAGTTGATGAGTGTGGGAGGTCCAGGTTCTTTCTCAAATGGGAAAGATTCCCGCCGCATCTCGGGGCGCTGGTGTACCGTACCATGTATCCGCACCGTGCAGATACATAGGAAGGTACACACTTTTGTCCACCACTTGGGTCCTTTCCCACGGTACCCTAGGGCTTGCCAGTGCCATCAGCCACCACATCCCAAACCACGAGTCGTCGTCACTTGACAAAAGCAAAACTGACGACGCTGGCGCTGGCACCCGTCAGAGGTTTAAAAAGCCGCACCGAGGCCATGTGGGAGACGAAAAGACGAAGAAAGACGAAGAAAGACAAAGAAGCCAATGAGAGAGATAGAATGAATGCATGCAGTGAGTGGCCACAGAAAGCACGACTACACTAAACTCTGAGAGCCGAGAACAGCGCTAAGCAGAGAGGCAGACAGGGGAGCCTGGGACGGAACCTTGGCGCGGAAATGGGACCTGCAGGCTGCGTCGTGCATGGTGATATACAGCCGAGTTGGAGGTTGACAAAGGTGGGACAAATCAATTGTCGACCGACTCGACCTTCCCCTGCGCCGTCGTACACAGGGTGAGCTATCTGTCGGTTGCTTGCGACTTACTACTAGCTCGCGCTTCTCGTGCTGGGCGCACACGCGGCATCATGGAACATGCAGCGACGACAATGGTAGCAGAGCCGGAGCTTGGTCTGGTGTTTGTGGATATGTCCATGCGGACATCGGGTGCACTGTACTCACCATCTGTGGCTCCTTTACTCGACGTCTGTTCTTCGCCCGTTTCCGTCTTATCCTTATCGCGCGTCCGGGACGTAACCTCGAACCTCCCGCCAGCTTCCAGCGCACAAGAAGGAACCTATACTGGATGCCGGGAGAGATGTATTGGAATCGTGTTGCACTCTGAGAGGGGACGAAGAGTTGAGAACTGACTCGCCTAGATACCAGTGAGTGTATAGCAGCATCGCTAAAGTGTAGACACTAGTGTACCTCCCTACCTGCCTAGGCACTGCTCTGGTCCTGCAGTCGACGCTAGCGTGCGACGAGGTTGTGTGGAGCGCTCAGCGTTATCGCCCACCTCGACCGAAATCTGGGAAGCTGTAGTCGTCGTTACGACACCGTGACGGCGAGAGCCCATCAATCCCCATCTGCCTTACGAACACTCGCCCACTGCGGGCTGGTGATTCCTGGGATTTTCGCCCTCATTGTTCACTATTCAGTTTTTCCAGTTCGCTCGTTACCCGTGCCGATGGAGCACACGGCCAATTACGCGTAAACACCTTGTTGTAGTAAAGTAGGTACGTGCTTGTTTGTTGCCACAGGATCAGGGCCAGCGGCTTCCTGCAATACGAAGTGTTGCGTTGAACGATGGCAATCACCATCGACCGTGCCATGGAGACGGACGAGAAAACACGACAGGAAAAAAAGAAAAAGAAAAACACCAGATAGGCTAATGGAGAGACACCGAGGCCGACATTGGGGATTCTCGTCGTCTTGTCGACCCCGAAACGCAGAAACGCCACAGTGTATTATGTGTGCCTGTGGTGTGCATGTGCGTGTGCGTGTGCGTGCTGGCTGGGCGCCCCGAGGCGTTGGAGGCGTGTCCCAGACACACCGGGCGATCACTCTTGGACTGACATTCCCGCCGAGACGGCGTCGGTAACGGCGTCTGTCCTGACTTGCATGTCCGCGTCCGGCGCTCGTGATGGGCAACCAGCCACAGCGTTGGATGGGCGCCAAGTAGCGTCCTCCAGAGCCACCAGACTACACCGTAGTTGAGGCAAGGTAGCTGTTGAATCGGTGTAGTTGCTTAGATGCGGAAGATGACATGGATGCTTAGCTCAGACCTGCTCTCGAGCCCTACCGGAGTGTACGTGTCGAGTCGCTGTTTTGCTGTCTCAGTCCATTGAGGTATCCGTACGTGGTAGACTACACTACGGAATACTGTGGCGATGCATCGCTACTCTGAGTTACAAATTCGGACTCGTTGAGATGCAACGACTGGGGAGGGGGAAATGACGAATATTGATCCCTATCAATTAAGGCCCATAGTAGGATCATCCATGACTTCTCATTGGCCCATGGACCACCAGGCCCAATCGCCCATCTTGTGGCGCTGCAAACGTGCTCGGTGCACACGATTGGAAGATTTGGGAGGTGAGAATAATAAGTCTGCTAAGTGAAAAATAAGAATCGCAAACTAGCCCGGGTGATTGGTTGTGGGCGGCTCTTGCTCTCGCTCTCAGGGGCTTTCCCTTCCTTCCCTTCCTTCCTTCCCTCCCCTTTGCCTTCCGCCCCTTGTCTCTCTATCTACACCCCCTTCCCTCTTCCCCCCACGTAGAGTACCTATTGACTGCACTTGCATTAAACTTGTCAAATTGACCCAAGGCGCATACACACTCTCTCACCAAACAAACCAGGAAGCCAAGATTGGGGTACCTACATGTCAAAAAGAAGCCAGGCGACCTGAAATCTACCTTTCAACCCCGCCGAGATTACTGGCTCCCGTCAAGTACCGCTCCTGTACCCGCAAGCCACACTGCAATCTCATCTCTCGTCTAGGTATCCTCGAGGTCCAATCTTACTATTCGAACTTCATCAATTTGCCGCCCTCACCATGGTGTGCCCTCACACCCGATTCGCTGCTTACACTTCTCCGTTTTCTTTTCACATCGAAACGCAACTCCAAATCTGGTCCGAGTTAAACTATCACATCCCTCTCTGTCCACAGCTTCTCCGTCACCAATGGGCACGAGCAACTCTACTCACTACAGTACTACTTGATCTACATTATTACCCATACCTATAGCAATCGCCGCTGATCGCGCGGCCAATGCGTCCCCATCCTGAACCTACCGGTCCCGACATCCGCCAATGGCCAGCAGAGGCAAGAATAATCTCCCTCAAACTCGTGGGGTCTGAGTCTCCTCTGCCTGCCATTGCCTGTCATGTCCCTGTTCAGTGTGTTTGTATTTGTGTTTGTGGCAGTCCCTTGAGACAGAGAGGGCACCGGTTGAATGGTCCGCAAAAGGCTCTTCCATTCTGCTGCCCAGTTTGCGTAGCAAAAGGACCATGCGTTCCGATTTCTGACCGACCAAGTTGCCGCCCTGGCGGATGTCATGACTCCGGTGCCATCGTCATCGTTTAGAATGGGCCCGCCCTACTGCACTACTACCTCGTACTATACCACAGCATCGCCAACACGAAATCTTAAACGGTTGTGACGGCGGTATGAAGGTTACAATGAACCTCGAGCATTTGGTACCCTCCCTGCACACATAGCCTTCTTATGGTGCCACTGTTTCTGCCGTCTGCCACCCGCCTCCTCCCTCTGAAGAATTATTCCCGAATGAAACACCTACACTAGAAATCAGGATGCATATGTATGTACAATACGACACAAAAGTTGCTATTTTTTGCTGCGCAGAGAGGAAAATTGGGCCGCCTTACGCGTCGTCTCGTCCCCCCACAAGGGTGGCCAAACAACACCTGTCTACAGTCACAGTACAGTACCTACCTACCTGGTACGTCGCCAACTGCACCCACCGCCAGCATCAGCCCAGCTACGGCAGGCACTCCGTCTCTGCTCTCCAACACAACAGACGCGAGTTCATGATTGCCATCTCCACTTCTTCATCTTCTTGCCTTCTGAGCCGACACCCGAGTTAGTCTGCCCAGCGTCATCCAGAAGGTCACCTGGTGGTCCCTGGGAGGCTCAGATCTTGAGCTGCTGCCTTAGGGGGGCCCCTTCGGCCAACCCCCGTTCTTTCTGTCCACAACGGCTACCGAGCGCTTCGCTGCTAAAGCGTCATTTGTGGCCTACCACGGGTTCCCTGGCGGCGAGATCGACATGAATCAAAGAGAGAAGGCGAGTGGTGCTACTGGCCTGCACGTGTACTGTACACGTATACTTACCTCTGTCTGTCTGGCTTGCTGGTCAGTTGCTTGCTCCGCTGCACTGCAACTGAACGGACTCCCGTACGTACTGCACCTAGCAGAGACGAATCCTGGGTTTGTACCCACCCCGGCTACAAATCATCTCGCGAGTCTGGGCATCCCCGTCAACCCAGCTGACATCGACTCTTCCGACTCAGGGACTGCCAGCACCGTTGGATTTCTTACCCCCCTTGCCCCAGCATAACGCGGATCCTACTGCGCACCGCAGCCGATCGACATTTGAATGACGGCAGCCAGTGGCCCAAGGAAGCCGAGATCCCTTTCGCCGGCCACAATAGACGACACCCTATCCGAACAATGGCGGGTGCTTCGAGCGGCAGTTGGCCCTACTTAATAGACGTTCGGCTGCCATTCCGGATACAACGAGCCTTCCCGTCTATGACATGAACGATGCAAGGGCAGACGGGAAGCTGAGAGCGGGAAAGGTCAATTGTGCTGGCCATGGCCCGGTCAGTCAATATAAACATTGTGAATTGCAATGAATTTAATCGACTAGGGGGGAGGACTGGCATTGATAAAGATGATGGCTGCACCGTCGAACTGGTCGCACAGCGTGCGAATACGTGCAGCGGACACAGAGTACACCACTCCAACCCACGAACTACACCAAGTACCTGGGGAAGGAAAATGGACGGCATTACTGGGGACAGACGGTCGATCAGCCTATCCATCTGCCCACTCTCACAGGCATTTCTAGCACGATTTGCGGGCCAGTCTCTCCATTTGACGACGACGATGGTTACAGGCACGACGACTCGGGCCAGAGACTAGTTCCAGCGACTGTTTCCTTGGCGTGGGGATGTCAGGGTGGGTGAGGCAGCTGGAGGTTGGAGAGGCGAAAATAAAGGGGGGACGGCCCTGAGCCGCCGGCAAAAGGCCGAAGCAAGCAATGTCGAGACACTCCTCCAGGCTTGCGCAAAGGCGATGAACATCCCCGGGCGTCTCATCGCCGTGGAGCCAATGACGTCCCCCCATACCCTGCGCGCCCCGAATCCAGTTTTCAAGTTCCCTCCACCAGACTCGCCTCATCACGGCTCCAACTGGAATTATCCTCAGCTAGTCTGGGGATTTCGATCCACCCACGACAACCTGCGTCGTTTGACTCTACACCAGGTGCGTTGTACTGCGTCATAGCTTGTAGTGTACGGTGTACGCGTACGACCCTGATGAGAGTCCAGACAATCGTCAGAAACACAACGTATCCGCCTCCTTGGCCACCCATCGGCGGGAATGCTAGACGTGCGTCCAAGATTCCACTGCCGACCAAAAGGGGGGGAGGGGGAAATAGGTACCAAGCAAGTACCTAGTTTGGTTGTCAAGAGGGCCAAGCTCATGGGCTGAGCGAACAGAGGAACCAGCCTTGCGGTCTATTCCGTCGTCGTTCTTTTTTTAGTACCCAAGACAATCACATTCCACACGACGAACGTCGTCCGAATTGTGTCGACACCCTCCCCTTCCTCCTCTCCCCCTGGCGGATCGTCAATGGAAGCTGTTTCAAGGCTATATGGATGGCCGGTTCATCTTACTACTTACAACACAGTGAACCACACCATACATACACACACTACGACGCGGGTTTCCCTTGCTGCATATCCGACCAACACTGAACGACGGGGCTCCGGGCTGATTTTTGCATACACCTATTGATGTGCTCGACTTTGTGTAGGAGCCGACGGCAGACGGCAGCCTCGGTTTGCCTTGCCGGTTTGATCAACCGCTGCCTGGTCTCTGGAGAGTTCCATCACAAGCCATTTTGCCGTAAGGCAGGCTTGAGCGTCGGTGTCTGCACGGTACTTGTTCGGGCGTCGCTTTGGACGGGCGGACATCGAACCTCCGGCCGCGAGCAAACATCGCAGTCTGACGGAGCGAGCGTGCTGATCGGTTTGTTCCCTCGTTTATACCCGGCACTAGGCATGCGCTGCATGATCTCTCATGCCGGCTGCAACGGTCGGGAAAGGGTGCCCTGAAAACCAATCGTTGCTTTTTTTTTTTCTCTCTCTTTTCTTTGTCTCTGTCCAGTCCCTTCCCCCTTCGCCAATCCCCTCACTCCATCGTACTCATCGCGGGACGGCTTGGCGGGGGTGGTTGAAACATGACAGTCTAGCGCAAACCACGCGGCCCAACCAGACATACATATACTATCTATGAAGCACGCTTGTAACAACGGCGCAGCATGCGAGATCAAGCCGCTTGGGTCATCCGGGTTTGCCCCCAGGAGGATTTTGGGATCGACCAACGACTGTCATCGTGCCTGTCGAATGGGACGGACGTAGAAGGCTAACTTAACCCCTTTCCCCCTACCTATGGTAGGTAGGTACATGTCCGCTGCCAATCTCGACGGTGGACGATCGGCGTAGGCTCAACGCACCTGTCTCTGCATGGTCCGGCACTCAAGGGTAGACACCAGAGAAACATCGAAAGCTGTAGCTGTCTGGGTATCATGTTCCACCTGGAGGCTGCCGCATCGCGGGAGGGGGGCGCGTTCCTTCAATGCACCAGATGCGTCTCACGTCGTGCCGCGTCGGGAGGGAGGTTGTCGAAGCTGCCGGAGCGCATCATCTCGGTCGCTTACATGTTTCCATACCGTCTTCGAAGACCGGTGCCACCGTGCACATTTCGGCCGCCGGCTCGTGGGTGTCACGCGGCGGGAGAGCGCCAGGTCTACATGGCTGGTTATAGATGTCATGACACAAGTTATATGCAAACTCACACCGGGTTTTACAAGGCCGTTTGCTAAAGACGATTTCATTTAAGGTATCAACAGGCTAAACAGGCTAACTTGCAAAATGCCATAACGCTTCGGGAAATATCTTGCAGTCTATGTAACTTTCATACCCAAGTCGCTCTCACCTCCATATCGACCACAAACCCCCCCCCACTGCCATCTACTGATATTGACTTTTGTGATCGCCCACACCGGGGCGCGCCACCCCGTCATCAAGGTAACCGGGGAGCTGCTCTTCGCGATTCAGAGCGCCCGAGGCGGTGGGGCCCTGGCCGGGAGGGTGTGAGCCCAAGGGGCCGCCGCCCTCCGAGTGGGTGTATTGAGGCTGGCCGTAGGCCGGGCCGCCGGTTCCCTCGGGTCTGCCTCCGCCGTACTGGGGTTGCTGACCGCCATATTGCTGTTGCTGAGGGATAGAACCCTGAGGAGGGGCCTGGCCGGGTGTCGCCTGGGGGAGCTGGACCTCTGGAAGAGGCTTCTGCTGCTCGGCGGTGCGGAGGGCCTCGTAGAGGGCCTGCGCGCCCGTCGGCCACATGCCGGCGGGGCCTTGGGGAGGAACCTGGCCCTTGACGATCTGGTCGACGGTGACCTTTTGACCGTAAAAGGCGGCGTTGGCGTCCTTCCTCTCGGTGACGACGGTGCCGTCGACCTGGATGCCGGCGTAGAAGCCGCGGGACTTGACATAGGAGAAGACAGGCTTGATGGAGGTGCTGCTGCTCCTGCGCTTGTGCTTCTCGTCGGGCCTCAGCTTGCCGTCGTCAGCGGCGACAGGTTTCGCGTCCGCCTGCTCGTCCTCGGGGTGCTTCCCGCCGAACGAGGCACCGACGTCCAGCACGCCGCCAGCGCCGTAAGGGCCGGCGACGACGGCAACGTCGGGACCGAGGGAGACACGGGTGCTCATGAAGGCGGCGAGGGCTTCGCGGCTGTTGATGACGCAGACGCAGTCGTAGATGTCGATGCCGATCATGAAGCCGGCGCCGAGGGCATGCACCTGGATGCCCGAGGGCGGGCTCCAGGAGCCGTCGGGGAGGCGGGAGACGAGCACGCCGGAGCCAGTGGCGCCGGAGACGTTGAAGCCGGCGCGCGCAGTAGTGAAGATGGCGAGGCCGACGGCCTTGTTAATGACTTTGGAGGGGATTTTGACAATGGCCTTTTGCTCCTTGCGGACCTTGTCCTTAGTTGTCGTCGCCGTGGGCTGCGCCGCGCCATGGCTACCGGATTCGGTGGGCCCCGGGATCTGCGCCTTCGAGGGCACGTCGGACGTGATTCCGTCCTCTGCGATGACCAGTCAGCTACCTGGGAAGATATGACCGAGGGGGGGAGCCCACGCGAGGCTAGTGAGAGGGGGGGCGAACTTACTGCAGAAGCTCCTGAGGATCTTGGCGGCCTTCTCGCACTCCTTGTCCATGGTGGTGGGCAGGAAGCTCTGGGAGCCCATCTTGTTGGCCAGCGCGTTGATGGGCACGGCGGCCTTCATGCCGAACTGGGAGAGGCGTTCGCCCCATCCTTTCTTCTCCTTGTGGGTGCTCGAGGGGTCGGCGATGTAAGCCGCGTGAGCCGCCGCGGGGTCGGCGTAGGCACCGCTTTGGGTGCCTGGGGGGCCGTTGAACTGTGCGTAGTGGTGGCCCGCGCCATGGTCGGCAGGATTGTAGCCGGGAACGGCGGCCTCGGTGTGCTGCAGGCCGGTAGCATGTTGGCCGAGCGGGGTTTGAGTGTACTGTTGCTGTTGCTGTGGTTGGGGAGCGTGGGTGAACTGCGGCTGGTTCGCGGGCGGCGGGCCGGGCGGCGGAGGGGGGAAGTGCTGGCCCTGGCCGACGTGGTCGCCGGGAAGCTCGCTCTTCTGGTCGGGGTTATACTGCGTCGCTCCTGAGGTGTATTGAGGCGGCTGGTGCTGCTGGTGATGGGTATCATCGGTGGTAGGGTGGGGGTAGAGCTGCTGCTCCGGCTGGATGGGAGGCTTCTCGGGGTTCGTGCCCGACATGGCGAGGAAGATGATGCTGTTGTGGGTCGTAGTCGGTCGGGGTATCACAAGGTTGTAGAACGGGGCGTTGCGGAACTTTGGGTACCTCAAGAATGCGTAGCGGTCGATAAAGGGTTGTCGGCTATTGTGAAAGTAGGACTCGCGGGTGCGAATATGCTTTTGTAGTGTCCCTAGATACGAAAGTTTGGTGTTTGTAGCTAATGTGGGGTTATTGCGTAAAGTGCGCTCGTGGCGCAGCGGAGCGACGTCAACTTTGGATGTCGCAGCTTGGCAGGGCTTAGGATTGGACTGCGACTATCCCAGTGTGGCTCAGCGGGAGGGTGATGTAATGCAGTGTAGGTATAGTGCAAACCGACGGGAAACGAGGACAGTTGACAAGGCGAGTTGTTGGGACACTCGGTATATTCAGCGTTCCCTTGATTTCAGCAATTTCATAGTACACCAAAAAAGTGGCGTTATACCATATCTGCGCAAGCAGATGGAGTTGGAAATGAACTTTGCATGGACTGGCTTGACTGAGAGTTAAAATGGGATAGGAAGTAATGGGACTAATCATATTCATGCCGTTCAACGCAACTTAAACACTAACTGATATAATAAAGCCCTAAATACTAAAGGTTTAAAGTCCAGATACTCACAGAAAACTGACAGGCAAAGTTGACATCATTTATTGTTTTCTTATTTGAGTCTATTGCATCCCATTAGTTAAGCTCTATCCGATGAATCTTATCGACAGACAAGTTGCAGTGAGGTGTCAGATTGAACATCATCGCGACGGGGACCACGGCGGCAAGAGGTGGCAGAATCGGCAGAGGCGACAGAAACACCACCATACCTCATACATAGGCACTCGGGCGCTAGGAAAGTATCTATCGCGCCACTAAGTAGCAATAGTGTCCGCTCTACCGGCTCAGATGATCTTACTATGGAAGTGGCCCGACCTAGTGCACCTACTTTGCCGCACACGGCCAAGCAAACAGAGAAAAGAGGCCTCGTGTGAGGGCAGCACGAACGTCATGATGTGGCTGATGTGGCTGATGCACCGAGGGGCTGTGGAGACACGGGAGGCGAGTGCAGCGAAAGTGTGTGGCTGAGCTGGTGGTGGCTTGCCAGCGCAAAAGGACGGGCCGAAGAACCCCGGTTCTTTCCCTCTCCTTAGGTGTCACGAGATATATAAGCGTTAGTTACTGCCTAGTCACTAACGGTATCGTTTTGTGACGTGACATTAGGTATCCTCGACACTTTCTTTCGTCTGTCCCATCCGTCATTCGATCAAAACTCCGCCTTCTCCCTTATCCGACTAATCTTTTTTCAGCCGGGACCTAATAGGGTTCTGATAGCGTTCTTCTTCATCTTCTTTTCCTTCTTTGTCCTTCTTCAAGGGTCCTTGTTGCATCCTTGTCGGGCTGCTGCTGCCCCCTCTTGCTCGAAGTTGAATCCTGACCTGACAGTTTCGTTTTGGCATGAGTCTTTCGAACTAATGCAGCAGTTGAGGACGATCGGAGGAGAGCCTCGCGACCAAATACCAAGCATCTAGTGGCCCCAAAAGGCATGGACTAAGCAAGAACTGACTGGACTTATCGACATCCATGGCATCACAAATAGATAGATGGGCGATGGCGCACTCCGCCCTCCACGACTTCAGAATTTGGTGATTGGACCATCGAATTGGAACCCTGGACTCATGATGGATTTTTGGCTTCCCGTTGCTGCAGCCGCAAACTGCACGTCGAACCCGGCTGACACGCGAAATGCAAGCTGGAGACTGTCGGAAACGGTTGCAGACATCGCGCGGTAAGAGATAAACGAGCAATATGAGATGTCGAAACGTGCGGATGATTCGGTTTATTTTCCTACTTGTGTTGTCGCCAATTTAGGTAATGACTCTTGGGATATCGTCTCCTTGAACAAACGTGCACTCGTTTTGAATAGACGGTGGCGAAGACGGCTAAACCGCCCGAAACTAAACCAACAGGTGATTGATCGGTCGATGGGCCTGCCTCTCCCGCGAGACGTCGGCTGTGGGGAGTCAGAGTCCCTGACGGTGTCCCAACATGTGCCCGGCGGTCTTTTGTGCGTCGAGCATGCTGCCACATTGGGACGGCCGTTATCCGGCCCATCTCCCGGCCAAGGTCGATCCCACTTGACCACCCAACTTCGAGTCATTCGTGCCCAAACAAGATTTCCGAGGGATGCGATCCTGGACGCAACGTGACCGTTTATTTTCCGAAATATGGAAGCCTTGGTGATAGGCAGGTTTTCATATCTCGTGTTTCTGTTCATCCATTAACCGTTTGCACACCGTATGTTTCTAGATTTTCGATATACATCGCCAGTTATTAATGACACCTCTCTCTTCAGATCGCAAGCGAGCAACAAAATACCCTATCAATGCCTTGTGTTTGTGGTACCCCGCCCAGCTGCTTCCCACTGTTAGATGTATATATAGATATATATATATAGATATATATATCGTCATTAAATCCTTTGTTGAGGCGTAATGTTGCAGGCTAGATTGGGTGAGGTGCTGCTTTGGAATCCGGCGGTGTTTTCTTCGGAACGGTGGCACCACGCCGGTCTGTAGTATTCCAAGTCGGGCGATGTCATAAGTGGCCGTCCGGCCGTCACCGTCGCGGTCACCGTTCCGGGTCAAGTGGGCCAAACGGGTCAAGCTGCCCCTTCTGGATGTGCGCAAGGGGAACAATCTACCGGTAAGCTACTACTAGGGACAAGGCGGTCCCCCGTACCTTTCCCCCCTGGCGTGTTTGAATAAAGTTTTAATGTTTCAATCATGAAGGGCCAACTTTATGAACCAGCCAGACGAACTGCTGTATCTTCTGACTCGCGCTTGAAGGGGTTCGGCCAAGGAAGCCCCCCTGCTCTGGTCTTTAACCCTATTCCCTTGTTGTCGTCTCACATGTTTTTCTGGAGGGAGCACGGCTGTCGGTTATGGGCGTGCTTGCTATACGTAAATTGCATTCCATCGACTTGAGCGGTTAGTCTCTCACAAGAGACTCAAGTTGAGAGATGGCCAAGCCTTGCCTGCATGTGAAAGCGTCGGTGCGCTTTGGAAAGGGCTGGGCTGGCACCCGGGTTGCAAAACAACCCGCACACGTTAGGTAGATGTAATACCTACACAGCTACAAGAGGTTATTCAATGCGAGGGGAAAATAATACACTAGTGAATAAACCGCCTTTATTAATCTAGATTCATTTTATATAGGTATATCTATTTTACTACCGCTTGTTAGGTTGTTATAAAGTGGTTGTATTGATGTCTATCATAATGGTGGTAGATACGCTGCAGCCCTCCCCTGCTAAATCTGCTGCTAAAATCGACACAATCTAGAATGCCCAGGGCTCTGTCCCTCACTAGGTCACATCCCGATCTCCTGCGATCCATGTACATCTATATGGAAACTCTAAAAAATATTCTGGAACAAACTCTCATGTGGAGTTTGTTAGGATAGGTAGAGGTCTGAGTGTTTGTATTGTAAGATATGATTAGGGATTAAAATAACCGTTAAAAGTGGGTCAAATGGGTATCCAAAGTGCACGGAGCGCAAATACCCATATACCCATTTGAGTTCTACAAGATAACTCTAGGTCCTATAAAATATAACAAAATTCAATAAAAAATACACTAAAAAAAGCTACACAACCATACACTTTTTATAAGATAATCTTAAGCTATTATGTAATTATATAGCTAACTAGTTACGCTGCACTAACAATTTTGCTTGGGTATTTGGGTATTGGTTTGGGTATTTTTAACCCTAGATATGATGTCGTGTCGTCAAGATTGATGTGTGTGTGTGTGTGTGTGTGTGTGTGTGAGCGGCGGCAGAAGCAGCGTATCCTTGCCCTTTGGGAAGGGGCAGAAAAGGCTTGGCCTTCTTGACGTAACGTCACCAATGCAAAACGAAAGGCTGACAAGAGAGACACGGTGCGCCAGGCTGCGCCAGTCAGTCGGTCACTTGGTCGGAGCTCCGGTGGGTGAGGACAAGGTAGATAGGCATTCCCACCACTTGCTTTGGTCCGTGCTTGTCTTGAAACGGAACACAACACAGCGCCAGCCTTGCCCGATTCAGTAGGCCCATTACCGGAGCTCCGCCCGGTGAAGCAGTCAGATATGACCAGGCACCAATCTATCCTACGGTCACATTTCGGGGTTCATTTCTGACGTGAGAGCCATCATCCCCCAATACGATGGCTGACAGGAGACACACTGTAGGAGCTGCGGTGGGTCATCAACGTAAAACGAGATTGGTGACAACACATCTGGCGCCCAGTCTTTCCCATGGTTGGAGCACCGTGCCGGTGTCATCGTCGCAACACGAAATGGTGTGACAAAAAAAGACGCAGCACCAGTCTGTTCTAGTCCCCAGGCCGGAGCTCCGGCAGAACGAGGCCACGGGCTGAGAGACCAAACGCCCAAATTCTTCGCCCCGCACTGGCGCTCTGCTTGCTGCCCCTGCGCAGAAGGGTGTCAAAGGTCATGGAAAGAGAAACGAGTCAATGGCCGTGAATGGGGTGGGCGCAAGCTCAGAGCTTGTTGAATGACTGACGCCTTTCCCAAAGTCGGAACTTAGTGACGGAAGGATTCTCAGCTTACCCCTTTACACTGACTGCTATCCTACCATTATCCCTTGCGCTTTGAGGAAGTCTACTCCTCGCTCCTCGCTCCTCGCTCTTTATTTATTCGCCCTTTCCCATCGTAGCCGATCGCGTCTTTCTCGGTCCCGAATCATCAGCCTCTTGCATCAATATCTTCAGCGATACACACACCTCGCTCTTTCGCTATTGCATCTGTAGCCGAGACAGAACAGAAGAGTGAAGCTCTACCAACAGCTTACACACATCGCCACCCTCCCTCCCTGTACGCAACAATACCCACAACACAGCCAAGATGCCAGGCGCAACAACTCTCCCGTCTGCGGTCTCTGACCCCACACTCCATCTCCCGCGCATCTTGTGCCTGCACGGCGGCGGTGTCAACGCGCCCGTCTTCAAGATGCAGTGCCGCGTTCTCATCGCCCGCCTCAAGAAACACTTCCGCCTTGTCTTCGTCGACGGGCCCTTCATCTGCGCCCCACACCCAGACATTGTCTCCGTCTACGGCGACTACGGCCCCTTCCGCCGCTGGATGCGGTGGCTCCCCGAGCACCAGTACGTCGACGCCGAGACCACCTCGGCCGAGATCCACTTCCAGCTCCGCATGGCCATGGACGACGACGACGCCATCGGTGCCACCGGCGAGTGGGTCGGCCTGTTGGGCTTCAGCCAGGGCGCCAAGATCAGCGCCAGCCTGTTGTACACGCAACAGATGCTCAAGCAGAAGTACGGCAAGCGCATCGCATCGGCCGGCGGCGAGGCGGACTGGAAGTTCGGCGTGCTCCTAGCCGGCCGCGCGCCGCTCGTCGTGCTGGACGACCGGTTAGACGCGCCGCAGGGCGTCAGCGACGCCGCCGAGGGCACCGTCGACTACCACGAATGGCCCAACAGCTCGTCCACAGAGCACATTCTGAAGGTCCCGACGATCCACGTGCACGGCCTCAAAGACGCTGGCCTGACCCACCACCGCCGGCTGCTGAAGCAGTACTGCCAGCCGGGGACGGCGCGGCTGGTCGAGTGGGACGGCGCCCACCGCGTCCCCATCAAGACGTGGGACGTGGAGGCCGTCGCGTCCCAGATCCTGGATTTGGGACGCGAGCTTGGCGTCGTGCCACCAAAAGAGGACATGGCGCTTGACTAAGGCGGTGCACCGCGACGACATACGTAACAACATATGAGACGATAGAGGGCAATAACTAGGTATATTGCACCAAAGTAATCGTAAAGAGGGACAAAAAAACAAACCAAAAACAAGAACGGATGGTCCATGAGTCGGCGCAAAGCGTGGTCGGTATGGTCACGTGACACAACATACCTTAACAATATCATTTCCACATGCTGAGAACATATTAGCGGGTTAGCGTTGGAGTTTTTATAGCAAGGCGTTTCTTGGAAGGATGCTTTCCTCCTTCGTATTTTTTACTTCCTAATTTTTTTATTTTTTTTTGGAAAATATCTCTATAGTAGACATCATAGCATCCTCCAATACCAGATATAGAAATTATCTTCTACATATGCATTTAAGTCTTCCGCCCGCCATTTGGTGCAAAAAAGATAAAGAAAAAAAAGAAAAAAAGACAGAACAATTGTCAGCCACCTTGTCTCTTTCCATTGCCCATTCACCGTGTGGTATACACGCCGGTCGGTACGGCGTGGTAGCCTCTCTTGCCCACTCTGTGCGTCAGCTCGCTCCTCCAGTCCTCGCCGCGCGCGAGCCTCGCGACGACCTCGTGGAACGTCCACTTGGGCCTCCATCCGAGCTCCCGGATCGCCCTAGAAGAGTCGTACACGCGGTCCACCCGCCCGAGGAACCTCCATCCGAGCCTCTCGAAGACGGCCGTGCACTCGGGCACGGCCTCTCGGAAAACAGCGCCTGCGTCGGCGTCCAAGCGCTGTAGGATCGCCTGTCTCCCCGCTGCACCTCCAAAACCTTGTTCTCCAAAAGCTTCTTCTTCGACGTCAACGAACCGCGCAAAGGGCGACGGGGCGGAGACGATGTACGTGCCGAACCCGACGGCGGTGGCCCTCTCCATGGCGCAGGCGACGGCGGAGGCGACGTCGGCGATGTCGGCACGGCGGTAGGCCAGCTCGCAGACCTTGAGGTTCGCGCCGTCGTCGTCGTCCACGTCGTCGGCGGCTGCCAGGCTGGCGCGGCGGTCGGGATCGTCGTCGGCCTCGGGGAAGAAGCGGGCGGCGCGGAGGATGACGACGGGGAGACCGCTGCGGCGATGGGCGAGGGCGCAGAGGTCCTCGGCGGCGCGCTTGGTGACGCCGTAGATGTTCTTGGGGACGGGGGCGACGGACTCGTCGATCCAGGCGGCGGGGCGGCCGGGGGCCGGGGCGAGGGCGGAGCCGAAGGTGGAGGTGGTGGAGACGAAGACGAAGGAGCGGATGCGCGAGGGGCCTTTCCTGGGCTCACCACCAGCAACGGGCGTGGCGGCGGCGGCGGCTGCGGCGGCCTCCTCGAGCAGGACGAGGGTGCCGGTGATGTTTGTGTCGATGAAGGCGGACTGCGGGTGGGATTCAACGTGGGGCTTGTGCAGGGTCGCCGCGTGGACGATGTGCACTATTGAGGGGTGGCGGGCGAGTAGGGAGGAGACGAGGGCTCGGTCGGTGACAGAGCCCACGACCGTGGTCGTGCTAGAGGGGAGGATGTCGAGGCCCAAAGGGGTGTGACCCTGGGAGGGTAGGGTAAGCATAAGGGCGGCGCCGAGGTGGCCCGAGGAGCCGGTGACGAGGACGGTGTAAACTGGCGAGGCCATGGTTGCGCGGAGAGTGAACACCGACTTGGTTCTGGACTGAGGTGCGAAACCTCCGGAATGAGGATTGTGATGAATTTGGTGGTCGGTTTTGGCGGTTGAGGGCGTTGATGTTATTCAGAGTGCGGGTGTTAGTCACGACGTGAGTCACTTACCGTTGCGACGCCAAGCGGGAGGGGCGCCAGGCTAGCTTAGCGATGTTTCTCCTTATTCGTTTTCCTTAACACAACGACCCGGCCGATTTTTTTTTCCCTCTCCCTTGGTTATGTCTTGAAACTCAGTGCTTTAATACACCACCTATAGGGGAGGAAGCAGAAACATTTGGTCTTCGTTGAGGTGCACTCACGTCCGACTTTTACCAGTTTCATCTACCGCCAAGACGGAAGACTGGTTTGCGCATAGTGAGTTTGGCTTTCTGCCATCACGGGTATTTCAACACTTCCAAAGGCTTTGAAAAGCAACAGTATCCTTCTCTATAAACAACCAAGGCCAACATGCAGCGTAAACAATAAAAGTCTTAACTCAACCATGTCGATAACTCTCAAGATCCTAAGATCTGCTAGGCTATAGATCAAGACTAAGCGCTATCTACAACTAGTTACATAGAGTTTGCCTTTCTTTCATATCAAACACGACTAATAAAAACCTTCCTAAGCAACAGGCACTGGCTAATTTCCCTTCAAGAAGAGTTGCCATGTTTGTTGCAGGTATCACCTAGTAATTACAGCATTGCCGCAGTTGGTGAACTTAGGTTAGAGAATGCCAAGGGGAAAGAGATTTACAAGGATGTACCCACAACGGATCCAGAGCTGCAGTTCTAGGTTACGAAGCTCCATGCTTAATGAGGTCGTCTAGATCAGCTTCGTCGGTCTCGTGGAGCGTTTTAAAGGCCCCCCCTAAAGTACTCGGCCTGGATGGAAACCGTCTAGCGGTAGTAGAGGTCGAGTGAGTTCCAGCAATTACATACCTGTACTCTATGACCGTCTGACGGCCCGGGGATGGGCATGACGATCTCAATCCGATGTACTCCACCGTATACCCGCCCCGAACCCAATCAACCATCTCGTGGTGGGGTCGGTAAATTACATCTCCGGTAAGTCGTAGTTGAAGCCCATTTCTCTAGAGGTCTACACTTGAGCGATCGAGATCGAGGGTGTTGCATGACTCGATATGTGTCCGACGGTACTGAACGCTGCAGTGTGACGTAAATATTTGCCAAACCGCCTTAGATTCTTGCTTGCAGATATATAAAACGTGGGATTCAGTCTTAACTCTATGCTTCACATGTATTGTCTCTCATCAGGGAGGACGCAAGGCGTGTAGGTGTGCTGCAAGGGTATGGTAATGGGCACTATTATCCCGCCGCCACTCACTAGCACAGCGATCCAAACATATCCCGTTTGTGGCTCTAGCTCTATCTTAATCCTAACCATAACACTAATCTCAAACCCTGGATAGTTGAAGAACAGAGAGATTCAAGGGACGTTGCTGTCAGAGGGTAATGTGTATAAGGGGTTGATAGGTGATGTTGACAGCAGTGTGTGCACGAGTGCACACATTGATGGATCTTTTGGCTCAGTTGGTAGGAGTATTGCTTGATCTATGGGCATAGTGTACACTGTCATACACTCTGTTACAGTTGCATAGAGTTTCAGCGATTAGTTTGCCCATTGCGTCCATCATTCTTTGCCGAGAATGGTGCCTTGCATTGCCAGAACTCTCATTGCTGACTTCTAAACTTTATACAATGTTAATACTTTTACCTTTTTGGTGGGTCCCGTAGAAGTTCGTACAGATGTGGACACGGAAAAGTAGGAAAGATTATTGGAGATGCTTGAATGACTCGATTAGTCACAGGCTGTTAAATTGGGATCCGCAACAAGAACCTGCTTTTTGCCGGTTGGACTGGGATCAGGGTTTCTAGGCTTCGTCGTAGGATGGTATGCGGTCGAAGTAAATCTATTAGTAGATATCCCTTCTGTTATAATGTTAGCTTTGGAGGTTAACATGATAGGGGGTTACCCCTATTATGTTAAACCCTACGACTGACATCGTAGTAAAGGGGGAATATTTACTAATAGAGAAGTCTTGTAGTAGGGGGGTGAAAATTAGTTACCTGGTAAGGGTATATTACTTCGTCCTAGTACTATCGTACGGAAGCTCTCCTACAAAAGTAACGCTTGCCTACGATATCGCCTTTAACTAAGGTGTATGCATATATAAGGCGGTTCTCCCATAAGGTCACTGTCACGTCACAAAACGATACCGTTAGTAACTTAGGCAGTAACTAACGCTTATATATCTTGTGACATACCCCCCAGATTTGACCTAGTACACGTTACGAGTCAGATCTACACCCTTTTGTTATAGGAGACCTAAACGTTTAGTAGGTAGTGCAGACTGTGCGCTCCCTTAGACTCTCTAAGATTTTGGCTAAGGGCCCCTCATAGGAATCGAACCTATAGTGTTTACATGAGACTTTAAGCTTGTTACTGTGAGGGAGTACTAGTACTATTATGGCACTAAGCAGGTAGAAGCTAGGCTTATAACTGTCACGTCATAAAACGATACTGTTAGTAACTTAGGTAGTAACTAACGCTTATATATCTCGTGACAGTTACATATATATAGAATAATATCTATAACGAGTTACATCACCACACACCGTATAAGGGTTTGAACGAACTATGTAAGTACACTATGTATCTATCCTATTGACAGAGACTATAGAGGCGATTAGTACTTCTTAGGATAGAGGTATTATCAAATGACGCTGGCTGGCTGGTCTACCTATCCCTGCTTGAAATTACCTGTCATGACGGCGTTTGAGGTGTTAGTAGATTAAGTTTCTTTAATAAAACACGGTTCATCTCTTGAGGTTGCAGCCCACCCTCCCAGGTGCTGCTTCATGTTGTTTTTGTGCGTTGTTATTGGTGAAATTCAGTAGATCTAAGCATTCTAGTACAATTAGCCCTGTATATGAATAATATCTTGATTTACAAACACTCAATACAAGGCACCTCTGACCTATGCTATATATAAATCTCTTACTGTAGTATCAAATACACGATAACGCAGAGCAACTACCAAATCAGATCTTACTTCAACCATGTGGAAGAGCAGCGATGCCGCCATAATGGTGAACCTGGTGGTATTGTGGTGTGTTACTGGGGGAAAGTCTGGTGGCTGGCAAAGTGAAGAGGCTGGCTTTATGGGCAGTCAGAAGTCACGTAAGTAGGCCATCAAAGTCGACAGTCACCAACAGGGTGACTACCTTACCAGCCACACATTGAATCTAATATCAAGGTTATCAAAAGCCTTAAGCCTTAAGTCATACTACAGAGAGTACCAGAGATAGCTTCACTCGCTGGTAACCTTACTAGTAGCAGCTAGGTATGCATAAGACAGAAGCTAGCCATTAGTCCCTTCCATCTCTATTAACATCTATCTTACACCAGACAAGCCACGTAAACCTTTTTTTCATATCACTATAACATTGCACATAACAATTACTTCCTAACCAAGGGACGATGATACTTTACGTACAGCCTATAGAAATTATCTGCAAAGTACTATTATGTAGAAAAGCTTAGCCTTTAGGTTAGTAATAAGGAGACCTATTTTTTCCTCTACCAGGTCCACAGAATAATATAACAATATTTAGCGTCAAGCTCCTAGCCAAGGATCAGGCTAACTAGGAGGTCTAGCATTAGATTCAGGATTATCATTTAGTGGCAGCCTTCTAGGAATGCCTAGATGAAATAGGCCTGGGCGATTTTAAGTACTTTACTAACATTATAGACACAGCAGCCCATACCACCAAGGCTAGTGTCAGAAGGGGTGGCGGCAGAGTAATAGACGACCAGAAATAACGTATATAAAGCTGCTGAAATCTGACCCTTCTAGATATCCACTAAATCCCTCATATATAGCTGCGTGATCCTTGCTCTGGCGATATGTTATTCCGACCCGTGACATGTTGCCCCCCCTTATAGGGCTTCTGTCCCCAGAAGCCCATATTGAAGCTATTCACAGCCCCCGTCAGCCTCATTAAACCTCCACCTATATGGTAGGAAGAGTACTGCCGTTTTCAGGGTGAAATAGTCCTTTATATCCCCCTAGTCCTTTTAACCCCTATAGCAGCCCAGCAGCTCTTTAGCAACAACTCCGCGGCGGCCCAGCAGCAGCCCAGCTATCAACTTCGCGGCGGCCCGGCGGCAGCAGCCTAGCAGCTCTTCGACAACAACTCCGCGGCGGCCCAGCGGCGGCGGCGGCCCGGCAGCTCTTCAACAACAACTTCACAGCAGCCCAGCAGCAGCCCAGCTATCAACTTCGCGGCGGCCCGGCGGCAGCCCGGCTATCAACTTCGCGGCAGCCCGGCAGCAGCAGCCCGGCAGCTCTTCAACAACAACTTCGCGGCGGCCCAGCAGCAGCCCAGCTATCAACTTCGCGGCAGCCCGGCGGCAGCCCGGCTATCAACTTCGCGGCGGCCCAGCAGCAGCCTAGCAGCTCTTCGACAACAACTTCGCGGCGGCCCAGCGGCGGCGGCGGCCCGGCAGCTCTTCGACAACAACTTCACAGCGGCCCAGCAGCAGCCCAGCTATCAACTTCGCGGCGGCCCAGCGGCAGCCCAGCTATCAACTTCGCGGCGGCCCGACGGCAGCCCGGCTATCAACTTCGCGGCGGCCCAGCGGCAGCCCAGCTATTAACTTCGCGGCGGCCCGGCGGCAGCCCGGCTATCAACTTCGCGGCAGCCCGGCAGCAGCAGCCCGGCAGCTCTTCAACAACAACTTCGCGGCGGCCCAGCAGCAGCCCAGCTATCAACTTCGCGGCAGCCTAGCGGCAGCCCGGCTATCAACTTCGCGGCGGCCCAGCGGCAGCCCAGCCAACAACTTTACGGCGGCCCGGTAGCAGCAGCCTGGCAGCTCTTCAACAACAACTTCGCAGCGGCCTAGCGGCGGCCCAGCCAACAACTTTGCAGCAGCCCGGCAGCAGCAGCCCAGCAGCTCTTCAACAACAACTTCAGCAGCCTTACAGCCCTTTATTAACAACTTCGCGGCAGCCTTACAGCCCTTTATTAACAACTTCGCAGCAGCCTTACAGCCCTTTAATAACTTCGCACTAGCAACTTACTCTTGGCTACGCCGCAGCGCTATAGCCCACCGGAGGCTGACGACTTGGCTAGGGCTTGGCAAACCCCATTAAGATGCGCCCTACGCCATACATCTTTATAGGTCCCCTTCTATACTAAGGGGTATACGCAACCTATAGGTAGCTAACGACTTGCAATATCGCAGCTCTAGTAACTAGCCACGTTGCCCTATCTCTTGCTACCTAGTTAGTCCCCCCTAGCATGCAAGGGGCTAGGCCATTCGGCTCACTCAGCTTTTCAGCTCATCTCTTACCTATCAAAGTAGGCCTTCTAGGTATCTATATCCTAGAGGTATCATATCAGTATTACATCAGTATCGTATCGGCATCGCATTAAGGTATTACATTAAGGTATCGTATTAAGGTATTACATTTAAGGTGCCTACCGGTCTGCCCCCTATAAAGAGATTTCAGACTGTCAGAAGGGGTGGCGGCAGAGTGATAGACGACCAGAAATAACGTATATAAAGCTGCTGAAATCTGACCCTTCTAGATATCCACTAAATCCCTCATATATAGCTGCGTGATCCTTGCTCTGGCGATATGTTATTCCGACCCGTGACAGCTAGGCAGGAGAGGTGAAATGCTTCATGAGAATAAGACTATTAGCATTAGGTTAATTATTCTCCGATGCTATGATATAAACATACTTGGGACATTCACTGGCAGCGGCAGTGATCGGTCTGGCCGGGTTGGGGTGTTGCAGATGTCTAATGGCGGTGCATGAGTCCCGAGGACTTCGTAGTCCGGGCTCGGAGGACGGCGGCGGTAGCGGCAGCAGTAGCTATGGGCTTGAATGGCGGGGGATCTTGGCAATGGAGTCGAATTGCCAAGTGCCTTGGCAGTGAGGGTCGGATCTGCGGTGTCTTCTAGCAGGGTATCGGGGGCCCAATATAAGTTAATCTCGTCTGGGTAGGTAGATGTAGAGGAATGGAAATCTTCACCAGTGTTGCAATGATACAACCTTGTCTAAAGATTTACTATCAAGAAGTCTTGTGACCGAAGTCCCAATTAGATGAATAACTGCTAGCGACGCGAAGCATTAATCTATCATTATCTGTAAGCTACTTCGGTGTTGAAGGGGTATTGTTTGCCAACGAATCATTAGGCAAGCCGAAGTGAAATCCATCGCCTGCAGAAGCTCTGAAAACACGATACGAGGCCAGTGGGCCTTGCATGTGATCATATCCCATGATCATCTATAACGATAGAAACGAAATCCCAAGTCTAAAAATGGTTGAAAGCACCCGGCCACAGAATTGTCTATGATGCAATAGACAAAAAGATTCATTCATGCGGCACTCACTTCGCCGATGACCACGTTCCTCTCCTTCCACCACTTGTGTAACGGGGGCACGGCCGAGCACAGCATGTTTATCGGCGTGTCGAGGAGAAGCCGGTCAATCTCCTCCGGCACCATGCCCTCGACCATGTCCAGCCGGTAAATGTGCATGCCGTAAGCTTGTAGCATGTTCGAGAGCTTCAGTGGTGTACCCGGCACCTTAAGAAGCTTATAGCTTCTCTCCAGCAGCCCGGTGCCAGACATAGTGGCTTTGATTTCTTGTGTACTCGGCGACACTGCGAAGAGAAACAAAAGATCAGCAAAAGGTTGGGACGGCCCGCGGGACGCACGTCAAACAAACACACACACCGCAGGGGCGGGAAGAGCTGCACTTACACACGCCGAACTTGCTCATTTCCATCTCCGTGTCCATGATGCGGTACTTCCCATACATGGGGTCGGTCGTCTCCAGCTTCCTCCAGTGGACGTACAGATTATACAGGGTTACCTCGAACGGCCCGCCATTCGCGGCCCATGTGGCCCAGAAGTCCTGGTCGTGGGCCTTCTCGACGTACTGGATGAGATCGTCGAGGACGGGTTTCTCGATGATCCACTCCTGGCTCTCAAGATTCCACAAGTCCGGACCGAAGGCGCCGGCCGGCAGGCGCAGCACGCTCGCCGAGTTGTTCATGAGGCTGTGCATTATAGGGGTGTTGGCGAGACTGGACCGCCAGATGGTCGGGGCCCGGGCGAAGCCATCGAACATGCGGCGCGCGCTGAACGGCTGCACGACGATGGACTCGGAGTCCATCCATAGCGCCCAGTCGTAGTCGAGCGCCGCCGCCGCCGCCATCTTCTTGATCGTTTGGTATTGGTACTTGCCGCGCTCCCGGAGCAGTGCCGACGTGTCGTTGGCCGTGATATTGCCGTTCGTCAGCATGTGGAACACAGGTGGGAGTATGTCGAAGAGGTTGATGATTTCGATGTTCGGCCTCGGTCCGCCGACGTTCCCCTGCGGGACGGGGAAGATGCTGAATCGCTCTCCGCAAGACACCAGGTTGTCCAGCGCGGTCTGGAACATCTTGTACTCGGACGAGTCCGACACAATCACATGAATCTTGATCTCCCTGTAGTCAGTGCAGAGACACATGAAGGATTGAAGAAACTCGATGGCGAGCGGTATGTCTCCCGCCTGGGCATTGCCGGCAATTAGTTGACAGACCTCAACGTAGAGTTTGGGGGGAGTGAGGGGGAGGAAAAAGGCCTACATAGGTTGGCATGATGAAGGAATACTTGAGCCCGCTAAGATCCGGTTCGTTCTGCATCGAAGAACTTGCGCCATTGTTGGGGCCGTTTTGATGCGTGGCCGTGTCGGCGGCGCTTCCGAGCAAGGAGGGAGTGTAGATGTCGGAATTCAACCACACGTTATAGCTGAGAAGTCCCAAGAGCAGCACAATGCAAGCCAGACAGGTCAGGTAGAGGACGCGAGCCTCTCTCGTGTGCTTTGGTATGCTCTTCAACAACTTCATTGTGTTCAATGACTACCAAGTCGGGGGAAACGCTAGCATCCACGATCGGCTAACTCGGCTCGAGGGTTTTATAAAAAAGTCTGGATAGACATTAAGTTCCTAACAGAGGGTCACAGGGGGTATAAATGCACGGTAAGCCAGGGCCCCCTTTCTAAACGCCCCCTCATTCCAAGGAAAATCTTGACTTGACACATCCCATCTATCCAAGAAATAACTTTAGTCATGCCCGTAGCTGCATTGAATATCATTACTTGAAGAAGGCTACGATACTAAAACACCCCGAAAGTAGCTTTTGGTGGATGAGACAGTGGAAATGAAGATAAAGAAAAATGTGCCGATGGCTTGACGGCGGTAGATAGTCAAGACTGTCTCAACTACACACATGTCTCTGTTTTATATAATCAGCTGTTTTTAGTTTGAGGGCCTGCCTAGAATCCAGTAGTGGGATCTAGTGTTATCTTTCCAATGCAGGGTGATGTGAGACTCGCATCCGGCAGTTCGAGTTGCCTTGGATTCTGAGTTTTGTTATCTATCCCTTTCGGCTTCAATGTAGGCAGCCTACACCGCACGCGGAACCTTTTAAATCTACTGGGGTTCATAGCTCTATTCGTTTTGGTCCAGAAACCTAAGCTGTAGAGGTAGTGTAATTGGACGAGATAGAACAGAACAGTTGCTATAGTGTGATAGGTATGTAAAGATTCCCTAATTGGTAGTATGGAGTTGTGGCCCACATGTACAGAAGCTCTCACTGGCTAGATTTGTGCTGGATGTACAGTAAAAGAACCCTCGAAATATAGACAGCTACATACTACGGTATCAGGCCAAAGTTTAACCCCATTGTCAGGTAAATGTGGCCGTGCTTCTTTGATTATCTCAGCAGCTGGTACTTTGAGGTTCTTGTGCACATCCAGCACAAATCTAGCCAGTGAGAGTCTCTACCCATATGGGTCATAACTCCACACTACCTGTTAGGGAGTTTTTACTTACCCATCATACCATAGTAGTAGATTGCTGGGATAATTGAAGAAGCACAGCCACATTCATCTGACGAGGAGCTCAAACTTTGGCCTAATGCCGTACTCTCAGATCGTATTCTGCGTGAGTTTTGACGATTATTCGTCACACATTTGCGTCAAGTGCACAGTCTTTTGCCAGGTGTGGTTTGCCACTTAGTCAAGGTGTTCACAAGACTGAATGATTATCCTCTCGCGTTCCAAGATTGGTATCAGCTTCTGCCCCTTTACAAAGTATGTACACGTCCAGGAGGTTGTCTCATGTCGGTGACCCCTCGGCAATACGGTTTGGGTGACATGCTAGCCGTCGATCAATCGGGTCTTCCGATTTTAGATATAGGGTTCGACGGCCTCTCCGTTTGTCAAAATCCGACGAATTTGACGAGGAAACAAGCTCCAACCCTGTGGGCAAAGAGCGATCAATCATAGCCGCAGCAGCCGAACGCCTCGCATTTCCGCCCCATCCCGGTCTTAGACATTAGGTCCACAAGGCGCGCGACCAGAAACTCATTTTTTTTCCCCAGCTTGTCCTAGCGCATCCCGGCTCGTTGGTTGCAGCCGACTCATTGGCGGGCAGAGCTCTTCTGCTCCAAGTACCGCTTCTCCACCGGAACGCCGGCGTACGCATCGCGGGCGCCAGCCCTCTGATACCAGTACGCGACCACGGCGTAGAGGCACTTGTTGCCGCGGCCCCAGTCGTTGGGCTTGTACTTTTCAATGTAGGCCTCGAAGCTCTCGCGGAAGGGCACGTCGTCGCACACGTGGAAGCGGCAGACGGACGTGTGCCCGTTGGCGTTCAGTTCGACGTACGGCTGGCAGGCATAAGCGCTCTCGAAGACGGGGAAGGGCGGCTCCGCGGCCCACGCGTAGCCGACGTAGTCCTCGGAGCCGGTGCCAAAGGTGGACGGGAACTTCTCGCCGTCGACGAAGAACTTCTCGTCGCCCTCCCCCCACCACCAGTCGATTGACTTGTTCCCGCCGACGCCGTACCACCAGTCGTCTGCCGGCACCTTGGGCTCCTCCCAGCGGTTCCAGACGTGCATCTGTACCCCGCAGAACCGGCCTGGCCCGTCGCCCAGCATCAGGAGGGGCCAGTCGATGTCGCGGCCCTCTCGGGCAGGCTTCTCAAGGAACGCGTCCCGGTGCCACTTGGCGTGGAACCGCAGCATGTCCTTGGCCGGTTTCTCGAGCGGGCGATGGCAGATGGTGAACAGGAGCTTCCGCTCCTCCTTGCCGTCGTTGCCCACCTTGATCGCGGCGCGGTGGGAGAAAGGCATGAACCAGTGGCTGTAGAAGCCGCCGCCGTCCGTCGACCCTTGCGGGAGAGCCCGGTACGTTTGGATGCCAGGGACGTTGCCGAAGAAGTCGCCAAGCGGAGCCCAGACGCTCGGCGACTCGTCGTGATCCCAAGTGACCTGGAAGACTAGTTCTCGTAGGATTTGGGCTGTCTCTTGGGAATCCTCGGGCAGGTCCAGCGGTACGACGCGTAGTCCGGTGATGGCCCGGTTTCCCGTGATCTCTCGTACATCGTGGACCTCCCCAGGAGGCACGGTGACTGTGAGCGTTTCCAGCGTGTCGCCTTTTGACCGGGGCAGCGCAGACCAGCCGCGCCGGCTCAGCTCACGGTCGGCGGCGGCCAGAGCCAGACATGCTTCCCGGTCAAAGGTGCCATCAAAGTGAGGCAACTTCGTGTCTTTTGGGAACGAAGTGTACGTGAAATGATAGTAGGCCCCCCAACCGGGCCCGAGGCGGATCTTTGCGTACTTGTTGTAGGGGATGGGGATGAAGCTGTTGCGGCCGCGCGACAGCGTCGGCACGATCGAGGGGAAGTTGCACGGCATGCCCTGGAAGCGATCGAAAAAGTCCCGAAAGGGCACGTCGACAACGGGCTCGGCGTCCTGCCGCTCGTCGTCGATGAAGATCTGGATGCGGCCGACGTCGGGCATGGCAGACCAGCTGCGCCAGATAACGCCGGGCCCGCGCTGCTCAAAGGCGACGACCCACTGGCCCTCTTCCCGGATGATGCCGCGGCCGTCGTCATTGGCGTCCCAGTCGATGTAGCGGTCCGTCTCCGGGTCGTAGCGGGACCGACGGTCGTAGCTCGACATGCAACCGCCGCGCTCCTCTGGACCTGGCGGCTCGGCAAGGCGCTCGAGATCGTAGAGCCGGCGGACGATGTCGGGGTAGGTGAGCTGCATTGTGAAACTGGCTTTGGGGGACTAATCCAGGATGATTCAGAATGAGGGGCAACGAAGCATATGATGTGATCGGTGATGATACGACCTTTTCTAACTCAATCGTCTCATGTTACAAGGCGTGTGCCAAACTGCATAGATGCATGCCTAATTAGAGTTCGTACCGTCGAAGCTTGTATGTTCTCGGGTACCGCCAACGCTAGCCCCATGTTGAGCTGCTTCGTTGATTCGCTCGCTGTTGGGACGCATTGCATTCGGTACGCCCTCCAGGACTTTGGTCGGCAAATATACCGAAGGGTAAGTGTACTGTACTAGGTGGCACCTTGATTGAACGTGGAAGATGTCTCAGAACCTCCCTCGTGGGGCTGAAAGACGAGCCTTGCTGGGCGGAGGGAGGAATTGGGATTATTTTTTCACATGGTTTCTGACCATAGGAAAGCCACGCAAGCTGAATTTTACCATGTACCTACTAGGTGAGACAGCGAAGACTAGCGGGATCATATCAAAGAAACCTAGTGGCCCCCCAGGTGCCATGAGGATGACTAGCTTGCTTGCCTTGTTGCATTGCACTCACCCTTGCATGGCTTCACGGTGAGGCTTGCACGAACGCAGCGGCTCGACCAGATTTCCCTTTTCAAGAGCCCCTTCCCTCAGACTCCTTCTACTCCCATCCCGGCTCGCGCGAGACTCCCTTAGTACACCCCGGGGATGATGGTCCACTTCCTCCTCAACTTCTCCTCACCAAACTGCTCGACGTACCACCGCCGACCGCTTCTCGTCCGCGGGAACATGACAAAGATTTCGTTCAGGAAGAAGGCGCGGGCGGGGACGCTCCATCCGGTGGCCATCCAGAAGCCGAACCACTCGACCCACTCGCAAAAGTAGTGCGGGAACAGCATGTAGCGAAACAGCATGGTCTCGGGGATCCGGTAGTGCTTGTCGATGCTGACGGCCTGGGCGTTATCCCGCCTCTGCTCGCGGGCGACCTTTTCCTGGCGGCGTCGCTCCGCCCGGCGGATCTCGCGGAGCTCCTCGTCGTGGAAGTAGTTGCCTACGAGCCCGGCGTAGAAGATGGCGATGCCGGCGACGAACTGGGCCACGCCGCCGAGGCCGAGGGCCTTGTCCCACTGCAGCTGGGTGGTGGGGCCGTAGGCGGCGAGGTAGCTGCCCAAGCAAGTGGCGTTCATGAGCTGGAAAGACACGGCCGAGAGAGCGACGAGACTGT
Source organism: Colletotrichum sublineola (assembly GCA_020631755.1). Taxonomy (NCBI): domain Eukaryota; kingdom Fungi; phylum Ascomycota; class Sordariomycetes; order Glomerellales; family Glomerellaceae; genus Colletotrichum; species Colletotrichum sublineola. The sequence continues at coordinate 4,679,703 of JAHSQG010000001.1, forward strand.
GGATGGGCGACATAGAGGGCTGAATGATGGGGAAGAGGACGGCGCGGTAGGCGTAATGTATCGTCTGCGAACACCCCAATCGTCGTCAGCCACACGGGTTCCATCAAATGACGGTTCAACAGAATATAAGGACAGCACGTACGAATAGCCCAGCGAGCACCTTGTTCTGCCACGGCAAATCCTTAATGCCCGCCTGGCCCGGCAGAGTGTTCATGATGTACAGCAGCGTTGCGACGCCGGGGATCTCCATCAGAAACCAGGCGACGCGGCCAGGGATGTTGAGGCGGCTCTGGACCGAGGTCTTGCCCATGCCGTACCAGCTGATGACATACTGCAGCGAGCCGAACTATTAAATCGGGCCAAAGGCATTAGCAGCGAAAAAAAAGAAAAAGAAAAAAAAGCTAAGAGAGGGAAAGGGGATATCCCGACGTACCACTGGCCACGAGAGCTGCCACACGGTCGTGATGGTTTCCCAATTCTCCCGCGTGGGCGGGAGCCATCCCTCGATTAAGGACATGGCGATTCGAGTCCGAGTGTCGATTGGATATCAGTGAGAATAAGTGATCAACAAAGACTCGATCTGGATTCTTCTCGTCTCCCCGGCAAACAACTTGGTGCTTGCGTGGTGTTGTGGTGTTTGTTGTGTTCTGCGAGCTCCGTGTGGTACTGCCCTATCCCCGCCAGAATTTTGATGCGAGTCAATGACATCAAAATCGCGGCAGTGACGCGGTCACGGAGCTTCCAGGGTGGAAAAGCTAGGACTTAAAAGGACGCGCTGAAACCCTGCAAGCTCAGGTACCTAGGTCCCAAAGAACCCCGCGAATCAGGTGGCTCCTCTTCCCCCTATGCGAGTGCTCTCCCGCCCCCCCCTTGCAGCAAACCCCCTTCACAGCTCTGATTGGGAGATGATGCGATACGCATATCAACTTGCAATACCTATAGGTTACCGTGTTTCGATTCATCCAGAAACCTGGTATTGTTTAAAATACCAGGCATATATATTTACTGTGTTTTTTCCGACAATGTAAGTATCATTGTGTACTTCTGCCACTTCAAAAGGGGCCAGCCGCCTTGTATCAGTAGTTCCTTCCCTACCTTGGTAGTATAGGTAGTCACACATTATGAGGATAACCAAACTTCCTTCATCTTCGTAAGCTCTTTGATTCGTCATTATTGACCATAAGCCATAGTTCCAACGCCGTCCGCTGATAGCAGATGTTGTTTGTACACCAATAACAATACAAAAAGGTTGACGTGTAGCTCTGTGTTTCGCTGCGCAAAGAGGCGCAAAATATCCATGCCTGCGCGCGAGAAACCAAACATGACAAAAATAAAACCAGAAAAACGCCCATTCATGCGAGCATCGAAGCTCGTTTGCCCCTTTGCTGTCTTCACATGACGATGCAATCCCTTTCCCTTCCTCCCTGAGAGCTTCCCACCACTCCGCCAGGTCCCATTATCCGGCCTCGACCACCGCCCACCATTGGCCGAGAAGGCGAAAGCGGGAACGACGGCCCCGCGCCGTTTCCATGTCGCCCCGTAGTCGGGCTACTTGCATGGTGGTGAGGATGGCCGGGAGGCGGCTCGTACTTGGCTGCTGCCTGTGCTTGCTCATAGGTCGGAGGGGCATCGTCGAGGCCTTCATCCGCCGGCCGATTCACTCCTTGCCGACGCACAGGGGGCGTCGGCGGCACGAGAGGCCGCACCAGTTGGGGTGGTTGACCCGGTTGACGCCCAGACGACGGGGGCACCACCGAATTGCTGTTGGAATTGCGCCGGCTGCCGAGCGAAGCTGTTATGTTGGAAGCACTCGTGCTGCGAGCCGTGCCCGCTCGAACAGCCTGCCTGTTGGCAGCACGTCTGGTCGTGGGACCTTGCTGCAACCGGGCCTGCTGCTCAATATACTGTTCACTCAGCAAGCTCTCTCGTCGACGGGCAGACTGTTCCGCCCTATGCCGCTGCTCTTCCTCTTCCTGCAGCTGAAGAGCGAGCGCCAGGTCCCTGTCCTCCTGCTCGTGGTTGGGTGACAGAGGTGTTTCTTGTGGGTTCGATGGCGCGTCGGCCTTCTTCTGACGACCGCGACCCTGCACAGTCGTCCAGTCTCCTCCGTTTTCGTTTGCAGTATCGACCCTAAGCCCGCCTGCCGTGTTGTTGCCGACACCCGCTTGCCCTCGGGACCTGCCTTGGGACTGTTCGCCCTCGCCGCCCACGACACGGAAGTCACCAGAGTAGTATTCCGTGCGCTCGCCATTCACATCAGCCAGCGATTCCCAAACGACCTCGTCGTGCGTGGCATAGCCCGCATCGGTCACGAGCACAAGCAGTTGATGTGTCGAAGGGTGCCGATAGAGTGTGGAAAAGTGGTCGTTCCGGAAGAGGATGGCAAAGGACCCAGGCTTCATGGCTTTCGTAATGACATCCAGTCCCGACGGCGTCAGCTGCGTCGCAGAACTGTCCAGAAACTCTTTGATTGACTGGATATCCGAGTAAATCTCTTCTTCTTCCTCCGTCAACGTGCCCAGCTTCTCCTGCAGCTCCTCGTCCCGGAAGAGGAGCGTCTGCACGTCCTCAAACGAGGCGGCCTGGCGCTCGAAAGCGGCATACGCCGGATCGTTCTTGGACGGCAGCCATCCGTGGATCAGCGGAATGGCAAAGGCAGAGTACAGAGCCATCTCATTGGTATCTTCAAACGTCCCGGGGATCAAGTCGTCGCGCTCGGTAGGGTGCAAGTGTGTTAGGGAAGTGCGCTTAAACGCCTTAACAATCTCTGGAGTCGGGACGAAACGCGGGTTCACGTTCATGCCCGTATGGAGCCCCTTGAGAAATTCATAGAGCAAAGACACGTCCGGAAGGGACTCTTGCGTCCTCCTCATGAGCTCGTCAACGACGGCGTCCAGCAGGTACCCGAGGCTGATCTGTTCTCGAGAGCGGAGGACCTGAACAAGTGCTGTATCCGACAGAGAAGCTGGGGTCGTGAGCGTAAGCGCGTTGACCAGGGCCAACAACGGGCAGGGCCCATTGGCATTTTGGACGAGGATGGGCGAAATCCGCGGGTTCTTCTCGGCGCTGTGGTCGTACCAGGCAATGTTCTTGATCTGGTAGGTCTCGGACTTGCCGTCGACGGGGCGTGGCGGCTGCCGGGGCGGTTGACTTTCGTCATTCCGTGGTGGTAAAGCTGGAGGTACCGTTGCGCCTGTAGAGTGCTCAGGGGACTGGTGGTTCTGTTCGGATACCTGCAACCTTCCCGGCGGCGGTCCAGCGGGCGGATCCACATCAACGAGGTTCCAATCATCCATGGGAGCGTCCTCAGTAGTAGGAGGGGGTATTACAGGGGCGGGAGCTTTTCTCTTGCCCTTATTCTGTGAGCCAACGTCATCCCACGCATGTTGGTCTTGGGCAACATCGTCGTTCACTGGTCTCGGTGCTTCTGCTGACTTCTTCGTCTGATTCTCCGGCAGCTCGTCCCACGCCGGCGAGGTGGGTTCCGAGGGTAGAGACAGCAGTGCAGGAGATGTTGGTATCGTGGGCGGCTTCGGGCTTTGAGAAGCAGCCCAGGCATTACGCTCCGCATCTCCGCTCTCCCGGGTGTGGGGAGACTGCTGTGCGCTAACGGGGGTGGCTCGTTGAGCATGCTCATCGAGAGCTGGCTGCCATGGATTGTTACTCATCTCGCCGGTGCTCATCTGCGACAGAGGCTGCAGCGGAGGCATCGCTGGGGGACTGTTGGCGAGCGGTGGCGACCTTGAGCTGGAGTCTGCCCGGACCTCCTTCCGCTTGAACGGGTTTGTATCGGATCGTGCTGGCGATGGCCCCGGCCGTAACACCAGCGGGATATTGTCTGTGTCTGTGTCGGTGGTTGGCACGCCAGCAGTCGGGGGTCGACTGTCTTGGACGTCATTCGGAACACCGTTGCTCATCTGGGGGGCATGTGCCGCAGCCCCGCCGGGCCTCAGCGACTCGGGGACGTTTCGGGGTATTGTTGGCTGGTTCAGGGCGGCGGCGCCCTTTTGCTGGGAATCATTGTCCCATACACTGCCTGCATCGATGGAGGGAGAGTCGGTGGCGCCCCATAGCTCCTTTCGCATGTCTTGTACACGGGGGGCGGCGTTGGTGTCGACGTAGCTATCGTCGTCGGAGACGGGCTTTCGGGTAACCATGTCGACGAGGGTCCCGAGGTCTCGGACTGGAGGGCAGTAGATATGTTTTGGTTGAGAATACGTCTGCTCGTTGGGGAACTTGAGAAAGGACGGAGAGGGCACAGATCAGGATATTATCGGACCTGGCTACTGTTCGAGGTGGGAAAGGCAGCTTAGCTGTTGGAGCTGCAGGCGGGGTTGGGATCGGTCGGTAAGCGGGCTGGGCGGCGAGGGTGTGAGTGAGAGTGAAGCTCCAGGAGGTGTCGTCATTCGGATGGGCTGTTAATAGAAAAACCTCCGGGTTATTGCAAGCAATTCGCTGCCAAAAAAGGAGTACAAACCCGATCGCTAGACAAGGTCCTGGGGCGGCCGTTGGGAGGGAGAGTGAATTGGATGGCTTGTGTCTTTCCCCGGCCTATGCTCTCCAGGTCGACAACGGCAAGTAGCCAAGATGATGAAGCAACGAGTTTTTTTTTTTTTTTTTTTCTGCAGGTTGCAAGAAGGATGCCACAATTTTGGTTTGAGAAGGAAGAGAGAATGTGTGAGTGTGAGTGTGAGTGCGCGAGTCTGAGCCTCGTGCTGCAAGTGAGAGGAACCTGGAAACCAAAGCAAGCCAAGACCACCTTGTGCTTCAGCGACAGCAACGGGCGGCAAGAGCAGCGCGCAACGCAGTTGAATGCACGCAGTAACGTAAACGCAATGCAGCGATGGACATGGACATGGACATGGGCGAGTGGCGGTGCGCTTTTCCCCCACCACCAACAGGGGAGGGATGCAGACGGGCAAGCGAGAAAAGGTACGTAACGTCTCGGGACCAGTAGTGGGAACAAACGCTCTGTATTCCCATTCCGGAACAAGTTTCGAACGACTAAAGAGTGAACTGTAACGACCGCTTGACAGCTTCACTCGAGCTAGGATACGGCCAAGTGGGCAGCTGGGTGCTAGACCGCAGGGCGAGCAGCACAAGCATCTCGCGCTACGTGGACAGGGAAATCGCAGCAGCAGAAGCAGCAGCAACAACCCTCCCTGATATTCTGTAAAGCTCATGTTACGGCCGCCAGGCAACAGGATATGGGAGTGGAGATGGGAGATGGGAGAAGGATCAATACCCGGCCCATCTCACGGCGACTGATTGCTCTGTAGGCGTGGGCTTAGTTCGGGGAAGGATTCGCAGGGTGACCACACAATAGCCTTCACGGCTTATTCACCCACACGCAACTTCAATGCGCCCATTAAGCAGGTATTTCGCCTGTACAGTGTAAGCTTTCCTGGACGTGGTTGGAGCTTCACCCGCCGGAGCTTGCGCGTCCACCTTGCCAATACGTGCGAGCAACCGCCCCCCGCCCCAATCAGCCACTTGCTTGTCTGTAAGCCCAGCTGGCGGCGTTGGAGAGGTGCATTGTGTACAAAGGCGACGAGAAGGATGGAAGCATCATAGCCGGCGTGTCTTTCAACCCCGTGGAACACCCGAAATGGAAGACTGTGGGAAAATAGAAGAAAGGAAGAAACGATACCCCCGTTGGCGCCGGTAAGGATGAAGATGTGGCGTCGAGCGTCTCAGCCACATCAAGGTAGGTACGTACTTCACATGTTCCCACTGCCTCCGCCTTCAGCCACTCACCACCCATGGATGCCCCCGCGCCATGACGCAACGGGTCCCGCGTGGTGCTCCGTGCTCTTCACTTCCGGACAGGGAGAGGCCCCGCGTCGCCGTCCGTCGGTGCATCTCCAACCGGGCACAGCGCTGCTCTACACTTACTTACCGATGCGCGCGTGCTAAGGTCAGGCCACGGTGATGAGGACGCGCTCGCCTCAGCAGCCGTACGTACCTCAGGCATGTGGCTGTGGCGCATCGTCTGGCCTGGCCCTTTTTCGACTCCCAAAAGCGCCCGAGCCTCCGTTTCAAGACAGGCTCCAAGGGAAGGGAAGGGAGGACCGCACAACCGGCCTCGGCCACACGCTGCGAGCCAACATTCGCTTCATGGTCTGCTGGATTCCTTGAGGAGCTGGGCTCCCATCCAGCATAAACTGGTCCGGCATGAAATAAATGCATTTAAGGGAAAAGGGGGGGAGGGCATTAGTAAAGGACTGGACGATGTGTGCACCTGCGAACTTTGCTCGTATCGTTGGCACTCGCTTTCCCTCAATTGCCAATCTTTGTCTCGACACCTCTCTTCTCGAACATGCTTCATACCGCCTGTTCGTGCGGCAATGGGACGGTTTGACGCTAGGGGACGTGCCTGCAGATGCCCGTTTGGACACACAACACGCGTTCCTTGTATGCTTCCATCGTGTGGTCCTGCCATCGCCCTTTCATTGTGGCGTCCCCTCGTCTCCTTGCTTTAGAGATGGAGAGGTGAGAGGTTGTTTTCGGCCGGCTCACTCAGAAGCCTCTTATACAAACGTTGAACACACCTTTGCTCCCTTGTTTCAACATTTGGCCTGGTGTACCGTATCCTCTCGATAAATTCGAAAGTAGCACGGACCGCGGGCTGCTGAAAAGGGCCTGGCGTGCTGGCAGAAACAGGGATCTAGTGGTGGCAAAGTCAGGGGTTAGTCAGCTGGCGGAGCTGGGCTGGCTGGTTGGAATGTGGTGGATGGGCTGGTTGGTTGACCGCCTTCCGAATTAGGACTCATGGGGGGGTCTGTGCTACTTTCGAATTTATCGAGAGGATACGGTATCCTCTTGGCGTCTGATTCCGCATTTTGCGCCAACACGCCCACCTGTCACCGGGGAGAGAAGGGATAAGCGGCACGGAACAAACTTACCAGGCCACTGCACTGTGCGGTTAGGGATTCGGCCGTCCCGAGCTCTGATTGGACCCTTTCCGGTTGAAATACTTCCTGGCTACGGCATCCTCATCGGTTCCAAGCGGGAGCCCTCTGTGCGTTGAGACAGGATGCTGTGAACCGAGGGTGATGTTTGAATATACTGCAAGTGAAGCGATGTCGGCCATTCCCTCCTCAGCCCAATATTTCGGGCGTCCAGATTATGGGCCCTGTGATCGACTCGGCCTTCGGTCAGCACCAACTGACATGGGTCACCCTTCAAGTTGGGTTGAAGACCAACGGGGGAGCACGGTTCGAGTCGTACAATTTTTTGCCGGGCTCCAAGTCCTCAGCTTTCGTTTCGTTCCCTGTGGCATCATCCAACACCCTTGTTGTGCGAAACATTCCGCGCAGCTGTAACGGTCATAGAGGCGCGTTTGTTTCTCTGTTTCGAGCATACCCTTTCCAGGCATGAACACCTTGGTACCGTCGACAAAGAATACGTCCTAGGGAGTTATCGGACAACCGTGATTGCGGTAGCGGGTCCATCCGCGTGCGAGAAAAAAAGAAAAAACAAAAAAAGCTCAAATGGTGTTCCAATTGCGAAGAGACAAGGTTGTGATGGTTTGTCTCGAGAACATCGGGGTTCCAGCTGTAGAGATGGTGTCTATTGGGCTCTGCTGGTGATAGGCATCGAAGTCGTCCTGGCAAGCCTAGGGGAAGCTGCTCCATAACGTCCAGTGCTTCACTTAAGGGTTTCGATGGGAAATAAGGAGTAGAGCTGAAAGGGGAGCGGATAAGTATTGGAATTCGAGGTTACCCGCCATATCAAGCAGTTCACTTCCTTTCGAGGCTGTTTGGGCGTATCTAGAGGGGATGCGACTCTGATGTGAAACACATGCAATGAATGGTAGTAACCGTGAAAGAACGATAAGTCCAACAAATCAGTTCCCATTGGACACTACAACGCACGACGGATGACCATCTCGCGGGTAGAGACAATCAACATTATGCCGATGACGGTTTTTAGGCAACCGAACCCATCGACCGGGGGACACTTGCACGAAACTACCTGCCACGGCGAGCCATCAGGGCCCCTTTTGTTGATGAGAGAGGTGAAGTACGGAATATATAGGAATAATACTGTATCGCAGGAGAGGAAAAATGCCCTGGTACGGACCCTCCCCCAACCAATGCTATGAATCTCATCTCTTTCCCAAAAACGCCGATTTAGACCTGGAAACCTGCCCTCTTCCCCCCTTCCTCCTCCCTACCCCATCAATGGCTCCCGACGACCGGCCATTTCTCAGCCGGTCCAAAGGACAAAAACTCCTAAGTCTTATACAACCCTTCGGGGGGACAATCCAACACACACCTCCACCCACCGGTTTATTAAATACACACAAACGCTCATGACCTTCCCACGCGGAAAGTCTCCAGCCTCTTGCACGACGGCATCTCGTACGAGTCGGCCTGGCGCATCTTCTCCGGATCCTGGAAGAACCAGCCGCTCGCTGAGTCGTACAGGCGCTGCCGCGCCATCAGCTCGTTCTCGCACTCGAACCGCAGCGTCCGCACCAGGTTGTTCTCGGCTGTCTGGTCCAGCTGGCTGAGCTTGCCCTTGGTGAAGCCCTCGACCTCCTTGGGGTTGACAAAGTACTTGACGTTAAGCTTGGGCGTCGTCCGCCCCAGCGTGTTGGCCCCCTTGGGCCCGTCGTAGACGATGCTCGGCGTCGCCGGCCCGCCGCCGCTGAAGAGGCTCGAGATGAGCGGGAACACGAAGAGGAGCAGGATGGGCAGCAGACCCATAAGCGTTGACAGCCCGCCGCCCTGCTGCTCCGTCGCCTCGCGCGGCCTCCTTCGCGGTCTCGCTCCGCCGAACTGGTGCACCCTGAAGCCCGGCCCGCCGCCAAAGTTGAAGACGAACTGGGGTCCCGTGTCGAAGCCACCTGCGCGTTCCGACGTTAGCACATCTCAGGTAATTCTCATCATACGCGGGTCATGAAAAGCTCACCTCCAAACGGACCGCCACCGCCGAACCCGCCGCCCCCAAAGAACCGCTGGAACATCTCCTCGGGCGACATCTCCTCCATGCCCCCACCTCCGCCGCCTCCGCCTCCTCCCCCTCCGCCGCCGCCGCCTTGCCGTCTGCCGAACCCGCCGAAGGGGTTCTGTGCCTGCGCCTGCCCGAACCGCGAGTCCGGGTCCGTGCCGAAGCGGTCAAACTTCTCGCGCTTCTCTTTGTCGCCCAGCACGCTGAAGGCGCGGCTGACCATCTTGAAGGCCTCATCAGCATTCTCGTGGCCGTTCTTGTCCGGGTGCGTTAGCAGCGACAACTTGCGGTACGCCTTCTTGATCTCGCTCTCGGTAACCGTCTTCTTGACGTTCTCGAGGCCGAGGATGTCGTAAAATGCCGTCGGCGAGCACTTGCGGATCCGCAGCACCGCCGCCTTTTGTTCTGCCGTATACGAGCGACCCTGGTTGCCCTGGTTGTGCTCGCGGCTGCGGGCGCCGCTGCCGCCCGCATCGGCACCCGAGGCTGCTGCGCTCGGCATTATGCCGTTTGGTGGGTTTTATTTTGTTTTATTCCTCTTTGTCAGAAGGGTGGGTATCGTGTTTTGATTTTGGTGATGGATGCTGGGGTAAATCGAAAGGGTGTCGTTATTCGAATCGGTGGGATTAGTGAGAAATGAGGGCAGGTACTTTTTTTTCTTTTTTCGTCTTGCGGGATTAAAGACCTGTTCCGGTGTGCCGTGGGATTGCCAACGGGGTTTTCGTGGTCGTGATGCGCAGTCGTCGGCCGGTGCGGTGTTGATTGGCGGTTTTTCTGCCAATCTGTCAAGATAGAGACGTTGCAAGGCTGGGATGGATGGAGCCCTCCGGATAGACAGTTCCCCCGCACCAGCTTACAAGTAATGCAGCTAGCTGCAATTAGCTCGACTCGAGACCGATCGATCGATTAATCAAGCAGCGAACGCGTCCGGGGTGTGTGAGACGAAAATCAATGCTCGTCTCTTGGTGATATTTCGTGGGGCGGGCTCGATAGGTAGTCGCGGAAACCAGGGAACCGCCGCGTATGCGTCGCAAGAAGTCGCCTACCAGAGAATGGATGGAACAAGACACTCTGCAGTTGTTCCAGGCCACTCGAGAGAGGTCGAAATTGACAAGGGCCGTCAAGGCCCCTGGACCGTGGACCAGATGATTGGATTGGATGCGGCTTCGGCTGACTCATCCGAGCAAGGGTCCCGATCTTTTCCCCTCTTATCGATAAGTCACGTCACCGCATGGGAAAATGTCATTTGCATCAGGAGCTAGGTAAGTACACACTAGCTCTGGGCTGGAGCTCCGAGGGTCGACGCAAAAAAAAAAAACCAGTGACGATATTTCCCATCTGCTTCATCAGTCCAGTATCCTTGGTTGCGCCAGCGGAACAGGAATAATACACAACAATGGCATCCAACAACGGCGCGCCCGATACCGAGGCTGTCAAATTCTCCATCTTTAGCAAACTTCATGACTATGGCAGTAGGCGCACCCACCTTTGAGCCCCCCCCTTCGCCTCCAATCAATCCGTCATTCCCACTAACGCCCGCCCCCTCTTCGCCCGACAGCAAACCCCCTCCCGCCCGCCATTCACGCAATCCTTATCGCCGCGTTGCACGCCCGACCTCTTAAGATCCTCCCTTGCTCCTTCGCGCCCGCTCTCCTCTTCAGCAGCTACGTCAACCTCGCCGGCTTCCCCACCGACAGCGCTGGCTTCACCTGCGCCATCTCGGGCCTGTACGCCCTCCTCGCCCTACGCCGCCGCCAGCCCCTGCGCAACAAGTTCACCGCTCGCGGCCTTGTCCGCGGCGCCGCCATCGGCATGGGCTTCGCCAACGCCGCCGCCGGCGCCTGGGTCTACGCCAACGGAGACCGCAAGAGGGACGAGGTCGCGAGGAAGGAGAGGAACCGCTGGGGTGGCGAGGCGTAGAATGACGCACGCACGCCCGCCCGCGGGGAAGGGAAAGATGATGGCGACGAGATAGAAAAAAAAAAGTCGCGAAAGAAAACGAGGGGTTTCGGAAAGAGCAGCCCCCTTACCGCTTGGTAGTAGGGCGTTTCACTCGGCCATTGCGATTTGGCTCGGCTCAAGTTGCAAAAGGGATACGGAAAAAGACAAGCTGAGACGAAAGGGATGGGGCTTACAGGGGAATAGGAGGGAAATCACTGTACGATTATCTGAAAATCCCGACCACATATTGGAAGACGTGGAATCATGATACGAAACTTCGACACGCGAAGCGGCGGCATCTTGGAAGGGATCGACACATTGGCATTGTTTTAAAGAGCTCGGAGCCAATGCCAACAAGGACAAGGCACCAGCAAGACGATGAAATAGAGCGGCCCCTATTGATGGGATTTGTATAATATTTGTAAAAGAATCTTATACGCCTCATAAAACACTCATTGAGAGATAATTGCTTGAAAAAACGGAGAGCAAAATAACAAACGAGTCTTGTACCCCGGGCATACCCATCTGCCCTCCTTAATATTTGTACAATGCATAAGGAAATCTTTACACAGAAAAATGCCCAGCTCAGTGGCCCGTAGAAATCTCGAGTTAAACGCCAAAAAAGGAGACACCTCAGCTCTTGATGAGTCCCCTGTCTTCTTTCTATCCATACAAAGGAAAATTAATAATTGCAGTGGGCGCCTCCGCCTCAACCTCAACAGCTGATACTGCCAAACTTTTGTATGATCCCTGTTCTCTTTCTTCCCGTTTCATATACCGCGACTCTCATGTCTAGCCGCCCATCCTCTTGCCAATGCTGTATCCAGCCTCTCTCCCCGTTCGTCTTTCCAGGTCTACCTTCTTTCTCAAGTCTCTGTGTGGAGTAATCGTTGCTGGGCAATGGGGACCCATATTTCTGGAAATGTGCTGTGCTGTGCTGCGATCCACCGAATTCAAATTTCAGTGGACATCCACCTAACGCCAAGAATTATGCAAGGACCCGCGAGCTGTCACCGCATGAGAAGGTCACCTCACGTCTTTGACTCGTTTGGCTGTTGTCTGCATTCTGTGACCAGACAACAGCCACACAAAGAGGACAAAGACGCTGAATAGGGTCACCCGGACAAAGTGTCGGATACGAAACCGCATCTTTGCATCGTGGACAAATAGGTTTGACAGATCCGAAAGGTCAAAGTCGGTGAGATACTTGATGTCACAGTCCCTGATCTTGGGCTCGGCGTAGCTCCGGTACTCATCCACAATAGGGCTGAGCTCCCAGCCCGTAACTTTGCGGACTACGCCAACAACACATCCAGTGCGGTGCTGGAGTAATGTCAGTGAGTGGAAGAGTGAGATTATAGATTACGTCCACACACCTTGCCGTGGTTGCAGTGGATGAGTAGCGGATGGTGCTCGCGGTTCAGGACCAGCCGCAGAATGGCCTTCATTGTACGAATGGGGATGGCCTCCTTCTTTGTGCCCTTCATGTTGAACACATGGTGACGGATGCCGTTGCTAGACATGAAGGCCGTGTAAGGCTCATCGACGTCATCCTTCTGGACAAGGGTGCTGTCGAATTGGTCAGCACTCGAGGCTCGGTGAAACATGAGTAATCAGGAATGGCTTACACAATGGACTTCAAGCCAAGATTCCGAATGAAACCAAAATCCTCGGGCTTGGGATAGCTGCTGCGGTAAACGCCGGGGACAACGACACCAAAGTTGATGGGTCTTCCGTCGATGGGTAAGATTCGCTCAATACTCGGAGATATCGGCGAGGCCAGGGGCGTCTTCAACTGTTGAGCAACTTTTGTGAGTGCATCGTCGCACCGCATCGGACTCTTCTCCGCTTGAACGGCTGGATTGGGTTTCTCGTCTTCCACCATCATAGTTGTTTGCTTCTGCACAAAGACGTCGACAGCAGAGTCGGAAGCGGCCACGGACTCGAGCGAGGCTTGTCTTGAGGGGCCACTGGTCTGGTACTTCTCGGCCAGCTCGAGGGGAAAAGAGTCTTCTTGCTTGGAATTGCGCCTTGCAGGACGGTAGGCGGGATCTTCTTCTGGGTGGCCGCCTTCGTCTTCGAGGAACAGTCTCGTACTCCGTTTCGAGACCATCGCACCAGCCATTTCGGGTGAGTTCGTGTAATTGACTGGTAGAGGTCCGGTAAAGCGAGACGAGTTTTGCTCGCGTGACTGTTTGGTTTGCTTTTTCAGGATTCGTAGGACAATATAGTTCAGCGGTAGGATGAAGGTTAGGAACGGGTAAGAGGTCGTGTGAGTAGGTTGGAATAGCGTTTGATTCGGGTTATTCAGCTTGGGTTGAGAAAGATGCAATCGTTGGATTTCCTCCCGTGGGACAAGAGGCAGTTATTGAATTGTCCCTTCGCGTGTCTTTACAGACACACGCAGACCTGGCGGACGGCAAGTTGGAGATTGAGGTCCATCTTGTCGAGGTGCACGGGTAAGGGTACTCAGTCGTGTTGGTTGCGCCGCAGGCGGGCGACAAGGTGGGTGATGCTCGCAAGGGCCCTCGGTGATAAATGTGGACGAGGCGGCCGTGGAAGCGAGAGTATTGGTTTCTGGAAAAGAGGCAGAAGTGAGGAGGGAGGGGAAAAAAAGGCCCCTAGAAGCAGGCGGGAGGAGCGGGTTAGTAAATGTGCATCGTAATGTGATGGCGTGTGGGATGGAGGATCCCCAGCGCTGCGATGGTAGAAGTGGACGGGACGTGGGTGCGACGGAGAAAGAAGGGCGAAAGCCCAGGTGTAATGCAATGCTCCGTCGGGTACGCGGCAGAAACGTATAGGTACGTGGTACAGAGGTGGTGGTGTACTTACAGCAGTGTACCTTGTTCGGCAGGTGGGTTGAGGCAGGTAGGCAAGGAGAGAGAGAGTGGATGACAGGTAGGGGAGTGGGCGTACGGTACCTGGGGTGTTGCCTGACTTGGCTTCGTGGAATTTCTTGGCTAAGATGAGATGAGGTGAAATGGGAGATCTGCCTTGAGGTTTGTCTCAGGTTCAAGGCTCAAGTATTGGCCGAATAGTCTGGGAAGGAAGAGAATGACCATTCAGGTGGGGGACAAGAAGAGGGAGGGAGGCGAGAGACATACGGTACAGGACACGACAGCGGGGGACGGAAGGCCAGGAGAAGAGGTAAAGAAGTATAGGGGACCTTCCAGAATGGTGAGGTACATGAAATACCAGCCTTTTACGTTGGCTTTGTCATGTTAGAGGTTCAGCGAACATGGTATGGCATCACATCATAAGGTTTTGGGAAGTCTATGGTTTACTGATAGAGGGAGAGAGACAGCGAGAGACAGCGAGGGCGAAAGAGAGGACCAGCCTGATTCAAGCTTGACAGCCAAGGAAAAGTACAATGTAGACACAAAAAAAAAAAGCTAGGAAAAAAAAAAAGAGAGAGAGAGAGAGAGAGAGAGAGAGAGAAAATAAGGGTACCACTCGGAACAATGCAATGCACAAAGTGACATGCCCCCAGGCTGTGGCAGGCGGGCTGGACCCGGCCACTAATTCGCGACCACTGCAGTCCTCAGGCCAGAGAATCGGAAGGCAGGGTACCTAGGTTGGTTGAATGCCAACAGGCAATGTAACGTAAACCATGTATTTTGTATCTTTTCTCACACAAAAGCATATGAAGATACAATCCAGCTGAGTGTGGGGGACGTGTGCATGGGGATGACTAGTGTACTCTGGCCTGTGTGTACTAAACCACAAGCGAGCAAGATGCTAGCAGGCTTTGGGAAAGGCCGTCCACTAAACCCGCATTTTCGTAAGCTTTGGGGTCACTGCAGCCAAGCCAGACCTGGAGGGGGCCGTCGTCAGGGAAGAGGAAAGGAGACCGAAGGAGACAAAACAAGAAAGATACGTACTGTTTATCTTTCCTCTACGTAGGTACTCAGTCAGCAGACTAAGGTATTGCAGTACTGCGCTTGTATCTCTCAGGCATTATACATCGTACATAGTGCACTAGAGTCCGATTGAACATGCATCACTACTACTTCCGCGACGTACGTACTTCACACGTATTTGTTCACCGTTATCCGTACATATTAGTACATCTGGGCAGGTAGCTTGCCCTCTTGAGGACAATTTGAGTGCTCGGTACGTACTGTCTTGCCCCAGTGAGCATCAACAAAACACCAAAAAGCAACAAAGACACAAAGCACCGAGGGATCCAGTATCAATATCATAACTTGCACCAACCTGGTAAAACCGCAGAAAAGGGGGGGATGCAGTTGGGGACCACCCGCTGGCCGCGCAACGAGATGCGGGAGAACATTCGAACTGTCCCATCCGCCGCCTGCCACGACGGACGGGTGGGCTCAGTTGACAGCTGTGACAAGACAGAGACTGCCAAGACAAGCGGCACAGGGATCCAACAGCAAACGACGACGATAACGACAACGCAGCGAGGCTTGCGGATTGAAGAGCGCCTAAGAGAGAGACAGGAGAGGTGCCGTTTTTTTTTTTGGGGGGGGGGGGGGGGGGGAGGCCGGGCGATCCGTCCGCGTCGCAGCCACAGATCGATTAGCAAAACACTGACGCTCAGCCACCGGGAGAAAGGCGGCGGTGTACTTGTAGGCCTACCCTTTCTGGAACCTGCAGGCTCCGTCCGCTCCTGCCACTCAGGGAGGTCTGTAGGACTACACGTACACGAATGCAATGTACATCAACCATACCAGGCGGTGGTTGCTTCAGTCGTGGTTGGATCATCTCTCTCTGAACCAACGAGGACCTGCGGTCATGAAGCCCAATCGTCTGTTCGCGAGGTGCGAGTGGCGGTTTACCACACTCGACCGGCCGTGTCCGTCAACTATGCCAGTCTCATACAGATACTCTTGGTACGGAGTCGTCCGTAGTGTGTGCTCTCTCGCGGCTAGACGCCAACATGCCCCAGACGTGTTCAACGTCGCATCTGAGGAGAGACACGGCTGGACACTACAACAGTCCGTTGAGACGAGCTGTTTCTGATTAGGTAGTTGTCTCCCGCCGTACACCAACCGACGGTCTTGATCTAAATCCGACGGCATCGACAATGGATAGGCGTGCTAAAAGGCTACCGGCTGTACATGTATACACGATATAGGTAGGGTAATGCACAGCCCTTGTTGGGCGGCTGGGGGGGGCATTCGGTCACCCCAAGACAGGCGCTCTGCATCGCCGCCTCAGTCGTGCCATGCCCAGAGGGCCGCCACCGGTCATTTGGACCGCGTTAGCCACGACAACCTCGCTTTTCTGCCGATCGCCCCCGCAAGCCCGTCTCTTTCCGACGACAGGAGACGAGAGTGCAACGAGGGGGACTCGTATCCCATACGCCGACAGGCTCGCCATCACACGCCCCAATCTCGAAGGATCCGTCTCGCCTCGTCTTGCCCCGTCCCAATTCCCATCCTCACCTTACCTCACCTTGCTTCTGGCGTCGCCATGCGTTGCAAGCGAGCTCATAAACCGGCTCAGGGAGTCGTGGCACGACGTCTGATCTCCTGCTAGTCTCTGTCGGGGCTCTCATTGCCATTCCAGAGAACCCCCTTGTCAATAGGAACAATGACTGTCACCTCTGTGCCCTTCCTACGTCATATACTACCATGGCTAATCACATACGAAACCTCTCCCGCACAGGTTCGGCCGAGCGTGGGCGGGGTTGGTTGACAAGCATGCCACGGCTTTTCACGAGATGTGCAGGATGATGGTTATGATGATGACAGGCTGCATCAGCTGGGTCAGGAATGCCACCAAAGCGCCTCAGATTCTTGTACCGTACCACTGGTATCTAGTGCAGGAAAAAAAAAGGGGGGGGGGGGGGGGGGGGGGGGAGGGAAGAAATGGAAGACTCGACCCATTCCGTTCCCTAGTGGCGCATTACCTCACCGGCACACACACTCTTTCTTCACCTTGGTTGCGCCTCCATGTCACGGAATCGGTGACGCTGCCAACCCAGCCGGATAAAGGAAGGAAACATAGCTGGTCCTTCGGTTATCCCCTCCGACCCGGGACACGTTAAGCATCACTGCAAGGACACCCGGATGTCAGCACGACGGATGCGTCTTGTGAGTGCACAAGTCTAATGTCATGTACTGCATAAGTACTCTGTATTGTGTACATCAATCGGCGACACACGGGGCTCGCGATATTTATGTATAGTGTCCGTTCACTGGCCGGGTTCCGTTCGGGCCAATGTGCTGATATCTCTCACTGAAACCCTCGCCCTTCACCCTGCCCGCCGGACCAACTCGCCTATTCGGTACCGAGAAAAGAAAAGAAAAAAGTGGCAATATTCTCTCTCTGGTTTCTGTGCTGCACAGGGTACAACAAATGAACCTCCAAACGGCGAGAAACGTTCCTCCCCGAGTGGTCGCAGCCTCCCAGCGGCCCCCACCGCTATTTTTTGAGTCAATATCTTGTGCATCACCTCTGTCCAACCCCCAATTAATCCCGGACGTGTGTCCCAGAAGTCCCAGAAGGCCCCAGATTTGATATTATTTTTTATTTTTATCAAATTGACGGGATCGGAGTGTCCAACGGGTAACAGAATCGCAGACATCTGGACGACCAAGAAGACCCCCCCCCCCTCCTGAGAAGTATAGCTCACAAAGAACACCTTCTTCCCAACCCTCCGAGTGAATGCGCTTGCTTCGCGAAGCAACTGTAAGACACCCAGAAGCTTGCACCATTCCAGTTCCCTAGTGCGCAGCCCGCGCAGCGCCCCGGCTGCGCTAGAACCCGCGGAGCTGGGGACGGTGGGAGAGACAGGCGCCCGCTATCGCTCGTCACGTCGCTCATCGCTCAATGTTGCGCGTCTCCATGGGCGTCAGCCCACTCGGAAGGGAAATGCTTCATCAGCAATGTTCGTTTCCTCCCCTCCCCCCCCCCCCCCCCCCGGTTTAGCACCCGCCAAGTCAGCCTCCTTCCTCTTGACTTTTGTCAGCGTTGCCAACGGCTCCGGGTCGGCCGAGGCAAAGCCATCTAACCCCCCTTCCCACCCTGCATGAAACTATATCACGAAGCTAGAGATGCTAAATGCACAAATGGTGTGGACGTGTGGGTTGGGTTTTGTATGGGGACAAAATGACAAAGACGAATGAAAATGAAATGTTAGGTAGCACGCTCAAAGTTGGAGAGAAAAGGTAAGGAGATTCCACCCGCCGGCAGCGGCGCTCCGTCTGCTGTGTCGCTGTTCGACGCTGTGAGATATGCCGTTCCCCTATCTAGACCTTTCCAGAACAAACAAAGGAAAAACAAATTGGTGGGCGGCCGCAGCGGACTCCTATTGCTGTGGAATCCCTCCGCACGCAGCTCGGATCATGTTTTGTCGCCTCTCCCATGCAGCCCTATCCCAATTCATACAACGCCGCCGGTAAAGAAAACGCCAATCAGTGCTTCGTGTTACTCATCTCACATACATTGCCGCCGAAAAGTCGAGTGGTGCCAGTTCTTTCTGGCTTTGCCCAGATCCCTTAGCAAGCAGCATTCCACATCTCATGCACAAGCATCGCGCCAATGACAGAAGCGCCCTGCACGCTCGATGTCGGCGTGCGGTTGCCCCAAATTTGGAGGGCAAAGTGACATGCCACCGCCAGCTCGCCGATGCCCAACGACGTGTTGATGATGGATGCCCAGCTGGGCGTCCTCTCGTTGCGCATGTCCTTGATCGCGTCGCCCGTAAGGTGGATGGCAATGGCCATGCTGAGAACCATGGCGCCAAACATCACGTCCCGGCTGTAAGGGTATGATGCAGATGTCGCGTGGAGCCACGCGCCAAGGACGATCGCCAAGGTAAAGACGTCCAGCAGCCGGTTGTTGCGCAGGCCGCCCGTTCTCGCCAAAGGCCCAGCGTTGGCAGGCCCGACGTTGTTGTGCCCTGTTTCACCCTCCTCTCCATCCTCAGGCTCGTCCTGACTCAACGTAAAACTTGTATTGAGCAGGTCCGCCAACGAGCTGCGCGGATCGCTGGGGTTGGACGTCGATGGCGCGAAGAACTTGGGTTCCGCGAATGCCACCTTGCTCGCGCCCCCGTTTTCGTCATCGGTCGGTGCGCTTCTACCGGATGTATTAGGGCTGCCGATGGAGAAGATGGACTTTTTCTCGACCGGTTTCGCTAATAGCTTGGGGCCGTTGCGAAGCCTTTGCGCTGGTGTGATGGGCGCAGGTGGCACCTTGTACCAGAATGGGCTGGAATTCGGACCCGGATCAGGCTGGCCGAATACCTTGTTCGGTGCTTTTGGGGGGCCAAAATCGTTGAAAGCGCGGTGTTTCGACTGCGTTGGGGACCAGTCCATTTCTTCCGCGTATTGCGGCTGAGGTGGCTCCTGTGGCGTGCTGAACCCGATGTTACGGGTGCTGGATCGATGCTGTAGTTCTCTCCGGAAGAGTGCTGGTGAATCAGAACCAACGCTGGTTGGACTAAGGGAAATTCCTGGCCCTGAGCCGGACTCTGCCAATATGTCATCCAAAAGGTTTGCCATGTTCTTGTTGTCATCCCCACGGAGTTGTGATTGCTGTTGCTGCGGCCTTGGCGGTGATGCCACAGGCGTGTTGGTTGTCTGAAATAACGGCGTCGTATCAATGCGGACGGATCGTTGCGCAAGGATGTATATCTAGAGCCAGCGTGAGTATTGTCTCCTGATAACGGGGACTGGTCGTACTCACCGCCAGCATGAGAGCCGCCATCAGGCCGTGGAGGCTCATTTGGGTGCTGTCTTCAGCCGCGCGACCCCCCTTCAGTTCTGTCATTCTCATGGCCAAGAATCTCGTAAACAAGATTAGTCCCTGGAATGTGTACCAGTGCGAGAGCCCAATGATATGCCGAGAGAAGCCCCGGAACACCTGGACGAACTTGGGATTCCACCAGACGCTGACGACATTCGCCCACAAACTCCAGTGTATGAGCCGCTGCGGACTGGGAAGGAGGAGTGTCATGGCAATAGAGAGTCTCTGGGCAATTGTGGATTCGGCATCGGGGTCTCGCATCGGGCCTTCGTCCATCCGCCGGCCGAAGACAACTGCCAGGGAGGCAACGTGCCACATGTATTGACAAGCGATCCCTCCTAGCCAGAGCCATTTTCCTGCCTTGGCCGCGACGTCCAACAGCGTCAGCTTCTTAGGTGCGACTCGGTTCTTCCTGCTCCTGTCCATCATGCGTCGCAGGTGGTCTGTCCTGGCCGTATATCCTGCGTGGTCCAGCCGGGCTTGAACTTTGGGCTCGCACTGGGCGCATATCTGAGGGTATCTCTGTTCAAGCCGCCGGCGGAACTTGTACATATTTTTTTCCAATTCAGCATAGTCGGGATGGTCAGGGTTTTCGGGGAGATATTGCGCCAGGGAGCTGGTAAAGAGGTGTTGGTTCTTGAGACATGTTGAACAGAAGATGCTCTGTGATGGGCTCGTGAAGTCGGGGGAATGGGATCGCGCCGTCGCGTATGTCTTAGTGGCGGGCACAGAAGCTGTCTTGGCCACTGGCGGGTCGGTAATATCTCCTTGCTATAGATGGTCAGATGGACTCGATGCGCGATACGCGATGCGCCGTGGGGTGACTTGCCTCGTCTAGGTAGTTGTTCGCATCGCAATGGAGGCAAAGGAACTCGCGAATCAAGCCATCATACCTCGTTGACGAGCGTTTTCCGCAGTAAAAACAGGTTAACAACCTGCCACTCCTCAACTTGGCCATGTCGCTTTGAGTTCCAAGGCTCCTCGGGCCATGCAAAGCATTTATGCAGATGGACGGGATGTGTTGTCTTCGGTATTGTTGCAGCCAGGAACTTTCTGGGTTCTGCCGGGCGGTCTGGGGGTGTTCCTGGGCGAACGCAAGGGAAGGTGCAGGGGTCTCGGGGGACTAGCAGGAAGATGAGGTCATCCACTCTCTTTATCGGCTGCACTTGTTCAGTAGGTACCCAGGCGGGTGACAAAAAAAGCCGCGCTCAGTAAAGTTGACTTAAGGTGGCCTGTGCCTTAGGGATCTACGATATGTTAGAGAGATAGATGACCAAAGACCATCTAAATACCCCGAATTCTAGCGTATAGGTACTTAAGTTAACCACTATAATTTGTGTGTGCGGCTTTTTTTGTCACCCGCCTGGTACCTTAGGTAGTTAGGGACCCAGTTACAGATGAGATGCACTAACAAACGACACCATACTGTAGCTGGCACCACCTTAGCATGATACCCAGAAGGGACTTTTAGCACATACCCACAACAGCTTAGCAATGACTGGATCGCTGTAAACTATGCACTAACAAACGACACCATACTGTAGCTGGCACCACCTTAGCATGATACCCAGAAGGGACTTTTAGCACATACCCACAACAGCTTAGCAATGACTGGATCGCTGTAAACTATGCACTAACAACCATTGGTCCGGCCTTATTTTCACTTTTACTTCACATCAGGATTCAAGAAGAGTGCGATACTTAGGTAACCAGTCTTCACAGAGAACCTCCACCGCTTTAAAGAGACTGCGTTGGGGACGTGTACGCAGGGAACTTTGTGAGCTCTCAAAAGCAAGACCAAACTGAGAACGCAATTGAATCGCTTGGTCTGCTGGTTAGTTGCCTGCAGATATGTTCACAACACGTTGCTGATATAGCTTCAGAACCTGGACATACTTCACCATCGCTCTTTGAAAAGGCAGGGGTTGAAACACAGAGAGGCACTTGAATCCTAACGTTTCTTCATCATGGCAGCTGCATCTACTTTGATCGGCATTGCCTCTGCTTTCTGTGCGCTTGGATTGGGGCTTATGTTGCGTTCCTCCTGGAAGGCCCTGCTTGCCACTCTTCTCTTGGGTGTCATATCGCTCCTCATCTTCGTCACGGTATATATAACTACAAACTCAAGTACACGATTTCCTTAGCCACTAATATCATACAGGCCCGCCATCTTCGGCTTCAACAGAACCGACTGAGACATCCTGTGTTGTTATCCGATGTTGCTGCCAAAGACCTCACAGGCCTCAGCCTACTAAGAGGCACCTACTTCCTGGTCGTGCTGGGCTCTGGTGGTCATACGAAAGAGATGCTCGCCATGATGGAGATCGGCTTCCCAAACGTACCCAGCATGCATCGACGCTATCTCATATCCAGCGGCGACTCCATGTCTCTCAAACACCTCAAGGCATTCGAGGACGACCTCAAGGCCGCCCACGGGGAAGAGCAAGTGGGAACCTACGACAAATACATCGTTGCAAGGGCCCGGAAGATACACCAGAGCCTCCTCACAACGCCCTTTACCGCCTTACTGTCCGTAATCCAGATCTTTCCGCTGCTGTTGTCGTCCCCATTCAAGGGCGTAAGAAGCCGTCAACAGTTCCCCGACATCATCCTCACCAACGGTCCAGCCACAGGCTTTATAGTCGGACTGGTTTCCTATGTCCTGAAGGTATTTTTCATTGTCCCCGAGGACACAATGCAAGTTCTTTACATCGAGTCTTGGGCACGAATTCGCACTCTGAGTTTGACCGGGAAACTGTTCCACCGCACCGGTATTGCTGACTTGTTGTTGGTCCAACATGAGAAGGTGGCTAAGGCATATGGTGTTACGAATGCAGGCTGCATGGTTGTAAAGAGGAAGAGGTGATATAAAGTCCGCGGACGAGGTGGAATAAGATGGCCAGGCGACTTTGCAATATGAACAGACAGATGCATATTGCCGTGGTTCACCTTTTGATGTGTTCATATTATACATGAGATTTTGTAGTACATATACTTACAGGAACCGCATACCTCTGCTCAAGACGATGTTGGTTCCTAAGCCGCCTCGGCGTCCGCTTCCTCACCAAAGTTCGCGTAGTTGGCATTCTGGCTCTGCTGGATCACGGTCGTCCGCTGGCTTGCCCAGCTCTTCCAGGTCTCAAACTCCTTGTCTTCAAGGTCCATGCTGATTTGCAGCCTGCTCTTGCCAAAGTACGCCCCGACATGTCTGGCCTCCTCCCTGGCAACGCGCTTCTCAATCTCCTCCTCCTGACGCAGTGCATAGAATTCCTTTCTTGCGACATCGTACGCTTGGTTTCGGGTAAGATTGGCGTTGTGCATGAGCCAGAGCTGGCGTTGCACGACACTACACAGCCGTTAGTCACCTGCGCCACCGGATCGAGTTGCATATCTCGATCGGGCTCACCTTTCACCAGTCAGGGGCTGACCATGCTGGCGCAGTCCCTTGGCCCAGTTGCATCTACGCGCATCCTTTCCATCTGTTTCGAGGACCATTCTCGGGCGCGCCAATTCCCACGGGTGGTCTCTGTAAAATGTTGCGCGCAGACTATCTTCCTCGTGTATTATTCTCGGGGGCTTGTAGATGTTGCTCGGCTTGCGCAGCTTGGGGTTCCTGGGGTTTTCATGGATGGTGACAGGCCTCGTGAGAATCTCGGAAGGCGGAATGTCTCTCATAACCTGGAACCATGGCGGTTCCTGAACAGGGTAGCCGGGCAAGACCTTCGTGCTGAGCTCCTGGCTCACGGCCTGGTAGACCCGGGCGGGCCTTATCTGTCGACCCATTCTAGCCTAGGGGTATCGTCAGAATCGAATGTCGGTCGCCCACCCGCGATGAATACTCACTTCAGTGCTACAATGGCAGGGCGAGAGTTGCTGTTGTCGGAATACTGGTCGAAATCCTGAGCTTCCATCAGGCGCGAAGCGCAGCTCAGAAATTTGGACCGTCGGCCAATCCTAACGCCGCCCCCGGCTCTACCTCTCGGCCCCACTTTACCGATGTGCGAAATAATAGTTCGCATCCCAGCTACCCCGAAGCTTTTTTTGGTTGTCCAGTTTGCAGCTCCTTGCAACCAGCGTCAATTCTTTATTTCCCCCTGCCAGCGAACTCGTGCTCTTCGATGGAACGGTGATACTCCGGTCCCGCGATGCCCGACAGCCCATGCGAATATTAAACCGGATTGACGGGTCTGTCTGTGGCGCGATCCTCTCGACTCCGTATACCGCCACCTTAGGTGCCGTTTCCTCTCGGTTGAAGCTTCGAACAAACAGATCTTCGGGGGCGCCGGTGTCCCAATGCCGACGGGAACATACGCGATGTCCTCGACGGCCCGTTACCCAATGTTCACAGACGGCCTTATGGCTGCTGTCGACCTTTCTGCCGGCGCCCTCGAGTCGTCCCCGTTCTTCAACGTACCCGAGTCTACCTTACCGCGAACGCATCCGGTGGCATAGCCACGCTGTCGCCACCGCAACTTCTTCTGAACCTCGGAAAGACGACTTGGCTGTCCAGAAGATAAGAAGCCAGAAAATAAAAAGAAAGCTTCTTTCGTTCGTGGATCACCAAGACGTCGGGACTGTGGAAGAGCACTTGGAGCTTGTTCAAGATCCTTACCTCAATAGATTTGCCCAGCCGGAGCCTACACAACTCCTAATCTCGGATAAGGAAGACGACGATGAGTATCCGCGAGCGTTTGAAGCACTCCGTGGCGACGAAACCACCGCGCAAGTCGCACACAGGTTGGCAATTATCATCCACCGCAAACTGAGAAATAAGAAGAAGAGGGGCAACTTGGACGAGATATACGAAACGTACCGCTCGTTGCCCGAACCCAGGATGATGTTCCTGAATAAACGGTACCGACACCGTTTACTGAAGATATGCGGCAGAGCGTCGAAAAAAGGAGCCCAACGAATGATGCAATACCTCTCGCTCATAGAGGATATGAAGGACTGCGGCATAGAAATACGGCGCAACGAATGGAATTACGCTATCTCTTCTGCCACCAACTTGGTTAGTAGAACTACCGAGGCGGAGGCAGAGTCCGCTCTCGAAATGTGGAAGGACATGGAGGCCCAGAGCAAGCGCGCAGCGCCCAACTCCATCACGTTCAACATTCTTTTCGAGGCGGCGTCAAAGGCTGGCAATTTCGAATTGGCTGAGATGCTGTACAAGGAGATGAAGACACGAGGCATCCCATTCAACCGGTACCATCATGTGAGCCTCATTCATTTTTTCGGGCTTTATGAGGTCGCCGACGGAGTCAGGGCCGCCTACAAGGAGATGGTGGAATCTGGCGAGACTGTCGATACGGTGGTGCTGAACTGCCTCGTCTTTGGATTTCTCAGATGCGGCGAAGACAAGGCGGCGCTGAAGGTTTACAACTTTATGAGGAAAACTCGCTCGAAATACGTTGTTGCAAAGCCAAGTACAACGGAAGCTGGCCCCCAGCGCCGAAAGACTCGCTCGAAAGATTTTGTTGCAGAGCCAAGTACAACAGAAGCTGGCCCTCAGCGCCAGCAGCAGCAAATCGCCGACGTCACCCCTGATTTGCGGACATTTCGCAGCCTCGTCAGTTACTTCGGCACGCAGAAAGGCGATCTTGGCCAGGTTGTCCAGGTTCTCGCGGATATGACGGAGTTCCAAATACCCATGCATGGGAGCATCTTTTTGGCTCTTTTCGATGGGTTTAGCCGGCACGGAAAGGTTGTATTCTCCGAGTGGTCGCCCGATCGGTTAGAAAATATTTTGTCTGCGCTACTACGAGCACTTGACAACAAAGTCCAGGGCCTTTATCTCGGTACCTGGCTCATGATCCGCGCGCTGCGGTCCTTCATGGTATGTACAAACAAGCACAGAGTATTAGAGGTGTACGATGAGTTTAAAAAGCGGTGGGACTTGCCGCCGGACAGGGTGGATCATATGAACAGCTATATGACCGGGCTCTTTAACGGCAAGCTCCCTGACGACAATCTCTTGGACGACAGGGACTCGATGTTTTTGAAGGAGAAGAAGTCCAAGGTCCCCAAACGATGATGGCGTGTGTATAATACTCATAGACAATGATACCAATAATTTCGCTCACTGTACTCCGTATCAACCCTGCGCTCTCGGCTGCCCTGCTCAAATGTTCATCCTATGTTCATGATACATGCCGGGCCAAAGTGTGTCACGTTCATCTGGCAGTTTGGGGTGGCAACGGACGGTGTTAGTGATGGGATGCTGCTAGTTCGTGAAGCGTATGACTCGGCAGTAGGTAATCGCTGAGGACGAAAAGTCTCTATTTCTGGTTATGTACATAGCCGTCCTCCGTCCCAACATCCCAATCCATGCTGTACATTTGCGATCGACTCAAGGAAACGCGTATGTGGCCACTTAAGCCTTAGGCTTGTTGCTTTGGTAGACTGAGAAAAAGCTCGTCAGTACTTTCAAGTTTGGGGGAAGCCGGAGCAACGGGGGAAGAAGCACGCACCGGCGATGCCGAAGGGGGCGAAGAAGCCAACAGCGGCGTAGGTCCAGAAGCCGGCGCCGAACCACTTGGACTTGGGGTTGAAGGGGATGTTGGAATAGGGACCCTCGGGGTAGTGGTAAGGCGAGGACATCTGGGCGCGGGTAGTCTGGAAGCCGCGGCGGGCGACAACGGTGCGGGTCTGGGGGACCGCGCGGGCGGCAACACGGGCGAGCATCTACAGAGGGTCGGTCAGCATCAATTGGACAGGCAGCGGGGTTCGGCGGGTTGCTCATACTTTGGCGGTGGGTTTTGAGGCGATCGCGAGGCGCAATGGGGACAGGGGGTGATGTAGTTTTGGTGTTGAAGTCATACAAAAAGAGTGGTCTGAGGGTGCGAAGCTCCAAAGAATCTCCAAAGGCTCGGAATATTATGTAATTGCACGTGACACTGCGGCCCGATGCGTACCGCATAGACGACGGAATGGTCTAGTCTGCATTCAGTGTGTGACCGCCTTCCCTGCCTGGCGCGTCTAGCCGCTCCAGTCTTCCCCTCGTGCATTGCCTTGGAATTTTTTTTTCTGCCTTTTCCTGCCTTTGCTCTACCCGCCAACTTTTGTGTCTGGAGTGGGAATCGCGATCGCACATCGCTGGGACCAAGTCAATATTGACGAAGCCCCCGTTACGTCTCACAACAGCACTAGTTCGCAGACACGGTTCGCTGCACCTCGATCCCCCTTGGTCCTTTACAGTCCTGCCTATTTATTATAAGGGCATAAACTTCCATTAACTACGGTTACTTCATCTGCAAACCCTTTCAAACACCAATACAACATCATCACATAGTTTGCTGCCGCAGTCTCTTTTTTGCTTTCCAGGCTTGGCACCAAGCAGTTGCCCCCCATGGACGAGCTTTTCGACGTGTTCGACGCCAAGCCCGACGCGGGGCAGCCCGAGTCGCATAGCGAGCCCGAAACCGCTGAGCCTTCTAAGAAGTCGCGTAAGAGGGAAAAGAAGAGCAACAAGCGCAAGGCCGATGGCGCCATCAAGAATGGGGAAACGGTCAAGCAGGAGGATGCTGAGATGGCCGATGTCGATGAGGTCTCTAAGGACGGCCACGGTGGGGAGCAAGCCGAAGACTCTCGTGCGACGTCTGAGGAGCACGAAGAAAGCCACAAGCGTAGGAAGAAGGAGGACGAGGCCCAGCCCGTCCTGACCGATACCTTTCAGACTGCCCAATCCAGAGAGGTTGCCAGTGCTGCCATTTTCACCCAGGCACAGGATGAGGCCCTCGTTTTGTCCCACAACATCCAGCACCAGGTCGCCCTGCCTCCTGATTTGGACTACGAATACGTCCCACTCTCCGAGCATAAGCCGCCCGCCGAGCCAGCGCGCAAGTACAACTTCAAGCTGGACCCTTTCCAGAGCTTGTCCGTCGCTTCCATCGAGAGAGAGGAGAGTGTGCTGGTTTCTGCCCATACCTCTGCCGGAAAAACCGTCGTCGCCGAGTACGCCATTGCCCAATGCTTGAAGCGTAACCAGAGAGTCATCTACACCAGTCCCATCAAGGCTCTTTCTAATCAGAAATACCGAGATTTCGAAGCACTATTCGGTGACGTCGGCCTCATGACTGGTGACGTTACCATTAACCCTACTGCCAGTTGTCTGGTCATGACCACCGAGATTCTGCGATCCATGTTGTACCGCGGCTCCGAGATCATGCGTGAAGTTGCCTGGGTTATCTTTGACGAGATCCACTACATGCGCGACAAGACCAGAGGTGTGGTTTGGGAAGAGACCATCATCCTGCTTCCCGATAAGGTTCGCTACGTTTTTCTGTCTGCCACCATTCCGAACGCCTTCCAGTTCGCAGAATGGATCGCCAAAATCCACCATCAGGCATGTCACGTTGTCTACACCGACTTCCGACCCACGCCTCTCCAGAACTATTTTTTCCCTGCTGGTGGTAATGGCATCTTTTTGGTTGTGGATGAGAAGGGTGTCTTCAGAGAGGGCAACTTCCAGAAGACCATGGCCCTGATCGAGGCGGGCAAGGGACAAGATCCCAACAATGCCAGCGCAAGCTGGAAGGGCAAAGGGGCCAAGAAGCAGACTCAGAAGGGCGGAGCAGCGGCTGACATGAAAGCCGACATATCCAAGATTGTCCGCATGATAATGCAGAAGAGCTTCCATCCTGTCATCATCTTCAACTTCAGCAAAAAGGAGGTCGAGAACTTGGCTCTACAGATCTCTCACTTTCAGTTCAACAACGACTCTGAGCAGGCCATGGTTAAGACCGTTTTCAACAATGCCATCCAAAGCTTGTCTGAAGCCGACCGCGAGCTGCCTCAAATCCAGAACCTGCTCCCTCTTTTGCAAAAGGGTATTGGTGTGCATCACTCTGGTCTCCTGCCTATTTTGAAGGAGACAATTGAGATCCTCTTTCAGGAGTCTCTCATCAAGGTGCTCGTTGCAACCGAGACCTTCTCCATCGGTCTCAACATGCCTGCCAAGACTGTTGTCTTTACCCAGGTTACCAAGTGGGACGGTACTCAGCGGAGACCTCTCACACCCTCCGAGTACATCCAGATGTCTGGACGTGCTGGACGCAGAGGCTTGGATTCTCGCGGTATCGTCATCATGATGATTGACGACAAGATGGAGCCCGACACTGCGCGCGCTATTGTTGTCGGCGAGCAAGATCGCCTCAACTCCGCCTTCTACCTCGGCTACAACATGATCCTGAACCTCCTCCGAATCGAGGCTATTTCCCCCGAGTTTATGCTTGAGCGCTGCTTTCATCAGTTCCAAACTGGTGCCAGCGTTCCAACCCTGGAGCGCGATCTCATGGCCCTGCAGCAAGAGAGGGACAGCATGTCGATCGCTGACGAGGCCACCGTCAAGGACTATTACAACTTGCGCAACCAGCTGGAGCAGTACACCAGCGATATGCGTGCGGTTATTCAACATCCCGAGCACTGCACTGATTTCATGCAGCCTGGTCGTCTGGTTCGCATTCATGATCCGAAGAAGACCAACAATACCATCGGAGGTACCGACTTCGGCTGGGGTGTTGTTGCAAACCTGACCCCACGCCAACGACGCAAGCCCACCGAGCCCGAATATCCTCCTCAAGAATCCTATATCATTGATGTCATGATGGTCGTGGATCAAAAGAGCGCTCCTATCGCCGAAGGTGCGAAGCTGTTTTCCGGAGACCTCCCTTCAGGGCTGGTTCCTTATCCCAAGCCCGAACAACCTGACAACGGGGCTCGCTTCGAAATTGTCCCGTGTCTGTTGACTTGCGTCAAGGCCATCAGCCAAATCAGGGTCTTCATGCCACAGGACTGCAAGTCACAGGCGGCTCTTCAGGAAGTTGGCAACTCTCTCCGAGAGGTTCACCGACGTTTCCCTGATGGTCTTCCCATCTTGGATCCCGTCGAGAACATGGGCATTAACGACGATTCGTTCAAGGCCCTGATGAGGAAGATTGAGATGTTGGAAGCGCGTCTTCTCACCAACCCTCTCCACGGCTCACCAATGCTCCCCCAGCTTTACCTTCAATACCGCGCCAAGGAGAAGCTAAGTGAACAGATCAAGGCCAAGAAGAAAGAGATTGCGAGGCTTCACAGTATTGCTCAAATGGACGAGCTCAAGGCTCGCAAGCGTGTATTGCGTCGTCTAGGGTTCCTCAACGAGTCTGAGGTTGTCGAACTTAAGGCGCGTGTCGCCTGCGAAATCTCTTCTACCGAGGGCCACGAGCTTGTCCTCGCCGAGCTTCTGTTCGACCGCTTCTTCAACGAACTGTCTCCCGAGCTCATCGCGGCGACGCTCAGCTGTTTCGTCCTGGATGAGAAGCTCGAGACCGCCACTCTGCGCGAGGAGCTGGCGAAGCCTTTCCGCGAAGTCCAAGCTAAAGCGAAGCAGGTCGCCAAGGTCAGTCGCGAGAGCAAGCTTGAGCTTAACGAAGAGGAATATCTGGCCGGCTTCAAGTGGCAGTTAATGGAGACTGTCTACTCCTGGGCCCAGGGCAAACCATTTGCAGAGATCTGGTAAGTTTCGAACGAGGGTCCTCATTTGTGTCTCCTTTGACTAACACGACACAGCAAAATGACCAACGCCTACGAGGGTTCTTTGATCCGCCTCTTCCGCCGCTTAGAAGAGCTCCTGCGCCAGATGGGCCAGGGTGCGAAGGTCATGGGCAGCGACGAGCTGACTCAGAAGTTCGAGGACAGTCTCGCCAAGATTCGCCGTGACATTGTTGCGGCCCAGAGTTTGTACCTCTAAAAGAGAAGAACAGAAGGTTTGTTATGGCCGCTTTACCCGCTGGCTACCCCTCGTATTATCCCCGCCGGCTTCCCGTCCTTTTTTTTTTTTTTGTCTCCATTCATAATGTAGCCCAGGAGGATATACAGGCGTTGAAGGTTTTAGGGAGGTTTTATACCATGTAGAATCTTTGTGTGTGCGGATTCGGAGTTGTAAGAGGCCCTCAAAAAGTCCCTTCTCCACGTGGCCACCAATGAAGCAGATAATGGCCCTTTTTGCTGTCTCTCTACTTTCGTGATCCGTGTCCGGCCTGCAGCCCCTGCTCCGCCACTTATGCTTCTGCTCTTGATGCTTGGTATCATTGGAAAAAATGGCAGCCATGTAAACGTCATAACGATGACTATCCACCCCACTGATCTTAACTCTACCGGTCACCCGAAAATGCCCTGATAACGCCAATTATGATGCTCAATGTCACTCCGAACCCAATAAAATCCTGCCACCGGCCGGATAGCATGTTCTCCTCGCGCGACAGCCAACCCAGGCACCCCAACGGCCAGAAGAAGCCGACAATGAGGCCCTCGATTAGCACGTCCAGTATCCCGCTCATGACTCCGAAGGCGTCGTCGCCGCCGCCACCTCCCTCGCCTCCCTCGCCGCCCGTGCCCGCGGCCGCGCCGGGCAGGGAGCCGGCGGCGTTTGTGTCGATCCACGAGTCCTCGAGCGAGCGCATCGTGTCCGGGCTGGGCATGGTGTCGGGGGTGTACTGC
The DNA here is from genome assembly GCA_020631755.1 of Colletotrichum sublineola. Lineage (NCBI taxonomy): Eukaryota > Fungi > Ascomycota > Sordariomycetes > Glomerellales > Glomerellaceae > Colletotrichum > Colletotrichum sublineola. Next base: position 4,710,801 of record JAHSQG010000001.1, read on the forward strand.
GTCGCGCGGATCTCGCGGAACTGCAGACGCAGCTGGTTCACCTCGGCGGCCGTGAAGCCGGCGTTGAGAAGCCTGTCGAAGCCCCGCGGCGCGGGACGCGGCGGCGGTGGCTGGTGGTTCGATCCGTGTTGGCCGGCCCCGGGGGGCGTGCCCGAGGAGAACGGGCTGCCGCCGAAGTCGGAAGGGGCGCGGAGGGCGGCCTCGGCCTCGGCGGCGAGCTCGGCGTCGGTGAGGCTGTCGCCGATGCTGCAGTTCACGTAGACCCTCTGCTGCGGGGCGGGGTCGTTGGCCTTGGCCTTGCCTTTGCCCTTCGGATCGTCGGAGCCGCCAGGCGTGGACGGAGTCGACGGTTGCGAGGCGGAGGACGACGACGGCGGCGGTGGCGGCGGGGTGGGTCGGAGGACGGCGCTGAGGGCGGAGGTATCGGGTAGGATCTTGCCCTGGTGGATGAAACGCAGACGACGCTGGGAGTCGGGCTGGCCGAGGCGGCCGCGGATGAGGTGCTTGAGGGCGGCGACGGTGGTTTGCGAGGGGGAGGGGATGTCGAGATCGAGGTCTGGGAGGGAGGTCGTGAACCGGATTCGGAGGAGGAGAGGTGGTGTCCAGGGGCGTGGGGCCGTCATCCTGGCGACATTGTATACGCGCGAAGCTCTGTTTGGGGGGAAATTGGGCTATCGGGTTGCTCGGATTGTTCGAATCGGATGTGTGTGGGAGCTTGAAACTGCTTTGTTGGTGGTGACGAAGCTTGACGAGATGCTGGACTGGGGACGGGTGACATCTACTTTACCTTGAGTGGAGCTTATCGTTATCTACATCTCGGCCTCGGGTACATGTCCAGAGAATGCCTGCCGCGTTACGCATTATGCGTGTATACTCCAATGCATACATACATACGTCTTATTCCATCCAGTTTTCTCCAACGGCAATAACTGCAGCCTATGTTTGATACCGCAATCCGTTTTCCGTTACCCTTCTTTATACTGTGATTGACTGTTGTCTGATTACGTATGGTAGCTGACGCATGACCAGGCATTTAACTCGTTAGCTAGGCCGTGATGAACGGCAAAGCGCAATGAAGCTAGGAGAAGCAGTTACTTACAGTCACAGATTTCGGTGCTAATAAGAGGACTAATAGCCGATTGCAATCATAATCTCTCGTCATCTTCCTCTCTTCGCAAGCGCATCCTCTCTTCTGTTGTCAGATCAAGGGTCCCCCCATACTGTCTTATCTTATCAGCCAAGGTAGCCAGCCCAAAGATATAATAATTTTACACAGCTCGAAAAAGCATATTCCATCCCAAAAACTTTGTGACTTTTTGGTCAATCAAAAAAGCAACCCTCATCCCCAAAACCGTGATCAGTGGGAGGCTTGAACTCCCGACCTTGGCATCACTTAACATATCAGATGATATATTAGTACCACGCTCTAACCAACTGAGCTAACCGACCAATGCACTGAATTGAGTCATTCTGATTGATCAGTGGGTTGTGTGGTTCAGGCCATACATATGATATATATATGGGGTTGGTGGAGTTTGGAGTCAGGGTCACCCTGTATTGGCCGTAACAATGGCTCGGCGAATACCCGAGGGAGAAATCAAACGTGCCCCTTATTATTTTGAGTCTCTCTATTTAATGTACCTCGTAGAAGGATGTGTCACGACAGCTCCCACACGGTGAGTTGTGCCGCTCCATTGCACGGTTCCAGTCCCTCCCCGTATTAGTATGCTCTATTACGGATCGACCCAAGCTTTGTACTATGGTGTCACATTTCAAGGGTTGGAACTCTTTCCATTGGTTTCCTGCTGGATTAGACGAGGGTATGTATCGTAGCCTAGTTAGTAGTGGGAAGTTTAGTCAAGTGGAAAAGTGTATGTTGCTTAACGTATAGTTTGCTAAGATCTCATACCAATAGAGTTGAGCACCTTCACAGCTTTGATGTTTGACTTCTGTCTGGAATGGAGTCGTTAAAGGGGCGGCCGCGCCCCAGACTCGAGATAAAAGTTCAAAAATGCTCGGTTGATGGGGTTGACGGACGTCCAAGCAGTCTCTACTATGTAACAGACGGTCCAGGTTATTGGCGATAGAAGAGTCAGAGACGGGCCCCAACCGGCACGTTAGTCAGCCGATATTATACTGTTTTCTATCACTCAGTCGGGGCCCGCCCCCTCCCCCCCTCATCCCCCCCGCGTACTAGTTTATCTCCTGAAGTCCATGCCGTTGCCCCATCGTACAGAGTACAGACCGCTGTTATAGTCCTGTTCCAGCCCCTGTTATCTCCCCTTGTTCCCTTGCCCATCCGAGTTAACCTTCACCGCAATTCTCTCTTTCGAGATGCCACGCAGAAGGGACCCGTCCAAGCAGGTTTCTCGACGGAGCCATCGCGGCTGCCACCGCTGCCGCCTGCACAAGATCCGGTGCGACGAGGCGAAACCTCACTGTGGGCCGTGTAGCTCTCGTGGCTATTCCGACTGTGTCTACGCCCAGGTTCTGAAGTGGGAGACTGACTACGTCGGCCGGGCCTTTGGCAGGGCGGGCGTGTGGTCGAAATCCGGAGCCTCCAGCGCTAATAACAAGAAAAAGACGACCCTGCAGAACTACTGCAGCGTGCCTACCCATGTCTATTCCTTCGGCTTTTTGAATACTTTCATCAACGACTTTGCGAGGGGGGAGTCCTCGTCCTCGGGCGATGACAGCTCCAGCGATGACCAGAAATCGGGGGCTCTCACCCTGAGAAGAAATTTGAACTCTATAAATCGGCCGATGACGTACATTCAACTCGACACTCAAGCGGAATCGCAACTCCTCTCTTATTACCTCAACCGGATCTGCCCAATGACGGTACCCAGCGCAACAGGCGAATCACCGTTTTCAGCTCTCATCTTCCCGTTTGCCGTCTCATCTGCTTCACCGGCTCTCATGGACGCCTTACTGGGTCTCGCAGCTTCTCATAGAGCGAGGACCGACAACACCTACCAGCCCGTGGCTTTGAGCTACTCGGCAAAGGTCATCCGGTCGCTCCGCCTGACTCTCGAGAACAACTCCTCCATAGATATAGCGCTCAACTCGGAGATCCTCGTCCTCATGATGCTCCTCTGCCAACTGGAGATCATTGCTGAGTGCGATAAGCGCTGGGTCACCCATCTGCGGGGGGCCCGGGACCTCGTCAGGTTCAGGCGACAATGCATGGTTTCGGATGTCGCCAAGACGGGTGCCAGGCAGCAGAGCCCTTGGGACCAGATCATCAGGTTCACAGAGCGATATTTTGCATTTTACGACGTCATGGGACGAACGGCCTGCGGCGAGGAGCCCATCTTTGGTAACGACTTTTGGTCCGCTCAGGAAGGCCAGCTCGACCTTTGGATGGGCTGCTCGCCGCACCTCGTCAGCATCATTGGCGAGATCACGGAGCTCAGCTTCGAATACAACCGCCTGTCGGCTTCCACGACGGAGGGCTGCTGGCAGGATCTGGAGCGGCAGCGCATGAGGCTGATTTCGCTCCTCCGGCAACCACAGCTCAAGGTCGAGAGTGACGACGAAAGCATCCGCCACACAGTGGAACTGAAGCGGTTGACTGTGGAGTTGTATCTTTACTCGGCGCTCAACGACGCGACCCCGGCCACGCCAGTCGTTCGGCAGAACGTGACGAAGATCCTGCGTCTTGTCGCGAAGCTCCTCGCGGCGGGCGTCAAGGCTGGTTTGACCTGGCCGCTCTTCATGGCAGCTTGCCAGCTCGAGCCGACGGAAGAGCTCGAGTGGGCAACGGGTGAGCTGAACAACGACGAGGCCCCCCAATACGCGCGGCCATTCATTTTGTACGCTCTGGACAAGCTGTCGGATTCACTCGCAAATGTCACCAGGACCCGCTCCGTTATTGAGAAAGTCTGGAAGCAGCGCGAAGCCGCATCGTTTCTTTCGTCGGAGCGTCAGCTGCAGCACAGCCCCAAGGCGTTCAATGACTGGGCTCGCTTCGTAGCGCCGTTGTGTCACAATATTAGTCTTGCTTAAGACGCCTCTTTCCACGTTGAGGTTTCCAGCATCATGGTAAGAGAATGTCCGTTGTTTTGGTATGTGATATGATCCGAGCTGTTTTAAATGTACTATATTGCTTCCGACATGGATGGAAGAAGGGACCGTAGGCGGCACAATGTTACATCTTGTAGTATTAGGAATATATGGGATGGGTATGGAAAAGGGACACGTTGATTTGGCACATTTAGGAGTGTAATAGTCCCCAGCCCATTTTGGAGGGAAAGGAATAGTCTCGAGTTATGACCAGGTCGCAGGGCCGAAGGTACCGTTGATAGGAATAGCCTTCAGAGGAATACCTTGGCCGTCGATTGTGGTCTTCTGGATGTTGTTTCCCCACCAGCTGAGCTGGATGCCAGGGAACACGAGAGCAAAGAAAATGACAATGGCAGAAATGGCCAGGCCGGAGTCAAGAGCGGCGGATAGGACATAGTTGTACTGTCGTCACTCTGTCAGTTATACGCGGCTACTTATCAAATGGAAACCGGGCATAGATCTCAAAAGCACTCACCTTGGCCCACCACTGCGGGAATTTGCCCTTGATCCATTTGTTGAAGATAAATGAGACGACGAACGCCGAGGTATAATTGATGCCGGTTGCAGGAGGCACGTTGCCTGTTCCTGCGAAGAAAAGAGGCCAATGGAGGTACCGTAGGAACTTGTTGTCCGGGTATCTCTTTTTGAGGAAGAAGGTGACCACCGGCAGCAAGGCGCCGATCCAGAAGAGGTGCAAAAGACCCGAGTAGATCTTGCCGACGCTGTAAAGGCGGGCGGGGCCGATGGCGCCCCAGACGATGCTCGAGGAGAAGTTGACGCGCCCCTGCGGGCAGGTGTAGCCGTTGGGCTGGTTCTCGTGGCAGATGTCGTCGACGTGGTTGAGCATCCAGAGGAGCACGGCGTTCTGCGTGAGAGAGCCTGTGATGCAGGCGATCAGCTGGGCCACGAATAGCGTCCGCCGCGGGATCTTCATGTACAGCCCGAGCTTCATGTCCGAGGAGAAGATCATGGCCTGGCTGAGGCCGGTGTAGGCGTAGAACTTGAAGATGAGCATGACGATGGGCTTCCCGGGAAGGGTATACCCCGAGATGATCTCGCCCAGCACCGTGAGGACGTTACTGTTGAGGTTCGCGACGGCGTACACGCTGCCAGTCGGGATCAGGTAGATCAGGGCCAGCCCAAAGGCCACGAAGATGCCCCAGACTGGCATCTGGGTCTTGTAGACCACTTGTATTACGATGGTCAAGATCAGGACGACGACGGTCAGGATGGCGTACCACCACCACTTTGTGTCGGGGTACCTCTCGATCAGACGGGTGTGGACGTCCTTCTTCCGGCCCGGGTTGAAAGCGCCGATGATCTCCTTGTAGTAGTTGATGAAGATGTAGGTCGGCACGCAGGTCATGACGGCAAAAGAGATACCGTAGCTCAGCGCGAACGTCACAGGCATGAAAACGGGGCTGTACTTTTCGTATTCCTCCTTCATGAAGTTGCCGTCCTTGCCGACAACACGCGTGGCGTTGTAGATATGCCCAGTGTTGTCGTAAGTGTCAGCCCCTGAGAACGGGAGGTAGGATGTGTACCACGTGTTGGTATAGTATAGGATGGGCGTGATGAAGGCGAAGATAGTGACCCAGCCAGCAAAGACGTTGGCCTGCGCCCAGAACGGAACAACCAGGGGAGAGCCATTGTAGGCAATCTGGGACCAGTCGAAGGTGGTGGGCAGGTAGGCGAGACCTGTGGACATGCCGAAGAGGTTGTTGACCACCACGTTATCTACCAATGTCAGCAAACAGATACATGGCAGGAGGGGTGTGCATGGCTGGGGGTAACCTACTCGGCGCAGCCCAGCAAACAAACGCAAACGTGCTCAGGCCGGTGAAGAGGTATCCTGGAAGCCAGTACCAGAAGAAGGCGCCAACAAAGACGTAGAGGAAGAATCGGTATCTCGAGATCCTCCAGCCATCGGCAATGGGGTTCGCCCGCCCATGCAAGGTCTGGAACAGAGCCGCGTTGGCCAGGGTCGAGGGCCAGATCATGTGCGGCGGCTCGACGATGAAGCGATACGACAGCCCGGCCATGCCGAGACCAAACAGTTGCATCGACAAGCCGAGGAGGAACTGGTAGGGCACCGGTGTGTCGAGGCCATAGAACGCCGAGGCCTTCTGCGCTTGGATGATGTCGGTGGCCCACGAGGGTCCGAAGGAAAGGTTGGACATGATAGTGATGACTGTGTGCTCCTTGATATTAAAGTGGTGGTCGGAGTTCAGCGTAAGGTCCCAACGGCCAAAAACGCGGACCTTCTTGACGGGCAGCAGACGGGCCACGGCGCAGCCGACGGGGTACGAGATAAGCTGGGCAACAAGTGACGAGATGGTGACGCCGGGATAGCGCATTGAGAAGAACTGGTTAATGCCGGAACCAACCATGGTGAAGAGCACGCCGAGGATCCACATGCGGAGCGTGTTGACGGGCATGGTCGGGTCGTCCGTGTTGGGCACGTTGGCGCGGACCTCGGGGAAGGGCGAGTTGTCCGAGTCGATGTCGAAGTGCTCCTCGATCTCGCCGATGGCGTAGGTCATGGCCTTGTCTAGGTCCTCGACGTCGGCGGCCTCGACGTCGGACGGCTGCTGGGCCACCACCGGGCGTGTCCCGGCGACACCCTTGCCGTCGTCCTTCTTCGTCGCGGCAGACATTGGTGACGTGTAGACGGGAAAGACTACAGGTAACCCTCTGATCGGTATGAAACGAGTGGTGGAGTGTTGGACTGACTTGGTCTACACTGTCGACGAGGGGACCGTGTTCGCTTGCCGTGTTTATATACCCACGTCCGACATGCAAGATTCAGGTCCCTTTTCGAGCCATATCTCACCTGCCATTATCAACCTTCCCCAGGATATCGGGACCACCATCGTAATCAGTTTATCTTTCCTTCTAACCCCCGAACCCCCGCATAGTCCAGATAACCTTTCCCCCCTTTGGTGGGTATCTCTTCTATGACTGGCAGGTTGGGAATCGACCGGGGGGAGGGGGATTCTATGGAAGGTCCAAGCTATCTGACCTGTGCAGACGCCAATGACTGAACAGGGACCATTTCTTACGATTCGCCCGATAATATACAAAATATACGGATACCTACTACATGCAGAGCATTACAGAAAGGGCGGGGAAGAGAGAGAAGAGCGGCGAGTAATGCGGGCCGGTGAAAGCTTGTGGGCACGTGAACCTCTCCACCCGTCACATCTCCGCGGCCGGGATGAGGAGTTAGGGCGGAAAGGAAGGTCCAAGCCGGCGTGGACCCCTGGACTAATGCGTCCGGAATGCGTGCGTTGACAGCCAAACGGGCCAATTATCATTTAGCAAGGACTTTGCAGAAGAGGGGATGCAGGGGGGCCAATGGAGTTGAGATGGGGTCAACCTAGTTTGTCATCTTTAGCACCGAAGCATCTGATGTGTCAGTATTTCTGGACTACAAAATCTCTCGGAATACTTGATTAACAACCATGCCCTGAGAATGTCAGTTTGTGACTGTTCTGCGTGATCTTGTCTTATCTTGTTTTTTTCCCCTGAAGAGGATCTTGCTCATTCTTGCAAGCATGGCCGGCAGCGACCCCTCTTTGTCCAAGGCCTCGAGCATCGTAATCATCGGCGCGTGAGTAACTGCTCATCAATACATTTGTTTGACGGGGGGCATTTCTAAGTACAAAACAACAGGGGGACCTTCGGGATCAGCACCGCGTACCATCTGGCAAAACGCGGTTACACGAACATCAAGTGTCTTGACCGACACCCGTTGCCTAGTCTCGATTCTGCGGGTTATGACTTGAACAAAATCATCAGAACCGAGTACGATGAGCCCCTTTACACCAAACTGGCCCTAGAAGCTCTAGATGCTTGGAGAAAACCTGAATGGGACGGCATCTTTCATGAAACAGTGAGTTGGCGGCCCCTGCCTTTGGATAATAGACAGACCTGTCTGTCATGACTGTTTGCTCATGTTTCAGCCAGGGACGCATCGTCACAACATCAGGAGACCCTCTAGCAGAGAAGCACCTCAAAGAATCTTACGAGAACTTAAGAAAGGCCGGCCAGGATGGCAGTCTTGAGCTGGTCGAGGGCAAGGAGCAGATAGCGAAGCACGTTCCCCAGCTGCGCAACGCAAACGGCATCGAGAAATGGAAGGGACTCTGGAACAGCCAAGGCGGCTGGGCGCACGCCAAGAAGTCCCTCGAGAAATGGGGCCAGGAGGCACTGGACATGGGCGTCGAGTTCGTCTCCGGCCCCGACGGCACCATGACCGGGCTGAGCCTCGACGGTTCGGGCAACCTTGTTGGAATCCAGGTTGCTTCGGGCGGCGTTGCGCGGGCGGATAGGTACATACTTTGCACCGGGGCGGCGTCGCCGGCGGTACTACCCGAGCTGTCCAGGGAGATGTGGACAAAGTGCTGGTCTTTGGCTCACATTGAACTGACCGATGAGGAAATTGCTCAGTGGAAAGGCATTCCCGTAGTGGACAACTTTGAGCTGGGCTTCACCTTTGAGCCGGACCCCGAAACCAGTAGGTCGACATCTGCCAACATAATCGAGGTGGTTGCTAACAGTTATCCAAGAGTGGATGAAGATCTGCGACGGATCCCCAGGATACCAGTACCGTGTCGGGACTTACACCGACCCCTCGGGCAAAGTGGAACACTACTCGGTCCCTCGGTATGCGAGCGCGCACCCGGACGACGGCATCCCCGACGAAGCCGCCGATGCCATTAGGCGCTTCATCAATACCGTCATGCCGCAGTTCTCAGGGCGGCCACTCCTCGGTGCGAGGGTCTGCTGGTGCACCGACTCCCCCGACGCCCACTGGCTGATTGACAACCACCCAAAACACCCGTCCCTGCTCCTGGCTACCGGAGACTCGGGCCACGCGTTCAAGATGTTCCCCATCATTGGCGACTACATCTCGGATGCCCTGGAGGGCAAGGAACGGGGTTTGAGGCCGGAGTGGAAGTATGGCAACAGGACATCGAGGCCCGTCGCCACTCGCCCCGGAACGGAAGTCAAGGACCTCAGGGACGTTTTGCACTTGAAGTCTCAGAACAAACTCTAGATCAACTTGTGTGATAATGCAGAGGTGGGCTGAATTTATCCCGACAGACCGGAACAGCTTCTGCCATTAGCCCAAGTAAGAACAGCGCCATACAACAATAATTTCGAACCACCACCCATTACACTTGATAGAATGGATTTAAGAATGCTGGTACTCAACCCTTGTTTCTGTCGTGACCCTGATGCACATGCTTGCCACTCGCTGAGGTGGAGTCTGACGAGAGCTACCCTCACCCACCGAGTGAACCGTTCCCTCGCTGTGAACGCTGCAGCGGTCTTCATCCCGCTGGTTTGACTCAATGACGGTCTTGCGGCGACCCGCGCAGTCCCTGCGGAATGCGCTTTCTGGCCAGTGTCCCACAACGTCCTCCTCCTCCCCACCTCTCAGGACATCTTTCGAAGAAAACGAGACGTCGTCGTGCGAGTGCAGCCTGTAGGCCTCCGACTGGACAGTGCGGGGTCTCTTGCTATTCGCGACCCTGGTTGTATACGGGTTCGTGGTCTGGTAGCCTCTGCTGTTCGGGTCAACCGATCCCTTGCACTTGGAGCAGCCCATGTGAGAAGTGATAAACATGGGTAAGTAACGCATGAAGAACGGCTTGAGAGCCGGGACAGAGGCGCACATAACCCCAGCATTTACTTCGACCAATGCCCAATTCAACTGTTTCTGGAGGTCAAAGGTGAAATCCTTGCTCTTGAATAGCAACGGAAGGATAGTCGTGCGTCTGATTGCACACAAACATACACTATAAAATCGTTAGCGACATCGGATCTTGAATCTACTTGTTCAAAACGATCGTCAACTCACAAACCTCCTGTGGCAAACAGGAGGATCAAAGACAGTTTCTGTCTCTTAGCCATCTGAAGAGGGATGATGATCTTGAGGGGGAGAATCAAACAGACGATATCCATGACGATATTGGTTCCGCTAAGAACCAGAAATAATACACTTTTATTAATGCATGTCGCTTTGGCTCGCGCTGAAAGATCCCATGATGCGTGGATTGGTCTGCAGCCGAGAATGATTAGGAAAAAGTAGATTGACGCGTAGGCAGTGGCAAAGCCAATGAAAGCCATGGTGACGATCCTGAACCACCGCTCTGGCGAAAGACGCAGATAGAGGACAAGCAGGGAGAGTTTCGCCGTTGTAACGCTAAGGGAGTAAACGAGGGCCGCGATCAAGCTATGCTAGATATAGAGTCAGCCGAGTATGGCCTGGCAGACTGAGAGTATCTCGCATAAAGACGATTTTCAAACAGATATCTGCCTACCAGCGTAAATCCGGGAGAGAAATCGGCGCGCCTAACCTGCCACAAGTGAACTCCCACGCCGAGTTCACACACTGGCGTGGTCAGCATGTAGGGGAGTAGGCGGGTACTAGCCAGCTGGACTCACGCTTGATCGAGAGGCCGAACAATATTATGGCCAACCCCAGTGAGATACCGATGAGATCTGGGAGGGAAATTGTCAGCAGGGAAGAAAAGTGTTTCGACAGCGACACCTCACTTACAATCGTCGAGGCCAAAAGCTTTCCTGGCCAGAGATATCCTTGTGAACGCCCTCAAGCCAACAAAGATGATGGAAAGCGAGGTAAGTGTGCCACCCAAAGCCAGCGTTCCTGGGGTGATCGTCCCCGCGTCAAACCGGCCCTGGCCAGCAGGTGGTTCTGCCATATACTTGGAAACCGAAGCATCCATTCCTTCATCGGTAGTGCCTCAACCTTTCGATGCCGACAGAGGTTCTTTGGCACAAGGCAGCCCGAGAATCAGGGGAGACACATGATTTAATGTTTATGCAGAAGGTCCGGGGAACTGGATATAGCTATTTGATGTGGATCCCTCGAAAAGCACACTAGGGCCCTCAGGGCCTTTTAAACATGCTGTGCGATTCCGACCTCCTATGATGCATACACCGGGAGAGGCGCCGGGATGATAAAACCATTGCGGGGAAGCTGAGCAACAAATGCCACCAACGCATTCTGTTACGGTCTGCATCTGACTGTCCATATGTGGCCAGGTATTTTGCATTGATACCACATGTAACGTACGTTTTTGTGTCTCGAGAAACTGCATGGAATGAAGTGAGAGAGAAGAAGCAACTTGCGATAAAATTCAGGGCTACTCGCAGCCTAAACCGCTATGCTCAGGTGTAAAGAACAGGTGTGGGTGGGTTATTATTGCCCAGAGAGGTTGGAGCTCTGGGCCTGGGGGCCAGAAAAAGTGAGCACATTTCGACACGTGTGGCTCGGAAAAGCAAAGACGGTAGACTGATTTTGTCGTCGGCCGATATTGCCCATCCCCGAGAGCAAGTCCTGCCCTGTTGAATCCCAACCCAGACTGCCAGAGCCTAGAGATGGTCAAATCAGAACCAAGAGGAGCGGGGATCGGCGAGAAAAAGCAATGATCGTGAGAACCCCAGCAGACGGAATGTGCGTATCCGCCGGGATATCAACTGGGGCCCCAGGTTTCTTAATCTGCTTCCAAAGGTCCCTGCTGCTACCATGTGAGTTTGGGCTCGTGGTTGTCGAGATACGATAATCAGGTCTGCCCACATACATCAGGAGAAGGCGGGCCGCGGGAGGCATCCTCGCGGATACGCCAAGGAAGTAAGATTCCGATGAAACTTTGATTTCCTGGGTGTTGTTCTCAAACTCGCTAATGCGTATTTTGGCAGATCATGCATGGTTCTGGATGTCTCCCGGGGCTAAGAAGTAGGTGACACCGAGACCTGCAGCGTCGATCGACCGGAGCAGATCCATTGTAAATACTCAATCGCAAATATGGCTGGCTTGAGTAGTTGGCCTAATCTCTTGGCTATGTACTCCGCATATGCAAACCAACGCCCTGGTCGGTTTCGCATCTTGGTTCAGGGTTTTGGGAGAGGCGGCTGGAGGGTATAATGCTTACTTAATGGCCAAGGCAAATGTCTTACTGGAAAGTTGCAGCAAAATTCCATCGTTGGGACGTGTAGCGAAACCGACAACGGGCAGTTGATTTAGAGCTACTGGAGCTCTAGACTTTGCTACCATTGTACAGCCATCGTGGGTTAACAACATGTGATGTTCTGATGCCAGGATGACCGATACAGCTTCGGTAAAGAAGTCTTTTATGTTTCTCTGATGAACTTGTACTCTCAATAAAGCACATGCTTTTGTTGGTAACTGCTGAAGCTTCTTGATTGGCAGACAATGGCACCAGATTACACGGACCATGTGTTTAAAGCTCTCTCGAGACTCACCCGATGACGCTGCTTCTTAATTATTTTATTACTTACTTATTTAACTTCTTAACGTACTAATAGATTGCTACTTTGTCTTCTGTTTATACCTATCTCATTCTAGCTAAACTTTAATAACACTTTAAATTTTTAAAGTAAAGAAGTGTTAATATTTGGGCTGTTTAAATAGTTAATAATCTCTCTCAGCATATAGACAAAGACTCAATAGAACAGGGTGTAAAGAAAAAACATAAAGATAGTAAAAAGTAATCATAACCGTGTCCAGGACGATTATATTTTGTAAGTGATGCACTGATTTTACAGTATTTTATTTCTTAGCTTAAAATTGGGTAGCGGGTAACTTTCAATGAGATAACCAATGGTTACCTAGAAACTAAGACTCCTAAATGTTTCCCTACACTTAACACGTACAGAATTTTAAGCATATCGATGAATATTCACAGACACATTAATAAACAAACACAAGCACCCTACTTATTGATGCACCTGCTCCAGGTCGATTAGTTGAGTTGTTAAAAGGGCCAGGGCTGTGGATGATGCCGTCAATCCAACATTAAATGCATGACTCGCTGGAGTTTGGGAGCAATATCGTCCGTCATTGTTTCGCGATGCATGTACTGCGAGACATGATCCCGGTGCGCGCAACATAGGTAAGGGGATTGTTAACTTCTATTGTGGGAATACAACCAATTGTCAACATCGCGCCAGAAGTTACAGCAGGATATAACTAACGTGCGAGCATAGCGAGTCGCCCATCAGACTTAGCAATTATCTAAAACATTTTTACGTGCATTTTAGTCAGATTCTTTCAAGGTGGGCGACTCGCTTTGCATATACGTTAATGCGTGAACTATAGACCCGTATTGACCTGGATATTGCCGATTATCCAGTAATGCATATCCTGCCTGGTTGTTCTTCACGCCAGTAATCTAATGGAATTGGTCCAATAAAAGTCCTCACCTACTTTACACTGGAAGCTACTTCCATAGGCATTTCTATAAATTAGATGCCCCAGTTGCACACTGATGACTCGTTAGTGTATACGAACTGGAGGGTGTTTATTCTTGTATTCTTAATTTTAACTTTCCACCGTAACTTTCGAATAATTAAGGACAATCACAATTATCTGCTATCCCCAGCAGGCGCTTGTTAGTTGCACTGCACGTGTTAAAGACGTTAAAAAGCGCAACCCCGCTGATAGGCGATCCCGAGGAACAGAAGTAGGGGAGGGGCTACAAGCCCTTCTCCAGTGATCTATAATATCAATCCGAAGTTCTCCCCGGACCTCTCTTGAGGCAGCTTGTCGGAATAAGTCACTATTGCATCGTGTCTTGCCAGCATTGAGACTGCCGTAGGCCATCACTATGCGTCCCCATTTAGTCTTTACCCTCCTAAGCCTTGTCTTTCTATATCCCGTCTCTTTTGCTGCCTCTGGGCCGCTGCCTGATGTGCAAAGTTATTTCGATCTCAACGGCGCGGCGCATGCAACCAAGTCCAAGGAGCTCATGGCCAATGGTTATCGTATAATCTCACTCAGCTCCTACGGAACCCCCCCCAACAACAAGTATGCCGCAGTGTGGGTGAAGCGGCGGGGCAACCGCCAAGTAATGATTTCTGACGTAAGTTATAAAACTTACAGGACATGGTTGCGCTGGTGGAAGCTCATGGGCTACGTCCCAAGGTTTGTCTCCGCGGTGGGGCCTGGTGGTAGTGGTGCTAGGTTTGCTGCCGTCATGGAGAAGGGCTTCGGTGGAAAGGTCAAGCACTGGTGTAATGTGGCGAAGCCAGGAGACGTCCACTGGGCAGACGATACCAGCTACGTCGTTAAAGATTTCAGCACCTACGGCAAACCCAACGATCGCCGCTATTGCGTTGTAGCCTACGAGAATATGGGCAACGAAATGGAAACGATATTCTACAACATCAAGAAGTCATCAGATTTCTCCGCAATCTACAGAGCTCAGCTCAAGAAGCCGTTTTGGCGTCCTGTGCACCTATTCGTAGGCGACGACCAGCGCATCACGCCTCAGTTCGCGAACAATTGGGTTGGCGAGTGGGCTGTAAAGACCGACCTCACCGTAGAGCAACTGGAAGCCGAAATCAAGTCTCATCAGCGCAAGGGTCGTCTCTACCCAATTCACATCGACGGCACAGGCACTGGAAAGAATGCTCGTTTCGCTGTCATATTCGCTGAGACTGACGTCCCCGAATCTCGCAAGTGGACCGTGACGGGCAAAGAGGGCGACCGGAAGATGACCAATCAACTCGACTCCATCATGAAGACCTGGATGCAATTGAACGGCGTGCGCCAGGCTCAATTAGCGGCCGCCAGAGACGGCGAGATATTCATTGAGCGCGGCTATACCTGGGCGGAGAGCAACCGGGCCATCGTTGAGCCAGATGACGTTTTCCTTCTGGCCAGTCTGAGCAAAATGTTTACTCATGCTGCCATCCACAACCTGATCCAGGCCGGAAAGCTGGACGACTCGACGCTCGTGTACAACCTCCTCGGCTTCAATAATCCCAAAGATCCTCGGGCTCTCAAAACGACAATCTCACATCTCCTCGAGCACTCTACGGGCTACAATCGATCAATTTCAAAGGACACTGCCTTCGAGTTTCGAGCTGCCGCCAAGTACCTCTACGACAGCAAGCGTCCAGCGAACTTGCACGACATGATTGAGTACCAGCTTACGAAACCCCTTGACTTCGAACCTGGTGCCAATGTTTCCTACTCAAACTACGGCATGATGCTCTTGGGCTACGTCGTAAGCAAAATCACCCAACAGCCGTTTTTGACTTTTTTGCGCGAGAATATCCTCGAGGGTCTGGACGTTAGAGTCTACGAGACAGCCGCGGAGAAACACGTCAGCGATCGCATCGTCCAAGAAAGCCGTTTTGTTGGCCTCGACGCTGCACACCCGGAATCGCTTGAGATGGTGCCCTACGTTTTCGGCGGCGACGGAGCCATTAAAGAAGAATGCGACGCGACATTCTCGCTGGCCGCAAGCGCAAGCACTGTAGCCAAGTTCATCGGCAAACATGCTGCCTGGGGTACCGGAGGACGTAAAACCTCACAGGGCCGTCAGGGTACGCTCCCAGGAGCGCGATCATTTGCCATGTCGAGTCCCTCGGGCATCGACTGGGCCCTTGTTATCAACACACGAGATTTCGTTTACCCCGTTGGCGGTGAGGATGAAAGCGAAAGGTTAGCGATGAAGATCCTTATGCCCTTCTTCGATAAGCCCAATGCCTGCCTCCATTGGATGCGTAAGTTTTGTGTAGGCGCTTAAGGTCATGTAAAAAGTTTCGAGCCCTCCTTTGTCTTTCATAGGGCGACGTGTATAGAACAATTGATACCCAAGCATTTCCAGTAAAATTTGAGTACATCAGGGGTTTGATGGAGTTCACAGGCAGAGAAATGGATATGGACCGACAAACTCCCAACCATGGATTAAAGTTATTGATCATACACCTTCATGGTCCGCTCGTGCCTTCGTGGGCGTAGATGTATCCGTAGCAAACCGACTTTCGATGCTCTCCCTGACTTGTTGACTCGTGTGGCAGCCACTGATGTCCCCGTTGATGCTTCCTCCAGTACCAGAAACTCTAGCCGTCTGAGGAGTTGTGGAATATGTCGGGGTTGAGTGCAGTGGCAGACCGTTCTTCCAACGTATTCGGCTAGCAGCTTCTCCAGATGCCGCCGATGAAGGCTCGCAAAAGCCTTTGCTTCTATACCCCGTTGTGCCCGCACACGACAACAGCGGACGCATGAGCGGGACACTCACGCAGACAACAGCACTGGTTAATTCGGCGGCGCCCAAGAGCGTGAGCGGAACGATCCCGTAGTATGGGTCACTGCTGCCCAAGACAAATCGCATATTTATTATTCTCATGACTGACATGGCGCACGTACTAGAGTCTAATGTCAGACCTTCCAAGATTAACTATATAGCAGTGATTGAAGGGGGGGGGGGGAGAGTGAGGAGGCGGCCACTCACCAGATGCCCACTCCGAAGCAGGCAATGAGCCCGGCTTTCTGCATTGGTGCAAGACGCATTCTTCCTACAAGGGCGATGGGCAGTATGAAAATGATGATACCCGTAGCAAGATTTGTGGCGCCGGTAAAGTAGTTGAACACAGCGAATCCTGTCGATTCAATGTCTGGGAACTTGTTCGGGTCGGGATCGGTAAACCCCCTCATGACAACCCCGCCTAAAATGAGCAACGCGCATGCACTGACGAACAGTATCCCCAGAAATACATTGCATAGAAGTTCTAGGTTTGGAAGAGCAAATGCCCGGCGATATTGCGCGAGGTATGTTGCTTTAACGAGGGGGAATGCAACTTGGTACATCAAGGACGCGGCGACCATGAACTGCGATCCATATCAGCACATCTGCAGCACTAGAGATCTCGGGGAATGTCTTACATGGGCATCTTTCTTAATGAGCGGGGGCGTTACCATCCATATGTGTTGGCCGAGTGCTCCATATATCGGGCCTAGAGTAGGAGAGGAGTGCCGTTAGCCCTCGTACTGA
This sequence comes from Colletotrichum sublineola, assembly GCA_020631755.1. Classification (NCBI taxonomy): domain Eukaryota; kingdom Fungi; phylum Ascomycota; class Sordariomycetes; order Glomerellales; family Glomerellaceae; genus Colletotrichum; species Colletotrichum sublineola. The sequence continues at coordinate 4,727,705 of JAHSQG010000001.1, forward strand.
GCTGCGAATGCACACTCGCCAGCACCAGCACTTACCGCACATGACTAGGGTAATCTGCGAAACAGCAAGAACCTTCAGTTGAATTTAGCTGACCAAAAAATAGCCTGATAGGGTCTTTTTGAACTGACAGCAGAGCAAATAAACATAGTATCGTCCAGTTTCCATGCGTGCATGAGGTACCCTCTGATGTATATCCTAATTGCCATGGAGATCCCGATGAGTACTATGGCTGCCGAAGTGACTCCAATTACAAGAGGAACTCTGGTATCCGTCAGAGGAGGTTCCATAGTCGTCACCCCTTAGGTGGTGTATGGCTTCATATGCTGCCCGTTTTCCGTGGCGATGCAGTTTTGCAATCGGAATGCAGACAGCAGCCTTAGGGCAAGGAAACGCTGGTCAGTGCGCTTAAATCGTGGGTATTGTTAATTCACGGTAAAATTATTGAATGTGTTATATGCAAGATCTTGTTTTGGATTAGGCATACCGAAAAAAGGTAGTGTTGATTGTCCGTTGTCGCTGGAGTCATCGTGTTGTGGGTGGAGCTACTGGGCACTTTGACAGCTTGAAGCTCGCACACCACAACATGAAGAGTATTGCGAGTAAAGGGGAAACAAATCAAAAAGAGAGAGGAGAAAGCGGAGAAATAAACAATTGAGATAAAAGAATAAAACAAGATAAAGTTTTGTGATGACAAAAGTGGACCCACAGTTGCCACTGCTATGACTGCATTTACTAGTATACAGGGGTATATTTAACCGTGTAGTCAGGTATCAACCCACAGACAAGGACTGAGCTGAAACTCAACTGTCTGACATAAGTCAAAAGCACGTATCAAGAGCAGAACTCAGCAGAGCTGACTTAAGCTGGAGCTGTACGGATAAGTCTGATGAATTTAAGCCTTTTGGTTGGCTTGCGAAGTGGTGTGTGGTCAGACCCATCAGTACATGACCAGGGGGTTTTATTTTGGCCTGATACCGCAGTAAGTATCACGACACACCCCCTCAGTTTCTAACTGAATTAGGAGACTAACTCTTTAACCTTTTAATCGGGTACATCTCGCCGAAGTTTAGGCGGTCATCAACCAGTTTTATGTTATTTTAACGAGGTACGTAGTCTAAGCTTACTAGCTGGGCTACCTGCCATTCTTAGGACTCGAACCCATATAGTCTTATAGTAGCTTTACTGTCACGAGTTAGAGCACACAGCAGGGCATAGAAGAATTGAGGTCTAAAAGGCTTGTTCTGTCTAAGTATAAGTCTTGAGATGAACCTATATATATATAGGTAAGGTGCGCGAGTAATGAGTGAAACGCCACGTGATAAAGCACATGACAAAGCAGCTGCCGATGGCTGAAGCTATCGTGACATTTACATAAGGCAGAGAGCATACTATTTAGGCACACAGACAAGCTCGTAGAGCAATCTGGGCTCATAACTGTGATGACAAAAGTGGACCCACAGTTGCCACTGCTATAACTGCATTTAAGTATCACGACAAGTTTCAAGTGAACTGCGTCGAGTTGGTAGCTTGGCCGGGTTCAGGAATGGCCGGGGCGGATCGCTGCGGCCGCTCCCAACAAACGGGGAATTGTACCTTCAGGCCGGATGCGATGCGATCACCAGTTCGGTTCATCGCCCGAACACGGTGGCGCTGCGATGCACGGCGAAGGCGACGCCTCTTTGTCCCGCCTCTTCGTGGTTTCCTGCCTCACTCGTCACTAGGCATGATATCCGAGCTGTGATCATGGATAGTAGATCTGGACGGCAGAGTGGGGGATTATTTATCGTTACAGTTATCGATTGGCCCTTGATAACCGAAGGCTCATCCTGTTTGGCATAGTCGAGTAGTCTGGCATTGACTGAGACAAAGGAAATATGTGAAATGCGGTGTTTCTAGGGGAAAAGATTAGCACAGCCACGAGCCAGACCAATCTTCTTTTTGGAATGGATTACATTGACCACGTAATGGGCTTTTGGAAGAGCCTAGTGGCGAACATACAGTTGCTGGAAACTAAGAACGGTTCAGCTTGCGTCGCAGGCACCAAGGCCTACCAGAGGGGGTCGGAGTTAGGATAGAGCTTCAAAGGCGCCAAGAATCGAATACCCTGGAAGATGGGTATGCGCCATATGACTAAAACAAACCTTGGTCTGCTATTTCACAAGATTAAGGACATTCAGTCCGTCCCATAGCGCGCGTCCCGTCCATCTTTCTATTTGCAAACTTGGAGCAGTGAACCAGTGGCATAATACTGAAGGTTTTCCACGGCGGGCTTGAAGTCTCAAGAGCAAGTAATATGTAGAAACCGAGTCGTCTGCTGTCTGTTGATGATTTTTCGTTTATGGAGCCTCAGAATCGCGTAGGATTTCTAACAGCCGCATTCTAGCCAGCTTACAAACTTGTTCTGTATCCCTTATCTAAGCGTTTCGCGTTCAAAGTGAAATATGTCTGTTTCTTTGTTGATGAATTGTGTGCGAAGCTAGCTTGTCCGAAATATTGTCGTTGACTATAGAGCCAGCACAGTGCCATGTAAAAGACTTAAATAGTCTAATGATCTTCTGTGATGAACCGCAGCGTCTGTTAAGTGAAGTCAAAGTAGTTATCCTATTTGAATCTACATATGAAAGGGTATTGAGTAGAAATACCTAGATAATTGACATGGTCAATGCACCTGGTGAGCCACATCCATAGTAGATCACAACTAGCCACACGAAGCTATTCCAGCTTCACGATATCTTCTGATGAGAAAATACTTCATCCTGGCTCTGGTCGTCGGTCCAGGTTTCCGGTTCGGGAACTAAGACTTGGAAGCCGAATTCATATGAACAGTTACTAATACTTGGACAGAAAGGGACGACCCCATAATTTTCCCTTACCTGTTGCTCCATTAGTCTGGGGGTCTCCAATGGTTTCTCCTTCGGTCAAAATCATTGCTGGAAACAAGCTCAATAAAACTAATTGAATATCCAGTGAAGCTCACTTTGGAAAAGTGACGCTCTAAGATGGTTGCAGCGCGGGTGGGTTCGTGCCGGGGTGACGCTAGCGGTCGCACAGAGGCAGTCTAATGACATGCATTAGCGAATCTTCAGTGGGCATGTCCGCCAATTTAAGACCCTGTCAGACGCCTCCTCCCCTACCTCCCTCCCACTTGTGCGCAAACCAAACCTCGCAGAAACATCACCACTTTGAACGCGGTCGCGTAGCGCCCGAGACGATGAGCGCGTCCACATGTCCCCTAACGCGCCCGACACAGCGACGATCCCGGCTGAGATAGCATTCGCCGATGGCGCTGACCCTTTCGTCCCGAAACCCCTGGTCGTCGATCTCCTTCGTACGCGCTACTGCATCCCGGGGTCGATCTTCCTCGTCGAGAACATTGAGGCGCTCCCCATCCCGCACTCGAGCCGATGGCGGGCCGTGAGGCTGATGCTCGGTGACGGTGAGCTCTGCATACAGGCCTTGCTCCGCGGGGAGATGCACCGCTTCCTTCATTCCGGGGCTGTCAGGGTTGGATGCTACGTGCGCTTGGGGGACTTCGCCATTCGCTTCCAGCAAATCACCGGCGACGCCCATCGTTCTGGTGGAACACGGCAGCTGGTATACTTGGTTGTTCGTGATCTGGTCACTGTTGGGTGGCATAGGTCTCTTACGGTTCCCGGCCCGATGCCCCAGCAGCCTCAGCAACACGCGGCAGAGGATGTTTTCGTCTCGGACAGCGACCTGGACGTCGACGATGTGGAGCCTGCTGATCTGCCTCGTCAAACACAAAATCCAAGACCGAGTCCACAAACTCAAAAGGAACCTATAAAGGAAGATCAGGAAGAAAAAGACGACGCGGGAGACGCGTTTGAGGTTATGCAAGTGTCGGCGGCCAAGGCGACACAACGAAGAGCCCAGGCCAGGAACATGACAACAACCGTCGCCCTCCCACGCGACTGGACGGACCCGAGCATCCCGTTGAAGCTGACTGCTCTGCGTTCCATCCCGAACTTGCCTTACAAACAGAACTGGTCCGTCAACGTCCTCGCCATCGTGACGTCGCTTTCCGATGTCGAGCCTTCCCACATGCCCCCGCACACCCAGAGGACGGCGAGACTGGCCGATCCCAGCACCAGCAAACAGGTCATCCTCACCGTCTTCCTCGACGCGGAAGAGTTCACCCCCAAGATTGGCAGTGTTGTGCTTCTTGTCGGGGTCAAGAACCACCGCTTCGACGGTGGTTGTCTGAAGAAGTATGTCAGCGACAAGCCCAAGCCGGGGTCCCGGTGGTGGTTTGAGGAGCCGCGGCAATTCGACTGGTGCGACGTGGACGGCCTGGTTCAGTGGTGGAAGCAGTCGCGACGGCAAGGGGCGGTCGTCGACAATGCGGGACACGGGAGGGCCACGTTTGCCGCAGAGTAATGACCCCGAATGGCACATGTGTGTATGAATCTGAAGCAGGGCAAAAAGTCGGGGTTGTGGTTCCAGGTACTATCACTCTGCCTCCCAAACCTGCTGATTCTCAGCCAAGATGTAGCTCTTCATTGCATCTAATTTACACCCCCACGCACCCAGCACGTGCCTTCCTCCTCCTTTGGTTCCCTTGCCGCTTTATGTCTCTAGACGTTTCACTCGGTTGACAAGCAGTCCAACGCAGACTGGACCGACGATGGTGCAAAGGGTAATAGCCCACGTCACGATTAAGAACATCTCAGAGAGCTCGTCCTGAGCACCTGACCTGCCGCTGAAGACGCCGGTACTCTCAGCCAGTGCCGAGATCAGGTAGCCAATCTCACCACGCGCAACCATCGCAAAGCCAAGGATGCAGGCTGGGTATATTGAGACAGGCATGTCCGGCTCCGGAGATGCGTTACTCGGAGCTCTTGTGTCTTGCCCAGCACGGATAGGCTGTAGGGATGCTTCACCGGCCTGGCCGTCCTGCTCAAGCTGACGTCGTTCTCGCTGTGGCCGTATCTCGTCATTTAGGGGAGCGTCTGTCCTGGTTCCTCCACACGGCGCGCCCGGGGACAAGCTTCTTGGACTGCTTCTTGCCAGCGCTGGTAAACATTTTTGTGATGGGTACGGAAAAGCCGATAGACGCCTGGCGTTTTCAGCATATGTCATTATAAGACCGATAATTGCAGCGACTTACGAAGAAGAACGGTTTGAGAACGTTTTCAACAGCTTTACCGTAGTAGTGCTCGTAAACCTCCACGCCTGAATTGTATGTGTTTAACTCGTCGACATCAGGGGCTGCATTGGCCGTTGATGAAGTCGCAGCACTTGCCTCCGCAGATGGGTCATCCTTGATTGCTTTCGTGACTGTCATCTTCGAGGAAGCCTCTGCCACAAGAGCAGTCTTCTTGTTATCCGCGCGGGCTGCAAGGTGAGGCACCTCACTGTCCCACCAACTGATGGTCGCGCCAGCAATGTACGCGGCAAGCAAGCTCGAGGTACCGGCAAACGTGCCCCCAACTAGCAGCCCAAACAGCCAGCATGTATGGATGATAAGGGCAGTCTGACGCAGCCTCAAAAGCTCATCTAGTTTCGAGCCGGGGCTCTTCTTGCGCATCTCGTCCAGTCGGCGCGTGACTGGTCCCACGACAAGCTTGCACGCCGCCGGCACCAGCGTCGCGAATCCCAGCGAGACCAGAACCGGCCGGACCACGGAGATGGCTCTGAACTCGCCGCTGCTTCCGCCGAGGTTCGAGACGACCTGGACCATGATCAGGCCGACGACGTCGTCCATCATCGCGGCGCTGGTCAAAACGACGCCCATGCGCGTAGTCGTCAGGCCACTGGTGCCGAGGACAGTAAAGGTTGTGCCCAGACTGGTCGAGCAGAGCGCAGCGCCAGCGGCGAAGGCCTGTAGCGGGCTCGCTCCGACCATGGGGCCAAGTGTGAAGGAGAGGCCGATGGGCACTGCGATGCCGGTGATGGCAACGCCGGTGGAGAGGAGGATATTGGCCTTGAGAGACTTGAACGAGGTGGAGAGGCCGCCTGGGTACAGTTAGCTGGAAATCGGCAGGAGTGGCGGCATGCGGCTGTTTTCACCCTCGTAGACGATTAAGATCAGGCCTAGATAGCCGAGCTGCACGACTGAGTGCTCCATTTCTGCGGACAACCATTTGGCGCCTGGCGTCCCCCAGGCGATGCCAAGGAAGACCTGACCGACCAGGCCGCAGTAAACGAGCTTGTCGAGGCCATAATTGACGCCGTTTAGCAGCAGCAGGAGGCCAGAGAGGACTATGATCGTGGTAATGGCGGGCTCGTGGTAGGCCAATGAGGGCGCGGTCGTCGCCATTATGATCCCTTCGTGCACGAACGCAGGGGGGTGATTGCGATCGCAGTACTTCGTACGGGAAACAGTATTTTGTTGAAATCCGGCAGAGCTAGCTAGTAAATGCTCTAAGAATCGTCGCTTTGATCAAACAAACAAAAGAGCTGATATTGATCACAGCAAGTCAGTCATGTGCACTGAGAGAGAGCGGTGGGTTTGTAGTTTCATTTCCTAATACAACGCTGACTGGAATATTACGCAAGGAGACAACTTGGCATATGACGTCATTGCCTCAAGCCCTATGTCTATCTTCGTGTCATTCAGTGGTCAATTACACCCTTTCCCAGTTAATTTACTGATATTTCACATACTGCTAGGCATCAGGCAGATACGTTCAGGAAGTCGCTTCCAAATCATAAAGATCGATGTTTGAATATTAAAGAGACCGATCCAGCCAGGTATAATAACCATGATAGAACAACAAACGCCTTTCACACCAAGTTATGGTGTACCAATGCCAACTCCAAATTTCAGAGGCTAGGCCCGCTGCCAAATCTCGTGATATCCAGCCACGATGCAATCCAAATCCTGGATCTTATGAGAGTCGCTAAGTACTTGTGATCCTTGCCCGCCCAAATCGCCTTCTCATCGTCGACCAACACGCTGTTTCGTTGTCTAAGCCGTCCGGCCCTCATGCCACCTAAAGAGGCTCCCGCTACGGCGCTGCGTCTTAGCGGGCGCCCTTCTCCCCGGCCTTCTTGCCCCCATCGGCCGCGGTGGAATTGTTATTAACGGGCGGGATCGAGCCGATGGAGCCGCCGCGGTTGATGCACGAGTCGTTGTCCGGGTTCTGGATGTTAATGGTGACCGTCAGCATCTGGCCGATTTGGATGAAGTTCGGGTCCGCAATATTGTTTTGCTGGGCGATTTGGCAGATGCCCGAGTTCAGGAGCTTCGCAATCTGGCCCAAGGTGTCTCCCTTTTCCACGGCTAGCGTCACGTTACGGGTGGCGTTGATGATCTCAATGCCGGCGGCGGGGTTTTGCTGCTCTGCAGGTGGTGTTGTAGCCTGTCTCTTGGTCCGGAGCGTCTCAGAGCTCCTAGTGATGAGGGCCCGCGGGTCGGTCGGAGGATCAGGGTCAGCTATGGGGCTAGCCTGGGAGAGGCACTGGAGGCCGGCCAGCGCAAAGTAATAGATTGAGGCACGCATGGTGATGGATCTGTTGATGGGTTGTTCTTTAGGGTGAATGAGCGACAGATTCGTTGGGTTGACTGAGTGACCGGACTAGCGACTAATAAAAGATTTTGAGTCACATAAGATGGGATGGACACTGGGGTTTTATATCCACTGAAATAATGTTCGCAAGGAACTCTCGTCAAAACGGGTTGGCCAGGTCCTTAGAGAAAGTGAGACAACTCCCCCCCCCCCTGGTCTGCCAATATGATTTCACAGCATCCAAATACAATTCTCTCATTTTCCTCAAAAGACACCGGACCGGCTCAAACGCCAATATCTGTCACGTAGCATGCTGGGGATGTGATTGGCCAGCGCCGTTGGATGCTCGGATTTTGAGCTGCCCGCTCGAACGATGGTCAAGATGAGGCCCACCTTATTGTAACTCGCTGAGTAGATCCTAAGTCCTGACGGGCTTGTTATACGAAACCCCGGTCTCCGGTAAGGCCGGACGCTAGCGGGAGGCGGGGAGATCGCGGCAACCATGGTGATGATTTATTGTTGTGTTATCCAACGCCAACATATTCCTGTAGACGAGAAAAAACGTCTGGTATAGCTAACTTCACTATACATACAATTACCCCGTTCCGCTAGACCTCTCGTGAAATATCCATCAACCATACCTAGGATCTCAACTATCCATCGTGGCGAGCTGGTGAGGCGACAACGTGAAGTGAGCTGGAGCGTACGTCCTAACCTAGTTGCACTAGTGCTTAGGGGTGCCGATAATTAGTGCCAAAAAAACCTACTCTGTAACACTACGAAGATCTGGAGGTGCGCGCCTCAGACAGGCTGAAACAAATAGCACCGGCGTGCCAGGGGTCTCGTTTTCAACCTTTGTGCGTGTTGCTGCTAGTTGACCCGGGATTTTCCTCTCTTTGGCGCCCGTTGCTCTGTGTCTGTGTCGCTTCAGAGGCGGCACGTGGCAGGGGAAAGCCGCCTAAGGTGGAACAGACGGACCCAGACACTCGAGACGAACTTTATTCTGCCCCAGGTAACCCATTGCAGGGCTACACGACTCTGCAAGATTTAGAATAAGACCAAAAGACTGCAAGACAGCTTACTTCGAGTCAGGCCTTCCCGTTTTGAAAACCCTTAAGAAACCAACGTAACCCTTGGCGCAGCTTCATCTGACACATGGGGTCTCTGTGCCTCCTCATCAAGGCATCTTCACGGTATCGTATTATCAGGACGCAATACCTATCTTTTGACCGCGATGGTTTAGATTAACCAGCTGGTCTTCTTAATTGTTGATCCTCCCTCAGAAAGCCTTTCGTTACCACCGGGAATGGAAGATCTACAACTGTTCTGACAGAGAACGACTCGAGAAACACGATGATGTGCGAAATTACAGACGAACTAAACCGACTGCTTGGTCGCATAATGGATACTTGTCTGATGTGCGCAGGGAACGCATCTCACAAGTGATAAAACTCTGCGCCTCCCAATATCAATACCACAGACGGCAACTGCATGCCGTCTCTCGAATTGTCATCACTGGGTCGTGGATAGAATTATATTCTTTAACCACGAGTATCATACTGAAACACGTCATTTCGCCATTAACCAGAGAAAAGACAAAGGTTCCACTTCTTTGAGTTTGGAACATTCGAGTAAGATGGTAACCTTAATCTCTGAGAGATCAGGCAAGAGGTCCAGGTGGGCAGGCTATGTTCACTTGTCGTTTGCTGAAACAGCCTTCCACTACCGTAGTATCCTCATTGAGACATCAACTGCGACCTGCAGGACGTTGCACCTGCAAAGAGAGTTTCCAAGCTCCAACAGGTCAGCTTTGTATAAAACTTCTGAAAAAAATGGGGAAAGACCTTGAGGTTTCTCGATACTTAGAGAGTTACATCAGAAACATGGGAGGCTTGCCTACCCAATTGATTTATTTTGATTCTTTATCCACTGACTCTATTACTCAGAGACGTAGCCAAGAGGATGGCTAAAATAGGCAAGGTCACATATATCTCCTTGAAGCTTGGCAATCCACTGAGAATTCTCTCGCCAGTATGAAAATCCAAACTGTTGACAACGTGGCTACTCGAGAAGGTGAGTAGTTAAGCACTCGTGCGAAATCAGATTAACTGAGAATATCTTGGATACCATTACCACGACTGCTCTTAGACCCATTGGAATATTTGTCAAGCGTCATTATGCAGCATAACTTGAGTGGTCTGATGTCTGTAATAATATTGTTGTTCCTGTTGGACATCGACTCATCGTGACTAAACAGGCATAAGGGCCTGACACCACGCAAAATAGAAAGATGAGAACCTGCGCCTTGTTATGACCTGAGAATCAGTGCCATTGTGTTACCAGAGATATCAGTATACCATGTCAAATAAAACTCTAAATACAATCAAGAAAGTCCCATCGATTTACCACGAGTCATGTAACTCCATGTCAGTAGACCAGGGCGTCATTAGACTAGAGGGTCAAACGCACTACTTCTAGGCAATGAAGGCCTAGGTTATCAGTTCGAAGGCTGAGTGGTAACGTAAAGGTAATATAGCAGCTATAATCGAGACCGATTTACATTTGTAGATAGTCCAAGGTTTTGTCAAGTTGGAACGCTCACTTCACGTCGCCCTCCACGTCATAGTCACTCATGAACTCGGCCATGGTTTTCTCCACCATCGGCTCCGCATAAGATTCGGCCCCAGCTCTTCGCAGCTTGTCTGCGAGTCTGTAGTCAAGGCGACCATTAGGGGGGGTACCTGACCTGACCCGACCATTAAAAATGACCTGACCTGACTAGGTTTGTAGGTAGGGTAGGGCCCTTACTTAAAAATTTTAGTAGGGTAGGGATAGAATGAATTCTAGAGAGCATATAAGGGGGAACTAAATAAATTCTAAATAAAGAGTAAATAAACTACTAAAGATAATTTACCTTAAAAGGAAAAAAATTTCTACTAACTTTTTAAACCTCTATTTTTCCTTTATAACATATTATAAGTACTATAGTAATCTTCCTTTATCCTACTAGACGCCTATTAATACTATTATACCTATCTTACCTAAGAATTTATTCTATCCTTACCCTACTAAAACTTTTAAGTGAGGGCCCTACCCCACCTACAAACCTAGTCAGGTCAGGTCATTTTTAATAGTCAGGTCAGGTCAGGTACCCCCCCCAATGGTCGCCTTACATGTACTCTCCTTGTCTGCCAGCTTCTCATTCGGCTCCCATCCCAGCAGCCACGTTACCAGCTGTCGCGTTGCGCCCCTATTGCATCTCGGGCAGATCAACCTTGGGGGATGATCATTGGCGCTCTTGCAGGGTGCGAAGTAGGCGATGCAGAACCAACCGGGTTCACCTTCGATGTGGTCTTCGAGCTGAACAGTAAGCGCAGCTGAGTTGAGCTTGGGCATCATCAAGAGTGCGTCCGCGTAGGCCTCGACGAACGGTGTCAGTGTGGCATCGTCGGCTTTGCTTCTGAACACATGAATAGGGTCCAAGGTTGCATAGCTTGCCTCCTCGAGGAAGTTAAACTTTTCCAAGTGGAGATCCGAGTGGGCGGTTTTGTTTTGCGTTTGGTACGTATACAACGGTTGAGGAGGTATCTCATCGCGCTTGGTAAAGTACCAACCCCCTGACGGAGTTGTAATGTGCAGGTTGATGTCGAGGAACTTCATGTTTGGCCAAGAAGTCGTGCCAAGGCGCCCAATAGGACGAAGAAGCGAATCATCAAAGACACCCTCAACCTTGAGAGTCACGAGATTCAGCGAGAATTCGAAAATTGCGGAGCTAAGCGGATCTGGTGTTCCTGTCTTGTGCAGGACAGGCGGCTGAGCCCTTTCATTTCTTTGTCTCCGGAGAAAGAAATCAAAGTCGACCTTGGTTAACGCTGGCAATGACACCTCCTTGATGGCTTGCGCGACCTCGTTCCGGTGGCGCACGCCAATATCCGGGAACCGCTTCTCGCCATCATCCATACTGAGCTTGACTGACTGAAGACTCGGCATCTTGGAGGCAATAACGATTGGAACATATGGAGAGGTATTCCGATATCCATATTTTTCCTCCGGCCGTAGCATCACCAATTCCTTGACTCTTTTAAGAGTTGGTAGTGTTTTCGAGTCTAGGAGTTCAATATATGAATGCAAGTATCTTCCCTCATATATGCTATCCTGCTCGTGGTGCTCAGTCCACGGTGCGTACTTGGACGGCCAAGGGTTGTCAGAAGGTGATTCGGGGTGGTTTATGAATAACGACAGGCGACGTCCGATTGTCTCCAGGTCTTCCACTTCCCATCTGTGAAGGGTTTTGAACAACGCCCCTATGCCTTGAGTATAGCTCTCATCGTTGGCGACTCTTTCCCCTGGCGATTCTGCGCGCCGGGCAGCCGCAGCATCATAAGGCGGAAGAAGGATGGTCACGACGAAACTAGAGATATAGTATCGTCTCAAAGGTGTGACTATCTCATTGAATTTGACAAATTCGTTGCTGGAAATTTTAATAGACTTGAATGTCAATCTCTCCACTGCGATTTGGAGGCGGCGTGAAACCGTGGCGAGTGGCGCCAAGGATAAGGACGGTCGCTCTCGTACGCCATAATTTGCCTTCGGTTCAGACTCAGTAGGTAATATATAAGCGACGATTTCGTCAATAAGATCCTGGGGAAGGGTTTCCATTGTACCGACATTCAATGCCAGACAATGATGGTCAGGTCATTGCCTACAGAACTAAGCAATCATAACTAAGCCAAACCCCTCACTCTTCATCCAAAGTACTATGAATAATAGAGGGAGGGCTTGATCGGTTGAGACTAGTCTTGTTGCGGCTAGCACCGCTGCGGATATAACCCAGGGGATAGAGTCGACGCCACGTAGCTGCCCTGGATAGTCTCTCTTCTTCTTGACGCAGCAGTAACCAATATGTTGACTATTCTGCCGCCCATCCGTCTAGATACCCTGTCATACCAACCTGTTCTTTGAGGGACACTGAAGCGTTTTCTATGCTATGGATATTGTGTCAATGGAGGTCGGTATGCCGCAAATCGTTAGGCTTGAGTTACAGATAGACCAGAGTCAAGTATTGGCTCACAGCTTTAGATTTGAGAGCATTGGCTTCATCGACGCATGTCCACTAGACGTCTTCCAACGTTGAAATACGCATCACGCCGATCTTAGAAATGATACTTGGTAATGTTTTGAGCCATGGCATAAACTCGCCCATTACGTTGAAAAGCTTAGAAACGAACAACTGTCTGTACTTGTATTGCGATTATCTGTTAGCCAATTTCGTGACAAATATGTCGCGGGATCAGTGGAAATAGCAGCTCCCGACGGGTACTACAGAGTTTTGGCACTTTATGATGACCTGTCCCTTGAACGTTGTCCTGGCTTCGTTACCAACAAGAGCCTGATTTGGGATTTCTTTTTTCTATTCAGATTTCATGCGACGTCATATGCAATTGCTTAGCCCTGATCTCCTCGAGAATTGCAAGTGGGTTGTGTTGGAGAGACGATCCGAGCAGAAAGAAAAGTCACATAGGGTTAAAAACACTTAGGTCTTCTCCAAGCGCCTCGTCTTCACCATCAATAGTGGTAGCAAAGGCAACCGTAGCCTTATTAAAGGAAGCCTCACTTGAATGTAACCCTAGAATGCCAAATCGTGGGTCAAGTCTTAATGCCCAGCTCTTATGTAAGTTTAGTGATACTCTCTTGCGATATCATCGCCTTGACATCCTGAAACAGTTCATACGCAAACAAAATTGATAAAGCCAGTTTTCTGGTGAGACCAGGCTTAAAAAAAATGATTTTGGGCTTGTAAAAACTGGCAACGGTACTCAACCCAATGACAACAATGTATGGAAAGTAGTAATGAATGGAAGTCTATGGTTAGCATCTATATAATTTCAGTTGAATATCGGCTTGGTAGCTGAAATCCGTCAAGTTGTAAAATTTTTGCTCTTCGGATCTGGCAGTGATCTGACAGAATATCAAACCGTGCGATTACCAAAGGGCGTGTGGAAGTATTGATATCAATTGCACAAACTCAACAGACGTACTTTCGTAGACTCTCAGACATTGAAACAGGCAACCGATAGAGTTTCACTGTTGTTCAACGTTATGATGTGCGCAGATTGATCAGAGACAATGTACTCTGACATTGTTTCTCCGTCCTCGGGAACTGGTCCATGGTGACTTCCCTTTGCGTATCGGGGATGCAAGCTTCCGCTGCAGGTCGATCACCGGGCTGACGTGGTTTCATCTGATCCCATACATGCATTGAGCGGCGGGGTAACGGAGTTGGTTTCTAGAGTCCCGAGATATCAATTGCCATTGCGGATCACAAAAATTCGTCTTGTCAGGCCTTCTTTCCTAGTACGGGACAAACTAGTTGTCAAAACCATCTAGTTAAGCGACATGGCAACTTGCCATACATTCTGCAGAATCCTCCTTATCCTGATATAGAAAGCCGTACGGCGTTCCTCCTAATAGGTTATTAAACTAGTAGGCTAAGCAAGTATTCATACTTCTTCAAAGTCTTCTTCCATTCTATTCTTAGACTGGATATGGGTGCCAAGTTCGTGACCAGACATTACTTACAGACAGTAGACTGGAGTGTCTGCCATATCTGAGGATATTTGAATCAACCCAGGCTTTTTTTCCAACGTTGTCTTCCAAGCATGCTTGTTTTCCCTTTCGTCGAAACTGTTCCCTTTGGTCTTTTTTGTTGAAGACTTGTTGGTTCTAGTTGAAAGATTACAATCTGTGTCTCCTGATTACTCTGCGAAAGAATTTGATAGAGGTAGTGGATTCATTACTCAGAAGAACGCTCTATGGAGTGCAACTTTGAGCAATAGTAGGGATGCTTAACATGATGCTCAATCTTCATAACAATGTCACCGAACTCAAGGTGCCGATATATTCTCGTCGTTTGACCAAGTCCGGTCATAAGACTTTTGCTCTACGATGATGCATCATCTCTGTGATTACCTTACAGCTTTCTCCAGCTATCAAGTATGAATAAGATATAGCACGTGAACCATTGAGAAAAGTGGCCAGATTACGACGTCATGATCGTACTGAAAGGATAGGAGGCAACAGTCCACAATCTCTTGCACCAACGGTCCACTATGTTGGTTGCCAATCAATCACTACCGGGGCCTGCCAAGAGCTACAACGTTGCATATCCTCAAGAAAGAGAAGGCAAACTAAGCGTAAACGAGACAAGTGTGATAAAGGTGTGACCCAGATCTGCAACCACACAACCAACAGATTGGGACCATCGGATCGGCTTAGCCGGGTGGCGGCAGCGGAAGACGTGGCAGACGGGAACAGAAGCTGCCATTCGCCCGAAAGAACCGCTCCATTCCATGCAGCCATTGCGCTGGCTTTCTCATCTTAGGTAGCTTGCGCTAGCGAATTTCCCCTTCCATTGGGGGTTACTGGATCGAGGCCGGGCCGTACGAATCATGGATACGACAAACGCACCAAGACAAGGATTTGTTTGCATGGTGCATTGAATCCGAGCCGACAGGACGCATGTCCAGCCCATGATCCCGAGATAGCGGAAGAGCTATGGGTCGAACAAGTTGCCACGCCGAGGCCGCCTATCTCGGCGTCACACCTCCCCCTTCTGGAGGCCAATTGGAAGACCGTTCTGCCGACGACCCGAGGAGATACCCATGGTATGGTTTTCGCGGGAACACTCTGCAGTTGTTCCATAAGGCTATCCCGCATGCCCCCCTGGAATGTCACTCTCTTCCCAAAATATCGAGGGGTCACGGCGCGACGGTGGATCGAGACTGGATGCATGGTGTCCCCGGCGGGCGAGGCAGTATGTGGCTAGGAACAGCCCTTCAGCGGCCGGATATGAAGGACGGGGCCTCCCACATTTTGATCATGTATTTGTTTATTGGATATTGAATGATAGGGGTGATTGGAGCAAATAATGGAGCCAGCGAGCTCAAGACTATCACGCCCAGTGTGACCTCACTTTGCGAATGAATTAAGCATCGCCAGAGGAGGAAGTCCGCTGTCGCACGTCCAATTTCACTTTCTGTAGTTGCGCGCTGGGACCACCTTGTCCCGACCAGCTGGCGGGGGACCTGGAGAAATGACAGAAACTTTACGTACGAGAATCCGTAATTCTGGACTGTTGTCGATAACCTTATTTCTAACGGGAGACCAGGCGACAGCAGATACGAAGACCTCGGGCAGAGGAGATCGTCACTCAGCTTGTCGTATTGCCTCGGGACCGCCCCGGAAAGATGCCGAGGTTATTGCCGAGTCCTTGACTGATTGCGCTGCATCCGCATCTCGTCAAGCACACGAATATACCAGCAAACATACCAATCGAGCCATAATCATAATTACCTAGCACAGGGACCTTTGTGTCGGCGCGGGGGCACGCATGATGCACCCAACGGGAAAGTCAAGGTTGGGTCGCGGTATCGGACGAACCACACAAACAAGCAAGCGTTCAGCAGCCTACATTCCAAAGGATGCCTTCGCTAAGCGCAGAGGGACGTTTGTTTGCCTTTCGCGGAGATGTGTTGGGGGTGAGGGGGTTACAGGAGGAACTTTTTGGCCAAGCTCGTTACTCTTAATCGGCTTATTGATGGCGGACATGATCCGGGGTGTGGCGCAATTTGCCGTCTTTGCCGGGTTGCCTTCCTGAATAGTAAACGGCCGAACGCTTGCTTCCGCGACTCAGAATGGCTATCTCTATTCTTCCGCTGCCTCGCGTGCCTTTGGCAGGGATTCGTCTCGGATGATTATCTGCGAAAGGCCTCGGCCTCCAAGGAGTGAACCACGCTAGACAGGGATCATCCTCCGACCTGCAAGGTTCCTTTGCAATCATCAAAACCCACAATCCAAATGGCCTTTTGCGTGACCCAGGTATCATCCAGGCATTACCTATTATCAAGGGTGTGGCGGCGTGGGCCGCTGGTTTCCTGGTCAAATGGTTCCCTTCTAGTGCTAGCGGTCACTTCCTCCCCTCCCCACTGGGGACAATGGCGGCATCCTCCACGATTCCCCGACCTTGGCCACCTGCCTTAGGCGCTGTTTGTGTGGTAGCGTACGGTGTTTGGACGCCATCCCGTTGCCTACTGCGTCGTGCCGTGAGGCTTGCCGTTCTCCTTCTTGGCGCCGAGAGCTCTTGGCGATCGATTCAACAGGCGGCTCATTCTTGCGAAATGTCGCCTCTTGTACCGCTCGACTTCTTCTCTCAGCCGAGGCTGGATAGTTCGTGTCGTCAGATGACAGCCAGCGGAATTCCATCGGCGGTTGGCTGCGGGATGGATCAGTTGCCGCCGCCTGTGCCCCCCTAGCGGCGCCCTCTTCGCTTCGACTCGACGAATGAGCGAGTTCAGTGCGGCATCCCTGACTGAGCCTGCAGGCACTTTTCATCGTAATATGCTATAGTCAGCGTTCCTCCTATCAGCCAGTGGAGAAGACGCTGTCCGCCGCCCCCCGGAACTCGGATCCGTTCCTTCGAGCTCCTCGGTGCTTCTCTGCAGGCGTGAGCGCGGATCGCTGGGTGGTTTCACGCTCTACGTGCCGGGATATCCTATCAAAAAGACGCGATCACACCCCGTTTTGGGCAGCCAGAGCGATACGTTCCCACCCTGCTAGTTGGTGGCGAGGAGAGCCCCAGGTTCTTTTGCAACGAGCCCATGGGAGGCATGTCAACTAATCAAGGGTTCGATGCCGTTAATCGGTCACATCACTGCGCCCCTTGAGCCAACATAGGACCACACACACACACACAGACACACACACACACACACACACACACACACACACACACACACACACACACACACACACACACACACACACACACACACAGTATCCGACCAAACAAACTTCCGGGTTGTACTGTCATTGACATATGGAAAGTGGAAACGCCGTTCATGTCTTATCGCCCTAGGTCTCTGCCAGGGTTGGCCTGGCCTGCTTTGTGGCCCACGGACGACTGCATCGGGCAGGTCAGTATTCCGACCCACTGGTCGTCGAAATGGTTGCCGACCCGTGGGAAGATTCATGGACGGCGCGTTGCGCATCTAAATACCCCAAGATGCGCTCATCCTCATCGGTGGTTCTCAGATCTCTATTCTTCAGTTGTCTCGGCTGATATCTTTTTGAGAGTCTCTTCCCTTTGAGAACTCGGGGAGAAAGCAACCTCGTCAATCCGAACCCAACTGAAAAGACACCAACAATGGCCTTCAGCAAGTGGAGGGGCAAGGTGTCGGAGCGGCCCATTGTGGTCGACGCCGTCGCGACCGGCACCGACGCCCAGAGCTCCGAGGCCGTCAACCCTGAGGCTGAGCTCAAGAAGTTCAAGAAGCTCCACAAGTGGGATCCTTTCTTGGACGTCGAGACGCTCGACACCGCCGACAATGCCCTCAAGTCTGGCGACTACGAGAAGGAGGCTGCCGTCGAGGCCGCTCTCCACGAGGACTCTCCCTACCCCGAGGTCAGGGCTTCGGTATGTCTTGTTTTCTGGACCCCGGATGATCGGTCGCGGGACAATAGCCTAACTTGATACTCAGGTGCAACCGTTTGATGACGAGGACTTGCCCGTCAACACTATCCGTGCCTGGACAATCGGTGCTGTTATGTGCACAATCGTCGCGGCCTGCAACATCCTCCTCGGTCTTCGCCGCTCGCCCATCATCATCACTTCCACCGTCGTCCAATTGGTTGCCTACCCTGTGGGCTGCGCCTGGGCCAAGTCGGTCCCCGATATCAAGTTCAACTTGTTTGGACATGAGCTCAGCACGAACCCCGGTCCTTTCAACGTCAAGGAGCACACCGTCATCACCATGATGACCGCTGCCGGCGCCTCAGCCAGTTACGCCATCGATATCCTCCTCGCCCAGGAACTTTTTTACGACCAGTTCTTCGGCTGGGGCTTCCAGATCCTGCTCATCGTTTCGACCCAGGCCATGGGTCTCGGCATCGCGGGTATCCTCCGTCGCTACCTCGTCTGGCCCGCCGCCATGGTCTGGCCTGCGACTCTGATCACCACGACTGTCATGCACTCACTTCACGACCACTCGTCTTCGGATCCAGCCCTTACCAACGGCTGGAGGATCGGCCGCTACAAGTTTTTCCTCATTGTGGCTGCCGCTACTTTCGTCTACGAGTGGATCCCCGAGGTGTTTGCCCAGTTCCTCCAGATCTTCACCTTCGTCTGCTGGATCGCCCCCAACAACGTCGTTGTCAACCAGGTCTTTGGTGGCCAAACCGGACTTGGCCTCCTTCCCATCTCTTTTGACTGGAGCATCATTTCCGGATACCTTCTTTCCCCCCTGCAGACTCCTGCGTTCGCCATCGCCAACGTCGGTTTCGGAATCATCATCATGTTGCTCGGCTGTGTTGGTCTTGCCTGGGGCGGACCCGACTTCTACCGTTACCTGCCCATCAGCGCGAACTCGAACTTCGACCACTTCGCTAAGACGTACAACACCAGCCGCATCCTGACGCCCGAATTCACCTTCAACGAGACCGCTTACCAGGAGTACTCCCCTCTCATCCTGGGCCCCGCCTTCTCGCTGAGCTATGGTATGGGCTTTGCTGGTCTCATCAGCACACTGGTTCACGTTGCTCTCTTTTACGGAAAGGATATCATTGATCGCACTCGTTCGGCTACCACCGAGGAAGCCGACATCCACCTCAAGCTCATGCGCAAGTACAAGGAGGCACCTGAATGGTGGTTCTCCATCATGTTCGGCATCAGCTTCGCCTTCGGCATGATCGCTTGCCAAGTCTGGGACACCCATCTGACCTGGTGGGCGTACCTCATCTGCATCCTCATTGGCGCTTTCTTCATCCTGCCCGTTGGTATCATCCAGGCCGTCACCAACCAGCAGACTGGTCTTAACGTTGTTACTGAGATGATCGTCGGATACATGACCCCGGGCCGCCCTGTCGCCATGATGCTGTTCAAGTCTTGGGGCTACATGCTCTGCTACAACGGTTTGCAGTACGTGTCTGACATGAAGGTCGGTCACTACATGAAGATTCCTCCCCGCACCATGTTCGCTGCCCAGACCTTTGCTGTCGTATGGCTCTCCTTGGTGCAGCTCGCCACATACAACTTCCTCCGCGGCAATATTGATGGCATTTGCACTACCGAACAGGCCCAGGGTCTCACTTGCCCCCAGGCTCGTACGTTCTACAACGCCAGTGTCATCTGGGGTGTCATTGGCCCTCGCAGGATGTTCGGCGCCGGCGCTCTCTACTCCTGGGTCAACTATTTCTGGCTCATTGGCGCTGCCTGCCCCATCATCCAGTACTTCCTCGCCCGCCGCTACCCCCGCAGCATGCTCCGCTACGTCTTCTTCCCCGCCATCTTCGGTGCTGCCGGTATGATTCCCCCAGCGACTATCTGGTGGTTGGGTCAGTGGGTTATCGTCGGTCTCATCTTCAACTGGTGGGTCCGTAAGCGCTTCTTTGGCTGGTGGAGTAAGTTTATCCCCTTAAAAGAAATATGTGATGAATAGGAGTAAAAATATAAGTCACAATTACAAGGCAGTAATTGTGACTTATATACTTCACGACAAAATGTTTATGTTACTAACTAATATGTTCTAGCTCGCTATAACTACGTTCTTTCTGGTGCCCTCGATATCGGCACCGCCCTCTGCATTGTCGTCTCAGGCCTCGCGTTGGGTCTGTCCAACACGAACTTCCCCGACTGGTGGGGCAACACCGTGCCGTACTCCAACATGGACTCTGATGGCACCGCCGTCACGAAGGTTCTTCCCGATGATGGGTCTTTCATTGGACCTACCCACTGGTAGACACGTGGTCATACGCAGCATCTTGGCTGCATGTTTGAATGAACAGAACATAATAATGTATGGTGGTAATGTTGGCAGAGCGTTTTGACGCTTATTGTAAATAATCTACTTGCACGATCCCATGATAATTACAAGATATCCCTTTTTTTATGGTCATGTCGACTCTTTTGTTGCAATTGTAAATGTGATTGATCGACGCGGTTACTTTGTCCGAATCAGACCGTATTGAACTGCTATCCTGGCTGTTCTTTTGTGAATCCTGCAAACGTAATGACAAACATCGCTCTGTGCACCCCAAACACACCGGGGGTGGTACTAGTTGTGGGGAGGAGGAACGTAGAGGGGGAGCACTGCAGACATGCCTTGGACCCCAGATTTCCGCCTTTTATGCTCTGAAAGTAGATGGATCGGGTGTATTTTGGTCGTAAGTAAGGGGCCAACGGCGTAGGATGGCGGAGTGCTTGGCAAAGTCGGGACATGTAAAGCGATCCTTGAAAACGACCAAGGGCATACCAACCAACTCCCTTGGTAGTAACAGTGGAAGCCATTTACACTATTCAGAGGCACTGAATTGATATTGTTTTTGCTAAGCGCCGACAGGGCCCTGCAGTTCCAGGAACTACAATCCTATTACCCAATGGCCAATATATCCCACTCGTTCCCATGAGGCCCATGGACTCTAGGTTGCCCAAGATTACTGCAACCGCCAAAGGGAATTGCGGTGAGGTTCGCTCCGTCAGCCATCACCCCCTTTGTAGAGTTCAGATTCTTGGAGGCAAGGAAAATCTTCAGGCACCAAAGTACAGATATAAACAGCATTGAGGATATCAGTGCAAGCAATCGAGGTGTCTGGCACTCGTCAGCCACCGTGATTACCTTCAGCTCATCCTTGTCTTGCAAAATGAAATTTCTCACTCAAGTCGCTCCTTTTATCATCTGCGCCAATTCGCATGCCATCTTCCAACGGCTGGTCGTCAATGGAGTCGACCAAGGCCGGCTGAAGGGGATCCGCGCGCCCGAGAGCACCGAACCCATACAGGACGTCAACGATGTAGACTTTGCGTGCAATAAGAACATCATATACGAAGATGGATCCGTGGTCGCGGTGCCAGCCGGTGCCGAAGTTGGTGCCTGGTGGGCTCACGGCATCGACGGGCCACTATATCCCAACGACGTCCATCACCCAACTGCTGCGAGTCACAAAGGTACGGCGATCCCCTCGCTTGTAGTTGGGCTCACATTGAAAAGCTCCCGCCAGGCCCCATTATGGTGTATCTCGCCAAGGTCGACGATGCTGTCTCTGCCAACCAAAACTCCAAGAGCGCCTTGGACTGGTTCAAGATCTCGGCAAGAGGCCTGAACTATGGAATCTGGGCCGTCGATGAGCTCATTGCCGACGGGGGATGGTACAACTTTACTATGCCATCTTGCGTGCCGCCCGGCCAGTATCTCATGAGAGTCGAGATCCTCGCCTTACACAATGCTTATGCTCCTGGTGGAGCCCAATTTTACATGGAATGTGCCCAGTAAGGCGAAGTACCTTCAACCATGGTCTTTGTAGACTCCTTTAACGAGATATTTAGGATTCAGGTTGAAGGGGGCGGTACAAAGAAACCTTCGTCACTCGTCAAGTTTCCAGGTGCCTACAATGCGACAGACCCTAGCATCCTGCTCGACATCTACGACGACTTCGGCCGGCCTACCAATGGGGGAAAACCATACAAAATACCCGGCCCTGAAATATTTTATTGCATTCCGTGAGCAGATGATAAGCCGCTTCACGTATTCACCTTCAATAAATAGGGTCGGCGTTGGAAATGTTGCTGATGACGCCGGAGTATTCTTAGAACATTAGCAGTCTCTTGTTATTGTTGTTTCAAATTTATGGCTGAAGTCTGCTGCTCCCAGGTAGATGAACAGTATTGCTCTCTTTCCTGCCTAACATTTATCACGAGTGGTGTTCCTCTTCACTAGGAATTCAATTCATTCATCAATTCATTTTTTTTTTCTCTGGTAGTGTCGTGTGTGACATCTCCGACCGATTTACTCCTCAGAAACCAGCTGGATATTATACTCGAGCTCTTTGGCGGCTTTGGGGTCGCCCTTCCTCTCAGTGAATTTCACCGTCAATCCATCCTTCACAGCGAAGACCGAGTCGTTGTCCAAGTAGTCTGAATCATCGTCAAAGATTTGGGTCGTCACTGATCTGAATCCTTCTGCTTGAACCTGAAAATACTGTTAGAGACTGGAATGAAGAAAAGGGTCCCAAAAGTCTGCCTACGATGAGGTGGATGTGGGCTGGTCTGTAATGATGACGGTGGAGTAGATCCAGAAGCTTTCCAGCTGGGCCGTCGCCCGGAACCTTAAGGCATAATCAGTGAGTGATCATCGTCAACATGGGAAAAGGAGCAGTACTGGGTATGGAGTGGGCCGAAGGCAGTAGAAGGCATAACGGCCCTCCTCATCCGTGACGAACTTTCCTCGCAAGTTGTGTTCCGGTTGATCCGCATCTTGCTGCTCGTACAACCCTAATCCCAGTCAGCTCATGAACTCAACAAAGAAGACCGTGTATGGGCTTGCCGTTTGTGGATGCTTGCCAAACATCAACAGACGCATTGGCGAGAGGCTTTCCCGTGTTGGAGCAGGTCACTTGACCGTACATAAACACGAGCTCGCCGTCATCGGGGCACTTGAGAACAATGGTGCTGCCATTGGCACGGACAGGAGTGTCTGCGCGCCAGAAAGGGCCCAAGATGGCCGTCGCCGTCCCAGGCGCGCCGTTCTTCGTGGCCACTCGGTTGGTGATATCATCGACGAGTCTCAAATTCCGGTTAGGTATCCGATACAGGAGCGTCCGATATAGCATGACTACTCACGATTCCAGGCCGATGACATCGCAGAGAAGCTGGCCTTCGTTTCGTCGATCGTTACTCATCTGACCGGCCCAGTTGATCATGTTGACGCCGGCCATCCATTCATCGGTAGTGAGATCGACTTCGCGAGCAAAGTCGTGGATATGCTGGATGAAGGAGGACAAAACTTGACGGAGTCTTGGGTTTGTGTCTTTCCCCATAGACGCGATAACTTGCTTCGTGAAGTCCTGTCCAAGGCCCTGAGCCTGGCCGTCTTCCTTCTGTATCGAGCCCATGTTGACAAGTTCGTTTCGCGTCCGTCCAGAAGTCTTAGGGCGGGGTCCGTCTGAGGAGGAGGGCAGATAGCTTTGTTGTGGAGTAGATGTTATTTTTGAGGTAAGATAGCTTGACCCCAACCAACACAGTCATCGCGGAGCTCAGCTGAGGGTACTTATCCCAATCGTAGTTAGCGTGCGCATTACTCGCTCGCTCATTAGTGTTTGCTAATGGCACGTGTCCAACGGCTATAGCCGGCCATAGTCCTGCGGTCCGGAGGCATCTCCGGGTCCCGGGAGGGCTTACCAGCCAAATTGGAGCTTCTTACTTCGGGTACAGGGGAGGGGGATCCGACGCAGGGGGGGCACAACTCTGCCGATGCCACAGACATGCGCACACTGACACGCACGCACACGGCATCACACAGCCAGTGCCTGACCGCTAGGAACATCACCGCTGTCAGGGAACCCCGCACTTTGGAAATCATGTTTTGCTTCGTCACGCGCAAAAGTGCCACTTGGCATGATTGGCATTTGTGATCACATCAGGTCCAATCCCTGCGAGTAACTCAAAGACCTCAAGTGTATCGTCCGAGAATCTTACAGCTCAGAACTGTGGTGACGCCAAAATTGGAATGGACCAGACCATGTCTCTGTGCCGATTGTGGCCAATAGTGTTGTCATACGTGTGACCGAGAAGTCGTTGAGCTTTGTTGCCGCACTGGCGCTTAGTTGTGCCCAAGCTTCATATCAATTGATCCATGAAGAAGAGATAAGAAACTGTATTAATCTATTTTGGAATTCTTTTCTAGGACGCTAAGTAAGCCTTGGAGCCACCGTTTGCGTAAGAAATACGGCGATCCTCTTCTGGCCCGAGATTCCAGCTCGCGTCGTCTGTGCCATTAGGCCTACTAGCCCGTTTGAACCCAATATCAATACCTTCTATCTCTACTACGGGGCTGACGGCCTCCACTTCAGCCCTGTATCCCTTCGAGTACCATTTCTCCCGAATGCCTGGTGAATTGAACAACGCCGGCGCGTAACGCTTCATGGCTGTCAGGGCCGTTCCTGAGATCTGGTCGACGCTGTGGCTGTGCCTCAGGGAAAGAAAGTCATCGCCTACTAGCTTCCGAAGTTTATGTTTGATGTCGTCGGGGTATTGCCCGGCCTTGATGAGGAGTAGGTCATATTGCAGGAGGGATGCTTTTCCGTGCCAGGATCCGCCCTTAGTCGCTCTGTTGTAGAGGCCAGTCAGTGCAGCGATGGCGCCCATGCATCCCGTTCCGTAGTCAGAAATTGGGAATGGAGGCACAACTGGCTCATCGAGTCCCATGAAACGACCTTGCTCCCATGCTACTCCGCTCACCTATTACCAAGTCAGTCATCATCCGAGCTAGATCAAACAACTCATGCTTACACAGTCGGCAATTTGCTGCCATCCAGGGCGTTGCGACCATTCTCCCTGATAGCCAAAGCAATTCTCATTCACGTAAACAAAACCTTTGCTGCGTTCTTTGGCCAGCTTCGTCAGCGCTGTCGCGCCGTAACCGAGTTTGTCTAATGCCCCAGGTCGGTAACCATCAAGAACGACATCGGCTTCAGCCAAAAGGTTCTCAAACTGCCGTCTTCCATCCTCAGTCTTGAGGTCGAGATCCGCAGCGTGCTTGCCCATGTTACCGTCAACCTGGAAGAAGGGCACATCACTGAGGTTCGGGCTCGTGATCTTCAAGACGTCCGCACCGTACTCGGCCAGGATACGTCCGATCACCGGTCCGGCGATGATGCGGCATAGTTCAAGCACCTTCACTCCTGACAGAATTCTGCGATCCGATGTGGCCGGGAGAGGTGCCGGTGGTGTCGACTCCTCCAGACAATTCACACTCCATGGCGGCAGTTTGAGATTCGTCATACCCTATCAAATCATTAAAAACGGCTGTTTCCTAAACAAGTAAGTACGAGTTGTTGCTTACATGCTGCGTCCTGATGAAATCCTCATGCTTAAGAGCAGGGACTCCCGCCTGGCGGTTCTCTGCATTCATACGCTCCAGCTCATCGACCGTGAAGTTCTTGACATGAGACTCTATTGCCTCTACTATTGCGGCGTGGGATTTTAGATCGGGCCTGAAAGGCTCAAGGCCAATCATGCGGAGCGTGGTCGATGCCTCCAGAGACCCATGGATGTGATAGTATTCGCCTGGTCTTTTCGTCTCATACAAGTTGGCGGACATGCGACGATAGGGATCTGACTGGGCTTGCAGCAGATCCGTATCTGTGTAATGTTAAGTTAGCTCGTTTTATGATACTCGAGGGAAATGTAATCCAGAATGCTGAGCTCACTCTTTAGAAACTGCTTCACCTCGCGATCCAACTTGCCGTAGCCCCCAACGGTTGCCAGATAAGCTTGAATTAAGAACGCGGTACTCTTCTCCAAATTTACGGAAACCTTGCTGTTTCCGATGCTCTCGTCTTTGGTAGCCGCAAGTGCAGTGGCCACGCCACCTTCGATTGCCTTTAGAGCTGAGGCCAACTCTGTTTCCTTAAAGGGGATAGGAAAGTAAGGCAAGTCGCGAGATGCAGAGAACTGCGCATTCCTCGAGATTCGCTCGGCCTCGGCTGGGATCTGTACATGGCCAAGAACGACCCCCAAGATGCGCTTCGTCTCTGCGATAGAGGAGTAGCCTCCGTTCGACATTGTGGTAAAATGCGATGCTGACGGTGAGAGGTTCCCTATGAGATGGTGGACAGGTATGAAGCCGGGCACTATTCAGCAGTAAACAACACGGCCGCAAATTGCCGGCTGTCGGGTGAGCATCTCCGTGCACTTGCGGCATCCAAGCTGCAGTCAACAACGTCTCCGAAAAGGAGGACCATTTCTTCCGCCTCTCAGCTTCAAGCCCGAACGTTTAGAAGTTCCGCTGATCTTGCCGTGGCCAGCTACCCTGTTTCCCCTATCCGAGCACCCTGGCTCGCATTGCCCGCGTCACAGTGATAGATATCGAAACGTCGGACCCGCAACGGGAATCGGGCGGAAATACGTGTGCCCATTGGCAGTGGATGGGGGGGGGGGTTCCCGTCCAGAAACCCGGTTTCCGATCGCGTCGGAAACCGGGTCCCTCACGCTACTGTGAACTTAGTTGGGGCTTTAGCGGCGCGGATGGGGGTCAAGCTCAGACGCTGAGAATGGACGTGGACCATTCGGGTGAGGGAAAATGTAGGTTGTCGGATAAGGGCCTCATCAAGTTGATGTGACGTCGGGTAAGGCACTGAGCCCCAGTTTCTTTATTGGTTGAAGAATGTGATGCTGGGTGTCGTCATATCTTCAAAATGATGACCTCTCGTGGACATTTGCGGGCTATTTTCAGTCGCAATCACAAGCTTGGTCATCATATGTCTCCTGCCGCGGCCACCGCCTCGGGCGGGAGCTGTCATGGCCGTTATAATTGGTCGAGATATCAGAAATCAAATCAAGATTTCGCGGTAGGGTACTTCTGGAAGATGGACAACAGCGTTCCAAGGCAAAGCATGCCGATTGCCGATATGGAACAGCAATGTCCGCTTAGCGAGCGGCTCCCAAAGAAGCGTTTCTTCAAACAACACCGTAGCCGATGGGAGTCGTTGCATATCCAAGTTCCTTCGCGCTTTGTTGGTCATCTGGCTCCTACGATTGACTACCTACCTTGTGTGCTTGGGCAGCTTTGATATTCCTCATCTGGCGGTTCTGACCAACGGCCTAAAGTCTGGGGGGAGTGTTAGTGAACCAGGCCCCCCCCTGGAAAGGTGTCCCCCGCAAAAGCGCGCACGTAGCTCGAAATCGAGGCGGTGGAAAAACTGCCCTTGATCTTTCATTGCCTCCTCTTGCGCCAGAGTTTGGGCCAAGACCCGACGCATCCTGCCACTCATTCATTTTGCAGGCTGGTCAAGAGCTGTTGTACATCGTCATCCCGGTTATTCCGGAGGAGACCACTTCGAAAGGTTAACGGACGCACAATGCCTACGAAAAAGGTTCGCGAAAGCGAACGGCGCAGGTGTGTCAAGGCCTGCAGGAATTGCAAGCGGCGCAAGGAGCGCTGCGATGGTCAGCAACCCTGCAGAAGATGCGTGATCCGCAGAGTTGGAGGTGACTGTGTCTTTGCCGGCCTACCGACGATTCCTGCGCAGGCCGACTCTTTATCTGCGAGAACTCCCAACTGTCTTGGTCTTCACGAAAGCCCAACCAGCCAAGACCTGTTCAACCCGTACGAACCGGCCGCCTCATTCCATGAAAATGGCATTTCGACAAGCCATCGTCGAAGCGCTTCGCCACAAACCAGCCACCTCTCTCAGTCTGCTGCGATACCGCAAGTGTCCAGACTCATAGCGGATGGAAAAGGCCGCCTCATGTTCATTGGCGATGCAGCCAACTTGGCTTTTTTGAAAACCATCCGCCGCCTAGTACGTGACCGTGTAGGATCATGTCCTTTCACCGACGATCCCCTGCGCCATATAATGGTTGAGGCGACCCCAGAAGGACGTCCGAAATGGGTTATCATGAACCCGGCAGATATCCCGGCCAAGCCCAGTGATGAACAGGCGAAATACCTGCTGCTCTGGTATTTGCGATCAAGCAATTGTATTCTTGACGTCTTTGACGAGGCGGCGCTTCAAAAGGTTCTTGAAAACTGGTTGCGCGGAGAGCCCACCAGTCAGGACGAAGAGGCAATGAGCTGCATCTTCTTTCTTGTATTCAGTATCGGAGCACAACGCTGCCCTGAAGATCGAGATGCCGATGCTGAGAAATATTTTCATTACGGGCGGTTTCTGGCAGTCTCGTATGCCATGGAGAACCCGACATATAACACTGTGCGCAGCTACATACTCATCACCGTCTACCTCCTCGGTGCATCGCGGCGAAACTCTGCTTTTATGCATTTGGGCGTAGCTGTCCGGGCCGCGTATACGCTAGGTATTCACCGGAAAGAAAATCTAGCGCTATTTTCGGCGCAGGAGAGAGAGACTCGGGAGCAAATATGGAGAGCCCTTCGTGTCCTCGACTTATTCTTGAGCGCCTCACTGGGTCGCCCACTGGCCACCTCCGAGACCCGTGATACGGGGGGCACCGAGGATTATTCGGCTTTACTGGACCTCTGCGCCATCCTTGAGTCCATTCTCAACGACGTCTACGCCAAGCGCAGGGTGTCGACCGATGCTCTGGAACGAATCAGTGAGCAACATCGCCGCTGGGCCACGAAGTTCAGCGATTGCCTTGCTGCTGATGGTGTAAACCCGAACGGCTCCGTCGACGCAGAAGACGGAAAAAAGCATCCCAACATGAGGCTTTACTATATGAAGGAAGCCTACTACTGGAGTATCATGCTCTTATCACGGCCTTTTCTAATCGACTTTGTTTCGAGAAACATTGCGCGATCCCAGACACCATCGATGTCGAGTAATGACAAACCATTTCACTCATCACCGTCGGATCAGCTTCTTGTGCATGCTTGCGTGGACTCGGCAATCCGCGCCATTGAACTTTTGGCCGGTCTCATCCCAGATAAGGACGTTGCCAAACGACACCCCTTCCTGATTAACTCTGTATTTGTATCGTCGTTAGTCCTTGGGCTAGCAGTTTTTGGTGACTTGGACAGCACATTTCCCCTGGATCATGGTTTGAAGGACGCGCAGGCGCTTCTACGCAACTTCAGCAGACATGACCCTGTTGCAAATAGGGAACTCTCAATCGTGGAACACCTTCAGAGCGCTTGCGTGCTGCATAGGGAGAGAAAAGTCCGAAAAAAGATGGAGTTTCAAAGAATGCTCGTTGGCGAGCTGTTTGGTACCATTCAGGAAGGAACAGAATCATCCAGGGTTGAGTCAAGCCTCTTCCCTCGAGTCAATGGAAACTTCAGGGACACAAGGACTGCCAACTCGGAGGTGGGAGAGACTGGCAGCATGGATCAAAGTGTCTCGCTGACGACTGGAAGTACGGCTGAACCGCACGCTACTGGCAGTGAAGCTTGTCGAGGGTTAAACGCGGTCCAGGCGCTCACGCCTTCGACAGATATCTTGCTACCGATGTCGCCAAGAACCCTGCTCTTCGACTCTTATAGCCAAGATATGCCCTTCTTCCCCACCATGGATGCTAGCATGGCGCATCTAACTTACCCGGATGATATGATGCTGTCCGACGCGGGTGCTTTGTTGGAACCCCCATGCTAGAAACACATAGCTACAGTAAGAAGTGCATGATCTCGGTAGTGAATGAGCCATCTGGAAAATCTATCGACTACGACGTGAAAACCTTCCGGTATTGTGTTCGGTTGTGGAAAGACTGAGACATTCTTTGGACTGCACACGTTATGATTCTTTGCTCTAAGCCCATAGTTGCTGCAACTTGGCAATAACCATATCGCCTCTTTTACTGGAAGTAATTCAAATCAATCCAGAAAATGTGGTTGGTTTGCTAGGGGTATGCCGACTTGCGTATTGTCTGATATGTTGGCGGGTTTCGCCGAAATAGCTCGAAAATAGAAACGCTAATAGAACACAGTTCAACCTTTAGCTTTCATGTTGCCATAAACAGAATCAGGTCCCTGGCCTCCTGGCGTACTGGACGCAACATAAACCAGGAGACGGATTGCTTCGTCGGACTGCATCTGGTTTTGGCAGGTAGTATCGATTGGCAGCGTAGCCGCATCCTATATTGAGCTGATCTAACCCAGGGTAATAACTATTCATAGGTTCGGAGAGACAAAGTTACGTAAATAATGATATTGACATCGGTTCCCCTCGGCCTCCCTGGTACCCCACAGTCGAGTGCATCGTTAGATGGCCACCGCCCGATAGGGCTTATAGGCTGCCCAATCCCGAAGTGCCATACCCGCGACCCGAAATGCCGCGCCGTGCGAAGGTTTCCGGGCACATTTATAACATCCGATGATCATCAATACAATTTTTCCATGACGTAATAGCCCATTTTGAAACGGCTCTGCACAGTTAGACCTCGGGAGCGGGATGGTATCTCCTTAGGCCCTGAAACATGGCCTTGAGGCCAGACAGGGGTATCTGACCAGTTAGCGAGTCGCATCAGTTCGAAGGTATATCGAGATTTGATTGAATTTGGCTGTGGCGCATACCAATAAGAAGATGTTAATCTAAACTGACTAAGCTGACTCTGACTCGTGGTACTTAACAAAGCAGACTTTTTGATGTAGTACCACCTAGCACTCTAGGCACCACCACTCCGTTTGAATATTCTTCTGGCTGTTGTTGTGATCCCTCTGGCTAAGAACTTTATGTTAATAATATAAAGAATAGTATATATAACCCTGCCTCTTAGCCTGTTTTACTAGAGTGTGTTTTTGCTAGCTAGAAGACGGCTAGCGATTACAGGCGTAGTTATTAGATAGTAGTAAGTAGGCTGGCAAGTAGGCAAGTAGGTAAGTAGGTACTAGTATACAAGGGTATGTTTAACCGGATAGTCAGGTATTAGCCCACAGACAAGGACTGAGCGAAGCTCAACTATCTGACATAAGTCAATAGCACGTGACGAGAACAGAGCTCAGAAGAGCTGACTTAAGCTGGAGCCGTAAGTCTGATGAATTTAGGCCCTTTGGTTGGCTCGCGAAGTGGTGTGTGGTCAGACCCAGCAGTACTTGACAAGGGGGTTAAACTTTTGCCCGATACCTCAGTAAGTAGGCTGTAGCGGTTAATGTGGCTGTTACTAAGGGTAAAGTACTGATACTAGTATTATAGTATTAATTTAGCGTAAAAATTAGGCTGAGTACTTTAGGTGGGGTAGCTACTATATTAGGCTTATGTATTTGTGGGCCGTGGCCTTAAGGCCACCTTTCAGGGCCTAAGGAGATGTAGGAAGCAGTCATCCAGAGCGTAATGGTGTCATCCGAATTGTCGTTCGAGAACCCGTGCAGGACTGTGCCGTATTGCCGCGCCTATAACCTACCTACCTCCTGCAACTATTCATTTATATAATTCTCCGGCATTTTGTTTTTTTTTGTTTCGTATGCCAATCTAAGAATCGCAGGATTGAAAATAGGTAGTTGGCACTGTTTCACTAAGCCGCCAAAAAGCGTTGTTAAAGTTTCACTCAAGTACTATCTTTGAACTTTCTTACTTACCGCACATTTCCTCTCTCGCTCCAAAGCTCTCAAGATGACACCGCCTCCAGAATTTTGTCAGCGTCCGGACAAGCCTTTTCATGTGGCAGTGGTTGGGGGCGGCATCGCCGGTCTAACGCTGACCCTTCAGCTACTCCAGAAGCGAATACCGACGACGCTGTACGAGCAAGCAGCGAAGTTTGGCGAGATCGGTGCGGGCGTGTCTTTCGGTCCAAATGCCCTCAGAGCCATGTCCCTAATCTCACCGCACGTACGGCAAGCCTTCGAGAACCAAGCGACGAGAAACCAATCAGAGGACCACCAGAACGTATGGTTTGACTTCAGATACGGCGAGACCTGCGGAGGCAAGCACCGCGAAGGCGAATTCATTCACCGTCTGATCTGCGAGACTGGCCAGACCGGCATTCACCGAGCGCACTTTCTCGATGAGCTGGTCAAGCTACTGCCTGACGGGGTTGCGCAATTCGGCAAACGGGCGGTGGACTACGAAGACGACGGCACGCGCGTATTGCTCAAGTTCCAAGACGGCACTACCGCTACACATGACGCAGTGGTTGCCTGCGATGGCATCAAGTCAAGGCTGCGGCGCGTGATGCTCGGCGATGATCACCCCGCCTCGAAGGCCGTCTTCTCTGGAAAGTACGCATACCGCGGCCTCATCCCTATGAAGGAAGCGGAAGAGCTCTTGGGCGAAGAACTTGCCAAGAACAGCCAGATGTACTTCGGAAGACACGGCCACATACTGACGTTTTCCGTCGCGAAGGGCAAGATCATGAACGGTGAGTGACACGAGGGTTCCTGTTCTGACCGACATAGGGCACTAACGATGACAGTGGTTGCTTTCCACAGTGCTGAAAAGTGGGAATCGGATGAATGGGTCATGTCGGTCAAAAAGGAGGATATGGTCAAAGACTTCGAAGGCTGGGGCGACAAATCCCAAAAAATTATCCAGATGTTACAGAAACCTGACGTGTGGGCGCTTTTCGACCACCCGCCGAGCCCGACGTATCATCAAGGACGAGTCTGCCTGCTGGGCGATGCCGCCCATGCCTCGACGCCGCACAAGGGCTCAGGCGCAGGCATGGCAGTTGAAGATGCCTACATTCTCGGAAACCTGCTGGCGCTGATTAACGGCTCCGAGGAAATTGAGATGGCGTTTGCCACGTACAACAAGACGAGAAAGGAAAGGTCGCAGAAGCTAGTGGTCGACAGCCGGGAGCAGGGGAAGCTGTATGATTTGGAGCTGAAGGACGATCCCGAGTGGATTGCAGACCGCTTATCAACTCGCATGGACTGGGTCTGGAAATATGACTTAACTGAAGAGCTGGAGCGAGGTCGTCGAGAGATCGAGAAGTATCGGAACGATTCGTCGGACAGAGCTCAACTGTAAATGTACGGGGAGAAACAAGCAAGACGTGGCAAGATTTCGCAACTACTCGTCTGTAACGAGGGTTGATTTTGCGGTTAGTATGCTACAAGAATTACAGGTATGTTATCGTCAGCTGATATATACCAGCCCACTACGAAAGCAAGCCGAGAAGAATACAAGTTCTTTTTAAACTTGACTTTCCAACAGGAGATTCAGAGATATATGGCAAAATAATATGTAAAACCACGGGCGGACGGTCGGGCAACTGCCCTAGCGTGATAACATGTAGCCATCCAACTCCAAGGCACGCCAGCAGCTCAACTCAACACGAGCATTTCTCTCGCCCTGGTGGTCTAGCGGTATGATTCTTCCTTAGGGTTGTTGCAAGATATATCCACCTGGAAGAGGTCCCAGGTTCGATCCCTGGCCAGGGCCTAAACCTTTTGTTTTTCCCCCAGGCAGTGGAGCCCTATCTTTTTTTCCCCTCCTTTTCCTTTTGGCAACGTATGGTTTCGCTTTTTTGCGAGTATGTGGTGACGCTGTTAGCTTGCTATAGAAGCGGTATGTTATTGCTGTATATGATGACTTATGCCCGCTTGAGGCTAGAGTTTAGAATTCTGAAGTACGGATAATTCCAGTAAGTAGGCCTCGATTTACAGAATTGCAGATACACAAAAGAAAGACGAAGATCACAGTAGCTAGTGAGGCGTATTGAGGAATCACGAAACCCGGTCAACTTGAGATCTGCCCAGTTCTGTGCTAGAGCGAAGTGCTGGGTGTCACTTGCAAAGAAACCGCATTTCGGGGATATTTTTCGTTGAGCATAACTTAGCGAATCATCATAATCATGGGGTATCGTGTCTATGTCTATGCTCTAAGGCAATCAGCAGGCTATCTCCGGAGCAGTAAGCTCAAGTGCGGGCAAGCTGCAAGAGTTACAAGACTCCACCGGAACTTGACAGCCATCGTATAGCCCACGCATTTTCACGTGTGAGTGAACAGCGGGTTGTCCTCCGGGCTCGTCCCGGGTTGCTCTTATGGGTCAAATAACCCAACTTGAGCCCACCCGTCAATACTAATCAGACGTTATGTACGTTTTTTCCAATCCCAACCACTGGCCATGCCTCTCGAAAATGCGATCATGGCACTCCCTAATGCAAGACAAACACCAGACCAAATCCAGGCGCTAGAGAAACCGGCCGAGCGCACCAAAGCACCTCCAACCGGCGATCCGAACAACAAGGCAATAGACATGACAGAGTAAGCCATGCCGAGCCGAGTGCCAATGTAGTTGCGGTCTTCGGTGAGCTTGGTAAAAGTGGCCGGTTGGAGAGCGAAAAAGCTCCCGCTACTGAAGCCGTAGAAAACGAGAGTCACAACCAAACCAGCGGTGTGTTGGACTGCCATGAGGCAGAGCGCCGCAACTGACATGATGAACACCGCGGCGATGAGAAGGTTCATCCCCCCGAGCCGTTGGGCAAAGAGATTGGGAATTATGCGCCCCATGATGGACCCCGCGTTCATGATGGCCAGCAGGTACTTGTCAACCTGAGAGCTCACGGCGCCCCGCTGGAGCGCAAAGCCTTGGATGTAGACGAATGGAGTGTACATGCCCAGGAACACCAGGCAGCAAGCAGCCACGAAGAGGAGGTAAGGAACATCGCTGAAGGCGGAACGGTCAATCCAGGCACGCCTCTGGCGCGAAGCTTTGGGCGTGTGCATGCTGACGATGGACACGCCTTGAATGGCCAACGAGACCAATGCCATGGTGCGGACTGTCCAAGCGAAGCCGATTTCGGGCTGAAGGGATCGAAATATGATAGGCATTACCAGACTATAGAGGAGAGGGATGAGTTATTATCAGCTGATATGGGTGGCGAATTTCTCTCAAGCAAATCCTTGATGCGAGTAAGACTTACCCACCAACACCGCTTCCCGCCGCTGCGACGCCAAAGGCCACGGGCAGTCTGGTAGAGAACCACGGCGATAGTACCGCCACTCCCAACACAGCCAGGCTGCCCATTCCGATTCCGATGCAGAGCCCCTGCGACAGGAGCAGCTGCCAAAGGGTGCTGCTGAAGCTCTGGGCGACGGTCCCGACGACGATCAGCAGGGACCCGGCCCAGAGCAGCTCACGCGCATAGCCCAGGTCAAAGATGGGGCCAGCGAAGCAACCCAGAAACACCATGAGGAAGCTCTGCAAAGAGCCAATTGTGGAAATGGCGAACGGGCTGTACTCTTCGAGCAGGTCGGTTTCATAGTGAGCCTGGAAAACGCCGAAACTGGCGACGAGGCCTAGAAAGCGCGTGTCAGTGCCGAACCAAAGTAGTCATCAAGTGCACCGAGAGTTGTAAAGCATGTATAGCCAGTATAACGTAAACATAGAAAATGAAAAGGGTGGTGTTGGATTGGGGTATGGGTCATGGTGTGACAGAAGTATATCCACTCACCCCAGGTATTGAAGTAAATGCAAAAGGACGCCAGGACCTGCAGCCAAGCCCGTAAGCCACCATTCGGGGGCGCCGTCAGCTTCCCGGGGGTCGCGCGCGGCCGTACGAGATCGTCGGCGCCGGCGCCGCTCTCCTCATCAGTCCCCGGCGAGAGACTCGGGGTCTCCCCGTCGAACTCGAGTCTGCCATCGTCATCGTGCCCGGGCGACTTTTCCATATCCGCTAAGGACGGCATCGCTTTCAGCGCAGCGCAACAAGGCTCAAAAGGTAGAGTTGCATCGATGACAACCTTGTCTTCTCGAATTGCCTAGTGTTCTTCTCGGCTCAAGGTGAGTCTCGGGATGCTATATGTCGCCCCTTGTTCCGGTGCCTTTCTCTGGGAAGATTCGCGTGCTATGGCGCGTGACCCTCTTCGTTCAACCAATGAATAGAAACCCTAAGGAGGGTGAATGTGTAAATGTTGATCACCGAGCGACAGTGCGGGACACACAGGGAAGTCAAAAGTAAGATATCACCGCTTTCTCTTTTTTGTTGTTTTATACGTTTTCCTTCCCTCAAGCTAATGGAAATCTTAAAAAGACAATAATTAGCACAATGGTTTGTTAAATATCAACAAGGAGTATTTCTTCATGGGCTCTGGGACAACAGAAGGCGCCTGGACCTCCTCGCCGGGTGCTCGGGTTGAGGTGGTCGCCGTCGCGGGTGTCGCAGGCCATGTTACAAAGTACAGATGGCCCCAAAACGACGTATGCAATGCGATGCAACGACTGAGTAAAACACACCAGTCTGGACTATCAACTTCTCTCAACTGACGTACCAATTGTGGCAATCGATTCTGTTGGTCGGGATAGGAAAGTCGCCGCTATTGTTTGGTCTGGGTTTCCAATATCTCGCAAACCAGACGGATTTGTATGCGCCTGGGGAGAGAAAACCGGCAGTACCCAATGAGGTTAGAGAGAATCAACTGGCGTTTAGACCGTACGTAGCACAGAAAAAGAGCTGAAGAGCCGCAAAGAGTCGGGTTAGGAGAGGCATTCATCACATCTTCACATATGGCATTTTGGGCGGAATGCCCTCGGGTAGAAGTGGCCGTCGCGGGCAGGGTCACGTCCGTGGGCTCGTCTGACGCATCTCGGACCTCGTCTGGAATCTGGGGTTGCCATCGGTCTTTGAGTATTTGAGGCTCGTCGAAACCTCGGAGTAGTGGATTCGGCGACTGATATGTCGAGAGCCATAGCGGTTAGTCTATATGGGGCGGCGGACGAAGGACTGCTCGTTTCGACCGGCTCGGGCAGAGTCCGTCGCATGGCGGTGGGGACTCTTTGTCTTCTGGATCCATCCTTTTGTTATCCAATGCCGAAATTCTCATGGGTTTGCCCTGATAACAATACCGAAATACACCACCCCCTTTGACCTCTTGGCATGGAGATCAAAAATTGGAGTCCCACGATGATTATCGGATTGAATTCATGACTGGGTAGGAACAAAGTGAGCGGCACGCCGTAACTTTCTGTAGATTGCGCTGTCGAGGCAGGCCAAGAGTTGGGGAAAAATTTGGAATGCGCATGCTTCTCCATATACATCTAATACGCAGCAGAGGGAAAAGTTTATTGGCGCAACCTTATTCTACAGGTTTCATCCCATCGAAAGATGTACCATCCTGTCAAGCGAACAACTGTTGGCGGATAGGCCTTGAGGGACTTGTGGAGAGCCACGCGGACCTGATACGACGGGGGGATCGTGTGAAAGCCGAAGGATACGGCACCTATATATGCACGACGTGAAGGACAGGCCGATTTAGCGTTAGATAAAGTTTTGCAGGATTCCTGGGCTGACCGTGCCATAGTAAGATGAGATGGTGCTCGGGTTGCCGTTGCAGTATCCACTCTTCTCTGGAAACCAGTCGGGTTGGAGTGGGTGAGTGATCATGTTTGTTTGTAAGTGATTAAATTGTAGTACAATAGTAGCCTGGGAATAGTTAGATCTAGACCTAGTAGAAGTAAAATGTGGCTTGAAAACTGTTCTTCGTCTCTTGCCCTCCCGAAGGTGACAAAAGAAGTGAGAGTGATTTTCCCGGCCGGATTTGAACCGACATTTTTGCCTATAGCAGACGCCCGCTGCATGATAACGGCCCATGTGCATCGTAACATCATTGCAACAGGAACCATGGGAGCTCAGATCAAGGCTTGCGCTATAATTGGCTGATGGCCAAGCTAGACAGGCCAGCCATACTTGGTGTGGGGTAACTGTCAATTTTTTTCTGGAAATTGAGATCCTCACTCGTACACGCTTGGATGAACATTTGGCACCATTCACTCCCCCCATGGTTCCGTACTATATCCCTCTCACAACCTGACTGTTGGAATGCCAAGACAGACAGGCCGCCCTTTACGACCGCGTCAAGTAAGACAGGTAGTCCCGCCACCCTTCGCCGTGGCCAACGTAGCCAATATACATGTCTGGCCTGATGATGACGGTAAAGTCATCCTCTTCGGCCGCCCAGTCGGCCGTGAAGGACTCTGTCGCTGAAGACTCGTCGAGCCCCGTCCCTCGAGTCGCCGTCGCCTCGCGCGGAGCAATTTGGAAGAGCCGGGTCAGATCCTGGAGATCGCGCGGCAGAGCAAGGCCGTCAGCCTGTCGGCCAATCTTGAGCACCAGATGCTGACCGTACTTGCTCGAGAGGAGGTCGTACAGACGTCTAGGCTCCTTTTCGGTCGCGGGCGTCAGGTAGAGGTCCGGGCAGCGCCGGCCAGCGGTCCAGATGCCTCGGGACGATTCCCGGATCAGGGGCGAGCCCATGCCATTGTACGCTACGCCCATGCCTTGGGGAAAGGGAAAGAAAGCAGAGATTAGCTAACGTCTTTTGCCTTCACGCTTTCCGAAATTATGGAGCGTGGAGACGTGGACGATGGGTTTTTGCGTGCATGAACACACACAGTTCATCCCGTTTTCTTCACGTCCCACCCCCCTCCTCGCCCCTCCCTACCACTGGGGCGCAAGCACCCCCCCCAGCGGCTAGGAAGTCAGAGATGCCGCTTGCCAACCAGCCAGCGCCGAGGGGGAAGCAGGGGAGGGGATGCTGAGGTAACGGAGCTCAAGTGCCCACGACAACGTAAAGAATAAAACTTACCTGTGATATAGCCGGCGTTTTTCTCGATCGTGGCGACGTACTCCTTGGCCGACTTAATTGTGTCCCTGACCAATGCCGCAGCGACGTCAATCACACCCTGCGCAACGGTGCGCCTCTCGATGTCGTAACTTCTGATCAGGTCATCGACCGCGTCTGGACTGAGCCTGTCGTTTGTGAGGATGCTTGCTAGCCTCCAGGCAATGGCAAAAGAGTCGGCGATGCCGGTGTTGAGGCCCTGGCCGCCGTTGACCGAGTGGACGTGAGCTGCGTCGCCCGCCAAGATGATGCGGCCCCGGCCGTTTTGGGAAACAAATGTTCCTGCAATGCGCTCCTTCACTGTGCGTGGCGTCAGAAGACTTTACATTAGTATCACGCGCGCCCTCCTTCGTGGCGTGGCGTGGAACTTCTTTCTGAGGCATCGCGCTTACTTACCGTCGAAGGTACTGAACCACTCTGTTTTGGTAAAGTCCACCCGATGGGGGGCCATGTGCTCACGGATCGAATTCTCCGCCTTCTCTTGCGTGATGTCGCCGTCGAGCAGGACGTAGAATCGAGCCATGCCTCGCTCACGGGGGATCCACGAGATTCGGCTCTGGCCGTTGAGTTGGAACGTAATGATTTCCGAGCACACGGGGAAGGTGGTGTCGATGAAGGTGTCCAGCACGGCCCAGACCATCTCAGGCTTGGTGCCGGTGAAGCTGATGCCGAGGGCGTTACGCACAGTAGATCGCGCGCCGTCGGCGCCAACCGCATACCTGCTGCGGATGGTGCGACCCTTGCTCGTTGTCGTTGTGACGCCGCTCCCATCTTCCGCGATGGACGAGACGGTCTCGCCGTAGCTGGGGGGCGTCTTTAAGCGTTCCGCGAGAACCTTCTCGACGGCGGGCTGACCGATCATGAGGAAGTTCTTGCGGAAGCAGTGCTCGAGGCTGGTCCACCAGTGGCTCTGGCGCGACTTGAAGTTGCCATCCGCAAAGGTAGAACTTGCTGAAGGAGCCGTCAGGAGGAATATAATTACAGGGAAGAAGAGCAGCCATGCCATGACTTACTGTTACAGGTGATCCCCTGGGGAATCAGGTTGTCGAGGATGCCTACGACCTCGAGATATTGTTGTGTCCGGGCGTTGAGCGCATCGGCTCTTCCTAGATCTAGAGGACCTTGCTTGGCATCTGATTGCCTGTCAATGCCATGTCCACAGTCCACAGACCCGAGGCTTATTCCATCAAACTCACCAATGATACATACTGAGACACCCAGTTGTTCTGCCAGGTAGCCGGTGAGAAGGCCAGTTGGCCCACCTGTATAATCAACTTAGAATCGCGGGCTATCCCAAAGAATTAGTAGTACTCACCACCGATGATGGCCAGGTCAACTCGAGTCTCGGGCGTGTTGTTGTGTTGAAGGGAGCCCATTTTCACTGGAAGACGGGAGTGGTGTAACACAGGTAAGAGAAGGACGGAAATTGTAACTACTGGCGATGCCGTTGCGGATGTTCAAAAACACACGAGTCATATAGTAGGAGCAGCCGGGTATGAGATCCTGCAAAGATGAAGAGTGGTTTGCAAGTAGGTCAAGTCTAGATTCCCAAGCAAAGCAGGTCGGGCATAAGAATAACTTGCTCGTTTCTGCCTCCTGGGCCGCTTACTTGATGTCAGATAATCGTGCCACCGCCAAAGACCAAAATCTGGATCCGTTACGACCACGCCGAAGGTGGGGGACGCCGTTGGCCGATTCCGATAGATGATAATTGATTACTTGATGGCGGCATACAACTCATCTTACCCCCCACCACCCTCGTCTAACCCTAATCTCATCCCTATCCATCCTACTAAGCCTAGTAAGCATGTCAGTAAGAAAGGTAGGGAGAACTTTTGTTCGACCCTGTAATTTCTTAATGAGTGCCTAAACACATACCTCTAACTTCAAGTAGCTATCACGCTAACGCTGACACTAACGCTACCCTATGCCCAATCCAGACCTATACCCTAAGAACCCTTAAACCAAAGAGGATATGAACAACCTCTGAACACACATATCACAGAATTGATATGTATGTGATTGTAGAGGATCGTTTCTCAAGATTGATCTACACAGAGTGGGAGTAGGTCAGATAGGTATGTGCGGAGGATGGGCTAAGTTGAGGCAATGGTCCGCTTGGTAGCGGGATACGTCAGGGGGGGGCCGGCGGTGCTAATCTTTTCCCCTTTCCTTCTTTTTCTTCTGGATTCAAATGATGCGTCTCCAATCACAAGGCGGTTCATGCAGTCCGTGAAGGGTCGCAAACCCATCACTTTTTACCCTGTACATGAACCATTTCTACAGCCCTCAACAGCCCATAAAATGATCTCAATGTGACATGCTCCGGCATGCCAATGTCGCATTGCAGGTGTCGCCCCGACGGTCAAGAAATCAACGCTGCAACCGCTCCATCTTGCCTTTGGCTTTCACCATAGAACCCTGTGCAGTCGTCGGGTTTCCCCGATCAAGTAAGGCGTCGTTTGCTGTTGTGATACATAGAGCAGGCGGGTGACAAAAAAAGCCGCACACACAAATTATAGTGGTTAACTTAAGTACCTATACGCTAGAATTCGGGGTATTTAGGTGGTCTTTGGTCATCTATCTCTCTAACTTATCGTAGATCCCTAAGGCACAGGCCACCTTAAGTCAACTTTACTGAGCGCGGCTTTTTTTTGTCACCCGCCTGAGGGGCAGCTGTAGAAGTGGCAACTGTGGGCCTACTCTTGTTATAAGAATCATGAGCCCGGTATCAAGATTTATGAGCTGTATGCCTTGATGGCAGACTCGTTACATCTCACTAGCAACGCTGTGGGATCGAATTCAGGAAAAGTCTCTGAGAATGGTGTAAGTGAGCCAGACGGAGTATGACGCCAGGCTCGGTGCTGTAAGAACAAAACTAGAGATAGGCTACCTAAGCTTCAGTGAGATATATCCAATTCGAGGATTAAAAGTGCCAATTTTCAACCGTTCTTGGGAATTGAGGGGGGGTGTTGTAAGATAGAGGTGCAGTTGTAGTAGTGGCAACTGTGGGCCGACTTTCGTCATCACATTTGCTAACGTTGAGATTCCCTGTTTCCATAGCCGCAGGAGGGTGAAGAATTTGGTTCTTATTTCGCTTGGTGAAATGCCAAGTATGGTACTCCCCACATTGTTGCGCCCCATAAACAGGTATCTTTCGCATTCGTTCCGTGATGACTCCCGCTCGGCAGTATCAGCTAAGACTTTGGAAATTCGAGTAGTGATCTGCTTTGACCTGGTCAAGCTATGCTGTACATGTGCATTGTGACATGGGCCGAATTTGGTTCAATTCTTGTTTAGCTTGGGGGTTACGGGTGAGTGGGAAAAGCTTACCAAGCATCAGGTAGCAGGCCTCCGTGCCGGATACTTTTTCATCCCGCCAAATGAGTGTTCGAGATATTTTTCCAAAGCCTAGTGGCAACCTCCCGCCTCCCCAACGAGAAGAGTGGGTGGTCAGGACCGGAATACGCCGTTACGGACTAGATATTGAAGGATCCGAGGATAGCCCAACCCACTGGATGCAGAGCGCGACGGCCATTCCCGCAGTCTGGCTGGCCCTCCATGGTTCTTTCCTCCCCTTCCCCCTGTTTGATCGATATCTCTGGGCATGGCTGTATCTAAAAGCAACATTGGTAGGGCAGACCATCCTATATAGGCAGCTGGATATAAGCCTGTCCTTTCTCCCAAATTGATCCAAGATCGACCTACATGTGCAGCTGAAACTTCTTCTTTTGCTCAACCACTTGTTTCGCGGTGTTACAGCTCCTCCTTACGTCCCATACTTCTCACAAGCATACCCAACAAACATGTCCGTTGTAGAGACCCCGGCTCGTCAACCGTCTCCGGAGATCAGGCTCATCTCCAAGGTCGCACCTCAGATGATGGGCGATGACGCTCTCTCCACAGCCGCTACCATATTGGACATCATCTGCCGCTACCGCCTCAGGCGGCCGCATGAAACATCAAGCCCCGCCGAGCTTGAGGGTAGGCTGGGCTTCCTCTCTCAGATCTACCGAAAAGTCAAGTCCCGCAGTCTGATCTGGATGTGCCTTCCTGCCTTCCCCTTCAAGTCACCTAACACGAAGGACAAAGTCCTCGGTCGCCTGCCCGACAAAGCTGAAGAGTTCTCCCTCGCCAACCTCAACGGCCTCTGTGCCGCCATCAAAGACTTTTACGAGCCCGGCGCAAAGTTCACAATCATCTCTGACGGGCTTGTGTATAACGGCAAGTTCTCATGCCTCATTTCTCTTTTTCTTGTTCTTCTTTTTTCGTCATCTGTTGCTGACGTTCCCCTCAAATAGACCTTCTGGGTGTTCCCGATAAGGAGGTTTGGGCATACGGGGAGACATTGCGCGACATCGCTGCGAAGAAGAACCTGACCAACATTGAGTTCTCCCGTCTTCAGGACCTTGTCCATCTGCCCAACCTCCCCAACAAGCTGGAGGAGATCACCTATGTGGCAAATGCTACTAACTTCCGCCGAGCTCTGCTCAACAACTATGGGAGGTCCGACTATGACCCTTCCAAGGAGATCTCCCAGAATGAGGACACCCGCCTGACATATCGCGGTTACATCAAGTTCCTCGAGACCGACTTGCGTCATGTGTATCCCGTGGGAGAAGACCGGTCCAAGACCAAGTTCAAGACGGGCATCGAATACATCTCGAAGCAGATGCTTCAGCGTGGTGATGTAGGTTGAATTCTCTTTTTCATTCTCGTATCCCTCTCTAATACACCTACACAGGCTTTTGCTCGTGCCGTCCGCGAGAACTTCCGCGACCACATCCGCCTCTCTATTCACCCCTCTACGGGAGATAGCAAGATCTCCATCAGCCCCCTCCCCACGCAGACCTACTTCACTACCCCGTGGCACTGCTCTATCGCCTTCGGCCTGAATGGCACCGTCACTACGGGCCCGCGCTCCGACTTCGAGAACGACCCTAAGTACGAGCTCGTGCACGAGGATGGGAGGCCGAGCTACTTCCG
Source organism: Colletotrichum sublineola (assembly GCA_020631755.1). Classification (NCBI taxonomy): domain Eukaryota; kingdom Fungi; phylum Ascomycota; class Sordariomycetes; order Glomerellales; family Glomerellaceae; genus Colletotrichum; species Colletotrichum sublineola. The sequence goes on from JAHSQG010000001.1 coordinate 4,771,180, forward strand.
CGAGAAGAGCGATCTGTTGCAGTGGAAGTCCGACGTCACCTTTGAGCCCATGTACCCATGCGGTATGCTCGTCCGCCCGGCCGCCGGCCATAAGAAGCTCTCCATCCACGATGTAGACGCCGGGAAGGTCAGGGCCCTGGCCGAGATTAACTCCCCCATTGTCATGCGGGGTTTCTCCAAGACCAAGAACCGCGAACTGTTTGTCAAGAAGGCCGAGGAGTTCGGCACGCCCCTGCCGTGGAAGTTCGGTCTGGTACTAGAAGTTAAAGACCAGGGCGCGGACGCCCGGGGCCTCAATAACGTCCTGTCGGCTGAGTGGATGCCATTCCACTTCGATGGTCTGTTCAAAACACACAAGGTGCCCCAAGCGGATGGAACTGAGAAGCTTCTCCCTAATCCACCCAGGTAAGTCTCCCCTGCATAGCGGCATCAGTCTGACGGACTACGTTATCTCACATGCAGCAATCAGGTTCCAGTTGTTCACCTCCATCACCCCCTCGCCCAGTAACACCGGCTTCACCCTCTTCACCCCCTCGCACTTTTTGTTCCAGAATCTTCCTCCCCATGTGCCATTGTCCAAGCTTCAGGACCTCACCTGGAGCGTCCAGACCAGCTCCTTCGACTCAAGCAAGATGGCCGGTCTCCCGCTCGTCATCCCTCATCCGGCGACCGGCGAGCCTTGTCTCCGCTACCACGAGCCTTGGCCGCAGTCCAAGACAGCCTTCGACGCGACTTACGTGAACATTGAGGGCGTCACCGGGAGCGAGAGCGACGAGATCTGCGACATTATTGACTCGCTTCTCCACGACCGGAGGAACACACTCTACTTTGCCTGGGAGGAGGGCGACCTCCTCGTCAGCGACAACACCCTGGCGATGCACACCCGCAGCGACTTCACTGCTGGGTCCCCTCGAGAGATGTGGCGTATTCACTTTGACTGAGTGCGGAGGTCTGAGTTAACCTGCTGCCACTGGGCTACTAAGGCCTATTGTCAATGTATGTGGATATTCTGTGAAAATTGCATTTCTGGTGTTATTTCGGGATTGTCTCTTAGCTTTGAATGATATAATCTATACACACTTGGATCTATAAGCGAATTAAATATCTTTGTCACTACATATTATTTGCATTGATCTGCGGCCTTCATCGCCAGGTTGAGAGAGACATACTGCAGTGTGAGTAATGCTAGACACAATGAGCCTAGACTTAGGCCATCCTGCAGTTGGCAGCATTCAACACACATATTCATTTCTACGTCATTCACGTTACCCACATACTGTGATTCACTGCAAAATGTTTGAGGCACCTGAAGTCATCGCCAAATACGCCTACAACCACATCTCGACCAAGCAAATTGAATGGGCAAAGGCCCACTTCCCAAACGCCACGCTCGTTGCAGGCGACATAATAGTCAGCTTTGAGCCTGAGAGTTTTCATGAAGTCGTCAGCATTTTACGCTGTTCTACCTTTCGCAGTTGAAGCTCAAAGCAATGCTCACTAAAATGCATCGTTTGCTGAAGCAGGGAGGAGTCTTTGTCTGCGATCTCGCAAGAACCAATGAGGAAGAAATATATGGCGAATTCTTAGGATATGGAATGTCCTGGGACAGTTATGATGTAGACGGGGATTGAGCACTGCTTAGAGAAGTCGAATTCGACTTGTTGCAGGTGAAAATTCTGTAAGCGCGTGAGGAGGGATCCTATGCCGAAGACGAATCCAGCGGGATAAAAATACCCTCCTATTCGCTTCAGTCACGAAAATGAGCAAACCGAAATGGCAACTGTCAGGGCTGGAGACGAAGGGGCTTTTCGGAATCCTTCCAGCTTAATTTTTCGAGGTTGTTTCTGCCGGCTTGAATCTGAAATATTAGACCATTACTTTCCTAGAGTTCTTGATTGTCTCCTCTATCTTGCAGACTGTCAATCGTTGACTTCTTGTCTAAACGATTTCTTGAAATGTTCCAAATTTAATCTCCATAAATTGGACCCATTCAGATACGTGTCTACTCAACGTAGTTTATGATATGAAAAACATTGACCACCATGTACGGTGCGCAAGAATCGATTACTTGTTAATCTCAAAAAATCATGCCTTCTATGTTTACACAGAGTTCACCTCGCATAAATCATATGGGCTAGGGCTCCCATACATCAGTTATATAAGCAACAGGTGCATTCGTGTATTCATTCAACGTGTTTTGTGTTTTGGCCTTGGAGAAAACAATACTCGTGTTGACTAACTTGCCCCCTCCCGCATATTGGTCGGGATACTTCGTCCTCCACTGCCTGCCATATAGAATCGAATAAGCCATCCTATCCTCATGAATATCAGGTATATGACCTATCACCTATCATTGAATCGATAACAAAGATAATGACGCATCATGACACATATTCTGTTTGTTCGTAGGTGAAGAACGGACTGAACAAGGTGAAGGAAGTCACACAGATCAGAAATGGTTACTTCCGGCATCTTCCTGGAGTTTGCAGATTTCGACTGTTCTTAATTATAGACAACACGTGAGGCAGCATGTTACTGAAAGAATGGGTTTTTCTTTGTTCATCAGACAGAAACTCATTAATACTCGAAGACTGTTTCTGTGACAATATTGATATTGCTTTTCTTTGGACACCGACAACATAACAGCAGCAACCTTCCATCAGGCAGACCTTCTATCTTTCACCAAACTGTACGATACATAACTGTGTACCACCATTTTCTCTCACCCCAGTCTTTGGGTCATCTCATTCGCCCACCCAAACAAGCGCGTCACGAGGCCCGAGGCAACCACAACATTCACCTTTGCTCCTTCCCTAGTTGTTTTCACTGTCCTCTCTGTCTAGGACTTCTATACAGGTCTTTGAACCCTGGATTTCTCTCACACATTCTGCCACACACCTTTCCATTCCACCTCACCTCACGAAATTCATATTTACTCAACCACTCTTTCCTTACACGTCCTTCTCTCCATCACCCTTATCAGTCCTTGCACACCCTCGACCTTTCCCACTCATCACCAAACCATCCACAATCATCAGCGAACATCACTCACCATGTCTTCTAACGGAACTTCGTCTGAGGCTGCTCCCAAGGCTCCTCTCACCGAACGCGAGCTTGAGATCCTTAAACACGCTTGGAACTGCATGAAGACCCCTCCCGAGGTAAGATTGCTCTTCATCAATCATCATCAACCTCCACGTTCACACAAAACTGACACTGCTTTCTTCCTTCTCATCGCAGATTGACAATCTCGCTCTGGCTAGGGTTAAAAATACCCAAACCAATACCCAAATACCCAAGCAAAATTGTTAGTGCAGCGTAACTAGTTAGCTATATAATTACATAATAGCTTAAGATTATCTTATAAAAAGTGTATGGTTTTGTAGCTTTTTTTTAGTGTATTTTTTATTGAATTTTGTTATATTTTAGAGGACCTAGAGTTATCTTGTAGAACTCAAATGGGTATATGGGTATTTGCGCTCCGTGCACTTTGGATACCCATTTGACCCACTTTTAACGGTTATTTTGATCCCTAGCTCTGGCCACCGCCTGCGGTATGACCAACCCTCGCTCCGCCAGCAACGCTTGGAGCAACATCAAGAAGAAGCTCTTCACCGACATGCCCGTCGCCCTCGACGAGGATGGCAACCCCATCGCGACCCCTTCCAAGCGTAAGCGCGCCACCCCGGCCAAGAAGAAGGCTGCTCCTGCCCCTGTAGCCGATGAGGGTGATGAGCTCGCCGGCTCGGACGGCGAGGAGAAGCTCCTTGTCGAGACTCCCAAGAAGAAGCGCTCCACTCCCGCCAAGAAGAAGGCCGCCGCTGCCGCCGAAGCCGATGGCGAGGGTGGCGACGACGAGGACGAGTCCCCTGAGACTCCTGCCAAGAAGAAGCGCGCTCCCCCCAAGCGCAAGACACCTACCAAGGGCAAGAAGGCTACCTCCGCCGCCGCCGACGACAACGAGGAGGAGGGAAAGGCTAGCCCCGAGGATGCCGCTGAGGGTGCCGCCGATGAGGCTCCTGCTGCCGACGTCGCCAAGCTCGATGTCAAAGATGAGGACAAGGCCGATGTCGACATGGAGAAGGAAGAGAATCCCCACGAGATCTAAGCCACTTGCCTCCCTGTCTCATGTCGACAGCCACCATAGATTACCACTTCTTGCTTTCAGGGTCTCATACGTCGTTGAGGGTTTTAGGCGACTGCTGAGGTTTGGCTTCGTCTATCTTGGACTGACGATCAGGGTAATACACGGAGGGATTTACATTCAGGGAAAAGGCTTTGGGTCATGGTCACAATGCACGTCGGCTTTGTTGGTGAGCTCATAGATTCACGAATGGCTCGGTAGTCCTGAGATTAGAGACCTGAAATTGCATCAAGCTCTCCAAGTTCATTAGTTCTCCGCTGCTACATGGTAGCTTGTGATATGCTTCGGCGCTGCCGACCTTGCATACCTCTTCTCAGGATCGTATCTTCACGCGGGAAAACATCGAGATTCTCTGGAGGGGGATTGTACAAATCTTTGATTGATGTCTGCCCTCACCCTTGATGTGAAGGTTTCATCTCCTAGGGTTTTTGAATACCCTGTTGCTTCTTCCTGCTTTGGATACGCATCGTTCTTCGCCATGCAAAACCACGTGAGCACATCGGCAATTATTAAATCGATAAACTGTGGAGAACGATAGTGATGTGGTTAACCTGGGTGGAGATCCTTCGAGGGTTCACGGGCTTCAGCAACGCTCGCCCTTGGTGGAAGGGATGCGAAAGGGAGGATTTCCTCCCTTGGTTGACCCATCATCCAGCGGCCATACACCAGGAATCAGACAAGACCAGCACTCTTCAACTCCAACTTAATTAAACATAAAAAACGGTTTACAAAAGCAATGTTTCGTTTTACGGCGGTTTTGACCGTCATCGCCGCCTTCGCCGGCGCGGCCACCGCCGTGGTGTGCACCCCAGCCGAGACCTACTGCGGCTCCCGCCTCCTCAAAGCCGGTGAGATTCGCAGCGCCCCTTGCCCCCCTTCCTTCATACTCCCAAGTTATCGAATCTGACGTGGCGAGGAAACCCCAGACAAGGAAAACCGCGCGGCTGTCGAGGACGCCTTGACCTCGGGCCGACAGCCCATCGACGACGCCCAAATCAGCCAGTCCGTCTTCTGGTGCGCCCCGGCTGGTGTCCCGGTGCCTGGCAAATCCGGGTTGCTCTTCGTGACGTACTGTGGCCCCGTCAACACCTGCGTCGAGGGCGGAGCGCTGGGCGGCGTCGGCGATGCTTGCGTGCCCTCGACCGGTGGGAAATGGGGCCATTGAGCTCGGTCCTCCTGGGCGGCGGTAACGGTGCTTGACGCGAGTCACTGATAACACACGGGGTGAGGCGGGTATAAACGGGACGGCAATGTGAAAAAAAGAATTGGGGCATGGTTTTTGTGTCTTCAAGTTTTGTCTATTCGTGTTTGGTATATCAAGGCAATTCCGAGATCGCATGGTACATGTCCGACTCTGATCTATCACCATCTTCTCTAGTATACGATAAGACACGTCTATTCCTGGATATACTTCTTCAGCCCGCGGAGGCGCTCCTTGGCGGTCTCGAGCACCTCGTCCTCCTTGCAGACAGCGAAACGGATGTAGTCCTGGGCGATGTGGGCGTTGGGGTCGGTATAGAACTCGGTGGGCGGGATGGCGGCGACACCGACCTCCTGGATGAGGAACCAAGCAAGCTTGAAGTCGCGAGGGCGGCTGGCGACATGGGCCGGGAAGGGGTAGTCCTCAGGCAGCTTGACCTTGGCCATATTGACGAGGACGAAGTAACCGCCTTCGGGCTCCGAATAGGGCATACCGAGCTCCTCCCAGACCTCATTGAAGCGATCCATCTTGCCCTTCATATCCTTGATGGTTTCATCCCAGAAGCCCTCTTTCTCGGCTTCCTCAAAACCTGGCATGGGTTAATACTTTTCTTGCCCTGGTCTGTGCAGAGAGACCGTGATACATACCAACAGCGCATGCCTCTTGCAGGGGTGACACGGAAGAGTAACAGATGCGGGTGTGAGCAGCGGAGACGTGCTGGATGAGCTCGGCGGGGCCCATGAGCCAACCGACGCGCCAGCCCGTGGCGTAAAAGTTCTTACCCGCAGAACCGACGGTGATAGTAAGACGCTCGATTTCGGGAGACAGCGTGGCTATTCTCGTGAAAGGGACATAGTACAAGCGGTCGTAGACCTCGTCAGACAGGATGATAATCTCGTGCTTAACGCAGAGGTCGCCGATCTTCTGGAGCTCCTCCTTGGAGAAGACCTTGCCAACAGGGTTGTCTACATCAATGAGTCAGCACGCTGCAAGGAACATAAGGGAAGAAGGTGGAGACGGACGTGGTGTGTTGAGGACGATCATCTTGGTCTTGGGTGTAATGGCACGCTCGAGCTCATCGAAGTCGATGGTCCAGTTACCGGCGGACGACGTTGTCGTAGCACCGTCTGCAGGGGGGTGCAGGGGAACATATGTAATCTTGCCGCCGGGCATCTCGATATTGCTGATATACCTGTTCAAGAGTAAGCATGTCTACATCGTCTCGCAAAGATGCCTCGGGTTCCGGCTTACTGATCGAAGAACGGCTCAAAGACAATGACCTCGTCGCCGGGCTCGATGAAGGCCATGAAAGCACTGAGCATACCTGGTGGACAATCAGTTTGTCGTCTCCAAGGAACAGCCCCTGCCACTGAGTCGAGCCTCACCCTCGTTTGCGCCAGTGGTGATGGTGACCTCGGTCTCGGGGTCCAGCTTGCGACCCCAGTAAGGGGAGTAAGCATCGGCAATAGCCTTTTTCAACCTAGGGCGACCCTTGGTAGGGCTGTACTGGTTGCACTCAACACGGTCCAGCGCCTGCTTCGCGGCGTTGAGAATGAAGTCAGGCGGATTGTAGCCGAAGAAGCCTTGGCCCATGTTGACGATGGGCTGTTTGGGCGAGGCGGCAGCGGCCTCGTTGATGATGGACCTGATATTCACAGTCAGAAAAAGGCTCATACATTCTTGTCTTGCAGATGGATTGCACCGTCGTACAACCCTCATAGGTCGGGGTGCCTAGCACACACCATACGTCCTGCCGCCGGCCTGCAACTCGGGCCGCGGGCTTGATTTTGCTGCTCAGCGTCATGGTGGTCGAGTGGAAGCTTCTTCTGGCGGTGCTACTGCTTGTGATGCGCGACCGGAAGAGAGGGAGGACGAGGGAGTTCATGGACGACGTAGCAGAGCAGTCGACAGGAAATCGGAGCGACACGGGAGGTCAACGCGGCCGGCTCTCTCGAAACGTGATAAGACCAGGCGAAGCTCCGAAAATTGGCGGACGCTGATTGCTTGTCGACAGGTCGAGACCCATTCCCGTCAGGAGGGTTAGAATGGCGTAATCGGTCGTACCGATGTTCGGTGCCTCGCTCTGCAGCGGGGTGAGCCGAGACTACGCGCTTTTTGGCGGGGTAGAAAAGCACGTTCCTTATAGATTACATAAGAACCGAGCCAAGCCGTGGTTTATCCGGCCGAACCGGAGTCCGCCCACGAAACTCATCTCAGCACAGTCTTGGTTGTGATCATCTCGGTAACAGAGCCATACTAAGTAGTCACTGACCAGCAAAGAATCTGGAGTGCATGAAGTATCTGGAAATGTGCTTCCAACACGTATGTGAGTATGGGATCTTGAGCGCAGCAGACTAATGACTGACAACCCGGGGTAGCTATCCCCGCGATCGCTTATAGACCTGGCATTGCACTACTCGGCAATATGTATAGAAAGGCTCAATCTCAGTTTCGTTTCAAATGATTTATAAGAAATCTGTAAGCAGTTGCAGCAGGTTGCAAGAGGCAGATGAAAGATGCGGCTGGTGATGCATTGTTTAACCTTGATCTGAAACAGAAAATGGTATACTTTTCAATACAGGAGGCGGTCAGCTGGCTTCCAGCGTGCTTAACCCCATGGAGATAGACACAACGATTATAAGGCAGACGCAAGGGCTATTCTTAATTGCACAAAGCGCCCTTCCAGCTGCCTCATCCACAATCCTGGTATTGAGAACATCACATCCTTAACATGACCAGTTCGTCTCCAAGATGCATTGAACGCAGCTTAATGTTGGGCCAACAAACTTACAATGGTTGTCTTGCCAGAGCCGGACTTAGACTTTATGTATGACACTGACAGGTAGGTACCAAACCGGTTGCTCTTCACCAATTAGCTCATTCTTCACCCGACACCATCATCGCTCTAACTTTGTGTTGCAATGTCATAGCACCAAACAATCTTTGTCAGTGCGCAATTCCACCAAATATATGAAGAACATAGAGACCCCTGCATGCACTTCCCCCCGCAGCGCATACTGGAGAGCAAGACAAAGAAAACTGCCACAAATACGGTTTCGGGAGGGGTGGCCCTGTGTCATTAAACATGTGCAACTATAACCTAGAATAATGCTGTATTACTATCGTTCCAGGCCGAAAGCCTATTATAGACCTGTTCTGTCTGATTCAGTGAATAAAACACTTCTAAGGGGAAGGATCACGCATAAAAAGACTTTGTCTGCTTTTCGACTGTAGACTGGGGTTAAGGTTGATTTTTCAGATGGTTATGAGTCCAGGGGCAATGAATGAGCTAAACGCTATTGTTTTATTGTGATATGTAACATAGAGGTATGTGCAATCTTTTGGCATCGCCAGAAGTATGTGATAAGTAGACACAGTGAAGTGGCTCGACTTCAACCAGGCGAACCGAAAAAAGAGAGAAAAGATACAGGAGAACCAGACAAAACTTTATCCCACAACTTCCTGATAGACAAGGTCCGTAACAACTTTGCCTCTCGATGCCCAATTATCGGCATCCGGTAGCTTTATCTTACACCTTTGAGAGGAATAGCCAGCGAGAGCCTCTTATTAGCGTTGGATAGTGTACTTGGAGTTGCCGCCGGCATTGCCCCAGCCCTCCGTGGCGATGGTCTGGTACCTCATCTGACCGAGCTTCATGCCGACCTTCTCCCAAGCAGCGACATGGTTGGCGAAGGTAATAGTGCCGCCGCCTGGGCGGCCTTCTTTGCGGGAGGAGATGTACTGGACGAATGTCTTGGTGCCCTCAATCGAGGGCTGGTTCGTCTGCGTGTGCTTATAGATGTCGTATTGGGACCCGTCGCTTGTGAGCGATCCTACCTTCTGGCCCTGCGCGGCTCCCTTTCCGTTGCTATACTCCTGTACGTAGTACTCCACCAGCGGGTCGACAGACCACCCGTAAAGTGAGGTCAGGACAGTGCCAGACGTGGCCTTGGCCTGACCAGAGAATTTCACGGTCCTAGGCGTGACCATTAGTCAAGCTCAAACGAAGCATTTCGAGTGGGGGCTCACCTGTTCTTGGAACCCGTATTCCAGCCCTTGCCGACCACAAAGTCTTGAGCGCCTGAAAAAGTCACGGAGTATCCGCTTTTATTGGGTGTGAAATTGACCTTGCCACCCGTCTTGTAGTTTTGGGTGTAGTCCTGGCGGCGAGCCAGGTTGAAGGGGCCCAGCTCAAAATCGGGCGCGTCTGGATCGGCTATAGGTGAAGCCAGGACGCTAGTAATGAGCGAGGCAGCGAGGACCAAGTGCGTCAAAGTAAACGCCACCATGGTGTCAGTCTTTGCTCGGGAAATATGGACTTGATGGAACAGTCGAAAGTTGATAGGGATGGTGATCAAGATTATGACAGCGTGCGAGAGTCTTTGTCTTTATAATACACATTTGAAATGTGCCCTGTGTAGACTTCAAGTGAGCATGACCCGTGAATGATTCATTTCGACGTTGTGACCGGTTGTTCCATTTCATACCTCACGGACTGTATATCGACGATCACAGTGAAACAACTGTCAGCCAAGAAACAAATCACCATGTTAATCTTCTACCGGGACTGGGAAACATTGCTCCCGCGCTGCCGATACACCCGCGGCGCATCTCGTAATTGAAACTGGCAGGTTCCACCAGTCTATATGCGACAATTTATTGAAGATCCACGTGAAACACCACCATTTGAACGACTAGTGTCTGAATACAAGCTTTTGCCGAGCCAGGGTGTAGTAACATAGCTGCTAATGTCCGCACTCGGTTAAGTGCACTCTTGACATGCGATGAACAGTAGAATGGCCTACATCTGAGGTACTAATACAAGGCGGTCCCCCGTAGGACCGCACAGATACACAATGGATTCTGAAATCTTTTCGGAATCTTATCTTAAACTATTTCAAAACCGGATATCTATGATTCAGGGGAACCTTGATGCGCTTAACACTGAGCTTAACTTGCTGAAGTTACAGTAGGTATTCGGATGTCGACACAGTCGTTGTGGCAGGAAGGATGTCTCACTCGGTCGTAAATTAAACCTTACCCTGTGTAATGCTTGATAATGAGGACAAAGAGTTAGTGTGCCTGGATGGGAACCTACACCATTTCTCATCTATAGATATTTGTAACTAGCCAGACCAGGTATACTAACCAGGTCCACTGATCATATATTATCTGCCCTCATTCGTTTTTGATTTTGCCGGGGTCCACTGTATATGTCAAAGATTCCGCGCCACCCGCAATAATGTCACCTAAAGAAAAGGGCGGTGATTCAAGTATACTTACAGTCGAACGGATGCGAAGTCCAATCCGGCCCGTCGACCAGGACCCCTCATCCAATTATTTACGTTCATTCGGAGTTTCATGCATCCGATCAACCCCTCTCAGAACATCAAGGTTAACTTGGCACCCGACCGCCTCGGGTGCAGAATAGATAATGTATGTGTCGGATGAGACGGCAGGCGCTTCAATCTCCGGTCAGAATTCAAGCGCTCTAGATGCCAAATTCCAGAAATGTGTGCATTCCTTTGATTTGGTTCAAACCAAAAGCCTTCCATCATCTTCTCTAAGTGGATACTTTGCAGGTAGCTTCAATTTTGACATCCCAAGAGCACAGCGCCTCTTGAGGGGGTGAGAAGTGGAAGTAATCAGGCCTCACTTGAGTGGGAGTTCGGGCCGTTGCGTCATGAAATTTGTTTCGGTTCTGTTTGTTTTAAATCCAAGGCAGCAAGTTTGAGTCTTGCGCTGCCAAGTGTATTCTTGTCTTGCGTCCAAAAGGGGGCCGTCTTTACACTAGGATGTTATCAACATCAGGTCGGGGATGGGATGAGAATCCGATGGCTTCGGCAAGAACATAACGAATGATCGAATGACTCTGCGGTCAGCTGATTTGCGCCTTGTGCACAAAGAGAAGGGACGCCAAAGGCCAGGCACTATGGCATGAAAATGATGACGCTTCGAATTACCATCCCGAGGGGGTGTCACTTGGTTTCTTACTGAGGTGGTCAAAGTTATATATAGTTTTACCCATCCCTGCTCTAAGATAGTTTTTGAGACAAGTGCCGCACGTGTGCCGGTCGAGGGAAAGTCAAGAAATACTCAGGGCAACCTTTTGCTGTTCCCTTCGACTGCAGGTCATCTAAAGTCTGGTAAGCTTAGGAAGAATAAACATCAACTTGCTCAACACAAGAGACGCACTAACGTGCACCAATTTACGCTTTGCCTAGCTTGCATAAACTTTCCAGAAACGACTTGAACGTCGACTCCCTTGCCTATTCAGGAATATTTCAGACATGACTTTAAAGACCAGCAATCACACGGATGTAAGATGGTGGTTATGACTCGTCTGGGAACTTGATTAGCCAGTTGCTGTCGCCTCTCAAACGATACAATTGGTTCGATTGCTGAGAGAATGCAAGTACAAAAGATACTAATGTAGGTTAGAACACTGACTCAGTATTGGAGGATCACTAGATGCTTTGATATAGTGTCGTGAAGCTAGAATAGCTTCGTGTGGCTAGTTTCAGTGGTGCTTAGCTTGGATGTGGCTTACCACCCGCACGGACCACTTAGGATGTGTATTTCTACCTATTCTCCGGTTGATATATAGATTCTTAATAGGATAACTACTTTTACATTAATATAACTAGACGCTATAGTTCATTATAGTTATAAGCCTAGCTCTTATATAAAGAAGCCCCTAGATATTATGATTAAATCTAGTGTCTGTTACTTCTATCTCTCTTATTTTTAAACTCTTTCCTCCTCTAAATCACCTAACAAAGCATAACCATAGCCAAACTTAAGAAGTTAACTAACTATAATAAGTCTATTAAGCTAGTTACTAGGTGTAATTAGCCTAAATAGTATATTACCCTAAAATACTATACTTATAGTAAAGGAGTCTAGGACTATATTAATCTAAATAGTAAATCTAAAGTAAAGATTACTAATAAACTATTATATTAGTTATTTTCTAACTAACTAATAGAATATAATAGTAAATACCTTCCTACTAAATATACTATAATTTTAACTTTAAATATAGTTATACTTTATATAGTTAAGACTAACTATAATAAAGATATTAATAGTTACTTAGATAAGAAATAGGTATATAAAGTAATTAAAGCTTAGGTTTACTTAATAGTTAATCTAGTACTTCTTAGTCCTACCTAGATAGAAATCCTAGATAAAAGCTTTAAAATAGGAGATCTAATTAGAAAAGATATAACTTTATATACCCTACTTAAAGTTCTTAAATAGCACTATACTCTAAATAATTCTATAACTTTAACCTTAGTTTATAAAGAGTATCTTACTATACTTATAAGAGCTAATATAAATATTAATACTACTTTATAGTATACTAACTAGTAGAAATACTACCTCTAAGGAAAATAGTATAATATTCTGTAAGGAGATCTATGGTAGTCAGCCTGGTGGGTCTTGGCGACGGGTCGCCAAGCCTCCAACAAGCCAGCCCCACTACAGAGTTTTAACAGGTGGCCACAGCCGCACTAGAGGAACTCAGCAAGCTTAAGTCTTACAATACACCAATACCTACTATTAAGCCTTACCTAGTTAAGTACCCCTAGCTAATACTCTTATAATTCTTAAGCTTCTATCTCTTTAGAGTAACTAGTATAGGTAAAATAGATTTAAATAATAGGATACACCCTAAGAGCTTACTAATACTCTAGTAATATACTACTAGTATACATAAGTTATAACTATCTATAGTAGAGTACCTATAGTATAATACTAAGGATTAACCACCCTTAATAATAAGGCCTAAGTTATAAGATAACTATAAAGAAATATATAGAAGAACTTTATTAAGGGAGTACTCTCTAGCCTCCCTAAGACTAATAGATAAGGCTAATAAGGTATTTATTACTAAGTAGTTATAGAGCCGGCTAAGCGTAAGTATATGTTGTAGTATTAGTATAGCCACGCTAGGCTTAGAACCTATAGACCCTATATAGGTAATAATATTGTATTTCTAAAAGACTATAAGAGCTATAGTTAAGGAGTACTATAAAGAGAGGTAGTACTATAAGTACCTTTTGTAAGAGCTTACTAATAGGCTGGCGTAGTATCTTAGTAAGAAGGAGTATAAGAAGCCCCTAGTCTATAATTATAGGACTATTAGGGAGGAATCTACTAGTACCTAAGTAGCAGACTAGATTATTATAATAGAGGTAGTAAATAGGCTCTACCCTAGGAGTACTATTAAATAGTAAGTTAAATAGGCCCTTTTAAAGGTATCCCTAATATTATAGATATAGTAGTATAACTATAAGAGAGGCCTTACTAAGCCCTTAAAGTAGGAGGACTTCTTAGTATTTATTTACTAATAGTATGTTGACCTAGAGGCCTAGGAGAGGGACTACTAGTAAGAGCTAAGGAGGAAGCATATAGGTAATAGTTAGACCCTATTATAGTACCTTACTAAGTAGTTAGTAATATACTATAACTTAGGAATAGAGGGTATAGAGGAGTTAAAGGCTAAGGTATATTAGTACTTCTTTAGCCTCCTAGCCTTATTATAGGATAAGATAATTTGCTAGAAGACACCTATCCTCTACCTAAGAGATATAGTATATAAGGTAGACTACCTATAGTTACTATATAACTACTAAGGGGTTAGTAATAACTTATAGAAGGATAGTAAGAAGCATCTACTACCTACTAATAATTAGCTATAGAGGCTAGTACTATTTTAGTAGGATTAGTAGAAGGAGATACCTAAGGACTTTAAATTATAGGAGTCCTACTATAGACTATTTAGGGGTAACTAACATAGTAGGTAGTTACTAAAGGATCAGCCAGATAGAATCTAATACTATACCTATTTCTAGAAAGGGTATATATCTATTATATACCCTAAGAAGAAGGCTAGTAGTATAAGTAATAGTAGGCTATTTAGTTGCTAATTAGATTAGAAGGCTGCTATAGTATAGTAGGTTAGGATCTACCTAAGAGTTACTAAGCTTAACTTATTAGGAAATAAGTAGGTATAGGTGTTACTACTTAAATATCTATACCTAAGAAACTAAGGGTACTAGTAGGACCTATTACTAAGGGTATAGTAATTATCCTATAAGGAGATATAGAAAAGGTTGTTAGAGTAGTAATAGATATATATTTAGAGGTAGACCTTATTAGCTATAGGTTAGTATAACACCTAGGCTTAAAGCCTATAAAGGCTAAAACCCTAGTATTAAAGTTATTTACTAGTAAGACTATAAGCTAAGGGGTAGCTTACTAGCTAACCTTCTTCCTAATTAACTACTAAGGTTAGCTATAGAAGATTTAGTAACTAGCTGTTAAAGCTAACTATAGAGAGGACTAAGCAGACATCCTTATATTAAGATAGTCTATAAGCTAGGAAGGCATTTAGATTAATATAGCTACTAATAAGTAGTACTATAAATTAATCTTAATTACTAAGCCTAAGGTAATAGCTTATAATATTATTAAGAATAAGGAATATACATATATGTTATATATCTCTTATAAAGTAGGCCTATAAAAGGAACCCCCTTAGTTAGAGGGCCTTCTAGAAGAACTTTAGAGTAAGACAGCCACCTTTAACAAAGGTTTAGCAATAAGGCCTTAAGTATACATTAAGGCCAAACACTTAATAGACCTCATACTAGGCATAAAGCTACTATATAGTCTAATATACCTACTAAATAAGAAGCAGTTAGAAGAGCTTTACTAATATATTACTAAGAACTTAGCAAACAGTTATATCATAAAGTCTATTAGTAAGGCTAGAGTGCCTATCCTCTTTATACTAAGGAAGGATAGTACTATATAGTTATGTATAGACTATTAAGGCCTTAATTAGGTTATAATTAAGAACTAATACCCCTTACTACTAATTAGTAAGCTATTAGATAGGCTTTATAGAGTAAAGTAGATATCTAAGGTTAATATCTATAATATATACTACTATATTAATATTAAGAAGGAAGACTACTAGAAGACTATATTCTAAACCTAATATAGCTACTTTAAGTATATAGTTATACTATTTAGACTAACTAATACTCTAGTAATATTCTAGGCATATATTTACTAAGTACTTAGTAAACTACTAGACATATATTATATTATATATATAGATAATCTTATAATCTACTCTACTATAAGGGAGTAGTATACTAAGGATCTTAAGAAGGTCCTCTAATAGTTATAAATGTTTAGGTTATTTACAAAACTCTTAAAATACTTATTCTATTAATAGAGGGTTAAGTTCTTAGGGTATATAATCACCCCTAAGGGTATTAGTATAGATAAATCTTATATATAAATAATTACTAAGTAGAAGGCGCCTATATTAATAAAAGACGTCTAGATGTTCCTAGGATTTTATAACTTTTATTAGAAGTTTATTCCTAGATACTTAGGCATTATAGTACTAATAATAAGGCTACTAAAGGGATATAAGGATACCTTATATATATTTAAATAGACTAAAGAGGCTAATAATACCTTTAATTAGCTAAAGGTTACCTTCTTATTAGCAACTATCCTCTTATACTAGAATCCCTAGTAACCTACCTATATAGAAACAGACGCTTTAGTTAAGGCCATTACAGCCATCCTGTCCTAGCTAGTAGAAGGATAATAGCAACTAGTTGCTTACTAGTTGTAGAAGCTTTTAGATATAGAATAATAATAGGCTATAGGACAGCAGGAGCTATTAGCTATTATAGAGGGATTAGAGTATTAGGCTTATTACCTTCTAGGGCTGTTAGAGAAGTTTATAGTCTTAATAGACTATTAGGCGCTAAAGGGAGTTATTAGTATACTAGTATAGGACCTTTATAGAAGGCTTGCCTATTAGGTATATAAGTTGTTAGTATTTAACTTTAATTTAGAATACTAATTAGGAAAGATAAACCCTATAGATAGTCTATCTAGAAGGCTAGACTATATAGAGGGGGAAGTACTATATATAGACGTCCTCCTAATATTAGTAAAGAAACTATAGCTAGTTAATAAATTACTACTAGAGATATAATAAATAATTAGCAACCTTAGAGGAATAAGTAAGACTACTAAAGTATATATCTAGGTAGTAAAGGTATTACTTTATAACCCTAGCTATAAGGTAGATAGCTCTTAGGGTAAGGAATCCTCTCCTTAGGACTAGTAGTAGGCTATAAGGTATCCTAGTTATTTAGTAATAATTACTACTGTAATAACCTAAGGCTAGAAAGTAAGGGAAGATTTAGTAAACACTTAGTAGGAAGTTACCTAGGCGACTAAGGGGCCTAATAAAGCTAGGGTTACTATACTAGAGTAGTATATCCTATATTAGGTTATAAAGGAGCTTATACCTAATAAAATAGTATTAGTACTATACTAAATATATAAGATAGAAAAACTTATCTAAGGACTATAGGCTAAAGATAAGTTTTGTCTATTATAATTAGTAAGGGTATATAGTATAGCTAGTAAGTTAAAAATATATACTATTAATAATATAGGTACCCTATTTTATAAGGGAAGACTAGTTATCCTATAGGTAGAATTACTAAGGACTAAGATCCTTTACTAATACTATAATAACCCTAGGGTAGGTTATATAGGAGTAATAAAGACTCTTAACCTTATCTTAAGAAAGTTCTATTAGGAAGGAATTAGTAAGGATATATAAGAGTATATTAAGGATTATAAGTACTACCTTAGTGTTATAGTCCTATAGCATAAGCTATATAAGTAGTTATAGTTACTAATATTACTATTATACCTATTCTAAGAAATCTTACTAGATTTTATTATAGGACTATTACTAAGTGCTTATAATAATAGTACTAAATATAACTATATTTTAGTTATTATATATTAGATAACTAAGTTTATAATGTTTATTCTAACTAAGAAGATATTAAATATAGCGTAGATAGTAAGGATCCTATATAAAAGGGTTGAATATAAGTTTAGGATGCTAGAGGGTATTATAAGTAATAGAGACAAGCTATTTACTAGCTCCTTCTAGGAAGAATTTATAAAGGAGAGGGCAATATATTACTAACTATCTACTACATACTACCTACAGACTAATAGTTAAATAGAACAAACCTATTAGATACTAGAGAGATACTTATAACTATACGCTAAGGGCTTACTAAGTTATTAGGTAGTATAGTTAGATAAAGTAGAGTTTATATATAATAATAGTAAGTACTTAACTATTAGAGTATCTCTATTTATAGTACTCTATAGGTATAACCCTAGATTTATTAAGTATATACCTAGCTATAAGGTAACTATATAAGGAGTATAGGAGTATATTAAACATACTACTAAGGTTAAGAGGCAGGTAGAGTAAGCCTAGGTAAAGGCTATAGAGTCCTAGGCTACCTACTATAATAAGAGGTACTAGCTAAAAGAGTTCTATTATAAAGAGGTTATTAGACTATTAATAAAGAACATAAGGTTTAAGAATAAGAAGTTAGTACTATAATTTATTAAGGTAGCTATTATAGAGAGGATTAGGTACTAGGCATACTAAGTCTATCTACTAGAGTAGTATAGATATATATATAATATGTTCCTAGTGTTACTACTAGAACTATAGACTATAGGGTAATAGGTTACTAAAGGTATAGTAGAGCTTCTAGAGTTAGACCTTAAAGATAACATCTAGGAGGTTAAGGAAGTTATTACTTACTAAGGTAGTAGTAACAACCTTAGGTATCTAGTTAAGTAGGCTAGATAGCTAGTTAAGTATAATATATAGGAGCTACTAGACTACTTAGAGGGTACTAAGGAGGTAGTTAAGAAGTATAAGAAATAGAGGAAGTAAGTTTATAAGAAGTAGGATAAGTAGAGTACTATTAGTAACTATTTACTAAATATAAGTCTATTATAAGACTACCTAAAACCCTTTTTCTTTTCTCTACTAAACGCTACTTATAAACCTAAGAATAATACTAATAATATAGAAGGATTATAAGGTAATTAGTAAAGAGGCTATATCTAGGTGTCTAGATTAAAAGGGTTAGATAAGGGAAGCTTAATAGTATAGTAAGTATTAAGTATAGTAATAAGGAGGTTGTTATACTTATTAAGGGTAGTCTTCTCCTTATTAGTTAAGTCCTTAGGACTAGCCTATTTACCCTTAGAGCAGCTAGAGTAAGGGTACTTAGTAGCATACTAGATAGCCGCCTAGTAGGTAGTAATCTTTTAGTAAGTAGACTCTATAAGAGGATACTAGATATTATTATAGAAAAGAGAGAGAAGGGTATTCTTAGTGTTAATAGCTGTAGTAGATATCTAGGCGAATATTAGCAAGCTATTACTAATAGGGCTAGAAGGGCCAGAAGGGCTAGAAGCTATATTAGGGATTATAATAGAGTCTAAGCTTACTATGTATATGTCTATATTAAATATACTACCCTAGGTAGTAACCTTATTCTCTATAGTAATAAGGGTATTATTAAACTTTTATAGAATGTTTACCTAAAAGGTAGTAAGGAGGCAACTAGCTATATCTAAGTCTATAGCCTTATAAACTATTACTAAGAAATCAGGATAGAGGGCCTAAAGAGTATTAATAGTAGAGTAAGTTATAGAGTCCTTACTAACCTTATAGTACTTAGCATATAACTTAGAGGGAGAACCCTTAAGCTTAGACACCTTAGACTTAGACATATTACTATCTAGGCTACTAGGAATATAAGTAGTAGTAAGTAAGTAATACTTACTAGGAGTCTAGGTACTCTAACTATAACTAATAGGACTAGTACTATAAATAGTAATAATATAGGTTAGGATGTTATTTACTAAGTACTTACTAATAAGTTTATAAAACTTCTTAAACTATAGGAAGTTAGTAATACCCTTAATAGTAATACTAGGCTTAGCCTTAATATTATAAGTTTTAAGTAAATCTATTACTAACTATAGTATATAGGTATAGCTATTATTATAGAGGTATGCTAGCTAGAGGGTACTAAGATAGTTCTAGATTTTATCCTTATTATTAGTATTAAGAAGACTAGTCTATAGTATAAGTTAGTTATAAAGTAATTATAGAGGGGTTAATAACATACCTAGACCTAAATTATAAGGGCTATATGCTTGTGGTTAGACGTAAGCTCCTAAAGAGTTGCCTGCTTGAGATAGACCTTACGACTGCCGACTAATAGGTTAGCAATATAGTTACTAATACGCTCCCAGGCAGAAGCACAAGCAGCAAAGGTAATAAGGATACAGCCATAGTTAAGGTTACTAAGCTTACTATCTACCTCCTTTTAATAGTAGAATATTAATATATTCTAAGTATACTATATAGTACTATAAAGCTCTTAGGGTACCTAAGACTATTAGTATACTTATAAAGTAATTACTAAATAGGTAATAACTTATAGTAGAATATTTCTTCTTATCTATCTAATAGATAACATACTTAGCTATATAGTAACTAGTAATATAGATAAGCTTATTAATATTATAGTATATACTAGTAAGGTAGTAGATATATAGAGTACCCCTAGTAAGGCTAGTAAAGCTAATATGTAGATTATATTTGTAGTTAAGAACTATCTAGATTCTTAAGATAACTGACATTTTAGTAATAGGCCTATAATAGTAGGGTAAAAAAGAAGAAGTAAAGAGAAGGGAAAATAAAGCAAAAAAAGTTAATTATAAGGTAATTAAGTTAGTAAAGAGTTACTAATATATTACTAAGTATAAAGAAGAGAGGAGGAAAAGAAGAAAACAATTAGCTAGTAGAAGAAAAACTTTTTACTAGGTAATATAATAGCTAGGAAAAGTAAGCTAGAAAAGTCTACCTAATATATATTCACCTTACTATTATATAACTATCTTTTATCTAAAGAACTAGTACCTAACCTAGTAACTAGGTAGTAATATATTACTAAATAATAATATAAAATATTAAGAACTATAATAATAATAATAAGGTAGCTATACTAGTAATAAAAAGGATTTTATAATATATAAAGCTATTAAAGGATATTCTAGGCTAAAAGGACTATAGTTATTATTAGTGTTATTTATAATATTACATAATAACTTTAGGGATAAAGTCTTAGGGGGAGGGGAGCAATTGTAAGGAGATCTGTGGTAGTCAGCCTGGTGGGTCTCAGCGATGGGTCGCCAAGCCTCTGACAAGCCAGCCCCACTGCAGAGTTTTAACAGGTGGCCACAGCCACACTAGAGGAACTCAGCAAGCTTAAGTCTTACAATACACCAATACCTACTATTAAGCCTCACCTAGTTAAGTGCCCCTAGCTAATACTCTTATATATTCTAAAGGTCTAAGGGAATCTTACTATAAAATTATTTCTTAGAGTAGTCTTTACCTAACTAGCCCCTATATAGGGAAGGGAGGCCCTAAATTATATAGTTAAAAATAAGATAACTAATAAGAATAACCTTTTATTAAGTAAATATAGAGTAATTTTTATTATACTCTATTATAAGGAAACCTTAATAAAAGGAAAAGAAAAGGTTACTAAAGTCTATATAATACTTTCTAACTACTCTAATAGGAATCTAAAACCTTATTTATTAAGAATAAAAGACTATCTATATAGTATCCCTATAATATATAACCCTATAGAGTACTCTTAGGTTAAACTTATAGTCTAAGGTATTTTATACTAGGTAACCCTTAAATAAATAGTAGAGGAGTTAGCTAAAATTAAGGAATACCTTAGGGAAGAGAAATAGTAGTTAGTTTAGTATATACTTATTAATAAGGGCTAGATTAATTAGCTAATAAAGGGTCCTAAGAAGTACTACCTACCTTAAAAGAATAACGATAAAGATAATAAGGGAGTAGGATTTAGTTTAAATTCTAGAAACTTAGTAGTCTATATAGTAATTAACCTAGTACTTATTACTAAAGAACTCTAAGTAGAAATTATTTTATATAAGGTTTTCTTATATAGCTATAATAGTCCTTATACTCTTTTAAAGTATATAGTATTTAATAACTATAGTATAACCTACCTAGTTAATAATATTAGTCTTCTTAAGCTAGATTTACTTATTAATATAAGCTAGGATAAGTATATAGAATTAGGTTCTACCTTATTTCTAGTTACTAAGAAAGGATAGTAAATTCTTAAGGGAATTCTTTTAGGACTAAATAGGCCTAATACTATTAACCTTATTCTAAATAATATTTACTATATTAAGAATTTCTATATAAATATTATCTTAGAGGCCTACCTCTAAAAGGCTAATATATAGTATTATAGTTAGGACTATATACTATAAAGAGGGCCTATTAAGAAGAGTAAGGTAGTTAGCTACCTTATATAAAAATTCAACCTAGTATTCCTTTAATATAATATTTATTTTATATACCTATTTCTACTTATACCCTATAGCTTTATAGGGGTTTTCTTAACCTCTAAACTATATTTCTAATATCTTAAACCTTTACATAACACATAAGGAGATAGGATAGATAATATAATACTATAGCACCTTTGTTCTAGGTATCTAGGGCCTAACATACTTTAGTAACTAGTTTCTAATACTAGAGGAGTTAAGATCTAAGTACTATCCTACTTAGAATATAAATACTATATAACAACTTATATTTTATAAGTTATTTCTAGAAGGATATTAAAAGTAAAGGTAATATAACCTTATTATTATATCTTATAGGACCTTTTTAACTACCTAAAGAGCTTTAATAGAGTATATTAGATACTTATTATTAAGGATAAATTTTTAGGTTATCCCTTTATTTTCCTATAGGTATAAAAAACCTTATATAAGGTTTTTAAAGTAATATACCTATTTAAATAATAGATATAAAGGTAAAAGGGGCTTATAATTTATAAGATTAGATAAGACGTTAAGTATATAGTAATTATAATTTAAGGCTTTACTACTTATAAACTCTAGACTAAAGACCTAGGTATTAATATAGAACTTTCTCTACCTTATATAAAGAAACTAGTTAAAGGAAGTAAGCAGGCTAGTTAGAAAGTTATTACTTAAGTAATTAAAATAATATCTATAGCTAACTTACTAACTAAATTATAGTTAGAAGCTATTATAATAGCTACCTATATTATTAGTATAAGTCTATAAAAATATAGTAA
Organism: Colletotrichum sublineola; assembly: GCA_020631755.1. NCBI lineage: Eukaryota > Fungi > Ascomycota > Sordariomycetes > Glomerellales > Glomerellaceae > Colletotrichum > Colletotrichum sublineola. Next base: position 4,793,636 of record JAHSQG010000001.1, read on the forward strand.
TTAGAAGTTACTAGTTAAAATAGAAGAAGCTTAGTATTACTAGTACTTTAGGTAGTATATACTATTATATATATTAAGTTTAAATTAGGATTTATAGCTATATTAGGGTTAGCTTTATACTTATAGTTACTATACTTATCCCCTTAAGTAAGAAAGAGAGAGAGGTATTAAGAAGAGACTTTTTAAGGTAGTTCCCTAAGTATATATTAGGTACTTAGTAGGTTATATACTAAATATATATAACCTATATAGGATTTAGGTTCCTAGCCTCTATTAGGTAATTATTACCTAAAATATAACTTTTAATAAGATAAAATTCTACTTACTAGACAATTTAAAACTAGTAATCTAACTAAAAGTTATATAAGAAATTATTAAGCTTAAGACTCTACTAACAAACTTAAATATAGTATTAGAAGCTCTAGGTGTTTTAGATCTAATAGATCTCCTAATAGAAGGCCCTTTAGAAGTATCCATTAAACGAGAAATATAGAAACCAGATAATATTATTACTAGAACTAGTATATAAGGTAAGCTTTATAAAGGAAATCTCCTTACTCTAGAATTAACACCTAGGCTAGATATACTAGTAGAAGCTAACTTCTTAACTAAAGAAGTAGTAGAAACATAAATCTAATAGGATTCTAGATAAAAGGAATAAGCTATAAATACTACTATAGGTATAGCTAGTAATACTAGCTAATCCCTATCTAAGGAGAGGATTAAAGATGTAATTTATATTTAGACTAATAGTCCTAATAAGGACTATAAAGTTATTAGTTAAGTAGGGCTATTAGACTTAACCTTTAAAGTAGAAAGGCTGTTATATTTTAAAAATATAAGTACTATAAACTACTTATCCTAAGTAGGTTTAACTTAGGGGGTAGAAGGCTATACTAAACTAGTATAGAGGAGCTAAAGAGTAATAGGACTACTACCTAAAAATTAATAAGAGGAGTAGAAATTATCTTATTAGGAGTAAAGGAGAATATAAAACTTCTTTACCTAACTAAGAAAAAAAAGCCCTCTAGTTTATAACATCCTATATAATTTAAGCTTTACCTATAACACCCTTATCTAAATAGATAATAACTCTTAGGAGGAACTCTATTTTATAGACTAAGAATAAAATAACTTCTTTTTAACCTTTATACCTAATTAATAGAAGGTAGAAGATAAAGTATTCTATATATATTAAACCCTTTATATAATAGTAATTAGAGTAGTTTAGGGTACTAATTATACTAAGAAACCTATACTAAAAGGAAAATATATTATTACTAAACTACTAGACCTACTAAAATCCTATAAAGATATTCTTAAGCTACTAGTAAATCTTAGAACTCTATTTCTAGAAGTAATAAGAATTAAAATTAATAAGCTAAGTAAAAAGGGTATTTAAAAGGTAATTAATACTTAGGAAGTAAAGAATAAACTACTTCCCTTAAAGTAGGTTTTTATATATAAGCTAGATAAGAATAGCTTTCTTAAATATTATAAAGTAAGAATTTATATATAAGGTAATATATAGGAAGAGAACCTACTTTAATAGATATATATAGCTATACTTATAGCTAAGACCTTTTAGGTAGTAATAGTAATTATAGCCTAATTTAACCTTAAGATCTATTAAATAGATATAGTTAATATGTTCCTAAATATAGAGATAAATAGCAAACTAGTTACTTACTAATTCCTAGATAGATATTAGATACTTAGGAAAAACGTTTAACTTACCTATACCCTATATAGGTTATATAACACACCTTTACTCTAGTATAAGGAATTCTTATTAATACTTAAATTACTAGGATTATAGGTAGTAAATAAGGATCTATATCTCTTTATAGATATAAAACAGAAGGTCTTTATTATCTTTTATATTAATAATATTGTTGGTATATCACCAGGTAGGTAATACAGTTAACCATACGTATTAATAGGTAAAGTAACGAATAATAGGGGGTAAATACCGTGGTTCAATTATACATAACTAGAAGAGAATTATTGTAGGTTCTGCCACAAATGGTTAGGTGAATAACCCCTAAATCCACAGTAGATCCGCCGACAGATCAATAGTTAATCTACGGCTAGTTATTAGGGTTACGCCTAGTAAGTCTAATGGGATCTATAATAGTTGATATTACAATACTAGTAACTTTCTCTTAAGGAGAAATTTACTATGGATTTATAGTACTTTACTTGTTAACTATAAAGAGCCTAAAAACATAATAAAAATAAAGATCTAAAAGTATTATATACTCTTTATATAACAGACCTGTTATATATATAAAACCTATCTATTTATCTATATCCTTACTATACTATTACTAATAAGCTCCTCTAACGCCTTATTAGGTAATAACTTTATAAATCTATCTACTAGGTTATTATTACTATAGATCTATTAAATCTTATATATCTCCTAGTGCTTATATAACTACTATAATACTATTATATTAATTATAAGGCGTTTCTCCTTTATAGTACTAAGTTTTATAAGATACTTATAGAGGGAGTATAAGTTAGTATATATAACTATTAGGATCTATAGATATTTAAGGTAGTTAGTAACTATTACTAGTATAGTAGTTATTATATAGGTAATATTAGTACTAGTAACTATTATGTAGATCTTAGAGGCTAATATACTCTATGTAACCCTCTTATACTTTATTAAGCTAAAGTAGATAATATTCCCTTTAATAGTAAATTTACTAGTATTATTAGGGGTTTTTATAGTAGTATTGTCTTTACTATGTTACTTATTTATAAGAATAATAATAAATCTAAGCTATAAGGTGAGATTACTATTATTAGTAAAAGATCTATTAATAAAGACAAAGAGCTTTATAGTCGTAAGGTTAAGTAGTTAAAAACAAAGGCCTTAGTTAGGGTTCTTTATTTACTACTTAATTTATTAGTTAAGCTCTTTAATATTACTTATATCTAGTAATTAGTACTAAGTAGTAATAAAGTAGTTAAAGCATACCTTAGGCTAGTAGATTAAGGCGATATATATACTATAGGTATGCTACTTAACGTACTACTAGTATAATTCTAGTAAATTAGGGTTAATAGGCTATAGTTACTTACCTTATCCCTTCTAGTAGAGGTAAATATTACTATTATTATTAAGAGAAAGCATACTACTATTAAAGGTAATAGGTTTACTAGGTTTAAGGAATTACTTTAGCTTTACTATAAAGGTTACTTTTATTAACTTAGTATCTTTATAGTTAGAAAATAGTTTATCTATAAGGCTAATAGTATTATTAGTCTATATACTAATTAACATAAAATCTTTATTATTTTATATTAAAATAAGTAGGTAAGGGTTAAAGGTTAAAGTATCTATCTAGAGGGCTTTTCTATAATAGTTATTATATATTACCTACTAGTAGGTTCTAGCCTTAGGTATACTATATAACAGTTGCTTTACCTCTATTATTACGTTAGTATTATAAAAGTGTTAGATCTTAATAGGTAGTCTTATAAGAATTATATAGTTAAGTAGTATTGCTAATTATGTATATACCTATATTATATTACGCAGCTATAATAGGTGGTTTTTAAGTAATAATAATAGGGTAATAGTAAGGATTAACTATTAGGCTATTTACTAGATAGTTAGTAACTAGGTAAGTATTATAGCCTTCCTATTATTAGTATACCCTTAGATAATAAGTCTTAACTTCTTATATAAGATCTTGTTTTTACCCTTAATTTTACATACTAATTATAACTTAAATATATAGATACCTCTATAGTGTTTTTTATTATATTAGATAATATAGAACACACCCTAGGCTATTAGTCCCTTAATCTCTTAGTAGTTAGACTACTTAAATAGTTTACTAGGTGTGGTTATTATGCCCTTCTTATAGAGTTTAATAATAAGTATATAGTTAGTATCCTCTTTTACTATAAAGTAGTTAGTAATTAATAGATTAGTCTTAGTAGTAAATGTCTCTACTAGGTTCTTTTATAGGCAGCTATGGCGCCATTACTACAGCTATTCTATAGTAACTATAATACCTTTACGTATTTTACCCCCTTACCTATTAAGAAGCTTAGAGGGTAGGGTAGTAGTACTAGTATCTTATGCTTATATAGTATTATTAGGATCCTCCTTATGTTAGTAGTAGGGCTTTACTATAGTAATATAGAAATTCTATAGGCCTTATAGTAATTTAACTATATAAGTGGTGCTGTTATTAGAGAGTAACTAGAATAGGCCTTACTAGCTGTTCTTTTCTTACTATATATAGACTAGAGATTAAAGAGGTAGTGTGGTAGTAGCTATAGTATCTAGGCTGTTATGTGTTACTAGTATATTATTTACCTATCTCTTAGTATAAATTTACTATATTTCCTCTATAGCTTTTTGTATTATCTCTACCCTTTTAATAGTTAATAGTACTAGTAGTAAATTATTATTAATTTATAGGTATACTCTAAAGACTAATAGGGTTAGCATAAGGCTATTTAGGCTAGTAGTATTATTTACTACTTTTACTACTATTTAGAGTACTACTTTAGGTTCTATATTAGTTTCTATATAGAATATCTTATATACTTAGTAGAGTATAGCATAATAATATTTAACCTTTCTAATACTATTATAGGCCTTAATAGGTATCTTCTTAATATTAATAGATAACATATAGGTGGCATGCTTAAACTTAGCTATATAGAAATTAAGGCCTATATTAGTAACAATCTAATCTAGTAGGCTAAGATATATGTTAATCTAGTATATTTATAGTGCTTCCTATATATATTCTATAGTAATAGCTTAGAGGAATCTTATAGCATTAAAGGTAGTTACTATGTCTATAATATGTAAAACCGGCTTATTACTATTAAGATATATAATATTAATAATAATCTTATAGTTAAACTTATAGTTATTATAAAGGGTGAATTTAAACCTTCCTAGTGCCTTAAAATTCAACTAGTAGCTATAGTAGAACTTATTAATCTTCTTAATATTAGAGATTACTGTCTTATGGCTAGTACGTTAGAGCACCTTATGAAGGCGCTAAACTAAGGGGTGGCTGAATTGGTGGTGTATTTGCTGTAATTCGCCATTAGTTAGGTAGTATTGGGCAACGGTGCGCTCAGGTTGCTCCAGTAGCATCTATATATAGCCCTATTTCTATACAACAGGTATAATTATATTACCCTTTACTAGCATATTAGTAAGGTTGTTAAATTTCACTCTATAGTAGTCTATATCCTTTAAACAAAGGAGAAATAGGGTATTAGAGTCTATTATATAGAAGGTGAGATTCCCTATAGGTGTAGGGACTTCTATAGTACCTATTAACTTAAAGTAATTACTACTACTAAAGTAAATTATTACTTTACTAGTATATAACATATCTAGTAGAAGTTTGTAGTTAAGATGCCTTTTTAACATAGCGTATTACTACTAACTAACTATAGATACTCTTACTACCCTTATATCTAGTATAATACCCTAGAAAGTTATAGTAGAGTATTAGTTGTTAAGGGTAAATACCTTATTAGTAGTAGGTTTTTCCTTAGTAGTCTCCTCTTTATATAGATTATCCTTTATAATTATGTGGAGTATAGCCTAGTTATATAGTTAGGTAAACACCTTCTGGCTATTAATACTGTCTTTACTATAAAAGGCTATAGATATAAAGAAGGTATTACTATTAAAGAGGCTATTACTATCCTCTAGCTTGTATTTATCCTTAGCTCCTTTAAAGTTAATAGTACTCTCTATCCCCTTATAGTTAAGTAGAAAGTAGTTAAATATTAATAGTAAAATATCTATTAAGTATATACCTTTATACTACTAGAAAGAAGACTAATATTCTTCTTTAGTATGCTTAGTTAACTAGTATCTAGGTTTCTTATAGATAAAGTACCTCTTTGCTATAAAGTTACCCCTATTTCTTAGGTTTTTATATAGCAGGTCTGTTTTTAGCTATAAGTAATAGCTGTAGTTACTATTATACTTATAGTCAACCTAGTATTACTTATTATTACTAGGGTATTCTTTAGTATAGTACTAGGCCTATGGTTTATAGAAAAGTATAGTGTTAGCTATGCTGTTATATAGCTGTATGTAGAGTGTGTTATATGTTATAGGTAGGCTAAGTAATACTATAGCGTACTTAGGTACTCCTTAGTAATAGTTAATAAGGGTATTATAGTATTCCTTGTCTTTTAGTATGCTGTTATAGGTTATAGTACATACTAGCTAGGTAACCTTCTTAATAAGTAGATTAAGGATTTTATATTTACTTTTCCCTAGGTGGTTATATACAATAGATTTAAAGGTAATATAGCATAGCTCTATAATCCTAGTACTATAGACCTTATTACCT